>CP073644.1:5797500-10797500 GCA_018223645.1 Jasminum sambac | reverse complement strand
GAGAAATGTACAAAAGTATTTTTTTCACAGAGTACTATAATTGAAAATAATTATAATGAGTGTAAAATAATCATAAAAATAATTTGACTAATCACGCACTCAACACTGGGCAGTAGAGATTTTTGCCAATAGTTTTATTGTGGATTTATGCTTTACGTGCATTTTTTGTTTTCTCGTTAAATGTTTTCATTTATCATTATTATTATTATTATTATTATTATTATTATTATTATTATTGATGTGCTTTGTAGAGTGGGGAATTAAAACGAAAAATATTTTCCTGACTTGACTTAAAATGTGCTTCAAAAACTTGAATTGAAAAAATATTTTCTTAGAGAGAAAATTGTGTTTTTCACATGAAAAAGTTTGCATTAAATACTGGCAAAAAAATTTGCATGAAACATTTTATTTCTACCCTGATGTTCTACCCCATCAAACACAGTTTCACTGTTTTGCCCCAGCGTAAGCTAAATAAATACTTTTGACACCCCTCTACCCAATGTTTTATGTAGTTGGACATTGTTAATGATAAGATGTCCTCCGTAACAGATGGTTGTTTTGATAGTAAAAAATGGTAAAATAAATAAATAAAAAAAAGAAACAGCTTTAATTAAATAAATAAGAAAAATATGATGTAATTATAGAAACACTTGTACTATTATATGCAAAATGTAAATGCAAAGCATATATGACCTATTTGGTAAATGTCCTCAAGAAATGTAGTATTAGTGGTAATTTGCCACTCACTTTAAACCTTCAACTGGTTTCTTTGTTCCTATGATGATCACTGGAAAAAACTAAGTGATCACCATCTCTGATAAGCACCACATCATCAACCACAGCCCCATCTTTCATCAAAACTTTCGACGGCAAAAATCCGTATTTCTTCTCGCCAATTTGAAGTAACTCCTCAAAGGTATCCGGAAGTAGCACAAGCCTTCCCTTAAAATCCCCCATCTCAGGGCAACTTATAGTCACTCTAGCAGCATAAGTTCTCGTAGTGGTAACCACACTTCTCCTCTTATTTCCAGATGAGAGCAAATTGGTCTCCCCAATTTGAGCTGCTGACATGATCCCAAACAGAGAGTTGTAGAAATTATTTGTCCTACGTCGTGGAGGACGTGACCTCCACGACCCATCGGACAAAGGATACATGTCGTGGGACCCGGGTATGATACTCGGCTCGCTCTTAAATCTTCCGATAAAACGAACGCCATGACGTTGCTCAGGGGTTGGGTTAGTAACTTGAGGTTGGTTTTGGTTATATTGTTGGAAGAGTTCTTTTATATCGTCGTGTCCTTGTTGCTCGGCTAGGTCCCTAGAGGTCCACCCATGTTCGTCTGGTTTGTCGATGTTTGCACCTTGGTCTAATAGAAATTTGACGATCTCAATATTGCCTTCACAGACGGCAACATGGAGGGCCGTCGATCCATTGCTCTTCGGTTTTGTAACATCTCCACCGTGACGAATGATTTCCTTGAGCAATTCTAAATTATTTGACTCGCCGCCATGGACGAAAATACACCGACGTCACCGCCAGTTATCTTAGCGCCATTGTCTGACAGTATCCTAATAACTGATTCATGCTTCAATAAGAGGGCTTCCCACAATGGTACAATTCCTTCTGAATCTGTAAAACAAGATCGTATAATTTACGGTCGCTAAGCGATCTCGACTCGTTTAACTCTAAAGAATAAAAGGGCCATTTGGAATCATGAAAGGTCAATATGTCCCTTTAATTTTGTTGGCTTGACTTCACATATCAGCCGTAATATGTGTTGCCTAAATGATCAAGCGGATGACATTACACCTTTAGAAGTAAACAAATATTAAAAATCTGAAATTCTAGGCGTGTAGGCTGTCGGTCCATTCAATTCAGAGTGTGTTAGCGGATGAGTTTTAATGTATTTTTATGAGTAGGAAGAGAGAAAATGAGTGGAGTTGGATAGTGGAGATTTAATAAGTAGGGAAATAGATGGATGTGATTTGTTTGACCAAATTTAAAATTTAAAAAAAATATATTAAAATGCATTTTTGGAAGTATACTAACACCCTCTCAGGTTATCGGATTATAATGGGTGTTAGCACATCCAATTTAATGCATTTTAATGTATTATTTTCAAATTTTAAATTTGATCAAACATATAACATCCATATATCTCTCAACTCATTAAATCTCCACCATCCAATTCCACTCATTCTCTCTCTTCCTACTCATAAAAATACATTAAAACTCATACGCTAACACCCTCTTAAATTGGAGCGTTTAACAAGAAGTTGACTTCAGATGTGACTATAAATGGAAATTTTTAATTTCTTTGACTTATTGAATATTTAAAAATAGAAAATTGAGCATGATTGAAAATATAAATAAAAAAAGACGAGATCAAGATTTCCTCATTTGACATTGAAGTTGCACGTTCAGTGCGTTATTGACAATGAAAGGATTAGAGGATAAGTATTTGTATGGATAGGTCAACTTGAATTTGTCAAAAGACAGTTTGCCAACATAAATATTGCCGTAAATAGAAAAACATAGCCAAATATTTAATACTTTCTGAATTTGGAAAGTTTATAATTAAGATCACTAAAAAAATGCAAGAAATTAATCTTATCTGATGCTGTAAGAATGAAAAAATTACCTCTGCTATTAGGATCTGCCCCAAAATCCAGTAAAAGAAGCACACAATTTTCGCTTCCTTTTGATGCTGCTATATGCTGAAACACTCAAAACAAAAAAAAAAAAAAAGTAGTTTTGTCAGTTTACTACTCTATTACTTTTGTTGCAAAAAGACACTGCCAAATGAGCCTTTAGAATTATTACCAGAGCGGTTCTACCGTTAGTGTCGGATTCATTAGGATCTAGACCCCTTTGCAACAAGTGATGTAACAGTAAGTCGTCTCCTCTAAGCGCCGCAAAGCATAGGGTGAGAGGTAAATCCATTCTACCGCGAGCCAGCATGTTTTCCGTCTCTAAAAGAACTCCCTCCATTATCGGGTCATTAAGCTCCTTCAAATGCTGACCCACCAAAAAAAAAAAAAAAGGGGGTCGTTCAAGTGCTATACATAACACTCAATAAGCTAGTTAATTGCTTTGTCGACTACCTGAAGAAGATTATTCATGATTATTGTCCCATCTCCAACGTTAGCTTGAACGATGTTCAAAAATGTTGTACGGTTCAGTCGTAATAGCTGACTTAATCTTTTCGTCCGAACTGTGAATAGTTGAGGCCTGTAACAAAGTACACCTATTTCACCACATAGATCACCAGTCTTGGCCTCTCCGACAACCTGGAAGTATTTGTGATTTACACGATAATGCATACGAAAAAACCCATCTTCTGCGACTTCAAAAAAAAAAAAAAAAAAGAAACCATTTTGGCGGAGAATTTATAAAGTAGACTTGCCTGTTCGACTCCATTTTTCAGGACGAGCAACTCCTGTAAAACAATGCATACATGAGACTCGGTTCAACTAGATTATAGTAAAAAGATGATGTGAGAGAGAGAGAGAAAGAGAGATTTACCACTGCCCCTCTAACAAGAATATAAAAATCGGTTGGCGCTTCGTTTTGCAAGACAACATCTTCTTTGGGAGGGAAATACTCGGCTTTCATCTCCGACACCTTCATCATAACACAACTTCTTACAACGATGTCAGTTTGTAAAGTACGATGATTGACTAGGTAGAAAGAGACGTACATACCAGTTGGAAGAGTAAATCATTAGACACCCCACGAAACAAGTAAACTTTATCGACCCGAGAGTAGAATAGAAAATGTGATATACTCGAGCGTATAGCTTTCGGAAGTGAGTCGAGTGTCTCCTGCTGTTGCAGCCCCTCTGAGTCCATCCGAAACTTCAAGCCCAAATGTGAAAGCATTTGATCTTGAAGTCGAGCTGGCAATTGATTCCTCTGTGCAAAGCTCGATGCCGCATGAATTGTATCCCTCTATTGCCAACATAAATTACCAAATCAAAATCTTGACAGAAGCAAATAAGTAAACTAGTTGAGTGTGTGTAATAACTCACGAATTGTCGAGTTCTACTCGTGCCGTGGACGACTAAGTTGGTCATGTTTCCGATCAAATACGCTGTGAGTCCAAGGTTGAAGAGCATGTAGAAAATGTTAAATATCATTTCCCTTATATTTTGAGAGTGCAAATCCCCATAACCCACGGTAGTGAGAGTCGTGATGGACCAGTACATCGAAGTAACATATCGAATCCATAGGCTCTGTTGATGGAAGTCGCCCATAGCCGCACCGATCCATGTCTTGTTTGGATCATGATAAGTAGCAGCAAGTAGATAATTGAAGCAGCCAGCACAATGAACCGCAAATAATGTGACCTACATTATAAAATTTATATTAAAAAAAACAAAAACAAAAAAAATGAAGAAGGAAGAAAGAGATTTCAGAGTAGTCAGTATTTTCTGCGGCTAAATGTTTTTTACCCGCTCATAGGGGCTACAGTCAGTATTGATTGATTTAGAGTATCGAGTATGGTATATTTAAAAATGAGAAACCATGTGTCGTGATAAAATAAGTGTAATGTGTATAAGATGAACTTACACAAACAAGCTTCACGCATCTGACGACGAAGTAGTTGAAGTTTCTATCCTTCTCCAATCTGTTACGAAGAAATAAAAACTAGAAATTGTACGAAAATAACTAAGCTCGAGAAACTGTGAACATAGTGTGAAATTTGTCAGAGTATTCTACCGGGAGAATAACGCGCTAACTCTCCGCAGACGCCAAAGACGAAGCATGTTGAACAATCCATATGTCTGTAGAGGTCCCGGGGAGATCTTACGAGCAAGCTCAGAAGGGATTGTAGATATGACATCGAAGGCCAACCAAGAACTTGCATACTTCCAAGCGATTTGCTTCGGGTTGTCAACAAGTAGATAGGTAGCTCTATCGAGGTACGCTACAAAGAATGTAAGAACAATATCGATAGCGAAAGATCCGTTGACAACGTTGTCTGTAATGGAGAGAGGTCCCTTCGGTTTCTTAAGAAACCCGAACTCAAATGGTGACACCCATGCTGTATAGACAACAAGAACAACCAGAAAGGTCTCCCATGCCCTGCGAAATTCGATTCACACGAGTTGAACTCAGAAAAAGGTACAGTGAACAAACAGATTTGAAACCTTACACAACATTAAAGTAAATAAATTTGTTAGTGTTTGTTGTAACTTTCTTCACCTTAAAATTAGTCAAAATTTAATATCGACTATTCATTATTATCTATACAGTGCTCTTCGAGATGCAGATTCCGACACATGTGACACCCATGTTGATGTCACCCACCATATCACAATTCACATCTAGGGTGTGCCGGATGAGACGGAAAAGTTTGCAATTTGATTCCAATTGAAACAATTTCCACGTTCTTAATTGCAATTCTAAAGTGGTTTTTAATAGTAAAAACAAGGTAGGCGAAGTCCAAAGTAGACAGCCAAAAGGGAAGAGTCCAATCTGCTTTTCTCCATTGACACACATAATCAAGAAAATACAGGAAAATCATCAGACCAACAACTAAAAGGTCAGACAAGAAGATCAAAATAGAAAAGTTGTTTCAAGCCGGGGGAAAAATTGTTTAACTAGTGGGAACCAGTGTCTCCATTAAATTATTACGTCACTCCTATTGGCGATCAGTTAGGCACACACAGTCACGGAGAGAGAAGAAGAAGAGGAAGAGGAACCTGTAACGGCGATCATAAGGCGAAATAATGAACCTACGGAGCTTGACTCTGCGATTGCTTCGTGCACCGAGAGATGGAAGAATCCCAGTGGAGAGACTGTAATGGCTACCTTCAGTGGACAAGTGTTCGATTTCTTGAGCACCGCCACACATCGAAACCCTAAACAGACCACCTCTGTCTCTGTCTCTGTTAGGCAGCAAATCCCCCATTGCCCTCTCTTCAGAATTTCCTTCAGCTTTCTATCTTTCAATTGAATGTTCCTTTATTTATACAGGAATTTTTTTTGAAAGGAAAAATGGAAAACTACAGACTCGACACATCACTCCCTCTATTTTTGGCTTCTATATGAGGTGTATTATTTTAATGAATTATTTTAGAACTTTGGGGCCTCTTGTCCCCACACCTTCACTTGTAAGAAAATTTATTTAAAAAAAGGTCAACCAACTTACAGGATTTCTATGGAACGATACATTTTAATTTTAATATATATAATAGTAAAAATGGTATTTTAGTTCAAGAGGCCTCTTTTCCGTCCTTTTTTCGGTTCTTATTTTATTTTCTTTTGTTTTAATTTTATTTTTTCCTATTTTCATGTTGCCCCGCCTGAATTAATGAATTTAAATGATAATTAAATAATGATAATTATAAATTTAAATGATAATTATAAATTTAAATGATAATTAATGAATTTAAATGCTTATGAAATTCTCCATTTTGTTGTAGACAAATTGTGTCAGTTGTTAATTAATGAATTACAGATGACGATAAGATCAAAATATTGAAACGCATTCTTGCATTTTTTTTTATATATTCAAACACATTCTAGCATTTTTTTTAATATTTTCACAATCTTCATATCATAAAAAGAGAAGTACTACGTTGACAGCAGTGTCAACGTGCTAATGTGCACTCATTAATATTTTTTTTTAAGAAAATCATAAAAATCAGTTTTGTGTTAAAAAAAAGGAAATTCTATTTTTGGAAATAAACCAACATTAATTGGTAGTTTTAAGTATGAAAAATTCTTTAAATATAATTTTTTTAGATTTTT
This sequence comes from Jasminum sambac, assembly GCA_018223645.1. Taxonomy (NCBI): domain Eukaryota; kingdom Viridiplantae; phylum Streptophyta; class Magnoliopsida; order Lamiales; family Oleaceae; genus Jasminum; species Jasminum sambac. Next base: position 10,790,741 of record CP073644.1, on the reverse strand, counting down.
TTTAATGAAACATAATATATCATTAGCTAAGCACGCGGTTCATTTTGCGGTCACTGTATATCATAAATTGGTTAGTTCTTAAATTAAGGGAAATGTTTAGCAAGAAAAAAGTCCAACTTTGAAATAAACTATACAAATATTTTTATATTATAAATTTTGCAGTGCCAAGTAGGCACTGCGCCAAGTTGATAGTGCCTAGCGAACACTCACAATATTGAAAAAAATATCTTTATATTAGTTAATTAACTAGTATTTTCACTGTGTGTTGCATGGGTAGATTCTGGTGTCAAACAATTATTTTTTTAAAGAAAAAAAAAGAAGAAGAATGAAATCTATATGATTCTTTAACAAATTTGACAAAGTTTCCTTGTATTTCGGAAAAAATTGCCCTATTATTACACGTAGCAAAAGTCCCAAACATTTCAACATAATATAATTATATATTGTCCGTAACCTTATTAATGGCAACAACACTCCCAATACTATCGTATTCATTACTCTACAAGACACAAAAACACATAAAATACATTAAAAATTTTTTTTTGAAAGAATCATTAAATCATTTAAAGAAGTAATATTCCAACTCATATACCCCTCAGATCTCTCATTTATCACTAATTTCATCCTTTCAAAATCTTTATTGGTTCGCGCACCATTGATTTCCTCTCCCATACGACCCATTTACATAGAAGGAAAAACATTATTAGAAAATGAAGAGCATAAAATCCTAGTGAATGCAGATATGACACAATTACAATCATAAACCAAAGAGACAGTATAATTTTTCATTTAGCTAACATATAGCCTCTTAAAGATAGGACCAGACCAGATGGAATTGAAATGGAGTATACTATAAGTTACTACAAACTTTTTTGTAAACAACATTTGTAGTGGTTTTGGTTAGACGCCCATCCTCGTCACAAACCATAAATTTCAACACCTTCTTATTCGTGACCTTTAAAACCACCACATACAGTTGCCCATGAAATTATGCGTTGCACAAGAAAATATATCCAACAAGTAGTGATTTTGACAAATGTCAAATAATAATAATAGAATAACAAATTAGACTAGTTTGTTGCCGTGTTTTGTCTCATCTTATTTCACAGAAGTACCGTTTTATTATTTTTAATTTTATTTTTTTCGATGTTCTCCATTTTTATGTCAAGTCTATTATTAAAAATATTAATTTTATTAATTTTTCCGCGAATTATATAATTAATATAATACAACTAAATATATAACTAATTAATTTTTGTGAAATAGTAGGATATTTACAAAATATAATAAATAATATATTTTCCTAAGTTGAGAGGTCCAATATGGAGGTTATGGTTGGAGAGGATGATTCCATATCGAAACTTTATTTTGGAGTTTTTGGAACTAAAAAATAGTATGTGCGTTTAGAATTATGCACAGGAAGATATCTTCAATAAATAGGGGTTTTCATAAATATTAACAGTACAGCATCATCCGGTCCCCTCCCCACTAAAAAACTCTTATCCATGTCCCCGCTCCATCGTAATCGTTTAATCAGATACTTCAATTTGTATTTTTTTAAATATGTATTAATAACATTTAATTTTTTCAATAAACACCTTCTAAATTTATTAAACACATATACTGAGATATCCATTATAAACTCACCAATTTGACATACTCGCTATATAAATATATTTTTTTTAACTCATCAATTTATATGTTTATTTTAAATAATTAAGATTATATAGCATTTACACTAGTGCGTTATACAGAACGATAATTTGTGATAAAAATTGTGATAATATGTCACAGTATGCTTACTGTAATATTAAATCTACTAAATATAAAGACAAAATAAAATAAAATTATATATTATAGTTATCAACTTAACTACACTAAAAAGCTTTACTAACTTTTGTAGAGCTTATGATTTTTTGTTGAAAATTATTCTACATTCTATATTGTAATTACAAATTTCGAAGATATTAATTGTATCAATAAGATAGACCCCAACACCTCATAGCTGCCCCACTAAGAAATATTTACTCTCGCCCCTGCCTCTTCCTCATTTAATTGAGGCCGAAGAAGGATGATATAAGAATTGAAATGGGATGAAGACTCTAATTCTTCGTCCCGCCCCACTAGAATATTCTCATGTTCGTACACACCCCGCTCATACTCTTGCTCGGGCAGCTAGTTTTTTTATCAGATCGCTTTGAATGGTTGGGCTTCACCCTGCCTTTCATCTGTTATGTACTTATTTCCAATGTTAATGAATGAGTAAATTTCCTCATTCGAAAAAAAAAGGAAAAAAAAAAACTAACTTTCAATTCTCTATGTATTTTATGATAATTATTTGAAAATTATCCTATTGAAATAAAATATATTATGAGCAAAATATTCAAAATAAATAAAAGAATGTGAATTTAAAAAGTATAAAACCTTTAAATAAAAATTAATCTAAAAGGTTGGTTTCTATGATAATTGATTTTTCAAATGACATAATGTGTTTAAACTCAAATGCTTACCACTAATATTTACCCTGTTAACCAACTCTTTTTACCGTTTTTACCACTTTTGATCACTTTTTTATCCATTTTTTCTTTATCATAGATCAATCATATCTACATATCTCATCACATTCACAAATCTCCACCACTCAACTCCACTCATTCTCTCTCCTCTTTTACATTAAAAATTTTCAAAAACCATTATAACTTATGCCATATCATCCTTATTATCGATAAACTTATTTGTACATATTTGTTTGCACCTATCGCCAAACTTATTATTATTATTATTATTATTATTATAAGGAAATTATATAATAATTATTATTATAAGGAAATTATATAATAATAAGGAAATGTGTTAACACGGCACCAAACATAAAAATAAGGTATCTTTGCATTACTCTTTATAATTTTAGGCTTATAACAAAAAAATTTATAAGTCTCAAGGCAGTACACGAGGCCCGAATCTCTCCTGAAGTTTGAGAACAATGAGCATGAGTGTACACATGCACACTAAGTGCTTGTTTGATCAAACTTCTTTAGCAATTACTTTATATTAATTGCACTTACAGAAAAATAAAAATAAAATAAAAATAAAATTGTTTCCCATAACTTCCTTAATTCTTCAAAAAGAATAATTTCATGATTTTCATCTTGCTCCAAATGCTTTGTCAACGTGTTAATATATACTAGTGTTTTCACCCGTGCGTTGCACGGGGAGACATATGTTCAAGATAGAATTCAGAACCCATGGGGAGTATTTTGCATTCCACAAATTTTGTTGGGGGTGGGTCCGGATTGGCATATATCCATACCAAATCCCTTCATATTAACCATGAATATAATTAGATTTTTTAAAGTATAAAAAAAATATTTTGATATGCAAAAATGAAAAAAATTTGAACCTATAAATTATAAGGCTACGATGAAGTGTCTCACAATTATTCCAATGCCCATAGTATGACTACAAATTGATGGAATTTGACATTATGAACATAAAGCTAGAAAATATGAAATTCTGGGGCAAAGCCAGCAAAAAAAAAAAGAATGGGGATAAAGTTGTGTCAAAATTAAAAGTTTGGGATGCAAAGTGAAATTACCAAAAATTTATTCCAATTTTACCCCTCACTAATGTTCAATTTATTGGAAATTTTGACTTTAGGAAAATAACTTGTGAATATATGAAAGTTTGAGTGCAACAAAACGTGAAAAAAATGGGGACAAAACTGTATCTGGGGAAATTAAGTGAAATTTACTCTTAGTGAAAATACATACAAAAATGTTTAGTTTTTAATGTTTAGGTCAATAGAACTGCGTCTCATATTTATTTTAAGGTAAAATAAATAATAGATCCTCTACTCAAGGTTTTCTTGTTTATTTCCCAAACTTAAAAATTTGAAAAATCTCTCTCAGAGAGTTAAAATTATTTGTGCCAGAAAATTTCATAAATTCTTGTCAAAATCAAAATCATTATGAAAAACAACAATTTCCACGCACATTTAAGCATAGTCAATCGAAAAAGATTTGATTGTTCGTTCTTGTACCAATGCCTCTTGTACTTCAAATGTGTCATTGGTTTATTATTTCTTAAGTCTTAATAACCTGTTGTTAAATTCCAAAGGTTTTTCAAACTTGCATTTACATCAATACTCGTTGCACGGGGTGATTTTAATAAATACTACTATTAATATGAGAATAACAATAATAAAAATAAACATAAATAAAAATGAAAATCTAATTGTTTTTATTGATAAAGAAATACTATACTAAGCCATTGAACACCCACATGAAAAATCACATAATTCCCCAAAGCCAAAAAATAGATATATAAAAGAAAAAATTCAAAAGGACTTGATATTATTTAGAAACTTCAAGTGCCAGAAAGAAAATTGAATTTATTTCTTTCCTTCTAGTTTCTTATCTTCTTTCTTCTCCTCTAGCTATAAAGATGACATGATAGTCCAACATGCCGTACAACACTTTTTTTAAAAAAGAATAACACGTTTGATTTCCTCATGCATTGTATAACAAAATATCATTAAAAAGAAAAATGGAGTGATCAACATTTAGCATCGTGGAAGCAAAGTCTAAGTGACAAAATGGCAACAAAAAAATTACACAGGCAGTTTTGAGTTTCTACAACTCATAATTAGTCTCTAATATGTTCTTAGAATCTAAAGCTATCACTGCAGTACAATACATTGCTAAGACATGATAGTAGCGGTCAATACTCAATAGATAACCTTTTCGTAGGGGCTGCGTAATTAGCGTTAGGATGCATAACATTCCGCTTGCTCCTAATCTATTCCTTTTTCCCTAACACCCATTTGCAAGAATTTGATCCCAATTGGCAACGCTCGGATTTGGTTGAAGTTTAAACAATTACTTTATAATTTTGCGAGCAAATGGCGGTGCAAACATAGGAAGCTAGGAGACCAATTTCCTTCCATTAACTGCCATATTTGTGCATCTCATGATTCTCATTAGCCCCATTGAATATGGAGATTGGACAACACTTGTTAGCGAACCCGGTTGATTATGGAAATTGAGCAGTGAAACCGTAAGATAAATTAATGACATCAAAATAAGTCACATCGACAACTTCAAATATATACCTCTGATCTCACAAGGTAGTGTTGAAAAATGCTGATCACCACCGTGCTTTGAGACTAAATAGGCAAGCCTCCAGATTATGATTTGCTGCATTTTATTTAAAGATTAGTAGATTTAGCTGGGGAATTTAGAATTCGATTAGCAGATTTAAAAATTAAATATTGAAGAATGAGACACACCAGTGTATCCTTTGCAACCAACACAAGCGGTTAAAAAGAGAAGGAGAAATCTTAATCGCCTCTTTCTAGCAAAAACAGCACCATAAGAAATTCCAACCCATTTATCGAATTCACTTACCGGAATTCCATACCATCCAAATATGACAGGGCCAAATGGGTGAACTCCTAAATCATTTTCTTCTTTTGCGTACTTTTCCTATTGATATTATGTTTCTCTACCATTTTTTCATGCAATCTCGCAAAAATGAATAAGAAAAAATAAACATATTCAACATCAAACAAAGACAAACATGTTTAAATTGAATAGCACATTGTAACAAGTGATTGTCCATTTCTAGGTTTCATATTATGCCGTGGCAAATTTTGTAATTCTCCAACCCCAACTAAGACAATTAGAAGTCATCTTGGTTTAAGACTCACTTGACTATCACAACTTCTACATCCATGAATAATGCATTACTCAAACTGCAATTCCCATAAGGATAGAAAGCTGATAAATTGAAGCTAAATTGCTCAAGAGGACAAAAAATGTGATTAGTCATATCATACAAATATTATATTCTTTTTCAACATGTAGGATGGTAAGGGAACATGAAGCATGCAGCTTCTTTGTGTTAAAGTAGTCCATCAATGAGTTCAAACACCAGATGATCATAATTTGCTGTAACAGGGAAAAGCATATCAAACCTTTGTCCTAACACACTTTATGCTCTCTGTAGTTTCCCCTTCCAGAAACAATGAGTGCTTCTTTAAGGTTAGACTTAGCCGTATCAATTATGATTTGATATTGTTCAGCAGTAGCTAAATTATGAAAATACAATGCTCATGGATGGCGACTCAAGATCTGCATCAATAACAAATGTATATATTTAAGCATATCTTATTTAGTTAAAAACACAGAACAATGATCAAAGATTCTGGAAAATAAAAATAAAATGAACTAATTAAAAACAGATAGTGCTAACCTTTTAAAAACACGCCACTGTTGACCATTATCAGTATAAATTGATAAGTGCTAGAAAAGCACTTAAATAACTCTTCTATTTTACGTGTTTGTGTGTTTTATTAATGTTATATGTTCCGTTTTATGAGTTTTTCCTTTATTGTGGTGTTTAGGGTCACAAAGAATCAAAAGGAGTCAAAAAGGATGAAAATCGAATGAAAACGGAAACTCGGGACCAAAAAGGCAAGCGAATCAAAGATGGAGGACCTTCGATGCAATTTTATGAAAAGTTGTTTTTACAATTTTTCTTGTGCCAAAGTCGAAGAACATCAAAAGAGGATTCCCAAATTTTTTCCGGATCTCAAATCGGAGTTTCCTAGTGAAAGTTATGGCCATTTGAAGAAAAATGACTAAAAGCGTCAAAGCCAAACTGTTGGGGACCAAACTGCAACTTTTCAAACGTCTGGGGATCAAAGTGAAACTTTTCAAAACGTTGGAGGACCAAAATGCAATTTGTCAATGACCAAAATGAACAACATTCAAAAGTTGAGGGACTTGGTGTGCAATTTCTGGGTGACTCGAGTCACCGCGGCACGTGATCGAGTCAGCGCCGCATGTGACTCGAGTCACGCCCGATCATGATCGAGTCAGCGCCGCAAGTGACTCGAGTCACCGCCGCAAGTGATCGAGTCACGCTGCGACCGTCCCTGGCCTCCTGCCCGCGGTGTGACTAGCAGAATCGCTGCGTGACTCGAGTCGGCGCGACTGAGTCACGCCCGACACCACCGCAGATTTTGACCAATGGACTCCACCTACCATAAACGTGTTTTTGGTATTTTCTTGACTTCTTAGAGATAAAACAACCTGAGCACACCACAATAGACTCATGAAGGAAGACTTTATAATTTTTAATATTTTTGGTGTAATATTTTGCCTATAAATAGAGGCATTTCCAAGCTTGAATCACACAACTTGTAGAGAGAATTAGCTTGTGATTCTCTCCAACTTTCTCCTCAATAAATTTTTCTTCATCATTTGTTCTTAGTTGTAGCTTGAAAGCTCTTAGTTTTTCATATTACGGTGGAAGTAAGAACCTAAATATAGGTTCGAAAAATCAATCGGCGATACTTGACCGTGAATATGATTAACTGGAGTATTTCTTCTCTAGTTTCTTTCCTAATTTTATTTTTCATATTTGAGAAAGATAATCTATCATATATTGCAGAGGTGATACAGTTCTGTACGCCGTTATAAGTATTTAACCCGCATATATGAGTAGTTAGACTTCTCTATTTAATTCTTAGCATTATTTACGTGATTTCTATAGTTTGTATATATTGCTTGAGATAGTGAAGTATAATCTATCATATAGCAGTGGTGATACCCGCTAATATGAGTAGTTAGACTTCTCTATCTAGTTCGAGGGGGACGTTGTGTTCAATTATCATGTTGTTATCTTTTCTAACTCTTTGCTAACGTTTTATCTATTCCTCTACTTCAATTTGTTGATTTGTTATGCTTTTAAACCCGTTTTGAATTTATGTGATTATTGCATTTACTTTGGCCAATTGAATCAATTAATCTTTAAGTTCAAGTTAAGTGCTAGGATTGGAACTTTTGATCCGTAATTATCACTAGATTCCAATCCACAGTAGCAAACAAATGTCGTGCATATTTGTTAATAAATCAACTTAGATGTATTAATTCAAGTTTGTGAAATTGAGCATCTAATTCAACTCATTCTTCTTGTTCATTTCATACTAGCATTGCATTAAATCTTAAGAACTTGTTTAGGATTATCCAATAGCTAGATGTTAAGTTAAAGAACTCACTTTAATTTAATACACTTAAGGAAGAATTCGTTAATCAGAGCTTCTTGGTTAATTGAGAGTTGATAAATTGAAGAAGGGATAGTACACGTTGCATGGGAAAGATAAACACAAGATGTTGACACAACCGAACTCGAGAACTAGATATATCTTCAATTGTTTCATTTTCATCTCTTTTATTTTGTAATTTTATTTTCGAATTGCATTCAACTTCACAAAACCCCCCTTTTTATATTAATTGATAAAAACAACTAAATCAAACACCGTTCCTCTTGGGTTCGACCCTTACTTACCACTTCTACATTAATTTGTAGTTTTGAAACCGAGTAAGGAAATAAAATAAATTTTGGCGTACTGCGACAACACGCCCAAGTTTTTGGCGCCGTTGCCGGGGAACGGTTAACCAATTTAGTTGTTTTTATTAGTTAACTTAAAAAAAAAAAAAAAATTAGTCGAGCTAACGACTTTAAACAAAAGCGCTTCTTGGGAGGCAACCCAAGCATTTTCTCGCATTTTTATTTTTCTTTTAAATTTTCGTGTTTTTTGTTTTTTCTCAATTTTTATCTAGCGTCTTGAGAAAGATAGTATTTTACAACTGCAGAAAGGAGACTCAATTATTTGAGAAGAGACGTGATAGCCCATAATTCGGTGATTAGCAGCAATTACGGAAAGAGTGGGGGTTAATTATTGATAACGGACAAATCCGTCAAACGCGTTTTCTCGGATGCCCACTCCAACGTACTCTTTACAGCACACTCTGCATGCACGATTGTCGGTTGAAAGCGATTGCCCACTTTGACTATAAATCGTAGATCATTCTCCACTCGAAACCACAACCAAAATCTTCATTTTCTCGTGAGTACTTCTTTCTAGCTTGATGATTAGGTAATTTTTTCTTCTTCCTCTTGATTTTTTCTCTTGCTCTTCCTTTCTTCTTCTTCTTATTTGTTTTTCTTATAGTATGGGCGTCTGTGATATTTTTGTATATATATCATTCTTAATATTAATTGATTATGTAATTCAAATTTTCTTATTTTTTTTCCTTCTTCAATATCTTTGAAAATATGGAAGAGTGTGATAATTTACTATGCTTATTGATTTTGATGGTTTTAATCTTATTACTACAGTGTTTCTTTTTCTTTCGTGTGTTACGTAACTAAAAAAAAAAATTTTATAGTCGAGCCAACGACTATAAACAAAGGCGCTACTTAGGAGGCAACCTAAGCACTCTCTTTTCTTCTACTTCTCTCAAACACTTGAATTTTCAATGGATAACAAATTTTCCAAAATCCACAAGTATTATCCGTCACTGCCTTTGAATGCTTTGAAAGAAATTTACTATTCTAGAATGGGACGATTAAAAATGTTGATGGAAAAGGAAATGCCTGAGGACATTCGTTGGTTGATTGAAGCAAAGGTCCGATTAGGAGGTGAAATGCCAGCTTTAAGTACTAAATATGCACCAGGGTTAGGCAAAAGTAATTTTGCCAAGAAACGAAGGGCAAAAAGAATGAATGTGTGCTATAAATGTGCTAGATGGCCTTATAAATGCACTCGATGGACCTGCAACTCAGGTAACCGTTCCATTGGATTTGTGTCCACAAATCGAGAAGATAAAATATGTTTCATTAAGGATGGCATGAGTAAGGAGTCTTTGGATGATATCCATCAAACTCTTGAGACGCATCCTAGTGGAATGGTGCAAATCGAACTTCTCAATCTGTGGAGTGAATTTAAAAAGGAACGAGAACGATCAGATCTTGGGAATCGACTTTAAAGACCATGTTTGCGATCTATAAGAAAGCGGATGGGAAGCCTATCCCGAGCTCATAGAAGGCGTTTAAGCCGTTTACGGGCGTAAAACCAGAGGAAGATGTGAGCCACAATCACAACTACGCGTACATATTGTTATTTTTAATTGTGTTTTTTTGTTCTTGTGTCAGTTTTTAGTGTGCAAAGTTGACAACCTATGGCGGATACTACTTCTCTGGGCGGGAGTTCAAAGAGGAAATTGACAACCATAAGTCTTTTTGGTGGAATCAATATGGGAAAACCGACACTTCTCTCACCAGTAGTCACAGCTGGAACATTCCTTGGAAATCAAAAGTATAAGCTAGTCTACGGAGGAGGTTGTCGTGGGCTGATAGGATGTGCAATTCGGTCAGCATATGTGCGAGGTCTCTGATGGTTGGCGTTATTGTACCACCTTTAAAACAGCGTATGGTAAGACCATTGGTTTTGAGGTACATGCTAGATCATTGTTTGAACGCTAACACTAATGATAATGTATTCGGATGCTTTCATTGCAATACCAGGGTTTGAAACTACTGGAACAAATCTTTTGCATAATTTCTTGGGCGAGATGAGACTACACTCTAAACCAATTGGTCTTTTAAACATTGACAATCATTTTGACGGTTTATTGGCATTTCTCGGATTTTTAGCTCATCAAAAGTCTGATTTCTCCTAATACTTTGAAAATGATTTTTATTACACCATCAATTGAAATTATTGGAGAAATTAGAATCTTATGTACCACAAATGCATATAGAAGTGCTGTCATCAATTGGCGGAGGAATTAAGCAAAAGGAACAGAGATCAGAATGGATTGGATTTAGAGTTAAGGTTATGAATGTGGAATAGCTAACCGGATGGTAGAATACTGAGTTTAACTCTAGAAACACATCTTTGTTACGCTCTGGAATAAAAAAAAACACATTGAATCTTGGTTTATGTATCCCGCCCAAAAGCGTTAAGCGGTCTTTGAGAGACCTTAAAGAAGCTGTATTCTTTTCTATTAACCTTCTTCTTTCAAGTCTTTGCGAGATACCCCAAAGTGCACTTTGAATTTTCATTTCTTTCTATGTCATCCCCTCTACGTATTGTTGCTCTTCTAAAAGATCATCCCGATTTGCTCGCAAACGACGTGCTAAGCGCCTTAAGAGTTGCTTTAAATGTGGAAAGCTATTAGAGGGACCTCATTGTACTCGAAATCAAACTTATTCACAATATAGACATGTTGTTTTCTTCAAGGATGGACCGATTAGGTGCAGGGCGAAAAAGTCTATCGGGAGAAAGCGGCCATTTCATGTCGGTGTGAGAGAGTTTGATAATTTGTTGGAACAACGACAACGTCTGTTGGAAACCAAACTTCGATGGCCTAACCATTGAGCAGCAACTTTTTGAGCGTGATCATTAGCACCCATCCGAAGATGTAAAACTACGTCTCATTCATTTGAGAAGTGTCTGAGTTGGACGTTCTGCTCTAAACGTTCTCCCATTTGTTGGTTCTTGTGAAATGTTCTTTATTGAATGGTAAACATACCTATGTGTCATGTGGCGATATGGAGGATATTTTCATTAAGGTTGGTTGTCAAGCTGTTTTGTAGAGAGTATCTTTGATTCAGATAGTTTCCATGCGGATCAGACTTGATGGAATCATATCATTAATTTGATGTGAATACTCTGCAAGATGTTGAGAGGTTGTCAACTCCCAAAGTCGCTTTGTATATATTTCTCTTCTTCATTGAAAAAAAAAGAAAAAAAGAAAAAAAAAATTTCAGTTGTTGTTTTTCTTGTTCTGTAAATATGTTGATTGCAGGTCTGTTACTCTTGGATTATTGACATGTTCCTACGAAGTGCTCCATTGTGCAACCACCATCCCCGATTGACACGACTCATGGCTTACCATAGGGGAGTTTCCATTTCTTCTCTTTTACATGGTATTTATATTTCTACATTGGGGACAATGTAGAATTTAAGTGTGGGGGAGTGGCATATTGTAATCTGCTTGTGATTTTTTTTTTGTCTACAATTTTGCATGAGATAGCAACTTTTGAATATGATTGAGCTTAATTTGCGTGATTTAGCTAAAACTGCAGGATCCTGAAAAAAAAAATCAATTTGTTGTGTTCTGTTCTTCTTTATGCATAGCTGGCTAAATTACCTGAGCACGTTTATAAGGTAATTTACTATCATTCTCTGGAACACAAATTGAAGGTTGAAAATGTTGATTTTTTTTTTCTAACTTTCTAAACCATAGTAAACTAACTTTTTTCTTTTCTTTTTTCTATCCATTCGTCTGCTCAAAGTAACACGAAACATCAATTGATAGCAAAGCGGAGTTATAATCGCATGGTATCTGTTTTTGTGAATGTGTCTTTTATTGTGAGTTTAAAAAGTTTGGAAAAAGCATTGACCTATGCTGAGAATGAATTTTACTTTTATGTTCGAAATAAGGAGAGGGACCACAGGAAAGAGCTACCTGCCTCAGAGTGTGAAGCCGCCACCTCGAATGGGTGAAGAAGGCTGCCTCCAATGAAAGGGGTAGTGTGAAAGCTACCTGTGGGGTAAAAGCTGAAAATAAAATTGCAAAACTCTTCTTCTTCTTCTTCTTCATCAAAAAAAAATAAAAATAAAAAAAAAAACAAGAAATGTGATAGCTACCCAAGTGTGAAGTAAGATAAATAAATTCCCTCAGTGGTTTGAAGTGCTCAATCTAACACTCTTTAAATTGAAGACATATTTGTGATAAAACACCTACCATGCCCTTTTTTTTTCTTTGCAGGGCTAACAGTTGATGATTTTTGGAGAATTGAGCAATTTTTAGGATCCATGGGAATCATTGTAAAATAAGAATGGGATCACGAGAGATGAAAGGAAATATTTGACCACTTCGGGTCAGGATTTGGATAGAACATCGTAAGCTTTCATTTGGTTCCAGTTAGTGATGTGATGATAACCTTAAATGCACACACTCACAAGCCATTGTGTATTTGAGAAGAAGTGAAATTTTCATGGTTCGGGAGAATGTTGATTAAGCAAGTCACTATCTCTAGAAGGATTTCAATGTTTAAAGTTGTTTATCTCATGTAAAATCATTGTGTTGTTTTGTTTCGTATGGTTGTTGTTGAGGCGAACAAGTCTAAAATGGGGAGTTTGATAAGTGCTAGAAAAGCACTTAAATAACTCTTCTATTTTACGTGTTTGTGTGTTTTATTAATGTTATATGTTCCGTTTTATGAGTTTTTCCTTTATTGTGGTGTTTAGGGTCACAAAGAATCAAAAGGAGTAAAAATGATGAAAATCGAATGAAAGCGAAACTTCGGGACCAAAAGGCAAGCGAATCAAAGATGGAGGACCTCAGTGCAATTTTATGAAAAGTTGTTTTTACAATTTTTATTGTGCCAAAGTCGAAGAACATCAAAAGAGGATTCCCAAACTTTTTCCGGATCTCAAATCGGAGTTTCCTAGTGAAAGTTATGGCCATTTGAAGAAAAAGGACTAAAGCGTCAAAGCCAAGCTGTTGGGGACCAAGCGCAACTTTTCAAAAGTTTGGGGATCAAAGTGAAACTTTTCAAAAAGTTGGAGGACCAAAATGCAATTTGTCAAGGACCAAAATGAACAACATTCAAAAGTTGAAGGACTTGGTGTGCAATTTACGGGTGACTCGGGTGACTCAGTCACCAGCGCCGTGATCAGTCGGCCGCATGTGACTCGAGTCACGCCCAATCATGATCAGTCGGCCGCATAGTGACTCGAGTCACCGCCAAAGTGATCGAGTCACGCCGCGACCGTCCCTGGCCTCCGGATTCGCGCGGTGACTAAGCGAATCGGCGTGACTCGAGTCGGCAGCGGCGACTTCAGTCACGCCTGACACCATGCAGATTTTGACCAGCGGACTCCACCTACCATAAAGCGTGTTTTTGGTATTTTCTTGACTTCTTAGAGATAAAACAACCTGCGCACACCACAATAGACTCATGAAGGAAGACTTTTATGATTTTTAATATTTTTTGATGTAATATTTTGCTTATAAATAGAGGCATTTCCAAGCTTGAATCACACAACTTGTAGAGAGAATTAGCTTGTGATTCTCTCCAACTTTCTCCTCAATAAATTTTTCTTCATCATTTGTTCTTAGTTGTAGCTTGAAAGCTCTTAATTTTTCATATTAGTGAAGTAAGAACCTAAATATAGGTTCGAAAAATCAATCGACGATACTTCGGCCGTGAATATGATTAACGGAGTATTTCTTCTCTAGTTTCTTTCCTAATTTTATTTTTCATATTTGAGAAAGATAATCCATCATATATTGCAGAGGTGATACGCGGCGTTACGCCGTTATAAGTATTTAACCCGCATATATGAGTAGTTAGACTTCTCTATTTAATTCTTAGCATTATTTACGTGATTTCTATAGTTTGTATATATTGCTTGAGATAGTGAAGTATAATCTATCATATAGCAGTGGTGATACCCGCTAATATGAGTAGTTAGACTTCTCTATCTAGTTCGAGGGGGACGTTGTGTTCAATTATCATGTTGTTATCTTTTCTAACTCTTTGCTAACGTTTTATCTATTCCTCTACTTCAATTTGTTGATTTGTTATGCTTTTAAACCCGTTTTGAATTTATGTGATTATTGCATTTACTTTGGCCAATTGAATCAATTAATCTTTAAGTTCAAGTTAAGTGCTAGGATTGGAACTTTTGATCCGTAATTATCACTAGATTCCAATCCACAGTAGCAAACAAATGTCGTGCATATTTGTTAATAAATCAACTTAGATGTATTAATTCAAGTTTGTGAAATTGATCATCTAATTCAACTCATTCTTCTTGTTCATTTCACACTAGTATTGCATTAAATCCTAAGAACTTGTTTAGGATTATCCAATAGCTAGATGTTAAGCTAAAGAACTCACTTTAATTTAATACACTTAAGGAAGAATTCGTTAATCAGAGCTTCTTGGTTAATTGAGAGTTGATAAATTGAAGAAGGGATAGTACACGTTGCATGGGAAAGTTAAACACAAGATGTTGACACAACCGAACCCGAGAACTAGATATATCTTCAATTGTTTCATTTTCATCTCTTTTATTTTGTAATTTTATTTTCGAATTGCATTCAACTTCACAAAACCCCCCTTTTTATATTAATTGATAAAAACAACTAAATCAAACACCGTTCCTCTTGGGTTCGACCCTTACTTACCACTTCTACATTAATTTGTAGTTTTGAAACCGAGTAAGGAAATAAAATAAATTTTGGCGTACTGCGACAACACGCCCATAAATCCTGTTACAGTTAACCACTGTCAGTAATAAATCCTATTATGGTTCTTATTTCAATATGAACCAATTATATTGCCAGAGTTGGATAGGCAACAAAATTATACTAAGAAAGACAACACACAATGAAATTGAATTAGAACAATCGAATAGGATTGAGTTAGTACCTAAGCAAGCGTGAACAATTTGAAAGGCGATCGAAACCAACTAAAGAGAAACAAAACAACCGAATTAGAGTATATAAGATGAAAGAATCAAAGAAAAATCGAAGAATAAAATGATTAATCAAAGAATTGAAGAAAAAGCCAAGAAATAGCAACGATATAGTACCTGCGTGAAATTTTTTTGCAAGAATCATGGAACGTTGATACGCATATATGTAGGGAGAAGGCGAGAGCGGGTGGAGAAGAATTCTAGAAGGCCCATGACTCGTTGCCATCTATACTAATCTAAACAATGGAAAATACTAATCGGATGTCTTTGATTAGGGTATTTTGTCGATCTTGAGCTCGAATTAGTTGATTAAGGGATTTCGGATTTTTTATAAGAATTCGCGATTTCGTTTATCAGGCGCTGGAGCGCGTGGAAGTGTAGATGACGTGAGCAAGTATGATTTTACAGAAGCTTGAATAGGGTTTTCGTTATCTAGAGCTCGAGTGCGTGGAAGTGTGAAAGTGCAATATAGTGATTTGAATCGCCCACGTGAATCAATTGAAATCAATTGAAGATTATTTAATTAATTAATTAACAAATAAAAAATAATTAAGACTTATTTAACAATTAAATAATATTTAATTAATTCTGAAAATTGATGGTTTGAGCGGGAAACCGACCTCATTTTATTAATATATAGATATTATCGATCATTATTCTTCACACACCTTGCATTGAATTCGGAGCGTACAACTAACCAACATGTTATATTTTGCAGCCTTAATAGTAAATTTGCCTACGAGTGAATCCATTAGGTACAAAATATAAAATAGTCAAATATTCCGATGACTAATCAATTCCCACATACCATGACACGCCCCGCACTAAATTATCTCTAATAACTTGCCACGTGGCGTGCGCCAGCGATAGATGACAACTAAGTGCCGGATCCACCGCTAAGGCAACCTGTAACTGTCGTGCGATTGCGTGATCTTATCTAAATTTTAAATAATAATCAAAAGAGTTTTGTAGAAATTCCGGCAGAGTTTTCCCTGTATTTCAGATGTATCCACCCTGTAAGAATTTATTTCAACTCAAAACATTCGCCCAACATAACACAAATCTCCTTCCAAATAGAGAAATATCGAAATCATTAAAGTCAATAACATTCACCATACTCCAACATCAATATGATTTCCAAAACTTGGACGAAAACAAAGTTGAAAGGGACTAATGAATGAACTAATAAATGAACCAATGAATCTACTACTAAAACCTATTCTAAAAGCGAATGCAAAATCCCGACTGATGAATGAACAAATAAATGAACCGTACTAACTAAATGAAAAGTGATGGTGGTGGTGGTCAACTGGCGATCCAAACTAAAGCTCAACTGCTTCCTGATAAGAAAAACATTAGGAAAACACATGAGTTTTATAATCCAGTGAGTGGATTAGTTTGAAAACACACACATATATTTATAAAGTATTTCATATTATATAGTTTTGGAGAAAATTTTTGAACTTGTTAAAGTGTAAGCATAATTGAAAAATACTACAAGAACTGCTAAGTGAGTTTCCAAGTGAAATACTGAAATAAAGCCGAATTACATCATTGAAACTAATGCTACAAGCTGGTACTTGAGACTTGAACAAAGTTCCGAGATTCTGAAAGTATTGGAAGTTAAGTTTAAAGTTAATACTGTGCAATTACAATTAATCTGAAAATACCACCAAAAATACCAATGAGTAACAACACACATGTGCAGAGAAACTCGATGCACAAGGCCAACTACTCAAGCTAAGCTAATAACTGAATAACTAGTCATACGCGCGCAGAGCAAGCCCCAAAGGCTAAACACCACCATACACGATCCCAAGCCTATGTGTGTACGGTGATGGATCTCCAAGACCTATATAAGCTAGTCATACACTGTGGAACGAATCACAACAATGCAGAGCGGGTCAATCTAACAAGGTACTATGTGATGATTTTGAAAGAATTTTCATATAATCTTTTTGGAAAGGAAACGCTACTAATAAAATCCATGACTTGCTGAAACATTCCTTTACAATAATATATCGTGATAATAATCTTTAAAACATATTGGAATTTAAAGTACGCTATTTCATGAAAAGTATAGTTTTTCCACTCACTGAACCACGAACTGCTTCTAGTTCGGCTGGTAAGCTTCCCCAATCGTTTCGTTACCACCTGAAATAATGAAAGTATCATAATTAGGATCTACACACTTGGATTCCCAACCAATTACCTAACCACATTCAATACTAAGTTTTAACTTTTCTAGCATTCTCTAACTTCTCCATTTTGTTGCTTTATTCCACTTCTTTCATTGATTTTACCATACTTCATACCATTGGAAGCAGTCAATTGAATCCCAAAATAAATCCCTAAATTTTCAGCATTTAGGTAATGTTAGTTTCAATCCACTTCATCACCCACTACTCAATTACCATCAATTCCACTTAAAAATAATTAATTATGGCCAAATAACACCTTAACAACACCTAATTGACCCAAACCAATGATAAATTTCGCATCCCCAATGTCTATTGGTAAAACCCTAGAATTACTTTCACTATTTACCTCGAATTCCATAAGATAAAGTTGAACAAATGCACTTACCACGCAAAACTACGACGAACCTATGCTATCTCCTTCCCTTTTTCCCTTTTTCCTTTTTTTCCTTTTTCTTTCTTTTCTCTTTTTCCTACGCATGAATCGGGTGGTCTGGTTTTCGTTGCTGTTGAAAATTCAATTGGGGACTTGATTGATTCCTATAGCTTATATATATAGAGAATTGCACTTAGGCCCCTCCCTTTATTTGGTTGATTTAAGTTGGCCCTTTGGCCCTTAATTGCGTCCATAGCCCAGTAACTTTCTATTAAATTAATTAAATCCATAAACTTTTAATAGATCCAATTAAATCCCTTTAATAATTTGACTTTGACCCAAAATTAACGGTTTTGACCATATAGTAGCTGAAATTAAAATATGCGAAAATTCGGGTCGTAACATACCATAACTGGAGACACGACCGACGTGGCACATTTGAAAAATGAATAGACCACCTTTTCTGGACTGCATGAGCAATTGGTTTCCATGCCTCTACTTGCTCCTCTGTCCAAATTCTAGGCGTGTCTCGGTGCCTTTAATTAAATCTATTATTTATTCATAAAAGTGAGATTGCCATTTGACTTAACAGTGATTAGATCACCCCTGGGAATTTGAAGAAAAAATCACAAATGGCTTATGCAACTCGATCTCGAAAATAATATGTTTTTAAGGGTAGCGCATTGAAAATAAAAAAAATAAAAAAATAAAAAAATAAAAAAATAAAAAAATAAAAAAATAAAAAATTAAAAAAATAAACCTTACCTCTATGTAGTATATGATACTCCAGTTGCTTCAACGATAAGAAGTCCACCTTTGATTGCTCGCTGAGAGTAATATAATGCTATGTGTGACTGCCGAATGTTTTTGTAAGATCTATTTTAGGTTAATGGCACTAAAACTACCCTGTAACAACATTAACAGTTCAACCATGTTAGGCGCTTGTTTTGGTATAGTATTCCACCATTCATCAATAAACAATTTTACTTCAAAAAATGACAATTCAAAACAACAATCACCTAATTACAAATCCAACCTAAAGTAATTGGCCTGCTGTTCTTCATTCAAAACTTTTGACTAAAAAATGCACTTTTCTTCATTTATTAACCGTTTGTTTCAAATATCCATATATAGTTATAATCGAAAAGTAGAGTGACTTTATGTAAGTTTAAGACGCTCAAATGTCAAGAAATTATAGCAAGCAAATCAACCAAGTATTCACTTGAAATATAATTGGTATATGAACTTCATAAAGTATCAGTCCTCAATCAGAGCCATGATGAAATGCACACAAGTTAAGAAGATGAACATGATGAAAATCTAAAAAATCACCTAAAATCGAACTACATGGATCAATAAAAATAAGACTAATCATCCCAGACCCATTATTCCAAAATAAAAAAACAATTCTCGATAGAAAAGTCGTAGTAGAAATAGAGACCAAAAACATTGAAATCCTGTAAAGATTGGGAGGAAAAATAAAGAATCCATGTAAAATGGTAATTCGATCTTGAAATCGATGAAAATCGTACCAAATTATAAAGTAATGAAATCTCATAAAATTCAAAATTGAAAATTAATCAATGTGACACACTGCAACAATAGAAGCACAATATATACATATATGTGTGTGTGTGTGTGTGTGTGTGTGCATATATGTAATAACTGACATGATTTCCTTATAGAATTTATGCAAGAGCTTTGCGTAGCAATTATTACTATCTTTATCAATATAGTAAAATTTACATGAAGCAAATACATTGAGCTGTAGATATTGTAACGGCCCCGGTTCTATATACCCGGAACGCCATGTCACCCTTCTAACTAAATTTTGAAAAATCAGAGGCAACGGTAATAGACATACATTTAAATTTTGCGGAATATTATTTAAACTTAAAATCAACCAATCACAGTTTTAAAACATAATATCTTAACAATAAAAGAAATAAAAACTTAGAATGGATATGAATGACTTGAGTCTCAAATCAATAATTTAATAAACTCAAAATCGCTAAAGATCCATCGCCATTAGCCACGCCAGCAACTCTTTAGTCTGTAAATATTTGGTTTAAGAAAGACATGAGTATTTCATAGAAATACTCAGTAGATCTCGCGCATAAATAATATTTCAAATTATATATCTACACGAATACATGCAATCCAAATAATCTGATGAACAATTAAGTTCAAGTCTGGCGAACAAGTAATTAAACAAGTTCAAGTATGATCTTAGTCTGGAGAACGAGTAATTAAACAAGTTCAAGTATGATCTTATGCATTTAAGCATATAATCTCATGTTTGGGCTTGATCAAGCAATTCTCTAATTTACATGCTAAATATAGCACATAGTCTCATGGAAGACAAGTAACATGCAATACATAATAAGAAATAATCATTTAAGCGCATCTTCAAAAAATAAAAGTCTTGTAGATAGAGATCTACCTTAGATTAGGTGTTTGAACCTTAATACTACAAATCTCTAGGTTGTCGCGTCTCATCTAGCCCTAAAATAATAAAATAATTCTAATTAGGTTCTTGGGTAAATAAAATCTCAAAAATAAAGGGAATTAATAAAAGTAGGATTTAAATCGAATAAAATACGAAGTTTAGGGATTTAAATCGCTAAATTTGAAAAGTTGGGGCTTAATTTGAAAAATTATTGAATTCTGGGGAGCAATTTGAAGGTCAAATAAAAGTTGAAGGGTCAAATTAGCCATTGCCCAAATTTGAAAACTCTTCTCAATTGAAAATAAATCAAAACTTTGGGACCTCTTGCGTAAATAAAGTATGGGGACTAAATTGAAAGTCAACTGAAAGTCATGGGAGTTGACTGCAGTTGACCAGACTTTAAAATTGGAGGGCTCAATTGAAAGGGCTAAAAATCTTTGGACATTGGAAATAAATAAAATACGAGGACCAACTTAAATAGATTAGGAAAGCTCAGGGACCAGGGGTGTAAAAATGAATTAAAACCAGATTTATCTCCTTCATATACACATTCACGCCATAGACGAAGGAAAATAAGAAAGCTCGGTTGCCTCTCGTCCTTTCACCAGCCGAAATTCACACCGACGATCGTCGGCGAAAGTGGTGCTACTGACGGCGCCGGAGCATGCAGAGAGGGAGAGAGATCACGAGAGAGAGACAACCGGGCGGGAGAGAATAGAGACGGAGATGAGAGAGGGAGATGACGAGAACTCGGAAGAAAAGACTACTTACCAGTGAGTTCCCTTAACGATTGCGTGTTTGTGTGAATGATTTTTTTTTTTTAAGCAAAGCACCAACTAGACTCATACGTCGGTTTTACGCGTCCGCCGAACCTAGCCGGTGGAGGTTTGGAATCCCCATACCTTTTTATTAGCATAAAAAGAATAATATACAAGGAGAGGGGGCATAGCCTGACCTCCAAACAATGAAAGACGACGAGTATACGGAAAGCAGTAAATGAGGAGATACTATCTCCCTGACAATAACGAATAAATGAATAGCACACTAATAAATAAGGAGGTACTACCTCCCTGTACAAGAATGAATAAATGATCAAAGGGACAGAAAATAACTAAAAATGCAAAACAGGATATCGTCACGAAAGCCCGCAAACCGAGGGGAATCCCTGACGATCCATCTGAAGAAGAGCTCCAACCGGTATCGGCAACTGGTGCGACTCATACTCGGCGTACCGCTGCTGCAGTAAGCCCACTGATGCAAGTGCGTCGGCAACCTGGTTTCCCTCACGGAAGATATGCGTCACCAAGTCGCGATCTATACGGAGGAGCTGCCGAATACGTCGGATAAGAACCTGTAGGAACCACGGGCCGCCTCCCCGAACAATACAATGAACAGCGACATAGGAGTCGGCCGCCACCCAAACTGTACCAACACCCAGAGAACGTGCTAGTAACAGTC
Organism: Jasminum sambac; assembly: GCA_018223645.1. Classification (NCBI taxonomy): domain Eukaryota; kingdom Viridiplantae; phylum Streptophyta; class Magnoliopsida; order Lamiales; family Oleaceae; genus Jasminum; species Jasminum sambac. The sequence goes on along the minus strand of CP073644.1, from coordinate 10,768,914 downwards.
CATCGAGGATAGCACGAAGCTCGGCCTCTAAAATAGCGCAAGTGCCGTAGAAAGAAGAGAAGGCCCGAACACATTGCCCAAGGTGGTCCCGGATCACCCCACCCCCGCCAGCTCGACCATCAACCACACAACCGTCGGTGTTGATCTTAACAGATCCCACAAACGGTCGACGCCAGAACACCAGAACCGGAAGGGGAGGGGGTGGAGCAATAGTAGCGATGCCAAAAAGGGGGGCCAAGTCGTGATCACCCCGCCAATGAGAGGGACTAAACAACCCAGCGACGTGCATGAGGGAGATAGCCCGATATACCCGCCAAATGATCTGGCGAGAATCAACGAGAATGCCCCGAAACTTCGCATCATTACGTGTTGTCCACAGGCGCCAGAGGATAAGAATAGGCACGATGATGCGAATGTGAACTCGCCTGACAAACTGACCTAAATGCCGCCAACGCTGAACCCGGTGCCAGATACTGTCAGAGGCGGGAGACGGGATATGAAAAATCGATGAGAAGTGATGCCAAACTAGAGACGCAGTCCCACTGCTAATAAAGACATGCTGAAGCGTCTCTTCGTTCGAGCAACACTGGCATCGTAAAGGCATCTGCACATGAATACGCTGCCAGATCACATAGTCAATGGGGACAAGGCCCTGCAATAACCGCCAATGGAAAAACGATATAGTCACAGGTACAGCCGGGCACCAAAGGTCCCGAAAAGTGTGAATGAATTTGGAGGGTTTATATAGGAGTTTTAGGGTAGTAATTTAGGAAGATAAAATAATCTAATTAAGGAACATAAATAATTTCAAGTATGGTAAATCTTGAGCACCAAGATTAGAGTTAGGGCTCTTATTTGGGGCTAGAATTAGATCCGAATTAGGGTTTTGAATTTGCGGATAAACTAAAATTAGGGTTGATAATTTTTAGGGGTAGACAAGAATTTGGGAAAAATTAGTTAAACGTACTTTTCCGGCGAAAATTTTCAGGTCGCTACAACCTCTCCTACTTAAAATAATTTCATCCTCGAAATTTAACTTGATTAATGAGGTTTGGGTACTTCTCCAGGATATCACTTTTTTTCTCCCAGGTGGCCTCTTCTGAACTGTGTCTACCCCACTGGACCTTAACTAGAGGAACTTCCTTATTTCTAAGGACATGAATCTTTCTCTTTAAAATGCGCACGGGCGCTTCTTCATACGTTAGGTCTGATCGAACGTCAACTGACTAAACGTTCACCACGTGGCTCGGATCATGTACATACTTTCTTAATAGGGAAATGTGGAATACATTATGTACTGCTGAAAGTTCTGGAGGCAAAGCCAGACGATAAGCCACGTTCCCAACTTGCTCTAGTGTCTCAAATGGGCCGATGAATCTAGGTTTCAACTTTCCTCTCTTTCCGAAACGGAAAACTCCCCTCATTGGAGCTACTTTAAAAAACACTTTATCACCGGTTTGAAATGTTAGCTCCTTTCTTCTTGGCTCAGCATAACTCTTTTGCCTATCCCGGGCAGCTTTGATCCGTGATCGGATACGATCTATTACTTCTACCATCCTCTCAATCAATTCCAGTCTTAACATCTTTCTTTCTCCAACCTCGTCCCAATAAACGGGCGATCGACATCGATGGCTGTATAGTGCTTCGTAACGAGCGTACCAATGGTAGCCTGGAAGCTGTTATTATATGCAAAGTCCACTAATGGAAAATGGGTTTCCCAGCTGCCACCCGGATCAAGTACACACGATCTCAACATATCTTCTAAGATCTGAATAGTTTGCTCAGATTGTCCGTCGGTCTGAGGATGATAAGCCGTACTAAATGTCAATTTAGTACCCATTGCTGTCTGAAGGCTCTTCCAAAATCTTGATGTATATCTCAGATCTCTGTCAGTTACTATGGTCACTGGTACTCCGTGGATTCGGATGATCTCTCTAATATATAATTGTGCCAGCTGATCCATACTAAAAGTCGTACGAATGGGTAGAAAATGTGCTGATTTCGTGAGTCGATCAACAATCACCCAAATGGCATCATTGCCCTTACTCGTTTTCGGAAGACTTACGACAACGTCCATAGCGATCTTTCCCACTTAACTGTTAAGGTTGCTAGTCTAGCCGACGTTCGAGCGGACGGAGCAACAATTTCAATCCTCAAATTCTCAAAATCTCGTACTAGCTGGTCTGATATAGAGCCTAATGCTGACAACTGTCCAATGCTCTTTCTGCTTAAAGCATCTGCCACTACATTAGCTTTACCCGGGTGGTAAAGTATAGTGTAATCATAATCTTTCACCAATTCTAACCACCGGCGTTGCCTCATGGTCAGCTCCTTCTGGGTGAAAAAGTATTTGAGACTCTTGTGATCGGTGTAGATCTCACATTTACTTCCGTACAGATGGTGACACCAAATCTTTAGAGCATGCACTACTGCTGCGAGTTCCAAATCATGGGTCGGATAATTCTGCTCGTATTGTTTCAACTACTTGGAAGCATAAGCCACAACTCTCTCCTTCTGCATAAGTACACAGCCTAATCCGTGTTTTGATGCATCACAGTACATGATGAACCCATATGAGTCGTATGGGATGGTCAAAATCGGTGCAGTCACTAGCCTGTTCTTCAATTCCTAGAAAATCTGCTCACACTTCTCTGTCCAATTGAATTTCACGCCTTCCTAGTTAACTGAGTTAAGGGTCCTACTATCTTTGAGAAACCTTCTATGAATCGCCGGTAGTACCCAGCCAATCCCAAAAAGCTTCTTACTTCACCAACATTAACAGGTCTCGACCAATTAGTCACTGTCTCCACTTTGGAAGAGTCCACTTCGATTTCCTTGGCGGTCACAACGTGGCCTAAGAAATCGACTCGTTCCAGCCAAAATTCGCACTTTTTGAATTTGGCGTGAAGTTTCTCCCTCCTCAAGGTACTCAGTGCTATCCTGAGATGTTCTTCATGTTGTCGTGGGTCCCTCGAGTAGATTAGTATATCATCAATCAAGACGATGACAAACTTATCCAAGAACTCGTGAAAAACTTTGTTCATCAAATCCATGAACACCGTTTGGGCATTGGTTAAGCCGAAGGGCATTACCGTATATTCATAATGGCCATAGCGTGTCCTGAATGCCGTTTTCGATTTATCACTGGGCTTAATCTTCAATTGGTGATATCCTGACCTCAAGTCGATCTTTGAGAAAATAGCTACTCCCTTCAATTGGTCGAATAGGTCCTCAATTCTCGGGAGAGGATACTTGTTGTTTATCGTCAACTTGTTCAGTTCACGATAGTCTATACACATCCCCATACTCCCGTCCTTCTTCTTTACGAATAGCACTGGGGCTCCCCATGGAGATACACTCGGTCGAATAAATCCCATCTCAAGAAGCTCCTCCAGTTGGACCTTCAGGTCTTGCAACTCTTTGGGTGCCATCTGGTATGGGGCTTTAGAGACAGGAGTGACCCCAGGTACCAAATCAATGCCAAATTCCACTTGCCTCTCTGGTGGGATTCCTGGTAAGTCATATGGGAACACATCAAGATACTTCGTACAACAGGCATGAGGTCCAGGGTTAGTCCCTCCGTCGGTTGCCCTTGGAGATTGACCAAGAATCCTTGGTAACCTTTTTTGGATAGCAACTTATCTGCCCTGATGGCCGAGATGAGACGGGGGATTGCCCTGATCTTAGACCCGTAGAATTTGAACTCTTCCTCCCCATTTCTGCGGAAAATGACCTCCTTCTCGTGGCACAGAATGGTCGCATGATTACCTCTTAGCCAATCCATTCCTAATATGATATCAAAGTCTTTCATCTTAATTACATGTAGGTCTGCTCCCAAGACTAACCCATCAAAATCTATTCGTACCGCTTTAACTATTGTATCAGTGTCAATCGTTCCTCCTGATGGTAAGCTAACCTCAAGGCTGTTCTTAGTTTTCTCTCCTACTAATTCCAATCTAGTTAGGCAGGCAACAGAAATAAAAGAATGCGTAGCTCCAGAATCAATTAAAATATATACAGGAATGCCAGAGATGGATAGCATACTTGTAATCACGTCATTGTCCTGGTTAGCATCTTCACCGGTGATTGCAAACACCATAGCCTTTCCTTTCTTAGCTTGCTCGGCTTGCTTGGTTGAGGTATTGCTCCTGGTCAAAGCCGAGCGACAATCTAATGCCATGTGACCCGGCTGGCCACACCTGTAGCATACTCCCTTGCCCCAGAGGCACTCCCCACGATGGCATTTTTGGCACTTAGGACATGGTGGGGTAGTTTCCTATGCTTGTCCCCCTGCAGACCTATTGTTGGGCTTCTTGTTGGGAGCGCTGTTTTTATTCTGCTTGTTGTCTTGCCACTTTCTTTTTCCCTGATCCTTCGGATAACTCCTCTCCTCAGGCTCATCATCAGCAAAGCATATGGCCTGAGCTTTCTTCACCACCTCCTAATAAGTCGGTAGTTTATGCCCCGTCACGATTCTACGAATGTCCTTCAATAGACCACGCTCGAAACGTCGAGCCTTCTTGTTTTCGGTGTCCACCAAGTGAGGGGCATACTAAGAAAGTTCTTCAAGCTTCCTTTCATAGGCAACGATCTCAATGTCACCCAGGACGAGATGCAAGAATTGTGCCTTCTTCTTATCTCGTAATCCTTGGGGAAAGAATGTTTCTCTAATCTGCTCCTTGAAGTCGGCCCATGTTACGGCTGCCCGTTGGGCCTCGGTTTTCGATTGCATGGCTGAAGCCCACCACAGTGCTGCTGGACCAATCAGCATAAACTTAGCACATGCCACTTTCTTATTCTCCAGGCATTCTATGTGCTCGAAGATGTTCTCAATTTATTGCAGCCATTCCTCAACTGCGAGTAGATCCTTGCCGCCGTTGAAGGTAGGAGGGTTGTACCTATGAAATTGTTCAATGGTCGACACAGCTAGTATGGGTGGTGCTTGCCTTAGCGCTTGCACAGTTGCCAAAAGCTCTCTGATAACGTCGGATTGTCGCCCCATTACCTTGACAAGACAAAAATTGGTTTATTGAGTTTGAATTATAAGCGTTCAATATAGAGGTAGAGGAAGTCATCTCAGCTAGGAAGCAGAGGATAGCATCGATGAAACCAAAATAGGTAATTTTATTGAAATCCCAAATTCCCCGGTGGGGGTACATAGATGAAGTTGTAAATTAATAAGTGAATCATCAACTACTGACAAAGTTTCTCTACTAGCTCATCTATCTAGTCCCTCAATCATCATCAGTGACACAAGACTCTGTTTCTGAGACCTTCCCTAGTTCTTCTTCTTCATTCTCCTCTTGTTCCTCTTTAAGTTCCACTTCAATATCCTCTCCTTGGGGTTCGTACTAGTGTTCCTCTTGGGGTTCATACTCTGGTTCCTCTTGAGGTTCGTACTCAGGCTCCTCTTGAGGATCCTCCTCCGGGTCCTCTTCTAGCTCTTGTTGGGGTTTAGGCTGAGGCTGAGCTACCCCTTGATTTTAGTACACTGGCTAGAAGTGCACAAGCGTCTCACAGAATAGGTTATAGTTGACTGCTCCCCTCGTGGCACGCCAAGTGTCGTAGAGGATCTTATTAGCAACTTCTTGATTAATAGGGCTCAAGGTGCTAATCAGATGGTTGATGGATTATACATCGTTTGTCTCGAGTCCCCACCTGATAGCGCATTGCCGAACCTCTTGGACACGCTCCACCCAATCATAAGTATTTCTATACAATGGGGCCTTGAGAGTTTGGTAGTCCAAAATAGCGTCACGGGAAAAATCGGCAATAGTTCTATTATGTCCAGCCATGTCCTAGTCCAATTATATAAGGTCCAATTAGTTGAGGTTATCATATATCTCTTAGTTAAATTCGAGGACGTAGGGAAAATATTTATTAAGAATTATGCTCAAACTCGTTCTTCTCTAATTGGATATAAAATCTTCTAGCAGTTCTTATAAAATTTCTAAGTCTCAAGTATCCGAAAATAATAAGTAAATAAATAACTTGAATCTCTTTGGTTACCTTGGAGTTGGCGAAGCGAGCAATGGCGGGTGGGATCTTTTTATTCTAAAATGTCGCTAAAACATTTTCCGAAAATAAAGAAAAATATTTTTTTGAAAAGAAAATGATTTTTTTTTTCAAGTCTACAAAAACGTAGATCCGCTCTGATACCAAACTATAACGCCCCCGGTTCTATATACCCGGAACTCTACGTCGCATTTCTAACTAACTTTTGAAAAATCGAGGCAAACGGTAATAAACATACATTTAAATTTCGCAGAATATTATTTAAACTTAAAATCAACCAGTCACGATTTTAAAACATAATATCTTAACAATAAAAGAAATAAAAACTTAGAATCGATATGAATGACTTGAGTCTCAAATCAATAATTTAATAAACTCAAAATCACTAAAGATCCATCGTCATTCGCCACGTCAGCAACTCTTCAGTCTGCAAATATTTGGTTTAATAAAGACGTGAGTATTTCATAGAAATACTCAGTAGATCTCGCGCATAAACAATATTTCAAGTCTGATGAACAAGTAATTAAACAAGTTCAAGTCTGATCTTAGTCTGGAGAACGAGTAATTAAACAAGTTCAAGTATGATCTTATGCATTTAAGCATATAATCTCATGTTTGGGCTTGATCAAGCAATTCTCTAATTTACATGCTAAATATGGCACATAGTTTCATGGAATGATAAGTAACATGCAATACATAATAAGAAATAATCATTTAAGCGCATCTTCGAAAAATAAAAGTTTTGAAGATAGAGATCTACTTTAAATTGGGAGTTTGAGCCTTAATACTACAAATCTCTAGGTTGTCGCATCTCGTCTGATCCTAAAATAATTAAAATAATTCTAATTAGGTTCTTCGGTAAATAAAATCTCAAAAATAAAGGCAATTAATAAAAGTAGGATTTAAATCGAATAAAATACGAAGTTTAGGGATTTAAATTGCTAAATTTGAAAAGTTGGGGGGCTAATTTGCAAAATTATTGAATTCTAGGGACCAATTTGAAGGTCAAATAAAAGTTGAAGGGTCAAATCAGCCATTGGCTGAATTTGAAAACTCTTAGACTCAATTGAAAATAAATCAAAACTTTGGGACCTCTTGCGTAAATAAAGTATGGGGACTAAATTGAAAGTCAACTGAAAGTCATGGGAGTTGACTGCAGTTGACCAGACTTTAAAATTGGAGGGCTCAATTGAAAGGAATAAAAATCTTTGGACCGTGGAATAAATAAAATACGAGGACCAACTTAAATGGACTAGGAAAGCTCAGGGGCCAGGGGTGTAAAAATGAATTAAAACCAAATTTATCTCCTTCATATACACATTCAAGCCATAGACGAAGGAAAAGAAGAAAGCTCAGTTGCCTCTCGTTCTTCCACCGGTCGGAATTCACGCCGGCGATCGTCGGCGGAAGTGGCGCTACTGACGGCGCCGGAGCATGCAGAGAGGGAGAGAACAGAGACAGAGACGAGAGAGGGAGATCGCGAGAACTCGGAAAAGAAAACTACTTACTAGTGAGTTCCCTTAACGATTGCCTGTTTGTGTGAATGATTTTTTTTTTAAGCAAAGCACTAACTCTACCCGCACGTCGGTTTTACGCGTCCGCCGAACCTAGCCGGTAGGGGTTTGGAATCCCCCTACATTTTTATTAATAAAAAAGGAGAAGTACAAAACGGAGGGGAGCATAGACCTGACCTCCAAACAATGGAACACAAAAATATGCGAAAAACAGTAAATGATGAGATACTATCTCCCTAACAATAATGAATAAACGAATAACAGAACGATAAATAAGGAGGTACTACCTCCCTGTACAATAATGAATGTACCCTCGCTAGAGTCCACGGATGGAGGGAAAGCCATGGCGATCCATCTAAATGAGAGCTCTGGCCGGGGCAGGTAGCTGATGTGAATCAAACTCTGCGTACCGCTCTTGCGATATGCCTTCGGAAGCAAATGCATTTGCAACCTGGTTTCCCTAATGAAAGATGTGAGAGACCACATCCCTATCCGGTCGGATAAGCTAGCGAATACGCTGGAGAAGAAGCTGGAGATACCATGGACCGCTTCCCCGAACTATGCACTGAACAGCAACTAAAGAATCTACCTATACCCAAATAGCCCCCAGACAAAGAGAGCGTGCTAACAGAAGTCCGTCAAGTATGGTGTGGAGCTCGGCCTCCAGAATGGCACAATCACCATAAAAAGAGAAGAAGGCCCGAACACAGTGCCCATGGTGGTCCCGGATCACCCCACCCCCTCCAGCTCTACCATCAACCACACAACCATCTGTGTTCACCTTAAAGGAGCCCACAGACGGCTTGTTTCAGAACACCATAACAGGAAGGGAGCAGGGGGAGTAGCAATAGAAACCCCAAATCGAGCAGCCAAATCGACGTCGCCGCGCCAGTTAAGAAAACTGAAGACCCCAGCAACATGGAGAAGTGAAATAGCTCTGCAGACGCGCCAAATAATCTGCTTGGGTCAACAAGAATCCCCCTATACTTCGCATCATTGCGTGCTGTCCACAGATGCCAAAAAATGAAACTCGGCAGAATGATGCGAATGTGGCCCTGCTTGACAAACTGACCAGAAGAACACCACCGCTGAACACGGTGCCAAATACTGTTAGCACCAGGGGATGGAATATGGAAAAGAGTATAGAAGTACTGCAAGACGCGAGACACAACCAAACCATTGATGAAAACATGTTGAAGCGTCTCCTCATCAGAACAACACTGGCAACGTGAAGGCATCTGTACTTGAATACGCTGCCTTATCACGTGGTCCACGGGCACGAGGCCCTGCAACAACCGTCAATGGAAAAAAGAGACAGTCACGAGTACCACAGGGCACCATAAGTCTCAGAAGACAGGCAGTATATCAATATGAAGTCGTACGATCTCCCAGGCAGAGCGAGCTGTAAAATGGCCATCAGAGGTATCCCGCCACAATATCCTATCAGTGACCGTAGTGTCCAATGGGAGAGAAGAAATCCAAACTACCAGGTCAGCCGGAACTGCCTGCAGTAAACGCCCAAAGTCCCAACCAGTGTCATCAAAGAAGCCCTGGACCCTGGCCGAGGAGGACCAGAAATCAGGCCACACAACACTGAGATGAGCATCCCCCATCCAACAATCATGCCAGAAAAACACCTTGCCATGACCGAGCTGCCAGAAAATATGGGGCTCAGCAGTCGCCCTGATATCCAATAGTCGTCGCCAACCCCTGTAGTCGAGATAGGCCGACTAAACATGTGAAGGAGGCTGTCCCCAACAATATTTGTCCCGCAAGTATATAGCCCAAAGGGAGTCCTGAGAATGGAATCGCCACTAGAGCTTCAGGGAGAAAAATCAACCATATCACCCAATCGTCTGAAGCCAAGGCCACCCTCCTCCGGGGGTCGGCACAATTCCTCCCAACATTGCCAATGGATACAGGGGCCCTCGTCCTACGAGTGCCACAAGAAGCGGGCAAATAAACCTGATAAGCGCGTCAGCACAGCCTTAGGAGGCTGTAAAATCTGGAATAGGCGAAGCGGTATAGAAGAAAGAACAAATCTTATCAGCGTAATGCGTGTCCCAGAAGACAACAACCGACTGGACCAAGTTGAGATACGGCATCAGATCTTCTGCACCAAAGCATCAAACAAGAAGATCCAACGGGCACCCATATACAAGGGAACACCAAGATAAATAATAGGAAGCTGGTTATGCACAAAACCTGTTAAGGTCTCCCATCTGTGGAGCTGAGCAGGAGTAACCCGACGAGGTGCAATCAACGAACTCTTCCCTCGATTCACCAACTGGCCAGAAGCCCCTTTATAGTGCTCAAGGCACGCCATCAACTGTTGAATGCTCCGCTTCTGACCATTAGCGAATATAATGATATCATCAGCAAAGGAGAGATGCGAGAGAAGCGTGGGACCACAATGAAGGAACTGAATATAACTGTACTGCTGGAACCGGTGAGTGAGCAGATGTGAGAAATAATCAGCAGCAATCACAAACAAGGCAGGGGAAATCGAATCGCCCTGTTGGAGACCCCGAGAGGAAGGAAAGAAGCCAGCCGACTGACCGTTGACCAGGACCGAAAATCGACACTCAGAAATACACTGCCTGATCCTGTCAATCCACAACTGGTCAAACCCAAACTGCTCCATCACAGGGATTAAGAAATCCCACTCCATCCGATAATAGGCTTTAGCCATATAAAGCTTGAGGACAACGTTGCCCCCCCTAACGTTCCTGTCAAGGCTATGCACCATCTCCTGTGCTAGCAAAACATTATCAGCAAGCAAATGCCTAGGTACAAAACCACTCTGCTGAGGCAAAATAATACGTGGTAGGAGCTTGCCAAGGTGGGTGTTCAACAATTTCGTGATGATCTTGTTGAACATTGTGCAAAACCGATCTGGCTGGGGCAAAATAATACGTGGTAGGAGCTTGCCAAGGTGGGTGTTCAACAATTTTGTGATGATCTTGTTGAACATCATGCAAAGACTGATAGGCCGAAAATCCGTCCAAGCACAGGGCCCCTCCTTCTTGGGCAAGAGGACAATAGAAGTAGCAGAGAAGCCACGAGGGAGCCGACCTCCCCCGAAGAAGTCAAGCACAGCCCAATACACTTCCTCCGAGACAATATCCCAACACCATTGATAGAACAAAGACGTAAACCCATCCGGCCCGGCCACACTATCCACATCAATACTTAAAATAGCCTCACGAACCTCATCAATAGTAGGTAGCCAGTTCAACCGAGCATTATCCTCCGGGGTGATGAGTGAAGGAATAATACCCGGCTGAAGCAGCTGCCGCGAGGTCTCCGGAGAGGACAACAACCGCCTGAAAAAGTCCACAGTTGAGCTCTAGATGGACTGTTGATCAGATAAATCGACACCCTCAGAAGTCTGGATATAATGAATACCAGATCGAATACGACGCCCTGGACGAAACAATAAAAGTATCTGGTATTACGGTCCCCCTCAGCCAGCTAACGCGCGCCGAACTTTTTACGCCAAAATCCCTCCTCAATAAATAGGATGTGGTTCAGGTCAGCCTGAACCCGATGTAACTGCTCACGATGCCCGTGCGAATGGTCGCTATCAAAAACCCGCTCAGCCTCATCAACAGACAACTCGGTATCCTGAACCCAATCAAAGATGTTCCCAAACACATGCCGATTCCACCAACCAAGTCCCTGTGACGAGAGGGATATGACCACTTCTGAGAGACAAAAGCCTGGAAATCATGATGGCGGGCCCAAACATTAAGGAAACGAAATGGTCGGGGCCCGTTTGTGGAAATAACTCCCACTATACCAGTAACGGTGAATGGTCCGAACAATGCCTGTTCAAATGGCGAATAGACAACTGATGAAAGAAATCGGCTGCCTCAGGATTCATCAAGATCCTGTCCAAGCGCTTCTACACCCGATGATTAGTCCATGTGTAAGGCTCCCCAACAAACCCAACATCCGTGAGACCACAGTCCAACATCATATTACAGAAGTCCGAAATACCCCGATCCCTCGTACTGAAGCCAATGCGCTCACTCTCAGCAGCGATCACATTAAAGTCACCACCAACCAACCAGGGATGATCCATGCCAATAGAAATATCATGCAAACTAGTCCACAACACCCTTCTCTCAACATAATCACAGGAGGCATAGAAAGGCGTCAGATAAATAAGCCGAGCTAACCGAGGATCCCGAACGCAAAGGTGCAGAAACTAGGTATGATCCATCAAAACATCGACAGTAATACCCTCCTTCCAAAAACACCAAATACGATCAATCTGATTCTGGACCCCCAGATCAAAGGCCAAGAACCGACGAATAAATGCAAAGTCATCGCGCAAAATCATAGGCTCAATAATAACAAGAACAGAAACACCATGCATCTGGAGGAGCTTTTTCAAGCGCCTCTGAGTAACTGAACTCCGAATACCACTAACATTCCACACCAGCAGACTCATCAACATATAGAATGAGGGGGAAAGAAGTAACCGATCTGAACTGGCTGCGTGTCTGCATACAAGAAGTAGCGGCAACTTGGACTTTGGCAGTGCGGGCCCGCTGCTTCCTCCATCGTCTACTAGTAACCGACACAAACGGATCCTCGTGCACTGCCAAGCTTATGAGATCATCAGCAGAACGATGCCTGTGAATACCAGCCTGGGTGGGCTCAGGCAAAGTAGACAGTGAGGGGACGGATGCCTCAGGCAATGGAGACTGTAATAAGATGGAAGCCTCAAGCAAAGTAGAGTGCGAGGGGACAGATTCCTCAGCGTTGTACTGGCAGTCAAGCAAAGGCCATACTACATGCACACTCAGTCCCATAGTCTAAAGAATAGGGCCAACCACAGGGCAGGCAGAAACCAATGCACCATTGGGACAAGCATCCACCCTAAACACAGTCCGATCAACTGAAAGGGGGTCTCGACCAACAAAGCTTGGTCACCAGAGTCCTCATCAGAATGAACAGACTCAACCAGAACGGCCGGGCTGACCAAAGGAGTCACTGGGACGGTTGTGATATAATCGGCGGAGAAGAACCCAATGGGCGAGGCGGCCGAGTTTGTAACGACAGACACGAGGTCTTCAGCGACGGACCGGCTCGAAACAGCTCGGCCCCATCTCGGCCGAGGCAGGCGCCGTCTTTGGGAGACCGGTGGGCAGTGGTCAAGGGACCGGGCGGGGCCGGTGGCCACGCCGGGGGGGCACCAACCTTACAATCCACAGAGGAATGTCCAATGTGTCGACAAACTGAGCAAAATGAGGGCACGTGCTCATAAACAATGAGCTGCCAGAAGCTATGCCCCGGTCCACGCTCAATCCAAATACGCTCAGGCAATTGGTGCTCCAAATGCACCTCCACATAAACCCGAGCCTCACTAGGGCGCAACAAGTACGCTGTAGCCTCATTAATGTGTAACGGCTGGCCCACAGCCCGGGCCAAAGAGTACAAAACTTCCTGTGCACGAAAATGCACCGGCAATAAAGGAAATGAAATCAAGACGGGCACAATCGGTGTCTGATTCTCTGGATGAAAGTCAACAGTCCACTTCAACACTTTCATCTCACAACTACTAATAAACCAACGCGGCCGGGAGAACAAACGAGTGTAGTCCACCTCATGAGTGAGATGGATCAAAATGTGTATATGGTCCAATAACCCAATAGTGTAGGTGCCAACAAAGCCGAACTGATAAAAGGAATTACGCACAGCAAGCATGGGGGGCTTTCGCCTCGAGACCTTACCCACCAAAGTGAATCGGAACGGGGCGGCCAGCTCAGATTCCTCAGCGGCCAAAATAGATATAGCCGGCTCGCCACGATACATGTGGCGCTGCCTAGAAACAATCGGGGACTGGTGAGACGGGCTAAACAATGCATCAAAAGATTTCCGCTTCGCCCGCTCTTCGGCCGATAGAACGGGCCTCTTAGCGACGGCCGAAGCATAAGTACAACTGGTCGGAACACCAGTCTGAGTCCTCCTGGGGGTAGGGTAGAGCACGGAACATCGCCGGGAGGGCCGGAAATTGTCCGAGAAGGCTGCGCGTGGGGCCCACGCGCCGACGCGTCGGCACGTGAGGATCACGGACCATGACCGGGAGATTCGTCTCATCATGGGGAACAATTCTTTCAACTGGATCAAAGTCTAATTCCACTCCTAAAGTGGTGAATTTGGAGCTCAAAGTGCGATTTTCACCCAAATTTGGGGCTTTTTGCTCGTGGTTTGATTTTCAAAATTGGCTTTCATGGATGTGTGAGACTTCATTAGAGCATGCTATAGCTGTAATTTGAGCCATTAATGTGGAGGAATTTGGGAGCAATTGAAGACTAAATTTTCGGTTTGAACTTAAAATTGGGGCTTTTTGATTTTGAGTAGATTGTAGCAATTGGCTTTCTTTGAGGGGTGAGACATCACGAGAGGAGTGTACACCAACATTTGAAGTCATCGATTTGGAGCAATTGGTGAGTAATTCGTTTTGATGTTCAATTCGGGTTTGCAAAATTTGAAGAGATTGTGTTTAATCCATTAATGCCCATTCGAAATTAAGTTTGGGGGTGAGTAAAAGGGGTGGGGGCACGTTTTTAGGCAGGAATTGGATTGGAAGTGCTCGGATTAGTCGTGGTGGTATTTGCATACGTTATGGCCGATTTTTGGGGGGGTTTTGAGGGGAAATTCCGGCAGTTTCCGGAGGCGGCGAGGGTGGGGAATCGGTGGGGGAGGTCGCCGGTGGCCGAGGGTCAGGTGGGTCATGGCTGGAAGTGGCCGGATTCATGGATTGGATGGAATTCGCTGATATCTCTAGAGAGAGGAGAGAGCAAACGGTTTAGGGTTTAGAGTTGTGTGAAGGATTTTTTTTTTTTTTTTAAACAAAGCACCAACTAGACTCGTACGTCGGTTTTACGCGTCCGCCGATCCTAGCTAGTGGGGGTTTGGAATCCCCCTACCGTTTTATTAATAAATAAAATAATAACAATAGGAGGGGGGCATAAACCTGACCTCCAAACAATGAAAAGGAATGTGCGAAAAGCAGTAAATGAGGAGATACTATCTCCTTAACAATAAGGAATAAAATAATAACAGAATGATAAATAAGGAGGTACTACCTCCCTGTACAAAAGAATGAACAAGTAAAAAATAAAAAATAAACCGGTACCCTCGCTAAAGACCGCGGACAGACGGAAATCCCTGACGATCCATCTGTAGGAGAGCCCGAGCCCGAGCAGGCAACTGTGAAGTGAGTCATACTCTGTATAGTGCTGCTGTAGGAGTTTCACTGAAGCAAGTGCGTCAGCAACCTGGTTGCCCTCACGGTAGATATGCGAGACCAAGTCCCGATCTGTGCGGAGGAGCTGCCGAATACGCCGGATAATCACCTGTAAGTACCACGGGCCGCCTCCACGAACAATACAATGTACAGCGACGGACGAATCGGCCTCCACCCAAACTGTGTCAACTCCAAGAGAGCGCGCAAGCAACAGGCCATCAAGGATGGCACGGAGCTCTGCCTCCAAAATAGCGCAGTCGCCGTAGGAGGAGGAAAAGGCCCGAACGCAGCGCCCAAGATGGTCCCGGATCACCCCACCCCCGCCAGCTCTACCATCAACCACACAGTCGTCCGTGTTGACCTTAACAGATCCCACAGACGGCCGATGCTAGAACACCAACACTGGAAGGGGAGGAGGTGAGGGGGCAATAGTGACTCCGAAAAGGGGCGCCAAGTCATGATCGCCGCGCCAATGACAAGGACGGAAAACCCCAGCGATGTGCATGAGGGACAAAGCCCGATAGACACGCCAAATGATCTGTCGAGAATCGACCGGAATGCCCCGATACTTCGCATCAGTACGTGCCGTCCACAAGTGCCAAGAGACGAAAATGGGCACGATGATGCGAATGTGGCCCCGCCTGACAAACTGACCTGAATGTCGCCAGCGCTGAACACGGTGCCAGATACTGTCAGAGGGTTGTGTGAAGGAATTTGGAGGGATTATATAGGAGTTTTAGGGTAGTAATTTAGGAAGATAAAATAATCTAATTAAGGAAGATAAATAATTTCAAGTATGGTAAGTCTTGAGCACCAAGATTAGGGTTAGGGTTCTTACTTAGGGCCAGAATTAGATCCGAATTAGGGTTTTGAATTTGGGGACAAACTAAAATTAGGGTTGATAATTTTTAGGGCTAGACGAGAATTGGGGAAAAATTAGTTAAACGAGCTTTTCGCCAAAATTTTTGGGTCGCTACAAATATGGTAGGTTATTTGCCGGAACTCTTATGTCCTCTCAGGTTGACTAAAGAGTAGTATTGATCAGAATGCGTTAAATAGAAACCATCCATGTTACAAACTGGTGAATAACAATATTTCATGTTCGAAATAATATAGACAAAGTTTAAAAAAAGGACAATACTCTTTATACAATATGTTGGGTATCTGGTAATCGGGGCGGTAAGCAGGGCCACCATGTAAACCAAATGATACAAAGAGTCTGTTTGTCGGACCTAAAATGCATATTTACAACCAAATTTTCTAACACATCATTTGAATTTCTACATTTGCCTTTGATTACCTCAAAATCATCAACGAAAAAGAATAGAAGACAAAATATAGAAATCAAAATACAAAGAAACTTCTTTGTAAGAAGGATGTTTGGGCTTAAAACCACGTGCACTGAAAGTCTGAAATTGTGATATCACAACAACCTCCCACATATTCATAGTTAGGTCTGCAAAGAAAGAGAATAAATCATTTATTTTCTTATTCTCAGCCTGAGGATTTTGGATTCTACAATGAAAAATATTCAAGCATAAAATAAATAACAACAATTAGTAATTTTAACAACCATCAATCCAACTAATAATTTAAAACCATTTCGCTTAATTTAACATTTAAGCAGGAGCTACACCAAGATGTAACATCATAGATCCAAATAAAACCTAAAAAATAAAAATAAAATGAAAACCTAATCAAATCTTTCACAGAGGCGGGCGCTAGTGCTCAAGCCTCAACAGCTCGGCAACTCAAGAATGACTTACAATGTTGTATTTGACATGTGATTGACTTACAATGTTGTGATGGATTTGGCGAACGTTATGCATTGATCTCGAATTCCTCTCATTGTCAACTGCAGCTAACAACTCTTGGCTATCGAGGAAACTCAAATCAGTGAGTTCTGTGATACATATGTGCTTAGTCTATTTGCTGTCATCATAAGATGTGTAGTTTCTTGAAAGATCCTTTAAGACGAGAAACTACCAACACATCGGGCATTCTTTGCCTCTTTGTGAGGTAAAAATGAATCGAAAATTGTTAAGTTACAATATGAATAAACAGCGCAAGTGAGACCTTAAAGGATGAGGATGAAACGGAAGCAAGAACAGTAGCACATTAGCACAGTATTTACAATGGTTCGAATTATTGAAGATTTCTCAGGAAACCATTAAAGATGAGCATGATGAGCAAATTTTAGATGCACATCATCATAGATTCAGATATAAGAAGAGGAAGGGAAATTAGTGAGAGAAAGCACACAGACTTATCCGAGAGAATTGCACGCCTTGACCCTCCATTTTGCTGGTATAAAACCGCAAATTGAAGCCGCCATCACCACCAAAATCACCAGACAAAAAATAGGGAACAAAAATGGCAACACTACCGTCTTCTACCATGCAATTCCTCAAATCAAATCTCATATTTCCGCAATCTACATAGAGGATAGAGAAGAACACTAAAGGACTGTTAAAAAATACCAGGAAGAATGCCAAAATGGAGACGAAAAAGAAGAAGAATGCCAATTAGGAGAAATATGGAAAGATTTTTGTTGTTGATTTGGCGAGCAGAGAGATTGGAGAAAGATGGGAAGATTTTCACTGATTTTGGGGGATTTGATCTGTATTAGCAAGTCCTATCATTTGTATTACCAAAAAAAGAAAAAAGAAAAAAAGGAAAAATAGTTGGACTGTGTTTGAGTGGGAAAATAATTAAAAATGAATTAACAAATATGATGAAATACTCTAGTATTATATATATATATATATATATATATATATATATAGATTATGAGATTCCAAGTTACCAGATTTATGAACTGATATGTTTAAAGAATGCTCTTAATGGTTGATTCCCTCTATAATTGGAAAAGGAATATATAAATGGTTATTAATTGTTTTGATTATTTAATTTAATCTACTTTCCATATATTTATTTTATTTAATCTACAAAATATTTTTTGTATTTAGTTTTGCATGCATTAATAAAAATATGTTAAAAGATCAAAGTCACATCTTACAATATATATTAAATTAATTTTGGAAACGAGAATTAACATTTTATATATACAATTTAATTTTCTGATATTATATTTTAATTATTTTGTATATTTATTAATTTTAGAATTATATATGTATATATGTTAAAAAATATCGAAGTGCCAACTTTGCACAACTCCACGATGAGCAATGGTTTTCCATTTTAGGAAAAAAAATATTTACATATTAAAAAAATTAAATAAAAAACCTCTTTTTAATTTTACCAAGTTTAAATAATAGTGTGAGACAATTTTCATAGGTAATGTGTATTGAGCGGTTCAAATAGCAGGTAATTTTTTTTAAAAAATTCAAATAGTGAGTGTAATGAATAATTAATTAATTAAAAAAGAAATAGAAAGCAACAACTTTCATGTCTCATTTCACTGTTTTGTAGGTCGTTTAAAAAATAATTATTACAAATTATCATTTAATCATCCCTTTATTTTTTTTTGTCAAAAATTACAAGTATCAAACATTAATATATATATATATATATATATATATATATAATCTAGCATACATTAGTAAAAATATGATAAGAGATCAACGTTATAACTTACAATACCAATTAAAATGAGAATTAAATTTTTTATATATATCTTATATAATCTAACTATCAATAGTAAAACAGCCACAGTGGATAGTGGCAATGTGGCAGGCATGTGCTAAAGAAAATAAAAAAATAATTTTTATAAAACACATTAAATATAATTTTCATTTAAGAGTGTATAATTTAGAAAACACGTTAAATATAATTTTTAGAAAACGCGTTAAATATAATTTTCATTTAAGAGTGTATAATTTAGAGAAATCATAATAATTAATGTTGATAAGTAATAAGACATTAAATATTCTCGTATATGATGCTTGCTAATCCCAAGTGTAGGAGTCACGTAGTAGTATAACTCGGAGTACGAGTGTCGTTCCACCAGGAGCAATAAGAAAGGTCACAAAAATATTATAAATTAGAGGAAATAAATAATTAAAACAATTTAATTGAGATTATAATAATTAAATAAATGAGCTTAAATTGTAGTAAAGTGATAAGAGAGAAATACTAAGGTGTCGGGGTTCCACCGTCAATTATTAATGCAATACTATTGATTCAATTATTTTCTTAAAACTTATTCAAGAATAAACATTGAAAAGATAAATTCAGTTAATGGTTGTTTACACAATAAGCACGAATAATCCCTTATAAAATTAATCTCAAACATAAACTGTACCTACGGCAACAATCCATCAAGAAATAATTCTATTGAAATTATAATCAATCAATTGGGTCTTTAAAACTTCAAAAGAATGGTTGTTTTTATTAAACAATAGGAAAAACTTGATTGAACCTGTGAATTAAATTATATAATAGCCATCAATCATCTCAATAAACAAGCCCAATACTAAATTAACAATCCAATAACTAAATTTGCAAAGAAATACTTGTCTAAAACAAATCAATAATATCACATAGATAATTTAGGTTTCTCCCCTAACCCTAGTTAGGAGATTAGCTCCCCATAAAAAAGAAAGAATAAACCATGATTTAAGAGGAGAACTTGGAGAAGAAGCTCCAAATTTCGCCTTGTCCTTCGCGTGTATTTTTCCCTCAGCTTTTCCTCCCTTTTCGTCACTTCCCAGCCGCCGTTCTTTCTTCCTCCCCTTACCCTGTTTTTTTGACTTTTTATCTTTTTCAATTATAACCAAGCCCATTCTCTAAAAGCCAATCCAAGACCCCATTCATGCATGTACACGTGCCTGGCTTTTTTTTCTTTTGTATTTCTTTGACTTTTCTTTTCTCTCTAAGAATGGGCCCACCCATTGTATTAAAAGTCCAATTCATGGATCAATTCATATGTATATTCCTTGCTCTTTCTCTTGTAAAAGTAGTTACCCTGAGGAAATAATGTAAAAATCATTTAGTTAGTTATTATTATTGGGATCAATTGCTCAAAATATATAAATTAATATAAAATAAATGTCACTTTTGAACACCAATCACACCCCCCAACTAGCTTATTGCTAGTCTCTAGCAATGGAAGCTACTCAAGAAATATCGAACTCGATCTAATTCATTTGCTTCCCATAACTAGCTCAGAGATAATCAAAACCGCATGGCAGAGAGTCACAATTTCAAAAATGTGACCACAAGAGTGAGCAAGACTTCTAAATATTTTTCACAACAAAGTTTAGTTCATAAACATCGATAACAGCTCAATCAATATTAGTGAACTCCCTTGCCCCGGTTTCTACATAAACCAATGATCACAAATAAGCTTCAACTTCAAGTCTCGCCATGGATATGTCACTCAGAATAAAATCATTCTTAACTAGTTAGGGTTAGTGTTTCACTCAATTGATTCATTAGAGGTGCCGCCATATGCTTGCTTGTTTACCGAGTCTTTACTATCAATATGACAATATTACTTGAATCAAGAGGTCTTTATATAGGGTTGTAATGGGGCTGAAGGTTAAGGTTGAAAGAAAGGAAGTGTATGGGATAAACAACGGATTCTAGGAATTAGTAGAGCACATGTGGATGTAAGAGATATTAATCACATGAAACTCCCATCAGCTTCTTACCGAGCTTGTATCATCAATTTTTTTTTTTTTTGCTCGCACTTCATTAAC
Organism: Jasminum sambac; assembly: GCA_018223645.1. Lineage (NCBI taxonomy): Eukaryota > Viridiplantae > Streptophyta > Magnoliopsida > Lamiales > Oleaceae > Jasminum > Jasminum sambac. The sequence goes on along the minus strand of CP073644.1, from coordinate 10,748,458 downwards.
ATGTCACTAGTACCACAAAGAATCAAACTCAACTTTCTCTCTTTTTTTTCTTTTTTTTTTTTGAAAATTTTTCTCTCTTTTTCACAACTCTTCTTTTTTTTTGAATGTTTTTTTTTCATGCTTCTTTTTTCATCCATTTTCTTTTTTTTTATTTTACTCCATTCGACTAAACACCCCCCAACTTGAATCATTCAAACATGTAACCATTAATAGCAAGTAGCCTTCAACACCAAGATCTAATCAATGCTCTACCAATTCCATAGAATAGGGTAGGATAAAGTGTTTGAAATTTCTGAGTAAGAATGCATGGTTTAATGAAAGAATACTCTTATTTTAGCTCAAAGGGGTTAACTAGGGGGTAAAATTTAAAGGACATAGGATAATTTGGCAATGGCGGTATACCCTAAGGGCCTTTGTCATCTCCAAGTCATTGCCAAGTTGACGTAAGTTTCAACTGGTTCACAGCAAGTTCTAGAGTATACACACAAAAATGAGATCATACGCACATGAATAAGTGTGATTGATGCATAATGTTTCAATCATAAGGCTCAAAAGCTCACAAGGGTTTATACAAGTCTACACCTATTCGTGACTTCTTAGCTCAAGCAAATTCCAAAACACTGAAGCACACCAACGTGGTTGCTCAATTATAAATGGCATGAAAAACGCTTTGTGGGGAAAAATATAGAGACTTAGTGTTCACAGCTCATGGCAACCCATTGACTTCGCAACATCAAATATCATTATTTTTCATGCCATCTTATAAATAAACCAACACCTCTCATCATTGATGGGAAGCAAAAATCCTATGCCGCCGAAAATTAAAAAATAATAATAATAAAATAAAGAATAGATTATCAGTTTTTCAAAATTTTTTCCAATTTTTCAATTTTCCAATTTTTTTTGTTTTTTTTTTTTTGAAAATTTTTTGAAAAAGAAAGGAATAATTAAGAACTAACGGAATTAACGAATTGCTAAGAGACTACTCAACAAATTTCTAACTCCCTTCCCCCAAACTTAAAATAAGCATTGTCCTCAATGTGATAGATACAGCACTGAAAGATGAAAGATAATTGGACTGAAATGAAAGGGAAGAGTAGGAAAGCTAGCACCTGATGGTGAAGAGTTCTTCAACCAATTTCTCTGCAACTTGTTAGTGTCTAAAACAGCAAAATAATAGCAAAGGAAACAAAAACAAAACAACAAAAAAAATGAATAAAGTAAAATATTTATAACAAATGTGGACGACAAGTCCAATGCATCAATCTCAATAGACCGGTTTTCTAGAGAAATGGTCTCATCCTCCAGAACAAAATTTTCTAAGAATGGTTTAAGACGCTGTCCATTAACCTTAAACATATTGCCATTCTTAGGGTCTTCAACCTCAATAGCACCAAAAGGAAAAATTCGCTTAACCACAAAAGTCCCTGTCCACCTAGAACGAAGCTTACCGACGCTTACCAGGAAACAAATGCAGTCGAGAATTATACAAGAGAACTTTTTGACCAAGCTCAAAATTTTTCCTTAGAATTTTCTTATCAGGAAAAATTTTCATTCGTTCCTTATATAGCCTAGAATTTTCATATGCCTCATTCCTAAGTTCTTCTAATACATTCAACTGTAATTTCCTAAGAAAGCCTGCATCACTCAAACTAAAATTGAATGCCTTTATAGCCCAATAAGCTTTGTGTTCCAACTCTACAGGCAAGTGACAAGCTTTTCCATAGACTAATCTATATGGAGACATACCAATCGGGGTTTTAAAAGCTGTACGATAAGCCCAAAGAGCATCAGACAGTCGTAAGGACCAATCTTTGCGGTTTGGATTCACCGTTTTTTCTAAAATTTGTTTTATCTCCCGATTGGCTAATTCAACTTGACCGCTAGTTTGTGGGTGACAAGGGGTAGCAATTTTATGAGTGACACCGTATTTTTTCATTAAAGCTTCAAAAGGTCTATTGCAAAAATGCTTACCCCCATCACTGATAATGGCTCGAGGAGTTTCATGTCTAGAGAAAATATTTTCCTTCAAGAATTTTAAAACAGTTTTATGATCATTTTTCCGACATGGAACAGCCTCTATCCATTTTGACACGTAGTTAACACCCACCAATATATAGAGATATCCAAAAGATGAAGGGAACGGACCCATAAAATCAATGCCCCAACAATCAAATATTTCAATGACTAAAATGGGATTTAAAGGCATCATGTTTTTACGAGTTATCGACCCTAATTTTTGACAACGATCACATGCTCTGCAATATGCATTAGTGTCTTTGAAAAGAGTAGGCCAATAAAATCCACATAGAAAAATTTTAGCGGTCGTTTTCTTAACAGAAAAATGACCACCACATGCTTCATTATGGCAAAAAGAAATCACGTCATGCATTTCTTTATCAGGAACACATCTTCTATAAATTTGGTCACCGCAGTACTTAAATAGATACGGGTCATCCCAAAAGAAACTACGTACCTCTACCAAGAATTTCTTCCGATCTTGCGCATTCCAATCCCTTGGAGTTTCACCTGTAACAAGGTAGTTCACAATATGAGCAAACCAAGGCAATTCCTTAATAGTAAAAAGTTTCTCATCAGGGAAAGAATCATTAATGGGACGAATATCAGGATGTTCGTCAAAAATCAATCTGGATAGATGATCTGCCACCACGTTCTCTACTCCTTTCTTATCCTTGATGGTGATGTCAAACTCTTGAAGTAAGAGGATCCACCTTATAAGTCGAGCCTTAGCGTCCTTCTTACTAAGAAGGTACTTCAGTGCTGCATGGTAAGTGTAAACAACAATAGGCGATCCAACAAGATAAGCACGAAATTTATCTAAAGCAAAGACTACAGCAAGAAGTTCTTTCTCAGTGGTAGAATAATTCATTTGAGCACTATTCAAAGTTCTACTTGCATAGTAAATGACATAAGGTTTCTTATCCTTTCTTTGCCCTAGAACAGCCCCAATTGCATAATCACTAGCGTCGCACATAATTTCAAAAGATAAATTCCAATCAGGTGATTGCATAATAGGCGCAGAAGTGAGTAATGCAATTAATTTATCAAATGCAACTTGACAATCATTAGACCATTCAAATGGAGTGTCTTTAGATAAAAGATTACACAAAGGTCTAGATATGGCACTAAAATTCTTAATAAATCTCCTGTAAAATCCAGCATGTCCTAGAAATGATCTAACATCTTTTACGCTCTTTGGAATGGGCAATTTGGCAATCAATTCAATTTTAGCTTTATCTACTTCAATCCCTCTAGAAGAAACAATATGACCAAGAACAATTCCAGAGGATACCATAAAATGGCATTTTTCCCAATTCAAAACAAGATTTTTCTCTTGGCATCTTATTAAAACTCTTTCTAGATTAGACAGACAATCATCAAACGAATTACCAAACACAGATATATCATCCATAAACACCTCAAGAATATGCTCCACCATATCACTAAAAATACTAGTCATGCACCTTTGAAAAGTGGCAGGAGGATTACACAGCCCAAATGGCATCCTACGGAAAGCAAAAGTACCAAAAGGGCATGTAAAAGTAGTCTTTTCCTGATCATCCATAGCAATTTGAATTTGATAATAACCTGAATATCCATCTAGAAAACAATAAAACTCATTACCAGCAACTCTTTCTAAAATTTTATCAATAAAGGGTAAAGGAAAGTGATCCTTCCGAGTTGGGGCGTTTAGTTTCCTGTAATCAATGCACATTCACCAATTAGAAACAACTCTAGTTGGGACTAACTCATTTTTATCATTTTTTATTACAGTTACTCCAGATTTCTTCGGCACAACCTGTGTTGGACTAACCCACTCATTATCAGATATAGATATATAATTCCTATATTACACAGTTTTAAAACCTCGGTTTTAACAATTTCTCTCATGTTGGGGTTAAGTCTACGTTGTGCCTCCCTAGAAGGTTTAGCATCATCCTCTAAAAGAATTTTATGACTGCAAACAAGATGGCTAATTCCCTTAATATCAGCAGGAGTCCAACAATAGCAAATTTATGAGCATTCAAAACATTGATTAATTTACCCTCCTATTCAAGATTAAGCTCAGAAGATATTACCACGGGAAAATTGTCATTCGGGCCAAAAAATGCATGTTTTAGACCGGATGGTAGAGGTTTGAGCTCCAAGATTGGGATTCCTACACTTGACGGTTTGTTCTCAACACGTGGTGGGATTTTCTCAAATTTAGGAGTCCATCTTTCTTCGTTTTGTACCTGAAAAATATCAAAAAGTGCACTAATTTCAGTAATTTCAGCGATTTGACTAATTTCAGATTGGCTAGAATCATATGAATTCACAATAAAATTTTCTAAGGATCAACTATAGTGCTTCTAGCAAATTGATCATGCGCTAGAGTCCCAATGAAATCAACACATTTATATTCATCGTCCCCTTGTGGCTGTTTAACCACATTGAAAATATTCACTTCTATGGTCATGTTTCCAAAACTGAGCCTCATCACTCCACTCCTGCAGCTAATATTAGCATCACAAATGGCTAAAAATGGACGCCCTAAAATCACAGGAATTTGATGTTGACATTAGAAAGCAGTTCGAGATCTAAAATAAAGAAATCAACAGGGTAATAAAATTTATCAACTTGAACCAACACATCCTCAATTACTCCCCGCGGAATTTTTACAGAACGATCGGCTAGTTGCAATTTAAGCTTTGTAGGCTTAATCTCACCAAGACCTAGCTGCAAGTACACTGAATACGGAATTAAATTCACACTAGCTCCTAAATCAAGTAAAGCACGATCAACCAAATGATCTCCAATAACACAAGATAAAGTAGGGCTTCCAGGATCTTTGTACTTTGGAGGAATTTTATTCTGAAGCACAGAACTCACATGAGCAGCCAAAAATGCAGTTTTCTTCACATTATGCTTTCTTTTAGTGCTGAATATGTCTTTCAAAAATTTAGCATATGATGGAACCTGTTTAATAGCATCTAATAATGGGATGTTAATTTTTACTTGCCTAAAAAGTTCTAAAATATCAGCATGATTATTCACTTTCTTTAAAGGCTGTAAAGCTTTAGGAAAAGGTGCAGGCAATGGACAATTCACACTTGCATCACCCTCTTTAGATTCAATAAGCACATCATTGCTCTTAGATTTCTCTACATTCTTAACTAAGGGAGTATTATCAATAACTTTACCGTTTCTAAGAGTAATGGAATCAACAGGCTCATAGAGTTCGCAAGAATTTACTCCTTTAGGATTGGGTTGAGTATTAGAAGGAAATTTTCCTTTTTCATTTACAGAAAGAGCATCAGTCAATTTAGAAATTTGATTCTTAATATCCTTATTTTCCTCAACTAATTGACCAATCATAGAGTCATACTTAGCAAACATAGCATCGTACCTTTGATTTTGCTTTTGCTGATCTTCCATGAATGCTTGAAGAGTATCTACCAACGAAGCTTTAGAATTGAATGAATTTGGTGTGGAGAATTGTTGGTTAGGAGCACTTACCTGTTGTTGTGATTCAGTTCTCCAACGGAAATTGGGGTGGAGCCTCGTTGCTGGGTTGTAAGTCTCTGAATACGGAGAATACGGCTTTTGAAAATTTCCAACAGCAGCAACCTGAGGGTCTTGTGACACCTGCAAAGACGGGCAATTGTGACTAGAATGACCAATATCACAACAATATTCACATACTTGAGTTGTATTGGCTTGATAAGCAGGTTGAGACATAGAACAGTTATTTAATTTGGCCACCAAAGTCTCATATTTCATTTTCCAATTATCTTCCTCTTTTAATTGAAAAATCCCTTTAGAAGAAGGTATAGAAGAAGATTTGGAACGATCTGTGTTGTCTAGTGGATTAGGGGTGGACCACTAATGAGCTTTTTCAGCAATTTCGTTCAAAAACTCTATGGCTTCATCAGGATCTTTTTGCATAAAATTTCCATTACACATAGACTCAACAAATTGACGATCTCTAGGGAGAAGTCCCTCATAAAAGTAACTAGCTTGACGCCACGATTCAAAACCATGATGTGGACACAAACTTAACAGCTCTTTAAACATTTTCCATGCATGATATAATGACTCATTTTCAGATTGAGAAAAATTAGAAATCTTTTTCTTCAAAGCCATTGTTTTGTGATTCGGAAAATACTCGTTAAAGAATGCTTCACACATTTCATCCCATGAGCCTATAGATCGAGCTCCTAATGAATATAACCAAGTTTTTGCCTTATCTTTAAGAGAGAATGGGAAAAATTTAAGCTTCACAAAATTTAGGCCATCACCTTGATTATAGAATGCACAAACAACGTCTTCAAATGCCCTAACATGCAAATATGGATTTTCATTTTCTAAACCATGAAACGAAGGAAGTAGTTGGACCATGCCAGGTTTGAAATCATAGTTGGGCATGTTATGAGGTAGCATGATCCATGAAGGTGCAGTGTTACGTGTAGGATGCAAATACATTTGTAAAGTTCTTACTGGTGGTGGAGGATTATTATGCAATGCAAACTCATTATTAAAATCTTCCATGTTACGAGATGCAGTAGATGAATTAGAAGCAAATATGTTTCCTATGGAAATCTCAGATTCAACCTCAGAGTCGTGTTCAGATTCAGTTTTAGGCTTCCTAGCAAATCTACCTAAATGATCTCTATGGCGCATATGAACGAAACAAAAACAACAAACAAAGAAAATAATAATAATAATAATAATAATAATAATAACAACTAAAATAAAATTAAAAAAATAATAAAAAAAGGAAAATTAAAAATAAATAAATAGATAAATAAAGAAAAACGAAAATAACTAATTTAAAGAGAGTAAAGATGGAACGAGTTTACCAAATATTAAAATTGCAAGTCCTTTGCTAAAGCTTCACCCAAGAATGGCCACAAATTGCTTGCTAATCCCAAGTGTAGGAGTCGTGTAGTAGTATAACTCAGAGTACGAGTGTCGTTCCACCAGGAGCAATAAGAAAGGTCGCAAAATTATTATAAATTAGAGGAAATAAATAATTAAAACAATTTAATTGAGATTATAATAATTAAATAAATGAGCTTAAATTGTAGTAAAGTGATAAGAGAGAGATACTAAGGTGTCGGGGTTCCACCGTCAATTATTAATGCAATACTATTGATTCAATTATTTTCTTAAAACTTATTTAAGAATAGACATTGAAAAGATAAATTCAGTTAATGGTTATTTTCACAATAAGCACGAATAATCCCTTGTAAAATTAATCTCAAGCATAAACTATACCTACGGCAATAATCTATCAAGAAATAATTCTATTAAAATTATAATCAATCAATTGGGTCTTTAAAACTTCAAAAGAATGGTTGTTTTTATTAAACAATAGGAAAAACTTGATTGAACCTATGAATTAAATTATATAATAGCCATCAATCATCTCAATAAACAAACCCAATACTAAATTAACAATCCAATAACTAAATTTGCATAGAAATACTTGTCTAAAACAAATCAATAATATCACATAGATAATTTAGGTTTCTCCCCTAACCCTAGTTAGGAGATTAGTTCCCCATAAAAAAAGAAAGAATAAACCATGATTTAAGAGGAGAACTTGGAGAAGAAGCTCCAAATTTCGCCTTGTCCTTCGCGTGTATTTTTCCCTCAGCTTTTCCTCCCTTTTCGTCACTTCCCAGCCGCCGTTCTTTCTTCCTCCCCTTACCCTGTTTTTTTGACTTTTTATCTTTTTCAATTATAACCAAGCCCATTCTCTAAAAGCCAATCCAAGACCCCATTCATGCATGTACACGTGCCTAGCTTTTTTTTTCTTTTGCATTTCTTTGACTTTTCTTTTCTCTCTAAGAATGGGCCCACCCATTGTATTAAAAGTCCGATTCATGGATCAATTCATGTGTATATTCCTTGCTCTTTCTCTTGTAAAAGTAGTTACCCTGAGGAAATAATGTAAAAATCATTTAGTTAGTTATTATTATTGGGATCAATTGCTCAAAATATATAAATTAATATAAAATAAATGTCACTTTTGAACACCAATCATATGAAATATGTGAAAAAGGAAAATCAAACAACTATTATTATATAGCTATGGAAAACAATTTTGAAAAAATGTAATTTTTATGAGTTATTGGCCATGAAATCACGCGCTTAAACTAGCTAAAATTCATAGATTTTTGGAAAAGACATAAAATTATTTAATGTTAGTTGCTGCAATGACTCAAAGGTAAAATATATTGATGGGAGCTAATTACTCAAACATTTATTAAATAGACACATATATTTAATTAAAATAAAATCGAACAAAAGAAAATTTCTCAATTATTCTAGAAAACTGTCCATTACGGAAAAATAAATATGCAGACTTTCACTTGTAAATATTTTGTATCAAGGTCTGATCATTTCACACAGTACATAATTCACATCGCATAAACTCTCCAAAACTTAATATTTAAAAAATGTGTTCAAAAATATCAATATGACTTAAATTTTGTTTGATACTGATGCAGATCAAAAAGTATTTATCACATGAATATCTGTGATTCCGTCTAATACCAAATTACCTTTTAAATTTCAGAGACAGCAATTCCAATTGATTGCACCGTATGATATGACTATCAATAAAAGTCAATGGTAGTCACTTTCATAAGTCAGCATTTTTGTTTAAAAAAATCAGTATTCAGTCATGGCAGTTATATGTGGCAATATCCAAAGTTACAAGTCGTGCAATATTGAATGTTATTATATGTAACAAACATGAAAAGTTAATGGACTCAACGATGAATATTGGTTTCAAAGAATTATTTCAAGATTTGTAATATTTACTTAGTTCAAATTTGGGATATATTTTATATTTATTCATTCTCATTGTCTCATAAATAGTTTTACTATTATTATAAGTAAATTATACTTTTCTCGTATATTGCACGGGTGTAGTACTAGTATCATGTATATATTGAGATTAAGCATAAGTTATTTATCTTTCAAAATTGCTTATTTGATGAACAATGATCCTGCATTAAATAATTGATTACCATTTAACAATAAGATAACAAAAAAAAAAACTCAAATGCATTCTCACCTTCCCTCCGCCCCCTCCCTCCCCCCCAAAAAATTTTAACGTTATTATGTTATTATTCTTAAGAATAAGCTGTTATCTCTCAAGATTACTTACTTGATAGGCAATTATCTGAATTAAAAAAATTGATCATCAGTTGAGGATAAGTTTAAAAAATTCAAATTCAATTATAACGTTAGCTTATAAATTAAAACATGTTTGGAATTCGATTTAGACAAGAGTCCTAATGAAAATACTTTTTTTCTATTTTCATGTAATTAAGTTGTTACTATAAGAAGAAGTTGCTTCAACATGTGTCCAGAGGTAGGGTATTGGTCATTGACACCTCTTTTCTTTTTCTATTTCTTTTTTTTTAATTTTTTACAGATTATAAATTTATTTCACCTATTATTGTTGTTCTTGATGGTGAAATTTATTTAAGGTTGTACACCTAACAATTCTACCTTTTGGGATTTGTAATTATGCTACGATGCTTCCATTTTCAAGTAAAAGTATGAGCACACATATGAATTGCAAGGTTCAACTATCGTCAAAGTTCAGTTTATATAAATTTCCTTGTTGTATTATCCATGAGTTAGACTACTGCTTCTAATCTATTTTGCATCGGATTTGCTATTTTAAATTTTATTATTTTCTTAATCACCATTTTGTTTATTGAAATGAGTTCCCTTGATTTGTATCGAATCTTATTTCCAAAGGGTTGGATATTGAAGAGACATGATGAGTGTTCAGGGTTGATTCTAGTGAGAGATACTCAAAGAAGATATAAAGGACAACTTTGGAAGAAGAAATGGATTTTCTTCTATAGTTGGAAGGTTCGTCGATCATCTACCATCAAGTGAATATTCTACAGTAGAGTCTATTGCTAATCTATATCTATATCTATATAAATAAAATGAGGTCATTTTCTAGCTCAAAATTTCACTTTTCAGAAGTAAATAATTCATTTTTTATTCCCATTTCCCCTTTTCTCATTTCGTTTTTTATCCTTTTCTTTGTTTCCTTTTTTTAGTATTTTTAGTATTATCATCACTGTAAATTCGGATAAAACAGATCTATACAAATCAGCCCGTGATTTACACGAATCTTATCGCTATACTTTTTAATTTATTTTTTGAAAATCAATTCTTATTGATAATCACCAATCCTCAATTTGCTCAATTTTTTAATTGATCACAAATCTCTTATCCAGATTTTCTTCAAATCTCCTAAGTCATATATAATTTATCGTCATCTCCTAATCAGCTCGCATATTTCGCATCTTCTTTAATTGCTTCAACTTAATTCTCATCCCCCTACCCTGTTTTGAATTGCCTTTTCTTTGTAATTTTTTATTTCAAGTGAATGATGCATGGTTTTTACATTTTATGACTTGTTTAAATGTGAAAATATTCTCCACTTCATCGAAAAACAATATAACTGCATTTAAATTTTAAGATTACAAATTGAAACATAAAAACCAACACATCGCATGGGTGATTTGGAGTGAATATATATCTAATGAAATTATTAATTCCGCTATGTTAGTTGCTTAATTTTTTTACTTCTGCTATGAGTGTTAATATGATGGATTTATATAAAATATGAAAGGAAATTCAGTCAAAAATTTTAAACAATCTTTTGCATTTTTTTTCTAACACAAATCGTATCTTGGGCATACGTCTCCCCGCGCAACGCACGGGTGGAAACACTAGTGGAAAATAAATAAAAGAAAATGTTATATTTGGTTGTAAAACCCAAGCATCTGTTGTATGATTTTATTCAAGTGTAAAAGATCTTGTGGATAAAGATAAACATAATGAGATCAACCTTGATAGAAGTTGAAGGGACAATCACTATTTGTTTCGCTTTATTTATAAGTGAAATTGACTTTTTTTTTTAATTTTTGGAATGTTTGTTAGTCTTATATGGTAAACTTTAGATGTAAGCTTTTACTGTAGACGACAAGCAAAATTTTAAATGTTCATTTATCAAGAAATGCAATTAATATATGTAAAATAAATACAAATTTCATACGAAGATATATGAGTTTTCTTATATTATTGGTTGTTTACCACAAAAAAAAAAGAAAAAAGAAAAAATGCAAAGTTTTTAATAATTAATTATTTTCCTAAGAGTTTATTTGTTAAAATTTTTATTTTAGTACCTTGGATGGAAGAACGGAAATTGTTATAATCATCATTTTAGGGCTCCTAATTGTGTCAACTACAAGATCTGAACAAAAACACCTTGGACTTGTGTTTGGGCTAGAAAGCCATTGGTGGTACAAAGTGAAGCCAGCTCAAAGATTGAAGAAAATTAAAAACAATGAATTAGAATAAATTTATAATAATGTATGGTCATCTTAATCCAATTCTATTATGATAATGATTCAATGAAGCAAGTAATTACCGACTATGATAAATAATAATTTTCTATTTTTTTATTGTTTTTGCTTTGTTATCAAATAATTAAACTAAAGAAATTATTCATGTTGATATTTCTCTTTGAATTGACTGTATACCGAATAAAATTTAATAATAGATGTCGTGCTATTAAAAATCGATTGTGATAATGATTCTCAATTGAAGAAAATGATTCCTGATTGTGATAATAATAAAGAATTTTCTATTCCTTTTTATTTTTTGTTTATCATTAAATAACTAAATAAATTTTTGTGACTGCCATTTAATTTTCAATCGTTTGTATACATAATCTTAATCTTATTATATATATAGTGAATGTGGTTGGCTAGTGAAGAGCTCATCTTGCCTGTATGTTCTTTTTTTGTGAAATAAAAATATATATTATTATCTCCAGAAATATATATTTTAAACAGTTGGGGGTTTTCTATGATAAGATAAATCAATAGAAAACTGTGCAAATAAAAGATATATAAAAAATTGTTACGATATATAAGCCATCCAAAACAACAGTTATTATCTCAAGATACAACAACGAACAATCCCTCAAAAGGTAAACTATCTCATTTATACTTTATGATTTATCCTTCAATAACTATCGCATTTTCTGATTTGATATAAGCTAATTACTATCAATCAAGGCTCCTTTGAAAGTGCTTGTGCTGACAGTGATGACTGCAATACGAAAGTTACAAGTCATGTTAGCTTGAAGATACTTGCATGTGATGGTAGTAGAAATTTTACTAACTCCACTATGAATGTTGTTTTCAATGAAGTATTTCAAAATTCATAACATTTTTCCAAATATCGTGTTCATATAATATATAATTATTTATTTTTCTTCTATTAAGATTTTTATTACACTGTTTATCAATGTTATCTAAATAATTCCGTGCAATGCACATGTGCAATACTAGCTTGGTCTAATGGCATTTCAGTGGGTTTCATTACCTATGATTACAGGTTCAATTTCCCGCCACTTCAATTTTTTTATAATTTCAAAAAATAAAACAAATAAAAAAACTTCACTCGAGTGACGTTACTTAGGGCTTGTTATATATATATTAAATTTCAAAATTTTAAATTTGCTTTTTCCCTCTCTTCATTTTTAGCTGCTAAAACATTGATTTGATAATTTATTTATATTTTTTAATACTCATTTTTCAATTCTCCACCACACATTATGCACACAATTCGAGTAAATGAAACTTAATGTGAATAGAACAAGGCCTTAAGCATAATAGTTGATAGGGTAGTAGGGATGACAACTGAATTTGACTGTTCGTGTATTTGGCTAGTCTCGACTCAAGTTTATATCCAAAAAGTTCGTATTTGAATCATGTAAATATGGACATAGGGAATTTCCCCTATTTTTAACACTTGAAAACCAGCGTGAGATAAGCCGGTTTTCCAGCATGCTTCTTTGAGAAGCAACCCCCCACGCGGGAATACAAGTCTATTTTCCGCGATTACCATGAAGGTTTTCCTAGCATGTTTACGAATTGGGAAACCCAGACTCATGTGCATTTATCATGGAAGTTTCTCTCTTACTCTAATATTGAAAAATAGACATGAAACCACGTTGATTTGTTAGCTTTAAAACAAGACTCTCGTTGGTTTCCCAACATACTGAGCAACCATTGGATTTTTCCTTTGGCTTTTAAGATTTGTATCGAGAAGGGAGATTTTTGGAGTGGGTATGATTTTTGGGCATAGGGTAGGTGTTATGATTTTTGTTGAAAATTTGAACAATTTGGAGACTTGAATACAATATTTTCAATATATTTTAAACTGTAAATAAGGGTTTAATCTTTATTTATTAATAAAATAAAAAAGGGTCTAAAATTTATAAATTATTCTTATTTATTAAATAAAAATAAAAAATGACTAATAACCTGTTATTATAGATTAACCAGATTATTTTGGATCAATAGAGTTAATTTTTGAAAGATTGAGGGTTGCATTGTCACAAAAAAAATTGACCAAAATACAAAAATAGTGAACGATTGGGAACCATTGGAATAATTTACCCTTAAAACTTAAATGGGAGGAAGCCCCAAATTTTACCCGTGACACATGTAGACGTTATGGACAATTGCAAAGACATTAGGTGCCACGGTGATTCAAAAAATAACAATGATTCCACGGGGGCATTGGAAATTGATATTTTTAAGTTATATATTCAATATAGTATATTTTTATATATAATTATATTACCATTGTGTAATTTACTTAAGACACCACAATTAATTCATTTCCTACCTTAAATAAAATGACATAATTGACCATGGTTTTAAAATTTCTTTTAACCAATTTTTATTATTACACCACGTTTGAAATATAAATTAACTAGTACTACACCCGTGCAATGCACGAGAAAAATATAATTTACTTATAATAATAATAAAACTATGTATTAGACAATACAAATAAATAAATATAAAATATGTCCTAAATTTGAACTAAATAAATATTAGAAATCTTGAAATAACTCTTTGAAACCAATATTCATCTTCGAGTCTGTCAACTTTTCATGTCTGTTACATAAAATAACATTCAATACTACACAACATGTAATTTCCGATATTGCCACATATAACTGCCATGACTAAATACTGATTTTTTCAACAAAAATGCCGACTTATAAAAGTGAGTGCCATTGACTTTTGTTGATAGTCATATCATACGGTACGATCAATTGGAATTGTTGTCTCCAAAATTTGAAAGGTAATTTGGCATTAAATGAGTCAAAGATATTCATGTGATAAATACTTTTAAATCTGCATCAGTATCAAAAAAAATTTAAGTCACGGTGATACTTTTGAACACCGATTTTTGAATATTAAGTTTTGGAGAGTTTATGTGATATGAATTATGTATTGTGTGAAATGATTAGATCTTGATGCAAAATATTTATAGGTGAAAGTCTATATATTTATTTTTTAGTAATGGCCAGTTTTCCAGAATAATTGAGAAATTTTCTCTTGTCCAATTTTCTTTTAATTAAATATGTGCATCTATTTAATAATATTTGAGTAATTAGCTCCCATCAATATATTTTACCTTTGAGTAATTGCGACAATTAATATTAAATAATTTTATGTCTTTTCCAAAATCTATGAATTTCAAGCTGGTCTAATTGCCTGATTTCACGCCCACTTTATCATACAAATTACCTTAAAAAAAATTTATTTTCCATAGTTATATAATAATAGTGGTTTGATTTTCCTTTTTCACATATTTCATATACAGGATTTAATGTCTCATTACTTATCAATAAATAATTTCTCTAAATTATATTTAACGCATTTTATAAAATTCATTTTTTTAATTTTCTTTAGCATACACATGTTACATTGCCACTGTCTAATGTGGCTCATTTACTATTGGTAGTTAGATTATATAAAATGTATAGAAAAAAACTTAATTCTAATTTTAATTGGTATTTTAAATTATAACGTTGGCCTTTTATCACATTTTCATTAATGTATCCAAGATTATATATATATATATATATATATATATATATATATATGTTTGATACTTGTAATTTTTGAAAAAAAAATAAAGGGATGATTAAATGATAATTTCTAATAATTATTTTTTAAGCGGCTTGTGAAACGATAAAATGAGACATGAAAGTTGTCATTTTTAATTTATTTTCTAATTAATTAATTATATGTTATACTCACTACTTGAATTTTTAAAAAAAACATTACCCACTATTTGAACCGCTCAATATACAGTACTCATGAAAGTTGTCTCATACTATCATTTTAACTTGGTTAAAATAAAAAAATAGGTTTTTTATTTAATTATTTTAATATATAATTTTTTTTTTGCTAGAACGGAAAACCATTGCTAATCGTAGGGCTGTGCAAAGTTGGCACTTTGACCTTTTTTAATATATATATATAATTATAAAATTAATAAATATATAAAATAATTAAAATATAATATCAAAAAATTAAATTATATATATAAAATGTTAATTCTCATTTGCAAAATTAATTTAATATTTATTGTAAGGTGTTATTTGGATCTTTTACTACATTTTTGTTAATGCATCCAACACCAAATACAAAAAATAATTAAAAAAGAATTATATAAATTAATTCTAAAATTAAAATAAAATAAATATAAGGAAAGTAGAATAAATTAAATAATCAAAACAATTAATCACCATTTATATATTCCTTTTCCAATTATAGAAGGAATCAACTATTAAGAGTATTCTTTAAATATACTCTTATATAAATTTGGTAACTTGGAATCTCATAATTAATTAACTAATATAAATATATTTTTTTGACATTGTGAGTGCCAGCTAGGCACTGTCAGCCTGGCGCAGTGCCTAGTTTGCGCTATATGATTTATAATATAAAAATATTTGTGTAGTTTGCTTCCAAAATTGGACTTTTTCGTACTAAACATTTCCTTTAATTTAAAAATTAACCAATTTATGTTATACAGTGATCGCATAATGAAACCCGTGCTTAGCTAATGATAAATTTATTTTTCATTAAAAAATTAATAAGATAATTATATTTAAAGAATTTTTCCTATTTAAAATTACCAATTAATGCTGGTCTATTTCCAAAATAGAGTTTCCTTTTCTTTTAACTACAAAATTGATTTTTCTTTTTGAATATTAATGGTTGCCATGTTGACACTACTACCAACGTGACACTTCTCCTTTTATAATATAAAGATATTTCTATCTGAATCTTCATGCCTCCATCTGCAATTTGCCATTTTGTGTAAAACCCTTCTTCTTTCTCTCCACATATCTTAAACATACAAATTTATCTATAACGCAAAATATCAAATGTAAAATTGGTATTGGTATATTGTTCAGAGAAACTTTTTGCTCCATTAGAAAATAAAAGGAAAAAACAAAGGGAAAAAGAAAAAAAATTCTTGCATCAATATAATCATTGACACGAATAGCAACACATTCATTTTCCAGGAAACCCCTGGGGACAAATTCTCCTAGGGTAACTGGTTTTGGAGAGGGTCTTGCCGCAGCCTCTATTTTTCTTGAACTTCCAAGGATTTTTGCCTTGATCTTTGACTTTCTTTTTTGATTGCTTCTTGGTGGCTTTCTTTGGGCTGCTAGCTGATTTTGAACATTATGATGTGGAGGTCATTGAACTTTCCGACGTCTTCTTTGTACAAGGGTCCATGCCCCCTGATCATTATTTGATGTTGCCTCTTCAACAGGCTTAATTTCTCCATTTTGTGCCCCCAGTGCTTGTGCTGCTGAAGGGGTGGAAAATGATATTTTACCGGCAAAGCTCGACTTTCTATACTTCTTTGTATGCTTCTTTTTCTTGTTAGTGAAGGTAGACCACCCATCGTCGGCCTCGTCCTCAATTTCAAATTCAGACTCCCAAAGATCTAGGTCATCGGTCATGACCTAATAAAAAGAGGGACGATTAGGAACGCGGGGTCTATCCATCTCAGGGTAGATGTATTCAGCAGTGACCTCTCCATTGACCCAAAACTCCACTAGCCTCGCTCCTTCTGGAAGTTAAGGCCCAAACTCAATTGGGGCTGGTGTTGACTTCCTCACACCATAAGTCAAAGGGAGACTCGTTGTACTTTCAGCAATTGAAATTGGATCAAATGATCCAAATGTGACCATTGAACAATTTGCAGCTTGATTGTCATCGGTCTCGAATGTAATTTTATTTTCCTTACCCAGACGGACGATAAGGTCTTTCAACACAAAACATTTTTCCACCGGATGGCTAATGATTCGATAGAATCTGCAGTATTTGGGATTATCAACCTGCCCAACCTCTTCTGGTCACTTTGGTGTGGGCAACTCGATTATCTTTTGTTCAAGAAGTTGGTCCAAAATTCCGGACACTTCAGAGTCTGAGAAAGGATATTCTTTCTCTGCCAATTCTCTCAATGAAGGGAAGTTGCTCTTTTGGGCTTTATTTTTATCCGCTTTGTATTCAGGCTTGTATGCTGGCTTGGCATTGGCAGCTTTGCTTGATTTCTGGAATGTGATTTTCGCAGGAGCCTTAGAGATCGTCATGACATCTTTTGATTTGCCCGACTTAACGTCTTTCTTTGTGTCTTTCTTTGGCTCATTTTTATCGCGTGGATCGCTCGGCAAGTAACTTCCATGCCTTGCAATCTGAACTTCCAGATCATGAGCACGTGTAGCCAACTCTTCAAAGGAGTGGGGCATATTTGCTTGAAGATTATAGAGTAATCCCCAATGCATGGCCTGGACGCACATGTCAATTGAGGATGATTCGCTGATTTTCTCCTTGCAACTTAGGACAAGGTTCCTCCAGCGATTCGATATAGTCTACCATCTGCTCCTCTTTGCCTTGCTTTGTTCTTGCAAGCTCTGGCAGGCTAACCGTTCGCCGAGTGCTATAAAAGCGAGTGAGAAACTCGCGTTCAAGTTGATCCCAACTGTCAATTGACCCAGCCTGGAGATCGGTGTACCATTCGAATGCTGCACCTTTAAGAGAGCGTACGAATTGCTTCACCATCATATCGTTGTAAGTACCTGCATTATTGCAAGTCTCAATGAAATGGGCAATATGTTGCTTTGGGTTGCCCTTTCCATCAAAGCACAAAAACTTGGGAGGTTGATAGCCGATGGGCATCCTCAGTTCGTCAATCCGTCGACTATAAGGTTTTGGATAGACGAGGGAGGATTGTGACGAACCACCATACCGAGTACGTATGGTATCAGCAATCATATGTTGAAGCTGTTGGGCTGATAAGGAACCAACAGAGACATGCGCAGCATCACGGAACATATTTTTTAGTACCGTTCGATCATGCATGTCGTGCTTTTGCTCATCCTCATGAGTTTCAGGACCCTTTCCCCTAGAAGAGCCTTCGCCTTTGTGGCTATCTTCCTTTTCTGACTCCTTCATTTCTAATTTGTTCATGAGAGCAGCTATTTGGGCGTCCTTTTCTTCCAGAGACTTTGACAATTTTTCGATTGCCAAAGCCATCTGTTAGATCCTTTCATCCGAGTTAGGACCCGCTTCAGTGACTAGCACATCTTCGAGCGACTCATCAGAAGATGTGTAATCTCCCACTTTCGGAGAGATAGCTTTGATCGATCTGGCTTCAAATCCCTCACTTGAGGCAGAGCTTGATCGAGGATTCTCCTGAAAGAGAGGATTTTCTTGAAGGAGCTTGGCCTTTCTTGGAGAACTAGCTTTCCTGAGGGTAAGGATTTTCTTCTTACCTCTCTTGGAGAATTTTCTCAACGGTGATACCAGTCGAGAACTCCCAGCTTTGGTTTTTGCTCTGGTAGCATGGAGGAGCTCAGCAAGTGTCTCCTCAATATTGGCAACAGTGTCTTTCACTATTCCACTTGACATCTTAGTGATGTGTTTTGGTTTTGAGATTTCTTGAGTAGATCGAAAGATGAGAGGCAAGAGGGTCCCACTGGGCGCGCCAGAAATTTGTGAACAAAAATTTCTCCTCGTATTAATAAAAAATAATACAATGGAATTTTGTTACAAATTGAATTTGGGAAATTAACAGTGGACTGGATCTCTTGACTACAAAAGTGCTTAATCCTCTTATTAACGATCGGTTGGTTAAAATTCGGGCCACGTGGCTTGATTCCCGAGCGTCAACGGCTTCGTTTGACTTGATTTTGATCTTTGTAGAAGATTGTGTTCTACAAAGTCTTGAATTTGATTTTGAATTGGAGAAGACTGTGTTCCCCAAAACTTTGTTCTAATCTTGAATTTGATTTCGAAATTAGAGAAGACCGTGTTCTCTAATATCTTGCTTTGATCTTGGATTTTGTTTTGAATTGGAGAAGACTGTGTGTTCTCTAATCCCCTTTACTTTGATTTGATTTCGATTTGGAAAAGACTGTGTGTTCCAAATCGTTGATTTGAGTTTGAGGCTCAAGAAGATCTTGTTCTTCTTGATTGGTTTTGATTTGAGAGAGTTTGTTCTCTCGAATTTTTTAGAGAATTTCTAAGCTTTGCACTTAGGGTTCTCTTTCTTCCTTTTTCCTCCTCTTCCTTTTTCAACTGAACCCAAGGGTTCTATTTATAGAGAAGTTTGGATAGGGTTATGACCAATAACCAATTTAATTTGAATTTGAATAATAAATCATTAATTATCCAAATTAAATCAAATAGTTGAATTAAATATAATATTATTCCAATTATATTTAATAAAAGTAGGATGGGCTTTTGTCGGGCTTTATCCAATTAAATTTAATTGGGCTTAGTGGACCTTTGTGATTTAGGATTTAATGGGTCAATTAATTACAATCAACCCGATCCATTAATTTAAAAGATCAGTTAATTGAAATTGACCCGGTCCAAACACTTTAAAAAATTTAGTGTCTATAAATGCCCCCTCAAGATTTATTTATTTATTTTTGAGATAAATAAATACATAAATCTTGAATTTAATTTTTTTTTTTAATCTCAAATTTCGCTCGAGATAAAAAGATTTTTTTTTCCAAAATTTTGAATTTTGCTCAAAATCGAAAACATTTTCCGTTTTATCTTGAATTTTGCTCGAGCAGTTTTTTTTTTCTTCTTAAATCTTGAGTTTTGCTCAAGATAAAATGATTTTTTTTTTTAATCTTGAATTTTGTTCAAGATTGAAAAGATATTGAAATTTGATTGGTAGAAACCAAATAGATTTATCCAAATTGAGCTTGGCATGCATTGGCATGGTTGTCTTTAATCAAACCACTTTGAGAATTAGCTAGAGTTGCACCTCATTTGAATGACCTAGTACGTCTTTATCTCTACCCCAATTCAATTTCCCCAAGATTTTGGATGCCTTTGGGATTGCCGTGCACATGTGGAGGGCCCACTAAAAACATTCCTAGCTTTTCCAAACAAAAGCCATGCATATCTGAAATAGTTGTTTGTTTGCCTGCGGGAACTAAACTCCTATGTGATGACAATTCTTGGGACTTTCAACTACCATCAATCCTTTGTAGAATATATATACCTATATATCTTCTTCTCAACAAAAGCTTGGCACCCGACCATTAATGAACACCATCCGGGTTTTGAAAAGCGAGATACAAGACTAAAATCCACACTATTTTCTGAGGCGAGAATCAATTTTACAACGGCAAAGATCGACTCGATGGTCTTACCTTTGTGTTGCATCGATTCAAAGACCAGGAGCTTCCCTCAATCACACAATCAATTACGGTAATTGCACTTTGTTGCCAATTGTATACTTTTCTTTGAAACACTATTTGAATTTTGCAGGAGCCATGTGTTTTGGCCTTTCTCTAGAGTTATAATAAGCATGCATTTTATGAAAACCGAGACTTCAAACGTTAATTTGTATGTAGTTGTTCCCCTTTTTTTCACAACTTTACTTGGGACTCGAGGTTTTTTGCAAATTCTTGGAGTGCAACGTTCTTTCTTAAGCAAACTGGTAGAGCGTCTTTGTCGGTTCCAACATATATGTTTTCAAAGTTCGGCTGCACGTTTCGCTTAAATTTACAAGTTTATTCTCGGAGTTAACCACCAAAGTCGAGGTATACGTGCACTGCCTTTGTATGGTCGAGTTCCACAAATGAGTTCCACAAACGATGACTCGGCTAACGATTAGCATTGGAGTCCATTAAGACCATTTTGTTATCGAGAACTCGAAACAATGCCTTCTTCTCCTATGAGTCAATTACCACCGCCATTGGAATCTTGGTCACGTCTTTCTCCATGACCATAATTTGGATGATGCTTGAGTTGTTTTTTCCTTTTCTTGTGCTCTCTTTTGCCCATTCGGGTATATGCATACATAAGCATACATACATGTATATGGCAATAATAATGGCAATAATGGCTTGAAATAAGGTGCCTTTAAGGGACAACTCCTTGACTTTTCAATCCTGTACATATGAATGTGTTTTGGATCCTTTGAATTCTTATCCCTTCTGCTTTTGACAGACCAATTAAAAGGACTTCTAAAGGCTTTTTACATGTGATATTCCGTCAAGGTCGACGAGTAGTTCTGTCCGTTTGAGCACCCGCAATCCCAAAGTCGGCCTCAATCATATATACGCTTCCTTGGGTCGTCGAATTGATGTACATGCTCCCAAAGCGAACCACTAATAATCCATCCACGGCCTCCCATTATCGGATTTCAAACGAGGGCACTCATTTAGCGGCTTCGAGTCATCGGTCTTCGAAACAACTTGGTGTTATAACTTTCCTCTTTGGAGTTCAACTCGTCATCGGCGTTTGAGGATCCCGATTGCACTTTGCAAAAATCGTGTCACGTTCGACTTCTCGACCTTCCTTCGTCACTAGAATTAATCTTCACATCTTTACCGGAAGCGGAGAAAGGTATAAAAACTTCAACCCCAGTTTGGCATAACTATATACACCGTAGATAATGGTTGATGATGGAAGCCTGTGTCTCGCTTGTCGTCCTTTGTTTTTTCCCTTATTTTCCATAGTAATAGTGTAGGAGTAAAGATGAGGCGGCGGTGGATTCTGGAATGCCTTTGGACCTTTCAATTTTTCCTTTCAGTTATTTATTGCGTTTCCTTTTGACTGTCAGGACATACACGCCTATGTATGCATGCATATATTACATATATATGAAACATAAAAGGCCAAAAAAAAAACAAAATTGGTGGTCAAAAGAAATTATTGCATGCTTTGAAAATGAAAATTTTGGCCATATGCATACGTTTTTTTTTTTTTCCTAAAGATTTTTGGGTTTCACATTTTTAGACGAGTTTTTTTCTTTTCACCATGTGTTACAATAAAGAATGTTGAATCACATGAGGATGGGTTATACCCATTTCAAAAACCCTCGCATTGACTTTTCAAAAGAAAACTCACTCCCCACCATTCCTTGTCTTTGCTGCCTTTTTGACGATTTGATTGTGAGTTCTTTTTTTGTAGGTTTTGAAGTGGACCAGAAAATTAGAGATTTTGATCTCAATTTAATTGTCCAAAGTTTGAAATTCACGATCTGCTGTAAAGTAAGGACTAATCCTTTTTAAAGTCCAATACTTTTAGAGTACAGGATCAAGGTTTAGTTCTTTCTCTTTTTTTTGTGGAGAAATTTTAAAGTGATTTTTCCTGACAATCAAAGATTAGCCCTTTAAATGATCCGAGACGTTTAGTGTCGAGGATTAAGGCTAATTCTTTTCTTTTTATTTTTTAAAGAAAATTTTGAGATCCTTTTTTTCTTTGTTTTCTTAAGGACCAGCCTTTCAAAAGTCCGAGGCCATTAGTGTCGAGGACCGAGGACTTGGTTCTTTCTTTTTTTTTTTAAGAAAATTTTGAGCCTCTCTATTTTCTTAAGGACCAGCCCTTTCAAAAGTCCGAGGCGATTAGTGTCGAGGACCGAGGACTTGGTTCTTTCTTTTTAAATGAAATTTCGAGCCTCTTTATTTTTTAAGGACCAGCCATTTCAAAAGTCCGAGACGATTAGTGTCGAGGACCAAGGACTTGGTTTTTTCTTTTTTTTTCAAGAAAATTTTGAGCCTCTCTATTTTCTTAAGGACCAGCCCTTTCAAAAGTCCGAGGCGATTAGTGTCGAGGACCGAGGACTTGGTTCTTTCTTTTTAAAGAAAATTTCGAGCCTCTTTATTTTTTGAAGGGCCAGCCATTTCAAAAGTCCGAGACGATTAGTGTCGAGGACCGAGGACTGGGTTCTTTCTTTTTAACGAAAATTTTGAAGCTTTCAAATTTTGAATTAAGGATCAATCCTTTTACGGGTCGAATGGGTTTTAGTGCCAAAGATCAAGGTCTGACCCTTTTAATGGAACACATTTTTTTCCCTCTTTTTTTGTTAAAAAAAAGGCATTTAGCGACCAAGGATCATTTCTTCATAGGGCCGGGACGCTTAGTGTCGAGGGCTAAGGTTTGATTCTTTTCGGAGTTCTTGAAACTCCAGATTTTGATTTCTCCACTTTTGGAGTATAAAGTCAAAATAGTTAGATGCTTTTTTAAATCCTTGACATTTCTATTTTGATAGTGAATCTCAAAAGAACTTACCTTCTTCTTTTTTCCTTCCCTTTTTTAGAAATGGCTAAATCGAACAAGATGTATTGTGAGCCACCGGAAAAAAGGGAGACCAAATATCGCAATAAAGTCTACCTCACTTTCATTGGTACTAATGTGAAATATTATGGGTCGCAAGCACGGGGCGAACTTAGATTCTACATCCAGAAGGCAGTGACCTACACTCTTCCTTCTGCCGTTTCTGAGCATTTGGAAGGGCTTGACATGTCCTCTCTTAGCGAAATGCCTGAGAGCTCAACCGATGATGCCCCTGAGCATCCAAAGAAGCTGTGTCCAGTTTTATGCTTCCCTCCAACCCATAACCGCAACGTGGACTTCATCCCACATGCTAACATCGCCGAGAGGATAGCTAAAAGGGAAATACGATGGGGCGGCACATTAGCGAACCGTGGCGAAATTTTTTACCTTCCAAAATTTTGGGAATGGTCTTTATGGACTGAATGGCTCCTTTCCCAAAAGGGAAGGCGTGACCTGTCACTCGCCATTGGAGCCGCCGCCAAAGACTACGATCGTCCGAACTCAGCTTACAGAGCTCTCTGCGAGGCTTGGTGCCCGGAAACCAATACCTTCGTGACAGCTAAAGGCGAGATTGGCATTTCCCTTTGGGATATTGCGGAGATCACTGGTCTTTCGTCTTTGGGAGAGTACTATGAGGAAGTGATCCCCACCATGTGGAGTTGACTGATTTATTACCAAGGTCTTGTGAGTATCTCTTCATCGTTTTCTCGATGATTGCCGACGAGAAATCTTCTGACCGTGTTACTCACACTGACTGGGTTGAGTTTTGGTTTCGAGAGGATGGCAGCGCGCGGAATCCTACGCAAGCACGATCATTTAAAGACGCTATAAGTCTAAATCCATATCGCAAGAAATATAAAGTGGCCACGAAGCCAGTTTTGAGGCCTCTTATCTTGGACAGGCCGAAGTTGATCTCTTCTCGAAATCGCGAGCATTGGGATGACATACCCTTTACCTTATCTCGAGAGGAGAGCGATGAGTTAGAGATAGCAGCATACGTTTCCCTCTGGCTATGTCGCATCATCTTTCCTTCAGGAGATGAGGCCATGAGGCCAAGTACTTTCAAAGTTGCCGCTATGATGGCTGCGGGCTCAACTTACAGTCTCGTCCATCCTATTTTGGCTAACATCTACAGAGGCTTAACTGCAACTTGCCAAGCCAATTCGGACCTTGGACAACTTACTCATGGATTTCTGGGGCACTTTCTTTACGCCTGGGCCGCTACCTATTTTACTCACGGTGTTTATTCTCTCATTGAGAGGAATTATGATCGTCCGACCATCAAAAGGTATGGTGGACCTCTAAATTCCATCCAAACATGGGAGATGGGAGCAGTCGACTGCCGAAATTTTATTCGCGGGCAGATGGACCCTGAAGACTTTTGTTGGGATCAGGTCGCGATCCCCTTTTTCATGGGGAACGCAAAGACGATAACTCAAGGTCGAGGGACACATTAGAATTCATGATCAGTCTACGTCCCGGCTTTCTTTCTTATTGTCGTGGGTCTTCTCCTCCACTTTTTGAGGCCTACAACCCACATAGATTTGCTAGACAACAAGGCTTTAGGCAGAGGTTGCCGGGTTCCCCTGAAATGAGTCTTCAAACTACTAACACGAACCTTTATCGATCTTGGTTATCTTTGACTCGAATAAATACTGGATCCATTTTTCATATTCCAGAGCAGAACCATGGCATAAAATATCAAGTCGACAAAGAGTACCAAGAGTGGTGGGATAGCAAAGTACTTCCCATTTTTATGGAAGCTCCTGTACACATGTTGTCCTCTAGTGAGAGTATAGACTTTTCCATAGTCAACCCCGCCCTTGAACAGTCGAGTAAAAATAGGCCTCGGAAGTCGATCGACCCCAACCCTACCTCCGAAGAAACTCCGACAAAGAGGAAATTAACCTCTTCCAGCACTGAAAGGGTAAAGAAGATAAAACTCAGGCTTCATTCCAAGGGCTCGAAAGGAATCCGCACGAGGTGGGTGAATTGCCAGCAGCTACTCCTGAGGCAAATGCCACAACAAGCGGAGGGACCCATGGAGATCAGGTTTGTAGTATTCATTTTATTTTATTTTATTTTATTTTACTTTGCTTTTCGAGGGTTTTAACTTTGTTACACCTTCAGGTTACCCTTTCCGAGATGTGCCAGAAAAAGACGACGACTAATTGTGGTGAACCTTCAACTGTGAAGAATCACAAAGGTATTGATCCTGAAAGCTTGAAGAAGGATTTACGCCTTCATGATACACTTTCAGAAGATGAAGGTTCACCCGTACCACCTTTAGTGCGAACAAGAGGCATACTGTCAGGTATACCATCTCATTTAGTGTGAGCAAATTTCGTTCTTTTGCTTTTTCGGTTTGTCTTGATCTCTTTAACTTAACACATTGTGTGCCCTTTTTGCAGATGTTCTGAAAGCCCCGGTGGACCTAAGTGTTTTTGATGATCCTGAAGGTCCTTTGGAGGATGCTAATGGCAACAGGGTAATTGATGCCTTAAAAGGTATCCAAGAACCTGACGAGCTGCCTGATGTTACTTGTGCGACTTCATGGCCAAGTACTATTGGTGGGGGGGATTCTGAATGATCTCAATATCGAAGGAGACTCTGATGGTGAAGATGAGGTCGACTCTGTAGTTTTGACAACCCCTGCTCCTAAGGTGACCCCAGAAAAATCCATTGTTCCATGTGAAGTCTGCTCTCCACAGAGCAGTTATCCTGTATGCTCAGGATCTGTTTAAGAGTGCATTGGAGTATGGCTTTTCCAATCTCTGAAAGTGGTGGAACGAGAACGTCTCCGCTTTCCGTGCCGTGATTGTTGGTTCCTTCCGAGCTGACCCCGAACCTTTCGTGACTAAGATGGAGTCGTTCATTGGAAAGGTCGATATTTACCTCTCTGAGAGGGAACAACAGAGGGATCGTCTAACAAACGAAGAGAAGGAAGAACAGCTTACAGTTCTAAAGCATCAACTTCTTTCAAGTAAGGCTGCATCATCTTCTTTTGAGGAAAAGATCGCGGAGCTAAACAATGAGATAGATAGACTCCGGGACCAACTTCAAACTAGTCAGGAGGAAGTGGCTAAAGTTGAAGATTCAATAGCTACACTGGAACAACTGCCAACCCAGGATGCTAATACAGTGGAATCCATTGATCGGCAACGAGAGACCCTTGAGGGTGAACTTCGACAGTTGGTCAATGACGTTGCATTTTGATGTATCTGCCAACATCATTTCTATTTTTTTGTTTTCTCTCTTTTTTTTTCCATTTGTAATGACTTCAAGTCATATTTTCATTCTTTCATGTGAATAAAAGACTTATATTTTCTTGCCTTCAAAGGTGTTTAACATTGCAATGCCAAACAAAATAGAAATGATCGAACAATCCCCTTTTTTTTTTTTAACTTCGTGACTGAACTTGGATGTATATTTTTCATCCAAGCTGCCTACGTACCCTTAAAAGGGATCAAGCCGAACGTAGTTCATTACAAAATTTTTTTTTTGAATCTGTTTTTAGTTTGTTTTGCCGTTCACAGTTTATCCTCTTGCGGGCCAGGAGTGGTACAAAGAATTTTATGGAGAACAAAAAAAAAACTTGGATTCTTTAAGCATAGAATTGCTTCAAAAACTTGCCGTTGATTGGCCCAATCTGTAATCCATCTTTGTCCACGATTTTGTATGCTCCATTACTGAAAACCTGAGTCACAACATATGGACCATCCCAATTGGGCTGGAACTTGCCCCCAGGCTTCTTTGAAATTATTATTGGGCGCGCCATACTGCCAGTACTAGATCTCCTTCTTGGAAAGATCTCAGTCGTACCCTTTTATTGAAAGACTTTGCCATTGGGGCTTGGTAGCACTCTAACTGCATTTGCGCCTCCAATCTTTTTTCATCCAAAACTTCCAATTCTTCCAATCTGAGACGGGTATTTTCTTCAGTGGTCAACCCCTCTTGAATAGCCATTCGAAGAGATGGAATTTGACATTCGAGTGGAAGTACTGCTTCAACACCATAGACCAAAGCATAAGGTGTGGCTTGTGTTGGGGTTCGATAAGTAGTGTGATAAGCCCATAATGCTTCGCCAATCCTTTCATGCCAGTCTCTTTTTGATTTGGACACAACCTTTTTTAAGAGATTGCACAAAGTTTTGTTAAAAGCCTTTGCCAACCCATTGGCTGGTGCATGGTACATGGAGGAGTTGTACTGCTTGAAGCCGAACTTAGCACACAAATTATTTATGTGGCTATTGCGAAGGGCTTTCCATTATCGGTGACGATGTGTCGAGGGACTCCATACCGATAGATGATTTGAACGCAGATGAAATCCGCCACATTTTCTTTCTTCACTTCTCTTAGTGGTACAGCTTCGGCCCACTTAGAGAAATAATCTGTTGCAGCGAGGATATACGAATGCCCAGCTGAAGATTTAGGGGATATAGGCCGTATGACGTCGAGGCCCCATGCATCAAATGGCCACGAGGCTATCGTTGGATGCAATGGCTCCGGTGGTTGATGGATGAAATTTGCATGGATTTGACAAGCTTCACATTTTCTTGCATAGCCCATAGAGTCCTGCACCATGGTCAGCCAGTAATACCCCATTCTTTTGATTCGAAAATGGAGCTTTGGCCCAGACTGATGAGCTCCACATATCCCAGAATGAGCTTTTTCCAAGACATGCATGGCTTCTTCATTATTTAAACATCGGAGGAAAACTCCATCAAAAGAACGCCTATAGAGCGTGTCTTTGTAGAAGATGAAACGCGATGCTCTCCTTCGAATATCAGTCCTTCGCTTGGGGTCATCAGGTAATTTCTGATGTTGAAGGTAGTCAATGATAGGTTGTCTCCAATCCCTTTTTTCTTTATGAGCAACTTCAACGATATTGTTTTCTTCCAAATCCTCGGGTTGTAGTGGTGGAATCACCCATCTTTGAACAACCGATATTGGATGGGTGAAGTCTTCACCTGACCTGGCCAGCACAGCAGCCAGGTTTGCTAAAGCATCGGCTCTTCTGTTTTCACTTCTTGGGACAAACTTGATTTTGATTTTAATCAAACCGTCTCAAGAGAGCCGATGCATATTTGTGGTAGGGCAGTAGCTCTGCTTTCCGGACTTCATATTCTGACAAAAGTTGATTAATTATCAACATTGAGTCCCCGTAGACGTCAAGCTGCTTAATCCCCATGTCTAGTGCTGTCTCGAGGCCGATAATGAGTGCTTGATATTCTGCCATGTTATTTCAGCAACTTTCTGTCAAAGAGAATGAATATGGCATGACTTGATCATGAGGAGTTACAAACACAATCCCTGCCCCCGCACCATACCTTCGAGCCGCACCATCAAAGAACAATCTCCATGAAGGCACGACTTCAGCGTAGAAGACTTCTTCGTCTGGCAGATCTTCTAGAAATTCCCAATCAGTAGGTATCGGATGATCTACAAGAAAGTCTGCCAGAGCTTGTCCTTTGATTTCCTTTTGCGAGACAAACCTAATGTCGAATTCAGACAAAAGGAGTGCCCATTTTCCTATTCTTCCGGAGAAAATAGGTCTTGACATCATGTATTTAAGCGGGTCCACTTTTGAGACCAAATCGATTGTGTGTGATAGCATATAATGCCTCAATTTCTTAACGGCGAAGATTAGTGCTAAACACATCTTTTCAATTGGGGAATAGTTTAATTCAGCACCTACAAGAGTTCGACTTAGATAGTAAAGTGCGTTTTCTTTTCCTTCGTCATTTACTTGTCCAAGGAGCGCACCCAAAGAATTTTCCTGTGCTGACACATAAAGTGTCAATGGTTTCCTTGGAGTCGGGGCTGTTAACACTGGAGGACGAGACAAATATTGTTTTATGCTTTGAAAAGCATTTTTACATGCTTCGTCCCATTGAAACGGCACATCCTTTTTCAATAACCTATTGAAAGGATGACAACGTCCAGCAAGATTGGAGATAAATGTCCGAATGTATGCCAGCTTGCCCTGCAGACTTTTCAATTCGTGTAAGTCTTTTGGTTCTGGCATATCGATTATGGCTTGAATTTTGGATTGGTCAATCTCAATGCCTCGATGTCGAACGATAAAGCCGAGGAATTTTCTTGAAGTGACCCCGAATGCACATTTGAGTGGATTCATCTTCAGTTGGTAGCGCCGAAGTCTTTCAAAAACTTCTCGCAAATCATGTAGGTGATTTGGTCTCTGTTGTGTTTTGACAACTAGATCGTCTACGTAGCATTCGACCTTCTTATGTATCATGTCATCAAAAACCTTTTGCATCGCATGTTGATATGTTGCTCCTGCATTCTTTAGGCTAAATGGCATCACTTTGTAACAAAACACGCCATTTGGAGTTCGAAATGCAATAAGCTCTTCATCTTTTGGGTTCATGCGAATTTGATTGTACCCGGAAAATCCATCCATGAAGGACACGGCTTCATAACCGGTTGTTGCATCTACCATCAACTCCGTGATTGGTAGTGGAAAATCATCTTTGGGACAAGCCTTGTTTAAGTCCCTGAAATCGACACAGATCCGCAGTTGGCCATTTTTCTTCCTAACGGGGACTATGTTAGCAATCCATGTAGGATACTTGACTTCACGTATGAATACCGCTTCAATTAACTTATTGATTTCAACCTCTATCTGAGGGACTAACTCAGGACGGAATTTTCTTTGAGGCTGTTTGATTGGGCGAACACCGTGCCTTACTGCAAGATGATGTACTGCGACTTTGGGATCCAACCCAGGCATTTCCTTGTATGACCACGCAAAGACATCTTTACACTCTCTTAGCAGACTGAGGTATTCAACTTCCTCTTTTTGACTAAGGAGGGCACTAACAAATATTGGTCTCGGGTCTTCTTCGGTCCCCAAGTCCAATTGTTTGAGTTCGTCCACAATAGCCTGCCCCCCGTCCTCGAATGTTGGAGGTGCTGGCTCGGGTTCATCCGCAGTAGTAGAACTTTGACAATCAGATTCTGAGTCTGAGCCTTCTTCAAAGGCAATATGATTCACCGAGACAACCTCTTCATTGTCTTTACTTTCTTGGTTTGAAGTATTTTTCCTATTTTTGCGTCTTCGTCTTGATTGTTGAGGTTTCAGGTTTTGGGTAGGAGTTTTAACTCCAAGTCGAGAGAATACCGCTTGCCTATGGGAAGACCCTGTCAAAGTGGATGCGTCTTTGCCTACCTGAGAAGGTAAGGCGACGCCACTACTCAACCTTTGAAAAACAGATGTTTTACCTTCTTGAGGTTTAATTGGGGTGGAAGACTCAACCTTGAGTCTTTCAAATGCCGAAACCCTTGTATTTTCACCTTGGATTCGGTCGAACATTGACGTTGATACGATCCTGGATGCCCCCATGCGCGACAGGGAAGCTTGGAGTGTTGTTTAGGCTAAGTGAAATCAAGTTCAAGCCACGTGGAGCAGAAATGAAGAGATTTCACGCAACTTGGGATGTTCGACTGGGTTCAAAGCTGTATATCGTTGGAACGAGCTTTCTCCCCACCTCGTCCCCCGTGTTTGGGCTCGTTAAACACAACCCCGAGCTTATCGTGAGTGTGATCGACTCGCGTGGCGCTCAACCCCGTTCGTTCTTCGATTTGCGCACCGTTTGAGGCGAAGGGTTCGATATACCCTTTGTTGCTACGTCGTCGGTCGAGGGATTTCCGGGTTTTCCGATCGTTCTATAGGATATTTGGGCTTTTCTGGCGTTGTATTCATTCCGCGAGGATCGATTCGAGTCGAGGCGACCGTGATCGTATCATCTGCATCGAGCTAGAATCCAATTATCCGTATCTATCCTTTATTAATAGTTCTTTTATTATTGTTGTTGTTGTTGTTTTTATCGGTTTAGATTATCGATTTTCGATTTTTAGAATTGTAGAGATTAGTGTGTGTTCTTGGTGTTCTTGGTGCAAATTGCTATTTGTGCTTAGAATCCACTAATCTTCTAGTATTGTGTTGTTGTTGTATTGTCGTTTGTGTTGTTGTTGTTAAAAAGGAAAAAAGAAAAAAGAAAAGAGGGCGAAAATATTGGAAAAAAAAAAAAAAAACCAAATGGCTCCAAATGTTGTTGTGAACGAGTGTTAGTCGAGCTTCTTGGCTACACTTGGTTTTCATTGTTTGTGTTGTGTTGTTATCCTAGTAGTGTGAGTTGTAATTTTATTGTCTTGAGTTACATTGTTAGGGTTTCAAGTTTGTAGGTGTTGGTTAAGTGGCGTTAATTTGTTGTTGAGTCATGCGTGTGTTTTGTTGTTGAGTTTGTTTCGTAGTAGTGTCATTGTGTTTGAGTTGTAATTTATAGTTTAGATTCTTATTTTGAATTGAGAACACAATGCCGGAGTTGAGATTCAATGATAGACATCGTCCAAAAGCTATGACTTTGGAAGACTTTCACGCTTCTATGATTACAATGGAGCATCGATTGAGTCGAAATTTGAAGGGAAGTGTTGAATCATCTATTGCTCGATTGAATGCGAATGTGAGTCTTCGAGGTAATAGTGATGGGGATGCTTATGAGAATGAGAGTGAGGATAGAGAGATTCGGCGGGTTAGAAAGAGGGAACAACGGAGGCAAAGTGAGTATGAAGGGGATGCGAAGAATGCGGGCATTGACGTACCTTCATTCCGAGGAAGAGCCAATCCGGATGTTTACCTAGATTGGGGAAAGCCGAGTGGATCTCATGTTCCAAACTCATAAAATCCGGAGACGAAGAAGGTCCCATTGTTGGTCAAGGAGTTCATGGATCAAGCCCTATGTTGGTGGAAGCAAACCACCCTTGCTAGGCGAAGAAATTTAGAGGAACCCGTTGACACTTGGGATTGCTTGAGAAAGTTGATGAGAAAGAGATTCGTCCCATCGCATTTTTATAGGGATTTGTATCGAAGTGTACAAAACCTAATTCAAGGTGGACGAACTGTGGAGAAGTACTTCAAGAAATGGAAAGATTGATGACTCGAGATATTGTGGAAGGTGAAGAAGCTATTATGGTTAGGTTTTTGGCGGGATTGAACCGAGATATTGCCGACTTCATTGAATTGCTAGACTACTCGAATCTTGAGGAAATTGTTTGCAAAGCAGTGGAGGTGGAGAAGCAACTGAAGAGAAGAAGTTCAAACCTATTCCAAACCAAGAAGAGTAGTAGCTTTGATAGAACTAAACCGTCCTGGTCTCGAGGATGATAGAAGAAATGCTTGGAAGGTTGGAAGTGAACCATTGAAAGTATCACAAGAGCTTAGTAATAAGGGCAAAGGAAGAGTCGGAGAAGTGACGAGTCAAACTCGAGACAAGCTATGTTCTAAATGTCAGGGTTGATTCTATTTCGTCCGAACGCTCTAAACCAAAGGTGATAATGGAGAATGAAGAAGTGGTTCCCAAAAAGAGATGGTGAAAGAAGAGAAGTCTTCAACCAAGGAGAAAGAAGAGTTGGTGGTTGTTGACAAAAGTTTTACAACAATTCCCAAAGCGCTAATAATGAGGCAAGCCATTGGTACTCAAGCAAAGGAAGATGAGTCGAATTCACAACGAGAGAAAATCTTTTTCTATACCCGTTGCTTGGTGAAAGGTACGCCTACTAGTGTTGTTATTGATGGGGAAGTTGTAGAAATTTAGCTAGTCTTATGCTTGTTGAGAAGTTGGAGTTGCATATGATTAAACACCGAATCCATATCACATGCAATGGTTTAATGATTCGAAATGTTAAGGTTAACAAGCAAGTACTAGTGCCATTCTCGATCGGATCTTATACGGATGAGTTGCTTTGTGATGTAGTACCTATGCATATTACCCACGTGTGGTTGGGAAGACCGTGGCAACATGATAAGAAGGTATTGCATGATGGCTATAAAAACCGCTTTTAGTTTCAAGTTGAACGGAAAACTATTATACTTGATCCGTTATCTCCTAATGTACATATAGATCAAATGAAGCTAAAGGATGAGGCCGATGTGAGAAGATATGAGAAAAGGAAAGGAGGTGAATCAAGAAGGCGATTGCATTGAATAAGGACAATGCAAGTGTTAAAGTGGTTGTTGAGCCTTTTGAACAACATTGTCCAAAGGGAGTTGCAAAAGAGCCTTCGGAAGTGAGTGTTGATTTTCCTAGTCTATATTGTTCAAAAGCCAATGTAACTGAGAAGGAGACTAGGGAATCCATGGAAAGGGAGTCATTGGAATTGGTTGTTGATTTCCAACATCCAATTGATCTTGAGGAGGAGAAAGGAGTTGAGTGCTCGGTGGAGCAAGTTGTAAAGGAGCTAGAGGTTGTAGTTGTGGATGAACTTGTTGACATCCATGACATTGACCCGAGGAAGAAAGAAGAAATGGAGAGTGGAGGAGTAGGAGTTGAAAGAGGAGAGGAGAAAGATGAACTATCACTTGAGAAAAGGGTGGTCGAGGAGACTGTCGAGCTTGAGTATGAGGATCCCTTCCTTGTATCTCACACCTCTAACATACCCCACCCCAATTTTATTAACTTTCTTTTCAGGTTGATGCCGGCCGAACGAAAGGAATTTTATTGTCCTTAAGCTTTGCGAAGTTTGAGCGTCAACCACTTCTTGAAGAAGTCCCTTCACTCCACGAGCCGGTCCAGTGCTTCATTCGTGAAGTTAACCATTCTTTCCCATTCGACCCGGGAGGAATCGAATGGTCATTCAAGCAAAAAGGCCGAAGTATTGTATCACCCCGAAATGACTTTGTTAAGTACGCCTATGTTGATTCGAGACGAATCATCTTGAAGAGGGAGGGGATGATACGATCCTGGATGCCCCCATGCGCGACAGGGAAGCTTGGAGTGTTGTTTAGGCTAAGTGAAATCAAGTTCAAGCCACGTGGAGCAGAAATGAAGAGATTTCACGCAACTTGGGATGTTCGACTGGGTTCAAAGCTGTATATCGTTGGAACGAGCTTTCTCCCCACCTCGTCCCCCGTGTTTGGGCTCGTTAAACACAACCCCGAGCTTATCGTGAGTGTGATCGACTCGCGTGACGCTCAACCCCGTTCGTTCTTCGATTTGCGCACCGTTTGAGGCGAAGGGTTCGATATACCCTTTGTTGCTACGTCGTCGGTCGAGGGATTTTCGGGTTTTCCGATCGTTCTACCGGATATTTGGGCTTTTCTGGCGTTGTATTCATTCCGCGAGGATCGATTCGAGTCGAGGGCGACCCGTGATCGTATCAGACGTCCTTGACTCTTCTTCTTTATTGTCATCGACCTCCAATATCTGAATCATAATTGGATTCGAAGAAGTCTTTTTAATTTTGATGACCCGCTTTGGCGGATTAGGGGCATATCCCAATCCATACTTTCCATCGGAGGCCGGGCGTCCACTGGAGAGAATAGGGTCAAGATCTCCTAGTTTGCGGGGTTCTCCCTTTCCATATCCAGCACTTTCCAAAAGCTTTTGGGCTTTTGTGTTATAATTCCCTCCAAAGATTTGTTTCGGCTTTTCGGCCGTCTTGGACTTTGACGCTTCTTGTGAAGTTGAGATGGAAAGTTTTGGCACCCCTGAGATAAGTGTCGAAGGGCCAGCTTCCGAACTTTTGAAAAGTTCGTGTGGCAGAAGAATTCTTGAAATATTTCGTATTGGAAAAATCAATTCTTCATTCGATCCATTTACGTCTACTTCTGGCAGCTTAAGAATATGTTCTTTTTGAATGGATTTTTCCTTTTGCACAATAGAACCATTATCTTTGGTCTTGTTGTGCTTAATTTCAAACCCAGATGCAGATAATCCCGCCAGCCGAGAATTGACTCCTTCCATGTAAAATTTTGCATCTGCGAAGTAAGACTCTTCTTTACGGAATGGGTTGGTTTCTGCCACAACGCATTTGACTTCTCCATCCCGACAATACTTGAAACATTGGTGCCAGGTGGAGGGAACTACCCCCATCTCGTGCAACCAAACTCGTCCAAGTTGTAGTTTATATGATGTTTTCACATCAATAACATGAAAGAGCGCTGAAGATACCAGCTCTCCCATGCGGATCTTTAAAGGGATCATGCCAATGGCTTCTTGACCATTTTGATTGAACCCTTGTATCATGATCTTGCTTTAGGACAAGTCACGTAGGTTAATGCCAATCCTCTTCATTGTGTGGATTGGCATAATATTTATGGCTGACCCACAATCAATCATTATACGATTGATCTTACAGTCACGGACATAACCGCTAACATACAATGGCCTATTGTGTAGACGAGAACCAAGTTGTAAGTCATCGTCTGTTAAGGTAATGGTAGCCATGCAATCTTGGTGATTTGTAGACTTATCGGACATGAAGATCTTGTCTTCATATTCTTCAGGGTCAATTAGTGCTGCAATCAAGGCCATACGGTGATCGAACGGAAGATGCAGGATTTCTGGTAGCCTTGTATTAGAGGGAATGTTGTTAAGGAGTGAAACTGTTTTCTCTACCTTTGAGTCACCTTTTGGGGCGCTCGATGATCCACCGTTTCCTTTTACATTGATCATATGTGTAGCAACACATTCATTTTCCAGGAAACCCCTGGGGAAAAATTCTCCTAGGGTAACTGGTTTTGGAGAGGGTCTTGCCGCAGCCTCTATTTTTCTTGAACTTCCAAGGATTTTTGCCTTGATCTTTGACTTTCTTTTTTGATTGCTTCTTGGTGGCTTTCTTTGTGCTGATAGCTGATTTTGAACATTATGATGTGGAGGTCGTTGAACTTTTCGACGTCTTCTTTGTACAAGGGTCCATGCCCCCTGATCATTACTTGATGTTGCCTCCTCAACAGGCTTAATTTCTCCATTTTGTGCCCCAGCGCTTGTGCTACTGAAGGGGTGGAAAATGATGTTTTACCCGCAAAGCTCGACTTTCTATACTTCTTTGTATGCTTCTTTTTCTTGTTAGTGAAGGTAGACCACCCATCGTCGGCCTCGTCCTCAATTTCAAATTCAGACTCCCAAAGATCTAGGTCATCGGTTATGACTTCATAAAAAGAGGGACGATTAGGAACGCGAGGTCTATCCATCTCAGGGTAGATGTATTCAGCAGTGACCTCTCCATTGACCCAAAACTCCACTAGCCTCGCTCCTTCTGGAAGTTGAGGCCCAAACTCAATTGGGGCTGGTGTTGACTTCCTCACACCATAAGTCAAAGGGAGACTCGTTGTACTTTCAGCAATTGAAATTGGATCAAATGATCCAAATGTGACCATTGAACAATTTGCAGCTTGATTGTCATCGGTCTCGAATGTAATTTTATTTTCCTTACCCAGACGGACGATAAGGTCTTTCAACACAAAACATTTTTCCACCGGATGGCTAATGATTCGATGGAATCTACAGTATTTGGGATTATCAACCTGCCCAACCTCTTCTGGTCACTTTGGTGTGGGCAACTCGATTATCTTTTGTTCAAGAAGTTGGTCCAAAATTCCGGACACTTCAGAGTCTGAGAAAGGATATTCATTCTCTGCCAATTCTCTCAATGAAGGGAAGTTGCTCTTTTGGGCTTTATTTTTATCCGCTTTGTATTCAGGCTTGTATGCTGGCTTGGCATTGGCAACTTTGCTTGATTTCTAGAATGTGATTTTCGCAGGAGCCTTAGAGATCGTCATGACATCTTTTGATTTGCCCGACTTAACGTCTTTCTTTGTGTCTTTCTTTGGCTCATTTTTATCGCGTGGATCGCTCGGCAAGTAACTTCCGTGCCTTGCAATCTGAACTTCCAGATCATGAGCACGTGTAGCCAACTCTTCAAAGGAGTGGGGCATATTTGCTTGAAGATTATAGAGTAATCCCCAATGCATGCCCTGGACGCACATGTCAATTGAGGATGATTCGCTGATTTTCTCCTTGCAACTTAGGACAAGGTTCCTCCAGCGTTCGATATAGTCTACCATCTGCTCCTCTTTGCCTTGCTTTGTTCTTGCAAGCTCTGGCAGGCTAACCGTTCGCCGAGTGCTATAAAAGCGAGTGAGAAACTCGCGTTCAAGTTGATCCCAACTGTCAATTGACCCAGCCGGGAGATCGGTGTACCATTCGAATGCTGCACCTTTAAGAGAGCGTACGAATTGCTTCACCATCATATCGTTGTAAGTACCTGCATTATTGCAGGTCTCAATGAAATGGGCAATATGTTGCTTTGGGTTGCCCTTTCCATCAAAGCACAAAAACTTGGGAGGTTGATAGCCGATGGGCATCATCGATTAAATCAATCCGTCGACTATAAGGTTTTGCATAGGCGAGGAGGATTGTGACTAACCACCATCGAGCACGTATGGTATCGGCAATCATATGTTGAAGTGTTGGGTGATAAGGAACCAACAGAGACATGCGCGGCATCACGGAACATATTTTTAGTGCTGTTCGATCGTGCATGTCGTGCTTTTGCTCATCCTCATGAGTTTGGTGACCCTTGCCCCTAGAAGAGCCTTCGCCTTTGTGGCTATCTTCCTTTTCGACTCCTTCATTTCTAATTTGTTCATGAGAGCACTATTTGGCGTCCTTTTCTTCCAGAGACTTTGACAATTTTTCGATTGCCAAAGCCATCATTGGATCCTTTCATCCGAGTTAGGACCCGCTTGATGGTGGCACATCTTGAGCGACTCATCGGAAGATGTGTAATCTCCCACTTTCGGAGAGATAGCTTTGATCGATCTGGCTTCAAACCCCTCACTAGAGGCAGAGCTTGATCGAGGATTCTCCTGAAAGAGAGGATTTTCTTGAAGGAGCTTGGCCTTTCTTAGAGAACTAGCTTTCCTGAGGGTAAGGATTTTCTTCTTACCTCTCTTGGAGAAGTTTCTCAACAGTGATACCAGTAGAGAACTCCCAGCTTTGGTTTTTGCTCTGGTAGCATGGAGGAGCTCAGCAAGTGTCTCCTCAATATTGGCAACAGTGTCTTTCACTATTCCACTTGACATCTTAGTGATGTGTTTTGGTTTTGAGATTTCTTGAGTAGATCGAAAGATGAGAGGCAAGAGGGTCCCACTGGGCGTGCAGAAAATTTGTGAACAAAAATTTCTCCTCGTATTAATAAAAAATAATACAATGGAATTTTGTTACAAATTGAATTTGGGAAATTAACAGTGGACTGGATCTCTTGACTGCAAAAGTGCTTAATCCTCTGATTAACGATCTGTTGGTGAAAATTGGGGCCACGTGGCTTGATTCCCGAGCGTCAACGGCTTCGTTTGACTTGATTTTGATCTTTGTAGAAGATTGTGTTCTACAAAGTCTTGAATTTGATTTTGAATTGGAGAAGACTGTGTTCCCCAAAACTTTGTTCTAATCTTGAATTTGATTTCGAAATTAGAGAAGACCGTGTTCTTTAATATCTTGCTTTGATCTTGGATTTTGTTTTGAATTAGAGAAGACTGTGTTCTCTAATCCCCTTTACTTTGATTTGATTTCGATTTGGAAAAGACTGTGTTTTCCAAATTGTTGATTTGAGTTTGAGGCTCAAGAAGATCTTGTTCTTCTTGATTGGTTTTGATTTGAGAGAGTTTGTTCTCTCGAATTTTTTAGAGAATTTCTAAACTTTGCACTTAGGGTTTTCTTTCTTCCTTTTTCCTCCTCCTCCTTTTTCAACTGAACCCAAGGGTTCTATTTATAGAGAAGTTTGGATAGGGTTATGACCAATAACCAATTTAATTTGAATTTGAATAATAAATCCTTAATTATCCAAATTAAATCAAATAGTTGAATTAAATATAATATTATTCCAATTATATTTAATAAAAGTAGGATGGGCTTTTGTCGGGCTTTATCCAATTAAATTTAATTGGGCTTAGTGGACCTTTGTGATTTAGGATTTAATGGGTCAATTAATTACAATCAACTCGATCCATTAATTTAAAAGGTCAGGTTAATTGAAATCGACTGGTCCAAACACTTTAAAAAATTTAGTGTCTACAGTGTATTTAAAATATAATAATGGTATAGTAAAAAATTGTAGTAGTAATATAATTAACCTATTTTTATTGGATAATAAAGATATGTATTAAGTGATTCGCACATTTCCATCTCTCCATCAACTAATAAGAAAGTGACATATTATAATGTCGCTTGAAAATATCAAAATATAATCTATATATAAATAATTAATGATATTTTTCTGCTCAAACTTGTATGTTTTAAAATGAAAAAATTATTATTTTGTTCACATTTCTCACTTATTCTTTTATTGGCAATAATTATTATTTTATTTCTTTCAAAATTGATTCATCATCCCTAAAATCACTCCCACCTTTATCTCCCAAAATCCATCTCTCTCTCTCTCTCTCTCTCTCTCCTCCCTCCCCCTTCTCTCTCTCCTCTCTCAGGGGAAAACACATGCCAAATATTTTGTGATTTTCTAAGCTCACAAATTTAATTGGCATTTTCATAAAAATTTACCCGTTGATGATTCTGAAATAAATAAATAAATATACTTTCAAATTTTCAAAAAAAAATTTAAATGAATTATATAAAATATTTGGCCTTATTCTTCCATTTCCTGCTTTTTAGATGAAGTTTGTTATGAAATTCAATAGAGCCTAATTCAATTGGAACTCCTAAGTATTTGTCATTTGAGCCATTTCCATTTTCCAAAGCGATAAGCATTGCATATGCTTCTATATTCTTAAATGGAAGCTTATTGTTGATTGATATAAGATTGTTGTGTTAGGTACTTATGCACTTGGAAGTGGAATATTTTTCTACTTGACTAACTAACATAACATAGGTATTGAAATTTATAAATCTCACTGCTTGGATTAACCTATTATATGGTTGCACATAATAGACCTAATTAATTATCAATTAAAATCTTTATTTAATGATTTATTAATTTATTTGGATAGCAACAAATTAATTGAACAGTGGCTGACGATTTTAATTTTATTTCTCTAATCATAAAAAATTGAGTTGAATTAATTTGCAATACAACTACTAAAATACTAGATTCAGAGATCAATTTAAAGGTGGGTTAATAATTGTTCAGTATTATTTATTATTTTAAAAATTAAAATTGTTATAATTAATATCATAAAAATCACAAAATTTAGGTTGATTTTCCAATTTTATAAATATAATATAAATAAAAGAACTCAATAAGAATTATTTAATTTAATTTTCTTTAATAATAATAAATAAGAAGAAACTAATTAATGTATAAGTCCTGCCCCTAAACCCATGAGCTATAGAGTTGCTCTGACCCGCAAGTTTTAGGGGTAGATCAAGAGGCAGGCTAGATTAGACTTTAGACTCACAAGTTGATCCATAAAGCAATTTTTTTCTTATATCAAAATTTTTCTTTAACAAATGGTGAATGAGATAACGGTGAGATACTTCGTCATGAACTTATAATTTATGGGTTTAAAATTTTTTTTGTTTTCAATTCCAAATATTTTTACTTATATTTATATTTTTTATTTTCAACTGTCTAGATATTTTTACTTATATTAAAATTTTTAATTTTAAAAATATAATTATATTCTTGGTTAATAGGGGCGGATACATGCCAACCAGGACCCATTCCAAAAAAATTTGCGGGTTGCAAAATCCACCCTCAAGTTCTAAATTATATTTTGAACATATGTCCTGCACGGGAGAAAATGCTAGTGTCTATTAAGGATTATTCAAAGAAATACTTTCTCCATTCCGCTAAGATAGACATCCATTTTTTTTTCACATATATTAAAAAGAAATCTTAAATATTATTGGAATTATAAAATATTTCTATATTCTTCTTAT
This sequence comes from Jasminum sambac, assembly GCA_018223645.1. Taxonomy (NCBI): domain Eukaryota; kingdom Viridiplantae; phylum Streptophyta; class Magnoliopsida; order Lamiales; family Oleaceae; genus Jasminum; species Jasminum sambac. The sequence goes on along the minus strand of CP073644.1, from coordinate 10,707,226 downwards.
TTTACTTGTATATTAAATGATCAAAAAATAATGTGAAAAGATTTAAAAATCTTGTAAGATGGAATATCTATTTGGATTTTAGGCCTTATTTTTTATAATATTTTTTATTTACTCGAATTTTGTGTTAGATGTATGGTTGAAAATTAGAAAAGATGTGTTAAAAAATATAAATAAATATCAATGCTTAAATCACTGAAAATTAAGAGAGAAAAAGGTAAATAAAAATTGATAAAATTTATTGTTTATAAGGGTGGCCTTAGTTAACTAAAAACAAATGATATTTTTAGTATAAAAATTTGACTATTATTTAAGACAAGCAAAAATGAAAAACAACTCAAGCGTAACAAAAACAAAAAGGGGTGAGGCTAAATGTACCCAATATTTTTGCTGAGTGCACCCTTATTGCACACTCTTTCCATTTTGCCTTTTAACAAAAAAAAAAGGGGAAGGAAGAAGATGAAGATGCCATCCCTCCTTTCGTTTTTTTAAAAGGAAAAGTATTTGGCCTATGCATGCCGAACAGCGTCACGGCCAATGCAGGCCGAACACAAAAAAAGAAAAAGCAACTTTTTCAAGCTTGAAGCTTTTTCAAGCTTGAAGCTTCTTCCTCATTTACTTGAAAGTTGAAACTGTTATTAATGACAGCTTCTTCCCTATTTTTTTCCCTAAGGTTTGCAAGTGTTTGGCTTGCATTACCCGAACACAAAAAAAAAAAAAAAAAAAAAAGAAAGAAAGAAAGAAAGAGGAGTAAAGGGTAAAATAAAAATAATTTGAAGTGTGGTTGTGGTAAGTAAATTTGGGGGTGGATTTAGCCTCACCCAAACAAAAATATCCTAAGGATTAAGGAATGGCTCTCGTACGATTGTTGTTTGCTGATTGCCTGATTCATCGCCTTCACCGACAACCAGCTCCAACAGATGGTTATCAGCGTGCGTGCCTTTACTCACTGTTCTCGCACTTCATTCAACTACACACATTCCAACATGAAATTCTTGAAACCCTCGATCAGTTAATAGCAATTTCACATTCTTCATAGTGCATAACCCTTGTCAAAATCGATCTCAAAACTTCGATAAAAGGTCCTCTTTTTATCCGTCGGTGTACCTGGTTGTTTTGCTGTTGTTTACAGAGAGAAAGAAATCTCAAACGTTGTTATGGATTCAGATTCAACACCTCTATTGACCTCAAAGTTTCAATCTGAAAGAGGAGATGAAGAATTACAAGATTCAACCAAATCCTATTTACCTTCCTCAAATTCCCCGCAGAAATCTCGCGCCAAATCAATTATATCACTTTCTCTCGGTTTATACCTTTGCATTGTTGTTTCTGCTGCTCTTTTTTTCGCCATTTCCTACTTCTATTCATCATTCATTAATGAATTCGAAAGGCCTCTGCGAAAACTCAAACACCCAGTTGTTTTACTGATTTCCTCAGATGGCTTTCGCTTTGGGTACCAATTCAAAACCAACACTCCTAACATCAATCGACTAATTAAAAATGGGACTGAAGCAGAATCGGGTTTGATTCCAGTTTTCCCAACACTAACTTTCCCAAATCATTACTCGATCGTCACTGGATTATATCCTCCTTATCATGGCATAATCAATAACTATTTTACTGATCCAGTTACAGGCGAGGTCTTCACTATGTCCAGTCACGAGCCCCAATGGTGGCTGGGGGAGCCATTGTGGGAGACTGTTGTCAATCAAGGCTTAAAGGCATCCACTTATTTCTGGCCTGGTTCTGAGGTACACAAAGGTTCTTGGAATTGTCCAAAGGATTATTGCATGTTTTATAATAGTTCCGTGCCATTTGAGGATAGAGTTGATATTGTTTTGAAATACTTTGATTTTCCAAGTGATGACATTCCTTCGTTTATGACACTGTACTTTGAGGACCCTGATCATCAGGGTCATAAAGTTGGGCCTGACGATCCAAGAATCACTGATGCCATTGCTAACGTTGATAGAATGATTGGGAGGTTGATTCGAGGTTTAGAAGAACGAGGAGTATTTGATGATGTGACTTTGATTATGGTTGGTGATCATGGGATGGTTGGCACGTGCGATAAAAAGTTAATATTTCTTGACGATTTCGCACCGTGGATTGAGGTTCCCACAGAATGGGTACAATATTACACTCCAGTGCTTGCTATTCGTCCACCCTCTGGTTTTTCGCCGAAGGATGTTGTAGCCAAGATGAATGAAGGTTTAAAGAAAGTCGAAAATGGTTTATATTTGAGGGTTTATCTCAAGGAGGATCTACCTAGTAGGCTTCATTATGCAGATAGTGATCGAATACCACCCATTATAGGTTTAGTTGATGAAGGATTTAAAGTGGAGCACAAGAGATCTATGGGGCAAGAATGTGGAGGAGCACATGGATATGACAATGCTTTTTTCTCAATGAGGACTATATTTATTGCTCATGGACCTCAGTTCGCTCGGGGAAAAAAAGTCCCATCATTCGAAAATGTTCAAATATATAACTTGGTTACAACAATCCTCAACATTCAAGGAGCTGCTAACAATGGGACGCCGTCATTTCCCCAGAGTATTCTTTTGCCTAAGTCAATAAGCACTCTTAGCTGGTTTGGTGCTCTGGTTGGCTGGAGTTTAAACTAAATGAAGAAACCAAGCTGGATTGGATATCACATGTTAGTGAATTTCGTTTACGAGGTAAACAAGTTATGCCTTGACATTATATTAATTTGATGATGCTAGGTATAGTCACTTGTATGTCATGGCATTTTGTATATGAATTCGTGCCATGTGCTTGTGTGTTGGCATTGCGTTCCTCTTATTTCTGTCGTCAAACTGCTTGTTTAGATCTCGTCGAAGCCCTGGAATGTGCTCATCCGTTATCATTTTGTTTGTAAAGTTATTAGCTTCTTACGTGCATAGTTTGCATTTTTAATGAATGTGATCTTGTGAATTTGCAGTGGGAGAATCTTCAATGGCTAAAGCAAAAAAATATGTCCTTCATTATGTGTTAGCTTATGTAACACCCTCAAATTGAAGGAGTCTGGTAGATCAATGTGGAAACAATATTAAAGCCAAATAACACGTTATAAAATTCGCAACTAACACATTTAATATTCTATCACAGTTGAAGTAAGTACTTAAGAACAAAAATTTGAATTCTAGGTATAAACATCAACTTTGTTTGGTGTTTGGTATTCAGATTTCATTCTGTTATTGGGATCTGAACATCGATTACCGTTTTAAGAAACAATCCAGTTTTATTCGTATCTTGGCTCATATATGAAGAATACGGACATTGCATATTGATATTGATGAAATTTTTCTTTAAACCTCCTAGGCTTCCCATTTAACGCTACACAGCTCTACAACTTGACAAATAAGTGGACAAAAAACTTCAATATTTTCCTTTTTTTAAGGTAAACTCTATCGTATTAAGAAAAGTAACCAAAGCATTTCCAATTTTCTCTCTCATCACAACATATTTCTTCACCATCTGAAATGCGATTGATCAACTACAAATCCATTGTTGAAGCTTCTTTTGCTTTCCCACCTCGTCACCAAAGTCAGTCAATGAGTGAAATAGGTATGTTTGACTTTGTCATGTTTCTTGTGACACCCCAAATCCAAAAACTTAGACCTAGACGTGTCACCCTTTATTTCACTTTAAAATGCGGAAAATAAATAAATTAACTTACGAAATATTATTGTTTCTTTTTTTTTCTTTGCAAAGTCTTATAAAGATTTCGGCGGAGTTTACCCTATAACTGGACATAACCCACACCTGTTAAAGAACTGAGCATTCTCACACAAACTTCAAGAAGGTAATTAAATTAAATTCTCCAAGACCCCTTAGAAAAATACGAATAAATTAGAAACATCAATCCCATGTTTAGACTCAAATAACTTCCACCTTATCCATTAGTCTAAAATAACAAAAATCATTAAATCGTGAGAAATAGTTAAAAGGATGAAATAAATGACTAATAAATAGCTATCCTAAGCGACTATAAGTTCTTTCACTTCAAAATTTAAAACTCGCAAAAGGGCACCGTCTGAATCTGCCTCCAAGCGCTTTCCTCGTTCATCTAGCTATCATCACCTATAATGAAATGGCAAAATAATCTTGCATGAGATAAAGCCCAGCAAGTAAACCCCATGCACGTGATGCATGCTTATGTGGTGCAATGTTTAAATTAAACTTTACAACATGTATCCCGTTTTAATTTTTCAAACATTCGTAGGCGTTTAAATAGCTATCTTTCTTTCCATCGTGAGCTCACTTGATGTATCACCTAGTCAATCAGATGCAGTTGGCGATTCTTATTTGGAACCAGACAAAATTCTACCGGTAGTACCGCAAAGCGGATAAAATTACTTTCGACTTCCAACTTAACTTTCACTTTCAATTTCACATTAACTTTCCATTGGGTACGCCTGGCCCCCCGCGCCCCACTTCCCACTCACACCTTTCATGACATAGATGTACACCCATTTTCTTCAAAAATTTGGGATACATACTTTTAAAAAGAGAGTATTTTCCACACCTTAATATCAAATACTTAGCTTATTGAAAAATCATTGACTAGCACGACTCATGAATGCCATGACAAGTCAACCATGCGTGCTCCAATGTAAAACTGAATATATTATACATACAAGTAGTAATGAAAGTATTTAAATCACATAGTTGCACATAGCACACTGCACATGTTAAACACACACCAAACAATTAACTTCAGTCGAACTTCAAAGGGGGAGTTTACTTACAAGTCCTTACTAAGTTACTTTGAGAAGCAAGTGGAGGTGCATTTCGCCGCTCACGGGATCAACGTGCCAAAGATCCTAATTGATATAATTTAATTTAACCTCATTAACTTCTAGTGAATCACAACTTGTATACAAATTAACCAGTCGATCTCGACAAGAATGGGAATAACTCCCAAATGAAAGCGTAGAATCATGCAATTCCAATTTTCTAGGGTAACTAACTCATTGAATAATGTCTTTCATTAAAATCGCATCTAAACTCCAATTTATAGAAGCCAAAAGAAGTTTTCAACTCTAAGTACAGAAACTCTGGAAAATACCCTGCTATAGCAGTATGCATTTATCAAATTATTTAAAATAGTAAACGACATCATAAAATTCTAAAATTTTTATAGAAGGTAGGAAACTCGTACATATTCATCATATTTAAAAATCGCCTCATATAAATCACGTTTAGGGCATCAAAACGATTTTTAACTGAACAATACCCTGTTCTCGGGTGGAATTTGCCCAGTCTCACAAAAAGTATCATAAAATATTCTACGAGACTCCAAATGATGTCAAATCAATTCTAAATGATAGGTAACTCATGGGGGATCATTTTTCAATTTGAATCACCTAGAAATTCCATATATACTAAAAGTTACAACCTTTCAAAGTTGAGAGCAGAAGCTGGAAAAAGTCACAGGTGCAAAATACATTGGTTTTTCTTTCAAGCAATTCATAAAACACTATGAGGGATTGGTGGATATCAAGTAGTCTTAATCTCATCCCATATCAAGACCTCATGCCCAACTCAAAGCATCAAGTAAATTACTTTTCCCCAACCACCAAAGTGTCAATTAATCCATAAAACTTCAATTGTTTATCCCCCACCAACCTATATTAGAATAGAAAAAGATAAGAGCAGAGAGATTACCTTATTAGAAGCACATAAAGGTCACCACAAGAGAGGAAGAAGAGAGAGGGAGCCGATGGTGAGAGGAAGAGAGGAAACGTGAGTTGTAGAATGAGTTTTGGTTGGTTTTAATTGGGTTTTAATTGGTGAATCCAACTTGGGCTTGTTCTCAATGTTCTTTTTTTGGTGTCTAAGACAATTTAGGTTGGGTTAATAGTAATAGATGTAATATTGGGCTTTTGGATTTTGGGTTCAAGAATAGGCTATTATAAATTAGTCCCAAAGTTAAAATACACAATTCTAACTTGTCATTTTTATTTTCTTTGGTTAAATCATAAGTAAATAGTAAAATATTTAAATTGCAAATAATTAAATACAAACGTGATAATATGACACTTAAATTCATTTTTATTAAATCAAATATTCTAAGTGGCACGTTGAGCATGATGGCATTCGAGTCCCTCCACTGCAAAACAAAACTCAATAGAAATCCATCATAATTATCAATAATAATTACCAATTACAATTAACTATATTAAATTGACTAAATAACTTACGAATAAAGCTCGTAATTGTAATGGAAATAATATGCGGTATTACATTTCTAATATCTTGTAAAAGTCGATTACCTGATTTTATGCATTTGGAAAGAAAAACTAAATCTAGCTTACGCCATTAACAACCAAATTTTAGCATGTTGTTTTTTTATTTCTAGATTTATGGTATCTATTTTTTAATCTTGCTTTAGCTTTCGATAAATAAGAATTGTGTTGTGTAAAATTGTCTATTTCGACTTTTAAGGGTATAATATGTGTCCTTTTTAATAATAGTAATCTTTTTGAGCAATTATATCTGAATTCCTCCTAACGTGGGTGCTAATGGACGTTAATAACTGATTTTGCTGATTTGTCAATGATTTTGATAAATTTTAGCTGATTATTTGAAATTATGTGTACACAGTTTGTGATTAATTCCTTGAAATGCTTTTCTTGTTGAATTTTTAACTGATTATGTTGTATTAATCCAATTGTTACGCCCGACTTAAAGAAACGTCGAAATTACTGATACGAATGAGGAAAATAGCTTCAAATGAAAATTAAAGGTAGGACATTCTTGTTAACGAACAGAATATAAACAACCTGGCTTTTATTGTGCATTTTGATCTGCACAAATTATTACCGGTGAAAATGCAATAATGCAATACCGTTCTTCCCTCTGGAAGGAACTCAATAGGGTGAAAAACAAAGCAAAAGCATGATAAAGACGGATATCAGATACAAAAGGAGAATTTTTGCAAACTGAACACAGCTATGTTATTACCTTTCATTCATATGTTCGCTTTATCCTTATTCTTAACCAGGAGTCGATAATTATATAAGACGACTAGTACAACTTGTTTCCTTCTGGCAGCTGGTGAATATAATTTACGATCAAATCAAATTTCAGTTTGTTGTTCTAATCATTTCTACACGGCTATACCTATTGGCATCTATTTTCTTTCGGTTTTTTTTTTTTTTTTGGGCTTAATCTTTTACCATCTGGATTTGGTTGGAAGTCTGAGAAATCTGTTATTCCGCGTTTGGTCATATGATTCTTGTGAAATGGAGATTCGGGTAGTTGATTTGCTTTATGGACGTGTTTTCGATGTGTTCTAGAAACCAACATGGTCTGCAATCAAATTTTCTGAGTGCGCTGATAAGCACTCAGTAATCATTTTCTTTGACTCATCAATGTGCATTTACTCGATTTGGGCAGGCAGGTGTATTCACCAGTGCTTGGTTATTTCATTGAAGAGTTGAAGCAAATTCCGGTTATGAGTGCCTGGGCATTTTGGTGTATAAAAAATTAACTTTGTATCAATTTCAGTAAGATAATGACTGATCTTGGAAACTTTTCTTTACAGTTGATCTAGCTTATCAAGTGATGCATTGATATTAAAATGTTTGCCTTGTAATCTGGCTTAGGAAGTAATCAAGTGACAGATTGAAATGTTTTAGTATGCTACAATCTCAGTAATCAAGTGATAGATTGAAATGCTAAATGTGATTGAATGCTAATTGCTACAAGCATTGACATTAACCTTGTAATCTCTGGAGTTATTACATTAACATTGTGTAACTGGTGTAAACAGATTGAAAGTATAGTTTGGAATGAATATTGCAAGATTGATGACAATGTAGCATCCCACCCCAAATAGGTGACTGGATTTCCATCCATGGTGATGGTTACAAGAAATATGTGTGAGGCTTAGGTTTGTATTTCAACTAACTCTATCGATATAGTGATGGATTATGTTGATTCAGAAATAAACAAGTAGCATGCAAAAGAGGCACAATGTTGGCGAAGAAATCCGAGTGAATGGAGAACTTTTTAAATCTCTCGTGGTTCATTTTTGTTTTTTTATCCTAACCGTTTTGCGAATCTTCTTTTTGACTCTAACCGTTGGAATTGATCATGTTGCCACAAAAAATTATCAATTTAGCAAAGCTTTCAGAAATGTAACGTCACAATATTTTTTTGACACATACCCAAGTATTGAAAAAGAAAGAATATCTTTTACGTATCCACCAAGTTTGTCAACTTTTTGGGGAAGTGATGGACAAATATTTGTACAACCCCCCACAAAATAGTTTATTCCCTACGTCATTTGATGGCAACTCAATCGCGCTTGTCCTTGGTTTAATAGCTAATAATCCAAGAGCATCAAGTCATCATGATAGAAACAATAATGCATAGTGGTGGGTTTTGTTTAAACGATACAATTCAAGATTAGAAATTACTGCAAAATATCCGAAAAATACTCTTGCTTCCCATCACTTTAGCAGTTATATTGTTCAAATAATCCATTACAAGTCTACTACTACATTGCCATCATAATTAGCATACATTAAGAGGAAAAAGGTTTCACATAATTTTTTTCCCATTTAAACATTTTTTGAAGCACCGTCTAGTGAGATTGGTATACATTGTTTTTTTCACAAGTCTACCATATTGGTATTTAAAAAAGCACCATCTTGCCGAATGGTATTTAAAATAACGGCAACCGACACTAAAGCATTTAAAATTGAACATTCGGGCACATCGGCCCCAAATGCTTGCCGCCAACCAATAACCCATTAAAATATTAATTTCTTCCATTTTTAAACATCTTTTTCCCTTTTTTAATACAAGCCATATTTTACACTCTTTTTCACCATTTTTGCAAACACGTTCCCATTCTTTCTTATATTAACTTGCGATTATATAGGGTTATGGTTCTTGAGCTCCTTGGTATGAAATTTGGGAAAATCGCTAATTGCTTCATATGCATTCGAATTTGAGGTTGATATCTTACAATGGAGGGCTCATCGTCTTCATCTTCTGCATAGGTTTTGTCTCAATTCGAATCTCTCTGTATTTTTGCTTTGTATCCATTTGTATTCGATTTATTTGCTTATATATTTTTTGTTCGTTTTATCTCTTATGTAGACAAGGCAAGGCAATAGTGTAAGTAGTTTTCCATGTATTAGGCAATGGAACCAAATTGCATCAAGGGAAGTGTTTCTTCACTGTGATTGTGGTAGAAATGTGAAAAATTTCACTTCGATGATAGAGGCCAACAAAGCAAGATGATTTGCTAGATGTGCTAGAAGAAGGAACAGTGGCTGTAATTTTTTCGTTGGATTGATACCGAGACATGTCTCTAGGTCAAAGATTGGTCCCCCTAATGGTAGATGATTTGGTTTTGTTGAAGAGTAAGGGAGCAGTAGATAAATGATTGGTTAAATCTTCTGAAAATAAGATAAGAGGTTACAAAGAGGAAGTTAGCTATTTGAAGGAAGAATTAGCTAGGTTGAAGAACGATAGTATTAAATTGGGATCACTCTCAACTATGTTTTCAATTGTAGTTATTTAGGTAGTATTCTTGTTGGCTATTTTGTTTTTGAAGTTGTGTTAAGTGGTGTGAATTTTAAAGTGACGTGGCGGTGTTGTTATTCTCTTGTAATAGTTTAGGACCTTACTATTAGTTAAATGTTCGACCTCGTAATGTTTTAAGTAGTTAGTGTTGTAAAGTAGTCGGTTGTGTAACTTTAGATTCCAAAAGAAGCTGCTAAGTCTTTAGGTTCCAAAAAGCTTTCTTTTGTACTTTTGCAGGAGTTGGTATTTCTTCTATTGGCATTCCAATTCTATTTTTGCTCCCATTTGGTCTACCTCTTTTCTTCGTATTGATTGAATCATTTTGAGTAGCTTGTATTTTTAATTTGAAAATAAACAATGATAATAGACAAAGAATTAAATGAATTAATTATAAGAAAAACAAAGTTATAAATAATAGTTATGACAACTAATACCTGGCGTGGTTGTGACTTTGGTGGAGGAGGAGGCAAAGGATACTTTCTCTTAGTATGTTTAGTGGAGCGACAGTTACCACAATGCGAAGCTATCCCTATCCTGCTAATTTTTTTTTTTGCTACCTTCTGTGGTTCATTCAAATCTCTTCTTGTAGTTTTTCTTCTCCCCTGTTCTTCCTTTCAATTATTGGAGGAAGAACCTTATCACCACCCTCATGATCCCAAAATGTTGTCCCCGGTACAGGCTTCAAAAGAGTTTAGTAAGTAGCATTGTAGTAGTTTTCCAAATGCCACTTTGCTGCATAATGTTTGGGTTGCTTGTCCATATATAGGATTGCACTCCTTCCAAGTGCACGAGGAATACCAGTGAAGTCCCATGATCTACATGAGCAACTTCTTGTTATTAAGTCAACTGCATGGCCTATCCCATTATGCATTACTTCAAACCCACTATCTTCATTTCGCACATTCCATTTACACACACAAAATTTTTGCTCATTGTAACTCTCCTCCAACTTCTGACTAATCTTATGGGCAATGCCAGCAACAAATTTCGAAGCCATCTTTCTGTTAACCCTCATTCTATCCATTAAGCTCAATCTGACATCTTCTAACATGCCAACTATTGGTTTGTATCTAGCTAGCAATATGAAAGGGTTGAAAGTTTCAGCCATGTTATTGTTTACACAGTCACAAGAAGAATGTCATTTAAAATATGACTTACATAACGTTTGTGGATCTCTGAACATAAAGTCCTCATGCGCTTTGAGCAAAAGTCATGAATGCAAAGCTATTATATTGTACTATTGACAGTTGAATTTGGATCACGCTACCTCTACGCTAACACATCTCTCAGTTAACTTTTCTCCACACTGCTAATATTTGTATACTCAACCAAAACCGTTAGACACCAAGGTCACTAGAGAAAAAAGGGACTAGCAACCGTTGGCACTCCAGCAGTCAAGTGAGTGCTAGTGAAGAGGAAGTAAACTTCAAAGGTTATCAAATTTATGTAGGTGGCGATTTGCAAAATGACAGGGATGAAGTTAGGGAATGAGGGTGACGAGAGATAACAGATGCAGAGTTTCAGTAGAGAAACTTGTGTACCATTCACTTTTAAGTTGCCTCCTTATTAATAGAGTGTCGTGATTAGGGTTAGTGCAAAGGCGAAGTTTACTTAGGGGAGAAATCTTTTCCGTGTTTGTAACCCAAGATCTTCTTGAACACCCTAGAAAGATTTGACTTGATCCCCTAGGATTTGGTTAGCCTGGCTTTCTTTCTCAGGGTCGGATACTTTCCTTAATTAGAGTCCTTATGTGTCTATGCATTTGATGAGGTGGTTACACTGGGCGGTCCATTCACGTTAGATGGCGGAGCGGTCCGTGGCTTATACTGAGTTGTCTAAGCTGAGCTAAGTGGCATGTCACTAATTGTGGGGTTACCCTGAGTATTATGTCATCAATTCTGTCTACCCAAGATGCCATGTGGAGGGTGACGAATTTCACATATAACAATAGTCCGCCAAGTCCTTGTTAGTTATTTATATTGAGCAAGGAGTCTGAAGTCAAATCCTCAAAAAATTATAGGCGGTCTTTGATAAGTGCTTGAAAAGCAATTTAATAACTCTCTAATAACGTTTGTTATTGTGTGATAATTGTTTTATAAGTTCGTATTTATATGGTTTTATTTATTTTCATGTCTGAGGGCCAAGAAGAGTTGAAACAAGCGTAAATGCATGAATAAAGCATAAAAAATGCAAATCAGCAACTCGGATTCACTAAGCAGCCTTCAGTGTTTGGATCATAACTTGAGCTGAAGATATGTGATTGATCTAATTCTAGTGCCAAAAGAAAGATAACTTGATCATCTACAAATATTATCTAGTTTCTTAGGCCAAATCGGTGGGAAAATGGACGAAATTTGGGTTTGAAAACAACATTATGAACATCCAATGTATCCAATGTCAACTTTCGGTCCAAATGCCATAACTTGGCCTATAAAGATCTAATTAGTGTCAAGATAACTTGATGATGTACAATAGCTATTTCTGGTTTCAAAGGCAAAAATCGGCATTAAAGTAGTCAAAAGGTATGAGGAAGTGGAGTGAAAGTGGTAGAACAATTAGTGGATGTATAATTGAAAGATTCCTTTGGTGCCTATAAAAGGGCAATGCCATTAATCTCTAAAATTCATCTCTCACTTGTAAAAATATTCTCATCCTCAATTCCTAGTGTTATATTTCATTCTAGTAGTATCCATCTTTTATATCTAATTTTCTTTTGTGTCTTATTTTGAGTAAAAGTGTGAAGAGTTTAAGTGTGAATAAAACTTAGGAGATTGCTTAAAAAGCATTTCATATTCCGGCGGAATTATATTTAAAATGTATATTTTAGCTGAAAATATGATTGGTTAGGCTTCTCGATCTAGTTTAAGGGGATGTCGTTGTTCAAAGCTTGCTATCCAATTAATTCATAAGTGCTGTTGTTCTTATTCTCTTATTCAAATTTTGTTTTTCTATTTTATTTTTGATTATATGAACTTTAATTAGATTTGGCCAATTGAATTAAAATTCAATTATCAATTTGTTAGGATTAAAGTTTCAATTCGCAGTTGTTGATTTCTCTAATTCACACGTAACAACTAATAATCACGTAACAATTAAATATGAGTGCAAAATGGGAACCGCAAGTGTACGGTGTCAAACAAGTAATAAAATGGTACAATAATACGGATGTCGATCCCGCAGAAACCAATTGAGTACCAAAATTAGTAGTGGTCGCCTTATTTGAAAAAACCAATTCTTTTGTGTTTTAACTAACTAAATGGATTAACTAGCAAATTGAATTGACTAACACTAAATTAAAAACGAAAAATGTAAGAAATAATGAATGAATGTTTGTGGATGTTAAAACAATGATTTTAAATGTCTTGGGATTCTGTATTTCATGTTTGTGAGTCTAACAGCAATCAACATGTGTTAGCGATTGAATCTTCCTAATTTAATCAACTACTCCTCTCAAGGCTAGCTAAACTTACCCTGTTAGGCCAATTTACCTATCTCGAAGTAAATTCGTTATCCACCATCTAGAATGCATTCAAACAAGAAAATTCAAGTAGATCACCTCGAAATTTAATCTACGTGATCACATTAACCACAAGCCTATCTCTAGATCATGTGTAAATTAATGTGAAGCGTTGCCTAGTTCTAATTCATGTTATCATCTCTCGAATTCAACATAAATCAACAAATAATCCACAAATTAGCTAAAAAGATGAATTAAATATGCACAACAACACAAATTAACACATAATCAACTACTAAAATATTGAATCCATTAACATAAACTAGAGTTCATGATTGGGATCCATAGTTTATCCCAAGAAACAAATTTAGTTGTTCATACTAAAAATAAAAAAAAAACAGAAAATAGGAAAAAAACACAACCGGATTCATGATGCGATCTTGAAATCATCGTCAAAACGTTTGATTGATACTCCAAGTCTCGTACATAGGTGTTTTTTTCCTCATTTTGGACCTTTTTACTCCAATTTTGCTCTAGTTTCTTCCAAATATGATTTTTCTCCTAAAATGAAAATAAGTTACAAAACATAGGCATGAAATAAACATAAAATACAATTAATTAGCGTTTAAGGGCTCTAAATAGGTACGTAAAACGCACTTATCAAATTCCCCCAACTTGAATGATTGTTCGTCCCCGAACAATAAAACAAAACGAAAAAGAAGGTAACACAAACACACCAAACGATAACCACAAACAAAACACGATGGTTAGACTATACACCAAACGCCTCAGGATCATGAGAAAACAATGAGAATTATAAGCCGGACAATAAAACAAGCATTAAAAAGAGTTTCACTTATGCATGTGCTTAACTATCCATTGTGTGTGTGCAAGTCATCACCTAACACAAATGTTTGTCAACAAATCACCAAATGCACAACACAAAACCATGCTAATATTCCCAAGTGGTCTCCTATCCTCACCTCACTTGTGAATCACTCTTAATGCTCTTCTCTCATGAACCTGAGGTGATTCTAACTTTGTCGCTTTCTTAAAATACTAAATGCATTTTACCAAAAAAAGATGCCAAGAAGAGTGACAATATTTTAAAAGAACTACAGTAATCCATCCCCCAAGTCTCTAGATCTCTAGGCTTTGAGTCTTCCCAATATTTCAAACCTCTATCAATCTAGATTTCCCTATATATATATATATATATATATATATATATGTTTGTTTTTTTTTTGGATATGAAATGTAAGTGCAACGCAATGACCCAACATTAATGCTTTCTCAAGGATTCGTGTAGCGAGCCTTAAGTCGATGACTCCCGAGCTCGTCACTCAAAGCACCAGGTAAAATACCCCTCAGACTTAATCACTCGAATCAATGAGACAAGAGAATGTGACACAAATGACGTGAATGAGAATGATGTATTTTTTCTTTTTTTTTTGTTACGGGAGACTGATAGCATTGGTCAGTGCCAGTACAGACTCGCCAATGAAAATCCTTAAACTCAAGTAAAAAAAAAACATCAAACATCAATTTCCCCAACATAGAGGTACTAATCTCACATCCCCAAACTAGGCCTTTTGCCAAATGTGTTCTAAATATGGGTTCGGGGGACTACCTAGTTCTAAGTGTGAATAGGTCAACTACAGGCAATTACATGGAAAAACAGCATCTAGGCGATAATTCAACAAAAACAAGAGCTAAGTGATGACTACGTGCTCAATTAAGTAAGCCTCACACAAGATAAAAAATAAGTTCAAGCATTATTCCATGTCCAGCTATCAATATGATTTGAAAAATAAGCCCACACCATCATCGGCGATACACAAAAAATTTTTTTTTGATCGGGTTGCGCCGATTGCTCCCCTAGATGTGGAGTCTAGGGGCGCGACCTGCAGCGGGCTTGCTGATTGAGTTAGTAGCGCCGCTATATGGGGTGCTCCTTGTGAAAACCGCAGAATTTTTTTTTCTTTTTTACTACTACTAAAATGTCTTCCCTTTCTCTAAACTTAACTAGCAAATCAAAAGAAAAACACAAGAAACTAAAAAGAAACATACAACGAAAGTGAAAAGGAAATAAAATTGGAACGAGTGTACCGGGTAGGTTACCTTCCAGCAAGCACTCCGTTTAGAGTCTAAAGCCCGACTTTTCCTTTTGTCTGTTCACGGTGGCTTCCTTTGGCTCTTGCAATCCTTGCAATTGCCCACTTTACAAACTCTCTCCTTTCCTCTGAGTTTAACTAAGCTTTTCACTTCTCCGAGAGCTGTTCTACCTTCTTTCTCACATTTCTCTTTATCTTTGGGATCCATTTCCCTTACATGAACTGATTCTTCTATTTTAAAGCACATTTGAGGACTTAGGGGTAGAGTTGTTGACTTTAGCACTTCCAACTTCACTTGCTCATCATCTACCCTTAATATAACCACCCTGGCCTCCGCATCTATCAATGCACGGCTTGTGGCTAGGAATGGCCTCCCGAGTATAGTTGGAACCCGCCTATCTTCCTCCATATCGATGACTATGAAATCACATGGGAAGCAAAACTTGTCTACTTTCACGAGGACATCTTCAAGCACTACATTGGGATAACAAATCGAATGCTCTTCTAGTTGAAGTGACATTTTGGTTGGTGTTGGCTCTCCCAACCCGACTTTCCTATAAATGGACAATGGCATTAAGTTAATACTCGCTCGTAGATTGCATAAACATTTATCAAAACTCAAGTTTCCCATAATATTAGGGATAGGGAAACTCCCTGGATCCTTTAGTTTAGGTGGAAACTTGTTGAGCAATATGGCACTGGATTCTTCAGTCAATGCCACTGTCTTAGCATCCTCCAACTTCCTTTTCTTTGAGAGCATTTGTTTCATGAACTTCAAATAGTTAGGCATCCGAGCTATGCATCTGCAAAAGGAATATTAATATATAATCGCTTAAAAATGTCAAGGAATTTAGAGAATTGCTTATCCATTTTATTCTTTTGCATTCGTTGAGGATATGGGATAGAAGGCATGTAAGCCTTGACAGGTGTTGGTGTTTTCTTTTATTCCAAATCATCTACGTCGACTGGTTTGTCTAACTCTCGCTCTTTACCATCGCCTTCCTTTTCCTCTTGTGCCTTTTTATTAATCATAGTTAGTTGTTTCACTTGAACTTCTGGCAGCTCTAATCCACTCCTTGTTTTAATAGCCATGACCCGCTCTTTGGGATTCACCTCAGTTTCACTTGGCAATGTTATCCGGTTTTTGTTTGATATAGCCGACGCTAATTGTCTCACTTGACTCTCCAAATTCTTAATCGCTGTGCCCTGGCTCTGGAGAGTTTGCTCAGTCCTTTGAATAAATTTTTGTTGACCTCCATGTACTTAGTAAACATCTCCTCTATAGAACTTTTCTTTTCTTGAGGCTGAGTAAAACCAGGTGGCCTCATGGTGCTTTGATTATCCCTCAATGCAAAATTTGGGTGTTGTTTCCATGTCGGATTATGGGTGGGTGTATAAGTCCCATATTGTGGTTTTAGGTTATCTCCTATGTAAAGCGCTTGATGCTTAGCAGGTGTATTCAAATGAGCAACGACGCATTCAGTAGTAGCATGATTCGTTCAACAATGTACAAACTGCATTGGATTGAATCCTGTTAGCTTTAGGGAGAGTCAGACTGTCAAGCTTCTTTGTCAGACTAGCAACCTGGGCTGCTAGTGATCGGTCTGAATACCACTGATAGCTGTTTGCTACCATTTTCTTGAAAATAGAGGATGCTTAGCCATATGTCTTATCCATCAAAGAGCCCCCTATTGCTAAATCTGCATGCGTCTTATTCTCATCATTTAACCCGTCGTAGAATGTTTGAACCATAAGCCAATTGGGTATATCATGATTTGGACAGTGCCTTAGCAAGACATTGAATCTCTCCCATGCTTTGAATATAGATTCTCCATGGCGTTGATTGAATGTAGTGATCTCTCGCCCGATTTTTAGCATCCTTCCAGGTGGGAAGAATTTATCAATAAACTTAGCTCAAACTAGTGCAACTGGTGATTGAGTTTGTAGGCATAGCGTAGAACCATGTTTGTGCCTTCCCAGTCAACGAGAATGAGAACAGCTTTATCTTGATTGCTTCTGGTAGCATTCTATTTATCTTAAACATGTCACAAACTTCCAAAAATCTTCTAATATGCTCATGTGGGTCCTCGTCTGGAAGGCCATGAAACTGAACTATCTGTTGGATCAGTTGAATTGTCCCTGGCTTAATTTCGTAGGTGTTAGCCGAGATTGCCTACGGAACTAGGTGAGAGAAATTGCTCCAAGGGACGAGGTGGATTAGCCATTAGATTTTCTTCTCCGCCAGCCATCTCTCTTTCTTGTTTAGCTTGTTTGATAAAGTGCCTAAAAGTTCTTTCAATTTCTAGGTCGTACGACACTAAATCTAGAAGGCTTTTGCTGCGCATGCAACTGCAAAACAAAATAAAAGAAAAATTAAATAGTAACCAAACTAAATAAAAAATTAAATAGAAATATAAAATTCAAAGTAAAGCAACAACTGGTTGGTGTTGATATCAAATTTGGTCCTCGGCAACGGCGCCAAAAACTTGTTTGCTTAAATATGAGTGTCAAATGCGAACCGCAGGTGTACGGTGTCAAAGAAGTAATAAAGTGGCATAATAATATGGATGTTGATCTCATAGACACCAATTGAGTACTAAAATTAGTAGTTGTCACCTTATTTGAAGAAACCAATTCTTTTGTGTTTTAACTAACTGAATGGATTAAATAGCAAATTGAATTGACTAACACTAAATTAAAAACGAAAAATATAAGAAATAAGGAATGAATGTTTGTGGATGTTAAAAAAATGATTTTAAAACGTCTTGGGATTCCCTATTTCACCCAACCGATCCCCATAATTCATGCTCGTGAATCTAATAGCAATCAACATGTGTTAATGATCGAATCTTCCTAATTTAATCAACTACCCCTCTCGAGGCTAGCTAAACCTACCCTGTTAGGCCAATGTATCTATTTCTAAGTAAATTTGTTATCAACCCTCTACTACGCATTCAAACAAAAAAATTCAAGTAGATCTCCTCGAAATTCAATCTACGTGATCTCATTAACCACAAGCCTATCTCTAGATCATGTCTAAATTAATGTCATGCGTTGCCTAGTTCTAATTGATGTTATCATCTCTCAAATCCAACATAAATCAACAAATAATCCACCAATTAGCTAAAAACATGAATTAAATATGCACAACAATGCAAAATTAACACATAATTAACTATTAAAATGTTGAATCCATTAACATAAACTAGAGTTCACGATTGGGATCCATAGTTTGTCCCAAGAAAAATATTTAGTTGTTCATACTACAAATTAAAGAAAAAAGGAAAATAGGGAAAAACACAACTGAATCCATGATGCGCTCTTGAAATCTTCTTCAAAACCCTTGATTGATGCTCCAAGTCTGGTGCCCAGGTGTTTTTTTCCTCCTTTTGGACCTTTCTACTCCAATTTGACTCCAATTTCTTCCAAATCTGATTTTTCTCCTAAAATGACAATAAGTTACAAAACTTAGGCATGAAATAAATATAAAACACAATTAATTAGCATTTAAGGGATCTAAATAGGTGCGTAAAATGCACTTATCACAAACCTTATTGTTAAACATTTCGAGCTGACTAAAATGTTACTCTAAGTTAAACCTATTTTCCTAATTCTTAAACCTAGCTTTTATATTAAATCTAGAGATCAGACTTGTAGGTTATCCTAAAGTCTGAGGGCTAATTGAAAAATTGACCTTCAATTAGTTATGCTAAAGGGAAAATGCGGGTAATAAAGATGCGTAATTTATTATCTTAGGGTTAAAGATTTGAACGGAAGATAGAACACGTTAAGATTAAATTTGATATGCAATTGGAGGCTTGACTGAACCAAGAACTAGATGATTTCTCTCATTGGTAAAACCCTCTTAATTGTTATTTTATTTTGTATTCAGTATCTGCTCCTCATTTACTAGAGCCCCCAATCATACTAGTTAGCTAAATCTACCAAATTGACAAACTATTCTCTATGGGATCGACCCTTACTCACCACAACTATATTAATTTGTAGTTTTCAAAACCGTGTAAGGTAATTAATATTTGGTGCATCATGGCATGTATCAGTCTTGCTCTTCAAAGTCCACTTCGTGAAGTTAAGATGATTCTTCGAGTTATGGGTAGTTAGGACTTTGTATTCATTCTTAAAAGAATATTGAATAATGCAAGGCCTTGAAGAGATGAGCTAGGCAATGCCTTAGTAAAGTTGAGCGAAGCCTCGATGAAGCAATGAGCTATATAAAGAGTTAGGCAGTGAGCCTTAATTAGAGGAGGAGTCACCCAAGCCCAATAGTCTTCCAATCTGGGCGAAGCTTTCATAAGTTAGGACGAGGTCTCCCAAGTGTTGCTTAAATTCATAGAAGGCGTGTAATGAGTCAAAGAGAGCCTTGTTGAGTTAGGCGAAGTACCCCAACTTATGTGTAGGCCAGCAATATGTTCCAATCCCCAAAGTCCTAGTCATTCAATGACTGGTTGGTGAGCACTTGATTTGTAAAGATTGCTAATTTTCCAAAGAGTGCTAATTTTGAAGAAACGTGAAGAGTTTTTCATGATTTGTGGGATATGAATCGTTTGTCAACTATTTTGAAGATTGTGCCGAGATACGAAACGTCGACTTTCGTATTGCCATGTGTTAAAATGGATGACATGATCACGCGTCATTTGACATTTTGGCGGCTAGTATTAAATG
Organism: Jasminum sambac; assembly: GCA_018223645.1. NCBI lineage: Eukaryota > Viridiplantae > Streptophyta > Magnoliopsida > Lamiales > Oleaceae > Jasminum > Jasminum sambac. The sequence continues at coordinate 10,687,426 of CP073644.1, read as the reverse complement.
CCATTGCCACTTTTGCATTTTCTAGGGTTTCACATGTGTCACACACTTGTAAAAGATTGTGGATAATGATTAAGGGCCTTTTGAATTCTAGGAAAACCACTCCCCTATCCCCCTATATGCATTTTTACACCTATAAAAATGGGATTTTCGGGATATAACCTATTTTTACTTGGGGAATCCATCCATCATTGTTGGCATCCATTTGCATTCCTAAATGAAGGCGAGACTAATATTTCAACCTCTTCAAAATCCAAAAATTACAAATAACAGCTAACACAGTAAATTCATAAGCTAGAAATTTGCTGCATATTCACAGTATTGTTGTTCTAATCGATCAAACAAATTCCTAAATGCTGTTAGTAAAGTTTTAAAACAAGAGAAATTATATCTTGCATCACTTCATTTGGAGAATATCTATCCATAACGCTTAGTGATAGAAAATGAGCATGTGACAAAACTATGCAAGAAGTTAGAATCGTTAATTCCCACATATAAAATTGAAGATATTTTCTTAAAATATATCACTAAATTGAAATTCCTCTCTAAACAAATCCATAGCCGAGGAACATGTTGTTTTTGTTAACCAAATAGAAGCATTAGATTTTTTTGGGGAAATTCCTATATGCACTACTACGACGAACATATAAAATTGAAATTTCCAAAATTCGTAAAAATTGATGGAAATAAAATATAATTTTTTCCAAATATTTTTAACATATAAATGTAGGCGAAATTTTAAAAAATATGATGAGAAAAAAATAACTATATAACACATATTTCATTACTAAGTATAGAAAAAAATACATTATAGCATTTATAAGCGAAAAAATTAAGAATCTACATTACAAATGAAAAATAAAAAGTTTTTTGAATCATATATTGAATACATTACCTGCCATTGTGCCAGATCAGATCAGGGCAAGAGAATCAATCTTCCAGGAGAAGTGGTAGCCAAGGATCTAGAATTTATTTTCATCCATGGTGAAGAACTCAGATCTGAGAGAGAATGGCCTTTGAAGGAGAGAACAAAGTTGAAAATGAAAGTGGCGGGTCCTCTAATATGTTTCCCTCTCTTTTTTTTTTTTTTTTAATTTGGCTGGATTCACGTGGCCAAGTTATCTAGAATTTTTTTTTTTTTACAAATTTTGTGGGTCCTATTTGACAAGCCAAAATTGGTGGTCAAAATGGGACAACATTTGCTGGTGTGGGCGTTCCATGCCTGCAAATGGGAAGCCAGCCTGGTACCCGTGTAGTGTACCAAAACAAACGTGTGATATGAGTAGCTAACACAGAGAGTGTGTGTGTCTATATATATATATATATATATATATACAACCGATAGATGCATATTAATATCCTAATGAGTGGTCCTAATTAGTATTTTTATAAAGCATCAAAAAATATTTCTATCATTCTTTCATAATTAATTCTATTATTTCCTATGAAATATTTTATAGTGTGAAACAAGTGGTTAAAATTATTACAACATAAAATTTAGTATAATACAAAATAGTAATTTAATATTAGTCGGGTTTTTTCACAAATTATCACCGCCTTCTCCATCAAAATTCATTTGTCAACGAGGAACCAGCTATTGAGAAAAAATCAAAGATCTAGTCTGCCATCAGTGAACAAGAGAAGATCCTTAGCGCATTGTCTATCACTATACAACAAGAGTGTTTGCTTCACCGTAGACCAGTTGTGGGGAATGGAAAGAGATAGATGGGGAAAGGTGTAAAGGGATGGACTAGTAGGTCAAAGACGAGGGTTAAGTTTCACAATTTTAAAAGCTCAAGACCTCTATGTAATTTTCATTTGTACCAATTTACCATTTTTGAAAAACTTTGAATCGTACGTTTTTCCTCTTTTCTCTTTTGATTTTTTTCTTTTCAAAATACAAATCAAACAACTTTTCAATTTCGTAAAAAAAAAAAAAAATGAAAACCGAAAACCAAAAATGTTTGCAAATCTCAAAACCAAAAACTCAGACACCAAAGAACACACACTTAATTAATCTTTTGCCTTGGTCCATTATTCATTTTCAGTGTTTCATTCTTAGGCTGAAGTTTTCAAGTAAGGTCCCATTTTGCATTTGTTTTATTCAGCATGGAATATAAGTGCATAGCCGATTTAACATTTGTTTTATGAGTGCATTACCTTTAAATATATGGTAATAATAAAGTAACCATCCTAGTCAGAATAGATCGAACTCCAATTCATAAGAAGTCAAACGTACAATTTCCAAGGAATATAATCTTAGATTTTTGACTCCAAGCATTTAACAATAACTTTGCCATGAGGACCAACCTGTAGTAAGAAAAGTCAATAACAGTAGGAATAAATTATTCTAATAAGTTAATATTTATAACCACATCCAAAGTGGAAAACACAAGGTATAAACATTAAAAACCAACACACTAAATATATAAAATATCTTTATATTCAGGAAAATATATGCATTAAAATTAATGCAAATCAATCAAATTGAATAGTTCAAATGAGTTTAACATAAAAGAAAAGATTCATTTTTACCACTATTAAATCTTTCAACATAATGTGGCATAAAAAATCGTTAACTTCTATGGAGTTTAAATCATATGAATTTGACAAATACAGTTTCTCATTTCAATTGTGGCTTGTTTTCATTGTAGCTACCTGATCATTATTTCTTCATCAAAAATATAAATTTTAACGACAACTTTCCAAAACAAAAACCATATAGTACTGAGAAAATGATCACTCATTTAAAATGAAATTTTGTATCAATAACACTGTCACAAAAACACAAATTAAACACTAAATCATGAAACCAAACCTCTGAACTAATATAAAGATTCGAGGAAATAATTGGTCGGCTTTTTGTAGAACTAGTTGATGTATCGCAAGCGATTGTAGAATATAAAATACATCAAAACAATTACAAACGAATCTTGATAAAAAAAAATTTAGAAGCAAATAAATCAAATACTACAAAATATTCAACACCCATCCAATACATTTTATTTGATAAGAACAAAGAAAAGGCCCATCAATTCATCCATCCATATAAGACTCATTTATAGTAGACAAACACAAATGGAAGAAATCAAATTATAAACAATGGAGAAATTAGCTAAACACGATATTAAAGAGGTAAAATTCACAAGTATTAGGCGTTGTTTGATTCACCATAAAATTTAAAATTTTTTCTCTCTCTTTCTTTTCAATCACATATAATTACTTTATATTTTTAATACACTATCTCTCATTTTCAACCATACAATCTACATCCAATTCTAAAACCTTCTAATAATGGTGAATCAAACAAGGTCTTAGTAACACCATCTGATATAACAGATGAAATCAAATAACAAACAAAACCATCAATTCATCCATCAATATATGACTCATCCACATATCAAAAACAAATCAAATCACAGACAGAGACTCTCAAGTCTTAGGACTATTAGTTATAATTCAATTATAGCTCCAAAAATTAAACAAGAAATCACAAGTACAATTATAACACCAGTATACTAATGTTAAAGATGGATCAAAACGTAGGGGATAAGTCTGCACAATCACAATTTTGTCAGCTTCCAAAAACAAACCAAGCCACAAAGAGAAACTCACAAGTCTTAGAACTCTTTTATAATTTTACTATAGCTCCAAAAATTAAACAAGAAATCACAAGTGCAACAATAACACTAGTATAGGAAAGTTGGAGGTAGATCAAAACTTACACGACGAGTCTTCACGATAACAACTTTGTCAGCTTCTTGATTTGGAAACATCAAAGAAGATAAAAATAAATTAAAAAATCTGGCCACTTTGAGGAACTTGACAAGCAAGATTAAACACAGTTCATCGGTGTTTTTTGAATTCACAAATTAATCACATCATGATTTTAAATTGAAAAATGACTCCTAAGAAATTTTGATAAAGGAAAATCATTTTACATACCTAAACACCAGTAATAAATTTCTGTAATACCCACAGCAGTATAAATAACACCAGCTAAAATCATTGAATTTCTTACATAAATTACATCCTAATTATTACTACTCTAGATATACGAGTAGAAGCAATGACAAGAATTAAAAGAAGAGAAGAAGGATGTGAAAACTTCGCTATTCCATATACTCGAGGATCAATCGTGGAACTTGGAAGGAATTGAAAGAAAGGAAGAAGGATATGGAGAGGTAGAGGCATTGAGACGTTAATTAAGATGGAATCGAATTTATAGATTGTAACTGCAGATTTAAAGAATAATTAAGTCGAATAATTGAACTTTACAAGTAGTGAACACGACTTTAGTTCTTGGTACTATAAATCTAATTTTGGTGAATGTGTAAGGATATTATTGGAATTAAATGTTTTCAAGCTCAAAGGCTTTTAGAAGTACGAGACATATAACCAAACATATATAAACTTAATTAAAAGTATTTTTATTATTTAAGAAGTGCTTTTCGACTTCTACAAAGGATTTCCAAACACATAGTTTCTCTTTTTAGTTCATAATAACAAGAAAAAGTTGACTTTTATTTTTTGGAAAATTCCCAACAAACACACTTGTAAAGGAAAATTGGGCACTAAATCAAAACATCTTATTTTTTGACCGTTAACTTATATTTTACATATTAAGACCAAAAAAGATCTTGAAAGTTACAAATTTTCAACATATGCTACTACAATAAAAAAAAATCATAAAAAATAAAATAAATACACTTTCAAATTGCACAAGAGATCCTCTATCTTTTAAATTGCACAAAAGATTCTCCAACTTTCAAAGCTTGCACTTTAATCCTTAACTTTTGAGCACCACCATTCCAACACCGTCACCACCGCTGCCACCCCACTCTACCCCACCACTACACCCCCTTCGCCACCACCACCACCAAACGACCGCCTCCACCACTACCCCGCCACCATTCCACTAAACCACCGCCACCACTATTCAACCACCACGACCACTTGTACTAACACCACCATTATTCCATAATTCAACTACCACCATCACCATTCCACCAAAGCAACCACCAAACCGTTGTCCACACCACCACCCCCACCCCTCGCTGCCGGGCCGCTACCACCATCACCATTCCACCACCATCGCCACTACAACAACCACCAAAACGCCCCACCCCACCACCCCGACCACCATTTTCGCGCCACCACCACCAAACCATCGCCACCATTCCACCATTCCCACCACCACCACTAAACCCGCTACCATTCCACCACCAAGCCTCCACCATCCCACCACCCCCATCATCACTATTCCATCACCAAATCGCCATCACCACTACCATCTCCACTCCCATTCCTACCCCACCATCACCCCAACCTTACCCCACCACCACTACCACTTGTTAGATTTATGTTTATTGTACAGAATAGGCCCATTGTATAATAGAATAAGCCCAATTGTAAATTAGGAAAGTTAGGGTTATAAGTTGTATTTGTAATTCTATTTAAAGTGAGGGAAAAGCTCAATGAAGGGATTGAATTCAATTGAGAAAATCAGTATATTGATTTATTATCATGGTATCAGAGCCATGTTCTAGGTGTTGATCGATTTTACGATCATTACTTGGCCAAAAGTTTCTTGTCATATATTAGCCACATCCTCATGCTACTATTCATCAACACTGTTCACCGAGTACTGTTCATCAGGATTACTATTCACCGAGGTACTATTCATCACGATTACTGTTCACCACGAACTGTTCATCGCGATTACTGTTCACCACACACTGTTCATCGCGATTACTATTCACCCATGATACTATTCATCGCACCCTTTTCTTCTCGGTTTCACATAGTGAGTTTGCCTTTCAATACCATCTCTCGTTTCTGGTGTGATATTTGAGTGGATTTTAGTCATGTATTTGGCCTTGTGGTGAATTCTTGTTTCGTTGGTTTTGTGGTTAAGTTCAACAATTAAAGTATTTGAGTTTGAATAATGGTTGAAGACAAGATTTCTATTATTCGTTTTAACGGAAAGAATTATAGTGCTTGAGAATTTCAATTCTCAGTGTATGTTAAAGGAAAAGATCTATGGGGTCACTTAGATGGTACTACGAAGGCTCTTATGGATCCTCAGGAGCATGCTCTTTGGGTGACTAAAGATGGTTCGATTAAACATATGATAAATTATCTCCAGCCTTTTGCAACATCAAAGGAGATGTGGGATTATATTAGATGCGTCTATTATCAAGATAACACTTCTAGGAAATATCAACTGGAGTTAGATATTTCTAGTTATCGACAAGGCAATCTTACTATTTAGTAGTTTTATTTTGGATTTCGAAATCTTTGGAGTGCAAATTCTTGAATTGTTTCTTCCACAGTTCCGCATGAGGCATTAGAATCATTAAAGAAAATTCATGATGATAGCCAGAGAGATCGATTTTTGATGAAGCTTTTCCTAGATTTTGAGATTGCACGTGCTGGTTTAATCAATCGCAATCTTATTCCATCTTTAGATACTCGCTTAAGTGAATTATTGCGTGAAGAACAGCGTTTAGCAACTCAAATAAGACTTAATCAAGACTCTGCTAACACTGAACTGATGAATGTTGCATATGCGTCTCAAGCAAAAGGAAAAACTAATGCACAGATACAATGCTATCGCTGTAAGGAGTTTGGACACATCACAAAGTACTGCACAAAGAAGTTCTATAATTACTGTAACAAAAATGGGCATCTCATCAAAGATTGTTGAATTCGGCCCCAAAATAGACAAGGGCAAAATTCTAATTCTGCCATTCAGTCTAATCTTGTAGATATTACTCATGTGCGTACTCTGAACCAGCCTATTCTACCCAACTCTCCATCTATTTTGATTCCCGAAATGGTCCAATAGATGATTGTCTGTGCCTTATCTGCAATTGGTATCCAAGGTACGAATCATTCTCATACTTTTCCTTGGTTGGTTGATTCAGCAGCTTCAAATGATATGACCGAAAATCCTACAGTTTTGCATGATATTCATAAGTATACAGGTAATCAGGCTATTCAAATAGCAAATGGTAGTGCTCTTTCTATCATTGCTATTGGATCTCTTGGAGACACCTTTCATAATGTTCTCGTTTCTCCAAAGTTATCTTCAAATTTAATTTTGTTGGACAATTGGTGGATAATAATTGTGAAACTCACTTTGATCGTAATGGTTGTTGTGTGTAGGATCAAACATCGGGGAAGGTGATCGCGAAGGGGCCTAAAGTTGGACGTCTATTTCCTTTCCAGTTTTCTAATTCTATTAATTCTTGTTTCAATTCAGTAGGTTGTTCTGCTGTTATTAGCGATAGTGATGTTTGGCATAAGAAATTAGGCCATCCCAATAAAGTTGTTTTATCTCATCTTGTCAAGACTGATTGTTTGGGAAATAAAATTTCATTTTCTAATATATCTTTTGATTGCACTACTTGTAAATTTGGAAAAGTTAAGTGTTTACCATATCTTACTCACGGGAGTCGTGCTTCTGCATGTTTTGAGGTTCTGCATACAGACTTTTGGGGTATTAGTCCCATTATTTCACATGCTCAATATAAGTATTTTGTTACTTTTATTGATGATTACAGTTGTTTCACTTGGATATATTTTCTTTGCTCTAAATCTGAAGTGTTTTCCAAATTTTAAGAATTTCTTACACTCGGTTCAAACTCGATTTTCTGCTCATGTTAAGATCTTACGATCTGATTCCGGCACGGGGAGGGGGGAGGGAGGGAATACATGTCGATCGAGTTTCACTAGTTTCTCAAATCTAGGGGAATTTTATCTCAAAGATCTTGCCCATATTCTCCACAACAAAATGGAGTAGCCGAACATAAGAATCGTCACCTTTTAGATATGCTTCGTACTCTATTACTTGAATCTTTAGTCCCATCACGTTTCTGGGTGGAAGAAGTGTCTACGTTGGTTTATCTGGTTAATCAATTGCCTTCTCAGGTTCTTCAATTTGACTCTTCATATTATCGTCTATTTGGTGCCATCCCTGACTATAATTCTCTTCGTATTTTTGGTTATGTCTGCTTTGTTCACTCCCTTCTATATAAATAAACAAACTCACTACACAAGCGGCAAGGTATGCTTTTCTCGAGTACAGTCCTTCTCATAAGGGTTATATATGGTATGATTCTACTGCCAATAAACTTTACATTTCTTGAAATGTTGTTTTCTTTGAAAATCAATATTTCTTCCAGTCCTATATTTCTCCACCATGTGAGACTGCTTCGCTTCCTACGTTCAATCATGATACATCCATAGTAGATCGTTGGAAAGGAATGGTATGTCAAAGATGTGCTACTTGTGTATCGATGTCCCTCCCAGATCCTGAACCGATGTCTGATTCTACTCCACCTACACCACGGAGGACTTCTCGTATATCCCGACCACCTGATAGGTATGGAGTATCTAACACTGCTAATCAGGCTACTACGGATACCACTGTTATTCCTAAGTCATATTCACAAGCAGCCGATCAGGCTTGTTTGCAACAAGCTATGGATGAGGAACTTCAGGCACTTCCGGAGAACCATACTTGGGATATTGTACCTCGCCCTGGAGGTGTAACGCCCGAGTTCTAAGAAATCGGAACGTTAGTTCTTTCTTTAAAAACACTTAAATTCTTTAAACCACAATTTTTTTTTATAATACCAATAAATGCGGAAAGATAACAAATAACTAAAATGCGGAAATAATTTTAAAATAGCATAACATTTTAGAATTATCTCACATCTGTTCAATCTCTTATAGTTTCAAACATTTAAAACATTCGAGTGACATACTTAGACAACTTGAGTTCACAAAAGAAATAACGACGGAAACGAAGTTTCTTATTAAATAAACCCTAAAGAGCCTCCATGCCTCGCCAAGCCTCCAACTCCCTAATCTGCAATTTGTTCATTAAATAGAGAAAACGTGAGTATTTAAAATACTCAGTAGATCCCGCGCACAACAATTAATATATATTACAAATTAACAGCACATAATCATAAAACACGAACAGGTATGAAATACAAGTTCGCTCATCATCCCTCTAAATCGTATCGCCATCATAGTGTTTAATAGCACGTCGTTGTAAAATATTAGGCTAAAAGCCTATCATCATAATGCTATTGAAACACGTCGTAAGTAGGCTAAGAGCCTATCGTCATAGTGCCGAGGAAGCACGTCATAAGTAGGCTAAGAGCCTATCATCATAGTGCCGAGGCGTCACGTCATAAGTAGGCTATGAAAGCCTATCATCACATAACATTTACATGCAGTATTTATAACAATATTAATTGTAAATGCGCACATTTGGAAGTAACTTTTAAGAAAAGGGGATCTACCTTAACCCTTAGCCGAGTATTGAGCTTACTAACGGTGAGAAATCAGTCCTCTAGCTGTCCGTACGCCTCGTCTAGTCAATAATGAGTTTAATTAATATTAATATTCTTAAATATAAGTATCTATAAGTAATATAGAAGTTTGTGGACCAAAATGGAAAGAATATAAAACTTTGGGGGGTCAATTTGAAAGAATTTAATAGTTTGAGGACCTATTATGCAATAAAAGTGAACTAAAAATATTTTGGGCTCAATTATAACATTTTTAAAACATGAGGGACTAATATGCAATTAAATTTTGGTGGTTAAATTAAATAGGAGAAAGAAATTGAAGGATCAAAATTGAAATAAAAGTTTAGGGGTCAAAGTGCAACAATTGAAAGTTAGGGACTTGAAATTAAATAAAATTTGAGGGCTCATTTAAATAAAATAAATAAATTAGGGGATTAAAGCTGTAAATAATGTTTAGGGATTAGATTGTAACAATTGAAAGTTGGGGATTTGAAAATTGATTAAATTATAGGGACCAACTTAAACTAAGGATGGAACTTGAGGGACTTGTTTGCAAAATCCGGATTTTAAACATGGATTGGGCTTGGACTCGGGTCATTCTCTTCTTTACCCGGCTCTCTCTCTCTCTCCTCTCGGCTACTCTCTCTCTCTCGGCTCTCTCACTCTCTCGACATTTCACTCGGTTTTTGGTGGCGAAAAAGGTAGCGAATGTGGAGTTGAAGGTGGTGAAGCTAGTGGTGAAGTCAATTTGAAGAAATTTTTAGTGTGTGGGGAGAAATTGAAGCTCGAACTCTAAGAAAAAATTTGGGTATTTTCAAAATTCGATCGATTCTTCAAAAATTTTCGAAATTAAACTATACCACGATGTTCTATAGAGGTAGAGGAAGGTATAGGTATAATTTTTATGCTAGAAGTGGATTTTTGAGCGTGGTTGAAATTTTTCGCCGAGTTCTATGTGTATATGCGTGTATGTATGCGATGGTGTATGTATATATCTATATATATCCGTGTATATGTGTGTGTATGGATGGGTTTTGGGGCACAATGATGGTGGAAGATGGTGGTGGTGTGGTGGCGATGCGGCGGCGAGGTGATGGCGCGGCGGTGATGTGGTATATACGTGTATTTATTGTATTTTGTGTAGAAAATCAAGTGAAAAAAAAATACAAATAGGTGATTAAAACTTAGAACATCGAAATAAAAATGGAGATATAAATGAAAATATCAAGAAATCTTACCACTTGAAGTTTGATTTTTTGAATGAGAAGAGAATGGACTTGAATGTGAAATGATGCTAGGGTTTGAGGGGATCCTAAAATGAGTATTTAAAGGGTTACCATCTCAAATGGGCTTATAATTGGGCTTAAAGTAAATATGGGATCATTATTGAATAAAAACCAGACTTTATAGACTAAAACCAACAATTTCTGAAGTTCGGTCCTCAATTATAAATTTTGAAAATAAATAAATTTGTATAAATAATTAAATATAACAATAAATAATATGAATTTCGACTATACGAGCGTACACTATTTTAATTTTATAAGTAAGGTCGTAGTGATATGTTCGAAATTTTATTTAATTAAATATATTTTATTTAAGAAGAATTTTCCGGTCACTACAACCTTTCCCTCTTAAAATAATTTCGTCCTCGAAATTTAAACTTACTTGAAATATAAACTTACTTGATTTATAAGGTTTGGGTATATGGATAGGATTTCTTCTTCTTTCTCCCATGTTGCCTCATCCTTGCCATGGCTACCCCATAGAATCTTAACTAGGGGAACTCTTCTATTTCTCAAGACATGGACCTTCCGATCTATAATAGTCACGGGTGTCTCTTGGTATGACAAGTCTTTCTGAATACCCAAAGATTGAAAGTTCACCACATGACTTGGATCATGGACATCCTCAACTGTAAGACATGAAATACATTATGCACCGATGAAAGCTCGGGTGGCAAAGCCAAGCGATAAGCTACTGTCCCAACTTCTTCTAGTATCTCGAACGGTCCAACGAACCGTGGTCTCAACTTCCATTTCTTCCCAAAAGGTATGATGCCCTTCATTGGAGACACCTTGAGAAATACTTTCTCTCCAATCTCAAACTTTAAGTCCCTTCTCCTCTTGTCGGCGTAGCTCTTCTGTCTATCTTGAGCAGCCTTGATCCTTACTCTGATCTTCTCTATAGCCTCAACAGTTTTCTCTACCATTTCTGATCCTAACATCTTCCTCTCTCAAACGTCATCCCAATAGATCGGCGATCAGCACCGTCGCCCATACAATGCCTCGTAAGGCGCCATCCCGATCGTAGCCTGAAAAATGTTGTTGTAGGCAAACTCTACAAGTAGCAAATGAGTTTCCCAACTCCCGGCTAAGTCTAAAACACATGCTCTCAACATATCCTCCAATATCTGAATGGTACGCTCAGATTGACCATCCGTCTGGGGATGGTAAGCGGTACTGAATCTGAGCTTTGTGCCCATAGCCGTCTGTAAACTCTTCCAAAAATCTCGAAGTAAACCTCGGATCTCGATCTGAAATGATGGACACCGGTACCCCATGAAGTCGAACAATCTCTCTAACATACAATTGTGCCAACTGGTCAACACTGAGAGTCATCCTAACAGGTAGAAAATGCGCGGATTTCGTAAGTCGATCCACAATCACCCATACGGCATCGTGTCCTCTCGAGGATCTCGGTAGAGCCGTCACGAAATCCATAGTAATCTTCTCCCACTTCCACTCTGGTATCTCCAAGGGATTCAACAATCCCGACGGCCTCTGGTGTTCAGCTTTATCTTGCTGACAGACTAAGCATATCGCCACAAATCTCGCAATGCAACCTTTCATATTCCTCCACCAAAAGGTATCCCGTAGGTCACGGTACATCTTCTTTCCACCAAGATGTTCTACATAAGGAGTCGAGTGAGCCTCTGTCATAATCTCATCTCTTATCTGCTCATCTTTCGGCGCACACAAGCGCCCTCTAAACACAAGTGCTTCATCTGAAGCAATCTCAAAGCCGATCCTCTTACCAGTCCCAACCTCCAATATGATCTTTTCAAGGAACTTATCCTTCCTTTGGGCCAGTACAACTCGACTTCTCAAGTCTGGTTGGACAATTAAGGTTGCTAGCTTGCCCGATCGCCCACTCGACGGAGCTCGTACTTCGATCTTCAAATTCTGCAAATCCCGAATGATTTGATCTTGCATAGTACCCAATGCAGATAACTGTCCAACACTCTTCTTACTCAATGCATCTGCCACCTTATTAGCCTTACCCGGATGATAGACAATGGTACAATCATAGTCTTTCACAAGCTCTAGCCAACGGCGCCGCCGCATATTCAACTCTTTCTAAGTGAAGAAGTACTTGAGGCTGTTGTGATCTGTGTAAATCTCACACTTACTCCCATACAAGTAATGACGCCATATCTTCAAAGCATGTAATACTGCGGCAAGTTCCGAATCATGTGTCGGATAATTCTGTTCATGTGGCTTCAACTGTCTCGACGCGTAGGCAATCACTCTCCCTTTCTGCATCAATACACATCCCAATCCTTGCTTAGAAGCATCACTATAAATGACAAAACCTTCAGTACCATCGGGTATAGTCAACACTGGCGCCGTAACCAATCGACTCTTCAACTCCTCAAAACTCTTCTCACACTGATTGGTCCAATGGAACTTAACACCCTTCTTAGTCAACTGAGTCATGGGACCCGCAATCTTGGAGAAATCCTCAATGAATCGTCGGTAGTATCCGGCTAACCCGAGAAAACTCCTTACTTCCCCAACATTTGTAGGAGTAGACCAATTGATCATCACAGCTTCGACTTTGGAATGATCAACTTCAATGATATGACCCAAAAATCCAACTTTTTCGAGCCAAAATTCACACTTCTCAAACTTGGCATAAAGCCTCTCTTTCCTCAACACATGAAGTACAATCCTCAAATGTTCTCCATGCCGATCAGAATCTCTCGAATAGATCAAAATGTCATCGATAAACACGATGATGAACTTATTCAAATACGGATGAAAGGCACGATTCATCAAATCCATGAACAATGTCGGTGCATTCGTGAGACCGAAAGGCATCACTGTAAACTCATAATGCCCATATCGTGTCCTAAATGCTGTCTTTGGTATATCTGCCGACTTGATCTTCAGCTGGTGGTATCCCGACTTTAGGTCAATCTTCGAGAAAACCGAAGCACCCTTCAATTGGTCAAACAAATCCTCAATTCTTGGTAGATGGTACTTATTCTTTATCGTCAACTTGTTGAGCTCCCTATAATCAATGCACATCCTCATACTCCCATCCTTCTTCTTAACGAACAAAATAGGTGCTCCCCATGGAGACACACTCGGCCGGATAAAATTTTTCTCAAGCAATTCTTCCAATTGAACCTTCAACTCTTGCAATTCCTTCGGTGCCATCCGGTATGGGGCTTTAGACACGGGGGCAGCTCCCGGTACTAGATCGATAGCAAATTCCACTTGCCTATAAGGTGGGACACTTGGCAAATCATCGGGAAAAACGTCTTTATACTCACACACAATAGGCACAGAATCCAATGCAACCTCATCTATAGATTCTCCTTGAAGGCTAACGAGATATCCCATGCTCTTTCCCTTCGCCAATAGCTTCTCCGCTTGTAGAGCCGAGACAATGCGAGGAAGCGCCTTAATCTTCGACCCATAGAATCTAAACACTTCTTCTCCATCCTTTCGAAACACAACTTCTTTCTCATGGCACATGATGGCGGCATGGTTGGCACTCAACCAGTCCATACCAAGATAATATCAAAATCCCTCATCGAAATCACATTCAGATCCGCCTCTAGCACCATCCCATCAAAGTCTATCGGTACGGTCTTAGCTATTTTATCCATCTATATAGTCTTTCCTGATGGTAGGCTAACCTCAAATATGCTATCAGTTTTCTCCACTAACAAATTCATTCTATCCAAACATGTATCAGAAATAAACGAGTGCGTAGCACCCAAATCTATCAACACATAAACAGGAATACCAAAAACAGATAACACACCTGTGATCGTATTAAGAACACACATTTAGGGAGCAGTGATAGGTAGTTAACGATGGCGTACTAGAGAGCACTAGAGTAAGTGATATACCTGCAATCACATCAGCATCTCCCGCGGCATCCATAGCAAAGACTCTAGCTTTCCCCTTCCTTGCTTGCTCAGCCTGCTCAGACGGTCCCTCATTGTTCCTAGCTTGCGTGGAACGACAATCTGGCGCAATATGGCCCGGCTTCCCACACTTGAAACAAACACCGGTGCCCCAAAGACACTCTCCCCTATGATACTTCTTGCACCTCGGGCACTGGGGGACGTCTCCTGAAATCTGACCCTTAGTCGGTCCATGGCTAGGCTTCTTGTTGGACATCTGATTCTTTTTCTTGTTCTGATTCTAGCTTGGGCCTTGCCACTTCCTCTTTCCTTGGAACTTTTGGCCACCTTGAGTTCCCTTATCATTTGCTTCTTCCATAACATAGGCCACAGTCTGAGCTTTGCTAACAACTTCCCCATACGTGGGGAGCTCAAGAACACTAACAATCTGGCGAATCTCGGGGCGTAGGCCCATCTCAAAGCGGCGTGCCTTCTTCTCCTCCGAATCAACAAACTGAGCCGCAAATCGAGATAACTCCTCAAACTTCCTCTCATAGTCAATGATATTCATGTCGCCCTGCTTCAGATCCAAGAACTCCCTCTCCTTCCTGTCACGAAAGGCCCGTGGAAAGTTCCTCATCCTCAATCCTTCCTTAAACTGCTCCCAAGTGAAGGCCCTTTGTTGCTCGACACTCCTAGTCCGAGTGTCCGATGCCCACCAATGGCCAGCATTGCCCTTCAACATAAACTCAGCACATAACACCTTCTGATCATCAGGGCATGAGATGTGTCTGGAAATCCTCTCAATCTCTTGAATCCACTCCTCAACAGCTAGAGGACCGCTCTCACCGTCGAATGTGGGTGGACTGTACTTCCTAAACTGCATAATCGATGACACGGCGGTAACAATTGGAGCAAGCGGGGGAGGAGCTTGCTCCAAATTCTGAACATGCTGCATAAAAGTCCTCATAAAAGTAGCTGGGTCAACCTGATTTGGATCACCCCCACGTGTGGCAGCCCTACGGGGTCGAACCATCTTCCTAAGCAATCAAACCACACAATATAGCACCACGTTATATTCCCATCACAGCCAATCGCAGGTCATTACAATCCCATCTCAATGCATTACATCAAAGTAAGGTCACGAACACCATTAATATAGGCAATAGGGATAGCAATACCCTCACATGATAGTCAATAGGTGCTTCAAATCATGAAGGCAATCTCGAGGACTAGAAATATTACAAAATACACTTTAATTCATGCTTTACTCATCATGTGAATATTTCACCTTAAGCTCAAACTCGGTTTCTTTCTCTCTATTCGGATACAAGCACTTCATTTCTAACTCACATAAAACATTATATCTTACACAAAACATTTCATCTCATGTATCCGAAAAATGAACAATAAAATCTTCATAAAATAACTTATTTACCTCGGAGTCGACGGAGAGGCGATGGTCGTGGTAGCTCTCAGGATTTTAAAACTCTCAAATTTTCTTTTTTTTTTCTTTTTTTTTTAAGTTTTTGTAAAATACTTTAAATAATTGCAAGTCTACAGAATCGTAGACCCGCTCTGATACCAAGCTGTAACACCCCGAGTTCTAAGAAATCGAAACGTGAGTTCTTTCTTTAAAAGCACTTAAATTCTTTAAACCACAATTTTTTTTATAATACCAATAAATGCGGAAAGATAACAAATAACTAAAATGCGGAAATAATTTTAAAATAGCATAACATTTTAGAATTACCTCACATCTGTTCAATCTCTAATAGTTTCCAAACATTTAAAACATTCGAGTGACATACTTAGAAAACTTGAGTTCACAAAAGAAATAACGACGGAAACGAAGTTTCTTATTAAATAAACCCTAAAGAGCCTCCATGCCTCGCCAAGCCTCCAACTCCCTAATCTGCAATTTGTTCATTAAATAGAGAAAACGTGAGTATTTAAAATACTCAGTAGATCCCGCGCACAACAATTACTATATATTACAAATTAACAACACATAATCATAAAATACGAACAGGTATGAAATACAAGTTCGTTCATCATCCCTCTAAATCGTGCACGTCATCATAGTGTTTAATAGCACGTCGTTGTAAAATATTAGGCTAAAAGCCTATCATCATAATGCTATTGAAACACGTCATAAGTAGGCTAAGAGCCTATCGTCATAGTGCCGAGGAAGCACGTCATAAATAGGCTAAGAGCCTATCATCATAGTGCCGAGGCGGCACGTCATAAGTAGGCTATGAAAGCCTATCATCACATAACATTTACATGCAGTATTTATAACAATATTAATTGTAAATGCGCACATTTGGAAGTAACTTTTAAGAAAAGGGGATCTACCTTAACCCTTAGCCGAGTATTGAGCTTACTAACGGTGAGAAATCACCCTCTAGTCAGTCCAGACGCCTCGCCTAGTCAATAATGAGTTTAATTAATATTAATATTCTTAAATATAAGTATCTATAAGTAATATAGAAGTTTGTGGACCAAAATGGAAAGAATATAAAACTTTGGGGGGTCAATTTGAAAGAATGTAATAGTTTGAGGACCTATTATGCAATAAAAGTGAACTAAAAATATTTTGGGCTCAATTATAACATTTTTAAACCATGAGGGACTAATGTGCAATTAAATTTTGGGGTTAAATTAAATAGGAAAAAGAAATTGAAGGATCAAAATTGAAATAAAAGTTTAGGGGTCAAAGTGCAACAATTGAAAGTTAGGGACTTGAAATTAAATAAAATTTGAGGGCTCATTTAAATAAAATAAATAAAGTAGGGGATTAAAGCTGTAAATAATGTTTAGGGATTAGATTGTAACAAATTGAAAGTTGGGGATTTGAAAATTAATTAAATTATAGGGACCAACTTAAACTAAGGATGGAACTTGAGGGACTTGTTTGCAAAATCCGGATTTTAAACATGGATTGGGCTTGGACTCGGGTCATTCTCTTCTTTACCCGGCTCTCTCTCTCTCGTCTCTCGGCTACTCTCTCTCTCTTGGCTCTCTCACTCTGTCGACATTTCACTCTGTGTTTGGTGGTGAAAAAGGTGGCGAATGTGGAGTTGAAGGTGGTGAAGCTAGTGGTGAAGTCAATTTGAAGAAATTTCTGTGTGGGGAGAAATTGAAGCTAGAACTCTAAGAAAAAATTTGGGTATTTTCAAAATTCGATCGATTCTTCAAAAATTTTCGAAATTAAACTATACAACGATGTTCTATAGAGGTAGAAGGAAGGTGTAGGTATAATTTTTGCGTTGTGAAGTGCATTTTTGAGCGTGGTTGAAATTTTTGGCCGAGTTCTATGCGTATATGCGTGTATGTATGCGATGGTGTATGTATATATCTATATATATCCGTGTATATGTGTGTGTATGGATGGGTTTTGGGGCAAAATGATGGTGGAAGATGGTGGTGGTGTGGTGGCGGTGCGGCGGTGAGGTGGTGGCGCGGCGGTGATGTGCTATATACGTGTATTTATTGTATTTTGTGTAGAAAATCAAGTGAAAAAAATTACAAATAGGTGATTAAAACTTAGAACATCGAAATAAAAATGGAGATATAAATGAAAATATCAAGAAATCTTACCACTTGAAGTTTGATTTGTTGAATGAGAAGAGAATGGACTTGAATGTGAAATGATGCTAGGGTTTGAGGGGATCCTAAAATGAGTATTTAAAGGGTTACCATCTCAAATGGGCTTATAATTGGGCTTAAAGTAAATATGGGATCATTATTGAATAAAAACCAGACTTTATGGACTAAAACGAACAATTTCTAAGTTCGGTCCTCAATCATAAATTTTGAAAATAAATAAATTTTTATAAATAATTAAATATAACAATAAATAATATGAATTTCGACTAGAAGAGCGTACACTATTTAAATTTTATAAGTAAGGTCATAGTGACACGTTCGAAATTTTATTTAATTAAATATATTTTATTTGAGAAGAATTTTCCGGTCACTACAGGAGGAGTCAAACTCATTGGTTGTAAGTGGGTATATACGGTTAAACTCCGATCTGATGGAACTATTGACAGATATAAAGCTCGGTTGGTAGCACTTGGAAATTGCCAAGAATATGGGCTTGACTATGATGAGACTTTCACTCCCGTTGCCAAAATGACTACCATTCGGACTGTTATGGGTATCTGTGCCTCTCAAGGTTGGTCTTTACACCAAATGGATATAAAGAATTCCTTTTTACACAGGGATTTGAAGGAGAAGATTTATATGGCCCGACCTCCTTGGTTATTTCTTACCCAATCTACTACAGTTTGTTGTTTGCGACGTTCATTATACGGGTTAAAACAGGCACCCCGTGCCTGGTTTAAGAAATTTCGTGCCACCCTTCTTGGGTTCCACTTCACTTAGAGCTAGTATGATTTACTCTTTTTCTTAAGAAGACGACTATTGGGATTGTGGTTATGTTGGTCTATGTAGATGATATTGTTATCACTGGATCTGACGCTCAGTCGATTAGAGCACTACAACGTCATCTTTAGTCTTCTTTCCGCATGAAAGATCTTGGTCCACTCCATTACTTTCTTGGCCTTGAAGTTCTTTCTTTTTCCACTGGTACTCTCCTGCATCAATACAAATAAACTCAAGATATTCTTACATTGGCTGGTCACCAGTCCGCAAATTCAGTTCTTACACCAACGAAGGTTAATTTAAAGCTTTGCCAAGAGGATGGTGAGTTGTTATCTTATACGTTGTTATATCGGCAAATTGTCGGGAGTTTGAATTATTTGAGAATTACATTCCCATATATTTCTTTCGCTATCCAGCAAGTCAGTCGGTTTATGAAGGCCCCTCGACAGCCACATTTAGTAGCAGTTCGACGTATTCTTCGTTATCTTAAGGGCATCTCAGGTCGGGGATTATTTTTCCCTACAAAAATCCACTAAGATTGGTAGGCTATAGTGATGCAGATTGGGCTGGTTGTTCGGATACCCGTAGATCAATTACAGGGTGGTGCATGTTTCTAGGCGATGCTCTTATCTCTTGGAAAAGTAAGAAGCAAGAACGAGTTTCTAGATCCTCTACGGAATCGGAGTATCGTGAGGCATTTATCGGCATGTGATCGGTCTTCATCACATTCCACGGAATTGCAAACAGCCAGATGTCTTCACTAAGGCTTTATCTCGTCATCGTCATTAGTTCTTGGTGGAAAATTGATGCCCTCGGAACCTCCCGCATCAATTTGAGGGGGGATGTTAGATGTATGTTTATTGTATAGAATAGGCCCATTGTATAATAGAATAAGCCCAATTGTAAATTAGGAAAGTTAAAGCTATAATTTGTATTTGTAATTCTATTTAAAATGGGAGGAAAAGCTCAATGAAGGCATCGAATTCAATTGAGAAAATCAGTATATTGGCTTATTGTCACCATCACCCTTCCTCGCTTCCACCACCACCACCACGCCACCACCACCTCCAAACCACAGCCACCACAATTCCACCACCACATCCACCAAACCGCCGCCGCCGCCACCATTCCTCTACTACCACCATACCACTACCACCACCACCACTCCCACTAGCATCCCCCATCCCTACCCTATCCCTTCCCACCACCCCTACCCCTACCTTACCCTACCCCCTACCGCCATCACCATTGCACCATCCCCACCACCATCACCATTCCTCTACCACCACCCCACCCTCATCACCACCATTCTACCTCCACCACCTCGTTGCCACCAACGTTTCTCCGCCGCCACCACTACCATTTGACCACCATCCCTCCGCCACCGCCACCACCTTGCCGCCGCCACCGCCACCACCACCGCCATCGCCACCACCACCACCACTACCCCATCGCCGCGACTACAACCACCCCGTTACCACCACCATTCCTTTGCCACCCCACGACCACCATTCCACCTCCACCACCCCGCTGCCACCACTACCCAAGGTAATCTCTATGCAATTTCCTTCTCCAGATTACTCAAGGTAATCTCGATCAATATTCAACTCCTTACTTCACCCGTCTTTGATTTTTTCTCTCTATGCACTTTCTCTCTGCAAATTACCGCCTCAGATAATTTTTATCAGCATTTAACTTCTCCACTACCCCATCTCCGACTTTCTTTGACTATGCACTTTCTCTCTCAAAATTACTGTTCCAAGTAATCTTGATCAACATTCAACTCATCGTTTCTTCCATCTCTGACTTTCTCTCTCCAAATTACCACTCCAGGTAATCTTGATCAACATTCACCTTCTCCCTTCCCCCATATTCGACTTTCCTTCTATGCAATTTCTCTTTCTAGATGACCTCATTAGGTAGGTCAGATTACCACCACAAGTAATCTTGATAAAAATTCAACTTCTTCATTCCTCTTTTTTGACTTTCTTTCTCTATGTACTTTCTTTCTCTAGATTACCACTGCCGGTAATTTCGATTGACATTTAATTTCTCACTCCCTTTGCCTCCACCTTTCTCTCTATACACTTTTTCTCTCTAAATTACCCCTTCAGGTAATCTTGATCACCATTCAACTTTCGCTTGTCGCATCTCCTACTTGGTCTCTATACACTCTATCTCTAGATTATCGAGTTTGGTAATTTAGATTACTTGCTTAGCTTCTTCGATCCTTCCAATTTTATCTGGCCATTTTAATCAGATTTTGGGGCATTATTTAGCTGAAGCTACAGCCAATAGCCATGAAGATCAAATAGAAATCATTCACCAGACATTTTATCAACATAGGAAATGTAAACAAAGGAAGATCAGCTTGTACATGCAAACCTTGAAAATCCATTTTTATTCATGATTATAACAATATGATATGAAAATCATTGAGTTAATTCAGTCGGACTTTGGGGATATTGCAGGTCGATTAGATGCAAGAAAGCAGATGGATCAATAAAGGACTGAGATGAGGCAGTCAATGATTGCCGCTAAGCAAGATCTGAGCTAGGAATTCATTCCCAGCAAATCGCACCAGCAGCTACGATTTTCCTATAGTTGAATTGCCGATCAATACGATCTTGAAGAGTGAAGCTAAGACGTAGCCTATTTTGGAATTTAAATCAAGAATAGGTACGGGAAGGGGCAATAATGTCAAGAAAATGTTTTAAAACTAATTGATAAATAATTATTAAAATTTGTAGCTAGTGGTTAAAAATTAAGATGTTTAGAATTAGTGGGAAATAATGAGCGAACTATATTTTTTGGAAATTTTCTCTTTATTTTTCTTTCCGCCACCATCAAAACGAACAATGAGCATTCATCATGTTGAATAAATCGCCACTATTTGATTAAATAGGTCTCCATTGTATCCTAAGACAGATTTTTCCACAATAGCTCCATTGTGATATCCGATTTGTATTGGAAGAACAGAAATATCTATTAAAACATAATGCTAATTATGTGCCTTGTAGTGTTTTTTAATGTGCAAGTATTCCTTTATTAGTTCTTTTCTTCTTTTGTCGGCGAATTTCCTTGTCTTGGTACATCTCTTGGCTACTAACTAGACTCGGTAGGGTCGCTTGATGGGTCCTGGTAGGTGCAGGAGAGCAATTGGCTACTAACTAGACTCAGTAGCGTCGCTTGATGGGTCCTGGTAGGTGCAGGAGAGCAAGCAAAGCATGATGGTCTTCGGTCTAGCATTTTACCTTGCAAGGATAACGTTGCGCGATTAAAAGAAAGCTTTAGCTAATTGACGGCATGCTAAGGAGTTTCCTTATTAGGAAAAGATAGGCCCCAAAGGGGTAAAGACAAGCAACAAGAATTCCTATTGTAGCCCTTGCTTTTTCAGGTAGAACTTCAAGTTGAGGAGTTACTTGGAATGTTGTTTTTTGATGTCCAAGTATTTCTTTATTATTCAACAAATTACCTAGTAACTCTTTTTTTTGGGTAGATTTTTAAAAAATCACTTTTTCTATGATGTCGTTTTCAATCATTAATTTCATTGCTGTGATTTCATTTTATTGTTTGAAAGAATTTCTTTCTAAACCATACATAACAAGCATATTTTAAAAGTCTATTTCAGATTAGGGCTTGCTCTATAATACCTCGAGTTTGAAGAACAGGAAACGTTAATTCTTTCTTTAAAACTAAATAATTTTTTTTAAATAATATATGCGGACAAATAACAAATATCTAAAATGTGGAAATTTACTTGAAACAGTAAATACGTTAGAGTATCTTACAACTGATTAATCTCTAACAACTCAAAACATAAAAAAAGCATAGTTGATAGTATAAAACATAACTCAAAAGAGCGAATGAAAGTAAATCTTATTCCTAAATAAAGCCTAGGTAACCCACCACGCTTCGCTGTGCTACCGACTCCTCAATCTGCTAAATAGAGAAAAAAGTGAGTATTTTGAATACTCAGTAGACTCCACGCATAATAATTGATATATATTACAATTTAAATGCACATAATCATCAACATCGCAATAAATATGAACAAGTATATAATGCAAGTTCTTTCATCATTTTTTCTCTATCGTCACGTCATCATAGTTTTTGAAAGCACGCCGTCGTTATTATTAGCCTGAAAAGCTATTATCATAGTGCTAGTAAATACATCGTCATTGGTGATTAGGTTTGAAACCTATCATCATAATGCCGAGAAAGCATGTCGTTATATAACATTTAAATGCAAGTAATTATAACAAATACTAATTGTATATGAGCATATTTAAATTAGTTTTTTCTAGTAATGGAGTCTACCTCAAACTTTTCTCGAGTTTTGAACTTAAAGCTTGTTGAAGAAGTCGATCCTCTAGTTTGGTCATACGCTCTATCTAGTCAATTAGAAGTTTAATTTACATTAATAAGCTTAAATATTACGTATTTATAAATAATATTGAAATTTGTTGGCTAAAATTGAAAGAATATAAAAGTTCAAGGATTAATTTGAAAGAATCGAATAGTTTGACTGTTTAGAGTGGAATAAAATTGATTTAAAAATACTTTGGGCTAAATTATAAGATTTTTATAACACTGGGAGTTAGGTGCAAATAACTTTAGGGATTAGCTTAAATAAGGATGGAAAATTAAAGTATTTAAGTTGAAATAATGGTTTATGGGATAAATTGTAAGAATTAAAAGTTAAGGATCTAAGATTAAATAAACTTTATGGGAAACTTAAATGATATAAATAAATTGGGGGACTAAATGGAAATTATAACTTAAGGGTTTAATTGTAATAATTTAAAGTAAAAGATCTAATAAGTAAATATACTTCAGGGACCTACTTAAAAGAAAGAAAGAAACTAAGGGATTTTATTGCAACAACCCTAATTAAAATATGATTTTGGGGATAAAATCCCTAAATTCTATATACCCCCACTATCGGCGGCTTGCAGAGAAGTTAATGGCTAGGGTGGCAACACTATTGGTGGCTGTAATTGAAGGATTTGGTGGTCATTTTGAAATATATCGACGGTTATGGCTCCAGAATTATTTTTGAGATTTTCTTCAAAAATCTCACTTCCTTCCTCCATTTTCTCCTTTCTTTTGCTTCTAAAAGGTCTCTAGAGGGTATTATAAGCTGAGGAAGGTGGTAATGTCTTATTTGAAGAAAATGGTCATGAGTGTTTTTGTGTGCGCATTGGTGATTACAAATGAAGTTTCAAACTAATGTTTGTGTGTTCAAGACTGTATATGACCATGTAACAACTTAATAGAGAGGAAAATGAGAAGATTTACACCTAAACAAACAATCTTGGCTAGAAGTATATGCTTTGCCTTTAGTTGTGAAGATATGCTTACAAGAGATTTAGGGAAATGTTATATAATAAATGAAAATCAATAGAGCTAGACATTACCTATGAATTGTTTGTGTTTTGAAGATACTATAGAACTAAAGAATTGAAATAGAGATTAATATGAAGAAAAGTTAAGAACTTACTTATTGAATGTTTGTATTCAAACTTTTGCAAAGTGTTGATGGAGGTGGAGGGATGAAGATTGATCCAAAGTGATTTGGATCATCTTGTTGAGATTGGAATTCAAGCCTCGATGTACAATCTACAAATGAAAGAAACAAAAGGTGGGGTATCCCCCGTTTTGTCTCCGGTGTGACTGTTAGTATTCATCAAAATGAAGTATAATAAGAGAGAAAGAAAGAGCAAAAAATAAGTGGAACCTCTTTTACCCTTGAAAATATAAAGTATTTATAGAATTTGGATAATAACCGCTCACAACTTCCTTGTTGTATGAGAGACACATATTTCATGTTGATGCTGACACGTGTCTTCACCCGATGATCTTGCAGCCGCTTATAAAGAGACGTGATAAGGGTGCTTATCGCACTTATTTAGGACCTTTAAACTCGTAATATTTATGTTTTTTTATATCTAATTCCTATTTAATTTGAGTATTTATTGTATTTTAGGAGAAAATTTGGAATAAGAAGGAGTTTGAGCAAAAATAAAGGAAAATTGATCAAAAGAAAGAAAGAGATATCAAAAGAAGGAAAGTTTCCAAATTCATGGACGAAAATGTGAATACGGCAAAGATTCAGGACGAATTTTGACCCAGATAAAAGTGGAATTTGGACGTGGCTATTTCTGAATAAATTGTAGATATTTTCGTCTAGTTTCCACAGGAATTTGAATCGCCTCAATTTGAATAAGTTATGATCGAAATAGTAAATATTGCCAGGCTGTCCAGTTTTGCGCGCGTGATTCCTAATCGGACTAGGACTCCAATTATGGTATACTTTTGGGCTCCTCCTTACACACGAAATTGGAGTATTCTTGGGACCTTTTTAGGGCTATAAAAGGAGGTTAAGAGTAGAGAAAAAGGGAGGCTGGAGAACATAGAGGCCACGAAATTGGGAGCAAAAATTGGGGGAATTCTTGGAGAATTGAGGAGGAAGTTCATCATTGAAGATTCAAATTAACTCTTCAAGTTCTACCGGGTTATGGCTTCCTTTTTTTTGTTTTTATTCTTACTTTTATAGTATGTTATGCTAGATTTTCAGTAGCATTAAGGCCAGATGAAACTTTTTGATTGATTGTTGTTTTTGGATTATTAAATTGACGTTGAGACGTGGATTTGCTATTGAGTTTCTAATATTGATTTATTCATTCATAATTTTTTGATCACCGGTTATTGAATACTTGTGACTTGTCTTGTGAATCGAGAGATCCTTGATAAGTTAGACCAATATATTAGAAACCATAGGGTCCGATCGGGGACGAGAGTACCCCGGTGCTTTATGTTACATTCCCACATTTTCTTAATACTTTGTAATGCATTTGTCTGTTGATAATCACCATATAGATATAGGTGGATTGCATGCATGAATAGGTTGAGCTCTACTCGAGAGAGATTGCTCAATAAAATTGGAAAACGGTATTCAAAAGTAAATTGCGTTGTCAGTTTGATAATCCGGACAATAATTAGAAGAAAAGTGGATTCGAACCCTTGATGCTCGTCTTTTCTCGTTCTATCAACTTTCGCCATCGTGTTTAGTTCAATTTAATTTTCTAATTTTTGCTTTTTATAATTTTAGCTTATTTTAATTATTAGTTTAGTTTTCGTATAAAAATCTTATCTTTAATTAGTTTCGGTTAAGGTTAGTTTAATTAAACGTGAAATACACAGTCCTCGTGGGTACGATACCCAGACTCTAAAAAGTCCACTTTATTACTTGTTGACGGCCCGTGCACTTGCGGTGTGGATTCATAAGCAACAAGTTTTTGGCGCCGTTGCCGGGGACTGTAGTTATTTTACCATTTAGTTTAGCTAGCACTAATTCGAACTTTAATTTATGTTTATCTTTTTATTGTTCGATTCATACAATTTTTCCTTAATTTATTTCAGAAAATACCAAAAATAGTGAGATCCAATGGCAAGGGTTGACTTTGACTCTATGGTTGTACGGGACTTCAAGCTAAGGCAACAACAGCTAGCAAATGAAGGAATTGATGAGGACCATATGTTGGTGGGAGATTTTATGATAGGAGAGCGGCTAAGGGTTTTAAGAGCAGAATGTGACATTAATGAGTTCGTCCTAGATAACTTGCCCGCCGCAATGTTTTTCGCACCAACATTTGGGATGGATGATCTACCAGCTGGGTTATTTCAACTGCCGAAAATCAGTAAAGATATCATTGAAGAGTTATCCCAACATGAAGAAATCTTTGTTGAAGAAGCTGTTGTTGAGATGCCACACAATCTCACTAAGGATATTGAGCTCAAAGAAATTCCTATTGAAGAAGAGCATTTAGTGACTGAGATTGAGGTTTGCAAGGGGGATTTCGAAATCAATGTTGATATCAAAGTTGATTTTGTGATAAGGATAAAAGAAACAATTGAAGTCTATGTATTGAAATTTCAAGCAGACGATGAAGTTCAACCATTTGTTGATGTGAGGAGTCACCTGTATTTCTGGAGCACATATAATGATTGGTGCAAGTTCAATAAGCATCAGCAAAGTAAAGGCTCCAAAGCTTTCTTTCGAATGCCCTGAAGTGCTCCCTAAAGTCGATCTTTAGACTCTAAACGGAGCGCTTGATGGGAGGCAACCCATCCCCGTATCCTTTCTTTAAGTTTTATTGTTATTTTTAAGTTTAGTTTTTAATTTAGAGTCAAGTTTTGCATTTTAGTTTACATTTTCACGTCTTTAGTTGTTTTTCATGTAGTTTCATGTTTTTAGAACTAAAATCTGCAAAAATTGTCAAAACCCTTGTTCAATTGGTTTTTAACTTCAAAGTCGTCCCAAAATATCATTTTAAATCATTAGGGTCGAGCCACAAGTCACAGCATCTCAATCTGGAAAAAAAAAAACAAACTGGGAGCAGGGATGCATGCGACCGCATGCGCGATCGCATGCATTACCAGCAAATTTTCAACCCATGCAGTCGCGCATGCAATGGCATGGTGTAAACGGGATTTGACAATCAGATTTTTGAAAAACACAACTCGGGCCATTTTCCTCCCCCAATTTTAACCGAAAACCCTACTCCTTTTTCCCTTCAAATTTCACCAGCCTAATTTTTATTCTAGACTTGATAGAATTGCATCAATTTTTGATATTTGGTTATTTTGGACACATACTTTATGTAGTGTAGGGTCTGTTCCGTCTTTGCATTGTTTTGCACTATTTTTGCGGGCCTCAACTTCATTTAGTGAACTATTTGAGTTTCTTTTATCTTATGCGATTCTATATAGTTTGGGGTGTTTTTATAGGCACTACTTGCTGTCTTATTATATTTGGAAACTGATGGTTGGATCGGCTGGAGTCAACAAAGGGGATCCATCATGATCAGATGTTCTCTCCACCTCACGAGACATCGTAGGGGAGTATCTGCCTCCTTTGCTCTTTATTCTCGCTTTTATTGTACTTCTCTCTCTTTCAATTTACCTATTGTATATTGGGGGCAATGTACTCTATTTTGTTGGGGGTGGGGGTACTTTTGTGCACTTTTTGATGTTGTTGACTTCTGTGGTTATGTGGTGAAAGATTGAAGTTGTACTTCAAATCTTTATATATATTTGATGCCCGTTTGTTATTTTAGCACTCTTTCACTCGGTTTTTGCTATTATGCAGTTGCTAGCGGTTAGATATTCTAAAAAAAAAATCTTTTATTTGTTGTGGGCGAGTTGTGTACCGCCGATGATGACAAGGTGACTAAATTTTTCTAATATATGAGAACCAGGTAGTTCTCCCCAACCACTATTTTAGGATCCAACTGCCCCAATGGCCTAGTTTGGGGGTGGTAACATGTAGCGACTCTATGTTGGAGGGGATTGCTACTAGAAGTCTTGATATTTCTGCTTTGGGTTGAAGGATTTTTGGCTAACGAGTTTGTAACGGCACTGACCAATACTATTATTCTCCCGAAAGAAAAAAAAAAGAACAAAAAAGAGAGAAAAAAGAAAAGAAAGAATCACACATGCATTCATTTTCTTTTGCCCCATTCTCTTGCCTCATTGGCCCGAGTGATTAAGTCTGAGGGGTCTTTCAAACCTGGTGCCTTGAGTGACGAGCTCGGGAGTCACCGACCTAAAGCTTGCTATATGGGTCCTTGAGAAAGCATTATTGTTGGGGAACTGCATTGCATCTCATAGAGTTAGTAAAAAAAAAAAAAGAGAAAAAATCTGGAAAATCCAGATTAATAGGGGTTTGAAGTGCCGTGAAGCAACTTTAAGGCTAGAAATTTGGAGACTTAAGGCCGAAGTGGATGGAATGATAGCTGCAATACTTTTCAACATTTAATCACTCTTCTTGACATCTTGTGTGGAAAAATACATCGAAAGTTTTTAGAAACCACAAGCCAGAAATACCTCGGGAATTGAGAGAAAAGCATCAGGAGTGATTTATGAGCGAGGTGAGGATATTCAACAACTTGGGAGTACAAGCATGGTTTTGTGTTGAACATTCTGTGGTGATACTTGAACAAGCACTTGAGTTAGGTGATGACTAGCACACACACACAGAGGATAGTCGAGCACTTGGGTAAGTGGATTTCTTTTTGGTGATTGTTTTGTTTGTCTAACTTGAGTTTTCACTATTATTTCGTTTGCCTGAGGCAATAGTACACGACTTGACCATGAGTCCTATTTGGGGTTGGTGATTAGCTACTTTGTTTGTTTTCTTTCTTTAAGTTTAGTTTTATTGTTCGGGGACGAACAATGGTTCTAGTTTGGGGGTGTTTGATAAGTGTGCTTATCGCACTTATTTAGGACCTTTAAACTCGTAATATTTATGTTTTTTATATCTAATTCCTACTTAATTTTAGTATTTATTGTATTTTAGGAGAAAATTTGGAATAAGAAGGAGTTTGAGCAAAAATAAAGGAAAATTGATCAAAAGAAAGAAAGAGATATCAAAAGAAGGAAAGTTTCCAAATTCATGGACGAAAATGTGAATACGGCAAAGATTCGGGACGAATTTTGACCCAGATAAAAGTGGCATTTGGACGTGGGTATTTCTGAATAAATTGTAGATATTTTCGTCTAGTTTCCACAGAAATTTGAATCGCCTCAATCGGACATGAGATGAATAAGTTATTATCGAAATAGTAAATGCTGCCAGGCTGTCCAGTTTTGCGCGCGTGATTCCTAATCGGACTAGGACTCCAATTATGGTATACTTTTGGGCTCCTCCTTACACACGAAATTGGAGTATTCTTGGGACCTTTTTAGGGCTATAAAAGGAGGTTAAGAGTAGAGAAAAAGGGAGGCTGGAGAACATAGAGGCCACGAAATTGGGAGCAAAAATTGGGGGAATTCTTGGAGAATTGAGGAGGAAGTTCATCATTGAAGATTCAAATTAACTCCTCAAGTTCTACCGGGTTATGGCTTCCTTTTTTTTGTTTTTATTCTTACTTTTATAGTATGTTATGCTAGATTTTCAGTAGCATTAAGGCCAGATGAAACTTTTTGATTGATTGTTGTTTTTGGATTATTAAATTGACGTTAAGACGTGGATTTGCTATTGAGTTTCTAATATTGATTTATTCATTCATAATTTTTTGATCACCGGTTATTGAATACTTGTAACTTGTCTTGTGAATCGAGAGATCCTTGATAAGTTAGACCAATATATTAGAAACCATAGGGTCCGATCGGGGACGAGAGTACCCCGATGCTTTATGTTACATTCCCACATTTTCTTAATACTTTGTAATGCATTTGTCTGTTGATAATCACCATAGAGATATAGGTGAATTGCATGCATGAATCGGTTGAGCTCTACTCGAGAGAGATTGCTCGATAAAATTGGAAAACGGTATTCAAAAGTAAATTGCGTTGTCAATTTGATAATCTGGACAATAATTAGAAGAAAAGTGGATTCGAAACCTTGATGCTCGTCTTTTCTCGTTCTATCAACTTTCGCCATCGTGTTTAGTTCAATTTAATTTTCTAATTTTTGCTTTTTATAATTTTAGCTTATTTTAATTGTTAGTTTAGTTTTCGTATAAAAATCTTATCTTTAATTAGTTTCGGTTAAGGCTAGTTTAATTAAACGTGAAATACACAGTCCTCGTGGGTACGATACCCGGACTCTAAAAAGTCCACTTTATTACTTGTTGACGACCCGTGCACTTGCGGTGTGGATTCATACGCAACAAGATGCCCTTGACATTACAGTCGTGCATCTCAATTGTATTATGTCCGTACTAATACGGTCGAACTATTTGCACTTTGATCTGATTTCAAGTCTATTTTGGGATGTGTCTCTTATGTCGTCATCTTCACTATCCACTTTCCCTCAACCTAAGTTTATAGTCATATTTCATCGAAGATTACAGTCGTATTTTGTTGAAGTATTTACATCGTATGGTCCAAGCTTCAGCATATCACGACCATAGAAATTTGGCCGTGCAATTTCGGCTTAGCTCCTTTTCTCAACCTCACATACGATCGTATTAAACAAATGATGGCCATTTGGTATCTTTTCACGATCGCTTCCCTCATAATGTAGATACCGACGACGGTGTCTATGAGATGATTTTGACCATTTTGCATCATTTAGGGCAATTTCGATCATTTTGCATCATTTTGTCTCCCAAACGGATGTCCATCGATTTTACCAAATTCAAAGGACATCATAATTGCGTATTTAATTTTCACACGCTTTGCAATGTTGGATGTTCCATGATCTGACCTTTACAATGTGTCGGTTGGCCAGGGAGGCATAATGTCTTTGCCCAATGTATCAATTGGGTCTTTAGATGTATGTGCCGAATGTATCAATTGGTCTTTTGATGTGTATGCCATTGCATCAATTGGGTCTTTAGATGTGTACACCCAATCTATCAATTGGGTCTTTAGATGTATATGCCCAATGTATAAATTATGTCTTTAGATCTATATGCCCAATGTATCATTTGGGTCTTTAGATGTATATGCCCAATCTATCAACTAGGTCTTTAGACGTGTATGCCCAATGTATTAATTGGGTCTTGTAAGTTCAACGTGCCAACATGATAGTTCACTAGGATTTATGAGCTAACAAAGATATAGACAGATGAGATGTGAACTTGGGAAGGAAAAGGCTTAGTACTTCACAAGAAAAGTATTACAAACAATTGACTTCTTGCAATGAGATGATATCTCAACCAAGTACAAGAACTTTAAGGATAAAAAAAGATTCAGATGCAAAAGAGTTTGAGCTCCAAGATTTAACTATAAATGGACATGTTTGAAATTAGACCATAAATGTGATGCTTCAAATTCGACCATAAATGGTCATGCTTCAAAATTTAACATTTGACCGAAAATGATCGTGCTTCAAAATCTGACCGAAATGGTTTTGCTTCAAAATTCAACTATAAATAGTTATGCTTCAAAATTCAACCATAAACAATCATGTTTCAAAATTCAACCGAAAATGGTCATGCTAACAAATTTGACCATAAATGGTCATGCTTCAAAATTTGACCATAAAATGATCGTGCCTCAAATTCGACCATAAATGATCATGCTTCAAAATTCGACCGAAAATGGTCATGCTTCAAAATTAGACCATAAATTGTCATGTTTAAAATTTTGACGATAAATGATCATGA
Source organism: Jasminum sambac (assembly GCA_018223645.1). Lineage (NCBI taxonomy): Eukaryota > Viridiplantae > Streptophyta > Magnoliopsida > Lamiales > Oleaceae > Jasminum > Jasminum sambac. Next base: position 10,655,444 of record CP073644.1, on the reverse strand, counting down.
TTCAAATTTGATCGAAATGGTCACGCTTCAAATTTTTAACATAAATTGTTATGCTTCAAAATCTGACCGAAAAATGGTCATGCTTCAAAATTCGACCATAAATGGTCATGTTTCAAAATTCGACCATAAATGATCATGCTTCAAATTCAACCGAAAATGATCATGCTTCAAATTTGACCATAAATGGCCGTGCTTCAAAATTAAACCATAGATGGCCATGTTTCAAAATCTGAGCATAAATGGCCATGCTTCAAAATTCGACCCTAAATGGTCACGTTTCAAAATTCGACCATAAATGGTCATGTTTCAAAATTCGACCATATATGATCATGCTTCAAATTTGACCATAGATGGTCATGCTTCAAATTCGACAATAATTCATGCTTCAAAATTCGACCAGAAATGGTCATGCTTCAAAATTCGGCCATAAATGGTCATGCTTCAAATTTTTGCCATATAAGCCCATGCTTCAAAATCTGACCATAAATGGCCATGCATCAAAATTTGACCATAAATGGTCATGTTTCAAAATTCACCACAAATGATCATGCTTTAAATTTTACCGGAAATGGTCATGTTTCGAAATTCGACCATAAATGGTCATGCTTTATAATGCAACTAGAAACGGCTATTCTTTTAAAGAGCAAAAATCCTTGACTACAGCCTCGTCAATCCTCCATCATAAATGATCATCATATGTATATCAATAAAAGATGACTGAAAATTTATGCACATTAACATATACAAGATATAATCCAAACATAACCATGTGTTCTTTGGAGGTCTAAAATCATGTGTAATCTAAAATAAGGTCTTAAATTTGCACCAAGTGTTTAAGTTAAAGTACCTCGCAAGTATGCTTTTCATGAAGTGAGAACTTTGGTGTAATAATGCGCAACCACATGTTGAAACTCTTCACAGTGACTTTCGTGGCGATCACTTTTGCGTAAGTCTATTGATACCTATTCTATAGAGTCTGAACTTCTTTTGTTCAACTTATTAGTTTTGGCTTTCAGGTGCTCGATATTCAATTTTCCACAGATGGCGCCAAATGATCCACAGTGATTTGGATCATCTTGTTGAGATTGGAATTTAGGGCTTCAAAGTACAATCTGCAAAATGAAAGAAACAAAAGGTGGGTTATCCCCCGTTTTGCCTCCGTTGTGAATATTAGTATTCATCAAAATGAAGTATAATAAGGGAGAAAGAGAGAGTAAAAATAAGTGGAACCTCTTTTACACTTGAAAATATGAAGTATTTATAGATTTTGGATAATGACCGCTCACCACTTCCTTGTTGCATGAGAGACATGTATTTCATGTTGATGATGACACATGTCTTCAGCTGATGATCTTGCAACCACTTATAAAGAAACGCCCTTGACATTACGGCCGTGCATCTCAATGGTAGTACATCCGTACTAATACAGTTGAACTATTCGCACTTTGATCTAATTTCAAGTCTACTTTGGGATGCGTCTCTTACATCGCCATCTTCACTATCCACTTTCCCTTGATGTAAGTCTACGGTTGTATTTCATTGAAGATTATGCTCATATTTGTTGAAGTATTTAGATCATATGGTCCAAGCTTTAGTATACCACGGTCGTAGAAATTTGGTCATGCAATTTAGGCTTTACTCATTTTCTCAACCTCACATACGGTCGTATTAAACCAAGGATGGCCATCTGGTATCTTTTTCACGGCCGCTTTCCTCATAATGTAGATACTGAAGACGGTGTCTCTGAGATGATTACGACCATTTTGCATCGTTTAAGGAAATTTCGATCATTCTGTATCAATGATAAAACTTGTGGGTATCATGATGGTATCATAAATTATGGCTTAGATTGTTAGGGAAAAGTCTCAACAAAATGTCTAGAGGAAAGGAATTAGAGTAAGAAAAGTAGGGGTGAAACATTCTTGTTGGGCAAGGGATGAAAATGGACTTTCTTGTTGGGTAATAAGATGAAAGTAGACTTTAAATAGGCTTCTAATTGGATTGGACTGCATTTGGATTTAAATTGAACTTTAAACTGGGCTTGAAATACAATTGGACACTAATTTGAACTTTAAATTCGATTATATATTGAAATTGTGCCTCAATGAATAAAAAACTAAAGTTTTAGGACTAAATTGATCAAATTTTAAAGTTTTGGACTAAATTGATAAATTTTAAAATAATTAAATTTATAAATTATTTTATTATAATGATTGAATAAAATAATAATTAATACATAATTCGAATAGTTGAGCGTACACTGTTAAATTCTTTAAGTGAAGTCATAACGGCACGTTTTACTAATTAAATTTAAATAAATATTTTATGTTCAAAAATTCTCTATCACTACATGTTCTATACACAATAAATTTCTAATAACTATCATTAACTTTTTTCTCCCATCATTTTCAACTACTCTTATGATTACTTTATATTTTTTAAAATAAATTTTCTCCAATTTTCAACCACACATGTAACATGTCATTCGAATAAATCAACTAAATTGTGTAACGAACAAGCCCTAACTTTTATCAAAGAGTGCTATAGACTTTTCACTATCCACTTTCGTATCTTTATAGGGTGATCGATTACCAAATGCGAAATTGGAAAGAATCAGAACAATATTCTTGTTGGGACAAACATTTTCTTGGGGAGACTCAAAATTCAATATAATCATACAATTCTACTCTTGCAAACTGCTGACACCATGGTAAGCCACCCCAAGATGGGTCCCTTGCCTTGTCCTTTGTCTTTTGGATGTTGATTCGAGATCACACACGCTTCGCTTCTTTGTTTTTTCAATTTTTTTTCTTTCGATTAAAAAAAACTAGTTTTCTTTATAAAGAAAAGTTGATATCTGACTTCAAGTAAATAAGATACGTAAATAATAGTGAATGGTAAGCTTAGAATATATATATATATATATGGCAGTGCAAAATATGTGATTGATATTGATATTTGATTTTTTTTAAAGAAAAATTGATGTTTTATGTTTGATTTTGACCAGAAGGAAATAATATTCAATTGGAAAAGGGCTATAGAAACAATCCAACTAAAACATAGTGCATAATGAAACCCCTTATCAGGGCAATATAACTCTCTAGTGGGGCATTATATCCCTCTATCGGGAATCTATATCTCCATATCGGAGCACTGTATCCCTATACTAGAGCACTATAAGCCTCCTAAATAGAGGTAGTAAGATTCCCCTTTGTCGCGACTCGAACTTGAGACCTCTTTTATTCTTTCTTGGGCATTTGTAATTAAATTTGGCTTTGTATTCATTTAGAGTTCCTCGTAAACAACTTTTATGAATGAACATGTCCTATGTTAGCATGTGTTCATTTCGAATGTTCTCATTTTAATGCTAGTATGAACATATATAATTGACAACAAACATGTGCCAAATAAAATTTCGTTGTGCAATGATCCTCGTTCACACAAAATTTCACACCTCCGAGCGGCTGAGTGTTTGGGCACACAAAGAACACAAATTCACATAGGGACGACGAAAAATCTATGGCATTGGCCTTAATTTTTCCTTTCGTTTAATGTTGATGTAACGTTCACCCACACACACCAAAACCGCCGTATATAAATACACTAATAATCTGTTCTTGGAGTTTCTTCGATTCTATTTTGGCTTCTCCAATTATATATACATCATTTTAATGCCAAATTTAATCTCATGAATCAAATTTATTCCCCGTTTTTGTCTAATTTTTCAGTATTACAAATGAATTTCACCGTTAAAAAATGACATACTAGTATAAATATTTAATATTATTACGCTATTAAAATAGAAATAAAAAATATATTTTACATGACGATGTGATGAGAAAGTGGCTCGAGTAGGGGCAGTCCCGGTTTAAAAAAAGGTTCTTCAGGCGTGCCTTAGTGTGAGGCGCAAGAAAAATGTAACACCCCGACCAAAAGCGTCCCAACCTAAGTTGTATGTGTATGATGGGTTCATGACATGATTGGAAGTAGGTGAGGTAGGTTGAAAGTTGAAACGGCCGCCGAAATGGAAAGAATTGGAAATTTCAGCAGAACTAGGATTTACGGCCGTAACTTGGTGATTTACGGCCGTAAGGTTGGTATTTACGGCCGTAATTTATGGATTTACGGCCGTAATTTGTTGAGTTGAGAAAGGTTGGTTGGCACCAAGTCTCGGTAGGCCGCATGTCCGAGTTTGCAGCCGCAGATGTTGGGTTACGGCCGTAAGTGTATTAGGTTACGGGCGTAAATTTGGGAGTTACGGCCGTAACATGGAAATTTACGGCCGTAAATGTAAGTCGGCAGAAACTGTTGGATAGGGTTTATACACGTTTGCTCGGCCATTTACCCTCATTTTCGACCCCAACCTCCCCAAAACTCTAGAGAACACTCCCAAGGGTGATTCCAAGGTTTTTACATGAGTTTTGGCTTGTAGATCATTTAACCACTTCTAGTTACCATCTTGGATTCAACAAGAAGAAGGGAAGAGGAAAGGAAAGGAAGAAGAGGAAGAGAAGAGATGAAGAAGAACGAGGGTTATCTATGGTTCTTGAGCTTGAGTTCTTCTATACTAGGTGAGTAATAGTTGTATCTTATGTTATAGTATGAATATGGTATGTTGATAGTATGTTTTCATGAGTTTAAGAATAAATATGAGATGATATTCATGTTATGGCCTTGTTATGCTTGATGTATGAGCCATGTGAAGATATGTGATGATATGAGGTGAGTAATAGATGTAATTCATGTTAATGCATAGAGATGGCATGTTTTCTATGAGTTTATGTATAGGAAATGAGATTAAATTCATGTTATGGCTTTGATATGTTGAGTATGTGAATTCTATGAAACTATATGATGTTATGTGAAAGTATATGATCTTATATTGTGAATTTAGCATGTTAAGTGTTATTATGTGATAGATATGAAGTAGTACATGAGATATGTGATGATTAAGATCATGTAATGAAGCTAGAATGGCATGAAGGTTAGGATATGTGAATGAATGTCAAGTGAATGATTACGTGAAGTACGTTACAGATTTATGATGATGAATGGGATGTTATATGTAAGGATATGATATGTTCTATGATATGCAACGATAAGAAGAAGTTCATGAGAATGTTATGAGTATGATTACAAGTAAAGCATGAATGATGTATGACACGAAGCATGACGTATGTGAAAGAATGTAGTTGCGTATCATGTGTTTATGACGAATGTAGCGCCCCAAGAGTAAAAGAACTTTTGGGGGACGGCTTATGACGTTACGGGCGGTTTAAAGCGTAAAAGAACCTTTAGACGACGGCCCACGGCGCCGCAAAGCGTAAAAGAACCTTTGCGGGACGGCCAATGTTATGATATGATGAAGTATTCACATGATTCGCAACTAGGGCCCAAAGAAAGGAAGAAAAGAATGTTACACGTGCATTCATGCATTGCATTGTATCTATTGCTCACTGAGTCCTCGTGGCTCATTACGTATACGTTTATGTGTTTGCAATGCAGTTACGTGGGGAGTGGAGAATCCGACCGAGAATTATGTGTGCGGATGTGTGTGGGAAATGGAAGGATCACGGTCCTACAGCCCGATTCAGGATGGGTCATTACCGGTGGTATCAGAGTAGGATTCTTCCCTCTTTCCTCGCACATCGTTGGATTCTCTCCACCACTCCATGTATGCTATGAATGAACGGAGTAAAGATGAGACGATATGAAATGTTATGCATAGAACAAAGACATGACTAATGAGACGAATGATATGTTCCCTTTGTTGTATTATATTTCATACGATATGCTATGTGATATGTGAATATGTGATGTTTGTATGATGCATATGTATGCCTATGTTCTGAGAGGTAAGATATGGTATGTTATGTCCGTTGAAGTAACGAGGAGAATGATGTCAGATGTTGCACATGATATGAGAGTAGTAGTGGGATGGAACGGAACGGACATGATGAGCTAGAATGTTATGAGATAGAATGTTATGGGTTTGATTTAAGACGTTGGATTAAATGACGATGAAAGAAAGATGTAGTGGTATGTTACGTTGTGGTTATGTTGTGGCTTTTGATAAGGAAATGACGAAGGGAAAGTTATGAAGACGAGATTATTTTCGTGCAATTTCGAGGACGAAATTTATTTAAGGGGGGAAGATTGTAACACCCCGACCAAAAGCGTCCCAACCTAAGTTGTATGTGTATGATGGGTTCATGACATGATTGGAAGTAGGTGAGGTAGGTTGAAAGTTGAAACGGCCGCCGAAATGGAAAGAATTGGAAATTTCAGCAGAACTAGGATTTACGGCCGTAACTTGGTGATTTACGGCCGTAAGGTTGGTATTTACGGCCGTAATTTGTTGAGTTGAGAAAGGTTGGTTGGCACCAAGTCTCGGTAGGCCGCATGTCCGAGTTTGCAGTCGCAGATGTTGGGTTACGGCCGTAAGTGTATTAGGTTACGGCCGTAAATGTAAGTCGGCAGAAACTGTTGGATAGGGTTTATACACGTTTGCTAGGCCATTTACCCTCATTTTCGACCCCAACCTCCCCAAAACTCTAGAGAACACTCCCAAGGGTGATTCCAAGGTTTTTACATGAGTTTTGGCTTGTAGATCATTTAACCACTTCTAGTTACCATCTTGGATTCAACAAGAAGAAGGGAAGAGGAAAGGAAAGGAAGAAGAGGAAGAGAAGAGATGAAGAAGAACGAGGGTTATCTATGGTTCTTGAGCTTGAGTTCTTATATACTAGGTGAGTAATAGTTGTACCTTATGTTATAGTATGAATATGGTATGTTGATAGTATGTTTTCATGAGTTTAAGAATAAATATGAGATGATATTCATGTTATGGCCTTGTTATGCTTGATGTATGAGCCATGTGAAGATATGTGATGATATGAGGTGAGTAATAGATGTAATTCATGTTAATGCATAGAGATGGCATGTTTTCTATGAGTTTATGTATAGGAAATGAGATTAAATTCATGTTATGGCTTTGATATGTTGAGTATGTGAATTCTATGAAACTATATGATGTTATGTGAAAGTATATGATCTTATATTGTGAATTTAGCATGTTAAGTGTTATTATGTGATAGATATGAAGTAGTACATGAGATATGTGATGATTAAGATCATGTAATGAAGCTAGAATGGCATGACGGTTAGGATATGTGAACGAATGTCAAGTGAATGATTACGTGAAGGACGTTACAGATTTATGATGATGAATGGGATGTTATATGTAAGGATATGATATGTTCTATGATATGCAACGATAAGAAGAAGTTCATGAGAATGTTATGAGTACGATTACAAGTAAAGCATGAATGATGTATGACACGGAGCATGACGTATGTGAAAGAATGTAGTTGCGTATCATGTGTTTATGACGAATGTAGCGCCCCAAGAGTAAAAGAACTTTTGGGGGATGGCTTATGACGTTACGGGCGGTTTAAAGCGTAAAAGAACCTTTAGACGACGGGCCCACGGCGCCGCAAAGCGTAAAAGAACCTTTGCGGGACGGCCAATGTTATGATATGATGAAGTATTCACATGATTCGCAACTAGGGCCCAAAGAAAGGAAGAAAAGAATGTTACACGTGCATTCATGCATTGCATTGTATCTATTGCTCACTGAGTCCTCGTGGCTCATTACGTGTACGTTTATGTGTTTGCAATGCAGTTACGTGGGGAGTGGAGAATCCGACCGAGAATGATGTGTGCGGATGTGTGTGGGAAATGGAAGGATCACGGTCCTACAGCCCGATTCAGGACGGGTCATTACAAAAAAGGTACTGAGGCGGGGTTTTTTTTAGTGCTTGGTGAGGCTTAGGCCTCTACCGCTTGAGGTGCAAGCCTCAAGGCGCACGCCTCAATAGTTTAGAGGCGTGCGGCTCCTTGAAAACATTAGGGTTTCCCCGTTTTGAAATTTGAACGGCCACAACTACTTTGGAAACAAATTTTCACCTAACTTGTATAGTTAATATAAGAACATAATTAAAGATTTGACGACCAAAATTAATGATTGTACATATCTCGTTATCTCTAATAAAGATTCTCCATACTCTATAAATAAAAAAACATACCCCAACAATCATGAAACAAGAACCATAGAGATGAGCTGCTAGACTCCGGAAAAAGGCAGAAACTTGAAAACGAGGTAATCTCATTTTTGTCTTTTTCTTCTCTTTTTTTCTCGTTTCTTTTGCTTTTTAGTTGCTAATCAAATTTCTCCTTCTTCCTACCTTGAAGACTTACAGCTGTATTTTGGTAGGGAAGAAAAGAAAAATTTCAGGTTAGTAATCTCTCTCTTCCACTAGATCTGAATTGCGTGCAAATTTTTTCTTCGTATTTCTCCATTCTTCCCACTTCTAGGCAACACAAATTCTTCTTCTTTAGTTTTTTCCTACTCATAAACTGATTAGAGAAACTCTGAGAAACCATGTCTATTTATTGGAGTTGTTGATGAGCGGGTCCCTTCTCTTTTGAATGAGTTCATCTAATTTCCATCAACTTCTTCAAAGTATTAATATTTCAATAGTTTGTGCAGTCTTTCATTTATTGCAAACATTAGACTGCAACTTGTTTTATAGTAGCATCCTTGTACTTTTTTGTTTTCCAATCAACTTGCTGCACATGCATTGCCGCCTGTTACTGTCCCTTTGAGATTGATATTACATTTATCTACTATACTTATTTTATAGTGAGAAGCGATTATTATAATACTATTAATCTATTATAATTTATAAATTCAGAATAGTCAATGAACAACACTATCAAATATTAATTTCCCTTTTTTTCTTGAACACTGTTTCATGCAATTGTATTTTTTTTGTATGAAAAAATGAAGAACAACAGAAAGGATGTTGCATGGAAATATGGCAAGGAAGTTGAGGGATCGGAATTGGATAAAAAAACTTATAAATATATCCAATGCAAATTTTGCAACAAAACTATCACCGAAGGAGTCAAGAGAATGAAAGATCACTCGGCATGCACACATAGAAGCATAGTACCATATCCTAATGTTCATCCAGAAGTGAAAAAGGAGATTAATGATTACTTGTTAACCGATAGCCTTAAAAAGTAGTTGCAAGAACAAAATTTTGAAGATATGGTTGAGTTCGGCTCTTATTTCGGAAGGGATCGAAGGGTCTTGAAGCTTTTGATAATCGTGATGCTGCTTAAGGTGAAAGAGTTCATGCAAGAGGGTTGGGAGGGCCCATGGACAGATATATGCAAAACATTGGTGACGATGAAGAAGGAGATAAGATAGGCGCAGACCGAAAGGCGACTGTAAAAGAATTGCGTAATTAGGCTTGTCTCGATATTGGAAGGTTTTTTTTTTCGAAAATGCTCTCCCTTTTAATGTGGCAACAAGTACTTCATATTTTAACATGATTCGATCAGTTGGTTTATACGGTAGAGGACTCAAACCTCCTTTGATGTATGAACTTCGAACTTGGATTTTGAAACAAGAAGTGATGACTACGGAGAGTATGGTGAACGAGATAAAGAAGACATGGGAGCAAACTTATATTTCTATATTATTTGACGGTTGGTCCGATGGCCAAAATCAAAGTTTGATTAATTTTTGGGTGAATAACCCACACGGGACTGTTTTCTTAAAACCAGTTGATGTTTCTGATGCAAAAAGGATGCAGATTTGATGTTTAAGCTACTCGATGATGTTGTCGAAGAAGTGGGAGAACGTATCGTTGTCCAAGTGGTGACAGATAATGCTAGTGCTTATAAGGCAGCCAGAAAGAGATTGATGGAGAAAAGAAAATGCTTATATTGGACTCCATGTGCTACTTACTGCATTGATTTGACGCTCGAAAAACTCAGAGAATTGCCGCAACATAAGAATGCCTTATTAAAGGTGAAGAAAGTGAGCAACTACATTTACAATAATCAATGGGTGTTAGCATTGAAGAGAAAATTTACAAATTTGGAGGTTATTAGCCCGGGTCCTACTAGATTTTCCACAGCATATTTGACTTTACAAAGGATCATTCAATTGAGGCAACCGTTGGAGGCCATGTTTACTTCTGAGAAGTGGATGTGATGATCTTATGCTAGTAAATCTGATGGTAAAGAAATTCGAAAGATAATTTTGAAAGATGAGTATTTTTGGTCTAGTGTTTGTTATGCGTTGAAGGGTACAAAGCCTTTATTTTTGGTGTTAAGGCTTGTTGATTCTGAGCAAATGCCTGCCATGGGGTTCATTTATAGCGCTATGGATCCTGCTGATGAAGAGATAGTGAAAAACTTAGTTGGAGATGAATCATCATATAAGGAGATATGGAGTATCATCGATGAGAAATGGGATTTCCAGCTACACCAACACTTGCACGCAGATGCGTATTTTCTTAATCCCAATTTTCAATATGATGACAACTTCTCTCGTGATGCTGAAGTTAGCTTTGGTTTACTCAGTTGCATGGAAAGACTAATTCCAGATCACAATGAAAGAAGCATTGCTGATTTCCAAATAGACACTTTTAGAAGCAGAACAAGTTTCTTTGGTTTAGAACAAGCGAAATCATCTTGTAAGAGACATTCTCTAGGTATATTTATTTATTTTAAAATCTTTCTGACATCGTCTTTAATTACTTACATATTAACTCTTTAGGAAATAACTTAGTGTGAATTAACGTGCTCATTTTTTCTAGTGCATTGGTGGACTCAATTTGGTGATTGCACTCCAAAATTGAAGAAATTTGCAATTAGAGCTTTAAGCTTAACGTGCTCATCTTCTGCTTGTGAACGTAATTGGAGCACATTCAATCAAGTTCATACAAAAAGAAGAAACTATTTAGCCACACAAAGGATGAATTCCTTGGTTGATGTCTTGTACAATAAGAAGCTAAAGAACAAGCGACTGAGATTGCAGAACCTTAAAGAAGATGCGGATCCTTTAACAAACGATGAATGGATTGCTGATGGCAATGGTGAAGGTCAATCAAACACCGTCAATGTAGATGATGATAATGATCCAGATATCAATATAATTGGAGTACAACAAAATGAGAGTGCTATAGCCACAATAAACCGGCGGAAAAGGAAACATTCAAATTTAGAGAAAGGAACTATAAAATTGTGGGAATTTAACCTTGAAACGTTCATTTATTCACTCAATTCATTAGTACTTTTTTAACGTTTTGTTTTCTTTGCAGGAAAAGGCAAAGGAAAAAAATAGTGCAATTAGAGGATGAGGAAGAAGAGTGGGAGGATCATGAGAGTGATGAGGAGGAACCTAGGGGAACTAGTGATTTTATAGATGATCTTAGTAGCAGTGACTAAGAGTAGCAATCACTAATAATATTAGGCACTATCTTTTGCTTGTTTTTGTTTTGGTTTGAAGTTTCTTGACTTTGTTTATCTATTTTATGCTTGTTTTCTTTGAGACTTTATGTTTTGGGGACTTCCAACATTTTTCTAATGTCATTGAATGTTTAAATTTTATGTTTTTACTGAATTTTTGGTTCATGGTGAAGCTGACGCCTCAAAGCGCCTCGAGAGTTATGCCTCGCCTCACGGTGAAAAACCACCTCAGTGCCCATTTTCGCCTTTTTAAACCATGGGGGCAGTCATTAAGGCTACAAGTTAAAGAGAGTAAAATTATAACAAAATGAAAGACACTTTCAACTCGTACAAAATACGTAGATAAAAAATAGTATCATTTATACTTCCAACAACACACTCGACTACGAGAAACAAAGACATCATGGATGGTGGGAATTACAAAACTATAACAGCTCCAATGTAATATCAAGTATCAACACGTCCAATTTGCCTTCTTCGTGTATAACAAAGAAAGGTGAACAGAACAAAATCACACTTAGCGGCTTTCGCTGCTATGTTTCTTGGAGGAGTTTTGATATTACCTTGGAGGTGTTGATTGGGACACGAGTTGAACCCAAGCGAATTCTTCTTTGTAACTCACATCGGCCTTACACGAAGCGTCACACGTGTACACCACAATTGTAGCCCAATCAAGAGAATTTGCATCATTTTGCATTCCAAAATAATAAAGTAGCTATGGCGAAATCTGAAAGAAACAAAACCAACCAGAGTTAAATAGGAATTTGAGTAATCCCAATAATTAATCTTGATCTCCCACCCCCTGGTGGGTGGGTCCCAAAAGTGTATCTCCCTCCCCCTCGCCCCTCTCGGATTTCCAATGGTAATAGTTAAAAAAAATAAGAACGCACCTGAAATTCAAAACCTCGATTGCCCCCACAGTAGTTGCAAACAGGAATGTCAAACTTTGACTACTGTCCACTGTGCATTGGCCACAATGGCTTTGCTTTAGAGGACCTACAGTACCTGTTCTTCAAGAAAAGAAACAAATTACAACTTGAAGACGGGTTTAATCGAATTAATGTTAGTAAAGATAAATTGTACTCCAAATTAAATCTATCTGACCACCTCAACACTTGCTCGGGGACACGCGATATTTTCTCCTGAAAAGACGCCCAAGTCATCTTGTCATCATCACCCTATTCAATATAATAACAAGTAAATGGGAGTGAAGCAGATCATTCATTTCAATTAAAATTCACAATCAGCAGATAAGTAATACTCACAACAAAGTCATCCATCAAGTATCTCACTGACTCATCCACCATATTCCCAGAAACTAATGCGTTAGAATATTCATTATCAGACATCTCGTTGTCAAATTCACATTCATCTTCATTAGTGTTGGCTTTTTAATTAAATGGAAATGATTTAATTTAATTAAAAGCTAGTTATTTTAATTGTCATTTCTATTTTTCCACACTTAATTTGATTAGTTGAGTTCCTTACTACGACAATTGAATGGACTAGAGTTATTGTGACTACATTATGATAATAAAATGCCTGGTTGAGATAATGTTATCCAACAGGAGATTTAAATAAATAATGGATCCACTCTTCAAGTCCTAGACACCTATCATAATACAATTCAAACGAGGATAAGGTTGGTAAGGATATAAAGACTTATCTTTTGTCATATCTGTTCTTTATATTTATCTTGATTTATCCTATCATTTATTTGGATCTTATCCTACAAAATTCAAATCTATCTATATCTCTTATTTAGGACTTTGAATGTGACACAATGACTTGGGTGGCAAGTCTATAGTGCTACACGTTACTACATAAAAAGAGAGAGGTGGATGCATGTTGAGAGGAAAAGAAAGGGAACGTGTACTTACCTACATGCATGCATGGCACATTGTTCGCTCATGTTTCATCTTGCACTTATAGCATAAGAGTGATCTCGCTCAAGTAGAGACGATAAGTGTCTCATGTTCTACAAGCCTGCTCCTTGGATTAATCAGCTCAAATCCTCGGGAGAAGTCAGAATCCACTACACAGGAGCCTCAACGCTGTTAGATCATCACGGGAGTCTTGATCCGTTGGAGGACCGGTGCAAGTCCAGGCAGGATTGCGGAGTTTCAAAGAATTAATGAAGAGCAACGGGATGTTGACTCACAGTACATACTAAGAAAGAAATCAGGGAGTGGTTTCACTAATATCTTAGTTGTTTGATTGTTTTATGCGTAATTCAATCCTTTAATTCTTTGTAACTGGTTTAAACTCTTGGCAACTAGTGGATTTGTTTGTCTGCAGGTGCAGGCGGGTGGTTTTTTACCCTATTGGGATTTTCCACCTTAAAAATCCTGTATGTGCTGTTTTTGTTTATTTAAATTTTCGTATGCACTCTCCGTGCTAGATATATCTGGGTTACAATTGTAATATAACCCAGATACATCTAGTTTGAGCTCACAGTAAGCAAACTGGAATTTAACAGAACACAATCCAGATACGTCTAAGTAATCCATAAATCAGACAACTCTTAAATTTTCAATTAGTGATCTCATACTCTGGCCAGTGAGAGTTGCCAGTGGCTGTTTAGAAATAGAAGTTAGTAAGCATGAAATATAAACAATGTCATGCAGAAAATTATCATGTTCAGATGAATGATACCTAATTCAGACATTGATAAAGATGTTTGGAACTGGGCACATCCTACTTTATGACCAAACTGCCAATGTGCAGCCTACAACGCACGTTTTCTCCTCCGTCTAAATTTTGTATTTCTTTTTCAGACTATAGCAAGGTTTCACCACTTAACAAGACCTTGATTCGTGAGTTGCTGAGTTCCTGACAGAAGGTTCTTGGGGTGCACTTAAGGGAGATGAACCCCCATTATCTTACTCATTTGAAGACTTTGATTCATCACGGCATAATGGATGAGTTCGCACTATTTCGCATCGAACCCTGCATAACTTAGATATGCTTGTAACTTTTTTTTTCTATGCTTTTTGTCTCCACCGCCAATGAGCTGGTTGTTGGGGAAATCACCATTTTCAACCTCAATGGCAACGAGAAAGAGCTGATGGTTGTCGACTCCACCCTCTTTAGCAAAAAAGCTACCGAGATGTGCAAGGAGATCACTTATCGTGAAAATTGCCAAGCAGGGTGCAAGTTAGCAGAGAAGAAAATGCCGCTGCCTGCGTGGAAAGATTTAGCGTTGCCCCAGAGGCTGTTGCTATTGAGACCGATACTACAAAAGTTGCAATTCCTAAAACTGGTCATAAAAGGTCGCTACTTCAGAGGCCATTTTCCTACCTACGGAGATGAGGGACAAACAAAAGGTGATTACCACTAATAAGGACTCAATGAAGAGAAAAGACCCCCATTTTGATGGTCTAAAACTGATGGAGTTTGCCATCAATGTGAAAATCTAAAGGGCTTAAGCCGGTGAAAAATGAGCCGTAAGATATAGGAGGAGGCCCTAAAAATGATACCAAGCTACACTGTTAAGGCCGTGTCAAGAGTTTTCACATAGTGATCCCCTGAATGTGATGATCTACGAGAATGTCCAGTTCTCAGGACAATGGAATTGATATAGACACTCCCCTAACTGCGCTGACATACTAAATTGTAGCGTTCATTCTTCACCATCATCCGCCGCATGACATAATACCATCCTTGAGCAAAAGAGTGAAGAACTAGGAAGGCTAAGTCTTGCCAGGCTAGTGGAGAGGAGAGAAATGGAGGTTTGCTAAGGATGTGAAGGCCCTAATGGTATGCGACACTTAAAACCTTAAGAGCTAGTTGATAAGAAAGAAGGATGTCCTCAAAAAAAATGAGAGGAATCAAACTACCGAGGCCTGAACTAAGGTTTCCGAGGACGATCAGGTCTCCCTTAACTTTGACAAGATGATTATCAAGAAGAAAGAATTAATCAGGGACCTGATAAGGTAGAGCGACCATGACAAGGAGACATTGTTAGCGAAGAGAGAGTGAGTTGTGAAATAATATAATGAGGCTTTCCCAAATTCAGCTGAGTACCAAAGGCTCATTGGGAGCCTGATGAGGACTTGTAGAGGACACATGAGCAAATAGACATAACGAGAACCCTGACTTGGAGTTCCTCTTCACCAAAGTCCCAAAAGATGGATTTCACGAGGGTGGAAGGTCCTCTTGAGCTTCGCCAAGTTTGAAGTCCTTATAGATTATGAACCTTTTTTAGTCCCCCGTTTTATTTTTGTTTTGAACTCTTTTTATGTCTATCCATAGAGGCAGCGAACCTTTTTCTTTATAAATCAATGCATGACAATATTTTACTTCGAGATGTTGTGTTTTGCTATTTAGCTATTGTCATGTTGTAATGTTAATTATATTTATAGTCCTATCGGTTGTATCATTGCCTTGATTGTGTTGGCTTTACCCAGGACTGATGGTCCTACCAGATGCGATCCGTTGGCCATACGAGAATGTCACGAGTCTGCTCGTGATTGTGTCGATTGTAGTGTTTATTCTAGTGTTTTAGCAAGCTGTGGGCACGGATCATTCGCCTTTCGCTATTTGCTCTTGTAAGGTTGTCCACATGGATGCCTTCTAGTTCACGATTACGTTTACCCGGCGTAGTAGCGGGATAAAGGCGTAGGCTCTTGTCCCCCCTTCCCTTTTGTGTCATTTTTGTTAGGGTCTGGTCAACTTTTGTGTATATGTCTCTCGTGCTCATGCAGCATGCCTTAAGCATTGATCGCGATGGAGTTAACCTAGCATAGTAATGAAAATACGGTACACACTTGCCTCTCTGTTGCTTTATTGTTACAGTTAGGCCATTTCAGGACGTCCTCTGAGCCTTAGATGATCCATGGCAAGGTTTAACCGCTACCTTGGAAGAACAGAATTGGTTGTGGACTTTATGTGAAACACTTAAATTGAAACAAAAAAGTCAATTTTATTAAGACGTAATGGTAGTGTTACAATTACATTCTCTTGTGGCTAGGGTCGCAAAATATTCCATGAGTTCCCTAATTAGGCAAATTTTATCGCAAATATTATAGGGTTGCGCTTTTGTACTCAAATTATCTTGTTGATTGCGTAGGTGATACTCACAAGTACGGTTGCCTTGGCTGCATTGATTACGTTGATCATCTTGTCGGTTGCGCTGATCGTGTTGCTCCTCAGGCAGATCTCGCTATCAATTATGTTCATCATATAATGGGGATCTCATTCCTTTGTTTCGAGGTCGTCTGTTATTCCCAGGACGATAGCACGTTAGTTTCCAAACCATAGGGAGATCCTCGCATTGAGGGCCAAGGAATGGTGGACTCAAAACCTCTTCGTGGTTAGGGCTTAGGTGGTTTTGCTGGCTCCAAGATCACTTAAATTGACCTATCTAAGTTTGAATTTGGGGTTTTTATAGGGTGAAGTCCTGTCTTCCAGTTTTTGACGATCCTTGCAAGTCCATTCATGTCACTAGCAGTGTTTAATGGTTTCCTCATGCTTAATTCCCTTTTAGATCTACTAGTTGGGAGTAGGTCTTAGGCTCTTTGTCTTGCACATTACGGTGAACTTACACCGTATGCAGAGCCCATTTATGAGGGCGTCAAATCCCTCTCAATCTGAAATATTGTCAATCTTGTTGACAATGTTGCAAAATCACCTAAAGTAGCTCTTGTTCTAGCTTCTGGGGAACATCACACAATTGGGCTATGTGTGTTGTAGTGGATTGGTTACTGTTGAACGCATTTGTGAATTCCTGCTTCAATTGGGGTCGATTGGAAATATTCCTTGGTCGAAGGCAGTTATGTAACGCCTTGAGTTCTAAGAACCCGGAATGTTAGTTCTTTCTCTAAAATATTTCATGATTTTTTGTTTAATAATAATGATATTAATAAATACGAAAAAATAACAAATAATTAAGATGTAGAAATTCATTTAAAATAGTAATTATTTTAGAGTATTTTACATTTGTTCGATCTCTACTAGCTCGAAACATTTATCATTAAATACTAAACAGTTCAAACATTTAAAACAACATGCTTCAATACATCAAGTTTACTTAAATAACAATGGAAATGAAATTTCTTATTTAATAAACCTGAGAGAGCTCCCACGACTCGGCACGCCTCCAATTTCCTAAATCTGTAATTTGTTAAAATGAAAGGCATGAGTATTTCAAGAATAATTAGTAGGCTCTGCACAAATTAACGAATCTATACAAGTATATAAGGCAAATCGATAAGCAATTCTGTAATGTAATACCCGAAGGCAAGTAATTTTCCCAAAGGCAAGTCTAGACCGGAAGGCAAGTCTAGGACCTAAGGAAGTCGACTAGATACTAAAATCATTCATATAGTACAGATTATTGACTATAAATACTCAAAAAGTAAAGTTGATGTTGGTTTTTGAGCCTAGTTAAGTCTCTCTCGCGTTTTGAGCTTGCGAAGTGATGAGAATCAGTTATCTAGTTGTTTGTAAGCCCCATCTAGTTAATAACCAGTTTAATTTATGTTAATACACTTAAATATTAAGTATTTATAGATAATATAGAAGTTATGGGCTAAAATTGAAAGAATATAAAAGTTCACGAGTCAAATAAAAAGAATTGAAGAGTTTTGAGGACCTGATGAGCAATAAAATTGAACTAAAAATATTTTGGACTAAATTATAAGATTTTTAAAACATGGAGGACTTTTGCAAATAAAGTTTGGGGTTAACTTAAATAAGAATAAGAAATTGAAGGATTAAAATTGAAATAAAAGTTTAGGGGTCAAATTGTAAAATTTGAAAGTTAAGGACTAGAATTTAAATAAACTTTGAGGGCTTACTTAACTAATGGCCTGTTAGCGAACCCTTTTTAAATGTTTTAATCACTTTTTATCACTTTTTTATCCATTCTTTCTTTATCCTAAATCAATCACATCCACATATCTCATCACATCCACAAATCTCAACCACTCACCTCCACTCATTCTCTCTCCTCTTTTACATTAAAAATCTTTAAAAACCTTTATAAACTACTCCCTATCACCCTTTAAAATAAATATCTTTGGGGACTAAATTTGTAAATATAACTTAGAGGCTAAATCATAACAATTAAAAATTGAGGATTTATGATTTAAATATAATATAAGGACTAACTTAAACTAAACGACAAAGTGGAGGCACTAGGCTTGCAATTTTCAATTTAAATCATGAATATTTGGCCAAAAGGAGAGTCGGCTTCTCCACTCTAGATCACGTCTCTCTCTCTCTCGCGGCTGAAAAGAAATGGAGAAAACTGGCGGCGACCAGTGGTGTCGCTGTCGGGGGTCATTGGCGAAGGTAGGGGTGGCTATGGGGGTCCTCTTGGTGGTTTTTTACTAAAGAAAAAGTGATTATTTAGCTCGAATTCTGGTGTTGAAGGTTGAGGAAATTTTGGTATTTCTCTCAATCCAATCAATTTTCTTGTTTCTAATTGATATATTGAGCCCCTAGAGGATGTTAGGAAGGTGTGGAAGGTGATAATGAAGGATTTGGTGTATTTGTGTGTGATGGATGTTTGGATCTATGCAAGTATATATGCATTTGAGTGTGTGTCTGTATGTTTGGTGTTCGTTGTGAAATGTGTCAAATAAATGCCGCAAGTGTACGGGTCGAACAAGTAGTAAAATGGATTTTGAGTCCAAATATCGATCCCACAAGGACTTGATTTAACTACCAAAATTATCAATTTTATACTCTATTTGAAAAGACAATTCGAATGCTGTTTTGTTTTTCAATGGAAATAAAGTCTTACTAAATAAATATAAAAACTAAATAATATCTAAATAACAAGAAGTAATATTTGCGAAATATAAATAAACAACGATGGGAATTATAAGACTTGGGACTTACAATTTCACCGACTTTGATCTCTCTAGTATACGTAATTGGATTCAAGTAGTGATCTAATTTTCGTCAACGATCGAATTTACAAAAATAACTATTTACCTCTCTCGAGGATAAATAATTCTATTCTATTAGGTCAATTTATTTATCTCTAAATAAATTCGTTATCAACCTTTTAGAACGGCATTCACATGCTAAATTCACTTAGGTTACGTCGAAACTTTACCTAAAGATCACACTAACCACAAGTTTATCTCTAAACCTTGTCTAAATTAGTGTTCTATGTTGTTTATTCTAATTTGTATTTTCATTTCTCAAATCCAACACAAACCAATTCATAATTTATCAATTGATCAAAAAGATAAATTTATAAGTCCAACAACATAAAATTAACGAGAAACCAGTCACATACTATTAAATCCAATAACAAAATACTAGAGTTCACAAAGAGGATTCATTGTTCGTCCCAAGTATAAAATTTAGCTACACATGAATTTTAGTACGAGAATTTCACTAGATAAAATATAGAAATACATAACCAGATGTTAACGAGTTGGTGTCTTTCCTTGGGTATTTCTGCTTTCCGTTCTTCTTCAACTGTCTCCAATTGCACCTCCTCCTTGAAAGCTATGTATTTCTATAAATTCTCTATAGTATGGGTTTTGTTTTCACTCTTGTAATGCATATGTAAATTTCAGTATATGAGTGTAAATCCCTCTGCATGTGCTCTCTCTATTCTCGTATTTTTTCTGTAGGAATTTGCATGCATTCTCTCCACTCTGAATCATCTCTCTCGTAACATGGCCTTGCATTCTTTTATAAGAGCTCCACTTTCAATTCTTCCACATGCCCAATTGTTAGTCAACAAAGGAAAAAGGAAGTGATGATTGTGTTCTTACATGATGGGCAATTATGATGTTCCCATTTTCTTTTCTCTTTTGTTCCCACTAACATTTGCCTCCATCATTATCTCCACTCCAATATATTCCCGCTAACAACTCTCAAATGATTATCCGGAGATGCCAATACGAGGAGAAATTTCGTAACATTGCCATGCGATCTTTCATCTTCAAGAAATACGATTTTTCATCCATTTTTATCGTTTTTCCCTCTTTGTAACTCCTAACATAAAAAGTAAATAATAACCAGTAAAAATATACAAAAATATAATAAAACATTATAGAAATATGATAATTAAAACACTAAAAATATAACATAACATTTGGTGTGTTTGTGTGATGGCTACTGGTGGTCGTGGTATGGTGGTGATGTGGTGGTGATTGCGGTAGTGGTGAAATTGCCACTATGTATGCATTTTTACGTAGGGCTGAAGTGAATGCACAGTAAAATCCAGGAGATAGCATTGTGAAATCAAGTGGAGATCTAAATGAATAACAAATGATTGAAAACTATTGTGTGTGATCGTTATGACATAATAATGGAAATAAAGATTTAAGATGAAAGGTTGAGAGATTACCTATAGAAACTTGTTGTTCTTGCTTGATGTAGAATGAAAATGGAGAATGTGAGTGATGATGATGGAGAAAAATTAGGATAGTAATGGTGCTAAGGTTTCAAAGAATTCCAAGTACAAGTATATAAAGGGTATTATGGGGTAAGAACTCAAATGGGCCTATAATGGGCTTCTAGTTTGAATAAATTACCGCTATACTCAAATTGGACTATAATTTGGGCTTTAATGAATAAAAATAAAAAAAAGAACTTTGGGGACTAAAATCAATAAATTTTAAAAGTTAGACCTAAAAATAAAATTTGAAAAATAAACAAATTTTTATAAATTATTTTCTTATAATAATTAAATATAATAATAGATAATATAAAACTTGACTAGACTAGTGTGAGCTATTAAATTCTATAGGTGAAGTCGTGGCGACACGTTTGAGATTTTATTTAATTAAATATTTTCATTTAAGAAAAATTTTGCGGCACCACAGGTTATACCACTGCTTTGCATCACCTGAAAGGGTTACGTGGAAGTTCTTGCATTTTGTCGCTGGAGATTTTCCATGAAGCTTTGTTTTGTATATGTTGATATGTCCTTGGGATCGCCCTGACCTTTGTAGACGTCTATTTGGGGTATTTTAAACCTTCGATCAAACTCCATCTTTTTTAGCACATTAGAGAATAAGAGGTTGTCATCATTGTTGTCGAGCTCCAATGACCTGATAGAGTGTTTACCTTCCTCAAACTTCTCTCGATTGTAGTTAGTGTCATCCTCTAAGTCTTCTTTCCAACTCTTGCTTGTTTTTCCCTCTGACGGGCAGCTTTTAAGATTTTTCCTAGAGCACGCCTCGCTCTTTGCATTTGTGGTCATCGAGGCATTTCTCGTACCACGCACTTTGCTCTTTCTTGTCATTGTGCTTTTCCTTGAGGTCATGGTCCCTATCAAGCTAGTTCTAGAGGTCATTTTGTTGTGGCTCGTCACATGAGGTGTTCATTTAGTTTCTTAGATCACTTTTCAGAGTGTTTTGGCCAGCTCGTTTTCGAGGGCCAAAATCAGCCTCGCTTGACCCGTCATCATCCGTAGGTCTCTTTTCTATGTTGTGCTAGAGTTTATCGCCTATCGAAGATGCAGCCTAACTTTGTTAGGATTGTGTTCCTCATGGTGGTGGCTTTTTTCATGGCCAATGCTCTGGCCTGGGATGGTTTGCGAACAAGTTTCCTTAAATTCACCATTTCTCATATTCACGAGTTTGTTGAAACTTGGTGCTTTAATAGTAGGTTGGTTATAAAAAATCTGTTGCATCATGCCTTCAAATCCGGGTTTTCCTTGCGAAAAGTTAGCACTTCGCACTCAACTCTTCCCAGTCTTTTCTCTCTCTTTTTTTCCTTTAGTTCACCATTTGAATCCTATGGGTCGCTTCCGATGCTACATCCTTAAAGTTATTCACCGTTCTTTTTGACCTAGCTCTTTATTTCTTGAGTGTAAGTGGATGCCATTAGAGCTTACAAACAAGCTTTTAGACCATGAATAATTGAAGATGTTCATGTCAGATTTGCTATCGTACATATAGACAGCGCCAATATGTTAACGTATAAATTCGGATCGTGCCACCTCTATACCAATAAATCTCCCAGTCCATGTTGTCACACATTGCTGGTGCCTACACGGTCAACCAAAATCGTTAGGCAATAAAATCACCGGAGAAAAATAGGGTGACGACCGCTGGTATTACAATAGTCAAGTCATTGTCGGTGCAATGGAAGTAAACATCAAAAGTTATAGAATTTGTGTGAGTGGTGCTTTGTAAGATGAGTGGAAAGGAGTTAGAGGATGAGGGTGACGTGAGACAATAGATGCGGGGTTTCAATAGAGAAAACTTGCATACAGTTTATCTTGAATTTACTTCCTTATTTATAGTGTGTCATGATCAGGGTTTGGTACAAAGGAGAAGTTTACTTGGGGATAAATCCTTTTCAAGTTTGGAACCCAAAATCTTTTGGAACTTTGTAAAGATTTAATTTAGTCCCTTAGCATTTGGTTAGCGTGACTTTCCTTTTAAGCCTTAGATTCTTTCCTTGATTCGAGAACTTAGGTGCCTATGCTTCTAATGAGGCAGTTATTTAAGGTCGGTTCATGCGAGGTCATGGAGCACCTCGCAAATTATATTGAGTTATCCAAGCTTAGCTAAGAGCCACATCACCAAATGTAGGGTCACTGTGGCTACTATGTTAGCAATTTGATCTAAGATGCCATGTGGAAGGCAGTGGATTCTATATATAACAGATATGAATTAAAATTACGATACATTGGAATGATCAATTTTTTCGCTTTCTCGATGTATAACCCCTTTATATTGGAAAATGTTATATTTATAATTTTAGTTAATGAATTCAACACAATTTTTATTCATAATCTATCTTTCTTCTATTTTCAATGGTGGACAAGTAATTTTTCAACACCAAAATTGAAAGGTGAACTATAGAGCCTGACTGGCACAAACATTGTTGGATAACAATAAATAGCTTGTGGTCATGAGAGACCAATGAGTAGGTTGGCAAATGTAAAAAGAAAATGACCATTATCAAGAAAGAAATATCTTACATATCATACTGAGCTTCTTGTAGGCATTCACACAGGCAATGGCTACAACAATGTTCTCTCTCAACACACCCTTGTATGAAAGCATTAATTAGGATATCTTAAGAAGTGATTCATATTTATAATTGATACGATGGACTCACTCTTGTTTATTATAGTAATAATGCTATGTAAATTTTGTATGTCAAGATGTTAAAATGATAATTTATATTTTTGACATTACTTGCATCTGTATCTATTTCTCGTACCATAAGGATACTAGCAGCTAATAGAAAGAGTGTGTGTGTATGTTTGTGTGTGTCTATATATATATATATATATGCACATTAATGTGCTAATTAGTGGCCTAAATAGTGGCATTAATTAGCATTTTTATAAAGCATCAAAACATATTTCTATCATTCTTTCACAATTCATTCTATTCTTTCCTGCGAAATATTTTATAGTGTGAAACAAGTGGTTAAATTTATTAAAATAGAAAATTTAGTATAATATAAAACAATAATTTAATATTAGTCGGGTTTTTTTTCACAAACTACCTCCGCCTTCTCCATCAAAATTCGTTTGCCGATGAGGAACCAGTTGTTGATGGCAAATCATAGATCTAGTCTGCCATTGGTGAACAAGGGAAGATCTTGGTCCTCATTATGTGTCACTACACGAACTAGAGTGTTTGGTTCATTGCAGATCGGTTATGGGGAATGGAAGGAGATAGATGGCGACATGTGTAAAGGGATAGACTAAAAGGTCAAAGACAAGGGATAAGTTTCACAATTTTAAAAGTTCAACAGCTCTATGTAATTTTTATTTGTACGAATTTGCCATTTAAAAAAAATTGAATCAAACATTTTCCCTCTTTTTTCTTTTGATTTTATTTTAAAAATACAAACCAAACAACTTTTCAATTTTGTAAAAAAAAAGAAATTAAAATTGAAAATTGAAAATGTTTTCAAATCTCAAAACTGAAAACTCAAACACAAAAGAACACACGCTTAATTAATCTCTTGCCTTGGTTCCATTATTCATTTTCAATGTTTCATTTTTAGGATGAAGTTTTCAAGTAAGTTCCCATTTTGCATTTGTTTTATTAAGCATGGAATATAAGTGCATACCCAATTTAGCCTTTGTTTAGATCTAACTCCAATTCATAAGAAGTCAATCGTACAATTTCCAAGGAATATAATCTTTGATTTTCTGACTCCAACATTTTACAATAACTTTACCATGAGTAACAACTGTGGTAAGGAAAGTCAATAAAGGTAGAAAAAAATTATTTTAATAGGTTAATGGTTTATAACCACATCCAATGTTGAAAACAAAAGGTATAAACATTAAAAACCAACACACTTAAGATATAAAAGCTCTCCATATATTCATGAAAATATGTTGATTAAAAATTAATGCAATCAATCAAATTGAATAGTTGAAATGAGTTTCATATAAAAGTAAAGGTTCATTTTAACCACTATTAAATCTTTCAGCATAATGTGGCTTTAAAGAAATAGTTAATGTCAATGGATTTAAATCATATGAATTTGACAAATACAATTTCTCATTGTGATTGGAGCTTGTTGTCATTGTAGCTACCTGATCATTATTTCCTCATCCAAAATGCAGATTTTGATGATAACTATCCAAAACAAAAAGCCATATAGTAATAAAAAAAATGATCATTCATTTAAAATGAATATTTCTATCAATAATATTGTCACAGAAAACACAAATTAAAACACTAAATCATGTAACCAAAACTCTAAACTAGCAAAAAGATACGAGGAAATCATTGACCAGCTTTTCGTTGAACTCCTTGATGTATCGCAAATGGCTGTAGAATATAAAACACATCAAAACAATTACAAATGAATCTTGATAAAAAAAATAGAAGAAAATAAATCAAATACTATAAAATATTCAACACCCATCCAATATATTTTATTTGATAAGAACAAATAAAAGAGTCATCAATTCATCCATCCATATAAGACTCTATAAATGGAAGAAATCAAATTATAACCAATGGAGAAACTAACTGAACACAATATCAAAGAGGTAAAACTCACAAGTATTAGTGATACTCATCTGACATATTCGATCATCGATCATATCAAATAACAAAAGAAACCATTAATTCATCGATCAATATACGGCTCATGCACATATCGAAAACAAATCAAATCACAGATTGAAACTTACCAGTCTTAGGACTCTTAGTAATAATTCAATTATAGCTCCAAAAATTAAACAAGATTCACAAGTGCAATGATAACACTAGTATAGGAAAGTTAAAAATGGATCAAAACATATGGGATGAGTCTTCACAATCACAACTTTGTTAGCTTCCAAAAACAAATCAACCACAAAGAGAAACTCACAAGTCTTGGAACTCTTTTATAATTAAGTTATAACTCCAAAAATTAAACAAGAAATCACAATTGCAACAATGACACTAGTATGGGAAAGTTGAAGGTGGATCAAAACTCACAAGATAAGTCTTCATGATCACAACTTTGTCAGCTTCTTGATTTGGACCAATCAAATAAAAAAAAAATGTGAACACTTTAATGAACTTGAAAAGCAGGAAATCAGGATTAAACACAGTTCATCAATGTTCATTGAATTCACAAACTAATCAAATCATGATTTTAATTGAACAATGGCTGCTAACAAAATTTTATCATACCTAAACGCTAATAATAAATTTCTGTAATGCCCATTGCAGTATAAACAATACCAGCTAAAATTGTTGAATTTCTTACATAAATTGCAACGCCCCGAGTTTGAAGAACCCGGAACGCTAGTTCTTTCTTTAAAAAAACACTTAAATTCTTTAAACCACAATTTCTTTTTGTAATAATAATAATAAATGCGAAAAAATAACAAATAACTAAAATGCGGAAATTAATTTAAAATAGCAAAACATTTTAGAATTTTCTCACATCTGTTCAATCTCTAATAGTTTCAAACATTTAAAACATTCGAGTGACATACTTAGGCAACTTGAGTTCACAAAAGAAATAACGACGGAAACGAAGTTCCTTATTAAACAAACCATAAAGAGCCTCCACGCCTCGCCAAGCCTCCAACTCCCTAATCTGCAATTTGTTCATTAAATAGAGAAAACGTGAGTATTTAAAATACTCAATAGATCCCACGCACAACAATTAATATATAATACAAATTAATAGCACATAATCATAAAATACGAACAGGTATGAAATACAAGTTCGTTCATCATCTCTCTAAATCGTGCACGTCATCATAGTATTTAATAGCACGTCGTTGTAAAATATTAGGCTAAAAGCCTATCATCATAATGCTATTGAAACACGTCGTAAGTAGGCTAAGAGCCTATCGTCATAGTGTCGAGGAAGCACATCATAAGTAGGCTAAGAGCCTACCGTCATAGTGCCGAAGAGGCACGTCATAAGTAGGCTATGAAAGCCTATCATCACATAACATTTACATGCAGTATTATAACAATATTAATTGTAAATGCGCACATTTGGAAGAAACTTTTAAGAAAAGGGGATCTACCTTAACCCTTAGCCAAGCATTGAGCTTACTAACGGTGAGAAATCAGTCATCTAGCTGTCCGTACGCCTCGTCTAGTCAATAATGAGTTTAATTTGTGTTAATACTCTTAAATATTAAGTATCTATAAGTAATATAGAAGTTTGTGGACCAAAATAGAAAGAATATAAAACTTTGGGGGTCAATTTGAAAGAATTGAAAGTTAGGGACTTGAATTTAAAGAAAATTTGAGGGCTCATCTAAATAAAATAAATAAGATGGGGGATTAAATCTGTAAATAATGTTTAGGGACTAAATTATAACAATTAGAAATTACAGGATTTGAAATTTAAATAAACTATGGGGACCAACTTAAATGGAGTAACTAAATCTAGGGACTAGCCTGCAATTTCCGATTTTTTAAAATGAATTGGGCCGGATCTCTTTCTCTTCCACCCGATAACTCTCTCGGCCTTTCGCTCTCTCTCTCCTCACGACTCTCACTCTCTCGGCTTCTCTCTCTTTCTCGACTCGCCGACGATTTCTCCGGCGAAAGTGGCGGCGAAGGTGAAGTTGAAGGTGGTGAAGCTAGTGGTGAAGTCTATTGAAAGAGTTATTGAGTATAAAGGGAGAAATCATTGGTTGAAGGTTGATGAATAAATTTGGGTATTTTCAAAATTCGATCAAAACTCTAATTGTTTTCGAAATTAAACTACACTATGATGTTCTATAGAGGTAGAGGAAGGTGTAGGTATGATTTTTGCGTTGTGAAGTGGAGTTTTGGGAGTAGATGTTGTTTGGGCCGAGCTTGATGCGCACGATGTATATGTATTGTGTATGTATACGAGCGTGTGTGTGTGTTCTGGTTGTTTTCTGTGTGTTTGTATGGAGATGATGGTGTTACTGGTGGTGGGTGACGGCGATGGCAATGGTGGTCGAGGTGGTGGTGCGGCGGTGAGGTGTCGGGCGATGTATGTATGCGTGTATTGTGTATGTATTTTTTTTCTATTTGTGTGTAAAAATCAAGTGGATAATACAAGAAGATGATTAAAAAAACTTGTGTGTGATTTCAAACTTAGAACAACCAAATAAAAATAGAGATTTAACTAAAAATATCAAGAAATCTTACCACTTGAAGCTAGCTTAATGTGCGGTGATGAGATGAGTGGGATGAACTTGAAGATCCCAATGCTGAAAGAGGGGAGAGTAGTGAGGTTAGGGTTTTAAATCAACCTCAAACTAGTATAAATAGGGTAAAAGCTAGGTTACCCCTCCAAATGGGCTTCTTGTGGCATAAGAATGGAATTTGGACTTTAAACGGGCCTATAATTGGGTTTAAAATATAAAATCATGACCGGATAAGAAGCTAAGTTTTTTGGAATTTAAACGAATAACTTCTAAAGTTGATCCTCAAACGTAAATTGAAAATAAATATCATTTTATAAATTTTTATTTTTATTTTTATTTTAAATAATTCAATATAATAGTAAATATTATAAAATTTTAACTAGACGAGCGTACGCTGTTTAACTCTATAGGTGAAGTTGTAGCGACACGTTTGAGATTTTTATTTAATTAAATATATTTTATTTAAGAAGAAAATGCGGTCACTACATAAATTACATCCTAATTATTACTTCTCTAGATACACTAGTAGAAGCAATGAAAAGAATTGAAAGAAGCGAAAAGATATGAACTGGAGGAGCAATCACTGAACTTGGAAGGAATTGAAAGAAGAGGAGAAGGATAAGAAGAGGTAGAGGCATCAAGGTGCTAATTAAGATAGAATTGAATCTCTAGATTCTAAATGTAGACTTAAAGAATAATTAAGCATACTAATTGAACTTTACAAGTAGTGCGCACAACTTTGGTTCTTGGTACTACAAATGTAATTTTGGTGAACATGTAAGGATATTATTGGAATTATATCTTTTTCAAGCTCAAAGCACTTTTAGAAGTAGGAGAGATACAACCAAACATATATAAACTTAATTAAAAGTATTTTTATTATTTAAGAAGTGCTTTTCGATTTCTAGAAAGGCTTTCCAAACACATAGTTGCTCTTTTTAGTTCATAATAACAAAAATTCGAATTTTATTTTTATTTTTGGCTCCTGTACAATGAACATTCTTCTAGTTGAACAAATCGTCACTATTTGAGTAAACCAATCTCCATCGTATCCTTAAATAGATTTTTCTGCAATAGTTCCATTGTGATATCCGGTTCCTATTGGAAGAAGAAAAACATCTATTAAAACATAATGATATAATTCCACGCCTTTGGAGCTTTTTTGATATGCAAGTGTTCCTTTATTAGCTGTTTTGTTCTTTTGTCAACAAATTTTCTTATCTTGGGACATCTTTGTTGGCTGCTAGCTAGACTCAGTAGGGTCACTTGATGGGTCCTGGCAGGCATGGGAGAGCAAACAAAGTATGATGGTCTTCGGTCTAGCATTCCACCTTGCAAGGTTATCGTTGCACGACTAAAAGAAAGCTTTAGCTAATTGACGGTATGCTAAGGAGTTTCCTTATTAAGAAACGCTAGCCCTCAAAGAGGTGAAGACAACCAATAAGGAACTACTGCAGCCCCTACTTTTTTAGGAAGAACTTCAAGTTGAGAAGTTACCCAAAATGTTGTTTTTCAATGTTCAAGTATTTCTTTATTATCCAAAAAATTACTTGGTAACCTTTTTCTTGGGTAGATGATTAGTGCTCAAAAGTGATATTTATTTTGTATTAACTAATATATTTTGAGCAGTTGATTCTAATAATAATAATGAACTAATAATAATTTTATGTTATGCTTTCAAGTCAATCCTAGATACAAGAAGAATTTGAGAAAGAAATGAGATAATGGGTTTTAATACAATGGAGATGGGCTCATTCTTGAAGGGATATACATGATTACAAAGGGCCCAAATTAAGAGAGAAAGTTTGTGGACTTTGATAATTTTTTATGGGCTTTGGAGTTGAAACAATTAGAGGGCCTACACATATATACATACACCATATAAGAACAAAAAAAAAAAGAAGGCAGAGGATACACGGCTGAAGAAGAAAAAAGATAGAAAAAGGCAGAGAAGAAAGCCGACACACATGAAGCTGAGAACAAGACAAAAAGAAAGAAAAGCAACGGACGTGCTTGATCGGAAGCGGCTGGCACTCGTTCTTCATCTCCAAAATTCCTCCTAAAACTATGGTTTTCTCTTCCTTTTCTATGGGGAACTAATCTCCCAACCAAGGTTAGGGGATAAACCTAGATTATTCATGTGATGTTATTGATTCAATTTAGACAATCACTTTTATGTAGTTTTCAGCTTTGGTTGTTGAATTTAGTATTGGGTTTGTTTATTGATGGATGTTATACAATTTAATTCATTGGTTCAATCAAGTTTTTCCCATTGTTTAGGAAAAACAACCATTCTTTCGAAGTTGTGAAGACTTAATTGACTGATTATAATCTCAACGAATTATTTCTTGATAGATTGTTGTCGTAGGCACAGTTTACACTTGAGATTGGTTTTATAAGAGATTATTTGTGCTTATTGTGTGAACTACCATTAATTGAATTTATCTTTTCAATATCACTTCTTAAGTAAGTTGTAAGAAAATAATTAAATCAGTGATACCGCATAGATAATCGACGATGGAACCCCAACGCCTTAGTGTTTCTCTCTTATTAGTTTACTATAACTCAAGTTCATTTATTTCATTATTACAATCTCAATTGAATCATTTTAAATATTTTATCTCTCTTAGTTTATAATAATTTTGCAATCTTTCTCATTATTCCTGGTGAAACGACACTCGTACTCTGAGTTATACTACTATGGGACTCCTGCACTTGGGATTAACAAGCAATTTCTGGTGCCATTGCCGGGGAGCAGTTTAGCAAAGAACACAGAATTTTCGCACATTTGGTATACTCATTCTATCTTTACTTTTTTAAAATTAGTTTATTTTTCTTTCTTTTTTAAATTTTCGTTATTATTATTATTTTTTTATTTTTTATTTTTTATTTAAAATTTTTTTGGTTCATATGGGTCATAGAGATCATTTAGGTAGATTTGCTAAGAAGCCTAAAACCGAATCTGTGCACAACTCTGAGTTCGAATCTGACATTTCTATAGGAAATATATTGGCTTCTAGTTCATCTGCAGTATCTCGTAACATGGAAGATTTTAATAATGATTTTGCATTGCATAATAACCCTCCACCACCAGTGAGAACTTTACAAACGTATTTGCATCCAACACATAACGCTACACCGTCATGCATCTTGCTACCACATAACATGCCTAACTATGATTTCAAACTTGGCATGGTCCAACTACTTCCTTCATGTTATGGTCTGGAGAATGAAAATCCATATTTGAATCCGTATTTGCATGTTAGGGCTTTTGAGGACGTTGTTTGTGCATTCTATAATCAAGGTGATAGCCTAAATTTTGTGAAGTTGAGAATTTTCCCATTCTCTTTTAAAGATAAGGCAAAAAGTTGGTTGTATTATTTGGGGGATCGGTCTATAGGTTCATAGGATGAGATGTGTGAGGAATTCTTTAATGAATATTTTCCTAATTACAAAAAAAATGGTTTTGAAAAAAAGATTTCTAATTTTTCTCAATCTGAGAATGAGTCATTATATCATGCATGGAAAAGGTTTAAATAGCTGTCAAGTTTGTGTCCACATCATGGTTTTGAATCTTGGCGTTAGGCTAGTTACTTTTATGAGGGACTTCTCCCTAGAGATCCTCAATTTGTTGAGTCTATGTGTAATGAAATTTTATGCAGAAAGATCCTGATGAAGCCATAGAGTTTTTAAATGAAATTGTTGAAAAAGCTCATCAGTGGTCCACCCCTAACCCACTTGATAGCACGAATCGTTCCAAGTCTTCTTCTACACCTTTTTCTAAATGAATTTTTCAATTAGAGGAGGAAGACAATTGGAAAATTAAATATGAGACTTTGGTGGCCAAATTCAATAATTGTTCTGTGTCTTAACCTATTTATCATGCCAATACGGCTCAAGTTTGTGAATATTGTTGTGATATTGGTCATTCTAGTCAAAATTTCCTTTCATTGCAGGTGTCACAAGACCCTTAGGTTGTTGCTGTTGGGAATTTTCAAAAGCTATATTCTCCTTATTATGAGATATACAATCCAGCAACAAGGTTCCACCCCAATTTTCATTGGAGGACTGAACCAAAACAATAGGTAAGTGTTCCTTTCCCTAGAGCTTTACAACCTTTAAAGAAAGTGAATAATCATGCTGATATTTTAGATCTTTTTAGGCAACTAAAAACCAACATCCCATTGTTAGATGCTATTAAGCAGGTTCCATCATATGCTAAATTTTTGAAATACATGTGCAGTGTTAAAAGAAAGCATACTGTGAAGAAAACTGCATTTTTGGCTACTCATGTGAGTTCTATGCTTTAGAATAAAATTCCTCCAAAGTACAAAGATCCTGGATGCCCTACTTTATCTTGTGTTATCGGAGATCATTTGGTTGATCGTGCTTTGCTTGATTTATGTGCTAGTGTGAATTTAATTCCTTATTCAGTGTACTTGCAGCTAGGTCTTGGTGAGAATAAGCCCACAAAGCTTAAATTGCAACTAGCTGATCGTTCCGTAAAAATTGCACAAGGAATAATTGAGCAGACCAGGCCACGGTTTCGGAACCGGCGGTTCCGGTTTGCGGTTCCAAAAAAAGGAATCGAATCGAGCGGGCGAAGTGAGCGACGATTCAGGTTCGATTTTGAACCGGAACCGCGGTTCCCCCTCTTTTTTTTTTTAAGGAGCCTTGACCAGTTGACCACTTGATAGCTTGACCAATTAACCTCAACTAAAATTTTAAAAAAATTAAAAATAATATAAGGTTTGAAATTAATTTTTTACCGAAAATTAAGCTACCTACGTATCCTCTCGAGAGGAATCAAAGTCGACGTAGTTCTCTTACCTCTTTAATTTAGTCACTTCCTGGACCGGAAGTTGTGGTTCCACTTCCTTCAATAGTTAGATCATAGTCATCATTGGAATCATTCTCACATTGTTGGGCTCTTTCATCTGCTTTGCACCAATCGTCGACACGTGTTTGTACTTCTAATGAATTGGGGTGCAAGGTTGATCGTTTCGGATCCAAAATAAGTCCTCCCGTACTAAAAGCTTGTTCTACTGAAACAGTTGATACTGGGCTTGCAAATATATCTTTAGCAATTCGTGATAGTATAGCATAAGTATTTTGATGACGTTTCCACCATTCAAGGACGAGAAAATCTTTACCTACTTTGCTATCGCCAAACTCAAAAGTAGTTGTTAGATAAATGTCAAGTTTCGGAGATCCATCAGATGAATCTTTAGGTTTTTTATTTGCCTCAATAATCGATCACCAGCTCCAAGTTTAGTTAAATCTTCCCGAACTTGACTAGAAGAACTAAAAGCGGTAGAAGATGAAGAAGGTGATCCATAACGATTTAAATATTCATCAAATAATTCTCTAACTACTTTTTTAGCTTGGTACAATTGCATATCAACATCAAAATTAATATCTAAACAATTGTAATAATAAGTTAAATAAACATTTAAACCTTCTATTTTAGTCCTAGGATAAAAAAACACATACAACAAGATTAATTAAAGGAATTTACGCATAATACTTTAACCATTTACTTTTCATCTATACTATTGGTTCTCCTAAAATCATATCATCATGATATTCATCAAATGCACCAACCACATTAATACATTCAACTAAAAGTAAATGTGATGTAGGATAATAAACACCACTTAAAACATGTGTCGCATCATAAAAAACTTTCAAAAAATCCAAAAGATTTGTGCAAACATCCCACATTTGTGGATATAAAGTAACTTGAGGTACATTTTGTGAATAAAAGTGCATAACAAGTCTTTGAATGCAAATGAACTGTTTAGTAACATATAAGTTCAATTCCAACGAATCGGAATATCTTTAGGAAATCTTTTTGGTCTCTTACCATTTTCTTTACAATACTTCTGCCAACTTTTCATTACTGTGCTATGTGACCATAAATAAGAAATTGTTTGTTTAATTGGTGTAAGTGCAACATTTAAACATTTCAACCTATCTTGTACATATAAGTTTAAAATATGACATGCACATCGAATATGAAAAAATTTACCGCCAATATTAGGTTGGCAAATATTTTGTAACTCACTAATTGAAGCAGTATTTGCTGCCGCATTATCAAAAGAAATAGAAAAAATTTTCCTAACTAGACCATATTCTTCCAAAATATTTTGAATTACTCTGAAAATATTATTGGCATTATGTCGATCATCAAAACATCTCAATGAAATAATTCTTTTTTGCATCTGCCATTCGTTATCAACCCATTGACATGTTATGCCCATGTAAGAATGTGTTTCCCAATGATCACTCTAAATATCACTACAAATAGAAACTGAATTATCTAATTTTGAAAAAATTTGTGTCAATTCTTTTTTTCGATCTCTAAACATTTTTAAAAGTGTACGTTTTAGAGTATTTCTAGGTACACATTTTGCATTAGGATTTAAAGCTCTTTGGCAATAATTATTAAAACCAACCCTTTCACCAAAACTAAAAGATAACTGTTCCATACTAATCATTTTCGCTAATTCTGTTTTATTTCTTTCATCTGAGTATTTAAATAATTGAGAAGTACCAGAAGAATTTTTCCATACCCGGTAATTTGAGTTTGTGTCAACTAGAGTCCAATAAGCATGTTACCATGATCTCTTTCCAAATGTTTGTTGAAAGTGTCGTAGCCCCATCCGGATTTAAATTTGAATTTCTTGTCGCAATAGTTGCATAATACTTGAAATTCCTTACCGCCTATTGGTACTTTTTTGAAATGGGTATTGAAAATATCGGCATTGGAAATTCTCTTATTCTTCATATCTTCTCCTTCATGTTCGGGTTCCGGGTCCAAACTATCAATTTGTGGATTTTTATCATGTCCGCTTTCTTCCGTTGAAAAATCACCAAAGCCAAAGATATGGTTTGATGCATCTTCACTAAAGCCAGACATTTTAATACAATAAAATAAAAATATAGTAAAGATTCTATAGAAACTTAGAAAATAGAAAGTGTAATAACAAGAATTGAAAATATAAATATTTTACGTAGAATTATAGATTGTAGAAATTTAAAAGTAAATATATAAATTTATAAGATTGTAAGAATGTAAGTAATAAACTAAAAATGAAACTTATAACAATATATTGATATAACTTGTAAGTAGAATTGTAGAAATAAGAAATTTGAGAGATTGAGACTTGAGAGTTGAGAGTGAGAGATTGAGAATTGTTGTGTGAAAAAATAGGAAGAATGTGAGAGTATTTATAGTGTAAAATATAAATTAATAAAAAGATAAAATAAATTTAAAAAAAACTTTATGGGGTGGGGTGGCCACCCCACCCCCTCAACCAACAATCACATTTGTGACCGTTGGTTGAAACGGTCACAAATGTGACCGTTTCAAATTTATTTATTTATTATTTTTTTATTATTTGAACCGGTTCCGATTCTGAATGGGAACCGGGCGGTTCGAACCGGAACCGGTTCCAAAAAAAATAGAATCGAACCGAAACTGGTCAACCCGGTTCCGATTTGGGTTTGACCAGTTCCAAATCGCTGGTTTCGATTTGGAACGAGCCGTGGCCGGGTCTATAATTGAGGATGTGTTGGTTCAAGTGGACAAATATTATTACCCAGTTGATTTCTTTATCTTACATACTGAACCTATTTTTTATGCTGAACATCAAATTCTTGTGATTTTATGTTGTCCATTCTTAGCTACATGTGATGCTAATATTAGCTGTAGGAGTGGAGTGATGAGGCTCAATTTTGGAAATATGACCGTAGAAGTGAACATCTTCAATCTGTTCAAGCAACCACATGGGGATGATGAATATGAATTTGTTGATTATATTAGGACTCTGGAGCATGATCAATTTGCTAGAAACACTGTTGTTGACCATTTAGAAAATTTCCTTGTGAATTCATATTATTCTACCCAATCTGAAATTGCTCAAGTCGCTGAAATTTCTGAAATTAGTGCACTTTTTGATATTTTTTAGGTACAAGACAAAGAAAGATTGACCCCGAAGGTCGAGAAATCCCACCACGTGTTGAGAACAAGCCTTCAAGTGTAGAGGTGCCCATCTTGGAGCTGAAACATCTCCCATCAAGTCCAAAACATGCATTCTTAGGTCCACATGACACTTTTCATATGGTAATATCATCTAAACTTAATTTTGAACATGAGGGTAAATTAATCAATGTTTTAAATGCTCATAAATCTGCCATTGGTTAGACTCTTGCTGATATTAAAGGAACCCCCTTGTTTGACTCATAAAATTCTATTAGAGGATGATGCTACACCTTCCAGGGAGGCACAACGTAGAGTTAACCCCCACATGAGAGAAGTTGTAAAACCTGAGGTTTTAAAATTGTGTAATGCGGGAATCATATATCCTATATCTGATAGTAAGTGGGTTAGTCCTACACAGGTTGTGGCTAAGAAAACTGGAGTAACTGTAGTAAAAAATGATAAAAATGAGTTAGCCCATACTAGAGTTGTTTCTAGTTGGCGCATGTGCATTGATTATAGGAAACTAAATGCTGCAACTCAGAAGGATCATTTTCCTTTACTCTTTATTGATCAAATTTTAGAAAGGTTCGTTGGCCATGAGTTTTATTGTTTTCTAAATGGATATTCAAGTTATTATCAAATTGAAATTGCTATGGCTGATCAAGAAAAAACTATTTTTACATGCCCTTTCGGTACTTTCGCTTTTCATAGGATGGCATTTGGGCTATATAATGCTCATGCCACCTTTCAAAGGTGTATGACTAGTATTTTTAGTGATATGGTGAGCATATTCTTGAGGTGTTTATGGTTGATATATCTGTGTTTGGTAATTCATTTGATGATTGTTTGTCTAATCTAGAAAGAGTTTTAATAAGATGTCAAGAGAAAAATCTTGTTTTGAATTGGGAAAAATGTCATTTTCTGGTGTGTTATGGGATTGTTCTTGGCCACATTGTCTCTTCTAGAGGGATAGAAGTAGATAAGGCTAACATTGAATTGATTGCTAAATTGCCCATTCTATGACATGTTGGATTTTACAGGAGATTTATTAAGGATTTTAATACTATATCTAGACCTATGTGTAATCTTTTATCTAAAGACAATCTATTTGAATGGTCTAATGATTGTCAAGTTGCATTTGATAAATTAATTGCATTGCTCACTTCTGCGCCTATAATGCAATCACCTTACGGGAATTTACCTTTCAAAATTATGTGTGATGCTAGTGATTATGCAATTGGGGTTGTTTTAGGGAAAAGAAAGGATAAGAAATGTTATGTCATTTACTATGCAAGTAGAACTTTGAATAGTGCTCAAATGAATTACTCTACAACTGAGAAAGAACTCCTTGCAGTAGCATTTGCTTTAGACAAATTTCGTGCTTATCTTGTTGGATCGTATATTGTTGTTTACACTGACCATGCAGCAGTGAAGTACCTTCTTAGTAGGAAGGACGCTAAGGCTCGACTAATTAGGTGGATCCTCTTACTCCAAGAGTTTGACATCACCATCAAGGATAAGAAAGGAGTAGAGAACATAGTGGCGGATCATCTATCTAGTTTAGTTTTTGATGAACATCCTGATATTCACCCCATTAATGATTCTTTCCCTGATGAACAACTTTTTGCTATTAAGGAATTACCTTGGTTTGCTCATATTGTGAATTATCTTGTTACAGGTGAAATTTCAGGGGATTGGAACGCACAGGATCGGAAGAAGTTCGTGGTGGAGGTACGTCGTTTCTTTTGGGATGACCCTTATCTTTTTAAGTAATGTGGTGACCAAATTTATAGAAGATGTGTTCCTAATAATGAAGTACATGATGTGATTTCTATTTGGCATAATGAAGCATATGGTGGTCATTTTTCTGTTAAGAAAACGACTTCTAAAATTTTGCAATGTGGATTTTATTGGCCTGCTCTTTTCAAAGATACTAATGCATATTGTAGAGCATGTGAGCATTGTCAGAACTTAGCGGCGATAACTCATATAAACATGATGCCTTTGAATCCCATTTTAGTCATTGAAATATTTGGTTATTGGGGTATTTATTTTATGGGCCCGTTCCTTTCATCTTTTGGATATCTTTATATATTGGTGCGTGTTGACTACGTGTCAAAATGGTAGAGGCTATTCCATGTCGGTAAATCATCATAAAACTGTCTTGAAATTCTTGAAAGAAAATATTTTCTCTAGACATGGAACTCCTCAAGCTATTATCAGTGATGGGGATAACATTTTTGCAATAAACCTTTTGAAACTTTGATGAAAAATATGGTGTCACTCATAAAGTTGCTAGCCCTTATCACCCACAAACTAGTGGTCAGGTTGAACTTGCCAATTGAGAAATAAAATAGATTTTAGAAAAAACGGTAAATCCAAACCCCAAAGATTGGTCTTTACGACTGTCGGATGCTCTTTAGGCTTATTGTACAGTTTTTCAAACCCCGATTGGTATGTCTCCATACATATTAGTCTATGGAAAAGCTTGTCACTTGCCTATAGAATTGGAACACAAAGCTTATTGGGCTATAAATGCATTCAATTTTAATTTGAATGATGCAGGCTCTCTTGGGAAATTATAGTTGAATGAATTGGAAGAACTTAGGAATGAAGCATGTGAGAATTCTAGGATTTACAAGGAATGAAGGAAAGTTTTTCGTGATAATAAAATTCTAGGGAAAAATTTTGAGCTTGGCCAAAAATTTTCTTGTATAATTCCAGGCTGCATTTATTTCTTGGTAAGCTTCGGTCTAGGTGGACAGGGCCTTTTGTGGTTAAGATAATTTTTTATTTTAGTGCTACTGAGATTGAGGACTCTAAGAATGGTAATGTGTTTAAAGTCAATGGACAATGTCTTAAACCATTCTTAGAAAATATTGTTTTAGAGGACGAGGCTATCTCTCTAGAAAATTCGGTCTATCAGGATTGATTCGTTGGACTCCTTGTCCACATTTGTTGTAAATATTTTATTTTATTAGTTTCTTTTTGTTGTTTTGTTTTTGTTTCTTTTTCTATCATTTTGCTATTTTAGAAACTAACACGTTGCAGAGAAATTGTTTGGAGAACTCTTCCCCATCAGGTGCCTTCTTTCCTACGTTTTTTCTTTTCTGACAATGTCGTTCATCTTTTACCCGATCTGTCACATTGAAGACAATGTTAATTTTAAGTTGGGGGAGGAAGTAGTAATCTGTTTAGTATTCTCTTATGCAATTCGTTAGTTCTTAGTTTTTTTTTTATTATTCCCTTTTGTTTTTTCAAAAAAAAAAATTGAAAATCTGGTAGTCCATTCTTTATTTTATTTAATTTTTATTTTCGGGGGGTTTAGGATTGTTGCTTCCCATCAGTGATGAGATGTGTGGGTGTATGTATTTGATGGCATGAAAAAGGATGATATTTGATGTTACAAATTTAGCGGGTTGCCATTAGCTGTGAGCATTAATTCCATATTTTTTGCCCACAAAGCGTTTTTCATGCCATTTATAATTGTGCAGCCATGTTGGTGTGTTTCACTGTCTTCGAATTTGCATGAGTTGAGAAGTCATGAATAGGTGTAGACTTGTATAAACCCTTGTGAGCTTTTGGGCTTTATGATTGAAACATTATGTATCAATCACACTTATTCATATGAGTATGATCTCATTTTTGTGTGTATACTCTAGAACTTGTTGTAAACCAGTTGAAACAGCCATCAACCTGGCAATGACTTGTAGATGATAGAGGCACTTAGGACGTAGCCCCATTGCCAAATTATCCTATATCCTCTAATTTTTATCCCCTAGTTAACTCCTTTGAGCCAAAATAAGAGTATTCTTTCATTAAACCATGCATTCTTACCCGGAAACTTCAAACACTATATCCTACCCTATTTTATGAAATTGGTAGAGCGTTAAAGAGTCTTGGTGTTGAAGCTTACTTCTTATTGATGGTTACATGATTGAATGATTCAAGTTGGGGGTGCTAAGTTGAATGGAGTTGGAAAAAAAAAAAAAAAAGCAAGAAAGAAAAAAAAAGAAGAAAAAAAGTTCCAAAAAAAAAAAAGAGCAAAAGAAAGGAAAAGAATGGTTGTGAAAGTAGGAAAAGAAAGAAAAAAAGGGAAAGTTGAGTTTGATTCTTTCTTGTAATAGTAATGTTGTTAATGAAGCACGAGCCAAAAAAAAATGATTGATACAAGTTCAATAAGAAGCGGATGGGGAATTTCATGTGATTTATATCTTTTACACCTACATGTGCTCCACTAGTTCCGAGAATCGTTCGTTTATTCCATACACTTTCCTTTTTTCCCATACACTTTCCTTCTATCCACCTTAATCTTCAGCCCCATTGCAACCCTATATAAGGACCTCTTAATTCAAGTGATACTATCATATTGATAGTTAAAACTCGGTAAACAAGCAAGCATATGGCGGCATCTCTAATGAGATCAATTGGGTGAAACACTAAGCCTGGCTGATTATGAGTGATTTTATTTTGAGTCACATATCCATGGTGAGACTTGAAGTTGAGGCTTATTTGTGATTATTGGTTTATGTGGAAACCGGGGCAAGGGAGTTTACTAATATTGACTGTGCTATTATCGATGTTTTTGAACTAAACTTTGTGGTAACAAATATTTAGAAGTCATACTCACTCTTGTGGTCACCTTTTTGAAATTGTGACTCTCTACCATGCGATTTTGACTATCTCTGAGCTTCGGTAATGGGAAGCAAATTAGTTAGAGGTTGTTTTTTGTTTCGTAGATTGAGCTTGATATTTCTTGAGTCGCTTCAATTGCTAAAGACTAGTAATAAGCTAGTTGGGGGGTGTGATTAGTGCTCAAAAGTAATATTTATTTTGTATTAATTTATATATTTTGAGCAGTTGATTCTAATAATAATAATGAACTAATAATAATTTTATGTTATGCTTTCACGTCAATCCCGGATATAAGAAGAATTTGAGAAAGAAAGGAGATAATGGTTTTAATACAATGGAGATGGGCTCATTCTTGAAGAGATATACATGATTACAAAGGGCCCAAATTAAGAGAAAAAGTTTGTGGACTTTGATAATTGTTGATGGGCTTTGGACTTGAAACAAGTAGAGGGCCCAAGCATATATACATATACGATATAAGACAAAGAAAAAGGCAAAGGATACACGGCTGGAGAAGAAAAAAGATAGAAAAAGGCAGAGAAGAAAGTCGATGGACTTGAAGCTGAGAACGAGACAGAAAGAAAGAAAAGCAGCAATCGTGCTCGATCGGATGCCACTGGAACTCGTTCTTCATCTCCAAAATTCCTCATAAAATTATGGTTTTTTCTTTCTTTTCTATGGGGAACTAATCTCCCAACTGAGGTTAGGGGAGAAACCTAGATTATTTATGTGATGTTATTGATTCAATTTAGACAATCACTTTTATGCAATTTTT
Organism: Jasminum sambac; assembly: GCA_018223645.1. Taxonomy (NCBI): domain Eukaryota; kingdom Viridiplantae; phylum Streptophyta; class Magnoliopsida; order Lamiales; family Oleaceae; genus Jasminum; species Jasminum sambac. Next base: position 10,614,176 of record CP073644.1, on the reverse strand, counting down.
GGTTTTGATTGTTGAATTTACTATTGGGTTTGTTCTTGATGGATGTTATACAATTTAATTCATAGGTTTAATCAAGTTTTTCCTCTTGTTTAGCAAACACAACCATTCTTTTGAAGTTGTGAAGACTTGATTGACTGATTATAATCTCAACGGAATTATTTCTTGAGAGATTGTTACCGTAGGCACAGTTTATACTTGAGATTGATTTTAGAAGAGATTATTTGTGCTTATTGTGTAAACAACCGTTAATTGAATTTATCTTTTCAATGTCACTTCTTAAGTAAGTTGTAAGAAAATAATTGAATCAGTGATGCCGCATAGATAATCGACGGTGGAACCCCGACACCTTAGTATTTCTCTCTTATTAGTTTACTACAACTCAAGTTCATTTATTTCATTATTACAATCTCAATTGAATCATTTTAATTATTTTATTTTTCTTAGTTTATAACAATTTTGTGATCTTTCTCATTGCTCGTGGTGGAACGACACTCGAACTCCGAGTTATACTACTACGCGGCTCCTGCACTTGAGATTAGCAAGCAGTAGATTTTTGGAAAAATAAATACAGGCCAAAATTGGTCTTTACCAACTAAATCAAAACATTTTATTTCTTAACCACTAATTACAATTTATAAAAAGTTATTTACCAACTACTGATTTTAGGGGTTTATAGACATTTTTGCCCCCATCTTTCTTTTTCCACTTTTATTTCTCCCTATCTTTCAAATTGCATATGAGGTCCTCCAACTTTTAAAATTTTCATTTTAGTGCTCAACCTTTTAACTTTCTTTCAAAAATATCCCAAAACATTTGCACCCAAAGTCCTTTATCTTTCAGATTGTTTCATTTTGATCTTCAAATTTTTCGATTTTTGGTACTTTTAGTCATTTTTGCTCATCTTTTTCCTTATTTTCTCCTACATTTAGGAAATCCACCTACAAAAACAATATTTAAGATAACATAAATAAATAAATTTTTATCATGATAAAAAAGATATTGCAAGTATAAAGATAACTTTATACTTCATTTAATACTCTTGATGGCAATTCTTAATCATCAATGAACGTACAAATACTACCTTCTCAAGTAACATGGATTACCATACCAAGTAATAAACATTACTTACCCCCGGTAATCTCGACAAATATCTAACGACACGCTTCACTCGTATCTCAATTTCTTTATCCAGATTACCACCCCAAGTAATCTTTAAAAATGGTCAACTTCTCATTTCCGTTGTCTCTTACTTTCTCTCTCACCAGATTACCACCTTAGATAATTTCGACAAATATTCAACTTCTCCCTTCCCTCGCCACCGAATTTCTCTCTGTACGTACTTTTTCTATCTAGATTACCACAACTGGTAATAAAATTATTAGAGTAGGTAACATCATTATTGGGGCAGGTAATTCCGAGAGAGAGAAGTGCGTAAAGGGAGAAAGTCGGGGTGAGGGAAACAAAAGTTGGATGTTGATCGAGATTACTAGAGATGGTAATTTAGAGAGAGAAAGTGCATAGAGATAGAAAGTAAGAGATAAAGGGAGAGAGAAATTGAATGTTGATTGGGATTATTAGGGGTGGTAACCTAGGGAGAGAAAGTTCGGGGAGAGGAAAGTGAGAGTTGAATGTTAGCGGCAGTACGTCATATTATTATTGGTGTAGGTAACATAATCATTGCGGTGGATAATAGTATTACTTCAGTATGTGATAATATTATTGGGGTAGATAATATTATTATTCGGGTAGGTAATAGAATTATCGGGGTAGGTAATATTTTTTTTTACGGTGGGCAGAGAGAGAAGGCCGGAGACAAGGGAAAGAAGAAGTTGAAAATAAGGAAAAATGAGCAAAAAAGACTAAAAGTATCAAAAATCCAAAAATTGGAGGACCAAAATGAAATAATTTGAAAGATAGAGGACCTTGGGTGCAAATATTTTTAGGTATTTTTTAAAGAAAGTTAAAAAGTTGAGGACTAAAGTGTAAAATTTGAAAGTTGGAGGATTGAGAATATAGGACCTCTTGTAGGGGTGATAATTTAGATTCTTTGGATTTTAGGTTTAACCGGTGGTGTAGTGGTAAATTAAATGAGGTGGCTGAGGTGTTTATATCTTATTAGGAAAAAAATAGAATTAGTGGTAAAAAAATAAGATGTTATAATTAATTGAGTCATTTTTTATAAAATATGTAGGTATTTGACATTTTCCTTAGATTTTTAGAGGATCACTTTTTCTATAATGTCCTTTTCGATCATTAATTTCATCGACGTGACTTCTTTTCATTGTTTGAAAGAATTTCTTTCTAAAACATACGTAACAAGCATATTTTAAAAGTGTCTTTCAACTTAAAACTTTTATCAAGGAGTACCATAAACTTTTCACTATTCATTTTCGTATCGTCATAGGGCAATCAATTGCCAAATAAGAAATTGGAAAGAATCATAATAGTATGCTTGTTCGGGAAAATATTTTCTTGGGGTGACTTAATTTCAATATAATCATACAATTCTACTCTTGCCAATTGGTGACACCATGGTAAGCCACCCCAAGATGCGCCCCTCGTCAAGTCCTTTGTCTTTGGATGTTGATTCTAGATCACACACGTTTCACTTCTTTGTTTTTAATCATATCATAGTTAGCTGTAGTTAAGAAAATAGTTTTGAATGTGTAATTAAACACTAGTTTTCTTTAAAGATAAAAGTTGATATCTGATTTCAAGCAAATAAGATGTGTAAATAATAGTGAATACTAAGTTTAGGGAAAAAATGAATGGTAGTTGCAAAATATGTTGTTGATATTAATGTTTAATTTTTTTAAAGTACAAAATTGATGTTTTATTTTGACCCATAGGAAAAAATAATATTCAATTGGAATAGTGCTAAAATTGGAGATTTTTGTTTTGTTTTTTTTTCTCCTTATATACAAAGCGCCTATAGAAATAATATAACTAAAGTATATTGCGTAATGAAACCCCTCATGAGGATACGATAACTCCCTATCGGGACACTATATCCCAATATTGAGAAACTATATTCCTATATTGGGGCACTATAACCTTATACTGAGCACCATAACCCTATTAAATGGAAGTAGCAAGATTTGCCTTTATGACCACTTGAACTTGAGGCCTCTTTTACTCTTTCTTCTGCATTTGTAATTAAATTTAGCATTTGTAATTAAATTTGGCTTTGCCATCATCTAGCTTTCCCCGTAAACAACTTTTATGAACGAAGGTTCCTATGCTACATGTGCGGGAATGTTATGTTAAGAGCGCTGGGAAACGTTGGGAGAAAAAATGTGAGAGAGATGTGGGTGAGGGCCCCCCGGTCCCACCGCATTCAGGGGGGGCCTGCAAGTGGGTTGTGAGTAGCTGGGAGAAATGCTGGGAGAATAACGCTGGGAATATAACATTTTCGGCTACATGTGTTCATTTTGAATGTTCTCATTTTAACGCCAGTGGGAACATATATAATTGTGAAAACAAACACGTGCCAAATAAAATTTCTTTGCACAGTAATCCTGGTTCACGCAAAAGTTTTCTCACCTCCGAGCGGCTGAGTCTCTGTGCACCCAAAGAACACGAATTCACATAGGGACCACAAAAAATTCTACCGCATTGGCTTTGATTTTGATTTTTCCTTCGTTTAATGTTGATGTAACAGTCACCTACACGCACCAAAACCGCCGTATATAAACACTAACAGAGAACTGTTGAACAACTTACAAAGTGAAAGGGGAACCGTTATCCCACCAAAATTGGGATATTTTCGATATACCCAATTGTAGAACACACACACAAACACACACACACGTATAGGGTTTAAGCAGCAAGCAGGAGTTCTTTTATGATCTGCGTGTCAGTTTGTGTTTTGTGAAATGGGTGATGTGATTAGAATATCTTGCAATTCATGGAGGTTTTGTTCTTCGTTTGTAACTTCAGTTTCTTCATCATTGACTTCTTTTCAACCGATTCTTCCACTCAATCAAAGGCTACGCAAAGGCGGTCTTGTTTCCATTTCAAACGTTCCTTCAGTTGGTGATCCTTTATGTACAATTGGCTTCAGAACCCGCAAGCAATTGGCATCTTTTAAGGTATAATCAGCTTCAACTATCCTGAGTTACTTTTCGAAGATGGGACCATCTATCTGAATCCTGGTTATTTTTGGGTTGTTTTCTCTGAAATATTTTGTTCTGTACTCGTGGGTTATTACTTAAATGAATTTTATCTGAATGGAAAATAATCTCTAGACTGACTTCGTGGCGTACAAATTTACATTATCTGAACCATGATAACATTACTATATAGTGAATCTACTGTTGGTGGTTATAGGTAAAAGGTAACAGTTAAAACTTTACAGGACCATCGTTGGCTGAAGTTACTCAATTTTCTCATATGTTACTTAAAAGTATCTGAAAATATATTGGTTGTTTCTCATATGCTAATCTATTTGCTTGGCTTAACTTTTTGCAGTATGCTAATCTAACATTTGATACCTTTTAGACCATGCTGTTCTAAAATGGGCCATAGAAGCTAGTTGGTTAAATGCTTGATCCAGATTGAGTTTTACTGCTGAATAGTTGAAATTTTATCTGTAGCTATCGGACCTTGCAATAGGATCCCTTCTGCTGATCCAAGATGTTTAAATTGAGCCCTGCCTACGAATGGCTCAGAAACTTGATAAAGTTGAACGTGGGGACAAAAAATGTCAATTGTCAGATATTTAAGTAAACTAGAGGACAGAAGATAGTAAATGGACTATGGAAGCTGAATGAGGGGAGATTCAGCTCTTATTTTGACTTGTGTTGTTTAATCTGCCATTATGGTTAATTTATTTGTAGATCATAAGGATCATGTGGCTTAAGCAAAATAATGGTCTTCTAGGATAAGTAATAACAAGTTAAAAGTTGTGAGAAGCATTGTAATTTATGTGCAAACATTTTAGTGGTTGAATAAATCTAATGAGAGTGACATATGTTTGCTTATCTTAAACATCCAAGAGATTAGTATAATTATTTTCCCTCGACAATAGGTTTGTCTGTAGGTTTCCCCTTAAATCCTCACATTTTCAAACTGGTCATGGATGAGCTTGCTGGACTTACTGAGTTGGCATGTGTTTTACTATGTATTTTCTTCAAGAAAAACATGTTTAGAAATGTCTGCACGTTTTTCCAAACCTTTTTTTTCCTCATATGCATTCTTGAAACCACAACCACTTTTGCACTACTCATTTTCTCCTGTTTACGAACATTTTCATTAACACATTGCTGGACAGGGTAAGTCTGGTTTGTGTTCATAAACATTTTTATGAATATGGTGTTTATAGGCATGGGTGAAGGTGACAAATGGTTGAAATATGGTTTGGGGAAACATGTGCCTACGAAGTAGTTCAGGAAATATGCAATTATTTATAAACTAGGCCTTCTTTGAAGACGCACCCAGCCAAACATATACTTACTATTTATTCAAGACGACATCTGTGGTGCATGTTATTTGATAATGATATAATTTGAACCAAAGAGATATTAAATGGGTTGAATCATAAGTTAGAATGAAGGACTTTGGAATCTTAAGGTCCCATGCAAAGAACAAGTGATGCTCATTTAGTAGTTGGAGATGGATGAGATAAAACATGAGCTTATGAATCACGGTGAAGGTGGGGGCTGATTGAGGATAAATTAAGGGATTGTAGCAGATATAGGGACTGCAGTAGATATGTGTCAACAAGTGCAGGTGGGGCTGATCATAAAATAATTAAAAGTATATTTGACAACCAGTTTTGCTGTCACTATTTTTCCACAATTTTTAAAATTACTATATGTTCACACACATTTGCCAAGACCGCTTTTCATCACTTATCTTTTTAAAAACTGTTTCGTAAAAACATCTAAGGAATCTCCTTGCGGGATATACTCTAAGTGAAGGAAGATTTAGGTGGTTGAGTCTTGTTATACATCTAGCTAAAGAGGCCTGTACTAACTCAAGAGTGATGCAATTTTTGTCAATGAGGGGCAAATTCATCTGTGCTAGTTACTAAAGATCTTCTGGATTAATATTTCCCCTAAGATCTGGCGAAGAGCATAACAGAATGGTGAAGAAGGATTCAGGTGTGTAGCTTACCCCTGGGTCCTGGGAATCAGGCTTCATTGTTGTTTTTTGGTCCACAAAATGGAAATTTCTAAATAGATAAATTAGAGTAACGTAGTGACACTTGTTTTTTGTGGTTCATTTTACAATCTGTTGGGGAAAAAAAAAAAGCTCATTAAATGATAAAACTATGCCAAAAAGAATCAAGTCCAGATGTTCATAATTGTATTGTATGTCAAATACTCAAATTCTTGTTGAGCATAAGTTGATTGTACAAGTTACATAATCATCTTGCTGTCTTGATCATCTTTTGTGCTCTGGTGTTGTAGTAGCAGTCTCCAACGGAAGAGAAATTTTTGGACTTGAACGACTAAGGTTGCAGGGTGAATATCTACAATTTTATTCGAATCCTGTAACCATCTTTAACAATCTTTGCTTGAAAAAGAACCAAATTGGGTTTCATGACTTAGCGGGCAAAACATGGTGAACGTCCAGAAAAAAGGGTTTCCATTTAAATGGGCAGGCATCTCCATCTGAATTCATTGGTCTCCAAGAGACTATAGCTTGCAAATGTTTCCTTTCATGTTTTCTTGAGCTCTAACCCTGACGAGGATCTTATCTGACTATAACCTAGTTGTTTCTGCCCAATTTCTCGATACATTTTCTAGAATAAAAACAGTCCCATTTTCTCATTTTACGTAATTCGCCCTGTAATTTGTTTGAGTATTTTTGCTACATGTTTGACACTTTGACTCAATTCACTGTGTGTTCTTATTTTTGTGTCTTCAATGAAGTTCTGAAAATTTTCAAGATCCACTAAATAGTTTACCAAAATGATTACTCCAAGTTTGTGTGACATTATCATGAAGAAAACAAATTCTTTGATAGTCGTCATTAAAGTTTTGTGTCAAGTTATGTTTCTATTTTCTTTTTTCTTTGATTTATATATATATATATATATATATATATAAGGTAATTAGTTATAATTCATCTGACCTCCGTTCGGGAGGAATTTATATAAACAGATGATTTATAAATTTGTATGGAAATAAGTAGTCTGCTGTGATGCTCGTACATAAAGAATACCCATTCAATACTACTCAACATGGGTATAGTTATGGAATCCAACTTGGAGACTTTGTGGAAACAATAGACATGACAGTGAAAAAGGAAAAGACAAGTAAAGGAGGAAGGAAGAAGACGAGAAAAGGAGGAAGGAAGAAGAGGTGTACACTAATGGAGTTGTACCCGAGAGATCATCTGTTACAATGGTAGAGATTGGTGATGATGATATGCAAAGCGGGGAAGAAATCTAGCTTTTGCTTCTTGCTTTCAAGATTAAGGAATATGGGCTTTGGAATCGATTGAGAATGTGAGTTATTTTTAAGGACAAGCTATTGGACAAGTATTGAGTTGGATGTTCTTTTAAATGGTAAATTGTAACAAAAGTCCAAACCTTTCTATTCTTCTACAACTCACCCTGATTCCTTTTTTTGGCAGTTAAATCTCCAGCTTTTGAGAAACTACTGGCTACATGGGCCGAATGGATTATTTCCATTCGTGTACTACTTAGTCAACCCTTTTGACTGTTAATGGCACGAGGTAGCTGTCGACCCCTCTCTAGGAAAGCAAGTCTTCTCAATTAGGTCGGGCAAGACCCGTTCCATCTCACTTGGAATGCAGTATCAATTTTCCCTTCCGAATTGCCCTAATTCATAGTAGATGCAATAGCCACAGGTCACCATTGAGGCCCCTCATAGAACTCTCCCATCCTCGCCTCAACCTTGGTTGACTAGCGTAGGAGTTGGTAGGAGCTCCCAATTGTCATCATCTTCGATTGTATGGCAGCTGAGGCAAGCATATGCCCCTCACCTGACCGAGATGTGCCGCCAGGCATGATTAATTAATTAGTTAAAACTAAGAAAAAGGGGCTCAAAGAAGGTACCCAAAAGTTCTTTTCCTCTGAAGCTCTAAAGACTGTTTGCAAAGGCTCAAATCTCTCTCTCTCTCAAATTCAAAAGGCTGAAAATGATTTCAAAGGCCAAGTTTCCTACCTTTTCACGGGAGTCCACAACCTGTCAGATATGACAGTGAAATGGTGGGAGAGAAGGTCCCTTTAAGCTGCCAAATGGCAGTGAAATGGTGGTTGCAGCAGTTATGGTTGGTTGGTGGTGGCATTGGCAGTGTGGAGGGTGTGGTGACGGTGTAGCCAGGGGGTAAGGAGAGGGCAGGTTGTGGGCAGGAAGACGAAATTTTTTTTGTTTTTTATTTTAGTTTAATTAATAATTGTTTCATTTTGATTTTTAATATTTTAATTCAAAAATACAAAAGCTTCTTCTTCTTTTATTTTTTTTATTTTTTTTAAGGGTTCACTAACGGAAATATGTACAGAAACCATATGCACTGGCCACTTCTCCAAAGGTTCAGCTGCCAAGAAAAACAGGAATGGCAATGAAAGTTATTAGGATTGAAATTTGGGGACCTTTGCTCACCCTTCTCAATTGGAAGAAATCCTTTTCAATCATAAATTCAATTCCAAGAAGGTCCATCAGATTTTAAAGACTAAAAAGAGAAATTAAGAAATATTTTACACTTAAAATGGAAAATAAAAACTATGAAAGAGTAGTTTGTCCCGTTTAACAGCAATGCATGTTTTGGACTGTGTGGGTTTATTGAATGTGTAGTTGAAAATGAAGTAGAAGAATTAATTTACAGATTTTGCAAAATGGAGGCTATATTTAACTCTCTTTTCATCACCATTGGGATATCCTCCACAGAAAGCTCATGTTGACTTGGATGACCTTTTTCAATCTATTCCTTCTTATCAATGGCATAGCTTTTATATATATACATATATATATATATATATATATATATATATATATATATACACACACATAGATATGTATATTTGTCATTTCTGGGGCAGACATGCTTGTAGTGCTTACATAATTCGTAATAGTATGATCATACCCGGAACCAGGTTTACGCTACCATTGCATCTTGTCTGCCACTGATTCTATAATTATTGCAACTCCATGAACGCATTTCAGTCTCCTATATAATTAAGATAATATACGGTTCCTTAATGACTTTGCCTTCTCCCCCATTTGGTTCACCCCTAGTATGCAAGGTGTGATGCCTTTTTCTAGAATTCTATGTTAACTAGTTCCATTGATTTTGCTGAAAGAATCCAGATTCCAAGTTTCTACCCCAATTCTACTGTCTTGGACTGACTTCTTTCATCCGTTCGAGTGGAAGAACCTATGCTTGTTGTCCGAAAGGGGTAGATGTATCCCATCACTCGTGGGGTATGCATTAACTCACAATCTGATGCATTTAACAAAATTTGGAAGATTCACTCATGAATGTGAGAGCTTTCTGCTAAACTTTAACTCTTCACATTCCGTGAGCCTAGGGTTCCCTACATAGAAATACGGATAGAGTTTCTCAAGTGTGTAGAATATAAGATCAAATCAAGAGAAATTTAAATTCAGTTTTTCCTTCACTTGATTATAAATCTAGGAAAAACACCTGAAAAACTTTTTAGATTGTAATCCTAAAACAGGGCATTCTCAGGATGTTTTTGGTCAAAATATAGTACCTCCGTCAACCCCAAGGGGTTGCTCAAGCGGTAAGGGCGGTGCTTGGGATCTCACCAATCCCCGGTTCGATTCCCCGTGAGAGCAAAAAAACTTCTTGGGGCCACTGGGGCGTCTCCCGGTCGATGCGCCAGGGCCTCGTGGGAATAGTGGGGTGACTGTTAAAGCGGGGTCCCCCGACACCCTCGGTTATCAAAAAAAAAATATAGTACCTCCGTCCCAAAAATAGAGTCTACTATTCCTTTTCGCCCATTTCAAAATACTAGTTTTGAATACGTGCTTCGCACATAGTATAAAATAATGATTTTAAGTTTTAATTTTAATTTTTTTCAAAAACTATAAAATTAAATCAACATAGTATTAGAAACTCATGCATGCAAACTAAATAACACTTTTGATCATTTTATACACTAATCTACACAAAACTATCTAATCTACACACTTTTGACCATTTCTACCAAGTTAGTCCAAATATCTAATCTACACAAACTTCTTTTCCAATAAGATTAGTCACATATATTAAAGTTGATTAAATATGATACCAATCTAATTTTAAAACTATGCAAGCATGATATCCTAATTAGAAAATTGTGAAAGATATTATAGAAAAAAATGATCAATATATATTTTTAAATTATACACATTGAATAAAAATACATTATCTATTGAAATATTTGTAGTGTGATCAAATCAAAGTAATTTTAAAAATCACTTAAAAATTAGTTATGTAATTTTTTTTCAATTATTGAACTACAAAAATATTTGTGACATATTTTTAAATTAAACGATTATCATACGACTACATGACTTTGTAAAAGATTTCTAGTTATTAATCATCATTTTTATATTGAATAAAATCAAAATGTATTAGAATATTTGTATGTAGTTTAATTTCTTTAATGTAATTGTAATATGAAGAGTCACTCATTAATTATTATCTATATAATTAAATATATTTCTTTAATAAGGGTATTTTAGATCAAATAAAATATTAGTGGGGACATTATTGGAAATCAAAAGATTTCCACACATCCACACTTTTTAATATAGTATGATAGGTCACATTCCTTTTAAAAATGTAGTTAAAATATTAGTTGTCTTATATGCTCATTTAATGTACGTTGTTATCACCAAAATATGATAGTTGAAATAAAATATCTAATAAATGAAATGACATATTAGGAAAATAATTTTAAGTTTTATTTTTCCAATACTATTAATTGTATTTTTCTTAATCTTTGTGAAAATGGAAATGGGCTATATTTATGGGACGGAGGTAGTAACAAATTATGTGTGTGTGGATTACATTTAGATGCTATCTGTTTGTAATTTTCTTTCACCTGATTAGGTTAACTGTTTTTCCAAAAACTGTCCTTTTCAGCACCGTTCGGTGTGTGCATGCAATTTTGTTTGTAATTGACATACCAATTTAATCTTTTAAAGTAGTATTATTGTGACTCCATGCTGGGCTTGTGTAGGTACATGCAATGGCTACCGAAACCGAGCAGCCCAAGTGGTGGGAAAGGAATGCAGGGCCCAATATGATTGACATTCACTCGACACAAGAATTCTTAAATGCCTTGAGCGAGGCTGGGGACAGACTGGTTATTGTGGAGTTCTATGGAACATGGTGTGCTTCTTGTCGAGCACTGTTTCCCAAGGTAAACTTTGTTCCAACAAAATCTCTGCAAAATAACATTGTTCGGATTGAGACAAAGATTATTTCAGAGAGGTTAATAACGTTTTAGTTCTGCAGCTTTGCAGAACTGCTCTGGAACACCCAGATATCTTGTTCCTCAAAGTCAATTTTGATGAGAACAAGCCTATGTGTAAGAATTTGAACGTAAAGGTTCTTCCTTATTTCCATTTTTACCGAGGAGCAGATGGACAACTGGAGGCTTTCTCTTGTTCACTTGCTAAAGTAAGTAAATTTGATTGTGTAAGATGTTTCTTTTCCGATTGGTCTTTTGCTTATTGAAAACAAGAATTCATGTAAACATCCATATTTTGTTGTTTAAACATAATGTTTTGCTTACTTTTTGCTGCAGTTTCAGAAAATTAAGGATGCGATTATGTTACATAACACAGCTCGTTGTAGCATTGGGCCACCTAGAGGTGTCGGGGATCTCCTCTCGGCCCAAAAAGAGAAGCAAGCAGAAGCTAATACAACATAGTACGTCCTCAAATCCAAGCAATTGTCTATAGCGATATGCCTCGGTTTTCAGTATTTGAGTGAATGCAGAGTTTCTTGTGATTGAATTTGTGCGATAACTCATTATTAGTTGACTGCAAATTCTTCCTAGATTCTTGGATGCTGTACTGTTAGGGGTTGTGCCCATTTAGTAATCTTATTCAGTCTCAACAGAAATGTATTGATGCCATTTTGGTCATTACAATTGATATTCAATTCCTCTTGTAAATATTGATCAATTTAGTTGTTTGTGAGCGGTTGAAAGATGTGCGGGATAGCATTGTTAAATTTGGCAATGCAATGAAATGTTGCCTGTTATCTGGTGAGCTATGGATGCTGACGGAGTGATAAAGCAAGAAATGATCGATTTAAAGAGAGGGCATGACTATTAGGATTTATCACTCATCTTATCGGACTGTGTGGTTGGTAGAATATTTTCTGATATAAAGAATCCTCAACAGAGGAAATAGCAGAGCATACTCCTGTTACTACTAAGAACGTTGATTGGATTCTCCGAATATAACAAAAGCCAAAATATCATCATATATATATATCTATATTATATTAAAAAGTTGGGATGTGTGGAAATTTTTTGATTTCCAATAATGTTCCTACTTATATTTTATTTAATCCAACATACCCCTATTAAAAACATTTTTATATAAATAATAATTAATGAGTGACTCTTCATATTATATTGAAAAAATCGAACTACAAATATTCTAATACATTTTTATTTTATTCAATGTATATGACTTAAAATGATTATTAATAACTTTCTTTTTCTTTTTTTTTGGAAAAAATAAGAGAATCTTTTATAAAGTCATATAGTTGTATGATAATTTTTTTTATTTAAAGGTATGTCACAAATATGTTTATAGTCCAATAATTAAAAAAATATAATTACATAACCATTTTTTGGGCAATTTTTAAAAGTACTTTAATTTGACTAAACTACAAATATTTTGATATATAATGTACTTTCAGTCAATGCGTCTAACTTCAAAATGTATATTTATCAATTTTTTATCTATAATATCTTTCATAACTTTCTAATTAAGATATCATATTTTTATAGTTTTAAAATTGCATTGGTATCATATTTAATCAATTCAAATATATGTGACTAATCTTATTGGAAAAAATATTTTGTAGATTAAATGTTTAGACTAGCTTGGTAGAAAATTGAGGTACTAATATTTTTACTAAGAGTATAAATTGATCAAAAGTGTCATTTAGCTTATACGTATGAATTACTAATACTATGTTGGTTTAATTTTATATATTTTTTGAAAAAAGTTAAAACTTAAAACTTAAAATTTTATGATTCAAAAAATATCATTTTATACAACGTGCGAAGCATGTACTTAAAACTAGTTATGGCAAAGGTTTCAAAAATTCTTATCACTATCGATAATTCAACAAAAACCTACATTTATTGGACTGTTTTTTGGCAACTTTATCAGCTATAGTCTGATAACAAAGAACAAAATGATATCCATAGAACACCATTGTTCGAATAAATTGAAAGCATATATTCTTAGTCTATTTTTGAAGAAATAATTATAATTTTAATATGTCAATATATATTATTAAATAAATCACAAACGACTAAAAAATCAACAACACAAAATTCATCTAAATAAACAAGTCAACATCTCAAACACAAAGTAGGATTCATCCATTGATTTTTGTGTACGAATAGGTGTCTTTTACTTTGTTTGTTAACCTTTTTAAAGTACTTATAAAAACATAATTATTTTGCTGGGGTACATTTCTCTAATTCCGCTGTAGCACTGGCAATAATAATAAAAAAAATTGTCTAATTAAAATATAATCTAAGGATATTTGAGATAAGAAATCAAAGCCGAAACGCCTATTTCAGATGAAGTCCATGGTACTACCAACAATACAATCAAATAGCCCCTTTGTAAAGTTTATTTAAAAATTAAAGGATAAGTAGAGGAAGAGAAGCAAACTTATACTTCTGTAAATCAGTTAGGATAAGAATGGAAGAAAAGAGAATTTACTGATAATTGCTTTTCCACATGACATACTGAAATGCGTGCACTATATATAATAATAGAAATAACAAATTTCCCTAAAAACTAGCTTAATGGACAACCACATAATCTTAACCACAAACTCCATGCACAACCACGTACACAACTAATAGACCTATTCTTATGCCATGAAATAATTTGACTATGTTTAATAATATTATAACAATGCCTCCCTTAAACTAATGAAGCCAAAAAAAAACTAGTTATTCCAATTGTTGCCTTCAATTTGAGAAATGATTCTGTTTTCAAAGGTTTTGTAAAGATATCTGTAGCTTGACAATCACTAGAACAATACTCAATCCTGATTTGTTTTCTTGCAACCAATTCTTCGATTTTGTGATACTTGATATCAATGTGCTTGTTGCGACCATGAAAAACTGGATTCTTGGATAATGCAATTGCTGACTTATTGTCACAGAAAATAGTTGTAGGTGCATTCTGTGGATGTTGTCGAAATTCCAAGATTTTCCTTAACCAAATTGCTTGAGTAGCACAATTTGTTGCTGCAATATACTCTGCTTCTGCAGTTGAAAGTGCTACAATCTGTTGTTTCTTAGAAGACCAAGAGATTATAGCCGAACCAAGATAGAAGGCATATCCCGATGTGTTTTTTCTGGTTTCAATATCTCCAGCCCAATCATTATCTGCGTATCCAACAAGTTTAACAATATCATTAGCAGAGTAAAAAAATCCCATCATTATTTGTACCTTTGATATATCTCAGAATTCTCTTAGCCGCAGCCCAATGTGATTCTTTTGGTTCTTCCATAAACCTGCTAAGTAAACCAACTCCAAACGAAATATCTGGTCTTGTAGCAACCAGATACCTCAAACTCCCAACCAAGCTTTTATAAGCTGTAACATTCACATTCTTTACCACTTTCATCTTTGGACAACTTCATCTTTTTAGCCACGGGAGTTAAAACTGACTTGGAATCCTTCATATTGAATTTCTTCAAAATGTCACAAGCATACTTCTTTTGTGAAATAAAAATTTCATCATCCTTTTGAGAAACCTCAAGTCCAAGAAAGTAAGACATTAGACCCATATTTGTCATTTCAAATCTACTAATTAATGCCTCCCTGGATTCTGAGATTAGCTTCAATCTCAGAATTCGTTTAGCTGTAGACCAATGTGATTCTTTTGGTTCTTCCATAAACCTGCTAAGTAAACCAACTCCAAATGAAATATCTAGTCTTGTAGTAGCCAGATACCTCAAACTCCCAATCAAGCTTTTATCAGTTGTAACATTAACATTCTTACCACCTTCATCTTTGGACAACTTCATTTTTTCAGCCACGGGAGTTAAAACTGACTTGGAATCCTTCATATTGAATTTCTTCAAAATGTCACACGCATACTTCTTTTGTGAAATAAAAATTCCATCATCCATCTGAGAAACCTCAAGTCCAAGAAAGTAAGACATTAGACCCATATCTGTCATTTCAAATCTGCTAATTAATGCCTCCCTGAATTTTGAGATTAGCTTCAAATTATTTCCAGTAAAAATGAGATCATCCACATAAAGACATATTATAACAACATCTCCAAAGTCACTGCATTTAACATACAAAGAATGCTCATGAGGACGTCTCATAAAACCATTTTAAACCAAATAGGAGTCCATGCAGCTATACCAAGCTTTCGGTGCTTGTTTTAAGCCATATAGAGCTTTCTTCAATTTGTAAACTTTATTCTCTTCCCTTCTCCTCACATATCCTTCAGGCTGCTCAACATATATTTCTTCTTCCAAAAACCCATTCAAAAATACAGATTTAACATCCATTTGATGCAATTTCCAATTGTTTTGAGCCGCAATAGAAATAAGCATACGTATTGAATCAAGTCTACTCACTGGAGCCAAAACCTCAAAATAGTCGATACATGGGTTTTGCTTATACCCTTTTGCGGCCAATCGTGCCTTGAAACGGTCAACTTCACCATTAGACATGTACTTCGTTCTGTAGACCCACTTTACTCCAATCGGCTTCTTTCTTGGAGGTAACTCAGTTAACTCCCAAGTACCATTCTTTTCAATGGAATATATTTCCTCGTCCATCGCTTTAAGCCAACGAATCTCTGTAGCAGCATCCTCAAAGGATATAGGGTCACAATGTGCAAAAGGGAAAACTAAACAATGTCTTCATCAGAGAAGTCACTATCATTGCACAAGGCATAATCCTGCAAGCGACCTGGTAAGTGACGCTTGCGTTGGAATATCCAAACTGATGATTCAGGCAAAAAAGAGATTGAACATCATCTGGAATAGGCTGTTCAATCAATATTTCGGGAATAACAGGAACATCTAAACTTTCTTCTTCAGCACACCAATCCCACACACCATATTCATCAAAAGTGACATCATGGCTTATAACTACCTTTTCAGTTTCTGGATTATACAATTTATAAGGCTTTGATGTGTCACTATAACCAATAAAAATGCACTTCTCACCTTTATCATCAAGCTTCTTCCTCAACTGATTTGGCACATGTGCATAAGCTAAGCAACCAAAGATCTTAAGATGTCTGATAGAAGGCCTTCTCCCACTCCAAGCTTTCTTAGGTGTCTTATCCCGAACACTTTTAGTTGGACACCTATTCAACACATAAACAGCACAAGCAATAGCCTCTGCCCAGAAAGACTTAGACAGATTTTTAGACTTCAACATGTACCTTACCATATCCAAGACAGTTCTATTTTTTCTCTCAACCACTTTGTTTTGTTGTGAAGTGTATCTAGCTGTCATCTGATGTTGAATCCCATGCTGTTTTTAAAAATTCATCACAAACAATATATTTTGTGCCCCTATCAGTTCTTAAGATTTTAATTTAAAAACCACTATGTTTTTCCACAAAAAACTTAAACTGCTTGAAAGCATCACATGCATCTGACTTTTACCTTAGAAAATAAATCCATGTTTTCCGACTCAAATCATCAATAAATGTAATAAAGTACTTACTACCTCCATGTGATTGAACCTCCAGTGAGCATAAATCTGAATGATCAATCTCCAATTGCTTTGTGGTTCTCCACGACTTACCCACAGGAAAAGGTTCTTTATGTTTCTTCCCAATCACACAAATTTCACAAACACAATCCGGAGTATTAACAGTCGGTAAATCAGAAACAAGCTTCTTTCTTGCAAGATAATTTAACCTCAAGAAATGAAAATGCCCAAACCTCATATGCCATAACCAATTATCATCCAGAATCTCAGAATTAACGGAAGAAAGAAGTGCATGATGGAGTTTCAAAGGAAATAGTCGATTTTCAGTCATATTTACCTTTGCCATAAAATTACCTTTAGCATCTGTGATGGTACAACACCCATGAGTGATTCTCATATCATATCCCTTTTCTGACAATTGCCCCATACTCAACAAACTTTGGTGAAGTTCGGGAACAAAAAAACATCGGATATAAAGTTTTGCGTGCCATCTTTCAATTGAATTGAAATTTTACCTTTTCCCAAAATCGGTTCTTTTGTCTTATCGCCAAAAGTAACCTCAGATCGGACCGATTCATCTAACTCAAAAAATAATTCTTTCCTCCCACACATATGGTTACTACATCCAGTATCCAAACACTATTTGTTCTCATCTTCAGGCAAAACATTGCTAGCCAAAAGCAAAGTTTTAGATTCATTAGAATGCTCACCAGAATTTTCAGCAATGTTAGCTTGATTGCTATGATTGTTTTTCTTATGCCAACAATCTGCAATCTTGTGCCCATACTTGCCACAATTATAATAATGAAATGGAAACTTATCTTGCTTGGCATTGTCTCCACCTCTTCCTTGATTTGAGTTACCACGTCCTCTTCCTCTAGATCCTCATCTTCATCTTCCTCTTCCACGACCTCTACCGGATCCTCCTCCTTTTTGATTAGGGCCAATCATGTTAAGATTGACTTGACTCTTTAGAGCTTCTTCTACTGTATCATGTGATTATGTTATTGAAGCAACCACATGATCATACTTCATAGGTATGGTTCGAAGGACCTTCTCAATGACAGCTCCTTCTTCAATCTCATCTCCATATAATCTCATCTTGTTAACAAGATTGGTAAGACGGCAAAAATATTGCTCCACCGTCTCTGTCTAGGTCATCTCACATTGATCGTACAACTTTCTCAATGACTGCAACTTGGACTTTTGTGCTCGATCTACTCCTTTGTATGACATTTTCAAAATTTCCCACGCCTCTTTTACCGTGCTAGCTTAGGCTATCTAGCCCAAAAATAGAGTAATCAATACCCTGATGAATTTGTCCCAACATGAGTTGATCTCGACGTTGAGAGTTTCCATCAGCACCTTCTGCAAGACCAGGCTCAATAAAGTTCCAAAGATTTTGAGCTTTTAGGTGCGTGGTCATCATTATCTGCCAATAATTGTAATCGAGCTTCCCATCTAATTTGGGACCGGACCAAGCAATATTAAAATTGTTTGCCACATTTCACAACTAGAAAATTATTTCGGGATTGGAAGGTTGACAGGCTCTGATACCAAATGTAAAGTTTATTTAAAAACTAAAGGATAAGTAGAGGAAGGGAAGCAAACTTATACTTCTGTAAATCAACTAGGATAAGAATGGAAGAAACGAGAATTTACTGATAATTGCTTTTCCACATGACATACTGAAATGCATGCACTATATATAATAATAGAAATAACAAATTTCCCTAAAAACTAGCTTAGTGGACAACCACATAATCTTAACCACAAACTCCATGCACAACCACGTACACAACTAATAGACCTATTCTTATGCCATGAAATAATTTGACTTTGTTTAATAATATTATCACAATAACCGGCCCAAAATGCTGCTTGACGTAGAAATTAGGTGTGTGATTATCTCGCTCTAAACTCCAATCCCTAACTGGCACCTCTTGTTCCAACACAGAAGGGGAATAAATGAGTTGTCGAGCGCTAGGCAAAAGCGAACCCAATCCGCTCAACCCACCGAACCCAAACCAACTTACTTGGGTAGGATTTTCACTGCATTGAGTTGAGTTGTCTTTGAAATTTTGGTTTTGAATTAGGTTGGATTGGATTCGGGTTTTACATGACAATCTAACGGAACCAAAACCAACCTAATCTGTCAACTAATTTAAATATAAATAAAGATAAAAAATAAAAAAAAATCTGTGAGAAAATGAGTAAAGAATTAAATAGGAACTCCAATGTATGGTTTTACAAAATCGCCAATGAACAATCTAAAATTAAATTGAGCTAATAATCAATTTTATATCATTTAAGTACTAAAAAATTATATTAAATTTTTATTAGATTAAAATCAAAATCGACAAACCCAACCTAATCCGAACCGACCTTAGTTGGGTTGGATGAGATTGGTTTCACTCTTTAAATTGGTTGGATTCGACTTTCAGCAAACCGATTTAATTGGGTTGGATTGGGTTGGGTTCGAGTTTACCCAAAAACCAACCCAACCCGACCCACACCTAGCTATAGCATTACCTACTTGTTTGTGATGAAAAACATCGTAAGTATCATAAATATCTTGTCAAGTATCGTAAAAAAATATAAAGTATCAAATTATAGTATTAACATTTGAGTGAATTACTTAATTATAAAAAAAATACAAATATGCTAATTACCGAGACATTAATTTGTTTTTTAAATTATAAGAATGTCAATATTTTCAAGTGATAGGCGGATTTTGCCCTTCATCTTCCTATTACCTATGACCTATGTTCTAGAATAATTGCGGTCACCTTCTCTAGCAAAACTCGGGCAATAGTCCAATCATCGTCTCCGGCCAATCTCCCATCACCTTTTCTAGTAACTCTCCGATTTCTCTCCAATCTCCTCTAGCCAATATTCATTCGCCCCCTCATTTTGTATCTCATGATTTCCGATCACTGTTTTTCTCCGGCCAAAGGTTATCTTTTGTGACCGAACTACCAAATCATCTTTGCCAAAGTCTCCATCTCTCTTCCCATCCTGCAGCTTTTCGAACTAGCAAATTTCTGGTTAACCGGAGATTTGCAACGCAGCACCACAGATTTGAAAATCTCTGGTTGGTGGTTCGCCAGTGACCACAGCAACAAACACTTACTCTTCTGCAAATTAAACATTTCCATACTCTTAAGTTTCTTCTTGTACACTTGAAACAATTTTTCGAAATTTTGAATTGGTGTTTGATGGTGGAAGCATTGATTGTTGACCTATGCTTGATGTAGAGGTCATCTTCGGAGAGATCGTAAAGATTCCTATTGACTGGTTAAATAGCCACAGTAGAGATGCGATAACGAGTCTTCCTTGTTCTTTGATGGATTGGCAATTGAGATTAATGGCCAAGCGAGCCGCTCAATTGACACGTTGGCATACCTGTTGCAATTGTGGATATGCTACTCTATAAATACACCTCCATCCCAAATTGAAGGCATCTATACTCACAAACACTCGCACTTTCTCTCACTAAAATTCCGTAGAGAGGGAAAGATCTTTAATCAACAGGTCATCACTTTGATCTACGATCACTGGCGCCAAACACTCACACTTTCTCTCGCTAAAATTCCATAGAGAGGAAAGACCTTGTGATCAACAAGTCATCACTTTGATCTATGATCACTGGTGCCGTCCTGTGGGAAGTGCACTAATTTTCCGATTGGTTGTGTTTTCGGTGAAAAACTACCTTATGATTTCTAGTAATCTTCGTACGTCACTAGGGAGTGAAATTCACTGTGATCACCATGATAATTATTCAAACAAAAAGTCATGGCAGGAGATACTCATCGCAGATGTACAAGACGAAATGATAATCCGCTAGAATCATCAACAAATTAGTCCAACCAAGGACTAGACTTTGTCACTCGATAGCAATTGCAAGAGATTTTGCAAGCTCAAATGCAAGAGTTCCTGCGAGCGTCCGGTAGGAGATTCCACGTGCTAATACAGATAATGGTTGCGAAGGTGACATTGAACAGCCGGATGAAAGCCAAAATCAAAATTTGGAAGAGATTTTCATGCAAAAATCAGCGAAGGCCGTATAGAAGCCGAGCGAGAGCTTTGAAAGAGTAATGAAAATCCAGTGCGTAAAATTGAAGCTTTAGCCGAGAAAAAGGTAAGACTAGACCGATTATAGTCAAGCACACCTCGTTTAATGATGAAATAGTGGCCATACCACGGTCTGAGCAATTCCGAGAGCTGACTAAAGTATTTGATGTTACAAACGATCCGATTGATTACTTGCAAAATTTCCAACACTGGGTATAGTTGCACAGGTACAAAGATGCAACCGCCAGTAGGGTATTCCCCTGAACTTTTGAGCAGGATGCAAGTGAATGGTATGATATCTTGGCTCCAAAGTCGATCACCTCATTTGAAGACTTGTCGAATCAATTTGCAACTAGGTTCTCGGGTAGAGCTTGTCGTAAAATGTTGGCAATCGCATTGATGCAAGTTGTGCAAAATAAAGTGGAGTCCCTTTGGAATTACATAGCATGATTCAACAGGGTGCGATTGGAATTGAGGACTTACAGATGATGGTCGTGGTGCCTGCCCTGATCCACGGCTTTCAAAATCAGTCACTGTACACGAGTCTATTGAAGCGACCACTAGAAACCATGGTCGAGCTCTTGAAGAGAAGTGATGAGCACATAGACCAGAAGAGATCATTCAAAGTTCGAGATTAGCCTAGGGACGAATGCAGATAAGATCGACGATCGACCAATCAGGAAGCCGCCAGATCAAGATTTTAGGAAGAAAGGTCTTGGTTGGATCTGTGGATGTGAATAGACAGCCGGCTAAAGAATACCAAGTGGAAGCTATCGATCCCTTCCCAATCGATGTGGCTGTGGATGAGATAACTGAGGAACTTAATAGAATTCCTGAGACAAGATGGGGAAAGAAGCCTCTATCAGATCTGAAAAAGTACGATCAAAGGCGTAAATGTGAATTTCACAATGACTTTGGCCACATGACCGCAAAGTGTAAAGTGGTGAGCAAAGAGATCAACTGTCAACTTTCTTTGTGGCATTTGAAACATCTAGTGAAGAATCGAGATAAGGAAAACAGAGCACTTGTAGGTGTAGTAAATTTTGTAGCTAGAGGAAACTCGAGTGGAGGTGATAGCAACTATGAGAGTAAAGAGATTCTGTGAAAAGTTGTTCTTCATTCATTATACACACACACGCGCGTGCACAAACACACACACAGAGATATATATATATATATATATACATAATATTTACAATTGACGTATTGCGCTAGACCCATGCTATGACTATCACAATATAATCTAACACTCCCCCTCAAGCTGGAATGTACAAATTGTAGGTTCCAAGCTTGTTACCAATGTAATTGACCCCGAGGACCCCCTAGTGACTTAGTAAATATATCGGCGATATGGTGATTTGATCTTACATGACTAGTGGTGATATCTCCTAAAAGAATCTTCTCCCGAATAACATGACAGTCAATCAATATGCTTGGTCCTCTCGCGAAATGTAGGATTAGAAGCGATGTGAGAGCTACTTGGTTATCACATATCAGCTTCATTTGCTAGCACTTCATAAACTTGAGCTCATGAAGTAATTGTTTCAACCATACAAGCTCACATATAGCCTTAGCCATAACTCGATATTTAGCTTCAGCTGTGACAGGGGCAACCACTATTTGGTTCTTGCTCATCCAAGACACTAAATTCCCCTAACAAAGATGCAATACCCAGTGTCGAGTGTCTATCGTGTCAACTACCTACCCAATTAACATATGAATATCCAATCATTTCGATGTGTCCTTTATCTTTATAAAGTAAGCCTTATATAGCTCTTTCTTGATGTAGTGCAAAACACGAAAGGTAGCATTCCAATGACTATCATACGGAGCATTTAGAAACTAACTCAAAACACTTATGAAGAATGAAATATTTGGATGAGTCACGGTGAGGTAGCTGAGTTTCCCTATAAGCATCTGGTATCTACCAAGGCCTGATGAGGGCTTCCTCTGACAAGGAAGAACTTTGACAATCCGATCCATTGGGGTTTCTACAGGTTTACAGTTTAAGATACTTGGCTCTTCCAAAATATCGAGGGCACACTTTCATTGAGAAATAAGAACACCTTGTCGAGACTGAGCAACTTTTATTCCCAAGAAGTATTTGAGTTTTCCCGTGTCTTTGGTCTCAAAGTGATGAAGCAGATGCTGCTTTAGCCTTTGAATGCCTTCTCGGTCATTCCTAGTAATAACAATGTCATCCACATAAACAGCCATGTAGATGCAACAATCAGAAGAAGAGTGATAGTAGAATACTGAATGATCAACTTCATTATGAACCATGCCAAACTGTTGAATGACTAGGGTAAAATGCCCAAACCAAGCCAAGGGCGATTGTTTTAGTCCACAGAGAGAATAACGAAGGTGATATACCAGCCCAGGCTTCCCCTGAGCAACAAACCCATGTGGTTGCTCCATATAAACCTCTTTACGTAGATCACTATGAAGAAAGGTGTTCTTAGCATCCAATTGAAATGAGGCCAATGGCACATGGAAACAATAGATAGAAGAAGATGATCTGAGGACATCTTAGCAACCGGGGAGAATGAATCACTATAATCAAGCTCATAAATCTGGGTATATCCCTTTATAACATGACGGACTTTCAACCGGTCGATACTGCCATCAGGACCAACTTTGACAGTGTAAACTCAGGGATAACCCATTGTAGATTTACTAAGAGGAAGAGGTACCAGATCCAATGTGTCGATACTATGTAGCATAGACATCTCATCAACCATGGCCTAACGCCAACCTGGGTGTGAGAGAGCTTCCGTAAGAGATATAAGAATAGAAACAGATGACAACGACGACACAAATGCACTATATGATGGAGATAAGCATTGGTAACTCACAAAATTATATAGGACAAGGATTATCAGTAGAATGAGTACCTTTACGCTCGGTAGTAGGACAATCCAAGTTAGGATCGGGATCTGGAGATGTAACTAGAGTAGGAGGGAAATCTAGCAGGCCAAAGGAAGCAAATACATCGGGTAAAGGAGATAGAGTAAACTCAGGTGTTTTAATAGATGGGGACACGCTGAGCGGGTCCGTTATAGCTCAGTGCAAGGGTGGTTAGTAGGTCGAGGTCAGCGACGATAAGTGATGAGAGGAAGTGGCGAGTCTGTAGTAGGTGCCATACAATCAAACGAGGAGATATCTAGTAGAAGAGGATTGGTAGAAGAGATTTATGGGAGAGGAAAGTTATGGACAGGTAGAACATCCAACAGATGGGACGAATGTGTGTCAAAAGGACAGTAGAGTTAGCCAAGAAGAACATCAGAGGGGTTTAAGTATTATAGTGAATTTGGCTAGGGATTATATGGCTTTTGCAGTAAAAAATTGAGGGGATTATCAATAAAATGGGCATAAAGGCCAGAAGAAGGATAATACTCAATGTATCTACTATAACATACAAGGACATTCTATTGAAAAGTGCTATAAATTGCACGGCTATCCCCCAGGCTATAAATCCAAATAGCCGCGTGCTTCGAATACCAATCAGAGTCCTTTGGTTTTAGTTAATCAGGTTTCTCCTACTTTCCAGGAAGGATGTAGTGACAACTATTCGGTGGATCAGTTTATTCAAGCTTTAAGTTCATTTCACCACTAGCAACTTATGAATCTTCTCGCTGCTCATATTGCTATCTCATCTTCCACACAGGCCTTCAATCAATGATAATAATGTGCCCTCTCTAAATCTTAATAGAGGTATCTGTTTTTCCTTTTCAACGGACTTTACACTATATTTCCAAGATTTGTGGATACCTGACTCTAAGGCTACAACACACATTTACTATACTAAATCAGCTTTTAGTTCCTTACATTCCATTCACACAACAGTGACCTTACCAAATCACTCTTCCATTCTTGTTAGTTAGAGTGGAACCATAAACATCACCCCTCAAATCACTCTCCCCAATGTACTTAAGATTCCTAATTTCAAGTTCAATTTGCTTTCTATCAGCTCTTGAACACTGCACAACCAACTTATTGTTATTTTTCTCCTTGATCATTTCATTCTTCAGGATTCTCACTCTAAGAAGATGATTGGCAAGGGTGAAAAGCTTCATGTTTTGTATGTTTCGCACCCAACATTCGACCTTCTACCTTCTTTCTCTACTACTTTGGTGAATAATGTGTGGCTGTAACACCCCGATTTTTAAATATCGAAGGGTTACTAAATTAGCCTTTACTTAATTGAAATGGGGAAAATTGACGACAATTTTTTTTCTTTTATAACCCTTTCCGTAATAATAATAACAATAATAATAACATTAGGAATAATAATAATACGGTTCAAAATTCATGTACTTATATGAAATAACATCAATCAACTTGATAATCAATATTCATTTTCTAAATAAATAAATTAAACTCCTAAACCATATGCGGAAGCTCAAAAATAATATACTACTAAGTTTTGAATGATCTTCTAATATATAATAATAAAAGAAAACTAATTTAATATAGTAATTTAGTGGATGATGTCGCCCGTCTCGCGCCACTTCGCCGGACTCCTTAATCTGAAAAGAGTTTAAAATATTTGGGGTGAGTATAACGTTGTTATACTCAGTGGGGAACAATAGAACAATATTGCACCATATCACATAGCCGTATACGAAATTACAATTAGAGGCAGATAACTATAGAAAGTCAAGTGTTGGAAACTCCCGTCCAATGTAGGGGAAAGTCTCTATGATTATCCGAATGGACCTTAACACCATTCCGTAGAAGATGGCACCTAACACCATCACATGTATGTCACATAGCAAATACCACAAATTATAACACGCAAAAGACATGATATGGATTTCTAAAGTAAACAATCGCATTTTAAAATGAAAACATTTGCAAAAAGTAACACAATTTTGCATAAAGTAACCCCACCTCAATTCATGGTTCTCGTAATTTCCTCGAAATTTGGGCTGATGTGATGCTAGCGCCTCTATGGACTTTCCATGTCGTCCAGTAAAAGAATTTAAACATAATTTTAGTAATTTAACCTTAAAATTGAAGCTTAATAATTTATTTGGGTCTTATAGAGTTTAATTTAAAAGTTTTAGGGCCGAAAAGCAAACTTTAAAAGTTAATTTGAGCTTAATTGAAAGAGAAGTATTGATTTGAGGGTGGAAATTGAAGTATTTAGTCAATTAGGACTAAATCAAAACTCAATTGAAACTTTAGGGTTGAAATTAAACTTTTTAAAACTTAATTTGGGACTTGATGGAAAGAAATCAGTGATTTAGGGACTGTTTTGAAGCTAAATTAGAACTTGGGGATTGACTGCAATTACTATGAGTCAAATGGGAGTCACTTTAAGGAGTTCCAAGATGTTGAGGACTTAGTTGAGCTTTTTATAACTTGATTGGGGCTTAATTGAGAGGATTTAGCAGATTTGGGGACTGTTTTGAAGTTAACTCGAACTTCGGGACTTCAATTGTAAATCATATAAATTCGATTGAAGTCGGTTGAAGTAAAACCATGATTCTGAGGACTGTTTTACACTATTTGGAAAGAGATAATTAAACTAAGGGGCCGAATTAAATAGGAGTTAGAAGGTAAGGGATTGAGGTTGCCATTTCTCGAATTGGGTATTATAATAGGCTTGGGCCAATCGTTCATCTTCATTCCCGATTGTATACACAGAAGAGGGAGAAGGAAATCTGGCGGAGCCACCACCGCGGTTGCCGCCGCTTGCCACCGCTGTCATCGGACGAACCACCGGTGGTCTCGCGTGGACACTCGGCGGAAAGAGAGGGAAAAAATGCAGCCTCCTCACTGAGTTTTGAGTGCCAAAATCCGGCAAAATTGAAGGTTTTCCGGCGACAATAACATCAATTGAGTTCGGGTTTTAGGTTATCAAGGATCGACTATGAGATTTGGTGGCTGATTGTGCAAGGATTTCGAGATTTTGGGCAACAATGGCCGTCCTCCTTTCTCGGAAAATTCTGAAATTCGTCCCTCTTTCTCTCCTCTGCTTTTTTTTTCTTTTAACGATGAGGATGATGAAGATGATGTTACGAAATCAGTGTTTGAGAAATCCGGGCTTGAGGATTAGATTGTGAATGCACGATGTTTTTTTTTTTCCAGATGAGCGTGGACGATTGCATAGGTTGTATATATATATATATTGTGCGTATATGCGAGTATAGTTGTGGGTGTCTTGTGTTTTTGACATAGCTGGTATGCTTGTGACATTAGCAGCAGTAGAGAGATTACGGAGATTTCAACATGTGGAATACCTGATGGAGTTGGTTGTAACTATCTGTGAACAAAAATTTCTTTTTGTATTAATAAAAAATAATACAATGGAATTTGTTACAAATTAAATTTTTAGAAATTAACAGTGGACTGGATCTCTTGACTGCAACGCTGAATCCTTTGATTAACGATCTGCTGGTGAAATTTGGGGCCATGTGGCTTGATTCCCGAGCGTCAACGGTTTTGTTTAACTTGATTTTGATCTTTGTAGAAGACTGTGTTCCTACAAAGTCTCAATTTGATTTTGAATTGGAGAAGACTGTGTTCTTCAAAACTTTGTTCTGATCTTGGATTTGATTTTAAATTATAGAAGACTGTGTTCTCTAATATCTTGCTTTGACCTTGGATTTTACTTTGAATTAGAGAATACTGTGCTCTCTAATCCCTTTTTGTTTGAATTTGGTTTTGATTTGGAAAAGACTTTGTCTTCTAAATCGTTGATTTGAGATTTAGGCTCAAGAAGATTTTTGTTCTCCTTGATTGGTTTTAATTTGAGAGAGTTTGTTCTTTCTGGTTTTTAGAGAATCTCTAAACGTTTGGCACTTACGGTTTTTCCTCTTCCTCCCCTTTGTGTTCTCTCTCTTTTTCAACTGAACCCGAGGGTTCTATTTATAGAGAAGTTTGGATAGGGTTATCATCAATAACCCGTTTAAATTGAATTTGAATAATAAATCCTTAATTATCCAAATTAAATTAAATAGTTGAATTAAATATAATATTATTCCAATTATATTTAATAAAAGTAGGATGGGCTTTTGTCGGGCTTTATCCAATTAAATTTAATTGGGTTATTGGAAATTTGTGATTTAGGATTTAAGGGGTCAATTAATTATAGTCAACCCGATCCATTAATTTGAGAGGCCAATTAAAATCAACCCGGTCCAAAACACTCAAAAATTTTTAGTGTCTATAAATGCCCCCTCAAGATTTATCTATTTATTTATCACAAAAATAAATAGATAAATCTTGAATTTGAATTTTTTTTTTAAATCTCGAATTTCGCTCGAGATAAAAAGACCCTTTTTTTATTAAAAAAATATATTTTTTAATCTTAAATTTTTCTCAAGATAAAAAGATTTTTTTTTCAAATCTCGAATTTTGCTCGAGATAGAAAGATTTCTTTTAAAAAAAATTTAATCTTGAATTTGCTCAAGATAAAATGATTTTTTTCAATCTCGAATTTCGCTCGAGAAAATTGTTTCTTTTTTTTCGTTTTTTGTTTTTTTTTTTGTTTTTTTTTGTGTGAAACTTGATCGAATTTTGCGGCCGATTTTAGCCCGAATCTTGCAAAACCCAATCGTACTTTGAAGTTTTCACCGAAATATCAAAACTTTGCCACCGAACTTGAATTTCAGAGTGCCATTTGTAACTCAAATTCAAGCATTTCTTTGACTTGGAGTGTATCACAAATCATATGGCTAAAGGATAATTATCAAATGAGCTTAAATAAAATTCCATTGGACCGATACCGAAATGGATTTTATCTATACTCAATTGATATGATTTGGAATTATTGTGCATTAGCCAAATCTCACTTAAGAATTAGAATTGCACACGTGGGGGCTATCATTTACCTCACATAATAGGTTTGCCCTGCATTTGTTAATCTGTACGAATTGAACTCCTTTTCTTGATGAAATTCTTTCAAGGATAGTTACAAATCCTTTAACTTTGATCAACGCTTGAAATTGAATTTGTTTGCATGCGGTGATTAGAGTCCTTAGGCCTCAGAGTTCTCTTGTATTTAGCCAAATCAATCTAGGATCGACCCTTAGCTTCGTTAATAAATATTAAATACGGACCTTTAGAAAAAAAAACCAAGGCTGCTACTGTTCAATGCTTTGTATAGCCAGCGAGGGAAAGTCAATTTGCAGCTCCTTTCTCCTTCGTTGTCGGCTAATATACTTCGCGGATTTGAAAGGCTTTTTCGCAATTCTTGTTGCTAGAGCAGTAGAACGGTATTTGGCTAGTTCGGATGCCGGAGTTCTTGAAATCGGTTTCCGACGTCGCATTATCTTTTTGGCCGGATTGATGCATGTATTTCCTCAAAGTTAACCGGAGTCATAGCATATGTTTGCAGTTTTCGTTGGATCTATCATCAGGAACGAAAATCTTGCTCGCTTTGAATCAAAGCTTGTCCCGATCAGATTTGTAATTTATCCAGTATCCGGAGCTTATCGAGTGTTCGAGACAATGTGTGTTTGTTCGATTACCTTCACGTGATTTAAGTTCACAGATGACAATTCGGTTGATGCCTTGCATTGAAGTCCATCATAAAGCCCATCAAAACTTGCCTTGCTTTGCTTATAATTAACAATACAACTTCATGCGTTCTTCTAAAAACCAAACTTAGTTAAGGTGAAAGCTTCCAACTGGGTGAAGGACTTCGGCCTCTTTTCCTTAGTTGAACCTTGATGCTTTATTTAATTCCCGAAAACGTTCGAGACTTCCACCTTCACAAACCACCCTGTTGGGAAGTGATTTCACACATTTTGAAACCTCTTCGTTTCTCTTCAACGCCAAGAGCAACAGCACGTCCAAGGTTTACTCCTTTCTTTCTCCTTCTTGACAAAGTTGCTCTCCACTATCGCCTGCCCCATCAACAAATCAATTATAAAATCCGGCAATTGGAAGTGCAAAAGGGAGGTAGGATCGGTGTTGATTCAAGTTGTGCCATATTGCCGTGCACGTCTTGCCTTTTTTCTGCCGATCATAGGTAGCTTCTCTTCTCTTTTTCCTTTCTTGTGCCTCCTTTTTTTTCATGTTTTTCCCTTCCTTTATTTTCTTTCTGCCTTTTTTAGTTTTATGTATACATACATATATGTACAACACACATGAGCTCATGAGGTAGGGAAGTTTTGGGACCAATATTTGACCTTGGCATTTTTTTCCCATATGATTGTTTCTGTTTGTACTGTTTCTTTAGACGGCAAATATCAGTTGGTAGGAGAGTGAAATTTGAAATATTGAATTGCTGCCATTTGGAGGCCATACAGCATACAGCTGGTAGTCATACTCTTTTGTAATTATTTACTGAGGTCAAACATATATATCTCCACCAAATTGGGCTGTAGTTTTTTTTGTTGAAATATTGGCTGTAGTTTTATTATTATTCATGACCATTCTTTCCTTTGACCTTTAATGCTGCATCGATTTCAACACCATGAGGTTCCCTCAAATTTGCAAAATTTTTTTTTTTCTGGATATAAGAACAATTGCATTGTTTGTCTTTAACTAAGCTATATCTATGTGTCAATTGTTCTATTTTTGTATTTGTAGGGAAAGGAAAATGAAAAGGATAATCGGGTGTAAACGGCCATCATTCTTTGACTTTTCCAAATCCTTTCCCTTTTTCTTTTTCTTTTCCCCATTTTTTTTGAAGATTCAGGAAGTTGGCTGGTGGTAATAATCAAATGCTTTGTTTTTTTTTTTATAAATAATAATAATAAATAAATAAATAAATAAATGAATCAAGCAAATTGACTTGGACAAAGACGTGAATTTAACTTGTTCTTTGTTCCCTCGAATTTGTTGATAGCCTCACAAATTTTATTTTGCCTTTGTTACAAAACTTTTCAAAAAAAGAAAAGATGATTATTACCGTACCCCTTTCTCTTAAATCATTGTTTCTGTTTTTTTTTTGTTTTTTTTTTACTTTTCCCTTATTTATTTATTTTATTTTTTGGTTTTTGTTCCAATACATGCATACATATTTGTACATATATAGCATAAAATAGGAAAGTTTGGGATCACTTTTGAATTAGAGATGCATACATGCCTAGCATGAATATGGCAGAATGTGTCATGCCATAGTTCTTTGATTTTTCAAAACAAAAAAACCAAAGTTGTACCTTTTTAATGTGTTATGGGATCTTTTGCCTCCTTTTTTTTTGAGTCGTTGATCTAGTATGAACTTTTATTTTTTTATTTTTTTGTTTGTAGGATTTTGAGTGGGCAAGAAACTTAGCGATTTTGATTCCAACCCAATTATCCAAAGATCGAGAAGGTCGGGACACTTTAAAATTCAAGATCCAACAAAAATTGAGGACTAAACCTTTTTAAAGTCCAATACTTTTAGAGTAAAGGACCAAGGTTTAGCTCTTTTTCCCCTTTTTTGTGTGGAAAAACTTTAAAGTGATTCTTCCTGACAATCGAGGATTAGCTCTTTAAACGATCGGAGACGTTTAGTGTCGAGGATTAAGGGCTAATTCTTTTACTCCCTTCTTTTTTAAAAAAAAATAATAATAATAATAAATAAATTCGAAACGTCTCTCTTTTTTTGATGATCAAGTACCAATCCTTTTATAGGTTCTAGGCATTTGGTGCCGAGTGCCAAGGCTTGGTTCTTTTGTTTTATTTTATTTTATTTTATTTTTATTTTTATTTTTATTTTTATTTTCCAAAAGGGAAAATTTTGAGATCATTTATTTTCCTAAGGACTAGCCCTTTCAAAAGTCCGAGGCGTCTAGTATCGAGGACTAAGGGCTCGGTTCCTTTATTTTAAAAGGAAAATTTTGATATCCTTTTATTTCCCTAAGGACCAACCCTTTCAAAGGTCCGAGGCGTTTAGTGCTCAGGACTGAGGGCTTGGTTCTTTCATTTCATTTTTTTTAAAGGAAAATTTTGAGATTCTTTATTTTCCTAAGGACCAGCCCTTTCAAAAGTTCAAGGCGAGTAGTGTCGAGAACTAAGGTCGGGCCCTTTTACTGGAAAATATTCTCCTTTTTTTTAAAAAAAATTTCGTGACTGAACTTGGATTTATATTTTTCATCCAAGCTGCCGACGTACCCTTGGAGGGGATCAAGTCTAACATAGTTCTTTACAAATTTTTTTTTTTGAATTTGTTTTTTAGTTTGTTTTGCCGTTCACAGTTTATCCTCTTGCGGGTCAGGAGTGGTACAAAGAATTTTATGGAGAACAGAAAAAGAAACTTGGATTCCTTAAGCATAGAACCGCTTCAAAAACTTACCGTTGATTGGTCCAATCTGTAATCCATCTTTGTCCACGATTTTGTATGCTCCATTACTGAAAACTTGAGTCACAACATATGGTCCATCCCACTTAGGCTGGAACTTGCCCCCAGGCTTCTTTGAAATTATTATTGGGCGGCATACTGCAAGTATTAGATCTCCTTCTTGGAAAGATCTTAGTTGTACCCTTTTATTGAAAGACTTTGCCATTCGGGCTTGATAGCACTCTAACTGCATTTGCGCCTCCAATCTTTTTTCATCCAAAGCTTTCAATTCTTCCAATCTGAGACAGGTATTTTCTTCAGTGGTCAACCCCTCTTGAATAGCCATTCGAAGAGATGGAATTTGACATTTGAGTGGAAGTACTGCTTCAACACCATAGACCAAGGCATAAGGTGTAACTTGTGTTGGGGTTCGATAAGGAGTGCGATAAGCCCATAATGCTTCGCCAATCCTTTCATGCCAGTCTCTTTTTTATTTGGACACAACCTTTTTTAAGAGATTGCACAAAGTTTTGTTAAAAGCCTCTGCCAACCCATTGGATGGTGCATGGTACATGGAGGAGTTGTACTGCTTGAAGCCGAACTTAGCACACAAATTATTTATGTGGCTATTGCAGAAGGGCTTTCCATTATCGGTGATGATGTGTCGAGGGACTCCACACTGATAGATGATTTGAACGCGGATGAAATTCGCCACATTTTCTTTCTTCACTTCTCTTAGTGGTACAGCTTCGGCCCACTTAGAGAAATAATCTATTGCAGCGAGGATATACGAATGTCCAGCTGAAGACTTAGGGGTTATAGGCCCTATGACGTCGAGGCCCCATGCATCAAATGGCCACGAGGCTATCGTTGGATGCAATGGCTCCGGTGGTTGATGGATGAAATTTGCATGGATTTGACAAGCTTCACATTTCCTTGCATAGCCCATAGAATCCTGCACCATGGTCGGCTAGTAATACTGTAACGCCCCGCCAAAATCTCGTCACGATTTTATATGATTTCGTATGTTTATCGTTTGTGCTTTTGGGAATGGGTCGTGATGATGTGAATATGTTGTGAGATGGTGTTGATGAGTATGACATGTTTAGGATGTGCTTTAGGTTGCCCCATGTATGTTGGAACTAGGTACGGTCGCCAAGAATGAGCCGGAAGAGAAAATGCCAAAAAATTGGGATTTACGGCCGTAATTCCGTATTTACGGCCGTAAGTCTTATGGTTATGGCCGTAAGTCAAGAGTGATGGTTCAGGGGCTGATTCTCTGCTGGTCGCGTGACCGGAAGCGCGGTCGCGTGTGCCCGTTTACGGCCGTAATTTATTGGGTTACGGCCGTAATTTTGGAATTTACGGCCGTAACAGGGAGATTTATGGCCGTAATTTTAAGTCGGCAGAAACTGTTGGATAGGGTTTATACACGTTTGCTTGGCCATTTACCCTCATTTTTGACCCTAACCTCCCCAAAACTCTAGAGAACACTCTCAAAGGTGATTCCAAGGATTTTACATGAGTTTTGGCTTGAAGATCATTTAATCACTTCTAGTTGCCATCTTAGAATCAACAAGAGGAAGGGAAGAAGAAAGGAAAGGGAGAAGAAGAAGTATCCAACCAATCCATTAGCTTGCTTTCTTGCCTTTTGAGGTAGGTAGTAGATGAGTAAATATATGTGTTATCCTACATGCTATATGTTAGCTAATGTTATGATATGAAACTATGTGGAAGAAGTTATGGTATGCTATGTTGGGTGAAGAGATAGGTTATGTTATGGTAGAGTTTGCTATGCTATGTTATGTTGTTAGATGATATTATGTATATTATGCTATGTGACCATGGTAGATGCAAGATGAGCTATGATATGATGAAGAGCATATGGGCTAAATGGTAAGAGGATGAAGTATGTGTAACATGAAAGTATGATCATGCATATATGGGTTGTAGATTGTGTGCTTACAATATGTATGATGTTACGGGCGGCTTAAAGTGTAAAAGAACCTTTAGACGACGGCCCACGGCGCCCCAAAGCGTAAAAGAACCTTTGGGGGACGGCCATTACGACGGCGCCGCAAAGCGTAAAGAACGCTTTATGGACGGCCAATGATACGATGATGTTACGGCGCCTTGTAAGCACATGATCCATAACCGGGCCCAAAGCATGAACATGAAATTCATTAGCATTTGCATCTATTGCCTACTGAGTCCCCGTGGCTCATTATGTTGTGTATTGATGTTTTATGTGCAGGCGGTGGTGGAGAACCCTCCCGAGTGTGATGTGGGATGTGAGGAAGAAGGGGGAAACCTAAACATCCTGCGGCCGCGTTTTGTTTGTTTATATTGTGCTAGTATAAGTGAACGAACAAAATATGTTTTTGATATGTATATAAATGCTTCCGCTTTTGAAAGTATAAATGAAATGTGTTTCGTTCGGGTAAGAAAAGACGGGTCGTTACAAATACCCCATTCTTTTTATTCGAAAATGGAGCTTTGGCCCAGACTGATGAGCTCCACATATCCCAGAATGAGCTTCTTCCAAGACATGCATGGCTTCTTTATTATTTAAACATCAGAGGAAAACTCCATCAAAAGAACGCCTATAGAGCCTGTCTTTGTAGAAGATGAAACCCGATGCTCTCCTTCGAATATCAGTCCTTCGCTTGGGGTCGTCAGGTAATTTCTGATGTTGAAGGTAGTCAATGATAGGTTGTCTCCAATCCCTTTTTTCTTTATGAGCAACTTCAACGATATTGTTTTCTTCCAAATCCTCGGGTTGTAGTGGTGGAATCACCCATTTTTGAACAACCGATATTGGATGGGTGAAGTCTTCACGGGACCTGGCCAGCACAGCAGCCAGGTTTGCTAAAGCATCGGCTCTTCTGTTTTCACTTTTTGGGACAAACTTGATTTTGACAGAATCAAACCGTCTCAAGAGAACCGATGCATATTTGTGGTAGGGCAGTAGCTCTGCTTTCCGGACTTCATATTCTGACAAAAGTTGATTAATTATCAACATTGAGTCCCCGTAGACGTCAAGCTGCTTAATCCCCATGTCTAGTGCTGTCTCGAGGCCGATAATGAGTGCTTGATATTCTGCCATGTTATTTGAGCAACTTTCTGTCAAAGAGAATGAGTATGACATGACTTGATAGTGAGGAGTTACAAACACAACCCCGCCCCCGCACCATACCTTCGAGCAGCACCATCAAAGAACAATCTCCATGAAGGCACAACTTAAGCGTAGAAGACTTCTTCGTCTGGCAGATCTTCTAGAAATTCCCAATCAGTAGGTATCGGATGATCTGCAAGAAAGTCTGCCAGAGCCTGTCCTTTGATTGCCTTTTGCGAGACAAACCTAATGTCGAATTCAGACAAAAGGAGTGCCCATTTTCCTATTCTTCCGGAGAGAATAGGTCTTGACATTATGTATTTAAGCGGGTCCACTTTTGAGACCAAATTGATTGTGTGTGATAGCATATAATGCCTCAATTTCTTAGCGGCAAAGATTAGTGCTAAACACATCTTTTCAATTGGGGAATAGTTGAATTCAGCACCTACAAGAGTTCGACTTAGATAGTAAAGTGCATTTTCTTTTCCTTCGTCAGTGTAACACCGCATGTCAACATACGTATATTTATGAATTATTTTATAAAATTATTTATTTTACTCCACAATAAGTGAATTGAATATTTTAAATTGTAATCAATACTTATTATTGACAATTATTGAGTTTTGTTTTGTAGTGGAGGGACTCGAACGCCATCATGCTCAATGTGCCAATTAGAATATTCGATTTAATGAGAATGAGCTTAAGTGTTATGTTATTACATTTTTGTTTAAATTATTTGCAATTTAAATGTTTTACTGCTTGCTTATGATTGAACAAAAGAAAACAATAATGATAAGTTAGAGTGGTACATTTTAATTTCAGGGTTAATTTATTTAACCCTATTCATGAGTCCTAATTTTAAAATCCAATATTACATCTAGTATTCTTAGCCCAAGATAAAATTTTCTTATTGGACCCAAATACACCTAAAGACCTAAGGGTGGAGGCCCAATTAGAGTTCATGATATAAAACCCAACTAAACAACCCAAAGACTCATATTATGAATCACGTTTGCCCTCTATCTCACAATCTCTCTCACGCCTCAACTTCGTCCATCTCACAGGGTTCCTTGGACAACCTCGCATCTTCTCTCTTCTTGTGTCCTCAATTTGCTTCCACTAAGGTAATATCCTCCTGTTGTCTAATTCTACCCTAGAATAGTTTTGTTAGGGTTAATACTTGAAGTTTATGGATTAATTGAAACTTTGACGATTGGAGAAAAGTATTATTTGATTCTTCAAGCTAGATATATGTATACTCATTAAGCCATCAAGGTATTTGATGAATTTCGTGAAAGAAAAACCAATGTGTTATTCAAACTGTGATTTTTCCAGCTTCTGCCCTTTTCTTTGAAATCCCATAACTTTTGCTCTAAGTTGATTTTATGGATGATTTAAATTGGAAAACGACCCCCTATGAGTTATATATCATCTAGAACTGGTTTGACATCATTCGGAGCCCCGTAGAAGATTTTATGATACTTCTCGTGAGACTGGGCAAATTCCACCCGAGAACAGGGTTTTGCCCGGTTAAAATATGGTTTTCACGCTCTAAATGTGCTTATAATGAGCTAATTTTCAAGTACGTTAAACTTACAAGGGTCTTTCACCTCTGATATGAATTTCATGATTTTACGACATCGTTTCCTATTTAAAATGATTTTTCAAAGTTTGCTGCCCCGAGCAGAAACCTTCCCAGCTTCTCTGGTTAAAGTGGATCTTGAATAGAGTGAAAGATTTAGTGTGATATTATGTCTTGTGCTTGAGTCCTTATTGTTGGAAATATATGGGCATGATGTGATGATGCAGGTAGGATTAAGACTAGCCAATGTTTCACTAAGCCATTAAAGTGTTTGATGAGTTGCTTGAAACAAAAACAAAAGAAACCAATGTATTGTGTAAAGTGTGATTTTTCTCAGTTTCTGCACTTAACTTTGAAATGCCATAGATTTTAGCATAAAGGGCATTTCTTGGTGATTCAAAGTCGGAAAGTGATCCTCTATGAGTTATCTATCATTTGAAATTGATTTGACATCATTTGGTGACCCGTAGAGGTCTTTATCACACTTTTAGTAAGCATGGGCAGGTTGTACCCGAGAACAGGGTTTTTCCCGGATAAAAAAATTGTTTGATGCTGTAAAAGTAATTCCCATGAGCTAATTTTTAAGTATGATGAATATACATGAGTTTTCTAACGTTTGCATAAATTTTAGAATTTTATGATATCGTTTGCTATTTTAAATAATTCTATAAACCATAATATCTTTCATAGTTTCTGTGGTTATAGTTGAAAACTTACTGTGGCTTCTACCACCAGAATTTAGAGGTGATTTTAATGAATGAGGTATCTCTATGAGTTAGTTATTGAACCAAATTGGAATTATGTGACTTCATGCTTTAATTTGTGGGTTATGCCAATTCTTGTTGGGATTGACGGATTAACTTGAATTCAATGTGGTAATTCTTTAGAAACCATATCGTTAATGTTCTTATTATTCTTCTAGGACTTATTACGTGTGTATATACATGTATGTGGAGTGGTGACGAATAACCTATGATGGTATAGTAATGTATCGCAGTTATAAGATAAAGTCCTAGGAATCAATGACTGATAAGTTCTAGAAAAACACTTAAATAACTCTTCTATTTTACGTATTTGTGTGTTTTATTAGTATTATATGTTTATTTTTATGTGTTTTCCTTTTATTGTGTGTTTAGAGTCACAAGAAATCAAAAGGAGCCAAAATGGATAAAAACGGAGCGAAAACGGAACTTGGGACCGAAATGCAAGCAAATTCAAAGATGGAGGGCCTCCGATGCAATTTTATGAAACGTTGTTTTTACAATTTTTGTTGTGCCAATATCAAAGAATATCAAAAGAGTATTTCCACATTTTTGTCGGATCCCAAATCGGAGTTTCTTAGTGAAAGTTATGGCCATTTGAAGAGAAAGGACAAAGCGTAAAAAAATCAGCAGCTCGAATTTACTGCCGCAGTTCAGTAATTTGACCATAACTTTTGCTACAAAATTCGGATTGACCTGCACTTTATATTTTTGGAAAGGACACTCAGAGGGCTACAACTTTGATGTTGACCTCTTCAAATGATTCGGATCATATCATGGTCACAAATGTGCAAAACCGAGAGTGATGTGAATGGAGGATTTCTTGGGCCATGTTTTGGTAGAAAATTCATAAATTTCTACTAAAATATCAAAAAAAGGAAATTCCAATTGCACAATTCAGCCAAGATGCTTACCTATACCATGATACAATATTTGAACTAATGGAGCAATTTAAGATCATGATTTGGTAGTTACCAATTAGTGGAATCATAATGGAGTAGTTGTACACTTTTTATCATGCTTTCTTGTGAAATTTTGCCTATAAATAGAGGCATTTGTAAGGAAGGAAAGACACAACTTAGTAGAAGAGAATTAGCTAGTAGTTCTCTCCAATAAAATTTTCTTCTTCATTTGTTCTTAGTTTTAGCTTGAAGGTTTTAGCTTGAAGATTTTAGCTTTTCATATTCCGGCGGATCAATTCTTCGCTAAGTTCTCTTTTCCCTTTTATTTCTCTATTTATTTCTTAGTATTTATTTACTTGTTTACTATATTTTGCATAATCTATCATATAGTGGTGGTGATAC
Source organism: Jasminum sambac (assembly GCA_018223645.1). NCBI lineage: Eukaryota > Viridiplantae > Streptophyta > Magnoliopsida > Lamiales > Oleaceae > Jasminum > Jasminum sambac. Next base: position 10,575,230 of record CP073644.1, on the reverse strand, counting down.
AAGGCGAATACTCGCTAAAAAGTATGAAACCCCGCAATTATGAGTAGTTAAGACTTTTTTATCTAGTTCGAGGGGGACGTTGTGTTCAACTAACATGTGGTTATCTTTTCTAACTCTTTGCTAACGTTTTATCTATTCATCTACTTCAATTTGTTGATTTGTTATGCTTTTAAACCCGTTTTGAATTTATGTGATTATTGCATTCACTTTGGCCAATTGAATCAATTAATCTTTAAGTTCAAGTTACTTGCTAGGATTGGAACTTTTGATCCGTAATTGTCATTAGATTCCAATCCAAAGTAGCAAATGAATATCGTGCATATTTATTAACAAATCATCTTAGATGCATTAATTCGAGCTTGTGAAATTATTCATCTAATTCAACTCATTCTTCTCGTTCATTTCATACTAGCTTTGCATTAAATCCTAAGAGCTTGTTTAGGGTTATCCAATAGCTAGATGTTAAGTTAAAGAGTTTACTTTTTACTTAATACACTTAAGGAAGAATTCGTTAATCAGAGCTTCTTGGTTAATTGAGAGTTGATAAATTGAAGAAGGAATAGTAACACGTTGCATGGGAAAGATAAACACAAGTGGTTGACACAAATCAACCCGAGAACTAGATATTTATTTCAATTGTTTTATTTGATCTTATCTTTTGTCATTTGATTTTCATTCAAAATTCTCAAAACCCCACTTTCCTATATTAATTGATAAAGACAACTAGATTAAGCACCGTTCCTCTTGGGCTCGACCCTTACTTACCACTTCTACATTAATTTGTAGTTTTGAAACCGAGTAAGGAATAAAAATTTAAACTTTAGGCTGCGACCAACGCGCTTCTAAGTTTTTGGCGCCATGTTTTGGAACGTTAACTAATTTAGTTGCTTTTATTAATTATTTTTTAAAAAAAAATTCTTCTTCACTTGTATGCATAATACCCGATCTACTAATCGAATTCTTGAAAGTTTCGATCCAGAATCGAGAAATCCATTCAAGACGAATAAGACAAGCAAAACAAACCGAACGAGAAATGGCGAAAACAATAACGAAAGAACTCTCAAACAATCGACAACTCCGAAGTTACTCAACAACCTTTGTGTATCACCTTTCCAACCGTAGAAGAAGGTAAGACTTTCGAACTAAAATCGATTGATACATCTTCTACCTTCTTTTCATGGACGATCCGTGAAGATCCATATCGACACTTGAAGGAGTTTCATGTGGTGTGCAATAGCATGAAACCCCAGGCATCATCAAGAGCAAATCAAGCTCGAGCTTTTCCATTTTCACTAAAAGATGCCGCTATGATTGATTATACACTTTACCACCAGGTTTAGTCACAAAGATGGAATCAAATGAAGCAACTTTTCCTCGAAAAGTACTTCCCACTTCAAAGACCGCAAATATCGTGAAAGATATCTCCTGGAGTACGCCAAAACAATGGAGAAACTCTTTATGAGTATTGGGAGCGTTTCAAAAAGCTCATTGCAAGCTGCCCGCATCACCAAATCAGTGAAAACCTCCTAGTGCAATACTTCTATGAAGGCTTATGTCAATCAGGACGAAACATGGTTGATCTTGCTAGTGGAGGCGCATTGATGAACAAAATCCTGCTGAAGCGAACAACGATTTCAAACATGGCTGAAAACACTGACAATTGAAGACACGAGATGAACATTCAAAGAGTTAACGAGGTAAGTAATTCCAATATTGAAAGCCAACTTTCTGAACTAACACATCTTCTCAAACAAATTGTTGTAGGAAACAATCCGCAAGTCAAAGCATGTGGCATATGCACAAATCTAGGACATCCTACAGATGCTTGTCCTATTCTACAAGTGGATAACAACGAACAAGTGAACTCAGCAAATAATTTCCCATTCCCAAGACAAGAATACAATCCGTACTCAAACACCTATAATCCAGGATGGCGAGACCACCCCAATCTGAGTTATGGAACCAACAAACCCCCAGGATTCTTCCCTAACAGACCTCAAAGCCAATTCAAGCAACAAGGGAATTTTCAACCCCAAGGGCAATTTCAACAAACACCTCAACAATCAGGTATGTCTCTCGAGGATATGGTGAAAACATTAGCAACTAACACTGTGAAATTTCAACAGGATTCCAAATTGAGCATTCAAAACTTGGAAAACCAGATGAGTCAATTGGCAACTGCCATCAATCGACTGGAAGCACAATCTGCAGGGAAGTTACCATCCCAACCTGAGGTAAATCCAAAGAATGTTAGTGCCATAACCTTAAGGACTGGAAAAGAGATCGAAAACCCTCACAAAGAAGTTCCCACACATGAAGATAAAGAAGAAAAGCTTGAAAAGGAGGTATGTCCTAACCCCTCTGTCACTACTAAAGTGATCGCTCCCCCTTTTCCGAGTAGATTAGCAAAAACTAACAAAGAAGACAAGGAATCAGAAATTTTGGACACATTTAGGAGGATAGAAATCAACATTCCATTGTTAGATGCAATCAAACAAATTCCACGCTATGCTAAGTTTTTGAAAGATCTTTGCACTAATAAGAGGAAATTGAAGGGAAATGAAATGATCAAAATGGGAGAAACCGTTTCAGCGGTATTCCAGAAGAAGTTGCCTCCAAAATGTAAAGACCCTGGTATGTTCACTGTCCCTTGCACCATAGGCAATCACCACATTGACAAAGCACTTATAGATTTAGGAGCATCCATAAATGTCATGCCTAGATCCTTATATGCTTCACTAAATTTAGGAAAACTGAAAGAAACTCACGTAATTGTGCAACTAGCTGATCGTACCAATGCATACCCGGATGGAGTGATAGAAGATGTGCTAGTCAAAATAAATGGTTTAGTTTTCCCTGCTGATTTTTACGTGCTTGATATGGCTGATGAACATTCACCTCACCCTACACCTATCATATTGGGACGTCCATTTCTTTACACTTCTCGCACTAAAATTGACCTCTATGAGGGTACACTATCCATGGAATTTGATGAGGAAAAAGCGAACTTTAATATTTTTGATGGTTCATTGCGCCTAATAACGCTTTGTTCTCGCTTTTGCAATCAATTCAACTAATCCTTTTGTACAAGAACTGTAAGTTGAATTGCACACAAGACAACACATAAGATTGAGCCAAAGCACAATTACCTCTATCTCAAGAAGGAAGCCGTGGAAAGAAATGAGACCAAAAAATTTGGAGAAGAATTCAAGAAGGACTGTTAAGAGATCAAGACACTGAGAAGCCATCGAAGACAAAGTGGATCTCGCAATGGATTTGCGGAATCCTACTTGACAAATGGGAATCGTGTCGAACTAACGACCATAAACAAAAGCGCTTCTTGGGAGGCAACCCAAACAATTTTCTTTTAATATTTGTATTTTTTTGTTTTTAATGCTTACTTTTCATCTAACGTATTAAGGAAGATATTGCTTTATTATCAGAGGAGGGCGATATTTCGAGACTCAATTATTTGGGAAGAGACATGATGGCCCATAAATCGGTGATTAGCGAGAATTACGGATAATGGGCGGGTTAATTATTGATAAATGACAAATCCACAAACGCGTTTTCTCGGATGCCCACTCCAACGCACTCTTTACAAAGACACTGCATGCACGATTGCTCGGTTGAAACAAGTGCTCACTTTGACTATAAATCGTAGATCATTCTCCACCAAACCACAACCACAATCTTCATTTTCTGAGTACTTCTTTCTAGCAATGATTAGGTAATTTCTTTCTTCATCACCGTCTTCTTCTTCTTTCTATTTATTTTGTTTTTCCTAGTTTTATAGTATGGACGTGTGGGAAATTTTTGTATATATATATATGTATTTTTCTCATTTTAATTGATTATGTAGTTCAATTTCTGTTACTTTTTCTTCTCCTTCGTTATTTTACTTGAAAATATGGAAGAGTGTGATAATCTACTATGCTTATTGATTTTGATGGTTTTAATTTTATTATTTTAGTGTTTCTTTTTCTTTCGTGTATTACTTAACTAAAAAAAAAAAAACCTTGGATGCTGGTTCTTGTATCCCGCCCAAAGGCGTTAAACTGGTCTTTTTCAGTAGACCTTAAAGAACTGTTTTCTTTCTCTTTCCTCTCCCTCAAGTTTTTTTTTTTGATACACCTTTAATAACTAAATTTTCATTTCTTTCTATGGAATCCCCTCTACGTATTGTTGCTCTTCTACAAGTACTCGACTCTTTCTCTATGCCTCTTGATATCAAGATTCAGATTGTTCGACTTGTTGACAAGTATGAGCGTTCCCTTTGGAACGTCATAACTTTTGGGGCAGGGTCATCCCGATCTGCTCGCAAACGACGTGCTAAGTGCCTTAAAAGTTGCTTTAAATGTGGAAAGCAATTAGATGGACCTCATTGTACTGGAAATCAAACTTATTCACAATATAGACATGTTGTTTTCTTCAAGGATGGACCGATTAGGTGCAGGGCCGAAAAGTCTATCAGAGAAACAACATTTCGCAATCGGTGTGAGAGAGTTTGATAATTTGTTGGAACAACGACAACGCCTGTTGGAAACCAAACTCGATGGCCTAACCATTGGGCAAAGAACTTTTGAGCGTGATCATTAGCACCCATCCGAAGATGTAAAATTACGCCTCATTCGCTTTGAGAAGTGTCCGAGTTGGACGCTCGCTTCTAAACGTTCTCCCATTTGTTGGTTCTTGTGGGGCTGTTCTTTATTGAATGGTAAACATACCTATGTGTCATGTGGCGATATGGAGGACCTTTTTCATTAAGGTTGGTTGTCAAACTGCTTTGTAGAGAGTATGCTGACTCAGATAGTTTCCATGCGGATCAGACTTGATGGAATCATATCATTAATTTGATGTGAATACTACTACAAGATGTTCAGAGGGTTGTCAACTCCCAAAGTCGCTTTGTATATAAATTTCTCTTCATTTGTTCTTAAAAAAAAAAAAAAAAACAAAATATTTTCAGCTGTTGTTTTTCTTGTTCTGTAAATATGTTGATTGCAGGTCTCTTGCTCTTGGATTATCGAAGTATTTCTCAGAAGTGCTACATTGTGCAACCACCATCCCCAAATTCGACTCATTGCTTACCATAGGGAGTTTCTATTTCTTCTCTTTTTCATGCTTTCTATATTTCTACATTGGGGACAACGTAGAATTTAAGTGTGGGGGAGTGGCATATTGTGGTCTGCGTGTGATTTTTTTTTTATTTGTGTCGACAATTTTGCATGAGATAGCAACTTTTGAATATGATTGAGCTTAATTTGTGTGACTTAGCTGAAACTACAAGATCTCGAAAAAAAAAAATATGTTCTGTTCTTCTCCAAGCACAACTTGCAAATTTATCGGAGCACATTTATAGGTAATTTACTATCATTCTCTGGAACACAAATTGAAGGTTGAAAATGTTGATTTTTTTTCTAACTTTCTAGACCATAGTAAACTAAATTTTTCTTTTCTTTTTTTTTATCCATTCGTCTCCGCTTCAAAGTAACCTGGAAACATCAATTGTTAGCAAGGTGGAGTTATAATCGCATGGTATCTGTTTTTTGTGAATGTGTCTTTTATTGATAGAGTTTAAAAAGTTTGGAAAAAGCATTGACCTATGCTGAGAATGAATTTTACTTTTATATTCGAAATAAGGAGAGGAACCACAGGAAAGAGCTACCTACCTCAGAGTGTGAAGCCGTCACCTCGAATGGGTGAAGAAGGCTGCCTCCAATGAAAGGGGTTTAGTGTGAAAGCTACCTGTGGGGTAAAAGCTGAAAAGAAAATTGCAAAAATCTTCTTCTTCTTCTTTTTCTTCTTCATCCAAAAAAAAAAAAGAAAGAAAAAAAGAAAAAAAAAAAAAGAAAAATCACGAGAAATGTGATAGCTACCCAAGTGTGAAGTTAGCTAAATAAATTTCCTCAGTGGTTTGAAGTGCTCAATCTAAACACTCTTTAAATTGAAGACATATTTGCGATAAAACACCTGCCATGCCTTTTTTTTTCTTTGCAGTGCTAACAGTTGATGATTTTTGGTGAACAGAGTAATTTTTAGGATCCATGGGAATCATTGTAAAATAAGAGTGGGATCACGAGAGGTGAAAGGAAATATTTGACCATTTCGGGTCAGGATTTGGTTAAACATCGTAAGCTTTCATTTGGTTCCAGTTAGTGATGGGATGATAACCTCAATTGCACACACTCACAAGCCATTGTGTATTTGAGAAGAAGTGAAATTTTCTTGGTTCAGGAGAATGTTTATTAAGCAAGTCACTATTTGTAGTAGGATTTCAATGTTTAAAGTTGTTTATCTCATCTAAAATCAGTGTGTTGTTTGTGTCATATGGATGTTGTTCGAGGGCGAACAACAGTCTAAGTGTGGGGGAGTTTGATAAGTGCTAGAAAAGCACTTAAATAACTCTTCTATTTTACGTATTTGTGTGTTTTATTAGTATTATATGTTTATTTTTATGTGTTTTCCTTTTATGTGTGTTTAGAGTCACAAGAAATCAAAAGGAGCCAAAATGGATAAAAATGGAGCGAAAACGGAACTTGGGACCGAAATGCAAGCAAATTCAAAGATGGAGGGCCTCCGATGCAATTTTATGAAAAGTTGTTTTTACAATTTTTCTTGTGCCAATATCAAAGAATATCAAAAGAGGATTTCCACATTTTTGTCGGATCCCAAATCGGAGTTTCTTAGTGAAAGTTATGGCCATTTGAAGAGAAAGGACAAAGCGTAAAAAAATCAGCAGCTCGAATTTACTGCCGCAGTTCAGTAATTTGACCATAACGTTTGCTACAAAATTCGGATTGACCTGCACTTTATATTGTTGGAAAGGACACTCAGAGGGCTACAACTTTGATGTTGACCTCTTCAAATGATTCGGATTATATCATGGTCAAAAATGGACACAACCGAGAGTGATGTGAATATAGGATTTCTTGGGCCATGTTTTGGTAGAAAATTCATAAATTTCTACTAAAATATCAAAAAAAGGAAATTCCAATTGCACAATTCAGCCAAGATGCTTACCTATACCATGATACAATATTTGAACTAATGGAGCAATTTAAGATCATGATTTGGTTGTTAGCAATTAGTGGAATCATAATGGAGTAGTTGTACAATTTTTTATCATGTTTTCTTGTGAAATTTTGCCTATAAATAGAGGCATTTGTAAGGAAGGAAAGACACAACTTAGTAGAAGAGAATTAGCTAGTAGTTCTCTCCAATAAAATTTTCTTCTTCATTTGTTCTTAGTTTTAGCTTTTCATATTCCGGCGGATCAATTCTTCGCTAAGTTCTCTTTTCCCTTTTATTTCTCTATTTATTTCTTAGTATTTATTTACTTGTTTACTATATTTTGCATAATCTATCATATAGTGGTGGTGATACAAGGCGAATACTCGCTAAAAAGTATGAAACCCCGCAATTATGAGTAGTTAAGACTTTTTTATCTAGTTCGAGGGGGACGTTGTGTTCAACTAACATGTGGTTATCTTTTCTAACTCTTTGCTAACGTTTTATCTATTCATCTACTTCAATTTGTTGATTTGTTATGCTTTTAAACCCGTTTTGAATTTATGTGATTATTGCATTCACTTTGGCCAATTGAATCAATTAATCTTTAAGTTCAAGTTACTTGCTAGGATTGGAACTTTTGATCCGTAATTGTCATTAGATTCCAATCCAAAGTAGCAAATGAATATCGTGCATATTTATTAACAAATCATCTTAGATGCATTAATTCGAGCTTGTGAAATTATTCATCTAATTCAACTCATTCTTCTCGTTCATTTCATACTAGCTTTGCATTAAATCCTAAGAGCTTGTTTAGGGTTATCCAATAGCTAGATGTTAAGTTAAAGAGTTTACTTTTTACTTAATACACTTAAGGAAGAATTCGTTAATCAGAGCTTCTTGGTTAATTGAGAGTTGATAAATTGAAGAAGGAATAGTAACACGTTGCATGGGAAAGATAAACACAAGTGGTTGACACAACCGAACCCGAGAACTAGATATTTATTTCAATTGTTTTATTTGATCTTATCTTTTGTCATTTGATTTTCATTCAAAATTCTCAAAACCCCCACTTTCCTATATTAATTGATAAAGACAACTAGATTAAGCACCGTTCCTCTTGGGTTCGACCCTTACTTACCACTTCTACATTAATTTGTAGTTTTGAAACCGAGTAAGGAAATAAAACAAACTTTGGTGCGCCGCGACAACACGCCCAATGACGTTAAACTAAATGATGACGAATTAGGATCGTTGGCACGTTGATTCGTGAGCGGCTAAGGACACCTCCACTTGCTTCTCAAAGAAAATTGCTATGGATTTCAGGTAAGTAAACTTTACGTAGTTGCATGTCAGATGAATGGGTTAAGGTAAGTTGATGTGCTTATGTGGCCTCTTTGCAATGATGTATGATTTTAGCACTATTTGTTTTATGTTTATAAGCACTATACATGCTAAGCAATGATCAAACATGCATAAACATTAAACCATTGCATCCATGAGCACGTTTGGTCAATGGTTTGAAAGAATAACGTTTCGGTTGAAAAGTTCAAGTTTTGAAAGAAAGTTATCTCAAGTTTTAAGAAAGAATCGGTGTACCTCTACGTCATGAAAGGGGTGAGTGGGAAATGGGGCGCGGGGGACCAGCGTACCCGACCGAAAGTAATGTGAAAGCTAAAGAAATGTGAAAGTGAAAGTAATGAAAGTTTTACTGCTTTCCGGTACCTACCGGTAGAATGTTTTCTGGTTCCAACTAAGAAAGGCCCACTGCGTCTGATTGGCTAGAGGATACACCAATTGAGCTCACGATTGAAAGGAAGTATTTTTGAAAGAAGTGAAATATTTTGAAAGGAAATGGAAGGATTTGAATGATTTTCGAAGTGTTAAAGAAAGTGGGATACATAAATTGAAAATGCATTCAATGCATTGCACATCATAAGCATACATCATGTGCATGGGGTTTACTTACTGAGCTTTAGCTTACACGTATACCTTTTCCTACTTTATAGGTGATGAAAGCTAAATGGTCGAGGAGATTGCTTGGAGGCAGACACAGACAGTACTCGGTATTTTTTTTTTAATCTGAAAGTTAGCAAACATGTTTATTGGCTGAGATGAGTTGCTCATCATTTTAAACTAATCGACCAGATGGAAGTATTTTCATTTTCGAACAAAAGATTTGTATTTATGATTCTTTTAATTTCTCAATTTGGGGATTTTGGAAAACTATTTTATTCCTTTCTTGAAAACTTCTATGAGGACGGTGATTCTTCTAGCAGGTGAGTTATGTTAAATTTGTAGAAAAAAAAGGCTACCAAAATTTCTGTAGGTTTTATTAAACAAGAAAATAAATATGTCGTAAGTTAATTTATCTATTCCGCATTTTAAAGTGAAGTAACCGATAATGCTTTCAGGTCTAGGTTTCTAGACTTGGGGTGTTACAGTCATTTACTTGTCCAAGGAGTGCACCCAAAGAATTTTCCTGCGCTGACACATAAAATGTCAATGGTTTCCTTGGAGTCGGGGCTGTTAACACTGGAGGATGAGATAAATATTGTTTTATGCTTTGAAAAGCGTTTTTACATGCTTCGTCCCATTGAAACAGCACATCCTTTTTCAATAACCTATTGAAAGGATGACAACGTCCAGCAAGATTGGAGATAAACCTCCGAATGTATGCGAGCTTGCCTTGTAGGCTTTTCAATTCGTGCAAGTCTTTTGGCTCTGGCATATCGATTATGGCTTGAGTTTTGGATTGGTCAATTTCAATGCCCCGATGTCGGACAATAAAGCCGAGGAATTTTCCTGAAGTGACCCCGAATGCACATTTGAGCGGATTCATCTTCAGTTGGTAGCGCTGAAGTCTTTCAAAAACTTCTCGCAAATCCTGTAGGTGATTTGGTCTCTGTTGTGTTTTGACAACTAGATCGTCTACGTAGCATTCAACCTTCTTATGTATCATGTCGTCAAAAACCTTTTGCATCGCATGTTGATATGTTGCTCGGCGTTCTTTAATCCAAATGGCATCACTTTGTAACAAAACACGCCTTTTGGAGTTCGAAATGCAGTAAGCTCTTCATCTTTCGGGTTCATGCGGATTTGATTATACCCGGAAAATCCGTCCATGAAGGACAAGGCTTCTTAACCGGTTGTCGCATCCACCATCAACTTCGTGATTGGTAGTGGAAAATCATCTTTGGGACAAGCCTTGTTTAAGTCCTTGAAATCTACACAGATCCGCAGTTGGCCATTTTTCTTCCTAACGGGGACTATGTTAGCAATCCATGTAGGATACTTGACTTCACGTATGAATCCCGCTTCAATTAACTGATTGATTTCAACCTCTATCTGAGGGACTATGTTAGCAACCTTTATCTTCCCAATTTTTGGACGTAAATCTAAGTGAACAACAACCCGTATCATATGTCTATCTAGCACACTTATAGCAAATATTCATTCTTTTTGCCCTTCGTTTCTTTGTAAAACTGTAATGACCGCGAATTTCCTTAAATTAAAATATTTAATTAAAGTAGAATCTCAAACGTGTCGCTACAACTTTACCTATAGAATTAAACAGCGTACGCTCGCCTAGTTAAATTTTTCATTATTTACTACTATATTAAATTATTTAAAATAATAATAATAATAATAATTTATAAAATATTTATTTATTTTCAATTTACATTTGAGGACGAAACTTTAGAAATTATTCGTTTTAATCCCTAAAAATTTAGTTTCTTATTCAATCATAACTTTATATATATTTTAAACACAATTATAGGCTCGTTTAAGGTCTAATTTTACTTCTTATGCTATAAGAAAGCCCATTTGGATGAGTAACCTAGTTTTTACCCTATTTATACAAGTTAAGGTTGATTTTAGAAACCCTAGCCTTACTACTTTCCCCTCTTTCCAAAATTGGTATCTTCAAGTTCATCCCACTCTTTCTCATTCAACAAATCAAACTTCAAGTAGTAAGATTTCTTGATATTTCCATTTATATCTCCATTTTTATTTTGTTGTTCTAAGTTTTTAATCACACACAAGTTCTTAATCATCTACCTGTATTTTTCACTTGATTTTCTACACAAAAACACGATAAATACACGTATATATGCATCACCGCCGCACCACCGCCGTTTCTCCACTGTTTCACCACCACGAAGTCACCATCATCCTCTTCATTTGGCCAAGAGCACACACACACGGACGTATATACATACACAATACATATACACGATAACCAAGTTCGGCCAAAACATCAACCACGCCCAAAACTCAACTTCAAAACACAAAAATCATACTTACACCTTCTTCTACCTCTATAGAACATCGTAGAATAGTTTAATTTCGAAAATAGTTAGGGAATCGATCGAATTTTAAAAATACCCAAAATTTTCCTTTAGTGTTCTAGCTCCAATTTCTTCCCAAATACTCAATATCTCTCCAATCAAAAACCACCACTAGCTTCACCACCTTCAACTCCACCTTCGCCGCCATTTTCGCCGGCCGAAAACCGAGAGAAAGAGAGAAAGCCGAGAGAGAGAGAGAGCCGAGCGAGCCGAGAGAGAGAGCGTGCGAAATCGGGTGAAGAAGAGAGTGAACCGGCACAAATCCATTTTAAATCCGGAAATTGCAAGTTAGTCCCCGAGCTATTGGATCCTATTTAAGTTAGTCCTTAAGCTTTATTTAATTTACAAGTCCTCAACTTTTAATTGTTACAATTTAGTCCCTCAATATTATTTACATATTTAATCCCCCATCTTATTTATTTTATTTAAATGAGCCCTCAAATTTTATTTAAATTCAAGTCCCTAACTTTCAATTGTTGCAATTTGACCCATAATCTTTTATTTCACTTTTAATCCTCCAATTTCTTTTTCTTATTTAATTTAACCCCCAAACTTTAATTGCATATTAGTCCCTCATGTTTTAAAAATCTTAAAATTTAGCCCAAAATATTTTTAGTTCACTTTTATTGCATAATAGGTCATCAAACTATTAAATTCTTTCAAATTGACCCCCAAAGTTTTATATTCTTTCTATTTTGGTCCACAAACTTCTATATTACTTATAGATACTTAATATTTAAGAGTATTAACATAAATTACACTCGTTATTGACTAGACGGGGCGTACGAACAGCTAGAGGACTGATTTTTACCGCTTAGTAGACTCAAAACTCGAGAGATATTTAAGGTAGGCTCAAAAGACTCACTTTTACTTATCGCGCATTTATAGTTAATGATCGGTACTATATTAGTGCCTTTAGTGTGTAATAGACTTGCCTTCGGGCCCAGAGTTGCCTTCGGGCAAATTACTTGCCTTCGGGCCTAGCACTGCCTTCGGGCCCAGAGTTACCTTCGGGTATTATATTATAGAGTTTACATAACTATTTGCCTTATATATTTGTATAGATGATTAGCTTGCGCTAGGCCTACTGAGTATTGTTTAAATACTCACGCCTTTCATTCTTTTACAGATTGAGGAGTTCGGAGCCGTGATGAGGCATGGGAGTTCTATTTAGGCTTTTTTTAAATAAGAGACTTCACTTCCGTTGTTATTTTGGAAACCAATGTATGGGATTATGTTGTTTTCAAACTTTTGAACTACTTAGTAACTTGTGTTAGATGTTTTGAACGTTTGGTGATCAAATAATTTTAAAATACTTTAGATGGTTGTTATATCAAATGAATTTACGCTTTTAATTATTTGTTATACTTCGCATTTAATATTAGAAAAAAAAACAAATGGTTAGTTTTAAAGAAAGAACTAACGTTTCGAGTTCTTCGAACTCGGGGTGTTACAAAAACTGCTTTTCCTAAACCTGACAAATGTTTGGTATAAATGGCTGGAACTTCTTTATACTGGAACTTCCCCCTATTCGGACCTTGGCCTCAATTGACCAACGAATATCCGCAGGCATCTCGTAGTGCATTACATTCTCAACCGCTCTATCCTAAAGCGGCAGATTATTTTCAAATCATTCAAGGGAAAGGATGAGTAATATTTTCACAAATGTAAAACTGCAGTGTCCATGTTTAGCGGAAGAAATTTGAAAAATAAAAGAAAAGAAGTATGAAAATTTGAATTACACACTCAACAATCACAAGTAAAAGATATATATACAAACACTCTTCCACATCAAGCTAAAGTATCGGAGAAGACAAAGAAATTTACCTAACACAACTGTAAGAGAGGAGATATTGAGAGAGAAAACAAAGGCAGTTCGTAACGTGGTGTGGGGAAATGAAGAATTGCATCAAGTTTAATGGCTAGGTTGAGATACTGTACCAACCACTAACTAGAAAAAGGCAATGAGCTATCAGCGGTATCCGAAGGAAAAGGGGTCGGTGTGGTTCTCGTGGAAACGCGTTTACATTTGTCCCTGCTTTAGCCCTTTTTTTTTCTTTTTGGCCACTTTTATAGTGGTCCTCTGCATTCGGCAATAATTAGTAATAGACCAATGCTAAAAGAAGCAATTATTCCATGGCTGTCATTTTTCTCCTGTATTTTACCATCTGTACAACCTAGCTTTAACACTGAAAGATCTGTCATTTTCATCAAAATAACTATACCAAAAAAATATAGTGATTAAGCCAAAAAAGAATGAGCAAACGAAATACAATTTAAGAAAAAAGCCATATTTTAACATATTCACATTTTAAGTAAAAAATCAAACAAACGTAAACAAATAGAAAATTAAACAAGCATAAAATTAAAAAGGTGACGAGAAATGAAATTGGGTTGCCTCCCAAAAAGCGCTTGTTTATATTCACGAGCCTGACCATAATGATCAATCTGCCTCTATGATGGTGAGAACTAACTTTTATTTCGAAAAGTCAGTTTCAAAATAGTGCTTGAGATGTTGACCATTAACTTTGAATGTCTCTTTGGTCGGGTGAGAGAGTTCGATAGCTCATATGGGGTCACTTGTGAGATTGTGAACGGCCCTGACCATCTTGATCGGAGCTTTCCTGGGAATAGCTTTAAATTAGAATTGTAGAGTAAAACTTGGTTCCCTACCCTAAATTCTTGTTGTTGGATGCGAGGATCATGCCATTGCTTGGTACGTTCTTTGTAGGTTGTCGCATTCTCATATGCACCTAGCCGAAACTCATCCCATTCATTTAGTTGTAAGCACCTTTTTTCTCCTATTGCTTTCATATCCATGTTCAACTATTTCACTGTCCAGTATGCCTTATGTTCTAATTCAATAGGTAAATGACAAGATTTTCCAAACACTAATTGGTAAGGAGACATACCAATAGGCGTTTTGAAGGTAGTGCGGTATGCCCAAAGTGTATCATCTAATTTCTTTGACCAATTAGTGCGAGACGAGTTAACAGAGGTTTCAAGAATCCTCTTTAGTTGTCTATTCGATATCTCAACTTGTCTGCTTGTTTGTGGATGATAAAGAGTGGCCATTCGATGGTAGACTCCATATTTACCCAGAACAGACTTGAAAAGTCTGTTGTTGAAGTGTATGCCACAAGTACTGATTATAGCATGAGGTGCTCCAAATCTCGTGAATATGTTCTTCCTAACAAACTCCACCACTACCTTAGGATCGTTAGTTGGTGAAGCACGTGGTTTAACCTATTTTGGCATATAATCAATTGCTACAAAGATGTAGTGGTTATTGTAAGAAAATGGGAATGCTCCCATGAAATCAATGCCCCAAATATCAAAGATTTTGACCACCAAAATGTTGTTTAGGGTCATCTCCTGTCGTGAAGAAATGTTTCCAGTGCGTTGGCAACGGTCATACGCTTTCACAAATGAAAACATGTCTTTGAATAAAGTAGGCCAGTAGAATCCGTTCTGTAGCGCTTTACCAGCTATTTTGGTGGGTCCCAGATGCCACCATAAGGTGATGAATGCACACGTTCTAGAATGACTCTCATTTTATCGTCAGGCACACACATCTTCTGATGATTTGATCAGGTCATCTCCTGTACAAAAATGGTTCTTCCCAATAGTAGTGACGAAGGTCGTAGAAGAACTTTTTCTTCTGTTGATAAGAAAATTCAAGTGGAATGATGCCCCCAACTAAGTAGTTGATGTAATTGGCAAACCAAGGAGTTTTGTCAACTAGAAACAAGTTGCTCGTCGGAAAGTTCTCATTGATTTCACAATTTGTGGGCTCTTTACCCTGCTAAAGTCTTGACAAATTTGCCACTTGATTTTCTGCTCCCTTCCTATCCTAAATTTCAATGTCGAACTCCTATAGAAGCTATACCCATCGGACGAGCTACGATTTGGCGTCTTTTTTTTTCAGATAAATACTTTAGAGTAGAATGATTTGCGTAAACTACAACTTTCGATCCAATGGGGTACACTCGGAATTTATCAAAAGCATATACGACTGCAAGTAGCTCATTTTTCGTAGTGGCATAGTTAACCTGGGTTGTGTTGAGAGTCTTACTTGCATAGTAAATCACTCTGAAAACTTTGTCTTTTCTTTGCCCTAGAACTGTCCCCACAGCATAATCACTGGCTACGCACATAATTTCGAAAGGCAAGTTCCAATTCCGATGTGATGATTACCGGTGCTGAGATTAGCTTATCCTTTAGATTATTAAAGGCTACAAGACATTCCTCAGGAAAAATGGAAAGGCACATCCTTCTCCAAAAGCTTGCTCAATGGTTTCGTGATGGGGAAAAAATCCTTGATGAACCTTCTATAGAAACCTGCATGGCCAAGAAAACTACAAATGCCCTTGATAGATGTGAGTGGAGGTAGTTTCTTAATTACTTGTACTTTAGTTCTGTCAACTTCAATTCCCACTTCTGATATACGATGGCCCAAGACAATCCCTTCATTTACCATGAAGTGGCATTTCTCCCAGTTAAGTACGAGGTTTGTCTCTTCATATTAGTGTAACACTAAACTCAAATGATGGAGACACTCGTCACAAGATGACCCGAAGACTAAGAAGTCATCCATGAACACCTCTATAAACCGCTCTACCATATCTGAGAAGATTTCCATCATGCATCTTTGAAATGTTGCCCGTGTATTACACAACCCAAATGACATTCTCCTGTATGCAAACGTGCCATACGGACAAGTCAATGTCGTCCTCTCTGATCAATGGGTGCAATGGGAATTTGATTGTATCCCGAATATCCATCAAGAAAGTAGTAGTGTGAATACCCTGCCAATCGTTCCAATATCTGATCAATAAATAGAAGGGGGAAATGATCTTTCCTCGTTGCATTGTTGAGCTTTCTGTAGTCGATGCAAGCCCTCCAACCAGTGATTGGTCTGGTTGAGATTAGCTGGTTGTTTTCATTTTTCATCACAGTTATTCCCCATTTCTTTGGTACCACATGAAGATGACTCACCCATGCACTGTCAGATATGGGGTAAATGATCCTTGCATCTCAGAGTTAGACAATTTCTGATCTGACCACTTCCTTTTGGACTCCTCCTCTATCAAGATTTTGTGCATACATATCGAGGGACTAATCCCTTTTATGTCAGCAATTGTCCATGCTAGTGTAGCCTTGTGTTCTCTCAAAACTCGAACCAATTTTTCTTCCTCTAACTCTGTTAATTGATTAGAGATAATCACTGGAAAAGTTGAAGAATCTCCCATATATGCGTATCTGAGATGAGTGGGTAAAGGTTTCAATTCAAGAGTTCGGGGAAATTCAATAGATGGCAAGAACTTTTTGGGAGCTTCACCCAAAGACTTATAAACCCAGTTTCTTCTATAAGTCATGGTGGGATGCTTCCAAGTTCAGGGCCATTTCAGCTCATACTTTATTCTCTGTTGTTGTATCCTATGATCGGACAATACAAGCCTCAAGAGGCTCCATAGGTAGATCTTCTTCAAAAGTTTCTTTCACCACTTGATCAATTACATCGATTTGAAAACACGCATCTGTGGAAGAAGAAGAATGATGTTTTAAAGCCTTTAAGACATTAAAAGTTACCTCATCTTTATCCACCCTTAGTGTCAGTGTACCTTTGTCGACATCAATCAAAACTCTTCCAGTATCGTAAAAATGGCCTTCCAAAAATCAATGGAATTTCTTTATCTTCTTCCATGTCCAAAATGATGAAATCCACTGGGTAAATGAATTTATTGACCTTAACTAACATATCCTTGATAATTCCTCTAGGATATGTTATAGATCGATCTGCCAATTGTAAAGTCATGGTGGTAGGCCTATATTCTCCCAATCCAAGCTTCCTTTTGACAGATAAGGGCATGAGATTGATACTCGCACCAAGGTCACATAAGGTGAATCCAGAGTAGAATGACCCTATGGTACAGGCAATGTTGAATTTCCCTGGATCTTGCAGCTTTCTTTTGTTAGAAAGAATTTCCTTCATGGATTTTGCATAGCTGGGCATCAATGCTAAAGCATCTGCAAAAGGAATGTTGATGTGCAATTTCTTGAAGATTTCACGAAATGTCCTGAATTGTTTATCTAGTTTGTTCTTTTACAGCCTTTGAGGAAATGGAATAAGAGGCACGTATGCTTTCACAGGCTTTGGAATCCCTTTTTTGGATTTTGACTTTTCATAAGATGTCTCACAGTACTTGTCTCCTTCATTTCTTCCTCTTTTTCATCGGTTTCATTGGTCACATTGTACTCTGTTCTCTTCACTTCTCTTTTCGGAAGTTGTAGACCACTTCTTGTTGTAATGGCATTGACCTATCTAGGATTTATCTCCGTATCACTTGGCAATTTTCCAGGCCCTTGCCCTGCAACTGCTGATGCTAGTTGCCCCATTTGAGTTTCCAAATTTTTTATTGCCGTATTTTGATTTTGGAAAATTTTCTCCGTTTTCTGCATAAAATTGTTGTTGACCTCCATGTACTTTGCGAACACATCTTCTAGCAAGTTCTTCTTTTCTTGTGGCTGGTAGAATCCGGGTGGTCTCACCGGTGCTTGATTGTCTTCTATGGAATGTTTGGATGTTGTCGCCATCCTTGATTGTAGGTGGGAGCATAAGGCCTGAATCGTGGCATTTGACTACTTAGAACAAACATAGCTTGCCCATCAGTGGGCCCATTTAAGTGCGTAGCAGGACATTCTGTAGTGGTGTGATTTGCGCAGCAAATTTCGTACCCTCTAGATGATTGAACCATATTGGCTGTTGGATCTGTTAGCCCTTCAATTTTCTTTGACAAAGCTGCAAGTTGAGAAGATAAAGCGGTGATAGCATCTACTCCATGAACTCCAACATGTTTAGGCACTGCATGATCTGAATACCATTGGTGACTATTTGCAGCCATTTTCTCCTGACTTGACGATGCTTCATTGAAAGTCTTGTCCATTAGTGATCCTCCTATCGCAGAGTCAGCGTGCTTCTTGTTTTTGTTTCCCAACCCGTTATAGAATGTTTGCACTATAAGTCACTCTAGTATCTTGTGATTTTGGCAATGTCTAATAGGTCGTTGAAACGTTCCCATCCTTCAGAAATAGATTGCCCGTGGCGTAGGCTAAAAGTGAAAAGTTCTGTCCTAATTTTCAGCATTCTACCCACTGGAAAGAATTTTTCCAAAACTTTTTGACATAAACTGTCTCAACTAGTAACGGACTTGGCAGGTAAAGTGTAAAACCACGTTTTTGCTTTTCCTGTCAATGAAAATGAAAAAAGTTTCATTTTTATCGCATCTCGCGGCACTCCGGTAATTTTGAACATGACACAAATTTCTAAAAAATTTTTGATATGTTCGTGTGGGTCTTCGTCAGGCAGGCCATGGAATTGGACAGTCTGTTGAACTAATTGAATAGTTCCTAGTTTGATCTCAAAATTGTTTGCGAGAATTGCATGAGGAACTAAGCAAGTAAAATTATCCCTAATTGTGGGAATAATATAGTCCCTCAAAGGACTATTTCCAATAGTCATTCGATGATCTGCTTCGTCGGCCATTTTTCGTTCTAACCTTATAGCACGTAATCTATATCTAAAAGTTCGTTCAATTTCTCGATCAAGAGGAATTAATAGACTGAACTTCCTACTACCCATGCAAACCTAATCAAAATAAAATAAAATAAATGCAAATAAAAACTTCAAATTAAAGAAGAAATTGACTGGTATTGATATTAAATCTAAATTCCCCGACAACGGTGCCAAAAACTTGTTCATTTGAAAATGTATCAAAATAATTTCCGCAAGTGTACGGGTCAAACAAGTAGTAAAATAAATTTTTGAGTCCAAGTATCAATTCCACAGAGACTTGATTTAATGACCAACTTTATAAATGTTGTACTATATTTGAAAGAAGAAATTGATAGTCGTTTTTATTTTTCAACAAACATAAAAATTTACTAATTAAATATATAAATTAAATAAAATATAAATTACAAGAATTAAATGTTTGCAATATTTAAATAGACGACGAGGGGAATTCAAACACTTGGGACTCACAATTTCACCAACTTTGATTCCTCTAATACACGTAATTGGATTCAATAGTGATCTTCTTATTATTAACAAACAAATTGCTAATTCAATTATTTACCCATCTCGATGATAAATAAATCTATTCTGTTACGCCAATTTATTAATCTCCAAATAAATTCGTTATTGAGCTTTTAGAATGTATTCACGCAATAAATTCAAATAGGTTACGTCGAACTTCACGTAAAAATCACACTAACCACAAGTTTATCTCTTAATCTTGTCCAAATTAGTGTCCTATGTTGTTTAATCTAATTTGTGTTTTCATTTCTCAAATCTGTCACAAACCAATTTATAATTTATCAATTGATCAGAAAGATAAATTTATGAGTTCAAAAATATAAAATTAGCGATAATTCAATCACATATTATTAAGTCCAATAACGTGGTACTAGAGTTCACAAATAGGATTCATTGCTCGTCCCAAGTATAAAACTTAGCTATATGTGAATTTAAATACGAGAATTGCAATAGAGACACTATAGAGATACATAACCGGATTTCAAAGAGTTAATATAAATGTTTTACCTTTGGTGTTTTCTTCCTTCCTTTGCTCTTCAAAACTCTTTGTCAAGTTATCTTTCCCAGCCTTGCATGTATAGCCCCTCTCCATATATAGTCCACAACCGTTCAAATTGATCAACATCATCATTAAGAAAAACATCATCATGACAACTTTCTTTTTCTTTTACTTTATCTTTCATCATGCATTATGATGAAGTCTCCACTCAATGGATAATACGGCATTTGAGATATAAGATGCCATTTACAATGCAAATTCTTGTGAAATTGCCAAGAGGTCCCTCATCTTTGAAAAGTTTGACTCTTGGTCATTTTTATCATTTTTTCGCCTCTTTGTGATTCCTAATACAAAAAGTAAACAAAAACCAGCAAACAAATGATACAAATACACTAGAACTTTGGGAATTAAAACATTAAAATTACTACTTATCACTACTTGAATACAAAGGTGATGTTACTGCTATTGTTCCCAATTCTCTCAATATGGTTCTAAATTATTTCAGCACTACCATAATGATGTTTTGGTTTGACGTCCACAGAATTCTTCAATTCTAGAGGCGTTTTACACCAATACTAATGTGTTCAGACCCTTCAACAAAATTCCGTCTTTGAAAGGAAACGCCAACATCTCCTCAATGTTGCCCGTGCTTTATATTTTCAGTCTAATGTCTCTGCCCCTTTTGGTCAGATTGTATCCTAACTGCCACATACATAATAAACCATATTCCTTCTAACACTCTCAATAGCTCATATGAGCTCCTTTATAGTGAAATTCTAGACTATTCCACATTTAGAGTGTTTGGTTGTTTAGGTTTTGCATCAACCTTGGCCCCTCAACGATCAAAATTTTCCCCTTGAGCTCACCAATCTGTGTTTCTTGGATATCTTGTCGGGGTAAAGGGTAACAAAATGTATGACTTAAACACTCACCAAACCTTCATCTCTTGTGATGTCATTTTTCATGAAGACATTTTTCCCTTCTCCATCATCCGCCCTTCTCATGATCACTCTATTGACCTTTTTCCATTTCTAGTCCTTCCTATTCCTTCTACTAATATTCCTATTCAGTTCACTATTTCAGCCAATCCTCTTTAGGCATTGGTGGCATGTTTCTTCAATCAACCCTGCCAATGACATCATCAAATTGGATTCTCTAGCCCTTGTGATCGGCCAGATAGGGACATGGAGTGCGTCTCGTGAGCTTGATGACTCTGGGATCACATCATCCCCTCCCTCTTCGAGATGATTCGTCCATGACTTAGAATCGGAATCAGATGGAACAAGATTAGATACGTTGAAAGTCGCAGAAAACTGATACTCACCTGGAAGATCCAACTTGTAGGCGTTGTTGTTCACTTTCTCAACAATTTGAAATGGACCATCACCTCGTGGTTGTAGCTTTGGCCGGCGTTGTTGGGGGAAACTTTCTTTCCTCAAATTAAGCCATACCCAATCGTCCCGCTCGAATAGGATCTTCTTTCTACCTTTGTTGACTTGCTTGGCCACTTGTTCATTTCTCTTTTCGATCTTTATTTTTACCTTTTCATGCATTCCAAGAACAAGCTCGGCTTTCTTTTTGCCTTCCAAACTAATTCTTTCACTCAAAGGTAGAGGAATCAAATTTAACAGAGTCAAATGATTAAATCCGTACACAATTTCAAATGGAGAAAAGTTAGTAGCAACATGCACAACTTGATTATATACAAACTCTACAAAAGGCAAACATTCTTCCCAAGTTTTCAAATTCTTTGAAATTGAAACTCATAACAACTGTGATAGGGTCCTATTAACTACTTCGGTCTGACCGTCGGTTTGGTGGTGACTCATGGTAGAGAACAACAACTTAGTTCCTAGTTTACTCCACAACATTTTCCAAAAGTAGCTTAAGAATTTGACGTCCCTATCTGACACAATTGTCTTGGGAATAGCATGCAAGCGCACTATCTCCCTAAAGAAATGGTCGTCTACATGTATAGCATCATTAGTTTTATGACAGGTATAAAATGCGCCATTTCGCTAAACCTGTCAACAACTACAAAGATAGAATCGACCATTCCTAGATATAGGCATCCCTAACAAAAAATCTATACGAATAACCTCCCAGTGAGCTTGTGGCACGCGTAAAGCCATATACAATCCTTGGGGTAAGACTCTAGACTTGGCTTTTCAACATGTGATGCAATTGAAACAAATTCTTTCCATATCACATTTCATTTTTGGCCAAAAGAAGTGCTCATGAAGGACATCTAATGTTTTGTAAACTCCAAAGTGTCCTATAAGTCCCCCACAATGTGCATCTCTCACCAACAATTCACGTACCGAATAGCAAGAACACATAATTTGTTCTCCCTAAACAAGTATCCCTCTAGCCTATAAAACTTATCAACACAACCATTTTCGCAAGCAACGTAAGTACTAGAGAAGTCAAGATCATTGGCATATAATTCCTTCAACATCTCAAACTCTAACAACCTAGTACTTAAAGCGGAAAGTAAAGCATACCTCTGTGACAAAGCATTAGCTAGAATGTACTTAAAGCGGAAAGTAAAGCATACCTCTGTGACAAAGCATACCTCTGTGACAAAGCATTAGCTAGAATGTTCTTTTTACATTGTTTGTACTTTATCATGTATGGGAATGTCTTGATGAATTCCATCCACTTTGCGTGCTGCTTCTTTAGTTTTCCTTGCCTCTTTAAGTGCTTGAGAGATTGATGATCTGTATGAATCACAAATTCTTTCGCCCAAAGGTAATGTTGCCAATTCTCAAATGAATGGACCAATACATACAATTCCTTGTCATACGTCGGGTAATTAAGTGTGGCTCCACTTAATTTCTCACTAAAGTAGGCAATTGGCCTCCATTCCTACAACAATGTAGTATCAATACCTATTCCAGAGGCATCACATTCAATCTCAAAAGATTATAAAAATCAGGCAAGGCAAGTACGGGTGAAGAACAGAGCTTATCTTTAATGTGTTGAAATGAATGTTCTTGCTCGACCCTCCCACTTAAAACCAATAGATTTCATGATTACTTCAGTTAATGATGCAACTAAAGAGTTACAGTTAGGCACAAAGCGTCTATAAAAATTAGCCAACCCATGAAAGCTCCTCACTTCCAACACATTTGTAGGTGTAGGCCAATTCTTAATTGCTTCTACATTATCTTCATCTACTTCCACTCCACGTGAACTCACCACATAACCAAGAAATAATATCCTCTCAAGAAAAAATTGACTCTTAGTAGGGTTAGCATATAATTGTTCACGCCCTAGGGTTTCCACACACTTCTAAGGTGTTTAACATGATCACTCAAGCTCCTATTATAGATCAATATGTCATCAAAATATACCACGACAAATTTACCTATGAAAGCATTTAAAACATGATTCATAAGTCTCATAAAAGTGCTCGGTGCATTTATCAACCCCAATGGCATCACTAACCATTAATACAAGCCATGCTTTGTTTTCAAAGCCATTTTTCACTATCCCCTTCTCGCATGCGAATTTGATGATAACCACTTTTCAAATCAATTGTAAACACATTTGAACCATGTAGTTCATCTAGCATATCATCAAGTCTGGGTATAGGGTGGCGATACTTTACCGTTATGTTATTGATTGCTCGATAATCAATACACATTCTCTACGTTCCATCCTTCTTTTGAACCAAAAGTACCGGTACGGCACATGGACTCAAGCTTTCCTTCATGTACCCCTTGTTCAACAAATCTACCACTTGGCGTTGTAACTCCTTTGTTTCCTCCAGGTTACTACGATAAGCAGGACGATATGGAATTGTAGCTCTGGGGTACAAAATCAATTCGATGCACAATGCCTCGAAGGAGAGGGAATCCACTTGGCAATTCTTCGAGTAGAATGTCCTCGAACTCCTATAAAAGGTAGTTAACAATATTTGGGAGGGATTGGTTAAAGTTAAGGACATATGAGGATCCTTTGTACATGAACAAGATCATCGATTGGTGTTACGAAAGGGCACCCAATATTCCCTTTCTTGTTGCCAAGAAAATCTCTTTCTTTTTCCTCTCCCGAATCTTTTCTCTCATCTCTCCTTTTACTCCCTCATTCATTTTTACACTTGCCGTCCTTTTTCACTTTCTCTCTTCACTCTTTCCTCAAACTCACTCTTCAATTCCATTTGGTCCTCATAGACCTCTCTTGGTGATAATGGAGGCAGGGTAACTGGTTTCCCATTCATCTTGAAGGCATATGGATTTCTATAACCATCATGCGTCGCCTTCCTATCATATTTCTATGGATGTCCCAATAAAATGTGAGTTTTTTGCATTGCCACCACATCACATAGCACTTCATCCTCATAAAGACCAATAGCTATAGGCACTTTCACTTGCTTGTTCACCTTAACCTTTCTCGAATCACTAAGCCATTGTAATCGGCAGGGTTCAGGGTGTGGAATAAGTGGAAAACTCACATTTTCCACAAAAAGTGTACTAGCTACATTGGTGCAACTATCCCCATCAATAATTATCCCACAAGGCTTTATTGACATTCACCGTGCATCGAGTGTGAAAGATATTTTCCCATTGAAGAGCGGACTTTTCCACCTTCGCTTGGGTGCTCAAAGGTCGCCTCATCATCAATGATGTGGGGATAATTGGCATACTTTCGTCACTTTCTTCCAACTCATCTTCTCCTTCAGAGTCTCTTCTTCTTCATCCTCGCTGGCCACCTCAACACTCTCATACACCAACATAGTCTGTCTATTAAGGCACTCGGATGCATAATGGCCAAACCCTTAGCATTTGAAGCACTTGACATCTCGGTATCGCCAGGTGTCCTTACTATCGGTCCCTTGCCTTTATCTTCCGAACTAGGGCTTGCTTTCTACCTTTCCAAGTTCCTTTATCTCCACAGTTGTCAACCCACTTTGCCTTTACAAAGTTGCTACTACTCCTGCCTTGAGGCTTGCTAGGTAATCTCTTTGTTTGTTAAACGTCCACTTTCACGGCTTTGTGTAGCAAATCCTCAAGATTTGTATATTCTTGTAGCTCGGTGTAGTTAACAATCTCTCTATTCAATCCACCAAGGAACCTTGCCATGGTAGCTTCCTCTTCTTCTACAATATCGGCCTGCATCATCAATGACTCCATATCTTGGTAATAGGAGTCAACGAATCGTCCCCTTGGTTCAAAGCTTGCAATCTTTGAAACAAACTCCAGTAGTAATGTGAGGGCACAAATCTCTTCCTTAATAAGAACCTCAACTCATCCCAAGTCTCAATGGAGTCTTCATCATTTCTTTTCCTAGCCGTGGTAACTTTCTTTCACCAAGTTAGTGCATGTCCCGTGAATTCCCTAGCCAATAGAAGCACCTTCCTAGTTTCCAGAATTTGATGACATTGGAATAAGACATCAACTTTTCCTTCCCAATCTAGATAGGCATCCGGATCAGAATTTCCTTGAAATGATGGAATCTCGATCTTTACATTTTTCATTTCCCCTTCATTCTCATTTCTTCCGCGTCGATCCCGTTGTATCCTATCTCGCCTTATATTTCTCCTAGGCTCCTCTTCATCTTCTAGGTCACTATCCTAGGTATCTTCACTACCGTTTCGACCTCTAGGTTGTCTTTTCCTAACCTCCAACATATCTATCCTTATGCTCAAAGCGGCTACCAACTCCCTAGTAGCTCTAGCTTCCCACAAATGTTCTTCCAGCATTCTCCTTAATTGGGCATCCATTGTTGAATGGCTTCCTCCACTTGCAGTAGAATGAATGTCAGACATGATCAGGTGCAAGTGTGTGAATGTGTCCTCTCGTGAATTCTTTCTCTTGTGTTTGTCACTCAATAAGCTTTTTACCCAGTAATACTCTCACCACTCGGCCTTTTACTTCCTATTTTCTCCTCACAACTCAACCCTCAAAGGACTAACGAACTCTAACAAGATAGGACAATCCCGCTTGATCGAATCCCAACTAGAATGCCAAGTTGCAAAGATGAAATGAAAGTAACTCAAGTAACAATAAATTCCACGATTTCACTCTTGACAATGTATCACAATTCACAAGTACAACTCGCACTTATAACACTCAAGTAACTAGGATGTTCAATATCAAAATAAAGACTATAAGTGTAGTTAATCAATGGACTAACACTCGGTCGACATTGTTGCGGATTCTATTGTTCATTTTTGGGCTTGTTTCAACATTTTTTAAAAAATAATTTTCGTCCACCCCCAAAAATTGGTTTTTATCCAACAACAACAATGACACAAACAAACCACTACAACATAATACTAGAAAGTAGATGGATTCTAAGCATAAACTAATAAATTTACACCTAGAACACCAAGAACAAACACTAATCTCTACACACCTTTTTTTGCTCTAATAACAACAAAACACACACACACAATCACAAGTTCTTGAGACTACTCGAAGAAACTCAAAGTTACTTCAAGAATCACTCAAGAACAACTTAAGTTCATCAAGAGCACCTCAAGAATCCCAAGTCTCTACTAAAGAATATAAAACACAAGAAATTGATTTAAGAAACTAGATTCAACCATTAACTCAAATCTACATTCAAAAAATCGAAAATAACATAAAGAGATAAAATAAAGATAGATACCGGATGATTAGTCCCTTCGCTCTTATGCCAACTGATGTGAACGACGCTAGAACTGAGCTAATGCAACCCAGATAAGAATCACTCAAGAAGAACTTAAGTTCATCGAACAGCACATCAAGAATACCAAGTCTCTACTCAAGAACATAAAACAAAAGAAATTGATTTAAGAAACTAGATTCAACCATTAACTCAAATCTATATTCTAAAAATCGAAAATAACATAAATAGATAAAATAAAGATAGATGCCAGATGATTAGTGCCTCCGCTCTGATGTCAAGTGATGTGAACCACGCTACAACTGAGCTAACGCAACCCAGATGAGATTAGCATAATTCCAGAAAAGATAATCCTGGCGAAGATCCGTAACAATTGTCACTTCTCGGTCAGGAGGAAGATCCCTCGACTCAACTCAACAACACCAACAAACAATGTGGTTTGAACGCCAAGAGATTTGATCAAGATCTCGGTAAGTTCGATTCTCCAATGAAGATGGGAGGAGGAGTAAACTCGACTAGAAGCTAAAAGCTCTCATTAATCTTCAAAAGTCCCTACAAATGATGATTCATATTTATTATATAGCCCAAAATAGCAACAACATTCTTTGACAAGCTAAACATAGAAAATAGAATAAAATATTAAAATATCTCAAAATATATAAAATTTGGCCAAAAAACACGCGGGGGCATAGTTGCACCCACAACCCCCTTTGGTGCGGAAATAGCCCGCCCTGCTGAAATTTTCAACACATGCAGTCTTTAGTGTTTTCGCCTTAACTTTTGATTCCGACATCCGATTGAGCCGATTCAAAGTGAATTGGAAACTAGACTCAATGAGCTACAAATTTTAAGAATTGTGATCACCAAATTCGACTTGAATCTCTTTCTAAAAAGCTGCTCTTTGCATCAAACAAATCCTCGGCCATCGTGTTGTTTGTAGAATCTAATTAAAATTGCACCAAAGTGATTGTTTTCGATTCTTTTGCACCAAAATAGTGCTCCAAATTTGCAATTGTTGCCTTAGCTTTGATCTTGCTCATCTCCCACGCTCAACAGGTTCATCTCTTTCATCCCGTTCGACTCCAATTCACTTCCCAAGCCTCTGCAAGGCCTTTTTAGGCATTGGTTACATGTCTCTTCAATCAACCTCGCCAATGCCATCTTCAATTTGGATGCTTTATCCCTCGTGATCAGCCCGATTGGGACATGAAGTGCGCCCCTTGAGCATGGCGGCTCTAGGATCACATAAAATTTGCTTCACCATCATTCCACTTCAGCCGCTGCATAGCCTTTTACTCCTTATCCTCTTTCTCAATTCCTTTCTTAATCTTCTTTATTCCCGCAGCATACAAACTTCCTCCTCACTATTTCTTCTTGCTTGGAGCCTTCTTCCTATCATGAAGCTATCCAATATTTTGAATGGCAAGAAATAATGAAACTTGAATTGGATGCCATGGAAAATAATCAGACTTGGCAAGTTGTTCATTTTCCTCAGGACAAAAATTCAACAGGCTATCGATGGGTTTTTAAGTCCAAACTAAGCACTAATGGCTCTAGTAAGCGACATAAAGCATGCTGCGTGGCAAAAGGGTACATACAACAAAAGGGTCTCCATTATTTTGACACCTTTTCTCTGGTTTCCAAAATGGAAACGGTCAAGCTCCTACTAGCATTAGCAACTGCTTCCCATTGGAGTTTATATCAATTAGATGTAAACAATGCCTTCCTCCAAGGTGATCTATTTGAGGAGGTTTACATGGATTTACGGCTGGGCCGTCATTTTCAAAGGGAGCTTCCTATTAAGGGGGAGAACTCATAGCTCAACAACCTTTAGTTTGCAAACTACAAAAATCGACCTCTGGTTTGAAACAAGCCTCGAGGTAGTGGTACTCTAAATTTTCTTAGTGTTTGGCTCAACATGGCTCCACACAATCAAAATCCGACTATTCACTTCTTACAAAGGGTAAAGGAGACTTCTTTATTGCGCTACTGGTTTATGTTGATGATATAGTTGTAACATGGCTAAATGAGAATATTGTCAAGGCTGTAAAAGATTTTCCGCGTCACAACTTCAAGTTGGAAGATCTAGGAACTTCGAAGTATTCCCTAGGGCTGGAAATTTCTCGATCTAGAGCAGGTATAATATTTTCACAAAGACATCATGCTTCACAATTATTAGAAGATACAGGGTTTCTGGGGTGTAAACCAGTAAACTTACCTATGGATCTAAAACTGAGTTTAAGGGCTAATGATGGAGAACCATTAGCCAATATTACATAGTACAGGAGATTAATGGGAAGGTTGCTTTACTTAGCAACCATTCGTGTATCCCCAAAAGCTCACTAAAAATCACCTAATTTCAGGCCTCAATTAAATTCTTGCCATTGAAACTTAAGATGCTGAAATTGCCTCTCAAAATGCAATTATAATGAATACATTTCCTTTATCTTTCCTAATCTTTCCTCTTCATCACTCTCTTCTTCACTTTCTCCACTTTACCGTCTCTTATCACTCCCTTCCTTCCTAAACCAAATCTCTTTCACCGACACAATGCTCAACAGTGGTCGCAACCTCAAGCCGCTACCAGAAGCTCTTGACAAACCACCAGAGTTTCGTAGGTGTCAGCCAACTGCCGACCAGACAATTTCCGATCGTCAGGGTGCCTATCTAACTCGTCCTCATCACATTTGCAGTCATGACTCCAAAATTTGGGGCGTGCAGTGTATTCCAACAACAGGTTAGATCTCACTTTTGGATTTTCAGACAAGGTGAACAACGTCTGTTTTCATGTATGCAATTGTTGTTTTCTCTTCCTTTCGATTTCGCTAATCTGATTGCTACTGACATAGCATTTTGTTGGGGTACTTCGAAATTACAACCTAGCAAATTTTCTATTTCTTTTTGTATATCTCATTTCCAGTTTTGTTATAAAACCTATGATGCTCAATTTTTTTTGTTGGTTCACGAGCTCTTTCTATGGCGTTCTCTTCGCAATTAACTTTAGCGCAATTTCTTTTCCCTTATTTTAACTGATTATATGGATTATCAATTATGAATCACCCCATTGCATAGAAGAACTTGTGCATGTAACTTGATAATTGATTATTTCTATGTTTCAACTCCTTAATGGAAAATTTGATGCAATTTTGTAAGTGAGACATTACTTTTTTGGGATGTATATTTACGCAGTATGATCTACTAGCTCGAGTCCGTGATAATTTTATTAACAAAAATAGAGTTTTTTATATGATTTTCTGGGGGCAAAGGGATGGTCGATTAGTTTTTTCAATTTCAACCTAACCTAATTGTTTTTCAAATATTGCGAGATAATTTCTCATATCAATATCTACTATGAGGTAATTTATTCATTGGTTATTTTTTCACGTTGACCCTAACCCAATGGTTTTTCAGATGGATGACTCGATGTTTGACGACATTCCACAGTGCACCAGTTGATTGCCAAAGAAAAATGCGTCTGAAAGTGGTAGCACAAAGTGGACTGATGAAAATCAACAAACTCTAGCAGCAATATGCATGGCCCTTGCAAGAAAAGGTTATCGAACCAACAACTTGTTTAAAAAGGATGGCTGGAGTCACATTGTTAATAAATTCAACTGTATCACGAAGAACACGTGCACCGTCAAAAGCATCCAAAACCAATATGTAGCTTTTTAAGGGACAATGGGTTATATACAAAAACAATGTGATGAAGCAAACTAGTTTGGGATGGACACACGATGGTCAACGAATTGATATGGATGACAGTTGGTGGAACAAAACCATTAAGGTAATTTTTCTTTTTTTCTCATTGTGGTTTTATTTACTGAGTTGTTGAGCATTGAGTGAATTTGCTTTACTTTGCATTCCTAATTTTATCAAGATGTCTTCTAATTATTTGGTTACACAATTGGACCTTGGTCAACAAATGGATTTTATTACAAAGGCAATAATCATTATTGCAAATTACCATCTGCCACAATTTGTACAACCCCATATTATAAAATTATATTTAATGATCATTAGCGAGAATAACTAATTACAATACCAATGTAGCACCAGAAATTTATTCCTTAAGTTAGATACCAAATAATGATATGAACTTGTCATGCTTCACGCATTCCAACAAAAGGTTGCAAGTAAAGTAAAACATCACTCATTCCTCAAATTATTGCCTCACATATCCATAATGTTTGGGGGAAAAAGGGTTATTGAAAAATAATTTGCTCCCACAATATGATATATATTAGCATGCTAATTGCAATCCAAAATCCAATAGAACATTGGTTGCTTGGTACAACCAATGTTCTATTGGATTTTGGATTGGTTGCTTGATATTAAAAATTAGTCAATGACTAGCCCCTCGGCTTAAACAAAGGGTGTTGGTGAAAGTAGCATATTTTTTTCTTCCCTAGATGAGATTATCAAAAATGTTTTTGCTTTTTTCCCTTATCATTTTTAACTTGTCAATCTGTTGATATGATATTTTCGACTATAGTTTTTACTTAGGCCTTTCTACCATCACGTTTAATACTATTATTTAACGATATATTTTTTTACAAAATCCTGACAAAATATAACCCCTTTCAATAGAAAGAAAAGCCAACTATGATTATTTTTTTACAATTCTTTTTTAGAAAGTAGGTTAACTTTTACTATACATCCTAAAAAAATTTTAATGCAAAAAAAAGGGACAATTCCACAAGTTGAAAATTGGAATTGTAAGCATTTAGAACATCTTTGCTACATTTGCATGAGAACGTTTTTCACCTTTTTTTAACAAAATGCATACTTGTGATGTTTAAGGTTGCACTTGCTTTATCAGTAAACCTGTCTCTCCATTCTACTATGAAATGATAGGGCAAGTTGATACATGTTTCTTCTAGTTGACTATATAGAAAAGTGTTGTTGGCAATTTATGAAGTTGCCCACAAGTGGTGTTTCGTTCACCCAAAAACAACGGATATATTTGCTTAAAACATACATTTTGCATGAAATTATTTAAGAGATAAAATGTGGTTTGCTCTCTTGTTGGTACATTTGTTGTTGATATAGCAAGGTTGTAAAAGACTGAAAGGATATTTGCGTTCATAGACGATGCCTGAAATGTAAGGCTTCAGAGGAAAGGGCTTAACTGTATCCATTGAGCATGGTTTAGAGTTATTCGACGGCTAGCCACTAGCACCAACCTAAAGCGGCCAAGTCAGTATTCTCAACACGACCAAGGTCAATCTGTTGATTAGAGAATAGGAGAAGATATAGAAGACTCGGACCCTAACGTAGATGGCTTTAATGAGAGATCCGACTCTAGTGGTGGGGCAGATCCGATGATGTTTGATGCACATCCAATGTCTACACAGGCGGAGTTTAGTGTTGGTAGTAGTGGCAGCGCGGGCAACAAATGCAAGAGAGGTGGAGTTTAATTTGAGGGCAAGGGGAAGATGAGTTCTAGGATGGCTTTCAAGATGGGTATTGATGAATGGATTCATTTCAAGAAGGCAGACCCACCCCCAAAACCAATTGCGCCATCCATTGAAGAATTTGTGCAGCACTTGATCGAGCATAAGACATTTAGGACTTCGATGATTATGTATGCTGTACACTTCCATCAGGCATTCGTTGATAAAGAAGGGAACTGTACGATTTTCATGTCTTTGAAAAATGAAGAGGCGAGGAAAGATAGTAAAAGCATTCTGCTATATGACCACTAATTTGATAGGGTAACACCAAAAATACAGCGCCGGTTCTGTGATTTTGGGGGCCTGTGGAAAACTTTCAAAATGGGCCCTTTAAATTAGAAAAGTTATTAAAATTCATAAGTATTTTACGAAAATTAATTATTAATTAAAAATACAACAATAATGAAAAATGAAAATAAAAAATCTCTATGACACCTCATTGTAATCTG
This sequence comes from Jasminum sambac, assembly GCA_018223645.1. Lineage (NCBI taxonomy): Eukaryota > Viridiplantae > Streptophyta > Magnoliopsida > Lamiales > Oleaceae > Jasminum > Jasminum sambac. The sequence continues at coordinate 10,542,750 of CP073644.1, read as the reverse complement.
ACAACAAAGAAGTTTAATATTTCATATTTTTTCTATTGAAGGAAAAACATTAATCAAATTTTCAATAATTTAGCCTTTTTTACGGACACAAGTCACAATTCTAAAATGAAATTTAAATGTAAATTTCATCAAGTACTATCATTTCTCTAATTGAGGACATCATATATATGATACTTTTAAAACGCATATTTTCGCCGTTAAATAATTGTAATGAAGTTCATACAATTTATTTTCAACATGTTTTATTACTTTTTAGTGGAAGGTGGCAAGCATAGGGGTAAAATGGAAACTTGAACCTAGATCAATGTACCAATAAAGGAGTGTTTTTATCACTAGAACAAATCCTTTCAATTGTTATTTTTTTTAAATCTTTTATAGTTTATTCATGCGCCAAAATAATTTGATTTTGGAAGATATTTAATTTGATAATATTAAATTTAAAAATAATTTACTAGGTCAAGGGATATTTATACTCTTGAGATAGTTGTAAATTTAAGTTTAAAAATAATATTAAGTTTGATAATATTAAGTTTATTCATGCGCCAAAATAATTTAAAAATCTTTTTGAAGAATATTGTTAGGAAAGTTTACTGGGTCAAGGGATATATATACTCTTGAGATATTTGTAGTTGCACATAGATGAATTTTGAGACAATGATTTGTTGAAAAACCATATTAAGAATTTTAGTTGAAAATAAAAAAAAGTTCTAAATGTTGGATTACGTATTAAATATAGTGTTTTACGACTTGAGGAAATTTAATTTTTCTCACTATCTTTGCTTTTTAAAAAAAAAGATCTTACATGAGAGACTCAACAATGTTAAGAATCATGCGCATATCTAAAACTAGATGAGGTATTGTAAATTTTATTTAAATGTTTGAGAAAAGTTTTTAATGTGGTGCTAAATATGAAAGGATAATAATTGTGCGAAATTTTAAATAAAAAAACAAGGGTGCACGTGCTACTAGGAAGAATTGAACCACAGCCTTTGACAAAACAATCCCTTACCATTCCACCAAAAGCAACCTTTAATGCTAAGTCCAAACTTTCAGCCTTATAATCGATTACATTTGCAAAATAAATTTTAAAAATGGGCCCGCATAGGTTCCGGGCCTGAGGTTGTCACCTCACGGGCCTCCAAACAAAACCGGGCCTACATGAAGTTATTATTGGGGTAAACCGTTTGTGTTAGTTATGATGGACTTGTATTCGTATGACTTTTTCATTTCCCGCTTATGTTAGACTCCAGTTACTTGTGTCCTACAATTTGCAACCCATATACAGTGTTTGTTGTTGACCTGGTTCTACGGTATGATGTTTGTTTGCAGATAATGTGTGAAATTTAAATTTGTAACGCTAATTCCTAGATGTTATTCATTACTATTCTCCAATATAATCTCAATTATATACCCATTGGTAGATACATGTAGACAAAATAAATATGGATAGTATGAAAAAAAATACAGCAAGCAGGTAAAAAAAATTATGGGAGCATTGTTGTACTTCAACTGGGTATCCCAGCCCATCTTTGCTCATCATATTATCACCCACCCCCTCAATTGAGGTGTTATTTTTCAATTGTGCATGTACTTGTTATAGCTAATATCTTTGTTGTGGTCATATATTTTCAAACTATAAGTTGTGCATTATGGTGAGAAATAGTTCTCAGATGTTATATCTAAGCAGTAATGGAAATTAAAGAGAAAATCGACAATCTTTGTATAAAAATCAAATCACCTAGCATGCATTGGAAAATTTCTTATTCAATCGAAAGTAGGAGTTATCTTGGCCCCCATGTTGGTAGGTAGTGCAAATCATCATGAAGGCTCCTACAAATTGGTGTACAACAATAGACACATGAATTTGCTGAAATGTAAAGATTTGGGATCCCATTTTTTCAAACTTGGAATGAATATTGGTGGCTACATTACCCACCTTTCAAATTTCAAGTCCCCCATCATTTCAAACTTGAATTAGGTTTTCATGAGTAGCTTTATAAACATGCAACTGCAATGCAATTTGAGGCCGTATTGATTTATGTTCTTGCAAAAAATATTGCTTCCCTGTTTTAGTTTCATTTCATCACCAAAATGGAGCCACACTTCGACATACAGTGAGGGATTAGGCGTCTCGGAGGATGACGCAGAGTATCTTGGGTTTGAGGAGGTAGCAATGGCAATAGCGTACGATGAGTATATGAGGATAATTAAGCGATAACTGGAAGGTGAAGAATCGGAGTGTGGTCATTGGTTCATTCATTATACCGTCGAAGGAAACCCAAAAAAATACAAGAGACGTCTAGAAATGAGTGTAGAAAATTATCGTACATTTTGTAGGTTGTTTGTTACTAACTAAGAACTTATACCAACAAGAAATATACTAGTTGAGGCATCGGTAAGGATGTTAATGTGTGCCGTCAAGCAAGGGGCGGTTTTTTTATTTGTACAAGCTCTGTTTGGTCACTCCACTTATACAATTTCAAGACATGTTGCTACAGTTAGAATAGCAGTCTGCAAGATGGCTCAAGACTGGATAAGACCATACCCAAATTACAGCAAAGGTGTAGCATGCCATAGATCGACTGAAGAATGACATTATTTGTTCAAGGTATATTTTTACAATTTCTTTATTAAACAATATTTGCGTTTCAAGTTGATTTGTTTCAATGTAACTACATGATTGTATTGGTGCAATTGATAGCACAAACATACCGTGTGTTTCTCCACGAAATGGTCGAGCGGCATATATGGGGCGCAAACAAAGTTATACACAAAATGTATTATGCATATGTGACTTTAATATATGCTTTACATTATTGAAGCAAGTTGGGAGGTCTCAGTTCATGATGCGCACATGCTAAGGGAATACATGACTAATGATGATTTCCCACAGCCTGGGCTGAACAAGTACTATTTCATTGATGCTGGATTTCCAAATGTACGTGGGTACTTGGCACCTACCGTGGTCCTGACACTAGGTACTAGCACCAAGAGTTTAGAAATGCACCGATAGAAGTGGGATGGAGGCCATGGAACGCTAACAAAAAGTTTAACTATTTGCATTCTACGTGAAGAATTATCATCAAATGAACTTTCGGCATATGGAAAAAATGGTTCAAAATTTTATGCTCTACGCCATCATATAACATCGACCACCAAATAGATTTCGTGCTAGCTGCGACTACACTATATAATTATATTCGAAACGCTGAAACGGAAGATGATCTTGTTGACATTGTCCATGAACATTTGTGTTAACTTTTATGTTTTAATAAAAGTTTATTTTGTTGGCATTTTTATTTTTCCACATTTATAATTAAATTAATTGAATATTTTATTTGGTTGATTTAATTATAATTGTACTTCTTATGGACTTATTATCACATTGGAACTTTGGTGTTATCATGATTTTAATTAACTATGTGATAATTCCTTCGTTATTTTTAATTGATTAACAAGTGAGAGTCCATGGGGTACTCAAATCCTAGTAGGCGTGTACTACAAGAAAACGTGTGCAAGTTCATTGTATCAAGTTGTATGGTAAATTGTTTATTCCATATAAAATTAATACAAGATAAGGTAACAATATTTTTCCATATTTTCTTATTACCTTATTTGATTTATCCTACAACTAATAAGTTATTTTATTTCGTGTAGGAGTTGGAGTTTTATGGCAACGTGAATTCTTCGCCAACAAGCAAGACAAGTGGTATAAAACACCAACACATGAGGACGCCATGGAGACACGTTTTTGAGCAAAAAAAATCATTTTTGAGCCAAGCTACTGTATCCAGGACATGTCTGCAGGAACCTACTCCAGATACATCTGCACAGATCAGGATCCAGAATCAGAAGCAAGGACCATCTATCAATTCTTAGAAACCAAGAGGTCCTATTGGAAAGAAGAAGAAGTTAACACGCCTCCAGATTAATCTGATAGCACTTCAGTCGGACAATCCAATGGAATAAGTCACTACCGTCAATGCTATAAGGTTTTGTTTATGATTGAGGCTCTATATCTGAGTGTAGACCTACGCTCAAAATCTTGCTTTTGGCATTGCACATGGTTGGATTGTCCAAGGGCAGGGTCTGTGGAAATGAAGGCTGCCAATCCAAGCCAAGTCCATACCCCTCTTTCAAAAAATTTGTGAAAAAAATAGCTAAAATTGAAACAAAAAGGGGAATAAGTGAGAAAGATGAAAAGCCACCTCCAAAAGACAATGCCATTTTATTGAAAAAGTTGAACGGTCTGCTCGTATGCTATAGTGAAAAGCCAATAAGTCAGGGCCACCATAAGGTATTTGATGGTGATGTATGATTGACCAACAGTTGTTTGATTCTCACATACAAACACACACACACGTAATTGCTTTATATATGCGTGGTGAACTGTACACTGCCTAGATGCATCCGTCGCATTGAAAGCCGATAGTACCCAAATGAGTCTACAGGTACTAGATGCGTCTCGCTCTTCAATTGCGGAAAATTCTTTCAATTTTTCATGACTTGTTGTTTACGGCAGTATACATCAGTTTTGACTTCCCTATTTTACCAAAAAGGAGGGAGTAGTAGGGTATGTCATCTCTTTTTGCTTTTGGGAGAATGGTAAGAAAATCGTTTTTACGTACGAGATTTGGTGTTAATTCGTTGATTTGCTTATGTGTTATTTCTCTTGATTTAGTATATAGTTTCGTGCTTAAATTGAGGGAGAAAGCATTGTGCCTATGAACTTTAATGCTATATTTTTCGATGACTGTGTTTTGGAAAAATAGAAAAAGCTAAGGGGGGATTGTTAACTTTTATGTTTTAATAAAAGTTTATTTTGTTGACATTTTTATTTTTCCACATTTATAATTAAATTAATTGAATATTTTATTTGGTTGATTTAAATATAATTGTACTTCTTATAGATTTATTATCACAAGGAACTTTAGTGTTATCATAACTAGTATTTTCACCCGTGTGTTGCACGAGAAGATACCTCAATCAAATAATTATGTTGCTTTTACAAGAAAGGTAGAACAAAATCCATAAGATTATTTACCGATTTGGATAGAGTTTCTTTTGTATTTTGAAAAAATCCGCCATATCAATATTTATAGCATAAGTCCCAAAAATGTCAATATTACATAACTATATATCGGTTTGGCTCTGGTACCCACTGTCGGTAAGATACATACAATTGGGAGAAAAAAATTGTAGGGGTTAGGTGAGCCCCTCACCATCATGAGGCAATTATTTATTATTCATCTAATTTAACGTCGATACCAAAAAATTTTAAAAAGTTTTTTCTTGATGACGTGGCGCCACCAAAAAGCTCCACGTCGACGTGGGGGACGGCCTTATGTTCCCCACTGTGGGAAATAGAGCCCATCCAAACTATATATTATAAACAACCTTAACAATGGCACCAAACATTCTCAATACAATCATATGCATTGCTGTCTACGATACAAACAACATATAAAAAATGAAATCATTTTTTGAAAGAATAATTGAATCTTTTAAAGAAGCAATCCAACTCATCTATGTCTCACATATCTCGTTCATCACTTATTTCATCCTTCCAAAACCTTTATTTGTTGGCACATCATCGATTTCATTTCCCAACCACGATCGATTTACATAGAAGGAAAAATATAATTAGAAACTAAAACGCATAAAATCCTAGTAAGGCAAAAATGAGATAATCACAATCATAAAGTTGAGAAATAATATAATTTTTCAATTATAAAATATATGGCTTCCTATTGATAGGAGCATACCAGATGGAATTGAGATGGAGTATATTATAAATTACTAAAAACTTTTTTGTAAACAATATCTGCAGTTGTTCATTTAAAAAAATCTTTCATTTTTTTTAGAGAAATCTTATCAACTGGTAGCAATTTAATTAATTTTAATTTTTTTCATTCTTTTAAATTAATTTTACTTTTTCCTTTGTAGCAATGTAATTAATTTTGATTAATTTAGTCGAATTAAATCTTAGCAATATAATTAATTTTAATTAATTTCAATATAATTCTAAAATAATTAATTTAATAACCACAATTTTAAGAATTGGATTAATCTAACATTTTCACCCATGCATTGTACGAAAGAACTAAAACTTTGAGAAATAAAAATTAAGTAAGATTAACTCAAAGTGCTTGTCGGTATTACCACTTGACTGTTTCTGTTTATCACCAATCGAGAAGGAAAATTCTCTTATTGAGATTCAATTCCTAGATCTTTGGAATTTAACAAAGCAAGAAAGCAAAGTTGTGAAACAAAACTAACTTCAAACAATATATGGTGGACACAAGAAAACTAATGCAAGAGAGGGAAAAAATCCTAGCTTCACCAGCATTGAGATTTGATTCTAGACTTGGATTTCTACAAGAATAGTTTCTAGAAGAGGAATTACTAATCTCTGCAGAAGAGAGCTATTGGCTACGATGATAGGAAAATTGAGAAGTAAGGTATTTTATTGCAAGGTGTTAAGCATCAGTAACCCAAGTATCATCAACTGAGCATGTGTTCCAGAAACTTTTGCTTAAAAATAACCATTGCAATAGTACTAACAAACTGATATAAAGCTAATATAGTTTTTTTAAGTAGCTGATTTTGAGATGCTTAAAAAGATTAAATAGGGCAGCATAAAGGATCGTGAAAACAATGGCTCACCATAGCAATCAGGATCTTTAACAAAGAAAATGGATACATTTGAAATATTTGGCCCCAAGACCACTATTCCCTATGAATTTTCAAATCGAAACAAAAAACTAAATAGGAATTTTTACACTCACAAACAAATCGACATTAACAAAATTATCGAAAGTACATAATGAACAATTGAGTTAGGAGTATCATTTCATACAATACAAAGAAAAATGGAAAATGAAGCCAAAAGGAAAAATAATTGAGAAAAAAAGACCAAAGACAGCAGCGACTTTGGGCCAGCGAATCAATAAACGAATTGCACAAATAAGCTTTGTAAATAAATTGGAAAATCAAAATAAAACTCACCCCATTCAACCCATTGGCGAGAATTATCCATCCACTCATTAGTTGGATTATTCAATAATAGCTCGAACTTCAATAAAGAGTAGACCTCCAAGAATTTAGTCCTCAAATTGCGTTCGCCCCATTCTGAGTTGCCATCATTGTAAAACACTAAAGAAACTCACCAAAGAAAGAGAAATGCATAGCAGACAATGAAAATCCTATTGAATTGAAAGTAATTAAATTAAATGCCTCTTATTAATTTGCACAAATCATTGAATTTGAAGAAGATTGACGTTTGACTCAGATAATTGAACACAAAAATCATTAATCGAAACAATTTGGAGGAAAAGAGGTTGAATGATGTCATATAGGAATTAGGGTAACGGGATTTGAAGGATTCCAGCCTTGTTACAATTCTTGTGTAATTGAAGGATTTCCCTTGAATTGGGAATTGAGAATTAGGCATGTTGCAGGAATTAGAAATTAGGAATCATATATAATATGGATAATCACGGTACGGTTATTGAAGGATAATGATTATTATTATTGTGGTAGGATTATTGTTATGGTAGGATATTACATTGTTATTTAAGGATAATAACAAAATAAGGTAATTAAATAATGAATTAAAAGATTAATTAAGTGCATTGAAGGAAAATTTTCATGAGTTGGAATAAACAATGAATTAAAAAATTTTAAAAATTTGTGTGTAAAGTTGGGAAAAACCTTGCTTATATATATATATATATATAGATATATATATATATATAGATGATAAAATAAGGTAATTAAATAATTAATTAATTGAAAAATCAATTAAGTGCATTGTAGGGAAACTTGATGAGTTGGAATAAAAAGTGAACTAAAAACTAAAAAAATTTTGTGCAAGATTGATTGACAAATTCTTGGGGGATATTAATTAATTATTAATATTGAATTTAATTCAATTGGAAGATGTGTATATATATATATATATATATATATGATAAAATAAGGTAATTAGATAATTAATTAATTGATTAATTAAAAAATCAATTAAGTGCATTGTGGAGAAACATGATGAGTTGGAATAAAAATGAATTAAAATACTAAAAAATTGTGTGCAAGATTGATTGACAAATTCTTGGGGATATTAATTAATTATTAATATTGAATTTAATTCAATTGGAAGATGTGTGTATATATATATATATATATATATATATATATATATATATGATAAAATAAGGTATGATTGGCATGATTGCTCTAAATATAATTAATTAATTTATTCAAAAAATACAATTAATTAATTAATTATTAATACTGAATTTAATTCAATTGGAAGATATTGATGGACAAATTCTTGGGATATAACAAAAAAAGTTTATTAATCCGGTCCCACATTAGGCACATGAATGATGCTAAACAAATAATAATGAATTATTCTTAACATAAAGATAATTATTATTATGGTAGGATAATAATTGTTAATGATAATGATAAAATAAAATCATGGTTATTTAACAATAATGTTAAAATAAGGCAACTAATTAAATAATGAATTAAAAATAAATTAAGTGCATTGGAGGGAAAATTTGATGAGTTGGAATAAAAAATGAATTAAAAAATTAAAAAAATTGTGTGCAAAGGCGAGAAAAAAGCTTGGCTCTGTGTACTTGCTTGCATCATTGTATAATACCGATAATTGATTGCACAAAGTTAGGAATGGACAAGATAAATTAAGCCATAATATTTAATTCCCAAAAGATATTAAAACCATTGAGTAACAAAAAAAAAAACCATAATAATAATGTAGAGAAAATTAATCTTATATTTGACTATTACTAAATGAAAGTATGCTGAAAAAAAAATGCACCATTTGAATATGACTCCAATTCTTGACACAGTCATAAACCGTAATAAGGTCGAGTCATTCATGCTTTTATTATATGGTTATTAAATAAAAACATTTTACTTTTACTAATAATACAAATAATACCATTAAATATCAAAATATGTGAAAAGAAAATATAGAGATTTGACATGATCCTATTTCCTACCAAAGTCATGCTCTTCCTACACAAGATTAATTTTTCAATGCCTTCTGTTGCCTCTAGCGATCCCAAATCATGTTTTCCCTACCAAAACAAGCTCACGAAAACAGCAGCAGCAAAAGCAAGTTCAACATCAATAGTAGTTTTGCCCTGTTTTTTCTACTCTGTTAGTTTCTGTACATGGTAATGCCTTAGCACTGATTAGCATGTACGAAAACGAATTTGACTGTAGACACGACTGATATAAATTGTTTCAGTTGCATGGGTTGATAAGAATTGTAAAAACGATTGAAAATCAAAAGGCACGGTTCGCCGTTGCTGCTAGTATTCTTGCTGCTGCCATTCGTTGTTAAATGTGATCCACTTCATCCTCTTGCTGCCATGATAAAATGATAAAAGAGCAAAGAATTTTAGACATTTGTATTATTTTGATAAAATGATAAATACTATTGCATATGCCTCAATTGTTGCTGGTGTATGTATTTAGAACTTTCGAGTAACAAAATTGTCTAAAGTTTGTGTAATATAAGGAACTCAATACGGCCCTTTTGCTAAGCCATTTTTATTGAAATTGACTAGTGAAGTTTACTTCAGTTACATATTTTTTCTTAATTTGTTCATATTGTTGTTCTTCATGCCTTAGTTTGTTTGTGTTTGATGTTATAAAATTTTCAATTTCACCTCGTTGATTGCCTTATTTTTTTACAACTCTTTATCTAAATTTTTTAAATTTGTCACTAATTGGTTATTTGATTGTGTTGTGTATTCTATATTGTTGTTATTTCTTAAAAGTGAATTACTTGGTGATAATAGCATTAATATATTGCCATGGATGTTAAAGTTCTATTCCTTTTATTGCATTTTTCCTGTGAGTCCGAAAGATTTAGTTTATATTTTGTGCTTGAGCAAATATCTATCTCTATCCTAAGTGAAAGGACTTTTTTTTTTTTAATTTATCTGATCTTCAAGTTATTTTGAAGTAGTTTTTTTAAGTTTTAGCCAATTGTTAAATTTAGTTTACTCAAATTTTATGTTGAATATGTGGTTGAGAATTGAAGAAGATGGATTACAATATGTAAATAAATTATCAAATCAATGTTTGAGTGATTGAAAAGAATAAGAGCGAAAAAATTAGATTTAAAATGATAAAAGTTCATGTGTATAGAACAAGCTCTTGATTGATCAATCTTATGTATTACTGTTTTATAGTTTATAAAACTATTTTTGTAGGTAATTAAAAAATTTCTATCATAATTATCCTTCTCTATGCGTGTGTTTGGCAAGCATAATAAGCTAGCTTATAACTTATTTAGAGGACTTATAAGTTCTTTCTATTCAAATAAGTTATGTTTGGTTAGAAAAGCTTATTTGAAAAACTTTTGTTACTAGTTTTTCAAATAAGCTCATGAGCATTTCATTTTTTGTTCCATTTTTACCTTTTTTTTGTAAAGAAAGAAATGTAATTATTTTAAACATATCCTTTTCGGTCATTTTGTATTTTTATCCAACTTTTGGCTAATTTTACCAAATTCTAATATTTAAATCAGTTAGTTTTTCAAATATCAGTTATAATTTATAAGCTCTCAGTTAGCTTATTAGCTGTAAGCTAGCTTATCAACTATCAGCTAACTTATCAATTTATTCTACCAAACATACCCTATGTCTATATATATGTTTATGTTGAAAAATATTATTCCTTTTCAATGTGTGTGTCATGGCTTTAAGATCCCTTTTTTCTCTTAAACCTTTTGATTAGTGATTTGCTATATGGTCTTTTCTGGTTTTAAATTTATAATCTACTCTCTCAGTGATTTGAATTAATTATACTTTTTGCTTATTCTTTAGTAAATTATTTGTCTTTTAGTAATTGTTTTTAATAATAGTATTTAATCATCAAATATAAAAATTATTGTTTTTCTATACTAATTTGGTTGCAATTGCATATTACCTTTTCTATGGTATTAGGATGACAATAAATATTGCTAATTTACATTGCAATGAGGGAGTTAATGAAGTCAGCCATTATTTCAAATGGATGTGGAAGGCCTCTTGATGAAAATGAACATTCAAATACTACTATCACTCTATTTGTTTCCGTAGTGACTGTAATACAAATATTCCCACAGCTGCAATTAAATCTCAATCAAAGAAACCACGTTTGCCTAGCATGGAGAGTTCTCCTAATGTCCCTGCTATTGGTGGTCTATTTGCTCATTCATTGCCTTCGAGCATTTAAACTCCGTTGTGTGAAATTACTAATGGCACATTTGTTTTTTAATACTATTTAATTTAATTGTAGATCCTTTGTATTAAGCAAACCCGATAATTTTAGTACTTTTGTTTAGTTAATGCTTTCAAATATGCTCTTTCTCTCTATTTCTATCATCCACATTTAAGTTATATTTCTTCTTCAAGTGAATCATTCACAAAGAAAACATGTTCCTCTGGAATTCAAACTTCTCCTAATGTGACACAAGTGATTGGGTTATATGATGATTTGCTCCCTTTGAAGAATCGAACGCCGCTATATGATATCCTTAATGGTAAGTTTTTTTGAAATAAAATAAAATTTTAGAATTCCTATCGACTTTGATCGCAATGACTTAGTATTTTCGATATTTGGGTACTTTTTTTTGAAAAATTAATTATTGTATTCATTCCATACCTATATTTGTCAATAATAGCAGACACTCTCTTTGGGAATTCTAATAATCTATTGCTATTTATTAAATTTTTTTGAGTAGATATATTAGTGGGGGTTTTAAAGTGTCACATGACAGGTATAGGCTATAATGACTATTAATCCAATTGCATTCGTCGTCAGTCCAACCTGCCTCGCGAAATGGACTCTACAATTGACAATAGTATTCCGGAGTACGTAATAACAACAGTCAACATGTTGTTGACCATTCGTATTCTTTAGGAGATCCTTTTGCGAGAATTTATTGTGGCGCTCAGAGCTATATGATTAGTTAGAATGATAGGAATTCTCAATTGAATGTTCATAAGTATTTCTTGATAAGTGTTAGAAAAGCACTTAAATAACTCTTCTATTCTACGTATTTGTGTATTTTATTAGTGTTATATGATCGTTTTTATGTGTTCTTACTTATTATTGTGTTTAGAGTCACAGCGAAATCAAAAGAGCCAAAATGGATGAAACGAGAGAAAAACGGAAATTTGGGACCAAAATGCAAGCGAACCAAAGATGGAGGGCCTCCGATGTAATTTTATAAGAAGTTGTTTTTGCAATTTTTCTTGTCCAAATATGAAATAACATCAAAAGTGGATTCTCACACTTTTTTCGAATTCCAAATCGGAGTTTCCTAATGAAAGTTATGGCCGTTCGAAGAAATGGACTGAAGGCGTCAATTTTAAAAACTGTTGGGGACCAAACTGTATGTTGCTGAAACTTTGGCAGATCGCACCCATTTGCATCTACACTTGTACAACTTAGAGTTTGGTGTGGATTTTGGCCAATTTTGACTCCTTCGAGATAATACAACTTGAGCACACCATAATAGACTCATTGGAGGTCACTTTTATAATTTTTTTATATTTTTTGTTGCAATATTTCACCTATAAATAAAGGTATTTTCAAGCTCAAAATACAAAACATTGTAGAGAGAATTAGCTAGTGATTCTCTCCAACTTTCTCTTCAATAGAATTCTTTTCTTCACTTGTTCTTAGTTCTAGCTTGAAAGCTCTTAATTTCTCATATTCCAGCGGAAGTAAAAATCTAATTTAAGTAATGAATAATCGATCGACGATACTTCGGGCGCGAATATGATTAGCGGAGCATTTCTTTGCTAGTTTCTCTCTTCTTTTTATTTTTTATGTTTGAGAAAGATAATTTCTCATATATTGCACCGGTGATACATCGCGATTATGCTGTTAAAAGTATTTAACCCGTGTATATGAGTGATTAAACTTCTTTATTTATTTCTTAGCATTAATTTACTTGTTTGCTATTTTTTTGTGTATTACTTGTGATAGTGACGTATAATCTATCATATCGCAGTGGTGATACAAGGCAAGTCTAGTGACCGCGAATTTCCTTAAATTAAAATATTTAATTAAAGTAAAATTTCAAACGTGTCGCTACAACTTCTCCTATAGAGTTAAACAGCGTACACTCGTCTAGTTAAATTTTATATTATTTACTACTATATTAAATTATTTAAAATAATAATAATAACAATAATTTATAAAACATTTATTTATTTTCAATTTACATTTGAGGACCAAACTTTAGAAATTATTCATTTTAACCCCAACAAATTTAACGTTCTTATTCAATCATAACTTTATATATATTTTAAACCCAATTATAGGTCCGTTTAAGGTCCAATTTTATTTCTTATGCTATAAGAAAGCCAATTTGGAGGGTGACCCTAGTTTTACCCTATTTATATAGTTTAAGGTTGATTTTAAAAACCCTAGCCTCACTACTTTCCCCTCTTTCCACAATTGGTATCTTCAAATTCTCCCACTCATTCTCATTCAACAAATCAAACTAACTTCAAGTGGTAAGATTCTTGATCTTTTATTTATAACTCCATTCAAATCCTTTCTTTTAACTATTATTTAGTTTTACACTCTTTTAATTTAGCATTTCTACACATAGATTTTATTGCATGTAGTAACCTATTCTTGCCATCTTCACCTTCAACCACCATCCCCAACACCGTCAACCACAATCACCACCACACAACCACCGTCACTTCTACCATCCCTCATCATCTCGGCTCAAACACACAAACTCACTCACGCATACATACACGCATAGCATCTCGGCCAAAAACACCCATGCTCAAAACTCAACTTCAAAATACAAAAAAATCACACCCACACCTTCCTCTAGCTCCCTAGAACATCGTAGAATAGTTTAATTTCGAAAATAGTTAGGGAATCAATCGAATTTTAAAAATACCCAAAATTTTCCTATAGTGTTCTAGCTTCAATTTCTTCCCAAATACTCAATATCTCTCCAATCAAAAACCACCACTAGCTTCACCACCTTCAACTCCACCTTTGCCGCCATTTTCGCCGGCCGAAAACCGCCGGAGGTCGCTGGGAAGAGAGAAAAACTAAAAGAGAGAGAGAACGAGCGTGAGAGAGAAGAGAGAGTCGGGTGGAAGAGAGAGTGAACCGCCCAATCCATTTTAAATCCGAAAATTGAAAGTTAGTCCCCGACCTATTGGATCCTATTTAAGTTGGTCCCCAAGATTTATTTACTTTGCAAATCCCTAACTTTTAGTTTGATATGGACCTCGTTGGTCGTGATGCCAACGCAACCCAATCCAGATTGGATTAGATCCCAGAAAAGCCAATCACTGGTCACGATCAAGAACATGACGACCTTCTACTCATGAAGTGACAACAATAGGCTGAAACCTATTACCTTCAACTGTGCGTAGTAGACAACCGGCAGGGATAAGCGCCACAAGAGTTGATCACGCTCTTGATAAGTTCGATTTGTTCAAAAGAACAAGAAGAGAAATCAAATTCTCCAAAATAAGCATAAAGCTCTCTCTTTCATATGAACCAAAGTTTCTTTACAAAATGGCTTGTTTTGTTCATATACAAGTCCCAAAGGTGAAATAATAATAAAATAATGCAAAAATCTGAAAATATCTAAAATTTACCCTAAGTCGGCCGAAAAATACGGCCATACGTTCTGGATTTATGGCTGTAAATCCTTAGTTACGGCCGTATGACTAAAAGTTACAGCCGTAATAAGCTCTCGTCCTCAAAACTGCCCAAACTTGATTCTTGAGTTACGGCCGTATGGACAAGGGTTACGGTCGTAAGTATTGAGTTATGACCGTATGCTGAACAAGTACAGCCGTAATTAACTCTCTGCATAAATTTGCCCCAAAAGCTGGAAACTGAAGTTACGGCCATAGCGACCAAATTTACGGCCGTAAAATGGCTGATACGGCCATATGTCCAAAGGGTACGACCGTATTGAACTCTCTGTAAATCTCTGGTCTTCAGCTTCCTAGGTTACGGCCGTATGGATTCATGTTACGGCCGTAATGGCTTCTTTACGGCCGTAAATTTCGTCTGCATGGCATTCTTGAGTTCCAACATCCCCGACTCGTAATTGTAGTATTTCTTTTGACTCGGGAACTCCGGCGGACCATTCCAAGGCTTGAGATGACCTGGTAGGGACATGTTGACATACTTCTTCGATCCAGGTCATCAACGGTCGTCCCATTTTCTCGGCTCGACTTCGCGTGAGCGCCCGGCGGCACGTGGGGTGGTTCGGTCGGCGTGGAGCTTTCCGTGTTCGTATCATCCCCTCCCCCTTCAGGTTGATTCGTCAACGAATCGGTTCCTACATCAAACGGAACAAGATCAGAGACGTTAAATGTACCAGGCACATTATACTCACCTGGAAGATCGAGTTTTGCGGCGTTGTTGTCGATTCTTTCAACTACTTGAAATGGCCCGTCACTTCGGGGTAGCAATTTCGATCGACATAGTTGCGGGAATCTTTCTTTCCGAAGGTGGAGCCAAACCCAATCTCCCGGTTCAAAAATCACTTCCTTTCGCCTTTTGTTCACCTTAGTCGAGACTTGTTGGTTCCTTTTCTCGATTTGCAGTTTTACCTTTTCATGCATGGATCGAACAAGTTCGGCTTTCTGTTTTCCATCCAAGCTAACCCTTTCACTCGCAAGTAAAGGAATTAAATCTAACGTGGTTAGCGGATTAAAACCATAAACCACTTCAAACGGCGAATAATCAGTTGAAGAATGTTTAGCATGATTATAAGCAAATTCAGCATGTGGTAAACATTCCTCCCAAGTCCTAATATTCCGACTAATGATAGCACGAAGTAATTGTGACAGAGTGCGGTTCACTACTTCAGTTTGGCCGTTAGTTTGGGGATGACTAGTAGTTGAAAATAATAGTTTGGTTCATAGTTTTCCCCACAAGGTCTTCCAGAAGTAGCTAAGAAATTTGACGTCTCTATCTGACACAATTGTTCTCGGCACTCCATGTAGTCGGACTATCTCACGAAAGAACAAGTTGGTGATGTGGCTTGCATCATTGGTTTTGTGACAGGGTATGAAGTGTGCCATTTTACTAAAACGATCAACTACCACAAAAACCGAATCCCTACCATTTCTAGATCTAGGCAATCCCAAGATGAAATCCATTGATAAATCCTCCCATGGTGAGTGAGTTACGGGAAGAGGAGTGTAAAGCCCTTGGGGTACTACCTTAGATTTGGCCTTTCTATAGGTTATGCAACTCATGCAAATTCTTTCCACGTCTCGTTTCATCTTAGGCCAATAGAAATGATCATGCAAGACTTCAAATGTTTTTTCCATGCCGAAATGTCCCATGAGGCTTCATCCATGAGCCTCCCTCACTAGCAACTCTCTTATAGAACTAGAAGGAACACAAAGTTTGCTCTCTCGAAATAGATATCCCTCTAGCCTATAAAACTTCTCAAATCCATTTTTCTCACAAGCAACATAGATACTACTAAAGTCCGGGTCTTTCTCATATAATTCTTTCATTAATTAAAAACCCAACAATTTAGTATCTAGAGTGGTGAGTAAGGCATACCTGCGTGATAAAGCATCTGCAACAATGTTTTCTTTTCCTTGCTTGTACTTGATCACGTAGGGAAAGGTCTCAATGAACTCCATCCACTTAGCATGTCGCTTGTTCAACTTGCCTTGGCCTTTGAGATGTCTTAGTGATTGGTGATCGGTGTGGATCACGAACTCCTTCGGCCAGAGATAGTGTTGCCAATTCTCTAGCGTCCGAACCAATGCATAGAGCTCCTTGTCATACGTAGGATAATTGAGGGTGGCACCACTCAATTTCTCGCTAAAGTATGCAATTGGTTTTCGTTCATGCATCAACACAACACCAATACCTATGCCCGACGCATCACATTCAATCTCAAAACCTTTGTTAAAGTCGGGAAGAGCAAGTACGGGCGAAGAACATAGTTTTTCTTTAATTGTTTGAAAAGCTCGTTCTTGCTCTTTCTCCCATTTAAAACCAACTGTTTTCTTGATTACTTCAGTCAATGGTGCAGCTAGTGTACTAAAGTTAGGCACAAATCGACAGTAGAAACTAGCCAAACCATGAAAACTACGAACATTGGCTATGCTAGATGGAGTAGGCCATTCTTTAATTGCCCTAACTTTTTCTTCATCAACCTCTACGCCATTGACACTAACCACATAACCAAGAAATACAATTTTTCTAAGACAAAATTGACTTTTAGTAGGATTGGCAAACAATTTTCTTTCCTTAGTGCTTCCAAAACAAGCCTAAGGTGCTTCACATGATCATTGATCCCCCTACTATAAATCAAGATGTCATCGAAGTACACCACTACAAATTCACCGATGAAAGCACGTAACACGTGATTCATTAGTCTCATAAATGTACTTGGTGCATTCGTCAAACCAAAGGGCATAACTAACCATTCATATAAACCCTGTTTGGTTTTGAAAGCCGTTTTCCATTCGTCACCTTCTTTCATTTGGATTTGGTGATAACCGCTTTTTAAATCAATTTTACTAAAGATACTAGCACCATATAGTTCATCAAGCAT
Source organism: Jasminum sambac (assembly GCA_018223645.1). Classification (NCBI taxonomy): domain Eukaryota; kingdom Viridiplantae; phylum Streptophyta; class Magnoliopsida; order Lamiales; family Oleaceae; genus Jasminum; species Jasminum sambac. The sequence continues at coordinate 10,525,136 of CP073644.1, read as the reverse complement.
GTCATCAAGTCTAGGTATAGGGTGGCGATATTTTACCGTAATGTTGTTGACAGCTCGACAGTCAACACACATTCTCCATGATCCGTCTTTCTTGGGCACGAGTAAGACCGGTACGGCACATAGTGTAACACCCTGATCTTTTGGATCTGGGATTAAAAGTCGTAACAAACAAATCGCATTTTATTCATAAAAGAAATAATTAAAGCTTAAATAACTTGAAGTAACGACATCGTTTGTAATACGGCATAACACTGAATCTAAAACTCAAATAAAAATATCAATTGTTGGCCCCGCCACATCGCATCCAGCCCCAGTCCACCTCACGGATAATTACCTGAAATATGACATAATACGAAAACCTGAGATTGAATCTCAGTAAATACAACTTCATATCATGGTAATAATTCGCATAATCATAAACTTAACATAGGAGGCGAAGGAGACCCAGAGCTTCATGGGTGTCGTGAATCCTGCGTAGCGCTACTAAACTCCGATCCCGAACTTATAACTTACATATGGGATCCATAGCATATCATGAATTGAAACGCATAACATAAAGTTGTGCTTACCTTGACTTGCTTAAGCAAGAGCTTCTACTGTGCAGCTAAAACAAGAGGGAGAGAACAAAAACTTAAGAGAGTATTGACAGCTTTTGTTGGTGTGAGAATAATGAAGGGAGGAGGGGTCTATTTATAGGGTTAGAGGGGAGTCCAGATAGGCTTAAGGAATATTCTAGATAAACCAGAATCAAGTCTTTATGTTTATCCCATACTAAAATATCTTTAATTAAAATTTTAGTTGATTAATTATGGCCAATCAGAAGTCATATGACACGTCATAGTTCAAACATAGCCAATCACATAATTATGTCATATAACTCAACATTATCTTGATAAAATCATATAGGATAATATCCAACTAATATTATCACCTCAATATCTTTATAAAATCATAATTAAGGCTCAAGTAACCTAATTATAACTTAATCCCGTTTTTAACATGTGGCCTAATTTTAGGGTGGGCTAAAACTCACATTTGGGCTCCAACACAAGCAAAAGGGGCCCGGGGGTATACATAACATATTGGGCCTCTAATTCTAGGGTTTAAAAGCTCAAGAAAAATTCTGGGTCGTTACAATCTACCCACCTAAAAAGAATTTTCGTCCTCGGAAATTACCTCTACTTTCGCCTTCAAACATTTGGGGATATTTAGCACGCATCTCGTCTTCACGTTCCCAGGTAGCTTCCTCGACCGAGTGGTGTTGCCATAACACCTTAACTAGTGATACCTCCCAATTGCGAAGCTTCTGTACTTTATCAGCTATGATGCGTTTTGGTATTTCCTCATAGCTAAGGTCTGGCCGGATATCCAGGGGTTGGTGCTGTACCACGTGACCTGGATCTGGCACGTATTTCCTCAACATGGAGATGTGGAAGACATTATGCACTGCTGATAGCTCCGGCGGGAGCGCGAGTTGGTAGGCCATATCCCCAATGCGATCCAAGATTTCGAAAGGGCCCACGAAACGTGGCTTGAGTTTCCCTTTCTTTCCGAACCGAAAGACTCCTTTCATGGGCATAACCTTAAGGAAAACCTTCTCCCCGACTGAGAATTCCAAATCCTTCCTTCTTTTATCGGCATAGCTCTTCTGTCTGTCTTGGGCTTTTTTCATGCTATCACGAATCTTCTCAATGGCTTGTACTGTCTGCTCGACAATTTCCGGCCCCAGTATTTTTCGTTCTCCGACTTCGTCCCAATGTACTGGTGATCGGTACTTTCTCCCATACAAGGCTTCATAAGGTGTCATGCCAATAGAGGCATGGTAACTGTTGTTATATGAGAATTCAATCAAGGGCAGGTACTTTTCCCAGTGTCCACCGAACTCTAATGTACATGTACGTAGCATATCCTCTAATGTCTGGATTGTCCTCTCAGATTGCCCATCTGTCTGAGGGTGGAACGCAGTACTGAAACATAGTTTGGTTCCCATAGCCTTGTGCAAGCTTTTCCAGAAGTTGGAGGTGAACCTCGGATCTCGGTCGTATACGATTGTAACCGGGACACCGTGCAATCTCATGACCTCTTTTACGTATAACCGTGCCCACTGATCCATAGAAAATGTCATCCGAACGGGTAGGAAGTGTGCGGACTTAGTAAGTCGGTCCACGATCACCCAAATAGCATCATGACTGTTGACCGATTTAGGGAACCCTGTTACGAAGTCCATAGTTACATGTTCCCACTTCCATTCGGGGACCTCCAAGGGCTGTAACGGCCCCGATGGCCGCTGGTGCTCTGCCTTTACTTGTTGACAGGTCAGACACTTGTCAACATATCGTGCTATCTCCTTCTTCATATTTTTCCACCAGAATACCGCCTTCAGGTCTCGGTACATTTTTGCGCTTCCAGGATGAATGGAGTACGGGGAGGAGTGAGCTTCTTCCAAGATTTCTTGTTTTAGTTCCATGAAGTCCGGTACGCATAGACGCTCCTTATAGTAAAGCGTATGATCCTCCGCGATCGAGAATCCCTTCCGCCTTGTCGTACCAACCTCAGCTTTGATGTACTCAAAGGATTGATCTCCCTTCTGATGAGCCTTGATCCGGTCACGCAGAGTTGGGCGAACAGCAAGTGCCATAACCCTGGCATTCCTATCAGATGGAGTTGTGACCGTCTCTAGGCTTAATCACTCAAACTTCTTCTGTAGATGGCGTTGAGCGGTTAATGCTGCCACCTGGCTAGATGTCTTTCTGCTCAGAGCATCTGCTACGACATTTGCCTTACCGGGATGGTAGTGGATGTCGCAGTCATAGTCTTTTACGAGTTCCAACCACCTCCTTTGCCTCATATTTAGCTCCTTCTGTGAGAATATGTACTTAAGGCTCTTATGGTCGGTGTAAATGTCACACTTACTACCATACAAATAATGCCTCCAAAGTTTCAGGGCGTGCACGACCGCTGCTAACTCAAGGTCATGAGTAGGGTAATTCTGTTCGTAGGATTTTAACTGCCTCGACGCATAGGCGATGACTTTACCATGCTGCATTAATACACATCCCAAACCTCGTTTGGATGCATCACTATATACAACAAATCCCTCGGTCCCCTGTGGGACCGTCAATACAGGCGCATTGACTAACCTCTTCTTTAGCTCCAGAAAACTGGTTTCGCACTGATCCGACCATTCAAATTTTGTCCCTTTGCGAGTCAACCGTGTTAACGGTCCTGACAATTTGGAGAACCCTTCGATGAACCTTCTGTAGTAGCCTGCTAGCCCCAGAAAACTACGGATCTCACTCACTGTAGTGGGACGTGGCCAGTTTGAAACAACCTCAACTTTACTGGGATCTACTTGTATTCCTTGTGCGGTGACGACATGTCCAAGGAAGACGACTCGATCTAACCAGAATTCGCACTTCTTGAACTTTGCAAACAAACGCTTTCCCTTCAAGATACTTAAAACAATTCTAAGGTGCTCTTCGTGCTCCTTCTTGTTCCGGAATAAATCCAGAATGTCGTCGATGAACACAATGACAAACTGATCTAGGTATTCATGGAACACTCGGTTCATAAGATCCATGAAAACCCCAGGGGCATTGGTCAGTCCAAACGGCATGACTTTCACTCATAGTGCCCGTATCGGGTTCTGAAAGCCGTCTTAGCAACATCGGTGGACTTGATCTGGAGCTGGTGATACCCTGATCTTAGGTCGATCTTTGAAAACACACTAGCTCCCTGCAACTGATCAAACAAATCCTCAATCCTTGGGAGAGGGTATTTGTTTTTCACAGTAATTTTGTTCAACTCTCGATAGTCGATGCACATCCTCATAGATCCATCCTTCTTCTTGACAAATAGGACGGGTGCACCCCACGGTGATACACTTGGCCTAATAAAACCTTTTTCCAATAGCTCTTCCAATTGGGCCTTTAACTCCTGCAGCTCCCTCGGCGCCATTCGATATGGTGCTTGAAACTGGCGCAGCCCCAGGAACTAGGTCGATGGAAAACTCTACTTCCCGTTCTGGCGGCATTTCTGTAAGATCGTCCGGAAAAACTTCTGAGAACTCCCTGACTACTGGCACGTCATCAAATTTTAACCCCTGTTCTTCAGTGGCCATCACTGTCATTAGAAATCCCACACAGTCACCCGATTGTAGGAATTTCTTAGCTTCCATGGCTGAAATGGTAATTAGTAGGGGTTTCTCTTTAGCCACATGAATCGTAACTCCGACCCGTTGGAGTCTGTACATACTACTGCTCTCTCAGAACATAGTAGGGTGGCATGGTGTCTGGTTAACCAATCCATCCCTAGGATTACATCAAATTCCTGCATATCGAGTACATATAGGTTTCCGGCTAGAGGTTTCCCACCAATCTCTACGTAGGCGGTGGTTATGACCTGACTTGTACTTAGGACACTCCTAGAAGGAGTAACTACCTCTAAAGGTTTGGGTACATATACTTTGGGCATATTGAGTTTGTTAACAAATGTAGGGGATATGAATGAATGAGTCGAACCAGAGTCTAGTAAAGTATAGGCAGGTATTCCAGAGATAAGAATATTACCCGCGAGATGTCAGGGTCCTCAAGATCTCTGGCTTTGTTAGGGCAAACACCGCTTGTGGCTTAGGCGGGTTGCTGGCTTTGTCTTTCGCTTTGGCCTGAGGCCTATTCCGGGGGTTTTGGGCAGGACTTAGCCGAATGACCCATCTCGCCACAGTTATACCATACACCTGTCCCCCATAGGCACTGCCCGGTGCCGTTTCTGACATTTGCCACACACAGCGTATGGTGTAAAATTTGTTGAGGCTTGATTCCCCCGGTTTCTCTTCGTTGAGTCTTGCCTGTCCTTTCCCTTGTCATTCCACTTACGTTTCTCTATTGTCTCCTGCTGGGACATTTTACCGACATCACTTGCATTCTCTCTAAAGTTGGCCAACTGAGCTTTGGCCAGCACCTCGTCATAGGTGGCTAGTTCAAATGTTACCACCGCTTGACGGAGGTCATCTCTCAAACCGAACTCGAAACGTCTAGCCCGCTTCTCTTCAGTATCCACCTGCCCTGGGGCGAAGCGCGACAGCTCATCGAACTTCCTTTCATACTCAGTCAAAGTCATGTTGCCCTGCTTCAGATCAAGGAACTCTCTCTCCTTCTGGTTACGGATGTTTGTCGGGTAGTATTTTCGGAGAAACAACTTGAATTCTTCCCATGTCCAGCCATGCCCTGTTGGTTTTGAGCGAGAGGTTGTCTCCCACCAGTGCCTTGCCCCCTTTTGTAACACGAACGTGGCACACGTCACTTTCCTTGCCGCTGGACAGTCTATTAGGTTGAATATCCGTTCGATCGCCGTCACCCAGTCCTCGGCCATCAAAGGATTAGGCCCACCCTCGAAGGTTGGAGGCTGCAACTTTCGAAATTGTTCTACCATGGCTACCACACTATTTCCAGTTCGTGCACGAGCCATGAACGCAGCATCCATAATCTTTGGAACCGGTTGTTGCTTGTTATTTTGTTCCCGCTCGTTGTTATTTTCCAGTGTGGCCATTTCCTTGAACAGAGTTACAGTAAAGGTATTAGTTTCCATTCATTTGTTGTAAGGCGTGGAGTCGAATAAAGCGAAATGAAGAAATAAAGCACTTTTATTCATGTCTCAAATTGTTCAAATAACAAAAGGTAGGGAATCCTCTTGACATGCCAAGGGTTCCGAAATACTAAAACTGCAGGAAGGAGGAAAATGAATTTTGGAAAGAGGAAGCAACATAACAATTTTACGTCCTATCCTTAATTGCCCCTTTTTTTTGTGGTGTTCCCTTAGTGTCTAGCTCCTGGGTTTTTCCTTGGATAGGTGGCCTCTGAATGGGACGCGGGGGCGTGCGGGGGCTCCTCAAGCATCTTCCTCACGGGTCTTCATCTTCGTGAATTCCCGATTATATTTCCATCATCGCCAACCACTGGTAACTCGGAAAGGTTATCCTGTCGGGGCGTGGTGTAATGGCAGAAGTTTAGCTCGTGGGGTTCCCAATGTCCCCTAGAGTCCCTTTGGTCGATCATCGCTCGATGCTTTAGGCAATTAATCAGCAGGTCGGGACACGCCTGATAACTAAATATTTGTTCTATTCCCTCCAGGAACATCCTCCACTTAGGGTTTAAAGTTCTGTTAAGGTGGTAAGCAATTTCTTCCCTACGAAAGCGATATCCGTTCGTTTCTGCACCTCTTATAATTTTCTCCATAGCGCTTAGATGATCCGGTAGACTATGATTCTCGTTTCTCTGGTAGGTACTAAGCATTTTGACAAACATATTCCGCCTATAAGCTCGGGCTGTCTGACGGTTGTTGTTGCTACTGACCATCTATAAAGGCGGAAATAGAAGCGTTCGTTAGTAAAGGCATTTTCTTCCTTTTTTTGTTTAAAGACTAGAAAAAAATTATTATATTTTTTTTTTTCAAAATAACGAGTCTTAAGAATGGAGGGTTTCATATTTAAGAGTTTTTCAAAACCAATGCCTTTAAAAGACGAGTCGAGAAGCGCTTACTATATATACTTATATATATATATATATATATTCTTGTTGGTTAACCCGTAACTTCGTTTTACTAATTTTCACAACGAGCAACTGAAAGGGCTTCCAGCTGGGGAGGGGGATCATACGGATCGCTTAAGTCCCAAGCTCGACTTAGACAGTTTAGGTCTTAGTGACAAAGCCCAATTCAATTTTGCGATTATGCCCACTGGCAAACTTAGTATTGGGTTGTATAGGTGTAGGGATCCCACAGTTTTTCTTTTTCAAACGAATTTGAATTTGAAAAAGTAGTGAGTAAAGGGGCCCTACTTAGTATCTTATGAAGCATGCGTTGGCAAAGTATTTGTTGCTGATTTCTAATATATAATCTTGACTAACATGAACACCTATACTAGTATTCTAATTTCCCCCATGAAAACAAATCACAAAAGGTCATAATTATGAATTCCTAATTAACATGGTATCTAGTATTCGCATATTTCATAATTCGTAAATTCCTATCTCATGCTTCGCTACTCAAGTAATTCATATAAACATAGCATAACTTAAAATACCTGATGAGGAGATTGGAGACTTGACAGGAAATGGAGGGCCTAAAAAAAAAAAAAAATTTCTTTTCCTTTTTTTCTTTTTTTTAGTGAATAGTACCCGTGAATAGTGATTTTTTTTTTTTTTTGGTCTACAGAAAGGTTGACCTGCTCTGATACCACTAGTAACACCCTGATCTTTTGGATCTGGGATTAAAAGTCGTAACAAACAAATCGCATTTTATTCATAAAAGAAATAATTAAAGCTTAAATAACTTAAAGTAACGACATCGTTTGTAATACGGCATAACTCTGAATCTAAAACTCAAATAAAAATATCAATTGTTGGCCCCGCCACATCGCATCCAGCCCCAGTCCACCTCACGGATAATTACCTGAAATATGACATAATACGAAAACCTGATATTGAATCTCAGTAAATACAACTTCATATCATGGTAATAATTCGCATAATCATAAACTTAACATAGGAGGCCGAAGGAGACCCGACTTCATAGGGTGTCGTGAATCCTTAAGCGTAGCGCTACTAAACTCCGATCTCGAACTTATAACTTACATATGAGATCCATAGCATATCATGAATTGAAACACATAACATAAAGTTGTGCTTACCTTAACTTGCTTAAGCAAGAGCTTCTACTGCGCAGCTAAAACAGGAGGGAGAGAACAAAAACTTAAGAGAGTATTGATGCTTTTTGTTGGTGTAGAGAATAATGAAGGGAGGAGGGGTCTATTTATAGGGTTAGAGGGGAGTCCAGATAGGCTTATGGAATATTCTAGATAAACCAGAATCAAGTCTTATATGTTTATTCCATACTAAAATATCTTTAATTAAAATTTTAATTGATTAATTATGGCCAATCAGAAGTCATATGACACGTCATAGTTCAAACATAGCCAATCACATAATTATGTCATATAACTCAACATTATCTTGATAAAATCATATAGGATAATATCCAACTAATATTATCACCTCAATATCTTTATAAAATCATAATTAAGGCTCAAGTAACCTAATTATAACTTAATCCCGCTTTTACCATGTGGCCTAATTTTAGGGTGGGCTAAAACTCACATTTGGGCTCCAACACAAGCAAAAGGGGCCCGGGGGTATACATAACATATTGGGAATCGCAGCTCCGGGAACTAGGTCAATCTGATGCTCAATGCCTCGAATAGGCGGCAACCCGCTTGGTAATTCTTCGGGAAGGATATCCTTGTATTCCTGCAAGAGATAAACAATAGAATTGGGGAGGGAGTCAAGGTTAGAAACAAGATCACTTGTTGGTCCGCTGAAAGAGCCCTCACAATTTCTCTCGGCTTTGCAAAGAAGCATTCTTTCTTTTTCTCCTCATGCTCACTCTTCTCTCCTTTTACTCTCTTTTTTTTCCACTCAACTCTCGTCTCTCCTTTTTTTTCTCGTCAGCTTCCTTTTTGAGTTTGACTTGATCCTCATACACTTATCGTGGTGTCAAAGGAGCAAGTACAATTGGCTTTCCATTGAACTTGAAGCTGCATCTATTCCGATATCCATCATGTGTCACTCGTCTATCAAATTGCCGCGGTCGGCCTAGCAATATGTGTGTAGCTTGCATGGGTACTACATCACATTACACTTCATCCTCATATGTTCCAATTAAGATAGGGATCTTCACTTGCTTGGTAACCCGAACCTCGCCTGTATCACTAAACCATTGCAATCGATACAGTCTCGGGTGTTTTATCAATAGAAGTCCAACCCTATCAACGAACCTATAACTAGCAACATTCAAACAACTCCCCCAGTCAATAATAAAACTACATGGCTTACCTTGCACGAGGCATCGAGTGTGAAAGATATTTTCCTGTTGAGGGGTCGCTTCATCCACTTTCACCTTCGTGCTAAGAGCTCACCGTGTAACTAAAGTCTCGAGGATAGTCATCACATGTTACTCATCCGAATCTTCCTCCTCCTCCTCCACAATAGGAGGGATTTCTTCCTCATCCTCCGTTTCAATTTCTCCATTCTCATGCACCACCATTGTACGGCGATTAGGGCACTCCGAGGCAATGTGTCCTCGTCCTTGACATTTGAAACATTGGAGCTCTCGATTCCGGAGGGGTGGTGCACCCACTGGCCTTTTCCCTTTATCTTCCCCCACCGGAGAAGATTTAAGGGGTTTACTTCACCCTTTCCATGTCGGCTTTGGAGTTGTAGTATTGTCACTACTCCATTTCGATTTCCCAAAGCTACTACTTCCCCCGGCTTGAGGTTTAATAAAACTCTTCTTCTTCAATTGCATCTCAACCTTGGCGGCTTTATGTACCAATTCTTAAATATTGGCATAATCGTGCAACTCAACATGATTGGTAATTTCTCGATTCAATCCACTTAGAAACCGTGCCATGGTAGCCTCTTCTTCTTCTTCTATATCGGCTCTAGTCATAAGAGACTCCATCTCTCGTTAATACTCTTCCACGCTTCGTCCCCCTTGAGTTAACATTTGCAGCTTATTGTACAAACTCCGATAATAGTAGGTAGGAACAAACCGCTTTCTCATTATCGTTCTCAACTCATTCCAAGTACTCACCGGAGCTTCCAAATTTCTTCGCCTAGCCGTAGTAGTTTGTTTCCACCAACTAAGAGCATATCCCGTGAATTCTTTCACTAGAAGTGGAACTTTCTTTTCTTCCGGGATTTTATGAAATTGGAACACCAACTCTACCCTGCTTTCCCAATCCAAATAGGCATCCGGGTCGGCTTTACCTTGGAATGGAGGCACTTCAACCTTGACATTCTTCACATCACTTTCCTCCTCTCGTGGTCTCTCATTTCCTCGACCTCCTCGACCGCCTCTACCACCTCTACCACCTCTATTTATCACCTCATATTCATCCTCATCACCTTCTTCAAACTCCGGCCTATGAACATTCAACCTAGGTACCGATTGCTCAACATCCTCTCGTAACTGTTGACTCAATCGACGCTCTATTGCGGTCATAGAAGCCTGAAGAACCGACTGGGTATCATCCAAGGTGGCAGCTCTAGATCCGTGTCCCTCGACTGAACCTGTATCAGACATTGTGTGCAAGTGTGTGCAAGACCTGTAGTGTCCTCTCGTGAATATCACTCGTGTATATCACTCAACACTCTCTCACTCAACACTCAATAATGCACTCACACTCTTTTGTTCAATCGAACTCAACGAACTTGATCAAGGTAAGATCTTCTTGTTAGTTCACCAAAACAATGCCAAAGCAGTTGTTCACCTAAGTTACAACTCAATGACACAACACAATACAAACTAAATTACAAATCGATGTAAAACCCTAGTACAATATAACTCAACTACTAGACTCACCACAAGACGATGCAACAACAATACAATACTAAGTGTCGCCAATGGATTGACGAACACTTGTTCAACACAACATTGGAGCCATTGCTTTTTTTTTTTTTTTTTTTGAATTTCGGCTCTCTCTTTTTTTTTCATTTTTTTTCACCACAACATTTATAATCTCAATGCCAAGACAATACTAGAAATTGGATCAATTCTAAGCACAAAAGCAATTTGCACCAAGAACACCAAGAACACACACTAAAATCCTACAAATTTAAAATTTGAAATTCAAGATTCTAATCCGATAACAATCACAAGTATAACAACCTAAGGCAAAGGACTTACACTATAAAAACATAAAAACAACGGATAGATACCAGATGATTAGAATCTATGCTCTAATACTAACTGGTACGGACCTCGTCGGTCGTGATGCCAACGCAACCTAATCCAGATTGGATTAGATCCCAGAAAAGCCAATCACTGATCACGATCAAGAACCTGACGACCTTCTACTCACGAAGTGACAACAATAGGCTGAAACCTATCACCTTCAACTGTGCGTAGTAAACAACTGGCAGGGGTGAACGCCACAATAGTTGATCACGCTCTCGATAAGTTCGCTTTGTTCAAAAGAACAAGAAGAGAAATCAAATTCTCCACAATAAGCATAAAGCTCTCTCTTTCATATGAAACAAAGTTTCTTTACAAAATGGCTTGTTTTGTTCATATACAAGTCCCAAAGGTGAAATAATAATAAAATAATGCAAAAATCCGAAAATATCTAAAATTTACCCTAATTCGGTCGAAAAATACGGCCGTAAGTTCTGGATTTACGGCCGTAAATCCTTAGTTATGGCCGTATGACTAAAAGGTACGGCCGTAATAAGCTCTCTGCCTCAAAACTGCCCAAACTTGATTCTTGAGTTACTGGACAAGGTTAGTAAGTATTGAGTTCTGGGTATCTTTGAATAAGTCTTCTTTGTAATTAACTCTCTGCATAAATTTGCCCCAAAAGCTAGAAATTGAAGTTACGACCGTAATGACCAAATTTACGATCGTAAAACGGCTGATACGGCCGTATGCCCAAAGGGTACGGCCGTATTGAACTCTCTGTAAATCTTTGATCTTCATCTTCCTAGGTTACGGCCGTATGGATTCATGTTACGGCCGTAATGGCTTCGTTACGGCCGTAATTAATACTGTTACGGCCTTAAATTTCGCCTGCATGGCATTCTTGAGTTCCAACGTCCCCGACTCATAATTGGAGTATTTCTTTTGACTCGGGAACTCCGGTGGACTATTCCAAGGCTTGAGATGACCTTGTAGGGACATGTTGACATACTTCTTCGACCCAGGTCATCAACGCTCGTCCCATTTTCTTGGCTCGACGTAAGCGGCCCGAGCGGCACGTGAGGTGGTTCGGTCGGCGTGGAGCTTTCGGGTTCGTATCATAATTGTTACAATTTAATTCCTAAATATTATTTACAGATTTAATCCCCCGTCTTATTTATTTTATTTAAATGAGCCCTCAAATTTTATTTAAATTCAAGTCCCTAACTTTCAATTGCTGCAATTTGACTCCTAAACTTTTATTTCACTTTTAATCCTTTAATTTCTTATTTCTATTTAAGTTAGCCCTTAAACTCTAATTGCATATTAGTCCCCCATGTTTTAAAAATCCTATAATTGAGCCCAAAATATGTTTAGTTCACTGTTATTGCATGATAGGTCCTCAAACTATCAAATCCTTTCAAATTGACCCCCAAAGTTTTATATTCTTTCTATTTTGGTCCACAAACTTCTATATTGCTTATAGGTACTTAATATTTAAGAGTATTAATATAAATTAAGCTCGTTATTGACTAGATGAGGCGTACGAATAGCTAGATGACTGATTCTCACCGCTTAGTAGACTCAAAACTCGAGAGATACTTTAGGTAGGCTCAAAAGACTCACTTTTACTTATCGCGCATTATTAGTTAATGATCTGTACTATATGAGTGCCTTTAGTGTGTAATAGACTTGCCTTCGGGCCCAGATTTGCCTTCGGGCCTATAATTGCCCTCGGGCCCAGAGTTGCCTTCGGGCAAATTACTTGCCTTCGGGTCTAGAGCTGCCTTCGGGCCTAGAGTTACCTTCGGGTATTATATTACAAAGTTTACATAACTATTTGCCTTATATATTTGTATAGATGATTAACTTGCGCAGAGCCTACTGAGTATTGTTTAAATACTCACGCCTTTCATTCTTTTACAGATTGAGGAGTTCGGAGGCGTGATGAGACATGAGAGTTCTATTTAGGCTTATTAAATAAGAGACTTCACTTCCGTTGTTATTTTGGTAATCCGATGTATGGGATTATGTCATTTTCAAACTTTTGAACTATTTAGTAACTTGTGTTAGATGTTTTGAACGTTTGGTGATCAAATAATTTTAAAACACTTTGAATGGTTGTTATATCAAATGAATTTCCGCTTTTAATTATTTGTTATACTTCCGCATTTAATATTAGAAAAAAATGGTTAGTTTTAAAGAAAGAACTAACGTTTCGAGTTCTTCGAACTCGGGGCGTTACAGCGAGCACTCGCTAAAAAGTATGAAACCCGCGAATATGAGTAGTTAGACTTCTCTATCTAGTTCGAGAGGAATGTTATATTTTATTAATATGTTGTTATCTTTAGTAACTCTTTAGTAACGTTTTATCTATTCCTCTACTTCAACTTGTGGATTTGTTATACTTTTAAACCCGTTTTTGAGTTTATATGATTATTGCATTCATTTTGGCCAATTAAATCAATTAATCTTTAAATTCAAGTTACATGCTAGGATTGGAACTTTTGATCCGTAATTATCATTAGCTTCTAATCCAAAGTAACAAATGAATATCGTGCGTATTTGTTAACAAATCAACTTAGATGCATTAATTCGAGTTTGTGAAATGATTCAACTAATTCAATTCATTCTTCTCATTCATTTCACACTAGTATTGCATTAAATCCTAAGAACTTGTTCAGGGTTATCCAATAGCTAGATGTTAAGTTAAAGAACTCACTTTAATTTAATACATTTAAGCAAGAATTAGTTAATTAGATCGTCTTGATTAATTAGAGTTGATAAATTGAAGAAGGAATAGTAACACATTGCATGGGAAAGATTAACACAAGTTATTGACACAACCCAACCCAAGAACTAGATATATCTTCAATTGTTTCATTTCATCTATTTTATTTTGGCATTTTACTTTTGATTTTCATTCAAACTTCACGAACCCCCCTCTTTATTAATTGATAAAAACAACTAGATTAAACACCGTTCCTTTTGGGTTCGACCCATACTTGCCACTTCTACATTCATTTTTAGTTTTGAAATCGAGTAAGGAAATGAAATAAATTTTGGTGCACTACGACAATCACACCAAGTTTTTGGTGCCGTTGCCGGGGAACGGTTAACCAATTTAGTTGCTTTTATTAATTAATTTTAAAAAATCACTTGTATTCATAATACTCAATCTACTAATCGAATTTTTGAAAGTTTCGATCCAGAAATCGAGAAATCCATTCGAAGATGGATAAGACAAGCAAAACAAAAAGAACAAGAAATGGCAGAATACAACAACGAAAGAACTCTTAAAGAAATGGCAACTCCTGAAGTTACTCAACAACCATTGTGTATAACCTTTCCAACCGTAGAAGAAGGTAAAGCTTTCAAACTAAAATCCGCTTTGATACATCTTCTACCATCTTTTCATGGACGGTCCGGCGAAGATCCATATCAATACTAGAAGGAGTTTCATGTGGTGTGTGATAGTCTAAAACCCCAGAATCACTGAAGAACAAATCAAGCTCAGAGCTTTTCCATTTTCACTAAAAGATACCGTCACAGATTGGTTATATACTTTACCACCAAGATCAGTCACAACATGGAATCAAATGAAGCAACTTTTCCTCGAAAAATACTTTCCCGCTTCAAAAACCTCAAATATTAGGAAAGATATCTCTGGAGTATGCCAAAACAATGGAGAAACTCTTCATAAGTATTGAGAGTGTTTCAAAAAGCTCATTGGAAGTTGTCCGCATCACCAAATTAGTGAAAACCTCCTAGTGCAATATTTCTATAAAGGTTTATGTCAATCCGACAAAACATGGTTGATGTCGCTAGTGGAGGAGCATTGATGAACAAAACCCTCCTGAAGCATGAACATTGATTTCAAACATGGCTGAAAACACTCAACAATTCAGTACGGATCGGGAGATGAACATTTGAAGAGTAAATGAGGTAAGTAATTCCAATGTTGAAAGCCAACATTCTGAACTTACCCGTCTTCTCAAACAATTTGCTGTAGGAAACAACCCACAAGTCAAAGCATGTGGCATATGCACAAATATGGGACATCCTACAGACGCTTGTCCTGTTCTACAAGTGGATAACAATGAACAAGTGAATTCAGCAAACAATTTCCCATTCCCAAGGCAATAGTACAATCCATACTCAAACACCTATAATCCAGGATGACGAGATCACCCCAATCTGAGTTATGGAACCAACAAGCCCCTAGGTTTCTTCCCTAACAAGCCTCAAGGGCAGTTCCAACAGCAACGGAATTTCCAACCCCGTGGGCAATTTCAACAGAAACCTCAATCATCAGGTATGTCTCTCGAGGATATGGTGAAAACATTGGCAACTAACACTGTGAAATTCCAATAGGATTCCAAATCGAGCATTCAAAACTTGGAAAATCAAATCAGTCAGTTGGCAACTGCCATCAATCGCCTAGAAGCACAATCTGGAGGAAAGCTACCATCCTAACCTGAGGTAAATCCAAAGAGTGTCAGTGCTATAACCTTAAGGAGTGGAAAAGAGATAGAAAACCCACACATGAAGATGAAGAAGAAAAGTTGGAAAGTGGGATAAGTCCTAACCCTTCTGTCGTTACTAAAATGATCCCTCCCCCCTTTCGAAGTAGATTAGCAAAAGCTAACAAAGAAGGCAAGGAAAAATAAATTTTGAACACATTTAGGAGAGTAGGAATCAACATTCCCTTATTAGATGCAATCAAACAAGTACCACGTTATGCTAAATTCTTGAAAGAACTTTGCACTAAGAAGAAGAAATTGAGGGGAAATGAAAAAGTAAGAATGGGAGAAATGGTTTCAGCTTTGTTTCAAAGAAAACTACCTCCAAAATGCAAAGACCCAGGTATGTTCACAATACCATGCACAATTGGAAACACTAAGTTAGACCGCACTTTAATAGACTTAGGAACATCGATTAGCGTTATGCCATGATCAATCTATGCTTCCTTAAAATTAGCTAAGCTAATTGAAACAAATGTTATCAATCAACTTGTTGATCAATCTAATGCTTATCCAGACGGATTAGTTGAAGATGCATTAGTACAAGTAGGTGGTCTAGTATTCCCAGCCGATTTCTATGTTTTAGACATGAATGATGATCACTCCCCTAACTCCACACCTATATTGCAAGGAAGGCCATTTTTGTGGACTTCCCAAAGAATTATTGATGTGAGAAATAGGATCCGAACAATGGAATTTGACAAGGAAATGGTGCAATTTAACATCTATGATGCAATGAAACACCCTAGTGACATTTGTACTGTTTATGCTATTAACACCATGACTCTTATTGTAGAAAGAGTTTTTGAGCTTAATTGCAGAGATGAGTTAGAGACAGCACTTTGTGAATCACTGGAATATATTGAAGACAAAGAGATAGAGCTGAGCGCAGAATTGAAAAACACAATCGCAGCATTGAATTCATTGATGACCAATCCAAAGAGGTATAATGTAAAAACGATTCAGTTGGAAGAATCTCCTAACAAATTGTTACCTTCAATCATGCAAGCACCAGAATTGGAAACAAAACCTCTGCCAAACCACTTAAAGTACACTTATCTTGGAGATGGTGAAACACTTCCTATGATAGTTTCGTCAAAGTTAACTGTGGTGGAGGAGGAAAAACTGGTTCGAGTCTTGCGCGATCACAAAAAAGCAATTGGATGGGCGATTGCAGATATCAAGAGTATAAGTCCATCAATCTGCATGCATAAATATATTGCATGCATAGAATATTACTAGAAGAAGGAGCACAACCGTCGAGACAAGCCCAAAGGAGATTGAATCCACCAATGATGGAAGCTGTGAAGAAAGAGATTCTGAAGCTATTAGGAGCAGGTATGATCTATCCCATTTCAGACAGCAATTGGATTAGTCCAGTTGAGGTAGTACCAAAGAAATCCGGAATTACTGTGATCGAAAATAAGGAAGGAGAACTTGTACCGAAAAGAATACAAACTGGATACCGGGTATGTATTGATTATCGGAAGGTAAATGCTAAAACTCAAAAAGATCATTTCCCCCTTCCTTTTATTGATCAAATGCTCGAAAAATTGGCTGGACATACACATTACTGCTTTCTTGATGGTTTTTAAGGGTACTTTCAAATTGCAATAACCCCCGAAGATCAAGAGAAAGCCACATTTACTTGTCCATTTGGAACATTTTCTTATAAGCGTATGCCTTTTGGATTATGTAATGCCCCTACAACTTTTCAACATTGTATGATGAGTATTTTCTCAGATTACATTGACAAAATCATTGAAGTATTTATGGATGACTTCAGTGTATGGAAGACACTTTTGATGCATGCTTGGACAATTTGACACTGATTTTAAAACGATGCATTGACACTAACCTCGTTCTTAATTGGGAAAACTGTCATTTCATGGTTGAACAAGGGATAGTGTTGGGTCATGTCGTGTAAAAAAGAGGAATAGAAGTTGATAAAGCTAAGGTAGATATTATTTCTGCATTACTTTACCCCACCAGTGGGGGAAATTAGATCTTTTCTTGGACATACAGGATTCTATCGTAGGTTTATAAAGGACTTTTCAAAGATTGCATCACCACTTTGCAATCTCTTCCAAAAGGATGTACCATTTGAATTCAATGATAGACATAAGAAGGCATTTGATGAACTCATGGAACGGCTCACAACACCGCCAACCATTCAACCAGCCGACTCGAACCTTCCGTTTGAAATAAAGTGTGATGCTAGTGATTATGCTGTGGGAGCAATTCTAGGGCGAAGAGTTGGAAGAGCTACGCATGTAATCTACTACGCTTGATGAACATTGAATTAATCCCAAGCAAACTACACCACAACTGAGAAAGAATTTTTATCTGTAGTTTTTGCTTTAGAGAAGTTTCGATCATATCTCTTAGGAACTAAAGTAATTGTTTTCACAGATCATGCAGCTCTATGATACTTGCTCACAAAGAAAGATGCAAAACCTAGACTCATTCGTTGGATCCTCCTACTTCAAGAATTCAATTTAGAGATCAAAGATAAATCAGGAGCAGCGAATGTTGTGGCAGGCCATCTTAGCAGGATTGTAAGAATAGAAAATGAAACATCATTGCAAGAAACCTTTCCAGATGAAAGTCTATTTATTGCTGAGGTAAACTCTCCCTGGTTTGCTGATTTGGTTAACTATCTCGCATCTAGATTAATCCCTGTAGGCTTATCCAAGGCAAAACGAGATAAGTTAAAGAGTGATACCAAATACTACATATGGGATGATCCATATTTGTGGAAAAGGTGTTCGGATCAAATCATTCGGAGATGTGTGCCAGAGTCAGAATTTCAGTCCATTCTCACATTTTGCCATTCATATGCTTCTGGAGGACACTTCAAACCACGAAGAACGGCTCAGAAGATACTAGAAAGTGGATTCTACTGGCCAACACTGTTCAAAGACGCTTATATCTTCTGCAAATCCTGTGACAAGTGTCAGTGATCGGGTAACTTATCCCAACGAAACCAAATGTCTCAAACTCCTATCATAGTTTGCGAAATTTTTGATGTATGGGGCATTGATTTCATGGGACCCTTTCCAAATTCATTTGGCCACTCTTATATCTTACTAGCAGTTGACTATATTTCTAAATGGGTAGAAGCAAAAGCAACACGAACTAATGATGCTAAAATAGTTGCAGAATTTGTTAAATCTAACATCTTTAGCAGGTTCAGGATTCCAAGAGCTATGATTAGTGACAGAGGTACTCACTTTTGCAACCGAAGCATTGAATCTATGTTAACAAAGTGCGGAGTTCTACACCGAGTATCAACTGCATATCAACCCTAGATGAATGGACAAGCAAAGCTCTCAAATAGGGAAGTAAAATCAATTCTTGAGAAGACAGTCAATCCTAATCGAAAGGACTGGAGCATCCGACTGGATGACACTCTTTGGGCATATCGAACAGCTTACAAAACGCCGATTGGAATGTCATCATACCGATTAGTGTTTGGAAAGCCGTGCCATCTATTAGTTGAAATAGAGAACAAAGCTTATTAGGCCATCAAACAATGCAAATAGATTAGCGAACAGTAGGTGATCACAGGAAGCTTCAACTGTAAGAATTGTAAGAAATTTGGAACGAAGCTTATGAAAATGCAATGATCTACAAGAATAAGATGAAGGCATTCCATGACCAACAAATCTCCGGAACAGAGTTTAGTATTGGACAAAAAGTGCTACTTTTCCATTCCAGACTCAAACTCTTCCTGGTAAGTTTCGCTCTAGATGGGTTGGGCAATTTGTTGTTACTAATATTTTTCCACATGGTGTAGTTGAAATCAAAAGCTTGAAAACAAATAAGATATTCAAAGTGAATGGGCACCGTCTCAAACCATACTACCAAGGATTTTCTGCAACCAACATGGAAGTAATTACATTAGAGAGTCAGAGCTAATCATGCCATCACTAAGTCGAGCTAACGACTTTAAACGAAAGTGCTTCTTGGGAGGCAATCCTAACATTTTTTTCTCACTTTTATTTTTTTCTTATGATATTTTCGTTATTTTTGTTTTTATTTCTCAGCTTTTAATCTAACGTATTAAGAAAGCTATTGCTTTGTAATTATAGAATGAAGATATCTCGGGATTCAATTATTTGGGAAGATACATGATGGCGCACAAATCGGTGATTAGCAATAGTTATTGATAAAGCGTGGGGTTAATTATTGATAATGGATAATTTGTCAATGCATTTTCTCGGATACTCTCCCCAGTGTACTATTTCCAGCACACTCTGCATGCATGGTTGTCGGTTGAAATAAGTGCTCACTTGATTATAAATTGGGGCCCTTCTTCACTTAAAACCACAACAACAATCTCAAATCACTCTATGAGTACTTCTTTCTAGTAGTAATTAGGTAACTTTCTTCTTTCTTTTTCTTCTTTTTTCTTCTTCTTCATATTTCTTTTCCTTTTTATTATAGTATGGAAGTGAGTGATATTTTTGTATATACATGTCTTCTCCGCGTATTAATTGATTATTGTAACGCCCCGATTTTTAAATATCGAAGAGTTACTAAATTAGCCTTTACTCGATTGAAATGAGGAAAAATTTGCCATAATTAATTTTTGTAAAAAAAAAGCCCTTTCAATAATAATAATAATAATAATAATAATAATAATAATAATAATAATAATAATAATAACAATAATAATAATAATAACAACAACAACAGAAATAACAATAATAATACTATTGTTATTACTAAGAATAATAATGATAAGGTTCAAAATCCACGTACCCAAAATGAAATAATATTAATCAATTCGAAAATCAGTATTCGCTTTCTAAATAAATAAATTAAACTCCTAAACCATATGTCGAAGCTCAAAAATAATATACTACTACATTTTGAACGATCTTCTAATAAAGGAAAATAGGTTAGCATAATAATTAAATGGATGGTGTCACCTCGCGCCACTTCGCCGGACTCCTTAATCTGAAAAGTATTTAAAATAGTTGGGGTGAGTATAACGTTGTTATACTCAGTGGGGCGCAGTAGAAAAGCATTTCACCATATCACATATCCATACATGAAATTACAACTAGAAGCAATTAAACTATAGAAAAGTCGAGTGTTGGAAACTCCCGTCCAACGTGGGGGAAAGTCGCTATGACTATCCGAATGGCCCTTAACCATTCCGTAGAAGATGGTACTTAACACCATCACATGCATGTCACATAGCAAATATACCGTAAATCATAATCACATGTAAAGACATGATATGGATTTCAAATAAACAATCGTCTTTAAAATAAAATGGTTTTAGAAGGAATAAAAACAAACCCCACCTCAATTCGTAATTCTCGTAAATCCCTGGATATTGGAGCTGGAGTGATGCTAGCGCCTTTACGGACTTTCCACGTTCTCTAATAAAAGAATTTAAACATAATTTTAGTAATTTAAATATTAAAATTGACTTTAATAATTTATTCAGGTCTTAAAGTATTTAATTTAAAAGTTATAGGGCCTAATTGACAACTTTACAAGTTGCTTTGAGTTAAATTGAAAGAGAGGCATTGATTTGAGGGTGGAATTTGAAGGAATTAGTCAACTATTTCTAGTTCGATGCTCAATCAAGCTTGGTTTATAATTGAACTTTTAAAACATTTAAATTTGAATTTGGATTTAGAGAGATCGCAAATTTAGGGACTATTTCGAAGCTAAATTAGAACTTGGGGACTTCAATTGTGAATTATATAAATTCAATTGAAGTCAATTGAGGTAAAACTAAAATTTTGAGGACCATTTTAAACTATTTGGAAAATAGTTAATAAATCTGGGGACTTAATTGAATAAGTGTTATGAGTTAAGGGACTTGGGCTGCTAATATCTCGAATTGGGTCTTAGAAATGGGTTTGGGCCTTCATGTCCTTCATTGCCGATCAAGCACAGAGACGAGAGGGAGAAGGGAAATCGGGTGGAGCCACCGCGGTCACCGCCGTCCACAGCCGGTCGGCGCCAGAGTCTTGGCGTTTCAGGACTAGCGACGCGGTTGGTGTCGGGCCGAGATTGGGTCTCAATCGACCGTAGTTGAGCCAAGCTTGCCGGCGGTTTGAGCTTTTCCGGCCAAAATTGGTCCACTACAAGTCATGTTATAGGTTCTTCTACACTTAGTTATGGTTTTTGGGGTGGTTTATGGAGGAAATCTGGAGTGAAGTGGAGGGAGCCATGGCCGATGTTCTCTGCTCATTTCGTCCCTCTTTCTCTGCCTTTTTCTTTTTTTTTTTTTGATGAGGATGATGAATAGATGAGGATGATGAATTGAACGAAGTGTTTTCAAACTCTCAATGGCAGGAACTTGGTCGGGTTGATTGGATTTGGAGTTGATATTGTTGTTTGTGCTAGGAAAGGATACTTGTGTGTATGTATGCGATGGATGTGAATGGTATGCGTGTATATGTTCTGAGCTCACAGTAGCGGGATTTCATGAATTCCTGTGTGATTGGTGCATGTGTGTGTATGGCATGAATTTTTGCGATGAGTACAAAATTGGAAGGAAACAATTATCCGTTGAGTAAAAGCTTCAATATGATCAGAAAAGAGAAATTGGTTACCTTGCTGTGAACTGGTGGAGACCGGGTTGCTTGCTTGGAGTTTTTGTTTCACATATGAACTTGGAGAGGTGAACTCGTGGAGGATTTGAGAGTGAAGAGAAGGCGTGAGTTTGAGGAGATTTAACAGAGACAGGAGTTCTTATCAATCCCAACTCACGTTTCAAAGTTTATCTGAGAGTGGGTTGGATTTGGGTTGGCCCGGTAGGGATTATTGCGTGTATCTATTTTTTAGTAATTGGGCCTATAGCCTGACAGACGATTTGTTGGCCCTAACAATTTCGACCTGATAAAAATATTAAATAAATGTGTTTGATTCTATTAGACGAGTGTTAAAATTTAATAGGTTGGGTCGTAACGACGTCGTGTAATTCTTTAAGTGATAAAAATTAACGTGGTCGTTACAACCTCTCCCACTTAAAGAAATTTCGTCCTCGAAATTTATACTTACTTAATTTAGAACGTCGGGGTACTTGGCTAGAATTTCATCTTCTCTTTCCCAAGTTGCCTCCTCCTTTCCATGTCTACTCCACTGGACTTTTACTAACGGGGTCTCTCTGTTTCTCAATATCTGGACTTTCCTCTCGAGGATCGCCGTAGGGATCTCCTCATATGTCAAATCTTTATTCACGTCCAGCGAAGCGTAACTGACGATATGGCTTGGATCGTGGACATATTTTCCCAACATCGAGACGTGGAAGATGTTATGTACTGCGGATAGTTCTAGTGGTAAGGCCAATCGATACGCCACATCACCGACCTCTTCAAGAATTTCAAAAGGTTCGATGAATCTAGGCCTTAGCTTCCCTTTCTTTCCAAATCTTATCACTCCCTTCATTGGAGCTACTTTAAGGAAAACTTTCTCGCCCACATTAAAATGTAAATCCTTTCGTCGCTTATCAGCATAGGATTTCTGTCTACCGTGAGTAGCCTTAATTCTTGTTCTGATCTTATCAATGGCTCCCACAGTTCTCTCAAATATTTCAGACCTAAAATTCTCTTGATACGGACCTCGTTGGTCTCGATGCCAACGCAACCCAATCCAGATTGGATTAGATCCCAGAAAAGCCAATCACCGGTCACGATCGAGAACCTGACGACCTTCTACTCACGAAGTGACAACAATAGGCTAAAACCTATCACCTTCGACTATGCGTAGTAGACAACCGGCAGGGTGAACGCATACAGAGTTGATCACGCTCTGATAAGTTCGATTTGTTCAAAAGAACAACAAGAGAAGATAAATTCTCTCAACAAGCATAAAGCTCTCTATTTTCATATCCACCAAGTTATTTACAATGAGGAGGTTTCCTTGTACATATACAAGTCTCAATTGGAAATAATGATAAAATAATAAAATATCCAAAAAGTAGACACAAATGACTAAGTCGGCCAAAATTACGTAGTAAGGTACTTGGTTACTGTGTAAATTCTGGTTACTGGCCAGTAAGGAATAAATGTACGTCAATAACCTCTTCGCCTCAAAACCGTCTCAAACTGGATTCTGAAAGATTCTGACATCGTATGTGTGAATGTTACGGCCAGTATTCTGTTACGCAGCCGTATCATGCGAAATATCTAGGCGTAATTAGTTCTCTGCACATATTTTGGGCCAAAAGTGAAATTGCCGATCGGTAGTAAAATGTATGATACGGCCCGTAGATTTACAAGATTACCGTGATTTTTACTCAGAAAAATACGTTCTTCAACCCCATGGGTTCGCCAGTATGGAAATCGGAGTTACGGCCAGTAAATTGGAGTTACGGCCGTAAGTTATGGGGTTACTGGCCGTGAACTTTGGTCCGCCTTTTTCCCTTTGATCTCTAACATCTCCAACCTGTAGAATCGGAGGACTTCTTTCAACTTCAACTCCCGCGGCTGGTCCAAGTGTGAAATGACCTATTTCGGACTTGTTGACATACGTTTCTGACCCAGGTCATCAAGACTCGCCCCATTCTTTTGGCTCGACTTTCGTAATCGGGTCCAAGCCGGCCAATGGGGTGGTTCGGTCCGACGTGGTGGCATCCTGGTTCGATTATCCCCCCTTCTTCAGTTGATTCGGTCACGAATCGGTAATCACCAGATCAAACTGAACAAGATCGTGAGACATTAAATGTATGGCACACATTATACTCACCGCGATCGAGTTTGTAGGCATTGTTGTTGATTCGTTCAACTACTTGGAAAGGCGTCGCCAGGGTAGCAATTTGAGCAGCGTAGTTGCGGAATGATCTTTGAAGGTGGAGCCAAACCCAATCTCGCTCAAAAAATCATTTCCTTCGCCCTTTGTTCACCTTCTAGTCGAGACTTGTTGATTTCTTTTCGATCGTAGCTTTACCTTGTCATGTATGGATCGAACAAGCTCACACTTTCGCTTGCCATCCAAGCTAACCCTTTCACTCACAGTAGAGAATCAAATCTAATGGGGTTAGCGGATTAAAACCATAAACTACTTCAAAGGCGAATAAGCGGTTGAAGAATGTTTTCAGATGATTATAAGCAAATTGAAGCATGTGGTAAACATTCTTCCCATGTCTTAATATTCCGAGCGAATGATAGCCCGAAGTAATTGTGCCAACGCATTTGGTTACTACTTCGCTTTGACCATCGTTTAGGGATGACTCGTGGTTGAAAATAGCGCTTTGGTACCTAGTTTTCCCCACAAAGTTTTCGAAGTAGCTAAGGAATTTGACGCGTCTATCTCGACACAATTTTCTTGGCCTCCATGTAGCGAACTATTTCACGAAAAAGAACAAGTCGGCAATATGACTTGCATCATCGGCCGGTTTGACAGGGTATAAAATGAGCCATCTTACTAAACAGATCAACTACCACAAAAACCGAATCCCTACCATTTCTAGATCTAGGCAATCCCAAAATGAAATCCATCGATAAATCCTCCCATGGCTTAATGAGCTACAGGAAGAGGAGTGTAAAGCCCTGGGAACTACCTAGATTTGGCCTTTCTACAAGTAATGCAATTCATGCAAATTTTCTCTACGCTCGTTTCATTTTAGGCCAATAGAAATGATCACGCAAGACTTCAAATGTCTTTCTACTGAAATGTCCCATGAGGCTTCTCCGTGGCCTCCTCACTAACAACTCTCGTATAGAACTAGAAGGAACACAAAGTTTGCCCTCTCGAAATAAGAACCCTCTAGCCTATAGAACTTCTCAAACCCATTCTTTTCATTAGCAACATAGATACTACTAAAGTCGGGTCTTTCTCATATAATTCTTTCATTAATTCAAAACCCAACAACTTAGTATCTAGAGTGGTGAGTAAGGTATACTGGCTATTGATAAAGCATGCAACAATGTTTCGTTACCTTGTTTGTACTTGATCAATGAGGGGGAATGTCTCAATAAATTCCATCCACTTAGCATGTCGCTTGTTTAACTTGCCTTAGCCACGAGATGTCTTAGTGATTGGTGGTCGGTGTGGATCACAAATTCCTTTGGCAAAGATAGTGTTGCCAATTCTCTAGTGTACGAACCAATGCATAGAGCTCCTTGTCGCATTTAGGGTAATTGAGAGTGGCACCACTCAATTTCTCGCTAAAGTATGCAATTGGCCTTCGTTCTGCATCAACACAAAGACACAATACCTATACGATCACATTCAATCTCAAAAGCTTTGTTAAAGTCCTAAGAGCAAGTACAGGCTAAGAACACAGCTTTTCTTTAATCATTTGAAAGCTCGTTCTTGCTCTTTCTCCCATTTAAAACCAACTGCTTTTCTTGATTACTCGATTAATGGTGCATTAATCGAGTGAAATTAGGTACAAATCGATAGAAGCTAGCTAAACCATGGAAACTTTAACATCGGCTTATGCTAGATGGAGTAGGCCATTCTTGTTGCTCGGACCTTTTCTTCATCAACTTCTACTCCCTTAGCACTAACCACATAACCAAGAAAAACAATCCTCTCAAGACAGAAATGACTTTTAGTAGGGTTTACAACGCTTTTTTCTTTTCCTTAGAATTTCTAAAACAAGTCTAAGGTGCTTTGCATGATCAATGAGCTCCTACTATAAATCAAAAATGTCGTCAAAGTACACCACTACAAATTTACCAATGAACGCTGAACACGTGATTCATTAGTCTCATGAATGTACTTGGTGCATTTGTCAACCCAAACGGCACATAACTAACCATTCTTATAACCCTTGTTTTGGTTTTAAACGCCGCTTTCCATTCGCCACCTCTTTCATTCAATTTGGTGATAACCGCTTTTTAAATCAATTTTGCTAAAGATACTAGCACCATACAGTTCATCAAGCATGTCATCAAGTCTAGGTATAGGGTGGCGATATTTATCAGTAATGTTGTCGACAAAGACGACCCGGTCACACGCATTCTCCACGAGCCATCTTTCTGGGCACGAGCAAGGCGATTTACGACATGGACTTAGACTCTCCCGGATATACCGACCGAGCAAGTCCTCCACTTGGCGTTGCAACTCCTTTTGTTTCTGGTTACTACGGTAGCTTGGCGATTGGGAATAGCAAGCTCCGGAACTAGGTCAATTTGATGCTCAATGCGCCTCAATTGGTGGCAATCCACTTGTAGTAATTCTTACGGAAGGATATCATGGAATTCTGCAAGAGAGAAACAATAGTGGGGAGGGAGTCAAGGTTAGAATTGAGCACTCGTCCACTCTCCTTGTAGACTAACTGCGATTGTTGGTTCTCGAAAGAGCCCTCACAATGTCTCTCGGCCTTGCAAAGAAACACTCTTTCTTTTTGTCTCATGCTCACTCTTCTCTCCTTTTACTCTCTCTTCAATTTTTCCACTCGACTCGTCTCTCCTTTTCCTTCTCATCGACTTCTTGTTTGAGCCACTTGATCCTCATACGCATTTGTTGCGGTGTCAAAGAGCAAGCACAATTGGTTTTCCATTGAACTTGAAGCTATATCTATTCCGATATCCATCATGTGTCACTCGTCTATCAAATTGCCACGGTCGGCCTAGCAATATGTGTGTAGCTTGCATGGGTACTACATCACATACCACTTCATCCTCATACGTGCCAATCAAGATGGGGATCTTCACTTGCTTGGTAACTAACCTACTTTGTGTCACTAAACCATTGAAACCAATACGGCCTCGGTGTTTTATCAATGGAAGCCCAACCTATCGACGAATAGATAACTCGCAACATTGGAACAACTTCCTCCAATAATCAAACTACATGGTTTGTTTGCACTAGCAATCGGAGTGTGGAAGATGTTCTCGAGGAGTCGCGTCATCCACTTTAGCCTCAGCGCGCCGTGTAACTAAAGTCTCGGGGATAGTCATCACATATTGATCATCGGAAGTCCTCCTTCTCTCCTCCTCCACAATTGGAGGGGCTTCTTCCTCATCCTCCGTCTCAATCTCACCATTGTCCCTCACCACCATTGTGCGGCGATTGGGGCACTCGAGGCTATGTGACCGTCCTTGACATTTGAAACATTGGATATCTCGGTTTGGGGTGGTGGTGTGCCTGGCCTTTTTCTTTATCCTCCCCACCGGAGAAGACTTAGGTGGCTCACTCCGCCCTTTCAAGCCGGCTTTGGAGTTGTAGTCTTGTCACTACTCCATTTAGGTTTCCCAAAGCTACTACTTCCCAGAGCTTGAGGTTTATGAAACTCTTCTTCTTCAGTGCATCTCAACTTTGGCTTTATGAACCAAACTCTTGTATATCGCATAATCATAACTTTCAACAAGATTGGTAATCTCGATTCAATCCGCTAGAACCGCGTGCCATGGTGGCCTCTCTTCTTCACCTATATCTTCTAGTCATAAGAGACTCCATCTCTTGATAATACTCTTCCACGCTCGTCCCTTGAGTTAACGTTTGTAACTTGTTATACAAACTCCGATAATAGTAGGTAGAACGAACCGCTTTCTCTCATCGCTTCTCAACTCATTCCAAGTACTCACGGAGCTTCCAAATTTCTTCGCCTTAGCCGTAGTCGTTTGTTTCCACCAACTAAGAGCATATCCGTGAATTCTTTCACTAAGAGCGAACCTTCTTCTCTTGAGATTCGATGAAATTGGAATA
Source organism: Jasminum sambac (assembly GCA_018223645.1). Classification (NCBI taxonomy): domain Eukaryota; kingdom Viridiplantae; phylum Streptophyta; class Magnoliopsida; order Lamiales; family Oleaceae; genus Jasminum; species Jasminum sambac. The sequence continues at coordinate 10,497,255 of CP073644.1, read as the reverse complement.
CCAACTCAACTCGGCTTTCCCAATCCAAATAGGCATCCGGGTCGGCTTTACCTTGGAATGGAGGCACTTCAACCTTCACATTCTTCACATCACTTTCCTTCTCTCGTGGTCTCTCATTACCCCGACCTCCCTCGACCTCCTACGCGCTACGCCTCTCAGCCTCTACCACCTCTATATATCACCTCATATTCATCCTCATCGCTTCTTCAAACTCAGGCCTAGAACATTTAACCTAGCTACCGATTGCTCAACATCTTCTCAATCGTTGACTCAACCGACGCTCCATTGCGGTCATAGAAGCTCAAGAACTGATTGGATATCATCCAAGGTGGCAAGCGACTTTAGATCCGCGTGTCCCTCATTGAACCTGTATCAGACATTGTGTGCAAGTGTGTGCAAGACTCAGAGTGTCCTCTCGCGGAATATATCACTCGATATTTCACTCAACACTCTCTCACTCAACACTCAATAATGCACTCACACTCTTTGTTCAATCGAACTCAACGAACTTGATCAAGGTAAGATCGTCTTGTTAGTTCCCCAAAACGACGCCAAAGCGGTTGGTTAGCTAAAGTACAACTCGATGACTCAACACAATACAAACTAAATTACAACTCGATGTAACCCTAGTACAATATAACTCACAAGATGATGTAACCACAAGACAACGTAACAATCATACGACAATAATACTAAGTGTAGCCAATGTGTAGGCTATCACTTTCTCAACACAACAAGCGAGCCATTGTTCTTTTTTTTTTTTTTTTTGTCGACTCGCTTTTTTTTTTTTTTTTTTTGCTCTACATACACTTACAACCACAATACCAACACAATACTAAAATTGGGAGGAATTCTAAGCACAAACTCAAATTGCACAAGAACACCAAGAACACACACTAAAATCCTACACATTTAAAAAGTTGAAATTCAAGATTCTAATCTGATAACAATAACAAGTATAACAATCTAAGACTTAATAACAAAGGACTTATACCATGAAAACATAAAACAAAGGGATAGATACGGATGATTAGAATCAGGCTCGATACCAATCGTCACGACTCGTTGGTCTCGATGCCAACGCAACCCAATCAGATTGGATTAGATCCCGAGAAAGTAATCACCAGGTCACGATCGAGAACCTGACGACCTTCTACTCAGTATGACAACAATAGGCTAAAACCTATCACCCGACTATCTGAGTAGACAACCGCGGCAGGTGAACGCATACAAGAGTTGATCACGCTCTTGATAAGTTCGATTTGTTCAAAAGAACAACAAGAGAAGATAAATTTTCTCAACAAGCATAAAGCTCTCTATTTTCATATCCACCAAGTTGTTTACAATGAGGAGGTTTCCTTGTACATATACAAGTCTCAATTGGAAATAATGATAAATAATAAAAATATCCAAAAGTAGACACAAAATGACTAAGTCGTAAAATTACGGCCGTAAGGTACTTGGTTACGTACCGTAAATTCAAGTTACGGTAGTAAGGAATAAATGTACGGCCGTAATAACCTCTCTGCCTCAAAACCGTCAAATGGATTCTTGAGTTACACCAGATGTGTGTGAATGTTACGGCCAGATATCCTTCGTTCGGCCAGTATCATGAAATAATCTGCGTAATTGGTCTCTACTGCATATTTTGGGCCAAAAAGTGGAAATTGCCGTCTGACGTAAAATGTAATGATACGGCCGTATTTTACAAATCACGATTTTTTACTCTCTGTAAAATATCGTTTCTTCAACCCCATGGGTTCTGACCGTAAAATCGGGTTCTGACCATAAAGTTATGGGTTACGTAGTAACTTTGGTCCGCTTTTTCCCTTTGATCTCTAACAACATCTCCAACTCAGAATCGGAGGACTTCTTTCAACTTCCGAACTCCCGTGGGCTGGTCCAAGTGTGGAAATGACCTAATGCGGACTTGTTGACATATCGTTTCGACCAGGTCATCAAGACTCGTCCCATTCTTTTGGCTCGACTTCTCGTAATCGGTCCAATCGGCCAATGGGGTGGTTCGTCCGACGTGGTGGCATCCGGGTTCGTATCATCTCTTCACACCGACCTCGTCCCAATGCACGGGCGATCGACATTTCCTTCCATAAAGAGCTTCGTATGGTGCCATCCCAATGGTAGCCTGGTAGCTATTGTTATATGCAAACTCCACCAATGGTAGGTGCATTTCCCAATTCCCACCAAGATCAAGCACGCAAGCTCTTAGCATGTCCTCCAAGATCTGTATGGTTCTTTCTGACTGACCATCTGTTTGCGGGTGATACGCAGTGCTAAACTTCAATCTGGTACCCATAGCATCTCGTAGGCTTTTCCAGAAGTTAGATGTAAACCTGGTATCCCTGTCGGATACAATAGAAACCGGTACTTCGTGTAATCTCACGATCTATTTCACATAAATCTGGGCGAACTGATCAAGACTGAAGTTCATCCTTACGGGTAGGAAGTGAGCCGATTTTGTCAAACGATCAACTATTACCCAAATAGTGTGATGACTTTTCACTGTTTTCGAAAGTCCAGTGACAAAATCCATTGCTATGTGTTCCCACTTCCACTCTTGAATCTCGAGCGGATTCAACAACCCCGATGGTCGTTGGTGTTCGGCTTTCACCTGCTGACACATCATGCATTTCTCCACGAACAAGCCGATAGATCTCTTCATGTTCCTCCACCAATATAACTTCCGTAGATCCTGGTACATCTTTGTACCTCCAGGATGCACGGTATAAGGAGAGAAATGAGCTTCTTCAAGAATCTCCTTTCTTAACTCTTCATCATTCGGTACACACAATCTCCCTTTAAAAGAGAGGGTGCCATCAGCGGATACCATGAAATCCTTTACATTGCCTGTGAGTACCCGCTATTTGATCTTACACAAGAACCTGTCATTTTTCTGAGCCTCTTTAATTCTATCCCTGAGCACAGGTCACGCTACCAATGTGGCTATGATTGCAGTGGTGCGACATGGATGAATTACAACTTCGATCTTTAGATTGGCGAAATCTCTAACCAACTGCTCCTGACTGGTAGGTAACACTGCTAATTGACCCTTCGCCTTCTTGCTCAGTGCGTCGGCCACGACATTAGCTTTACCCAGATGGTAAAGGATCGTATAGTCATAATCTTTAACCAGCTCCAACCATCTCCTTTGTCTCATATTCAACTCCTTCTGTGTGAAGAAATATTTGAGACTTTTATGGTCCGTGTAAATCTCGCATTTACTACCATATAGATAGTGTCGCCAAATTTTTAGAGCGTGAACTACGGCCACCAACTCTAAATCTTGCGTCGGGTAGTTCTGCTCATGGGTTTTCAATTGTCTAGAAGCATAGGCGATCACCTTTCCGTGTTGCATCAACACGCATCCCAGACCCTGTTTGGACGCGTCACTGTAAATGACAAATCCCTCTGATCCCTCTGGAATAGCTAATACTGGAGATGATATCAACTTCTGCTTTAAGGTCTGGAAGCTCTTTTCACATTTATCGGTCCATCGAAATTCCACTCCCTTCTTGGTCAGCTGAGTCATCGGTCCGGCTATTTTCGAAAACCCTTCAATGAATCTTCGATAGTAACCGGCCAAACCCAAAAAGCTGCGAATGTCACCAGCACTTGTTGGTGTATTCCAATTTGAAACGGCTTCAACTTTGGCTGGGTCGACCTCAATCCCATTAGCAGTTACGACATGACCCAAGAAGCCAATGCGATCAAGCCAAAACTCGCACTTCTTGAATTTAGCGTATAACCTTTCCTTGCGAAGAGTCTGTAATGCCGTACTGAGATGCTCCTCATGCTGTTTCTTATCCCTTGAGTACACCAGTATGTCATCGATGAAGACTATAACGAACCGGTCGAGATACTGATGGAAAACACGGTTCATTAAATCCAAGAAAACAGCTGGTGCATTGGTCAACACAAAAGGCATTACAGTGAACTCGTAATGGCCATAGCGAGTCCTGAATGCCATCTTAGGTATGTCCCTGCCCTTGATCTTGAGTTGATGGTAGCCTGACCTCAGATCAATCTTGGAAAATACACTGGCGCCTCTCAGCTGATCGAATAGATCCTCTATCCTTGGCAATGGATATTTGTTCTTGACTGTGAGGCCGTTCAATTCTCTGTAATCGATGCACATCCTCATAGACCCGTCCTTCTTCTTTACAAAGAGAACTGTTGCTTCCCAAGGTGACACACTGGGTCGGATGAATCCCTTGTCGAGCAATTCTTGTAGCTGCACTTTCAATTCTTGGAGTTCCTTGATTGCCATCTGACGGCGCCTTTAGACACGCTCGCTCCAGTACCAGGTCGATCGCGAACTCCACATGTCTGTCCGAGGGAACTCCGGGTAAATCATCTGGAAACACGTCCACAAAATCTCGTACGATTGGAACATCCTTCGGGTTAGCTCAATCGACGGTGAACTAACCATGCTCACAAGATATCCCTGGCCCGTACCTTTCCTCAACATCTTCTCCACTTTCATCGCCGAGACAATTCGGGGTAGGGTTTTGACCTTTGCCCCAAAAGGTAAATTCATCTTCTCCTGGCCTCTGGAAGAGTATCTCTCTCTCATGACACTTAATAGTAGCATGGTTGCTGCTAAGCCAATCCATTCCCAAAATAACGTCAAAATCCTTCATTTCTAACACGTATAGGTCAGTTTCTGAAGTCCTTCCATCGATTTCACACTTAACATCTCTAATTTTCTGTTCAACACTAACCGTTTCTCCTTAGGGGATGCTAACCTCTAAGGCCTCGTTCACGTTTTCACATAAATTTCCAATCTTAGCACGAAAGCTAGTCGACACAAAAGAGTTTGTAGCACCAGAATCAAACAGTACGAGGGCAGGTATATTAAAAATTGATAACATACCAGTGATCATGTCTGGATCCTGCTACGCCTTGTTCCGCGTGAGTGCAAACACTCGAGCTGTCCATTTCTTAGCAGCTTCCCGACCCTTATACTCAGGGCACTGCCCGGCGAAGTGTCCAGCCTTCTTACAACGGTAGCATACCCCTTTGCCCACTAAACATTCTCCGTAGTGATTCTTGCCACAATTCTTGCATAGAGGTTTGTTGCTAGCCGTGTGAGCGTTGCCTTCCTTCTGGTTTCCTCCAGATCTTCCTTTCTTATTCTGGAACTTTCCTTTACCCTTGTCCTGTCCATTCCATTTGCATTTCCCCGATGACTCTCCCATCTTCGGAGCGGTCTTATCCAGTTTAAGCCGCGCAGATATGACATGCGCTTGTTTCAGGACCTGTGAGTAGGAGGTAAAGCCATGGGCTGCTAATATTCCTCCTAGTTCGGTCGAAGCCCCCTTTCAAATGGTCTCGCCTTCTTAGCGTCTGTATCCACCAAATGAGGTGCCCAGTGACATTTGCTCGAACTTCCTCTCAGTATTCAACCAGGGAGACTCTCGCTGAGATTGGTAAACTCTATCTCCTTCTCATCGCGGAGATCCCGGGGGTAGTACTTTTCCAACACAGCTTCTTTGAACTGCCCCCATGTCATAGTTCGTAGTTGGGCTGCGGGCAATGTGCACTGGTACGATTCCCACCAATGAACAACATCCTCGACCATTATGAATTCAGCACAAGAGATTTTATGGGCATCTCCGAGCTCCATGTGCTTGAAGATACGTTCCAAGCCTCGTAACCACTCTTCTACTACCTGGGGTCTAGCCTTTCCATTGAGGGTTGGGGGCTTGTAGCGTCGGAACTCCTCGATGATCTGGCTGGTATGCCCAGCGTTACCCTGTCGATTCGGATTGTTGTCGTTCTGATTGTTATGTTGCTGATTCTGGTTAGCATTGTTCTGTGTGTTGATCTCTTGTACTGCTCTAATAAGGTCTCGCAGAAGGCCAGCTTGTGTGTTGCTGCGTGCCATTTCCCTAATCAACCAAAACGAGAGTTGATTTAGCGCTTATCCAACTCGTTACAGAGGGATACTATCTCAAGGAATAGCGCACAAAAGACACATTGAACACAAATGGCAATCTTATTATTAACTCAAGTTTCAATATGAAACAAAATAATGAAATCGCATCACATGTTTGAGATCCCACAACCACAATCTAAAAGAACCAACATAGCATAATCCTACTGAATGAAATGAGTCAATCCTACCGAACAACTAACTACCACCGATCAATGCAATGAAAACCCTACTAGCTACTGCCCATAGAGGGCTCTACTTCTTCCGGATTCTCTTATAGAAGTCGTCATCCGAGTCCGCATCTGGTTCGGGCGGTGGAGCATCACGGTGAACCCGTCGTTCTGTGGGTCGAGCATCTCCCATGGGGTCCTCCCTAGCCAATGCTTGTTCAGCTTCTAGTCTCTCGAGCAGACTTGCTGTGAACTTATGGTAACTAACAGCTAGATGCCCATCCTCTTGGGCCTCCGCCATCTCGTTGAAGATGCTCATAGCGATATCGTCCCAATCTTCTGGAAGGGTCCCAATGAGTCTGCAAATTGCATAATACGGTGTAGCGGGGTGGCGCTTCCTCCTTGCGGCAACCCAAAGTCTTCTCATTTCCTGTATGTGTTGCCTTAGGGAGGAGCTCATCGGCCACACATACTTGTCATAGTCACGGCATTCCTGCGCATATGGTCTTCGAGGGACAGACTTCCTAGCGGTCCTCTAACCAGCGGCCATTTCTGTCATACCAATTATGGGAAAAGGTCAATTAGGTGACGTTTCTAATTCATTTTAGTTTAAATTCGAGGACTAAGTTGGGAAACATTTTCTCAATATACGTAAGCTAACATCACATGCCCAAGCTCATTTAACATAGAGAGATATAAGGTATCATGGATACAACTACTAAAAAAAACATTGGAATACTGCACAAGAACTAGTAACCTTTCACATTCCCATAAAATTTGAGTGCAGTAAGATTTCATAGCTTATCTTCTCATGTTGCATCCAACCTTTATCTCTCAATTTACGAAATAATGTTCCTTTGAAAATAAATTTCTCTCTTTACCTTTTTGGAGTCGGTGTGGCGTGGCGAAGCGGGCATCCCTCTCTTATCCATTTTAAATTCTTTTGAAGGTTTCTAAAATTTTTGAGTCTACAGAAAAGTAAACCTTCGCTCTGATACCACATTGTAACGCCCCGATTTTTAAATATCGAAGAGTTATTAAATTAGCCTTTACTCGATTGAAATGAGGAAAATTTGCCATAATTAATTTTTTTTAAAAAAAAACCCGTTCAATAATAATAATAATAATAATAATAATAATAATAATAATAATAATAATAATAATAATAACAATAAAAATACCAGAAATAACAATAATAATACTATTGTTATTATTAAGAATAATAATGATAAGGTTCAAAATCCACGTACTAAAAATGAAATAATATTAATCAATTCGATAATAAGTATTCTCTTTCTAAATAAATAAATTAAACTCCTAAACCATATGCGGAAGCTCAAAAATAATATCCTACTACGTTTTGAACGATCTTCTAATAAAGGAAAATAGGTTAGCATAATAATTAAATGGATGGTGTCGCCTCGCCTCGCGCCACTTCACCGGACTCCTTAATCTGAAAAGTATTTAAAATAGTTGGGGTGAGTATAACGTTGTTATACTCAGTGGGGCGCAATAGAAAAGCATTTCACCATATCACATATCCATACATGAAATTACAACTAGAAGCAATTAAACTATAGAAAAGTCGAGTGTTGGAAACTCCCGGCCCAACGTGGGGAAAGTCGCTATGACTATCCGAATGGCCCTTAACCATTCCGTAGAAGATGGTACTTAACACCATCACATGCATGTCACATTGCAAATTTACCGTAAATCATAATCACATGTAAAGACATGATATGGATTTCAAATAAACAATCGTCTTTAAAATAAAACGGTTTTAGAAGGAATAAAAACAAACCCCACCTCAATTCGTAATTCTCGTAAATCCCTGGATATTGGAGCTGGAGTGATGCTAGCGCCTTTACGGACTTTCCACGTTCTCTAATAAAAGAATTTAAACATAATTTTAGTAATTTAAATATTAAAATTGACTTTAATAATTTATTAGTCTTAAAGTATATAATTTAAAAGTTATAGGGCCTAATTGACAACTTTAGAAGTTGCTTTGAGTTAAATTGAAAGAGAGGCATTGATTTGAGGGTGGAATTTGAAGGAATTGGTCAACTATTTCTAGTTCGATGCTCAATCGAAGCTTCGGGGTTTATAATTGAACTTTTAAAACTTTAATTTGGACTGGATTGAGAGAGATCACTGATTTAGGGACTATTTCGAAGCTAAATTAGAACTTGGGGACTTCAATTGTGAATTATATAAATTCAATTGAAGTCAATTGAGGTAAAACTAAAATCTTGAGGACCATTTTAAACTATTTGGAAAATAGTTAATAACCGGGGACTTAATTGAATAAGTGTTAGGAGTTAAGGGACTTGGGTCGCTAATATCTCGAATTGGGTCTTAGAAATGGGTTTGGGCCTTCATGTCCTTCATTGCCGATCAAGCACGTAGACGAGAGGGAGAAGGGAAATCGGGTGGAGCCACCACGCGGTCACCGCCGTCCCACGGCCGCCGTCGGCGCCAGGGTGGCGTTTCAGGACTAGAACCGCGGTTGGTGTCGGGCCGAGATTGGGTCTCAATCGACCGCAGTCGAGCCAAGCTTGCCGGCGGTTTGAGCTTTTCCGGCCAAAATTGGTCCACTACAAGTCATGTTATAGGTTCTTCTACACTTAGTTATGGTTTTTGGGGTGGCTTATGGAGGAAATTGAGTGAAGTGGAGGGAGCCATGGCCGATGTTCTCTCGCTCGCTTAGTCCCTCTTTCTCCGCTCTTTTCTTTTTTTTTTTTGATGAGGATGATGAATAGATGAGGATGATGAATTGAACGAAGTGTTTTCAAACTCTCAATGGCAGGAACTTGGTTGGGTCGATTGGATTTGGAGTTGATATTGTTGTTTGTGCTAGGAAAGGATACTTGTGTGTATGTATACGATGGATGTGAATGGTATGCGTGTATATGTTCTGAGCTCACTGTAGGATTTCATGAATTCCTGTGTGATTGGTGCGTGCGTGTGTATGGCATGAATTTTTGCAGTAGTACAAAATTGGAAGGGAAACAATTATCCGTTGAGTAAAAGCTTCAATATGATCAAAAAAGAGAAATTGGTTACCTAGCTGTGAACTGGTTGAGACCAGGTTGCTTGCTTGGAGTTTTTGTTTCACAGATGAACTTGGAGAGATCAACTCGTGGAGGATTTGAGAGTGAAGAGAAGGCGTGAGTTTGAGGAGATTTCACAGAGACAGGAGTTCTTATCAATCCCAACTCACGTTTCAAAGTTTATCTGAGAGTGGGTTGGATTTGGGTTGGCCCGGTAGGGATTATTGCGTGTATCTGTTTTTTAGTATTTGGGCCTATAGCCTGACAGACGATTTGTTTGCCCTAACAATTTCGACCTAATTAAAATATTAAATAAATGTGCTTGATTCTATTAGACAAGAGTTAAAATTTAATCGGTTGGGTCGTAACGACGTCGTGTAATTCTTTAAGTGATAAAAATTGAACGTAGGTCGTTACAATTATGTAATTCAAATTTGGTTTTTTTTCCTTCTTCGGTATTTTGTCTCAAATATGGAAGAGTGTGATACTCTATTATACTTAGTGATTTTGATGGTTTTAATCTTATTACTTTAGTTTTTCTTTTTCTTTCATGTGTTACGTTTAAAAAAAAATTAGTCGAGCCAATGACTATAAACAAAGGCGCTACTTAGGAGGCAACCTAAGCACTCTCTTTTCTTCTGCTTCTCCAAAACACTTGAATTTTCAATGGATAACAAATTTTCCAAATTCCACAAGTATTATCCATCATTGCCTTTGAATGCTTTGAAAGAGATTTATTATTCTAGAGTAGAACGATTAAAAATGTTGATGGAAAAGGAAATGCCTGAGGATATCCGTTGGTTGATTGAAGCAAAGGTCCGATTAGGAGGTAAAATGCCGCTTTTAGTACTAAATGTGCACCAGGGTTAGGAAAAAGTAATTTTTCCAAGAAACGAAGAGCAAAAAGAATGAATGTGTGCTATAAATGTGCTAGATGGCCTTAGAAATGCAGTCGGTAGACCTGCAACTCAGGTAACCGTTCCATTGAATTTGTGTCCACAAATCAAGAAGATAAAATATGTTATCATTAACGATGGCATGAGTAAGGAGTCTTTTGGATCATATCTATCAGACTCTTGAGACGCATCCTAGTGGAATGGTGCAAATCGAACTTCTCAATTGGTGGAGTGAATTTAAAAAGGAATGAGAACGATGTAGTCTTGGGAATCTAACTTTAAAAGACCTTGTTTGCCAGTCTATTAGAAAACTGGATGGGAAGCCTATCCCCACCTCATAGAAGGCGTTTATGCCGTTTTTGGATGTAAAACCAGAGGAAAATGTGAGCCACAATCACAACTACGTGTACATATTGTTATTTTTAACTCTTTTTGTGTTCTTGTGTCAATTTTTAGTGTGCAAAGTTGACAACCTATGGAGGCTACCACTTATACCGGAATTGGGAGTTCGAAGAAGAAATTGAGAGTCATAAGTCTCTTTGGTGGAATCAATCTGGGACAACTGACGCTTCTAGCACCGGTAGTAAAAGCTGGAACGGTACTTGGAGATCAAAAGGGCAAGATAATATACTGAGGAGGTTACCGTGGGCTAATAGGGTGTGCCGTTCAATCTACATGCGTACGAGGATCGACAGTGATTGGTATTACTTTGCCACCTTTAAAGCAGGCTTATGGTAAAACCATCGGCTTTGAGGTAAATGCTATATCATTGTTTGAACGCTTAACACTAATGGTAATGCATTCGGATGCTTTTATCATATTACTGGGGGGTTTTGAAACTCTGGAACAGATCTTTTGCATAATTTCCTAGGCCACGTTGTATCTACACTCTAAGCCAATTGGTCTTTTAAACGTTCAAAACCATTTCAATGGTTTATTGGCATTTCTCGAATTTTTAATTCATCAAAAACTAATTTCTCCTAATGCAAAAAAAAATGATTTTAGTTGCACCATCAATTGAGGAATTATTGGAGAAATTAGAAGCCTATATACCACAAATGAATGTAGAATTGTCTGTTATCAATTAGCTAGAGGAATTATGCAAAAAGAAAAGAGATTCGAATGAATTGGATTTAGAGTTAAGGTTATGAATGTTGAATAGCTAACTTCAGATGGTAAAATACAGAGTTTAACTTTGGAAACTCATTTGTGTTAAGCTTTGTAATAAACAAAAAAAGCCCTGCTTTCTATATCCCGCCCAAAGGCGTTAAACTGGTCTTCTTCCGTAGACCTCAAAGAACTATTTTCTTTTCTTTTTCATTCCTCTCTTTGGTCTTTTTCAGATACACATTAAAGACTGAATTTTAACTTTTCTCAATGGTATCTCCTCTACGTATTGTTGCTCCTTTACAAGTGCTCGACTCTTTTTCTATACCTATTGAGATGAGGATGCATATTGTTTAACTCGTTGATAAGTATGAACATTCTCTTTGGAATGTCATCGCTTTTGGGGAAAGATCATCGCGTTCTGCTCTCAAATGACATGCTAAGCACCTTAAATGTTGCTTTAAATGTGGAAAGCTATTGGAGGGGCCTCATTGTACTAGAGATCAAACTTATTCACAACATAAATATGTTGTTTTCTTCAAGGATGGACCGATTAGGTGCAGGGCCGAAAAGTCTATCCGGAGAAATAGCTAGCTCGCAATAAGTGTTAAAGAGTTTCATAATTTGTTGGACCAATGGCAACGTCTATTGGAAACCAAACTCGATGGCCTAACCATTGAGCATCAAATTTTTGAGCGTGATCACTAGCACACATCCGAAGATTTAAAACTACGTCTCATTCATTTGAAAAGTGTCTGAGTTGGACGTTCTGATATAAACGTTATCCCATTTGTTGGTTCTTATGGGAGTTGTTCTTTATTGAATGGTTAACATACTTTGGCTTGGAGTGTAGCCTTCCAAACTTCGGTCTGAGATTCTTTCTTTAAGAACTCTTTAGCCTAAATCTAAATTGAGTAGCAAATCTCTTGTTTTCAAAACTTCAAATTATGGTGCTTCAATTGGAGGTCAGACTAAAACCGCCCCCGGTGGTAGGGAATTGACTATAACAAGATTCACTTAGTTGATGAATCAAACCTATCCGTGGGATCATAGAATGGCCTTTGTTGTCTCGCCAACAACTAAAATGTGATATAGCCGGGGTACTGAAGGATTTCTCTAAGGGCAAGACCAACCTGAACCATTTCTTCTTGGTACCTTAAATGGCACATGGGGTCAAACAGGCTATGACATCAGGTTCACTACTTTCTGTTTCAGTTTTAATAATTGATAGTTATAACTTACAAAATTGAAGTTGAAGGAACTGCCTATGGGGCCCAGAGTGCACCCGGATTCCACTTTAATTTTGTACTTATTTTCTAATGTTGTTGTTTTGATAGTTATTTTATATATTTGTTGACTTGAATTTTTACTATAATATTTGTAAAAAAAAATATCAAATCAAGTGTGAGGGTGGATAAATAAATTTACTCAGTGGTTTGAAGTGCTAAATCAAACACTCTTAAAATCGAAGGACATATTGGCGATAAAACGCCTACCATGCTTTGTTTAACTTCGCAGTGGTAACAGTTGGTGATTTTTAGTGAACAGACCAATTTTTAGGATCCACGAAATATTCTAAAATAAGAGTGGGATCACAAGAGATGAAAGGATATATTTGACCATTTCGAGTTAGGATTCGGATAGAAAATCGTAAGCTTCATTTGTTTCCAGATAGTGATGGGATGATAACGTTAGTCGCACACACTCACAAGCCATTATGTATTTAAAAAGAAGTGAAATTTTCATAGTTGGGGGGAATGTTTATTACGCAAGTCACTATCTGCAGCTGGATTTTAACGTTTAAAGTTGTTTATCTCATGTAAAACCATCGTGTTGTTTTGTTTCATATGGTTGTTGTTCGAGGGCGAACAACAGTTTTAAGTGTGGGGGAGTTTGATAAGTGCTAGAAAAGCACTTAAATAGCTTTTCGATTCTATGTATTTGCGTATTTTATCAGTGTTATATGTTTTTTATGTGTTTTTATTTATTATTGTGTTTAGAGTCACAACGAATCAAAAAGAGCCAAAATGGATGAAAAGAGATCAAAACGGAAACTCGGGACCAAAATGCAAGCGAACCAAAGATGAAGGGCATCGGATGTAATTTTATGAAAAGTTATTTTTGCAATTTTTCTTGTCCAAATATGAAAGAACGTCAAAAGAGGATTCTCGCACTTTTTTTGGATTCCAAATCGGAGTTTCCTAATGAAAGTTATGGTCGTTTGAAGAAATGGATTCCAAATCAGAGTTTCCTAATGAAACGCATTGGAGGTCACTTTTATAATTTTTTAATATTTTTTTGCAATATTTTGCCTATAAATAGAGTCATTTCCTAGCTCAAAATACACAACTTTGTCGAGAAAATTAGCTAGTGATTCTCTCCAACTTTCTCTTCAATAAAATTCTCTTCTTCTTTTGTTTTTAGGCTCTTAGTTTCTCATATTCCGATTGGAAGTAAAAACCTAATTTAAGTAACAAATAATCGATCGGCGATACTTCGGGCGTGAATATGATTAGCGGAGCATTTCTCTGCTAGTTTCTCTCTTCTTTTTATTTTTCATGTTTAAGAAAGATAATTTCTCATATATTGCAGTGGTGATACACGGCAATTATGCCGTTGAAAGTATTTAACTGTGTATATGAGTGATTAAACTTCTCTATTTATTTCTTTGGTATTAATTTACTTGTTTTCGATTTTTTTGTCTATTACTTACGATAGTGAAGTATAATCTATCATATCGCAGTGGTGATACAAGACAAACACTCACTAAAAAGTATGAAACCCGCGAATATGTGTAGTTAAACTTCTATATCTAGTTCGAAGGCGACGTTATCTTTAATTAACATGTTGTTATTTTTACTAACTCTTTAGTAACGTTTTATCTATTCCTCTACTTTAATTTGTGGATTTGTTATGCTTTTAAACCTGTTTTTGAGTTTATATGATTATTGCATTCATTTTGGCCAATTGAATCAATTAATCTTTAAATTCAAGTTACATATTAGGATTGGAACTTTTGATCCGTAATTATCATTAGCTTCTAATCAAAAGTAGCAAATGAATATCGTGCATATTTGTTAACAAATCAACTTCGATGTATTAATTCGAGTTTGTGAAATTATTCATCTAATTCAATTCATTCTTCTCGTTCATTTCACACTAGTATTGTATTAAATCCTAAGAACTTGTTTAGGGTTATCCAATAGCTAGATGTTACGTTAAAGAACTTACTTTAATTTAATACACTAAAGGAAGAATTCGTTAATCAAATCGTCTTGATTAATTGGAGTTGATAAATTGAAGAAGGAATAGTAACACGTTGCATGGAAAGATTAGCACAAGTTATTGATACAACTGAACCCAAGAACTAGATATATCTTCAATTGTTTCATTTTATCTCTTTCATTTTTTCATTTTATTTTCAAATTTCATTCAAACTTCACCAACCCCCCCTCCTTATTAATTGGTAAAAGCAACTAGATTAAATACCGTTCCTTTTGGGTTCGACCCTTACTTGTCACTTCTACATTAATTTGTAGTTTTGAAACCGAGTAAGGAAATAAAATAAATTTTGGTGCACTACGACAATCACACCATTTCTTTTAAGTATTAATTCTTTGGACAATAATATTTCTACTTTGATATTCTATTGGTTTGTTTAAACTATTTCAATCAATGCAATACGTCCGGAAGTATTATTTGATCATCTTTTTTTTTTACAAATATTTTTTTCGATTAGCTACTCGAGTCCTGGAACCTCTGGTTACCCATGGAAGGAAAATTTTGAATATGTCCCACGATAAAGGCCTAGTAATGAATGATGCGAGAGGTGCTTCGGTCAACAACACAAATCAAAGTGTTGTTGACAATTTCCCACAACTATTGTACGTCATGGTAGATATAGGGTGTGTTCTTTGGTGATAAAATTAATTTTCTTGATGTGCGTATTGAATGTGTAGTTGAAATTTGAGAAAATTATATTAAATAATTGAATAAGTGGTTATAAATGATGAGAAAGGAAAAGTCGATAAAATTTGTGTAAATTTGTGTTGAATAGAACAAGGCCTTAATTGCACTTGTTCGAGCAGTGTGGTTGATTGTAATGATGAAAATTATCCATCCAATTTTCATAAGTATTATCTTTCAATGAGTATTGATTATTAAAAGTTTAATAATTTTTCTCGATAATTTTATTTTCCCGTATTTTTCATTCATTTTTAATTTCGCCAAAAAGCCTTGCCATTATAATTTTTTCATTTCATTTAGCCTTTTTTCATTTTTATCTACCTAAATTTATTCATTTTTTTGTTTTGCTTCATAATTATATAGATGTTATAAGGTTTTCCTTGCACATAAGTATACTATACATGATTCTCTTTTCTAACAATAGAATCTTGTGTTAACCATTTTGTATAATTTTTTTTGACCAAGTCAGTTTGTATTTATATTTTCTTTTGTTTTTAGAATTTATATTTATATTTTATCAATCAATTGTTTAACAATGGTTACTTGCCAACATGTCTTGGGACAAAGTTTTTGATGAAGATAATTTTATTTTTGACTCAGGCAATAACAATAATCAACAAGTGGTTGAAAGTTTGGCCAATTCTAGAGAACATCCTGGTGCAATTGCCGGTGCTGGTCCGAGTAATGTGTAAACTGGCGATGAAGAGAACGATCATTTTCATGACTATAACTACTATGTTTGTAAATTGATAGCTTTCGCATAGGATAAATTTTGGGGGCCCATTACATTTGTCAATTTTACTTTGTTTACTATTTAGATATGTTTTCTTGATATCTACATTGCTAAAGGAAGTTGTTTTTAAGTTACTTTCACTAATGTATTTGGAGAATCTTCCAACGAATCATCTGGGATGAAATTGATCATGATATGTATAATAGTATGTAAATGTCAACAAATGAATATTGATGCTATTTTGTGTTTTGTCTTGCTATGATTATTGAAAATTGTTATCTTTGCTTTATTTCAGGATACAACATTGAGTATGCCAATTTCTTAACGATATGTAGGTTTTTTCCCCTCATTTTCCCTTGTTTTGTATAATTTTCAAGTACCCATTATATTTGTACATTAAATGATTTGTGTCGCATTATGGGGATGTTTGGACTATACTGATCACCGTATTATTGTGTTTTTGTAGCTTTCTTGTTTTGCGAATTAGTAAAAGTTTATTTGACTCACTGGTTGTTTAATTCTTTGTAGCATATGTTGATATTGGAGATCTCATATATTCGTGTGAGCACTGCAGTGCCATTTTTTGGTTTTCCGAGAGAAACAAGAGGTTATCCAGGAAAAGTAATCGAAATTTACTAAGTGCTACAATCAAGGGAATGTTGTGTTTCCCTTAATGAAATACTCTCCTCCAGTCTTGAGTGATTTTATTTTTGGAAACGATGGTCAGAGCAAGCATTTTATCGACAATATCTGCTTTTACAACTCCATGTTTTCGTTCACTTCCATTGGTGGAATGACAGATAAATGGATAAACAAAGGCAAAGGCCCAATGATTTTCAGATTGAATGGTCAAAACAACCATAGTATTGGGTCTTTGTCTCCTTTGGGAGGTGAACGGCCGAAGTTCTTCCAAATTTACATACAAGAAAGACACTCACAATGAAATCATCAACAAAATGGAGGATGCCGGGTTAGTTTTAAGATGCATGGCAATAATTTGATTTGTCATTCTTGAAGTTACTTTTTTTTTTGGCATAGTTATTACGAGCAATTCTCCATTTTTTAACAATATTTTCCCTTTTTTGTAATAGGCCCGAAAGAGTAAAGGAATTGTACATGGAGATTGTTTCTGACTTGAAGAACCTGCTTGATGAACATAGCGTGTTTGCTAAGATGTTCAGGATGGCAAGGGATAGGATTAATGACAATGACTATGTTGATTTTCAAATGAAACTCATTGGAAAAAGGAAAGGGAATGGCAGAGGGTATAACCTTCCACAGTAAAATGAGGTCGTAGCTTTGATTAAGGTGACATAGATTATAACTAGCTTGAACGTGATGTAATTGTTAATACAAAGGATGGAGGCCTCAGTGCAGGAGTCATCTCAACCTTGCATTTTCGAATCTCCAATATCCACTATTTTTCCCTTTGGATGGGATGGTTATAGGAGGATGTGGTGCTTCGTAGTGCATTGGAAGATCCATTGAAGCCCAGAAAGCACGTCAGTCGAAACAGTATTTTGCAAACATGATACAGAAGAGAATAAATGAGTCTCCATACATTCTGTGGTGTAGGAGGCTCTTCCAACAATTCTTGGTTGATGGTTACATGATGATTGAGACATCTCACCTGAACTATGTCTAGACGCATCAGCTGTAGCTGAGATCCGAGGTTTATTGTGGACTTCAGATGGCTGCCAGAATGGAGAGAGGAATCCGGCGAGGTCAAGAAAGCTTGTGGTTTTACTTAATACTTATATATGTAGTCCGTACAATTTGATGTCAAATTATTAGGATGCCATCGCCACTTGTCACTAGGAAGGTTATCCAAAGTTGTACATCACCTTTGCGTGTAATCCTAAGTGGCTTGAGATAACCTGTTTTGTGAAGAGTAGAGGTCTCGACCCGAGGATCGGCCTCACACTATCTACAGGGTCTTCAAGATTAAGTTGGATCAGCTTATCACCGATATCAAGAAAAAAATGTATTTGGCACGACAAAAGCGGGTAAATTATCCTCTTAATCGAGCTGTTTTGGAAATTTTCATCTTATTGTCATTCTTCATGAATATTTTTTTTGTTATGTAGCTTTTGTATATCATATTTTGTACCGATTGTTTTGTTCCCTGTGTACAGTTATATATACTGTAGAGTTCCAAAAGTGTGGCTTGCCAGATGTATATATTTTTGTTGTTTATGGATGAAAAAGACAACAATCCTAGTCTAGCGCATATTGATCAAATAATGTCTGCTGAAATTGAAGATGAAGAGTCTCGGCCAAAATATTATAATTTGGTCAAAGAACTCATTGTTCATGGTCCTTGTGGGATTTTAAACAAGAATTCTTTCGGTGTAGATGAACGAAAATGCATGAACCACTTCCCCAAGAAGTTTGTCCCCCGGATGACCATTGATAAGAGTGGGTTTGTTGTGTATAAGTGCAGAGATGATAGAAAGACGTTAATAAAAATGATATAATCCATGACAGCAGATATTTGATCCCTCAAATCCACACTTGTATTTAAAATATGGAGCCTATATTAATGTTGAGTGGTATGGTGTAGTCATACTAGGTCTATAAAGTACTTGTTCAACTACATAACTAAGGGCAACGATCGTATCACTATTGCATTTGCGAAGGGTGTTGATTCTCCTTCTAAGGAGTCATTTGACGAGATCAATGCCTATTATGACAATCGTTATGTCTCTGCTTGTGAGGCAGTCTGGCGGATGTTTAGGGTTACTCACTATTGCAGAGACGTCTCCATCAAACATCTTGGCCTCCATTTTCCCGATGAACATAATGTGGTATATTGAGAAATGGAGGAGGTTGAGGATGTGTTAAGGCAATGCTCCATGAAACTTAGCGAGTTTATTGCATTTTTTGAGGCAAATAAGTAGTATCCCGAAGCCTAGAAATTTACAGATGCAAAGTTTCCTTCCAAATTCACTCGGAAGCCAATTACAAGTGAGTGGGCTCCAAGACAGCAATGGGTTGCTATCGGAAGACTTTTTTTGTTCGGCCTTGCACTAAGGTATTACCTATGTAGAATGCTCTCAATTTTTTATTTGTTATTCGATTTTTTTTATTATGTCCTCGATAATTTTTGATTCATGGTCCGACTTTTTTAAAATCTATTATTTTTTAATTATATTCCCTTGATTATTTTTAGGTACTATATGCGATCGTTATTAAATCATGTCTGCGTCCGATGTGTCATCGTGACATAGGAAAGCTTGATGGGAAGTTGTACGATAATTATAGAGATGCATGCTACGATACTTACGAAGATGCATGCCATGCTCAAGGCCTTTTGGACGAAGACAAAGAGTATGTTGATGCATTGATGGAATAACCGAGGCAAGTCACCGAGCTTCTGAATTTTTGTTGCACAACTTATTTGTGACACCGTTGGAGTTAGATTGCTTGGATAGGCCTAAGGCCTCGTGGGAGAAGTGTTGCCAGTACTTGTCCGACGACATTTAACGCAATCAACATAAAAGTCTTAACAATCCAAGTACTATTGTAGATACTATAACTCTTCCATTTTTCGATCGGGTCAACTTTGAGAAATTCAGCACATCTTTATGTAATTTAAGTATTTTTTTCCTATGCTGCATTTTTTCCCTTTAATTTTCAGGTTTTCTAATTGGCAAGTGTTGTTTCATACATTCAGCTAACTGATGATCAGAAGAAGAACTATGCCTTGGTTGAGATTGAAAAGTTGCTCTACCAATGACGAAAGAGTCTTTGGGACTATGATTCTATGACATTCCCTGATTGTTCTTATTTTTCCACTCTAGGTAATATTATAATATATGATGAATTGGACTATGATAAGGTTGTAGTAGTTGTAGAACATTCCAGGTTACTGTCTAGTTTGACAAATGAGCAACGTGGTGTTTCGGACACTATCGTTAACTCTATTGATGGTAATGATGGTAGTGTCTTCTTTTCGTGCGGTATGGGTAAAAAATTCTTGTGGAGAACTCTGTCATCTGCGATTCGGTCCCATGGTGAAATAGTCCTTAAGTAGCTTCCAGTGCTATAGCTTCTATTCTTCTCCCGGAGGGAAGGACTGCGCATTTAAGAGTTGCTATTCCATTGAATGCAGAAGAAGATTGGCCTGTAATATCAAACAGGGAAGTCATTTGGCTTAGATTATAGAGAGGACCAGGTTGATAATCTGGGATGAGGCTCCAATGATGAACAAGTATTGTTTTAAAGCCTTGGATCATAGGATGGACATTGCTAGATTCAGTAACCCATGGGGTAGCCACCGACCTTTTGGCAAAAAGACTAATTGTATTTCGAGAGGACTTTAGACAGATACTTTTTGTCATACCTAAGGGAACTAGGTAGTAGATAGTAAACTTATCTATTAATTCATCTAATTTGTGGGACCACTGCAACGTCCTGGGACTCATGAAGAACATGAGATTGGGCAATCTTCTCAGGGATGAGCACTCTGATGAACTTCAGAAATTTTAAAAATGGATTTTGAGTGTTAGTGATAGGGACTTTCGAGGGCCAAATGATGGCAAAGCAACATTCGAAGCACATATCCTAATTTCTTAACAAAATAGAGCTCTCCATCTTACTTGAATCGAAAAGCCATACTTGTTCCTACTCTTAAAGATGTTGGCATGGTCAATGAGTACATAATCAGCTTGAACAAGGCCGAGATGAAAACATACAGTAGTTCTGATTCCATGTGCAAGTCCAATGACTCTGACACTAATTTGCTCAAAGATATTCACACAACCGAATTCTTGAATGGGATTACGTGTTGTGGTGTACTGAGTCATGTTTTGAGATTGAAGGTGGGGGTTTCTGTTGTGTTGATGCATAACATCGATCGTTTTGCTAGTTTGTGTAATAGTACTCACCTTATAGTCATGAGACCTTGTGACCATGTGATAGAAATAAGGATACTATCTAGGGTAAATGCTGGCAAGGGATACCCGATTCCCAAATTGAGCTCAACACCATCTGATATAAGATTACTGTTCGATTTTCAACGGAGATAGTTTCCTTTGGTGGTCTATTATGGAATGATCGTCAATAAGAGTCAGGGACAGACACTCACCAATGTTGGGATTTATTTGAGGAGACCGGTCCTTATGCACGACCAGCTCTATGTTGCAGCCTTGAGGTGACTAATAGGAAGTGTTTGCAGTTTGTTATTTGTAATGATGATGGTCATCCAACTAAACAGACTATAAATGTCATCTCGAAAGAAGTTTTTAGTAATTTGTAGTCTTATACTTATCACTCGTGTGAGGTGTGTCATTTACTCTATTAAATGTTATTAAACAAACCATCTAATGATGCACGTTGATATACAAAGTTAAGAATTTTATTTATATGTTATTTTCTTTATGCTATCATGTTTGTGCAGAGATAATATCCCTTTCACATACTTGCTGGGCTAATAGAAATTGAAGACATTCAACACTTATCCATGCATACCATTGTGCTTTAATAAAGGTAACTTAACTTGCTTTGTTGTCACCTATTTCATTTCGAGTGAATTTCATTGACTCTATCTATACTTTTAACTTTTTCTAATTTTTTTTGCAAGTTTATCATTTAGATGCATGATTCTTTGGCTAAATTTGAAGTTCATCATGGTCAGCTCATGTAATAATGTATGTTACTGACTTACTATCTTACTATCATTCATTTGTATATTAATATAAATTTGTTATTCTTCAATAAAATTACAGATGATATTTATACTTGACTACATTCATTGTTTCTTTCAAGCTGTGGAGACGTCTGTATGGATTTGGGTAATTTGTTATATTCGTATTTACAAGATGGAATTGCACAAAATATAGGGAAAACTTTTTAAAATTTTTATACAATTCATTTACTATTGTTGTTCATTTGTTGCACTGGTCAGACCATCATTGGGTTCATCTTGTTGGTTATGCTATGTTGATACTACTACTAATTATCAAAACCTCTTATTGTTGGAAATTTAACATCCCGTGCATTGCACGAGTAAAACGACTAGTATTTATAATTTCTTAACTATATTCAATTTGCCTGAAAATATTTAATTTCAATTCAAGTTGTTTCTATTACCACACTATAAAAGAAATAATAAATACTTAAACTTTCTACGTAAATTCAATTAAGACTAATTAATTTGTAAATTAACCCTCGGATTTCAATCAGTTCATTTGTCTTATTTAAGTTAATTTTATTTATTTATTTAACCATTTGGTTATGTTTTGAGGTCAAATGCATTTTTATATATCGAGATGTATACACGACCTTTTCGTATATACAATTAGATGTATTTGTAATATACTTTTAGTAAAATTAATAAAAAATTAACATTCAAATTGCTGAGTTTGCTACATACATTTTTTATACATAAGACATCGCATATTAAAGAAGAAAATGATGCACAGCATGCTACTTGAATTGCTTTAGAAAAGATGAAGATGGTAGAAAATTGGTGGATCTCTTTCATAGTTGGATTGAGAAAGTGCTTGTTGTGTGACCAAACTTGTTAGAAAGATTCAAATGAGTGAATATGAATCAAAGTGTATTGTAGTATAACAATTTATATGCAAAACACACAAATGGAAAATGCTTAAACCTTACAACCTATTGGCTACTTATAAATTGCTCTACAGTTTTATAATTTTTGATGTAGGATACCAAAACAAGGATGTCCCGTGATTTCTCAATGCTGGATAAGTTATTTATATAACTCCCTTAAGTCGCACAATCCTTTAGTTTTTCGTGGTGGGATTGCATCTACTTGCAAAATGTTAACTTCACTTCCAAGCAATATAGGACAACTTCCACTTTATAAGTCCACTTTTCCATTCACCTAAAACACTCAAATTTCCAACACTTGCGAAAGCCATAACTTGCCTAAATTTACTTAGCAGTGTACCAAGATGCGTCTATGATATGTCCACTTAACCAGATTAAAACACAGACAGTTTCTATTTATTAGATGAGCAAAATGTATATGGGTAACGTCCAACATCCAGAAACAGTGAAATTCACTGTAGTAATATAAACATAGTAAATAAGCACTACACAATATTTTAATGTCAAAAACCCTCTCAGGGTGAAAAACCATGTGTCCATCGCCTAAGGCCAAAACCAACCCACTAACTTCCAAAAAATTTAAATCATTACAAAGAAGTTGAAAGCAAATTACAAAGTAATTAACCCAACATCTAGGAATATAAAGATCACTCCCTGTCTTCTCCTTAAGGTGTAATTCAAGCCAATATCCCGTTGTTTGTCATTAGCTATTTGTACTCCACGATCCTGCAATAGGTCGACATTCCCGTGACGATTTCTCAGTGTTGGGGCTCTTCTATTTGTAAACGGACTCTTCTAGAAGATTCAATTATCAAACGAAGATTGTGTGCCTGAATAGAGATAAGCAATGCTCAATAATTCATTCACGGGAAAAGCTTGAAGTCACCATTTTTCTATTAAAAATGGGGATGGTTCTCAGCACAAAACATATAAGCCTTCTCTTGATTTATAGTGTATATTTAATGCACTCAAGTGTCTTGAAGAAGAAGAAATCTCAATCCCATTCAAAAAGCTAATCCTATAAAAGAAGGAATCAATTAAATAATTGTAGGATGAGGAAAGATAAGGTAATAAAATAAATATAAAAGAAATCTTAGCTTATCAATAATTTTCGTAATTGTAGTAGAAAAGAGATTCTTACCATACCAATTAGGTGCGCGAATGTGGATGGTAGAAATAGCCCTAGGCATGTATTGCTAGGATTTTTTTATTCAACTTGGACTCTATGAAATCTTAATGCAACCTGGGCAAATGTCCATTAAATACAGCTCGAAGCCCATCCTTGCCCACTAACTCGGGTCTATCTTTTTTTTTACCATTAACTACAATCTTTTATAAATCATATTACCAGCTACTTAATTCCATTTTTTATGACATTTTTGCCCTTATTGTGCTTTTGTCTCTCTTTTGTTCTTCACTACGACCAAGCGAGCCGTCCCATACTGCTTGAGGTTATTGAGATCTCGTGGTTTTTAGTTTAGATGGATGGAGGAACCCGTTCTTCTTCCTCGTGTGATACTGCTTGAGGTTATTGAGATCTTGTTAAAGACATCATTGTTATTGAAAACAATGAGTCGAAATTCCTCGTGACAGCAGAGGAATGAATCTAGGAGTTTCCGAATCCAAGAAATTGAGAGAAGCTCATTGGAATCAATGGCTGATAAATCATTAAACCTTTCAGCTACGTGTTTTTGAAATTCTTCCAATTCAATTTCTTGGAGAGATGAATCCATGGAGTGGACTTGATCGGACCCCCTGGTCAGGATTGAAAGCCCGAAAATGAGGCTACTGTTGATCCTTATCTGTAATCTGTGACAGGCATTTCTTGGGTTTCAGTAAAAAACTAGTGGCTTCAAGAAAATCTTTGAAATGAGTAACCCGAAATTGAAATCAAGAAAATCGTGAAATCGAGTAACCAAGAACCCTAGTGATACACCATCCCTTTTTGTTAAAGATTGAAACTTTAACAAGTTTTAAATTAGTTATAGTATACAGTAGAGTAGATATGCGTATGAAATAGTTTTATTTTGTGTAGTGGTTCTAGTTTGGATTGTTGAAAGTTGTTCATCCATTAAAGTCAATCGATTATATTGGTGGGTGTAGTCGTGGATGGTGTAAAACTGTGGTACTTCAAAGATCTGATCATGATTATTGGAGTAGAGTAATTTAATTCTTGGGGTAGCTAATTTAACTATTGGGGGGGGTAATGTTCTCTAATGGTGTGACTTAATTTCATTATTGGAATATGATAAGTTCTCCTTAATGTTCTCGTATTAGATGAGCGTTTTAAAAGTTAAAAGTTACTATTTTTGGTCTTTTTTCAAAATTATTTCAGTATTGACATTATACACCGTAGCTTTTCAACTTTGTGGTGGCTACAACTTGCAACTAAGAGTTCAGTTTGGATTGATTAATTAGTAATTTACAGGATAGTTTAAATATAAGTATATCCCGTGAATAATATTACCATAACATTTTATGTGTGATAAAAGATATTATAAAAGAATTCATATTTATGCAATTTTTGTTTTTTATTAAGTTTTAGCATGGGTGAGGGGTGAGCAGCCTGTGATAGAGTTAAGCTTTGTGGTATTCTCGAGGTCAGGGTTCGGCGTGAAGCGACCTCTTTGCATAAATAAATGCAAGGGGAAGGCTGCGCACATATGCGCCCACCCTCCCCCTACCCCCGCACTAAGCCAGGGACCACTTTGTGCACCGGGTGAGCCTTTTATTAAGTTTTAGCATGGGTGTACTTTTGGCTGTGATTGAAATTGTTATTTTTTAGTATTTTGACATTGATTATCAGGGTGATGATATTATTAATGGGGTATGAAATAATATTATCGG
This sequence comes from Jasminum sambac, assembly GCA_018223645.1. Classification (NCBI taxonomy): domain Eukaryota; kingdom Viridiplantae; phylum Streptophyta; class Magnoliopsida; order Lamiales; family Oleaceae; genus Jasminum; species Jasminum sambac. Next base: position 10,471,951 of record CP073644.1, on the reverse strand, counting down.
GTCAAGTAATATTATTACCGTGGTCATAATAATGTTATCGGTGGGTAAGGTAATATTATTCATGGGATACACATAATATTATAATCGGGCCAAGTAATGGTTTTTTTTATGTTTGATTTATTTTCTTTTTTGCTTTTTTAACCGTTGCGGAATTGTAATCAAACGCATTCATATTCGAATTTGAAATTGGTCAAACAAATCATACAAACATATTTTATATAAGACACATGTACTACATAAATTTTCACCATTTATTGAATAGAGAGAGAAAGTCGGGGATGCGGGAATGTTTTTTTTTATGTTTGATTTATAGAATGTTGATCGAAATTACTTGTGGTGGTAAATTGCGTGGAGAGAGAAAGTCGAAGATGCGGCAATGGAGAAGTTAAATATTTATCGAGATTACTTGAGATAGTAAACTGATTACCTGGTGAGGTAATCTAGAGAGAGAGAGAAAGTCCGTCGAGAGAGAAAGTCAGAGATGGGGAATGGAGAAGTTAAATGTTGACCAAGATTGCATAGGATGGTAATCAAGAGAGAAAAAATGGGTAGAAAGAGAAAGTTAAAGGCAGGGAAGAGAGGAGTTGAATATTGATTGAGATTACCTGGGGCACTAATTGGGAGAGAGAAAGTACGTAGAGAGAGAAAGTCAGAGATGAGAGAAGCGAGGAGTTGAATGTTGATTGAGATTACCTGGGGTAGTAATTTGGAGAGAAAAAATAAGGGACGGGAGAAACGAGAAGTTGCGGGTTGGTTGATATTGCCAGCGGTGGTAGTCTAGTGAGAGATATAGCGTAGAGAGAGAAAGTGTAAGACGAGGAAAATGATGAGTTGAATGTTGATTGAGATTACTTGAGAGGTAATCTAGAGAGAGAAAGTGCGTAGAGGAAGAAAATTAGGAACGAGGAAAGTGAGAAGTTAAATATTAATCGAGATTATTTGGGACGGTAATTTAAAAAGAGAAAGTGCGTAGAGAGAAATTCGAAGATGTGGAAAGGGAGAAATTGAATGCTTATCGAGATTACCTGTGGAAACAATCTCGAGAGAGAAAGTCGGAGATGGGGGAAATGATGAGTTGTATGTTGAGCAAGCTTATTTGTGGTGGTAATCTAATTACTTGGTGAGGTAATCTGGAAAGAGAAAGTGCAGAGAGGGAGAAAGCCGGAGACCGAAAGGGAGAAGTTGATTGTGGAACGAGATTACTTGTGGTGGTGTCGGGATTACCTAACAAGATAATTTGGAGAGAGAAAGTCGGAGATGGGAATGGAGAAGTTGAATGGTGATCAAGATTACTTGTGGTAGTAATGTCAATACTGGCGAGAATGTCTGGAAAAGAAAGTCACGGAGAGGGAAAGTTGGAGGCAGGAAGGAGAAATTGATTGTTGATCGAGATTACTTGTGGTGGTAATCGGATTACAGCGAGATGTCGGGAGAGAATATACATCGAGAGAGAAAGTTGGAGACGAGAATGGAGAAATTGAATGTTGATCGAGATTACTTGTGGTTTGGTCGTGATGGTGGTGACGGAATTGTGATGGAGAGGTGGTAGAGGAATGGTGGTGGTGGTGGCGGAATGTTAGTGGAATGGAGAAGTTGAATGTTGATCGAGATTACTTGGGATAGTAATCTGATTACTTGTCGAGGTAATCTGGAGAGAGAAAATGTGTAGAGAGAAAATCGGAAACATAAATGGAGAAGTTGAATGTTAATCCAAATTATTTGTGGCAGTAATCTAATTATTTGGCTAGGTAATTTGGAGGGAGAAAATGCGTAGAGAGATAAAGTCAGAGACAAGAAGGGAGAATTTCAATGTTGATTGAGATTACTTGTGGTGATAATTTGATTATCTGGTGAGGTAATCTAGAAAGAGAAAGTGAGAGACGGGGGAAGGGAGAAGTTGAATGTTGATCGATATTACTTGGGGCGATAATTTGGAGAGAGAAAGTGTGTAGAGAAAGAAAGTCGGAGACGGAGAAATGGAGAAGTTGAATTTTGATTGAGATTACCTATGACGGTAATTTGTAGAGAAAAATATATAGATAGAGAATGTTGAAAATGTGGAAAATGAGAAGTTGAATGTTGAACGAGATTGCTTGTGGTGGTAATCTGATTACCTGGTGAGATAATTTAGAGAGAGAAAGTACATAGAGAGAGAAAGTCGGAGATGGGGGAAGGGAGAAGTTGAATGTTGATCGAAATTACTTGGGTGGTGATCCTGAGAGAGAAAGTGCGTCAAGATTACTTGTTGCGGTAATTTGGAGAGAGAAAGTGGTGGGAAATGAGAAATTTAATGTTGAGCGAGATTGCTTGTGGTGGTAATCTGATTATCTGGTGAGGTAATCTAGAGAGAGAAAATGCATAGAGAGAGAGTCAGAAATGAAGGAAGGGAGAAGTTGAATGTTGATTGAGATTACTTGGATGGTAATCAAGAGAGAGAGAAAATGCGTAGAGATAAGTCGGAGAGAGAATAGAAGAAGTTGAATATTGGTCGAAATTACATTTGATGTCTGGAGAGAAAGTGCGTAAAAAAGAAAGAAAGAAGTCGAAAATAGGGAAATGAAAGAGTTGAATATTGAGCGAGGTTACTTTTGATGGTAATTTGGAGAGAAAGCATTTTTACTTTATTTTATTAAGTGACATTGTTATAAATTTGGATGTTTATTTTATTAGAGTGGCATTGTTGTAAATTTGAATATTTATTTTATTAGAGTGGCATTGTTGTAAATTTAGGGTTTTATTTTATTAGAGTGGCATTATTGTAAATTTGTGATTTTTAAATTCTATTTTGGTCTTATTGTGTAAAAGATGAGTTAATGGTCAAAAAAGAGATGTGCATGATTTAGTTGTCAAATTTTCCCTATAAGTGTAGTTATTGGTCAAATGCCCTAGATTATTATCACAATTCTCAAAAGTTAACATAATAAAAACATGTGATAATATCCGGTCCAACAAACATTAGTTAAACTAATTAAATTATATTCAGTTAATCAATCAATGATATGGAAAAATAAAATAGCCAACAATTAAAACAAACTCTAATTAAAATTAAAGTTGACAATCTCCCATTTTGACTTTTTCTATTTTTCCAAAACCTTGTCATAAAGAAAGTACAGCATCAAAGTTGATTGACAAATTTCTTCCCATAAGTGCATTATCATCCCCCTCAAGTTAAGCACAAGTAAATAATGAATCAAGAGAGGAATAACGACACATAAGCAAATCAACCAATCGACACCAAAATAGAAACATGCATAAGATTTCCTGAAAGATTCGCACACATTAGCCACTTGTATACTTCTCTTTTAAAAAAATGAAATTACATGCTTATCATACACAAAAAAAAAACATGAAAAAGAAATGCTAGATGCGTCCTGTACCTTCAGATTCATCTAGGTACTATCGGCTTCCATTGAGTCAGAGCAGCGTACAGTCCACTATGCGAGAAATTTAAGTCTATTACAATGAGTATGAATCAATCAACCGTCAGTCAATCACAAACCATCATGTACCTTATGGTTTGCCCTGACTTATTAGCTTTGCACTGTGGCACACTAGTAAACTGATCAAAATCTGTATAAATGCAAACTCTCAAGTCTAGCTTGCCGACTTCTTCAATAATATGGCATTGTCTTTTGGAGGTGGAAATAGCTGTGCACAATTCCCAAAAGTCATCCTTTCGATTCTCCCCCTTTTGTTTCAACTTATGCTCATTTTCTCATTTTTCAATGTTTTTCAAAAAAAGATATGGACTTAACTTGGATTGGTAGCCTTCTTTTTCACTAACCCTACCTTTGGAAACCAAATTGCTTGTAATGCTAACGGCTAGATTTTGATATTAGGTCTACGCTAAAATATAAAGCTTATAGCATTGACGGTGGTGACTTATTCTATTGGATTGTTCGATTTAAGCGCTATCAAATTAATTTGGATTGTTCGATTTAAGCGCTATCAGATTGGATTGTTCCATTTAAGCGCTATCAGATTAATTTGGAGGCATGTTGACTAACATCAGCCAGATACGTATACTTCTTTGTCAGCTCCCAGCACTTCGGCGCATCCTGTAGTCATTGGATGATCTACAGTTAGTATCAAACTCATAGAATAGGATAGATCCACCCATATGTATGCAGAAAATGAAAACAAATGGAACTTTTTGTTTTAAAATGAATGAGCCTATCTTGGTGGAGGTGAGGCTCTGATTTGTTCAATAAGGTGCTGGCAGCATCAAGGGCCTTAGCGAACAAATATGCAAGTGGAAGATCAGGTTGTATATGCTACAGAGTGACAATCTTTTGTTCAAGTCAGCCAAATGTGCCCTACACTGTCTACTTCTGATGGAGCTGAGCCATGTTTCTCCAAACACCTATCTTCGTGAGCAATAACTTTTTACTTTCCTCAGCAGCAGTGATTTGAAAAGAACATCCTAGTACAAAATCAAACTCACAACCCCAAGATCAAGTAGTGGTAGTCATTAAAATCAGATTTGAGGATAAGAGAACTAGAAATCAATCATGTAAACGAGTATTCACAACGATCATGTGAACGAAATTCGACCAAAACCACTAACGATCACATGAAACTCGAAGAGATCCTAAATGCAAGCACACAAAAAAAAGAACTAACATGATTTTTTTTAAGCAAATAAATATGCAGACAAGCACACAAGAAGAAAATATCAAAGAAAATAAAGAAGATCTCATCTTGTGAAAGAAATGTGATCAACAGGGTAAACAAGCTCAATAGGTAAAAACGCATTTTCGTAAGCTTTCGAAACATCTTTTCTAATCCATGCTTGTTTTCCATTCAAATTGGTTGTGGTTTAGGAATCTTTTATACCCGAATGCTTGCGTTGCATGCTCTTAGACAATTTGGGATAGTAAGGTTTCTTATGTCCCTTAATCTTACAGTAAAAACATGTCGGCACATTCTTAAATCGACCACTATTCCCATTTTGACATTTACCCTTTACTTTGTATAATAAATGTATTCCAATAAAATATTACTAGGAATATATCACTATAAAAAATATACCTAACACTAAAAAATACGAAAATAAGTAATTAAGTAATGTTTGAAAAATAATTTTACTGTATCTCCGTAAAATTTGGAAAAATGGTTTTTATTAAATGAAAACTAACAATTAATATTTAATAATTTATTTTGTTTGAAAAAATTATTGTAAATTAATGCCTCTTCCCCGAATTGGGGCTAGCACCATAAAGGATATTGGATTAGGTTAGGCTAACTTGATCCAAAGTTGTGTAGTTATCAGCAATTCTTGTAAATTTACTATCCAAACTCTACCGCTTTTGTGGGCTCCAGCCCCCATAATCGCAAGACGACGGTGATGCATGGCGGTGGCGGCGGCGCGTGATGACGAATGTATAGCAAGTGTAGATAGCCATGATCATCAAATGAAGATAAACCAAATGACCAAAATACCCTTTTAGAAACAGACAAAATAGGAATAATCCAATGAATTAATGGTGGAAATCATTCATTTGGACTATTTCCACACCAAACCAACTTTTTCTGGATCATTTGTGCTGCTTTATTTTATTGTGGACCAAACGCGCACTGAACCAACTTTTTCTGAACCATTTGCCCCAATATCCCTTCAGAAAACTAATCTTACAAAGAAGGAATCAATTAAATAATTGTAGGATACAAGAAGATAAGGTAATAAAATAAATATGAATAAAATCTTACCTTATCAACAATTTTGCTAATTGTAGTAGAAAAGAGATTCTTACCATACCAATTAGGTGCAACGAATGTGGACAGGTAGAAAACAACCCTAGGCATGTATTGCTGAGACTTGTGGCTCAAACTTGGACTCTATTAAATCTTAATGCGATCCATAGATTGTTATCACAATTATAGAAAGTAAACATAATAAAAACATGTGATAATATCAGGTCCAACAAACATTAGTTAAACTAATTAAATAAAATTCAGTTAATTTAATTGATGGCATGGAAAAATAAAATAGCCAACAATTAAAACAAACTTTAATTTAAATTAAAGTTAACAACTTGTGTTTTTCAAATTTCTAGAGCTCTTTAATTTGACTTTGCCATTCACTACTTCATCTCGAGTTAGTTCTTTTGCTCATCTTCACGAGGTCTACAGTGTTAGAGTTGGATGAGTGGAACTTAGGAAACGTTTTCCTTGAATGACATTGTATCTAACACGAAGAGGACACTTAATAATTATTGGCATATGAATAATTGAATTATGTCATAAAAGGAGAGAAAATTAGTACCTTAAATAAATACTAAAAGAAGAATATCGCTTAAATGATATTGCTCTATTATAATACCTCTTCTACACTTGGGGGTACAATGACAAAGGGATCCCCCATATTTATAGTACGAAATCTTTGAACATTACCGCATGGGCATTCAGATTATCTGACCACCCCATATATTGTGTCTGCAGGTGGGGTGGTTTCATAACACTCCCCCTTAAATAACCACTTGTACAATATCTACCTCATTAAAACAACCACCAAATTAAGAAAAAAGAGTACAATTGATTGTGGGACATTCATCAATTGCCTCGTTAAAACCTTGTCCGAAATACCCAGTGGGACAAAAACCTAATCGAAGTAAAAATAGTACAATCACCCCCCTGATGTTGATCATTCTTGTATGAGTACTCCATGTGCTACCTAATTAAAAGCTTGTCAAGAAAAACCCAGTGGGGAAAAACTTGATCGAAGGAAAAAGAGTACAGTTACTCCATTTATTTTCATATCTTGAGGATTGATATCTTCATTTCTAGTGAAAGGTTTCAATGTCGTCATCATCTGGACTTCAAGTAATTTCTTCATTATAATCTGATCCAATAGATGCATTGTATTAATTTCTCCAATAGTCCCCAATATATCATGAATATGCCTCGTTAAAACCTTATTAGGAAAAACTCAGTGGGAAAAACCCTAGTCAAGGAAAAAGAGTATATTATTCATGTGAATTTGCCATTAAAGTTGTCTCATTAAAAACCTTGTTGGGAAAACCCGGTGGGATAAAATCTTAGCAAAAGGCAAAAGAATACAATGCATATTTTATACAAATATGCTTTGGGCATATCAAAATCCTTCAAGGATTGACATTCTTCATTTATTTCTACGTGAATTAAATTTCAGATTTTAGTAGCATTTATCACGTTAGACAGTATCGTGTCATATTAAATGATTATATGCAATTGATAACCTCCATCTCATCTACTCACTGTATCGAGGTATATAACCAAATCTCTTCTAAAGATTTCATATTAGTTGAGGGTTGTCTCATTAAAAACCTTGTGTAGGAAAAACCCCTTGGGGCAAAAACTTCAATCAAGGAAAAAGTACAACATATGAATTTTCCAATAATATCAATGTAGATATTTTGAGCCATTGCATGCACTGATACAATAATATATTTGGAACCTCTTCAAGAGTTTCATTCTCATTTCTTATCAAGCCCATGCATTAATACTTTAGTTACAAGGGCATCGGTATTTTCCGATGGATTTCAGCACCCTCACTGTCATTAACAGTATGTAGCGCTATCCTTTCATAGTATGTCAACGCTTTCAATTTCATTTTTTCCCCATAGTATGTAGGGCTATCCTTATCGAGATATCTCATTATCAGTCCTCTTTTAGGACTACACAATATAGTTATGTCTACATATCTTCAAATGCTTCATTTATTAAGACCATCTGTTGTCATTTGCTTTGATATATATATATATATATAGGAAAATCTTTGTTGAATAACACCTACACTTTGAGAGTGATAACTTATCAAAGCATTTCTAGCTAGTATATGAGATCATCGTTGTCTTTCATGCATCTTTGAACATCAAGTTCATATTTCAATTGTGAGGATATAACATGATGCATTTCACATATCATTTCCAGCTATTAATACTCCCCTTTATGCTAATAAAATTCTGAGAACCAAACTCATACAACTGGTATGATTTCAATCATATATGTTCTCAGCATTCAGCCTTAATGGGGGAATTTATACAGTTTGCATTCTATTCTCGATATTGGCAATTGATTGTAGGATTTTAAATAATTTTCCAATTAATATCCCACTTGTATGCGCACATCCAATCCTTCAAGGATCCATTCAAGTCACTCGGATGTACATTTACTGCGCGATTGTTAGATCTGGAAATTATGCTCATACTATGAGCAAATCATCTCATAAAGTTCCAGTTATGAGTCACATACATATGTAACTATCTAGTGGATCCTTATCATAACATCTAATAATCCACATGAAGGGTGATTGGGCTCATATATCTCACCCTATATATTCTAGATATGTTTGGGATTCATTGCCAACATTTGCTAGTAATGATCATTGATATGCATGTGTTTTATAAGCTTCTTAACCCGTTTTGTCTCCCATTTTGAATTGAATATAGCATGTCTACATTCTTTTGCATGATTTTTTGTTGTTTCAAATGGGTATTGCTTTTCTTTTCTTTGCTTGTGGTGCATAGGTGTTTTAGTAGTTAAATGTTGATGAATCGCCGCCAACGAGAAGATCCCGAGATACTAGAGTATGGAACAAAACAATGGGAGAAAAAAGTCATTTTTCAGATCACTAGAGAATGGGCAAAATCAGATGGTTGCACGGGCCTGTGCGATTCTGCACAGCCCGTGTGATGAGATTTTTAGGCTTGGCCGAATTTCGAAGAGTTTTTGACTGGGCAGATCACATGGGCCAGTATAAAAAGAACCCAAACGCTATAAGATGGGGGCTAGACCTCATTTTATATTTCTCAACTTCCTAGATTAAGAATAGACAACTCTTTAGAGATTTTAAGATCATTAAATTAGATTATTGTTCTTCAATTCAAGTTCTTCAATTCCTGCACAACTAGAGACTTTATTGGATTTATTATTTTAGTATTGGTAATTCTTTATCCTTCTGCAATTCAATTCTAACACAGGTTTTACATTTCCCTTCACGAATTTCTTTGAATTAATTAGTTAAGCAATGTCAATTTGCATCATGCATGAGTAATTGAATTTTGGGGATTAGGGTTCATCTACCCTAATTGCAATGAACATGTGAATTGAATTGGTTGTTAGTGTGAATGAATAAATTAGGGTTTCTATGCTAGAATTCTTATTGATTGATGTCGGTATAGTGCTCATCCTGTTTCAATTCATAGTACAACGAGTCAAGCATCGACATATGATTTCTCCTTGTGGACTCCCTAGCGTAGATATGGCTAGTCTTTGATCACGAGAGTGACCTAGACAACCATGGAGACCTTCTAAATTTGGGAAAAGTTAGAAACTAGTTTCTCAACTCAAATTTTGTCTTTCACACCCACATTTATGTCAAGGAAAAATTGTTCTTGTTAATTAAAGTAGACAACACCCTGACCCATTTTTTAACAATGAGATTTATATAACTTTATTTATTTGTGCTGTTTAATTGCTTATCTATTTTTGTTAAGAGTAGTTCCCATTCATTTCACCATCAAAACTCGATCGATTTAGCTAATTAATTGGTGAAATAAGAGTAGACACCCTTTAACCTCCCTATGAGATGACCAATGAGTATAACAACACCGTATACTTACAGAATTTTTCACTACCAATTATTACCATTTTCATATTCATCGAGAATAATGATTTGAAGAATGCTTCTGGTTCTTCACTTGAAATATCAATTTCAATAATTATTTATATTACTTGAACCGGGATGGTCAGTTCAGTTATGCAAACTAGTATTATTGGATTTTTCGTTTAGTAAATTCTTATATCGATTTTACTAGTATTTGTATGGTACTCAACATGATTTATATCTTGCATCACAAGGACAATTCACCAAAATATCCCATCATCATTCGGTGGCATTATTATGCACTACTGTTCAAACATGGAGTCACAACTCACGAGCATCACATCATGACTACTAGTCAACTGCAGAGTCGTAGCTTTTACACTTCATGGTACTATTTAAACACAGAATCGTATCTTATGCCCGTCCTATTATAATAGAAATAGATCATTAAGATTGTTGCAAAATTCACCCTAACACACATATCTGATGGATCATGTGCGCTCAAATCTTCACAAATACTATCCATCACTTCCGATAAATATCTTAAAAAGAATTTATCGAGGTAGGCTCGAAAGATTGTGGATGCTAATGAATAATGGCATCCCATAAGATATTCAATGGTTGATCCAAGCATAGGTTCGATTATCTAGCGAGTTTTCAAATTCCTTTAAACACATGCCAGGTATAGGTAAAAGTAGTTTTGCAAAGAAATTGAGTAAAAAGATTAGGGAACATGTGACACTCAATGTAAATCTTTGGGGTATTTATCCAGAAGCCGAAAAGATAAAAAAAAAAAAAGCATTTATTAAGGATGGATTGAGTAAGGAGTATTTGAATGATATCGATCTGGCTCTAGAGACACATCCTAGTGGATACGTGCATCGTAAACTTATAGTCTTCTGGGCCCAATTCAAAGAGAATGATCACATTATAGTCTCAAAAACTTACTTCAAAAAGTCATGTTTGTAAGTTTAGTAGAAAAACTTAACACTATAATTTTCCAACATTGACGCTGGGTAAACTACCATGATAGAGCATATTAGTGTGTATCTTGTATTTGTAAATATAGTTTTTCAATTTTCAAACTTTTTCAATCACCGACAAATGAATGTCAATTCACTTAAATTTTTTTCATTTTCGTTTTGAAATTGTCAAAAATTAAATAGTGAAATCATTTATTTGTTTGGAAATTTTTCTTTAAATAAGGAGCCACATATAGTAAAGATGTATCTCTCATCTATAAGTTGAAAACTTAGTGTAGAGAGATAGATAGATAGATGGATAGATAGATAGATAGAAAGATGGAAATTTCAGAATCCTCACATATAGGTCGATCTACACCTCCTCAGACTAAAACCATGTGTTATTGGTAGATCTAAATTGGCAGGTTATGTTCAATATGCAGATATGACAAACCACCTTGTAAGAGAATTAGGGAGATAAAACATCAATAGACTGTATGGAAGGACCAACAAGAAACTATTAAACAGTATTATAGTGGCCCCACAAATATGGGGGATGAAGGTAACAAGCATAATACCTCTTCACCGATTTGGGGCTAGCACCGCCACGAGTTCAGTTGGACTATTGCTACAAACGCAATCTATTCACGATTGCATGATGTACATAATGAACAATAGTGATGTCGTTATCGTCCTTCCAAGTGGCTATAGGACATTAGAGGAAATATTTAATATAATATCATGGGCAAAGTGGAACTTACATGCCAAACACATAGGTTTGTTGAATATTAACAATTTCTTTGATGACTTGCTAGCTTTTCTAGATCAAGGTGTAGGCCATAAGTTTATTTCTCATTCAGTTAGAAAAATACTTATTTTTACAAACACAGTTGACGAGCTTCTCATAAGCTTCAAGCGTATGTTCTAGTTGAAGATTCTGTGGAAGTGAAGGTCCATCGGTCACAAACCATCGGTGTCAAGAGAAAAAGAAGTTCGGATCCTTTAAATCTCTTATTATGAACCATAATGTTAGTTAGGAGTGGCAGAGTTAAAGAGTATTATACTCTCGAGATGCACCCCTTCTCTATGGATTCAATATGTATTTTATTTTCGCATTTCTATATATCGAGTGGTTATTTCCTCTTTTGATATTTTCAATATGTTCCACTTCAAGCCGTTTCGTGCTTCTTTTGGAGCAACAATAATGACATGATGTTGGTTTTATTAAAATACAGAATTCTAGTGTTTTAGAACTATGTGCTTCTTCAAGAGCATTTTATTATTATACCAATGCGATCTCATAGATCAATGAGATTACATCATATCATTGTTAATATGATTTCTCCATGTGATATGTTTCTTTTGATTTATCAACACGGGACTTATTGAGCATTTTACTTTTGTCTATTTATCTAATAGTAACTTCTAGTATCACTTGCTCAATTTTCTCCATTAATATTCAATAATTGTGGAGAACAAATTTTATTTTCATCAACTGCTTCTTCGAGAGCAGGATTAGAAAATTTTGGTCAACTACTTCCTTTAGAATCGGATTACTTATAACCAATCATTTGGTATAACCCATTACATTTGAGCTATCAATCGTATGGTATAACCCACCACATTAGATATATTGCAACAATTAAAGTGTATAAATCTAAATTGCAGAATTTAAATTGCGAAAATTAAAGTGCATAATAATTAACTACTTCTTTAGGAGTAGGATCTGCTCAATAGATAGTATTATCCACCCACAGCATATAAAGTGCTGAAATATATAAAACTATCTATACTATGATGGTTTAATCCATTACTAGGGAGGTGTTGCAGTATTTAAATCATGAAAATTAAATTCTTCAAATAGGTGGTTCAACCCATCACTTGGAAATCATTGCAGATAAAATTGTATAATACATCTACTATTATCCGTCCTTTTGTATTTGCCCTTTTTCCTTTGTCTTTTCTTGTCTCCTTTTCTTTTTTTTTTTTTTTTTGTTACTTTCTTTCTTATCTTTCCAACTCTCATGGTTTCCCTTTATTTCTCTCCCCATCTTCTTTCCTTCTCATTATTACTGAAAGAAATGTTGTGTAACAAGAGAATTGTAGGTCTCTAATTCGTGAGGGGATACGGCAAGACCGCTTTAAATTTGAACAAATCTTGTAAGAAGCAAAAGGGAGTTCAATACAATAAAATATTTTGATTGAGTAATTGGAATCCATGTAAGATAAAGCTATGGAGCCAATGATAAAAATGATTAAAGGAGTAGAAGAAAAATAATATAATTGTAAAAAGCATACATCCTTCATATTACTCAAATTTAGAAAACGCGCAAAGTGCTAGAAACTCGTGTTGATTACGTGTTATAAAAGAAGAGAAAATTAATACCTTAAATAAATACTAAAAGAAAAATATCGCTTAAATGATATTGCTCTATTATAATTTCTCTTCTACACTTGGTGATACAATGAGGAAGGAATTCCCCATATTTATAGTACGAAATGGTGGAACATTGCCGCATGGGTGTTCACATTGCCTAACCACTCCACATATTGTGTCTCCCGGTGGGGTGGTTTCATAACAAATTATTGGGCTTGACACTGGATATGAATTATTGGAAGTAGTCGAGTATGAGACGAGGCTTCTTGCTATTGAGATAATTCTCGTATAATTGATATTCTACTTTCCAGATGTCGAGATACATTTGATATGACCGTTAAAGCATAAAGAATAAAGATTTTGGCATAGAGATGTTTTGGCAATGGTAGTCTCCATTTGTTGCTTCTAAGAGTGCTTTTTCTACTAGAGCAAGGATGATGCAAGTGCACATATTGGATGTCAACTTCTTCAAACTCAGATGGATCCTGAAAAAGCACGTAATCATGCATCTTTTGATGTGTCTTCCCACTTCCAGTGGTGTAAAGTAATAAAAGTGACAAGCACGCGAAAATCATTAGCATAAATTATGCTCATTTAAAACCCTTCAATAATGTGAGAAACTCTTAACTAAGTCATCTAGATCGTCAATCAAATGATTCAAATCTATGAGCTTCTAAACAATCAAAACTTCATTAACGTAGATGAAATCCCCAGTCAGAACAATGTACAAAACTTCATCTAATATGAATCAAGAAAAAGTCGCAACCAAAAATCCATGGAGGGACCTAGATACTTTTCTCATATACAAAGTGCATAAAAGCATAATATTACAGATCGTGCTGAACCACTGAAGCTCTTCCGTACCTCCACAATTGGTTGCTATATATTAATGTGCCACAGATAGACATAGGGATAGCAACTGGGCTGAACAGTTAGTGAGTTTGAGTATTCGGTCTGGCTCATCAAAAGTTTGTATTCGGCTTGTATAAACATGGACACGGACTTGGTCTTGACCGAAAAATTGGAAATTCGAAAATTAGGTTTAGTTCGTGATGTTCAAGGACCTATTCGTGGACAAGCCCAACGAGTAGCCGAGAGATTGGCTCGTGGACTCGTCTACTTTTGTCCACTTTTACCCACGATATAACATCAATTTAAAAAAAAAAAAAAATTGAAACTTTATATTTCAAATCCACAACATATAGCATTTTCAAAAAGTGAAAAGAAAAAAACTCATTAAAGGAAAATTGAAATTGTCCACGGGCTTGGATCAGCCAGTGAACAACTCTGGTCCGGATCATGGGCCAAATGGGCCCGAGAAGAACCAGAGGTCGTCGTTTGGGACACGGGGCCAAGCCTGCTTGATGTCATTTCATTCCGTTTTACCGGTTGATTCACCGGTCGATAAAATTGGTGAGCATAGCTTTTCCTGACCTGCAACCTGATATGCTTGGCTCTCGTTGCATTCATGCTAAGTTTCAGCAAAACTGAATGCAAAACACCAAGAAAGTCTGCACATCTTCCCCAATTATTCATCTCCATTATGAGTTTGCATTACTGGAGTTTAACTTCCTTTATCTAGGCAGATTATACCTCACACAACTGTTACATTCTATGGATGTAATAAGGACACTACAGAGTCCAGATAATCAATGAACAAGAGATCTTCAAAACTTCAGTAGTTGGATGAATTAATGGTTTCCAAGGAATCAGATCAATTATCTACAAGAATTGGACATGGATAATCTCAATCATATTTCCTCCACTCTTTCACTATACAAATAGGCAACACTTGGAACATTAAAAACAGAGGGAAAAAACCAAATTTCATTCACAGACCTGCAATTAAATCAGATCTACTTTGATAACACAAATATATTTTATTGTAGATGAAACAAACTATAATGAAACTGACAGCAGAATAGTTGGTAATAACCTGCTTATTAGATAAAAAAAATCTACAATTGGAAACAGTTACAAATAATAGAGTTGAAGTTACAAACGTTTTTCTGGCAATGGATAATACAACACTGTTAATTCACATCTGGGTGAAATCGCCTCCAAAAGAAGCCTTGTAGTACCTTCTTGTTTCACGTTAGCCTCTTCCTTCTCCACCAAAACTGCCGCCTTAATATTCTCATACCCACCACCACCACCAGCCACATACGCAACCAGCGCTGCCTGCACAGGCCCTAAACTAGGATTGTACGCTGCAGATTCCAAATATGATCCTCTGTACACATTTCCATCACAATCCATCAACGCCACCCCAGAAGGGCACCCGCTGTAGGGTGCATGTGCGTTATTAGCAGCTTCTAATGCCGCTTTTCTCAACAGGATCTTATCATTTTCCTTATGTTCACAATTCCCATTGCTCAATTTTACAGAATTATCGCCATAGTTATGTACATCACTTTGAGGGAACCCGTTATTGTGTGGCTCGAGAAGAAGCGGCATCTCTTTACTTAACAGATCGTGAGGACCAAAAGGATTGGGCAGAATCTCAGACAAGGGCTTGAACGGAGGACCCTGGTCGTCGAGATTTTGGGAAGTGACGAGAATTCCGAGGGACGTGCCCTCGCGGAGCTCCTGCAGGAACTGGCGGCAGTGGCCGCATGGGGCATCGGATACGGCAAGGGATAGCAGCCGAGGACAGCCATGGACGGCGAGATTGGTAACGAGAAATTGCTCTGCGTGTACGGAATGGTGGAGTGGGACCCCCGGGAATTCCAGATTAACGCCGATGAATACACGGCGGTCGGATCCCAAACCCACCGCACCGACGGGAAAATCTGAGATCGGCGGCCGGGCAAGCGACTGCGCAGACTCAACTAGGCAGGGAAGGAGGTCGAGCACCGATGGGAGGTTAAGCCTTTGGCGAATCGAATCGGCCTCTTCGGCCTCGAATACGAATTTTTTGAGCAGAATTTGATCCATTTGGGAGGGTGTTACACTGTTACGGTGACCCAAATTGGGCGAGCGAGATAGGAATCAGCAATGCATTCCTACAGAAAAGGAGGTGGTTTAATTGGGAGAGAAATGCACATTTATATAGAAAACAGAAGGTGCTGTTCTGCAAATTGCTATTACTTTTTTAAAGGCTGGATGGGATTTGCCGGTGATTCGTATGGAGCATTGGCATGCAGTGTGTGTGAGAGAACATATTCAATACAATAAGATGGATTGGAGATAATGCCAACAAGAAATAATGCTGTTAGCCTATAAGTTTTTATAAATTTTTATATATTTTTATATATTTGTTTTAATTTTATATATTTTCTCTTATTTTATATTCACATATCTCGAGAGACTTATCTATATTACACAAATCTCCACTCATTCTCTCTCTTATATCATATCAAAATTCATAAAAATCAATTTTTATGCATACACTACCGCGTGCATATATAAAGATAAAATGCTTATTTTATTGAATCAGCTTAAGTTTATGAGCCAAATAGAAACCAAACCGATCATTTCAGCTTGAAAGTTTTGTAACCCTAAAAACCAGCCAAAGTAGGGTCGGGTCGGGTCTGGTCAAATAATCAATTTTGGTCGGTTTTGGGCGCGCGATCGATTTTGCTCCCCTTTTATTCTTGCTTTTTCCTTTTCGGGATGGTTCTTCGATTTTATTTTTGTTTTTTGCCTTCCCCAACTCGAACGAAATGGACCAGGTCAGATCGGGTTGGAAAGTTGGTAAGTTAATCACGCTAAATGCCAAGTCCTAATTTTTATTTATTTATTTATTTATTTATTGACATTACTACAAGTCCTAATTTTAATTTAACAAAAAGAGAGAGAAGAGAAAGGAAAAGGGAACATAAAACCTAAAAGCGACGAGAGATGTAAAATAATTTTAAAAATAATAATAATAAAATAGTTGATCATGCGAATTTAGAGTTATGATTTTGTAAAAGATATAGAAAAAGGTGATATAAAAGAAGCATAATAAGTGATATAAATATAAAAGGCTTCACGATGCCTGTGGGCTAGGGCGGTGAGGGCCGGTTGGGGTGTCCGAAATTACACCTTTTGGTACCAATATAAAAGGCATAAAAGTGATTTGTGACAAAGCAAAAGGTGGGTCCCATAAAGTTTTTCACTTCATCTACTGGTCATATAAATAATTTCATTTAATAAGTTAGCCGAATGGCATGTGGTGTAAGTTAAAAATTTTAGTAGTATGTCAGACAAATTTTGAATATTGCCATGTTTAAAATATTACTGAATTGAAACTTCAGTGGAAAATTGTGCAATTACTTTTGATGACATAAGAATAATTCTAATTACATAATTAGCCACATTAGTTGTATAATTAAAAATAATGTGTGTATTGATAAAAAAGAGTCCTCCCTCAAATAGAAGGTGGAATTGAAATATTATTCTACCACTATGTTAGGAGGTTCTACAATCTACACCCTTTATTAATACTAACAAATAACACGTGCGTTGTGTCTAATACTGTAATGATATTTACATTTTCTATGAATATAAAGTCTAAATGAAAGACAAAATTATAAATATCACAAAATTAATCATTGTGATTATATGGTTAATAAATGATCACAAAAATCTTGTAAATTATTTATACTGAATAATATCACTATATAAATTTAAGGATGTGCATCAAAATAATTTTTTCTCATAATATTTTTAAAATAATGTTTATCTAAAATTGTCGAGTGAGGATAAGATATTAGAGAATATAAAATGACACTTTCATATGAATACGAATTGGTTTGTTTCGATTTTGTTCTTCGAGAAGTGTCTTCTAATTATCAATAAAACTATCAGTATTGTTATGAATATTATATGTATATGAATATTATATGTATTAATGAGGGGAACGAGGGGATGATTTTATTATATTTTATTTATGTGAATGACTATTATACCCTTGATGAAATTATGTAATTACGATTGTGCCATTCGAAGTTTCCCTATAAATAGGGCTTCAGTTGTTAATAAAATTTACCCCTTAGATTTCTATAGAATTCATTCTCTCTAAACTCTCTCTACTTTTCTATAGTTTTATAACACGTTATCAGCACGATTCTCTAACCCTTAAGTAATATGAAAGAAGTATCTTCTTGATTGCATCTTATAGATGATCTTCAGACGTAAACCTGGATTATTACAATTTGAAATACTCAATTTTCTACAAATTCTCTCTCTACTCTATTCTCTCTAAAGTAGACAAGCACGATCGCTTCTACAGTGAATATATACCCAACCAAAGCGGTAATATAACAATTCATTCTCGAACACAGTGCGTATTGGTTCATAGAAATCCTTATAATTTACTTCAAATGGTGGGATTAACCACCAAATGAAAAATATCCACACTCTTTATATTAGATAAATAGTTTTACCACCATAAGGGACGGTCTAAGAGATTCTTTATTGATGAAGAATTTATTTATGAATTACTAAGCTGTTAGACTAAGTTATCAAATAGTTTAATTATCTTACAATTCAAATATTGACATACCCATTTTTGTGATAAGTACAACTATCATAAATTGGGTGGTTGCATGAATTCTTACATCTTTTTGTACTAATATTTACCACACTCAAAGGAGGCATTGCCACCTAGTGGAGGTTTAACTATTTATACAGCTTTATATTAATTAAATTAATTGAGACTATACTATTTGTGTTACATTTTTGTATTAATATTTACCACACTCAAAGGAGGCATTACCACCTAGTGGAGGTTTAACTATTTATGCAGTTTATATCAATTAATTACATCTTTCTGTACTACTATTTACTACACTCAAAGGAGGCATTGTCACCTAGTGGAGGTTTAACTATTTATAGCTTTATATTAATTAAATTAATTGAGACTATACTATTTGTGTTACATTTTATTACATGTATCTAATATGGTATTCTATCAAGATAATACTACATGATTAATAAATAATTAATCATACCTGAAAATGATAAATAAGAAAATATTTTTCTTCTTCAAAATCACTATTAATCTATCCTACTTTTATTAATTATTACTAAACAATATTATATCAACATACTTTTAAGAGTAATCAAATATATAATGGCAATTATTTTGTCTAGTTAGTTAATATAATAACAATAATTTTACCTAGTTAATTGATGTTCTAACTTATTTTTAATTATTTTATAGTATGGCATCAAATATTACAAAGTTAGAGTTTATGCACTCGATATTACTGGAAAGAATTATCTATCATGGATTCTTGATGCCAAAATGCATTTAAATGCCAAAGGCCTCGGAGATACAATTAAAGAAGGAAATGAAACATCAAAAAAGGACAAGGCAAATGCTATGATCTTTATTCGTCATCATCTTGATGAAGCATTAAAAAATGAATATCTTACAGCTTGAAGATCCTTCTAACTCGGGAAAATTTAAAAGAAAGATATGATCACCAGAAAGCGTAATCCTCCCCAAAGCTCGTTTCGATTGGTTACATTTAAGGTTGCAAGATTTTAAATCAGTGAATGAATATAACTCCGCAATGTTCAAAATCACTTCTACATTAAAATTATGCGGAGAAACAATTACGGATGATGATATGTTAGAGAAAACATTCTCTACTTTTCATGCCTCAAATGTAGTCTTGCAACAACAATATAGGGAACGGGGCTTTAAAAAATATTCAAAGTTGATATCTTGCTTACTTGTAGCCGAACAGAATAACGAGTTGTTATTGAAAAATCATGAATCATGTCCAACGGGATCTTTACCAATACCTGAAGTAAACAACATGGCATCTACAAGTCGTGGACAAGGATACAATAGGCGAGGATACAATTTTGGCAATACTCGAGGCCGAGGTCGAGGCCGTGGTCGAGGACGAAATTTTTTATGGCATAAAAGTGGTTATGAAAATTTCCCAAAATTTAAGAAGGCAAATAATCATGGTGAAAGAAGGGGAAATCTCTACAAAAGAAATGTGAATGAATATGGTGAAAGAAGGGAAAATCTCTATAAGAGAAATGTGAATGAATCAACAAGGGAGCCAGATAATTCGTGCCATAGATGCGGCATGAAAGGTCCTTTGGGCAAAAGTCCGTCGAATCGCTAAACACCTTGTTGATTTATATCAAGCATCTAAAAGGGAGAAAGGAAATAATATTGAGACCAATTTCTCATATAAGGAAGAAATTCCACTCTTGGAGCCATCAATGGCGACACATCTTGAAGTTGCAGATTTTTACGAACCAAATGAGAATTGATATTTCTTTACAATATTATAATAGTTGTAGTTTCTATCTGTATTTGTATGAAAGATAATAATGTGTATTGTGAATTTGTGTAATAAATAATGATGTATAATATGTGTGTAGTAGTGTGGATGTGTATGTTTGTAAAATATTATGTTCTAATTTTATATAAATAAAATACTTCATTCTAAAATTAATTATTTCTTTTGAAGGAAAATATTGGTAGTCTTTTGAGTGACTCCAAAGTCATGGATGAAGAAATACATTTAGCGAGATAGTGCTTCTACACACTCCATATTAAGAAATAAAAAGTATTTTGTAACTTGACCACGATGAAGAATGATGTAATAACAAAGATCCGGTTCGGCAAAGAATTATTGAAGGCTCTGGAAGAGCAAATGTCATATTGAAAGGGGAACACAAATTATTATCAATAATGCCTTGTTCGCCCTAAATCAAAAAGGAATCTATTGAGTTTTAAAGATATACTGAGTAATGGATACCATATTGAGACAAAGAAAAGAAAATAATACAGAATATCTATATATAACTACTATGATTTCCAAAAGGAAACATGTGCTAGAAAAAATGCCCGTATACTCTTCCTGGTCGTACTATACCAATATTAGTACAATTGAAGTACATGTTACATCTAGTAGGAAGATTGAAAATCCAACCGATTTTAATATTTGGCATGACCGTTTAGGTCATCTTGGCTCGACAATGATGAGGAGAATAATTGAAAATTCAGCGGATATTCTCACGAAAAGTCAAAAGATTCTCCAATCTAGTGAATTTTCGTGGCCGCATGCATGTTCTCGGGAAAATTGATTATGAGACCATCACTAGTTAAAGTCGGAAATGAATCTCCAACATTTACAGAACGGATACAAGGTGATATATGTGGACCTATTCACTCGCCATGCGGACCATTCAGATATTTTATGGTTTTAATAGATGCCTCCACAAAATGGTCCCATGTATGCTTGTTATCCACTCAAAATATGGCATTTGCGAGATTGCTCGCACAAATTATAAGGTTACGAACACATTTTCCAGATTATCCAATCAAAACAATCCGACTGGATAATGCTAGTGAATTTACATCACATGCTTTTAATGATTATTGTATGTCAATTGGAATAAAAGTTGAACATCCAGTTCCCTATGTTCATACTCAAAATGGTCTAGGTGAATCATTTATTAAAAACCTCCAACTAATTGCTAGACCATTACTCATGAGGACAAAACTCCCAATTTCCGCATGGGGATATGCTATTTTACATGCAGCGGAACTTGTACGGTTAAGACCAACGTCCAATAATCAATTCTCTCCATTACAATTGGTATCGAAAAAGGAGCCTAATGTTTCTCATTTGAAAATATTTGGTTGTAGTATATGTACCCATTACTCCTCCACAACGTACTAAGATGGGACCTCAAAGAAGATTGGGAATATATATTGGTTTTGAATCTCCATCTATAATTAAATATCTTGAACCCAAAGCAGGAAATATTTTTAATGCACGCTTTTGCCGATTGTTAGTTTGATGAAACAGTATTCCCACCTTTAGGGGGAGAAGATAAAAAGTTGGAGAAGGAAGTGACATATAAAAGGTTGGAAAAGGAAGTGACATGGAATACTACAACATTATCCAACTTAGATCCTCGACCTTTGGGACATGCGAGCAAGAAGTTCAAAAGATAATTTACTTACAAGGAACAGCAGATCGATTGCCGTAAGCTTTACAGACGCTAAAGGAATAACTAAGTCACATATTCCATTGAGAATACTCCTATGTGAATTGAGATTCCAAAACAAACCGAAATCGCAAATGAATCGAGAACAAAATTAAAGCGTGGAAGGCCCATCGGATCAAAAGACAAAAATCCTCGAAAAAAGAGGAGAGCAAATGCTCAAAATAATTGCGAAGGAGGCGAGAAGATATAAATGAATCATTAGATGCAATCGAGCAAGAACCTCTGAGAAGGTTCAAAACTGAAAATGATGAAATTAACGATGAAATCTCTATGAACTATGCTTTCACAAAAAAGAGATGGAATAGAAAAGGAACGATCGTCAATAATGCATTTGCATATAATGTAGCACTTGATATAATCAATGAAGTTGAAGATATTGAACCACAATCTGTTGATGAATGTCGACGAAGAGATGATTGGTTAAAATGGAAAGAGGCCATTCAAGCGAACTAGATTCGTTAGAAAACGTAATGTTTTCGGACCTATAATGCAAACACCAAAAGGGGTCAAACCAAGAGGGTATAAATAGGTATTCGTAAAAAGCGAAATGAGAAGAATGAAGTAGTGATATATAAAGCACGATTGGTTGCACAGTGATTTTCGCAAAGACCGGAATTGACTATGAAGAAACATACTCCCCTGTAATGGATGCAATTACTTTTCGATATCTTGTCAGTTTAACTGCACATGAGAAGCTTAATATGAGGCTAATGGATGTAGTTACTGCCTACTTATATGGCATAATCGACAATGATATCTATATGAAACTCCTCAAGGATCGAGATTGCTCAAGCACATAATTCGAATGATCGTGAAATTTATTCGATAAAACTCCAGAGATCATTATATGGATTGAAACAATCTGGGCGTATGTGGTATAATCGCCTAAGTGAATATCTTCTGAAAGAAGGGTACAAAAACAATCATATATGTCCATGCGTCTTTATAAAAAGGTCAATTTCAGGATTTGTCATTATTGCTGTATATGTAGATGATCTAAACATTATCGGGACAAATGAAGAGATTCCAAAAACAGTTGATTATTTAAAAGCAGAATTCGAGATGAAAGATCTTGGAAGAACTAAGTTTTGCCTTGGCTTGCAAATTGAACATTTAAAAGATGGGATATTCTTACACCAGTCTACATATCAGACAGAAAAGGTCCTTAAGCGATTTTATATGGATAAAGCACACCCACTAAGTACCCCAATGAGTGTTCGGTCTCTTGATGTGAAAAAGGATCCTTTTAGACCCCGAGAGGAAAATGAAATTGTGCTTGGTCCTGACGTACCATATCTTAGTGCAATAGGTGCACTATTATATCTTGCTAATAATACAAGACCAGATATATCTTTTGCGGTAAATCTA
This sequence comes from Jasminum sambac, assembly GCA_018223645.1. Lineage (NCBI taxonomy): Eukaryota > Viridiplantae > Streptophyta > Magnoliopsida > Lamiales > Oleaceae > Jasminum > Jasminum sambac. Next base: position 10,448,682 of record CP073644.1, on the reverse strand, counting down.
TTGGCAAGATATAGTTCTGCTCCAACACAGAGGCACTGGAATGGAATCAAACATGTGTTCCGCTACCTTCGAGGAACAGTTGATATGGGCCTATTTTACTCAAACAAAACTAAATCTGAATTAGTTGGTTATGCTGATGCAGGATATTTATCTGATCCACATAGAGCAAAATCTCAAACAGGTTATCTATTTACATGCGGAGGAACTGCAATATCATGGCGGTCGATCAAGCAAACACTCACAGCCACGTCTTCAAACCATGCAGAATTGATAGCAATATATGAAGCAAGTCGAGAATGCGTATGGTTGAAATCAATGATACAACATATTCGAAAAGAGTGTAGTCTATCCTCTATTACAACCAATCCAATCATTATATATGAGGACAATACAGCTTGCATAACTCAACTAAAGGATGGATACATTAAAGGCGACAGGACGAAACACATTTCACCAAAGTTCTTTTTCACTCATGAACTTGATAAGAATAATGAAATTGATGTACAACAAATTCGTTCCAAGGATAATCTTGCAGATCTATTGACGAAAGCATTGCCAACCGCAACATTTGAAGGATTGGTGCACAATATTGGGTTGCGAAGATTTAAAGATATCAAGTGATATTACATTGATGAGGAGCATTTTCTCAGACTCTTTTTCCTTCGTCGGGTTTTATCCCATTTGGGTTTCTTGTGAGGTTTTAACGGCAATACCTAATACTCCTATCTCCGATAGAAATGAGGGAGCAATATTTTGGCAAAACACTACATAACCACTCCAAGTTTTTCTATAATCAGTTTAGAAGATAATTTCACAAATAAATATTCAAGGAGTGTTATGAATATTATATGTATATGAATATTATATGTATTAATGAGGGGAACGAGGGGATGATTTTATTATATTTTATTTATGTGAATGACTATTATACCCTTGAAATGAAATTATGTAATTACGATTGTGCCATTCGAAGTTTTCCTATAAATAGGGCTTCAGTTGTTAATAAAATTTACCCCTTAGATTTCTATAGAATTCATTCTCTCTAAACTCTCTCTACTTTTCTATAGTTTTATAACAAGTATATTATTTATTAACTAGTTCTACTCGACTGAGAGTCTATTATAGTCCAATTCAATATGATTAGAGTACGCAAATATAGCTAGTCATTGTTTCACATATTTGTATATGTATGTATATGAGACAACGTGCATTAAAAAACTAAGCAGAACAAGGACAAAGAAATCCAGCTGGATGAAACCTAATCCAAAATATATTAGAATAAAAGAAATAGAAGAAAAACAAAACACGCGAAAACACATTGACAAGTCACAACAAAAGTCATACTACATATTTTTGTTTTTAATTTTTGGGTGCGAATCAAAGATCATTAGAAATCATTGAAAAATACAAAGACCACGAAAAATTAGTTCCCCTGACCAGATATTTTTCATTCAATCAACATTGTTATGAATAATAATTGAAGAATAATTATTAGGTGTTATGAATAATTGAGAATAATGTGGTGGTTATGAATTATGAGGAATAATTTGGTGGAGGAATAATTTGGTAAAAGATGTAATTATTATATGTGAACGACTATTATACCCTCATTTAAATTACGAATTACTATTTATTCAAGTTTTCCTATAAGAGCGTTTATTAATAAAATTGATTCCGGAAATTCAGCCTCAGAATTCTCTCTAAATTCTCCTATTGTTTCTATACTTTATAACACGTATATCAAGACAGCCTCTACCATTTGAGTAATATAATGAGATGCTTACAACAGATCTCATAGATGATCTTCCAGATCGTAAACCTAATTATTATAAATAACCTAATCCATCTCCAATCAATACTTATCTTCTTCTTTCTCTTATCTTTTTCCCACTTTCTCACGCCTTCACTCTTTCTATCTTCCCAATCACTCACGTAAAATATTTACGCAGAGATAAAGAGTTGTGGGCACTCCAAGACAGGAAACGGGTTTAAATACTGCACGTTCAATCGCTTCTCCTAAGAAAAATGAAAAAGTATATATATTATATTACTTTATAATATAATAATATATTAAACTATAATATTCTGCTTTCGAGATATAAGCAGTATGCATTATCAAAATCAAATTTTCTCGACTCCATTATACTCCGATTTAACGAGAGCTTTCTGATTTAGCCATGCAGCATTGATAGGAGTAATAACTCGCTTTTGAAATATGTTATTATCAAACTTTCAAAATTTACAAATAAGTACACCAACTTTTGAAAAAGCTACAAAATAGTCCTTGAACATTTTGATATTGATAAATTGAAATAGAAAGGAGATAATTTTCCAATCGTAAAACATTGATAAAATATTTTTGACAATTTTACCTTTAAATTGAATGGACAATTTTACCCTTAGGGTAAACCGACCTAATTTTGACGACAAGAAAATGGATAGAATATTCATGAAGAAATTCTAAATCCGTTGATTATATAAAATGGCTTGAAGTCCATTTGAGTTAAAAGATCGAATATTATTTTAACTCCCAAGAGTTCAATTACATAATGCATTTATTCTGCATGATAAGTGTGCTCTTGTAGAAGTAATGATTATTTGTTCTAGAAGAACAAATTTGCTCCCGTGAGAAGCTCAATATTTAATTCTCGACTTTATTTACTGTAATTTAATTCTTGCAATACCTCCTACTTGATGATGGGTTCAACCGTCACTAAACGGAAGGTTTTATATATTTACAGACTTTATATGCTAGAAGTGATGTAATACCTTCTACTAGCATGAGATCCTACTCAAGAAGTAGTTAAATATTATGCAATTTAATTCTTGCTATTTAAATTCAGATTTATATTTATTGCACACCCATAAGGTAGGTTCACCACCTATTGGAGGAAATTTAATTCGCAATTTAAATTTATGCACTTTATAGTTTGAGTATATTTCCAATGTGGTGCAGGTAATACCACACGATTGGTGTGAATATTTCCAATGTGGTGGGTTATACTACACGATTGATTATAACGAATCTACCTGCAAGAGTAGTTGATCAAATATTCTAATCCTACTCTCAAGTAGTAGACGATGAGAATAAAATTACTTCCCCATATATATACCAATATTAATGGAGAAAATTGAGTAAGTGGTACTTGAAGTCACCATTGGATAAATAGATGAAAATAAAATGCTTCAATAGATCCCATGTTGATAAATCAAAGAAAATATATCGCATGGAGAAATTATATGAAGTAATCTCATCGATGATATGAGATTGTATTAATATGAGAATAAAATGCTCTTGAAGAAGCATAATCACTAGATTTCTGTATTTGAATAAAGCCAATATGATATTATTATTACCCGTAAAAGTACAAACAATGTGGAACATATTGAGAATATCAAAAGATGGCATTAAGACAAACACTCGAAAATATAAAAATGCAAAAGAATATACATAATCCTAATCCATAAATGAGGGATGCGTGTCGAGTATAAATACTGTAACTCGCCACCATCAACATTAGGATTCATAATGAAATATTTAAAGGATCAATTTCTTTTTCGCTTGACACCGCGGATCTGTGATCGGACTGACTGGCTTCCATGCATTCTTGAACATATGCATGAAATTTGATGAGTAGTTCATCAACAAAGATTTAGCGTAAATAAGTATTTTTCTCAATGAATGAGAGATAAACTTATTATTTACACTCGATCTAGAAACGCTAGTAAGCCATCAAAGCAAATTATTAATATTCAACAAACCTATTGGTTTGACATGAAAATTCCACCGTACAACGAGGCTATATTGAATATTTCCTCCAAAGGTGTTGTAGCCACCGGAAGGACAATGAAAGCATCACTATTATTCATCATATACATCATGCAGTGGATGGATTGCGCTTGTAGTCTCAACCCCGCTGACCATGGTAGAACCGGCTCCAATTCGAGTATTAGATCCAACTAGATGGAAAGGTATTACGCTCAAACTCTTATTCCCCATGATTGTGCGGCCATTATAAGTCTAGCTAAAAGTTTGTTGTTGGTTCCTCCGTATAGTATATTGATTTCTTGTCTCCTAACTTTACAAATCGGTTTGCCCATATCCATATTGGATATGGCCTACCGCTTAGATCCACCAAGAATACATACGGTTTTAATCAAGGCGAGGTAAAGGTCGACTTGTATGAGATGATTTTGATATCTCCATCTCCATCTCCACCTCTATTTTTCTTCAGCTAATGAATGATAGATATATGAATCTCTCTATTTAAAGAAAAATTTTCAAACCAATAATTGAGTGCACTATTTACTTTTTGACAAATATGAAAGAGAAAATGCGTAAAAATTTTAAGTGAAATGACATATATCATCGGTGATTGAAAAATAATATATATATACATATATATATCTTAAAATGAAAAACAATATTTACAATTACAAGAAAACATTGATCTTCAAGTTATTACACCGAGCTTCCTTATATTAATATGAGAAAATTATTATACTAAAATTTTCTACTAAATTTACAAATGGGATCTTCTAAAGTAGGTTTTTCAAGAAGCATGTAACGCTGCTTGTTGATCTTTGAATTTGGCCCATAAGGCCATTAGCTCACCTGTAATGCGTGTCCACTAGGATGTGTCTCAAGAGCCTCGCTGAATATCATCCAAAGGCTCCTTTACTCAATCCATCCTTAATGAATGCTATTTTATCTTCGATTTACGGACAAGTCCCCACTGATTTACATCGAGTGTCACATGTCCATCGAGCACACTGTAGCATCCTCCTAATCTTTTTGCTCCGCTTTCTTTGAAAACTACTTTTACCCATACCAGTGCATGTATTTAGAAGGAATTGAAACCTCACCAGGATAATCTAACCTTTGCTTCAATCAAGCATCGGATATCTTGTGGGATACCATATTCATTAGCATCCTTAATCTTTCCAGCTTACATCGATAAATCCTTTTTAGGATTTTGATCCTAGAGTGATGGATAGTATTTTCAAGATTTGAGAGCATATGATCCATTATAATGTATAGACTTTGTTAGGATGAATTTTGCAATAATTTTGATGATTTATTTATAGAATAATACTAAACGTATGAAATAAGACTCCATTTTAAATAAATAATATGAAGCGTAAGAGCTCATTTGGGAATTAAATAATAGCGGATGTGATGCGTATGAGTCAGAATCTGTTTGAACAAAGAGTAGACAATAATGTCACTAAAAGATGATGGAATATGTCGGGTGAATTGTTTCTATGATAAATCATATTGAGCACTATACGATACTAGTGAAATCGATATAAGAATTTCTTGAACTAGAAGTTCAATAATACTGCTTGCAAAACCGGACTGACCATCCCTGGGCTTAAATAATTATTGAAATCAATATTTCAAGTGAAGAATTAAAGGAATTCTTCAATGATTGTTCTCGATAAATGATGAAATCATTACCAATATGCTGAATAAATCCCAAATATATCGGGAATAAAGGATGAGAAGTATGGGCCCATCTATCCTCCATGTGGACTACTAGATATTATGATATGGATCCACTAGATAGTCACATGTGTATATGATTCAGAATTTGAAATTTATTTAAATATTTGCTCATGATGAGCATGATTTTAGATTTAATGATAAAGCTAGTAAATGTATATCCCAATACTTGAATAAATCCTCAAGGATTGAGTATGCATACAAGTGGATATTATATGGCAAATTATTTAAAGTCTCAAATAAATTGCCGATATCGAGAATAGAATGCAAACTGTCTAAATTCCCATATTAAGGCTAAATGATGAGAACATATATGATTAAAATCATACCAACTGTATGAGTTTTGGTGTTCTAAATTTTCTCGGCATGAGGGGAGTATTAAAGGTTGAAAATAATATGTGAAATGCACCATGTTATATCTCCTCGAATCGAAATACTAACTTGAAGTTCAAAGATGCATGAAAGGCTATGAACAATCACATATATCATTTACGATGCTTTGATAAGTTAGCACGCTTAGAAGCGTTGATATTTCCCCAATCATATATATCAAAGCAAATTATAAAAGATGGTCTTAATAACGGAGGCATATGCTCTTGAAGAGTATATAGACATAACTATATTGTGTAATCCTACAAGAGGATTGACAATGAGATATCTCGATAAGTTATGTCGATATGGGGAAAGAAATGAAATTGAAATGTGTCGACACGATATGAAAATGTAGCGCTACATATGATCAATGATAATGAAAATATTGAGATATATTGAAGATGATAAATGGTGAATGTGAAATCCTTAACTTATGAGATGATGAGATGATGATGACTATTGCTCAAGTTTAAAGATAAGCATGGTGGTCATTATATGTTGCATGCTCATGAAAGTTAAATTACCGATCGTGTGTGTAGTACCGAAAAGGAAATTAAAGGATCGGATGAGCTAAACCCGTGTTTATGAGTACCCTAAAGGGTGAGCTAAACCCCTGGGAATGAAATAACCTATTAAGTGAGTATTAAATGTTAAATGATATATTTTAAATGTTAGTTAGTTATGAAGGTTTACTTATATGTTTACATGTTTTTACGATGAATTTATATGCTTTAAATTGTGTGTTTGGAGATATGTGTTCATGGTGAATATTTTGTAGTTGTGTACGAAAATTGATGCACTCTAAATGAACGAAGAGTATAAAACCAATGTATATGATACTCATACAAATGTATGAAAGATTTTGAAATGCTTGCAGCATACTTGTATAAAATACGCGTTGCACTCTTTTTCCCTTGACGAGGTTTTATCCCATTGGGTTTTCCTAGCAAGGTTTTTAATGAGGCAACTTTAAAGTGATTCACATGAATAATGTACTCTTTTTCCTTCATTAGGGTTTTTCCCACTGGGTTTTTCCTAATAAGGTTTTAACGAGGCATATTCATGGTATATTGAGAACGATAGGAGAAATTGATACAGTGTATCTATTGGATCAAGTTATAATGGAGCTAATGCTTTAGATCCAAACGATGATGATATTGAAATCATTTACCGTATAAAGATATCGCTTCAAGATATGAAATCAAGCAGGCAAATTGTACTCTTTTTCCTTCGATCAAGTTTTTTCCCACCGGGTTTTTCTTTGACAAGGTTTTAACGAGGCAAAGACGTGAATACTCATATGTCATTGATAGACATCGAGGGAGCAATATTTTTTATGAAGCAAAGGTATATAACCACTCCAAGCTATCCCGCACCTGTGGTTTGAAGTTTTTTCCCACCGGTTTTTCTCCAAACAGTCCAAGACATTTGTATTAATAGTCATTCAAGGGAGTGTTATGAATAATAATTGAAGAATAATTATTAGGTGTTATGAATAATTGAGAATAATGTGGTGGTTATGAATTATGAGGAATAATTTGGTGGAGGAATAATTTGGTGGAGGAATAATTTGGTAAAAGATGTAATTATTATATGTGAATGACTATTATACCCTTGATGAAAATTATGTAATCACTTGCCACCATTCAAGTTTTCACATAAATAGTGCTCAGTTATTAATGAATCGATTCAGAATCTTTAATTCATTCTCTAAATTCTCCCTATTGTTTCTATACTTTTATAACAAACATCATATTTTAGAGTTAGAGTTTTCAGTACATGCATTTCTATCTCAACAAACGCCGTAGCGATATATTTCATATGATATTCGGTCAAATATTATTTTTTTAGAAATTCTTTATTTAGAAAATATTCTTTATTTTAAACGATTACTACTTAAAAATTATTCTAACAAACTCTTTATTCTAATTTTCAAATTTAGAGATTGGGTTTTGACTCTCTAAATTTGAAGAATCAAACTTGTTCTTTATTTTATTTTGTATTTATTTATTTAATGCATTCACATATATAGCTATATTAATTTATTGATTATTTGTAATATTTTTAGATCAATTGTAAAATCCAATATTTTTACATACATAAATATAAAGAATGTAAAAAAATTTACTCTTTAGAGTAAAAAAATTTCTGAGAAATATGCTCTTTGAAAATAAATTATCTATTAGACATGCTTTTAATCCCTTTATTATAGTGTATAACAGTTTGATTGATACAACGCACGAGGTCCTTCCTTTTTTGATTAATTAATAATAGTTTAAGATCCAGACCTTTGTCCCCATGTGTTACTCTTCCAAATGATTCTAATTAATGGATATGATGGAATTAGGTTCATCCTATCACGCTAGTGGAAGCTTCAATGAAGCCACCCTCGTAAATTCGGATTTCCAGCTCTTTCAAGGCATAATTCCACGTGTTCGATAATGTCAACTTTGAGTTAACTTCTCAAAGGTCGTTGGCCAAAATGTTATTACGTTTATTGAATGATTTGTTCGGACTTTTTATTTCTTGGTAAAAATTATAAGTCATTAATTAATTTCGTACAGTTAATTGACTTACATGAACGAATCTTTGGAATTAATGATTTTCACATAATCATAAGGCGATTAAAACGGTCCTTGATTCATTGACGTCACTACTACAAAAGTGAGTTTAGAAGACAACTTTAAAGGGCGGTTATCATAGTAACCGCCCTTTAAAGGTTTTTCAAACCTGAAAATTTAATTCAGAAATGGTGATAAATATGGGTTAGGGTGGGTATGATGGCCGGAATAGGCGGAAAAACACTTGCAGTGAATAGACGGCGGTGGTTGACCGCCGCCCAAACATGTTAAAAAAAATAGAAATTACAATATGCGTCGGTTACCGGAGAACGGCCGCCTATACTGCCTTTACGCGGCGGTCGCAATGACCGCCGCATAAAACCTATCCATTTAAACACTTCCTTCTTCATGGATACGAACCAGACGCCATTTACATAGATGCAAAAATGGAGAACGAGAAAACATAGTTTCCACCAATCGAAATACTGATAAAATCCGGCGATACATCCATTGTTACAGCCTTTGGAGCTCGAAATTTCTTGGAACATTGTGAGGGACACAGCAAAGGGATACCCATTACCTAAAAAAGTGAGTAATTTCAATTTTTTGTTATATTATGAAATGTAGTAGATTAAACATTAAATCTTACTTGTTTCTATACCTAAAATCATAGTAAAGCTTGAATTTAGATTCCATTAGGCATTTTCTTTAGAGATCTATGGTTTTTTTTTTTTTTGTTTCTTTGAATGTTTCTGCCTCGTTTTTTTTCTTTTTTTTTTTCCCTCGAAATATAGTGGCTGTAAGAATTTTTAATTCTCAATTTTGTGTTAAAATGTTGCAATCTCCCTAATTAATTGGAAATGTGGAAAAGTGTTGTCGTTATTTTTTAAAATGCCCAATTTGGATGATTTATGTATGTTTGCAATTAATATTTGGTTAATGCAATACCCGGATTTTCTTAGTTTGTGGACGTATGTGGGATGTAAGTTTGCTTCTTAGATGCAATACAAGTAGAAACTTTATAATTTGGGAATTTTACAATATTTTGGAATTTTGTTTAAATTTGTATTTTTCGTGCTAGTGCACTTGTTTGTTAATGTAATTTTCGAAAAAATAGTTTGTTGTATAACAGTTATTCAAGTCTATTTTTTGATTTTCTTATCTTTAAATTAATTTGGATGTAATTTCGTTACCAATTACCTTGTTAACGAACACATGTGATTCCTTTAGATCCTTTTATAATGATTTCACTTGGTTGCATAGGTCAATATAACCTTCCCTTGGTACTTATATTGAAATGTTCGTATTAAATATGTGCCTTTACCGCCATGCAGGGATATATTTTTGACTGACACTGCAACCCCTTGTTTTCACCACATTTTCGTTTGGTGAGTATCTTATCTCGTACAAAACTTGTTGCTGGTACGCGTAATGCCATGTCATCAATTACCACTAAGCTTAGAAAATCCGTTTGAATGTTAGTTTGCAAGTTGCACACTTCCAAATGGTCGGACAGTTTGTAATTTGCACTCTGACCTTTGAATTGTCCCAATGGATAGTTTGTTGTTGATATATGAATTGAGCGCTGTGTCATCGACTGTGCTACGTAGTTTGTTACGACTCCACGCTTGATTTCGGTAGCATCTCTCTATTATTCTCCGGCTGTGCTTCGCATACAATGCCGATGGCACACTTAGGAGAATAAGGGGAGATGCTGCCGAAATTTACGCGGGGAGTTGTAGCAAACAACGTAGCATATGGTGACACCCTATGTGCGCAATTCATATGCCAGCAGCGAATGGGTTAGGATCAATACCTTGTAGTACGGAGTGACAAGGGGAACTAGGACATCATCATGCAACATGCCATAGTAATGCACAAATTCCAATTACTATTTGGCTGATATACGTAATACTATGTTCTTTTTTGTTAACCCTAACTCATAACAATGCCTTAATAATTTTCATTTATGCGTAAAAGTTGGCACACATCCCCAATCGTAATCATGGCAACCGGCAATAACTGTAGACCAAATCTTGTTTGAAAAGGCCGAAGATTACCCGCTTCCTGTGCCTGATCGTGGTCGTACAATCTTGGGAGATGTGCTGCTAGGGCAGGTACAATGGGCCAGACGTTTGGTGCATATTGGTGAGGTAATTTAATGTCCATGATAGTACATTTGGTGTCTTAACGTACCAAGGGTCTTGTGAGATAAAATGTTTCAGATTGGACAGATTGTTCATTCACGATGGTCTTTTATTAAAATTGTATCTCTAACCTGTACTGTAACAAGCACGTTTGTTTGCACACAGATAGTACACAAACAACCGGCGTCGAGTAATAGAAGTGGTAAACATGGTGTAGACAACATGGTCCCATCATCTGCACCACAGTTGGCATTCGAAGGGACACCAATGGGGATCCTACATACAGTGCTGAGTACCTTTCCGCCGGAAGAGAACGGCTTCTATTTTCGCACCCTCGACCGCGTGTTTGCTGAGAGTGGCGAAACCACTTTTGTGGAGTTCGACGACATATGGAGATTTCTCAGGATGGAGTGGCTTGATATTTCGATTTTGAAGCTATTCCAAATGTGCGAGTCTAGCTGCATAGTCGGTTCTTGGGTTAATGTAGCTCGGATGTCTTATTATATTATTATGTCATTATTAGGTACCTTCACGGAGTATGTCGAGATACTGGCTCGGATTCCATCGGCTTTATATCCTCTGAGCATATTGCAAGCTCCATAATGTTAAACCAAGGATATTTGGAGAAAGCGGCCGAGACGCTAGTGCTGCACCAATCTCAGAAATACGTGTTGGCACCTCATATCTCGAAGTATAATTAATATCGACTATGCCTCTTTAATGTTTAATTGTTACTATGTGCCACTAGTTGATGAGACGATAACGAGGCGACTGAAACATTTACTTTCATTTTTTCAGCGGTCATCTCGCCTTCAGAACATGTTGTATACAAAATGGATTCCCTACCGCATTCTACCGAGTACAGCTCCTCCGGAGGTGGGGTTGGTGGCTTGACTGACAACACCAATGATGTGAAGCTCAAGCTAGCACTGAAATCGTAAGCAACTAACGTATATATATTTTTTTTCTTCATCAAAGTGGAATTGTATAGTTCAATGTCTAATCCCAGCGAAAAATTCTGTGAGAACGTCTCCCAACATTGTGGTACTCGTAGGTTGTTCAATGCATTTCACAGGCGCTTAGGTACCAGTTCTAGACAGTCATTGTCCTGGCACGTCATTCAGGTATAATTTTTTGAAGGGGTTTGTGTTGAAAAATCATGTGATAAAAAAATTCATCAAGTAACGTTACTTTATAGTTGATATGCATCTGCATGAATTAGTGTCCACGGCAGCCAACTGGCAATGAGTGTGTCTATTACGTGATGAAATTCATGCTTGACATCGTGCGGTATCATAGTCGAACCGAGTCATTGCTCGAGGTTTGTTACACTAATGATTTGTTTTTTCCCATGCGTTGCATTTCGTTGTAAGTGTAGCAAAAAACATAAACGATGTATTGTTGTCGCAGGTCAATTTCTCGCCATTTCATTATTCTGAAGATGAAATCGATGAGGTGAGGAATTTATGGGCGGGTTACTTGTTAGATTTGTACGCTCAACTGTAGTCGTTTGTTTTTAACTAATTGTTACTCAAAGCATGGCCATATGTAATATGGAAAGAAATGACTGTTGTTTGATGGATGTATTTTATTCTCACATGATATGGTGCAAGTTATTATGTCAATTCTCTTGTTTTTTCGACATCATTCTGAACGTACTGCCTTCATCGTTATTAATACCATCGTTGGTGAAGTTTTGGCTGTATCGAAATGCAATGCGATAGTGATGATTTTGGTTTGCATGGGAATATTTTTAGTGATTGGTGTAATGAAGGTTGGTTTGCATGGGAATATTTTATTGGATGTATTGTATTACGTTTCGTTTGGTGATGTTTCTGGTTTTTCGGTGAGGAGAATTTATTGTATTGCTGGAATTTATTTGAAAGGTCTATGCGGTGACAGGTGGTAATGTATGCTGGCGAATAAATTTTGGGCTAGCTACAAAAATAATGGAATGAAAGAAAAAAACTAAACTATAGGCGACGGTTGTAATTACCGCCGCCTAAACTCAAGATAAATTGAAAAAAAAAACTTTTTTACAATAGGCGGCGGTCATATGACCGCCGCATAATGTCAAAGAAAGATTAAAAAAAATGCGTATATAATAAGCGGTGGTCATTTGATCGCCGTTTATTGCTTATTACGGGGCACTTTATGCGGCGGTTCAAACAACCGCCTTTTAAAATGGTAGGTATTAAACGGCTCCCAGATAAAGGGCTCCTTAGAACCGCCCTTTAAAGTAGATTTTAACCGCCCTTTAAACATGTTTCTGTTGTAGTGGACGTAATTTGAGGCGGATCTAAATGGCAATATCTAGTGGAACGAAAAATGGATTTCTACCATTTGGCCTTTCTTTTTTGTGTATGAATAATTAGGGATACATACACTATTATAGTTTTCTTATGTGGTTTAATTAAGAAACTAAACCTTCTCAAAAGACCAATAAGAATTTCAACTCGATAAGGATTAATATTAGACAGAAAATAGTTCACATCATAAGTTATCATTTCCCCTTTCGTAGGCTCTCCTTCCAACCACTGGTTGACTTTATTTCTAAGGTTTTTTTCTCATTAAGATTCCCCATTACTTTGCATAATCATCATCTCTATCTCATCAATCATCACAGAAAATAGTGTTTTCATCATTAATTATGAAGAGGCTTGTCTACTCTCTAAGCGGCTGCGGCTAGAAGAGGAGGCGCAGGCATCGTTGGTTATTAGTGACTAGGCTTGTCAAGAAAGAAACAATAGCATGTAGTTAGCCTCTTTGATAGGGTTCTCGGAGACCGACCAGTGAATAAGTAAGCACTCAAATGAGTGCTATGTATTATATGGCAAATCGCGAGGCTGTTTTTAGCATACTCGAAAGGCGGCGTCAATGCATTTTTTATTCACTTTGGTGCGATAGAAGACACTCAACGCATACTTTCCTATGGGCCGTGGTTGTTTGGCAATCAAATTCCTATGGGCCGCATAATTTCTAATCTATCGAGGGCAGCTGATCTTATGAACGTATACTTTCTGTGGGGTCGTGGTTGCTTAACAACTGAATTCTATCAGTTTGTAATCTATCGAGGGTGGGCAATCTTATGAATATAGATTTCTAGTCAATGCCTTTTCTCCATATGCTTAATTTACCTCTCATCTACATGGTAGAGGCTTTTGAGGACTGTTGGGAACCAAATTGGTGACATTGAACGAGTTATATGGAAAGTACGACCCCGAGTGCTTGTTGGAATCAATGTGCGGAAACCTTTATGCAGAGTGGTCAAATCTATCAGGGGCTTTGAATATAAAATATATGCTACCTTTGCAAAATGAACACCTGCCAAATTTCTGCTTTCAGCGCAAGTTAATTGGACATAAGGCTTTCAACTCCTTGAATCAAGGAAGTTGCGAGAGTTCGAAATGTGAACCAAAGTTTGGCAATTGGAGAAGGGCTTGCGAACTGATTAATCAATGTACAAGGCAAGAGAACTCAGATTTTGGTTAGTCTTGGAGAACAGAAAATTCAGCACTTGTGGACCCCCACATTTAAATAGGGACATATGTAGATGAGCTCGGCTGTTTGTTAGCCACTGATAGGATGGTAGAATCAAGTCTCAAAAAGGTTGTGGTGACAGAAGCATGCTATTGGAAGTTCTTATAGGGGTGGGGTGGCTAGTGGTATGGGTTGGAAGAACTGGAAGTGAAAATCTCTAACTAAGCTTATAGGGGGAACATCAACATGGATGAGGTTGCCGGGTGAAAGGAGCCCACATGGCAAGAGTAAATTATCGGCGTCTTAGTTGTGTTTGGTGGTAGTACGCATGGTAAACTAGTTTTTGGCGAGTCCAATGCTAATGTGTTTGTCTAGCTAATGAAGAAGCAAATCTTAAGGCCTACGACCACCGTACACCATGAATTGTAATAGTTGGAATGTATAAAGGATGGGGAACCCTATACATTATTGTTTTTCGAGAGGTTTATCTGTAAAGTTTTCCCAAGGCTAGCTTTTCTTTTAAAAACTAGACTCATGAATACTACGATAGAATTTATTCGGGTTAATTTTGGATTCTCATCCAAAATTTTTGCTGATTATCGTGGGTTTAGTGGGAGCTTAATGTTACTAGGGCAAGAAGATTGGGAGGTAGACATCTGGTCCTACTCTGTTGGGCATATTGATGTCATGATTATAGTTGGGGATTCTTTTAGTTGGCGCTTAATTTACTGGCTTTTATAGGAATCCAGTTTTGGGCTAGATGATAGTTTCTTGCGATTTGCTATGGTAGTTGTCTGATCAAGGTGATTTTCAATGGTTATGTTGTGGTGATTTTAACAAAACGTTATTTTTGCACAAAAGATAAGGTAGTTATTTGCGACCATTATCCTTTGTGGAGAATTTTCGGCAAACACTTGAGTCATATGGTCTCTCTGATTTGTTTTCTTTGGTTTTTTTCCCCCCGATGACTTGGTATAATGGAAGGAAAGAAAGTAAAAATATTCAAGCTTGACTTGATAGAATGGTTAGTAATATTGGGTGGCAACATTTGCATCCATTAGCTTATGTTGATCATATACCAGATATGATGTCTGACCAGTAGCCGATGCTCCTCCAATTTGGCCCAAAATAATCTTTATCCAAGGAACGTCTTCTTCACCCCTTTTGTTTCGAACCTTTATGGGTTCATGAAGAGGGCCATAAAGAGCTAGCTTCACTTTTATTGGGTTCGTGGAACAATACTGGTGTGAACAATCCATGCAACACCATCAAACAATAGTTATCAAATTGTGCCCTAAAATAGAGTCGTCGGGCAGGTGATCAATTTGGGAAGATTGATGAGTTAACAACTAAGCTTGATGGTAACTTTAGTAGGACATCTCCCAGTAGGGTTATGGACTAGATTCATCAGTTGAAGTGGGAGATTGAGGTCTCATAGAAAAGAGAAGAGCTATATTGGAGGCAACATTTGATGACATTGTAGTTTAAGGAGGGAGATTGCAATAGTGTTGTTTCCATATGCGAGCCACTACTTGTAAGAAGGAAAATACAATTCACTGCCTAAAATGATCAAATGGAGTTTAGATTGAAGAAGATGAGGCTTTTGTTGACACATTGTGGCGTATTATGCAAAGCTTTTTATTTGCACAAACCCTTGTGAGGCCAACTTATTGAAGGGGGTTAGCCTAAGTTGCACGGAAACTGAAATGGGATATGAAACGGGACACGAAACGAAATGGGAAAAGCTATAGAAACGTTATGTGGTAACTATTTATTTTCCTATATAATTTCAAAATCCAACATCAAAAAATTATTTAATATGAACTAGATGCCCAAAATATCCAAATAAACCAATCTAATAAAAATTTTAACTTTATTGTGGTAAAAAAATAATTACTAGAATGAAGCAATACTAAAACAAAAAAATTAAAAATTTCAACAATTAAATTTTTTGAACATAATGTTTCCTAAAAGTTCTTTACAAGTTTCCGTAGAGTATTTATAAAGTTTCCATAGAGTTTCGGAATTTATTAAAAAATAGGAAACTCTTTTCGAGTTTCAGAAATGTTTCCAAAGAGTATCCGGAGAGTTTCGGTTTCCGAAACGTTTCCAACATGAAACGATTACCTTTTAGGAGTTTCCGTGTATCATAGGGGTTAGCTATATGACTCGTTCTCTCTCCAAGGAGAAAATTAATATGTTGGGCTAACTTTTCACCGAGGTGGATATTTCTATGGCTTTCTTCAACATGGGGCCCACCAGGGCCCCTGCTGTGATTGCTTTCATGCTCGTTTTTACTCGATGCATTGGGAAGATATTTGAGCTCAGGTTTGTCGCTCTTATTTGTCGATTTTAAATGGGATGCCTCTATTCACTCCATTAATGGGACTACTATTGTGCTAATCCCTAGAACACCCTTCCTCAATGCTATAATTGATTATCATTCGATATCTCTCTTTAATATGCTTTATATGATTATCTCCAAGTTTCTAATGAATAGGTTCAAAGATTCTTCCATCTATTATCTAGGGTTTTTAGGGTGCTTTCACGCAACGGTGGTTGATCACGGATAATGACATCATTCAATTGTGTTACTTTACTCAATGGGAAGATGAATAATGGTCATAAGGGGTTTTAAGAATTAAAAATTGATTTAAGTAAAGGTTATGTGAGGTAAAGTGGAGCTTTATTGAGATGGCGTTGGTACACATAAACTTCCCGATGTGAGGGGTTTGGTGCATGTTGGATTATATCTCTATCTTGAAATTCACTTTCACCATCAATGGCCAATTTCAGGGTCTTTTGAAGCTATCTAGAAGTCTTAGGTATGGGTGTCCTTGTTCGCCCTACTGGTTCTTTTTCTAGATCGAGGCCTTTTCACAATTTTGAGCCCGACCTAATAGAACAGGGGATATTGTTGGTATGCAGTGCTCACAGCATAGTGTTCAACCATCTCCTCTTTATAGATGACTCGCTTTTGTTTGGGTGGGCTATCCCAAAATATGCAGAGAACATTATGCATCTTCTTGGGTTTCATGAACGGGCTTTGGGTTGAAAGGTAAACATAGAAAAAACTTCCATCATTTTCTCACCAACTATTGCGAACGATGTGCAGAATTCTATTGGTGTGAAATTGGATGTGGATGTTACTAGACTACACGGCAAATATATCAGCTTTCTAGCTATGGTGGGGCGAAATAAGATGTTGGCTTTCATGGTACTCTTGGGGATGGTTTTGAAAAGAATTAGCAAGTGTTATCAAAGCATCTTGTCCTCGGCAGGGCGTGATGTTATGATTAAAGTTGCACTATAAACTATCCCTATTTATGTTATGAGCATTTTCAGATTATCGGGTGAATTATGTGACAAGCTGGGTGGTGTCATTATGAAGTTCTGGTGGTGTGAGAAAGAGGGAAAGTGGAAGATGTATGGGTTCGGTGGGAGAAGCTATGTCGGGCTAAAAATTTTGTAGTTTGGGGTTCATGAGCTTGAAACCTTTAACAAAAGGCTTTTAGTGAACCAGGCAGGGAGGGTTCTTCAGCATCTGAATTTCTTGGTAACACGGGCACTAAAAAGTAAGTATTTCCCCTTGGATCATATTCTTTCTTGCCGCGATAATAAGGGGAGTTCTTTCATTTGGAAAAGTATGCTATGGGATTAGGAACTTCTCCGAAGCGGTCTATGTTGGAGAGTAGGGAACATGAGACCGATTTGGATTTGGGATGATGTTTTGATTATGGATGCTTGTATACAACGTCTTCTCACCCCTTGGGTTATATTCTTAGCGTGGGTAAGTGATTTGATGGTGGATGGTGGGTGGGTGGAATTTGGCGGTGATCGAGGTTACCTTTTTGCCAGTTGATGCCAAAAGAATCCTCTCTATTTTCATTGGAAATAGTCTCCAGCCTGACAGACTTATTTGTGGCTTCACACTGTTGAGGAAATTCTCTATTAGAAATGACTATTAGCTGGGTGTTAACAGGTAGTGTCCTACTTCGGTGCAGGGTAATTCCGATTTGTAAAGAGGGAGTTGCAAGCTTTGGAATCTAGGATCACTACCACTAGTGTAATCCTTATGCACGAGGTTATTAAAGTATGTGTTACCACCAGGTCAAATCTTAGTCACCATCATATTATTGCTAAATTAATATGATTGCGGTGTCATGCAGTCGAGACAGGCCTCCACCTGTTTGTATAATGTGGTTGGGTCCAAAGCTTGTGGAAGGAGATTTGATGTTGGTATATGGTATATGAAATTACACTTCTAGTCCTTCAAGTTTTATTTAGAAAAATTTGGACTTTCAGTAACCATTGGTGAAAGTAACATAAACTTCAATGACTGTAGGTGAAATTTTGAAATTTCACTGGCCCCGTTTCGTTTTTAATATAACTTGAGTTACCGTTGGCAAAATTAACTCATTCCTAAATGTTTTCATTTGAAAAATATTTGTAATAGAATATCTATATATTATTATATAAATAATATGAGCATGTTTTCCCGTTCATTCTATGATTTTTCTCAATTAAATAATTTATATTTTGTTCATAATTCCACTCAAACACAAATCCCTAATTTACCTAATTTACCCGTGCACAATTTTCCCTAAATTCATGGTTCTAATTAAACTGTAATCCTTAATTTCCGCACACGCTTACGCATTGGATATCTTTCCCTAAACTCATGGCCCCATAATTTTAGGTTTTATTGCTGTTAATTCCTTTTATATCTTCACAAATCTGACGCACATCCCATTCTAATTGGAATTCCAATCCCTCATCTTCTAGGATACGAAGTCAATCTTCAGAAATCTCAAGCATAACCTGCTCTAATTGAAATTATATTATCTCCTCTTCTAGAATTCGATTACCTCACGTTGGTTATTCTCTTTCATATCCACTAATCCTACTGGTAATCGATAAACACCATTCTCGCATCAATAATTTGTTGTTAATCCTACTGGTAATTGATAAACACCAATCTTGCATCAATATTTTTCCTTTCTCAATTTGATCATTATGGCAACAAACACCTATCATAGATTTCCTCTAAAGTTAGGATACCCAATTCTCTATACATATATACGTTTCCTCTATTTTGAAAGTTCTCAACAGACTCATCGAGTCTTCTTAGGTATTTATAATTGTGCTTTGACTCTTTGTTTAATTCATCCATTACGGAACTGTTGTTTATATGGATATTTTTAATTTGTAGTGTTGTTGTTTTTCTCTTTCAGTTATATTCGATTGTGACGAGGATAATTGTATATTGTCAGTTGATCGAAGGTACGTGACATGAGAACATTCTTAATTTTGTTCTTCATTTTCAGTAGTCTATTTTATTTCTTAAGAGGTAGCCTTTTTTATCTTTCGTTGTCTGTTTTTTTTTTCTGGTGTTGATATTTTACTATGTAGAGATGTGCTAATAAGTCTTATTTCTGTAATGAACATTTAAATAAAGACCAATGAATAAACAAATTTCATTTGATCAAATTTCATGCCTATGTACTTTTTTCTTTGTTTCGAACCTCGTAATCAAATATCTAATTTTTCGGGATTCCAATATCTAATTTTTCAGGCTTCCATATTCATCATGTGTGCTTTTTTCAATTAGTTTCAAACTTCCAGTAATTAGTTTCAAAGTGAGGCAAAACTGATAGTGGAGCCGTTTAATGGTTGAAAAGTAATTAGTTTCAGACTTTCAATATTCATACTACGTGTTTTTTTTCAATTAGTACCTCCGTCCCACAAAGATAGGCTTGTATTCCATTTTTGTCCGTCCCAAAATACAGGCCACTTTCTATTTTATTTGCATTTTATTTCTTCCATTTTCCAATTGTACCCTTATTTAATATACATTATTAATAATTAGCATTATTTAATGCAAAGGTATATTTGAAAAAACATAACTAAAATTTACTTTTCCAATAATATTAATGGCAATTTCTTAAACTATGTGAAAGTCAAACCAAGCCTATCTTTGTGGGACGAAGGTAGTAGTTTTAGACTTCCAGTAATTAGACTTCAAAGTGAGGCAAAAATAATAGTGGAGCTGTGTAATAGCTGAAAAGTAATTAGTTTCGGACTTTCAATATTCTCTTGGTGCTTTTTTCTTTGTTTCAAACACTTCGATCAAATATCTAAGTTTTCGGAGTTCCAAAATCTAATTTTTCCGACTTCGAATACTCATCCTGTGTGCCTTTTGATTTTGGTTTAAGACTTCAAGTAATTAGTTTCAGACTTCCAATATCTAAAATTTTTTCCCCTTCTGTTCTTATTTTTCTCATCTTTGATACCCTTTTGTTTTGCCTACTTTAAGATTTAGTGTGTAGCTTCACATTCTGACTTCGATTTTGTGTATATATGTTAGAGCTACTAATTTATTTTTTTTAACTCTCATTATCAATTTTTTTATATGTTGTCTGGGAGCAGATTCTTTGCAATGGCTCCCAACAAAATTTTCTTACAAGAAGTTGTTAGCGATGAGCTCCCCTGGAATGCTGACTTTTTGGTTCATGTCATGCGCTTATGATCTGTTCCTTACTGGCTCCATCATGAACGCGTTAGAGCTATTCACATGGTCCTTCAAGACGAAAAGGTGTTAAATTTCATTATTTTTACCAATTTTTTAATATTTTCCATAGGATACAAAAATAACCAGAAAGATGGAATCAATATTGTTTTGATCTCTTAGTAGTTGGAGCATGTGTTTCATCTTTTCTTGATTGTTTTTCCTATTTCGGGCCGCCATTGACGAGGCACTGATCAATGAGTTCAGCGACAAAATCCAAGAACATAGCTTTTATGCTATGAAAAATTTTCGAATAGCTCTTATGAGGAGAAATTCAAGCAAGCTATGCACCCATTTCATTTCTATTTCTAATTGAAAACCCAAGTTCTTCCTGCAAATCAGTGCGACTTTCGACAATCTCCATTGAAGTTGTATAATTTCATCACAATTGATCAAATTATGAGAGTGCCACCAAATAACTCTAATGATTTGGTTGGTGAGTGTAGATCCATTTACCTTATGTTTTAATTTTGTTAAGTTAAAAATGCTCTTGTGAATCTAATTTTTTTTTTTATTTCCAATAGATTTTATTGGTGCCTATTTCCCAAAGGATGGGCTGACTATGGATCAAAACCAGCTAAAAACATCATCATATTTATCGTTTCGCTCGAGCGGCCTGTCATAAGAACATATTTGTTGCAAAATATTTTCTTGTGGCACCTTGTTCTTTATTATTGTTTATTTGCTTTCATACATTTAATTTCTTTGCCTAGTGAAAAATGCATTTACTACTCGCTTTGGGGTGTTTATGGCAAAGATGCCAAAATCAAGTTGGATAATGAAAGGGGGAAATTTGCTATTTTTTGCCACAACTAGGCGTGTCAAACAAGCTCGGCGAGCCAGCTCGGCTCCCCTAAGGCTTGTTCAAGTTCAGCTCGAGCTCATTTATTGTACAAGCTTGAGCCTAGCTCGGGTCGTTCTTTAGGCTAGCCTTTCGCTCCAGCTTGCGAGCTCGCCAATAATGGTGTTTGGGCTCGAGCTCGCCTTTAGGCAAGCCCAGGCCTAACCGGCTCGGCAAGATAGAACCCAGCTCGAGAGCTTTTCCGGCTCGCGAGCTTTTTTGACATGTCAAGCCACAACTCTGTTGTATATCACAGTGAGGTAGTCATCATCGTTCTTTTTGTAGCTATTCTATTTTTTATTTTTTATTTTTGCTTTTCTTTAGTCAAAATGTAAGCAACGTTGTTTTAATAAAAATTGTCTCAATTAATTTTTGGTTCCGGGGGTGTTTCACTTGGTACATCATTTCATATCTCAAAGATCCTCACAGACGGGCAAGTTCCTGAAATAGAAGGTTTTCATAGAGAGTACTAAAACTATCATATTGAATTCCATTATGTTTACTTGTTAATAATTAGATCAGACAATACAAGGCCATCTCAAGATTAATACTAACAAATCAGTTGTCTATATGACTATATTGGTGCACAGAGGTACAGTAAAAGAAAGACGCATTCTAAATTTTTCGAAAACTTAAAAGTAAATAATGAATAAAGGGAAGAGGGAATAACCTTAGTACAGACACCTCAGAAATCAGCAACCATTACAACTTTTCCTACATGTCCTATAGCGATCAAATTAATCCCAACACTAGCATGTAAAAGGAAGATAAAGTTGAAAGATGACATATTTGCTATTGCTATTTGGGGAGCAGTAGAATGATCCCTCCCATAGACAGCTAAGCTAACTGAAGCATCTTTGCCAGCCATGGAAAGTTTCCAATCTTTGCCCTACTAGTATTTACGTAGTATAAAAAATGTGAGACATATGCTACACGAATTGCAAGCTTTGCTTCACTACTCCTAATTCATGTCAAACTTTCTTTAGATTAGCATGAAATCAATATGAAGCTCACTTTTAAGAATAAATAGCCAAGACTGAACTCTGAAATTTTCAGTAACTTAAAAGAAAATAATGAATAAAGGAAAGAGAGAATAATCTTAGTACATCGCTCTTAGAAATCATCAAGTTTGATAACTCTTCCTACATAGAGGGTTTGATTTCATTCTCTAATTACAGATGCAAAATAGGATAAGTGAATTGATGAACTAACCATGTAAGGATCAAAGTTTTGCATATCTAACTAAGCAAAACATCACCAACAACCATAATATCGAAACCCTATTCTTTAGCGATTTTTTCAATACAAAGGGAAACACCTAATAATCGAACCTGGTGATTGATCGTATTCACTTTATAATATTAATTTTTTGCCCCTCTTGAATCCTTTACGTTGGGAATTTATGCAAAGTCCCTAATTTTAAGCCCATGGTAATTTTATTTAAAGATAATAAACTGGACAAAAAAATAAAAACAAGAGAAATTTTCGACTGTCAAAGCTTTTCACTATATGAAAAAGATTACAATCATATAGACTTTTCGCTCACCCAACCCCCAAGTGTTATCGGAAAATACTATCTTACACATGATTTTCTACCATTTGAATAAATCCAAAAAGTTACAAGAAAACTCTCGAAATGATAGACTCTCAATTTTTCCTCCCAGGATAGTGTACAAACAAGAAGAAAGCACACAAATATATAATACTCCACAAACACGGTCATCATCAGGATTCCAGATTCTACTCAATTCCAAATTCCAATCAACTTTGTGCATCAACTATAATGACCAAAGTTTATTTCTCAAATTATAATTCCATTGGAAGTCTTTAGCATCAATAGTTTCAATTTTGGGCCCTCCACGTGTGTGAATGCAAGTTCCAATAAAAAACAATCTTTTATATTTGTAATGGAAGTGCTTTTGGTCTTTTAAGCAAATATCCCAACAATCTCCACCTTGTCGAAAACAAGCCCAAATCCCGCATTTCTTCTTTTACTCTTGAACCCAATACTTGAGAAATAATCGATAAGCCTTTGACCTGCTTTGATAGTCCCATACTC
This sequence comes from Jasminum sambac, assembly GCA_018223645.1. Classification (NCBI taxonomy): domain Eukaryota; kingdom Viridiplantae; phylum Streptophyta; class Magnoliopsida; order Lamiales; family Oleaceae; genus Jasminum; species Jasminum sambac. Next base: position 10,425,148 of record CP073644.1, on the reverse strand, counting down.
CACCATACGAGTATAATCACTTAGAATCAATCAACAATTCTAAGAATTTCACCAACTCAATGTCGAAATAAAACCTGCTAAAATTTATGCTGCAACCCTCTCGCTTGACTACCTAGAGAGCTCATCATCCATTGACATTAAAAACAACACCACAAATCTACACATCTTGCTTCATGTCAACCCAATGTCCGTGTGCAAACATGCTGATCCACTAGTAAGAACACATTCTTTCACCATAGAAACTAACAACATACCATGAGGATGAACATCTTACTCATAGTACATATCCATCGTCCTCCACCAAGAGAGACGAATTATCTGACTTTTGGCAGCAGTTAGCCAAATCTGCTCTATCTTTTGGACAATATCTTTTCACGTGACCAATCTGTCCACACTTCCAACAAATTACATTCTTTTTGGAGTTTTCCCTCTTACTCTTTTCTTCAACAAGTAATGTATTTTAAAAAAGATTATTTCTCTCACCTAATCTCCTTTCTTCTAAAATTAACTTACTTGCAACTTCTGAAAAACTTATAGTTTCGTTTCCATACATCAAAATGGGCTTTACATGCTGATAGGAAGGCGAAAGAGACCGGATGAGACGTAGTGTTTTATCCTCATCTTCCATTTTAACTCCAATAGACTCCCACTCAAAAACAATGCCATTAAGAATAGTTTCGTACGTTCACTCATTCGCAAAGAATGAAATTGCTCCTTCAAGTACAATTAACTTGAAAGACTCTTTATTGGATACAGTTCCTCTAATTTCTCCTAAAGCTCCTTTACAGAAGATATTCCATGAATGTTTGCAAGGACATTTTTGTTGAGACAAAGGCGAATCATACTTGCCGCTTTCAAATCCAACTCTTCCCAATCTCCATCGCTTATCTCAAATTTAAAGGTATCACCGTCTGATGCTATAACAACTTATTTTCGAGTATCTTTGTTGGAACTGGAGTTTGGATTTCCCATCAAAGCTTTATGTTGTCCATCCTAAATCAAGACATCGTCCACTTGTAGTTGCCGCAAGCCAAAATTCATCCTGCTATCAAATTTCTCCACTTCATACTTTGCCATATTTTTTTTGCAATCCACCTTGACGCTCCAAACCACTTGTTTGAAATTTATGCAAATTCCCTAATTTTAAGCTCGCGGGATTTTTGTTTAAAGAAAATAAACATGACAAAAAAAGCGAAATTTCGGAATGTAAAAACTTTTCACTATATGAAAATGATTATAATCATATAGAATTTTCACTCACCCAACCCCCAAGTGTTGCCAGAAAAATAAAGCTAGCTATCTCACACCTGGTTTTCTACCATTTGAATAACATTCAAAGAGTTACAAGAAAACTCTCTAAATAATAAACTCTCAATTTTTCCTTTCAAAATTGTGTACAAACAAGAAGAAAACACACAAATATATAACACTCCACACACACGGTGATCATCAGGATTCTTGATTCTACTCAATTCCAAATTCTAATCAACCTCGTGCAACCACTGTAATGGCCAAAGTTTATTCCTTAAATTATAATTCCATTGGAAGTTTTTGGCATGAACAGTTTCAATTTTGAGCCCTCCACATGTGTGAATGCAAGTTCTAATAGAAAATAGTCTTTTTATATTTGCAATGGAAGTCCTTGCTCTTTTGGCTATTTTGGGGAAATATTCAACAATTTAGTTTTTATGCCAAATTGTTCATTGTGAAATTTCAATATACTTCTTCTTCTTCTTCTTAAAAAGAGAAATAGTTGAAAAGAAAATTGTAAAATTCTCTTCTTAAAAATAAAAAGAGAAATAGTAATAATTAGCCAAGTGTGAGGTTAGATAAATAAACTTACTCAGTGGTTTGAATCTAACACTCTTAAAATAATAGACATATTGGCGATAAAACACCGTCCATGCATGCTTTCTTTAACTTTGCAGTACTAACATTTGGTGATTTTTGGTGAACAGAGTAATGTTTAGGATCAGGTCGGAACTATTGTAAAATGAGAGTTGAATCACGAGAGATGAAAGGTTATATTTGACCATTTTGGTTCAGGATTCGAATAGAACATCGTAAGCTTTCATTTGTTGCCAGATAGTGATGGGATGATAACCTTAATTGCGCACACTCACAAGCCGTTGTACAATTGAAAAGAAATAAAATTTTCATTGCTCCCGAAGATGTTTATTAAGCAAGTTACTATCTATAGCTGGATTTTAACGTTCAAAATCGCTTATCGCACATAAAACAAATGTGTTGTTTTGTGTTTTATGGCTGGTGTTCGAGGGCGAACAATAGTCTAAGTGTGGGGAAAAGCTTGGTAAGTGTTAAAAAGCACTTAAATAATTCTTCTAGTTCGTGTATTTCGGTATTTTTATTGGTTTTATATGTTTCTGTTTATGTGTTTTCTCTATTGTTGTGTTTAAAGTCACAAAGAATCATAACAAGCCAAACTAGATGAAAAGTGAGCGAATAATGAAAACTATGGACTAAAACAACGCAAGCAAATATAACATGGAGGACCTCCGGTATAATTTTAAAAAAAACTTTTTTTGCAACTTTTCTTGAGCCAAAGTTAAAGAGTATAAAAAGGGGGTTCTCATACTTTTTCCGGATCCCAAATCCGAGTTTCCTAGTGAAAGTTATGGCCGTTTGAAGAAAATGGCTAAAAGCGTCAAATCCCAAACTATTGGGGACCAAATTATAACTTTCCAAATCCTGGGCAGATTTCATAAAGTTTCGCCCAGATTGTTCATGATTGATTTTGATGTGATTTTTACTTAATTTTTGATCTCATTGAGACATTATGATGTGGAAACAATATAATATATTCATGGATGATCACATATAAAAATTTATTATTATTTTTTCTTGTAAATCTTTGCCTATAAATAAAGGAAAAATGAAAAGCAAAAACACACCATTTGTAGAGAGAATTAGATGACCTTCTCTCCTGCTTTCTCATTCAAATAAAACTCTCTTCTTCATTGTTCTAAGTTCTAACTTGAAAGCTTTTAGTTTTTTATATTCCGGCGGAAGTAAAAAATCTAAACCAAGTAACTATAACTAATTAGCAATATTTCGGTCATGAATATGATTAGCGAAGCATTTCTTTGCTAGTTTCTATCTTCTTGTATACTACTTGTGTGAGAGAAATATTATCTTTTATATTTCCGTGGGGATACAAGGCGAACACTTGCTAAAAAGTATTTAACCCGGCAATATGATTGGTTAGCCATCTCTATTTAGTTACCATTTTTGTATATTATTTGTTTGAAGTATAATCTTTCATATTACCATGGGGATACAAGGCTAACACTCGCTAAAAAGTATTTAACTCGTGATTATGAGTGGTTAGACTTCTTTATCTAGTTCGAGGAGGACGTTGTGTTCAACGAACATGTTGTTATCTTTGCCATCATTTTAGTGACGTTTTATCTATTCTTCTCTTTCAATTTGTTAATTATACTTTTAACCTGTTTTTAAGTCTATATGATTATTGCATTCACTTTGGCCAATTGATCATTTAACATGTGATAGGCAACAAATTTTATCAATTTTTACCACTTTTTTATTCATTTTTATCCATTATTTCTTTTGGCCAAATCAATCACATCCGCACATTAGGTGGGACCTACATGTACTACACAAATCTTCACCATTCAATTCCACTCATTCTTTCCTTTTAATCTTTAAATTCAAGTTATATGCTCGGATTGGAACTCTTGATCTGTAATTGTCATTAGATGCTAATCCAAGATAGCAAATGAATATCGTACATATTTATTGACAAATCAACTTAGATGAATTAATTAGAGTTGTTTAAATTAAGCATCTAATTCAATTCATTCTTCTCGCTCATTTTATACTAGCATTGCATTAAATCCTAAAACTCCGCCAATGTGTATCACATTGCCGGTCCTAAGCTTGGATAAAGGAGGAAGGTTGCGGTAGGTTGGCAGCCAGCGTAAAACCTTGCCAAATCTATGAGATGGAGTCAAATGATAAAGACATTGGGGCGTCCCCTACTAAGCGACGCGCTACGTCGGACACCAGGTGTAGTGATAAATTGGCAAGGATGCAAGCTAGGGCATTCCCCCGAAGCGGCGCGTCACATTGGCGCTCGGGTATGGCGAAAAATAGGTAAGGGTTCTCGCATTTTCATGGACGGCCGGGAGTAAAGAAGTTAGTCTGTAAGAATAAAGGTTTGCTTAGCCTCTTGGAACTTAGGATCTTTGACCGGTAGACTAGCAGAAATAGGGGATGTGATGAATAGGAGAAAGATAGACATTTTATGCTTGCAAGAGACTAAGTGGGTAGGTGTAAAATCCAAAGAGGTAGCGCCATGGGAATATAAGCTATGATATACTGGTAAAAGGATTCTACTTGCTAAAAGATGTGGTTCAGGTGAGGCGCAATGGAGACAGGATTCTACTTGCTAAGCTGATGTTGGGAGATGAGATTACAAATATATTCAGTGTTTATGCACCTCAAATAGGCTTAGATGACAATACAAAGGCAAAATTTTGGGAAGATTTGGATGAGGAATTGCAGCGCATACCTAATGGAGAGAAATTATTTATAGGTGGGGACCTTAATGGACATATCAATAAAAATTGGGATGGATTTGAAAGTGTACATGGGGGTTATGGATAAGGAGATAGAAATGCCATTGGGGACACTATGCTAGATTTTTCCACGGCATACGACATAAGGATAGTGAATACATGGTTTGGGAAGAAAGAAACACATTTAGTAACATATAGGAGTGGGACGAATGTTGCTCAGATTGGCTATTTCTTAACTCAGAATGAAAATAAAAACATTTGTAAGGATTGTAAAGTTATCCCGGGGGAGAGTGTTGCCACTCAACATATGCTTTTAATCTTAGACATTCGCATGAAGGATTGCCGAAAGAGGGTGGTGAAAGTAGATGCGCCAAGGATTAAGTGGTGGAGATTAAAAGGGGATGAGACGTTAGCTTTTAAGGATAGGTTTGCAAAGGGGATCGCCTGGGACGGTAACGAAGATGTTGATACAACATGGGCAAGGATAACACATTATATAAAGATGGTGGCTAAGGAGGTACTTTGGTATCAAAAGGGTCGGGCGCGTCCAGGAAAGAAATCTCGGTGGTGGACCGAGGAAGTCAAAATAGTAGTTAAGGAGAAAAGGGAGAGCTATAGAGAGCTTAAGAAATGCAGAGATCATTAGGCGTATGATAGGTATAAAGACACCAAGAGGCAAGTTAAGAAAGTCATACGACAGGCAACGGTCAAGGTTCATGAGGAGCTATACAGGAAATTGGATACAAAAGAGGGAGAAAATGAAATCTTTAAAATTGCGAAAATGAGAGAAAGGAAGAGTCGAGATTTAAGTGGTATAAGGTACATAAAGGATATGGATTATAAGGTATTGGTAAAAGACGAGGAGATTAAACAAAGGTGGCGGGATTATTTTGATAAACTTTTTAATGGAGATAGAACTAGCAACTCGATGATATTTCAATCCCCTTGGAGGATACCAATCATGTGTTTACCCGGACGATTAGTGAATGTGGGGTCAGAGAGGCTTTAAGAAGAATAACAGTTAAGAAGGTGGTAGGCACGGATGGTATCCCAATCTAGGTCTAGAAGTGTATGGGGGAGATAGGTATAAGGTGGCTAACTGAACTCTTTAACAAGATTTGGCGGAATGGGAAAATGCCTGATGAATGGAGAAATAGTACTTTGATACCGTTATATACGAATAAGAGTAAGATACAAGATTGTTCAAATTATAGAGGAATAAAACTTATGAGCCATGCTATGCAATTATAGGAGAGAGTAATTGAGCGTAGGTTGAGACGCATTGTCCAAATCTCAGAAAATCAATTTGGGTTTATGCCGGGCCAATCAACTACAGAAGCAATTCATTTACTTAGACAATTAATGGAGAAATATAGGCCTGGAAAAAAAGATTTACATATGACATGGTACCTAGAGATGTGCTATAGTGGGTTTTGATGAAAAAAAATATACCTCTTAAATGCATAAATATTCTCAAGGATATGTATAAGGGGGTTGTTACAAATGTGAGGACATGCGATGGAATGACAGATGGTTTCCCAATTATGATAGGCATACACTAAGGCTTGCACTTAGTCCTTTTTTGTTTGATATATTAATGGATGAGCTTACGAGGCATATTCAAAATGAGGTACCATGGTGCATATTATTTGCAGATTATAGTTCTAGTTGACGAAACTAGGGCAAGTATAAATGATAAGTTAGAACTTTGGAGGCATACTTTAAAGACCGGCTGTTTTAAGTTAAGTAGATCAAAAATAGAATACATGGAGTGTTTATTCAATGGTACGAGCAGAAGGGATCCTCTTGTGGTTGAGTTAGGTGGTAAAGTGGTTCTAAAGAGTGATAGTTTTCATTATTTAGGATCAGTGGTGTAAACCAATGCTGACATAAAGGGTGATGTAAATCACAGAGAATTAATGCTGGATGGATGAAGTGGAGAGGTGCCTCAGGGGTTTTATGTGGCCGTAATATGCCTTTGAGATTAAAAGGAAAAATTATCGGACAGCTGTACCACCAGTGTTATTATATAGTAGCGAGTGTTGGGTAGTTTAGAAGGTAGATGAACAAAAATTAAGTGTGGCAGAAATACGTATGTTGGGGTGGATGTGTGGCAAGACTAGGAAAGATAAAATTACAAATAAAGAGATTCGCGGTAGATTAGGAGTGGCCTCCATTGAGGATAAGATGAGAGAGGTTTGACTAAGATGGTTTGGATATATACTGCGGAGGCCTGAGGGTGTAGCCGTTCGGAAGAGTAAGAGTATTAGGGTAGTTAGTGTAAGAAGAGGTAGAGGAAGACCGTTAATAGCGTGGATGCAAGTTATTCGTAAGGATATGTGTGTTATGCAGGTAGATGAGTAACTAGCATTAGATGGGAATGCATGGCATAGCGAAATTCATATTGGCAATCCGACATGATTTTCTCGTATGGCTCCACACAACCAACCTCTACTTGTAGGGAATAAGGTTAAGTTTTTTGTTGTTGTTGTTGTATTGCATTAAATTATAAGATCTTACTTAGGATTATCCAATAGTTAGATGTTAAATTAAAGAACTTACTTTAAGTTAATACAGTTAAGGAAGAATTCGTTAATCAGATTTTATTCATTAATTGGAGTTGATAAATTGAAGAAAAAATAGTAAGACGTTGCATGGAAAAGATTAACAACAGTTATTAAAACAACCGACCTGAGAACTAAATATTTCTTTCAATTGTTTTATTTCATCAATCTTTTACTTGCCATTTAGTTTTCAAATTTCGTCCAAATTTCACAAAACCTCCATTTCTATTTTAATTGATAAAAAAACTAAATTAAATCCCATTCCTTATGGGTTCGACCCTTATTTACCACTTCTATATTAATTTGTAGTTTTGAAACTAAGTTAGGAAAATAAAATAAATTTTCGTATAACACGACAGCGCACCACATTGTTAAAATTTGTAAAGTTTAAAAAAATATAAAATTGTGAAATAAAATGTTGCACCCGTTCTTTTACAACTTTTAACAAATTTTTACATATTTTAACTCATTCTCATCTAAAATCAAACCAATTATATCCACATACTTTTTGGGATCCACTATACTACACAAATCTCCACCACTCAACCCCACTCATTCTCTCTCCTATTTTACATCAAAACTCATAAATACATATAAACTAACACCCACGTTGTTTTCAGTTTTACCCCCAAACTTTATCGCAAATAAAGATTAAAAAAAAGAGCCAATTTAACAGCTGAATTGGATGGAATTCGTCAATTGGGGGGTCCCGTGACACTTAATTTAAAGATTGAGTGGTTCTATGTTGCAAAAAAACAATGATGCTGGAATTGTTATAAAGTCAAAAAATTTGTAGGTTTTGTGAAAATTACCCAATAATTAAATATGTCTAAAATTAATTAACGATCCAACTTAATTTTTGTATTTTAACTATACACATCTCTTTTAATTTTTGTGTAAAAAATTAATCGATGGTAATTTTGTATCGTACTAAAATTAAATCTTAGCGAACGTATTAATTTTAAGTAATTTTTATTTCTTATGTCATTATTCATAAAAGTAATTTATTATTTCCAGAATAATTAATTGGTCGAATATAATTTTTCAATTTAAGAAAATAATATAGCTAAAAAATTAAAATAAAACTCCTACGTCTAGGTTGGAAATCAATTTTTTTTATTTAAAAAGTAATTAAAAGGTCCTCTCTATTATTATTATTATTATTATTATTATTATTATTATTACTACTAGCTGTTTCACCCGTGCGTTGCACGGGGGATAAATTTTCAACTAATATCGTATTGATAGATATTAATAATATTATTAACATAAAACCTAAAAAAATAATTAAAATAAAGAATAAGTTACAACAATAAACTTAATTAATTTGACTCGAAATAATTCTATAAAAATTTCGATAGATTTTCACCTATATTTCGTACTAATTTATCCTACAAATATGTAAGGAATAACTCACTAAAATCCACACAACTTAATTTATTATTCTTCATAGAATAGTAACTTAATTAGCATTTACACTGTGCTCTGCACGGGATGACAATTTGTGGCAGAAATTGTGATAATATATCACATTTTATTCATTGTAAGATTAATCTACTAATATATATAAATCCAAAATAAAATAACATTAGATATTTAGATGTTATAGTTTTCAAAATAACCATATTAAAATAACTCTAATAACATTTATACAACTCATAATTTTTTCTTTTAAATTGCTTTATATTCTATTATATGTAATTATAAATTTTGGGAGATATTAATTATACATCCTTGTGATATACGTTATTAGCAATTAATATGTAAATAATAATTTTTAAATTTTAATTATGAAATATAATCGGCATAGAGATATATTATAAAAATAACAATATAGTGAGTACACTCCGAAAGTTAGATAAATATTTAACATAGTCGAAAGCCAGTTTAAATATTCTAATTGAATTTTATAATTCCAATAATTTATTGAATCGATAATCAATTGTTTAGTAAGAATTTTCAAACTTATTATTCCCTAGTGAAGGCAATAGCTTGAACCAAATAATTATTATATAATTGTTGGTTCAGGTAGTGTCAAAATAAAAAACTATTACTATTTGAAGGCCTAGTTTTGGGGCATGTTACTTCAAAAAAGGAGCAGATCCTTTGAAACACTCTTAATTATATATATATATATATATATATATATAAAGAAATATTATTTTTTTTCACCAACTATAACTCAAAAGAAATATTATAGAAAATACAAAAATATATGAGAATCAAAAGAAAACTATGTTTTGAAAAAAGAATGATATTGAAAAAATAAATGAAGTTAATTAGGGATTAATAATCAGTCGAGTTACTCTACAATATAAAATATAACACCCTAATTTTGAGAATATAGCAAAATCTTACAGGTGTTAAATTAACTTTATTTTAAAATGCATAAAAAGATAAATTAACTTTATTATATAATTGTTGGTTTAGGTAGTGTCAAAATAAAAAACCATTACTGTTTGAAGACCTAATTTCGGGGCATGTTACTTTAAAAAGGGAGCAGAGCCTTTGAAACACACTTAATTATTAAAAAAAAAAGAAATATTAATGTTTTCGCACCAATTATAACTCAAAAGAAATATTATAGAAAATACAAAAATATATGAGAATCAAAAGAAAAGTGTGTTTTGAAAAAAGAATGATACTGAAAAAATAAATGAAGTTAATTTTTCATCCCCGCAACAATCTAATTAATTTTAATTATTTTTTATTTTTTGAAATAATTATGTTTTCCCCCCTTAGTAATTTAGTAAATATTGATTAATTTTCGTCTAATAAAACTGTCTTAACTTTCGTCCAATCAAAATATATCAAATTAAATCTAGGAAATATAATTAATTTTAATATAATTCATTCCAATTAATTCTTTTTTAGCTAATTATTTACAAAAATAATTTATAATGTTTAAAATAATTAATTTTTTAACCGCAATTTTAAGAATTGTATGAATCTAATTTTGAAGATATTTTATAATTAAAAAGATATCTTGCATGTCAAAAGATGTCTTTCATTTTTTTAGGAAAATCTGGTAAACCATGACAACCTAATTAATTTAATTATTATTTATTTTTAATTAATACTATTTTTGTATTTTAACAATATAATTACTTTTGATTAGTTTTCTTCTAGTGAAACCAAGTCAATTTTTGCCCATTGAAACCAAGTCCAATTAAATCTTAACAATATTATTAATTTTAATTTTAATTAATTTTGATATAATTACTTTTAATTAATTTTCATATTTAGCTAATTATGTATGGAAAGAATTAATTATTTCTGAAATAATCATTTTAATATCTGCACTTTTATTAATTATATGAATCTAATTTTGAAAAAATCTTGTAATTTAAAAGATATATTGCAATTTAATTTTTTTTTTCATTTTGCAGATGAAACCCATAGCAATCTAATGTTTTTTTATTTTTTAAATTAATTATATTTTCCCTTTTAACAATGTAATTAATTTTGATTAATCTCTATCTAATGAACTCATGGAAAACTAAATATTAGTAATAGAATTTAGTATTTTAATTAATTATAGTATAACTAATTTTAGTTAATTTTTTTGTTTAAGCTAATTATTTCTAAAAAATTAATTATTTCCAAAATAATTTGCCTGATAACCATAATTTAAAAAATTATATGAATCTAATTTTAAAGATATCTTATAATTAAAACGATATCTTAGAATTTAAAAGATATAGATATAGATTCAATTAATTAAAAAATTGATTAATGTTACAATTGAATGATTAATTTAACAAAATTGATGTTAGATGTTTCTTTTAATTTTTTCATAAAAATTAAATAAATTTTAATTTTTTATCACACAAAAATGAAGTCTTTGTGAAATTGCTAATTTTAATTTATTTTTATTTATTAGCTAATCAGTATTTTTAAAAATAATGAATTCTTTCTAAAATTAATTAAAGGTCCAAGTTGACTTTCAATTTTTCATGTTGCACATTTATAAAATAAAGTTGGCTTTAGCATATATTTGGGAGATAAAAAAATTTTGGAATTAGTTTTTATTTAATTTATTCTAAGGTAAATCAAATATGTAATAGAATTAAAAGTAAAAACAATTTATACATCTCATTATATTTGAATTTTATACACAAATATCAATTAAGTATCGTAACGAATTATCCATTTTTTTAATCTCATTAAGTTAGTAGTCGTTAATCTATGTTAATATCAATTTATATTTAAGTTGGACACTAATTTATATATTTGGGGTAAATTTTTATTTTTAGAAAAATAAAAATTTATATATTGATAGTATACTTGTTTTAACGCTCTTATCAAGTCCAACAAAATAGAATCACAATTTTAAAAAAAAAAATATAGGGAGAAAATGGAAAAAACAAAAGGAGAGAAAATGATAGAGCATTTAGATATCATGAGATTGGGTAAATTAGGGTGGAAATGGATTAGGAAAGAAAAAAAAATAAAAAGAGAATTTTTTTTAAATGGGAAAATGGATTTAAGGCAATAAAAAATATAATTAGAAAAAACCTCATTTTCTTTATATATAAATTATTCTATATATAGATCGAAGATTATATTAGACAAATTTAATAGGCGGAAAAAATTGATGATGCATTTAGGCAGGAAAAAATATTCTTTTTTATATATATATATATAGATTATTATTACTATTATTGTTATTATTATTATTATTATTAGCTTTTTCCGCTCGTGCGTTTTACGGGAGGCTATTGTTTCAATAATTAGAGGTTTCAATAAATATTAATACTATGCGAATAGCACCATCAAGATAATAAACCGAATAGTTGTCAGCCCACCAAATTTAATAATTAATATGAAAAAAAAAATTGTCTTCATCACCTAGGGAAATCTATTCAAAAGATATGAGAATTACATAAATGGTATATCATCAACAATACTAAAAACAAATTAAAAAAATACTTGACAAAGCACCAAATAACTCTTCTAAAAGTAATAGCCTATGGTTTTTTCTTTAGAAATTATTCTACACTGTATTATATGCAATTATAAATTTTGAGGAAATATAATTATACACCCGTGCAGTATACGGAATTTGATTGTTAAATATAATCAACATATAAATATATTATAAAAGACAATATATCGGGTATAGTTCGAGAGATCCCAACACTCATTTCTGCTTTGCTAGGAAACACTCATCTTCGTCCCCACCTCATCCTCATTTAATCGAGACCAAGCGAGGATGATATAAGAATTGCAACATGATGGAAACTCCCATTTCCCGTCCCCGTCCCGCTCGAAAATTTTCATCCCCATCCACGTTCCATTGTGATCGTTTAATCATAAACTTTTGTTCGTACTTTTTTAATATGTATGAATGACATCTATTTTTTTCAATAAATATCTTCTAAACATACTAAAGACATATATTAACATATTCGGTACAAACTCACAAATTTCACATATTCGGTATATTAACATATTTTTTTTAAAAATCATCAATTTAGATGTTTATTTTAAATAATTTAAATTACATAGGATTCTTAATGTTGTTCACAAAAAATCTTATAGAATTTATATTACGCTGATCAAATATTAAATGATTTGATATCAAATTTAAATTAATTCGATAAGATAAACAAATTGAAATATATACGATTCCACAACACCAGTCATTGATACCGTGCCTCGATAACCACATAATGTCTCTTCCTCTTCACAAGCTGGTTAGAACAACTCTAAAACTCTACATTTTGGTTTTTTGGACAAACATGAACAACATTTGTAAGCGTCGATGTTTTCTGAGTGCTTCAACTGTTCTGTCGATTCCACAATGCTTGAAAAATGTGTTTGATAACAACTTGTTTGGTCGCAAGATAACAAATACTGTATTGAAATATTAGATTTAAAATAAGAACGTTATTTGTTTCACGTTAAAAATTGGAATTAAAAGATCAATGTTATAGAACTTATTTAAGAACCATTTTGAGAAAAATAAAATTAGATTATCATAATAATAAATAAATAAACTTAACAAATGCTTGTCATAAAATAATATTATTTAATGATCAAATTTAATTGAATTAAAAATTTTTATCATTTCGCCTTAAATAATGCAAATATTTATCCATATCAAAAAATTATTTGAGAATTTGTTAAACTGATTAAACTTTCCCATTCTTTACATAATGTTTTTTTTTAATTAGTTTCATATAAAAATGAGATTGTATAAAAATATACAACCACCATGGTTAGAGAAAGAGAAATTTTAAGAATAATTCATCTATCAATATGGTTTGGTTTGGACTCTGCAATTGTATTAAATTATATGAATTTAAAAAAAATAATGCGCCAAAGAAAGTATAATTAATTTTATAAACTCAACATAATGGAATAAAAAATTAATTCTACTAAAAAAGGAAAAAAATAACGGTACAAAGAAAGTATAATTAATTCGTCAATTTATCCTTAACTATTCCAATAAAGAGAGAAAGAGAGAAATAGAGACTGAGCTTTAGGGGTCACTCAACCTAATTTCTTGGTTGAGTCATGGGTTTCCCAACTGACCCGATGTTTCAAAACAGTGTTCATAACAGTCACATCTAACAATTTGCAAATCCAATTAAAAATAGTAAAAACAAATATATGTACCAACTTTTTTTGTGAATATATTAAACCATGTGATAATTTATTATTAAACAATTTACATTTGTGTAATGCACAGGATTTGCTAACTCTATAAAATTGTTTAAAATTTAATAAATAAAATTGTAATTTATATATTTATATGAATAGAATAATTATTTTACATCAGTTAGTGCAAAATTTTTTTATAATAATTTCTTATTTTTAAATATTAAATTAAGTAAACTTTAAATATTTATCAATTTAAAAATTTATATCGATATAAATTTTTATTCATAATAATAACATAATTTAACTTTAGTAAGTAGATCTTTTATCAATACCATAATTAATTTTTATCAAAAGTATTTCTAATTTATACCAATTAATGCAAAAAGAAAAATTGAAAAAGACATTATATTTTTAAAATAATTTGTATCTTAAATTAATAATTTTTAAATTTATATTAATTGTATTAAATTATTCTTTCAGAAAATTTGAGCTACAAAATTAAAACTGCAAATCGAATCACATTAGTCTTTTACATCTTCCTCAATCCCAATACTAAGAGAGAAGCATCCCAACAATCCATTAAAATTTGAGATTACAAGAGACAATATAACCTAATTACAATTATAGAAATAAAAACTTTTTAACAAAGTACAATATCTATCAGAATCAAGAATGGTAATTCTTAGACCAAAATCTTCTCACATTCATAAAAATTTCTAAACAAAGTGCAACACAAACCCAGAAGTGGAATTGGTGTTAGCTTGTCTCACATTCATTCTATCAGTCCTACAGCCGGAAAAGAAAACAAAAGTAATCTATGTAATTTTGGCAGCAATAGCTCAGTACAAACTAACACCAAAAGAGCGTAGAAGAATAAAAATAAATTGATATTATCATCGCAGGTACACACCAATAGATGGTAGTTGATCAAGGCATTTGTATCCATACAAAGGGACGGGTAGATTTACCTGCTTGGATGAACTCTATTCTTCACAAATTTTAGTAGGCATAGGAGGTCATCAAGTTGCTTCTCCAAGTTATATTTCTCGAGGGGTGCATTAGGAAACCATGAAATAATCTGTAGATATTTCCTAATAGGAAATATTTTTTTCCAGGAAATAAATCATGCTCAACATCAGAACTACAGCAGTAGAAAGGAAAAATCCAAAGAAAGAATAAAAAAATGAAAGCCTTTGCAATCTAAGTGATGTAGTTTCTCATACAAAGTCAGAATTAGCATCTTAGGCAACGAATATATATGCACTTGGAACATACAAAATCAAAATTTATTTAAAAATAATAGTAATAATCTCTTTTGTGCAGAAATTGTACCTCCTCCTAGAGCAAGAAAAAGCTCTTTTCAAGTAGAGAAAGGACTCCATCTTCGGCTTTCAATGATGACTTCATAGCATAACCATCTTCACGGCAAGTGAGCTTCCCATTTTAAGATTAGCAACCAAACTAATCCCCAATTTCACTGATCAACAATCATTTTCAAATTATAAACAAAATCACCAAAAGTTAGAGCACCTCAACACAAATAAAGCCAAAAGTCAAAATGTGTGAATCCTCTACGTAAGACAACGCAACACGAAATCAAACCGCACTAGACAATCTAAAAAGAAAAAATTATAAACTCCCACTCAATTCAGTCGGTACTATAAAACAAAACTTTGTTGTTCATAAAGTGAAGTGACATAGCTGCTACTCGGTCAATTTCTAAACAATTAGGGAAAATTTGAAGACTCGGGGAAAATTCACTTACTTGCACTTGCGATTGTCGGCTGCCACGATTAGGGCAATCATGGATACTATCGGCCGGAGAATCAAGTTGAGGAGATTGATGTCGAGCTACAAGCACAGGTGTTCTTCAACACGAACAAACACAGAGAGATAGAGAGAGAAAGAGGTTGGATTAAGATGAGCGAATAACGTGAAAGGTGATTGATAAGGTGAGAGATTAAGGTTTGGGGAAGTTTTCGCATTCAAAGGAAAATCACGGCTAATTACGTGGTTGATTAATTTATCAATTAATAAAAAATAAAAATAAATCTTGAAATCGTGTATAATAAGGACTGTGAAAATCAAGTTAGCTAATTAAGTAATGATTAAGCTAATCAAGGAAAATTCTTTAATTTAGGAGGGAAAACATTATAAAAAATGAATTTTTTAATTAGAAAAAAATTATTATTCTATAGATATAGATAGATAGATGTGTTAGGAGGGAAAACATGATGAGGTTGAATTAAAAATTAATTAAAAAATTTAGAAAATAAGAGGTTTTAGAGGGGAAAAAATGCTCTTTTTATATATGTATAGATTTAGATAGATGGGTGTAATACGATTCGTGGCTGTTAATGATAGTTGTTTAGGAATTTAATATGGATTACAAAAGAAAAAAGAAAAATCAATCTTAATTAAAAAAAAATCAGACAATAGAGGGAAAGTCTCATCTGCAGAAAAATTAAATTTTAATTAAAAAATCAACTAGTGAAGGAAAAGTGGAGGAAAAATCCTATAAAATCTATATTTAAAAAGGTTGAAAAAGGAGCTTGAAAATTTCCTCCAAAAGCAGTCTCTTTTTATTAATATATACATTATTTTTTCAATTTAATTCGTAAGGAAATAGAGTACTTTTTATGCTAGATTGTTTATTGTGAAATTTCAATATACTCTTTCGTATGTTGGATCTTTTTCTTCTTCTTTTTAGCTTCGCTGCGGCCTTGTATATTGAGTTTTTGAATTCAAGGCTTATTTTTTATTTTTATTATTGTAATTTGTATAAAAATCACTCGTTGATGTATTGTCTTTTTTTTTTTTTATCCTTGTGTCTTATTAACTTTTAAGTGTGGCATTGTAATTTTTATAAAACTCACTCTTAAATCACGATCTAACTTTGAAGTCGATACATTTCACTCTACGCCTTTGTTGCTGCTACTCCCTCCCCTATTTAGCTTATTAATTTTTACACCAATACGTTGAGTTATCGAAATGAGTAAAATACTACAGGTAAATTTGCGCGTTTATTGCATTCTCCTCACACTAAACCCATTGATTGCTCATATTCATTTTATACTATCAATTTTCATTTTAATTCTTATGGAAATAGAGTGTTGAATCCATATCTACAGAAACAAACTATAGAGATTTATTATTACTAGAATTCTTGTGAATCTCTTATTCTTTCCAAAAACATTTTAATTGTTTTGCCACGATTAAGCAAAGTTACAGTAGCATTAGAACCTTCAACTCTCCACGCCTACTCATCGCCTTCTTCCTTTAGTATCATCTATGACAAATTTTTTATCGTTTCGATTTGTTGTGGCTTAATTAGGTCACACAAATAGTAGCAGCAGCAGAAGTTCATTGGCACACTACCTTAGGTCAGATCCTCTTCTTTTCATCCTGAATTCGTGACCAAACATTGCTTTCTACTAGAATTTTTCTGACTTCTATCCAGGCATATACTAACCCAGAAGTTTTGCTTATGCAAATTCAAGTTCGAGTAATGATGGTGCTCTTCTTTCTCCTAGTCTAAATTGGATATATGTTTGAACCTATCAAAGAGGCAACATGCATAGGAAGATCGACATAGCTTCATCTTCGTATTTCAGTTGTGAAGAAGAACGCTGATACAGTATAAATACCCTCATCTAGCACAATAAGTCAAGTTCATAGTATTATCAGAATTGAAAGAATCAAGGCCAACCATATGCTTTGTTATTTGGATTTTCTCTTTCAACATATCATCAATCTCCGAATCTTCTTGATCCCGCACTTTGAAGGTAAATTAACATTGCTATATTTATTTATTTATTTTTTCTAGATTTGTATCTTGGTCGTATCAGTTTGGGATTTTCTCTTCTAAATAATATATCTAACATTTGCTATACAAAATGCATCTCAGATCAATCACTGAATAGATTCAGGATTTGATTCGAAATTGTTATCCTAAAATATTGAAATATGTGCAATGTATAACATAAATTCTCATATATAGCTGCTCCAAATCAAGGAACAATTGGAGGAAAGACAGAATATCTATCCGCTTGAAGGTTCAAAAAAAATGAATAATGTCAATCAATTACCGAATAGATTTTGGGATTTGATTCAAAATTCTTGCCCTAAAATCTTCAAGAAGAAATCCCTTTGTTTGCTAGTTTCGCATCAATTATACTTTGAAAGGCAACGTTACCAGTTGATAGCTTTGAAACTCTGTGTATATGATCAACATTGCCTCGATTTTTAACAATTTAGACTATCAGATTTCTCTGATTTTAGTTTCTCAAAACTTCTTAAATTATTTTTGCAGTCATTTTGAGTATACGCTGGTGTGCATTTGCTGGTCTAACTGGGTTCATTCGTCTTTTGGGTAAGCTACGCCTACTCCATCCTCAATTATGAAGTTAGAACATATAGCCTACTTACTTATCACAGTCTTCTAAAATTGGTGTTGCTAATCTTTTTATTGTTACCTGATCTTGTAGGGTGAAATTTTCTATAAAATCTGTCCAGTCTATAACATAAGATCTCATATATAGTATAAGCTTTAATCTTTTTTTTTTTCCCCCTACAATTTCTTCTTTTATTTCCGGTAGATGTGAGTTGAAGTATATTCTTTTATTATGATGATTTATAGAAAATCGACTTTAGGTGGAAGAGGGATTAACGGGTTATGACAATATTGTGTTTATAAATCTTACTATTAGGTAATGCCATTAATCATGAGACAATAATAAAGGGCCTGTTGGGAAAAAGGGGTTCACTACTACAGAAGGAGGTTTAGAAGCTCACTTTAAAGGGCGCTTATCCAAGTAACCGCCCTTTAAAGTTTTTTTCCTCCCAAAATTTAAATAAAAAAGACTCAAAAAATGGAATAGAATGCCCATATAGGCGGCGGTCACTAATGACCGCCACCTATGGTCATATAAACGGCGGTAGAAATGTGATTTAAAAAAAAAAAAAATTTAATGAACTTAAACGGCGGTTACTCACCGCCGCTTAAAACAATTGAAAATAAAAAATATATATAATAGACTAATATGCAGCGGTCAAAATTGACCGCTGTATAATATGAACAAAATTACTTTATGCGGCGGTTCTCAGGACCGCCGCATAAAGTATTAAAGCTTTTTCCCTCCCCTACACCAGAAAGGAAGCCGAGAGGGGAAAAAACCAGCGACAACGTGAGGGGAAAAATTGACCTAGCCTCGTACCTCGCCAAGCTCTCTTAAATCCAGCGATTCCTCCATTGTTGGGGTCATTGTAGCTTCGAAATTAGTTAATCCCGACCGTAGGTCGGTTTTCTCCGCTACACATCGAAAAAAAGACTGATGTACGTCCATCTCAGTCAGTCCTCGCGGCTCGCTCTCTTCTTCTTCTCCCACGAACCTGCCGCCCTCTCTGCAACGAAGCAAAAAACCCTCGCCAACGAAAAAGAAAGAAGCCGCAACGAAGGAAAAAAGGCCTCGCCAAGGAAGAAGAAAGAAGTCGGCGGGTTCCCTCTCCTCTCCAGCCCTACGCCTCCGACATCACAAGAAAGAAGAGAGAACCTGCACGTCGGCTGCCAATTGAACCAACTGACATCGCTTAGCAGGGATTGAAATTGCACAGGTAAGATCTGGAAATTTTAAATTTTCTGGAAATTTTAGTCTAGTTCTATTCACTTCGATCTACCTTCCATTTCGTCATCCCCGCCAACAGCGCGCCGCTCATCAAATATATTATTTTCTTTTGCCCTTTTCTTCAATTCTGTTGCTACGCAGTGCAACAATGATGGATGATTTTCCCCAATTTCCTAATTTGTATTGGTAGATTTTGTTGTTAGGAATTGATATTGTACTTTACCTCCTATCGCTTGTTCTTCCAGACAAATTGACGACATCATCGCTGGTTATGGGACACCGATTCTTGGGTTTCTCATAGCGGTTGAGCATCTAGTAAGATTTTTTTTCTAAATCTTATATAGATTGTATTCGACTTTGGTGGTTTCTCCCCTATTCTTGAATGTCTCTTGGTGGTTTCTCCCCTATTCTTGAATGTCTATGGCCATTAGTCTGAGTCTGCATCTGCCTTGCATAGTTTGGAATCTCCATTTTGAATTTACAGTGCTGCATATGGTGAAGCTAAATATGATTCTTGCTGCATTTTTCTCCAACTTTATGCTCTTCTTTTCGATGCTAAGAGGGTTGTTAATAATCAGATTTTATTGACTTCAAATGGGATAAATTTGAACCCAGTTACTTCATTTTACTATGTAGCTCCTAGTTGCTTATTCTGATACTTCTTATTTTAATGATCTCGTTTTAACAATCTTCAGATTCATTTTGTTCCAATCAAAACCGGTGCGATTATCTTTGTCAGATGGTGATGGCAGTTGAGCTTTAGGATTTTACACTACAGACTTGATGTATAGCTGGTTTGACAAAGTTTCTTTTTAAGAAAAATGATATTCCAATAGAATGAGCGGTTGAGAAGTAACGAATGTTGCACAAAAGCGTTTTGTAGAATGTGTTGTGGTTGAAAGTGAGTTTAAGAAAATACCAATTTCTGGTGAACAAGGCAGATTGTATCTAAGAGCAGTGTTTTAGATGATAGAAAATACCCTTTTATCTTTGGTATTTGTGAAATTTCAAGAAAATACCTACGGTTGGATACACCGTAGTATAACTACCATTGTGAGGCGCACTACAAGGTACCTACAAAAATTAGAATGTTACTTGCATTTTTTCTTACATTATACAATGTGGTAGATTCGACCTTAAATCTTGCTTGTTTGTATATCTATAACAAAGTAAAGCTTGGAATGTAGATATATTAGTGCTTGTCATCACAGATCTTTGGGTTTTTTTTCCCCTGAATTTTTCTGGTTTCTAGTTTTTTCCAACAAGTGCGAAATTCAGGGTGGTTAGACAATGCGTTTTGTTCAAAAATTTCTTAACTTCTGCGATTTCGTTAATTTTTTGGAAATGTTAGAAAGTGTTTTCATTTTTTTTCATTTATTTATTTATTTATTTTCCATGCCCAAGAAGTTCGTTAATGTAGGTTTGGAATTACTATTTGGCTGATGTAATTTTGGGATTTTCATATTTTGGAATTATTTAGCATGTAATTTCATATGTAACTAGCTTGTTCATAATTCAAAAGTAATTTCATCATGCTTACAATGTTGGTATTAACTGTGTCTTTGCCACTTTGTAGGGACATATTTTTGAGTGAGAGTGCATCCACTTGAGTTCGACACATATTTTTTTGTGAGTATTTTCCTTTACATTGTGCAGTATCACAAATTTAACGGAGTTGTTGCTTGAGGTTTGTGATAATAATTACTCGTTCTTTGCATTGCATTGCATTCTGTTGTAGTTGTAGGCTTAAATACACTCGTATCGTTGTTGCAGGTCAACTTCTCGCCATTTCAATATTCTGAAGATGAAATCGATGAGGTTAGGAATTTATGGGCAACTTACTTATTGCATTTGTACGCTCAATTGTAGTATCTCGATTTTAGGTAATTGTTACTTCATGGGTGTCCATATGTAATATGTAATTAGCTAAGGATTGAGTGTTGTTGATGGATGTAGCTTACACGGTGCATGATATGGTGCAATAGATTATGCCAAATGTCTTGCTTTTAGACTTGAATTCACTTTTTTTTTTGTAGTGCCTTCATCGTTGTTGGTAATGGCTGTTACTTGCCATGTTCTCGTATTGCATATTGGTTAATGGATTGGATTGTATTTGAGTGGATTGTATTGCATATTGGTTAATGTATTTGCAAAATTACTTTATGCGGCCGTACCAAGACCACCGCTTAAGGTCAAATAAAAAAAAACATTGTTCTTCACCATTAGTAGCAGTCAATGACCGCCGTATAATCTGAATAAAAAAAAAACGTATACACAATATGCGGCGGTCATTGGGACCGCCATTTATTGTAACAATATTAAACTTGGCTTACACAGCGGTAAGAACAACCGCCATTTAAAGTCTATTACTATAAACGGCTCCCTGATAAACGGCTCCATACAACCGCCGTATATACCCTATTTCCACCGCTGCAAAAGCTGCTTCTTGTAGTAGTGGTTAGATGATAGTTAGCTATGTCATGTATTTTTTAGTGGGGTTAATTTTTTACACGGTGACTGTTCAATTTTTTTTAATATATGGTGAAGTATTTACAAAATTATAAAACAATCACTAAAATTTAAAAGTTTCAACATTGGTCAGTAAAATTTACTTATATTTTCATTGTGTCATCAATACATTGAATTTCTAATAAATTGTTATGTATCACTGTTATTTGAACACATGTAAACCAAATGTGTAATAATTGAGATGAATTTGTGCCATGTGAACATAGAAAACAAGTTAAATAAAATTAGACTTTAGGTTCTGTATTAAATAAAAAAAATTGTGTTATGTGTAATAAACTTTGTAATGCAATAATTTTCACTTTAGAATCATTAACCAGTAAATAAAATTTTTAATGCAATTATTTTCAGTTTAGAATTATTAACCAATACTTGAAATTATCAAAGTGCATGGATTTTCTCATGTAAGTTTATCAAATAATTATGCTTGCGTCTCACTTTTAACACTTTTACCATCCCATATTTTTTTTGGGATAATATTTTTCACGTTAGAATCAAATAATTGCGACACGTGTTGTTTATATATTGGTTGATGCTTTTATTTGGATATATCTTAATAATTTTTTTCCAATATTAATTTACATTTTTTTCGTATAAATAAAACTTTTAATTCAATTATTTTCACCTTAGAATCATTAATAGATTTTTGAAATCATCAAAGTGGATGGTTTTTTTCATGTAAGTTGATCAAATAATTATGTCTTCTTTTCACTTTCAACAATTTTACCTCCTTTTTTGGGATAACTTTTGTTATAGCATAAAGTTTATTTGACACAATATTAATGTTCCATTATCAGGGTTAAGTTCATCTCTTAATTGCATGGTATCCCCACCGTTAAAATTTTTCTATCATTCATTTACTTCATGGCAATCCATCAGTTTGAAGCAACCCATTACCTTGAGTAATTCTCTTTGCATCCGGTCGAGTTTTATTTTTACATGTTTTTTAGTATTCAAATTTCTAATGCAATTATTTCTGTACACAATAATAAAGCAAAGCTTTAGTTTTTGCAATTATATGGATTGTTTCCTTTCGATTGTTAAAAACATTATACGTTCTTTGTTATCTTGATTTTTTCTTTCACCTTTGTTAAAGTAGATTTTTCCTTTTGATTGTTAAAGTAGATTTTTCCTTTCACCTTTGTTATCTTGATATTTTCTTCTGCCCATTTATATTTTTCAACAATTCACTTGCTTTACTCCAATCTATCACTCAATGCCATACACGAGATTTTTCGGCCCTCAATCGAAATATGAAAAATGGCCCCTAAGTTATAGTATGTACTCAAATTTTTATTGAATATTGCTATATAGCACAAGTAGTGTGCGGCATTACTCTTTTATTTTTCCATGTATAACAACAAACGATACTCTATAATATTTATATTATTGTATCAAATAATAAAATAAGAAATACGCTAAATATTTACCTTAATATAATCAAGTAAACGAGACATCTTTAAGATAAAATTTATGCTGGGAATTGGCACAAATAGTGCAGTTTAATTGTTCATTTTATGAGTTTGGTCCAAAAAGAAAAACGCAGCGCATTTGATGTAGAAAAAATTTGTTTGCGCGAAAATGGTCCTGATGGATGTGATCCATCCATTGTCTCCGTTAGTTATGCTCGTGTACCTCAAATCTTGGTATTTTGTCTTCTTCCCATTGGGACATTATAGTCACTCCACTTAAAATAATTAAAATACTCCCCCAGTAAAGCAAATTTATGAGCTAAATAAATATTAGTCAACTTGCCAGATAAGTCTTCAAAAAACAAAAAAAATGCTCCTACCTGGGTCTTGTGATTCTGGGCTTCCTTTGGAGATGAAGACTTCCTATATAGATCTTGATCCTGGGAAAAGATTTCTTGCATGCTAACAAAGAAGGATAATTTTTGTTGACTTAGTTATTACTTCTCTCAATTTGAGCATATGAGTTTGTCACAATCTTTCATTTGTACAGGAGGTCGGTGGATGTGGGTTATTTGTGTGGTTAAACCTACAAATACTTGTGTGCGGTGTGCCAAGGCTGCCAAAATACTATTTCGGCGTTGCAGATATCTAATAGCCGTCTGCACAAAGAGAACAAGAAATTCAAGGGGGTGATGAAGAATTTGCACTAAAGATATGGGTGTTTGGCTTTGTTTCTGGTCTTTTTGTAATGTGGTTGAAGAAGTAAGCAATTGTAGGATGTCAAGCTGTAGGTGAATTTAAATTTAGATCAGCCAGCGATCTTTACCTCTCTGGTATTTGTTTGACCTTTGTTGCGTGGAAGCTATTTTTGTTAATGGTCTAGCAATCGTCCAACGTTTTTATGAATTGGTGCAAATTTGGTCGAAATAAAATACAAGAAGTTGTATAAATAGTCCACACAATTTGGTCTTTAAGCATGTTATATCCAACACTTACATTGAAAGTTGCATGTATTGTCCAAAAAACTAAGAAAAAACGCAGCAAGGGTTCCTCCATTTCATAGCAAACTGGACCATTCATATTTCAACCTGCATTCTGTATAAACTCACAGCAACCAACAAATAGAATCACCAAAACAAAAAACTTACCCAACAATGGTTTCCCTCATTCACAGCATCCAGAAAGAAATGAAAAAAAAAACCAACAACGTTTGGCCAACATAACATGCTTTAAAACCATTTACTTTACAATTTTACCCTGCATAGTTCATACTATAATTTATACATCACTTCAGCATTGGGAGTTCACAAAAGAAAAGGCTGTAGCCTATGGCAGCATCCAACAAAAGCATCATAATGCATTCAAAATATCATAGTTTTCTAGCAAATTACATGTCCAAAACCACCTATTTAACATTGCTAGCAAAAAGTTCAACATTTTCTATTCAAGATTTTTCTCCCCCATCAACAGCTTGTCGTTGGCCCCTTGTAGGTTGCTTTGTTGTGATCTAGGCCACCATACTTGCCATACTTCTTTTGTTTACGTTGTTTGTCTGAAGAAGTGAGAAGTGGAGTTGCTTGTTGGTGGTGGTTCTCCAGCCTCTTGTTTGCGTGTTTTTTATTTGGGCTTCTAGGCATCTTCTTGACTAGAGGTGGAGAGAGAGAGAGGAGCTTGTCCTCTCTGTCTGCCCAAGGGTCAGAACTTGTCACCAGCAGATATTAGGTAAGTAAGATCTCAAGTATGTTGTCTTCTTGTAGGAGTTGTGAATATATTCCATCAACTCATTCCTCGTGTTCCTTGATTCAACCGAAACTAGAACATGGCCACATGGAAAAACCCAGACAATTGCCATGCTCCACAAGAACATTGTCTGCCGACTAGATCCACTACTCGAGCACTCCCACTGTTGATGTTTGTGACCTCAAAGCATTGATCGCCTGAATACATAGCATGGAGATATCTATTTTGCTCCAGAAAAGGGTACAAAATAATGCTCAATTTCTGCCATAAAGAACAGCTACAAAAATTCAGGCAAAGGAATAAAAACAGTGAGAAATAGTACTTGAGTGATTGCTTCCTCTTCGCTATCAAATTCTATATTCAGGGCTCAATATCCCTCTTCCATTTTTTTCCTCCGCCTTCTTGGTCACCATTCTTTTCATTAAATTCTTCACAAAGGTTGTTTAACAAAATGTCACACTTCACAGATTCTCTAAAGTGTATCTAGCCCATTGTGTTGGCAGTTTTCTTTCCAACCTCAAATATGCATCATCGTCCAACTCTTTCAGGCTCTCCATCTTTCTTTGCCAACCGACTATATTAGTTGCTCCAGCGGCTCTCCACAAAGAATGCTTCAATACCAGACCTTTGTGACATTTTTTGAAATTGCGGTACAAATTCCTAACACACGTCTGGTGTTCTGCATTTGGAAAAACATTTCCCACAGCCAGCATCAATCCCTTTTGCTTGTCACTCATTAAACTCCACTCTTCGTCACACTGAATCTTTAAGTCTGTACATAGATGAGTCAAGAACCAAACCCAATTATCTAGATTTTCTACATGCACAATGGCATATGCAATTGGAAACATGCCGTTATTTCCATCAATTCCACCGGAAAGCCAAAAGTTCCCGCCAAACTCACTTTTCAAAACGCATCCATCTAGGCCAGTTAGCTTCCGACGCCCCCTTAGAAAACCATCTCTATAAGCAGCCAAGCAAATGTGAACTCTCTTGAATTTTTGTTCTTCATCACCCTCAACAAACAATTGGGTGCAATAGTTGAAAATCGACTTGTATTGCTGTGCAATGGCACTCCCCTAATCTGAGTCAAATACATCGTCCCAGTTTAGTAGAAAGTCCATCTTGATATGTCAATGTTGCATTGCTCTTTGATAGTTGTTCTTAAGGACTTCACCTTGACGTCGGGATCTATACGAAATGAAGACATGGACCTTTTAGATATAAATGTGGATGTGCATCTCCAATTTTTGAACTTCAATGCACATGTGTGCTCACCACACATAGATTTAATTTTGAAGCTTTTCTTATCTTCCATTACACTAGCATGGACAAAAAAAGGGCAACCATCACCTGTGCATTTCACAGTAAACCAAATCTTGTCATTCTTCACTGTCTTAATTTCCCTATTTTTTACAATCGAGTAGATGTCACATGCTTCTTTCAACAGCCATTTTGATGCAAACGTAAGCCCTGTGAAGACATGAAGATCAATTAACTCTAAAAGTAGGCAAAGTAACTACTTCATTGCGTTCAAAGTTCCTTAAAAAGCAGAAAAATAGGCAATCACAGAAACATATCAACATAAAGAAAGCGCTAAAAAAATGCTAAAAAAAGTGCACTGAACTCCCTTAAATTGTAGTATCGACTTTGTGATGATTCAATAGTTAGAAGAAAAGAGCAATGACAACAAAATACTATCTGAAAAATTCCAAAAATAAAGCAAAAAAAAGGCAACGAAAAGGAAACAAAAAATGCTGAAAAAGGTAGAAAAAAATGTATTCAACTCCCAAAATTTGCAGTGTGGACTTAGTGATGATTGAATAGTTAAAAAAAAAGAGAGATAAGAACAAAATATCATACGAACAAATGTAGCAAAAAGGCATGAAAAGGCCCAAAAAAGGCAGCAAACATGCATTCAATAGAAACAAAATCAACGTAGATTCAGTACTGATTCAATGGTTAGAAAAAAAAAGGAATGACAACAAAATCTTCAACAACAAAACACATGCAGCAAAATAGTTATGAAAAGAGCAAAAAAAGGTAGAAAAAATAAAAAAATAAAATGGTGATTCAATGGTTAACAAGTCTTTCAGCTATGTATGGGAATTTCTAAAAAAAATGTGCTTCTACACCTACAGTTCCAACAACATGGTAGAGGAAATGAAGTAGGACTCAATGCACTAAACTCTTTCAATAGGTAAATACTATAATCAAAGCTAAAGTTAAACCAAAACACTAAAAATGTAACAATTTGCCTATCTCAAATGTGGGGTTGTCCATGTCCGCTAGTACATTGAATATGTTCCCTCCATTTCTATCGTGTGGTGGAATTTCATCGTCGCTGTTCAGGCTCTCAAGTCCTCGAACTCATCACCATAATCTGAACCATCACCATCTTTGTCCAAGTTCAAGTCACTGAAATCAAATTTAAAATCTATAAGATTGGATATGAGGTTTGCATTGCCTTCATCCATCTTGTACTTAGAATCATCCAAGTATTCATTGGCATTGGCATCGGTAGGCTGCTTCCCATGTTCCTCCTCTCTAGCAGTTGCTTCACTACCTTCGTATCATTGTTATGCAATTCATCAACTATATCATGCATGTGCATATCTTTGTCGAATGCATCACTTGAATTCTTGACAAAGGACTCAATCAAATCTTTCTCGTTCCATCGCCCCAATAGTTCCTAGATAAGGTGAGGAAGTAATTCTCTCCATTCATTGTCAAGCAATGGATCACAATTTGATTGTTGAGGGACGTAAAATTCATCATTTTTGGTCCTCGATGGGCCAACCTCATTTGTTAGAGTGCGAGGTGGAGACTCCAATTCAAATATTGGTTCATCACCTCTAAAAGCTTGTGATTCTTGCATGACTAATGACGGTGCATCCTCCATCGTCAGTGGCCCCTGAACTATAGGTTCCCCTTCCACTGTAGGTTCTTCCTCAATTTCTTCAATGAGAATATGGCTGCAATGACGGTAACTTAGTAGCCATTTTCCAGATAGTAGCATTACGTAAACATCCAACTCCCGACTATAATCCATCTCTATCATATACTTACTGATGTCTTCTACCGACAAAATCTTCACAAGTCCATCGACGAGCTTTTTCCTTTGTTTCAAACTGTGGTAGTAGAAATCTCGATCACTCGTCTCACTAATGGTCCACAAAATTCGATTTATGGTTCTCATACTCAACCTCATTAAATCCTCTTCCTTTATATTGTCAACGTTCACAGTATTACCATGCTCATATATGATGTTGTTTGGCTTAGGACAAAAGTGTCCACTATAATTGCAAACAATGATGAATGCCTTAGTAGTGCTTGCAAGTAATTAAAGAATCAAATTTCAATAATCAAACACATAACTAACCACAAGCTTACAATATATATACAACTGGACCAATGTATAGCATTAATCTCAATAGTGGGCTTCCAATGTACAGTGAAAGAATGAGCTTTCAATGTGTATTGAAAGTACACTTGTTAACCAAGAACTCTTTTCCAATGAAATGAGACATGAGTTTGGCCCATCAATTCAAAATGCTATTGTATATTGCTTCTACAACAAAGGCCGAATGCCTTCCAATTTGGCCCAATATTAAACACCCTTGCACTGCTTATTTACTCTACAATAGAGGCTCAACGCAATAATTTTTTTTTACATATTTACTTCATACGTGATCTGCATGCTCACTAATTGCAATAGGGACCACACAAAAATTGTGTTGCATATTTACGCATAAATCAAGCGAAAAATGGAAAAATTTTCCAACAAAGGCTTCCACAACAACATGCCACAAATACCCAATGAAAATTATATACAGTAACTCACATTCACGTATCAATTGCCTACTGAAATTATTTCAAACTTCATACAATGGATGTCAAAAAATTACCGTATACGGGCGGTGGATCACTCAACCATCGAATTGTGGGAGTCATGGCCACAGAAATCGTAGAAACTCACCTACTGTGAAACGAACCCATCTAGAAAATGCAATCGCCAGTTGCTTGAAAGAAAACCCACCCTTGCACTGTTAGGTTTTTCAAGAAATTAAAAAGTCAAAATGGAAGTCCATCACTTACCTACGATGAAATCGCACAGAAAATCAGTCTTCTTCATCACCCACCATGGTTGAATGCGCATTTGGAAAGGAAAAGACCGTATTCTGCTTGCTGACACTAGAGAGATCCAATGAAAAGGATTCGCAATGGAAGTGAAGTGTTTGGCCTAACATTTATTTCTTTAGTTATTTTTAGTGGAGCGATTATAATGCCCCAATTGGAAGAAGACAAAATACTAAGATTTGAGGTACAGACGCACAACTAACGGCGAAAATGGGCGGAATCCATCCATTAGGACAATTTCGCACAAATAATTTCTTTCTAGATCAAATGCACTACATTTTTCCTTTTTGGACCAAACTCGTAAAACGAACAATTAAACTGGACTATTTGCGCCAATTTTCCATTTATTCTTGTATTAATTTTATAAATTTTTTATTGATATAAATATCAGATACATTTAAAAGCCAATTTTTTTATTTTTATTTCTTTTACATAAGATATGATGAAAGTTAACACAAAAAATTATGCAAATTTCAAATTTTTGTAATTGACAAATTGAAATCAAAGAAAATTAATTATATAGACTTAAATAAATAAATTGTAGGCAAAAAATTGAAAAAATGCATAAAAGGATTCGAACCCTTGTTCAGCTTGACTAATGGAACCTTAAGGTACTATTCTGATCACCAAGCTAAGTCACTAAACCATAACTAGTGTTACACGTTCATATATATAAAATAACTTATCAAGATTTTGGGCCTCCAAATATTTCCAAAGTTTTGGACCCTAAGGCATCAAACTCACCGTACTCACCTCAGGCTCGGCCATGCTGTCACTCTAAACTTAACCATTATCCTCAGTTATTGAAATTTATTTTTATTTTAAATTATATAGCACACCATAAATTTGGGGTCCTTGTCATGACGTTCCATCGACTTTCTAAATTTAATTACTCCCTCTCTCCCAATTATATGGTCAACTTTATTTTTTCACAAGAATTAAGAATAGCATGGGAAATGACAACTATACAAACAAATGACCTAGAATGTCCTCATTCAATTAGTAGTATGTATTGAAAGTAGTATGCAAAAAGATAATATAACGGCATAGTTGTAAATGAATATAAAAGTAGATCAAATAAATGGGACACCCCAAAAAGGAAAAGTGGTTGGGACAGGGGAAGTATTTTTTTTAATATGAGCTTTTCTATTTTTCGTTTTTAAATTCACTCATTGATGAAACATGAAAAAAATTGTAATTTTAATTGTTAGTTAAAAAATATTAGAGAAATTGTTGTTTCCTATCAATTTAATTTTGTGAATTTTTGGATCGTATTTTTACTTCAAATAGTGAATTTTACATTGTCAATATTCTCTAATGTTGTTATTTGGATTTTTAATCCGGCGAAAATTCGATTACAAGTGAATTGTTATTCAATGCTTTTAGGACCACTCAACGTCTTGTTATTTTAGTTTTCAATGAGGAAATTGAGAAAATTGGAAACTATCTAAAAGGAAAAGGGATGGACTCCGAATGAAAATGGCAGTAGAAAATCCATTATTTTGCACAATTATTAGCGTGATCACTATTGTATTATCCGTACATGTTTTCATAGCTCCAAAAATGAATCATATTCAAAGAAATCATGTTTTTGAGAATAGAAATGCTTCTAATGTCACTTGGATTGGTGGTTTTTTCGATGGTTGGTCAACACTGAATCCTTGTACATCATTAACGAATATCACTAATGGTAAGGCACATTTTTTAAGAATTATATTTAATTACAATTTTTGTTATCTACCAATATTCTCATTGTTTATCTTTGCTATGTTTTTTGTTCATATGTGACAAAGTAATATTAAAATTAGTTTGACGAGTAAATGACATCAGCATTGCATGTGGATTAAGAGATGGAAACATGCTTTACAATAGTGGTTCTATGAACAGTGCCATCCATAAGACCATAATTCAACAAAAAGCACGAATCAATGTTTGCTTGGCAATCCAACCCGATCCGTAGTGAGTCGTGATAGACTTTATGGCACTGGTACAAGCAATGTGGTTAACAATGGTAATGAAAGGACTGTATCTAATATTTGTAAGTGTTATGTTTAAATATTCCTAGTTCTTGGAGTTTCAGCATTTTCAGTGCAACTTTATATCCATTTATTTTATTTTATTTTATTTATCTTCAATCTTTGTATAATTTTGATAGTCCTCTTGAACTAGTTTTTCATAGTTAGGGTTGTATCACAATCAAATATTTTGCATATTGACAACAAATATATATATATAATGCTTAGGTACCTTCAAATTTGCCAATGCCATTAAGTAGTATAACTCATATAGGTGGCATCCCAATTAAAGAATGGTTGTTTAAAAATAGCTTTTCCATGTTTACCAATAATAGCTTTTCCATGTTTACCAATGACCCATATCAAGCAACATATGCATAGCGTATGCGATAGCATTGGTCCAAACAATGCATTTAGAGTGGAATATCAAAACGCTCCATCTAATGTACGTTGTGGCACAAATGATAGTGCTGGTCCAAGCAATGCGTCTAATGGAGATGATCAAACTGGTGTATCTAATATCTATGAGTTTCCATTTACAAATTATTGATTCTAAAGGTTAAACATTTGATGCAACAATATTATATCGGGTGTTCGTAATACTGCTTAATTTTGAAGCAATTGCAATATTCTCTTCACATCACTTTTACTGAGTTTTTTCATTTTGTTCTAACATTTAGTTGATGCATTTGAGGATACTAATGATGATGTATCTCGAGATGAAATTGACTGTGACATCGCGGCTAGTATGTACATTGTACCATGTGAACATTTTTATTTTTGTATTAAATCTGTAACAATTTACTTATTATTAATTTTTGGTTTATTATAGATGACGTTGTCAAGTGCACGGATTTCTTGAGGGCAGTTAATCATTTTGTTTCTATGTAGTACCATTGTTATTCCTATAGTGTGTATAAACTATTTAAATAATTGACGTTTGAATCTTTAAACAATTAATTTATTGATTCATAGTTTAATACTTTGTAGAGTACTATGACATTAAAGATTCAGTATATTTGTGTGAGCACTATAGTGCTATTTTTTGGTATACTGAGAGAAACAAGAGTATATCCAAAGTCAAGAGTCCAAAATACACTATGTGTCATAATCAAGGGAATGTCTTGCTTCCCGGGATCCACCTTGAGTCTTGAATGATTTGATTTTCGAGAATGATTGTAGAAGCAGGCACTTTGTCGACAAGATTCACTCTTACAACTCGATGTTCTCATTCACTTTGAAGGGAGGAAAGTTAGACAAAGGATAAACAAAGGTAGAGGGCCATCTATATTTAGGATGAATTTCAGAATCACTATTGCATCCGGTGCTTGCTTCCAAATGACGGTCAAAAAGCAAAGTTCTTACAAATGTACATACAAGACCCTCACAATGAGATTATGAACAGAATGAAAGCTGTTCGGTTAGTTTAAACAGTGAATTAGAATATTTTTATTTTGCATCCTTGGTTTAATTTTTTTAATTCAAAATCACAACACTGTTTTATAAAAATATGTTGCTCATTTTTTTGGCTTGGCAAGTCTAAAAGTGTAAATGACTTGCACTTTGAGATCGCCTCTGATCTGAAGGACATACTAGTCGAATATAATATCTTTGCTAAATCGTTGAGGATGGCAAGCTATAGGTTCAGTGAAAAAAATTATGTTGATGTGAAGATGTGGCTTATTGGACGTAGGAGAGGAGATGGAAGACAATACGACCTCCTATAGCAGAATGAAGTTGCAGCATTGATCATGAACGATATAGAAGAAGATCAACTTCAGCGTCATGTAAATTTTCAGACAAACGATGGAGTTGTTCAGTGCGTAGATCAGAAAGCATGCATGAGTCTCCTTGTATTCTACGATCTAAAAAGTTGTTTCAATAATTGCTAGTTGATGGTTACAGGATGATTGAGGCTGGATGCATGATCGATATCAGGACATATCAGCCACAAATGAGATCTGAGCTTATTGTGGTCTAAATAATACTGCTAAGCATAGAGAGATAGACTCTGTGAGGTTAGGAAAGTGCGTGGTGTTACCCAACTCTTTTACGGGAAGTCCCTTTCCCGTGATACAGAATTACCAAGATGCGATGGCCATATATTGTTGGGCTGGATACCCAGAGTGGTTAATCATTTTTACTTGCAATCCTAAATGGCATGACATCACCCATTTTGTGGAGCCCAGAGGATTGCAACCCTGAGACCGACTAGACATTATCTGTAGCGTGTTCGAGATCAAGTTAGACTAGCTCATCAGCGATATAAAGAAAAATCAGATATTCAGCGAGACTAAAACAAATAAATTAGTATTTTTTATTATCTTCTCTACACATTTTAAACTCATTGTCTCTCTTCAAGCAATTATTATTTTTTATCAATCATTTGTCTATTGTATAGGCTAAGGATTGTCTATGTTGTTCTCTACAGTTATATATACTGTCAATTTCCAAAAGCGCGGCCTGCCTCATGCATATATTTTGTTGTATATGGCTCGAAAAAGCAAAAGTCCGACTCCAGAAAAGATTGACCGGATGATATCTACTGAGATTTCGAATGATGAGACCGATCCTATATTACAATCATGTTGGGGACCTCGTGTGGAAAAATAATTCCCCTTGTATGGATAAGGGCAAGTGCACAAAACATTTCCCTATAACTTTTTCATTCGTACCCAGTATTGATAAAAGTGGCTTTACCATATATAGGCGCAGAGATGATGGCAGGACTGTGGAGAAAAGTGGAGTGTTGTTGGACAATAGATACTTGATCTCTCATAATCCCTACTTTTCTTTTACGTACGGAGCTCATATTACTATAGAATGGTGCAACAAAGAAAATCCACGAAGTACCTATTTAACTACATAAATAAGGGCAATGATTGTATTATGATTGTTATTGGAAAGAGTGTTGATGTCGATTCGATGGTTGTGGTTGATGAGATTGATATATACTTTGATTATCGTCACGTCTTGGCTTGTGAGGCCTTGTGGAGGATGTTCGCGTTCCTTATTCACTATAGGGATGTCGTGTTTGAGCGTTTGAGTTTTCATCTACACGAACAGCAGACTGTGGTATACGATCAAAGAGGCGAGGTCGGCACGGTCGTGGAATGGTGCATTGTACATTCCAATAAGTTTATTGCATGGATGAAGGCAAACCAAAAATATACTGCAACTAGAAATTTGACCTACACAGAGTTCCCTAATTATTTCACATGAATGCCGCTGATGTGTGAACGGGTTCCCAGGCAAAAGGGAGTAGTGGTTGGAAGAATATTTTTTGTTAGGCCTGGAATAGGAGAAATATCACATCTATATAATTTGTTGAATCACGTGCATGGTCCAATGATTTACGATGATATATTGATTGTTGATGGGAAGATTCATGGTAAATTCAAGGATATAATATATTGATTAAATAGTCAAGGCAAGTCTGTGGGCTTTTGAATCTTTGTAGCGAAATCTATTTGCTACTTTGTTGGTGACCGATTGTTTGGATAGGCCTGAAGTTCTATGGGAGAAATATTGGCAACACCTATCTTGTGACATTGAGCACACTTATGGGAAGAATCCTACCAATCAAGGTATTCAATTTACATTGCACTTTCCTTTTACCCTTTTTTCTTATGGATTCACATGAAGAATTTATTTCCATAATGATGTAGTTGTTTTTGTATCCTCAATGCTATTTCTTATTTATTTATTTATTTATTTAGCAACATGAGCTAATTGTTTTAATTTTTGTTACAAATAGTCAGGTAACTAAAGAATAGATCAAGAACTATGCTCTGGTTAAGATTCAGAAACTACTTCGCCAATGAGGAAAGTGTTTGCGGGATTATGATTTTATTCCATTTCCCAAATTTTCTTATTTCTCGGCTGTAGACAAATTTTGGTGAGCAATGAATTGGACTATGATCTGGATGCATTGGCAGAGGAACACTCTAGGCTGGTGTCGGATCTGACCGATGAACAGTGTTCTATTTATGAAATTATTATGGATATGGTTGACGGTGATGAGTGATGTGTTTTCTTTTTGTATGGACATGGAGGTATAGGGAAAAATATTCATGTGGATGACACTGTTAGCTGCGATACTGTTTTGGAGAAATAGTTCTCAACGTAGCATCTAGTGCTATAACTTCTCTTTTTCTTCTACTTTGGGGAGAGGGGAGAAGTTGACTGTGCATTCGAGGTTTGCTATTCCGTTTTTTTTTGAATGAAAAATGGGTTCAGCCTGCAACATTAAATAGAGAGGTCATTTGGCCGAGCTGATCGAGAGGGCAACGTTGATAATATAGGATGAAGCTTGGATGATGAACAAGCACTGTTTTGAGGTATCGGATCGCACCATAGAGGGCATTGCTAGATTCAGTAATCCATGGGGTAGGAATTGACCCTTTGGTGGGATGACTATTGTATTTGGAGGTGATTTTAGGCAAACTGTTCCAATCATACCTAGTGGAAGCCGATACAGACAGCATATGCATCTCTCAACTTTGCCTACCTGTAAAAGTATTGCAAGGTATTGAAAATATCACATTTTTTCTAAGCACCTTTAGTATATATCCACGTCTTTCCATTTTACCAAGTTGAATATCATCCTTTTTTACAGATGTTGAGGCTAACATGGAACATGAGGATTCATAATCTTCTAAGGACGAACAATTAGACAAACATAATCTTCTAAGGACGAACAATTAGACAAACTTCAGAGGTTTTCAGAATGGATTCTGAGCATTGAGATGGGGATATTGGAGGACCATATGATGATGAGCCAACCATTGAAATACCTGAGTACCTTTTCTTAAGTCATTCGTCAGACTCTGTGAAATCTATTGTTGATAGCACCAGCACAAACTTTTTTACTGAGGGACGTTCTCCATCATACTTGAATGGAAGAGCCATAGTTATGCCTGCCCTTGAGGATGTTGGCATGGTTAATGATTACATGGTTAACATGAACCACTTCGAGCTGAAGACATATTACAATTCCGATTCGACCAGTAGATCTGATTAGTTCGATAGTGATTTGTTTCATAAGGTTCATCCTCCAGTGTTTTTTTAATAGCATTACTGCTTCCGGTATGTCGATTCATGTTTTGAGGTTGAAGGTTGGTGTTCTAGTGATGTTAATACGTAATATCGATCAGTCGTCGCGATTATGTAATCGCACTCGACTTATAGTCATGATATTTGGTGATCATGTGATCGAGGCAAAGGTTTTTGTCTAGGATTAATGCTGGGAAGGAGTTTCTAATGTTGCGGCTTCGCAGATCACAAATAGGAAAGGATTGAACTTTGTTCAGTTTGATGATGATGGATGCCCGACGAACACCACTACAAATGTTGCGTACAGGAAGGTTTTTAGTCATTTATAGTGTAGTCTGTTTGAAACACATCAGGTATATTCTTAACTCTCCAAATTGAGTATGTATGAACAGTGATATTTGACTTATGGTAATAGTTTCATTTCTATGTAGATTGGTCATATGGAAAAATAGATTGATGCTATTATCACTCAAGATGGCTTCACAAAGGGACAATAAGCTCAAGTAGTTATAATCCTAATCAACTAACGATTACACGGGTATAACACCAAAAACAAAACTGTTAGATTAGTAAATGAAGCAAAGAAAAATGAAAGAACGTTAATGGCTTGCTTATATATCAATTACATAACACTATCCTTTTTCTTTTGGTTTGCTGTAGCTAGGATGTTGAAGGACTTGGGAAGTCTGAACGGCTATGACTGAAATTACTAGACAATGTGGTTGGATTAAGTGTATATATGATTTATTAATTCTTACAAAACTTGACGCCGTTTACATAGTTTATGTTTTAGTTGTATTGTGGAGAATAATGAATTTTATTGGTCTTAGAATGCTATTAGTGCTAAGATGTTTGGGCAGAAGTTAAAATTATGCAAGGTTGCTTAATTTTTTATTTCTGTTATGGGTGTTAACATGATGGATTTGTATAATTAATTTGTAGGAGAAACTCTGCCAAAAATTTTAAAAGCCCTTTCGTATTGTTTCTCTCACACAACTTGTAAATTATATCTTGAGCATATATCTCTATGTGCAACGTACAGATGAAAATGCTATTTATTAATTGTTAGTCCCTTTCATACTTGCACATATTATTGGTATAGATTACAAATGGGTATTATACATTCATAAATTTTTATTGTAGTCGAAGTTAATGTAATATCTTCCTTACAATGCACGGGCACAAATAGTAGTAACGGAAAAAAGATAATGAAGTAATACAAATTTTCAAAATAAACTATTTAACATGACAAAGAAGGTTGTTCGTTTGGTAGCTAAAATAGGTCGAACTTTGACTTCCAACTTACTTCTTTGAGAACCAAAGCAAGGCAGTATACGTTGTAGACAATTGATGACACCTAATGAAAGATGGCTACGTAAATTGCATATCTATTAGGAATTGCTCAACCAATATGCACAACGGAATTAAAATAAACAATTCTTAAACAATGGATCTACTCAATTCTTAGACGAGATATGTGATTAAAAGATTACCCAGCGAAGTGGATTTCTTGGTGAATCTCTCGTTTGTTCTTTCATCTCTACAACCGTCCAAAGATCCAGCCTCCAATGGTGATCCATAAGCCAAGACCTTCTCGAATCATGAATAACTTCATAGTGGAGTACCTCTCTAGATTATAGTGCTAACTAAGTATAAAGAGAGAATTTATATACAATTAATTATGTATTGTTAGGTTATATTGGGTTATTTATAGATTTCTGATAAACCTATTAGGCTTTGGATTTCTTGAACCCCGGGACAAGTAAAAGACTTTTATAACTAACCCAGTCCAACAATTGGGCTTAGTACACAACAACTAATATTCTCCCAATTGGATAAGTTCCAATTCAAGATACGAGTAGTTGACTTTGTGTGTGACCCATCAGGCTCCCGCTCACTATTGCAAATGGCATGATGTTATCATACTAATCTAATTAGGATGAGATAAATGAAATCCTTATTTTAATTTCTCATTGATTCACCAAGATCAATTGACTCATGTCGCCATCCATGATTGACATCTAGCAATGTGTCATGGCAATCTATGTGACAAGATAAGTCACGTGGTAAATATGAAACCTTTACATGTATGGTTACTGTGGAACTATAATCCATTCATTAATATTACTCGATTGGTTTCGAAATATGGATTTGGGTCAATATCGTTCAACAAACCATATGGTTCGCTCTCAACTCAATGTTGATTAAACAGTTGATTGTATTTGAAAATTGTTTTTCAATTCCACAATCCTACCTTGGCCGAGGAATTTATATCAACATGATTGGGCGAAATGCAGATTATAATCTCCGGTTATCCAAGAGTAATGAATCCTTTATTAAATACTCACAACCTTCATGTATCTCTCCATACGGCATTCCCAATAAACCAATGGTTAGAGTATCCTTCAATGTCTACCAAAGTAAAACAATCCATACATAAGGTTCTATGGTATTCTCAAGTCTAAGGACCAATTCCACCACCGCACATTAGAGATCATCCACTAACTCAAGGATGACTATCCATGTTGTATCTCTAGGCAGGTCATCCAAATGCTTGTTCCACTAATAGAGTATCCATGTGTCCATCCGAATGTCTCCACATTCTAACTTGTGAGATCGGTTACTTTCTTCTTAAGAAAAAGATGCAACAACACCAATCTATCTGCAAATAACAATATCTGAGTCTTGCTATTTCTTTGACTAGGGATAGTTTAAGAATATTTGCTAAAACTTGTATCTCATCATCACAAGAAGTTTGTGATTAACAAGTTTTTTCGTACTTATTCGATGGACTCTATTATTTTAATTGTTATAATAAGAAAATATATAAATAATAGATCAGCCATAATAAAGTGCATATATAAATAATCAAGTATACTCAAAATGCCTTACATATGAGTAATAATATCAAAACAAAATCCATTCAATCATGTATTTTATACCAATGGATGAGACATGATTGTCATGCTTATTTTGCAACAATGCTTTTGTCAAAGGATCAGCCGCATTGTCGTCAATATGGACTCACTCTATCTTTATGTCATCCCACTGAATTATCTATCTGATGAGATGATATCGCCTCAATACATGCTTGTATCACTGATGAGATCTCAATTCTTTGCTTGCGTGATGGCTCCATTGTTGCCACAATACAATGGTATCGGATCAACAATGCTAGGAACAACTCCAAGTTCGGTGATGAACTTCTTGACCCAGACTAATGTCTTTGCTGCTTCTAAAGCAGCTATGTAGTCGACTTCCATTGTTAAATCAGTTGTAGTCTCATTCTTGGAACTTCTCAAACTTATGGCACCGCCGTTGAGGATGAAGACGTAACCAGATTAGGATTTATAGTCGTCTTTATCTGATTGAAAACTATCATCTGTGTATCCCTAAACTCCTAGTTCATTTCCTCCATACATTAAGAGCATGTCCTTAGTTCTTCTCAAGTACTTAAGGATGTTTTTAACCGCAATCCAATGTTTTTCTCCAGGGTTCGCTTGGAACCTACACGTGAAACTCAGAGCATATGAGATGTTTGGTCTCATACATAGCATCACATACATGATGGATCCTATTGTTGATGCATAAGGTATCTTATCCATGCGATCTCTCTCAACTTTTGTCTTAGGACACATATCTTTTGAGAGATTAATTCCATGCCTTATAGGATAGAGTCCTCTCTTTGACTCTACCATGCTAAATTTTATAAAGATTTTATCTATGTGCACAGATTGGGATAGGCCAAGCAAACTTTTAGATCTATCTCTATAGATCTTAATCCCAAGTACATATGCTGCCTTTCCCAAATCCTTCATGGATAAATTTGTGGATAACTAGGACTTCACTAATTTTATCATTGGAATGTTGTTTCCTCATATTAATATGTCATCAACATATAAGATTAAGAAAACGAGCTTACTCCCACTAGCCTTCTTGTGCATACATGGTTCGTCTTCGTTTTGAATGAAATCAAACCTTTTGATTGTCTCATCAAAGCGAAGATTCCAACTCCGAGATGCTTGCTTAAGTCCATATATAGACCTTTGGTTGTGTCATGTACACATCCCCATAAAGATTCTCATTTAGGAATGCAATTTTGACATCCATTTGATAGATCTTATAGTCATGGTATGCTGCAATCGCAAGTAGAGTTCGAATTGATTTAGACGTGGCTACAGGTGAGAAGGTTTCATCAAGGTCAATACCTTATCTTTGTTATAGCCTTCAGTTACTGGCCTTGCCTTATAAGTTTGAACTTTACCATCCATGCCAATCTTTTTCTCCTAAACCCATTTAAAACCTATGGGTTTCACCCAGATCCACCAAGGTCCATACCTTATTTTCTTACCTGGAAGTTTGTTTGAATTCCATTGTTTCTTATCATTTCTTTGAGTTAACACTTTACTTTGTTTCTTCATAAGTGGTAGGCTTATCTTCCTCTATTAGCAATGTTTTATTAGTAATCGGAAGATCTAATCTTTGGGAAGGATGTACCACTCTACCTGACTTACGCGGAGCTGGTGTGTCCATGGGACCTAGTACTTCCCTTTCAACAATTTCAACTTCATCCAATAGTGTCTCAACTATTGTTTCATCTAATTGGTTGTTGAATTATGTCATTTCTTTACCTTCTTCAAGATCTACCTTGCTCCCACTATTCTCTTTTAAAGTAAACTCTTTTTCGAAAAAAACACCGTGCCTTGAAAGATTACTTTTATGTCATTGAGATTGTAGAAATAATATCCAACTATTTCTGCTAGATATCCCACAAAATAGCATTTA
Organism: Jasminum sambac; assembly: GCA_018223645.1. NCBI lineage: Eukaryota > Viridiplantae > Streptophyta > Magnoliopsida > Lamiales > Oleaceae > Jasminum > Jasminum sambac. The sequence continues at coordinate 10,384,119 of CP073644.1, read as the reverse complement.
TCAGACTTAGCGTCCAACTTATCAGAGCTTGTTCACTTCACGTAAGCTTCACAACGCCGAATCTTTCATGTATGAATGATTTGGTCTCTTACCCGTCCATAACTCGTATGGAGTTTTATTAATCGATTTAGATGAGACACGCTTTAGGGTGTAACAAGAAGTTTTAATTGCATGTCCCCAAAATGACTTTGGAAAGTCTGTGTTACCTCATCATTGAATGTACCATATCTGATAGTGTGCGATTTTTCCTCTCATATACACCATTATGTTGTGGTGTATATGGTGGAGTCCATTGCAAAAGAATCCCATTCTTTTTGAGGTAGTCCATAGACTCGCCCTTGAGCTATTTTCCACCTTGATAAGATCTTAGAGTTAGAATATTCTTTTTGGTCTATTTTTCCATTTCTTGCTTGAATTCCTTGAACTTTTTAAGTGCTTCTACAAATCCATATCTGGCATGGTCATCGTAAATGTGATGAAGAAGAAAAAACCTCTTCTGGCTTTTGTTGATGTTGGTCCACATACATCAATATGTACAAATCCCAATTTCTCCATAACTCTTTCTTCCTTTCCACCAAAGGGGAGTTTGCGCATCTTGCCCAAAAGGCACGATTTGCTTCTATCAAAAGATTCGTAATCACTTCCCCCACAGTATCCATCCTTATGTACCTTGGTGATGCATTTTTCTTTGATGTGCTCAAGCTTGCATTGCCACAAGTACAAGTTGTTGATACTATTATCAACCTTTTGCCTCTTATTGTCTATACTAATTATAGAATGTTAGAGGTCTAGAACATAGATACCATTACATAAGTTCCTACAACCATAAAACACATTATCACAATAAATAGAACAACGTTTATTCTTAATATTAATGATAAAACCATTCATGTCCAAACAAGAAATAGAAATAATGTTTTTAGTAGTAGTAGGAACATAATAAGATTCTTTTAATTCTAAAATAAGGCCCAAAGACAATTATAAAAAGTAGCTTACTAAGGCTAAAGCGGTAATTTTTGCTCCATTTCCAACGCGCATGCCTACTTCTCCTTTCAGCAATGGGCTGCTGTTCTTAATCCCTGCATATTTGTAGAAATATGAGATCCTTATCCGGCATCTAATACCCAAGAGGCTGAAGACGTAGTCATATTCAATTCGATGAAGTATATACCTGAAACAGAAGCTTTAGAAGACTTATTTCCCTTCAAGCTAGCAAGGTAGAGCTTGCAATTTCTCTTGTAATGTCCTTTCTCTTTCCAATAAAAGCATTCGGTATTAGCCTTAGATTTTTTCTTGTTCGTTTTTTCTGTCTTGACAACTTTTGTCTTTCCTTTCCCCTTCTTTAACCCTTTCACAAAGGACCTTTCTTCTTTCCTCTTAGTGCTTGTAAAGGATTCAATGGCCAATACTTGCCCATTAGTTTTGTTAATGTTGGGCTCAATAGTTTTCAACATATTCAATAGTTCCGAGAAGGCTAGCCTCAATTTTATTCATGTTTAAGTTCGTGATAAATTGAGAATAGCTGTCAGGCAGTGATTGTAGAACTAAGTTAATACTTAGCTCATGGTCCATGGAAAAACCCAATTGGTCTAATTTTTCAATATGGCTAATCATCTGCTGTACATGAGTACTTACTGAAGATCCTTATGGCATCGCAACCCTAAATAGCTTTTTGGATATCTCATACCTTTTAGTGCGGGACTGTTCATCATACAACTCCTTGAGATGAACAATTATTCCAGATGCATCCATATCATCATGTTTCTTTTGCAACTCAGGAGATATCGCTGCAAACATCACCCATGTTGCAGTATTATCATCATCCACATGGTGATTGTAAGCCTCCACTTCCTCCGGCGTTGCACCCTCTATAGGGGCTTCTTGCAACTGTTGTTCAAAAACATATGCAGTTTCCTCATGTTTGAGAACACGCTTTAGATTGCGGTGCCAGTCATTAAAGTTCTACCCATTGAGTTTGTTAGCATCCAGTATGCCTCTCAAACTTATGGAACCAGCCATACTTCAATAAACTGCAACGATAAAGATAGAATAATTACTATATACAAAAGTTAATAAAACGTGGATATTTATAATATTAACTACACTCCTACTGAATCAATGATCCCCAACATTCATGAAAACAATTTCTCAAATTTGTCAATTAGGGGTTAAGATCCAATTTGTTCAATTAGAACCTTGAGTTACTTAACAAGTCCTAATTGACATTCGGGTGATATATTTATGAATGACATCTCTATGTGACTCCTAGATCATCAAGTAGATAACTCTTTATCTTGTGCATCTTATGTATTAACTTGGCTTGGTTCTAAAATTCTATTTCCTTGAGTTTCTCAACAAGAATGAATTTTAGTTAAATTTGACACAATGTTTAAGGACATGTCTAATAATGAAGAACATTTCCTAGATCGATTAGTCTGAAGTGTACTCAACAAACTAACCATGATTGTGGAAATCTAATTCTTTAATGTAACATTGGAACGCATGGATTAACTTTTAATCGCGAATTTAATATCATTTTTAAGGGGATCGGGCTCATCAATTATCATGCATAATAACATACATCAACCATGCATTCATTAAAGCATAATAAAACTGTTGGATGACTATGGATGTATTTCTATCTAGTTTTCCCAAGCCAAGAGCAAAAACTAGTCGGTCAAATCCTAAAGGACAAGAACTCGTCTCAATTGGTCAACTCCGTTGATCTCCATCTTCTACCCCAACACATATTCTATACACATGCGTCATATCACATAGACTAGTAGGTACGAAATTAAATTAAAAATTAAATGGTGCACAAGCCCAAATCAATAATCGACACACAACCCCCAACATAAAATAAGGAATAAAATCATACAAGCATTCAATCACATTGGTCTGGCCCATAATCATCCACAATATCTAATATTAACAAATAGATTTCCAAAATTACTGTAACGATGACTATTTTTGAGACAATTTAAGCAGCACAGGAAAAATTTAGAAATAAATCTAATTAATTTCAAATTACAATAATAACTAATCTAATAAATTAAATATTATTGGAGGAGGATCAGACATTCATAACACCTTATTTTGTCATGCGTATTAAAGTCATACTTTAATAAAAACTTTGTGAAAACTCTAGGGCAAAATAAAACTAAATTTATATTTTTAATGTAGTAAAAAATTCAACTTTGTCCCAAATAGACACTTTAAATTGCAAACAAATTCTCAAAGTTGAATATGTCCTAGATGTGATAAATCAAAATTTTCACAACATTTTGAAATTAGGCCACTATTCGTGTGCCCCCAAAAGTCAACTACAAAATACCTACTTTCCACCCAACGTAAATTCTAATCGTTGAAATTTGACCATACCGATTTTTCCCCTTACAACAAAACACCTTTTCCTTTTGCCTTTTCAGATCTCAGTCTTCAAAGTTTGCCAGCTGCGAAAGCTTGTATGGTGAACTCACATGTATCTAAAATTGCAATTAGTAATTCATGCAATGAGCCCACAACGGCTCTTTCTTTGACCATGTCATATCATCACATGCATGCAATGGACGAGCTTATTTATCCAGACTCTCACTTCCATTGTTCTCTTTTTCACTTCCTTCCTTCTCATTTTCAGTTTGACCAAACAAATTCACGTGCTTGAACTTGTATGATCTTGTGCATGCCATAATCTTTCCCCCTCTAACAAGCCCATGCTTTTCCTCTGATGTAGATAATATTCATCATGAATTGCATAGAGACTTTTGACAAATTTTCCTGCTAAAGATGTCAACTGTGCAACACATTTTACCGGTAACTATCGTTCATTGCCATATTTCACGTATTATTACATTTGTATCAATAAATAATTTTTGTTACGAAACATCCAACAGGGAATACAGACTTGAAATCATACAAATATGGAATATTATTTACATAAGAGTCGCTACTTATTAGAGATTATTATATATGAAATCACTAAATGTTTGAACTTAGAAGCCGAAATTTGATTGAAATTTTCTTGATATTACAAGGAAATACGCATAGTTCAAATTTTGATGTGTATTAGATAACAAACACGTGTACATCGAATCCAAAACGTGCAATACGTTACTACATAGTGACGTAGAGAGCGAGAAAAAATTTGTGTCGTCTCATTCGAACTGCTCCACAATTTCTTGTCTAAGCATTGAGCGAAACGCATCCCACTAACTGCGATCCTCTGATTGCGCTCTAGCCCGTCCCAATAACCCCTGAAAGGGAGATCCAAACTAATTGGTTCATTTCCAATTGTTCGTTGACAGTCTCAATAAGATCACTGTCTAGTTCAACGTTTCGAATATAATTATGCAGTGCAGCTATAGCTATCACGAAATCCGTTTGATGGTCTATGTTATATGATGGCATAGAGCTTAAAATTTTGAATCTTTTTTTCCATATACAGAAAGTTCTTTCAATGATAATTCTGCACGTAGAATGCAAATAGTTAAACTTTTAGTTAGCATTCCTTGGCCTCCGAGCTTCTGCTGTTGGTGCATTTCTAAACTCTTGGTGCCAGTACCTAGTGTCACGACCATGGTACGGTGCTAAATACCCACATACATTAGGAAATCCAGCATCAATGAGATAATACTTGTTTGGCTCAGGGTGTGGGAAATCATCGTTGGTCATGCATTCCCTTAGCATGAGGCACATCATGAACTGAGCCCTCCCAACCAGCCTCAATATACATAAAGCATAGATTAAAGTCACATATGCACAATACATTTTGCGTGTAAGTTCGTTTACGTCCCATATATGCTGCTCGACCTTTTCGTGGAGGAACACAGAGTATATGTGTGCCATCAATTGCTCCAATACAATCCTGGAGTTACATTGACAATAAATTAACATGCGATGCAAAGTAATGTTTCCTACTGATATCGTCAAAATATATCTTGAACCGATAGTGTCGTTCTTCACTGGGTCTCTGGAATAGTACACCTTCGTTGTAATTTGTGTGTGGCCTAATCCAGTCGGGTGCCATCTTGCAAATTGCTATTCTAACTATAGCAACATGTCTCAAAATTGTATCAGTGGACCGACCAAACAAAGCTTGTACAAACCATAGCGTCGCTCCTTGCGTGATGACGCATATAAACATCCCTACCGATTCCTCAACGTTTACATTTCTCGTTGGTTTCAGTTCGTAGTTAGTGACTAACATCCTACAAAATGCACCGATAATTTTCGCGTTCATTTTCAAACGTCTCTTGCATTTTTTTGGGTTTCCTTCGAGGGTATGATGAATGAACTCGTTACCTCGCTGTGACTCTTCACCGCTTGGATATCACGTAATCAACCTCATATACTCGTCGTATGCTATTGCCATTGCTACCTCGTCGAATCCGAGATAGTTTGCGTCATCCTCCACAAGTCTCCTAATCGCGCCTGGAATGTCGAACTGTGGCTCCATTGTTGTGATAAAATGAAACTGGAATATGGGAAGTATAGCTTTTGAAGAATACAAATCAATAAGGCCCTGAAATTGTATCGGATATGAATGTTTATAAATGCATACATGACAAACAAGTTCTACTTTGAAATGATGGAGGGTATTGAAACTTTTTGGAAAGTTGGTAGCCATCAAAGCAAGAATCTATACAACTTGGTTATTTTCAAAAAACAAAAAAATTATGAAGCCAATGTTGCACTCTCGTTATTATGAAAAGTTCAAAGAAATTTTATTAAAAGAAATATTTTCATCTTTTCTTATTCCTAACATTGCAAATGATCAGCAAGAAACCTAGGCATATGCATGATATTAAAATGTAAGAATAATCTTTACAATTTATGTAAGTTGACTAAACTCTTGCCTCCTTTTTTCAGTATGATGGTGCTTCCATTAAAGTATTTTTCGTGACGTATAGCAAATTGACCCTTACCCCGCATTTGCTATCAAATATAGGGCAGGAGCTGCATGCCACTGCAAGGTGTTATAAATGCTCAACATGTTATAAGTTGTAACATCACTCTTGCTTCGGATAAAAAGATTATTGTTTTTCCCTCAGAAAGAGTTCTAATGTGCTAAAATCTCAAAAGTTACCAATTAAATTTTACACATTACAAGCAAACAAACATCACACCGTAGATGATTAAAGAGACATACCACATATGCATGGAGAAAGTACGATACCAGTAATAGAGTCCAACATCAATGTGAAAAGAAAAAGTAAAACGAACACAGGATCATCATAGTGCACACAACGTTCTACCCATAGTAATAAGTCCATTACATAAACCATAAAAATAGAAGAAAAAATGCCATTTGTGGTGCTACCCTCTTCGATTAGAGTTCGTTTCATAGAATGCCTTTGCCCACTTTGCCCTCGCCTCATCATTTTTCAATGTCATGAAAACCTTACGAATCCCTTCTTTATCAACAAACGCTTGATGGACGGTACACCACACATAATCATTGAAGCCCTCAATGTCTCGAGCTTGATCAAGTGCTTCCACACATTCTTCGCTGGATGGCGCACCCGATTTGGGGGGTGGGTCGGTCTTTTTGAAATGAATCCACTCCTCAATGCCTATCTTGAAAGCCATCCCGGAGCTCATCTGCCCCTTGCCTTTAAATTGAAATCTGTCTCTCTAGCGTTTGCTGTGGCGCTGCCACTACTTCCAGCACTAAACCCTACATGTGTAGAGTTTGGAGGCGTATCAAACATCATCGGAACGCCACCATCACTAGAGTCAGATCTCCCATTCATGCCATCTATATTTAGGTCTGAGTCTTCCATATCTTCCCACGTTCCCCACTCAGTCGATTGACCTTGGTCCTGTCGTGAATACTGACTCGGTCACTTTCGGTTAGTCCCAGTAGCTATGTGGCCATCGAACAACTCAAGACCATGGTCAATGAATACAGTTAAGTCCTTTCCTCTAAAGGCATTCATTTCAGGCTTTACCTGTGGACAAAAATGGGTGTATGGACTAATTAATAACACAGAGAGGAAAATTGAAGAACAAAATAGCCTAGTACCTAATAGCTTCCTTCTAACACAGACAACTGACGAAACTCCGAAGCCAATTGTAAGAGCTCTACCAATGAATAGGCAATTTCTTTTAAGTTGCACAATAGAAAATGAAATCTTTTTCTGTATATGTATGCCTCATTTTTTTCTGCTGCTAACACCCTAAAGACTTAAGTGGAATATAAGTACTATTAATCAGCATCTTCATCTCTTTAATTAATTCAATGCAAAATATATGTAAACTGTTAAAGTAATCATTCTTCCCATCACTTTTGAAACTGAAGAGATTGTTTTCTTTTTCCTTTTTCAAAGAAAGTTTCCTTTCAATAAATAGTTAAAAGCAAAGTGTGCGTGTTTTGTAAGGAGTAGCAGGAAAGCAATCTGAGGGGAAATCTAGAATGTTGTGCATGAATCTATTGTCTATTTGTTTTTTGTTTATGTGATTTCCTTTTTGTTTTCACCTTTGATTTATTACATTACATTATAGAAAAAAATTATAGCCTCAATTACATGTCAATAAGACTCAATTATTTGCATAAAAAATATATTGCAAAAGGAACAATAATTGTTTAATGGAACATTATGGTTATCACTTACTGAGAAAGCATGGGTGTGCAGTATGCAAGAGCAATAATTGTACACTAATGACAATGAATGATACATATGAGTGATCACATACTTGCATTTGTAGTAAGTTGTAACTTGTAATTTTATTTTTCCCAAAAAAAAAAAACCAGGCTGAGTTTAGTGAAATAATTAGGCAAAGAGCATGTATATGGAATGCCAATATTAACTCCGTACGATGCATGGTGACAGTTGGGTTGTCTTCTACTGTGTGATTACCGTCAAATGTTTTTGTATGTCCAAAAAAGAATTTATCATACTTTGGAAATAAAACTTTAAAAAAATGGAAAAAGAAAAATACCTTAATGGTTTCGTTCCACCAATTATCATCTATAACAATTCACCGCCCCTCGTCGTCCGTCCCCAAATCATCTTGCCGCATCACATTGTTTTTGTATATAACCCACTGTTTCTTCAAAACATTGTATTGGTTTTGGATTGACTTCAATGTGTAATTGTTTTTTGTCTTCTTGCTGAACTGCTGAACAATGTACTCCTAGCCATCGCTTTTAAAAGAATTGTTGGTGCGGTAACCTTTTATTGCTACGGCCACGCATACTGTTACTAGGATTTGTTGATTTCGATCAGTCCACTTTGCGTCACCACTTCTAGAAGCCTTTTTCTTTGGTAATGGACCAGTGTACTGTGGAATGTCATCAAACGTCGAGTCATCCATCTGTAATACAATTAGGTTAGGCTGAAATTGCCCAAAAACCCAATGAAAACAAATAATCACACTAGTTGTTGCTATAATGAGCTTGGTAGTGTGTACATCTAGTTTATTTATGTAGTCACTCTTTGTTAGAAGATAAATATAGAAGGTATATATTACGGTTATCTTGCATTGTTGGCCAATTCCCATCCGCGAGGACTAAACCACAATGGACAAACAAGCTATATATTTCAAACACGTTATGGCAAGATTGAGTTTAAAAATTCTCGAATTTTGGATGATTAAAGCCTATACAGTGTAGGTTGCTCTTGTAATAGAGGCGTTATCTCTGGGACATACAAGATTTCATTTGGTATAGGAAATTCCTAATTTATTATTGAAGAACATACCAAATTTCAATATACAACATAGGAAAGTCCTAAAGACAATAAATCCTACATAAAAATTTAACAAATTGCTTTTAGATACAAGAATTTCTCTGAAGAATTATAAGACAAACAACAACAAACACCCAACATTCTTCGATTGTACAAACCAATCCTTGATAAAACAAAAACTTCTACATGAAACAATGCAGCAAATTGTTTTTGCCTAAAAAAAAATTCTTCCAGTAATTTAAATTTGACCAAAGAATTAGAGTACAAACGAGAAAAACTATATGAATATGAGCAGACCAACACACATTGATGATCTCAATGTAAACCCGGTTCAATAACTGGAGCTTTTTCAATGATAGTAAATTGCTTTTTCTCTGTAATTAAAAGTAGCAATATGGATAAATTTTTTTTAAAGAAAAATGCACACATAAAAGTCTTGTGCATAAATATCTGCTTGGCGTTTGGGTTTTCGAAGGAAGGAAAAAAATGAAGAAACTGAGCTTCAATAATCACATCAACAATAATCACGTTGTTCACTTGAAATAAATAGCCGAAGGCCAAATCTAACTTTGTTGTTGGAATACACTGCATGAAATGCCCTTTCAAGTTGCTGCCGCAGATCTAGAACGGGACGAGTTTGCTCGGTCACCGAAGATCTGGGGAAACTGGTTTGTCAGCAGTTGACTGACACACACCAAGGTTTGGCGGTTCGACGGCAAACTTCTGCGGCTTGATTTGGAGACCCTAAGCTATATGTATCAATGCTATTTGTTGAAAGAGAAAGGAAGTGGAAGAGAAAAGAGAAAGTGATGCTGTCGAGTGAGGTAGAGATCTGATAAAAGAAAAGGGAAAAGTGTTTAGCTGTGAGGGCAAAATGGGTATAAATGAATTTCAATGGTTAGAATTTAATTTGGGTAGAAAGTAGGGAATTTGTGGCAGATTTTTAGGGAGACATGAATAGCCGCTAGGTTTCTGCCGTAGGATGCGTTTTTGAAAAAAAAAATGAAATAAAGGACTAAATCTCAAGTTTTAAAATTTTTCAGGATAAGGAAATCCTTTTAAATAATATTGCCGGGGCATGGTGTGAAATTTCCAAAATTGCACACTAGCCCCTCACCTTCAAGACGCCGCACACATCTGGGAACCCTAGCACGGGAAATATCCAAGCAGTAGTAGCGACCATCGCCTCTGCCACCAGAGGCAGTGACGACGTCGCCACTGCTTTTTTTGTGCAGTGGCGATCTTGCCACTGCAATCAGTAGCGCCTGCTGCCACCGATGGCTGTACCTTACGCCACGGTAGTGGCGACTCTTGCCATTGCGGCCACCAAAGGTGGTGTTTTTCCAATGACTACAAAAAAAACCCTTTTTTGGCTTCCATTTGTATAATTGATTTCTAGATCTAATCTAAAATTAATTTCAACCCAATAGCATCGTCATAAATATATCAAACTAAACTATTTAAATAACATTAAATCAAAGCTCAACAAGAGATCGAGTTGGTTCTGATACTATTGTTTGAAATTGCTCAACAAACACGCACAACGGAATTAAAAATAACCATTCCAAAATAATGGATCTACTCGATTCTTAGATGAGATATGTGACCAAGAGATTACCCAATGAGGCAGATTTCACGGCGAATCTCTCGTTTGTTCTTTCATCGCTACAACTGTTCAAACGTCCGGACTCCAACGGTGATCCACACGCTGAGACCTTCTTGAATCACGAATAACTTCATAGCAGGATACCTCTCCAGATCTTAGTATTAGTTAGGTATGTAGAGAGAATTTAGACACAATTAATTGTGTATTATAAGACTATAGCGAGTTATTTATAAGTTTATGATAAACCTATTAGGCCTAGGTTTTCTTAAGCCCTAAGACAACTAAAAGCATTTTATAACTAACATGATCCAGTAATTGGGCCTAGTACACTATACTGGTGAAAATGCTAGTTATTAATTATTAGTGCCTTTCATACATGTGCCTATTGTTGGTAAAGATTATGGATGGTAGTGTATGTTCAAAAATTTTTATTATAGTCGAAGTTGATATAATATATTTGCAATGCATGAGTGTAAATGATAATGAGAAAAAAAAGATAATAAAATAATATAAGTTGTCAAACTTGTGTTAGTGGATAAATTTTAATATATTTTTATGAGTAGGAAGAGAATGAATGAGTAGAGTTGGATAGTGAAAATTTAATGAGTGGAAAATATATGGATCTAATTCATTTGACTAAATTTAAATTTTTTAAAAAAAATTAAAATATATTTTAATATGTATGCTAACACCCTCAAAATTATTTAACATGATAAAGAAGGTGCTCATTTCAAAATTAAAATAGGTCAAACTTTGACTGCCAACTTACCTCTTTGAGAACCAAAGCAAGGTAATATACGTAGTAGACAATTGACGGCACGCAACACAAGGTGGCCACGTAAATTGCATATCAATCACCAAATATTTGACGACAAATCAATCACCACGTAGATAACATTGTCACGATGTTCATGATTTAAGATTTTTACTTAAATCCCGTCTTCCATGTCCACCAGCTACTGTTTTTTCCAACTCAACTTGAATACAAACTGAGAAATTTACAAAATTACAAATGTCAAACTGATTAAAGCAAGTAAAAGGTCGCAGTGAATTTTCTCAACCAAATGGAAAAGGGCTTTGGCATCAAATTGAAACAGAGAGTACCACATTTGGTGTGTTTTCGTTCTTCTCTACCAGTAATTTCTTCTCGTTCTTTTCAAAGGTTTCCCCCTAAATTTTCGAAAGTAGTTCGGAGCGGATTTATTGGGTATAAGCTCCCACGTAGGGTTTTGCTAGGATTTGGGGTTTCATTTTGGTCTCAATTGATTAATATGGCGAGTAATTTTGGTGCCAAATCGTTCGTAGCTTCTGCAAGACAAAAGGGCGCGGGCGCCATTGAAAAGGTAAATTCCATGTTTTAGCTCAATATCTGCAACAATTTATGATCTATTTAAGTGCCCCAATTCCAATTTTATGTAATTAATTAATTTCGTCTTTGTTTGTTAGTTTGTTTCTGATTTGGATTGGATGTAAGGTATTGGAGAATGTAAATTGGCCTGAGAAATTTCCATTCAAAGAGGAAGATTTCCAGCGATTTGATGAGTAAACCTCTTAATTCTATCTGGATTCTCCACACTAAAATTAAATTTTGATACTACTGTTTCTAATAAAAGCAAGCAAATTTTTAGGACTCCTGATTCATTGTTCTATGAAGCTCCACGTTTTGTGACTCATATTGATGATGCAGCTATTGCTGCACTTACTAAATATTACTCAGAGGTTCTTCCACCCAGTGATACTCCTGGAGTTGCTCTGCTAGACATGTGTAGCAGCTGGGTATTACTTATCTAACTTAATGGGCCCACACAATGATGCGGTAGTATGCAAGTGGTCCACATTCTGAACCACTTGCAAATTGACACATTAGCACGTGGATATTTTAGCATATTTACATGTGGGCACTAGAACAAGAGTGTTCATTTTGAATATGACACATGATCATCTTGTGATGCTTATATATATTTATCTAGGTTAGTCATTACCCTAAAGGGTATAAGCAGCCTAAAATAGTAGGAATGGGGATGAACGAAGAAGAGCTAAAGAGAAATCCGGTGAGTCCATTGTTTACTTTTTGAAAAAAGTCTAAACATCTCCATTGTAATCGAATTGAAACGTTCATTCGTCTCACTGCAATGTCTTTATAGGTGCTCACGGAGTATGTTGTGCAAGACTTGAATGTTGATCCTAAACTTCCATTTGAAGATAACACGTTCGATGCTATTACAAATGTTGTAAGTCCGTAGCATCCACCTGGAAATCCATTCAACTGACAAGTATTTAAGATTAGTGATATCTTGGTTTGAAAGTTGCTATGCAGTGATGTTTTCGTCTTGCAGGTTAGTGTTGACTACTTAACTAAGCCTATTGACGTTTTCAAGGAGATGTGTAGGATCCTCAAACCGGGTGGACTAGCTATAATAAGGTAATAACAGCTGAACTTTGCACAGCTTATTTTCATTTAAAGATGTGCATATTGTGAACTCTTTTCAAGTTTGAGGTTTGCTTTGCTTATCTAGTATTTTGCTCCATGGAAGTCATTTCTGATTCTGAAGATTGATTGTGTGTCAGCTTCTCCAATCGCTGCTTCTTTACAAAGGCAATCTCCATATGGACTTCAACCGGAGATTCTGATCACGCCCTCATAGTAGGTTCATATTTCCATTATGCTGGCGGATTTGAGCCACCCAAGGTACGATATATTCTTCCAAATCATCAATTCTTACACTTTACCAAACAAGCACTTAGGGTTCATTTAGCACAACTGTCTTGATTAGAAGCTTGAAATTTCGTTGATCTTGAAGCATCAGTAAATATAAATTGCAATCTCCCAGAAGACCTCAATTTATAGTCCTGGGAATAGTTTGTCAGCTGATTCCCGTCATTCATTTGAAAAGTTTCAAGTTCCCTTCTCAAAACTTTGAAGCTGGGCCAACTTCACTCTTGATTGAGTTTCATATTTGCTGCAAAGAATTTTTTCCAAGATCAAACTCTTTTTTGGACTTGTCCCTCTAATGATCATAATATAGGCATGTCACAGGTTGAACAAAAATTTCGAAGCCATGTAAACTTGCTACTGTAATGAAAGAAAAAATGCAAAATTTATAGGAATGGCGAAGAAAATTAATGATCATATAAAGAATGCTGCTCCAGCATTAAGAGGGGAAGTAGAGAGGCTAAATCAGCAATATTGCTGGAATACAGACGTTAACCTTTACGTTGATGCTGTTTTCATAGTGCTTGTATCCAACATCCATAGAATATTTGCACATACTAATTCGGTTCTGATAATTAGTTTTTCGTTTATTCAGGCTGTGGATATTTCTCCTAATCCTGGACGCACGGATCCCATGTACATTGTATATTCGAAGAAATTAGCAACTGCTTGAGATGGGATCACTTAGCTAACATTCTTTCTTTGTGCATTTATTCATCTTATTATTAAATCTTATTATTCAGGTTGTCCTGTGAATGAGTCATGTCATTTTTATTTCTTACAATTTTTCTCTTTTTATTTTATTATTATTTTTTTAAAAATTTAATGTGTGGGGTTTAACAGCATTTTTAGGTCTTAATAACCAGTATAGATAAAAACCGAGAATTTGAATTAAAAAAAAAAAACAATTTAGGTTCAATTTGCTACAAATTAGAAAAATGTTATTTTCACATTCTCCTTTTCTTTTTTTGCTTCTGTTTTTTTTTCTTCTGCCTTCTGAGATAATTTTGTCTCTATATTTTTTCAACCCAATGGATCTCCATTTTTTGGAAATATATGTTGTTTGTCTCTAACAATGGATTTCATCCATTTTCACTATTAATTCACTCTATTTTTAATCTTTTTCTTCAACTTTAGCAAGGGTAGATAGGGAATGACAATATTTTCGTGGGGTTTTTCAGCCTTTGGACTAAATTGAGGGCCTGCCTTGCAAATTAAAATAAAAATTCAAATTTTCATTCCCAAAACCAGACGTTCCTCCCTCCCTCACTATCTTAAGCAATGGATTAGAGAGGCAATGGATGATTTGATTATGCTTGACCTTCGATTGCTCTTCAAGTGTTGGGTTTAATAAATTTAAAAGTGAAAAATTTGGAGCATCGGATCATTTCTTTGGCAGCGACTACTACCTCCGGTCTCCTTTACCACTGCTCTCTCTGGTCTATAGGTTGGACTAGGAAGAGGGACTGGTCAAATGCAAGACAATAGAGAGAGGCCATTTTGGCAATTTATCGCTTCTCGATCTGTGAAGAAAGAAGAGAGTGAGACAGGTAATCGATGGAAGCAAGGGAGAGATTGGAAGTTTCGATCAGGTTTGATTTGGGGATTTAGGTGGATTTGACAGATTAATTGTTGTCTTTAGAAGATAAAGATTGAAAATTTATATAGTATACATATTAACAAAGATTAATATGTGAATTGTAACGATATGAAAATTCATTTTGTACAATTTTTGGACAATATGTATTAATACAAAATTTTATATAGTATACATATGTGAATTGTAACGATAATATGTATTAATACAAAATTTTATTATTACGGAGAATAAAGTTAAAATTATTTCAAAAAAAAAAAATCGATGCAAAGTAGCAGCAGTTAATATGAATTTTTTCTTACTCCCCCGGTCTCATTTTGATAGGTATATTTTCCATTTTGGTCTAATTCAAATGAAAGGCAAGTTTCCACTCCTGAGAATTTAATTTATATTTTATTTAACTTAAATATCTATATTTATTATATGGTTTGTTAGTATATTTATTTATGGAGAGGGTATTTTAGGATGATTGTAGAAAAAGTTTATATTTTTAATTATAATAATTGTATCTTATTAATCTGTGTAAAAAAACAAACATGCCTATCAACTATCAAAATGGGACAGAGTGAGTGTGAGAATTTAATTAATATTTTATTTAACTTAAATATCTATATTTATTATATGGTTTGTTAGTATATTTATTAATGGAGACGATATTTTAGGATGATTGTAGAAAAAGTTTATATTTTTAATTATAATAATTGTATTTTATTAATTTGTGTAAAAAAACAAACATGCCTATCAACTATCAAAATGGGACAGAGTAAGTGTTAGAAAATGTGAGTTTAGTCATGGGGAGTTGTGAGGATTTGAGAGTTATCGGGATTTGGGAGTAGCGGTTTAACGAGGGTTAGTTTATATTTTATTTTTAGGGTAAAGTTGCGATTTTGAGAACTAATTTACCATAATAAAAAAGAAAATTTGTAGAACTAATTAACATTTGTATCTCATATCCGTATTTGTACATATTTTCTTTCTCTTAAATTAAATTAAATAAAAATTTAAAAATTAAAATCTCTTTATCGGTGCATTTTTATCGAGTTATTTTTACTTTTTATCCCTATTCTTAATGTTTTATTGTAGTTTTATCCTCATTCCAAATTTACCTGAAGTGATATTGAATAAAAAGGCAAATTAGAGTGATTTAGGGTATGTTTGATTGGTGATAAAGTTAATATGTATAGAATTTCGTGTAAAATGTGCGGTTAAAATTTTATTAAAAAATGCGTGTACGGTTAAAAATGAGTGTAGAGTTATGCGAAATTGCATGGATATAAGATTGTAACCAAAAGAAAAAGCTCTTAATTGTGCCAATGAATGGAATCTCTTAATAGGGATGGACATCGAAAATGTTCAAAAACACCCGAGGGTGCCATAGTTACGGTACACCTAGAGTGTTTTCCGGGTAGATACGACATTCGTTTTGAAATTCGAAACTAGATCCAAATGCAGCACGGCGAGGTGGAGCTCTACCAATTTGAAAAATTTTCCATCGATACCCGTGGGGGCCGTGGTGGCTAGTCAAAGTTTTTCACCATAATTTAACACAAATTATGGCAAAAAATTTTGATCGGCCACCACCGGTATTTCCTAAAATTTTTTCGAATTGTTGGAGCTCCGCTTTGTCGTACTGAATCTGAATTTAGTCTAGGATTTCAAAATAGAGGTTGTATGGGCCCAGAAAATACTTCGAGTGTACTATAACTACGACACCCCCCATGTGTTTTAGAACATTTGTGGGACTAACAATGTATATTTTGAAAAGAATAGAAATCCAACAGGCCAAAAAAAAGGGCAATGTTGATCTAGTACCCAATTACCCATTGTGGGTACCTTATGGTATCCAAAGTCGGGAGAAAATTTGTGGGGCCCGGGTGAGGTCCCCTACAACCAGGGAGCAGTTATATATTATTCATCTCACCTCATGTAGATACTAAAAAAAATTTTAAAAATTTAAAAAGAAAATTTTGGTGGGGTAATGTGGCGCTATCACAGGACACTACATGACGTGGGTATGTACCCACTGTGGGCACTTAAATAAAACCATAACAATGGGGTTAAATTGTATCAAAACACAAAGAATGAGGATGAAAAGTGAAAGTAAACATTAGAAAATTACCAAACTCGTACTAGGACTCTGCCAGTCCATTTTCACCGTACTGTTACCGATATCGTTGTCTGCTTATTCTTTCCTGCAGTAGAAAAACGCGCTTCACCGCCTTCATACTCCCAACACCCCGATTTTCCCACTGTTCTCACTTTATTTACCCAATTCCTCAAATCTCTCTCTTCTCCTACAAACCCCAATCTCACTCGGACGAATACCGTGTAAAGAAAGAGTGAAAAAGAAGAACCGCAACACTATGGCTGTGAGCAACAACCTAACAGCAATCCTAAATTTCATAGCGTTCATGTGTTCAATCCCCATAATAACCGCCGGTATATGGCTGGCGTCGAAGCCGGACAACGAGTGCATCCACTGGCTCCGGTGGCCGGTGGTCTTCATGGGATTATCAGTCCTCGTTGTTTCCTTACTCGGCTTCATCGGCGCTTACCGGAAAAAGGAAGGCCTTCTCGGAGTTTACCTTGTTTTAATGGCGATTCTCATCGTTATCCTCCTCGTTATACTGATCCTCGCCTTTGTTGTCACACGCCCCAACGGCGCGTACTCGGTTCCCGGCAGGGCTTACGATGAGTACCGGCTTGAGGGGTTTTCCCCTTGGCTGAGAAATCATATTACGAGCTCCGATTATTGGGGGAAGATAAGGGCATGTTTGGCTGACTCTGGTATTTGTGCTAAATTGTCTCAGCGGTATATGACTCCGGCTGATTTCTTTGCTGCCCATCTGTCCCCGATTGAGGTGAAGTTACTTTCTACTTGATAGTTCCAAACGCGGTCTTATGTGACATTTACATGTTTATTTCATTTTCACTTATAAGTTCCTCTCATTTTAGTTGTTTCTTTGATAATTGGGCATCTTACTTAAGGGATTGAGGCAATTACACCATTTTTCCTGAAATTGCTCTGTTATTGATGTGATCGAGCCATTTTTGAGTGATGTATGTTACGTTTTATGTTTAAGTTTGAATGAACTGAAGGAAAGATGACTTGGACCCACCACAATTATAAGTCAATTTGTCGATAATTTGCTTGATTAATCTGAGATTACTTTTAAGCTTAAGAGTCAAGGACTTTATAATCACACAAATCTTGGACAAATCTTGAATCTTTGGGGCACAACCCCATGTGGATTCAAATGATTTATCAATGAAGCCAACCTGTGGCCTTGTTTGTCACCTAATTAGTGGTGGCCCCTTCGGCATTTTCCTAGCGCATGCTGTCATCTATAATTTCCTGAATAATTCCCATTTTTCCTTAGTGTGATTTGGAAAGTCTGCACCTAACGCAATTACTCCGTGTCTCGTCTCTTGGTAGCTCTACATTTTCTAATCTGAAAGCATTTCTTGTTCTTTTGTAGTAGCTATTCTTGTTAATTTGAACCAGTTAAAATTAGTTACGTACACAGAGTCACATTAATTACTTAATTGCGATCTGATGTGTATGTGACCAGTATTTATTGGCCAGAGTATTGTGTATACTAAGGCATTACTAGAATTTTTTTTTTTTAACGTAGACCATCCGCAGGCACGTGGGACACTTTTCTTGGACCTTTTTCATGAATTATACTACGAGTACACACAAATCCTTACCACACAGTTGCCACACAAACTTGAATTTGTTAATTTTACCCTTTATTTTCATGTGAAATCACCAAATGTGAGGTGGAGTTAAGAATTTACATGTGTGGCAAGGATTTGTGTACTTATAGCATTATTTTTTTTTTTCATTTGTGTTGTAACTTATCTTCAAAATGGTGGCATGGCAGTCAGGATGCTGTAAGCCCCCAACGGCGTGTGGGTACCAATACACGGGTCCCACATCGTGGATCGGCCCATCAAGCCAAGCAGCGGATGCAGATTGCGTCATATGGAACAACGACCCTAGCCAACTATGCTATAATTGTAATTCTTGCAAGGCTGGTCTGTTGGGAAACTTAAGAGAGGAATGGAGGACGGCCAACATAATCCTCATAATCACAGTTGTGATTCTAATTTGTGTTTATCTTATTGCCTGCAGTGCATACAGAAATGCTCAAACTGAACAACTATTTCGCCGATACAAACAGGGTTGGGTTTAGCTCTACTATGATACTCGACCAGCTCCGACTTTTTCGAATTCCATTGGTTTTGGTCTGTTTAACCCTTTTCTTTGCTTTCGTGTATTGTTGCTTTATGACATGTTGTATGTATATATTCCCTTTTGTTCTTTGTAGTTTTGAATTTAAAGGGCATCTAAAGGGAGAAAAGGTATGGAGCTTGTATTTTCCCTCATCTCATCATGTTATAAAGTATTGGCATCATATCCTCAGTTCAGACTTTTTGCTAGATTCCTAAAATGTTTTATTCCATATGTTGGACGACACTTTACTTATATATATATGTTGTGTCGTCAATCACATTATTACCATGATAGGGAATTTTTTAAAATATTTTTTATTACTTTTTTATCCATTCTTTTTATCCTAAATTAATCACATCTACATATCATATCACATTCACAAATCTTCACAATTCAATTTCACTAATTCTCTCTCCTCTTTTATATTAAAAACTTTTAAAAATCATTAAAAACCGATCCCTATGACCCTTTATATTGACATCACTATGTATGTCAATTTAGCGGGTGTTATTCTATATATTTTGATACATTTTTTTCAATTTCACTCTTCTCCTCTTATATTTTATATCTACATATCTCGTGGGATCGATCTGTATTGCATAAATTTTCACTATTCAATTTCCCTCATTTTCTCTTTTATATTATATAAAAATACATAAAAATTTATTTTTATATACATCCTAATAGCCGCTTCTCTTATTGAGTAATTTTAGGGATATTCAAATCTAATATTGTTAAATAATACAATCGTCATGTTATACTTTTACTAGCTGTTTCACCCGTGCGTTGCACGGGGGACAAATTTTTCAACTAATAACATTATTGATAGATGTTAATAATATTAACATAAAATCCAAAAAAATAACTAAAATAAAGAATGAGTTACAACAATAAAATTAAAGAATTTAGCTTGAAACAATTCTATAAAAATTTCAATAGAATTTCCCCTATATTTCGTACTTAATCCAATCGCAAATACGCAAAAAACAACTCATGAAAATCCACATACAACTTAATTTACTATTCTCCATAAAATAGTAATTTAATTATCATTTATACTGCTTTGCGAGATGATAATTCGTGATGACTTGTGATAATATATTACATTTTGCCTATTTCAAGATTAATCTACTAATGTAAACCCAAAATAAAATAATATTAAATATTATATTTATCAAAATAACCATACTAAAATAACTATACTAACATTCGTAGAGCTCATTGTTTTTTCTTTAAAATTAATTTACATTTTATTATATGCAATTATAAATTCTGAGAGATATTAATTATTATACATCAGTATAATGTATGTTATTAAAAATTACTATGTAAATAATAATTTTAAATGTTAATTATGAAATATAATCAGTATAAAGATATATTATAAAAATAATAATGTAGTGAGTACAGTCCGACAGACCCTAAACTATTTCTTCCATGTTGGGAAACACTTATCCTCGTTCCGACCCATCTTCATTTACTTTAGGTTGAACGCGGATGATATAAGAATTACAGACTTCCATTCCCCATCCCTGTCCGTGTCCCCGCCCCACTAGAAAATTCTCATCCCCGTCCACACCCATTGTGATTGTTTAATCTAAGACTTTTGTTTTGACATTTTATTTCTTTAATAAATACCTTCTAATCTAAATATATTAAACACGTATATTAACCTATTAGGTATAAACTTACTAATTTAACATATTTGGCATATTAAATATTGAATAATTTGGTATAACATTTAAATTAATTTGGATATGATAAATAAATCGAAATATATAAGATTAATACTTAAAATATACAATCTAACTGATTATACTTAAAAATAAAATAAAATATCAACAGGAAAAATTCGGTATAAAATAAATAATTCAAAGTAGGTAGGATTCTTAATATTTATTTAGGAGATGAAAACTTAGATAAATATTTAACGTAGTTGAAAGCCAATTAAAATATTATAATTGAGTCATATAATTCAAATAACTGATTGAGTCGATAACCAATTGTTTAATAAGAATTCTTAAACTTATTCTCCAGCGAAAGCGATACATTGAACCAAACAATTATTATATAATTGTTGGTTCAAGTAGTGTCAAATAAAAAATCATTACTATTTGAATACCTATTTTTAGAGCTTGTCACTTAAAAAAAGAAAAAGAAAAAAGGAGCAGATCCTTTGAAACACACGTAATTATACAAAAAAATATTAATATTTTGCCACCAACTGTAACTCAAAAGAAATATTATAGAAATTACAAAAATATATGAAAATCAAAAGAAAAGCATATTTTGAAAAAAAAAATGATACTGAAAAAGTAAATAAAGTTAATTAGGGCTAATGATCACTCGAATTACTTTACAAGAAGATGTAACAGCCTAATTTTAAAAATCCAAAATCTTACAGGTATTAACTTAACTTTATTTTAAAATACATCAAAAGATAAATTAATTTCGTAAGCACATTTTCCTTCCCGTAACAATCTAATTATTTTTTATTATTTTTTATTTTTTGAAATAATTATGTTTCTCCATATTTAGCAATTTAATTAATTTTGATTAATTTTCGTCTAATAAAACTATCTCTTTTTTTTCAATGAAAATATATCCAATAAAATCTAAGAATATAATTAATTGTAATTAATATAATTAATTCTTGTTTTTACCTAATTATTTATAGAAATAACTTATTATTTATAAATAATTAGTTTTTTTACCACAATTTTAAGAATTGTATGAATATAATTTTAATGATATTTTATAATTAAAAAGATATCTTGCATGTCGAAAGATGTCTTTCATTTTTTAGGAAAAATCTAGTCAACCATGGAAATCTAACTACTTTTAATTATTATTTATTTTTTCATTAACGTTATGTTTCTATTTTTGTAATATAATTAATTTTGATTAATTTTGGTCCAACGAAACTGTGTCAATTTTCGCCCATTAAAATCAAGTCCAATTAAATCATAACAATATTATTAATTTTAATTGATTGTAATAGAATTATTTGTAATTAATTTTCATTTTTAGCTAATTATTTATGAAAAGAATTAATTATTTTTGCAATAATCATTTTAATATCGGTCGAATTACTTTACGATAAGATGTAACACTCCAATTCTAAGAATCAAAAATCTTATAGGTGCTAACTTAACCTTATTTTAAAATACGTAAAAAGAAAAATTAATTTTGTAAGCACATTTTTTCTTCCACTATGACAATATAATTAATTTTAATTATTTTTAATTTTTTGAAATAATTATATTTCCCCCTTTTTAGTAATTTAATTAATTTTGATTAATTTTCGTCTAGTAAAACTGTCTCAATTTTCATCCAATGAAAATCTATCAAATTAAATCTAAAAAATATAATTAATTGTAATATAATTAATTCTTGTTTTAGCTAATTATTTATAAAAATAATTTATTATTTCTAAATAATTAATTTTTAACTTGAGGTTTTAAGAATTATATGAATCTAATTTTAAAGATATTTTATAATTAAAAAGATATCGTGCATGTCAAAAGATACCTTTCATTTTTTACGACAATTAGGAAAAATCTAGTAAACCATAGCAATCTAATTAATTTTAATTGTTATTTATTTTTTAATTAATTCCATTTTTCTATTTTGGCAATATAATTAATTTTTATTAATTTTTGTCTAACGAAACCATGTCAATTTTTCGTCCATTGGAATCAAGTCCAATTAAATCGTAACAGTATTATTAATTTTAATGAATTGTAATAGAATTAGCTTTAATTAATTATTATTTTTAGCTAATCATTTATGAAAATAATTAATTATTTCTAAAATAAACATTTTAATATCATCACTTTTAAGAATTGCATGAATTTAGTTTTGAAGAAATCTTGTAATTAAAAGATATATTACAATTTAAAGGATTTATTTTTCATTTTTTAGGAAAAACCCGCAACAATTTAATGATTTTTTTTAAATTAATTATATTTTCCCTTTTAACAATGTAATTAATTTTGATCAATCTTTGTCCACTAAACTCATGTCTAGCTAAATATTTGCAATATAATTTATTATTTTAATTAATAATAGTTTAAATAGTTATATTAAATTTTTGTATTTAAGTTAATTATTTCTAAAAAAATACTATTTCCAAAATAATTTGCTTGATAACCATAATTTTAAGAATTATATGAATCTAATTTTAAAAATATCTTATAATAGAAAAGACATCTTAGAATTTAAAAGATATAAATATATATTCAATTAATTAAAAAATCAATTAATGTTACAATTGAATGATTAATTGAAAATATTGATGTTATACGTTTCTTTTAATTCTTATGTAAAAATTAAATGAATTATAATTTTTTATCCAATCAAAATTAAATCTTAGTGAAATCGCTAATTTTAATTAATTTTCATTTATTAGCTAATTATTATTTTTAAAAATATTAAATTCTTTCTAAAATTAATAAAAGGGTCCAACCTAAGTTATAAATTTTCATGTTACACATTTATTTTAATTTTTATGTAAGAATTTCATGAATTGTAATTTTTCATCACACAAAAAATTAAATTTTATAGAAATCACTAATTTTAATTAACTTTTATTCTTTAGCTAATTATTTATAAAAATGATTGATTGTTTCTAAAATTGATTATTGGGTCCAACCTCATTTTTAAATTTTTTAGTACAAATTGGGGATCATAGTGGTGGAATTTTGTCTCAAACTTGGGCCAATTGCTAGTAAGTTTTTTTAATTTTTGTGTAAAACTTTAATGAATCGTAATTTTGTATTGCAAAAAAAATTGAATCTTAGCACGATTATTAATTTTAATTAATTTTTGTTTCTTAGCTAATTATTTTAAAAATAATTAATTATTTCTAAAATTAATTAAGTACTGTGTCACGATCTTATTTTTTGATTTTAATGTTAAACCTTTATTTGAATTTTTGTGTAAAAATTTAATCAATGGTAATTTTGTATGGCATAAAAATTAAATGTTAGTGAAAACTGTTAATTTTAAATAATTTTATTTTTTAAGTGCCTAAATTATGAAAAAATGATCAATTAAAAATTCATTCCAATTCTTGGAACACCCTTATATTGTTCAACACATAAACATATAAATTAAAGATTTGTACGAAAAAATAAAGGAAAAATTGAAATTTGTAATATTTGAAATAAAAATATATAATATTTATCCAGGTAAACTAAATTATAATTGATAATAACAGAAGCTAATGAGGTAAAAAATTAAATTTGTAATTTGTTATTGAAGTTTGGATATTAAAGTGCAAATATAATGAGACATCTCATTATATTTGAATTTTACGAACAAATATCAATTAAGTGTCGTAACAAATTATCAAAATTTTTAATGTTATTACATCAAGTAGTTATTAATCTATATTAATATCAATTTATATTTAAGTTAGACACTAATTTATATGTTTACAGGTAAATTTTAATATTTTTAAAAATAAAAATTTATATATTGATAGTATACTTTTTTTAAAGCTTTCATCAAATCGAGCAAAATAGAATCACAAATTATTATTTTTATATGTAGAAAATGAAAAAAGAAGAGGAAATGATAGAGAGAGTATTTAGATATTATGAGATTGGGTAAAATAGGGTAGAAATAATTAAATAAAATCTATATACATTAATATTAATATATTAGTAGGGTACAAAAATAAAACAGAGTTGGATATATATTAATATATTAGGGCAAAAAAATAAAAGAGAGTTGGATATAGATTCGGCAAGAAAAAATAAAAATAGAGTTTGTTTTAAACCTAGGAAAAGCAGTTCTGACAATAAAAATATAATAAGAAAAAGCCTCATTTTCCATATATATAAATTATTCTATATATAGATAAAAGTTTATATTAGGCAAATTCAATAGGCGGAAAAAATTAATAAATAGATTTTTCCTTTTAAATACAGTTTCTGTTATCTTTTTTTTAGAAATTACGATTGGTGTAGCATTTTGAGCGGGAAAAGAATAAAAAAATCAATTAAAAACATTTTTTGTCCAATTCTTTTTCTATATTATAGATTAGTTATAAAGATGTCTAATAAGAATTGGCCTATTGGCGTGTTACTTAAAATATCAATTAATAGTGTTCATGTAGAATTATTCTCAATCCTATTTGATGCTTGAGCACTGGGTCACTTTTGCATATTTTTGTTTATTTACATATTACAAGAGGAAGTTAATTATGTGAGATATCAATAATACAAAGCGATTTTATATAATACTTCGCTGTCGATTATATATATATCCTCCTCCTTTTAAAAGGGGCAATCAATTGTAAAAAATTTCTTACCTAAAATGCCCTTCTAATTCTT
The DNA here is from genome assembly GCA_018223645.1 of Jasminum sambac. Classification (NCBI taxonomy): domain Eukaryota; kingdom Viridiplantae; phylum Streptophyta; class Magnoliopsida; order Lamiales; family Oleaceae; genus Jasminum; species Jasminum sambac. The sequence continues at coordinate 10,358,932 of CP073644.1, read as the reverse complement.
AAACAATTATTATTGCCATCTTGATTCCAATTACCCTGCCAAACATATTATATTATATAACATATTAAAAGGTCATAAACTTGATAATTATTGTTGGCACCCTGGTGATGTGGCACTCGATCAAACCACGTCCTCGCAACATGGACCCTCGCTGACGTGTCAAGGGCACCAGGCCGGTTGGTGACGTGTCCAGTGTCCCAGGTCGGATCAACAATGGAATGTACCTCACTAGAGAATCGGTGGTAGTTCCCAGTTCAGCTCGGTCACCTCCAGGACCTGAGGCCAAGGGCCCAGGTCGGCCGACAGATGGAGAGCTCTTCCCATCGTTAGTCTCTGACACATGGTCCGAGTTCAGTTCGTCCGTGACGTGTCTCCAGTCCCTCTCGCCATAGTAGCCGACAACAAGGACAATCCACGTATCATCTGATACCCTGACACCATCTGCAACCGACAGAGCATCTTCTCCCCTCATAAATGCAACGACGGTTGTCCACAAGTTCCAAGGTCAACGCCTTAAATGCAAGATGGCTTGCAGGCGCTGCAGGTGTAATCATCACGGCTACTCTGGCGCTCGTACAGTGGCCTCATGATGACCTACCTCACCTTACCCCTTTCTTGCACTATAAATAGAACACTTAGTGATCATTTGGACACACGAAAATCCTCTGTAATCTGGGACTAGCTCGAGCTCGGATATAAACACTTATTTACATTCTATATTTCTTCTGTTACTACTAATCAGGTCCTAACACTCACTCCCACTAGTACAAAAATGGTTTAGGGTGGCGGTTGTTTTGGATTAAGGGTGGCGGTTATTTGACCGCCACTCAAAGCCCCGACACCCAAAGTATGATTTTGGGTATCGGTTAAAAAAAGGCCACTATTTATACGTCGGGTGGCGGTTGTTTTTTAAAAAAACCCGCCACCAAATGTTTTTTTTTTTAAAGTATTTTTATTTCGGGTGGCGGTTGTAACCAAAAAACCGCCACCCGAAATTTTTTTTTATTTTAATATTAGTATTAATGGTGGCGGTTGTAAGGAAACAACCGCCACCCGAAATTTTTATTTATTTTCAGTTCGGGTGGCGGTTGTATACAACCGCCACCCTATATATTTATTTATTTATTTATTTATTTATTTTAACCGGTGGCGGTTTTTACAACCGCCAATTCAACTCAATAATTATTATTTTTTTCATTTTGTGCAAACTTAGGGTGGCGGTTGTGTTTGCAACCGCCACCCTAAATATATAATTCTTTTTTTTTAATTTTTAGTCAACTTAGGGTGGCGGTTGTGTTTACAACCGCCACCCGAACTTCAACATAGGGTGGCGGATTTATACACAACCGCCACCCTATCTTCGACAAGTACACTTCCGGTGGCGTTTTCAAAAAAAACGCCACCTAAGGGGCGATTCCTAAAGTCCATTTTGTACTATTGTCCAGTTGATAATTAATCGGTCCTAACTGATTTCGACATCAACAATTATTTTTATGGTCTTTAACACCCTGAGAAACTTTTTATTCATTCTTAAATTTACTTTGGTTATTATAATTGTTGGAATTCGAAATTAATTCGTTATGTATTATGCATATACGTGCATGAAAATTAAATCGAAGTATTAGAAATCAAAAAGACTAAATGATAAATCAAAGTGGAAATTTGATTCATTGTGTGCATATATTTGTCTTATCCATATACATGCATTACGATCGAATTTTCAGTTTCCGAAATCGAAAAGAGTTGATTTCAATAGTTTTGGGCTTTTTTTTCTCATTGTTTTATTAGAATTTTTGTTTTTTTGGAAGAAATATATGTTTGACGAGAAAAAAAATATTTGCTTTTGAAGCTTATAAACCAAGAAAACTAAAAATTACTTCCAACAAATTATTTAAGATAGACAAAATAAAAAAAAGAATACTAATACTCATTTTATTTATATTATATTCCTTTTCAATTTTATAGGTCATTTCTTATATTCTTTGAATATGTTCATTTTTTTATAAATATATTCCTTAATCTCGTGGAAGACTTTAGATAATTATTTTCGATTTGCTAGAGTTATTTATAAGAATTCCAAAATAACATGCAAAGCATGTTTATCATAACCACTTATTATTATATATAAAGGTGTGGAAGGAGCTGGAAACTTTTTTGGACAAAAATGCCCCCATCACTTTTATTTAATTTTTATTTTATCTTAATTAATAGTAATTCTTATTAATTAATGCCCTATAATAATAATACACTTTCTTCATTTAATAATTTACAAAGTCAGTTCAAATTCAGAACTCTTAATTTAACTTTTCACTTTCATATTATTTATATATGTGTGATTCATTTATGTAAAAGAGTAAAATGACTTAATTATTTTTTTTATCTTTTATTATGTTCAAAATTCGATTAAATTTCTTAACGTTGATGATTGAATTAAACTTACTTTTTAATTATTGTATAAGTTTTTATTATTTAAAGGTTGACGAACATAACTTCTTTTATTTAGTTGATCTTGCTTTTCTTCATGAATTTGCTACTTTTTTGATATGCGACATACTTGTTAATAAATAAATGTAATCAAAACATGTCATATTATATTTTAGAACTATATATCTTTTTTATGGAGTACGAAATTTCAATTAAATTTACTTTTATACATAAATAAAAAATAGAATTATTCACCACAAGAAATATCAATTTTACCAACAAAATTTTTCGTTAAAATATTATTTTTCAGTTGCTCTATCCAAAAAAGTTGTTTTTAAAAATTACAAGGAAAAATTTTTTATTGAGAAAAATCACTTTTTTGGAATGATTATAATATCACGTGCATTGCACATGTTACATACTAATGTCATAAAACTAGCATCACGCCACCCGTTCATTGCATGAGCACAATTAGATTTGTTTGTATTAGATGTAAGATAAATCATTCATATAATATTATGAATAAACCGAATATAGTATTGCAACAAATTTCCTGAAGTATACATTCCATGTATATCTCAATTTAAATTACAACATATAAGAGTTCGAATATGGATCTCGTGCAACACACATGAATCACAGCCATGAGATCCAGAGTCACTGCACACGAATCATGTTCCTGATTAACCACTTTTTTTTACATTGCTTGTAACTTGTCTTGAAAATGGGAAACTAATTTTGTCTTCACAGTTGCTTGAATCCTTGTATTGTAAAAGGTTTGGCATTCCAACTTAAAAAGGTTAACTCATTAAAGAGAGTAACCAAAACCATCTATTAATTGGTTCTATCTTTAGTGTTTTGTCAATGTGGAATATTTGTATCTTACTATGTACCCTAACGGTTTACTAAATTGCTCTTTGCCCTACTAACCCTAAGCATACAACACGTAACACACGCATGGCACCTTATCTATCGCGAGCTCTACCTCTACCGTCGGAAATAATCATTAAAGACCACACCTACGTGTTAGTTATGGTGGACACTAACTAATAAAATTAATTAAAGGTTTAGTTAGTTTAGGGCCTGAGAAACCCACAACTCCATTAGGCTTATTAGAAATCTATAAATAACCCACTATTATCTCATAACTGATTTGATTGATTGTCTCTTAGTTCTCTCTAAAAGCTTAGCTAGCACTAGGGTTAAAGAGAGTATCCTACTACGAAGGTGTTCGTTGTTCAAGAGCAATTTTGACGTGTGGATTACCGTTAGATGCTAGACGATTGGACGGTTGTGGAGAAGAAAGAACGAATCAGAGATTCGCCGTGAAGTGGATTTCTATATCGGTAATTTCTAATTACAGATCTCATCTAGGAAACTAGCAGATCCAGTTTTAAATTGCCTACTTTTCTATTATGCTATACATGTTTTATTGAGCAATTCCTAACAATGGTATCAAAGCCAAATCGCTTTCTTGTTGAGATTTGTTAGATTCTTGTTTAATTAACAATAGTTATTGTGTCAATCTGATTTGGGTAGTTAATTGATATTATTTATGAAATAATATTTTTTTTTTAAGAATTCATATTGGATTAATTTTAGTTTATGAATTTGATTCATGAATTTGGTATTGGATATATTATGAATATGATTCATGTTCTATCAATCCAATTGAAATCGGGTGGCAACATGTTGAACAAATGAAAAAAAACGCCGAAAACGTTCGCTGAAGATGTGGTCCAAAAGCAGCGGTAGACGTTGTTGCTGCTGCTACTGCTAGTGGTGACAATTCGCGGCCTCCTAGAAGTAGTGACAAATAGTTCACCACTGCAAAAGGGTAGCAACAGCAATGGCAATTGCCGTTGTTCGTCACTAATCGCCACTGAGGTAAGTGGCGACCGAGAGTCGTCGAGGTAGCGGCAACATTCATCGCTGTCTGGTTGGGGTTTTAGAAACCCCCTCCCAAAATGTTTTCGAACAGCGATGGATAATTGGGGACGGGACTCAGTGTGCAATTTTAGAAATTGCATATCAAGTCCCCTATATTTTAAAAAATGTTTTAAAGACCCTTAATGTGTATTGCAGATATGATCCCTCAAGTTTCATATACTTGTACATTAAATATTTTATTTAAGAAATTGAAAGGGTTAGGCACTAATTTGAAAGTTTTTGCAAAAGGTAATCCTCTGGGTTTTCAATTGTAATTTGAAAATTGGTAAACGTTTTAGATTTTAAGTTAGGTTGAAATCCAAACTTCATAAAATTATCTTTACCAAAAGGCTATTTTTGGATAAAAGTTAAATTTTGACTTAATTAAAATTATGATTTTACTTTTTCAAATTGACAATTATGACCCAAAACTTTTCGAAGCTTGCATTAAAGTGTAAATTTATTGTTGATGATAAACTAAAGATTTGTTTTGTAAACTCATTCCTTGTGATAAAGTTAAATAATTAATGAGATTAATTATGTGACTTTATAGAATTAATTAGGTAGTGTGATTAACTGGTAAAATTTTATTGTTATCAACAAAATAAAGAGTTATTTTGTGTGCCGCCTATTGTGATAAAATTAAATAATTAATTAGATTAATTATATAATTTTATTGATGTGAAGTTAATTGGAAGATTTGATCAACTAATTAATGTCTCACATGGCTGACAAAATAGAGAGTTATTTTGTAAATCCTCTCCTTGTGATAAAATTGAATAATGAATTTTATTGATAGTTACTGATTAGTTAATGCGATTAACTATTAATATTCATTTGGTTTGTTTCTTTATTTAACTCAAATGTATAAACAAATAATACCATTGTCAAAATTTAGAAATTGATATAATTGTTAACATTAGATATTATGGATGATTATGGATCAGACCAACGTAATTGGATGGGTGTATGGTTATTTCCTTATTATTTATGTTGGGGGCCTGCATACGATTATTAATTTAGGCCCACATGCCAATTAATTTTTAATTTAATTCCGAACTTGCGAGTTTATGTGATGTGGCGCATGTGCCAACTAGTATAGAATATGTGTTGGAGCAGAAGATGGAAATCGACGAACTTAACCAACGAAGGACAAAGAATTTGTCCCTTAGGAATTAACCAAGTAGTTTTCGTCTTGGTTTGAGAATACTAGATAGAAATATGTTCATAATCATCCATTAGATTTTATCATGCTTGATGATTACATGGTTGATGTTGATTGTTATGCATGATATTATTAATGAGACCGATCCCCTAAAAAATGATATTAAATTCATGATTAAACGTTAATCCACGTATTCCAATGTTACGGTAAAAAATTGGATTTCCACAATCATGAAAACCTGTTGGTAACTCAAGGCTTTGCTCAATCGTAGGAAATATTCTTCATTGTGAGACATATGATGTCTCCGAACATTGGGTCGAATTTGACTAAAATTTCTTTCTTGTTGAGTGACTCAAGGAAACAGAATTTTAGCAGTGCATAAGTTAATATATAAGATGTACAAGATAAATAGTTATCCCCTTGATACTCTAAGAGTTGCATGGAGATGCGATTGATAGGTGTATCTACTTGAATGTCAATTAGGGCTTGTTGAGTAACTCAAGGTTCTAATTGAACAAAGGAGATCCTGGCCCACTGATAAAATTGAAAATTTATTTTTCTATCAATGTTGGGGATCATTGATTCAGTCGGCATATAGTTAATTTAATAAAAATCCATATCTCATTAACTTATTGCATTTATTAATTGTTATTCTATTATCATTTCTGTTAATTTTATGATCATTTCTGAAACACAAAAAATGAACTTAATGTCGGCAAACTTACTGGATTGATTTTAGACTAATGTCATAAATGTAAGAATTGTTCTCACATATAAATTAAAATATGTTATAAATAGATTATCCGAAAAATTCTGCCAAGATAGTCTTGCTAGGACAATGTGGATTTACAAAGATCATGTGATGATCATAATGCAGGATATACAATACTTGCAGTTATAAGTTGTAAATGTCGCCCTACGGTACGGATATTTATACTATTATTGATCATCTCAAGAAGTTAAGTGATAAGTATTCATACACATTACATTATAAAATTCAGAATGCTATTTGGAGGCTTGATGGACAACAAGTTAAATGTTTGCTTAGTTCCATAATCATTGCCTGATAGCTTATTACAATTTGTCGTGAATTGAAATATGAATAAGATTCGCACAAATCTTTTTGGTATACCAAAACTATTAAACCTATCACCAATGAGATAAGTTTTGCTCTCGACACTCCTAATGAGATTTAGAAGAAGTCCCAAAGGAATTTTGAGAAAGATTTTGGGAGATCAAACTAACAGTTGAAGCATATAAAGGCATATCGAAACCTAATGATACTTTGTAGACACAAAGAGGATTGATATAGAATTGTGAGGCAAACAAAATCATTTTAAGAGAAGAGTCTTGGTAAAGATTCTACTTCAAGTCATGGGGTTATGAAAACCATTGTTTAATTCTCTTAGGTATTAGATACTGAATGGAGATCCCATATTTGAATATGATTGAGATTTAAATGGAACAGTTTACTACGAAATAAAATAATAGGACCTATAGTAGGAAATTAAGTAAATATTGCTTCACTCATGACCTATTATTTGATGTTGCCATTTTTCAAACGAGAGAAGAAAGCTAATTGGCGAATATTCTGAAACTAGGATATGATCAAAGTGAAGAATATTTAAGGATATAACTAGTTAATTAAAGAAAAATAGGATTCTCCTTTAGTGAATTTGGTGGTATACACCACCGATCCAATGGTGTATAATGAGAGAAATTATATTGCTCATATTTATATGATATAATTTAATCATTAAGCCTAACAGTTTGCCTCAAAATTGTTTTGGGGATGAGTAATAGAGATTGCAAGAGACACACTAAATAGTGTTTCATCTAGGTCGGCAGATAAAACTCAAAATAGTTTTGAGTAATAACACTTAGATGAAGTGTATAGAAACATCTCTTTGAGAGATATCCAAGAAGAAAATTGTTGGGTATCACTACTCTCACCTTTAAGATGAGAATTATCTTATCGAAGTATGATCTATTCTTGGAGAAATTGTTTTTCCTAGAAGGACAACGGAAGTAGAATAGATCTTAAAAGGGTTCAAGAAATCACAAAAGAGATTAACAGACCAGATGAACTAATTGCAGGGGTGTTTGTTATGGTAGCAACAGATTGTTGTGGTGCTGCCACCACCGTCGATCCATGGCTGTAGTGGTGGTAGGAGTTCAAATGACAATTTAACAATATGTTATTTAATTTGTCAATTTAATATTTTAATCGTTTACTTGAAAATTAAATTGGCATGTGATGTGTTAAACGGAATGTTTTGAAATATCTCATATAGTTAAAAGTAAAATTAGTAACTCTATGAGTTTTTAAGTATCCCTTGAAAGAGCCTTTATTGCAAAGTTATTCGAGAATATCAACTTTCAAAATAGCATGCAGTGGTGGTGAAAAAATACGATCCAATTCAAACTCAATGAATACCCCGGTCCAAATGGAGCGAAATTTTCTTGATCTGCTGATGCGCAGATCACGAAAAGCTGACACAATCTTATCCGAGGCAATTTGGATTTGGATCAGGTCGATCAGATCCAATCCTATCTGATCCTTAACAAAAAAAAAGATTACTTTTAATTTAATTTCGGTAAATAAAAGACATAAAATTGCAAGTATTATCACAAAATCTTACTTGTAAGTTATTCAAGCAGTCAACTTACTCGTCGCTCATTTGTAAATTGTGACATTAATATCAAAATAATAATTGAGAAAAACATGTTAGAAAAATGTCTACCATGCTTTATATGTTTCCTTGTCTTGATTTGATACCAATCTGATCCGAGGAATATGGATTTTGATTTGGAGCAAGGTAGTTGATTTGGATTTAGATTTGGTAGATCCAATCTGAGCCCAATCCATTACTACACTTTTGAGCATGTTATGTTGTAGGGGTAGATATGCATTTTGAATGTGACGGCTTGGAACATTATCCAGGTATAAGGATCATGAAATGTGTAGATAATAAACAATTAGGCCAGCTGTTTGAATTGAGAAGTTTTAACTATAGTCAAGGTAGTGGCGGAGCCAAAGGTTAATAGTTGAGGGGGCATGAATATCGGCTCCGATAAGGAAATATTTGTTAGAGGGCCTGGCTAATAAAAAATATTACTAAAAAGTAAGAAATTTAATGTGTATTTGGGTTACTTTTTAATTTAAACAATGGGAGGAAACCATAAGACTTTTGGATAATAATGAGTAGTATTGTGTGATACAAGGTTAATATTAATGGTTTTGAATGAATAGCATATATGTGAAGACCTTATTTGACACTCATTTTCGTAAAGATCTTTACCAAATATATTCTAGTTCTAGACTAAAAGAAAGTTGACGCATAAATAACAAAATTCAAAGTGAAGTAGATTTGTAGAGATATTTAGATTTAGATTTCATTTCATTTTCTGCTGCTAATTAGCTGCCTTGGACTATGGGGGGTGATATGCTTTTCTCATTGCTGAAGAAAAGGAATGAGGAAATGTACCTAATGGCAGAGCAATGGGTGACTTTAATGACATGCTAATAGCCAGCAATCATGAGGAATACCAAATCTCTGAGGGTACCAGCACACTGGACTAATAATAGACTTTGGGAGAAGCTTGATAGACTACTGATTAATGAAGTATGGCTTTCAAAGCACCCTGACTTTCGCCCAGAAATTACATCTCGAGCCACTTCTGATCATAATCCTTTAATTATTGGCATTAAGCAGAGGAATTTTCAGGGTAAATCCTCATTCAGATTTTAGCTAATGTGGCTCCACCATGATGCTTTTTTGCAGACAGTTAAATCTAACTGGGAAGCTCCCCTAGAGCCTTATTCTAGGGGTCTATATGGGCTTTCCTTCGAACTGAAGAGATTGAAATACCATCTTAAGATTTGGAATAAACACACTTTTGGGGACATATTCAGTGCTGTGCAACAAGTTGAATCTGAGGCTCTTAGAATTGAAAGAGAGTGTGACAGAAACAAAGATGAACACACTTTGGTTGCAATGCATGCCGCATACTCTCATCTCAATTCTGTGCTTGCTTAGGAGGAGTTGTTTTGGAAGCAGAAATAGGCATTAAGTGGCTTAAGGAAGGGAACAAAAACAATACATTTTTCCATGCTGTAGTTCAAAAAAGGAAAAGTTATAACAGGATCACCAAAATTGTGGATGATGATGGCTGTGAAACTGAGGACCGTGTGGCTATTCAACAATCTGGAATTAATTTTTTCCAACAACTTTTATCTGTGGAACCTACTATAGAGGATTTAGCTATATTGGATTGTATTTCCCTTCTTATCATGTTAGACAATAATCTCATGTTGAATGCTATGCTTACTACTGCAATAATTAAGACTGCTACTTTCTCTCTATGTGGAGACTCTACTGTAGAGCCAGATAGCTTCCCCACAGCCTTTTTTCAGCACTGTTGGGAGGTTGTGAACCTTGATGTTATTGATGCTGTGACTGACTTCTTCTTGCGTAGAGCTCTTCCAAAATCTATGAAGGCAGCCAACATTATTTTAATTCCTAAAATGCCTCATGCTAAACAGTGGAAAAACTGTTGGCCTATAATTTTATGTAATGTGGCTAACAAGATCATCACTAATGTGCTTTCCTCCGGGGTTCAACTCTTTACTCCCAAAAATTATCTTCCCTTCACAATGTGGGTTCACGCCAGGCAGATCTATTATTGACAATGCCTTATTAGCACAAGAGTTGGTCTATCAGATAGCTAGATGAAATGTGTCAAATAAATGCCGCAAGTGTACGGGTCGAACAAGCAGTAAAATGGATTTTGAGTCCAAATATCGATTCCACAAGGACTTGATTTAACTACCAAAATTATCAATTTTATACTGTATTTGAAAAGACAATTCGAAAGTTGTTTTGTTCTTCAATGAGAATAAGGTCTTACAAATTAAATATAAAAACTAAATAATATCTAAATAACAAGAAGTAATATTTGCGAAATATAAATAAACAATGATGGGAATTATAAGACTTGGGACTTACAATTTCACCAATTTTGATCCCTTTAGTACACGTAATTGGATTCAATAATGATCTTATTGTCATTAACGATTGAATTTACTAAGTCAATTATTTACATCTCTCGATAATAAATAAATCTATTCTATTAGGCCAATTTATTTATCTCTAAATAAATTCGTTATCAACCCTCTAGAATGCATTCAAACTATAAATTCAAATAGGTTACGTCGAAACTTCACCTAAGATCACACTAACCACAAGTTTATCTCTAAATCTTGTCTAAATTAGTGTTCTATGTTGTTTATTCTAATTTGTGTTTTCATTTCTCAAATCCGACACAAACCAATTCATAATTTATCAATTGATCAAAAAGATAAATTTATATAGTTCAACAACATAAAATTAACGACAAATCAATCACGTAATATTAAATCCAATAACAAAATACTAGAGTTCACAAAGAGGATTCATTGTTCGTCCCAAGTATAGAAAATTAGCTACACATGAAGTTAATTATGAGAATTACAATAGAGAAAATATAGAGATATATAACCGGATTTCAAAGTGTCGATATAAATGGTTTGCCTTCAGTGCTTTCTCCGTTCCTTTGCTCTTCAAAACTCTCTGATATGTGTTTAATTCTCTCTTCACTCGTATATTTCTCTACTGAATTTCCCTCTGTTAAACTCTCTGTATGTGCACTTTCCCCCTCACACGTAACTTGGCATTCCCTTTTATATATCGAATCCACGTTCAATTCTCCAAGAACCAAATGCAAGTAAAAAAGAAACAAAAGAAGTGTGATGATTATGCTATTTAATGATGTGCCATGATGATGTTTCTCTTTTCTTTTTCTCTTTTGTTTCCACTTCAATATGTTTCCACTCAGCAATTGATCCGGAGATGCCACTACGAGGAGAAAATGCGTAGCATTGCCATGATATCTTTCATCTTCAAAAAATACGATATTTTTATCGTTTTTACCTCTTTGTAGCTCCTAACACAAAAAGTAAATAATAACTAGTAAAAATATACAAAAACATAATAAAACATTATAGAAATACGATAATGAAAAACACTAAAAATACAACTTAACACTAGAAAAGTGAGAGGAGGCAACACTATCTTCAAACTTGACATGGAAAAAGCTTATGGCAGAGTTAACTGGAGCTTTTTTCTTCAAGTCATGGATCGATTTGGATTTGATACTGCTTGGTTAGCTAAGATTCAGCAACTTATATCTGACTGTGGTTTCTCTATCATTATCAGTGGTGAACTTCGGGGATACTTAAAGGCTACTAGAGGGCTCCGACAAGGAGACCATATATCCCCATCTTTGTTTATCATCTTAGCTGAAGTTCTTAACAGATGATTACATCAACTCTTTAGCTCCCCCAAGCACATGGTTGATCATTATGGTGGCCCTATTCTTTTTCCACACCTTTCATTTGCAGATGATATACTGATCTTTCCTAATGGTCAAAGGAATTTTGTTCAGCTATTGATTAACTTTTTACAGAGGTATACTAGACCTTCAAGACAAAAGGTGAACCAAGGTAAAAGTAGTTTTATTACTGTTAAAGAGTCGCACTCGCAAGTCATCCACTCATGTACTGGCTTCTCTCCTCAGCAGTCGCCTATTCTATACTTGGATATTCCTTTGCATAAGAGGTGCAAAAAGATATGCTTGTATGATAGTATGATTAACAAAATGCAGTAGAAAATATCAAGTTGGGAGCATCAAAAACTTTCTTCAGGAGGAAGGATAGTGCTCATTAAACCAGTTCTTAATTCCATTCCTCTTCACCTTCTTCAGGCCATGAGCCTGCCTAAGTAGATATTTTCCAAACTTGCAAGATCCTTTAACTTCGTCTTATTGGGAAATTCTCTTCAAATGAGACATATTCATTAGGTTGCTTGGAAGAAATTTTGCTTTCCTAAAATTGAAAACGGATTGGGCTGGAACAATTTGTCCACTCTTAGTGTGGCTTTTGATGTGAAATTATGGTGGACTTTTAGAAAATAGCATTCACCCTGGAGTCAAGTGATGAATGCTAAGTATTGTAAACACATTCACCCCAATTGGTTCCACATAAATCTAGAGACTCTCCCATCTTGGAAAGGCTTTTGAAAGTGACCTAAGGCTGAAAGCCATATTACATGGAAGATTGGTGATGGTTTCATACATATTTTGCATGATACCTGGCTCTCCATGGGAAATCTTTTCTCTCTGTTACCATTTTCTTAGTCCATATTTTCCCAAGTTAGACAGTATTATTATGCTGAGGGTTGGGATGCTGCTAAACTTCGTATAGATTTCCCTGATTTTGTTGCTCAGGTTATTCTTAGCACTCATATTGGTGGCCATATGGACGTGGGATGCTACCCCCAACGCTGAATTCCAAATTAAAACTTGTGTTGAGGAACTCAACCAAAAGCAGACTAGATAGTTGATTATTAAATTTATATGGTCCAAAGCTATACCTGAAAAGATCTCATTTTTTCTTTGGAGATTATTAAGGAATTGGATCCCTGTTGAGGAGATATATCGCTGCAAATTCAACATACACCTGGCATCTAAGTGTGTTTGTTGTACTATTGTTGAAGGTGTTAACCACGACTTTTTGGAGGGCTCTATTGCTGCTGGGGTGTGGGATTATATGCACTCCTCTTTTGCCATTTCTCCATCAGTCTATGCTTGTCCACAACAGCTTATTATGCACTGGATTCTCAACTCTAAGTCTAATTCCTTATAGCAGGTTTTTATACCTCTTATAACTTTTTGGTTCTTGTGGTTGGAGAGAAATTAGGCCAAACATCATGCATCCACCATGTCCATTTAGAGAGTCATTAAGAAAGTTTTATTCCTCAAACATCAACTCCTACTCATTCATAAACCATGCATAAGTAAGAATCCTACCCACACTACTATTTATTGGCAAAAACCACCCTTCCAATGGCATCAATTAAACACAAATGGTGCACTTAAAGAAGATGGTAAAGATGCTGGAGATAGGGTTATTAGAGACCACAATGGTCAAATTTGCTGGGGATTCTTTGGTTTCATTGACTCTTGTTCAATTACTATTGCTGAGTTAAAAGCTATTGCCTTTGGACTTAAATTATGCTAGGACAGGAAAATTGATAACATTTGGCGTGAATCTGATTCCCAGGTTGCTACGCACCTTATTATCTCTAACAAGTTGGGAGCATGGACTTATAGTTATATTTTAGAGGATATTCAAGCGTACATTAAGAAACTCAACTTCAAAATATCACACCTACGGAGGGAAGGAAACAAGTTTGCCAACTGGCTTGCTAATACTGCCACAAGGAGTGCAAATATAATGTGCTCAACTCTTAAGAAATTGATAAGGAAGCAAGGGCCATCGTAAAGTTAGATAGAAAAGGCATTCCTAGTCTTAGATTGTAATTTTTCTATTAACTGCCAAGGTTATTTTGCCATTATATCTCTCATTTAGCTTCCTTTTAGATTGGGAGTAGTACTCCCTTGCATCTCACTTAGATCATTAGGGCCTGCATTTGTAATAGACATCTTAGGAGGTAAGGACTTATCCCCCTTCGTCTAGGTGTAATGTTTTTTCTATTCAATAAAATCTCTACAGTGGGTTTCCATTTTCAAGCCGTGGTAGTTTCCCGAAAAAGAGTAACCAAATAGACTAAATTAGCAAGATGAGGAAAATGCCAATCATCACTAAAAAGACTAAGCAAACTCTATTAAATTATCATTTGTCCTTGTCAAATAATAAAATATTTATTTGAAAATTGATAGTCACACTTTGTTCCCCATTGTAAGTACCTTGCAGTACTCACAGTCCCCGAAAAAGTCGTGGGGATCCCACCAGCATCCCCACCATCGAGGACAGTTATGTATTATTCATCTTACCTAATAAAGATGCAAAAGAAAAATTTTATCAATGATGTGGCGCCATGAAATTGCGTAATGTCTATGTGGGGAAGGCCCTTACGGTGCCCACGTTGGGAACAGATCACTAGCGTGCATATATATATATATATAATATGTATATATATATACCTTAAAAACTTGGAGATCATGTGACCCCAAAGGCTCCCTTCCCTTTGCCTCCGTGACAAAGGTTCACATAGGACGTAGAATCATTGTTTAGGTTTATGGGTAAAATATTATTTACAGATATAAAAAGGATATCTATCATGTGAATAACATATCATCACCCAACTACTTAGGTAACAAGTTGGTAAAATATTGTTTACCCATTCAGACTATGTAAACGATATTTGTTGAATAGAAATTTTATGTGTGATTGACTAGTCAGCTTTAATATTAAAATGACATTGCTCCATGAGGTTTGGTGTAACATTAGGTCAGTCCATGCTAAATACTTGTCATTGGTAATCTCGATTTGATCGTCCCATTCAGTATTTGAAACTTATAACAATTTGTAATTCAAGTTCTTATCGATTATTCGAAAATTTCAGTTCTGTCGATGTTGTTCAACATAAATGATTATATAAAATTTTCAAACTGTGTAATATTCAAATTATTCAAGTATTCAACTCAATATATCCTTAAACATTTCATTATATGGATTTGAAAAATAATTCTAGCCGTTATATTTTTTGCTCGACTTAAGTTTTATATTTAGAGTTTTTCATAAACAAATGTGTTCCTGTCGGGTAGTGAGAAATGTTTATGATCCGGCGTGTATTGGATGTGTTTTGTTTGAGTCATGTTCCTACAAGCCCGTTTTGATTGACTTTTTCTTCCTTGAGGTCCTTAGCTTTATAGTCCGATTTCTTGGGACCAATTTTCATTTATGCTTTCTAATAAGTTTGCTTGAGGACAAGCAAAGTCCTAAACTTGAGGGAATTTGATATGCGTGTGTTTTATAGGCTTTTTAATCCCATTTTGTCCCCCATTTTGGATTGAGTATATCTCGTCTACATGCTTTTGTACGATATTTGTTGTTTCGA
Organism: Jasminum sambac; assembly: GCA_018223645.1. NCBI lineage: Eukaryota > Viridiplantae > Streptophyta > Magnoliopsida > Lamiales > Oleaceae > Jasminum > Jasminum sambac. The sequence continues at coordinate 10,343,452 of CP073644.1, read as the reverse complement.
ATGGGTATTGCTCGTCTTTTCTTTGTTTGTTATGTGTAGGTATTTTAGGAGCTAAAAGTTGAAGAATCACCGCCAACGAGAAGGCCCCGAGATACAAGAGCATGAGGATGAAAAAAATGGGAGAAAAAGTCATTTTTCATATCACCAGAACGTGCGCAGAACCAGATAACCGTACGGCCCCTGTGCCACTCTGCGCGGTCTGTGTGACGGGATTTTTGGCCTGCGCGTATTTTAGGGTTTAATCAGCCATTGGAGCCCATATAAAAGGCTCCCCAAAGGCAATAGATGGATGCTAAACTTGTTTAGTTTTAGTTTTACCTAGCTTACGTATTCTCTCTTTTTCCTACATCAAAAACATTAATTTTAGATTAGATTAGAACTTGTTTTTCAGGTTATTGTTCAAGGATTGAAGATTACAATTTCTCTATCATCTCAAGCTATTGTGAATTGATCTTTGTAATTGGTATTTCTTCCTTTATTCGGTTCAATTCATCTAATTAGGTTTTTATTTATTTCTATATGAATTCTTGCGGGTTAATTTATTTAATTGCATCAACTCTTAATATAGAGGAGTAATCCCCTTTTGGGAATTAGTGTTCATCTACCTAATTGAAATGAACACTATGTGATTTAATGTTGTTGTTGGTGTGGGCAATTGAAGTAGGATTTTTATGCTAGAATATTTAACGATTGATGTTTGTATAACGTTCGTCAAACCTCAATTCATCGTACAACGAGTCCAGCACCGACATGTTGATTTCTCCTTGTGGACTCCCTAGCATAGACATAATTAGTCGTTGATCATGACAATGACCTAGACAATTATGAAGACCTTCTAAGCTTTGAGAAAAGTTAGAAACTAGTTTCTTAATCCTAGTTCCATTATCCATGTCTACATCTAACCCTAGGTAATGTGCTCATTGTCAATTAGCGTAGATGATTCCCTAATCCCCATTTTAATCATTGAAATCTATATTGATTATTTGCATTATTCCTTCACTTAGCTAATAGTGTTAGAAGCAATCTACATTAATTCCACCACATAACGATCGATTTAGCTAGTTAATTGGCGAAAGAGGAATAGACAACTTTAACCTCCCTGTGAGATGACCCGTGAGTACAACGACACCGTATACTTGCGGATTCACACTAACACCCTCTACCTCAAGTTCATGAAACATATGCTATCAAAGAAGAAAAAGCTTGAGGATTTTGAAACTGCTGCACTTAATGAAAATTGCAGTGCGATCTTGCTCAATAAGATGCCATCTAACCTAAAAAATATAGGAAGTTTCTTTATTCCTTATACTATTGGAAATTTGTGTTTTAATAATTCCTTATGCAATCTAGGACCAAGTATTAAATTAGTTACTCTATCCATTTACAGGAAACTTGATTTAGAGCCAAAAACCCACCAATGTGACGCTTCAACTAGCAGACCGCTCCATTCGATATCCATATGGTGTGGTTGAAGATGTTTTGGCTAAGGTGGACAAGTTTATCTTTTCCGCGGACTTCATCCTAATTCACATAGATGAAGATAATAGAGTCCAGATTATACTTGGAAGACCTTTATTAGCCACGAGCCAACCTTTGATATGTAGAGGCTGGGATGGCTATTCTACAGGTGGATGATGATTAAGTAAGCTTAAATGTCCTAAAATCGCCATCACCACCCAAAATCCCAAAGTTTGTTTGAAAATAGAGGAATCACCACATGTGATGGAGCTAAGCTGCGAAAAAAAGGTAAAATGGAGAGCGGGATATGGATGGATTTCAAAGAGGATAAGGGCCTCACTAAATTGAACGGGAAGATGGAAGTATGCAAAGCCGACAATTGCAAAGAATGCAAGAGCCAAAAAGAGCCACCTTGAGCTATTATAAACAAAAGTCAAGCTTTAGACTCCAAATGGAGTGTTTGGTAAAAGGCGACCCATCCTCGTATCGTTTCCTTAAGTGTTATTTTCATTTTTAAGTTTAGTTTAAGGTTTAGAGTCAAGATTTGCATGTTACATTGCATTTTCACATTTCCAATTGATTTTCATATAGTTTCATCTTTATAGAGTGAAAAATCCACAAAAAGTGTCAAAACCCACGTTCAGCTAGTGTTCAACTTTAAAGTAGTCCAAAAATGTCATTTGAAATCATTTGTGTCAAGCCACAAGTAGCATAGTTGTTGGAAAAAAAATTGCTGGAAGCCTGTGCGATCTTATAGATTTATAACCTTACGGTCGCATAGTTCACCAACAGAATGGGCTAATTTTGAACTATGCGGCTGCACTCCTACACAACTATGCGCCCGTATAGTACTTCTTTTGGAACCCATTTTTTTAAAAAATACAACACGAGCCGAAAATTCTCACTTCCTTCTTCATACTCGCAAATGTAAGCCTAGTTCCCCTTCTTCTCTTCGAACTCGGCTTGTCTCTTATTCGATTTTTCACCATCAACAACTATTCTTCAAACACAGTGTTCTCATCTCCCTCAACTCCAAGCAGTCGCCTGATTTATAAACCAAAGAGGGACATTCTTCTCATTATTTGCGGCTGCCTAGTGTAGAATTTCGATTGTGTGGATTTTCATAATCAATTTTGAGATTATCAATCGTCTATCAAAGCCCAGGTAAGAACAATTTCAAACCTAACTCGTGTTTGGCTAGGTGCTTGTCGATAGTTTACTCCAGGGTTCAGACCCTCGTGGAATTTCTTATTTTAATTGATGCATGTGAGCATCAGGATAATGACTTTCTTTTAGAATTTGAATTGAATTTCCACAATTTGAATGAGTAATTGAACAAATAAATTCTCATCTACTTTTTCTTCACTATGAGTCTGTTTTTAGTGCAAATATTTGAATGGTGCTACTTCTATCATTGATAATTGTTGAACCTGACCAAAAAGATTGTTAAATAGTTTGATTTATGTGGAATTTGTGTTGTGTGGCATCATTTAAATGCTTAGTTGAGCAGAATTTTCTCTCAACAACATTGAACTTGTTCTTTATTCTTGACTGTGTCCTTAGTGTACATAAATTTCGGCTTCTTTAATTGACATGGTAGAATGTTAAGTTAGATAGGAGTTTGCATTATGCTGCTATTCAAGAAGGATGATTACATTGCACCAATTCATCTTCCAAACTTGATGTGCCTAAGCCGAATATAGTAGGAAAGCGCATTTAAAATTTTTCTTGCTTCAATTGAGGAGTAGGGGCATTACACTGCATATTAAGATGCTGTAATTTGACTTTGAGAAAATTTGGAGGCTCCATTGTATAAAATTTTGCTTCAACTCTTAAAGAACATACAATGCATACTAGGTGTTCGATGAAATGTTTCACTTAGTTTTTGAGCTTATTCTTGAATTTTTGCACCTAAACATGGTTGATATTGACATGAGCTTCTATATAAAATAGGGCATGTTCATTCTTTGCACCATTTGCATTATTTTTGCAAGGCCCACTTTAGTATATTCAATCACACTGCCTGGGGTGCCTTTTGAGCTTATTTATACATCATATCACATTGGACTGATTTTTCTTATCTCGTTTTATTGTAGGCACCATGGCGAAAACAAAGAATCCCTTGTATAGGAAAGAAGATGGTGAGGACAAGCCCTCCTGTAAGCGAACGAATGCTTCCCATAGTCGAAACTTTCCAAAGAGTTTGGGCAAGGAACAAGAAACAAAAGTGAAGGACCTTACTCGCAAAGATGCTTTTATTCTGGAGATGGGTATCAAGCTCGACGACTGCCAGGGCACTACCATTGACTACTTAATCACATCTGCTAGGTGGCACCCCATAGCAAGCCAACCCCATCCATTGTACCTTAATACTGTGAGTTCTATGCCAACTTTAATCTAAACATAGATATTGGGAGGAGATCGCATTACCATGAGACGTGGGTTCACGGCCAATGGGTGCCTTTTAGTTCAAAGTTTATTGATCATTATTTGGGGTTGACACAAGTCAACATTATGCCCATTTCATACACAGATGGCATAGACACTGTGGCATAGGTTCTTTACGGGCCACAAATTCCACATCTTTACCATGCCTAGCTCCCTGACCCAATTCGAAAACTAAGCATGTTCATCAACAGCAACATTGATCCAACATCACACGTGATGACATTGAATGAGGATCGAGCTCGGCTTTTAGCCTACTTGGCACGCGGGTGAAAGATTGATTTGGGGACTGCATCTATAAGCACGTCCTACATCTTCCATTGTACACAGATCCTAGCAAACGACTACTGTTCCCTTGCTTAATCTTCGGCCTCTATTTGGGCATAGGGGTTGCTTCGAGCCCAAATGAACTTCCATGGAAGCCTATGGCATTGTTGAGTGCTAAATCATTAAGTAATTCTTAGATCTATGTTGCTAACAGAGCCGATGAGCAGCCAGAACCAGAAGAGCCATTTGTACCACCAGCTCAGCCGGTCCTATCTGCTCCACCTACCCAATCGGAGACAGATCAGTTGCTCAGGTAGCTCATCGATCAGTCCAAAGCCCAGAGGAGCATCTTGGAAGATTTCAGCCGAAGATTTGATTACATGCAACAGACTCAGGAGATGTTGATTGCATAGTAGTGGTGGATTTTTGAGCTTTTTGGTCACTTTCTTACACCTTCCTCCTCCGATCGACCACCTTTACCTCCACCCAGACTTCAGTAGGGAAGGCTCTACTTCCTTTGTCCTTTCCTTTTGCTTTTATTGTACTTTTCTCTCTTTGAACTTAACTGTTGTACATTGGGAGCAATGTACTCTATTTTATCGGGGCCGAGGGCATGACTATCGACTTTTGTGCTTATGTGATGAAAGATTGAAGCTATACTTCAAAATTCAGATATATATATATATATATATATATATATATATATATATATATATATATGATGTCTTTTTTCTCTTTTAGCATTATTCCATTTGGTTTTTCTACTATATGTTTTATTGCTTCACTAGTGGTTACGATTTTATTTATTTAAAAAAATGTCAAAAAAATAATAAATAAAAAAATAAAAATATCTCTATTTTGTCTTTTCTTTGTTTTGGTCAAGTGGTGTACCCCCCGATGATGATAATGTGCCTAATTTTTTATGATAAGCTGACAATTGGATTTGAAACATCACTTGAAAATTTTCAAAATTTTCCCTATCGCTTACCTATACATGACTCACTAAAAAGAGCACACAGCCATCATTTAATCTTCATTGTTGTTGATTTATTACCTTGACGCTGTATTCCCATAGAATTGCATGTGATTGACCCATTTATACTTAGACTTGGGTAGTTTTCCCCGACCCTTTGTTTTAGAATCAAACTGGCCCAATGGCTTAGTTTGGGGGTGGTAAGATGTAGTGACTCTATGTTGGGGGGATTGTTGCTTGAAGTCTTGATATTTTTGTTTTACGTTGAAGGATTTTTGGCAAGCGAGTCTGTATTGGCACTGACCAAAGCTATTATTCTCCCTGTTGAAAAAAAAAGAGAGAAATCACACATGCATGCATTTTATTTTGTTTTCCCCATTCTCTTGCCTCAGTGACTCGAGTGATTACGTTCCAAGGGATAGTTTAAAACCAGGTGCCTTGAGTGACGAGTTCGGGAGTCATCAACCTAAAGCTCGCTACAAGGGTCATTAAGAAAGCATTATCATTGGGGCACTGGATTGCATTTCATGTAGTTAGTTTCCAAAAAAAATGGGAAAAATCAATATTGGTGGGGGTTTGAAGTGCTAGGAAAAGACTTTTAAGCTATAAATTTGGATGATTGAGGTCGAAGTGGATGGAATGATAGCTGTAATCCTTTTCAATATTTAGTCACTCTTCTTGACATCATTTGTGGAAAAATGCATAGAAAAATATTTAGAAACCACCAGTTAGAAACACCTCAAGAATTGAGTGCAAGGCATCAGGGGTGATTGCACGAGCGAGGTGAGGATATTTGACCACTTGGGAATATGGGCATTGTTGTCTTGAGTAATCATTGGTGATACTTTGACAAGCACATGAGTTAGGTGATGACTAGCACACACGCACTGGATAGTCGAGCACTTGGATAACACAATTTCTGTTTTATTATTGTTTTGTTTGTTCAACTTGAATTTTCACTATCATTTCATTTGCCTGAGGCGTATGGTACACGGTTTGATCATTAGTCCTATTTGTGGTTGGTGTATAGCTAGTTTGTTTATTTTCTTTTTAAGTTTAGTTTTATGGTTTGAGGACAAACAATTGTTCTAGTTTGGGGGTGTTTGATAAGTGCGATTTATGCACTCATTGAGGTCCCTTAAACTATGTGGTTTCTCTTGTTTTTAGTTAATTTAGTGTTTAATTTAGTGTAATTTGTTTTTATTTTAGTTTAAAACTAGAAATTGAAGAAAAGCTCACAATTTTGGGCTAAAAGGGACACAATTCAAACTTTGAAGGACTTAACTGGAAGAGATAAAAGTTGGGAAGTAAAGAGAAATCAAATGGGAGCCAAGTTGACGAAATCAAAAGTTTGTGGATTCAATTGATCGAATTTAGACGTCAAGGGTCAGTGTTACAATTAAACTTTGAGGACTGAATTGTACTTCGCGCATAAGATGCAATGTGCCCACATGACTTGAATTATGCGGCCGCACACCATGGCCAATTGGCTACTGGTAAACAAAAATTGAACTATGCGTTCGCATGGTCTATGCCTATGAGGCTGCATAGGCATTCTATGTAGGAAATCGAGTATTTTTGGTAGGTTTTTGTTTCCTACTTCCATTGGAACTCGACTCAGGTTTAGTTAGGAGACAAATTGCAGACGTTTAGAGGGGCTTTTTTGGCACGAATAACAAAATGTTTCACTTGGAAATTTCTTGGAGAATTAAAAGGCGAAGCTTGGGTTGAAGATTTAAGCCAAGAACTCGTAAAATTTTATCCAGTTATGTTTTCTTTTATTCATTTTTCTTCTTTTTATTCTAGAATGCTAGGCTAAGTTTATTAGTGTTGAGGCACGAACCATTTTATTTGATAGTTATTCATAGATTGTTGAATTGAACCAACAACTTGTGTTGGATTTAAGGTTTTAATTTGTTTTCTTTATATGTTGAGTGCACACAATTATATGATGTTTGTGGTTTAATTTTTAATGGAGAGATCTAGACCTATATTAAAAATCGTGGAGTCCGATATCGGATAGAGATATACTGCGATGCCCCATGTGATCTTTTAACATTTTCACAAATCGTTAATGCGTTCTTGTGTATTCATATTTACCATAGAGATATAGGTAGATTGTGCATAAGAATTGTTCTAATTTTACTCGAGAGAGAGTATTTGATAAATTTGGAATTCGATCTTTAAATTTAACCAATTTGTCAATTCGATAATCTGGAATAATAATCGGGTAAAACGAGGATTCGAAACCTCTATGTCACTTTCTTCATTGAATTTCTCCAAAACAAATTTGTAGTTTGCTTTCTTAGTTTGTTTTTTTATTTTAGCTTTATTTTCCATGAATTTTAGTTGTTAATCGTTTGTTTATCTTTTAGAACAAAATCACATCTTTTTATTAGTTTTGGTTAGTGCTAGTAAGAATTAAACAATAATACTAACGGTCATCGTGGGTACAATATCCGGACTCAAAAAGTCCACTTTATTGCTTTTGCGATCCTTACACTTGCGGTCGGGTTTTAAACGCAACATCGGTGTTACCTTGGTACCTTTGAAACAAGCATATACAAGAATAACAGGACTTGAGGTACAAACGAACTCAATGTATAAATGCTTGGAAGACATGATAATGCATTTTGATGTATTCATTGCATTACTAGGAGGTTTCGAAACATTAGAACAAAACTTTAATGTAATCTCCTGTGCCTAGATGAAATTACATACTAAACTAATTGGTCCTGTAAATGTTCAAGACTATTTCAATGCTTTATTGGTATTTCTGGATTTTGCAGTTGCACAAAAGTTTATTTCTTCGATGTCACAAAAAATGCTATTGGTTGCACCGTCAGTAATTGAGGAATTGTTGGAGAAATTACAAGCTTATGTGCCATAAATAGATCCAAAATTGCCTCAAATCAACTGGTCACATACTTGTAACAAGCAGACAAGAGAACTGACTGAGTTAGATTTAGAGTTACAATTTTAAGTGTTGAATAGTTAACTTTTGATTTTATTCACAGTCTTTCATGCATGATTCTACGTTTCAAGATTTCAGTGTGATAATAGTTATGTGACCCTCACGTGATATCTATCATTCTTCTTCTTTAATGACATTGAGGAAAATGTTAATTTCAGTTTGGGGTGAGGGATTTATGTTGTTTATAAAATCGTTAGATATCTTCTTTTTGTTGATTTCAGAGTACAGAGTAGTTTTTCAACTCTCGATACGCAACAATAGTTTATCCAAAAAAAAAAAAAAAAATAAATACGTGAAAAGTGGTCATGTTGCTTGTAAACGATCTAGTATTGTTATTTCTCTTGGAAAGTGATGTGACTAAATTTGGTAGACATTTTAGCATGTGAGATTTCCTTGAGCCTTTAGACTGACGCATACATATAAGTCTCATCAGTTTCTTTTATATGTGATATTTTTCAATGGATTTGTGCCTCAAGAACTTGCCTTCTTTCTTTCCAAAATTACACTAAAGAATGCATGTAATATGAACATGATTAAGGCAATCTTTATTCTTTACTTTTAGCTACAATTAGCCAAATAGCCTACCTTGTGAATAAGTTCCCTTTATTTAGCCATGTTGGGCCTTATTGACATTTTTTTGGTTGTTATAAACCCACGATACAAGCTCTAAAGCCGAAAATAAAATTTATACCCAATATAAAGACTAGTGGACCATTATTTATCACTACTGTTAGAATGGGTATGAAAAAAAAAATTTAAAATGGTTGCTTTGGTGAAAGCAATTGTTGATTGCAGGACTTCTCACTTAGTCCAATAATTTTATGCTCTTGGTTGTTGGACTGGTTGTAATCCTCAAATTTGTCAGAGTGCGTTTTGCCTTAGCCTAATCAATAGAAAAGGGATCCTTCGCGTTTTGGTTTGAAATAAGAAGTTGGCCATAAAAAAAAAGTATTGTTCATGTACATAAAGAAAATGGGAGTTGGTACGAAAGATCATTCGTATTCATATATGCAAAATTTCTTTGGAATTATCTCTTTTTTATAGATACCAATGCTTTTGGGTTGTGTGCTTAAGAGCTAAATTCGAGAACGTGTTTAAAGGCGCGATTGAATTCGTATGACTTGTATATTTGAGGCACATTAATTAATTTGTGATCGACTAGTCTCTATGACGGTTGAGCTACACTCCCAAAATGTTTCTTGCCTTAGTCTCGAGGCCCATGATAACCTTGAAAAGTCCTTATGATTTGTGTCATGCATGTGTGCCTATTTGTAGAGAATGAGAATAATAGCAAGCCTATGGTAGGACACTTAAATTGGAAAGAATTTTGAATGAAACATATACCCTCCAAAGACATAAGAGAAGAGTGATCATACCCAAGAAAGTCTACCAGTTTCGTTCATGTCATTTTTCGATAGAAATACTTGCTAAGTGATCGAAAGTAGTTTGGGAATGACATTTTACGAGTTTTGAAAGGTTAATGATTCTTCATTGCCAGTTACTTCATATTAAAATATTTATTTTGCTCAAGGATTACGAAAGATTAAGTGTGGGGGAATTTGATATGTGATTAATTAACGTGTATTTTTTATTCTTTTCCCCTTATGTTTTAATGTTTTTGATGTTTATTGCAGTAAAAAGATAAGAAATATAAAATAAGATATGTATACGTTTGGGATAAGTACATGATGTATCTTTCACATTTTAAGACAAAATTAGCAACTCGGATTTACAGACATGCTTGCAGTATTCTGACATTAACTTGAGCTCTAGATATCAGAATGACCTGATTTGCGAACGTCTGGAAAGAGAATTCGATTCTCTACAAATGTTGCTATAGGCCTTGATGTCTAATTCATGTCAAAATAGACCAAAATTGGGTTTGAAGATAGCTTTTTCGGCATCTAGGGCATCCAATGCTACCTTTGGGTGAAAAGGCCATAACAAGGCCTACCAATATCAAATTGAGGTCACTAAAGGTGCACTTAAGAGACAAAGTAATGTTCTATAGCTTTGTGGAGGATCCAAAGGAATATTTGGTGGAAAAATTGGTCAAAAGTCATGTGAAATTAGAGTTAGTGCTAAGAGAAATCAATAATGGAGATACTTTTGGTTCCTATAAAAGGGCAAGGCCATTAGCTTCTTCAACACACCCCTATCGCTCAAGAATACTCTCTTGTCTCTCAACTTCATTTCTTGATTTATATGTCTTGTTACTAGCTAGAGTTTTTGTTCGAAGAAGAAGTGTATAAGCTTGGATAGAAGGACATCGGAAGAACTTGGCTTCCAACCATAATTCCTAAGTTTTATTCTTTCTATTTCCTTGCAGTTTGTATAATGATATCTATAGTATTTTGTTTTAAGTTATTTACTTTGTCTTGCAATATGTCTAGCTAATTGTCTTTTGATTGAGAAATTATGTTGAAGCTTTAGACATGAATAATTGATTTTAAAATAAAAGTCATTTTGTTTAACAAACTTAATTGTGTCTACATTTCAATTATTTACTTTCATATCACCCTTTCTTTGCCTTTTTTTTGAGCAAATATTTTTTTATTTTATTGAAATAAATGACCAAGTACAAAACAATAGGAAAGGGGGCCGAACCAAACCTTTCATCGATAAGGACGGGCAAATGTCACAACATAATAAATTACAAATCATCATTTTCCCCGAAAACCTCTCTTTACTATTTAGATGGCCTAATCAGTGATGAAGTTAGAGTGATTAATGTGAAATTTAGAGTCTTAATACGTAATCACTAAGTTTCCAAATGATTAGTAACAAATTCAATGTAATTTAACATTTGCATGTGAAATGTGGCATAGGTTCAATGAACTGCTTATGAGTTTGTTATCTAGAATAGTCTATGGCTAAAATTCCACCGTCCATTGATTAAATCTTGAGAGCTTATTCTTGTTTGTTAATTGGATATAAATTGGGTAAAGAGCTTTTTTTTTTTTTTTTTTTTATCTAACTACTAAATAAGAAAAATTATCAATTAGCCGAGCTTGTGTGCTTTATGAGTGTTATTACAAATAATGTTATAAATCAAATGACTTTGTTTATAAATTGTTATCTATTGTCTGGAGTGGATACTAATTCCTCAATCATCTTTATTCGTTCCTGTTCTTCATTTATTTTCTTTAATCAAACAAAACAAATCCCCCAAAAAGTAGTTTAAGTAATTAATTTGACTATCTCAATCCATTCATGCTTGTTATTCTACTTCATAATCACAAAATATTTACAAGTAAAATAAGTTTGGATTTAATCTTGGTGCACTGAACAATATAGGAAAAGTTCACTTCAATAACCCACTAAATTTGAAACATCAAATATAATCTTTTTCATGCAATATTATAAATGCACCCACACATCTCATCATTGCTAGGAAGCAAAAAACCTAAACCCTCCAAAATAAAAATGATACACACACACACACACACTAGATTTTCAATTTTTAAATTTTTTTTCAAAGGACTAGGGAATAAAACAAAACTAAGAACTAATGAATTGTATAAGAAAATACCAAACAGGTTACTACTTTCTTCCTCCCCAACTTAAAATTAACATTGCCCTCAATGTGATAGATTGAGTAAAAGATGAGAGACAATTTATTTGAAGGAAAATGTAAGAGCGGGAACTAGGGTACCTAATGGCAAAGAGTTCTCCAAGCAATTTTTATTCAACTTGTCAATTTCAAAAACAATAAAAAAACCTTAAAAAATGAGACATTTACAACAAATGTGGACAACAAGTCCAACACATCAATCTTGATAGAATGAATTTTCTAGAGAGGTGGTCTCATCCTCTAGAACAATATTTTCTAAGAATGGTGCAAGATGTTGTTCATTAACCTTAAACACATTGCCATTCTTAGGATCTTTAACCTTAGTAGCACCAAAAAGAAAAAACTCTCCTAGCCGTAAAAGGACCTGTCCACCTAAAACAAAGCTTACCAAGAAACAAATGCGGTCTAGAATTGTACAAGAGAACTTACCAGGCTCAAAATTTTTCCGTAGAATTTTCTTATCATAAAAAACTTTCATTCGTTCTTTGTGTAGCGCCCAAAATTCTAAGGACTCGGAACACTAGTTCTTCCTTGGAAACACTTATTTATTTTTTATATAAATATTTTTTTGAAACATAATAATATTAATAAATGCGGAAAGATAACAAATAGCTAAAATGCGGAAATTTATTTAAATTAATAAGGTCGAAAGAGTGTCTCACGATAGTTTCAGCACAATCCTCAAAAACCTCCAATTAAAGTACTAGTAAGTTCAAAACATTCAAAAGTCATTACTTAAACAGTTAAAAGTACTCAATTGTCAATGTAATTAAAACTAATTTATTTGAAGGTCCCTAAGCGATTCCCACGCCTCGCCAAGCCTCCGACTCCTTAATCTACAATTTGTTCATTTGATAGAGAAAATCGTGAGTATTTTAAATACTCAGTAGATCCCGTGCACCACAATTAATATATATTACAAATTAAATACACATAATCATCATCTTCATAATATACGAACAGGTATAAAATACAAGTTCGTTCATCATCACTCTTAATCGTGCACGTCATCATAGTGATTAATAGCACGTCATCATAATATATTAGGCCAAAGACCTATCGTCATAATGCTATTAAATCACGTCGTAATTAGGCATATAGCCTATCGTCATAGTGCCGAGCAAGCACGTCAAAAGTAGGCTAAAAAGCCTATCATCACATAACATTTACATGCAGCATTTATAATAATATTAATTGCAATTGCGTACATTTAAAAGAAATTTTTTTGAAAGGGGATCTACCTTAACCTTTAGCCGAGTATTGAGCTTACTAACGGTGAGAAATCAGTCCTGTAGCTGTCCGTACACCTCGTCTAGTCAATAACGAGTTTAATTTATGTTAATATTCTTAAATATTAAGTATCTATAAGTAATATAGAAGTTTGTGGGCCAAAATGGAAAGAATATAAAACTTTGGGGCTCAATTTGAAAGAATTTTATAGTTTGTGGACCTATTATGCAATAAAACTGAACTAAAAATATTTTGGGCTTAATTATAACATTTTTAAATCATGAGGGACTAATATGAAATTAAATTTTGGGGGTTAAATTAAATAGGAAAAATAAATTGAAGGATGGAATTGCAACTGGTTTCTCGGTCCTCTCCCGACTCTCTTCTCGGCAAGAATGGGAATAACTCCCAAATCAAAGCGTAGGATCATGAAATTCTAATTCCTAAGATAACTAACTCATTGGATAATGTCTTACATTAAAATCACATCTAAACTCCAATTACATGAGCCAAAACAAGTTTTCAACTCTAAGTACAGAAACTGTGGAAAATACCCTGCTATGGCGGTATGCGTTTGTCAAATTATTTAAAATAGTAAAAGACATCAGAAAATTCTAAACTTTTTAAAGAAGGTATAAAAATGGTACATATTCATCATATAACAAAATTGTTTCATATAAATAGCGTTTAGGGCATCAAAACTATTTTTAAACGGACAATACCTTGTTCTCGGGTGGAATCTGCCCAGTTTCACAAAAAGTATCATAAAATATCCTATGAGGCTCCAAATGATGTCAAACCAATTCTAAATGATAGGTAACTCATGGGGGATCATTTCCCAATTTGAATCACCTAGAAATTCCATCTATACTAAAAGTTATGGCCTTTCAAAGTTGAGTGCAGAAGCTGGAAAAAGTCACAGGTGCAAAATACATTGGTTTTTCTTTCAAGCAATTCATCAAACCCTATGGGGGCTTGGTAGATACCAAGTCATCTTAATCTCATCCCATAACAAGACCTCATGCCCAACTCAAAGTATCAAGTAAATTACTTTTCCCCAACCACCAAAGTCTCAATAAATCCATAAAACTTCAATTACTTATCCTCAAACAACCTATATTAGGATAGAAAAGGATAAGAGTGGAGAAAGATTACCTTATTAGAACCAAATAGAGGTCATCACATGAGAGGAAGAAGGGAGAGAGATGAGGAAGTAATGAGGCTTGGGTTCTAAAATCAACCCTAAGCTTATATAAAGATGACAAAATTAGGGTTACCATTCCAAATGGACTTTCATATTAGACAAGCATTAAAAGTGGACTTTAGATGGGCCTATAATTGGGCTTAGGGTAAGTATTGGATCGTTATTGAATAAAACTAAACTTTATGAACTAAAACGAATAATTTCTAAAGTTTGGTCCTCAATTGTAAATTTTTGAAAATAAATAATTTTTTTTATAAATAATTAAATGTACAATAAATAATGTAAATTTCGACTAGAGGAGTGTACACGATATAAATTTCATAAGTAAGGTCGTAGCGACACGTTCAAAATTTTATTTAATTAAATATATTTATTTAAGAAGAATTTTCCGGTCACTACAACCTTACCCTCTTAAAATAATTTCGTCCTCGTAATTTAAACTCACTTGAAATATAAACTTACTTGATCTATAATGTTTGGGTATATAGATAGGATTTCTTCTTCTTTCTCCCATGTTGCCTCATCCTTACCATGACTATTCCACTGAATCTTAATGAGAGGAACTCCTCTATTTCTGAAGACATGGATCTTTCGATCTATGATTGTTACGGGTGTCTCTTGATATGACAAATCCTTCTGAATACCCAAAGATTGAAAGTTCACCACATGACTTGGATCATGGACATACTTCCTCAACTGTGAGACGTGAAATACATTATGCACCGATGAAAGTTCGGGTGGAAAAGCCAAGCGAAAGCTGCTGTCCCAATTTCTTCTAGTATCTCGAATGGTCCAACGAACCGTGGTCTCAACTTCCCATTCTTCCCAAAACGTATGGTGCCCTTCATTGGATACACCTTGAGAAATACTTTCTCTCCAATCTCAAACTTCAAGTCCTTTCTCCTCTTACCGGCGTAGCTCTTCTGGCTATCTTGAGCGGCTTTGATCCTCACTCTAATCTTCTCTATAGCCTCAACAGTTTCTCTACCATTTCTGGTCCCAACATCCCCCTCTCTCCAACTTCATCCCAATAGATTGGTGATCGACACCGTCGCCCATACAATGCCTCATAAGGCACCATCCCAATCGTGGCCTGAAAACTATTGTTGTAGGCAAACTCTATAAATGGCAAATGAGTTTCCCAACCTCCGGCTAAGTCTAAAACACATGCTCTCAATATATCCTCCAATATCTGAATGGTACGCTCAGATTGACCATCCGTATGGGGATGGTAAGCGGTACTGAATCTAAGCTTCGTGCCCATGGCCATCTGTAAACTCTCCCAAAATCTCGAGGTGAACCTCGGATCTCGATCTGAAACAATGGACACAGGTACCCCATGTAGTCGAACAATCTCTCTAATATATAACTGTGCCAACTGGTCGATGCTGAGAGTCATCCTAACTGGTAGAAAGTGTGCAGATTTCGTAAGTCGATCCACAATCACCCATACGGCATCATGTCCTCTCGAGGATCTTGGTAGAGCCGTCACGAAATCCATAGTAATCTTCTCTTTTGAAAACAATATTATCTTTACGATTTGTACTCAAGTGACCCTTTCTACTTAACTAAAAATATCAATCCCCTTTCGATCATAACATATCGTGCTCCTCATAGCAAAGCCTTAATAACATCGCATACGTTATCACTTAGATAACAATAATCAAGTATATACCTCATAGTTAGTCCGTAATAAACGAAAGGACCTCGTTATCATCTATGTAAATTCGTTTGAATTACAAATAGTACAACCCAAGGAAATTTGGCAACAATATCATAATCGTAACCCTTTCTTTTCTTCCCAAGTTTTCAATTCTCGAATTCCAAAATCATTATGACTCGTCATGTTCCAACTATCTATGAGCCACAAATATTTTCCCTGAATATATCCTCCACTATCAAAATCCCTTGAAATGTGATTGTCACCCAATCCAATAGTCATCTCTCGATAGAAGTGGAAGTAATTTTGTGAAAAATCGATGGAACATTCATTAATTTGAACTCAAGAGTTTCAATAGAAAACAAAATTTTGTCAAATTGTTTCTTCACAAGAATTTGTTTGAAAAAGCAAAAGTTTTAAAATTTTCTTTTTTTTTTCTTCTCACAATGGGACACATCATTTAAACACAAGACATTTAAATAACATTCCATCCTCAATGGAAAGCCAAAGAAAACGTCATACTGTTGCCTTTACTTATGCTCAAAACATTCTCACTTATCAAACTAGAAATTCAATAAAAATTCTAACACAGCCTTATAATAATAATCCCAATGTTGAACATGATTTTTCGAAATTGAACCCTATCTCTTTCGCAATAATAAATGTGTTTTGAATCAATCGCAACTTCAGAAATTTCGAAAATAAATGATTGATCAACCCGGAGAGGATGGTGAAAGTCGATTGAAAACTTGGAAATGGTTTCGTGAGCTTGCATTAAAATATTCTCATTTACATTATGTATGGCTTGAATGTTCTCAAGAACGACTCTCTCATCAATACATAGTGTACAATCCTCAAACGTTCCGATCCCCATGCCGATCAGAATCCCTTTAATAGATCAATATGTCATCAATAACACGATGACGAAATTGTCCAAATACTGATGAAAAGCTCGATTCATTAAATTCCTGAACACTGTAGGTTCATTTGTGAGACCAAAGGGAATCACTGTAAACACGTAGCCCCTATCGTGTCCTGAATACTGTCTTTGGTATATATGTCGGCTTGACCTTCAACTGGTGTTACCCTGATTTCAAATCAATCTTCCAGAAAACCGAAGCACCCTTCAACTGATCAAACAAATCGTCAATGCTGGGTAGAAGGTATTTATTCTTTATTATCAACTTGTAGAGTTCTCTATAATCAATGCACATCCTCATATTGTCATCCTTCTCCTTAACAAATACATGTGCTCCCCATGGAGACACACTTAGCCGGATGAAACCTTTCTCAAGCAATTCCTCCAACCGTACAATCTTTGTCCTCACATTTCAAATCAAATTACACACCCTCAAAATCAAAATCATGCCTCCTAAAATCACATTACATCCTTAAAATCAAATCATCATGCGGTCATCGTTTACATAATTGATCCTCTAAATCAAAATCCGATATCCGCAAACTCATTTCATAAAATTATATATAAATTCTTCAACATCTCACTCAGCCTCATTATAGTATAATTCATCAAACTTTCTCATTAGAAGTTCCCCACATAATATATAAACATGCCACCCAAATTTCAGAATAAATACATTTTGTAGTCACCTATCGGTCAATAGATGCATCTAACTTCAATTCATACGATCTAAACTTTTTCACCACTAATCAACTTTTTCAAATCTGACAATAAAATAAGTTTAAATCGAGAATCCTAACATTTATTGGTAATTCCATAACAAGATAACCCCAATACATAACTTTCACCATTTATCCTCAATTTATAACCTTTGATCTCAAATGGTTTCCCATTGAGGATACTATAACATGCAACTATAGAACTCACAAACTTTACCTTGAGGATAAAGTAGCATATTCACGACCCAAAACATAGGCGATAAGATAAAATCTTCTATTACGTTAAAACTTCATAATAATGCAATCCAATAATCTCATCTCGAGTGCACAAAAATCAAATCAACAATATTCGTGATCAATTAATATCACACACTAACTTATATTCGTTAATATCCTTACTCATCTTGTCTTTCATCCTTTACACTCAAGAATTTCGGAATATCTAGCATAGCACGGGTCTAATTCCTTCTTACTCATGTCCATCATTCCATTACAACCTTATCTTAACCCATGTTACAACCTTATCTTAACCCATGACAGTGAATTGAAGTCTCATTAAGTCAATCTCAAATCCATTACAATCTCCCATTTCAATGCATAAAACCAAACTAAAGTCCCAATCACCAGCAATTACAAATCACCGTTCAATATAGGCAAGAGAGAACAACAATACCCATACATAATAGTCAATGCTTGAAAATCATGATGTAAATTTCGAGGACTAGAAATATCATGCGATACATTTAAAGTTATGCTTTATTAATCACTAGGAGATTTCACGCTTAGGCTCAAACTCGGTTTCTTTTCTCTCTATCCGAATACAAGTACTTTACTCTTTCTTTTCTGGATATAAAATCCATCAATTCAGATACAATTACTTGCAAAACATTATAATGCCGTATCAACTTTTAATTCTCATAAAATCCTTCAAAGAGGCTCTCTTGACTTCAAATAGATACAAACATTCATATAACTTTTAATATTGTATCTGTCATAAACTTTTTCTTAAAGTGATTAGGCATTAAGTAAATATTTTTTCTTATTGTATCTGAAAAATTTCTTGAAACTTTCTTCTTTCATTCTATATCAAAACATAGTTTCTCAAAAGGACTTCGAAACTCAATAAGTCAATCCTTGAAATCTAAAAACTTTCTTTCTTTACCTCGGAGTCGGCGGAGAGACGATGGTCGTGGTAGCTCTTAGGACATAAAACTTCTAAATTTTGAAAAGTTTCTTTCGAAAAAATTCTTTAAACAATTTGCAAGTCTACAGAATCGTAGACCCGCTCTGATACCAAGCTGTAGCGCCCCGAATTCTAAGGACTCGGAACACTAGTTCTTCCTTGGAAACACTTATTTATTTTTTATATAAATATTTTTTTGAAACATAATAATATTAATAAATGCGGAAAGATAACAAATAGCTAAAATGCGGAAATTTATTTAAATTAATAAGGTCGAAAGAGTGTCTCACGATAGTTTCAACACAGTCCTCAAAAACCTCCAATTAAAGTACTAGTGAGTTCAAAACATTCAAAAGTCATTACTTCAACAGTTAAAAGTACTCAATTGTCAATGTAATTAAAACAAATTTATTTGAAGGTCTCTGAGAGATTCCCACGCCTCGCCAAGCCTCCGGCTCCTGAATCTACAATTTGTTCATTTGATAGAGAAAATCGTGAGTATTTTAAATACTCAGTAGATCCCGCGCACCACAATTAATATATATTACAAATTAAATGCACATAATCATCATCTTCATAATATACGAACAGGTATAAAATACAAGTTCGTTCATCATCCCTCTTAATCGTGCACGTCATCATAGTGATTAATAGCACATCATCATAATATATTAGGCCAAAGACCTATCGTCATAATGCTATTAAATCACGTCGTAATTAGGCAAATAGCCTATCGTCATAGTGCCGAGGAAGCACGTCAAAAGTAGGCTAAAAACCCTATCATCACATAACATTTACATGCAGTATTTATAATAATATTAATTGCAATTGCGCACATTTAAAAGAAATTTTTTAGAAAGGGGATCTACCTTATCCTTTAGCCGAGTATTGAGCTTACTAACGGTGAGAAATCAGTCCTGTAGCTGTCCGTACACCTCGTCTAGTCAATAACGAGTTTAATTTATATTAATATTCTTAAATATTAAGTATCTATAAGTAATATAGAAGTTTGTGGGCCAAAATGGAAAGAATATAAAACTTTGGGGGTCAGTTTGAAAGAATTTTATAGTTTGTGGACCTATTATGCAATAAAACTAAACTAAAAATATTTTGGGCTTAATTATAACATTTTTAAATCATGAGGGACTAATATGAAATTAAATTTTGGGGGTTAAATTAAATAGGAAAAATAAATTGAAGGATGGAATTGCAACTGGTTTCTCGGTCCTCTCCCGACTCTCTTCTCGGCAAGAATGGGAATAACTCCCAAATCAAAGCGTAGGATCATGAAATTCTAATTCCTAAGATAACTAACTCATTGGATAATGTCTTACATTAAAATCACATCTAAACTCCAATTACATGAGCCAAAACAAGTTTTCAACTCTAAGTACAGAAACTGTGGAAAATACCCAGCTATGGCGGTATGCGTTTGTCAAATTATTTAAAATAGTAAAAGACATCATAAAATTCTAAACTTTTTAAAGAAGGTATAAAAATGGTACATATTCATCATATAACAAAATTGTTTCATATAAATCGCGTTTAGGGCATCAAAACTATTTTTAAACGGACAATACCTTGTTCTCGGGTGGAATCTGCCCAGTTTCACAAAAAGTATCATAAAATATCCTATGAGGCTCCAAATGATGTCAAACCAATTCTAAATGATAGGTAACTCATGGGGGATCATTTCCCAATTTGAATCACCTAGAAATTCCATCTATACTAAAAGTTATGGCCTTTCAAAGTTGAGTGCAGAAGCTGGAAAAAGTCACAGGTGCAAAATACATTGGTTTTTCTTTCAAGCAATTCATCAAACCCTATGGGGGCTTGGTAGATACCAAGTCATCTTAATCTCATCCCATAACAAGACCTCATGCCCAACTCAAAGTATCAAGTAAATTACTTTTCCCCAACCACCAAAGTCTCAATAAATCCATAAAACTTCAATTACTTATCCTCAAACAACCTATATTAGGATAGAAAAGGATAAGAGTGGAGAAAGATTACCTTATTAGAACCAAATAGAGGTCATCACATGAGAGGAAGAAGGGAGAGAGATGAGGAAGTAATGAGGCTTGGGTTCTAAAATCAACCCTAAGCTTATATAAAGATGACAAAATTAGGGTTACCATTCCAAATGGACTTTCATATTAGACAAGCATTAAAAGTGGACTTTAGATGGGCCTATAATTGGGCTTAGGGTAAGTATTGGATCGTTATTGAATAAAACTAAACTTTATGAACTAAAACGAATAATTTCTAAAGTTTGGTCCTCAATTGTAAATTTTTGAAAATAAATAATTTTTTTTATAAATAATTAAATGTACAATAAATAATGTAAATTTCGACTAGACGAGTGTACACGATATAAATTTTATAAGTAAGGTCGTAGCGACACGTTCAAAATTTTATTTAATTAAATATATTTATTTAAGAAGAATTTTCCGGTCACTACACTTTGTAAGTTCTAGAATTCTCATATGCCTCATTTCTCAATTCCTCCAATTCATTCAACTGTAATTTCCTAAGAGAGCCTGTCTTACTTAAGCCAGAATTGAAGGTCTTTATAGCCTAGTAAGCTTTGTGTTCCAATTCCGCAAGCAAGTGGCAAGCTCTCCTGTTGACTAATTTATATGGAGACATATCGTTTGGGGTTTTAAAAGTTGTACAATAAGCCCAAAGAGCATCAGGTAGTTGTAAAGACCAATTTTTACAGTTTGGATTCACCATTTTTTCTAAGATGTTCTTTATTTCCCGATTGGCTATTTCAACCTAAACACTATTTTGTGGGTGATAAGGGATAGCAATTTTATTAGTAGCACCATATTTTTTCATCAAAGCTTCAAAAGTTTTATTACAAAAACGCTTACCCCAATCAGTGATAATGGTTCGAAGAGTTCATGTCTAGAGAACATATTTTCTATCAAGAATTTCAAGACAGTCTTATGATCAATTTTCTTACACGAAACAACCTGTATTCATTTTCAAACATAGTCAACACCGACCAATATGTAAAGATATCCAAAAGATGAAAGAAACGGGCCCATAAAATCAATGCCCCAACAATCAAATATTTCATTAACTAAAATGGGATTCAAAGGCATCCTGTTTCTACGAGCTATCGCCCCTAATTTCTTACAATATTCACATGTTCTACAATATGCATTGGTGTCATTGAAAAGAATAGGACAATAAAATCTACATTGCAAAAGTTTAGCAACTGTTTTCTGGACAGAAAAGTGACCACCACATGCTTCACTATGGTAAAAAGAAATCACATCATGCACTTCGTTATCAGGAACACATCTTCTATAAATTTGGTCACCACAGCACTTAAACAGATAAGGATCATCCCAAGAGAAACTACGCATCTCCACCATGAATTTTTCCCGATGTTGTGCATTCCAATCCTTTGGACTTTTACCTATAACAAGATAATTCGTAATGTGAGCAAACAAAGGTAATTCCATATAGCAAAAAGTTGCTAATCAGGGAAAAAACCATTAATGGGACAAATATCAAGATGTTCGTCAAAAACCAATTTGGACAGTGATGCCAAACTATTGGAGTAGGAGGATCCACCTAATAAGTCAAGCCTTAGAGTCCTTCTTACACAGAAGGCACTTCGGTGCTGCATGGTTAGTATAAACAATAATAGGCAATCCGACAAGATAAACACGAAATTTGCCCAAGAGTAAATGCTACTGAAGGACGTTATTTTTCAGTTGTAGAGTAATTAATTTGAGCACTACTCAAAGTCCTAGTTGCATAATAAATAATATCAAGTTTCTTTTCATTTCTTCGCCCTCAAACAGCCCCAGTAGCACAATCACTAGCAGCACACATGAGTTCAAAAGGAAAATTCCAACCAGGTGATTGCATAATAGGTACAGAAGTGAGCAATGCAATTAATTTATCAAAGCCACTTAACAGTCGTTAGACCATTCAAATGGACTGCCTTTAAACAAGAGATTACACAATGGTCTAGATATGGCACTAAAATACTTGATAAATCTCCTGTAAAATCTCGCATGCCCTAGAAAGGATCTAACATCTTTTATGCTCTTTGGAACAGGAAATTTAGCAATCAATTCAATCTTAGCCTTAGCTACTTCAATTCCTTTAGAAGCAACAATATGAGCAAAAGCAATCCAAGTAGAGACCATAAAATGGCATTATTCCCAATTCAGAACAATATTTTTCTCTTGGCAACTTATTAACCATTTTTCTAGATCAGACAAACAATCATCAAATGAATTACCAAACACAAATACATCATCCATAAACACTTCAAGAATCTTCTCTACCATGTTACTAAAAATAGTAAAATACTAATCATCCATCTTTGAAAAGTAGCAAGAGCATTACACAAACCAAATGGCATCCTATGAAAGGCAAAAGTACCAAAAGGGCATGTAATAGTGGTTTTTTCTTGATCTGCAATGACAATTTCAATTTGATAATAACCTAAATATCCATCCGTAAATCAATAAAACTCATGACCAAAAACTCTTTCCAAAATCTAATAAATGAAGGTTAAAGGAAAATGATCCTTCCTAGTTGCAAAATTTAACTTCCTGTAATCAATGCACGTGTGCCAACTAGAAACAACTCTAATAGGCACTAACTCATTTTTATCATTTTTTACGGTCGTTAGTCTAGATTTCTTGGGCGTGGCCTATGTTGGACTTGCCCATTTACAATCAGATAGAGGATATATAATTTCAGCATTACACAATTTCAAAACCTCAGTTTAAAAACTTCTCTCATGTTGAGGTTAAGTCTACGTTGCGCCTCCCTAGAAAGTTTAGCATCGTCCTCTAACAGAATTTTATAAGTGCAAACAAGACTGTGAGAGTCCAACCTATGGTACATTTATGAGTATTCAAAACAGCAATTAATTTACTTTCCGACTGAAAATTAAGTTCGGAAGATAATACCATCGCAAAAGTGTCATTTGGGCCCCAAAAATGCATGGTTCAGACCTGACGGGGGAAGTTTTAGCTCCAAGATTGGCACCTTTTTGCTTGAAGGCTTATTCTCAACGGCGGTGGGATTTTCTCATACTTGAAAGCCCATCCTTCTATATCTTCCACCTGAAATGCATAAAAAAAGGCAATAATTTCATAAATTTAAAAAACTTGAGCGACTTCAGTTGGGGTAGAATCATATGAATTCACAACAAAATTTTCTAAAGAATCAATAGCATTGCTTCTCGCAAATTGATCATGTGCTAGAGTTCCTATAAAATTAACAAATTTATATTCACGATCTCCTTGTGGCTATTGAACACAATGAAGATGTTAATTTCTATGGTAATGTTTCCAAAACTGAGTCTCATCACTCTACTCCAATAGCTAATGTTAGCATCACATGTAGCTAAGAAAGGACAACCTAAAATCAGAGGAATTTGATTTTTAGCATCAGAAGCAGGTGTAGTATCTAAAATGAAGAAATCAATAGGGTAATAAAATTTATCCATTTGAGCTAACACATCTTCAATTATTCTCGTTGGAATTTTTATAGAACGATTAGCTAATTGCAACTTAAGCTTTTTGGGCTTAATCTCACCAAGACTTCGTTGCAAGCACAGTGACTAAGGAATTAAATTCACAGTAGCACCTGAATCAAGCAAAGCATGATTGGCCAAGTTATCTCCAATAACACAAGATAAGAATTCCATGGCCTTTGTACTTTAGAGGAATTTTATTCTGAAGCACAGAACTTACATCAGCAACCAAAAATGCAGTTTTCTTCACATTGTGCTTTCTTTTAACAATGCACATCTCTTTCAAAAATTTAGCATATGGGGACCCTATTTGATAGCATCTACCAATGGAATATTGATTTTTACTTGCCTTAAAAGATCTAAAATATCAGCATGATTATTCACTTTCTTTGAAAGCTGTAAAGATTTAGGGAAAAGTGCCGACAATGGACAATCTCAACCATGTCACCCTCTTTAGATTTAGCGAGTACATCATCCCTCTTAGATTTATCCATGTCCTTAGCTGAGGGGGTATTATCAATTACTTTACCACGTCTAAGAGTAATGGACTCAACAAGCTTATAGATTTCATAAGAATTGACTCCATTAGGATTTGGTTTAGTATTGGAAGGAGACCCCCCTTTTTTTATTCACAGCAAGAGAATTAGTCAATCTAGAAATTTGATTCTTAATATTCATATTCTCCTCAACTAACTGACCAATCATTGAATCATATTTAGTAAACATGGCATCGTACCGTTGGCTTTGTTTTTGTTGATCTTACCTAAATCCTTAAAGAGTATATACCAAAGAGAGCTTGGAATTGAATGAATTCGGTGTTGAAAATTGATGTTTAGGAGTAGTTACTTGTTGTTGTGGTCAATTCCTCCAACGAAATGTGGGATGGAACCTCTTTTCTGGCTGGTATGCCTTCGAATAAGGAGAATATGGCCTTTGAAGATTCCCAATAGCAGTAACCTGAGGGTCTTGTGATGCCTGTAAAGAAAGGAAATTGTGGCTAGGGTAACCAATGTCATGACAATATTCACATACTTGAGTAGTCCTGGCCTGATAAATAGCTTGAGACACAAAACAGTTATTCAATTTGGCCACCAATGTCTCATGTTTCATTTTCCAATTGCCTTCCTCCTTCAATTGAAAAATTCCTTTAGAAGAAGGTGCAAAAGACTTGGAATGATCAATGCTGTCAAGTGTGCTAAGGATGGACCACTGGTGAGCTTTTTAAACAATTTCATTCAAGAACTCTATGGCTTCATCAGGATCTTTCTACATGAAATTTCCATTATCCATAGACTTGACAAGCTAGCGATCTCTAGGGAGAAGTCCCTCATAGAAGTACCTAGCCTGATGCCAAGATTCAAAATCATGATGCGGGCACAAACTTAACAACTCTTTAAACCTTTTTCACGCATGATATAATGACTTATTCTCAGTTTGAGAAAAATTAGAAGTCCTTTTCTTCAAAGCCATTTTTTTTGGGCTGGGAGAGTGTTTATTAAAGAATGTCTCACACATCTTATCCCATGAACCTATAGACAGGGCCCCAAAAGAATGGAACCAACTTTTTGCCTTATCCTTAAGAGAGAAATGGAAAAATTTCAGCTTCACAAAATTCAGGCCATTACCTTGATTATACGATGCGCAAACAGCATCCTCAACTACTCGAGCATGCAATCATGGATTTTCATTCTCTTGGCCATGAAATGAAGGAAGAAGTTGGACCATGCCATGTTTGAAATCATAGTTAGGTATGTTATGTGGTAGCATGATGCATGAAGATGCAGTATTACATGTTGGATACAAACAGGTTTGTAAAGTTTTCACTGGTGGTGGAGGGGTATTGTGTAATGCAAAGTCATTATTGAAATCATCCATGTTTCAAGATGTTGCAGATGAACTAGAAACAAATATATTTCTTACAGAATATCAGATTCAGACTATGCATCGTGTTCAAATTCAATTTTAAGCTTCTGGCAAATCTACCCAAAAACGATTTCTATAATGTATATGAATGAAACAAAAAATAATAAAACTAAAAAATAAATAATAATAATAATAATAATAATAATAATAATAACAACAACAACAACAACAACAACAATAATGAAAATAAAAAGAAACTAAGTTAAAGAGCGTAAAGATGGAACGAGTATACCAAATGTGAGGAAAAGTATGTTCTTTGCCAAAACCGCTCCCCAGCAATGGCACCAAATATTGCTTGTTTATTCCAAGTGCAGGAGTCTCATAGTATTATACCTCGGAGTCCGAGTGTCATCCCACAAAAAGTAGTGAGAGAGATCGCAAAATTATAATTAACTAAAAACATAAAATGATTCAATTGAAATTTGTAGTTCTAAAACTTATAAATGAGAAACACTAAGACGTCGGGGTTCCACCGTCAATTACCTATTTGATATTATTGATTCAATTATTTTCTTAAAACTTACATAAGATTTGACATTGGAAAAATAAATTCAGTTAATGGTTATTTACAAAAGAAGCACAAATAATTTCTTATGGGAGTCATCTCAAGCATAGGCTGTACCTAAGGCAACAGTCTATCAAAAAATAATTCTATCAAAATTCTAATCAATCAATTAGGTCACGAAAATTACGAAAGCGTGGTTCTGTTTACTAAACAATAGGACAAGCTTGATCGAACCTACGAATTAGATTATATAACACCCATGAATCGTCTCAATAGGAAAAACCAAATATTATATTCAACAAACGAAAACCAAAATTGCATAAAAGTATTTGTCTAAATCGAATCAATAACCCAAATAGATAATCTTAGGTTTCTTCCCTAACCTTAGTGAACGGATTAGTTCTCCATAGGAAAGAAAATACAAAACCAGAATTTAGAAGGAGTTTTGAAGGTGAACCATAAACGGCAGCAAAGATTTTCATCCCTTGCGTAGTTCTCTGGTTGCGTCTTTTCCTCCTCTTCTTTTTCCACCGTCTCATTCGCTCCTTCCTTCGCTAGTATGCATGTATTTTCCCATATATGTGTGAGCCCATGTGCTTCTTTGAAAGCCCATTCTCTCTAATCTTTTGGCCCATCAGCTTCTGTTTTTCTATTAATCCAATGTTGGGCCAGCATGCCTCACCCCAAAGGTGGTTCATTGTCTTCTCTCATTTTTCCCCCTCAAACTCCTTTTGTATACGTGGTCAACCTGAGATTATAGTATAAAATTATTATCGGTTCATTATTATTATTAGAATTAGATGCCTAAAATCTATAAATTAATACAAAATAAATATCACTTTTCAACAATAATAAGAAAAACAACCCACTTAACTTCATCAAGAGAGGAGGGTCATTTAGATAATTGCTATCGGCCTAAGAAATGATTGAAGGAATGATCTTGAAGAAGCCTTTATCAAAAGTGGTAGACTCAGCACAAAGCAAATGAATGAAGAATTGCACAGCTCATTGACCAATCAGAATACTTAATTAATTAGAATACTTAATTGATTAGTGAGGGATAATTAATTAGAATACTTAATTTCATAATTGTTGGCATAAATTAATTATTCAAAAATTAGCATCTACACTCCGTGATCAGAGTTAATTCCACCTTGCAGTTCTAGAAGCTTATTGTATTATTACCTTTCTTGCATAGTTTTCTTCCTTAGATTAGCATTATTTTCTTCCTTATCTCTTGTAGAATCTTTTCTTGTATACGAAGTTATTAGTATTCCATGTATAGGACATCTCATTCGTTGTATGTACTCATTCATGACATTATTTATACTCATAACATTGATTCAATGAAAACAATTCACATATTCCTCTCATTGTATCAAATCCTTCATAAGAATCACGAACAAAAGGATCGGTTCCTCCTCATTTCTTTTCTCCCAGCCGTGACCTCCTCGACTCCAAACTCTGCATATTAATCTCGGTTCTTGTTAATCTTTCTTTTTAATGCCTTTGTTTGCCAATAACCATAATAGCTCGAGAATATTTTTTTTGTCGCATGTCTCCAATTGAAATATCTTCCAATACCAAATCAGAATCCATGCTCTACCACCAATGCACCTGCCACTGCACCGAGTGCCACCACCATCGCTCCTTTTCTAATCCAAATAAATACATCTACCCATCTCCCTTAATGTGTCAACACCACCAATTACTTTTTGCGGAAGTTACAATTCATGTCTCATTTTTTTATGCCGACTTGATTGGGTTTTTGATGGTTCCTCTCCTCTTTCGGCCGAGCTCATTACTGTTGGTGCAACTTAACAGTCCAACCCAATGTTTCTACTTTGGAAGTGGCAAGATCAATTGATCTTTCACTCTACTATTGCTTCTCTCATCGAGAGAATCGTCTGTCTTATTATTTCGGCCAAATCTTTACATGAAACTTGGACAATTGGATTTTCGCCAAACACTCTCAGTATTACATTATTCATTTAAAGCACAACCTTGCTCAACTCAACCGCAACTCTTGACCTATTGATTATTTTCATATTGAAGTTAAACGAACCGCTGGAAAAACTCTTTTGTCTTGGTCCACCTCTTATTGAGGCTAATTTACTCATATATTGCACTCGGAGTTTGGGATAGGCCTTCAGAGACATTGTGGGTGCTATTCTCTCATATCATACGTCTATCATATTTGAGGAACCATTCAACAAGCTCATCAATCACAAGACATTTATGACAGATAGTGAATCTGTGGTTCTTCTATCTCAACTCCAAGCCAATCATACTTGCTCTAGTGGCTCCTCAAACAACCTTCACCCTCGAAGAAGACTACTTCTTACACTGGCCAAACTCAATCCCCAGTCTCACGGAATGTCGTTGACTCCCTCAATTGTCGTCGGCTCAATCTGCTCGCCGATCCAGATGCAACGAGCCATTTATTGTTCGTCAATATTGTGGAAATCAGGGTCACTGCACCAAGACCTGTCTCATTCATTTTCTTCACTTACATAATAGCTGAAAGTAAGTTAATTCAACATCTGCATCTTAACCAACTAGTAATTAACTTGCAGATTCAAGAGCATCACAGCATGTTGATGCTCAACTATCAAATTTCTCCCTCTATTGTCGCTATGATTGACTAGATGGCTTCCTTTTTGGCAATGGTAAGACTCTTTCAACTTCTTATGCAGGTTCCCGCACTCTATTCCCAAATTTTCTCTTTACAAATATTCCATGCTTACCACAAATGAACTAAAACATTATACCTGTCTCTAAATTTTGTAAAAAATAAAAATAAAAAATTCACGCCTTTATTAAAGTATCCCTTATTCGTTTGTTGTTGAGGGCCTCCACTTTCAGAATATTCTCCTCCAAAGTCCGAATCACAATGATCTCTACGTCAAGCCTTTCACTTACCTTTCTCGATCGTACCCTCAGCTTTATATTATCATTACAATCTCTTTAGAAGTCTTGCATGGACGCCTCAGCCACAATTCCATCAAGATTACTAATGAGCTTCTCTCCTATAGTGTTTTAGATTTTAGTCTAGTTTGCTATCTAGTTTTATACGTGATTTGTGTCTATGTAATAAGAGCCACAAGCTCTCATTTTTGACTTCTAGTTTATCTAGTTCATGCACCTTAGAAGTTTCATATTCAGATGTCTAGGGTCCCCGTCTGACCCCCTCTATTGATGTTTTTAAATTCTACCTCTCACCCTCTCTTTCATCACATGTGCTAAATTGAGCGCCGCAAGCATTAAAATTATTTGAGTGGCACCAAGTGACGGTCAAGGAGCTTAATTCTTTCACTAGTACAAATCGGACATTAGGTGTCACCCTTTAGGTGGCGGTTGCCACAAAAATCCGCCACCCCAAGTGAATATAAATTAAAAAAAAAGTGGCGGTTGTAGAAAGAAACCGCCAACCAATGTCCAAAAACGGGTGGCGGTTGTACAGTACAACCGCCACCCAAAATCTGAAAAAAACAAAAATTTAAAAAAATTAAAAAATAAGACAAAGGGTGGTGGTTGTACTGTACAACCGCCACCTAATGTCCGAAAATGGGTGGCAGTTGTATAGTACAACTGCCACCCAAAATCTGACAAAAATTAAAATTTAAAATAAATAAAAAAATAAGAAAAATGGTGGCGGTTGTACAATACAACCACCACCCAAAATTCGAAAAATTTCAAATTTTAAAAACCTGAAACACTATTATTTCTGTGATTTTTTTTCTCTCAAGTGCGAAAACTTGTAACTTGTGGTGCACAAGTCGGATTTTATGCTAATTTTCTTTGCAAATTGGGGTTGCAATTGATGTAAGGTAAGTTTACTCTATCTATTGCTCCCAAATTCGTGTATTTTTGAGGTAAGATTTTGAAATTCCCAAATTGTAGGGTGTCACAATTTCAAGTGTTCTTGCATTTTCTTCACAAGTTGAAGCTACAATTGAAGGCAAGGTCGTTTTCCTTTATCAATCGGTCCCAAATTTCTCTATTCCTGAGGTTAGTATGTTAATATCCCTAAAATTATTGGGTATTTGTTGTAAATCTTGATGTATTCTTTTGTTAGTTGTAGTATACTTATACATTATAATTTCATATCTAATGTGTTGTATTTGATTGGAACTTTGTTTTTTAGTGTACACTTGTTAGATTTATATGCATTAGTGTTGGATATTTTAGTGTAAACTTATGGGATTTATATGTATTATTGTTGAATTGGAGATATACTTTTAGTGAATATAGTTAGTATTAATATATTGTTATAATATGTCCTTCAAATATGTCATTCAATAATACAAGTAGTAATAATATGTTTATTTTTATTCTATATCTTTCAATATGTATAATGAACATAAGATTACACTAAAACCCATGTATTTTATTCAAACAATGGATAGAAAATTTTAAAATCTGAATTTTGAGGCTTTAAACGATCTCAAATGGACCTGAAATATGGGATCACAGCAATAGTAGTGATTGTCGTAGATCTCATCGAGACGATTCTGGAATGGGGTCGTGGGCTGAAAACGGGCATCGTATGCAAAAGTTATGGCCGTTTAAAGTTTACAAGCCTTAAGGCATGATTGGCGTCATTTTTTTCAAAATTTTTCCACTTTTTTCCACTTTTTTATACATTCTTTCTTTACTTTAAATCAATCACATCCACACATCACGTCACATCCACAAATCTCTATCATTAAATTCCACTCATTCTCTCTCGTCCTTTACATTAAAAACCATTAAAAAACACTCCCAATCACCCTTTTAAACGTGAAAATTTAAACGATTTAAAAAAAAAATAAATAAGACAAAGGGTGGCAGTTCCATTGTCAGTTCCAAGCGTAGAACCGCCACCCTTTATGTTGCTATAAAAAAGATTTTGGGTGGCGGTTTTGGATTTAAAACCGCCATCCGAAATTTTTTTTAAAAAAAATTTTAAGAAAGGGTGACAGTTGTGAACTTACAACCGCCATCCGAAGTTTTAAAAAAATAATAATAATGAAAGGGTGGCGATTGTTCTTGAAAAATAACCGCCACCTCTTTTTTTGGTGGCATTTTTGGAACCGCCACCCTTATGCCGATATTGGGTGTCGCCCTTTTGGGTGGCGTCCAATTAACCGCCACCCTTTCACCAAAACAACTGCCACCCTAAACCCTTTTGTACTAGTGTTTAAACATGGAAATTGGTTTATTCCCCATGTAACTAAATCTAATTGGCCATAAGTTGTTTTTCGCATTAAGCGTAACCCTAATGGTACGATTGCGGGCTACACAGCATGCTTTGTTGCCAAAGGTTTTGATCAACGAACCGAACTTGACTTCTATGAAACCCCCATACCCAAGACCACTAACATCTAGTCTCTCTCTCTCTCTCTCTCAATTCCAACTGGCCCATTCACCGGCTTGACATGAATAATGCATTCTTGAATGGCACTCTCCATGAGGAAGTCTATATGATTTAACCTCCTAACTTTTCTGATCCTTAATTTCCTCGCCAGTCTGTTGCCTGCATAAGGCATTGTATGGTCTTAAACAAGCCCTTGGGGCTTGGTATACAAAAGTCCACTACTTCTTTGTTCAATACGGATTTATCAACTCTCACAGTGACACTTTCTTATTTGTTGTCTTTCGTGGCTCCATTGTTCTGAACTTTCTTGTTTATACTGATGATTTTTTGCTAACCGAAAGTGATAATGATGAGCTCCAATTCTTTGTAAAATAGCTTGGTGTCCTAAACTACTTCCTCGGCGTAGAAGTTTTCCGCGCCTTATCGAGTATCTTTCTCTCTCAGCATAAATATATAACTGTCTTCTTGAACAAAGTCATATGGCTTGTACCAAACACGTCTCCGCTCCCAGTGCTAATTCCTAGGCTGTTGATGCCCTTTAATATCTTATTCTCACTCATCTCGACATTAACTTTGCTATTAATAAACTCTCACAGTTCATGAGTCTCCCGACTTAATCTCACTGGACGTCTCTCAAATGAATTCTTTGCGACCTTTTACCCTTCACCATGGTTTAGTTATTCACAAACACCCTACACTGATTGGGTAGGAAACCTCAATGATCACTTTTATACTTTTGCATACATTTTGTATCTAGGTTGTTTTCCCATTTCCTAGAGTTCCAAGAAGAAACGCATAAACGGTCACTCTTTTACAGCGGCCGAGTATGTCGCCATTGCTGCTTGCTCCACTGAGGTAATCTGGATTCAGAATCTGCCTAAAGAACTTCATGTCAATCTATTGAGCTATCGTACGATATTCTTTGATAACTTGGGTACAACTTATCTTATCAAAACCTCATTTTTCATTCTCATATGAAACACATTGCTATTGATTATCACTTTGTTCGAAATAATGTTTAAAATCGTACCTTTCGTATTTCCTACATTTCTACTAAAGACCACTTCGCACGCATTCTCACCAAATCTTTCCTAAACCTCGATTCTTCTTTCGATGATCCAAGATTGGAGTTTTCGACGATCCAAGATTGGTGTTTTCGACGAAAGTTCCATCTCGTAGGGGCATGTTAAGGATATTTAAGACGGCTCAACACTGTGCGCCGAGAGTTGAGGTGCGTGCATGTGTATAAATGTAAGTCGCATTTTTTCTTATTTGTGGTGGATGTGTCTTAAGAGGAAAAATTGGAGAAGCAACATTTAGGGAGTTTTCTTGTACCTCTTTGGGTCTTATTCACAGGGTAGAAAAGTGCGTCTGGAAAGCCCTATTTATTTTTCCTTGTAATACTTAGGTTTTGGTTGGCGAGAAAGATTCTATGTGGTTGTAATAATTTATCACACAATGAAAGTTTTGACAATCTATTAATTCCATCTCCAAGTTATATTTTTCTTGTCTCACATAAAATCTTTGAACTGCATTTCCACGAGCATGATTATAAGGAATTTGCATAGATTTCCAATAGTGGTATCACAGCGAGGTTTGTTCAAAGTGGAGCATAGAAAAATATGCAAAAGTATAAAGTGAAGATATTTGATGGATGAATGAATTTCCACTTGTGGCAAGTAGAAGTTAAAGATGTCTTGATTTAGGCTGGACTACACAAAGCTTTGAATGGCAAGGCAAAACAGAGTTCCAAACAAAGATGCTAGAAAGTCCTCTGTTATCGGTGATGATTGTGGTTCTGTCAAATCCCAATGAACTATGATGATTGCGAAGAATGGATTTGAAATTTTTTGGCCAAAAACCTCCTTGCAAACATTTATGGAATATCATCAGCAAGGAGATTTGGCGAAAGCACAAAGAGTTGTACCAGACAAAAAACATTTCAATTCTATTGTATCTAAAGGAACATTTTTATTCTTTACGAACAACTTATGGTACAAAGATTTTAGATCATCTTAGTCTTCTCGATGGCATCATTTTTGTGAGAAATAACCAATAACAATCATATATTCAATCAATAGAAGAGAAGAGAAGAGAAAGAAGAAAGAAACAAAGAAGAATTCATTGGTTCATATCAACTAGTAGGGTTACAAGAGGATTATGCATATATATAGGCAATGACTAGCTTACTCTAAGGAAAGTTTTACTAAAATACAACACAACTAAATAATAGAATAATTACTATACTATAATAACTATACTAATTACTCTAACATCCCCCCGCAAACTCATG
Source organism: Jasminum sambac (assembly GCA_018223645.1). NCBI lineage: Eukaryota > Viridiplantae > Streptophyta > Magnoliopsida > Lamiales > Oleaceae > Jasminum > Jasminum sambac. The sequence continues at coordinate 10,309,251 of CP073644.1, read as the reverse complement.
ATGTGACAGCAGAGAGCAGCAAGAGTTTGTCAAGTAAGAAACGAAAGCGTGGAACTGAATGAGCCTTAGTGAAGAAGTCTGCAAGCTGAAGTGAAGAGGAGATAAATGGCAAGGTGAGAGTCCATTGCTGGAGATGATGAAGAACAAAGTGACAATCAATTTCAACATGTTTGGTGCGCTCATGAAACACAGAGTTATGGGAGATTTGAATGGCACTCTTATTATCACAGTACATAGGAGTAGGAGAAGAACAATGAACACCCATATTAGCAAGTAACTAGCGCAACCAGAGAATCTCAACAATGGTAGAGGCCATAGCACGATATTCAGCTTCCGTAGAGGAGCGAGAGACAACAGTTTGTTTCTTGCTGTTCCACGAAATAAGAGAGCCACCCAAGAAGACGCAAAAGCCGGTTGTGGACTTACGATCAGTAGGATTACCTGCCCAATCAGCATCAGAGTAGGCACGAAGCTCAAGAGAAAATGTGGAAGGAAGTAGAAGACTCTGAAAACAAGAACCACGAAGATAACGCAAAATACGAACAACAGCAGACCAGTGTACTGTAGTAGGAGCGGAGACAAACTGACTAACCACATGCACAACATACGCAATGTCAGGATGGGTAATGGTAAGATAAACAAGAGAACCAACAATAGTACAATACATTGTAGGATCAGACAACGAAACCCCATCTGTCGGGGAATAGCAAGCATTAGTCTCAATGGGAGTGTCGACTGTCTTGTCATCAGTAAGACGAGCACGCTCAATGATATCTGCAGTGTACTTGGACTGAGAGAGCATATAACCTCTGCGTGAAGAAGCAATCTCAATTCCCAAAAAGTAAGATAGAGGACCCAAATCCTTCATCTCAAAGAGACGAGCCATTCAGGACTTCAAATCGGCGATCCCTTCAACATCATCACCAGTAAGGATCATGTCATCAACATATAACAAAAGAATGATACGTCCCATGGAAGTACAACGAGAAAATAGGGCAGAGTCATGATGACTAGATATAAAACCAAGAGATAAGATAGCAGTGGAGAATCACTCAAACCAGGCACGTGGAGCTTGTTTGAGACCGTAGAGTGCCTTTTTGAGCCGACAAACATAACCAGGAGAATGAGCAACACCAGGAGGAGGGGTCATATAAACTTCTTCTTGAAGGGTCCCATTCAAGAAGGCGTTTTTGACATTCATTTGAGAAAGAGTCCATTGGCAAATAGAAGTAGCTGCAATAAGAGTACGTACGGTGGTCATTTTAGCAACTGAGGCAAATGTTTCCTCATAATCCAAACCATACTCTTGAGTAAAGCCTTTAGCAACCAAGCGAGCCTTGAAGTCCTTCAAAATCACTGCGCAAGGCCATAAAAACCTGGACCAATCGTTGCTCCTCTCTATAAGTGATGTAATCATCAGAGTTCTTTAATCCTGCAGGTTCAGTAAGAGCCAACTCATCCCAAATTCCCATCATAGCCGTATAAAACTCCAAAACGCTCATACTCTTTTGTTGCAATGCCTGAATATCATTTTCCAACTGATGGCGCTTTGCAAAATTAGTCTTAGTGTACAGTTTTTGTAAATGATCCCAAACTTCCTTCGTCGTCTCATATTTAGCCAACTGAATCCCTATACTATGATAAACGGAATTATTAATCCACGTAAGAATTTTCGAATTGTTTGCATCCCAATTATCTATCTCTGTTGCCTAATTATCATCAGTGTCTTTGGGTTTGGCAACCATACAACTAACATAACCCCATAACTTCTTACCCTTAAGAAAATGCGTCATTACATGATTCCAATGGGAATAATTCTTTGCATCCAATCGAACACTAACTGCTTGAATAGAGTCGCCGGACGCCATAATGAGGGAGAACACTTCACAATAACAAAATAACCACAAACGAGGGACCTTAAACACACACAGAGCAAGAACACAACCTGTAATATAATTACAAGGCTGCGGTAATGCACAATGGAACTAAGGAACCCCAAAGCAACTTCAACACAATTACAGGCCATCTGTAATTCACGAACTGCGACACAAACCCGAACCCCAAACGAAAAACTAACCGCAGATCTAGAAAATACAGAGAGAGACAATCACAACCATGAAACGAACTCCGACGGAGGCAGCCGAACGCGCCTCCACGCGCCGCCCAAAGCCGCGGCTGTCGAAACGCGCCGATCGGTCAACCGGCGCGTCGGGCCACACGCGCCTCACTGAAAGAATTCCCATCACCTGTGCACCCCGAATATGGTCTTGGTTTGTCAAAATAATGGCCGGAAGTGCTTCAAATATCAAGTCAAAGTTGTGAGATGAGAGAAGAAAGGTGAAATCTAAGGCAGCTAGGTATTGAGCGTGAGATTCAAGAATTTTAGTGTCAACTACTACCACAACCTACTCTGATACCATGAGAAATAACCAATAACAATCATATATTCAATCAATAGAAGAGAAGAGAAGAGAAAGAAGAAAGAAACAAAGAAGAATTCATTGGTTCATATCAACTAGTAGGGTTACAAGAGGATTATACATATATATAGGCAATGACTAGCTTACTCTAAGGAAAGTTTTACTAAAATACAACACAACTAAATAATAGAATAATTACTATACTATAATAACTATACTAATTACTCTAACATCTGAACTAGAGTCTATTGGAGTTCATTTCAACATGATGATAAAACGGTACATCTCACCTAGTCTATTCCGTCATCTGATGACCACATAAACCTATTTTAATGTATGGAAAAACCTATTAGTTTCTTAGTAGCTACGAGTAAGTTAATTTTAGAAGAAAAAATATTGTATCAAAAAAAATAATTTTTCTGGATAATATATTAGTTGTTGATGAAGAGCAGAAGAGGGAGAACTCCATGAAGAAGGTAGCTTGTTGAAAGTGTGGACAATCCAATGTTTGGAAGACCAAGCCAGTCATCAAATTGGAAAAGGCAATGGCCCAAGGGTCGAAATATGGAATCGGGACTAACCGATTTTAATCAAAAATTTATAAATAAATGCTAAAATTTGCAAATTTGCCTAAAACGCGTTAATTATGATCATAGTTTCATATCTATTTAAAAGAACAAATCATAATCTATATCTATATATCAAGAAAAGCATGGAATTTTCATCTTATTTTTTAATTTAAATAAATGCTTTTCCCGCCTTGCCGCATAAGATTTTTTTTATTGTTTTTTTTATTTCACTCAATTCAATTCAATTAGCCTAAATTAAATGTGATAGCCTTAATTCTGCTATCAGAGAGACAAAGTAAAGGTGGTAATTGCGTGATCTGTCCCAATCCTAATCTCCTTCTCCTAGATTCATGATATCTCTTCCATTTGAACACTATTGATAAACACAAATCTTTACAGCTCCAATTAGCTTCTTTACCGAGTTTTCCTTCTTTATGTGATTTGAGTTTTCTTCTTCTGTGATTGTGGTTCATAATTGATTAACTGAACGAGGTTATATGATCCGGTGATCCAAACAAGAGTTTACGCCATATCCAATGATGCATGGCTGGTGGATCATTGACCAACACTATCAATTTTAAGGTACTAGATTGTTTTCATATTTATACTAGCTATGAATTGTTTGAGCATGTAATCATGGACATAAAGTAGAATATATACTATCCGTCACGGAATAGAATTCTAGTATTTTAAGCTTTTTGGTCTTGAGAAATAAATCCTTTCGAGTACATCGTCATGCCACCTTAATTGCTATTGACTTATGGTGACACCTACATGCAACTTATATTTTTGTGGTTTTACCTTTTTTGGGAATGATTGAATTGAAATTGTAAGAACTATAAAGAAATCAAAAATTATAAGTGAAATTTTGGGAGGTTCATCACTCTCCCAAATTTCTCTCAAAATATTTCTTAATTTTCTGCTGGAATACTACTACTACTTTTGCTTTTTTATCTTTAAATAGATAAGCCACTCAATGAGTATTACTAACTTTCCAAAATATCTCCCCTACTTTAGCTACTAACTGAGTGGTAACTTATTGGAATGTCGATCTGATGTATAATGCCTGCCACAGTACTGAAATAATGCCTACTGCATATTTTACTTGCTTAAGTGTATTGGCTGTAGGCTCTAAGAGAACCCGATTACGGAAGTGATGCAAGTGCGTTAAGAACAACTGCGATGAAGGTCCATATAAATTTAACGTTTGACCTTTTCACCTGTCAGTGTGTGTTTTTATGTCCGTAGTTTCTTTTTTGACCTCTTTTACTTATCCAAGTTGGTCAGCGAACTTCGAATTATCAGGTTAGAGGAGGTTGGATATTGGAAGGCTAGCAGCATTGGATAGGAAACAACACTTTTGTGGATGTACTGGTTATTTTTGCTAGAAAGACCTCTTCAACTCAGATCAATGGGTAAGACAAGAACATATTCCAGTGCCAATACTTTTCTAAGTACAACACCTTTAATTTATGGAGATACACACTAGTACAGATTATACATTGGGCATCGCACATTGGTTGGCGTCTTTTATAAAAATGCCACCCGAAAATGTATTAGTCATATAAGGGTGGCGGTTGTGTAAGAAATCCGCCACCCCAACTATTTAAAAACAAAAAAAAAATTTGAATTCGGGTGGCGGTTGTCACCACAACCGCCACCCTAAATTGTTTAAAAACAAAAAAAAAAACAATTGAATTCGGGTGGCGGTTGTCACCACAACTGCCACCCTAAACTGAAACATTTGACAAATTGGGTGGCACCCTAAAAATAAAAAAAATAATAATTAAACGACAAATTGGGTGGCGGTTCCTCAAAGAAACCGCCAGCCGTTGTAAATAAAAGGTGGCGGTTTGTTGAGGAACCGCCACCTTAGAGTTTCATCTTCATCAAGCCTTCACCAGCAGATCTGTACGCAAAAATTAAAGAAACATCAGCTAGAAACGCGAAAATTCGCCATTTCTCACTCGAAAATCACCCAAACTGCTGCTAATTCTTCGTGAGTTCGGCCACCATTGAAGTGAGGTAGTATTTCTCTATCTATTTGTCCCAATTTTGTTATTTCTAAGTTAGAATTTAAGATTCCAAGTTGTAGGTATTTGCTTGGAAATCGGCGCGGATTTGGGCAATTTCTTGGTTTGTTGAAGACAACATTTGAAGAGAGCTTGTCATCTCCTATCAATTGGTGATATTTTTTTATTTTTGAGGTTAGAAAATAGCAATCCCCAATTTCTAGCTAGATTTTTTTGGTGTAATTGTTGATTTTTTTTTTTTTTTTTGTGCATATTTTAATATATGTATAAGCATTGTGATATATATGTGGAATTTGGGGATTATTGTTTGTTAATTGCCATAGAGATATATTATGTTTTTTTTTCCCCAATTTTCTTAATATTTGTTTTAATGTTATATTGAACTATATATATGTCAATATGTTATAATAAATAAATAAATATTGCTTTTATATAAATATAATTTAGTAATTAAAGTAGTAGTTTGGGAATAATATTTCAAGAAAATAAATTAGTTTGGAAATAAATTTATATAAATAAATTTTATTCATGAAATAAATTTTATTGGATATGTCCGTAATTTAATCTTCTACATATGATATAATAATGCATGCAATATTTATAAATTATATTGAACTACATATATGCTAATATGTTATAATAAATAAATAAATATTACTTTTATATAAATATAATTTTGTAATTAAAGTAGTAGTTTGGGAATAATATTTCAAGAAAATAAATTAGTTTGGAAATAAATTTATATAAATATATTTTATTCATGAAATAAATTTTATTGGATATGTCCGTAATTTAATATTCTACATATGATACAGTGATGCATGCAATATTTATAAATTATATTGAACTACATATATGTCAATATGTTACAATAAATAAATAAATATTGCTTTTACATAAATATAATTTAGTCAAATAGTAGTTTCGGAATAATATTTCGTAGTCATATGATCAATTAGCTTGGAAATAAAAGTATTATTTAATATCATTTTAGTATAGCCATTCTAATAGTTTTGTGGTGTAAAAACATCAAATTATCGAATTATTTCTCTATCCTTTCGTTATAATGGATCTTATTGTAGTACACCGCACTTTATTTGCATTGAGCTTAGAAAACCGTTTGAAGATAATCTTGTATGTCATTAACTGCGATCAAATTGTTGCACATTTTAAGATGTACAAGATTATCTTTGAATTCTCCCAGTGGAGAGTTTATCATCGATCTGCGTATGTCGAACTGTGTTAGATTTAATTTTTTGTGTGGACGGTTATGTATTTATGTGAATTTCAGTAGTATCCTCATTCGTTCTCCGGGTGTGGATTACGTTTTACGTGAATTACACAATTAGGAGAACTAAAGGGAGATGCTGCCGAAATTTACTGTAAAATACAATGCCGGTTCTATACAAAAAATAACACAGTTTGCTATTACGTAGAGATGGCGAATGGTTTAGGTCCCGACCATTTTGATTAGATATGGAGTTATAAGGTTGATCTAGAACACTTCTATTATATTACATGCTTCATTAAATAAAAATGTCAAGATCATTATCTTTTATGATATAGCTACAGAGTTAATATTATAGAATAATAATTCTATAGGTTGTTCGAAATGGATCGGAGTTGGATGTATGGGAATCCTACTTCTCTTGAATATATAAAAGGAGTAATTGAGTTTTTGAAATGTGCCGAGGAGGATAAAATAAAGTATAACAAAGATAAGATTGTATGTCCCTGTTCAGTTTGCAATAATACAATTGGTTTTGACACCGTCTATAAGTAAAAACCATCTATTTAAAAACGGGTTTAAGATGGGTTACACATGTTGGTTTTGGCATGGTGAGAAAATAGTGTGTAGTACAAGCAGTGGTGGCACCCGTTCATGCTTGCGTAATGAACATCGGTTCGGCAGTGACAGCGACGGTCATGCGAAAGACGTAGAGATGAATGTGGAACACGATCGGTTGGATGAAATGTTACATGATGTGCAAGATGACTTCATTGACAGGCCACATGAGTTCGATAAACTGTTCGCAGATTCTGAAAAACCTTTATATCCTGGTTGTCTAAAATACAACAAATTATCAGCTGTGTTCAGTTTGTTACATTTGAAAGCGAAAAGTACGTGGAGTGATCAAAGTTTCACAGCACTATTAGAGCTTTTAGTAGATATGCTTCCGGATGACAATGAGTTGCCTAACTCAACGTATAAGGCAAAAAAGATGTTATGCCCATTGGGTATGGAGATTGAGAAGATAGACGCTTGTCCAAATGATTGTGTACTATATCGGAAAGAGTATCGGCAATTGCAAGTGTGTCCGAAGTGTGGGGTATCGAGGTATAAGAGAAGCAATCGCAACGGCAATGGCGGGGGTAAGAATGGTTCTCCAGCTAAAGTGTTATGGTATTTGCCTGTGATTCCAAGGTTTAAGCGATTGTTTGCAAATGCAGACGATGCAGTAAAATTGTTGTGGCATGCAACAGAGAGGAAAAAAGATGGTAAATTAAGACATCCTGCTGATTCACCTGAATGGTGCAATTTCAACAGGAGATTTCGTGATTTCGGAAATGAAGATCGGAACCTTCGGCTAGGATTATGCATAGATGGAATGAATCCCCACAGCGATATGAGCAGTCGACATAGCACTTGGCCGGTGCTTTTGGTGATCTATAACCTCCCTCCCTGGCTGTCTATGAAGCGTAAATACATGATGATGTCCTTGCTAATCTCAGGGCCAAAACAGCCGGGAAATGATATCGACGTGTACTTAACTCCGTTAATTGATGATCTAAGAATGCTGTGGGATGAGGGTGTAGAGGTATTTGATGCTAATCGTCGAGAGAATTTCAATCTACGTGCAATGCTATTCTACACCATAAATGATCTCCCTGCTTTTGGTAACTTAATGGGTTATACGATTAAGGGTGGTAAGGCATGTCCCGTGTGTGAAGATGCAACCTTTAGCCAGTATTTGGGTAATTGTAAGAAAAATGTGTACATGGATCATCGGGCTTTTCTTCCTAAAAATCATAAATATCGAAGAAATAAAGAGGATTTCAATGGGCAAACTGAGAATCGAGTCGCACGATTGCCGTTGTCTGGGGAAGAGGTGTTTGAAAGAGTAAAAGTCATTTCAGTTCAATTTGGCGAGACTTCTAAGCCGACTAGAAAGAGTATATGGAAGAAGAAATCGATCTTCTGGGATTTACCGTACTGGAAGTACTTAGAGGTGCGATATTGTATTGACTTCATGCACGTAGAGAAGAATGTTTGTGATAGTATCATCGGGACGTTGTTAAACATTCCAGGAAAGACAACAGATTCTCTCAGTGCTAGAAAAGACATGGTGGAATAGGGAATACGGCCTGAGCTAGCACCTATTGAAGAGTTGGGGAAGCGTCCATTCTTACCAGCAGCGTGCTACACACTATCTAAAAGGGAGAAACAAAAATTTTGTGAATGATTGAAAGGTTTGAAGGTTCCATCCGGCTATTCATCAAACATCAGCCGGTTGGTGTCGATGAAGGACTTGAAATTGGTTGGGATGAAATCTCACGATTGTCATGTTATGATACAGCAGCTATTACCAATTGCCGTTCGAGGCATACTGCCCGAAAATGTGAGGCGTGTAATTACACAACTTTGCTTTTTCTTCAATGCAATATTCAGTAAGGTTATTGAGCCTGACGAGTTAGATAGATTGCAAGCAAACATTGTTGTAACCCTCTGCCAACTTGAAATGTATTTTCCACCATCTTTTTTCGATGTTATGGTGCATTTGGTTATTCACTTGGTTCGACAAATCAAGTTGTTAGGTCCGGTATTTTTGCACAATATGTATCCGTTCGAACGGTTCATGGGTATCCTTAAGGGACATGTGAGAAATCGATTCAGACCCGAAGGCAGTATCGTAGAAGGTTATGTTGCTAAAGAAGTCATTGAGTTTTGTACTGATTACCTAGCAAGAGTCGGACACATTGGTATTCCTACATCTCGACATGAGGGAAGGCTCAAAGGTAAGGGTATTGTTGGACGTAAGCCGATCGATCCTAGTGCTGAAGACTTAGCCAAAGCTCATCTTCTCGTCTTGCACCATCTTGCTGCGGTTCAACCATACTTCGATGAGCACAAAGCAGTGCTAAGAGTAGAGAATCCTTTAAAAGGGGAGAGGTGGTTGGTTACTGAACATAATCGTTGTTTTGTAAAATGGTTCAAAAATAAAGTAATGAACCAGTTGACGCATACACCGGAAATTGTTACAGAAGCGGTCAAGTGGCTGGCTTACAGGCATGCTTCGCGTGTTACCTCTTACCAGGGGATATGACATTAACGGGTACACATTTTATACAAAAAGTCAAGTGTCAAAAGTACGATGCAGAACAGTGGAGTCAAACAAGTGGCAATATCCACTGATAATAGTACTGATACATACTACATCGTGATTGAAGAAATTTGGTAACTTGATTATAAGGTATTTCAGATGTGTGTATTCCAGTGCAAATGGGTGGATAACGCACGGGGTGTATCGAAAGATAAATTGGGTTTCACTAGGGTGGATTTTTCTCGAGTTAGAAGTCGTAATGACCCGTTCATACTTGCATCACACGCTAAACAGGTGTTTTATGTTACTGATCCGGGCGATGCAAAGTGGTCGGTTGTTCTCCAAGGAAAGAGGCGTATTGTTGGTATCGGTGATGTGGTTGACGAAGATGAATATGACCACTGGGATGAAACGCCACCATTTTCTAGTGAACTACCTCAACTAGATCCCCAGGAGCACAATAGTGGAACAAATTACCTCGTTCGGACCATCAGGAAGGAGAGTACGTGGAATGATAGGTGAATTACTATTTTTGTAAGTTCAACGTTATTTCATTACTATTTAGTGGTAATAGCAATCCATTTGCACGTCTTATCTTGTCTTTTGTTATAATTGTGATTATTAATGTTATTTTTTGTTAAAGTGCAGGGAGGCGGAGAATTGTGGAAAATATGACGGATTCGTCATCCCCATTAGGTTCACCATGTGCTGCTAACAGCACAAGACGGAGCAGAGGGTTGACGACCATGTCGAAGTGGAAGGGAAAGAACATTCAGTTAACCGAAGATGATTTCGATGATCTACTCCGGCCGAAAGGGCAGCATAGTACTGGGTTCCATCATTATATTAGGGTAGTCGCGCGCTCCAAAGTAAATATAAATTACGGTAAATGGACAAAGGTGGAAAGCGGGCTGAAGAACACCATTTGGGAAGATATTAAGGTAATAAAAATATAAATTGAAATTTTGTTACGGTTAACACCACTTATATTAGTGCTTAGTGACCTATTTGTTTAATATTGCAGACATCGTGCAATTTGAAGGATGACAGCCTTAAAAAGACGGTTCTATCACAAGCTGGATTACGGATGAGAAATTTCAAAAGTAAGCTCGTGAGGAATTGGATTCGCCTAAAGAAACCAAGAACAGACACGCCACCACAAGTGTATAACTTCATTACCGTGGAAGATTGGGAAGAATTCAAACAAACAATCAGTAGTAAGGAATTTCAGGTATATCCTAGTGATTACAATTAAATATTTAATAATTTTTTCCCTTTACCTATAAAATAATATTTGTGTACAGGCCACATTAGCATTGAATCCATCGTAATTCTCACTAATGGTATGCTATTAATTTCTTGAAGGACATTAGTGAAAAGGCGAAAGAAAGTTAATCGCATAACAAATATCCCCATCACATGGGAGCCGCAGGTCATGCAGGCATGAAGGAAGTATGGGTGAAGAATGATCCTCTGGGGCATTTATCATCATCTGGGTCTATACCCGAAGAGATTTTGCAGAGTGATCGGTCATGGGATTACTTACGAGCAAGATTACAAGTGCGCCCTGATGGAACTGTGGTGTGTCCCAATGAAATTGAAGAGGTGTATGACAAGATTGTGAGTAATTTCCCTTTCATCGTGTGCATACTTTCGATAAGTTGACCAGTGATAATTATTGACACTTAATTTTAATTTTATTGAAATAGGTGGTTAAGCCTCAAGAAGTTATGGAGGGGACATTTGTCCCGGACCGACATCACGACATACTCTCGGAAGCTCTAGGGAAAGAGGATCATCCGGGTTGGCCGAGGACTTTCGGTGGCCATGTAGGCCGTGTACGGGCAGTTTTTGGGAAAAAATCCGAAAAATCCAAAAGACGCACTTCGGGCCAGGATGACTTAAATACTCGGGTTGCGAGGGAGGTCCAGAATCAACTGAATGCTGAATTTGATAATAGGTGCAGCAGAGAGTTGTTGATACACTCGTACGACTAGGCATCCAATTGCCTCCTGATATTGGAACGACGATGCCAAATACTAGACTTGCAAGCAAAAACAGTGTTTGTCATGCCTCGGCTGCGCCAGATCCATCCGTGACCGTTACGGTATTTTAATATTTCTAATTTGTTTTATAATGTTGGTAATAATTGCAATATTTCACTTATAATTAGTTTTATAATGTTGGTAATAGTTGCAATATTTTACGTATAATTAGTTTTTTAATATTGATAATTTTTTTGATCAATAGGAAATTACCAATTGCATACTGTCTGTACTATATGGAGGCCAGATACTACAGGTAGCGCAAGGGATTTGCTGTCCTGTTACAAAAGACACTGTCGTGCATGGTTGCAAACTCAAAGAAGGAAATGTTAAGGTATGAGTTGATATGGTTCATGAGCAATGTCGTGAGTTGCCTCTTCCCGAGCCAATTCGAGATGACTTGGTTACCATAGGGGACGCCATTGGAAGTTTTGTTCAGTGGCCAAAATGCATGGTTTGCTTGGAAAATGTAAGTTGTTGTGTTGTTGAGAGTCTTATAATATGTTTTACTTATTTATTTTTAATATTTTATAATTATTTAATACACACGTTGTAATAACTCGAAGTACTATTGTAGGATACTATTGTTGGTGATAAGGATAATCAATCATATCAACAGAAGAAGCCGCAAAGTGTTGTTGTGTCAGCCGGTGGTGGATCACCCAATCTCGTTGATGAAGCAACATATCAGACTCTTCCCAGTTCTTGCAAGCTATTTGTCGATCTGATCAATATGATGCCCAGTGATAGTGACACTTTGGTGGTCCCGATCGGCGGCTTGTTTCCTGAATCACCCGATACCGATGTTTTTGTTACTGCTACTGATATCGCGGAATTCATGTCGATGAACTGGTTGAATACTTCTATTGTGGAAGTATTTCAAATGTGAGCCTTCAATTCCAATTTTAAATTACATAACTCTTTCAATATTCGGGTTACCAAATATAGTATCTTCGTATGTTGTTTAATATAGGTACATCTATCGGAGGTGTGAGCAGTTTGATGTGCCATTTGGCTTTATAAGTCCATCGCGAATATCGGTAGTCATGGTTAGGGCTCAACTTCGGGAGACGTCACTCTATATTAACCGGGCACTGCGCCGTTTGAAGGACAACAAATACATTTTTGCCCTGTATCATCAAGAGTAAGATCACTCATTTGTTGATATATACATCTAATGTTAATTAATTAGTTCAAATATTATGAATATGTTATTAAAAAACTAACTATCTCGTTTGTTAGTCATCACTGGTGATTGCTTGTTATCGAACCATCGGTCAATACAGTATACGTATTGGATTCAAGTTAGCTAATCAGAGAGAAATTTGGAGGTCAAATCGCTCATATGCGTGTAAGTGATTATCCAATGACTTTCATTTCATTTATTGGTTTTCGTATGATAAGTTGGAGTTTAGATCACTTAAGTATTAATATTATTCATATAATTTAAATTTTTAGGGCTTTTAGAGGGATATGGAAACAAATGGGTATAAGCCAAAGCAGTGTTGAGTGGAAATATCCTCCAGTATGTATATGCAAAAATTTAAACAATAATAATTTTTTTCGTAATTTGGTTCGTTGTTGTGAAAATAATCGCAAGTGCACGATATCGCTACAAAAGTAGTAGAGTGGACCTTTTTAGAGTCCGGATTATCGTTCCCACGAGGACTAGCTTATTCTATATCGGTTCAAACTAATCGCAAAAGCAGTTAGGGAAATATAAAGAATAAAGATTTGATTTTTAGCGAAATTTTAAATTATGCGAAATTAATATGCAAAATAATATAAAGTTGTTCAAGCAATGGAGAGTGAAGTTGGGAATCCCAATTTATCTTTAGTTATCCTATTTGATTTCTCCTCTCAATTTCTACACTAAAATTCTGTTAGATCGAATTCACGAAGTTAATTTAATTTACCTCTCTCGAGTTCAAATCAATCCTATTTAATTAAGTCAACTACCATATCTCTATGTATAGTCTGGATAAGCCTTAATTAAATGCATTAACGCACCTAGGAATTCATAAATGTCCACCTGTCACATGGGATCTCAACAATTATAAAAGTCTATCTCTAGCTTTTATGTGAATTGCCGGATTTTACTACGTGGTCTAAATATTTAACTTACCTCTCGGTTTGTTAAAATTCACAAATCAATGATTTAGTGATCAATTAAATCATGCATTTAGCGTAGAAGTAAAATCAACACATATATTAAAAAGCACAAGAAATTGAGAGGTGAAATCAAATAATCAAACTAAATTACATCGTTCATCCCAACTAATAAAATTAGTTATTCATGGTAAATAAAAAAGACAAAATAAATAAAGGAGTTCATCACCGGATCTAGAAGAGAAATCAAAGGTAAAGAGTGGATCTTGCACCAAGTATCAACCCCGTCTTGAATCTCCTCCCAAAACCATGCAAATCCCTCAATTTTGGTGTGTTTTGCCTTCAATTGATCCTCTCTAATAGCTCTCCCAAGCTCTCATAAAAACTCCCCTAGTGTTATGGCTTGCTTCCCTATTTATAGGCTCAAAATAGGACTTAATTTCGTGCACAAGAAGTAGCCAAAACCCACCAAAAATAGGTCTCCTAGTTAAAATAGGAATTTTTCTGCGCGTGGGGATACGACCGTATCTAGCAGCTCTTACGGCCGTATCGTCTCTTCTGTTGATTTTTCGCTCGCTGGTTGATCAGTGTAACGGCCGTATGTCCTCATTTTTACGGCCGTAAGTCATCCCAATACGGCCATATGACATTTTGAGACGGTCGTATCTCCTTATCGAGAAATTTTTGCTCGTTTCTTCAGCTCGTGGGTTACGGCCGTACGCTGGGCATGTTACGGCCGTATAAAATTTGCAGGCCAAGTCCTCCAACTTCCATTCTTATTTGTTTTGGTCCTTGTTTTCCATTTTTGGGCACTTTTTAGTCCTTTTTGCTCATTTTCACTTCTTTTCAATGTCGTTCATCCATGTTGGTATTTTATCTAAAAATAGACAAAATTAAATATGTTAGACACTCTAAAATACTTGTAAAACTATAAAATAAACACAAGTAAAAATACTTATCAAACACCCCCAAACTTAACTCTTGTTCGCCCTTGAACAAGCGACACAAACAACACATAGAAAACGCTTACTCACCAAACACTAACCACAAAATATAAACAAGACTCAAAATACGACAAGTATTATACTTATTCGCCTCAGGTTCAATAAAATACTAATAGAACTCCAGCTGGACCAAATAAACAACCACAAAACTATTCACTTATCATGTACACGACATTCGGTGTGTGTGTGTGCTAGTCATTGCTCGACTCAAATCCATGTCAAGATCTAATCAACGAATGCACACTTCAAAACCATGCCCATATTCCCTTGTGGTAAGTTTTATCCCACTCGTAGGATTCACTCCTTATGCTTTTCTCTCAAATCCCGGGGTATTTAATCAATGTGGTATTCTAGAGATACTTCCATGCATTTTACCACACAAGATGTTAAGTACAAGTGACTAGATGTTAAAGAAACTACTGCTATCCATCTATCCATCTCTACTCCCAGTTTCCAAATCTCCAGTCTTTGAATCTCTTCCCGACACTTCAAACCCCCTATCAATCTTCATTTCCCGATTTTTTTTTTCTCTTTTCACATTTGTTTTTCTCTTTTTAGGTATGATGTGCAAATGCAATGCCCCAACAATAATGCTTTCTCAAGGACCCGTGTAGCGAGTTTTAGGTCGATGACTCCCGAGCTCGTCACTCAAGGCACCAGGTAAAATACCCCTCAGACTTAATCACTCGAGTCAATGAGGCAAGAGAATGGGCCATATATGCAATGTGAATGATGTCTTCTTTCTTCTTTTTTTTTTTCTTCTTTTTTTTTGTTTTCTTTAACGGGAGAATGATAGCCTTGGTCAGTGCCGGTACAAATTCGCCAACCAAAAATCCTTCAACTCAAAGCAAAAATATATAAACATCATACCGTAGTTCCCCCAACATAAATCACTAGTCTTACCACCCCTAAACTTAGCCTTTAACCTAGTTTGATCCTATAATTCGGTTTGGGGGAGGTTACCTACTTCTAAAGGTTTAACGTTTAATCATAGGTAATACTAGGGAAAATAGCATCTAGATTACACCCCAACATAAATCCAAGTCAAACAATGACCATGTGCTCCTATCAGGATAGTCGTGCAACAATAAGTGACATAAAAATTTTTAGAAGATCAAGTGATGTTCAAAAGTCCAACTGTCATCCTATTTCCGTTATGCCCAAAAAATAAATCATCGGGCGATACACTACCTGACACACATAAAATTTTTGTTTTTGTTTTTTTTTTAATGAAAAATATGACGCAAACATTACGACTCACAATGAAACACACATGCAAAAAAAATGAAACACACATGCAAAAATTAAGATCACACCCCCAAACTTAAAACCAACATTGTCCTCAATGTAAAAGTGAAGATAAACGAAGAGAAAAGTTACTGAACATCCCAGCGGATTAGTTGTGGCATCAGGGGGCGTTGGGTCCTTGTGCATTCGGATTTGATCTTGATATCAAGTCTGCAAAACATCCACATTAAGAGAAGCCATTATTTTATTAAAAGTAAATAGACATGCAGGCACACTAAGAAAAAGGTAAGAAAAGTAAAGTCGATCAAGTAAAGCACACATAGAGATAAATAGCGAAAAGGGAAGAAACATTGGGTTGCCTCCCAATAAGCGCTTTATTTATAGTTTAGAGCTCGACTCTCGGTGGCATGGTCATGGAGGTTCGAAGCGAATTTGGGAAGCCTTGAACTGATTGACGTTGTCTTCCCTAGCCTTTTCCAGCTTTTTCCTCTTCCATTTTGGCAGCCAATACTCGTGCAAGTTGCTTTGAGCTTTATGATCGGGCTTGTTGGGTTCAACATCCTCTTTCTCTACTTTCTCAAGCTTAAAACAACTTTCGTCTTGAGCAGGCTTTCCATCTCGTTGAAGGATGTTGAATGTAACCTTGTCTTCATCAACCCGCAAAATTAGCTCTCCTTTTTCCACATCGATTAGAGCTCGTGCAGTTGCTAAAAATGGTCGTCCAAGAATGAGCGGCATTCTGGTATCCTCTTCAATGTCCATTATCATGAAATCTATTGGGAAAATAAACTTTCCCACCTTGACCAGAACGTCTTCAATTATGCCATAGGGACGCTTGAGTGTGCGATCTGCCAACTGCAGTGTCACTGTCGTCTGTTTCGGCTCGCCTAATCCAAGTTTCCTATAAACAGACAATGGCATTAGATTAATACTGGCACCTAAATCACATAAGGATCTATCAAAATTTAAATTGCCAATATTGCAAAGGGATAGAAAAACTCCCTGGATCTTTTAGTTTTGGTGGCAACTTGTTCTGTAGAATTGCACTGCATTCTTCTGTTAATGCCACCATTTCGAACTCTTCCAATCTTCTTTTCTTCGAAAGCATTTCCTTCATGAACTTCAGATATAGTGGCATTTGAGCTAGAGCATCTGCAAATGGAATGTTAATGTGCAGCTTTTTGAAAATTTCCAGAAATTTTGCAAACTGTTTGTCGAGTTTTCTCTTTTGTAGTCTCTGTGGAAATGGGATGGGTGGAACATAGGCTTTAACCAAAGTTGGAGTCTTTTTCTCCACTTCTTCAACTTTCTCCTCAATTTGTACTTCAACCAATGGTTCAGTTTCCGCTTTATCCTTCTTTTGTTCCTCAATCACTGAACCTTGGGTCTCTTTTCCAGGCCTCTTAACGTGAATTTCAGGCAACTGTACCCCACTTCTCGTTGTTATTGCTTGTACCTCTGCTGGTTTAGCAAGTGCTCTTAAACTTTGAGGGGAATGGAATTGGGGGTACATATGCCTTTGGTGAAACATATGGCACGCTTTCTTCAGTGGGCTGAACTTTAGGCTCGTCTCTCACAGTGTAGACGGCATTGGCATGTTCTCTTTGATTTGTTTCAGTGTTACTCGGGAATGTTCCATGAGGTCTTTCTGCCAGTTGTAACGCCATCTGCCCAATTTGCACTTCTAAAGTTTTGATGGAAGCCTGTTGGTTCTTAGCATTCACTTCAATTCGTTCCAACTCTTTGTCTGTCCTTTGCATGTACTGTTGGAACATATCCCCCAAACTTGGCTTGTTCTCTATTGGAGGATTATTTGCGCTATCCCCGTATCTCAAGTTTGGGTGGAATTTCCACCCCGGATTATAAGTTTGTGAGTACGGGTTGAACTACTATCGGTTGGCTCCCACATAATTCACTTGCTCACTTTGGGCTCCTAATAGCATGCACTCAGAAATATGATGTTTAGCCCCGCAATGTCCACACACCGGGCTTGACTGAATAGAGTGCGCTCTTGAGTTTATGCGCTCACTAGCGACTCCACTTGTTTGGTTAAAGCAGCTATCTGAGCATTGGTGGATGCTAGTGAATCACTTTCATGTGCCATAGGTCCTTTCTTTAAGACCACTCGATCAAATGGGAACATAGTGTGTGTCTTAGCAATCAACTCCAAGAGATCCCAAGCTTGGTGAACTCGCTTGTTAGTGATGGATCCGTTAGACGACGAGTCCACAATCGATTTGAACTGTGGAGATAGGCCGGAGTAGAAATACTGGACCTGAGTCCCCTTGTCAATCCCATGATTCGACATTTTCTGAGCATTCCTTTGAACCTATCCCAAGCTTCATGGAAACTCTCACCATCAAATTGTTGGAAGGTCGAGATATCCAACTTCATCTTTGCAACTTTGGCCAAAGGAGAAGTACTTATTACGTAATTTTCTAGCCAAGTCGTCCCCATGTTGTGATACTAGCATCGGCTCAGTCTAGCCACCCAAGGCACCGTCTCTTAAAGTATATGGGAAGAGGCGAAGTTTGATAGCATCTTCGTTCACGCCTTCGAATTTAAAATTCTGGCACATTCTCAGAAATCTAGCAAGATGAGTGTGCGGGTTCTCGTGAGCATGCCCGTAAGACTGTAGGCTGTTGGTGAACAAGTTGATTAGATTAGCTCTTAATTGAAAATCATTCCTCCCAAATGGAGGGTATACGATGCTTGATCGGGATGGGGCCGCAGGTGGAGTCAAGAATTTCGCCATCAATAGGTTTCCACTGTCATCCTCATCACCGTAATCTTCATCTTCATGTTCCTCATTGTGCCTATTTATCAAAATCATTCGTTGACGTGCCTCTTCCTCTGTTTCAGCTCGGCGCCTCACTTCTTCCTCAGCTGTGCGTTCCATGACCAATTTCCGTCTGGCTCTTAATGTACGTTCAATTTCGGGGTCAAATTCTTCTAAAATGCTCCCTTGTGAGCGGGTCATGCACTGGACGCCACTTTCTGCAAAACTCAAACAAAAACAAGTATCAAAATTCTTTTATAAATAAAAACGAAAACTAAACTAAAACTAAAATTAAAAATATGATTAATATAAACCGATATCAAATAAAATTAGTCCCCGGCAATGGCGCCAAAAACTTGTTGTGAAAATAATCGCAAGTGCACGATATCGCCACAAAAGTAGTAAAGTGGCCTTTTTAGAGTCCAGATTATCGTTCCCACGAGGACTAGCTTATTCTATATCGGTTCAAACTAATCACAAAAGCAGTTAGGGAAATATAAAGAATAAAGATTTGATTTTTAGCGAAATTTTAAATTATGCGAAATTAATATGAAAAATAATATAAAGTTGTTGAAGCAATGGAGAGTGAAGTTGGGAATCCCGATTTATCTTTAGTTATCCTATTTGATTTCTCCTCTTAATTTCTACACTAAAATTGTGTTAGATCGAATTCACGAAGTTAATTTAATTTACCTCTCTCGAGTTCAAATCAATCCTATTTAATTAAGTCAACTACCATATCTCTATGTATAGTCTGGATAAGCCTTAATTAAATGCATTAACGCACCTAGGAATTCATAAATGTCCACCTGTCACATGGGATCTCAACAATTATAAAAGTCTATCTCTAGCTTTTATGTGAATTGCCGGATTTTACTACGTGGTCTAAATATTTAACTTACCTCTCGGTTTGTTAAAATTCACAAATCAATGATTTAGTGATCAATTAAATCATGCATTTAGCGTAGAAGTAAAATCAATACATATATTAAAAAGCACAAGAAATTGAGAGGTGAAATCAAATAATCAAACTAAATTACATCGTTCATCCCAACTAATAAAATTAGTTATTCATGGTAAATAAAAAGACAAAACAAATAAAGGAGTTCATCACCGGATCTAGAAGAGAAATCAAAGGTAAAGAGTAGATCTTGCACCAAGTATCAACCCCGTCTTGAATCTCCTCCCAAAGCCATGCAAATCCCTCAATTTTGGTGTGTTTTGCCTTCAATTGATCCTCTCTAATAGCTCTCCCAAGCTCTCATAAAAACTCCCCTAGTGTTATGGCTTGCTTCCCTATTTATAGGCTCAAAATAGGACTTAATTTCGTGCACAAGAAGTAGTCAAAACTCACCAAAAATAGGTCTCCTAGTTAAAATAGGAATTTTTCTGCGCGTGGGGATACGGCTGTATCTAGCAGCTCTTACAGCCGTATCGTCTCTTCTGTTGATTTTTCGCTCGCTGGTTGATCAGTGTAACGACCGTATGTCTTCATTTTTACGGCCGTAAGTCATCCCAATACGGCCGTATGACATTCTGAGACGGCCGTATCTCCTTATCGGCAAATTTTTGCTCGTTTCTTCAGCTCGTGGGTTACGGCCGTACGCTAGGCATGTTACGGCCGTATAAAATTTGCAGGCCAAGTCCTCCAACTTCCATTCTTGTTTGTTTTGGTCCTCGTTTTCCATTTTTTTGGCACTTTTTAGTCCTTTTTGCTCATTTTCACTTCTTTTCAATGTCGTTCATCCATGTTGGTATTTTATCTAAAAATAGACAAAATTAAATATATTAAACACTCTAAAATACTTCTAAAACTATAAAATAAACACAAGTAAAAATACTTATCATTCGTCTTTTATTATATTGGAAGATATATGGTTTTCTTTCAAATTTTCTTTTTTTCGTATTACTTATTTTACTTTTTTGACAATTCAGAAATTTTAGTGTACGCAACAACCAGGAGGCAATGAGTGTGGTTATTGTGTCATGAAGAATATGCATGACATACTGATAGACTATGCTCAAGGCCATGAACTACACAAGGTATGTTTATTATCATAAAATGTAGATTGTCAATTTAAGCATTCAGTACTTTATTAAAAATGTATATAACTTATTATCTTTCGTTTTACTCGTAGATAAATAAAGTTGAAGAGTATTCCCAGAGCGATATCAATATCGTACGATCACTTTGGGTTCAATTCTTCCGAGAGGTTATGAATTGCAATTATCATTTACATGTTTAATTATACTCATTTTACTTCGATTTTTATAATATTTTCATGAACGGAATTTCATGTTAACTCTTACACTTGTAGTCATGTAACTATAGCAACAAACTTTATTTAGAGTTTTATGTAAAGTTGTTGTATGTAGAGTTGCATTGTATAGCATTTTGTTAGGTAGTGTTAGCTCTAATTTGTTATCTAGTTGGATTTGTGTTCTTTGCGTTGTATATAGTATGAATCAGTGGATGTATTTGAGTTGTATGGATATATTTGGGTGATGAAATGGTTGGATTGCAGGTTCAAAAAACTGTATGAAATTACAGTTTTTTAATTACAAAAAAAATTTGAAAAAAAAAATTTATAAGTGGTGGCGGTTGTATTATTTAAAACCGCCACCTAAATATTTAAAAATACTATTCGGGTGGCGGTTGTTTCGTTACAACCGCCACCCAAATATCTAAAAAAAAAAAAATTCGGGTGGCGGTTGTTCAATTACAACCGCCACCCAAATATTTAAAAATAAAAATAAAAATTGGGTGGCGGTTATTTCTACAACCGCCACCCAAATAATAATAATAAAATAAAATACATTGGGTGGCGGTTGTTTCGTTACAACCGCCACCCGAAATAATAATAATTAAAAAAAAATATTGGGTGGCGGTTGTTTTTAAAAAACAACCGATCGACACCCGAAAGATAAAGGGTGGCGTAAATGTAACCGACACCCAAAATCATATTTTGGGTGTCGGGGCTTTGGGTGGCGGTCAAAGAACCGCCACCCGAGCCGTAAAACAACCGCCACCAGATGGCTTTTCTGTACTAGTGACATTATCATAAAACTTTTGTTTTTACAATTATCCCCATCTAGGTCTTCGTCATTTTGAATTTTCATAGAACACATTTTCTTTGAACTAAATTGTGTGCTCCCATTTTGTGGGCATCATCAAATACGTAAGTAATTACTACTTTTATGCTACAAAAGTGTTTTAAAATATCTTGCATTTGTTCAATTAATATCTATTTTCCTTCGTGTGTTCTACCAGCCAGTAACTAACATATCTAATCAGTAATGTGCTTTTATTATAGATTCATAGATAGAAGGATTCCCTCGGTTTACAAGCTACAAAGCTTTGTGTATTGCTGTAACTTTTTGGTTAATTGAAAGCCTTTTATTGTAGGTTTTTTGGTTAATTGAAAGCCTTTATTGATTTATTATCTTAAAAGCTTGATGGAAGCAATTAAGTATTTTACTAATTTAAGAAATTGCCACCAGGAATCCCCGTTGAAATATATTCATGGAAGTATGAGTAAGGAGAAACGAGCAGCGATATACTCTCAATTTTATGAAACGTCTTCCATTTTATCAACCTCTTATTGTCTCAATTTAATGGTATATAGTGGTTGTTTCTCTTGTATTATATGTATTATTTCATTTGATCATTCAACTGAGTTTGATAAGGTCGGTACACCAAGGAATTGGAAAACACTTAGGGTGTGTTTGATTGCAAACTTGGAAAATAGTTGGAAGGAAAATATTTTCCGGGTAAATAAATTCCAGGAAAAGATTTTCCAGAGAAAATAGTAGTTGTAGATGTTTGATTGGATTAATTTGAAAATTAGAAAATGATGTTGTTTTCCTTGTTTTTGCATTTTTTTATGAAATTTGATCATTTTCCTTATCTTTATGATTAAAGTAAATCGTCCATTAAAAAAACATCGCCAAACGTTTCCAGGAAAACAAAAATCATCTCCCCCCAAGGAAAACTTTTCCTTCAAAACAAAGAAAAGAATGGAAATCGAAAAAAATTGGAAAACCTTTTTCAGGAAAAAAGTGCAGTCAAATAGCCAATGATGGAAAAAAAAGGGCTGGAAAAGGAGTTTTCCAAAAAAAAAAGTTGAATCAAACACACCCTCAAATCTTTATTCTAAGAGTTAAATGTTGGTTATTCTTCTGTCTCATATTACACCGAAAACATATCAATAATGTGATCCATATTTAACTTTGGTTATTCTTCTATACATCATTATAATTATTCCATTTTTTTATTCTTTGCAAAATTTTGCTCTTGAGTTTTATATTATTCTCATCACCTTTTAGTTGAGAAGATAATCCAATTATATTCTTTGAGCAAGTTTTATAGGAATTTCATGGAAGATAAAATTAGAGAATCTCCCATTGTGGAGTCTCAAATTTGAGAAGGAAAAAAACTCCATTTATGTTCTTGAAATCATTTTATTCTTGAAGATTAAAGATTGGATTTTGTTATCCAGGAGATTATATCAAACGGGGTGCTGAAAAATTCTATGTTTCTTTAACCCCCAAAGACTAAACTATTTTAATTGCTTTATTATGTCTATTAATGAGTAACATTCCACTCCGGTTTTCATAAGTTTATTGTTACAGTATTACTTATGAAGCTGATTCATTCATAATACAGCTTCTAAGAGTTCTTTTCTCAATCCTCGTGTTCAATCTCCTTTTTTGTGGTGAAGTTTGCTATTGAGCTAAACCAGTGAACACAATAAACATAACATATAAGATAAACCAAAGAACGAGGACATCATTTATGGGATTACTTTTAGAGCCTCTTTAAAGCAGAAGTGAAATTATTCTTGAATCAATAAATAGCTCTTATAAATAGCACTAAGAAAGGGAAATAAGCTCTTGATTTTATATGTGATAGAGCTTTGCCCGTAAGAACTTGCAACGATATTATGTTAATGATGTTACCTTATTATTATGTCCATTATATATTCTTTGATATTAACTTACAGTTTATCAAAGTTAATATCTATAGGATAGGGAAGGGTTTAATCATGCATTAAGTAGTCTTAAACATTTAAAGAATCAAAAAGTAATCAATCATTAATAGCTAAAACCATAAGTTTCATGCTCTCTTAACTATTGAAGAAAGTGGAAGGGCCACTATTGAAGTTTTCTTCCAGTATTCTACTTGTGACATTATTAGAATTGGAGAACAAGTAATGAGGTATTAAACATCTAAATTGATGAGCTAAAACATAAGTTAATACACTGAATATATTAAATTGGCGAGTTTATACCGAATATATTAATATATGTATTTAGTATATTTAGAAGGTGTTTATTGAAAAATTAGATATCATTAATATATATTAAAAAGTACAAATAAAAGTCTCCGATTAAACATTCATGATGGGACGTGGACGGTAATGAGATTTTTCTGACGATGAGAGTTTATTTCATCCACGCTCAGTCTCGATTGAATGAGGATGGGGCGTTTATAGCAGGGCAGGTCTGTCGAACTGTAGCCGCTATATTGTTATTTCTATAATATATCTATATGGTTATTATATTTCACAATCAAATTTTAAAAATCATTATTCACTTATTAATTTTCAGTACCGTGTATCACATGTATGTATAATTAATATCTTCTAAAATTTGTAATTGCATATGATAGAGAGTAAAATAACAATAAAGAAAAACTGTTGGGCATACGAAAGTTAGTAGAGTTTTTTTAGTGTGGTCATTTGATAACTACAACATTTAATGTCATTTTATTTTGTATTTAGTAAAATGTGATATATTATCATAATCTCTATCACGAATTGTCGGCCCGTGTAACACACGGGTGTAAATACTAGATCAGCGCACAGTGAAAATTGACAACTAATCATTAGTTAATTATTCCATCATTCCATTAATATTTATCAAAATAGCTATATATTGAAAAATTAGCCTCTGTGCAATGCACGGATGAAACAGCTAATGTAAATACTAGATCAGCGCACAGTGCAAATTGACAACTAATCATTAGTTAAATATTCCATCATTCCATTAATATTTATCAAAATAGCTATATATTGAAAAATTAGCCTCCCGTTCAATGAACGTCTGTTGTTGGCTGGTGTAACTTCTGGATCTTGTTGAGGAGCATTTCTAGATCTGCGAGTCTTTGTTCAGTTCTGTTGCGTTTTAACAGTAGGAATAGCTTGTTGTTCTCAATGTTGTCAATACCTACTCAGTACTTTCCTTTATTACTTCGACCTGTATACTATAGCGTAAATCCCCTACAATATATATATATATATATATATATATATTTTAACCTAGCTACGTATTTCTACGTATTCACGTATAGCGTATGGTTTGCTATAGCGTTTGGTTTAATTTTTGAAACTTGTTTTCAAAAAGATCTATACAATCAAAGGTTTTGAAAATCGTAACAGGTGAAAACAATTTTCAAAGCTTTGTACATTATTTACCATCTGAGATATAGTAACTTGTATCTAACCCATCTTTTACCAAGGCACCCGAGGCACTCCTTGTGTAAAAATACCTATGTCAACTAATATACGACCCAACACCACTGCCCTTCCAACGGCTCACTCCGGCCTACAACGGGACTTACACTTGGGCCTTTATGACATAAATACAGTTTAACGGCTTTCAACTATAGGTTAAATAATGTTTTTATACTATACTCAGTATGTAGTAAACAGTGTATGACCATGCTAAAACAGGTTTTTACAAAATAAAAACTTCATTTCCAAAGAGTTTTTTATACAAGAAAGGTGAAAACAGAGATACAAATAAGAATTTACAAAAATACATACTTACAGACAACGGAGGGGATTACTCCATAGTAACAAGAACCAAAATAAAGGATTTCCCTTTCGGGAATCCCACAAACTAACTAAAACTAATTACAATTTGGATTGAGAATTTGGTCTATAAGGAAAGCTATTTTAGAATTTTGTTCAACACATGAACTCCATTCTAGATCTGAGGGCTTATTGATCTATTGAGCGCTTCTTCTCTTTTCTCGTCGTTCGTGTCGTGTGGTGTCTGAAAGAGTGCCTTCCTTTTATAGGCGAAATTCAAGAGCTCAGGGTCTGAATTATTGTTGCTACTTTCCACGCGTCTTCAATTCGTCTGCTGAAGAAATTAATAATTGTAAAGAATCTTCACTATGCTTGTCTGCATCTTCAATTGTCAAAAGGTGAATAGTGATTGCACAGTGTCTTGTCGGCAATTATTGAATCTGAGTGCGCAAAAGTCTTAAAGTGAACAGTGCCGCACAGTAAAAGTGCACAGTAAGATTCCTTCTGTCTTTTAACACGTGTCTTACGTCATTCTTGCATCATGTTGACGTATTCGCTTGCGTAGGTCTGACGTCTTGCTTGTGTCATCTATTTTTGTTTTTTAAATCAACAGTATCTAAGTTGTGTCTCATGATTGAATCTTCTGAGTAATGTCCCAGTGATCCTTCGTTGGACTGAGGCGTATGTATACTACTTTCTTCATCTGTTGTATTCATTGCAACTTCATTGGAAAAAGTTTTATTCTGATCAATGGAGATATCTTTTGTTTTTTCTGAATTTATTGAAATTGGTGGAAGTCTATTAACAAATTCTTTAAAAGCCATCTGTACTTGTTCTTGGATAATTGTAGAAAAGTCTGGTATAATTGGGGTTTCTTGCATCTTTTTTAGCTGGGCGAAAAGGTCCTTTGGGGATATTTCGTCCTCGTATAGGTCTTGGCTGTCTTGAAATTGGGTCGTAGTCATTGGTCTTTTTCCTTCATATTTTGACATGGGCTTTTCTGGAGTAATAGGGGCTTCAGGAGTGTTTTGGGCTGGTTCATGTATATGGACTCCTTTAGAAGGAAAAGTGGTCTTATTTGGGATAAAATTTGTGGGTGTATATTTAACGTAATAGTCAAATTTTCCACTGGGCTGGCCCAGAGTATCCCATCTTTCTGGATTATTTTTCTGTTGGGCCTGTTTAGTAGGGAAATCAGCAGTTCCCTGAGTTTGCTGAGTTTGTGGCAAACTCAAAGCCTTATCCGGGTTTGATAAGTCTTTACCAGCTACCGGTTGGGCTGGACTAGCTGTTGATATCTTGGAACCAACAGTTCCCTTTTTCACATTGCTTTGGGAATGTCCACCGTTCTCCATATTAGTTTGGGTTGGAGGTGTACCCATATGTGAAAGTTTGAGGTCAAAGAGTTCCTTTTCAAGAAGGGCTATTTTCTTTCTGAGAGAATAATGAGTTTTTTCTATGTGGGTGTTCTCAAATTGTAGTCTTTGATTATTTTCTGTTAATAGCTGCAGAGTTGTTTGGGTGTTTTCACAGTGATCACAGAAAATAAGTCTGTCTGTATCTCGGGCAACTGAAAATGATAGGGGTTTTTCAACATAATTTTTGAAGTGAAGGGGACACATAGAAATTTGTTCCGAGATTAATTCTGGCTGCAGTAAGGGCTTCTTGCTAATCATTAAATCCTTTGTAAATAGGATCATGAGTATCTTTGATGGCATCTGTAAGTTCTAACCATGTATGAAAGAATCCTTTCTTTTTGGCTCGAAGGACAACATAAAATTTGAATCTTCTTTTGTCTTGATTGAAATGTTATGATAATGCGTTCATACATGCTAGAAAATATCGTTGGTCTATAGGATCTTTATTATAGGCGATCCATAAATTATCTAATAGACGTTTCTCAATCTTACTTAAAGATATACCTGTGGTTGGTCTGAACACTTGTCTACTAGTTGCAGGGAAAACTAATAATTCAACTGATCCAAATCTCATTCTTTCTTGTTGCCGTGATGAACCAATTTGTAAGTCATTGGAGGCAAATGTATTGTTTCAAACAATGGCTGTAGTGGGAGGTCTGATCTTGTCACCTGAAAAAGATTAACTACATCTTACATAATGATTATCAATATTTAAAATGGTATCTAATTCTTGAGAAGTAATGTAATTCTAATTTAGACCTTGATAAATAATCTGAGCTATGTTTATATAGTGCTGTTGTTCTTGTTGACAGCTTACCAGTGCTTTAATCAAATCATAATAGGCAATTTTATTATTGTTCTTATGATGCATAATGATCGATTCTTGAAGATTTTTGATAGAATATGCACAATCTGTTTTTCTATCAAACATCTTTTGTCTATTATCTTCATTAAAATACTATAATTTTCTTGAAAGAGAGGAATTACCTTGGAGGGATTATTCCAATCATCTATTATCTGTTTACCTTGTTCTGTCGTGGTTTCTGATAATTTAGCCTTTTTGTTAACCCTTACATCTTCTTGTTCTGAGTTGGACGAGGTTGACGCATCCATTGGTCTTGGTAGAGAAAGTAATAATCTGATGATGATAGATAATTTGTTCTAAGAGACGTTCTTATCGTCTGAATTTTTTGTCTCATCAAGTCTATATTTTTTACAAAATGCTGAAGAGCATCTTTGAGGTCTGGTAACCAGTCTGTTCGGTAGATCTGTAAATCTTGTTCTAATATATTACAGAATCTGTGTAAGAAACTGTATTCTCGTAACAGGTCTAGTTCTAGTGCATGTTTTTTGTTCTCAAGATTAAGTCTTGCAGGAAAAGATATTCCTGTTTCAGAGTCTGAGTCTGAGTCTGAAAGATCTGTAAGATCATCTCTTTCTGTTGAGAACTTTTTAGTCTGCTGTTTAGTCTGATGAGATCTTGACATATCTTCATATGGTCTTTTCATGTTGAAGCTGAATAAATCATATCAAACTCAGTTTTGGTAATAGTTCTTAAAATCAAAGCTTTGTTGATTATCGAAATCAGTTCTATGCTTCTTTTTGTGTATTCATAATTTTTTGCAATACACTGATGAATCTTTTTGTTATCTGCATTTTATCTAAATGCTCGTGATTCCATTTATTGCAATCTGTATAAATCTGATAACCTATACTAAATTTAGTTCCTATCCAAAGTAACTTTGATTCTATATCTTCATCTAAGGGGATTATTTCATCTTCTATTTCATTATCACTAGAATGATCTAGTTCTGGTCGGGGATTTGTACTCGTACTCGGTCTATCTATATTCATATTAATTTATCATACGACTAAGAATATCTGCTGCTATATTATTCTTACCTTTAATATGCTCGATGTTAATGACTAATCCTTTTTGCGAGAGTCTATCTTGAAAAGTAAGCCACCGTCTTCTCGTAGATCGTTTGCCTTCAGCTCTGATATTATGGTAAAATTTTACTATTGCCTCGCAGTCTGTTCTTAAAGTGATCTCTTTTCGTGAGATAATAAATAGTTCAAAGGCATCTAGGGCATAAGTAATGGCTAATAGTTCTGAATCTATAGCGCCTATTTTTCCTTTTTCTTTAAAGGTTCCACTAGCATATCTACAAATTCTTTCTTCTGACTGTTCTAAATATTTATGTGGTTTACACAAAAGTATAGCTCCTATCCGTTTTGACAACCATCTGTTTCTATAATTAAGTAATCTGTGTCTAAGGGCATAGTCAGTTCTGGTAATGTTCTAAGTAGATTTTTTACGGTCTGTACTATTTTAACATCTTCTGAGTTAAAGAATCTTTGTCCTGTAGGAGAGGTCTTGGAGTATAATGGTCCTACAAGTTGTCCTAAGTGTTTGAGAAAAGGTCTGGCATAATTGACTAGCCCTAAAAATCTTTGAAGTTGTTTGAGATCTTCAAGTTTATCTGGAAAGTCTAATGCTTTTTGCGCTATATGAGGCTGAAGTTTTATCTTTCCTTCACCTATGCGTACTCCCAGAAACTCAATAAATGTCTTAAATAACTACATCTTTTTCTTACTAATGATTAGGCCATGATTGATAAATTCTGAAAATATAATCTGTAGGTGTCCTTTATGTTCTCGACTAGTTTTACTAAATACTAGAATATCGTCTATATATACGGCTGTAAAAGCACTGTGTTTGTTGAAAATGGTGTCCATTTTTCTTTGAAAAATGTTGGGCGCGTTCTTTAAACCAAAAGACATTACTAACCACTCAAAATGTCCTTCTGGACATGTGAAGGCTGTCCATATGATAGTGTCTGGGTGCATCTTGATCTGCTAAAATCCCGACTTTAAATCAAATTTACTAAATACCCTACTTCCTTGGATTTTATTTAGTAACATGGTTTTGTCGGGTATATTATATGCATCATCTATGGTATTATCATTAAGTCTTTTATAGTTAATTACCATTCTGCTCCTTCCTCTAACAATTTCTGCATGATTTTTCACAATAAAAGCTGCGGATCTATGAGGCTATCTGATTTTCTAATAACTCCTAATTGTAGAAGTTCTGCAATGTGCATCTTAAACTCTTCTCTATCATCATTTGTAGCATTTATTGCTTTTGTCTTTATGATATAATCTGGATTTTTGATTTTGAGCTCACAAACTATCTTATCTTTCTCCCAATATTTGAGTACATTATCTCCTATTATTTCTAATTTTTCTAGCTTAGAAATGAGGTGGTCTATGTCTTGAGTGACTAATGTTTCATATACTGAGTCTATGGAACTTAAATTATAATCTATCTTATAATCTATGTCTTGGTGAAGTAAATCTTGTGTCATATCAATAGCGTTGCTGTCTGAATCAGTATCTGTTAAGTCTTGGTCAAGTAACTGACATTCGAACTCATTTTTACAGGGACAAGGTTTCGAGGGATGAACAGTGGTGTGAAAAAGGGGGTCAGGTTTAGGTCTACCACGCTTCTCAGCCCAAAAAGTTTGGATCTCCAAACTAATATCATATGAATTTGTTAACAATATAAGCAATTTTTCTTGTTAATATATATATATATATATATATATATATGTGAGTGTGTGTATATATATTAACATTTTTTCACCTTATGTGGACGGTTAAGTTGTATAAGTGAGAGTTGTAAAAAGATTATATCCCACATCGGTCTTGCACGTAATAGGTTGAGAGAGTGTGTGACGTATAAAATGCAGCTATATATATTAAGTTTTAACAATAATCCCACATCTAGAAATTGTAAGAGTTTGTGAATTATAAAAATGCTTCACTTGCATTTCGGCCGTAACAATTGGATTTATAACATAGGTAGTAAATGCCATAAAAATTTTTAAAAGAATGAAAAACTGAACTTAAACTCAAAAAATTGGGATTGACTCACCTGCTTCGAGGTTTGACCAGATTTTTGACTGGTTTTTGACCGATTTTTAGGAGATCTTTTTTTGCAATGATTGGATCAAATTTTGGATTGGTTCATGGTTGAATTGCTGGCCCAGTTCAGTTTTCTAAGCATATGGACAAATTAGTCACTTGAAATAATACTATCCAAATGGTAAAGCAGATTTAGTTAGCTGCTCAAAGTTGGACAGTCCTTCTCTCTTGGTGGGGGACAAAAAAGATATACCTTAAGTAAGATGATCGTTCTCATGATATGTCACTAGTTCTCATAGTAAAGGATGTCTTTCTATTTTAGACATTGGCAGTGGTTGGCATCTATGCATGGTGTGTGGTCGAATTATGAGCCTTCTACGAAGCCAGCAAAAGAGTTGTATGTTAGAATTTTACTTAATATATATTTAATTACAATTGTAACTAAATCACCCAAGATCATCATGTCAAATTATCGAGATCTATAAACAAAAGCATACCTAGATCAGCATAGCAATTTGCTGATCTTGACGAGGAAATCTTGGCTAGAACGACTGCAAAACAAGGTAAGACGATGGTGTTATGTTTTGGCCCTCTTCAACTAATCTCCTTATTCTGAATATAGGACATAATAATTCTTTCCACGTGAAAAAAAAGAGAAATTGTATATGATTTGGTATATTAGGGACCATGACCAAGAATTATATATATAGACACTGATTAAAAACTCTCATAAAACATCAAGCAGACCTTTATCAGTCTCTATTTATTCGGCCCACATCAATTCTTGTAGTCTATGGGCTTACTAAATTGGACAACTTAATTTTTAGCCCATTTAATTGAATAGCTGATATAATTAAATTAATAATATATTGTCCACTAATTATTATTGAAAATAAATAAATTTCCAACATTGCACTGTAAATTTCAGCATGTTTTATTTCGACATTGAGTTTATGAAATTCTTAAAATTACTAGCTGATTCTAAGCGATTGCACATATATTGCAAAGTATAGACAGGTCAAAATGCACCAGTATTTATCAAGTATTTCCATTAAAGACGAAAGATGAGATGAAAAGATTTTGCCGTGTTTCGGGCGAGGTGGAGATTATTGGGATTGTTGCCCCAAAAGAGCAAAAATATGCGAACCTTAATTGCAAATAAAAGAAAATTATTTTTGAAAAGGAAAAGAAGACATTCCTTTTTAACGAGATTCTCAATTGAAGTTGGAAGCTACTATTCCATGTTTTGCCATGCTTAATTTAGAATAGTTTCCAATTGGATCTATAATTCTTTTTGCCAATAGAAATTAACAAAGAATTGAGATGCTTGATTGTGTATAAATATAACTTGTGTTTTCTTTTATTTGTGGTAGACATTGTTTTCTACGGTCAATACTCAAGTGCATGTATCGCAAGCAATTTATAAAGTGATAAGTGAGTATCGTTCCCACGAGGATTGTGTATTAGAAATATATTGTAGAGATTAACGAAAATTAAAGTTTCAAAAGAGTGGATTTGGTGTTGTTTCTACGTGCTAAAATAAATTAAAAACTAAAATAAGAAAAAGGTAGTTCAAATGTGGTAAAATGAGATTAGAAGTGAGAGACATTGCTTGAATGAGACAAATATGACAAAAAGTGGCTAGAATTGATTCCGGCGTAATTGTGACAGTACATCCACATTTCTGTGACTTTGCTGTAGAAACTGTTCAAGCAACTAGAATTCATTATTGACATGATTTTTCCAAATTGATCAAAATTAATCAAGCTTGAAGGTTGACTAACATATTCCTATGCCAATTTAACCCCAAACCATTTAATAAAAGGTCCCAATTGATGTGAACCTTGCCAGTATCACACTAACGTAACCCATAGAGTTAGGCTCCAAGCTAGTAAAGCCAAGAATCCGGTGAAATGATCCATAAACTAGATAGCCTTCAACTCAGACAAAGAAATGAACAATATGTAAACCGAGCATTGCTTTTAATCGGAGTAGACAACCAACAAGGGATGAATACCACGTGATATGATCATCTTCATGGTAAGTTTGGGATTGTTCAGTAAGAACATCATGAGGAGAAACATGAAGCTGTCAATTTTACCTTCAAAGTTCCTTTTCAAATGAGGAGAGTTCATACATATACATTCTCAAGTATGAAAGGATTAAAATAAGAATAAACAAAAATATCATAAAAGTAGACATAAAAGCCGTAAGTCGACCAAAATTACGGCCATAAGAAATACGGGTACGGCCGTAAAAACGAAGTGTAGAGCCGTACAAAACTTTTTGCTGCTGGGATCTTCCCTTATGGACGTATGTACATGGATATAGCTGTATAATCCTGCTTTATGGCCGTATAATGAAAACTTATGGTCGTAAATTGCTCTCCGAAAATTTCTGTCAAAAATCCAATTTCCCGTGTTACGGTTGTAAATCAAAAGATACAGCCGTATAATCAAGTGTACTGTCGTGTGACCAAAAGATATAGTCGTATACAACTCTTTGAACATTCCACCTCTTTAGCTCCATCTTTTACGGCCGTATGACTTATAGTACGGTCGTAATCCTTTAGTTACGGCTGTGAGAAGTTGATGTATAGTCGTAACTTCACCCTGCATCTTCATTCTTGATCCCTGTCGTCTCTAACGGTTAAGTAGATGATATGTTTGACTTCATGAGCTCCCAACAGATGACCCAAGCTTTAGAATGACTCCTTAGAAGCATTTTGTCATATTTCAACCAATGTCGCCATTGCTCATCCCACTTTCTTGGCTCGACTTCCTGTAAATGGCCCAATTGGATGGTGGAGTGTCTCAATCGTCGTGGAGCTACCCGGATTCATATCATCCCCTCCATCTTCAAGCGGATTCGTCCATGAATCAGTTCCTGCATCAAACGAAATGATATCAGAGATGTTAAATGTAGTAGATATATTATACTCACCTAGTAGGTCAAGTTTGTAGGCATTTATTGACTCATTCAGCTACTTGAAATGGACCATCGCCTCTTGGAAGTAACTTCGACTATCATAGTTGGAAAATCTCGCCTTTCTTAGGTATAGTGACACCTAATCACCTGGCTCGAAAATGACTTCTCTTCGACCTTTGTTTACCCAAGTTGACATTTCTTGATTCTTCTTTTCGATTTGCAATCTTACCTTCTCATGCATTGATCGAACAAGTTTGACCTTCATTTTTCCATCTATATTACACCTTTTCACTTACAAGTGAAGGAATTAAATCCAACGGGATCAATGGATTAAAGCCATATACAACGTCAAAAGGCGAATAATCAGTAGAAGAATGTATTGTTCGATTCTAAGCAAATTCAACGTAAGGTAAACATTCTTCCTAGCTTTTCAAATTCTTACCAATTATAGTGCACAACAATTGTGATAGTGTTCTATTAACTACTTCGGTTTGTCCATCCGTTTAGGGATGACAAGTGGTGGAAAACAAAAGTCTCGTTTCCAACTTAGCCCACATAGTTTTCCGAAAGTAGCTAACGAACTTCACATCCATATCCAACACAATTGTTCTAGGCACTCCATGGAAATGCACAATCTCTCTAAAGAACAAATCGGCAATATGCTTAGCATCATCGGTCTTGTGGCAAGGTATAAAATGAGCCATCTTACTAAATCTATCAACTACAACAAAAACCAAATATCTTCCATTCCTAGATCTAGGAACCCCAACCCGAAAACCATAGAGATATCTTTCTAGCCTATCGAACGTATCACAACTACCGTTCTCACAAGCAACATAGACACTAGCAAATCTCGGGTCATTCACATCCAATTCCTTTCTCAACTTAAATCCTAACAGTTTAGCATCTAGAGTAGTCAATAAAACATACATGCGTGAAAAAGCATCGGTGACGATGTTCTCCTTTCCTTGCTTGTACTTGATCATGTAGGAAAATGTCTCGATGAACTCCATCCACTTAGCATGTCAATTGGTTCAACTTTCCTTGGCCTTTGAGGTGTTTTAAGGATTCGTGATTAGTGTGAATCACTAATTTCTTAGGCCACAAGTAGTGCCGCTAGTTTTCCAAAGCTCAAACCAAAGCATACAACGCCTTATCGTACGTGGGATAGTTGAGCGTAGGTCGACTCAACTTCTCACTGAAGTACGCTATTGGTGTCCAATCCTACATTAAAAC
The DNA here is from genome assembly GCA_018223645.1 of Jasminum sambac. Classification (NCBI taxonomy): domain Eukaryota; kingdom Viridiplantae; phylum Streptophyta; class Magnoliopsida; order Lamiales; family Oleaceae; genus Jasminum; species Jasminum sambac. The sequence goes on along the minus strand of CP073644.1, from coordinate 10,274,395 downwards.
AAGACCAATGCGTACTCCTAGTGCATCACATTCAATCTCAAAAGTTTTACTAAAGTCGGATAAGGCAAGTATAGGAGAAGAGCACAGTCTATCTTTTATAACTTGAAATGCACGCTCTTGTCCAACTCGCCATTTAAATCCCACAATTTTCTTGATCACCCCACTTAGGGGCGCAGTTAACGTACTAAAATTTGGTACAAACCTCCTATATAAGCTAGCTAAACCATGAAAACTCCTAACTTCAGCTATGCTTTTGGGTGTAGGCCACTCACGAATAGTTCTCATCTTTCTTTATTGACTTCTATCCCATTAGCACTCACAATGTAAAAAAGAAAAACTATCTTTTTCAATAGACCATATTTCGTCTTGAATGCTATCTTCCACTCATCCCCTTCCCTCATCCTAATTTGATGACTACTTTTCAAATCTATCTTACTAAACAAGGTAGCACCATGCAATTCATCCAACATGTCACCTAAACGAGGAATAGGGTGACGATATTTTATAGTAATGTGGTTGATAGCTCGGCAATCAACACACATCGTCCATGAGCTGTCTTTCTTTGGTACCAACAACAGAGGCACGGCATGACACACAGGCTTATACTTTCTCAAATGTAACCCTTGCTCATTAGATCTTCCACTTGACGTTGCAATTCCTTTGTTTCCTCGAGATTTCTTTGATAGGCGGGTCTTCTTGGAACAACAGCACTGGGTACCAAGCCTATCTGATGCTTAATGCCCCAAATGGGCGTTAATCCATTTAGCATTTCCTCAGGCAGTACATCCTCGAATCCCTGCGAAAGAGAGTTAACCAAATTGGAGAGGGATTCATGATTCGAATAAAGTACAAGGGAAAAATCTTTGCATATCAGCAAAAGTAGTTGTTGATTTTCCACAAGAGCTCTTGAGATCTCTCTCTTCTTAGCGAAGAAGCACTCATTTCGTTTTCCCTCTTGTTTTCTATAACTCATCTCTCATTTTCTTTTTCGAATCGTGTTTACTCTTTTCTCTCCTTTTGCTTTCTCTCTCGACTCTTCTACCTTACGCATAAGCTTTATTTGGTCTTCCAGTACTTGCCGTGGAGATAACGGAGCAAGTATAACTGGAGTTCTACCCATCTTGAAGCGATATTGATTTTTGGTAGCCATCATGCAACACCCTTCTAACATATTGCCATGGCCTCCCTAGCAAAATGTGTGCGGCTTGCATAGGAACCACATCACAGATAATCTCGTCAAAATATTGCCCAATAGATAGAGATACAAGAACTTGTCAACCTTCACTTCCTCTGAATCATTGAACCATTGTAAGCGGTATAGCTTCGGGTATATCAACATATGTAATCCCCATTTCTCTACAAAGAAGGTGCTAGCCACACCAGCAACTATAATACTAGGTGGTTTAGCATTCACCAAGGCTCGGACATGAAAAATGTTCTCCCTTCGCAGTGGTGCCTCATCGATCTTAGTTTGTGTACTAAGTGATCGGCTTGCAACTGATGATTCAGGTATCGTTGGAACAAATTTCTCTCGAGTCTCATCCTCTTCTTCTTCAACTTAGAGTGCCTCTCCTTCTGCGCTCTCCGTCTCCAGCTCACCATCATCTCAAACCAATATGGTACACCAATTAGGGAACTCGGAGGTAGTGTGCCTACTTCCTTGACACTTAAAACACATAATGTCTCAATTGCGGGTTGGAGGTGCTCCTATCGGACTTTTACCCTTGTCCATTACAACTAGAGATGACTTAGACAATTCTACTCCTCCATTCCAAGTCGTTCTTTCATTCTTAACATCCACCCATTTGGACTTCCCAAAACTACTTCCTTTGGCTGGTGGCTTGTTGAAACTCTTCCTCTTAAATTGCTGCTCAATCTTCACCGATTTATGCACCAACTCTTGCAAGTCAGCATAATCATAAATCAACAAGATTGGCAACTTCCTTGTTTAATCCACCTAAGAATCTCGCCATAGTTACCTCCCCTTCCTCAAATATATAGACTTTAGTATAAGTGATTCCATTCCTTGATAATACTCTTCAACAATTCGTCCTCCTTGATTTAAAGCTTGCAGTTTGTTATACCCCTATAATAATGTGAAGGCGTGAAACTCTTTCTCATTAAGGTTCTCAACTAGTCCCAAGTTTCCACAAGATCTTCTAAATTTCTCTTTCTCGCGGTAGTAGTTTGTTTCTACCAACATAGAGCATACCCCATGAATTCTTTCACCAAAAGAGGAGCCTTCTTACCTTTCGGGATTCGATGAAACTAAAAAATTAACTCCACCCAACTCTCCCAATCCAAGTACAAATCGGGGTTGAGTTTCTCTTGGAATGGAAGTACTTCAATTTTCACATTCTTAACATCACCTTCTTCCTCTCACAGCCTCCCATTTCCCCAACCTCCTTGGCAGCCTCTACCACCTCTATAGTCTTCTTCATATTCATCTTCATAATCTTCACTACGTTCACTATGATCTCTATGGATATTCAATCGAGCAATCATCTCTTCAACTTCATTTCTCAGTTGTTGACCCAGCCAACGCACCACTGCAATCATAGATGCTTGGAAATCCTCCAATGTAGCAGTTCTTGGTATACCTTCCTCATTTTAACCTGCTTCCGACATGATGTGCAAATGCATATGAATATGTCCTCTCGTGTATATCATACAATAGGCTTTTACTCGATAATGCTCTCACACTCTCGGCCTCTTCCCACTCAATTTCCCTCAGTCTCTATTCTCAAAGAACAAACACAAACTAATCCAAGCTTGAACAATTTCTTGTTTAGCTCAATCCCAAATTGGTTGTCAATGATATCACAATGATTTCAAGCAATGCAATCAAACTTTCAACTTACCAATAACCAGGTTCTATAGCAATCGAAGCTGAAACTCAAGATTACAACTCAACACGATAATCCCAATGATAAAAATAAAACTAAGTGTAGCCAAACTCGACTGACACCCGTTCAACAGTTAATTGGAGCCATTGCTTCTTCTTTTCTTTTCGATTTTTTTGGCCCTTCTTTTTTTTTTTAAATACAACTGAAATTAAATCACAACAAACTCTAATAATCTAAGAATCAAAGCAAGAATACTAAAATTTAAAGATAGAATACAGGAGATTGGGAACAAACCTCTGATACCAAATGATACGACTCGCACCAGTATTACGCTAGCATAACCCACATAGTTAGGCTCCAAGCCAAAAAGCCAAGAATCCAGTGAAATGATCGGTAAACTCAATAGCCTTCAACTCAGACAAGGAAATGAACGATATGTAAACCGAGCACCACCTTTAATCGGAGTAGACAACCAATGAAGGATGAACGCCACGTGAAATGATCAGCTTCATGATAAGTTCGGGATTGTTCAATAAGAACATCATGAGGAGAAACTCACTCACAAGCATAAAGCTCTCAATTTTACCTTCAAAGTTCCTTTTCAAATGAGGGAAAGTTCATACATACACATTCTCAAGTATGAAAGGATTAAAATAAGAATAAACCAAAATATCCTAAAAGTAGAGAAAAAAAAGCCTTAAGTCGGCCAAAATTACGGTAGTAAGAAATATGGCTACGGCCATAAGAACAAAGTGTACAGCCATACAAAACTTTCGGCTAATTTTCTACCAAAAGCTAGGATCTTCCGTTACGGCCATATATACATGGATATAGCCGTATAATCCTATTTTATCGACGTATAATGAAAACTTACAGCTGTAAATTGCTCTTTGAAAGTTTCTATCAAAAATCCACTTTCCCATGTTATGGCCTTATAACTAAGTGTACAACCGTATGACCAAAAGATACGGCCGTGTAAAACTCTAATATTTTGCCTCCTTAACTCCATCTCTTACGGCTATATGACTTATAGTATGGTTGTAATCCTTGAGTTACGGCCTTGAGAATTTGATACACGGCCGTAAATTCGCCCTGCGTCTTCATTCTTTATCCCTCTAGTCTATAACGGTTTAGTAGATGATATCTTTGACTTCATGAGTTCCCAACAAACGACCAAGCTTTGGGATGACTCCTTAGAAGCATTTTGACATACTTCCTCCACCAATGTCGCCATTGCTCATCCCACTTTCTTGGCTCGACTTCGTGTAAGTGGCCCAATTGGCACGTGGAGTGTCTCGATCGTCATGGACACCGGGATTTATATTACCAATTCTATTTTTGTTGTATGGGGAAACTACATATTCCTATATCAGTTGCAAGATTTGAACTTTAACCTAGATTAAGTCAAACCCATATCATTCAAGCACTATCCAACCTTAATTAGTTTTTCAAAAGCTAATTTAGGTTTTAATTTTCTAAAATTGGCAGTCAACCAATAATGGAAATTAAGAAATTTTCATAGAACCTGAATAACAAGAACAATCATTAAGCAAAAGCAACAAAATAACAACTATAAATATAATTATGTCATAATCGTCCCTTCAACAATCCTAACTAAAAGAGTTTAGCCAAATAGCATCTTGAAATTAATTACAAACCTCAAAAATGAAATTTTCATAGTCTCAAAATAGAAATAAGCAAAAAGAAAGAGTAGGAAACGGAAAGAGAAAATTCTATTTGATGGGATCTCTCCAATTTTGTCCTTTTTCTCCTCCAATTTTTACTCCGAGATGCCTTCTTTCCTTAAATTCTTGCAGCCACCATTCTCCTCCTTTTTGCCTCTCTTTCTCCTTTGCAAGTTATGAATTATAGATCTAAAAAGTAAGCCTCCCTTTTACCCTAATTAGTTATTTTCCTTTTTTACTCTTTTGCCCTCGTAGGGTTGTACAAATGATATGATATATTTTCGTAGTCCTTTTCCAAGTTTGCCCCTCTTTTTAAGTTGCCTTGCCATGGACTTTGACTCTTAGCGTGTGTTTTTTTACATGTTTTTACACATTTTTACACATTCTTTTCAACCCCACTAATTCTCTCTCCTATTTCATATCCATATATCCCGTGGGACCCACCTGTACTACATAAATCTCCACCATTCAACTCCACTCATTCTCTCTCCTATATCACATAAAAACACATAAAAATCTATTTTTGCACACATCCTAACACCCGCTTAAAATTCACCTACATCCATGTATAACATAAAAAGAAAAAGAAAAAATCATTCAATGGACTTTTTAACTCATTTCTTAACAAAAATAAGAGGTTACAAAGTTTGTAAGTTAAAAAAGAGCAATATAACTATAATAAAATTAGAGTTATCAGACATATCATGAGACGAAAAATTGTGAACCCAACATTTAGAGAGTTTTTTTTTTGTAACATTTTCGTTGTTATTCAAATGGTAGAAAAGCAAATGTGGAAAAACTCGATTTATTTTTCCTTCTAAGAGTTAGGCTGTGGTTGATGACAGATCAATATGGTTGTAATGATTTATGTGTAAGCTTCAACAGACTATTAATTCCATCTCGAATTTATATTTTTCGTGATATTTAACTATTGGTAATTTGCATAAAGTTCCAACAGTGACCAATCTGTTGGGAATTTAGGCTCATTCCCTTTAATTAACCTACAGGATTTTTGAGAGAAAATAAACTAAATAGAAAAATAAAAACAATAGAAATTATAAGACTATCGAAGCTTTCGCTACATGCAAGAGTACAAATGTATTGACTTTCCACTCGACCAACCCCACATATTACAAAAAATAAAAAACTCAAACTTTACCATGCTTACGAATTTATTATTTCCAATGCCTAGAAAAACCGTAAGAACTGCTAGAGTATTAGGCTATAATTTTTCTGTCAACTAGACTCTGTGGGAGCGACAAAAAGACTTTTATTCATAGGAAAGGAAAATTGATTAGTCCGCGAAATTCTGTCTACTAATTTCTTTGAATGGTGGAGATTTGCGTAGTATATATAGGTTCCATGAGATATATGGATGTGATTGGTTTGACTAAAAGAGAGAATGGATAAAATGGATTATAAAAAAAATTGGAAAAAGAGGCTGTCAAAGTCACACTTTAGAAAAATGTCGTATGTGAGGCACCCTAAAACAACATAATAAAAATCACGTACAGTAAATCTAACAGCGTATATTGCATAGATGTGGCATGGTCGAAGTTAAATTGCTTGTTCTCATGTATCCATGGCCGAACTGTCATGGTCCAACGTACTAAATGAATGTTTTGTTATTGTCATGCATAAGAGTCTCTCTTACTTCTGCTGTTGTTTTGTAAATTATTAACATATTTCACTATTTCATTCTGAGTCAACAATGCATTTTTTGGTACTCCATGAATTCTAAGACCCAAGTATTCTTAACAAAAACTGTTTGATGAAAAAACTTTTATTATTTGATTAATTAAGACTCTTAACACTACCAGAAATGCCTTTCGGGGCAAGGTCGCCCCTATAGCTTCGTGCCTGTAGTATTAGAAATTTTAATTTCTAATATTAATTTGTGGGAAACATATTAAATTTAATTATATTAGGCTATTCAATTAAGTGGGCTGAATTTAAGTTGTCTAATTTAGCAAACCCATGGACTGCAAGAATTAATATGAGCGGAATAAGTAGAGACCAGTAAGGGCCTGGTTGAGACTTTATGGGAGTCTCTAATCAGGCTCTATATATAGAATTCTTGGTTATGGTCTCCAACACACCAAATCTCATATAGTTTCTCTTCTCCCCATATAAATGGAAACATCAGATCCCATATTTGGAAAAAGGAGATTTGGTTCAGGAATGCCATAGCACCACCATCTAATTGTTCGTTCTTGCAATCATTTAATCAGATTTCAGCAGCAAGTTCAAAAATTGCTACAATGGATCCAGGTATTTTCTATACTTCTATAATACTCGATAATTTGACATGATTATCATGGATGGTTTAGTTACTATATGTAATTAAATATTCAAGAAAATTATAACAAGTGGTATCAGAGCTATTATCACGTTAATTTATTGAGATTTTTACGTCGTATAGATAGCCATCATTGTTTTTAGATTAATTATTGAGTATTTGGTACGCGATATGAATTATATATATACGGATCGTGTGTTTATGAATTAAATTTTCGCGTGCATCGGTTTATGAATCTAAATAGTCTTTAGCATATATACGCATTTTAACATGCATATATGTTATGTGTTACTTGTAGTCACACATCTATAGATGGAGAAAAACCACAATCTGGTCATTTTCTATGGATTCACGCCATTTTCGTTTCACATCTAAAGAAAAAAAATAAATCTTGTTAGTGAATTTGGCTGGATTACCCTTTGGAACTTTAAGCAGTTAGATAATGATTTCAATTTACATTGCCTAAATCATGATTTGGGCTGAATTTTTTATTGAGCAAAACTACAACTATGCAAAAGTCTAGACTTTATCATCATTGAGGAATATAATGAAGTCTAAGGATTTCCTTTGTTTATGTGCTTTATTTTTAGCATTTTGGATCAAAATATTTTTAAGAAAATATATGATATTCCTTTGTCCTCTTCTGGTAAATCACGGATCCAGCGTCTATGTGGGATCTTATCAACAGACTTATTTTTAGCTTTGAAGCATGTACATATGCATATTTCATCCGATTTGATTTTTGGGTACTTTGCTTATAGATCAAATTTATGGCAATAGATTTGTGAATTTTGTTGTTTTGAGATCCAATTGGCCATCTATTCAGATCTAATTTTCTAATTTCAATATTTATTATAAAAAAACCTGAAGAGGTGGTAGTCGGCGTGCACCGGCGACTGGGAATGTTGCTGCTTGTCAAAACAATGGCGAGCAGCTCCTACGCTATAGTCATCTTCGGCTTTGGGTGTTGCCCCCTACCGGCTTTTGGGACTGCAACACGGCTGGTGTTAGGGTCTTTCAAAACCTTAACTGAACTATAATATGGAGAACGGCTTCAAGTTGGAAATTTGATGGATTTAATAGTACCTTGTGCAATTTTAGAAAATCAAAGTTACTTCAATATCAGTCCTTAGCGGTTATTAAGGATTACAGTTTAATCCCTGATATTTAATTGACAACTTTGGCCTCAAGTCAATAAGTTATTTAAGTTGGCCACTAAAATTTTTGAACATTGCAATTGAACCATCAACTGTATTTTTTTTTTCTTTTTTTGTAATTGGTCCTACAAAGTTGTAGATTGTTTATTCGCAATCTTTAAAGTATTGAACTTTTAAAGAACTTGGCCCTCAAAGTTTTTAAAAATCAAGATTTAGATCCTCCAGATTTTTTGGATTTTTAAGTCTCGACCTCTAAAGTATTAGATTCTAACATTGGCCTCCAAAAGTCTTGGATTTTGAAAGAAATAATCCCATAATAATTTAAAATCCTCCAATTAATATTGTCTAATATTAAGATATGTGTGTGTGTGTGTCTATTATTTATGCAAATAATGATCGGCCCAAAGGAAGGTTACTATTTGGCCAAACGACAGATACACTTGCAGTAATGAGTATGTAATCATTATCAACCCTAAATTTTGTCAATTCATTGAATTGATTGTTCTAATTTCGAAATGGAATGTTGCCAAAGTGACCTCGGTCGCATAGATTTGTTTATTTTGAAATATTAAAATGCACTTGAATGTTTTGTATGGGAGCAATAATCGCCAAAGGAAGGTTGTTGTTTCCGTAAAATAGCAAACAAACTAAGGTTGGGATGATTATTCAGTTATCATGTGAACAATAAGTCAATCAAAAGAAAGGATTACTGTTTTACAGGTTTTCATTTTCAATACTAGATAACTGTACGGAGAGTACCACTTACAATTAGTTTCTCTGTCCAAAGATGAGGAATTAGTATTGTGCTCGGTATCTTGTAATGGGGGGCCACTATTGTCATCTATCGTGTTTACATTGTAAAACAATTATTTCCTTGTGAGCTTGCACTTATCATGTTATCATCCAATACATTTGATCCACCAATAGATTCTGGTTTGTGTGCTTTACGATACAAACCTCAAGAATTAAAGAATTCTGGGGTATTTTTGAGGAGTTAACCAAAGTGTTCCTTTAAATATTGAACAAGATTTTGCTTCGTTGTAAAATGGCTATAAGTATTCATTTTGATAATATTTTTTCAATAAGGTGTACAATGAAACATAAAGGATTACTTGTTGAAACGTTCAATCTCGCTTCTAAACTAAAGCACTAAAGGTAGAGTTATCTTTAGACTTGCTCGCGCATCTGGTTTGTATTCTTTATGTACAATATAGTTAATTAAAGTGAGTTACAACACCCTAAAGGATTAATAAACTCTCAATGAGGTTGTTTTAGTGTGCATAAGAATATAAAGATTTTGAAGTGAGAATTTATTAAAAGTAATAATTAAAGAAATACTCCTCAATATAATAAAAGGAAAACAGGATAAAAAAGTTGCAGTTGGGGCACCACGATTGTATGGAAGAAATGGGATAAGATGTTCACCTGTTACTGTTGTACGAATTGTGGATTTGTAAATAACGAATATGCCTCGAGAAAACTGTCTAGCATGTAAAGAAATTTATGCTTCTCATTTAGTTTGCATGGGGTTAATTTAGCTTTTGTACTCAAATGCACTTGGCGAATGGATTTAGCATTAGCACTCACACTTGTGTGTCTATGCAAGGTTATTTGTAAGTCGATTACCATTTGATACTGAAAGATTCATCTGTTTGGGCGAAGACAAACAGTTATGGCTGAGGCTTGCTATCAAAGATCGGTCATTATTTGACTTGTAAAGGGACTTATATAGCACTATCTCCTTAATCGAATTTGGTTTTTTTTCTATATTAGACGAATTAGCATATCATTGTTCAATTAGAAAAAGCAAAGTTAGTCCAACAAAACTCAAATTTTGTACGTATTGATTCTTTATAATTTCCTTAAACAGCACAAATGGTATAAATGCAAACTAACCAATAAGGGTTCTCCTGCGTTGTTGCATGATATCTCTATATAGTAACTGAGGTACTTGTGTCCAATTTTTTATTCCGTTTGACTTGACTTAAGGTTTTCGTTGAGTGTATAAAGGAAAATCGACAAATATTAAAAGAGTGGGCACCAATTGAAATTCTAGTGTCTTAGAACAAATTTGCACAGACATTTGAAAAACCATTTCCTATGGGTTTTGGAGTGACCAATGGTACTTTATTTGTTCACATACATTTATTTCGGATTGGCTACTTATATTTGAATCATTAGAACCATTAATTACTAGATGTATTTACGGCCTTATAGTTAAGTTCAAATGTAAGCTAGGCAATAAAGTTAAAATTGTCAAATTTGACCATATGGAAAATATGAAAAATCTGGAAAATGACTAAAGACTGCAGCTTACATTCTTAATAGAGCTCTAAAATAATTTAGTAGCTAATACTTCGGAAATCAAGAAGTCTATTATGAGGCACTTACTTATTTAACATTGTCCAGTTGAGTCAAGGTCCTACAGCCGAATGACAAGAAATTGGATTTAAGAACCATTAGCAACTAATTTTGTGGAACACTCTTACAAGTCAAGGGATTGCAAAATTCATAATCCCTTAAAGGTATGTCCTCTTTCAAATGGGAAATATGAATTTCCTTTAGGATGTTGAGCTTGGAGGGGACATAAGGTTGTGTATATTGTCTTTTGAGGGAAATTTGTTCATCTTCCTATGGTTTCTTTTGACAATGATCACATACGCATTATTTAAGATGCATATTCGGATTAATAAGACAAAATTAAAGCTCCTTACACAAAATAAGGATATTGGTCTTAAAGGGCAAGCTCAACAACCTCAAGAACAAATGCTATTAAAGATGAGATAAAATCCATAAAAGACAATAACATAAAGATCTTTTCGCATTGTCTGAAGGTATAGAGTTGATTGGTTGAAAATGAATATTTAATACCAATACGCATGAAAGGGGTGATATTAAAGGATATAAAATTCATCTTATTGTTAAGGATTTTATTAAGGCACATATAAAGAGACCTTCTTTTCAGTTTACTGAAAGGTTCTTTTAGGACTATAATGGCACTTGTAGGTTGTAGCTCATTTCGAGTTACATTAGATGGATGGAAAGACTGTGCAACCATTGAGCTTTCACATTTTGGTGAGTTAAAGGCAATAGTTTGCAAACTAAGGAATTCCATCTACAGCCCCAAAACAAGCTTTCGGTCATTAGTATCACGAATTTCATCAAATTAGTATCTAGTTTGGATGTGAGATAAATTCAATTGATAATGTTGTGAACTTCAAATTCAGAGGGAGTAATTATATGTCTCCGGTAAGTAGATGTCGATGGAATTTTCTATTAGCAATATTGCTGTAAGAAAAGAAAGAACTTCCATGAGATAAAGGATCATTGAGTTGTCTCTTTCATGTAAAGTATACAAATACACAGAGGTTGTCTCGAGGTACTTTGTGTTATCACCAAATAGTTGTACCCTATTCTCAAAATGATCTAAAAAGATTGGACATGAAAGGCTGTATGCCAAGGGATATATCTACTATTAAGGGATATATGTTCAGCCTCAATCCATACCCCAAGATCGAATTTGAACCATAAAGATTACAAAAGATTCTCCACACCTCGATGTAGAGAGTCTTATGTATACTTAAGTGTGTATGCATTCTGATTTAACGCTCATATTAGGAATGGAAAAATTTCTAGTAACTTTAGTTTGTATTTATCCAACAATGTTATGAAATATCTATGGAGAACATATTGTTATGTGCTCGCTTATTTAGATTTCATTTTCAGAGTAATCAAGTGTTTATTAAGCATAAGGGGTAAACTCTATATGGCGGATCTGCTTATCAAAAGATTATTGACCTAAGGTATTTAGTAAGCACATTACTTATACGGGTGTTGTCTTTGACATTGTGTTGGTTTAGTGGGAGTTTGCATTTGGTGCTCTTTTGGTGATAGACACACTTTTATTAATATCTTCTGTCGAATAAAGTTGATGGTTATGTGTTAATCTCTGAAATCCAGTCTTTCCAGTTGCGGTTTAGCATTAAGGTTGGAATGGACCAGTTGGAAATAAGCATTTATGAGATCACATTGCATGTAATTTCCATGCTACTTATCCACATTAGATCTATGTCATCAAAGTGTGCTAGTATGGTGATTGTCATGGTTTAATCACAACGATATTGTGACAAAGGCTGTTGTAGTTCCATTTCTAGTGTATAAGATGGACTAGATTGCTTAAAGAGTAGTCTAAGGTGAATAGCATACAATTGCGCGCCTAAGGAAGTTTGTCATATAATTGTTTAGTAATAATATGTAGCCCAAGTGAGAGATTATTGGAAATTTAATTTCCAATATTAATTTGTGGGCAACATATTAAATTTCATTATATCAGGCTATTCAATTAAATGGGCTAAATTTAAGTGGCCTAACTTAGCAAACCCATAGACTACAAGAATTAATGTGAGCTTAAGGGCCTGGTAGAGGCTTTATGGGAGTCTCTAATCAGTCTTTATATATAGAATTCTTGGTCATGGTCCACAACACACCAAATTGTATACAGTTTCTCTTTTTCCATGTAGAAGGAAATGTCAAGTCCCATATTCGGGAGAAAAAAAAATAGAGATTTGGTTGAGAAAGGCCATAGCACCACCATCTAATTATTCGTTCGTGCAATCGTTTAATCAAATTTCTGCATCAAGTCCAATGATTGCTATAATGCATCCAAGCACTCTCTATACTTCTATAATACTCGATAATTTGACATGATGATCTTGGGTGATTTAATTACTATATGTAACTAAATATTAAAAAAAATCTAATATGTAGACGTTTAGGGGCAACAGGAAGTCTCTAAAGGCTCTGTTTCTTGTAATGCAAAAAAAATAAAATAATAATAATAATAATAATAAATTGATTATCTATCTACCTACTTCTACTATATATAAAAATGAAAATGGGGTGGAAACTTTTGGGGCCAATTCTGTTTGGCTTTTTCAGCCCATTTTTTGTTTTCAATTTTCGAAAACGATCAAAACGCGTTCTATTTATTGTTTTTGAAAACACATTTTCGAAATCGTTTTCAAGATTTGTATAGAAAACACGAAAATATTTTCTTAACATTTTCAGCGTTTTCTATGTTAAATGTCGAAAATAAGGAAAATGCATTTTCGGATTTTAAACTTTATATTTATTGCATTTGAATACCAAATTTTATTTTTTGTACACTTCAGTCCCTAACCACCGTCGGAAAAGTCAAACCACCAAATCTGGTGGTCAAACCACCAGATTTGGTGGTCAAACAACCAGATCTGGTGGTTTGACCACCTCTGCAAAGGTAGAACCGCCTTCACCGAAGGTGGCTCCACCTTCCCAGAGATAGAAAACCACCTTGCGAAGGTGGTTCTCCACCTCCACTGGTGGAGAACCACCTGCGAAGGTGGTTCTCCACCTTCACAAGTCGCCGGCGAGTTGCCGGCAACGCTGGCATGGAGAGGACGAAAGGGGTGGGGTGGGGGTAGGGTTAATGAAGAAGATGATGGCCTCTTTTGACATGTTGAAAAGTTGAGGGACCTTTTTGTAATTTTTATTATACCAAATTATATTTTCCTAAAAATATAAACCAAATACGTTTTCCATTTTCTCTTCTCAAAAATAATTTCTCAAAACAACAAACTAAACGCATTTTCGATTTTCTCAAGACAACAATTGAAAACAGAAAACACAGAAATATTTTCGAAAATGAAAATAAAAAATACAAAACAAACAGAACGCCCCCTTGATATTTCACCCTTATTTTGTTTCTTGATTTTATATTCATATTTCTATTTAGTTGACATTTAATTGATTTTTTTATTTATTATTACTATTATTATTTAATCAGTTTGATAGAGTTTGACTTTTCACCTGCCGGATCTTTTTTTGCGTTTCTTTTCTTTCCTAATAACTAATATAATTATTATTGTAGTTTAGGCATTACGTTATTGAAAAATTCTATTTTTTGTGTTGCAATATATCATGGTGGCATCTAAAATCCAAAAGACAAAGTTAATAGAATGTGATCCCAAATCAGTTTTTTTATTGGATGTACTTAATAGCTTACTAGCCCAACAGTTAATTTATCAGTTTTCTATACACAGAGGTCGCTCGCCACCACTCATATCATTATTTCTTTTATATTTTTATCAACTACTAGAATTTTATTCTACTATCTACATCCGCACTATATTAAAAGTGCACATCTTGAAAAAGCTTTCAATTTTCATATTTATCCTTAATGATTTTTATTTATCCTTATATTTTTATTTCCTTAAAATTTTACTATCGCAATCTTTTAACTTTATTCCACAATGTTTATATATATGTATATATATATATATATATAGACACACACATACACTCCTGTGATCTTTCAATTAACATGTTCTTTGCATGCCTATTACTTTATACTTTTTTTACTTTTATAGAATATTACTATTTAAAAAATAAAAATAAAAAGTATTATGCATATCCTTTCGGTGTTTACATACGACGTGTAACGCACATACTCATAGACTAGTGATTACAAAAGCTTGGAACTCTTAAAATTCGTAAGAGTGATTCTAAATGAGCATTTTAAATTGACATTTTTATGTTATTGGATTTGGCATATTTTCATTGAATGGTTAAGATGTGTATTAAGTGATAAGCATATGGGCTCCTCTTCATCGTCTAATAAAAAGATGACAATTTGGAATATCAATTAAGAATATTAATCTAAATTGTCTGTTTGGAAATATTAACGTAGTAATGCATTTTCATGTTATTGAAGGATTCTAAGGAGATGCCCCCCCGAGAGGGGAGAAAAAATTTTGTTAAATCGTTGTAATCGATTTTTTTATCAATACTTACCTTATAATATAAGAGGGAATAGCATTAATACTGTTCATTACGATGCTCCCAAAACGACGTCGTTTCTATGTTCTTATTGTGAAACCACGTCGTTTCACGATGGTCTGACCTGGTAAAATATCGCGGACCTTCACCCGCCCGCCAAGACGTCGGACCCGATTTTTCGTTTGGGTGCCTTGCCTAGCTATGCTTCATTTACCGTCACTCGGATTTCCATTTTTCTCTCTCTAGGCTCATCTGTCTTTGACAAGCTCTTCGACTTCAGTAACTATCGTCTCCGATCATTCGTCGCCAGCTGATAATAGTTCAGGCCACCTACATCTTTGTTAGATCTACCATTATCATCCTCTAATTTGGTGTTTTGATAGCTCCATTGAGTCAAACGAAGACAGCCACTATTCCTCCTTCACTTCCCAGGCAGACTGCAAAAAGGAACCTAGAAATCTTTCTCATCGATGGAGTTGAAACTTTTACTACTCTTGAGCTCCAAAATTCAGGGAAAACTTTCAAATCAAATCGTTTGGGGGAACACACATAAACCCAAATCCCAGATCCACGTGTTTCTTCTAGCAATTTTTACTGGGAAGGAGAGAAAATCTTGAATCAAGAAAGTGAAGGTTCGGCCATGGAAAAAGAAAAAAGTTCGGAGTTTGTGGCTGATTTGATGGTCTGTAACAATAGCTCGAGATTGGTCACAAATGGGTTCCAAAATTGAATTGTTCAGATTGGTTACTCTACTTGATATTTACGCCTTCTAAGTGAATGGTTACTCTAAAAGTATTATAATTTATAATTATATTTTGTACATGAAACTCTAATTTTTTTTTCCCGTTCAATAACATGAAATTCTCTTTTTCTGTTCAATAAGATGAAATTCATCTAGTAAAAACCTGCTCAACTTATGCCTCTTTGATGAGGAAAAAGACCCTTCTGATGCTTCAGACTGATTGGATCCTATGTGAAGTTTCTTCAAGAAATTTTTCATTTTTTGAAGCAATAAATTGCAGTCAATGCTAAAGAATAAAAAATATGGCCATAAATCTTTCCATTGTCGCACTCCAAGCACTAATCACAATCACTTATTAACAGTAAAAGTAGCTCAAAATCAGCCCACCCAGTAAAACCCCAAGGAAAATCCCAAGTCCTCTAACAGAAACAGAAAAACCCAATCTCCAACACAGCCTAACAACAAAAGAATCTCAACAAAAATACACAAAGAATTATATACAGGTAGATAAGACTGATCTTCTTGCAAGATATATTCAATTCAATCAACTATCAATAAAAGAGACAGAGAAGAGAGGGTCAAATCAATGAGTGCATACATAGGATTAGCTGAAGAAAGAGATAGAGAAAGAAATCGGTATGTGTGTGGGCATATGGAGCTATTAACTATTAACAATTAAATTTTAATTTCACACAAAAACTAAAAAATGGAAAAGTGAAAATTAATAAAAGATGTAAGCTTGGGGAGAGTAGAATGGAGCAACAGAGACAGAAAAGACCAAATGGTAACAGGACCTGACAGATGATGACCCACTTGTTAATTCATGAGCCTCCAACTAGCAATTTTTAGAGGTTCCCGAAAAATTTATACTACAAAATTACAAATATTATATACTTTGGAATTAAAATTAACAAGTTGACTCTCACTTTCAATGTGTGTGTCTCTCACAGTCACATAGTGGTTCATGACTGGTTGTATTTACAGTGCTCCAAAGTACGATGTATAACGAAATAACAGTTGACTACTTTTATTTTGCTTCTTTTGCAATTGGTGGAAACAACTTTTTTCCCAGTTTTATAGTATTCCTATGTTTGAATATTGTTTTGAGTAGGACTTATTCTATTTTTATTCACGAAATCTATGGAGGATATATAAATGACTCTTACAATAGTTGTGTAATCACTGATCTACAGTTAAACCAAGTGTTGGATAAATCAATGACAGTAGAACTGTCGGAATGATCTGTACAAATCTTATATATTAAAATATGACTTTTATTATTTTTCTATACAAAATGTTTTTTTTTTGTCAAGAAATGAATGATAAAGTTGCTAAAAATGACATCTACTAGAGAATTTTTTTAAAATCTTATTTGTCTTAAATTGCTTCCAGTTGTTAATTATAGTGATTTTACGATGTTTACTTTTCAATCAAAAATTCAAAAATTATATTTTTAAAAAAATTCCCATCAGACAAACGCTAAGATAATTTAATTTTGTCATATCAAATTTTATATTTGTAAATATATTATTGACATTTGAAATGTTATAACTTGTGTTATTTCTCAAATAAAAGATGTATTATAGTAATACCCATTTCATTTGATACCCAATGCTTGTCTTTTCATGCTTTCTCCATAATTATCATTCTGTGTGATACTTACGTGAAAAATTAAGTTTGCCACCTTACTGGAAATTCTGCAGGTATTATCGGAACAATTATTGGTTATATCACTGGGTTTGAAGCAAAAATTAGGTTAGAATCTTTCTTTTCTTCAATAGCATGAAATTTGTTTATAGTCTTCTGCTTCTTTGATGCTTGAGAAATTGAATTTTTGTCATATATAGGACCCTGTCTATTCTTTTACCACTATACCCTCATTTAATAGGCATATTTTAAAGTCATTTGTTAATCCCGACTACTTTTAAACTCATCAGTAAAGGTAAAATAGAAAAGATACTTGTATTATTTACTTTTCCAATGAGATTCTTAATCCACGTGAAAAATGATAAAGGCCTATATATTTGTGAGGGAGTATATATGTACGTACTGGATACATTAGATATTGAATTGATTTGGGTTTAATGTGATTGTTTGTGTGTATAAATTTGTTGATATGCATAATGAAAACTAGCTGGAAGCTTGTATGGCTAATGATATTACTTGCCATGTCCAATTTGGCATTACATCAACAACTGCCCCAGTTGTAATATGATATTTCTCTTATTTCCATCCAGCTTTAGTTTTGTATTTTCTTTGTTTACTTGTGCATAACTTTGTGGAAGACATTTTTGGCTAATTCCTAAAATTGGAAACCGCGTTATAAGATTTTAAATAGCTGATAGATGAAATTGATGGCCATAGATGGTGAGACATTAGGATCTTAACACTACAATGGTTGATTACAAGTGTGCCTTGACTAGAACTATGGTTAAGTTACATGTAAGCAAAGGACGTTCTTTCCAAGAGCTCAAATTTGGTGATGGCTACGACGTAAAGATTGTGCATTTGTGCTTGTACTGGTCTTTGTTCTTTTTTTGAACAGAAAAGTCTCAAGATCAGTAATGAGGTGATAACTTAAAGAAGAGATGTCCTATATGTGCTTCCATGATGTTCGGGATGGATAATTTCTTGGGAAGAATGATAATGGGGATTTTTTTTTCCGTGGCTCTCAGGATAGCTACAGAGGTAATGAGCTGAAAGATTCTAGGTTCCTATTAGATGGGTTGGAAATGACTTCTACGAATGTTGCTTTTGGTTTTTGCATCTCTTTATTGACCCCTTTTTTTTTAGAATTTTGTGAATTTCCATCAAAATGAATTCGTCACTCGATCTTCTATAGACGGCACCTATCACAGTACTTAATTGACGAGGCCAAAATATCATTGCCTTCGTATTCACATTCTGAAATGATGTCTGTCATTTACGAATCCATTTCACTGCTAATCTCTCCTATCCCACTCGCGGCATTGAATAACAAAGTGAAGTCACTCTCCTTTTAGAGCATCTGAAATGCAAGGATAAGTCACGCTCCTTTTAGGGCATATAAAATGCAAGAATATGAACAGGGTACATGTGGCAAAGAGACTTGATGATGCAAAGATTTTTATCCTTGCTACCATAGATTAAGCGTACTGTTGAAAAAGAGGAAGAAAGAAAAAGATAATAGAGAATTTTAATTGGGAAAATGTATATCACCAGCTTCCGTTTGAGACTTTGAAGGCCCTTGATTATGATTTGCTTATGCTGCATTGATCATTCAAGACATGAGAATTTAGGAGATTATAAGGCGAAGAACAATATAAATTTGTCTCTGAAGATTATTTATTTATTCACGGAACAAAGTTTACATAAGACAACCAAACAGTATCTTGAACAACAAAGCATATAACTTCCGCAGAAGTCTATATCGTGAAATGATGAAAATAAATTGAGATCAAATGATCAATAACATAGAGAGTAGCAGATTTGCCCATAATAGTGCACTCAATTTCACACCAGAGAAAGTTAAAACTTTCAAACCGGTATTTGCCATCGAGTAAGGCTAATAGGAAATTGTTCAAACATTTCTCTCCATTAGGTTTTTTATTTTTTCCCCTTTTTCTCCTTTTTTTTTAATTTATTATTAGGAATGATTTAAAAAGAACTCTAATATCTCTGTTCTTTTGACACCAGTTGGACGATGAAAGAGAGATGTGTGCAAGAACCATTTATTCTACAAACATTGATAAAAATGTAGTTGAGGGATTTTGTCCGCTTTGTTTGCACAGTGATGGATGTATTCAACCACGTGTCAATGATTTGTTTGCCTCTTTTAATTCAGGTTACTCAAGCAGACGTTCTGTTTCAGTCCATCTGTGCAGGGGTATGTAGTCAAGTATTACAACTCTTATGAATGGTCCAACATATTCTCTCTTTTTTTTTCCTCCTTAAAAAGAAATGGTTCAAAGCATTCTTCTTAAATTGAGAACAAAAAATATTAGTTCATATATGTCTTATTTTGAAAAGTAACAACTATGACTTATTTTGAGGTATTTGGTTGTCTCAGGCCTTGAAAAGTAACAACTATGACTCTCAGCCTTTGCTTCATGGTTGTAGTACATATGCCTCTGAACTCAGAATTTTAAGTTTTACTTTATTATTCGGAAACATTTTTGAAATTCATTTTTCTTTTTATTTTTATTTTTTTTATTAGGTTAGGAAGATGATGCACAACATATGACAATACTTATACTATTGCAACTTAGTAACTTTTCTCAAGATACAATGCAATCCATCTTCCCCATGGGTTCACTCACTCATCATTCATTTGCTTGTTGCCTTTTGTTTTGCATTATTTTTTCTTTAGTCTCTTTCTTTTGTCATATTTGATAAGTGTGTTTTGTGCACTTATTTAGGGCAGGTGAACCCATAATATTTGTGTTTTTATATTTAATTCCTACTTAATTTGATTCTTTATTGTGTTTTAGGAGAAAATTTGGAATAAGAAGGAGTTTGAGCAAAAATAAAGGAAAAATGATCAAAAGAAAGAAAGAGATATCAAAAGAAGGAAAGTTTCCAAATTCGGGGACGAAAATATAAAGATGATAAAGATTGAGGATGAATTTTGACCCAGATAAAAGTGGAATTTCGACGTGGCTATTTCTGAATAAATTGTAGATCTTTTCGTCTAATTTCCATAGGAATTTGAATCAACTCAATCGGATATCGGGAGCAAAAGTTATCACTAAAACGGTAAATTGCGACAGTGCTATATAGTTATCACTAAAACTGTAGCATGGTTCAATCGGGCAGAATGCGTCAGATTTTTCCTTTTTCGACATGGACTCCAATTCTTGGGCTTTCTTGCACCTATAAGAAAGCCAAAGTCGACCTAAAATAGGGGGGACGATCTGGAATATCTTTGGAGAGAAAAGTGAAAGCAAATACGGGTTTCAAACGTGAGGATTTCACCACAAAAACCGAAATTCATTGTCCGGTTATGGAATTCTTCTCCTTTTCCATATTTTCTTGTTTTAATATGTTAGGTAAGTTTATTGTTGCGTTGAGGTGTAGATGAACCGTTTTATTTGATTGTTATTCATGGATTGTTGAATTAAACCAACAACTTATGTTGGATTTAAGTTTTTAATATTGATCTGTTTTCTTCATATGTTGAGTGCACGCAATTATATGATATTTGTGGTTTAATTTTTGAATCGAGAGATCCAAATTAAACTAGACATATATTAAAAACCGTGGAGTTCGATAGCAAATAGAGATATACCGCTATGCTACATGTGATCTTTTAATGTTTTCATAAATCATTAATGCGTTCTTGTGTATTTATGTTTACCATAGAGATATAGGTAAATTGTGTATGAGAATAGTTCGAATATTACTCGAGAGAGAATATTTGATAAATTTGGAATTCGATCTTTAAATTTAACCAAGTTGTCAATTCAATAATCTGAAATAATAATCGGGTAAAATGGGGATTCGAAACCTCTTCGCCACTTTGCTCACTGATTTTTCTCCAAACAATTTCACAAATTGCTTTCTAGCTTTAGCTTAAATTTTAGCCTTAGTTTGCACATTTAATTTTAAATGGTGATAGGGGTTGAATTTTAATGGTTTTTAAAGGTTTTTAATGTAAAGGAGGAGAGAGAATGAGTGGAGTTGAATGGTGGAGATTTGTAGATGTGATGTGATGTGTGGATATGATTGATTTAGGATAAAAAAAAATGTATAAAAAAGTGGTAAAAAGTGGTAAAATTTTGTAAAAGTTGTTGCCTAACGTGCTTTTAGTTGTTATTTGTTAATTAATTTTTAGTATAAAAATCCCACATTTTTATTAGTTTCGGTTAAGGCTAGTAGGAATTTAACGATATACTAACAGTCCTCGTGGGTACGATATCCGGACTCCAATAGTCCACTTTATTACTTTTGCGATCCGTACACTTGCGGTGTGGATTCATTCGCAACAATATTTAGCATCCTGTTGACATCATCTTATTCACATTGTAGGTGTAAGAAAAAATAAGGATGACAACAAAAGATGCAAACATAGACTCAAGAAACAAGCTCAGAAGGAAACTTCATGCCAAAAAGAAATATGGTACTAAATCTTTCATTTGCCTGCTGCCTTTTGTTTTGTATTATTTTGTCTTTACTCTTTTTCGTCCGTCATATTTAGCATCCTATTGACATCATCTTATTCACATTGTAGGTGTAAGAAAAAATAAGGATGGCAACAAAAGATGCAAACAAAGACTCAAGAAACAAGCACAGAAGCTAGGGAACTTCATGCCAAAAAGAAGTATGGTACTAAATCTTCAGATATCTTCTTAAGGACATTCGTATATCTTCTCATTTGTTTATATTAGAAAGTATTATAATTTATCGATTCTACCCTTTCAGATAATGAAAATATGCCACTGAAAATTATTTTCTGCCATTGATTAGGTGCTTATATGTTCTGCTAATCCCATAAATCTCACCTATCTTTACATAAGCACTGCTTTCCATTTGAAGTGTTCAATAGTCCCTCCTCTTAGACTGACAACTGTTGCCACCTGATCAGTATTTTGAGAATGTTCGAACCTTTTTTTGTGGGTTGGATTTCTTCTGTTTCCCTCTTCTTTATTTTTTCTTTTTCATTGTGTCTTTCTCTGTAGGGTTTTCTTGGTAGATCGCGCAGACCTCAAGGATTTCATGAAGGAGGCCAATTTTTCGTCAATAGAAGATTTTTTACTCTCTTCTCTGGTTAGTTACCTTGTTTGCTAGTTGTTGTGCCTCATTTGCTGCAGTTCTGCTTGGAATTGGAGTTTGCAGTGGTTTTTCCATATGGTCTCCATCTCACGCATGCTTAAGGCTCTATGTTGTAAAATAGTTATGTTCCATTCTATCAACTAACTGTTCAAGGGTACAAGACCCAGGCTGCCAGCTCTCTATCCAAGATGTAAATAAATTGTGTGAACAACATTGCCTAGCCAGTTTCGTATTAATTATGTTTAATATTAATGCAGTTACATTTCTATGTGATCTTTCATTGCTTTTCACTATGATAAAATTGTGAAATACTTATATGTTAGCCTCTATCAATCTACATTGTCATTCCATTCTTTTATAAATGGCCAACTATTACATCATTCACTTACGCATTTGGAAGGAAAAAGGTTACAATTATAACATTTAATGTTTCCTCCATGGCAATTCAAATTGTTTCTACGAAATCCTTATACAGCCTCAGGTTGAATAAAAGGAGATTACACAACCTCCCTAGCATATATTACCTAATTACGCTAACACGCACACATTTGGCCCAACGTGCATCGCACGTTCTCTTCAACCCTAGTTATATATATATATATATATATATATATATATATATATACACATATATATTGTACTTAACCTATCAGCTATCATACACGTAATAACATTTTCGAACACAATTCTCGGTCACTTGTTTTGACCATTTCAGCCACATACTGACTATGTAATGTAATAGTAGAACTCCAACCTATTAGCATCAAAACCAAATGAATAGTGTTAATTTATCATCTTAACCAAAAAAGAAAAAAAAATCAATAATATAGTCTATTTAAAAAAAAAGCTGCAATAATTAAACAAGAATAACAAATTATCATTTAATATCGTAATTAATACCACAAAACATGCAAATATTCCCCAACAAAACAATAGACATCATGAACTTTGAAATAATAGACATCATGAACTTTCAAATTAATCATAAAATATTAACTATTATTCTTATAATTTATCACAGGATTAGAGTTTATTATCTAAAAATAAATAAATAAATAATAATAATAATAATAATAATAATAATAATAATAATAATAATAATAATAATAATAATAATCTACTTAAGAGTAACACGGATAAATAAATAACCTACAATATGATAGATAGTTCAAATTAAATCATGAGATTAGCTCACAATTAAATTTTAACTCACATTATTCAATAACCTTTTTTTTAATATATTTTTTGAAGGGATTAATCAACGTATTTTTCAATAATAGTTTCTCACTTTTTAGTGACGCATGCTTTAAAATAATAAAATTTAATGTATCCATCACGCTCCTAAGTACTCCAATCACAGACAAAAAGGCACGTTTATGTTTTAGTACTAGCATGTGATGCCACAGCGACTCCCTTGTCTGCTTGCCTGCATCAAATTTTGATATTGATAGCACACAATTATATATCCGCATGTTCCAAGTTAAAAGGAAGGGCCTTAGCTTCTTGCGTCCTCCATGGTCCAACCATAGCGGTCCAGGCTCGACTACATATTTACATGCCTTGAAAATTTAGAACGCCCCACGAAAATTTCAATTTCTTATTTACTAGCATGCAATATTTGATTATTGCCGTTTGAAAAGGGCTACTTGAATTTTTTACTTAATTAAGTTTGTTTAACAACGCTTTTTTTCAAAAAAAAAAGAAAAAGAAAAAAGAAAAGAGTTTTTATTATTATTCAACGTATATATTAAACGACCAATTTACCAATATTGAAGTACCGGTAAGAATCTCAAGTTTATATGACGATTTGCTTGAATTTAGCAAAAAAAATTTTGTAAGAATCTCATTTTTATTTTTCTATAAATGCAATACATGGAAAATCGGAGGATTTTTGTAGAATTGTGTTTGCAGGTTTTCTATTTCTGTAGAATTGTCGGAGACACGTGATTTTCATTATTCATGTTTCATTCTTTAGAAACTTTTTTTTTTAAATGCTTCATCAAGCGTAATATAATCAAAGTGTCTATCTGGTTCATATTTTGTTAGTGATGGCATTTTTCTCAATATATTTTTATGACAACGTAAAATGCTTGAAAATCGATGTAAAATGAAAAATAAGATGTCTTCATATAGGAATTTCAATGAGTTAGGTTGCCTCAATAAGTTCGTACTCAACCTAGAGAATGTTTGAGCTTGGTTCAAGTCGTGCCCACTTAAAAATGACATTCTGAGATGGCTCGAGCTTGACTCACAAAGCTCAGCGAGCTTTCGTGGATCGGATTGTAAGCAAGCTTTGCTCGTGCTTTTACGAGCAGATAAGCAATCTTGTAAAAGCCCACAGTTGGTTAGTCAATTAATAATATGGCTAGTTAATTAATAATAAGTGTACTAAATTTCTTAACTATTGTCTAGCTAGTTCTTATGATTAACCATTGCACACACTTTGTTCTTTCTTTTGTCGGAACATAACAATTGGACATGTCTAAAATTTAAAAATTAAACTTCGGTGGTTTTTCCCATAAATTTGGTACATAGTTTAAGCAACTTTTATATATTCTTTAAATGCTAGAAAAAAAAAATTATTACATCGTTCAAGTTTAGCTGGCCAATGCCGAGCTAGGTTTGAGTTGGGCCTCACTTTAGTACAGCGAGCCAAGCCTAGCGAGGATTTGAAAAAGGCTTGCTTACTCTGTAATCGAGCCAAACCCGAGCCTAGAATTACAACTTGGGACTGCTCGACTCATTGACGTACCTATCTCCACATATTGAACCTTTGATACTACTATCAGCAAGAGCAAGTAAAATAATTTATAATAAAATGAAAATGTTAATAATATTGATTTTCAATCACAAAGCGGACAAAAAAGATAAATGGATCTTTCCCCCATTTTTTCTATTTATTTATTTATTTATTTATTTTTTGTTTATAATCTCATATGAAAATAATGAATGGTATATGTATTAGAAACGTCCCATTTGCCTCATGGGTCACTAATTCACTATCTTTCAAAAGGGACGTTTGTACATATTTGCTTCATAGGTCGCTATCCTTCAAAAGGGGATCTGTTACCAAAAATTTTGCTTCTGCTTTGTGGATGCACATTACCACAACGGTCAGCTAAAAGGAAGCTACGAAGCAAAAATAATAACAAAAATAGATAAATAGATAAACAGAGATGAGAATGCCGATAAGATATATATATATATATATATATATATATATATATATATATATATGTGTGGTGTAAAATTAATTGTAGAATATCTTTGATTTTGTAGCTTTTATTCGTTATATTACTAGCTGTTACTTCTTGATTAACTTCGTTTGTTCCAAGCAGTGGTTGCTCAGTTAGCACTAATTGGCCTATAGATATTAGCAGTGATGTTCACCTCCCCACTGTGGAGAGGTTATCCTCCCCACAATGAGGAGGTGTCACCTTTTAATTGGTGGGGAGGATGATCCCACCCGCCCCCCACCAATCAGGGGGGGACACCTCCTCATTGTGGGGAGGATAACCTCCCCACAGTGGGGAGGTGAACATTTCCGCAGATATTAGATGGTTGCCCTGTGACCCGTGGGTATTAAAACTTGATTAATATTTACTTCTTTTATTTTTCAAATTTTCAAATTTTTATATATATTCTTCTTTTGTTGGATTTTCCATAAATCTTTCAATTTGTTCTGTTGTAACATTTTTTCTTAACGAGTAATACACCTGTGCAATACACGGGGATATTTCAATTTGTTTCAAATAATATTAAAATGAACAAATTCAACAATGCAAATCTATAGAAAAGTGAAGTAAATTATCAATCAAGCTTTATCTAATTGGTTAGGAACAAAAGGTTAAGGTTCTATGATGTAAGATCTTAAATTTGAGTGTCATCAACTGTGTGTTGCATTGCATAGCTTTAGCCGCTGCCATACGAAGGCTACCTTTAAAAAAAAATTTAAAAATTACAAATTTTGAAATATATTTTGTAAATAACATTCATTATTGAGTTTGTTGGCTTTCCATCTCGATCACACATAAGAATCTTAAAATCTGTATGACTTATAATTCTGGATACTGTGTCATACAACTGACCATGACTGAATACCGATTGCTTTAATAAAATACCGACATGCAAAAGTAATTTCCCTTGACTTTTGTTATTACGATATATTGATTCAGAATATTGAATCGAATTTGAGCCACATCCAATTCAAGTTTTTTTTTTATTTCTACCATTATTACTCGGGATTTTTATTATATAATATAAAGATATTGAATATTGAATTGAATTCGGGTCATATCTAAGTCGCCTTTTCCTATTTTATTTATGCTGCTATTAATCAAAACTAATAAAATCAAATATCAAATAGCATCAATCAATAAAATATATATAATCCATTTTTCATATTTAATTTGAGTTTTACTTTTCAATTCCGGTCAAAATTTTCTTTCTTTAAATAAACATGTGCTACAATTTGAGTTTTCCTCTTTTATTTAGCAACAGACAGCATCAATCAATAAATCATATATTTAAATATTTTTTATATAGAATAAAATTTTAAAAAGAATAAACAATTAACATTTATTTCTAAATTCAAAAATTTTCCAAAAACATTTGTATAAAATCGCTGTGTTAGATAGGGCCAAATTAAAAAGAAAATCAGATTTAAGATTTATTTCTAAAATTGATTTTTTCTTAAGAAATCGCATACCAATGTGAAAACTGATAGCATCACATTGTTAGGCAAATGCTCTGTTGCCCACATGTAGGAGATGATCTACCCATGTGTGTGTCCAGGGATAAATCCCACATGAAAAATTACTAAATAATAAACCAATATATAAGGACTTGGACTATTACTGTTAACAGGTTAACCTTTTCAAATGGAACTCTCAAGCCTTAATATGGTATCAGAGCCCATTAAACTCAAACGAGCAATCAATCCAATTAAAACTCAAAAATGAGCACACGGATTTCAAGAATGGTTTGCTCAAATGAGCCATCATTTTGCTGGGCATGTTCGAGGATAAATTCTACATGGAATAAATACAAAATAATAAACCAATATATAAGGACTTTGGCTACTCCTCTTAATAGGTTGATATTTTAAGATGGAACCACCAAGCTTTAATAGTGTGGGCACCAACAAAATTATATATATATATATTCATAAATTAAAATGTATATAAAAAAGTTAATTCTCATTTTCAGAATTAATTTTATTGCTATTGTAATTTGTAAATTATAACTTTGATATCTTATCACATTTTCATTAATGGTTGCAACACTAAATATAAAAGATTAAAAAAATGCATTTTTATGCTTGTAATTTTTTTTAATAGAAAATGAAGAGATGGTCAAATGATAATTTTAATAATTATTTTTTAAGTAGTTTGCAAAATGAGAAAATGAGACATGGAAGTTGTTGTGTTCTTTTTCTTATCTACTTAGTTAATTATTCGTTATAAATTTAATTATTTAAGTGCTTAATAGTTTATATAAAATAATTGCCTACCATTTGAACTACGCAATGCACATTATCCATGAAAACTATATAAAATTACGCTTTCAACATGGTAAAAATAAAACGGGACGATTTTTCTTTAATTTTTAAATATGTGAAAAGTGTTTTTCTATAATAGAAAACCGTTGTCACTGTGGTACTGTTTTAAGTTAGTGCTTCAACTTCTGTTAATAAGAAGATATATATATATATATATATATATCTAAAATTAATTCAAATATTAAAATGTGTATAAAGTAATTAATATGTAATATCCAAAAATTAAAATTAAAATTCATATAGAAAATGTTAATTATCATTTTAAGAATTAATTTGACGTGTACTATAACTTGTAACGACTTTGATCTCTTATTATATTTTCATTAATGCATGCAATACTAAATATAAATGAACTAAAAAATTTTATGTAAATTAATTCAAAAATTTTAATATATGTAAAAAATCTGGGTAGTTCATTGCCCGAAACCAAATCGTAATTTCGGTTTTGTGAAAAATGGAACCATTCGGTTCCTTTCAAACAAAATATCCATCCGGTTCTGGTTCCTTCCGATTCTGGTTTGGTTCTGGTTATTTTGCGATATATTTTTTATTTTTTGAAAATCGCAGAGAAAAAAATAAAAATTTTAATTCAAGTATAAGCCTAACAAAAAAGAAAAAAAATTGAAGCTATTAGTAGCTAAGCAGCTTAGCTGCTTAGCTACTTAATAGCAGCACCTACTGCAATTAGCATCGATCTTTGCAAAAATTTTGAATTTACCAAAAGAATTCACAAAAGTAGGCAATCAAGTGAAACAAACTGTGCCATTTCTTATTCTAAATCGGTTTCGGTTAAGTTTTTAATTATTACAAAGGAACCTGAAATGAACCATGCTAGAACTGAGTTAACGCAACCCACACGAGATTAGTATAATCCCAGAAAAACTAATATCCAGTAGATGATTGTAGCAGCTCGTCATTTCCTGGCGAGGAGGAGGATCCCTCTACTCGACTCAGCAACTCCAACAAACAACGAGGGTGAACGCCACCATATGTGATCAATATCTCGATAAGTTCGGGTGTCCAATGAAGACGGAAGGAGGAGAAAACTCTCAACTCTCAAGCAAAATGCTTTCATTTATCTTCAATGTTCAAAAATGGCAAATGGCCTTGTCTTGGTACATATACAAGCAAAGGAATTGAAATAATAATAAAATAATAAATATCCTAAAAGTAGCCACAAAATGCCTAGGTCGGTTAAAAGTACAGCCGTAAAATTTAATGGTACGGCCATAAAATCTTAAGTTACGACCATAAAATAACATGTACGGCCATACAAAACCTTCTGCATATTTTCTGCCAAAACTTGTGATCTTCCGTTACGGCCATATAATATGAGGTACGGGCACATAATACAATTTTATGGCTGTATAAACAAACGTATGACTGTAATTTGCTCTCTGCATGTTTTTGAAACTTTGGCTTCAAAAGATACAGTCGTATGAACAATTGTACGGCCGTAAGCCTTGAGTTACGGCCATCAATATAAATATTACGACAGTAAATTTGATCTGCTTATTCCGTTTTGCTCCTGCTCATCTCCCATGCTCAACAGGTTGGTTTTTTCCGCTCCGTTCAACTCCAATCCATTTCCCGAGCCACTATAAAACATCTTTAGGCATTGTTGACATGTTTCTTCAATCAATCCAGCCAATGCCGTCTTTAATTTGAATGCTCTAGCCCACGCAATCGGCCCGATTGGGACGCGGAGCGCGTCCCATGAGCTAGACGACTCCGGGGTCACATCATCCCCTCCTTTTTAGAGAGGATTCATCCACGAATCAGAACCTGCATCAAATGGAACGAGATTAGACACGTTGAAAGTTGTAGGAATTTGATACTCACCTGGAGAATCCAATTTGTAAGGGCTGTCATTCACTTTACGAAAATTTGAAATGGACCATCGCCTCATGGTTGAAACTTTGATCGGCATTGTTAGGGAAACCGTTCTTTCCTCAAATGAAGCCACACTCAATCACTTGGCTCGAATAGGCTCTTTTTCCTTCCTTTGTTCACTTGTTTTGCCACTTGTTCGTTTCTCTTTTCGATCCTCATTTTTACCTTCTCATGTATTCTATAAACGAAATCAACTTTCTTCTTGCCATCTAGATTAATCCTTTCACTCAAAGGTAATGGAATCAAATCCAATGGAGCCAAAGGATTAAATCCATATACAATTTTAAAGGGAGAAAAATCAGTAGCAACATGCACAGAACGATTATAAGCAAATTCTGCAAATGGTAAACATTGTTCTCAAGTTTTTAAATTCTTTGAAATTAGGACTCGTAATAATTGGGATAGGGTTCTATTGACTACTTCTGTCTGACCATCAGTTTGGGGGTGAGTCGTGCTAGAGAACATCAATTTAGTTCCTAGCTTACCCCACAACGTCTTCCAAAGTAACTCAAGAATTTGACATCCCTATCGGACACGATCGTCTTAGGAATCTCGTGCAACCGTACTCTCCCTGAAGAAAAGGTCGGCTACGTGTGAAGCGTCATCGGTTTTGTGATAGTGAATGAAATGAGCCATTTTGCTAAACCTATCAACCACCACAAAGATAGAATCTAGGCCATTCATAGATCTAGGCAACCCCAATACGAAATCCATTAACATATCCTCCCACGGGGCTTGTGGCACTGATAGAGGCATATATAACCCCTGAGGTAATACCCTAGATTTGGTTTTTCGACAAGTGATGCAATTGGAACAAATTCACTCCACTTCATGCTTCATATTCGGCCAAAAGAAGTGTTCATGAAGAACTTCTATGGTTTTGTACACTCCAAAATGTCTCATAAGTCCCCCACTATGTGCTTCTCTTACCAACAACTCATGTATAGAACTAGCAAGAATGCATAACTTGTTTTCTCGAAACAAAAATCCCTCTAGCCTATAAAACTTGTTAACACAACCTTTCTCACAAGCAACATAAGTACTGGAGAAGTCAAGATCATGAGCATATAAATTTTTCAACATCTCAAATCCTAACAGTTTAGTACTTAAAGTGGAAAGTAAGGCATACCTTCGTGATAAAGCATCGGCTACAATATTTTCTTTACCTTGCTTATACTTTATCACGTACGAAAATGTCTCAATGAATTCCATCCACTTCGGGTGTCGCTTGTTCAATTTTCCTTGTCCTTTTAGATATTTGAGAGATTGATGATCCATGTGAATTACAAATTCTTTCAGCCACAGGTAATGTTGCCAGTTCTCCAAGGAGCATACCAATGCATACAATTCTTTATCATACGTCGGGTAGTTAAGTGTAGCCCCACTTAACTGCTCACTAAAGTAAGCAATCGGCTTCCATTCCTGCATTAAGACAGCACCAATACCTATCTCCGAGACATCACATTCAATCTCAAATGTCTTATGAAAATCAGGCAAGGCAAGTATGGGCGAAAAACATAGCTTGTCTTTAATGTTTTGAAATGCATGTTCTTGTTCAACAACCCATTTGAATCCCACTGATTTCTTGATTACTTCAGTTAGTGGTGCAGCTACAGAGCTAAAGTTAGGTACAAAGCGACAGTAAAAACTGGTCAAGCCATGAAAGCTCCTAACTTCAGATACATTTGTTGGGGCAGGCCAATTTTTAATCGCTTATACTTTCTCTTCATCTACTTCCACTCATTGTGAACTTACCACATAACCAAGAAACACTATCCTCTCAAGACAAAATTGACTTTTAGCGGGGTTGGCATATAATTTTTCATGCCTTAAGGTGACTAATACACTCCTAAGGTGCTCAGCATGTTCATTCAGGCCCCTACTATAGATCAATATATCATCAAAATATACCACAACAAATTTACCTATGAAAGCACGCAAAACATGATTTATAAGTCTCATAAAAGTGCTTGATGCATTTGTCAATCCGAATGATGTCACTAACCATTCATACAAGTCATGCTTGGTTTTAAAAGCTGTTTTCCACTCATCTCTTTCCTGCATGCGAATATGACGACAGCTACTTTTCAAATCAATTTTACTAAACACATTTGAACCACATAATTCATCTAGCATATCATCTAATCTAGGGATTGGGTGTCGATACTTTACCGTGATTCTATTGATTGCTCGACAATCAATACACATTCTCCATGTTCTATCTTTTTTGGGAACTAAAAGTGCCGGTACGGAGCATAGGGATCGAGCTTTCTCTTACGTACCCTTTGTTCAATAAATCTTCTACTTATCGTCGTAACTCTTTTGTTTCTTCTGGGTTACTCCGATAAACAAGTCGATTTGGAATTCCAGCTCCAGGTACAAAATCAATCTGATGCTCAATGCCACGAAGGGGTGGCAATCCACTTGGAAAATCTTTGGGTGGCACATCTTTAAATTCCTGTAAAAGAGAGCCAACAACATTGGGGAGGGAGTTTTTAGAGTTAAGCACATATGATAAGCCTTTGTACATTAACAAGATCGTTGATTGATTCTCCGAAAGGGCGTTTGATAGTTCTTTCTTTGTTGCTAAGAAAGTTTCTTTCTTCTTTCCCTCTCGAATCTTGTCCCTCAACTCTCCTTTTACTCCTTCATTTCTTTTTCTACTCGCCTCTCTTTTTTCATTTTCTTTCTTCACTCTTTGCTCAAAATCACTCTTCAATTTCATTTGATCTTTATAGACCTACTTTGGTGATAATGGAACAAGAGTAACCGGCTTTCCATTCATCTTGAAGGTATAACGATTTTTATATCCATCATGCATCACCTTCCTATCGTATTGCCACGGACACTCCAATAAAATATGAGTGGCTTGCATTGGCACCACGCCGTATAGGACTTCATCCTCATAGAAACCAATGGCTATTGGTACTTTCACTTGTTTGTTCACTTTAACTTATCCTGAGTCACTAAACCATTGTCACTGATAGGGTTTAAGGTGTGGAATAAGTGGCAACCCCACATTCTCCACAAAAAGTATACTAGCTACATTGGTGCAACTACCCCCATCAATGATAACCCCATAAGGCTTACCATTCACAATGCATCGGGTGTGAAAGATATTCTCCTGTTGGGGAATGGTCTTGTCCACGTTCGCTTGGGTACTCAACGCTCTCCTTGCAACCAATGATTTGAGAATAATTGGGATGTTCTAATCATGTTCATCCAACTCATTTCCATCCTCTTCTTCACGAGTCTCCTCTTCTTCATCCTCGATGACCACCTCACCACTTTTATATACCAACATAGTCCTTCGGTTAGGGCACTCGGATGCATAATGACCAAACCCTTGACATTTGAAGCACTTAACGTCTCGGTTTTAGATCTGCGTCCCCACTTGCTTCCCTGTTCGTCTATCATCCGGACTAGGGTTTACTCTTTGTGTTTCTTTTGGTGGTTCACTTCTACCTTTCCAAACTCTTCGATCTCCACGATTGTCAACCCACTTCTTTTTCTCAAAATTGCTACTATTTCCGGTTTGAGGCTTGTAGGTTGTCTTTTTTTGGTTGAGCCTCAACTTTCACGACTTTGTGTAGCAAGTCCTCAAGAGTAGTATATTCTTGTAACTCGGTGTAGTTGGCAATCTCTCGATTCAATCTCCCAAGGAACCTAGCCATAGTACCTTCCTTTTCTTCTACAACATCGGCCCGTGTCATCAATGACTCCATCTCTTGGTAATAAGCACCTACGGACCATCCTCCTTGATTTAGAGCTTTAACTTTTGAAACAAACTCGATAATAATGCATGGGCACAAACCTCTTTCTCATTAAGAACCTCAACTCATCCCAAGTTTCAACGGGGTCTTCATTATTTCTTCTTCGGGCCGTGGTAAGTTGTTGCCACCAATTCAATGCATATCCTGAGAATTCCCTAGCCAATAAAAAGCACCTTCCTAGCTTCGGGAATTCTATGACATTGGAATAACATATCAATTCTACCTTCCCAATCTAGGTAGGCGTCTGAATCGGACTTCCCTTAGAAGGGTGGAATCTCTATCTTCACATTGTTCATCTCCCTTTTATCCCCATTCCTTCCACGTCGATCCCGTTTTCCCCTAGCCTTTCTCCAATCCCTTCTAGGCTCATCTTCGTCCTTTTCTAGGTCACTATCCCTAGTATCCTCACTTCCATTGCCTCCTCGAGGCCGCGCTTGCCTAAGCTCTAACCTATCCATTCTCCTACCTTAAGTGGCCATAGATCGATCAACTAAATCCTGTATATCTTGCTTGTTTTCCCACAATAAAGTTCTCAATTGATCAACTGTTACTGAGTCTCGGCCTTCACCTGCAGTAGAATGAATGTCAGACATAATGAAGTGCAAGTATGTGAATGTGTGCTCCCGTGAATTCTATCTCTCGTGTTTGTAATCAAGAGGCCTTTACCCGATAATACTCTCACCACTCTCCCTTTTATCTCTTGTTTTCTCCTCAAAACTCAACCCTTAAAGGCCAACCAAACTTAAATAATATAGAGCAATCCCGCTTGATTCAATCAAAGTAGAATGTCAAGTTGCCAAGATGAAACGAAGGTAATTCTAGTAACAATCACTACCAAGCTCAAGCTTGTTCAACATAACACAATACACAATTACAACTCACACACTTCAACTCAAGCACAAAATATCAAAAATCAAAACAAAACTAAGCATAGCCAAATATATGACTAACACTCGTTCAATGCTGTTGTAGATTTCATTATATTGTTTTCGGGCTTGTTTCAATCAAATTTTAAAAAAAAATTTTTTGACCCTTTTCTTTTTTTCTTTTTTTAATCCAACAACAACACAACACAATAGCAAGTTCTCAAGACTACTATAAGAAACTCAAAGTTACTTCAAGAAGCACCCAAGAACAACTCAAGTTCATCAAGAACACCTCAAGAATCCCAAGTCTCTACTTACGAACATAAAACACAATAATATGGTCTAAGAACAAGGATTCAACTACAACTCACACCTAAGATCTAAAATCATAAAGAACATAAACAAATAAAATAAAGATAGATACCGAATGATTATAGCTTCCACTCTGATACCAACTGATATGAACCACGCTAGAACTGAGCTAACGTAACCCACACGAGATGATTATAATCCTAGAAAAGCTAATATCCAGTAGATGATCGGTACCAGCTCGTCACTTCCTAGTGAGGAGGAGGATCCCTCTGCTCGACTCAACAACACCAAAGAACAACAAGGGTGAACGCAAGGAGATGTGATCAATATTTCATAAGTTCAGGTGTCCAATGAAGACGGAATGAGGAGAAAACTCTCAACTCTCAAGCAAAATGCTTTCATTTATCTTCAAAGTTCAAAAATGCCATATGGCCTTGCCTTGATACATATATACAAGCAAAGGAATTGAAATAATAATAAAACAATAAATATCCTAAAAGTAACCACAAAATGTCTTAAGTCAGTGCAAATTACAGCCGTAAAATTTAATGGTACGGCCGTAAAATCCCAAGTTACGGCCGTAAAATAACATGTACGGCCGTGCAAAATCTTCTGTATATTTTCTGCCAAAACTTGTGATCTTCCATTATGGCCGCATAATATGAGATACGGTAGTATAATACAATTTTACGGCCATATAAACAAACGTATGGCCATAATTTACTCTCTGCATGTTTTTGGCACTTTGGCTTCAAAAAATATGGCCGTAAGCCTTGAGTTACAGCCGTAAGTATAAATAGTACGACCATAAATTTGATCTGTTTATTACGCTTTGCTCCTGCTCATTTCCCACGCTCAACAGGTTGGTCTCTTTTGCCCCCGTTCAACTCCAATCCACTTCCCGGGCCTCCATAAGACATCTTTAGGGATTGGTGACATGTTTCTTAAATCAATCCGATCAATGTCGTCTTTAATTTGGACGCTTTAGTCCTCGTGATCGGCCCGATCAAGACGTCGAGCGTGTCCCGTGAGCTAGACGACTCCAGTGTCACATCAAAACCTTTCGGTTTTCGATTCTCTATTTTTCGGTTCCGATTCTTAATTTTTTTTAAAAGAACCATGTGGTTTCGATTCTTTCGGTTCCGAATCTATATGCTCGGTTCCCCTTTTTTTGTCCACTCCTATCAAATAATGCAAATAGAAAAATTAAATAAGGAAAATAAGTAGTCCCCTTAAAAATAGCGTCAAACGTGACACTATCACCTCGGGACCTTTGCCAAAATGGCACTTTAAGATTTGTAATATAAAAATTTAGTTATGGCTCTTAATTCCTTTTCTGTTATTATTTTTTTGGGGTTTCTTTTTTCCATTTCTTCATAGATCTTAATTAAATTTTTATTAATGATTTCTAAATTTTTCTCTATATTTTCTAATCTTTTTGGTATGACATTTTCTTATGTATTTTCTTCTATCTTAATTTTTATCATGTTTCTATATTTTATTTTACGATTTGAATTTTCTTTCATGGCTCTGATACCACTTTAGTGGGATCTTAGTACTAAATTAATTTTCAATGTATTTCTTAGCTGAAGTTTTGGTAAAATTCAATATTCAATTCAAATTTCGAACACTTGTTTTTTGTCCAAGGTAAATGAGGGCAATTTGGCAAGTAACAGGGCTATTATTCCTGTTGTTGTTCCTATAGACGTTGTACCTTCAGGCTAATTCTCAGAATAGAATATCCAATCCAACCATATAATGAAGCTCATCCACCCATCTTCTCTTGGTGAGCAACTATTTTCATATATACATGTATATCACCAACGTGTAACAATCATACAAAAGTACTCTCTCTCTCTCTCTCTCTCTCTCTCAAACTCACACACACAGAGAAACGTTCAGCATAGATAGAGCTTTGCCTGGTGAAGATGGGAAGAAAGTGCTCCCACTGTGGACGCGCGGGTCACAATTCAAGGACTTGCACCGTTCCTAAAGGGTCCGTAAATGTCACTAGACTAAGACTATTTGGAGTACAACTCGAAGTATCTTCTTCACCCATCAAGAAATGCTTAAGCTTGGATTGCGTGTCGTCGTCGTTGCCTGCAGCAGCCTCATCTTCCTCCCCATCTTCATCACTATCTTCCCGAGTTTCTATCGACGAAAATTCCGAGAAGGAACTTATCAGTTATCTCTCTGATGGTCACTTGGCACAGGTTCATCATAGAAAGAGAGGTACGTTCGTTCATGACTCACAGCCCCTCGAGGTCTGGCAAACTAGACAGCTGTTTAAAACCCAAAAAGTACCAGTTAGCAATGCTAGAAAATCTTGAAAAAAATGTTAAATCCTTGTTGTGCATGTGGGTTTTGATATTTCATGTTCAATACTGTTTACAAAACATGTTATTTTAGTAGTTTGTAATCAAGTACGACTGTATAATACACTGGTAGGAATTCCGTGGAGCGAAGAAGAACACCGGATGTTCCTTCTTGGTCTCAAGAAGCTAGGAAAAGGAGATTGGAGGGGAATTTCAAGAAACTTTGTAGCAACAAGAACTCCAACACAAGTTGCTAGCCATGCTCAAAAGTACTTTCTCCGCCAAGAGAGTTTGTGCAAGAAGAAGAGACGCTCCAGCCTCTTTGACATGGTGGGTATACGTGCTTAGAAACAAAAAAAAAAAAAAAAAATATTCATATTCTTCGAAATTATCTCGATGAACTATTACGAAGTAATTATATATAACAGTATAAAACTATTATAGCAATTAACACAAAATTATAATCATAAAATAAACTACTATATATGTTCACTGACTCAATGACTCGTACCTACCTATCCATCTTTTTAACTAATTAACATATATATTACTAAATATGAATTAGCATGGATTATTCATTAAGTTTTGTTGACGCGAATAGGTAAGTGATGCTAATTCGAAGATAGATATGAATCCGGAAATCCGACGTCCCACAATGAACCTGAATCTATTCAGAGCAGACGGGAATATCGATGAATTGAATTGGAGCTCTTGTGAATCTCTTATTAGGTTCTTAGCTTCTTCTTCAATGGAAACAAGATATAGTTGTGCAAATGTTGGTGTAGCTTCAGCAGACATGGAGTTGACTCTTCCAGCTCCAAAACCTCTTGCGAAAGACTTATCCACCCCCACTACTTCACTTCTAATGGGACCTATTAGTGTTATCTGACTTGCTTATGTTAAGTAAATTGTGTGAGATGTATCTTTCTTTTCTTTAATTTGTTACCAAACGGCCAATTAATTTGTTGCTCAAAATTTTGTTACATCGTTAAAATAGAAACTGTCCACAAAAAATTCCGTGAATTAATGTTTGAGGACGAAGACTCTATCGAGCTTACATAACGAAGATAAAGTAGACACTCTTTAGAAATTAATCTATGTCCGGACAATCTATTAGACATTTAAGATTTTCTTTAGTACTAGAGATGCGCACATTTTAATTTTTAATTTTTTGATTTTTGATTTTATTTTATTATTTCTTCGCATTGGGTATATTTTTTATAGTGATATATTCCTAATAAGATTTTAGCTAATTATAATAATTATATTTATTATTAATTGTTGGTTAAAATCAAAATGTTCGCATCTCTAGTACTAAATAAAGTATTCGAAAGTTATGATATTAATACGAACAAATGTTATTGTCTCAAAAATTTCCCATAAAAATTATTTAATTAGTATCAAATTAATCCAATAAAATTAATTATAGACCAAATAAACATATATAAAAAAATAAAAGGTAAAATTATACAATTTAATTAAAAATTATCCCCTTGAAAAGAGGACAAAATATTAACATTTGAATCAATTGGACTATTTTCGCACCAAAGTAACGGAAAGAATGGATGAAAATCATCCAGTTGGACTATTTTCGCACTAGGTTTTTTTTTTGACTATTTACCTGACCTATTTTTATTTTGGACTAAAAACATATTCAGCCAACTTTTTTTTTTTTTTTTTTTTACCATTTACGCCCATTTCCCTTTTTTTCCCCATTTTTACGTGAATTAATAGAAGCTATACATAATCCCACGTGGATTGTTTACCCCTTTATTTAATTGGAAATTAAATGCTCTTAATGCATTTCTGTCCTAGTTTAAGTGTACAGCCTGTATAATCTATATCTATATCTATATATATATAAAACCAGCACATTTTCCCGCTCATTCTACTTATTTTCTAAATTAAATAATTAATAAAAAAATCATATTCCCGCGCAAAGGATAATAATCTTGATATTTACCTATTTAGATTTCTACAAATCCCATCATTCCCTTATCACAAACCCAATACCGTACGCAAAGGATAATAATTTTAATATTTACCTATTTAGATTTCTATAGATCCCATCATTCCCTTATCACAAACCCAATACCGTTCATCACTATCCTCCTTTCCACCTTCGGATGCGATTTTTTTTTAAAAAAAAATTTGCAGAATACAAAATACACCCACGAATTCTAATTAAATTATATCTTCAATATATGTCTCCCTGTGCAACGCACGGGTAGAAACACTAGTAAATTAATAATATGAGGACCATGAAATTTTATTAATTTAGAGAGGTATATAGTACAGGCTTGTTTAGGAACCATCGAGTGTTCTTTAATTAAAGGCAGCTCGGGCCATTTGTGTTCGATTTCGCTTTGAAATCCGGGATCAGAGCTAGAATCTACGACGAGGAGCAATTTTAAAAATTTTGGCGATGCAAATGCAGACGTGGTGGCCGGTCAAAGTTTGGCAACATTTTTGGGCAAAAATATTGCCAAAAGTTTGACCGGCCACCACGGGCCCGTACGGTATCGCCGGAAAATTTTCAAAATTGTTAGAGCTCTCCCTCGTCGTGTAGATTCTAAATCTGATTCTGAATTTCAAAACGAAAATCGAACCGACCCTCAAAATGGCTCGAGCGTTCCTTAATTAAAGAACGCTCGAGCGGACTTGAACATTATTGGTATATAGTAATAGATAAATTAATAATTTATTAATTTAAAGAGGGACTTTTTTATCCAACGAACATAAATTTAATTACATAAAAAAATCATTGTGTTTTACTAATGTATATATATGATTCTCCTTGAATTAATATAAGAATCAAATTCATTGTACATTTATTAAATTATAGATACCGTCATTGAAATGTATATTTTTGTGTTTCTCAAATATATTCATTATTGAGGATGAAGGTGAGGATGATACAGTACCTCTGAAACCGTACTCATAACTTTAATAACTCTTGCAAATTTGCAATAATAACTAGTTTTTCTTGCAATTCAAGAAGGCAACACCGAAACTTTTGGATGCAATCAGAAAAGTTATAGATAAAATCTATATAAATTTAAATTTAAATTTCAATAAAAATAAACAACAATAGAATCATATTTTTATGCAGTTGTTGTAATTATGTTTGTAATTATAGAACATAATTAATTATGATGTTGACGAAACCATATATAGATTATCAAAATTATTATCAAAATTATTATCTAATTATTAGTTTATCAAAATTATTTATTTAGTGAATTTGCCCAAGGCAGCACCCAAAAAAATATTCATTTAGAGGAGTTATTAATTTATCGAGTATTAATTTAGAAGGTTTAGGTAAAGTGATTTTTTGGACAAAATTACCCCTTATGCCCACCCCATATTCAGGGGGCGGGGGTAATTTTGTCCAAAAAATCACTTTACCTAAACCATTATCTAACCCTATACCTACATTTATCATTTATAATTTTGTCCAATAATTTGAATTTGAATCGCCTAACATAAATGCACGATTAAATCATTAACAAAAAGGAAGAACCCAAGAACTAAAATTACAATGTCTTATTTTATCTCTATTCTTTATGACAGTTACTATTGGATAGTAATGTTCTAACACATTGATCGTTCTGCAACTATGGCATACTTAATGGTTTTCCAGTTATATACAGATCTATTGGGAAAATCTAAACTAGATCTAAAACTAGTTTTTCTTGCAAATTTGCAATAATAACTAGTTTTTCTTGCAATTCAAGAACGCAACACCGAAACTTTTGGATGCAATCAGAAAACTTATATATAAAATCTATATAAATTTAAATTTCAAGAAAAATTAAATAAACAACAATAGAATCATATTTTTATGAAATTTTCATAATTATGTTTGCAATTATAGAACATAATTACTTATGATATTGACGAAACCATAGATTTATATAAGGGCCTTTCGAAAAATTATTATCTAATTATTAGTTTATCAAAATTATTTATTTAGCGAATTTCCCCAAGGCAGCACCGAAAAAAATATTAATTTAGAGGAATTATTAATTTATCGAGTATTAATTAATTTAGAAAGGATTATGTATCTTTTCATAATTCATACAAGCAATGAATTCAAGTAATTTGAATTTGAATCGCCTAACATAAATGCACGATTCAATATGTCAAAAATCAGTAACAAAAAGGAAGAACTCAAGAACTAAAATTACAATATCTTATTTTATCTCTATTCTTTGTAACAGTTACTATTGGATAGTAATGTTCTAACACATTGATCGTTCCACAACTATGGCATACTTAATGGTTTTCCAATCATGTACAATTTCCTTGGGAAAATCTAAATTAGGTCTAGAACTAGCACCACTACTAGAAAAAGTGACTTACACATCACTTCATTTACATCAGTTGCTTTGGCAGTTGATGTAAAATAAATTTGTAATATCAGTCGCAAAAATAGCGCTGTTATATGCATTTTTAACATCGTATTTTTTAATAACTGATGTTTATTATATACTTTTAAATTACTGCCTTGGAAATTTTTAACATCGCTTTGTTAACAACCGATGTTAATAATATCTGGCACCATAAACGCCCCATTTGATCGCACTAAAACTTACAATACTGAATGGGCCTCATGGATCTCATGACCCGCCCGCTTCACCTTACCCGGCCAATTAACTCCTTTTTTCTCCTCCATTTTCCAACCGACTCATTGTATTTGCCCTTTCCTTTCTTCCTCGCTTTCTTCATCGGCTTCATCAGAAAGCTTCATCTCTTCTTCGCCAGATTCCGCTGCAGGTGGCCGTGATTCAAGCTCATGACTAAGATCTACTTTCTACCTAATCGCTCGTTGAAGACACCATTGCCAATGAGGAAACACGCGAGGGAGAAGAGAGGGGAAAACCTAGCCAACCAAGAAGGACAAACGCTCGACTCTACCTCTCCTCTCCAACCTTCGCTTCAAGCTCTCCTCCGATTCAATCGAGAAAAAGGGAAGACAAGTCAGAACTTTCACCGCCGCCTCAA
Source organism: Jasminum sambac (assembly GCA_018223645.1). NCBI lineage: Eukaryota > Viridiplantae > Streptophyta > Magnoliopsida > Lamiales > Oleaceae > Jasminum > Jasminum sambac. Next base: position 10,232,377 of record CP073644.1, on the reverse strand, counting down.
CGCTCAGAGTGGACTCGTCGGATTTCCGCCATGGCAATTACACCTGGCTAAGGTGGAGCGCCTCCCTAATACTGTGGTCATGGTACTTGCGATTAGGTCGAAAAAGATTAAGAAAGCTTGACAATTAGGTGTGTATATGTTCAAGAAATATAAGAATTCTCACATGTTCTCATCGCATTTCTTCTTTACTCTTAATTGAGCGATGTGTGTTTTATGATGATTGTATGTGGTGGTAAAGGCGGTGGAAGGAGCTCAAGGACTCGCTTGATTCACATACTCTCATCCTACTTTCTTTATTCTTTAATTGATTGATTGTGTGTTTTATGATGATTGTGGTAGCGATGGTGGTAAAGCTAGTGAAGGGTCGTCTGGTAGAGACATCGGCTTTCAGATAGAAGGAGAAAGAAATTACCCGTAATTGTGATTCTTGTGTTGATGAAGCACGTTCAATGTAGTTGTAATTGCATAGGAGTTGAACGTGAATTTGAGTATATTAGATGGCTTAGCTCGGTTTGTTTTGTGTATTTGATCACTATGTAATGTTGGTCGGGTGGTTGTTTCTACCATTGAAATTGAACTTGAATTTGGTCATGATAGTGAAATAGGAAGTGACTGGTCGAACTTGAATTGCAGCACGCTGTTTGTTTTCATTGTGATTTGTGTTTGTAGTATGAGTGTCATTTCTATGGAGTTTGATGTGGAAGGCAGATAAAGTTTATAGATTAAAAGATTTGAGCATTTAGAGGTCCATGTGCGATGTTTGGAAAGTGATTGGGGATGCATTGGATGAATTTAAGATAGACAAGAAAGCATTATAAATGTAGGTAGACGATGGTGAAGAAATGAGAAAGTGACTTCAATTTCAAATTGTATCACACATCCTCTTTACTCAAGCGCTTATTGTGTAATTGTGTTAAATGTTTCATATGTGTTCAACTAACATATGATAAGTATCTTTGTACACTCATTTCAAATTGTTAGTCTTTGTAATTACATACTAAGTCCGGTACACACGATACTAATCCAAGGTCCCTTTTTATGTCTCTTATTACTCGTGACACTGTGAGTTGCATTTCACGATGAGTACACAGTTTGCAGACTTTGAACTCTTATTTGTTTTGTGTATGGATATTTTATACTATATATCGATAATCATCCATCTCAAACTTTACAGTGAAAAGGAGTTACGTAATTTGTTCCAATGGGGGCCGCCCAAAGAACTGTAAAAAAAATTATTTTATGTTCTGCATTAAGTGAAAAATATGGATTATAAGTATATTTTAGATGTTAAAGTTTTGTTGGGATTTCAGATAAGTGGTGATTATTTCTTGTCCTCTTCTTTATATATACAGCTAAGGGAAAATTCCAAAAGGTTGTCCAATATTGAATTTTACCTTATTCAAAGTTGTTCTCCTCAAAAGTCTCATTCAAACATAGGAGAAATCCATTACAATGTGAATCTAGAAAGTTTGCAAGTGATAATTGAGATTTGAATGTCAAATCTAATCATATAATAAGCATTTTATTTCCAAAATTTTTGTACTATGTCACTAATTAGCTATACTAAGTGCTTATTTGGTTTTGGTGCCAATTATAATTAATTATTTGATATCAAGTGGTGATTTTTCGATGATGTTTGATCTTACTCCTCATTTATGGTAATTGGCTTTATGTTTTTTTCCGACTATGCCTTTGGTTTTCAATTTTCAATTTTTTAATTTTTATTACCCTGTTTATCTCTGAATAGTTACAACAAACTTGTGTGCGTAAATATGATTGGTATCTTGTTGTTTTACAAAGCTTCCACATGCATGAATAAGTAAGAATGTGCTGCAGATATAGGCATAGGGACAAAACAAATGATTTCACAGGTATTCATGTTCCTATTTCATATGGACTTGAAAGAAAAATATGTGGAATATGCCTGAAACTTTGTTTGACTAATTGACTTTTTTTTAATTGTAAAGAAAGCCTTTTCTTTTTCTTTTGTTTTTAATAATTTTTTTCAGTTTTGGGTTGAGATAATTGCATGACTATGTATGCTAAGAAAGGTAGTATGGATTGATTTGTTGTCGGGTAAGTTCTCTATTCGTTGTTGCTATTTGATTTCTTGTGCTACTTTAATTCAATAACAGTTTTTTGAATAGCAGTTTTTTTTTTTTTGGGTGGTTAACTACTATTAATTAAGTTTTCTTTCATGTTGCTGTCAATTTAAATTTGCTTTGAGGTAAGTTCATTTCTTCATTATGAAAAAGTTTGCCATTAAAAATCAATCATAAAAATAATTACGCAAGGAAAGGGCAGGTGTAAAAGAAACTTATAAATATACCCGTCTTTTTTATATTATTGATGATAAACTTTTAATTCATTTTTGGTTTTATTTCACTTATTTTATTTTATTCAGTGAGCCTGAGGTCTCAATTTCAATTTTGGGCAAGGAATGGCCAAATGTTTAATCAGGCAATTAGGAATGCATTGAAATTTTTTTTAATGTCTAAGACTTTCTACGTGCTCGAATATGTCAGGCAAGCGTAACAATGAGGTGCATGTTGAAGTGGCCGACTACCTCCAAGTGTTGACGTAGATATTGTGGTTGAGAACATCGTTGTTAGTGTATAGTATTGGTTAATGAACAATTCTATATGACATTTGTTTATTAGTGTTGGATATTTTGCCTTTGGGATGACGACGGTGTCAATTGTAATTTTTAACAGATTGTATTACTGTTTAGTACTAGGATTTATGAATATTGGGTATTTAGATGTTTGTTGCAATTTTCTAGTACTCAAATTTTGGATTTTTGATAGGTTTTCGTAATGTTTTGGATAGCTATTACAGAAATGATGTGTGAATGCGTTTGAGACATCAGTTCTATTCGTTTAACACCCAATTTTAACTAATGTGTGTTGTAGTAATGACATCTGTTCTACTGATGCATTTGACATCAGTTAGAAAGTGATATGTTCTATTGTTAGGATGTCGGTTTTATTTATATGTTTAACATCAACTAAAACCTGATGTCTGTTTCTGTAAAGACATCGGTTTACATAATTAATCCGATTTCTATAATCATTTTAGACATCGGTTAAAAACCGATATCTCTAATTTGAGATCTTTAACATCACCCACTAACACATCGGATTTTTTTTTTTTTAACATCAGCTAATAACAGATGTCTAAGTCACTTTTTCTAGTAGTGCACGACGAGAAGAAGTTCCAGCAGATTGAAAAATTTTCCAACGATGCTGTTTGCTCGACATCAAAGTTTACGCTTGATGGTGTTCGAATATTATTACCCAATTGGAATGGGCAGAGCAATAACTTGACCCATAATCTCCACTACACAAAATATAAAAATAATATAACTTATTTGCGTACGTATTTCATATCCTCATGAAATAATTTGTATAGTATGTAAAAAAAGTTGATCAACACGAAAAATAAATAAATAAATAAGAAACATTCACAAAAAAGCAGTATCAAGCCTACGTATATCTAGGGTACCAATAGTCCAATACCATTCTTAGGTATCACCTTAATTTTTAAAAGAACTTTTTGAAACTTGAAAGTATTCTAAATAATGTAAAACATGAGCTTAAATAGGTGTAAATCTAGTATGCGAAAAGTACTAGAGCAAAAAACAAAATAATGCGTACAAACATGGACGGAGCCAATTCAAGCCCAGTGAGGTCATGTGACCTCACTGGATTCTGTAATTTTTTTTTTTTTTTTTTTGAAATTTCTGAGTAAGATGGTTTGTGATGTTTTGGCAATTATATCTTCATGTGATGCATTCTTTGCTGAAGAAAGAAAGGTTGACAGTCGTGTAACAGCACATGGCTTTCGAAGCACTGAATGAGTTTGATTTGACCATTTCTCGTAAAATCCTAGATGTTTATTTGGTGCAGCTTCCTTTTGCAGAAACATGGTTTTGGTATCTAGAGGTGATAATGTTAACACATATTAACTTCCTCCATAACTGTTTCAACTTTCAAGCTTACCAACCATTTTATGTATATAGTTTTCAGTTTTGTGTATTTATTCTATTGTGATCTTCAAATCTTTACCTCTATTTGCGGTTTTGCACTACAGGTATGCAGCTTTGAGGGCCAAAATGTTGTCTTATTCAAACTTGATCTTTACCATTGCTGTGAAATCCATATCTGCCATCAATCTTGAAAAGAGATAAACTATTACAAAATATTCAAGATACATCGTCATCATACAATATGATTAAAATTATGTATAAATTTTTATTTTTTTATTTTTTTTTATTTTTTGCTATATGAAACTTTGAATTTTTCTCAAGGTCAAGGAGGCTTCAACTCGGTTGAATCCCCCTAAATTCATCCCTGAATAAATCTTGCCTACACTGAATAAAAATCCTGGCTCCGTCCCTGCACGACTCTATGTACGATGACTGCCCCAAAATCAAATAATTATCCTGCTAGGATGAGGGGTGATTGTATTAACATTGGCCATTCATATCTATTATATCACATCAAACAAATATGATAAGAATGGGTCCGTAGGTTTTGAATTGAATTTTGAAAATTGAAAGCCATTCAGTAATCCATGATAAGATACCTTTATTTTCTTCAAACTTCAATTATTTCCACTTCCTGATTCACCAACTTTTTGCTGTTTCTAAGAGAACTAATATTTTCGCCCATTGTGACGCAGGGGGATATTAGTATAATAATATATTAATTTAATTAATATAATCAACTTTTATCTAAAATGGTGAGATATTTGAAAAACTCAATTAATATATCCATATTAGGTGTTTTTTATAAACTTTTAAATAATATTTTAAAAAAACATAGTAGTTAATATACTCATAGAAATTATCAAACAATATTAATTTCTTTAATTTATGTAATACACTTATTATATATTTGATTGATATAATATATTATATATTTTATTGATATAATATATTATATATTTTATTGATATAATATATTAAACCGCAATTTCATGTAATCTATATATTAATAAAATGACGGTCAATTTCCCGCTCAATTTTATAATTTTCAGAATTAAAAAATAATATTTTATTTATATTTCCCACTCAAACACAAATACCTAATTTTTAACCCATGCATAATCTCTCGTGATTATCACCCCTGATCTTTTAACAAAATCACTCATTATCCCTCAAATCCATGTTATTATCATGTGTGATCTTTTTAAATCTCCTATCCCTATCTCTCCCATTAAATCACGCAAAATCAAGGAAAAATTTATAGCCAAATGGGACGAAATAATGTGCGTTTATACTTTTTTGACCGCATGTGCTTTTATATAGTTTCGTCATCTCCCTTAAAGATGTTATATCACACATTATTTCTGATCCAGTTCTTAGTTTTATTGTTTTGTTTCTTATACTATTTACCATAAAAAGAAAAATATGTTATTATAATTTTTATTTTACACATATTTTAAATTATCATTTGGTCATAAATCTCCCCGTGCAACGCACGGGAGAAATACTAGTGTATTTATTAAACTCGTTCGGTTCAAACTCCAAAGTATGGAAAATGAATAATTTCATTAAGTTATTAATATTAAAAATAAAAAATATTTTAATTTATAGTTCATCATATATTGAATTAAATACACATTACACGCTCTTTAAAACATGTTAAAATAATGAATATTTTAAAATTCCTTTTTGCTTTCTATATATATATATATATATATATATATATATATGATTGATGACTAACATATAATATATAAAAGAGGGAATAAGGATAAAATATTTATTTTCTTCCCCACCTACACTCGTTTCGGGTTTATGAAAAACCATTAGTTAATTGTCTTTAATAATTAGTTAATTATCAGCATCATTACCCTAATTAATTTTTATAATAATAACATCTTTGTATTAATTATTAATAATTATTAACACAATAAACCAAAAATTTCATGACACCTAAGAAAGGGTGATAGCTATAGAGTCCCAATAATCTTGTGCATACAGAACAATAGCAACAACATAGATAGCTATAGTAGCGACTTTTGCTCTACACAGACAAAGCTATTGGAATGACAGGTAGCCCCACAGGTCCTAAGTCTTGTATGATATATAAATATTATATATAATAGCATTACAACTAAATAAAATATCAGTGGACATTTGAAAAATATAAGTCAACACAAATATTAATTGACAAAAATTATATTTACTTATCATTTTGTTAATTTAAAGTATTTTATATATAAATAAATTGTAACACTTCAACTTCGAGAAGCCGGAGCGCTACAAAATGTCCTAAAACTTTGACTTAAACACGAGATTTCGATAAAAATTTTTTCCTTTTTATAAAAAGATTAAATACTCCTAAATAGATAAATACGTTTCCTGGAAATAAACAATTCGATATTCGAAATCCCTACAATGTGGAAAATAAAGATCCAACGATTACTTGCAGTTTAAAATGTTCAAAACTAAATAGTTCGAATGAAATGAATTAAAAGTCCTGATAATGCCACGCTTGCCACCGCCGCCACGTCGAGCTCTTCAATCTGAAAAATGTTTAAGATACGGGGTGAGTACAACGAAGTCATACTCAGTGGGGAGAACAGCCAAAAATCAGCCAACCATATCACATGCCATACACGCAGTTACAATCGTGTGCATAGCGAGAAGTAAAGGTGGATGCCCCTAACGACACCCCGTAGAAGATGGAAACTTGGGTCCATCACATAGTTTGGATACCCCCAACGATATCCCGTAGAAGATGGAAACTTGGGTCCATTACATAGTTTGGATACCCTCAACGATATCCCGTAGGTGATTGCCCCTCACGACAATCCGTACATTACAACCAGCATGCATTTCGCAATTAACAAAAACACGTACAACATATAACATGGTCAACTAACAAATAAAACACGTTGCAAAGTAATCCCCACCTCAAATAGCAGTACTTGTAGAAATCCTTGAGCTAGAGCTGATGTGATAGCTGGCGCTTAACGTGCCTCGTAAATCGCGCCTAACAGAACAATTAACATAATTTAATATTTTATCCTTAAAATTTTCACTTTAATAATTTATTCGGGTCCTTAAATATTTATTTAAAAGCTATAGGGCCTAATTGATAACTTTGAAAGTTACTTTGAGTTAAATTGAAAGAGAAGCATTGATTGAGGGTGGAAATTGAGGTAATTGGTCAACTAGGATTAATTTGAAACTCAATCGAAACTAAAAGGATTTGAATTGAACTTTTAAAACTTAATTTGGACCTGAGTGAAAGAAATCAGTGGTTTAGGGACTGCTTTGAAGCTACATAAGGCACTTGGGGACTTCAATTGCAAATTATATAAATTCAATTGGAGTCAATTGAAGTAAAATCATAATCTTGGGGACCATTTTAAACTATTTGGAATTGGATAATAAACTAAGGGACTGATTTAAATAGGGATTGAAATTTGGAGGACTAATGGTGCAAATTCCTAACACAAGAGTCAAAATTGGTTCAAAGCTCTCTTCTTTCTCGTGCATACATACATACACGATATAGCAGAGATAGAGAGAGTGAGAGAGCCGCGTCACCACCACCATCGTCAGCCGTTGGAGGGGTCGTCGCCGGCGCCGGCGGCCTCGCCCCGTGGCCGCGCGTGGGTAATCGGCGAAAAGAGAGAGGAAAAACAAGCTTCAATCAGGTATTAGGTGCCAAAGAAATCCGGTGAAATCGAAGGTTTTCGACCAAAGTAACATCAATTGAGTTCGGGTTTAGGGTCACGTACACTGTGTGATCGATTTTGGTGGATGAAAATCACAAGAATCTTGAGGTTGGGTGAAAGGCAACCATGGCCGATTCTCTGCCCAGTTCGGCCTTTTCATTATTATTATTATTATTATTTTTTTACTCCAGCATGAGCAAAGGTTGAGGATGATGGATAAAGTATGGGCTTGATAAGTTTTGTATTGTATGCGATTAAGATGAATTTCGAATGGGAATTCGAATGGATGAATTCTCTTCATCTCCTTTTTTTGTACTCTAAGGATAATGATGGGATATAGACGGTCTGTCGATTGAGAAATTAATTGAATGTGTCGTGTTTGTATGATAACGATGTGTGTACGTGCATATATTCCATATGTTGAAATATTGGGGCTGAGGAAAAACTAGTAGCAGTTAAGTGGGGATAACCAATTACCCTGTTGTGAGTTGGTGATGGCAGAAAACGCTTGAGGCTGCAGATTGCTGTTGGAGCTTTTACCGCCAAGAATTTACAGAGAGTTTTAGAGATTATGGATCGTGCTTTTGCTGTGGAGGTTTCAACGTGAGTAGAAGTAAGTTTAGGGAGTCTTATGGGGGCTAAATCTAAGAAGTTTTAAGGTGGAAGGGATAGAGACGTGGGGTAGTAGTTGTGAAGGTCAGTTAGGATTCTTAACACATAAGCCCACATTTCCAAATTTTCTTAGAGATTGGGTTTGAATTGGGTTGGCCCAAAAGAAAATATGGTGGGCTTGAAGCCCGATTGACAACTTTGGCCCGTAATAAAAATTTCGACCCGATTAAATTATTAAATTTCATCTCATTTTTTTTCTACTAAGCGATTGTTTAATTGAAATTCTTATTTTAAGCGAGAGGTCGCAACGACGTCGTAAAGCGTTGAACATTCAAAATTTTTCTGTTGCGGTCGTTACAATCTCCCCCACTTAAAATAAATTTCGTCCTCGAAATTTAGACTTACTTAATTTAGAATATCCGGATACTTGGCCAAAATCTCGTCTTCCCTTTCCCAAGTGGCCTCATCTTCCCCATGTCGGCTCCACTGGACTTTAACAAGTGAAATCTCTCTATTTCTCAGCTTCTGAATTTTCCTCTCGAGGATCACCACTGGGGTTTCCTCGTATGTTAAATCTTTGTTGACGTTCAGCGAAGCATAGTTGACAATGTGGCTAGGATCATAGACATACTTCCTCAGCATCGAAATATGGAACACGTTATGAACTGCTGAAAGTTCGGGCGGTAGTGCTAAACAATAGGCCAAATCACCAATCCTTTCAAGAATTTCGAAAGGTCTGATAAACCTAGGCCTGAGCTTCCCTTTCTTTCCAAATCTTACGATTCCTTTCATAGGTGCTACCTTAAGGAAAACCGTCTCCCCAATCTGGAAGTATAAATCCTTTCTTCTCTTGTCGGCATAGGATTTTTATCTATCCTGAGCGATCTTCATTCGTTCTCTGATCTTATCCACGGCTCCAACCGTTCGTTCCACGATTTCTTGCCCCAAAATCCTCTTTTCACCGACTTCGTCCCAGTGGACTGGTGATCTACACTTCTTGCCATATAGCGCTTCATATGGTGCCATTCCGATGGTAGCCTGGAAGCTATTATTGTAGGCGAACTCAACCAATGGTAAATGTGTCTCCCAGCTGCCACCAAGGTCTAGCACGCACGCTCTTAACATGTCCTCTAAAGTCTGTGTAGTTCTCTCCAACTGACCATCCGTCTGAGGATGATAAGCAGTGCTAAAATTCATTCTGGTACCCATAGCTATCTGTAGGCTCTTCCAGAATTTAGATATAAATCTAGTATCCCTGTCGGATACAATAGAGACTGGTACCCCATGAAGTCTCACAATCTCTTTGATATACAATTGAGCGTACTGGTCGAGGCTAAAGGTCATTTTCACTGGAAGGAAATGAGCCGACTTGGTCAAACAGTCAACTATTACCCAAATGGCATGATGACCTCTTACTGTTCTGGGGCGTCCCGCAACGAAGTCCATCACGATGTGCTCCCATTTCCATTCCGGAATCTCAAGTGGATTCAACAACCCTGACGGTCGTTGATGCTCAGCTTTCACCTGTTGACAGGTCATACACCTTTCAACAAACGAACCAATCGATCTCTTCATATTTCTCCACCAATACCCCTTTTTCGCAGGTCCTGGTACATCTTTGTACGTCCCGGATGTGTAGTGTAAGGCGAAGAATGGGCTTCTTCGAGGATTTCATTTCTCAAGGTCTCGTCCCTTGGGACACAGAGCCTCCCTTTAAACACGCGAGTGCCATCTGTAGCTATTGCGAAATCCTTAATGCTGCCTGCCTGTACTCACTCCCTGATCTTGTCCAAGAACTTGTCATCCTTCTGTGCCTCTTTGATTCTGTCCCTCAATGTAGGCCGTACCACCAGGGCTGCTATAATGGTATCTGTGCGGCGCGGATGAGTCACAACTTCAATCCTCATATTAGCAAAATCCCTAATCAGCAAGTCTTGGCCAGTCAGCAAGGTTGCCAACCGGCTCCTCGTCTTTCTGCTCAGCGCGTCGTAGAGGATCGTACAGTCGTAGTCCTTAACCAACTCCAACCATCTTCTCTGCCTCATGTTCAACTCCTTCTGAGTGAAGAAATACTTGAGGCTCTTATGATCGGTGTATATCTTATAGTTATTTAGTTTGTGCTTATTTTATAGTTTTTATAAGTAATTTAGAGTGTTTATTATGTTTAATTTTATCTATTTTTAGGTAAAAGACCAACACGGATGAACGGCAATGAAAAGAAGTGAAAAAGGGCAAAAAGGACCAAAAGTGACGAAAAAATGGAAGATCGGGGACCTGCCTTGCAATTTTGTTATGGCCGTAACCGGCTGGACGTACAGCCGTAACACCTCAAGCTAAAGAAAAAAGCAAAAAGTTCCCGAGAGATCGCTACAGCCGTCTCAATTAGGACATACGACCGTATTGAACGAGTTACGGCCGTAACAAGAAGTGCATACGGTCGTGACCATTAGTAGCTTCGAAGCAGAACTCGAGCAGAAGACGCGATACGGCCGTAAGGATCAAGAGATACGGCCGTATCTACGAAAAACCCGAAATTCCTAATTTAACTAGGAATCCTATTTTTGGTGGGTTTTGGCAACTTCTTGTGCACGAAATTAAGTCCTATTTTGAGCCTATAAATAGGGAAGTAAGCCATAACATTAGGGAGAGTTTTTTATGAGAGCTTGGGAGAGCTATTAGAGAGGATCAATTGAAGGCAAAACACACCTAAATTTAGGATTTGCATGGTTTTGGGAGGAGATTCAAGACGGGGTTGATACTTGGTGCAAGATCCACTCTTTACCTTTGATTTCTCTTCTAGATCCGGTGATGAACTCCTTTATTTATTTTGTCCTTTTTATTTACCATGAATAACTAATTTTATTAGTTGGGATGAACGATGTAATTTAGATTGAATATTTGATTTTCGACTCTCAATTTCTTGAACTTTTATTCCTATGTGTTGATTTTACTTCTACGCTTAATGCATGATTTAATTGATCACTAAATCATTAATTTGTGAATTTTAACAAACCGAGAGGTAAGTTAAATATTTAGACCACGTAGTAAAGTCCGGCAATTCACATAAAAGCTAGAGATAGACTCTTATAATTGTTGAGATCCCGCGTGATAGGTGGACATTTATGAATTCCTAGGTGCGTTAATGCATTTAATTAAGGCTTATCCAGACTATACATAGAGATATGGTAGTTGACTTAATTAAATAGGATTGATTTGAACTCGAGAGAGGTAAATTAAATTAATTTCGTGAGTTCGATCTAACACAACTTTAGTGTAGAAATTGAGAGGAGAAATCAAATAGGATAACTAAAGATAAATCGGGATTCCCAACTTCACTCTCCATTGCTTCAACAACTTTCTATTATTTTGCAAATTTATTTCCGCATTATTTACAATTTTAGCTAAATTGTCAATCTTTGGTCTTTCGATTTCTATTTGCTTTTGTTAAGATTAGTTTAAACCAATATTGATTAAATTAGTCCTCGTGGGAACGATAATTCAGACTCTAAAAAGTCCACTTTACCACTTTTGTGGTGATATCGTACACTTGCGATTATTCTCACAACAAGTTTTTGGCGCCTTTGCCGGGGACTATTTTTATTTAATATCGGTTTATATTAATCATAGTTTTTAATTTCAGTTTTAGTTTAATTTTAATTTTAGTTATAAAAGAACTTTGATACTTGTTTTTGTTTCAATTTTTTCAGCAATTTGCGCTCGGTGCTTGACGTGCTCACAAGGGGGCATTCTAGAAGAATTTGACCCAGAAATTGAACGCACATTAAGAGCCAGACGGAAATTGGTCATGGAACGCACAGCTGAGGAAGAAGCGAGGCGCCGAGCTGAAGCAGAGGAAGAGGCACACAGATGAATAGTGTTGATTAATAGGCAAAATGGGGAACGTGAAGAAGACGAGGATGAGGACGACGACGGTGGAAATCTATCTATGGCGCAATTTTTGACTCCACCGGCGGCCCCGTCTCTATCAAGCATCGTGTACCCTCCATTTGGGAGGAATGAATTTCAATTAAGGGCTGATCTCATCAACTTATTCACCAATAACCTCCAGTTTTATGGCCACGCCCATGAGAACCTGCACACTCACTTGGCACGGTTCTTAAGAATGTGCCAAAATTTTAAGTTGGATGGGGTTAATAAAGACGCTATAAGGTTGCGCCTTTTTCCGTATACTTTGAGAGATAGCGCCTTGGAGTGGCTAGAGTCAGAGGCTGATGCAAGCATAACCACTTGGGATGACTTGGCTCGGAAATTTTGCAATAAATACTTCTCACCAGCCAAAGTTGCCAAAATGAAGCTCGACATCTCAACTTTCCAACAATTTGACAGCGAAAGTTTCCATGAGGCTTGGGATAGGTTCAAGGGTTTGTTGAGAAAGTGCCCCAACCATGGAATTGACAAGGAAACCCAAGTGCAATACTTCTATTCCGGATTATCCCCGCAGTTCAAATCCATAGTGGATTCGTCTTCTAATGGATCTATCACTAATAAACGAGTGAACCAAGCGTGGGATCTCTTGGAATTAATCGCCAAGACACACACAATGTTCCCATCATATCGTGTAATTTTGAAGAAAGGACCCATGCCACATGAGAGTGATGTGCTAGCATCCACCAATGCTCAAATCGCCGCATTAACGAAACAAGTGGAACTACTAGTCCGGGCACAGACTCAGGGAATACATTCAATCCAGGCAACCCCGGTATGTGAAAATTGTGGAGCAAATCATGCCATCTCAGATTGTATGATGTTGGCCGCACAAAATGAGCAGGTAAATTTCATGGGAAATACCAATCGCCAACAGTTTAACCCCTATTCACAGACCTATAATCTGGGATGGAAATTCCACCCGAACTTGAGATATGGAGATAGTTCAAATAATCCTCCACCTGAGAACATGCCAAGTTTGGGGGATATGTTCCAACAGTACATGCAGAAGACAGATAAGGTGTTGGAACGAATTGAAGTGAACGCTAAGAATCAACAGGCTTCCATAAAAAATTTAGAGGTGAAAATTGGGCAGATGGCATTACAACTGGCAGAAAGGCCTCGTGGAACATTCCCGAGTAACACTGATAGGAATCCAAGAGAGCAAGCTAATGCCATCTCTATTGTGAAGGAAGAGCCTAAGGGTCAGCCTGTTGAAGAAGCAACATATGTTCCCCAAAAGCTTACGTACCCCCAATCCCATTTCTTCAGAGGCTAAGAGGACCTGCTGAACAAACCGAGGTGCAAGCAATAACAACACGAAGCGGAGTACAGTTGCCTGAAATTAAGAGGCCGGGAAAAGAGACCCAAGGTTCAGTGATTGAGGAACAAAAGAAGGATAAAGAGGAAACTGAACCATTGGTTGAAGTACAAATTGAGGAGAAAGTTGAAGAAGTGGAGAAAAAGACTCCAACTCCGGTTAAAGCCTATTTTCCACCCATCCCATTTCCACAGAGGCTACAAAAGAGCAAGCTCGACAAACAGTTCGCTAAATTTCTGGAAATCTTCAAGAAGTTGCATATAAACATTCCGTTTGCAGATGCTCTTGCTCAAATGCCATTATATTTGAAATTCATGAAGGAGATGCTCTCGAAGAAAAGGAAACTAGAGGAATTTGAAACGGTGGCATTGACAGAAGAGTGCAGCGCGATTCTGCAGAACAAGCTGCCACCAAAGCTACAAGATCCAGGGAGTTTTTCTATCCCTTGCAATATTGGTACTTTAAATTTTGATAGATCGTTATGTGATTTAGGTGCCAGCGTAAATTTGATGCCACTTTCTATTTACAGGAAACTTGGATTAGGCGAGCCGAAACAGACGACAGTGACATTGCAACTAGCAGATCGTACACTCAAGCGTCCATATGGCATAGTAGAGGATGTTCTAGTCAAAGTGGGAAAATTTATTTTCCCCGTGGATTTCATGATAATGAACATAGAAGAGGACATCCGAACATCGCTCATTCTTGGACGACCATTTTTAGCCACTGCACGAGCTCTAATTGATGTGGAAAAAGGATAGCTAATTTTGCGGGTTGATGAAGACAAGGTTACCTTCAACGTCCTTCGACAAGAATGTAAAACTGTCCAAGAAGAAAGTTGCTTTGAGCTCAAGACCGTTAAAAAAGAGGATGTCGAGCCAGATATGCCAGATAAGAAAGCTCAAAGCAACCTGCATGAACTCTGGCTGCCAAAATGGAAGAGGAAAAAGTTTGAAAAGAAATAGCTTGAACAGAATCGGGAGGACTACCTCACTCAATTCAATACTTCCCAATTCCGTTTCAAACCTCCCTGATGATTGTCACAAAGTCGAGCTCTAGACTATAAATAAAGCGCTTATTGGGAGGCAACCCAATGTTTCTTTCCTTTTCTTTATTTTATCTCTATGTGTGCTTTGCGTGCTTGACTTTATTTTTCTTATCTTTTTCTTAGTGTGAGTGCATGTTTACTTTTAATAAAATGATTGCTTCTCATAAGGTGTGTGTTTTGCAGAACCGCTATCGTAGATCAAACCAACCGCACGCAAGGACCCAACACCCCCTGATGCCACAACTGACTTGCTGGGACGTTCAGTAACATTTCTCTTCTTTGATCTTAATTTTTACATTGAGGACAATGTTGGTTTTAAGTTTGGGGGTGTGATTGTGATTTTAATTTTTCCATGTGTGTTTAATTGTGAGTCGTAATGTTTGCGTCAATTTTTTTCCGTTAAAAAAACAAAAAACAAATAAAATAAAATAAAATTTTATGTTAGTCTGTCGAGTAGTGTATCGCCAATGATTGTTTCTTTTGAGCATAATTGCATAAGATGACAGTTAGACTTTTGAACATTACTTGATCTTTTAGCATCTTTTTGTCACTTATCGGTGCACGATTAATGTACTGAGCACACGGTCCTTGTGTGACTTGAATCTATGTTGGGATGTAATCTTAATGCTATTTTCCCTCATATTACCTGTAATGAACTATTTAAACCCATGGAAGTAGGTAATTTCCCCCGAACCAAACTATAGGACCAAACTAGCTAAAAGGCTAAGTTTGGGGGTGGTAAGACTAGTGACTCTGTGTTGGGGGAACTGCAGTTTGATGTGTTGAAGTCTTTGCTTTAAGTTGAAGGATTTTTGGTTGGCGAATCTGTACCGGTACTGACCGAGGCTATCATTCTCCCGTAAAAGAAAACACAAAAAAAGAGAAAAAGAAAAAAAAAAGAAAAAAGAGAAAAAAAAAGACATCATTCACATTGCATATATGCCCCATTCTCTTGCCTCATTGACTCGGGTGATTAAGTCTGAGGGGTATTTTACCTGATGCCTTGAGTGACGAGCTCGGGAGTCATCGACTTAAAGCTCGCTACAAGGGTCAGTGAGAAAGCATTATTGTTGGGGCATTGCATTTCATCTGCATATCATACCAAAAAAAACAAAAAAGCAAAAAACAAAAATTCGGGAAATGAAGAGTGATAGGGGTTTGAAGTGTTGGGAAAAGATTCAAAGACTGGAGATTTGGAAACTTGGAGTAGAGATGGATGGATGGATAGCGGTAGTTTCCTTAACATCTAGTCACTTTTACTTAACATCTTGTGTGGAAAAATGCATGGAAATATTTCTAGAATACTACATGGATTAAATACCCCGACATTTGAGAGAAAAGCATAAGGAGTGAATCCTACGAGTGGGGTAAGGAAAATCGTACCACGAGGGAATACGGGCATGATATTGTGATGTGCATTCTGTGATTACATTCTAACATGGATTTGAGTTGCGCAATGAGTAACGCACACACACACCGTATGTCGTGCATATGATAAGTGAATAGTTTTGTGACTGTTTATTTGGTCTGACTGAATTCTACAAGTATTTTATCGACCAGAGGTGAATAGTACAATACTTGACATGTTCTGAGTCTTGTTTGCAATTAATGTCTATTGCGTGATTGTTTTCTATATGTTGTTTGAGTTTCTTGTTCGAGGGCGAACAAGCGTTAAGTTTGGAGGTATTTGATAGTTATTTAGTTTGTGCTTATTTTATAGTTTTTATAAGTAATTTAGAGTGTTTATTATGTTTAATTTTGTCTATTTTTAGGTAAAAAACCAACACGAATGAACGGCAATGAAAAGAAGTGAAAAGGGGCAAAAAGGACCAAAAGTGACGAAAAAATGGAAAATCAGGGACCTGACCTGCAATTTTGTTACGACCGTAACCGGCTGGACGTACAGCCGTAACACCTCAAGCTGAAGAAAAAAGCAAAAAGTTCCCGAGAGATCACTACGGCCGTCTCAATTAGGACATACGGCCGTATTGAACGAGTTACGGCCGTAACAAAAAGTACATACGGTCGTAACCATTAGCAGCTTCGAAGAAGAACTCGAGCAGAAGACGCGATACGGCCGTAAGGATCAAGAGATACGGCCGTATCTATGAAAAACCCGAAATTCCTAATTTAACAAGGAATCCTATTTTTGGTGGGTTTTGGCAACTTCTTGTGCACGAAATTAAGTCCTATTTTGAGCCTCTAAATAGGGAAGTAAGCCATGACATGAGGGAGAGTTTTTTATGAGAGCTTGGGAGAGCTATTAGAGAGGATCAATTGAAGGCAAAACACACCTAAATTGAGGGATTTGCATGGTTTTGGGAGGAGATTCAAGACGGGATTGATACTTGGTGCAAGATCCACTCTTTACCTTTGATTTCTCTTCTAGATCCGGTGATGAACTCCTTTATTTATTTTGTCTTTTTTATTTACCATGAATAACTAATTTTATTAGTTGGGATGAACGATGTAATTTAGATTGAATATTTGATTTTCGACTCTCAATTTCTTGAACTTTTATTCCTATGTGTTGATTTTACTTCTACGCTTAATGCTTGATTTAATTGATCACTAAATCATTGATTTGTGAATTTTAACAAACCGAGAGGTAAGTTAAATATTTAGACCACGTAGTAAAGTCCGGCAATTCACATAAAAGCTAGAGATAGACTTTTATAATTGTTGAGATCCCATGTGATAGGTGGACATTTATGAATTCCTAGGTGCGTTAATGCATTTAATTAAGGCTTATCCAGACTATACATAGAGATATGGTAGTTGACTTAATTAAATAGGATTGATTTGAACTCGAGAGAGGTAAATTAAATTAATTTCGTGAGTTCGATCTAACACAACTTTAGTGTAGAAATTGAGAGGAGAAATCAAATAGGATAACTAAAGATAAATCGGGATTCCCAACTTCACTCTCCATTGCTTCAACAACTTTCTATTATTTTGCAAATTTATTTCCGCATTATTTACAATTTTAGCTAAATTGTCAATCTTTGGTATTTAGATTTCTATTTGCTTTTGTTAAGATTAGTTTAAACTAATATTGAGTAAATTAGTCATCGTGGGAACAATAATCCGGACTCTAAAAAAGTCCACTTTACTACTTTTGTGGCGATGTCGTACACTTGCGATTATTCTCACAACAATATCTCACACTTGCTGCCATAGAGATAGTGTCGCTAGATCTTTAGAGCATGAACTACTGCGGCCAGTTCCAAATCATGTGTTGGATAGCTCTGCTCATGAGTTTTTAACTTTCTAGAGGCATAGGCGATCACTTTCCCATGTTGCATCAGTACACAACCCAATCCTTGTTTGGATGCGTCGCTGTAGATCACAAATCCCTCGGATCCCTCTGGAATCGCCAACACTGGAGCTAACATCAATTTCTATTTAAACATCTGAAAGCTCTTCTCACATTTGTCTGTCCACTTGAACTCCACTCCCTTCCAAGTCAACTGTGTCAAGGGGCTAGCTATCTTAGAAAATCCTTCGATGAATCTTCGATAGTAACCAGCCAAGCCTAAGAAACTGCGAATTTCACCCACATTCATTGGCGTACTCCAATTTGAAACTGCCTCAACCTTGGCTGGGTCGATCTCGATGCCGTTGGCAGTTACAAAGTGCTCCAAGAATCCAATGCGATCGAGCCAAAACTCGCACTTCCTGAACTTAGCGTATAACCTCTCCTGGCGAAGAGTTTGTAATACCATACTGAGATGCTCTTCATGTTGTGTCTTATCCCTTGAGTATACCAGTATATCATCAATGAAGACTATAACGAACCGATCAAGGTCCGGATGGAAGACACGGTTCATTAAGTCCATGAAGACGGCTGGTGCATTAGTCAACCCAAACGGCATTACAGTGAACTCGCAGTGAAAGGGTGAATGAGAGTAAATTAAAAGTGTTTTAAAGTGTTTTAAAGTGTTTTAAAGTAAAAGAGGAGAGAGAATGAGTGGAGATGAGTGGTTGAGATTTATGGATGTGATGAGATATGTGGATGTGACTGATTTAGGAGAGAGAAAAAAGTTGAAAAAAGTGGAAAAAAGTGATAAAAAGTGGTAAAAAGTGGGAAAAGTAAGATCCATTCATGCTCATATCGCGTCCGGAATGCGGTCTTGGGTATGTCATTTTCTTTGATCTTGAGATGATGATAACCTTACCTCAGGTCGATCTTAGAGAATACACTGGAACCTCTCACCTGATCGAACAAATCCTCTATTCGTGGCAACGGGTACTTGTTCTTGACTATAAGACGGTTCAATTCTCTGTAGTCGATGCACATCCTCATCGACCCATCCTTCTTCTTCACGAAGAGCACTGGTGCTCCCCAAGGGGATACACTGGGTCGGATGTAACCTTTGTCTAGTAACTTTTGTAGCTGCACTTTCAATTCTTGGAGTTCCTTCGGTGCCATCCTATACGGCGCTTTGGATACAGGTGCGGCTCCAGGTACCAATTCGGTTGCAAACTCCACATGTCTATCAGGGGGTATCCCTGGTAAGTCTTCAGGGAACACGTCCACAAAATCCCGCACCACTAGAATGTCCATTGGGGTTAGCTCCGTCGGCTGTGTGCCAACCATGTTTACCAAGTACCCCTGGCAGGTACCCTTCTTCAACATCCTTTCCGCCTTCAATGCTGATACAATTCGGGGTATGGTTCCAACCTTCACCCCAAAGAAAGAGAAATCCTCCTTCCCAGGCTTCTGGAAGAGTGTCTCTCTCTCACGACACTTTATAGTGGCATAGTTACTACTAAGCTAGTCCATTCCTAATATAATGTCAAAATCTTTCATGTCTATCACATACAGGTCAGCCTCTAAGTTCTTTCCTTCAAGTTCAAATTTAACGGCTCTAGCTTTTCGTTGAACACTAATCGTTACTCCTGGCGGGATGCTAACTTCTAGGTCATCATTTACGTTTTCACATAGACTACCAAGCTTGGCACGAAAACTAGCGGATATGAATAAATGTGTAGCACCAGAGTCAAACAACACGATAACAGGTATATCAAATACTTGTAACATACCTGTGATCACGTCCGTCCCATGCTCAGCCTCCTACTGAGTAAGTGCAAACACTCTGGCATTCCCCTTCTTCCGAGTGTCTTCGCTCTTACCGTCGGGGCAGTCTCCAACCAGGTGCCCTGGCTTCTTGCATCGATAGCACACTCCTGAACCATATAGACATTCTCCTCCGTGGCGCCTCCCACACTTAGGGCATGTTGGCTTGTCTGTCATGCCAGTGTCGTTCTTTCCCTTAGAGTCTCCTCCTGACTTTCCTCTCTTATTCTGAAACTTACCCTTTCCTTTCTCTTGGCCATTCCATTTTCGTTTCCCGGACGAATCTCCAGTCTGCGGAGCGATCTGATCTAGTTTCAGACGGGAAGCCATAATGTGTGCTTGCCTCACAACCTGGGCATAGGTGGGGAAGCTGTGAGCAGACAGTATGCCCCCAATTTCTGGTCGTAGGCATCTCTCAAACCTTCTGGCCTTAGTGATGTCAGTATCCACCAACCTGGAAGCCCAACGGGACATCTGTTCAAACTTCCTTTCATACTCAACAAGGGTCATCTTCCCTTGCTTGAGATTGATGAATTCTGCCTCTTTCGTCCACGGAGCTCTTGGGGTAGGTACTTTTCCATCACCACCTCCTTAAATCGCATCCAGGTCATGGCGCGTCGGTCAACCTCTGTTAAGGAGCGTTGATGAGATTCCCACCAATGACCAGCATCCTCGGTCAGCATAAACTTCGCACACGACACCTTTAGGGCATCCTGGAGAGCCATGTGCTTGAAGATGCGCTCTAAGCCCCGCAGCCATTCTTCCGCTGCCAAGGGACCATCTCTCCCATTGAAGGAAGGAGGCTTATAGCGTCGAAACTCGCCAATAACCTGAACTGTGGCATTAGCACGAGGTGGTGCGTTGTCTACGCTCTGGTCATTGTTGTGTTGGTTCTGATTGTTGTTCTGCTGATTGAGCTCCTGTACGGCTCTCAACAAGTCACGAAGAAGGCCAGCTTGTGTGTTGCTGCGTGCCATTTCCTTAATCAACCAAATAAGAGTTGATTTAGCGTTCATTCAACTTGTTACAGAGGAATACTATCTCGTGGATTAATGGATAACAAAGTCAATGAACCAATCAGCAATTTTTATTATCAGCTCAAGTTTCGATAGGAAACAAAATAATGAAGTTGTAACAAATGTTCAAGATCCATAGCCCCAATCTCAAAGGAACCCACATGCATCATAATCCTACTACATTGAATGAATTGAGTCTACTGAACACCTGACTAAACCTCATCCTACAACTGAATAAAATCCCACTAGCTACCGCCCTAAGAGACTCTAATCCTCCCAAAGTTTCTTATAGAAGTCATAATCTGAGTCTGAGTCGATCGGAGGTGCGTCCAAACATTTGGTTCGCTCCGTGGGCCGCGCAGCTCCCATGGGGTCGTCCTCAGCCAATCCTTGCTCATTGTCGAGCTTCTCGAGCAATCTATTCGTGAACTCCCGGTAGCAAACGGCTATGGAAGATCCCCAAAGATCTCCTGCATTTCCATGAGGACGTCGTGAGCAATCTCATCCCAGTCATCAGGCATCGTCTCTATGAGACGAAGGATGGCATCAAGCGATGTAGTCGGATGACCCTTCTTCCTTGCAGCAACCCAAACTCTCTCCATTTCCACGATGTGCTGTCTCAGGGTGTAGTTCATCGGCCATACATACTCGTCATAATCACGGCATTCCTGCGCATAGGGTCTTCGGCGAATAGACTTCCTAGCTGTCCATTGACCAGCAGCCATCTCTATCGTACCAATTATGGAAAAAGGCCAGTTAGGTGACTTTTCTAATTCATTTTAGTCTAAATTCGAGGACTAAGTTTCAAAATTTTCTCAAAGGTACATAAACTAACATCACCTGCTCGAGCTCAATTAACGTAGGAAGAGATGAGGTACCATGGATGCAACTACAGAAATATATGTATATATTTATATGTTCATGTACTGCACGAGGCTAAACAACTTTTTAAATTTCATAACATTTGAGTGCAGTAAGATTTCATAGCTTAACTTCTCATGTTGTATCCAACCCTCATCTCTCAATCTAAAAAATAGTGTTTCTTTGAAAATAAATTTCTTTCTTTACCTCTTTGGAGTCGGCGTAGCATGGCGTAACAGGAGCGGGCATCCACCACTTATAGCTTTTAAACTTTTCAAAAGTTTTTAAATAAGAATTTTCTTTTGCGAGTCTACAGAAAAGTAAACCTTCGCTCTGATACCAAACTGTAACACCCCAACTTCGAGAAGCCGGAGCGCTAAAAAATGTCCTAAAACTTTGACTTAAACACGAGATTTCGATAAGTTTTTTTCCTTTTATAAAAAGATTAAATACTCCTAAATAGATAAATACGTTTCCTGGAAATAAACAATTCGATATTCGAAATCCCTACAATGTGGAAAATAAAGATCCAACGATTACTTGCAGTTTAAAATGTTCAAAACTAAATAGTTCGAATGAAATAAATTAAAAGTCCTGATAATGCCACATTTGCCGCCGCCACGTCGAGCTCCTCAATCTAAAAAATGTTTTAAGATAAGGGGTGAGTACAACGAAGTCATACTCAGTGGGGAGAACAGCCAAAAATCAGCCAACCATATCACATGCCATACACGCAGTTACAATCGTGTGCATACCGAGAAGTAAAGGTGGATGCCCATAACGACGCCCCGTAGAAGATGGAAACTTGGGTCCATCACATAGTTTGGATACCCCCAACGATATCCCGTAGAAGATGGAAACTTGGGTCCATTACATAGTTTGGATACCCCCAACGATATCCCGTAGGTGATTGCCCCTCACGACAATCCGTACATTACAACCAGCATGCATTTCGCAATTAATAAAAACGCGTACAGCGTATAACATGGTCAACTAACAAATAAAACACGTTGCAAAGTAATCCCCACCTCAAATAGCAGTACTTGTAGAAATCCTTGAGCAAGAGCTGATGTGATAGCTGGCACTTAACGTGCCTCGTAAATCGCGCCTAGCAGAACAATTAACATAATTTAATATTTTATCCTTAAAATTTTCACTTTAATAATTTATTCGGGTCCTTAAATATTTATTTAAAAGCTGTAGGGCCTAATTGATAACTTTGAAAGTTACTTTGAGTTAAATTGAAAGAGAAGCATTGATTGAGGGTGGAAATTGAGGTAATTGGTCAACTAGGGTTAATTCGAAACTAAAAGGATTGGAATTGAACTTTTAAAACTTAATTTGGACCTGATTGAAAGAAATCAGTGGTTTAGGGACTGCTTTGAAGCTAAATAAGGCACTTGGGGACTTCAATTACAAATTATATAAATTCAATTGGATTCAATTAAAGTAAAATCATAATCTTGGGGACCATTTTAAACTATTTGGAATTGGATAATAAACTAAGGGACTGATTTAAATAGGGATTGAAATTTGGAGGACTAATGGTGCAAATTCCTAACACAAGAGTCAAAATTTGTTCAAAGCTCTCTTCTTTCTCGTGCATACATACATACACGATACAGCAGAGATAGAGAGGGTGAGAGAGCCACGTCACCACCACCATCGTCAGCCGTCGGAGGGGTCGTCACCGGCGCCAGCGGTCTCGCCCCGTGGCCGCGCGTGGGTAATCGGCGGAAAGAGAGAGGAAAAACAAGCTTCAATCGGGTATTAGGTACCAAAGAAATCCGGTGGAATCGAAGGTTTTCGACCAAAGTAACATCAATTGAGTTCGGGTTTAGGGTCACGTACACTGTGTGATCGATTTTGGTGGAGGAAAATCACAAGAATCTTGAGGTTGGGTGAAAGGCAACCATGGCCGATTCTCTGCCCAGTTCGGCCTTTTCATTATTATTATTATTATTATTATTATTATTTTGTATGATGGATGATGGATAAAGTATGGGCTTGATAAGTTTTGTACTGTATGCGATTAAGCTGAATTTCGAATGGGAATTCGAATGGATGAATTCTCTTCATCTCCTTTTTTTGTACTCTAAGGATGATGATGGGATATAGATGATCTGTCGATTAAGTAATTAATTGAATGTGTTGTGTTTGTATGATAACGATGTGTGTACGTGCATATATTCCATATGTTGAAATATTGGGGTTGAGGAAAAACTAGTAGCAGTTAAGTGGGGATAACCAATTACCTTGTTATGAGTTGGTGATGGCGGAAAATGCTTGAGGCTGCAGATTGCTATTGGAGCTTTTGCAGCTAGGAATTTACAGAGAGTTTGAGAGATTATGGATCGTGCTTTTGCCGTGGAGGTTTCAACGTGAGTAGAAGTAAGTTTAGGGAGTCTTATGGGGGCTAAATCTGAGAAGTTTTAAGGTGGAAGGGATAGAGACGTGGGGTAGTAGTTGTGAAGGTCAGTTAGGATTCTTAACATATAAACCCACGTTTCCAAATTTTCTTAGAGATTGGGTTTGAATTGGGTTGGCCCAAAGAAAATCTGGTGTGCTTGAAGCCCGATTGACTACTTTGGCCCGTAATAAAAATTTCGACCTGATTAAATTATTAAATTTCATCTCATTTTTTTTTGCTAAGCTATTGTTTAATTGAAATTCTTATTTTAAGCGAGAGGTCGCAACAACGTCGTAAAGCGTTGAACATTCAAAATTTTTCTATTGCGGTCGTTACATAAATATAGAGTTTACAGCCATACATCATATATTTATAAATTTCATTTTAGTATTACTGTATTATAAGAATTAAAAATTAGTTAACAAAATTGGTAATTGGACTTTATTATTTTTATTTTTTTTGAAAGGGATGTAAGTTTATTTAATTCAATTCAATATGAAAAATAAATCCAGCTTAAATTATAGTACACTAATTATGTTGTTATGAACAATTTTGTTTTTTATTTGGCTAAATTAAACTTTTTATTAGAGAATCAGTCATATAATGGATGGAGTAAATTAAAATAATATGTCACTTAAAATAATAAACAAAAGTTGTAGTAGTTCAAATGGTAAGAATATCGTGTATTAAAAAAAAGGTAATGAGATCAAACCTCCAAAACGTATGCTTTTAAAATAAATAAGGAAAAAAGATTCCAAAACCTCTTGTGGTTTTAATAATATATTAATTAGTTTTAGAGTTAAACTAGCAGTAACACCCATGCGTTGCACGGGGAGCCGAGTACATTTCCAAAACCTCTTGTGGTTTTAATAATATATTAATTAGTTTTAGAGTTAAACTAGCAGTAACACCCGTGCGTTGCACGGGGAGCCGAGTACATTGATACGTAATTCCTATTAATATATATAAATTATTAGTACTGAAAATGATTACAAAAGATAACACTACAATCTAAAACATCACACGATTTAAGTAAAGCATATTCACTTTTAAAAAACAAAAAAACATTCAACGGAGTTTCAATTCCAACCTATAAATATTGGTACAACTTGTAACGATCAACATTTCGGAAATATCCATGAACAATATAATTTTACATTCGTATCTAACAATAATAATATTTGTTAATTATTCACAAAATTATATTGGACAATAATACCAAACATTCTATAAAATTCATAAATACATCAATCTTGAATGTGCAATGGACAACATGTGGTAGTCTTTCCTTCATGGCTTTCTTGTCATGCAATGCGTAAGGAATGGATGTATGATCGATACACATGGTAACCTACAATAGCACAAGTAAGAACAAATCTCATTAATATTGAAAAATACAAAAGCAATCCATAAGACCTCGATGATAATAAAGTAAATAATGGGCCACAACAATAAACCTAATTAATGTAGGTAATAAACTAATTTTATAAAAATTTTGATAGAATTTCGCCTGTATTTCATACTAATCCATCCTGCAAATATCAAAGGCGAAACTTACCAAAAAGAACAAAACTTAATTTACAACAAATAAATGTTTTGATAAATATTAATAGTATAAAAATAGAATAACAAAAAATACAAATTGAATATTGGTTAGAGCACTAAACTTAATTAATATAATAGTGAAAGAATTCTAATATAAATGCAAAATAAAATAAAATAATATTAAATTAAATGCTATATTATTAAAATAACCAAAATAAAAAACTCTATTAACTTTTGCTGAGCTTATATATATATATATATATATTGAAATTATTTTGCATTCTATTGTATTCGAATACAAATTCGAGGGATATTAATTATACAATCGTCTGATATATGGTATTGACAATCAATATATGAATAATAATTTCAAAAATTTTATTGTGAAATATAATCAACACATAAATATATTATAGAAATGATAATGTAATAGGTACAGTTTGGCAGACCCAATACCCCGGTCTTGTCCTTATCTTTGTCCCGGCCATATCTTCATTTAACCGAAGTCGAGTGAAAATGAAATAAGAGGGAACTAATTCTCATTCCTATCCATACGGCACTAGTACAACTCAAGCATTGGGTGGCGGTTGTTTGATCGTCACCCAAAGCCGCGACACCCAAAATATGCTTTTGGGTGTCGTTTGGTAAAAACGCCACCCAAATACTTCGGGTGGTGGTTGTTTTTTAAAAATAACCGCCACCCTATCTATAAAATGTTTTTTTTTTGTTTGCAATTCAATTTCGGGTGGTGATTTCAATACAACAACCGCCACCCGATTGCCTTTTTTATTTTTATTCTTTGTTTATATTTTACTTTGGGTGGCGGTTGAAACATAACAACCGCCACTCAATGCTTTTATTTTTTTTATTTTTTTTTTTGCAATTTAATTTCGGGTGGCGGTTTCAGTCTAACAACCGCCACCCAATTGCCTTTTTTATTTTTTTGTTGTTTATATTCTGACTTTGGGTGGCGGTTGAAACATAACAACCGCCACCCGAATTTAATTTATTTTATTTTTTTATATCTGGGGTGGCGGTTTAAATGACACAACCGCCACCCCCCATCAAATTTTTTTCCGCCCGGCTTCTGTTGTAGAAAACTGTAATTTAATACAGTCAATTAAACCTGCAATTACACTATATATTTTTCCACAATTACATTCATACAGCTCAAATCACCACAACTAAATACTAAAACCAAAAAAGCGAATGTATAACATTGAGCTGCACAATTCTGATATATATACAACACAAATTAAAAAGGATATGCATACCACAACTCCAACTACTTAACAACTTAAAGCTAATTAAGTAAAACTAACTAAAAAAAAACTACAATTCCAATGCAACTTTACATACAAGTCCAAATGAAGTTCGTGGCTATATTTACATTAGTAGCTACAAGTACAAGAGTTAACATGAAGTTCCGTGCACGAAAATATAATAAAAGCAGAAGTAAAACGAATATAACCATGTAAATGATCATTTCAATTCATAACTGATCGGAAGAATTGAACCCAAAGTTCTCGCACGATATTGATGTCGTCCTGAGAATACTCTTCAACTTGACTAGTCTGCGAGTAAAACGAAAGTTAATAAGTTATATACACTTTCAATAAAGTACTGAATGCCTAAATTAACAATTTACATTTTATAATAATAAACATACCGTTTGTAGTTCATGGTCGTGACCATAGTCTATCATTAGGTCATGCATATTCTTCATAACACAATAACCACACTCATTATCTCCTGGTTGTTGCGTACACTAAAATTTGTACATAGCAAAAAACCAAAATAAGTAATACGAAAATAATCAAATTTGAAAGAAAACCATATATCTTCTAACAGAAGACGAACCAAATTACGAAAAAAATTATTAGTGTTAAAATGTGTGTATATACATACCAGAGGATATTTCCATTCAACACTGCTTTGTCTTATACCCAATTCTTTCCATATCCCTCTAAAAGCCATAAAAATTTAAATTATATGAACAATATTAATACGTAAGTGATCTAAACTCCAACTTATCATGCGAAAACCAATAAATGAAATGAAAGTCATTGGCTATTTGCTTACACGCATATGAGCGATTTGACCTCCAAATTTCTCTCCTGATTAGCTAATGAATCCAATACATATACTGTATTGGCCGAGGGTTCAATAACAAGCAATAACCAGTGGTGACTAACAAACGAGATAGTTAGCTTTTAATAATTTTCGAACTAACATTAGATGCATATGTCAAAGTATGAGTGATCTTACTCTTGGTGATACCGGGCCATAATGTATTTATTGTCCTCCAAACTACGCAGTGCCCCGGTTAATGTAGACTGACGTCTGCCGATGTTGAGATCTAACCATGGTGGCCGATATTTGCGACGGACTCATAAAGCCAAATGGTATTTGATACAGCTTACAATTCCGATGAATGTACCTATATTAAATAATACACGAAGATACTATCTTTGGTAACCGAAAATTGAAAGAGTTATGTAATCTCAAATTGGAATTGAAGGCTCACATTTGAAATACTTCCACAATAGAAGTATTCAACCAGCTCATTGTCATGAGGTCGGCGATATCAGTAGAAGTCACAAAAACTTCGGTATCGGATGATTCAGGAAACAAGTCGTCGAGCGGGACCACCAAAGTGTCACTATCAACAGGCAACATATTGATCAGATCGACCAATTGCTTGCAAGAGCTGGGAAGAGTCCGGTATGTTGCTTCATCAACGAGATTGTGTGATCCGGTTGTTGACATAACAACACTTTGAGGTTTCTTCAGTTGATAAGCCTGATTATCCTTATTACCAACAATATATAGTATCCTACAATAGTAAATTACTTATTACAACGTGCACATTAAATACATGCTAAATTAAAGTTTTAAAAATAAATAAGTAAAACATATTATGAAACTCTCAACAACTTACATTTTCCAAGCAAATCATGCATTTTGGCCATTGAACAAAACTTCCAATGGCGTCACCTATGGTAACTAAGTCATCTCGAACCGGCTCGGGAAGAGGCAACTCACGACATTGCTCATGAACCATATCAATTCGTACCTTGACATTTCCTTCTTTGAGTTTGCAACCATGCACGATAGTGTCTTTTGTAATAGGATAGCAAGTCCCCTGAGCTACCTGTAGGGACTGGCTTCCACGTATTATAGACAGTATACAATTGGTAATTTCCTATCGATCAAAAAAATTATCAAGAACAATTAATGTTAACTCATGAGAATAATTGTAAAGTTGATTACTAATAACATTTTAAAAGAAGTGAAATATTGCAATTATTACCAATATTTTAAAACTAATTAAAAATTTTGAAATACCATAATGGTCATAAATGGATCTTACGCAGCCGAGGCGTGACAAACACTGTTATTGCTTGCAGGTCTAGTATCTGGCATCGTGGCTCTCATATCAGGAGGCAATTGGATGCCTAATCGAATGAGCGTATCAACAACTCTCTGCTGCACCCTATTGTCAAATTCAGCATTCAATTGACTTTGGACCTCCCGCGCAGCAACACTATCTAACTCATCCCGGTCCATAGTGCGTTTTTTGGATTTTTCAGACCTTTTTCCAAAAACTGCCCTCACGCCGCCTACATATCCACCGAAAGTCCTCGGCCGACCAGGATGATCCTCTTTCCCTAAAGCTTCCTAGAGTATATCGTGATGTCGGTCCGGGACAAATGTCTCCTCCTTAAGTTCTTGAGACTTATCCACCTGTTTAAATAAAATTAAAATTAAGTGTCAATAGTTATTATTGGTTAATTTATCGAAAGTATGCACGTGAGGAAAGTAATATTACTCACAATCTTGTTATACACCTCTTTAATATCATTGGGATATATCACTGTTCCATCAGGGCGTACTTGTAATCGTTCTCGTAAGTAATCCCATGACCGATCACTGTGAAAAATCTCTTCGGGTACAGACCCGCAAGATGATAAATGCCCTAGAGGATCATCCTTTGCCCACACCTCCTTCATCCCGGCATAACCTGCGGCTCCCATGTGATGGGGATATTTGTTATAAGACTGGCTCTTCTTCGCCTTCTCACTAATGTCCTTCCAGAAATTAATAGCATACCATTAGTGAGATATATACAATTCTCACAAGATGATACAAATATTATTTTATAGAAAAAGGAAAGAGAATTATTGCATAGTTAATTGTAATCAGTAAAGTATACCTGAAATTTTTTACTACCGATTGTTTGTTTGAATTCTTCCCAATCTTCCATGGTGATGAAGTTATACACCTATGGTGGCGTGTCTGTTCTTGGTTTCTTTGGGTGAATCCACTTCTTCACGAGTTTGCTTTTAAAATTCCTCATTCGTAATCCATCTTCTGACACAATCGCCTTTTTAAGGCTGTCATCCTTCAAATTACATGTTATCTGCAATATTAAACAAACGGGTCTCTTAGCACTAAGAAAAGTGGTGTTAACCAGAACACAATTTAAATTTATATTTTTATTACCTTAATATCTTCCAAAATGGTGTTCTTTAGCCCGCTTTCCACAGCTCTCCAGTTACCGTAATTTATATTTACGTTGGAGCGCGCAACTACCCCAATATAATGCCGAAACCCAGTACTATGCGGCCCCGTCGGCTGGAGTAGGTCATCGAAATCAGCATCGATTAACTGAATTTTCGAACCCTTCCACTTCGACATGGTCGTCAACCCTCTACTCCATTTTGTGCTATTATCAGCACATGGTGAACCTGATGGGGATGAAGAATCCGACATGTTTGCCACAATCTACCGCACAATCTACCGCCTCCCTGGACGTCTAACAAACAATAACATTAATAATCACGATTATAATAAATAAGAAACGCCTACAATAAGTAAGAACGAAAAAACAGCTCTACTGTTAGTAATGAAGATAAGATATGACATCCAAATGAATTGATATTATCCATAAATAGTAATGAAACAAATACAATGTTAACAAAAATAGAGAATTCACCTATCATTCCACGTACTCTCCTTCCTGATGGTCCGAACGAAGGTAATTCGTTCCACTGTTGTGCTCCTGCGAATCTAATTGAGGTAGTTCAGTTGAAAATGGTGGCATTTCATCCCAGTGATCATATTCATCTTCGTCAACTACATCACCAATACCAACAATACGCCTCTTTCCTTGGAGAACAACCGACAACTTTGCATCGCCTGGATCAGTAACATAAAATACTTGTTTAGCCTGTGATGCAAGTATAAACGGGTCATTACGACTTCCAACCCGAGAAAAATCCACCCTAGCGAAACTCAATTTATCTTTTGATACACCGTGCGTTGTCCACCCATTTGCATTGGAATACACATATCTGGAATACCTTATAATCAAGTTCCCAAATTTCTTCAATCACACCGTAGTATGTATCAGTACTATTATCAGTGGATATTGCCACTTGTGTGACTCCACTGTTCTGCATCGTAATTTTATCATCTTGGCTTTTTGTATAAAATGTGTACTCGTTAATGTCATATCCCTGGTAAGAGGTAACACGTGAAGCGTGCCAGTAAGCCAACCACTTTATTGTTTCTGTAACCATTTCCAGCATATGCGTCAATTGGTTCATTACTTTATTTTTGAACCATTTTGCAAAACAATGATTATGTTCATTAACCAACCACCTCTCCCCCTTTAAAGGATTCTCTACTCTTAAAACTGCCTTATGCTCATCGAAGTATGGTTGAATCGCGGCAAGATGATGTAAGACGAGAAGATGAGCTTTGGCTAGGTCTTCAGCACTGGGATCGATCGGCTTATGTCCAACAATACCTTTACCTTCGAGCCTTCCCTCATGTCGAGATATAGGAATACCAATGGGTCCGGCTTTTGCTAGGTAATCAGTACAAAACTCAATGACTTCTTCAGCAACATAACCTTCTACGATACTGCCTTCGGGTCTAAATCGATTTCTTACATGTCCCTTCAGGATACCCATGAACCGTTCGAATGGATACATATTGTGCAAGAACACCGGACCTAACAACTTGATTTGTCGAACCAAGTGAATAACCAAATGCACCATAATATCGAAAAAAGATGGTGGAAAATACATTTCAAACTGACAGAGGGTTACAACAACATTTGCCTGCAATCTATCTAACTCGTTCGCCTCAATAACCTTGCTGAATATTGCATTGAAGAAAAAGCGAAGTTGTGTAATTACACGCCTGAAATTTTCGGGCAGTATGCCTCGAAGAGCAATTGGTAATAGTTGTTGCATCATAACATGACAATCGTGAGATTTCATCCCAACCAACTTCAAGTGCTTCATCGACACCAATCGACTAATGTTTGAAGAATAACCGGATAGAACCTTCAAACTTCTCAAGCATTCACAAAATTTTTGTTTCTCCCTTTTAGACAGGGTGTAGCAAGCTGCTGGTAAGAATGGACGCTTCCCTAACTCTTCAATAGGTGCTAACTCAGGCCGTATTCCCGATTCCATCACGTCCTTTCTAGCTCCGGCCGAATCTTTCGTCTTTCCTGTAATGTTTACCAACATCTCGATGACACTATCACAAACATTCTTCTCTACATGCATGAAATCAATACAATGTCGCACCTCTAAATACTTCCAGTATGGTAAATCCCAAAACATCGATCTCTTCTTCCATATACTTTTTCTAGTCGGCTTAGAAGTCTTACCAAACTGAATTGAAATGTCTTTAACTCTTTTAATAACCTCTTTACCAGACAACGGCAACCGTGCGACTCGGTTCTCGATTTGCCCATTGAAATCCTCTTTATTTCTCCGATATTTATGATTTTTAGGAAGAAAGGCCGGATGATTCATGTACACATTTTTCTTGCAATTACTTAAATACAAGCTAAAAGTTGCATCTTCACACACGAGACATGCCTTGCCACCCTTAATCGTGTAACCCGATAAGTTACCAAAAGCAAGGAGATCATTTATGGTGCAGAATAGCATTGCACGTAAATTGAAATTCTCCCGACGATTAGCATCAAACACCTCTACACCCTCATCCCACAGCGTTTTTAGATCATCAATTAGCGGAGCTAAGTACACATCGATGTCATTTCCCGGCTGTTTCGGACCTGAGATTAGTAACGACATCATCATGTATTTACGCTTCATAGACAGCCAGGGAGGGAGGTTATAGATCACCAAAAGCACCGGCCAAGTGCTATGTCAACTGCTCATATCGCCGTGGGGATTCATTCCATCTGTACATAATCCGAGCGGAAGGTTAGGATCTTCATTTCCAAAATCGCGAAATCTTCTGTTGAAATTGCACCATTCAGGTGAATCAGCAGGATGCCTTAATTTACCATCTTTTTTCCTCTCAACTGCATGCCACAATAATTTTACTGCATCGTCTGCATTTGCAAACAATCGTTTAAACCTTGGAATCACTGGCAAATACCATAACACTTTAGCTGGAGAGCCATTCTTACCCCCGCTATTAGCATTGCGACTGCTTCTCTTATACCTCGGTACTCCACACTTCGGACACACATGCAATTGGCGGTACTCTTTCCGGTACAGTATACAATCATTTGGACAAGCGTCTATCTTCTCAATTTCCATACCCAAAGGGCATAACATCTTTTTTGCCTTGTACGTTGAGTTAGGCAACTCATTATTATCCTGGAAGCATATCTACTAAAAGCTCCAATAGTGCCGTGAAACTTCGATCACTCCACGCACTCTTCGCCTTCAAATTTAACAAACTGAACACAGCTGATAATTTATTGTATTTTAGACAACCAGGATATAAAGGCTTTTCAGAATCTGCAAACAGTTTATCGAACTCATGTGGCCTATCAACGAAGTCATCTTGCACATCACGCAACATTTCATCCAACCGGTCATGTTCCACATTCATCTCTACATTTTCCGCATGATCGTCGCTGTCATTGCCCAACCGATGTTCATTATGCCCACCACCGGTGCCACCACTGCTTGTACTACATATTATTTTCTCACCGTGCCAAAACCAACATGTGTAACCCATCTTAAACCTGTTTTTAAATAGATGGGTTCTTACTACCGCAACAGTGTCAAAACCAATTGTATTATTGCAAACTGAACAGGGACATACAATCTTAGCCTTATTATACTTTATTTTATCCTCCTCAGCACATTTCAAAAACTCAATTACTCCTTTTATATATTCAAGAGAAATAGGATTCCCATACATCCAACTCCGATCCATTTCGAACAACCTATAGAGTTATTATTCCATAATATTAACTCTGTAGCTATATCATAAAAGATAATGATCATCGACATTTTTTTGTAATGAAGCATGTAATGGAAGTGTTCTAGATCGGCCTTATAAGTTCGTATCTAATCAAAAGGATAGGGACCTAAACCATTCGTCATCTCCACGTAATATCAAACTGTGTTATTTTTTGTGTAGAACCGGCATTGTATTTTCTTGGTAAATTTCGGCAGCATCTCCCTTTAGTTCTCCTAAGTGTGTAATTCACGTAAAACGTAATCCACACCCGGAGAACGAATGAGGATACTACTGAAATTCACATAAATACATAACCGTTCACAAAAAAAATTAAATCTAACATAGTTCGACATACGCAGATCAATGACAAACTCTCCACTGGAAGAATTCAAAGATAACCTTGTATATCTTAAACTGTGCAACAATTTGATCACAGTTAATGACATACAAGATTATCTTCAAACAGTTTTTGAAGTTTAATGCAAATGAAGTGCGATGTACTACAATAAGATCCGTTATAACGAAAGGATAGAGAAATAATTCGATAATTTGATGTATTTACCGCACAAAACTATTAGAATGGCTATACTAAAATGATATTAAATAATACTTTTAATCCCAAGCTAATTGATCATATGACTACGAAATATTATTCCCAAACTGCCCGGTTACTAAATTATATTTATATAAAAGCAATATTTATTTATTTATTATAACATATTGACATATATATAGTTCAATATAATTTATAAATATTGCATGCATTACTGTATCATATGTCGAAGATTAAATTAAGGGCATATCAAAAAATAATATTTATTTCATGAATAAAATATATTTATATAAATTTATTTCCAAACTAATTTATTTTCTTGAAATATTATTCCCAAACTACTATTTTACTAAATTATATTTATATAAAAGCAATATTTATTTATTTATTATAACATATTGACATATATATAGTTCAATATAATTTATAAATATTGCATACATTACTGTATCATATGTAGAAGATTAAATTACGGACGTATCCAAAAATAATATTTATTTCATGAATAAAATATATTTATATAAATTTATTTCCAAACTAATTTATTTTCTTGAAATATTATTCCCAAACTACTATTTTACTAAATTATATTTATATAAAAGTAATATTTATTTATTTATTATAACATATTGACATATATATAGTTCAATATAATTTATAAATATTGTATGCATTAGTTTCTCTATGTAGAAGACTAAATTAGGATCATTTCAAAAAATTAAAGCTAGCTATTATTCCGTAAAATATCAATTTTAATAACTATATTAACTATTAATTCATCAAAAATTACTTATCACTTATTTAACTAATACTAAATAATCTAACTAAATAAATACATCTAATTCAACCGTGCTATATATATATATACATATATAAATCCCACATACATATACATTAAAACAAATATTAAGAAAATTTGGGGAAAGAACACATAATATATCTCTATGGCAATTAACAAACAATAATCCCCAAATTCCACCTATATATCACAATGCATATACATATATTAAAATATGCAAAAAAAAAACGAAAAATCAACAATTACACCAAAAAAATCTAGAAATTAAATTGGGGATTGGTATTTTCTAACCTCAAAAATGAAAAATTGTCACCAATTGATAGGGGATGACAAGCTCTCTTCAAATGTTGTCTTCAACAAACCAAGAAATTGCCCAAATCCGAATTCCAAGCAAATACCTAGAATTTGAAATGTTAAATTCTAACTTAGAAATAACGAAGTTGGGACAAATAGATAGAGAAATACTGCCTCACTTCAATGGTGGCCGAACTCACGAAGAAGTTGCAACAATTTGGGTGATTTTCGGGTGAAAATGGCGAATTTTCGTGCCACAAGCAGCTCATGAGGAAATCCTATTTAGATCTAGCAGATTAGGTGTTGATGGAGGAGATAAGCTTTAAGGTGGCGGTTCCTCAAAGAAACCTCCACCTTTTATGTACAACGGGTGGCGGTTTCTTTGAGGAACTGCCACCCATTTTGAGATTTACATTTTTTTTAATTTTAGGGTGACGGTTGTCTTCACAACCGCCACCCGTTATTGATTAAATTTTTTTTTTTTTTAAATTTAGGGTGGCGGTTGTGAAGACAACCGCCACCCGATTTTATTTGTTTCGATTTAGGGTGGCGGTTGTCACCGGTTGTGGTGACAACCGCCACCCGAATTCAAATTTTTCCTTTTTTTTTTTAAACAATTTGGGTGGCGGATTGCTTACACAACCGCCACCCTTATATCACTAATCCTTTTTCGGGTGGCGTTTTTTATAAAAACGCCACCCAATGTGCGATGCCTAACTTATAATCTATAGTAGTGCGGCATCATGATCGTGTCATCGGAATGAATTAATTAACTGTAGTATAATTTATTTTAACGAATTTTCATTCTTAAGCTAACTATTCCTAAAATGAATTAATTATGTCTAAAGTAATTAGTTTAATTGTCGCAACTTTGAGAATTATATGAATTTAATTTTAAAAATATTAAGAGATATCTTTTATTTTTTAGGAGAAATCTTGCCAATAGATTGCAATATAATTAGTTTGTAATTATTTTTTTAAATTAATACTATTTTTTCCGTTTTAGCAATATAA
Source organism: Jasminum sambac (assembly GCA_018223645.1). Classification (NCBI taxonomy): domain Eukaryota; kingdom Viridiplantae; phylum Streptophyta; class Magnoliopsida; order Lamiales; family Oleaceae; genus Jasminum; species Jasminum sambac. The sequence goes on along the minus strand of CP073644.1, from coordinate 10,195,931 downwards.
TTAATTTTGATTAATTTTCATCCAAAAAAACTGTGTAACTTTCTATCTAATGAAACTGAAACAAATTAAATCATCATAGAATTAATTTTAATTTTTATCGAATTATCTCCAAAAAGATTTAATTATTTCCAAAATAATTAGCTTGAAATCTACAGTTCTAAGAATTATATAAATCTAATTTTAAAGATATTTTATAATTTAAAAGATATCTTATAATGCAAAAAATTTATTTCAATTTTAGGAAAAATCTTACTAACTGTAGCAATCTCATGAATTTTAATTAATTTTTATTTTTTAAATTAATTATATTTCTTCCCTTTGAAAATATAATTAATTTTAATTTATCTTTGTCCATTGAAACGATGTCCAATTAAGGTCTTGTTCTATTTGGTGTTAACCAAATCCGCACGCAATTCCGTATACTTCATACTCATTTTCAACCACACACACATTTCCCAAAATAATATTAACCACACATTTTTACACGGAATACCGCGCGGAACAACTAAACTCCCAATCAAACAAGGCCTAAATGTTAGTAACATAATTAATAATAATTAATTGCAATATAAATAATTTTAAATAATTTTCATTTTTAAACTAATTATTTCTAAAAGAATTAATTATTTCCAAAGTAATTCGCTTAATAACCTCAATTTTAAGAATTGTACAAATCTAACTTTAAAGATATCTTATAATTAAATGGCTTCTTAGCGCCATAAGAACCCGAACTTTGAATTCGCTGCGCATTAAGGACCTATGCTAATTTTTTTTGGAAATTCAATACCCAAACTTGATATTTCCTGCGGCGTAAGGACTATCGTCAGCTTTTCACCGTTAAGTCATCCCATGTGCTCTTCATGTGTGATTTTTCAGGCCCAAAATGATCTGAAACTTTGTATATTATTACAATCAAGTCCCAAATATTGAAAAATATATATTTTAGTTCAAAATTTAATTAAATTTGATTAAATAGTCTCAAATTTACTTAATTTTAGTCCCAAATTTAATTAAATTTGTTGACTTAATTTGATACTGATTAAATAGTTTTTATCAAAAAATTTCAATGCAGTAATATTTATTTGTAAATATAAATAAAATCACCAGTTTCCAAAATCTACTTTAGTATTAAAGACGCATACATTTTGATTTTAACCTACAAAAACATAATTATTGTACATACATAAACTTTTATTATGAATATAATATGTTAGTGCAAAAAAATATCGAATGCAAAGAATTAATCAAATCAAATCACAAAAATATAAAAAAAGAAATATAATTCAAAAATTTTCTTTAGCTTTATAGACGCGCCCATTTCGATTTTAAACAATAATTATTAATAATAAATATAGTTATTGTACATATAAAATTTTATTAGTAATATATTGCAGTAAAAAAATATTTCGAACACAAAGAATTAATCAAACCAAATAAATTTATCAAAAAAAAAGGAAGAAAAATGCTCCCCACCCACCCACCCACCCCACCCTCCCCAACACCACCACCGGCCTGGCGGTGGTGATGGTAGTTTGAAACCGCCACTTTTTTTATAAAATTTATTTGATTTAATTAATTCTTTGTGTTCGAAATATTTTTTTACTGTAATATATTACTAATAAAATTTTATGTAAGTATAATAATTACATTTATTATTAATAATTGTTGTTTAAAATCAAAATGTGCTCGTCTATAATGCTAAAAAATATTTGAATTATTTTTATTTTTTTATATTTTTGTGATTTGATTTGATTAATTCTTTGCACTCGATATTTTTTTGCAGTAATATATTATATTCATAATAAAATTTTATATATGTACAATAATTATATTTTTGTAGGTTAAAATCAAATATATGTGTCTCTAATGCTAAAGCAGATTTTGGAAAGTGGTGATATTATTTATATTTATGAATAAATATTACTGTGTTGAAATTTTGGATAAAAACTATTTAATCAGTAGCAAATTAATTCAACAAATATAATTAAATTTGGGACTAAAATTAACTAAATTTGGGACTATTTAATCAAATTTAATTAAATTTAGAACTAAAATATACATTTTTCAATATTTGGGGACTTGATTGTAACAATATCCAAAGTGTCAGACCATTTTGGATTTGCAAAATCGCACGTGAGGAGCACATGGGGCGACTTAATTGTGGAAAGCTGACTTAAGTTCTTACGACGCAACAAATATCAAGTTTGGTTACTAAATTGCCAAGAAAAAAATAGGTCCTTAGTGCGCTAATAAGCCTAATTAAAAAGATATCTTGCAATATAAAAAATATAGATACAAATAGGTATAGATATATATTCAAGTAATTAGAAAAATTGATGTTACATATTTCTTTTACCATACTAAAATTAAATCTTTGAGAAATTGCTCATTTTAATTAATGTTAATTTTGTTTAACTATTTCTATTTTTAAAAATAATTGATTATTTATGAAACTAATTAAAAGGTTCTATCTAATTTTTTAATTTTCATGTTGCACGTTTCCTTTAGTTTTCATGTAAAAATGTAACGAATTATAATTTTGTATCTCCACAAAATTAAATTTTAGCGAAATTGCTAATAATAATTAAATTTCATTTTGTAGCTTATTATTTTTAAAAATAATTATTTATTTCTAAAATAAATTAATGAGCCTATCGTAATTTTTAAATTTTAATAGTAATTTTCGCAAGAAAAGAGGAGAGAATTTGACGGAATATCTAATAAATTACATTATATATAACTTTTGTTAAAAATTTATGCCTACGTCTGTTTATAGTTTATACTTACTTTATTTATAAATAAAATATTTCAATACATACATGATGATAAGCTAAAGACAATAAGACGGATATCGGATTCCTAATATATAGTCAATGTTAATATCGGATAAAAACGAAAGGAAGGATAGAATCCGACTCTTAATATTTATGGTTAATCATCATTATTCTACATGTTAATATATTCTATATATCTATTGTAAAATATAATTAATGTGTTGGTGGCGGGAAAACCAAATTAAAAAAATATTAAAATATGAGCGGAAAATTTCCTCCGAAATCGGTCTCTATTTATTAATATATATATATATATATATATATATATATATATATATAGATTACGTATAAACAAAAAGAGGTGAATGTAAATAATTTTTTGTATAGATATAGATATACAATATAGAATTATAGAATATAGATAATTATTATGGTAGGATAATGGTTATTTAAGGATAATGATGAAATAAGGATATTTGTGTTATTTTATGAGTGGGAAAATAGCGCTCAAAAAATTCAAAATAGCCAATAAAAGTGAAATTTTATGAGCGGGAAAAATTGGCTCCAACCAAATTCAAAAAATATGTCTCTCTTTATTAATATATAGATAAGGTATCGTTGAATACTCTACTATCTTCTATAAAATTGATGTACATCTCTATTGTATAATTAATTAAGAGGGATTAGCAAATATATGCAAGATGAGGTTTCCAATTGCATGAAAGTCAAACAATTATTAAATTTGGAAGACAAACAAACAAAAATGTAGGATGCTCGAATTACCCTTGGCCATGTGAATTTGATGGCTCATTAATTGGCATGGGAGAGTGCAATATTTTAATGCATGTCAAATCTTACAATTTTTGCATTAAATGATCAACTCAAGACTTAAGCAATTCTTCTTCTTCCCTCCCTTGAATTGGCGCCAAACACACCCTTCCAACTCCATTGCATCGTCTGGTTTTGGGATGAGACAAAGGTGCCGTGTTGAATTGCTTTGACTGGTGGTATTGGTTTCATAAATGAAGGCAATTTATTGTGGTGGTTGTAGCTAAATACATCCGGATCTTACGTGGAGTATTCAATGTGTAAGTAGTGCAATTAAAATTTCTTGAGCAATAAATTAGGGATTTTTGAAATATATCCCATTTTAGCATTATAATACCCAAATTGTGCAGGCAAAAATGTAGTCCAATACATCAGATACTAGAAATTGGACATGCTTATATTGATATTGTATGTTATATCCCTGTATGGTTTCTTGGTAATAGCTCAACAAGAATTGGATGATCCTTGGAATGGCATTATTGTGGATTTAAATTTTAGATTGCATTCCACACTGGCGATAAAACTTCAAACCTTACTACGAATGATGCATTGTAATAAAGAGCAATAGCGAAATGAAATGAGCATATTGTAGCAAACTTATTTGACGGTAGTCGACATCGTATTGAATAAACTCATTTGATGATTAAGGACAAGGAGAGCAAAATGTGTTTTTTTCCCTTTTTCTGGGTACCAAATTACAACTCTCCCAGCCGTTAATAGTCAGTGTCATCTAACCCAGACATTCCATGCCTCTTTATTGATGTAGTCGAGGTTTCGCAATCTTTTTTCGAAATCCATTACATGTTTGCAAATTTATGATGATATCACCAATGATAGGTTAATGTTAAACGGTAGAATGAAATGACACGACTGCTGGACTAGTTCTATTTTAGATTCCAAATTAATGCATCGACCGATTTTGTGATGCTCGAATTGGGTAACTTCACTTTACGGCGTTCTATACTCTACGGTATATATTACTGAAAAATCCTAAATTACAGTATAGAAAATACATGGACAAGCATTGGGGTGCTACGAATTCCCATTATCAGCATTGTGAAATGAATACGTGCAGTTTATTTTGTTTTGTATCTGTTTATCTTATTCCAAGTACAGTAATCACTGATTCTTATGGTTATTGATTTTACGTCCTTCCACATTTTCAGCGACGAGCTTGTATCGTTATATCATATCTTACGACGGTGAGTTCAAGAATGTCGGGGGAGATTGGCAGTGGAATGGAACCGACACGACCTCGCTAATGTTGCCGGATAATGTCAGTTATAATTGCATTTGTACCGCAATACGGAAAAAGGCAAGTTTGAGGGAATATCATAAAGGGTTCTCACTGAAATTCTTGGCTCCGGATTTGGCACTTCCTCCGATGGAGATAGTAGATGATGATGACCTCAGTTGGTACCAAACTCTGTGGAATTCAGTTCCAATATGCGTAATTGCTAGTATTCCCGAAAATGATGTTAGACGTGATGAGCATGTACACACAATCCATGGATCGAGTGTAAACCAGCCTGTGAATTGCAACTCTCGTCGAAATGTGGAGGTCGTGCAGCATCATTTGGGATTTATTGGGTTTGAAATTGACCAAAACAATCTGACTTCAAATTTCCACCAGGTTGAAGACACTGACATGTATGGGTATATAGACGATTGCCATGAGTTTGACAATATGGTGGACAATGTATTAGACGATGATTCGTTGAATGCCGATATAGTTGAATTCCACATGAGCCAAATTTTTATGAGCAAAGAGCACATTGTTCGCAATCTACACATGACCTCAATGAGGAAAAAATTTGAATTTCAGGTCATTAGGTCAAGCAAGACATGCTATCATGTTGCATGCGTGCATCCCGAATGCAAGTGGTTTGTTCGGTCATCTAGGATAGGAAGATCGGAGATGTTTAAGCTACGCCGTTTGCATTTGCAACACACGTGTGGAGTTGAGTATCGACGTGACAAGCATCGAAATGCAACTACAAAAGTCATTGGTACTTACATTCGCGAGCGGGTTAGGGACAACCATTTGTATACACCTTCAATGATAATGAAAGATGTTCGACGTGAGCTCGGTATAGGCTTAACTTATTGGAAAGCATGGAGGACTAGGGAATATGCTCAAATGTTAGATCGTGGACCGATATGGGCCTCGTATTGTGGATTGCCAAGGTATTGTTACATGCTTGAAGCATCTAACCCAGGTACTATTACTCGTATTCGGACGGATAAAAACAATAGATTTAAGTATTTGTTCATTGCTTACGGCGCTAGTATCCATGGGTTTTCGGGTTATATTAGGCCGGTCATATGCGTTGATGGAGCTCACTTGAAGGCAACATATCGAGGAATATTGTTGACGGCAACTTGCCAAGACGGTAACAGAAACATATTCCCATTAGCTTAGGGAATAGTGGGGTCGGAGACCAAAAATCTTGGGTATGGTTCTTCACTTGTCTTCGTGAGTTTGTGGACGATAATAATGACTTGGTTTTCTTGTCGGATAGGATGAATGGAATTGCTCCGGCACTGTCTCGGTGTTTCTCAATGCCCGTCATGGGACTTGTTGTTGGCACATTGCAAACAACATTAGAAACCGATTCCATAGCCAAAGTTATTGAGGGCCATTTATTAAGACTGCCTATGCTTATCGTGTTTCCGACTTCACCCGTGGAATGGAGCAGATTCGTGCTTTGTCTGCCAAGGTTCATGGATACCTTGTCAATGCTGGAGTCCAACATTGGTCTCGAGCACACTTCCAAGGCTTGAGATACAATGCCATGACGTCTAACACGGCCGAATCCATCAATTCTCTCCTTCGTCATGAACGTGAATTACCAATTCTTACTCTTCTCCACAAAATTCATAGCATCATGCAGACATGGCATTTTGAAATATTCGAAAGGGCTTCCAAATGTTCTACAAGATTGACACCATATGGCAAATCACAGTTGCAAAAAACCTTTGACGCCGGCAGTACACTCCGTGCAGTTGCCATTTCCCAATTTGAATGTGAGGTCGGTGCAAATGCAAACATAGTTAATCTCGTGCGTAAGACATGCACATGTCGTCGTTTTGATTTGGACCAAATGTCGTGCAAACATGCGACTAGAGGCGCTTGTCATTTGCTCATGAACCTTTACGAACTATGTTCACCTTATTTCACTGTGGAATATTAGAGGTGAGCTTACGAGCGTCAAGTATATCCATCGAGCATGGTAGACGACCTTGTGATTCCAGCCGAGGTTGCAAATAGGGTTGTGTTGCCACCTATAGTTCGTAGACCAGTTGGCCGTCCACCAAATAGGCGGCGACGATATAGATTGGAGAACGTAGGTGTCGTACGACGATGCGGACGGTGGCGCTCTACTGGCCATCATCGACAAACTTGTACGACTCCAATCAATTCTATTCCGACGTAGTCATTGCCTTCCCATGTGGTGTTTTGGTACGGCTTCAATCAATTCTATTCCGACGTAGTCATTGCCTTTTGATGTGTGGTGTTTTGGTAGTGAAGTTATATCTTCCTTGTCATGATGCCTTATTGTTGCTACTGCATTCAACTATTTTGACATACTGTATATGCTACTGCTACGATTATGCAGTGTTTTGTAAAATATCTGGAGAAGTTTTTTGCATTTAATTGTGCAATGTCTACGTATGCTAAAAAGAAACAGTTTGTGATCTATGCTCTTTACATTAGAGGATAGAGTTTAGAAGAAACGCAATTTTCCAAACAATCACACCTAATTGTGAAACACTAAAGACGAAACTCCAAAACCTACAATACGCAATCAAGCTTCTATACCATGCCTTCTATTTTGTTTATATTGTTCGCGAAAGTGAGATTCAACGTGAAAGTAAAATACGTGAAGGAAAACGACGGGGAAGAGTTTAAGCAATAGGAGTCATGCACGAGTAAGTTTTGCAAATGACCAAAAAATTTGGGAGTGACAAGACGATAATGTTTGGACTCAAAAAATTAAAAAAAAGGATAATATATTCTCTTCTCCTATGTGTAGAGTGGATTGTATTCTTTAATAATTATTTATCCTATCTTTTTTCCGTTGAATTTATTTTTTTATTACTATGTTATTTAAAAGCTTAGAAGAATTCTTCATATTTTTTTAAAAAAAATAATAGTGCCATTATAGGCTCATACGTGTTCGATAGACTAACTATATTTAGTTAAAGTCATTATTTATTCTTTACTTTATTTGGATGAAATTATTAATGCCAGTTTCTTATTAATGTTATTTTTAAAATAGTGGTTTATAAGTCATTTACTTTTTCTACGTGTCCAAATTATTTATTCGCTTTTACGTGTTCAATATTGTTAATATATTTTGTTAGAGATTATTTAATTTATATTTTATGATGATATTATTGTTGACAATACTATATTAAACAATGTACACGAATATTTGTCTACATTATTATTCGAAAATAGTACGGTTGTTTTTCGTCGTACATGATCAGCGGATTATTTCTTCTTAACGAATATTTGCTATCTCTCTTTCCTTTTCCTTTTCGGAATGAACTCATTATTGTTATTATCATACTAATCGCTCGTTGGTTTGACAATACACTGCATGTGTACATTTTTTTCCGAAAAATAATAGTCTTTATGTCATCAAATTTCATGAACATACTACATTTTCGAAAAAAATATTTGATTTTTCTCTTTTTTCAACGGGCCATTTTTTTTTCCCTGGTGATTATCGAAGATGCAATTTTTGTCCACATATATTTGATAATAAAGTGGTGTAAATCCATTTACAAAAAAAAATGATTGAACACAAAGAAACAACCGCTAAGAATCCTACAAATGCATACGGTTAATCATGAGCTAACGAAGCTTGCACTACATGATTAGGTATTTCTTTGGACTATTTTGACTTCCATGTTAGCCTTTTTAATTACATGTCAAATTTATTTGAAAATCTGACAATGAAGCTTTTTACCTATGGTACATACTCTATACTATAGAGTATAGAGTATTTAACATAAAATGCATTACCAGTGAGACAGTCATATAATACTGAATACAAACTTCATTCGCCTAGTGTTTAACTTACATACATTGGACCTAATAGCCTCCCAAACTGTGAACCTAGAAATGGCCGGAAAATGTCTCCTAACCTGTGAACCGAGACCAATGTCGGGACTACGACATTTCGTGCACGAGCACGTTTATAGTTAGATGGTCTGGAGGAAAATACACAGCCATTTCACATGGACAACACACACTACAAGATAACATGACTAGATATAATAGACCATACCTTCACTAGACGAATGGACAAAACACTTCATCACAATTGCTCGAACACCTAATCATCGTCGAGTATGATAATGTCAGTCCAGTCCTTGGTTTTCTCTGAGATGTAGCGAGGCCTTGCTCTAGTGACACTTGTTGGCGATCCGTCGCCTTCTTTAATTGCCGGGCTCGGGGCAATTTTCTCTTCCACACTGATATTACTATTTTCGCAAGGGAGCGCAACGACAACCTCCTTTTGCACCTCGTTGTCGTCCAATATGAATTTAGGCATATCAGTTGCAACTTCGTTATCCAGCTTGAATTTAGGGATGTCACGAGCCAGAAGAGATATAGGAGAATGACGTTTCTCGGATCCACCGTCATTGTAATCAGAAGTGTAAGCCTCCCCAACGATGGTGGATCGTTTGGCATTCTCGGGCGTCTTTTGCTTGTCTTTTTCCACCTTTACTTCGATCAATGCATTTGGTTTGGTATTACTTTCAGTGGGAGATCGGGGTGATTCTCCAGACATTTTTTGATTTTGAGCTTTGACGGAAGTATTCTTACGTTGTAAATTGGTATACTTCCATGCATACAGACTTAAGGCCTTTTATAGCAAGTTTTGAATGTCATGGTTGTAGGAGATAGGCTTGGGTGCACTTAATGGCCTCACCAAAACACGTCACATCACGGATCCTTATATTAAAATGCCAATCTTAGCTACTATTTCCAATGTTATATGGAGATCTTCAGTACTTCCCACAACATAGTAATAAAGTGCAGTTTTATTTCCAATCCTCTAAACAACTTGTCAGTACCCACAACAAATGAGCGCACTACACATTTTCGTTACAATCTAGTTTGGTAATTGAACATTTTAATTTCAAATTTCACGTAGTCAAACACATGCAATTAATGTAGAGTTGTTATTAAATTTGCTAGAATTCGTCGTTTATCCTTTGCGGCAACCTAATATGGTATTTGGCATTCGGCAAAGCAATCCATGTCCCACTGCGGTCCAAGTACCACAACTATTTTTCTTGGTTTTTTCTTTTTAATTCTATTTAAATTTTGTATATTTCAAGGTTCCGTCTTTCTATTCGGTCGAAAAATCTAACGCTTAACTCATGAAGTGCTCGAATTCGTCACAACTCACCAACGCTTTGGAGCACGCTTAAAAAAGTGTTGCTCATTTATAATTGCGAGCTTCAACGGTTTGTAATTTTATCTTTGCAGAATTTAGGTGTAACAAGTTAGAGGTGACATTGATATAGTTTATAGACATCCCATTGTCAAGGATACATGCTGCACTGTCCTTTGAAAACGTCATCTCTAGAATCTTCTAATTAGGGTGTCGCAAATTAAGATACATGCTGCACTGTCCTCTTACAAAATTTTACTAACAAGCGAATGTGTACATTTACACAATTTCGTTACATATAGGTCATTGTCGAAGAGGCCGTAAATATTGTATTATTTTTCAAATTTACGTGAGAAGTAATCACTGACATTTACTCAATGGAAAATTTGCTATTAAATTCACTTCAATGTGTAAGTTCTCCAACACATTGCAATGGGATGTTTCATCGATTTACCGTTCGAAGAGGCAACTGATGTACGTGCATTCTCAATGCAATCGAACTACATAATGCGTAATTTCGGTTTCCATGTAGTGAAGTGGTAGTCAGGCCGAGACCATCTCCTTCAACTGCAAAGACTTATGTACTGTTCACTGGACGTGACATATCACTCCACATGTTGCTTTCACATTGGAATCTATCATGACAAATCGTATGAAATATTCACAGGGAATATATTCTTCTAGAGCCTTTAAAAGATTCCATAAAGCATGTGTAGTCAGACACCGTCATTGCCTTTTCTCATTTTTACATATGCTAAATGTAAGCTAATTGCCAATTATGAAAGAATATAGCTTTAGCCATCACCACAACCTATCGTAGCACCAAATTAACATCAATTTAGGGTGACACCATATTTCGTGGCAAGCTAGACACCAACAGCAACGAATATGGCAAACACGGTGTACTCTTATTCCTCGCCGTTAATGGTTGTTGAACGATGTTATTGCGATCTATCGACGCTACTACAACGATCGTCAGACAATGGTAACCGTGGTCGGCTATTATATGGTTGCCGAAAGGTTGGATATGATGAGTATCGTTTTGGAAATTAATGAATTTTATTTTTCCATTATTGCCATAATCGTTCTCTCGTACTTGTATTCATTACAACATCACATTTTGCTTTACCATATATTGTTAGATAAACGAAGGATGCAGTTACATTCGTTGGTTTGGCGACTCTGTCGTTTGTCGAAACACCGAAGATATCGTTCGCCCACTCGTCGACCTTCCACCCTAGAACAATAGGTCCATGATCTAAGTGTTATGTTACATGCCAAGGAGGATGAAATACGAGACTTGACTCTTGAGTTACGCCGAGTAAAGTCGAGTAAAGACCAAGTTACGAATAAACTGAACGAAACCCGGGCTTACATAATTGGTCTACTCGCTCTTGTCTTTGTGATGATTGTGCGTGCATTGTCGAAGTGAACCTCATATTGTAGTTGTAACATGCAATTTCCGTAGTACCTTAATTATTACTACATTGTGCTTGCATTGTCTTTGTGTCTATGTACGTTAAGTATTACTTCTTCTTGTATGCAATTAACAACCTATAAATGGTGGAAAACACGCTATTTTCCGTTGGTTTCCAATTTGGTGGAACTAACAAAAAAACGTAGGAAACGTGAAATCCATGTTTTCAACTTTATAAACAAAGGTTCGGAATAATCTTCAGAAACAATTTTCGGAAACAGCTCAACAAAACACGTATTGGGCGTTTTCGAAAACGGAAAATGGAAAACGTTTGGAAAATGTCAAACAGAATAGGGCCATAGTTCTCAGGAAAAAGGATGATAACAAAAACAAAAAAAAAGGGAAGGAAATGTTAAATATAGAGAGAAATTTAAAATGAAAACTCTAACGAAAAAGATGGATAAGAAAGAGAGCACATCGCAGAACGTTGAAACTACCTATACTCTATGGTATAGAATTAGAGCCACAGCTCTAAGGGTAATGTGAGAAAACTGCCATGCATGTTCGCTACTGTTTTCGTGGATCAGTTCAACTCCGTCGTGTTCAAGTTTACATGCTGGATATAACATCATTGTGTTACAACATCTTAAAAATAAACTATCGTGTCATTCTGTACCCCATACTCTAGAGTTCCGATTTGCAATAAATCAGATTTTGTCACAAACGTGCAGGTTTGCTTACGCGTACTTCCGTATGTCTTTCGAAATATTCAATTGACATGCTGAATAAAGCTTTGCATAAAATGCATTTAATTACATGAAATGAAATAGTGCATTTCTCTACAAATCAACCACCATCCCTATTAAACAAAATAGATAATACGTAGCGGTGCCAATGGCGTAATAGTCCACGACCTACAGTTGCATCTACTTCCCAAAAATATGCATCTACTTCCTAACGCACAAGCAAAGGCGGTTGACAACCATTTAAGGCATAAGAGGTGAGCAAAACAAAAATTTGCCCACCAGTAGGCTACAAGCAGTCCAAAATACTCCCACGACAACCGTAATCATAGCACATACTTAAGTTGTTGAGATGAAATATCTGTAGCTAGCTTCTTCAGATACTTTGGAACATCAGAAGATGTGATTAGTGTCAATGGACATCCACAAAGGAGGCACTCTGGAAATTTGTAGCACATGACACTCGAGTAGAACCTACGGAAAAGGCAAACCCAATGCAAAATATGTATAAGGTACAATGTGCAATATGGATGTCAATGCTATTGGAAGTTCTTTAGGAAAATAAAATAAACTGAACAACTTACGTTGTGTTTGCCTGTGGTACAGTGTAACCTCCATAACGGTTGAACAGTGGCGCATTGTCTGGAACCATTCGATCAATCCCCAAATGATAGTCTGGACGCTTTGAACGCAAGTTGAAATCTTCAACAATTTCAGCAATCATCTTTAGGTAAGGCGCACAACTTCCAGACAGTTCTCGTTCGGCCATAGACGACGTATGACAGTCCAATGCATGTGCTCTCCAGTTCACTAAGTCGGTGTGAACGAGGACCCATCTACTCCCCTTCACATGTACGGGGAAGATGAGACGGTCCATCTCCACAATGGGCCTCCCCTCAGCGTACATCGATCCATTCACAAACTTAGAAATGCGTGGATCTATTCCCTTGCTCTTACTCCACGCAGAATGAGACGACCTCCTTGAATTGAATAGGGCATCGGTAAATTCACAGTCCATAACTCCTACGTTAGGTCTAAACATTTCACGAGCCTTTTCATCCCCGTTACGCAATGTCCACATTGCCAAATTCATATCCTGAGAAACCAAGGATATTGTGAAAACATATCGGGATGCCAATCCTTATCATTAGTGGAACAACACTAACGTAATCATGAAACAATTGGGTTTTATTGTGCATATAAAGAAATAAGATCATACCAATGGAGTCCATTCAGTCTTCCCAGCTTCAATATCTTTCACAGTTTTCATCGTAACTGAATAAGGCCCAACAGCAACCGACACACAGTCCAATTGTAGCAGTTATTAGTACTGAAAGATACGGTACGATGGACGAATTTCATACTTAAAAAATCCAAGGTAAGTACAGAAAAAAAAATGAATCCTAATATCATAACATATGTTGTAGAGTAAAATCATTCATAGGAATCTAATTGCTTTTCCAAATACCACCTTGATTATCAGTGCATAATTACGTGAAAGAAATATATAAGAAACATTGGTCTAACTTATGTATACCAACAGAGATGAAACCAGATATTGAGACGATAGAGGAATATTCGGAACGAACGGTCGTCGTTCCATAATTTAATATTTTCTTCATTATTGTGGCTAGTACAAGACTCAACCCCCGGTATTCCAATCAAATCATTTCATCCACCATTCAATTCCTCAACTTGTTAACATTACTATACCTATTTCTTAGAGTTTACAATAAATGAAGAATTCAACAGAGCTTCCCTTCCAGCTATGGGTATGAAAATGGAATTCTAATTTCCCAAAATCACCACCAACACATAGACTATATAATATCTACTCAATCCCTACTTCCCAGCTTCAATATTTGACTGTGAAATAGTAAGCTTTTTTGGCTCAAATGTTGTTATTTTGAAGTTGAGGAAAACATTTAGCAACATATGGAAACATTGTATTCCGTACTGAGTGATTCCAGCTCATCCAATGCACAACCTTAAGATATAATAAACACAGCATATGCAACTATAAACACACCAATTCATTCAAGAGGCAACACATTGCAACTTAACTATTTGTCCAATTCTATACTCTATAGCATAGAAGCAGGAATATGCACTTAGAACGAAAGCAAGTACAGAAATGAAATAAAGTCTTACCCTCTAAAGGCAGTAGGGACAAGCATCACGAAATCAAGCAATGAACATACAGGGGCAGGCAACAAAGTCAGACCATGGTACAATGCTAGCCAATGAAATATAGCAGAAAGATAAGGGTAGCAGGGCAGAGAACCAGCAAAAATTTCATGGGGAAAAAAGTCATTTGGAGCAGCTAAATGAATACCATTTATAGGCCCCTAACTTCAATAAACAAGAAAGTAATTTTCCAACACTACAAATCATTTCACACAGGTACGTTAGCAAAGGGAATGGATTCACAGAAAAATACAAAATCGAAAAAAGGTCATTACTGTAATCCACTTATAAAAATTGTACCTGTCATCACTGCGGCGACGCCAACGACTGTACTCTCTTCACCTCTTAGCATCAATAGCAAAAAGAAAATCACTGGGAAAGTTGACAACATTTGAATTTTCATCACCAGTTTCCCAATCTTCTGTTTTGTCATCGGATTCATCGCCATCTTCTGCCCTCTCCTCTGATTCTTCCTCGGGTTCCACACCATTATCATTTTCTGGACCGATGGCATCATTTTTTTCTGGACCTGCTCCAAGCTCTTCATCATTTTCATCCGAATTGTCTTCATAGCCATCTTCTTGCTCCTCCGAAGCTTGAGGCTGTGGACCATTCGGCTGCTTCGACGACGAAACCCATTTGTTGTAGTTTAGCAAATCTTCAAATGTTCGGTCATCGGTATAATTTCTTCCCCTCGTTTGTACAGGCTGCTCCGAAGCTAAATCATCTATTTCAATGTTCAGCTTCCTAAATCCCTCCCTACACACAGCCTTTACTTTCACCATTTTTTTTGCAAGGGCACCAATGGCCTCCAATATTGCCGAGTCATCCCTCATCCTCTTAGTCAATCTCCTATATTGCCCACCATCGCCAACAACATGAACATTATCGTTGTTATCATTTTCATCGGACTCGTTATCTTCATGAGGAAGCTGAATATTTACTGCACGCACAACGAGTTCATCTAGAAATTGATCCGGCACATCATCCGTACTCTTAACCATCTCTTTGTAGTAATCCTTCTCTTTCTCTGTTTCATCGGGTTGTAGTGTGGTAAAGATACGCAACTGCACAAGTAAAAGTTATGTTAGCTTTACAGCTGATGAAATCCCTAATGAAATACCAACACACGATAAAAAAAAGTTTTGAAACACACCCTATTATGTTTGAAAAATAAGTCCATCACATCTGACCGCACATATTTCGTTCCACGCCACCTTACCATGCGTGGATAATTATTCGTGGACTTCGTCATAAATTGTTGCCCTACTTGGAGAATCGTCTCGTACGCCCATATCTAGGATTTCAAACACAACAACCATTACTATAGGCATAAAGCTAACTTGCAATGCATAATAATGAAAAAGTAGTCAAAACAAGCAATCTTTGTATTTGCATACCTGTACAGCCATTGGAAAACCATAAATATGATAAGTATCCACACCTTTACCCCCTTCATCATCACACGTGCCTCTAAATCTGATATCCCAGTTTTTCCCCTTCACACTTTGCACTAGTAACTCGTATGCTCTGGTACCCCAAGGGTATGAGTTGAACAAATCCTCATCTTGGGTTAAGGCAATGAATTCCTTACTTATGGTATTTTTTCTATCACTAGGGGCTACAACACCTTCCAAGCAATAAAGTAGGGCTAGACGATATTTGTCCGCCATGTCCTTTGTATTAAAGAAAGCATCCTCCAAGTCACTAAATTTTACCTCGGACCTACTACCAAATACCCTATTGTAGAATTTCTCTCTTCACCACCTTATCATACGAACGACCCAATGGACGAACACCAGTCCTCAAGTCAGTCAGCAGTACAAATTCTTCCAAACCAAATCTCGTTAAATTGCCATCAACTTTGAACCACAGTTCCTGATTCATCTTCGTTTCCACCAGATGCAATATCATCTGATGGACAATAGTACCGGAACATCTGATCTTCGTCAATGCCAAAAAATTCCCAAAATAAGAATGCTTAAACTTTCCCAAGTACTCATCATTTAAACCTTTCTTAATTTCTGTCATCCTATTCGGTATACTGTGCTGTGTAATCTTTCCATAACACCTATTCTCGGGCCTCACAATGTATTGATAGTCAGTCCTACATATAGACACCAAAACAGTTAACATCAAAATCCAATTGGCAGCACCATATTGCAAGTTAAAGGGAATTAACATAAAGAAACTTTTATTCAATTGAACGCTATACCCATGTATTTCACATTGCAATGCCAATAGAAAATAAGGAAAAATGCGACAAAAAAGGGGAAAATCGCCTAACAGAAGCCCTAACAACATAAAAAAAATGAACAAATCAGCCAATATAATTACACTATATCCATCTATTTCACAGAGCGATGCTCACCCACAAAAATACGGGGAAAATAAAACAATGCTCTCAAAAGCAAGAAAAATATAAACAATGGAAGCCGTAATAACGCAAAAAATTCGAACAAATAAGCTAATATAATTACACTATACCCATGTATTTCACAAGGCAATGCCCACAGAAGAATGGGGGAAAAAAGATAAAAACAATGTCGTCCAAAAATTGTGCAAAATCAGCCAAGATGAGACACAAATAGCGCAAAAAAAAGGGATGAATCAGCAAATATAATTACATAAACCCTAATTTCATATATGTAATTCAAGTTTCTAATGATAACAAAGAGGAAAAAATAATTTTTTCAGGGAACTTACGGGGTTGGTACACAGATTTTCGACCGATAATCTTCAAAGCAATATATTCCCCATAAGAAAATAACTCTATCTTAAAGTGGTCTTCACTTATTTCGCCGGAAAACAACCACAAACCGCTGGATTTTTCCAATTTTCGTTCGAAACTGGAAGATCGAAACCCCGAGGGTGGGTTTAGAGAAGAAGGGTACGAGTGTTCTGAATCTTTGGTCAAATGAAAAGACTGCTACCTACCCACTTGGATATTTTGCTCAAGGGTATTTGGGTCCTTACAATTTAAATGTTGTTAATGTTGCAAATGTAAAATTTAGATGTTAATAGAGTATTTATATTATTAAAGGTTGACAATATTGCTATTTTATCATTAATTAATTATACAATTGGAATTATCTTTATTGGTGTGCGTGGTATATTATTAGTTGACAACTACAACCCGATTACATAAGATTCCTTAGGTATATTCATTAATTTGGTAAAATTTTAAAACCAAGAGCATGTCTAATGGGACATCAATTTTCAATATTTATATTAAGTGTTAATAAGGCAGAGATGATAAAACGTATGTGACAGTATTTGTTATAGTAAAATTTCTAACATTATATTTCTACTGGTCAAACACCACTTGCGTGTGGTGGTTTTTGAAAACCACCGGCCTTGCTAGCGGTTTTTGACAACTACCACCACCACTAGCTTTGGCTGTTGCTGGTGGTTCGGAGGGTGGGGGTTTCTCTTTTTTTTTTTTAATTTTTATTTATTTATTTATTTTTAAATTTTCATTTTTGGAGAACTACCATTACCAGTTGTTGCTATTGGTGGTTCGGGGGGGTAATGGAGTGGGGGTTTTTGAATTTTATTTATTTATTTTATTATTTCTTTACATTATGTGCATTTCTTTAAGTGACATATTCCAAACAAAGTTTTATATAGGTACAATAATTTCATATATTATTAAGTATCGGTTAAAATCAAAATATACGCGTCTTTAATGGTAAATAAATTTTTTAAAAATTATGAGATAAATAGGAATAAATGCTGTGGTGTTTAATATTTCTTATGAAAAATATTGAATTAATATCAAATTAATCTAATAAAGTTAATTATTGATCTCATATATATCACACACACAGATATATATATATATATATATATATATATACCAAATGGTCAAATTAAATAATTTAAGTAAATTTTGGACTGAAACATAAGTTTTCCAAACTTCGAGACCTGATCATAATAACCTCCAAAGATTGGGACTTTTGTGGAAATTTACCATAAGTTAAATGACTATAATGCCCCTTGGGAAAAAAGACAAAATAGAATATATATATATATATATATATATATATATATATATATGAGGAGCTAATTATAAGATTGGACGGATTCTATCCATTTGGACTAAATTCATACCATTTTTTTGGGATCAATCAAGATATATTTTTTTATTTTGTACCAAACTTGCAATTGACACACTTTTTTTTTTACTATTTACGCCAATTTTTCTTTTGAAAAAATTATTTGTACTCAACATTATTTTCAAAAATCATCACAGATTATAAAGAGATTTTTGTCCTTTGATATGTCTTTTTTTCTTTGGTTCCAAAATGCTGCTCTTTGCTCTTTGATTTTCATCTCCATCAACATCACAAGATTTCTTAGTTGAATTTTTTTCCCAAAAAAAGAAAAAATAAAAAAGAAAAAAGAAAAAGCAAAAACAAAAACAAAAACAAACAAACAAAGATAATGTGAAAAGAAAAAGTATACTTGGAATTAACTTTTCATGATGCTAGGATGAAATTTTTTTATCCATTTTTACTCGTTCTTTCTAAATTTGAACTAATTTTTTCACCCGTGCATTATGCGGGAGACATATTTTTCAACAAAATGATATTAACACCAGTAAAATAAATTGACCATCGGTCGGAGCATTAAATTTAATTAATATAAAATAATGAAGGAATTCTATAACAATTTCGACAGAATTTTCCTTAGATTGGGCAGGAGATAATTTGTGATAGAAATTGTGATCATATAAATGTGAAATAAAGTAATATTAAATTAAATATTATAGTTATCAAAATATTCATACTCAAAAACTCTACTTCCATTCATAGTGCTTATAGTTTTTTATTTAAAATTATTTTTCATTCTATTATATTCAATTACAAATTCAGGAGATACAAATATACACCCCGTGCGATGCATGATATTAACATTATAGAGTGAAAATATAGCGGGTATAGTTTGGCAGACCTTAACATCCAATTCTTCTCCTGTTAGGAAACACTTATGCTCGTCCGTGCCACAACCACATTTAATCGAGATAGAGCAAAGATCATATAAGAATTAAAACATGATGGAACTCCCTATTCTCCATCCCAGTCCCCACTAGAAAATTCGCATCCACGTTCACACCCAATCATAATCGTATAATCAAAAACTTTTGTATATACTATTTTCTATGTATTAATGACATCTAATTTTTTCAATACATATTTTGTAATTATACTAAAGACGTATATTAACATATTTGGTATAAACTCACCAATCTAACATATTAGGCCAGTAATATTAACATATTTTTAAAACTCACCAGCTTACATAGATGATTGAATCAATGAACTTTAAAACTTAGGCCTTGTTCTTTCCACTATAATTCCACCATAAAATTTAAATTTTTTTCTCTCTCCTCCTTTTCAACCTCACGCATAATTACTTCATATTTTTAAATATACCATCTTTTATTTTCAATCACATAATTGACAGGCAATTCAAGTAACTTCCACCAACATTAACATTATCGTGGAAAGAACAAGGCCCTATATAAAATCTAAACTGATAAAAGTCGATACAAAATAAATAATTTAAAATTAGTTATTATAAAATCTTAGATCATTACAAAAATGGCACATTTTTTTAAAAAATGAAAATCTTAAGATCTTAGGAATTATAAAAAATAAAAAATAAAGTCAAATATGCTTAATTATGATAAATTTATGTAAACATCATATTTGTAATTGGATTGGCTTCCTATCTTTATTGTCAATCACTATTCTAAATATGATGTGATTTGTAACATTTGAAATTGTACCATGTAATTGTACATTATCGAAAATTGATCTTTAAAAAAATACAAGCACGAAAAAAATAATTGTCAAACTCTAAATCACTAATTATTGGTCAAATTGCAACCAACTACAACTAAAAGGAATAATTATAGAAAATATAAAAAAAATGAGAACTAAAGGAAAAGCATGTTTTGATAAAAGGATGCAAGTGAAAAACTAAATAAAGTTAATTAAGCAGTAATGATTAATCAACTCACTCAATAATAAGATATAACACCATAATTCTAGAAATCCAAAAATTTATAGGTGATGTCTTCAATTTATTTTAAAATACGGAATAAGATAAATTAATTTTGGAAACATATGCTTCTTCCCTATAGCAATCTAGTTAATTTTAATCACTCTAAAAATAATATAATAACTAATTTTGATAATTTTCTTCCATTGAAACTATGTTAATTTTCATCAAATAGAACTATCTCCAATTAAATCTTAGCAATATAATTAATTTTAATTAATTTAAAAATAATTAAATTTCAATTTTTAGCTAATTATATCTCAAAATAATTAACTATTTCTTAAATAATAAGCTTAATAACCACAAATTGAAGAATTGTTTATTAAAGATATTTTATAATTTAAAAGATTATTGGAATCTAAAAGTTATCTATCATTTTCTAGGAGAAATCTTACCAATCCATATCAATCTATTTAATTTTAATTATTTTTTATTTTTTAATTAATATTATTTTTCCATTTTATTAATATAATTAATTTTAATTAATAATTGTCCAATGAAACCTTATCCAATTAAATCTTGGCGATCTACTTAATTTTAGTTAATTTCAAATTAATTATTTTAATTAATTTTAATTTTAGCAAATTATTACAAAAAATTAATTATTTCTAAAATAATTAATTTAATAGCCATAGTTATAAAAATTATATGAATCTAATTTTGAAGATATCGAATAATTTAAAAGATGTCTTATAATTTAAAAAATATCTTCCAAGTTAAATGATATATCATTTATTTTTTAGGGTAAATCCGGTCAACCCATTGTAAAATAGTTAATTTTTATTTTTTTAAGTTAATTCTATTTTTCCTATTTAAACAATATATATATATATATATAATTAATTTTGATTAATTTTCATCCAATGAAACCGTGGAAATTTTCATCTAGTAAAACCGAGTCCAATTAAATTTTAACATAAAACTTCCAACATAATTAATTTTAATTAACTTTTATTTTTTGATAATTATTTAAACAATAATTAGCTTAATATTAGCAATTTCAAGAATTGTACAAATTTATTTTTAAATATATTTTGTAATTTAAAAGATATCATAAAATTTAAAATATTTTTTCCATTTTTCAGGAGAAATCTGACAAATCGTAGCAATCTGATGAATTTTAAATATTTTTTATTTTTTTACATTAATTATACTTTTGTCATTCGAAAAATATAATTAATTTTAATTAATCATTGTCCACTAAAACCATATCCAATTAAATCTTAGCAACATGACAAATTTTAATTAATTGATAAGAATGGGTCGGTGGGTTTTGAATTGAATTTTGAAAGCGATTCAGTAATCTATGATAAGGTGCCTTTATTTTCTTCAAACTTCAATTATTTCCACTTTAGGATTCACCCAACTTTTTGCTCTTTCTAAGAGAATTTTCCATGGACGGTGGATCGTGAACATCGTCGTCCTTATCTTAATCATAATTCATAACAATATACTCCCTCCGTCCCATTTTGATCAACTTATTTATTCATCTGTCCCAAAATATAGATCACTTCCTATTCTTATCTATTTAATTTTTTCATTTTTCCTATTATACTCTCATTTTATAGGCATTATTATTAGTAAAAGCATGTTATGATTATTTAATATAAGTGTATATGTGAAAAAATACAATTAAAATTTACTTTTCCAATAATATTAATTACGATTTTTTAATTCTTATGAAAATCAAATCAAGGTTATCAAAATGGGATGAAATGAGTAATTAAAAGACTGAATTGTGAGTTTCACAGTCTATCTACTTTTGTCTTTTTGTGATTTCTTTTCGTTTTATTTTATGGTTTTTAATTTATTTTTAAACAATTCCCAAATTTTCTTTCTTTATTCCATTTTTTAAAAATACCGATATTATTTTGAGGTTGAAAAATATACAATATAGGTCTTTGTTGCAGATTTCAATGTAAACTTTAATATAAATTGAAAAATAGACCTGATTATACATTTACCGCACGTAAAAGTGCTTTGAAGATTAAAGATAAAAAATTCACTTTTTTTTTTTTTTGTTTCCGTAACTTTTAACTGATAGCGTAACATTTTTAAATTAGATCACTTGAGTTCTTAATAAAATTTATAACTTTTTATTTTATCTAATTTAGTCCTCAATTGTAAATTCAAATCGATATTTTATTATTATTTTAATCCTAATCCTATCCTAACCCGATAAAAGAGTTGTGGATCCATAGTATACCTTATTTGTCTTCTTGAGATTTGTTTTCTTTTTATTTAAATTTTTTTATTTGGTGACTTTTAGCATATTTGTAAATAATTCCCTATTTTTTACCTCGTTTTTCCATTTCTTAAAAAATATTTGATATTATTTTGAGGCCAAAAAATATACAGTATGAATCTTAAATTGGAGAACTCAATCTGAACTTCTATACGAACTAAAAGATAAACCTAATTAAAAACGTACCGTAAGTAAAAATTGTTTTGAAGATTAAAAATAAAGATTTCAATTTTTTACTTTTCATTGAGAACGTAATATTTATAAATTGGATCATTTGAGACCTTAATAAAATCTATAACTTTTTATTTCAATTAATTTCATCCTAATTAACAAATTTCAATTGAAGTTCCACCCTATGTTGTTGTTATTATTATTATTATTATTATTATTATTATTATTATTATTATTATTATTATTATTATTATTATTATTATTAGCTTTATTTTCGTGTAGGAAAATTAAGTTAATAATTGGCATTTTTATTTTTCCACATGAATAATTAAATTAGTTAAATTTTATGTTTAATTAATTTAATTATGAATTTTTATAGACTTTTTATCACATTATAATTTTAGTTTATCTTGGTTTAAATTAGTACATGTGATAATTTCTTATTTTAATTAAATAAGTGAGAGTCCAAGTAGGACACAAAATCTAGCACACGCCTAGGATAGCCTCCGTGTCCACATTCGATGTATCATATGATTTGGTAAGATCCTTTCCATATTATATTGATATAAGATAAGGTGAAATAATTTTTTCATATTTTATTATTACCTTATTTGATTTATCCTACAACTAATAGAATTCTTATTCCTTGTAGGATTTGGCGTTTTATAGCAACTTGGAAACTTGGCCAACAAGTAAGACAAGTAGTATTAAAACACCATCAATTGAGGAGAAGCATGACGCGTTTAGAGAGCAAAAAAATAGGCCCCCATACAAGCTAAAAAACGTGTCCCTTCTCCCTACCCCATGCATGAATTCTTCAATCACTAATTGATCAATCCATCCACACCAACCTTCATTGATTGAAGACTTTGGTTCAAATCTCCGGGAGGGAGTCCACCAACCAATAGATCTGCCCACAACTTGAAAAAATCAACACGGAAGGTGTAGATTCGTTGCGGGAACGCGGTTACAAGGAATCACTGAAGAGAGACGGGATGTCTGCTCGCATTACATGCTAAGGAAGATCGAACAAGGAATTCTTTCATTTATTTCTTAAATGTTGCAATTAATTATGCGTAATTATTGCCTTTGATTTCCTTTGTAAAATTTTAAACTGATTGGATGTGGTTGGTAGGTTTTGTGTGTAGGCGACGAGCACGTGGTTTTTTCCGTTTGGGTTTCCAGGTTAAAAATTCTGTGTTCTTACTGTTTATTTTACTGCTTACTGTTAATTTCCGTATTCGCTATCCAGACGCATCTGGAATACGTAGACGCATCTAGGTTTCAGTAGTTTGTAGACACAGTTCGCATTAAATAGTAAATTGTTAGGAGTTGAATATGAGTAATAGAACACAGCACGGACGCATCTGATCACGATAATCAGATCACTTAGACAACTACAAACTTTCAATTGGTATCAGAGCGGCTTCACTTTTACAAAGTGAGATCTAATTGTCTAAATGGAGTCGTCTAATACTCTTAGACCCCCTATTCTCAATGGATCTAACTATCCTTATTGGAAAATTAGGATGGAAATTTTTATTCAATCCATTGATGAGCGTTGTTGGACTACCACCCTTGATGGATACACTGCACCCACTGTCACTGTTGGTGATGTGACCACTACTAAACCTAGGAGCACTTATACTGATACAGAACGCACTGCTGCTTCTTTTAATTCTAAAGCTCTTAATGCTATTATTTCGTATATGGATGCAGATCAATTCAAGCAGATTTCCTCGTTGAGGACAGCCGAGGAAGCGTGGGATGCCCTGAAGATTGCAAATGAAGGCACCTCTGCAGTTAAATCATCTAGATTGCAGATGATTACGCATGAATTTGAAGTTCTCATCATGGATGAGAAAGAGGACTTTAGAAGCTTTTATGCAAGGCTAAGTGACCTCACAAATTCAGCCGAATCCCTTGGTCTAGGATTCACCGAGGTACAGATCGTGAAGAAAATACTCCGATCTCTACCTGACCGCTTTGAAGCAAAGGTAACCGCAATTGAAGAAAGCAAGGATCTCTCATCTATGAGAGTTGATGAACCTGTTGGTAACCTTATGGCCTTCGAGATGTATCTGGAGATTCTGATGAGGAAGAAAATACTGCTCTCCTCACAAAACAATTCAAGAGATTTCTCAAAGGTCAGCAACAGGGTAAGAGCCCAAAATCTCAAGGGAAAAATCAGCGCCAACAACAATCTAAGAGAAAGAGCACCTTCAATGCAAAGAAGAATTCAAATTCTTCAAATTCCTTTGAAGGGAAAGGCAAAAACCACATTCAATGCAGAGAATGCGAAGGTTATGGGCATATCGCCTCTGAGTGTGTTAACACACTGAAAAAGAAAGGCAAGAAGGCTATGAACATCACGTGGAGTGATGCTGAGTCAGATGCATCTGAACCCGATTCTGACGAAAACTCATCTGATAATCAGGTAACTACCCTCACTGCTTTACATTCATCTGGCACTGATTCTATGACCTTGTCTCCTGCAGGAACCACCCCAGATGAATCTGGAATAACAGCTGAAGATCTGAAAAGACAGCTCCAAATAGCAGAAGAGAGGATCCATCTGTTGCAGATAGCACTCGAATCTAACAGAGAGGATGAGCCAGATGCAACTGCACCCGAAAATCCTGAAAAAGCTGAAATAAGCAGATTGAGTGATGAACTTGCTAAAGCTCATGACAAAATCAAGGATTTGGTACTCGGAACAGCCCGCCTTGATGAAATTCTGAGTTATAGAAGGCCCACCGGCAATAAAAATGGTCTAGGCTACGAAGGAAAAGGTAAAGGTCCAGCTGCAGTCCCTACGTTTGTGAAGGAAACGGGAACAAAACCCGAAATTCGAAGTGGACCTCATCCAAACGCATCTGCGACCTCCAGCCGCCCACAGGATGCATCTGGCATACATTCTGTTCGTATTGCAGAAACTGCTCCAGTTCAGAATATCAGGCCTCCAGTTCAGAATATTAGCACCCCCGTCCAGAATCAGGTAAATAGACGCACCAAGTCTCATCTGGACAGGAAGGATGCATCTGCAGCACAGGTAACGTGTAATTTTTGTTCCAAACTTGGACATGATCTTTTCATCGTCCATGAGTATTTAAACCTTATTAATACTCATAAGAGACGGCCTGTAGCTAATCAAGGCCCTTCCAGGCATTATCGTCCTAAGAAGGCGAGGGCAAATGCATATGTGGTGCAATTGTCTTTTAGTGCCTTGATTCCTAACACTTGGTACTTTGACAGTGGTTGTTCTAGGCACATGACTGGTGACCTCTCACTACTATCAAGTTTTGTGAAAGGAGAAACATGTGTTGTTACTTTTGGTGATGGCCAAAAGGGTAAAATTGCTGGATCGGGTATCATCAATATCAAAGGTTTACCTACATTAACTAATGTACTATTTGTGACTGGTCTTAAAGCAAATTTGATTAGTGTAGGTCAGTTATGTGATGAAAACCTTCTTGTTATGTTTTCTAAAGACTATTGCAAGGTGTTGAGTTGTAACAGGAATTCTAACCCATTGGAAAGCGTCATTTTCAAGGGAATCCGATTAAAGGATAAATGTTATACACTAGACAATCCTGTTGTCTGTAATTCGGCTACTTTCCAAGCTGAAGAATTGTGGCATCATCGGTTGGGCCACTTAAACTATCATGATCTCGTGAAGTTGGCAAAAACCCAAGCGGTCAAATGACTACCCAATCTGAAGACTATTCCAGAGGGAGTCTGTGGCGATTGTCTAAAGGGTAAGCAAATTCGAAGCCAACACAAACCAGGTAAGTCACTTATCTCTTCTCATATACTCGAACTCATCCATATGGATTTGATGGGTCCCATTCAAAAAGAAAGTATAGGAGGTAAGAGATACATCTATGTGTGTGTCGATGACTTTTCTAGATACACCTGGGTCATGTTTATTCGCGAAAAATCTGATGCCTCTGATAGTTTCTCTAGTTTGTTTCAGAAATTGAGAAACGAAAAGTATGATGAACAAGTGAGAATCAAGAGGATCAGAAGCGATCATGGAAGAGAATTTGAAAACTCCGACTTTGCTGACTTTTGTGCCCAATATGGGATAAGTCAAGAGTTTTCTGCACCAAAAACTCCACAACAAAATGGAGTTGTGGAAAGAAGAAACATGACCTTGCAAGAGATGGCCCGCGTAATGCTAAACAGCAAACAAACGCCCACTCGTTTTTGGGCTGAAGCCATTAACACTGCTTGCTATATCATCAATCGAGTCGTCCTTAGAACTGGCACTAAACAAACCCCCTATGAAATCTAGAAGGGTAGAAAACTTAGGATTGACTACTTTAATGTATTTGGGAGTCAATGTCACATCTTGAAAGATAGGGAACATCTAGGAAAATTTGACTCGAAATCTGATGATGGTGTATTTTTGGGCTATTCGGATAATAGTAGGGCATATCGAGTCTTTAATCTTAGAACTCAAACTGTTATTGAGTCTATTAATGTGAAGGTTGATGATACTAACGATGGAAATTCTCATTTGCAGGCAGATAAATCTGACCTAATGGAATTTCCACATGATCAGATAGAACAACAGGTTGAATCTGACAAACCAGCAGAAAATCAGTATCCAGCAGAAATGCAAAACAATACAGAAGGACCGCAGGCAGATGAATCTGACACCGAACGGTCAGAACCAAATACATCTGGCACTACAGGACTAGAACAGCAGCCTAGAACCGCAAAGAAACCATCATCGAGAGTCCAAAAAGCACATCCTTTGGACAATATCCTCACCAACCCATCTGAAAGGATGGTAACTCGAAGAAAGTTCGCTGCTGAACTAGGCAATATGTGTTTGTACTTGGGAAACATGTCCTATCTCTCACAAATTGAGCCAAAGAATGTGAAAGAAGCATTGAAAGATGAAAATTGGGTTCAAGCCATGCAAGAAGAGTTGAACCAATTCGAGAGAAATGACGTTTGGGAGTTGGTCCCACGTCCGAAAGAAGGGAATGTGATTGGCGAAATGGATCTTTAGAAATAAGTCAGATGAATCTGGCATCATTGTGCGAAACAAAGCCAGGCTAGTCGCACAAGGTTACACACAAATTGAAGGCTTAGACTTCGAGGAGACATTTGCTCCCGTAGCTCGTCTTGAATCCATCAAAGTTGTCATTGTCTCGTGCTACGTCAACTTCAGATTATATCAAATGGATGTCAAAAGCACCTTCCTGAATGGTGTGTTGAACGAAGAAGCCTATGTGGAACAGCCACAAGGGTTCAAAGATCCATTCCATCCAGACCATGTATATAGGCTTAAAAAGGCTCTATACGGTCTAAAGCAAGCTCCACGAGCTTGATATGAGAGGCTCACGTCCTTTTTGCTCAGCAAAGGATATAAAAGGGGAGGAACTGATAAAACTCTTTTTATTAAGCATTTAACTTCTGGATTAATTGTAGCTCAAATATATGTTGATGATATCGTATTTGGCTCTACTTCACAGTCAAAAATTGATAAATTTGTGAATGCTATGAAAAGAGAATTTGAAATGAGTATGGTTGGTGAACTGACTTTCTTTCTTGGTTTGCAGGTGAAGCAGGATGCATCTGGCATCTTCGTCTCACAAGAAAAGTATGCCAAGAACCTGGTGAAGAAGTTCGGGCTTCAAGACTCAAAGCCCATAAGAACTCCCATGGCAACCACGCTGAAACTATCAAAGGATGACACTGGCAAAGAGGTCGATGCTTCCCTCTATAGAAGCATGATTGGCAGTCTGCTATATCTCACTGCCAGCAGGCCAGACATATCCTTCAGCGTAGGTGTATGCGCCAGATATCAAGCAAACCCGAAGGAGTCGCATCTGGCAGCAAGCAGTCAAAAGGATCATCAGGTATGTAAGTGATACGTATAACTATGGTATTTGTTATACTCGAGACACCACTGCCCATCTCGCAGGTTACTCGGACGCCGATTGGGCGGGTAATGTTGATGATCGGAAAAGCACATCCGGTGGCTGTTTCTATATTGGAAACAATCTGGTGACGTGGTTAAGTAGAAAGAAAAATTCTGTATCCCTATCCACAGCTGAAGCAGAGTAGATAGCTGTTGGGAGTTGCTGTACTCAACTCCTTTGGATGAAACAGATGTTAGATGACTATGGGATCTCGGTCGATCAAGCCACTATGTTTTGTGATAACACCAGTGCTATCAACATTTCGAAAAACCCAGTCCAACACTCCAGAACAAAGCACATCGATATCAGACACCACTTCATCAGGGAATTGGTGGAACAAAAGATTATCAATCTGGAGCACATACAGGCTGATCTACAACTTGCAGATTTGTTCACTAAGGCCCTCGATACTGTCAAATTTGACAACCTTAGGAAACAAATCGGGGTTTCCACACCACCTGAATAGGCCATGCATTTTGTTTATTTAAAAAAACAAAAAAAAACAAAAAAAGGGAAAACACAAAAAGATTTACATTAGTTGTCTAATTTTCATTTTCGCATTTGTCTCAAGTTTTATGCATGCATTTAGATAGTTTTTTCCTATTCATGTGAGTATTACTAATTGTAGACTATCTGCATACTGCAGGATGAATCTGAGTGCTGGAAGCTGACATTGAGGCAGATGTATCTGGCGTACGACAGTCAACATGCCTCGAGACTAATCTGCCAGCACTACAGTCGGACAATCCAATGGAATAAGTCACTACTGTCAATGCTATAAGGTTTTGTTTCTGATTGAGGCTCTATATCTGAGTGTAGACCTATGTTCAAAATCTTGCTTTCAGCATTGCACGCGATTTGATTGTCCAAGGGCAGGGTCAATGGAAAAGAAGGCTGCCAATCCAAGCCAAGTCCATACCTCTCTTTCAAAAAAAAATATAAGAAAATAAGCTCAAATTGAAAGAAAAAAGGGGAGAAGTTAAAAAGATGACTTCTGGGGATTGAGCGTAGCTATTTCCACCTCCAAAAGACAATGCCATGTTATTGAAAAAGTCGGCAAAGCCGGACTTGAGAATTCGCACTTTTAGAGATTTTGAACGGTCTACTAGTGCGCTACAGTGAAAAGCCAATAAGTTAGTGCAACCATAAGGTATTTGACGGTGATGTATGATTGACCAGCGGTTGTTTGGTTCACACACACACTGTAATTGACTTGTACTTATGCGTGGTGGACTGTACATTACTCAGATGCATCTGTCGCGTTGGAAGCCGACAGTACCCAGATGAATCTGGAGGTACTAGATGCATCTAGATCCAAAATTTCGGAATTATTTCTTAATTTTCGTGAATTTATATTTAAAGGCAGTATACAGTGGGCTTATGTACGCGTGTCTTGCAGAAAAAGTCAGTTAGTTGTAGACCCAATTTTGGTAACTTTTTGTTTCCTTAATTCTTTAATTTTTCCCCAACTAACCAACTGTAATTTGAATGGCAACAGAATTTGGCGCGCACATGGATTCCTTATTTAAGCAATCTGAAATCTTCATCTGCATGGAATTCTAAAAGGTGAGTGATTCTTGGTAATTGAGTGAAATTGATCAACACCTACTCGTTTTCCATCCTACACGCACAAAAACACACAAACACACACAAACACACACTAATACACACATAACTCTCTCTCTATCACTATTCATCATCTTCAACCTCTCAAATCTCCATAACCATCTTCTCTCAACACCCATATTACATACACCCACTTGAAATTAACATGGGAAAGAAGAAATCCATAGCCAAGAGACCAAATCTAGGGAAGAATCTGAGAACTTCACCAAGGAAATTGAAAGATCAAAGTTCTTCTTCTCCACCACTTTTACCACCAAGTTTGACCACCTCCACCGGAGCTCCACCACCACCGGCAGAACCCACCATAGCCGAGCCACCGCTATGGCGGCCCGAGCCGCGGCCCACAAAGCCGCGAGCCACACGGCCATTTTGGCCGAGCCACCGTGGCCACCGCCACCGTCGCCGTCTCCACCATCGGGTCCCGCCTCCTCTCATCTCCTTCGGTTGATGCTATCACCCCATTACACCTGGGTACTCCAATTTCTTCTATTGGTAATGTCTCCAAAACTCTCTACATCTCTAAAGATTTTGGAAGAAATTTGCTTGAAACTTTGAGAAATCATGAAGATATTGTTGAGTTTGCGTCTAGATTATTTGGTGTGGATGAAGTATCTAACTTGTTGATTTGAGAAAAACTAATGTTGGTAATGTTTCTACTAGTATGGATGATACTGGTGCTTCGTCTAATGCTAATGTATCATGTTGTGTAACACCTTCTAAGGTGATTATTGAGGAGATTGATGATGATTGTGTTGAGGTGGAGAACTTGAATTCTTCTAGTTTAGAGAAGAATGTGGAGGTTGATTGTATGGTCGACAATGTGATCAAAGATTGTGGCTCTAACTTTCATGTTGTTGAAAATGTTAGTTTGGATACTCCAGTAGCCAAAGGCACTGGTAATGATATTGACATTGAAGGACAAACTGATGAAGATGACTCAGATGAATCTGAGCCGGTTGATGATCAACCAGATGCATCTGCACAGCAGAAGTCTGGCTCCGACTTTGAAGATGAAAAGAATTTGAATGACGAAGACGACACTGAGGAAACTAGTGGTGATGAGGATGTAGTTGAGCACGAAATTGCTAGGAAGGGAAAGAGAAAGATTGGGGATTCTCTCAAGACCACAAGATCCCTGCATGAGGTTGATATCTCTGCTCTTCCTGATCCCACGATTGGAGATCCTTCCACCTTCATTCGGGATAGCCTACAGGCTGCTCGAGGTACTTTCGTCCCTCTTTATCATCGTTTTTGGTCATCTGGTGCTTATAGTGACTTTCATAGATTTATGGTTGCACGGTCATTTCATTCTAAGCACCGTATTCCCATTCATCAGTTTAGACACTGTGATGTGATTGAAGTTAATTCTATTGTTGCTCACTTTGGGTTAGAGCGGTTGTTTGCATGTGATGGGAAGGTGAATGAGACTTTGGTCCGGGAATTTTATGCTAACATCCCGATTGATTACCAAAGTAAGACATGCATATTTTCTGGAAAATTGTATGTGAGAGGCACTTTAGTTCACTTCTCGGCCGATGACATGAGGAGTTGGTTGGGTTTGAAAACTAGTTGTGTTGATGATGCTGATTCCTCTTAGGCCACGGAGAGCACCATTGCACAAGAATTGACAAATGGTGCTGGTAAGTTCGTGAAACGCAAAATTGCAGCTTCTCTTTTCACACCAAAATATAAAGTTGGCTTCGGTTTGTGAAGAAAAATGTTGATCAGCTGGTTCATGCTACTAGTTTGACTAGATTGCATGCTTTAGTACCTTACTTGCTTGGGACTAGACAGAACATTGATGTAGCTAGTCATATTTGGGCTAACATTATCGAGCCAGTGACGGGTAGTGGACCCCGCAAAAGTACTAGAGGGCATCTTTGCCATCCATGGGTTATTTCGTCATATCTTCTTGAGAAGGGAGTTGTCACTCGTCCCGAAGATATTTGGACTACACCTGAGTGTCATGGCTATGTCAAAGCCAAGAAGTTGATCCTTGAGAGGCATGCCCCTCCAGCTGCATCCGGTCCTCCGCCACCTCCGGATACATCTGATGAGAGGATTGCTCGCCTTGAGGCTCGAGTTACGGAGTTGACTGAGATTGTGAGATCACAAGATGAGAAGATTGCATTGTTGATGGCTCGGTATACCCCGAGTGAGATTCACGAGACTTTGAAGAAAAGGAAGTCATCCACAGGTCCATCCGGAGCCCCCCAGAAGACACAGAAGACCCGAGACACATCTGGGCTGTGACTTCTCCTCCAGACACATCTAGGCCGTGACCTTCAGTTCACTTTGGCTAGTTGTTATGACTCTTTTCTTACTTTTTTGTAACTGAATATTGCCTATTTCCCATGATCTTTTAACCTTTGGTTGTGGTTGATGACTTTATCTAGTAGGTTACAAGACGACTTTTGTAGTTAGTTCCATTGGCTCCTCTATTTGTTCCAAAATGGGGGAGTAGGATCTTTCTTTAGGTTGATGGGGGACGAAATTAATGCTCCAAACGTCTCTTTTGCTTGTTGAAGTTTATGAGGGATTTCTTTTTGAGGGAGTCGAACTAATTCTTTCCATCTTTTGCTTGTTGAAGTTTATGACATCTAGGTGGATTCGTCTTAGTTATGTGATATTTCGTGCTTACTTTTTGCATGATTCCATTTGTCATTTAATTGGTTTTTAGTCATTGCTTGAGGGGGAGCTTTTATGGGTAAACGTTTGTTTCTATTAAAACTTCAACCATTTCTTGTTTTGCAAAAGATTGAGACTTGTGTTTTGGAAAAATAGAAAATGCCAAAATAGGAGATTGTTAGCTTTATTTTCGTGTAGGAAAATTAAGTTAATAATTGGCATTTTTATTTTTCCACATGAATAATTAAATTAGTTAAATTTTATGTTTAATTAATTTAATTATGAATTTTTATAGACTTTTTATCACATTATAATTTTAGTTTATCTTGGTTTAAATTAGTACATGTGATAATTTCTTATTTTAATTAAATAAGTGAGAGTCCAAGTAGGACACAAAATCTAGCACACGCCTAGGATAGCCTCCGTGTCCACATTTGATGTATCATATGATTTGGTAAGATCCTTTCCATATTATATTGATATAAGATAAGGTAAAATAATTTTTTCATATTTTATTATTACCTTATTTGATTTATCCTACAACTAATAGAATTCTTATTCATTGTAGGATTTGGCGTTTTATGGCAACTTGGAAACTTGGCCAACAAGTAAGACAAGTAGTATTAAAACACCATCAATTGAGGAGAAGCATGACGCGTTTAGAGAGCAAAAAAATAGGCCCCCATACAAGCTAAAAAACGTGTCCCTTCTCCCTACCCCATGCATGAATTCTTCAATCACTAATTGATCAATCCATCCACACCAACCTTCATTGATTGAAGACTTTGGTTCAAATCTCCGGGAGGGAGTCCACCAACCAATAGATCTGCCCACAACTTGAAAAAATCAACACGGAAGGTGTAGATTCGTTGCGGGAACGCGGTTACAAGGAATCACTGAAGAGAGACGGGATGTCTGCTCGCATTACATGCTAAGGAAGATCGAACAGGGAATTCTTTCATTTATTTCTTAGATGTTGCAATTAATTATGCGTAATTATTGCCTTTGATTTCCTTTGTAAAATTTTAAACTGATTGGACGTGGTTGGTAGGTTTTGCTCGTAGGCGACGAGCACGTGGTTTTTTCCCGTTTGGGTTTCCAGGTTAAAAATTCTGTATTCTTACTGTTTATTTTACTGCTTACTGTTAATTTCCGTATTCGCTATCTAAACGCATCTGGAATACGTAGACGCATCTAGGTTTCAGTAGTTTGCAGACACACCGTGATTAAACAAGAATTGTTACGAGTTGAATCTAGAAGAACACAAAGACGGACGATCGTCGATCATGATAATCAGATCACTTAGACAACTATAAACTTTCACCCATATATCATCATACTCCAAAATAGTGGGTCTTGTCGTCCACCTTTTGTAACTTTTTTTAATCACCGAGAAAGAAAATGCCCAGTAATCAATTTTATTTCGAAGCACCCTTCATAGTAAGTTTGTATATTAGCTTAGCATAAATTTATTATTTTTTTTTTTGGGGCGGGGTGTGGGGGGGGGGGGATGTTCAGAAACTAAATTTTAGAATATTACAAAATTTAAGGATCAAGACATTATTTCAGTGGTTAAGACTTAAAGAGAGAACATTGGTGAACATTAAAGTTCGAACCCCCAGCGCTCCTCCCCCTCCATCCCCTTGTATTAAATAAATAAAAAAAGATACAATAATTTATGAAACCGTGTCTGTCATAAGAATGTTCATGCACATTATACACTCTAGAAATTGAAGATCTGCAGAGTAACTATATATAAAATTTACACATCATTTTTCCAAACTAATCAAGGAACCAAGCCAAAGACGAGCAACTTCGTCATATACCATATCCAATACGATCAGTGTTACTAGAATACACTAGATAGACGAACAATTTGACAGACATACTATGTTAATTTTAAAAATGATGTGATGCCTAAACCGTAAGATTATGTTACATATGCGTTGATCACTTGTACGTCTAACTGTTGGTTAGCTGCAGGAGCAAAACTCTTCTATGGGAAATTCCTGAACTTCTGTAATGATTAATTTCAAGTAATATTCAGACGACAAGGAAACGAGCACCACTATCTAGAAATATGTTTGTCTTGCAGATACTTCGACGTCAAATTTTCCTGACATAAAAATGCAAGTCAATCCGAACGTTCCTTAGCAACAAACAAGTATTGAACATGAGAACAAAGTTGTCATCTATGTACATACCACATCATGCAGGCTGACCTGAATGTCAAAACAACCTTGGAACGATGGTGCCCTCAAACCAAGTTGTCCCTGCAAACGTAAAATACTCCAACAAATAACGATTCGTTGTGATTTAACTTTAACAGTGAGTAGGCAGTTAGAGTTAATTTCTAGGTAGAAAAAGGTTACACCAAACACAGACTAGTCAATGAATGGAATGCTTATTAAGATCCAGTACCAAACCCTGAGGGCTATGTTGAGAAGGATGATGGCAAACACGTGGCGATAATGAGTTCAAATTGTCCTACGATGAAAAAGAAAAAACAACATTATCATCTCACACAACAGTTAAAGATTTCATAACCTCAAAAGGTGAGTGGTCATATGTTAAGCACGGATATCGTCCACATTAAGAAATGCACTAAAAGATCATCAAACTCAGAGTAACAAGAAAAGCTATACCAAGAGTCCATGCATACTCGGTTGGTTGTCATAAAACGAATCCTGCAATGATGAGATAGAATTTAGTTCCTCCTGTGAATATACAATCCCATCTGATAAGGCTTCAAAGCCACCTTGTCCCTACAATATGGAAAATAAAATCACTAGTATAACACGAAATATTTCATCTACCCAAAAAAAATAAATAAATAACCACACACACAAACCTTCCTCTTTCTTGATCCGTTTCTTTTCTTTGATTCTTTGCTAAATATGTTGATGTCCTGTTTTTGTCCATTAACTTGAGAACATTTAGGGGTCATCTTGTTAGCATCCAAAATGCTTCTGACTGAATTGTTTACGCCCACACATTGTTTCAAGGCTTCTTCTACAGCATGACATGCAACATCACAAGCTTCCCGTGATAAAGAACCTTCTTCACCCAACTTAGTAGCAAGTGTACAAAGATCATTGAAACGGTGGACCCGAGAATTATGCCTGTTTGATGATCTCAAAGTGGACCCCTCAATCTTCGCATTTCTTGTCCATCGCTTTAATATATAGCCAGATTTGATCCAGGAAACACCACATATTTGGAGCACTGACATGGCATGTCGACAAAGAAAGCCAATATATTCAAATGTACGACATGAACAAAAGATAACGTACTCTGCTTTATTCCAAAGTACAGTAAATTTCTGCTGCTTTTCAAGATCAACCACCTGAAATAAAACAGATGTAGCATATTCGCATTCCTTTTCAACATTGCAAGCCACTATTCCCAAAACCTCAGCTTGAAATTTCTCGAAA
Organism: Jasminum sambac; assembly: GCA_018223645.1. Lineage (NCBI taxonomy): Eukaryota > Viridiplantae > Streptophyta > Magnoliopsida > Lamiales > Oleaceae > Jasminum > Jasminum sambac. Next base: position 10,159,454 of record CP073644.1, on the reverse strand, counting down.
ATTGCATGTGTATACACTTCAGACATTTGCTTCTCCAATGGTGATTGAGATTTTAATGTTGGTTCTGTATGATGATTTTGAATCTCAGCTTTAGCTTCCTCTTCATGGCTTTCCTTCAAATATAACCTTAACTTATCGATGAACTCCTTGCAATTAGTTTCCTTATCGATGTATTTGTCAAAGAACGAACATACACTTTGAGATCGCTCGACTGTACTAAATCCGCCAAGAAAAAGATCCCTCATATATGTTGGGACCCACTTTCCACGATCACCATACAATGAACAAATCCACTCGTCATCCCCAAGTTCAAATTTATCCACCATTTTCTGCCATCTCTTTTGAAATGCTTCATCTGACAAGGATCTATACATGCATTTGTCAAATTTTCTCATGAAATCTTCAAGACATCCAACTTTATGACCTATATTTCGACAAATTTCAATATACACATGCCAAAGACAAAAACAATGGGATGCATCAGGAAAAACTTCTTTAGTAGCTCCTTTTATCGACTTCTCGTTGTTAGTAATAACTACATTAGGACTTCGACCACCAACTGCTCTAAGCCAAGTGCGCATCAACCAAGCAAAAGTAGACGGCGTTTCATCCCAAATCAACCCACACCCAAGCAACAAGAACTGAAAATGATGATTCACTCCCACAATAGGCACAAAAGGGATCTTAAATTTGTTCTTAACATAATAAGTGTCAAAGAAAACTACATCGTAAAAATACACATAGTCATGTTTACCTTGTGGATAAACCCAAAACACGTTTTTTACTGACTCTTTCTCAAAACCTAATGCATAGTAAAAGTTTGGAGTCTCAGCTTGCTCACTCATTAAATAATCGAGCAATAACTGCAGATCACCCTCGTGCAACGCCAACTGCATTCCATTTCTTTGACATACTGAATTAACATTCTTCTTGTTCTTAGCATAATAAACATCGTGAGGACATATATCATGATTATGTTCTTTCAAGAAACTATTTACATACCATTTCCCATCTGTTCTCTTCTTTATATGCATGCTAGCTTTGCAATCTGTCTTAAAACACAACCTTCGATTAACAGTATTGCCAGCGTGCAGCTTGATTCCAAATCTAGAACAAGCAATTTTTATATCAATAAACTGGCCAGATTTCTTTGACCTTCGGCTGGCTTTGATCGTGATGCCAAATCCAACCGATCGAGCATAGTCTCTGTAAAATGAATATGCTGCCTCCTTTGTCTCAAATTCCATACCATTTTGGGGTTCAAAATAACTCATCATACTCTCATTAGCATTAACCAAATTTAAATCTACTCCATCGCCACTATTCTCAACCTCAATTTCATCCAAACTAGAGCCTATGTAGTTATTACTCGTGCCCCGATTCGAAGACAACTCGGTATCCATCTCCATATCCTGAAAATGACTCCAATTTTATTTTGCCCAAACGTCAACTTCGCAAAAACCCCTTACAGAACTGAACGAAATGAATTCCTTGTTTGGAAGTTATAGGGTATAGACCAAATCTTCAAATGGGCTTCACCAGATAAACTACGACTAAATTCATTTAATTCAAGAAACAAAAATGTTGAAATTCAAAAAATAATTGCTTGAGGAACCCACTTCTGATCTCCTTTCTTTTTCTTCCCCCCCTATTTTATGTCCATATCCTGTCAAACTAAATTACACGCAGACGACATCTAAGAAGAAAAAAAGATTGTTTTATGTAACAGAGACCAGGAAATGTTGAGTATATTCACCTTATAATATACTGAAGACGTTGTATCAGAGAATGAATACTCACAAGCGCAAGGAGTGAAGTATGAGTCTCTTCCAAGGAGAATTATATTTCAGTGTCGTGGAAGAAAGCAATGGGTTAGTTTGCAATTTGAGCTCCACGTTTTGCGGTAATTACATTAAAAACCCTCCAAGTTATTTTATTTTATTATTGTTTTTTTAAAAGGTAATACTACATCCGTCTCAAAAATATAATCCACTATTTCTTTTTCATCCGTCCCAAAATATAGGTCATATTCTTTTTAAAGATGCAGTTAAAATATTATTTATCTTTTATACCCTCATTTAATATACATTGATTTCATTAAAATAGAATAGTTAAAATAAAACATCTAATAAATGAGATGGGATATTAGGAAAATAATCTTGAATTGTACTTTTCCAATACCATTAATTATATTTTTCTTAATCTGTGTGAAGATAAGAAAATTGTTATAATTTAGGGACGGAGGTAATAACATTGAACAACATCCAAACTCTAAGGGTGTGTTTGATTTTAAAGCTAGAATTTGGTTGGAAAGAAAATGCCTTTTAGGTCAATGAATTTCGAGGAAAGGTTTTTCAAGAAAAATGATAATAGGTGTTTGATTATATTAATTTGCAAGTTAAAAAGTAGTGTTATTTTTCTTTTTTAATATTTTAATTAATGAAATTTAATCATTTTTCTTGTCTGTTCCCCAAAAAAAAAAAAAACGAGACAAACTTTTATGGAAACCAAAAACCTCGCCTCAAGAAAAATATTTTCCTTCAAAATAACGAAATGCACGGATTTCAAAAAAGTTGGAAAATCAATTCTTTTGAAAAAAATATCAATCAAACATTCAAAAGTGAAAAAAAAATTGGTGAAATAAAAGGTTTTCTTGGGAAAAAAAACCAATCAAACACACCTTAATAATAAGACCTTGATGAGTGCAAGGCAACGCATGTGGGAAGAAAGACAGTGGGCCTTCAAGATTGTTAGTGGATGAATTTTAATGTATTTTTATGAGTAGGAAGAGAGAGAATTAGTGGAGTTGGATGGTAGAGATTTAATGAGTAGAAAAATATATGGATGTGATTTGTTTCACTAAATTTGAAATTTAAAAAAAATGCATTAAAATGTATTTTATTTTTTATGCTAACACCCCATGTCCAATTCCACCGTACTAATGTCAAAGCCATTATCCTTGGCACAGTACAACCAAAAAGTCATAACCTTAGCATCCACCACTTTCAAGCAACCGTCTAATGACTTTTCATCTCGAATTATAGCCCTGACCGTGTAATACTTCTCTCCGACATCGCATGCAGCATCAACATTCATTATGGCTCCATCCTGATCGAGATGCAACTCAACAGCTTCGTCTCTCATGTCCTCCCACTAGTGCCTTGCTAAAGCACTATGTATAATATGAAAACAAGGCCGAAACACTCTACACTTCTTCAACAAGCAGACTGGCTCTTCCTATAATTTTTCTTATTACGCTCTCACTAAAGGAGTCATGTAGTTCTCACTAGCTGTTCAAGTCTTTGGGAAGAACGGCCAATGGTAATTACATGAATAATATTGCTAAGATCATCTCCACCCAAGTAACACTTTATCACCAGCCATATCCCTAACTCCTTTCATACCTACCGCACATAAATGCACAGAAGCAGAGCATGAACACTTGACTTCAAGGTCCACATTTATAGCATCCAACACTCATCGCAACTCTATGTCGACGCTAGTTAATCTTGGAGGGCAAAAAATATCATAGTAAAAGCATTGCTAATAGACTCTTTAAATATAAGATGCCTTCTCATTTGAAGAGTCAAGTCCTAAAATTTCACTCCAAAAGCTCTCTAAATTAACAATTTAGTTTAGAAGGTGGGTTCTCTCTATCATTGAATTTAATGAGCACAAATTACAGCATCTACTTCATGAACAACACAATATAGAATTAAGGGAAATTAAATCTTGTCAAATTAAATCTATTTTTTTCTTTCATTTTTTTCAATCATTCATTGATTTCACAATTACTTTATATTTTTAATGCTTCATCTCCAATTTTCAATCACACATCCCGTAAAATTTTATCCCACCAAATTTAATCTATTGGCCATTAAATTTAAAAATATTATTACTAGTTAAAAAGGAGACAAAACATAAATAATTTCAAAAAAAAAAGTGTGAAATAAAGAGCTAAAAATAGAGAACTTGTTGGAGCCTTTAAAAACTTAGGGTGTGTCTGATTGCAAAGCCGGAAAATGGTTAGAAGGAAAACGTTTTCCGGGTAAATGAATTCCGGGAAAAGGTTTTCCAGGGAAATGGTAGTTGTAGGTGTTTGATTGGGTTAATTTGAAAGTTGGAAAATGATGTTATTTTCCCTATTTTCGAGTTTTTTTAATGAAATTTGATTATTTTCCTTATTTTTATGGTTAAAGTAAATTGTCTATTAAAAAAAAAGAAGAAAGTGCAAAATTTTTTCCGGTAAACAAAAACCACATCCCCCAAGGAAAATGTTTTCCTCCAAAATAAGGAAAAGAACGGAAATCGAGAAAAAGTTGGAAAATGTTTTTCAGGAAAAAAAGTGCAATCAAACAGTCAAGGATGGAAAAAAAAGCCGGAAAACACGTGTAGCGCCCCGAGTTCCAATGCCTCGGAATGCCACGTCACTTTTCAAACGAACTTTTGAAAATTCAAGCAACGGTAATATATAGAATTTAATTGTGCGGAAATTATTTAAACTTTAAAATCAAACAATCACAATTGTTTAAACATGATATTTTGGAATAATAAGATTAACCAGAAATAAAATTGAGTCTCAACTAAATAATTTAAATAAAATTAGGTAATGGTCCATTGCCATTCGCCACGCCAGCAACCCCTCAGTCTGCAAATATTTGGTTAAAAGAAAATATGAGTATTTCATAGAAATACTCAGTAGATCTCGCGCAAAGATAACAATTCAATATTACATATAATACACGTGGTCATGTAATCCAAGTAATTCTCATGAACAAGTAATAAATACAGTTCAAGTCTAGTCTCATGCAATTAAGCAAGAAATTCTCTTCATCCGATTGCATTAAAGCAATAATAATTCTCATGTCTGGGCTTGATCAAGCAAATTCTCTTATGCTAATAAATAGCACATAATCTCATGGAAATACGCACCACATATAAACACATAATAAGAATAAATTATCTATGCGCATTTGAAAGTAAAAATATTTGTAGATAGAGATCTACCTTAATTCGTGAGTTAGAGCCTTAGTTCTGCAAATTGCTAGGTTGTCGCACCTCGTCTAGTCCTAAAAATAATAAAAATGAACTCTAATAAGTTTCTTGGATAAACGGTGTCTCAAAAGTAAGAGAATTTCTTAAAAGTAGGGTTGAGATCGAATAAATAAAAAGTTTAGGGATTGAAATCGCTAAATTTGAAAAGTTTGGGACTAATTTGCAAAATCGGAGAATTTGAGGGACTAATTTGAAGGTCAAATAAAAGTTGGAGGGTCAAATTTGCAATTGACCGAATTTGAAAACTATTGAACTAAATCGAAAATAATTTAAAACTTTAGGACTTGTGAAATAAATAAAATATAGGGACCAAGTTGGAAGTCAACTGAAAGTCATGGGTTTTGACCGCAGTTGACCGGATCTTGGAATTGAAGGACTAAATTGAAAACCTTTGGGCTAAGTAAATAAATAAAGTAAAGGACTAACTAAAAATAAACTAAGAAGCTCAGGGACCAGGGGTGCAAATAACGAAATAAAACTCAGGCATCGTCTTCTTCCCTCATTCTCGCATACACCGAGTTTCACTGGGAAGGGAAAGAAGAAAAACTGGAGACGAAGACGCCTCGGCCGACCCTCGCCTCGGTTCTCCGTAGGAAACCACGCCGGCTGATCGCCGTCAGTGCCACCATCGCTGGCGGCGTGTCCAGGCGAAGAGAGAGACAGAGATATCGAGACAGAGAAAGAGATCGAGAGCTCGAGAGAGAAAACAACTCGGGTAAGAATTATTACCGGTGAGTTAGCTGTGAATGATTTGTGTGTAAAGAGGTGTTTATATAGGAGTTTTAGGGTCGTAAATTAGGAAGATAAGATAATTTAATTTAGGAAGATAAATCATTTTAATTTTGGAAAGTCTTGGGAGGCAAGAATTAGGGTTCGTGTTCTTCTCGAATCTGGGGTTGAAATTCGGAATTAGGGTTTAGGAATTGGGGGAAATAGGTTAAAATTAGGGTTGTTAATTTTAGGGCTAGACGAGATTTGGGGAAAAAATTCGTTAAAACGGAGATTTAAATTTGAAATTTTTTTTTTTTTTGAATCGCTACAACCTCTCCTACTTAAAATAATTTCGTCCTCGAAATTTAACTTACATGATTAATGAGGTCTGGGTACTTCTCTAGAATATCTCTTTCTTTTTCCTAGGTGGCCTCCTCTGAACTGTGTTTACCCCACTGGACCTTAACTAACGGAACTTCTTTATTCCTGAGCATTTGGACTTTTCTTTCTAAGATGCGCACAGGCGCCTCCTCAAATGTCAAGTCTGGTCGAACGTCAACTGACTGAACGTTCACCACATGTCTAGGGTCATGTACATACTTCCTTAATAGGGAAACATGGAATACATTGTGTACAGCTGAGAGTTCTGGAGGTAAGGCCAGACGATAAGCCACATTTCCAACTTTTTCCAATATCTCGAATGGGCCAATAAATCTAGGCTTCAACTTTCCCTTCTTTCCGAAACGGAAAACTCCTCTCATTGGAGCGATCTTAAGAAATACCTTTTCGCTAGACTGAAATTCCAAATCCTTTCTTCTTCTATCAGCATAGCTTTTCTGTCTGTCCTGAGCAGCTTTGATCTTAGATCTGATCCGTTCAATAGCTTCTACTGTCATTTCAAGGAGTTCTGGTCCCAACATCTTTCTTTCTCCGACTTCATCCCAATAGACGGGCGAACGACATCGACGACCGTATAGTGCTTCATAAGGAGCCATACCAATAGTAGCTTGAAAGCTGTTATTGTATGCGAACTCCACCAATGGCAGATAGGTTTCCCAATTGCCACCTGAGTCAAGCACGCATGCCCTCAACATATCCTCTAAAGTCTGAATAGTTCGCTCAGATCGTCTGGCTTGCCTGGGATGATAAGCTGTACTAAACGTCAACTTAGTACCCATAGCTGTCTGAAGGCTCTTCCAAAACCTTGACGTATATCTCGGATCTCTGTCAGTTACTATGGTCACTGGTACTCCGTGGAGTCGGACGATCTCCCTGATATATAATTGTGCCAGTTGATCCATACTACAAGTCGCATTTAATGGGCGTAAAATGTGCGGATTTCGTGAGTCGATCAATGATGACCCAAATAGCATCATGCCCCTTACTCGTCTTTGGAAGACTTACGACGAAGTCCATAGCTATCTTCTCCCATTTCCATTCGGGTATCTCTAGCGGATTCAAAAGCCCTGATGGCCTCTGATGTTCTGCCTTCACCTGCTGGCAGACTATACACCTAGCGACAAATCTGGCGATACCTCCTTTCATATTCCTCCACCAAAACGCATTCTACGCAAATCTCAGACATCTTGGTTCCGCCAGATGAGCCGCATAAGGGGTGAATGAGCTTACCATTATCTCGTCTCGACCGGTCATCCTTCGCACACGCAGGCGACCTGCGAACATAAGTGCCTCGCTCGAAACTTCAAAACCAATTCTCTTCCCAAGACTGACTTCCGACCGATCTTCTCCCGAGAAGCGGATCATTCTTACGTGCAAAGAATAATCCGATTTCTCGATCCGCTTAACAATGAGTTGCTAGTCTAGCCGGCATTTGAGTCGACGGAGCAATAACTTCAATCCTCAAATTCTCAAAATCTCGTACCAGCTGGTCTGGTAAAGAGCCTAATGCTGACAACTGTCCCTTGCTCTTTCTGCTCAAAGCATCTGCAACTACATTAGCTTTACCCGGATGGTAAAGTATAGTGCGCCAGAATCCTTACCGGCTCTAACCACCGCCGTTGCCTCATGTTCGGCTCCTTCGGGTGAAGAAGTATTTGAGGCTCTTGTGGCTCGGTGTAGATCTCACACTTACTCAGTATAGATAGTGACGCCAAATCTTTAGAGCATGCACTATCGCCGCGAGCTCCAAATCATGGGTCGGGTAATTTTGCTCAGATCGCTTCAATCGCCTGGAAGCATAGGCGACGACTTTTTCCTTCTCGCATGAGTACACACCAATCTGTTTTGATGCATCACAATAGATGACAAACCCATCTCGAGCCGCCAGTGATAGTCGAATCCGGGCGTATACTAGTCCGTTTCTTCAATTCTGAAGCTCGCCACACTTATCCGGCCCAATTGAATTTCACGCCTTCCTGGTTAATTGGGTTAAAGGTCCCGCTATCTTTGAGAAATCCTCTATGAATCGCCAGGTAATATCCAGCCAATCCTAGAAAACTTCTTACTTCACCAACATCAGCAGAGCCTAGTCCAATTAGCCACGCCTCAACTTTGGAAGAGTCTACTGATTCCCTTGGCGGTCACAATGTGGCCTAGGAAACCAACTGCGTTCAAGCCAAAATTCACACTTCTTGAATTTGGCATAAAGCTTCTCCTTCCTCAATGTACTCAGTGCGGTCCTCAAATGCTCTTCGTGTTGTCGTGGGTCTCTCGAATAGATTAGTATATCATCAATAAAGACGATGACAAACTTATCCAAGAACTCATGAAAGACCCTATTCATCAAGTCCATGAATATTCTTTGGGGCATTGGTTAAGCCGAAGGGCATCATCAGTAAATTCATAATGCCCATAGCGTGTCCTAATGCCGTCCCCGGTATATCACCGACTTAATCTTCAACCGGTGATAGCGACCTCAAGTCGATCTTTGAGAAAATAGTCGCTCCTTCAATCGATCGAATAGATCCTCAATCCTGGGAGAGGATACTTGTTCTTTATCGTCAACTTGTTCAGTTCACGATAATCTATACACATCCTCATGCTCCCGTCTTTCTTCTTAACGAATAATACTGGGGCTCCCCACGGAGATACATTTGGTCGAATAAAACCCATCTCAAGAAGTTCCTCCAATTGGACTTTCAACTCTTGTAACTCCTTGGGTGCCATCCGGTATGGGGCTTTGGAGACAGGAGTGGCCCCAGGCACCAAGTCAATGCCAAATTCTACCTGCCTCTCCGGTGGAATTCCTGGTAAGTGTTCTGGGAACACGTCAAGATATTCTTGTACAACAGGCACAAGGTCCGGGGTTAGTCCCTCCGTCGCTGTTCTTGAGATTGACCAGGAATCCTTGGTAACCTTCCTTGGTTAACAACTTCTCTGCCCTGATGGCCGAGATGAGACGGGGAATCACCCTAATCTTAGACCCATAGAATTTGAACTCTTCCTCTCCATTTCTGCGAAAAATGACCTCCTTCTCATGGCACACGATGGTCGCATGATTACTACTCAACCAATCCATTCCTAATATAATATCAAAGTCTTTCATCTTAATCACATGCAAGTCTGCTCCCAAAATTAACCCGTCAAAATCTATCTGTACAGCTCTAACTATCAGGTTAGTATCAATCGCTCCTCCCGATGGTAAACTAACCTCAAGTGTGCTCTTAGTTTTCTCTCCTACTAGTTCCAAATTTAGTCAAGGTGCAATAGACATAAAGGAATGCGTAGCTCCAGAATCGATTAAAACATATACAGGAATGCCGGAGATTGATAGCATACCTGTAATCACGTCATTGTCCTGGCTAGCATCCTCACGGGTGATCGCAAATACCCTAGCTTTTCCTTTCTTGACTCGCCACCGGCTTGGTCGGGCGTGTTGCTCCCGGTCAAGCAAACGGCATTCTCGATATCATATGGCCCGGTTGGTCGCACTGTAGCACACTCCTTGCCCTGCAGACATTCCTCACGATGTGGCTTTCCACACTTAGGCGTGGTGGGGTGGTTCTGGCCGATCCTCCGCTTGATCCACCACTGGGCTTCTTGTTGGGAGCATTATTCTTATTCTGTTTGTTGTCTTGCCACTTTCTCTTCCCTTGATCCTTTGGGTAACTTTTCTCCTCAGGCTCGTCATCCGCAAAGCATATGGCTTGAGCCTTCTTCACCACCTCCCGATAGGTGGGTAACTCATGGCCCGTCACGATTCTACGAATGTCCTTTCGCAGACCGCGTTCGAAACGTCGGGCCTTCTTGTTTTCTGTATCCACCAGGTGTGGGGCATACTGTGAAAGTTCTTCAAACTTTCGCTCGTAGGCAACAATCTCCATGTCACCCTGGACGAGACGCAAGAATTCCGCCTCCTTCTTGTCTCGTAACCCCTGGGGAAAGAATGTTTCTCTGATTTGCTCCTTGAAATCAGCCCAAGTTACGGCTGCCCGTTGAACTTCAGTTTTTGATTGCATGGCTGAAGCCCACCACTGTGCTGCAGGACCAAGCAGCATGAACTTAGCACACGCCACTTTCTTATTCTCTGGGCATTCGATGTGCTCGAAGATGTTCTCTATCTGACGCAACCATTCCTCAACTGCGAGTGGATCCTTGCCGCCGTTGAATGTAGGAGGGTTGTACCTACGAAATTGCTCAACGGTCGACACAACTGGTGCAGGTGGTGCTTGCCTTAGCGCTTGCACCGTTGCCAAAAGCTCTCTGATAATATCTGATTGTCGTGCCATGACCTTGACAAGACAAAAGTTGGTTTATTGCGTTGTGAATAATAAACATAAACATTCAATATAGAGGTAGAGGAAGTCATCTCAATTAGAAAACAGAGAATAGCATCGATGAATCAAAAATAGGTAATTTTATTGAAATCTCAAATTTCCGATAAGGGTACATAGATGAAGTTGTAAAACAATGAATGAATCATCAATTACTGACAAAGTTTCTCTACTAGCTCATCTATCTAATCATCATCAGTGACACCGGACTCTGCTTCTGAAACCTCCCCCGGCTCTACCTCTTCATTCTCTTCTTGTTCCTCTTCAAGCTCCACCTCAACATCCTCTTCTTGAGGTTCTGCCTGTAGTTCCTCTTGAGGTTCCTCCTCAGCTTCCTCTTGAGGTTCTTCAGGTTCCTCTTGAGGCTCGTACTCAGGCTCTTCCTGAGGTTCATACTCCGGCTCCTCTTCAGGATCCTCCTCCGGGTCCTCTTCTGGCACTTGCTGGAGTCCAGGTTGAGGCTGAACTACTCCTTGATTTCGGTACACTGGCCAGAAGTGCACCAATGCCTCACAGAATGCGTCGTAATTAACGGCTCCATTCGTGGCACGCCATGTCTCGTAGAGGATCTTATTAGCCACCTCTCGATTATGAGGGCTTAGGGTGTCAATCAAGTGGTTAATGGATTGTACATCATTTGTCTCCAATCCCCACCTAATGGCGCATTGGCGAAACTCGCGCACACGCTCCACCCAGTCATGAGTATCCCCATACCAATATAGTGGGGCCCTAAGGTTCTGGTAGTCCAAGATAGCATTTCGGGCATAGTCAGCAATGGTCCTATTATTCCCAGCCATCTCCTAGTCCAATTACACAAGGCCCAGTTAGTTGGGGTTATAATGTTTCTCTTAGCTAAATCGAGGACGTAAGGAAAAATATTTATTAAAATTTATGCTCAACTCGTTTTCTTCTAATCGGATACAAAATCTTCTCAAAGTTCTCATAAAATTTCTAAGTCTGAGTATCCGAAAAATAAGTAAATAAATAACTGTGAATCTTTTCTGTTACCTTGGAATTGGCGGAGCGGGCGATGGCGTGTGGAACCTCTTTAAAATGTCGCTAAAACCTTTTTTTTTTTTTCAAAAATTTTACAAGTCTACAGAAACGTAGACCTGCTTTGATACCAAACTGTAGCGGCCCGAGTTCCAATGCCTCGGAATGCCACGTCACTTTTCAAACGAACTTTTGAAAATTCAAGCAACGGTAATATATAGAATTTAATTGTGCGGAAATTATTTAAACTTTAAAATCAAACAATCACAATTGTTTAAACATGATATTTTGGAATAATAAGATTAACCAGAAATAAAATTGAGTCTCAACTAAATAATTTAAATAAAATTAGGTAATGGTCCATTGCCATTCGCCACGCCAGCAACCCCTCAGTCTGCAAATATTTGGTTAAAAGAAAATATGAGTATTTCATAGAAATACTCAAGAGATCTCAAGAAAGATAACAATTCAATATTACATATAATACACGTGGTCATGTAATCCAAGTAATTCTCATGAACAAGTAATAAATACAGTTCAAGTCTAGTCTCATGCAATTAAGCAAGAAATTTTCTTCATCCGATTGCATTAAAGCAATAATAATTCTCATGTCTGGGCTTGATCAAGCAAATTCTCTTATGCTAATAAATAGCACATAATCTCATGGAAATACGCACCACATATAAACACATAATAAGAATAAATTATCTATGCGCATTTGAAAGTAAAAATATTTGTAGATAGAGATCTACCTTAATTCGTGAGTTAGAGCCTTAGTTCTGCAAATTGCTAGGTTGTCGCGCCTCGTCTAGTCCTAAAAATAATAAAAATGAACTCTAATAAGTTTCTTGGATAAACGGTGTCTCAAAAGTAAGAGAATTTCTTAAAAGTAGGGTTGAGATCGAATAAATAAAAAGTTTAGGGATTGAAATCGCTAAATTTGAAAAGTTTGGGACTAATTTGCAAAATCGGAGAATTTGAGGGACTAATTTGAAGGTCAAATAAAAGTTGGAGGGTCAAATTTGCAATTGACCGAATTTGAAAACTATTGAACTAAATCGAAAATAATTTAAAACTTTAGGACTTGTGAAATAAATAAAATATAGGGACCAAGTTGGAAGTCAACTGAAAGTCATGGGTTTTGACTGCAGTTGACCGGATCTTGGAATTGAAGGACTAAATTGAAAACCTTTGGGCTAAGTAAATAAATAAAGTAAAGGACTAACTAAAAATAAACTAAGAAGCTCAGGGACCAGGGGTGCAAATAACGAAATAAAACTCAGGCATCGTCTTCTTCCCTCATTCTCGCATACACCGAGTTTCACCGGGAAGGAAAGAAGAAAATCGGAGACGAAGACGCCGCCGACCCTCGCCTCGGTTCTCTGGCCGGAAACCACGTCGGCGACTGCCGTCGTGTGCCACCATCGCTGGCGGCGTGTCCAGGCGAAGAGAGAGACAGAGATATCGAGACAGAGAAAGAGATCGAGAGCTCGAGAGAGAAAACAACTCGGGTAAGAATTATTACCGGTGAGTTAGCTGTGAATGATTTGTGTGTAAAGAGGTGTTTATATAGGAGTTTTAGGGTCGTAAATTAGGAAGATAAGATAATTTAATTTAGGAATATAAATCATTTTAATTTTGGAAAGTCTTGGGAGGCAAGAATTAGGGTTCGTGTTCTTCTCGAATCTGGGGTTGAAATTCGGAATTAGGGTTTAGGAATTGGGGGAAATAGGTTAAAATTAGGGTTGTTAATTTTAGGGCTAGACGAGATTTGAGGAAAAAAATTCGTTAAAACGGAGATTTAAATTTGAATTTTTTTTTTTTTTTTTTTTGAATCGCTACAACACGTTTTCCTGGAAAAAATCTGTTCAATCAAACACACCCTTATAGTTTTTAAATTTAAATATGCTCTGAACTTGGGGGAATATACTCTTTAAAATAAAGATATTATTGGAGGTGCTCTAACATTTCTGACAACAAATTCGAACCTTAGGAGTCACACTGGCATCCAAAATTCATAACCACCAAATACACAGAGTGTTTTGTTCCCCAATACTCACACTAGCAGACCAAAGCATCAAAAACGGGCACTATTTCACACCGTATAGCAACTCCGTTAAGCAAAATACCATATAAGACGGTCATGTATATTCAAATTGGTTGAGGTTGTGCTAAGACGACTTCTTTATCAATATTAACTAGTGTTCTAAAAAGCATACAAAAACCGTGCATAAAAATGTGCTTAAGCATGAAAAAACACAGTGAGTGAAAAGCTTCGAACTAAAGCATGCAAAAGCGCAAAAAAATGTGTACAAGAGCAAAAAAGGGTTCTTAAGCGAGTTGACATGCTTTACACTTTTTAGAATCTTGATATTAAGGAGCACAAAGTCAATCTTCTCCACATCTGAATAAGCACATCAAACACCATGTGCTAGCGATGGCTGGGGTCGAGATTGGCCAAAACAAAAAGGGTCAAAGTAAGTGCCTGTCATCAAAGATGCACATATTGGAGCATCATCAATCCTCTACCAATAAGACACTCCGCCATCAACACAATCACCACAATGATAAGTAGCATCAAAGAAAGTACTACACGAAAGATATTTAATGCGTACCGATACCAGTCAAGCCGCCAACGTCTCCACATTAGTAAACAACCTGGAAAACTATGTTTCCAATGTTGCATAGTTAAATGTTCTTGTATGAGAGAATCTTAAGCCTCCTAAAGCTTTGGGCTTGCATAGCTCATCCCAGCGTCTCTAATGGATCTTCCTACCGTTTGAGTTCCACCCTACCAAAACGTAGAAATTACCAACTGTATGTCTCTAATCGTGATTGCGGAAGTCTAAACAAGCTCATAACATATCCTGGAATGACTTGTAGAAGGACTTTGACAAGTACCGTGCTACCCCAAGCCTAGTATAAACCTCTCGTCCAGCTTGTCACCAATTTACAATGTGTTCATGCAACACTGGGAAAAGTCTGCTTCTTATACCACCCAATAGAGAAAATAAAACCCCAAATAAGTATTTGCAACCTTAGTGTCACAAATACCTAAGGATTTCTATATCCGCACTATTATCTTCATATCCGTGTTCAGGCTAAAGTATATAAAGGACTTTGAAAAGTTTATCGTTTGTCATGAACCAAGCTCAAACGAAGAAGAATATCGTAAAAGCATTAGACGTTTGCCAAAGTTTCCTGCAAGAAACCAAAGGATAATCCAAAAAATCGATAGATAATACGTGGACCACCACAGGAACACCGGAGGTCCAAGAGATTGCCATCCCTTTTCTCCAAATGGAACATGCTCGATAAAGCTTGGACTGTGAGAAGAAATGGTAGAATAAAGTGAACACCCTTGCAGGAGACCCCTAATAGGAGTGATCCTACCCCTGGCCATCCATTGATAAGGACTAAAAACTTGTGAGAGAGATATAATTATAGATCGGCCTGTACCATTGTTCAAAAAACCTCATACGCTTCCCAATGCGGATGATATATTGGGACACGTGATCTTTGTAGATAAGCTTTGCATCCTCGTCCTTGCATGTAGACGAGTTACACTAAGGTTTGGCATGGTTATCATTTTGTTGTATATTGTATTCATCTTTAGGGATATAGCTTATTTTGTAGAGTAATTCATTGTATATAAGAGACTTACTTTGTACAACTATAAGTATGCGTTAATTACAGTAATGGAATTAACCATTCTCTTCATTGTTAGAATTTTATAAACTAACGTGATAAACATGCCTTACTATCAACAATAGCATATAGATCAATGTGGAATTAATTCGATTGACAACATACCTTCAGCCATTGATGTTGTCGTATACTTGAAGTGAGAGCGAGATATTAGGATTCTTCCACTGTTTTTCAATCTCATAGTGATGGTATATAACTTAATGAGGTTGATACACCAAGGACCCTAATAAGTTATATATACATTTTTCCCATTAGAAAACCTTAAATACAATCCCTGTCCAGATGGGATTTTATGGGCCTATAGTTATGCAATTTCGATCCATAATAATTTAATTACTCATATCCAAAATTACTGTGATATTGATGGCATATTAGGCCACACCAATATGTAGAAAATAAAAATTAACATTCTCCCACTTGGCCCATATGGTATCTGAGCTCTAAAGCTCAAGAGCAATGGATCCACGACCTCTAAGACGGTCTTTTCCATTACAAACACTGGCGGAAGTTCTCCTCCCCCACTGCCACCACCACCGGCAACCCCCCACCATCCCATCTCCCCCAATAATTCTCAATGCCCAATCCCAACTTTCTCTCAAACTCAGACCCACCAACTTCCCCGCTTGGTATACATATCCATAGCCTCCTCATTCGTATACATATCCATAGCCGCCTCTCACCTCACAACTAGTAACGCCATTGCTGTCAACTTAGACCATTTAGACTGGCTTAGACAGGATAAACTTTTATTGAACACCCTTGTCAGCTCTTATCTCCCAATCTTGTCTCTTATATTGCTGTCGCAAAAAATTCTCACGAGGCTTGGCAAACCATTGTTAACACATATGCCAAGCCGTCACGTGGTAGAAGTATGCACCTCAAAAGTACTTTTAGCAATTTACAAAATGACACGATGAAGATTACCGAATATATGCATGGTGTGAAGAGTACTGTAGACAATCTTACTCTCATGGGTGTAGCTCCTAGCCTAGATGAGTTGACATTGCATATCCTCCGCGGCTTAGCTCCCAAGTATGCGGGTATGTGTGAAGCCGTTAAAGCTCGTGACACAACTATTGGATTCAATGAGCTTCATGAAAAATTAGTAACACACAAATCTCAACTCCAAAGCACAGCTCAAACCCCAACCCTTCAGCCAATCATCACCAATACAATTTCCCCCTCATTTTCAAACTCCCCACCTAATCATGGCTCGCCCTCACCTAACTCAAGCCCGTCATATCCTCCACAAACCAACTAATCTAATCAAGGCCAACCTAATCATAGCCCTTGTCTTTATTTAGGAAAATGTTAGTTATGCAATGAACTGGGACACTGCAAAATTTTATCCCACCAACCGATATTCTCGCTTGGCGCCCCAAAATTCCAATCCCCGATTTGCTCATATGACGCCCCAAACCTATCACACCATGCCTCAGTATATGCCCTCTACCCATGATTGGCTATTTGGCATTGAGAACCTCCCATCACATTACAAACAACCTTGCAAATCTCTCTCTTCACTCGCCCTATATAAGCACTGACGACGTGCATGTCAGTAACGGTACATGCTTGAAAATTACACACACCGGTAACGCTAAGCTTAGATCTCTAGACTTTAATTTCCATTTGTTCTTTGTTTTTTGTGTTCTCTCTATTACCCTAAATTTAATTTCCTTTAACAAGTTTTGTTAACAAAATCATGTTAGTGTTGAATTTTTCCCTGATCGGTTCTCTGTAAAAAAAATTGTAGACCAGAGCTCCACCTCACACAGGCCCAGCTAAAGGTGGAGTTTATGCCCATTAGTTCATCACCTTTGCAAATTATTTATTCTAACGTTTGGATGTCCCATGTCCTCTCTAATGAAGGTGACAAGCATTATGTGATATTTATTGGCCATTTCATGCAGTACATATGGTTGAATCCTCTACGAAAAAAATCTAATGTCCATGACACTTTTATCACATACAAAGCACGCATAGAAAAATATTTTAATACTAAAATTGTAAGTTTTTACTCGGACAATGGTAGCGAGTTTCTAGCATTCTCCAACCTTCATTTCTACCAACGACATTGCTCACCTTACTACACCTCCACACACCTCTGATCACAATGGATACTCTAAACGACATCACCATCACGCCGTTGATAGGTTGGCTCTCTTATATCATGCATCCACTCCTACGACCTTTTGGCCATATGCATTCACTAAACCATTGGCTCTCTTACATCAAGTCATTCAAGCTGGTCTACATAAGAAGTGGGTTAATTAAAATCAACCTCAACTACCAATCTGCTTGCAAGAAATTATTTCATGCCCCACCAAATGTATCCAAGCTACGCTGGTTTCCTTTGCTATCCTTGGTTGTGACCTTACGTATCCCACAAGGTTAGCCTCAAATCTGTCCCCGTGTGTTTTTCTAGCCTATAGTGCTTCCCAAAGTGCTATTTTCACAAACAATCACCTCATTGGTTGTGTTTATACAAGTTGTCATTTCCAATTTGTTAAAGTTTATATTCTCCTATTCCTCTAATCCACCCACCTTCCAGTCGTTAGATACATGTCTTTTCTCATCTTTTCCTCATCTGTTGACACTATTGCTTCACCCCAATCAAACAGTTTCAAGCGTCTCGTGAAATAAAGGGGATTCAATAAATACTTCTTCTAGGTCTCTGAGTTTGGACACCTCTGGGTCGCCATCGTCATCTCCAAGTATTATCTCCACCCCCTTTACTCTTCTTCTTCCCACAATCCCATCTCCCTCAACCTCACACACGACTCCAATCAACCCCATCTTTCCACCACAAGCTCCTCCATCATGCATATAACCAATTCCGCTACACCTCTCCCCATCGTCTGCCATCCCTATACCACTTCCACTGGGTCGTTTTCGACGTATCTCTGACCTCTATCGTGCATCTCGATCGCTGACTCCTTCACATCCCCACGTATAGATGTGCCTTCCTTTTCTTCCACTGCCTCTCCTCACCAGTCACCATCCCCGTCCCCCACATCTCATCACAATATAGTTTCACACATCTACACTGTCACCACATTTTTCCCTCTCACTCCACCTGTCCTTATTGAGTGCATGTGCATTTCCAAAGCTCTCAAAGATCCCAATTGGCGCTCGGCCATGGCGCTTTGAATTTGATGGTCTACTTCGAAATGGTACGTGGGAGCTTATCCCACCAAGCTCGGATGGCTGCATTGAATAATATAAGGCGTAATTAGTATCCAAGGGGTTCACACAAAGGCCCGACATTGATTATGGTGAAATGTTTACTCCGATGGTCAAGCCCACACAACTATTCAGGTCATTTTAAGCATTTCTATTATGCGTGATTGGCCAATACGTCAACTCGATGTGAACAACACATTTCCCCATGGTACCTTAATGGAGGATGTTTTTATCTGTCAGCCATCGGGGTTCCTTGCTTCTGATCATTCGAATTATGTGTGTCATCTTTGGAAGTCTTTATATGGTCTTTAATAGACCCCCTTACCTAGTACTCAACCCTCCGATCATTCCTCCTACAATTGAGTTTTTTTTTTTTTTTTTGCCGTGGTTCGATGCATCTTTCTTTATTTTCCGTCAATTAGAGGTGGTTATTTTTTTATTGGTGTATGTGGATGATATCATCCTCACTGGTAATAATACAGATGCACTACAGCATTTTATTTACGCTTTAGGTCTAAAATTCTCCATTGACTTTAGGGCGCTCTCTTACTTTCTTGGTGTGGTGGCTATTCAAAATGCTGATGGGTTGTTTCTTTCTCAGCATAAGTACGTTGTTGATTTGCTTGCGCAAGTACAGGTACTTGATGCAAATCCAGTCACTGCTCCTATGGGCACTTCATCATCATCTTCTGCCACGGCTGAGCCTCTGTTTAACCCCACGGAATACCGCTCCATGCTTGGGGCGTTCCGGTATTTCTTGTTTACTAGACCGAATATCTCATTTGCTATTAACCGATTCTCTCAACACATGCACTCCTCCTCATCTGCCCACTAGCCCTCGGTGAAGCGAGTGCTTCACTATTTAAGGGGCACAATTGATCATGATTTATTTCTTCACCAACACCCATTCTTCATGCATTCTCTGCTTCACTATTTAAGGGGCACAATTGATCATGATTTATTTCTTCACCAACACCCATTCTTCATGCATTCTCCAACGCCAATTGGGGTAGGGACCTTCTTGATCGTACCTCAGTGGGGGCGTTTGTTGTGTCCTATGGTAGCAACCCCGTTTCATTGCAGCCAAGAAGCAACAGTCTATTGCTCGGTCGTCCACCAACACTAAATACTATGCCATTGTTGACACCACCGCACAACTCACGTGGCTTCAGCCCTTGCTTCGCGAGGTTAGCTCTCCTCTCTCTCCTATTCCTATCATGTATTATACGCGGGAATTAAATACCTCTACTCTATGAGAGAACCTTGCAATTAATGAGACGTCAATTTAGACACAACTTTTGACGAGAGAGAAGGGCGCTTTATTGAAAATATTACAATATAAATTGAAAATATTGTGGGGGAAGACATTGTGCAACTCAAATTGTTAAATTGAAAATATTGAAAAGTTTTATGAGTTTATAATTATGTATTTGTCAGTTGTCATTTTAGTCTTTCACCCTTTTTTCAATTACAATGTGATTGGAGGAGACAGAATATGCAAACTCGAACCATGGATCTAAACTACGTAAAGGGCCATCCTTAACTAAAACATCACCTTTGGTCCGGACAAAACTTGTAACATTCACGACCGCTAACTAAAATATTTACCAAGAACGTTGCACACGGTAGATTATGTTGAGTTCATCACAGTCGTGAATGTTGCACAACCCTCTTTATAAGACAATTATTTCTAAGGTCAGAAAATAAACTCTTTTCAAGAAATAATGTAGAAATGTCACAAGTACGATCCACAATTCCATTTCTTAGAATAACTAAATCGAAAAATATTCAATATGAAATTCTTCCAAATATCCAAAGCCTACACTCCTTCAATCTCTGTATACGTCCTTGAAGTTCTTGTTAATTTATGGATTGTTCTACTATCTTAATCGTCCAATCAAATAACACATGATAAGCCATTGAATATTCAAACATTTGTCGACGAAAGCACCCAGCAAGACAGCACCAATAATAGACTTCATGTAAAAGCTAAAAACTTGTTATTATGGCTTGAATTACAACAATTAGGTACTCACGATCCACTCCAAGATCTAAATTTGCAAACTCCACGACGATCTTCTGCGAAGGAACCTCGAATGCATTGTATCATATAGCCAACAACAGGGACTTGAGACAATTCCTCGTGCTGCTCCTGAAAGGTTTGTTTTACAGAAACAATGTTTACAGAGATAAATTCCCAAAATATAGAGAAATTAAACAATTTTAGCTACTTTATACCAATTTGGCAAGACGATCTTCAATACTTCCATCAGTGGACATGAATATCATTCTATAAGCTGCCTGTAGGCTCTTTCTCTGGTTGAAGAAAATTGCAAAGTTAGCCATACGACCATCGAAAAGACAGAATTTTGTTACGGTGCCCATTTGGGCACACACTCAACAATCTGCATGGAAGTAGGGTGACTGTTGGGCACAAAATTTTCACGGAAGAGACTAAAATCTAACCTCCATCTTTGAGAATCCATGTCGCCGTAGACCTTCCAAATTTAATCCCCGCAACTCAGCTCTTTCTCCAGAAACCATTGTGTACTTCGGTACATCTTGAGAAACCTTCCAGCATCAAAGAAAGCCAAAGCCAAGATATAAATGGACTCAAACTATTTACAAAACACTAAGCCATAAAACCTCACTTTCAAGCCATCCAATACACTTGGCAAATTCCAGTGCTATATGACATTACAAAATCTGATATTATTATACTTACCACAGAACCACCACCGATGAAAGAAAAAGATCCAATATGACAAAATTGATGAACCACAATGGCTCCTGCAGTATGAGCATAATCCTAGAGGTGAACAATTAAATCACATCAGCTAACTTTTGAGTCCATAATCCGGATAATCACCTGAAACAAGACTGCGTTCCTATAAGAATATGATTGTGAGTAATTCCAAACCTCCACAACAACATGGCCAGCCAGAAGAGTATTGTTTGCAAAAATATTGTTACTACCCACTTTGCAGTCGTGGGCTATATGACAAGATCCCATTATCAGATTGTTGTCACCGATGACCTGCTTATCGAGTATTTAATGAGCATATGCACACACCAACAGAATAAACAAAGATCTTGGACCGCAAGTCCGGGATTCTTCTTTTTCTTTCCCGGATTTGGGGAGGAGGGGGAGCAGGGTGGATTATATATTCATACCGTCTTGTCTGTTCGCTTTGAAGATCTATGGATGGAAGCATATTCTCTGATATCATTGTTATCACCGATCTCAAGGGAGCATTCACCCCCTGGCTAAAGAATTCCAATAACGAACGAGTTTATTAGTCTTCATCTCTATCTCAAAGTATACGCTTTTAAGTTGAATTTAGAAATGTAGAGTGTGAGATTAAAAGAGATTTGTGAAAATGTTGTGCATTCATTCATTATACAAAGACATATATATAATATTTACAATTATCATATTGGGTTAGGCCCACACTAAACCCTAATTATCAGAATACAATCTAACACTCCCCCTCAAGTTGGAGCATACAAATTGTAGGTTCCAAGCTTGTTACAAATATAATTGACTCGAGGACCCCCGAGAGACTTAGTGAATATATCAGCTAGTTGGTCATTTGATCGAACATGACTAGTAGCAATATCCCCTGAAAGGATCTTCTCTCGAATGAAATGACAGTCAATCTCGATGTGCTTAGTCCTCTCATGAAAGACAGGATTGGCAGCAATGTGGAGAGCGGCTTGGTTATCACATATCAATTTCATTTGTCGACACTCCATAAATCTCGGCTGCAAGTAATGGCTTCAGCCACATAAGCTCACACGTAGCTTTAGCCATAGCCCTGATTCTCGCCTGCGGTAGATAGAGCAACAATCGATCGCTTCTTACTCTTCCAAGACACCAAATTTCCTCCAACAAAGACACAATATCCGGTGGTTGAGTGTCTATCATGTGGGCTGCTCGCCCAATCAAAGCATCTCAATATCCAACCACAGGTATGCCCTTTATCTTCATATAGTAAGCCTTTACCTGGTGCTTTCTTGATGTACTTCAAAACACGAATAGCAAAGATCCCAATGACTATCACATGAGCATTAAGGAACCGACTCAAACACTCACAACGAATGAGATATCGGGACGTGTCACGGTGAGATAATTAAGTTTCCCAATAAGTCTCCGGTATTTGCTAGATTCGATAAGGGCTCCCACGACAAGGAAGGAGCTTGACATTTGGATCCATTGGGGTTTCGCTGGTTTGCAATTCAACATGCCTGTCTCTTCCAAAATGTCGAGGGCATATTTCCGCTGGGAGATAAGAACACCTGTTGGACCGAGCAACCTCTATCCTTAAGAAATATTTGAGTTTCCCCATGTCTTTAGTCCGAAAATGATGGAGGAGATGGTGCTTTAGCCTTTGTATGCCTTCTTGGTCATTCCTGCAGGTGATAACGATATCATCCACATAAACAACCAAATAGATGCAACAATCAGAGAGGCGTGATAAAGAAAATCTTGAATAGTCGACCTCACTACGAGTCATGCCAAACTGCGTGGACGATGGAACTAAACGCCCAAACCAAGCTCGCGGTGATTGTTTCAATCCATAGAGGAGCGGCGAAGTCGACATACCAATCCAGACTCCTAAGCAACAAACCCGGTGGTTGCTCCATATAAATCTCTTCGCTAAGTCACCATGAAGAAAGGCATTCTTAACATCCGGTGATAGAGAGGCCAATGACGCGTAAGCGACAATTATAGGAGGAGACTAACTAAGGACATTTTAGCAACCGGGGAGAAGGTGTCACCATAATCAAGTCCATAAATCTGGGTGTATCCCTTTGCAACAAGACGTGCTTTCAAACGGTCCACGCCGCCATCAGGGCCAACTTTAATGGTATAGACCCAACGACAACCCACGGTAGATTTACCAGGAGGAAGAGGCACCAAATCCCAAGTCCCAGTAGTATGTAGGGCAGACATCTCATCAACCATGGCCTCGACGCCAACCTGGGTGTGAAAGAGCCTGCAATGATTTAGGAATAGAAACAGAAGACAAAGACGACACAAAGGCGGTATATGATGGAGATAAGCTTTGATAACTGACAAAATTGTAAATAGGATAAGGATTATGAGTAGAACGAATACCTTTACGCTCAGCGATGGGACGATCCAAGGCAAGATCAGAGTCTGAAGGTGCAACCGGAGTAGAAGGTGAGTCCGAAGGGCCAGAGGCGATGAGTCGCTCGGGTGACTGAGAAGGATCGAGCTCTGGTGTAGAGGCGGATGTGGGTGTACGAACTAGATTCGGCGATGGCTCGATGGGAAGTTGATTAGAGGCCGAGGCCGATGGTAAGTGATTAGAGGAGGCGGTGAGTCCAGTAGGAGGTGCTATACAATCGAGGGAGGAGATATCTGGAGGAGGAGAATTAGTAGCCGAGATATCCGGGGAGATGAGGACCGGTGTCGGAGTAAAACATGTGAGAGGTCGAGGCATGTGTGGCGGAAGGAAAATAGGGTGTCATCTCAAAGAAGGTGGCGTCTGCAGAGACAAGGTATCGCCAGTAGGTCGAGAGAAGCAACGGTAACCTTTCGCAAGCGAGAGTAACCCAAAGACACACTTGAGTGCTTTGGCTCGCAACTTATCGTTCCTGGGGTGAGGTTATGAACAAAACAAGTGCACCCAAATACACGAGGAGGAACAGAGTAAAGTGGTTGAGTAGGAAACAACATAGAGTGAGGAACCTGATTCTGTAAGACGGAGGACGGCATGCGGTTAATTAGATAGCATGCGGTAAGAACAAAGATCTCCCAAAAACGGTGGAACGTGAGTATGTATTAGGAGAGTGCGAGCCGTCTCGACCAAGTGTCTGTTTTTACGCTCCGCCACCCCATTTTGTTGAGGAGTATAAGCGCAAGACGACTGATGAATGATACCCTGAGATGCCATAAATGTTTGTAACGAAGTAGAGAAATACTCGCGTGCATTGTCACTACGGAGAACACGGATTGTAGTACCAAATTGGGTTTTAACTTGAACAAAATGTTTGGAAGATAGAGAATAACTTCGAACGGCTTTTCATCGAAATAGCCAGGTGCAACGAGAGAAATCATCAACAAGCGTTACGTAACTAAACCCCAAGGTGGGTGAGATACGACAAGGACCCCAAATATCCGAATGAACCAAGGCAAAGGGTGACTCGCTATTTATTGGCACGACCGGGAAAGAACTGCGAACATGTTTTCCCAATTGACAGGACTCGCACTCTAAAGTAGATTGACCTGTAAGATCTGGTACCATCTTTTCTAATTTCTGTAGGCTAGGATAGCCCAAATGGTGATGAAGGATGGAAGGTGAATCAGTCGCAACACATGTGATAGGTGACGGTGATGGCGATGGCGATGATGTAAGGTAATATAACCCACGATACTCACGCCTTACTCCAATCAGACTCCCGAGTGTTCGATCCTGGACAAGAACCGAATTAGCCATGAAAGTAACGAATAATGTAGTTTTGGGTTAACTTCCTAATAGAGACTAAATTAAAAGGACAACTTGGGACAAAGAGGACAGAATCTAATGATAATGAGTGTGAGAGTCTTACTTGGCCAATGCCTTTAATCTTAATTTGAGAGCCATCACTAAGGTATGATGGAAAAAATGTTTGAGTAAGAAATATGGGAAAATAAATTTTTCTTACGGACATATGATCGAGGCACCGAATCAAGCACTCAAGGGCCAAGAGGTGATGATTGTGAGATGTGGGCAAATCGGAGCTCCAGCTGGATTTCCCCAAGGTAAAAGACAAAGTTGCTTGCTTCTCTTACAAGGTCGGCCATGAAATTGGTAGCATCGATCCACCGTATGACCAAATTTATGACAAAGGAGAGCTGAGGGGGATACACTCCTTTAACTAAGGCCGCCATGAAATACCACAAGAATACCACAAAAAGAGACAGAAAGCTGTGGTTGCTAGGGTTTTGTTTTTTTTTTTTAATTATAAATTTCGATGAACAGTACCCGCAGTGAATAGTGTCGCGATGAACAGCGCAGTGAATAGTGCTGCGATGAACAGTAACGCAGTCAACAGTGCCGCGATGAACAGTAACGCAGTGAACAGTCCGCGATCAACCGCAGCGCGGTGAACAGTGATGCGTGAACAGTACCGAGGTGAATAGTAGTACAATGAACAGTACCGAGATGAACAGTAGGCTGCTAGGGTTTGTGATGAAAAAAGGATGGTTGGAATGAAGCACAACCAAGTAATCTAAGAATTTTCTCACTATTGCTCTGATACCATGTGAGATTAAAAGAGATTTGTGAAAATGTTGTGTATTCATTCATGATACAAAGGCATATATATAATAATTACAATTATCATATTGGGTTAGGCCCACACTAAACCCTAATTATCAGAATACAATCTAACATAGAGATTTGGAGCTCACTGAATTTATATTCGGTAACAGGTGACCTAACACACTATAAAAGAATACAATGTGTTAAGATAAATTTACAAATTTAGACATCTGCAATTCACTGAATTTATTTTTGGTAATAGGTGACATAACGCAGAAATTAACTTTAGTTGAAGTCACTAAGAAATGATGAAAAACCAGACAGGAACAGTGAAGCCAAGAGATGCAATTATGAAATACCGGAAACACTCATATATTTGGACGAAAAGGGGGTAAAAAAAACAAAAACAAAATCTTGACCTGACTCCACCAGTTATAATAACTTGTTACTTTTCAAAGAAAAGAACCTTTTTTATTTATTCTGTCTCAGAAAAGAAGAATACATGAAATATATATATATACTAAAAAGACCTTAGTCTCTCACAAGGATAGGAAAATCAGATAAGAATAAAATCAGAAGCAGATCAGATTTTATCCTTATCTTCAGATAAAATCAGATCTGATTTTATTCTTATCATATTCAGATCTGATTATGATCCTCGAATAAAAGAGGATAATACCCCAAAAACAGAAAATTTGAATTCCTACACTCCCCCTCAAGTTGGTGCATAGATGTTAATCATGCCCAACTTGCTTACAAAAGTTTCAAAATTCTGCCTAAGTAATGCTTTAGTCAGAACATCTGCAACTTGTTGAGTTGTAGGTACGAATGGTATGCATATAGTTTCACTGTCCAGCTTCTCTTTGATGAAGTGCCTGTCGATTTCTATGTGCTTCGTCCTGTCGTGTTGAACAGGATTGTTGGCAATGCTAATGGCAGCTTTATTGTCACAAAACAGTTTCATTGGAAGTTTGACTGGGATTTTTAGTTCTTCCATCACTCTTTTTAACCACAGGACTTCACAGATCCCTTGAGCCATTGCTCGATACTCTGCTTCAGCACTACTTCGTGCCACAGCACTCTGTTTTTTACTCTTCCAAGTTACCAAATTGCCCCACAGAAATGTGCAATATCCAGAGGTCGATCTTCTATCAATAATTGATCCAGCCCAATCTGCATCTGTATATACCACAATTCCACGGTGATTGCTTTTCTTGAAGTACAAGCCTTTCCCTACAGTTCCCTTTAGGTATCTCAAGATCCTGTAAACAGCTTCTAAGTGTTCTTTATATGGTGAATGCATGAATTGACTTACTACACTCACAGCGAAAGAGAGATCTGGTCGAGTGTGAGACAAGTAAATTAACTTTCCCACCAACCATTGGTAACGACCCATATCAACTTGTATGCCCTCCTTTACTTCACCGAGTTTCAATTTGAACTCCATAGGTGTGTCTGAAGGTTTACATCCACTCATTCCGGTCTCTTCCAATAGATCTAGGATGTACTTTCTCTGTGACACTGCTATGCCCTCTTTCGATCTAGCAATCTCCATTCCAAGGAAGTATTTGAGCTGCCCCAAATCTTTGATCTCAAATTCATTGGATAGGCTCGCCTTTATTCTCTTCATTTCCTCAGTGTCATCTCCTGTGAGAACGATATCGTCTACATACACAATCAGCAAAGCCATTTTCCCTGTTGATGAGATTTTTATGAACAAAGTATGGTCTGACTGTCCTTGTGAGAAACCCTGCTTTTTCATAAACTTCATAAACCTTTCGAACCATGCTCTTGGACTTTGCTTGAGTCCATACAATGACTTCTTTAATCTGCATACCTTGTCCTTGAACAAGTCATAAAACCCAGGCGGAGCTTCCATATAGACTTCTTCCTCCAAGTCTCCATGTAAGAAAGCATTCTTCACATCCAATTGGTTTAGGTACCAGTCTAGGTTTACTGCCAGAGATAACAAAATACGTATAGTGTTGAGCTTTGAAACTGGAGAAAAAGTTTCAGAATAATCAATGCCATAGGTTTGTGTAAATCCTTTGGCAACTAACCGAGCCTTATATCTTTCCAGAGAACCATCTTTTTTTTTTTTTGAAAAAGAAACGAATTTATTAATATAAGATAAAGTTACAACAATGCTATCTCAACACAATTCTCTGAGAAAGCAGTGGTACAAATCCTATCCAAACTAATTACAAAAATTCTTCCATTCTCTGCTAAGCTCCAAGAATGACAATCCTTCAAATTCTCTAGTGTGAAAAATATCCATGTTGTAACCCAAAACTTAACCTTATCCCACAACCTTTCGACTGGCTCTTCTACTCCTTCAAAGATTCTCCTATTTCTTTATAGCCAAACAGCCCAGCAGATTGCAAGAATTGATGCTGTCCATATTCTTGAAGTCCTCTTTCCTCCTCCCAATTTGCTAGCTAGAAGCATACTACAACATTGAGGCATACACCATTGAATATCTAGTTCGTGAAATAATCTGGACCACAGCTTCTGGACCATGGTACATTCCAGAAATAAGTGAGAGACTGTCTCTCTGTTGCTTTTACAGCAAACACACCAACCCGGACAAAGTGTTAGATATGGATGTCTATTTTGAATGTTCTCATGTACATTCAATTTCCCCAAAGCCATAAGCCATCCAAAGACTTTAATTGTAGAAGGAGCAAGACTCTTCCACAATGTTTTTGCCCAAATCTTCTCTGGAATCTGGTTGTCGAGAGTCAATGAAGAGAATGCTGATTTGCACGAGAATAATCCACTCTTATCTGGAATCCAACTTCTGCTATCTTCGAGCACCTCACACAAAGAGAAATGTTCTATCAGGCTCAATAATTCCACACAGCTGGGAATCTCCCAATCAAATATATTCCTCAAAGCAAAGGTTCCAACCATTTTGATTCCGAGATCCCACAGTTCCTATTCAATATTTCCTTGATACACTTGTTTCTAGCATCCAATATGTTGGCTAAATGTGGAAATCTGTCTTTAAAGGCAATGTCTCCAAGCCATCTATCTTCCCAAAACCTCGATTCTATCTCCCCGTCCCACTTTGTATTTGACCAGATTCAAGAATTCATCATACAAATAAGCAATCCTTCCAAGGGCTTCTATAAGTCATCCTCTCCCCTTTTTGGTATCCCAAAAGTTCTCCGCTCTCCATACCGACTTTTAACGACTTTGGTCCATAATGCTTGGCTTTCCAAAGGAAATCTCCAAAGCCATTTCATTAGGAAAGCCTTATTTCTGAGTTCTATGTTGCCAATGCCTAAACCACCTTGAAATCTGGATTTGCAGACTGTTTCCCATGCTACTAAGTGTTCCTTTCCTGCTAGTTCACCTCCTTCCCATAGGAAATCACGCATTATCTTTTCCAACAATTTTGTGACAGCTTTGGGAATCTTAAATAACGAAAGATAATAAGTTGGAAGGGCTGAAAGTACTGACTGTATGAGTGTTAATCTTCCACCTCTAGATAGGAAGGAGCATTTCCAACTATCGAGGCGCTTGGCACATTTAGATGAAACGGGCCCCCAAAATGACAATTTTCTCGGATTCCCCCCAACGGCATTCCCAAATACTTTATAGGCCAATGTCCTACTTCACAACCAATTTCCTTAGCACATTGTTCCACCACATTTCCATCAATGTTCAATCCCAACAATTGGCTCTTAAGCAAATTGATCTTCAGTCCCGATATACCACAAAAAATCTGCAAAATGTCCATCAAAACGTGAAGGGATTTGTCATCATTTACAAAGAAGATAGTGTCATCCGCGAATTGAAGGTGACTTACTACAACCTTATCCTTTCCAATGACACAGCCTTTAAATAGAGATGAAATTCTAGCCTTATCCACCATTTTCCCCAAAACGTCGGCCACGATAGTGAACAAAAATGGGGATAGAGGATCTCCTAGTCTTAATCCTCTAGAACCCCTAAACTTCCCTCTCGGCCTGCCGTTGATAAAAATAGAGTATGACACTGTAGAGATGCATCCTTTGATCCATTTTCTCCACACATTTCCAAAGCCTTTTTTCTCCAAAACCAAATCCAAAAAATCCCACTCTATATTATCGTATGCCTTCTCAAAGTCTATTTTGAATACCATTCCACTTTTCCCCTTACTCTTATAGTCTTCAACCACTTCATTAGCCACCAAGATTGTGTCTAGAATCTGTCTTCCTTCCACAAAAGCTCCTTGTGTTTCTGAAATAGTTTCTGGAAGGACTTCTTTCAAGCGTAGAGATAGGACTTTAGCAATAATCTTATACAGGCTCGTTACTAGGCTGATTGGTCTATAATCCCTTACGTTGCAGCTGTTAAGTTTCTTAGGGATAAGACAAATGTAAGTTTCATTGGTGCTTCCATGTATGATACCATCTTTTGCAAATCCAGTCATCACCTCCATCAAGTCTTCCTTAATAACATTCCAGTTCTTTTGAAGCACAGCCATACTTAATAACATTTCCAGAGAACCATCTGAATTGTATTTAACTGTAAACACCCACTTACAACCGACAGGAACCTTCCCATTTGGTAACGTCACCTGTTCCCAAGTTTTATTCTTCTCCAAGGCTCTCATCTCCTCATAGACCGCTTCCTTCCACTCTGGAACTTTTAGAGCATCCTGTATATTCTTAGGAATGGGAACAATAGACAATTTGGATATAAAGGCACGATATGATGGAGAGAGACGTTTATAAGACACAAAATTGCACAAGGGATGTTTAGTACAAGTTCTAATCCCTTTCCTAAGAGCAATTGGGACATCCAACTGATCTTCCTCAGGAATGGAACTAGGAATAGGTACAGATTTAGAAGGATTATTACTAGACTGAAGATTACCTAGTTGATCGTCATTCTCTGGATTTGTCAACGGGTTGTATTCTTGGCTATGGTTGTCGGCTCTCATTCTTTGTTCTGGATTCCTCCTCGAGTATGTTTTCCCTTTAAAAAATCGTCCATCTTGTTTCACAGACATCTCATTTCCTGTTTGAGTAGAGTCATGCAATGGCATCATAGACAGTTGACCTTCATTTTCATTAACTGGTTCAATTTCAGGAACTAAATCCACCTCCTTATGGACCATATTCTTGGATTCTAAGATACTTTTACCCTTTTGGGATTCATCGTTGGTTTTCTCTTGGTTGTCGGAGACAAAGTTATTATTTTGATTATTTTGATGAAAATTGTTAGGTACGATGTCATTAACAACCCAAGAGTACCTCGAATCTTCACTCAAGCTCTCCCCCTGAAGATGAGTAGGTTCAAAAAACATTTTATTCTCAAAAAATGTAACATCCATGGAAACAATCATTCTTTTTTGAAACTGGATCAAAGCATTTGTACCCTTTTTGAGTAGGGGGATACCCAACAAAGATACACTTAGCTCTAAGGTCAAGTTTACTATGATTGTTCTCATGAACATGAAGGAAGACAGTACACCCAAACACCCTTAGTGGCAGATCATTAGTAAGTCTTGAGGAAGGATAGCATCTTTTAAACAAATTCAGAGGGGTTTGAAATTTTAAAACCTTGGAAGGCATTCTGTTAATTAAATATGTTGCTGTTAGAATTGCCTCCCCCCACAAATATTTTGGAACCTTGGTGGAAAACATTAAGGCTCGAGCAACTTCTAAAAGATGCTTATTCTTTCTTTCTGCCACTCCGTTTTGTTGCGGGGTATAATTACATGAACTCTGGTGTACAATACCTTTGCCATTAAAAAACTTCCCCAAAATTTTGTTAAAGTATTCTTTTCCATTATCACTCCGAAAGACTTGAATTTGAGTCTGAAATTGTGTTCGAACCATTTCATAAAAATTTTTAAACACATTTTCAACATCAGACTTTTCTTGAAGTAAAAATACCCATGTAATCCGTGTATGATCATCAATGAATGTAATGAACCACCTTTTTCCAGATATTGTTTTTATTTTTGATGGCCCCCAAACATCACTGTGAATCAAAGTAAAAGGTTTTGTCGCCTTATATTGTTGTAACCGAAAGGTGCTTCGGTGATGTTTAGCAAATTCACAAATTTCACATTGAAATGAAGATGGATCTTTATTCAGAAATAGTTTTGGAAATACATATTTCATATAATGAAAACTAGGGTGTCCTAATCTAAAATGCCATAACATAACCTCATCCTTATTAAGAATTGAAATAGAATTGAAACAAGTCTTCTGGGATTGCTTGCTCGAGTTGAATCCATTTTCAAAGAAATAGAGACCTCTAATTTGTTTAGCATTGCCAATCATCTTCCCCGTATTCAAATCCTGAAACTTGCAATCAACCGAGGAAAAATTAACATGACATTTTTCATCAGAAGTTAGTCTACTTATGGACAATAGATTGCATGACAAATTTGGAACATGAAGAACGTCATGTAATGTAAGACTTGGAGAGATAACTATTGATCCTTTCCCGGCTATTACCGAGAATGAACCGTCAGCTAACTTGACACGGAGATTTCCTGCACATGGACTGTAAGATGTAAACAACTCTGATGATCCGGTCATATGATCAGTAGCACCGGAATCGATTATCCAAGACACTTTTGAATCAACACTAAGAAAGGATGCGATTAGGTTATTACCTTTTTGGACTAAAGAGCAAGAGGAATTTGAATTTACAGGATTGTGAGTTTGGAGAAATTTGCAAAGTTGCTCTATTTGCTCCTTTGTGAAAAGTTGAGATCCAGAAGAAGTTTCCTGCCCAGGTTCAGAATTGGCTTGGAAAGCCCGCGAAGATTCATGATTTTCTCTAGTAAAGCGCCATGGTT
Source organism: Jasminum sambac (assembly GCA_018223645.1). Classification (NCBI taxonomy): domain Eukaryota; kingdom Viridiplantae; phylum Streptophyta; class Magnoliopsida; order Lamiales; family Oleaceae; genus Jasminum; species Jasminum sambac. Next base: position 10,126,989 of record CP073644.1, on the reverse strand, counting down.
CATGGTTGTCTCCTGATGGTTTCTTTTTCCAATTTGGCGGCTTACCATGAAGCTTCCAACATGCCTCCTTTGTGTGACCTTGTTTCCTGCAGTGATCGCACCATGGTCGTTTTCGTCTCTCCCCTTCATTATTGCTCCCTTTTACAGCAAGGGCAGAACTTTCAGCCTGGGAACTAGAATTTTTGGTCATCATTCTACGTCTAGCTTCTTCCCTACGGACTTCAGAGAACACTTCTCTCATGGAGGGCAGCGGATTTTTACCCAATATTCGTCCACGTACTTCATCTAGTTCCTGATTTAATCCAGCAAGAAACAAGTACACACGTTCATTCTCTTCCCTTTTTTTGAATCGAACACTATCCTTTGAGCAGTCCCAAACATCATCATAGCATAAGTCCAATTCTTGCCAAAGGGTTACAATTTCGTTGTAATACATAGTGACATCACGATCTCCTTGTTTCATCCTCCATAATTTCGTTTTTAATTCGAAAATCTGAGAGGAATTCTCAATATCTGAATACATCTCGCGAACTGCTTCCCAAATGTCCTTGGCAGTAGGCAGGAACATGTGTGGCTTCGAGATAGATGACTCCATCGAGTTGATTAACCATGCTTTGACTAAAGAATTCTCTGAACTCCAGGTTTTTATCCTTGGATCTCCGGTTTCTGGTGGCTTTGTTTCTCCGGTTAAATACCCAAGTTTTCCTCTGCCATCAATGGCCAATTTTACAGATTGTGCCCATTCCAAATAATTTCTTCCAGTAAGTCTGTGAGATGTCAACTGGAAGGAAGAATTGGAAGGGAAAAACTCGCCACTGTTGGTCTCTGACATCTGGCCAGACTGAGAACTCTCCACTGTCACATCTGGACTGTTTGACTGATCTCTGTTCGGCACCGTGCTGCCCCGTTCTCCAGTCATTGCAGCCTTATAATTCATCACAGATTTCTAGAGAACCATGGCTCTGATACCATGTTACTTTTCAAAGAAGAGAACCTTTTTTATTTATTCTATCTCAGAAAAGAAGAATACATGAAATATATATATACTAAAAAGACCTTAGTCTCTCACAAGAATAGGAAAATCAGATAAGAATAAAATCAGAAGCAGATCAGATTTTATCCTTATCTTCAGATAAAATCAGATCTGATTTTATTCTTATCATATTCAGATCTGATTATGATCCTCAAATAAAAGAGGATAATACCCCAAAAACAGAAAATTTGAATTCCTACATAACTTTCAAGTGATGAGAAGAAAGAATACATAGAAAACACAAAGGATTATCTAACCATGAACTTCAAAATTGTTTGGGCTTCCCATTCTATTGCTCCCCAAATACTTTTTACACTTTTGACTACTTTTCAACGTTCTCCGAAAAATTTAAAACTTACCATAATACCATAAACTAGCAAGACCAAAGAAGCACTTAGCAGGTCTTAGAAAGCATGGATTGGACACAGTACAAGAAAGAAGAACATGTTTTGAATCAATTACCAACAAGAAAAAGAAATAAAATTGGAAATCGCAGCTCAAATACAGTAAGGGAATCGATAGCTCAATTTGAGGATCAAGAACCGGGCCATTTCAGGGAAGGTGTAGGTGAATAGGTAACAAAAAAACCAAAAGAAAAACAAGCCTATACAATTATAACATTAAAGGCATGCAGTTTTCTAGCTCAAACAGGTTTCAGTATTGAATTCTGGAGTCCTTACTTTTTGGAACAAAGTAGAGAAGAGCAGTTCAACACGCTAAGTAGAGGGGGTTGGAAGTTAAAGCCACAGCATCTGAAAGAAGTTAGTTACAACTACCTCAAGCCATGTTAATTTTCATCTAAGTTTCTAACTTGTTCTACACGATTGGTGCTTTTTTTTTAACAAGTGCTTCTTTTGAATCAATGCCAAACATGCCCCAGCTCACCAAAAGAACTCTCTCCTTAAATATCATTAATTAGTGTCACCTTTACTTGTAAGATCAAAGGCTGATTATTTTACCATTAAAGATCAAAAACCAAATAAATATATGTAGCCCCTCACTACACTTCAAATTTTTAAATGAGGTAGTTCGATTGGCATCAAATAGTGTAGGCATTTGATAAGCTCAAGTTTGCATCACCACTTGTAAAAGTGCACATTTTAGGCATTTGATAAAAAATGAATTCAGCCAGCCTCTACCTGAGGTGGTTTGTCAAATTGCACCGCCACTTAAGCTGGATACGGATACAGCTTAAGCTTATAGATGATCACATATCCATCTAATTCAAATATAGAAGCAATGTGTTACAGACCAAATTGGTAATTGAGCATAGCCGGAACTATTCTTCATTTAACTGAGATCACACATCCATCTAATTGAAATTTAAAATTAATGTGTTATGGACCAAAATAGTAATTGAGAATACTCAGACTCGTAAGGAAATCATAAAGTTTTGTATCTCTATTATAACTCTCTTACTCTCTCTTGATCTTTTTAACAAGATGAAATGCAAGAATCATTCTGCATAACATTTCTACTAATTTCTACTAATCTTGATTGTGTTTCTTTATTATATAGAATTTTCATATAATCTCTCATTTTTCCAGCCCATTCTGAATGCTGCCCAAGGTTTCATAGTTTGTGCACCTTTGTTGGTGAAGAAATTCAGCCTTGATATGCATAGTGGCGGTTGAAAATGTGCACAGTGCACTGCTATTTGTGCACTGCTTGCCATGTCTCCTTTGATGTAGCCTACTTTGAGCACTTTGATGTAGCCTACTTTCAGCTGTGCAGTACAAGCAGCATTGTCTTCATACAGTATGGTCGGACCATCTTTTGCTGAGGCTAATCCACAATATTTTTGGATCTGATGAGTCATATTCCTTAACCATACACATTCTCGACTTACTTCATAGATTGCAATAAGTTCAGCATAATTTGAGGATGTTGTTATCGAGGTTTGTTTTGCAGATCTCCAAGATATAACAGCTCCTCCATATGTAAACACACAGTCTGTTTGAAATCTGTTTTTAAGTGGATCAAAATGATATCCTGCATCTGCATATCCCACCAAGAAAGATCCGGACCTTCTTGAATAATATAGTCCCATAACAGTGAAACCTCTTAAATACCGTAGGATGTTGCTTAACACCATTCCAGTACATTAATGTGGGTGCAGAGCTATATCTTGTAAGAAGATTAATAGAAAAAGTATGTATGGTCGTGTACAATTTGCGAGATACATTACCACATCAATTGCACTGAGATATTGTACTTCAGGATCAAGTATTTTTTCTCCATCCTCGAGTGGACGAAAGTGATCTTTATTTATATCAAGTGATCTAACAACCATGGGTGATATCAATAGATGTGCTTTATCCATGCAAAATCTTTTCCAAACTTTTTCTTTATATCAGGATTAGTGAATGAATCCTTCTGGGAAGTGTTGACTTGCAAACCAAGACGAAACTTTGTCTTTCCCAAATTCTTCATCTCAAAGTTATTCTTTAGGTATTCTACAATTTTATTGAGCTCTTCAGGAATCCCAATTAAATTCAAATCATCAATATAAACGACCACAATTGCAAATTCAATACTTGTTTTCCTTATAAAAATATAAAGATAAATATCATCATTTTCATATCCATCTTTTAGCAGATGTTCGCTAGGACGATTGTTCCCCATCCATCGGATTGTTTCAATCCGTAGGGTATTCTTTGCAATTTGATGGAATATATCTCTTAGGGACGAACATCGTTTTCTTTTGACATTTTAAACTCATTTGGAATTTTCATGTATATGTCACTATCAAGTGATCCATATAGATATGCCATTGCTACATCCATGAGGCGCATATCAAGTCTTTCTGATGCAACCAGACTTATTAAGAATCTAAACGTAATAGCGTCCATTACGGGAGAATGTTTCCTCATAATCAATTCCCTGGTTTTTGAGAGAAGCTTTGCGCTACGAGTCTTGTTTTATATCTCGTAATTTCATTGTTTTCGTTTCTCTTTCTAACAAAGACCCATTTGTATCGAACAAGGATAACATTGTTAGGGGTTGTAACTATTGGTCCGAACACTTTGCGTTTTTCCAAGGAATTCAATTCTGCCTGCATAGCTTCTTTCCATTTTGAAAATCATGTCTACTTTGACAATCACTAACAGACTATGGTTCAAGATCATCATTCATAATATTAAGAGTCACGTTGAAAGCAAAAATATTATCTATGTCAACATGATCTTGTTCCCATAATATGTGACATGACGAATAATTTATTGAAATCTCATTATTTTTGGATGCTTGTAGTTTTTCGGGAATTGTAATATTTTCATTTGATTGATCAAGCTCTTTCTTAATTGTTTGATTCTTTTCCTATCTCCTCCTTTTCGAGAATACGGAATCTTTGGAACCAATTAGTCGACCATGCTTTTGGATTGTCTAAGATTCTTTGGCTGCCACAACTCATACTGTAGGGATATCAATTTTCACTGGAGCATTTACCGCTAGTATATAAGATTTTGTCACTTTCGTCGCATTAATAAAAGTGTATCCGGATTTGATTAGCAATTCTTTGCAAATCGATGATCCTTTCGACCCGTTGTTCACATTGATTACTACAGGAATCAAAGTGAGACAGGGTTTTCGAATTCCACAAAAGATCATGTTGCCTTCCAGGATGGAGTTTTGTCCCTCCCAAAATTAGGAACTTCATTTTATCAAAATGACAATCTGCAAATCTCGTCTTATATAGATCACCCCGTTAGAGGTTCAAGGTACCGAATAATGGATTGTGAATGATACTTAAACAAAAATTCCAAGTTTTCGTTGGGGACAACATTTTTTTTTTATAACCGAGGGTATTGGGGGCCCCACCTCCTACTAATAAAATGAGGCCTCGGAATTTCGACCGAGACGCCTTAGTAGCCTCAAGAAGGAAATACAAATGAGGTTGACGCCGCAGGAAATCAAACCCGAAATATGCGCCTAACCACACTTCACAAATCCGCCCTAATTGCTATGTCCCCCTCTTGGGGTTGTTGGGGACAACATTTTGGTACACTCCTGTCGTGTGTTGTGTGGTGGGTTTTTGGGGGGGCAGGTACTTGCATAGCACAATAAAACCTCTTACATGAGAAACATTAGGCTCTCGCCCAAAGGCAAGCTGCAGTAGCAAATATTGGTTTTGTCCCACTGGATTTTTCTAACAAAGTTTTAATGAGACAGCATATTTATACTCCTATAGTCAACATCAGAGGGAGCAATTGCACTCTTTCTCCTTCGATCAGGTTTTATCCCACTAGGTTTTCCTAACAAAGTTTTAACGAGGCAACGCATGGATGCCCCACAACTAACTACTCTTTGTCCCTTAATTTGGTGATATTTCTCCCATTGTATTTTTCCCAAATGAGGTTTTTAACAAGGCAATTATTGTTTAGGCAGACATTTGTAGTCACTCAAGGGGGAGTGTTGTGAATAATTTATATGCAAGTGCAAAATTATTTGATGAGTGAATGACTACAGCCTAAACCTTTAGAAATAGTTGTACGAGAGTGGTAATGGCAGATCTTCATGTCTTTGTTTAATTGTAAAGAATTTGCCTATAAATAGATGATGTAATTTGTAGATGAGAATGCACCGAAAAAGAAAGGATGAATAAAACTCTTCTTTCTCCATATTAAGGATGAATAAAACTCTTCTTTCTCCATATTTATAGTGTTGATTTAAGGTATTATATTCTTTTATAACAAGAGGAGTTTTATTCAATCTTTCATCTTCGGTGTCTTTTCACATTCCTATAGTGCTGATTTAAGATATTATATTCTCTTCTTCTATAACAAGAGGAATTTTATTCAATCTTTCTTTTTCGGTGCATTCTCATCTACGAAATACATCATCTATTTATAGGAAAATTCTTTACAATCAAACAAAGACGTGGGACCCGCCATTACCACTCTCATACAATTATTTCTAAGGCGTGGGGCCCCCAGTCATTCACTCATCAAATAATTTTCCTACTTGCACATGAATTATTCACAACTATATATATATATATATATATATATATATATATATATGCCCAAATAAGTAGCTAATTGCAAAAATAAAATGAAAAATCAATTAGGATCTCAAAGAGCTCCTCATACATTGAATCGATAAGCAAAGAAGTCAAGTAAACAAGAAAAGAGATTAAAGTCATTGTGATACTTGTAGAAGCATAGCCATCAATTCTGTATATAGTTACAAAATTGTATTTACAATCAGATCTTAAAGCGAGAAGCCAGGTCGCTTGAAGTTTTTCTTGTGAACACACAGCAGCTGATCTGTATATATTATAAGTCTCCCAGCAAACACTTTGCATTTGTGCAAACTTATTCTTGTTATCAGATATTCACAATTAAAAAAAATAAAAATAAAATAATTAAAAATTAAAAAAAAATATTCAAACTTTCTAACATATTTGCAAGTCGTAAAAATGGTGGTTATTGTAAGTTGGAACCAATTTCAACGAAAAGATAAGAGAAATTGTGCTAGCAGCCCTTGAGAGTACTATGGGGATGTCTTCTATGGCAGACAAACATTATTTACTTGTAGAAGTATTATCAAAACAATAAGCAGTCAGTTTGTGCAATCCAATAATTGAAAACAATAATGTAAAGACTAGAGATGTAGATCTTCTATTCAATTCCAACCCCTACAAATTAAATTTATCAGTTGGGAAAAAATAGGAACTTTTAGAAGTTCAAATGTTTAATGCAACTTAACTACAACTAGGAGTAGTGGTGCAGTTGCAGCCATCAGTGTCTTCAGTTATATACTAAGAAGTCATGGTGTCTCAAATTGGAAGTGGAAGCCTACCCCTTAGAAGAATCACATTCTATATCCAACAGTCAACAACTCAAAGAAGCCTAATATTTGCCACAAGTTTTGAGATACAAAATGCAACTCCACATTTCAAATCAGAATGGGCATGCAATGAACTGCCATGTGTTATGACAAATACAGAAGTTGGCACTTTTTACATTTGCTAATGCGTAGGAGCTACATTGCCTCAATGCTTTTTACATTTGCTAATACATAGAAGCTAAATAGTTTCAGTTTCTTCATTACTAAATCCTTATAGAACTCAAGTACCCATGATGAAGTAAAGCACTAAGATTTTCAAATATCAAACAGACATTTTCCGTTCCGACTTCTCTAAGCAACACACTTCAATTTTTGTCAGGGTTCAACAAGAAGGAAGATACATGTTTGTCTGATCAAAGATGAACGAGTCAGATAGATCAAGCATAATTCTTTTTTGCTCAAAGTAAACTATGATTTTTCTTACACTCATTTTCAATCCACAAACCACTCAAAAAATAAATAATAAAAAAATTTCATTTTTCACTATGAACTTCCTTACTTTTTTAATCACGTATTTCCAAAAACAAAACATAGTCAAACAAGTTCTAACTACAGAATAAATATGGGGTTTGCTACCTCGTACTTCATATCTTGACATTTAATTCCCACCACAGCATGATGTCCAATTGTATTATTGCAGCCAACGACTGTGCGACCTGGAAGCTCATCTCCAACTATAGCACCCCTGCTAGAGAGCAGTATGTGTTAGGTTTCCAATAGAATGAACAGAAATTAACTGCACAGCAATTAATAAACAGCAGGGATATCCAACTTACGCCATCAAGATGCAGTTATCCCCCAGCTCCGTATTCCCAAACACGTGGCTTCCAGGGTATAGCTTACAAGCATTTCCCAACTTCGCAGAAGGTCCAATGGTACAAAAAGGACCAATTGAAACATCCTAAGTCATAGAAAGTTCTACTATATTGAGACTTGATACATTTGATAAAATAAAACGTTGAACCTAATAAGCATTGAGAAAACAAAACATTAAACTTTCAGGACATATCACAGAAGTACTTGCAAAACAACAAGTCAAAGGCTCTCAATCTCTCACAGGTATGTTTGATAGAGATTATTGAAAATTTTGATTTTTGAATGTGTGGTTGAGAATTAAAGGAAAGGGTTCAAAAACAAGATCAAAACAAAATGTCAAATTAACGCATTGCCTGGTTGAAATGATGGTACAGAAAAATACATTTTCACTAATTCCTAGCACACCAGCTCTGGATTTCTTCTAGCCAAGCAATATTTTAACATTTTAGATACTCCAATAAACAAAATTACAAATGCCAAGCTGCAGTCATCATTTTTACGTTGCTTATATAACTTTTTTCATCTTAAACTTCAAATTTAACTCGAGGCCAATCGCTCCTTAATTTATTTTTTTTTATTTGAAACAAAAGATTTTATTCCACAACAGCTCAAAAATTACAATACAAGTGGATAAGCTATCCACCAGGAGAACACCAAGCTTACCAGTATAAAATCAATTTATAGCACTATACAATTTTATAAAAATAACTTCCGGGGTCTAAATAAAATAAGAATTTATCAATCTCACAAAATGTTCCAGCTCCTCTAGCCCAAAGTCCCGAGTGAAGTAATATGCCATCCCAAATATCTTCTATAGAATTCTTCAAGTCTTGGAAAATCCTTCTATTCCTTTCCTTCCATAATACCCAAGTTGCTGCCATCACAATTAGTTTCCAAATCTCCTTTTCGTGTTTCTCATTCCCCCAAAAGACCATTTAATGAGAGTAAAATCAGACCACTTTCTCGGAAAAGCACTCAATACATCAAATATATTCAAAATTCTACTCCAAATCCTTCTGGCTAACTCACAATGGATAAGGACATGATCAATGGTTTCATATTCCTTCCTACACATGACATAAAAAGATGGAGAAATGCACAAAAAAGGTCTCTTCAATTGCAGCACATCACAAGTACTAACATTTCCCAAAGACACTAACCAAGCAAAAACTTTCACTTTTGAGGATGTCCCACCCTTCCATATGAATTTGGATTGTGGGAAGAATGAATCACATGAAGGTTGATAAAGGACATTGAAAAAAGATTTACATGAGAAATGACCCGATGGATGAACATTTCAAATTCTTTTATCCGGTATCAGAGGGTCAAGTTTTGGGGTATCAAGTATGGTGAGGAGAGCTGTGAAATCATCGAGGTCTCTGTCGCTGAAGTTTCTAAGAAAACCAAGATTCCAGCTCGGATTAGAAGGGGAAGGAAAGGATACAATTTCACTAATGAGTGAATTTTTACTGGTCGATACCCGAAATAGATGAGGAAATAAATCTTGAAGAGCTCAATTACGCACCCAATTGTCTAACCAAAATCGGAGTTTATCACCTTTTCCAGCCACTAATTTGGTACATCCTATAAATTTATCCCAGACTCTTGCAATGGATTTCCATGGTGCCCGAAAGGTGGAGTTAACGTCAATATTTGCGTCCCAACCATTAGATTATAAGCCATACCTACTAGTAATAACGGAATGCCATAGTGAATCCGATTATATAGGGAACCACCAAAGCCATTTGTCTGATAGAGCCAAGTTCTTCAAATTGAGATTACCAAACCCCAAGCCCCCAAACTGTTTTCGTTGTGTGACGATGTCCCATCTAACCAAATGGTCACTGTAACTCTCCTCTTTACCTTCCCAGAAAAAATCTCTCATCATTTTCTCAATCACCTTAATCACTCTCTTTGGCATCTTGAAGATTGACATGAAATATGTAGAGATACACCCTAATACTGCCTGCAGAAGCACAAGTCCCCCTCCTCTTGATAAGCAACCTTTGTGCCATCCATCCAATCTCCTAGCAATTCTTTCAACTATCGAATCCCAGAAAGAGAATTTTTAGGATTCCCCCCCTAGAGATACCCCAAGGTAGTTGAGTGGCCACTCACCCTTCTCACAGCCCACTTGACTAGCAACATCTTCCATCCTTTCCCCCATTATATTAATATCCACCACTGTGTTCTTCGTCATATTTAGTTTCAAACCTGCAGTTTTTGAGTATATGTCCAAGATTTCCATAAGATTTGTAATACTCTCATCCTCATTTTCTAAGGAAAAAATACTATCATCCGCAAATTGAAGGTGAAAGACCCTCAACTTGTTTCCACCAATGATAAAACCTTTGATAAGCTCTCCATCACAAGCCTTCTTAATCAGTCTACTCAAAACATCCCCTACTAAAATGAATAGAGACGGTGAGAGGTGATCCCCTTGCCTCAGTCCTCTTGAAACTCCAAACTTGCCTCTCGGTTTACCATTGACTATCACCGAAAAATTTGCCGATGATAGACATCCCCAAATCCATTTTCTCCATCTATCTCCAAACCGTTTTTTTCCTAGAACAAAGTCTAAGAATTCCCAACTGACATGGTTGTAAGCTTTCTCAAAATCAATTTTAAGGACCACTCCTTCTTTCTTCTTCATTCTATACTCCTCTACAATCTCATTTGCAATCAGTACTAAGTCCAAGATTTGTCGTCCTTTGACGAAGGCACATTGAGTCACATCAATAGTATCTCCAAGAATTTATTTGAGTCTCTACGATAGAACTTTCGCCACAATTTTGTACAGCGATGAGACCAAGCTTATTGGACGGAAATCCTTAATGGACACTGAACTCAAAATTTTTTGGGATTAGACATATAAATGTTTCATTCACTCTTGCATTGACAAAACCCTTCTCATGGAATTCCTTGAACATATCCATTAAATCCTCCTTGATTACGTCCCAACCTTCCTTCAAAGCCTCCATCGAGAAACCGTCAGGTCCCGGTGCTTTATCGCCATCACAATCAAACAAGGCCTTCTTAACTTCTTCCTCTTCAAATGGTTCCTCCAATTTTCGTTTGTATTCTTCCTTGATTCTTGCCCATTCTAAGCCTTCTATGCCAAAACTGGATCTCTCCTTCTTATGGAACAAGTTTTCAAAGAAGTCAATGATTTCCTTCTCTATATCCTCTTTTGTACTCAATATCGTCCCATCCCTGCTTTCAAGTTTGTTTATCAAGTTGTTTGTCTTTCTTCCGCTTGCGATCCTATGGAACATCCTTGTGGTATTATCCCACTCCTTGAGTCCTATGATTTTTGGTTTTTGGTTCCAGAATGCTTCTTCTCTAGTGATCAACTCCTCTAACTTTCTCCTTAACATCCTTCTTTCAATTCTTTCCTCTTCACCTATGTTTTGTCTTCCTTCCTCTTTATCAATCTCTTCAGTTCTCTTCATTACCGCCTGTTTTTCCAATCTAACATCTCCAAATTCTACTTTATTCCATTTCCTCAATTCCTCCTTCATCATTTTCAATTTTCCCATGAATTTGTAACGTACCCATCCCTGAATATCACATTTCTCCCACCATTGTTTCCAATTTCTTTTGAAGTCTTTGTGTCTTAACCACATGTTTTCAAATCTGAACGGTGTGGGTCCCCATTTGAATCTGTTGGTATCCAACACAATGGGACAGTGATCGGATGTCATCCTAACAAGAGCTTCCTGTCTAACTTCCTCAACCATATTTTCCCATTCACCAGTAAAGAGGAGCCTGTCAGGATAGACAGGTTCCAACACACCATCTGTCTCCACAAAGACCATACAATCGCTCCTAACACACCATCTGTCTCCACAAAGACCATACAATCGCTCCCCAATTTCAAAGTCAAGTACAATTCCAACCGATAAATAACCTAGGGCATGTCAGAACTCCAGGCCCTAAAAGAATAAGTTAAGATCATAATCATCTATTTTAATATTATTGAGCAAGCAAGAGTCACTAAAGAAAATTTATACAAGAAATAAAAACCAAACATTATGCAACTTCGCCTGTCAAGCTGGGCTTAAGAATAATTTTTAATAAGCATATAAATCGATTATGAAGGTAGTGTCTGCACGAAAAATTAGAGTTCAGAATTGCAATAAAGGAAAAACATCAATGCAAAAACAATGCGACCTCTTATGGAATCAAATTCAAGAAAAATCAATTTACATTTAATATATACAGCAGCAGATCACCAAATCTGTTATCCAGCTCCAGTTTTGAAACTACGTCGCTGGACAGCAGGGATACGATTTACCCGGCGCACTCATAGTTTATGCTTATCCTTAATATGAATAGTTAGCACATATGATTTTTGAACTACAAGCACTTCAAATGAATACCTGACCTAAAATGGCATCGGGATGAACGGCTGTAGACGGATGAATGGAGCTAGAGTTTGTTACCGCCGCTGTACTATTCTCCTTCTCAGTGGCATCTATGCACGAAGAAAGATGAGAATTAACAATTTCTCAAATTACCACAAAGTGTGGTTTCACGTTAGAACGGGGGTTCGAGAGAAAGAAGTGACGCACATGAAAATGAAGAGGCGAATCGTCGAAGAGGTAATGTTCTGAGAGCAACCCTGCCATTGTTGAATAGAGACATCCTCCAGATTCGAGAAATTAGGGGCTTCTCTTTTCTCCCATCTGACTTCAATAGGAAAAGATTTGACGAAATCTGTCCGATCTTTGGCGCAGCCTATTTCCATAGGAATCTATTTGTGAATCGATGTACCGTAAACGGCCTGAGTAGTGTGGAAAGTTCTTACTTTTATTCATCCCTTGTAACTAGGTTCTACTTTTTCAAAGGTGCGTATTGGCACTAACATGTATAAATAGCATTACTCATTTTTATAAAAATAATAATAATAATAATTGATGCGGTCAATATTCAAAGTTTAGATCGATGCACTTTAGCTCCCGTTTTGCAACCATTTGTAAATATTTTTATCTGTTTTTAATATAAAGAAGAGAGAGAATGAGTGGAATTAAGTGGTGTAAATTTATGGATATGATGGGATATATGGATGTGATTGATTTAAGAGAGAGAAAGAATAGATTAAAAAGTGGTAAAAATATTTATAAAGGGTTGCCAAACACGGCTTTAATTGTTCAAATTATAGAAGAGAGTGGCGATTTCATCATTGTTGCTTCAAAAGTTCGAATCTTGTTAAAAAATCGTAAATATAAAATCGAAAATGGGTTAATTTTTAAAATGGTTCAAGGTACGATGATCCTAATATATAGGTCTGACTGTGCGAATTGCTCATTTCGACAATTATTTTTTTTCCTTTTTAACCATTTATCTATGTAATTATTTTTTCATGTTATTTGAAATCCTCCCTTACTTTTTAAAACAAAACACATTTAAAAATAGTTCTGTTAAAAATATATTTTCTACACTTAAGAGCATTTGAATTTCATGTGAATCCCAAAACCACAAAAAAACCATATGTTGACACATGAACAAATCTGCGTAATTGCACAAACATAAGTTTTTTTTTTTTTTTAGGGTATGTTTGATTGGGTATTAAGTTGATGTGCGCGGTATTTCGTGTAAAAATGTGTGATTGATATTATTTTGGGAGATGTGTGTGTGGTTGAAAATGAGTATGAGGTTATACGAAATTGCGTGCGTGTAAATTTATTGTGGAAAGAACAAGCCCTTAATGTTTGGAAGAATGCACAAACATAGTTCTTCGATGAATCTTATGTGGAAGACGGTAGATATCTATTTTAAGTAGAATGTGACTTTGATTGTCGCCACCGAACGCCATGGTATCGCCGGAAAATTTTCTAAATTGTTGAAACTTCCCCTCAACGTGTTGAACCCAAAACTAATCTCGAATTTTAAAATAGAGATCGTACGTATCTAGAAATGCTAGCGGTGGTGCCATAACTATGGCACTACAACTAGCACTAGAACACTACCAATGAAAATAGTGAGAGAAATAAATAAATTAAATTTAATGTGTATCATTTATCAAACAGGGGCATAGTGTCAAATCAAATGAAAACTCGATTGTTTTATCACTTCATACACATCAATCCATATCTATCCTCCTCGGCCTATTGTTACGATGTTCAACCGCGTATGTATATAGTAACTAATTTCAATACAATACGAGTATAAAGAGAAATTCATACACGAATTGGTCATGCAGTTACATAATTGAAAAGCTCCTCAATATTTTTATTTCATATTTTTATAAAACAATTCAAATGTTTAAATAGAAAAGCTAAAACCCTGAAGATAGGGCCAAACAATGAGAACTTGATCTCCTCATATTAATATGAGTGATTTCTTCCCAATTTCATAGAGATAGGAAGTAGTGTAGTTTAAGAAATGAAAGATGCAAGAAAAAGATGAAGCATATGAGAAAACCCCGTGGAAGACGAATGGGATCGTTGTAGGTTTCTCTGAGAGGCTACCAACCACAACTTCAGCAGGCTGAGAATCAGAATCCATATAGCTCCTGAGAGCACCAAGTTGTCGTCAGTCATCAGGAGAAAATGCAATATAGCCAAGGTTTTAGAGAGCGGAGTTCGCTCATTAATTCTATAGTAAGGCCAAATCCATTATACGACAAGAAGAGGCCTGCATAATAGCAAATGGTTTCGAAAGCGAAAAGTTGTTATACAAATAACTACTTGCTAACAGAGAAAATATTAGGACCTTTCCATATAGAAGTTGATGTAGCATTGTAACCAGTAAATTCAAAATTCCATCAACAACTTTGCTCTCATAATATTCTGTTAGTCACAAAGACAAAAGCAACCAGAATTTACCAGAAAGTAGAAAGAATCATGGATTTTGAACCCATAGAAAGATTGAGCAGTTAAATTTGAGAACTTGAGGTTTTCAAGTCATCCAACATTGGATTGTTATAATATACGGCATACGCAATGCAAAGATCCTTTTGCTAGAAAGCTAGAAAATCAATTTTGGTTTCTCTTTTCACCTACCTTTATATCAATCGAGCAAAAAATCTTGCTGCTAAGTTTTCTTAAAAGTAGCCTAAATATGCGCCAAAAAACAAACAAAGAAGAAAGCGGGAGTAGGATGTGGCTAACCATGGCTCCATCACTACGAGGACAAAAAAGAAGACATTTAAGGTCCTCTTCAATCTTCATTGGAGATATTATTGATAAGTTTGTGTAGGATAACTGCGAGTTCTTCCCCATTGCTCCACTCACGAACGTTTGCTTTGACAAGAGCAGCATTGCTCAAAATACGATCAAACAGTGGATAGTTCAATTTTGGCATCACGAAATCTCCAGCATCAAGCTTCAAAGTCGGGCAGAAATCATTTCTCCCATCTCCAACATAAATCATTCTTTTCCTTCGACTTTCAGAAATCGAGGATTGCATTTGTTCAATCACACAACCCTGTTTTGGAAATTTCATCTTTCACATAAGAAAATTTTGTTCTCATTTGTGCATATATGAAAGAAAACAAGAAACAACATTGTAATACCTTGCACAAGTTCGGAGGGCAGAGATTGCAGCCATGAGAAGAAGACATATCTTGATAGGGAAAGATCTTAAGCCTGCCCCCATCTTCTACAACAGTCGGGTTTGTGACAATTTCTGAGAAACAATCATATATCCCATGATGTTCCAAAATAGTTCTGATATAAAATGCATTTGAGTCGCTCACCACCTTCAGGTCACATCTGAACCCAAAAAACTGGAGACAATAAGTGCGACAACAAAGACATTACACCCAAAAAAAAACTCAAAACAATAAGAGGAGGGTGACAAGAAGGGCATTATACCCAAGAGCATGAGCTGCTCTAATGACTTCAATTAACCGTGTATGCAGTGGAACCTGCTGCAAACACTCTGCAATATCATTGACTGTTTTCCCTTGTAAATGTAGCTCCTCCTGCATCCTATCCTACAAAACAAGTGTGCGTTAATATGCAGACTAAATAGTAAATACAATAAGAAACTGAATAAAATCTGATTGCGATCTAGTAAATTAGTTAATTTTCAATTTGTATAACAATATTCCCATAATAAAAAAAAAAAACCATTAAACCACATAATTAGGTGATTACTGAGAAATATAAGAATCGGCTGTTATAACACAGACCATAAGAGAGTTCCAGGGCAACGTAGATTGGAGCTGATAGAACAGATTTGTGAGGCCCATATTTGTCAAGACCCATCTATCGCTATCATCATCGATCAGAGTTCGATCGAAGTCAAAAATTATCACGATCTTCTCGGCCATTTTGGTGTTTTCCGGCGGTCTCCACAGGTGGCACGGCGACCACCAGAGTTCACAAAAATTTTCAAATCGGTTCTTGTTGGTAAGTGTTTGTGTTTGATAAGAGTTTCTTTTGAATTCATTGACTGCTTTGAAGAAGTTTGATTTTTGAAAACGTGTGTCGTGCTCGTGCACTCGTGTTTGACTGTTTGTTACGGAAAGGTTTTTAAAATTATCCGGGAAGATATTTTGAAAATGGTAAATAACATGTTTTTTATTTTTTCAAAATGGTAAATCACCTTTTTTTTTTTCAAAATGGCACTTATTTGGACCTTCGTCTCCTTTTTTTTTACTTTTTTTTGTTAGGTATGAACAAGACAAACTTCTAAAACTTTAGCATTATTCATCCAAAAATCAATATTCCGTGCATTTGACCAATAGTCATAATTTTTATCATTTTTTATTTAATAAATAAAAAATATTTTAGTAATTTAACATCTATTTTATTCATTCCAATAACAAATAAAGATGATGTCTTTCTTTCAGTTTTGATCAAGTCAAAAGAACTTAACGCTAAATCATGACGTAGAAGATGCCATCACGTGATTTGGCGTCTTTGTTTATGGATTAAATCGTGATACACATATTGTCACGTCGTGATTTCAAAGACGTTAGAGTCCGATTCAAAGACGCGTTAAGGTGCGATTTGTGACTTGGATCAAACCTGGGTCTTTCTTTTAGTACAATTTAAACACTTATATAAAAACTACTCTCAAACCTTTAGTTTATCAAATTTTCACCCAAACCCTAAAACACTTATTTTACGGTTTGAATGCAATTAAGGGATGCAATGAGGGGGTTTGAATGCAATTAAAAAAAATGATGAACTCTAAAAATAATCTCTAGGATATACATAGACTCCACCTAATTATGTCCAAAATTCGATTCTAAATATTTTTATGGTCAATTGGTATTGACTGAATGTGAGAAGGGATGTCTAGATTTAGATGTTGCTTCTCACACTGTCTATTTTAGTCCATTTCATATTAGTCAACTATTATCCTAGTCAGTACATATTAGAATGTTTTTTATACTCAATGTTTATTCCAACTAATGTGTCAATCAATTTTGGAAACTCACATAAGAATTCGAGATGGTCTTATTAAATGGTGGCTTTATCTAGATTTTATACTTAAAAATCACTTAAAATTTTCTTCTGAAAATTTGACCTCTTTTGTTAAAAAAAAAAAAATGAAGAAAATCTGACTTCTTACTCTTTCTTGTTGGTTTCATAATTTGTTTTTTCTAAAATTCATGTAATTTTCTTAAACCTAAATAATAAACGAAAATTTATAGTCATAAATTGAGGAAACTCATTTTCTTAGTTTTTAGACAATCATATCCATTCAACTTGTGCATAGTAAGCACTTTTCTGAAAAAACGCGCTTCGGTGCTATTTAAGCACGCTTAAGTTTGAATTTTGTGCTCCACACTTCGTCACGTCTTGTACTTTGTTGTGCTTTGACCACACTTTTATCATGCATCGTCTACTTAAATATGCTTAAACTTGAAGCTTATGCTCAAACTTGAAGCTTGTGCTCTACACTTTACCATGTCTCGCTCTTTTTAAAGCACTAAATCAATGGTCAATATAAAAAATATATTATCACCATGCCAAATTTTTAATTCTTCATTACTATAATTTTTAAAAAATCACGTTATATTCAACCTATGCAAACAAAATTATAAATGGACGAGATGAAAGACTATTGTAATATAATATTGGTAGGTTAAATAAATAATTTCATAATTATTATTAGAATCAAATTGATGAAAACTTAAGATTTTTCCTCATCACTCAATTATTATATATATATATATATATAGATATATCAAATCATATTAAGTCTGTGCAAAATAAATGATCAAATGCCTAAAAATAGGCATGATCACATTATTAGCAAGATGTAGTATAATTTCATAGATTTATGTTCATACTAAAATTTGAAAAATATTTTATTATCTTTGTCAATTTAGCCAAAAAACTATGAATCCATTTTTTAAAAATTTTTTTAAAAAGAAAGACCAGGTTATAGATTTTATTTTAAATTAATGTAGTTTTAACCTTTTTATTTCTCTTTTTTATTATTATCTTTTTTTAATGATCAAGTACAAACCCACTTGGTCCAGTAGCATTCAAGTGAACTTTCTGCACTCTTGATTATCCTTTTGTAAAGGTAATAATAAAAAAGTAAGAAGCTTTGTAGTTATTTTACTTTTAGTGTTAAGTTCATGTCCAACGACTTGCGGAAAAAAATAATAAAATAAAAAAATTTTTTGATATTAGAATTCAAATACCAACACAATACTAGTAAATTTCTAAATGCTCTTATAAATAAATGATTTACTTCAATAAAAGATAAATGTCAATTATGTATTCTTTTTCTATAACTAGGATGTATATTATTTTCTTGTATATCAAAATTTATTCCATTGATTGTATGACTATAATAACAAGTTCAATTGAGATTCGAGAAATTTTTTCCTGTCTTATTAGAAATTAATACAATTGAGGGTACTCCGAGAACGGGTATGGACTCAAACACAAGACTTCCTACTTGGTATGTGGTGCTCTAACCAATTGAACGATCACTCTAGGTTTATTAATTTAAGTGACATATTAATTTAATTTACTACATCCACTAGGTACTATCAGATCGATAGCTCCAATAATTATTTATATTTAATAAAGTTAAACAATAATTGATCGTTGCAAAATAATTCATATAGCATAATTTAAATTCAATTTATTTTTTAGTATCAAATATAATAAATAAACTTACATTATTTACCAATTTTGTTAACTAATTTTTTATTCTTATAATTTTAATTTATATTTTTTTGAATAAATTTATACTTTTGTGCATTAGAATACTTCCAAGTACTACTAATTTTTTGAAAAAACATCAATTTTATGCATACTAGTTTCCACTCCCGTGCGTTGCACGGGAGTGAAACTGTATAAGTTAAATATTGTGATAAACAATGATAAAGAAGAATTTTTTGGCACATGATTTCTGTTATCCTTAATTGATGGTAGTATAATCTAAAATAAAAAATTAAAATTTCATACCATATGATCTTACAAATTTATGTAATTTTTTCTTTTTCCTTTTTTTTTTATAATCAAACTTATGTAAAATTGAAGCTATAGTTTTTTTTTTTAAATGGTGATTTAATTGTTTTATTCTTCACTCAACTTTGGCTGTGGTTTCTCATTCCTCACTCAATTTATAAATGTTTCTTATACTTCACTGGCTATATTCAAAGTTACTTTTCATCCAACACTTTTATTAATTACTCAATTAACCATGGATGGAATTTGACACGTGGCAAATATTTTTCAAGCGTGGCAATCTTTTCCATCAAAACAATTCCAAATCATCACAAGTTAAATCCACCGGCATACTAATCTCACATTGAACTACAGGTTTCCAAAAGACGGACCATAGAAAAACATTTGCCACATATCAAATTCCGTTTATGGTTCATTGGATCATTAACGGAAGTCTTGGATGGGAAGTAACTTTGAATAGTTCAGTGATGTATAAAAAACATTTATAAGTTGAATGAGGTATAAGAAACGCCAAACCCAAAGTTGAGTGGGGAGTGAAACAATTAACTCAAAAATGGTTATTGCCAACACGACTTTCAAATGAGTAATCACATGATTACAACTTAAAATTAAAATATGAAACATTATACAATAACTTTCATAACTTTTAATATAGTGTTATCAATACAAATCTTGAACATAAATTTAAGTTGGATTACTGTTATTTGTTTGTTAAACGACAAAAAGAATACTTAATACTCATGAATAACTCATAAACTATAGTGAGATGTACCAATAGGAGAATTATATTAATTAAACAATTTTTTTATATTAATTAAACAATAAATCGACATAATGTTCAATTGAAAATGAAATAAATTTAAAACAAAATCAAGGTAATGTTGAATTTAAAAATAAATTTAATGTATAACCTAAATTGTTTAATGCCGACGTATGGAAAATCTGGTTCTACTATTTCTTTGTGTGAAGTAGTCAGATTTGGAAGAATGAGATATATTTGTATTGAAGAAGGTAATGCTCCAATTATAAACTAATAAAATACATGGAAAATGACTACTATTACATTTTATTTATGACAGTATTTTGCCAACTCATTTTAACCATTTTTATTTCATCCAATACTTTTTAACTTCCCAAAATAAAATAAGTCAAATAACTAAATATTTTATATGTTCATTGTCAAAAAAAAGTATTTTATATGTTCTGGTATAATTTTTTATGTTAACTTTTGGAATCTTAGGTACATTATTTCCTCATATATAATGTATTTCATAAATATGAAAATAACTATTTATATTCCTATGGTATTTATTTACATATATTTATTTTACATTATGAGTTTTTGACTATATTATTATCTTTTTTCATATTTATTATTTATTTATAAAAATATTATCGCTATCTTGTTAAAATATATTTAAAAGAACTTATTACCGAAAATTAATAATAATATCTTTATAATCTTGTTGAAATTTTAGAATCAAGATGCAAAACTTAATTAATTAATAGTTTTACAATGAAAAACTGTATTACATCTCAACTATTGAAAAAATATAAAAATATAATGACATTTGAAGAATTACTATAATTATCATATAAAGATATACTATGGAGTTATAAAATGCTTTAAAAAAAGTAGAACATTAAAACGTCCTAAAATGAGAAGAAGAAATAAATAAAATGAAGTAATGGATTATAGAATCAAAGTAATTACGAGGGAATTTCGATGAAAAGTTTAGCTCAGTGATTAAAAAAAAAAAGATTTCATGAACGTTAGCCATACAAAAATGTAAGACAATCAACATATAAAGAATGTTGACAGTGAACTAATAACAATTAATTAATGTAATTTTTTTAACACATGATAACAAGAGTGCAGTTTAAGTAAATCAAAAGAATGTGAATATAGTTGTTAATGTTACAAATGCTCCATTTAATCATGTGATGGACATATAAATCTAACATGATTGTGATTAACAAAATTGAAATAGTACAAAAAAACACAAAATAATTGTCAATATTTCAGAAATCAAGAAATTAAAACATATATTATTGAATTACAAAAAAAAAAGAAAAAGAATAAAGAAATATACATAATCACCAGTACATGTGGTACATTCTTAGTGCTACAATATAATTGTAAATAAATTAACCTTTTTTCAATTACAATTCAATTAAAACCTAAAATTATATAATATATAGATTTGTTAGTGACTTATATTTTTGTTATTAGTTTTCAAATGTAATGTAAATAATTTAAAGGATAATTATATTACTGCTTCAAAATCGTATTCTTGTACCACAAATTTTGTATTTACTTAAATATCCTTAATTAAAATTACATTAATAATCGCTTTTTTTAAGTACTATTTCCTCCATTCAATGCATGAGAAGATTAAAATGGTTTATTTATACAAAATAATATTAATACAAAATAAAAATAACAAATCATATATAATATTATAGATTTCAATAATGGTTTAGAAATTGTGATCTGAACCATTATCTTATAAGAAAAAATATTATATCAATTATCGTAATTGATGATTTTAAACAATAACAAAATATTTGAGATCAAAATTTAGACTAAAAACAAATGCTCCAATTAAAATCTTTGCCAAAATTTTTATTATCAATGTTATTCAAGTAGCCAATCCAAGACGACGTTTAACACGGATTTTCGACTATTAAGTTTTGGAGAATTTATGTGATGTAAATTGTGTATTGTATTTCTTCTTCCTTTTTTGGGGGTGTGGGGAATTACCTTCACCCGAAAATCTAGGTGTGAGGTAGGAATTTTATTAATAATAAAAGGTTAATACAAGAAAGAAGTTTAAACCAAACCTTCCAAAAGAGATATACATCAAGTAGCAAAATGAAGGAAAATAAGCTTATTCTACACAATTCAACTCTTATAGGTTCTAAATTTTGCAAGCCTAATACTAAAGCAAAATAGTCAGCAGCGTAGTTACCTTCACGACGGATGTGAGAAAATCTGATTGTCATGCAAGAAGCAAGATATCTGATGTTTGCAAGAACATATTGTACTAGCCAAGGTCCTGGTTCTTTGGAAGAACACAATTGGATGGTTGTTTGGAAATTAGCTTCGACCCAAACCTGGGTGAAACCTTGATCACAGCATGGCCATAGCCCAATGGATATGGCCATAATTTTCAGCATAAGTGTTAGAAAAGTGCCCAAAAAATTCGTGGAAATCCCAAACCGTTTTACCTCGATATTCTTGTAAGAGGCTCCCTCCGATTGCTTGAGAGTTAGTGAAAGATCCATCTGGTTAGCTTGAACCAACTTCGGAGATGGATTGTGTATTGTATAAAACATAAGATCTCTATACAAAGTATTTATAGGTGAAACTTTACATATTGATTTTTCGATAACAAAAATTTGTGCAAAATAATTGAGAATTTTTTTTTAAAAAAAATCACTAATACATGTAATACTAAATATAAAATTTTAAAAATAATTTTGGATACTTGCAATTTTTTGACAAAAAAGAAGAGATGATTAAATGATAATTTTAACAATTATTTTTTTAAGTGGCTTGCCAAATGATGAAATAGGACATGAAAGTTATCGTTTTCTATTTCTTTTTAATTAATTATTTACTTATTATAAATCTAATTATTTAACTACTCACTATTTGATCTCAAAAAATTATCTACTCTTTTTTATACTTACAATTTTTGGAAAATGATAATTTTAAAAATTATTTTTTAAGTCGCTTGCCAAATAATGAAATGGGATATGAAAGGTATCGTTTTCTGTAGCGCCCCGAATTCGAAGAACCTAGAACGTTAGTTCTCTCTAAAAAAAACACTTAGATTCTTTAAACCACAATTTTTTTTATTTTTATAATACCAATAAATGCGGAAAGATAACAAATAACTAAAATGCGGAAAAAATGTTAAAATAGCATAACATTTTAGAATTATCTCACATCTGTTCAATCTCTAATAGTTTCAAACATTTTAAACATTCGAGTGACATACTTAGACAACTTGAGTTCACAAAAGAAATAACGACGGAAACGAAGTTTCTTATTAAATAAACCCTAAAGATCCTCCACACCTCGCCGAGCCTCCAACTCCATAATCAGCAATTTGTTCATTAAATAGAGAAACGTGAGTATTTAAAATACTCAGTGAGATCCCGCCACACCACATTAATATATATTACAAATTAAATGCACATAATCATCATCTTCATAAAATACAAGCAGTATAAAATACAAGTTCGCTCATCATCCTCTTAATCGCACGTCATCATAGTGATTAATAGCACGCCATTATAATATATTAGGCCAAAGACCTATCGCCATAATGCTATTAAATCACGTCGTAATGGGCAAAGAGCCTATCGTCCATAGTGCCGAGGAAGCACGCCAAAAAGTAGGCTAAAAGTCTATCATCACATAACATTTACATGCAGCATTTATAATAATATTAATTGCAATCACAAGACATTTAAAATAAATTTTTAGAAAGGGATCTACCTTAACTTTTAGCCGAGTATTGAGCTTACTAACGGTGAGAAATCGAGTCCTCTAGTCGTGATCACGCTGCCTAGTAAATAACTTGAGTTTAATTTATGTTAATATTCTTAAATATTAAGTATCTATAAGTAATATAAAAGTTTGTGAGCCAAAATGGAAAGAATATAAAACTTTGGGGGTCAATTTGAAAGAATTTTATAGTTTGTGGACCTATTATGCAATAAAACTGAACTAAAAATATTTTGGGCTTAATTATAACATTTTTAAATCATGAGGGACTAATATGCCATTAAAGTTTGGGGGTTAAATTAAATAGGAAAAAGAAATTGAAGGTTTAAAAGTGAAATAAAAGTTTAGGGGTCAAATTGCAACAATTGAAAGTTATGGACTTGAATTTAAATAAAATTTGAGGCTCATTTAAATAAAATAAATAAGATGGGGGATTAAATCTGTAAATAATGTTTATGGATTAAATTGTAACAATTGAAAGTTGGGGATTTGAAAATTAAATAATTTATAGGGACCAACTTAAAACGATGATGGAACGTGAAAGGACTTGTCTTGCAATTAAACCAAATAATTTTCAAAAATGAAAATGGACCGAATCTCTTTTCTTCTCTACCCGACACACACTCTCTCTCTCTCTCGGTCTCGCTCTTTCTTCTCTCGGTTCTCCCTCTTAATCGCTGCCTTCCCATGGTTTTGGCGGTTTCTTGGCTGGCAGGGTGAAGGTGGTGGTGGTGAATCTAGTGGTGGTTTTTGATTGGAGAGTTATTGAGTATTGAGGGAGAAATCAAGGCATGAACACTTAGGTAAAATTTTGGGTATTTTCAAAATTCGATCGATTCTTCAAAATTTTCAAATTAAACTATACTACGATGTTCTAGGGGCTAGAGGAAGGTGTAGGTATAATTTTTGCGTTGTGAAGTGGATTTTTGAATGTGGTGATGTTTTGGGCGAGCTCCCATGCGTGTATGTATGGTGTATATGTATATATCTATATATCCGTGTATATGCGTGTGTGTAGATGGGTTTTCAGTTTAGATGATGATGGTGGATGGTGGAAGTGACGGTGGTGATGGTGGTGCGGCGGTGGCATGTGTATGTATGTATTATGTATTTATCCTACTTACACTAATGACCAAGTAAATACTACAAAAATTTGATCAAGAACTTAAAACAATAAAATAGAAATAAGTTAAAATAGGAAGATCAAGCAATCTTACCACTTGAAGTTTGATTTGTTGGATAAGAATTGATAGATTAATCTTGAGGATGACAATGGAGGAGAATGGGGCTAGGGTTTAAGCATACTCAAAAAGAGTATTTAAGGGTAAAAGTTAGAATAACATTTGCAAATGGGCCTCTAGATGGGTTTCAAATTGGATCAACTGTATTTTGGACTTTAAATATGGCATTTAGCAACTAAAAAATCTCGGGACTAAAATAAATAAATTTCAAGGTTTGGTCCTCAAAAGTATATTTTGAAAATAAATAAATTTTTATAAATAATTAAATATAACAATAAATAATATGAATTTCGACTAGACGAGCGTACACTATTTAAATTTTATAAGTAAGGTCGTAGTGACACGTTCTAAATTTTTATTTAATTAAGTATATTTTATTTAAGAAGAATTTTCCGGTCACTACAACCTTGCCCTCTTAAAATAATTTCGTCCTCGAAATTTAAACTTACTTAAAACGTAAACTTACTTGATCTATAAGGTTTGGGTATTGGGATAGGATCTCTTCTTCTTTCTCCCATGTTGCCTCATCCTTGCCATGACTACCCCATTGAATCTTCACTAGGGGAATTCGTCTATTCCTCAAAACATGAACCTTCCGATCTATGATGATCACGGGCGTCTCTTGATAGGACAAATCCTTCTGAATATCCAAAGACTGAAAGCTCACCACATGACTTGGATCATGGACATACTTCCTTAACTGTGAGACATGGAAAACATTATGCACTAATGAAAGCTCTGGTGGCAAAGCCAAGCGATAAGCTACTACCCCAACTTCTTCTAGTATCTCGAATGGTCCAACGAACCGTGGTCTCAACTTCCCTTTCTTCCCAAAGCGTATGGTGCCCTTCATGGGAGACACCTTGAGAAATACTCTCTCCAATCTCAAACTTCAAGTCCTTTTCTCCTCTTATCGACGTAGCTCTTCTGTCTATCTTGAGCGGCCTTGATCCTCACCCTGATCTTCTCTATAGCTTCCACAGTTTTCTCTACCATTTCTGGTCCCAACATCTTCCTCTCTCCAACTTCATCCCAATAGATTGGCGATCAACACCGTCGCCCATACAATGCCTCATAAGGCGCCATCCCAATCGTGGCCTGGAAGCTATTGTTGTAGGGAAACTCTACAAGTGGCAAATGAGTTTCCCAACTCCCGGCTAGGTTTAAAACACATGCTCTCAACATATCCTCCAATATCTGGATGGTACGCTCGGATTGCCCATCTGTCTAGGGGTGGTCAGCGGTACTGAATTTAAGCTTCGTGCCCATAGACGTCTGCAAACTCTCCCAAAATCTCGAGGTAAATCTCGGATCTCAATCTGAAACAATGGACACAAAAATTCCCATGGAGTCGAACAATCGTTTCTAACATACAATTGTGCCAACTGGTCAACACTGAGAGTCATCCGAACTGGTAGAAAGTGTGCAGATTTCGTGAGTTGATCCACAATCACCCATACAGCATCATGTCCTCTCATCAATACATCAAGTACAATCCTCAAATATTCGCTATACCGATCTCTCCCTGAATAGATCAATAGGCCATCGATAAACACAATGACGAACTTGTCCATATACTGATGAAACGCTCGATTTATTATATCCAGGAATACCGTAGGTGCATTAGTGAGATCGAAAGGCCCCACTTTAAACTTGTAATACCAATATCGTGTCTTGAATGCTATCTTTGGTATGTTTGGGGGCTTGATATTCAACTGGTGGTATCCCAGTTTCAAATCAATTATTGAGAAAAACCGAAGCACCTTTCAACTGACCAAACAAATCTTAAATTCTTGGGAGATGGTACTTATCCTTTATCGTCAACCTGTTGAGCTCTCTATAGTAAATGCACATCTTCATACTGCCCTCCTTCTTCTTAACAAATAAGTCGAGTACTCCCCAAGGAGACACACTTAGCCAGATGAAACCTTTCTCAGGCAATTCCTCCAACCGTACAACCTTTGACCTCACATTTCAAATCCTCAAATCCCAAAAAAAAAATCCAAATAGATTTTAAAATCAATCACACTCTCAAAATCGCGCTATATCCTTAAATTCAAAATCATCATACAATCACATTTTATATGGTTAATCCTCTAAATCCAAATCTGATATCCTCAAAACTCATTTCATAAAAATTATATATGAATTCTTGAAAATCTCTCCCAACCTCAATCTAGCAAAATTCGTCAAACTTTGTCATTAGAAGTTCCCAACATAATATATATATATATATATATATATATATAATATATATATATATATATATATATAAACATGCCACTCAAATTTCGTGAATAATACCTTTAACTTCAATTTATACAATTTGAACTGATTCACCACTAATCAAGTCCTCCAAATTCAACATAAAAAAAAAAAAACAATTCAAATCAACCTTTAACATTTAATGCTCAGTATAAAACCCAAAAATCTAAAGCCATCGCTTCTACTAATTATCCTCAATCTATAATCTTTAATTTCAAATTGTTTTCCGTTGAGGATACCATAACATGCAAGTATAAAATTTACAAACTTCACTTTGAGGATAAAATAGCATATTTAAACTAGAATGCGATGAGATATATACATTTTCTATTGCATTAAAACTTCATAACAATGCAATGCAACAATCTCACCTCGAGTGCACAAAATCAAATCAACAATGTTCATGATCAATTAGTATCGCACACTGCCGATATTCGTGAATACGCTTACTTGCCTTATCTTTTTACCCTTTTCAATCAAGAATTTGGTATATCTACCACAACATAGGTCAATTCCTTTAATCGGGTCCGGCTGCTCCATTACAACATTTTCTTAACCCATGACATTGAATTGAAGTTCCATTACAGTCCATCACAATCCATTACAACCTTATCTCAACGCATTACACTGACTTAGTGTCCCAATTACCACCAACAATTACAAATCATCATTCATAGAGGCAATGGGGGAGAATAAATATCCTTACATAGTAGTCAATAAGTGTTTCAAATTATGAAGTCAATTTCGAGGACTAGAAATATTACAAAATATAATTTAATTCATGCTTTACTCACCACATGAACATTTCACCTTAAGCTCAAACTCGGTTTCTTATTCTCTATCAAAAAAAAGTACTTTACTCTTTCTTTTCTGGATATAAAATCCCTCAATTCAGATACAACTACTTGCAAAATATTCTAATGCCGTATCAACTTTTAATTCTCATAAAATCCTTCAAAGAGGCTTTCTTGACTTTAAATAGATACAAACATTCACATAACTTTTAATATTGTATCTATCATAAACTTTTTCTTAAAGTGATTCCTTTATTCAGAATACTTTTCTTATTGTATCTGAAAAATTTCTTGAAACTTTCTTCTTCATTCTATATCAAAACATAGTTTCTCAAAGAACTTCAAACTCAATAAGTCAATCTTTGAAATCTAAAAACTTTCTTTCTTTACCTCGGAGTCAGTGGAGACGATGGTCGCATAAATTTTGTAGGACATAAAACATTTAAATTTTAAAAAGTTTCTTTCGAAAAAATTCTTTAAACAATTTGCAAGTCTACAGAACCATAGACCCGCTCTGATACCAAGCTGTAACGCCCCGAATTCGAAGAATTTGGAACGATAGTTCTTTATTTAAAACCAACCATTTTTTTATAATACCAATAAATGCGGAAAGATAACAAATAACTAAAATGTGGAAAAAATTTGAAAATGGCATAACATTTTAGAATTATCTCACATCTGTTCAATCTCTAATAGTTTCAAACATTTTAAACATTCGAGTGACATACTTAGACAACTTGAGTTCACAAAGGAATTAACGACGGAAACGAAGTTTCTTATTAAATAAACCCTAAAGAGCCTCCACGCCTCGCCAAGCCTCCAACTCCCTAATCTGCATAATTTGTTCATTAAATAGAGAAAACGTGAGTATTTAAAATACTCAGAGATCCTCGCACCACATTAATATATATTACAAATTAAATGCACATAATCATCATCTTCATAAAATACTAATGTATAAAATACAAGTTCGCTCATCATCCCTCTTAATCGCGTGCACGCCATCATAGTGATTAATAGCACGCCATTATAATATATTAGGCCAAAGACCTATCGTCATAATGCTATTAAATCACGCCGTAATTAGGCAAAGAGCCTATCGCCATAGTGCCAAGAAGCACGGCCAAAGTAGGCTAAAAAGCCTATCATCACATAACATTTACATGCAAGATTTATAATAATATTAATTGCACTACTGCATTACATTTAAAAGAAACTTTTAGAAAGGGGATCTACCTTAACCTTTAGCCGAGGTATTGAGCTTAACGTGAGAAATCGGTCATCTAGTTGTCCGACGCCTGCCTAGTCAATAACGATTTTTAATTTATGTTAATATTCTTAAATATTAAGTATCTATAAGTAATATAGAAGTTTGTGGGCCAAAATGGAAAGAATATAAAACTTTGGTGGTCAATTTGAAAGAATTTTATAGTTTGTGTGGACCTATTATGCAATAAACTAACTAAAAATATTTTGGGGCTTAATTATAACATTTTTAAATCATGAGGGACTAATATGCCATTAAAGTTTGGGGGTTAAATTAAATAGGAAAAAGAAATTGAAGGTTTAAAAGTGAAATAAAAGTTTAGGGGTCAAATTACAACAATTGAAAGTTACGGACTTGAATTTAAATAAAATTTGAGGGCTCATTTAAATAAAATAAATAAGATGGGGGATTAAATCTGTAAATAATGTTTATGGATTAAATTGTAACAATTGAAAGTTGGGGATTTGAAAATTTAATAATTTATAGGGACCAACTTAAAACGATGATGGAACGTGAAGGACTTGTCTTGCAATTAAACCAAATAATTTTAAAAAAAATGAAATGGACCCGGATCTCTCTTCTTCTCTACCCGAAAAAAACACTTAGATTCTTTAAACCACAATTTTTTCGGGGCGCTACATTTTCTATTTCTTTTCTAATTGATTAACTATTTATTATAAATTTAATTATTTAACTACTCGCTATTTGATTTTAAAAAAATTACCCACTATTTGAATCGCTCAATGCACATTACCCATAAAAACTATCTAAAATTACTCTTTTAATGTGGTAAAAATAAAAAAATATATATTTTTATTTAATTTTTTAAATATGTAAAAATATTTTTTTTTCTAAAATAGACATTGCCTACGTGGCACTATATTAAGTTGGTAATTCAACTTTTGTTAATTAAAAAAAAATATATATATATATATAATTAATTAATTCTAAAATAAATAATTAAAGGTAATATCCAAAAATTACAATGTATATAGAAAATGTTAATTCTCATTTTAAGAATTAATTTAAGGGCATTTGACCAGTAACTACACTTAGGGAAAAATTTGTCCACTAAATCAAAGACGTCTCCACTAATTCATCTATTACACATGAAGACTAAAATAGAACTTCAAAACCACAAATTTACAGCAATTATCACTCTAATAAAATTAACATCGACAAAAAATAAGCTAAAATAAACACACTTTCTCTCTCTAAATTACAACCCGCGATAATTTAGATCAACATTCAACTTCTCCATTCCCCCGTCTCCGACTTGCTCTCTCCATAGTGCCACCCTTACCACCCCAGGTAATCTTGATCAATATTTAACTTTTCCCATTCCCCGTCTTCAACTTCTCTCTCTACGTATTTTCTCTCTCTAGATTGACGCACAAAGTAATCTCGATCAACATTCAACTTTTCGTATCCCTCATCTTTGACTTTCTCTCGATGCACTTTCTCTCTCCAGATTACCACTCCTATAATCTCCATCAACATTTAACTTCTACATTCCCTCGTCTTCGACTTTCTCTCTATGGACTTTCTCCCTCCAGATTACCGTATACGGTAGTCCTAATCAACATTCAACTTCTCCCGTCCCTGTCTCTGACTTCTCTCTATGCACTTTGTCTCTCCAAATCACCGGTCCAGGTAATCTCAATCAACATTCAAATTCTCCATCCCCGTCTCCGACTTTCACTCCACGTACTTTCTTTCTCCAAATTACCGCCCTAGGTAATCTCTGTCAATATTCAACTTCTAGCTTCTCCCATATCCGACTTTCTCTCTACATACTTTGTCTCTCTAGATTACCATCCCAGGTAATTTTGATCAATATTTAACTTCTCATTTCCCTCGTCTCTGATTTTTTCTTTCCAGATTACCACCACAAGTAATTTCGATCAACATTCAACTTCCCTCTTTTTCTGTCTCTGACATTCTCTCTCTACGCACTTTCTCTGTCCAGATTACTATCTTCTGTAATCTCGATCAACATTCACCCTCTCTATTCCCCTTCTCCAACTTTCGCTTTCTACATACTTTCTCTTTTAGATTACCCATCTCGGTAATCATAACAAATATTAAACTTTTCGCTTTCGTCATCTATCACTTTCTCTCTCTACTCATTTTTTCTCTCTATATTATAACCTTCGATAATTTCGATCAATATTCAACTTTTTGTTTCTCGTCTTTCACTTTCTCTCTCTTCACATTTTCTCTCTCGAAATTACTACCCATGGTAATCTCGATCAACAGTCAACTTCTTGCTTCCCTCATTTCCAACTTTCTCTCTCTACACACTTTATTTCTCTAGATTACCACCTTCGACAATCTCGATTACCATTCAACTTTTCGCTTCCGTCATCCCCCACTTTCTTTCTTTATGTACTTTTTCTCTATGGATTACCGCTCATAGTAATCTTGACCAATATTCAACTTTTCGCTTCCCTTATCTCTCACTTTCTTTCTCTACACACTCTCTCTAGGTTGACATACTTCTGTATTATTATTCATGATTGGTTATGATTACCATGTAAGGTAATATTGTTACCAGGATATGTAATAATGCTATCGGGGTAAGAAATATTATGGGGATAAATTTTAGATCCTTCAAACTTTTGAAATTTAAAATCTTTGGTAATTAAAGTTTTGAGAATTAAATCTTGGTCCCTAAAGTTTCGGTTAAAACTGTTTAATCATAAAAGTTTGTTTCAAACTTAAAGTTCCTTGAAGGTATTAAAATTTCAATAGTACTTAGGGCTTGTTCTATTCACATTAAATTTCATCAAATTAAATTTGTTTCTTCTAAATTACTCGAGTTAGTAATCTAGGGAGACAAAGTGTATAGAGAGAAAGTCAAAGATGAGTGAGAGCGAAAAGATTATTGGGGTGGTAATCTTGAGGGAGATAATGTGTAGAGAGAAAGTGGGTAATGAGGGAGAGTGAGACGCTTACCGGGATGGTAACCTGACAATCTAGAGAGTGAAATTGTGCAAAGAGAAAGTAAAAGACGAAGGAGAGTGAGAAGAGTATCGAGGAATGTAATTTAGAGAGACCATGAGTATAGAGAGAAAGTTGGAGACTACAGAAGTGGGAAGTTCAAAGTTGATCCAATTTACCAAGGTAGTAATGTAAAGAGAAAGTGCATAGAGAGAGAGAGAAAGTTCGAGAAGTTAAATGGTGATCGAAATTATTGGGGTAATATTTTAGAAGGAGAATGCATAGGGATAGAAAATCAGAGAAGACGGAAACAAGAAGTTGAATGGTAATCGAGATTATCGAGTGTAGCAATTTACAAAGAGAAAATGGGTAGAGAGAAAAATTCAGCACTAGGGAAGCGAGATGTTAAATGGTGATCGGGATTATTGGGGGTGGTAGTCTAGAAAGAGAAAGTGTGTACGAGAGAAAATCAGTGACAAGGGAATGAAGAAATTGAATGTTAATTGAGATTACCCGGGAATCATAATCTTGAGAGAGAAAGGGCGTAGAGAGAGAAAGTGAGAGACAAATGAAGCATGAAGTTGAATATTTGTCAAGATTATCAGGGGTGGTAATGTAGAGAGGGAAAGTGCGCAGGAAAGAAATTTGAAAAAGATGGAAGCGAAGTTGAATAGTGATCAAGATTACCAATGGTCTTGGTAATCCGGGGAGAGAAAATACGTAGAGAGAGAAAGTCAAAGAAGATCTAAGCGTGAAGTTGAATAGTGATCGAAATTATCGAGGTGATAATCTAGAGAAAGAATGCGTGGAGATAGACAATCACAGAAGATAGAAGTGAGAAGTTCAATGGTAATCGAGATTACCGAGTGTAGTAACTTAGAAAAGGGAAGTGGGCATAGAGAGAAATTCTGAGACAAGGGAAGCGAGTTGTTAAACGGTGATCGAGATTACCGAGGGTGGTAATCTGGATAAAGAAAGTACGTCGAGAGACAAATTCGGTGAGGAAGGAAGGGAGAAGACAAATTCGGTAAGGAAGGAAGCGAGAAGTTGAATGTTGATCGAGATTATCGAGGGTGGTAATCTAGAGAGAGAATGGGGGAAGAGAGAGAAAGTGAGAGATAAGGGAAGTGAGAAGTTGAATGTTAATCGAGACTACAAGTAGTGGTAATGTAGAGATAAAATGCGTACAGCAAAAAAGTCAGAAGATAGAAGCGAGAAATTGAATAGTAATCAAGATTACTAGGGGTAGTAATCACTACTAGAATTGTGGCTTTTAGGAACAACCATATTCTGTTGCAGAAAGGCTTTCTTCCGTGACAAATGGAAATCAGCAACTAAAAATAACGATTGCAACTACGTTGCTGAAAGTCCCATAGCTAATGTATGGCGTTGCTAATTTGGTTGCAAATTTGCAACAGCAATTACCGTTGCAGATTTGCAATGCCGCTGTTATCCGTTGCAAATGCCAGTACAGAATTTACCATGGATATAATTTCAGTCGCAAATTTGCAACCAAAATATCCATTGAAAATCAATGAATTTCCATTTGGCACGAAACTCACATTCAAATCATCATTTGTATTGCAATTTATTTTGTTGTCGACACTTTTACATTGCATATTAAATTATTAATTCTAATAGTAATCAAATTACAAGAGCTATAAATAAAATTTAAAAAATAATCATAAGTAAAATAACATACATTCCACATTGACCAAAATAATTGTCTAATACATTACGATTACATGTCCAAATTATAAACAAAACATCATCCAATATGAAAATGTATCTAAAACTCCAAAAATAGATGTCTTCACTTTTCGACTTTAAGTCTCCATCTACTATCATCCTTGGAAAGATTGTAGTAAGTTAGAAAACGCTCCAGCTCCAAGTATCAATGCTCGTAGATCGGCAACATCTTGTTGAACTTTGTCCATCTTTTCTTTATCTTCGAGCCGGAGTTCCTCAATCTCTCTCGCTCTTTCTTTCCCATCTGCATTTTCTTGTTCTAACTCTTCAATTCTCCGTCGCATGGCATCTATGCCTTCTTGTGATTTTGCTTTGCCTTTGGAAGGGCAAGATGCATTTATGACCAACGAGGCAAGCTTTGAACTTCCAAGACCGTACATACGACCCTTTTTATTAGGCCCATCTATTGCTTTACTCCATGCATCCAAGTCAAAATTCGGTTGATTTTCCACATTTGGACCATATATCTCCTCCATGGGTGCAATATATTTCTCCTGTGAAACACTAAATCTTCATTGCCACAACATCACATCAATATGAATTTGCCTTCATTTATTACTTTATTATTTCCCAATAAAGTTGCTCCACATTTCTTACAAGTCTTCTAAAGTTGGAATTAACTCTCTACACCATGGACAAGGGTCAATGTTCTTCTAAAGGTTATAAAATTTGGAGAACATGAGGACCCTAGCTAGCTAGCTGCCTTTCTCATCGAAATGAGCCATAATTTCCAGCTTCAAAATTGCCATTGCAGAGAACTAGCTAACTTCTTTTATCAACCACATACATCATTGGTTTTATAATTTTTAAGTTCTTGTGAAAATCTCTATCTCTAGCAATTTCATTCTTACTTAATGGATAGCAAATATATATGCACCATTTTTTCTAGGGTATGGAGAGTCAGCAGATGAGTTTAGGATTTATGACAACATTTATCTTTTGAATGAAAAATCTTACTAGTTAATAACTTAATACTATATTGCTACTATGATGTTTTATCCACCATATTGGTACATTTTTTATCCACCATATTGGTACTACCCCTAGTCTAATTTTATGCATTTCTTATGTATAGATATGGTCAAATGACCAGATCAATATCAAACTAGGCCAGAAGTGTGAAAAATTAACAACAATTTCAACTCACTCCCATCTTTATTTACACATATATACATAGAGGATTAACCTAGCTGTTGTATAGCATGTTTCAAAGCATAGCATGATTCATGTTTTTGAAACCTATATGTATTTTTTGTGCCTTTTGGTCGATATAGATGTCGTCCTCGACTTTATGTAATTTTTTGAAAAATTGGTAAGGTGTTGGATCATTACCATCATGCTCTTTTCTCGTACAAAAAATGGAAGGAAATAATTGATGAGTTATATGCTAAAGATTAGTATTATATCATATTACAAAATGAATTACACGTTTAGAAGAAGTACCTAACGAGCAAGGTGCAAAGAAAAAGAAACCGAACCACCTCTATGTTTAGGTGGCCCACCGTGCTCTTCGAAGCACGATTCTCATAATTGGCCTTAGACATCTTTTGCCACTTCCCACAACACCAATGCTTTATGCAACCTTGCCAAGGGTCTTTAGTTATCCAAGTTGGCTTGTATTTCTTCTAATTCTTGGGATTATTTGACTTGCTTTTTTTAATTGCTTCATCTCGGGCACGTTTGAACAGTTGTTTATGTCGGTTCTCCAATACTTCGTTCCATATACGATGTACTTCAACGTCATTGTGTTAAGTCCAATTGTATATGCCCTGGACATCAACAGTTGTTTATATCGGTTCTCTAACACTTCGTTCCATATATGATGTACTTCAACCGTCATTGTGTTAAGTCCAATTGTATATGCCCTCGACATCATAAGTAGAATATAAGCAAGAAAGGAAAATTAGAATATTAGAAGCTGAAGTTGTTTGAAGTTTAAAAAGGAATAATTAACTATGCTGTTAACAACAGCAATTTAAGCTGTTGAGCTATAACAACATCTTAAGCCGCTATTTAGCTTAAGTTGTTGTTATAGCTCAGCAGCGTAACTGCTGCTGTCTTATAGCAACAGTCTAAGTTGCACGGAAACTTCTATGAGGCTAGCGTTTCATTTAGAAAATGTTTCAAAATCGAAACTCGATGGAAACTCTGTGGAAACGTCTTAGAAACTCCAAGAAAGTTTCCTATTTTTAATAACATTCAAAAACTCTATGGAAACTTGATAAATACTTCACGGAAACTTTAACAGAACTTTTTGGAAATTTGATGTAAAAAAATCACAATTTTAAAGATTATAAAAGATAAATAATTATGATTTATAATTTACCATTAAAATTTCTAGGTTAAATTTTTAAGTATTCTAGTATAAGATTTTGAGTATTACTTCATTCTAATAATTATTTTGTGACGACGATGATTTCAAATTTTATTCAGATTGGATTTAGATATTTTTGTTATCTAATTCATATTAAATACTCTTTTAAGGTTAGATATCGAAATTATATAGTAAAACTAATAATTACTATATAACATTTCCACGTTCTGAACGTAGTTTTTCAAAGAAGAAGAAGAAGAAGAAAATGTTTCCACATTTCCTGCATTTTTGAAAATTTCGTTTCCCCGTCCTCATTTCGTCTCCCGTTTCCATTTTCATGCAACCTAGGCGTTAAGCTACAACTGTGTAGCAGCAATGGAGTAGCAGCTTATTAGCTGCTATTTAAATTGATTAGTTGCTACAGTTTAAATAACAGCTAAACTGCTTCAACATACCCATACACACAGACATGCCTGTTTTCTCATTGAGTTACAAAAAAAAAAAAAATGAATACTTCAGGAAACCTTTGGAGTTGAAAGTGGATCGACAAATCATTTTAATCACTATATGATTGATCATTTTCATTACCTTGAGCGTCGTCTCAAACAACTAATCCTTGGTCTTTGGGCACCTTACCCCATGTAGGCCAAGCGCTACCTATATGTCTTTTTATAATAGAAGTGATTGTTAGTGGGACATATATTTATTCAAAACTAAGAAAAATAGAAAATAAAACATTTGTAATATGAACGTAATTACCAATTGCTGCTAAGTGTAAGACAAACAAAATATCCTTGAAGCTAATAAAGAAAGTGTAATTAAACTGAAGCTTACCGAGTGCCATTAATATATATCTCCTCGCGCTCTGATCAATGTTTCCAAAAAGCAGTACCGCGATTGAGATCCTGTGTACTCATTGTACCATCATTCCCTTCATCATTTGAAGAGTCACTAAAGTACACATCTTCTTCCCCAAAAACATCGCCATCACTGGAGTTATGTGTCTCATCAAGACTATTAATGCTTTCTTGTCGATCTGTCCTAGTGTTTTGTTCCCGGCTTTCAAAACATGAGTGTCCTCGCTGGTGCTTCTTTCTCGTCTTTTGTAAACATGACTTTGCTCTGTGTTGTTCCTTGTGCTTTGGGATCCTCTATTAGCATCCACATAGGCTCCTCTTGTTCTCACCATACTATTCATTTGTCAAAGCTGTAGCAAAGAGCTTAGAGCCATATTACAAAATGTACCCATAAGGGTCCAAGACCAAAAATATGAAACTTAGTGTTGTTTCTTAGAAATCTCTCAAAAATTAACATTGCATCAAGAATTTAAACTAAATTATTAGTTTTCTTAGTTCATGTGCTGCAATGTCGAGCTTGGTAATGGCAAATAGCCCGAAGACAACTTGGTTTTATTGCCTACAACTTACAATGGCAATGAGGGGCTAGTTGGTTGAAGAAAACAGAAGCACAAACAAACTAATTAAGTTACAAATGCATAGGATTGCTTGGGAAATAAACAAGAACAAGAAAACACCTTAGACAAAAAAATTCATTTATTCCTACTTTTCTTGTACAAAACTATGTCATTTATTTCCAACTTTCCACTTGAACTATTAGTAATCACTTGCAATCTATATAATATATAAAATAAGGTTTGATTGACAGTTGTTTAATTGCAAAACAGTTAGTCAAACCATATTTTTGTTAAAACTACCTTAGCCAGTGAAAATTTTAGCTGTGTCAACTTCTTACTGTTTTCAACTCAATGTTACATATTTTACTTAATTTTAAAACTCAATTGCTAAATTGCCATGTGTCATTTTAGCTGCATATACAAATTAACGGTGAAACAACAACTGAATAAGATTAATGCAGATATTTCTTCTTTAATTGACCTTTGGATTGGACTAACAAAAATTATAAATAATTTATCTATAACTTACTGCAACAATACATTCGACAATACAATTTGCAATTGTTCG
Source organism: Jasminum sambac (assembly GCA_018223645.1). Lineage (NCBI taxonomy): Eukaryota > Viridiplantae > Streptophyta > Magnoliopsida > Lamiales > Oleaceae > Jasminum > Jasminum sambac. The sequence goes on along the minus strand of CP073644.1, from coordinate 10,088,823 downwards.
TATTGCTATTAATAATTTGTACTATTAATGATTTGCACAAAACATATAAATTTAAAAGTTGCCATGTAACTAAGATTACATTTTGTGCATTAATAATTTGTACAGAACATATAAATATAAAAGTTACCATATAACTAAGACTACATTTTGTGAGGTAATTTTCCTGTAACAGCAAAACATTTAATTACCCATCATGTTTAAGTTAAAGAAATTAAATTACAATGAAAAAAGATATAGCAGAAAAAAATGTGTCACTTTAATCAATTACCACAAAAATTGCAACTACACAATATGGGCCAACATAGAAATAGTAACTGACCATTAACTTCAAATGTGGAGTCATGAGTGTTAACTGAATTCAATATCTCCCTATAAATTAACTATATCTCAAACAAAACTTTCACAAATCTTATTCGGCTCACTTGGGAAAAAACTATTCACGAGCAATACTTGGCAGAAATCTACAAAACACATCCACAACAAAAAATTGCGACCACCGATATTTCCTATCGCTCATCAATCACAGCTTTTAAGTGTCGTATCACCATGCCGCTATGACTGGAGAATCAAGGTTCGATGTGTTAGAAAATGGAGGGTGTAACACCCCGATTTTTAAATATCGAAGAGTTACTAAATTAGCCTTTACTCGATTGAAATGAGGAAAATTTGCCATAATTAATTTTTTTTTAAAAAAACCCTTTCAATAATAATAATAATAATAACAACAACAACAACAACACCAGAAATAACAATAATAATACTATTGTTATTACTAAGAATAATAATGATAAGGTTCACAATCCACGTACCCAAAATGAAATAATATTAATCAATTTGATAATCAGTATTCGCTTTCTAAATAAATAAATTAAACTCCTAAACCATATGCGGAAGCTCAAAAATAATATACTACTACGTTTTGAACGATCTTCTAATAAAGGAAAATAGGTTAGCATAATAATTAAATGGATGGTGTCGCCGCCTCGTGCCACTTTCGGACCCTTAATCTGAAAAGTATTTAAAATAGTTGGGGTGAGTATAACGTTGTTATACTCGATGCAGTCTTGATGAAAAGCATTTCACCATATCACATATCCATACATGAAATTACACCTAGAAGCAATTAAACTATAGAAAAGTCGAGTGTTGGAAACTCCCGTCCAACGTGGGGGAAAGTCGCTATGACTATCCGAATGGCCCTTAACCATTAGTAGAAGATGGTACTTAACACCATCACATCCATGTCACATAGCAAATATACTGTAAATCATAATGACATGTAAAGACATGATATGGATTTCAAATAAACAATCGTCTTTAAAATAAAAGCAGTTTTAGAAGGAATAAAAACAAACCCCACCTCAATTAAGTAATTCTCGTAAATCCTGGATATTGAGTGGAGTGATGCTAGCGCCTTTACGGACTTTCCACGTCGTCTAATAAAAGAATTTAAACATAATTTTAGTAATTTAAATATTAAAATTGACTTTAATAATTTATTCGGGTCTTAAAGTATTTAATTTAAAAGTTATAGGGCCTAATGGACAACTTTAGAAGTTGCTTTGAGTTAAATTGAAAGAGAGGCATTGATTTGAGGGTGGAATTTGAAGGAATTGGTCAACTATTTCTAGTTCGATGCTCAATCGAAGCTTCGGGGTTTATAATTGAACTTTTAAAACTTTAATTTGGACTGGATTGAGAGAGATAACTGATTTGGGGACTATTTCAAAGCTAAATTAGAACTTGGGGACTTCAATTGTGAATTATATAAATTCAATTGAAGTCAATTGAGGTAAAACTAAAATTTTGAGGACCATTTTAAACTATTTGGAAAATAGTTGATAAATGGGCGTGTTGTCGCAGTACGCCAAAATTTATTTTATTTCCTTACTCGGTTTCAAAACTACAAATTAATGTAGAAGTGGTAAGTAAGGGTCGAACCCAAGAGGAACGGTGTTTGATATAGTTGTTTTTATCAATTAATTTAGAAAAAGGGGGGTTTTGTGATATTTGAATGAAAATAGAAAATCGAACGTCAAAATAAAAGATTGAAATAAAACAATTGTACAAAATATCTAGTTCTCGGGTTCGGTTGTGTCAACAACTTATATTTATCTTTTCCATGCAACGTGTTACTATTCCTTCTTCAATTTATCAACTCTCAATTAACCAAGAAGCTCTGATTAACGAATTCTTCCTTAAGTGTATTAAATTAAAGTGAGTTCTTTAACTTAACGTCTAGCTATTGGATAATCCTAAACAAGTTGTTAGGATTTAATGCAACGCTAGTGTGAAATGAACAAGAAGAATGAGTTGAATTAGATGATCAATTTCACAAACTTGAATTAATACATCTAAGTTGATTTATTAACAAATATGCGACATTAGTTTTGCTCTTGTGGATTGGAATCTAGTGACAATTACGGATCAAAAGTTCCAATCCTAGCACATAACTTGAACTTAAAGATTAATTGATTCAATTGGCCAAAGTGAATGCAATAATCACATAAATTCAAAAGCGGGTTTAAAAGCATAACAAATCAACAAATTGAAGTAGAGGAATAGATAAAGCGTTAGCAAAGAGTTAGAAAAGATAACAACATGATAATTGAACACAACGTCCCCTCGAACTAGATAGAGAAGTCTAACTACTCATATATGCGGGTTAAATACTTATAGCAGCGTAACAGCGTGTATCACCTCTGCAATATATGATAGATTATCTTTCTCAAATATAAAAATAAAATAAGGAAAGAAACTAGAGAAGAAATACTCCGTTAATCATATTCACGGCCGAAGTATCGTCGATTGATTTTTCGAACCTATATTTAGGTTCTTACTTCCGTCGGAATATGAAAAACTAAGAGCTTTCAAGCTACAAATAAGAACAAATGATGAAGAGAAATTTATTGAGGAGAAAGTTGGAGAGAATCACAAGCTAATTCTCTCTACAAGTTGTGTAATTCAAGCTTGGAAATGCCTCTATTTATAGGCAAAATATTACACCAAAAAAATATTAAAAAATCATAAAAGTCTTCCTTCATGAGTCTATTGTGGTGTGCTCAAGTTGTTTTATCTCTAAGAAGTCAAGAAAATACCAAAAAACACGTTTCATGGTAGGTGGAGTCCGCTGGTCAAAATCTGCAGTGGTGTCAGCGTGACTCAGTCGCCATGTATGTGACTCGAGTGCTAGCCTTGACTCGAGTCACGCGATTACGCCTGAATCACCGCAGCGGAGAATGAGAGGACCAGGACGGTTCGCGGCGTGACTCGATCACTTGGCGCTGATCGAGCATGATCGGACGTGACTCGAGTCACTGGCGTGACTTCGATCACGTCATGCGGTGACTCGAGTCACCCGAGTCACCCGGAAATTGCACACCAAGTCCCTCAACTTTTGAATGTTCTTCATGTTGGTCCTTGACAAATTGCATTGTGGTCCTCCAACTTTTTGAAAAGTTCCACTTTGGTCCCCCGACTTTTGAAAAGTTGCAGTTTGGTCCTCAACAGTTTGGCTTTGACGCTTTTAGTCCTTTTTCTTCAAATTGCCATAACTTTCACTAGGAAACTCTGATTTGAGATCCGAAAAGAGTGCAGGAATCCTCTTTTGATGGTATTTGACTTTAGCACAAGAAAAATTGTAAAAGAAAAACTTTCCATAAAATTGCATCGGAGGCCTTCCATCTTTGATTCGCTTGCCTTTTTGGTCCCGAGTTTCCGTTTTCATCCAATTTTAATCCATTTTGACTCCTTTTGATTCTTTGTGACCCTAAACACCACAATAAAGGAAAAACACATAAAACAGAACATATAACATTAATAAAACACACAAACACGTAAAATAGAAGAGTTATTTAAGTGCTTTTCTAGCACTTATCAATAAATCTGGGGACTTAATTGAATAAGTGTTAGGAGTTAAGGGACTTGGGCTGCTAATATCTCGAATCGGGTCTTAGAAATGGGTTTGGGCCTTCATCTCCTTCATTGCCGATCAAGCACAGAGACGAGAGGGAGAAGGGAAATCGGGTGGAGCCACGCCGGTCATCCTTGATCGGCCGCGCCAGTGCGGCGTTTCCAGGACTAGCAGCGGCGGTTGGTCTCGGGCCGAGATTGGGTCTCAATCGACCGCAGTCGAGCCAAGCTTGCCGGCGGTTTGAGCTTTTCCGGCCAAAATTGGTCTACTACAAGTCATGTTATAGGTTCTTCTACACTTAGTTATGGTTTTTGGGGTGGTTTATGGAGGAAATGAGTGAAGTGGAGGGAGCCATGGCCGATGTTCTCTGCTCGTTTCGTCCCTCTTTCTCTGCCCTTTTCTTTTTTTTTTTTGATGAGGATGATGAATAGATGAGGATGATGAATTGAACGAAGTGTTTTCAAACTCTCAATGGCGGGGAACTTGGTTGGAGTCGATTGGATTTGGAGTTGATATTGTTGTTTGTGCTAGGAAAGGATACTTGTGTGTATGTATCGATGGATGTGAATGGTATGCGTGTATATGTTCTGAGCTCACAGTGGGATTTCATGAATTCCCTGTGTGATTGGTGCGTGCGTGTGTATGGCATGAATTTTTGCAGTAGTACAAAATTGGAAAGGAAACAATTATCCGTTGAGTAAAAGCTTCAATATGATTAGAAAAGAGAAATTGGTTACCTTGCTGTGAACTGGTGGAGACCGGGTTGCTTGCTTGGAGTTTTTGTTTCACATATGAACTTGGAGAGACCAACTCGTGGAGGATTTGAGAGTGAAGAGAAGGCGTGAGTTTGAGGAGATTTAACAGAGATAGGAGTTCTTATCAATCCCAACTCACGTTTCAAAGTTTATCTGAGAGTGGGTTGGATTTGGGTTGGCCCGGTAGGGATTATTGCATGTATCTGTTTTTTAGTAATTGGGCCTATAGCCCGACAGACGATTTGTTGGCCCTAACAATTTTGACCCGATTAAAATATTAAATAAATGTGTTTGATTCTATTAGACGAGCGTTAAAATTTAATAGGTTGGGTCGTAATGACGTCGTGTAATTCTTTAAGTGATAAAAATTGAACGTGGTCGTTACAACCTCCCCCAGTTAAAGAAATTTCGTCCTCGAAATTTACACTTACTTAATTTAGAACGTCGGGGTACTTGGCTAGAATTTCATCTTATCTTTCCTAAGTTGCCTCCTCCTTTCCATGTCTACTCGACTGGACTTTTACTAACGGGGTCTCTCTGTTTCTCAATATCTGGACTTTGCTCTCGAGGATCGCCGTAGGGATCTCCTCATATGTCAAATCTTTATTCACGTCTAGCGAAGCGTAACTGACGATATGGCTTGGATCGTGGAGGTATTTTCTCAACATCGAGACGTGGAAGACGTTATGTACTGCGGATAGTTCTGGTGGTAAGGCCAATCGATACGCCACATCACCGACCTCTTCAAGAATTTCAAAAGGTCCGATGAATCTAGGCCTTAACTTCCCTTTTCTCCCGAATCTTATCACTCCCTTCATTGGAGCTACTTTAAGGAAAACTTTCTCACCCACTGCGAAGCGTAAGTCCTTTCGTCTCTTATCAGCATAAGATTTCTGTCTATCTTGAGCAGCTTTAATTCTGGTTCTGATCTTGTCAATGGCTCCCACAGTTCTCTCAACTATTTCGGGACCCAAAATTCTCTTCTCACCGACCTCGTCCCAATGCACGGGCGATCGGCATTTTCTTCCATAAAGAGCTTCATATGGTGCCATCCCAATGGTAGCCTGGTAGCTGTTGTTATACGCAAACTCTACCAACGGTAGGTGCGTTTCCCAATTCCCACCAAGATCTACCACACAAGCTCTTAGCATGTCCTCCAAGATCTGTATGGTTCTTTCTGACTGACCATCTGTTTGCGGGTGATACGCAGTGCTAAACTTCAGTCTGGTACCCATAGCATCTTGTAGGCTTTTCCAGAAATTAGAAGTAAACCTGGTATCCCTGTCGGATACTATAGAAACCGGTACCCGTGTAGTCTCACGATCTCTCTCACATAGATGCAGGCGAGTGATCAAGGCGAAATTCATTCTTCTTGGTAAGAAGTGAGCGACTTCGTCAAGCGATCGACAATCACCCAAATGGCGTGATGACTTTTCAACTTTGTTTGGGAAGTCGGTGACAAAATCCATTGCTATATGTTCCCACTTCCACTCTGGAATCTCGAGCGGATTCAACAACCCTGATGGTCGTTGGTGTTCGGCTTTCACCTGCTGACACGTCATGCATTTCTTAACAAACGAGTCGATAGATCTCTTCATGTTCCTCCACCAATATAACTTTCGTAGATCCTGGTACATCTTCGTACCTCCAGGATGCACGGTATAAGGCGAAGTATGGGCTTCTTCAAGGATCTCCTTTCTTAACTCTTCATCTTTCGGTAAGCACAATCTTCCTTTGAACAAGAGGGTGCCATCTGTGCATACTTCGAAATCCTTCACACTGCCTGCGAGTACCCGTCCCTTGGTTTTACACAAGAACCTGTCATCTTTCTGAGCCTCTTTAATTCTATCCCTGAGCATAGGTCGCACTACCAGCGTGGCTATGATTGCAGTGGTGCGACATGGGGGAATCACAACTTCGATCCTCAAATTGGCGAAATCTCTGATCAACTGCTCTTGGCTGGTCGGTAAAACTGCCAACTGACCCCTCGTCTTCCTGCTCAGTGCGTCGGCTATGACGTTAGCTTTACCCGGATGGTAAAGGATTGTGCAGTCATAGTCTTTAACCAATTCCAACCATCTCCTCTGTCTCATATTCAATTCCTTCTGTGTGAAGAAATATTTGAGGCTTTTATGGTCCGTGTATATTTCACATTTATGCCCGTATAGATAGTGTCGCCATATCTTTAGAGCGTGAACTACGGCTGCCAAATCTAAATCGTGTGTCGGGTAGTTCTGCTCATGGGTTTTCAACTGTCTAGAAGCATAGGCAATCACCTTCCCGTGTTACATCAACACGCATCCCAAACCCTGTTTGGATGCGTCACTGTAGATTACAAATCCCTCTGATCCCTCTGGAATAGCTATCTTGGGCGATATCGGTTTACGCTTTAAAGTCTTTTGTTCTCACATTTATCGGTCCATCGAAATTCTACTCCCTTCTTGGTCAAATGAGTCAACGGCCCAGCTATTTTCGGCAACCCTTCAATGAATCTTCGATAGTAACCGGCCAAACCCAAGAAACTACGAATGTCACCAACATTTCTTTGGTGTATTCGGTTTGATACGGCCGACCTTGGTGGGTCGACTTCAATCCCATTGGCAGTTACAACGTGACCCAAGAAACCGATGCGATCAAGCCAAAACTCGCACTTCTTGAATTTAGCGTATAACTTTTCCTTGCGAAGAGTCGTTAATACCGTACTGAGATGCTCCTCATGCCGTTTCTTATCTCTCGAGTAGACCAGTATGTCGTCAATGAAAACTATAACGAACCGGTTGAGATACTGATGGAAAACACGGTTCATTAAGTCCATAAAGACAGCTGGTGCATTGGTCAATCCAAAAGGCATTACAGTGAACTTGTAATGGCCTTAGCGAGTCCTGAATGCCGTCTTAGGTATGTCGCTGTCCTTGATCTTAAGTTGATGGTAACCTGACCTCAGATCAATCTTGGAAAATACACTGGCACCTCTTGACTGATCGAATAGATCCTCTATCCTTGGCAACGGGTATTTGTTCTTGAGTGTGAGGCAGTTCAATTCCCTGTAATCGATGCACATTCTCATCGACCGTCCTTCTTCTTTACAAAAACGGTGCTCCCCAAGGTGACACTGGGTCGGATGAATCCCTTGTCGAGCAATTCTTGTATTGCACCTTGAGTTCTTGGAGTTTCTTGATTGCCATCTTTGTATGGTGCCTTGAATCTGGTCTTTGCTCTAGGTACCAAGTCAATAGCGAACTCCACATGCCTGTCTGGGGGGACTCCGGGTAATTCCTCTGGAAACACGTCCACAAACTCTCGTACGATTGGAACATCCTTCGGGGTTAGCTCAATCGACGGTGAACTAACCATACTCACAAGGTATCCCTGGCCAGTACCTTTCCTCAACATCTTCTCCACTTTCATCGCCGAGACAATTCGAGGTAAAGTTCTAACTTTCGCTCCGAAAAAGGAAAATTCATGTTCTCCAGGCATCTGGAAAAGTATCTCTCTTTCGCGACACTTAATAGTAGCATGGTTGCTACTAAGCCAATCCATTCCCAAAATAACATCAAAATCCTTCATTTCTAGCACGTATAGGTCAGCCTCTAAATTCCTTCCATCAATTTCACACATGACTCTAATTTTACGCTCAATGCTAAGCTTTCTCTGAGGGGATGCTAACCGCTAAGGCCTCATTCACGTTTTCACATAAATTTCAATCTTAGCATGAAAGCTAGTCGACACAAAGAGTTTGTAGCACCGTAATCAAACAAGACGAGAGCGGTATATTAAAGATTGATAACATCGGGTGATCACGTCTCGATCCTCGTCAAGGCTTCATCTCGTGTGAGTGCAAACACTGAGCTGTCCCCTTCTTAGCGACTTCAGACCTTTATACTCGGGGCATTCTCATCAAGTGTCCAAATTTTCTTACAACGGTAGCATACCCCTTGCCCACTAAACATTTCCCGTAGTGGTTCTTCCCACAATTCTGGCATAGAGGCTTGTTGCTAGCCATGTTAGCGTTGCCCTCCTTCTGGTTTCCTCCAGATCTTCCCTTCTTATTCTGAAATTTTCCTTTACCTTTGTCGTGCCCGTTCCACTTTCTCTTCCCTGACGACTCTCCCGTCTTCGGGATAGCATCATCCAACTTGAGCCACGGAGATATGACATACGCTTGTTTCAGGACCTGTGAGTAGGAGGTAAAGCCATGGGCTGCTAGTATTCCCCCTATTTCTGGTCGAAGCCCCCTCTCGAACCTCCTCGCCTTCTTAGCGTCTGTATCCACCAAATGAGGTGCCCAGCGTGACATCTGCTCGAATTTCCTCTCGTATTCAACCAGGGACAAGCTTCCCTGCTTGAGATTGGTAAACTCTATCTCCTTCTCATCACGGAGGTCTTGGGGGTAGTATTTTTCCAACACAACTTCTTTGAACTGCGCCCATGTCATAGTTCGCAGTTGGGCTGCAGGCAATGTGCGCTGGTACGATTCCCATCAATGACCAGCATCCTCAATCATCATGAACTCGGCACAGGAGATTTTATGGGCATCTCCGAGCTCCATGTGCTTGAAGATGCATTCCAAGCCTCGTAGCCATTCCTTTGCTACCTGGGGCCCAGCCTTTCCATTGAGGGTTGGGGGCTTGTAGCGGCGGAACTCCCCAATGATCTGGTTGGTATTCCCAGCGTTACCCTTTTGGTGCGGATTTTCATTGTTCTGATGGTTACGTTGCTGGTTCTGATTAGCGTTATGCTGTGTGTTGATCTTTTGTACTGCTCTAATTAGATCCAGAAGGCCAGCTTGTGTGTTACTACGTGCCATTTCCCTAATCAACCAAAATAAGAGTTGATTTAGTGTGTATCCAACCCGTTACAGAGGGATAACATCTCAAAGAATAGCGCACAAAGGACACATTGAACATAAATGGCAATTTTATTATTAACTCAAGTTTCAATATGAAACAAAATAATGAAATCGCAACCAAAAGCTTGAAATCTCAACCACAATCTAAAGAATCAACATAGCGTAATCCTGCTGAATGAATTGAATCAATCCTACTGAACTACTAACACCAATCTATGAAATGAATAAATCCCTACTAGCTCGCCCATAGAGGGCTCTAATTCTTCAAAGTTTCTTATAGAAGTCATCATCAGTGCGAGTCGGCGGAGGTGCGTCCAAGCGTTTGGTTAAGCTCTGTGGCGGCGAGCAGCTCCCATAGGGTCGTCCTCCACCAACGCTTGCTCATCGTCGAGCCTCTCGAGCAATCTCTTTGTGAACTCCACCTGAGCAAGCGGCTGGGGAAGATCCCCAAAGACCTCTGCATTTCCATGAGGGCGTCGTGAGCAATCTCGTCCCCAAATATCGTGCAACGCCTCTATGAGGCGGAGGATGGTGTCAGCGGCGTGGTCGAGTGACCCTTATTCATTGCAGTAACCCAAAGTCTCTCCATCTCCAGGATGTGCTGCCTCAGGGTGTAGTTCATTGGCCATACATACTCGTTGTAATCACGGCATTCTTGCGCATAGGGTCTTCGGCGAATAGACTTCCTAGCGGTCCTCCGACCAGCGGCCATTTCTGTCATACCATTTATGGAAAAGGGCCAATTAGGTGACGTTTCTAATTTATTTTAGTCTAAATTCGAGGACTAAGTCGGGAAACATTTTCTCAGTATACATAAGCTAACATCACATGCCCAGGCTCATTTAACGTAGAGAGATATAAGGTGTCAGGGATACAACTACTTAAAAAAAGAATACATTCGAATACTGCATGGGAACCAGTAACTTTTCACATTCCCATAAAATTTGAGTGCAGTAAGATTCCATAGCTTAACTTCTCATGTTGCATCCAACCTTTATCTCTCAATCTACGAAATAATGTTCCTTTGAAAAAAAATAAATTTCTCTCTTTACCTTTTTTTTGGAGTCGGCGTAGCGCGGCGAAGCGGGCATCCATCTCATATAAATTTTAAATTCTTTTGAAAGTTTCTAAATTTTTTATTGAGTCTACAGAAAAGTAAACCTTCGCTCGATACCACCTTTATGCTTGCCAGATTTTTAAATATTGAAGAGTTACTAAATTAGCCTTTACTCGATTGAAATGAGGAAAATTTGCCATAATTAATTTTTTTTTAAAAAAACCCTTTCAATAATAATAATAATAATAACAACAACAACAACAACACCAGAAATAACAATAATAATACTATTGTTATTACTAAGAATAATAATGATAAGGTTCACAATCCACGTACCCAAAATGAAATAATATTAATCAATTTGATAATCAGTATTCGCTTTCTAAATAAATAAATTAAACTCCTAAACCATATGCGGAAGCTCAAAAATAATATACTACTACGTTTTGAACGATCTTCTAATAAAGGAAAATAGGTTAGCATAATAATTAAATGGATGGTGTCGCCTCGCCTCGTGCCACTTCGTCGGACCCCTTAATCTGAAAAGTATTTAAAATAGTTGGGGTGAGTATAACGTTGTTATACTCAGTGGGGTGCAGTAGAAAAGCATTTCACCATATCACATATCCATACATGAAATTACACCTAGAAGCAATTAAACTATAGAAAAGTCGAGTGTTGGAAACTCCCGTCCAACGTGGGGGAAAGTCGCTATGACTATCCGAATGGCCCTTAACCATTCCGTAGAAGATGGTACTTAACACCATCACATCCATGTCACATAGCAAATATACTGTAAATCATAATCACATGTAAAGACATGATATGGATTTCAAATAAACAATCGTCTTTAAAATAAAACAGTTTTAGAAGGAATAAAAACAAACCCCACCTCAATTCGTAATTCTCGTAAATCCCTGGATATTGGAGCTGGAGTGATGCTAGCGCCTTTACGGACTTTCCACGTCGTCTAATAAAAGAATTTAAACATAATTTTAGTAATTTAAATATTAAAATTGACTTTAGTAATTTATTCGGGTCTTAAAGTATTTAATTTAAAAGTTATAGGGCCTAATTGACAACTTTAGAAGTTGCTTTGAGTTAAATTGAAAGAGAGGCATTGATTTGAGGGTGGAATTTGAAGGAATTGGTCAACTATTTCTAGTTCGATGCTCAATCGAAGCTTCGGGGTTTATAATTGAACTTTTAAAACTTTAATTTGAATTTGGATTGAGAGAGATCAGATTTAGGGACTATTTCGAAGCTAAATTAGAACTTGGGGACTTGAATTGTGAATTATATAAATTCAATTGAAGTCAATTGAGGTAAAACTAAAATTTTGAGGACCATTTTAAACTATTTGGAAAATAGTTGATAAATCTGGGGACTTAATTGAATAAGTGTTAGGAGTTAAGGGACTTGGGCTGCTAATATCTCGAATCGGGTCTTAGAAATGGGTTTGGGCCTTCATCTCCTTCATTGCCGATCAAGCACAGAGACGAGAGGGAGAAGGGAAATCGGGTGGAGCCACTTGCGTGATCACTGCCGGTCGGCCGCCAGTGCGGCGTTTCAGGACTAGCGCGGCGGTTGGTCTCGGGCGAGATTGGGTCTCAATCGACCCTTGATCGAGCCAAGCTTGCCGGCGGTTTGAGCTTTTCCGGCCAAAATTGGTCTACTACAAGTCATGTTATAGGTTCTTCTACACTTAGTTATGGTTTTTGGGGTGGTTTATGGAGGAAATCTGGAGTGAAGTGGAGGGAGCCATGGCCGATGTTCTCTGCTCGTTTAAGTCCCTCTTTCTCTGCCCTTTTCTTTTTTGATGAGGATGATGAATAGATAAGGATGATGAATTGAGCGAAGTGTTTTCAAACTCTCAATGGCGGGGAACTTGGTTGGGTCGATTGGATTTGGAGTTGATATTGTTGTTTCTGCTAGGAAAGGATACTTGTGTGTATGTATGCGATGGATGTGAATGGTATGCGTGTATATGTTACAGAGCTCACAGCGTGGGATTTTATGAATTCCCTGTGTGATTGGTGCGTGCGTGTGTATGGCATGAATTTTTGCAGTAGTACAAAATTGGAAGGGAAACAATTATCCGTTGAGTAAAAGCTTCAATATGATCAGAAAAGAGAAATTGGTTACCTTCTTTGTGGCTGGTGGAGACCGGGTTGCTTGCTTGGAGTTTTTGTTTCACAGATGAACTTGGAGAGATCAACTCGTGGAGGATTTGAGAGTGAAGAGAAGGCGTGAGTTTGAGGGGATTTAACAGAGACAGGAGTTCTTATCAATCCCAACTCACATTTCAAAGTTTATCTGAGAGTGGGTTGGATTTGGGTTGGCCCGGTAGGGATTATTGCGTGTATCTGTTTTTTAGTAATTGGACCTATAGCCCGACAGACGATTTGTTGGCCCTAACAATTTCGACCCGATTAAAATATTAAATAAATGTGTTTGATTCTATTAGACGAGCGTTAAAATTTAATAGGTTGGGTCGTAACGACGTCGTGTAATTCTTTAAGTGATAAAAATTGAACGTGGTCGTTACAGAGGGTACCATGGAGAAGTTTGGAATTTGTGTTTTCAGATGAAGAGGTTTAAATCCACTATTAATCATTCATTAAATTTTCCAACTGGAAAACTTTAAATTTCACTATGTGCACTCTTTCACGGGGTAGCCGCATTCAAGCAACAACGAAAGGCGAGGAAATTGAGAAGGTTGCGAAGAAGATTGTTGAAAAAGGCATTTATATGCTAATGAACTTCGGCATCACTGAAACTACGGGCAAATATTGTCCTATATGCCACAGTTACAGACTGAACTTTAGCCCGACAACCTTTGCGGTGGATTTGAGTTCAATTGAATGTCCAGTCAACATGTACGAAATCAAAACAATTTCAGTAATTCAAACTGGGGCTTACGGAGGGGAGAATACTGCATTGTTTGGTAAGGATCATATCTAAACTATATTAGTACATTTCTTTTGATATATGCAAAACTTATAACTTTACAACCATTTTCTAGATTTCCTCGGTGAAATTGTACATGTTAAAGAGAGAATCGAAGGGACTTCAACGAAAAGAAGGTTTGACATTATCATGAGAGATATCAAATAAGTTAAATCAATGTCTTTGTATTTATTTGAATTTTGAAAAATGTTAATTCCGCACATTCACAAATGCAGTAAAAATAACATAGAATGCACATTTTGGGAAGACTACGCAGAGGTAGTTGAAGACTTCCTCCACATCAATAACAACAAGAAAAAACATGTTGTGCTGTTTATGCAGTTGGGGAAGCAAAGCCATTCAATGGTAAGCAAAATATAATTTTCATTTTATAATGTTATATTTCAAGATATTACTTATTCATAATCAATGTAGGGACCTACACAATATCAAATACATACAATGTTACAAAAATAATACTGAATGAGGATATACCAGAAATTCTTGACTTCAAGAAACGGTGACAGCCTATTTTACTTCATTCTACAAGTTGAGGCATATAAACAAATTATACTAATTATTTTTATTGTACTATTTTGTTTCCAGTTTAAACATTATAGACGACGACTCTAACTGCCATGAAATTACTGTGGTCAACAATAATGTTAAACTTTCTATAGAAGATAACCTAGCACATCCAAAGACTGAAATACTCAAAATAGTCAATCTTACTTTGCTAACAAAGGTCTGTTCCTTACACTAACATACTGTTGGTGATCTTAAGGTAGTTTTATAACACAACTATATTCAATTTTGTCATTTTTTTTTATCATCCATATTTTTTACTATTTTCTACTTTCTCGAAAAAACATGTATGGGTCTCAGGACACATTACATCTATACAATCCGAAAAATAGTGGTCATACTTAGCATGCAGAAGTTGTATTAAAAAGGTCCAGAAATAGGTCGGCGAACATTGGCGCGAAAATGGCAGAAAGTTTGAAAAAACCCACTTCCGAGGTTCAGAGTACGTGTCATAGTCGTTGATAAAACAACGGATGTCACACTTCTGCTGTGTGACAAGGAAGTCAAATAACTTGCAAATCAAATAGCAGCCAACTTGAGAAGCAGAGTAGAATGGTATGCCTCATCTAATTAATTTTAACATTTCAACTATCTGTCTTTTAACAACCAACTTAAAAACAGTTCAGGGCGAGTATCATGATTTAAATAGGAAATCAACAGACAACACAAACTGCCCAGATGAAATCTTAGATATGGTGGGAAAAGTTTGAATCTTCAAACTCAACATCGCCGATGAAAACAGTAGTGGAGGGGATAGAGTTTATTCTGTTAAGAGACTATCGGAAGATAAGTAGTTAGTCACAAAATAAAAAGTAGCATACCATGAAGTATACCTAGTAAGTTTCATATTCAATAAGTTTATAGTTATAAACACCCAAGTACTAAGTAAGTTATTCATTATTTTCTGAATGACAGGAAGTGATAGATTTGGAGTTGTTAACTGACCTACCAGAGTCTGCTGCCAATGGGGGCCTACCACACCACTACCAAGTTTGAGCTCAAAGGCCACTGATGATGGCACAGGTTCATCCCAACAGTCGTACTCCAACAAGTTAAAGAAAGTGAAAATTGAGAGAGACTAATATTCCAAGTCATCTTGATATGCTGTTTTAATGTTTACTATGTCGACAGTAGTTCAATGAATATGATTCACTGTTCATTATCTCCCAGTGTCTTTTTAAAATTTAAGTGAAATTTTGTACATATTTGTTTCAATTTTCTATTCTTGATGCGGTTCTTTAAACAGCTCGTGAGTCATGTGTATGTCGATTCAGTTTTAAAATTTTGAAGTTCGTAATTATTAGAAAATTTCTAGAAGGCTAGATTAAAACTTGTATGTAGATAATTTTCCAAGTTCATAGAGTTCAGCCTATATAATTACAAAACAACAAAATTAATGCCTTTTCAAGTATTCTTTCACAAAAAAATACTCAATTACTTTAATTAGTTCAAAAAGTAGATAAATCTTTACCTAAATAGATTTAACACATTATGCTAATTAGTATACCATTTGATTTCCTTTAATTATTTCAATTATTATAATATCAAAGTGATTAATTTTGTCTATATACAAGGTATTGACAATAAATCAATGGGGGATTTACTATAATTGGGAGTGGTGGATGAAGAAAGATACAAGGACTGAGTCATTTTTTTTATTTTTTATTTTTTTCTGAAACCAGATTAAGGTCAAGAACTCTTAGCATTAAATATAAAATAATCGACACCATTACCACATAATTATAATAGAAGAAACTGGATCTATGTAATCATATAAAACTATTAGTTAACTACCCACATTCATTCATAAAAGATATCAAAACAGTCTAGATAAAACATTTGACCAGGCAAGCATTACTAACATATTCGTAATAGGCATAAATAAACACAGCACAAACTAAACACCAAACACAAGAAATCAAGCATGGATAATGCACATAGGAGATCAAGAAGGCAGACAAAGTCTGCGACCCTTGACAAATTCAGGTAACCATTCTTAACAATTTATATATTTTGTTAACATTGTTGGTTGCTTTACATATTTAATATATTCTTATCAATTGATGGCATTGTCAGAATTGAATGTGCTCCTAAGTAGTATTGGAAAAAGAACAATGTCAATAGAATCTAAGAATCAATTGGGTAAGGGTCAATATTCCAAATCCAGTAAAACTAACACAACAGAAGGTAAATGTGGACGATACATAGATTATTTCATAGTCTAGAAATTCATGGTCCTATAAATAATGATCAGTAACATATTCATTCATGTCTTTATTAGAATTGAACAACCATGCACGAACAAGGCAACATAGAAGGCTGAATTCAGAAACTCAAAATCAAGGAGTACTAAATGCTATGGCGTATTCGTCAAACACACAACTCTTGAATGAAGTGATAGGACTCTATGAGATTTCTATTACTGGATTATCTTCCAAATTAGTGCTACCGATACGGGTTCAAGTGTTGGAAGATAGGTTGACATTGGGTTTCACTTTCAATGTTCCTAACTGATTTTCCATTACACTTATGTATATTGAAATACTAACTGTTTTCCCATTATGAGTTAATTATGAGATTAATTCTAATGTTTATTTCTAAATATTTCTCCAAACAAACATAGCAGAAGACAACTTTAAATTCGAAATAAACATTGAAAAATTAAGCAAAGAAAGAGTTAAGTGGTGTAAGATTACCTTAATAGTGGAAGCCTTTGATGAGAAGGAAGCTTTTCTCTTGTTGGATTAGGCATTTCTACATGGAGTTCTTCTCAAAATTACATATAAATCCTACTCTGTTAACTTACATACATGAACAACTACAAAATGGAGCAGAAACATAAGTTACAACACCATATTTTCCTAGATCTAAAATTACACCCCTTTTACTTCAAAGATGATATTAAAAAAAAAATTGATATACCCCAATGTACAAAGGAACATTCACATCCATTTCTCCAAGTGGTTGTAAGATCTGTACCAAAGTAGCACCTCAACTGCATCACACATACATATATTATACATGCATACTAAAGGCAAAAGTAATCTAACTGTGGCTAATGCAATTTGCTAAACCGAAACAAAGGCCTAATATATCGAAATATACTAACTGAGTCAACTAATCATGATTACGACGCATTTCTCAAAATGAGAAGAAAAAAGGCGAATTTTCTTTAAAGACCAATAAGTGCCACATAAAGTAGTGTTTTATGGGAAAATTAAGGCTTCATTTATTGACACCACAAATGTTATTATGCACACCAATTTATATACACATCCTAATTGTAAAATACTTTTAATAAATATACTACAATAATTTTACATATACAACCCCATTGGTTAAGTACAAAATAATTATTGCACCACAATTCCTCTTGAAAACAAATTACATGCGTATTCAAACTTCAAAATGAAACAAAGAAAAATCACAAAATTCTAGTAATTTCACCAATATTTTTAATAATAAAAATATGAAACAACCACCCTCTAAAAACTCCTAAAAGGTGTTTTGGCATTGCATTGAAAAAGATTACAAAATTATTTTTCTTCATTTTTTTAGTTTATTAATAATTATGAAGAATTCAGAAGCAGCAGTTATTGAGATCATGGACTTATCAGTGAGATTGTGAGAATTAGTAATTTTTCTTCATCATCCCTATTATTCATCATCATCATCAAGACATTAACACACCCAATTAAGCAAAGAACTATCTGATAGATCTAAATCTGACCGAAAATCTATATCTATATATCTATATATATATATAAACAACACTTTTTCCCTCCAAAACATCATTTTTCTAAAATTTTTAATTAATTTTTAATTCTACATCATTATATTTATCCTCTCAATGCATTTTTCCTAAAATAGATATTATCTTTGTCTTAAATAGAAATTGCCCTTTTTAATGATATTCTTTTTATTATATAGACGATCATTATATTCAGCATTAATATTCTTTTTAATTAAATTATATTTTTTTAGTTGTTACCTACCCTAATCTCCAATGCAATTATTTTTGCTAACAATTATAGATAATAAATTAAAACATGACTTGAAAGAATTCAATAAATTGTCTATGATAAATTATTGAAATAATTGTTCCTTCTTTCCACTAAAAAATTTCGTCTTCATCTTTTTTCCACATTTTTTGACTATGATTAATTTATAAGGAAAATTCATGGATTGATTTTACTTTCTTCAAACTATTAGTATTTTATTCATTAGTATCATCAATTTTTTTATCCAAAAAATTTCTAATACAATTTATTATTATTATTATTATTATTATTATTATTATTATTATTATTATTATTTTTACAATTATATATAATACAATTATTTTTTAGAATAGTCATTTTCTTCCTCTTCCTAAGTTGATCATTAGGTTGAAAAGAGGTCAATTATTTTTGTTTATAATTATATGAAATAAATTAAAGTATGAATTTAAAGAATTCGATAAATTGTCTGTCATAAATAGTTGAAACAATTGTTCCCTCTTACCAATAAGTTTTTTCTTCCTCTTTTTTTCGTTACTATCATTAACTTTTTATACCACTAACCGAGCATTTTTTCCCTCCAAAATATCGTTTTTCTAAAATTTTTAATTAATTTTTAATTCTACATCATTATATTTATCCTATCAATGCATTTTTCCTAAAATAGATATTAGCTTTATCTTAAATAGACATTGCCCTTTTTAATGATATTCTTTTTATTATATAGACGATCATTATATTCAGCATTAATATTCTTTTTAATTTAATTATACTTTTTTAGTTGTTACCTAACCTAATCTCTAATGCAATTATTTTTGCTAACAATTATAGATAATAAATTAAAACACGACATGAAAGAATTCAATAAATTTTCGATGATAAATTATTGAAATAATTGTTCTTTCTTTCTACTAAAAAATTTCGTTTTCATCTTTTTTCCTCATTTTTTTGGCTATGATTAATTTATAAGGCAAATTCATGGATTGATTTTACTTTCTTCAAACTATTAGTATTTTTTGCATTAGTATCATCAAATTTTTATCCAAAAAATTTCTAATACAAATTATTATTATTATTATTATTATTATTATTATTATTATTATTATTATTTTTTTCAATTATATATAATATAGTTATTTTTTAGAATAGTCACTTTCTTCTTCTTCCTAAGTTGATCATTAGGTTGAAAAGAGGTCAATTATTTTTGTTTATAATTATATGAAATAAATTAAAGTATAAATTTAAAGAATTCGATAAATTGTCTCATCATAAATAGTTGAAACAATTGTTCCCTCTTACCAATAAGTTTTTTCTTCCTCTTTTTTTTGTCGTTACTATCATTAACTTTTTATACCACTAACAGAGCATTTTTTCCCTCCAAAACATGACATGAAAGAATTCAATAAATTGTCTATGACGAATTATTGAAATAATTGTTCTTTCTTTCCACTAAAAAATTTCGTCTTCATCTTTTTTCCTCATTTTTTGGCTATGATTAATTTATAAGGCAAATTCATGGATTGATTTCTCTTTCTTCAAACTATTAGTATTTTTTGCATTAGTATCATCAAATTTTTATCCAAAAAATTTCTAATAAAATTTATTATTATTATTATTATTATTATTATTATTATTATTATTATTATTTTTACAATTATATATAATACAGTTATTTTTTAGAATAGTCATTTTCTTGTTCTTCCGAAGTTGATCATTAGGTTGAAAAGAGGTCAATTATTTTTGTTTATAATTATATGAAATAAATTAAAGTATAAATTTAAAGAATTCGATAAATTGTCTGTCATAAATAGTTGAAACAATTGTTCCCTCTTACCAATAAGTTTTTTCTTCCTCTTTTTTTTTTGTCGTTACTATCATTAACTTTTTATACCACTAACCGAGCATTTGTTCCCTCCAAAATATCGTTTTTCTAAAATTTTTAATTAATTTTTAATTCTACATCATTATATTTATCCTCTCAATGCATTTTTCCTAAAATAGATATTATCTTTGTCTTAAATAGACATTGCCCTTTTTAATGATATTCTTTTTATTATATAGACGATCATTATATTCAGCATTAATATTCTTTTTAATTAAATTATATTTTTTTAGTTGTTACCTACCCTAATCTCCAATGCAATTATTTTTGCTAACAATTATAGATAATAAATTAAAACATGACTTGAAAGAATTCAATAAATTGTCTATGATAAATTATTGAAATAATTGTTCTTTCTTTCCACTAAAAAATTTCGTCTTCATCTTTTTTCCACATTTTTTGACTATGATTAATTTATAAGGCAAATTCATGGATTGATTTTACTTTCTTCAAACTATTAGTATTTTATTCATTAGTATCATCAATTTTTTTATCCAAAAAATTTCTAATACAATTTATTATTATTATTATTATTATTAATATTATTATTTTTACAATTATATATAATACAATTATTTTTTAGAATAGTCATTTTCTTCCTCTTCCTAAGTTGATCATTAGGTTGAAAAGAGGTCAATTATTTTTGTTTATAATTATATGAAATAAATTAAAGTATGAATTTAAAGAATTCGATAAATTGTCTGTCATAAATAGTTGAAACAATTGTTCCCTCTTACCAATAAGTTTTTTCTTCCTCTTTTTTTTTGTCGTTACTATCATTAACTTTTTATACCACTAACCGAGCATTTTTTCCCTCCAAAATATCGTTTTTCTAAAATTTTTAATTAATTTTTAATTCTACATCATTATATTTATCCTATCAATGCATTTTTCCTAAAATAGATATTAGCTTTATCTTAAATAGACATTGCCCTTTTTAATGATATTCTTTTTATTATATAGACGATCATTATATTCAGCATTAATATTCTTTTTAATTTAATTATACTTTTTTAGTTGTTACCTAACCTAATCTCTAATGCAATTATTTTTGCTAACAATTATAGATAATAAATTAAAACACGACATGAAAGAATTCAATAAATTTTCTATGATAAATTATTGAAATAATTGTTCTTTCTTTCTACTAAAAAATTTCGTTTTCATCTTTTTTCCTCATTTTTTTGGCTATGATTAATTTATAAGGCAAATTCATGGATTGATTTTACTTTCTTCAAACTATTAGTATTTTTTGCATTAGTATCATCAAATTTTTATCCAAAAAATTTCTAATACAAATTATTATTATTATTATTATTATTATTATTATTATTATTTTTTTTTTCAATTATATATAATATAGTTATTTTTTAGAATAGTCACTTTCTTCTTCTTCCTAAGTTGATCATTAGGTTGAAAAGAGGTCAATTATTTTTGTTTATAATTATATGAAATAAATTAAAGTATAAATTTAAAGAATTCGATAAATTGTCAGTCATAAATAGTTGAAACAATTGTTCCCTCTTACCAATAAGTTTTTTCTTCCTCTTTTTTTTTGTCGTTACTATCATTAACTTTTTATACCACTAACCGAGCATTTTTTCCCTCCAAAACATGACATGAAAGAATTCAATAAATTGTCTATGACAAATTATTGAAATAATTGTTCTTTCTTTCCACTAAAAAATTTCGTCTTCATCTTTTTTCCTCATTTTTTGGCTATGATTAATTTATAAGGCAAATTCATGGATTGATTTCTCTTTCTTCAAACTATTAGTATTTTTTGCATTAGTATCATCAAATTTTTATCCAAAAAATTTCTAATAAAATTTATTATTATTATTATTATTATTATTATTATTATTATTATTATTTTTACAATTATATATAATACTGATTTTTTTTAGAATAGTCATTTTCTTGTTCTTACGAAGTTGATCATTAGGTTGAAAAGAGGTCAATTATTTTTGTTTATAATTATATGAAATAAATTAAAGTATAAATTTAAAGAATTCGATAAATTGTCTGTCATAAATAGTTGAAACAATTGTTCCCTCTTACCAATAAGTTTTTTCTTCCTCTTTTTTTTTGTCGTTACTATCATTAACTTTTTATACCACTAACCGAGCATTTTTTCCCTCCAAAATATCGTTTTTCTAAAATTTTTAATTAATTTTTAATTCTACATCATTAAATTTATCCTCTCAATGCATTTTTCCTAAAATAGATATTAGCTTTATCTTAAATAGACATTGCCCTTTTTAATGGTATTCTTTTTATTATTATATAGACGATCATTATATTCAGCATTAATATTCTTTTTAATTTAATTATACTTTTTTAGTTGTTACCTAACCTAATCTCAAATGCAATTATTTTTGCTAACAATTATAGATAATAAATTAAAACATGACATAAAAGAATTCAATAAATTGTCTAGGATAAATTATTGAAATAATTGTTCTTTCTTTCCACTAAAAAATTTCGTTTTCATCTTTTTTCCTCATTTTTTTGCTATGATTAATTTATAAGGCAAATTCATGGATTGATTTTACTTTCTTCAAACTATTAGTATTTTTTGCATTAGTATCATCAAATTTTTATCCAAAAAATTTCTAATACAAATTTGTATTATTATTATTATTATTATTATTATTATTATTATTATTATTATTATTATTATTTTTACAATTATATATAATATAGTTATTTTTTAGAATAGTCATTTTCTTCTTCTTCCTAAGTTGATCATTAGGTTGAAAAGAGGTCAATTATTTTTGTTTATAATTATATGAAATAAATTAAAGTATAAATT
The DNA here is from genome assembly GCA_018223645.1 of Jasminum sambac. Classification (NCBI taxonomy): domain Eukaryota; kingdom Viridiplantae; phylum Streptophyta; class Magnoliopsida; order Lamiales; family Oleaceae; genus Jasminum; species Jasminum sambac. The sequence goes on along the minus strand of CP073644.1, from coordinate 10,066,020 downwards.
TAAAGAATTCGATAAATTGTCTGTCATAAATAGTTGAAACAATTGTTCCCTCTTACCAATAAGTTTTTTCTTCCTCTTTTTTTTTTTTCATTACTATCATTAACTTTTTATACCACTAACCGAGCATTTTTTCCCTCCAAAACATGACATGAAAGAATTCAATAAATTGTCTATGACAAATTATTGAAATAATTGTTCTTTCTTTCCACTAAAAAATTTCGTCTTCATCTTTTTTCCTCATTTTTTGGCTATGATTAATTTATAAGGCAAATTCATGGATTGATTTTTCTTTCTTCAAACTATTAGTATTTTTTGCATTAGTATCATCAATTTTTTATCCAAAAAATTTCTAATACAATTTATTATTATTATTATTATTATTATTATTATTATTATTATTATTATTATTATTAATTTTACAATTATATATAATACAATTATTTTTTAGAATAGTCATTTTCTTCTTCTTCCTAAGTTGATCATTAGGTTGAAAAGAGGTCAATTATTTTTGTTAATAATTATATGAAATAAATTAAAGTATGAATTTAAAGAATTCGATAAATTATTTGCCATAAATAGTTGAAAGCAATTGTTCCCTCATACCAATAAGTTTTTCTTCCTCTTTTTTTTTGCCGTTACTATCATTAACTTTGTTACACCACTAAGCGAGCATTTTTTCCCTCCAAAACATCGTTTTCTAAAATTTTAATTCTACATTATTATATTTATCCTCTCAATGCATTTTTCCTAAAATAGATATTATCTTTGTCTTAAATAGACATTGCCCTTTTAATGATATTCTTTTTATTATGTAGACGATCATTATATTCAAGATTAACATTCTTTTTAATTTAATTATATTATTTTAGTTGTTACCTAACCTAATCTCCAATGCAATTATTTTCGCTAACAATTATAGATAATAAATTAAAACACGACTTGAAAGAATTCAATAAATTTTCTATGATAAATTATTGAAATAATTGTTCTTTCTTTCCACTAAAAAATTTCGTCTTCATCTTTTTTCCTCATTTTTTGGCTATGATTAATTTATAAGGCAAATTCATGGATTGATTTTACTTTCTTCAAACTATTAGTATTTTATTCATTAGTATCATCAATTTTTTATGCAAAAATTTCTAATACAATTTTTATTATTATTATTATTATTATTATTATTATTATTATTATTATTTTTACAATTATATATAATGCAGTTATTTTTTAGAATAGTCATTTTCTTCTTCTTCCTAAGTTGATCATTAGGTTGAAAAGAGGTCAATTATTTTTGTTTATAATTATATGAAATAAATTAAAGTATGAATTTAAAGAATTCGATAAATTGTCTGTCATAAATAGTTGAAACAATTGTTCCCTCTTACCAATAAGTTTTTTCTTCATCTTTTTTTTGTCGTTACTATCATTAACTTTTTATACCACCAACCGAGCATTTTTTCCCGCCAAAACATCGTTTTTCTAAAATTTTTAATTAATTTTTAATTCTACATCATTATATTTATCCTCTCAATGCATTTTTCCTAAAATAGATATTAGCTTTATCTTAAATAGACATTGCCCTTTTTAATGGTATTCTTTTTATTATTATATAGACGATCATTATATTCAGCATTAATATTCTTTTTAATTTAATTATACTTTTTTAGTTGTTACCTAACCTAATCTCAAGTGCAATTATTTTTGCTAACAATTATAGATAATAAATTAAAACATGACATAAAAGAATTCAATAAATTGTCTAGGATAAATTATTGAAATAATTGTTCTTTCTTTCCACTAAAAAATTTCGTTTTCATCTTTTTTCCTCATTTTTTTGCTATGATTAATTTATAAGGCAAATTCATGGATTGATTTTACTTTCTTCAAACTATTAGTATTTTTTGCATTAGTATCATCAAATTTTTATCCAAAAAATTTCTAATACAAATTTGTATTATTATTATTATTATTATTATTATTATTATTATTATTATTATTATTTTTACAATTATATATAATATAGTTATTTTTTAGAATAGTCATTTTCTTCTTCTTCCTAAGTTGATCATTAGGTTGAAAAGAGGTCAATTATTTTTGTTTATAATTATATGAAATAAATTAAAGTATAAATTTAAAGAATTCGATAAATTGTCTGTCATAAATAGTTGAAACAATTGTTCCCTCTTACCAATAAGTTTTTTCTTCCTCTTTTTTTTTTTTCATTACTATCATTAACTTTTTATACCACTAACCGAGCATTTTTCCTCCAAAACATGACATGAAAGAATTCAATAAATTGTCTATGACAAATTATTGAAATAATTGTTCTTTCTTTCCACTAAAAATTTCGTCTTCATCTTTTCCTCATTTTTGGCTATGATTAATTTATAAGGCAAATTCATGGATTGATTTTTTCTTTCTTCAAACTATTAGTATTTTTTGCATTAGTATCATCAATTTTTTATCCAAAAAATTTCTAATACAATTTATTATTATTATTATTATTATTATTATTATTATTATTATTATTATTATTATTAATTTTACAATTATATATAATACAATTATTTTTTAGAATAGTCATTTTCTTCTTCTTCCTAAGTTGATCATTAGGTTGAAAAGAGGTCAATTATTTTGTTAATAATTATATGAAATAAATTAAAGTATGAATTTAAAGAATTCGATAAATTATTTGCCATAAATAGTTGAAACAGATTGTTCCCTCATACCAATAAGTTTTTTCTTCCTCTTTTTTTTTTTGCCGTTACTATCATTAACTTTGTTACACCACTAATCGAGCATTTTTTCCCTCCAAAACATCGTTTTTCTAAAATTTTTAATTCTACATTATTATATTTATCCTCTCAATGCATTTTTCCTAAAATAGATATTATCTTTGTCTTAAATAGACATTGCCCTTTTAATGATATTCTTTTTATTATGTGAAGCGATCATTATATTCATTAACATTCTTTTTAATTTAATTATATTATTTTAGTTGTTACCTAACCTAATCTCCAATGCAATTATTTTCGCTAACAATTATAGATAATAAATTAAACACGACTTGAAAGAATTCAATAAATTTTCTATGATAAATTATTGAAATAATTGTTCTTTCTTTCCACTAAAAAATTTCGTCTTCATCTTTTTTCCTCATTTTTTGGCTATGATTAATTTATAAGGCAAATTCATGGATTGATTTTACTTTCTTCAAACTATTAGTATTTTATTCATTAGTATCATCAATTTTTTTATGCAAAAAATTTCTAATACAATTTTTATTATTATTATTATTATTATTATTATTATTATTATTATTATTATTATTATTTTACAATTATATATAATGCAGTTATTTTTTAGAATAGTCATTTTCTTCTTCTTCCTAAGTTGATCATTAGGTTGAAAAGAGGTCAATTATTTTTGTTTATAATTATATGAAATAAATTAAAGTATGAATTTAAAGAATTCGATAAATTGTCTGTCATAAATAGTTGAAACAATTGTTCCCTCTTACCAATAAGTTTTTTCTTCATCTTTTTTTTGTCGTTACTATCATTAACTTTTTATACCACCAACCGAGCATTTTTTCCCGCCAAAACATCGTTTTTCTAAAATTTTTAATTAATTTTTAATTCTACATCATTATATTTATCCTCTCAATGCATTTTTCCTAAAATAGATATTAGCTTTATCTTAAATAGACATTGGACTTTTTAATGATATTCTTTTTATTATATAGACGATCATTATATTCAGCATTAATATTCTTTTTAATTTAATTATATTTTTTAGCTGTTACCTAACCTAATCTCTAATGCAATTATTTTTGCTAACAATTATAGATGATAACTTAAAACATGACATGAAAGAATTCAATAAATTGTCTATGATAAATTATTGAAATAATTGTTCTTTCTTTCCACTAAAAAATTTCGTCTTTATCTTTTTTCCTCATTTTTTGGCTATGATTAATTTATAAGGCAAATTCATGGATTGATTTTACTTTCTTCAAACTATTAGTATTTTTTGCATTAGTATCACCAAATTTTTATCTAAAAAATTTCCAATACAATTTATTATTATTATTATTATTATTATTATTATTATTATTATTATTATTTTTACAATTATATATAATACAGTTATTTTTTAGAATAGTCATTTTCTTCTTCTTCCGAAGTTGATCATTAGGTTGAAAAGAGGTCAATTATTTTTGTTTATAATTATATGAAATAAATTAAAGTATAAATTTAAAGAATTCGATAAATTATGCATCATAAATAGTTGAAACAATTGTTCCCTCTTACCAATAAGTTTTCTTCCTCTTTTTTTGTCGTTACTATCATTAACTTTTTATACCACCAACCGAGCATTTTTTCCCTTAAAACATCGTTTTCTAAAATTTTTAATTAATTTTTAATTCTACATCATTATATTTATCCTCTCAATGCATTTTTCCTAAAATAGATATTAGCTTTATCTTAAATAGACATTGCCCTTTTTAATGGTATTCTTTTTATTATTATATAGACGATCATTATATTCAAGATTAATATTCTTTTTAATTTAATTATACTTTTTAGTTGTTACCTAACCTAATCTCAAATGCAATTATTTTGCTAACAATTATAGATAATAAATTAAAACATGACATAAAAGAATTCAATAAATTGTCTAGGATAAATTATTGAAATAATTGTTCTTTCTTTCCACTAAAAATTTCGTTTTCATCTTTTTCCTCATTTTTGCTATGATTAATTTATAAGGCAAATTCATGGATTGATTTTACTTTCTTCAAACTATTAGTATTTTTGCATTAGTATCATCAAATTTTTATCCAAAAAATTTCTAATACAAATTTGTATTATTATTATTATTATTATTATTATTATTATTATTATTATTATTATTATTATTTTTACAATTATATATAATATAGTTATTTTTTAGAATAGTCATTTTCTTCTTCTTCCTAAGTTGATCATTAGGTTGAAAAGAGGTCAATTATTTTTGTTTATAATTATATGAAATAAATTAAAGTATAAATTTAAAGAATTCGATAAATTGTCTGTCATAAATAGTTGAAACAATTGTTCCCTCTTACCAATAAGTTTTTTCTTCCTCTTTTTTTTTTTTCATTACTATCATTAACTTTTTATACCACTAACCGAGCATTTTTTCCCTCCAAAACATGACATGAAAGAATTCAATAAATTGTCTATGACAAATTATTGAAATAATTGTTCTTTCTTTCCACTAAAAAATTTCGTCTTCATCTTTTTTCCTCATTTTTTGGCTATGATTAATTTATAAGGCAAATTCATGGATTGATTTTTCTTTCTTCAAACTATTAGTATTTTTTGCATTAGTATCATCAATTTTTTATCCAAAAAATTTCTAATACAATTTATTATTATTATTATTATTATTATTATTATTATTATTATTAATTTTACAATTATATATAATACAATTATTTTTTAGAATAGTCATTTTCTTCTTCTTCCTAAGTTGATCATTAGGTTGAAAAGAGGTCAATTATTTTTGTTAATAATTATATGAAATAAATTAAAGTATGAATTTAAAGAATTCGATAAATTATTTGCCATAAATAGTTGAAACAGTTGTTCCCTCATACCAATAAGTTTTTTCTTCCTCTTTTTTTTTTGCCGTTACTATCATTAACCTGTTACACCACTAACTGAGCATTTTTTCCCTCCAAAACATCGTTTTTCTAAAATTTTTAATTCTACATTATTATATTTATCCTCTCAATGCATTTTTCCTAAAATAGATATTATCTTTGTCTTAAATAGACATTGCCCTTTTAATGATATTCTTTTTATTATGTAGACGATCATTATATTCAGCATTAACATTCTTTTTAATTTAATTATATTATTTTAGTTGTTACCTAACCTAATCTCCAATGCAATTATTTTCGCTAACAATTATAGATAATAAATTAAAACACGACTTGAAAGAATTCAATAAATTTTCTATGATAAATTATTGAAATAATTGTTCTTTCTTTCCACTAAAAAATTTCGTCTTCATCTTTTTTCCTCATTTTTTGGCTATGATTAATTTATAAGGCAAATTCATGGATTGATTTTACTTTCTTCAAACTATTAGTATTTTATTCATTAGTATCATCAATTTTTTTATGCAAAAAATTTCTAATACAATTTTTATTATTATTATTATTATTATTATTATTATTATTATTATTATTATTTTTACAATTATATATAATGCAGTTATTTTTTAGAATAGTCATTTTCTTCTTCTTCCTAAGTTGATCATTAGGTTGAAAAGAGGTCAATTATTTTTGTTTATAATTATATGAAATAAATTAAAGTATGAATTTAAAGAATTCGATAAATTGTCTGTCATAAATAGTTGAAACAATTGTTCCCTCTTACCAATAAGTTTTTTCTTCATCTTTTTTTTGTCGTTACTATCATTAACTTTTTATACCACCAACCGAGCATTTTTTCCCGCCAAAACATCGTTTTTCTAAAATTTTTAATTAATTTTTAATTCTACATCATTATATTTATCCTCTCAATGCATTTTTCCTAAAATAGATATTAGCTTTATCTTAAATAGACATTGGACTTTTTAATGATATTCTTTTTATTATATAGACGATCATTATATTCAAAGATTAATATTCTTTTAATTTAATTATATTTTTAGTTGTTACCTAACCTAATCTCTAATGCAATTATTTTTGCTAACAATTATAGATGATAACTTAAAACATGACATGAAAGAATTCAATAAATTGTCTATGATAAATTATTGAAATAATTGTTCTTTCTTTCCACTAAAAAATTTCGTCTTTATCTTTTTTCCTCATTTTTTGGCTATGATTAATTTATAAGGCAAATTCATGGATTGATTTTACTTTCTTCAAACTATTAGTATTTTTTGCATTAGTATCACCAAATGTTTATCTAAAAAATTTCCAATACAATTTATTATTATTATTATTATTATTATTATTATTATTATTATTATTATTATTATTTTTACAATTATATATAATACAGTTATTTTTTAGAATAGTCATTTTCTTCTTCTTCCTAAGTTGATCATTAGGTTGAAAAGAGGTTAATTATTTTTGTTTATAATTATATGAAATAAATTAAAGTATGAATTTAAAGAATTCGATAAATTGTCTGCCATAAATAGTTGAAACAGTTGTTCCCTCTTACCAATAAGTCTTTTCTTCCTGTTTCTTTTTTTGCCGTTGCTATCATTAACTTTTTATACCACTAACTGAGCATTTTTTCCCTCCAAAACATTGTTTTTCTAAAATTTTTAATTCTACGTTATTATATTTACCCTCTCAATGCATTTTTCCTTAAATATATATTATCTTTGTCTTAAATAGACATTGCCCTTTTTAATGATATTCTTTTTTTTATATAGACGATCATTATATTCAGCATTAATATTTTGTTTAATTTAATTATATTTTTTTAGTTGTTACCTAACCTAATCTCCAATGCAATTATTTTTGCTAACAATTATAGATAATAAATTAAAACATGACATGAAAGAATTCAATAAATTGTCTATGATAAATTATTGAAATAATTGTTCTTTCTTTCCACTAAAAAATTTCATCTTCATCTTTTTTCCTCATTTTTTTGCTATGATTAATTTATAAGGCAAATTCATAGATTGATTTTACTTTCTTCAAACTATTAGAATTTTTTGCATTAGTATCATAAATTTTTTTATCCAAAAAATTTCTAATACAATTTATTATTATTATTATTATTATTAAAATTATATATAATACAGTTATTTTTTAGAATAGTCATTTTCTTCTTGTTCTTAAGTCGATCATTAGGTTGAAAAGAGGCCAATTATTTTTGTTTATAATTATATGAAATAAATTAAAGTTTGAATTTAAAGAATTCGATAAATTGTCTGCCATAAATAGTTGAAACAATTGTTCCCGCTTACCAATAAGTTTTTTCTTCCTCTTTTTTTTTTGTCGTTGCTATCATTAACTTTTTACACCACTAACCGAGCATTTTTTCCCTCCAAAACATCATTTTTCTAAAACTTTTAATTAATTTTTAATTCTACATCATTATATTTATCGTCTCAATGCATTTTTCCTATAATAGATATTATCTTTGTCTTAAATAGACATTGCCCTTTTTAATGATATTCTTTTTATTATGTAGACGATCATTATATTCAGTATTAATATTCTTTTTAATTTAATTATATTTTTTTAGTTGTTACCTAACCTAATCTCCAATGCAATTGTTTTTTCTAACAATTATAGATAATAAATTAAAACATGACGTGAAAGAATTCAATAAATTGTCTATGATAAATTATTGAAATAATTGTTCTTTCTTTCCACTAAAAAATTTCGTCTTCATCTTTTTTCCTCATTTTTTGGCTATGATTAATTTGTAAGGCAAATTCATGAATTGATTTTTACTTTATTCAAACTATTAGTATTTTTTGCATTCGTATCACTAATTTTTTTATCCAAAAAATTTCTAATACAATTTATTATTATTATTATTATTATTATTATTTTTACAATTATATATAATACAATTATTTTTTAGAATAGTCATTTTCTTCTTCTTCCTAAGTTGATCATTAGGTTGAAAAGATGCCAATTATTTTTGTTTATAATTATATGAAATAAATTAAAGTATGAATTTAAAGAATTCGATAAATTGACTACCATAAATAGTTGAAACAATTGTTCCCTCTTACCAATAAGTTTTTTCTTCCTCTTTTTTTTTTTGTTTTTGCTGTCATTAACTTTTTATACCACTAACCACTCCACCTTTTTTTTTTAAATTGCGAAGGTAACTTTGTGGATTGATTTGATTAAGATTTTTTTATCAACCACATTAAAAATCTTATACAATTTAAATTATTTAAAGTAAAAATCTAAATTGATGAGTTTAAACAGAATATTAATATACCTAATATATTAAATTGCTAAGTTTACCCCAAATATGTTTTATGTGTTTAGTATGTTTAGAAAATATTTATAAAATAAATTGGATGTCATTATCACTTATATTAAAAAAAATAAATAAAAGCTTCTATTCAACAATATAATCACGATGGTAGTGTAAGGGATGTGAATTTTCTAGTTGGGCACGGGGGCCAATGGGAATTCCATCCAATTGCGATCCTTCTATTTTACTCGCTCGCCTTCAATTAAATGACGATGGGAGTGGATATGGTGAAAAACGTTTTCTAGCGGAACAGAAACAGGGTGTTGGAGTACCCACTATATTGTCATTTCTATTATATAACTGTAAATTAATTATATTTCACAATCAAATCTTAAAAATTATTGTTTACATATTCATTATCGAACTATGTCTTACAGTCTCCAAAGCGACAAATAGGTCGGGTTTGAAGTTTGTGCTCTATTATGACGATGGTCATCCAACCAAAGCTACTAAGAATGTCGTGTGTAAAGAAGTTTTTAGTAATGTATAGTCTGACACTTATTAATCATGTGAGGTATGTTGTTTACTTTATTTAACTTTTTTTTTGACAATCTGCGTATTGCAGTACAAAGCGCCTATAGATACATGACAATTAAAGTACATTGCATAAAGAAACCCCGTATTGGGGCAATAAAATCCCTTCACGGGCACTAAATCCCCATTTTTGGGGCACTACATCTCCTTATCGGGGCACTACATCCCCTTATAGGGGCACTACAATCCTCCCAAAAGGAGGCAATAAGATTCCTATTTATGGGGAATTGAACCTGAGACCTCTAGGTCTCAGGGCCTTAGCTTTGGCCTCCAAAACCACTAGGCCAAAGCCTCATTGGCACTTTATTTAACTTTTTACACAAACCCTTTATGTAATCTACGTTGATATTAGAAGTAAATCACTGTACTTATATATTATTGGTTTTCTGTTATTTTAATATTTGAAGACAATGTCCAGTTGAGATAGTTGCTGGAGTTATACAAATTAATGATATGCAACTCTTATCTATAAGTAGCATTGTACTCGAGTTAAGGTAGCTCAACTTGCTTTACTGTCGAAAATTACACTTTGAGTAAATTAAATTTATTCTATTTGAACTATGACATTATATTTTATATTTCTGAAGGTTTTTCATATAAATACACTTCGAAGTTCGAGAGGCTTACGTAAAAAATACATGTTGTTGTTTTATTACGATTCATTGGTAGATTAATATGAATTTGATTTTCTTGGAGAAAATTAGGGCTAAGATTTATATTTAAGTCCATTCATTGTTTCTTAGAAAAATATGAGTCGTTTGTATTATTCATTTTGTGTTTATGTTGTTGACAATAGTTGATGGTGTTATTTTTGAATTGTTTTTATTGTTGAGATTTTTAGGAGAATTGTAAATTAAGTTATGAGGATTTTGGTAGGTATTCCTTGAATATTTTACAGAAAAGATTTGTACGATATACAGGGAAAACTCTACCGAAATTTTTATCGGATTCTTTCATTACTTATCTTAATTATTAAGTTTAGTGCAATAAAAAATACTCGATTTATTATCTTGGTGGTGCTATTGATATAGAATTAATATATATCGAAACATGTAATTATTCATATATTAGCTTCCCGTACAACGCACGGGTGAAAAAGACTAGTATATATAAAAGGAGCCTTTTTCCCTCCTAAGCACATCCTTAATTTTCCCGCCTATTAAATTTCCTAAATATAAATTTCTATCTATATATAGAATAATTTATATATTATATATGGAAAATGAGGCTTTTTTCTTATTATGTTTTTCATTGCCGTAAATTTGTTTTCCCATTTAAAACAAACTTTCTTTTTATTTTTTCTTTCCTAATCCATATCCAACTCTCTTTTATTTTTTCCCTAATATATTAATATTAATGTATATAGATTTTATTTTATTATTTCTACCATATTTTACCCAATCTCATAAAATCTAAATTCTCTCTCTATCATTTCCTCTACTTTTTTCATTTTCTATATATAAAAAATAATAATTTGTAATTCTATTTTGCTCAACTTGATGAGAGTTTTAAAACAAGTATACTATCAATATATAAATTTTTATTTTTTAAAAAAATTAAAATTTACCGCAAATATATAAATTAGTGTCCAACTTAAATATAAATTGATATTAATATAGATTAATGACTACTGATATAATAAGATTAAAAAATTTTGATAATTTGTTACTATACTTAATTGATGTTTGTGCGTAAAATTCAAATATAATGAGATGTCTCATTATATTTGCACTTTAACATCCAAACTTCAATAAAAAATTACAAATTTAATTTTTTACCACATTAGCTTCGGTAATTATTAGTTGTAATTTAGTTTACCTGGAAAAATATTATATATTTTTCTTTACAAATTTCAATTTATTTTTATTTTTCTTTCAAATATTCAATTTCTAGGTTTATGTATTTACCAATATAAGGGTGTTCCAAGAATTGGAATGAATTTTTAACTGATCATTTTTTCATAATTTTCATATTTAAAAAAAATAAAATTATTTAAAATTAACAGTTTTCACTAAGATTTAACTTTTATGCCATACAAAATTATCATCGATTAAATTTTTACACAAAAGTTCAAATAAAGGTTTAACATTAAAATAAAAAATAAGATTAGAACCGTTACTTAATTAATTTTAGAAATAATTAACTATTTTTGTAAATAATTAGCTAAGAAATAAAAATTAATTAAAATTAATAATCCAGCCAAGATTCAATTTTTTGGCAATATAAAATTACGATTCATTAAAATTTTACACAAAAATAACAAAAAATTACTAGCAGTTGGCTCGAGTTTGAGACAAAATTCCGCCACTATGATCCCCAATTTGTACTAAAAAATTTAAAAATCAGGTTGGACCTAATAATTAATTTTAGGAACAATCAATCATTTTTATAAATAATTAGCTAAATAATAAAATTTAATTAAAATTAAAGATTTCTGTAAAATTTTATTTTTTGTGTGATGAAAAATTAAAATTCATTAAATTTTTACATAAAAGCCAAAATAAATGTATAACAAGAAAATTTAAAACTCAGCTTGGTCCCTTTAATTTATTTTAGAAACAATTTATTATTTTTAAAAATAATAATTGGCTAATAAATGAAAATTAATTAAAATTAGCGATTTCAGTAAGATTTAATTTTTGTGGGATAAAAATTACAATTCATTTTATTTTTACATAAAAATTCAAAGAAATGTATAAGATCAATTTTTTAAATTAATCATTCAATTATAACATTTAATTGAACATATATTTATATCTTTTAAATTCCACGATATCTTTTCAATTATAAGATATTTTTAAAATTAGATTCATATAATTCTTATAATCATGGCTATCAAGCAAATTATTTTGGCAATAAGTATTTTTTATAAATAATTAACCTAAATACAAAAATTAAATATAATTATTTAAACTATTATTAATTAAAATAATAAATTCTATTTCCAATATTTAGCTAGACACGGGTTTAGTCGATAAAGATTAATCAAGATTAATTACATTATTAAAAGGGAATATATATATATATATATTTATATATAAAGAGCTTTTTTCCCGTCTAAATGAATTCTCAATTTTTATTGCCTATTAAATTTGCCTAATATAATCTTCTGTTTATATATAGAATAATTTATATATATATATATATATATATATATATATATAGAAAATGTTGATTTTTTCTGATTATATTTTTTTATCTTAAATCTGTCTTCCCATTTTAAAAAACTCTCTTTTTATTTTTTAATTTTTATTTTCTAATCCATATCCAATTTTCTTCATTTTCCCCCCATAATATATTAATATTAATGTATATAGATTTTATATCATTATTTCTACAATACTTTATCCAATCTCATAACATCTAAATACCCTCTCTATCATTTTCTCTCTCTCTTTTTCATTTTCTACATATAAAAAAAATTTGCGATTCTATTTTACTCGACTTGATGAGAGCTTTAAAATAAGCATACTATTTTTCTCACTTAATTGATGTTTGTTCATAAAATGCAAATATATAATGAGATGTATAAATTGTTTTAACTTTTAATTCTATTCTATGTTTGATTTACTTTGAAAATAAATTAAATGAAAAATAATGTTTCAATTTGTTTATCTTGAGAATATATGGTAAAGCTAGCTTTATTTTATGTTTAAAACTAAATAATTTTTTCCGAATAAATATTTAATTTGCCAAAATAATAATTTATATATTGATATAGTACTTAAGTACAATTTCTCGTGTAATTACACAAAATCGATAAACATTATATATTTGTGATAAATTTCAATTTTTTCTTTCAAATCTTCAATTTATAAGTTTGTGTGTTGAACAATATAAGAGTATTCTAGGAATTAGAATGAATTTTGACTGATCATTTTTTTCATAATTTTCAAATTTTAAAAAAAAATTATTTAAAATTAACAATTTCCACTAAGATTTATTTTCTATGCCATACAAAATTACTATTGATTAAAGTTTTACACAAAAAATGAAACTTTCAATCAATAAAATTGGTGTTTTCCTAAAAAATGAAAGACATCTTTTGACAGCAAGATATCTTTTTAATTATAAAATACCTTTAAAATTAGATTCATACAATTCTTAAAACTGTGATTTAAAAACAAATTATTTAGAAATAATAAATTATTTTTATAAATAAGTAGCTAAAAAAAGAATTAATTAGAATTAATTATGTTACAATTAATTATATTTCTTAGATTTAATTGGATATATTTTCATGTGATGAAAATTGAGAGAGTTTTATTAGACGAAAATTAATCAAAATTAAATAAATTACTAAAAGGGAGAAACATAATTATTTCAAAAAATTAAAAATTAATAAAATTAATTAGATTGTTACGGGGAAGAAAAATGTGCTCACAAAATTAATTTATCTTTTTGCGTATTTTAAAATAAAATTAAGTTAACATCTATAAAATTTTGGATTCTTAGAATTGGGTTGTTACATCTTATTGTAAAGTAAGTCAACTGATCATTAGTCCCTAATTAACTTTATTTACCTTTTTAGTATCATTTTTTTTTTCAAAACATGCTTTTCTTTTAATTCTCATATGCTTTTGTATTTTCTATGATATTTCATTTGAGTTACAGTTGATGGCAAAACATTAATATTTCTTTTTGTATAGTTACGGTGTTTCAAAGGATCTGCTCATTTTTTTTATTTTTTTAAAAATTAACAAGCTCCAAAAATAAGGTTTCAAATAGTATTATTTTTTATTTTGGCACTACTCGAACCAATAATTATATAATAATTCTTTGGTTCAATATGTCGCTTTCACTAGGGAATAAATTTAAGAATTCTTACTTGGTTATCGACTCAATCAATTATTAGAATTATATAACTCAATTAGAATATTTTAACTGGCTTTCGACTATGTTAAATATTTATCTAAGTTTTTATCTCCTAAATAAATATTAAAAATCCTACCTACTTTAAATTATTTATTTTATATCGAATTTTGCCAATTGAGATTTTTTTTTTAATTTTTAAATATCATCAAATAGATTGTATATTTTAAGTATTAATCATATATATTTCAATTTATTTGTCTTATCCAAATTAATTTAAATGTTATATCAAATCATTCAATATTTAATATGCCGAATATGTTAAATTAGTAATTTTATACCTAATATGTTAATACACGTGTTTAGGATATTTAGAAGGTATTTATTGAAGAAATAAAATGTCGAAATAAAGTCTTCAATTAAACTATCACGATGGGGCATGGACGGAGATGAGAATTTTCTGACGGGGCATGGACAGGGAATGGAAGTTTGTAATTCTCATATCATCCTCGCTTGCCCTAGAGTAAATAAGGATGGGTTGGAATGAGGATAAGTGTTTCCCAACATGGCAGGAACGGGGTGTTAGGGTCTGTTGGACATTACTCACTACATTATTATTTTTATAATATATCTATACTGATTATATTTCGTAATTAAAACTTAAAAATCATTATTTACATATTAATTGTTAATAACGTACATCATACTGATGTATAATTAATATCTCCCAAAATTTATAATTGCATATAATAAAATGTAAAACAATGTTAACGAAAAAATAATGAGCTCTACTAATGTTGGTAGAGTTATTTTGATAACTGAGATATTTAATGTTATTTTATTTTGGATTTATATTAGTGGATTAATCTTGCAATGGGCAAAAAATTATACATTATCACAATCACTGCTACAAATTATCATCCCATGCAAAGCATGTGGGTGTAAATGCTAATTAAGTTGCTATTCTATGGAGAATAGTAAATTACGTTGTATGGATTTTCGTGAGTTATTTCTAACATACTTGTAGGATGGATTAGTACGAAATATAGAAGAAACTCTTTCGAAATTTTTGTAGAATTGTTTCAAGTTAAATTATTTAAGTTTATTGTTGTAACTCATTCTTTATTTTAATTATTTTTTTAGATTTTATATTAATATTATTAACATCTATCAATATCGTTATCAGTTGAAAATTTTGTCTCCCGTGCAACGCACGGGTGAAACAGCTGGTATAAAATTAAACCAAAATCTAAATCATGTCTTTTAAATTATTTGCATATTAGTAAATAAAAACATAACTTAAAAGTGTGGCGTGAAAACAAGTTTCCGTGGTGTGAATATATTTACCCAAAAAAAGGTGAATTTTCTTTAAAGAACAACAAGTTCCGTACAAAGTAGTTTTTTATTTCTTATGAACATATATCATAAAACTCATAGTCATCTGCATATAATTAAAATTAAAAATAAAATGTAAACCTAGAAAAAACTATAAGATCTGGGAAGACACTTACTAGTGCATTATGGTTTTGTAGTAGGAACGATTTTGATAGAAATCTGACATACAAAAGGTGCCAGATGGTGCCGTAAAAATCTCCATCATCATAGTAATTTTTTTTCTTGCAGAATATGTGGGTTTAAGAGCAAGAGTATTTACTATCCTTACTAGAATAAGCAAACTAATATGATACTAACAACGGAAATTATAAACCATAATATTAAATTGAAATTAGTTACTAACTCTAACAAACAAAATTACAACGATGAAATTAGAACAAAACGATACATCTTCTCAGTATAAAAATATATTGTGTTTCCAACACACAACTTTAATAGAGATAATGATATGATCCAGATCTGGTTTATAGAACATTGTTTGTTGAAATGGACCGAGAATTTTGTTATCAGATCATATCAGAATCTACATTATTGTTGGAGCAAAAAAAGATAAAACACGTTAAATAAAATTAAAAAGGCTAAATATACCACATTGAAAATTTCAGCTATGTTGATATTAATAGCTATATGTGGAAATGGTGATATTCATAGCTATGATGAACAAAAAATTTAAGCTATGATCATAATATTCATAACTATATCTTAAAACAAATAAATTTCAACTTGTGCAAAAATAAAATCGCAATATTAAAATATTAAAATGGAAGAATTCAATAGATACGAAATGTTTCGGATCTTCTCGTATTCCATACTTTTTGGATTTGAACGATTTTTTTTTGTTTCACGACATAGATCTGAAAGAAATATCATTGATGGGAGAATCATCAAACTTAAAATGAAATAAAGATTTTTAATTCACTCTAAGACATGAACAAAAAACCGACCGGTGAAATTATATCAAAACCAACTTTGGATTTACAAATATAAAATCATGAGAAATAAAATAAAAGAGGAAAAAAATAAGTAAAGAATTGCACAAATTTTTGAATGGAATAGAACACATACAACACTTCATGGTGGTGTTGGATGGAAGAAAATGCAAAAAAAATCTTCATGGAACTTTGTCTAAGAGAGAGTGGGTTGGAGGAAAGTATGCAACGAGAAAAGTGGGGACTTTTGCATGAGAGAATGAGGGATGGCTTGAATGAAAAATTAGGGTTACTCATGCATATATATAGTGCCTCTAAATCCTTCCACTACTTGGGCTTTGCTGGGTTTCAAAATTACTAGTTGGGCTCATTCAGAAAATAGAAGAGTGGAGTGGCCGAGTGGATTTTAGTTAAATGTAGAAGATGCGTTTAGCATGAACTCATATTTAATACTGCTTCTTAGTGAATAGCCACTAAAATTCATTGATGAGTGGCCACTAATTATTATAAAAATAATTCATGAATGAAATTAAACAATTTTATTGGCCACTCATCACGTGGAATTATTTAAATTCATTAAGGTCCATTTGGCCTAACTTTTTGGACCGTAAGCAATTGTCAGACGTATACGGATTAAGTTAATATATGATTTAATTTTTCTTTTTTTTCAATTTTAAGCCTATGAGTTGGTTTCGTACATTGCATCATAATAGTCAACAATTTTGTTTTCAAATACAATATTACCAAGTGTTACGTACAGTGTATAGGTTATAATTTTGTGAGAGTATTTTCTTTAGTTTCTTTATTGACATTTATTTTAATGCATTAACGTCTTTTATAAGGAGATATATTTGCGATTTTTACATACTTTTAAATAAATATGTTTCTATACACTTTTTTAGTGGAGAATTTTAGATTGATGCATATATTTGCTTTCTAAGTTTATTATAATTAATTAAAAATTAACTTCGATTACTTAACCATGCATTTGCTTTTTAAATTTTTCTAAATTAAAATTTAACTTTGATTAACCAATCAAAATTAAACATTAATATCAATGACTTATTTCCATTTTTACCATTTAATTTATTTATGTTTCTAACGGGAACTATGTAGCTATTTCACCTACATTTTAAAGTATATTATTATATTATTAACATTAGTGTTCAGAAATATGGTTTATGTCACCACTTTCCCATCTTGATATTTTTAATTTATTTTTATTTTATTGAATACACTACTTGTTCCCAAAAAAAAAAAAAAAAAAGCTTTACCATTACAAAATTATTAAAATTATATTTTTAAAGTTCATTACGGACATCAAATTTATGCGTGCCTGAGAAAATTTAAACATTAAGGAGATATATTTATAATTTTTACATACTTTGAAATAAATACGTTCTCTAAACAAATTTACATAGAAAGATATAGGGCAACCCAGGCCCCTAGCCCAAGTCTAAGTTGGAATTGCCTAGTTAAAAATTTTAGAGACAATTAGTTGGAAAACTAACTTTGATGTTTTACATTTGACTATAACAAATCACAGTATGAATTAATTTTCAAATAGTAAATATTTCTATTGTTTATTTTAGTTTAATTTTAAAAATTAAAAATAGATTAACTAACCCAAAAATTAACTTTGATTATTTAATGATACATTCGCTTTTTAACTTTTCCCTAGTTAAAAATTAATTTCGATTACCCAATCAAAATTAAACATTAATATCAATGACTTATCTCTTTTTTCACATTTATTTTATTTTTTTAATAGTACTATGTAGCTATTTCACCTATATTTTTAAGTATATTATTAACGCTAGTATTCAAAAATATGGTTTATGTCACCACTTCCCCATATTTATATTTTTAATTTATCATGATTTTATTGAATGCACCGTTTGTTCCAAAAAATTAATACTTAACAGTTAACAAAATTATTAATATTAAATTTCTTAAGTTCATTGCAAATATCAAATTTACATGTACTATTGTAATTTACATATATCAACAAATTGTTTATTTGTTTTGTATGTAGTAACGTGTTTAATAGATACCATATAACTACTCCCGTACCAACGACGATTTAAACATTATATTAGTGATATAACTGTATGTCACTAAAATGTAGAGTATATGGATTTTGGAGATCCTTCATGTGAATGTTCCTTTTATGGGCAATATTTTGGCACAACGAATGAAAGAACAAGAGCACTGAGAATATGTCAAACCTACATTATAGTAAGTGTTGTATCAATGGGAAAGTTGAGCTTTCCTTAATTGAGGAGCCTCCTGCTATTTTACAAGAGTTGTTATACGGCAATAGTGAGAAGACCAAACATTTTTACAATATTAGTGCATACAATATGATGTTTTCATTTACATTGATGGGAGGTGAGATAGATAAATGTTTCAATGATGGAAGAGGTTCTCCTATGTTTCAACTACATGGTTAGAATTACCATTTGCTTGGAAGCTTATTGCCCGTAACAGGAAATGACCCGAAGTTTGCTCAATTGTATATTTATGATACTGACCATGAAATATCAAATAGGATGCAAGCCATTTGGTATGATTATGATCGATAATTAATTTTTCCTTTATTGTTATTCAATTTTACAATTATATTTAATCTACTATTTATTTTAATATGCATTGGCTCTTCTAATATTGGAATTTGGATGAAGAAATCGTGTCAGATATAAAAGATTTGTTAGATGAGCATAATTTGTTGGTCCAGTCATTTGGCATGGTGAGAGAAACACAATGTGGAGGGCCAAATGGTAACATTAGACTACAGTTGATAGGGAACAGCAATCGTGATGGTAGACAATACAGTATGCCCCAAAAAAATAAGGGAGCGGCTTTGATTGTTAATGATTTCGAGAATCTGGTTGGTAAGAGGGATATTATTGTAGAAACTCGATCTAGATAATTGCCGCAAATAAATGAATTGCATGTGTTGTACTTACCCCTGAATATCTGTTTCTCTTTGTATATAGTCAAGATGGATACAGAGATGACATTCTTTATTCTGAACATCTACTGGGTCAGGGCTGCGGTTGGAAAAGGGTTACTCTAGGAGAATGATTCGCATACATTTTGCAGGAAAGAGAATGTGAATCACGAAATATTTTATTCTCTAGAAAGTTGTTTCAACAATTTGTGGTAGAATCCCAACGATTTGCTTATATACGATTTCATCAAAAAGATTTGAGAAGTGAAATGTATAAAGGATTGAATGATGCATTTTCTAAAGGCGAAAATGATCCTTCTTCTATAGGGAAAAGAATAGTTCTACCAACTTCATTTACTGGTGGTGCACGATACATGATACAACGCTACCAAGATACGATGGCTATATGTAGATGGGCTAGATATCCAGATCTTTTCATCACATTCACGTGCAACCCGAAGTGGCCGGAAATAACTCGCTTTGTAGAATCCAGGGGATTGCATCCAGAAGATTGACCTCATATTGTGTGTAGAGTATTCAAAATGAAGTTAGACCGTATGATAAAAGATATAAAGGATGATGAATTATTTGGTAGGGTTCAAGCGGGTTAGTTATTATTAATAGATTCTTAACACACACACACACACGTATATATGTGTGTGTGTGTGTGTATATATATATGTTATATACATGTGTGTGTTTGTGTAGTGTCGTTTCAAAAAATATTTATTACATTTCTGATAATTTTTATCTTCATTGTTAGTTGTGTACACCATCGAGTTCCAGAAGAGAAGCTTACCTCATGTACACATTTTGGTAGTCATGTCTTAAAATGCTAAGTTTCCTACACCCCGAAAGCATCGATAACATAATATCTATTGAGATACCTAATGAAACTACTGACTTGGAGTATTACATAGCTGTTCGTGAATTCATGGTTCACGGTCCATGTCGACACTTGAGGCCAGATTCACCTTGCATGTCAAATATCGTTGTACCAAAAGTGTCCTAAACATTTTGTACAGCTTACAAATGTAGATGATGGATTCCCCACTTATAAAGGGTGAATGGGAGAAAATTAAAAGTGTTTTAAAGTGTTTTAAAGTAAAAGAGGAGAGAGAATGAGTGGAGGTGAGTGGTTAAGATTTGTGGATGTGATGAGATATGTGGATGTGATTGATTTAGGAGAGAGAAAAAAGTTGAAACAAGTGGAAAAAGGTGGGAAAAAGTGGAAAAAGTAGGATCCATTCATGCTTATAGATGTCGAGATGATGGGAGAACTGTGAGAAAAAATGGAATTGATCTGGATAATAGATTTGTTGTCCCCCACAATCGATGTTTGCTTCCGAGGTATCGTGCTCACATCAACGTGGAGTGGTACAATCAGTCAAGATCAATCAAGTTCTATTCAAATATCTAAGTAAAGGATGTGATAGAATTACTGCCAACTTTTATAAATCAGTGGGTAATGGAGTAGATGGAGATAATGTTGATGAAATCAAGATGTATTATGATTGCCGTTATTTATCTCCATGTGAAGCTGTTTGGAAAGTATTCTGCTATGATATTCATTACAGAACTCCATCTATGGAAAAGTTTCATTCACCTTTCGGATGAACAATAAGTAATGTGTGCAGAAACTGATCGTTTAGAGAATGTTGTCAACCGATGAACGGCTAAACAGACTGTGTTCATTGCTTGGATAGATGCAAATAGAAAGTACAAGAGTGCAAAGTTACTAACCTATGAGAAATTTCCTAATCATTTTACGTGGATGACGGAGAGAGGGAATTGGCCAAATATAGTATATCGCTCCCAATCATGGTGAGTCGTATTTTTTGCTTGTTCTGGTGAATAAAGTACGTGGTCATGCGTGTTATGAGCACATTAGAACTTATAATGGAGTCAAGTATCCCAAGTTTAGCGAAGCTTGCTATGCAAGGGGCTTATTGGATGATGATAGAGAGTAAGTCAAGGAATTGTAGAGGCCAACCACTGAGGGACTGGACCTCAAATTATTAATGTGAGAGTCATTGTCTCAACCGACATCAGTGTGGGATAGCTGTTGGAAGTACATGGAAGATGATATAGTTCATAGGCGCAAGACTACGTCAGGTATTATTTATTTTGAATACCATATGATTATTGATAAATTATTTTTAAAAATATTCGTTCTGAATGTTTGTACAAAATCCATTTTGTTATCATTCATAAACTTAGGTTTGCAGTTGTTGAAAAAGAAATTAAAAATGCCATACTGTTAGATGTTGAGAGAATTTTGAACAGAAGAGGTAAGACTCTCAGAGATTTCCTGTCTATAATAGATTGATAGCTGAAGAGACAGCATATGACATGAGTAAAATGTCTGCTAAGTATATAAGATCAGTACAATTGATGACAGATGAATAGAAAAATGTGCATGACACGATAATGGGAGCAGTAGATAATAATACCGGTTGTGTGTTCTTCGTGTATGGATACGAGGGTTCCGGTAAAACATTTATTTTGAAGACGTTATCAACTACCATCAGATCAAGAGGAGACATTGTGCTAAATGTTTCTTCTAGCGGAATAGTCTTTCTTCTTCCGCCGGGAGGTAGAACAGCACATTCACAATTTTCAATTCCTTTCAACCCTATAGAGGAGTCAACGTGCCATGTAAGTCAAGGCAGTCCACTAGCTGAGTTGATATGTCGGGCGAAACTCATTATATAGGACAAGGCACCTATGATGCATCGTTATTGTTTTAAAGTATTGGATAGGGTGATGAAAGATCTGTTGCGCTTCACAATCAGTGCAGCCTTTTGGAGGTAAAACAATTGTGGTTAGGGGTGATTTTCGGCATCTTTTACCAGTTATTCCAGGGGATACTAGACAGGACATCGTGTTTGCTATTTTGAATTCTTCGCCTTTATGGAGCCATTGTAAAGTCATGAAATTGAATAAAAATATGAGGCTTTGGAATGCTGCAAATGATAACGATGCTTTAGAGTTTCTGGGATTGGATGTGCAATATTGGAGATGGCACTATTGGGGATGATAATGACGGTGAGGCTATTATAGACATGCTGGATGACACATTGAGTGACGTGTCCAATGACTTGGTACAATCTATCGTTGAAAGCACTTATCCATCCTTTGCCGAAAAGTATGGAGATGGTTCATACTTGCAAGGGAAAGCTATTCTTGCCCCGACGAGAAGTACATGTGGTGAATGATTATATGGTTTCTAAGAATCCATCGGAAGAAAATGTGTATTTGAGTGCAGATTCAGTGTGCGATTCCAATGAATTTGGCAGCTTATTTGCAGAAATCCACTAAGCAGACTTCTTGAATGGGATAAGATGTTCTGGTGTGCCGAACCATGAATTGAAATTAAAAGTTGGAATTCTGGTGATGTTGTTGAGGAATATAGATCACAGTATGGGTTTGTGCAACGGGACAAAATTGATTATTACAAGACTTGGGCATCACGTTTTGGAAGCTTCGATCACCTCTAGACGTAATGCTGGTGAAAAGGTTTTCATCCCGAGGATGTCGTTGACTCCATCGGACATGAGGTTGCCTTTTCAATTGAAGAGAATACAATTCCCATTGATTGTATCTTACACGATGACTATTAATAAGAGTCAGGGACAATCACTGTCACATGTTGGCCTCTTCTTGAGAAAATTAGTTTTTAGTCATGGCCAATTACATGTGGCTATTTCCCGAGTTACAAGTCGTTTGGGACTGAAGGTACTTTTGTGTGACAAAGAAGGCAAACTGACCAATTGGACTACGAATATTGTATTTAAAGAAGTTTTCCAAAATTTGTGATGCAATATTAAAATATGTTTATTGAAGTTTTTGAATTTCAAGTGCATTTGTCATTGTTGTATTCAACGAGTTAAAGAGGATTCTTTCTTATCGTATATTTTCTATTTCCGTGTTAATTATTTGGTTCTCCATATACAATTTAATAGTATATCATACAGATTTTGGAAAAAAAATATATACTTTTTTTGTGTACGAATTTAACACATTTATTGAAATTTATTTATGAAACTTAATTCCAACTTCATTGATCAATCTTCAACAACATTTACTTACTAACTTTATTTACATATACTTTTTTCCTGTTAACTTAAACAGTTTTACTCCCGTGCAATGCACGGGTGCGAAAACTAGTTTTAGTAATAATCTTGCTAATGAAAAAACTTGAGAACAGTTATGCCAAAAGGGCATTGTCATGCCATAACTAACAAGTTTATCTCCATACACACCCTCTATACTTCCTCATAGACTTTATCTACTTTGATTGAGATAAGTGTCTCCAATTATAAACAAAGCCCAAATCCATAGATTCAAGTTTCTGAAAACCACGTGGATGCAGTCCAAATCATAAATGTCATTATAGTTAAACATATTATTTACAAGTACAAACCTTGCCAATTCATATAGAATATTGTAGTACACTAACAAGACCAATTACCCAAGTCCACAAATTTGAATATTGAACATTCAATCTAGACTTGGAGCATCTAAATATCATAAAAGCACCAATTAAGAATTTAGATATATAGTATTGCCACTCTCAAGCAGTTTGCCTAAACCATTTTAGTGAATTATTTCAATTAAAAGTGGAACTGCACTCAAATGCAGAAAAAGGGGATAGATCGAATGACTATGACTTACAAGTGCTAAGCGAATTTCATTTCAAAGACTATTTCTTTACTAAGGAGAGGTTTTTTTTTTTTAAATAGATATATTGCTAACAAAATTTTGAATTTCTAAAGATGGCCTTTAACCTCTTAGAAATTTCTTTTGAGTATGCCACGTGGCCGATTTATATTTTTGATCATTTTGTGATGTCCAGGCAAATTATGCAAGTGTGTCCTGAAAAGCTAACATGACCATGAAATGAATTGAACATACTGATATTAATATGGTTTGCGAAGAGGGGTGAGAATATTGAGATGGGATGGGTCTCTTCAACATTCATAGTGACTTGATACCTAAATCCAGAGAATCAATAAAATCTGTACTTCATGCCGCTTGCCAGCCTTAGTTGGTCTACTAAACATGGTTAAGTACATATAAGAACGTCATATAACTATAGGAATTGACTAAAATTTCATCATCCATCATTAATCAAAACTATAAAAGGCAACACATTAAATTTCCAAACCACAAAAATTTCTTCCTAGAAGAACATAAGAAAGAAATTAGAACTGAAATTATTTGAATGTTTTATTATGTGTACATTTATCATGATAAAGCAACAACCAACTCTTTTTTTTTTATTTAAATATCAAATATTTAAAGTTTATAGTTAGATTAGAGAGACCTATCTTTAAGAGAAACCCATCAAATACCTATCTTTCTCCTCAACTCTATACCCATCCTCATCCTAAGCTCCAGATTAGAGAAACCCACAGAAGCAAAATGTCCTATTATCAAATTCAAAAATTTTCCTTTATTTACAAATACATCTATATTTCGGATTGATAGATAAAGAACAACCAATGGAACAAAATCGATCAAACCTTTGCTTTCCTCGTTGATACAGGGACGAGTAGCACTAGAAAATTAAGCATGTGAAAGAGAAACAAGAGAGATACATAAGGGGCTTTATCGAGGATTTTGAGAGAAAATCTAACATTGCACTATACCATACCCGATTTCACAAGAAGGAGCGACTGATTTTGTTGAGGTCAGGGTTTTCAAGTGAATAGAGAAATCTGATATTGGGCTTTTATGTTAATTTAGGCGCGTTTTCTTATCTTGCCCCAAAATTTCCCCTTATTTTGCCAAAAATTTTATTTTCCCTCTCCCATGTTGATTTGTATGCAGATTTCTTTATTCTTTTGAATTGTAATATTTGCTTGCGTGTCAAAATATGTTGGACCACTTTTGATTACAAATATGTTGGACCACTTTTGGTAATAGTGATGAATATAAGTCCATGAAGACGAAAGTAATTTGCTAGATTCATGGACAAATTAATTAGTGTAGCCAATCGAAAAAAAGCACGCTATGTGTAAATATAATTTCAGTAGGATATTATATAAATAGACATTTAGGATAAATATTATTTTTTTCACTCATTACACCATCTCTAACATTCAAACACTCCTATCAATTTCTGATCATTTATCTATACAGGTAGTATTCTTTCTTACTAGGAATCGAACATGTCTCTTCCAACGGGGAACACTAATAAAGTCGGGATAGGATTTATATTCTCATGGCATAACCTAGTTGCTCAGAACTCTACATTTACACAAATGTTTTCCGATGTTGATATAGGTTGTGCCTTTTTATAATGGAATCTATTCAAATTATTGTAACAAGAACTATTAATTAAACCTATTGCTTTATGCAATAATAATAATAATAATAATAATAATAATAATAATAATAATAATAATAATAATAATAATAATAATAATAATAAATAAATAAATCTAATGCTTCTTTTTTTAAAAAAATTAAATTTATTTGAAAAAAGAACGATGAAAGCTATTTTTAAAAGATCATATACACTAATTATTAATTAAATTTATTTCTTCTTCTCACAAAAATCTTAGAAATTGCATTGTATTTGTATTATGAAATAATATGATTTTCTTAGCCTTTCCTCCTTTTTTTGAGTTCATAATTTGCTAGTATTTATTGAATTATATATATAATTTTAAAATTTTTTTGTAATAGTTTAAATGATACAAGTTATAAAAACAAATAAATCTTTGTAAAAACGTATCGACTTTGAACATTACCGTGTCCTGCTCGTCACTTGCATCACTTCCATTATCATAATCACGCGGGTCACTGAGTTCGTCTTCTTCTTGCGAACTTTCCTTGTTGACAATCTCTTCAGGATATACGTAACTTTGTAGCAAAGGCTAAACATCCAACTCCAGAGATAAATGGACATCTTGTCGATCAGTCAGTGTTGAATCCTCTTTGAAAGTAAGTTCTACCCATAAATTACACTCTTTGTCTCTTAATATGATGCATTCCACACGAGTTAAATGTCTAGCTTTTGTTTTCACAAACTGCCCACCAATCTTTGTCTCTACCCATCGTGGAAGACTAGTAAAATATACTTGTTGAGCTTGTTGACCAAATAAGAAGTTATTCGATGACATCAACTTTTTTTTTTTTATAGTAAACCTCCACAAGGTTGAATTGTCGATCCACACGAACACCACGATCACTGTCAAACCAATCACATTTGAACAAAGGAATAGTATTACTCGAACAAAAATATTGTATTTCTAAAATCTCACTGAGGATGCCATAATAGTCACAAGCACAGTCATTGTAACTTTCGAAAACACACACACACCCCCACTGTTCATTGTCTTTTTATATCTGCCGTAGTCCAGGGTATGGAATTTGAGACCATTGATAAAATAACCATTGTAACATCTAACTTCACGAGAAGGACGTGTTGCCAACTGTGCTATTCAGGGATCAACTTCTTTGTTGCCACTGTTCACTTGAGATGCGAAATCACTGATTATTTTCTTTGATTTCATTGATATAATTAACATAAATTGTATAAAAATTTCTTACAGAGTTTCTTAGCCATCTACAAAAACGTTTATCCCTCAAACAATCCAACTGTACATTAGATGCTTCTGGATGAATTAGTCTCACCTGACTTTCAAATTCCCTATATTACACAATTGCAATTAAATGTATGCATACAAAAAAACTAAACATATATTTGATATGCATACATTAGAACTTACTCTAAAAAATGCATGACTTCGTCACAATTTAAAAGGATATATCGTGAAGCAATTTCCAATTCATCATATGTCGACATTCTTGAATTCGTCATTCATTTGCCAAGAGGTAGCCCAGGGTGTGTGAAAATCGAAAACCTTCCTAATGGATTAACTAAACCGCCATCATCATTCTTGAAAGGCTGATTCAATCTTGTCTCAACAGTATTGTCAAAATATAAAGAGCAAAAGGTTGATGTCTCTTCCACGAGGTAAGCTTCAACTATAGATCATTTTGCAAATGCATGATTTTTAACCTTTGTTTTGAGATGGTATAGCAACCTAAATAATATAATTATAAAGTTTTAAAAATATCACTAGCAATGAGAAAAATTAAACACATATTTTTACGAATGAAATCACTAAGATAAATTACCTTTTAAATGGATACATCCACCGATATCGAACAGGATCTCCTGGTCGAGCTTCATACGGTAAATGAATTGGTAAGTGCTCCATTGAATCAAATAACCCAGGCGGAAATATGATACGATTCTGGGCCGCCCTCTAATATGAATCTGTAGGGAAAACGAGACCTGAAGAAACTTCGACTTTGACGCGGCAACAACTGGCGATATCAATCCCAATCACCTCCAACGGTGCAAATCAAGATATATTGATCGGTAAACTACCGACTTTCTACTCACGAAGTGGACAACAATAGGCCGAAACCTATTGCCTTCGAGTGTGCATATTAGACAATCGGTAGGGGTGAACGCCACAAGAGTTGATCAAACTCCTGATAAGTTTGGGGTTGATCAATGAAGATCAAAATGAGATAAAACTCATTCACAAGCATCAGGCTCTCAATATTTCTTCAATGGTTGAATGATACAAATGGCCTTCGTATATACTTAGAAAAACTTAACAAAGAAGGAAATGTCTTCAACAGGCTAAGAAATACGATATAATATCTAAAATATCTCATGCAAGTTGCAAAGTATGAAATTAGGCTCGAGAGCATTTTACAGCCGTAGAAAAGTATTTTATGGCCGTACTTTTGTTCTACCCAAATTTTCAACACCGGGAGCCTTCAGTATTTTGGTCATAACTTTTGATCCCGACATCCGCTAAGTTGATTAAAATTGCATTGGAAAGTATACTCAACGAGCTACAAATCTTCAAGAAATAATGATATCCAAATTCGAAATTTATGTCTGTCTAATTTGCTTCCCTTTGAATCGAATGAATCATCAATCTTTGTTTTGTTTGTAGAATTGAACCAAATTTGCACCAACGTGATTGTTTTCGATTCTTTTGCACCAAAACAATGGTCCAAAACTGTAAATTTATTTAGGAGCGATCCCAGATCATATCACCCTCTCCCTCTTCAGACTTTCATCTTGAATCGCAACAAGCTTCAAATGACAACATGTATCCTCTCGGGTGGAATGGAAACGAATCGTCAGAAAAGATAGGGATCAATACATGCTGGCTCTTGAGCTTGGCAACAAGACGGAATGGTTGTGAAATTTCCATCATCCTAAAATGTGATGGATGAGCCTTCAAAGTATGTGGCACAACCTGTGAAAAGAAAACACGAAATTGGGGAGGGGATGGTTAGTTTCACCAAGTATGAGATAAGGATATTCGTACTTGTGACCTGATACATTTCCTCCCACCATACTCTCTATAGCCTGTGTATTCTTCTCAACCTCCAAGTCAATCTTCGGGTCACTTTCATGGATTTTAACATCTTCTCTAGTTTGATCATGCACTAATTTGACCTCTAGCTCCTCTACCACTTCTAACTCCTTCCTTTTGAGCCCGACTTTCTCAAGCTTGACTCTCATCTCTTCCTCTTCTCTTCCCTCCTTCTCTTTTCCTCTTTCCTTCCTTTTGTCTCCTATCCATCCTCTGGCTAATTCTTTTATCGTCTTATTAGTCAATTTCATTGTTTCCGTGATTTGCTTAGGTGGGTTACTTTTTCCCACACCTTCCTTTGATCAACAATGATATCTTTTGGTGATAAAGAAACGAGAATGGTCTTTCTCCCATCTTGAACAAGTGAATATCTATTCTTGACCCCATCATAATTAGCATTGATGCAATATTTTCACGACTCTCCTTACTTCAAATGATAAGTCCTCTCGGCACTACATCACACAATACCCCATCATGATATAGTCTTATGGAAAATTGCACCCACACTTGCTCTTCCACTTTCACTCTCCCTAATCCATCGATCTATAATCTATAAGGCTTAGGGTGTTTCAATATTAGCATTGATTAGCATTGATGCAATATTGCCATGACTCTCCTTACTTCAAATGACAAGTCCTCTCGGCACTACATCACACAATACCCCATCATGATATAGTCTAATGGAAAATTGCACCCACACTTGCTCTTCCACTTTCACTCTCCCTAATCCATCGATCCATAATCTATAAGGCTTAGGGTGTTTCAAGAGAGGTTGATTACATCGATTAACAAACGTAGTGCTTGCCAAATTAACACAAGAATCTCCATTGATAACCACACTACGTGGTTTACCATTCACCAAGCATCTAGTTTGGAACTTCACCCCACAAATCTCCTCCATCATCAACAAGCAATCACAATGTTCCTCTGAAGCAATGCAAATAAACGAACCAACTTCAACAATGAATTGTCTAGTTCAAGCCGTTATACCTTTCAATCTATGATGAGGGACAAATGAACGATTCCAAGCTTGAATGGCTTTGTTGTCGATTGATGATACAACCGTTTCTTCAATTTGATTCTTCTCGGCAATGGATTACAATTCACACGTACAACTAAAGCACGAATGATAAAAACTAAGTGTAGTCACAATCGCCAACACTCATTCAACATTGAATTCTTTTTTTTTTTTATAATGCCCGAGCCTTCCTTATTATTATCATTCTTCTTCTTCTTGTTTTTTTTTTTGTTCAACAACAAACACAATAACAACACACACAATACTAGGAGTTTAGTTGGATTCTAAGCATGAACTCAAATTACACCTAGAACACCAAGAACACACACACACTAAGCCCTATACCTTTTTGGGCTTCTCTTTTCTTGATCCAACAACAAGATCAACACACAAACATAAACATAACACAATAATAACTAAATCACAATACTATGATCTCAAGAACACTAGATCCAAGCATAATCCCAAATTGAAGCCTAGAAATCAAAATAACACAATAACTGATAAAATAAAGATAGAATACCAGATTCTTAGAGGCTAGCTCTGATGCAAAAGATATGATTCGGGGCCTTGAGTGACCGCGAATTTCCTTAAATTAAAATATTTAATTAAAGTAAAATCTCAAACGTGTTGCTACAACTTCACCTATAGAGTTAAACGGCGTACGCTCGTCTAGTTAAATTTTATATTATTTACTACTATGTTAAATTATTTAAAATAATAATAATAATAATTTATAAAATATTTATTTATTTTCAATTTACATTTGAGGACCAAACTTTAGAAATTATTCATTTTAAACCCAATTATAGGCCCGTTTAAGGTACAATTTTATCTCTTATACTATAAGAAAACCCATTTGAAGGAGTAACCTAGTTTTTACCCTATTTATACAAGTTAAGGTTGATTTTAGAAACCCTAGCCTCACTACTTTCCCCTTTGCACCTCAATTGATATCTTCAAGTTCATCTCACTCTTTCTCATTCAACAAATCAAACTTCAAGTGGTAAGATTTCTTGATATTTCCATTTATA
Source organism: Jasminum sambac (assembly GCA_018223645.1). Classification (NCBI taxonomy): domain Eukaryota; kingdom Viridiplantae; phylum Streptophyta; class Magnoliopsida; order Lamiales; family Oleaceae; genus Jasminum; species Jasminum sambac. The sequence goes on along the minus strand of CP073644.1, from coordinate 10,034,903 downwards.
TCTCCATTTTTATTTTTGTTGTTTTAAGTTTTAATCACACACAAGCTTTAATAATCTATTTGTATTTTTTTTCCCTTGATTTTTTCACACAAATACATACATCACCGCCGCGCCACCACCTGGCAGCCACCACCTCACAAACAGCACCACCACCTCACCACCACACTCTCCACCATTTCCTCACCATCTCGGCTCAAACACACACACACACACACTCACACATACATACACGCACATACGCATAGCATCTCGGCCAAAAACACCCATGCTCAAAACTCAACTTCAAAATACAAAAACATCACACCCACACCTTCCTCTAGCTCCTAGAACATCGTTAGAATAGTTTAATTTCAAAAATAGTTAGGGAATCGATCGAATTTTGAAGATACCCAATTTTTTTTCGCCAACTGTTCTAGCTTCAATTTCTCCCCATATACTCAATATTTCTTCAAATTGACGCCACCACTAGCTTCACCACCTTCAACTCCACCTTCGCCACCATGTACACCGGCCAAATCGCAGGCGAGTCGCCGAGAGTAGAGAGACAGCCGAGAGAACGAGCGAGAGAGAGGGAGAATCGGGTGAAAGAGAAGGATCCGAGTGGCTTCTTGGGTTTTTTGGATTTAATTAAATATTGACACGCCTAGTCCCTCTAGTTCTTTAATTGTTTTAAGTTGGTCCCCAATATTTATTTACTTTGCAAATCCATAACTTTTAATTGTTACAATTTAGTCCCTCAATATTATTTACAGATCTAATCCCCAATCTTATTTATTTTATTTAAATGAGCCCTCAAATTTTATTTAAATTCAGGTCCCTAACTTTCAATTGTTGCAATTTGACCCCTAAAATTTTATTTCATTTTTAATCCTTCAATTTCTTTTTCCTATTTTATTTAACCCCCAAACTTTAATTGCATATTAGTCCCTCATGTTTTAAAAATCTTATAATTGAGCCCAAAATATTTTTAGTTCACTTTTATTGCATAATAGGTCTTCAAACTATTAAATTCTTTCAAATTGACCCCCCCAAAGTTTATATTCTTTCTATTTTGGTCCACAAACTTCTATATTACTTATAGATACTTAATATTTAAGAGTATTAACATAAATTAAACTCATTATTGACTAGACGAGGCGTACGAACAGCTAGAGGACCGATTCTCACCGCTTAGTAGACTCAAAACTCGAGAGATACTTCAGGTAGGCTCAAAAGACTCACTTTTACTTATCGCGCATTTACAGTTAATGATCTATACTATATGAGTGCCTTTAGTGTGTAATAGACTTGCCTTCGGGCCTATACTTGCCTTCGGGCCTAGAGCTGCCTTCGGGCCCAGAGTTACCTTCGGGTATTGTATTACAAAATTTACATATCTATTCGCCTTATATATTTGTATAGATGATTAACTTGCGCTGAGCCTACTGAGTATTGTTTAAATATTCATGCCTTTCATTCTTCCACAGATTGAGGAGTTCGGAGGCGTGATGAGACATGAGAGTTCTATTTAGGCTTATTAAATAAGAGACTTCACTTCCGTTTGTTATTTTGGTAAACCGATATATGGGATTATGTCGTTTTCAAACTTTTGAACTATTTAGTAACTTGTGTTAGATGTCTTGAACGTTTGGTGATCAAATAATTTTAAAACACTTTAGATGGTTGTTATGTCAAATGAATTTCCGTTTTTAATTACTTGTTATACTTCCGCATTTAATATTAGAAAAAAATGGTTAGTTTTAAAGAAAGAACTAACGTTTCGAGTTCTTTGAACTCGGGGCGTTACAGCTTGGTATCAGAGAGGGGTCTACGTTTTTGTAGACTTGCACATTTTTGAAGTATTTTTAAAACAAATTTTGAAAAATTTAAGGGTTTTAAGTCCTAAGTGCTACCATGATCATCGTCTCTCCACCGACTCCAAGGTAAAGTGTTTATTTATGAAAATTTTAGAGTTTATTTTTATGGATGCAAGAGATGAAATATTTTATATAAGATAGAGATGAAGCACTTGTATTCGGATAGAGAGAAAATAAATCGAGTTTGAGCCTAAGCGTGAAATCTCCTAGTGATTAATAAAGCATAACTTTAAATGTATCGCATGATATTTCTAGTCCTCGAAATTTACTTCATGATTTTCAAGCATTGACTATTGTGTATGGGTATTGTTGTTCTCTCTTGCCTATATTAAACGGTGATTTGTAATTGCTGGTGATTGGGACTTTAATTTGGTGTCATGCATTGAGATGGGAGTTGTAATGGATTTGAGACCGAATGTAATGGGAATGTGACGTGGTGTTGTATTGTGTGGTTTGATTGCTTAGGAAGATGGTTTGACCACGTAGAGCTACTCCACCTGGGGCTGATCCTAATCAGATTGACCCTACCGCTTTCATGAGAAATTTCATGCAAGGCGCCCAGCATTGGCAAGCTCCACCTGCTTGCCCCAGCTTGGTCCCATCAGTATCACCGACAGTGCCATTTAGGAAGCACACCCACCCATATTCGACTTTGGTGAGAGCGGTCCTTCAGTCATGAGGAGTGGATTCGTGGAGATTGAGAGGGTTTTCCACACATCTCATGCCTTGATGATCGTAAGGTGTTATGTGTCGAGTTTATGTTGAAGGGCAATGTCGGCCATTGGTGGGCATCGACACTCTGGACTAGAGCGCCGAGCAACAAAGGGCCTTCACTTGGGGAGTAGTTTAAGGAGGGATTAAGGAAGAGGTACTTTTCCACTGCCCTTCGTGACAAGAAGGAGAGGGAGTTCTTGGATCTGAAGCAGGGCGACATGGATATTATTGACTATGAGAGGAAGTTTGAGGAGTTGTCTCGATTTGCGGCTCAGTTTGGTTGATTCGAGGAGAAGAAGGCACGCCGATTTGAGATGGGCCTATGCCCCGAGATTCGCCAGATTGTGAGTGTTCTTGAGCTCCCCACTTATAGGGTGGTCGCGTTTGTCGTGGCCCGCCAAATTTTAATTTTTATTTTCCTTACTCGGTTTCAAAACTACAAATTAATGTAGAAGTGGTAAGTAAGGGTCGAACCTAAGAGGAACGGTGCTTAATCTAGTTGTCTTTATCAATTAATATAGGAAGGGGGGGGGGTTTGTGAAATTTGAATGGAAATAGACATTAAAATGACAAAATAAAATAGATAAATCAATTCAGCTAAATATCTAGTTCTCGGGTTCGGTTGTGTCAATAACTTGTGTTTATCTTTCCCATGCAACGTGGTACTATTCCTTCTTCAATTTATCAACTCCAATTAACCAACAAGCTCGACAATCTAATTCTTCCTTAAGTGTATTAAATTAAAGTGAGTTTTTTAACTTAACATCTAGCTATTGGATAACCCTAAACAAGCTCTTAGAATTTAATGCAAAGCTAGTATGAAATGAACGAGAAGAATGAGTTGAATTAGACGAATAATTTCACAAGCTCGAATTAATGCATCTAAGATGATTTGTTAATAAATATGCACGATATTCATTTACTACTTTGGATTGGAATCTAATGACAATTACGGATCAAAAGTTCCAATCCTAGCAAGTAACTTGAATTTAAAGATTAATTGATTCAATTGGCCAAGGTGAATGTAATAATCACATAAACTCAAAAACGGGTTTACAAGCATAACAAATCAACAAATTGAAGTGGAGGAATAGATAAAACATTACTAAAAAGTTAGAAAATATAACAACATGTTAGTTGAACACAACGTCCCCCTCGAACTAGATAGAAAAGTCTAACTACTCATATTCACGGGGTTTCATACTTTTTAGCGAGTGTTCGCCTTGTATTACCACCACAGTATATGAGAAATTATCTTTCTTGAACAGGAAAAACAAAAGAAAGAAAGAAAAACTTAGCGAACAAATGATCCGTCGGAATATGAAAAACTAAGAGCTTCAAGCTAGAACTAAGAACAAATGAAGAAGAGAATTTTATTTAGGAGAAAGTTGGAGAGAATCACTAGCTAATTCTCTCTACTAAGTTGTGTCTTCCTTCCTTACAAATGGCTCTATTTATAGGCAAAATTTCATAAGAAAATACAATAAAAAATTACACTCATGCACCATCATGGGTTTATTAAATTGTATCCACCAAATCATGATAATGGAATTTCATCATGGTGTAGGTAAGCATCTTGGCTGAATTATGCAATTGGAATTTCCTCTTTTGGATATTTTAATAGAAAGTTAGGATTTTTCTACCAAAACATGGCCCAAAGAATCATCCATTCAGAATAGTCACGGTTTTACCCATTTTTGACCACCATAATGTCCGAATCATCTGAAGTCATGAAACCAAAGTTGTAGCCCTCTGAGTCTACTTTCCACAGGAACAAGAATCGGGTCAATCCAACTTTTGTAGCTCAAGTTATGGTCAAATTGCTGCATTGCGCCAGTAAATCCGAGTTGCTGATTTTTTTACACTTTTAGTCATTTTTCTTCAAACGGCCATAACTTTAATTAGGAAACTCCGATTTGGGATTCGAAAGAAGTTTGGGAATCCTCTTTTGATGTTTTTAAACATTGGCACAAGAAAAATTATAAAAATAACTTTTCATAAAATTGCATCGGAGGTCCTCCATCTTTGATTTGCTTGCATTTTGGTCCCGAGTTTTCGTTTTCATTCGATTTTCATCCATTTTTACTCCTTTTGATTCTTTGTGACCCTAAACACCAAAATAAAGGAAAAACACATAAAACGGAACATATAACACTAATAAAACACACAAACACGTAAAATAGAAGAGTTGTTTAAGTGCTTTTCTAGCACTTATCAAACTCCCCGACACTTAGACTGTTGTTCGCCCTCGAACAACAATCATATGACACAAGACAACAAACTGGTTTTACATGAGATAAACGACTTTAAACGGTGAAATCCAACTACAGATAGTGACTTGCTTATTAAACATTCTCCTGAACCATGAAAATTTCACTTCTTCTCAAATACACAATGGCTTGTGAGTGTGTGCAATTGAGGTTATTATCCCATCACTAACTGGAACCAAATAAAAGCTTATGATGTTTATCCAAATCCTGACCCGAAATGGTCAAATATTTCCTTTCACCTCTCGTGATCCCACTCTTATTTTACAATGATTCCCACGGATCCTAAAAATTACTCTGTTCACCAAAAATCATCAACTGTTAGCACTGCAAAGAAAAAAAAGGCATGGCAGGTGTTTTATCGCAAATATGTCTTCAATTTAAAGATTGTTTAGATTTGGGCACTTCAAACCACTGAGGGAATTTATTTATCTAACTTCACACTTGGGTAGCTATCACATTTCTTTTTTTTTTTTGATGAAGAGGAAGAAGAAGAAGAAGAGTTTTGCAATTTTCTTTTCAGCTTTTATCCCACAGGTAGCTTTCACACTAACCCCTTTCATTGGAGGTAGCCGTCTTCACCCATTCGAGGTGACGATCTTTCACTCTCCGAGGCAGGTAGCTCTTTCATGTGGTCTCTCTCCTTATTTCAAATATAAAAGTAAAATTCATTCTCAGCATAGGCCAGTGGTTTTTCCAAACTTTTTAAACTCTGTCAATAAAAGACATATTCACAAAAAATAGATACCATGTGATTATAACTCCACCTTGCTAACAATTGATGTTTCCAGGTTACTTTGAGCAGGACGAATGGATAGAAAAAAGAAAAGAAAAAGTTAGTTTACTATGGTCTAGAAAAATAAAAAAAATCAACATTTTCAACCTTCAATTTGTGTTCTAGAGAATGATAGTAAATTACCTATAAATGTGCTCAGATAAATTTTCCAGCTGTGCTTGGAGAAGAACAAAACACTTTTTTTTTCTCGAGATCTTGTAGTTTCAGCTAAATCACGCAAATTAAGCTCAATCATATTCAAAAGTTGCTATCTCATGCAAAATCGTCGACACAAATAAAAAAAAATCACACGCAGACCACAATATTCCACTCCCCCACACTTAAATTCTACATTGTCCCCAATGTAGAAGTATAGATAGCATGAAAAAAGAGAAGAAATAGAAACTCCCCTATGGTAAGCAATGAGTCGTGCCGATTTGGGGATGGTGGTTGCACAATGTAGCACTTCTTAGGAACACTTCGACAATCCAAGAGCAAGAGACCTGCAATCAACATATTTACAGAACAAGAAAAACAACAGGTGAATTTGTCATTTTTTTTTCAAGAAAAGAAATATATACAAAGCGACTATGGGCGTTGACAACCCTCTGAACATCTTGCAGTAGTATTCACATCAAATTAATGACATGATTCCATCAAGTCTGATCCGCATGGAAACTATCTGAATCAGCATACTCTCTACAAAATAGTTTGACAACCAACCTTAATGAAAAGGTCCTCCATATCGCCACATGCCACATAGATATGTTTACCATTCAATAAAGAACAGCCCTACAAGAACCAACAAATGGGAGAACGTTTAGAGAAGAACGTCCAACTCAGACACTTCTCAAATGAATGAGACGTAGTTTTACATCTTCGGATGGGTGCTAGTGATCACGCTCAAAAAGTTGCTGCTCAATGGTTAGACCATCGAGTTTGGTTTCCAACAGACGCTGTCGTTGTTTCAACAAATTATCAAACTCTCTCACACTGAATTCGAGCTGGTTGTTTCTCCTGATAGACTTTTCGGCCCTGCACCTAATCGGTCCATCCTTGAAGAAAACAACATGTCTATATTGTGAATAAGTTTGATTTCTAGTACAATGAGGTCCATCTAATAGCTTTCCACATTTAAAACAACATTTAAGGCGCTTAGCACGTTGTTTACGAGCAGATCGGGATGATCCTGCCCCAAAAGCGATAACGTTCCAAAGGGAACGCTCATACTTATCAACAAGTTGAACAATTTGAATCTTGATATCAATAGGCATAGAAAAAGAGTAGAATACGTAGAGGAGATGCCATGGAGAGAAGTGAGAATTCAATTATTAAAGGTGTATCTAAAAAAAAACTTGAGGGAGAGGAAAGAGAAAGAAAACAGTTCTTTAAGGTCTACTGAAAAAGACCAGCTTTAACGCTTTGGCTGGATACAAGAACCAAAGATCCAAGGTTTTTTTTAGTTACGAATACACTAAAGAAAAAGAAACACTGAAGAAATAAGATTAAAACCATCAAAATCAATAAGCATAGTAGATTATCACACTTTTCCATATTTTCAAAGATATTGAAGAAGGAAAAAAAAATTTGAATTACATAATCAATTAATATAAGGAAAAGACATATATATACAAAAATATCACACACATCCATTCTATAAGAAAAACAAATAAGAAGAAAAGAGGAAGAATAAGAAAAAAAATCAAGAAGATAAGAAAATTACCTAATCACTGCTAGAAAGGAACACTCACAGAGTAATTGAAATTGTGGTTGTGGTTTCAAGTGGAGAATGATCTGGATTTATAGTCAAATGAGCATTGTTTCAACCGACAACCATGAATGTAGAGTGTGCTGGAAAGAGTAGGATGGGAGGAGTATCCGAGAAGACGCGTTGACAAATTGTCCATTATCAATAATTAATCCCCACACGTTATCAATAACTATTGCTTATCACCGATTTGTGCGCCATCATGTCTCTTCCCAAATAATTGAATCTCTGGATATCTTCCTTCTACAGTTACAAGGCAACATCTTCCTTAGTACGTTAGATAAAAAGTTGAGAAATAAAAAAAAAATAATAATAAAAATACCAAAAGAAAACTAAAAATGAGAAAAAATGCTTGGGTTGCCTCCCAAGAGCGCTTTTGTTTAAATTCGTTAGCTCGACACAGTTCCCATTTGTCAAGTAGGGTTTCTCAAATCCATTGCAGCTCCATTTTGTCTTTGACAGTTTCCACCAATGTCTTGATTTCTTGGCGGTCCACCTTGAATTCTTGTCCAATCTTTTGGCTCTCTGTTCCGATGGCTTCCTTCTTTGAGATGAGGTAATTGTGCTTTGACTCCATTTTATGTGGCACACTAGCTTTGCAATTCAATTTACACATTTCTTGCACAAAAGGGTTAGTCGAATTAATTTCAAAGACAACGTTGTATTAGGCGCAATGAACCATCAAAAATATTAAAGTTCGCTTTTTCCTCATCAAATTCCATGGATAGTGTACCCTCATATACATTAATTTTAGTGCGAGAAGTGTAAAGAAATGGACGTCCCAATATGACAGGTGTAGGGTGAGGTGAATGTTCATCAGCCATATCAAGCACGTAAAAATGAGTAGGGAAAACTAAACCATTTATTTTGACTAGCACATCTTCTATCACTCCATCCGGGTATGCATTGGTACGATAAGCTAGTTGCACAATTACGTGAGTTTCTTTCAGTTTTCCTAAATTTAGTGAAGCATATAAGGATCTAAGCATGACATTTATGGATGCTCCTAAATCTATAAGTGCTTTGTCAATGTGGTCATTGCCTATGGTGCAAGGGACAGTGAACATACCCGGGTCTTTGCATTTTGGAGGCAACTTCTTCTGGAATACCGCTGAAATGGTTTCTCCCATTTTGATCATTTCATTTCCCTTCAATTTCCTCTTGTTAGTGCAAAGATCTTTCAAAAACTCAGCATAGCGTGGAATTTATTTGATTGCATCTAACAATGGAATGTTGATTTCTATCCTCCTAAATGTGTCCAAAATTTCTGATTCCTTGTCTTTTTTGTTAGCTTTTGCTAATCTACTAGGGAAAGGGGGAGGAATTGTTTTAGCAATGATATGAGAGTTAGGACTTGCCTCCTTTTCAAGCTTTTCTTCTTTATCTTCGTGTGTGGGAACTTCTTTGTGAGGGTTTTCGATCTCTTTTCCACTCCTTAAGGTTATGGCACTGACATTCTTTCGATTTAGAATGCTCGATTTGGAATCCTGTTGAAATTTCACAGTGTTAGTTGCTAATGTTTTCACCATATCCTCAAGAGACATACCTGATGATTGAGGCTTTTGTTGAAATTGTTCTTGGGGTTGGAAATTTCCTTGCTGTTGAAACTGAGCTTGAGGCTTGTTGGTTCCATAACTCAGATTGGGGTGATCTCGCCATCCTGGATTATAGGTGTTTGAATATGGATTGTACTGTTGCCTTGGGAATGGAAAATTGCTTGCTGAGTTCACTTGTTCGTTGTTATCCACTTGCAGAACATGACAAATATCAGTAGGATGCCCTAGATTTGTGCAGATGCCACATGCCTTGATTTGTGGATCGTTTCCTACAAAAATTTGTTTGAGAAGATAGGTTAGTTCAGAGAGTTTGCTTTCAACATTGGAGTTACTTACCTCATTTACTCTTCGAATGTTCGTTTCCCGGTCTGTACTGAATTGTTGAGTGTTTTCAGCCATATTTGAAATCAATGTTCTTGTTTCAGCAGGGGTTTTGTTCATCAGAGCTCTTCCACTAGCAGCATCAACCATGTTTCTATCTGATTGACATAAACCTTCATAGAAGTATTGTATTAGGAGGTTTTCACTGATTTGGTGATGCGGGCAGCTTGCAATGAGTTTTTTGAAACGCTCCCAATACTCGTAAAGAGTTTCTCCATTGTTTTGGCGTACTCCAGAGATATCTTTCCTAATGTTTGAGGTTTTTGAAGCGGGGAAGTATTTTTCAGGGAAAAGTTGTTTCAGTTGAATCCATGTTGTGACTGATCCTGGTGGTAAAGTATATAACCAATCTGTGGCGGCATCTTTTAGTGAAAATGGAAAAGCTCTGAGCTTGATTTGCTCTTCAGTGATGCGTGGGGGTTTCATACTATCACACACCACATGAAACTCCTTCAAATGTCGGTATGGATCTTCGCCGGATCGTCCATGAAAAGATGGTAGAAGATGCATCAAACCGGATTTAAGCTCGAAAGTTTTACCTTCTTCTACGGTTGGAAAGGCGATACACAATGGTTGTTGAGTAACTTTAGGAGTTGCCATTTCTTTAAGAGTTCTTTCATTGTTGTTATCAGACATTTCTTGTTCTTGTTTTGCTTGTCTTATTCGTCTTCGAATGAATTTCTCGATTTCTGGGTCAAAATTTTCAAGAATTCGATTAGTGGATCGAGTATTATGCATACAAGTAGAGATTTTTTTTAAAAGAAAAAAAATTAATTAATAAAAGCAACTAAATTAGTTAACCGTTCCCCGGCAACGGCGCCAAAAACTTGGTCGCGTTTGTCGCGGCACGCCAAAGTTTAATTTTTATTTTCCTTACTCGGTTTCAAAACTACAAATTAATGTAGAAGTGGTAAGTAAGGGTCGAACCCAAGAGGAACAGTGCTTAATCTAGTTGTCTTTATCAATTAATATGGGGGGGGGGTTTGTGAAATTTGAATGGAAATAGACATTAAAATGACAAAATAAAATAGATAAATCAATTCAGCTAAATATCTAGTTCTCGGGTTCGGTTGTGTCAATAACTTGTGTTTATCTTTCCCATGCAACGTGGTACTATTCCTTCTTCAATTTATCAACTCCAATTAACCAACAAGCTCTGATTAACGAATTCTTCCTTAAGTGTATTAAATTAAAGTGAGTGCTTTAACTTAACATCTAGCTATTGGATAACCCTAAACAAGCTCTTAGAATTTAATGCAAAGCTAATATAAAATGAACGAGAAGAATGAGTTGAATTAGATGAATAATTTCACAAGCTAGAATTAATGCATCTAAGATGATTTGTTAATAAATATGCACGATATTCATTTACTACTTTGGATTGGAATCTAATGACAATTACGGATTAAAAGTTCCAATCCTAGCAAGTTACTTGAATTTAAAGATTAATTAATTCAATTGGCCAAGGTGAATGCAATAATCACATAACCTCAAAAACGGGTTTACAAGCATAACAAATCAACAAATTGAAGTGGAGGAATAGATAAAACGTTACTAAAGTGTTAGAAAAGATAACAACATGTTAGTTGAACACAACGTCCCCCTCGAACTAGATAGAAAAGTCTAACTACTCATATTCACGGGTTTCATACTTTTAGCGAGTGTTCGCCTTTGTATTACCACCACAAGATATGAGAAATTATCTTTCTCGAACAGAAAAATAAAAGAAAGAAAGAAAAACTTAGCGAAGAAATGATCCGCCGGAATATGAAAAACTAAGAGCTTCAAGCTAGAACTAAGAACAAATGAAGAAGAGAATTTTATTTAGGAGAAAGTTGGAGAGAATCACTAGCTAATTCTCTCTACTAAGTTGTGTCTTCCTTCCTTACAAATGGCTCTATTTATAGGCAAAATTTCATAAGAAAATACAATAAAAAATCACACTCATGCACCATCATGGGTTTATTAAATTGTATCCACCGAATCATGATAATTGAATTTTATCATGGTGTAGGTAAGCATCTTGGCTGAATTATGCAATTGGAATTTCCTCTTTTGGATATTTTAATAGAAAGTTAGGAATTTTCTACCAAAACATGGCCCAAAGAATCATCCATTCAGAATAGTCATGGTTTTACCCATTTTTGACCACCATAATGTCCGAATCATCTGAGGTCATGAACACCAAAGTTGTAGCCCTCTGAGTCTACTTTCCACGGGAACAAGAATCGGGTCAATCCAATTTTTGTAGCTCAAGTTATGGTCACATTACTACACTGCGCCAGTAAATCCGAGTTGCTGATTTTTTTACACTTTGTCATTTTTCTTCAAACGACCATAACTTTAACTAGGAAACTCCGATTTGGGATTCGGAAGAAGTTTGAGAATCCTCTTTTGATGTTCTTAAACATTGGCACAAGAAAAATTATAAAAATAACTTTTCATAAAATTGCATTGGAGGCCCTCCATCTTTGATTCGCTTGCATTTTGGTCCCGAGTTTCTGTTTTCATTCGATTTTCATCCATTTTGACTCCTTTTGATTCTTTGTGGCCCTAAACACCAAAATAAAGGAAAAACACATAAAACGGAACATATAACACTAATAAAACACACAAACACGTAGAATAGAAGAGTTATTTAAGTGCTTTTCTAGCACTTATCATAGGGAAGTTGTTAGCAAAGCTCAGACTGTTTCCTATGTTATGGAGGAAGCTAATGACAAGGGAAATCAAAGTGGCCAAAAGTTCCAAGGAAAGAGGAAATGGCAAGGCCCAAGTCAGAATCAGAACAAGAACAAGAATTAGATATCCAACAAGAAGCCAAGCTATGGACCGACCAAGGGTCAGACTTCGGGAGATGTTCCTCAGTGCCCTAGGTGCAAGAAGAATCATAGGGGAGAATGTCTTTGGGGCACGGCAGTTTGCTATAGATATGGTCAGCCAGGCCATATGGCACAAGATTGTCGCTCCAAACCAAGAGTGATGTACCGTCGAAGCAGATTGAGCAAGCAAGGAAGGGGATGGCTAGAGTTTTTGTCATGGATGCCGCGGGAGATGCGGATGTGATTGCAAGTATATCAGTTACTCTAGTGCTCTCTAATATGTCATCGTTAATTACCTATCACTCTTCCCTAAATGTGTGTTCTTAATACGATCACAGGTGTGTTACCTGTATTTGGTATTCATGTTTATGTGTTGATAGATTCGGGTGCTATGCACTCGTTTATTTCTGATGCATGCTTGGGTAGAATGGATTTGCTAGTGGAGAAAATTGATAGCATACTTGAGGTTAGCCTACCATCAGGAAAGACTATAGAGACTGATAGAGTAGCCAAGACCGTACTGATAGACTTTGATGGGATGGTGCTAGAAGTGGATCTGAATGTGATTTCGATGAGGGATTTTGATGTTATCCTGGGCATGGACTGGTTGAGTGCCAACCATGCAGCCATCATGTGCCATGCGAAAGAAGTTGTTTTTTGAAAGGATGGGGAAAAAGTGTTTAGATTCTATGGGTCGAAGATTAAGGCGCTTCCTAGCCTTGTATCGGTTCTACAAGCGGAGAAGCTATTGGCGAAGGGAAAGAGCATGGGATATCTTGTTAGCCTTCGAGGCGAATCTATAGATGAAGTTGCATTGGATTCGGTGCCTATTGTGTGTAAGTATAAAGATGTTTTTCCCGATGATTTGCCAAGTGTCCCACAAGATAGGCAACTGGAATTTGCTATCGATCTAGTACCGGGAGCTGCCCCCGTGTCGAAAGCACTATATCGGATGGCACCAAAGGAGTTGCAAGAGTTGAAAGTTCAATTGGAAGAATTGCTTGAGAAAGGTTTTATCCGGCTGAGTGTGTCTCCGTGTGGAGCACCTATTTTGTTCATTAAGAAGAAGGATGGGAGCATGAGGATGTGCATTGATTATAGAGAGCTCAACAAGTTGACGATAAAGAATAAGTATCCCCTACCAAGAATTGAAGATTTGTTTGATCAATTGAAGGGTGCTTCGGTTTTCTCAAAGATCGATCTGAAGTCGGGATACCACAAGTTGAAGATCAAGTCGACAGATATATCGAAGACAGCATTTAGGACATGATATGGGCATTACGAGTTTACAGTGATGCCTTTCGGTCTCACAAATGCACCGCCAGTGTTCATGGATTTGATTAATCGAGTCTTTCATCAGTATTTGGATAAAATTTGTCATTGTCTTTATCGATGACATTTTGATCTATTCTGGCGATTCTGATGAGCATGGAGAACATTTGAGGATCGTTCTTGACGTATTGAGGAGAGAGAGGCTATATGCAAAGTTCGAGAAGTGTGAATTTTTGCTCAAAAAAGTTGGATTCTTGGGTAATATTGTAACGCCAAGGGCATTGGAAGTTGATCCTTCCAAAGTTGAAGCTGTGATGAATTGGTCTACTCCTACAAATGGTTGGGAAGTAAGGAGTTTTCTCGGGTTAGCCGGATACTATCGACGATTCATTGAGGCTTTCTCCATGATTGCGGGTCCCATGACTCAGTTGACTAAGAAGGGTGTTAAGTTCCATTGGACCGATCAGTGTGAGAGGAGTTTTGACGAGTTGAAGATTCGATTGGTTACGGCACCAGTGTTGACTATACCCGATAGTACTGAAGGTTTTGTCATTTATAGTGATGCTTCTAAGCAAGGATTGGGATGTGTATTGATGCAGAAAGGGAAAGTGATTGCCTACGCGTCGAGACAGTTGAAGCCACATGAACAGAATTATCCGACGCATGATTTGGAACTTGCAGCAGTAGTACATGCTCTGAAGATAAGGCGTCATTACTTGTATGGGAGTAAGTGTGAGATTTACACAGATCACAAAAGCCTCAAGTACTTCTTCACTCAGAAAGAGTTGAATATGAGGTAGCGCCGTTGGCTAGAGCTTGTGAAAGACTATGATTGTACCATTCTCTATCATCCGGGTAAAGCTAATAAGGTGGCAGATGCACTGAGTAAGAAGAGTGTTGGACAGTTATCTTCATTGGGTACTATGCAAGATCAAATCATTCGGGATTTGCAGAATTTGAAGATCGAAGTACGAGCTCCGCCGAGTTGGCGATCGAGCAAGCTAGCAACCTTAATTGTCCAACCAGACTTGAGAAGTCGAATTGTGATGGCCCAAAGGAAGGATAAGTTCCTTAAAAAGATCAGATTGGAGGTTGGGACTGGTAATCGGCTTTGAGATTTCTTCAGATGGAGCACTTGTGTTTAGAGGGCGTTTGTGTGCGCCGAAAGATGAGCAGATAAGAGATGATATTATGACAGAGGCTCACTCGACTCCTTATGTAGCATATCCTGGTGGAACGAAGATGTACTGTGACCTACGGGATACCTTTTGGTGGAGGAATATGAAAGGTTGCATTGCGAGATTTGTGGCTAGATGCTTAGTCTGTCAGCAAGTTAAAGCTGAACACCAGAGGCCTTTGGGATTGTTGAATCCCTTGGAGATACCAGAGTGGAAGTGGGAGAAGATTACTACGGATTTCGTGACGGCTCTACCGAGATCCTCGAGAGGACATGATGCCGTATGGGTGCTTGTGGATCTACTTATGAAATCTGCACACTTTCTACCAGTTAGGATGACTCTCAGCATCGACCAGTTGCCACAGTTATATGTTAGAGAGATTATTTGACTACATGGGGTACCTGGGTCCATTGTTTCAGATCGAGATCCCAGGTTCACCTCGAGATTTTGGGAGAGTTTACAGACGGCTATGGGCACGAAGCTTAGATTCAGTACCGCTTACCATCCCCAGACGGATGGTCAATCTGAGCGCACCATTCAGATATTGGAGAATATGTTGAGAGCATGTGTTTTAGATTTAGCCAGGAGTTGGGAAACTCATTTGCCACTTGTAGAGTTTGCCTACAACAACAGTTTCCAGGCCACGATTGGGATGGCGCCTTATGAGGCATTGTATGGGCGACGGCGTCGATCGCCAATCTATTGGGATGAAGTTGGAGAGAGGAAGATGTTGGGACTAGAAATGGTAGAGAAAACTGTTGAGGCTATAGAGAAGATCAGAGTGAGGATCAAAGCCGCTCAAGATAGACAGAAGAGCTACGCCGATAAGAGGAGAAAGGACTTGAAGTTTGAGATTGGAGAGAAAGCATTTCTCAAGGTATCTCCAATGAAGGGCACCATACGTTTTGGGAAGAAAGGGAAGTTGAGACCACGGTTCGTTGGACCGTTCGAGATACTAGAAGAAGTCGGGACAGTAGCTTATCGCTTGGCATTGCCACCCGAGATTTCATCTGTGCATAATGTATTTCACGTCTCACAGTTGAGGAAGTATGTCCATGATCCAAGTCATGTGGTGAACTTTCAATCTTTGGATATTCAGAAGGATTTGCCATATCAAGAGACGCCCGTGATGATCATAGATCGAAAGGTCCATGGCTTGAGGAATAGAAGAGTTCCCCTAGTTGAGATTCAATGGGGTAGTCATGGCAAGGATGAGACAACATAGGAGAAAGAAGAAGAAATCCTATCCATATACCCAAACATTATAGATCAAGTAAGTTTATATTTCAAGTAAGTTTAAAATTTCGAGGACGAAATTATTTTTAAGAGGGTAAGGTTGTAGTGACCGCGAATTTCCTTAAATTAAAATATTTAATTAAACCAAAATCTCAAACGTGTCGCTACAACTTCACCTATAGAGTTAAATCAGCGTACGCTCGTCTAGTTAAATTTTATATTATTTACTACTATGTTAAATTATTTAAAATAATAATAATAATAATTTATAAAACATTTATTTATTTTCAATTTACATTTGAGGACCAAACTTTAGAAATTATTCGTTTTAAACCCAATTATAGGCCCGTTTAAGGTATAATTTTATTTCTTATGCTATAAGAAAGCCCATTTGGAGGAGTAATCTAGTTTTTACCCTATTTATACAAGTTAAGGTTGATTTTAGAAACCCTAGCCTCACTACTTTCCCTTTTTTACCTCAATTGATATCTTCAAGTTCATCTCACTCTTTCTCATTCAACAAATCAAACTTCAAGTGGTAAGATTTCTTAATATTTCCATTTATATCTCCATTTTTATTTTTGTTGTTTTAAGTTTTAATCACTCACAAGCCTTAATCATCTATTTTTATTTTTTTCACTTGATTTTTTCACACAAATACATACATCACCGCCGCGCCACCACCTCACCGCCGCACCACCACCATCTCCCTCACTATCTCGGCTCACACACACACATTCGCTCACGCATACATACACGCACATACGCATAGCATCTCGGCCAAAAACACCCATGCTCAAAACTCAACTTCAAAGTACAAAAAAGTCACACCCACACCTTCCTCTAGCTCTCTAGAACATCGTAGAATAGTTTAATTTCGAAAATAGTTAGGGAATCGATCGAATTTTGAAGATACCCAATTTTTTCCGATAACTGTTCTAGCTTCAATTTGTCCCCATATACTCAATATTTCTTCAAATTGACGCCACCACTAGCTTCACCACCTTCAACTCCACCTTCGCCACCATGTACACCGGCCAAATCGTCAGCGAGTCGCCGAGAGTAGAGAGACAACCGAGAGAACGAGCGAGAGAGAGGGAGAATCGGGTGAAAGAGAAGGATCCGAGTTGCTTCTCGGGTTTGTTTGATTTAATTAAATATTTACATGCCTAGTCCCTCTAGTTCTTTCATTGTTTTAAGTTGGTCCCCAAGATTTATTTAATTTGCAAATCCCTAACTTTTAATTGTTACAATTTAGTCCCTCAATATTATTTACAGATTTAATCGCCAATCTTATTTATTTTATTTAAATGAGCCCTCAAATTTTATTTAAATTCAAGTCCCTACCTTTCAATTGTTGCAATTTGACCCCTAAACTTTTATTTCATTTTTAATCCTTCAATTTATTTTTCCTATTTAATTTAACCCCCAAACTTTAATTGCATATTAGTCCCTCATGTTTTAAAAATCTTATAATTGAGCCAAAAATATTTTTAGTTCACTTTTATTGCATAATAGGTCCTCAAACTATTAAATTCTTTCAAATTGACCCCTCCAAAGTTTATATTCTTTCTATTTTGGTCCACAAACTTCTATATTACTTATAGATACTCAATATTTAAGAGTATTAACATAAATTAAACTCATTATTGACTAGACGAGGCGTACGAACAGCTAGAGGACTGATTCTCACCGCTTAGTAGACTAAAAACTCGAGAGATACTTCAGGTAGGCTCAAAAGACTCACTTTTACTTATCGCACATTTATAGTTAATGATCTATACTGTATGAGTGCCTTTAGTGTGTAATAGACTTGCCTTCGGGCTCAGACTTGCCTTCGGGCCCAGACTTGCCTTCCGGCCTAGAGCTGCCTTCGGGCCCAGAGTTACCTTCGGGTATTATATTACAGAATTTACATATCTATTCGCCTTATATATTTGTATAGATGATTAACTTGCGCTGAGCCTACTGAGTATTGTTTAAATATTCACGCGTTTCATTCTTCTACAGATTGAGGAGTTTAGAGGAGTGGCGAGACATGGGAGTTCTATTTAGGCTTATTAAATAAGCGACTTCACTTCCGTTGTTATTTTGGTAAACCGATGTATGGGATTATGTCGTTTTCAAACTTTTGAATTATTTAGTAACTTGTGTTAGATGTTTTAAACGTTTGGTGATCAAATAATTTTAAAACACTTTAGATGGTTGTTATGTCAAATGAATTTCCGCTTTTAGTTACTTGTTATACTTCCACATTTAATATTAGAAAAAAAATGGTTAACTTTAAAGAAAGAACTAACATTTCGAGTTCTTCGAACTCGGGGCAAAAAGGAAGATATATTGATCAATAAACTATCAACCTTCTACTCACGAAGTGGACAACAATAGGCTGAAACCTATCACCTTCAACTATGCGTAGTAGACAACATGTACGGCTGAATGCCACAAGAGTTGATCAGACTCCTGATAAGTTTGGGGTTGATCAGTAAAGATCAAAATGAGATAAAACTCATTCACAAGCGTCAGGCTCTCAATATTTCTTCAATGGTTGAATGATGCAAATGGTCTTCTTACATACTTATGCAAATTTAACAAAGAAGGAAACGCCCTCAACAAGTTAAGAAATAAGATATAATATCTAAAATATCGCATGCAAGTTGCAGCAAGTATGAAATTTGACTCGAGAGCATTTTATGTCCGTACAAAAGTATTTTATGGCCGCACTTTTGTTCTGCCCAAATTTTCAGCACTAACACCGTTCAGTATTTTGGCCATGACTTTTAATCCCGACATCCGATTGAGCTGATTAAAATTGCATTGGAAATTAGACTAAACAAGCTAGAAATCTTCAAGAAATAATGATATCCAAATTCGATTTGTATGTCTATCTAATTTTCTTCCGTTTTAATCAAACGAATCCTCAATCATTGAGTTGTTTGTAGAATCGAACCAAAATTGCACCAACGTGATTGTTTTAGATTCTTTTGCACCAAAACAAAGCTCCAAAACTTTAAATTGATTTAGGAGGTATCCCAGATCATATCAAAATTTCTTCTTGAGTTTGCATATTGTTACCACTTATTTTTCTCCGGTGCCTCATATTTTCAACCTTTGCAAAAGTGGAACATATATCTCTAAAAATTGACTCAACTCAACTCGGCTATTGCTTCCCAAATTGGTTTTGGCAATAGCTCTTTAAATGTTATTTGGTATCAGTTTCTACATGAAAACGTGACAATCACGGCTCTTCATTCCATAGAGATCCGACTCTCCTCTAACACAGCGTGCAATATTTGAAGCATATTCATTGGGCATTCTTAGTGTTTTGATCCAATTTCACACCACCAATTTTTGGTCCTCTGTCAAGCTATACTAAGCTTTAGGCATATAAAATTGACCTCTTTCCTCAAATATGTAAAGTTCAGACGAGAGCAATAAAGTTCTAGATCCCTTTTTCTTTGAAATTGTCTTTTGTTTTCTCTTATATATCCATCACTGTATTGAATAAATTTTCAAAGAAATTCTTCTCAATATGCATCATATCTAAATTGTGTCTTATAAGATCCATGTCCCAATATGGCAACTCTCAGAATATGCTTCTCTGAATCCAATTATGGTTGCGACTATACCCATCAAGTTCTTTTCTCCTAGTCATTCGGTCCGATGTAAAATTCGGAAGTCTATCAACACTACGCTGCAATTGAGCACCTATCACAGAGATCGGTGCCTCATCTTTCTCAATTCTACCTTTAAAAGATTTATCTCGTTGTTTTCTAAAGGGATGGTTGAACGGCAAGAATTGTCGATGGCAATAAAAAAACAAGGCTTTTGTCCATTGGGCAACCTAAAAGATTTAATATTACTCATACCGTATTGACAACACAATGGTCCATGTGTGCTCTACCTAGATAACATGCTTAAACCTGGAAAATCACTAATCGTCTACATCAATGCAGCTCTCAACTGGAAAATTTTGTTGAGTGTGTACGTCATAAGTTTCAACTCCTTCATTCCATAGCATTTTCAATTCATCTATAAGCGGGGACAAGTAAATATCAATGTTCTTTCCTGGACTTTTAGGTCTAGGGATAACCATGATTAAAAACAAGTTCTCCCATTGCGTACACATCCCAAGTAGAAGATTGTACACAGTGGAAATGATCGGCCAACATGAGTAGTCAGAGCTTGTCATGTTGAATGGGTTGAATCCATCTGTGCAAAGGCCAAGACGCACATTGAGAGGTTGAAGAGGGAAGCCAGGATAAATTCTATCGAAGTGCTTCCAGGCCTCACTATGTGCTGGATCTGACATTTCTCCTTGCATAAATCCATTATCTGCTTGCCATATAATATGTTGTGCGGTTCGTCTACACATGTACAACCTCTGAAGTCTAGAAATTAAAGGTAAATATCGCAACACCTTGTGAGCCACTCTAAGCCCAGATCTAGACACTGCATCTATATGCCAGGGATGTCCCCATGTAATACACATAGTCAAGTTTTTTGTATCCTTGTAGTATAACATACAATCGTTAACACATGCATCAATTTTCACAACTCCAAAGCCAAGACGAGATAACATTTTCTTTGTTCTGTACAATATAGGCTCTAGATGGTTATCTTTTGACAACATATCCTTAATGATGGACATTAGACGATCGAAACAACCTGAAGGCATATTATATTCAGACTTGCAGTTTAGAAGCTGAGACATTGCTGATAGTTTGGTATGCTTCTCGCAACTCGACCATAAAGGTTTGTCTGCATCTTCTAATAGAGTAAAAAACTTTGCAGCTTTCGCATTTGGTTCATGCTCTTCTGTCTCCAACTGTTGGTAGCTTGTGTTGTAAATTTCAGGTCCCATTGCATTGATACCATTGTTCGAAGGGTGAAATTATCTATCCTACCTTGTTGAGAATATGGTTCACCAAAATTGAATAAATGACCCCAATGTGGTTTACCATGTGAAGTCCAATTACTATATCCATCAATAAACCCATGTGAGGATAAGTAAACCCTTTTAACTTCTCGTTTACGTACCTTCCATTGCAGCATTTTCTGCAAGGACATCTAATCTCATTGACAACACCTTGTTGTGAAAATGCAAAATCAAGGAACTCATTAACCCCAGCCAGAAACGTTCCTAATAAACACCCGTTCTGCAATTGACAATACATCCAACTACGATCATGCGACATTCTGCACCACATCAAATGAGAATAGTTAAAGGACAATTATAACAATACATCATCACAATAATAATTATTTTAATTTGAAAATATAACATAAACACATAATTCATTAACCAAAATAAATTTACAATAAACAATACAAAATTAACAAATTTTATTCCTATAATATGTTGTTCTTATATGTACTTTTTTCTTCTCTCTTTTTTTCCCTTTTTTATTATCTACCACTAAATACATGTTAGTATGCATTTGACCATCTAATTTTTTTAATTTTTTTTGAAATGTAATAATACTATCCTTTATAGCAAAAAAATGTACTTATATATTGTTACCTTCAGTGTAATTTGAACATATAATAAGAATTAACTTCATTATTCAAAACAAGTTTCAAATAAACACTCAACAAAAAACCTATATTCATCTAATTTGTTTTGTTATGTATAATTTGCATAATGTGTTCATAAACATACTACTGCAGACATGTTAATAAAGTATTCTGTCATCAAGGGATCAATAAATTTTTCTTTAAATGTACTAAATATAACATGGTTTGAACAAAAAATATACATGTGTATAATTTTTAATTATTTCCAAAAGTGCATCATACCTTCAAAATTACATCCACCACTAGAGGCAACTATGTTTAGCACTTTTTAATCCAAATTTAAAGGATTTATGGGGTGAAATAGAGAAGATGGAGTGAAATATGCAGAGCGCATCAGAAGAGAAGAAATGGAAATGGAAGGATAAAAATGGAATAGGTTTAAGATCTGGATCTCATTTTAATTAGAATTAGCAACGGAAAACAAGACGTTGCAAAATTGGCATGTAATCATTAGCAAATTTGTAGCAATAGTTCGAAATCCATTTCTACTTTGCAATGGTGCACGTAAAGGCGTAGCTAATTTCCTACCGCTGTTGGCTTCCGTTGCTATACTGCGACGTCATTACTGTGCACCATTGCTATTTTATTTTGGGACGATATAATCCGTTCCTGAAGGCGACAATTCTAATAGTGAATCCAAGAGAGAAAATGAGTAGAGAGATAAAGTTGGAGAAGATGGAAGCGAGAAGTTGAATGGAGATTGAGATTGAGATTATCGAGCGTGATAATTTAGAGAGAAATTGTGCAAAGAGAGAAATTCGAAGATGATGGAAGCAAGACGTTGAATGGTTATTTTTTCTTTTCTCAGAAATGTTGGTTAATTGAGAAATTTTCATGGGTTTGAATATGATGAAGGGTTTATTTGTCTTCATATCAAGCTTAAAATTTATTAAATCAAACTTAAAATTTATTATGATTTACTTGTTTGAATGATCATTTCCTAAACTATTAGAAAAATTTGATTTCTTGTTTAGAAAAGAAATCAAACATGGAGAAGAAGAAGAAGAAGAAGAAGAAGAAGAAGAAGAAGAAGAAGAAGAAGAAGAATAAGGGGAGAGAGAGAGAGAGAGAATGAGGGTTTAGGGATGTATTGGTTTGTAGAGGGTAAAATGTCTGAAAAAATTGGTGAAAAAGGGTAAAAGGATTTAGTGGGCTAAATAAATAAATAAATAAATAAATAAACACGTGTAGAAGAAGAAGAAGAAGAAGAAGGGGAGAGAGAGAGAGAGAGAGAGAGAGAGAATGAGGGTTTAGGGATGGATTGGTTTGTAGAGGGTAAAATGTCTGAAAAAATTGGTGAAAAAGGGTAAAAGGATTTAATGGGCGAAATAAATAAATAAACACGTGTAGTTAGTGGACAAAAGTAAAATGTGTTAGAGTTAGTGGGCATGAAGTACCCTTGAGTTGTAGTTTTTGATCATTTTCTCTTTACTTAATACGCATTGTAAGTTGTGCTTTCGATCTCTTATCGTATTTTTATTAATAGAGATGCAACACTAAATATAAAAGAATTCAAAAATCATATAAATTAATTCAAAAATTAGAATTAAAATCTATATATTAATAAAACTAGAACAAAACCAGGACATTTTCCTGCCACTTTCACCTATTTTTCTGAATTAAAAAATCAATTTTTTATTCTGCAATCATAAACTTCCACACGCTTCCTCACGCTCCCAACCCAAAATTAATTTTTATTCTAAAATTATGCACTTATTGCTCACGCTCCAACCTACCCACCGCTTTCACCTAATTTTTTCTGAATACACCCTTCAGCCACGCGCTTTAATTATGGCAATGAGTTTCACCGCTTCTACATGTCTTTTCCAACTCGGCTTCTTCTTCAGCGTGTATACATATATACACGGATCGGATCTTTGTACACTATTGTTCAATTATTTGGCTATCACTTGCAGTACTACTATTATTATGCAATTGTTTGGGAGATTGTCAAAAAATTGCAACCGGTGTTTAGGAGATTATCGTTCAGTTGGTCGGAAAATTACATCGGGTTCTTCTTTGTCTTGTGTTAATTGACTATGCTTTGTTTTAATTTTTGATAAAATTTGCAGGTAGTGGATGAAGCATTATTCGAAACGGCTGCCAGGAGGACAAGACGACTACAGAGGCATAACTTCAAAATACATAATGGTTAGATTAGTAAATGAAGTAAAGGGATATGAAAGAAACCCAATTATTTGCTGTAAAAAACTGTGATAGAAATTATTTGACATACTGTGGTCGGTCAAGTGTATCTACGATTATTTAATTATTACAAAATTTGATGTCATTTATATATTCTATAATTGGGCTGTGTGGTGGAGAATAATGGATTTTATCGGTTTTAGAATGTTATTGAATATAAGATGTTTCAACACAATATAAAATTATGTGAAAATTTTTGGTTTTTAGTCCTGTTATTTACTATACCAGAATGTATTTGTGCAAAATATAGGCGAAAGTCTACTGAAAAATTTAGAAATTCTTATGCACTTATCCCCTTATGTGGTTTTAATTTATTACATGTGTATATGTCCCCCCGTGCAACGCACGGGTAGAAACGCTAGTATATATAAAAAAATAAAATACATATAAAAAAGTAAAATAAGGAAAACAACACCAAATAAGGAAAATATAATGAATTAAATAATGAAAGCAATTAATCATAAAAAATAATATCAAACGTGATACTGTCACCTAGGCACTCTGCCTAAGTGTCTCTTTTATTGTTATATATAGTTCGATAATAACCTCATTTAAACATGTTTTACATTTATTCCCCAAACCACAATCAAAATCTAAGACATTTACAATTTTTCTTTCCTTTTACCCTCTTTACCACATATTCCAGCCGCTCAACATTCAATTTTCGGCAGTTGTGATCCGTGACACGTCGTAGATTGACAAATTAAATGTCGTGGCATTATGAGATTTTGAATTTGACTTCTATTATGATAAATTTAGGAATAGTTGGGCATGAATTATTTAAATAATTGAAGATTCCAAGTAAAAGTAATAAAACGAAAATCCGACATCGTTACGAAAACATAATATGTAGAAATTGACACACAAAAAGGGCATGATGGCACGTGAAGCTTCCATGCATGCTAAATTGTACGTGGGACATCGCCAAGCATGCAAACCTTAGTCCACAAATTGAAACCCTAATTTTCGAAATCAAATTCCAATCTTTATTATTTTGGTCACATAAAATTAAATGTGATCATAGTATAATTTTTACTAGCCAAATTTCATACTAGCAAATAGTGTGCACTTAGAAATGAATAGAATATCATCAAATTAATAACAAATACAACAATTAACAATATAATACAAGGTAGTCTGTAAAATGTACATGAAGTGCATGGGTGTGACATTTGTTGGAAGGAAATCGCCAAGTTGTTCATCCCCCCTACTTGTCGCAACTCTTCCTCACACTTGGCACCATAATCCAATCCCACACCCAGATCACTCTACTAACATTCCCATTTTACTCTCTACACTTATCACACAAGAAAACAAACAACCCAAGGGCTCTCCATCTCTCTCTCTCTTTTGTCTCTCATTTTCTCTTAGTGAACAAACAAGCTCTCAAGTTCCATAAAATTCCTGAAGTTCTCTTCAAGGATTTGAATTCTTCAATATAATAGCCCACGTTTAAATCGGAATTCAAACTTTTACTAGTCAAAGTCAAATTGGGACTAAAATGAACTAAATTAATTTATAGGAGTTACTTTTTAGAATTTATATAAGTTGAGGATTTAATTGAAAAAAAAAATTGTAGTGACCGCGAATTTCCTTAAATTAAAATATTTAATTAAAGTAAAATCTCAAACGTGTCACTACAACTTCACCTATAGAGTTAAACAGCGTACGCTCGTCTAGTTAAAATTTTATAATATTTACTATTATATTGAATTATTTAAAATAAAAACAAAAATAATAATTTATAAAATATTTATTTATTTACCTATTTTCAATTTACATTTGAGGACCAAACTTTAGAAATTATTCGTTTTAAACCCAATTATAGGCCCAATTTTACTTCTTATGCTATAAGAAAGCCCATTTGGAGAGTAACCTAGTTTTTACCTTATTTATACAGTTTTAGGTTGATTTTAGAAACCCTAGCCACACTACTCTCCCCGCTTTCCACAATTTGCATCTTCAAGTTCATCTTCATTTCCATTCAACAAATCAAACTTCAAGCGGTAAGATTTCTTGATATTTCCATTTATATCTCTATTCTTATTTTTGTTCTAAGTTTTTAATCACCTAGCTGTATTTTTCACTTGATATTCCACACAAAATACGATAAATACACGTAAATGTGCATCACCGCTGCACCACCACCGTCAACCACAGTCACCACCGTCACTTCCACCATCCATCATCATCTCGGCCCCAAAACCCATCTACACACACGCATATACACAGATATATATAGACATATACATACACCATCGCATACATACACGCATATACGCACCAAGCTCGGCCAAAAATTTCAACCACGCTCAAAAATCCACTTCACAACGCAAAAATTATACCTACACCTTCCTCTATCTCTATAGAACATCGTAGTATAGTTTAATTTCGAAAATTTTTGAAGAATCGATCGAATTTTGAAAATACCCAAAATTTTCCTTTAATGTTCTAGCTTCAATTTCTCCCAAAATACTCAATATTTCTTCAAATTGACTTCACCACTAGCTTCACCACCTTAAACTCCACCTTCGCCACCTTTTTTTGCCGGCCAAAAACTGAGAGAAAGAGGGAAAGCCGTGAGAGAGAGAGAGAGAACCGAGAGGAGAGAGAGAGCGTACGGGAGAGAGGGAATCGGGTGATGAAGATGCTGATCCGACCCGGCCCGTTTTCTTTTTAAGTTATCCGAAATTGCAAGTCAAGTCCTCTGTTTCCTTTAATTAATTCAAGTTGGCCCCTATATTCTATTTAAATTTCGAATCCCCAACTTTTAATTGTTACAATTTAATCCCTAAATATTATTTACATGTTTAATCCCGTATTTTATTTATTTTATTTAAATGAGCCCTCAAACTTTATTTAATTTCAAGTCCCTAACTTTTAATTATTACAATTTGACCCCTAAACTTTTATTTCACTTTTAATCCTTCAATTTCTTTTTCATATTTACTTTAAGCGCCAAAATTTAATTGCATAGTAGTCCCTCATGTTTTAAAAATCATATAATTGAGCCCAAAATATTTTTAGTTCACTTTTATTGCATAATAGGACCTCAAACTATTAAATTCTTTCAAATTGACCCCCAAAGTTTTATATTCTTTCCATTTTGGTCTACAAACTTCTATATTACTTCTAAATACCTTATATTTAAGAATATTAACATAAATTAAACTCGTTATTGCCTAGACGAGGCGTACCAACAGCTAGAGGACTGATTTTCACCGCTTAGTATACTCAAAACTCGAGAGATATTTCAAGTAGGCTCAAAAGACTCATTTTTACTTATCGTGCAATTATTATTAATTATCTGTACAATATAAGTACTTCTAGTATGTAATAGACTTGCCTTTGGGCCCAGACTTGCCTTCAGGCCTAGACTTGCCTTTGGGCAAATTACTTGCCTTCGGGCAAATTACTTGCCATCGGGCCTAGAGTTGCCTTCGGGCCCAGAGTTACCTTCAGGTATTATATTATAGAGTTTACATGACTATTTTCCTTATATATATTTGTATAGATGATTAATTTGCGCTGAGCCTACTGAGTATTTTTAAATACTCACGCCTTTCACTCTTTTACAGATTGAGGAGTTAGGAGGTGCGACGAGACATGGGAGTTCTATTTAGGCTTATTAAATAAGAGATTTCACTTCCGTTGTTATTTTGGTAAACCGATGTATGGGATTATGTCGTTTTCAACTTTTGAACTAGTTAGTAATTTGTGTTAGATGTTTTGGATGTTTTGGACGTTTGGTGTTCAATAATTTTTAAAACACTTTAGATGGTTGTTATATCAAATGAATTTCCGCTTTTAATTATTTAATATACTGCCGCATTTAATATTAGAAAAAAATGGTTAGTTTTAAAGAAAGAACTAATGTTTCGAGTTCTTCGAACTCGGGGCGTTACAGCTTGGTGTCAGAGCGGGTCTACTTTTCTGTAGACTTGCACATTTTTGCAGTATTTTCAAAACAAATTTTGAAAAATTTAACAGTTTTAAGTCCTTAGAACTACCATGATCATTGTCTCTCCACCGACTCCAAGGTAAAGTGTTTATTTATGAAGATTTTTGAGTTTATTTTTCCGAATGCATGAGATGAAATATTTTGTATAAGATAGAGATGAAATACTTGTATTCGGATAGAGAGAAAAGAGACCGAGTTTGAGCTTAAGCGTGAAATCTCCTAGTGATAAATAAAGCATAACTTTAAATGTATCGCATGATATTTCTAGTCCTCGAAATTTACTTCATGATTTTCAAGCATTGACTATTGTGTATGGGTATTGTTGTTCCCTCCTGCCTATATTGAATGGTGACTTGTAATTGCTGGTGATATGGACTTTAGTTTGGTGTTATGCATTGAGATGGGGTTGTAATGGGTTTGCGATTGACTGCAATGGGAATGTGACGTGGTGTTGTATTGTGTGGTTTGATTGCTTAGGAAGATGGTTCGACCACGTAGGGCTACTCCACCTGGGGCTGATCCTAATCAGATTGACCCGACTACTTTCATGAGGAATTTCATGCGTCCCCTCGAGTGGCAAGAAGCTCCACCCGCGCTTGCCCCAGTTGCCCCTACTGTATCATCGATTGTGCAGTTTAGGAAGTACAGTCTGCCCATATTTGACGGTGAGAGTGGTCCTCTAGCTGTTGAGGAGTGGATTCAGGAGATTGAGAGGATTTTCCGACACATCTCATGCCCTGATGATCAGAAGGTGTTATGTGCTGAGTTTATGTTGAAGGGCAATGGTGGCCATTGGTGGGCATCGGACACTCGGACTAGGAGCGTCGAGCAACAAAGGGCCTTCACTTGGGAGCAATTTAAGGAGGGATTGAGGAAGAGGTACTTTCCACGGGCCCTTCGTGACAAGAAGGAGAGGGAGTTCTTTGATCTAAAGTAGGGCGACATGGATATTATTGACTATGAGAGGGAGTTTGAGGAGTTATCTCGATTTGCGGCTCAGTTATAGGAGAAGAAGGCACGCCGTTTTGAGATGGGCCTACGCCCTGAGATTCGCCAGATTGTTAGTGTTCTTGAGCTCCCCACTTTTGGGGAAGTTGTTAGCAAAGCTCAGACTGTGGCCTATGTTATGGAGGAAGCAAAGGACAAGGGTGTCAAAATGGCCAAAAGTTCCAAGAAAAGAGGAAGTGGCAAGGCCCAATTCAGAATCAGAACAAGAACAAGAATCAGATGTCCAACAAGAAGCCTAGCTATGGACCGACCAAGGGTCAGGACTTGGGAGATGTTCCTCAGTGCCCTAAGTGCAAGAAGAATCATAGAGGAGAATGTCTTTGGGGCACGGGAGTTTGCTATAGATGTGGTCAGCTGGGCCATATGGCACCAGATTGTCGCTCCAAGTCAACCATGAGTGATGGACCGACGAAGCAGATTAGCGAGCAAGGAAGGGGAAGGCTAGAGTTTTTGCCATGGATGCTGCGGGAGATGCGGATGTGATTGCAGGTATATCACTTACTCTTGTGCTCTCTAATATGACATCATTAATTACCTATCACTCCCCCCTAAATGTGTGTTCTTAACACGATCACAGGTGTGTTATCTATCTTTGGTATTCCTGTTTATGTGTTGATAGATTCTGGTGCTATGCACTCGTTTATTTCTGATGCGTGCTTGGATAGACTGGATTTGTTATTGGAGAAAATTGATAGCATACTTGAGGTTAGCCTACCATCGGGAAAGACTATAGAGACTGATAGAGTAGCCAAGACCGTACCAATAGACTTTGATGGGATGGTGCTAGAGGCGTATTTGAATGTGATTTCGATGAAGGATTTTGATATCATCTTGGGCATGGACTAGTTGACTGCCAACCATGCCGCCATCATCTGCCATGAGAAAGAAGTTGGTTTTTGAAAGGATGGAGAAGAAGTGTTTAGATTCTATGGGTCGAAGATTAAGGCGGTTCCTCGCCTTATCTCAGCTCTACAAGCGGAGAAGCTATTGGCGAAGGGAAAGAGCATGGGATACCTTGTTAGCCTTCGAGGAGAATCTATAGATGAAGTTGCATTGGATTCGGTGCCTATTGTATGTGAGTATAAAGATGTTTTTCCCGAGGATTTGCCAAGTGTCCCACCTAATAGGCAAGTGGAATTTGCCATCGATCTAGTACCAGGAGGCTGCCCGTGTCTAAAGCCCCTTACCGGATGGCTCCAACGGAGTTGCAAGAGTTGAAAGTTCATTTAGAGGAATTGCTTGAGAAAGGTTTTATCCGGCCGAGTGTGTCTCCGTGGGGAGCACCTATTTTGTTTGTTAAGAAGAAGGATGGGAGTATGAGGATGTGTATTGATTATAGAGAGCTCAACAAGTTGACGATAAAGAATAAGTGCCCTCTACCAAGAATTAAGGATTTGTTTGATCAATTGAAGGGTGCTTCGGTTTTCTCGAAGATTGATCTGAAGTCGGGATACCACCAGTTGAAGATCAAGTCGACAGACATACCGAAGACAACATTTAGGACACGATATGGGCATTACGAGTTTACAGTGATGCCTTTCGGTCTCACGAATGCACCGGTATTGTTCATGGATTTGATGAATCGAGTCTTTCATCAGTACTTGGATAAATTTGTCATTGTGTTTATCGATGACATTTTGATCTATTCCAGCGATTCTGATCAGCATGGAGAACATTTGGGGATTGTTCTTGACGTATTGAGGAGAGAGAGGCTATATGCAAAGTTCGAGAAGTGTGAATTTTGGCTCGAAAAAGTTGGATTCTTGGGTCATATTGTGACGGTCAAGGGCATTGAAGTTGATCCTTCCAAAGTTGAAGCTGTGATGAATTGGTCTACTCCTACAAATGTTGGGGAAGTAAGGAGTTTTCTCGGGTTAGCCGGATACTATCGACGACTAATTGAGGGTTTCTCCAAGATTGTGGGTCCCATGACTCAGTTGACTAAGAAGGGTGTTAAGTTCCAGTGGACCGATCAGTGTGAAAAGAGTTTTGAGGAGTTGAAGAGTCGATTGTTTACGGCACCAGTGTTGACTATACTCAATGGTACTGAAGGTTTTTTCATTTATAGTGATGCTTCTAAGCAAGGATTGGGATGTGTATTGATGCAGAAAGGGAAAGTGATTGCCTACGCGTCGAGACAATTGAAGCCACATGAACAGAATTATCCGATGCATGATTTGGAACTTGCAGCAGTAGTACATGATTTGAAGATTTGGCGTCATTACTTGTATGGGAGTTAGTGTGAGATTTACACAGATCACAAGAGCCTCAAGTACTTCTTCACTCAGAAAGAGTTGAATATGAGACAACGCCGTTGGCTAGAGCTTGTGAAAGACTATGATTGTACCATTCTCTATCATCCGGGTAAGGCTAATAAGGTGGCAGATGCATTGAGTAGGAAGAGTGTTGAACAGTTATCTGCATTAGGTACTATGCAAGATCAAGTCATTCGGGATTTGCAGAATTTAAGATCGAAGTACGAGCTCCGCCGAGTGGGCGATCGAGCAAGCTAGCAACCTTAATTGTCCTGCCAGACTTGAGAAGTCGAATTGTAATGGCCAAGGGAAGGATAAGTTCCTTGAAAAGATCAGATTGGAGGTTGGGACTGGTAAGATGATAGGTTTTGAGATTTCTTCAGATGGAGCACTTGCATTTAGAGGGCACTTGTGTGTGCCGAAAGATGAGCAGATAAGAGATGAGATTATGACAGAGGCTCACTCGACTCCTTATGTACCACATCCTGGTGGAACAAAGATGTACCGTGACCTACAACATACCTTTTGGTGGAGGAACATGAAAGGTTGCATCGCGAGATTTGTGGCGAGATGCTTAGTCTGTCAGCAAGTTAAAGCTGAACACCAGAGGCCTTTGGGATTGTTGAATCCCTTGGAGATACCAGAGTGGAAGTGGGAGAAGATTACTATGGATTTCGTGACGGCTCTACCGAGATCCTCGTGAGGACATGATGCCGTATGGGTGATTGTGGATCGACTTACGAAATCTGCACACTTTCTACTAGTTAGGATGACTCTCAGCATCGACCAGTTGGCACAGTTATATGTTAGAGAGATTGTTCGACTTCATGGGGTACCTGAGTCCATTGTTTCAGATCGAGATCCGAGATTTACCTCGAGATTTTGGGAGAGCTTACAGACGGCGATGGGGACGAAGCTCAGATTCAGTACCGCTTACCATCCCCAGACGGATGGTCGATCTGAGCGTACCATTCAGATATTGGAGGATATGTTGAGAGCATGTGTTTTAGTCCTAGCCGGGAGTTGGGAAACTCATTTACCACTTGTAGAGTTTGCCTACAACAACAGTTTCCAGGCCACGATTGGGATGGCGCCTTATGAAGCATTGTATGGGCGATGGTGTCGATCGCCAATCTATTGGGATAAAGTTGGAGAGAGAAAAAATGTTGGGACCAGAAATGGTAGAGAAAACTGTTGAGGCTATAGAGAAGATCAGAGTGAGGATCAAGGCTACCCAAGATAGACAGAAGGAGCTACCCGATAAGAGGAGGAAGGACTTGAAGTTTGAGATTGGAGAGAAAATATTTCTCAATGTGTCTCCCATGAAGGGCACCATACGTTTTGGGACGAAAGGGAAGTTGAGACCACGGTTTGTTGGACCGTTTGAGATACTAGAAGAAGTTGGGACAGTAGCTTATCGTTTGGCTTTGCCACCCGAGCTTTCATCGGTGCATAATGTATTTCACGTCTCACAGTTGAGGAAGTATGTCCATGATCCGAGTCATGTGCTGAAATTTCAATCTTTGGATATTCAGAGGGATTTGTCATATCAAGAGACACCCGTGACGATCATAGATCGAAAGGTCCATGTCTTGAGGAATAGAAGAGTTCCCATAGTTAAGATTCAATGGGGTAGTCATGGCAAGGATGAGGCAACATGGGAGAAAGAAGAAGAGATCCTATCCCAATACCCAAACCTTGTAGATCAAGTAAGTTTATGTTTTAAGTAAATTTAAATTTCGAGGACGAAATTATTTTAAGAGGGTAAGGTTGTAGTGACCGCGAATTTCCTTAAATTAAAATATTTAATTAAAGTAAAATCTCAAACGTGTCGATACAACTTCACCTATAGAGTTAAACAGCGTACGCTCGTCTAGTTAAAATTTTATAATATTTACTATTATATTGAATTATTTAAAATAAAAACAAAAATAATTATTTATAAAACATTTATTTATTTTCAATTTACATTTGAGGACCAAACTTTAGAAATTATTCGTTTTAAACCTAATTATAGGCCCAATTTTACTTCTTAAGCTATAAGAAAGCCCATTTGGAGAGTAACATAGTTTTTACCTTATTTATACAGTTTTAGGTTGATTTTAGAAACCCTAGCCACACTACTCTCCCCTCTTTCCAGATATTGCATCTTCAAGTTCATCTTCATTTCCATTCAACAAATCAAACTTCAAGTGGTAAGATTTCTTGATATTTCCATTTATATCTCTGTTCTTATTTTTTTTCTGAGTTTTTAATCACCTAGTTGTATTTTTCACTTGATATTCTACACAAAATACGATAAATACACGTAAATGTGCATTACCGCCACGATCACCGCCGCACCACCACCGTCACTTCCACCATCCATCATCATCTCGGCCCCAAAACCCATCTACACACACGCATATACACGGATATATATAGACATATACATACACCATCGCATACATACAGGCATATACACACCAAGCTCGGCCAAAAAATTCAACCACGCTCAAAAATCCACTTCACAACGCAAAAATTATACCTACACCTTCCTCTACCTCTATAGAACATCGTAGTATAGTTTAATTTCGAAAATTTTTGAAGAATCAATCGAATTTTGAAAATACCCAAAATTTTCCTTTAATGTTCTAGCTTCAATTTCTCCCAAATACTCAATATTTCTTCAAATTGACTTCACCACTAGCTTCACCACCTTCAACTCCACCTTCGCCACCTTTTTTTGCCGACCAAAAATTGAGAGAAAGAGGGAAAGCCGTGAGAGAGAGAGAACCGAGAGAGGAGAGAGAGCGTACGGGAGAGAGGGAATCGGGTGATGAAGATGATTATCCGACCCGGCCCGTTTTCTTTTTAAGTTATCCGAAATTGCAAGTCAAGTCCTCTGTTTCCTTTAATTAATTCAAGTTGGCCCCTATATTCTATTTAAATTTCGAATCCCCAACTTTTAATTGTTACAATTTAATCCCTAAATATTATTTACATTTCGAATCGCCTATTTTATTTCTTTCATTTAAATGAGCCCTCAAACTTTATTTAATTTCAAGTCCATAACTTTCAATTGTTGCAATTTGACCCCTAAACTTTTATTTCACTTTTAATCCTTCAATTTCTTTTTCATATTTACTTTAACCCCCAAAATTTAATTGCATATTAGTCTCTCATGTTTTAAAAATAGTATAATTGAGCCCAAAATATTTTTAGTTCACTTTTATTGCATAATAGGACCTCAAACTATTAAATTCTTTCAAATTGACCCCCAAAGTTTTATATTCTTTCCATTTTGGTCCACAAACTTCTATATTACTTATAGATACCTTATATTTAAGAATATTAACATAAATTAAACTCGTTATTGACTAGATGAGGCGTACCAACAACTAGAGGACTGATTTTCACCGCTTAGTATACTCAAAACTCGAGAGATACTTCAGGTAGGCTCAAAAGACTCATTTTTACTTATCGTGCAATTATTGTTAATTATCTGTACTATATAAGTGCTTCTAGTGTGTAATAGACTTGCCTTCGGGCCCAGAGTTGCCTTCGGGCTCAGAGTTGCTTTCGGGCAAATTACTTGCCTTCGGGCCTAGAACTACCTTAGGGCCCAGAGCTACCTTCGGGCCCAGAGTTACCTTCGAGTATTATATTATAGAGTTCACATGGCTATTTGCCTTATATATATTTGTATAGATGATTAATTTGCGCTGAGCCTACTGAGTATTGTTTAAATACTCACGCCTTTCACTCTTTTACCGATTGAGGAGTTAGGAGGTGTGACGGGACATGGGAGTTCTATTTATGCTTATTAAATAAGAGATTTCACTTCCGTTGTTATTTTGGTAAACCGATGTATGGGATTATATCGTTTTCAACTTTTGAACTAGTTAGTAATTTGTGTTAGATGTTTTGGATGTTTTGGACGTTTGGTGTTCAATAATTTTTAAAACACTTTAGATGGTTGTTATATCAAATGAATTTCCGCTTTTAATTATTTATTATACTTCCGCATTTAATATTAGAAAAACAATGGTTAGTTTTAAAGAAAGAACTAAAGAAAGAACTAACGTTCCGAGTTCTTCGAACAAGGGTCGTTACAATAATTGTGGACTTAATTGAGTACAAGAGGTAAGTTGGGTGATCAATTGCCAAAAGCTTATATTTAATATATGAAGCAATAACCAAACAAGGCCTTAGCCAATTTGTCAAAAAGGAAAGATAAGGGGGTGGCCAGAAGAGAAAATCGGGGAAAAAGAAAAGAAAAAAAAAGAAAGGAAAAAGAAAGAAGAAAAAGGGAAAGGAAGGAAAATTGGGAAGCGTAGCCTACTTGGTGATGCCTATTGTTTGGGCTTGTCATTTATAAGATTTTCTCCCAATTCCATTTAGGCAAGTGAATAATTTGGCTACTCTACGTTGTAAAAATTAGGGCCTTTTAATTTATGGTTTAAATATGAGTATGTGAAAGAGAAAATGATGAATTTGATGATATGTATTAAGTATTTATGTTGATTGAAGTATATACTTGCTATTGAAAGCTAGGGTTTTAGTTTTTTGGTTAATTTGAAGATTTAGCTATAAATGAGCATGTTTAGATATATTCTAGTCCATTTTAAATTGGGAAATATTGGAATTTGATATGATTGGTAGTTAAGCGATTATTAATATTGGTAGATGAAGAATTAACTAGTAAGTTGGCCTCCTATGGAAATGAGGATTATATTGTTTAAGGCTCTAATTTGAATTCTAAATGATACTAAGAATTTGGTAGTCTTGGAGAGGTAGTGATTGTTCCACTAAGAGGGGGAAAACACTATAATAAGAGAACCAAGTGTAAGGATTGATTTGAGAATGAAGCTATCTACCATTTTATTAGTTTAGTGTTGATCCCAATATTGTCTCTTATCTCAGGAGGTAACGAGGAGATTGGTGCAGGTATTGGTCGAGCTAGGAGGCGATCATTTATTTTGTGAGTGGAAAATTAGTTATTTGAAAACTTAGAATTTTACATAAATTCAAGTATTTATGCTTCTTAAATTTTTACAAGGATATTTCAAAGTTACTTGTTTCCTTAGAAATGGATTTCAAACTCCGTAAATATTTATAGAAATTCCTTGATTATAACACTATTGCAAATGAATTTAATTTTTTAGTAATTTCTTTATAAGTAGCTTGTTTTAGCGTAATGGATTATTGTCATATTATTCTAGCATCATGATATGAATTTCAAACTCACCAAGTACCCGATATAGTTATCTTTTCTCATTCTAGTGCGCTGAGGGCCTTCGGCTGCGTGCTAGAATTAGTAACCTACTCTTATGTACTAAGGGGCTACGGTCGTGTATAAGGGTGTATGTATGCATGTAAGGTCTTTGGGATCCACTTTGGTGCACTGAGGGGTTATGGGCCGTGTATGGAGGTGTTCTATTGTCTACGCGCATATGACTATATACGGGTTACAATTTCAGTAGATGAATTTATGGGGTGCTCTTTTGGTGTGGATTTTGTTAGGTATTAAGGATTATTAAATATGATGCTTATGATCATGAGATGGTTTCTCTACGAGCAAATTATTGACAAGTATGTTTTATGTTAAGTTTTTAAGGCTTGTGGATTAAAGTGTCTTTAACAAAAGATTTACAAATGTCTTCACTACAAATTTCCACTTATTGGGTTGTATACTCATGTTTTCCCCTAACCCTTTATATTATAGGAAGAAAATAGCATTTTGAGCATCATGGAAGGGGCTTTTGCAGCATTCGCCAAGCTATAAACATAGGCAATTCCATGATCTATTTTGATTAATCCCTTAGAAGTGATATTATATTTTAACCATGTAGATTGGATTTGGGGATGTATTTTGTTAAGTGTACGTGAACATTTAGAAGTTCTATATTTTGGGATGTAGTATGATAGGGAAGTGATTGAGAATTAAATTACTTGGTTGAGCATGTTTGGATGGTTTGGAAGTCCTCAATTTGTCTAAGTATGTTTTGCTTGCTAATTTTTAATGCATTATAGGTTGGTTAAGTCAATATTACAAGGGGGACTCTGCCAAAATTTCTTATGAAAACTTGGAGCGGACTAAATTTGCATATGAGTGTTTTTAAAGGATAGTATGGTCAAGATGCCTTGGTGGTGGATTCTGCATCTAGTTGGGCACCTGCTATCGGCACACACCTCGTCTCAGGTCTAGTACGATGGTTTGGGACGGGTCGTGACATTCAACCTCTCTAACAATAGAAGGTGGGTAAATTATCAATTGGTAGATTTCACCTTTGAGTAAAACCAAACTCGTAAGTGCAAGATTAACCTTCTCTTCTTCTATGCAAATTTATTGGCTTCTAACATGAAATGATGAGGTTATGAACTGTAAAATGGCCTCAATTGAGGAATTGATTTGAAAATGGAAATTTTCTTGCTTATACCGAGAGCTGAGTAGGGGACTAGGGATGAGGATTTAATGGCGCTTTCTATTGATTGTTTGTTTTATTATGATCACATTTCACTAAAATTTGGAAGGAACAAGTGATTGCTGATAAATTACATGAGTAGAAATACATGATGAGGAACCCATGAGACACACACTACGCATGATTACGATCAAAACTTCAATTGGGTTGTAAATCGTAGTATGTGAGGCGGTAAAGACACTTCAAAAAAAAATTTGGAAAAGTCAAAGATTGTTGGTTGAACCGACATTTCCAACCGCCAATGATTTCCTATATATATGCATAATTTGTTCCATGTAATGTATCCCATTCTTGAATTACAATCTCATCCTAGAGATTACAAGCCCCATGGAATCCCATTTGTTGAGTTGCAAACTCTTTGTAATCCGACAATTGGGAGATAAAGAGAGAGAGAGAGGTTTGGAGAGTTACAGAGAAAATAAGTTGTGAAATTTCTCCTAGCATTTCGTGTTCTTTCCTTTATCAAAGAGAGAGTATTTTCTCCTCGTATAAGAGAGAGGTTATCATCAATTGTGCTCTCCCTATATTAGAGAGAAGTTGTAATCCTTTTGTTATAGTGAAATCCTTCTATAGTTTACCCGTGATTTTTATCCCGAATTAATTTGGGGGTTTTTCATGTAAAATCTCGCGTTTCTCATTTATCTCATTTCTACTTCAGTTGCAATTGTATCTCCAATTCTACAACAATCCTAACAAGTGGTATCAGAGCGCCAGGTTTGTAGCCGGTTGTTGTGTTACAATCATATCCAGTTAGTGGAAAGGATATATTTATAAAAGATGGCGACGAAGTACGAAATAAAGAAGTTCAATGGGAATAATCTCTCATTGTGGAAAATGAGAATAAAAGCAGTATTGAGAAAAGATAACTGCTTGGCGGCAATTGGAGAAAGGCTCGATGAGCTCACGAATGATGATAAATGGAGCGAGACGGATGGCAATGCTATTGCTAATCTACATCTAGCACTAGCCGACAGAGTATTGTCAAGTGTAGCGAAGAAAAAGACAGCAAAAGATATTTGGGATACGCTCACAAGGTTATACGAGGCCAAATCACTACACAACAAGATCTTCTTGAAGAGAAAGTTATACACCCTTTGGATGATGGAGTCAACTTCGGTAACAGACCACATCAACACCCTTAATACTCTATTTTCACAACTTTGAACAATGGGGCATAATATAGAGACTGGTGAACGTGCTGAAATTCTACTTCAGAGTCTACTTGATTCGTATGAACAACTCATCATCAACTTGACCAACAATTTGGAGATGCTAGTCTTTGACGATATTGCAGCTGTGGCTCTTGAAGAAGAAAGTTGGTGCAAAAGTAAAGAGATAGACCAGGGAACTCACAATAGGATGAAGCTTTAATGATGGCGAGAGGTAGATCAACGGA
This sequence comes from Jasminum sambac, assembly GCA_018223645.1. NCBI lineage: Eukaryota > Viridiplantae > Streptophyta > Magnoliopsida > Lamiales > Oleaceae > Jasminum > Jasminum sambac. The sequence goes on along the minus strand of CP073644.1, from coordinate 9,996,209 downwards.
ACGTGGCCCCAGTGGGAGTCAAAATCAGAGTAGATCAAAGTCAAGAAGTAAGAAAAATGTCAAGTGTCATCACTGTGGCAAGAAGAGTGAAGAAGAGTGAAGATTAGGAGTGTTGGTATCTCAAGAAGAGTGAAGATGATAAAGGTAAAGGTCCCGAGACATCAAAAGCTCAGGGTTGTGTAGCAAGTACTTCGGATGAGGGCGAAATATTATACAGCGAAGCAACAACAGTTGTTGAAGGCAGAAAAAGGTTCACCAACGTGTGGCTTATGGATTTAAGAGCTACATGGCATATGACCCCTAGGAGAGAATGGTTCCACCAATATGAACCTATCTCAGGAGGATCTGTGTTTATGGGAGACGATCATGCCTTGGAGATTGCTGGTATTGGCATTATCAAATTGATGATGTATGATGGTACAGTTCGCACCATCTAGGAGGTACGACATGTGAAAGGCTTGAAGAAAAATCTATTGTCATTGGGACAATTAGATAGTATTGGGCGCAGTACTCATGTTTGAGATGGGATCATGAAGATCGTTAAAGCGCCCTTGTGGTGATGAAAGCAGAAAAGATAGCAGCTGTAACGCCCCGAGTTCGAAGAACTCGGAACGCTAGATCTTTCTTTAAAACTAACCATTTCTTTTTTTTTCTTCTAATATTAAATGCGGAAATATAATAAATAATTAAAAGCGGAAATTCTTTTGATATAACAACCATCTAAAGTGTTTTTAAAAAAAAATTATTGAACACCAAACGTCCAAAACATCCAAAACGAGTTACTAAATAGTTCAAGGGTTTGAAAACGATATAATCTCATACATCGGGTTATCAAAACAACAACGGAAGTAAAGTCATTTATTTAATAAGCCTAAATAGAACTCCCATGCCTCGTCACGCCCCGAACTCCTCAATCTGTAAAAGAATGAAAGGCGTGAGTATTTCAACAATACTCAGTAGGCTCTGCGCAAGTTAATCATCTATACAACTATATAAGGCAAATAGTCATGTAAACTCTGTAATATAATACCCGAAGGTAACTCTGGGCCCGAAGGCAACTCTAGGCCCGAAGGCAAGTAATTTGCCCGAAGGCAACTCTAGGCTCGAAGGCAATTCTCTTACCCGAAGGTAACTCTGGGCCCGAAGGCAATTCTTTACCCGAAGGTAACTCTGAGCCCGAAGGCAAGTCTAGGCCCGAAGGCAAGCAGTTACATCAATTACATACATTTGCACACTCATATAGTACAGATAATTAACAATAATTACGCGATAAGTAAAAATGAGTCTTTTGAGCCTACCTGAAGTATCTCTCGAGTTTTGGGCCTACTAAACGCTGAAAATCAGTCCTCTAGTTTGTTAGTACGCCTCGTCTAGTCAATAACGAGTTTAATTTATGTTAATATTCTTAAAATATAAGTATCTATAAGTAATATAGAAGTTTGTGGACCAAAATAAAAAGAATATAAAACTTTGGGGGTCAATTTGAAAGAATTTAATAGTTTGAGGACCTATTATGCAATAAAAGTGAACTAAAAATATTTTGGACTCAATTATAGGACTTTTAAAACATGAGGGATTAATATGCAATTAAATTTTGGGGGTTAAATTAAATAGGAAAAAGAAATTGAAGGATTAAAAGTGTAATAAAAGTTTAGGGGTCAAATTGCAACAATTGAAAGTTAGGGACTTGAAATTAAATAAAATTTGAGAGCTCATTTAAATAAAATAAATAAGATGGGGGATTAAATCTGTAGATAATGTTGAGGGACTAAATTGTAACAATTAAAAGTTGGAGATTTGAAAATTAAATAAAACTTGGGGACCAACTTAAAACAAGGATGGAACGTGAGGGACTTGTCTTGCAATTTTGGTTTTAAAAATGAATTTGGGCCGGATCTCATCTCTTTCACCCGATTCAACCTCTCTCTCGCTCGTTCTCGCTACTCTCGGTTTTTCTCTCTATTTCCGGCGAGTTTTCGCCAGTAAAAATGGCCGTGAAGGTTGAGTCAAGTGTGGTGAACCTAGTGGTGGTGTTAGATTGAAGTAGTATTGAGTTTTGAGGGAGAAATCAAGGCTTGAACACTTAGGTAAAAATTTGGGTATTTTCAAAATTGGTTCGATTCACTAACAATTTTTGAAATTAAACTATACAACAATGTTCTAGGGATGGAGAGGAAGGTGTAGGTGTGATTTTTCTGAATTAAAGTCGAGTTTTTGGGTGTCGTTGATGTATGGCCGAGCTTGTTTGTGCCTGTGTAATGGCGTGTATCTATGTGTATGTATATATCCGTGTGTGTACGTGTGTTGATGATGATGGTGGTGATATGGTGGTGTTGGTGGCTGGTGAAGGCGGTGGCGCGGTGGTGTCCAGCCGTTGAGACGGTGGTGGCGTGTATATACGTATATTGTATATGTTTGTATTGTAAAATCAAGTGAAAATACAACTAGATGATTAAAAACTTAAAATAACAAAAATAAAAAAAATGGAAATATGAATTAAAACATCAAGAAATCTTACCTCTAGATGATAGTTAGTTTCTTGAATGTGATTGAATAAGATGATTTAGGAGGTACTATTTGGGGAAAGATGGGAGAATAGAGAGGCTAGGTTTTTGAAAAACAACCTTAACTTATGTATATAGGGTAAGAAACTAGGTTAACTCTAATTGGGCTTTCCTTGTAGCTTAAGAAATATAATTGGGCTACAAATGGGCCTATAGTTGGGTTTTAAAAATATAAATAAAATTATAATTGAACAAGAAGTTAAAGTTTAGGGATTAAAACGAATGATTTCTAAAGTTTGGTCCTCAAACATAAATTAAAAATAAATAAATATTTTGTAAATTTTTGTTATTTATTTTTATTTTAAATAATTCAATATAATAGTTAATATTATAAAATTTTAACTAGACGAGTGTACGCTATTTAATTCTATAGGTAAAATTGTAGCGACACGTTTGAGATTTTACTTTAATTAAATATTTTAATTTAAGGAAATTCGCAGTCACTACAGTAGCAAATCTGTACATGCTTAAAGGAGAAATACAATAAGAAAGAGAAGCGTCAACTGCAATAGTGAATTCGGGAGAAGACGTGATGATGATGTGGCATCATAAACTTGGCCACATGTCTGAACAAGGTTTGAAGACTCTCTCAGAAAGAAAGCTTCTTCCAGGGTTCAAAAAGGTATCTTTACCATTTTGTGAGCATTGTGTTACTAGTAAGCAGCACAGATTGAAGTTCAGCAGTTCGACTGCTAGAGTAAAGCTATACTTGAGTTGGTTCACTCTGACATTTGGGAAGCACCGGTTGTGTCCCTAGGAGGTGCCAGATACTTTGTATCATTTATTGACGACTACTCCAGGAGATGTTGGGTGTATCCAATTAAAAAGAAGTCAGATGTGTTTGAAGTTTTCAAAATCTTCAAAGCGCGAGTTGAACTTGAATATGAGAAAAAGATCAAGTGTTTGAGGGTAGATAATGGAGGAGAATATACTGGCGATGAATTTGATAGCTTCTGCAAATAAGAAGGTATCAAAAGATAATTCACGGTGGCACACACTCCACAACAAAATGGAGTAGCATAGCGGATGAACAGAACTTTTTTATAAACGACAAGAGCGATGTTGAGAACTGTAGCGTTGGCCAAATCATTTTGGGCTGAAGCAGTCAAGACTGTCTGTTATGTGATCAATCAGTTACCATCAACCGCAATTGATTTGAAGACTCCGATGGAGATGTGGACGGCTAAGCCAGCTGATTACTCTCGCTTACATACATTTGGAAGTCATGTATATGCTATGTACAACGCCCAAGAAACATCAAAATTGGATCCGAAATCAAGAAGATGCATTTTCTTAGGGTATGCTGATGGTGTTAAGGGGTATCACCTGTGGGATCCCACTGCCCACGTACAAGGGAATAATCAGCAGAGACATTGTATTTGCAGAAGATAAGGTACAAAGCGATGATAGCACTTCTGAGAAGAAACCAGAGACTACTGTTGTTCAATTTGAAAACCAACAAGAACAAGAAGTTTTACATTCTTCTGAAGCAGCACCAGAGCACGAAAAACAAAAGCAAGCTGAGTATGTGACTCCACAAGTTAGACGGTCAACTCGGGAGAGGAAAGAACAAGCTTGGCACTCAGATTATATTATGGAGGGTAATGTCGAGTACTGTCTACTAACAGAGGATGGGGAGCCATCGACTTTTGTTGAGGCTATAAAGAGTTAAGATGCTTCTCTGTGTATGACAACAATGCAGGAAGAAATGGAAGCTCTTCATAAAAATAAAACTTGGGATCTTGTTCCACTACCACATGAAATGAAAGCCATTGGAAACAAATGGGTCTATAAGATCAAACGAGATGGCAATGACAAAGTGGAGCGGTATCGTGCTAGATTGGTGGTTAAAGGATTTGCTCAGAAAGAAGGTGTTGATTTCAATGAAATATTTTCTCCTATTGTTCGACTGACGACAGTTCGAGTGGTCCTGGCGATGTGTGCTACATTTGACTTGTATTTAGAGCAGTTGGATGTTAAAACTGCATTTCTTCATGGAGAACTTGAAGAAGAAATTTATATGCTCCAACCAGATGGTTTTGAAGAAAAAGGAAAAGAGAACTTTGTTTGTAGGTTGAACAAATCTCTGTACGGTCTCAAACAGGCACCGAGATGCTGGTACAAGGGATTTGATTCCTTCATCATGACCCTTGGATACAACAGATTGAATGCAGATCCTTGTGTCTATAACAAGAGATTTGGTGATGGTGATTTCATTATTCTACTGTTGTATGTTGACGACATGTTGGTAGCAGGCCCTAACAAAGATTGTATTACAGAATTGAAGGCTCGATTGGCTAGGGAGTTTGAAATGAAGGACTTGGGACTAGCAAACAAGATTCTAGGGATGCAAATTTACCGAGACAGAAATAGTAGGAAGATTTGGCTTTCTCAGAAGAATTACTTGAAGAAAATCTTGTGACGCTTCAATATGCAAGATTGTAAGCTAATCTCTACCCCTCTTCCTATTAATTTCAAGTTATCCTCAAGTATGTGCCATAGCAGTGAAGCGGAGAGGATGGAGATGTCTCGAGTGCCGTATGCATCAGTAGTGGGTAATTTAATGTTCGCTATGGTCTGTACAAGACCAGACATTGCACAAGTAGTGGAAGCGGTTAGTCGATACATGGCGAATCCTGGGAGAGAGCATTGGAACACTGTAAAGAGGATCCTGAGATTTATCAAGGGTACCTCAGATGCTGCATTATGTTATGGAGGATCAGACTTTATTGTTACAGGCTATGTTGATTCGGATTATACAGGTGATCTTGATAAAAAACAAATCCACCATAGGTTATATGTTTACTCTTGCTGGAGGAGCAGTGAGTTGGGTTTCGAAATTGCAGTCCATTGTGACTATGTTAATGATGGAGGCAGAATACGTAGCAGCTACACAAGCCAGCAAAGAGGCAATATGGTTGCAAATGTTATTGGAGGAGCTCGGATACAAACAAGAGAAAATTACTCTATTTTGTGATAGTCAGAGCGCTTTGCATTTGGCAAAGTATCCAGCATTTCACTCACGAACAAAACACATAAATATCACTTTGTTTGTGAGAAGGTGGAAGAAGGAAGTGTGGATATTCAAAAAAATCCATACTAAAGATAACCTAGCAGATATATTGACAAAGCCGGTTAACAATGACAAGTTTAAGTGGTGTCGATCTTCTATTAGCCTGGCAGAGACGTAAGCAGCATGGACATGGCAAATGTAGAAAGGGGAGAATGATTACTACAAAAGTGACTTTAAGTGGGATAATGAGGCGGTAAAGCCACTTAAAAAAAAATTTGGAAAAGTCAAAGATTGTTGGCTGAACCGCCATTGCCAACCGCCAATGATTTCCTATATATATGCATAATTTGTTCCATGTAATGTATCCCATACTTGAATTACAATCTCATCCTAGAGATTACAAGCCCCATGTAGTCCCATTTGTTGGGTTACAAACTCTTTCTAATTCCACAATTGGGAGGTAAAGAGAGAGAGGTTTGGAGAGTTAGAGAGAAAATAAGTTGTGAAATTTCTCCTAGCATTTCGTGTTCTTTCCTTTATCAAAGAGAGGGTGTTTTCTCCTAGTATAAGAAAGAGGTTATCATCAATTGTGCTCCACTTATATTAGAGAGAACTTGTAATCCTTTTGTTATAGTGAAATTCTTTTACAGTTTGCTCGTGGTTTTTACCCCGAATTAATTTGGGGTTTTCCATGTAAAATCTCGTGTTTCTTGTTTATCTCATTTCTACTTCAGTTGCAATTGTATCTCCAGTTCCACAACAATCCTAACAGTATGTTGATGATTGGGAGAAGTTTGAAGTCTTTTGTGTAATAAAATTAGAGAAAATTGAAGAAGCTTGAAGATTTCTAATTTTCTTTAAACTAGGGAAAAATTATTAAGTTGAAGAGTGAAAAGTTTGAAGAATCCTCTGGAATAAAATTATTAGCATCTTGAGTTAGTAAAACTAAATGGAATTTACTCCAAATTGGGGATGAAAAATATATATGTAAAGGTTCACCAATTTGGATTTACAAGGAAGGAAATTAATACAGTGATGAAGAACATTCTTCATCCCAAGTAAATGAGGAAAATGTACGAACTTTGCCTTTTGTACTATTAATTTTGTGGTTAGAATGTCAAGTATGGAATCTGAAAAATTTTGTTAAGTCATGGCAAGATAAAGTTTAATGTATGATGTTATGTGTAGATGATCTCGAGTGAAATAGTTGGAAAATACAACGCATAAACTTTAATTTTGATGGTTTCATGGCTAAATGAACTTTTGAATAAATCTGAAAATTTTCTTTAGATTATGAAAATTAAAAATTGAAGCACAAGTCGAGAATGTGGTGTTTTGGCTAATTGGCTTCAATCTCGTGAGTTATATGATCAATGTGCCCATGTGAAGAATTTGAAATTTTGTTGTAAGTTGAGAAAAATGCATGATTTGGTGCTCTTTACCAAGTTGATGGAATTACCATGCAAGGTTGTTTATTGTTGAATGTTGTAAAGTTTTGCAAGGCTTCATGTTATGTTATAGTTACATGAATGCTCCATCTAGCATAATGTGGCGCATTTCATTCATGTAACTCGTTTGAACATGAGCACCAAGCATGCAAGAATTTCAAAATGTTTTGAAGGATTGGTTGATTGGTTGCTTGCTCTTATGATGTGATATGATGATGATTTGATCGGATTATGCATGCCCAGGGCATGGCGTTGTATTATGTTTTATGTGGCCAAGTTTGTACCATGTGCACCAGAAGTTATGTCCATTTTTATATTAAAAAAATTCTATATAAACTTTCAAAATTTTTTTTGGGTCGTGGGGCTGTGCCCGTGTGATCACCCCTAAGTCCACCAATGGCTATAACTTGCCGGTAGTTTAACATTGTATTTTAAACCTGTGATATCAAAAATTCATTTCTGACTTCACTAATTAAATGTATATTATCCAAACTTCTTTCTTCTTTCTTTTTTCGCTTTTTTATTATGTAATTTTAATTTTATGTATTAACTAAATTCTTTTAGTTTATGGTGAGCACTATACAATAGGACAATAGTTGCTAGTTCTGACCAAGTGAGATTTGGAAGCCGTCTGTCTTTTTATTCAATTTTTGTTATTGAATAAAAAAGAAAATAAGTATGTGATTTACACATAATTGAGCGGAGTTATAATCGAAGAGAAACTGAAACATACCGAGAGTATTGTTGTAAAAAAACACCCCAATGAAGTTAATGATAGCCCAAAAGAGATCAGTTTTTTTCTTTGATGCCCATGTTGATCTCTTGGATTTCAAAACACCTGGAAAAGTTGAAAAAATGTCATATGACTAATAATCATCGATCTTATCGTATCTCCAAAAAGATTGATGAATGATGAGATATCATATTCATGCTCTAAAGCTTCATCACAGGCAATCCCAAAATATAGTTTGGCAACAGATGCTCGCCTGAGAAAGTTGATGCACGGGATGAAATCTTAACAATGGTTTGTACCACAAAGACACTACCTGGGGTTAAAAGTTACACTACACATATTTTATTTTGTATTTTTATTTTATATTAGAATGGTTAAAAATGTCGATTTAATGTGTGTGCTTAGTCATTTTTATTTCATTTGTGGTGGGATTAAAATGTGGGTTGAAAATCAGATTTTGTAGTGGCAATACAATTTCCTTAATTTAAAATAAAACTTATAAATATATGATGTATGATCGTAAATTCTGTATTTATTTATATATGAAATACTCTAAATTTACACTTATAGATTATAAATAAATATGATTTTCATAAACATAATTGCAAAAGTATATATTTATTATTGAATTATTATGTTATTTGTAGTGTGAAATTATAATTGTGTTGTCTTATACCATTTGTAACACCCCGAGTTCTAAAAATCTGGATAGTTAATTCTTTCTTTAAAACATTTCATAATAATTTATTATAATAATAAACGTGGAAAAACAATTAATAAATATTTAAAATGCGAAAATTTATTTAAAATAGTGATCACGTTAGAGTGTATAATAGCTCAAAACATTTGAAATAACTTACTTTTACAATTCGATGTTACTTAAAATAGCAACGAAAAGTGAAACTTATTTATTAAATAACTCTAAGTTGCCACCACGCATCGCTATGCCTCGACTCCTCAATCTGTAATTTTTAATTAAATAGAGAAATTATGAGCATTTTAAATACTCAGTAGATCCCACGCATAACAATCGATATATGTTACAAATTAAATGCACATAATTATCAATCATTATAAAAATACAAACAACTATATATAAAGGTTCATTCACCATTAGTTCCCTCTAAATCGTGCACGTCATCATAGTGTTTAAAAATACATCGTAATTATATGCAAGGCTAAAGGCCTATCATTTTAGTGATAATAAACACATTGTGAGTAGGCTTGAAACCTATTGTCATAGTGTCGAGGAAGCACATCGTAAATATGCTTGAAGCCTATCGTCATATTACTGAGTACGCACATCATAATGTAACATTTATATGCAAGTAATTATAATAAGTACTAATTATAAATGCGCACATTTTGAATTTTTTTTTAAAAAGGGAGTCTAACTTAAATTTTTCCAAGTATTCGAGCTTAATAAGCGATGGGAAATTAGTCCTCTAGCTGCTCGTATGCCCTATCTAATCAACAAGGTGTTTAATTTACGTTAATACACTTAAATATTTAGTGTTTATAGATAATATTGAACTCGTGGACCAAAATTAAAAGAATATAAAACTTTGGGAGTTGATTTGAAAGAATTGAATAGTTTGAGAACTTAATATGCAATAAAATTGAATTAAAAATACTTTGGACTAAATTATAAGAAATTTAAATTATGGAGAACTTAGATGTAAATAAAGTTTGTCGGTTAACTTAAATAAGAATAAAAAAATTGAGGAGTTAAATTGAAATAGAAGTTTAGGGGTCAAATTATAATAATTAAAAGTTAGGGACTTAGAATTAAATAAACTTTAGGGCTCACTTAAATAAAATAAATAAATTGTGGGGCCTAATTTTAAAATATAGTTCAGGAGTTAAATTATAAAAATTAAAAGTTGAGGTTATATAATCTAAATAAGCCACAGGGACCAACTTATAAGAATTGCAAATTCCCTACTTAAAAATCAGAATTTGGGGATTTAATCTGACGCAGGCTTCTTGTTCCTCGTCTATGGCTCTGCTGGGAAAAAAAGAAGGAAGACCACTGGCGATTCCGACTGAGAAAGTGGCGGCGACTGCCGGCGAGGGTCAAGTGGAGGTCGGTGGTGGTATAAGCGATTTCAATTGAAGGAAATGATAAAGATTAGGCTCAAATTCAAAGGTTAGAGTGGAAGCGAAGACTGGGATTTTTTTTCTTTTTAAAAATTCAATCCATTTTTCTTCCTTTTTTCTTCTTTCTAGTTGATCGATCTATAGGGTTTCTCAAAGGTATTGTGAGGTGGAGATGGAGGTTTGGTGTGTTTGTGTGGGATGTATAGATACATGATGTATGTAAGCAGTGGCATAGCTAGGATTTTCCACCAGTGCGGTCCAAAATGCTTGTTCTATTCAATTCAATTTTGGTTTACTCGAATTTTGTGTTGAATGTATGGTTGAGAATAAGAGAAGATGTATTAAAAAATATTAAAAAAATTGTCAAATCAATATTTGAATGGTTGAAAAGGATGAAAGAAAAAATAGAGTTAAGGTGATGAAATTTAATATATATAGAACAAGAGATCGAAAATATAATACAATTTCATAATAAAAAAATATAAATGTCATATCTTATAACTAGTTTTTATGGGCTCTCATACTCGGTTTGTGCCGCCCCAACTCTATTTGAGCTTTCCAAAACTCTATTCGTGCTCTCAAGCAATATTTCTTGAGCAATTTTATTTTTATTTTTATTTTTATTTCAGAAAAAATATATCTCCTTAAGCTGAATTTAATGACACAACAACTTATCTAACAATTTATCCAATTCATCAACTTACTGTTTACAGCAGTGTATCCAATATCTAAAACATAAATTTATCCAATTTATAGAACAATTTGGCTTACTCATCCAATTTATCAAACAATTCATCCATACTATAAAATATCCAATGAGAATAATTTATCAGATTCAACAATTATTGAATAATTTATCCAGCAACTCAATAAATCAACTCATCATATTCAAATATTAATAATAATCAAACCAAATTACCCAATAGACCAAATCTAATTTGAACTACAAGCATAATCGCATTATAGAAACTCATTTACATATCAAACAAATTAAGGTTTTACCAATCAAACAATTATTTAAAATGAACTATTCAGCTGGCATAAACCCAAAATTATTAGATTAATGTTTAAGGCTTTAAACTCTTATTTCAATTGCTAATCCAATAAGATAATTAAACTTGCTCACTATGTTCCAGCGTCCTCATTAATTTCTAGAGCAAATCTGATTTAAATTTTCAAGAAAAAATAAATCTTAGTTTTCAGTTACAAATCTAATTTCTAACCTTATTTCATTCGCCTATATGGAAGCAGATGAATGGAAATCAGAATTATTGGATTGTTCCATGAATTGGAGAGTTAAATTTCAAACCTAAATGCTGGAAGCCGATGAATATAAGTCTGAATTGTAGAGTTAAATGTTGGAAGCCGATGAATAGAAACTAGAATCACCGTCGTACCCCGGTTGCCACCAAGATCCAAGTTGTCGTCGCCGTCTAAAGCCAAAATATAAAACCACGTGAGGGAAATGAAGGTGTTGGGACTTAGGAGTGATTAATATATCAGGGACTACACTAAAGTCGATGGAGGTCGCCGATGAGAAGTTGAGAACCACGCTCAAGTTCTAGCGAGTCGGCGAGAAGGAGAAAGAAGCGAGAGAACGAGAGACGAGACTGGAGAAGGCTGAAATGGGTTAATTTTTTTTTTTTTTAAAATTTTTGGGGCCAGAGACTTCAGGCCCAAATTTCCCCCCCAAAATCCAGTGCTGTCCATGGACCGCATTGGCCCAAACGTGGCTCCGCCACTGTATGTAAGTATGCGAGATGGATGTATGCGTGCGTGTGCGTTTGTCTGTTGAGTTGCTGCTGCTAATTGCATTGCTGTGGGGATGGTGGTGGTGTGGTGGAGCCGCTGCTACTATGTGTTGCTGTTTGTGTGAGTAGCAGTGAGAAGGTGTAGCTACTGGTTAAAGCTTCTACTGACTATGGCAGAAACAATTAAAATTGAGTGAAGAATGTATGTTAGGTAAATGAATGAAAGGAAATGATATCTACCTACTAGTCACTAGTTGATGTAGATGCTTGTGTTGTGGAGATACTAGAACAAAAGAATTGAACTTGGGATTAAAATGCTGAAAATGTTAAGAAACTACTATTGAAAACTTGATAGAAAATAGAGTATAGTGGAGAAAAGTCAAGAATTTACCTACTTGATTACTTCTTGTGAGTTGTGTATGGGGAATGAAATGAAGATGATGATGAAACCACTATAGATTGTCTTGATGGAGGAGGTGAAGGATGGAATAGAAGATGAAGCATGTGTTATCTGGATTTAGGGCTTAAGGATGGTAGGTATAAGCTTAATTAAAATATTTAAAGTGGATGAATTAGGGTAAGAAAGCTATGGTGAAACTTTCTTAATGGATAAGAAATGAAAATGTACTTTAAATGGGTTTATAATTTGATTGGACTGCAAATTGGGCTAAAATTTGTAATTGGTTAAAAATAAATTCCGTTTGAATAATTTAAGTTATAAGAAATTGGGCTATAACTTAGGCTAAAATATATTTGAGTTAAATAACAATTTATTTTGGGGTAATTGCAAACTCTTTAAATTTAAGAGTCGAGAAATTGAAAATTCTTGAAATTAAATTAAATGGCAATGGGAATTGAAAATAATAAGGATTTAGATACCAAAGATCAAAATAAAGTTTATTGGTGTCCAAATTATTGAAGTTTGGGGATCTAGTAGAAAGGTCAATTCTTGGAATTTAATAAATAACTAAAGTTAAAGTCCATGGATTAAAATTAAATATGAAGTAAGTTTTAGAATTGGATTATTGGATTAAAATTGAACTTTAAATTGTACTTGAAGTTAAGATTATGCTCTAATGAATAAGATTTTGGGGATTTAATCGAATAAATTTGAAAGATTGGTCCTCACAAGTAAATTTTTTTAAAAAATAAAAAAATAAACAAAAATTTTATAAATCATTTTCAATGAATACATAAATAATTTACAATTTAATTAGACGAGTGTACCCTACTAAATTCTGTACGTAAAGTCGTAGCAACACATTTAGGAAATTTAATTTAAACAAATATTATATTTAAGAGAATTCGTGGTCACTACACCATTGATATTGGTTGTAGCATTAATTTGTACTATTTTTTGTGTGTATTTATATACAATTAAAAATATTAAAAACAAAAATCATATTTAAAATATCTATTGCATAAAAAATCATATATCAATATCATCTTAAAAGCGATAAGATGGACGACCATGTCCAAAATGACATCGTTCAATTTAATCCAATTAAATGGAACGACATCGTTTACACACGCTATTGTAAAGATTGGTTCGAAACCGAACTCGATGACTTTGCCGAGATCCGCAAATATTTATGTTTTTGGTTTTCGCTTTTTCTCTGCCTTCTTAAATACTCAGTTCTTTCTCTCTCTACATTTCCTTTGTCGCAAACACCATTATTTACCTTTTTCTTCTGTGATATAGTTAGGTTATAGTTCCAGGCCTTTTTCTTCTTCTATGTTTTCCTCAGATCTGGAGTTTTCTCATTTTCGCTTTGGCTTAGGGTTGTTCGGTCTTCAATTTTTTTTATGGAACGGTAAGCCAGCTTTTACTGCTTATCTTTTGATAAATTGGAAAGAAATTATGTTGTGGCAGAGTCCAATCTTGGTTCTTTCTGGTCGAATCAGTTGCTAGGTGCTTGTCACACAACTCAGTTTTTTGTTTTTTTGGGGTTCACAAACAGTTGGGTGGCGTACATGTTGCCTCTGTAGCTTTGGTGTTCTTTTTGGTCATCTGGATATATAGATGACAACTTCTCTGGTACTTGAGTTCTTTTTCTTTGCTTTTTATTTTCTTTATTTTTTTGTTGTGAAAAATATTTAATGATAATGAAGAATCAGCACGTACTTGCTAATGTGTCTCCCATTGGTTGTTCATGTAAGTCTCTGCGAGTAATATATTTATAATGTTTCATAGTTTTCAAGTTGGTAATTTCCTTTTGCTAAATTTTTTCGATCTGTCTGTCGCTGAGAAAATTGTAAAACTTATCCCTTTTTTTGGGTGAATTTTGTATTGATTTGAATATTTTCTGCCCTGTCTTTTTGTAAGAGATAAAGAAGAATCAAGACATTTGTAATTACAATAAGATTTCTTGATTATCACGCTTTATTGGATCTTTATTTTTGTAATTTCTGTTGCTTTGGTACAAGTGATGGATTCATATTGTAGGTAATGTTGATTCGAAATTTTTATTTGTTGGTATAATAATCACTCTTCATTATTTGACAATCAAAGACTTCATGAGGCTTGCCCTCGGTAGTTGCTTTTGTGTTTAGTGTTATTACTCTATTTAGTTTCGACGAATTTGATACACTAATTCCTTTCTATGTTTGAAATTTTTAATTATTTTATCACAAGAAATTTTTAATTAGTATTCAATTTTATTATTTGTGGATGAAAATTTGAATGATGCTTTATAACAAATCAAAAAAATTAAACTGTTTGGTTGTTGTTTGTTTAATTGAGGTGAATTAAGCACTGTTGTGTTTATTAGATTGGAGTGTGAAGTTTTCATTTGGAATTATGGAAGCTTCCTTTTGGTTGTCAAGGAAATTAATGATTGAGTTGATCTAATGTCCAGCTTGCCAGAATTACCACTACCACTATTTGTTTTTTTATGTTCCTTTCGGACTTGTGAAACTCGAACTATCTTCAAATTTGACAGTATAGATCGACGTAAGCTAATTAGCACATTCTCTTACTAGCTCAATCAATTTGTGAGATGTTTTATATCGCAAGATATTGCACAGTTTATGTTTAGCCAAATTCCACTATCATAGATCCGGTAGTGAGGTTAGACTTGTGAACTCCGATTAGGGTTCATTAACTTCATCGTTTACATTTTTAAAGTATGGTTTACATTCCATTGTAACATGCTGGTCATGTTCTTTTATGGAGTTCGAGAAATTGAGAACTATGGGTTGTTTTTTTGCTTGTCTTTCTTTTGTGTTTGAGCAAATTCTTGGAAGAGTAAATTTATTTGAATTTGTTAATTGTTTAAATATATGGACAAAAGTCCTTTTTACCTGCAGGCTTTTAAAATGAATTAGGTGATGGATCTACCAATCTTATGAATTTCGATGAAATTCGTTTATTTCATGTCATCTTTAAATTAATTTCTCAATCATTCATTGAAAATGGTCTTATAGGTACGATTTAAAAGAATAAAAGATGAAGTCTTTAACTTGGTTGTTGTTTGGGTATGACTATTTTATAGATTTATGATAATTTGTGTGTTTGCATGGAATTGGCACCTATATATAATAGATATGTTTATACTTGACTTGATTCAAATTTGCCTATTGGAATCCATTGTTTGATACTAAACACAATAATTATGAGACTGAATACTAAATGCCTACAGAGAATTTTGTTCCCATCTAATTACTTTAACTGGTAGGCCTTTGGCTCAATGCCAGTGTACTAACAAGTCTGTTAATTAAGAATTATGCCAAACTATATTTGATTTGCATACATAAAACTCATCAATCAAATTTTTTACCATTGCTAGGGCTGGGTGTGGGTTGGGTTGGGTAGGTTTTAGGTCAACTATAAAGTCAATCCAATGAAGTTTGGTTCGATAAAATCAAACCCAAAACCAACCTAATGGTTTGTAAACCTAATCCAACCTAAACCATATAATTTGGTTTGTTCAGTTAGGTCTTAAACATAATAAATTCAATTGGACTAAAATTTTTCCATAAATAACAATGACCATAGGCCCACAAATATAAGATGGACTCATAGACAGATAAAAATAAACATCTTAAATAACATAATAGTAAAATCATCCAAATTTGAGATATTACAGTCACCTAATTGAGATTAGGGATGGCAAAACGACCCGCTAAACCCGAAAACCGCGGATACCCGAACCGAACGGATCGAAAAAACCCGAACCGATGGGTCGACGGGTCGGATATGGTTTTCAAGTGTAAAACCCGAAACGGATATGGGTCGGATATGGATATTAGATACATACCCGAACCCGAACCGAATAACCGTATTTTTTTTATTATTTTCTACTAAATAAATCTTAAAATAATAAAGTAAAATTTACTTTTCATTTCAAATTCAGTAAATTTACTTTCCATTTCAAATACAGTGTCATTGCAGAATGCCAAGCGGTAGCCAATTGAAAAGAAATCCCACATCGGTTGAAAATTGGGACTTGACATAACTTTATCAATATAAAAGGACACCAAAGGCTGAGCTGCTGTGCAAAGACAAACCCAAAGGTCAAAGCCTGGTGATTGGAAATGGGGCTGAAGTTAAATTTTGAAGAGTTGAACTAGACTTATAAAATTTTGATTTTGTTTTCTTCAAGGATGATGGACCTAGTCGACTTGCTTTCGGATCACCGGGTTTTGATTGAACAATTGTATATATCAAATAAAAAAAAAAGGTAAACGGGTAAACGGGTACCCGAACGGGTTTGAAAACCAACCCGAAAAAATACCCGAACCGAACCCGAACCGAATACCGCGGTTCGGATATGGATATGGATATGGGGTCGGGACCTCGGTTCGGATATGGGTTTGGTCGACCCGAACCGAACCCGACCCGTTGCCATCTCTAATTGAGATTTGGGTTTTCAACCTTTTTAAAAATATATCTTTATTTATTATGATTGTGTTGGGCTGGGTTGGGTTTTGGGTAAAACTCACAAACCAACCCGACCAAGCAGTTTAATGGAAACTGCAAACCAAACCCTACTTACTAGAAGCTGAAACCAACCTAACATAATTGGTTTGGTTTGGGTCAATAGGTTGGTTGGGTTGGATTAGGTTATCCCCAGCTTTAACTGCTACCTTCAACTTATAGCTTTCTTTCATAGTATTTCTTACCTGCACATCTCTACCTAAGATTTTTGCCTTTCCAATGGTGAAGCAGTTGTCATTAATTTGAGCAAGGTACAATGAGTTCCGGTTCTTCGCAGGCTCAAATACATGCTCGTAAAAAAAGATGTAGGGCCCCATATGCAGCAAACAAAGATCGTATAAATAAAAGGCGTCGAGCAATATGGGCTGAAAATAACATAAAACATCAAGGTAACTATTCATTACTGCCTTGTAACTAATAGAGACTATATCTTAAATGTATCTGATTATATGTATTATAGTTGTTTGGCTTACTTTTTTTGACCTCTATCAATTGGGCACAAATGCTAGATTCTTAATTGACACACTGGTGAAACTTCTGTTGATGAACATTGCCTGACGGTAGGGTTTCAGATTCTTAAAAATGTCCCGGTTGACTTTATACTACCTTCTGCAACAGTTTGTCAACATTGTTTTCCCAAGGAAATGTGGAAAGCGCCAAATAGTTTTTGTTGCAAAGATGGCCAAGTAAGATTGTGTCATAATGAAATGCCAAATGAACTTAGGCAGCTGTTTATTTCAAACACACCAGAAGCATTGGAA
Organism: Jasminum sambac; assembly: GCA_018223645.1. Lineage (NCBI taxonomy): Eukaryota > Viridiplantae > Streptophyta > Magnoliopsida > Lamiales > Oleaceae > Jasminum > Jasminum sambac. Next base: position 9,978,900 of record CP073644.1, on the reverse strand, counting down.
TTCTAGGAGATTTGCCGGACCTATAAGAACCATTATGCTTTTACATCATTTGGTGTTAACTATGACAAAGATTTATGTCGAATGAACAATGGTATATATACTTAATGAACAATGGTATATATACTTTTAGAGTCCAAGGACAAGTATATCATTATGTGAATACGTTATTACCAAAAAATGATAGTCTTTCCTACTTGCAATTGTATTTTTATGACATAGAACATGAAGTTGAAAATAGAGCTAATCTATCGGAAAGATTTATAGTAATGTTGTGAAAAATTAATTGAGATATTACTTGTTAATCCATATTATCAAAAATTTAGATCCCTTGGTGAATTTAAGTCATTAAAATCAGTTACTCTAGCTCTTCAAGCTAATCCAAGCCTTGACCAAAGAGTTTTTAACAAACCATCTGCATCCCAAATGACTCCTATGTGGGTTGAAGATGACCCTTCTATTACAGTTACTACATGTGATATATGTATAAAAAGCATTCCAACGAAACACATCGTTTTATGGATGCTATAATCCTTTATAGTACCCTCTTTTATTCCCATACGGTGAGCCAGGTTGGCATGAGGGTATAAAAAAGTGCCTCAACCTAGTCATACAAGCAATTAGCCAACAACTAATTCGTTTTTATAAGTTGATGGATCTGCCGCAAACTTCATTATACGTGAAGAAACATGTTATTTTTTGACAACTCAACAACCTTCTGCACCAATTATTAGGCCAAGATCAAGCAAAGTAACACAGATCCACTGTAATAATGAAAACAACATGCAAAAATAGTAAAAAAAAATTCGAAAAAGAAGAGAGAATAAAAGATTTGTTTTGACCTACAGGTTCTGCAGTTCGGATTTCTCCTACTCTACGTTGAGCTCCACAAAATTTGTGGATTCTTCGTTCAAACTTCACTCGTAGACAAAAAATTGACAAAAAGTTTTACAAATCTCTCACAACTAGCCTTAGATCTCATAGATCAAGTAACTTAAACCCTAAACACTACACATTCGTGCAATGTACAATAATCCCTCAAGCACTCACTCTAAAATACAAAGGAGAATCAAGTAATTCACCTATCACTCAAATCTAAAGAAAAAGCGAGATTTAATCACTAGCGTATTTTCACATGTTGAGACAAAATAGAATGAGAAGCTGCATGTTTGCTAGAATGGAAGATGAGGGGCATATATCAAGCTCAATACCTAGTTGGAGTAAGCTGTCCAAGTGAGAAGCCCAACTGCCAATCAAATGGGCTAAGCCCAAATTTGGTGGCACACCCAATAGCTCCACCTTGCCTCCAAATTTCTCACAGCCAAGTGAAGTTCGAATCTCAAATCCAACGTGTTTTGCATCTTCACTTTGTACCTGCAAAAACACATAGTTAGTAAACTATTCTAAACTCAAGTAACTCAACTAAAACTAAAATTTAAATAGAATTTAAGAATGTAAACTCAAACTTGTAAACAGCCTGATACAGGAGGCCATTTACAAAACTTAGCCGTCAAGGTCACCATCAAACGCATAGGTTGCACTTTGACCATACGTATCCAGAAGTTCTCTCTTCTTCTTTGGACAATCTTTAGTGAAACACCCATTTTGTCTGTAGCCACAGCACTCGTATTCCTTTTGCTTACCCTTTTCTTTTTCTTTCCACTTGCCGTTCCCATTTTTCTTGTTGTTTTGGCCCTTAGCTTGATTTCCAACATTATCACCCCTAGGCCAGTCTCCACCCCGACTTCTAGAATACACCACCTGACCACCATCACTAGAAGTTGCTTCAACTGATCTCAACTCCAACTTTTTATTTCTCAAGGCATTGGCAATAATATCCGCAATCTAACTATCTCGCCTATACTCAAGAGCACTCTCTAAGTCATGATACTTATCAGGTATAGAACTCAAAAGAGCCAAGGCTTTTTGATCTTCAAAAACGGTCTTACAAGCATTAGTCAAATCAATGGCAAGTTTGTTAAACTTATGCAAATTCTCATCCAAGTCAATGGAAATATCCATCTTAAAATAAAAGAATTGCTTAGGTATAAAGCACTTATTAGGCATAGTTTTCTTATCATAATGCTTTTCCAAAGCAGTCCATAACTCACCAGTAGTTTTAGTATCACCAATAGTTCTAATCACATTTTCAGATAAAGGCAGAAAGATATTACCCCATGCAGATTTCATTAGCATCATTCTTTCTAGCATTAGTGGTGCCAGCTGGCCAAGAATCCTCAAGGGCCTTAGCACACCTATTTTGCATAAGTAGTGCTTTCAATTTAAGTGGAAAAATTTTAAAATCATCCTTCCCCTCAAAGATCCCCAATCACTAGTTAGAGTAGTTTGAAAAGGAACTCACACTATCTTTTGAGAAACTCTTTTTCAAAAAACCCTTAACAAAATCAATAACTAGTAGTTTAAAGTGAATTTCAACGCTCAATTCTCCAAAACCAATCACTTAGTGAAAGAACTCTCTAGCAACCCACAATAATCACATATAGTCAATAAAACTAATGGACACAATCAGGCAAATGGAAATTCAAAAACAGTCATGGATGTACACTCACAATAGCGCAAAAAATGCTTTTGATGATAGCTTAGCAATCACAAATGATGCAAGGCTCTAAGATATGGCACACTCAAGCAGGGGTAAATAATGAAGACTCCTCTTAACCAAGAGATCCCACAAACAGAGCAAATGACTCCAGCCCAAATATGCTATCAAAGGGACTACTATTTACTCACCTAACGCAAAACTTCTGGTAAAAAACAAGAACACAATTCAAGACTCTGGCAGAATATAAGCTATTGCTCCAAAATTAACTAACACTTCTCAAGTAAAACAAAATTCAAACAAGAACTATACACACAAATAATTTCCAGAAAATCACAACAATATGCAAATATCACAAGAATGAAGAACTATTCGAGAGCTACCAATTAGCTGTGCCCTTTTTACCATCTCAACCTTTAAAGGGCAAACTATGAGGAATCCAGACAAAAGTAGGCTAGAAGGAACCCGCAAAAAGCTTCAACGGAGGAAAGCTAAAGGGAAACAACAGTAAAACAGAGGGTTAGAGTGCACCCTGGTCATACTAGCCGAAAAAGAAACTAATACCAATGCAAATAACACTCAAAAAATAGTTTTAGAAAATATGAAAAAGAAGAAAGAACACAAGATGTAGTGACCGCGAATTTCTTTAAATAAAAAAATAATTAATTAAATAAAATCTCAAACGTGTCACTACGACTTCACCTATAGAATTTAATAGCGTACGCTTGTCTAGTCGAGATTTATATTATTTATTGCTATATTTAATTATTATAAGAAAATAATTTATAAAAGATTTATTTATTTTCAAATTTACTTTTGAGGACCAAACTTTTAAATTTATTTATTTTAGTCCACAAAGATTTTATTTTATTTTATTTTATTGCTAAAGCCCAATTTATAGTTCAATCTGAGTGTAGAGTCTATTTAACCTAATTAGTAGCCCATTTACGACCCAATTGTGTTCTAACCCAATAAGAATGCTCCAAACCAATTTCTTGCTTTAGAATATCCTTTAAATACTCATTGTTGGAATTTTTTCAAACCCTAGCTCCATTAACATCATCATTTTACTCCATTTCATTCTCAACTTCATTCCATCCATCCTCATTCCACTCCCATTCAACATCTAACAAGTGTTTGAAGAGGTAAATTTCTTAACTATTATCCAATTTTATCTTTGTTACAATCATTCTTTTCTTTAATAATATTTTTTACTATTGTTAATCAATACTAAATTACTATGGAATTTTTCACTTTACTATAGAATTTTTCGCTGCCCTTCATTACGATCACACAAACGCATAGCAACTACTCATTCATCTCACTTCATTGACGCTCGTTTATACACACTAGCAACAACATCCAGTATAGCAGCAACTGCTGCTGCATCATCTTCACCAAGCACCACCATTACCTACACAAAAATACACGCATAACTCACGGCCAATATATGCACCCACGTTCAAAACTCACGGCCAATATATGCACCCACGTTCAAAACTCAATTTCACGACCTAAAAATTATACCTACACCTTCTCCTACCTTCGTAGAATATCATAGAGCCATTTAATTTAAAAAATGGCTTAAAGATTAGGTCAAATTTAGAACATGGACAAAATTTTTCCTCAACCTTCAACCATCAAATTCGAGCTCAATAACCACCAATTTCTTCAATTTTCGCCACCGAGAAGACCACCGCCGCCACCACTACCTTCGCCGGTGACTTCCTCCACCGCCGCCGACGGATGGCCGGCCAATATTTTTCTATTTTCTTTCATTTTGGCTGAAAAATAGACACGCGAATGAGCAGCTGCAATTCCATGGAAATTTTGACCAATTCTTGATTTTTACTTCGAAAATTTCACGTCAAGTCCCCCAACTTCTTTCCTTTATTTAACTTGGTCCCTACAGTTTATTTACTTTATAAATCCTTAACTTTTAATTCCTATAATTTAACCCCTAAATAATGTTTTCAAATTAAATCTCATAAGTTATTTATTTGACTTAAGAGAGCCCCTAAATTTTATTTAAATTCTAGTCCCTAACTTTCAAGTGTTGCAATTTGACCCCTAAAACTTTTATTTCACTCTTAATCCTTCAATTTCTTATTCTTATTTAAGTTAACCCCCAAATTTTAATTGCATCTTACTCCTCCATGTTTTAAAAATCTTATAATTGAGTCCAAAATATTTTTAGATAAATTTTATTGCATATTAGGTCCTCAAACTATTCAATTATTTCAAATTGACCCCAAAGTTTTATATTCTTTCTATTTTGGTCCATAAACTTCTATATTATCTATGAATACTTAATATTTAAGAGCATTAACATAAATTAAATTTCTTATTGACTAGGCGAGGCGTATGAACAGCTAGAAGACTAATTCTCACCGTTTAGTAGGCTCAAAAGTCAGGAGAGACTTAAGGTAGGCTCAAAAGGCTCATTTTTACTTATCGTGCATTTATTGTTAATAATTTGTACTATATGAGTGCTTTTAGTATGTAATAGACTTGCCTTCAGGTTTAGGCTCGCCTTCGGGCCCAGAGTTTGCATATCTATTTGCTTATATACTTGTATAGATTGATTAACTTGCACAAAGCCTACTGAGTATTATTGAAATGCCCACGCCTTTTATTTTTAACAAATTACAGATTGAGGAGATCAGGGATGTGGCGAAACGTGGAAACTCTCTAGGGTTTATTAAATAGGAAATTTCGTTTCCATTGTTATTTTGGGTAAACTGATATATTGAAGTATGTCGTTCCAAACATTTTGAACTATTTAGTGTTTTATGTTAAATGTTTTGAATTTCTAGAGATCGAACAAATATAAGATACTCTAAGTGGTTTTTATTTTAAATAAATTTTCGCATCTTAATTAATTGCTATCTTTCCGCATTTATTAATATCATTGTTATATAAAAAAAATAATGAAATATTTTAGAAAAAGAACTAATGTTCTGGGCTCATAAAACTCGGAGCGTTACACAAGATTTGTTTTGACCAGGAAGCCCCATGGTTTGGATTTCTCCTTCTTAGCACTGAGCTCCACAAAATTTGTCAATTCTTCACTCAAACTTCACTGGTAGACAAAAAAATTGGCAACAAGTTTTACAAATCTCTCAATCCCAGCCTTAGATCTCACAGAACACTAAACACTAAACACTCGTGCAACATACAATAATTCCTCAATCACTCACCCTAACATATAAAAGAGAATTAGTAATTCACCTATCACTTGAATCTAGAGAGAAAAGAGAGATCTAATCAGTAGGGTTTTTTCACACATTGAGAGAGAAAAGAATAAGAAGCTGGGTATTTGCTAGAATGGAAGAGGAGGAGTATACATCAAGCCTCGATTCCCGGTTGGAGTCAGCAGCCCAAGTGAGAAGCCTAACCTCCAATCAAATGGGCCAAGCCCAAATTTGGCGGCACACACATAAACAAATGCAGTTTGCTAAATGGATTTTCTGCTTTTTTATGTTAGAATTTGATATTTTTTCCCTATTTTCTTTGTCGCTCCTTTTTTCAATGAATATATTAACTATTTTGTCTTCCCTACTACGTTTTCCAGACTAATCATTTACGAGGGTTGATATCGTGGAAAGAATATTATTGCTACAAGTTACAAATTCTTGAATGTGGTACATCTGTTCTTCTGCGTAGTGGTCAGTTACTACAACAATATATTATTGATATGTATATGAAAATTGAAAGTGTTAAATTATATTTCTTTTGCAACAACCAAGAACACATTAGAGTTGAACTGCATCAAGGTGTGGTAGATAGTGTTGTTGTTGGTGAAACATTAGGTCGCAAAGTAGGTGAGAGAATTGTGTTGCCGGGCTGTTTTCTTGGGGGGCCTACGGACAACTTTAGGCGTTATATGAATGCAATGGCTTTAGTTCAACGGTCGTAAACCAGGTTTGTTCCTTACAATAATGTGTAATCCAAATTGGCTAGAAATTAAACAAGAACTATTATATAACGATGAAGTACAAAGTTAATTCCGCGAGTATTTAAGCCTAGGTTAGAAGCATTAAAGAACGATATTCTTAAAAAAGAAATTTTTGGTCCAATTGTTGCGTATATATATGTTGCTAAATTCCAAAAGCGAGGGTTACCAAATGCTCATTTCTTGATTATTTTAATACCAAATAATAAAATTACATCCCCTGATGAAATTGATAGTGTTGTCTCCCATGAAATCCCAATTGAAATTGAAACTGCATATCTTCGGAGTTGTGCTGTTAAACAGATGATGCATGGGTCGTGTGGAACTTTGAACTCAACTAATGTGTGTATGGAACAAAAATGCAAAAATAAATATCCAAAAGAATTCGTAGAAAAGGCCTCGGTTGGAGACAACTCATACTCAACATATAAACGCCCTAATAATGGTGAGGTGGTCAAAATTCAAGGTCATTATTTAGATAACAAATGGATTGTCCCATATAATCCGTAACTACTTGCAAAATTTGATTGCCATATTAATGTTGAGATATGCTCTACTGTGAAAGTAGTTAAGTATTTGTACAAATACGCATACAAAGGTCATGATTGAATAAGCTTTTCTTTTGGTGCTAATGAACAAGAAGAACTTATTGATGAAATTAGTAGGTTCCAATAAGCTGCTAGACATCTGCTCCAGAAGCTGCTTGGAGTATATATGGATTTTTTTATCTGAACATGGTCCTACAGTGGTTACTTTATAGTTGCAACTTCCAAATATGCAAACGGTTACCCGCAAGGACTCTAACAATTTAGCGCATGTTGCTAACAATGAATTCTTACAACGTACTATACTTACAGAGTTTTTTCGAATGAAGTTGATTGATCCTAATGCAAGATCTATTTTATATACAGAATTCCCCATCTAATATGTTTGGGATCCACAATCTCGTTCATGGCACGAACTAAAAAAGAAAAATGCTATTAGTGGGATTGTTTCTGCATCCCCTAATGAAGGCGAATGTTATTATTTGCGTGTTTTATTCAATCATATCAAGGGGCTCACTAGCCGCAATTTTTTTACACATAGATAATATAACAGTTGGAACTTTTCTAGAGGCTACCTTTGAACATGGTTTGCTAAATGAAGACAAAATTTGTGATTGTGTATTGCTGAAGAAATAATATATCAGATGTCGCAGTCCCTTCGGCGACAATTTGCTACAATCTTATTATTTTGTGGTCATAATAATCCTTGGATACTGTGGCTAACATATAATGACTTCATGATAAAAGATTATGTTGGACAGGGATTATCCAAAACATTAGCGTAGAAAAAAAACTTAACACGTATAAACAACATTTTAAAGCTCTGTAGAAAGCATATGAATGATTATAATTTAGTTTCTAACAATGTGTCATTAACTGAACAAGAAAAGTTAACTGACATGTCGCTGAGGAAACTAGACATTATGTTTATGAACTTAATAATGAATCAGTTGTCGATAAATTAAATACTGAGCAAAGAAATGCATATAACACTTTTTGAACAAAGTATTCAACAACCATGGTAGTGCCTTTTTTATTGATGGATCAGGAGAAATTGGGATGACTTTTTTTTTTAATGCAAAAGTTTGTTAACACCTGTCAGAATGCATGAACTTGTGGCCCTTGCAACAGCTTTCATCAGCGTACCTGCTTCTCTACTTCCTAGAGGTAGAATTGAACATTCCCGGTTCGAAATACGTCTTGACTTATGATGCGACATTAACTATTCTGTAACCAAACAATCATCACTTTGGCAACTTATAATAATGAGTAGATTAATCATATGGGATGAAGTGCCCATGACTCATCCCTTTACAATTCAAGCTCTGCATAAATTGCTACAAGATTTAATGTCCAATGATTTACCACTGGGTGGGAAAGTAGCCACTTTGCTGGTGATTTTAAGCAAATACTACCAGTTATTCAGAAAAGTAAATAGCTGATAAGTGTATTTTATGCACTTATTTAGGGCCTTTAAACTCTAATTAATTGAGTTTTATATTTATTTCATGCCTAAGTTTTGCAAAGTATTGTTATTTTAGGAGAAAAATTAGATTGGGAAGAAATTGGAGCGAAATTGGAGCAAAATTGGAGTAAGAAGGGCCAAAAGAAGGAAAGTTTCCAAATCTAGGGACGATATCGAAATAGTGCTAAAGATTGAGGATAAATTTTGACCTTAATAAAAGTGGAATTTGGGAAAGGCTATTTTCGGATAAATTGTAGATCTTTTTGTCTAGGTTATATAGGATTTTGAATCACCTCAATTAGACATCGGATGAGGAAGTTATGACAAAAATAGTCAATGCTACCAGGGTGTCGAATTTTGCACACGGATGCCGAATATGGCTAGGACCTGGAGACCCATCACAGTTGGGTCTTATTCACGACTTTGATTAGGAAAATACCCTATATAAGCATATTTTCTTGAGAAAGAGATGAGACTTGGATCATTAAAGAAGATTGGAGCCATAACAACACAAGTTTGGAGAGGAAATTGAAGAACTTAAGAGATTGAAGGGTTCAACTTTATTTATCTCAAACCTTGTTATGTATTTAGTTTTATTTATTGTTTTTTTAGTTTTCATTTCAATTCCATGAGTAGCTAAACCCTTAGTACTTGGAACAATTTATGGATCCCAATTGTGAACTTTAATTCTATGTGAATGGATCCAAATTTCTAATAATTAATTTGTGTTAATTCTATGTTGTTGGTTGTTTTATTTGCCTTTCTGATCAATTTGTCAATTTCTCTATTGGTTTGTGTTTTTTTCGAGAGAGGAAAATATGAATTAGATTTAGGCAACATAGAACACTAATTTTGACAAGATTTAGAGATAAACTTGTGGTTAGTCTGATCAGTTAGGTGGAATTTCGAGGAAACATAAGGAGGTTTTTAGAAATCTGCGACATGTTCAAAATTAATAGAGTGCCTCAGGATGATATTAAAATGAAATTGTTCTCTTTTTTTTTTTTTTTTGCTGGAAAGGCGAGAACATGGATTTATACTCTGGCTGCTAATTCAATTACTAGTTGGGATAATCTGTGCTAGAAATTTTTTGAAAAATTCTTCCATGTAGGCAGGATGTTGAAAATGAGGCGTGAAATCATCTCATTTAGCTAGCACTATAGAGAATCTATATTCGAAGTGTGGGAAAGATGCAATGACTTGCCAAGACACTGTTCGAATCACGGCATACCCGACTGGCTCATTATGCAAACCTTTTATAACGGGTTGAGTGATGAGAACAAGAAGCACGCAGACTCGGCTGCGGGAGGCTCACTCATGGGTAAGACTTATGATGCAGCGTGCTCTATTTTCGAAAAGATGGCTGCAAATAGTTATAAGTGGTACTCAGATCGCTCGCTACCAAAGCATGCTAGAATTCATGAAGTAGATGCCCTGACATCACTAGCAGCGCAAGTGGCAGCTCTTCCCAAGAAGCTAGATAATCTAACTTTGTCTATAGCTAACGTGGCCCAATTGAGCGCTATTTGTGATATTTGCTGTGCTAACCACGTTACTACAGAGTGCACACTAGCCTATTCGAACTTACCAATTGATCAGTAAGCACTCTTCGTTGGGCCTTATGCTCAAACATATAACCCTGGATGGAAACAACACCTGAACTTCTCTTGGAAAGACAACAATGCCGGAATTAGACCACCTGGATTTAATCAGCTATGGGAAAGGAAAAGCTCGTTGGAAGAAGTATTGGCCAAATACATGGAAGCCAACAATAACTTCATGCAAAAGATCGAGCACACTGTCCAAAACCAAAACACTGCAACCAAGAATTTGGAGACTCAAGTTGGGCACTTAGCAATTGCAGCGGCAGCGCGCCCCCTGGTGCTTTGCCAAGTGACACAGTGACCAACCCAAAATAGGTCAATGCCATTACTACTAGAAATGGTCTTCAATTGCCTGAGATAGAAGTAAAAAAGAAGGAAAGAGTCGTGTAAGATGCAATTGAGAATGAGGAGAAAAAACAGCAATGAACAATTAAGATAGCAGATAAAGAATCAAAGCTGGATGGAAATGTAGAGAAAGGGGCATGTCCAGTCAATTTACGTTCTCCCCATTCCCTATCCTTAGAGGTTGCTAAAGAGTAAACTGGGTAAGTAGTTTGGAAAGTTTCTTGAAATATTCAAGAAATTGAACATAAACATACTTTTGCAGATGCTCTAGCTCAAATGCCCAACGACGCGAAGTTTATGAAATAGATCCTATCCAACAAAAGGAAGCTGGATGAACACGAGACAGTGATTCTCACCGAGGAGTGCAGTGCAATTTTATAGAAGAAACTACTTCCTAAATTGAAAGATACAGGGAGTTTTAATATTCCTTGCATTATGATTTAATACGGAGGCTCATTTTATTATGATTTAACATTACTGACTTAGGTTCTAGCATTAATCTAATGCCATTGTCTATGTGCAGGAAGCTTGGACAATGAGAGTGCAGACCGACTGCTGTTTCATTGCACTTGCTGACAGATCAATCACTTATCCGAGGGGGATCATAGAAGATGTGCTAGTGAAGGTTGACAAGTTCATTTACCCAGTGGACTTTATTCTTTTGGACATGGAGGAAGACAAAGAAATCCCTCTGATCTTTGGAAGGCCATTTTTGAGAACGAGGAAGGCATTGATCGATGTTTATGAAGGAACACTTACAATAAGGGTGGACCAGGATAAATTGACGTGCAATGTGTTTGACGTTCTAAAACGTCCATCCTCTTTATCTACAGACGCTTGCTTCCAAATTGACGTACTTGACCGAGTAGTTGAAGAAGTTTTTGTAGAAACTTTCCTAGTAGATCCACTTGAGGCGTGCATTGTGCCGTCAGGAAGCTCCAATGTAGAGAACGAGGAGCAAGCTGAGATGGTTCATCACATGGACGCTTCGCATGCTATGGCATACAAAAGGAATTGGGTATTTGAGTCATTGAGAGAAGCTCCAAAGAAAGTTCTCCCATCCATTGAGTCTCCGCCTACGCTTGAGATGAAACCTCTTCCATCACATCCCAGGGTATGCTTATTTAGGTAAATCTTTTACATTGCCTGTGATTATTTCTAATCAATTGACGGAAGTGGAAGAGGAGAAGCTGTTGCGAGTTCTAAGGGCACACATGACTACTATTGGATGGACAATAGATGATATTAAAAGGATTAGCTTGTCAATCTTCATGCACAAGATTTTACTGGAAGGGGGAGCAAAGACTTCTATTGAGAATCAATGCAGATTGAATCCTACTTGGAAAAAAATTATCTGGGTTGAGATAGTAAAACTTCTAGATGCAGGTATAATTTACCCTATCTCAGACAGTACATGGGTCAGTCCAATCCATGTAGTGCCAAAGAAATGAGGAATAACAGTGGCGAAGAACGAGGATGATGAATTAATCCCCACGAGAACAATCACATGATGGAGGGTTTGCATTGACCGCAGGAAACTTAACTATACTACAAGGAAAGATCACTTCCCATTACCCTTCATCGATCAGATGTTGGAGCAGCTTGCAGGGTACTCCCACTTACTGCTTTTTGGATGGATACTCGGGATACAATCAAATCTCCATTGCACCTGCTGATTAAGAGAAGATAACTTTCACCTACCCATATGGGACTTTTGCTTACAGGAGAATGTCGTTTGGCCTATGCAATGCACCTGCCACCTTTCAGCGTTGCATGATGGAAATTTTCTCAAACATGGTGGAAAGTTTTACAGAGGTATTCATGGATGCTTTTTCGATTTTTGGTCCTTCTTTTGATGAATGCCTTGAAAATCTATCTTTAGTGTTACAACGGTGTGAAGAAACCAATCTCGTACTGAATTGGAAAAAATGTCACTTTATGGTAAGTGAAGGATAGTGTTGGGACATTGTATTTCGGCCATGGGAATTGAAGTAGACAAAGCTCAGATTCAAGTTATTGAGAAGTTACCTCCTCCCCATTCGGTTAGAGACATAAGGAGTTTCTTGGGACATACAGGTTTTTACAGGAGATTTATTAAGGACTTTTTAGCTATCACAAACCCTTTGTGCAGGTTACTGGGAAAAGATGTGCCATTTAATGTTACAGAAGAGTGCCACAATGCTTTTAACACTTTGAAGGAAAAATTGGTCATTACTCTCATCATCATTGCACCTGATTGGTCAACGCCCTATGAGATCATGCATGGTACCAGCGACTATGCCATCAAAGTCGCTCTAGGGCAACGGAAGGATAAGGTGTTTAGGGTTTTACTATGCAAGTAAAACTTTGAATACAGCGCAGATTAGTTATGCCACCACGGAAAAAGAATTATTAGCAGTGGTCTTCACATTTGAAAAGTTTTGGGCTTACCTTATCGAATCTAAGGTGATAGTATGTACAGATCATTCAGCTCTAAAGTACTTATTCGGGAAAAAGGATGCTAAACCAAGGTTGATCCGATAGGTACGACTTCTATAAGAATTTGAGATTTAAATTTGGGATAAAAAGGGAACTTAAAATCAGATTGCGGATCATTTGCCCCAACTGGAACTACTTGAGGAGCCCAATGAAAAAGAACCAACGGGAAATTCCCAAATAAATAGTTGTATGGAGCTCGAGAAGCCCCTTTGTTTGTAGACATTGTCAATTACTTGGTTGGGGTGTCACTCATCCAAAATACTCTTAGCAGAGGAATAAGTTCTTCCATGGTCTACGCTATTATTATTGGGAAGTCCCATTCCTTTGCAGGAGAGGACTTGACTAGATCATTCGCCGTTGTGTGTCAAATGATGAAATGAGGAATATATTGGACCGGGTGGACTCAGCACCTTATGGAGGACACCTCGGGGCATCTAAAACGGCAGCTAAGGTATTTCAAAGTGGTTTTTATTGGCCTACCTTATTTAAAGATGCTCACTCATTTGCAACGGCCCGTGACCATTACCAACGCACTGGAAACATCTTGTCAAGCCAAGAAATGTCCCTCAATAATATCCTTGAGGTAGATTTTTTTGATATTTGGTGTATAGACTTTATGGGGCGTTCACCTCTTCATATAAGAATCAGTACATCTTAGTTGCAGTAGACTACGTGTCAAAATGGGTGGATGCTCGGGCTTTACCAGCCAATGATGCGAAAGTGGTGGTTAAGTTCATGAAGAAAAATATCTTCACCAGATTTGGGACACCAGAGCTATAATTAGTGACGGGGGCACGTACTTCAACAATATACTTTTCAAGTCTGTCTTGGCAAAATATGGGATTCACCACCAGATGGCCACGCCCTATCATCCAAAAATGAGTGGGTAGGTTGAAACTTCCAACAGACAGTTAACATCGATATTAGAAACAACTGTCAATTCATTCCGAACAAATTGGTCGAAGAAGTTGGATGATACAGTTTGGGCGTACCGTACGGCATTTAAAACACCTATTGGTATGTCACCCTACCAATTGGTTTTTGGAAAGGTATGTTACTTGCTCGTTGAGTTAGAACACAGGGCATACAGGGCAATCACACAACTGAACATGGATATGAGAGCTGTTGGTGAAAAGAGGTGTTTGCAACTCAATGAACTTGATGAGTTCCGGTTAAGTGCATAAGAAAGCGCAACCATCTACAAAGAGCACACCAAGAAATGGCATGATCGCTATATCCAACAACGAGAATTCAAGGCGGGGACTAGGTTTTACTTTATAATTCTCGTTTGAAGCTCTTCCTAGGAAAGCTCAGATCCGATGTTCGAGACCATTCACGATCTCACAAGTCACACCATATGGAGCCATAGAACTTTCTCACCCAACTAAATGGACCTTTAATGTCAATGGTCAAAGCCTAAAGCACTTCTTTGAGGCCGACTGTTCAAAAGAAAAGTTGGCAGTGGCCTTATTGGAGGTCCAGTGATCATCCAAAGCCAGGCTTGTGACTATAAACAAGCACTAGGTGGGAGGTAAGCCACCCGGTACATTCGTTTCAATTTTACTTCCATTTCGTTTTCTTAGAATGTTTAGTTCTTTGTTTCTTGTGTTTTTCTTTTGATGTGCTAGTTAAGTTTAGTGAAGGGAAGGACCATCTGCCCGACCCGTGCAACCCCAAGTCACGCTGTAGGTCGTGCCTAGTAGCAGCCCATCTGGGGGCCCGACCAGCGCGACCCAAAAAAAAAGGAGAAAGTGATCTTGAGACCATCACTTCCCATCCCTAACCCATTCCTTCCTATTTTTCTTCTTTCTTTTTTCCCTTTACTATCCCTCATCTCTTACCTCAACTTCTTTTCTCACACAATCACTTGCCTTTAACAATCGAGTGTTTTAAGAGGTCTAGTCCACAATTTGCACTTGTCTTCTCCAAGTACTTCCCCTAAGAGTAGAACAATTCCAAGAGTTAAGTGTGGAGAATCATGTTTTTCTTTAATAAATTGCTTGATGATTTATTTGGCTTCTATAATTGTAAGGGGATGGGATTACCAAGTGATAATGGTAATACCTTCTTAGGATCCCGACATGCTTCTTGCTATGGGTAATTGAACCATACAAAATTTCTTGATTTATATTCATCTTTACCATTGCATGCTAGATGTTTGATAAATTGTCTAGACTAATTTCTTCTGGTATTGTTCCCATTGCATACTAGACATTTGATAAGTTGCCAGGACCAATTTCTTCTTGTATTGTCACCATTTTACTATGTGTTAAGGTAGCAAGTGAGTTTGGGGGAACACTTTGGTATGTATGAGGATATTTACGTTTTGCTTGGCCTTGATGTCCTACCTCTATATGCAATCTAATTTCACATCGTTGGTGACTTATAGGGTCTCCTTAGTCAGACATGACGTATAGGACAATAGATTTGATTTAGGCAAGGAAGGAAAATAGTGTACCCATGAGCTCCACCACCTCCAGACGGCCAAGGATTGACACCACAACTTATGAGCCGTTCATTTTTGAGGAAGCACAGGACCGCCTCGACACACTTCAAGGTCAACACTCTATTTATGAGCGAATGGTTGATTTGAAAGAAGTATAGTCCCTAGGAGTAAGTGAAATCATCCAACGAAAAAAGTAGGGGAAGTTGGCTGCAAAATGACGCACGGTATAACCCAGTGTGGTGTATGAGTTCTACGCTAATCTCAATCCCGGCATCAAGGAATTAACGGACGAGCTTACATATCATACCTTTGTTTGCGATCTCTGGGTCCCCTTTAGCCCTACTATTATAGCTTAGTATTATTCTGTATCTTCCACGATCAGGACACCAGAGCTGCAACCAATTGATAATGAGTGGGATGAGGTTATTCAAGATTGTTTTCGGATGACTGTTCAAGGAAGTGGGCAAAGCATAAAAAGGCGACACATGGGCAGTTGACATTACTGTGCAAACTCTTCCATTATATCATGTGCCACAACATTGCCCACACCTCTAACTTGAATGACATCTCTCACATAGAGCTGAATGTGCTATACCACTTAGCAAATGGTTGTGATATCGATTTCGGAAAAATCATTTTCAACAAAATCATGGGGGTCGGTAGAGATCCCATCGGGAAGCGCCTTGTTTTTCCATCTCTGATCTCTACTCTCCGCAAAAAAAAAAAAAAGCCAAGGTCCCGATAAGCCCTTCTGAAGGAGAAAAGACAATATCACCGATCATTAATTGGGGCATTTTCATGCAGTCTAAATCATGAAGTCAGAGGTTCAAGGCACCATCCATGCCATCTGAGGAAGAAGATGAACAAGGAGATGAGGTACCTCCTTTGATGAATGAGTACCCAATGAACTTTGCCATGAGACTCGCCATTGAAACTATGCAAACTCAATTGCAACGAGACAGATAATACAATGAACAACAATGGCAGTAGGTTCGTACTTCTCTACAGGCTTAAGAGGAGGCTCAGGAGTGAGATCATCAAGAGATTCTGTAGATGTTTGAGCAGCTTATGCGGGGACAAGGGCCATCAGGCCTTTTTAATGGATGATTTGGTGGAGATAGCATGCATTGCTCGCAACCCCACCCGGTACTCTCTTTCCATTTTATTCTTTTCGTTATATTGGGACAATGTATGTGCTAAGTTTGGCGGGATGTTGTTTTAATTTTTGTGGTTATGTGCCTAGCCGTCTGTATGTGAATTTAATCTTTGCATGTATGTTTCGTTGTGAGTCTTAATGTTTGTTTTGTTTTTATGATACCAAAAAAAAATCTTGATTTTTGCCAAGTTGTGTGCCCTAATAATGGATGCGATGATATTTTGCAAAAAGTGGACAGGTTGGATATGGGACACGTGGATAACTTATCTCTTATATGTGTACGATCTGCTTATTGAGCACAAAGTTGTAATGTAATTCTTGTTCTTGTAAGCCTATCACCTAGATGCTGTGATTCCCTAGGATTGCTTGTTCATAACTACTTTACACTTAGAATCAGGTAGTCCTCCCCAAACCGTACTTTCGAATTTACCTGGCCAAAAGGCCTAGTTTGGGGGTGGTGAGACTAGTGACTCCATATTGGGGGAATTTTTGTTCTATATTTTACTTGAGTTAAAGAATCTTGAGCTAGACGGTCCATTCCAACACTGACCGGTACTATCATTCTCCAGAAAAAAAAAGAAAAGAAAAAAAAATGAGAGATTGATATTTTTCATGCATTTATATTTTTTGTCCCATTCTCTTGCCTCATTGACTCGGGTGATTAAGTTCTTAGGGGTATTTAAAAACATGGTGCCTTGAGTGATGAGCTCGGGAGTCATCGACCTAAAACCCACTACACGGGTCCTTGAGAAAGTATTATTGTTCGGACATTGCATTCATATAGCTTAGTTTATATTCTTGAAAAAAAAAGAATAGAGAGAACGGGAAAGATTGAGAATAATGGGCGTTTGAAGTGAAGGTGAATGACATAAAAGTCAGATATTTGGAGACTTGAGTGATATATAACTATTGTTCCCCTAACATGTTGTCACTTTTTCTTAACATCTTGAGTAAAAAAGGCTTGACATATATATTCTAGAACTCACAAGTTAGAAATACCTCGAGATTGAGAGAAGAGTATAAGGAGTGGCCCATGAGTGTGGTAAAGTTCTACCTCTTGGGAATTGGGCTTGGTATTATTCTGAGTAATTTATGGTGATATTTATACAAGCGCTTGTGTTACTTGATAACTAGCTCGCACACACACATATAGTCGAGCACATGTAAAAGTGAACTTATGAATGAGTGTCCCATGGTGGAAATTTTGCACTTTCACTACCTTTTTGTTTACCTGAGGCACATGGTGCACAATTTGTCTACTGAGTCTTTTTGTGGGTAGTGCCGAGTGCTTTCTGTTTTTAGCTTTTGTCTGCTAGCTTAGTTTAGTTGTTCTAGGGCGAACAAGAGCTAAGTTTGGATGTGCTGATAAGTGCATTTTATGCACTTATTTAGGGTCTTTAAACTCTAATTAATTGAGTTTTATGTTTATTTTATGCCTAAGTTTTGCAACTTATTGTTATTTTGGGAGAAAATTTAGATTTGGAAGAAATTGGAGAAAAATTGGAGTAAGAAGGGCCAAAAGAAGGAAAGTTTCCAAATCTGGGGACGATATCGAAATTGTGTTAAAGATTGAGGACAAATTTTGACCTCAATAAAAGTGGAATTTGGGCAAGGCTATTTCTGGATGAGTTATATATCTTTTCGTCTAGTTTCCAGAGGATTTTGAATCACCTCAATCGGATATCAGATGAGGAAGTTATGACAAAAATAGTCAATGCTACCAGGCTGTCTAGTTTTGCACGCGGATTTCTAATGTGACTAGGACTTGGAGACCCATCACAGTTGGATCTTATTCACGATTTTGAGGAGGAAAATACCCTGTATAAGCAGATTTTCTGGAGGAAGAGACGGGAGTTGGATCATTGAAGAAGATTGGAGCCACAACAATACAAGTTTGGAGAAGAAATTGAAGAACTCAAGAGATTGAAGGCTTCAACTTTATTTCTCTCAAACCTGGTTATGTATTTAGTTTTATTTATTGTTTTTAGTTTTTATTTCAATTCCATGAGTAGCTAAACCTTTAGTCCTTGGAACGATTTATGGATCTCAATTGTGAACTTTAATTCTATGTGAATGGATCCAAATTTCTAGTAATTAATTTGTATTAATTCTATGTTGTTGGGTTATTTTATTTGCCTTTCTGATCAATTTGTGAATTTCTTTATTGGTTTGTGTTTGATTCAAGAGAGAAAAACATGAATTAGATTTATGCAACATAGAACACTAATTTTGACAAAATTTAGAGATAAACTTGTGGTTAGTGCAATCACATAGGTGGAATTTCAAGGAAACCTATTAGAACTTCTTGTTTGAACGCGTTCATGAAAGTGGGTAACGAATTTACTTAGAGATAGGTTAATTGGCCCGATTGAATAGATTTAATTATCATCGAGAGAGATAGTTATATAATTTAGGGAATTCGACCGTTAGCACGAGTTAATTATTTTTTGATCCATGAACGTGGGATTGAGGGGATCAATTGGATGAAGTATTGAGTCTCAAGTCTTTAAACACTTTGATTCACTACAATTCTTTTGATTCTTGCATAATAGATTTAGTAGAGCATTATTCTCTTCACATTTCATTTTAATTAAGTATTATTGCACCAATTAATTTGATTTGTCAAATAAAGTGATACATGGACAATTTTGGTACTCAAATCAAGTCCCTATGGGACCGAGATCCGTATTTATATACCACTTTATTACTTGTTCGATACCGTACACTTGCGGTTTGTATTTTGCATTCATATTTAAGTGAACAATAGCAAGATATAGTCAAAGCGAGCTTGCTTCTTCTTTTTTTTTTTTTTTTTTATCATTATGGCCTTCATTTATACGAATATCATTAGTACAAAACATGCGTTCACAGGATGACATATTTTTTTTCCGGAATATTTATTACGTATTGGTAATGGTGAAATACCGTTAAAGGCATACAATATGACCGATCTTATTCCTGAAATACTTATACCTTTTGAAGATGAAATAAGTTCCTTAGCATGTCTTCTCCAACAATTGTTTCTGGATAATATCTCTTCTGAGTCAAATAATTCGTCCATGGTAAATAGGTGCATTTTAACCCCAAAGAACGAAAATGTTGATCTTATTAATAACATCTTATTAGATGAACTTGAAGGATATAAAAGAATTTACTATAGCTATGACGAACGCATTGATTCTACAGATCATGATCTCCATGAAGATTTTTTCAAAACACTAACACCAAATAGAATATTACCTCATGATCTTAAAAATTGTCCGATGTTACTACTTCGTAATATCAACCCTTCTGAAGGATTGTGTAACAGTCCGAGATTTGTATGTAAATAATTTAATTTAATTGAAATGTGATTGATGCCTAAATTGCAACTAGAGAATATGTTGGAAAACATGTCTTACCGCCAAGAATTCCATTTATACCATTAGAAAGCGAGAAGGGATCAATTCCATTTAAACGAATGCAATTCCCTATTCTACCATGTTTTGCAATGACAATTAACAAATCACAGGGACAAACACTAGATTTTGTAAGATTATATTTGCCTCAACCAGTTTTTTTGCATGGCTAGCTATATGTGGCACTATCACGAGCTCAAACAAGCGTCAATATAAGAGTCTTGATTAAACCCACATGTAGTACAAATAATTTAGCACATACATCATGTACAAAAAATATTGTCTACCTTGAAGTCCTAAACATGTTGCAAAATTTTAAAAAATACGTACTGGTCATTGAAGAATAGCTATTCATAATTGAATGAGGATGTTTATTTACTTGTTTTTTTTAAGTATCGATTCCTTATTAAGTTTTTTTTCACTTAAAGTTCTTTCAACTTATAAATATATCCAAACCTTGGGACTTTTTTCTGGAAGCATCAAAAAAGGTACAAAAACAATCAAGCACATATGCAATAAAATTATTGATGCATGTGGTATGTTTCTTTTCCTTTTTGCCTATCTTTTTATTTTGGATCAGTGCAAAAGCTGCTCCTTGTTTACAAATCCTCACACTATTAATTTACTTTATCCAGTTTATAAACATATATGTTGGTTAGAGGAGATATTATATGATAGGAATGCTTAAACAATCTGCCTATTTGTACTTTGCCCAAAGTACTTGGAAATTGAGTTTGTTGCCATCCCAGATTGCCTGCATTTGCAAACTTGAAGCAAGCAATCATTTAGTGTATAAGCTCCCACGTCATAATCCTTGCTACTACTAATATTGGTCGCACAAAGTTAGTGACTACCTTTATAATAATCTTTTAAGATAAATGTCATTCTTTAATAGGCAATTTAAAATATTATCGAATCCTTATATCATTTTTTTGTCTTATGGAAATAGATAATGTGTTTGAAGAAATAAGACATTAATAAATTAAACAACTAAGTTCACTCCAGAAGATGGTCATAGATCTGATTTAGTAAATGATCGCCGAAGGTTAGTTGCTTCTATTCCATTCTCAATATCTTCAACTGACATTCACATTCACTTTTACTTATGCATTTGATGATGAAAGATCAACCTAGCCAACGTAGGTAATGACAAAATAGTAAGGGTTTATTTTCTCACATAATTTAGAACATCACTAGCGCATGCAAATAATTGGAAAACACTTTCTCACTGGGAGGTAACAAATTCAGTGCCTGGCATTGTGTTCTGTTAGCTATCCATTCTAATTATTAGTGCTTTTGCATATGAACAGACTCCAATCTTTTATCTTTTGCAAATTTCTTTTCCTTGTGTTCTCAAATTACTTAAGGCTACAATATCACGTACATTCCAATTTTATTTCTCTGTTTAGTTTCGATCTTCTATCATATCTTACAAAGAGCTTAACAAATAGTAGTTTAATAGATGGATGATATGTAAGTAATATTCTAAAACTTAGGGCTTGTTCTTTCCACTATAAATTTAATCGCACGCAATTCCGTATAACCTTATACTCATTTTCAACCACACACGCATCTCCCAAAATGATATTAACCACACATTTTTACACGGAATACCGCGCACATCAACTTAACACCCAATCAAACATACCCTTACTTTTACTTTAAATTAGTACGAGTTTTGCTCACACGAAAGATGGTTCGTACATTCTAAAAAAACATTCATTGATTCCCTCTAAGAACTTGAGAAAAAGAACTCAGCCAACATCAAGTTTTTGCAATTGCTTTTCTTTTTAAGCAAGAAAGTCCTCACGCCAAGTTCGAATGATTTGTTTTCGAAATGTTTTGCCTTTGGCTTTTTGAAACTGATGGAATTTTAATAACAAAATTAGACCTGTACTGATTTTAGCTTTATATAACTATCACACTAGAATTTTTATGATTTCCTTTACACCATTCTAAAAGAATATTACTTTTGGACAGAGAGTTTTTATCCAATCGAGATATACCAGTGGCATGTTGTTAACTTTTTAGATCGCTATGATGTGTCAACTTGCGAAAAATTTGATGAAAGTGAGATAATTGAAGGGAATTGTAAGTCCTTAGATTTTCATTCATGCCTACAATTTGCTGCACAAAATGCATTTACGATCTATGTAAATGTTTCACTTCTTTGTGTAGTTTGTGGAATTCCATGTGATGTCTTTGAGGAAAACCCACAGTTCGAACTGAGCGAAGCTCTAGTTTAGGTGGAGAAAATATCTGAAGAAATTCAGTTAAAGTCTTTGGAAATGGAGAAATCTTGCTGATTTTGACATTGGTACTCATTCTCTTACTTACACCAGAGTTGACGATCAGTATCTTACAAATCCTTCACTTTAGATCAATGCAAAGGCAGGATAGTAAGTTTGACTTCTTCTTCCAATCTCGTCCATAATTATTTTTGTAATTTCTCCATCGACTTTTCTATATTTTCTGATGTATCATCTTCTTCAATTTCATTGAAAAATAGGACTGATTTACCTCAGTTCTTAGCAGCGCAATCTCCATGCCGCTCAATTTCCCCAACATCACAATTGAAAACTTCACCGCGCATGAAAATTTGGTTTTTGATGAGAATATAGAAGCTTTGACTCGTTACTACGTTGAATGCATCTTAGTCGAGCTCGCCTAAAAAGGTCCAATTGAAATTTGTCTGTGTTTGGGACTATTCTTTAGCCAATTTGTGAGATTTGAATAATTAGGTCCAAATGCTATAGTGGAGATTTGATATCTTGCTTTTGTTTCTTCTATTTTTGTTTGTACTTTTTCGTTACGTGCTTTCTTTGTATTGTTCAAGGTTCATTGTGGGTCATTTCAAAGAGAATATGCTACACTTCTTTGTTTTTAACCTTTAATGAAAAGGTAAATTTGTAGTTATCTTTCTATTTTTCGTATATTCTTCTTGTGATTTCTCTTGTAGTTATTTTTCTTTTAAAAAATTTGTGCTTTTCCTATGTCACTTGGAAATTTCTCTTTCACTGAATATGCGTGTGTGTTGATAGGCAATTGTGCTTTTGAAGGTTAGTGGTGGCGGTTACAATGATATCGAGCATTTCTCATCGATGTTCAATGGATTAGAAAGAGCACATTCGATCAAAAAAAATGAAGAACTATTTTCTTCTTGACCCGTTTCTTCTATAGCAATCAAACAATGCTGCTATAGAATCCTCTTCAGTTATTGATAGGTATGAGAGCATAAATGATCAACAAGCTGTAACTTTCATGGTGGAACTCGAGAAGAAGAACAACGAAAATGAAAGTCCACCACCTCCTCATCAAATTCTACTCAATCCAAGATAACTCTCGGTCAAGGGACATATTACTCGACCTCTGCACCACAGACATATTACTCGACCTCTGCACATCCAAGCTGTAACTCTCGTGTGCAAGTGGATCGATAGCACCACAGACATATTACTCGACCTCTGCACATCCAAGGTGACTCTCGGTCAAGGGACAAATAAGTGCTTGACCCAGGGCGCGTGGGATTACATCAAGGCAAAAGTTGAGCAGCTGACGGGTTTGTCGTATACCCAAGATCAGATGGAAACTCATGTCAACCAGATGCGCCAACAATATAGCCAAACATCCACGTTTCTGAACTGGATGGGGACTGAGATTGACATGGCGAAGAGGATGATACAGCAGAGTGACGATTGGTGGGAGCTACGAATTGCGGTAAGCCGTCATTTTATAGTTTTTGAAAAAAGAAAATTTACTTCTTTTAAATCTAATTGAGTACGTAGAATTGTACTTGTTAATTACTTTTTTTGACGACTCAATTGAAACATGTTTAGCACATATTATCCAATTCACTTACATGGAAAGCATAGCATCACAGCTCGTGTTAACTGAGTACGTAGAACAGTACTAATTAGATCATTATGGTTATATATTGAAAAATTATCTGTCTAATAAATCTGAATAAAGTGATTCAGATGCAACTGGATCGTGTTTTGCGACCTAGATATGTCTAGCAGACAGTTACTATTTCAAATTAATACTGATTTGTAAGTTAGCGTTAGTCAGATTAATCTGCGAATTCAAGATGGAGACAGATGCATCTAGCGGAATAACAGAAACTATAACAATAGTAAATAAAGAACAAAACACTGGATTTAACATAGAAAATCCTATAGGGTGAAAAACTACGTGCTCGTCGCCTATAAGTAAAAACCAATCGACTAAATCCAATCAGTTTAAATCTTTACAACAAAGCTAAAGGGTAGTTCACTCATAAACTAACCAACATCAAGGATAATAGTCAGAAACACTCCCTGTTATACTCTCCTAGCATGTAATGCGAGCCAATATCCCATTGCTCTTCAGTAGCTTGTTGTAACCCCAATCCCGCAATAGATCTGCACCTCTCGTGTTGATTGCCTCGCGTTGTGTGTTGATCTATTAGTGATTGGACTCCTCCTGAAGATTTGACCAATGATTTAATCAAAGGGTATTGTGCACAAACAAGACCAAGACTTTCTTGATGGTTTAATGTACGGGGTGAAGCAGGTCACGTTTTATGTATGGTTAATGGTAAAATGCATGAATCCAAAAGGTATGCTCTTTGAATTTCTCTTGGTCAAAATATGTCCTACCCCATTGGTCATGAATGTGGTGAATATTTTATGTCATGAGAAGACTTGTTGGCCAAGAATTCTACATTCCATTAATCACACATGTCCTATATGGAAACAAAGCATTGGTATAATTAGAGGATAAATGATAAGGTAATGAGGATAAATAAAAATAATAAAAAATAATGATGAATAATCCTCTTACCTTCTCATGAAAGATCACCTAGTTGTGCAAGGAATAAAACTCTTATCTTAAACTAGGTTCGAAGAATTGGACATAATTGGGATAGGCTAGCCGTCCACAACCCTACTAGTGTACTAGGGCTTTGAGTATTTAGGGTTTTGGAATACTCCTCGATTGTTATCACATCAAATCACAAATTAAACTAATTAAAGATTATGTGATAAAATTACAAGATAATTAAATCTAATAAATCCCAATGAAAACAATTTAACTGTCATTAAGTGGAAAATATAAAATGCCAACAAAAATAACTTTAATAAAATAGAGTGAACATATAAGTTACAATCACTTCAACTATATGGGGACAAAATTAAAAGACAACTAATCATTTGTTGTAAAGTTTGCAAATAATTACTTACTATGTGATTTCTTTTGCACAAACAATTAACAGATGGTGATCAAAGTTATGTATATATATGCCCCCTTTGTACTAGTGCTAGAAGAAATTAAATCTGAATTAATAAATTAATTGCCAACCCAGGTAAGTTTTGTTGATGAAGGGTGACATGACTGTGATTTAAATTACATTGTTTTTCCTTGAAAACTTTGGTAAGGTGCACCAACTTGCTTCATTGCATTAATCTTTAGCCACTTTTCAAAATGAATGCTTGAAATCCTTTTGTTCATCAGATGGTTATGGCGGTTCCTACTAGAGATGCAGGTTCTTTTTAAAGGGAGTGTTGCAGCTGGCAATTGTTTAACTTTTAAAAAAAAATAATAAAATAAAAAAATAAAAATAAAATTCCAATGTATTGCAACCATCATGGTTGATAAATAAATATCTTGCTCCATGTTATGTCTCCGTGGAAATATGTAAATGTAGAACGAGATTGCTAATGTTCATCATTTTTACCATACACAGATGTTGACTGTGGTTATTGATTGATGATTACAATACTCAGTCGAACGTATATTCATACCATTTTCTGCTTCGCATTCCTATAATATTTTGTACAAAATTTTCACTCTTGTCAACAATATTCATCTACGAAATTTACGCATCATGAATCCATTTTACTCAAGTGCTAGTTTGTAGATAAGTGAGATTTCTTATCCGAAATGCTTTTGAGCATGTCCATATTTATATTAGAAAGGATATTGCGTCCATTTCCCCTGTTGTTGTTTAACTTGATACAAGCATGCGTAGAGAAAATTATTTTATTTGTCATGGAACCAGCAATAGTTGGCTATTTCAGGTTGAGGTACCTGAGTACCTTTGCCAACTGTTTTTTGCTACTACCCATGGTGAAACATTATGGCTTAATTGGAAAAGGACCTAGTTTTATGCATATACATAGCACAAGCCATTAGGAAACTGCAAAAGGCATCCATTGATTATTCTGAGATGATTGCAAACCAGGGAATTCACATTCTTTTGAGAAGGTCAATCCTAGATGGAAGAACTTATCACCCATCTGCGACTTCTACATGATTTTGTTAGCATGCACTTCTATGAAATCCTATTCAATGGGCGAGTAGATTTTAATAAGTATGCACCTTCTTTGGTAGTATGCAGTCCTATGTACAATAGCGAATGAAGATTATAAAAAGGTGTGGCGTCGCCTTAAAACAAGGCTGCCTTGTTCTATTGCCATTGGAATTTTGTCGTCTATGCGTTTTGTATTGACTATCATGATTGTAATCACTTGTATAATGATTTTTACTTACCGATGTATAACACATTGTTAAATACGCATACACATGTTGTCTTCCGTCTCATAGGATTCTTTGTAATGTACACATTTGCTAAGTTTTCCATATGTGACAAATAACATAGAATATTGCATGTTCCAACAATGAACAACAAATCCTTTTGGTATACATGAATGCTTGTATTCACTGCCAGAGAATTTTGATCAACCTCACTCTCTGTTATAGCATCTAGTTTTCATAGTGTACAGTAAACCATGCATGTATACATGAATGCATGCATTCACTATGGACTGTGTTTTGTCTTACATTGTTTTAATTCATGTTTGCATCCAAAATTTTACAATATTTGGGGTTCTATTTTTTCTTTTTCTTCCTTTATGTAATTGTCTATTATTTCGGTTATTATTTGAGAATTGCCACATGTTTTGTACGTATGTTCTTATTACTTCACTTCTTGTTACAACAAAAAAAAAGTTATGCACAGTTCAGGTATGCAGACATGAGAAAGTATGTTGGCAAGCGGATGGAATTCTTTGGAACCTCATACAACACTGATGGCCAAGGAACCCAGTTCCACGGCAATTGTGGCACTCCCATTGGTGAGGGCCGGGGTGACACTTCGGCAATACCTCAACGTTCCTTCGACTCAGGGAAATGTAATAGTGAAACATCCAGCGGCTCAGCCAAATGAGGTAAAAGCAATCGCCTCGAGATGTCGTATAGTCAAAGAAAAATCATGTCTATAGGAAAGCGAATGGTAGACGAGATGGCAAACCGGCGTATTTATGATGAAGCCAAAGCTGCAGCCATAGCCGTACCGAGTTTCCAAGAGTGCATGGACGAGGTGCTTGCCTTAGGCGTCATTGATCGTGACTCTCATCAATACCACTGCGCTTTCCATTTCCTTCGAAATGCGTAAAATAGAGATGCTTATAGCTTCATGACTAACATTCGCAGTTGGGTGGGTTATCTTTTATATATCATAAATGATCCAAATCAAGGTTCGTTAAAGTAGTGAGCGACCTGTAACGTCTATTTTTCTTTGTAATAAAAAAGTTGGAACCTTTCTATATATTAGTTTTTAATTAAATAAGTGAACACGTGATTTATTAAGTTGCTCGTCTTGTTGTGTCTATTTTTCCACACACTTTAATTAATTGAGCTATGTATTGTGACAATCAAATCGATTAAACTTTGTTAAGATATTGTTATCAAATAGAATGTTGTTTGTGATAATTTATCATGTGATTTAGATAACCTCAGCTTAGGAGGTTTAGATAACCTCAAACTTAGGATTTTATTAGATAACCTCAACTTGGGCTTTATCTAGATTTTGTATTCACTTCATTTATTATGCCACACGCCTACAATGGTAAAATCCTAATGAAGATGAGTTTGGTAAAGATAAGTTGATTTATCATTTGTTTTATCATTTATCTTATACCCTTGTTTATCTTATAATTTATCTTTGTTATCCTAAAAATCTCAATTTATCTACCTTTTTTAATGTAGGAGTTTAGGTGTGAACAAGAATCTTCGTGGCAAGACTAACTATTCACACGTGGATAAATAGAAGGGGAGGAGGATGGGCAAAAGATGTGCATGGTTATCTTAGAGGAAACTAACGTGTACAACCTACATGCATGATGAGCTTTAGTACCTTCTTCTCCATGCACTTGTAACCTAAAATTCATACGGTGTTTAAAGTAAAACCTATAAGCGCATTTGAGTAACAAAGTCCACTACTTGATTTCATCAAGTCAAATCTTCGGGAGAAGTCGGATTCGCCATACAAGAGCCTCGACCATAGAAGATCATCACGGGAGGTGACGATTGGTGGGGAGGGCCTCGCATATCTAGGTCAGATTGCTGAGTTATAAGAAGTTTTGAAGAGCAACAGGGAGTTGGCTCCCACTCGTCATTAATTCTAGTTGTTTGATAGTCATATGCGTATTTCTATCCTTAATGTCTTGTAACAGGTGTAAACTCTTGACAACTAGTGAATCTGTTTGTTTGCAGGTGCAGACGGATGGTTTTTTACCCTATTAGGGTTTTCTACCTTAAAATCATGCGTTTGCTATTTTGTTTAAGTTTTCATATTTTTACTCTGTGCCAGATATCTAGGCTCCAATCGAAATATAACTCAGATGTATCTTGCTTGAGTTAACTGTGAACAAACTATATTTTACTGAACACAATCGAAATGCGTCTAATTAATCTAGAAGACAGACAACTCTTAATCTTCACTATATGTATTCGTAAGTGACAGTGTAGGAGCTTGAAGGATTTCAAAAATGGTAGTTAGAGGCATCCTCAGATGGTTCTGTTTTGAGGTTGCTGAGTAAGAATTTGGAATATGTTCTCACATGCTATGCTTTATAGTAAGCTCTATGTTTTGGAATTTTTATAAATTAGGACTAACCTCTGCCATGGGACATCAATTGCCTGGGAAGAAGTGGCTGAGAAGATAAAATGAATGCGTGAAAAAGACTTGGCCAAAGTTAACAATCTGGAAGTTCAAGAACTCTATATTGGCAAGGCATTATTCTTTCAACTAGGCAGTGCTTTGAATGAAATACCAATTGTGGATGATTTTAGTGGCAAAGCCGGATAAACAATTTGGACTTAAGCATTGTCTATAAAAGGCTAAGTAGACCACTGCATATCGGGGTAGTTTTGACAATTGTTTAATAGAGTCTTTAACTTGTCGCTGGAGTTTGTTATTGCGCGTTTGATGTACTTGTTGGCTTGGTGGCGTTTTAACATTTTTGAATTTGTCTCAATGAACTTTTTTTTGGCTCATTGATCGAGTGTTGACATTGCACCCATTGCAAGGTTCTCTTCCATGGAGCACGGATTGTCGTTCGATGATAGCGTTAACGGTGAGTTCCTGATACCCAGAAAAAAAGGGGTGAAGAGGATTACTTGAAACACAATTGCCCTTACTGGTCCACCATTCACACAGCAATGCTATGTGAGTTCTTGACTTGCGCTATTTTCTACATCAATCAAATGTAGTCTCTTAAAAAAATGAAATAAAGTTTTTCCCGACATATATATAAATAAAAAACAAAACAAAAAAGGCCATACATTGCTGTGAATAGTGCTTTGTCATTCCTATATCAATTATGCGTGACTTTTGACGTGCCCAAAAGGTAGTTGTATGCGGGCATGATATTGTTTTTTTTTTTGGTCCATTTCAAATAAGTCGATGATTTCTTTAAAAACATTTGAAAAGATAGAGTTGTCAACGAAGCAAAAAAATAAAAATAAAAATTAAGGCCCGAAACAAACTCATCACTAGTGCTTCATTTGTAATTATTGATAAAACAATAATGTCAACAATTCCCCCACTTTAATCAATAATTATGTAACGAAACTCGTGCGTAAGGTAAAGATATCTTTCGATTTGAATCTAACCATATTGTAATCTCTGCAAAGTATTATCAAGTTTCATGTAGCATGATAGCTTTGAATGTGACAACTATTGTGATAATACCGGCAAAGACAGACACACAAATACCATCTGTTTAGTTCTTCAATTCTTAACGCTTGTAGGTCCTTGCGCTCATCCCATTCGTTAAACTTTAAAGAGAGAAACTCCGACTCTCTATTGAGGCGGCACCACCTCGAAGTTTAATCAAGTATCTTCGTTACCTTTGGAAATACTTGTAAAACTAGATTTCATTAAAAGTTTAAAACTCAACCCTCCGGTACGGTAACAATCAACACCATATCGTAGGATATGGTCCTAATTTGAATTAAGTTGGTGTTGAAACAAGCCACTTATCGAGTGACTTGTTCTTACCCTTTGAACCCCATCAATTACTATTCAAGTAATGATAGGAAGGTTTTCCATCACTGGTGGTTTTTAAATGAAGTTTCAACCATACCCTCTGTGATATTTAAATTTATAGTATTCACCTTACGTGAATCTACTACCCCCACTCTTTAGGGTATTCTTTACAAAAATTGGTCATTTTTTCGTAGTAAACTTATTATCCATTCTTTAGGGTAATCTAATGAATTCTAACATGTTGTGTAGTAAAATTCACTACCCCCATTGTTAAGAATAAACTCTTATTCTTTTACTGAATTAAAAGAATCCGTTTGAACAAATTAATTAGTTACTCTAGAATTTGTTGGCACTACCGGCAAGAATTTGTTTGATCTACATTATCAAAACAATTTCATCTTACAATTTATGTGAACCTCAACGTTCATATTGTTCTTACTCAATAAAAGAAAATAATTTTCTTCTAAGTCTCTTCACTCAATTGAAGAAATATTTTCCTTTCTTTTGTAAACAAGTTGCTTTTTTCGATGCTTGAATTCATGGTCTCCTCAATGAGAACCATGATTTGGTTTGAATATCTATTCTTTCACTTAGTGAAAAATGTTTATCTTATTGTCTCCATTGCCACGTACATTGTTTGATAATACAGGTCATGTAACCCATCTCTTGCACTTTCATAGAGTAAAAGAGGATAACAATCAAGTAAAATAATCAACAAGCAATATACATGCTAACATATGATTATGTGACATGCAACATCAACAATCTTCCAGGATAGATGCACATGATCTAAAATTCACATTTGAAAATGATTTATTTTCTAAAGATTGCGTTTAGAAATATTAACTAATTCCAATAAACAAATCATTTAACACAAATTAACACACATCTCAACATAATGATGATAGTAACCATTGATGTCTCACTCTCAATGGTTTGAATACAAACACAACTTTCACATGTATTTTAAATAATTCATAAGGTAAAGAGGTTCTCCAATAATTACAACCCTTTTTGAAGAGTCACCACTCTTCTTAAGAGTCATAACCTTTTATTAAAAGTTACAGTTCCTTCTACAGGTTACAACCTTTAGTTTTGATTTTCAAAATGAATAGGGACACCCTTCCAATTGGCAACGAATAACAACTCTTCTCAAGAGTTTATATGCCAATTACATTTGAATGACAGGGACCGAAGCGTTATGCATTTAACTTAAACGCGAGGATTTGAACATAATCAATTCTCGTTAATTCATGAACAGGCTCTGCGTCCAATTCAATCACCCTTAATTCATCTATAATTTCATGTTGATGATGATGATGAAATCTCTATCTAATCAGACTACATATCGGGGAGAAAGAAGACTTATCTATACAATCCTAATTTATATTAATTTGTATTCCAATGAGTCTTGCATCAATGGTCAACCACGATCTCTTCATCAGCGGTGACACAAGAATCAAGATCAGAATCCGAAATGTCAATTACCTCTATCGGCTTGTCGACTTGTTGTATTTCCACTAGGTCCGGCACTTCTTTTGGAATGTAAAGCATATCTTGAAATTGATTAATTCCATCAAGATAATGATATCCTTCCCATAAGTTTATCAACATTACGCAAAACATCTCATAGTCAAAGTCTATTGCCGACAAATCATCGAAACCATCATGTATCGATGTTGTTATAAAGTCTCGTCGGATTGTCTCTACAATGGCGACCCGATTGCCATCGGTGAAGGAGTTTACCAAGTGATGTGTAGATTGAAAGTTGTTCATTTCATATCCCAAAGCGATGGCATTGTCACGTGCTTGATTTATTTGTCGAAGGTGTTAGGCAACCGACCAGTTTGGATCCACCAAAAAATATCTGTATAACGCTATCACTTCCAATGCTTGTGTCTCATCAGACGATGATTTTGATGTAGTCGCCATGGACGTCATGATTGTTCCGTTTGAGATTTCGTTCTCCCGAAAAGCAACTAATATCATTTGAGATTGTTGGGATTTTCTCACTAATGGAACATGGAAGAACAAAAATAACAATCGAACACAAAAGAGAAAATCCCAACAACAAATAGGCATGTAGAATGGACGCACCCCTTGGCAAAAGACCATTCCAAACCACCATGTCTCTTCATGAAAGGTTGCACCAGTTCGAACCAATATATGCGGTTTCAATTTTCAACACAAGCATGGTAGTTGCTTAGCAGTTGAGGCAGTTGTTGACTCAATGGGTACGAGTTTGAAATATGGAGGCACATCTTTTCAGCCTTTTCTCAGCATTTTCCTCTTCATCATTTAATTCCTTTCTTCTTTTCTTTTTCCTTCTTGTATAATTATTAATCAATAAATAATTTCAACAATTCCACTTTGAATAATAATTATGTAACGATACTTGTACGTAACGTAAAGATACTTTTCAATTTGAATCTAACCATAGTATAATTTCTGCAAAGTATTATCGAGTTTCAGGTAGCATGATAGCTTTGAACGTGACAACTCTTGTGATAATGTCGTGCTTGTGTTGAATATTGAAATTTCATATATTAGTTCGAACTGGTGCGACATTTCATGAAGAGACATGGCCGTTCGGAAGGGTCTTTTGCAAAGGGATGCATCCATTCTTCATGCCTATTGGTTCCCTATATATAGAGGATAGATTTATCCATCAAAAAGCAATAAAAAAACAAGGGAAAACCAACAAGATCAAAGTGAAATCATAAGTTGATGAGCAACTTTGAGTTTCTATCATTTCTTTTTCCTTTGTTATAAGTGTTTAAGTTCATTTGGAATAGATTAAGTGTTTATCTCTTTTAAAAATAGAGGCTTCATTTAATCCTGTAAATCGCTTGCCATGTATACCATAAACATTCGAACAATCCTAGTGGCGGCAAATATCGTTTGAAAACAGCAATTACGCAGTTAAGTTTCGGTACTATTTAATACAATTATTTCATTTATTTGTATTGTTTATAACTAATAAAATCGCTTCTCTTTTGTGTTCGATTATTGTTTCTGTTCTTCATGTTCCATTAGTGAGGTCAATAATTATACATGAAGGACAAAGGAAATAAGAAAGGAATTAAATGATGAAGAGGAAAATGCGAAAAAAAAAGAGAGTAAAGGAATAAACCTATAAGGGTTCGAACTCATGCCCATTAAGTCGACAATTGCCTCAGCCACCAAATAACTACTATGCTTGTGTTGTGTAATGAAACTGTTTGTATTTGTCCAAACTGGTACGACCTCTCATGAAGAGACATAGCGGTTTGGAAGGGTTTTCTACCAAGGGATGCGTCCATTCTTCATGCCTATTGGTTCCCTGTATATAGAGGACGGATTTAGCACTCAAAAATCAATCAAAAACAAGAGAAAACCAATAGAAACAAGATCAAAGTGAAATCATAAGTTGATGACCAACTTTGACTTTCTATCATTTCCTTTTCCTTCATTATAAGTGCTTAAGTTCATTAGGAATAGATTAAGTGTTTATCTCTTCCAAACTAGAGGCTTGATTTAATCCTACAAACTGTTTGCCATGTATACCATAAACACTCGAACAATTATAATGGCGACAAATATCGTTTGAGGACAGTGATTACGCGGTCAAGTTTTGGTATTATTGAATACATTTATTTTATTTATTTGTATTGTTTATTACTAATAAGATCACTTATCTTTTGTGTTCGATTGTTGTTTCTATTCTTTCGTGTTCCATTAGTGAGAAAACATTGTTGAAATTATTGTTTGATCAATAATTATAAACAAAAGCAAAAGGAAAAATGGCTGGAAAACTGTTGAAAAGATGTGCCTCCAAGTTTCGAACTCGCACCAATTGAGTCAACAATCTCCTCAACGGTTTAGCAACTAACATGTTTGTGTTGTATAATGAAACCGTTTGTTTTTGTTCAAACTGGTACAACCTTTCATTAAGAGACATGGTCCTTTGGAAAGGTCTTTTCTCGGAGGATGCTTCCATTCTTTATGCCTATTGGCTTCCTATATATATAGAACGGATTTACCACTAAAAGATCAATATAAAACAAGAGAAAACCTTATAGAAACACAATCAAATTGAAATCAGGAGTTGATGAGCAATTTTGAGTTTCTATAATTTCCTTTTCCTTCGTTGTAAGTGTTTAACTTCGATTGGAATAGATTAAGTGTTTATCACTTTCAAAATAGAGGTTTCATTCAATCCTACAAACCATTTTCCATGTATACCATAAACACTTGAACAATCCTAGTGGCGGCAAATATCATTTGAGGACAGCGATTACGCTGTCAAGTTTCGGTATTATTTAATGCATCGATTTCATTGATTTGCATTGTTTATTACTAATAAAAACACTTCTTTTTGTGTTTGATTGTTGTTTCTGTTCTTCCATGTTCCATTAGTGAGAAAATCCCAACAATCTCAAACGATATTAGTTGCTTTTCGGGAGAATGAAATCTCAAACGGAACAATCATGACGTCCGTGGCTAGTACGTCAAAATCATCATCAAACGAGACACGAACATTTGAAGTGACAGCGTTATACAGATATTTTTTGATGGACCCAAACTGGTCGGTTGCCGAACACGTTGGACAAATAAATCAAGCACACGACGATGCCATCACTTTGTGATATAAACAAACAATTTGCAATCTGCACATCACTTGGTAAACTCATTCACCGATGGCAATTGGGCATCCATTGCAGAGACAATCCTACGAGACTTCATAACAACATCGCTACAAGATGGTTTCGGTGATTTGTCGACAATAGAGTTTGACTATGAGATGTTTTGCATAACACTGACAAACTTTTGGGAAGGATATCAGTATCTCGTTGGAATTAATCAGTTTCAAGATATGCTAAAGATTCCAGAAGAAATGCCGGACCTAGTGGAAGTACAACAAGCCAACAACAATCCAATAGAGGTAATTGACATTTCAGATTCTGATCTTGATTCTTGTGTCACTACTGATGAAGAGATCGTGGTTGATCATTGATGCAAGACTCATTGGAATACAAATAATATAAATCTGGATTGTACAGATAAGTCTTCTTCCTCCCAGATATACAATCCGATTAGATAGAGATTTCATCATCATCGTCAACATGAAATTATAGATCAATTAATTACGATGAGGCATTCTGACTAATAATCGGGGAATGTGTTTCTATGATATATACTTTCACATTTCGTATAAAAGTGACATATTGTTTCTATCAAATTCTTGGGGCAAGCATGGCATAGCTTTTTTCATTTTACTCATATTAAAGTGAACTTTGAAGTCTTGCAATACATCTTGATTACCAGATAAGTCATCTCCATCTATGGCAATTATTGTGTGATTGGAATCTAAAATTGACACATATATTAACTTAAAAGATTTCAAATTCATGACCATAAAAGAGTTTAGATTTGAATGCCATATATGCATGTGAAAGTCTTGGCTTGCTACATGCATATGCATCCATTTTGATGGCTACTGGTTTTTTAAATAATCATAAAGTTAAATGCATAACGGTTCGGTCCCTATCATTCAAATGTAATTGGCATATAAACTCTTGAGAAGAGTGGTTATCCATTGCCAATTGGAAAAGGGTATGCCTATTCATTTTTGAAAATATAAACTAAAGGTTGTAACCTTTAGAAGGAGCTGTAACTTTTAGTAAAAGGTTGTGACTCTTAAGAAGAGTGGTGACTCTTCAAAAGGGGTTGGGATTATTGGGAAACCTGTTTACCAATAATTTTGAAGAATTTTGATTATGAGGGTGTTAGGGTGTGTGTTTTTATGTGTTTTTATGTGATATAGGAGAGAGAAAAAGTGGAATTGAATGGTGGAGATTTGTGTAGTACAGGTAGGTCCCATGAGATTTGTGTGTAAAAATGTGTAAAAATGAGTAGGAGAACATGGGCTATAAAAGGCTTACAAACATTTATTCAACCTATGAATGATTTAAAATACATGTGAAAGTCATGTTTGTATTCAAACCATTGAGAGTGAGACATCTACCATTACTGCCATCATTATGTTGAGATGCATGTTAATTTGTGTTAAATGATTTGTTTATTGGAATTAGTTACTATTTCTAAATGCAATCAGTAGAAAATAAATCATTTGCAAATGTGAATTTTAGATCATGGGTATCTATCTTGGAAGATTGTTGATGTTCCATGTCGCATAAT
Organism: Jasminum sambac; assembly: GCA_018223645.1. Classification (NCBI taxonomy): domain Eukaryota; kingdom Viridiplantae; phylum Streptophyta; class Magnoliopsida; order Lamiales; family Oleaceae; genus Jasminum; species Jasminum sambac. Next base: position 9,942,465 of record CP073644.1, on the reverse strand, counting down.
CATGTGTTAGCATGTACATTGCTTGTAATCATTTTTCTTGATTGTTATCCTCTTTTACTCTATGAAAGTGCAAGAGACGACTGACATGACCTTTGTTATCAAACAATGTACATAGCAGTGGAGACAATAAGATAAACATCTTTCACTAAGTGAAACAATAAATATTCAAACCAAATCATAGTTCTCATTGAGGAGACCATGAATACAAGCATAGGAAAAAACAACTTGTTTACTCAAGAAAGAAAAGAAAATTTTTCTTCAATTGAGTAAAAAGACTTACTAAAAAATTATTTTCTTTTATTGAGCAAAAAGAATATGAACGTTGAGGTTCATATAAATTGTAAGATTAAATTATTTTGATAATGTAGATCAAACAAATTCTTGCAAGTGGTGCCAACAAATTCTAGAGTAACAAATTTGTTCGAAACGGATTCTTTTAACTGAGTAAAAGAATAAGAGTTTATTCTTAACAGTGGGGGTAATGAATTTTGCTACACAACGTGTTAGAATTCGTTAGATTACCCTTGAGAATGGGTAATAAGTTTAGTGCGAAAAAATGATCAATTTTCGTAAAGAATACCCTAAAGAGTGGGGGTAGTAGATTCATGTAAAGTGAATGCTACAAATTAAAATATCATAGAGGGTATGGTTGAAACATTGTTTAAAAACCCCCATTGATGACAACCCTACCTATCATTACTCGACCTAGTTAAACTTCGAGGTAGTGCCGCCTCAATAGAGAGCCGAAGTTTCTCTCTTTGAAGTTTAACGAATAGGATGAGCGCAAGGCCCTATAAGCGCTAAGTGTTGAAGAACTAAACACGTGGTATTTGTGTGTGTGTCTTCGCCGCCGGTATTATCACACGAGGTGTCATGTCCAAAGCTATCATGCTACCTGAAACTTGATAATACTTTGTAGAGATTACACTATGGTTAAATTCAAATCGAAAGGTATCTTTACCTTAAGCAAAAGTGTCATTACATAATTATTGATCAAAGTGGGGGATCGTTGAAATTGTTGATTGATCAATAATTATACATGAAGGAAAAAAGAAACAAGAAAGGAATTAAATGATGAAGAGGAAAAGGCTAAAAAAAGGTTGAAAAGATGTGCCTCCAAGTTTCAAACTCGCACCTATTGAGTCAACAACTGCCTCAACCACTAAGCAACTACCGTGCTTGTGTTGAATATTGAAACCACATATATTTGTTCGAACTGGTGCGACCTTTCATGAAGAGACATGGTGGTTTGGAAGGGTCTTTTGCAAAAGGATGTGTCCATTCTTCATGCCTATTGGTTCCCTATAAATAGAGGACAGATTTATCAATCAAAAAGCAATCAAAAACAAGAGAAAACCATATAGAAACAAGATCGAAGTGAAATAATAAGTTGATGAGCAAATTTCATTTTCCTTCATTATAAGTGTTTAAGTTCATTTGGAATAGATTATGGGTTTATCTCTTCCAAAATAGAGGCTTCATTTAATCCTACAAACTATTTGCCATGTATACCATAAACACTCGAACAATCCTAGTTGCCGCAAATATCGTTTGAGGACAGGGATTACGTGATCAAGTTTTGGTATTATTTAATACATTTATTTCATTTATTTGTATTGTTTATTACTAATAAAGTCACTTCTCTCTCAAACGATATTCTATTGCTCTTCAGGAGAACGAAATCTCAAACGAGATTAGTTGCTTCTTTATATGGAGAACGGAACAACCATTGCAAATTGTCGATCAGGAAAAGTTCTATATTTTGAAAATGAAATAAAGATACAATAGGGTTGGAAAAATTTTAAAATTATCCATGAATCTGATGACAATTCAGAGGGCACCGACATCAATTCGTTTTGCTCCAGGCTCTCTTTGCGCATCCCAATTTCAAATGGTAACTTGGTTGGTTCGTGTAAATGATCAGATGGATATCAGAAAATGCATATGAATTAAAATAAGTATATGCACTTATCTTTTTTTTTTATTCATAATGCATGAGATCGATTCTTATGATCATGCAAAGGAGATAGGCTTTAAATATTGATTGTTATTGTGGATGTTTTTGAAGCCCTTTGAAGAATTATAACCTTTAAATGAAAGGTTGTGACTCTTAAAAAGAGTGGTGACTCTTCAAAAAGGGGTTGTTATTATTGTTTACATTTTATGTAAAAACATTTGATGAATTTTTTGAACATGTGTATCATTGATATGAAGAAGTATGTTTATTCAACTATCAATATTAACACTGTGGGCATTAAATTGAAACGAAAAGATATTTGGTTAATGTATGCGTAGTTTCACCAAAGAATATGCTTTTCATTCTATGAAGGGTTGTTAACTTTCATGGTAAAATTAGATGTGTCTATTCAATTAAATGTTATGGAATTTACTTGAATAATCTATATTCAAGATTCTATGCGATTAAAATTGTGTGTCAAATAAGAGTCCATCTGACATGACAATATTAGGAAATTTGATTAATTCCTAAACTATTCTTTTTATAGAGGGAAAGGGATATATCTGCGGTTTGAAATTGAGATTGAGCATTCGAATCAACTTGAACATTGAAGTTCATAGTTCGAATAACTATGCTTTGATAAGCATGATCTTATTACATATTATAGAATAAATTCAAGAAGGAATTTACAAATGAAAGAATTTAATAATTTAAATTATTTTACTCGATAAGGAGACACTGAAATAAACCTTTTTCACTAAGTGAAAGAATAAATATTCAAACGCAAATCATGATTCTCATTGAGGGGATCATGAAGACAAGCGTAGAAAAATGCAATAACAATGTACGTAGGTAGCGGAGGATTCTCAAGGAGAATAATTCACTTTGGGTACAAGTTGAATTTTGAGCTTGTGGAAAAATCAACATTTATCGAGGAAAAGTGAAAGTGAATGAAGAACAAGGCACAAGTTCATAAACGCAGATTACATGAATCATCATATGAGTTTTTCTCATAGTACAATTAAATTTGTGATTAATTTTAATTCTTTAAACTGTAAGTTTGGAAAGTAAAATAATATGAACATTGAGGTTCATAAATATTTTGATGTTCAGATCAAAATAAATTTTACATTGAGAAAGTTGCATTTCAAACCATATTGATAAAGTTTGCGAAGATATGGTACTCATTGAGGAGACCATAAAAAGGAGTTTTGAAAAAGCAACTTGTTTACTCAAGAAAGAGAGGAAATTATTTCTTCAATTGAGTGAAGAGACTTAGAAGAAAATTATTTTCTTTTATTGATTAAAAACAATATGAACGTTGAGGTTCATATAAATTGTAACATCAAATTGTTTTGATAATGTAGATCAAACAAATTCTTGCAAGTGGTGCCAACAAATTATAGAGTAACGAATTTGTTTGAAACGGATTCTTATAACTGAGTAAAAGAATAAGAGTTTATTCTTAACAGTGGGGGTTATGAATTTTGCGACATAACGTGCTAGAATGCATTAGATTACCCTAAAGAATGGATAATAAGTTTACTACGAAAAAATGATCAATTTGAGCAGAGAATACCCTAAAGAGTGGGGGTAGTAGATTCACGTAAAATGAATACTACAAATTAAAGTATCAAAGAGGGTATAGTTGAAACTTCGTTTAAACACCACCAGTGATGGCAACCCTACCTATAATTACTCGAACAGTAATTAATGGGTTCAAAGGGTAAGAACAAGTCACTTGATAAGTGATTTGTTTCAACACCAACTTAATTCAAATTAGACCATATCCTACGATATGGTGTTGGTTGTCACTGTACCGAAGGGTTGAGTTTTAAAGTTTAAACTCTTAATGAAATCCAGTTTTACAAGTATTTGTAAAGGTAACAAAGATACTGGAAGGATTTCACCTAGTTAAATTTCGAGACGGTGCCGCCTCAATAGAGAGTCAAAGTTTTTGTCTTTAAAGTTTAACTAATAGGATAAGCACGCGGGCCCTATAAGACTTACTCATTGAAGAGCTAAACACATGGTATTTGTGTGTGTGTCTTCGCCGGTATTATCACAAGAGTTGTCACGTTCAAAGCTGTCATGCTACTTGAAACTCGAGAATACTTTGCGGCAATTACACTATGGTTAGATTCAAATCGAAAGATATCTTTACCTTACGCACAAGTGTCGTTACATAATTATTGATCAAAGTGGGGGATTGTTCAAATTATTGATTGATCAATAACTATACATAAAGGAAAAAGGAAAGAAGAAAGGAATTAAATGATGAAGAGGAAAATGCAAAAAAAAAAAAAAGAGTAAAGGAATGTGCCTCCAAGTTTCAAACTCGCACCAATTGAAACAGCAATCACCTCAACCGCTGAGCAACTACCATGTTTGTGTTGTATAATGAAACTATTTGTATTTGTTCAAACTGGTGCAACCTCTCATGAACATACAAAGCAGTTTGGAAGGGTCTTTTGCCAAGGGATGCGTCCATTCTTCATGCCTATTGGTTCCCTATATATAGAGAATGGATTTACCACTCAAAGATCAATCAAAAACAAGAAAAAGCCACAACAAGATCAAAGTGAAATCATAAGTTGATGAGGAACTTTGAGTTTCTATCATAATCAAAAATTTCAACAATCGCCCACTTTGATCAGTAATTATGTAACAACACTTGTGCATAAGGTAAAGATATCTTTCAATTTTAATATAACCATAGTGTAATCTCTACAAAGTATTATCGAGTTTCAAGCAGCATGATAGCTTTGAACCTGACAACTCTTGTGATAATACCCGCGAAGACACACACACAATAATTATAAATGAAAGGAAAAGGAAAATTCTGGAGAAAGGTTGAAAAGATGTGCCTTCAAGTTTGGAACTCCCACCCATTGAGTCAACAATCGCCTCAACTGTAGAGCAAGTACCATGTTTGTGTTGTATAATGAAACCGTTTGTATTTGTTCAAACTGGTGCAACCTCTCAGAAGAGACACGGTGGTTTGGAAGGGTCTTCTGCCAAGGGATGCATCCATTCTTCATGCCTATTGGTTCCTTTTATATAGAAAACGGATTTACCACTCAAAGATAAATAAAAAACAAGAGAAAACCATATAGAAACATGATCAAAGTGAAATCATAAATTGAGGATCAACTTTGAGTTTCTATCATTTCCTTTTCCTTCATTATAAGTGTTTAAGTTCATTTGGAATAGATTAAGTGTTTATCTCTTCCGAAATAGAGGCTTGATTTAATCCTACAAACCGTTTGCCATGTATATCATAAACACTCGAACAATCCTAGTGGCGGCAAATATCGTTTGAGGATAGCGATTACGTTGTCAAGTTTCGGTATTATTTAATGCATTTATTTCATTTATTTGTATTGTTTATTAGTAATAAAATTACTTTTGTTTTGTGTTCGATTGTTATTTCTATTCTTCCATATTCTATTAGTGAGAAAATCCCAACAATCTCAAACGATATTAGTTGTTTTTTGGGAGAACAAAATCTCAAACGATTAGTAGCTTTTCGGGCGAACGAAATCTCAAACGGAACAATCATGATGTTCATGGCTAGTACGCCAAAATCATCGTGTGATGAGACACGAGCGTTTGAAGTAGTAGCATTATACAGATATTTTTTTGTGGATCCAAACTAGTCGGTTGCCGAACACGTTCGACAAATAAATCAAGCACATCACGATGCCATCGCTTGGGGATATGAAACGAACAATTTGCAATCTGCACATCACTTGGTAAACTCCTTCACCGATGGCAATCGGGTCGCCATTGCAAAGACAATCCTACGAGACTTCATAACAACATCGATACAAGATAGTTTCAGGTGATTTGTCGGCAATAGACTTTGACTGTAGTGACCGCGAATTTCTTTTAAAAAATATTTAATTAAATAAAATCTCAAATGTGTCGCTACGACTTCACCTATAGAATTTAATAGCGTACGCTCGTTTAGTTGAATTTTATATTATTCATTATTATATTTAATTATTTTAAGAAAATAATTTATAAAAATTTATTTATTTCCAAATATAGTTTTAAGGACTCGACTTTTAAAATTTATTTATTTTATTCCCCAAAGATTTTATTTTACTAAAGCCCAATCTATGGTCCAATCGTAACGTAAAGTCTATCTAATCCAATTAGTACCCTATTTATGGCCCAACTGTGTTTTAGCCCAATAAAAATGCTCTAATCAAATTCTTACTTTAGAATACCCTTTAAATGCTCATTGTTGAAATTTTCTCAAACCCTAGCCCCATTAACATCCTCATTTTCCTCCATTATCATCCTCAACTTCAATCCATCCATTCTCATTCAACAAATCAAGCAAGTTTCAATTGGTAAGATTTCTTGACTTTTTATTTATATCTCTATTTCTTTTTTTTTTAATTTAGTATTATACTCTCTTAATTAATTGATAGTTCTCTTGCATTTTCATTTGATTTCACTACATCTCCTCTTAGTCTCTATTGTGCCTTCATCACATCTCAATAATCCACAAGCAACAAAATAGACAATTCACACGCAACCTCGAACAGTCCTTCACCATCACCATCGTATATACACACACGCGCGAATCCATACATACATACATACATACATACATACATACATACATACATACATGGCATATGCATATGAATATATATATCACCCATGCCCAAACTCTACTTCACAACACAAAAATTATACCTACATGCACCTTTCCCTATCTCCCTAGAACATCATAGAACCATTTAATTTCAAAAATGATTAGAGATTAGATCGAATTTTGAAAATGCCAAAATTTTCCTCGACTTTCAACCATTAAATTCAAACTCAATAATCCTCATTTCTTCGATTAAAAACCACCGTTGAGGTAGCAACCACAACAACCACGACCTTTGTCGCCGGCCAATTTCCATTTTTCCCCGATTTTTCCGGCGAGACTTTTCCATTTTTTTCCTTTCCATTTCTGGTGAATAGTATAGCAATGTGAAGCCTACAATTGCCGAGTGAAATTTGGGCCAAATTCATGATTTGATTGAGGATATTGCAAGTCAAGTCCTTTGATTTCATTATTTAGTTTAAATTGGTCCTTAAGTTTTATTTAATTTATAAATCCTCAACCTTTAATTATTGTAATCTAGCCCCTAGATTATCTTTACAAATTAAGTCCCCCAAGTTATTTATTTTATTTAAGTGAGCCCTAAAAGTTTATTTACTTCTAAGTCCCTAACTTTCAATTGTTGCAATTTGATCCCTAAAATTTTATTTCACTTTTAATTCTTCAATTTCTTATTCCTATTTAAGTTAACCCCCAAAATTTGATTGCATCTTAGTCCTTCATATTTTAAAAATCTTATAATTGAGTCTAAAATATTTTTAGTTCAATTTTATTGAATATTAGGTTCCCAAACTATTCCCCTCGTTCAAATTGACCCCCCAAACTCTTATATTCTTTCAATTTTTGTCCAAAACTTCTATATTATTCATAAATATTTAATATTTAAGAGTATTAACATAAATTAAATGTTTTATTGAGTAGACAGAATATACGAACAGCTAGAGAGCTGATTCTCATCGCTTAATAGGCTCAAAACTCGAGAGAAAGTTAAGGTATGCTCAAAAGACTCATTTTTACTTATCGCACAGTCATAATTATAATTTGTACTATGTGAGTGCTTTTAGTACGTAATAGACTTGCCTTCGGGCTCAGAGTTGCTTTCGAGAAAATTACTTGCCTTCGGGTCCAAAGTTGCCTCCGGGCAAATTACTTGCCTTCCGGCCTAGAGCTACCTTTTGCCCCAGAGTTACCTTTGGGTATTATATTCTAGAGTTTGTATATCTATTTTTCTTTATATACTTGTCTAGATTGAATAACTTGCGCAGAGCCTACTGAGTATTATTGAAATACTCACGCAGTTCTTTTTTTTTTTTAAACAAATTGTAAATTGAGGAGATCGGAGACATAGCGAGTCGTGGGAGCTCTCTAGGGATTATTAACAAGAAATTTCATTTCTTTTGTTATTTTAAACAAGCTTGATGCATTGAAGTATGTTGTTTCAAATGTTTTGGACTATTTCATATCTTGTGTTAAATGTTTTGCATTTCTAGAGATCGAACAAATATAAGATACTCTAAGTGGTTGTTATTTTAAATGAATTTCCGCATCTTAATAAATGGTTATCTTTCCGCATTTATTAATATCATTATTATTTTGAAAAAAAAATATTACGAAATATTTCGAGAAAGAACTAACGTTCCGGGCTCATAAAACTCGGGGCATTACATTGACTACAAGATGTTTTGCATAACGCTGATAAACTTATGGGTAGGATATCAGGTATCTTGACGAATTAATCAATTTCAAGATATGCTTCAAATTGCAGAAGAAGTACCAAACCTAGTGGAAATACAACAAGTCGACAACCCAATGGCGGTAATTGACATTTAGGATTCTGATCTTGATTCTTGTGTCACCACTTATGAAGAGATCATGGTTGATCATTGATGCAAGACTCATTGGAATGCAGATGAATATAAATTAGGATTGTACAGATAAGTCTTCTTTCTCCCAGATATATAATCCGATTAGATAGAGATTTCCTCATCATCATCAACATGAAATTATAGATCAATTAATTACGATGAGGCATTTTGACTAATAATCGGGGAATGTGTTTCTATGATATATACTTTCACATTTCGTATAAAAGTGATATAGTGTTTCTATCAAATTCTTGGGGCATGCATGGGATAGCTTTTTCATTTTACTCATATTAAAGTGAACTTTGAAGTCTTGCAATGCATCTTGATTACCAGGTAAGTCATCTCCATCTATGGCAATTATTGTGCGATTGTAATCTAAAATTGATACATATATTAAATGGAAAGATTTAAAATTCATGACCATGAAAGAGTTCAGTTTTGAATGCCATACATGTGTGTGTGAAAATCTTGGCTTGCTACATGCATGTGCATCCATTATGATGGCTACTGGTTTTTTGAATAATCATAAAGTTAAATGCATAACGGTTCGGTCTCTGTTATTCAAATGCAATTGGCATATAAACTCTTGAGAAGAGTCGTTATCCGTTGCAAATTGGAAAGGGTATGCCTATTCATTTTTGAAAATCAAAACCAAAGGTTGTAACCTTTAGAAGAAGCTGTAACTTTTAGTAAAAGGTTGTGACTCTTAAGAAGAGTGGTGACTCTTCAAAAGGAGTTGTAATTATTGGAGAACCTATTTACCAATAATTTTGATGAATTTTGATTATAAAATACTTACAAACATTTATTCAACTCATGAATGATTTAAAATACATGTGAAAGTTGTGTTTGTATTCAAACCATTGAGAGTGAGACATCGACGATTACTGTCATCATTATGTTGAGATGCACGTTAATTTGTGTTAAATGATTTGTTTATTAGAATTAGTTACTATTTCTAAATGCAATCTGTAGAAAATAAATCATTTGCAAATGTGAATTTTAGATCTTGTGTATCTATCTTGGAAGATTGTTGATGTTCCATGTCACATAATCATGTGTTAGCATGTACATTGCTTGTAATCATTGTGCTTGATTGTTATCCTCTTTTACTCTATGAAAGTACAAGAGACGGCTTACATGACCTTTATTATCAAACAATGTACGTAGCAGTGGAGACAATAAGATAAACATCTTTCACTAAGTGAAACAATAAATATTCAAACCAAATCATGGTTCTCATTGAGGAGACCATGAATACAAGCATAGGAAAAAGCAACTTGTTTACTCAAGAAAGAAAAGAAAATTTTTCTTCAATTGAGTAAAAAAGACTTAGCAAAAAATTATTTTCTTTTATTGAGCAAAAACAATATGAACGTTGAGGTTCATCTAAATTGTAAGATTAAATTGTTTTGATAATGTTGATCAAACAAATTCTTGCAAGTGGTGCCAACAAATTCTAGAGTAACGAATTTGTTCGAAACGGATTCTTTTAGTTGAGTAAAAAAATAAGAGTTTATTCTTAACGGTGGGGCAATGAATTTTGCCACACGACGTGTTAGAATTCATGAGATTACCCTTAAGAATGGATAATAAGTTTAGCATAAAAAATGATCAATTTTCGTAAAGAATAACCTAAAGAGTGGGGGCAGTCATTCACGTAAACTGAATACTAAAAATTAAAATATCAGAGGGTATGGTTGAAACTTCATTTAAAAACCACCAGTGATGGCTTCCTATCATTACTCGAACAGTAATTCCTAGGTTCAAAGGGCAAGAACAAGTCACTTGATAAGTGGTTTGTTTCAACACCAACTTAAGTCAAATTAGGATCATATCCTACGATATGGTGTTAGTTGTTACCAAACCGGAGGGTTGAGCTTTAAACTTTTACTGAAATCTAGTTTTACAAGTATTTCCAAAGGTAAAAAGGTACTGGAAGGATTTCACCTAGTTAAACTTCGATGTGGAGCAGCCTCAATAGAGAGTGGAAGTTTCTCTTTTTAAAGTTTAACAAATAGGATGAGCGCAAGGTCCTATAAGCGCTAAGCATGGACGAACTAAACATGTTGTATTTGTGTGTGTTTCTTCACCGGTATTATCACAAGAGTTGCCATGTTCAAAGCTATCATGATACCTGAAACTTGATAATACTTTGCAGAGATTACACTATGGTTATATCCAAATTGAAAGATATCTTTACCTTACGCACAAGTGTCGTTACATAATTATTGATCAAAGTGGGGGATTGTTGAAGTTATTGTTTGATCAATAATTATAAACGAAAGGAAAAGGAAAATGCTGGAAAAACGTTGAAAAGATAAGCCTCCCCATTGAGTCAACAACTGCCTCAACAGCTTAGGTTTTTGTAAATTCTTCATTTTTTCTTAATCTCCATGCCAGTTGGTTATTAGTTTATTATTATATATTTCATTGCTAGAGTTTTCTTTTTTTCCTTTCATGTTTTTGTCAATATTGTTTGAGCGGTCTATTTATACACTATGGCAAATATATTGATGGATTTATCATTAATAGTTATATCTGCATATCTACAGCTTACGATATTCATGTTGAAGGTGTAATGAGCTAGCTTCATACTTGATTAGTCACGGAGGTAAGATATGGGAGGTATGCACAAACGGATTCTTTCAGTTGGTCTCTTTTCTTTTTACATTTCTAAGTGTTTGTTTTCTAAGGTTTTTCATTCATATTGGGTATGTCATAATAGTTTTCTGATCTACCTATATTGGTTATTCATTTATATTTAGACATATAAATGTGTTCTTACCCTAGTAATTTTAATGTATCTTTTATTTTTCATGAAAAAGTTCGACTATAGAGAACTATCTACAATGTGTGGACATGCTATTCTAAGTCCAACATTGAGTGCACTTGTCACTGCCAGCGATATATGTATGGACGTATTTTTGAATCATGATGTGTTCACTTTTAGACTAATCCCTTTTCGAATTTATTCCTTTAATTTCATTTATTGGTTTGATTAGTAGTTTGTTATATTTTGTTTATTATCACTTTATACAAGTTTTATTTATCGACCACAATGCTACGATGAAGAGGACCAAGCTGGAGATAATAAAGTGAAGATGCAATTGTTCATGGGGATGCTTAAAGTATTGTTCATAGTGTACTTTGAATAACAAAAATCAATCAAGCTAGACAAAAGGCAGAGCCATGGATTGCCTAGAGGGTAGAACATCGTCTGATCTCATTCTGGCATGATAGATGGCTGCCCATGGGTATTTTCAAAGGTTCTCCTTTGTCTCCTTCCTCTAATCAGGTTGTTAGGGATTTTCAAAGTGTAGGCAGGCCACTGGGACATGGCCAAGCTTTCTCAGGTGTTACCTCAGCATGTCATCCATGATATTATGCAAATTCCTATTCTTGATATGCCTGATCAACTTATCTGGATTCCCTTGAAATCTTGTGAGTTCTCTACTACCTCTTGCTATGATCACTTGAGAGTGAAGAAGAACATTCAGAAATCCTTTCAATATATATGGTCTGCTTCTATGCCTCTTGAGATTGCTATTTTTGTTTGGAGACTTTGGCATTGTTTGATCCTTGTTGATGAAGTTGTCATAACACGAATGAGTGTGAGTTTAGCATCTAAATGCCTATGTTGTACAAGAATGAGTGCGAGTTTAGCATCTAAATGGCTATTTTGTTCTAGCGTGGAGTCTACTGAACATGTCTTCATCAAAGGCCAAATGGCTAGTGAAGTTTGGTATTATTCCATAGGCAACTGTGATGTTCATCTTCATTGCAATCATCCCATGTAGTTGTTTATGCATTGAATGCTAAAATATCCTATGACTGATCACATGGCTTTTCTAGTACCTTTTCTGGTTTTTTGGTTTCTCTGGATTGAGAGGACAAGGCTAAGTACCAGAATATTCAAATGGATTCTAACAGAGTTATTTAGGTCGTCAAAGGTATGCTGAGGCTGATTATGCTTGCTCAAAGGCCTTCTCATCTCAGCACCAGCTGCTTCGTTGCCGTGGTGTCCTGGACTCTTGGTCCAAACCGCCAAACTGGTGTATCAAATTGAACATGGTTGGAAGACTCGAGGGGGTAAAACTGGCTGGTGGTGGTGTTTTTAAGGACTCCAATGGCCTCTCTCTTGCTTGCAGTTAGTGAAGGCTTGGGTAAGAGAGACAGTATCCTTGATGCAAAAGTCCAAGCCATATTCACGGGGATTAAACTTAGCCAACAATATAGCTTTGAACATATCAACATTGAAACTGACTCTTTGGGGGCCTTCACTCTGATTCAACATCCTCATTAAGGGCCTTGGAAGTATTTATTCGATCTCAGATTGAATAGCAAGGTGGTAATACAAAGTAACATTTGGAGGGAAGCAAATTACGTTGCCGATTGGTTTGCAGAACAAGGATGCATCCATGATGTAATAATGGATTAGTACTCCATGCATCATGCATTTAATCTTTCTCTAAGATTGTAATTCGTTTTAGAGGTACGGCTCACCAACTCCCCCTCTCAGCTTGTTAATTTTTCATTTAAAAAATAAAAAAATAAAAAATCAATCAATCAAGATAGAAAGTTGTGTTGTAATGACTCATGACCAAGTTGAGATTTATGCCAAATTTCACAAATAATTAGTTTGGAGGTAGCTCTCAGCCAGATTTTTCTTTCAAAACAACGAAGCATTTTGTCTAATCAATTTAGCACATATGAGATAGAGACACAATAAATCTAATGGGTTCTACTTGTTTACTCATTTTTCACACTTTTCCCTCTTTCTACTCACCTTTTACCAATTTTTTCTTTATTGCTTCCGCCATATCTAAAATCTACATCCATTTACACATCATTCATTATTATTATTTTTAAAATAATTTTTATATTTCTTTTCTCCTTCACTTTTTCCACTATTTTTTGTTAAAATTCTCTCTATTCCCACTCAATTAAAATAATATTTCTCTTGCAAGACAGGTGATGATACTAGTCATCATTTAAGAGCAACTGAAGATTGAAGTATTTAAAAGGCATTTAGATGAAATGTGAGGGTTAAAAATCTACATCAGCATGTTTAAGCATTCAATGAAACAAGTTTCTAACAAAGCAACAAAGTATGCAAAGCAGACGTGAGGGGTTGTTTAAGGAAGACTAAGGGTATGTTTTTTGTGATAAAATTAATTTTCTTGATGTACGTGTTAAATGTGTAATTGAAATTTGAGGAAAATATATTAAATAATTGAATGAGTGGTTGTAAATAATGAGAAAGAAAAAATTGGCAAAATTTATATTGATTTGTGTTGAATAGAACAAGGCCTAAGAAATTAAGATAACTCACATCGAAAAGTGGTTGAAATTTTGAGATCGATGAATAAAAAGAATCTTTGGATGATGATTTCACAACAAACTTTCTTGCTTCATAGGCAATCATTCATCCTGAAAATCTATTTCTCTTCTATGAAATGTTTTCTCTAATAACAATTTTAAATTTTTATTCTTGTTATGAATAATAATTGAAGAATAATTATTAGGTGTTATGAATAATTGAGAATAATTTGGTGGTTATGAATTATGAGGAATAATTTGGTGGAGGAATAATTTGGTGGAGGAATAATTTGGTAAAAGATGTAATTATTATATGTGAATGACTATTATACCCTTGATGAAATTATGTAATTACGATTGTGCCATTCGAAGTTTTCCTATAAATAGGGCTAGATTATTAATGAAATTCATTCACGAAATTCCTTGGAATTCATTCTCTCTAAATTCTCTCTATTGTTTATACTTTTATAACACGTTATACATACGAGTCTCTAACCTTTTTGAGTAATATGAAGGGAGTATGCTTTCTGATTGCATCTTATAGATGATCTTACTGTATCGTAAACCGAATTATTATAAATAACCTAATCCATCTCCAATCAATACTTATCTTTCTTTTCTCTCTTATTTTTTTTTCCCACTTTCTCACGTCTCACTTCTCTCTATCTTCCCAATCACTCACGTGAAAACATTTATGCAGAGACAAAGAGTTGTGGGCAATTCAAGAATTGGCAAATGGAGGAAATAAGATCGTTCAATTGTTAAACGCCAAGAAAGGAAAGGTATATATATTATATTACTTTATAATATAATAATATATTAAACTATAATATTCGTTTTCTGCAAGAGATATAAAGGAGCATACGTTATCAAAATCAAATTTTCGACTCCATTATACTCGATTTAACGAGCTTGATTTGACACCAACATTGATAGGGCAATAACTCGTTTTTGAAATATGTTATTATTATCAAACTTTCAAAATTTACAAATCGATTACACAACTTTTGAAAAAGTTACAAAATAGTCCTTGAATATTTTGATATTGATAAATTGAAGTAGAAAGGAAATAATTTTCAAATCGTAAACATCGATAAAATATTTTTGACAATTTTACCTTTTAATTGGAATGGACAATTTTACCCTTAGGTAAACCCTAATTTTGACGAGATGAAAAATGGATAGAATATTCATGAAGAAATTCTAAATCCATTGATTATATAAAATGGCAAGTCCATTTGAGTTAAAAGATCGAATATTATTTTAACTCTGAAGAGTTCAATTACATAATGTACTTATTCCAGAAGGATAAGTGTCTTTCTTGAAGTAATGAGTATTTGTTCTAGAAGAACAAATTTGCTCCGTAAAGCGAGTTCAATATTTAATTCGCACTTTATTTCTGCAATTTAATTCTTGCAATACCTCCTACTTGATGATGGGTTCAGCTTAGTCACTAAGCGGAAGGTTTTATATATTTACACTTTATATGCTAAGTGATGGGTAATACTTTCTACTAAGCAGATCCTACTCCTCAAGAAGTAGTTAAATATTATGCAATTTAATTCTTGCTATTTAAATTCAGTAAATTTATATTTATTGCAATAATTCCCATAAGGTAGAGTTCGACTAATCTATTGGAGGAAATTTAATTTCTGCAATTTAAATTTATACACTTTATAGTTTGAGTATATTTCCAATGTGGTGGGTAATACCACACGATTGGTGTGCATATTTCCAATGTGGTGGGTTATACTACGATTGGTTATAAATCCTACTCGAGGAAGAAGTAGTTGATCAAATATTCTAATCATACTCGAAGTAGTAGACGATGAGAATAAAATTACTTCCCCATATATATCGAATATTAATGGAGAAATTGAACAAGTGGTACTTGGAAGTCACCATTGGATAAATAGATGAAAATAAAATGCTCAATAGATCCCATGTTGATAAATCAAAGAAAATATATCGCATGGAGAGATTATATGAAGTAATCTCATCGATGATATGAGATTGTATTAATATGAGAATAAAATGCTCTTGAAGAAGCAAAATCACTAGATTTACGTATTTGAATAAAGCCAATATGATATTATTATTATTACTCGGAAGAAGTACAAAGCATCGAGTGGAACATATTGAGAATATCAAAAGATGGCATTAAACACTCGAAAATATAGAAATGCAAAAGAAAATACATCTTGAATCCATAAATGAGGGATGCGTCTCGAGAGTATAAATACTGTAACTCGCCACCATCAATATTAGGATTCATAATGAAATATTTAAAGGATCCGAATTTCTTTTCGCTTGACACCATTAGTGGTCTCAGCGGTGCGGACTCAGGCTTCCATGATTCTTGAACATATGCATGAAATTTGATGAGTAGTTCATCAACAAGACTAGCGAGAGATAAGTATTTTTCTCATTGAATGAGAGATAAACTTATTATTTACACTCGATCTAGAAGCGCTAGTAAGCCATCAAAGAAATTATTAATATTCAACAAACCTATTGGTTTGACATGAAAGGTACAAGTCTTGCGGCGAGGCTATATTGAATATTTCCTCCAGGTGTGTTGTAGCGCTGGAAGACAATGAAAGCATCACTATTATTCATCATATACATCATGCGGTTGTGGATGGATTGCGCTTGTAGCCCCAACCTGCTTGGACCCATGGTAGAAGCGGCTCCAATTCGAGTATTAGATCCAACTAGATGAAAAGGTATTACACTCAAAACTCTTATTCCCCATGATGGTGCAGACCATTATAAGTCTAGCTAAAAGTTTGTTGTTGGTTCCTCCATATAGTATATTGATTTCTTGTCTCCCTAACTCTTTACAGTGGGTTTGCCATATCCACATATTGGATATGGCCTACCAATTAGATCCACCAAGAATACATGCGGTTTTAATCAAGGAGTAAAGTGACTTGTATGAGATGATTCTAAAATCTCCATATCCATCTCTACTCCTATCTCTCTTTTTACACTATACTTTTAATGTATGAACATGAGATATATATGAATCCCTCTATTTAAAGAAAAATTTTCAAACCAATAATTGAGTGCACTATTTACTTTTTGACAAATATGAAAGAGAAAAAATGTAGAAAAAAAATTTTAAGTGAAAATGACATATATCTCGGTGATTGAAAAAATAATATATATATACATATATATATTTTAAAATCGAAAAAACAATATTTACAATTACAAGAAAAACATTGGTCTTTGTTATTACAAAGAGCTTCCTTATATTAATATGAGAAAATTATTATACTAAAATTTTCTACTAAATTTACAAAGCAGGGGATCTTCTAAAGTAAGTTTTCAAGATAATGCGTTTGTTGATCTTTGAATTTGGCCCATAAGGCCATTAGCTCACCTTGTACGTGTCCACTAGGGATGTGTCTCAAGAGCCTATTGAATATCATCCAAAGGCTCCTTACTCAATCCATCTTTAATGAATGCTATTTTATCTTCTCGATTTACGGACAAGTACCCCATGATTTACATCGAGTGTCACATGTCCACCCAAAGCACACTTGTAGCATCCTCCTAATCTTTTTGCTCTCCGTTTCTTTGAAAACTACTTTTACCCATACCAGGCATGTATTTAGAAGGGTGAAACCTCACTAGATAATGTCGAACATTTGCTTCAATCAAGTATCGGATATCTTGTGGGATACCCTTACTCATTAGCATCCTTAATCTTTCGACCTACCTCGATAAATCCTTTTTAGGATTTTAATCGATAGTGATGGATAGTATTTTCGAAGATTTGAGCATATGATCCATTATAATGTATAGACCCTTGTTAGGATGAATTTTGCAATAATTTTGATGATTTATTTATACAATAATACATTGACGTATGAAATAAGACTCAGATTTTAAATAAATAATATGAAAGCGTAAAACTACGATTTCGTAATTAAATAATAATAGGATGTGATGCGTATGAGCAACTCAGTGTTTGAATAGTGGTAGACAATAATGTCACTAAAAGATGATGGAATATGTCGGTGAATTGTTTCTATGATAAATCATATTGAGCAATATCTGAGATACTAGTGAAATCGATATAAGAATTTCTTGAACTAGAAGTTCAATAATACTCGTTTGCAAAATTTGCACCATCAGGTTTAAATAATTATTGAAATCAATATTTCAAGTGAAGAATTAAAAGAATTCTTCAATGATTGTTCTCGATAAATGATGAAATACATTACTAGCCAATATTGGAAATAAATCCCAAATATATCGGAATAAGGATGAGAAATATGGGCTCACTCATCCTCCATGTGGACTACTAGATATTATGATATGGATTCACTAGATAGTCACATGTGTATATGATTTGTAATTTGAAATTTACGAAATATTTGCTCACCAGTATGACATGATTTCCAGATTTAATGATAAAGCTAGTAAATGTATATCCCAATACTTGAATAAATCCTGAAGGATTGAGTATGCATACAAGTGGGATATTATATAGCCAAATTATTTAAAGTCCTCAAATAAATTGCCGATATAGAGAATAGAATGCAAACGGTCTAAATTCCCATATTAGGCTAAATGATGAGAACATATATGATTAAAATCATACCAAGCTGTATGAGTTTTTGTGTTCTAAATTTTCTCAACATGAGGGAGTATTAAAGGTTGAAAATAATATGTGAAATGCATCATGTTATATCCCAGAAATTGAAATCTGAACTTGAAGTTCAAAGATGCATGAAAGGCTATGAACAATCACATATACTATCGATGCTTTGATAAGTTACACGCTGGAAGCGTTGATATATTTCCTCAATCATATATATCAAAGCAAATTATAAAAGATGGTCTTAATAACTGAGGCATATGCTCTTGAAGAGTATATAGACATAACTATATTGTGTAATCCTACAAGAGGATTGATAATGAGATATCTCGATAAGTTATGTCAATATGGGAAAGAAATGAAATTGAAATGTGTCTATTAAACCACGATATATGAAAATGTAGCGCTACATATGATCAATGATAATGAAAATATTGAGATATATTGAAGATGATAAATGGTGGAATGTGAAATCCTTAACTTATGAGATGATGAGATGATGATGATTAGTGCTCAAGTTTAAAGATAAGCATGGTGGTCATTATATGTTGCATGCTCATGAAAGTTAAATGCAGATCGTGTGTGTAGTAGAAAGAAATTAAAGGATCGGATAGAGCTAAACCCAGTGTTTATGAGTACCCTAAAGGGTAGCTAAGCCCCTGGGAATGAAATAACCTATTAAGTGAATATTAAATGTTAAATGATATATTTTAAATGTTAGTTAGTTATGAAGGTTTACTTATATGTTTACATGTTTTTACGATGAATTTATATGCTTTAAATTGTGTTTTGAGGCATGTGTTCATGGTGAATGTTTTGTAGTTGTGTATGCGAAAGTGCACTCTAAATGAGCAGAAGAGTATAAAACCAATGTATATGATACTCATACAAATGTATGAAAGATTTTGAAATACTTACAACATACTTGTATAAAATACAGCGTTGCACTCTTTTTCCTTAGTGAGGTTTTATCCCATTTAGGTTTCCTAGTAAGGTTTTTAATGAGCAACTTTAATGGATATTCACATGAATAATGTACTCTTTTTCCTTCATTAGGGGTTTTAATAGGGTTTTCCTAATAAGGTTTTGAGGCATATTCATGGTATATTGAAACGATATGAGAAATTGATACACAGTGTATCTATTGGATCAAGTTATAATGGAGCTAATGCTTTAGATCCAAGCGATGATGATATTGAAATCATTCTGCGAAGTAAAGATATCAGTTCTCAAGATATGAAATCAAAGCGGGGCATTTGTACTCTTTTCCTTGATCAAGTTTTTTCCCACTGGGTTTTCTTGACAAAGGTTTTAACGAGCGACGTGAATACTCATATGCCGCTGATAGACATCGGGGGAGCAATGTTTTGATGAAGATATAACCACTCAAGCTATCCTGCAATCGGTTTGGAAGTTTTTTCCCACTGGGTTTTTCTCAAGCGGTCAGAAGACATTTGTATTAATAGTCATTGAGGGAGTGTTATGAATAATAATTGAAGAATAATTATTAGGTGTTATGAATAATTGAGAGAATAATTTGGTGGTTATGAATTATGAGAATAATTTGGTGGAGGAATAATTTGGTGGAGGAATAATTTGGTAAAAGATGTAATTATTATATATGAATGACTATTATACCTTGATGAAATTATGTAATTACGATTGTAATTCAGTTTTCCTATAAATAGCGCTTCGATTATTAATAAATTATCTCAGAATTCTAATTCATTCTCTCTAAATTCTCTCTATTGTTTCTATACTTTTATAACATTCTTCATATCCACCCATATTTTGATTATTTTTAATTGAGTTTAAATTTAGAATGGTTAAGAAATAAATAAAATTAATTAATTAAAAAAATAATTAAATCAATACCATGAGTGATCGAAAATAACATTAGAGAAAAATTAAAACTTTGTATCTATATCAAACAAACTAATAAATCAAATTCTCCAGTTGAATTCTACTGCGGAAAAGTGGTATATTAATTATTATATGGAAAAATATGAAAATCAACCACCCCACCTCGAGGGAGAAATAAAATAAAATAAAATAAACCATTTCCAAACATTGCTAGAAGCCCAGAAGCTTCTCTTTTCAACGTCAAATAACCCGAGCGGCAAACTATCTTCCATTCCTTCAGGCAGCAATAAGGTGAACACCTTTCCTTTTCTCCATTTCGCCGCATCTACAGTAAATTCCTGATATTATATTTGAATTTGAGTAAATTCAGTAAAATTTTAAAGGGTATTGCGTTAGATTTAAAAGCAAGAAATTTTGGTTAAATTTTCATAATAATCCGGCTGCATGCTTTATCTTAAATTTTATTTTGATGTGCTTACTGTTGTTTGTTACGATTATTATTATATATATTCCCGATTGAAATAAGTGCCACTTAAGCTATATTTAGTAGAATCTATGGACTATGGAGATGTACTTACAAATAGTGGTGACAAGCTGTTTTAATGAATTTCTGGATCTGGCCAAAGGGTTAGTGAAGAATTACTCGCTTGATCATAGTCTTGGGACTTTGCCATAGAGATAACAATATCATTTTCCCTTCCGTTTAAATTATAAAATAGGAAAGTTATATGCTAGTGGCTTGGTCTTTTCGAATCAATATCTTCTATGTTCTTTTGTGATGACAGATGTGGAATTGGTACCCTTTCTTTCCTCCTAATGTTATACTTCTGTTCATAATTTTCCCTTTAACTTACATAAGAGCATAGCTAATGTTTGGTAAAAAAACCCCAAATTTGGGTTGGGTTTTTCCCCCTTGTTCAACCATGGCGAAGTAATGATGGGGTAAAAGGTAGAAAATCGTACTTTTCGGGGTGGAAAATGTAAAAGATGGGCTAGTTTACCCTCGCTTTTCCCTTTAATTTTGTCTCCTACATTTCCCCCTCGAAATTAATTATGCTCTAATTGGGAAAGTTGGAGTGCCTTTCTTTTCCTTGAGGTTGAGGGTGCCAAATTCTTAGCTGGGAATTATGGTATCAGGTAACCCACCCAATTTACATATTAACATGGCATTGAGACTGTCATCTGGTTTCTCCTCCACAGTGATACGTCGCCCACTGCCTTTGCTGGTTGCCTTTTGTGTGCTTAGTTTGTGTCTTTCCAATCTTTGCCCCTATCCAATCACTGGTTTGCGGTAATATTTCACTCCACATGCCTGATAATAACGAAATTCATCCATATCATTTTGATGATATATGTAATGGTGAGAATTAACATGTGATGTTGCATTTTTCTCAACAATTTTAGATCACAGGGTAGTAGCAGTCATAGCAGAAAAATGGAAACAGATAACAAGACTGTCCCCAGCATTGTTGTATATGTTACTGTTCCAAACAAAGAAGCCGTGTGCATTCTTTCCTCATTCCCTTCCTATCTGCCTTCCTTCCTTCCTTCCTTCTTTATTTATTAATTTATTTTTTAGTTGCCCTTTTGGTATGGTGATAGTGACAAGGGATCCTATGATTGCTAAAATTTGGTTCAGCTTAAGGCTTTTTCCTTTATTAGCTTCTAATGCAAATGCACAGTTTGAATTTTAAAATATGATGCAGAAAAATGTTACATGCCTTCATTGTCATTCTCTTGATGATTATATTGCATATTGTCGTTTAAAGTTATAAATATTCATGTATTCTTTTCCCCACAACCAGCCTAAGCCCTCTATCCCTATAAAGTATAAATAAAGCAGAATAGACCTCTTGAAACTCAACGGGTGTTAGTGTATGTGTAAAAATGGATTTTTATGTGATATAGGAGAGACAATGAGTGGAGTTGAATTGTGGAAATTTATGTAGTATAGGTAGGTCCCACGAGATATGTGAATGTGAAATAGGAGAGAGAATTAGTGGAATTGAAAAGAATGTATAAAAATGTGTAAAAACACGTAGAAGAACACGCTCTCAATGTGGTCGCCTTTTATGATCTAAAGACCACAGGCGATGGGCAGTATTCAATCCTTTATATTTAGCTTTCTATATTTTATTAATCTTTAACTTTATATAGGCACATTATTGACACTTGTAACCCTTTTCACTAGATTGCTCTCCAAGAATCCCAATTATTTGGTTTTGTATGTCAAGATTATATTTGATAGAGATTATAGTTTAAATCAGTTTTAAATGTGTGGTTTAAAATTGAAAGAACTGGGGTCAAAATTTAAAATAATTGTCAAATCATGGTTGAAAAAATGATTTTAGTTTTTAAGTTGTAGCAAACATACCATGAGACTGCACTCAACCGATCGGCCCGAAAATCTAATTCCATTTTAATTTTATTTTTTCTTTTACTGATCATTCAATTTTTTTGGATTTATTTACATTGACAAGGATTATTCATAACTTTTCCAATATATGGGAATTCACATGTAATGATAAATTCTATTTATTTCTTCTGACGTATCGGGATCAGGGATAAAACTGGCTGAAAGCATAGTCAAAGAAAGGCTGGCAGCTTGTGTTAATCGAATGCCAGGTAAATGTTTCAATCCTTACGTAGTGCCCTACATATTTTTGTACTTTTTCGTGCTTTCATTTGTTCAAGTTGATGAATATATATTATCACTTAGATCTTCAACATCAAGTGTTTTTTTTTAATCTCGTCCACTTAAAATCTGTTCCAATTCCAGTTTGTTTATCTTAAAATTGGGTTGAAACTCCTGACCCAAGATGTCTAGATCTTCAAGATCCAGATATTTTCTTTCCTTGCTTTCTAAACCAGCTTAAGAAGTGGCTGCTGAAATTAATTTAATTTAACACATCATGAAGCTGAGACACCCAATAAGAGATTTTGTGTGCAGTATTCACTAATTGAAATGATTTGATATTTTCTTTTCTTGCTTTCTAAACCAGCTTAAGAAGTGGCCGCTGAAATTAATTTAATTTAACACATCATGAAGCTGAGACACCCAATAAGAGATTTTGTGTGCAGTATTCACTAATTGAAATGATTATGAGCTTCATACATCTATCTGGTAATTTGTCAAGTTTGTGTAAAAGGCATGCCGGTGTTTTCAGCTGAACATTGTCTAGCATTAGTTCTTATAAGTATTTATTTGGGAAGAAAAATCCTTTAAATGTGTGGTTAGAGTGAATATGATGTCTGAGAAAACAACATTTTGAATTTTGATAGAGTATAACTGAGTGCGCTTCTGTGTTCACATTATTTTAAGCATAATACTTCTATTTAAAACACATAATTATGAAGGAGACTAAAGCTTTGTGCATAATTTTGCACCAAGATGTACTAAACTAGTCTTTTGTAATTGGAGGAGAATTTTCAAAATTTTAGTAACGCATTTTTTTAAAAATTTTTTAACGGATTAATTAGGCATTTGATTTGTAAATAATAATTGATTAGAACAGTATGCTTTTTCATTTTCTTCTTCGTATTTATTTATCTTTTTAGTTATCCATCATATGGATGATAGTGTACTTATTAGGTCACGAGTTTATTTCCCACTACCATTAGATTATGTTTCACTTTTCGTAGCACACATTTCAACATGTTCATTGTTATGGGGCTTGTTTATGAATATCGGATAAACACATTGAAGAGTTTATTCAATTATTGACTTGCACGATTAATTTTTGTGCGAATTTCAGTTTATAACCCTGTGTTTGTTATCTTCTATGCTTTTGCCTCCATCAATATGTTTTTGTCTTTTTATCGTGTACTTGTGAAGTTGTCATCAAATCATTGTTAACTTTGGTAATGTAATGATTTGGTCATTTGACTTGTAGGAATCGTGTTTGGGAGGGCCTCATAATCACTTTAAATTAGGAAAAGTTACAAAATACGCTCACACATTATTTTATCAAATAACACCCTCTAGTCAATATATGTCATCAAAACTTTGTAAAAATAGACAAATAATGTCATAATTACTCTTAAACCTATGAAATATGAAGAAAAAGAATTTGTCCTGTAATATATCTTATTTAGGGCTTGTTCCATCGACAATAGTTTTTCACTAACTTCTGCTAGCTTTTTCTCTCTTATCATTTTCAACAACTCATACAATTACTTCACATTTTTTTAATACATTTTTCTCAATTTTTAACCGCACATCTAACACGTCATTCCGGTAAATCTACATTATTGTGTATAGAACAAGCCCTTAATTTTTTCTACACAGATGGTAGCTGATTTTTGTGAAATCAAGTATGGTCTACGGTATATATCTATCTTCTGATGTTTTCTATTACAGAAGTATTAATTATTTTTTTTTTAAAAAAGAGCCATTTCCCAAGTTTTAGAGTTATGAGTTGGGTAAATTTTATAGAATTAAGTTGTATCTCAATTGTATTTAAAATAGCACCAACTATAAAATATAGGGCGTACTTTAGTTTATAATTTTGCAACGGTATTTTACTCCGTTCATTGTATTCGTATTGTATACTGTGATCTTTTACTATTTTGTTTATGTGTGTTGTGTAATGCAGGTGTTGAATCAGTTTATGAGTGGAAAGGAGAGGTAAAACTTCACCAAAAAATGTAGAACATAACAAACATCTCACATTAGGTCACCCCCACCATTTTTCACCTTATGTATGTATTTGTTCTACTTCCATAACAGATACAGACGGATTCCGAAGAGCTGCTTATAATCAAAACTAGGGAGTCTCTCCTGGAAGCTTTGACCGAGCATGTGAAAAAAAATCATCCATACGAGTAAGTTTTGTCTAATTGCTTCTT
The DNA here is from genome assembly GCA_018223645.1 of Jasminum sambac. Taxonomy (NCBI): domain Eukaryota; kingdom Viridiplantae; phylum Streptophyta; class Magnoliopsida; order Lamiales; family Oleaceae; genus Jasminum; species Jasminum sambac. Next base: position 9,917,371 of record CP073644.1, on the reverse strand, counting down.
CTTTATAAAACTATGTGAACAATATAGAATAAATCATGAAGGATGTGGTTTGGAGAAAGAGTGATTCTAGATTGACATTTCAAATTGGTGTTGTTAACTGAGATTAATTTTTTATTGAATGATGGAGAGGTTCTTTGTGTGCTTATCTGTTATTTCTCTGCACCAGGGTGCCTGAAGTCATTGCCTTGCCCATCACTGGAGGCTACGCTCAGTATTTGGAGTGGCTTAAAAACAGTACAAGGGACTAAGATGGACAGGCGCGACTCGGGATTCTATTGTAATAAAAGTATGCAAGATTCTAAAAACTATTTGTGTTTCCTTGTATATTCTAATTGCGTGGATAATCTGAATGGCCATGTCCGTGTTTTCGTTTTATAGAGTTGTCAACAAAAGTCAGGTAATGCTTTGTACCATGCATAATTCTTTGAGTCCACACAATCTCCTCAACACTCATTGCCACACATGAGACATCGTGAGATATTGAGTCAATATCTCAGTCAGCCAAACAAAAAGTAAAAATTAATTTACAGGTCAGATTCATTTACTCTTGGCTGATTCATCTTCCTCTTAACTCTTTAAACCTCTACAAAGTTTAAATATCCCAACCCTTAATCGAATGAAAAGCCGCTCTTTAATATACTAGTAATCAACGTGTGTTGCACGTTATTTTAATTTTATCTTTAGAAGTATCATAGATTATTACCTTCTAAAGAAAAAATAAAAAATAAACATATAGTAAGTTAATAAAAAAATTAAAAAAAAATACAAAAAATATTATTTTTATGATTAAATTTCAAATCCCGTCATTTGTGGTTCATTCTATAAACTTTGAAAAAGAAAAAGGAATTATCATATGCATCAAATAAATAATACTATTTAAAGACATAACGAATAATCAAATTTGATTATTCTAGTATATGGATACAATTGAAATGATGAAAATCGAGGGACTAAGATGGACAGGCTCGACTCGGGATTCTATTGTAATAAAAATATGCAAGATTCTAAAAACTATTGTGTTTCCTTGTATATTCTAATTGCGTGGATAATCTGAATGGCCTTGTCCGTGTTTTCTTTCCCCGTAGTTGTCAACAAAAGTCAAGAAATGCTTTGTACCGTGCATAATTCTTTGAGTCCACACAATCTCCTCAAGGCAGATTATCACACATGGGATATCATGAGATATTGAGTCAGTATCTCAATCAACCAAACAAAAAATAAAAATTAATTTACAGATCAAATTCATTAGTTAGCATGCTGAAGTCTTAACTCTTAACTCATTCATCTTCCTCTCCCTCCCAGCAGTGAACGGCAACTCTCACCAGTGTCACCGCCGGGGCTATGACTGACAAACAATGATGGTCGTTCAATTGAAGATTGCATTCTTTGCCTACTCTGCCTTTTTTTTTTCCTTCCAACTACGGCTTGTTTCTTAATTTCCAGCACTGACTTTGGCCAAAGAATCAGCGGCCAAACTTGTAGTTGTTGATGCTAACGATCTGGTGCCCAAAGATGGCCATGGCTATGGCAGTCCTATTGCAGAGCCAGAGAACCTCTACAAAGTTTAAAGGTCGCATCCCTCAATGGAATGAAAAGCTGCTCTTCAATATACTAGTCGTATTCAACATGCGTTGCACGTTATTTTAATTTTAATCTTTAAAAGGTATTATAAGTTATTACCTTCTAAATAAAAAATAAACATACAGATGCGTTAATAAAACAATATAGAAAATATAAATAGCATTATTTTTATGATTTCAAATCCCCTTCTTTTGTGGTGCATTCTATTAACTTTAAAAAAGAAAAAGGAATTATCATATGCATCAAATAAATAATACTATTTAAGACATAACGAATAATCAAATTTGACTATTCCAATATATGGATATAATTGAAATGATGAAAATATGGTAGGCAATTAGTCATCCACATAATGATTTTCAACTCATTAGATTTTTAATACCTGATAATTATATTGACACCGCTATGTTATATTTTTATTTAGGTGCACCATATAATAGTTATACTAATGGGTTCTATATTTTACTTCTTATTGTGATTTTTCTCTTTGCTCTTTTGTTGTTTTATACATCTATAATTTTTTCAAAAAAAAACTTTACGTAGGTGTTAAGAGAATTATTTACATCCTATAATTTTAAATAAGTAAATAATAAAGAATACAAAAGTGCAAAGTTTGCTCCATTACGTCATATCATGCTAACATAAGATGTTAATTATAAAGCAAGTAGGTCAACAATTAAAATATTTATTATAAAGATGCGAGAGAAAAAAATTGAGGATCCAACTAAAAATCCGACAAATGTGGAAACGCTCCATTCACTACACCATATCTCAAATTGTCACGGTTTTAAACCATGACAAATTGAATTTGTCACGATTTTAAACCGTGGCAACTTTTGGCAGCGATTGGTAAAATAACCAAATTTGTCACGGTTTAAAACCGTGACAAATTTGTACTGCTCAACCAGCAAATTTCAGTTTGTAGATTTGATTGTAGCTTGGTACAACCAAGCCCATCTTCGTCAATTCGTAACCTAAACCACCATACAATATTCATTCACATAGAACTACCATATCCATACACACACCATATCACAAATTCATCACATAAAACCCATCACCAAATCCATCACCATATATCCATTCGAATGCTTTCCATTACAAACAACATAAGAAACACCACCAAATATCAAGCATCACCATCCATTACAAACTAGAACAATCATTTAAAACAACATTCACTAATTAAAACCAAGTACCAAATACCGTACTAGGAACCATAAGGAATATTACTAGGTATCAAACAAAATACCCAAACACAAGCACAACCATTGTTTCATAAGTTATTAGCAAGAATGTCAAAATTTAATTACATAAATACTATATTAACAAGTAAAAATTAGATTTGCAAGACTAACAGCAATTAATTCACACGGACTAAAATGCCCCTTTGACCAATTTTGTTTGATCAGCTAACCCCCACCCAGCCACCCACCCACGCAAGTCTGGTTCCTAATCCATGGACGATTCTCCATCGATGGAACCGTCCATGGCCATCAGAAGGCGATTGTGACAGAACCGTCCATGGCCATCGCCCATTAGATGGAGATGCAAAAGGCGACTGTGACAACAATGAGAGCTCAATTATCACCACCATCTCTAGATCCTTTGCATAGAAATGAGAAGATCTGGTTTACCTTTTGATTTTCCATCGATGACAGATTTGGTTTCTTCTCCAAATTTGGTTAGATTTGCTGCCAGATCTCTGGTGATGGGAACATGATTTGAAGAAAGTTTAAAGGAAATAGAAAGATGTTTTGGCTGATAAAACATTGATTTGCAGTTGGGAGATTTTGGGTTGTTGAGATTTGGCCAGAAACGGAGGAGAAATGCCGGGAGAAGAAATTGGGTATGGATGATCGAAAAATTGAAAGTTTGGCTAGAGAAGATGACTGGGCTTTGCCGGAGAAGATGGTCAAGCTTCGTCGGAAAAGATAATCGGAATTTCCCATTTTGCTGGAGAAGATGATCGGAATTTTCTATTTTGTCGGAGAAGAAACCGGAAATAGAAGGACCTTTTTGTCATGACAAATTGAAAACTTGTTATTTCTTGCTAAATGAAAATTTTTCTGCTTTTCATGCTATTAAAACCCTTATTTTTCCTATTCATGCTATTGCCCCTAAAATATGTCGTGTTAGTATGATTAGCCTTTACAATTTTATTAATTATTATTATTATTATTATTATTATTATTCGATCTTTTTTTATTGATGATTTAGTAGATAATTGTAGTGGGTTCAGTGATTAATGCAAGAGCATCTGCATTAGAGCTATTTAATCATCTATTTATTCTTGGGTGTGTCAGAGAATTTAAAATATAACTACATTTTTTATGAATAATATAGCTACAATGTTATTTGTTAAATATTTTTAATTTAATACTTTCAATTTGTTAGCAATCAATAGTTAAATTTAATATTTTGATATTTTAACAATCCCGTAAATCTATTTTATTACTTACTGTTGGCACTCTACTGACATCGCCCCGGCCCAGGTCACTAACGTGGGCTAGCCCCCAGTACGGACCGGCGCTATTATCGACCCCGTCACGAGACGTAAGGCCAAGTTTGGATATGGCATAGCTCGGCCTCAATTGGTCGAGCTGGGCCGAGGAGCAGGTAAGGAGCCCTCGTAATCCTGTGCCAAGGTCGGACAAGGGAGGTCCAGGTCGGAAGCGAAGCTAGGAACCTCGACCGCCGCCATAACCGATAGCAAAGACAATCCACGTGTCCCTTGACATGCTTACGGCACTGCTGTCTGATAGGACTGTCCCCATAAATGCAAACATGGCAACACAAGTCCCAAGACCATCACCATAAATGCGAATGGCTGCCTGCAGGTTGCAAAGGCAATCATCACACCTAGTTTTGAGCTAGTCCTGCCGCCTCATGATGACCTACGACCACCCACGGGATGTGCACTATAAATAGAAGACTTAGTTACCATTCGACGGATGGACGAATAGTCTGTAATCAATGCTGAGCTTGAGCTCGGCTATAAATACAAACCTTACTTCTTATTTATGAATTACTGGTAAGCAATCCTCGTAATTCGTCTTCAATCAACTGAAGTTGATACTTAAGTAGTCATTACTATTTTCAGCATCAACAATTGGCGCTAGAGGGAGGGCCTCCATCTCGTTCCAACAACACATTCGCAGCTCCACCACAAAGCCCTCCACCTCGCTCGAGACATGGCTCGCTGGCACCCATCCCTCACTTCAACGGACTTGGGTGCCTCTATTTCGAGTACGGAGTATATCCTGTGGCGAAGCCAATAGCCATCCTCAGGGACAAGTCACCGCACTACCGAAGGAAAGGTTACTCTGGCCCAGATCATGAGGCGGCTAGACGATCTCACCCAAGCTATGGCCACGTTTCAGCGGCAACCCGGGGAAGCGTACGGCCGAGCCGAGCATACAATCCCCAGTGGGTGGGCGGTCAGCTCGCCGTCGCTCTCGACGCCGTTTGAATTTCAACTGCTTCCCAAATCTAATGCGAACCACGGCACCGCTACATACACCCGTCCCTTTAGACTCTAGATCGTCCGGGAGAACTCACAGCGTCTTTGATAGGCTCGGTCCCAGGGCACCCGAAAGTGGCCGGCTGAAGGACAAGGCGAGAGTACTGGAGAGCCTCACCCGCAGTTCGAGCTGGAACTATTGCGGAAGAAAGTTGCTGAGCTGGAGTCAAAAAGCATGGCTGAGCGGCCTAGCCCTCCAATCAGAGTAGGGAAGACTTCCTCCTTGAGCGCAAAGATCCAGGTCGAGCCTATGCCCTGCAAGCTCAAGCTACCGCAGCAAGGGAATTTGGACAGGGTCAGTGACCCTACTGGCCACGTCGACAGGTATTCTGCCTCTATGGAGAATCAGCGATGAACTCATGTGCAAGGCCTTCCCATTGGCCTTAAGGGAGAAGGCTATGAAGTGGTTCCAGAAGCTCCCGCCACATTCTATAAAGACGTGGGACGATCCGTCGACTAGGCTCCAAGCGGCTTTCGTGGGGTCCCGACTGCGGTCGACCGCCAAGCAAAGGCTCGTAGACATCAGGCAAGGAAGGGACGAGCCATTAAAAGGTTACGTGGAGCGATTCAACAACCGGTACATCGAGATCGGCGGCATCTCCGAGGAGACTGCCCTGGTTGTTGCTCTAGCAGACCTCAGGTAGAAATAGCTATTCTGGTGGTCAGTCCACGAGAACAACCCGGAAACGTATCACGAGTTCCTTAGTCTGGCTGAATGCCATATCGGGGCCAATGAGGCTTCACCAAACCTGGAAGTGAAGCCCCAAGGCCCCAGGTCGGACAATGGTAAGGGAAAGGATGTTAGTGCGAGCTAGGACCCCCGCCCTCAGCACCAGCCACGGCACGGGCGCGATTCACCCCGACCACCCTCCCAGAGGTTCCAGACCTTCCACGTCCTCAACACCAACCTCAAAGGCATACTGATGCATGTGAATGATCGAGGGATGCTATCGCCACCGATTCCAATGAAAGCCCGTCATCGAGATAGAATCAGGAGAAGTACTGCCGGTATCACAAGTCAGCGGGACATAACACAAATGATTGTCGGGACCTAGAGAATGAAGTTGAGGGCCTGATTCAGCGTGGGCACCTGTTGAGTTCATTGACCCCATAGAGGACTAGGGAAGAGTCCAGTCGGGAGCGTTAGTCCGACCTCAAGATCTCGCAGGTCCTAGGAACGAAGTCCATACTTTGGTCATGGGCAACTAGCACTTTCTGGGATCTCGGAACCAGCGGAAGAGATCTGCCAGCGAGATTCATGCGGATTACCAGCATGACGGGCCTTGCAGGTGCCGAGCCTCGAATGATCTGACCTCAGGTTCCACGTTCGGGACCGCCGGTCTTGGCCGCCCTGTGTGGGAGGTCACCTTATCGGAGATGAACTCGATGTATGCGCGACACCCGCTCCATGACGCCCTCGTCATCAGCATGCCTATCAACGGGGTCCATGTATACCGGACACTAGTGGACAATGGAAATGGGGCCAACTTACTATATCTCCAGACTCAGATCCACATGGGGCTAAGCGAACAGCACCTCAATCCATGCTCTCTGCAACCAATAGTCGGCGTGACCGGACACGCAATTGAGCCAGTCGGGGAGATCTCCATATTGGTTGAACTGAGAGAGCGGCCTTGCCATCGAGCAGTGATGGCCAGCTTTATTGTGGTTGATGTTCCGAGCAATTGCAATGCTATTCTAGGCCAACCTCTCCTGTACGACCTGAGAGCTTCAACTTCCATCTACCATTACATCATGAAGTTCCCCACAGATGCCGGAATAGGAATGGTACGAAGAGATCAAGTCGTCGCTCCCATGTGTGACGTCACTTTCCCCGCCGTTCACAAACAAAGGGAGGTGTTGGCAGTCGCCATGGCTGAGCTCGACGACTCAAGGAACCAGCCTGAGGCAAGAAGCGCGCAACCGATGGAAGACCTGGATACCATCGATTTCGATGCCGAGCACCCAGAGAGGGTCCTGAAGATTGGAGGGAATGTAGCATGCCTTACCCACTCTTGTCTGGTCGAATTCCTCAGAAGCAGCACCTAAGTCTTCGCATGGGAGCCCTCTCACATGGTTGGCATACCTGCCTCCATAGCTTGCCACCAGTTGAATGTAGACCCCGTCCGTTCGCCCAGGCAACAGCGATGGTGTCCATTGAACCCAGAGCTTTATGAAGTCCTGGCATAGGAGGCCGATAAGTTACTCCAGATCGGTTTCATCAGGGAGGCCAAGTACCCTACCTGGGTCGCGAACCCAGTTTTTGTAAGGAAGAACAACGGCACTTGGAGGGTATGCATAGATTTTACCGACCTGGACAAAGCAAGTCCCAAGGACTCTTTCCCTTTACCTCGTATAGACCAGATGGTTGACGCCACGGCTGAACATGAGCTCCTCAGCGATGATGGATGCTTATTCAGGGCACAACCAAATTCCCATGTACTCCCCAGATTAGGAGCACATTGCCTTCATCATCGATCGAGGCTTATACTGTTACCGTGTCATGCCTTTCGGCTTGAAGAATGCCGGTGCTACCTACCAGCTCCTGGTTAACAAGATGTTCGCCTCGCAGATCGGGAATACGATGGAGGTCTACGTCGATGACATGCTAGCTAAGAGTGTAAGGGCAAGCGACCATATCAAGCACCTGAGGGAAATGTTCGAGGTCCTAAGGAAACATAGAATGAAGCTGAACCAAGCCAAGTGTGCCTTTAGGGCTAACTCGGAAAATTTTTGGATACATGGTGAATTGTCGAGGCATCGAGGCCAACCCCAAAAAGATCCAAGCTGTGCTAGACATGTGACCCCGGACCAGGGTCAAGGAGGTCCAGAGTTTCACAGGCCTCATTGCGGCCCTGAGCCGATTCGTGTCCAAGGCCATAGATAAGTGTCGTCCTTTCTTCAACATGTTAAAGAAGGGGAAGGATTTTTGGTTGATCCTCGAGTGCCAGAAGGCCTTCGACGAGCTCAAGAAGAATCTAGCCCAGCCTCCTCCTTTATCTAAGCCTCGACCAGAGGAGGTCATCTCCATCTACCTATCAATCTCTGGCACGCTTTCAGTTCAGTGCTCGCTCGCACTAAGGATGACATCTAGCACCCGGTCTGATTACACGACCCAGTCCTTCACTGACCCCTAGAGGAGGTACACGCCGATAGCAAAGCTAGCCCTAGCGCTCATCATGAGTTCCAGAAAGCTCATGCTTTACTTCCTGGAGCACCCTATCGATGTGATAACCAACTACCCACTACGCGAGGTCCTCCAGAAACTGGATACATCAGGTCGGCTAGTCAAGTGGGTAGTAGAGCTCGGCCAGTTCGACATTTCTTACTGGCCTCGATTGTCCATCAAGGGCCAGGCTCTGGCGGACTTCATAGTGGAATTCAGCCCCCCGACAACGAGCTCTGTCACGGACGTGGAGTCCTGGAAGATGTTTGTGGATGGCTCCTCAACTTATGTGCACTCCGGGGCTGGGCTTGTGCTCTTCAGTCCCACCCTCGAATCCTTATGTCAATCTCTGAGGTTTTCGTTCCCAACTTCCAACAATTAAGTAGAATATGAAGACCTGATTGCCAGACTCTGATATGCCCGCGTGATGGACATCTCCCGCCTCCCGGTTCTCAACGACTCTTTGCTCATCGTGAACCAGCTAGACGAAACTTACCTCACTAAGGACGAACGGAAGACCAGTTATGCTGATCTAGCTACCTCGGAAATGAGGAACTTCAGGGAGGTCATCCTTAGGCAGATCCCTCACACCCAATATAGTCTGACCAATTCCCTGGCATGGCTCACCACCAGCGAGGGGATAGAAGAATTGGAATTTGTGCCTATCAACTAGTTGACTAGCTCGGCCATCGCCCAGCACTCCCTCATCTCGACTGTCGACCTAAGCCCGCCCTCTTAGAAGGATGAAATTCTTTCCTTTTTAAAGGTTGGTAGGGCAGCGGGACAGCTACGAATCAGAGCAGCTTGGTACACCGTTATGGACGACACTCTCTACAAGCGCAGCTTCTCAGGCCCTCTATTACAATTCCTCAACAAGAGAAAGGCAGCCTTCCTGTTGGATGAGATTCACTCAAGAATATGTGGAAACTATTTTGGTGGTCAGCCCTAACCCACAAGATCTTGCGGCAAGGCTACTTCTGGCCGACACTCAAGAAAGATTCCATTGCCTATGTCAGGCGCTGTGACAAGTGCCAGCGCCACTCCCAGGTCGGCGGCTTTCCTCCTGCCTAGCTCACCCATGTAGTCAGTCCGTGGCCCTTTTGCAAATGGGGAATTGACCTCATCGGACCTATGCCAACTAGGCGAGAAAGGTAGAATATGCGATTGTGGCTGTAGACTACTTCACCAAGTGGGCAGAGGCCGAGGACTTGGCTAGAATCACGGAACAGAAAACAACAGACTTCATCTGGAAGGCGATTATATGTAGATTTGGGATCCCCGAGTCTATCGTAACCGGAAAAGGGCGGGCGTTCGAAAGCCACCGGTTGAGGTCTTTCTATGAAGACATGGGGATCAAGAAGCATTACTCCACTCCGAACCATCCCTAGTCCAACGGCCAAGTGGAAGCTGTGAATAAAATCATCAAGCACACAGTCAAGACCCGACTGGAAGACCTGAAGGGAGGTTGGGCGAATGAACTACCAGCTGTCCTATGGTCTTATCAGACCAGGTGTAGGACTAGTATAGGAGAAACTCCCTTCGCCCTGGCTTACAGCGTCGATGCCGTCATACTGGCAGATGTAGAGCTCCCATCATTTCGCACGAGTTACTTTTCCGAGCATACTAACGACCAGAAACTTCTGCTCGAGCTCGACTTACTAGGGGAAAGCCGAATGGATGCCGACCTCCATACTGAGCTGTACAAGCGCTGTAGCACGAGGTACTTCAACAAGAAGGTCAAAAGGCGAAGCTTCCAAGTGGATGACCTGGTCCTCAAGAAGGTCTTCCTTGCCACCCGAGATCAGGCTGCAGGTGCCTTGGCTGAGAAATGGGAAGGACCCTTTGTAGCCATTAAGATCCTCTACAACGGTTCTTATTGTATCAGGATGGCTGACGGAGATGAACTCCCTCACCCCTGGAACGTGGAATACTTAAAAGTATTTCCAGTAATTTCTCGAGAATTCGTTGTAAACTAATTATAAGTGACATGTAAATGAAAACTTTTGGGCCGTAGTTTAACACCGAATTGTCGGACCAATCACCTAAGGTCTACCACAGTGGACCTATCCCCTAAGAAAGCCGACCGATGTGGTCCGGCCTTAGGACAGATCTACCAAGGTGGCATCTACCATTAGATTATTTTTTCCATTTCTCAAGATTGGAACCTAGGTCCACCACAATGGACCCACCCCCTAAGAAAGCCGACCTACGTGGTCTGGCCTAAGATAGATCCGTCGAGGTGGCACTCAAATATTACTAGTCTTTTCAAGCACGGTTGTTCAAAACTTTGAGTTCGTTATGGTCCTCCGCATTAAACGCATCCTAACTAAGCCAACTCACGAGGTCGAGTAAGACAAATCGTCACATACACATGCAAAACGAGCTAAATACTTAGCGTCAATAAACGAACGGTTTGAATTAACGTGAGACAAAATAAATTTAAACCCAGCCCGGCAAAGCCGACCTGGACAATATTCATGCTACAACAAAAGAAAATGGGGACATATCCTCCATAGATCAAAACAAATAAAAATACTACTGGTCACCCTCGTCCCCGCCCTCCGGTGCTAACTCCGGCATTCTTTACTCTACCCTCAGGCGCCTCACCTCCTCATGGAGAAAGCCGATATCCCACTCCTCCTGTTTCTCGGTGATATCCTGAATGACATCCTCGGCAGCACTCACGAAGGCTGAGTTCAACTCATAATTATACTCTTCGAACCTCTTGAACTCTTCGATCACCTCCTCACGGGACGGGCCTGCTCGCCGGGCTCAGCTTTCTTCAGATTCTCAAGTTCGGCATGGAGCGACTCGTTCTCAGCAACAAGCGCCATCTTGGCGTCTTCGAACTCCTTGGCCTTCTCCTTGTGCTGCCTCTGGGCCTCCTTCAGTCTGGATTGGGCCTGGCCCTGCACTCATTCGCACCTCGACCAAGGCGACATCACTCTCTTTAAAGCTAGCCTGCAATTCTGGGATGATGGCCCTCAACTGTTCACCACTTCGGATCATGTGGACAATGGCTCTGCTGTAGTGAATCACCGCTGTCAAGGCATTGTACTCGGCGTGCATCGCCGTGAGATAATGCTCCTGGGCTGGGGTCCAGGACCTCCCCATTTGCGTTGTTGCATTGTCCACGGAGGTCGGCAAAAGTGAAGGACTCGTGATCCGGACTGGGGAATTAGCCCGATAGAAGTCTCGGAGGGGCTTTGGGACCACCCCCTTGTTGCCCGTTTACGCCCCCTCCTTCGAGTCCGAGGTCCCTAGGGAGGGAAAATCCCCCCTACCAACAACAGTGTCGTCTTTGTTGGCCTGGCTCGGTCTGGGCCCCGTCATCAACCCCTTCCCAGCCCCGTGCTTGGGCAGGAGGCCGGGGCCGCAAGCTCGGCCCCTCAGCACGGGGCCTCTTGGGCTCTGGGGTAACAGGCTGGCGGCCTTTCATCTTGGGCTGAGATGAGAATTATGCTGCAAAAAAGAGCGTCAGCAATGGGTTGAGATAAACTGAGATACGTGGAAGCGAGTTCGGACAGTTTAGTGAAGTGGAAGATGATCTTTGAGGTCGGGCTCTTGAAAATCTGGCATTGAAAAGGCCTTCCTCGATGATGAGTGTCCGCCAATCACGATCCCGGATCGATTTCCCTAATCGAGCTCTATTGGCCTAGCCCTCCGCCGGTCTTACTTCCTTGTAGTCTGCACAAAGCAAAGTGTTAGTTCAGTTCGAAATAAATAGGAATCCAAATCGAACATGCTTACCCGTAGTATGGTAGTTCATGGGAATCGCGACCTCCCTCCCAGTCGTCCGGACTAATGAGCATCCCTCGACCCAGAACCAATTTTTCTTCCAACCCTTGACCGAGGCTAGGAGCTCAGTGACGAAACCACCCCAGAGTTCGGCTTTACTTAGCAGTAGTACCAGCCCGAGCTCTGCCCATCTGATTTGAAGGAATACAGGTTATTGAACTCCCATATCGACAGCTTCAATAGGCCAGCCCGATGCCATAATATACGTATCCCCACCACAGTCTTCCAGGTATTTGGGGTGAGCTGAGTGGGGACAACACTTCAGGCTTTCAAGAACTCCTTTAGCGCTCTCAGGAAAGGTAGCCTCACACCGGACTCGAGCATGACTTGGTTTATGGCCACGCACCCTGCCGGGGGATTATTTGCTCGTTTATTTGCCTCAGGCACAATAAATCATACCCGAGGTGTCACCGGGTACAGGGAATGCCACTGACTGAGCATTTCCTTGATCACTGCGAACTGGACCTAAGCACAGCCCCAAGGCTTCGAGATGTTGTGCCGGCACTCTTCTTTTTCCTCCTCCTAATGAAGCTCGATGGAGATGCCCCCGAGTCTTACTGGGCAGAGGGTCCCGCCCTGGAGCCCAGGTCTACAACTTCTGTCGTCGCTCAGACGGTTTGCAAGGGCTGGACGTCCAAGATCTCCTCCACACTAGGGGAGTAGTCCCTGTGCGGGGAAGGGGATACTTCGAGGATCGGTCCTCGCGGTCATAGTCATACGCCTCCTCTTAGCCGGACAACATACTTAAACGAGGTAGGAGGTTGGGAAAGTCGAAGTTTACCTGAGGTGAGGACGGATTCGGACTAGTGTTCAGTACGACAGACGACCTTGGTTGCAGCTCGAGAAGGAATTTTTCACAAGTGTAGAGTTTAGAAAAGTGGTCTTTGTGGAAATGGCGGGTATATATTGCTTCCAACAGCGGAAGATGAAACGACGCGCGCCTTCCCCAATGTTCGGGCGACACGTAGATGGATGCCAAGGCCACGTGGCGCGTGAGTGCCACATGAGCTCGGGAAAAGTGTCGATTTTACCAAGGCTAGGTCGGCATCAACACTGGGGACAATTGTTGGCACTCTACTGACGTGGCCCGGGCCCAGGTGTCTAACGTGGGCTAGCCCTGAGCATACCGGCACTATTATCGGTGCCGTCACGAGACGTAAGGCGAAGTTTGGATATGGCATAGCTCGGCCTCGATTGGCCGAGCTGGGCCGAGGAGCAGGTAAGGAGCCCCTTATACTCCGATGCCAAAGTCGGACAAGGGAGGTCCCGGTCGGAAGCGAAGTTAGGAACCTCGACCGCCGCCATAACCGACAGCAAGGACAATCCACGTGCCTCCTGACATGCTTACGTCACTGCTGTCTGATAGGACTATCCCCATAAATGCAAAGACGGCTACACAAGTCCCAAGAGCATCACCGTAAATGCCAATGGCTGCCTGCAGGTTGTAGAGGCAATCATCACACCTAGTCTGGAGCTAGTCCTACCGCCTCATGATGACCTACGACCACCCACGGGATGTGCACTATAAATAGAAGACTTAGTTACCATTTGACGGACGGACGAATCCTCTATAATCAGTGCCGAGCCCGAGCTCGGCTATAAATACAAACCTAACTTCTTATTTATGAATTACTGGTAATCAGTCCTTGTAATTCATCCTCAATTCACTGAAGTTGATACTTAAGTAGTCTTTACTATTTTCGGCATCAACACTTACTATACGGCAAACTAAATTTAACAGCTCCATTATCGATGCTCTAACGAACTTGCATATATATATATATATATATATATATATATATTTGCAAGATTGGATTGAATTAGTTTATAAATTTAATTAATAGATATAAGCACATTAGTGGAATAATTAAAGTATAACTTGGGTAAAGGGTCAAAAAATGAATCTCAGCTCTATGATATTTTTTACGTAACATATGTATAGATTGATTATCGATAAAAATTTATGTATATATAAAGAAAATTAGAGAAAAACTCCAAAAATTTATAAATGATAAATTGAATTTTTAGTTTAATATTTTTAATTTAAAAAAATATCATGCATGAATAAGAAATTTTATAATTTATCCATTCATATTTCTAATTTTATTGGTTAATGAAAATTGCCAAAAAGACTAATATGAAGGTTCATGTATATGTATATGTTAGATTAATATTTATCTGAAACACATGGTAAACAAATCAAACAGATGGATTAACCTATTAAATAATCAACAAAGAGAGAAAGAACAAATCAAAATAATAAAAAACTCCCTGTTTAATTAATCTTGGCAATTGAGATACCCAACCACATAAATACATGTATGTCCATTATAGTTAAATTGAATACAATAATAATAGCGTAAAAATAAAAATTCTCAAAAGTTAGTGAGGATATTTTTGTCCAAAAATGATTCTCAAGTCTAAGGGACTTTTTATATAATACAGATATAGATTTAATTTAACACTTTCAATTGGTTAGTAATCAATAGTTAAATTTAATATGTTAACATGTCATTTTAACAATCACCTAAATCTATTTTATTACTTACTCTGAGGAAAACTAAATTTACCAGCTCCATTATCAATGCTCTAATGAATTCAAACACACACACAGACACACACACACACACACACATATATATATATATATATAAATATAAGATTGGATAGAATTAATTCATAAATACAATTAATAGATATAAGCGTATTAGTGGAATAATTTCAAATATAACTTGGGTGAAGGCTCAAAAAATGATTCTTAACTCTAAGACATTTTTTTACATAGCATATGTATAGATAGATTATAGATAGAAATGTATGTCTACACATATATAACGAAAATTAGAGAAAACTCCTAAATTTATAAATGATAAAGTGAATTTTTAATTTAATATAAAATCATGCGTGAATAAGAAATTTTACAATTATATAATTTATCCATTCACATTTCTTATTTTATTGGTTAATGAAATTATCAAAAGTTAGTGAGGATATTTTTGTCCAAAAATGATTCTCAAGTCCAAGGGACTTTTTATATAGTATAGATGTGGAAAATCTGTAGTTTACAATGATAATAACAATTCCATAGTTGGTTGTGAAGAAAGAAACCCATTGCCAGAGGTGAAATGATGGATGTGGAAGTATCGAAGAGTGAATTTGACTTAGGAATTTCAATTATTTTGGATTTGGGTTTTAATTGGTAAATAGTAAATACACATGATATCAAGGGTAAAATTGGAAATTAAACTTGTGTGGGCTTATAGAATTATCCTTGTAGCATTTTTGGATTTCACAAATTTTATTTTGTTGAATTGTCATCGAAGATCTTAGATACATTAAATGTAACGAAAGCATCAAAAGGTAATTCTTTTTACCCAAAGGTCCCAAAAATGACTACATCTCCCAGTAAGCATGCACTCCAATGGATTAGGTTAAATATATTGCTCTAATCGAACGAGTTTTACAAATTATACCCAATCACAAAACAACAATTCCTTCAAAATCCCACAAAATTGGCTTCAATAGCTAGAGAACAACAAAAAAATTTTCTCATACATACACAATACAGGGAAAAATTTGTGCAAGAACAAAGAAGAAAGGATTAGGATTAACCGACGCAATCAGGGAGAGAAAGCAAAGAGAGAAATAGTGAAATCACCAAAACAAATGCTTTGTAGAGCAATCTCCAATGATCAAACTCCGCATTTCAGCTCTTAATAAAAGTGAAAGGAAAAACATGTTTTCATGCCAAAAGTTAAGCACCCAAATGAACAAACTCCACCTTGCTAAACTTGCAGGCGTAAACTCTTGCAGCGATCATTATTTTCTTCCAACTTGAGCTTCATATGCTCCACCACAAAACCAAATCAATTAGTACCAATACTTAGGATTCATAAGCAAGTCCTAAACTTAGTCCCTAAATTTCCATGATTAAGTTATGTAGGTATTTTAACTAAGCTAAGTTCACTTTTTTTCAACTATATCTATTGAAATGAAATTTAATATCAACATGCTTTGTTCTATTATGAAAGAGTGGATTTATAATAAGATAATTAACACGGTTGATTATCCAAAGACATAGAAACAATTTGATGTTCAAAGCCAATTTCAATAAAAAATAAACTTTTACCGCCTCTTTCTCTAAAACTTTTAACCTTTGATTTTCTACATCTATCACAAATGTTCCTCCTTCTACCCTCGTCACCATCAATGTTGCCACCCAACTTCCCATCAAACTCATGTCCACCAACTATATGTCCTAGCAAGCACAATTCAAGCCTTTTTTCAGTTGAGATCTACTTCGATGTCTTAATGGCTCCAATCTGCATCCTTCAGCCAAGTTGACTTCCATGGCCAGCCTTACATCTCTATTAGAAGCTATCATTTGGTCTTGTCTCCCAAAACCAGCCAGGAAGCTTGGAGCCTTCTGTCAACTACGTATGAGAAATGCTCTTATTCTCATGCCATCCATCCCAAAGATTGGCTATTCTCCATCACTATGGGCAACATGTCTATTTCTGAATTCCTCATCACCATAGAATCCATTATTGATGAGCTTACTATCCTTGTCTACTCCTCTTCCAATGCCAACTAATTCTATATAGCACCCATGGTCTTCGCCCAACTTCTAAAGAAATTTTGGTTGCCTTTATGTACTTGTGATTCTATCCTTACCTTTGAAGAGCTATAAACAAACTAGTGGACCACAATACCTTCATTCTTGCCTGTTGTTAAGTGAAATGCAAGAGAAGTCAGTATATTCTCCATCGAGATTGGCAGCGCAAAAGATTTAAGAAAAGAAGTAAAGGCATTCTTGAAAGAGCCTGATGTTGAGGGCCACGGGAAGTTAAGGCTTACAATGTTGAACTTCGTGATGATTGATAAGGAGCTCTACAAGAAGTGCACAGATAGGGTGTTACTAAAATGTGTGACCCTGGCAAAGACAAAGACCATCATGGTGGAAATGCATGAAGGAATATGTGGAGCACATCAAGATGAAGTTACAATGAAATGGCTAATCATTAGAAGTGGGTACTATTGGTGCAACATGAGCGAAATCTGTGTACAGCATGCCAAAGGATGTTCGATATGTCAAAAACATAGGCCCATGCAAAATACCAGCACAAGAATTAAAGCCCATCGTCAAGCCTTAGCCATTTAGAGGCTGGGTGATAGACCTAATAGGAAAGATATACTCATTGTCATCCAAAATAGCACACCTTCATCATAGTGGCCATTGATTTCTTCACCAAATGAGTAGAAGCCATTTTTCTAAGGAGATCAACCAACAAAACATCGCCAAATTCATTAAAGAGTCCATCATCTACTAGTTCTAAATGATACTAAAAATAATAACATGCCAACTAGAATAAATATGATCTATGTTTAGGGTTGTTGCTAGGCCTATAAATGGATAGGATACAGACCCGATTTGTTTATATCCGATTCAATCTAATCCGATAAGCATAATTGTTCAATCCAATCGAATTTGATAATCTGACGGATATCAATTAGTGAAATCCATATCAGATTTGCTAGATTATCGGATATCCGATCTAATTACCTGATCCCTTTTTTTGCATTTTTTAAAATTGCAATATTTATATATTAGCATGTAAGAATTCACTCATATAATTAATTACTAATAATCTAATTAAAGAGCACAAATTAATGTATAAAGAACTCTTATCACCTTTTCAATCCATATAAACCTTTTCATGTGAATTAACGAAAATTTTAGTTTAGAAAAATGTTTAGAATAAAATTTTTAACCAAATGTATGATAATGTATAAAAATATTATATTATTATATTACAATTTTACTTTACTAAGGGATTGTTTGATTGGTGATAAAGTTAATTTTTTTGATATATGTGTTGAATGTATGGTTGAAATTTGAAGAAAGCATATTAAATAATTGAATGAGTGGTTATAAATGATGAGAGAGAAAAAATTGATAAAATTTGTGTTGATTTATATTGAGGAGAACAAGGCCTAAGCCTCATAAATTTGAAAATGAAAATATTTTATTTAATAGATAATTGTACTTTGTAAAATATATTACTATTATTATTATTTAATAAATCGGATCACTATCGGATCAGATATACCTAGATTCATATTTGCTCCATTTAATTAACAGATTATTAGATTCGGATCTTTATCGAGTGACCGGATTAGAACCTTGAATCCATCTCCTGTTAATTTCATCGGATTCGAATCGGATTGGGATCAAAATCGGATCCATTAACAACCTTAGTTGTTGTATTTTAACAATCCATTTTATGGCAGTTTGAACATTATTTTAATATTTTCTTGCAAGAGGAGCTTTGATGCAAAAAATGAAATTATCATTCATTGATTCTTAAATATGAGCAAACTAGTCCTATTTTTTAATTAAATTTTATGAATTTAACGTTAATTTTGATAAAGGAAAGAATAGTTAAAATTTTGAAAATTTATTGCGATTTGAACCGCTTCGGTGATTCCAGCAAAACTCCCTCCGATCCAAGTGATTTCAACATAGATTTGGCCCTTCTAGGACACACGTTTGTAGAAGTTGTGAATAGGCAAAATGTGGATTGACGATTACACGACAACAAAAACTCGACCTAGTATAGCTCACATCTGCGTAGCAGTTCACCTCCAAAAACCATGAATTGATTGAATTCAACTAGGGAATGATGAATTTGAGGTGTGGCGACCGATGGTATATAAAAATCAAAGTAGACATTCAAAAACCACACTAGACATTGAACCTTTGCTTATTGTTCTTATTATCATCATCTTGGTCACATACTTAATGAGTGCTATTGGAGAAAGGAAAACAATATCCCTATCAAGTTCCAAGAGGAAAAGATGAATGCAAAATTTTCTAAGTCTACTACTAAAACAGTGGAGAATAAAGCAATTCCGATGGAAAATAAGTATGATGAGTAGACCGAGACCTCTAACAGGGCTATAGCCTCCATTGTGACTCAACCTATTGATCAAGTGAAAAAAATCATGAGGTTGAAGAACCTATTTCTCATCAGTCTAACAATGATAATCCCTATGAGGGTCCTTCTGCTCCTGCAATAGAGGCCTACATTACTGGAAATGGGTCCACTCCTATTGCCAACACATTTGGCATCCTTCATGCTATGGGTAGAGAGATAAGTAATATTGATAATACTCATTTGTTCAAGGAGATGGGAGAACTTGAAAACAGTGAGGCCCTCTTGGAGTAGGATACGTTTGCTAAGAATGCCTTCTACCCTGATCTTCGAAATCTGGTAAATCCCCTATTGGTCCAATCCATGATCAATAGCAAATTAAGCAAAGGGGTAGAGACAGGGCTAGGAAGATACAGGCTAGTCCGTCTCTGTAATTGAACTGTTCTATTGATTTGGATACTGTCTCCCAATGATTATAGATATTTTGCTTTTTTGGTATATTCATGGATTTTTAAAAGTCTCCTAGAAGGCAGCTCAAGGCTCTTGTTCAGTCTCACAAATTATCATGTATTTTAGTCATGGAACCATTGGTTAGCTAGGATCAAATTGAACAATATGCTTGACTCCTTTCTATCCTCCATGCTATGTCTAACATTAATGACTAAATTTGGATCTTTTGGAGTGACCTTAGTAGGGGATTATGAGAAACACCTAACTTTCTTCTTCAGTATAAGCATAAGCAACTTCGAGTCCCAGTGGCCTATGCTAAAGCTATATTTTCCTCGAGAAGAGAGCTCTGGAATAGTCTCAAGCTCAAAAGTGTCAACTATACAATCCAGTGGTTGATTGGTGGGGACTTCAAGCTATTCTTCCCCATTTTTCTAACACGATACTCGAATGCAACTTCAAAGAGGTCCCTATAGAAAGGGGTTTTGACACTTAGTCTCGCAATAACCTCTTTGGGAAACTTGATAGGATTCATATGAACCAGCAGTGTCTTGAGGTAATACCTAGATAGAGAGTTGACGTATTAAATAAGGCAGCTTTCGATCATTGCCCTTTGTTTCTCAATAACTATGGACCCAAGGATTTTGTGAAATCTTCTTTTAGATTTTTAAACTGTCGAGCTTCTCATGAGCATTTCATATGAGTCGTGCAAAATTCTTGAGATTCTCCCTTTAGTGCATTATTCTAGAGGACTATTTCGGTTCTTTTCCAAGCTTAAAAAAAATGAAAGGCATTCTTAAGTCATGGAATAATGAGCGATATGGTCATATTCACAACTATATTGTTGTATCAGAAAAGGAAGAGAGGTATAAAGAAAGGCAGTATGAGCTATACCTAGCTTACGCTAAGTTAAATAAATTTTTAAGGATAAGGAATTTCTGGAAAGAAAAGGCTTGAATAAGATGACTAGCTGAAGATGATAGAAACACAGTATTTCCAAGCTAAAGTCAAGAGTAATAGACACAGAAATAAAATACATGGAATCCGAGATGAGAATGGGCAAGTCATAGAGGACACTAGTGAGCTTAAATCATATGTTGTTGCCTTCTTTGAGGTGATGTTCTAACCAATAAAAAGGAAAGATAAGGTTTAGCGATTGCTGAACATGCCCCAGCTCGTCACTCCAGCTGAGAACAAATCCCTCTTAACCCTACCAACTGAGGATGAGATCGAAAAAATTGTATTCAGTATTGACCTATGGAGCACAGCAGGCTCGAATGGGTTTCACTTTTTCTTCTACTAGAAGTGTTGGGAAATAATAAAAGTTATTGTTGGGTTCTACCACCAAATTGGGCTTGACCCACTTCACATCAAGATGGGTCGCTTCAGTTGGGCTGAGGTCAATACCAGTTGGAGGCTTTATATTCTCTTTCCTTTTATTCTTCACATAGGCAACCGAGCTTCTCATTCTTCATCTCTCTCAGTGTATGAGTGAAACCCTACTTATTAGATTTCTTTTCTTCTCTCTAGATTCGAGTGATAGGTGAATTATTGCTTCTCCTTTGTATTTAGAGTGAGTATCTGAGGGATTATTCTATTTTGCACGAGTGTATAGTGTTTAGGGTTTGAGTTTCTTGATCTGTAAGATCTAAGGTTGATTTTGAGAACTTGTACGAATATTGTTGCCAATTTCATGCTACCAGTGAAGTTTGAGAGTGAATCCACAGATTTTGTGGAGCTCAATGGGGGATGTAGGAGTTGCAGAACTTTGGCCAAAAAAATCCGATGTTCTTTATTTATTTTTGTGTTTTTCTGTTAGATTTGTGGTTATTTTTTATCTTATCTTACTAGTGGTATCAAAGCACGATGGTGGTGCTAGCTGGAGTGTGGTGGAGTTTTGTGACCGAGAGTGTTCGGCGATGGTGGTGGTCGCTACCGATTTTTCTCAAATTCAGTGACTCTTTGACCGCTGGTGTTTCTGGTTGATTGGCAATGATTCTCTATAACTAGTGGAGTCTTTGGAACTCCATTGGGAAGTTAGAGTTACTGACGAGGATTCCGGCACTCGGTGGTTTGTGTATATCGGCGATGGCTCTTGAGTCCAGTGGTCTGAGTGAAGTTTGGAGGCTGGTTTGTTGGGGGATTTGGTTTTCACCCCTAACATATTGACTGGTATTGAAACCTAGTGTTTGCAGTGGTAAAATCTTCCTACTCTTAGTTTATTCCCTTTGGAGTTCCTCTTCGAAGCCCTGTCAAAATCTCCTGAGAGGATCTTGGAAATTGGGACAAGAATTGGCGTTTTCTTGGGATAGAAACACATGTTTTTGCTATTTGTATAAATAGTGTGCTTTCTTCATATGCTTTTATTTTACTAGCTTAATTGGTTCTCTAAGTTCCTTTGCCTAATTTGTGTGCATTGGTGTTATGGTGAGTTTCCTCATTGCCTATTGACAGTTGTTGAGTGTCTTGAGGAGTATTAGTCATTCTGGTTTTTCTTGATTTAGTTGAGTCCAGTGATATTGTTGGTGACGTTACATTATTGTCTGAGTTACTGTCTTGAGTGTTTTGAGTTAAGTTTTTTGTTTCAAGAGTTTTTCAAAACTTAGAGTTTGACATTCTTGAATTCTTCACATATTGATTGCTAGATTGTTGGATTGAGTTTTTCTCACATTGGTTTTGAGTGTCTAAAGGCTTGAAACTGAGTTCGTTTCTTATGCCTTTGTGAATTGTTCATCGAGTTCTTTTACTTTGGTATTTGAGTCTAGCATCATTTGAGAGAAGTGGCTCTGATTATCTGTTACTGGCTACTACAATTAGTGACTGGTTTTTGGGAGAGAGGGTGCCTAAAGTCCCTTTTAAAACAGTCTTGAACCATGATCCTTTAAGGGAAAGTTTCTGTCTGATTGAAAAGAGTTTTTCAAAATGCGAGAAGTACTATTTCAAGCTTCTTTAACCAGTATGTTGGTAATTTAAATCATGGAAACCTCTTCTTTTTCTCCTTTAACCCTGAGTTTTTGTGAGTTGATCTTTTCTTTAGTTGTATCTTTCTGAGAAAAAGATCTTAGACCTAGGATTGGATTGACATTTGTTTGAGAAACAAGAGAATGACAGAGAGAGTTTGGGCGGTGTTTAGAAGGAGATTGGAGTTTGAGTTGAGGTTTGCGATCATGAGAGGAAAGCCAATGGGTGTCTAAAAGTGAATGTTTAAAGGTTTTGCATTAAGGTGGAATCCCTAAGAGTTTTCTTAGGTTGGGTTTGTGCACACTGCCTTTGAATTTTTTGTCGTTCACTTTAGTGGGTAGAGTTTTATTGAGGTAGATTAACTATGCTTCTGGTTTGGGTTGACTGGTTATTGGTGCTCTCTCTCTTATACTACCTTTTGTGAACTGCTTGTTGCAATGTGGTAATGTGGTTGTTCGCACCAACGTGGCCATCTCATTCATTCTTACTAGTTTTCTTTTTGTAAAGGGTTTTTCAAAAAGTAAATGTTTTTAAAGAGTTTTAACTACTGTATTTGTATTTTTAATCATGGCTGCTATTGTTTTCTCTATAACATCAGAGTTGGTCTTGAGGTGAGATGGAGTATGGCGACTATACTTGTAAACCAACAAGGGCAAGTTTTGTAAATAGCCTACTGTATCAAGCCATTTATAGTCGTAATTTTGCAATTTATTTTTCCTACTTAAGTTGAGTTACTTAAGAGTTTGAGCAGTTTATTAACTTGTGGAAATTATTTACAGTTGTAAGAGTGATGATACAAAATATTTTGGATTCAAGATTCAAACTTCACTTGGCAGTGAGAAATTTGGCGGCAAGGTATAGCTGTTGGGTTGTGCTACCAAATTGGGCTTGACCCACTTAACATGAAGATGGGCCGCTTCAGTTGGGCTGAGGTCAATACGAGTTGGAGGCTTTATATTCTCTTCCATTTCATTCTTTACATAGGCAACCGAGCTTCTCATTCTTTTTCTCTTTCAATGTGAAACCCTAGTGATTAGATCTCTCTTCTTCTCTCTAGATTCGAATGACAAGTGAATTATTGCTTATCCTTTGTATTTAGAGTGACTGTTTGAGGGATTATTGTATTTTTCAAACGTGTATAGTGTTTTAGGGTTTAAGTTTCTTGATATGTAAGATCAAGATGAAGTTTCTTGATCTGTGAGATCTAAGCCTGATTCTAAGAACTTGTATGAATATTGTTGCCAGTTTGATGCTACCAGTGAAGTTTAAGCATGAATCCACAGATTTTGTGGAGCTCAACTGGAGATGTAGGTGTTGTTAACATGTGTATTAGGGATTTCTTTGAGGGACTGTGTCTCTACCACCACTATTGTCAACATCCCCAAGAATGGTAACCCCACAATCTGGAAGAATTCAAGCCCATTAGTTTATGTAACGATTATATAAGATTATCAGTAAGCCAATAAACAACAAATTGTCCCTGCTCCTTCCTAAGCTTATTTCTCCTAATTAAAATGGATTCACCATAGGACAATATGTTACTGAAAAACACTTTGCCGGCTCATGAGCTTTTATACCAAATAAGTATAAAAGTCAAAGGAGCCAATGTGGTCTTGAAATTAGATATGGCTAAGGCCTATGATAGGGTGGATTGGGGACTTCTGAATCAAGGTCTTGCATTCATTTGGATTTTCTCATACTCGGATTGATATGATTCAAAGAGCCATCACATACTGCCACTACTCTTCGTTGATTAGTGGGGAATTATGTAGATTCTTTGCTTCTAAGTGAAGGTTAAGGCAAAGGGGCCCCTTCTTCGCCGTTCTCTTTGTTCCAGTGGGAGAATGCCTCTCACCTGGATTGAATAACCTTTTCTCTAATTACCATTCACTCAACTATATTTATGGTAGTGATATCTCCATCTCTCACTTGGCATTTGCAGGTGATTGGATTCTTTTTTTATAATGGAAGCAAGGCCTCTCTACAGAAGATCATGGATTTTCTCTCCCGCTATGCATTTGCATCATAATAATCTCTCAATTTTCACAAAAGTACCTTAACTGCATCTGGCAGTGATCTGGTCGAAAAGGTTAGAAATAGAACCGATTTTACATTACAGCCTCTTCTTTTCAAATACCTAGGTGTCCCTCTTTTCTAAAGGGCCTAAAAAACTATCCTATTTGAAGAGCTTGTTAATGAAATAAAAAATAAAATGTTGTCATGGGAAAATAAGTTCTTTCTAGGCAAGGAAGGTCAATCCTCGTCAGATTTGTCCTTGCATCCATCCATATGCCTCCTACAACATATAGATCCCCATAAATCTGTTCTTGAAACTATTTAAACGATTTTCAACAGCTTCCTCTGGGGAAACAAACTTTAAGAGAAGAAGGTCCACTGGGATTTATTGTCCAAGGTGTGCGATCCTTGGTTTCAATGGAGATTAGATTCCTGAAAACTCTTGGACATTTTCAAAGTTTTTGTCATTAAATTATGGTGGAAGATTAGGAAAAGTGATTCTTTATGGAGTAAAGTCCTCCTATCCAAGTACTACAAAGTTGAACACCCCGCTATTGTCAAATTCAAAAGCCAAGACTCTCCATTATTGAAAAGATTGCTTAAAGTTAGGGAAAGAGCAAAGCTTTTATTGCCTGGGTAGCCGGACCTGGGACTACTTCCTTTTGGCATGATAAATGGCTTTACATTGGTGCTTTGAGGAACCTTGCAGCTATTTCATCCAATTGCACAATCCAAGACTTCCAATCTAATGGCCACGAAGTAAGGAAAGACTCCTCAGGCTTGTGCCGCATCAGATTGCTCAGATTATTCTATAGACTCCTATCTTTGATCAGCCCAAAAAGATCGTCTAGACCCTCTCTTCATCAGGTGAGCTCAAATCTTTGTCATGTTATGATTTAATTAGAGTAGCTAAACCTCTCTGACAAACATATAAAGCTATTTGGGATTCACTTGATCTTCCGAAAGTCTCTTTTTTTAATTGGTGGTTGTGCTATCTTTCGGTATCTGTTGATGATATAATTAAAAAATAGATTTAACATCCTTGTACTACGTGTGTTTGTTGTGAAGGAGATGAAACTATTGAACATGTGTTCTTGACTGGTAGAGTAGTAACGTGTTGCACCTTAGAACTCTTCATTGTTCTCACCCCACACACATAGAGCTGATTATACACTGGCTACTCCACTGCCCCTAAAATCATAGCATATTGAGAATTGTAATCATGTTGGTCTTCCGTTTTTTATCAACTTACAGAAACAGTACAAAATATCAGAATACTCCTATGCACCCTGCTAACGTTATTAAGGTTGTCCATGGTATGCCGTGGCTAAGTCTTTGCACTCAAAAATTGCACACAATCACCAGCTTTATAAATTGCTATTAAATGGGAGAAATTTGTTGATGGTTTTATTAAGCTGAACACAAATGGCGGCAGTAGGGAAAGAAAACTTGCAGTGTGGGGTATTGCTAGAGATTCCAATGGTAATGTCTTTTTGAATTCAGTGAAGCCATGATAGTGGAGGAAAGCGTCTTACATGTTGAAGTTCACACTGCTTTTGTTGGATTGACACTTTTCTTTAGTCGAGGCATTGGTCAAATCTTTCTAGAGATGGACTCACTCAACTTGAAACAGCTCATTGATAGTGAAATGAGAGGGTCGTGGCAGCTTCGTTATAAGCTTGGTTATATCAGATATCATCTATCTCAAGCTAATAGCTGCGTTCAACATGGATGGCATGAAGTTAATAGGGCAGTGGATTGGTCTGTCAATATGAGACATCAACATAAGGAACTGATCATTCACACTCCCAACATACTTCAAGGGCTGATTGTGGGCATCTTAAAGACTAATAGAGAGGGTGTTCCCCATTTGAGCAGAGTTGCAGCCTAAAGTTTTGAAGATTGTTTTGTTTCGTTTATCTTCCTTTATTCATTATAGAATTTTATTTTATTATTAGTTGCATTGTATTGATAGGAGTAGTACTCCCTTTTCATGCATTATAAATCTTGCTTAAAAGGTTTTATTTATTTTAGAGATAAGACCCATTACATCCCCTCAATGTTTCACAATTCAATAAAAATGTTACTCGAGTTTAAGTTTTTGAGTTGAGGTAGTTCTGTACAATAATAAAAATAAAAAAGTTTAACTCTTGATATATTTTTATTTTGACTTTTAAATAAATAAAATAGCATATTTCGTTCCAATTCAATAAGTTTCATTAATTTTTTTAAATATTAGCATGTGCTCGGCAATGCTATATGTTTGTTTTGGAAAAAAAAATCTTCTAATCGTGAACATTTTCAAATTTTAGAATTATATTCCCACCATGTCTATGTATTGTTACACCACAGTCTAAGTGCATCTCAATTAATTGAAATACGTGTAGTGACCGCGAATTTCCTTAAATTAAAATATTTAATTAAAGTACAATCTCAAACGTGTCGCTACAACTTCACCTATAGAGTTAAACTGCGTACGCTCGTCTAGTTAAAATTCTATAAAATTTACTATTATATTGAATTATTTAAAATGAAAACAAAAATAATAATTTATAATATATATTTATTTATTTATTTTCAATTTACGTTTGAGGACCAAACTTTAGAAATTATTCGTTTTAGATCCAATTAGAGGCCTCTTTGCAGTCCAATTCTATTTCTTACACTCTAAGAAAGCCCATTTAGAGTGTTACCTAGTTCTGACCCTACTTATACAACTTAAAGTCGTTTTTCAAAGACCTAGCCTCACTATCCTCCCCTCTCTCCCCCAAATAGAACACTCTAGATCATCTCACTCTATCCCATTCAAGGAACCAACCACCACTAGAGGTAAGATTTCTTGATGTTTTAATTCTTATTTCTATTGGTACTTTTGTTATTTTAAGTTTTTAATCACCTATTTGCGTTTTCACTTGATTTTCTACACAAAGCAAGATAAAGATACGTATATACACTATACACGCACAACCACCGCCGGCCACCACCTTCACCGCGCCACCACCGCCGTCACCCACCACCAGTAACACCATCATCCCCATACAAACACACAGAAACAACCAGAACACGCACGCACGCACGCATATAGATACAATATACATTCACGCCATACATACTCGTATCAAGCTCGGCCCAAAAACATCACCATGTCCAAAAACTCAACTTCACAACGCAAAAATCATACCTACACCTTCATCTCCATCCCTAGAACATCGTAGTATAGTTTAATTCCAAAAATTTTCAACGAATCAAACCAATTTTGAAAATACCCAAATTTCTACCTAAGTTTCAATCCTTGATTTCTCCCTAAATACTCAACCATTTTTCAATCAAAGACCACCACTGGGTTCACCACACTTCACTTCACCTTTTCCGACCAAAAAATGGCCGGAAAGCCGCCGGAAAATCGAGAGTGTGAGAGACGCGAGAGAGAGAGAGACGAGCGTGACAGAGTTGGGTGAAAGGGATGAAGATCCGGCCCAACCCGATTTTAAATCCGAAATTTGCAAACCAGTCCCTCTATTTTATTATTTGTTTTAAGTTGATCCCTAAAGTTTATTTAATTTTCAAGTCCCCAACTTTTAATTGATACAATTTAATCCCTAAATATTATTTACAGCTTTAACCCCCTATTTTATTTATTTTATTTAAATGAACCCTCAAATTTTATTTAATTTCAAGTCCCTAACTTTCAATTGTTGCAATTTGACCCCTAAACTTTTATTTCACTTTTAATCCTTCAATTTCTTTTTCATATTTAATCTAACCCCCAAATTTAATTGCATATTAGTCCCTCATGATTTGAAAATGTTATAATATAGCCCAAAATATTTTTAGTTCAGTTTTATTGCATAATAGGTCCTCAAACTATTAAATTCTTTCAAATTGACCCCCAAAGTTTTATATTCTTTCCATTTTGGTCCACAAACTTCTATATTACTTATAGATACTTAATATTTAAGAATATTAACATAAATTAAACTCGTTATTGGCTAGACGAGGCGTGCATTTTGACTAGAGGTGATTTCTCACCGTTAGTAAACTCAATACTCGGCTAAAGGTTAAGGTAGATCCCTTTTCTAAAAAGTTTCTTTTAAATGTGCGCAATCGCAATTAATATTATTATAAATGCCGCATGTAAATGTTATGTGATGATAGGCTTTAGCCTACTTTTGACGTGCTTCCTCGGCACTATGACGATAGGCTCTTTGCCTAATTACGACGTGATTTAATAGCATTATGACGATAGGTCTTTGGCCTAATATATTAGAATGACGTGCTATTAATCACTATGATGACGCAGTACGATTTAGAGGGATGATGAGCGAACTTGTATTTTATACTTGTCAGTATTTTATGAAAATGATGATTATGTGCATTTATTTTGTAATATATATTAATTGTGGTGCGCGGGATCTCTTCGAGTATTTAAAATACTCACGATTTTCTCTATCAAATGAACAAATTGCAGATTAAGAGCCGGAGGCCTGGCGAGGCGTGGGAATCTCTTAGGGACCTTTAAATAAATTCGTTTTAATTACATTGACAATTGAGTACTTTTAACTGTTGAAGTAATGGCTATTGAATGTTTTGAATTTACTAGTACTTTAATTGGATGTTTTTGAGGAGTGTTGTTGAAACTATCGTGAGACACTCTTTTGATTTTATTAATTTAAATAAATTTTCGCATTTTAGCTATTTGTTATCTTTCCGCATTTATTTATATTATAAAGAAAGGGTTAGTTTTAAAGAAAGAACTAGCGTTAGAGTTCTTCAATTCGGGCGTTACTGACTTAGTATCGAGCGGGTCGTTTACGTCAGACTTTCACATTTTTGAAGTATTTTCAAAACAAATTTTGAGAAAATTTGAGAGTTTTAAAATCCTAAGAGCTACCACGACCATCGCCTCTCCGCCGACTCCGAGGTAAATAAGTTATTTTATGAAGATTTTATTGTTCATTTTTCGGATACATGAGATGAAATGTTTTATGTAAGATATAATGTTTTATGTGAAATAGAAATGAAGTGCTTGTATCCGAATAGAGAGAAAGAAACCGAGTTTGAGCTTAAGGTGAAACAATCACATGATGAATAAAGCATGAATTAAAGTGTATTTTGTAATATTTCTCGTCCTCGAGATTGACTTCATGATTTGAAGCATCTATTGACTATCATGTGAGGGTCTTGCTATCCCTATTGCCTATATTAATGGTGTTTGTGACTGTACTTTGATGTAATGCATTGGGATGGGATTGTAATGACTTGCGATTAGGTGTGATGGGGATATAACGTGGTCTTTGTATTGTGTGGTTTGATTGCTTAGGAAGATGGTTCGACCAGTAAGGGTCGCCACACGGGGGTGATCCTAATCAAAGTTGACCCGGCTACTTTTATGAGGAATTTTATGCAATGTGTTCAGAATTTGGCGCAAGCTCCTCCCCCGCTTGCTCCAATTGTCCCCGCCGTGTCATCGATTATGCAGCTTTAGGAAGTACAGTCCACCCACATTCGACGGTGAGAGCGGTCCTCTAGGCTGAGGCTGGATTCAGGAGATTGAGAGGATTTTCGCAGACACATCTCATGCCACGATGATCGAAGGTGTTATGTCTTTGAGTTTATGTTGAAGGGCAATCTGGCCATTGGTGGGCATCGGACACTTTCGGACTAGGAGTGTCGAGCAACAAAGGGCCTTCTACTTGGGAGCGCTTTAAGGAGGGAATGAGGAAGAGGTACTTTCCACGGCCCTTCGTGATAAGAAAGAGAGGGAGTTCTTGGATCTGAAGCAGGGCGACATGGATATCATTGACTATGAGAGGAAGTTTGAGGAGTTATCTCGATTAGCGGCTCAGTTTGTTGATTCGGAGGAGAAGAAGGCGCGTCGCTTTGAGATGGGCCTGCGCTCCGAGATTCGTCGGTGTGAGTGTTCTTGAGCTTCCCACTTATGGGGAAGTGGTTAGCAAAGCTCGCATCGTAGCCTATGTTATGGAGGAGGCCAATGACAAGGGGAATCAAAATGGCCAAAAGTTCCAAGGAAAGAGGAAGTGGCAAGGCCCAAGTCGTAATCGTAACAAGAACAGAATCGATGTCAAACAAGAAGCCTAACCACGGACCGACTAAGGGCCAGATTTCAGGAGACGTCCCCCAGTGCCCGAGGTGCAAGAAGTATCATAGAGGAGAGTGTCTATGGGGCACCGGAGTTTGCTTCAAGTGTGGGAAGCCGGGCCATATTGCACCAGATTGCCGTCCCATGCAAGCTAGGAACAGTGAGGGACCGTCTAGGCAGATAGAGCAAGCAAAGAAGGGAAAGGCTAGAGTTTTTGCTATGGATGCCGCGGGAGATGCAGATGTGATTGCAAGTATACAACTTACTCTAATGTTTTCTAGTATGCCATGTCAACTACCAACCACATGTCGCTAAATGCATGTTTGATTATGAACACAGGTGTGCTATCTATTTTTGGTATTCCCATTTATGTACTGATAGATTCGGGTGCTACGCACTCGTTTATTTCTGATGCATGCTTGGATAGAATGGATTTGTTGATTGAGAAAATTGATAGCATACTTGAGGTTAGCTTACCATTAGGAAAGACTATAGAGACTGATAGAGTAGCCAAGACCGTACCGATAGACTTTGATGGGATGGTGCTAGAGGCGGATCTGAATGTTATTTCGATGAGAGATTTTGATATTATCTTGGGTATGGATTGGTTGAGTGCCAACCATGCCGCCATCATGTGCCGTGAGAAAGAAGTTATTTTTCGAAAGGATGGGGAAGAAGTGTTTAGATTCTATGGGTCGAAGATTAAGGCGCTTCCTCGTCTCGTCTCGGCTCTGCAAGCGGAGAAGCTATTGGTGAAGGGAAAGAGTATGGGATATCTTGTTAGCCTTCGAGGCGAATCTATAGATGGAGTTGCATTGGATTCGGTGCCTATTGTGAGTGAGTATAAAGATGTTTTTTCCGATGATTTGCCAAGTATCCCACCCGATAGGCAAGTGGAATTTGCTATCGATCTAGTACCGGGAGCTGCCCCCGTGTCTAAAGCCCCTTATCGGATGGCACCAAAGGAGTTACAAGAGTTGAAAGTCCAATTGGAAGAATTACTCGAGAAAGGTTTTATCCGGCCAAGTGTGTCTCCATGGGGAGCACCTATTTTGTTCGTTAAGAAGAAGGATGGGAGTATGAGGATGTGCATTGATTATAGAGAGCTCAACAAGTTGACGATAAAGAATAAGTACCCCCTACCAAGAATTGAAGATTTGTTTGATCAATTGAAGGGTGCTTCGTTTTCTCGAAGATTGATCTGAAGTCGGGATACCACCAGTTGAAGATCAAGTCGACGGATATACCGAAGACAGCATTTAGGACACGATATGGGCACTACGAGTTTACGGTGATGCCTTTCGGTCTCACGAATGCACCGGCAGTGTTTATGGATTTGATGAATCGAGTCTTTCATCAGTATTTGGATAAATTTGTCATTGTGTTCATCGATGACATTTTGATCTATTCTAGCGATTCTGATCAGCATGGAGAACATTTGAGGATTGTTCTTGATGTGTTGAGGAGAGAGAGGCTATATGCAAAGTTCGAGAAATGTGAATTTTGGCTCGAAAAGGTTGGATTTTTGGGTCATATTGTAACGGCCAAGGGCATTGAAGTTGATCCTTCCAAAGTTGAAGCTGTGATGAATTGGTCTACTCCTACAAATGTTGGGGAAGTAAGGAGTTTTTCGGGTTAGCGGATACTATCGACGATTCATCGAGGGTTTCTCCAAGATTGCGGGTCCCATGACTCAGTTGACTAAGAAGGGTGTTAAGTTCCATTGGACCGATCAGTGTGAGAAGAGTTTTGAGGAGTTGAAGAGTCGATTGGTTACGGCACCAGTGTTGACTATACCTGATGGCACTGAAGGTTTTGTCATTTATAGTGATGCTTCTAAGCAAGGATTGGGATGTGTATTGATGCAGAAAGGGAGAGTGATTGCCTATGCGTCGCGACAGTTGAAGCCACATGAACAGAATTATCCGACGCATGATTTGGAACTTGCAGTAGTAGTACATGCTTTGAAGATTTGGCGTCATTACTTGTATGGGAGTAAGTGTGAGATTTACACAGATCACAAGAGCCTCAAGTACTTCTTCACTCAGAAAGAGTTGAATATGAGGCAGCGCCGTTGGCTAGAGCTTGTGAAAGACTATGATTGTACCATTCTCTACCATCCGGGCAAGGCCAATAAGGTGGCAGATGCACTGAGTAGGAAGAGTGTTGGACAGTTATCTGCATTGGGTACTATGCAAGATCAAATCATTCGAGATTTGCAGAATTTGAAGATCGAAGTACGAGCTCCGCCGAGTTGGCAATCGAGCAAGCTAGCAACCTTAATTGTCCAACCAGACTTGAGAAGTCGAATTGTGATGGCCCAACGGAAGGATAAGTTCCTTGAAAAGATTAGATTGGAGGTCGGGACTGGTAAAAGGATAGGCCTTGAGATTTCTTCAGATGGAGCACTTGCATTTAGAGGGCGTTTGTGTGTGCCGAAAGATGAGCAAATAAGAGATGAGATTATGACAGAGGCTCACTCGACTCCTTATGTGGCACATCCTGGTGGAACGAAGATGTACCGTGACCTACGGGATACCTTTTGGTGGAGGAATATGAAAGGTTGCATTGCGAGATTTGTGGCAAGATGCTTAGTCTGTCAGCAAGTTAAAGTTGAACACCAGAGGCCTTCGGGATTGTTGAATCCCTTGGAGATACCAGAGTGGAAGTGGGAGAAGATTACTATGGATTTCGTGACGGCTCTACCGAGATCCTCGAGAGGACATGATGCCATATGGGTGATTGTGGATCGACTCACGAAATCTGCACACTTTCTACCAGTTAGGATGACTCTCAGCATCGACCAGTTGGCACAGTTATATGTTAGAGAGATTGTTCGACTACATGGGGTACCTGTGTCCATTGTTTCAGATCGAGATCCGAGGTTCACCTCAAGATTTTGGGAGACCTTACAGACGGCGATGGGGACGAAGCTCAGATTCAGTACTGCTTACCATCCCCAGACGGATGGTCAATCTGAGCGTACCATTCAGATATTGGAGGATATGTTGAGAGCATGTGTTCTGGACCAGGCCGGAGTTGGGAAACTCATTTGCCACTTGTAGAGTTTGCCTACAACAGCAGCTTCCAGGCCACGATTGGGATGGCGCCTTATGAGGCATTGTATGGGCGACAGTGTCGATCGCCCATCTATTGGGATGAAGTTGGAGAGAGGAAGATGTTGGGACCAGAAATGGTGGAAAAGCGTGGAAGCTATAGAGAAGATCAGTGAGGATCAAGGCCGCTCAAGATAGACGTAAGAGCTACGCGATAAGAGGAGAAAGGATTTGAAGTTTGAGATTGAGAGAAAGTATTTCTCAAAGTGTCTCCAATGAAGAAGGGCACCATACGTTTTGGGAAGAAAGGAAATTGAGACCACGGTTGTTTGGACCGTTCGAGATACTAGAAGAAGTTGGGACGAGAGCTTATCGCTGGCTTTGCCTGAGCTCTCATCGGTGCATAATGTATTTCACGTCTCACGGTGAGGAAGTATGTCCATGATCCAAGCCACGTGGTGAGCTTTCGATCTTTGGATATTCGGAAGGATTTGTCATACCAAGAGACACCGTGGCGATCATAGATCGGAAGGTCCATGCCTTGAGGAATCGAAGAGTTCCCCTAGTTAAGGTTCAATGGGGTAGTCATGGCAAGGATGAGGCAACATGGGAGAAAGAAGAAGAGATCCTATCCCAATACCCAAACCTTATGGATCAAGTAAGTTTATATTTTAAGTAAATTTAAATTTCGAGGACGAAATTATTTTAAGAGGGTAAGGTTGTAGTGACTGTGAATTTCCTTAAATTAAAATATTTAATTAAAGTAAAATCTCAAACGTGTCGCTACAACTTCACCTATAGAGTTAAGCACAGACGTCTCGCTCTAGTTAAAATTCTATAAAATTTACTATTATATTGAATTATTTAAAATGAAAACAAAAATAATAATTTATAATATATATATTTATTTATTTATTTTCAATTTACGTTTGAGGACCAAACTTTAGAAATTATTCGTTTTAGATCCAATTAGAGGCCCATTTGTAGTCCAATTCTATTTCTTACACTCTAAGAAAGCCCATTTAGAGTGTAACCTAGTTCTTACCCTACTTATACAACTTAAAGTTGTTTTTCAAAGACCTAGCCTCACTATCCTCCCCCCTCTCCCCCAAATAGAACACTCTAGATCATCTCACTCTATCCCATTCAAGGAACCAACCACCACTAGAGGTAAGATTTCTTGATGTTTTAATTCTTATTTCTATTGATACTTTTGTTATTTTAAGTTTTTAATCACCTATTTGTGTTTTCACTTGATTTTCTACACAAAGCAAGATAAAGATACGTATATACACTATACACGCACAACCACCGCGGGCCACCACCTTCACCGCGCCACCACCGCCGTCACCCACCACCAGTAACACCATCATCCCCATACAAACACACAGAAACAACCAGAACACGCACGCACGCACGCATATAGATACAATATACATTCACGCCATACATACTCGTATCAAGCTCGGCCCAAAAACATCACCATGTCCAAAAACTCAACTTCACAACGCAAAAATCATACCTACACCTTCCTCTCCATCCCTAGAATATCGTAGTATAGTTTAATTCCAAAAATTTTCAACGAATCAAACCAATTTTGAAAATACCCAAATTTCTACCTAAGTTTCAATCCTTGATTTCTCCCTAAATACTCAACCATTTTTCAATCAAAGACCACCACTAGGTTCACCACACTTCACTTCACCTTTTCCGACCAAAAAATGGCCGGAAAGCCGCCGGAAAATCGAGAGTGTGAGAGACCCGAGAGAGAGAGAGAGACGAGCGTGAGAGAGTCGGGTGAAAGGGATGAAGATCCGGCCCAACCCGATTTTAAATCCGAAATTTGCAAACCAGTCCCTCTATTTTATTATTTGTTTTAAGTTGATCCCTAAAGTTTATTTAATTTTCAAGTCCCCAACTTTTAATTGATACAATTTAATCCCTAAATATTATTTGCAGCTTTAACCCCCTATTTTATTTATTTTATTTAAATGAGCCCTCAAATTTTATTTAATTTCAAGTCCCTAACTTTCAATTGTTGCAATTTGACCCCTAAACTTTTATTTCACTTTTAATCCTTCAATTTCTTTTTCATATTTAATCTAACCCCCAAAATTTAATTGCATATTAGTCCCTCATGATTTGAAAAT
Source organism: Jasminum sambac (assembly GCA_018223645.1). NCBI lineage: Eukaryota > Viridiplantae > Streptophyta > Magnoliopsida > Lamiales > Oleaceae > Jasminum > Jasminum sambac. The sequence continues at coordinate 9,881,638 of CP073644.1, read as the reverse complement.
GTTATAATATAGCCCAAAATATTTTTAGTTCAGTTTTATTGCATAATAGGTCCTCAAACTATTAAATTCTTTCAAATTGACCCCCAAAGTTTTATATTCTTTCCATTTTGGTCCACAAACTTCTATATTACTTATAGATACTTAATATTTAAGAATATTAACATAAATTAAACTTCGTTATTGGCTAGACGAGTACGGATATTAGAGGACTGATTTCTCACCGTTAGTAAGCTCAATACTCGGCTAAAGGTTAAGGTAGATCCCTTTTCTAAAAAGTTTCTTTTAAATGTGCGCAATCGCAATTAATATTATTATAAATGCTGCATGTAAATGTTATGTGATGATAGGCTTTTTAGCCTACTTTTGACGTGCTTCCTCGGCACTATGACGATAGGCTCTTTGCCTAATTACGACGTGATTTAATAGCATTATGACGATAGGTCTTTGGCCTAATATATTATAATGACGTGCTATTCATCACTATGATGACGTGCACAATTTAGAGGGATGATGAACGAACTTGTATTTTATACCTGTTCGTATTTTATGAAAATGATGATTATGTGCATTTATTTTGTAATATATATTAATTGTGGTGCGCGGGATCTACTGAGTATTTAAAATACTCACGATTTTCTCTATCAAATGAACAAATTGCAGTTTAAGGAGCCGGAGGCCTGGCGAGGCGTGGGAATCTCTTAGGGACCTTTAAATAAATTCGTTTTAATTACATTGACAATTGAGTACTTTTAGCTGTTGAAGTAATGGCTACTGAATGTTTTGAATTTACTAGTACTTTAATTGGATGTTTTTGAGGACAGTGTTGAAACTATTGTGAGGCACTCTTTTGATTTTATTAATTTAAATAAATTTCCGCATTTTAGCTATTTGTTATCTTTCCGCATTTATTTATATTATAAAAAAAGGGTTAGTTTTAAAGAAAGAACCAGCGTTCTGAGTTCTTCGAATTCGGGGCGTTACAATACGTTTGTGAGATCAACAGTTATTTTGATAGATTTTTCTACATTTACCATCAACAGCAATGCCAACATAAGCAATATATTATTTCAAATAACTTTGGTTTCATGACTAGATGGACCAAAGCACGTGTAAAACACAATGCAATACAATCCATAATTTTTATTTGAAATATAATATAAAAAGAAGATTAATAGATATTTAAAATTTATAAATAGCTAATAATATTTATGCACATTCAATATTGTCAAGTATTCCCAACATTATTCCACATGTATGTTATACTTCTAAAATAAGTACGTTTCATTTTTGAAGGTGACGTATTATTATTGTGTAAATCTTATGGACATTTTGCGGTCTATAAATTATCAAATTAGGCGGTACAGCGGAGGCGTGACTGGCCCATAACCCATAGGTCACATGATTTAAATCTATCTTTGACATGTATTTAATTGGATATAAATTTTGAAAGTGGCGTATTTTTGTGTTAGCTCTATATATTTTGCATATTTTAAACCAACAAACCAGAGTTACATGTCAAAATCTATATCTAATATTTATATTCAAAAATTGAAAATTCGGAACTTTCAGCGTTAGTTAATTTTGTTATTTTATTTAGTAATAGAAGTTAGATTCGACAATTAATTTTTGTTGCAAAATTTTATCAATAAGAAAAGATCAAGTCCCTTTTTCATCACAAACAAAAATAAACTAATTGGCACAAATATGATCTACTAGTTTAGTATATGCTTTGTCTCCCTTTTTCTACATTAGGAATCTCATGCATATGGGTGGTGTTAGCGATGCAGTTAATCGCAACATCCAGGGTGAAGATTAATGTCACACAATTGTAGTTTTCATAAGTAGCGCACACCATTAATGCCGCTAAAATTACGCTTATGCATATGGGTGGTGTTAGCAATGCATTTAATCGCAACATCCAGGGTGAAGATTAATGTCACACAATTGTAGTTTTCATAAGTAGCGCACAACATTAATGCCTCTAAAATTCTCACGCTAAGTTAAACTTTGATTGGACGAAAGACCTCAGTTTTAGAAAGATCAACACCCTAGCGGAAAAAACTTAGTGATAGAGTTTGAGAGAATGCTAAGTAAACTATACAAGCCTTTTATGGTCACAAACGAGCTCTCAACCTTATTTAGACTACAACCTCATTTAAATTGACGATGGAAATCAATTCGATCGAATGCCCTAGATTTTTATCTAGAGTATTTTACAAAAGTATAAGTAAAATATATAAAATATTTACAATAAATATTTCGAGGTAAGTTTTTGAAAAAAGTAGATAGAAGGTTCTAATTCATGGAAGCCGTATAAGATCCTAGCAAAATAGCTTGAATGCTCAGATTTAGAACTTATGAAATGCGAGGCGGTGACACGATGTTCTTGCTACCCTAGAAAACTCAGTTGGTCTACTGTAGTAATGTTGCTACCCAAAAACGAGTTTTGATTGACTTCATTGCCTCGATTATGAATTGATTGTGAAGTATTTCTTCCATCTTTGTCATTAATTTATGAATAAAAACCAATTAATGTGTACTACCTTTTGATTTTCTTATGTTGTTTGAATATAGATTTGAACCATTGGTTTCTCACATGAAAACTATTCTACGCCATTCTTTCATTTTCATGGATAAACCGACCAAAATTTAATTAGAGAACAATGGTTGTACCGGTTCATTGACCTAATGACTATAATGACATTAATGGAAGAAAAACAATAATCTATCAATGCAATGCTTGTATAAAGGTAAAGTTGGGATATCGTTAATGCATTTTATTACTTTTTCTCGACGCGACATTAAAGTTTCACAATAAAAATTTAAGTCTAGTGCGAGATGATGCATTCTATAGATTGTTAACCATGTGTCCTAGATATAGGTAGGAAAATTAAATTGGGAAAAAATTAATAATTTCCTATGTCACTTCGGCTTAGCGAAATGCATTCAATTCAAGTAAACATCACTCATTTTGTTTATGTAGCAAAATTGCTAAACAATCTACCAGTGCATTTGATAAGCTCTTCAACAATTCGAAACAATTTGCCGAGTACCTCATTAAGTACTCAAGAAAATCTAGTTGCGGTGGGTATCATTTAAGAACAATAGTTACATGGTTAAGCCTCGTCTTATTTTTTTCCTGAATTTCTTTGATTCTTATTTAGTCATTCCATTGGACAACAATTCTACGCTCCATATTTTGAATGCCATTTATGTAATTTTTTATTGAAGAAAAAGGAACAACAACTTTCTTTCTATTTTCATTTTTTATTTTTTTATATGTATAAAATTGTCCTATATGTAAAGTAACAATGATATGTCTGATTAACTGTGAAAATTTTTTTAGTCACTTCATAAGTTAGCAAAAGAGCTCATCTAAAAAAAAAACTCTTATGACGGAACTTTAAGGGGGGAAAAAAGAACACATCAAAGGAATGAAAAGTGATGAGTTTGAAGAACATTCTTCACAATAATTGTTTTTAATTGTTAGAAGACTTTGTTGGAGATGGTCTTTTGCACAACTGAATTCGACAAAAAGTTAAGGCTCAGATCGTGCAATCTAAAAACAATGATTACACAAAAAATTTGAGTTAATTGAACCCTCTCATACCCCAATATACCATGAAGTCACCTTACGACTGCACAAAGAAAAGGCAAGACTGCTATCGTAAAGCAATGATAGTGTCGTGCTCTCTCTCTCTCTCTCTCTCTCTCGCTCTGACCATGCACGCCATCGAAGTTAATTTTGGTGCCAAATCACATTGATAATGGAATACAAATACATGCACACACGAGACCAAAAACAATAGTGTGTACTTTTGGGTGAACCATCCGTTCGCATGGATTAAGTAAACAATATGAATGATTTTCTTACTTTCCCCGTAGTTAATGAGTCTAAAAGATTGTCAAAACTACTAACTGAATTTAAAGTGTACAAATTAAATGAGAATGTAATAATAAACAAAGAAATTTATTATTACTACTCTTTACAGAAAGAGATCTATATAATTGAGACAAGGCAAAATGACCAATAAATATAGCCCAAAGCCATTTTTTACCCACTAACTCAATTCCATCTTATTTTTGCCTACTAGCTACAACCTTTTATAATTTTTTAACCAATTAATGTTTTTGCAAACTTTTTTAACATTTTTTCCCTTTTCCCTTATCTTCTTCTTCGTTGCCTGCTTCATCGGCTAGAGAGAGAAAATTCCGAATGTGGGTTTCTTTTTGGCTTCAATCATGGGTGGCTAAAATTGCGAATAAGATTTATGGTTATGGACTTAACGCTATGTTGGATTATCGCCTTGAACATGTTGATGATAACGAGTCATGTGATAGAAATGTTGACGAGTTTATGCCAACTATTGAATCCACAAAATTTCTTCCCCCTTCTTCTATAAGAATTTCCCTTTTTTTCAATTAAATTAAATTAGATTAACAAGTCTTATTTTTTTGAACTGGATTGATGATTGATTTGCTAAATTGATTTCTTAAATTGTTATATGATTATAGGTGAGCTTTGTTGTCGTGAAAATCCGGCAATATGCCCAACTACTCTGCTTAGAAGAGTAAGCGATTGGAGTTTTATGGTTTCAGTGAAATTGTGAGAACCAGGTGTAAATACAAAACTTTGGCTTTGGCAAAGAGTGAGGGAAGTGGAATTAGGTATACATTTGCCGCCATTGTTATAGGCTTGATAGCGCAAGACATATTAGAGGAAAGGAGAAAAAGTATCAAGAAGAAATGGACTTTTTTTATTTTTTATTTTTATTCAGGGGGTTTCGAGGATAAGGCAAGGCACGACATGTCAGAACTTTGATTTGGGAAGGAGAAAGTGAAGCGAAAGATGGAAATTAGTGTCGAGTTTCATATAAATAAAATTTACCTGAATGATGAGCAAACATGGATTCTATTATTTTTGGATCACATAATCATAGCTAAGCACAGATTTCATGATAGCTACACAAATGTGGCGTAAGCTCCGCTTCCATGCACATACAATGTAAATGTAAGATTAAACACACTTCGACAACAAACAAATACAAATATCATATATTACAATAATTTCTACGGCCATATTTTTAAACCGCTTTACAATAACTTCAAGTATCTTGAAAAGATCTCTTTCTCAACATAAACAATTAAACTATCATTTAACCACTCATCACCCATTCGATTGCGCAAATCACTCTTGACGAAATTCATTGCAGAAAACACTCTTTCCACACTAGCAGTAGCAACCGGTAGAATCAATGCCAAAGTCAAAAGCTTATAAACCAAAGGAAATATTTTATTTTTCCTTGTCTCAACTAACTTTGCAAGATCACCGAGACCTTTCAACTCTTTAAATGCAATGTTGGAACGCATATCAAAAATATAAGTATCAAGCTGATCTTGAAGCATGAGAATATCCGGTGGTGAAAAATCTTGTGGATAGAATTCAGCAAGTTGAATCAATCTTTTCTTGTCAAATGAAGAAAATGCATCTCGTGGAGACAAACAAGCTATGCAAAGTAATAACTCAGCATTTACCTCCGAGAAACGATCATTCAACTCCAATAGTTGCAAATCGATCACAAAGATAAAATAAATCCACACTCAGAGTGATGCAAATTTGTCAACTTTGGTGGATTACGCTGAGGACGCACTACGAATATCACTACGCATATACATATCATCCATTTTGGGAACATCAATGTAATACTCCGACAAAATTACAAACATCTTCCAAAAACGAATCCCACCCATCATCTCTCAACACTTGGAGTCTTTGCTTGCAAACTCACCAAATCCATTGCATTCACAATATCTTGATCTTTCAATCAGAATGCCTGCGGACAACTCATTTGAAATTCCTAATACAATTTTCTATCATATGTGTTGAACACAAAATCAAAAAGAATGTCGAGTGCAACAAATTAAATGCCTCCAATCTCGATCCAAGAAGAATCAACATCTTCATAAATCGCCTAAGTACATCACCCACAAAGCAGAGAACATAGAGAGTAAGCTAATCAAAGAATTATAATGTGAACCCCAACGTGTATCCCCAAGACGCTTAAGACTAGTTTCTTGATTAAGTCCTCTTCCACTTGCAATTACACCATTTTCCAATGCTCAACAATAAAATCCGATTGTTTTTCTAAGGAGGTCACTACGCTTACAAGATCCTCCAACAACATTTATCACACTAGTAACAACACTAAAAATTCAAAGAATCGAATACTTTTCTTTGCCACACTACAAGAGCTAGTTGAAGTTGATGAGCAAACAATGTATATAATAAGCACATGAAGTTCTCATTTAAAATTAGTGCTTTTAAACCATTGAACTTTCTTGCATATTACTAGCTCCATCATAACCTTGTCCTCTCACTAGCGATGCTCAAGTTGTGTTTAGAAAACATCTTATCAATAGCACTTTAAGTGAGAGTGGCCGTGGTACTAGTGATATGTTCAATCCCAATAAAACGCGTCAATTACAAGTCCACTATCATCCACATAACGTGAAACAATAGACATTTGCTCCTTGATTGACACATCACGAGATTCATCAACTAGAATAGAAACAATGACTCACCAACATCTTTCATGATAACATTTATTGTTTCACCGCACAAGCACTAACTATATCCTTTTGAATTTCAGGTGACGCTCAATTTGTTGTTCTTAGGAGCATTTTCCAATGTCACTTTAATAACATCATTATGATTAGCCAAAACTTTAGTTGTGCAAGAAAGTTACCTTGGTTGAGAGAACTCGATTCATCGTGACCTCAAAAGTTAATCCTTGTTGCAACAAAATCTAACACAATCAATTGAAGCATTAAGCATTTAATGCGATAATCATCTTTCGATTGTTTCGATTGTTTTGCAAACTTGTTTGAATATGTTGACCTTGATTCATCAACGCCACATTTCACGAGCTTGATTGTGCTCACCATCAACCTTTCCAACATGAACTCTAAACCGATCCGTATGTTTCCAATTGGTGAATCCTCACGACAAAAGTAGCTCCTCTCGATTGTTTCTTTATTTGGTTTGAAAAGATAACAATAAAGACAATATGCAAAGATCTTCTCTCGATATGCTATACTCTAACCAATCACTACCATACGACATACCAAGAGGGATTGAATTTTTCTACCCAAGCTGTTTGTCCGTGACACCGATATGGGAATGTATGATCCATAGGTTGACATGGACCTTTTGCAAATACGCTCTCCGAACTTGGTCTCTAATTTAGAGCTATACTTCCAAATTGGAATTCTAAGTCCAGTGATCATAAGGAAGGCTGGAAATCTCAAATTGTTCAATCATATTTGAGCTCATGCTCATCCTCACGTATACACTTTCCGACTTTTATTCCCACTCTCCTCAACAATATTTTCTTCAACTCTATTTGATCTTTCCGAATCTCTATTTGTGCTCACATCAATAATATTTTCCTCAACTCTATTTAATCTTTCTAAACCTCTATTCGTGCTCATCTCAATAACATTTTCTTCAATTCTTTTTCTTTTAAAGTATCCACGATTTTCTTCATAATCTGAAATATATATTACAACAATAAACCACTCGCTGATTGCTAAGCATTACAACATTACATCTACAATCCAAATACCAAATAATAAACAAGAAAAAACCAAAATTCCATCGATTTTGTTAGAAGTTTAGGTAATTTTTTCTACCAAGAGTATAATGCTATTCTCAGAGGGTTTGGTCATCTTCTTGAGTCTTGACTTTTGCCACATTATTCAATATTTTTACAGCTCCAAACTAATATTACCTTAAAATTTAAAAGGCTAACATGCCAAATTGCCAATCTACAACTCTATATGGTTGAAACTTGAAAGTTCCAACTTCCAAATAAGTGAAACAATGAGTCAATGACACAATTATTACTGATTTAATTCAAGTAATCAATAATTAATTAATTATTGACTAAATCTAGTTGAAAGTCCCAACTTCCAAACAAATAAAACAATGATTCAATGACACAATTATTAATTGATTTAATTCAATTAATCAATAATTATTAACCCTAACTCTAGTTACTAAATTAGATAATCATTAACTAAATCTAATTACTAAATTAGATGTAAAAAATTAGGCTTTTTCTCAATAAAATAGAAATATTAAACATTCCACATAATTAAATAAATAAGGGAAGAATGAATCGAATTAACTCACTTCAATTTTGAAGAATCCAAGTGAAGAATCGAGTGAATCGACCGTGATGAGCTCACAAGGAAACGCAAAGGGACTGTGGTCGGTCGAGTGGAGGAGTGGTCCGTCCTGCCTTTCTCGTGAGCAAATGCCGCCGAAGTCCGACTGCCAAGCTGTGGCCACTAATGTCGCAAGAGAGAGAGAGCTCGAGGATAGAGCAGAGAGTGGAGGATGAGACGAGAGAGTGAGAGAACGAGAGAGACAGAGAGTGGAGGATACGAAGTAAGGTCGGCTACTACTTTTGGAGTTTGGGCTAGAAATTTTTTTTTTTGGGCCAAATTTATTGGGCTTTAGAAATTTCAGTGTGGTCAACAAAAATTTTATCGACATGCAAAGCCCAGCAGGTCAATGGACCTCACTGCCTTTATCAGAGCTCCGCCTCGCTCGACAAAGGAATGTGGAGTGAGTAAAGCTCTTGAGAAATTGACTTGCGCGCCTCTAGTGTTATCTAGATATCATCGGTATACTCAATTCTTCTGTTGTGTAAGATTAATCGAAGTTGGGATTTCGTGTCAAGAAATTAAATGATTCTTGAAAGATTACTGGGGAAGGTAATAATATAAGAGTGGTCCTTGTATTTGTAACATAGAAAGATCAACACATCAAGCAAATGTTTGGATCCTAGTGGATTTTTTACCTTATTTTGTTAAATTGGTTTTTTAGTTATTCGACTCTATGTGCCATTTGATCATCGATAAAAGTGTAGTTTGAAGTTAATGGTTGTTCACCCACAACAAACTGGAATTTTTATCGTCACTTTTTTCCTAGTTAAAATTGTGGTATTTTCGCTGACTGCTAGGTAATATTATTACCAGAATGGGTAATATTATTACCATGATAGGTAATAATAAAATCAGGGTAGATAATATTTTTTGTCCAATGTGCGACAAATTTTAAGTGAGTTTGGTACTTTGGTTAGTGACAATTTTGTATTAGCAAGTGCTTTAAGTTAGTTGAAGAGTTAACGATGAGCATAATTACGAGTTTAAAGATGATTTTGTTTCACGTAATATGTAACTATACCATGTAGAACCTTTTAAATGAAATTGAACTTCATTTATCTGTATTAGAATTCATTTGGACAAAACATCAAACACGATTTAGGGGATTTGAAATGAGCTCTCTTAAATTTGAGCTTTAAACTTCCTTATATTTGAATAAAGTTAGATTTTTCACCATTGTAGAGTACCAATAGAGGTTACTGGGATGGTAATCGAGAGAGGAAAAGTATGTACAGAGAAAGAGCGAGACGAAGGAAGGGAAAAGTTGATCGAATGGTGATTGAGATTACTTGAGGCAGTGGCCTAGCGAGAGAAAGTTCATTAGCAGAGAAAGTTAGAGACAGAAGAGGGAAGAAATTACTTGTCTAGAGAGAGAAAGTGTGTAAAGAGAGAAAGTCGCAGACGGGAGAAGGAAGAAATTGAATGTTAATCGAGATTACTTGTGGCGGTAATCGGAGAAAGAAAGTGGAGATAGCGGAACGGAAACATTGAATGCTGATCGAGATTACTTAGAGGTAATCTAGATAGAGAAAATGCATATAGAGAAAGTCAGAGACGAGGGAAGCGAGAAGTTGAAGTTGATCGAGATTACCTGGGACGATAATCAAGAGAGAGAAAGTCGAAGATGGGAGAAGGGAGAAATTGAATATTGATCGTGATCACCTGCAGTGGTAATTTGATTACTGGGGAGGTAATTTAGAGAAAGAAAACGCGTAGAGAGAGAAAGTCGAAGATGGGAGAAGGAAGAAGTTGAATGTCGATCGAGATTACTTGGGGCAGTAGTCTAGATCAAGAAAATTCGTAAAAAGAGAAAGTAAGAGATGGAAGAAGCGATGAGTTGAATGTTAATCGAGATTACCTAAGGCGGTAATTTGGAGAGAGAAAGTACATAGAGAAAAATTTAGAGACCGGAGAAATGAGAAGTTGAATGTTGATCGAGATTACTTGGGGAGGTAATCTGGAGAGAAAAAGTGCATAGAGAGAGAAAGTCAGAGATGGGGGCAGGGAGAAGTTGAATATTGATCGAGATTACCTAGGATGATAATCTGGAAAGAGAAAATGCATAGAGCAAGAAAGTAAGAGATGGGGAAGCGAGGAGTTGAATGTTGATCGAGATTAGTTGTGGCAGTAATCTTGAGAGAGAAAGCCAGAGACGGGGAAAGGAGAAGCTGAATGTTGGTCGAGATTATATAAGGTGGTACTTTGGAGAGAGAATGTTCGAAAGGAGAGAAAATCGAAAATAGGAGAAGTGAGGAGTTGAATGTTGATCAAGATTACTTGGGGCGGTAATCTAAAAACAGAAAGTACACAGACAGAAAATGGAGACGAGGGAAGTGACGAGTTGAATGTTCATCGACATTACATGGACAGTAATCTGGAGAGTGAAAATGCGTAGAGAGAGAAAGTCGGAGACGAGGTGAGCAAGGACTTGAATGTTGATTGAGATTACCTGGGGAGATACTCTAGAGAGAGAAAGTCAAAGACGGGGAAAGCGAGGAGTTGAATGTTGATCGAGATTACCAGGGGCGGTAATCTGAAGAGAAAAAGTGTGCAAATTGAGAAAGTCAAAGACGGGGGAAGCGAGGAGTTTAATGTTTGATAGAGATTACCTGAGGTGGAAATCTTGAGAAATAAAGTACGTTGAGAGAGAAAGTCGGAGACATGGGAATGGAGAAGTTGAATGTTAATTGAGATTATCTTATAATATGGAGAGAGAATGAATGTTTATTTTATTTTTTATGGATGTTTATTTTACTAGAGTGGTATTGTTGTAAATTTGTGATTTTTAAGTTCTATTTTAATGTTAATGTATAAAAGATGAGTTAGTGGTGAAAAAAGAGATATACATGATTTAGTGAGCAAGTTTTCCCCTTAAGTGTAGCTATTGGTCAAATGCCCTTGAGACAAAGCAAAGAACTGTATATTTTGAACAATATTAATTATATATGCATAAGATGAAAGCTTGATTTCATTATGTTATTATGGGTTACTATCAAGTATATCCGGAGTATTAAAATATTTCCGAGTTTAACCAGCATATGATTTTTCCAAACAGGAATAGTAAGGTGAAATTAGCAAATTTGAAATAACTCTCGTGCTAAATAATCTTTCTAGATTTAGAACACCCTCCATATTTTTCCATATGAAAAAAATTCAAACAATCTAATTTCATTTCTTTATAAACACACTTACCATCAGGTTCCGTAAAAATCTATCGTAAAAAAAGTCACTTACTCTTCTTTTCCTTCCTCGCACTTTCCCTTATCTCACTATCAGGCTCTCACTCATACTCCGTGCATGACCTCCTCCACTCTAGAGGCTTGTCGGCTGCCTCCCCCTTAAGGATGTCAAATCCTCCATGATTTGGAAATCTAGCCAGCTTGAAGTGTTTCTTTACAGTCAGTGTATGACCAAGTTTGGTACGATGGTGTTTTATGACAGTGTCTTTTGGGAAAATTTAACATATGAAACTTTCACTGGAGGGAGAGTTCTCACGAAAAAAGTCATGGCTTCTAGTTAAAGATATTCTTGCTGGAATTGTTTGAAATAAATTAAGTTGAGAAATTTGGAATATTATTCTTGATGAATGAGGAATGAAATATGATACATGAAATCATATTTAGAAGTAATATATGATCATTAGAATCCTATTTGATGAGAAGAGAAGCGACATTAAAATTGAAGAGTTGAAAAAATGAAGTAATCATTTTTTGGCCTGCGTGGCAGTAAGGTTAAAAGTGCTGCGGCTGCAAGACATTATGAAAATGCTTACTGCTTTAATTTTGAGCCCTTTTGCCGCCACAAAGAATTTGTACCTTGCAATCGCAAGGTTCACCTGTAATGCAAAATTTAACCAGCGTGACTTCATTATTTAGGGCACACCTCTTCATTTGGGATGCATTTCTTCAACTAAAGGACATGTCTCATGGCTGCAATAGTTCAATATCTATAAATAGACGTTGGATCCAAGTTGTAAACACGTTAAGAGTATCAAAATCATTCCAAAGTAGTTCATTTCTCTCCAAATAACTATTGTTCTCAGTTGTGGATTTAAGAGTTCTTGCTTGTGGAACTTATTTATCTATAAGGTTCAATTACTCCTTCAAACCATTTGACAATAGCCTAAAAGCACTCAATCCCATGGCAGCAAGTATTGTTTGAGGACAAAAATTTCGCATTGTGTTTGAACCTTCCTTATAATCATTTCCGGATTGGTGTTTCAACAAAGGTTGTGTTCTTCTTGTACTCTCAAATTTTCAACAATCTAAAACAATATTGAACATGAAGAACAAGATTCCTCCAGAAATTCCAATTGACTTATAGGAAGGAAGTGGATAAGGACTAATAGATTCATTATCAAATAAGTTATCTTAATCTCTCACAACTTTTGATGCATATATATATATATATAGACACACACAAAGAGATTTTAGATTGAAGGCCATAAAATTGTTTAGACCAGAATATCAAGGTTGCATATTAAATCGTGTTTGTGTTGAGAATTTAAACACGTTTTTGAAATCTAGTGAATCATATGTGCTATTGGGAATCATTGTATGTTAATTAGGCAACCGAATCGAAAATGGAAATTGAATGGAAAAGTTGTAGCATCTCATAGTACCGACGTGACATTCATCGAGTCTGAGAACTAGGTGAATTATGTAGACATGTGCCATTGAGGAGATGCAAAAGCATAAAGTGGATAGACGAAATCTTGAGATAAGTATTCAATATTTTCTTTGTGGAATCACATATCATCATTAAATTCACATATTTATACTTTGCCATTGATATGGCCTTATTTTCTTAAATTTGGCATTTGGCATAAAGGGTGAAAATCCAAAATTTCAATGTTGCATACACAAACAAAGTAATGCAAATGCAAATAACATTAACGTTAGTTATTATGTGGATTTTCATGTACGTGGATGAATACAATGAGCATTGTGTGTGTCCAACATGAAAGTTTAAATTATGTATGATTTCGGATAAAAGCTTATTTGCAAAGCGAATATCATGAAGATACTTTTACATATTTTGATAATGTTAAAAGTTGAAACGAATTTGTTGGGGATTAGTTATTGCGTATATCAAATTATCGATATTTGATGTTATATATCTTCCTTATTGTGGTAAGTATAAGCGATGATAGAATGAGAGCTATCGAGCATTTGTAAAGATGGATTTTTCATCAAATGAAAACAAGAAGATAAGTGCTATCTTCAAATGTCTGGTTTTGTTTTATTTTACTAAATTGATTCTTTCAAATTGAGTGAAAGACAATTAAAGCCCTTGGAACTTGATAATGAACGTTGAGGTTCACAAGTTGGGTGATCAATCTTTTTCGCATAAGGATTCTACTGTTAATTTATTATCAAGTGGTGTTATTTGAGGATTATTACCTAATGAATGGCAATAATATACAAGAACTTCAAATGAAGTGATTGTGAATTGTCTTTAAACATTGTAATTTATAAAGACAAATTATTTAACAATATAACAAAGTGTCTGATAGGGTAACGTCGAAGAAATTATTGTGCTTGTTAATGAGGCAATACAGTGAAAGTGGAAATTTATTTCAACAAAGAGAAAGAGTACTCAAAGAAAGAAAACGTTTTCCTCAAAGGTGAGGAGAAATTAGACTTAAAAGTAAAGTGATTCTTTCAATTAGTGAAAGAATTAAATGTAACAAGTTTTGAAGTCTATAAATGCACGCAAAATAAACTACAAAACTATTGTGAAGTAATTTGATAAGTGTTGTCAAGTAAGTTAAGATGTGATTACTTTATAAATTCAAAGTCTAGACTTAATTGAATCAATGAGTGAATCTACAAATTGTACATGTGAAATCAAGTTAAATCTTGATTTAAAGAACTTAAAAACATAATCGAATCATAGAGCGAATTGATAAACATGGAATTAATTTAAATTAAATTAATTAAAATCAAAGTCAAGGGGATTGGCTTGAAACTCCATTATAAAGATCCACCAATGGAAGCAATCCTACCTGACAATACTAATAAGTATATGTCGGGTTCAAAGGGTAAAAACAAGTTATTTGATATGTGGATAGTTTCAGGACTTAATTCTTATTTAACCTTATCCTAGACTTAAAGTGTTGGCTATCACGAATATGAGGGTTGGGTTGTTTAACACTTAATAAAGTTTAGATCATGGATCAAGTATCTCTAAATATGACAAAGATACTGAAAGAACTTTACCTATATGAATTTGAAGGTGGTGTCGCTTCAATAGAAAGTTGGAGTTTCTTTCCTTAAACTTCATGAAATGGAGTAGCACATGGCCATAATAGCGCTGAACAAGTGTTATGAACTTTGAACACTTGGTGTTAGTGTGTGTGTCTTCACCGGTATTTTCACATAGGAGTAATGGGTTCAAAGCTATGGCTACCTAGGATTTTGATAATATTTTGTGAAGACTACACTAAAGTTGGATTCAAATCGAAAGATATCCATACACTAGGCACGAACATCGCCTATTTTGGGAGAACTCTTAATTTAATTTCAAACAAGTGGGGGATTGTTTAACACCCCGCATGTTTTAGACCATGATTTAGGTGTTCCTAAATGATTTAGACCTATTTTTAGCGAATGAGATGAAAATGTGATATGAATGAAGTTTGTGATAAGCGATTTCATGAAGATTTGAAAGTTCATGGAGGTTCAAAATGACACATCTTTGAAATGAATCGGATTTTGAAGATGACGTCTTCTTACATTTGTACCCCATTGAGTCTAGTTTCCAACAAGCTTTGAATCACCTCATTTGGACATCGGATGCAAAAGTTATGACCAAAACACTGAAGCCGCCAGTGCAGTCCGTACGGCCATACGGCTTAAGTCGGCTAAACGAGTTTTTTATGCATTTCTTGACTTTTTGGTGGATAAATATCATTTCTAACTTCTTTTTATCTCATTATACACTCCCAAAATCACCTCCCAACATCCGTAAACTCTTCAAAACCTTGTTTGTGATTTATTGCTCAATATTTGTGCATATATGTCTATGTTGAGCTAAGAAGAAGAAGGGGAAAGAAGGAGGATGAGCTACCTAAGCTTGCCTATACTTGCTTCTTATCACTTGAAGGTAGGTAATGGATGTTTTATATGCTCTATGAACCAATTGCATGTTTATGTTTGAAGAAATCAAGAAAGGAACATGTTTATGATGTATTGGAGCATGTTAGAATCTAGTAGCTTGATTTATGTTTTGTTATGATATAATAAGGATATGGGTGTGCATATATGGCCCTTTATGCCTATTTATATATGTTGTTCGGCTATTAAGAAGTATAGATAATGTTATGCTTATGAAACGAACCGAACGATTTAAATGCCTAATTAATTCATGTAAGGAACTTTGGCATTAGGATATGGTGGTGATGTGGTTATATGGTTTGTTTGAGTATCGTGGTATCATGTGAGTAATAGATGTATTTTATGTTAGAGCATTGATTGTGGCATGTTTTATAAGTTTATGAATAGGAAATGAGATGAAATTCAAGTTGTTGCCTTGATATGCCTGATAAGTGAAACTCTATGATGTTCTAATGTGAAATGGTATGTGCTTGGGCGTGTTGTCGCAGTACGCCAAAATTTATTTTTTTTCCTTACTCGGTTTGAAAACTACAAATTAATGTAGAAGTGGTAAGTAAGGGTCGAACCCAAGAGGAACGGTGCTTAATCTAGTTGTCTTTATCAATTAATATAGAAAAGTGGGATTTTGAGAATTTTGAATGAAAAACAAATGACAAAAGATAAGATCAAATAAAATAATTGAAATAAATATCTAGTTCTCGGGTTCGGTTGTGTCAACAACTTGTGTTTATCTTTCCCATGCAACGTGTTATTATTCCTTCTTCAATTTATCAACTCTCAATTAACCGAGAAGCTCTGATTAACGAATTCTTCCTTAAGTATATTAAGTTAAAAGTAAGCTCTTTCACTTAACATCTAGCTATTGGATAACCCTAAACAAGCTCTTAAGATTTAATGCAAAGCTAGTATGAAATGAACGAGAAGAATGAGTTGAATTAGATGAATAATTTCACAAGCTCGAATTAATGCATCTAAGTTGATTTGTTAATAAATATGCATGATATTCATTTGCTACTTTGGATTGGAATCTAATGAGAATTACGGATCAAAAGTTCCAATCCTAGCAAGTAACTTGAATTTAAAGATTAATTGATTCAATTGGCCAAAGTGAATGCAATAATCACATAAACCCCAAAACAGGTTTACAAGCATAACAAATCAACAAATTGAAGTAGAGGAATAGATAAAGCGTTACTAAAGAGTTAGAAAAGATAGCAACATGTTAGTTGAACACAACGTCCCCCTTGAACTAGATAGAAAAGTCTTAACTACTCATAATTGCGGGGTTTCATACTTTTTAGTGAGTGTTCGCCTTGTATCACCACCACTATATGATAGATTATGCAAAATATAGTAAACAAGTAAATAAATACTAAGAAATAAATAGAGAAATAAAAGGGAAAAGAGAACTTAGCGAAGAATTGATCCGCCGGAATATGAAAAGCTAAAATCTTCAAGCTAAAACTAAGAACAAATGAAGAAGAAAATTTTATTGGAGAGAACTACTAGCTAATTCTCTTCTACTAAGTTGTGTATTTCCTTCCTTACAAATGCCTCTATTTATAGGCAAAATTTCACAAGAAAACATGATAAAAAAATTGTACAACTACTCCATTATGATTCCATTAATTGGTAACAACCAAATCATGATCTTAAATTGCTCCATTAGTTCAAATATTGTGTCATGGTATAGGTAAGCATCTTGGCTGGATTGTGCAATTGGAATTTCCTTTTTTGGATATTTTAATAGAAAGTTATGAATTTTCTACCAAAACATGACCCAAGAAATCCTCCATTCACATCACTCTCGGTTTTTCCCATTTTTGACCATGATATAATCCAAATTAGTTGAAGACGTCAGCATCAAAGTTGTATCCCTCTGAGTGTCCTTCCAACAATATAAAGTGTCGGTCAATCCGAATTTTGTAGCAAAAGTTATGGTCAAATTTGAATCAAGCTGCGGCAAGAAATTGAGCCGGCGATTTTTTACGCTTTGTCATTTCTCTTCAAATGACCATAACTTTCACTAGGAAACTCTGATTTGGGATCCGACAAAAATGTGGAAATCCTCTTTTGATATTCTTTGATATTGGCACAATAAAAATTGTAAAAACAACTTTTCATAAAATTGCATCGGAGGCCCTCCATCTTTGAATTTGCTTGCAATTCGGTCCCAAGTTCCGTTTTCGCTCCGTTTTTATCCATTTTTGCTCCTTTTGATTTCTTGTGACTCTAAACACACAATAAAAGGAAAACACATAAAAATAAACATATAATACTAATAAAACACACAAATACGTAAAATAGAAGAGTTATTTAAGTACTTTTCTAGCACTTATCAGTGCTAATGCCCTTATGTACTGAATGTAAAGTTATACATGATGTATGTGATTATTAGAATAGTTTAATGAGGTTAGACCAATGTAAAAGCTAGAATACATGAATGAATGTTAAGTAATGACTATGTGACATGTCTATGAGACTAATGGCTATAAGATATGCTATATGTAGTGTTATGAGGAAGTTCATGAAAGGGGTGTACGGAATGTCTAATGTATGATGTAAAGAAGCATGTATTACGCATGATATATTAGAATGAATGTTATGTAATGTTATATGTAATGAAAAGCAAGGTAAAGTACGCACTACGCATGACATGAAAACACGATGTATGTGAAAGAATGTAGTTACGTATCATGTGTTTATGACGAACATAGTGGCCCAAAGAGTGAGACAAGCCTTTGGGTGACGGCTTGGCGCCCCAAGAGTGAGACAAGCCTTGGGGGATGGCCTATGATGTTACCGGCGGTCTAAAGAGTGAGACAAGCATTTAGACGACGGCCTACGGCGCCCCGAAGAGTGAGACAAGCCTTTGGGGGATGGCCAATGATATGATAATGATGATGTATTCACATCGATTCGCAACAAGGCCTAAAGGAAATAAGAAAAGAATATGACACGTGCATCAAGTGCATTGCATTACATCTATCTGCCTACTGAGTCATTACGACTCATTATTTGTATGGTTGCGTATGTGTAGGTTACGTGAGCGGGAGTTGGCGAAGAGTCCACCTATGTGCTGTGACGTCGGTGTGTGATCGGGAAAAGGAATCCAAAGATCTTACGAACCACGCGAAAGTAAACGAAACCCTTTTGTGTTTATGTATATGTAAAGAAAAGCTTCAAATGTTATTACGAATATTGGGTTTCGTGTCTCTTTGTTCACGTGTATCGCTCCTTCAATTCCGCTGTATTCTGTATAAGAAGTGCGCGTGGCCCAATAGGAGGCCTTTGTGTTTATGTATTCGTGCGCTATGTTGTATGTTGTGACATCGTTATGGCATATATGGATGTGTATACGAGGGAGGGGCGTTACAGATTGTTAGAATTGTGAAATAAATTAAGTTGAGAAATTTGGAATATTATTCTTGATAAATGAGGAATGAAATATGATCGATGAAATCATATTTATAAGTAATAGATGACCATTAGAATCATATTTGATGAGAAGAGAAGCAAAACTAAAATTGAAGAGTTGAAAAAATGAAGTAATCATTTTTTAGTCTATACGGCTGCAAGGTTAAAAGTGCTGCAGCAGCAAAGCAATACAAAAATGCTTACTGCTTTAATTTTGAGCCTCTTTGCGGCCGCAAAGAATTTGTACCTTGCAGCCGCAAGGTTCACCAGTAAAGCAAAATTTAACCAGCGTGACTTTTCATGATTTAGGGCACACCTCTTCATTTGAGATGCATCTCTTCTGCCAAATGACATGTCTCATGGATGCAATGGTCCAATATCTATATATAGACGTTGGATCCAAGTTGTAAACACATTAAGAATATCAAAATCATTCCAACGTGGTTCATTTCTCTCAAAATAACTATTGTTCTTAGTTGCAGATTTGAGAGTTCTTCCTTGTGGAACTTCTTGATCTGTAATGTTCAATTACTCCTTGAAACCATTTGCCAACAACCTACAAGCACTCAATTCTGTTGCGAAAAATATAGTTTGAGGAAAACGATTTCGTATCGTGTTTGAACCTTTCGTATAACCATTTCTTGATTGGTGTTTCGACAAAGGTTGTGTTCTTCTTGTACTCTTAAGGGGTGTTCTCAATGTAGAATTTTGTGGATTTTATATAATTTATGAATTCTCATGGAATTTGTAGATTTTAATAGAATTTCATAGAATCCTTTAGATTCTAATGGAATTCTATGTCATAGACTTTAGTGGATTTCAATAGATTTTAATGGAATTTGTTGAATTTAAAGTCTGTTCCAATAATTGGTAGTAATGGGTATTAAAATTTTGTAACATTCCATATATCTTCAATTGAGTCTGTTATTATAATTCTACAATCCATGATATAAATTTTGATATATTAAAATAACACAAATATGAACTACTGGGAAACAATGCATAACCTACTTTTATTTTTTATTTTGGTATATCATTTATTTATAAAGTCATTAAGAATTTACTAACCTCGTGTATATTTCTAAATTCAAATCTTAAGCAATATTTTTATTTTATCTTATGTTTTATTTTAGTTAAACTATTTTTGCGAGTTGAACGTGAACTCAACATAAAAGTAATTAAAACAAACTTACTTTAAAAAAATTGATCATTACAAATTGATCGCAGAGGAGAGCAATCGAACCCAATTTGATCAAGGGTGTAAAAAGTCCATTTGGATGCCATTAGATCACACAGATGTCGGCTACACAACTTCTTGTTCTATCATTAAAAAAATAACAAGTAAAGATATTTGGATATATTTGGATTTTGTCATTAGAAAATTAAATGCACAATCTTGTCTTTCTTTAAAAAAATATACAAATATGAATTTACAAAATTATATTACAACTTTCTTATTACGATAATATCCCTATTTCAAACATTTGGTCATTTATTTTGCTCAGATTGAATATAATTCGATTTTCAAAAAATGTGATGATGAAGGAAAACCAAAAGTGTACATCAATTTGAATTTTGCGAATAATTTTGAACTTACTAATAATATATTATAATAGTCTATTATATCGTCTATTAATGATTTATTTGGCATAGATTTAATATAATATGATTTTCGATTTAATATATATATTTTTCCAAAAACTAAAGCGGTGAAGAATAAAAAATGTGTGTCATCGTGATAATATATTATTTTGTGTATTGACCACTTATTTTGTATACATTCAATGTGATATAATTGTTTAAAAAATTATAGTGATAATGAAAAATGGGTCCACAAGTTATGATTATGAAGTTTGATTGATTATTAAGTTTGGAAAAGTTGCATGATTTTTTGGCACAAAAAAATCATGAAATCCATAAGAATCCGAGTGTAAGAGGTTGGATTTTGGCTAGAAAGTTATAGGTGTATTTTTATGTTCAAAATCCATAAGAATCCATGGAAATCTATCATTTAATAAAATCCACAAGAATCCATAAGAAATTGAGAATATCAGATTTTTATAGAATCTATAGAATTTCAAATTGATAACACTGAATTTGTATGGGATCTATAGAATTCTAAATTGAGAACACCTAGAATTATATAGATTTCTAAAATGTATTAAATTCCATATTGATAAAACCCTCGTTAAATTTCCAACAATTCTTCATCGATGGTCAAATATCGGGGTTACTTTTGTTTGATGTTGGAGCTGCTCATAGATTGTTTTCCCTATTATTGTTTGAAGATCCGTCAGATTGTAATGTGCCAAAAAGCAAGTCATATTTTACTTTTTGATTTTTTTTTCCTTTCTACAAAGCTTGTTTTGATCTGAAAATTCTCGGAGTTTGTTATAGAAATTTATTTTTTCTGGGAAACTGATTTGGACTGTTTATAATGGTTTTAATGGAATTTTTGTCTGATTTGGAGCCTTGGAGCTTAGCATTTTATGACATGTTGAATTATCTATTTTTTCTCATTGTCACTTTATTTTTGATGAAGGAATAAAAAATTGATACACGCAATTATTTGTGTATCATTCTTTTTTTTTTTTTGGGAAGTACATGTTTAGAATTGGTTTTATAATGTCGAAAAGGAATAAAATAATTATGAGAAAATGTAATATCATTTTTTAGATGACTAATTAAGGATGACATGGTAGTCAAAATTTCATTTCTAATACCTATAAAATATTATTGGTGAAGCAAAACCCTACGAGCCAGTCGTAAAGTATATAAATTTCGTAGCTGGTTAATTCAAATATAACGATTAATTTTCAAAAAATCATTCAAGTTCAAATGAATAAAGGAAAATAGATGTAACTAGAAGCTATTTGTCACAAATAAACTCTCAATCCCTATTTACACTATCACCTCATTTAAATTGACGATGGAGATCAATTTGATCTAATGGCGTAGACTTGTAATCTAAAGTATTTTACAAAAGTATGAATAAAATATACACAAAAACTTACAATGAAGAATTCAACCTAAGTTTCTAAAAAATCATATGGAAGTCTCTTGTTCATTGAAACCTTAGAAGATCCTAGCGAAATATCTCGGATGCTCAAGTCTAGAACTCCCGAAACGTGTTGGCTGTGACCCGATGTTGCTACTTCCCTGGAAAGCTCACTTTGTAGGTTGTAGTAATGTTGCTACCTAAAAATGAGTTTGATTAAGTTGATGGTTGGGGTTATGAATTGGGCGTGAAGTATTTCTTCCATGTTTTTCATTCATTTATGAATCAAAACCGATTAATGGGTGCTACATTTTGTATTTATTATATTGTTTAAATATGGATTTGAACCATTTGTTTGGAAACTATTTCGAGCGGCCAACCCTTCTTTGCCTTTCGTGGGTAAAGGAACAACCAAAATTTGATAGAAAAATAATGATTTATCGGATAATTGACCAGGGACTATAATGACACCACATGAAGCAAAACCACAGCCTAATGGCTACTGATACTAGTATTCATATAAAGGCGTTGCATTGTATCTCATATAGAAACAAGCGATCAAATAAATATCTACTTTGTTCTCATTAGAAATTCAGATGGTATTGCGTAATCTATTTATTAACCTCCTGTTCTTGTGCAACAATCCAAAGTTAGGACTTCTTTAATGCATTCTATTACTTGTTCTCCACGTGACGCGGTTGAATTTTAACAACAAAAATTTTAAGTCTAGTGTGATATGATGCCTTCTATGAGTTGTTGATTGTGTGCCTTAGATATGTGTTGGAAAATTGAAGAATTAATAATTTCCTATGTCACTTTGGCTTAATGAAATGCATTCAAACTCATGTGATAGAAGTGCAATATGCGTTATAAACACCATTCATTTTTGTTTACGTAGCAAAATTCTTAAAAAAAAAAATCGACCATTGCATTTGATATGCTCTTTGACTAATTTATAATTGATAATAAAAAAATTCCATAATTAATATAACATACAATTTTATAATTTATATATACAAAGCTTTTGTATATGAAAGGGAAAAAAAGAAATAAAATTCTTATCTGTTTTTTGTTCACTAAAAAATTACAAATGAATCTAAAACATTGAGCATAGAATTGTTATCCAATGCAATGACTAAATAAAAATCAAACAAAATTGAAAAAATAAGATGGGTCTCAGCCACGTAATTATTGTTTTTAAACAATACTTGCCGCAGCTCGCTTATCTTGAGTGCTTAAGGGGCTCCTAGACAAAGGGTTTGTAGGATTAAATCAAACTTTTATGGAAGATGCTTTAAGCAGAACTTCAAAGAAGAACACATGAAGGAATGAAAAGTGATGAGTTTGATGAACTATTTTCATAAGAATTATTTTTTCAAAAATTAATAGACAATTAAAAAAACATTTTATTAATTATCATCTGCAAACACTCATTTGATTGATTTAGAAATTTTTTATTTTTATTTTGATTTTATTTACTTGTCAACACCATATTCAAAAATTATTTTCTCAAAAAATCTATATAGAAATATTCTTAATTTATCTTCGCTGTTAATATATTTTTAAAAAAGGGCAAAATGAATATTATGTGGAAAGTATTGCTTTCCAACATTTTACATGCCAATTAATGGGTGGACTTCTTAAAAATGAAATTGTTATACGTCGTTTTATTGGCTTTTTATTATTAACAAAAATATTAAAACCAATCTATTATTAAATTATACATGACATTTCATAATCTTAAATTGGAAAGATTTCAACGCTCTTGCATATAAACGAAAACTAGTTGGCACAAATATGATCTTTGTTTATGGTTGTCGTACTTTGAACTTTGAAGAACCACAGTTTTAAAATTTTGGCATTTTGAACATTATTTTATTTTTTTATTGGCACAACTAGGACTCTCGATGCAAAAGAACGAAACTACCCTCAGTTCTACTTCAAATAGTACAATAAGTTCAACTATAATTGAACGAAAAATTTCTAAATATGCGTAGACTAGTTCTATATATATATATATATATATATATACACAAATACTTTTATGATTTTAACTTGAACTTTTTCTACATTTTTATTTGAATTTTCGTTAAATAAATTAAATTTTGGTTCCAGTTAAATAACTTTCATTGATTTTTTTTAAAAATATAAGAAAAATATCAACATGTGTCTTGCAAATACTATATTTAAAAAAAGGAAAAAAAAAACCCCTCTTCTACTAGTGAATTGAATCAAATTTTAAGCAGAATCAACATTTCATCAATGTTTTTAGTGTATATGTATATGTCTGTGTGTGTGGGGGGGGGGGTGGTGTTTGGGATTGAAGAAACATATTACCACTGTGTTTCTGTATTAATGTGTTACCACCTTTTAATTGCACTCAATTGATTGAAATACATTTATGAGATCAACAATGAATTTGATAGTTTGCGGCTTTCAACATCAACACTAGTAGAACAAAGGAAATATATTATTTCAAAGAACTTCTTGTTCAAGACTAGATGGACCAATGTATATGTAGAAATACAATGTAACAAATTATAATTCTCCCGCCAGTAATCTTTTTTTAAAATAATATAGAAAAAGGATTAGTGATATTTGAAAATTCTAATTTGTCTAAATAATTTGTTTTAAATTAGTGAGACACATCTAAAGGGCGTTCTGTGGCCTAAATGCGTCTACGGAAAGTTACTGTTTATCTACGCGATCAATCTGTAAATGCACGCTAGTCAGATTCATCCTACTAAACTAATTGTGCCAGATGCAACGCCTTGTAATGCAGAAATTAAAACAATAAATAAATATATGAACAGACTATTTAACATAGAAAACCCCGCAGGGTGAAAAACCACGTGCTCATCGCCTACGAGCAAAACCAATCAATTAAATCTAATCATTTTAAATCTTTACAACAAAACTAGAGGGTAATTTACGCATAAATTAACCAACATCAAGGATAATAGTGAGAAACACTCCTCTATTTCGTGATCTCGCAACAAATCTGCACCTTCCGTGTTGATCTCCTTGCATTGTAGGCTGATCTATTAGTGATTGCACTCCTCCCGGAGATTTGACCAATGATTTAATCAGAGGTTGTTGTGCACAAACATGACCAAGACTTTCTTGATAGTTAATGCACGAGGTGAAATAGGTCATGTTTTATGTATGGTTAATGGTGAAATGCATGAATCCAAAAGCTATGCTCTTTGAATTTCTCTTAGTCAATACGGCTCCTACCTCCTTCAATGTGGTGAATATTTTATGTCATGAGAAGAATTACTGCCAAGAATTTTACAATCCATTAATCACACGTGTCCTATATGGAAACACAGCATTGGCATCATTAGAGGATAAATAATAAGATAATGATGATAAATACAAATAAAGGAAATAAATAATGATGAATGAGGATAAATACAAATAAGAGAAATAAATAATGATGAATAATCCTCTTACCTTATCAAAAACAGATCTCCTAGTTATAAAAGGAATAAAACTCTTGCCTTAAACTAGGTTCAAAGAATGTGGACATAATTTGGCTAAGCTAGCCATCCACAACCCTACTCGTGCACTAGGGTTTCGAGTATTTAGGGTTCCAGAACACTTCTCGATTGTTATCACATCAAATCACAAATTAAACCAATTAAAGATTATGTGATAAAATTATAAGATAATTAAATCTAATAAATCCCAATGAAAACAATTTAATTATAAGTAAGTGGAAAATAGAAAATGCCAACAAAAATAACTTTAACAAAATAAAGTTAACAATCTCCCCCTTTGACTTTTTCTATCTTTCCAAAACACTTTTCATTGATAAATATAGCATTAAAATCCAAAGATGAATTTCTCTCTCCCTAAGTGTATTAGTCTCCCCCTTAAGTTAAGCATAAAAAAATGGATCAAGTGAAAAATAACACATGAACAAATCAACTAACAAACACCAAATTCCAAATATGAGATTTGCTTACCACTCTACTTACCACTCTCCCTAAAGTGCACAAGAGATTAAATATACGCTACTCCCCCCTTTTGGTAAAATAGGAAAATCAAAATTTTTCAAAATTCAATCAGAAGTTAGAAAAGAACAAAAATTCATGAAAATGTGAAAAATTTCCTGAAAATTAAGAGTGAGATACATCTAGTACCTATAGAGTCATCTGGGTACTATCGACTTCCACAGTGGCATATGCATCTGGGTAGTGAAGTCCACCACACATTAAAATGCGGATGAAATACAGTGTGTGTGTGTGTGTGTGTGTTGTGTGTGTGAATCAAACAACCGTTTATCAATCATACATCACCATTAAATACCTTATGGCTGCCCTAACTTATTGGCTTTTCACTGTAGCGCACTAGAAGACCGATCAAAATATGTAGAAGTGTGAATTCTCAAGTCCGGCTTGCCGACTTTGTCAATAAAATGGCATTATCTTTTGGAGAATGGCTACGCAGAATTCTCAAAAGTCATCTTTTCAAATCTCCCCATTTTTCTTTCAATTTATGATCATTTTCTCTCTCTCTCTCTCTCTCTCTTTTTTTGGTTGTTTTGAGAAAAGGGGTATGTACTTGGTTTTGATTGATAGCCTTCTTTTTCAACCCTACCCTTAGACAATTGAATCACGTGCAATGCTAAGAGTAAGATTTTGATCATAGGTTAACACTCAGATATATAAAGCCTCAATTAGAAACAATACCTTATAGCATTAACGGTAGTGACTTATTCCATAGGAGTGTTCGGCTGAAATGTGGTCAGATTAGTCTAGAGGCATGTTGACTGTGCGCCAGATGTGTCTGCCTCAGTGTTAGCTCCCAGCACTCAGATTCATCCCACAGTAGCCAAATGATCTACAACCCATTATACCCACAAAAATGAGAAAATCTGCGTACAGGTATGCATTAAATGAAAAACAATTGCAGAAAGGAAATTGCAAAACAAAAGCAAATCTTTTTGTTGTTTCTCTCCTTTTTCTCTGAAAAATTCAATTAAAGCACACAAAAATCAAATATTAAGTAAAAATAAAGAGGATCTCATCTTGTGAAAGAAGTGTGATCAACGGGGTAAACAAGCTCAATAGGTACAAACTTATTTTCACAAGCTTTCAGATCATCTTTCCTAATCCATACTTGTTTCCCTTTCAAGTTGGTTGTAGTGGTGGAATTTCTCCTATTAAAAGACTTCTTTGGCATGCTTTTGGAAAATTTAGGACAACTAGGCTTCTTATGTAATCTAACCCCACAATGGTAGCACGTAGGTGCAAACATATAATGACAAACATTCCCATTTTGACTCCTACCCTTTACTTTGTATGATCTTGCGTTATTACTAGAAGTAAAGGACCAAGAACTAGGTTTATGGGGATTATACCTATCATGATAAGATTTATTCATGTTCAAAGAATGCGAAGCTCTAGAATTCTTATGACTAATGTTGCCATGATGAAAGCATGCATGAGAAGAAGAATACTTACTTGGAGCCTTGTGTGGTACCTGAAAAGATGAGGCTTACTTTCAAATCTTCCTTTGACTCTCTCATGGATTTGAGTGAAATTCTTCTCCTTAGAAGTACCTGCCTCATGCCTTCTTGTTGCATGTCTTTGTGTACTAGCATTATTAGGTTTACTTATTTACTTGGGAAATGAATTATGATTCCGAATCTGGACCTTCTGTGCAGGTGTATCTATTCCACTTTGTTCATGCCAAATGCATCTAGAGTAGATTCCTACAAATGAATCCTAGAAATAGTTTTGTTAAGTAATGATAATGAAAATCCACAAGTAGACGATGTCGTTGTACTTACGGGTCGTCTCACAGGGAGGTCAAAGGGTGTCTACTCTTCTTTTACCAATTAATTAGCCAAATCAATCGAGTTCTGATGGTGAAATGAATGGAAACTACTCTTAACAAAGATAGCCAAGCAATTAAACAGCACAAGTTAATAAGTTATATAAATCTCAATGTTAAAAATGGGGGTTAGGGTGTTGTCCACTCTAATTGACAATGAACAATTATTTGTAGAGATAAATGTGGGTGTGAAAGACAAAATAAGAGTTGAGAAACTAGTTTCTAACTTTTTTCGAAGCTTAGAATGTCGCCATGGTTGTCTAGGCCACTTTCGTCATCAAATACTAGCCGTGTCTCTGCTAGGGGTCCCATAAGGAGAAATCATCTCTCGATACTTTACTCGTTGTACGATGAATTGAAACTAGATGAGTGCTCTACTGACATCAATCATTAAGAATCCTAGCATAGAAACCCTAATTTAATCTTTCACGCTAACAAACAATTCAAATCACATGTTCATTGCAATTAGGGTAAATGAACCCTAATTCCCAAACTTCAATTACTTATACATGATGCAGATTTTTATAATTAAAGAAATTGATTGAATGCGATTCATATGGAAAAATAATAAACTTGATTAATAGAATTTAATTGCTAGAAATAAAAGTTTATCGACAAGAACTACTCCACAATAACTTGGATGATGTAGGAATATAATCTCGAATTCAAGAGCAATGATTTAAATCTTCAATTAAGAAAAGCTGGATCGAATTTACAGAAAAGAAGCGTTTCTAGCCTCCACAAGAGAGTTTTAAACTGGGTTTAATGTCAAACTAGGTCGGCTTTCTTTGTTTCTGGGCCTAAGAACTCTATTTATAGTGAAATTCTAAGCCAAAAAGGCCCAGAAATCTCGCAGGCCTAAAAATCCTATCACACGAGCCATACGGGGTGGCATAGGGTTGTACAGAATCGCACAGGCCTGTTTTCAGTGGCACAGGTTCGTCCTCATGCTCTTGTATCTTGGGGTCTTCTCGTTGGCGGCAATTCATCAACTTTTAGCTCCTAAAACACCTACACACCGCAAACAAGTAGAAGAGGAGCAACACCCATCCAAAGTAAGAAAAAGCTATAACTACACGGAGGCGGGCTATATTCAAAACGAAATAGAGGACAAAATAGGGGCAAAATCCCTATAAAATCCGTGCATATCAAACTCCCCCAAGCTAAGAACTTTGCTTGTCCCCAAGCAAATTTGCCAAGAACGCATATATGAAAACTGGCCCCAATAAAAGCCACTATAAACCTAAGGACCTCAAGGGGGCAAAAGTCAATCAAAATGGATTCGTAGGCATTCCATTCAAACAAAACACCATCCAATACATGCAGCATCGTAAGCATTTCTCACTACCCACAAAAACATCTTTAAAAATAAGTTCCAAAATCAACAAGTTGATCCCAGGCTATGAATAAGAGAATGTTAGCGCATCAAAACTTCATCATGCAAAGAAGAACTCACCTATGTATATCAAAATTTTAGTGTGCAATGCATGCACATTGAAGCGAGAGCAACAAAATGGACCCTTACCAAAAGTCATCGTTTTCGCTCAGTCTCTTATATGTTTGGTGTAGGTATTGTTCGCTCACGTTCAATCTCATGTAGTTTCCTACCATAGGCTTGCAAGAGTTGTCAATCTCCACTACTTGCGATTACAAATGCATCATGAATCAAGAGGCCTTTTCTGAGTTATAATGGAAGTTAAGGTAATAGGTGTGGAAATTTGTGGAATATGTGGTGCTTAAAGAAGGGAAAAGTGAAGCATAAATCAACACACCAAATCAAAGGCCACATAACTCGAGTAAGAACAACCTTAATGCATCAAAATGAAGAGTTTTCCCTTCTCATTATTACAAAAACTTCCCGCTTTCCTTCAGTGAAAACCATGTATTCTTGCTTCTTTTTTTTTTTTTTTTGCATTGTTTTCTCTTTTTTTTCTTTTGTTTGTTTTTCTGTCTCTTTTTTTTTTTTTTTTGCAAGAAGGAAATAAGGAACCAAAAGGAGGGAAAGTGAGAGTGAAAGCTCAAACAATTTCAAAAAGGTGAATATCCAATCATAACTCCTTTATGCTTCACAATTCTCTTCTAGGCTAATGGGGATAACAAATGATATAGGGTTATTATGTGGGTGAGACAAAGAAAATTGGCTTATAAGCTCAACGGGGCTATCAAATAGGTCAATTATGCACCGATGGCTATTTGACTATGTGGCTATTTCAAATAAATGCCTCTATCATGTTCACAAATGCATATGCATCAATGCACCCTCGAAAAAAAACGCAAGCAAGTTCTAGAGGGTAACAATAAACAGAGAACACACTCATGAAAGGAAATGAAGGACCGGTAACATGACGCAAAGGCTCCAAATTCCTTACCGGGTTATGCCTATCATTGCTCAAGATTCAAAATGATGCACATTCAACTTAACTATTGTGTACACAAACAAGAACTCCTTGGCACAATGAACAATTTCTCGACATTCAAAAACTCCGTATATCTAGCACAAGAATCTAAAACATTTCAAAACATTGATATATTGTTCCATGGGGTCTATAAGAGATGATGCAAAGATGGGTACAATGTAAGGGTAGGAGTATAGCATGATAGCATGTTCAAATTCAAGGACTTTTTTGTCAATTTTTTTCATTTTTTTCTTTTTTCTTTTCTTTTTTCTTTTTTTTTTTTTTTTTTTTTTTTGAGAAAGATAGGAATATGAAATGAACTAACATAAGAGAAAGAAACTCAACACTAGAAATCAAGAGACTCCATATTAAAAGTAAAACATTTACCACATAAAAATACCCTAAACATGACTAACCTAAACACAAATATACCATAGAAACTACCACCTCCCCCAAGCTTAGATTTAGCATTGTCCTCAATGCAAAGACATAAAAGTGAAATACGAAAATAAAAATAGGGAAAATAAATGGAAAAACATGGGTTGCCTCCCGAAAAGCACTAGTTTAACGTCCCGCACGACTATATTACATGTATAGCTCAATGTTCATCCCCCAAATGGATATCACGTATGAGAACTATTTCATGCATACCTGAGTGCTCTCCATCCAAGTAGAGCTTTAGCCTCCTACCGTTCACCTTGAAATTGTCACCCTTTTCAATTTGGATTTCCATAGCACTATAAGGAAAGACCTTGACTACCTTGAACGGACCGGACCGTCTTGACTTCAACTTTCCCAAACAGAGCTTTAGGAGAAGCACTAGGTCACCTTCGTGAAACTCTCGGCGGAGGATACACTTGTCATGCCATTGCTTAGTGTGGCCTTTGTAAACCTCTTCGAATGCGACACAATGCATGCAAAAATCTGGCATTATGCCCTGGAGATTACCAATGCTATATCCACTGACTTGTTTGTGTTCTTTCAAAACATTGAACAATGATAAGTGCATTTTGCACACTTATTTAAGGCCTTTGAACTCATAATATTTATATTTTTTACATTTAATTCCTACTTAATTTGAGTATTTATTGTGTTTTAGGAGAAATTTTGGAATAATAAGAAGTTTGAGCAAAAATAAAGGAAAATTGATCAAAATAAAGAAAGAGATACCAAAAGAAGGAAAGTTTCCAAATTCAGTGACGAAAATGTGTATATGTCAAAGATTGAGGAAGAATTTTGACCTAGATAAAAGTGGGATTTGGACGTTTCTATTTCTGAATACATTGTAGATCTTTTCGTCTAGGTTCCACAGGAATTTGAATCATCTCAATCGAACATTGGATGGAGAAGTTATGACCGAAATAGTAAATGCTGCCAGGCTTTCCAGTTTTGCGCGCGGATTCCTAATTGGACTAGAATTTTAATTTTGGTATATTTTTGGCTCCTTGTTCTACACGAAATTGGAGGGGTTTTGAGGACCTCTTGACAACTATAAAACGAGGATAAGAGTATAGGAAAAATCATCATGCTATACACACAAATCCAGTGCAAGAATTGGAGCTTGGAGGGAGGAAATTAAGGATTGAAGCCAACGCCAAGATCGATCTACACCCGGTTATGAGTCTCTCTTCTATTTCTTTTGTTTGCCTCTTCAATATGCTAGGCTAGATCTAATTTAATGTTAGGGTTGAGATGAAGCTTTGTTAATTTGTTTGAACCTAGGTTTTGATTTGATGTTCTTTTATTTAATACAAAGACAGATTTTTGTTTATTTAGTTTTCAAGTAATTGGGCTTTTTTTTATTAACTTATGCACAGAGTTAATTTGTGATCTATTCTAATGAATCGAAAGACTAGGATAGATTAGACCAAAGTTGAAAACCATAAAATCCGATAGGGGATAAAAACACCTCTATGCTTTGTGTGATATTTTATTTCCTAAAATTTAATGCGTTTTTGCGGTGTTGTTATCATAGAGATATAGTTAACACTGTGTAAGAATATGTTGGAATTTACTTGAGAAATATTTTCCAATATTTTTGTGAAATTATCATCAAAACCAATTTGTGTCATCAAATTGGGTGAGAACTAATTAATAAGTGGATTCAAAACCTTAGCGTTAGTTCCAAATCTTGAATTTTAAAACCACAATGACTCTTGCATTTATTAATTTCTAGTTCTTTATTAATTTTTCACTTTAATTTTATGAATTCTAGTTTCTCACAATCAAATTACCTCCACTCGCTTCGGTTAAGGCTAGTTTAATTAAACGTGAAATACACAGTCCTCGTGGGTACGGTACCCGGACTATAAAAGTCATCTTTATTACTTATGCGACCCGTACACTTGCGATGTGGGATTTTATCGCAACAAGTTTTTGGCGCAGTTGCCGGGGACTGTATTTATTTTACCGTTTAATCTACCTAGCACTTATTCGAACTTTATTTGTTTTTATTTAGTTTTATTACATTTTT
The DNA here is from genome assembly GCA_018223645.1 of Jasminum sambac. Classification (NCBI taxonomy): domain Eukaryota; kingdom Viridiplantae; phylum Streptophyta; class Magnoliopsida; order Lamiales; family Oleaceae; genus Jasminum; species Jasminum sambac. The sequence goes on along the minus strand of CP073644.1, from coordinate 9,849,160 downwards.
CATTCACAGTTTCCCTTGTTCTCTCTTAGGTTTATGCGAGGCACGAGGCTCGATCAACGTCTCGAACTTGATCTAAAGATCGAGCGTACCTTTCGTCAAAGACGTAGAGAGGCTAGAGAAACGGAAAAACAAAAAAATCAAAAAAAAGAAAGCAATGGCAGCCAATGATGAAATTCCAAATATCAACAATGGTGAGGCTCGGGCAGAAGAGGCTGTGGATGAAGACAACACACTAATTGTTGATTGCATGATGCCAAGCCAATCCAGTATTGTGTACCCTCCATTTGGGCAGAACAACTTTCAATTGAAGACAGACGTGATCCACCTCTTTTAGAATGGGTACCAATTTGATAGGTTGGCAAATGAGAACCCTCATACACATGTTTCTCGTTTCTTAGAGATGTGTGAACACTTCAAATATCAGGGCATCTCAGATGACGCAATTAGACTAAGGTTGTTCCCTCGTACTTTACGCGAAAAGGCTCTCGAATGGCTTGATTCTCAACCTATCGCAAGCATCACCGCATGGAATGACCTAGCTCCAAAATTCTACACCAAGTTCTTTCCTCCGATCAAGATTGCCAAGTTGAAGCACGATATATCTATTTTTCAGCAACACGACTCGGAGTCATTTGATGAAGCATGGCAGAGATTTAAGGGCTTGCTAAGGAAGTGCCCGCATAATGGGATCAGCAATGGACAGAAAGTACAGTACGTTTATGCGGGGTTACTTCCTCCGTGTAAAAGTTTGGTTGATTTATCGTCAAACGGATCACTCCGCACCAAGACAATCGCTGAAGCACTTGAGCTGTTCAAAAGGATTGCAAACAGTACGGCGATGTGGGCGCCTGATAGAAAAAATCATCGCAAAGCATCTAGAGTTTATGAAGTTGATAATTTCACTGCCCTAACAGCAAAAATTGATCCATTGGCTCACAAGGTGGAGAATATTGTGAAGCTAGGTAGCTCAAAAGCACCTCCACTGCCCACTTGCGAGGAGTGTGGAGCCAACCACAGCACTAATGAGTGCCATATTATCGCTCACCGCACTGCTCCAGTTGACTATGTTCAAGGAGGCCAACGGCAACCCAACAACCCATTTTCCAACATTTATAACCAAAGTTGGCGTAATCACTAAAATTTTGCCTGGAGAGATAATCAGAACAACGGAGGATTCCAAGGACCGCACTACCAGCACCGGAAAAGAAGAAATCAATTGAAGAGGCTTTGGGTCAATTTATGGAGAGAATTGAGAAATACATGGATCACACTGATTAATTTATGAAGAAAACCGATACCGCCCTCCAAAATCAACAAGCTTCTATTCGTAATCTTGAAACACAAGTTCGGCAACTGGCTAGCACTATCTTGGGCCGACCACAAGGCACCTTACCTAGCAATACAGAGGTGAACCTAAGAGAACAAGTACAAGCTATCACTACTAAGAGTGGGGTGTAGCTTCCCGAGATTCATGTAAAAAGGCCTTTAAAAGAACAAGAAAAAACGGTGATTGAGGAAATAGAGTCAGAAGAGGAACAAAGGGTACCAGCTGAGTCACAAGTTAAAGAAAATGTGGGAAACTCATTAGAAAAGACAGCGGTGCCAATGAAACCCTATGTGCCTCCTCTACCGTTCCCGGAAAGACTTCAAAAAACTAGATATCAACATCCCATTTGTAGAGGCCTTAGCTCAAATGGCCAGCTATACAAAGTTTATGAAGGAAATTTTGACAAACAAGAGAAAGCTTGAAGAAAATGAGACGGTGATGCTAACAGGAGAATGCAGTGCTATCCTCCAGAACAAGCTCCCACCCAAACTAAAAGATCCAAGGAGTTTTACTATCCCTTGCACTATTGGAGATTCATATTTTGATAATGCTCTTTGTAATTTAGATGCAAGTATTAATTTAATGACATTCTCTGTTTGCAAGAACTAGGTTTGGGAGAGCCAAAACCAACCTCAGCCTCTTTACAGCTTGCAGATCGCTCCATTAAGCACCCAAGAGGAATTATTGAGGATATTCTCGTGAAAGTGGAGAAGTTCATTTTTCCTGCGGATTTTGTTATACTAGACATGGAGGAAGATGGGAATATGCCACTTATCTTGGGTCGACCATTCCTAGCAACTGAAGGAGCAATTATTGATGAGGCCAAAGGACAGCTTCATCTCCGGGTAAATGATGAGCACATCACCTTTAATGTGTTCAGGGCTATTATGTACTCAGTCAGATTCGTGTTTTATGGTGGATGAGGCTGATAAGGCCGTTAGTGCCAAATTTCAGCTAGATTATCCTATTGATCCCTTGGAGGCATCTCTTGTCCATTCCAATTCTATAAACTCCCTCAACCGTGAAGAAATTGAAGAATGCAAGAAGTACTTGGAAGCACAGGAACTGTATAAATATCAATTTCGTCATGAGAGTCTAGGAGTTGGACCTCTACCCCAGCCACCATCTATAGAACAGCCACCTATGCTTGAACGCAAGCCATTACCTTCACACCCGTGGTATACATATCTTGGGGATTCATCTACGCCACCTTTTATCATTTCTACCTCTTTAAATAAGCTTCAGGAAGAAAAGTTATTACGAGTATTTAAATAGCAGAAAGCAACCATCGGATGGACTATAGCAGACATTAAAGGAATCAGTCCCACAATTGGTACGCATAAGATTTTAGTGGAGGATAATTACAAACCTATAGCTGATGGTCAATGCCGCTTGAGCCCCAATATGAAGGAGGTGGTAAGAAAAGAAGTGTTGAAGCTTCTGGATGCAGGGATCATCTATCCGATCTCAGACAGCGCTTGGGTGAGCCCAGTTCAAGTTGTGCCTAAGAAAGGGGGCATTACATTGGAGCAGAATGGGAATGATGAGTTGATCCCAATTCGAACAGTCACAAGGTGGAGAGTTTGCATTGACTACTGCAAACTCAACGTAGCTACTAGAAATGATCACTTTCCATTGCCATTCATTGACCAGATGTTAGAAAGGCTAGCCGGGCATTCACACTATTGCTTTCTTGACGGTTACTCTGGCTATAATCAAATACCTATTGCCCCCGAGGATCAAGAGAAGACCACTTTTACTTGTCCATATGGTACATTTGCCTACCGTAGGATGCCATTTGGCCTTTGCAATGCACCTGCCACATTTTAGCGTTATATGATGGCTATTTTCTCTGTATGGTTGATAAATTTGTTGAGATTTTCATGGATGACTTCTCTGTATTCGAATCCTCCTTTGATGAATGCTTAAAACATTTAGAGCTCGTTCTACAGTGATGCCAAGAAATGAATTTGGTGCTCAATTGGGAGAAGTGCCATTTTATGGTGCAAAAGGGTATTGTATTAGGCCACCGAATCTCAGCTGATGCTATTGAGGTGGATAAGGCCAAAATTCAGGTGATTGAGAAATTACCACCTCCAACTTCAGTAAAAGGGGTTCACAGTTTTCTAGGTCACGCGGGCTTCTATCGGCGTTTTATAAAGGATTTCTCTAAAATCACCAAACCACTATGCAATCTTTTAGTCAAAGATGTTCCATTCGTTTTCGCGGGGGAGTGTTTACCGGCTTTCAATGCTTTAAAAGATAAATTGAGTTCAGCACAAGTAATTGCAGCTCCAGATTGGAGTTTTCCATTTGAGCTCATGTGTGACGCTAGCGACTATGCGGTTGGAGCAGTACCGGGATAATTGAAGGGTAGAATCTTTCACGTCATATATTACACTAGCAAAACTCTGACAGATGCTCAGTTAAATTACACAACAACGGAGAAGGAGCTCCTGGCTGTTGTCTTTGCATTTGACAAATTCCAATCCTATCTCATTGGATCGAAGGTGATTGTATACACTGACCACGCTGCATTGAAGTATTTAATGGAGAAGAAGGATGCAAAGCCTAGGCTGATCAGACGGGTGCTTCTACTTCAAAAGTTTGATTTGGAGATCAGAGATAAGAAAGGGAGTGAAAATGTGGTTGCTAACCACTTATCTCGACTTGAGCAGCGGAAGGAAGATGAGGAAGTGGGGATTAATGAGTTTTTTCCAGATGAGTAAATTTTCGCTATTGATTTCACACCATGGTACGCTGACTATGTTAATTATTGGCTAGATCAATTCTACCACCGGAGTTTTCAAGTCATCAAAAGAAGAAATTCTTTGCTGACTTAAAGCATTACTTTTAGGAGGATCTAGTTTTGGATCGATATAGACCTGATCAACTCATTCGCCGGTGTATACCAGAGTAAGAAATCCCACATATTCTCGAGTCCTGCCACTCATCTGCATATGGAGGGCATTTTGGCCCTTCTAAAACCACCGCTAAGATCCTATAATCAGGTTTTTATTGGCCCACTCTTTTTAGAGACACTTATCAGTTTGTAAAGATCTGTGATCGATGCCAGCGAACAGGAAATATCTCGAGAAGGGATGAAATGTCACTTAAGAGCATTCTTGAAGTTGAGCTTTTCGATGTTTGGGGAATCGATTTCTTGGGTCCATTCCCCTCTTCGTTTTTCAAATCAGTACATCTTGGTGGCAGTGGACTATGTCTCAAAATGGGTGAAAACAGTTGCCCTACCCACCAACGATGGTGGGCGCGCTTGTCGCGGTGCGCCAAAGCTTAATTTTTATTTCCTTACTCGGTTTCAAAACTACAAATTAATGTAGAAGTGGTAAGTAAGGGTCGAACCCAAGAGGAACGGTGCTTAATCTAGTTGTCTTTATCAATTAATATAGAAAAGTGGGGGTTTTGAGAATTTTGAATGAAAATCAAATGACAAAAGATAAGATCAAATAAAACAATTGAAATAAATATCTAGTTCTCGGGTTCTGTTGTGTCAACAACTTGTGTTTATCTTTCCCATGCAACGTGTTACTATTCCTTCTTCAATTTATCAACTCTCAATTAACCGAGAAGCTCTGATTAACGAATTCTTCCTTAAGTATATTAAGTTAAAAGTAAGCTCTTTAACTTAACATCTAGCTATTGGATAACCCTAAACAAGCTCTTAGGATTTAATGCAAAACTAGTATGAAATGAACGAGAAGAATGAGTTGAATTAGATGAATAATTTCACAAGCTCGAATTAATGCATCTAAGTTGATTTGTTAATAAATATGCACGATATTCATTTGCTACTTTGGATTGGAATCTAATGATAATTACGGATCAAAAGTTCCAATCCTAGCAAGTAACTTGAATTTAAAGATTAATTGATTCAATTGGCCAAAGTGAATGCAATAATCACATAAACTCAAAAAGGGGTTTAAAAGCATAACAAATCAACAAATTGATGTAGAGGAATAGATAAAACGTTAGCAAAGAGTTAGAAAAGATAACCACATGTTAGTTGAACACAACGTCCCCCTCGAACTAGATAGAAAAGTCTTAACTACTCATAATTGTGGGGTTTCATACTTTTTAGCGAGTGTTCACCTTGTATCACCACCACTATATGATAGATTATGCAAAATATAGTAAACAAGTAAATAAATACTAAGAAATAAATAGAGAAATAAAAGGGAAAAGAGAACTTAGCGAAGAATTGATCCGCCGGAATATGAAAAGCTAAAATCTTCAAGCTAAAACTAAGAACAAATGAAAAAGAAAATTTTATTGGAGAGAACTACTAGCTAATTCCCTTCTACTAAGTTGTGCTTTCCTTCCTTACAAATACCTCTATTTATAGGAAAAATTTCACAAGAAAACATGATAAAAAATTGTACAACTACTCCATTATGATTCCACTAATTGGTAACCACCAAATCATGATCTTAAATTACTCCATTAGTTCAAATATTGTATCATGGTATAGGTAAGCATCTTGGCTGAATTGTGCAATTGGAATTTCCTCTTTTGGATATTTTAATAGAAAGTTATGAATTTTTTACCAAAACATGGCCCAAGAAATCCTCCATTCACATTACTCTCGGTTTTTCCCATTTTTGACCATGAGATAATCCGAATCATTTGAAGACGTCAACATCAAAGTTGTAGCCCTCTGAGTTGCCTGTCCAAAATCCGAATTTTTTAGCAAAAGTTATGGTCAAATTACTGAACTGTGATAGTAAATTCAAGCTGCTGATTTTTTACGCTTTATCCTTTGTCTTCAAATGGCCGTAACTTTCACTAGGAAACTCCGATTTGGGATCCGACAAAAATCTGGAAATCCTCTTTTGATATTTTTTGATATTGGCGTAAGAAAAAGTGTAAAAACAACTTTTCATAAAATTGCATCGGGGGCCCTCCATCTTTGAATTTGCTTGCATTTCGGTCTCAAGTTCCGTTTTCGCTCCGTTTTTATCCATTTTGGTTCCTTTTGATTTCTTGTGACTCTAAACACACAATAAAAGGAAAACACATAAAAATAAACATATAATACTGATAAAACACACAAATACGTAAAATAGAAGAGTTATTTAAGTGCTTTTCTAACACTTATCAGATGGCTATGTGGTCATGGAATTTCTCAAAAACCATATTTTCACCAGATATGGTACCCCGCGTGCTATTATAATTGATGGGGGTAAACATTTTTGAAATAAGCAGTTCAAATCTCTTTTGGCTAAGTACGGTGTTCGACACCGCATTGCTATCCCATATCATCCTCAGACAAGCAGGCAGGTGGAAATATCCAATCGAGAGTTGAAGCGGATTCTTGAGGTGACAGTGAGCAATTCTCGAAAAGATTGGTCGAAAAAGTTGGATGATGCACTATGGGCTTACAGGACAGCTTTCATAACCCCTATATCGCTTGGTATTTGGGAAGGCGTGTCATTTGCCTGTGGAGTTGGAGCACAAAGCATATTGGGTTGTGAAGAAGTTGAACTTTGACTTGAAAGCTGCCGGTGAAAGAAGACTCCTTCAACTGAATGAACTCGATGAATTTCGTTTGGATGCCTATGAGAATGCTAAGTTGTATAAAGAGAAGACCAAAAAGTGGCATGACCAGCATATCTAGTTGAAAAGGTTTGTGGTGGGGCAACAAGTTCTCCTATTCAATTTTAGACTCAAGCTTTTTCCAGACAAACTTCGTTCCAGGTGGTCGGGACCCTTCACGGTGATCGAAGTTTTCCCAAATGGAGCGTCGAGTTACATCACGAGAGTAATGGCACTTTTAAGGTAAATGGACAACGGTCCATATTGGGGCAGGGATTTTCTGAAAGAAATCTCGCCAGCCTACCTTTCAACACCGTCATGATCAACCGTGCAAAGTCGAAGCTTTAGACTATAAACGGAGCGGTTGGTGGAAGGCAACCCACACCGTATCCTTTTTCTTTTGTTTTCTTTCATTTTTTGTTATTCATTTATGAGTTTTTCCTCTCTAAGCTTCACAATCAACCTAGCAAATCATCTACAGTCAGCATAGTGGAACATGCTAGATCAGACATCCGTCACGTAGCTCACCAGACTCAATAGGGGAGTATCTGCCTTCTTTATCTCTTACTGCGTTTAGTGTGATTTTTCTTTATGAGCTTGATTGTGTACATTGGGGCAATGTACTCATCATTTTGAGGGGGTGCAGTCCTTTTTCTATGTTGTCCGATAATTCTTTTGTTTGATCAGTAGTATTCTTCTTTTTCTTACCAAAAAAAAATCATGTTGCGTTTTAATGTTTGAGTCAAGTTGTGCATCGCCAATAAGGACAGTGTGCTAATCTGTGTTAGTAGTTGGACATGGAACATCAAATTTTTCTCACCACTTATCATTGCATCACTTATTTTATTGAGCACATAGTTATCGTTTAATTCTCGTTCTTATCAATTGATCACCTAGATGCTGTTTTCCCGTAGGATGACCTGTAATTAACCATTCTATGCTTAGAATCAGGTAGTCCTCCCCAACCGTACGTTATAATCCAAACTAGCCAAAAGGCCTAATTTGGGGGTGGTAGGATTAGTAACTCTATATTGGGGGAATTGTTGTTTGATGTCTTTTTACTTCACTTGAAGGAACTTTAGCTAGAGAGTTTATACCCACATTGACCAATGCTATCACTCTCCCGGTTCCGAAAAAAAAAAGAAAAAGAAAAAGAAAAAAAAAGGACAAAAAACCATGCATTTCATTTTATCTACCTCATTCTTTTGCTTCATTGACTCGAGTGATTAAGTCTGAGGAGTTTTTCAAACCGGTACCTTGAGTGATGAGCTCGGGAGTCATCGACCTAAAGCTCGTTACATGGGTCCTTGAGAAAGCATTATTTTCGGGGCACTGCATTGCATATAATTAGGAAAAAATTTTAGAAAAAAAAAAAGAACAATGAATAAAAAAAAAAGAAAAAGAAAAGAAGAAAAAATTCGGGAATTGTTGAAATTGATAGGGGTTTGAAGTGTTGGGAAGAGACTTGAAAGCAAGAGATCTAGAGACTTGGGGGATGGATTACGACAATTCTTTTAACATTTAGTCACTTCTCTTAACATCTTGTGTGTGGAAAATGCACGATATATCTTTAGAACCCTCAAGAAGAAATACCTCGGGACTTGAGAGAAGTGCATTATGAGTGATTCGCAAGCGAGATGACGATTTTCTACCACTTGGGAAGGGCATGGTTTTGTTTGAGCAATTTTGGGTGATAATTGGATAAGCACTTTAGTTACGTGACAAGTAGTACACACACATACCAACAGCCATACACTTTGATAGGTGAACCATTTGGTGATTGTTTTATTGTCCAAATGTAAGTGTTTTTCCCTTTGTTTGCCTGAGGCGTATGGTGCACAATTTGACTACTGAGTCTTGGTTGTGTTTGGCGTTTAGCTTGTTTTTATGTTGTTTTCATCATTGAGTTTAATTTAGTTGTTCGAGGACAAACAATGATTCTACTTTGGGGGTTTTGATAAGTGTGTTATGCACACCTATTGAAGGCCTTTGAACTCGTAATATTTATGTTTTTTATACTTAATTCCTATATAATTTGAGTATTTATTGTATTTTAGGAGAAAAATTGGAATAAGAAGGAGTTTGAGCGAAAATAAAGGAAAATTGATCAAAAGAAAGAAAGAGACATCAAAAGAATGAAAGTTTGAAAATTCAGGGACGAAAATGTGAATATGCCAAAGATTGAGCACGAATTTTGACCTAGATAAAAGTGGGATTTGGACGTTTCTATTTCTGAATACATTGTAGATCTTTTCATCTAGTTTCCACAGGAATTTGAGTCACCTCAATCGGACATCGGATGAAAAAGTTATGACCGAAATAGTAAATGCTGCCAGGCTTTCCAGTTTTGCGCGCGGATTCCTAATTGGACTAGAATTATAATTTCGGTATATTTTTGGCTCCTTGTTCTACACGAAATTGGAGGGTTTTGAGGACCTCTTGACAACTATAAAAAGAGGCTCAGAGTATAGGAAAAATGATCACGTTATACACACGAATCAAGAGCAAGAATTGGAGCTTGGAGGGAAGAAATTAAGGATTGAAGCCAAGGCCAGGATGGATCTACACCCAGTTATGGCTCTCTCTTCTATTTCTTTTGTTTTCCTCTTCAATATGCTAGGCTAGATCTAATTTAATGTTAGGGTTGAGATGAAGCTTTGTTAATTTGTTTGAACATGGGTTTTGATTTGATGTTCTTTTATTTAATGCAAAGACGGATTTTTGGTTATTGAGTTTTCAAGTAATTGGGCTTATTTTTTTTATTAACTTATGCGCAGAGTTAATTTGTGATCTATTCTAATGAATCGAGAGACTAGGATAGATTAGACCAAAGTTGAAAATCATAAAGTCCGATAGAGGATGAGAATACCTCTATGCTTTGTGTGATATTTTATTTCCTGAAATTTAATGCATTTTTGTGTTGTTGTTATCGTAGAGATATAGTTAACACTGCGTAAGAATAGGTTGGAATTTACTTGAGAAAGATTTTCCAATATTTTTGTGAAATTGTCATCAAAACCAATTTGTGTTATCAAATCAATAATCTAGGTGAGAACTAATTAACAAGTGGATTCAAAACCTTAGCGTTAGTTCCAAATCTTGAATTTTAAAACCACAATCACTCTTGCATTTATTAATTCCTTGTTCTTTATTAATTTTGCACTTTAATTTTATGAATTCTAGTTTCTCACAACAAATTACCTCCACTCGCGTCGGTTAAGGCTAGTTTAATTAAATGTGAAATACACAGTCCTCGCGGGTATGATACTCGAACTCTAAAAGTCCTCTTTATTACTTATGCGACCCGTACACTAGCAGTGTGGGATTTTATCGCAACAAACAACTTAGAAAGTTGCTCGCCATCAAGGCTAGCATTGACAATCACAGGACATAACTCATCTTCATCTAAAAATACATATTTCAAGGAAAGAGGAAGGGCCTTTGTTTCAAGCTTTTGTACATCATGGCCAAGAGTCAAATCATCGGCCTTACCAGTCAAATTATCCTTCTCGAGTACCTGGGAAAGTTCGTCTTCATCCACCTCCATAGCACAAGTGTAAGTGTGGTCCTTAGGGGAATGCTCCCTAGATATACCATCAATTGCATCAATCAAATAACAAGATATTTTGAGCGTAGGATTTTTCAAAACATTGGTTAGCATATACTTAACCTTATCTTCTCCCACACTTAGACTTAGCTTCCCATTCTTAACATCTATAATTGTCCTAGCCATGGCCAAAAATGGCCTCCTGTGGATGATGGTTATTTGGGGTCTTCCTCCATCGCTAACACTACAAAGTCTACAGGGATGAAGGATTTTCCTATCCTGATGGGCACATCCTCAAAAATTTCCACAAGGTACTTGAGTGAACGGTCGGCCATTTGAAGTGTCATATGAGTGTCTTTCAACTCCCTTGTGTCAAGCTTTTGGCTAATGGAAAGAGGCATCACACTAACGGTAGCACCTAGGTCACACAAAGCTTTTTCTACGGTCATTTGGCCTATGGTGCATGTGATTGAAAAACTCCTAGGGTCTTTGAGTTTGGGAGGAGACCTATTTTGAATAAGAGCACTACGCTCTTCAGTAAGAGCAACGGTCTCCACCTCATCAAGATTCTACTTCTTAGTCAGAATGTCCTTTAAAAATTTAGCAAAAGATGGCATTTGTGTCATTAAATCAATAAAAGGGACACTGACATTGAGTTTTTTCAAGACATCGAGGAACTTATCGAACTGCTGATCTCGCTTTATTTTTGCAAACCTTTGTGGATAAGGAAGCTTCGGCTTGTAGGCGGCAGGGATCACATTCTTGTTCAGGTCTCTTGCTTTTTCTCCATGTTTTTGCAAACCTTTGTGGATAAGGAAGCTTCGGCTTGTAGGCAGCGGGGATCACATTCTTGTTCAGGTCTCATGCTTTTTCTCCATCACCCTCACTAGAGTTTCCCTCATTGTTTTTTCTGTCACCCTTACGTTCGATGGTGGGAGTCTTTGGTTCACTCTTATAGGTTTCACTCACCTGAGTCTTAGCCTTCCCATAACCCTTGTTAGGCTCCTTTAATTGTTTCCCACTCCTTAAGGTGATAGCATTGCATTGTTCTCTAGGATTCACTGGTTGGCCTGTTAAAGTACTGGGAGTCCTGGTAGAAGAGCTAGCAAGTTGGGCCAATTCATTTCCTAGCATCTTTCTATGGGTGGCTAGGGAGTCAATTTTTGTGTTCAACTGTTGAATGGAGTTATGGATGGTTTCGTTTGTCTTAGATTGGATGGCAATGAAAGTTTCTATCAAACTTTCCAAGTTAGGCCTTTGTGCCGAGGACTGCTGTTGGTGAGATCTAGGTTGAAAACCTGGAGGATTGTAGGGTTGTAGAGGAGCATTGGGATGTTTTCAAGAGAAATTGGGATGATTCCCCCATCCCAGGTTGTATATGTTGGAATAGGGATTACCAGGGATCGAGGATTCATACCTTGGAATGCATTTACCTGCTCCATCGATGAGTTGGGAGTGATAGGCAAAGCCATTTGGCACTCGTTGGTTAGATGACCCTGCACACAGCAAAGCTCACAAAACATTGAAGCGTTAGGAGTAACATGATTAGAATAGGTATGCAATTGATCAATTTTTTGTGCTAATACATCAAATTTATTAGCTAAAAGAGATAATACCTCAACGTCATATTTACCTCCCCACTTGGGCATGCTTCGCTCATTAACCCATTCGTAGTGGTTGAGGGCCATGTTCTCAATAAGCCCGAAAGCCTCCTCAAGGCTTTTATTCATCAATGCTCTGCCTACGGCTGCATCTATGGAATTTCTCGAGGTATAAGTCAGCCTGTTGTAGAAGGTATGCACAATCAACCACTTCTCCAACCCATGGTGTGGGCAAAGGTGGAGCAACTCTTTGAACCTCTCCCAAGCTTCATATAAGCAATCCCCCCCCAACCCCGAGCAAAGGTTGTGATTTGGTGTCTCAATTCAGTTGTTTTAGAAGGTAAGAAGTATTTTGATAAAAAAGCTTATGAAAGTTGAACCCAAGTAGTGATAAAGCCTGCTCCAAGTGAATGGAGCAAAGCTCTTGCTTTGTCTCTCAAGGAAAATGGAAAGAGTCGAAGGCGGATTGCACCGGTGTGGCCCCGTTAATCTTTAAAGTGTCACAATATTCAATAGATACTTGAATATGAAGGTTCGGGTCCTCGGTTGGAAGTCCGCCAAATTGGTTTTGTTGGACCATAGAAAGGAGAGATGGTTTTAAGCTCAAAATTGTTGGCAGCTACATCAGGTCGGGGCAATGCTAGATTGTAAACCTTGCGCGTTGGGAGAGGCACAGTCCTTAAGAGGTTTGATAGCCTCATTGTTGCTGTCTGCCATTATGAAGTGAGCTCGTCTTTCCCGAATTTGCCTTCTTAGCTCACGCAAGGTGATGTTGGTGGGTGTCGAATCCAACAAATAATAAATAACTCGCTCAAAAATATAAATTGTAGTAGCAGTGAGCAAGGTCGTATCCTCAGAGATTGGTTAGATTTATTCTTTCAAAAACGAGACTAAATAAAATAAAATTGGGGGGTTTAAAAGAATGAGGCTCCAAAAAATTGAAATTAAAATAATGCAATGATAAAATATAAATTGAACTGAAGTCACTTACGGTAAATATTCAATCCGAGGTTTAATCTCCAATTGATTCATACAAATTGATCATAGATGCAAAGACAATTCTCCTCATTAATTCCCTAAACTGGTTATGGCTATTGATATGATCTAACAACCTATCTCTCTTACTTATTTGATAACCAAGGTACGACCGTTGGTTATTTCCCTAATCAATAAACAACCCTAGGTACGACCGTTAAGATTTAATTTATTGACAATATTAATATCTAAGAGATGACCAATTCTAACCAACAAAAGCATACGATGAATTGTTTAAGTTAGATTGTATATTCCTACAACATAAATTGAGAACTTTGACCTAATCAATTTTGTTGTTTGCCACAATCGTTAGAAATACTAGACAATTACGGATCGAGTTTTCTAACTAGCAATATGTTGAATTGACAATTAAACAACGAGCCCTTTGTGTAATCAATCAATCCACAATTTCAAGAAAAACACAAGAAACATGCAAATAGAGAAAATAAAGGAAGAACAATAAAAGAATATATTAGATCTCACAATTTGTTCTTGAATCAATCTTCAATCAACTTTGAATTGGAATAGAAATTTAGAATTTCATGGAGAAGAAGAAGATAATTCTAGTGTATGATATGAAGAGAGAGGAACGTCTATTGTCTTCTGGCCAAGAAATAAACGTTTGTTTCCTTGTCTTCTTAGGCCCGATCCAATTCTAATTACTTTTGGAAACTAAATAGCCTAGGAAAATAAAATAGAAAATAAAAGGAAAATAGTTTAGTTTCCTAATTCTAATAGAAGTCTAAGAATTTTTCCTACAGAAATAAAAACTAATTGCAGCAGAGGTCCCCATAAAATATTCCTATCCTTTTGTGAGTAGGAATAATTAAATGAGGTCTTCTATCAATGCACCAACTCTTCACTTCAAATAAGTCTTGGTCCTACGTTTCTTTGGATCACTTGGATTGATAAGACGTGGTTGCGCTTTAGACTTGAGGCCCTTATGTCAATTTATCACTTAACTTCATTCTCTTTTGAAAACTTGTAAATTGACTCCATTTTTATCCAACCTTTCAGGCTTTCACCTAGTCTATAAAATACAAAATACAATTAAAATCAAGGACTTAAAAATTTTAAATTAATAAAAGCACGAGAAAATATGACAATTAATGTGAATTTATACGCTCTATCAAATGTCAAGATCCTTGATCCGACTGCACTAAGTCGTGAGTCTGAGATCTCCTGTGCAAACACAAAAACAGCTATTTGGAACAAACGTTAAGTTGCTCAACAATAAAAATTAACGCCCAACAACAATAAGAGCAAAGTAAAATAAGAATAAATAAAGTAAAAATAATTATATATAAAAAAATGATTTATTCTAAATTATGGCAAAAGTATAAAATGTCAATTGTAGCCTCCCCGGCAACGGCGCTAAGAACTTGATGGTGAAAATCCGCAAGTACATGGTATTGTTGTACTCACGGGTCATCTCACAGGGAGGTTCGAGGGTGTATATTCTTCTTTTACCAATTAATTAGCTAAATTGAACGAATTTTGATGGTGGAATGAATGGAAACTACTCTTAACGAAAACAACTAAGCAATTAAACAGCACAAGTGAATAAAGTTATATAAATTTCAATGTTAAAAACGGGGGTTAGGGTGTTGTCTACTCTAATTGACAATGACCAATTTTTCTTAGAGATAAGTGCGGGTGTAAAAGACAAAATTAGAGCTGAGAAACTAGTTTTTAAATTTTCTCAAAGCTTAGAAGGTCTCCATGGTTCTCTAGATCACTCTCGTGATCAAAGACTGGCCATGTCTACACTAGGGGGTCCACAAGGAGAAATCATCTCTTGATGCTTGACTCGCTGTATGATGAATTGAAACTATATGAGCGCTCTACCGGCATCAATCATTAAGAATTCCAGCATAGAAACCCTAATTTAATCTTTTACACTAACAATCAATTAAAATCACATGTTCATTGTAATTAGGATAGATGAACCCTAATCCCCAAAATTCAATTACTTATACATGATGCAGATTTTTATAATTAAAGCAATTGATTGAATGTAATTCATATGGGAAAACAATAAACTTGATTAATGGACTTTAATTACGAGAAATAAAAGTTTATCGATAAGAACTACTCCACAATAGCTTGGATGATGTTGGAATATAATCTCGAATTCAGGACGAATGATACAAATCTTCAATTAAGAAAAGCTATGTCAATTTACCAAAAAGAAGCGGTTTCTAGGCTCCACAAGAGAGTTCTAAACTAGGTTTAATGTCTAACAAAGTTTTATTTCTTTGTTTCTGGGGCTTAGAACTGATAAGTGCTAAATAAGCACTTAAATAACTCTTTTATTTTATGTATTTGTGTGTTTTATTAGTATTATATGTTCCGTTTTATGTGTTTTTCCTTTATTGTGGTGTTTAGGGTCACAAAGAATCAAAAGGAGTCAAAATGGATGAAAATAAAGTGAAAATGGAAACTCGGGACCAAAACGCAAGCAAATCAAAGATGGAGGGCCTCCGATGCAATTTTATGAAAAGTTGTTTTTACAATTTTTATTGTGCTAATGTTGAAGAACATCAAAAGAGGATTCCCAAACTTTTTCCGGATCTCAAATCGGAGTTTCCTAGTGAAAGTTATGGCCGTTTGAAGAAAATGACTAAAAGCGTCAAAGCCCAAACTGTTGGGGACCAAGGTGCAACTTTTCAAAAGGTTCAGGGACCAAAGTGAAACTTTTCAAAAGTTGAAGGACCAAAATGCAATTTTTCAGTGGACCAAAATGAATTCCATTCAACGGTTGAGGACTTGGTGTGCAATTTCGGGTGACTCGAGTGACTCGAGTCACCGCCAAGAACCGTCCGAGACACCCTCGGCCATGCCTCGTTCCACGCCGCAACCCGCCGAGTCACCCTCGGCCATGTCCCGCATCCGCTCAAGACGCGTCCGAGGATCGCCCCGCTGCTCACACGACTTTCAGTCCACACGGTGACTCGAGTCGCGCGATTCTCGCCGAGAAGCTACCTGACGCCGCAGATTTTGACCATGCGGACTCCACCTACCATAAAACGTGTTTTTGGTATTTTCTTGACTTCTTAGAGATAAAACAACCCGAGCACACCACAATAGATTCATGAAGGAAGACTTTTATGATTTTTAATATTTTTGGCGTAATATTTTGCCTATAAATAGAGGCATTTCCAAGCTTGAATCACACAACTTGTAGAGAGAATTAGCTTGTGATTCTCTCCAACTTTCTCCTCAATAAATTTCTCTTCATCATTTGTTCTTAGTTGTAGCTTGAAAGCTCTTAGTTTTTCATATTCCTAAGTAAGAACCTAAATATAGGTTCGAAAAATCAATCGACGATACTGACCGTGAATATGATTAACTGAGTATTTCTTCTCTAGTTTCTTTCCTAATTTTATTTTTCATATTTGAGAAAGATAATTTCTCATATATTGCGTAGGTGATACACTGTTACGCTGTTATAAGTATTTAACCATATATGAGTAGTTAGATTTCTCTATTTAATTCTTAGCATTATTTACTTGTTTTCTATATTTTGTGTATATTACTTGTGATAGTGAAATATAATCTATCATATAGGTGGTGATACCCGCTAATATGAGTAGTTAGACTTCTCTATCTAGATCGAGGGGACGTTGTGTTCAATTATCATGTTGTTATCTTTTCTAACTCTTTGCTAACGCTTTATCTATTCCTCTACTTCAATTTGTTGATTTGTTATGCTTTTAAACCCGCTTTGAATTTATGTGATTATTGCATTCACTTTGGCCAATTGAATCAATTAATCTTTAAGTTCAAGTTATGTGCTAGGATTGGAACTTTTGATCCGTAATTATCACTAGATTCCAATCCACAGTAGCAAACAAATGTCGTGCATATTTGTTAATAAATCAACTTAGATGTATTAATTCAAGTTTGTGAAATTGATCATCTAATTCAACTCATTCTTCTTATTCATTTCACACTAGCATTGCATTAAATTCTAAGAACTTGTTTAGGATTATCCAATAGCTAGATGTTAAGTTAAAGAACTCACTTTAATTTAATACACTTAAGGAAGAATTCGTTAATCAGAGCTTCTTGGTTAATTGAGAGTTGATAAATTGAAGAAGGGATAGTACACGTTGCATGGGAAAGATAAACACAAGATGTTGACACAACCGAACCCGAGAACTAGATATATCTTCAATTGTTGCATTTTCATCTCTTTTATTTTGTCATTTTATTTTCGAATTTCATCCAACTTCACAAAACCCCATTTCTAGATTAATTGATAAGAACAACTAGATTAAACACCGTTCCTCTTGGGTTCGACCCTTACTTACCACTTCTACATTAATTTGTAGTTTTGAAACCGAGTAAGGAAATAAAATAAATTTTGGCGTACTGCGACAACACGCCCAAGTTTTTGGCGCCGTTGCCGGGGAACGGTTAACCAATTTAGTTGTTTTTATTAGTTAACTTTAAAAAAAAACAAAATTAGTCGAGCTAACGACTTTAAACAAAAGCGCTTCTTGGGAGGCAACCCAAGCATTTTCTCGCATTTTTATTTTTCTTTTGAATTTTCGTGTTTTTGTTTTTATTTCTCAATTTTTTATCTAGCGTACTGAGAAAGATAGTATTTTACAACTGCAGAAAGGAGACTCAATTATTTGAGAAGAGACGTGATAGCCCATAATTCGGTGATTAGCAGCAATTACGGAAAGAATGGGGGTTAATTATTGATAACGTACAAATCCGTCAAACGCGTTTTCTCGGATGCCCACTCCAACGTACTCTTTACAGCACACTCTGCATGCACGATTGTCGGTTGAAACAGTGCCCACTTTGACTATAAATCAGAGATCATTCTCCACTCGAAACCACAACTGCAATCTTCATTTTCAGTGAGTACTTCTTTCTGGCAGTGATTAGGTAATTTCTTTCTTCTTCACCTTTTTCTTCTTCTTTCTATTTATTTTGTTTTTCCTAGTTTTATAGTATGAACGTGTGGGATATTTTTGTATATATATGTATTTTTCTCATTTTAATTGATTATGTAGTTCAATTTTTGTTACTTTTTCTTCTCCTTCGTTATTTTACTTGAAAATATGGAAGAGTGTGATAATCTACTATGCTTATTGATTTTGATGGTTTTAATCTTATTACTCCAGTGTTTCTTTTTCTTTCGTGTGTTACGTAACTAAAAAAAAAAAATTTATAGTCGAGCCAACGACTATAAACAAAGGCGCTACTTAGGAGGCAACCTAAGCACTCTTTTTTCTTCTACTTCTCAAAACACTTGAATTTTCAATGGATAACAAATTTTCCGAAATCCACAAGTATTACGCACACGCCTTTGAATGTTTTGAAAGAGATTTATTATTCTAGAGTAGGACGGTTAAAAATGTTGATGGAAAAGGAAATGCCTGAGGACATTCGTTGGTTGATTGAAGCAAAGGTCCGATTAGGAGGTGAAATGCCAGCTTTAAGTACTAAATATGCACCAGGGTTAGGCAAAAGTAATTTTGCCAAGAAACGAATGGCAAAAAGAATGAATGTGTGCTATAAATGTGCTAGGTGGCCTTATAAATGCACTCGATGGACCTGCAACTCAGGTAACCGTTCCATTGGATTTGTGTCCACAAATCCAGAAGATAAAATATGTTTCATTAAGGATGGCATGAGTAAGGAGTCTTTGGATGATATCCATCAAACTCTTGAGACGCATCCTAGTGGAATGGTGCAAATCGAACTTCTCAATTTGTGGAGTGAATTCAAAAAGGAACGAGAACGATACAGTCTTGGGAATCTGACTTTAACAGACCCGCTTGCCACCTATAAGAACCCTGGATGGGAAGCCTATCCCCGACTCATAGAAGGCGTTTAAGCAGTTTCTGGACGTAAAACCAGAGGAAGATGTGAGCCACAATCACAACTACGTGTACATATTGTTATTTTTAATTTTTTTTGTGTTCTTGTGTAAGTTTTTAGTGTGCAAAGTCGACAACCTATGGCGGCTACTACTTCTTGGCTTACCATAGGGGAGTTTCCATTTCTTCTCTTTTACATGCTATTTATATTTCTTCATTGGGGACAATGTAGAATTTAAGTGTGGGGGAGTGGCATATTGTGATCTGCTTGTGATTTTTTTTTTTGTGTCTACAATTTTGCATGAGATAGCAACTTTTGAATATGATTGAGCTTAATTTGCGTGACTTAGCTGAAACTACAAGATCTCGAAAAAAAAATGTGTTCTGTTCTTCTCTATGCATAGCTGGCTAAATTACCTGAGCACGTTTATAACGTAATTTACTATCATTCTCTGGAACACAAATTGAAGGTTGAAAATGTTGATTTTTTTTTCTAACTTTCTAGACCATAGTAAACTAACTTTTTTCTTTTCTTTCTTCTATCCATTCGTCCTACTCAAAGTAACTTGGAAACATCAATTGTTAGCAAGGTGGAGTTATAATCGCATGGTATCTGTTTTCTGTAAATGTGTCTTTTATTGACAGAGTTTAGAAAGTTTGGAAAAAGCATTGACCTATAATGAGAATGAATTTTACTTTTATGTTCGAAATAAGGAGAGGGACCACAGGAAAGAGCTACCTGCCTCAGAGTGTGAAGCCGTCACCTCGAATGGGTGAAGAAGGCTGCCTCCAATGAAAGGGGCAGTGTGAAAGCTACCTGTGGGGTAAAAGCTGAAAAGAAAATTGCAAAATTCTTCTTCTTCTTCTTCTTCTTCTTCATCAAAAAAAAAAAAACACAAAAAAAAAAAAGAAAATTGCAAGAAATGTGACAGCTACCCAAGTGTGAAGTTTGATAAATAAATTCCCTCAGTGGTTTGAAGTGCCCAAATCTAAACACTCTTTAAATTGAAGACATATTTGCGATAAAACACCTGCCATGCCCTTTTTTTTCCTTTGCAGTGCTAACGGTTGATGATTTTTGATGAACTGAGTAATTTTTAGGATCCATGGGAATCATTGTAAAATAAGAGTGGGATCACGAGAGATGAAAGGAAATATTTGACCACTTCGGGTCAGGATTTGGATAGAACATCGTAAGCTTTCATTTGATTGCAGTTAGTGATGGGATGATAACCTTAATTGCACACACTCACAAGCCATTGTGTATTTGAGAAGAAGTGAAATTTTCATGGTTCGGGAGAATGTTGATTAAGCAAGTCACTATCTGTAGAAGGATTTCAATGTTTAAAGTTGTTAATCTCATGTAAAATCAGTGTGTTGTTTTGTGTCATAGGTTGTTGTTCGAGGGCGAACAACAGTCTAATGGGGGAGTTTGATAAGTGCTAAATAAGCACTTAAATAACTCTTTTATTTTATGTATTTGTGTGTTTTATTAGTATTATATGTTCCGTTTTATGTGTTTTTCCTTTATTGTGGTGTTTAGGGTCACAAAGAATCAAAAAGAGTCAAAATGGATGAAAATAAAGTGAAAATGGAAACTCGGGACCAAAGCATAAGCAAATCAAAGATGGAGGGCCTCAGTGTAATTTTATGAAAAGTTGTTTTACAATTTTTATTGTGCTAATGTTGAAGAACATCAAAAGGGGATTCCCAAACTTTTTCCGGATCTCAAATCGAAGTTTCCTAGTGAAAGTTATGGCCGTTTGAAGAAAAGGACTAAAAGCGTCAAAGCCCAAGTATTTGGGGACCAAGGTGCAACTTTTCAAAGGTTCAGGGACCAAAGTGAAACTTTTCAAAAAGTTGAAGGACCAAAATGCAATTTTTCAGGGACCAAAATGAATTCCATTCAACAGTTGAGGGACTTGGTGTGCAATTTTCGGGTGACTCGAGTGACTCGAGTCACCGCCGCAACCGTCCGAGACACCCTCGGCCATGCCTCGTTCCACGCCGCAACCCGCCGAGTCACCCTCGGCCATGTCCCGCATCCGCTCAAGACGCGTCCGAGGGCGTCCGTTCTCATGGCGCGACTTTCGAGTCCACATGCGGTGACTCAGTCGCGCGATTCGCTGAAGCTACCCGACGCCGCCGCAGATTTTGACCAGCGGACTCCACCTACCATAAAACGTGTTTTTTGGTATTTTCTTGACTTCTTAGAGATAAAACAACCTGAGCACACCACAATAGATTCATGAAGGAAGACTTTTATGATTTTTTAATATTTTTTGGCGTAATATTTTGCCTATAAATAGAGGCATTTCCAAGCTTGAATCACACAACTTGTAGAGAGAATTAGCTTGTGATTCTCTCCAACTTTCTCCTCAATAAATTTCTCTTCATCATTTGTTCTTAGTTGTAGCTTGAAAGCTCTTAGTTTTTCATATTCAGTGAGTAAGAACCTAAATATAGGTTCGAAAAATCAATCGGCGATACTTGGCCGTGAATATGATTAACGGAGTATTTCTTCTCTAGTTTCTTTCCTAATTTTATTTTTCATATTTGAGAAAGATAATTTCTCATATATTGCAGAGGTGATACAGTTCTGGCGTTATAAGTATTTAACCCGCATATATGAGTAGTTAGATTTCTCTATTTAATTCTTAGCATTATTTACTTGTTTTCTATATTTTGTGTATATTACTTGTGATAGTGAAGTATAATCAATCATATAGCAGTGGTGATACCCGCTAATATGAGTAGTTAGACTTCTCTATCTAGTTCGAGGACGTTGTGTTCAATTATCATGTTGTTATCTTTTCTAACTCTTTGCTAACGTTTTATCTATTCCTCTACTTCAATTTGTTGATGTGTTATGCTTTTAAACCCGTTTTGAATTTATGTGATTATTGCATTCACTTTGGCCAATTGAATCAATTAACCTTTAAGTTCAAGTTATGCGCTAGGATTGGAACTTTTGCTCCGTAATTATCACTAGATTCCAATCCACAGTAGCAAACAAATGTCGTGCATATTTGTTAATAAATCAACTTAGATGTATTAATTCAAGTTTGTGAAATTGATCATCTAATTCAACTCATTCTTCTTATTCATTTCACACTAGCATTGCATTAAATCCTAAGAACTTGTTTAGGATTATCCAATAGCTAGATGTTAAGTTAAAGAACTCACTTTAATTTAATACACTTAAGGAAGAATTCGTTAATCAGAGCTTCTTGGTTAATTGAGAGTTGATAAATTGAAGAAGGGATAGTACACGTTGCATGGGAAAGATAAACACAAGATGTTGACACAACCGAACCCGAGAACTAGATATATCTTCAATTGTTGCATTTTCATCTCTTTTATTTTGTCATTTTATTTTCGAATTTCATCCAACTTCACAAAACCCCCATTTCTAGATTAATTGATAAGAACAACTAGATTAAACACCGTTCCTCTTGGGTTCGACCCTTACTTACCACTTCTACATTAATTTGTAGTTTTGAAACCGAGTAAGGAAATAAAATAAATTTTGGCGTACTGCGACAACACGTCCAAGTTTTTGGCGCCGTTGCCGGGGAACGGTTAACCAATTTAGTTGTTTTTATTAGTTAACTTTAAAAAAAAAAAAAAATTAGTCGAGCTAACGACTTTAAACAAAAGCGCTTCTTGGGAGGCAACCCAAGCATTTTCTCGCATTTTTATTTTTCTTTTGAATTTTCGTGTTTTTGTTTTTATTTCTCAATTTTTTATCTAGCGTACTGAGAAAGATAGTATTTTACAACTGCAGAAAGGAGACTCAATTATTTGAGAAGAGACGTGATAGCCCATAATTCGGTGATTAGCAGCAATTACGGAAAGAATGGGGGTTAATTATTGATAACGGACAAATCCGTCAAACGCGTTTTCTCGGATGCCCACTCCAACGTACTCTTTACAGCACACTCTGCATGCACGATTGTCGGTTGAAACAGTGCCCACTTTGACTATAAATCAGAGATCATTCTCCACTCGAAACCACAACTGCAATCTTCATTTTCAGTGAGTACTTCTTTCTGGCTGTGATTAGGTAATTTCTTTCTTCTTCACCTTGTTCTTCTTCTTTCTATTTATTTTGTTTTTCCTAGTTTTATAGTATGAACGTGTGGGATATTTTTGTATATATATGTATTTTTCTCATTTTAATTGATTATGTAGTTCAATTTTTGTTACTTTTTCTTCTCCTTCGTTATTTTACTTGAAAATATGGAAGAGTGTGATAATCTACTATGCTTATTGATTTTGATGGTTTTAATCTTATTACTCCAGTGTTTCTTTTTCTTTCGTGTGTTACGTAACTAAAAAAAAAAAAATTTATAGTCGAGCCAACGACTATAAACAAAGGCGCTACTTAGGAGGCAACCTAAGCACTCTTTTTTCTTCTACTTCTCCAAAACACTTGAATTTTCAATGGATAACAAATTTTCCAAAATCCACAAGTATTACGCGTCACTGCCTTTGAATGTTTTGAAAGAGATTTATTATTCTAGAGTAGGACGGTTAAAAATGTTGATGGAAAAGGAAATGCCTGAGGACATTCGTTGGTTGATTGAAGCAAAGGTCCGATTAGGAGGTGAAATGCCAGCTTTAAGTACTAAATATGCACCAGGGTTAGGCAAAAGTAATTTTGCCAAGAAACGAATGGCAAAAAGAATGAATGTGTGCTATAAATGTGCTAGGTGACCTTATAAATGCACTCGATGGACACACCTTTCAGGTAAGTTCCATTGGATTTGTGTCCACAAATCGAGAAGATAAAATATGTTTCATTAAGGATGGCATGAGTAAGGAGTCTTTGGATGATATCCATCAAACTCTTGAGACGCATCCTAGTGGAATGGTGCAAATCGAACTTCTCAATTTGTGGAATGAATTCAAAAAGGAACGAGAACGATCTGATCTTGGGAATCGACTTTAAAGACCCTGTTTGCACCTATAAGAAAACTGGATGGGAAGCCTATCCCCACTCATAGAAGGCGTTTAGCGGTTTCGGGCGTAAAACCAGAGGAAGATGTGAGCCACAATCACAACTACGTGTACATATTGTTATTTTTAATTTTTTTTGTGTTCTTGTGTAAGTTTTTAGTATGCAAAGTCGACAACCTATGGCGGCTACTACTTCTTGGCTTACCATAGGGGAGTTTCCATTTCTTCTCTTTTACATGCTATTTATATTTCTTCATTGGGGACAATGTAGAATTTAAGTGTGGGGGAGTGGCATATTGTGATCTACTTGTGATTTTTTTTTTTTTTTGTGTCTACAATTTTGCATGAGATAGCAACTTTTGAATATGATTGAGCTTAATTTGCGTGACTTAGCTGAAACTACAAGATCTCGAAAAAAAAAATGTGTTCTGTTCTTCTCTATGCATAGCTGGCTAAATTACCTGAGCACGTTTATAACGTAATTTACTATCATTCTCTGGAACACAAATTGAAGGTTGAAAATGTTGATTTTTTTTTCTAACTTTCTAGACCATAGTAAACTAACTTTTTTCTTTTCTTTCTTCTATCCATTCGTCCTACTCAAAGTAACTTGGAAACATCAATTGTTAGCAAGGTGGAGTTATAATCGCATGGTATCTGTTTTCTGTAAATGTGTCTTTTATTGACAGAGTTTAGAAAGTTTGGAAAAAGCATTGACCTATAATGAGAATGAATTTTACTTTTATGTTCGAAATAAGGAGAGGGACCACAGGAAAGAGCTACCTGCCTCAGAGTGTGAAGCCGTCACCTCGAATGGGTGAAGAAGGCTGCCTCCAATGAAAGGGGCAGTGTGAAAGCTACCTGTGGGGTAAAAGCTGAAAAGAAAATTGCAAAATTCTTCTTCTTCTTCTTCTTCTTCTTCATCAAAAAAAAAAACACAAAAAAAAAGAAAATTGCAAGAAATGTGACAGCTACCCAAGTGTGAAGTTTGATAAATAAATTCCCTCAGTGGTTTGAAGTGCCCAAATCTAAACACTCTTTAAATTGAAGACATATTTGCGATAAAACACCTGCCATGCCCTTTTTTTTTCCTTTGCAGTGCTAACGGTTGATGATTTTTGATGAAGTGAGTAATTTTTAGGATCCATGGGAATCATTGTAAAATAAGAGTGGGATCACGAGAGATGAAAGGAAATATTTGACCACTTCGGGTCAGGATTTGGATAGAACATCGTAAGCTTTCATTTGATTCCAGTTAGTGATGGGATGATAACCTTAATTGCACACACTCACAAGCCATTGTGTATTTGAGAAGAAGTGAAATTTTCATGGTTCGGGAGAATGTTGATTAAGCAAGTCACTATCTGTAGAAGGATTTCAATGTTTAAAGTTGTTAATCTCATGTAAAATCAGTGTGTTGTTTTGTGTCATAGGTTGTTGTTCGAGGGCGAACAACAGTCTAAGTGTGGGGGAGTTTGATAAGTGCTAAATAAGCACTTAAATAACTCTTTTATTTTATGTATTTGTGTGTTTTATTAGTATTATATGTTCCGTTTTATGTGTTTTTCCTTTATTGTGGTGTTTAGGGTCACAAAGAATCAAAAGGAGTCAAAATGGATGAAAATAAAGTGAAAATGGAAACTCGGGACCAAAACGCAAGCAAATCAAAGATGGAGGGCCTCCGATGTAATTTTATGAAAAGTTGTTTTTACAATTTTTATTGTGCTAATGTTGAAGAACATCAAAAGAGGATTCCCAAACTTTTTCCCGGATCTCAAATCGGAGTTTCTAGTGAAAGTTATGGTCCGTTTGAAGAAAAGGACTAAAGCGTCAAAGCCCAAACGTTGGGGACCAAGGTGCAACTTTTCAAAGGTTCAGGGACCAAAGTGAAACTTTTCAAAAAGTTGAAGGACCAAAATGCAATTTTTCAGGGGACCAAATGAATTCCATTCAACAGTTGAGGACTTGGTGTGCAATTTTCGGGTGACTCGAGTGACTCGAGTCACCGCCATAACCGTCCGAGACACCCTCGGCCATGCCTCGTTCCACGCCGCAACTTTGCCGAGTCACCCTCGGCCATGTCCCGCATCCGCTCAAGACGCGTCCGAGGATCGTCCCTGCTCAAGGCGACTGACTCAGTCGGCGGTGACTCGAGTCGCGCGATTCTCGCCGAGAAGCTACCCGACGCCGGCAGATTTTGACCAGCGGACTCCACCTACCATAAAGCGTGTTTTTGGTATTTTCTTGACTTCTTAGAGATAAAACAACCTGAGCACACCACAATAGATTCATGAAGGAAGACTTTATGATTTTTAATATTTTTGGCGTAATATTTTGCCTATAAATAGAGGCATTTCCAAGCTTGAATCACACAACTTGTAGAGAGAATTAGCTTGTGATTCTCTCCAACTTTCTCCTCAATAAATTTCTCTTCATCATTTGTTCTTAGTTGTAGCTTGAAAGCTCTTAGTTTTTCATATTCCGGCGGAAGTAAGAACCTAAATATAGGTTCGAAAAATCAATCGACGATACTTCGGCCGTGAATATGATTAACGGAGTATTTCTTCTCTAGTTTCTTTCCTAATTTTATTTTTCATATTTGAGAAAGATAATTTCTCATATATTGCTTGAGAGGTGATACAGATGCTTGCGTTATAAATATTTAACCCGCATATATGAGTAGTTAGATTTCTCTATTTAATTCTTAGCATTATTTACTTGTTTTCTATATTTTGTGTATATTACTTGTGATAGTGAAGTATAATCTATCATATAGCAGTGGTGATACCCGCTAATATGAGTAGTTAGACTTCTCTATCTAGTTCGAGGGGGACGTTGTGTTCAATTATCATGTTGTTATCTTTTCTAACTCTTTGCTAACGTTTTATCTATTCCTCTACTTCAATTTGTTGATGTGTTATGCTTTTAAACCCGTTTTGAATTTATGTGATTATTGCATTCACTTTGGCCAATTGAATCAATTAACCTTTAAGTTCAAGTTATGCGCTAGGATTGGAACTTTTGCTCCGTAATTATCACTAGATTCCAATCCACAGTAGCAAACAAATGTCGTGCATATTTGTTAATAAATCAACTTAGATGTATTAATTCAAGTTTGTGAAATTGATCATCTAATTCAACTCATTCTTCTTATTCATTTCACACTAGCATTGCATTAAATCCTAAGAACTTGTTTAGGATTATCCAATAGCTAGATGTTAAGTTAAAGAACTCACTTTAATTTAATACACTTAAGGAAGAATTCGTTAATCAGAGCTTCTTGGTTAATTGAGAGTTGATAAATTGAAGAAGGGATAGTACACGTTGCATGGGAAAGATAAACACAAGATGTTGACACAACCGAACCCGAGAACTAGATATATCTTCAATTGTTGCATTTTCATCTCTTTTATTTTGTCATTTTATTTTTGAATTTCATCCAACTTCACAAAACCCCCATTTCTAGATTAATTGATAAGAACAACTAGATTAAACACCGTTCCTCTTGGGTTCGACCCTTACTTACCACTTCTACATTAATTTGTAGTTTTGAAACCGAGTAAGGAAATAAAATAAATTTTGGCGTACTGCGACAACACGTCCAAGTTTTTGGCGCCGTTCTTGAGACAGTTAACCAATTTAGTTGTTTTATTAGTTAACTTTAAAAAAAAAAAAATTAGTCGAGCTAACGACTTTAAACAAAAGCGCTTCTTGGGAGGCAACCCAAGCATTTTCTCGCATTTTTATTTTTCTTTTGAATTTTCGTGTTTTTGTTTTTATTTCTCAATTTTTTATCTAGCGTATTGAGAAAGATAGTATTTTACAAGCTGAGAAGGAGACTCAATTATTTGAGAAGAGGCGTGATAGCCCATAATTCGGTGATTAGCGACAATTACGGAAAGAATGGGGGTTAATTATTGATAACGGACAAATCCGTCAAGCGCGTTTTCTCGGATGCCCACTCTAACGTACTCTTTCTGACACACTCTGCATGCACGATTGTCGGTTGAAAGCGATTGCCCACTTTGACTATAAATCGAGAGATCATTCTCCACTTTCGAAACCACAACTGCAATCTTCATTTTCAGTGAGTACTTCTTTCTGGCAGTGATTAGGTAATTTCTTTCTTCTTCACCTTCTTCTTCTTCTTTCTATTTATTTTGTTTTTCCTAGTTTTATAGTATGAACGTGTGGGATATTTTTGTATATATATGTATTTTTCTCATTTTAATTGATTATGTAGTTCAATTTTTGTTACTTTTTCTTCTCCTTCGTTATTTTACTTGAAAATATGGAAGAGTGTGATAATCTACTATGCTTATTGATTTTGATGGTTTTAATCTTATTACTCCAGTGTTTCTTTTTCTTTCGTGTGTTACGTAACTAAAAAAAAAAAAAAAAAATTTATAGTCGAGCCAACGACTATAAACAAAGGCGCTACTTAGGAGGCAACCTAAGCACTCTTTTTTCTTCTACTTCTCCAAAACACTTGAATTTTCAATGGATAACAAATTTTCCAAAATCCACAAGTATTACGCGTCACTGCCTTTGAATGTTTTGAAAGAGATTTATTATTCTAGAGTAGGACGGTTAAAAATGTTGATGGAAAAGGAAATGCCTGAGGACATTCGTTGGTTGATTGAAGCAAAGGTCCGATTAGGAGGTGAAATGCCAGCTTTAAGTACTAAATATGCACCAGGGTTAGGCAAAAGTAATTTTGCCAAGAAACGAATGGCAAAAAGAATGAATGTGTGCTATAAATGTGCTAGGTGGCCTTATAAATGCACTCGATGGACCTGCAACTCAGGTAACCGTTCCATTGGATTTGTGTCCACAAATCGAGAAGATAAAATATGTTTCATTAAGGATGGCATGAGTAAGGAGTCTTTGGATGATATCCATCAAACTCTTGAGACGCATCCTAGTGGAATGGTGCAAATCGAACTTCTCAATTTGTGGAGTGAATTCAAAAAGGAGCAGAACGATCTGATCTTGGGAATCGACTTTAAAAGACCACATTTGCCAGTCTATAAGAAAGCTGGATGGGAAGCCTATCCCGACTCATAGAAGGCGTTTAAGCCGTTTACGGGCGTAAAACCAGAGAAAGATGTGAGCCACAATCACAACTACGTGTACATATTGTTATTTTTAATTTTTTGTGTTCTTGTGTCGAGTTTTAGTGTGCAAAGTCGACAACCTATGCGCGGCTACTACTTCTTGGCTTACCATATGGGAGTTTCCATTTCTTCTCTTTTACATGCTATTTATATTTACGCATTGGGGACAATGTAGAATTTAAGTGTGGGGAGTGGCATATTGTGATCTGCTTGTGATTTTTTTGTGTCTACAATTTTGCATGAGATAGCAACTTTTGAATATGATTGAGCTTAATTTGCGTGACCTATTTGAAACTACAAGATCTCGAAAAAAAAAATGTGTTCTGTTCTTCTCTATGCATAGCTGGCTAAATTACCTGAGCACGTTTATAACGTAATTTACTATCATTCTCTGGAACACAAATTGAAGGTTGAAAATGTTGATTTTTTCTAACTTTCTAGACCATAGTAAACTAACTTTTTCTTTTCTTTCTTCTATCCATTAGTCCTACTCAAAGTAACTTGGAAACATCAATTGTTAGCAAGGTGGAGTTATAATCGCATGGTATCTGTTTTTACGTGAATGTGTCTTTTATTGTGAGTTTAAAAATTTTGGAAAAAGCATTGACCTATAATGAGAATGAATTTTACTTTTATGTTGAAATAAGGAGAGGGACCACGGAAAGAGCTACTGCCTCGAGTGTGAAGTCGTCACCTCGAATGGGTGAAGAAGGCTGCCTCCAATGAAAGGCGTGTGAAAGCTACTGGGGTAAAGTGAAAAAAAATTGCAAAATTCTTCTTCTCCTTCTTCTTCTTCTTCATCAAAAAAAAAAAAAAAAAAAGAAAATTGCAAGAAATGTGACTGACTACCCAAGTGTGAAGTTTGATAAATAAATTCCCTCGGTGGTTTGAAGTGCCCAAATCTAAACACTCTTTAAATTGAAGACATATTTGCGATAAAACACACGCCATGCCCTTTTTTTTTCCTTTGCGGTGCTAACGGTTGATGATTTTTGATGGTAGAGTAATTTTAGGATCCATGGGAATCATTGTAAAATAAGAGTGGGATCACGAGAGATGAAAGGAAATATTTGACCACTTGGGTCGAGGATTTGGATAGAACATCGTAGCTTTCATTTGATTCGATTAGTGATGGGATGATAACCTTAATTGCACACACTCACAAGTCATTGTGTATTTGAGAAGAAGTGAAATTTTCATGGTTGGGAGAATGTTGATTAAGCAAGTCACTATCTGTAGAAGGATTTCAATGTTTAAAGTTGTTAATCTCATGTAAAATCGATTGTGTTGTTTTTGTGTCATAGGTTGTTGTTAGAGGCGAACAACAGTCTAAGTGTGGGGGAGTTTGATAAGTGCTAAATAAGCACTTAAATAACTCTTTTATTTTATGTATTTGTGTGTTTTATTAGTATTATATGTTCCGTTTTATGTGTTTTTCCTTTATTGTGGTGTTTAGGGTCACAAAGAATCAAAAGGAGTCAAAATGGATGAAAATAAAGTGAAAATGGAAACTTCGGGACCAAAGCATAAGCAAATCAAAGATGGAGGGCCTCGATGTAATTTTATGAAAAGTTGTTTTACAATTTTTATTGTGCTAATGTTGAAGAACATCAAAAGAGGATTCCCAAACTTTTTCCGGATCTCAAATCGGAGTTTCCTAGTGAAAGTTATGGCCGTTTGAAGAAAAGGACTAAAAACGTCAAAGCCCAAACTGTTGGGGACCAAGGTGCAACTTTTCAAAGGTTCAGGGACCAAAGTGAAACTTTTCAAAAAGTTGAAGGACCAAAATGCAATTTTTCAGGGACCAAAATGAATTCCATTCAACGGTTGAGGGACTTGGTGTGCAATTTTGGGTGACTCGAGTGACTCGAGTCACCGCCTTCGTCTGAGACACCCTCGGCCATGCCTCGTTCCACGCCGCAACTTGCCGAGTCACCCTCGGCCATGTCCCGCATCCGCCCGACGCGTCCGAGGCGTCCCGTTCTGCGGCAGCGACTGAGTCGGCGCGGTGACTCAGTCGCGCGATTCTGAGAAGCTACCTGGCCGACTGCAGATTTTGACCAGCGGACTCCACCTACCATAAAGCGTGTTTTTGGTATTTTCTTGACTTCTTAGAGATAAAACAACCTGAGCACACCACAATAGATTCATGAAGGAAGACTTTTATGATTTTTAATATTTTTGGCGTAATATTTTGCCTATAAATAGAGGCATTTCCAAGCTTGAATCACACAACTTGTAGAGAGAATTAGCTTGTGATTCTCTCCAACTTTCTCCTCAATAAATTTCTCTTCATCATTTGTTCTTAGTTGTAGCTTGAAAGCTCTTAGTTTTTCATATTCAGTGAGTAAGAACCTAAATATAGGTTCGAAAAATCAATCGACGATACTTGACGTGAATATGATTAGGAGTATTTCTTCTCTAGTTTCTTTCCTAATTTTATTTTTCATATTTGAGAAAGATAATTTCTCATATATTGCGAGAGGTGATACAGTGATTCTGCGTTATAAATATTTAACCCGCATATATGAGTAGTTAGATTTCTCTATTTAATTCTTAGCATTATTTACTTGTTTTCTATATTTTGTGTATATTACTTGTGATAGTGAAGTATAATCTATCATATAGCAGTGGTGATACCCGCTAATATGAGTAGTTAGACTTCTCTATCTAGTTCGAGGGGGACGTTGTGTTCAATTATCATGTTGTTATCTTTTCTAACTCTTTGCTAACGTTTTATCTATTCCTCTACTTCAATTTGTTGATTTGTTATGATTTTAAACCCGTTTTGAATTTATGTGATTATTGCATTCACTTTGGCCAATTGAATCAATTAATCTTTAAGTTCAAGTTATGTGCTAGGATTGGAACTTTTGATCCGTAATTATCACTAGATTCCAATCCACAGTAGCAAACAAATGTCGTGCATATTTGTTAATAAATCAACTTAGATGTATTAATTCAAGTTTGTGAAATTGATCATCTAATTCAACTCGTTCTTCTTATTCATTTCACACTAGCATTGCATTAAATCCTAAGAACTTGTTTAGGATTATCCAATAGCTAGATGTTAAGTTAAAGAACTCACTTTAATTTAATATACTTAAGGAAGAATTCGTTAATCAGAACTTCTTGGTTAATTGAGAGTTGATAAATTGAAGAAGGGATAGTACACGTTGCATGGGAAAGATAAACATAAGATGTTGACACAACCGAACCCGAGAACTAGATATATCTTCAATTGTTGCATTTTCATCTCTTTTATTTTGTCATTTTATTTTCGAATTTCATCCAACTTCACAAAACCCCCATTTCTAGATTAATTGATAAGAACAATTAGATTAAACACCGTTCCTCTTGGGTTCGACCCTTACTTACCACTTCTACATTAATTTGTAGTTTTGAAACCGAGTAAGGAAATAAAATAAATTTTGGCGTACTGCGACAACACGCCCAAGAACTCTATTTATAGTGAATTTCTAAGCTAGAAAGGCCCAGAAATCTCCCAGGCCCCATCACAGGGGACGTGCAGGGTGGCAGAGGGTCGTGCAAAATCGAACAGGCATGTTCTGAGTGGCATAGGGGGCCGTGCAGTCATCTGATTTTGTCCATTCTCTAGTGATTTGAAAAATGACTTTTTCTCCCATTTTTTTCTTCCTCATGCTCTTGTACCTCGGGGTCGTCTCGTTAGCTGCATTTCATCAACTTTTGACTCCTAAAACACCTATGCACCACAACAAGTAGAAGATGAGCAATACCCGTCCAAAGTAACAAAAAGCTAT
The DNA here is from genome assembly GCA_018223645.1 of Jasminum sambac. Classification (NCBI taxonomy): domain Eukaryota; kingdom Viridiplantae; phylum Streptophyta; class Magnoliopsida; order Lamiales; family Oleaceae; genus Jasminum; species Jasminum sambac. The sequence continues at coordinate 9,816,393 of CP073644.1, read as the reverse complement.
AATTATGTATAGATGGACTATATTCAAAACAAAATAGAGAACAAAATGGTGGCGAAATCCCTATAAAATCCGTGCATATCAGGTAACGCCTGTGTATGATGGATAACTCCAATGTTATCTATAGTAGCATGAGTTAGTTTGATCCTTCATTCCATTTGAGTTTGTTTGGCCCTTAACATCGTATGATTTGTTCCAGTGTGGATGTATCTGATTCCAAGCGGTGTAGATGTAGTAAGCTTACTACAGGTGGTGTCAGATGCATCCCGTCCACTACTAGAGGCTACAGATGCAACTGGAGGTAGAATAGCTTCACCGCTACCTCTTGTTTCCATTTGGTGATCATTGCCTTTACCACTTTGTTTCACAAAAACAGCATAATCACTTGTTGTGCCTTTTCCTTTTCCTTCACAACCAAGACCTGATTTATCATCCAAAGGTCTTCCATAGCTGAGAATTTCATCTAGTCTGGCTGTGCCAAGAACAAGCTGTTTGATCTTCTCAAGAGCTTTAGCTAGCTCATTACTGAGTTTGGAAATTTTGCAATTCTTCTCAATTTGAGACTGTTTGTTCTTGTCTTGAATTGTAGTCAACTCATCTCCTAGTCTAGTAATCTCATCATCCTTTTTCTTTTCGAGATTTGGCAAAGGATTGTCTGTTAAATTCTAGCATCATCTATAATAGATCTATCTGTTCCTCTGCCTTTTGAAAATTTTCTTTTAGCTCCTGAAATCTCAAGCTAGATGCATCCGCGTTAACAACTGTAGAAGGCAAATTTACATAATTAGTACCAGATGAATCTAGAGCAGTAAGGGTAATTACATGATTTTCAGATCTATCCGAGCTCGAGTCAGATGCACCTGTCTCTTCATCGCTCTACATGATATTCCTGGTCCTTTTAAAAGTGTTTGCACATTTTGAGGCGGTGTGCCAATGGCGTTCACACTCTTCACACTTTATGAGTTTCTCACTCTTTCTTTTGGAAGAGTTTGAATTGTTTCTGAGGAACTTTTTGAACTCCTTTATAAGGACAACCATTGTCTCATCATCTAAAATATTGCTAGATTCATTTGGATCCTTACTATTATTGTCAAATTCATTTGGATCTACACTGTTTGCCTTAAACACAATTCCTGGTTCTTTGCTCATTTTCCATCGAATCAAATGCAGTTCGTTAGGTCATTAGGAACCTACAAGTTCATTAACTTTCATGGTTGTAAGATCTGTGCTTTCTTCAATAGCGCTTACCTTTGCAAGAAAACAGTCCGATAGACATCTAACGATCTTCTTTACGATCTCTTAATCGAAATATGTTGGCCGAGCTGGTGAGATCATTTGGCCTTGCATAGAAGTTTTTGAAGTCTTCTCGCTCATCCATGATGAGTTGATCGAATTCTTGAGTGATCATCTGCAATCTAGATGATTTAACTGCACTAGTGCCTTCATTTGCGACCTGTAATACATCCCATGCTTCATTAGCCGTCCTCAATGAGGAAATCAGTCTGAATTAACTTGTATCCACCTATGAAGCAATGGCATCAAGAGCTTTAGAATTATAAAAAGTAGCAATATGTTGTGGATCAGTAAAAGTGCTTCTAGGTTTAGCAGACACAACTCTATTAACAGTGACAATGGATACAATGTAACCATCAAGAATAGTAGTCCAATAGCGTTCATCTATAGATTGGATATAAATCTCCATTCTAATTTTCCAATAGGCATAATTAGATCCATTTAGCGAAGGGGGTCTAAGGGGGCCTGTGCATCCATATTAGACAACCGGATCTCACTTACTAGAAGTGAACCCGCTCTGATACCAATTGAAAATTCTAAGTTGTCTAAACGATTTGTTTTAAAATAGTAAGAAGCCGTTTGAAGACGTTTTGTGACCTAGATGCGTTTAGTAAAAGTTACTGTTTAACTGTACAATCAATTTGTAAATGCACGTTAGTCAGATGCATTCTACTAAACTAATTGTGTCAGATGCAACTTGTTTGTAGTGCGAAATTAAAATAGTAAATAAATATATGAACATGCTATTTAATATGGAAAACCGCACAGGGTGAAAAATCACATGCCCGTCGCCTACGAGCAAAATCAATCCACTAAATCCAATCAATTTAAATCTTTACAACTAAACTAGAGGGTAATTTACTCATAAATTAACCAACATCAAGAATAATAGCAAGAAACACTCCATGTTACTCTCTCCTAGAATGTAATGCGAGCCAATTTCCCATTGCTCTTCAATAGCTTCTTGTAACCGCGATCCCGCAACAGATCCGCACCTCCCGTGTTGATCTCCTTGCATTGTGGGTTGATCTATTAGTGATTGAACTCCTCCCGGAGATTTGACCAATGATTTAATCAAAGGTTGTTGTGCACAAACATGACCAAGACTTTCTTGATGGTTTAATGCACGGGGTGAAGTATGTCACGGTTTTATGTATGGTTAATGGTGAAATGAATGAATCCAAAAGCTATGCTCTTTGAATTTCTCTTAGCCAATACGTCTCCTACCTCCTTCAATGTGATGAATATTTTATGTCATGACAAGACTTGTTGGCCAAGAATTTTACATTCCATTAGTCACACGTGTCCTATATGGAAACAAAGCATTGGTATAATTAGAGGATAAATAATAAGGTAATGAGGATAAATACAAATAAGGAAAATAAATAATGATGAATAATCCTCTTACCTTATCAAGAAAGATCACCTAATTATAGAAGAATTACTTTAAACTAGGTTCAAAGAATGTTGACATAATTTGGCTGGGCTAGCCGTCCACAACCCTACTCTCGCACTATTTTGAGTATTTAGGGTTCTAGAATACTCCTCGATTATTGTCACATCAAATCACAAATTAAACCAATTAAAGATTATGTGATAAAATTAGAAGATAATTAAATCTAATAAATCCCAACGAAAATTTTTTAATTATCATTAAGTGGACAATAAAAAATGCCAACCAAAATAAATTTAATAAAATAAAGTTAACAATATTCATTGGTCAAAAAAAAAACCGGATTAATGGTATTCAAAGTTTATAAATAACTAATAATATCTATTCATATTCTATATTATCAAATATTCTCAACATTAGTCCACATGTATGTTATGCTCTTAAAAGAAGTACATTTATGTTTTCGAGGTGAAACATTGTTGTATAAAACCCTTTGAATACTTTGTATAATATGAATTGTTAAATCAGAGTGGTGGATTGGAAGCGTGGTTGGCCCATAACCCACAGGTCACTGGATGGAAATTTGTCTTTGACATGGGTTATATTTTTAACTTTATTTTTTTTGTATATTGTAAACTAACATATCAGAATTGCCCGTCAGAATTTGTCTGTAATATTTATATGCAAAAATTACAAATTTGTAACTTTTATCTTTAGTTAATTATGTTATTTCATTTACACCTTGTTAGTGTATGTGTATTTATGAATATTTATGAGTTTTGATGTGAAATAGGAGAGAGAATGAGTGGGATTGAGTGGTGGAGATTTATGTAGTACAGTGGGTCCCAGAAAATATGTAGATGTAATTGGTTTGACTTTTGATGTGAATGTGTTAAAATGTGTAAAAATTTATTAAAAGTTATAAAAGAACGGGGGCTTAGTAAAAGAATAAAACTTGAACAGTTAATATTTATTGGAAAATTTTATCTATAAGAAAATATAAAGTCCCTAAGAATTTGTTGATGCACTAAGGTACGAAACTTGACGAAAACAATCGGCTCCATCTGTGAGAATCCACAACAAAAGGTCATTGACAGATTTCCTCTATAGTTATCCTTTGGGCGTCACAGTGATCCACTACTCGCAGTCTAGATGAGAACTCATCGGCTCAGTTAGGGTCTCGTCAAATCCCTTTGCCTCTCCATAAAAATTCATGAAAGTCCATAAAAGTCTATTAAAATCTATCGGAGTTTATGAAAATATATTAAAATCAATTAAAATTAGTTAAATCCAACAAAGTTATCTACTTAAAAAATCTATTGAATTCCTTAAAAAATTTGAGTTTGATAGACATTCCTAAATTTTATTTATTCATAAATAATTTTGTAAACTGAAATATACAATTGTGATCTAGTGATGGCCATTCTTTATTTTTTTTATTATTATTATTATTTTTATCACCGATCGCAGAAAGGTATCCGTCACAAGCACAAAAATGAAACATACGTATATACCCAAATACAAAAACTCCCAAAATTTTATGAAATTCCTTTAGTTTTTCAACCAAGTCGTCAATTGCCCCAACCAAATCTTGGTTCTTGAACCAAATAAATGTTTTTCAATAGTCGAATGCTACCGTGTATAAAAAGCGATATACTAATATAATAACTTCGACCATTCTTCACCATCATTCATCACCCAAATATTATTTGGGGAAAATAAACTTTAATTATCATATTCTCGATACCGGCATCTACATTTTGCCTTCTAACGAACACAAAACCTTCAAATTATATAAATAGGAAAATGAATAAAAAATTTTAAACAAAAATTCTAAAACCCTAACGTGTAGCCGCCCGTTACCTTCGCTTTCATCCTTCCTCTCGCGCCACTCTCAAATCCTTCTCGCACTCTCGCGAGTACACTCACTCAAGGAGTCAAGGTTGCAGAGCCGTCTGATCAATAAAAAGGTAAAGAGTTACTTTTGATACCAGTTCAATATCATATCAGCAGGATTTTTACATGTGCACATGCCTCGATTATTGGGCATATACACCTACTTTTTTGCGCGCACGCATGCACACGACGCTTAGTTTCTGGGTTCAATCAGACAATCAGTTGTCCAAAAACAGGGATACACATTAGAACTTCTGTTAGTTCTCTGATTTTCTTCTCTCGTGATTCAGAAGCTGATCATCCAATCAGTAATGGATTCTAAACCCAATGCACCCAGGAAGGTATGATAAATATAATTGGATTGACTAAAGTTAAATGTGATTGGTTAGGTTAGTTTTTGGTGATTGATTGTTATGAATCTCTGCAGGTGAAATTTGCACCCAAAGCTCCTCTAAAGAAAGAACAAAAGCCTGTTTTGCCTAAAGTGTATCGTCTTTCACCTACTTTAATCCTGATAATGGATATTAATGGCTTCATTTTTTCAAAATTGTGAATTTGTTTTATTTGTTTATGCTGCAGAGAGAAGATAGAAAATGATATTGATGCTGCTCAGGCAGAGGAACTGCTACGCCGCTTCAATGTAATTCTAGTTTCTGTGTTCTCTTCTTTTTTTGATGGTGATTTGTGTTTCTTGTAATCTTTTCCTTGTCATATAAAATAATTAGTACAATTGTTGTTTTCGCAGGAATCATCTATGAAGATAAGGCCAAAACAAGAAAAGAAAGGTAAAGAGCTCTGTCACAAACTAGATGCATTTGGAATAAATAAGAACACTACCTCAACTAGCTACTTTTTCGATTTGCCAATTTCTTACATTGTGCAACTTGAAACTCTGGTAGAATTCATGCTTCTGATTTAGTAACAATGTACATGTAGCTCATTTAAAAAAAAAAAAAAAAAGAGTTGCCTTCAATTTCTTGTTCCTCCCAAATTCAATCTGGTTTCATACTTGTGATGTCTAGTCTCTCAGAGCTGTAATGCTTAATGTATGTGCCTCTCGTTTGCAAAACTCTTTGCAGAAGATTGTTCGTTGACCTCTGATATATAGTTTGTGTTTGGATAAATTCATGTTTTGCTAAAAACTAAATTTTTTGGTTGAATAGTAGTGGGGACTATGACATATGTGGATGATAATGAGCGGTAATGTGAAATGTGCTATTGATTTTGATGGTTGACTTTGATTAAGTAGTAGAAGTTATTTTGAGGTTATAGAAAAGTTAAAACCAACACATGTCTATTTGCTAGACAGATCAAAATAAACCATGTAATATGCTTTACTATGCGTTACACGTACTGTTATTCTTCCTTGCAATTTGATTAAGATTAAAGTTCATGTGGTTAAAATCAGCATTCCTTTTCTAACCGCAGCTGGGACTACTCGAGTTGCATTTGATTTTGGAAGTTCCTCAAGTTCCCTCAAGTCATACAGTGCTGCAAAGCATATTAACAAGAACTCAGCTGATGGCAAGTTAGAATTCAAAGCTCTAGTTTCCTCATGTATGTTAAATTATAATTTATATCATGTATCATCATGCAGGCAATGGTGATCGGCCGAGGGTGGAGAAAGAGTACAAAGAACCATGGGTAAATGAAGATAATTTCTCATTCCTCATGATGAAAGCCTATACCATTACAACTTATATGACTCTTACCATTTTTTGCGTGCTATGGCAGAACTATTACTCCTACTATCCCATACAACTCCCCTTAAGAAGGCCATATTCGGGAAATCCAGGTTAGTTTCTCTTTCTCAATGAAATCGTGTTTCCTATCGAGGAGAAAATTAGGGGACAAATACATATACTGGAGTTTGTAAATTATTCAAGCTTCTTCTGCTATAAATTGCTGTTGTATACTATTTGTAGAAATCCTTGATAAAGAAGAATTTGAGGACAATTCAGCGAGGTTGACCGAGGATGAAACCACAATAAATCCAGCTCTCAAGCTTGGTCTCATGGTTCGTTATCTTCCTGGAATAGTATATAGTGATAAACGATACACAAGCAATTTCTTGATTTCTTATTTTTACTTATTTATTTTTTATTTTTTTATTTTTTTATTTTTTTGCAGGAGGAGAATCTGGAAGATAGCATGTTCTTCGTTCAGTTACCAAAAGCTATGCCAATGACAAATGCAAATAATAATGCAGAGCAGGGGAGCAGTTCTAATCCCGTTAAAGCTGCACGACGAATTCAAAAGCCAGCTGGTATGGAATCATTACCACCAGGCTTCATGGGTAAAATATTAGTTTACAGGAGTGGTGCTGTGAAGTTGAAGCTTGGTGACACACTATATGATGTGAGTTTGCTTATCTAACAGGACCACTCTTTGCCTTAGTACATACACAAACTCTGAAATTACTTTTTGAAGTTTCAAATGTTACTAGAAAATATTGAACAGATAAATGAGGGCAAAATACTGTTTATATTTCTTTAAATATTTCACTTGGAAAACATAGGCTTCATTGAATTTTGTGTTTTCCTCTTTGTTGTTTTCAATTTTCAGTCTTCTAAAACACTGAAAAGTTGTTTATTATCGGAAACATATTTTTGAAAACACGGAAAACTTTTGTAAAAATTGTTTTTAGCATTTTTAGTGAAAACATGCTGAAATGCTGATAACCCTCGAAAACATACCATTGTTTTTAGCAATCTTGTGTGAAAGCGGAAAATTTGAAAATGAATTCAAACTCAAGACTTAAAACACAGCTCCTTAAATTCCTTTTGGGTTTTGGAGGCATACAAATTGTCCAAATATTGTTACTTCTTAAAGTAAAATCTACAAAATCTTGGATTAAGGTTGAGTTAGCTGATTCTTGGAGTGGGTACAGGTATCTCCGGGTTTGGATTGTGTATTCGCTCAAGACGTTGTTGCGGTCAATATAGAAGAGGAACATTGTTGTAGTATGGGTGAACTCAATAAGCGAGTTGTTATAACTCCTGATGTAGAATCCATCCTAGATAGTATGTCTGATTTATGATTTTAATTCTTTTCTTTCCCTGTTGTTGAGTCTATTGGCAGTGGCAGTTTTGGTCATGCATGAAGCCATTGTCACAGTCTTTGATAATGCTATATGTATAAGGTTATTTGTAAAAAGTTCTAAGATGAAAACCTTTTCCGTTCAATGTTGTGAATTTGTTTGTTGAACTTTCTACGCTAACCATCGGGTTGGGAATGATAGAAGTTGAGGCATAATTAATTATCTGTCATTCTTGACTTGGTTATCACTTCATAAAACTGTTTTCTTAGGCCTTGTTCTATTTGGTATTTACCAAATCCGCACGCAATTCCGTATACCTCATACTTATTTTCAACCACACACACATTTCCCAAACTAATATTAACCACACATTTTTACACGGAATACCGCGCGGAACAACTAAACCCCCAATCAAACAAGGCCTTAATCTTTTAGTACACACATGCAAATTAGTTTTCTGAAGTTTTATTAGGGTGGTGCAAAAATTTGTTGAATTGTCTACCTATCTTCAGGTAGAAGGTTTAATAGAGTAGTATATCGTTTGTGCTGCGGATAGTATAATAGTCAGTGTGTAATTAGCGAAGCATGTATATTAGTCGCTGAAAATGATTTGGCAATTACTATTCTATCGACCTTTTATGTCTAGTGGTGCATAGCGTTATCCAAACATCAACGCAAGCACTGTGTAGATGAAGGAGACCCCTCACTAATTTCATTAGATTCAAATGAGTTTCGAGAGGAATGGTTTGACTCTAATAATAATAAATTACGACCCACTTACTCACTACTTTCAAATTTACATTGGCCTGGGTTCAAATCCGCTATATTCCACTATACAAGATATTCTAGAAAAGTTGTTAACAATAATGCTATTTTAGATCTTTTTTTTTTTTGGTTACAAGGGGAAATCCGGGAAGGGGGGGCGCACAAGGGCGGGGTAAGAATCGAACCCGGGTCAACGGCCCGGCACGTGGGCGGTACTACTCCCACGCCACGCATTCGTTCATGCTATTTTAGATCTATTGAAATAATAATAATAATAATAATAATAATAATAATAATAATAATAATAATAATGCTATTTTAGATAAAGTCTGCTCCACCTTATCAAGAATCTTATCACCATAATAATAGCGGAATTCAATGAAACTCTCTTCCCTCAATAAATATCAATGTACTTTACTTGCTATGATGTCGGTAAGAAAAATAACTTGAGCTCATAGAAGTTCTCTTTGTGGTGTCCCTCAACAAATATTTTTCTTTCATAAGTTTTCCATTGTATCTTGACCGCTATTGCTCCCTTGACCACTTAATGGGCAGGGACCATGCCCACATGGCGACGTGGCGTACCGTGGGACCTCTACGTCGCCCAAAAAATTTTTTATAATTTTTTTAAATCTACGTTAAGTAAGATGAATAATACATAACAGCCCCCTGATGGCGGGGGCTCATGTAGGCCCCACATTTTTTTTCCCCAAAATTTACCGTGTGTGGGCATGTTATATGCCCACTTAGTGGGCAGGGGAGCAAATCTGGTATCTTGACATAAGGTAACATCTCGAGTGTCGTTCTAAACTTAGTGAAAGGAGTATCAAGGGTGCAGCCAAAAGTGTGTGGCATTCATATGTAAGATATTAATGTGATTAATAGAAGTTTGTTTTTCTCCAAAACTTTGACTATATATTTTCTCAAAACCAATGTTACCTCATAATACTCCAATGGCAAGCAGGGGTCGACAAACGGACCAAAATCGAATGAATCGAATTGGAACCGAAACCAAAAATAAAAAAAAATAAAAAATAAAAAATAAAAATAAAGAAACCGAATGGTTCTTCTGAAAAAATTAAGAATTGAGCCCAGACCAGAACCGAAAAATAAGAAACCGAAAATTGAACATTTCCCTTTTAAAAACTGAAAACCAAGTAATCTAGATTTCAATGTTAACTGTACATATATTTTTATAATAAATTAATTGTCACATAAACACTTTAATGCGCAATGCAAATTTGTAAATGCTAAAGAAATGCGTATGAAATATATATCTAAAAAAACAAATGAAGTATTGTATTTGAATGTTGCACTAAGATCCAATGAATTGTCTTAAATACGACACATTACGATATCAAGATAGGTATAATCCTATTGTATTTGATTTTATTTTGGTTGATGTATTGCAACAACCAACTTCAGTATTTTGGTTTTATGAGAATTGACAACAAAGTAATAAATATTAAAAATACTTGAATTGAACCCTAAGAGGTATCTTGCTTGAAAAGAACCAAACGGTTCCATTTTTTATAAAACTGAAATTTATGCTTCAATTCCAAATAGTCCAATACTCAGAACTGAACTCCAAATGCTCACTCATAATGGCAAGAGCCTTGAGAGTTAGTGCCTTTGTTGCCGTTTGCCATGACTAGGCATTAGGTGTTTTGATGGAGAAAGTAAGTTGTGATGTTACCGTTGAAGGTAATGTTCTATCAAGGAGTTGAAAAGAGAACGGTGATCCCGTATAATCCAGTGTGAGATAAGCAAAAGAGTTGGAGAGAAAAGAATAAGTGCATATAGTGGTGTCAAGATGGGCGGGTCTATCGAACCAGGACCGGCTCACTCGCTACTGGTCTGAACCGCTGGTCGGCCCGTGAACCAAATGGGCCAACTTGTAGTCCACACTAAACTGGAGCCCAAGCAGTCCATGTCCAGTATAACGAGCCAGCGATTAACTGCTGGCCCATTAATTAAATATTACAAAAAAAAGAAAAGAAGAAAAAAGTGCCATAAAGGCCTTTGTAGGCTAGGAAGATTGAAGGCTAAATGCCCAATTGGCTGACCGGTTGAGGTTGACCATCGGTCAAAAAAAGATTTTATTCATTAAGAAATACAAATTTAATTTAAATACAAATTTAATTTAAATGAACCAAATTTGATTAAAATGGGTCCAATTGGAACAATCTGAATAGTTTATATAAGTTGGCTGGTTCATTAACCCGCACGAGTTGACCCACATGGGTTGATCCGTATGGGTCAATTGGTGGGCCGGGCGGTGTTCCAAAAAATGTGGGCCTATCCGACCAGGCCTGCCAACCTACATGGGTGGGCTCATGAACCAAGCGGGCTATTCATAGGCCTACCTAGCCCGGCCAACCTGGATTAACACCTCTAAGTGCATAGAAGCAGTGTTGGACTATAACCCATTTTCAATAACAAAAAACACAAATCTTCACATTATGAATACACAAGCATATAGAGGTAGCCTTGAGAAAAAATCTCATTCTATATTTATTGTTTTTATTATTTACTATAAGATCTTTCTATTTACATTCATTGCACAAATTTATATTTATGCTTATTACTCGCTTTTCATATTAATGATAACGTTTTAGAGTGTTTGGTTCGTTAAAATTTGTTTAAAATTAGACCTCAGTAGAAAAAGAGAAGTAAGTAGATAGGGGTGGAGGCGATAGTGGGCTTCAGTTGGAAAAAAATTTGGAAGGTTTTCAAGTTTATCTAATGTAGCCCAGTTCAGAACCAAGTTCCAACTAAAACTTCCAATTCACTTCCAAAGCCCATTTGTTTAAGGGTCCGATTAAACGCTAATAATAAAACCCATGTCTCCAATTCCAATTATCCACACCACAAAAGTCAGACTTAGGCCGCAAGCTTGGACCTAGGATGCGAGGACAAGGCTACGATTCTGTGAAGTGCAAACAAATGCCAACTGCCCTACTCGATTATACTATTTTGCTTTTTGGATTTCTTGTATTTATTTACTTATTTATCTCGAATCTTGTTGCATGTTTATCCCGCAAGTGAACGGGTCGTGACAAGTAGTACAGTGATGAAATAGGATGTAGAACTCATGAGGATTGTGTTCGCTTCTGACGTTTGTATCACTAACCTTGACCGAAATATAAATGAGTTGGTGCGACTTTTAGAAATTAGGCAAACTAAATAAAAGAGACTATTTGCAAAATAAATAGACTAAAGACAAGGGAAACTAAGCAATCGAAATAGAGAATGGAGATTTTGTTTGTGAACAAGTGGAGAAAATTAGCACTAGGGTCATGATTTCACTTCACCATTAGTTCTCTTCCGACTTATCAACTTAATACAAATGTCCAATCTAGACAATAAAATTTCTACAATGTGAAAGATCTTTTTCAAGAAAGTTTCACCTATTTGCATGCAACACTAACTATTTCTCTATGCTTAATGATATACACACAAACGCATTGAACTCTAAAATTCTTTTCCACATTGCAAAAGGCATAGCGGTACTCTCGTCCTCTATCGAACCTTATGATCTTCAATCAATGGTCTACTTGATCTATGTTCTTTCAAACCATTAAATAAACCACAGATCTAACTTAGTGCTCAAGTTATAAACTCAATGCGACGATTGAAAATTCATAGATCAAACATTCGTCTAAGATGAAAACAATTCAAAGCATTAAAAAGATAATTCGAATTCAAACTAACATCGAAGCTACATAACCCTAGCACCACAAAGGTTTTTAGCCTTGCATGATGAAATAAAAACTAAAAAGATTAAAATAGATAGCCATAACCCGAACAAGTGTTGTGAAGAGTGGACAAATCAATATTCAAGCCTTGATTTCTTAATTCTTCTTCCCAATTGTGTGTTGTGTTTCTTCCTTCTCTGTTCCAATGTGATAAGTGCGTTTTGTGCATTTATTTAGGGCATGTGAACCCGTAATATTTGTCTTTTTATATTTAATTCCTACTTCATTTGATTCTTTATTGTGTTTTAGGAGAAAATTTGGAATAAGAAGGAGTTTGAGCAAAAATAAAGGAAAAATGATCAAAAGAAAGAAAGAGATATCAAAAGAAGGAAAGTTTTCAAATTCAGGGACAAGAATGTAAAGATGATAAAGATTGAGGATGCATTTTGATCTAGATAAAAGTGGAATTTCAACGTGGCTATTTCGGAATAAATTGTAGATCTTTTCGTCTACTTTCCATAGGAATTTGAATCACCTCAATCGGATTTCGAAAGCAAAAGTTATCACTAAAACGGTAAATTGCGACAGTGCTGTACAGTTAACCATGCGACCGCACGCGTGGTAGCATGGTTCAATCTTACAGAACGCGGCAGATTTTTTCCTTTTTCGACATTGAATCCAATTCTTGGGCTTTCTTGCACCTATAAAAAGCCAAAGTCGACCTAAAACAGGGGGGACGATCTAGAACAGCTTTGGAGAGAAAAGTGTAGGCAAATACGGGTTTCAAGCGTGAGGATTTCACCACAAACACCGAAATCCATCATCCGGTTATGGAATTCTTCTCCTTTTTCGTATTTTCTTATTTTAATATGTTAGGCTAAGTTTATTGTTGCGTTGAGGTGTAGATGAACCGTTTTATTTGATTGTTATTCATGGATTGTTGAATTGAACCAACAACTTATGTTAGATTTAAGTTTCTAATATTGATCTGTTTTCTTCATATGTTGAGTGCACTCAATTATATGATATTTGTGGTTTAATTTTTGAATTGAGAGATCCAAATTAAACTAGACATATATTAAAAACCGTGGAGTTCGATAGCGGATAGAGATATACCGCTATGCTACATGTGATCTTTTAATGTTTTCATAAATCATTAATGCGTTCTTGTGTATTTATGTTTACCATAGAGATATAGGTAAATTGTGCATGAGAATAGTTCGAATATTACTCGAAAGAGAATATTTGATAAATGTGGAATTCGATCTTTAAATTTAACCAAGTTGTCAATTCAATAATCTGAAATAATCGGGTAAAATGGGGATTCGAAACCTCTTCGCCACTTTGCTCACTGATTTTTCTCCAAATAATTTCACAAATTGCTTTCTAGTTTTAGCTTAAATTTTAGCCTTAGTTTGCACATTTAATTTTAGCTGTTATTTGTTAATTAGTTTTTAGTATAAAAATCCCACATTTTTATTAGTTTCGGTTAAGGTTAGTAGGAATTAAACGATATACTAACAGTCCTCGTGGGTACGATATCCGGACTCCAACAGTCTACTTTATTCTTTTGCGATCCGTACACTTGTGGTCCGGTTTTAGAGTAACAAGTTTTTTGCGCCGTTGCCGGGTGACTCTTTTTGTTTTAAACGTTTAATTCTCTAGCCCTAATTCAAATTTATTTGCTTTATTTTATTTTGCTCTTTAAGTTTAATTTTAGTTTTACTACATTATTTTTCTTGTTCATTCTCAGGTGCTTATGCGACGCATGAGAAGCTCATCACAACTAGTTGAGTGTGATCCAGAGATTGAGCAGACTTTTCACTGATATCTGAGGGAAGCAAAGGAAAAGAAAGATCTCGAAGAGAAGAAAATGGCGAGAGAGGGTGCCGTAGTGGTGAACGAAAGAGATATGCTAGTAGGAGATTTCATGACCCCACGAGTCATCCAGAGTCAAAGCAGCATCGTTTACCCCGCTTTTGGGCAGAACAACTTCCAGCTAAAAACAGATGTGATCCATCTTTTCCAGAATGGGCACAAATTCTATGGATTTCCGGATGAGAACCCTCATACGCATGTCTCCCGTTTCCTAGAGATGTGTGAACATTTCAAGTACCAGGGTATTTCAGACGACGCCATCAGACTAAGCTTGTTTCCTCGCACTCTACGTGTTAGGGCTATTAAGTGGCTTGATTCTCAGCCCATCGCCAGCATCAATACTTGGAACGACCTAGCTCAAAAGTTTGCACCAAGTTCTTCCCTCTGGCGAAGATTGCCAAGTTGAAGCATGACATTTCCATATTTCAACAACATGAGTCAAAATCATTTGATGAAGCTTGGCAACGATTTAAGAGTTTGCTGAGGAAGTGCCCACATCACGGGATCACGGATGGACTTCAAGTCCAATATTTCTATGCGGGCCTCTCGCCAAATAATAAGAACATGGTCGACTCTTCGTCTAACAGGTCTCTCTCTACCAAAACCGTTGGAGAAGCATTGGAAGTTTTCGAAAGGATGGGCAACTCAAGTGGCATGTGGGCAAATGAGAGGAGAAGTCATACTAGAGCTGCTGGAGTGTACGAAATAGATAACTTCACTGCTCTAATAGTGAAGATTGATGCTCTAGCCCACAAGGTGGAAAACATTGTGCAATTCGGTAATCGGAAGGTAACTCAGTCACTTACTTGCGAGGAGTGTGGAGCTAATCATAGCACTATTGAGTGCCCTATTATCTCTCATTGCACCGCTCAAGTTGATTTCATTCAAGGAGGTCAGTGCCAACCCAACAATCCATTCTCCAACACTTATAATCAGGGTTGGCGTGATCATCCACGCTTTGGTTGGAGGGAAAATCAAAACATTGGAGGACTCCAAGGGCTACAGTACCAACCGGAAAAGAAGCCAGGTCTTGAAGAAATGATTGGAAAATTTATTGAAAGGACCGAAGCTTATATGGAACGCACTGATCAATTCATGAAGAAGGCTGATATCGCCCTTCAGAATAAACAAGCCTCCATCAGAAATCTGGAAACACAAGTTGGGCAGCTGGCCAACATCATCTCAGACAGACCACAAGGCACGTTGCCTAGCAATGCGGAGGTGAACCCGAAGGAACAAGTAATGGCTATCACTACTAGAAGTGGGGTGCAACTTCCTGAGATCCATATCAAGAGGCCCTCTAAAGAGCAAGAAAACGAGATGATTGAGGAGATAGAGCCAGAAGATGGGCAAAAGGTACCGGTTGAGGTAAAAGTCGAAGAAAATGTGGAAAATTCATCAAAAAAGACATTAGTTCCAGTGAAACCTTATATTCCACCTATACCGTTTCCTCAGAGACTTCAAAAACGCCGATTGGATCAACAATTCTCCAAATTTCTTGAAGTTTTCAAGAAACTACACATCAATATTCCCTTTGCAGAAGCCCTGGCTCAAATGCCTCTCTACCTTAAATTTATGAAGGAGATGCTAACAAAGAAGAGGAAGTTGGATGATAGTGATGTTATAACACTCTCCGAGGAATGTAGTGCAATCCTGCAGGAAAAATTACCACCGAAGCTCAAAGATCCAGGGAGTTTTTTTATCCCTTGTACTATTGGTAATTTATTTTTAACAAAACTTCTGTGTGATACGGGTGCCAACATGAATTTAATGCCTCTATCTATCTACAACAAGCTTGGTTTAGGAGACCCGAAGCCCACCTATGTCACTCTCCAGCTTGCAGACTGCTCGTTGAGGCACACATACGGCTTGGTAGAAGACCTGCTTGTAAAAGTGGGGAAATTCATCTCCCCGGTTGATTTCTTGATAGTGGATATGGACGAGGACAGCCAGATGCCACTTATATTGGGAAGGTCGTTCCTTGTTACAAGTCGCTTTGATAGACATGGAGCTTGGAATGGTGAGCTTGTGCGTACAGGACGAAAAAGTGACATTCAGCATCGTCCCACCACCGGGAGCTTCACAACCATCTCATCTCTGCTGTGAAATAGAGCAGATAGAGAGAAAAGTGTGGGGGTTTTAAAAGACCCTTTGGAGCCACCTTAGTCAAGAAGAAGTGCTCCCAAAAGTCGGGCTCTAGACTATAAACGAAGCGCTTGGTGGGAGGTAACCCATCCCTATATCCGTTTTACTTTTGTTTTCTTTCGTAGTTTATTTATTTATTTATTTCAGTTGTTTTTCCTTTCTAAGCTTTAGAATAAACCTAACAGATCATCTACACCCAGCATAGTGGAACATGCCAGATCAGTCAGTCATCATCCTGCCTCACGAGATCAATAAGGGAATATCTGCTTCCTTTATCTTTTACTGTGTTTATTGTGATTTTTTTATGAGCTTTATTGTGCATGTCGGGGGCAGTGTACTTATTATTTTGAAGGGGTGGAGGTACTTTTTCTATGATGTCCAATATTTCTTTTGTTTGAGCAGTAGCATTCTTCTTCTTCTTCAAAAAAAAAGAGGGGAATTTCATGTTGTGTTTTAGTATATGGGTCAAGATGTGTATCGCCAATGAGGGCAATGTACTTATTTTTGTAATAGTTGGATATGGAATATTACCGTCAATTTTTATTTTCTATCACTTATTTGTGCATGACTTGTTTTATTGCGCACATAGTTGTCATTTAATTCTCGTTCTTGTCAAATTATCAAATAAATGTTATATTTCTATAAGGATGACCTGTGACAAACCTTTCATACTTAGAACTAAGTAGTCCTCTCCAACCATATGTTAGAATCCAAACTGGCCAAGAGGCCTAGTTTGGGGGTGGTGGGATTAGCAACTCTATGTTGGAGGAATTGTTGTTTGATGTATTTTTACTTGAATTGAAGGAACTTTAGCTAGAGGATCTAGACCGGCACTGATCAATACTATCATTCTCCCGGTTTAAAAAATGAAAAGAAAAAAGAGAAGAAAAAAAAAGAACATGCGTTTTAATTTTCTGCCCCATTCTCTTACCTTATTGACCCAAGTGATTAAGTCTGAGAGGTATTTCAAAACCTGGTGCCTTGAGTGAAGAGCTCGGGAGTCATCGACCTAAAGCTCGTTACATGGGTCCTTAAGAAAGCATTATTGTTGGGGCATTGCATTGTATTTCATGTAGTTCGCAAAAAAAAAAAAAAAAAAAAGAAAAAAAAAAGAAAAAAAAGGGACAAAAGAAAAATCCAGGAATTGTTGAGATTGATAGGGGTTTGAAGTGTTGGAAAGAGATTGGAAGGCGAGAGATCTGGAGGCTTGAGGGATAGATTACCGCAATTCTTTTAACATTTAGTCATTCTTCTTGACATCTTGTGTGTGGAAAATGCATGATATATTTTAAGAACCCGCAAGTTTGAAACACCTCAGGAATTGAGAGAAAATCATTAGGAGTGATTCATGAGCGAGGTGAGAAGCTGCTACCACTTGGGAATTCGGCATGGTTTCGTTTGAGCAATTTTTGGTGATACTTGGACAAGCACTTGAGTTACGTGATAACTAACACACCCATACACACCCCGATAGTCAAGCACTTAGATAAGTGAATTTTTTGGTGATTGTTCTATTGTCCATCATGAAGTTATATTTGCCTGAGGCTTATGGTTCACAGTTTGGCTACGGAGTTGTGTTTGTGGTTGGTGATTAGTTTGTTCTTGGGTTTATTTTTGTCATTGAGTTTAGTTTAGTTTTTTGGGGACGAACAATGTTCTAGTTTGGGGGTGTTTGATAAGTGTGTTTTGTGCACTTATTTAGAGCATGTGAACCCGTAATATTTGTGTTTTTATATTTAATTCCTACTTAATTTGATTCTTTATTGTGGTTTAGGAGAAAATTTGGAATAAGAAGGAGTTTGAGCAAAAATAAATAAAAAATGATCAAAAGAAAGAAAGAGATATCAAAAGAAGGAAAGTTTTCAAATTCGGGGATGAGAATGTAAAGATGATAAAGATTGAGGATGAATTTTGACCCAGATAAAAGTGGAATTTCGACGTGGCTATTTCTGAATAAATTTTAGATCTTTTAATCTATTTTCCATAGGAATTTGAATCACCTCAATCGGATATCGGGAACAAAAGTTATCACAAAAAGGGTAAATTGCGATAGTGCTGTATAGTTAACCATGTGACCGCTCGCGCGGTAGCATGGTTAAATCGGGCAGAACGCGTCAGATTTTTTCCTTTTTCGACGTTGACTCCAATTCTTGGGCTTTCTTGCACCTATAAAAAGCCAAAGTCAACCTAAAATAGGGGGGACGATCTGGAACATCTTTGGAGATAAAAATGAAGGCAAATACGGGTTTCAAGCGTGAGGATTTCACCACAAACACCGAAATCCATCGTCTGGTTAGGCAATTCTTCTCCTTTTTCGTATTTACTTGTTTTAATATGTTAGGCTAAGTTTATTGTTGCGTTGAGGTGTAGATGAACCGTTTTATTTGATTGTTATTCATGGATTGTTGAATTGAACCAATAACTTATGTTGGATTTAAGTTTTTAATATTGATTTGTTTTCTTCATATGTTGAGTGTGGTTCAATTTTTGAATTGAGAGATCCAAATTAAACTAGACATATATTAAAAACCGTGGAGTTCGATAGCGGATAGAGATATACCGCTATGCTACATGTGATCTTTTAATGTTTTCATAAATCATTAATACGTTCTTGTGTATTTATGTTTACCATAGAGATATAGGTAAATTGTGCATGAGAATAGTTCGAATATTACTCGAGAGAGAATATTTGATAAATGTGGAATTCGATCTTTAAATTTAACCAAGTTGTCAATTCAATAATCTGAAATAATAATCGGGTAAAATGGGGATTCGAAACCTCTTCGCCACTTTGCTCACTGATTTTTCTCCAAACAATTTCAATAATTGCTTTCTAGTTTTAGCTTAAATTTTAGCCTTAGTTTGCACATTTAATTTTACTTGTTATTTGTTAATTAGTTTTTAGTATAAAAATCCCACATTTTTATTAGTTTTGGTTAAGGCTAGTAGGAATTAAACAATATACTAACAGTCCTCGTGGGTACATTATCCGAACTCCAACAATCCACTTTATTACTTTTGCGATCAGTACACTTGCGGTCGGGTTTTAGCACAACACAATGTTCCCCCCTTCATTTTTGTGAGAAATAGCCTTTAAATAGCAGCCAAAACCGACTTTGAGACGAACCCTAGACATATACCATAAATAGGAGTTAGAACTAACGAGGAAAACTGCTCCAAGCAGTTGTACGGCTGTATCCCTTAGGGGGTACGCCGTACTGGCTAGTCTACAACACTTATGGGGCTTGCCTGCGAGCTCCTTACGACCATATCCATCCGGATATCTCTTCCTAGGTGGTTGAACTCTATCTTTTTGTCCGCTTTAGTCGCCAATACTGCCCGTATTGCTTCATTTTGGTCCTTTACTCCCAATTTTGCTCATTTCTTCGCTCCTATCAATATAAAGACCAAAAACATATAACCAACGTACTCATTAGTAAAAATCCACAAAATGTCACATAATTGAGACCTAAATAAATGATAAAAACGCACTTACCAAATCTCATAGCCAAAATAAAGTATTTCTTCTTTTTTTCCCCCCTTGTTTTTATGGATAAATTAATTGATAAGTTGTATGATGTTCTATTTAGGCTTTGTTGGAACTTGGAATTTAATTGGTATCCTGCTATCACAGGTGTCAGGTTTTTAAATTTAATTGGTAATTGGTATTAATTTTTTGTAATCATTTATAGTTTTAAGTAAAATGATTTATGACTAGTTCCTTGTTAGGGTTTTTACTTTTTAATCAGAACTAAGCATGATTGAAAATTTGAAATCAAATTTGAAATGATTTAGTTGATTTAGTGAACTAATAGGTCATAGGTTTAATGTTTAGTGTTTGCCCATATTCATTTAGTTGTAAAGGTTAGGACTTAGGGGTTATCATTTGATTTAGTTAGCTGATTTATTTCATAGTTGATTTAGTTAATTCTTGATATGATTTATTGATTTAGTTCACCAATTTGGAATTGGAATTTGAAATTGGAATTGGAATTGAGACTTTCGTATTTTTATTGTTAGAATGAAAAGTACAAATATTTTTCGCAACTTCAAGAAAAATGATGGTGAATCATCAAGTAATCTAAATGTCCCCCAAAAAAAAATTCTTACTCCAAGTTCAATATCTCGGTCAAAGAATAAGAGGCACAACTCGCCAATTCCAACTGATATATTTATTATGAGCATGACCTTGCGAAATGCATTCCAATATCACAGTATTCAATTGACAAGCAAGATGAGGTCCGCAGAGGATACATTGAAATGGGACCATTTCAACCTATTTGTGAGTATTCTACTCTCAAAATTTGAAGTCAACCAAATATTTCAAACTTCTTGGTTCAAAAAATATCCATGGCTTGAGTATTCCATAGAGAATGGATGTTTCTTTTGCTTTCCATGTTATTTAATCGACAATGACACAGCACAAAGCGACATGTTCACAAATCAGGGATTTCGAAATTGGAAGAGGGTTAATGCTGAAAATTGTGCATTCAATAGGCATGAAGGAGATGGTAGTTCACTTCATGCAAATTGCTGTGCAAAAAATGGACAACTTGAAAAACCTTTCTCAATGCATTGATGGAATGATCGAACAACAAAATTACAAAGAAGCCAACAATCATCATTTGTGTGTATGTACCTTGGTAGAAAAAGTGTGATATGGCTAGCATTTCAAGCTTTGGGTTTTAGAGGTCATGATGAATACTGGTTCTACTAATCGTGGAAATTTTATTGAGTTGATCAAATTACATGGACGAGCAAACAAGGAAATTGATGTCATCACATTGGAAAATGCCGCTAAAGATGCAAAGTACATGTCCCCAACTATTCAAAAGGTGATATTGAAAATAACTGCAAATTGTGTAGGACATAAGATTCATGAGGAATGCTAAGTTTTGCATTCTTGTTGATGAATCAACTGATTTATCTGACAAAGAACAAATGACTATTATTTTGAGATTCGTTGATGCCGATGATTTTGTTAAAGATAGGTTTTTTGAAGTTGTAAATGTTGCAAAGACTAATACATTGATTAAAAAGGAAATATGTAGTGTGTTGAACAAATACAAGTTGTTGCTTGTGAATTTATAGGGTCAAGGGTATGATGGAGCTAACAATATGAAAGGTGAATGGAATGGACAACAAGCTTTATTCATGACGGATTGTCCATCTATTTATTATGTCCATTGTTTTGTACACAGACTACGGTTTGCTCTAGTTACAGTTGCTAAAGAGATACCAGATGTATATATGTTTTTGCACTCACTATCTTGTCTTGTAAACTTTGTTACCTTTTCTTCTGAGCATCGCTCCCAGTTAAATTAAATTCATGTGAATGAGATAAATGATTTTATAGAATTAGGAGAACTTCAGACTGGTACTAGAGCCAATTACATTTGTACTTTACAACAAGCTGGAGCTACTCGTCGGAGTTCACATTATGCCTCTCTTAAAAGATAGATTGAGATGTTTGGTTCAACTTGTACACTTCTTGAGAACCTTATTACCGAGGGATCAACAAGCTCTACAAGAGGGGATGCAAAAGGTTTGTGCAAAGAAATGAAAAGATTTGACTTTGTATTTATCTTGTTTCTGATGCATGATGTTTTGTTAAGCATTGCAAATGAAAGATTAGGACGTTTTGAATATAATAAATTTAGTTTCATCTACAAAGATGCTTCTTCAAGAAATGTGAGATGATCATTGGGAAAGTTTTCTTTGGAGTGTGATGCAATTTTGTACGACTCATGAGATTGATGTATCTGAATTACATGATCATTATATATATGGAAGGTACAAGACGATCTTGCTGACAACAAAATAGGAGGACTATTATCACTTTAGCATATTCAATGCTATGATATATTTTCAGTTGATGGAATTGAATAATAGATTTAATGAGCAAGCATTGGAGCTTCTTCAGTTGTGTGAGACTTTAAATCCCATTGATGGGTTCAAATCAATTTGTATAGATGCCATTTATTCTTTAGCGGATAAATTTTATCCTTTGGATTTTACTGAAGACGGGAGAGATGATTTGAGGAGGCAATTGGATCATTATAAATGGGATGTAGTTCGCAACTCACAATTTCCAAACCTTGAATCTCTTCCTGAGCTATGTCAAATGTTTGTCGAAACAAAGAAGTCACATCATTACTTTTTATTTCATAGATTGATCCGTTTAGCGTTGACTCCCCCAACTTCTATAGCAACAACAAAACGAGATTTTTCAGTAATGAAACTAATCAAGACTCCACTTCGCAACACAATGGAGAATGAATTTATGATGAATTCCATGGTCATTTGCATTGAGAGGGAGATTGCTCTTAGTTTTGATATAGATTTTAGTGTTGACAAGTTTTATCGTGTAAGGACTCGAAGACTATGGCAAAAGTAGTACTTTTGACTAATTGTATTGCACATTTTGGCATTTTGTCTCTTAGATGTTGAATTTCAAGTTAATATCTTATGCTATATACATTAAAGTTGTATTATTGTTTCATTTTATGTGTTCGTTCTTTGTTCTACTTTTAAATGGCTTGCAACAAAATTTTTGACAACCTACTAGTGAGAATAATCCTACCTCCATCCCTGTAAATAGATCTTTTTATAGTAATATTGAGTATCATTTGAAACATAACGGAGACAGAACAATATTGGAAAGAAAGTATAGTTAAAAAATAATCACATAATTTGTAGATAAGAAATTTAAAAAAATTTTGATGACACAAAATGTGGACAAACCGGTGACCAAATAGCCAAAATGTCTTATTTAAATAAATAAATACATAAAACGTCTTGGTTTAAAAAACAAACAGGGTGAGGCTAAATGCAGCCCCCCAAATTTATTGAGCACACTCACTTTTGGACAAAAAGACAATTTTACCCTCCTAAACGCACCCCCTTCTTTCTTTTTTCTTTTTTCTTTTTTTAATTTTTTATTCCGTTTGGCTTGATGAGGCCGAACGTGCCTCATCCATGTTTAGCTTATGTAGGCCGAACATGCCGAAAAAATATATATATAAAAAATAAAAAAATAATTGAGGCTGAACACAATTGCTGTTTGCGAAGATATATCCTTCTACATCGCCATTGTCTTTTTTTTATTTCTTCTTTTTCCTTCCTTTTTTTTTTTTTTTTGGTATTCGACTTGCACAGGCCAAACACAAAAAAAAAAAAGAAAAAATGGGAAAGAAGTTGGCAACTTCTTCTGGACTTTTTGTTTTTCCTTCAAACTGCCATGGCAGCTTGAAGAAGTTGCCTTCAAACTGCCATGGCAGCTTGAAGAAGCTGCAATGGTAGCTTCTTCTTTTTCTTCCCTTTTTTTGGGGGCTTTTTTTTTCTCTTTTAATATTTGACGTCGAAGGGTAAAATGGAAAGTGGTTGGATTGGGGATGTAAGGTATGTTCTTTTGAGAGTAAAGTTGGTGGGATAAAATTTGATGTAGAATGTGTGGTTGAAAATTGGAGATGGAGTATTAAAAAATATAAAGTAATTATTATGAGATGAATGATAAATAGTTGAAAATAATGAGAGAGAAAAAGTGAATTTAATTTGGAGAAATTTAAGTTGGATATAACTGGCCGGTAGTAAGTAAAAAAAAAAATGGTTGCACTTAGCCTCACCCAAATTATTTATTAAAAAAAAGGAAAAAAATAGAAAAAAAAAAGGTCAATTCAACTGCCTCCCAAACACTTGACATCCTTCTCCTCCATTTCCCTATCCCTTCATCCCAAGAGCATCAACTCCCAGCGATGAATTCCAGTAAAATCATCGAGCACATCGTCCTCTTCAAAGTGAAACCCGATGCCCAAGTTTCTGCAGTCAACGCTATGCTCACCAAGCTCAACGCCCTAAATTCACTTAACCCAGTACTCCACCTCACCGCCGGTCCGCTAGCCCGCACACGATCACTATCCTCTCTCACCTTCACTCACATGCTCCACTCCCGCTACGCCTCCAAACCCGACTTGAATTCTTATTCGGACCACCCGGCCCACGTCAACGCTGTTACCAACTACGTCACTCCCGTAATCGACGACAAAATGGCGGTCGATTGGGTCGCTGATGTCACGGGACCGATCAATTTCCCTCCTGGGTCTGCAATCCGGGCTACTATTCTGAAGCTCAAGGAGGGTTTAGGAGAAAATTCAAAAAACGAGGTTTTAGGGATTTTGGATGGAATCAGGTATAAATTTCCTTCGATTGAGCAATTAACTGTGGGAGAGAATTTCTCCCCTGGGAGGGGGAAAGGTTTTTCGATTGGTTCGATAGCGGTTTTCAAAGGAACAAGTGAATTGGAGACTGCGAATTGGGAACCAGTGATGACGAAGATGAGGGAGTTTTTGGATGACGAATTGGTGTTGGATTATATTGTGCCGTTTGCTCAATCAGCTTGCCTTTAAGAACACTGTTGAGAGTTTCTGTTTCACCTGATGCTCTGTTTATGGGGTAAAACTTTTCTGCCTGCACTTTAGTTTGCTTGGTATTATTAACATTGCTTGATTTTCTTCTCATGGTGAATGATAGTATTGGGATTGTTAGATGAAAATGAAGTGATATACTTTTTATTAAATTGCTATGTGTTTGCATAATTGCATGTCTTTCATTTCATAGTCACCAACCCTCAAGAAGGATTTCTCTGTGGGGGCAAAAAATGAAAATCTTGCCTCAATTTCTTACAAAACTCATCAAATTCTAGTTTTTCATTCTCATCACAGTTGTTATTGTGCTTAATTTGGTGGAAGTTTCAGGATTTGTAATCTCTTCCATGGATTCTACCACGACATCAATTTCAACCTTTCATTTGTTCCACATAAACCTTTTATCGATTCCTTGAAAAAAAAGTTGTGACTGCATAAAACCGATATACTAGTACTGAAGATGAAGATGAAACGCACAAACAATCAATGAAGAGAAGTGACTAGGACAATGAAGCTTGTTGAACGTGGGACCTTTTCGAGTTCTATTTTTCTTTTTACCCCCCATCTAATAACCTCATCCATTGTAAAAAGGTTGGCACTAGTGATAGGCAAGAAAATTCAATTCGATCCAAATTCGATGGATACCCAATCCGAATAGGGCGATTTTTTGTCGATATAGCGATCTGTGGATCATTGATCCTTTCGATCGGATCAGGCTTGATCCGAATTGATTTTTTTTTTTATTTTTTATTTTTATTTTTATAAAAACCTATACCAGATGGATCGTATTTGGATGTTTTTCTTAATCCGATCCAATCCGAATCCGGTTTGAGGAATTTGAATTTGGATTTGGATTTTGGATCGGAGTAATTGATTTTGATTTGGATTTAGATTAGGCCGATCCGATCCGAATCCGATCCATTGCCAACACTATTCCACATCAACCAATCCTCATCATGTTTTGGTTTTAGCCCAGCATAAAATTGTTATGAGCTGTTAATAATGAATGATCTAACAAATGTTGAGAAAAGGAAACACAAAAGGTATGATTCTATGGCCCCGAAAATATCTCTTGTCCTCGCTCTTAATTGATCCCTTCTTTTAGAATGGGGATCATCGAAGAATTTGAAACCTTGTTCAACTGGGTAAATATATTTGCCAGAGATATAAACATTTCAAATGTTGTTTACGAAATTACACAAATACGCGAAAAAACCACACCAGCAACAGCTTTTTACACATTTTAATTGCTTAATCAAAATCTAGTGGACACAATATTTATGCTTCCTTCTCCTGTTTTGGCAGATCTTACTTACTATGTCTTATGGTGAGACACTCCACTGGTGCGCACGTTAAGAAATCAAAAGACATGGATTAGCAGTTACCCTATGCATATTGGACAGGCTTGGATTTTCAAACTATATTATAGTTCAATTTATATGTTTATAAATTGCATCCTTAATTAGTTTTCTTTGTTTCTTTTTTCTATTTCCTTTTTCCACCTGCAAGTGAACGATAATTTCTGGAATCGTATTGAATGTTAATCAAATAAATGTAAACTGTTTAACGTGTTGATTTGATTTTAGTTAAAATGTCATTAATGCATTGAGACCCAGCATTGTAATTTTCCGCCCCTTCACAAGTGCTGCATGTTATTTAAATGCTAATATTTTAATATCATGTTTACATGTGAATTATAAAGTCAATGTCTTAAAATTTCCTTTTAATTTATTAATTATATTTTTTTGTTCTTCAATTTTGACACCATTCATTTTACCTTCATTTTTCTACTACAGGTAAACAAATTTGCTAATTTCTTTGGGTAAAGAAACATGAATTTTTTTCAATGCTAGTTATACACAAAAGTGTAGATCATAAGTGGGTGGGTGGATATATATATGTATGCATGTATATATATATAGCTTGTTCTAGTGCCAACGGTCGGACCATAGTTATGGTCTGGCCATTTGATTTTTCGGACACATACGATCTCCATTTTGAAATTCGAGATCAAATCTAAGTTTGACACGGCCAGGAAAAGATTCAATAATTTGGAAAATTTTCCGGCGATACCTGCGGCGGCCAGTCAAAGTTTTTGGCCACTTTTTGGTCCAAAAAGTGGCCAAAAACTTTGACCGGCTGCCACTGTATCGATGGAAAATTTTCTGAATTGCTGGAGCTCTCCCTCGTAGTGTTGAACTTATATCTGGTTTCGGATTTCAAAATGGAAATCGTATGTATCCGAAAAATCAAACGACCGGACCATAACTATGGTCGGGCCCGGGGGACCATAACATTCCTGATATATATACTGATGTTGGCATTTTAATTTTGTTTTTGGTAACGTTGTGAAGAACACTTGAATATGACATGGAAAGAGATGGAAATAGAACTTTGAATTCGGAAAAAGTTTAAAACAAGGAAAAGAAAAGCGAAAGCAGAAAATGTTTTAGTAGAAGCACAAGAAAAAAGAATTCTTTTTACATACAATAGGTCATGATATTGTAAATTGATTTAATTGTTTATATGTGCTTTCATACATAAAATAAATTAATAATTGGTGAATTCACTGGATAACCAGTGACGGCTCAACCACAATGTCTAGTTTTAATTTTTGTTTTATATTTTAAAAAAATAACATTGACTCCATTGTGCTGCTCAATCAAGCTATAAAAATATTTGGCACCATCAAAATATTTTGATGACATAATAATATTTATATTTTCGAGAAGCTTATAAAAAATTTTAGAGGCATTAGCAAATATATGCAAGTTTAGACTTTCAATTGCAAGAAAATCAAAGAATTTTTCAATTTGCAAGATTAACAAGAAAAATTATAGCATTCCCAAAATACCCTTGATCATACAAATGGTGGCTCTTCAATTGGCATGAAATAGTATAATTTTTTAATGCTTGTCATATCCTACATATTTGCATTAAATGCACAATGTAGATACCAAGCAATCCCTCTCATTCCCGCCATTAGTTGGCGCCAAACAGAACCTTATCCAACTTCTTTGTTTCTTCAATTCCTTGACTGAATTAAAATCTCCCTCGAATCACTTTTATTCCTCTATACCATAGATGATAGAGTATAGAACAAAAATAGATTTCCAAACCCCATATCCTAAACGTTAAACCCTATCCCTAAACGCTAAACCCTAAACCCTATAACATAACATACGGTGTTATATTGTATCTTCTATTTTGTTCTCATGTTGTATTTTCGAACGATACCATGATGCAGTGTTGCATAAAAATATTTGTAGAAATATTATCTGTGTATCTTATTGGTGCAATACGTTAATTAGGAGAGGAGCTAGGAATCTATTTAACTGTGGGCGATGCATATAAAGTAGTTTCATTTAGTTTCATGTTTATCCATTGTTTACTTATCGATATATTACTAAAATATTTTAGAATTAGGGGTTGGAGCTAGGAATCTATTAAACGATTTCTTGCAATTTAGTTTCATTGTTATCTGCCGTTTACCTGTCGACATATTACTAACATGTTTTAAAATAGAAACATAGGGTAATATATTAGTTTAAACAGTAACTAAAATAATGTAAGATGTTAAATTACATTCTTCTTCATTGCTATTAAATGTAAGGACAAATGTTTATAGAGATGAGTGCACTTGTGAACGATTTGGAGCTTCAAAGTGAAAGTAAAATAGGTGAACGTAACAGATGACGTCTCAATGATTACTATCCATGCAAGGGATTGCGACAAAGACGAAGCGGTATTTCAAACTCGTGTTAGGGATTTCACAACTTGTTAAAGGGGAAAAATGGGAACGGAAAACATTAGATTCCGTCGTTTAATTTTTCAACATGAAATCGGGAATGAATTTAGAAATAACTACGTAATTACTATTTAGGAAAATTATGATGTAATATAAAAAATACATCTTTTTTAACCACCCAAAAAAGTGATCGATTCAACTTAAGCAACATAATTTTCAGAAATCTAAATCAAACAATTTTGAAGCAGTTTGCTTTAAAATATTGGCAAGTCCACGTACAACTAAACCAACAAAACTTAGTACGATGATTTTATACTTTGCTTTAAATTAATTCCTTACCCATATTTGATAGTTAACCTATCAAATTATTACGTAATTATTTCTAAAATTTGAATAGAATATCAACATCGACCATATTCATTTTAATATGAAATTCGACTTAATGACTAATCATGTAGTTATTGAGGAGAAAATGAACAAAATATTTCTAAAACTAGGCATAGAAGGAAGAGTTTAAGCAACATTGCCCATATAAGAGTAAGTCATGAAAATAACACGACAAATTGGGATTAAAAAGACAATACTTCTCCACAAAAAAAATAAAAATAAAGATATAAAGGGATAATACAGAAATTTCATTGCTCTTGTGTTGAATAGACTATACTTTGTTAGTGATCACTTATTCTTTTTCTCTGAATTAATTTACTATGTTATTGTCATATTAACTACGAACGTGCTAAAAATAATTGTGTATGGTTTTAATAGAAAATAATAGAGTTGTTTCAAGAAAAAAAAAGGAAAATATTGAACGCAATAGAACTAACATTAAGAATCAAACCTGTACATACGTTGAATTGTGAGCTAATATAGCTTCCACCATGACGTAAGCTACTTTTTGCTATACCACTCCCGTATTTGCTTTGTATATTTTACATAAAACTATTTTTTAAAAAATGAAAAATTTTCTAAAAATTTTTTGAAGTGTCTGTGATGCATCCTCATTACCTTAGATGATAGAGTATAACACGAAAAAATATTTCCATAACAATAGTTACATAATATTCAATGCACACTTTATTCGTCTAGTGAATAACGTACACTACATTGGAGCTAATAGCATATTGGGAAACTAAAATCTAGCGGACTTTACATCTCAAATGGCTGGAAAATGTCTACCAACTTGTCAACCAAGACCAATGTCGGGATTGTGATATTTCTTGCACGAGCACGTTTATAGTTTAAAGGGTGGAAGGAAAACACACAAACGTTATTAATAGACTACTCAAAGCTCACGAGCTTTTTCATCACCATTGTGCAACGTCCACATTGCCAAATTCATGTCCTGAGAAACAAAGATATGTTATCGAAACATAAAAACACTCGAATGTTTATCGACGATGACAACAAAACATAATCATGAGACAATTGAGTGTCAATATGCATCTAAAAATAATAGGTTACGTACCAATACAGTCAATTCCTTCTTCCCAGCTTCGATATCTTGTACCATTTTAAACGAAAGAGAATGAGGGTCAACAATAACCAACGAGCTGCCCAATTGTTTCATTAGTAGTGAAAGATAGGGTATGATATACTACTTTCAAAAAAAAAAAAGAAAGAAAGAAAAAAATAAAAGCAACAAAAAGTGAAAGCTTAAATCCTAAAATCTTATATGTTTCCATAGCAAAATTCTTAACAAAAATATAAAATTTTCATGAGATACCCTTTTGATTGTCTCTCATTTTAATGAATAATAACAACCCAACAGATCTTGATCCTTTTGATTTGGTCTAACAAACAGACACAATTGGAGATATCAGATAATAATACTCACTAGACGACAATCAAAATACTCCATTTGTCCACATGGGGTTTAAGTATTACATTTTTAGGCAATTACCAAGTCCATAAAACGCTATCATTATTTAGGTATTTGGGGAAAAAGGCATTTTTTAGTCCAAAAAAAATTTAAAAAGATAGAATTAAAAAGTTGGAATAGCTACGAATGATAGGGAGTCGCAGCTATCTATACTCTTTCGTATAGATGTGGGAGATTAATTCAGCGTAAGAATGTCAGCTGTAGAAGAACAAAATTCGCAACATTAACGTTCCCTATTGTTGATACTTTGCAATCTTATACTACTTTTGTATATCCTTATTCGGCATCTCTCTATGAACACCAAACTATAATTTCTCCCAACTAGTCTCCCAATAAGTGGTGGACTAATAATCTTGACAAACCGAGTTCAATGCACACTATAAGCTGCAGATCATCATCTTCTCCATCACAATATATGATTGACTAAATCATGCATCTATAATTGAAAATCTAAATCGAATAAAAACGATATGCCCACTTATTTCTTACAACAATGCAAGCATTAAAAAAAAACCTAAGTAAAAAATGGATAAAAATCAGTGGACATAATGCCATAATACCATAGCAAATTTGAAAATTTGAACAAAGCAACCAACATTATTACAGAAACCCTAATTTGATATATCATATTAATGCTTTCGGCAGTAGCAGAGAGGAAAATAGAAATTTTTGCGCAAACTTACGTGGTTGTCATCGCGAACGGATTTTTTGGGCAGAAATTCTTTGGCGTGACTGATTGGGTCGAAGTAGACAACTCTCTCTTCGGGTAATACATGCTTCTCGTTGGAAATCAACCCCCAAGTCGCCGGAGATAATAATTTTTTGTTCAATTTTCGGTTCAATTTTCAGTGGGAAGAAGGGAGTTTTTTTGAGGTTTTGTTTTCACTTTGCAGAGAGAGAAAGAGAGAGTTTGTTTGTGGAGAAGAAACTTCAAAGTCAAAAGGATGTGAAAAGTCTTGTCAAATCAAACAAGTTCCTATATGATTTTTTGGACTTGTCTTGGGGGTATTTTGGTCCTTAGAAAATACTACTTGGTAGTATTGCAAATGTAAATATTATTTGTTAAACTAGTATTTATATAATTAAATGCTGATATTGTTGCTAATATCTCAAAATTTTATAACATAACGTCCATCGCACGTTGGTATTGACGAATTAGATATAAATGTTCAATATCTCATCATGATTTGCCTTTAGTAGGACAAATTTACAGTAAAGCAATCGCAATTACGTGGAATAGAGTAAGAATTTCTCTGTGCTGGA
This sequence comes from Jasminum sambac, assembly GCA_018223645.1. Lineage (NCBI taxonomy): Eukaryota > Viridiplantae > Streptophyta > Magnoliopsida > Lamiales > Oleaceae > Jasminum > Jasminum sambac. Next base: position 9,784,975 of record CP073644.1, on the reverse strand, counting down.
TTGTGCTACGAGGTCTTGGGCCTCTTATGGGAGCAGCCCATTATAATTTGTCGCGCAATGAAGGTTATATCGGTCCTATGTTATGCATGTTTGTGTGTTATACTTGCTGCTCTATATAATAATAAATTAAAATATGTTTATTTAATGTGTCGTCTCTTTCGTAAAGGTGAAATAAAGTTAATTGTGTGCGTTATAATCCTAGTGGTGAGTGGTGACATCTTTAAATTAAATAAATTTATTGTGCGCGTTAAAAGCGACGTATTTGCACAATTTGACGAATAATGTATTTTTAAATTCTGAAAGTTTTTAAGCGGGTGTTAACGGATGAATTTTATTGTATTTTTATGAGTAGGAAGAGAGAGAATGAGTGGAGTTGGATGATAGAGATTTAATAAATGGAGAGATATATAGATGTGATTTATTTAACCAAATTTAAAATTTGAAATTCGAAAAAAATGCATTAAAATGTATTAATGTCTTGATGCTAACACTATGTGTAAAAATGAGTTTTTATATGTTTTTATATAATATAAGAGAAAGAATGGGTGGAGTTGAATGGTGGTCTGGTGGAGACTTTTATAGTATAGGTAGATCCCACGAGATATGTGGATGTGAAATAGGAAAGAGAATTAATGGGATTGAAAAGAATGTATAAAAATGTGTAAAAACACGTAGAAGAACAAGCTTGGAACCAAAATTTTACTACTGGTCACCGTTTTGTAAATTTTATCACGGTTTAGTCCATCCCACTTATATCTATTTCAAATAATTACGGGAGTTGAAGTCACATTTAAGTGTCATTGGTACATAATTAACCTATAGCTATGACGGCCACATGTTTTAATTATTTTTAACACGGTAAGAAATAATCAAATCGTGGAATAACCACAATCAGGGGCTATAATAATTTTGTTGCTTAGCTCGAAGTGAACGCCTCCACAATGAAGATTCATCGAGAAGTGATTATGTATAGTTAAAATGTAGGGGAAAAAAAAGACTTTATTTAAAATCGTAAAGATAATTATTTCATACAAAATGTGTAGTTTAAATGTATGCAGCAAAACTAATGATTAGAAAAGTTAAACGAAACGAGAGTTGAATTAATCAAACACATTGCATAATTTTATTTTCAATGAGGGTGTTAGAGGAAATTCTTATTTCATGAAAAAACTAACTCTTCAAATTAAAACATAGTTAAATTAGGTCATACGTAAATAATAATGAATATTAATTTAAGATCATCAATATTAATTCAAAAAGTTTAGTTTTAAGTTAAAGAATTGAAACTGGAAATTAACCGATTATAATTTATTGATGATTTTGTGTTGGTGAAGTAATAATTCTTAAAAATGTAAAATCATGCAACCCTTTAATCCATCCAACAAATTGCATAATTTTATTTTCACTCAGTGCATGTTGTCTTAAATTTTTTTCGTGAGAGACTAATCGTTAAAATATGCAGTACCTGAAGAATAATGAATAGTTAGTGTGATGACCAATATTCACATAAGAAATAAAAGTTTATTATTTTAAAAAAAAAAAGAAATAAAAGTTTAGTTTTAACTATTTAGTTTTAACTAAAAAAGTAAAAGAGAAACCAGATTATGATAATTGATAATTGAAGATCCAAAAAGCAGGAGGTAGATTCTGAAAGAAATGAGCTTCTGGGTTCTGACAGTCATAGATAGACAGATCAATCAGAGTCAAGAGTACATCTCTGCGACCAGTACTATATAATGTTCTCTCTCACACACACGCTTTCTCTGTGTAAAATGCACACTGTATACATATTATTTCTTTCGCATAATAAAGACTGAAAAACTCTGCGAAAGAAAATAGAGCCTGCTCTGCTTTCTACTGCAATACTGTCTCTTTTGCCAGACTTCAACGTGACTGCAACAGGGACAGCATTTCATTGACTTGGCTCCATTCCCCGTGTGCGCATCCTTGATCCAGGTGGAAACGCAAATAATAGCTAATGCAGGATTATAAATGGGAATCCCTCATGATCCGGTACCCGTCATGGGTACCGTATCCAATCTCCAATCTCACAGCCCCCTCTAATTTTGGGTTGGGTTTTTGAGGGGGGGGGGGTTTTGGTTAATATTTTCCTCTCACTAGGGAACGTTTCCATTGCGGGAACTTGAAGAAAGCTCAAATGGAAATATACAGAGGAATTAACTATTTAGATGAATAATTAAAGAACTCTTTAATATTTTATTCAATACTTAAAAAAATGACTATCTTATAATAAACCCCAATTATAATTTAAATAGAAAATCACTGATTTGACCATCAAGAAATTAATAAAATAAAAAAAATATACTTTTAAACTAATTAAGACACAAATATCCTTATAAAGATGAAATAATTAAGGAAATATAATTCTATAACTTTGTGCTTCATTATTCCTCTCCAGTTGGAAAAGATTCCCCCTCAAATATTGAACTGTATTTTCACCCAATGCCATGTAGCTCAAGTACCCCACTCGACAAGCCTACAAAAACACTGACACAACTATCCACAAAACATTGTAATGTGGCCGAAAAAATGCAATTCTGTTGTAAAATAATAGATTTGAGAGAATAGTACAAAAGTTTATGGAAAGATAGAGGAAGTAAAATAATATTTTGAGAAGGAGAATGAGAGAGTTTATTATTGTTGAATGGGGGAATGGACCCCCTATTTATAGAATTACAAGATTGTGGTAAATGTGTAAATTACAATACACTTTAAGGTAAAATAATCATTCACATAGTAGATATTATAGATAGGCATCCAAAGTGGGTATATTTACAATACTTTCCCTTGAATGACTATTTTATTTTATTAAGTGAAAGACAGTGATCAAAGTCTTAAGGCGCTGTCTCGTTAAAACCTTGCCAGTAAAACCCAGTGGAATAAAACCTGAACGAAGGAAAAAGAGTACAGTGCGAACTGCTCCCCTTCAACGTAATATCACTTGATATCTCCAAATCTATGCATCCCAATATTATATACCAATCTTTCAAACGCTGCAGTTGGTAGTGCTTTCGTCAATAGGTCTGCAAGATTATTACTGGAACGAATCTGTTGTACATCAATTTCATTACTCTTGTCAAGTTCATGGGTGAAAAAGAACTTTGGTGAAATGTGTTTCGTCCTATCCCCTTTAATGAATCCATCCTTCAGTTGAGTAATGCAAGCAGTATTGTCCTCGTATATAATGATTGGATTGGCTGTAGTAGATGATAAACCACACTCTTTTCGAATATGTAATATGTTGTATCATTGATTTCAGCCATACGCATTCTCAACTTGCTTCATATATTGCGATCAGTTCTGCATGATTTGAAGATGTGGCTGCGAGTGTCTGTTTGATCGACCGCCAGGATATTGCAGTTCCTCCGCATGTAAATAAATAACCTGTATGAGATTTTGCTTTATGTAGGTCAAATAAATATCCTGGCATCAGCAAAGCCAATTAATTGAGATTTAGTCTTATTTGAATAAAATAGGCCCATATCTACTGTTCCTTGAAGGTAGCGGAAAACATGTTTGATTCCATTCCAGTGCTTTTGTGCAGGAGCAGAACTATATCGTGCCAATAAGTTTACTGCAAAAGGCTATATCTGGTATTGTATTATTAGCAAGATATAATAATGCACCTATTGCACTAAGATATGGTACTTCAGACCAATGACCACTTCATTATCCTGTCGGGGTCTAAAAGGGTCCCTTTTCACAGCAAGGGACCGAACACTCATTGGGGTACTTAATGGGTGTGCTTTATCCATATAAAATCGCTTAATGATCTTTTCTGTATATGTAGACTGATGTAAGAATATCCCATCCTTTAAATGTTCAATTTGCCAGCCAAGGTAAAATTTAGTTCTTCCAAGATTTTTCATCTCAAATTTTTCTTTTAAATAATGAACTACTTTTGGAATCTCTTCAACTGTGCCGATAATGTTTAAATCATCTACATATACAGCAATAATGACAAATCTTGAGTCTGACTTTTTTAGAAAAACGCTTGGGCATATAGGGTCTTTTTTGTACACTTCTTTTAAAAGATATTCACTTAGACGATTATACCACATATTTCCAGATTGTTTCAATCCATACAATGATCTCTGAAGTTTTATCGAATAAATTTCACGATCATTCAAGTTATACACTTTAGACAACCTCAATCCTTCAGGGATTTTCATATAGATATAATTGTCAATTATACCATATAAGTTGGCAGTAACCACATCCATTAGCGTCATATTGAGCTTTTCATGTGCAGTTAAACTAACAAGATATCGAAAAGTGATTGCATCCATTACAGGGGAGTATGTTTCTTCATAATCAATGCCAGGTCTTTGCGAGAATCCCTGTGCCACAAGTCGTGCTTTATATCTCACCACTTCATTTTTCTCATTTCGTTTTCGCACGAATACCCATTTGTACCGTACTGGTTTGACCCCTTTTGGTGTTCGCATTATAGGTCCGAAAACATTACGTTTTTCTAACGAACCTAACTCAGCTTGAATGGCATCTTTCCATTTCAACAAATCATCTCTTTGCCGGCATTCATCAATAGATTTCGGTTCAGCAATCTTCACTTCATTGATTATATCAAGTGCTACATTATATGCAAATGCATTATTAATGATTGTTCTTTTTCTATTCCATCTATTCTTTGTGAAAAAATAATTCATAGAAATCTCTTCAATTTCATCGTCTTCGGGTACCTGAACCTTCTCAGGAGGTTCTTGTTTGATTGTATCTAATGATTCATTAAGACCTTCTGCCTCCTTAATGCAATTATTTTGAGTATTTGCTCCCCTCTTTTTTCGAGGATTTTTGCCTTTTGATCCAGTAGGCCTACCGCGCTTTAGTCGTATTCTTGATTCATTTGTGATTTCAGTTTGTTTTGGAATGTCAATTCGTATAGGAGCATTCTCAGCTAGAATATGTGATTTGTTATTCTCTTAGCATCCGTAAAAGCTTTTGGTAATCGATCTGCTGTTCTTTGTAAGTAAATTATGTTTTGAACTTCTTGCTCGCATTGCCCAGTACGAGGATCTAGGTTGGATAATGTTGTAGTATTCCATGTCACTTCTTTTTCCAACATTTTACATGTCACTTCCTTTTCCAACTTTTTATCTTGTCCCCTAAAGGTGGGAATACTTGTTTCATCAAACTTGCAATCGAAAAACGTGTATTAAAGATATTGTCTGTTTGGAATTCAAGATATCTAATTATGGATAGAGATTCAAAACCAATATATATTCCCAACCTTCTTTGAGTCCCCATCTTAGTACGTTGTGGAGGAGTAATGGGTACATATGCTGCACAACCAAATATCCTCAGATGAGAAATATTAGGCTCCTTTTTTAACTAATTGTAATGGGAAAAATTTATTGTTGGATATTGGCCTTAATCGTACAAGTTTCGCTCCATGTAAAATAGCATATCCTCATGCAGAAAGTGGGAGTTTTGTTCTCATGAGTAATGGTCTGGCAATCAGTTGGAGGCTTTTAATAAATGATTCAGCTAGACCATTTTGAGTATGAACATAGGGAACTGGATGTTCAACTTTTATTCCAACTGACATACAATAATCATTAAAAACTTATGATGTAAATTCACTAGCATTATCCAGTCGGATTGTTTTGATTGGATAGTCTGGGAAATGTGCTCGCAACCTTATAATTTATGCAAGCAATCTTGTAAATGCCATATTTCGAATGGATAACAGGCAAACATGGGGCCATCTTGTGGACGCATCTATTAAAACCATGAAATATCTAAATGGTCCACATGAAGGGTGAATGGATCCACATATATCACCTTGCATCCGTTCCAGAAATGTTGGAGATTCATTTCCGACCTTAGCTAGTGATGGTTTTATGATCAATTTTCCTTGAGAACAAGCGGCACACGAAAATTCACTAGATTGAAGAATGTTTTGACTTTTCAAAAGATATACCCGTTTGAATTTTCAATTATTCTCCTCATCATTGTCGAGTCAGGATGGCCTAAACGGTCATGCCAAATATTGAAATCCTTTGGATTTTCAATCTTCTGGCTAGATATAACATGTACTTCAATTGTACTGATGTTAGCATAGTACAAACCAAAAGAGTATGCAACCATCTTTTCCAATACGTGTTTCCTTTTGGAAACTATGGTAGTTATATATATAGATATTCCGTATTATTTTCTTTTGTTGTCTCAATATGGTACCCATTACTCTATATGTCTTTAAAACTCAATAGATTCCTTTTGATTTAGGGGCGAACAAGGCGTTATTGATAATAATTTGTATTCATCCATTTAATATTATATCTGCTCTTCCAGAGCCTTCAATAATTGTTGTCGAACCAGATAAGGTTATTACATCATTCTTTATCATAGTCAAACTCAAAAAGTGTGTAGAAGCATTGTCTGCTAGACAGATTTCTTCATCCATGATCTTGGAGACAGTCAATGGTCGATCAATGTTCTTTCTCCTTCAAAACAAATAATGGATTTTAGAATATTTTATTTATATATAAAATTAGGATATAACATTTTACACGCTCATATTGACACACATACGTATTATACATTATCATTTATTATACAAACACATGTTGCACATTATTATTTTTCATACAAACACATATAGAGGCCAGGACTATTATAATATTTTGAAGGAACATCAATTCACATTCTGTTGTTCATAAAAATCTGCAATTTCAAGATGTGTTGCACTTGATGGCTCCAAGAGTGGAGTGTCTTCTTTACATAAGAAGTTTGTCTCAATATTATTTCCTTTCTCCCTTTTAGATTCTTGATATAAATCAATAAGGTGTTTAGCAGTTCGACATACTTTTGCCCAGTGTCCTTTCATGCCACATCTATGGCACGAATTATCTGACTCCCTTATTGATTCCTTCATATTTCTTTTATAGAGATTTCCCAATCTTTCACCATGATTACTGACTTTTTTATATTTTGGGGAATTGTCATTACTACTTTTATGCCATGAAAAATTTCATCCTTGGCCACGGCCTCGACCTCTGCCTCGATTAATGCCAAAACTGTATCCTCGCCCATTGTATCCTCGTCCACGACTTGTAGATGCTATGTTGTTCACTTCGGGCAATGGCAAAGATCCCGTTGGACGAGATTCATGATTTTTCATTAACAGCTCGTTATTTTGTTCCGCTACAAATAAACAAGATATCAACTCTGAATATTTTTTAAAACCTCGTTCCCTATATTGTTGTTGCAGGACAACATTTGAAGTATCAAAAGTGGAAAATGTTTTCTCTAACATATCATTTTCCGTAATAGTTTCTCCGCATAATTTTAGTGTAGACGTAATTTTGAACATTGCGGAGTTATATTCATTCACTGATTTAAATGTAACCAATAGAAACGAGCCTTGGGGAGGCTTACAGCTTTCTGATGATCATATCTTTCTTTTAAATTGTTCTAGAGTTCCGAAGGATCTTCAACCATAAGATATTCATTTTTTAGTGCTTCGTCGAGATGATGACGAAGAAAAATCATAGCATTGGTATTGCACTTTTCTGAATGTTTCATTTTTTCTTTAATTGTATCACCAAGGTCTTTTGCATTTAAATGCATTTTGGCATCAAGAATCCATGAAAGATAATTCTTTCCAGTAATGTCGAGTGCCGCAAACTCTAAATTTGTAATATTTGATGCCATACTATAAAATAACAATAAAAATAAGTTAGAACATCAATTAACTAGACAAAATTATTGTTTTTATATCGACTAACTAGACAAAATAATTACCATTGTATATATGGTCATTATTAGGGCTAAAGTACCATATAGGTATTTTTTTGAGGGGGTAATCGCCACATTGGTATTTTTTTCAATTCCGGCGCCACTTAAGTATTTTAAGTGACTCTGATGCGCACATCGACCCAAATTTGCTGCCGGAAGAATTTTGTGGAATAAAAAATTAATTTCCCATTAATTTATTAATTTCCATCCATTTTTAACTAAAAAAATAAAATAAAAAATCATTTTACTCAAAAATTACCCTTGGAGACATCATTTTATTTTTGTTCCAAAAAATCCGGCTAGCCACCGCCGGAGAAGCCACCTCCGCCACCACCACCTGTCTCGCCCCACCACTCCCCACCCTTGTCGACCACCATTTCCGCCGGTGGCAGCCCCGTCGGCCCCCAAAACCAAGGCCAAGTTTCGGCCATTTTGGCCAAAAACGTGCAAATTGTAACTCCGGCCATCTCCACTGCAATTCGATCCCTACAAACCTGCGCCTCCACCCCTATAACTAATCCCCTAACTCACTTTACAATGGGTATCAACGGATTAGGCGTATTTGACAACCGCACTTCGTCATTTTTGGCCAAAAACTCTAATCGAATAATTTTGGGTGTCTCCACTCAATTTCTCAACATGGAGAGCAATGTACATGAGTGTCTAACACAGACCCAAAGCCAATTTCAAGTGGGTATTCACGGATTATGTTACACATATGGGTATTCCTCAAGGAATTTCTTGGTCGAAAATGATTGGATAAAGGATAAATTTTCGAAAATTTTCACCCAAAACGCAAAATCCAGAAGCTCCGTCGTGCAATTGATGGTGGGTTTACCAATTTGTTTGCACTAATTTCGCCAGCAAGAGGTCCGATGAAGAGAGGGGGAACTGCACGAATTCTCTGGCCGAAAAGGGTTTCAAAAAGGGTAAATAATTGAATTATTTTTTTTGGTTATATTTTAATGTTAAAAATGGTTAGAAATTAAAAAATTAGTGGGAAATTATTTTTTTATTCCATTACATTATGTCGGCAACGAATTTGGGCTGATGTGCGCGTCGGAGTCAGTTAAAATACTTAAGTGGCGCCGGAGTTAAAAAAAATACCAATGTGACGATTACCCCCTAAAAAAAATACCTATATGGTACTTTAGCCTCATTATTAGATTTATAAGAAAAGTAGGTTGATATTATGTTGTTTGGTAATAATTAAAGCAAGTGTAAAAAAAAATAAAGGTTGGGTAGATTAATAGTGATGTTGAGGATAAAGAGAACAAAATATTCTCTTATCTATCATTTTTTTAAAGTATGATTGATTACTTATCAGTCATGTGGTAGAGTATCATATTAGATATATGTAAAAGAATGTAACATAAATAGTATAGTTTAGATTTTCTTTTAATTAATTTAATTAATATAAACTGTATAAATAGTTAAACCTCCACTAGGTGGCAGTGCCTCCTTTGAGTATGGTAAATAGTAGTACACAAAGATATAGAAATTCATACAATTTCAATTTGTGATAGTTGTACTCATCACTAAAATGGGCATTTCAGTATTTGAATTGTAAAATAATTAAACTATTTGATGACTTCATCGACCATTTAATAATCCATAAATAAATTCTTGATCAATAAAGAATCTCTTAAACCGTCCCACATGGCGGTAAAACTATTTATCTAATATAAAGAGTGTGTGTATAGTCTACTATTTAGTAATTCCCAAATAAATTCTTGATCAATAAAAAATCTCCTAAACCGTCCCACATGGCGGTAAAACTATTTATCTAATATAAATGGTGTGTGTATATTTTTCATTTGGTGGTTCATCCCACCACTTGAATTAAATTATAAGAGTCTCTATGTTCTAATACATACCTTTGTTTAGAATAGGTTGTTATATTACCATTTGATTGAGAATATATATTCAGAGTAGAGCAGTCGTGTTGATAATGTGTTATAAAATAATAGATTTGAGAGAATAATACAAAAGTTTATGGAAAGATAGAGGAAGTAAGATAATATTTTGAGAAGGAGAATGAGAGAGTTTAGTATTGTTGAATGGGGGAATGAAGCCCTATTTATAGAGTTACAAGATTGTGGTAAATGTGTAAATTATAATACACTTGGGGGTAAAATAGTCATTCACATAATAGATATTATAGATAGGTATCCAAAGTGGGTATTCAAAGTGGGTATATTTACAATAAATTCCATGATTTATTGGAATGATGAGCCTTGAAATTGTAAATTATTAATAGCATCTTCACACTCGTGAAGCTAAAACACTCAATCGTTGCTCCACCACGGGAGTCAAATCGAGCTGCCTTCACATTTTCTTGAACATGTCCACCAATAATTATATTCCATGGAACAATATTGCACTTTGGCATCACAATACAATTTTTTCTCAAACTAGTCACTTGTAAAGCTCCATTCCTTATCTTTTCAAAATTATCAACCACTTCCGTACTAAAATTCGAGAAGTTTTCATATCTTTTATCTTTCAAATCTAGGAATTCTTTCATTTCTTCTTTGTCGTCTGTGTCACAATTAATCGAATCTTCATACTTCTCACTAGACTTAACACCAACTAAAATAGGATTAACACAAGCTAAAAGACTTTTGTCGGATTCCATCTCGACATCCGTACAAAATCTATTGCCTTTTTTTCACGATGGTTGCTTGCCAATCACAAAACCAAAGGTACCCCCTAGACTGTCGGTAAACTCTCCATCCCTGAGGTCTTTGTCTAAAATCCTGTCCACAATAAGACTTGCGATTAATTCCACCATCGCGATAGTCTCTCCTATTCTTAATGCTCACATCATGACCATCACCTCGTGCCTCTTGCCCATAGCCGAAAAAGTCTTCCAATTCCGCCACCCACTGTGCCAAAGTTTTCAACCGTTAGCGGATTTGTATTAGTTCATCTCTGTCATCACCAATATCATTCTTAGCACCATGTTGTCTTACCTGTCCTTTTCGATTCACTATCAGGAATGTAGACGATGCTCTAATACCAACTAATACCAGTAGAAGTGCAAACGAAAAAAATACAATATTATAAATGGAAATTCAGAGGTGAATTAGCTGTTTAGATTGATAATTGAAGAACTCTTCAATGTTTTATTTAATACTAAAAAACGATCCCCTTACAATAAACCCTAATTATTATTTAAATAGAAAATTCCTAATTTGACGATCAAGAAATTAATAAAATAAGAACATGTACTTCTAAACTAATTAGGATACAAATATCCTTATAAAGTTGAAATACTCAAGGAAATATAATAAAACTAAATTCTTAATTTAAATAATCTTCTAATCTTCTATAACATTGTACTTCATCAATCCTATATTTATTTACATTATCGTCAAATATTATCATCCAATTTTTTTTTTTTAATTCTTCTAATCAACATCAATGTACAACACATGTTATTTTCTAAATATTTCTATATGTTTGTTAAAAATGTAAACATTTTTTTGTTTTGGTTATCAAAATTTTGTGACAGTATAAAATATGTCTATATTTTTCAATTGAACATCTTAATAGTGTTGATGCTATTTTTAAAAAAGATGAAACGATTTGTAAAACTCACAAAGTGACTAAGTAAATGTAAATACACAAGTAAATAAACTAATTCAACAATATTAGTCGTTTTATTAAACGTGGTAACGAAGGAAATAGAAAGTGTTACACTAGATCTTGACTCATAGGAAATTGGAATATCCATCAAAACATGATAAATTTGACATTGTAATCACAGAATGTGGATTTAAGATCAAAGCATGTGATAATTGTGTTAATTGTTAATATAAAAAGACACTAAAAATAATTATATCATTTTATGTCTTTACATTGATGAAATATTTAGAATTTCATTTGAGAGTTTGAAAAATCATTTTCAAGAACCCTTTTATTAATTTGACAATTTTTTTTTTCATATTTTTGGATTTTTTCCCTTCACTTTCTGACTACACATTTAGAAATCATTTTCGTTGGAATCTCTTCCAAAGAAAAATTTATTCTTCAACATGGAAAATAAGGACTTAGCTAATATGACACTTTCATTAAATTACAAGGATATTATCTCATGGACTTATACTCAGTGGCGGAGCCAGGACAAAAATCTACTAAGGGCACACGGTAACCGAGTAAATTTTTTCTTAAAGAAGTAATAATATAGTACTAGTAAAAATATTATTGAACGTGTTACTGGTGGAATACGCCATGGCTCGACAGGGACCCACATGGCCCAAATTTGCATCCATGTGGTACGAACCCCTACCAGAAGGACATGATCTGTTGGTGTCGAGGCAATCCTCCTCGGCGTTTACCAACACCAAAGCATTACCTTCGAGAAGGCACTCCGGTCACAGACACCAACCACCCCATATGCCCATTCAGTCACAATCATTGACCTATAAGTACAAAGGTCATAGTGAGACGTCACATCAGCCACCATGCTACATCCCTAGGATAAGATCAAAGACCAATAGCATCCAGACAAGTGGAAGAGCCATCATTAGAGGCCAACTAATGCCTTTAGGGAGGCCATAGTATATATACACCGGAAGAAAGAGTCCAAGGTAAGAATTCTCTATTTAGAATACTATTCTTCTACACTCATTCACAAGAGCCTATAACTCTGTCAAGTGGGTCTCCAGAACGCCTCGGTTTAGGCTCTACAGTGTCACCCACACTTAAATTATGACCTCTTACCCCAGTATGGCTGACTCGACCGTCGGAACACTTGCGATCATCGGCCCCCTCTCCATCTGAGCGGAGGTCGCTAGTGATCAACGCCTCTAACGTGTGTCCCAATGTGTAGGTGAAAATAGGGAGAAGATAGAGGCGAAGAGTAACTGTGGGCTCTCTTTTCCAAAGATCAATAGTTTGGTGCCGTCTGTGGGAAACCACACTTATAACCACGAAAGAACCATGGGGACAAAAGCATTCACCAATCAGAAAAGTATAAGCTCAGAGAAATCTATTTGACGCCTCATCACGCGGCGACTATCAATGGCAAAAGAAGGAGAAGGATAGCGAGACGTGCGACTTCCTGTGGAGACAGATGAGGGAGATGGCCGACAACATGGCACAGATGGGCCAAAGCCACATTGCCATCTGGGAGATGTTGATGAACCTCGAAATCTACTGCCACATCTGTGGTGAACGAGGTAGTAATAGCGAAAGACCCCCATCTCCTCAATACCGCAAAATACTGGAAGATACCAATCATCATGATGTTCCGGCTCTACCTCCATTGAAGCCATCTTACCATACTATGCACTCCCACAGTGTTTTCAATCGCCTAGGGCCCATTGGTGATAGAGAGCCGCAACCCTACCGTCAAGCCTGCCTGTCTCCTCCAGCACAAACAAACCTCCAAGGGAGGAGGGGACAAATGAACAATGACTAGACATCGGCACATGAGATCCCCTTGCAGTTGCGTCAATAGGCTAATCCCCCTAGCATTCATACCACACTGAGTTGGGGAGAAGACGTTCTCTATAATGGTCCAATGAGCAAGATGACAACAAGTACAACTTATCCCTGCCCGTAGCTTTCAGGAGAGCCCCCATCACCCCTAACTTCAATATGCCGAAGTTTGACAAATACGCCTTACGAGGCAATCCCAACGTACATGTTACCAAGTATTGAGCCATAATGGATCTAAAAGGTGTAATCCCACTTTAAAAGCCATGGAATTTCACCTCACCCTCATTGGAGTAGCGAAGAGCAAGGTTCTAAAAGACGCGAGGCATGACAAGGCGGCGAGACCAAGCCTTAAGCTTTGGAAGCCTACGCGTGAAAAGGCATTTTCAATGTTTTATTTTTATTTTAATTATTCTAGAGTGATAAATAAATATAATAATGTGTATTTACAAATTTTCATATACAAAACCAACATACTTTTCAATTTTCTAATAAAAATATATAGTCTAAAGTTTTAATAACTACATGTACAAATAGTTGACGAGATACTAATCAGATGCAAACTAAAAAATTTAAACAATGTATCGCCATCTATATTAAGAGACAATAATGGAGTTATTTGTATCGTAAAAGCAGGGTTTGCCGTCTTCTGTTTTTAACCGATTATCTTCTTTATTTTTTGGAGTCGGTAATCTTCTTTCAAAAGTTTTTGAATTATAATAAGATAAATTTGATTGGCAAAGTCTTAAAAGATATGACGCCTTTATTGCATTTGTGGAATTGATGGCTTTTTAATTTTATCATAAATGTTAATTTTTTTACCCAATTAAAAAAATAATATCTCGTTAAAAAAAAGGCGCGCACTTAGGTGCGCCTATACTCGTCGGGCAGGTCTTTTCGTGCCTTTTAAAGGTCAACTCGAAGTTGACTATCTTTTTCTATGCCTAGGAGGTATCCGAGGCGTTGCTAAAATGCCTCACGCCTAGGCACACCTAAGCCGCGCCTTTTGGCGCCTTTTAGAACACTGGCGAAGAAGTGGTATATGTGCCTGCCGATGCATCTCTTGTTGGCCAGACCTCAAAAGAGCCTTCTTGAACTACTTCACTCCGGCAAAGCCGCATTCCATGCCTGTCCAGGCTCTCTACCACATCAGACAGCAGCCAAATGAGACGCTGCAAAGTTACCTCTATAGGTTTAACGCTGCCAGGCTTACCTGCAATACTTTTATCGATGCCGAGGTATTGGCAGCCCGGAAATGAGGAGTTAATGAGAACCACCCCTTCTTCTGAGATATCAGAAACAGGAAGCCAACCATGCTCGACCAGCTAAATGAAATGTTCACAGAAGAAATCGCCTTGGAGCATGTAAGGATCAACAGAAATATGAACATGCCGGGTCATAACACGGGGTGACACTTGCAAATCAGCGAAAGGCTAGGAGACTAATCTTGAAGGCAGTAGCGGAATGATAGGCGAGGAAGACCCCCTTCCAGAATGGGCTACATCGCGTTAGCCACCAAAGGAATCTTGCCTCCCAATTCCCCGTTTCCACATGCAATGGTCCCAGTGTATTACGACCAGCGCCCTACTCAAATGACTTAATACAAGGCAGGAATCAGCTCTACTGCCCCCAACACTCAAGATCAGTAGCCATATTGCTGTGTCCACCAAAGCGGCCACAGTACCGAGGAGTGCTAGGCAATCAACAAAACCAAAGCAGAGGCAGCACCCGATAGTCGAGCCAAAGTCACGGACATGATGACATTCCTAGCCATCGACCCCAAGGAAGGAAGGTCAAGCAGAGACACGGGGAGTACCAAAGAGAGATAAAATGCGAAATTGAGCCTCGCGAAGATAGAAATGTGACGAGGCTGTTGCCCCCAAAGAGAGAGGGAAGCAAAAGATCCTAAACCGAATCTCCCTCCAATGAGAGAAATCGATACCATCATCGAGGGTCCGTACATCGGTTGGCAGTCGAGGAATGCCCAGAGAAACTACATAGGAGAAGCAGAAAGCCAAGCAGACTCTACATGGCATCAGCTTCACTGAGGTACACATGATCGATGTCCACTATTCCCACTGCCATGCCCTAGGTCTTGGAGCCAAGATTGCTTGAAATGGCCTTTCTTACATGTTGGTCGACAACAGAAGCTCAGTCAAAATCATAATCGCAAGCACCTACGAGGAGACAGACGTTCCCTCATCCCATCTTCTGACCCGTTATACGGGGTCACGGGAGATTTCCTCATCCTCAGGGGGTGTATAACTTTGTCCACCATTATAGGCGGAGGATCGTGATCTGTAACAACATTCATGCAATACTTAGTAGTTGATTGACCTTCAGTCTACTACGAAGTACTGGGCCACCCATGCTAGAGGACCTCTGCGCTGCCACCTCCATCCATCAACTTTCTCTAAAATTCCCAATTGAGCACAATAAAGCAAACCTTAGAGGCAACCAACCCGAGGCAAGGAAATGTTACCGTAATACCATTAGGAAAGCAGAGAGGATGAAGGTTGACATGGTGCTTTTAGATGTTGAGATGGTTGATGTGGACCCCACTCCGAACGTCGAAATGATTGACCTAGGAGAAGGCACCTTAGTGGTGAAAAATGTGCTCATGGAAGAAGCTAGCACATTGGAAGACCTGGAGCTCCGAATCGAAGGAGAGATTTTTCCTGTGCCAATGCAACGGAAGAACTGGAGCTTTTCCCAACAGATTTGATGGGCCTAACTAGAATGCTTGAAGTGGGAGCTCGTCTACCCTTAGCAGAAAAGGAAAAGTTAACAGATTTCTTAAAGAGCAGCCTCGACGTCTTCGCATGGAAGCACGGGGACATGGTCAAAGTAAGCTACCATAGGCTTAATGTCGGTCCATCACTCTCAAGACATTTCCGAAAGCGCCGAGCCCTCAAAGCCGACAAATATGAGGCGCTGGTTAAGGAGGTCTCCAATCTCCTAAGAAACGGATTCATACGCAAGGCAATATATTTGAAGTGGGTCGCCAACCCCGTCCTTGTCAAGAAGCCCAATGGAAAAATGAGAACTTGCATCGACTTTACCAACGTCAACCAGGCATACCCGAAGGATAGCTTCTCCTTGGCTGGAATTGACCAATTAGTAGATGCCATGGTTGTACATGAGCTCCTCAACTTCATGGACGCTTATTTCGGATATAACCAGACACGATGAACCCCCTCAACAAGGAGCACACGTCATTCACTACCGACCAAGGCCCTTACTCCTATAAGGTAATGCCATTTAGCCTAAAAAAATCCTAGAGCAACCTACCAGAGGCTGGTCAACAAGATGTTCACAAGGTAACTAGGGTGAACCATGGAAGTCTACGTAGATCAAATGCTGGTTAAAAGTACTCACGCCATTAACCATGTCACCCACCTAAAAGAAATGTTTGGGATATTAAGGTAATATCAGATGAAACTAAACCCACTAAAATACGCATTTGGGGCTGCTTCAGGAAAGTTCCTAGGCTTCATGGTCAATCGATGAGGAATCGAGGCCAATCTAGAGAAAATCCAAGCCATCTTGGATATATAACCCTCCCGGAAGATAAAAGAGGTTCAATGCCTGACCGGACGCATAGCGGCCCTAAACCATTTCGTCTCGAAATCAATCGATAAGTGCCTTCCCTTTATCAATGTGTTTAAGGGAAGAAAAAATTTCAATGGGCCCAAGAATGCGAGGACGTCTTCAAAGCATTGAAGGCCTACCTCGGCGAGGTACCCTAACTATCAAAGCCAAAGAAAGGAGAAAATCTACAAATTTACCTGGCCTAAAGAGTACCTTAGCTAGGTCTTAATTAGGGAATAAAATTGGGCACAACTCTCCATTTATTATGTCAGCAAAGTTCTCCTGGACGCAGAGACATGGTATACGGACATGGAAAGCCTAGCTCTTGCCTTTATCACCTCATCCAAGTGGTTGCGTCCCCACTTCCAGGCTGATTCCATTGAGGTGCTAATCAATTACCCGCTGAAATAATTGCTGTAAGAGACCGAGGCCTCAGAAGAATACTAAAATGGCAATCAAGCTTAGCGAATTCAGCATCAGCTTCAAGTCTCAAGCCTTCATTAAGGATCAAGCACTAGCTAACTTCGTCGCTGAATTTATCCATCCACCGCCTCTCCTAAACGAGGAATCTCTGACAGAGGCGGTAGCATGGCACTTGCTGGTGGACTGATCATCCAGCGAGGACGGGTCGGGGACATGAGTAGTCTTAACTACCCCCGAAGGACACAAGCTTGATTGTGTGAATAAGAGACGAAAAGATTTACATTTCAAAGTGGATGAGAAATTTTTTCTAAATAGCTTCAATGAAGGGAGTGATAAGGTTTTGGAAGAAATGGAAACTAAGGCCTAGATTCATCGGAACCTTTGAGATTCTTGAAGAGGTCGATGATGTGGCTTATCGATTGGCTTTACTGCTAGGATTATCTGCATTACATAATGTTTTTCCACGTCTTGATATTGAGAAAGTACGTGCACGATCTAAGCCATGTCATCAATTACGCTTCACTGGATGTGAATAAAGATTTGACGTAAAGAAAGTTCAAATTTTGAGGAACAGAGAGACCACATTAGTTAAAGTCTAGTGGAGTAGACATGGAAAGGAATAGGCCACTTGGGAAAAAGAAGACGAAATTCTAGCTAAGTACCCTAACGTTCTAAATTAAGTAAGTTTAAATTTCGAAGACCAAATTTCTGTACGTAGGGGAGGTTGTAACGACCAAAGCCAAATTTTTTAAACTTTTAAGATAAAATGTCACCGTGACTACTTAACCTATTAAATTGAGAATTTACATTAAGCGCACCTCTAACAAAAAAAAATTCAATTTAATAATTTAATTGGGTCAAAATTTTATTAAGGGACAATAAAATTGTCCATTGGGCTTTAGGCCCAATTATTAAATCAAATGCCCATTTAAATTCCTATCGGGCCTTTATATTTGGCTCATTGGGCCTTAAGCCCAACTATCGATTTGAAAAGCCCATCCTAGCTCAAAATTTTATCTTTGAGGAAGTTAGAAACATGCGTTAATAGAGAGTTCTTTCTCAGCTCCAGTTTTCCACACTTAGCTCTCTCTCCCCATCACCCTCAAATTCCTCAAATACGTAGACTCATCTCACACACATACATCTTTTTTTTCCTGAAAGAGCAACCATATGTAATTCTCAGGGCAATCACCTCCATATTCAGAGTAGTAATCAAAGCAACAACTAGGTAATCTCTTCTACCAGTTCGTAACAATTTCCATACAAATTTGCTGTGTCAAGTGAAGTAATGATTCTACTGCTGTTATTATTTTTTTCCTACCATTCAATTCCATACCGTAAATCTAGTAATGAGATAGAACGCGCACACACACACGCCTACACCAAGCCCAACCTTACAAATTGGATTCAAACGTATATATGTGTGTGTCCTACTACATCCCAGACCAATTTAGTCGAAATTTTCCAACACAGATGCTCAGCTCATCATCTTCATAGATTACTCAATCAACCATTCACAGAAACTCAGCCAAATGGAAACAACACACACAAATATAGAACTAATCCATCATCTTCATCCTTTGTTCAAAAAAAAAAAAAAAGAAGAAGAAGAGAAGAATAAGGGAGATGGGACAAAGAACTTGATCTCAGGACTTGGCCATGACCCCCTCTTCTTGACTTTGAAATTTCCTCCATAATCCGCTCCCAAAATTGTAGTAGAACCTATAACTTGATTGTAATTGACAATTTTTTGGCCAAATTCAACTGGAAATCCACCATATCCTTATGACAAAAGTCAACCCGAGTGAGTAGTGAGTCTCTCCAGGTTGCTCCCTACGCCATGTGACTGCATCATCACTGCCCACCGACGGTTGGGCCAACTGCATCAGAGGCGTCGGCCTGTGGCGGGACCTCTATCCCTTCTCGCTGGAGTCGTCTTCGTCTCCTCTGTGTTTGTGTCGTGCGATTGTGAATTGACGAGACCAAGCGCCGATTTTTGACTCTCAATTGGGGTTTTGCAATCTCAGTCCCTATAGATTCGAGTCCCTTGTAGGTTGGTCTCTAAAGCCAACTATTACCTTCAATTGAGCCCCATCAAGTTTTAAAAACTCAAATTAAGCCCTCAAAGACTTGGAACTACTTCAATTGACTCCAATTTGACTTATTGCATTTGCAGTCAAGTCCCCAAGTTCTGAATTAACCATAAATTAGTCCCCCAATCGACAATTCCTTTCAATCAAATCCCAATTAAGTTTCAAAAGTTCGATTTCCATCCCTAAAGTTTTAATTGGGTTTAAATTTAGCCCTAGTCGACTAATAACTTCAATTTCAACCATCAAATGAACACTTCTCTTTCAATTTAGCTCAAAATAACTTTTAGAGTTGTCAATTAGGCCATAAAACTTTAATTAAACACCTTAAAACCCAAATAAATGATTAAAGTTTAATTTTAAGATTTAAAATGCTAAAGTATGTTTAATTTCTTCTATTAGACGTCGTGCAAAGTCCGTAGAGGTGCTAGTATAACATCATCCCCAATTTTGAGGAATTTACAAGAACTATGACTTGAGGTGGGGTTTATTCCTTGCAAAATGTTTTTATTTTAAAATCGATTGTTTACTTTAAAACCATGTCATTCCTTTACATGCGATTATGATTGTGGTATGTTTGCTATTTGACATGCATGTGGTGGTGTTAAGTACCATCTTTTATGGATTGGTGTTAAGGGCCATTCGGAGAGTCATAGTGACTTGGATGAGAGTTTCCAAGACTCGCTTTACTATAGTTTGATTGCATCTAATTGTGATTTCAGATAAAAGTATGTGATATGGTGAAAAAATATCTACTATGCCCCACTGAGTATAAACACGTTATTTCAAACTGTTTTTCAGATTAAAGAGTCCGGCGAAGCGGCATCAAGCGGAGAGACGTCAACCACTTAAACGACATTATTAATTTAGTTTCTCTTCAATTATTTATTAGTGAACCATTTAAAACTTAGCAGTATGTTATTCTCGAGATTCCGCATTTAATTTAGAAGATTTAATTTGTTTACTCAGAATACAAATTTTGATTATTCTATTGGTGAATATTATTTCATTTAATTACGTGGGTTTTAATCCTTAGTGTTAATATTGTTATTATTCTTGTTATTGGAAATGATATATAAAAAAAGTTTATTGTTAAAATTTCCACGTTTTAATAAAATCAAGTCTATTTTTATAGCACTTTGATATTCAAAATAGGGGCGTTACACATGTACACATTTTTATTGTAATTATTCAAATATAGGCTAAAAGTGGCATCTTCGCACATGGGTCATGTTTTACCACCTTGACTGTGTAACTCGACAGGTTACCAAAAGTTGGGAGATCATTTATTGTGCAAAATAGCATTGCACGTAATTTGAAATTCTCCCAACGATTAGCATCAAACATCTACGTACCCTCATCCCACAACATTCTTATATCCACAACATTCTTACACTAGTACAATATGGATATTAGGTGTCGCCACTTAGGTGTCGTTTTTATAAAAAACGCCACCCAAGGGAAATAGGTGGCGGTTGTTATCCTAAACCGCCACCCAAAATGCATTTAAAAAAAAAGAGAAAAATTATTTTTAGCAATAAGTGGCAGTTCTTGACTACATCTGCCACTATTTTCTCAAGAACGGGTGGCAGTTCTTGGTAAGAACTGCCACCTATTGTTAAAAATAACTTTTAAAAAAATTTTAAGGAAAACGGGTGGTGGTTTTTCTTCCACAACCGCCACCCAAAGTGCTTTTTCACAAAACAACTCCAATAATTTTCGAACTTTCTCTTGTCTCTCTCTAACTTTCTCTCATCTTTTCTCTCTGTCTCTCTATCTATCTTGAATATTTTTTGGATTCTCTCTTGTCTCTCTCTAACTTTCTCTCATGTTTTTTCTCTCTTTCTATCTATCTTGAATATCAGAAACTTCTTTCTTTTCCAATTCGCACATTAAGCAGCGAACTTCCTTTTCTTCCCATAGCAGAATTCTTCCTTTTCTTCCCTCTCAACTTCAATTTTTCCCATTTTCCAAAAACCTGCAATTTCAGAAATGGATCCCAAGGTCTCTATCGAGATTTCTTCTTGCATGGTGCTAAATTTGTAAAATAGGTTGGTCTATAATCTTGTGCTATGGATTTATTATTAATTTTTGGTTTAATTTAAATTTTTGTTTTTACACTTGTTGTTTCAGATCGTCTGAGAAAACTTTCCGGCAAGAAACTGTAGAAGATGATCAGAGAATTCAAGCACCAAGAATTATTTACAGATCCGAAATATTCATCAACAGATTTGGAATTTTTAATTTTTTTTCCTTTTTTGATATGTATTTACAGATCTGTTACATCAACCGTATTGAAAGTTTCGCCTCTTGTTTTCGATCTGTGTTCATTTTTCCCTTTTTTTCAATAGATCTGTTTGCTCTCAATTTTCGATCTGTTTTTCATTTTTGATTATAAATCCGCCATATTATGATGAATTTTGTGCAATCCATTGCTCGGTTAAGCTTTGCAGTGCGAAATAGGGACGTCTAGACAAACTCGTGATTGCAGTATTTTTTTTATTTTAAAAATATATTTTAGGTGGCTGTTCTTCACACTAGAACCACCACCTAAAGGTTTTTATTTTAACAAAAAATTACAACGCCGCCACCTGTTGTATGTATAAAAAAAATAATAATAATAAATTAGACATTTTGGGTGGCGTTTATGGAACCGCCACCCAATCTCGCGATGTTGGGTGTCGCCATTTTGGGTGGCGTTCCAAGAACCGCTACCCTTTCTTCTTTTTAACCGTCACCCCGTGTCTTTTTTGTACTAGTGTTAGATCATCAACTAACGGTGCTAAGTGCACACCGATGTCATTTCCCGGTTATTTCGAACCTGAGATTAGCAATGACATCATCATGTATTTCTGCTTCATAGACAGCTATGGCGGGAGATTATAGATCACCGAAAGCACCGGCCAAGTGGTATGTCAATTGCCCATGTCGCCGTGTGGATTCATTACATCTGTACATAATGTGAGCAGAAGATTCCTATCTTCATATCCGAAATCACGAAATCTCCTATTGAAATTGCACTATTCAGGGGAATCAGCCGATATCTTAGTTTACCATCTTTTTTCCTCCCTTCTACATGCCACAACAATTTTACTACATCGTTTGCATTTGCAAACAATCGCTTAAACTTTGGAATCACGGAAAATCCCATAACATTTTTCGCTGGAGGACCATTCTTACTCGTGCAATTATTATTGTAGTTCTTTCTCTTATACCTTGATACCCCACAATTCGGACACACATGCAACTCGTTGTACTCCTTTTAATATAGTACACAATCATTTGGACAAGCGTCTATCTTCTCAATCTCCATACCTAATAGCATAATATCTTCTTTGCCGTATACGTTGAGTTAGGCAGGTCGTTATTATCTAAAAGCATATCTACTAAAAGCTCCAATAACGCCGTGAAACTTCTATCAGTCAATGCACTCTTCGCTTTCAAATTTAACAAATTGAACACAGTTGATAACTTGTTGTATTTTAGACAACCAGGATACAAAGGCTTTTCAGAATTAGCGAATAGTTTATCGAAGTCACGGGGCTTGTCAACGAAGTCACATCACGCAACATTTCATTCAATCGATCATGTTCCATATTCATCTCTACATTTTCCACATGACCATCGTTGTCATTGCCCAATCGATTTTCATTATGCCCACGATCGTTGCTCGTACTAGACACTGTTTTTTCACCATGCCAAAACCAACATTTGTAATCGATCTTAAACCCGTTTTTGAACAGATGATTTCTCACTTCCATAGCGGTGTCATAACTAATTGTATTATTGCAAACCGAACAAGGATATACAATTTTATCCTTCTTATACTTCATTTTATCCTCCTTATCATATCTCAAAAACTCAATAACTCATTTTACATATTCAAGAGAAGTAGGATTCCCATCTATCCAACTCCGATCCATTTCGAATGACCTATAGAGTTATTTTTCTGTAATTAACAGTGTAATTACATCATAGAAGATAGTCATCTCGTTATTTTTCTATAATTAAGCATGTAATGCAAATGTTCTAAGTCTGCTTTATAGCTCCGTATCTAATCAAAAGGGTAGGGACCTAAGTCACTCGTCATCTCTACGTAATATCAAACTATATTATTTTTATATAGAATCTCGGCATAGTATTTTATTACAAATTTCAGCAGCATCTCCCCTTAGTTCTCCTAGGTGTCCAATTCACGTAAAATGTAATCCACACCCGAAGAATGAAGGAGGATACTATTGAATTAACATAAATATATAACCGTCTACAAAAAAAAAAATTAACACAGTTTGATTTATGCAGCTCGATGACAAACTCTCCACTTGGAGAATTCAAAGATAATCTTGTGCATCTCAAACTATGCAACAATAAGTGCACAATTAATGACATACAAGATTATCTTCAAACGATTTTATAAGCTCAATACAAGTGAATTACAGTGTAGTACAATTAATAAGATTAATTGTAACGAAAGGATAGAGAAATAATTCGACAATTTGATTCATTTATACCACAAAACTATTAGAATGACTATATTACAATGATATTAAATAGTTTTATTCCTAGGCTAATTGATTATATGACTATGAAATTGTTATTAATTTTATTGAAATATTATTCCCAAACTCCTTTTTTAATAAATTATATTTCTATAAAAGTAATATTAATTTATTTGTTACATATTGAAATATAGTTCCACATAATTTATAAATATTGTGTGCATTAGTTTATCATATGTAGAAGACTAAATTAGGGACATATCAAAAAATTAAAGTTAGTATTATTCCATAAAATATCAATTTTCATAACTATATTAACTATTAATTTTTTAATTGGTCTTTTAAATTATTTATAATTCATAAAAAAATATACCTTTAATTCGTCAAAAATTACTTATTTAACTAATAAATAGTAATCTAAGTAAAATAATACCTCTAATTCAACAATGGCGTACATAAAATCCACATATATATATATATATATATATCCATGGCAACAAACAATAATCCCATATATATATATATATATATATATATATATATATATATTTATAGCAACATATATCCAACAAATCCCACATATATACATCTATTTCAAGACATTATCACAATGCATATACACATATTAAAACAAAAAATAAAATAAAATCAATATTTACACCAAAAACATAGAATTTGGGGATGATATTTTCTAACTTAAAAAATATGAAAATTTGTCACCAATTAATAGGGGAATATGAACTTTCTTTAAATGTGGCTTCAACAAAGTAAGAAATTGCCCCAAATCCAATTTCGAGAAAATACATAGAATTTGGGATGTTAAATTCTAATCTAAAAATACACGAAATTCAGACAAATAGACAAAGGAACAGTACCTTACTTCAATTGTGGCCCCAACTCATGAAGAATTTACAACAAAATCCGTTTGAGGATGCATTTTTTGCTTGTTTTCGGACTAATATTTGCTCTAGCTTGGAACGTACCGAAAATGGCGGGAAAGGGAAGCTTTTGGTGATTAGATGGGAAGGTTTTAAGAAACGGCCACCCTAAGTTATTTTATATTTTATATTTTATATGTTAAGAAATAAAGGGTGGTGGTCGTAAAGACAATCGCCACCCGTTTTCTGATTAAAGGGTGGGAGTTTTTCTGTTACAACCCCCACCCTTTACATTATTATTATTATTATTTTATATTCAATTTGGGGTGGCGGATTTTGGAGACAACCGCCACCCTTTCTTAATTATGCGATAACCATCATCCTTTCTTAGCTATACGATTACAGGTGGTGTTTTCATTAAAAACGCCATCCAATAGGCATCCCCCAAAGCAGGGGCGTAGCCAGGATTGAATCTTAGGGGGGGTAAAATCCGATAAATTTTACTTTCATAATACAGTGTACCTATTAGTATGGGCCCCGCCGATTATCCGTAACTTAACAATCATATATAATAGATTTAATATCTAAATTCATTGCATAATTCGTCTTTAAGCTGGTCGAGAATAAATCTCAGTAGCAACTACTAATATGAAAAGAAATAATTTTGATACTATATAAGAAAATGACAATAATATAATAATCTTTTCCATTTGTCACCAAAACTAATATATAAAAAATACAACTCCTTCTCAGAATAGTAGCAAAGAAAACCACTCAAAAATAAAAAATTCCCCTTAAATTTCGTATACAACAATTTTTTCGTTTGATATTACTCTTCTCGCATGAAGTGAATGACTTAATGGATGAAGTCATTGAAGCTAAACTAAAACCAAAAAAAAAAAATAATAAAAGAAAATAGTCAAATTAATAAAAAGAAATGGAGCATTCGAAAGTCAAAATATGATACACAAATAAGTTAAATCCAAAACAATACGATTCATAAATTAGTTTATCGATATACTCTTGCAAACTTCAAGTTGCAGATTTAAAAAATTAGAGCAACAAATTTATTGAAATATGGAGCTGGATTTTTTTGACTTGAAGAGAGAAAAATAATAACCGACGAGTTTAATTTAATCGGTAATTAAGTAAAAAGTTGTAATTTCACATTATGTAAATTTACATAACTAAAACTAAATTATATAAATAAAAAGAAAAGAGAATAATAATAATAATAATAATAATAATAATAATAATAATAATAATAATAATAATAATAAGGAAAAGAAAAACATTAAAATAAATAAGCTTATAAATGTTATGTAAAAATGTAGGCAAACTATGAAGAGAACAAGACTCGAACACCCGACCTCCTACATGCTAGCTGAACAGTCATCCGCTGCACCACAGTTTCACGTTTGCTTAAAGACACATTAACTGATATATAAACTATTTTGGGGAGTAGGACTGGGTTAGAGCACAGTCCAACCCCCCCTGTCTACGCCACTGCCCCAAAGTCAATTGTATACTAGTGTTATTACTCAGTATGAAGTTGAAAATGGTACTCTTTCGATCCAAGTAGAGGTTGCTATTGAGTACAAAAGTGAAAAAGACATGAAATAGAGTCAAGTGTGATTGATTCCCTCTTTCATCCAAATCAACGAAGAAGAAAAGAACACGAAGTTTTCTGCTTTTACTTAGTTGAATGTATGTTTTAAGCATTTGTGAAACAATCGAGGCTCATTTTAATCTTTTACTAGTTGATTCTTCAGTAGTGACAAAGAAACCCATAGATTTTCCTTTCGGAATGTTACAATGTTGTATTGCATGTTCATTATCCTCTATCGGTTAGTTGCATGATGAGTTATACTGCAGTGCCTGTCACTGCTTCCACTATTTTTACGAAGTTATACAGGCGTCACCCAGTCAATAAGTACGCTAATTAATTTGAAATTGAAT
Organism: Jasminum sambac; assembly: GCA_018223645.1. Classification (NCBI taxonomy): domain Eukaryota; kingdom Viridiplantae; phylum Streptophyta; class Magnoliopsida; order Lamiales; family Oleaceae; genus Jasminum; species Jasminum sambac. Next base: position 9,758,311 of record CP073644.1, on the reverse strand, counting down.
TTTAATCTTAGGAACTTCCAACACTTGACAAAATGCCATGGCCTAATAGGATGTGGACCCCCAAAAAAATGTGGGGGTATAATAATAATTTAATGCCACACTATATCAAGGAGTGACATTTTGTGTCACACAAAATGTGCGTGTACTTAGACTTATTCATATCTATATATATATACACACACGTGCCTATATGCTTGAGTTTCCATTATGAACCGTACGGCCCAAAACCTGATCAAAGACAAACTAGGAGGCACCACGGGCCATCTTGCATCTATATGGCTTTGAAGACAGCGGAGCAAATTGAACCGGACATTGCAGTTGAGCTGGTTTGACTGTAAACAGATGTGAGATTAAAGGGATATTTGATTCCATTGCAGCAAAAGAGTAAAGAGGCCCACAAGTTTTTAATTGTTACCAAAAGTATTGATTGATAGTTTGAAAGTAAGCAAAGAACCAGCCAGAAATACAGTAAAGAAGTGAATCTACCTCCCAATTAACAACATCTGGCCATAATGCCAGATACCATTTTAACCAAATAACTACTCTTCATTTATCAATGTTTTAAAATGCATAAAACATAACTACACATCAAGATTAAACATCCAACTTAAACGAATATAAGTATATACTGTGCGAAATAAAAACATAAACAAATACGAAGCTTGCAAGACGACAAAGTGAAGTTTTGATTTAAGGTCGATGCGGACTTTCTAAAATCGAACTGTTACCAGACGAAATTAGTATTTAAAAAGGGCGCAAAAAAAAAAAAAAAAAGAAAAAAGAAAAAAAGAGAGCCCACTCATTAACATCCATGAAAAGAGAGCCCACTCATTAACATCCATGTAACAAAAAAAACACAGAAAGGAACTGTTTTCAGACCAGATTACACATGTTATACTGATACCAGAAGCAGAATACCACTGTCCCACAGCCATGTCTCCTTTCATCTCAAGATCAACCCACTTCTCAGATTCTCATTTCTCTGCAAATAATAAATTTGAAAACAAAAAACACACAATTTAGTTAAAGTGAAACCCTTAAAACATAAAATCAAATAGTGGACCTACCATTTTTGGGTCATGAAGAAATCATGCAAGGCATTGGGTATTGAAATAGAGAGTTGTGTTGTGTCCTCATAGTCTAACTTGTTCTCCTTTGGTTCAAGAAAATGATGCATAATTTTCTTGGGCTGTTGCTGTTGTTCTTCAACACAAACTGCACTGTTGTAATAAGACAGTGATGGAGATGATGATGATGAAGAAGAACCCACTGTGAGTTGTGCCATTTGCCAAGCATCTTCCGAGTTTCTTGAATTCCCATAGCTGCTTCTACAACACACACACATATACAAATAATTTCAAAAACCCACTCATTAATTAATAAAAAAAGTATAACATTATATATAAGATTACCTGTAATCTTTGGTTGCATTAGATTCCAAGAAAAAGTAATTAGTGGGATTTTCATTTTCATGCGTAGGCGAATGAGAAGTAGTGTTCTTAGGGATTGGGGAAGTTTCCACAGGCTTTCTTGAACGGTTTCTTCCTCTGTGCATGTGTCTTTCACAGTACTTAGAATCTGGATAAGCCTCTTTAGAGCACCTCCATTTTTTTCCATCTGTTCTTCTGCATCTACCTGGCTCTGGGTCCACTTTTCTCCCAAAACCCATACCCAAGTGAAAATTGTTCCATCCAACTGCAAACAAAAAATAAATAATAGTTTATTAATAAAAAAAATACAATAATATTACTCAAAATTGAAAAGCCAAGAAGAGATTTAAGAGCTTATTACTTTGGTGTTGTGGGAGTTGATGGAGGAGGAAGTTGGAGGAGGAGGAAGAAGAAGAAGATTCGAAGCTTGCTCGAATGGTGAAGAGAAGATCTGGTGGAATAGGGATGCCTGAGTTGATGTACTTGAAAACGAGCGCTTGGTGTTCGAGTTCTTGGCGTTGAGTTGCTGTGAAAGGACACCTACTACTTCTTCCACCCATATTCATCATCGTTGATACTCGATTCTATTCGATCAAACTGATAAAAGGATGTGTATACAGAAGAGAGAGAGAGAGAGAGAAGAGAGAGAGAGATGTTCAGGGTTGGGTTGGTGTGTAGTATTTAACGGTAGGAGGAGGAAGGAAATAGGGAGTGTTGTCTTGGTGCAGAACCTTGTGTGTGCATAATACCTCTGCCACCACCCTCTCTAATTCTTAACACCCACATTGTGTTTAAGGGATAATTTTTATATGTGAAGCTGACTCGGTGCGCTTTGGATACACACCGTAATGCATTTCTCAGTGAGTAACATCAATCGAATGTGCCATATCAATCGTGTTGAGGGTTCAAATTAGCTAGGACACGTGATACTGTATGTACCTTGGGGTGCACCGAATCGACTTTATTTTTATATGGAGTCAATTATGAAGTAGTGTATCACTCTGTGGCGATAGAATCTGAGAATAATTTTTATGACAAAATCAAGAAGATTGAATAGTTTTTTGGTGAACCACGAGGAGAAGCTTTTTTGGATTATATATATATAGTTATTTCACTTTTCTCTTCTCAAAAAGAAAATCTTACTAAAAATTGGTGATAAATAGAAATAGAAATAATCGTTATTTTGAAATAAAAATATAAATACATTTTGTAGTGTAACCTAATATAAAGATTTTTCAGTGAGTAACATCAATCGAACGTGCCATATCAATCAGGTTGAGGGTTCAAATCAGTTAGGACACGTGATATTTTATGTACCTTGGGGCGCATCGAATGAGTTTCATTTTTATATGGAGTCAATTATGAACTAGTATATCGCTCTGTGGCGGTAGAATCTAAGAATAATTTTTATGATAAAATCAAGAAGGTTGAACAGTATTTTAGTGAACCGAGAGGAGAAGTTTTCTTGAATTATATATATATATATATATATATATATATATATTTATTTCACTTTTCTCTTCTCAAAAAGAAAATCTTGCTAAAAATTAGTGGAAAATAGAAATAGAAATAGAAATAATCGTTATTTTGAAATAAAAATAAAAATACATTTTGTAATGTAAGCTAATATAAAAAATCGCAACATGGTATGTAGAAATACTGTCAAAACTTGCTGATTCCATACTAGTGTTGTGATTTAAGTGAAAGTGTGTAGTAGATGAATCTTTTCGTTCTTCTTTTTCCAAGAATATTTTAATGAAATGGTCCTGCATGTATCATTAATTTAATGCACGACATGTCTACTTGACATTCAATGTGTGAGTGATGATCTCAACTTAAATCTTACTATTTAACCACAAAAAATATATATTTGATACCATCTATCCGTATATAAGATCTCAAATTTATTACCATATCTTGAACCCTCAGTATTTGTTAGATTATTTTTTTTATATCTTAAATTAGGAAAAATAATGTTTTGAAAAAATGTGCGCCTAAAAAGTAAACAAAAAAAATGATGTAAATACGTAAAATATGTATAGTTTTCATAGAAAATTTATTATTAAGAATTAGCACAAATAGATTTTAGAAAGGCACCGTGTTAAAACAAGCTCTAATGGTTTTCAGTGTATATACTTCTGTAGGGTTTTTATATTGTCTATAAAGTTAATTATTCAATGTCATGGAAAATGTATAGATAATAATGATTATTCATTTTTGCTAAGGCAGTTAAAATTAAAATTTACTACTTGTTTGATCCAAATATTTCTGTTTAGCTTTACATAAAACTAATCCTTATCCACTTATTCTATAGATTTTATATAATTTTTCGCACTTTTCGATCATACAATTTTTTTAAGCAAAAAAAAACTAAATTCTCCTTTCAAAAGAACTAACATGGAAGGACGTCTTCATTAAAAAAAAAAAAAAGCATTAAACCAGCAAGCTCGTTTAATGCTTTTTTTTTTTTTTTTTGAAGATGTAATTGATACTATATCTCATTCAATCGAAAATGTCATTAAAGTAATAAGGGTAGTTTGTGTATTTAGGCCTTGTTCTATACACATTAAGAGTATATTCGATTGGTGATAAAATTAATTTTCTTAATGTACGTGTTGAATGTATAGTTAAAATTTGAGGAAAGTATATTAAATAATTGCATAAGTGGTTATAAATGATGATAGAGAAAAAACTGATAAAATTTGTATTGAATTGTGCTAAGAAGAACAAGGCCTAAAAGTGGTTTGTTGGAATTTCATGTAAATTAATAGTTGAAATTTGTGGAAAATGTATTTAAAAATATAAATAAATTATCAAATTAATATTTGAGAGATGAAAAAATGAGGGAGAAAGTAGATTTAAACTTCTAAAAAGGAATTTGAAAAAATAAATTCTGAGCGTAAAAAATTTAGCAAATAATAATTCGTTTTCGTTTTTTAATTAATTAACGGATAAATTTTAATGTATTTTTATGAGTAGAAAGAGAAAGAATAAGTGGAATTGAATTGTGGAGATTTAATGAGTGAAGATCAAGAATGTTATGGTCCCAGCAGTGGACCATTATAGTCCAGCCGTTTGATTTTTGGATCATACGATCTCGGTTTGAAATTAGAGATCGGATCCCAGGTTGACACGGTGAGGAGGCTCAGTGATTTGGAAAATTTTCAGGCGTCTGGCGGCGGTGGTGGCAGTCAAAGTTTTAGGCACTATTTGGGCCAAAAGTGGCCAAAAACTTTGACCACCACCGGCGCCACGGTATCGTGGCTAAATGCTCAGCCACCTCTTGACCGTCTTCTCGAATCCGGAGAATCGTATATGTGTCATCAAGCGGCCAGAACCTACTATGGTCCCGCCATTGGGAAGAGAACAGCGCAGGTGAAGATATATATGAATGTGATTTATTTGACCAAATTTAAATTTCAAAAAGAATGAATTAAAATATATTTTGCTGTGTATGGTAAGGGGCTCTATTATGTTACAACAAATTCTATATATGTATGCATATATATCATTTTCCTGTGCAGGGGGTAGCAGTACTGTGCACTGTGCACATTATGACTACTGCAAGTCTGTGGGCATCTGCTGCAACTGCTGCACCTCTTGTCTCTCTCTGACAACAATACGAAAATCCATAAACTAAAGGCATTTGGGACCCTCTGCTCAGTTTGTTTGAACTCTACATAATTAGCAATACTAATCCTCGGCCCCACAGAAATAGATTTACTTTGATTTTGACCAGAATTAAAAAATTTATGATTAATAATATTAGAAAAATAAATTTTAATTATATTTTTTAAAATATACCAATATTTATTAAATAATGATAACACGTTTTTAGAAATAATAATATATATTAAATAAGAATAAGAATATAATAAAAAAATAAAAAATTCAATAAATATAAATAAAAAAATTATATTTTAGGATGGATAACAAAAAAAAAAACCAATTTTTGTGGCACGAGTATCAATTATTTTGTTTTGAACACCAAAATTAAAGAAAGATTTATAAGAGTTGGTGTCTGAATTTCCGGTGCCTGGATCATCAGAAGATTGTACGGTCAATGAGCTTTTACTGCACTTTTACTTTTCATCTCCCTTTGCTCCATCCTACGGCTACCCTACCCAGCCTTTTACCCTGCCCCGCCCCTCTTCTCTGCACATCTTCACCGTCCGAATGAGATGAGTAGCCTACTGGGTTTGTACGAAAAAAAATTGATTTTTGAATAAATTTATTGGATAAGTGCGTATTTGAGATTTAGTGCGTATTAGTGTAGGTGTTTTAAGCGCGTGTTAGGGTGTATATTTTTATGTGTTTTTATGTGATATAAAAGAGAGAAAAAGTGAAATTGAATGGTGGAGATTTGTGTAGTACAGGTAGGTCCCACAAAATGAGTAGTATAAAAATGTGTAAAAATATGTAAAAATTGGTAGGAGAACAAACGCTTAATAAATTTTTATATATTTTTATAAATTATTTTCAATTCTACTCATTCTGTCTCCTATTTTACATTCATATATCTTTCAATTCTACTCATTTTCTCTCCTATATCACATTAAAATCCATAAAAATATATTTTTCATATATACCAACGCGCGCTTATTTTTGCAAAAATAATTTTTAAATCTATATATTTATTTTATTTTTATATTTTACAAAAGCAAACTTATATTATAGAAACAATGTCATTCTGGTCATATGATAGCAGTCCTAATCTAGTACCCACAGTCGGGGAAAAAAAATCATAGGGGTCGGGTGAGACCCCCCACCATTAGGGGGAAGTTATGTATTATTCGTCTAACTTAACGTAGATACCAAAAAAAATTCAAAAAATAAAATAAAATAAAAAAATTTTCGGTGTGATGACGTGGCGCCACCTGGTGGGGCCACGTGCTCACTGTGGGTACCATACGGTACCTACAGTGGGTACTTGAACAAATCCGCATATGATAGTTGAGTTTCTATAAACGTAGGAAGTTCATGCCACCTACACATGGACTTGGGTATAATAAGATGACTTCGTTAAAAGATGAACTATTTCATTGGCATCTTGCCTAGTAAAACAATTCCAGAAATTAGGACATTTACAAAGCATCGCCCTAATATCTCAAATCATCAAGCCAAAATTGATGTGATTTGGGTTGGCTCCAAGTCATCAAAACATTAGAAAAGCCGGATGAGCCGAAGTTCGAGCTATTACGGTTGGAATTGAAGATGATGATGAAGGGTTAGGTTGAAGAGACATGACTATTTTGGCTCATCTCAGGACGAGATCTGAAGAAATGAAACCGAGGACGAGATCGAGCTCATTTTAGTGACCAAACTAGGAAGAAATTCTGTAGAAGGAAATTTACGGCCTTACATTAGTAACTTACGGCCGTAACTAAACGTTTACGACCGTAAAAAAAGCCATTACGGTCGTAACTCAGGTAACTTTTAAATAGTAATTTTCAAAGAAGAAACTACGGTCGTACCTTTATATTATACGACCGTAACACCGGTAATATGGCCTTAAAATGAAGATCCAGATTTTGATCCAAAAACATACAGAAGACCATATACGCCCATATGGAGTGAAGATACGGCCGTAACATTGGATTTTACAGCTGTAATTTTTAAACTTACGACCGTAATTTTAAACCGACCTTAGCTTTTTGTCTCTACTTTTTAGACATTTGATTATTTGATTATTATTTCTTTGCCTTTGATGTATATGAACGAAAACAAGCCATTGTAAAGGGAAGCTTGGTTAATATTGAAGGGAGAGCTTCTCGCTTTTCTTGTGAGTTGTAGCCTTGCTCCTCCACATCATTCCTTGAACTTTGTGTGCAATTGTTCGAGTTCTAGTAGTGCTCCTCGGTTGCAGTCCCGTTCTAAGGAACCCTCGAACTTATCGAAGGCGTGATCAACCTTTGTGGCGCTCAAACCCCGGTATTTGGTGGCGCAGTCTAGTCGAGGGATCCTCCTCTTCACCGTAAAGTGACGGGTGGTTACCGATCGTTCCTACAGGATTCAGATTAGAGGTCGGTCCGTGTTTGTGCCATTTGGTATCAGAGCTAGCCTCTGAGAATCTGGTATCTATCCTTTGTTTTTATAGTCTAAGTTCTTAGATTGTTGTTATTTTTGTTTCTAATGGATTAGATTAGCGATTTTCAGTTTTTAGAATTGTAGCGATTAGTGTATGTTATTGGTGTTCTAGGTGCAAGTTGTTATTGTGCTTAGAATCCATCTCTTTTCTAGTATCGTATTGTTGTTGTGCTTGTATTTGTGTTGTTATTAAAAAAAAAAAAAACAAAATCAATGTTGAACGACTGTTAGTCATTGACTACACTTAGTTTTATCTTTTGTGATTGAGTTGTAATTTTCATTGTCTAGTTAGTTAAAGTTGCGTTGTGTTTGTAGTTTGTATTGAGTTGTAATAGGTTGTAATCTTGGAAGATCAATACATTGGCTTGTGAATTGTTTGGGCTATCAAGAGTTGATCATTCCTCGATTGAAGTAGAGATCGAAGTTGGGCAAGCTTTTGTGTGAATCAAACACGTGTGATAAAGACGTGAGGACATTAGTACACACTTAAGCACAATATGTCGAGTGTTCGTTCTACTGTAGGTGAAGGCCGAGATTCAATGATGGTTGATCAATTGAGAACTCTGTTGCAAGAGAACAATAGGGACATGCAAGCATTAGTTGATCGATCTATAGCCGCACTTGGAAGGAGAATGGATATACTAGAGGTTAGGCAAGGATGGCCTAGAGGAGGCAATGGAAGTGATGATAGCCGGGATAGTTAGTTAGAAGATGAGGAAGAAGAGCCTCGGAGAAATGTGAGAAGAGATAGGGGTCAAAGGGATCATCGTGGGAGAAATGAGGATGAAGGGGAAATGAAAAATGTAAAGATTGAAATTCCCTCATTCCATGGAAAGTCGGATCCGGATGCCTATCTAGATTGGGAAGGTAGGGTTGATATCTTGTTCCAATGTCATAAAATTCCGAAGACTAGTAAGGCACTTTTATTGGCTAGGGAGTTCACGGGTTATGCACTAAGTTGGTGGCAACAACTTACCGAAGTTTGTATCAACGATTACAAGCTTTAAGCCAAGGGGGATGAACTGTAGAAGAATATTACCAAGAAATGGAGCCTTCGATGACACGGGCTGATATTGTGGACGAAGAGGAAGCTACCATGGCTAGGTTCCTTGGGGGGTTGAATAGAGAAATCGCCGACCTTACCGAGCTACAAGAATATACTAATGTTGGGGAGTTGTTACACAAAGCGGAAAAAGTAGAGGCTCGACAAAAAGGAGAATATCCAACAAGCCTCAACTCGGGAGTGGTAGCAACTTGGAGAAAGCAAAGTGGGTTGACAATCGTGGCGAACAAGGAACTTGGAAGGGTAGAAGTGAACTACCTAAGGAAACACCGAAAGCAAGCCCTAGCACAGAAGACAAAGGCAAGAACAAGATGGGAGCACCACCCACCCGAAGTCGAGACCTCAAATGTTTCAAATGCCAAAGAGTAGGTCATTATGCCTCCAATTGTCCTAATCGAAGAACCATATTGGTAAAGGCGAATGGGGAAGTAGAGAGTGGGTCCGAAAAGGAAGAAACCAAATTCGTAGATGATGAGGACGATATTGATGATGAGCAATTTGTTGTAAGAGGACCTGAATCGCTAATTGCAAGGAAGGATCCAATTCAAACTAGGGTTGTCAAGGAGACATCACAACGTGAGAATCTATTTTACGCTCGATGCTTGGTACGAGGCAATCCTTGCAATTTAATTATTGATGGAGGTAGTTGCTCAAATTTAGCTAGCACATTGATTGTGGACAAATTAGGATTGATTGTACTCAAACACCGAAACCCCTATGATTTGCATTGGTTAAATGAAATGAGAAAGGTTAGGGTAAATATGCAAGTGCTAGTTCCCTTGGTTATTGGGAAATACATGGATATGGTGGCATGTGATATGGTGCAAATGGAGGCTACACACTTGGTGTTAAGAAGGCCTTGGCAGTTTGATCTCAAGGTGATACATGATTGTTATAGAAAATTCTATAGCTTCACGTAGAAAGAAAAAGCTATAGTGCGTGCTCCGTTATCTCCCCAGCAAATAGCTATTGATCAATTGAAGCTAAAACGAGAGGCAGAAAAATGGAGAAATAAGGGAAGAAGAGAGGCTGAACTTGAAGAAGACATGGAGACGTTTGTTGATAGGGTGGTGAACAAGGACACCATTCAGTATGAGTACAAGGATCCCTTCCTTGTGGCTCACAATGCTGACACACCCTGCCCCAGTTTTCTTGTATTCTTCTTGCAGGTTAACTACCACAATTGGATGGTAACATATACAACCTTGTTCATTGCGGTAGCTCATCCATCTCATGAGATAAATACGAAGTCAATTCCGATATTTGATATTCTATTCATTTGGATTGACGAGGCATCATTTCCGTTCGGCCTAGGCGTGATGTTTACAATGAAGAATCATGTGATTCGAGGTCGAATCATTTTAAGGAGGGAGGGGATGATATGATTTGGATTGGCTCCAAGTCATCAAAACATTAGAAAAGCCGGATGAGGGAGCTATTACGGTTGGAATTGAAAATGATGATGAAGGGTTAGGTGAAGAGACATGAAAGAAACCCCCTATTTTGGCTTTATCTCGAGACTAGATCTGAAGAAATGAAGCTGAGGATGAGATCGAGCTCATTTTGGTGATCAAACTAGGAAGAAATTTAGCAGAAGGAAATTTACGGCCGTACATTAGTAACATACGGCTGTAACTAAACTTTTACGGCAGTACAAATAGCCATTATAGTAACTCAGGTAACTTTTGAACAGGAATTTTCAGAGAAGAAACTACTACCGTACCTTTGTATTATACGGCCATCAAATGAAGATCCAGATTTTGATCCAAAAACATGTAGAAGGTCATATACACATGTATAGAGTGAAGATACGGCTGTAACACTGGATTTTACAATTGTAATTTTAAAACTTGCGGCAGTAATTTTAAACCTACCTTAGCTTTTTGTCTCTACTTTTTTAGATATTTGATTATTTTATTATTATTTCTTTGCCTTTGATGTATATGAACGAAACCAAGCCATTGTAAAAGGGAAGCTTGGTTAGTATTGAAGAGAGAGCTTCTTGCTTTTCTTGTAAGTTGTAGCCTTGCTCTTCCACATTATTCCTTGAACTTTGTGTGTAATTGTTCGGGTTGTAGCCATGCGCCTCCGTTGTAGTCTTATTCTAAGGAACCCCCAAAATTATCGAAGGCGTGATCAACCTTCGTGGCATTCAAACCCCAGTATTTGGCGGCGCAATCGAGTTGAGGGATCCTCCTCCTCGTTGTAAAGTGATGGGTGGTTATCGATGGTTCCTACCAGATTCAGATTAGAGGGCGGTCCGTGTTCGTATAAAAAACAAGATGTACTTAAAAAGCTAACAGGAGTGGAAATTGGTAGGTTTAGAAAAATAGTGAAAATTGTGACATTATAAAATTGTGGTTCAAAATGAAAAATGATCTTTGGAATAATTTCAGAAAGTATGCTCTAAGCATATGCATGGTAACTATTTGGATGCGGGAGAGAATATCAACAAAAAAAAATTGTTTATGAATGTAATGTATGGATTTTTTTCGATTATTTTGGAAAAGAGGTTTCATTTTCTCCTCAATGAACTCGAATGTGTCTTTGCCATTCTTTTCTTGTTGTTAGATGTGCCTTAGGGCAATATTAACGTTCGGAAAAAAAATCCAAGTGGAAAAGACCCAAAATGAAAAATCTGGGAGAAAAAACCTATCTTAAAAAAGAAAAGCAAAATCAAGGGGAAAAATCTAACATCTGGAGCGGATTCTATAAAAAGGGGCAAATTTAACCCTTGTTTTTGCATTATTCCCCCCAAAAAGGTCTTTATTTTACCTATTCTCCCCTTATATTATTTGGCTCAAGGGGGAAAAATCCAAAAAAAAAAAAAAAAAGATTATTCACCCACACATTATTTGGTACAAGTTGTAAAAAAACTCATATTTATGTTTTTAGCCCCAAATTTAATAATGCTCTTATGATATCGAGATCCAATCCTCTTTGCATCATATATTAGTATAGTATAGGGAGATAGTCCCATAAATTTGACAACATGAGCATTAAATTAAAAATTTCACTACAGGAAACGAACATTTTGGAACAAGCACTATCATCCATATAGCTTTGTGCCTATGGAGTAATAGGAGCTGCGTCGCTATTATTGCTCTATAAGCACGAGTATGTTACTGCTATTACTCTACATGTATGAGGTTATACAGGCTACTGTCGTCCCTAAAAGTCCTATTTCTAATAGTGTTTGAAAAGTCTCTCCCTCGAGGAAGACTTTTCGTCTAACACTACAACTTTTTGAGCTATAGTTAAAAGATATAAAGAAATTCTAAATTTTATGAAAAACTATCAGGTTAGTAAAATAATAATTAAAAATGATATTTGAGAAAATAAAATTTAAAATAAGATCTGTCAAACAAGTAAAACATGAAATTACACATTGTAACGCAATAACCACCATCTAGCCGTTGTCACGATTGATAACTTATTTGTTGGGTATTTGCCTCAAAATTGGACTTCTATTGCAAAAAGGAAAATAATAAAAGATTGAATTCATTTCCTTGTTGAACTAGAAGTAGAATTCTTTGCCCTAACTGAGTTGGAATAGGTGTTTTTTATGTAATAATTTGTTCCTATAAATAGTGGACTTGATTTACTATTTTTAGTGGGTGACGAGATCTAGAGGAAAAATTATAAGCCCACCATCTAGAGAGTTTTTTTTTTATAACTTTTTGTGGTTTGTGAACGGAGTTATAAATTAGGTGTGGTAAAGTTCAGCTTATTTTTTTGTAATACTTGGATTGTCGGTTGGTGAGGGAAAAGTCTATATGATTGTAAGAATTTTTCATATAGTGAAAAGTTTTGACTGAAAATATTTTTTCTCTTGTTGTATATATTTTCTTACCCCAGTTAAATTCTAAGAACAACAAAAGATCATGTGGGTAAATTAAAAAGAAATGGGGGAATTTTGTGTTCAATTTTCCTATGAGTAGCATCAGAATATCAGGTGGTTAGAGTGGTAGAGTAAGAAGAAAAACATGCCAATTGCAAAATATGACATAGATGGAAGAATCAATATTTTGCTTCCGGTAATGATAAGTTTGGTGTTTATTAATCCTATTTGGACGTAAAAATGTTTCAAGAGAAAACCAACCCCTTATTCTAATAAAGTTGCTGGTAACAGTATGATTAATGATGATTGGATGATTTAGATTTGCAGTTGCAAGTGGGATATGTCTTCGTCTTGCAAACCATGTTCTTGCAAATATTCAAGGATTACTTGCTATGATAGAGCTATGACATGAGTTTGAAGAGATGTATTGGGCAATAAGTCATTCAAATTGTTGTACCTTGAAGAATTGTTTAATTATTTATGACTAAATGGAGGTACGAAAATTTCAAATCATCTGAGTGTTCTCAATGGTTTGTTCTTCAATTGGTGGTTGTTGGAGTCAAAATTGATAAATTGTCTAGATTTATAAGGTTCCTCCTGTTGCTTTTTACTGAAAAATGAAAGATGGATAACTCTATGAAGAAAAAAGTAACTGGTTGGTGTTGTAAATAGATTGGCCATGTGAGAAAATATTTTCTAGGTATAGCAGATTCAGCTGCTGGTCGGATCTAGACAATTCGACCCTCTTGTTGTGAGGGTTGTGGAGAAGTAATGTGAATATGATGTTCATTCTCATGGCATGTTGCTAGTTGCAATGGTAGAGGATGTGTTGCTACTAGAAGGTTTACGGATGAGCATTGGTTGACATTGATATAGGGCGTGTGGTTGAATTAATATTGATGGCTGATGAGCTCTCTAGAAAGCCAACAAGAGAGTTACACCATAAATTTTAGTAAGTCTCACTACACCAAGGCAAGGAAATTGTCATAGATTAATGGGAGAAGAGTTACGGCTAATAACTGTGATCCATTTGGTCCCTATTACGAACTGTGACCCATGCATTTTTGAATATTTGACTCAATTATTTATGCAGTTGTGATGTCTAGAAACCATGACTCCTTCAACTAGATGTGTCATCGTTTATAACCGTTACCCACGACCATGTATGTCACTATTATGGTCCGAGACTCTTTAAATGACATGGGTCATGCTTAATAACTGTGACCCTCGGAAAATTGAAAAAATGAAACTCAAATTAGAGTATAGGTCAGTTTCTCTTCGTCATTGAATTGTATGCTCTGCGCAAATCAAAGACATAATCGCCAACCACCGATTGCTACTAGGATGACTAGTCAACCTCCAACAATTAGTAGTTTTCTCCGCCAATCGAGGGTTTCCCAAAAAATTCACGCTCAGAATATTTCCAAAACCTTCGAGATTTCCTTCTCCCACCTTCGTTCTAGGCTTCAATTTCCTACCAAAACCTTTGTTCTATCTCTGAATTAACAAGAGATCAACACATTAGCTTTTTCACTATCCAATTTTTCGAATTTTCAAGATATCTAGCCGAGCGAGTCAACCCCAACACCATTACCACTAGAAGTAGGAATCTGGGTATGATTTTATAGATTTTCAGCTATTGATTGGTTTTTTATTCGTTTTTCACTGTTTTTGTTTTTCACGTGTATGTATATACAAAATGGTGTTATTCTGTTTACAAAATAATGGTGTTATTTTGTCCATTACCCGATCCGCCATGCTTGTTCACACAAAATTTGTATACATGAATAAATAAAAATAAAAATTATTGTCATTGTATCTTTGATTTTGATTGTAAAGACTGGATTTTATTTTTTATTTTTTACTTTTAGTGGTGATATTTGAAACCATTATATTGGAACTAAAATTAGTATCATTGTATCCTTCTGGAATTGTGGACACTTGTATCACATTCACTACACAAAGTAATGGTTAGTGTAGAAAAATATTTGCCCCATATCACACGTACTTCATTGCACCACGACGAAGCCACGCGCCATTGGCACATCATAGTAGTTAAGAGCAATTTTTTCTTGAAGTTCTATATATAAGCTAACACTTTAGGAAATCAAGGGATACTTTTCCTTTTTTAGCATTTTTCATTCCATCTATACACTCTCATTTCCTTTTTTTTTGTAAAAGCTGCCCTAAAACACACACACAGCAGAGGTACAACGGAGGATCAACCCAGCTCTTGTTTTTCTTATATTTTAGGTCATCTGATCACCGGAGACACTTGACTTGTGACGGACATGGATCATTTGGCTCCATCTGTCTGAATCGTTAAAGTTTGATCACACGTTCATCCAACTCATCATGGCGCAAAATGTGTCTTATAACTATAGGAACCGGCCTTGGAACTCTCGCACAAATGTAAATGACCTTCCCCATATCCCTCATGAGCTGACGTTTGTTACAGAAAGCCCATTTGAACGATTAAAACTCAAGTGCAAACTATACCTGAAATCTTGACAAAGTAGAAAGAATGCGAGGAAAAGGTGAACAAAGAGAATGAGAGGCTTGAGCATCACCAGGCAGGAGAGAGCTCAAAGACTTCAAAGAATGTGCATGAATTGAGAAATGAGTCATCTCACACGACATCGCTCGCACATGATCAAGCTTTGGAAAGTTGTTTAGCGGCAATAGATAGGCGACTTGATGAGGCGTTTAAGAAGAAATAGCCTCGACCTGTCGTGATCAGTTAGGATCCATTCTCAGTGGACATCATGGTGGTGCTATTCCCACCTTCGTTCAAAACCCTTGCATTGAGAAATACGATGGGACCACAGATCCCATTGACCACCTGTGAGCTTTCTAGGACCCGAGGAGGTTGTATGCAATCCTTGATACAATTGCTTATAGGGCATTCCGTGCCATGATTCGTAACGAGGCACGGGACTGGTACGACACTCTTCCTGTACGATTGTTTGCTTCATTTGTAGATTTTTCCATGAAGTTTGCGGCTTTCGCAAAAGAAGAGTATCATTGGATTGATGCAAGTTATTCAAGGGAAGGAAGAGATTTTGCACGAGTGTATCACTCGATTTAACAGGGACGCATTGGGAGTGAAAGTCTTGCAAATGCTATCGGTCATCATGCTAATGGTAAATGGGCTAAGGAATGTGGGGTTTCGAACTTCTTTGTTGAAGCGAACCTTAGCGAATATGACTGAACTTCTCCAGCGTAGTGAAAAATATATTGATTGTAGGGAAACCCTGCAAGTTACTATGGGGTTCTGAGATGGTTCAAGCGTAGAGAATGGCAAACGCCATAATGACTTATCAAAGAATGAGAAGGATGAAAAGTCTAGAAAGAGGGCGGATTTCAGTTATTGGCCACCACGGTCCAATAGGCCTTGACCTGAGTATACACCCTTGAATGGCCCTTGCTCGAAGATCCTTATAGAGATAAAGAATAGACATGACTTACAATGGCCACAGCCAAATGGTGAATCCTTGGCTAGTAGAGATCGAACAAGATATTGTCAAAGTATAACCGCAAGAATGATGGTAAAGAAAAGGCTCCTGAACTGCCTTGAGATGAGTGGCTTTGAGCGGGGATGAGAAATGTGATATTAGGAGGACTCGCCTCAGGAGGAGACTCGTAGAATGCTAGAAAGGGATATGCTCGACCTTTTGATGATAATGCTATACAATTGGATAGATTCGAGGATGTGTTCATGAAGTTCTCGAAGGATGATGATAAAGAAATGGCTTATCCACACAATAATGGACTGGTAATAATCAAGGCATCTTGAACTTTGATGTAAAAAGGGTATTGGTGGATTGTGGAAGTGCGACCAATGTAATATCTAAGGAAGTGTTTAAGGTGCTAAAACGAACACCCAAGGAGCTGGTACGAATGAATACCCCTTACAAGATTTTGGGAGGTCGATAGTAAAAGTGGAAAGATCAATATGATTATCGATAACTCAAGTGGGTATCCAAAATAGCTTACTTTAATGGCCCAATTCTTGGTTGTGGACACCAAAATGGGCTACAATGTTATATATGGACGAACTTTGCTACATATGGCCAAGTTGTAGTTTCCACTTACCACCAGAAGATGAAATTCCCTATGTTGAGAGGATTCGGAGAGATAAAAGGCAATCAGTTTGATTCGCACAGGTGTTACATCGACAGTATTTCATATGGTCATGACGTGATGTCAATTGATTAGAAAAATGCCCCTCAATTTGAAGTGGTGGATGAATTTAAGGAGGTCAACCTCGTACCTGGTAAGCGTGCTCACATAAGTAGAGGACTTAGTGATGAAGATCAACTGGCAATGATCATATTATTGCAGGAAAATATGCACGCAGTATTTCTTAAATGTGTCGACTGAAATGCAACTCGTTAAGAAAAGGATGAGGAATTTTGTTTGGGAAAGGCAAGAGGTGATCAAAGATAACGTAGATAAGTTATTAAAAGCTAGGTTCGTATGAAATATGGACTATCCGCAGTGGCTTGCCAATGTGGTTTTGGTGAAGAAGGCCAACGAGTAATGGCGCATATGTGTAGATTACATGGATTTGAATAGAGCATGCCCAAAAGATTGTTATCCATTTCCTCGAATTGACTTGTTAGTTGATGCCATGGCAGAGATAGAGAGGCTGAGCTTCCAAGATGCTTTCTCCCTACCATCAAATTCGAATGGCCGAGTGTAATGAGGAGAATATGTCGTTTGTCACTAATGGGGGAACCTATTGCTATAGGCCGATGCCATTCGGGTTGAAGAATGTTGGTATAACTTATCCACAAATGGTGAACAAGGTTTTCAGACTCTATATTGGTAAGCGTATCGAAGCATATGTCGATGATACAATTGTACACAGTCGGCAAAAGAAAGAACATCTAAGAGACCTTGGTTTGATATTTGATGGGGCCATAAAGAATAAACTGAGCTTCAATCCTAAAAAGTGCATGTTTGGGCCAGTAGTGGAAAGTTTCTTGGCTTCTTGATCTCGTAGAGGGGAATAGAGGCAGACCCATGCAAGACAAGGGCAATTTTAGACATGCAAAATCATCGAGATGAGATTTTCAGAGGTTGACTGATTGCATAGTGGTTCTTAACAAATGCATGTCACTAGCTACTGACAAATATGCCCCATTTTTTCGAGCCATATCGAGACTTTGAGTGGTATGACCAGTGTGAGCGAAGTCTTGTTCAATTAAAAGAGGTGCTCGTATAATGCACCCATGTTGGTGAGGCCTGTGTCGGGGGATCGTTTGAAGTTATATTTAACCATTTTACCTCATTCCATTAGTGCTTGTGAAATGGGCAATAGAATTGGGAGAAAATGAAATTAATTTTAGGCCTAGGTCGGCAATCAAAGCAAAAGTGTTGGCTGACTTCATTGGAGAGCTCGCCTTGCATTTGGAGCTGATTTTGAACATGACATTTGATTCAATCGAGTGTTGGCATATGTATGTGGACAAGTCTTCCTCAAGGAGTGCAGTTGGCACTAGGGTTGTGATTAACTCGCTAAATGGAGAAAAGTTCTTATATTCCTTGAAACTTGAGGCTTAGTCACAGCCACAATTATCATTAGTTACGATCGCAACTACTAGGGTTACGATCGTAACTACTAGGGTTACGACCATAACTACGGCTGTAACCGTGACAAGTTACGGCCATAACCCTCCCCTTAGGTAACAAGCCTGTCTTGCCTGAGGTTACGGTCGTAACCCCCAAAAATTAGCATACGCTGATTTTGAAGCCAATAGCCAATTTGGACCATTTTAACCTTTGAATTGGGGAGTTTTCATGGAATTTCTTCTCCTACAACTTGAGAATAGAGAGATGGCTTCTTCATTATTTACATTCTGGGGCAAGAAATAAAGAGAAGATAGAGAGAAGAGCTAGGGTTCATCAAGTGGAAAATTGGGGAAAAAAAGATCTTCAATTATTCAAGCTCCAAATCATTATTTTCTGGGGGTTTTTATTATCGTTGTTGTATTTTCATCAATATTACCTTATTGTAATGGATTCTATTTACTCTTTGATTATTTTGCTATTATTATGAGCTAAAGACTTAATGTTGGGATTATTGATGTAGTTTAATAGAGGTTTTCAATGTTAATCTAGTTTTTTATGGTTAAATTACTTGTTTTTATGTGTGGATGTTATGGTATTGATTGCTCTTCATTTATTTGGCCATTAAATGTTGGTATTTTTTTATTTGTGCAGGTTTCAAAAGAAAAGATACATTTTTGATCCGGTAACATCCACTCTATGCTGTAGGGGATAGAAGTATACCCCTAACCCTAGATGACCGTTTGAGTTATTTTCACAAAGTTTTAATGATATAAATTGATTCTAATCAACATAGAGATATAATAGGTTGAATTGGTTTATAAGGGTTGGTTGATAGGTAACTTTGCTATTTTTGGGGCTTGAGAGCACTAGTAATCAATTGATCACTCCCTAGGGGATTGATAAACAGGATTTCTCGTCCACTTTATTACTTGAACGACCCGTGCACTTGCGGTATTTTCTACGTGCATTTGGAACGTATTAAGAGTAATGACAAGAAAATGAAGGAGAGGTCATTTGTCGCCGACGACGTAGTGCTACATTTGGTTGTAGCAATAGGATCGATTCCCAAGAAGCAAGAACTCAAGTGGGATGGCCCATTCTAGGTCGTTAAAAGTTATGGTAATGAGGCTTACATGCTTCAAGACTCCCATGGCCGTGTTGTTCCAAGATCGTGGAATGTAGCTCATCTTAAGATGTATTACCCATGACCATTTGCGCTGTCATTGAGACATTATCTCAACTTTCTTTGATGTAATAACTTCCATGTACATAGTGAAGTCATGAAGTTCTTGTAAAAATTCGAGCGTCGATAGAAACATATGTACTTGCATCATCGCTCAAAAGCAGATGCGCTCATAATGACAATCTTGATTCATACACCAAGCACTTGCATCATCACTCAAAAGCAGATGCGTTCATAATGACACTTACAACTACATTACTGTCACAATTTCAGACTCTACTCTACCATTCCCATCACATGGCACTTACAATTTGTTGATTTCCTTCAAGCACTAAAGAAGCTACCAAAGCAGCCACAACAATCTATAGAAGACAATTAAAGCCAACACAATTAGGTAATCTACCCTCCTCATTGCCTCTTTTGGAACCTATGCACTGCTGTTGTATTCCACACACATAGCACGTATGTCCACAATGCACAAAAGACACCATGTTCAACCTAACAATGTGACCCAATCATTTTTTTTCATAATCAACCCAGTAGATTCATTCAATCACGCCCACAATATCTACATTTCACCATCGTCCTCATAGTATACTTACAAAAAAAAGATGAAGCAAATTCATCCATTTGATTTATCATCAGAAATTCAGTCCAGTCGCATAGTCAATACAAGGCTCACCAAGTACATACTTTATCCTTCATCCTAAGTCTCTATTCAAGCTAGAATTTGAAAAAAATAAAAATAAAAAAAAAGAAGAAAAGGAACGAAAGCTCACGGTGCTTGGCCATGGCTTCTCGCATTCAATCTCTAAATCTCTTCCATAATTCACTCCCAAAATGATTGTTGAGCGTTGCAGAACCCACAACTCGTAGCTAATCGACCAAATTTTTGGATGATTACGACTAAAAATTCACTATATTCTTGAGACAAACGACCCGATTGGATGGTGGGACTCCCCTGGTTGTTGCCCGACGCCGGTGGCTATGGCTGCACTAGCTCCGTTGACGGCGTTAACGTCAGGCAAGCGTACGAACAGCCCCATCGTCCCTCATCTCTGTGGTTGTATGGTGCATTTGTGAAGAAACAAAGACCAAAAGTTGATTTTGACTTTCAAATTGGGGATCTTGCAATTCCAGTCCCTTGACTTCTGGTTCCTATTAAAGTTAGTCCCATATTTTTGCAACCATCTTAATTGGCCCCTAAAGTCACTCATCCTCTTCCATTTACTCCAATCGAGTTTTAAAAGCTCAATTTAAGTCCTCAAAATCACGGATTTACTTTAATTAAGTTGAATTGGATTTATAGAATTTACAATTGAAGTCTCTTAAGTTCTGATTTTAGTTGAAAACAGTCTTCGAATCATTAAAGTCTCTCAATCAAGTCCCAAATTAAGTTTTAAAAGTTCAATTTCTATCGCTTAAGTTTTAATTGAGTTTTAAATTAGTCCTAGTTGACCAATTACTTCAATTTCCACCTTCCAATCAATACTTCCCCTTAATTTAAGCTCAAAGAAATTTTCAAAGTTATCTAATAGGCCCTAAAACTTCTGAATAAATACTTAATGACCCGAATAAGTTATTAAAGTGCGAATTTTGAGAATAAAATATTAAATCGTGTTGATTGTTCTGCTAGGCGCAATTTATGAGGCACGTTAAGCACAAGCTATCACATCAGCTCTAGTTCAAGGACTTCTACAAGTACTGCTAATTGAGGTGGGGATTACTTTGCAAAGTGTTATTTTTAGTTGACCATGTTATATGTTCTACGTGCCTTTATAATTGCGAAATGCATGCTAGTTGTATTTTTACTGATTGTCGTTCGGGGCAATCACCTACGGGATGTCGTTCGGGGCATCCAAACTATGTGATGGACCCAAGTTTCCATATTCTACAGGATGTCGTTGGGGGCATCCAATCTATGTGATGGACGCCAGTTTCCATCTTCTACGGGGTGTCGTTAGTTGCATCCACCTTTACTTCTCGCTATGCACACGATTGTAACTGCGTGTATGTCATGTGATATGGTTGGCTGATTTTTGGCTGTTTTCCCCACTGAGTATGACTTCGTTGTACTCACCCCTTTATTTTAAAACTTTTCTTTAGATTGAGGAGCTCGACGGGGCCGCGGCGGCAAGCGTGGCATTATCAAGACTTCTAATTTATTTTATTTAAACTATTTAGCTTTTGAACGTTTTAAACTGCAAGTGATCGTTGGATCTGTATTTTCCGTGTTGTAGGGTTGAATATCGAATTGTTTATTTTCTAAGAGACGTATTTATCTATTTAGGAATAATTAATTCTTTTTATAAAAAAAAACTTATCGAAATCTCGTGTTTAAGTCAAGGCTTTAGAACATTTTGTAGCGCTCCGGCTTTTCGAAGTTGGGGTGTTACATTTATATTTGGCAAGTGAAAGGGAAGGGCGAAGAGGTGTAGTAGTTGGGCTCTAAAGGATGTGTCCATTCATTAAAATCCAATGAAGTATTGCATTCCGTGGGCCTCACAAAGAGGGTGTTTACCAGATTGGCTGACACACACACACACACACGCGCACACACACACACACACACACACACATATATATATATATATATATATATAAGTATAGATAAACATTTGCCAAAGCTTGCAGATCTCCATAGGAGTGCATATGCCATTGTATCTTTTCAAACCCTCGAAAATCAAGATTTTGGAGGCTATGGGATAACTACCAGCATTGGAAATTGGGTTTCATACGATATGATAATGTCAGCGAGTCACATCGCTAGGTTGTACTAAAGAGGCTCAAGGTAAGGATCATAGTTGATATGATTGCCCCTTAAATTGATGATTGAGAGACGGTTATTCGGGGGGCTAAATAATACAGAATTGAGTATAAGAGTCTCACTCAAGAATGAAAGTGGGTGACTTGATGGCTAAAATCACAAGCCTAAGTATGAACAAGAGTAGATACGATAAAGTCACGATCGAACACGAGCGGAAGGATTACAAGTCTGACTCTGGCGAATCTCAGGTCCCATTTAAATATTGGTCAACCCACGATAAGAATGTGGTTATACTCAACCCTATGATGAAGCCACACGTCACCCGCACACCACAACAGTTAAGAGCAGTCATTTCTCTAAGTACTATATATAAGCTCACACTTCACGAAATCAGGGGATGCTTTTCCCTTTTTCATAAAACCTAGCCTAACACAAACGCCAGAGGTACAACGGGGATCAGCCCCCGTCTCTTATTTTTGTTATATTTTAGGTCAGCTAATCACCGGAGACACTTGACTTGGGAGGGACTTGCATCAGCATCTGCTCAATCTTAGATGTCCAAATTCCAAACGCAAGACACTTAACTTGCGAAGGACTTGGATCAGCATTTGTTCAACATTAGATGTCCAAAATTCCAAATTCCCAGTTTGGGCCCAAAATTACCATCACTTCAACTTGCACTACTGTAACAATATTCAAATTGAAACCTTCCTGTTGTTGTTTTCGACTTCCAAGCTCAGGCTCAGTGTCTCTTCTATTTCTACTTCCGCTACTTTAACATGTTTTCAAAGCTTATGGTTTTCACTAAAAAATGTAAGAGAGATAGTGAGAGAGATGTGGAGGTGACGAGATGTGACATGGGTCAATCAAATTCAATGTGCTTCACATAATAGGAGATTCCAGATGATTCTTTGGTAAGCATATCCACCAACGTGCCCTCATAGAAAGATATCTCAGTCAGGGTGGTGATCAGCTTAGGAAACATGTTAAAAAGTATATTTGTCAGGGCTATAATCAAAATATTTCTAGATTTTTTGTGTGGAAAAAGATGAAGGGTACAATTACATTGCTATTGAGAGTGGCACTAATCTTCTGAGGTCTAGAAAATGGTTGAAGAGCGGGAATTAATCTGAATAGAAAGAAAAAGAGACCATTGTTGTTTCTAAGTTTGTAACCCACCCCACTTGGAAGAAACCACAGTATATTCTTAGTGGCCATTGTTGTTTCTAAGTTTGTACCATGTCTGATCTTTTATTGCAAAGCACTAGAGAAAAGTTGAACAATTAATCCATTTCAAAGGAAATATGTATTGCTATAGATCTCAAAAAATTTGAAAACTTGGTAAACAAACTATTTGAGGAAAAGAAAAAGAGCATAGAATTGATGAATCTTCTCTAGAGATTATGTTGTAGTAGTAGAAGCCTCACCTTCACTTCTATTCAACATAATATCATGATGCACCTGTGGTTCTAGAGTGTCCAATTCAAAATTCCATGTCTAAAATTTGTCAACGATTATGTCCAGTAGAAAAAATGAGTCCAAGCCGCCACCCATCTTTACCCAGCACTGCAAGAATTTGAAGCGGATATTTTCAGGATTCAACTTTGTGGCAAGTTATGTGTGAGTTTCTTAAAAATCATCCATAATACCAGAAGCAAAGTGGCCTTGTTGTTCAACAACCCTTGCCGTAGAAGTAGAATAAGAAGAATGGTGCGGCAAACACTAAAAAAAAAGAGCACTTTCCGAGTCGGTAATTTCCGTCACTAAGACAGTGAATTTTGTTGCTAAAACCATTTAGCAATGGAATATAGTGGTCGCTAAAACTTTCACTGATACCTTGGTTGCTAATTTTAGCTATGAAATTCGTATTGCATTGCTAAATTAGCAACAAACATAATTTGTAGGTAATCGATTCTGTCACTGACTAGTGACGCAGTCACATTTGTCGATAATTCAGTCCGTTGCTAAATTAGTGACAACAATATTGTTGTTATTTAGCAACAACCAATTTTGTTGCTATTTAACAACAAATTAGTTCGTCGAAAATATGCTTTTGATTACCTACCACAAAACTGTCGCAAATTTTGTAGCCATTTGGTGACGACTGCTTTTGTAGCTATTTAGCTATAGATTTTTTCATTGCACGTTTATTTGTTTTATCTACTAAAAATCCGTTGCAATATTTTGTTGCTATTTGGCAACAGTCACTTTTGTAAGTATTTAGCTATGAATTAGTTAGTTACAAATGTGTTCATAATTATCTACCCAACAAATTTCACAACATTCTGTAGCTATTTACCTTTGATCCTGTTTGTTAAGTTGTTTGTAATTAATTACATTATTTCTTGTTGTAAGCCTCCGTAGCCATTTAGACACTATTTTATTGTTAGAAAATTGTTTGTGATTAGTTACAATACCACTTTAAATTCATTTGTGAAAATGAAATAATTTTTTATTAATTTTGTTTCTAAATTTCCCAAACACTACAAAGAATAGAAAATTGTGAATCAAAATCTTCATTATAAATGCCAGTTATATTTTAATACAATTAAACATTTTAAAAATCAATAGAAACTTTTCAAAATTTTCATTTCATAATTCCAATGTTTCAGAAGTAGTGCTAAGCTTGTTGAATAACAAAATGACATACCATTGAAATAACATTACACCACTGACAATAGATGACTTAATTACATTAGTTCAATAATAAATACCTAAAGAC
This sequence comes from Jasminum sambac, assembly GCA_018223645.1. Taxonomy (NCBI): domain Eukaryota; kingdom Viridiplantae; phylum Streptophyta; class Magnoliopsida; order Lamiales; family Oleaceae; genus Jasminum; species Jasminum sambac. The sequence goes on along the minus strand of CP073644.1, from coordinate 9,733,641 downwards.
GAAATGGAAATAAACTTCAATATGCAAAAACAAAACAAATACTTTCCTAGCTAAAGAATGCAAAATCTATATGCTTCCAAATGTTGAAATTTTGATCAATTCCTTTCATTCAACATCCTTTATATATTATCTTCAAATTCCTTACATTTCCTTTCTTCTTATTGTGCCCTTTCTTCCATTTGTCTAAGCAGTTCCTCTTTATCAGGTCTTAGCTCATCTACCTTCTCTTTCAAAGTAGCAATTTCATCATCATTTTCAAGTGAAGTGGTGGATGTCGCAAGTTTGTTCGCAGTAGACCATATTTGATTCCAAGTCCATATAAACAACCACTCTTGCTTGGGCCCTGACTAACTTCACACCATGCTTTGATATCAATTTCAAGTTGTGTTGACTCATCTAAACCGTGTTTCTCTACAATTGAAGACTCATATTTTTCCTAAAATTTAAATTTACGTTGTAATCAAATAAACATGTAAAAATCAATTGAAATTAGATACTTCATACATACGCAAACAATTTTGGATTTGTTGTCTACAAAATCTCCTTCTCCTTAGGGTCGTCGATGCACTCATTTGAAGAATTGTGAAGCACTTGGTGATTTTCCTAATATTTTTTCCTGGAATTAACCAACAAGGATTGCACTCTAAATAAATGAATAATTAATAATGAAACTAAAACTTCAGAAATGGATAGTTATCAAAAGGATCATTTATATGGAGAATGATGATCTCAATTATTATAATTTTAATTATCATCATAATCTAGACAATGACTAAAAGATAACAACTCTTGGATGACATGTAAATCAAAATTGAAATTAGCATATTCTAAAGGAAAAAAAGATTGGTAGTAGCCGACATTTATGAGTAGCAAAGGTGATAGAACCATCTGTGTGCTTAGTGATTGTCCCACACTTTAAAGTTAACCCATTCTTGCGCCCGGACTCATACTTTTTTTTCCATTCATGTTTGTTCCATTCTTTATCGATAATCTCATTTCAATACTCTGGACTTAGGCAATCTTTCCCAAATCCTTTCTAATCAAAACATTCTCAGACTTACTTTTCACATTTGTCTCATCTCATGGCGTCTTAGTGAGTGTTAGTATTTTTGTAAAAACAGATTTTTATGCATTTTGATGTGATATAGGGAAGAAAATAAGTGAAGTTGAATGGTGAAAATTTGTGTAGTATAGATAGGCCCCACGAGATATGTGGATGTGAAATAGGAGAGAGAATGGGTGGAGTTGAAAAGAATGTATAAAAATGTGTAAAAATTTATAAGAACTTGTAGGCTAACGGGCACTTAAATGTTCCTTTAAGACGATTAGTGCACATAGTACGCCATGCCTTCCTCACCTGATTTTCAGCATTTGGTGGCCAGGAGTATTATGTATAATGCGAGCAAAGCGTCCAACAATTAGTAAGAAAACAAAGTATTTAACTAATAAGTAAAACAATAAAGCAAACACAAACATATATCACCTTAAATTTTTGCCACAGAAACTTCTTCGTCTGAAGTGGGACTAATTTGAATGTAGGGTAAGGCCTACCCAACTGAGCCTTCAAAGTAGCACTTCCAATTCGAGATGTCGATGCAATGACAATGCTATAATCATCAAACAAAGCCAGAAAAGTTAATGGTTGAATAACCATATGAGTTATATGCTTTGATCTACTGAAAATATGTTTGCAAATAACTAATCAACAACTTAAGAGTACATGCAACACTGAAGAAGCATGATTATCATTTTTACATATGGACTTCTAGTATAATTTCATCAAAATTATTAGCAACAATAGGGTATTGCTTATACAAAAGATTACACATTAGTTCAACTATGACTCACGTTCAACTATAATCAAAATAATCAGAAATTTTTAGAGAATTCATGGTAGGGAAATTAAATCTTGGTAGATTTATTGCTTTTAGAATTTTTCTGCCACGAACTGGTGGGATTTTAAAAGGTAGATTTCAAGCAATTTTAGCCCACTAATTTACAAATTCCATTGCTGCAATTATACAAAATATTGACGTATTGCTCATGTTCATCAATTATGAGTTCAAAATTGATTACAAGATTTGGTCAGTTCAAGTATTGCTCATGTAAATGATATAACAAAAAGCAATTGGGTTTTGTTTATACTAACTTTTCTGATTTTATCTCATATACATCTATAAAGATCACCACATAAAACTCCAAAATATGTCAATAATTGACCATAAATAATAAAGTTAGTGTACAAGTATCTATCATCTGCCACTTCCGAAGGAACCCCTCCGTCATTATCTCCAGTGGTGCCCATGTTTGAACCCCTTCCCCGACAACTAGCCTTGTCAATTTCCTCTTGAAACATCGATGCAGGGCTATGTGAGTCATTGTCGTTTGAGTCATCGTAGTTTAAGTAATCATCATCTTCATCTTCGAATCCACGACCCCAAGACGTGGAAACAAATCTTGCTTTACTGTCCATCGTGATCTTCAAAAAAAATTTTAAGAGATACGAATAACCTAGGGTATAACCTAGGGTAAAATAAAGGATGATATACTCGATAAACATATAGGATGAAGAGGAGGGAAGATTCTAAATTCCATTCAAATTTTTGGGAATTATTTTCAAAGGGAAGCAGTAAAAATTGTTTGGGCGTGAGTCAGGTATGTAGCGGCAAGGATTTTGGTTACTGGGAGGAGTTCTTGAAGAAACTGAAATGGAGAGTTTTGCAATTCTTGGTAATTTTATATATTTCCTTTTTGCATTAGTCAAACATAAAACCAAATGTTTCAATTTTTGATGTGCCTCCATTGGGCGTTAGCAGACCACTTTCAATTTGAAAGGATATTTTTTTTGAAGAAATACGAAGGATATTTAATAATACATAAATATATAAATATAAAAACATATCTTCATATGTTATGACATGTGGTGCTTACATAATGATAAGATTAATTTAATGTACAAAAATGAATTTCATTACTATCTAGATTATCTCTCGTAAATATAACATCACTAATTTTCTACTTGCAAAATATTAATTCTTTTATTTCACATTACATCCACAATTTCAGAAAAAAAAATTCACATATTCTTAAACTAACTTTTCATTTTACTCTTACTTTGCCTACTTTTTAAAGGGCATTATTACTTAACAATGTTACATATGTCAATCGTCATTTAGATAATACGTACAATGCACATACTCAAATACTAGTAAATACAAATGCCGACCATCTATTGTCTGTTGATCTTTCTAATTCAAAATGAGAAATTTCTTAGTTAAGTTGACAATGCCAACTAACGCATTGTGTGATTCTCATTTGTGTTATTAAGTTTTTCATTTTTGTATGGTCTAATTTATTTTGGTCAGCATTACGTCTTTAATCAAGTATGAATTGAACTCACATACAGTGAGCGATTGCAGTATAACACATATATTGGTAAATTCTATTTGATTCATTAGGCTTGATTTCTCTCATTTCATTCATCTCTTATTTCATATTGTTATTTCCTATTAAATTATTGTTAATGCTATAAGTTTTTTCAGTGTGATTTACTCAGTTAGTTCGATTTGATGAATTACATTGAAATTAGGTTAAATGTGACATTTAAGATGGGTATTTGAAAATGTGGGCTAGAACAACTCATTTGCAAAAATCAAGTGTGCATGATCACACCCTAGTGCTAGGTGATGGCCTATTCAATATGCGCTACATCGAGATTAACACTGTGTGATCACCGAGTGCTAATAGTGGGTGATCACAAAGAGTTAATGTGGACATTATTCATATCGAAATTGGCAATTCCTAAGTAAATAGATGCGTAATCGGCCACAATTATTTTTCTATAATCATATAGTTCCTATTTTTGATCCATGACACAAAGTAATGATGTCGACAATACATATTACAAAATGTGTAATGGTTTGTAATGTGTTACAAAGAATTTGTAATTCTATGTGATTTATTGCAACGAGCAAACATTATTTTTAAAATTAGGTCAATTTGAGTTGCTCAACAATAAAGTTTGCATTTATGTAAATATTTCACGTTATTATTGAAAAGTAGATTGTCCAATAGCCTGAGCAATTTAGTGTGAATCTGTAAATTGCAAATCAATAAGTGTCCACCAGTGCATTACGTATAATAAAAAATCTATGGGCTATTCATTCGAACAAATCTCCATCAAGGGGCCATAGTTATCTAAAAATAAGAGTGATGCCTGTTAGGAAGAAATAGTCAAATGAAACAATTTTTTTATGGGGCCAAAAAGAGTTATTTACATATTCATCCTAAAAACATAGAAAAAAAACACTTTGATCGCAAAGAAAACCTGTATTCAGCACTACACTACTCTGCATGACATAGAACTATACAACCATTACTTACGTATCCCTTTATTGCATATTTCTTTTATTGATTGCAGAAGAAAGCTGCAACCTATTCAAATCTCTGTGGTAGCAATTCCACATGGAATTATTTGGAAAAGTACTTAAACCTCAGTAAGATTTGGAATATCAAGAACTTTGCATACACGCTATTCACCTTTGCACTTTGAAAAGGGATGCCTTGTCATGGAATTCTTTACGTGCATATTGTGCCCAACTAAGCAAAGAGTTCAGCTCCATCTATGCAGCAAATCATAAAAAGACATCTTATTGTATACAACCACCTCTCGATACACCATCTCACAATATTCTTATATTCACATGTGTTAATAATGGATTAACTAGCTAAACTTATCAAGAGAAAACTTGAAAAGTGTATATTTTGAACCCAAATTATGTTAATGGAGGTGGAAAATAGCTTTCATTTGATCAGAAAAGACGTATTTAGAACTAATAAAATTTCATCCTCTATTTCTGTCTTTCATTGTCTAGTTAATTTTTTCTATTTCCGAGTATTTCCTACTTAGTGCAGTTCTACAATAAGCTTCCCTAAACCCATTCTTATTCATTGCTGTATCACTTAGCCATATAGTAATGTATATACTTTGCAAGATAACTGCTTGAATGTCCTTTGTTTAGCAATAGTTAGCTTCGCATATCTTTCCTTTGAAACAAAGCTCGCCTAACCAAACAAAGCACTTCGACAAGATGATTCAAAATGGCCCAAAAGCAGTTTCCTAGTCTAAAAGAAGATTCGACTTTTAACCGCCCTACCAAACGGGCATCAACTTGACTGTCTAGGTTTTAACTATGTCCAGCTAAGTTTCCCATCATACCATTTGGTCACTCTGACATCATCTAAACAAGTAAACAAATCCTATGAATCTTTACTCCATTGGAATCAAAACAACCATAGCCAAACTAACATTTCATGCGAGTCAATTAGTTACTTACGTACTAGGACCAATTATAGTTAAATCTTAGCATAACACAAAGTCACTAAATTCAAATAAGAGAATAATGGAGAAAACAAAATAAAAATAAAAATCAGTTGATAAGAGAGATATACCAAAGTTCTTACTCACAATACAATGCAAAGTAGGCCCATATTTCTTGTCAAACATCTTCTTTATATGCTCAGCTACATCCTTCTCTACATTTTACATCTCAAATGCCTAACACACAAACAGATAATCGAAAGTAAGTCACTAAATCTGTTTGTAGTCTAATTATTTTTTTCATGAAATGGATAAACAAAAAGCAAAAAATAAGCAATTTAAATGCAAGGATGGGGTCAATTAAATTGAATGCTCAATGTTAATCATCTTACAACACATCATCCTCGCTTGCACTTGATGTGAAACAATCATCACTAGTGACATAATCCTGCAGTACATCTTCTTCATCAAGTGTGTCTGAGTCCTTATTGGAGATCCTGGGTTCATCTCTGTCTACTTCTTCAAGCGCAACATCAGAATATGCTAAATCTTAATGATCAAACTCCAAATTTATTGGCACTGGTTGTGGATTGGATGATGGTTCGTCCTCTTGGAATGCGTGTTCTATCGAGAAATTAATCTCTTCACTCACATGTATGATTCCTTCTAAGTTGGTGACATTCCTTGCTTTTGTTTTAACTACAGCCCACCAATCAAGTTTATCGCTAGCCTTTGTAGGAAAATATATGTGTATTATACCTATTGAGCTTGCTGGGCAAGAATGAATACGTTGTCTGTTATGATTTTCTTTTTATGATTACCCTCAACGAGGCCAAAGTGTCGATGCACCCTCACTTTGCCAGTGTTGTCAAATCAGTCACATTTGAACAAAGTGACCCTATTTCTTACATCCCCTAGAGATTCAAGTTCCGAAATTTCAGTTAACAAACCATAATAGTCATGCTCAGACTCATTAGTAGAACTTCCCAATACACAAACCCCACTATTCATTGTTGTTTTATTATTACCATAATCTATAGTATGAAACTTAAAACCATTCACAAAGTATCCATTATAAGACTTTACAGTGCGAGAGGGGCCCATAGCTAAAGCTTTTATATGAGAATCAATTCTATTATCATCATTTAAAACCTACATATAAGAAATCGCATACTTTAGAACCTTGTTTTTAAAACATTTTGTCAAGCAATCGAAATAAATATTAGTTAATTCACTTACATATTCTCGAATCCAACCAAAAAGCATTGCTCGCATAAACTGTCAAGTTGTGCAGCAGAACATTGAGGATAAATCATCCTCATTTTTTTACCAAATTCACTACATTAGAATTCCTAACATGATTCTACCATAAATAATAATTTAAAAATATATTTTCAATACAATTATAAGCACTCGCGCAACAGAAGGAGTAACTTCTTCACAATTCAAGAGCACATCGTGAAGCTTCTTTAAATTCATTTTCTGTCATATATCTAACATTCCAACGTTGTGTTCCAAAAGGTCTTCCACGATGCGTAAAAATTGACAGTCGCCCTTGGCTATCAACAAAACCTCCATCGTCATTCCTTAGCACGCAATTCAATCTTATTTTGGCACTTTCCTCTTAATATAATGAGCAAAAAGTTGAAGTTTCCTCAATTAGGTTTGCAACAATAGAAGCCTCGACATGACCACAGTTTTTGACCTTCTTTCTTAAGTGATTTAAGAACCTGGCAAATACTAAACTAGAGTTATACCCATTTTAGATCTCGATACAAGATAATTTAAAATTTAAACCATATAGTACCTTTCAAATGGATACATCCATCGATGCCGCAGAGGACCTCCAACCTTCACTTCATATGGCAAGTGAATTGGAAGATGGCCATGGAATCGAAAAATTCAGCTGGAAATATCTTTTCAAGTTTGCACGACGTTATAGCAATGTTTTGTTCCAAATGTTCCATGTCTTTCACGCTCAAAATAGTAAAGCATATATTCCTTAAGAAATGGCTAGCTTTAGTTAAAGCTTCCCAAATATTTTTCGGCAACAAGTCTTTGAATGCAGTTGGTAGCAATCTCCGCATAAAAATATGATAATCATGGCTCTTCATTCCATAGAACTCGCAATCACCCTTGACACAACGTGCAATATTTGACACATAACCATCAGTCATCCTTAAGTTTTTTATCCAATTGCACACTTCTCATTTCCGCTCTTTAAACAAACTGTAGGAAGCCTTTGGCACATATATTTTTCCTCTTCCGTCTTTATCTACATGGAGTTCAGGACAATTGCAATATCTTTTCTCGCTTTAAAATTGTTTTTGGTTTTTTCCTTTCACATCCATAAATGTATCGAATATATAGTAAAAAAATCTTCTCGACCTGCATCACATCTAGATTGTGTCGTATAAGATTTGAATGCCAATAAGGCAACTCCTAGAAATGTTTTTCTTTACCCAATTATGGCCGCAACCAAAACTTCAATTTCTTTCCTGTTGCAAGTTCTATTAATTAAAATGTTAGCTAGATTCTCGACCATACTTCGCATCTTAGTACCTGTTAATCGCTCTCTTGCCACATCTTTGTCAACTCGACCTTCGTAAAACCTGTCTCGTTGCTTTCTAAAGGCATGTTGTGGTGGTAAAAATTGACGGTGACAATAAAAAAAAGACGCTTTTCCTCCATTTTTCGGTCGGAATGATTTAATTTGATCCATACAATAGGAACAACATTTTGGGCCATGTGTACTTGATAAGTGCTAGAAAAGCACTTAAATAACTCTTCTATTTTACGTATTTGTGTGTTTTATTAGTATTATATGTTTATTTTTATGTGTTTTCCTTTTATTGTGTGTTTAGAGTCACAAGAAATAAAAATGAGCCAAAATGGATAAAAATGGAGCGAAAACGGAACTTGGGACCGAAATGCAAGCAAATTAAAAGATGGAGGGCCTCTGATGCAATTTTATGAAAAGTTGTTTTTACAATTTTTCTTGTGCCAATATCAAAGAATATCAAAAGAGGATTTTCACATTTTTGTCGGATCCCAAATCGGAGTTTCCTAGTGAAAGTTATGGTCATTTGAAGAGAAAGGACAAAGCGTAAAAAATCAGCAGCTCGAATTTACTACCGCAGTTCAGTAATTTGACAATAACTTTTGCTACAAATTTCGGATTGACCTCCACTTTATATTGTTGGAAAGGACACTCAGAGGGCTACAACTTTGATGTTGACGTCTTCAAATGATTCAGATCATATGATGGTCAAAAATGGGAAAACCCCGAGAGTGATGTGAATGGAGGATTTCTTGGGCCATGTTTTGGTAGAAAATTCATAACTTTCTATTAAAATATCCAAAAGAGGAAATTCCAATTGCACAATTCAGCCAAGATGCTTACCTATACCATGATACAATATTTGAACTAATGGAGCAATTTAAGATCATGATTTGATGGTTACCAATTAGTGGATTTATAATGGAGTAGTTGTACAATTTTTTATCATGTTTTCTTGTGAAATTTTGCCTATAAATAGAGGCATTTGTAAGGAAGGAAAACACAACTTAGTAGAAGAGAATTAGCTAGTAGTTCTCTCCAATAAAATTTTCTTCTTCATTTGTTCTTAGTTTTAGCTTGAAGATTTTAGCTTTTCATATTCCGCCGGATCAATTCTTCGCTAAGTTCTCTTTTCCCTTTTATTTCTCTATTTATTTCTTAGTATTTATTTACTTGTTTACTATATTTTACATAATCTATCATATAGTGGTGGTGATACAAGGCGAACACTCGCTAAAAAGTATGAAACCCCGCAATTATGAGTAGTTAAGATTTTTCTATCTAGTTCGAGGGGGACGTTGTGTTCAACTAACATGTTGTTATCTTTTCTAACTCTTTAGTAATGTTTTATCTATTCCTCTACTTCAATTTGTTGATTTGTTATGCTTGTAAACCCGTTTTTGAGTTTATGTGATTATTGCATTCACTTTGGCCAATTGAATCAATTAATCTTTAAATTCAAGTTACTTGCTAGGGTTGGAACTTTTGATCCGTAATTGTCATTAGATTCCAATCTAAAGTAGCAAATGAATATCGTGCATATTTATTAACAAATCAACTTAGATGCATTAATTCGAGCTTGTGAAATTATTCATCTAATTCAACTCATTCTTCTCGTTCATTTCATACTAGCTTTGCATTAAATCCTAAGAGCTTGTTTAGGGTTATCCAATAGCTAGATGTTAAGTTAAAGAGCTTACTTTTAACTTAATATACTTAAGGAAGAATTCATTAATCAGAGTTTCTTGGTTAATTGAGAGTTGATAAATTGAAGAAGGAATAGTAACACGTTGCATGGGAAAGATAAACACAAGTTGTTGACACAACCGAACCCGAGAACTAGATATTTATTTCAATTGTTTTATTTGATCTTATCTTTTGTCATTTGAATTTCATTCAACTTCACAAACCCCCCTTTCTATATTAATTGATAAAATCAACTAGATCAAGCACCGTTCCTCTTGGGTTCGACCCTTACTTACCACTTCTACATTAATTTGTAGTTTTGAAACCGAGTAAAGAAATAAAAATTTAAACTTTGGCGCGCCGCGACAACGCACCACCAAGTTTTTGGCGCCGTTGCCGGGGAACGGTTAACGAATTTAGTTGCTTTTATTAATTAATTTTTTAAAAAAATTTCTTCACTTGTATGCATAATACCCGATCTACTAATCGAATTCTTGAAAGTTTCGATCCAGAAATCGAGAAATCCATTCGAAGACGAATAAGACAAGCAAAACAAACCGAACGAGAAATGGCAGAAAACAATAACGAAAGAGCTCTCAAACAACTGGCAACTCCCGAAGTTACTCAACAACCTTTGTGTATCACCTTTCCAACCGTAGAAGAAGGTAAGACTTTCGAACTAAAATCTGGATTGATACATCTTCTACCTTCTTTTCATGGACCATCCGGCGAAGATCCATATCGACACTTGAAGGAGTTTCATGTGGTGTGCGATAGCATGAAACCCCCGGGCATCACTGAAGAGCAAATCAAGCTCAGAGCCTTTCCATTTTCACTAATAGATGCCGCTACAGATTGGTTATACACTTTACCACCAGGTTCAGTCACAACATGGAATCAAATGAAGCAACTTTTCCTCGAAAAGTACTTCCCGACTTCAAAGACCGCAAATATCGGAAAGATATCTGCAGTACGCCAAAACAATGGAGAAACTCTTTATGAGTATTGGGAGGCGTTTCAAAAGCTCATTGCAAGTTGCCCGCATCACCAAATCGGTGAAAACCTCCTAGTGCAATACTTCTATGAAGGCTTATGTCAATCAGACGAAACATGGTTGATCTTTGCTAGTGGAGGCGCATTGATGAATAAAACCCTACTAAAGCGAACAACGATTTCAAACATGGTGAAAACACTCAACAATTGATGCAGAGGCGGAGATGAACATTCGAAGAGTTAACGAGGTAAGTAATTCCAATATTGAAAGCCAACTTTCTGAACTAACACATCTTCTCAAACAAATTGTTGTAGGAAACAATCCGCAAGTCAAAGCATGTGGCATATGCACAAATCTAGGACATCCTACGGATGCTTGTCTGTTCTCACAGTGGATAACAACGAACAAGTGAATTCAGCAAATAATTTCCCATTCCCAAGACAAGAATACAATCCGTACTCAAACACCTATAATCCAGGATGGCGAGACCATCCCAATCTGAGCTATGGAAACAACAAGCCCCCAAGATTCTTCCCTAACAAGCCTCAAGGCCAATTCCAACAACATGGAAATCTTCAACCCCAAGGGCAATTTCAACAAAAACCTCAACAATCAGGTATGTCTCTCGAGGATATGGTGAAAACATTAGCAACTAACACTGTGAAATTTCAACAGGATTCCAAATTGAGCATTCAAAACTTGGAAAACCAGATGAGTCAATTAGCAACTGCCATCAATCGACTGGAAGCACAATCTAGAGGGAAGTTACCATCCCAACCTGAGGTAAATCCAAAGAATGTTAGTGCCATAACCTTAAGGAGTGGAAAAGAGATCGAAAACCGTCACAAAGAAGTTTCCACACATGAAGATAAAGAAGAAAAGCTTGAAAAAGAGGCAAGTCCTAACTCTCATATCATTGCTAAAACAACTCCTCCCCCTTTCCCTAGTAGATTAGCGAAAACCAACAAAGATGACAAGGAAAAAGAAATTTTGGGCACATTAAGGAGAGTAGAAATCAACATTCCATTGTTAGATGCAATCAAACAAATTCCACGCTATGCTAAGTTTTTGAAAGATCTTTGCACTAATAAGAGGAAATTGAAGGGAAATGAAATGATCAAAATGGGAGAAACCATTTCAGCGGTACTCCAGAAGAAGTTGCCTCCAAAATGCAAAGACCCAGGTATGTTCACAATTCCATGCACAATTGGTAACACTAAGTTAGATGGAGCTTTAATAGACTTAGGAGCATCGATTAATGTTATGCCACGATCAACCTATGCTTCCTTAAAATTGGCTAAACTAACTGAAACACGTGTTATCATTCAACTTGCTGATCGATCTAATGCTTATCGGATGGAGTAGTTGAGGGCGTATTAGTACAAGTAGGTGGTCTCGTATTCGGCCCGATTTCTATGTTTTGGACATGAATGATGATCACTCCCCTAACTCTACACCTATATTGTTAGGAAGGCCATTTTTGTGGACTTCCCAAGCAATTATTGATGTGAGAAATGAGATCTTAACAATGGAATTTGACAAGGAAAGGGTGCAATTTAATATCTATGATGCAATGAGACATCCTAGTGACATTTGTACAGTTCATTCCATTAACACCATGACTCCTATTGTAGAAAGAGTTTTTGAGCTAAATTACAGAAATGAGTTAGAGACCGCACTTTGTGAATCACTGGAATACATTGAAGACAAAGAGATAGAGCTGACTGCAGAATTGAAAAACACAGTTGCAGCATTGAATTCATTGATGACCAATCCACAGGTATAATGTCAACACCATTGATTAGAAGAACACTCCTAACAAATTGCTACCTTCAATTGTGCAGCACCTGAATTGGAAATGAAACCTCTGTAGAGCCACTTAAAGTACACCTATCTTGGAGATGGTGAAACACTCCCTGTGATAGTGTCATCAAAGTTAACTGTAGTGGAGGAGGAAAAACTCATTCGAGTCTTCTTGCGATCACAAAGAAGCAATTGGGTGGGCGATTGCGGATATCAAAGGTATAAGTCCATCGATCTGCATGCATAGGATATTACTTGAAGAAGGAGCTCAACCATCAAGACAGACCCAAAGGAGATTGAACCCACCAATGATGGAAGTTGTGAAGAAAGAGATTCGAAGCTATTAGGAGCGGTATGATCTATCCCATTTGACGATAATTGGATTAGTCAGATTCAAGTAGTACCAAAGAAATCTGGAATTATCAGAATCGAAAATAAAGAGGGAGAACTTGTACCAACAAGAGTGCAAATTGGATCTTAGGGTATGTATTGATTATCGGAAGGTAAATGCTAAAACTCGAAAAGATCATTTTCCCCTTCCTTTTATTGATCAAATGCTCGAGAAGTTGGCTGGACATACTCATTACTGCTTTCTTGATGGGTTTTCAGGATACTTTCAAATTGCAATAGCCCCAGAAGATCAAGAGAAAACCACATTTACATGTCCATTTGGAACATATGCCTACAGGCGTATGCCTTTTGGATTATGTAATGCCCCTGCAACTTTTCAACGTTGTATGATGAGTATTTTCTCAGATTACATTGACAAAATCATTGAAGTATTCATGGATGACTTCAGTGTATGGGGAGACACTTTTGATGCATGCTTGGACAATTTGACACTGATTTTAAAACGATGCACTGACACTAACCTCGTTCTTAATTGGGAAAAATGTCATTTCATGGTTGAACAAGGGATAGTGTTAGGTCATGTAGTGTCAGAAAGAGGAATAGAAGTTGATAAAGCTAAGGTAGATATTATTTCTGCATTACCTTACCCCACCAGTGTGCGGGAAATTCGATCTTTTCTTGGACATGCAGGATTCTATCGTAGGTTTATAAAGGACTTCTCAAAACTTGCATCACCACTATGCAATCTCTTGCAAAAGGATATACCATTTGAATTTAATGATAGATGCAAGAAGGCATTCGATGAACTCAAGGAACGACTCACAACACACCAATCATTCAACCACCCGACTGGAACCTTCCATTTGAAATCATGTGTGATGCTAGTGACTATGCTGTGGGAGCAATTCTATGGAAGAGCTGCACATGTGATCTACTAAACTTCACGAACATTGAATCAAGCCCAAGCAAACTACACCACAACCGAGAAAGAACTTTTATCATCGTAGTTTTGCTTTAGAGAAGTTTCGATCATATCTCTTAGGAATTAAAGTAATTGTTTTCACAGATCATGCAGCTCTACAATATTTGCTCACAAAGAAGGATGCAAAACCTAGGCTCATTCGTTGGATCCTCCTACTTCAAGAATTCAATTTAGAAATCAAAGATAAATCGGGAAGCGGCGAATGTTGTGGCGAGACCATCTTAGCGAGGATCGTAAAGCGAAAATGAAACACCATTGCAAGAAGCCTTTCCAGATGAAAGTCTATTTGTTGCTGAGGTAAATTCTCCCTGGTTTGCTAATTTGGTTAACTATCTCGCATCTAGGTTAATCCCTGCAGGCTTATCCAAGGCGAAACGAGATAAGTTAAAGAGTGATGCCAAATACTACATATGGGATGACCCTTATCTGTGGAAAGGGTGTTCAGATCAAATCATTCGGAGGTGTGTACCAGAGTCAGAATTTCAGTCCATTCTCACATTTTGCCATTCGTATGCTTGTGGAGGACATTTTGGACCACGGAGAACGGCTCAGAAGATATTAGAAAGTGGATTCTACTGGCCAACACTGTTCAAAGATGCTTATATCTTCTGCAAATCCTGTGACAAGTGTCAGCGATCGGGTAACTTGTCCCAACGAAACCAAATGCCTCAAACTCCTATCATAGTTTGCGAAATTTTTGATGTATGGGGTATTGATTTCATGGGACCCTTTCCAAATTCATTTGGCCACGCTTATATCTTACTAGCAGTTGACTATGTTTCTAAATGGATAGAAGCAAAAGCCACACGAACTAACGATGCTAAAGTAGTTGCAGAATTCGTCAAATCTAACATCTTTAGCACGTTTGGGATTCCAAGGGCCATGATTAGTGATAGAGGTACTCACTTTTGCAATCGGAGCATTGAGTCTTTGCTAAGAAAATATGGAGTTCTACATCGAGTATCAGCGCATATCACCCCAGACGAATGGACAAGCGGGCTCTCAAACAAGGAAGTGAAGTCAATTCTTGAAAAGACAATCAATCCTAATCGAAAGAACTTGGAGCAACCGGTGGATGATGCACTTTGGGCATATCGGACAGCTTACAAAACACCGATTGGGAAGTCACCATACCGATTAGTGTTTGGAAAGCCATGTCATCTACTAGTTGAAATAGAGCACAAGGCTTACTGGGCAATCAAACAATGCAATATAGATTGGGGAACAGCAGGTGACCACAGGAAGCTTCAACTGCAAGAATTGGACGAAATTCGGAACGAAGCTTATGAAAATGCAATGATCTACAAGAATAAGACGAAGGCATTCCATGACCAACGAATCTCCAGAAAAGAGTTTACTATTGGACAAAAAGTGTTACTTTTCCATTCCAAACTAAAACTCTTCCCGGGTAAGCTTCGTTCTAGATGGGTTGGGCCATTTGTTGTTACTGACATTTTTCCACATGGTGCAGTTGAAATCAAAAGTTTGAAGATGAATAAGATATTCAAAGTGAATGGATATCGACTCAAACCATACTATGAAGGATTCTCTACAACAAATATGGAAGAAATTACATTGGAGAGTCCGAGCTAATCATGCCCTCACTAAGTCGAGCTAACGACCATAAACAAAAGCGCTTCTTGGGAGGCAACCCAAGCATTTTTCTTTTAATATTTGTATTTTTTTGTTTTTAATTTGTTTACTTTTCATCTAACGTATTAAGGAAGATATTGTTTTATTACTGTAGGAGGACGATATTTCGAGACTCAATTATTTGGGAAGAGACATGATGGCCCATAAATCGGTGATTAGCGAGAATTACGGATAATGGGCAGGTTAATTATTGATAAATGACAAATCCGTCAAATGCATTTTCTCGGATTCCCACTCCAACGTGCTCTTTCCAGCACACTCTGCATGCACGATTGTCGGTTGAAACAGTGCCCAATTTGACTATAAATCAAGATCATTCTCCACTCGAAACCACAACCACAATCTTCAGTCTCTGTGAGTACTTCTTTCTAGCAGTGATTAGGTAATTTCTTTCTTCTCCTTCTTCTTCTTTTTATGGACGTATGTGATATTTTTATATTTATATGTCTTTTTCTTATAATAGTAGATTATATAGTTCAAATTTTGTTATTGTTCCTTCTTATTCAAAGATTTATAATAAAAAAGAAAAAATGGAAGAGTGTGATAGTATATTTTACTTGGTAATTTTGATGATTTTAATCTTATTATTTCAATTTTTGTTTTTCTTTCGTGTGTTGTGTTAAAAAAAAAAGGTCTTTTTCAGTAGACCTTAAAAAACTGTATTCTTCTCTTCTCTTTCATCTTTCTAGTCTTTTGCAGCTATCTCCAAGTGCATTGAATTTCCTCTTCCCTCAATGGCATCTCCTCCCCGTATTGTTGCTCTTCTGCAAGTATTCAAATCTTTCTCTTTGCCTACTGACCTTCAAATGCACATTGTTCACCTAGTTGATAAGTATGAGCGTTCCATTTGGAATGTCATTGTGTTTGGGGCAGGATCATCCCGTTCTGCTCGCAAACGACGTGCTAAACGCCTCAAATGTTGCTTCAAATGTGGAAAGCTACTGGATGAACCTCATTGTACTCGAAATCAAACTCGTTCACAACATGAATATGTTGTTTTCTTCAAAGATGGACCGATTAGGTGTAGGGCCGAAAAGTCTATCAGGAAAAACAGCCTACTCGCATTAGATGTGAAGGAGTTTGATAATCTGTTGGAACAAAGACAACGTTTGCTTGACACCAAACTCGATGGCCTTACCATTGAGCAGCAACTTTTTGAGCGTGATCACTAGCACCCATCCGAAGATGTAAAACTACGTCTCATTCATTTGAGAAGTGTCTGAGTTGGACGTTCTGCTCTAAACGTCATCCCATTTGTTGGTTCTTGTGGGGCTGTTCTTTATTGAATGGTAAACATACCTATGTGTCATGTGGCGATATGGAGGACCTTTTCATTAAGGTTGGTTGTCAAACTATTTTGTAGAGAGTATGCTGATTCAGATAGTTTCCATGCGGATCAGACTTGATGGAATCATATCATTAATTTGATGTGAATACTACTGCAAGATGTTCAGAGGGTTGTCAACTCCCAAAGTGGCTTTGTATATAAATTTCTCTTCATCTTAAAAAGAAAAAAAAACCAAAATATTTTCAGCTGTTGTTTTTTTCTTGTTCTGTAAATATGTTGATTGCAGGTCTCTTACTCTTGGATTGTCGAAGTATTCCTCAGAAGTGCTACATTGTGCAACCACCATCCCCAAATCGACACGCCTCATTGCTTACCATAGGGGAGTTTCTATTTCTTCTCTTTTTCATGCTTTCTATATTTCTTACATTGGGGACAATGTAGAATTTAAGTGTGGGGGAGTGGCATATTGTGGTCTGCGTGTGATTTTTTTTTTATTTGTATCGATGATTTTGCATGAGATAGCAACTTTTGAATATTATTGAGCTTAATTTGTGTGACTTAGCTGAAACTACAAGATCTCGAAAAAAAAATGTGTTCTGTTCTTCTCCAAGCACAGCTAACAAATTTATCTGAGCACATTTATGGGTAATTTACTATCATTCTCTGGAACACAAATTGAAGGTTGAAAATGTTGAATTTTTTTCTAACTTTCTAGACCATAGTAAACTAACTTTTTCTTTTCTTTTTTTTTTATCCATTCGTCCTGCTCAAAGTAACCTGGAAACATCAATTGTTAGCAAGGTGGAGTTATAATCGCATGGTATCTATTTTTTGTGAATGTGTCTTTTATTGATAGAGTTTAAAAAGTTTGGAAAAAGCATTGACCTATGCTGAGAATGAATTTTACTTTTATATTTGAAATAAAAGAGAGGGACCACAGGAAAGAGCTACCTACCTCAGAGTGTGAAGCCGTCACCTCGAATGGGTGAAGAAGGCTGCCTCCAATGAAAGGGGTTTAGTGTGAAAGCTACCTGTGGGGTAAAAGTTGAAAAAATTGCAAAACTCTTCTTTTTCTTCTTCATCAAAAAAAAAAAAAAAAGAAAAAAAGAAAAAATAAAAAAATAAAATCGCGAGAAATGTGATAGCTACCCAAGTGTGAAGTTAGATAAATAAATTTCCTCAGTGGTTTGAAGTGCTCAATCTAAACACTCTTTAAATTGAAGACATATTTGTGATAAAACACCTGACATGCCCTTTTTTTTCTTTGCAGTGCTAACAGTTGATGATTTTTGGTGAATAGAGTAATTTTTAGGATCCATGGGAATCATTGTAAAATAAGAGTGAGATCACGAGAGATGTAAGGAAATATTTGACTATTTCGGTCAGGATTTGGATAGATCATCATAAGCTTTCATTTGGTTCCAGTTAGTGATGGGATGATAACCTCAATTGCACACACTCACAAGCCATTGTGTATTTGAGAAGAAGTGAAATTTTCAAGATTCGGGAGAATGTTTAATAAGTAAGTCACTATCTGTAGTTGGATTTCACCGTTTAAAGTCGTTTATCTCATGTAAAATCAGTGTGTTGTTTGTGTCATATGGTTGTTGTTCGAGGGCGAACAACAGTCTAAGTGTGGGGGAGTTTGATAACTGCCAGAAAAGCACTTAAATAACTCTTCTATTTTACGTATTTGTGTGTTTTATTAGTATTATATGTTTATTTTTATGTGTTTTCCTTTTATTCTGTGTTTAGAGTCACAAGAAATAAAAAGGAGCCAAAATGGATAAAAATGGAGCGAAAACGGAACTTGGGACCGAAATGCAAGCAAATTCAAAGATGGAGGGCCTCCGATGCAATTTTATGAAAAGTTGTTTTTACAATTTTTCTTGTGCCAATATCAAAGAATATCAAAAGGGGATTTCCACATTTTTGTCGGATCCCAAATCGGAGTTTCCTAGTGAAAGTTATGGTCATTTGAAGAGAAAGGACAAAGCGTAAAAAATCAGCAGCTTGAATTTACTGCCGCAGTTCAGTAATGTGACCATAACTTTTGCTACAAATTTCGGATTGACCTCCACTTTATATTTTTGGAAAGGACACTCAGAGGGCTACAACTTTGATGTTGACGTCTTCAAATGATTCAGACCATATCATGGTCAAAAATGGGCAAAACCGAGAGTGATGTGAATGGAGGATTTCTTGGGCCATGTTTTGGTAGAAAATTCATAACTTTCTATTAAAATATCCAAAAGAGGAAATTCCAATTGCACAATTCAGCCAAGATGCTTACCTATACCATGATACAATATTTGAACTAATGGAGCAATTTAAGATCATGATTTGATGGTTACCAATTAGTGGATTTATAATGGAGTAGTTGTACAATTTTTTATCATGTTTTCTTGTGAAATTTTGCCTATAAATAGAGGCATTTGTAAGGAAGGAAAACACAACTTAGTAGAAGAGAATTAGCTAGTAGTTCTCTCCAATAAAATTTTCTTCTTCATTTGTTCTTAGTTTTAGCTTGAAGATTTTAGCTTTTCATATTCCGGCGGATCAATTCTTCGCTAAGTTCTCTTTTCCCTTTTATTTCTCTATTTATTTCTTAGTATTTATTTACTTGTTTACTATATTTTGCATAATCTATCATATAGTGGTGGTGATACAAGGCGAACACTCGCTAAAAAGTATGAAACCCCGCAATTATGAGTAGTTAAGACTTTTCTATCTAGTTCGAGGGGGACGTTGTGTTCAACTAACATGTTGTTATCTTTTCTAACTCTTTAGTAATGTTTTATCTATTTCTCTACTTCAATTTGTTGATTTGTTATGCTTGTAAACCCGTTTTTGAGTTTATGTGATTATTGCATTCACTTTGGCCAATTGAATCAATTAATCTTTAAATTCAAGTTACTTGCTAGGGTTGGAACTTTTGATCCGTAATTGTCATTAGATTCCAATCCAAAGTAGCAAATGAATATTGTGCATATTTATTAACAAATCAACTTAGATGCATTAATTCGAGCTTGTGAAATTATTCATCTAATTCAACTCATTCTTCTCGTTCATTTCATACTAGCTTTGCATTAAATCCTAAGAGCTTGTTTAGGGTTATCCAATAGCTAGATGTTAAGTTAAAGAGCTTACTTTTAACTTAATATACTTAAGGAAGAATTCGTTAATCAGAGTTTCTTGGTTAATTGAGAGTTGATAAATTGAAGAAGGAATAGTAACACGTTGCATGGGAAAGATAAACACAAGTTGTTGACACAACCGAACCCGAGAACTAGATATTTATTTCAATTGTTTTATTTGATCTTATCTTTTGTCATTTGAATTTCATTCAACTTCACAAACCCCCCTTTCTATATTAATTGATAAAATCAACTAGATCAAGCACCGTTCCTCTTGGGTTCGACCCTTACTTACCACTTCTACATTAATTTGTAGTTTTGAAACCGAGTAAGGAAATAAAAATTTAAACTTTGGCGCGCCGCGACAACGCACCACCAGTACTCCACCCAAACAACATCCCATATCCCTGAAAGTCACTAGTAGTTCACATAAATGCAGCTTTTGTGTTAAAATTTTGACTTGTATACTTGTCATAAGTTTCAACACCTTCGGTCCACAACATTTTCAATTCATTTATCAAAGGATGCATATAAACATCGAGATTTTTCCCTAGAATCTTTGGTCTAGGGATAACCATACTTAAAAATACATTATCTTCTCACATGCATATTCAAGATGGAAGGTTGTACACAGTAATGATAATTGGCCAGCACGAGCATTGCACATTAGATGTGCCAAATGGGTTGAAACAATCTGCGCATAAACCAAGTCGTACATTACGTGGTTCGAGAGAAAAAAATGAGGATAAGTTCTGTCAAAGTGCTTCCATGCCTCACTATGTACGGGATGTGACATTATATTATCTGTAAATTGATTTTTAGAATGCCATATCATATGCTTTGCATTATGCCTTCACATATATAATCTTTGAAGTCTTGGAGTGAGAGGCAAATATCTTAACATCTTGTATGGCACCTTATGTCCAGATCTAGACGACTTATCTTTGTACCGTGGGCTTAAACACATAGGACAATGAGTCATGCTCTCAGTTTCTCTATGGTATAACATGCAATCATTAACACATGCGTGAATCTTCTCAAAACCAAGACTAAGGCTGGATAACATTTTCTTTGCCTTGTAGAACGTCGGTTCTAGCACGTCACCTTCTAGAATAATTTCATTTATTATCGATGATATTCGATCATAATATGCTATAGGAATATAAAATTCTGGCTTGAGATTTAAGAGTTGTGCCATTGTTGCAAGTTTGGTATGGTTACTACAACAAGGCCAGAGAAGCTTTTCAGGTTCTTTTAGTAGTTTAAAGAATTTTGATGCCTGCTGATTTGGGATTTTTTCCTTGGCAGCACACTGTTCTTGATTGATAAAAGTATCATACATTTCAGTGCCCATCACATCTATGACTGATAGGCGTTTATACTCACTCGCCAATTTACCCCGCAAGCGCACAGACCGTTCAAGTAGTAATGTTTTGGATTTAAAAGTTCGGATATCATTCCCTCAAGGACTAAAGTGATTTTACGATCGATAGTTGCGTAATATAATACATATATATATAAACACATTTTGAGACTGGAAATTGTTTGATTATAAACTTAAAAGCTTTAAAATAGGCGATCAAAGGAAGTAAGCGCACATAACACGGTAACAACTTCAGGGGATAAATAAAGTGGAGATTATCGGCTTCGTTTGATAGTTATGTAATAATGATCGGCTAGTTCTCACATGAATTACTTGTCGATTGTGTTAGATCCGATTTTCCTTAAATGGGTGATTCCTCTCTCGAATGTCAAATCACCCATTTTCGATCAATTCAACCTACTATATCTCTCTTTCGATTGAAAATTGAGCCAAAGCATAAATCTTTGTGAAAAGACTCAAAGGATCATCCAAGGTGAGATGTATATTTCTATCCTCACTAAGAATTTGGAGTGAAAAACCATTTGGTTTAAGTTAACTGTTCTTTTCTCAAAGCCTAATTAACTCACAAACAACAACACCCATTGGCCAAATAAGCGAAGAGCAACAAGATCAATGGAGTACACACACAACGACTAGCAACTCAATGATTCAACCTAGCTTAACACCAATAACATGATCAAACTTTACCAACAATCTCAACCAGAAAGGTTTACCCCATAAGAGAAAGTGAAGAAATCATGGAAATGGAAATATTCATTATAATATAGAATTTAAAGATTAATTACAAGGAAGGTGATAGAGTGACTCCCCTTAAGTCATAGACTTGGAGAAAATCACCTTCATCTTGATCAATTACAAAGCAAGTAGTAGGTGACCTAGCTGTCTTGAGAGCAAAACAAGATGATTCCAAAGGATGATATACAAATTCCCTAAATATCTAAATCATAAGCGGCCTGAATTTGCCTGAAAAGCCCCAAAGCTAGGGGAGAAAGTAGGAAGAAAATAAATGGAACAGTAAATACAGGGCAATGTCGCATTCTGGTTCTGATAAAATTGCGGCCGTAATTCTTATTTTTTATGGTTGTAAATGCCAAGATACGACCGTAAGACATCTTTGTACTGCAGTAATTTACACTCTCGATCTTTTCTGCATTTTCCTCAGCCTGAAAAAGTACGGCCGTATAACATAACTTACGGCCGTAAGTACCCAAGTTACAAACGTATAGTTCACCTTACAGCTGCATTTAAGGGTCTGAATAAAATTCGTACCCAAGCTATATTAGATACGGTCATATGAAATTGTTTTACGGCCGTAAGAGTAGGTTGTGGTCGTAAATTTTTCCTGACTCAAATTTTCTTCCATTTTAGCTCTCGTCTTGTATTTTTCCACTCATTTCCTTTGTTTTCCTTATCAGTTCACATTATATACCTATATATATCAAATTGAAGAATTAAGAGCAGAGATCTGCTCATTTTATAAATTTCCAAACTGTTAAAGACACCCGAAAAATGTGTAAAAATGCACTTATCAATGACCATTTAGTTTCTCATATTGTCCGATCTAGATTTTGGAGTAGACGACTCACGCCAGTTTTGTCTATCCTTAACGAGTGGTTCCCCATCCGCAGTTCACTGTGTATAATCCTTTGGAAATCCATTTTTATATAAATGATATCCAACATCATCTTGTTCTAGAAATTTTCTATTGTACGACGAGTGCATAGACACTTAATTTTACAACTAATATGTGACATGGAAAATTTAATAAACTCATCAATGCCTTAAAAAAATTTATAACAAGGAAAACCATTCTCTAAACGTTTTGACATCCAACCACGATGAAGCGCCATAATCATTCAACAACAACTCACAAATTCTTATTTCCCTCCTGAATAGTATAAAAATGATCAAAGACCGATTTCATAAATTACGTGAAGGATGAAATCTTGCATTAAATATTAGCATGACATATGTGAAGTAAAAGCAACATTAATCAAAATAGACAAAGTTAACCATTTAAGTTCTTGAAACGACATTAAAGATAAAAATAAAACAAAAGCCATTTAATTGTTTAAGCTTTCATCATTGCTGTAATAGGCACTGATATGCAACAGTCTTTATTTTGAAATGGTATATATCTGAAATAGATCAATTAGATATAAAGTGATCAAAGTCAAAACTTCACTCTCTGTATGCAGTCAAATGAAAAAGATGAATGTAGTGCATGAGCTCTCTCCTTTAACTCATCAATAAAGCTATTATCTTTTGACAATAATCAACCTGATCATCTTATATATTATCAGTTTATAATTATTTTGTACTTTAGTCTTCTTACTCATTACAATTCTTTAGTTCAAAGGGAGATTTTTACCCTAGGAGATTAAGTTTTGCATAATAAGTATACAAACTAAGCATTTCGAGCACTGAATAGCAAAATGGAATAGGAACATCAAGGCCAAAGATATAACAAAATTGGAAAAAATAAAAAAAAAAGAAAAAAGAAAAGGAAAAAATAATCATTATTGAGAAAGATGCCTTAGAGCCATTAAAAAAATTGAATTACTCATTGATCAGACAAATAACCTACAACTTCTCATAATAGGGATAACCTAAAACTTGCATTTGATTGGTTAATAATTCTAAGGTTCATGAAGGGCGTTTAAATAAGCTCAAATTAACATAAGATATACGATCAAACAAGTATAATCTACCAAACATATCCATACCCAAAAAGACTTCCAAGCAAATCTTTGTAAACTTTCAGCCTTTTACTTATTTCACTCCCTGAGAAAGATGTGGAGATGCTGAGTTGAAAAGATCTTATTAGAGATAAAATTTCAACCACCAAAAAAATAATTTTAAAATTGAACTTAAATTTCTAGATAATCATGAATAAGACCATGAATTTGGCATAATTTGTTAACATAAACTTAAATATGTTATCTTAAATTGTCACTAAAAAATGAATTCAAATCCAACATTAACAAATTACATGTATTTCCAGGCCTAAAAACTTACATGAAACTTACTTCCTAATTATTTTTAAGCTACACGCTGCATAGTATCTAACATGTCTAACAATTTTATGTTGAAAGATTGCATACAAATAAGTGGAGCATCAAACAATCAATGAAGAATCAAGTAGACTCAACTTGACTCGCCCCTAATGACTTAGAATTATTACAACCAACCTCATTATATATACTAAAGTATATCTACCCAATTCATTCAACAATACACTCTGTGTTCACACATTAAAATATAGTTTTTCCATCCCAATATGCTGACAATAGTTCCCGAAGAATCCTTAGGCTATGAATATTGAATATCTATGAGTTCCTAACCATTCTACTACAAGTTTGAATGTCAGAGATATTCATCCAAGACAAATTCAAAAGGCCCAGTAGGAGAAAATGTGAAGAAGCAACATTTTCATATTACTAAGGTTTTCCTATTTTATTCTTTTTTTTATATAGAAAATTATCAAACACTCCTCAACCAAAACACCGTCAAAAGTAAATCTTTAATTAATAAAATCACATAATAATAAATGCCCTTTGCAAGCATGTATCTATATACATACATATATATATATATATATATATATATATATATATTGTAATGTGTAAATTATCATAATTAATATGTTGATAATTACCTTGTAAATATTTGGAGTTATCCCATAAGGATAGTCCAAATCTGTTGTGTGTTTGAATGTTAGTTTTTTGAGTCAGTAGGATTAGCTAGAAATAAAGATAAAACCTTATCTCTATCTAGTTGTTAGCCTTATCTAGTTGTTAGCCTCATCTAGTTGTTAGCCTCAGATGTGTATAAATATCCCTGTGTATATGGATGAAAGGATGAACAGAGATTAATTTTCAATCTCTTTTTCTTCATGGTATCAGAGCCACTATCTGACCTAAAAATATTATAATCTTAGTCATTGATAATCGACCATGACTAAGCCTAGAAAGTCGGTTTTCTAGAAGGAGTTAGGCCCAATATCCTTCTTCACATGGTATCAGAGCCAGGTTGAGTCTACTACAGGAGTGATGCCACTATAGGAGTTGAGTCTTCTGATATCACCTCTGCTCAAAAAGCCTCTTCTGATTCTATCCCTTTCATCCTAGAGAATTCTTTACTCCAAATCACCATTCATAAATTGAATGGACTCAACTTTCTGCAATGGTCACGTTCTGTGACATTGTATCTTCGGGGAAAGGGCTGCCTTGGTTATTTAACTGGTGAAATACCTGCACCAGACATTTTTGATCCCACGTATTCTAGACGGGATTCCGAGAATTCCATGGTCATTGCCTAGCTAATCAATTCAATGGAGGTAGAAATAGGCCAGACTTACCTTTTCTTGTCTACTGCCAAGGACGTGTGGGAAGCTGTGAAGGAGACATTCTCTGATTTAGAGAACTCAGCTCAAGTGTTTGAGCTTAAGTCGAAGTTGCGTGGCCAAAAGCAACACAGCCTCTCCGTAACTCAGTACTATAGCATCCTTTATAATCTTTGGCAAGAAATTGACCTATTCTATGTTCCAGAATGGAAGTGTTCTGACGATTCCCTTTTCTTCAAAAGGATGTTGGATCGTGAGAGATTATTTGACTTTCTCTATGGCCTTAATCGTGAATTAGATGAGGTTCGTGGAAGAATTCTTGGCAAGTCTCCATTGCCTTCAATCAGGGAAGCTTTTGCAGAAGTAAGGAGAGAAGAAAGCCGCAAACGGGTCATGTTAGGCCCTATTGCAAGCCCTGAAGTTGACCACTCTGCCCTTGCAACTCAACGAGGTGACAATTCTAATTCTCGGCCAGCCCGCCGTGATCGTCCCTAGTGTGACCACTGCAACAAATGTGGTCATACTAAAGATACCTGTTGGAAACTTCATGGGAAACCGGCTGATTGGAAGCCTCGCAATCGTCAAGAAAGTCGTGGGCTTACTGCTGAAAAGATTGATTCCTTTCCGTTCTCACCAGAACAAATCAAGCAACTTCACAACCTACTCAAGTCCACCCCGAAACATGACCAAACCACTGCTGCTGCAACAAACTCAGGTATCGCCACAGCCCTCGGTGTTCATAAACTTCCATGGATTGTTAATTCCGGTGCCTCTGATCATATGACTGGTCAATCCCATCAATTCTCCACCTATAATCCATGCCCATGTAACCTTAAGATCAAGATAGCTGATGGTACTTTGTCCACTGTTGTTGGTAAAGGTTCGATTTGTTTGTCGCCTTCTCTTACTTTACAAGATGTCCTCCATGTTCCCAATTTATCGTGTAACCTGATTTCCATTAGCAAGCTCACTTCTGATCACGATTGTATTGCCAAATTCTTACCTTTTCGATGTGATTTTTAGGAAGTGTCATTGGGGAAGATGATTGGGAGTGCGAGGCAATGTAGTGGGTTATATTACCTTGATATTGAATCATCTACACTAGCTCAAGACAATAATGTTTCATTTTCCAGTTCTAATGTCTCTAATTGTGATGATATTATGAGATGGCACTATAGATTAGGTCATCCTAGTTTTCCCTATTTAAAAAACTTGTTTTCTCATTTCTTTCAGAATAAAAACTTGAGCTCATTCCAATGCGAAATATGTCAATTGGCTAAGCACACTTGTACTGTTTTCCGTTCTCGTCCTTACAAAGCATCTAAACCATTTACGTTAATTCACAGCAATATATGGGGCCCATCTCGAGTACAAAATATAACTAATACTCGCTGGTTTATTACTTTCATCGATGACCATACACGTCTAAGTTGGGTATATCTTTTAAAAGACAAATCTGATGCTGCCACGACATTTAAAAACTTCCATTCCATGATTAAAAATCATTTCAATGCCGACCTACAAGTGTTTCACACTGACAACAGTACAGAGTACTTCAACTTAGTCTTAAGAGATTACCTACTTTCTAATGGTATCGTCCATAAAAGTTTGTGTGCAGGGCACACCCAACAAAATGGGATTGCCGAACGAAAAAATCGGCACTTGCTTGAGGTTGCTCGAGCCATCATGCTTACAAACTCTGTACCAACGCAATTCTGGGGAGAGGCCATCTTAACTGCAGTATACCTCATATATCGAATGCCATCCCGGTTACTCCAATATCAAACCCCACTATCTCTTCTTCTTAATATCTCTCATTCTAATATGATTATAACCACTTTTAAGAACTCATCAAATATATCATCTAATCAAGGGATAGGATGACGACACGTTACTGTGATGTTGTTGATTGCTCAAAAATCAACACACATTTGCCAAGTTCAATCTTTCTTTGGAACTAAAAGCACCGGCACGGCACATGGACTCATGTTCTCTCATATGTATCTTTTGTTCATCAAATCCTCCACTTGACATTGTAACTTCTTTGTTTCCTTTGGATTACTTCAATAAGGAGTCGATTTGGAATTGTCGTGCAGTACCAAATCAATTTGATGCTCAATGCCTCAAGCGGAGAAATCACTTGGAAACTCTTGAAGTATGTCCTCGAATTCCTATAGAAGAGAATTAACAACAAATGGGAGGTTGTTAGACTTAAGGATAAGGAAGGGTTCCTTGTATCTGAACAAGACAAGTAGTTGGTTACGCAAAGGGCTCTTGTCATATCTTTCTTTTTGTAAAGAAACAATCTTTCATTTTCCCTCTCGACTCTTTTCTCTCAATTCTCGTTTTACTCCTTTTTTACCACTTGACTCTCCTTTTCAATTGCTCTCTTCTTTCCTTCTTCATATTCCTTTGTTTAGCTTGGTGATCTTCATAAACTTGATGTGCCAATGAAATAAGCACTTAGGCTTTCCATTCATCTTGAAGCTATAGCAATTTCTACTTAGTCGTACAAAACCCTACTGGTCATATTGCCAAGTTCTCCCAATAGGATATGTGTAGCTTGCATTGGCACAATATCACAAATTGCCTCATCCTCACGAAATCCAAGAGCTAACGGCATGACTTGCTTGCTCACCATAATCTCACCGAATCACTAAACCATTGAAAGCAGGGGTTTAGGATGTAGAATTAGTGGCAATCCACCTTTTCCACAAAAAGTAGTTCTAGCTACATTGGTACAACTACCCCCCATAGTGATAGTAGCACAAAGCTTACCATTCACCATGCAACAAGCATGGAAAATATTTCATCTTTGCGATCTTTGCCTCATCCACTTTAGCTTGGGAGCTACTAGCTTACCTCATGACTAAAGTTTTGGGGATTGTTGGAACATTTTCCTCATTCACCTCAACACTTCTTCTTCCCCCATGAATAGGGCTTCTTTTTCCTCATCTTGATTTCCACCCAAACCATTCTCCCACACCAACATCGTTCGGCTCTTAAGACATTCAAATGCAATGTGGTCAAACCCTTGACATTTAAAGCATTTAATGTCATGGTTTCGACTCGATGTCCAACCAATTTGCCTTTGCCCTTATCATCCGAAATTGGAATTATCTTAGGTAGCTCACTCTTTCCTTTCCAAGCCCTTTTTATCACTTCGATTGTCAACCCACTTTGCCTTATCAAAGTTGCTACCACTCCCAGCTTGAGGTCTAGTTGGAGCCCTCTTCTTGATTTGAGCCTCCACTTTCACGATTTTGTGTAACAACTCCTCAAGATCGGCATGGTCTTGTAGCTTAGTGTAGTTGGCAATCCAACTCCTCAAGATCGGCATGGTCTTGTAGCTCAGTGTAGTTGGCTCTCTATTCACTCTCCTTAGAAACCTAGCCATGGTGGCTTTTTTCTCTTGAATCATGTCGGCTCGAGTCATTAACGATTCCATTTCTTGGTGGTAAGCTTCCACGGATCGTCCCCCTTGGTTCACAGCTTGTAACCTTTGATACAAACCTCGATAATAGTGAGTGAGAATGAATCTCTTTCTCATAAGGTGCTTCAACTCATCTCTAGTCTCAACAGGATCCTCCAAATTTCTTCTCCTGGTGTGGCTGGTAGCTTCAACCAACTCAAACCATAACCTATAAATTCCCTAGCCAACAATAAAACTCTCCTTGCCTCCAAGATTCGATGACATTGAAACATAGTGTCGACTCATTTTCCCAATCTAGATAGGCATCAAAATCCGATTTACCTTGGAATGGAGGAATTTCAATCTTCACATTCTTCATTTCACTTCATTTCTTCCTAACGATCACCTCCTTTCCTATCTCTTCTTCTATGTCTTCTCTATTTGTCTTCATATTCCTCCTTATTTTGATCATTATTCCTAGACTCATCACTAATATTGCCACATGAGTTCTGCCTAACCACCAATATATCCTTCTCCCCTATTTGACTACAGAATCGCTATTGATCTATCAGAAGCTTTCATTTGTTGATTGCTTTCCTCCAAGACTTGTCTTAAATCATCAACCATCACTTTGAAACTTCGTCCTTGACCTCTGTGCCAGAATTGAAATCGAGACATAATGTGCTCAAGCGGCGTGATAGTGTCCTCTTGTGAACTTTATCACTCGTGTTTGTCACTCGATGGTCTTTAACCGATAATAATCTCACCACTCGACCTTTTACCTACTCCGGTTTCTCACAACTCAATTCTCAAAGGACCAGCGAACTTGATCTAAACTAGAATAGCTCTCAATTAATCCAAATTGAAAGTTGATTGTCAATGTGCTATGAAGAAAGCGAGAAGGTGATCCAAGTAATAAGCTCCAATATCAAATGAAGCACCACACTATGATTATAACTCAAGCAACTAATTATAGTCTCAATAAAAATATTAAGACTAATGTTACAACTTAAACTAATAGCGATACAAGTAATTCAAACTATATGTAGCCAACAATTTGGACTAACACTCCTTCACAATGTTGGATTCCATTCGCTCCTTGAAATGAGCTCAATTTTTTTTTTTGAAAAAAAAAAATTTCAAGCCCCTTCCTTTTTTTGATTTGATCCAACAACAACACCACCACAGTCACAATACAAACACAATGCCATAATCTTAATACAACAAATTCTCAAGAACGACTACTAGTTGATCCAAGAACAATAACACAAGACTCAATACTAACTAACTATAACAAGAACATGTCAAGAACAAAAAGATTATCCAAGAACACTAGATTCAACTATTAATTGAAATTTAAGTCCTAGAAATCAAAAACTAAAACAGTAAGCAGATAAAGCCTCTCCATAATGGGCTTCTCTCACGAACAATTCTCTTATAGAACTAGTGGCTACACACAATCAATTCTCTGTAAACAAATATCCCTCTACTCTATAGAATTAATCTATTCACAGTTCCTTTCTCCCGCGCAACAAAGACATTAGAGAAATCAAGATCATTAACATATAATTCCTTTAACATCTCAAATCCTAGCAACTTAGTACTCAACGTAGATAGCAATGCATACCTTCATGACAAAGCATTAGCAATGACACTTTTCTTACTTTTTTTGTACTTTATCACGTAGGGAAATGTTCCTACGAACTCCATCCACCTAGGGGTGGCAAGAAAGCTGGACAGTCGTGAGCTCGTGGGTTCAGCTCAGTTCAGCTTGTCGAATCTCGGGTTCGGCTCGTAAAAATACGAGCTTGGACTTGGACCGAGCCAAAAAATTTGAAAATGGATGGTTCGTGGTCGGTTCGTCAAGTTCATGGGCCGGTTCGCGAACAAGTCCAATGAGTTGATCCACAAACGGCTCATGGGCTCGTCCCACGAGCGGCTAGTGAGACAAGCCCATGAGTTCCCTAATGGGCCAACTCGCGAACTGGCCCACGAATGGCTCATGGGCCAGCTCGCGAGCTAGCCCATTAGCAGCAGGTTCAAATTTGAACTTGCTCGTGACCGTTGTCACCAATTATTATTTTTTCCGTAACTCTATATATATCTTCTCCATTCATTATTTTTTCATCCAATTACTCTCAATTCTCAAGTTCTCTACTTTTCTCTCAATTGCTATTTGCTTATTTTAAATATCAATAGTTAATACACAATACATATACATCTCTCCCTACATCAATTATCTATTTATCCATACCATTTATATAATTATATTTTACTTAAATTTTTATATATTTATTTTCTTCTCAAATTCTATAATGGCATATTCACAATCTTCAACTTCTAGCCACTTTGTGAGTAATAGAAATCTCGACGATACTCTAATTCCCAACAGTTTGGAGGAGCTTGAAAACGAAACGAATCTTGAAGATATTAATGAAGATGGTGATGCAACAACCGCTAGTACAATGGCCAACTCCAAAAAACGTTCGACTAGGGTGAAAAGAGCCGAGTGTTGGAACTATTTTGATTTGATCAAAACAAAAGAAAAGGACGCCCAAGGAAAGCCGATTAAAAAAGCTCAATGCAAAAATTGTGGCGTTC
Source organism: Jasminum sambac (assembly GCA_018223645.1). Taxonomy (NCBI): domain Eukaryota; kingdom Viridiplantae; phylum Streptophyta; class Magnoliopsida; order Lamiales; family Oleaceae; genus Jasminum; species Jasminum sambac. The sequence goes on along the minus strand of CP073644.1, from coordinate 9,702,125 downwards.
TTTTCTCTTGGTACAAAGGCATTGGTACTACTCACCTCAACAGACACTTTAAGAATTGTAAACCGGAAGGCGTCATAGCTACAAATCAAGCCAACTGCAGTTTGGTTCACTTGGGGCCGTCGGTTCTTCTGGTGGCTCTCCCAATCTAAATAATTAGGTCTACTCACAAGACCTAATACGCCGAGAAGGAATGGTTATGTTCGTAGCAAGTAGTGAGTTTCTACTTTCAATCGTAGAAAGCCCATATTTCACGAAATTTATTCAAAAATATCTCCAACCAAGGTACAAGCCTGTTTCTAGAAATACTTTACGTGGTAATTGCATTCTTCATTATAATTATAGAAAACAAATATTTATAGAGGCCATAGTTTGATTTAAAGGTAGTTTATCATTTACTTCGGATTTATGGACTGGCATTAATCATAAAAGTTATATAACTGTCACTACACACTACATAGACAATCAATGGCTATTGCACAAAAGAATTATGGCTTTTAAGATTATTGATTACCCTCATAATGCAACAAATATAGCCAATGTGATACTTGAAATTTTAAGGGAATTTAGTTGTGAAAGTCAAGTTCACAGTTTTACACTTGATAATGCTTCTGTTAACGGAGTAGTAATTGATCAATTATCAACTAAATTAAAGCCTGAATTTGATGGAATTTTTTTTCATGTTCGTTGTGTGTGCCACATATTTAATTTGATTGTTCAAGTTGGAATGAAGTTTATAGAAAATGAATTGAAAAAAATTAGGTATGCTTGCAATTTCATTATGATATCACCCGCGAGAAAACAAGCTTTTGATGCACAATGTGGTGAATTTGGAATGCCTCCAAACTCATTCGTAACGAACGTAGGACATAGATATAAGTCAACTTATTTAATGCTTGAAGCTTGTGAAGGTTTCAAATTTAATATATGGATTCTATAATGGTCGACACACACACGGCGCACAATTTGATGTGAAAGCTGAAGATTGGAATACCGTTTTTGAAATTAAAAAATTTTTAAAAGTATTTTATGATGCTACAAATGACTTGTCTGGCGTTTATTATCCAACTAGTCCAAAAGTGTTGGAGTATTTTATTTCATTGCGGAAAACTTTCGTGCATACAAGTCGGATCCATTATTTTTTGATTGAAGTAATGGAAGAAAAGTTTAGAAAATATTGGGAAAATTTACCTATGTTGTTTCCTTTAGCAATGATAATGGATCCTAAAGTGAATATAGCGGGAACAAAATTTGTGATAAAAGAAATATCAGAAAGATTAACTTTTGGGCGGCCTCTTTTATATTTGCCGCTTGAAGATTGCCTTTGTAGAAGGTACGAGTTCAATGCTGCACAATCAGGTAAAAATATTCAAACACCCAACCCCGCCCCTGTATCTACATCAAACACAAGACCCAAAAATTTTATGTCCATTCTTATAAATGTTAAGGATACTCTTGATTTTAGTAGTAGTTCTAGCTCTTCTTCAATCTATCTCCATGGTTCAAGGGAAATTCCATCTAAATTGAATCGGTATTTCACACAAGGCTATCTTAGTATCATAGATGAAGAAGAAAGAATGAATTTTGATGTTCCTAAGTATTGGAGAAACAATGAGCGTCAATACTTAATTGTTTCTATGATAGCACGAGATCTACTATCACCTCAGGTATCAACTGTAGCATCAGAGGCTACTTTTAGTGCCGATGGTAGAGTTTTAACTGATTATAGGTCAAGCCTTAAAGAAGACATATTGGAGAGTTTAACGTGTTTAAAAGATTGGGAAGATGCAGACACACGACTACAAAACCGAATAGATCCGCTTATGGCCGAGCATGTCGGAGAACTAACATATTATTAGGTAAGTAAATTTATTTATTATTTTATTTATTATTTATTATTTTATTGTCTTTATTCTTTAATCTTTATGCATTTTTTTCTATATTTTTGATTTTTTCATTTGTTTAAAAAAATTATACATAGTTGACGATTTGTTCGTGTATAATTTTAACTCCGCCTAGATAATATTGGTAGCTGGTCCCAAGCTCGGATAAAAGGAAAAGGATTTAAATTTTAATCATTGGAATTTTTTTTATTGAAAATATATACTCATTTCAATTCTTGTTTTTTTAACTTCCAACTTTCAATTATTAATTAGTGTAAATGTGTAATAGTATCTTATGTCTATTATTTAAAAAAAAGAGCTCACAAGCAGCTCGACTCGGCTCGTGAGCTACACGAGCTCGAGCCAAACCCGAGCCACGGGCATGGGTCACGAGCCGAGCCGGCTCGGCTCGTTTCACAAACGAGCCGAACCGAGCTCGGAAACGAGATGAGTTCAAACACGATTTGGCCAAGCCGAACCACTCGGCTCGGCTTGTTTGCCAGCCCTAATCCACCTTGAATGTTGTTTGTTCAACTTGTCTTGGCCTTTGAGGAGCTTTAGAGATTGATGATCGTTGTGAATCATGAATTCTTTTGGCCACAAGTCATGTTGCCAATTTTCCAAAACTCAAACCAAAGTATATAGCTCCTTGTCATACGTTGGATAGTTACGTGAGACTCCACTTAACGTCTTGCTAAAAAATGCTATAGGCTTCGATTCCTGCATTAATGCAACACCAATACCTATTCCCGAAGCGTCACATTCAATCTCAGAAGTCTTTCGAAAATCAGGCAAAGAAGTACGGGGCGAGGAACATAACTTATCTTTCACATTTTGAAACGCATGCTCTTGTTACACAACCCATTTAAACCCAACTTTTTTCTTCGGTGCAGGTAAAGAACTAAAGTTAGGTACAAATCTTTGATAAAAGCTCGCTAACCCATAAAAGCTCCTAACTTCAGATACACTAGTGGGAGTAGGCCAATCTCTAATTGCTTTGATCTTTTCTTCATCACCTCTATCCCATTAGACCTCACCACATGACCAAGAAAAATAATTCTATCAAGACAAAATTGATTCTTAGTCGGATTAGCAAATAACTTCGCTCATCTTAGGGTTTCCAAAACGTCTCTAAGATGATCAACATGTTCATCTACCCGACTATAAATCAATATATCATCAAAATACACCACTACAAATCTATCTATGAAAGCACGTAAAATGTGATTCGTTAGGCACATGAAAGTACTAGGTGCATTTGTTAACCCGAATGGCGTCACCATTTATTCATACAATCCTTGTTTAATTTTAAAGGCCGTTTTCTACTCACCCCCTTCTCTCATACAAATTTGATGAGATCAACTTTTAAGATCAATCCTGCTAAACACAATAGCATCGTATAACTCATGAAGCATATCATCTAAACAAGGGATAGAGTGGCACTACTTTACCGTGATGTTGTTGATTGCTCGACAATCAACACACATTCACCAAGTTCCATCCTTCTTTGGATCTAAAAGCATCAGTACAGCACATGGATTCATGCTCTCTCGAATTTACCTTTTGTTCATCAAATCTTCCGCTTAGCATTATAACTCCTTAGTTTCCTCCGGGGTTACTTCGATAAGCGGGTCAGTTTGGAGCTGCAGCTCTTGGTATCAAGTCAATTTGATATTCAATGCCTCGAATTGGAGGTAATCCACTTGGCAATCCTTTGGGAAACGCATCCTCGAATTCCTATAGAAAAGAACGAACAACAATAGGAAGGGAGGGAATTGTTACAGTTAAGGACAAAGAAGGTTCCTTGTAGACCAACAAGACCAAGGGTCGGTTCTCCAAAAGCGCTATCGTGATATCTTTCTTTTTAACAAATAAACACTCTTTTTCCTTTCCCTCTCAACTCTTTTCTCTCAACACTCCTTTTACTCCATCTTTCTTTTCTTGTTCGACTATCCTTTTTTAATTGTTCTCTTCTCTCCCTCTTCAAACTCACTCTTTAGCTTCATTTGTTCTTCAAACACTTGTTGTGGAGATAATGGAGTAAGCACAACCTACTTTCCATTCATCTTGAAGCTATAGCAGTTTCTATATCCGTCGTGGAAAACCCCCATATCATATTGTAAAGGTCGTCCCAATAATATATGAGTAGCTTGCATTGGCACAACTTCACACATGACTTCATTATCATAAAAACCAATAGCTAGAGGCACTTTACTTGTTTACTTACCCTAACCTCACCCGAATCACTAAACCATTGCAAGCGGTAAGGTTTAGACCATAGAAGTAGTGGCAATCCCACCTTTTCCACAAAAGTAGTGCAAGCTACGTTTGTACAACTATCCCCATCAATAATGACAGCACAAGGCTTATCGTTCATCAACCAAAGAGTACGAAAAATATTCTCATTTTGCGGTGCTATCTTATCCACTCCAGCTTAGGAGCTAAGGGCTCGCCTCATGACCAATGCTTTGGGGATTGTTGGAATGCTTTGATCCTATATGACCAATTCTTCTTCTTCCTCAATGAATAGGGCTTTGTCTTCATCACTTTCGGTTTTCACCTCACCATTATCCCACACCAATATCATCCTCCTATTAGGCCGTTCGGATGCAATGTGTTCAAACCCTTGACATTTGAAACACTTAACATCACGTTTCGGCTTGGTGTCCCAACTAATTTTCCTTTTGCCCTTATCATCCAGAATAGGGGCTAACTTATGTGGTTCACTCTTTCCTTTCCAAGCTTCTTTGTCTCCACTATTGTCAATCCACTTCACTTTACCAAAGTTACTTCCACTGTAGGCTTTAGGCTTGACTGAAGTCCTCTTCTTGATTTGAGCCTCCATTTTCACGGCTTTGTGCAATAAATCCTCAATATCGGCATAATCTTGAAGCTTAGTGACATTGGCAGTCTCCCTATTCAAACCACTAAGAAACCTAGCCATGGTAGTTTCTTCTTCTTCAATAATGTTAGCTCGAGTCATCAATGATTCCATCTCTTGGTAGTAGGCTTCCACGGTAAGTCCCCCTTAGTTCAACCTTTGTTGTCTTTGATACAAACCTCGATAACAATGTGTGGGAATGAATCTCTTCCTCATTAGGCATCTCAACTCATCCCAACTCTCAACAGGATCCTCTCCAATCTTTGCCTATCCGTGGTAAATTGCTCCTACCAACTTAAAGCATATCCCGTGAATTCTATAGCCAACAAAAATACTTTCCTGGCCTCTGGGATTTTATGACATTCGAGCATAGTATCAACTCGACACTCCCAATCAAGATAAGCATCCTGGTCTGATTTACCTTCAAATGAAGGGATTTCAAACTTCACATTCTTTATTTCATTTTCTTCCTCATTTCTTCCCCGTCGATCCTTTTTCTCTTCTTCTATTTCTTCTATGTTCCAAATCATTATCATCCTCATTTGGCTAACTATCTCGAGACTCATCAGTATCATTGCCACCATGAGGTCATCTTTTCCTAACCTCCAATCTATCCATTTTCCTACCTAGTTCGACTACAGAATCAGCTATTGATCAATCAACTGAAGCTTTCATTTACCGATTACTTCTTGCAATATAGTCCTTAACTCCTCTACGGTGACTAAAGCCCAGCTTTGACCTGCAGTAGAATGAATATCAAACATAATGTGCTCATGTGTGTGATAGTGTCCTCTCGTGAAGTTTATCCCTCATGTTTGTCACTCAATGCCTTTTACTCGATAATAGGCTCACCATTCGCCCTTTTACCTCTTGTTTTCTTGCAACTCAATTCTCCAATGGACCAATCAAACTTGATCTTAAACTAGAACAGCTCTTGCTTAATCCAAATCCGAGGTTCGAAACCAATGTTTCACAAAGAGATGAAGGTGATCAAAGTGACAATTCAAGTATCAATCTCCAATAGACAATGAAGTACAACACTATGGTTACAACTCAAGCAACTACAATCGATTCCAAAATAAAAACTACGGGTAGCCAAAACTGGACTAACACTCGTTCAAGGTTGTTATGGATTCCATTTTCTTTGCCGTGGGTCATCTCAATTTTTATTTTATTTCATTTTTTTTGAAATTTTTTCACCGCCCTTCCCTTCCCCCCCCCAATCCGACAATAACAATCACACAACACACAATAACAAGAAGTCCTAAAGGCAACTTCAAGAAACGCAAGAACGTTTCCAAAACACTCAAGGACAACTCAAGATCATCAAAAACATCTCAAGAATCCAAAGAAAATCACAAGAACACAGTAACACAATAAAATGATCCAAGAACCGAGAGTTAACTATTAACTCAAATCTAAGTTTTAAAAATCAAATATAACACAAACAGATAAAACAAAGATAGATTATCGAATGACCAGAGCCCACTTTGATACAAAGTGATGCGATCCACGTTAGAACTGAGCTAATGAAACTCACACCAGATTAGTACAACTCCAGAAAAGAAAAATTACGGTACATGATCTGCCTGATCCCACCAACCTTTGCCTCACGATGTTGGTAATAATTTCCAATGGATGTGAAGAAGTGTAGAAGCGGGTTTTTAACGCTACGAGAATTGATCACATTCTCTATAAGTTCAATGTCCAATGAAGAATGAGGAGGAGAAAAATCTCGACTCAAAGCAAATGCTCTCATATATCTTGAAAGTTGGTCCACAAATATGAGTTACAAAGATATATATATATATAGACCAAGATAAAAACAAATCTTGGTTAGGAAGCTAACTAGAAATAATACTAAAATAAGCAAATATCCCAAAATATCTAAAAAATATCTCGGGCCTAAACTTTTGAACTAAGCAGTCGCTGATACGACTACGTGCCTTGCAAAATTTTCTACCACGCAGTCGTATGGGCGACCACATGCCTTTAATGGATGCGGGCGCAGGTTGTCAACTTCAACTTGTTCACTCAAGCTCGTGTGATCGGCCCGGCCGCCACTCAAAGTGAATCGACTGACGTGGAGCTATCCAAAATCATATAAAAAATTCTATATAGGTGGAAAAACTTTTTATTGCGTCTCTTTTGTAAATTTACAAATCAAGCAACACCTATTATTATTCTCATCAACTAACTATTTCGCCTGTGCATTGCACGGGAGATAAATTTTTCAACTAATAACAGTATTGAAAAATATTAATTGAATAATGGAATAATTAATTGAAGATTAGTTGTTAATTTGTACAGTGCTCTGACCTAGTATTTATACCTGTGCGTTATACAGGATAATAATGTGTGATAAAGATTGTGATAATGTATTACATTTCGCTCATTCTAATACTAAATCTACTAAATATAAACGTTAAATAATATAGTTATTAAAATAACCAAACTAAAAAACATTACTGACTTTCGTAGTCTATGATTTTTTAAAAATTGTTTTACATTCTATTGTAGGCAACTACAAATTTCAAGAGATATTAATTTACACGAGTGTGACACACGGTACTGACAAAATGAAATGCGATTTGTAAAATGTAATTTCTTAAACCATGGTATATAAATTATCAATACAATATAAACACGTGGTGTATTTTGTAAATTTCCCTTCAATCAAAATACTTCATTTGGCTCTTTTTGATCGACAGATATAAGATACTACCAAGGAAAACTATCTTCTTTGATATAGAATCCTACAATAATTAAATACAATTAATCAAATGGCATGCAAGTAATATAATTACGTTATATAATCCAAGGTAAAAAAAATATATTGTTGAATTACTTGGATTTAGCTAATTATATTCAGCCTTATTGGGTACACCACATGTTAGTTGTATGAAAAGGTCTTTAACTTTGTTTATAATAACAATTATGTCCTCAAATTTTTTGTTACATTTTTATAATTAATAATTTTTAGTAATTAATTTACTTTGTAAGTAAATATTAATTTATATTTTAATATTGTGTTAGTGATATTTAAATTAAAAGAAATATTCACATTTTACATCCATTATATTTTACAATATTCAAAATTATGATGGATAAATAAGTAATTTGACGTTAAATAAATAAATAATTTCAAAAAAAATGATTTGCATAAACCAAATTTATAATTAGTTAAAGATTCAAAATAAAAATTGATGGAAAAATGTTAAGGATGTAATTGGATTAAGACGTAAACATTGAGAACCTTTAAAATAAATAGAATGTGGTGTGTCGATAAAAATATTTTATTGATATAATTTCTCATCAAATTATTTAAAATCCAACAATTCAATTTTCATATATTAATGTGAATTTTCAATTGTTAAGTCTTAAATGTTTTTTGAAAATTTAAAATTAACGGTTAATACAAATTAAAATATATAAAAAATTGTAATATTGATAATTAAGTAAATAGGAAAAAAGGAAAAAAAATTAAAAAGCAGAAGAAATATCATCTGGTCCAATTTATGGGGTTATGCTAAATCCTGACTCCATACGAGTATAAGGATCATAAAGTAAGATAAGTATAAATGACTCTTAAATCATGATATATAAGTTAGATAATAAATGAAATGTGTAGATCAATGTTCATTCTATTCCATTCCAATAAAAATTGGACTAGTTATATCTATAAAATTATATAGTCTTAAATTACAACAGCCAACATAATGTAAAATAAAATAGTAAGTACAATCAATCAACAGATGCTAATTGTTTCATTGAGACTCTGAAACGTAAACGTCAATCACTTGAAACATTACCAACTATCACATCTTGCATTAAACAAAAAGTACCATACGAAGCAACTATAATCACTATAAGAAATTTTATCTTTCGTTGCATATTTTCTGCAAATAAATTACAATTTGTAACCAAAAACTACATTTCCCCACGGAGAAAACGATTTTGCAGACATATGATTTTGGCCACAAATTTTTCGCAGATAAATTAAAATTTATAGTCAAATAATATTGTTTCCCACAAAAAATGAATTTCTAAGGCATATAATTTTTCCTACAAATTAAAATTTGTAACCAAAGATTACCTTTTCACACAAAGAAATTGATTTTTTAGGTATATGATTTTCGCCGTAAATTTTTCTTAAACAAATTAAAATTTCTAGTTAAAAGATATTTTTCCCCACAAAAAAAGGATTTTGTAAGCATATGATATTTCCTATAAATTAATATTTGTAGCCAAATATTACCTTTCCCTACAAAAAATACAATTTTGTAGGCATACAATTTTTGCTACAAATTTTTTCTAGACAAATTATATTTATAGCTAAATGATATGTTTCCTTTAAAAAAAATAGATTTCATAGGAATCTGATTTTTCCAACAAATTAAAATTTATAGCAAAAGGTCACCTTTTTTCCAAAAAAAAAATAATTTGCAGGCATGTAATTTTCCTTACAAATTTTCCACAAATAAATTACAATTTTCAGCGAAAAGATATCCCCCTCCCCCCGAAAAAAAAGGTTTTATAGGCATATGATTTTTTCTACAATTGTTCGGCATTTATAGACAAATGTTACATTTTCCTGGAAAAAAAGAATTATAGCCATATGACTGTGTGCAAATTTTTTTACAAACAAATTGAACTTTGTAATTAACTAATTGCAAGATTTACACTCACAACTTACATATTATATCAATGGGAATGAGAATGAATAACAAGAAATTAAAATAACCTGGTGGTCGAAATTTTAGCCTCTCAACCATGAGGTCTAAGGTTCAACTCCTACACACTTCATATTCTTAAAGCTAATTAAGTAACTCGTACGTTATGCTGGGTTGGGTTGAGTTAAAGAGATGGTTAGTGGGTCGGGTAAAAGAAAATTCATTTTATTTATTTTTGAAATATATAATTTGTAAGGAGAGACATGAGGAGACAAAGCATATTTGTCACCTCTACCCTTCCCTACCGAACTGCATTCGTCTCCAAAAGGCTTCTAGGGACAAAATTCACAGCACAATTTCAAAGTTTTGCCACCTTTAACCTTTTTTTACAAATTCTATATGTCTCCAAAAGATCTTTAGCGTCAAGCATTAGCCCTCGAAATTTCCACAATTTGTGACCTATTACCTTTCGTTTCGAGGTTTAGCCCACAGACCTAGCTACAAATTTTGTTTGTCTCATCTATCACTTCACCATAAATAAAGATCTTTCGCTACAAAAGTATTTTGTGAAGGTAAAAAATCTTGTACGGAATTATTATGAATAAAAATCTCAAATTATAGGGCAGAAAATAAAACCCAAAAAAAATCAATTTCACTGTATTGAACAACGAACTCTGAAAGAATATAATTAACTAATTTTGTTTCACATGTTCAATTCCTATGGTAAATGAACGTCATTATTTTAGTATTTTAAACGTGTCATAGATTGCAAATAGTAAGAAAAGTGAAGAAGCTAACAATAGAATTATTAGATATTCACAATTTCCTGAGAAAAGCCACTATATCTCCTTGCATATTTCTTCAATTAGCTTCTTATCCCCACCATAATATAGAATTATAATGTCATCAAGAGAAAGAGTGACCTCTTCCAACGGAAAGATGTCTTGAGTACGTTGTATATACCTTTACAAGACTGAGTGACGAAAGATATCAAATAGATCCATGACGACAAAAGCAGGTAATTCGCTTAGATTCAAGGCACAATCAATAAAGGAATTAATTTAATAAGATCGCTAGATTTGGCTGTGTTTTGGAAAATCGAGCAAGCATATAAGCAGCCATAGGATACTACACAATCAAGATGTATTTTTTTTCTACATGGTCCATGGTCTACTGATTGCTACAACATAAACATTTGGAAGCTTGAATCCCAAGTTTCTTTTTTATGACATTATGTACTGATAAGTGCTCGAAAAGCACTTAAATAACTCTTTTATTCTACGTATTTGAGTATTTTATTAGTATTATATGTTCTTTTTATGTGTTTTTCCTTTATTGTGTTTTTTGAGTCACAAGGAATCAAAAGGAGCCAAAATGGATGAAAAGAGAGCAAAACGGAAACTCGGGACCAAAATGCAAGCGAACCAAAGATGGAGGGCCTCCGATGTAATTTTATGAAAAGTTGTTTTTGCAATTTTTATTGTTCTCATATGAAAGAACATCAAAAGAGGATTCACACATTTTTTTCGGATTCCAAATCAGAGTTTCCTGGTAAAAGTTATGACCGTTTGAAGAAAATGACTAAAGGTGTCAATTTTCAAAACTGTTGAGGACTAAGCTGTATGTTACTGAAAGTTCAGCAGATTGTACCCATTTGCGTCTGCACTTGTCCAACTTGGAGTTTGGTGAGGATTTTCTCCAATTTTGACTCCTTTGAGATAATACAACTTGAGCACACCATAATAGACTAATTGGAGGCCACTTTTATAATTTTTTAGTATTTTTTTGTTGCAATATTTTGCGTATAAATAGAGGCATTTTCAAGCTCAAAATACACAACTTTGTAGAGAGAATTAGCTAGTGATTCTCTTCAACTTTCTCTTCAATAAAATTCTCTTCTTCATTTGTTCTTAGTCCTAACTTGAAAGCTCTTAGTTTCTCATATTCCGGCCGAAGTAAAAGCCTAATTTAAGTAATTAATAATCGATCGACGATACTTCGGTCGCTTATATGATTAACAGAGTATTTCTTTGCTAGTTTCTCTCTTCCTTTTATTTTTCATGTTTGAGAAAGATAATTTCTCATATATTACAATAGTGATACACGGCGATTACGCCGTTGAAAGTATTTAACCCGCGTATATGAGTGATTAAAATTCTCGATTTATTTCTTAGCATTTATTTACTTGTTTTCTATATTTTTGTATATTACTTGTGATAGTGAAATATAATCTATCATATAGCAATGGTGATACACGGCGATTATATCACTAAAGAGTATTTAACCCGCGAATATGAGTAGTTAGACTTCTCTATCTAGTTCGAGGGGGACGTTGTATTCAATTAATATATTGTTATCTTTTCTAACTTTTTAGTGACGTTTTATCTATTCTTCTACTTCAATTTGTTGATTTGTTATGCTTTTAAACCCTTTTTTTGAGTTTATATGATTATTGCATTCACTTTGGCCAATTGAATCGATCAATCTTTAAATTCAAGATATATGCTAGGATTGGAACTTTTGATCCGTCATTATCATTAGATTCTAATCCAAAGTAATAAATGAATGTCGTACATATTTGTTAACAAATCAACTTAGATGCATTAATTCAAGTTTGTGAAATTGATCATCTAATTCAACTCATTCTTCTCATTCTTCTCATTCAAGTTTGTGAAATTGATCATCTAATTCAACCCATTCTTCTCATTCATTTTACACTAGCATTGCATTAAATCCTAAAAACTTGTTTAGGGTTATCCAATCGCTAGATGTTAAGTCAAAGAACTCACTTGAATTTAATACACTTAAGGAAGAATTCGTTAATCAAATCGTATTGATTAATTGGAGTTGATAAATTGGAGAAGGAATAGTAACACGTTGCATGAGAAAGATCAACACAAGTTATTGACACAACCGAACCCGAGAACTAGATATATCTTCAATTGTTTCATTTTATCTCTTTTATTTTGTCATTTTATTTTCGAATTTCATGCAAACTTCACAAACACCACCCCCCTTCTATATTAATTGATAAAAAAACTAGATTAAACACCGTTCCTTTTGAGTTCGACCTTACTTGCCACTTCTACATTAATCTGTAGTTTTGAAACCGAGTAAGAAAGTAAAATAAATTTTGGTGTACTGCGACAATCATGTATAGGTGTGCAATTTTCCATAGCCTCCATATGAGAAAAGATACTTTAGGGGATACATTGTTGTTCCATATATATTGGAGAATGATCTATTTAATTTTCCTTGTCCTAATGAGGCCAATGCAACTTTTTATATACATTCTTATAAGAACAGCACAAAACAATTAGAGAGAGAGATGGAGAAAAAACGTGTGCGAACACACTGAAAAAGTGGCAGAAAGTCACAAGCACCTTAAACAAATTTTTCGTGGCATTTTAGCAAACACACTGAAGGCATATCTCTTTACTCTATGTTTTTTTTTAAGAAAAAAAAAAGTTTCTAACATGCCAATCCAAAAAATATAACAAGCAAATATATCATAATGCATTAATACAAATTCAAAAAATCCTCACAATGACAAGAGAGAGAATGCATAGAGAACCATGACCATAGCAAACTAGAAACATCTACAAATATTGAACCAAAAAAAAAAGGTGAAAATTGAGTCTAAAAACCTCCACGTTATACAAAAATAGATAACAAAATAAGATATACATAAAAAATTAAATAAGGATGAAAAAGTAGAAAAAAAAACTAAATTGTTATTAAAAATCTAAAAGATCAAAAAAATGAGAAATACAAAAAGAGAGGACACGATGCACAATAATTGAAAGATTTACCTATATTTCTCTACTATATTGAAGAAAAATAAACGTACGAAGTGCTTGGTAGCTTCTTCGAGTTTTTATACGTATTCTACCCACAATAAAGAAAGGTTCAAAAGACATGATCAGTCAAAGTCATAGCCAGTGAGAGATGGTTAGGGGACCTACGTGGGATATTACTCATCCAATTTGCAAAAGTTAAGAAGGTATTTTTTTCAAAAATTTTTTTATACTAATAAACAGTGTAGAGAACTTCAAAAGTACCTCTTCTTTGTTCTTCTCGATTTACATTTTGATCTTTACTATTCTTTTACATCGTCTTCCAGAGCTTTTCACACATCCAACTATAGGAATCCTTGAGAGCTTTCATGCTCCTCTGTTCTTTTTCAACTTGCTCTTAAACCATGATAGTTGTTGGTTGTCCTCATTGATCTATTTCACATTGTCGATAACCATTTCCTGGTAGGATCTTATGTCGTACTGTAGCTTTGATTTGCCTATGCATTGTTAGCATGTTAGAATCTAGGATAATATCATGGATAACAATTGAATGGAATTCATTTGTCCCCTGTAACAGAAGAAAATTGGGTAAAGGTTAAATACATGTATGCATATGTCCATGCCAAAATCAAACTAATTGAAGATGAAAGAGAGACTTATCAAGCTGTTGATAGGATACGCAGTTGTTGTGCTGCTGGGATAAGTGAATTTGTACTTCAAGATCATGATCTGATATGAAATTTGAAATGAAAATATATAAGTTTATATTTGTAAATATAACAGAGCAAATTTTGCAAACAGACCAACAAAGCTAATAGTGAAAAGGAATGCAATTATCCATCCAAGATCAAGATTCTTCACATCAATTGGAATATTTCCACATCTGCTTGAGCTGCAATTTTGTCACTCATTCCTAGCATACAACTTACAGTCCCACCTGAAATTTTCAATATAACAATATCCATTATATTAATGTTATGTTTGATGTAAATCGATTGCTGAAAAAATACTTTTAAATGTTTTGTTGCGAGAAAAAAATTATTAAAAATATAAAAAAAATTGTCAGATCAAGAGATGAGTAGTTAAAAATGATGGCATAAAAAAATGAAAATTGTTGAAATTCAAAATTGATTAGAATCGACAAAATAATATTAAGTGTAATCAAATTAATTCTTCAATCAAAAGAAAACATAGATATAAAATACAGAGAACAATCTATTGCCAACGGGAACTGATTACCCTTAAAGTTAGACCTCATATGAGCAAGGGCATCCCGTTTAGAAGAAAATTAATAAATTAAACGGACCAAAATTATGCAAAGCATGTAACAAAGAACAATCTTGACTTCTCTCCTCTGAAAAGGGAAAAACTACTTTTCTTTATGCATACCTATCTAGGAGATGACGTTGTGTCCATGTATCTTTGAACTTTAGTAGATTTATCTTGGCCGGTGTTTTTAATAAAGGGGAATTGACCAATAAATACAGTTATACTGAAAATGTGCCTACTAACTCGTACAATCTTTTTTTTGTTACCACTAACACATAATTTACACAACATGACTAAAATAACCCTGGAATGACATTAATATTACAAGCGCATGCCATGGTTCTCAAACAACAGCCCTTAACCCGACTCCTCTCTCTTCCAAAACCCTTTCAGTTCTTACATTGAATTTCAAATTCAAACCGCGAAAAACTACCAAAAATCGCTACAAATACAATGTTTGAAGTTCAATTTTCAGTTTCTCTCTAAAAACGTGGTGTAAAATGAATATTTTAACACATTTTTCCACGAAAATTACAAGCGGATTCTAGAAAAAAGGTACGAATGAATATATCACGGTTGTGAGAGTTTTCGAAGTTATTCTTCACAGTATATGTGAAATGTGTGCAGAAGTTCGTGTAAATAGACTGAAATTTCTGTAAAATGTCTCTGGAATGCTTGTAACTGTGTGCAAATATTCGTAAATATGTGTAAATGTGTGTAAGTGTGTGTAAAATGTTCATAAATGTGCGCAAATGTGTGTAAATGTGCATAAATATGTGTAAATGTGTGCAAATGTGTAAAATGTGGTGTAAATATGTGTAAATATGAGCAAATGTGTGTAAGTGTGGTGTAATTATGTTTAAATGTGGTGTAAATATGTATAAATATGCGCAAATGTGTGTAAATGTGGTGTAAATATGTGTAAATGTTGGTAAATATTTTTCAATGTGTGGAAAATGTGTGATAAATTAGATTACCTATAGTGGTAATCTAATTACCTCCCACAGTAATGTGTTTTCCTCTTCGTAAATATGTGTAAATGTCCATAACTATGTGTAAAATATTCCTAAATATGGGTAAATGTGTGTAGCTATGCTTTCCTGCATATCTATTGTGTTTTTATTGAAAAATATGATTACCTCCCCCAGTAATGTGTTTTCTTGCTGAATAAGTAGTGATTACCTGCCCCAATAATGTGTTTTTATCGAAAAATATGATTATCTCTCCCAGTAATGTATTTTCTTGCTGAATAAGTAGTGATTACCTGCCCCAATAATGTGTTTTCTTGCCTTGAAAATTCAAGTTACCTTCCCAGGTAATAAAATTACCCATGTATGTAACTTTCTATCCATCTTTTTCGATAACTGAGTCAATGTTTATCTCAATACAAGGATGGCTAGAACAAGATCCATTGAGGAAGTGGGATCTTCATCTGAATCATGCAACCAGCAAGTAGACTCTCTTTCTTTGCAAACTGAAATTCCACTGGGTTGCTACATGGAGAGAAACAAAGTGCAAGCCACACCTAGGAAGAAGAAGAGACATCAAGAAAGCACATGTGAAGAACAACATGATGAACCAGAGAAACCAAGCAGAAGGAGGTTTCAGATGGCTGCACAAAAAAACAAAGCTATATCACCGAACAAGGATAAAAGGGAGACCCGAGGAATTGTAGAATCAGTGCCACAAAGATGCACAATCCTATCTTTCTCTACAGTTGTCAACAAGTGGAGGGATAGGATACCTCAAGAGACGTGGGGCATTCTGGGAAAGACTGATTTTGGACCCATGATGGAAGCCTTTAAAGATGGTCTTGTCGAAGAAAATGACTCCATAAAGCAAGAGGTAGACTTTGAAGTCATCATGAAGTACTTTGATACTAAGAAAATGCAATGAATATTTGGTGACATCAAGATGAGCATTGGACCAGATGATATTGAAAGGTTATTCTCAATTCCAAACACTGGAAAAACAATAAAACCAACAGTTGGAAAAACAAAGAAGACACCCGAGGCAAGAGTAGTGTTCCCAAAATGTAACAAAGGCAAGGGACCTAGTAGAAAGGAGGTTGAGCAGTTGCTAGTGGCTCAGTTGGAAAAGCAAAAAACGAAGACAGGTAAGGGTAAAGAGAAAGCAAATGGGGCTGATCCAAGGAGAGTGGCATCACTCATGCTCAGGCACATCCTAGTTTCATTCTTCTTCAGTAGGACAGGGATCAACATAACCTGGGACCTGATAAAAATCTGCTTGGATGTGGACACAATAAACGAGTGGAATTGGGCGACATCCATTGTTGAATTTCTGATGGATGGACTAAAAAAATACAGCAAAGAGAAGCCCACAGCGCTGAATGGATGCTTACTCCTTGTTGAGTATTGGTTCTTGGAAAACACCCAGCATAGGATCCCTCGTTCTGGTATTCAACCAGGGAAACCAAGGTTTGTTCTTTGGAATATAAAAGAGATTTTCAATTTGAAGGTCATCGAGAGCAAGCTAAATCTTGTGGAGGTAAAAAATGTTGTTAGTTTTGATGATAATTTTGTTACTTTGGTTATAACTTGCTTATATTCGAAATTAACTAATTATCAAATCGACTTTTGAAAATCGTACAGGAACTAATCGCAAAATGACCATGGATAAGGGGAGGGCATGAGAGATTCTTGATGGAGGAACGACAGCAGACTGAATGGGTAGAATGGGTAAGAAATTGCATAATTATGTCTTACATTGCTTGCAAAACCGAGAAAAAAAATTAAAGGGCCAGGTGAGCATGAATACCTGGGTAGGTAATTTCATTGCCTGGGGTGGTAATACTAAAGGAGTGACAATGCCAAAGTGAGTATGACTACCTATGCAGGTAATATTATTACCTGGGTATGTAAAGATGTCAAAGGCTGCCTTGGTAATGATGTTACCTGGGTAGGTAATAATTTTATGACCACAGGTAAATCTATTACTTCCTTGAGTATAAAAATTATAGCTCCAGGTAATGTTAGATTTAGACTTTCCTTGGTTTGGCTCATTAACAGTTGTCATGATATGACTACAGGTGCCCCAGCAGATCAAACAAAGAGGTGAAGATGAAAAACTCAATGAGGATTTGAGTTTCATGTTTAATGCATTGTCATCAACCACCAATGACAATAGTCGACACAAAGCTGAAGTTGCAATTAATTATATTAGTGAAAGTATTAAGGAGCACAACAATAAATCACTGGCAAAAATAATCAATGCGGACAACAAAATAATGCAGATGGAAGAAGAAAGAAAGACGAACAAACAGAGGATAAGAGAACTTGAAAGATTGCTAAAAGACAATGTGATGGGCGCAACAAATGCTCCAGAGACAAGCAAGGATACAACTTAAACAAAAAGTGTAGATTACAACATGGAGCGGCAGAAACAAGATGATGCAGAGGCACAGCTTGATAACCAGGGTGACAAGGAGAACACTAATGACAAGCCGAACGAAGATGATCAAAATGTTGAGGAAAGGCAGGAAGAAGATCGGGATGAAGGGCTAAATGAGGACAGCCACTCAGAACGAAACATGGATGAAAGCGAAAAAAAGACAATTGACGATGTCATCATGAATATTACAGAAGATGTTTCTAAAATAACAGCACAGGCAAGTTGGGGGCCACAAACAGCAGAACAAATGTTCGGCTTTCTGCAACAAGTTGAAGAAGAGAAGGCACAGACACCGAGCAAGATTCAAGAGGAAGAACAAATAACTGTTAAGGGTGAAAAAACTGTAGTAGATGCTGGATAGCAAACAGGAAATGATCAAACACAGCTAATGAGCGAATGGGGCCCACTAACAGCTGCACAAATGGAAAACGTGTTGATTGACACTAAACAGAAAGAAAGGAAACGAAAACTTCAACCAAGGGGAGCTTCGAAGAACAAAGACGATGACTGGGAGTTTGATACTCCACAAGAAGTTAAGAAGATGAAAAAGACTGACGGCAAAAAGGGGAATGCAAAGGTGCAAGAACAACCTCCGACTGCAGATGAAGACATAGAAGGTGTCGACCAAACGAAGAATACATGGAAGATGCTAGCACCAGAAGTCAAGAGGCACTATACAGATTTCTTCAAACTAAATTGGTACATTTATGAACATTCACATAATGTATAGGTCATTGAGAAAAATCAAACCTGATCTACTTCATTTTCATGTTTGAACAGTTCTATATATTATGAGGATCCTTCAAACCTACGTGAGCCTGTGATAGAGACATGTTATATTAAGGATGTCTTCAATGAGAGAGATCTGCCACTTGAGGTAAGTATAGCAGATTCACTTTACAGTATTCCTAGGGGTAATTTTATTACCTGGGGAAGTAATTTCTTCACTGCTGTAAGACTCCTGACATGGGGGTTGTTTAAAAAAGATTACTTGGCCAAATAGTCCTATTACTGGCCTTGGTAATCTGTGTTATTGCGAGAGCTAATTTTATGTTCTGCCTATGTTCAAAAATATTATTACTTGGGTGGTGAATAACATGCGTTTAAAAATATTACAGGTTGTAAACAAGTACATTCTTTTCAGGAAAGAAGAAATTCCACCACAAAAGAGGGAAAGAGTAGGGTTCATCGACGTAGAAGCATCGGTAAATGACTTTTAATTTAAAAAAACTTTGTCCCACCTGCATCACAATGCTTTTCCCAACTATTTTTGTTTTTTTTTTGTAGTGCTACTGTGTTGCACACGATGAAATGCTACAATCTGCCAACAAACAAAGCACCACCCATGAATATGATATCAAAGTATCCCTCAAGGAGATGTTGTGGAATGTCTTTCACCGTGATCTGGTGTTGATACCGATGCATCACAAAACAAGCAACCACTACACACTTATGTACATCAGTCACAAAAAGAGACAGATAATCCATATGAACTCCCTGCTGAAGGAGAAGGGTAAAATCACTGATGACAATGACTGGCACAAGCGGGCATTTGCAATGGTAAGTAAAAATAAAATTTTCATACTTTTTCAGCCAATTTCAGGTTTTACAGAATCATGCAAAAAAATTTAGGTAGAATGACATTACCCATGTAGGTAATGTGTTACTAGGGTAGATAATCGTGTTACCCTTTTAGGTAATGTTATTAATGGCATAGATAATATATCAGTAAAATAAAATTTTTCATACTTTCATCGATCTTTAAAAAACACAAGCAAAACGTATAATGCTGTGGATAGATTAGGTCAATCAGGCTACATACATTAATAGACTACAAAGCAAAGATCCTGAAAATTACCAGGAGGCTTTAGTGGGACTGAATGAAAATGGACCTATAATGGCTAAAGTTGAAATGACTGATGATGCAAAAAGAACAAGGAAGATGATAGTTGAACAAAATTTGAGGGTAGACAGCTATGAATTCCATGCGGATGTTAAATGCCCTCAGCAAAGGACCACCTCGTAAGTAAAATCCAAAATCACAATATCAATAGCTTGATTTTCTTTACAGTTGCTGTCCTTCTTTACATCATACTTAATTTTATTACAGATCAGATTGTGGTTGCTTCATGCTACATTTCATGGAATGCTTGATTAATGGGCAGAGGCCTACTCGAAAGGCGACGACTTCATTGTGACAAAAGACCTTAGAGAAATTGTCAACACTAACACCAACCAACACACAAGCAGATTGAAAAATCGTATTAATGTAAATGGTTTAGATGGTATTTTGTGAAGGTTTACATAATCTTTTGTAATGGATTAGATGGTCTTTTCTGGTGGTTTAGATAGTACAGAAGGTGAAAATAGTACTTTTGGATGCTCTCTGTTGGTCTATTGTCATGGTTTATATGGTTTAAATTATCTTTGTAATGACTTACATCATATTTTGGATGATATCATGGTATTTTTTTTTAATGAAAAACATCCTCTATTAACTTTTGAAATATTCATGTATAGATGCATTATTGCACCATAATAATCTGATGTATAGTTTCACAAAAAGCATAGCACTGACAAGTTAAAAATTAAGATTACCACTTGAGGTAATCAACATTACCAACACCAATAAATCCACAAGAAAATAGAGAACAACAAAAACAATAATCTTCAAAAAGCTATATTACTACGCCAAATAAAAATATTACTTCAGCAAATAAAAATAGTACCACCGCAAATAATAAAATTACTCCTGCAGGTAATGTTACCACCTGAATAAAATGTCCAGAATTGTAAATATATATATATGTATACATCGAACCCAGATAATACTAATCAATCACTTCAGTGCAAGTAAGCCGGTTATGATTTCCCCTCTTACGGCAGTGACTGCATGTAATAGGTTTCTTCACACACTCTCCACTTCACTTAATCCTCTTATTTTTACGCCTACCCGGCGGCCTCTTTGCGATAGGAAGGAAGATATAATCACTTGCCAACTCTGTTGAGCACTCATTGACATTGCTGATTGGATGAATAGGGAAGCTATAACACATCCTAAATGTACCAGTGTGAAAATGGTGGTCAATTGATAAGTGCTAGAAAAGCACTTAAATAACTCTTCTATTTTGCATATTTGTGTGTTTTATTAGTATTATATGTTTATTTTTATGTGTTTTCCTTTTATTGTGTGTTTATAGTCACAAGAAATCAAAAGGAGCCAAAATGGATAAAAACGGAGCGAAAACGGAACTTGGGACCGAAATGCAAGCAAATTCAAAGATGGAGGGCCTCCGATGCAATTTTATTAAAAGTTGTTTTTACAATTTTTCTTGTGCCAATATCAAAGAATATAAAAAGAGGATTTCCACATTTTTGTCGGATCCCAAATCGGAGTTTCCTAGTGAAAGTTATGGCCATTTGAAGAGAAATGACAAAGCGTAAAAAATCAGCAGCTCGAATTTACTGCCGCAGTTCAGTAATTTGACCATAAATTTTGGTACAAATTTCGAATTGACCTGGACTTTATATTGTTGGAAAGGACACTCAGAGGGCTACAACTTTGATGTTGACCTCTTCAAATGATTCGGATCCTATCATGGTCAAAAATAGGTAAAACCGAGAGTGATGTGAATGAAGGATTTCTTGGGCCATGTTTTGGTAGAAAATTCATAACTTTCTACTAAAATATCAAAAAAAGGAAATTCCAATTGCACAATTAAGCCAAGATGCTTACCTATACCATGATACAATATTTGAACTAATGGAGCAATTTAAGATCATGATTTGGTGGTTACCAATTAGTGGAATCATAATGGAGTAGTTGTACAATTTTTTATCATGTTTTCTTGTGAAATTTTGCCTATAAATAGAGGCATTTGTAAGGAAGGAAATACACAACTTAGCAGAAGAGAATTAGCTAGTAGTTCTCTCCAATAAAATTTTCTTCTTCATTTGTTCTTAGTTTTAGCTTGAAGATTTTAGCTTTTCATATTCCGGCGGATCAATTCTTCGCTAAGTTCTCTTTTCCCTTTTATTTCTCTATTTATTTCTTAGTATTTATTTACTTGTTTACTATATTTTGCATAATCTATCATATAGTGGTGGTGATACAAGGCGAACACTCACTAAAAAGTATGAAACCCCGCAATTATGAGTAGTTAAGACTTTTCTATCTAGTTCGAGGGGGACGTTGTGTTCAACTAACATGTTGTTATCTTTTCTAACTCTTTAGTAACGTTTTATCTATTCCTCTACTTCAATTTGTTGATTTGTTATGCTTGTAAACCCGTTTTTGAGTTTATTTGATTATTGCATTCACCTTGGCCAATTGAATCAATTAATCTTTAAATTCAAGTTACTTGCTAGGATTGGAACTTTTGATCCGTAATTGTCATTAGATTCCAATCCAAAGTAGCAAATGAATATCGTGCATATTTATTAACAAATCATCTTAGATGTATTAATTCGAGCTTGTGAAATTATTCATCTAATTCAACTCATTCTTCTTGTTCATTTCATACTAGCTTTGCATTAAATCCTAAGAGCTTGTTTAGGGTTATCCAATAGTTAGATATTAAGTTAAAGAGTTTACTTTTTACTGAATACACTTAAGGAAGAATTCCTTAATCAGAGCTTCTTGGTTAATTGAGAGTTGATAAATTGAAGAAGGAATAGTAACACGTTGCATGGGAAAGATAAACACAAGTTGTTGACACAACCGAACCCGAGAACTAGATATTTATTTCAATTGTTTTATTTGATCTTATCTTTTGTCATTTGATTTTCATTCAAAATTCTCAAAACCCCCCACTTTCCTATATTAATTGATAAAGACAACTAGATTAAGCACCGTTCTCTTGGGTTCGACCCTTACTTACCACTTCTACATTAATTTGTAGTTTTAAAACCGAGTAAGGAAATAAAATTAAACTTTGGCGCGCCGCGACAAGCGGCGCCCAAGTTTTTGGCGCCGTTGCCGGGTAACGGTTAACGAATTTATTTGCTTTTATTAATTAATTTTTTTAAAAAAAAATTCTTCTTCACTTGTATGCATAATACCCGATCTACTAATCGAATTCTTGAAAGTTTCGATCCAGAAATCGAGAAATCCATTCGAAGACGAATAAGACAAGCAAAACAAACCGAACGAGAAATAGCAGAAAACAATAAGGAAAGAACTCTCAAACAACTGGCAACTCCCGAAGTTACTCAACAACCTTTGTGTATCACCTTTCCAACCGTAGAAGAAGGTAAGACTTTCGAACTAAAATCTGGATTGATACATCTTCTACCTTCTTTTCATGGACGATCCGGCCAAGATCCATATCGACACTTGAAGGAGTTTCATGTGGTGTGCGATAGCATGAAACCCCCGGGCATCACTGAAGAGCAAATCAAGCTCAGAGCTTTTCCATTTTCACTAAAAGATGCCGCCACAGATTGGTTATACACTTTACCACCAGGTTCAGTCACAACATGGAATCAAATGAAGCAACTTTTCCTCGAAAAGTACTTCCCAGCTTCAAAGACAGCAAATATCAGGAAAGATATCTCTGGAGTACGCCAAAACAATTGAGAAACTCTTTATGAGTATTGGGAGCATTTCAAAAAGCTCATTGCAAGCTGCCCGCATCACCAAATCAGTGAAAACCTCCTAGTGCAATACTTCTATGAAGGCTTATGTCAATCAGACAGAAACATGGTTGATGCTGCTAGTGGAGGCGCATTGATGAATAAAACCCCTGCTGAAGCCAGAACACTGATTTCAAACATGGCTGAAAACACTCAACAATTCAGTACAGACCGGGAGATGAACATTCGAAGAGTTAACGAGGTAAGTAATTCCAATATTGAAAGCCAACTTTCTGAACTAACACATCTTCTCAAACAAATTGTTGTAGGAAACAATCCGCAAGTCAAAGCATGTGGCATATGCACAAACCTAGGACATCCTACAGATGCTTGTCCTGTTCTACAAGTGGATAACAATGAACAAGTGAATTCAGCAAACAATTTCCCATTCCCAAGACAACAATATAATCCGTACTCAAACACCTATAATCCAGGATGGCGAGACCACCCCAATCTGAGCTATGGAAACAACAAGCCCCCAGGATTCTTCCCTAACAAGTCTCAAGGCCAATTCCAACAACATGGGAATTTTCAACCCCAAGGGCAATTTCAACAAAAACATCAACAATCAGGTATGTCTCTCGAGGATATGGTGAAAACATTAGCAACTAACACTGTGAAATTTCAACAGGATTCCAAATTGAGCATTCAAAACTTGGAAAACCAGATGAGTCAATTGGCAACTGCCATCAATCGACTGGAAGCACAATCTGCAGGAAAGCTACCATCTCAACCTGAGGTAAATCCAAAGAATGTCAGTGCCATAACCTTAAGGACTGGAAAAGAGATCGAAAACCCTCACAAAGAAGTTCCCACACATGAAGATAAAGAAGAAAAGCTTGAAAATGAGGTATGTCCTAACCCCTCTGTCACTACTAAAGTGATCCCTCCCCTTTTTCCGAGTAGATTAGCGAAAACTAACAAAGAAGACAAGGAATCAGAAATTTTGGACACATTTAGGAGGATAGAAATCAACATTCCCTTGTTAGATGCAATCAAACAAATTCCACGCTATGCTAAGTTTTTGAAAGATCTTTGCACTAATAAGAGGAAATTGAAGGGAAATGAAATGATCAAAATAGGAGAAACCGTTTCAGCGGTATTCAAGAAGAAGTTGCCTCCAAAATGTAAAGACCCTGGTATGTTCACTGTCCCTTGCACCATAGGCAATCACCACATTGACAATGCACTTATAGATTTAGGAGCATCCATAAATGTCATGCCTAGTGGGCGCGTTTCTCGCGGCGCGCCAAAGTTTAATTTTATTTCCTTACTCGGTTTCAAAACTACAAATTAATGTAGAAGTGATAAGTAAGGGTCGAACCCAAGAGGAACGGTGCTTAATCTAGTTGTCTTTATCAATTAATATAGGAAAGTGGGGGTTTTGAGAATTTTGAATGAAAATCAAATGACAAAAGATAAGATCAAATAAAACAATTGAAATAAATATCTAGTTCTCGGGTTCGGTTGTGTCAACCACTTGTGTTTATCTTTCCCATGCAACGTATTACTATTCCTTCTTCAATTTATCAACTCTCAATTAACCAAGAAGCTCTGATTAACGAATTCTTCCTTAAGTGTATTAAGTAAAAAGTAAACTCTTTAACTTAACATCTAGCTATTGGATAACCCTAAACAAGCTCTTAGGATTTAATGCAAAGCTAGTATGAAATGAACGAGAAGAATGAGTTGAATTAGATGAATAATTTCACAAGCTCGAATTAATACATCTAAGATGATTTGTTAATAAATATGCACGATATTCATTTGCTACTTTGGATTGGAATCTAATGACAATTACGGATCAAAAGTTCCAATCCTAGCAAGTAACTTGAATTTAAAGATTAATTGATTCAATTGGCCAAGGTGAATGCAATAATCAAATAAACTCAAAAACGGGTTTACAAGCATAACAAATCAACAAATTGAAGTAGAGGAATAGATAAAACGTTACTAAAGAGTTAGAAAAGATAACAACATATTAGTTGAACACAACGCCCCCTAACTAGATAGAAAAGTCTTAACTACTCATAATTGCGGGGTTTCATACTTTTTAGCGAGTGTTCGCCTTGTATCACCACCACTATATGATAGATTATGCAAAATATAGTAAACAAGTAAATAAATACTAAGAAATAAATAGGGAAATAAAAGGGAAAACAGAACTTAGCGAAAAATTGATCCGCCGGAATATGAAAAGCTAAAATCTTCAAGCTAAAACTAAGAACAAATGAAGAAGAAAATTTTATTGAAGAGAAAGTTGGAGAGAACTACAAGCTAATTCTCTTCCACTAAGTTGTGTCTTTACTTCCTTACAAATGCCTCTATTTATAGGCAAAATTTCACAAGAAAACATGATAAAAAATTGTACAACTATTCCATTATGATTCCACTCATTGGTAACCACCAAATCATGATCTTAAATTGCTCCATTAGTTCAAATATTGTATCATGGTATAGGTAAACATCTTGGCTGAATTGTGCAATTGGAATTTCCTTTTTTTGGTAGTCTAATAGAAAGTTATGAATTTTCTACCAAAACATGGCCCAAGAAATCCTCCATTCACATCACTCTCGGTTTGGCCCATTTTTGACCATCATATAATCCGAATCATTTGAAGATGTCAACATCAAAGTTGTAGCCCTCTGAGTGTCCTTTCCAACAATATAAAGTGCAGGTCAATCCGAATTTTGTAGCAAACGTTATGGTCAAATTACTGAACTATGGCAGTAAATTCGAGTTGCTGATTTTTTACTCTTTGTCCTTTCTCTTCAAATGGCCATAACTTTCACTAGGAAACTCCGATTTGGGATCCGACAAAAATGTGGAAATCCTCTTTTAATATTCTTTGATATTGGCACAAGAAAAATTGTAAAAACAACTTTTCATAAAATTGCATCGGAGGCCCTCCATCTTTGAATTTGCTTGCATTTCGGTCCCAAGTTCCGTTTTCGCTCCGTTTTTATCCATTTTGGCTCCTTTTGATTCCTTGTGACTCTAAACACACAATAAAAGGAAAACACATAAAAATAAACATATAATACTAATAAAACACACAAATACGTAAAATAGAAGAGTTATTTAAGTGCTTTTCTAGCACTTATCACCTAGATCCTTGTATGCTTCACTAAACTTAGGAAAATCAAAAGAAACTCACGTAATTGTGCAACCAGCTGATTGTACCAATGCATACCCGGATGGAGTGATAGAAGATGTGCTGGTCAAAATAAATGGTTTAGTTTTCCCTGCTGATTTTTACGTGCTTTGATATGGCTGATGAACATTCACCTCACCCTACACCTATCATATTGGGACGTCCATTTCTTTACACTTCTCGCACTAAAATTGATGTCTATGAGGGTACACTATCCATGGAATTTGATGAGGAAAAAGCGAACTTTAATATTTTTGATGGTTCATTGCGCCCTAATAACGCTTGTTCTGTCTTTGCAATCAATTCAACTAATCCTTTTGTGAAAGAACTGTGTAAGTTGAATTGCAGAGCCAGCACAACACATAAGATTGAACCAAAGCACAATTACCTCATCTCGAAGAAGGAAGCCATGGAAAGAAATGAGACCAAAAAATTTTGGAGAAGAATTCAAGAAGGACTGTTAAGAAATCAAGATACTCGGAGAAGCCATCGAAGACAAAGTGGAGCTACAATGGATTTGAGGAATCCTACTTGACAAATGGGAACTGTGTCGAGCTAACGACCATAAACAAAAGCGCTTCTTGGGAGGCAACCCAAGCATTTTTCTGTTAATATTTGTATTTTTTTTGTTTTTAATTTGTTTACTTTTCATCTAACGTATTAAGGAAGATATTGCTTTATTACTGTAGGAGGACGATATTTCGAGACTCAATTATTTGGGAAGAGACATGATGGCCCATAAATCGGTGATTAGCTAGAATTACGGATAATGGGCAGGTTAATTATTGATAAATGACAAATCCGTCAAACGCGTTTTCTCGGATGCCCACTCCAACGTACTCTTTACCGCACACTCTGCATGCACGATTGTCGGTTGAAACAGTGCCCACTTTGACTATAAATCAGATATCATTCTCCACTCGAAACAACAACCACAATCTTCATTTTCAGTGAGTACTTCTTTCTAGCAGTGATTAGGTAATTTCTTTCTTCTTCACCGTCTTCTTCTTCTTTCTATTTATTTTGTTTTTCCTAGTTTTATAGTATGGACGTGTGGGATATTTTTGTATATATATGTATTTTTCTCATTTTAATTGATTATGTAGTTCAATTTCTATTACTTTTTCTTCTCCTTCGTTATTTTTGCTTGAAAATATGGAAGAGTGTGATAATCTACTATACTTATTGATTTTGATGGTTTTAATTTTATTACTTCAGTGTTTCTTTTTCTCTCGTGTGTTACGTAACTAAAAAAAAAAAAAAATTATAGTCGAGCCAACGACTATAAACAAAGGCGCTACTTAGGAGGCAACCTAAGCACTCTCTTTTCTTCTACTTCTCCAAAACGCTTGAATTTTCAATGGATAATAAATTTTCCAAAATCCACAAATATTATCCGTCATTGCCTTTGAATGCTTTGAAAGAGATTTACTATTCTAGAGTAGGACGGTTAAAAATGTTGATGGAAAAGGAAATGCCTAAGGATATCCGTTGGTTGATTGAAGCAAAGGTCCGATTAGGAGGTGAAATGCCAGCTTTAAGTACTAAATATGCACCAGGGTTAGGCAAAAGTAATTTTGCCAAGAAACGAAGAGCAAAAAGAATGAATGTGTGCTATAAATGTGCTAGATGGCCTTATAAATGCACTCGATGGACCTACAAATTAGGTAATAGTTCCATTGGATTTATGTCCACAAATCGAGAAGATAAAATATGTTTCATTAAGGATGGCATGAGTAAGGAGTCTTTGGATGATATCCATCAAACTCTTGAGACGCATCCTAGTGGAATGGTGCAAATCGCACTTCTCAATCAGGAGTGAATTTAAAAAGGAACGAACGATATAGTCTTAGGAATCGACTTTAAAAGACCCTGTTTGCCAGTCTATAAGAAAACTGGATGGGAAGCCTATCCCCGACTCATAGAAGGCGTTTAAGTCGTTTCTGGACGTAAAACCAGAGGAAGATGTGAGCCACAATCACAACTACGTGTACATATTGTTATTTTTAATTGTTTTTGTGTTCTTGTGTCGCTTTTAGTGTGCAAAATCAACAACCTATGGAGGCTACTACTTCGCTGAATCGGGAGTTCAAAGAGGACATTGAGGGTCATAAGTCTCTTTGGTGGAATCAATCTGCGACAACCAACGCTTCTAGCACCAGTAGTCGAAGGTGGAACAGTACTTGGAGATCGAAAGGGCAAGATAATATACGGAGGAGGTTACCGTGGATCGATAGGGTGTGCCGCTCAATCTGCAGACGCACGAGGATCAACAGTGATTGGTATTACTGTGCCACCTTTAAAACAGGTGTATGGTAAAACCATCGGCGTTGAGGTAAAGGCTAAATCGTTGTTTGAACGCTTAACACTGATGATAATGCATTCGGATGCTTTTATCGTATTACCAGGGGGTTTTGAAACTTTGGAACAGATCTTTTGCATAATTTCTTGGGTCACGTTGAATCTACACTCTAAGCCAATTGGTCTTTTAAACATTCAAAACCACTTCAATGGTTTATTGGCATTTCTCGAATTTTTAGCTCATCAAAAGCTGATTTCTCCTAATACTTTAAAAATGATTTTTGTTACACCATCAATTGAGGAATTATTGGAGAAATTAGAATCTTATGTACCACAAATACATGTAGAAGTGTCTGTCATCAATTGGCCAGAGGAATTAAGCGAAAGAAAAAGAGATCCGAATGAATTGGATTTAGAGTTAAGGTTATGAATGTGGAATAGCCAACTTCAGATGGTAGAATACGGAGTTAACTCTGGAAACACATCTGTGTTACGCTCTGAGAAAAAAATAAAAAACAAAACAAAACAAAAAATAAAAAATAAAAAAACAAAAAATAAAAAAAAATAAAAAAATTCAGATGTTGTTTTTCTTGTTCTGTACATATGTTGATTGCAGGTCGTTTGCTCTTGGATTGTTGACCTTTTCTAAGAAGTGCTCCATTGTGCAACCACCATCCCCGATTGACACGACTCATTGCTTACCATAGGGGAGTTTCTATTTCTACTCTTTTTCATGCTTTCTATATTTCTACATTGGGGACAATGTAGAATTTAAGTGTGGGGGAGTGCCATATTGTGGTCTGCGTGTGATTTTTTTTTTATTTGTGTCGACGATTTTGCATGAGATAGCAACTTTTGAATATGATTGAGCTTAATTTGTGTGACTTAGCTGAAACTACAAGATCTCGAAAAAAAAAAATGTGTTCTGTTCTTCTCCAAACACAGCTGGAAAATTTATCTGAGCACATTTATAGGTAATTTACTATCATTCTCTGGAATACAAATTGAAGGTTGAAAATGTTGATTTTTTTTTTCTAACTTTCTAGACCATAGTAAACTAACTTTTTCTTTTCTTTTTATACCCATTCGTCTTGCTCAAAGTAACCTGGAAATATCAATTGTTAGTAAGGTGGAGTTATAATCGCATGGCATCTGTTTTTTGTGAATGTGTCTTTTATTGATAGAGTTTAAACAGTTTGGAAAAAGCACTGACCTATGTTGAGAATGAATTTTACTTTTATATTTGAAATAAAGGAGAGGGACCACAGGAAAGAGCTACCTACCTCAGAGTGTGAAGCCGTCACCTCGAATGGGTGAAGAAGGCTGCCTCTAATGAAAGGGGTTTAGTGTGAAAGCTACCTGTGGGGTAAAAGCTGAAAAGAAAATTACAAAACTCTTCTTCTTCTTCTTTTTTTTCTTCATCAAAAAAAAAAAAATCGTGAGAAATGTTATAGCTACCCAAGTGTGAAGTTAGATAAATAAATTTCCTCAGTGGTTTGAAGTGCTCAATCTAAACACTCTTTAAATTGAAGACATATTTGCGATAAAACACCTGCCATGCCCTTTTTTTTCTTTGCAGTGCTAACAGTTGATGATTTTTGGTGAACAGAGTAATTTTTAAGATCCATGAGAATCATTGTAAAATAAGAGTGGGATCACGAGAGATGAAAGGAAATATTTGACTATTTCGGGTCAGGATTTCGATAGATCATCGTAAGCTTTCATTTGGTTCCAGTTAGTGATGGGATGATAACCTCAATTGCACACACTCACAAGCCATTGTGTATTTGAGAAGAAGTGAAATTTTCATGCTTCGGGAGAATGTTTAATAAGCAAGTCACTATCTGCAATTGGATTTCATCGTTTAAAGTCGTTTATCTCATGTAAAATCAGTGTGTTGTTTGTGTCATATGGTTGTTGTTCGAGGGCGAACAACAGTCTAAGTGTGGGGGAGTTGATAAGTGCTAGAAAAACATTTAAATAACTCTTCTATTTTACATATTTGTGTGTTTTATTAGTATTATATGTTTATTTTTATGTGTTTTCCTTTTATTGTGTGTTTATAGTCACAATAAATCAAAAGGAGCCAAAATGGATAAAAACGGAGTGAAAACGGAACTTGGGACCGAAATGCAAGCAAATTCAAAGATGGAGGGCCTCCGATGCAATTTTATGAAAAGTTGTTTTTAAAATTTTTATTGTGCCAATATCAAAGAATATCAAAAGAGGATTTCCAAATTTTTGTCAGATCCCAAATCGGAGTTTCCTAGTGAAAGTTATGGCCATTTGAAGAGAAAGGACAAAGCGTAAAAAATCAGCAGCTCGAATTTACTGCCGCAGTTCAGTAATTTGACCATAACTTTTGATACAAAATTCGGATTGATCTCAACTTTATATTTTTGGAAAGGACACTCAGAGGGCTACAACTTTGATGTTGACATCCTCAAATGATTCGGATCCTATCATGGTCAAACATGGGTAAAACCGAGAGTGATATGAATGGAGGATTTCTTGGGCCATGTTTTGGTAGAAAATTCATAACTTTCTATTAAAATATCAAAAAAAGGAAATTCCAATTGCACAATTCAGCCAAGATGCTTACCTATACCATGATACAATATTTGAACTAATGGAGCAATTTAAAATCATGATTTGGTGGTTACCAATTAATGGAATCATAATGGAGTAGTTGTACAATTTTTTATCATGTTTTCTTGTGAAATTTTGCCTATAAATAGAGGCATTTGTAAGGAAGGAAATACACAACTTAGTAGAAGAGAATTAGCTAGTAGTTCTCTCCAATAAAATTTTCTTCTTCATTTGTTCTTAGTTTTAGCTTGAAGATTTTGGCTTTTCATATTCCGGCGGATCAATTCTTCGCTAAGTTCTCTTTTCCCTTTTATTTCTCTATTTATTTCTTAGTATTTATTTACTTGTTTACTATATTTTGCATAATCTATCATATAGTGGTGGTGATACAAGGCGAACACTCGCTAAAAAGCATGAAACCCCGCAATTATGAGTAGTTAAGACTTTTCTATCTAGTTCGAGGGGGACGTTGTGTTCAACTAACATGTTGTTATCTTTTCTAACTCTTTAGTAACGTTTTATCTATTCCTCTACTTCAATTTGTTGATTTGTTATGCTTGTAAACCCGTTTTTGAGTTTATTTGATTATTGCATTCACCTTGGCCAATTGAATCAATTAATCTTTAAATTCAAGTTACTTGCTAGGATTGGAACTTTTGATCCGTAATTGTCATTAGATTCCAATCCAAAGTAGCAAACTAATATCGTGCATATTTATTAACAAATCATCTTAGATGCATTAATTCGAGCTTGTGAAATTATTCATCTAATTCAACTCATTCTTCTCGTTCATTTCATACTAGCTTTGCATTAAATCCTAAGAGCTTGTTTAGGGTTATCCAATAGCTAGATGTTAAGTTAAAGAGTTTACTTTTTACTTAATACACTTAAGGAAGAATTCCTTAATCAGAGCTTCTTGGTTAATTGAGAGTTGATAAATTGAAGAAGGAATAGTAACACGTTGCATGGGAAAGATAAACACAAGTTGTTGACACAACCGAACTCGAGAACTAGATATTTATTTCAATTGTTTTATTTGATCTTATCTTTTGTAATTTTATTTTCATTCAAAATTCTCAAAACCCCCACTTTCCTATATTAATTGATAAAGACAACTGGATTAAGCACCGTTCCTCTTGGGTTCGACCCTTACTTACCACTTCTACATTAATTTGTAGTTTTGAAACCGAGTAAGGAAATAAAACAAACTTTGGCTCGCCGCGACAAGCGCGCCCATCAATGTAATCATAGACACTGCCTGCCATTGATTTCTATATTGCAGCTACCACATAAGGACAAGGAAAGCAATTAATCTTCCACTTCATACAAGAACATGTACGCTCATTGAGGTTGACAGCAATAGAAATAATCGACTCACCTGGTAGACACTAGGAGATGAAAAATGAACATGTACGCTCATTGAGGTGGATTCCATTTCTGGAGTAAGCTTGGATGTACTGTTCAACTTCAGCTTTCCTCTCAGCTATCATCTCCATTTGCTTTATTCGAGTCTGGTCAAGCATGCAGTACACCAGCATCAAACGCTCAAGACTAATCCAGTTATTAAATGATTCAGCAATACCATTAGCCATTATCCCATAAAGGCAACATTTGAAAATGCACGACACCAATTTTCAACAGGGATCTCAGAAAGGAATGAATCAATAACAGCATCACCACCTTCTTGTCTCAACAAACGCAAATTGTACCGATATTCCTTTTCACTAGAAGAGTATGCTACCTTAAGAAACAAGTTCTTGATCTTCTCTAGAGCAACAGAATTAGCTTTACCGCCGGCATACCTCTTTCCAAGGTTAAATAACAAATGCTTAAAATAGAACAAATGAGGATTACCAGGAAACACAACGTCAAATGCACTCAACAAACCAGCACCACGATCAGAAATGAAAGTGATAACTCTTCCTTGACCTTCAAGTAGATTCTTCAAGTGAGAAAGGAAGAAATACCAATTCCCTTCCGTTTCTGAATCACACACACACACATCGCAAGTGGAAACATCCCTGCAGTGACAAAAATAACAAAAAACTAATATTACTTCCCAATATAATATGTTACCTACGGGGGTAATATTTTACTGGGCTGTCAGAAAATAATAAGGAAAATAGATATTATCTGTAAGGATAATCAATTACTTGCAGGGATAATATCTCACTAAGCTGTGAAAAAAATAAGGAAAATAGTAATTACTTGGTAGCAGAATTAATTACTTGCATGGGTAATATATTACTGATCGTCAAAACAGTAAGGAGAATACAAAATTACTTGGAAAGATAATTAATTACTTTGGAAGCCAATTTTACCTTTGTTACGATTTCTTCCCATAGCAGCCAAATTTGACCCTTATATACACTCTTAACGAAAGTTCCATCAAGATATAAAATAGTAGGCAGACAGAACCTAAACCCACTAATACAACCTCAACAGCCGCCTGAACCGATTCGAAGACTGATCAACCTCAATTTCAAAATAAGAGGTAGGATTTGTCTCCATCACAGCATCCCTAAACCAATTCAACTTGTTAAAAGATCCAGCTCCACCACCATAAGATTTATCCCTAGCCTTTTGCCTAGCTCTCAGAGCAACCTTATAACTAATGTCAAAACCATAAGCAGACTTGAACTTATTCATTATCTCCTTCGGGTGCATCGACATATTATACAAAATATCCGACTCAGTACAACTCATCACAACATCAGAATCCAAAAGACGGTGCTTTTGTTGGCGAAGAACACCACTACAGGTTTGCATATTGTGCATGTCAGTAATGAAAAAAGCACCATTAGATGAAGCTACAGAACCATTTATAAACCAAACACACGGTTCTCCTTCTAAGACTCCACTATTGTCACAAATAACTTGCACACGAACGCCATCATTTCTATGAAAATAAAAATTGAAACCAATGACAATTGCATACCTTTTTAATTTATCTTTGAATTAAACTATACGCCATTAAACTTTTGACCCACACTAGTAATATAATTAGCCCATTCATCAGATAAAAATGGTTTTGATAGTTCAGACCTAAATGGAAAACCTAGAAATTCATCTTCCACAGCCATTGAAGAGATATCATTAACCGAACCAACACGGCTTACACTCGAACTACCATTCTCTTTATAGACCAAAATCTCAACACAATCTAATTTATATATCTTGCCCCACTAAACAGCATCTGGAAATCAACTTCATTGTGTAAGTAGCATATAGAACATCCTGGCAATGAGTATTGGAGAGTAATAATATCATTACAACGAAAACTAAATCTACGGTAGATTTCATCAAACAACGCAACATAGGTCAAACGAGAATCCGCAGGAAACAAAAAACACTGACTGTTCCAGCTACATCGGACAACCAAGTTAGAATCACCATTCCTAAAGTAAGAAAGAGCAACAAAGTCAACTACATAAAACCAAACACAAAACAGAGTTAAAACCAATATAAATGACGGGATTACCTACCCAAGTAATCAGATAAAACCAATATAAATCAGGGGATTACCTACCCAAGTAATCAAGTTGTCAACAGAATTAAAACAGCGACAGCAACAGAGAATAAAAACCAGAAGACAATTGCCTAGTCGAGTAATCATTCTCATAAAACAACTCCAAAAGAATATAAAATAGTACCGTAAGATAGTAGATTACCCACGTAGGACACATCACAACATCAAACAAGGAAGATGAAAACAATAACAGCAATAGAGAATAAAAACAAGAAGATAATCACCAACAGAAGTGATCAGTAACGCAAAATAAAATTGACCCAGTAGCAAGAGAAGATAATTGAGTTTATCAGAACCAACAAGCGTAGCAAAACCAACAAAAATTGAAGACATTTCAATAAGATAAAGTCACAAAAACCGCGAAAGCAACACCAGACGAAAAAACCAAAAAAAAAGACGAAGAGGGCCTAATAGCGGCAGTATCACACAAGGAAGAAGAACGATGTTCCTCCATCGATCTAAACTAAAAACCACCAAAACTCAATAACCTCAAGCAATATGGGACGACTCGCTCGCTCGTAGTGAAGAATGAAAGAGACAAAAGCACAATAAGGGCAAAAATGTCATAAAAATGGAATTAAGTGGCTGGTAACATGATTTATAAAAGGTTGTAGTTAATGGTAAAAAAAAAGATAGACCCGAGTTAGTGGGCAAGGATGGGCTTCGAGGCCATTTGCCATTTAATAAATTTCTAATTCCGATTATGTATTAATCAATTATAAGACATATTAAAAACAGGCTTCATGTTAGGCAAGCAAATAAATACTAAGGCCATGTTCATTTGGGTATTTTACAAAAGTCAAGAAGTTATATTACTATTGGAAGGTCTCACTTCTGAGCTAAGCATGCGTCTATACTTTTCAACAACAAAAACAATTACCAGCGTGCCAATTCTACCCTCGTGGGACCCGCATGAAAAATTTTGAAAATTAGGTTATGGAATAGGTGAAGGGGCAGGGATGTCTTTTGATTCCAAATTATTATTAACCAGCTGAATAATTCTCAAATGCGCCTGACATTTTTGACTTGGTAGAATGGTAGGGCCCACAAGAAAGTAGTGAAAATTAAGAAAATACCCAAACGAACATGGCCTAAAAAGCAGAGGATCGTTTCATACTGAAATTCTTTTCTTCTTAGGTTTTGCCACATCAGTCTTTGAAAGTTTGATAATATCATTTGCGCTTAAACTAGTAGAGTATAAGTCACTCATTACCAACAAAACACTCTAATAATTACCCCAGGATGAAGACATATGATATGGCCACCAATGTCACGTTTATTTTCTTCTAATAAGAGCTTGAGCTGCCGTCTAAAATTATTTTTAAAAAAAATGAAAACTAAAAAAAGTGCTACCGAAAACAAAAATGAGTGAAGAGCAAGCAAATAATAAACAATAATGGAGAGACATGAACCTTTGGATCGTGGATCTTGGAGTATCAAGGACAATTGATCAGAAAAAAATGGAAAGACGAATAGGGATTTAACAGATAATTGTATCTCTTATCTAAAAGAATCGACTATTAGAAAATAGACGTGTTTATTTACATAAAAAAGTATTGCTTAATTCGAGTATTTGAAAAAAAAAATTACTTACTGTTCCTAATTCAAGTATTTACATAAAAAAGTATTTATATTTTTTTCTATTTACTGTTATCTAAGTCATTATGCGAATTAATGAATTTGTTGAATATTCGTAACAATGGGATCTAATTATTTAGCATGTAACGGATATTCTTACAAAAGAAGGGGATAGTTGAAGAGGATATATCTCAGTTATATAATCAAGAACTTTCCAAATTTGAAGAGTTGTAAATGCAATGGGGGATCTACTTTATGTTGGCCATTAGCATTATGAAACCACGATCTTCGTCCCCATGGAAGCCTTGCCGAAGTAGATAATGAAGACGTTGCTTCCTATAGTTAATAACGAAATCTCAATCTCTTGGGCTTAAAGGGAAAACAAAAACGGGACAAGAGGTCAGAACTTCTACGGAGATAGAGTCAGAGACAGTAAGCAGCTTCTACGGAGATAATTTGCTCGAACAATATTAACGCAGAAATTGGAGATCGAAGTGAAAGGAAATTGAAGAGATTGGATAATCTTGAATCAAATTGAGATAATATTTATCAATTTGATATATTGGCAAATTTCCTTATGATAATACCTGGATCTGCCAAGATTATGCAGATCTACCTGGTGGTTGGGAGAAGAAAAAACCTTGATAAGAACCGCATGGGTTGAAACAAAGGCTAAAAAAAATTAAAATAAGGCTAAAAATGTTTAGGCGAGAAAAGCATTTAATTTAATTAAAAAATCAACATTTCTTACTATATAAAAGATGTAAACAATATAGAATTTGTAGAATAATTCTACGGAATTCTCGTGAACGATTTTCACACAATCAGCTCTCTATTTATGAAACTTCGAATTCACAAATCGTAATTACAT
Organism: Jasminum sambac; assembly: GCA_018223645.1. Classification (NCBI taxonomy): domain Eukaryota; kingdom Viridiplantae; phylum Streptophyta; class Magnoliopsida; order Lamiales; family Oleaceae; genus Jasminum; species Jasminum sambac. The sequence goes on along the minus strand of CP073644.1, from coordinate 9,664,557 downwards.
AATTTCATCAAGGGTATAATAGTCATTCACATATAATAATTACATCTTTTACCAAATTATTCCTCCACCAAATTATTCCTCATAATTCATAAACCACCAAATTATTCTCAATTATTCATAACACTTCAATTATTATTCATAACACTTCAACGACTATTAATACAAATGTCTTCTCCTGACCGTTTAAAAAACCCAATGGGAAAAACTTCCAAACGATTGCAGGATAGCTGGGAGTGGTTATACATCGTTTCATCAAAACATTGCTCCCGATGTCTATCAAGATATGAGTATTCACGCCACGCCTTCTAAAACCTTTGTCAAGAAAACCCAATGGAAAAACTTGATCAAGGGCGAAAAGAGTACACCGCTCCGTTTGATTTCATATCTTGAGAATCGATATCTTTACTTCGTGAAATGATTTCAATATCATCGCTTGATCTAAAGCATTAGCTCATTATAATTGATCCAATAGATACATCAGATCAATTTCTCCTATCGCTTCAATATACCATGAATATGCCTCGTTAAAACCTTTATTAGGAAAACCCATAAAAACCCTAATGAAGGAAAAAGAGTACATTATTCATGTGAATACGCCTTTAAAGTTGCCTCATTAAAAACCTCCTCTAGGAAAACCCAATGGGATAAAACTCACTATGGGAAAAGAGTGCAACGCAGATTTTATACAAGTATGCCAAGCATTTAAAAATCTTTCATACATTTGTATGAGTATCATATACATTGACATTTTATACTCTTCGCTCATTTAGAGTGCATCAATTTTCTTACACAACTACAAACATTCACCATGAACACATGTCTCCAAATACACAATTTAAAGCATATAAATTCATTGTAAAAACATATAAGTAAACCTTCATAACTAACTAATATTTAAAATATATCATTTAACATTTAATACTCACTAATAGGTTATTTCATTCCCTGGCTTAGCTCACCCTTTAGGGTACTCATAAACACTGTTTAGCTCATCCGATCTCTTTAATTTCCTTTTTCAATACTACACACGATCGGTAATTTTAACTTTCATGAGCATGCAACATATAATGACCACCATGCTTATCTTTAAACTTGAGCAATAGTCATCATAACCTCATCATCTCATAAGTTAAGGATTTCACATTCACCATTTATCATCTTCAATATATCTCAATATTTTCATTATCATTGATCATATGTAGCGCTACATTTTCATATCGTGGTCGATTAATTTTTCAATTTCATTTCTTTCCCCATATCGACATAACTTATCGAGATATCTCATTATCAATCCTCTTATAGGATTACACAATATAGTTATGTCTATATACTCTTCAAGAGCATATGCCTCCGTTATTAAGACCATCTTTATAATTTGCTTTTGATATATATGATTGGGGAAATATCAACGCTTCGGCGTATAACTTATCAAAGCATCAGTCTGTTATATGTGATTGTTCATAGCATTTCATGCATCTTTGAACTTCAAGTTCAGATTTAATTCTTGAGGATATAACATGATGCATTTCACATATTATTTTCAACCTTTAATACTCCCTCTCATGCCGAGAAAATTTAGAACACCAAAACTCATACAATGGTATGATTTTAATCATATATGTTCTCAATCATTCACTTAATATGGGAATTTAGACCGCTTGTATTCTATTTCGATATCGGCAATTTATTTGAGGACTTTAAATAATTTGCCATATAATATCCCACTTGTATATGATACCAAATCCTTCAGTGATTTATTCAAGTATTGGGATATACATTTACTAGCTTTATCATTAAATCTAAAATCATACTCATCGTGAGCAAATATTTCGAATTTCAAATTACTTAATCATATACACATGTGACTATCTAGTGGATCCATATCATAATATCTAGTAGTCCACATGGAGTGATGAGGGGCTCATACTTCTCATCCTTTATTCCGGACATATATTTGGGATTTATTCCCAATATTGGCTAGTAATGATTTCATCATTTATCGAGAACAATCATTGAAAAATTCTTTTAATTCTTCACTTGAAATATTGATTTCAATAATTATTTAAACCTGATGGTCAATCCGGTTTTGGTAAACGTAGCATTATTGGAACTTCTAGTTCAAGAAATTCTTATATCGATTTCACTAGTATCAGATAGTGCTCAACATGATATCATAGAAACAATTCACCGACATATTCCATCATCTTTTGGTACATTATTGTCTACTACTGCTCAAACACTGAGCTACGCTACCATACGCATCACATCCTAGCTATTATTTAATTCAAATCGTAGCCTTTACGCTCATATTATTTATTTAAAATCGAGTCTTATTTCATACGTCGTATTATTCTATAAATAAATCATCAAAATTATTGCAAAATTCATCCTAACAAGGGTCTATACATTATAATGGATCATATGCTCTCAAATCTTCGAAAATACTATCCATCACTACCGATCAAAATCCTAAAAAGGATTTATCGATGTAGGCTGGAAAGATTAAGGATGCTAATGAATAAGGGTATCCCACAAGATATCCGATACTTGATTGAAGCAAAGGTTTGATTATCTGGTGAGGTTTCAATTCCTTCTAAATACATGCCTGGTATGGGTAAAAGTAGTTTTTCAAAGAAACGGAGAGCAAAAAGATTAGGAGGATGCTACAAGTGTGCTCGGTGGACATGTGACACTCGATGTAAATCTGGGGTACTTGGTCCAGAAATCGAAAGATAAAATAGCATTCATTAAGGATGGATTGAGTAAGGAGCCTTTGGATGATATTCAACAGCTCTTGAGACACATCCTAGTGGACACGCACATACAGGAGAGCTAATGGCCTTATGGGCCAAATTCAAAGATCAACAAACGCTAAGCATTCTTGAAAAACTTACTTTAGAAGATCCTTGTTTGTAAATTTAGTAGAAAATTTAGCATAATGATTTTCCCATATTTATGTAAGAAAGCTCATAATAACAAAGATCAATATATTTCTTTTATTTGTAAATATCGTTTTCAATTTTAAGATATATATTATTTTTCAATCAATGACTATATGTCATATCACTAAAGAAAAATTTCTGCTTTTTCTCTTTTCATATTTGTCAAAAAGTAAATAGTGCACTCAATTATTGGTTTGAAAATTTTTCTTTAAATAGAGAGATTCATATATCTCTCATGTTCATACATTAAAAAGTATAGTGTAAAAAGAGAGATAGGAGTAGAGATGGATATGGAGATTTTAGAATCATCTCATACAAGTCTTTACTCTCGCCATATTAAACCGTATGTATTCTTGGTGGATCTAATCGTAGGCCATATCCAATATGTGGATATGGCAAACCGACTTGTAAAAGAGTTAGGAGACAAGAAATCAATATACTATACTGAGGAACCAACAACAAACTTTAGCTAGACTTATAATGGCCAGACAATCATGGGAATAAGAGTTTTGAGTGTAATACCTTTCCATCTAGTTGGATCTAATACCTAATTGGAGCCGGGCTTACTACCATGGGTCCAAAGAGGGTTGGTGCTAAGCGCAATCCATCCACAAATCGCATGATGTATATGATGAATAATAGTGATACTTTCATTGTCCTTCCAGTGGCTACAACACATCGGAGGAAATATTCAATATAGCCTTGGCACAAGTGGAATTTTCATGTCAAACCAATAGGTTTGTTGAATATTAATAATTTCTTTGATGGCTTACTAGCGCTTAGATCAGTGGTGTAAATAATAAGTTTATCTCTCATTCAATGAGAAAATACTTATTTCGCTAAATCGCTGATGAACTACTCATCAAATTTCATGCATATGTTCAAGAACTCAGGAAGCCCAGTCCATTCGGTCCATGCATACCGTGTCAAGCGAAAAAAGAAATTCCTGATCTCTTTAAATATTTCATTATGAATCCTAATGTTGATGGTAAGGCGTAGTTACTTTGATATTTATACTGAGACGCATCACTCATTTATGGATTCAGTATGTATTATCTTTTGCATTTTATATTTTCGAAAGTGTTTAATGTCATCTTTGATATTCTCAATATGTTTCACTTCACTGCTTTGTACTTCTTCTTGGAGTAATAATAATAATATCATATTTGCTTTATTTAAATACAGAATCAGTGATTATGCTTCTTCAAGAGCATTTTATTCTCATATTAATACAATCTCATATCATCGATGAGATTACTTCATATAAGCTTTCCATGCGATATATTTTTCTTTGATTTATCAACATGGGATCTATTCAAAGATTTTACTTTCGCCTATTTATCCAATGGTGACTTCAAGTACCACTTACTCAATTTTCCATTAATATTCGTATATATGGGGAAGTAATTTTATTCTCATCGCTTCACTACTTCGAGTATGATTAGAATATTTCGATCAACTACTTTTCTGAGTAGATTCGTTATAACCAATCGTAGTATAACCCACCACATTGAAATATGCACACCAATCGTGTGGTATTACTCACCACATTGGAAATATACTCAAACTATAAAGTGCATAAATTTAAATTGTCAAATTAAATTTCCTCCAATAGGTGGTCGAACCTACCTTATGGGAATTATTGCAATAATATAAATCATTTTAATTTAAATAGCAAGAATTAAATTGCATAATATTTAACTACTTCTTCAGAGTAGGATCCGCTAGTAGGTATTACCCATCACTTAGCATATAAAGTGCAGAAATATATAAACCTTCCGCTTAGTGACGGTTTGAACCCATCATCAAGTAGGAGGTATTGCGCAATTAAATTGCAAAGAAATAAAGTGCGAGAATTAAATATTGAATCGCTTCTCACTGGAGCAAATTTGTTCTTCTAGAACAAATACTCATTACTTCTACAAGAGCACACTTATCCTTCTAGAATAAGTACATTATGTAATTGAACTCTTCGGGAGTTAAAATAATATTCCGATCTTTTAACTCAAATGGACTTCAAGCCATTTTATATAATCAATGGATTTAGAATTTCTTCATGAATATTCTATCCCATTTTCACTGTCGTCAAAATTAGGTCGGTTTTACCCTAATGGTAAAATTGTCCATTCCAATTCGCAAAGGTAAAATTGGCAAAAATATTTTATCAATGTTTTACGATTGGAAAATTATCTCCTTTCTACTTCAATTTATCAATATCAAAATATTCAATGACTATTTTGTAACTTTTCAAAAAGTTGGTAATCGATTTGTAAATTTTGAAAGTTTGATAATAACATATTTCAAAAAACGAAGTTACCCTATCAATGTTGGTGTCAAATCAAGCTCTCGTTAAGTCGAGTATAATGGAGTTAGAAAATTTGATTTTGATAATGTATGCCTTTATATCTCGAGAAAACGAATATTATAGTTTAATATATTATTATAGTATAAAGTAATATAATATATATACCTTTTTCTTTTCTTAGGAGAAGCAATTGAACATGCACGATTTCTCCATTTGCCAATTCTTGAATTGCCCACAACTCTTTGTCTCAGCATAAATGTTTTCGTGAGTGATTGAGAAGATAGAGAGAGTGAGACGTGAGAAAGTGGGGAAAAGATAAGAGAGAAAAGAAAGATAAGTATTGATTGGGAGATGGATTAGGTTATTTATAATAATTCGTTTCTGACATGTAAGATCATCTATAAGATGCAAATCGTGAGAGCATACTCCCTTCATATTACTCAAAATGGCTAGAGACTGTGGCCGATAACGTGTTATAAAAGATAAACAATATAGAGAATTTAGAGAGAATGAATCTAAGGAATTCTCGAATGATTTTCTATTAATAATCAATCCCTATTTATAGGAAAACTTCAAATGGCACAATCGTAATTACATAATTTCATCAAGGGTATAATAGTCATTCACATATAATAATTACATCTTTTACCAAATTATTCCTCCACCAAATTATTCCTCCACCAAATTATTCCTCATAATTCATAACCACCAAATTATTCTCAATTATTCATAACACTTCAATTATTATTCATAACATACTTTTCTTTATATATAGATATATAGATATAGTTATATATTCATATTAAGTTTTATAATTATTTTTATCCACTTCATAAATGATGTTAATCGATAATAACAAAAGATTAAACTCTTTAATGGTGTGTTTGATTCATGTATTTTTTTCCAAGAAAAGTCATTTTCCAACGTTTTTCCTTAGTTGGCTATTTGATTATCTTTATTTTGGAGGAAAACGTTTTCCAACTTTTCTCGAAATCCGCACTTTTCCTTATTTTGGAGAAAAACGCTTTCCTTGGGGGTGGTTTTTATTTTCCGGAAAAAGTTTGGTTCTTTTTTTATATTTTTTTAATGGACAATTTGTTTTACCATAAAGATAAGGAAAATGATCAAATTTTATTTAAAAAGTACGAAAACAAGGAAAACAACACTATTTTCAAACTTTCAAATTAATCCAATCAAACACTTACAACTACCATTTTCCTGGAAAACCTTTTTCCGGAATTCATATACCCGTAAAACGTTTTCCTTCCAACTATTTTCTTGCTTTGCAATCAAGCACACCCTAACTTCTCAATGTTAGAAGTTATAACGTCTTTACACATTTTTAAGCTATCAATTGAAAATTGATTAGAAAAAAAAAAGTGGGGTACATTTTTAGGTAGTTATCATTACGACATTTTTCATATAAATTACTAAACTTCTTCTTTCATTAAAAAAAATAAAATTTGACATTTTGGTGCCCTATTCATCCATTTGATTTAATATATTAATTGTAAAAAGAAAAAACAATAATCATGGCCTCATGGAGTATGTAATATTTGTTGTGAACGAGAGAATTTTTCACTTCATTTCTCGTTATTAAATTCATTACAAATGAACCATATTTATAGAAAAATATTGAGGTACATCTTATCACAAATATTGATCTAGTACATAATAGTCATTCACACAAAGATATTAAATATTGCATATTGGGAACACCATCATTAAACGTCATCATAACATGCTTTTTTTTCTCCTTTTGGTGTGTTCTTTCTCTATTTACAACACTCCCCCTTGAATGAATATTTATACAACTGTCTTTTAAGTTTGTTTCGAGAAAAAAGTCTACTAGGAGAAAAACTTCCAAGCTGATTGTAGGAGAATTTGAGTGATTATATATTGCTTCAGGAAAACCTCGTAGAACAAAATCTGAGCGAAGAGGTAAGTTGCTCTCCCTGATGACAATCACTTTTATAGGAGCATTCATGTGCTGCCTCGCTAAAACCTTGTCAAGAAAACCCAAAGGGAAAAAACTTGATCGAAGGAAAAAGAGTACAGCTACTTCATTTGATTCTGTATCTTAAGTACTGATACATTCACTTCTGGTGAAAGATTTTAAGGTCAACATCTGATTTCAAATAATGTCTCTATTATAAACTAATCCAATAGATTCAGTGAGTTGATTTTTGTTGTAGTTCTTAATATATCGTGAATATGCCTCTTTAAAACCTTATTAGGAAAACCCAATGGGAAAAATCCTAATAAAGGAAAAAGAGTACATCATTCATGTGAATACGCTATAAACGTTGCTTCGTTAAAAACCTTACTAGGAAAACCCAATTAGATAAAACCTTAGAAAAAGAATGCAACGCGTATTTTGTATAAGTATATTTCAAGCGTATCAAAATCCTTCAAATATTTATATAAGTATCATTTTTATCACCATATCATATTTAGTGCTCATTTGCAATCAATAATCTAGATCTCATTTTCTCACTGTATCGAGATATATATAACTGAATCTTCTCTCGAGATTTTATATTAGTTTCGATTAGGCTACCTCATTAAAAACCTTGTTTAGGAAAAACCATTTGGAATAAAAACCTCAAATAAGGAAAAGAGTACAACATACGAATTTTCTTTCACAACAATATCATTCCTTTGAGCCATTACAAGCACTGTTGTCTATAATCATTTCAAGAGTTTTATTCTCATTTTTCTTATCAAGCCCGCATATTAATACTTTTATTATAAGCGTGTATATTCAATATTATTCTTTGATATATCTCAATATCCTCATTATCACTGATTGTATGTAGCGCTACATTTTCATAGTGTGTCGACACTTTATTTCTTTCCCCCATAACGATATAACTTATTGAGATATCTCATTATCGATTCTCTTTCAGGATTACACAGTATACTTGAGTCTATATACTCTTCAAGAGTGTATGCCTCCTTTACTAAAATCGTTTTTTATCATTTGCTTTGATATATACATTTGGGGAAATTTTATTTAAATAATATCAATGCTTCGGGTTTGCTAATTTATTAAAGCATGTGTAGCTAGTATATGAGATCGTTATAGTCTTTCGTGCATATTTCAATCATGTTGCATTTCATATATATCATTTCCAACTATTGATACTTCCCCTCATGCTAAAAACCAAATTCAATACAATTCGTATGATTGAATAAGGGGGAATTTATACGAATTGTATTGAATTTATTCAGTTGGTATTTTGTTCTCGATATTGTCAAATCGATTGAAAGACTTCAAATATTTTTCCAATTATATCCCACTCTTATGTGCATATCCAGTCATTTACAACCTTATTCAAATTATTGGGATATCCATTTACTAGCTTTATTAGATTTGGAACTCATACTCATATTGTGAGCAAATTATTTCGTAAATTTTCAGTAGCGATATACACATATGACCACATAGTGGATCAATATCTTATTATCTAGTAGTCTACATGAAGGGTGAGTGGGCTCATAACTCTCATCCCTTACATATATTCTAGATATATTTGAGATTTATTCCCAACATTGGCTAGTAATGATTTCTTCATTTATCGAGAACAATCATTTGAAGAATTCCTCGGGTTCTTGATTTCAATAAATTATTTACATCAATCGAACCGGGATCCATATAGTGCTCAACATGATTTATAACTTTCATCATATGCATAGCTCACCGACATATCCCATCATCTTTTGGTGGCATTATTACCCGCATTACTGTTCAAGCGTTGAATCTTAGTCCATACGTTTCATGTTACGATACTGCTCCAACGCTGACTCTCACCTCATACGCGTTTATAAATCACCCGGGCACTTACAGTATTCGCCCTAATAAGGGTCCATATATGATAATGGATAATGTGCTCTCAAATATTCGAAAATACTATCCATCACTACCGATCAAAATCCTAAAAAAGATTTATCGAGGTAGGCTCGAAGGGTTGATGATGCTAATGAATAAGGGTATCCCACAAGATATCCGATGATTGATTGAAGCAAAGGTTTGATTATCTGGTGAGGTTTCAATTCCTTCTAAATACATGCCTAGTATGGGTAAAAGTAGTTTTTCAAAGAAATGGAGCGCAAAAAGGTTAGGAGGATGCTACAAATGTGCTCAGTGGACATGTGAGACTCGATGTAAATCTGTGGGGTACTTGTCGCGAAACCGAGAAGATAAAATAGCATTCATTAAGGATGGATTGAGTAAGGAGTCTTTGGATGATATTCAACAGGCTCTTGAGACACATCCTAATGGACATGTGCAAGGTGAGCTTATGGCCTTATGGGCCAAATTCAAAGATGAACAAGAACGTTATAGCCTCGAAAAACTTACTTTGAAAGATCCTGTTTGTAAATTTAGTAGAAAAACTTAGTATTATAATTGATACAAGATAAATCGGCGTAGATCAATGTGTTTCTTGTAATTGTAAATATCGTTTTTAAATTTTCGAAATATATATATGTATGTATATATATATATATATGTGTATTTCTTTTTTTTTTTCAATCACCAGCAGTGTATGTCATTTCACTAAAATTTTTATGTCGTTCTCTTTTTCATATTGTCAAAAAGTAAATTGTGAAATTACTTATTGGTTTGTCTTTAAATAGAGAGATTCATGTATCTCTCATTCATACATTGAAACTTTGGTGCAAAGAGAGAAATGGAGGTGGAGATGGAAATGGAGATTTCAGAATCATCTCATGCAAGTCAATCTCCACTTAGCCACATTAAAACTATATGTGTTCTTGGTGGGTCGAGACTGGTAGGCCATATCCAATGTATGGATATGGCAAACCAACTTGTAAGAAAGTTAGGGAGACAAAACATCAATTTACTATATGGAGGGACCAATACCAAACTTTTAAGGAGTCTTACAATGACCGCACAATTATAGGGGATAAGAGTGGCATCGTGAGCAGTTGCATCGGGTTCAGGCTGACCTGAACCTCATCCTATCTATTGAGGAGGGATTTTGGCGTCAGAAGTCCGGCGCGCGTTGGCTGGCTGAGGGGGACCGTAATACCAGATACTTTCATTCTTTGGTCCAGGGGCGTCGCATTCGATCTGGTATTCATTATATCCGAACTTCTGAGGGTGTCGGTTTATCTGATCAACAGTCTAGCATAATATTTATGACATGTATTTTTCAATAAGATTTTCTTATCATATCGATACAATCTCATTGTACCAATGACTTTATTTCATTTCAGTATTCGTACAATTACTCCATGCGATATGTTTCTTTAATTCACAGCATGGTATTTATTGAACAATTTTCTTTCATCGAATTATCTGGTGGTAGCTTCCAGTACCTCTTGCTCAATTTCTCCAATAATATTCAATAAATGTGGAGAACGAACCTTTTCTTTATGAACTGTTTCTTTGAGCACTTTTCATCATGTCGATACAACATACTAATCTCATAATATTGATGAGATTTTTCACCATGGTATTTATTATTTTTCATTGATCACTATGTGATTTCTTGAGCAATTTCACCATGGTATTTTTCTTTCTCTTGTATCACGATGGGATTCTTTTATTTTATCATATAACGATAAATTCCGACATCACTTGCTCAAATTCCTTCGTGAATATCAATATAATATTCTTTTCGAATAAATCGGTTACTGTTATTTAATACTAATCGTGGGGTTTAATCCAACCACATTAGTGATATCAAGATATAAATTATAAAATAATTAATTCATCCCCAATAGATGGCGCAACCCACCTTGTAGGAGGTACGATAATATTAAAAGTGCATAAATGTAAAATATAGAAATTAAATTCTCTCCAATATGTGGTAGAATCTACCATATGGAAATTATAGTAATAAATGTAAATTTAAATTCCAATAGTTGATAGAACCTACGATATAGAAATTATCCATTCCAATCTGCAAAGGTAATGTTGTCCATTCCAATCCACAAAGGCAAAATTGTCCATTCCAGACCGTAAGGGTAAAATTGTTCATTATTACTAGAATATTTAGCAATTAAAGTAATTGAGTAATCATTTTCAATTTTCTCAAATTCCACAAGATATAAATTTTCTATATTTTCTCATCCAAACACGTCATAAAATGTTATCCCTATACATTTACAAGAATTTCTACCATTCTAGTTCATAATGATGATGATGAATATCTCGAAAGCCCACAATGATTCACACAACATTCATACTAATTATTTAATATTAAATTCCACTTCATATCCTTTTCCTTTGCATTTTTTATGACATTTCTCTCATTTTAAGCACAGTCAAATAGAAGAAAAAAATACTTACAGAGTAGACGTCTAAACGAGAAAAATATACTGAGGGATAGAGGGGCCGTCATTTGCCACCGGATGTGCAATCGTTGTTGCTTCATGGTTTGTGGCCTTTCGATGTAAGATCCTATTAGCAAATCAGAAATTAGATCGAGCTGCTATACTACGTTTGAAGATTAGAGCTCCATTTTTTTTCACAAACACTGGTCCCAGAAAGAATTTATGGTAGTCAAGAGAGAGAGAGGGCGAGAGAATAGATCTACGTTTCATATATGTTCAGGTTTAGAGAAAGGAGTTGATGAATGTTGTGTATTGAAATTGGAAGTTGAGTAGTTGATTATTTGGATTATGAATTATAGTTTGGGGATCGTGTTGGATGTTGTGTTTTCTGGTACGGTGGAAAATGGATTTGTAGGGAATGATATTGGTGGTGGGTTATGATTATTGACAAAGAAAAAGATGAAGTCCATCCACCATATGTAGCTGATGCAATGAACAATGGAGTAAAAATTAAGGTTAAAGAATTTCTAAACGAAAACATGGTTTTATTTATTAATGATAAAGCATAGGAGAAGATTCTTGTGTGATTTTTTGCTTCAAACTGTAGTTGTAGGAGATGAAGAAAAACGATTACAAATTTGTTGAGAAAAGTGGAGTTATCGTGTTGATAACGTGTTGTGAACGAGAGAGTTTTTTATTTCATTTCTCGTTATTAAATTCATTACAAATGACCCCTATTTATAGAAAAATATTGAGGTACATCGTATCACAAATATTGATCTGGTACATAATAGTTATTCACATAAAGATATTAAATATTACATATTGGGAACACCATCATTAAACGTCATCATAACATGCTTTTCTTTTCTCCTTTCAATGTGTTCTTTTTCTCTTTACAACAGTATTATAGTTCTTTACAACAGTATTATAGTTTTAGTGAATAAGGAAGACTTACATAGTGGTTAGTTGTCAAAATAAAAATATGACCATTTTTAATAAGAATGAATATACAGGCATACATATATTTTTCGATAATATAGTATATTGTATTAATATATTACAATTTCCACTTTTTCCGTAGATTTCTTTATTTGTTATTTTTTACGATATTTTGTAATTTGTAATATATTCTATCTGTTGCTAGATTATTGTCTATTAAAATTATGCAGTGTATGCCTCATTCAATTCACTAACATAAAAAAATCAAACAACTCACTTGTATTGTGTTTGTCACGCTTTCGTTTCTATTAAACTTGTTATGTCAATTAATCAATTCAAACAAAAAACTCTCAACGAAGGTCTTTGAATTATTTTTTATTTTTATTATTTTGGTAACACTATTTGCTTTTTAGCATACGTTGTGTATATATAATACTAGGGTAGATCACGTGCGTTGCACGTTATATTTAATCTTGTATGTGCTAGCGTGGATCTCATGTGAATATTGATAATAATAATCTATAAACTTACATAAAAGTACATTTGTTGATGAAGATCTAATCTTGTGAATAAAAAGAAGATAAAAACTTGCCTAAGAAAGAAACCTAAGTATTTCACAATATTTGTTAACACAGATATTTTGTCAATATAGGTAAATCCTATGCAACAAAGGATTGTCCAAATAAAAGAGTTATATACAAAATCAAATTGCTTAAGCATTGTCAATCGTCACAATTGTTTGAAGAATCTCAATAAAATTTTAATCAAAAAAAGAATCTCAATAAAATATATTTGATCTCATCAAGACATCTAATGTCCCATCAAAATGAAATTATGATTACAAGGACCTTGTATCTTATAATTTGTTGATGAATAAATATAAACATCATAATCTTATAGGTAAAATAGAGTCCCAAGGTATTGACCCCATTGAAGCCTCCCATCATCCACATGTTTGCAATGCAAATTTTATTTTTGAACTTCCTCGAGCAAATCCAGTGTTGTAACCCTACGAACACTGAAAAAAGAGGTGACTTTCATCTCATATGATAGTGATGACTAATAAGACATTCGAAATAATACCCGAACAGAAACATGTACCTTAGTTAGAGTCTTTTTTCAAACCATCCTTCGGCCTATCTTTTACTCATTAACTCGACACGAACTGGCAATGAAAACTGAGGGAATTCCAACCAAGAGACGAGTAAAGATCAACAGTGAGGAAGCTATATTTCATTAAAACTTGGTCTTAACCCATAAACAAACTTCGACGCACACGCGTCCAAGAATTCAAAGTTTGTGAAGTCACTGAAAAGGAGCACTAAAAATGCTCACCTGTTACATTGATAATAATCCAAAAGATCCCTCAACTCAATGACTTAAAACATTCTTAGCCAAAAGATCTAAATAACCTAAGCTCACGTAAATAACCGAAGGTACTAATTAAGCTAAAAATCAACTTCTCAAATCAATGACACAAATGGAATTTACTTCCAAGATTTCTAGTGCAGCCTTCCACATCAACAACAATGAAGAAAGATTCTTAGAAACGTCAAATTCAAGTAATTAGCTTCATTCAAACCCCCAACGTCCTTCTCGAAATACAAGTCAATAATATGATTTTTCCATTATCAGTCACAAATGCCTTTCCAGGCTCAATACACTTCCTCAGCTCACCAACTGAAAAAAAAAGAAGTTGCACAACACATTAATCTCATTGCCAGGGAGATTTCTAGGATTAACTATGACATCCATCCAATAATAATTAGCCTAAAGGTGCTAGAAATCATTTTGATGTCCTAAATGTGCCAAAAAGACAGGGGTCCTAGTCTTATTTATTGTTAAGCACAATTAATCTATGACCAACCAATCCTGTGCCAAGCTCAATAGCCTGAAAATATTTCTGCATCTTATATTCAGTTAGATAGTGCTGGAGTTTTGAAGTATACAAATGATTTTAAGCTTAGCTTCTAAAACAGAAACAAATATGTAGTTGTAGTTTCTATAATATTTAAATTTTATATCACAAAGAATCAAAGATTGTTATACCTATAAAAACTCTTGTTTTCATGTAAATAAGAACCCTATTTTGCAAATGTCTGTAGAGAATGAACTCTCCTTGCTAATTTAAAAAAAATACCAGAGCGATTATTAAAAACACAAAAAAAATACCAGAGCAATTATTAAAAACACAAAAAAAATCAAAATAACCAATAATGCAGGTAATCCCATAAATGAAAAGTAACATCTAATAGAAATAAAATTGAACCTCATAAGGATTTTTCTGTATGTAGGGACAGGCCAAATGCTTTGCAATCTCCTTTTGTTAACTGCTTTTTGCGATGCTTCGTGGTTCAGGTCGAGATATCGGAACACCCTGCAAACAAAATTGGGTAGCTTAAAGGAGCACTTGCGGCGTAGAGAACCAGTTCTTGCAAAAAAATTCACTTTTTGGTGGACCTAAAAATGAATTTTAAATAGTTAGGTAAGTTTTATCTTGAAATCTGACATCATAATAGTGCGAAATGGGGTGAAAACCTTCAAGCTCACCCCACATTGAATCTTTCATAGGTTCCTCCATTAGATAGCACGCTGCAAAGCTAAACAACAAAAATCAATAATCATGTGGTTATGCATAAACAACAAACTTCATCTTTTGTATCATGAACTCAACTCTTGGTTTCTAGTTAATGCATATACATTCAACGACCAACTAATTGTTTCTAATCGAGAAATTAAGAAAAAATTAACAAATGAATCATGGTATTAAGAAGCAGATAGTACATATACTTAAACAAAGAATGCAAAAACATGGAGAATATATTATACATGAATTGTTCATTTGATAAGAAAGTAAAAGCTCAATTCAAGTCAAAACCCATGTTAATTTGGATTAATTGAGAACAAATATATCCAATTGAACTCACAATTCAATTTGGTATTTGGTCAACCAAAGACCCTAATACATAAAATCAACTAACATTGGCAAAATTCCCAAATAACAGTAACAGCAAAATAAAATCAGAATTTGTTCTTCCACAAGCAAGAAAAGAGTTAGAACTTCGAAAGATACATTAGCATCTCTGTATGTATAGATTCATAACATATCCATTGTAATCAAGAAAACAAAGGGCTAAATGGATCTAAGAGACTAATATTCGATAAAAAAAATAAAAATAAAAATAAAAACAACAAAACAAAGCCGTTACAAACAAGAACAAAAGAACTATCGTAAGATGGCTGCATTCTGATTAAAGAACACTAATCTTTAAATTGATCTATAAAAGGGGCGGAAGGAAAATTAAGGCATGTAGCAGAAAAGAAGCAAGACTTGCACTGTTTTCGACACTCTCTTACCAAAAATACCATTATACTGCAACGAAAAATTAAAACCCCAAACACATGAAATGGAAGAAACTCAGATCTACAGTATAGTAAGTAAAACATAATTATTATAAAATAAAATATACAGACAAAACTCTATAGAATAGAGAAGCCCTAAAATGAGGAGTTGCAGAGATGCACCTTCACAAACAAAATAGGTGACTTCTCGGCGACCTTCCACCGGAAACCGAAGTATACCTTCGATTGGAAGGAGGAATTCTGAAATTCTGCAAGGAAAGAAGAAGAAAAAGGATTTTAAGGGTCGCTTTTATTTTTGCAACAGAAGAAGTACAAGAGAGAGGACCAGAAGGCGGCCGGAGAACTCGCACCAGTTACAGCTATTGGGTGGAATTGTTGAATCGATTTCGTGAGAATCGGATGTTTGGTAGAGAGGGGAAATAGATAGAGAGAGAAAGAGAACGAGAGGGAGAGGAAAACGTAGGGTTGATAAGGCAACGCAACGCGTCGGGTCTAGACTCACATGTGGCATTCGGGCTGGACGAACGAAACTCAAATTTATAAGATTGTAACTGATAATCATGTCCAATATACAATTTAAAAATAATAGTTAATATACATGAGTATTGTGGTTTATTTGATTCATTCATAGTCAATTACAATTTAAAAATAATAGTTAATATATCATGTCTTAATATCTAATTTTTTTGTTGTTGTAAGCGCTTGTTTGTTAGAACTTTACTTATTTAGTTTTTTAAGTATGGTGATTTTTGGGTAGAAGCTATGATTAAAAAATTAGAAATGTTGTGAATAAATGTGAGAAATTATTTTTGAAGAGTATATTATTTCAAATGAATACTTTTTCTAAAAAAATAAATAAATTGAATTTTCATAATTAGTTATAGATATAATATGATTAATAGAGTGTGTTAGCGGATGAATTTTAATGTATTTTTATGAGTAGGAAGAGAGAGAATGAGTGGAATTGGATGGTGGAGATTTAATGAGTGGAGAGATATATGAATGTAATTTGTTTGACCAAATTTGAAAAAAATGCATATCTTAATGCATTTTAATGTATTTTTTTCAAATTTTAAATTTGATCAAACAAATCACATTTATATATCTCTCCACTCATTAAATCTCCACCATCCAACTCCACTCATTCTCTCTTCCTACTCATAAAAATATATTAAAACTCATTCACCAACACTCTAATAGTTAATTTGATCTTTTTAATACTTTAATTTTACTGAACAAAGATATAACTTTTAGTAGTTTAATAATGACAACATAAATTATTACTATTATTTATTAAGAAATTTGTATAACCTAATTAATTAAGTCAATATTTTACAACAAAAGGTCCGATGAGTCAACGCGTCCCGCAGTTTCGAGTCAAAGAAAGATATTAAGCCATGTGAACACCGTGCCAAATTTTGGCTCATTATTCCTACACCGACCACCCACCGAGACGGACACACTCACCTTTATAAATGTGAAAAAAGTTCAACCAAGCCACCATATATGCACATTCAGTTGTTAGAAGATCTCTGAAAATTGCTGTTGCAGATCAACGATGGCTGAAATGAAGTCGCATCAAGCAGCTGATGCTCTATTTTCCCCATACACAATGGGCAAATTCAATCTTTCCCACAGGTACACACTCCTCCTTTTATTCAAAACTGGCGGCGACTATTGATCGACGCACTGGTGTAATCATGGATGCGATTTGATGTTCTACAGAAATAGACGCTATCAATTGTTCCATTTTTTATCGATTAGATTGGATTTATGAGCATAAAAGTTGAGTTGAATCTGTTATTTTGTTGGTGATCATCGATTCTCCAGATTCGTTTCTAAAGTAACTTTTGAATCGACTAAGTTTATATTTATGAATTTTAATTAATTATGCAGGGTGGTACTTGCTCCGATGACGCGGTGCAGAGCTCTTAATAACATTCCAGGGGAGGCTCTTGTTGAATATTACAGTCAGAGATCAACGAAAGGGGGATTTCTCATCACGGAGGGCACCATGATCTCCCCCACCGCCGCCGGGTAATTCTGTAATTTTACCCTGTTTGTTTGGCCTTTTAAGTTTTAGGCATTTTCGCCTAGTTAAAAAGTATTTATTTATCATTTTTAATAAATTGTTTAGCAATTAGTGTGGATGGTATTGAAATTTGATAACTTAAAAAAATGCTAAAACAAAGACGAGAATCAAACTATATAAATATTAAATTTTGTTGTTTTCAGCTGATTCTATTAACGTGATGCGGTAATGTTATGTTAAATATTGAAGCGGAGAAAAAATGTGAGAGAGATGGTGCGCTTCTACCGCATTCTGAAGTGGGTTGTGAGACGTTGGGAGAAATGCTGAGAGAATAAAGTTAGGAATATAACATTTTCGTAACGTCATGTTACTAATTCATTTTTATATTCATTGTTAGTTACTATGCCTGTTATAAAATTTTATTTCACGTGTACCCAACTTTTTTTTTTTTTTTTAATTATAGATATGAAGCATTTTTTAATTTATACATTGAAATTTTATCTGAAACAAATACTGGCCACTTGACAGTGGACAAGCATGTTTGGTTATTTTTACATCATTTAATATTATTTCCGATATGACGTAATTTCCCACTTATTGTAGTGTTGAATTATTTTCAATCATGCCATTCCACTCTTAAGATTTATATACTTTTGTGGGTTTCGTTGGTGTCTGTTTGAGTGATGGTGGATATTTTGTATGTGGGTCCAGGTTTCCACATGTGCCTGGCATTTTCGACAAAAAGCAAGTTGAGGCATGGAAGAAGGTGGTAAATGCTGTGCACGCAAAAGGTGCAATTATATTTTGTCAATTGTGGCATGTGGGCCGTGCTTCACACCCAGGTATAATATCATCGAGGGTCTGTTGTAGTGAAGATGTTGTTGATTTATGTTGATGTACTTGAACGACTTGTTAGATATGTGATTGAAAATTTAGAAAAATATATTAAAAAATTAAAATAATTGTGTAAGTGATTGAAAATGATAAGAGAGAAAAAGTAAATGCAGGTTTGTGGAAAAAGATAGTGTATAGAACGAGCCTTGAGTCTCTGAAGCACCCACAGATTTATAACTTTACTTATATTACAAGAATTTTTCTTCTATAACTTTGATTTTGTATCTTTTGTAATATGAAAAAATTGTGCAGCTTATGAATATGGAAATAAAGTGATAGAAAGATTCAAATTAGTACCTTATGCTGCAACATTTCATTTATCACATTCTCAATATCTAAGATGAAAATCACTCACGGTCAAGGTGATGACAAAATTGGCAATCGTTTAACTAACTTTTTCCCAATGGCTTCTATTAATACTTTATCTAAGTAGCCGATGAAAAAAGCTACTCAAAATAACACTTCCTAAGTGTGCTATTATTTCAAGAGAGGAATTTACGATGACCTAATTGGCAATCGTTGAACTGAATGCTGTTAATGGTTTTAGACGAGCTAGTAGCAGCATCAAAAGTATATTTGTGACAATCCAATGTTACCAGAGATCATTTGTAAATTCTAGTGTTGAAAACATTTTCTTTGGGTGTTACATAATACTTGTCAGTGCATTTTTTTGGATATATACAGCGCTTCAGCCTAGTGGGATTGCTCCATTCTCGTCCACAGACAAGCCAATATCCAAGAGGTGGAGAGTACTCTTGCCAGATGGGCGCTATGGGATTTACCCAAAGCCGCGTCAACTAGAAACCCATGAGATACCACAGGTTGTAGAACATTATCGCCAGGCGGCCTTAAATGCCATTGAAGCAGGTCTGTTAACCTTAATCATTTGTTAAAAGATAATGTGATTTTTTATTCAGAGTGATATTTTTGTTATTTTCACTTAGAAAATCCATATTGTTATCTGGATGAGTTTGCTTAGCTAGCTTTCTTTCACTTAAGTAGAAAATTCACTTTTATTACTCAGTCGAAGTTACTTGTTTATTTAAACAGAATATTCAACTACTATTCATTAGTCCCCAGACTATGCAAAGTAAAACTAACTTTTCTCAAAATGAAAGTTCCTTGAACAAAACCACTATCTTGAGACGGAGTCTAGGGGCGTTCTCCTGTGGTATTACAACACATGACGCCAATGCTATTACTGCACTTCCTAGAGTGAAAAAACTTTGCATACACAATAATTGCCTAGAACCCATTATTCAAAATGAACAGGTTTTGACGGCATTGAGATCCATGGAGCACACGGTTACTTGATAGACCAATTCCTCAAGGATGGGATCAACAAGCGTCAAGATGAGTATGGTGGATCTCTCGAAAACCGCTGCAAATTCCTAATAAACATAGTGAAAGCAGTTGTCTCAGCCATTGGAGCTGACAGGGTTGGTGTCAGAATGTCACCTGCAATTGATCATCTTGATGCTATGGACTCTGACCCCCTCACCCTAGGCTTAGCAGTGATAGAGAGACTGAACAAGCTCCAAATTGACTGTGCATCAAAACTTGCATATTTGCATGTGACTCAGCCTCGATACACAGCGTATGGTCAAACCGAATCGGGTAATCACGGGAGTCCAGACGAGGAGGCTCGACTCATGATAACTTGGCGGAGGACTTATGAGGGAACTTTCATTTCTAGTGGCGGATTTACTAGGGAACTTGGGATTGAAGCTGTGGGTCGAGGTGATGCTGATTTGGTGGCTTATGGTCGGTTATTTATTGCAAACCCAGATTTGGCTTTGAGGCTCAAGCTCAACGCGCCTTTGAACAGGTACGTTAGGGCTACTTTCTATACTCATGATCCCATTGTGGGATATACTGATTATCCCTTCTTGGGCAGTAATAGTACATTGGATGTACCTTTGTCACGTTTGTAATCATGGACCAAATTGGCACCAATATTACTTACTTACGGGAGCCTATGGCATGAAATCATTATCATTATAGTATAATTATAATGAAAGAAACGTTTGTGAATTCAGTTGTATATTTCAGCTGTAACCTGGCTTGTTAGTGAAAGATTGACGGGTTTCGTTCTCTTCATTCTGCGTACTCTTATTTGTTGTGAAAATAGATTGTCTTTACCATGCAGTGCAAGCATGGTGTGGGTGTGCAGTGGGGAGTATGGTAGAGTCACTCACAGATGGCTTACGTTAGCAAAATTCACAAATTTTTATTTGCTTGGAACTAGTAGTGACGTTTTTCGCATCGAAAGAAAATTGTTTACCTCAGCAATTGTAATGTGACGCCAAAAGACTTGTCCAGTGGGTTAAAATAATAATAAGCTGGGATTAGACTAAATGCACCCCTCAAATCCTCTTTTACACCCCTGTTTTTTAAAAAACCTTCAACAATGACTAATTTATCCATTCTTCTTCCTTCCTTTTTTTTTTTCGCCCCTCTTCACACTCCCAACAGAAAGGGGAAAAAAAGAAGAGAACAACAACCAAAAAGCTTCTTCAGCTGTCATTAATGGCAGTCAAGGAAGAAGAGGCTGGAAAAAAAAGGGTGTTCGATCCTTGTGGGTTGAAACACACAAAAGGGTGTTTCGACCCATTGGGGCTGAACTTATATTATTATTATTATTATTATTATTATTATTATTATTATTATTTTTCCCGTATCTATTCAAAAACTTCGGTTGCAATTAATGACGACCAAAGTTTTTTTTTTTTTTAAAGTTTTGTAAGCTATTTCGGCTCCCAGTAATGGCAGCCGAAGAAGCTTTAATTGCCATGTTTTGGAAAGGGAAGAAGAAGAAGGTGAGCGAAGAGGCCAAAGTAATGAGGGAAGAAAAAGGTGTGGGAAGAAGAAGAGCGGAAAGGGGGTGTGAAGAGAAGAGTAGCCATGGTAGTCATCTGCTTCCCTTTCTTTCATTTTATTATTTTATTATTTTTAATTTTTTTAAGGGGGTAATATTGGGATTTAGGAAAAGTTCGTTTGGAGGGTGTGGAAAGTAAGTGAAGGGGATGCATTTAGCCGTTCAAAGCTCTAATTATGACTTTGATTTCACACCTAGGAACAAAATATTTGGATATTTTGATGGCCACGGCTAAATACACCCACCCCAATTACTTTCTACACCCAATTTACTAAATTCACCCACCAAAAATCATTTCAATTACTTCATACACCCCTCTCTTCCACTTTTACCCCTCACCTCACAAAAAAAAAAAAAAAAGAGAATGGGACAAAGCTTTCACCAGTTTCACGCATCTCTTCTTTCTTTCTCTGTGCCAAGCTTTCAAGCATCTCTTCTTTCTTTCTCTGTACCGAGCTTTCACACATCTCTTCTTTCTTTCTCTGTAGTTTTTCTTCCCATGTTATATTTACCTTTCTTCTTGCAATTTAAAATTGCATATGCCTAAATTGATGTTAAATGTTGGTAAATCTATTTGTTCCATGCTTCTTGTTCTTCCATGGCGTTCGTCGACGAAGAAGTCCCGTTTGCCAATGGGGGCGAACACAGAGTGGTGTGTTCGCCCCAATATCCAAATGTGTTCGTCCCAATGGGGGCGAACACACCACTGTGTTCGCCCCCATTGGGGCGAACACAGCCCTTTGTGTTCGCCCCAATGGAGGCGAACACATCCAAATGTGTTAAGAGTGTCCACCATTGCCGATGATATTTTTGAGTCACGAGGAATGATTAGGTGTAGAAAAATCATTTTAGTGGGTGTATTTAGTAAATTGGGTGTAGAAAAATCATTGCTGTAAATGGAGTTGATCGAAACTAATGGAG
The DNA here is from genome assembly GCA_018223645.1 of Jasminum sambac. Lineage (NCBI taxonomy): Eukaryota > Viridiplantae > Streptophyta > Magnoliopsida > Lamiales > Oleaceae > Jasminum > Jasminum sambac. The sequence continues at coordinate 9,641,974 of CP073644.1, read as the reverse complement.
CTATGAGGCTGTGGTGAGACAACAATGGCGGACACAATCAGTCACGAGGAAGACGAAGCCAAAATCGCATGCGTTCCCTTCTTAGGTTTTAATTTATTGAATAAAAGGGTAAAATAGTAATTTTAATTAGGGGTATTTTTGAGAAAAAATTTTAATGGGTGTATAAAGTAAAAGAATTGGTGTATTTAGCCGTGGCCTATTTTGATAGAAAAGAAATTCTTCCATATCAAAATCTCAATAATATTCATTCCATAAAGTACTTCTTTTGTCCATTCGGGTTCTGGCATTAAACACGCTTTTATTAGGAGATGTTATCTTTCTTGATTAGGAGACTCCCAAGTCAGGATGGTTTGGACTCCGATGAATTGCGATCATGGCTATGAACTATTTGCGCTACCGTCCATGTGTTGTTGCCTGCACTTGATAATTGCCGTTTACGCCACGATTAAATGTACATATTTCTATTTTATATTTGTTTAATATTTGATGTGGTTCAAAAATTGCATTTGAATGATATTGTCCACAACTTATTGATGTTGATTAGTGGCTGTTAGCATACTCATTTTAATGCATTTTAATGAGTATGAAGAGAGAGAATAAGTGGAATTGAATGGTGGAGATTTAATAATACATGTGAACCTTACAAGATATGTAGATGTGATTTGTTTGACTAGATTTTAATTTTAAAAAGTAGGAGAAAATATTTATTTTAATTTGTATGTGTAGACACTAAAATTTTTTAAGTGTTTTGAGCCGGGTCGATTTTAATTAACTGACATTTTAAATTAATGGACTGGGTTGACTGTAATTAACTGACCCATTGAATCCTAAATCACAAATATCCACAAACCCAATTAAATTTAATTAGAAAAGGCCCAACAAAAGCCCATCCTACTTTTATTAAATATAATTGGAATATATTATATTTAATTTAATTATTTAATTTGGATAATTAAGGATTTGTTATTCAAATTATTCAAATTCAAATTAAATGGATTGATGGTGATAGGCCTATCCAAATCTCTCTATAAATAGAATCCTTGGGTTCATTTGGAAAGGAGAAAAAAGAGGAGAAGAAGGGGAGAGAAAAACCCCTAAGTACAAAAGCTTAGAAGTTCTCTAAATCTAAGAGAACAAACTCTCTCAAATCAAAACCAATCAAGAAGAACAAAATCTTCTTGAACCCCAAACTCAGATCAACGATTTGGAAAATAAAGTCTTTTCCAAATCAAAATCATATCAAAGTAAAAAGGGATTAGAGAACACAGTCTTTTCTAATTCAAAGCAAAATCCAAGATCAAAGCAAGATATTAGAGAACACAGTCTTCTCTAATTTAAAATCAAATTTAAGATTAGAACAAAGCTTTGGGGAACACAGTCTTCTCCAATTCAAAATCAAATTCAAGATTCTGTAGAACACAGTCTTCTACAAAGATCAAAATCAAGTCAAACAAAGGCCTCGACGTTTGGGAATCAAGCCACGTGGCCCCGATCCTCACCAGCAGATCGTTAATCAGAGGATTCAGTATTTTTTGCCGTCAAGAGATCCAGTCTACTATTAATTTTCAAAAATTCAATTTGTAACAAAATTCCATTGTATTATTTTTTATTAATACAAGAAGAATTTTTTGTTCACAAATTTCTGGCACGCCCAGTGGAACACTCTTGCCTCTCATCTTTCGATCTACACAAGAAATCTTAAAACCAGAACACATCACTAAGATGTCAAGTGGAATAGTGAAAGGCACTGTTGCTAATATTGAGGAGGCGTTTGCTAAACTCTTCCATGCTGCCAGAGCAAAAATCAAAGCCAGTAGTTCTCGACTGATATCACCGTTAAGAAAATTCTCCAAGAGAGGTAGGAAGAAAATCCTTACCCTCAGGAAAGCTAGTTCTCCAAGAAAGGCCAAACTTCTTCAAGAAAACCCTCTCTTTCAAGAGAACCCTCGATCAAGCTCTGCCTCAAGTGAGGGGCTTGAAGCCAGATCGATCAAGGCTATCTCTCCGCGAAAATGGAAAGATTACACATCTTCTGATGAGTCGCTCGAAGATGTGCTAGTCACTGAAGCAGGTCGTAACTCAGATGAAAGAATCCAACAGATAGCTTTGGCAATTGAAAAATTGTCAAAGTCTCTAAAAGAAAAAGACGCCCAAATAGCTGCTCTCATGAACAAATTAGAAATAAAAGAGTTAGAAAAAGAAGATAGCCACCAAGGCAAAGATTCTTCCAGGGGAAAGGGTCCCGAAACTCATGAGGATGAGCAAAAACATGACATGCATGATCGAACGGTACTAAAAAATATGTTTCGTGATGCTGCGCATGTATCTGTTGGTTCCTTGTCGATCCAGTAACTTCAACATATGATTGCTGATACCATACGTACTCAGTATGGTGGTTCGTCACAATCCTCCCTTGTTTATGCAAAACCTTATACTCGGCGGATTGACGAATTGAGGATGCCCTTCGGCTATCAACTCCCCAAGTTTCAATGCTTTGACGGAAAGGGCAACCCAAAGCAACATGTTGCCCATTTCATTGAGACTTGCAACAATGTAGGCACTTACAACAATGTGATGGTGAAGAAATTTGTACGCTCCCTTAAAGGTGTAGCGTTTGAGTGGTATACAGATTTGCCTGCTGGCTCCATTGATAGTTAGGACTAGCTTGAGCGTGAGTTTCTCACTCGATTCTACAGCACTCGCCGAACAGTTAGCCTACTGGAGCTTCCAAGAACAAAGCAAGGCAAGGAGGAGCACGTTGTAGACTACATCAACGCTTGGAGGAACCTTGTCCTAAGTTGCAAGGAGAAAATCAGCGAATCATCCTCAATTGACATGTGTGTCCAAGGCATGCATTGGGGATTGCTCTATAATCTTCAAGCGAATATGCCTCACTCTTTTGAAGAGTTGGCTACACGCGCTCATGATCTAGAAGTTCAGATCGCAGGGCACGGAAGTTACTTGCCAAGTGACCCATGTGATAAAAAGGAGCCAAAGAAAGATATAAAGAAAGACATCAAGTCAGGCAAATCAAAAGATGTCATGACGATCTCTACAGCTCCAGCAAAAATCACATTCCAGAAATCAAACAAAGCTGCCAATGCCAAGCCATCATATAAGCCTGAATACAAACCACGAAAAAATAAAACCCAAAAGGGCAGGCAATTTTCCTTCATTGAAGGAATTGGCAGAGAAAGAATATCCTTTCTTAGACTCTGAAGTGTCCGGAATTCTGGACCAACTTCTTGAGTAGAAGATAGTTGAGTTGCCCACACCAAGGAGACCAGAAGGATGTTGGGCGGTCGATAATCCAAAATATTGCAAATTCCATTGAATCGTCAGTTATCTAATGGAAAAATATTTTGTTTTGAAAGACCTTATCATCCGTTTGGGTAAGAAAAATAAAATTACATTACAGACCGATGACAATCAAGCTGCAAATTGTTCAATGATCACATTTGGATCATTTGATCCGATTCCGATTGCAGGAAATACAGCGAGTCACCCTTTGACTTATGGTGTTAGGAAGTCAACACCAGTCCCAGTTGAGTTTGAGCCTCAACTTCCAGAAGGAGCAAGGCTAGTGGAGTTTTGGGTAAATGGAGAGGTCACTGCTGAATACATCTATCCGGAGATGGATAGACCCCGTGCTCCTAATCGTCCCTCCTTTTATGAAGTCATGACAGATGACTTGGATCTCTGGGAGTCTGAATCTGAAACTGAAGATGAGGTCAGTGATGGGTGGTCTACCTTCACTAATAAGAAAAAGAAGTATACAAAGAAGTGTAAAAAGTCAAGCTCTGTAGGTAAAGTATAATCTCCTGCCCCTTTAGCAGCACAAGCGCTGCGGGCACTAAGTGAAGAAATTAAGCCTATTGAGGAAACAATATCAAATGATGATCAGGGGGCATGGACCTTTGTACAAAGAAGACGTCGGAAGGTTCAACGAACTCTACATCATAATACTCAAAATCAGCTATCAACACAAAGAAGGCCACCAAGAAGCAATCAAAGAAGAAAGTCAAAGATCAAGGGAAAAATCCTTGGAAATTCAAGAAAAATAGAGGTTGCGGTAAGACCCTCTCCAAAACCATTTACCCTGTGAGAATTTTTCCTCAGGGGTTTCCTGGAAAATGAATGTGTTGCTACACATATGATCAACGAGAAAGGAGATGGTGGATCATTGAGCGCCCCAAAAGGCGACTCAAGGGTAGAGGAAACAATCTCACGCCTTAACAACATTACTTTCAACACAAGGCTAGCAGAAATTCTACATCTTCCGTTCGATGACCATATGGCCTTGATTGCAGCACTAATTGACCCTGAAGAATATGAAGACAAGATCTTCATGTCTGCTGAGTCTACAAATCACCAAGACTGCATGGCCACCATTACTTTTACCGACGATGACTTACAACTTGGTTCTCATCTACACAATCGGCCATTGTACGTCAGTGGTTACATCCGTGATTGTAAGGTCAATCACATAATGGTTGATTGTGGATCAGCCATAAATATTATGCCAATCCACACAATGAAAAGGGTTGGGATTAATTTGCGTGACTTGTCCAAAAACAAGATTATGATACAAGGGTTCAATCAAAAGTGTTAAGAAGCCATTGGCATGATCCGTTTGAACATCCGCATGGGAAAGCTGGTATCCTCAGCACTCTTCCATGTTATTGATGAGAAAAATATCATATGAGCTACTACTTGGACGAATTTGGTTGCACGAGACCGGATTAGTTCCCTCCACCTGGCACCAATATTTCAAATATTGCCAGGATGGAAAAGTCAAATGCGTTGTGGCAGAAACAAACCCATTCCGTGAAGAAGAGTCTTACTTTGCAGATGCAAATTTTTACATGGAAGGAGTTGATTCTCGGCTGGCGGGATTATCTGCATCCGAGGTTCAAGATTAAGCACAAAAAGATAAAAAATGATAGTTCTATTGTGCAAAAGGAAAAATCAATTCAAAAAGAACATATTGCCAAGTTTCCAGAAGTAGATATAAATGGATCGAAGGAAGAATTGATTTTTTCAATACGAAATATTTCAAGAATTCTTCTACCACACGAACTTTTAAAAAGTTCGAAAGTTGGCCCTTCGACACTTATTTCAAGTATGCCAAAACTTTCTATCTCAACTTTACAAGAAGTTTCAAGCTCCAAAATGATCGAAAAGCCAAAGCAAATCTTTAGAGGGCATTATAACATAAAGGCTCAAAAACTTTTGGAAAGTGCTGGATATAAGAAGGGAGAACCCCGCAAACTAGGGGATGTCGACCCTATTCTCTCCAGTGGACCCCTCGCCTCCGATGGAAAGTATGGATTGGGATATGCCCCCAATCCGCCAAAGCATGTCATCAAAATTAAAAAGACCTCTTCGAATCCAATTATGATTCAGATATTTGAGGTCGATGACAAGAAAAAAGAAGAGTCAAGGACGTCAGTGTTCGACCGAATCCAAGGTGAAAATACAAGGGTTTCGGCATTTGACAGACTAAAGGTTAAGTCTTCCACCCCGATTGAACCTCAAGAAGGTAAAATATCTATTTTTCAAAGGCTGAGTCGTGGCGCCACCTTACCTTCTCAGGTAGGCAAAGGCACATCCACTTTGACAGGGTCTTCCCAGAGACAATCTGTGTTCTCTTGGCTTAGAGTTAAAACTTTGACCCAAAGCTTGAAACCTCAACAATTAAGACGAAGACGCAAAAATCGAAAGAATGCTTCAACCCAAGAAGGTAAAGACGATGAAGAGGTTGTCCCAGTGAATCATATTTCTTTTGAAGAAGGCTCAGACTCAGAATCTGATTGTCAAAGTTCTGCTACCGAGGATGAACCTGAGCCAGCACCTCCAACATTCGAGGATGGGGGGCAGGCTACTGTGGACGAACTCAAACAATTAGACTTGGGGACCGAAGAAGATCCAAGACCAATATTTGTTAGTGCTCTCCTTAGCCAAAAAGAGGAGTCTGAATACCTTAGTCTGCTACGAGAGTACAAAGATGTCTTCGTATGGTCATACAAAGAAATGTCTGGGTTGGACCCCAAAGTGGCAGTACATCATCTTGCAGTAAGGCACGGTGTTCGTCCGATCAAACAGCCTTAAAGAAAATTTCGCCCTGAGTTAGTCCCTCAGATAGAGGTTGAAATTAATAAGTTGATTGAACCGGGATTCGTACGTGAAGCCAAGTATCCTACATGGATTGCTAATATAGTCCACATTAGGAAGAAAAATGGTTAACTGCGGATCTGTGTCGATTTCAAGGACTTAAACAAGGCTTGTCCCAAAGATGATTTTCCACTGCCAATCACGGAGTTGATGGTGGATGTACCAACCGGTTATGAAGCCTTGTCCTTCATGGATGGATTTTCCGGATACAATCAAATCTGCATAAGCCCAAAAGATGAAGAGCTTACTGCATTTCGAACTCCAAAAGGCGTATTTTGTTACAAGGTGATGCTATTTGGCTTAAAGAATGTAGGAGCAACATAGCAACGTGCGATGCAAAATGTTTTTGACGACATGATGCATAAGAAGGTTGAATGTTACGTAGACGATCTCGTTGTCAAAACACAGGAAAGACAAAATCACTTTCAAGATCTGCAAGAAATTTTTGAAAGACTTCGACATTACCAACTCAAGATGAATCCGCTCAAATGTGCTTTTGGCGTCACCTCGGGAAAATTCCTCGGCTTTATTGTTCGGCATCGTGGCATTGAGATTGATCAATCCAAAATTCAAACCATAATCGATATGCCAGAGTCGAAAGATTTGAATAAGCTGAAAATCCTTTAGGACAAGCTTGCATACATTAGGAGGTTTATCTCCAATCTTGGTGGACGTTATCATCCTTTCAACAGGTTATTGAAAAAGGATGTCCTTTTCAATGGGATAAAGCATGCCGAAATGCTTCCCAATGCATAAAACAATACTTGTCCCATCCTCTAGTGTTGACAGCCTCTGTTCCAAGTAAACAATTGATGCTTTATGTGCCAGCACAGGAAAACTCTGTGGATGCACTTCTTGCACAAGTAAATGATGAAGGAAAGGAAAATGCAATTTACTACCTGAGTCGAACTCTTGTAGGTGCTGAGTTAAATTACTTCCCAATTGAAATGATGTGTTTAGCACTAATCTTTACCGCGAAGAAATTGAGGCATTACATGCTATCACATACAATCAACTTGGTCTCAAAAGTAGACCCGCTTAAATACATAATGTCAAGACCTATTCTCTCCGGAAGAATAGGGAAATGGGCACTCCGTTTGTCTGAATTCGACATTAGGTTTGTCCTGCAAAAAGAAATCAGGGGACAGGCTCTAGCAGACTTCCTTGCAAATCATCCGGTACCTGCTGATTGGGAATTTCCAGAAGATCTGCCAGATCAAGAAGTCTTCTGCGCTGAAATAGTACCGTCAAGGAGATTATTCTTTGATGGGGCTGCTAGAAGATATGGTATGGGGCCGGGGATTGTCCCTCATGATTAAGTCATACCATACTCATTTTCTTTGACAGAAAATTGCTCAAATAATATGGCAGAATACCAAGCATTCTTTATCGGCCTCGAAACAGCACTGGACATGGGGATCAAGCAACTTGACATCTTCGAAGACTCTATATTGATAATTAATCAACTTTTGTCAGAATATGAAGTTCGAAAGCCGGAGCTAATGCCCTACTATAAATATGCATCAGCCCTCTTGAGACGATTTGATTCAGCCAAAATCAAGGTTGTTCCAAGAAGTAAAAATAGAAAGGCCAACGCTCTGGCAAATCTGGCTGACGTGCTAGCCAGGTCAGGTGAAGACTTCACTCATCCAATATCAGTTGTTCAAAGATGGGTAGTTCCACTACTACAACCTGAGGATTTGGAAGAAAATAATGTTGTTGAAATTATTCATAAGGAAAAAAATTGATTGGAGACAGCCTATCATTGACTACCTTCAACATTAGAAATTATCTAACGATCCCAAGCGAAGGATTGAGATCGGAAGGTGAGCATCGCGTTTTATCTTCTACAAAGGCACACTTTATAGCCATTCTCTTGGTGGAGTTTTCCTCCGATATTTAAATAATGAAGAAGCCTTGTCGGTCTTAGAAGAAGCCCATTCTGGGATATGTGGAGCTCATTAGTCTTGACCAAAGCTTTATTTTCGAATCAAAAGAATGGGGTATTACTGGCCGACCATGGTGCAGGATTCTATGGGCTACGCAAGAAGATGTAAAGCCTATCAAGTTCATGCAAATTTCATCCATCAACCACCAGAACCATTGCATCCAACGATAGCTTCGTGGCCATTCGATGTATGGGGTCGCGAAGTTATAGGACCTATAACCCCTAAGTCTTCAACTGGACGTTCATATATCCTACTGCAACGGACCATTTCTCTAAGTGGGCCAAAACTGTACCAGTAAGAGAAGTGAAGAAAGAAAATATGGTGAATTTCATCCGCGTTCAAATCATCTATTGGTATGGAGTCCCTCAACATATCATCACCGATAATGGAAAGCCTTTTTGCAACAGCCACATAAATAATTTGTGTGTTAAGTTCGGCTTCAAGCAGTATAACTCCTCCATGTACCATGCGTGATAAGTGCTAGAAAAGCACTTAAATAACTCTTCTATTTTACGAATTTGTGTGTTTTATTAGTATTATATGTTTATTTTTATGTGTTTTCCTTCTATTGTGTGTTTAGAGTCACAAGAAATCAAAAGGAGCCAAAATGGATAAAAATGGAGCGAAAACGGAACATGGGACCGAAATGCAAGCAAATTCAAAGATGAGGGCCTACGATGCAATTTTATGAAAAGTTGTTTTTACAATTTTTCTTGTGCCAATATCAAAGAATATCAAAAGAGGATTTCCACATTTTTGTCGGATCCCAAATCGGAGTTTCCTAGTGAAAGTTATGGCCATTTGAAGAGAAAGGACAAAGCGTAAAAAATCAGCAACTCGAATTTACTGCCGCAGTTTAGTAACTTGACCATAACTTTTGGTACAAAATTCAGATTGACCTGCACTTTATATTGTTGGAAAGGACACTCACAGGGCTACAACTTTGATGTTGACCTCTTCAAATGATTCGAATCATATCATGGTCAAAAATGGGCAAAACCGAGAATGATGTGAATAGAGGATTTCTTGGGCCATGTTTTGGTAGAAAATTCATAACTTTCTACTAAAATATCAAAAAAAGGAAATTCCAATTGCACAATTCAGCCAAGATGCTTACCTATACCATGATACAATATTTGAACTAATGGAGCAATTTAAGATCATGATTTGGTGGTTACCAATTAGTGGAATCATAATTGAGTAGTTGTACAATTTTTTTTATCATGTTTTCTTGTGAAATTTTGCCTATAAATAGAGGCATTTGTAAGGAAGGAAATACACAACTTAGTAGAAGAGAATTAGCTAGTAGTTCTCTCTAATAAAATTTTCTTCTTCATTTGTTCTTAGTTTTAGCTTGAAGATTTTAGCTTTTCATATTCCATGGATCAATTCTTCGCTAAGTTCTGTTTCCCTTTTATTTCTCTATTTATTTCTTAGTATTTATTTACTTGTTTACTATATTTTGCATAATCTATCATATAGTGGTGGTGATACAAAGCGAACACTCGCTAAAAAGTATGAAACCCCGCAATTATGAGTAGTTAAGACTTTTCTATCTAGTTCGAGGGGGACGTTGTGTTCAACTAACATGTTGTTATCTTTTCTAACTCTTTAGTAACGTTTTATCTATTCCTCTACTTCAATTTGTTGATTTGTTATGCTTGTAAACCCGTTTTTGAGTTTATTTGATTATTGCATTCACCTTGGCTAATTGAATCAATTAATCTTTAAATTCAAGTTACTTGCTAGGATTGGAACTTTTGATCCGTAATTGTCATTAGATTCCAATCCAAAGTAGCAAATGAATATCGTGCATATTTATTAACAAATCATCTTAGATGCATTAATTCGAGCTTGTGAAATTATTCATCTAATTCAACTCATTCTTCTCATTCATTTCATACTAGCTTTGCATTAAATCCTAAGAGCTTGTTAGGGTTATCCAATAGCTAGATGTTAAGTTAAAGAGTTTACTTTTTACTTAATACACTTAAGGAAGAATTCGTTAATCAGAGCTTCTTGGTTAATTGAGAGTTGATAAATTGAAGAAGGAATAGTAACACTTTGCATGGGAAAGATAAACACAAGTGGTTGACACAACCGAACCCGAGAACTAGATATATCTTCAATTGTTTCATTTTCATCTCTTTTATTTTGTCATTTTATTTTCGAATTTCATCCAACTTCACAAAACCCCCATTTTTCTATATTAATTGATAAAATCAATTAGATTAAGCACCGTTCCTCTTGGGTTCGACCCTTACTTACTACTTCTACATTAATTTGTAGTTTTGAAACCGAGTAAGGAAATAAAATAAATTTTGGCGTACTGCGACAAACGCGCCCAATGCGCCAGCCAATAGATTGGCAGAGGCTTTTAACAAGACTTTATGCAACCTCTTGAAAAAGGTTATGTCCAAATCAAAAAGACACTGGTATGAAAGGATTGGTGAAGCATTGTGGGTTTATCGCACTACTTTTCGAACCCCAACACAAGCTACACCTTATGCCTTGGGCTATGGTGTTGAAGCAGTACTTCCACTTGAATGTCAAATTGCATCGCTTCGAATGGCCGTTCAAGAAGGGTTGACCACCGAAGAGAATGCCCGTCTCAAGTTGGAAGAATTGGAAGCTTTGGATGGAAAAATACTAGAGGCGTAAATGCAGTTAGAGTTCTATCAAACCCGAATGGAAAAGTCTTTCAATAAAAGGATACGACCAAAATCTTTCCAAGAAGGAGACCTAGTACTTGCAGTATGCCGCCCGATCAGAATTTCGAAGAACCCTTGGGGCAAGTTCCAACCGAAGTGGGATGGGCCCTATGTGGTGACTCAAGTTTTCAGCAATGGGGCATATAAGATCGTGGACAAAGATGGATTGCAGATTGGGTTAATCAATGGTAAGTTTTTGAAGCGGTTCTACGCAGAAGGGATCTAAGTCTTCTTTTCTGTTTTCCATAAGATTCTTTGTACCACTCCTGACCCGCAAGAGGATAAACTGTGAACGGCAAAATAAAACAAATTCAATAAAAAAAATCTTTGTAATGAACTACGTTCGACTTGATCCCTTTCAAGGGTACGTAGGCAGCTTGGATGAAAAATATAAATCCAAGTTCAATCACGAAATTAAAAAAAAAGATTATCTAATCATTCTAATTTGTTTGGCATTATAATATTAGACACGATTGAAGGCAAGAAAATATAATTCTTTTATTCATATGAAAGAATGAAAAGTTGACTTTAAGTAATTACAATAAAAAGAAAAAAATAACAAAACAAAACAAAAAATAGAAATGGTGTTTACAAATACATCAAAATGTAACGTCATTGATCAACTGTCGAAGTTTAACCTCAAGGGTTTCTCGTTGCTGATCAATCGATTCCACTGTATTAGCATCCTTGGTTGGCAATTGTTCTAGTGTGGCTATTGAATCTTCAACTTTAGCCACTTCCTCCTGACTGGTTTGACGTTGGTCCCAGAGTCTATCTATCTCATTGTTCAGCTCCGCGATCTTTTCCTCAAAAGAGGATGACGCAGCCTTACTTGAAAGAAGTCGATGCTTTAAAATTGTAAGCTGTTCTTCCTTCTCTTCTTTTGTTAGACGATCACTCTGTTGTTCCCGCTCAGAAAGGTAAGTCTCAACCTTTCCAATGAATGACTCCATCTTAGTCACGAAAGGTTCGGGGTCAGCTCGGAAAGAGCAAGCAATCACGGCACGGAAAGCGGAAACGTTCTAATTCGACCACTTTCGAAGATTGGAAAAGCCATACTCCAAAGAATCTTTAAACAAATCCTGAACATACAGAATAGCTGCTCTCTGTAGAGTATACTTTGCATGGAGAGAGTCTCCAGTTATCTGAGGTAGAGTCCTAGAAATAGAAGAGTATGTTGGGGCCGCCTTACGAGTATTCTTGTGAGAAGGAACAACGACTTCCTTTCCACCTGGAACAATGGTTTTTTCTGGGGTGGTCTTGGGAATAGAGGTTGTCAAAATTATAGAATCCACCTCATCTTCACCATCAGAGCCTCATTCGGCATTGAGATCATTCAAGGAGGACGCCAGAATCCCTCTACCAATGGTGCTTGGCCATGAAGTCGCACAAGTAACATTAGGCAACTTGTCATGTTCTTGGATACCTTTCAAGGCATCGATTATCCTGTTGCCATTAGCATCCTCCAATGGACCATCAGAATCATCAAAAATACTTATGTCCACCGGGACTTTCAGAATATCTAAAAAAAAAAAAAGGCACACAATGGATTGAACCAAGGCAAGCCAAAAAAAGGGGAAAAGGAAAGAGAGGAAAGAATGTTTTCTAGTAAAAGGGCCAGACCTTAGTTCTCGACACTAATCGCCTCGGATTTTTGAAAGGGCTGATCCTTAGGAAAATAAAGGATCTCAAAATTTTCCTTTAAAAATAAAAACAAGAGAACCAAGTCCTCAATCCTCGACACTAATCCCCTCGGACTTTTGAAAGGGCTGGTCCTTAAGAAAATAAAGGATTGGAAAATTTTCCTTTTTATAAAAAAAAAAATAAGAGAACCAAGTCCTTAATCCTTGACACTAAACATCTTGGACTTTTAAAGAACTAATCCTTAGTTGTTAAATGCCTTGAAAAAATTGCATTCCTTTAAAACGTAGATCTTAGTTTTTGACACTAAATGTTTTAAACTTTTGAAATGCCTGACTCTTTGTTGTCAATATGACGGGTTGAAAGGAAATTTTCTTTGTGTAAAACAAAAGGGTCCAACCTTGGCCCCTAGTACTAAATGTTTCGGGCCTTGAGAGTCCCGATACTTGGTCTCACATAAGATGTGTGGTGAAACCTTCAAATCATACAAATTGTTCCAAGCAAATTGACAAACAAATCCTCCAATGCTCTTCAAATCTTGGGTAAAAGTTCAAATCTTCAAATACCTAGACAAGTCGCACTTTCAATTCGGCAAGTAATGGTTCTCGACCCCAACACTAAATGTTTTGGGTCTCAAGAGTCCCAATACTTAGGCTTGACATGAGACAACTTGTCAAATCTTCAATCCAAGCGTCCATGCAAATCCAAATATGCCAAGAGCCAAACAAGTTTCCCAATGCTCTTCAAAATTTTTGGCAAAATTTCAAATCTTCAAATGTTTGACCGAGCTATGCTCTCAAATTCTGCAAAGTATCGGTTCTCAACCCTAACATTATATTAAATGTTTTGGGTTTTAAGAGTCCCAACTCTTGGTCTTGCAGGAAATCGGTGGCAAAGTCTTCAAACCATACAAGTGTCCGTGCAAGTCGATGAATGAATCTTCCAATAATGCTTCTCAAATTTTTGGGTGAAATCCAATTCTCCCAAGAGGCCAAATGGGATTGACCTTGAAATTCTACAAAGTATCCATCCTCGACCCTCAACATAAATGTTTTGGGCCTTAAGAGTCGGGATACTTGGTCTCAGATGAGACGAATTGGCTTCAACCACACCGATCTTCAATTCGCCACAAGTGTTGTGGTAGAATTAAAACACTCCACAAAAGTCAAATCTTCAAACCTTTTGATTCCTAGTTTGTCTCAAAATTCTACAAAAAAAAAAGAAGGTTTTATCTTTAAAAAAAAAGGAAAAGAAAAGAAGAAGAAAATTCTGAAAAAAAAAGGGTAGCACCTTCCAAACAAACAGGTTAAAAAAAAAACAAGCGTGTAAGTCTAACAAGACCATGTGAAACTACTATCTGTTGACACAATGCAAACATTGGATAATAATGACAAGCATTGTTAGTCATTCAATGCAAACTCAAGTTTGTTTCACAAATAGCAAAATCCAAATCATTTCTCCCTCGCCAAGCTGCTCCAGCAATTTTCCAATGACTCGTTATGGATTTATTCAAGCACCGACTAAAAAATCAGGTTATTGTTTACCTTCGCCATCATCCTTCGGATCAAAGCTTGCCCATCAGATGCAATCTACAAGGAATAGATGAGGTCCGCACTCAGTATGCATCAAGAATAGTTTCGGCAACCAGTTGTAGTGTTGAAACCATTATAGATAGTTTGAAGCTGTTGATCGAGCTGGATGGGTTAAAATCTATTTATGTCGACCGAGAATCCTATTCCGCTAGCTGACGATTGACATGATGAAGGCAGGACCGCAGGAGCAAAACACGAGTTTGTTTCGACGTGTCAACAAAATTAGACGGTGGAGCGAACACAAAGGCGATTTTGATGATCTCCAATCCAAAGTGTTAACTAGGTCATCGTGTTTGAAATCTGACAAGTCGAAGACTGTGAATACACTCCTCTACTTTGATGGTAAATTGCACCCAAGCCTCGAAAGTTCTATGAAGGGAAATAAAACAGCTTCATCCGTCAAGAAACAAAATTCTGAAACTAAAAAAAAGAGAGAGAGAGAGAGAATACCACATGCAAAAGAGAATGGGAGACAAATGTGGGAAGTAGTTAAAGAAGACAAAATATTGACTTTATCATTACCTTCTCTATTGATGGGTACTGCAAAAGCTTCTCTTTGAATTAAAGAGCCTCCAACGGTAAAGAAAGATGGAGGCGCCGGAAAAAGATCGGCATATTGAACGCTGTCGACTTGGATTGGACGATGATGAATATGTACTTGTCTTTAAACTCCGAGAAATGAGCAGATTAAAGCATGGAGTTGTCCTGAAACACGGCGATTTGAAGCATGCAAATATCCACCTAGAGGCAAATCCAACGGCAGAGGTTGAATTGAAGAAGACAATGGAACAAAACGAGGGTTCGTTTCAAACTCTTGACAAACCTAGAGTAGAGACGAGTTAGAAGCGTGATCTTGGATAAACGCCAACTTGAAGCATCAAGATGACACTCGTTTTCGAAATCTGATGAGATGAAGTCATCAAACGTATACTCGACTTTGGTTGTTAGCTCCGAGAATGCATGCGCCGTTTAGAAGACATGATCTTTCTCGATCTTTTGATGTATAGAACAAAAACCATGTAGTAGCGGATGGTAAATAGCAGGTTGCTTGATCTTGGCAATGAATTTGATGTCGACTAATAGGCCATATTTTGGTTCCGATTTAGGTTGCTTTTCCAACCACACCATGTTCATTAGTGGTTGGGTACTTAAATTTGTCTTTTGCAAAGGTGGGCGGAAGTAGAAAGGCACAAGAATCCCTATTTTTCAAGTGTTAAATTTCCACACACAAAGAAACTCAATTAATAAGGGGATGTGCATGCGATGGATTTTTCCTATTATTTTGTAACTCAATGCCAATCTAATTGATGAGGATAAGGACAAATTGGTATCACATGCAAATAAAACTAAAATCAGATATAAAATTCAATCATGTTTCAAACAAAAAAAGCGAAAGGAAGAAAAATAAACACACAAAAAAATTCAAGATTGAAAAAAAATTCTTTTTATTTTGAGCAAAACTAAAAATTGAAAAAAAAACTTTTTTACCTCGACCAAAATTCAAGATAAAAAGGAAAATATTTTTGATTTTGAGCAAAATTCAAAATTTTGAAAAAAAAACAGATCTTTTTATCTTGAGCAAAATTCAAGATTAAAAAAAAACACAAATCTTTTTATCTTGAGCAAAATTCAAGATTATTTAAAAAAAACCTTCTTTTTTATTTTGAGCAAAATTCAAGATTAAAAACCCTTTTTTAGCAAAATTCAAGATCGAAATTTTTTGAGAAAAATTCAACGTCAAATCAAAATTTTAAAATCAAAATTCAAGATTAAATAAAAATTTTAAAATTAAAATTCAAGATTTACCAATTCATTCATCACATAATAAATTGCCAAATCTTAGGGGACATTTGTAGACACTAAAATTTTTTAAGTGTTTTGAGCTGGGTCGATTTTAATTAACTGACCTTTTAAATTAATGGACAGGGTTGACTGTAATTAACTGACCCATTAAATCCTAAATCACAAATGTCCACAAACCCAATTAAATTTAATTAGAAAAGGCCCAGCAAAAGCCCATCATACTTTTATTAAATGTAATTGGAATATATTATATTTAATTTAATTATTTAATTTGGATAATTAAGGATTTGTTATTCAAATTATTCAAATTCAAATTAAATGGATTGATGGTGATAGGCCTATCCAAATTTCTCTATAAATAGAACCCTTCAGTTCATTTGGAAATGAGAAAAAAAGAGGAGAAGAAGGGGAGAAAAAAACCCCTAAGTACAAAAGCTTAGAAGTTCTCTAAATCTGAGAGAACAAACTCTCTCAAATCAAAACTAATCAAGAAGAACAAAATCTTCTTGAACCCCAAACTCAAATCAACGATTTGGAAAATAAAGTCTTTTCCAAATCAAAATCAAATCAAAGCAAAAAGGGATTAGATAACACATTCTTCTCTAATTCAAAGCAAAATCCAAGATCAAAGCAAGATATTAGAGAACACAGTCTTCTCTAATTTAAAATCAAATTCAATATTAGAACAAAGCTTTGGGGAACACAGTCTTCTCCAATTCAAAATAAAATTCAAGACTCTATAGAACACAGTCTTCTACAAAGATCAAAATCAAGTCAAACAAAGGCCTCAACGTTCGGGAATCAAGCCACGTGGCCCCGATCCTCACCAGCAGATCGTCACTAGTGCACAATTGACTTTATGAGACGCCCATTGGGTGGCATTTTTAATGAAAATGCCACCATTGGTTCTTCTACTGAAGAAAGGGTGGCGGTTGTGTTCAAATCCGCCACCCTAAGGTGTGGATCGGGTGGCGATTGTACACACAACCGTCACCATAAACAACAAATTTAAAAAAAAAATTATAAAACTTGGGGTGGCAGTTGTTTTCACAACCGCCACCCTAAATCAACAAATTGAAAAAAAAAATAATGTATTTAGGGTGGCGGTTGTAAACACAACCGCCACCCTAAACCATCAAAATTTTAAAAAATAAAAAATAAAAAACTTAGGGTGGCGGTTGTACACACAACTGCCATCCTAAGTCGAAGTAAAAGAAAAATAAAAAAGAAACATTGGATGGCGGTTTTAAACTACAACCGCCACCCTAAACAATCAAAATTGAAAAAAATAAAAAAAATAAAAAACTTAGGGTGGCGGTTCTACACACAACCGCCACCCTAATCAAAGTTTAAAAAAAAAAATAATATTGGGTGGAGGTTGTAAATACACAACCACCACCCTAAGCTAAACATTAATTAAAAAAAATAAAATCGTGTTTGAATTGAAGATCCCTTTTCACGAAAACCAGAAGCTCCAGCGAGAAAAACACCACAAAATGGAAAAATTCAACCAAAATTTCATCATTTAGACGCATTTGGCTGCAAATTGGTCATGGGTTCAAGCAATATTTGAAGTAAGAATCCTCCCCTTGATGTATTTCTCCAAATTTTGAGTATTTTGAGGAATTTAACATGTGAAATTGTAGGTATTTTGTTGAAATCGGATTTGGGGCAATTTTGGTTGTTGTTGAAGCCACATTTGAAGAAAACTTGTCTTCTCCCGATCAATTGGTGGTATATTTTCGTATTTTTGAGGTTAGAAAATACCATCCCCAAATTCTATTTTTAATTTGTTGCTATTAGATGTGTTTTTTGTTCAAATTTCCCTATATTATTTGTTGCAATGGACATATACTTGAGATTTTATATATATTATTGTTGAGTTAGTGTATGATAGGTAGATTGGTTAGTATTATTTAGTTAAGTAATTTTATTGAATAATTTTGGATGAATTATAAATAACTCATAAAAAAAATTGAAAAATGAATTATTAATATGGTTATTAAAATTGATATTTTATGAAATAATATTATTTTTAATTTTTTGATACGTTCCTAATTTAATTAGTATATTCTACACATGACAAAATAATGCATGCAATCAAATTTATAAATTATCTTGAATTACATTTTAATACATAATAAATAAATTAATATTAAATTAATATGGATATAAATTATTAAAAAAGAGCATGGGAATAATTTTATATTATTTCAATAAATTAAGGTAATAACATTTTCGTATTTATTATATTTATAATAATTATAATGATTATAATTTATTAAATTTAGAGTAATTAGTATTCAATATATGTACGATAAAATAATGCATGTAATATTTATAAATTATATATGTTGAACTATATTTTAATATGTAATAAATAAATTAAAAATAATTTTATATAAATATATATAATTTATTAGAAGTGATCATGAGAATAATATTATTTCAATAAAAGTAATAACAATTTCGGAGTCATTATATTTATATAATTAGAATGACTATAATTTATTACAATTATAGCAATTGGTTTAAGAATAGAACTATTTAATGGAAATTTTATTAATATAATCATTCTATTAGTTTTGTCGTGTAAATTAATAAATCAAATTGTCGAATTACTTTTTCATCTTTTTGTTACCCTGGTTGATTTTATTTATTGTATTACACCGCACTTCACATGCATGCATTGAGTTTAGAAAACCGTTTGAAGATAATCTTGTATGTCATTAATTGTGCACGACTGGTTGCTCAGTTTAAGATGCACAAGATTATCTTTGAATTCTCTTAGTGGAGAGTTTGTCATCTATCTACGTAAATCGAACTGTGACAAATTTAATGTTTTGTGTAGACAGTTATGTATTTACGTTAATTTCAGTAGTAGCCTCCTTTGTTCTCCGGGTGTGAATTACGTTTTACGTGAATTGCACACTTAGGAGAACTAAGGGGAGATGCTGCGGAAATTTACCGTAAAATACTATACCGGTTTTACACAAAAAATCACAATTCGATATTACGCAGATAGATGACGAATGGTTTAGGTCCCTACCCTTTCAATTAGATATGGAGTTATAAGGCAGATTTAGAACATTTGCATTCCACGCTTAATACTCGAAAAATAACGAGACTATACGTAATGATATTATTACATGGTTAATTGTGGAAAAATAACTCTATAGGTCGTTCGAAATGGATCGGAGTTGGATGTATGGAGATCATACTTCTCTTCAATATGTAAATGGAGTTATTGAATTTTTGAAATGCGCTGAGGATGACAGAAAGAAATATAAGAAAGATAAGATTGTTTGTCCTTGTTCAGTGAGTAATAATACTGTTGGTTATGACACTCCTGCGGAAGTAAGAAACCATTTGTTTAAAAATGAGTTTAAGATAGGTTACACGTGTTGGTTTTGGCATGATGAGCAAATAGTGGCTGGTACGAGCAGTGGTGGCAATGTTGGTGGTGGCAACGGTGGTGGGCATATTAATAAAGATAAGTTGGGCAGTGGCAACGACGGTCATGAGGAAAATATAGATATGAATGTGGAGTACGATCGTTTGGATGAAATGTTGCGTGACGTGCAAGATGATTTCATTGATAGGCCCCATAAGTTCGATAAATTGTTTGCCGATTCCGAAAAACCTTTATACCCTGGTTTTGTAAAATACAACAAGTTATCAGCTGTGTTCAAATTGTTAAGTTTGAAAGCGAAAAGTGCGTGGAGTGATCGGAGTTTCATGGCGTTATTGGAGCTTTTAGTAGATATACTTCCAGATCATAATGAGTTGCCTAACTCAACGTACAAGGCAAAGAAGATGTTTGTAACGCCCCGAGTTCTAAGAACCCGGAACGTTAGTTCTTTATTTAAAAACACTTAAATTCTTTAAACCACAATTTTTTTTATAATACCAATAAATGCGGAAAGATAACAAATAACTAAAATGCGGAAATAATTTTAAAATAGCATAACATTTTAGAATTACCTCACATCTGTTCAATCTCTAATAGTTTCAAACATTTAGGGTGTGTTTGATTGCACAAAAGTTTTCCTGGAAAACGAGTTTTCCAGCCATTTTTTCCAGCTTTGGGTGTTTGATTGGTTTTTTTTTCCAGGAAAACGTTTTCCAGGTACAAGCGTTTAAAGCACAAAAATCATAGTTTTCCTGAAAAACTCAATCCAAGGAAAAGGTAGGAATCCGTTTTCCAGGAAAACGTTTTCCCGGAATTCCCTTTTCCGGAATCCTATCAAACACACCCTTAAAACATTCGAGTGACATACTTACACAACTTGAGTTCACAAAAGAAATAACGAAGGAAATGAAGTTTCTTATTAAATAAACCCTAAAGAGCCTCCGTGCCTCGCCAAGCCTCGAACTCCCTAATCTGCAATTTGTTCATTAAATAGAGAAAACGTGAGTATTTAAAATACTCAGTAGCACCCGCTCACAACAATTAATATATATTACAAATTAACAGCACATAATCATAAAATACGAACAGGTATGAAATACAAGTTCCTTCATCATCCCTCTAAATCGTGCACGTCATCATAGTATTTAATAGCACGTCGTTGCAAAATATTAGGCTAAAAGCCTATCATTATAATGCTATTGAAACACGTCGTAAGTAGGCTAAGAGCCTATCGTCATAGTGCCGAGGATGATACGGACCTCGTTGGTCTCGATACCAACGCAACCCAATCAAGATTGGATTAGACCCCAGAAAAGTCAATCACTGGTCACGATCGGAAACCTGACGACCTTCTACTCACGAAGTGACAACAATAGGCTGAAACCTATCACCTTCAACTGTGCGTAGTAGACAACCGGCAGGAGTGAACGCCACAAGAGTTGATCACGCTCTTGATAAGTTCGATTTGTTGAAAAAAACAACAAGAGAATTGAATCTCTCAAGAAAAAGCTCAAAGCTCTCTTCATACATATGAACCATAGTTAGTTTTACAAAAGGTAGAGATGAGGTTGATATACTTCATCTCCAAGTTACAAAGCCACTTGGCAAGTTTACAAGCTATACATGTGGTAAAAATAATGATAAAAAACCAAAAAAAAATCTAACCAAAAGTCAAAAATCTACTTTATCCTCGCAGACCAGTCAATACGACCGTATGGGACCGGTGTTACGGCCGTATGGCACTTTCTGCCCGAAAACTGTAAAAACTGGGATTTTGGTTGATACGGCCGTATGGAAGTTCGATACGGTCGTATCGAAAATTCTGCCTGGATAGCCTTTACTGTTTTGGTCATAACTTTTGATTCCGGAGTCCGATTTGGCCAATTCAAAATGCGTTGGAAACTAGATTTGACGAGCTACGATTCGTTGTGAAATAGCAATTTCAAAATTCCCCTTGTATCTTGATCAACTAAAATGAGCAATCTTAACCATCGACGGACCTTATTTCTTGATCTTTCTTGTCCCTAATGCTCAAGTAGGTGATTTCTTTCATTTCATGAGTTCCCGTTGGACGTCCCAAGCTTGGAGATGACTCTTGAGAGACACTTTGACAAACTTCATTAACCCATGTCATCATTTCTCGTCCCATTTTCTTGGCTCGACTCCGAGTAATCGCCCGATTGGCATGTGGGGTGTTTCCATTGTCGTGGAGCTATCCGGAATCGTATCATCCCCTCCCTGTTCAGGTAGATTCGTCCACGAATCTGTTCCTGTATTAAATGGAACAAGATCAGAGATGTTAAATGTAGCAGACACATTATACTCACCTGGTAGATCGAGTTTGTAGGCGTTGTTGTTGATTCGTTCAACTACTTGAAAAGGCCCATCGCCTCGTGGTAACAATTTTGATCGGCGTAGTTGAGGGAATCTTTCCTTTCCGAGGTGTAGCCAAACCCAATCTCCCGGCTCAAAGATCACTTCTTTTCGCCCTTTGTTCACGCTAGTCGATACTTGTTGGTTCTTTTTCTCGATCTGCAGTTTTACCTTTTCGTGTATGGACCGAACAAGCTCGGCTTTGCGTTTACCATCAGGGCTAACCCTTTCACTTACAGGTAAAGGAATCAAATCTAACAGGTTAGCAGTTAAAACCATAAACCACTTCAAAAGGCTTAAAAATCAGTTGAAGAATGTTTAGCATGATTATAAGCAAATTCAGCATGTGGTAAACATTCCTCCCACGTCCTAATATTCCGACTAATGATAGCCCGAAGTAATTGTGACAACGTACGGTTTACTACTTCAGTTTGACCATCAGTTTGGGGATGACTCGTGGTTGAAAATAGCAGTTTAGTACCTAGTTTTCCCCACAAGGTCTTCCAGAAGTAGCTAAGGAATTTGACGTCTCTATCTGACACAATTGTCTTCGGCACTCCATGTAGCCGAACTATCTCACGAAAGAACAAGTCGGCAATATGACTTGCATCATCTGTTTTGTGACAGGGTATAAAATGAGCCATTTTACTAAACCGATCAACTACCACAAAAACCGAATCTCTCCCATTTTTAGACCTAGGTAACCCCAAGATGAAATCCATAGATATATCTTCCCATGGCGATTGAGGTACGGGAAGTGGAGTGTAAAGTCCTTGAGGTAATACCTTGGATTTGGCCTTTCTACATGTTATGCAATTTATGCAAACTCTCTCCACATCTCGTTTCATCTTAGGCCAATAGAAATGGTCATGCAAGACATCAAATGTCTTTTCTACACCGAAATGTCCCGTGAGGCTTCCTCCATGAGCCTCTCTTACTAACAACTCTCGTATAGAACTAGAAGGAACACAAAGTTTGCTCTCTCGAAATAAGTACCCCTCTAGCCTATGGAACTTCTAAAATCCACTCTTTTCACAAGCAACATAGATACTACTAAAGTCCGGGTCTTTCTCATATAATTCCTTCATTAATTCAAAACCCAACAATTTTGTATCTAGAGTGGTGAGTAAGGTATACCTACGTGATAAAGTATCTGCAACAATGTTTTCTTTTCCTTGCTTGTACTTGATCACGTAGGGAAATGTCTCAATGAACTCCATCCACTTGGCATGTCGCTTGTTCAACTTGCCTTGGCTTTTGAGATGCCTTAGCGCTTGGTGGTCGGTATGGATCACGAACTCCTTCGGCCAGAGATAGTGTTGCCAATTCTCTAGCGTTCGAGCCAATGCATAGAGCTCCTTGTCATACGTAGGATAATTGAGGGTGGCACCACTCAATTTCTCGCTAAAGTATGCAATTGGCCTTCGTTCCTGCATCAACACACCACCAATACCTATGCCCGACGCATCACATTCAATCTCAAAAGCTTTATTAAAGTCGGGAAGAGCAAGTACGGACGAAGAACACAATTTTTCTTTAAGCTTGTTCTTGCTCTTTTTCCCATTTAAAACCAACTGTTTTCTTGATTACTTCAGTCAATGGTGCAGTAGTGTACTAAAGTGAGGCACAAATCGACGGTAGAAACTTGCTAAAACATGAAAACTACGAACATTGGCTATGCTAGATGGAGTACGCCATTCTTTAATTGCCCTAACTTTTTCTTCATCAACTTCTACACCATTGGCACTAACCACATAACTAAGAAACACAATTTTTCCAAGACAAAATTGACTTTTCGTAGGATTGGCAAACAATTTTTCTCTCCTTAGCGCGTCCAAAACAAGCCTAAGGTGTTTCACATGATCATTGAGCCCCCTACTATAAATCAAGATGTCATCGAAGTACACCACTACAAATTTACCAATGAAAGCACGTAACACGTGATTCATTAGTCTCATAAATGTACTTGGTGCATTCGTTAAACCAAACGGCATAACTAACCATTCATATAAACCCTGTTTGGTTTTGAAAGCCGTTTTCCATTCGTCACCCTCTTTCATTCGGATTTGGTGATAACCGCTTTTTAAATCAATTTTGCTAAAAATACTAGCACCATAAAGTTCATCAAGCATGTCATCAAGTCTAGGTATAGGGTGGCGATATTTTACCGTAATGTTGTTGACAGCTCGGCAGTCAACACACATTCTCCACGATTCGTCTTTCTTGGGCACGAGCAAGACCGGTATGGCACATGGACTTAGACTTTCCCGGACATACCCTTTCCTAAGCAAATCCTCCACTTGGCGTTGCAACTCCTTTGTTTCCTCGGGGTTGCTACGGTAAGCGGGGCGATTGGGAATCGCTACTCCGGGAATTAGGTCAATCTGATGCTCAATGCCTCGAATTGGTGGCAACCCGCTTGGCAATTCTTTGGGAAGGATATCATTAAATTCCTGCAAGAGAGAAGCAATAGAATTGGGGAGGGATTCAAGGTTAGAATTGAGCACTCGACCACTCTCGTTATACACTAACTATATCACTTGTTGGTCCGCCGAAAGAGCCCTCACAATTTCTCTCTCGCCTTATAAGAAGCACTCTTTCTTTTTCTCCTCATGCTCACTCTCCTCTCCTCTTACTCTCTCTTCTTTTTTTCCACTCAACTCTCGTCTCTCCTTTTCCTTCTCGTCCATTTCCTTTTTGAGTTTGACTTGATCTTCATACACTTGTCGTGGTGTCAAAGGAGCAAGTACAATTGGCTTTCCATTGAACTTGAAGCTGTATCTATTCCGATATCCATCATGTGTCACTTGTCTATCAAATTGCCACGGTCGGCCTAGCAATATGTGCGTGGCTTGCATGGGTACTACATCACATAACACTTCATCCTCATATGTTCCAAATAAGATAGGAATCTTCACTTGCTTGGTAACCCGAACCTCGCCTGTATCACTAAACCATTGCAATCGATACGGTGTCGGGTGTTTGATCAATGGGAGTCCAACCCTATCAATGAACGTATAGCTAGCAACATTCAAACAACTCCCCCCGTCAATAATCAAGCTACATGGTTTACCTTGCACTAGGCACCGAGTGTGAAAGATATTCTCCCGTTGAGAGGTCACTCCATCCACCTTCGCCTTCGTGCTAAGAGCTCGCCGTGTAACTAAAATCTCAGGGATAGTCATCACATATTGCTCATCCGAATTTTCCTCCTCCTCCTCTACAATAGGAGGGTTTTCTTCCCCATCCTCCGTCTCAATTTCCCCATTCTCCCGCACCACCATTGTTCGGCGATTAGGGCACTCCGAGGGAATGTGTCCTCGTCCTTGACATTTGAAACATTGGATTTCTCGATTCCGGAGGGGTGGTGCACCCATTGGCCTTTTCCCTTTATCTTCCCCCACCGGAGAAGACTTAGGGGTTTCACTCCGCCCTTTCCATGCCGGCTTTGGAGTTGTAGTCTTGTCACTACTCCATTTCGGTTTCCCAAAGTTACTACTTCCCCCGACTTGAGGTTTAATGTAACTCTTCTTCTTTAATTGCATCTCAACCTAGGCAGCTTTATATACCAATTCTTGAATATCGGCATAGTCGTGTAACTCAACAAGATTGGCAATTTTTCGATTCAATCCACTTAGAAACCGTGCCATGGTAGCCTCCTCTTCTTCACCTATATCTGCTCTAGTCATAAGAGACTCCATCTCTTGGTAATACTCCTCTACATTTCGTCCCCCTTGAGTTAACATTTGCAATTTATTGTAAAAACCCCGATAGTAATATGTAGGAACGAACCGCTTTCTCATTATCGTTCTCAACTCATTCCACGTACTCACCGAAGCTTCCAGATTTCTTCGCCTAGCAGTAGTAGTTTGTTTCCACCAACTAAGAGCATATCACGTGAATTATTTCACTAGAAGTGGAACTTTCTTCTCTTCCGGGATTCTATGAAATTGGAACACCAACTCTACTCTGCTTTCCCAATCCAAATAAGCATCCGGGTCGGCTTTACCTTGGAATGAAGGCACTTCAACCTTCACGTTTTTCACATCACTCTCTTCCTCACGTGGTCTCTCATTACCTCGACCTCCTCGGCCGCCTCTACCACCTCTACCACCTCTATATATCACCTTATATTCCTCCTCATCATCTTCTTCAAACTCCGGCCTACGAACATTCAACCTAGCTACCGATTGCTCAACATCCTCTCGTAACTGTTGACTCAACCGATGCTCCATTGCGGTCATAGAAGCCTGAAGAACCGACTGGATATCATCCAAGGTGGCAGCCCTAGATCCGTGTCCCTCGACTGAACCTGTATCGGACATGGTGTGCAAGTGTGTGCAAGACCTGTAGTGTCCTCTCATGAATATCACTCGTGTATATCACTCAGCACTCTCTCACTCAACACTCAATAATGCACTCACACTCTTTTGTCCAATCGAACTCAACGACCTTGATCAAGGTAAGATCTACTTGTTAGTTCACCAAAACAATGCCAAAGCAATTGCTTACCCCAAATTACAACTCACAGACGCAACGCAATGTAATGTAAATTACAACTCAAACAACAAGGCAACACAAGACAAACTAAATTACAACTCAATGTAAACCCTAGGACGTAAGACAATGTGACTCACCACAAGACGATACAATAACAATACAACACTAAGTGTCGCCAATGTATTGACTAACACTCGTTCAACGTAACATGGGAGCCATTGCTCGTTTTTTTTTTTTTTTCTCCTTTTTTTTTTTGACTTTCGTTTCTTCTCTTTTTTTTTTCACTACATACACTTACAAACACAATACCAAAACAAATACTAAGAATTGGATGAATTCTAAGCACAAAACTCAATTTGCACCAAGAACACCAAGAAAACACACTAAAATCCTACAAATTTAAAATTTGAAATTCAAGATTCTAATCCGATAACAATACCAACGATAACAATCTACGAATTATTAATAAAGGACATATACTATAAAAAACATAAAACAAGGGATAGATACCAGATGATTAGAATCTGTGCTCTGATACCAACTGATACGGACCTCGTTGGTCTTAATGCCAACGCAACCCAATCCAGATTGGATTAGACCCCAGAAAAGCCAATCACTGGTCACGATCGGAAACCTGACGACCTTCTACTCACGAAGTGACAACAATAGGCTAAAACCTATCACCTTCAACTGTGCGTAGTAGACAACCGGCAGGGGTGAACGCCACAAGAGTTGATCACGCTCTTGATAAGTTCGATTTGTTGAAAAAAACAACAAGAGAATTGAATCTCTCAAGAAAAAGCTCAAAGCTCTCTTCATACATATGAACCATAGTTAGTTTTACAAATGGTAGAGATGAGGTTGATATACTTCATCTCCAAGTTACAAAGCCACTTGGCAAGTTTACAAGCTATACATGTGGTAAAAATAATGATAAAAAACCAAAAAAAAATCTAACCAAAAGTCAAAAATCTACTTTATCCTCGCAGACAAGTCAATACGGCCGTATGGGACCGGTGTTACGGCCGTATGGCACTTTCTGCCCGAAAACTGTAAAAACTGGGATTTTGGTTGAAACGGCCGTATGGAAGTTCGATACGGCCGTATTGGAAATTTTGCCTGGACAGCCTTTGCTGTTTTGGTCATAACTTTTGATTCCGGAGTCCGATTGGGGCCAATTCAAAATGCGTTGGAAACTAGATTCGACGAGCTACGATTCATTGTGAAATAGCAATTTCGAAATTCAACTTGTATCTTGATCAACTAAAATGAGCAATCTTAACCATCGACGGACCTTATTTCTTGATCTTTCTCGTCCCTAATGCTCAAGTAGGTGATTTCTTTCATTTCATGAGTTCCCGTTGGACGTCCCAAGCTTGGAGATGACTCTTGGGAGACACTTTGACAAACTTCATTAACCCATGTCATCATTGCTCGTCCCATTTTCTTGGCTCGACTCCGAGTAATCAGCCCGATTGGCATGTGGGGTGTTTCCATTGTCGTGGAGCTATCCGGAATCGTATCAGATGAGGCACGTCATAAGTAGGCTATGAAAGCCTATCATCACATAACATTTACATGCAGTATTTATAACAATATTAATTGTAAATGCGCACATTTGGAAGAAACTTTTAAGAAAAGGGGATCTACTTAACCCTTAGCAGAGTATTGAGCTTACTAACGGTGAGAAATCAGTCCTCTAGCTGTCCGTACGCCTCGTCTAGTCAATAATGAGTTTAATTTGTGTTAACACTCTTAAATATTAAGTATCTATATGTAATATAGAAGTTTGTGGACCAAAATAGAAAGAATATAAAACTTTGGGGGTCAATTTGAAAGAATTTAATAGTTTGAGGACCTATTATGCAATAAAAGTGAACTAAAAATATTTTGGGCTCAATTAGAAGATTTTTAAAACATGAGGGACTAATATGCAATTAAATTTTGGGGGTTAAATTAAATAGGAAAAATAAATTGAAGGTTTAAAAGTGAAATAAAAGTTTAGGGGTCAAATTGCAACAATTGAAAGTTAGAGACTTGAACTTAAATAAAATTTGAGGGCTCATTTAAATAAAATAAATAAAATGGGGGATTAGATTTGCAAATAATATTGAGGGACTAAATTGTAGCAATTAAAAGCTTGGGATTTGAAAATTAAATAAAACTTGGGGACCAACTTAAACTAACTAAAGAGGATGAGGGACTTGTCTTGCAAATCTGGATTTAACACATGGATCGGGCCGGGTCATCTCCTCCTCACCCGACTATTTCTCTCTCCCGTCGGCTTTCTCTCTCGTCACTCGGCTCTCTCTCTCTTTCTCTCAGTTTCCAGCAGTTTGGCCGGCGAAAATGGCGGCGAAGGTGGAGTTGAGGGTGGTGAAGCTAGTGTTGAAGTCTATTGAAAGAGTTGTTGAGTATAGGGGGAGAAATCGTTGGTTGAAGGTTGAGGAAAATTTGGGTATTTTCAAAATTCGATCGATTCTCTAACTATTTTCGAAATTAAACGATCCTATGGTGTTCTAGGGAGCTAGAGGAAGGTGTGGGTGTGATTTTTGTGTTTTGATGTTGAAGTTTTGGACGTGGTTGAGTTTTGACCGAGGTTGAATATGGCGTGTATGTATTGTGTATGTATATGCGTGCGTGTGTGCGCGTTTTGGCGATGGAGATGACGGTGGATGGTGGAGGTCGTGGTAGTGGCAGCTGTGGGAGGTGGTGTTGCCGGTGGTGGAGTGGCGGTCGAGGTGGTGGTGACGGTGGAGTAGTATATACGTGTGTGTATGTATGTATATGTTCTAATTACCATAGAAATCAAATGGAAAAACACAAGAAATAGATTGTAACAATGGTGCGTTCTGTTTGTCGTTTTCAACCCGTTTTCTGTTTTCGAAAACGTTGAAAACGCGTTTTGTTCATCGTTTTCGAAAATACGTTTTCGAAATCGTTTTCAAGACTTGTATAGAAAACACGAAAACGTCTTTTTAACGTTTTCGGCGTTGTCTGTGTTAAATGTTGAAAACAAGGAAAACCCGTTTTCAGATTTTAAACTTTACATTTATTACATTTTAAACAAGTATAAACCAAATACGTTTTCTATTTTCTCTTCTCAAAAATAATTTTTTCATAACAACAAACCAAACATATTTTCAATTTTCTGAAAACAACAATTGAAAACAAAAAACACCAAAACATTTTCGAAAATGAAAACAGAAAATACAAAACAAACAGAACGCCCTAAGAATCTTACCACTTGGAGTTTGATTTGTTGAATGGGAATGAGTGGGATGAACTTGAAGGTGAAATGATGCTAGGGTTTGAGGGGATCCTAAAATGAGTATTTAAAGGGTTACCATCTCAAATGGGCTTATAATTGGGCTTAAAGTAAATATGGGATCGTTATTGAATAAAAACCAGACTTTATGGACTAAAATGAACAATTTCTAAAGTTCGGTCCTCAATTATAAATTTTGAAAATAAATAAATTTGTATAACTAATTAAATATAACAATAAATAATAAGAATTTCGACTAGACGAGCGTACACTATTTAAATTTTATATGTAAGGTCGTAGTGACACGTTCGAAATTTTATTTAATTAAATATATTTTATTTAAGAAGAATTTTCCGGTCACTACAACCTTACCCTCTTAAAATAATTTCGTCCTCGAAATTTAAACTTACTTGAAATATAAACTTACTTGATCTATAAGGTTTGGGTATATGGATAGGATTTCTTCTTCTTTCTCCCATGTTGCTTCATCCTTGCCATGACTACCCCATAGAATCTTAACTAGGGGAACTCTTCTATTTCTCAAGACATGGACCTTCCGATCTATAATAGTCACGGGTGTCTCTTGGTATGACAAGTCTTTCTGAATACCCAAAGATTGAAAGTTCACCACATGACTTGGATCATGGACATACTTCCTCAACTATGAGACATGAAATACATTATGCACCAATGAAAGCTCGGGTGGCAAAGCCAAGCGATAAGCTACTGTCCCAACTTCTTCTAGTATCTCGAACGGTCCAACGAACCGTGGTCTCAACTTCCCTTTCTTCCCAAAACGTATGGTGCCCTTCATTGGAGACACCTTGAGAAATACTTTCTCTCCAATCTCAAACTTCAAGTCCTTTCTCCTCTTGTCGGCGTAGCTCTTCTGTCTATCTTGAGCAGCCTTGATCCTTACTCTGATCTTCTCTATAGCCTCAACAGTTTTCTCTACCATTTCTGGTCCTAACATCTTCCTCTCTCCAACGTCATCCCAATAGATCGGCGATCGGCACCGTCGCCCATACAATGCCTCATAAGGCGCCATCCGGATTGTAGCCTGAAAACTGTTGTTGTAGGCAAACTCTACAAGTGGCAAATGAGTTTCCCAACTCCCGGCTAAGTCTAAAACACATGCTCTCAATATATCCTCCAATATCTGAATGGTACGCTCAAATTGACCATCCGTCTGGGGATGGTAAGCGGTATTGAATCTGAGCTTTGTGCCCATAGCCGCCTGTAAACTCTCCCAAAATCTCGAAGTAAACCTCGGATCTCGATCTGAAACGATGGACACAGGTACCCCATGAAGTTGA
This sequence comes from Jasminum sambac, assembly GCA_018223645.1. NCBI lineage: Eukaryota > Viridiplantae > Streptophyta > Magnoliopsida > Lamiales > Oleaceae > Jasminum > Jasminum sambac. The sequence goes on along the minus strand of CP073644.1, from coordinate 9,611,235 downwards.
ACAATCTCTCTAACATACTGTAACGACCGCAATAGAGAAATTTTAAATGTTCAACGCTTTACGACGTCGTTACGAGTTCTCGCTTAAAATGAAAATTTCAATTTATAAATAGCTTAGCAGAACAAAAATTAAAATGAAATTTAATAACTTGATCGGGTCGAATTATTTTATTTAGGGCCAGTAAAATTCTTCTAGTGGACCCTAGCCCAAATATCGATTTTAAAAGTTCATTTTAAATTCTATTGGGCCAACCCACTCTTAGAAATTGTGAAACGTGAGTTTTTTTTATCTGAGAAGACTCCAGCATACCACGTCTCCACAAACTCCTCTCTACTCACAACTCCCTACTCCTTCAACTATACATATATCCCACTCCAAGAATTCCCCTAAGTCACGTTCCCTGCCCCAAGCTACCACTAAGCTCCCATTCGTAACTTACAATACCAGAATCAGAGGAGACGTCCAAAATCCACAGCAAGCACAGATCAAAGCCAGGTACTCTACAAATCCTCTATGCGATAGTTTTGTGTACGCTGCATACTCCTTGGATCCTAATTAAAAACAAAAAAATAAAATAAGAAAATTCTACAACTAGCTCTTGTTTATTTGCATCTACTGCTAAAAGATCCATTATGCTCAAACAATGCACACGCACGTAGCCTTACACACATATATATGCACAATATATATACACAGCCGATGGCATGACCTCGTTCTTATGCCCACGCACATAATTTACCCAACCGATTTTCCTATACTACGAAATCCACCTAGCATTTGTTCATCATCCTCCACATGTCAAAAAACAAAAAAAAAAGAGAAAGAGGGTCGAGAGAAACAGAGACAATCGGCCATGGATGCCCACCTCCAACCTCTAATTTCCTCCATAGTTTGCTCCCAAATCAATAGCCGAACCTAGGGAGAACCTTATGTTTGAATCTTGTTGGCGATTTTGGCCGGAAAAGGCTCAACCTCGCCGGCGGTTTGGCTCGATAGCAGCCGATGGGGGGCCCATCTCAGCAGAACACCAACCGCCACTGCTGCTGCCGTGGAGTCGCCGCACCTTGGCAGTCGACGGTGGCTGCGGACGGCGGCAACGAGCGGTGGCGTCACGGCAACGGCTTCACCGGTTTTCCCTTCTTCCTCTTTCTCTCTGTGTATGTATCGCGTATGTATGCCGGGGTGAAGAAGAAGAGTGAAGGCCCAAACCCGTTTATAAAGCCCACTTCGAGAAATTGCAGCCTCAATCCCCTAACTTTCAACTTTTATTTAATTCAATCCCTTTAGTTTAGTATCTATTTTCAAATCGTTTAAAATGGTCCTCAAAATTTTGATTTTACTTCAATCCCCATCAATTGAATTTATAAAATTTGCAATTGAAGTCCCCAAGTTGCATTTTCACCTTAAATCAGTCCTCAAATTCGTCTAATCCTCTCAACCACGTCCCAATCAAGTTTTAAAAGTCCAATTCCAACCCCTATAATTTCGATTGAGCTTCGAATTAACCGTAGTTGACCAATTACTTCAATTCCTACCCCCAAATCAATACTTTTCTTTCAATTTAACTCCAAGCAACTTTTAAAGTTATCAATTAGGCCCTCCAACTTTTAAATAAATATTTAATGACTCGAATAAATTATTAAAGGGCAAATTTTAAGAATAAAATATTAAATCGTGTTAATTGTTCTGCTAGGCGCGATTTACGAGGCACGTTAAGCACAAGCTTTCACATCAGCTCTAGCTCAAGGATTTCTACAAGTACTGCTAATTGAGGTGGGGATTACTTTGCAACGTGTTATTTTTAGTTGACCATGTTGTATGTTCTACGTGCTTTTATAATTGCAAAATGCATGATAGTTGTATTTTTACGGATTGTCGTGAGGGGCAATCACCTACGGGATGTCGTCGGGGGCATCCAATCTTTGTGATGGACCCAAGTTTCCATCTTCTACGGGATGTCGTTGGGGGCATCCAAACTATGTGATGGACCCAAGTTTCCATCTTCTACGGGGTGTCGTTAGGGGCATCCACCTTTACTTCTCGCTATGCACACGATTGTAACTGCGTGTATGTCATGTGATATGGTTGGCTGATTTTTGGCTGTTTTCCCCACTGAGTATGACTTCGTTGTACTCACCCCTTTATTTTAAAACTTTTTTTTTCAGATTGAGGAGGTCGACGTGGCGGCGGCGGCAAGCGTGGCATTATCAAGACTTTTAATTTATTTTATTCAAATTGTTTAGCCCTTGAACATTTTAAACTGGAAGTGATCGTTGGATCTTCATTTTTCCACATTGTAGGGATTTCGAATATCGAATTGTTTATTTTCCGGAAACGTATTTATCTATTTAGAAATATTTAAATCTCTTTATTATCAAGGAAAAACAAAGGAACTTATCGAAATCTCGTGTGAAGTTAAAGATTTAGAACATTTTGTAGCGCACTGGCTTTTCGAAGTTGGGGTGTTACAATACAATTGTGCCAACTGGTCAACACTGAGAGCCATCCTAACGGGTAGAAAATGCGCGGACTTTGTAAGTCGATCCACAATCACCCATACGGCATCGTGTCCTCTCGAGGATCTTGGTAGAGCCGTCACGAAATCCATAGTAATCTTCTCTCACTTCCACTCTGGCATCTCCAAGGGATTCAACAATCCCGACGGCCTCTGGTGTTCAGTTTTAACTTGCCGGACAGACTAAGCATCTCGCCACAAATCTCGCAATGCAACCTTTCATATTCCTCCACCAAAAGGTATCCCGTAGGTCACGGTACATCTTCGTTCCACCAGGATGTGCTACATAAGGAGTCGAGTGAGCCTCTGTCATAATCTCATCTCTTATCTGCTCATCTTTCGGCACACACAAACGCCCTCTAAACACAAGTGCTTCATCTGAAGCAATCTCAAAGTCAATCCTCTTACTAGTCCCAACCTCCAATCTGATCTTTTCAAGGAACTTAACCTTCATTTGGGCCAGTACAATTCGACTTCTCAAGTCTGGTTGGACAATTAAGGTTGCTAGCTTGCCCGATCGCCCACTCGACGGAGCTCGTAACCAATCGACTCTTCAACTCCTCAAAACTCTTCTCACACTGATCGGTCCAATGGAACTTAACACCCTTCTTAGTCAACTGAGTCATGGGACCCTCAATCTTGGAAAAACCCTCAATGAATTGTCGGTAGTATTCGGCTAACCAGAGAAAACTCCTTACTTCTCCAACATTTGTAGGAGCAGACCAATTCATCACATCTTCGACTTTGGAATGATCAACTTCAATGCCCTTGGCCGTTACAATATGACCCAAAAATCCAACTTTTTCAAGCCAAAATTCATACTTCTCGAACTTGGCATAAAGCCTCTCTTTCCTCAACGCATCAAATACAATCCTCAAATGTTCTCCATGCTGATCAGAATCTCTTGAATAGATCAAAATGTCATCGATAAACACGATGACGAACTTATCCAAATACGGATGAAAGACACGATTCATCAAATCCATGAACACTGCCGGTGCATTCGTGAGACCGAAAGGCATCACTGTAAACTCATAATGCCCATATCGTGTCCTAAATGTTGTCTTTGGTATATCTGTCGACTTGATCTTCAACTGGTGGTATCCTGACTTCAGGTCAATCTTCGAGAAAACCGAAGCACCCTTCAATTGGTCAAACAAATCCTCAATTCTTGGTAGAGGGTACTTATTCTTTATCGTCAACTTGTTGAGCTCCCTATAATCAATGCACATCCTCATACTCCCGTCCTTCTTCTTAACGAACAAAATAGGTGCTCCCCACAGAGACACACTCGGCCGGATAAAACCTTTCTCAAGAAATTCTTCCAATTGAACCTTCAACTCTTGCAATTCCTTCGGTGCCATTCGGTATGGGGCTCCCGGTACTAGATCGATAGCAAATTCCACTTGCCTATTGGGTGGGACACTTGGCAAATCATCGGGAAAAACGTCTTTATACTCACACACAATAGGCACAGAATCCCATGGAACCTCATCTATAGATTCGCCTCGAAGGCTAACAAGATATCCCATGCTATTTCCCTTGGCCAATATCTTCTCCGCTTGTAGAGCCGAGACAAGGCGAGGAAGCGTCTTAATCTTCGACCCATAGAATCTAAACACTTCTTCCCCATCCTTTCGAAAAACAACTTCTTTCTCATGGCACATGATGGCGGCATGGTTGGCACTCAACCAATCCATACCCAAGATAATATCAAAATCTCTCATCGAAATCACATTCAGATCCGCCTCTAGCACCATCCCATCAAAGTCTATCGGTACAGTCTTGGCTACTCTATCAGTCTCGATAGTCTTTCCTGATGGTAGGCTAACCTCAAGTATGCTATCAATTTTTTCAACTAACAAATCCATTCTATCCAAGCACGCATCAGAAATAAACGAGTGCGTAGCACCCGAATCTATCAACACATAAACAGGAATACCAAAGATAGATAATGCACCTGTGATCGTATTAAGAACACACATTTAGGGAGGAGTGATAGGTAGTTAACGATGGCATACTAGAGAGCACTAGAGTAAGTGATATACCTGCAATCACATCAACATCTCCCGCGGCATCCATAGCAAAGACTCTAGCGTTCCCCTTCCTCGCTTGCTCAGCCTGCTTAGACGGTCCCTCATTGTTCCTAGCTTGCGTGGAACGACAATCTGGTGCAATATGGCCCGGCTTCCCACACTTGAAACAAACACCGGTGCCCCAAAGACACTCTCCCCTATGATACTTCTTGCACCTCGGGCACTGGGGGACGTCTCCTGAAATCTGACCCTTAGTCGGTCCATGGCTAGGCTTCTTGTTGGACATCTGATTCTTGTTCTTGTTCTTGTTCTGATTCTGGCTTGGGCCTTGCCACTTCCTCTTTCCTTGGAACTTTTGGCCACCTTGATTTCCCTTATCATTTTTTCTTCCATAACATAGGCCACAGTCTGAGCTTTGCTAACAACTTCCCCATACGTGGGGAGCTCAAGAACACTAACAATCTGGCGAATCTCGGGGCGTAGGCCCATCTCAAAGCGGCGTGCCTTCTTCTCCTCCGAATCAACAAACTGAGCCGCAAATCGAGATAACTTGTCAAACTTCCTCTCATAGTCGATTATATCCATGTCGCCCTGCTTCAGATCCAAGAAATCCCTCTCCTTCCTGTCACGAAGGGCCCGTGGAAAGTACCTCCTCCTCAATCCTTCCTTAAACTGCTCCCAAGTGAAGGCCCTTTGTTGCTCGACACTCCTAGTCCGAGTGTCCGATGCCCACCAATGGCCAGCATTGCCCTTCAACATAAACTCAGCACATAACACCTTCTGATCATCAGGGCATGAGATGTGTCTGAAAATCCTCTCAATCTCCTGAATCCACTCTTCAACAGCTAGAGGACCGCTCTCACCGTCGAATGTGGGTGGATTGTACTTCCTAAACTGCACAATCGATGACACGGCGGGGACAATTGGAGCAAGCGGGGAGGAGCTTGCGCCAAATTCTGAACACACTGCATAAAATTCCTCATAAAAGTAGCCGGGTCAACCTGATTAGGATCACCCCACGTGTAGCGACCCTACGGGTCGAACCATCTTCCTAAGCAATCAAACCACACAATACAAAGACCACGTTATATCCCCATCACAGCCAATCGCAAGTCATTACAATCCCATCTCAATGCATTACATCAAAGTAAAGTCACAAACACCATTAATATAGGCAATAGGGATAGCAATACCCTCACATGATAGTCAATAGGTTCTTCAAATCATGAAGTCAATCTCGAGGACTAGAAATATTACAAAATACACTTTAATTCATGCTTTATTCATCATGTGATTATTTCACCTTAAGCTCAAACTTGGTTTCTTTCTCTCTATTCGGATACAAGCACTTCATTTCTAACTCACATAAAACATTATATCTTACATAAAACATTTCATCTCATGTATCCAAAAAATGAACAATAAAATCTTCATAAAATAACTTATTTACCTCGGAGTCGGCGAAGAGGCGATGGTCGTGGTACCTCTTAGGATTTTAAAACTCTGAAATTTTCTCAAAATTTGTTTTGAAAATACTTCAAAAATGTGCAAGTCTACAGAAACGTAGACCCGCTCTGATACCAAGCTGTAACACCCCGAGTTCTAAGAACCCGGAACGTTAGTTCTTTCTTTAAAAACACTTAAATTCTTTAAACCAGAATTTTTTTTATAATACCAATAAATGCGGAAAGATAACAAATAACTAAAATGCGGAAATAATTTTAAAATAGCATAACATTTTAGAATTATCTCACATCTGTTCAATCTCTAATAGTTTCAAACATTTAAAACATTCGAGTGACATACTTAGACAACTTGAGTTCACAAAAGAAATAACGGCGGAAATGAAGTTTCTTATTAAATAAGCCCTAAAGAGCCTCCATGCCTCGCCAAGCCTCGAACTCCCTAATCTGCAATTTGTTCATTAAATAGAGAAAACGTGAGTATTTAAAATACTCAGTAGATCCCGCGCACAACAATTAATATATATTACAAATTAACAGCACATAATAATAAAATACGAACAGGTATGAAATACAAGTTCGTTCATCATCCCTCTAAATCGTGCACGTCATCATAGTGTTTAGTAGCACGTCGTTGTAAAATATTAGGCTAAAAGCCTATCATCATAATGCTATTGAAACACGTCGTAAGTAGGCTAAGAGCCTATCGTCATAGTGCCGAGGAAGCACGTCATAAGTAGGCTAAGAGCTTATCGTCATAGTGCCGAGGAGGCATGTCATAAGTAGGCTATGAAAGCCTATCATCACATAACATTTACATGCAGCATTTATAACAATATAAATTGTAAATGCGCACATTTGGAAGAAACTTTTAAGAAAAGGGGATCTACCTTAACCCTTAGTCGAGTATTGAGCTTACTAATGGTGAGAAATAAGTCCTCTAGCTGTCTGTACGCCTCGTCTAGTCAATAATGAGTTTAATTTGTGTTAATACTCTTAAATATTAAGTATCTATAAGTAATATAGAAGTTTGTCGACCAAAATAGAAAGAATATAAAACTTTGGGGGTCAATTTGAAAGAATTTAATAGTTTGAGGACCTCTTATGCAACAAAAGTGAACTAAAAATATTTTTGGCTCAATTAGAAGATTTTTAAAACATGAGGGACTAATATGCAATTAAAGTTTGGGGGTTAAATTAAATAGGAAAAAGAAATTGAAGGTTTAAAAGTGAAATAAAAGTTTAGGGGTCAAATTGCAACAATTGAAAGTTAGAGACTTGAACTTAAATAAAATTTGAGGGCTCATTTAAATAAAATAAATAAAATGGGGGATTAGATTTGCAAATAATATTGAGGGACTAAATTGTAGCAATTAAAAGCTTGGGATTTGAAAATTAAATAAAACTTGGGGACCAACTTAAACTAACTAAAGAGGATGAGGGACTTGTCTTGCAAATATGGATTTAACACATGGATCGGGCCGGGTCATCTCCTCCTCACCCGACTATTTCTCTCTCCCGTCGGCTCTCTCTCTCGTCACTCGGCTCTCTCTCTTTCTCTCAGTTTCCGGCGGTTTGGCCGGCAAAAAGGGCGGCGAAGGTGGAGTTGAGGGTGGTGAAGCTAATGGTGAAGTCTATTGAAAGAGTTATTGAGTATATGGGGAGAAATCGTTGGTTGAAGGTTGAGGAAAAATTTGGGTATTTTCAAAATTCGATCGATTCTCTAACTATTTTCGAAATTAAACGATCCTATGGTGTTCTAGGGAGCTAGAGGAAGGCGTGGGTGTGATTTTTGTGTTTTGATGTTGAAGTTTTGGACGTGGTTGAGTTTTGACCGAGGTTGAATATGGCGTGTATGTATATGCGTGCGTGTGTGCGTGTTTTGGCGATGGAGATGACGGTGGATGGTGGAGGTCGTGGTAGTGGCAGCTGTGGGAGGTGGTGTTGCCGGTGGTGGAGTGGCGGTCGAGGTGGTGGTGACGGTGGAGTAGTATATACGTGTGTGTATGTATGTATATGTTCTAATTACCATAGAAATCAAATGGAAAAACACAAGAAATAGATTGTAACAAGGTAAATAAAATGGACAATAGTTAAAAATAGAAAATGAAGATGAAAAGTTAAGAATCTTACCACTTGGAGTTTGATTTGTTAAATGGGAATAAGTGGGATGAACTTGAAGGTGAAATGATGCTAGGGTTTGAGGGGATCCTAAAATGAGTATTTAAAGGGTTACCATCTCAAATGGGCTTATAATTGGGCTTAAAGTAAATATGGGATCGTTATTGAATAAAAACCAGACTTTATGGACTAAAACGAACAATTTCTAAAGTTCGGTCCTCAATTATAAATTTTGAAAATAAATAAATTTGTATAAATAATTAAATATAACAATAACTAATAAGAATTTCGACTAGACGAGCATACACTATTTAAATTTTATAAGTAAGGTCGTAGTGACACGTTCGAAATTTTATTTAATTAAATATATTTTATTTAAGAAGAATTTTCCGGTCACTACAATGTTATGCCCATTGGGTATGGAGATTGAGAAGATAGACGCTTGTGCAAATGATTGTATATTGTATCGGAATGAGTACAGAGATTTGAATGTGTGTCCGAAGTGTGGGATATCAAGGTATAGGAGAAAGAACAACAATGATAGTTGCGCGGGCAAGAACGGCCCTCCAGCAAAGGTATTATGATATTTACCTATCATTCCAAGGTTTAAGCGCTTGTTTGCAAATGCAGATGATGCGGCCAAATTGTTGTGGCATGCAGAATGGAGGAAAAATGATGGAAAACTAAGACATCCGGCTGATTCCCCTGAATGGTGCAATTTCAATAGGAGATTTCGAGATTTTGGGGATGAAGATAGGAATCTTCGTCTCGGATTATGTACAGATGGAATGAATCTACACAGCGACATGAGCAGTCGACATAGCACTTGGCCGGTACTTTTGGTGATCTATAATCTCCCTCCCTGGCTATCTATGAAGCGCGAATACATGATGATGTCATTGCTAATCTCAGGTCCGAAACAACCGGGCAATGATATCGACGTGTATTTAGCACCTCTAGTTGATGATCTAAGGAAGTTGTGGGCGGAGGGTGTGGAGGTGTTTGATGTTAATCATCGGGAGAATTTTAATTTACGTGCAATGCTATTTTGTACCATAAATGATCTTCCAGCTTTTGGTAACCTGTCGGGTTACACAATTAAAGGTGGTAAGGCATGTCCCGTGTGCGAAGATCCCACTTGTAGCCTATATTTGAATAATTGCAAGAAAAATGTGTACATGACTCTTTTACTTTTTAGTCGTGTAATAAACTTCTAAATTCGTCTTTTATGTAATAGGTACATTCATCGGAACTGCCAGCTGTATGAAATACCATTTGGTTTCATGAATCCGTCGCTAATAGCTGGAGTTATGGTTAGATCTCAACATACGGATGCTTCACGATACATCAATGATGCGTTGTGCAACTTAAGTGATTGGAAATATATTTTGGCGCCATACCACCAAGAGTAAGATCACTCACACTTTAATTTGTGAATATTATAAGTTCGAAATTCATACATATGTTACTAAAAAGTTAATTGTCACATTTGTTAGTCATCACTGGTTATTGCTTGTCATTGAGCCCTCAACCAAACGGTATACACAATGGATTCATTGGCAAATCAGAAGAGAAATTTGGTTATCAAGTCGCGCATAAGCGTGTAAGAGAATATCCAATGATTTTCATTTCATTTATTGGTTTGTTTGATAAGTTGGAGTTTAGATCGCTTCTTATATATTAATATTATGCATATACTTTAAACATTCAGAGCTTTCAGAGTGATGTGGGATAAAAAGGGTGCACGACGAAGCAGCGTTCAATGGAAACTACTTCCGGTATGTACATCAATTAATTATTTCCACTAAAGGGTATTTGCAATTTAAAAGGTGTAGAAATAGATATAGATTCAGCTAATTAAAAATATTGAATCTATATTACAATTGAATGATTAATAAAAAAAATTAATGTTGCATGTTTCTTTTAGTTTTCGTGTCCAAATTTGACGAATTTTAATTTTTTATCACAGCAAAATTAAATCATAAAAAATTACTAATTTCAATTAATTTTTATATTTTTAATTTATTTTTTAAAATAATTAATTATTTCTAAAATTAACTAAATGGACCAATCTAATCACGTTACAAGTTTCATTTAATTTTTACTTAAAATTTTAATGATTTCTAATTTTGTATCACAATAAAAATAAATCTGAGCGAAATTGCTGATTTAGATTAATTATTATTTCTTCACTAATTATTTATAAAAATAATTAATTATTTTAAAAATTAATTAGTTTGTCGAATATAATTTTTAAATTTTAAGGTTATGCTTTTCTTTTAATTTTGTGTAAAAATTTAATGAATGCGTATTTTATGTCACAAAATAATCAAGTCTTAGTGAAATTATTAATTTTAATTATTATTTTTTAAAATTAATTTTCACTTCGTAGTTAATTATTTATAAAAAAAGGCTCTGATTCTATATATAGATATAAATCTATAGATTTAGATTAAAAAATAATAAAATAATAATTATCAATACTTATGCAAGAAAAGGAAATTTAGATTTAATATTTAATATTTAATATAAATAATGGTTGACAAATTTATTTGTTAGGATTGATTATTAATTAATAAAACATAAAAAATTAAAAGACAAAAAACTTGTAGAGGATAAGTTTGAATCATTGGAGATTTTGAAAAATCTAATTTTGACTGTATACATTCCCTTATTTTTGTGTGGATAAGATTTAATATAAATAATAATTAGTTAATTCATTTGTTAGGAATTGATTATTAATTAATAAAAAAAAATAAAAATAAAAAAGGCTTAATTTTAAGAGGGGAAACTAATTAATCTATTTAAAAAATAGGCTAAAAATTTTGTGCTTTTCTTTATATAAATATAGATTTGACCTCATATTAATTCAATACATTAGAGAGAATTTAGGATAGTGGAGCTCTAAACTTGTGATTATTGATTTGCCTAAGGGCTAAAGGTGATGACATGAAGCATAGAGGATGAACAAATATATATGACACGTATATACTTCACTCAATTCGAGGATAGCTACATGACTTCTTGGCAGATTAAGAGAGCACTTAATTCGATCGAGTTACGGCCTAATCGGGATCTTAGATCATTGTTGTTTCACTAAAGTTTCATTTAAGTTTGGTTTTTAACTATTTATTGTAGGGATTTACCAATTTTATTTAGCGCAATATTATATTTCATTAAATACTATCTGAACAAAATTTTGCACTAACAAAGTGATAACACATTAAAAAAAATTAAGATAATATGTAACGTGGTATGTGTTAAATTATTATCTTGTCTTCACTATTACCATGCAAGCATATTGAGGTTTTTTAAAATTTTTTTACTTGAAATAGTAAGCATATTGAGTTATTTAGAGAGTAATTGAAACAAAAGTGAAAATCAACTTCCAACACATGATTTTTTCTGTTTCAAAAAAATTGATAATTTGTACCCACAAATTGTAAAAAATTTGAATTCTAAGCCGTTTTCTACTTAGTCCAGGAAAAAAAAAAAAAAAAGAAAAGGGGCACCATATGGTTTATTTGTGTCCTAAACTATGCCATCGCCACCATTGCACACCGACCACACCAAAGGCACAATGTAGCAAAATCACTAACGCCACACGGCCCACACGACAACGCCAACGATGAGGCCCATGACTCCACCGTCATCATTGATAGTGCAAAGACAAACCATGATAGCGACAACACCACCGTTGCTAAGGTGTTGAAAAATTTCATCTACGAGGGTCGCAATATGAAAAAAACACAAATAATTGTAAGAAATTAATCACAGTAAAATGAATGAAGAACTTAAAATTAGCCACAGCATAGAAGGAAAACACAGAATTTTAGGCTAAAACACGATTCGAGATCGCAACCCTAAAGCGATTATTGCAACCCTTTCATTGTAGAGATTGCTTACGGGATTCGCCGGCAACAAGTTTTGAGGAGTTATCAAGCCTTTGATCAAGTTTATATCAAATAAAAATATAAACTTGATTGAATTTAATGAACACTTTTAAAAATTTGAGATTGGGAGGGACTAAAGGCACCATCAAATGTACTTAGCATACCCCATTAAAAAATACAAAAAAATTAATATCACTAGGCACACCCCAACTATACACCCATTTCACCCTTGGAATTAAAAAAAAAAAAACCCCACCCACCCCATCCCACCCCACCCCACCCCACCCATACCTTCTTTACCCTAAACACTCTACAATCAAAGTTCACTCATTTTTTGAGCTCTATATTTCATAATGAATCGTGAAAATGATATCTTTTTCACCAATATAAGTGTTCTTTAATCTTTATTGTCTCAAAAAATATCATTTTGCTTCTTTTTTCGCACACATTCAAATTTTTTCGTAGCTGTCCATTCATCCTTGGTTCGATAAACGCGCAACTGCTCGTTCATCCAATGTTGGATGAACCGTAGTAATTTAAGTTTTTTATTTGTTGGCATTGTATTTGATTTGTCGCGAGCTTACTGTTTGTGTGCCTTATAGGATTTAAACATGCAATCTACAGAGGCAAGTGTCTTGTTAAACTTACCTAACACTTGTACCGTTTTGATTGACAATTGACACTAATTTAGAACGCCATATATGACCTAATTCAATTGGCTGGTGAACCAAGCAAAATAAAAAACAATCAATGATCTAAAATACAGTAAATAAACGATATTTTACTCTGAACAAATGTAAAGCAATACAAGTGGTGTATCATTCGAAACTAAATACAACATCATCAATCAACGACATCTACGTCGTGCAACTGGATCCGCCAATGATTCGCCTTCGGACGAATGCCACCTGGATGGAAGAGATGTATTCAAATCACGTTGGACATACCAACAAACGAAAAGTTTAAATTACTACTGTTCATCCAATATTAGATGAACGAGTAACTTTCGGTTCATCCAACGTGGGATGAACCGGAAGTTACTCGTTCATCTAATATTGGATGAACAAGAATGAACAAGCAGTTACGAAAAAACTTGAATGGGTGCGGAAAAAAGACGTAAAATGAGATTTTTTTTTCGAGACAATAAAGGTCAAAGAACACTTATATTGACAAAAAAAGATGTCATTTCCATGATTCATTATGAAATATAGAGCTTAAAATGGGTGAAATTTGATTGTAGACTGTTTAGGCTAAAGAAGGTATGGGTGGGGTGGTGGTTTTTTTTTTTTTTTTTTTTTTTTTTTTTTTTTTTTAATCTACAATACATGAAGGATATTTTGGGTATTTGACAAGAGGGTATTTTTATCCGGAAAAAAGATGGGGTGTACTAAGTAAACTTATGGGTGCCTTTAGTCCCATCCTTTCAGATTTGGTTAAAAATTTGAGATTTGGATCTTTAATTGAATTGTAAGATAAAGTAAATGATTTTATCCTACTGTGATTTCATGTTCCTTAATGAAGAGGTATGCTTCCCAAAATCATAAAGTTACCTATTAGGATGAAAACCCACTTCAAAATCAATGCATGGACACAACTTTTCACACCAGAAATGCTTGTATGGCCATGAGAATGTCCTTCACAACCGTACAACACATTCCAAAAAATTTCTTTAGAATGTGCCATTCGGCCTCATGGGCAAAATTATTTATTTATTTATTTATTTATTATTATTATTATTTTTGTTGCGTGTAGCAATCCACACTGGTATATATTTGAACAACTTTTGGAAATATATTCCCAACATAAAGTAACCATAAATATCGTCCCAAAGAGAAGCAAAGAGCATTCAACAACCAAATCCAATGGTAAAAACTGATCGCAAGAGAAACAACATCTAAACAACATTGCATAATGCCAGTAACTTTTATACTACGAATTATGAAGCATTACACTGTCAGCCATATTAAAGTTTCAATGGAGAAACTCCAAATAAATTCAATATTTGCTTTATCCATCACTTACAACAGTGTACGTGTGTTTGTCTCTGTGTATATATATTACATACCTCACCAATCTGCAGCACAAATATATTAACCAGATGAAATGAGCTGTGCAGTAAATTTCTTCAATTTACGGCACGCGTCCATGCAAGTCCGCCATTTGGCTGCTGCACATCTCTGGTAAATTCAAAACTGCCACTCTTTCAATGTCAACTGAAGTTAGTGTAAATGAAACTTCACCAATTTGGATTCCTATTTTTCTGGAGTTGTCTCACAAATACAGCCCGGGAGAGGATTTGCATAAAAACTCTCTTCCAGCTTTGGGAACTCGCCCGGTTCCCTCATATAAGGGCCTCCATCACGGTTCTCATGCAGCTTTTTCACTTTAGAGCTAAATTTCTTCCATGTGATTTGCCCGTCATCCAGTTTATCCACTAGTTTTACAAAATTCATCCTGCAATTGAAAGTTTAAAAAGATAAAATAAAATGCATTATTCGGGCGAGCTTAGTTGTTTCTCAATGCTATACTTGACTTATTGGGTTTTGCTTCTTGAAACAAATAAACAAAGCTTATGTTTGTTTGAACTTTTTTAACCTAAAATCAACCTCTGCTTTGTCAAAGTCAAACATCAATATCAACCACACGTCTTACATCATCACTCATTATTATCCACACACCTCGAGAACCTTACCACTATCATAGCCAAAAAATTTAGTTTTTAGCAAAATAAAAGTTTTTGCAAACATTATATAAGCTATACGTACATTTTAAATTTTTTCTGCTTATAATTTAACTTCCACTAGTCAGTTAAAACTCAATCCTCAACATTGAGCACCCATATCAAATCACTACACATTATCCTCCACACATCTCGTGTGGTCCCCATTGACAAGATAAAAGCTTACTCAAACACATGCTAAATTTGGCAAATTATATTTAACTCAAAACAGTGGGATATTTGGATGTTACCTGTCAGGATTGATAGTTTTCTTGAAATTCTCGAAACGTCTATGACCTTGTACTGCTTTAGCCATATTGCCATCATAAGTGTACACAAAAACATCACTCAAAAGAGCAACAACATAATCCAAACCAGCCAGCATATTTTGGTGATTCCGGAAAGGATCCAACTCTTCATTGGTTGAAAGAGTCGAGTGGGAAAAGATATTAGGAAAACTCTCGGTGAGATATTGCATGCTACCATTGCCAAAAGCTTCACCAGCTACCAAGTATATTCTAGTGCTGGGAGGGAACCCCAGGGCTTTGAGCAAGAGGGCAGTCTCCCTTGGAGTCAAAGGGCACCCACCAAGCTTTCTTCTTTCTACTCCATCTATCTCTTTTTCCTTCCAGTGACTGACTTCATAGCGCATTTTGAGCAGTTCTTCATCTTCTTCAGTTGTCAAGTTGTGACTGCATCCAGTAAATGCAAGCATATCCTTCTCATACCTGCAAGCATAAAGCTAATCAGTTAAAAACCGTATTACAGAAAGAATTTTTAACGAGTACAAGAAGCAACAAGGCAACATGGAGATACAATCTCCATAAAGTGTCTTTCTCTTTCTACCCCAAACAAAAAACTAGGTCTCTGTTTTAGCTTCTTTCTGCATAAAAATTACTCCCTCCGTCCCAATTATATAGTCATCTTCCATTTTTTCACACTGTTTAAGACAGTCATTGGAGAAATAAGTAATACAAATGAGTTTTCTACTTTACTCTTATTTCAGGTGTATATAAATAAATAAATAAATTATTGGAACTATCAAATCAATTAAAAGTACGCAAATTAAATGATGGTGTGATAGTAAATGAGCAAAAAGAAGTCTATATTGTCAGGACAACCAAAAAGGGAAAAGAGATCAATAAAATTGGGATGGGGGGAGTAACTTACACTACTCCTAGTCAAACTTCAATATTAACAGCCCATCTCAATTCTCAAATCACTATTTATTATTATCCACGTGTGCATGGTCCCAAATCTGAATATGAATTAGTATAGATTGTTTATTCTGTTCAGTTTGGTTTAGTTTTACATCCAAAGCATGTGCTAGAAAACAAGGCATTTGTGCAGTTAGTTTCTAGTGGGCCCATCTCCTTAAAGAAGCCATAATAGCGATTATATCCCATTATTAAAACCTTGATATTGAAGTTGCAATCTTTCTGATATCAGCCAGAGCAGCAAAGAATGTGCCAGACGACCAACAACAGCTGATAGACATGCCATATCCATGTCAAATTTAAGAGACTCCAATCATAGACAAGAGAAAAACTTATGGACGACAAACATATAACATATTTAAGATTTTCTAAGTTGAGATAGTACTTTAATTTTAAGAATAGAATTAGAATCTTTGTTTAGTTATGTTATACGGTTTCTATGTTCGTTCTTTGGCTTATTTTCTTGGATCTTACTTTTAGGACTTGAATGCAGTAAAAACTTGTGAAACCAAAAGCAAACCTCAAATGCAGTGCAAGATAAGGACTTCCGTTGAGTTGCATTCTTGATACCAAAGTTTCTCCAAGTTCTTCAATTGAAGCAGAGTACTTTAGTGCTCTGTAGTTAACATGGCAACGTAGCTTTTGTATAGAATTGGGGAGACCATTGTTTGCCAGCCGAGAATCCGTATGAGTAAAATACATCATTTTATGCTGCTTCAAAAGTGGAAGTATCTCTTGTTTATAATAAGGAACCTGCTCAAACAGTAACGTGGATTACGTAATAGAAGAACTCATGGAAATTGTTTAAAAATAAAAAATAAAAAGAGAATGAAAGATTAGAAGACTACCTTAGACCAAGATATTGGTGTCTTAGCAAAAGGTTCAATTTCCTCATACTCGGGAGGTAATGTATCAACTACGTGAATGTCATCCTTCAGAGACTCGATGAAGTGTTTCCAATCAAACAAATCTTTGAAGCCACTGGATATACCATAAAACAGAAATATACCAGTTGTTAGAAAGTGATGATAGCAAGAGTTAAAACATTCGTATGTAGTCTAAAGAAATCAATAAGCACCTATCATCAGCCCAATATGAAGTGTGATCAAGAGACGGAAGAACAAGAGTCGCCTTCATAATTTTAGCAACAGCAACCATATCACAAATCTGCACTCTAAAATTATTTGTTTATCAGATTATAGTTAATAGAATAGTACTTAATGCGAAATAGTGAATAATCAGAACATATAATCACCAGACCCCAAATCTCATCTGATTTAAACCACCATTCGCATTAATAAGAAGAAAACCATTGGTTTTCATATCCGGTTCTGCAAGAAAAAGGAAAAAAAAAAATCTCACACATAGGATGATAAGCAGCTTTATGTGAAGGCAATGCAAATTTATCAAACTTCTCACAGTGCTTACTTTTGTGACTCATTGGTCGATCGATGCATTGGGTGAAATTCTTGCTATTAGGCTTCGACCAAATCCCTGAATACTGAAAAAACAGTCAATTTTTAGAAATGATTGTATTTCCACTAGGTAGTAAAAACGAAAACTTTGGAATAATTTAGGAATAATGCTAGGTGTATAACTAATTTGTACAATTAGGTGTACAATCCTACAATAGAAGGCCATGAAACATGCCATTTGTACCCCCTTTGCATTGGTGGGTCGAACTTTCTATTAGAGAATTGTGCAACTGGCTGTACAAATTAGTTGTACACCTAGTGTAATTCAGCACTTACATCAGCCATACTATTTTGACTATCCACCACGGTCGAGGAAACCATCATTAGTGTCCTTTCCAACTCACTCTCTGTCCCTCCTTCATTAGTTTCTCCATACCTATATCCATAGTCGCGCCAACCTTGATCCTTCAAAATTGGATGTGTTAATGAGGAGTCATATAAGCCCTAGAGAAGTTATTACATTGATTTGCTTTTCAAAGTTAGCCCTTATGCCTGGTAGAATATCAAGATCTTCCCTTGATCATTAAATACAAAAATTTATTTACAACTTTAGAAACCGCTAAAAATAAGGAAAATGTCAATAAGAAACCTGGGAAAACAAAGTATATTTATTTCAAGATGCCAAACTAACTCCCAAATCAATTCAACAAAGGTTTTAACAGCCTAAAAGAGGAAATATATAAATCTGAAATAAGCAAATTAAACAACAAAAGGTAATATTTATTTCAAGAAAGTAAAGAAACCTGATTGTATCCAACTCGATCAATGGCAGATCCAAACCATCCAGTTGCACAAATCTTCAACACACCCCAAAACAAACATAGCCCACAAAACAACAAGAACATCCAGTGCCCTAACTTTTTCTTCCCCTTAAACTCCAACCCCAAATCCCCCAAGTCCACACTCAAATATGCAATTTTTCTCCTCAAATGCACCCTTTGTGTCACACTGGTCACATGGGCTGGCCTCCTTTCTCCCACAAACTCAGGCCCATCTCCAGAAATTGGGATTTCAGATCTGGGTGAGTTCAGCTGAAGATCAATGACCTCATGATGACTGCTTAACGAACCGCTGTTACTAGCACTGCTACTGGTGTTCTGTGAAGAGTTGTTATTGCGCTTGAAAGAATGGGCCCGGCGGGTCATTGGGCCGGAGAATCTTGGACTGTTGACGCGTTGAGACACGCCACCGTCGGCGGCGGCGGCCTGGTGGTGGTGGTGACTGTTATGGTGATGGCCCATCCCTGTTTATACATGAACAGATGCACACAAGTATACGATATCCGCGTTTATATATCAAAGTACGGGTATTATTGACGGGGAAAATAAGGAGAGAAGTAACGGTATTTATCTTTCTCCCGGGAACCGGTCAGTGTGCGTCACTCACATGTGCATTTTTTCCATTTCACATATGGTGTATTGACTTTTGTAATTTTCACACTTATTTTTTTATTGTTCGTTATTGGCCAGTAATAGTAACAAGTCGGAACGGTAAACGAGTCGAGTCGAGTCGCTGGGCTCGATTGGCCAAACAATAGCTCGGGTTCGACTCATTTGATTAATTAATTATTATTTATTTATTAGAATGACAAAAGAAGAGAAATCCTTTTTTTTTTTAATTTCAAATATTTAATTATTTAAGTAATTTTTTTGAATAATTACTTAAGTAATTTAGTAATTTAAATTAATTAGCATAACTTGTTCATATTGATTAAAAGTAAACATTGATTAATTTAAAGTAAACATGACAAAATTAGAAAAAAGTTGAAATGAAAATAGTTTTTTGATTAAAAAATTTAAAATTGCAGCGCATTAAAATTTGACGAAGTCCACGAATTTTATGAGAAGAACACGAACCGTCCATTTCCCAATTTCACAGCTCAGTCTATGTCCAAGTCCGTGTTTTGATAAGCCAAATCCGAACTTATGACAAGCCGAACAGAGCCAAATATACGAGTTCATGAGCTGTCCAGTTCGATTGCCACTCCCACTAACAAGTCAATTAATTCATTAAAAAAATGAATTAATAAAAGATTGTTTGATAGTGCCCCCCCCCCCCCCCCCGGGCGGAAATTGTTATAAGATCGTTCAAATGGATGTGTTAATTCGTATGTTAAAGGTCATTAGTTAGCTATATGGTAAATTTATATCTACAATAAATGTATTAATGTACATGTTAAAAGAATCTTTTAGGTCACATGTTAAAATTTATGTTAAATATAGTTAGGACTTTAACATATGACGTGACATATTATATCCAATAAAAATTATTTCTCTATTGCTACTTTTGTTTTTGACTTTTTTATCAAATAAAATATTAACGCATGGCTTATAGTGACTGCATTTAACATGTCCATTGTAGATGTTAAATACTAATTAAATTTAACATGTTGAAGTGTCAAGTAACATGTAATGTTTTTATGTGGTTAGCTAAATTGAACATATTCATTGTGGATGCTCTTAGAATTTATACAGTCAAAAAATGATAAAATTTGTTTTAAAAAGTGGAAAAAAGGTAAATTTGTTGAGTAATGTGCAGCAATATGCATAGTATAGTATAAATAAAAGTGATTGTCAAAATAATTTCATCAAGGAAAGCCCTCGATAAATTTCATGTCCTATCCTATTGCACTATGGTATAAAATAATAAAATAAAAGGGAAATAAAAGAAAAAGACTGAGATCTTTCGAGGAAGTATATTTAGTATTTAGTATCGCTTCCGCTCTAATGCCCACATGTGGGTGGATGTAAGACACGCGTTCTTGCTATCAAGGGGCGGGACACGTGTTCCCCATTCGCTCATATTTTAATATGTCCACATATAAATATTAGAGCGTTAAACTATTTTATATTCGCTCTATAATTTTTTTTATAACTGCTTAACTACATGTATTTATTGCATTAGAAATCTTAAAATTTTACTCATTTTAATATGTGTCCAAAATCATATTTTATCAAAACTTTATCCTTAAAATTTTGGCAAACTTTATCCACTATGAAATTTTCACTCCAAAATTGAAATTATAGAGGAGTGAATGTCTCCATCTTTCTCGCTGAGTCGCTCGTCTGATTATTGTTAGTCTACCTATCTCAATTCACCACGAAATTTCATGCCTAAGAAAGAGTAGATGAAACTTATGGATAAAATAAATTTCATATTTTCAATCTTCAACCTGTTGTCGTGGACATTTTTATACCACATTGGCTATTACAGAAACCACTTGTAACTTAAGGTAATTGGTATGCTGTCGTATCACACCAAAATTTATTTTATTTTATTTTTCTTACTCTATTTCAAAATTACAAATTAATGTAGAAGTAGAAAATAAGGGTGGAACCCACAATGAGCAGTATTTAATTTAGTTGTTTTATTAATTAGAACATAAAAGGGGGGTTTATGTGAAAATTGAATAGAATTTGAAAATAAAATGACAAGCAAAAGAACGATAAAATAAATCAATTGAAAGAAATATCTAGTTTTCATGTTCGATTGTGTCAACAACTTTTGCAAATCTTTCTCATATAATGTGATAATATTCTTTCTTTAATTTATCAACTCCAATTAATCAAAATGATCAGATTAACGAATTCTTCATTAAGTGTATTAAATTAAAGTAAGTTCTTTAATTTAACATCTAGTTATTGAATAATCCTAAATAAGATCTTATGATTTAATTCAATGCTAGTCTAAAATGAACGAGAAAAATAGTTGAATTAGATGATTAATTTCACAAACTCTAATTAATTCATCTAAGTTGATTTGTTATTAAATACACATGATATTTATTTGTTACTTTAGATTAGAATCAAAAGTTCTAATCCTAGCGTGTAACTTAAATTTAAAGATTGAAATGATTCAATTGGCCGAAATGAATGTAATAATCATATAAACTCAAAAACAAATTTCAAAGCATAACAAATTGACAAATTGAATTAGAAAATAGATAAAACGTCATAACAAGGACGAAAATGATAATAACATGTTAGTTTGACACAACGTCCCCCTCGAAGTAGATAGAAATGTCTAACCAATCATATTCGCGGGTTAAATACTTTTTAGCGACGTAATCGCATTGTATCCCCATTGAAATATGAGACATTATATTTCTCTCATACAAATAATATACAAAATGGTAGAAATTTGCAAAGAAATGCTTCGCTAATCATATTCACGGTCGAAGTATCATTGCTTGATTATAGTTACTTAGTTTAGTTTTCACTTCAGCCTGAATATAAAAAACTAAGAGCTTTTAAGGTAGAACATAGAACAATGAAGAAAAGAATTTTATTGAATAAGAAAGTAGAAGAGAAGACTGTCTAATTCTCTTTACATTGGTATGTGCCTAGGGTAAAAAATTAGGTAAAAATCACATCAAAATTATGTTGGAACAATCTAGGCGAAACTGTCGAGGTGACTCGAGTCACCCTACTATCGTGCGCTACTTGGGATGCGTGCACGGTGACTCGAGTCACCCTACTATCGTGCGCGCTACTCAAGAAGGGTCTCGGGCGATTGCGATGGTGACTTGATCACTTGTGGCTATAACTTGAGTCATGGCGACTGTGACTCGAGTCACCAGGGTCATGATACTTGATAGCAATGCAACCTAAGTCCATCAATTTTTAACTTTTTTGTTCATTTTGGTCCTCTAACGTTTTTGGAAAGTAACTTTTTAGTCCCCAAATTTTGGGAAAGTTATGATTTGGAGTTTGGTGTTTTTAGTCATTTTTTTCAAATGGCCATAACTTTCACTGGAAAACTTTAACTTGGGATCCGAAAAAAGTGTGATGATCCTCTTTATAACTCTTTCAGTTTTGCTTAAGAAAAATTGCTAAAACAACTTTTCACAAAATTGCACCGGAGGTCCTTCATCTTTGATCTACTTGTGTTTTACTACCTAGTTCCCATTTTTCACTCTCTTTTCATTCAATTTGGCTCTTTTTTATTCTTTGTGACCCTAAACACAATAATTAAAAAAACACATAAAAACGAACATATAAAACAAAAAAAATACAAAAATACACGAAATAAAAGAATTATTTAAGTGCTTTGCTAGCACTTATCAGTAATCATTGTTAAAAAAATTTTAATATTAGTGATCATTGTTGGAAACTTCAAAGACATTTTGTAAAATTAGTCATTGAGAAAATGAATGGTTTGGGATTTTTTTAATTAATATATACACATACAAGGAAAATTGAATTTTAACGAAGTATATATGGGTAAACTTGAAATCAAAAGTTTATCAATCATTCTCTATTTTTATCTGCTAATGGAAATAAAATTTATATGTTGATGCTCAAGAAAATTAGGCATTTTAGACATCATTGACTATTTTAAAAACTCCTCGTAACTTTGGTAATTGTTGTTCAAAATTTTTAATTTTATTGAAATTAACCATTGAAAAAATGAAAAGTTTTGTATTTTTTAATGTCTAATTGAAGCAACCAGGACCTCATCTTTAGGGTCACTACAAACGAGGACCCATCTAAGAATTTTTAACAAATTAGGACATATTTTCAAATTTTCTTGCAAAATAAGAATTTCTGTGAGTTAACATCAAAATTTTGACAGTTATTTGACCATGTGCCATGCACATGCTTGATTCAAAAATCTCAATCTGATTCAAACTTTTAAAAATATGTACATTATTCCTTCTTTCTGAAATTGTACGATTTAAACTTTAACCTTTTTCATATTTTTAGTTTGTAGTTTTTTGGAGAAAGATATTTTTCTGTTTCATCGACTTGGTAAATATACAAGATTTGCATTTTAGTCCCTAACCATTCATATTGGACTAACTCGGTATAACACTACATATTATACAACTATACGAATCCTTACGCTTCAACACTCTCCCATAAGTTGGTGCATAGTTATCACACATGCCCAACTTGGATATCATTGTATAGAATGGACAACTGGCAACTTCACGTGCCATTAGATCAACTAGTTGATTTGTACTCCTGATGCATTGGATTTTCTAGATTTTTGGAGTCAAGGTTATCTTTGATATAATTCCTATTATGTTCAACATGTTTGGTTCGATCATATTGTATGGGATTACTAGCTATCTCAATGGCAACCGTGTTATCAAAAAAACAAGTAACATAGGCTTGTCAGGGCCAAAACCAAGCTCATAGCATCTCCAATGCAACATCCTTTGAAGTTGTTTGTATGAGAGAGAGAGAGAGAGAGAGAGAGAGAGAATGCCAAGGTCCCACTTATGCTCTCTTTTTTAATTATTTTTCTCGTTCTTTACTCACTTTTGCTTCGTTGCTTCTCGTGTCATTTAAAATCCAAATCCATCTATGCATAGTTAACTATTATTTTTAAAATTAGTTGTTATCTCTTTCTTCTTTTTCACTTTTTCCACTTTTTTTTTTTTTTGAAAATTTTCTCTCTTCCCACTCAAATCAAAATAATATTTCTCTCATTTTTCCTCTCTTTCTCTCTCATATATCATTACCCTCACAAGCGCTCCAATTCACATTATCATTCCAGATGCTCTCAGTGGGAATGGTCTTCGACTAATGCAACTCAATAATCCCATGATACAATGCACGGTATTCCATCTCAACACTAATAGTGAAACCATATTTCGTTTCTTATTTCCCCAAGTTACAAGATTTCCTCCAAAAAAAAAAAGAAAAACAGAAAATCCAGATATAGACTTTCTATCCAACCATGATCAGGAAAATCAAAGTTTATATAACTTGTAATATGAAGTGTGCGAATTTTTTGTACAAAATGCCTTGCTTGGGAAAGATTTCAAATGTGATAAAATATGATTGATTGCACTTTTGTGCTGTTCATTTGGTTTATGCACAAATTGGCTCACAACACTAGCAGCACATGATAAATCAAAGTCTAGTGTGGGTCAGATAAATCAACTTTCCAACCAATTTCTGGTTCCTTTCTTTGTTTGTGGGAACTTGATTGGGATAGCTAGATAGGTCGTGATTTACCTCAGTAGGACTGCCTATTGGGGGACATGCTGACATACCAATTCATTCACTTACTTTCATTGTGAATGAACACGTCCTTAGATAGTGATACCTCAATCCCCAAGAAATACTTTAGAGTACCAAAGTCTTTCATTTTGAATTCTCTTGTGAAAGGAGTCTGAAGTTTCTCAATTTCTCTAGCAAAAATCATTCTTCTTCATCAAGTAACTTAACCTTCCAAACAATGCCCTAGGTGATTGTTTTAGTCCCTATAGAGCTTTCTTCCACTTACATACCTTGCCCCTAGAGGGATGACACTGGGAGGAGGATCTATGTACAGTTCCTTTGCCAAATCACTATGTAGGAATGGATTTTTAGCATCAAATTATCTCAAAGCCCAAACACAGCTGACTACCAGAGAAAGAATGACTCTAATTGCATTCATCTTCGCTATTGCGCAAAAGTCTCTGATAGTCAATGACAGAAGTCTTTGTGTATCCTATGGCAACTAATCAAGCTTTATACCTATCTATAGTTCCATTTGACCTATACTTCACTGAGTATAACCATTTGCACCCACAACCTTTTCTTGATGGAAATAGGACCATTTCCCAAGTAGAGTTCTTTTGGAGAACATTTATTTCTTCTATCATGGTAGAGTTCCACTTAGGTTGATTAAGCGCTTCTTGAAAATGATTCGGAATAAACATAGAGGAAAGCTAAAGGCCGAGCATCATGTTAGTCTTAGATAATTGATGGTAAGAGACATAGTTAGAGATAGGAAATATAGCATTTGAAGAGGATCTCGAGAAACCATACCTATTTGGTGGATTACGACTTCAAAGAGGATATCTCATTTCTTGGGTATGAGCTGTATCTAAAGTTGTAGGATTATGATCAACTATAGAAGTTGGAAAAGAAGTATGTACTTCATTCTCAATCTTATTAAGTATCAAAGGCACTGGAGAGGCAGCAGGAGAACTGTCAATATGAAGATTGTCTTAGCTAAATAGTATCCTCAATAACAGATGGGAGATTAGTGTCCAAGTTTCTCCTAGTATAACATTTTTGGAGCAAGCTTGTTGATCTCTTATTCCCAACTTGGGACTTTCCCTTTTTCCGGACATCTAAACTTATTTCTCTTTCAACCACACTTGTTATTCTTCTCCACTACTAATATTCCATTGAACAAGAACTAACGATATGTCATCAGACAAAAACGATTCTTTCTCACAAAACTCAACATACATAAAGACATAGTATTATCCTATGGAAGGGTGAAAGCATTTGTAGCCCTTTTGGAAGTTAGAGTAACCAAGGAAAATACATTTCAAGGCTCAATGATCACATTTATCCCTAAGGTGAGAGTGCACATAGACATAACACACAAAACCAGCAATCTTAGGAAATATTTGAGGTATAGCGAATGGGATGGAAGCGTAACAACATCTTTAAAGGGGTTGGAAGTCAAGTACACGAGTAGGAATTTATTTATTTTTTTTAAAAAAGAGCAGTTAAGATTGCCTCAGCCTAAAAACATTTTGGAAAATGCATAACACTTGAGCTACCTTAAGAATATGTCAGTTTTTTTTTTCACTCAGTAATGCCATTCTGCTGAGGTGCGTTGGCACAAGTTGTCTAATGGAAAATGCTATAATTTGTGAAAAAATTGGAAAGGGTATGATTTACAAACTCACAACCATTGTCAGGGTGAATAACCTTAACTTGTGTAAGAAATTGAGTATTAATCATTTTTAAAATTGTTGACTAACATGCACTACTTCACCTTTAGTTTTTAACAAGTATATCCAACAAAGTCGGGTACAATCATAGACAAATGAGAGAAAACATTTATGACCTGAAGTAGATGGAATAGAGAATGGGCCATAAACATCAGAACGAAAGCTGGACTTTTATTGAAACGAACTTTGAAAGGTATACGGCTATTTTGGGAAAAAATGCATTGTGCACATTGTATATAAGAGTTTGAAACATTTTCAAACAACTTTGTGAACAATTGCTCTAAATAAGAAAATGAAGCATGGCTTAAATGACAATGCTACAAAGATATCCCATCTCCACGAGAGCATTTACTAACTGCTTGAAGGGTACTACCACCCGTCACTTGCAACTTCTTTGTCCCCCTCCAAAATATACAGCCCTTCCCATGCTCTACCAATGTCGATTGTCATCTTCATTTGACTATCCTAAAATACACAATCAGTAAGTGAAAAAAATGATCAAGCAGTCAAGATCACATGTAATCTTACTATTAGACAAAATATTAGTAGGCTATGTAGGTGCAAGTAATACCGAAGACAAAGAAAGTGTAGATGAAAAAGTGATATTTTTCGGCTCCAGTAATTTGGATAGGAATCCCAATAGCTACCTGAACAGATTTGACATGAGACGAAGTTAGGGTACCAAATGTTTTAGGAGTATAAGTAAAATGATCGTTAGCCCCTAAGTCTATAACCTAAGAATCACATATAGAAGAAGTGAATGCCAATCCAAAAGTACTTTACCCAGGAGGTGATCAAAAAAATGAAAGGCAATGAGTGCATGAGTAGTTGGAGAATATTTTTCCTCTTTTCATTCTTCCTTTTTTGCAAAGTACCATTTCGATATCCATTATTCTTAAAACACTAGTCAATAGTGTACCCGTTTATATAACAGAATGTGCAAACATCAATAGATTGATTAGAACCATCTGATTAGATTGAAATCCCCTAGCAACCAATATAGATGTCTCAAGCTGATTTTCGGTTACATGGTTAGCTATCTCTGTTCCTCACAACGAATAATAGAGAACACCTCCTAGAGGCTAGGAAGAGGCGCAAACCCCAAAATACGACTATACACTGGACCCACACTACGATCAGGACTTGCATTGAACATATAAATTCTGTCTTCAGTCATTCTCTTCCTTACCTCCTCAACATCTATAGCGCATTTCAAGGACTTAGGCTTGTGATAATTGAGCTCCAATAAAGTAGAGTTCATTTCAGTGTAGTACGCAACAAGAGGCCAACGCCTTGGCACAATTGGAAAGATTTTTTCATTGACTCATAAATCTGCGATAAATTAGACACATCAAGATAATTTCTTGTAACTATATCCCATACATCTCTAGTTGCATCGCATTGAACAAAGTAAGCTAGAAGTCTATTGATCATAGAATTAATGAGCAAAGATTTAACAATGGCATCATCAACCATCCATTCACCATAGGTGTTGTCAGTTTTCATCGGTACAGTTTTTCACCAGATATGTGATCAATTTTATTTATACCAGCAATGTGCATCTCCAAAAGTCTGGACCAAATATGATAGTTTGTGCCATTAAGTTTAATGTGAAGTGGAGATGATATCTCGTGGATTAAAAAAGTAACTAGTCACCCCTTTTCACTAAATCAACCACAGGGCCCACTTATCAATTATAATAAAATTAATTTAAGCAATGCATGTGTCAATCAATACACGAACAAGTCGTATGGATTTTTTTTAATATTTCACATGCATGTGACAATCACATAGTAGCGCAAGATGAGGTGATCAATAGACAATGACATGCCAACTACACATGAAATATGAACTTTTAAACAACAAAACAATGCTCGTCTTATGTTTGGGTCTTACTTTACATGCAAGAGCATGGTCTTGTAGTTAACTATTAAATTCTGAAAACAAGAACATAAACAACGAACCTACCTTACCCTAAAAGTCCCATAAACACTTATTAAACTTCAAACAATCATTATAAGGTCACCTTCATGTTGAAATTTCTCGAAGTGAAGCAAAAACATTTTGTTTAAAAGTACATTAGTATGTTACAACAGTATATTAATATTTAGATTCACAAGCATAACATTGTATTGCCATATTACCATGATATCTTATCATTCTTTTAAATAGAAACTAAAACCATGTAAATCACACAATTCCAAGTCTTTGCACACTTTAAACACATAAACATGCATTAGATACCATAACATAGACCAACTCCTAGTACATCATAATGCAGTGTTTAGGAAGTTATAGCCATATTGAAAACTCAAAACACAACATAAGCTTTTCAACCACACAACATGCACACTACAACTTCAACCACACCCAGATCCCTACCATTGCCCTTCCGTCTTCATCACCATGATCTCCAAGTAGCTTCATTCTTCCAATTACAAAACAAGGGATGATTGTTGAGGCTAACATGCAAAGTATTGGCTAAACGAAGGCAAACAAAACATCGTGAAGCCACGAGTGCAACCTTACCGAACTAGTAAACTTCGATTATTATAAAACTTATGGAGCATAGTAGAACATATATAGGTGTGTTAATTCAAAATTTCTAAGTGAACTTTCCATACATCTACTAGGGTTGTACATAGCATCATTCTTCCATCACTACCTAGCTTCCAAGGCGCTGTGAACCTCATGCTTGTTCCTCTGCACCATCTACAAAATTAAACACCAACTAACATGAGTCCACAGGACTTCGTCGGTAATTCAATCAAATGATAGGCATAAACACATAGCGTAAACATGAATGTAATGATGCCATGTCATGAAATGTCACTAATAGAAGCTTCGCAAAAGTATTGCAAACATCTATTTTTCATATTTTCTTGTCATTTTGAGCCCAATGTTTAGATGCGTTGGTTGCAGGTTGCCAAAATAATAGTGACCTACCATCATGGTAGTCACAAGTGGCCTATCCTCATGACAGCCACAAGATTGGATAAATAGGCTCTAGCAAATAAACAATATCACAACGTATGGTGCCGCTGGTACACCATGGCCACATAAAACAATGCCTTGTCCCAGACATATGCATTAAATCTAATCGATATCATCGTCGTGAACATCATGGTGCAGGCAACAACGAAACCTCTTTAAAAGCTTGTTTCAAAACTTCATGGAAAGATGGATGCATATGTAACCATGGATTTCTTTCTTCTTTCTTTGGTGCCATGAATGAGAAATACAACAATAGCAATCATACTTGTAACTTGTAACTCGAGCATTCCCATACGGCATATAACAACTTAGCAATAGCAATTCACTTGTGAGCATCACATACTTCAATTAATTCCATGAAAACCTCAAATAATTCACCAATATACTTCAAATCATCACATTTCCATGCCTTGATGAAATTTTCAAATTGTTAAACCACCCAATTTGGCCATAAAATCAGTAAAAACAAGGGCAAAACTATACTTCTTTCCTTTAATTCATCATTGGGAACATTCTTCAGTATTAAATCCAAACGTTGATCTTATAGTTTACAACTATAGGTCACAAACTTCATGAAAATCTTAATTAGTATCTAATCCTTAGAAATATCTTCTTTTCTGAGGAAATTTATCATCTTAAACTTAGGGATTCTTCAAATATTCAATCCATCTTTTAAAATTAAATTGACTGGAAAACTTAAATTCGAGGGTTTTCAAAATTCTTTGATTTTTCTTAAAATTAACTTTACTAAATAGTCTTTAAGCGTCTCAAAGATAACATACTGAAGGTTGAAAATCAAATTAAACTCCAAGCATGGTCATGCAACTACAACACAACAAAACTCATGCAATTCTTTTAAATTATTATATCTTTTACTTCATTAATGTAAAATTTTCACATCACACCAAATAAATCAAGCTAAAAACTTGAAGAATTTCTCCTCAAATTCTTGGCTAGGCTCTCTGTTAAAAGGGGAAATTTTTTTCATCTTTTAATTTCATCATCATTTAACACCATATAGTAGTTTAAATTGCCAAACAAAGGTAGAAGAATCAAATAAAATCATAAGGAAAAGCAAAATGATGGAAATTCACTTATAAGTTCAACTTTATATAAAGGTTAAACCTGCCATTTATCAAATTATCCACCTTAGATTCTTGCTTGTTGATGTAGAAGAGATGAAGGGCTTGCAATTATGGAGCGAGCCTTGAAAATTCTTGAACTCATATGTGTTTGTGTTGGAGTCGAGAAAGAGAGAGCTTGAGAGAGTAGAGAGAATTTTCTTATGTTACTTAGGATGGAAATGAAAAAAAAAAAGGAATGGTATTAGAAGAGTGGCTTTTGGTGCCAAGTGGGTAAGGAGCTCGAGTCAAGTGGTGAAGAAGGGAGAGAAATGTGGCAAATAAACAATGACAAGTGTCCTCTAGGCTAGTGTTGTGCATTTTATATACAATCTTGTATTTCAATGTTTGTTGTTGTATTTCATTTGACTTTATTTAATTTATACATACTGCTAATGAAATAATAATCACTAGTATAAAGTCCTATCATTACTAGTTCCTACGTAATTAAATCAAGCTAATCAAAATAAATCACAAATCATAAAACTAGGGTTTGCATGCATGAGTTCGGTCCCTACAACGTGAGGGCATGCATAGACCACCATTTACGTACTCATTCGGCCATTTCACATTTTACATTTCACACATAATGCTATTTCGACTGATTTATTCTTATTTTATTTTTTTCACGTATCGAGTTAGCGTTAAGTAATTAATCATCACCTAATTTAATTAATTAGATTTTCTCGTTAATGTATGCCTAAGTCCCCAAATCTCATGGCGCCACATCGACTAATTGTTGATCTGGAACGCATGTCACGACTAGGCATTACATAACCACCTTACTTTCAGCCATTTGCCTTAACAAAGAAAGGTTAATATAACAACACTAAGAACCTTGTTATCAATTGGTTAGACCAACACAATGAAGCCAGAAAATCTCTAGATAAAACAAGTGTTAAAGTGAAAGTATACCAATTGTAACCCTCTCACCTTAAGAGTCACAAAGATTAAGTACAATAGAAAGAGGCCAGACTCACATGATCTTCCTTTCGCATATAATTTAAGTAGCAGGGCAAAAACCTGAAAAAGAAATTGTAATACTTAGTTTTAAGGGGTTGAAATGAAGTCAGAACCCTAGCAATCCAATCCTGAGAAGGCAAAAGGATGACATAAAAACTTCAGCTGAGAAAGCAAAACCAAATCGCGACTCTCATGACCTTGGAAATTGCGAGAAAATGATAAAGAAATCCTAGGATGAGAGAGAAGATAAGGTCGCTGGCCACTGGGTACTGGGTCGTTGGTATTAGGGCTCTACATCACCAGTGAAGAGGATGAAATCGAGTTAGGGTTCCCTCTTTCCTTCCTTATCGTCAGTCAGTAGCTAGGGTATTTTCTTTCTTTTCTCCAACTTGGATACCATTTAGCTTTTTGGAGAAAGATGATTTTCTATTTCATTGACATGGTAAAGATATACAAGAGTAGTCATTTGACAATATTTACATTTACAACTATATTAGTCCTATACACTTCAACATAGCTTGGCTCATGTTTAAATTTGTTAAACTAATTTAGTCCTAGTTAATTAATTTTCAACCAACTTTTAATACATTGGTACGTGTTTGCATTAATATTACAATTTTAAAAGGCTACCATAATATTTTAATTTTAATCAATAACTAAAATAAAAATTCCTACTATTATAAGTTCATAAATTTATACTTTTAATGCTACTGTTGAAATTAAAAAAAAATTTGAGCAAAAAAATATGTACCAAATGAAATACAAAATATAAAACAAAATAAAATAAAAAACCCACCACCCCAGTCCTCCCTCCCCCACTCCCCGCTAAACCTCAAACCTGCAGTCCCTACCCACCATATGCCCCTACCCTTAATTTTCATGGCAGCGTCTATGCATACGAAATGGCGGTTGGTTGATTTTTCAATTCTTATGACTATCAACTTTTAGACAATGAGTGGCTATTTATCTTACCGCAATGCTTGAAGTTTCTTGGTGTTAGGGAAAATTCAAATATAGGTGCAAATTACATTCTAAAAGTACCCTTAACGTTTATGAATTTAGACTGAATATCGACTTACCAAAATCAAAATATGTAGAATGAAAAGAATGGAAATCAAATTGCCTGAGGTAAGAGTTAGACTCTTTCTCCTTAAAACGATAATACCCCATGTTAGGAATTCCCCAATAAACATGCACAGCGAAATACAAAGATGAGAAATTCAAAATTGGATCTGCTCATTTCTTATATAAGATTTGTTATTAGAGATTACCAATAGAAGCGGATTTCGTTGCGAATCTCTCGTTTATTCTTTCGTCTCCACACCCGTCCAATCGTCTGGACTCCAACGGTGATCCACGGCCAAGATCCTTCTTGAGACATGAACATTTCATAGTGGGACACTCTCTCTAACGCCTAGTGCTAGCTAAATTTTAGAGGGATTTTAGAGACAATCAGTTAATTAGTTATGGGACATTAATGGGTTATTTATAGGTTTCTAATAAACCTATTGGGTTTAGGATTTCTTAAACCCCAAGATAACTTAACCCAGCCCAACTATTGGGCATTGTACACCATAACTAACATTCTCCCACTTGGACAATGTCCAATTCAAGATACGAGTACTTGGCTTTGTCTGTGACCCATTGGGCTCCCACTCACGATGGCAAACATCATGATGTCATTATTCTGATCTTATCGGAATAGGATAAAGTGAAATCCCTATTTCAGTTTATCATCGATCCACCTAGATCGATTGACCTATGTTGCTATCCACGATTGACATCTAGCAATGTGTCATGGTAATCCATGTGACGAGATAAGTCATGTGGTAATGACGAAACCTTTACATGTGCGATTATCGTGGAACTATAATCCCTTCATCAATATAACTCGATTGGTTTAGAGATATGGATTCGTGTCATTCTCATTCAACCAACCATGTTGTTCACTCTCAACTTAACATTGATTAAATCAGTGATTGTAATTGAAAACTCTTTTCAATCTCACAATCCCACTTTGAACAAGGATTTTATATCATCTTGATTGGGCGAAATGCAGGTTATAATCTCCTGTTATCTAGGAGTGATGAATCCTTTATTGAATACTCACAACCTTCATGCATCTCTCACTATACCCGTATGGCATTTCAATGTCCTTCAATGTCCTCCAAAGCAAAGCCATCCTTACATAAGGTTCTATGGTGTTTTCAAGTCAAATGACCAATTCCACCACTGTACATGTAGTGACTGCAAAATTCTTTTTAAGTAAAATATATTTAATTAAATAAAATTTCGAACGTGTCGCTACGACCTTACTTATAAAAATTTAAACAGCGTACACTCGTCTAGTCGAAATTCATATTATTTATTGTTACATTTAACTATTTATAAAAATATATTTATTTTCAAAATTTACAATTGAGGACCAAACTTTAGAAATTATTCGTTTTAGTCCCTGAAGTTTAGTTTTTATTTAATAATGATCCAATACTTACCTTAAACCCAATTATAGGCCCATCTAAGGTCCAATTTTAAGTCTTGCCCAACAAGAAGGCCCATTTGCAATTGTTACCCTAGTTTCACCTTTAAATACTCATTTTTAAGATCCTCTCAAACCTTAGCTCCATTAACACCTTATGAGAGAAATCAAGTTTATTCCATCCTCATCCCATTCTCATTCAACAAATCAAACAAGTTTCAAGTGGTAAGATTCTTGATCTTTTTATTTATATCTCCATTCCAATCCTTTCTTTTAATTATTGTTTAGTATTCCACTCTTTTAATTCAGCATTTCTACACATAGATAGACTTTATGACATTTATTAACTTGTTCTTGCCTTCCTCACTGCCTAATACACACCCCACCGTCAACCACCGCACAGCCACCATACCTCCACCGTATCACCACCATAACTTCACCACGACGCCACCATCACCTTCAGTTCGCAACACACAACACATATACACATGCGCATATACATACATATATACATTCACGCTATATATCTCGGCCAAAAACCTCACCTACGCTCAAAACTTAACATCACAACATAAAAATTATACCTCCGCCTTCCCCTATCTCCCTAGAACACCATAGAACTAGTTACTTTCGAAAATGGTTAGAGTATAGATCGAATTTTGAAAATACTCAAAATTTTCCTCAACCTTCAACACCCAATTTCAAACTCAATCTTCACCATATCTTCAAATTGACTTCACAACTAGCTTCACCATCACCATCTCCACCTTCGCCGGCCAAAACACCTGCCAAAAATCGGCGAAAAATATCCTCCATTTCAGCCGAGTTTGGCCGAGAGCGAGCAAGAGAGAGAGCCGAGTTTCTTTGCTATTGCTCATTTTCTTTTTTAATTTATTTGGATATTTGCAAGTCAAGTCCCTCGATTTATTTACTTACTTTAAGTTGGTCCTTGAGTTTTATTTAATTTCAAAACCCATGCTTTAAATTATTGTGAATTGACCCTTATATAATATTTTCAAATCTAGCCCCTCAAGCTAATTATTATATTTAAGAGAGCCTTCAAATTTTATTTAAATTCTAGTCCTTAACTTTCAATTGTTGCAATTTGACCCCTAAACTTTCATTTCACATTTAATCCTTTAATTTCTTATTTCTATTTAAGTTAGCCCTTAAACTTTAATTGGACATTAGTCCCTCATGTTTTAAAAATCTTATAATTGAGTCCAAAATATTTTTAGTTCACTTTTATTGCATAATAGACCCACAAACTATTCGATTCTTTCAAATTGACCCCCGAAGTTTTATATTCTTTCTATTTTGGTCCATAAACTTATATATTATCTACAAATACTTAATAATAAAGAGTATTAACATAAATTAAATTCTTTATTGACTAGACGAGGCGTACGGACAGCTAGAGGACTGACTTCTCACCGTTAATAAGCTCAATACTCGGCTAAGGGTTAAGGTAGTTTTCCCTTTCTAAAAAGTTTCTTTCAAATGTGCGCATTTTCAATTAATATTGTTATAAATACTGCATGTAAATGTTATGTGACGATAGGCCTTTTATAGCCTACTTATGACGTGCTTCCTCGGCACTATGACGATAGGCTCTTAGCTTACTTACGACGTGTTTCAATAGCATTATGATGATAGGCCTTTAGCCTAATATATTATAACGACGTGCTATTAAACACTATGATGACGTGCACGATTAAGAGGGATGATGAACAAACTCGTATTTTATGTTAAATGATGGTTATGTGCCTTTAATTTGTAGCATATATTAATTGTTGTGCGCGGGATCTACTGATTATTTAAATTACTCACGCTTTTCTCTATCCAATGAACAAATTTCAAATTAAGGAGTTGGAGGCTTGGTGAGGTGTGGGAATCTCTTAGGGTTTAAATAAATTAGTTTTATTTTCTTTGATAATTGAGCACTTTTAAACTGCTGAAGTAATGACTTTCAAACTTGTTAGTACTTTAATTGGATGTTTTGAGGTGATTGTGTCGAAACGATCGTGAAATGCTCTATCGACTTTGTTAATTTAAATTAATTTTCGCATTTTAGTTATTTGTGATTTTTTCGCATTTATTAATATTATTACATTAAAAAAAAAAGAGACAAGGATTTAAGTGTTTTTAAGGAAAGAACTAACGTTCCAGTTTCTTAGAACTCGGAGCACTACAGTACATTAGAGGTCAACCACTGACGCTAGGATAACTATCTATGTAGTATCTCTAGACGGGTTATCCAAATGCTTGTTCTACTAATGAAGCATCCTTGTGTCCATCCAAATGTCTCCACATTCTAACTTGCAAGATCAATTACTCTCTTTTTAAGAAAAAGATGTGACATATGCCAATCTATCTGAAATGACAATATCCATGTTTTATTATTGCTATGACCAGGGACAATTTAAGAGTAAGTGCTAAAAACTTGCATCTCACTATCACAAAACTTGTGATTAATAAGTTTTTCCAAATTTATTCTATGGGCTCTATTATTTTAATTATTGTTAAATAACAATGTATATGTAAAATAATAGATCTGCCATTCAAGTACATCTATTAATTAAGTGTTTACGCACATAAATCCCCAAAATAGATTGCAACTCTAGAATCTTCAACAAACAGATCCAAATGCTATTGTGTCTGATACATATAGTTTCACCATGACCTTCATGAATACGTTGTAACATCCATTATGTCAAAAGATCTTTTGTATTCATTTTACCCTTTTATCATTTTGTTGTATCATCGCTTCTAAAGAGATATACTACCTTAATGCACCATTAGATTGTTGACGAGACTTGGGCTTCCCTCGCTTGTAGGATGGCTCCGTTGTTATCACAATCTCTATTGGATCAACAATGCTAGGAAAACATTCAAGTTCAATTAAGAACTTAACTATCTAAACCGGTTCTCTTGCTATGTCCAAATTTACTGTGTATTGAGTTTGAGTAGTTCTATTCATCTGGAACCTTTCCAAATGATCATACTACTTTTATGAGTAATAGTCTATCAAGATTGGGATTAGTCTATAGTCTTTCAAGATTGAGAGTTGACCCTTGCAAATCTTTGAACTCTTAGTTCAATTTCTCCATAATAATACATATTCAATGCTTCTAAAGCATCTACTAATCTTGTTTAATGTTTCTCACATTGTTTTCCTGGAAACTTTTTTTTTTCCCTCCAAAACATGTGAAACATTTGGTCTAGTACATAGTATCGCATGAATCTCATCTATGCGATCTCCAACACCTTTTGAGAGTGTTGCCCCATCACTATAGGATAGAGGACTCTTTTATGAAAGATCTTCTAAAGATTTCATCTATGTACTTGGATTCAGACACGCTAAGCATTTTTCTAGATCTATCCATATAGATCTTTATGCCAAAATTACATGCAACCCTTTTCTAAATCCTTAATAAAGAAAACCTTGGACTTTCACTGCAGATATCGTTTTCTAAAGACACATATCCCCATTCTGCATTAGAAACACGATTATACTCCCACTAACTTCTTTTACATACTATTCATACTCATTTATGATAAAATCAAACTATTTGATTGTCTCATCAAAACGAAGTTTTCAACTCCTCTTGGGTATGCTCACATGCTTAATTTGATCTTATGGATTCAAAACTTTTAGGTTGCATCAGATACAACGTGATCAAGATCAAGTTTTGAAATCCATTTCTCAGACATGAGCATCTACGGTAATTAGAATTCAAATTAACAAAGACATGAGTATAGACGTGAATTTTTCTCTCAAATGCAACAATAGTCTTTGATTGCAACATTCTCTATTAAGCTTGTCTTGTGAGCATTATGATCCATGTCAACGGGTTGTTTGTAGGCTAATTTGCAAACTATAGGTCTAGCCCATTTTGTAACTAAAATCCGCACTTTGATTTTAGTACATGGATCTCACTTTGAATTCTAGTGTATCAATCTATACCTTTTAAATCAACACCTTGACTTTTACCTTTTATAAACCGTAGGCTTGTCATCCTTGACTACCAATACCATATTAATGGCCACAAGGTCACATCTTACTACAGATGAACTCTAACACGGTTTACATAGCTCCAGTGTGTTATTAAGAACTTTTCTTCTTTGCTAGTTTGCTTCTCATCAAATGAAGTTTATTAACTAGTTCATCTAGTCGGTTAATCTCTTTTGTGATTTCTTGAACTCTTTCAATGTATATTCTACTCCCACTATCCTTTTGGAAAAACGATTTCTTCAAGATTAGATCATACTTCGATAAGATGACTCTAATCTTAAAAGTGAGAATAGTAATACCCAACAATTTTTTCTTTTGATTATGTATCAAGAGATTTCTCTCACGCTTTATCTAAGCATCATTACTCAAAATTATTTTGAGTTTTATCTACCGACTTAGATAGAACACCATTTAGTATGTTTCTTGCAATCTCTATTGCACATCCCTAAACAATTTTAGAACCAAACTGTTAGGCATAATAATTAAATTGCATCATGTTAATATGAATAATTTCTCTTATCATACACCATCTTACTGGTGGTGTATGCCCCCAAATTCACTGAACAAGAATCTCATTGTTTTAATTATATCCTTAAATATTCTCCACTTTGATCATATCCTAGCGTGAGAATATTCGCCAATTAGCTTTCCTCTCTTGCTTGAACCTTTTTCAACATTTCAAAACTTTCATGCATGAAGTCTATCAAGTATAAGATACTACATCTAGTATGTAGTCTCCTTGAACTTGATGACATAGGAAAGGCAATTTTCTGACCTTTTGTACATATCTTCCCAATACATCAATATGAATTAGGGTTAACATGTTTTCATATGAGAATAGGATATAATTATCTTTATACCTCTTTTGTTTTCTTTTCACACAATAGACCTTTTAGAAAACCAATATTACTAATCTTATTTCCACAATCGATTCTATTATATGATTGCGAACAACCATTGTTCTTAATCTGAATGGATCAACTATTCATGTCCTAACGTGAATAGAAATAATGTTCTTTACAAGAACATGATCATAATATTCATTCTAAAACAAAACAAAACAAAAGGGTAATGAAAATAATAGGTCTTGAATGAAGTAACATTCACTTCATTTCCTACTATACGTCCTATTATCTTACTTAGTCGTGAACTTTCCTATTTAAGTCTCAATCATATTTAAATATGAGATCTTCATCCCGTATCTAATACCTAAAAGACTTAAATATAGGTTTTGATAACCCATGACTTGAAGCAGAATTTTCTTCAAGATTCTTCTCTTCAAATGGTTATGCTTGCCTCACAGTTCCATGCCAATCTTATTTGTCTCTACAAAGTGTTATTGGCTTTGGATGTCTTTATATGCTTCAACTGTTAGTTTGATCTCCCAAAATCTTTCTTAAAGTTCATTTGGGACTTCTTCTAAGTCTCGTTAGGAATGTCAAGATCAAAACTTATCATATTGTTGATAGGTTTAACAGCTTGGGCATACCAAACAGATTAGTGGGTATTGTGAATCTTATTCACATCTTAATTCACAACAAATTGTGATAAGCTATTAGGCAATGAATCTTGAACTAAGTCAACATTTGACTTGTTATCCATCAAGCCTCTAAATAGCATTTCGGATTTTATATTATTCAGTACATGAATCAACTCATTGAGATGATCAATAACAATATAAATATCCATGCCCACATGTGACATTTACAACTCATAGCTGCAAGTATCATACATAATACATTATGATTATCACATGATTTTTGCAAATCCACATTCTGCTAGTAAGACTATCTCCGGAGGATTTTTCGGATAATCTGTTTATGACATATTTTAACTTATATGTGAGAACAAATCTCACATTTATGATGTTAGTGTAAGAAAATCAAGTCAGATTGCTAACACTCAATTCACTTTTCGTATTTGAGTACAGTACTCAAGTAGTTCCGGTGAGTTTGTCAGCATCGACTATGCTTCTCAAACTCAGAACATTACTCATAATATATTTAATAGAAATGACACTAGAATAACAATTAATGAATGCAATCAAGCTAATGAAAATATGGACTTTTATTAAATTAACTAGACTCTTACTGAATCAATGATCCCCAACATCGATGATAAAATAAATTTTCAACATTTATCAATTGGCCAGGACCCCGTTTGTTCAATTAGAACCTTGAGTTACTCAACAAGCCCTAATTGACATTCAGGTAGGTACACCTATCAATCACATTTCCATGTCACTCATAGATCATCAAGCAGATAACTATTTATCTTGTATATCTTATGTATTAACTTGACATGCCTCGAAAATCTATTTCCTTGAGTTACTCAACAAGAAATAAATTTTTAGTTAAATTCAACCCAATATTCAGAGGCATCACATGTCTCACAACGAAGAACATTTCATACGATCTAGCAGCCTTGAATTACTCAACAAGCTGACTACGATTGCGGAAATCCAATTTTTCACCGTAACATTGGAAGGCATGGATTAATGTTTAATCGTGAATTTAATATCATTTTAAGGGGATTAGTCTCATCAATAATATAATCCATAACAATCAACATCAACCATGCAATCATCAAGCGTAATAAAACTAGTGGATGATTATGGACATATTTCTATTGAATTTTCCAAAACCCAGAGGAAAACTAATTGGTCAATTCCCGAGGGGCAATATCTTCGTCCTTTGTTGGTTAACTTCGATGATCTCCATCTTCTGCTTCAACCTGCATCCTATACTAATTGCACATGTGTCATATTATATGGAC
This sequence comes from Jasminum sambac, assembly GCA_018223645.1. NCBI lineage: Eukaryota > Viridiplantae > Streptophyta > Magnoliopsida > Lamiales > Oleaceae > Jasminum > Jasminum sambac. Next base: position 9,570,760 of record CP073644.1, on the reverse strand, counting down.
TCGCAGGTCCAAAATTAAATTAAAAATTGATTGGTACGCAGGCCCAAATTAATAATAGGAACGAAAGCCCCCAACATAAAATAAGGAATAAAACCATACATTCATCCAATCACATCGGTCTGGTCCATAATCATCCACAATATCCAACATTAACAAATATATCAATTTCTAAATTAGGGTAAAAACATTATTTGTCTAAATACTTTAGGCAAATAGAGAAATAAACCAAAACTAATATCAATTAGTTAATCGTATTAACTAATTAATAACTCATCAATAAAATTATATAATTAATCTAATTAATTATTTAATTTTATTGTAAAGATGGGATTCACAAAATAACTCTTTACTTTGTTGGTCGTATTCGAGTCTAATTAGCTAATCACATTAACCAATTAACTATTCATGAATAAAATTATATAACTAATCAAATTAATTATTTAATTTTATCGTGAAAAGGGAGACTGCCAAAATAACTCCTCATTTTGTCGATTTTGTCGATGATTAATTAGTTAATCACATTAACTAATTACTTCCATAAAGTTATATAATTAATCTCATTAATTATTCAACTTTATCACAAGGAAGGGTTTTACAAAATAACTCTTTATTTTGTCATTAACATTAAAGTCACACTTTAATGTGAGTTTTGAAGAATATAGGGTTAAAATTGTCATTAATTTGAAAAATAAAATCAAAATTTTAATTAAGTCAAAATTCAACACTAATCCAAAAAATTATTTTTGGTGAAAAGTAATTTTATAGAGTTGAAATTTTGACCTAACTTGAAGCACTAAGAAGTTCAGAAAAATTTTCAAATTGCAATTAAAACCCCAATGGTCAATGTGCAAAATCTTTCAAAAAGTGACTTACCCTTGTAATTTCATAAATTTAGGGGTTCAATCTGCAAATATTCAAAAATTAGGGGCCACCGCGCAATTTCGGAATCACGGGTCTCTTTAAACAGTTTTAAAAAGTTGGGATGTGCAATTTCTGAAATGGCACCTCAAGTCCCATTCCCAAATTCCATTTTGTGCGATTGGGGCTAGGGTTCAAAGCGCTAGCCCTTAATCCAGCCATGGCTGGAGTTCCAGCGCCGGCCTTCAGCCTATTTCAGGCACCGGATATCCATGGCTGCTGCGAATAGCAGCACCCAGCGGCGAAGGGCTGCTGTTGTTCACAGTCCCCTTCCATTACTGCTGCTGCTGCAGCGTCTCCTGCTGTAGTAGCGGCGATTCTTGATGCCGCCAGAACTTTTCCCGGCGGCGGCCCGTTGTGCTGCTATTGCCCCTCTTTTTTTTTCATTCGTTGGACAATGAATGTTTGAATCTAATTCAAAACCAAGACTAATCCACCAATGAGAACTCGTGGATCAATGTTACAATGTCAAACTAATCTATTATCGATCTGAAAATATTATTTCATAAATAATACTAGTCAATTACCCAAATCGAATTGATACAATACAATTGTTGTTAACATAACAAAGATCTAACAAATCTCAACAAGAAAACGGGTTACTCTGAGACCACTGTTCAGAATTGCTCAATAAATATGCATAGGGAAATACAAAGATAGGCAATTCAAAATTGGATCTGCTCGATTCTTAGATGAGATCTGTGATTAGAGATTACCAATAGAAGGAGATTTAACGGAGAATTTCTCGTTTATTCTTTCTTCTCCACTACCGTTCAATCATCCGGGCTCGAACGGTGATCCACACGCCAAGACCCTTCTTGAGACACGAACACTTCGTAGTGGAATACTCTCTCTAATGTCTAGTGCTAGCTAAATTTTAGAGAGAATTAGACACAATTAGTTAATTAGTTATGAGACAATAGTGGGTTATTTATAGGTTTCCAATAAACCTATTGGGCTTGGGATTTCTTAAGCCCCAAGATAACTTAACCCGCTCTAACCATTGGACCTTTTACCCCATAACTAACACCCCATGCAGCTGATAACGGTTTTTCGGCATTCACCTTCCAATGTACAACGACCATATTTGATAGTAGGAGCGCTCCAAATTGCATAGATTAGCGAACCATACTTGTTTTCTGAACCCTCTTTGACATGGACCAAAACTTAAAACATATATGAAAATATCATATGAAGTGATATGCATATCGAATGATCAGTGAATGAATGACATAATTTTGTAAATAGGGGGTCCTCAAAATAATTGTTGGAAAGATATGTCACCAAACGACATAACGTTTGCAGGTCAATGCGACCTTTGGAATGAGGCATGTCTCAAAAGACATGTCTTCTCTAATAATTTTATAACCAAAAAACCTGACTTTTCATCCAAAAGATGCATCTATCCATTCCTAAAAACTTTTAGGGTATTTCGCAATATTCTAATTTCAATTTCGAACAATTATGGGTACAAATGCATAATTAATTTGTCATTCAAATTTGCAACAATGCTCCACATGAATGAAAATTAATGTAATGACTATGTAGACACTGAAAATAGTACAATCGAAAAGCTATTCTATGAGGAGAGGTAGCTTTGCCTTTGAACTGGTCCTAGTTGAATACCATTGGATTTACTTGACTAATCAGTGAACATGATGTCTAGAATTGTTAGCCATTGGTGTAAACCAAAATAATAGTACTCAAAAAATAACTTTCCTAACACTTTCGGTTTTCATAGTCATGTTTATTTCAGCCTTAATCAACTTGTTGGGCGATTATACACACACACAAATATATCGTAAGTGTACGGGCCATACAAATAATAAGGTGGACTCCAGGAGTCCGGATATCAGTCCCACAAGAAAAGGTATTTGTAATTAAATTACTAATTCTAGTAAAGAAAAGAAAACTATACAAAAGAGCCCACAATAAAAAGGGGAAAAATGCTAGACTAACCTAACGAAGAAAGCAAAGAAAGGAAAGATGTAAAATATAAGCATAAAAGGAGATAAACTCGGATTAAGAGATAGTTGGGATTCAAGACTTCACCCATTATAAGCTATGCTAATCTGTTTTTGAATTTAACATATTATCTATCTTCAATGTTAGATCCGGTTCTCCTTATATAGCTAGCTCTTCTCTAGAATGTCAAGCTATCCCTAGCCAATTGGTTCAACCCACTATATCTCTGTGTCGATATGCTACCAATCAACCGCATAGGGTTCGTGAAAATAACTCCATAGATCATCTAAGATTAGGGGTATATCTCTATCCCCTACAAGAACTTAGAATGAATTCTAATTGGTTTAACAAGTGCATTCCCATCTCTAGGATCCTACACTTATCACAAATGCACACACTTGGTGATCAATCAAGCATATGTAGCAAGCTCAATAACAAATGCACATGAGATGACTAATAAAATGCAAATCAATTCCAACAACTCGTTTGGATCAACTAAACATATATTAAGATTAATCAAAAATCCCAACTTACAATATTTAGCCAATAGTAAAGGAAATCATTAATACATATACAATCAAAGCGCAAATGAAATAGAAATGTAAAACAAGACAAGATTATAGACAATCTCCCTTCGAAGAGTAAAGTCTTGTTCTTCACTTCCAATCACTTTCTCTTGATCTCCTTGCTTCTTCTACTCTAAGCAATCAACCCCAAACAAAGCCCTAAACTAGAAAAAGGAAAAGAAAAGAGGAAAAAAAGAAGAAAGAAGAACAAAAGAAACGAGGGAAGAAAAATGATAAAAACCTAACCCTAAGCTAATCTCAGAGAGGAATGATGTCAATTAGGGGTGAAATATGGTGTAATAAGCCCCAAATTCGTGACTCAAGTCTTTCCCAAAAGACCTCCAAAACTGGGTGAAAAGAGAGGGCAAAATAAAGAGAAAAATAGGAGAAGCCTCGGATATTCTAGTTTTGATAAAATTACAACCGTAACTATTGTGTTACGGCTTTACTTACCCTTATTATGGTCATATCGAGACATTATACGGCCGTATAAAACTTTTTTCATAAAATCCATCATTCTGCTTTCTCATGAATTATGGTCGTACATCTTCCTACTATGGCCGTACATCTTCCTACTATGGTCGTACTGTAATTGCATGCAAAATGCCCTCAACTTCTGAAACGTTACACTTTGGTCCCTAATCTTCGTCCAGCCATATCTTTTGATTCGGAACTTGGAATTGAGATCCATAAAAAAGGTTGGACTTCACTTTCTGTGTTCTTCCCTGTGAGCTCAAGAAACGCGGTCGAGAAGATCTTTACATATTTGCACCTGAAGTCCTCCAGTTTTCGATTTGTTGCGTTTTAGCCACTGACTTCGGATTTTTTTAACACTTTGAGTCATTTTTCCTCCTTTAGTCTTGTTTTTATCCACAATGAGGAATAGTACCCATAAACAGAATAATTAACACAAATATAAGTAGAAGTCTACTCCAAATGACACGTAAAGAGACATAAACAAGTGTGCAAAATACACACTTATCACAACTCTGTGATCTCGTAAATGCTTTAGAGAATTCAAGCCTCGAAAATTCGCATAAAGGCAGGCCTTACACTCTGTATAAAACACTTTAGTGTCATAGAAATCTGTAGGAATTTAATCCTTAGTGCTTAACTAAGGGTTTGTTCTTTACACCAACTTGAGTGCTAATGTAGATTTATTTGAATGATGTGTTAGTTGTATGGTTGAAAATTAGGGATAATATATTAAAAGTATAAAATAATTGCATGAGTTGTTGAAAATAATGAGAGAGAAATTGTTAGTAGAAGTTAGTGAAAAAATGTTCGGTAAAGAACAAACCCTAAGTCTTCATAACTTAGTTGTCCCATTGAAAAAAGTTCTTCGGGTCTCTAGTTACTATGATTGGTCTACCTTCACAAAAATTTCATGTGTAGTAGGATTTTATCCCTTTTCTTCTATAAGTAGTATGATTTGATCTCTTAATAAACCTTTCGAGGGCAATATGCTCCTTGATTTTCCATAATCGAGGGAGATTAATAAAGAGATCAATTGCTACATGGTATGTCTACGACATAGCGTCAAAACTTACCACAATTCAAAACAATCTATATCTTTTACAAATGTAACTAGCTATCACAATCAATCCATATAATGGGTGTTGAATGTGATCAAAAATTATTTACGAACGTCAAAGCCAAACACGCGCTTTAGTTGAAGTTACACAGTCAACCCCCACAAATCTAGAGTTCACTTGATCGAGTTATCAAATGTGAAAGCTTCCCAAATTTTTCAAACGTACTTTTTTCTAACTTTCTCAAAAGTTTTAGTTCCAACGAGACTTCTTCAAATGTAAAGTAATATGGAGGATTTCAAACACAATATTGCACTTGACGCGTCAAATTCAAAACATGATACCATTAGGTTTACCCATGAATCAGGCATGCAATTTCAACGATATCGCGTTAAAATCTCCATATTCAACTTTGAAGAAAGGATTCTCCAACAATTTGCAAGTAAACTCATGTTCAAATTAGATATATAATCTAACAATCCAATCCACACTACATCGTGGCAACCCCAAACTCAATATTATTGAGTTCAATTTGTTCTACCAATATATGATAGGATAGCTCTTTAAATTTTATGATTGTTCACTGTTGCATTTATGAACACTAGATTGTATAAAAAAATTAAACCAATACATATATTTTAATATTGGACAATTTGCATCATACTCATGCCTAAAAAATCATTTCATGCAGAATATCAAAACCATATATATAAAATATGCATTCACAAAATTCTTATTATTTTGTGCATGTTATCATTTATGAATGAAATTAAATCTTTTAAGATGAAGAAAAGAAAGAATGTTCACGAAAGTGTGCAAACTTTGTAAGTGGAAGTTCTATTGCGTGATTTCATGGAGCAATTTCTATTTAATGTGACCATACACTTGTTTATGAAGAGATACAAATCACCTTTATATTTCAATAAATATCTATAAAATCAATATGTACCTATACATCATATTTTCTAGCACTTGTGTTATGCAACAATATTCAACCAATAAAGGATCACAATAAATTAAATCAGCAAAACTATTATTTAAAGAAAAAGTGAGTATGGCCCCCACAAGATGAATCGAATGCAAAATCACAAATTAGCAAAATGCAATATTCAGATGATGACATTTACGCTTTTAATCATCCATTACTTATTGTGAATTTTGAATTCCCCATAGTGGTCTCATGTGTTCATTATCATCAGTCTGACTTGTAATATTCTTTATAAATTTACAAACTCAAATGATTTGATAATCTGAGCCTTATTCAATCTCATGTAAAAGCATAAATGAATTGAAGCATGTACATGCACAGAAGCAAATACAAAGGCACTACCATTGTAGATAATAACTGAATGAAGTGATTCTGAATAACCAGATCCAATGTAACGGGTTAAAGATGTAAATTCCCAACAATAATCAAAATTTAGATTGTAAATGCACGTAAATGAGAACCAATTATCATCTTCAGGTTATAGGAAAAATTCAAATATAGGTTCAAATTATATTCTAAAATGTACCGTTTACGTGCATGAACTTTGAATGAAGATCGATTTTAAAAAATAAAAAAAATATACAATGAAATGCGTGAAAATGAAATTTCCCGAGGCAAGGGTTAAACTCTTTCTCCTTAAGATGATAATGCCCTGCATAGGTGCTAACGATTTTTTGGCCTTCACCTACCAAAACACAATGTCCACATCTCACAATAGGAACACTCTAAATTGCATAGGCTAGGAAACCATACTTGTGTTTCGAACTCTCTTCGATATGGGCCTAAACTTAAAATATATACGAAAATAATATATTAAGTGATATGTAAATCTAATGATCAAGTGAATGAATGATGTAATTCTACAAATAAGGGATCTTATAAATAGTTGTCAGAAAGACATGCCACCAAAGGATACAACTCTTAAAGATCAATGCAACCTTTGGAACGAAGCCTGTCCCAAAGGACATATCTTCTCGAATAATTTATAACTAAAAAAATGCTATTTTTAATCGAAAAGATACTTCTATCCATTCAAAACCCTTTTAGGATACTTCGCAATATTCTAATTTAAGTTTCAAACAATTACACATACAAATGCATAGTAAATTTGTCATTCAAATTTGCAACACCTAATACAAAACCCATAAACTACTTTATACACTGCTAAGTTTTAGATGATGAAGAGAAGTTGTAGGGAACATAGATGCACTTGGATACGAAGAAAAAATTATTTGTTCAAATGCTCTCTGAAGAAATAATTTGTTGAAAAAAATCAAGAGATCACACTGCTAGCGATGTCGCCAGCAATATCAATTACTGCGAATAACATGGCTAGCTTCAAAATTGGGAATTGCGGCTGTGGGGATAGGTACAAGACTAGGGGTTTGGTTGGGGATGGTGGGATTTTTTTTTATTTTGCGCTTTTTCCCTTAAATATTTTATGTTTTATTTGGTAGATATATTTGGGCTCTTTTTTTTTAATTTTAATAATTGCATTAAAATACGGATATATAGTAGTAGCATTAAATTTTAATTGTTGATTAAAATTAAAATATTCGTATATCTCATTCTAGAAGAATATTTAAAATTATAATAATTTTAACGCCCCGAATTCACTTAAATCCGGGACGTTAACCTTTCTTATAAATCTTATCAAGCGGAAGAATAAATAGAAATTTTGATCATCAAATTCACTTTAATCTTTCAAAAATTCTCCAAAGTTGACGGTGAATAAGAAGATGAGAGGGTATATAAGGTTTTTGTCAAAATTAACTCAGTTTTTAAATAATAGAGTTTCACTTCGTAAATGAATTTAAATATTTGAATTTTTAAACAATTTAACTTTTAAAATTAGAAGTTTCAACAATTCAAGACTTGACAATATGTGAAGAGTAATTCTACTAAACATAAATAAATTAATCTCATAAAATAGTTTTGTAAATTCTCTAATCGGTTGCCACTGCCATTTGCCCCATCGCCGATTCCATAATCTGCAAATCTTTCATAAAATTTGAAAATATGAGTAACGAATTACTCAGTAGGTCCACGGCGCACGTTAGTCAAACTGAAATAATATGGTAGGTACATGCATGCATTCGTGAATTTCTTGTGTCCGTACGAACAATAAACGTGCACGTAAACATTTAACATTTGTGTGCCCGTAGGCACCTTGACATTCATGCGCCCGAAGGCTTCATAACATTGTCGAACCCAAAGGCTCCATTACATTCATTATTCACAAAAATAACATAGGCAATGTACACTACACAAACGGTTATCATAACAAGTGCGCATAAAAGAAAATAAGGCTTTCGTTTATGGACCTACCTTAATTTCTGAGTTTGAGCGTAGCTTGTAGGCGATTCTTAATTTTCTAAATCCCGCGCGTCGTCTACAATTAAGGAAGTCGATTAAATTAGTATAGATGTTACGTTTATAAATTAAATAAGTACATTTAGGCGTTACTAGTGTTTGAAAAATATTTATAATTTTACTTAATTAAAATCATCTAGCTAGAATAAATTATAATTATAATTATGATACAATTAATAATTATTTTAAAATGGACAAAATAAAATAAAAAAAGGATTTTAATTTAATTATAGTTAAGTTAGATAAACTTAAATAATCCTCATAACCTAAACAGTGTTAAATTAAATAAATTGAGAATTATTACAAATTAAGTAAGAGAGAACATAATATAATATAATAGGATTAAACTAAATAAGATGAACTTACTATTAAAATAGAATTAAGTGAAATAATGCGTAATAAAAATTACGACGAAACCGATTACATTGGGTAAAATAAAATGGAGTATGGGTGCGATTGGCCAATGGAAAATTTCGGCTCTTGGGACTATTTGTAAAGTAACACAGAAAAAGAGGGACTAACTTGATGGAAAGGGAAACTTGGGACTTGGGACCAACTTACACTTTTCCAAAAGGGTGAGGGTCCAAACGTGTAAATTCCTAGTCAAATCCCCAAAATTGGAACCCAATTACAGAGCATCCTCTCGGCTTTGTCTCTCTCTGGATACTCGAACAATGAAAAAAAGGGAGAAGAAGGGACCATCGGCTACTCTACGTTGGCTTCAAGGTGTCCATGGTGTATATGCGTGTGTGTATATAGGCGTGCTTATATATGTATCTATGTGTATATATGTAAAGGTGGGTGCGTGTATATGCATATATATGTGCGTGAGTTGGCTGTGTGGAGGTGGGGATGTGACGATGATGATGGTGGTGCGGTGTGGTGGTGGATGGCGGCGTGGTGGAAGTGGTTGGCGGTGATTTTGAAGGAGGCGATGGAACCTCTATATTTCTCGAGCCGAGTTCTCGGCTCGGGTTTGGGTTTTGGTTCAATGACTTGCTGTAATTCACGGTTTGCAATATCCGAGGTGATAATTAGGCACGATTTATTATTCAAGTTGGAGAGTATACCTGACCGGAATTGAGCAACGATGGCGGTGAAGGATGAGCGTGTATTTGTGATGGGTCAATAGCTTGCTTGTTCACGGCTCGAGTTGTCGACTCGGTTTCCTTTTGCCTAATTGAGAGTTTGGCTCGTTGTTGAAGGAGTTTGAGAGTTTGCAGAGAATTTCCTTTGGCCGAGTAATGGTGTTGCTGGTGGTTTTGTGAGCATATAAGGTTTGTGAGAATGTATAGGATTTTAGAATTGGGATATATGAGGGAGGGAGCCGTGGGTTGAGGGAGTGTTGTAATAGGAGTAGGATCCTCAAGCTACATGTATTTGTGATGGTAGCTCATGTAAGAAAAGAAGAGCAACTAGATGAGGGTTATGGTAGTTTATTCTTGACCATAAAAGGGATAATGGAGAGGGAAAAAATAAAATAAAAATAAGGAAAAATAAAAAAAAATTGTATCTATAATATATTAATGTCTCTGGTCAAAAAGAAAATAAAAGGGGTGCGGGTTAATATGAATAGGATACAATATGTATATTTTAAATAAAAGGTTAATTATTCGATATAAATTATAAATTAATATATTTTTAAACTTAACCGTAGACAGGCGACGCGGTTTATAAGTAAATTTGAGTAACGGCTTAGCGACTCGTTAATTAAAATTTTTTTTTAGCTCATGAAAAGTTCGGGTCGCTACAATAATATTAATGAAAACACATACCAATGTATTATTAAAAGTTGGTTGCAAATTTTTTAATTATGGCCAAATTAGTTTAATAAATTTAAATGTGGGTCAAAATAAAAATATGCAAAAATTTAAAGTCCAAATAGATCAATTTAAGAAAGAATTAGGACTAATTTATACATATTTAAAAGGTTTGAGCCAAATTGTAATTTTTGAATCGGCCGTGTGCGTGACACATGATCAAATGACTGTCAAAATTGATGATCAAATCATAAAAATCTTTGTTTTGCAAGAAAACTTAAAATAGGGTTCTAATTGACCAAAAATTCTTAAACATGTTCACATTTTGCAACGGTCCTACAGATCAAATCCTGACTACACGAATTAACCATTTTCTAATTAACCGTATTTAAGCACACGCTTCGCAGTTATTTGATTTCAATTGAGCACCAAATACTATTAGTTGTGTGTTATTAGTTTAGGAATTTCGAATTAAGTAGATGATAAATAAAAAAAAATTATGAGCACCACGAATATAAAAATAATTAATTTTTAGTATCATGAATGTAAAAATAATTAGTACTTAACTAAATTTGTTTCAAAATATAGATATTAATTATTTAATATTAATTTTTAAAAAAAGAAAATCAAATAAAATAAAATTGTGAGGAATTAATTAAAATTAAATTATGAAATCTATATATAAATAAAGGGAAATTGTCGCAAATGGTCCAAAAAAAAAGTGCAATTGGCAAGTTTAGTCCGAAATAATTAAACTTAGCTCGACTGGTCCAAAAAAAATTTGAGGTGCAAATTTAGTTCAAATGGATGAAAACTTGTCCATTAAACCGTTCTTAAAGTCAAAATATGCAATTTTTCCCTTTTGTGAAGGGGTATTTTTGTGAAAAATATTATGAAAAATTGTACAAAAGGTCCTTACCTTTATGGGTTCTTAAAATCAGATCCTAACATTTTTAATTTAGTTATATTAGTCCAAAATTTTAATTAAAATATATAATTTTATATTTTATTTTTTATAGGTGTGAATTTGGTCTATAATTAATTTTATCGAATTAATTTGACGGTAATTCGATAATTTTATCAAAAATCTTCAACACAGCAGCATTTGTGTATGTTTTCTTTTACAGTAAATATGCGCACATTTTGATTCTAACCAACAGTCAATAATAAATATAATTAGCATATCTTCGCGCGTACTACTATAAAAATAAAAATATACCAAACATAAAAAAATAAAATAAAATACAGACAGACACATTTTGATTTTAACAAACAGCTATAGATGAATTGGCCTGCCTAAATAAAATTTTATTTGAAACACATGGCATTAAAAAAAATACTGAATATAAAAAATTAATCAAATCAAATAAAAATTTTAAAAATGAAAAACCCCCAACCCCACCCATCCCACCCAGCAAGTCCCCCACCCCTAACACCACCATAGATTTGGTGGTGACCACGAGATCTGGTGGTCACCACTAGCAGCGGCTGATGGCGAAAAAGCCACAACCAGCAGGTGGTAGTGGCAAAAACGCCAACACCCAGCAAGTGGTGGTGGTGCCACAGTCGCTATTACCAGTAGGTATTAGTGGTGGTGGTGGCGGTCAGGTGGGCTAAGGTTGGGGATTTTTTATTTTAATTTTTTATTTGATTTGAAATATTTTTTATATTTGGTATATGTTTTCAAAGTGATGTATTTCTAATAACATTTTATTTAGGTAGGACAATTCGTTTATAATTGTTTGCTAAAATCAAAATGTGTCAATTTATATTTATTTTATTTTTTTATGTTCGTCATATTCTTATTTTTATAGTAGTACGCGCTTACTAAAATTTTACAAAGATATACGAATTATATTCATTGTTGACTGTTGGTTGAAATCAAAATGTGCACGTATCTACTATAAAAGAAAACGTAAAAAAATACTGTTGCGTCGAAGATTTTCAATAAAAATTATCTAATTAGTGTCAAATTAATTAAATAAAATTAATTATGGACCAAATTCACACCTATAAAAAAATAAAATATAAAATTATATAATTTAATTAAAATTTTGGACTAATATAACTAAATTAAAAATGTTAGGACTTGATTTTAAGAACCCAGAAACGTAAGGACTTTTTGTGCAATTTTTCATAATATTTTTGACAAAAATACCATATTCACAAAAAGGACAAAATGACATATTTTGACTTTTACTAACGGTTTAATAGAGGGATTTCATATATTTGGACTAAATTCGCACCTCCAATTTTTTTGGACCAATCGAGTTACGTTTAATTATTTTGACTAAACCTGCCAATTGCATATTTTTTTGGGACCATTTGCGCCAATTTCCCATAAGTAAACACGCAGGTTTTCCCTCTCATTTTAGCATTTTTCGAAATTAAAAAATTATTATTTTAATCTTTATTCATTTTAGTTGTTAATTCTTAATTGTTAAATAATTTATATATATATATATATATATATATATATGAGTCTAAGGCCTTGTTCTATTTGACATCTTATTTATCCGCACGCAATTCCGTATACCTTATACTCATTTTCAACCATACACATTTCTCAAAATAATATTAACCACATATTTTTACACGAAATATCGCGCACATTAACTTTATACCCAATCAAACAACCCCTTAATTCAGGAACGCGTCCGTCAATTTGGAATTCAGTCCAACAATGTTTCACGCACTGTAAAAGATGAATCAGGATTGAGCTCCAAAATTGTCATTTCCACGCATTGGATATACGATTCAGATTTTGAGCCCTCTATGTTGGAAAGTGGAGACAAACATGGCCAAGTCAAATATGGTGGCTAGGAAGATTTGGAAAGATTTCTTGGTTGTTGGCACAGGGATGGAAAGTTGGTGAAATGAGGAGACAAGATGGTTGGTGGTGAAATGTAAAGTCAAGAAAGGAGGCTCCATTGTCAAACAAAGAAGAAGAAACTAGCATGCTCTTTTTCGGTGGAATTGGTGGAGTGATTAATTAGCATTTATTTAATGCTAATTATTACATTTTTGCCATTGAAATGTGCCTATAAATTGAGGCCCTTCTTCAGTATTCAAGTATCCCATTCTTGAGATGTAATCCCACAAAAAGAGAGAGTAATCTCATATAGAGAGGAATAGAGAGAAAAAGATAGTGAGTTTCTCCTAAATTTTTCGTGTTATTCCCTTTATTTGTGAGGGTGTGTTTTCTCCTATTGTAAGAGAGAGTTATTTTCATTTGTGCTCTCCTTATATTAGAGAGAAGTAGTTGTAATCCTTTTGTCGATAGTGAAATCCTTCTATCATTTGCCCGTGGTTTTTACCCCAAATTAATTTAGGGGTTTTCCACGTAAAATCTGATGTTTCTCGTTTTTCTCATTTCTATTTCAGTTGTAATTGTGTGCCGAGTTCCACAACCGATCCTAACAAGTGGTATCAGAGCTTTGGTTGTGATTTTTCATTAAATTCTTAGTATGCTCTGTGGTTGCTGCATAGACTGATTTTCCACATCAGAAATGATTTTTTGAGAAAATCACTAGATCTATAGCCGAGTTCGTGCTAAGATCAAATCCAGTTAGTGGAAAAGAGGCATCTATAAAAATGGCGACGAAATATGAAATAGAGAAATTCAATGGGAAAAATTTCTCATTGTGGAAAATGAGAATAAAAGCAGTATTGAGAAAAGATAACTGCTTGGCGGCAATTGGGGAAAGGCCCGACGATATCACTGATGATAAATGGAGCGAGATGGATGGCAATGCTATTGCTAATCTACATCTAGCGCTAGCCGACGGAGTATTGTCAAGTGTAGCGGAGAAAAAGACGGCAAAAGAGATTTGGGATACTCTCACAAAATTGTACGAGGCCAAATCACTACACAACAAGATCTTCTTGAAGAGGAAGTTATACAGCCTTCGGATGATGGAGTCAATTTCGGTGACAGACCACATCAACACCCTGAACACTATTTTCACAGCTCACAACAATGGGGCATAATATAGAGACGGGTGAACGTGCCGAAATTCTACTTCAGAGTCTACCTGATTCATATGATCAACTCATCATCAATTTGACCAACAATTTGGAGATACTAGTCTTTGGCGATATTGCAAATGCGGTTCTTGAAGAAGAAAGTCGGCGCAAAAATAAAGAAGATGCAATTGGGAGCTCACGGCAAGTCAAGCTCTAACGATGGCGAGAGGTAAATCAATGGAGCGTGGCCCGGTGGGAGTCAAAATCGAGTAGATCAAAGTCGAAGTAAGAAAATGTCAAGTGTCATCAACTTTGTGGCAAGAAGGGGCACTACAAAAGGGAGTGTTGGCGGCTCAAGAAGATTGAGGAAGCAAAGGAAAACGCCCGAGACATTAAATGCTCAGGGTTGTGTAGCGAATACATCGGATGAGGGCGAGATATTATACAGCGAAGCAACGACAGTTGTTGAAGGCAGAAGAAGGTTCTCCGACGTGTGGCTTTTGGATTCAGGAACTACATGGCATATGACCCCTAGGAGAGAATGGTTCCACCAATATGAACCTATCTCAGGAGGATCTGTGTTTATGGGTAACGATCATGCCTTGGAGATTGCTGGTATTGGTACCATCAAATTGGTGATGTATGATGGTACTGTTCGCACCATCCAGGAGGTACGACATGTGAAAGGCTCAAGAAAATCTATTGTCACCGGGACAATTAGATAGTATTGGGTGTAGTACCCATGTTCGAGATGGGATCATGAAGATTGTTAAAGGCGCACTTGTGGTGATGAAAGCAGAAAAGATAGCAGCAAATTTGTACATGCTTAAAGGCGAAACACAACAAGAAGGAGAAGCGTCAACTGCGACGGTGAATTCGGGAGAAGACGTGACGATAATGTGGCACCGTAAACTTGGCCATATGTCTGAACGAGGGTTGAAAATTCTCTTAGAAAGAAAGCTTCTTCCGAGGCTCAAAAAGGTATCTTTACCATTTTGTGAGCATTGTGTTACTAGTAAGCAACACAGATTGAAGTTCAGCAGTTCGACTGCTAGAAGTAAAGCTATACTTGAGTTGGTTCACTCTGACGTTTGGCAAGCACCGGTTGTGTCCCTAGGAGGTGCCAGATACTTTGTATCATTTATTGACGATTACTCCAGGAGATGTTGGGTGTATCCAATTAGAAAGAAATCAGATGTGTTTGAAGTTTTCAAAATCTTCAAAGCGCGGGTTGAACTTGAATCTGAGAAAAAGATAAAGTGTTTGAGGACAGACAATGGAGGAGAATATACTGGGGATGAATTTGATAGCTTCTGCAAACAAGAAGGTATCAAAAGGCAATTTACGGTGGCACACACTCCACAACAAAATGGAGTAGCAGAGCGGATGAGCAGAACCTTGTTAGAAAGGACAAGAGCGATGTTGAGAAATGTAGGGTTGGCCAAATCATTTTGGGCTGAAGCAGTCAAGACCGCCTGTTATGTGATCAATCGGTCACCATCAACCGCAATTGATCTAAAGACTCCTATGGAGATGTGGACGGGGAAGCCAGCTGATTATTCTCGCTTGCATACGTTTGGAAGTTCTGCGTATGCTAGGTACAACGCCCAAGAAATATCGAAGCTGGATCTAAAATCCAGGAAATGCATTTTCTTGGGATATGCTGATGGTGTAAAGGGGTATCGCCTGTGGGATCCCACTGCCCACAAGGTTATAATCAGCAGGGACGTTGTATTTGTAGAAGATAAAGTGCAAAGTGATGATAGCATTTCAAAGGAGAAACCAGAGACTACTGTAGTTCAAGTTGAAGATCAACTAGAACAAGAAGTTCTAGGTTCTTACGGCGATGCAGCACGAAGAACAAGAGCAAGCTGAGTTTGTGACTCCACAAGTTAGACGGTCAACTCGGGAGAGAAGAGGACCAGCTTGGCACTCAGATTATATTATGGAGGGTAATATTGCGTACTGTCTACTAACAGAGGATGGGGAGCCATCGACTTTCGTTGAGGCTATACAAAGTCAAGATGCTTCTCTGTGGATGACAGCAATGCAAGAAGAAATGGAAGCTCTTCATAAAAATAAAACTTGGGACCTTGTTCCACTGCCACATGGAAGGAAAGCCATCGGAAATAAATGGGTCTACAAGATCAAACAAGATGGCAATGACCAAGTGGAATGGTATCGTGCTAGATTGGTGGTGAAAGGATTTGCTCAGAAAGAAGGTATTGATTTCAACGAAATATTTTCTCCTGTTGTTCGACTGACAACAATTCGAATGGTTGTGTCGATGTGTGCTACATTTGATTTGTACTTGGAGCAGTTGGATGTGAAAACTGCATTTCTTCATGGAGAACTTGAAGAAGAAATTTTTATGCTCCAACCAGATGGTTTTGAAGAAAAAGGAAAAGAGAACTTGGTTTGTAGGTTGAACAAATCTCTATACGGTCTCAAACAGGCGCCGAGATGTTGGTATAAGAGATTTGATTCCTTCATCACGAGCCTTGGATACAACAGATTGAATGCAGATCCTTGTGTCTATAACAAGAGATTTGGTGATGGTGATTTCATTATTTTACTGTTGTATGTTGACAACATGTTGGTAGCAGGCCCCAACAAAGATCGTATTATAGAATTGAAGGTTCAATTGGCTAGGGAGTTTGAAATGAAGGACTTGGGACCAGCAAACAAGATTCTAGGGATGCAAATTTACCGAGACAGAAATAATAGGAAGATTTGGCTTTCTCAGAAGAATTACTTGAAGAAAATCTTGCGACGCTTCAATATGCAAGATTGTAAGTCAATCTCTACCCCTCTTCCTATTAATTTCAAGTTATCCTCAAGTATGAGTCCTAACAGTGAAGCGGAGAGGATGGAGATGTCTCGAGTGCCATATGCATCAGCAGTGGGTAGTTTAATGTTCGCTATGGTTTGTACAAGACCAAACATTGCACAAGCAGTGGGAGCGGTTAGTCGGTACATGGCGAATCCTGGTAGAGAGCATTGGAATACTGTGAAGAGGATCCTGAGATATATCAAGGGTACCTCGAGATCTTTGCATTATGTTATGGAGGATCGACTTTATTGTTAGAGGCTATGTTGATTCGGATTACGCAGGTGATCTTGATAAAAGCAAATCTACCACAGGTTATGTGTTTACTCTTGCTGGAGGAGCAGTGAGTTGGGTTTCGAAACTGCAGTCTATCGTAGCTACGTCAACAACGGAGGCAGAATATGTGACAGCTACACAAGCCAGCAAAGAGGCAATATGGTTGCAAATGTTATTGGAAGAGCTTGGGCACAAACATGAGAAGATTACTCTATTTTGTGACAGTCAGAGCGCTTTGCATTTGGCAAAGAATCCAACATTTCATTCAAGGACGAAACACATTCGGGTTCAGTATCACTTTGTTCGTGAGAAGGTGGAAGAAGGAAGTGTGGATATTCAGAAAATCCATACGAAAGACAACCTAGCGGATATGTTTACAAAACCGGTCAACAATGACAAGTTTGTATTGTGTTGATCTTCTATTGGCCTAACAGAAACGTGAGCAAGCATGGGCATGGCAAGTGTAGAAAGGATTGAAGGGTTACTCAGAAAATCCACATTTGTCTCCAAGTGGGAGATTGTTGGAAAGTGGAGACAAACATGGCCAAGTCAAATATGGTGGCTAGGAAGATTTGGAAAGATTTCTTGGTTGTTGGCACACGGATGGAAAGTTGGTGAAATGAGGAGACAAGATGGTTGGTGGTGAAATGTGAAGTCAAGAAAAGAGGCTCCATTGTCAAACAAAGAAGAAGAAACTAGCATGCTCTTTCGGTGGAATTGGTGGAGTGATTAATTAGCATTTATTTAATGCTAATTATTACATTTTTGCCATTGAAATGTGCCTATAAATTGAGGCCCTTCTTCAGTATTCAAGTATCCCATTCTTGAGATGTAATCCCACAAAAAGAGAGAGTAATCTCATATAGAGAGGAATAGAGAGAAAAATTAGAGAGAAAAAGATAGTGAGTTTCTCCTAAATTTTTCGTGTTATTCCCTTTATTTGTGAGGGTGTGTTTTCTCCTATTGTAAGAGAGAGTTATTTTCATTTGTGCTCTCCTTATATTAGAGAGAAGTAGTTGTAATCCTTTTGTCGATAGTGAAATCCTTCTACCGTTTGGCCGTGGTTTTTACCCCGAATTAATTTGGGGGTTTTCCACGTAAAATCTGGTGTTTCTCGTTTTTCTCATTTCTATTTCAGTTGTAATTGTGTGCCGAGTTCCACAACCGATCCTAACACTCTATTCTATTTCGAAATCAGCCCTTATCTAAAATCACTCATGAATTGCCGCTGCAATTGAATGCACTCGCAAATCCCCTTTCCTTTCGTGTCTTTGATTCTAAATTACACGGCTCTGCAATGGATAATTATCGCTTCTAAGGTGTATATTTTTCTTGGTGTAAATTGTGTTTGAATTTGGCCTATGTTGCTTCCATTTTTGTCTAGTTTTTTGGGGTGTTATGAATGGATTTCAATTTTTCTTCCATTTTTCCTATATTGTGATTTTAATGCAAGAAAAAGCAAATGAAATTCGTCACTCATTTGTGACCTGTTTCTTCGATATTTTTATGGTTTGCTCCTTCAATTTGACTTTTTTTTTTTTTCCATTTTTTGAGTTCACAGTTAGATCTGCATCATCTTCTTGCCATTTGGAATTATTTTAAGCACTAATTAATAGGGATAACAACATCTGGACAATTGACGAGGAAATGTGGGTTTAGAAAAGGTAGAAAATGGTGAAACTATGGAGGCTCTAAAGAGGGAAGCTGTCAATTTGATCAACTAATGCGATCTGACCCGATTAAGATTAAAATTGTTGTGCGAATGAATCAATTGATTGCAGATCTGATCCCAAGTCATCAAATACGGGATTTAGTTTGTCCAATAAGGAAGAATCAAACCTGTAAACAAACAACGATCTCAATAAATTCACTATAAGAACATTAGACATATTCTTGATAAAGATTATTAATTTCTCACCAAAAGAAGTTAAATGAGAATGTAAATTCTCAACACAATCCAAGAGAAAAACTATAAATTTTTATTAATAACCAAAAACTTATCTGCTTACAATGAAATAGGGTGCGTATTTATAGTACTAGATACCCACAAGATTTAGACAACAAGAAAATACCAAAAAAAAAAAACTCAAGAATAATAACTAAATAAGGTAAAAATCAAATCCAAAACAAAAAAGGAAATAAAAAATGCATCAACTGCATGCATGTAGTACTTATGGCTGTGAATTCCTTAGTTACGGCCATAGCAGAGCATCATGTGCAAATTTGCCCAACTTCATTATTTGTACTATATGGTTGCATGCCTTTATCTGCACGGCCTGGTATACGTTGTTCAATATTTTCACCATAACTTTTGATCCCGAACTCCGATTGAGTTGATTCAAGTGTGTTGGAACCTCGACGAAGAGGGCTTCAATTCTTAAAGAAATAGATATTTTGAAATTCAACTTTTATTTTCACCGAATTCATTCTCAAACTTTGATTCTTGGTCAATTTGACCTCGAAACAACTTTTTGACGGAATTTTTGCATTGGACATTTTTCTTGAGTTCTTCCTTAGCAACTCTCGGCCTCCATTGCCACGTGTCAACCTATTGAACCTTTGGACCTTTTTCGAATCAACCCACGGCCTTTCGATCGTAACATCAACACTTTATATTCATATATCTGTTTGTCTTCTTTTCCAATTGGTAACCAACTGACGATTCTTGATCCATCTCATGAACTTCTTTAATTTGCTATGGTGGTTTTTGTTACTATCATAGACATTTTAAAGGAGTACCTAGAATAAGTCTGTTGCATGATTGTGTCCTTTTAAGTTATACCTTTAGCGAGGGTATAAAGCAGGTTTCTTAGTTTTTCTTATTTAGGGTGAAAAAATGTATTTACTCATCGTACTAAAACTACTTATCAACTTTTAAAATTCTCGTTTTAGTGCAAATTTTACGAAAAAGGAAGATACTGAAATAGAAAGTTGCAACTTACGTCATGTGTTGTTTTTTGCCTAAAGAAATTTAAAGGAGTTTCGATATACGCATTCTCGAGACTGCTAAGCAAAGAGTGCAGTATATGCAAGGAAGGAATTACAAATTTTTTTGTGAAAGATCGTTATATCACCCTGACCTTTTATTTCAAGTTCTTGGTAATTTATTTTTACATCGATCAATAATCTCTTCACGCTTTACATTAACAAGGATTCTTTATCTAATGTAGTCGTTCCATATAGTCCCTTTTAGCTTTGGCTTATCAAATCCCTAAAAATGCAACTAACCTTCTTATGACGTCATGGCAATCGAAGTCATTTGCTGGGATTTCATTTAGTTAGTTTCTTTTTTAATAGATAAAGGCTATATTTAGAAATCTTAGTGGAGATCGCCTATTTTTCTGAACTTTAATGTTTTTATCTGCTGAGGCATGATGCTTATGCATGGATTGTGATAATTACCTTTCCATAGTTGTGTTGTCTTTGAAAAATTTAAGCTAATCTGGTTTCGATAAATATTACAATTTTTTATTTTACTTTGTCAAAAATAGTGTGTATCCTCAGTTCTTTCAAAATAAATAATCTTGGATGATTAATTTTATGATACTTTATTGGAAATAGATTTTTTCAGATTCATACACACGTCACAAAAGTAACTTTCTATGCATTCATGTGACTTGGTTCTTTTAGGCTGATAATCTTGAATTTACTCAAGCTCAGCTAATTATGAAACCTTATTGGAGTACTTTAATTGGTTCTTTTAGACATTTAGGTTGAAGGAGTTCTTTTATTTGTATATATTTATTTTTTATACTGTATATGATGTGGTTTTTTAATTTTTATGCTTAATATATGCACTTTGCTAATCATCCTTAATTTTCCACATCGTACATTTCTTGTTCTCATGTATCCTACTAAATCCCACAATAAATTTCGTTGTTTTTGCCTTATTGAATTCTGGAACGGCTCCACAGCTAACTATGCTTAGAGATGTTAACTATGCTTAGAGATAGACCCGGCCACGGTTACGGGTCCGAACCGAAACCGGTCGGTTCGGAACCGGTCAAACCCGGAACCGAACCGGGTTTTCGTGGAACCGGAACAGGATTAAAAAAAAAAATTCAAACGGTCAAGTGACCGTTTGAAATTCAAACGGTCACTTGACCGTTTGAAACCCAACGATCTTGTGAGTTGGGTGAGAGTAAGTGCCCCACCCCTAAAATATATTTTTTTTAATTCTTTTATTTTTAATATTTTTTATTCATTACTATTTACTAATATCTATAAATACCTCATATTCTTTCTTTTTTTTCACACTACAACCTATAATTCTCAATCTCTCATTCTCTAATTCTCTCATTCTCAAATTCTTAATTCTCTAATCTCAATTATCTTAATTCTTGTTATCATTTTTTTCAAATTTCAAGTTTCAAGTTTTAATTCAAATTTATACTTACTAATTATAATCTGCAATTCTATATTTCTAATTTTCTACTTATCTACTATTCTAAATTTCTAATTTCTAATTTTTTACATACAATCTTTATCTTTTTAATTATTAATTTTTTATTAGTTATTATTATACTTTCTAAATTTCTATACTATATTTTTATTTTATTACTACTAAAATGTCTGACTTTAGTGAAGATGCATCAAACCACAACTTTGGTTTTGGTGAGTTTTCAACGGAAGAAAGCGGACATAATAAAAATCCAAAAATTGATAGTTTGGATCCGGAGCCCGAACATGAAGAAGTAGATAGGAAGAATAAGAGAAATTCCAATTCCGATATTTTTAATACCCACTTCAAAAAAGTACCAATAAATGGTAAGGAATTTCAAGTATTATGCAACTATTAAGTAAACGAAGTTCAAATTGAGATCTGGATGGGGCTACGGCACTTTCACCAAACATTTGGAAAAAGCATAGTAACATGGTCATTGGACTCAATCGACACAAACTCAAATTACCGGTATGGAAATTCTTCTAGTACTTCTCAGTTATTTAAATATTCTGATGAAAGAAATAAAACGGAATTAGCGAAAATGATTAGGATGGAACACTTATCTTTTAGTTTTGGTGAAAGGGTTGGTTTTAATAATTATTGTCAAAGAGTTTTAAATCCTAGTGCAAAACGTGTACCTAGAAATACTCTAAAACGTACACTTTTGAAAATGTTTAAAGATCGAAAAAAAGAATTGATTCAAATTTTTTCAAAATTAGATAATTCGGTTTCTATTTGTAGTGATATTTGGAGTGATCATTGGGAAACACATTCATACATGGGCATAACATGTCAATGGATTGATAGCGAATGGCATATGCAAAAACGAATCATTTCATTGAGATGTTATGATGATCGACATAATGCTAATAATATTTTTAGAATAATTCAAAATATTTTGGAAGAATATGGTCTAGTTAGGAAAATTTTTTCTATTTCTTTTGATAATGCGGCAGCAAATACTGCTTCAATTAGTGAGTTACAAACTATTTGTCAACCTAACATTGGCGGAAAATTTTTTCATATTCGATGTGCATGTCATGTTTTAAATTTATGTGTACAAGATGGCTTGAAATGTTTAAATGTTGCACTTGCACCAATTAAACAAGCAATTTCTTTTTTATGGTCACATAATACAGTAATGAAAAATTGGCAGAAATATTGTAAAAATAATGGTAAGAGACCAAAAAGATTTCCTAAAGATATTCCGATTCGTTGGAATTCAACTTATAAGTTACTAAACAGCTCATTTGAATACAAAGACTTGTTATGCACTTTTATTTCACAAAATGTACCTCAAGTTACTTTATATCCACAAAATTGGGATGTTTGCACTAATCTTTTGGATTTTTTTAAAGTTTTTTATGATGCGACACATATTTTAAGTGGTGTTTATTATCCTACATCACATTTACTTTTAGTTGAATGTATTAATGTGGTCGGTGCATTTGATGAATATCATGATGATATGGTTTTAGCAGAACCAATAGTATTGATGAAAAGTAAATGGTTAAAGTATTTTACGGAAATTCCTTTAATTAATCTTGTTGCATGTGTTTTTTATCCTAGAACTAAAACAGAAGGTTTAACTGATTATTTAACTTATTATTACACTGCTTTGGATATTAATTTTAATATTGATCTACAATTGCGTCAAGTTAAAATATTAGTTAGAGAATTATTTGATGAATATGTAAATCGTTATGGATCACGTTCTTGTTCTACCGCTTCTAGTTCTAATCAAGTTCGGGAAGATTTAACTAAACTTGGGGATGGTGATCGATTATTGAGGCAACGACATAAAAGGCCTAAAGATTCATCCGATGGATCTCCCGAACTTGACATTTATCTAACAACAACTTTTGAGTTTGGTGATAGTAAAGTAGGTAAAGATTTCCCGGTCCTTGAATGGTGGAAATGTCATCAAAACACTTATCCTATACTATCACGAATGGAAAAAGACATATTTGCAAGTCCAGTGTCAACCGTTTCCGTAGAACAAGCTTTTAGTAAGGGAGGACTTATTTTGGATCCGAAACGATCAACCATGCACCCCGATTCATTAGAAGCCCAAACATGTGTCGACGATTGGTGCAAAGCAGATGAAAGAGCCCAACAATATGAGAATGATTCTGATGACGATTATGATCTAACCGAAGGAAGTGAAACAACTTCCTACAGAAGTGACTAAATTAAAGAGGTAAGAGAACTACGAGGCTTTGATTCCTCACGAGAGGATACGTAGGCAACTTAATTGTTGGTAAAAAATTAAGTTCAAGCCTTTATAATCTTATATAGTTATATACTTATATTATTGAAATTTTTAAAAAATTTTTAATTGGGGGTTAAATAGTCAAGCAGGTAAGGCGTTAAAAAAAAAAAAAAAAAAAAAAAAAGGGGAAACCGGGCGGTTCGAACAGAACCGCGGTTCCAAACCAACCTGAACTGCATCGCATACCTGCTCCGGTTCGGTTCACCTATTTTTGGAACCGGAACCGGCGGTTCCGGAACCGTGGCCGGGTCTACTTAGAGATGTTCTTGGCAAGATTCCAAGCAACTCAAGCTTTTTGCTAAGGGTGGTATGCAGAGCTGATCCTGGGCATAAACAGTTTAAGCACCGCTTAGAGCCCTCAAAATTTGTAAGTCTATCCGTAAGGGTGGCTTTTTTTTTTTTTTTTTAAGGTAAAAGTCAAATTGTTATTTATTAAAATCCAATCTTAATCTCATAGAGTTTATATTATCATTATCATAATTTTGAAAGTTTTTATTTAGTAAAAGTTTGTATTTGGAATTTGTGTATATAGTTTTTTTGGAAAAAAATTTATTTGTCAAGGGCCTCTAACAAGATTTTTGTAAAAGTTTTTTTACAAGATTTTACTTAAGGGTGGCTTTTTTTTTTAAGGTAAAAGTCAAATTGTTATTTATTAAAATCCAATCTTAATCTCATAGAGTTTATATTATCATTATCATAATTTTGAAAGTTTTTATTTAGTAAAAGTTTGTATTTGGAATTTGTGTATATAGTTTTTTTGGAAAAAAATTTATTTGTCAAGGGCCTCTAACAAGATTTTACTTAAGGACCTCCGAATTTCAGGACTGACTCTGGTGGTACGTCTTTGGTGGATGCCATACAAGAACGCTATCATGGATTAAGATTTGTAGAAATAGTGCTCTGGGATGAAGAGGCAGGTGAACAATATTTGAATCATTGTCTCTATTTTTATTTCGTTCTCTCTCTCTCTCTCCCATTATTGAGTATGTGATGTTTTGCTTGATTTTGCCAATTTGGCCGCTTTCCATTAAAATCAAGGGAATCAATAAAAACTTCATGCATCACAAATCTCTCTTACTCATCTAGTACCACTTCAAAATTGTCCTCAAAATCTCTAAATTTGGAATTCACTTTATTTTTTCTCTAGCAAGTAATGACTAATGAACCCTCCAACCTTTGAATAAGATATCATGTATGGGTAAAAATTGGTCCAGTTTTTAAAAACTAGTATTTCCACTCGGGGAGGCATATGTCCAAGATATAACATAGAACCCCGGGGTAGATTTCGCAACCTACAATTTGTTTTAGATGGATCCGGGTTGGTATGTATCGGCTCCTATTAACCACGAACTAGTCTTGCCCCCGTGCGATGAACGGAGGCGATTAAGATGATAAATTTACACAAAATAATATTATAAAATGAAAAAATTCATTATTTATGAATACACAACAAAAATAACAAAGCATATGTAATAATTAAATACATTTCAATAATATTTTGCAAATTTTGATTTGAATTATTATCTTACAGAAAAAGAAAAAGTTGTCATATCAATTATCGTTTTAGCACTTTACTAATTTTATAATTGTTTTTTTTGATATTTTATCATTGTTTCGGGACTTAACTAATTTTGAAAATATTGTGACATTGAGGAAAATTAAAAATTAAAAAAATTATAATTTATACATTTAATATAAATTTATTCTTTTTTCTACCTTTAATATAAATTTATTTTGAATATGTTAAACATTTAATCTGCACAATTAGTTAAAACACAAAAAATACACTTACAAGAAAAAAATATGCTGCCTAAAAATGAAAGAAAAATAATTTTTGAAGAAAATGAATAATTTAGACATAAAAATATATGTCTTAAGTATTTGTCTTGTGAAAAGGAAAAGAAAAAAAATAGCTAAAATTTTTTATATATAAGTCAATTTTGCAACGTTGAATTATTTTTGAATTATTTTTAAAAACAAAAGATAAATAGATCATCATTTATGAAATCATCTTTAAGTGGTAACCAATCACCAAAAAAAATGGCAAAAAAAATTAATTAAGGAACACAGTTTCCACAAATTTAGGAAATGTGTTCCCATTTTCTATAATTAACTTGGTTCATGGAAGCATTTAAGAAAATAGTAGGATTTAATTAAAAAATAAAAACTAAAAAGCTATGACATTTAGGCGGAAAAATACAGTATTAATTATTTTAGGAACTCGTTCTTTTATATATATAAAGATATTATAATTATAATTTTAAAATTATAAAAAGTTTAATATAAGTAAAAATATTTGGTCATCTAAACGAAAAATATTTGAACTCATAAATTATAAGTCTTAATGAAATGTCGCACCGCTATCTCATTTATAATTTGTTAAAGAAAACATTCTAGGTGAGACAAAATTGTTTCATGGATCAACTTGCAGGTCTAAAGTCTGATCCTGTCCATCCCTTAGCCCACCCTTAGAACTCACAGGTCGGGACAACCATAGCTTCTTACCAAACTCTCCCTGAACCTGACCCATTGCCATTCCTAAAAATAAATATTAACAAATTCATATAAACTCGTCAATTTATAACATACTCGATATATTAACATATTTTTTAAAACTCATCAATTTAGATGCATATTTTAAATAATTTAAATTATATATATTATGTTTTGACTCGTGCATTGCACGGAAAATATTTCCAACATATGGTTGTAGTGCTATTTATTAATAATCTAATTTTATATATAAAAAAGGAGCCACATTTGTAGACAACGCAGCGTAACTGTATATCGTCCACCCTCATATCAATAGCAAAGACAATCCAAATACAACAACATCAACTACCATCTACAACACAAACAAAATATAAAATACATAAACCACATCATGTCTCCAAAGAATCAATAAATCGCATAGACAATTATATGCATCTAATCCATTGTCTGGCATCTTCCAACCATTGTTTTGGTCCACCCTTCAACATCGTCCAACATCCTACAACAGAAGTAATAATGTTAAAATGATTAATGTGCACTCATTTTACAAAATTACAATCCTCTTCTTGTTTTGCTTATTCCATTGTCATCTATTTTTAAATGAGCAAACAACTACTAATCTATTATTATACACTTTGAATCATCTATTCTATTATGTACTATATGATTTACATTTTACAATAGAAAAAAACCGGAGTCATAAATGAATTTTAGTTTTGTAGTAAACTGGGATAAGTGAAAAATAGTTCAATTAAATATTTCTTTGAAACAAAAAATTAAATGATGTAATAGTGTAAGGGGATAAAATAATCACAAAGATAAATAAAAATTTTAACACTTGTGCGAAGGAATAATAACGATGGTGCCAGGATATACTTTTGCTTTAAAAATTTTAATTTATAAAATGTAGAGTGGGAAAATCATCCGATAGAAATTTTAACTCTCACAGTGTATATCTAGGCACCATCATTCGGTGTCACTTTAAAATATCATTTGATTAGATAATTCGATTAAATATGAGAGTCTAAAATTTTCATTTATATCTTGTGAAGAGATTAACATGTGGGGTGGATTATAATAAAGCTTGCGAATTCAGTAATAACAAATCCATGCAAAGAAGATTATACCCTAATAAATAAATGCTAGTTAGAAAAAAAATTTAGCAAAACTTAAAAGTGTAATGGGAACAATAAAATAATCACATTTCAAAAAGTACAAAGATTTATAGGAGAAAAAAATTACAAATTAAAAAAATAAGAAAAATAAATAAATTTTAACTACTAAAAGTAATTTACAAATTAACCTCGTCAATTTTGATTATTTTTGTTGTTTCAAATTCTGATTTATCTTTTAAACTTTGTTGAGTGAAAAATAATCCAATCAAATATAACTTTAAAAAAAAGTAAATAAAAAACATAACAGCATGCGAGAAACAAATAATTGTCAAGAAAAGGAAAATTTATAACGATCTTGCGAAGAAATAATAACGGTTTGTATCAATCGGCCATTGATAAGAAATGTAGAGAGTTAAAATATTTTCAAAGTGAAAATATTGGCTGATTTAATAATTTTTTATTAAATGTGAGAATCTCAACTTTTTATTTATCTCTTTGACACAGATTATTGCATGCGATGCATTGTAATAAAGCATCAGAATTCCTGAATTAAAAATATTTGCAAAGAATATAGTACCTACCCATTATTACATTATGTTAATTATCTAGTCTATTATTTCTTGTATGATTAACTATATAAAAGAATCATAATTGTAGATAAAATTTAAAACTACTAAGTAATTTGCATCTCCCAATAATTAAACAATAATTAGATGGGATTTTAGAAAAATTTAACAATGTAAGGATAACAAATAATTAATTTTTTGGTATTAAAGAGTTAAAAATAAAAATAAAATTGATAAGACCTCCACAAAATAAAAACATAAAAAAGAGGAGAAGTAAATAAATCTTAACTACTAAACTAATTTGCAATTAACCTTGTTAATGTCGATTATATGTGTTGCTTAAGAAATTGACTTATCTGGAATAATGGGATAAGTGAAAAATGCTCCAATCAAATATTACTGAAAGGCACAAATGTGTTAAAAGTGGAAGTAAAATTGAAAAAGTTAAGAGTTAAGAATAATTTATCTTTTGCGATATTGGTGCAAATGATCCAAAAATTTTGTGGTAACTATGTGTTTAGTCCAAAAAAATAAAACGTAGTTTGATTGGTCCAAAAAAATTAGGTGCGCAATTGGCCCAAATGGATGGATTCCGTCCATTGCTGCCGTTAGTCCTGTGCATGTACCTCAAATCTTGGCATTTTATCTTCTTCCTTTGGGGCATTATTGTTATTCCACTTAAAATACTCAAGAATTCAAGTTTAGATATGCCAAACACCTCACCATTTGGAAAACCCTTCTTTCGTGTTGCTTCTCTAGTTTTATCGAAGAGAAGGAGAAGTCATTTTCGGCCATTCCAAACACCTATTTAACATTTTTTGGTGATGATGAATGATAAGTGCTTGAAAGGCACTTTAATAGCTCTCTAATAATGCTTGTTATTGTGTGATAATTATTTTATAAGTTCATATTTATGCGTTTTTATTATTTTCATATCTAAGAGCCAAGAAGAGTTGAAACAAGGTTAAATGGATGAACAAAGCATGAAAAATGCAAATCAGTAACTCAGATTCACTAGGAATCCTTCAGTGTTTGGATCATAACTTGAGCTAGAGATATGTAATTGACCTGATTCCAGTGCAAAAAGAAAGACAACTTGATTATCTACAAATGTTATCTCTGGACTCTTAGGCAAAATCGGTAGGAAAATGGACTAAAATTGGGTTTGAAGTTAGCATCATGAACATCCAATGCATCCCAACTTTCGGTGAAAATGTCATAACTTGACCTACAAAGATCCAATCAGTGTCATTCCATCTCCAAATGAAAGATAACTTGATGTACAACAGCTATTTCTGGTCTCAATGGCAAAAATGGGCATTAAAGTGGTCAAACGGTATGAGGAAGTGGAGTTAAAGTTGAGGAAAAGTTAGTTGATGTATAATTGAAAGATTCCTTCGGTGCATATAAAAGGGTAAGGCCATTAATCTCTAAATCTCATGTCTCACTTGTAAAAACACTCTCTTATCCTCAATTACTAGTGTTATATTTTATTCTAGTAGTATCCATCTTTTATATCTAGTTTTATTTTGTATCTTATTTTGAGTAAAAGTGTGAATAAAGTTTATGAGATTGATTAAATAGCCTTTCATATTCCGGTAGAATTATATTTGAAATGTATATTTTGGCCGAAAATATGATTGGCTAGGCGTCTCGATCTAGTTAAAGGGGATGTCGCTGTTCAAAGCTTGCTATCTGATTAACTCATAAGTGACGTTGTTCTTATTCTCTTATTCAAATTGTTTTGTTTTTCTATTTTATTTTTGATAATATGAATTTTAATTAGATTTGGCCAATTGAATTAAAATTGTATTATCAACTTGTTAGAATTAAATTTTCAATCCGTAGTTATTGATTTCTCTAATTCACACGTAACAACTAATGATCACGTATCGTTGAGAATAGCAAACCTTATTGTTAAACATTTTGAGCTGACTGAAATGTTTCTCTAAGTTTAACTTATTTTCCTAATTCGTAAAGCTAACTTTTGCATTAAACCTAGAGATCGGACTTTTAGGTTATCCAAAAGTCTAAGGACCAATTGAAAAGCTGACCCTCAATTAGTTATACTTAAGGGAAAATGCGGGTAATAAAGATGTGTAATTTATTATCGCAGGGCTAAAATTTGAAAAGAAAATAGAACCCGTTACGATTAAATTGTATATGAAAGTGGAGGTTCGACTGAACCAAGAACTAAATGATTTCTCTCATTGGTAAAACCCTCTTAATTTTTATTTTATTTTGTATTCAATACATGCTCCTCATCTATTAAAGCCATCCAATCATACTAGTTAGTATAAATCTACTATTTTCTGTGGAATCGACCCTTACTCACCACTGCTACATTAATTTATAGTTTTCAAAACCGAATAAGATAATTAATATTTGGTGCATCAGGCCACGCATGAAATTTTTGGCGCGTGCCGTGATGCACCAAATATTAATTATCTTACTCAGTCTTGAAAACTACTAATTAATGTAGCAATGGTGAGTAAAAGTCGATCACACAGAGAACAGTTCGCCAACTTAGTAGATTTATACTAAATAGTATGATTGGGGGCTTTAGTAGATGAGGAGTAGATATTGAATACAAAATAAAATAACAATTAAGAGTTTATCAATGAGAGAAAACATCTAGTTCTTGGTTTAGTCGAGCCTCCACTTGCATGTCCAATTTAATCGTAACGTGTTGTATTTTTTATTCAAATCTTTAGCCCTGAGATAGTACATTACGCATCTTTATTACCCACATTTTCCTTAAGTATAACTAATTGAAGGTTGGTTTTTTAATTAGTCCTTAGCCTTTCTGATAACCTAGAAGTTTGATATCTAGATTTAATGTAAAAGCTAGCTTTGCAAATTAGGAAAACAAGTTAAACTGAGAGTAATATTTCAGTCACCTCGAAATGTTTAACAATAGGGTTTGCTATTCCCATCGATACGTGATCATTAGTCGTTACATATGAACTAGAAAATCAACAACTACGGATTGAAACTTTAATTCTAACAAGTTGATAATGGAATTTTAATTCAATTGACCAAATTTAATTAAAGTTCATATTATCAAAAATAAAATAGAAAAAGAAACCAATTTGAATAAGAGAATAAGAACAACCTCACTTATGAGTTAATCGGATAGTAAGTTTTGAACAACAACATCCCTTTGAACTAGATTGAGACACATAGCCAATCACACTCTAAGCCAAAATATACATTTCAAATATAATTGTGCCGGAATATGAAAGGCTATTTATGCAATATCCTAAGCTTTATTTACGCTTAAACTCTTCACACTTTTATTGAAAATAAGATACAAATGAAAACTAGATATAAAAGATGGATACTACTAGAATAAAATATAACACTAGGAATTGAGGATAAGAGAGTATTTTTACAAGTGAGATATGAGATTTAGAGATTAAGGGCCCCTTTTATAAGCACCAAAGGAATCTTTCAAGTATACATCCGGTAGTTTTTTTATAAAGTATAGATATGTTTCCAGAGTCAACTCCGTATTTTATCATATGAAGTTAGAAATTCCATATTCATAACCTTAACTCCAAATCCAATTCATTTAGATCTCTTTTCCTTTTGCGTAATTTCTCTGACCAATTGATGATAGGCAAGTCTACATTTATTTGTGGTACATAAGCTTCTAGTTTCTCCAATAACTCCTCAATTGATGGTGCAATTAAAATTATTTTTTGTGTATTAGAAGAAATAAGCTTTTGATGAACTAGAAATTCGAGAAATGCCAATAAACCGTCGAAATGGTTTTGAACATTTAAAAGCCCAATTGGTTTAGAGCGTAGGTTCAACTCGGCCTAGGATATTATGCAAAAGATTTGTTCAAGAGTTTTGAAACCCCCTGGTAATGCGATGAAAGCATCCGAATGCATTATCATTAGTGTTAAATATTTAAACAATAATCTAACTTGTACCTCGGTGCCAATGGTTTTACCATACGCTTGTTTTAAAGGTGATACAGTAATATCAGCCACTATTAATCCTCTCACGTATGTAGATTAAATGGCACATCCTATCAGTCCACGGAAACCTCCTTCGTATATTATCTTATACTTTCAATCTCCAAGTGTCATTCCAGCTATGACTATCAGCGCTAGGAACATCGGTTGTCCCAGATTTATTCCTCCAAAGAGACTTAAGGTTGTCAATTTCTTACTTGAATCCCCAGTTGCGATGTTAGTAGTAGCCTCCAGAGGTAGTCGATTTTGCATACTAAAAACTGATAGAAGAACACAAAAATAGTTAAACACAACAATATGTACACGTAGTTGTGATTGTGGCTCACATCTTCCTCTGGTTTTATATCCAAAAATGGTTTAAATGCCTTCTATGAGTCGGGGATGGGCTTCCCATCCAGTTTTCTTATAGACTGATAAGCAGGGTCTTTTAAGGCCAGATTCCCAAAATTATAACATTCTCGTTCCTTTTTAAATTCACTCCACGAATTAAGAAGTTCGATTTGCACCATTCCTCTAGGATGCGTCTTAAGAGTTTGATGGATATCATCCAAAGACTCCTTACTCATGCCATCCTTAATAAAACATATTTTATCTTCTCAATTTATGGACACAAATCCAATTGAATGATGACCTTCCCTAGAAGTCCAATGTGTATAGTTATACGACCATCTAGCCTATTTATAGCGCACATTCATTCTTTTTGCTCTTCGTTACTTGGAAAAATTACTTTTGCCTAATCCTGGTGCATATTTAGTACTAAAAGCAAGCATTTCACCTCCTAATCGAACCTTTGCTTCAATCAACCAATGCATATCGTCAGGCATTTCCTTTTCCATTAATATTTTTAACCGTCATACCCTAGAATAATAAATCTCTTTCAAAGCATTCAAGGGTAGTGTCGGGTAATATTTGTGGATTTTGAAAATTTTGTTATCCATTTAAAATTCAATTTTTTTTTAATGTAACACAAGAAAGAAATAGAAAAATTGAAGTAATAAGATTAAAGCCATCAAAATTACTAAGTACAGTAGTAAATCACACTCTTCCATATAGAAAATACTGAACAAGAAAAAGTACCAAAATTTGAACTACGTAATCAATTAATATAAGCAAAAGACATATGTATACAAAAATATAACCCTCGTCCACGCAATAATAAAAAGAAAAACAATTAAGAAGAAGATGATGAAAGTTACTTGACCTTTGCTAGAAAGAAGTACTTACAGGGCGACCGAGATTTTTGTTGTGGTTTCTAATCAAGAATGGCCTCGATTTCTAGCCAAATTTGCATTGTTCCAACCGACAATTATGCATGCAGAGTGTAGTGTAAAATGTGCTAGAAAGAGTATGCTGGAAGGAGTATCCGAGAAAGCACATTGACGGATTGTCCTTTATCAATAAATTAACCTCCGCGCTCATCGATAATTAATATTAAATTAATGCTAAGCACCGACTTGTGTGCCATTCTGTCTCTTCCCAACTAATTGATCCCCAAGACATCTTCTTTCTATAGTCATAAAGCAAGATCTTCCTCGGTAATTTAGATAAAAAGTTAAGAAATAAAACTAAACAAAATAATAAAAACATCAAAAGAGAAAATAAAAACAAAAGAAATGCTTGGGTTGCCTCCCAAGAAGCGCTTTTGGTTAATGTCGTTGGCTCGATGTTGCTAGCTCATCTCAATTCGTATTTCCCACTTTTCTAACTTCGTAACCTCCAGATTGACAGTCTGAAAGCCTTCATAATAGGGCATGAGATGGTGACCATTTACCTTGAACACTTTGTTAGTCTTTAATTAGACTCTTGATTTCTACTACACCATCAGAAGAGATATTAATAATAACAAATAGTCCAACCGAACGAAAATGAAGTTTACCTGGGAAGAGTTTTAGTCAGGAATAATATAAAGGCACTTTTTCTCCAATACTGAAGTCCCTTCGTGAAATGCGTTGGTCATGGAATACTTTAGCCTTTTCCTTGTAAATCATAGCATTCTCATATGTTTCGTTTTGGATCTCTTCAAGTTCGTTTAACTGTAGTTTTTTGTGCTCTCCTACTTCTCCCCAGTTCATGTTATATTTTTTAATTGCCCAATAAGCTCTATGTTTGAGTTCAACTGGCAAGTGGCATGACTCATCGTACACTATCCGGTATGGCGACATCCCAATAGGAGTCTTGTACGCAGTACGGTATGCCCACAAAGCATCATCTAACTTTAAACTCCAATCCTTTCGGTCTGGCCGAGCTGTTTTCTCAAGAATGGACTTTACCTCTTGATTGGATAGTTCTATTTGGCCATTTGTCTGTGGATGGTACGCTGTGGAGATTCTATACATAACTCATAATTCTTTAATAGAGTTTCAATAGTCCGATTCCAAAAATGAGTCCCCCTTATCACTAACCATGGCTCTTGGAATTCCAAACCTGCTAAAAATGTTAGATTTGAGAAACTCTGCAACTACTTTAGCATCGTTAGTCCAGTTGGCCTTTGCCTCTACCCACTTAGAATCATAATCAACTGTTAATAATATGTAGGTGCAGCCAAAAGAATTTGGTAAAGGTCCCATGAAGTCGATACCGCAAGCATCAAAAATTTCACATACTATGACAGGAGTTTGTGGTATTTGATTTCGTTGGGATAAGCTAGTTGTTCTTTGGCATTTTTCACAAGATTTGCAGAGAACATATGCATCTCTGAACAGAGTTGGCTAG
Organism: Jasminum sambac; assembly: GCA_018223645.1. Classification (NCBI taxonomy): domain Eukaryota; kingdom Viridiplantae; phylum Streptophyta; class Magnoliopsida; order Lamiales; family Oleaceae; genus Jasminum; species Jasminum sambac. The sequence continues at coordinate 9,535,998 of CP073644.1, read as the reverse complement.
TAGAATCCATTCTCCACAACATTCTAAACTATTCTTCTAGGCCTGAAATGCCCACCGCAAGCATAACAATGGCAAAACATCAAGATGGACTGGTATTCAAACTTTGGTACACACCTTCTAGTGATCTGATCTGGACATCTTTTCCATAAATATAGGTCACCCAAATGTAGTGCTTAGCGTCACTTTTTAACTTGTCCTCTTTTGGGAGTAGGTAATCTATAGGGATCTAGTGAGAGGTAATATAATTTACTAGATCTGCATACCACGGGGAGTTTGCCTTAATAGTAAACAAGCCTTCATCAGGGAAAGATTCTCGCAAATGCAAGTCATCCTCTGCTCTCACTATCCGGCTGAGATGATCAGCCACCATATTCTCAGTTCCAGCTTTGTCCTTAATTTCTAGATCAAATTCTTGAAGCAGGAGAATCCAACGAATAAGCCTTGGTTTAACGTCATTCTTTGCCAAGAGATGTTGCAGCGCTGCGTGATCTGTAGAAACAATGACTTTAGAACCCAATAAATATGATCGGAATTTTTTTAATGCAAAAGCCACAGAGAAAAGTTCTTTTTTGGTGTTGGAGTAATTTGTTTAAGTTTGGTTCAAAGTCCTAGAAGCATAGTAGATCAAATGAGCTGCTCATCCAATTCTCTGGCCCAAGACCGGTCCCACAAAATAATCACTTGCATCACACATTATCTCGAATGGGAAGTACCAACCTCGTGGTTGAATGATTGGTGGGGCAGTCAATCGCTCCATCAGTTGGTCAAATGCCTTTTTGCATGCATCATTGAATTTAAATGACACATCTTTTTGTAGCTAACTACACAATAGAGATGCAATTTTGAAAAAATCTTTGATAAACCTAGGATAGAAATCTGCGTTTGATCAATGAAGGGGAGCAAAATGGTCCTTCGTGTTTCAGCATTTACCTTTCTGTAATCAATACATAACCGATATCTTGTCTGCAACCTGGTGGGAACCAACTCCCCATCTTGATTTTCCACAACTGTTACACCTAATTTCTTTGGAACTACCTGTACTGGACTTACCCATTTGGTGTCTGAAATGGGATATATCATTCCTACTCCCAACAATTTGAGGATTTCTTTTTTTACCACTTCTATCGTTGGTGGATTCAACCTCCTTTAGGTTTGTCTTGATGGTTTTTCTCCTTCTTCTAGCCATATTTTGTACATGCAGACTAATGGGCTTACGTCTTTGATGTCTACAATTGTCCATCCAATGGCTTCTTTGTGATCTCTCAGGATTTGAATCAATTTATCCTCCTCTACTCTTGTCAGCTTAGATGAAACGATTACGGGGAATGTTTCTTCATCTATAAGATAAACGTACTTCAGGCGACTGGGCAGAGGTTTTATCTCTAATACTGGTGCCTGCACAATTAAAGGTAACAAATTTTTAGGAAGATCTACTTCTTGGATGGTTTACTATTATACCTACTTTGATCTTACTCCAATGAATTCAATGGAGTTATTGTGTCTTTCAACTCATTGTTCAGTTCAACCTCTTCTCTCGCTCCTTCCTCAATCAACTCCATAAGAGCCATATCTAAGTTATCTTTGCTATTCAATTCAAAAACTCTTTCCATGATGGGGGCAACAACATCAATAGCATAAACCGTACAGTTAGCATTGGGATGTTTCATTGCATCATAGATATTAAACTATACAACATCTCCATTAAATGACATAGTTAGAATACCTTTCTCACATCTGTTATGGTTTGAGAAGTACATAAAAATGGTCTTCCTAGCAAAACGGGTCTGGGGTTAAGAGAATTGTCATCATTCATATCCAACACATAAAAATCAGCAGGAGAGACTAAGCCCCCTACTCACTCTGGAACATCTTCCACCACCCCATCTAGATAAGTACTAGAATGGTCAGCGAGTTGGATTATAACATCAGTTTTGCTCATTTTAGCAAGTTTGAGTGAAGTGTATGTGGATTTAGGCATTCATTAATAGAAGCTCCTAGGTCAATCAAAGCCCGGTGTCTCGTAGTGTTACCTATTTGGTGCGGGATTGTGAACATACTTGGATCTTTGCATTTAGGTGAAATTTACTTTTGAAAAAGGGCATAAAAAGTTTATCCCATTCTCACCTTTTCATTTCCTTTCAATTTTCTCTTGTTGGTGCATAGGTCCTTCAAAAATTTTGCATACGTGGGATTTTCTTGATCACATCTAACAATGGAATATTCAATTCTATCTTCCTCGATGTCTCTAACATCTCATTTTCCTTATTATTTTTGTTTGCTTTTGCCAATCTGCTGGGAAAACGGGGAGGGGTTGATTTAGGAATGACATGAGGGTTAGGACTTGCCTCATTTTCTTCTTCATATTCAGGTGTGGGAGACTCTTTAAGCGGGTTTTCAATCTCTTTTCCACTTCTCAGGGTTATCATGCTCACATTTTTAGGATTTACCTCTTGCAGCGAGGGTAGTTTCCCTCCAAATCGTGATTCCAATCTATTGATAGTGGTGGCCATTTGGCCCACTTGGTTTTCCAAGTTTTGAATCATTGATTTTATGTCTTATTGAATTGTAATGTATTAGAGGCCAATGTCTTTACCATATCTTGAAGAGACATACTTAAAGATTGTGGTTTTTACTGATATAGTCCCTGAGGCTTGAAATTTCCTTTTGATTGAAATTATCCTTGTGGTTGGTTAGGAAAAAAGCCTGGGGGTCTGTTGGATCCATATCTCAGATTGGGGTGATCTTTCCATCTCAGATTGTAGGTGTTCGAGTATGAATTGTATTATTGTTTTGGGAATGGAAAGTTACCCATCGCATTTACTTGTTCCACATTACCATCTTGCAATATTGGACATGAATCGTTGGATGTTCCACGTTTGTGCAAATTCCGCATGCATTTTACTTGTTGTGAATTCCCTATAGTGATTTGTTTCACAAGTGTTGTGAGGTCAGAGAGTTGATTTTCAATACCAGAACTACTTGTCTCATTCACACGCCAAACTTGCATGTCTCTGGTCGAATTGAATTGTTGGAAGTTCTCGACCATGTTTTCAATTAAATCACCTTGCTGCGCGAGGTGTTTTGTCAATTAGTGATCCTCCGTTAGTTGCGTCGACCATGCTCCTATCCATTGGTGATAATCCTTCATAGAAATATTGGATTAAGAGTTTATTAGTGATTTGGTAATGTGGCCAGCCGGTGCATAGTTTTTTGAACCGTTCCCAATATTCATAGAGGGATTCTCCTGATTATTACATTACGCCACATATCTCTTTCTTAATGCTTCCAGTCTTTGAAACGGTAAAATACTTCTCCAAGAATCGCATCTTTATTTCGTTCCATGTGGTGATCGTGCTCGAAGGTATATAGTAAAATCAATCACTTACTAATCCTTGCTATCATTTTGATCATTTTGATTTGTTCCTCGGTCACACTTGGGGTTTCATGGTTGTACAAACGACATCAAATTTATTGAGATGTTTGTCTGGGTCCTCACCTGCAAGACCATGAAATGAAAGTAATTGATGAGTTAGTCCTGATTTAAGTTCAAACGTGGCATTGTCTCGTAAAGTATGAAAAGTAATGTAAAGAGATTGATTTAAATCGAGAGCTGCCAATTACTTCAATGTTTGATTGTTATTAGCCATCTCTTCGTCCGCTTGATTTGTTCTAACTTATTTTCTTAACCTGCTTAAAGTTATTTCAATTTCTAAGTCAAACCGCTAAGGAGATTGATTAGAAGATCGAGTGCTGTACATAAACAAGTAAGACATAAATAAAATAAAATATTAGCACAAATAAACTAAATCAACATCGTTCCCCGGCAATGACACCAGAAACTTGATGCGTGCCATGATGTACCAAATATTAATTACTTTACTCGATTTTGAAAATTACAAATTAATGTAGCAATGGTGAGTAAGGGTCGATTCCACAGAGAACACTGCAATGGTGAGTAAGGGTCTATTCCTTAGCAATAGTGATAGAGCCGGCGCCAAGTGAATGGAGCCAAGCTCTTGCTTTGTCTCTCAATGAAAATGGGAAGAGTCGAAGGCGGATTGCATCGGTGGTGGCCCCATTAATCTTTAAAGTATCACAGTATTCGAGAAATACCTGAATATGGAGGTTGGGGTCCTCGGTTGGAAGTCCACCGAATTGGTTTTGTTGGACCATGGAAAGAAGGGATGGTTTAAGCTCAAAGTTATTGGCGGCGACATCGACATTCGAGCTATGCTAGATTGTAACCCTAGCGGCGTTGGGAGAGGCATAATCCTTAAGAGGCTTGGCGACATCATTGTTGTTGTCGACCATTGTGAAGTGAGCTTCGTCTTTCCGAATTTGCCTTCTTAGCTCAAAGGTGATGTCAAGATCTTGATCGAGCGGTACTAAGTCGTGAGGCTGGGACCTCTGTGCATGCACAAATATGGCTATTAGGAAACAAGCGTTAGTCACGCTCCAACAATAATAAAAATCGACGTTCAGCGACAATGAGAACAAACTAAAAGCGTGAATAAATGAAATGAAATAAAAATTTTTGGTTTTTGTGTTTTTTTTTAAAAAAATGATTTAATCTAATGGATGGCAAAGATAAAAATATCAACCGTCGCCTCCCGACAGGCGCCAAAAAACTTAATAGTGATAAACCGCAAGTATCACGGTGTCGTTGTACTCACGCGGTGGGTCTCACGAGGAGGTTAAAGTTGTCTATTCCCTTTCACGATTAATTAGGCTTTGAATCGATGGAGGTTTTTGATGGTGGAATGAATAAAACTACTCTTTAACTAAAATATGAAACAATTAAATAATGTAAGCGAATGAAGTGTTATAAATTTTAATGTTAAAAGCGGGAGTTAGGGTGTCATCTACTCTAATTGGCAATGAACATTTTTTCCCTAAAGATAAATGTAGGTGATGAATAAATTTAGAGTTGAGAAATTGGTTTCTAACTTTTTCCAAAGCTTAGAAGGTCTCCATGATTATCTGAGCCACTCTCGTGATCAAAGATTAGTCATGTCCCACGCTAGAAGGTCCACAAGGAGAAATCAACCTCTCGGTGCTTGACTCGTTGTATTACGATGAATTGAAACCGGATGAGCGCTATACCGACATCAATCAATAAGAATTCTAGCATAGAAACCTAGATTAATTAACCACACTAACAACCAATTCTAATCATGTGTTCATTGCAATTAGGTAGATGAACCTAATCCCCAAAAAGGGAATTACTCTTCCATAGTAGTAGTTGATGCAATTAAATAAACGAATCCACAATAACTCATGTAGAAATAAATAAAAACCTAATTGGATGAATTTAAACAAATAAAGTAAGAAATACCAATTGTAAAGAATCAATCCAAGGTAGCTTGAGATGATGGAGAAGTAGAAATCTTCAATACTTGAACAATAATCCAGGAGTGACTTGTAATCTAATCTAAAACTTGATATTTTTGATGTAGGAAGAGAAGAGAATCATAAAACTAGGTAAAACTATCATAAAATAAAGTCAGCCGTCCCATATTGGCCTTGGGGGCCTTTTATATGAGCTCCAATGACTAGAAACCCTAAAATACTGCCGAGAAAATCCCGTCACACGGGCGTCTTGCTGATTACCTGCACGCCTGCAGGCAGTGTGAACTTCGCCGCAGGGGGCCGTGCGGTTGACTGACTGATTTCACCCATTTTTCGATGCGAAATCACGACTTTTCGCTCTATTTTCTTCTGTCCCAAGCTCTGTATCTTGGATCTCCTCATCGTGTGGTTCATCAACTTTTAGCCCCTAAAATACCTACACACCACAAACAAAGAGAAGAAAAGCAATACCCGTTAAATAGCAAAAATTCACACAAAAGCATGCATTTGAGCTCTATTCAATCTAAAATTGGGGACAAAGCGGGGTTAAAAGCATATAAAAGTCACGCATATCAAATTCCCCAAGCTTAGAACTTTGCTTGTCCTCAAGCAAACTTATCAAAAAGCATAAATGAAAATTGGTCTCCAAGAAATCCGACTATCGAGCTAAGGACCTCAAGGGAGCAAGAGTCAATCGAGAGCAGACTTGTAGGAACATCGTTGAAACAAAGCAACATCCGATACCTTGACATCACAAACATTTCTCACTACCCCACAAGAACACATTTAAAAATAGGTTCCAAAGTCAACAAGTTGATCTATTTGTCAATAGGAGAATGTTAGCGCATCAAATCTCCACCACACAAAGAAGAGAACTCACTGTGCACATCAAAAGTTTAGTGTTCAATGCATGCACGTTGAATCGAAACAACGAAATAGACCCTCACCAAAAGTTATCATTTTCGCTCAGTCTCTCATGTGTTTGGTATAGGTATTGTTCGCTCAGTTCGATCTATTATCGTTCCCTACCATAGGCTTGCAAAAGAGTTCTCAATCTCCACTCTTGGCGATTACAAAATGCATCATGAATCAAGAGGTCTTTTCGGGTTGTAATGAGGGCTAAGGTAATAGGTGTGGAAATTTATGGGATATGTGGTGCTCAAAGAAGAGAAGCAGTGAAGCATAAATCAACAAACCAAATCAAAGTCCACGTAACTCAAGTGAAAACAAACTCAATGCATCAAAGTAAAGAGTTTTCCTTCTCATTACAACAAAAACTTCTCTCTTCCCTCAATGAGAAGCCATGCATTCTTGCCCCTTTTTTCTTTTTTTTTTTTTTTTTCTCCTTTTTTTTCACCCTTTTTTTCTTTTCTTTTTTTTTTTTTCTTTTCTTTTCTTTTTTTCTCTCTTTTTTTTTTTTTTTTTGTTTTTGGTAGAAATAAATACTTGAGCGATGGAGAAAGAGAGAGGGCTCAAACAATTCTCAAAAAAAGGGGGAAGAACTCTTAACTATCCACATATTGATCATGACTCATGTATGCCTCAAAATTAAGCTTCTAGGCCAAAGGGGTAGCAAAGGATATGGGGTTATTATGTGGGTAAGACAAAGAAAACAAGCTTATAGGCTCAATGGGGCTATCAAATACTTTAATTATGGATGGGTGGCTATTTGGCTATTTGGTTGTTTCAAATGAATGCCTCTATCATGTTCACGAAATGCATATGTATCAATGTAGCCTCGACAAAGAAGCATAAGCAAGTTCTAGAGGGTAACAATAAGTAGAGAACACACTCGAAGGAAGGAAGTGAAGGACCCAGTACCATGATGTCCGGCCACAAAGGCTCAAAATTCCTTCTGGGTTATGCCTACCATTGCTCAAGATTCAAAATGATGCACATTCGACTTAACTAGTGCGTGCACAAACAAAACTCCTTGGCATAATGAAAAATTTCTCACGTTCACAAACTTCATATATCAAGCACAAGACCCAAAGCGTTTCAAATCATTGGTAGAATTGTTCCATGGGGTCTAAAAGATGATGCTAGGATGAATGCAATGCAAGGATGAGGGTGTAGTATGTTGGCATGTTACGCACGGCCATGCGAGAATGGCATAGGGGGCCATGCAAGTGCGAAATTTTTTTTTCTTTTTTTTTTTTTTTTTTCGTTTTTGAAGAAGTTAAAAAGGACCTCGAAGGAAAAATAAGAGCAAGAAACACAACGAAAATCAAGGGAAGGAGAAATAAGAGCAAGATAAGGTCAATTAGAACTAACAACAAGACAAGGTTGATTTCTACTTCACGAAGATACTCCAAATACGCCTAAAATGGCCCTAAACTAGAACTACCCTATAACTACCCTATGTACATCTAGATGAACCACCTCCCCCAAGCTTGAGGCAGCGGTGTCCTCAATGCGGAGGACGGGTAAAACGAACCGGGATAGGGTAGGCTAGTAGGGTGGATGTGACCTTGAGTGGACATGCCAATCATACATCAGTATACTGGTGATCCACATGGTCGTGAGTGTTCATTTGGTCTGGGTGGGCGCATGTCATGCACATCATGGCGGAGCCGGTGAAACTAGCGAGGGGAGTCAAGTGAGGTTTGAAGCTGCGAAATCAAAAGTAGGGAGGTGGGGTGGAGAGTCCGGTATGATGGAGGGCAGGCCAGGCCGAGCTACTAGGTGTAGGTGGTCATCGTCGAAGTCAGTGTAGTACCGGTTGTTTTCATTGAGGATGGTGGCGCTCCTGGAAAGGGTAGAAAGAATCGGGGTGGTCATTAACCACCCAAAGGTACCGCCATCATCGGCTCAGCCAACCCATCTCTAGGATCTTGGTCATATCAAAGGTAAGGATCGAGAACTGGTTCAGGATTCGGCTAGGTCGAATCTAAGGCCAAGGCAATAGTAGTGATGAGACCGCCGATGACACCGGGCTTTCCTTGTCGGTTCCGGCCGGTGGAAATGGCGGGCAATGAAGCTATGGGTGCACAAACGAAAGGTTGGTAAGAGCATGGTCCCTAGCATGGCCAATTCCCAATCGAGCACTGCTCTCGTTCTACCACCAAAAATGAGTAAACCCCATAAGTCGTTGTAGGTATCGAAGGCAAGGGTTGTGGATCTTAGAACCCTTAGCGGATTGGGGTTTTAAACTCGGAAGTCGGTGAGAGACCTCCATAAAGACCGACATTATATGTAGGGTCGTGACAGGCACGTCCAACCGACCCGCAGTGGGCAAGCCAAAGAATGCACCGAATTGATCTAAGGTAAAAGCAAATTCTTTGTTAAACAATCTAAATGACACCCGGTCTCTTTGCCGGTGGAACTTTAATGGTGTTTTGGTCGAAAGAGCTAAGGAACTCAAGGTGAGACACTTGTAGGTGAAATGAGTGTCATTGTCATCATTTGTTTCCACCCGACCGATCAAACAAGCACATCAAATCATCATGAAGACCCAATCACGATTATTGCCCGGCACATCTAGAAACCTAGTGGGCTTAATGGCGCGTGCTTTCAAGTGGCGAAATCTATGTGTCCGGCATTCGAAATGTCATCTCGGGAAAATCGTCATCGTGTGAAAAGCCATGGGTTTGGGGTTACCTGGTGTAGCACGCGGTTTCGAGCCCGCTTCTTAGAAGGCGATCCTGTCATTGTTATGGTGGGATGCCTTACGTGCAAAGAACCAACGAGGAAGAAGAGATTAGTAAGCAATAATAAGAACAATGTAGAAATTAAAAAAGTAAAAGAAAGCAAGAAAAGCCTGTTAGTAGTTTTTTGTGGATTTTGGTTGTGTTGTTTGTGTGTTGGTTTTTTTATAAAAAGAAAAGGAAAGCACGAGAAAGAAAGAGAGGGAAGGTGAGGGCGGCGAGGCGGTGTGGTGGTGGATGGGCGGCGTCATGAGGTGGTGGTCGGGCGTGTGTGGCGGGAGGTGTGTCTGAGAGAGATCGATGGAGTAGAGAAGCGGTAGAGATGGAGAGAAAGAAAAGGGTTTCCAAGTTTTATTGTAAATTTTTTTTTTTTTTTTTTTTTTTTTTTAAGGCATGCCCGTGCAATGTGACACAGGAGGTGGTGCGGTGGTCCGTCACTTTTCATTCTTGTGGCACTTTTGCGTGGGCGGTGCAATGTCACATGGGCCGTCATGTCCATCCGCCTTTGCACGTGAAGCGTGGCCTGGGGTCATGCAAATTGTTTTTTTTTTTTTTTTTTTTTTTTTTTCCAGGCATGCCAGTGCACTGAGTGGATTGTTCACGCTCCAACTACGCAAAATACCCTTCAATCTCGATCAAGTGACATTTTATCATCGAAGATAATAAAATAAAGGCGAAAAAGAAAAGAGGAAAAAACTACGAAAAATAAATATAAAACCTGGGTTGCCTCAAGAGCGCTGGGTTTAACGCCTCACACGACGGTAGAAATGCGTCGGCGATTAGAACTCACTCCCGAGGGGACATCGCATAAAACGATCCTCGAGGCGATACTGTATGTTCTCCGCCCAAGTAGAGCTTGAGCCTTTGGCCATTTACCTTGAAAGTACCTCCCGTTTCTCTATGGACTTCCTGACCCCCGTGAAAGACCTTTAACTACTTGGAATGGACCGGACCACCTAGATTTCAATTTTCAGGGAAGAGTTTCAAGCGGGTGAATTGAAGGAGCACCAAATCGCCTTCACGAAACTCTCGGTGGAGAATGCGCTTGTCATGCCACCGCAGTGCGTTCATATATGCCGGGCACTCTCAGGCTTCTAGTCTAAGCTCTTCTAGCTCATGTAGTTGTAAGAGTCGTTTCTCTCCCTGTGACATCATAATCCATATTGTCTTGTGACCCAAAAGGCTTTATGTTCGAGTTCTCTGGTAGGTGGCGGGCTTTTCCATAGAATAAGCCTCACGCGGGTGGTGCCTATTGGAGTTTGAAGGCCGTTCGATATGCCCAGGCGTGTCATCTGGCTTAAGGGCCCAATCTTGGGATTTGGAGACCTTCTCTAAAATTGACTTGATCTCTCTATCGAAAACTTCCACGACCATGGTTTGGGGGTGATAGGATAAACCTTGCTTGTGTGTAACTCCATACTTCCTCAAAAGGGCATCCAAACAGGTTGGAGAAATGAGATCGCCATCAATTATCACTACTCTTGGTACTCCAAATCTTGGGAAAATGATCTTCTTGAAGAGTTTGAGAACTACTAGGGAGTCATTGGTTGGTGAAGCCCTGACGCTTCCACCCACTTAGACACATAGTCCACGCTGACAAGGATATAGCGGTTGCCATTTGAGGATGGAAGCGGCCCCATAAAGTCTATACCCCGGTGTTGAAAATTTCGATCTCCAAGATATTGGTGAGAGGCATCTCATGTCTTGAGATATGTTACCACTTCTTTGGCATGAATGCCAAGAAGTTACAAACTTCCTTGTGTCCTTAAAGTGTGGGCCAATAGAATCCACATTGGAGGACTTTCGCTCTTGTTTTCGTTGTCCTGGCGTGCCACCACAAGGGAGAGAGTGGCAATGAATTAAAATACTTTCCACCTCTTCTTCGGAATACACTGCGGAAGTTTCCACGAACACCTTTTGAAAGAAAAGGTTCATCCCAAAAATAACTTTTTGTGTCATGGATGAATTTTCGTCTTCGTTGATAGTCAAGATGCGGGCATTACCCCGGCATGATAGTTAGCGAGATCGGCGAACCACGGCTCCTTCCTAATCACCTTGAACAATTTCTCATATGGGAATGAGTCATCTATCAGGGGATCCCAATCTTTCACTCCTCGAGACTCAGTCTTGATCCTAGACAAATGGTCCGCCACCGATTTTTACGCACCCTTTTTTGTCCTTTATCTCCATATCAAATTCTTGAAGAAGAAGGATCCAGCGGATGAGTCTTGGCTTTGCATCCTTTTTGCCAAGAGGTATTTCAGCGGCATGATCTGTGTCGATAACCCTTGACCCAATCAAGTGGGGCCAGAACTTCTCTAGCGCATATACCATCGCTAGTAGCTCCTTTTCCGTAGTAGCGTAATTAAGTTGAGCTTCATCAAGAGTCTTACTTGCATAGTAGATGACATGGAGAATTTTATTTTCTTACGGCAAGGGACAAGCCCACCGGCGAAGTCATTTGGCATCGCACATTACTTCAAATAGGAGCTCCCAATGCAGTGATTGAGAACCTGAGGCGGAGGTCAATGCTTTCTTGAGCTTTGCAAAATGCTACATGACAATCATCGGTAAACACAAAAGGGAATCCTTGACAAGTAGTTGGGTGAGAGGTCTAGCGATTTTGGAAAAATCCTTGATAAAGCGGCGATAGAACCATGACCAAGGAAGCTTCTAACACCCTTTACATTTGTTGGGGTGGTAGTTGTTCTATGACTTCCACCTTTGCTTTGTCAACTTTAATTCCCTCGAGAAGATACAATATGACCCAAAACCACCCCTCTGTACCATAAAGTTGCACTTTTCCCAATTAAGTACAAGATTGACCTTTTCACATCGTGTGAGGACTTTAGAGAGGTTGGCCAAGCATTCATTAAATGAAGGTCCATAGACACCTGAAGTCGTCCCATAAAACTTCCATGATATTTTCAATAAACTCGAAAAGATGGCCATCATACATCTACGAAATGTGGCCGGGGCATTGCACACGATCCAAATGGCATCTGCGGTACGCCAAAGGTGCCATATGGACATGTGAATGTCGTTTTTCTTTGATCCTGGGGATGGATGGGAATTTGGAAGAATCCAGAATATCCATCCAAATAGCAAAAATATGAGTGATTGGCCAATCTCTCTAACATCTGGTCAATGAAAGGTAGCGGGAAGTGATCTTTGCGGGTGGCGTTATTGAGTTTACGATAATCGATACACATTACGCCACCGGTCACCACAGGGTCGAATCAACTCCTTGTTAGAGTTGACAAGAATAGTTGTTAGCCCTTTTTGGAACTACTTGTACCGGGCTCACCCATTTACTATCTGAGATGGGATAGATAATCCCCGCATCAAGTAGTTTCCATAACCTCCTTTCGTACTACTTCCTTCATATTGGGATTCAAACGACGTTGATTCTCAATTGAAGGCTTATGTTCATCCTCTAAAAGATGCGATGCATACAAAAATCAGGACTTATGCCCTGAGATCATCAATGCTTTGTATCCAATAGCTTTTTTGTGCTTTTCAAAATATGGAGCAACTTAGAGAGTTGCTCATCATCAGCATAGCATTGACAATTACAGGGACATAACCCACCTTAGTCGCCTAGAAATGCATATTTCAAGGAAGGGGGTAGGGTTTCAAGTCAAGCTTTTGGCACCTCATGGCCAAGAGTCGAATCATTGGCCTTACAGTCAAGCTGTCCTGAGAGTACTGCGAAGGGTTCTCTTCGTCTACTTCCTCGGCCTGGCGTAAGTGAGGTCACTGAAATGTTCACTGGATATACCTTCTCTGCATCAATCAAGAAACAAGAATTTTCGAGCATAGGATTTTTAAAACATTGGTTAGCATAAACTCGACCTTATCCTCCCTACACTTAGACTTAGTTTCTGCTCTAACATCTATGATCGCCCCACATGAGCTAAGAATGGTCTCCCGAGTATGATGGGTATTTGAGAATCTTCATCCATTTCTAAGACTCACGAAGTCCACAGGGGATGAAGAATTTCCCTACTCTAACAGTGCGTCCTCGAGAATTCCCTCACGAGGTACTTAAGTGAGCGGTCACCATTTGGAGTGTCATATGGGTGTTTTTCAATTCCCCCATGTTGAGCTTTTGGGTGATAGAGGGCATAACGCTAAACTGGCACCTAAGTCACACAAGGCTTTTCAATTGTCATTTGGCCTATGGTGCAGATTGAATTGAAACTTCCGTGCAGAGTTTGGGAGGAGACTTATTTTGAATGAAACCTTTGCACTCTTACGAGAGCAACGGTCTCCACCTCATCAAGATTAGTTTCTTAATGTAATGTCTTTTAAAAATTTTTGCATAAGGCGGCATTTGCGTCATTAGATCGGAGAAAGGGATATTGACATGGAGTTTTCAAGATTTCAAGGAACTTACCAAATTCTTGATCTAGCTTGGTCTTAGCAAATCTTTGTGGATAGGGTAGTCTCGGCTTGTAGGTGGTGGGAGTGATGTTGTCGTTCAAGCCTTTTCCTTTCTTCCTTACTCTCACTAGGCTCTCCTCATGCTTTTCCTTCACACCTTCAATTCTGTGTCGGGGTCCTTGATTCACTCTCCCTCATTTACTTTATTCTTTACCTTCTCATTACTCCTCTTAGGCTCATCTAGCTCTCTTCCACTCCTTAATGTGATAGCGTTGCATTGGTCTCTAGGGTTTGAGGTTGACTTGGTAAAAATGCAGGATTCCTAGTGGTTGAGCTAGCTAGTTGGGCCAACCGATTTTCTAGCATTTTTGTTATGGGTGGCTAGGGAGTCAATTTTTGTGTTCAAGCTGTTGGATGGAGTTATGGGCGGTCTCATTTGTCTTAGACTGTGGCAATAAAATTTTCCATCAAACTCTCAAGTTGGACTTCTTGGTGGTGGTAGTGGTTGGTTAGGGTCTCTGCCGAAACCAGGAGGATTGTAGGATTGTGGAGGAGCACGGGGTTCTTCCAAGAGAAGTTTGGGTGATTCCTCCATCCGGATTGTAAGTATTGGAGTAGGGGTTACCTTGGGGTCGGATGTATTCCTTGGAATGCATTAACTTGTTCCATCGATGCATTTGGGTGATGGCGAAGCTAGCTGACATTCATTGGTTAGATGGCCTGCACACCACAAAGCTCACAAAACATGGAAGGAGTAGGAGTAACATGAGAAGAGGAGGTATGCAATTGATCGAATTTTGTGCTAATACATCAACTTTATTAGCTAAAAGAGATAATACCTCAACGTCGTGCCTCCCTTCTTGGGTGTGTTTAGCTCGTTGGCCCAGGTAGTGGTTGAGAGCCATGTTCTCGATAAGCTCGTAGGCCTCATCAAGGCCTTTATTCATCAAAGCGCTCCTTGGCTGCATCTATGGAATTTCTAGAGGCATGTAGGTCGGCCATTGTAGAAAGTGTGCACGATCAACCACTTCTCTAACCCGTGGTGTGGGCAAAGCGGAGCAGCTCCTTGAACCTTTCGAGGCTTCATATAAGGACTCCCCTCCCTTTGAGCAAAGGTTGTAATTTGGTGTCTAAGTTGGGTGTTTTAGAAGGTGGGAAATATTTGGATAAAGGCTTGTGAAAGTTGAGCCCAAGTAGTGATAGGCGGCGTAAGTGAATGGAGCCAAGCTCTTGCTTTGTCTCTCAATGAAAATGGGAAGAGTCGAAGGCGGATTGCATCGGTGGTGGCCCCATTAATCTTTAAAGTATCACAAAGATTCAGAAATACCTGAATATAGGAGGTTGGGGTCCTCGGGTTGGAAGTCCCACCTGGTTTTGTTGGACCATGGAAAGAAGGGATGGTTTAAGCTCAAAGTTATTGGCGACATCGGGTCGAAGCTATGCTAGATTGTAACCCTAGCGGCGTTGGGAGGCATAATCCTTAAGAGGCTTGGCGGCATCATTGTTGTTGTCGGCCATTGTGAAATGAGCTCGTCTTTCCCGAATTTGCCTTCTTAGCTCACGCAAGGTGATGTCAAGATCTTGATCGGCGGTACTAAGTCGTGGTGGGACCTCTGTGCATGCACAAATATGGCTATTCGAAAACAAGCGTTAGTCAGCTCAACAATAATAAAATCGGCGTTCAACGACAATGAGAACAAACTAAAGCGTGAATAAATGAAATGAAATAAAAATTTTTTGGTTTTTGTTTTTTTTTTTAAAAAAAATGATTTAGTCTAATGGATGGCAAAAGATAAAAATATCAACCGTCGCCTCCACGGCAGCGGCGAAAAGCTTAATAGTGATAAGCGCATGAGTATCACGGTGTCGTTGTACTCACGAATTCGTCTCACCAGTGAGGTTAAAGTTGTCTATTCCCTTTCACCAGTTAATTAGGTGAATCGATGGAGTTTTTGATAGTGGAATGAATAAAACTACTCTTAACTAAAATATCAAACAATTAAATAATGTAAGCGAATGAAGTGTTATAAATTTTAATGTTAAAGCGGGGTTAGGGTGTCATCTACTCTAATTGGCAATGAACATTTTTCCCTAAAGATAAATGTAGGTGTGGACAGATAAATTTAGAGTTGAGAAATTGGTTTCTAACTTTTTCCAAAGCTTAGAAAGGTCTCCATGATTATCTAGGCCACTCTCGTGATCAAAGATTAGTCATGTTCACGCTAGGGGGTCCACAAGGAGAAATCAACCTCTCTGCTTGACTCGTTGTATTACGATGAATTGAAACGGATGGCGCTATACCCGACATCAATCAATAAGAATTCTAGCATAGAAACCTAGATTAATTAACCACACTAACAACCAATTCTAATCATGTGTTCATTGCAATTAGGGTAGATGAACCTAATCCCCAAAAGAATTACTCTTCCATAGTAGTAGTTGATGCAATTAAATAGCGAATCACAATAACTCATGTAGAAATAAATAAAAACCTAATTGGATGAATTTAAACAAATAAAGTAAGAAATACCAATTGTAAAGATCAATCCAAGGTAGCTTGAGATGATGGAGAAGTAGAAATCTTCAATACTTGAACAATAATCCAGAGCCTTGTAATCTAATCTAAAACTTGATATTTTTGATGTAGGAAGAGAAGAGAATCATAAAACTAGGTAAAACTATCATAAAATAAGTCCGCCGTCCCATATTGGCCTTGGGGGCCTTTATATGGGCTCCAATGACTAGGAAACCCTAAAATACGCCAAGAAGCAGAAAATCCCGTCACGGCCGTGCGCTTGATTACGTGCCCTTTGCAGGCCCGTGTGAACCTCGCACAGGGGCCGTGGCAAAGGACTGATTTCACCCATTTTTCTCGCTGGTGCAAATGCGACTTTTCGCTCTATTTTCTTCGTCCCAAGCTCCTGTATCTTGGATCTCCTCATCGGCGGTGGTTCATCAACTTTTAGCCCCTAAAATACCTACACACCACAAACAAAGAGAAGAAAAGCAATACCCGTTCGAAATAGCAAAAATTCACACAAAAGCATGCAGACGAGCTCTATTCAATCTAAAATTGGGGACAAAACGGGGGTTAAAAGCATATAAAAGTCACGCATATCAAGCCTCCACTTGTATATGCAATTAAACTGTAACGTGTTCTATTTTCAATTCAAATATTTAACTCTGAGATAATAAATTACGCATCTTTATTACCCGCATTTTCCCTTAAGTACAACTAACTGAAGGTCAGCTTTTCAATTAATCCTTAGACTTTTGGATCACCTAGAAGTTTGATATCTAGATTTACTGCAAAAGTTAGCTTTAAGAATTGGAAAAAATGTTAAACTTAGAGTAATATTTCAGTCAACTCAAAATGTTTAACAATAGGGTTTGCTATTTCCAACTATACGTGATCATTAGTTGTTACGTGTGAATTAGAGAAATTAACAACTAAGGATTGAAATTTTAATTCCAACAAGTTGATAATATAATTTTAATTCAATTGTCCAAATCTAATTAAAGTCCATATTATCAAAAATAAAAGAGAAAAACAAACCAATTTGAATAAGAGAATAAAAACAACGTCACTTGTGAGTTAATCGAATAGCAAGCTTTAAACAGCGGCATCCCCTTGAGCAAGATCGAGATGCCTAGCCAATCATATTATCAGCCAAAATATACATTTTAAATATAATTCCGTCGAAATATGAAAGGCTATTTAAGCAATCTCCTAATCTTTATTCACACTTAAACTCTTAACACTTTTACTCAAAATAAGATACAAAAGAAAATTAGATATAAAATATGGATACTATTAGAATGAAATATAACACTAGGAATTGAGGATAAAAGAGTGTTTTTACAAGTGAGAAATGAGATTTAGAAATTAATGGCCTTGCTCTTTTATAGGTACCAAAGGAATCTTTTAATTATACATCCACTAGTTTTTCCTCCACTTTCACTCCACTTCCTCATTCCTCTTGACTAGTTTAATGCTGATTTTGGCCTTTGGAACTAGCAGTAGCTATTGTACATCATCAAGGTATCTTTCATTTGGCGGTAGAATGACACTAACTGGATCTTTGTAGGCCAAGTTATGGCATTTGCACTGAAAGTTGACATTGGATGCGTTGGATTTTCATGATGCTATTTTCAAACGCAATTTTCGTCCATTTTCCCACCGATTTTGCCTAAGAGACCAGGAATAACATTTGTAGATAATCAAGTTATCTTTCTTTTGGAACTAGAATAAGGTAAATCACGTATCTCTAGCTCAAGTTATGATCCAAAAACTAAAAGCTGCCTAGTGAATCTGAGTTGCTAATTTGTATTTTTCATGCTTTGTTCATCCATTTAACCTTGTTTCAACTCTTCTTGACCCTTAGACATGAAAATAAATAAAAACGCATAAATACAAACTTATAAAATAATTATCACACAATAAGAAATGCTATTAGGGAGTTGTTAAAGTGCTTTTCAAGCACTTATTTATGAACAATGACACTAGTGCAATTTCATAGTGGGTAAGTAATGGGCTTGCTTTTATGCTTTATAATTTCTTCAAAATCGGGACACTGCAAGGGTTTTCTCTCAATAAAAATACGAAATCATGTTCTCGGTGGGTTTTTTTTTTTTTGCAGTAGCAAACTTTATGCTATTTCTCTAATTATGGCTCCCACAATTCGACACCTGCGTGATCCGCCACCATAGATTCATGCATTTCTTAAAACTATGGCTATTAAGCTAATTATTTTCGAAATTAGAAATTAATTTTATAAATACTTGGCTGAAAACACAAACTAATTATAATTAATTATAGTACAATTAATTAAAATTAATTATATTTCTAAGATTTAATTGGACACATTGTCATTGAACAAAAAGAGACATTGTTTCATTGGATGAAAATTAATTAAAATTTATTAAATTGGCAAAAGGAGAAAAATATAATTAATTTAAAAATATGTGCTTCCGGAATTAATTTATCTTATTTTGTATTTTAAAATAAACTGAAAACAACACCTATAAGTTTTTGGATTTCACGAGCATCCTTTTATCAAAACATGTTTTTCGTTCGATTCTCATTTGTTTTTGTATTTTCTATAATTGTTCCTTTTAGTTGCAATTTGACTAATAAATAGTGGTATTAGAATTGAACAATTGTTTTCTCATGTAGATATTTTTTGAAAAAAAATTTTCGATAATGTATAGTTACATACACTAGTACAAAAAGGGTTTTGAGCGGCGGTTAAAAAGAAGAACGGGAATGGCGACTCGATATGGTGACACCCAATGTCGTTATTTCAGGTGGAGGCTCTATAAATGCCATCCAAAATCTTTAATTTATATATATATATATATAGAGAGAAAATCGCGGTTCTTTGATTAAGAACTGCCACCCGTTATAAGTTTTTTTTTTAAAAAAAAAACCATTTGAGTGGTAGTTCTAGTGATAAGAATCGCGACCTCATACTCATTTTTAAAATAAAAAATTAAAAAATACGAAGAAGGAGCTGCAAATTATTGACTAAAATCAAAAAGAGCAAATCGAAACTTCAAAAAATACAGATTGCAAGAATATAAACTTACAGATCTATGCAAGAATATAAACTTACAAATCTATGCAAAACTTCAATAATATTGCAAGAGTATAACCTTGCAGATCTATACAATTTCAAGACTTAAATTTAATTAAAAAATGTAGATCTATACAACTTGAAAAATTCCTACAAACAATAATAAATACATATCGAAAAAGGGAAAAAAACTCATAAACTTGTTGAAAGGAAAGAATGAAACTAGATCTGTTTTGCTAAATCTCGTTCTAAAGTCGCTGACCCACTCATTGATGTAAATCCCTCGAAATTCGCTCAAAATTCTTGGTGAAAATAAATAATGAAACCAGCTCAAAATTCTTGGTGAAAGTCAAGAATGAAACCAGCTCGAAATTCTAAGAACTTTATAAAGAGAGAGGAGAAAAAGTTAGACAGTTGAGAGCGAAAGTTAGATCTAATATTGGACCCCTGGTGGTTTTAATAGATCTGATATTGGGTGGCGATTGTGCAATAAGAATCGCCACTCGTTATTTTAACAATAGGTGGCGATTCTTGCCAAGAACCGCTACCTCTTGTTAAAAATAATTTCTTTTTTTCAAATGCATTTTGGGTAGTGATTTTTCCAAATAACCAGCACACGTTGTTTTAACAAGAGATGGCGGCTCTCGCCAAGAACGACCACCTCTTGCTAAAAATAATTTCATTTTTTAAAAATGCATTTTGGATAGTGGCTTTTCTAACAACTATCATCCTTTATCCATAAGAAAATTACCACATTGCCACTAATAGTTTTGAGTAGCACTTTCTATAAAAAGGTTACCCAATGAATAACACCCAATGTCCATTGTGTACTAGTGATGTTACAATGTATAATAGCATGTTACAATAATTTCAAATATTACAAATCATATCATATATAAAAAGAATGATTGAAAATAAAGATAGGAAAGCAATCAAACTACAAATATGGTGGATATATAAATTTATCATGATTAAAGCATGTTTGGTTTTATTTTATTTTTTTATTTTTTAAAATTCCTAAGATCTTAATATTTTATTTTTTGAAAAATGTGTTATTTATGCACAGGCCTAAGATTTTACAATAAATAATTTTAAATTATTTATTTTGTACCAATTTTTGTCAGTTTAGATTTTATATAAGTTTTAAAGTTCATCGATTAAGTTGTTTATTAGTGAGTTTTAAAAAAATATTTTAATATACGGGCCAAATATGTTAAATTGGTGAGTTTATACTGAATATGTTAAATTGGTGAGTTTATATCAAATATGTTAATATACGTGCTTAGTATATTTAGAAGATGTGTATTGAAAAAAATTAGATATCATTAATACATACAAAAAAGTAAACACAAAAGTTTTCGATTATACGATCACAATTAGGCATGAATGTGGATGAGAATTTTCTAGTGGGGGCGGGGACAGGGCATAGGGAGTCCCCATCTTGTTGCAATTCTTATATGATCTTAGCCCTACCTACGTTGCGGCGCAGACAAGGATAAGTGTTTTAGCAAGAGAGAATGGGATGTTACGTCAAACTTTACCCACTAAATTTTCACTCTATAATATATATCTATATATTGATAATATCTTACAATAAAATTTTAAAAATCATTATTCACATATTTGTTGTTAATATCATGCATCGTACGAGTATATAGTTATATCTTCCGAATTTATAATTAAATAATAGAATGTGGAATAATTTTAAAGAAAAAACTATCAGCTCCATGAATGGTAGTAGAGTTTTTGAGTGTGATTATTTTGATAACTATAATATTTAATTTAGCATTTTTTTTTGCATGTATATGATCATAATCTCTATTACAAATTATCTCTTGTGCAATATAGGGAAAACTCTATTAAATTTTTTATAAAATTCTTTCATTATTTTATATTAATTAAGTTTACTACTCGATCGATATTCAATTTATTTTAATGGTGTCTATTAACATTTATCAAAACCACTATTTGTTGAAAAATTAGTCTCATATGTATTGTACGGGTGAAAAAGCTAGTTATCTGAATAGGTTTTGATTTTAAGTATTGGTCTCCTTCCTTCTCATTTTTTCCTTATATATAGATATATAGATATTTTATGTGTGAGTGTGTGGGTGTATATAGATATATAAAGAGAGCGAGGTTATTCTGTTGAATAGTATTGCGACCATGAAACTAATCAAAAACCAGCACTGGTTTTTGTTAAAATCTAGCGCTGATGTGGCAAACATGAGTTTATACCTGAAGCCGTAAATGAAAAGGGGAATAAATTTGGAGCATTTTTTTGTAAACTAGTTGTTTCACCCGTGCATTTCACGGAGAACAAATTTTTCAACTAATAACGATAGTGATAGATGTTGATAATATTAACGTAAAATCTAAAAAAATAATTAAAATAAAGAATGAGTTACAATAATAAACTTAATTAATTTAACTCGAAATAATTATATAAAAACTTCGATAGAGTTTCCCCTATATTTTGTACTAATCTATCCTACAAATATGGGAGAAACAACTCATGAAAATCTACACAACTTAATTTAATGTATTCTCCATAGAATAGTAATTTAATTAGCATTTATACTCGTGCTTTGCACGGGATAACAATTCGTGGCAAAGATTGTGATAATATATTACATTTTGCTCATTACAAAATTAATCTAGTAATGTAAACCCAAAATAAAATGACATTAACTGTTATAATTATCAAAATAACTATACTAAAATGACTCTACTAACATTCATAGAGCTCATGGTTTTTTCTCTAAAATTATTTTACATTCTATTATATGGAATTATAAATTTTGGGAGATATTAATTATACATCGGTGTGATGTACGTTATTAACAATTAATATGTAAATAATAATTTTTAAAATTGAATTATGAAATATAATCAACGTAGAGACATACTATAAAAATAACAATGTAATGAATACGGTCAGACAAACCCTAACACCCCGTTCGTACTATCGCTGGGAAACACTTATACTCGCCGGCCATCCGCATTTACTCTAGGTCGAGTAAGAATGATATAAGAATTACAATATGATGGAAACTTTCATTTCCCGTCCCCGTCCCGCTATAAAATTTTCATCCCCGTCCACGCCCCATCGTAATGGTTTAATCGAAAATTTTTATTTTTACTTTTTAATATGTGCGTTTCTGACATTTTATTCCTTCAATAAATACCTTCTAAATATGCTAAACAGGTATATTAATATATTAAGTATAAACTCGCTAATTATAGCATATTCACCATATTAAAAATTGAATGATTCGATATAAAATTTAAATTAATTTGGATAAGATAAGTAAATTGAAATATATATATGATTAATACGTAAAGTATACAATCTAATTGATGACACTTAAAAATTAAATAAAATCTCAACTGGCAAAATGCGGTATAAAATAAATACTTCAAAGTAGGTAGAAGTCTTAATATTTATCTAGAAAATAGAAACTTAAATAAATATATAACATAGTCGAAAGCTAGTTAAAATATTCTAATTGAGTCGTATATTACAATAATTGATTAAATCGATAACCAATTGTTTAGTAAGAATTCTTGGACTTATTTCTTAGCAAAAGCGATAGATTGAACCAAAGAATTATTATATAATTGTTGGTTGGAGTAATGTCAAAATAAAAAAATTATTATTTAAAGACCTATTTGTGGAGCTTTTTACTTCAAAAAAGCGGAACATATCATTTGAAACACCCTTAATTATACAAAAATAAATATAAATATTTTGCCACCAACTATAACTTAAAAGAAATATTATAAAAAATACAAAAACATATGAGAATAAAAAAACATATTTTGATAAAAGAATGGTGCTGAAAAAGTAAATGAAGTTAATTAAGGATTAATGACCAGTTGATTTACTCTACAATAAGATGTAATACCCTAATTCTAAGAATAAAAAATCTTATAGGTGTTAACTTAACTTTATTTTAAAATACATAAAAAGATAAATTAATTTCGGAAGCATATTTTTCTTCCTCGTAAAAATCTAATTAATTTTAATTATTTTTTATTTTTTGAACTAATTATGTTTCCCCCTTTTAGCAATTTAATTAAATTTGATTAATTTTCATCTAATAAAACTATCTCAATTTTCATCCATTGAAAATATATCCAATTAAATCAAAGAAATATAATTAATTATAATATAATTAATTCTTTTTTAGCTAATTATTTATAAAAATAATTTATCATTTCTAAAATAATTAGTTTTTTGTTGCAATTAAGAATTGTATGAATCTAATGCTAAATGTATTTTACAATTGAAAAGATATATTGCATGTTCAAACATATCTTGCATTTTTTAGAAAAAATCTAGTCAACCACGGTAATCTAATTAATTTTAATTATTATTTATTTTTCAATTAATACTATTTTTCTGTTTTAACAATATAATTAATTTTTATTAATTTTTTCCAATGAATCTATGTAATTTTTGTCCGTTGAAACCAAGTCCAATTAAAGTGTAACAATATTATTACTTTTAATTAATTTTAATATAATTAGTTTTAATTAGTTTTCATTTTTAGCTAATTATTTATGAAAATAATTAATTATTTCTTAAATAATTATTTTAATATCTTCACTTTCAAGAATTATATGAATCGAGTTTTGTATAAATCTTGTAATTTAAAAGATATATTACAATTTAAAAGATTTTTTTCATTTTTTAGGGAACACCTATATCAATCTAATGATTTTTTTAAAATTAATTATATTTTACCTTTTAATAATGCAATTTATTTTGATTAATCTTTGTCCACTGAACTCATATTCAACTAAATATTAGTATCAGAATTTATTATTTTAATTAATTATGGTATAAATAATTTTAGTTAATTCTTATGTCTGAGCTAATTGTTTTTAAAACAATTAATTATTTCCAAAATAATTTGCTTGGCAGCCATAATTTTAAGAATTATATGAATTTAATTTTAAAAATATCTTATAGTTGAAAAAATATCTTGGAATTTAAAAGATATAGATATAGATTCAATTAATTAAAAAATTGATTAATATTACAATTTAATGATTAATTAAGCAAAATTGATCTGACACGTTTTTTTAATTTTTATTTAAAAATTAAATGAATTGCAATTTTTTATCACAGCAAAATTAAATCTGATCAAAATTGCTAATTTTAACTAATTTTCATTTCTTAGATTATTATTATTTTTTAAAATAATGAATTCTTTCTAAAATTAATTAAAGGGTCCAAGCTAAGTTTTAAATTTTCATACTACATATTTTTTTAAAATTTTATGTAAAATTTCAATGAATTGTAATTTTTCATCACACAAAAATTAAATCTTAGAGAAAGTGCTAATTTTAATTAATTTTTGTTTCTTAGTAATTGTTTATAAAAATGATTGATTGTTTGTAAAATTAATTAACTGGTCCAACCTAATTTTTTAATTTTTTAACATAAATTGGGAATCATAGTGATGGGATTTTATCTCAAACTCAGGCCAACTACTGATAAGTTTCTTTTTATTTTTATGAAAATTTTTAATAAATCGTAATTTTTTATCGAAGAAAAATTGAATCGTGGAGGGATTTTTAATTTTAATTAATTTTTTTCTTAGGTAGTTATTTATAAAAATAATTAAGTGTCATAACAAATTATCAATTTTTTTAATCTCATTACCTCAGTAATCATTAATCTATATTAATATTAATTTATATTTAAGTTAGACACTAATGTACAAATTTGTGGTAAATTTTAATTTTTTAAAAAATAAAATTTTAAATATTGATAATATACTTGTTATAATACTCTAATCAAGTCAAACAAAATAGAATCAATTTTTTTTTATTTATAGGTAGAATAGAGAAAATGACAGAGAGAGTATTTAGATTTTATGAGATTGGGTAAAGTAAAGTAGAAATAATCAAATAAAATTATTATACATTAATATTAATATATTAAGAAAGGAAAATAAATAAGAGAGAGTTTTATATTGATTAGGAAAGACAAGAATAAAAATAAAAAAGAAAGTATGTCTTAAATTGGAAAACACATTTATGGTAATAAAAAATATAATAAGAAAAGCCTTATTTTCTATATATAAAACTTATTCTATATATACACTAGTACAAAAATGGCATTAGGTGGCGGTTGTTTTAGGCTTCGGGTGGCGTTTTTTTGATCGCCACCCAAACCAGCGACACCCAAAGTCGTCAAAAGGGTGGCGGTTGAAAAAACGCAACCCAAAATAGACTTCGGGTGGCGGTTGTTTTTAACAACCGCCACCCTTTATTATTTTTTTTTTTGAAAAAAAGGACTTCGGGTGGCGGTTGTTAAAAACAACCGCCAACCTAAGTCGACTTAGGGTGGCGGTTGTGTTCAACAACCGCCACCCTAAGTCTTTTTAAAAAAAGCACTTTGGGTGGCGGTTCTAGTGCAAAACCGCCACCCAGAGTCCACTTTTTTTTTTTTCAGAATGGGGGTTGCTACGAAAAAACACACGAAATAATTGTTATTCAAAGCCAATCGCATCCAATTACAACAAAATGAACAATCTAAGAACCAAAACACAAAACTATAAAATGAAAAGTTAAAAATTGTGTTTTGAGGCCTTAGATGACCTCAGATCGACTTGAAACATGGGTTCATGATGATAGCGGTGAGTGTTGTAGATCTCGTCGCGACGATTCCGGAATGTACTCGTAAATTTGAAAACGGACATCGTATGCAAGAGTTATGACCATTTAAAGTTTGCATACCCAAAACTCGAAAAAAAATACACGAATTTGAATCTAACTATAAAAAATACACTAATTTGAAAGTAATAGGTAGAAGAAATTTACCTTGCATCAGTTGCAACTCCAATTTGCAGAGAACATTATCATAAAATGATGAAGAAAGCAAAAAATAATGATGTAGATCGTGTATTTCTAGTATTTATTATTAATCTGGTTCAATAACGGGTGGCGGTTGTTAAATAACAACCGCCACCCAAAGTGACTTTCAAAATTTCAAATTTCAAATTTCAAATTTTTTCGCATTTTGGGTGGCGGTTGTTATTAGCAACCGCCACCCGTAATTATACTTAAGGTGGCGGTTGTTACAGTACAACCGCCACCCGTTGTCTTTTTTTTTTTTTTTTTTTTTTACTTAGGGTGGCGGTTGTACAGTACAACTGCCACCCGTTTTCAGCATTGGGTGGCGGTTACGTTCTACAACCGCCACCCTTTGTTTTTTTCTTTTTTTTTTTAATTTATATTTACTTTTGGGTGGCGGTTTTTTGTGACAACCGCCACCCTAAGTTTTTGGGTGGCGTTTTCTTCAACAACCGCCACCCAATGTGCGACACCTAATCTCCCTTTTGTACTAGTGAGGCGGGAAAAATTATGATGTGTTTAGGCGGAAAAAAATGCTCTTTTTATATATATATATAGATATAGATTAACCAGCAACCCTTGATTGCCACATCATGCCTATTTTATATTACAACACCAGCATTGGTGCTTGAAAATACCTACCTTTTCTTTTATGAAAATACCCACCTTTTCTGGTATGATAGGATTCATGTGGTGTATCCGAAGAAAACTAATATATATAAATAAACAAGATAGAATTATTTATTTCACTAATATTTCTTCCGTGTGATGCACGAGACGATGAAAATAGTTTATTTATATAAAACAATAATTATGTGAAACAAAAATAACAAATAAATAAATATATATATATATAAATACTATAGATTGCAATAATGGTTTACAAATTTTGAACCAAACTATTATATTGTAAGAAAAAAAGTCATATTAATTGTTTTAATTGATAATTTTAGGCAATAAAAAAATATTTGTCATCAAAATTTAGACAAGACTTATTTCCATAAAAAGAAATAGTCCTATTAAAAATTTTGGCAAAAGTTTTATCATCAACGACATTCGATGACCTAAGCCATGATGACTTTTCTGAACACGGATTTTAGAATATTAAGTATTGAAAATTTTATGCGATGTGGATTGTATCTTGTATAAAATGATAAGATCTCTATATAAAGTATTTATAGGCAAAACTCTGCATATTGATTTTTCGGTAACAAAATTTGTTCAGAATAATTGAGAAAAAATTAAAAAAATACTAATGCGTGCAATACTAAATATAAAAAAAATTGAAAAACTAATTTGAAAAATTAATTTGAAAAATGAAAAGATGATTAAATGATAATTTTGACAATTATTTTTTTAAATGGCTTGCGAAATAATGAAATGTGATATGAAAGTTGTGGTTTTCTATTTGTTTTCTAAGTAATTAATTATTCATTATAAATTTAATTATTTAATTACTCACTATTTGATCTTTAAAAATTACTCATTATTTGAGCTATTTAATGCATATTACCCATGAAAACTATTTGAAACTACCCTTTTAAAGTGGCAAAAAAAGTTTTTTGCTGAATTTTTTAAATATGTCAAAATATTATTTTTAAAACAGAAGACCACAGCTTAGGTGGCATTGTGCCAAGTTGACACCTCAATTTTTATTAATAAAAATAATATATATATATAATTTGAAAATAAATAATTAAAATGTAATATCAAAAAATTAAAATCTATATAGAAAATGTTAATTCTCATTTTAAGAATTAATTTAACAAGTATTATAAGTTGTAACTTTGATCTCTTGTTACATTTTTACTAACGCATGCAATGTACACTAAATGTAAAAGAATTTTAAAAATATATAAATTAATTAAAGAATTAGAATACAAATAAACAAATATACATATAAAAAGGTAAAATAATAAAAATAACACCAAATAAGGAAACTATAATAAATTAAAAATAAAACCAATTAATTCTTTAAAAAAAAGAAAAAGGAAGCCAGACATGACACTGCCTAGATGACTCTTTTAAATTTATATATAGTTAGATTGTGCTGTGGGTTATTTAAGTAAATGAGAAAATTATTGTGTATTAAATAATTAAAATGGTGGCAATATTATTAGGCTTATTATGGTGTTTCGACACAACTTAAAATTATATGAGGTCAGTTGCTTTTTAGTTCTGCTATGGGTGTAAACAGGATGCATTTATTCAAAATATAAGGGAAACTCAGCTAAAAATTTTAAAAATTCTTTTGCATTTTTTCCCTTACAGAATTTATAACATGGGTATACGTCTCCCGACACACAGGTGAAAATGCTAGTTATAAATATAGTATGTACTCAACTAATGAAATATGAAATATTGAGTTATTGGTGGAATATGTAAAATGTAAAACTAAAAGAATTACCATTAAATTTCAAGTTGAAACCTTTAATTTGAGATCTATATGCATATTTGTTTAACTTAGTTAATCTTCCTTCTTTTAAAAAGGGCCATCCATATAAAATATTTTGTACCCAAAATGCCCTTCCCATCCCTAGATAATTATACTGCCCTTAATTATTATTTTGTATCTCAATTATTATTAGTGATGAACGTTTTGATAAAATAAAGAGTAACAATAATATTTTAAAAATATTTATACATGTATATTTTAATTTGTTTACTCGTAGCCATGATTTGTAGTGTGACGTTGTCTTTTGCAATGTGTCAATTTTAGAGGTTTCAAGTCAACGTTGGGTTGACATACTTAAAAAGAGCTTGTGATGATTAAGTTAATGAAACACACAATAATACTTAGAAATTAGTAATTTCGTGTGATACGCATAATGTTTTCCACCGTTACCAATGTCATTAACATTGTAATTTTTCACTCCATCTTTGTGTGTGCACCTTATTCGTTTAATTAATGTCGTTTCGTATTTCAATTACAATACACTAACTATATGTTCTTAACTTGGAAATTTAGATTATTGATCTAAAAATTGTATTCACATATTTCTCTTTGTCAATTATCATCATTGTTAATATTATACTTAAAATAATTCAAATAGGACTCGAGTTATTGCGTAATTTGTTATACTATCAAAGATTGAAAATGGGCTAGAGCTACATTTACATAAATAGGTTTAAATTTTAACAATAGAATCCAAATTTTTTTAAAAATATTCTATATTATAAAGGTGTTCAATGTAATAATTGAAAATTTCACTTTTCTACTCTTTCGTTCTAGCTCTTCATACTCACTTTTTATAATGCCATGCTTATATATTTGTACAATTCGTAATTTCAAAATAACGATTAATTGCCACGTGCGATGCACGTGTCTCCTACTAGTATGACATAAAGTTGCTTTTCTATCCATGATTCGTATTGGTTGAAAAAAAAAAAAGAGTTTTCCCTTTTTTTGGGGAAGAAATTTAAACATATGCAATCTCTAGAAAGTTGCACTCACCTAATTCCATGGGGTCAAGTAAAATCTTCAAGAAAATCTAGAAGGATCTTAAGCTTCAACATGGAAATAATTCTTAAAATATATTTAGGAATTTATAAATTGAGTTTTTTAGGCTGTCTAAAAATATAAATATAAATTAGTTGTAGTATTGATATCAATCAATTAGTACAATAGGTGTATATTTAAAATTGATAATTTTCTTTCTACACAATTGATATAAGTCAATTAATGTGCTACTATAAGTCAATTAATTTAATTAATATAGATATAAAATTTACAACTACACTTTGATTTGATGTTAATATAATTTTTTTTAAGTATACTTAAAGTCATTTTGGGAGTATATACATACACAGACCGAAAATCATCTCATACTTTTCTACCCAAAATATCTCTCTACTTTAAGATATTTTATATAAGACAATAAGTGTATGCTTGGTAAGTATAATAAGCTAGGTTATAATTTATTTAGAGAGCTTATAAGCTCTTTCTACTCAAATAAGCTCTTATTGGTTGGAAGAGCTTATTTAAAAAATTAGAACTTATTTGAAAAACTTCTTTTACGAGCTTTTCAAATAAGTTAATGAGCTTTTTACTTTTTATTCTATTTTTATCTTTTTTTTTGTAAAAAAAGAAATGTTACTATTTTAATATGTTCTTTTCGGTTATTTTATATTTCTGACCTTACTTTTCAATTAATTTTGTCAAATACTAATATTTAAATTAACTAATTTATCAGCTATCAGCTATAAGATATAAGCTAGCTCTGAGTTGGTTTATCAATTATCAACTAGCTTAGCAATTTGTTCTACCAAACATACCATAAATGATAAACTGTAACAAATTCCATCCTACATAAAGATTTTTACAATTTCTAGCATTTGTTTTTTTTTTTTTTTTTTTTTGAGAAAAACAACTTCTAGCACTCTTGGAAATAAGCATTCTAATATATTTTTTAAGGCATTTTGTGTGTGTATATATATATATATATATATATAGAGAGAGAGAGAGAGAGTGTGTGTGTGTGAGAGATGTAGATATAAGCCAAAAATCCTCATATACTTTGCTGCTCGAAATATATTTTTCTGCATCATTTGACATAAATTAGTTAGGATATTAATATAAATTAATTATAGTAGTTGATACCAATTTAAAATTTACTTAAGTAAAAATAAAATAAAAAATATTCTCGAATTATTATTATTATTATTATTTTGCTAATTGATACATGGTATTGATATAAATCAATTATTATTATAATTGATATAGATTTAAATTTAATTAATTCGATAACCAATTTTATTTATAAAAAAACTTCTGGAGATAAATTAATTATTTTGATTGATAAAAATCAATTTAGTACGGTTAATATAGATAAACATTTTACTTAATTTAATATATTAAAATAAAAACTTATTCCTAAATTAGTCTTCTATATAATCTATATATATATATATATATATATATAATACCAGAGTATTTCACCCTATTTTTTAATTCATTTTTTAATGTTTTCCCGCCTAAAACAAAGGCTTTTCTTGTCTTTTTATTTTTTCTTTTTTAATATTATTCTTACCAAAACATAAATCCTAAATGTCCTAAATTTCTACATATCAAAATCTCCTAAAATAATAGAGTTTCCATATTTAATGAGATTTCTACCACTTTCTTTACCAATTTCATTCTATCTAAATATTCTCTCTCTTCCTATCTCTTTTTCGATTTTCTAACAATAAATTTAAATTAAAAAAATTAAAATCATTATTTTATTTTATTTGACTCAACGAGAGCTTTAAAATAAGTATAGTATCAATATATAAGTTTTTGTTTTTAAAATTTTAAAATTTAATGCAAATATATAAAATTAGTGTCCAACATAAATATAAATTGATATTAACATGGATTAATAAAATAAAAAAATTTGAATATATATATATATATATATATTTATATATAATATATTTTTACTCACTTAAACATATTAAATATATTTTTACTCACTTAAAAATATATATAATATATTTTTACTCACTTAAACATATTTTTACTCACTTAAACATATTAGTGCCCACTTAAACATATTATTTTGTTTAATTTTTACTCACTTTTTTGTTCCACATGATCAATTTTTCTCGCTTGCGAAATTTACCTAATATATATAAAATAGTGAGCTTCTTTTTTTATTAGTTTTTCCAGATTAATTTTTTTTATCTGGTCGCACTAAAATTTCATCATTTTCTTATCTGTTTAATGGAATATGATCTTATTTAATTATTTAATTTCAGCATTTCCTTATATGTCTAATCGAATAGTATTTTATTTAATTATTATTATTTAATTCTCTTCGACTTTATCGTTTCTAAATTTTCACGCATTGAAATTTCCGCCTCAATTTCGGCCCTACTGTTTGAATCCTTAATTGATTCCACATTATCATTTTTATTACCTAAAAATTGAATACTTTTTTCCATAGACTATCTACATATATTTAAATGTGTTCCTAAATTCTAGGATTACAACAAATCTTGTCTTCAAATCTCCGATGTAGATCATTTTAGGGTTCACACATTTTAGAATACACACGTTTTTTCTAAATTTGATTTAATTATTTTTACTATTTAAAAATTAATTAGCTTATATATCTGTCTATAATAATAATAATAATAACCTTTTCTTGTATATTAATAATTGATTTATTTTTTAAATTAGTTAATTACAGTTTCCACTCATGTCCTTTACAATTTTTTTGCCCCTTAATATACTATCGCTTTAATCAATATAATTAGCATTTCTAATACAATGAGATATAATTAATGTTCTTTATATTTGCCTAATTTATATGATTATCAATATTGCAATTATTTAAATATTTTAACTTATATTGACCATTAAAGTTAAATTTTCAACAAACATTCAAGACTTGACAATTGGAACTTCACATTAATGTATGAAAATAAAAAAAATTTTATCTGTTCGCACTAAAATTTCATCATTTTCTTATCTGTTTAATGGAATATGATCTTATTTAATTATTTAATTTCAGCATTTCCTTATATGTTTAATCAAATAGGATTTTATTTAATTATTATTATTTAATTCTCTTCGAATTTACCGTTTCTAAATTTTCACGCATTGAAATTTCCGCCTCAATTTCGACCCTACTGTTTGAACCCTAAATTGATTCCACATTATCATTTTTATTAGTTAAAATTTGAATACTTTTTTCCATAGACTATCTACATATATTTACACGTGTTCCTAAATTCTAGGATTACCACAAATCTTCTCTTCAAATCTCCTATGTAGATCATTTTAGGGTTCACACTTTTTAGAATACACACATTTTTTCTAAATTTGATTTAATTATTTTTACTATTTAAAAATTAATTAGCTAACTATCTGTCTATAATAATAATAATAATAATAATAATAATAATAATAATAATAATAATAATAATAATAATAATAATAACCTTTTTCCTGTACATTAATAATTAATTTATTTTTTAAATTAGTCATTTAATTAGTTAATTACAGTTTTCACTCATGTCCTTTCTAATTTTTGTTGCCCCTTAATATACTATCGCTTTAATCAATATAATTAGCATTTCTAATACAATAAGATATAATTGATGTTCTTCATATTTGTCTATTTTATATAATTATCAATATTACAATTATGTAAATATTTTAACTTATATTGACCATTAAAGGTAAATTTTCAACAAACATTCAAGACTTGACAATTGGATCTTCACATTAATGTATAAAAATTTAATTGTTTGATTTTATATAATATTTTATTTGAAAACTTTTAAATAATCGTATGAGCAATTATATTGCACAACACATTTTTATTAATACATTACATTCTGTTTATTTTAAAGGTTTCCAATATTTACATCTTCATATAATTACAACCTTAACTTTTTTCCTGTCAATGATTATTTTTAATCTTTAACTAATTATAAATTTGGACTATAAAGATCGTTTTTATCTAAAAATTTTATTTATTTAGATGTCAAATTACTTATTTGCTCATTATACTTTTAAATGTTGTAAAATATAATGGACATAAAATGTGAATATTTTTTTTAATTTAAATATCTCTAACAAAATATTAAAATATAAATTAATATTTACACACGAAGTAAGTTAATTGCTAAAAATTATTAATTATAAAAATGTAACAAAAAATTTGAGGACATAATTGTTATCATAAACAAATATAAAGACCTTTTCATACAATTAAATTGTGGTGTATTCAATATATTTTATAGTGTGAATATAATTAGCTTTATTCGAGTTATTCAGCAATTTTTTTTATCTTGCATTATATAATGAAATTATACTACTTACACACGATTTGATTAATCGTATTTAATTATTGTAAGATTACATATCAATTATAATAAGGTTCAAATTATTAAAATAATCGGATTTTTTTATTTTAGTTCCAAAGAAGATAATTTCTCTTGATAGTATCTTATATCATGACAATTAATAAGAGCCAAAGAAGTATGATATATGATATATGAAACATTATAAGTAAATTGAAAATAAGGAATCATCTTTATCATTGTTATGATCAGTTCTACCACTATTACATCAATTAATTGAAATTTTCATAAGAAATAATTTCACCGAATTTTGAGGTTTTCCTTTTTAAATAGATAAATATGTAAATTTAAAATTTTTTTTAAAAAAGGAAAAAACCCGAGTTGCAAAATATTACCAAATATTTTTTTGAATGATAAATATTACCAAATATTGTGTACTATTAAACTTGATTTTTTTCTTATTTATTGAATAAAAATTATTTACGAAACATTAAATATAAATTAATATTTTTGTAATTTTATACATTTGAATAATTTTTTAACGATATTGATTTATCGACTCTCTGAGTAGTATTATAAGAATTAGGAACAAATGTTTTATTTCTTCTTTTTTGTGAAACTAAATAAATATTTAGTCATCATACTCGAGGAAAATATATTTTCTCTTTATTACTCAACTAAGTACAATGCTTCCATCAAGTATGTTGGTGTGAAATATTTATTTTCACGAATGCCGTGAGCCACCATAATTGTAATATTTTTTATTGGTTTAATTTTAGTGATAAGTAAATAAATATTTCAATTACATATTTAATGAATAAAGATTCAATAAGTTGACACGTAAATACATACCTGAATTGCTTATTTTATAAATTATGTATTTAATAAATAATTGGCTATCGACTCAGTTAACGATTGAAATTATGCGACTCAATCCGAATTTCTTAATTGTTTCTCGACTATATTAAATATCTATTTTGGATTCTATTTTTTAAATAAATATTAAGAATCCAAGCCACTTTAAATTATTCATTTTGTAGCGATTTTTATCTGTTTAGATTGTATTCAATTTTTAACGATCATCGATTATGTCATCTTTTTTAATTATTAATCATATATATTCCAAGTTATTTATCTTATCCAAATTAATTTAAATTTGATTATAGCATTAGATATGGTAAAAAAATATTATTAAATATCTATAATAATGTTTTATCGACTACATTAAGAAACCTATATAATTTAAATTATTTAAAATAAATATTTAAATTGATGACGTAAAAAAAGGATATTAATATACTGAATATATTAAAGTGGTGAGTTTATACCGAATATATTAATATATGTGTTTACTATGTTTAGAATGTATTTATCTAAATAAATGTCATTAATACATATTTACAAAGTACAAATAAAAGTCTCCGATTAAACGATTATAATGAGACATGGACGGGGATGAGAATTTCTTAGTAGGATTGGGAAGGGGAATGAGAGTCATCATCTTATTGCAATTCTTATAATATCCTTACTCAGACTCGATTAAATAAAGGTGGGCGAAGGCGATGATAAGTGTTTCCTAGAGGTGGCAGGAATAGGGTGTTAGAGTCTATACCCGCTATATTATCATTTCTATAATATAAAGGTATGTTGATTATATTTCATAATTAGATTTCAAAATTTTATATTTACATATTCATTGTCAATATCGTACATTACATGAGTGTATAATTAATATCTCTCGAAATTTGTAGGTGCATATAATACAATATAGAATAATTTTTAAAAAAGCTATAGCCTTTAAGAAAATTAATAGAGTTTTTTATTATGGTTATTTTGATAACTATACCATTTAATTTTATTGATTTAAGTTTATGTTTATACATATTTAATAAATTTAATCTTACCATTGGCAAAATGTGATATATTAATATAATCTCTATCACGAATTACCATCCCATATAAATGCATGGGTGTAAATGCTAGGGAAGATTACGGTAAAAATTGACAACTATTCATAAATTAATTATTCCATGAACATTTATCAAAATTATTATTTGTTAAAAAATCAATCCTATATAATACACGGGTGTAAATGCTAGGTAAGAGTACGGGAGAAAAATATTAATGTTTTGATTTTATAATATTAATATCAGTAGGATTTACTAATATTTTGAACATATCACCCCGTGCAACGCACGGGTGAAAAATGCTAGTTAATTGTCATAAGTTAATTATTATTTATTGATATGAATTAATTATTATATATACTGATATAAATGAAAATATTTTTCTACACTAACTGATATAAACTAAATCAATTAATATAATTGATATAGATTTAAAATCCAGTAAATTTCATTTCTGAAACGTAAAAAAATTTATTTTTCTACATTAAATAATATAATATGATTAGTATAGAATAGTAATGGTAGTGATAATATATATATATATATATATATATATATATATATATATGTGTGTGTGTGTGTATTACTTGAGTTAGTATTCGAAAATTTAAAAAATTATTCATTCAAAGATATTTTTCTGCGCTAATCAATTACAATTAATTATCATCTTGATATAAATTATTAACTAATGTATGATATAGATTTAAAATTTACTTAATTAGCTAGATTATAGTTTAGGTTTTAATAACTATTGAAATGTAATGGATATGTTGTTATATTTTGTTATTTTCCTCTGGGTGCGCATGGACTAAAATTTTATTTATTAAATTCCAAACAAATTTTTAAAGATTGAAATTTTCATGCGTGGCACGGGTGTATAACTAGTTAATTCTTAAAAATATCATTGTTCTCTTGTTGCGGATAGGACAATACACTATGATTTTTGTTGATCCTAGTGTGTGTTAGCATACATTGTGCAAAGATAAAATGGAAACTAATTGTGATTTCGTAAAACGAAAATAAAATGACAAAATATGATAGATGGATACGAGAATATATACGCCTCTCAAGATATATACAACGATCCCTCCTATGGTAGTAGCACTCCAATCACAAGACCGAAACCCTGAAAATACTGCGTATCTTTCTAGTTTGATAGTCTGGAAAGAAGAAATTGATTATGCAAAGAGAGAATAAAGTTCATGTGTTATTTCCAAAACCGTAGGGGCCCTTTTTATCGATTGCCAAAAGTGGTTGAACAATTGAAACTTTTCAAACAAGGGAGTTATCATCCAAAGTTGCAACCTTAATTGTTTGATCAGGACGGGCGCCTCGAAAATTGAATTTGGAATTTCAAAAAAAAAAATACTGAATTTGGATTAGAATTAAGTTAGTAAATCAATTAATTGTAAATGCTTTTATATTTCAAAGTAATAAGGTGCCAAACTAATTTGGGCTAATTTTCATTCACTGGAAAAAATGGTTTTTATAATTAAATATACTACATTGAATTACTTGAAATGTAGAATTAAGTTGAACCATTAATCGGACAAAATGGACATTGGATTGGCGCCCAAATTTACAATCAAACGTGACCATTTCTAACAATTTCAAAAGGTACAATATTCTTAACAATTTATAATTGTATAAAATCCTGATATAAAACTTTTAATACGATCATCGATTAAAATTTTTTTTTCCCTGAACATTTTTTGCTCTAAATATCTATTAAATATTGCTTCTCCTCTGTTTTCCTTTCTTATGGGAAAAAGCAATTAATTGGTAATTATTTTACCTAAAAAGTCAACACTTGGAAGCTAACAAAATCAATACAAAATAATTTAGAAAGTAAATTTCAAATAAAAGACCAAAAAAATTAAAAGAAAAGAAAATAAAGTTTTTTAATAATTTGAAACTTCATTGCAAAGCAAGCAAGTTTCATCTCCAGAATGGTAAGAGTTCGCTGCCTCAATCACCTAGCAAAGAACAGAAGAGTAGCCTCAGCATTCTAAGGGCTAGTTTGCTACAATATCTAATGAAAAAAAAATTTATTATTTTCAACCACTTATTTAACTAATTTGATAATTTTATATTCTTCATAGTGCCACGTGCTTATCTTAATGCTTTTCATTTTCATTGTTCAAAAATCTTTTTTTTTTCCCCCAAAAGGCTCGACTAAGCACTCTCTTATTCAAGATATAGACAGAGAGATATATGATCCGTGGCTGAAGCAATAGAGCACTTGTTCAAAAATTCTTACCTCAAAGCCCATCTTTTTATACAGTCCTTGAGCAGGGATGTTATGTCTATGCACATGAACAAATACTTGTTTTACACCTGCTCCAGAATATTATATTGAGTACCAATTCGAAAACACATCCCTATTAGTAATGTTCAATTTTTACTATACTCACTTTCCACTACGTTTTTTTTTTAAATTTTATTTTTGAAAAAATATATATGTTAATATAATTTTTTCACATTTGTGCGAACTGCAACATGCTGCTTGCAATACCTTGTCGACGTGCTGATTTTGCTATGCAGAAGTTTGCAATGTACCCATATTTACTCGAGCTTTGTTGATGACTGAAACAGAAAAACGGAGTCTTTACCTGTTCCTATTAACAGAATTGTCGAAAAGTAATTGAAAAATGTGAACTATTGTTATAAATTTTATAAAATACTTGGTTTAAAATGAGTTCTTGGAGAAATAGATGCCAAAATTTAGTAAATTAAACAAACAGTTACATTCGTTCGTACCCCTGGAAATGTCTGTCCATGTGACAATTTTTATGCTTAAGTCGAGGGTTCCAACAATGCTCTTGAGTATCGTCCGTTCGACATTTTTTTCTCCTTTCTTTACCTGTTAATAATTTTGATGAACACAAAAGTCGAAGATTTACTTATGAATACAAGAAGCAAATTAGGTCAAAACAAACAATGCCATCATATTACCATTACAATGCATGCACACTTCTCTCCTAGTTGTGCCCTTCGCCTCCTTTTCATTTCACTGAATGCCTTCAAAATTGAAGAATTATGATCAACACTGGCTCATTCTTTCAAACTACCTTTTATTCACACATGCACGTTTTACTATAGATCACTTCTGAATCAGTTCTTTTTTTTTTTTTTTTTGAAGAAACTTGTGAATCAGTTATTTATCTAGTTTAGAGAAGACCCATTTAATGAACTTGTTTATAAACTACTTGTCACACATGTTCTTGAGATTCTTGAGACTAGAAATATGGTAATAATTCAACTATTCGTCTCTCACCTGTTCTGCGAATTTCCTTTTGTAGTTGTCAATATATCTACATTGTTAGGTTCGATAAATTTTCTAACAATTTAGAGTAGTTTAAAAACTCAGGCACATTGCGTTGCACGCATTACATACTGCCCGTTTTCTCGATCCTCCAAGTGGCACTCTGCCCGTAGGCAAGCCGCCATCTATACACATCTATGGCTGCAAATTAGCAAATAAAATTGACATATAGCTAGCTTATATATAGACATTTAAACAGAAAGGGAAACTAACCCAATATTCTTCATCAAGTTGAGCCTCACGTGCCACCAACGGCCCCAAGTCGACTCCGTTTCCATGAATGGTTCCTTCATAGTCGTCTATCGGCTGCAACACGTCGAATTTGATTTTTGACGGCGTAAATGTCTCAACATGAGGAATGCTAAATCTCTGAGCTTCTTTCACTATCTCTTTTTCCATCCTTGATGGAATAGAGTTGGCATTCATCCATCAAGTAGTTGAAACAAAAAGAAACTAACCAAATATTCTTCAATTTTTATGCTTAGCAAGGTTGTAAAAAGCGTAAACCGCATCAAAGCGTTACGGGCACACTTCGTGCTTTTTTCCCCTTAAGCGTGCATTTTAGCGCATTTTCCAGCTTTTGCACGCTTTTAGACAAACCTTCTCGCTCATGCTTCATGCTTTTTCCGGGTTTTAGCGTGCTTTTACACGCTTTTTAGAACACTGATACTTGAGAATCTAATCACGGGCTGTAAGGAGATTTTCATGTTTAGGAGAAACGAAAATACATATATGACGTATTTTTGTCTTCACAAATTCCAAGAGTCTGAATTTTTTC
This sequence comes from Jasminum sambac, assembly GCA_018223645.1. NCBI lineage: Eukaryota > Viridiplantae > Streptophyta > Magnoliopsida > Lamiales > Oleaceae > Jasminum > Jasminum sambac. Next base: position 9,496,366 of record CP073644.1, on the reverse strand, counting down.
CCCCCTTCAAAATTATGTAATTTTCTGTTTTATTTTCCATCCCATTCAATATCGTATGATGTAAAATTGGATTGGCTTCAAAAAAGTGGTATACTAGTATGTAATTACAACTACTCATCACTAGGACGAGTCAAATGCATGTGTCACTGCCGGTTTAATTATTAAAATTGAAATTAAAAATACATTTAATATTTTATGACTTCCTAGAATGAAGACATGTCACTTACTAAGTAAACTCGATCGACTTACACTGTCCAAGACGAAGGATTTCTGAAGTAACTAGAAACTCGATACGCAAAGCCATAGCTCAATGTTCTTGAGAAGGCCAACATTGCAGATTCAATGATCCCGGTATTGATATTGTTAGTTGACACTTAGATTGTTGTTGGCAAAAATAATAAATTGTATTTGGCAAATGATGGCAAAAGTGATATCTTAATAGCTGTATGGAAGATGAGAAGTGAAGATCAAGTAGCATGGACCATGAAATGATGAAATAGTTCTTTCTACATCAAAATGTTTGTGGAAGCTAAAGAAAGGAAAACATGTGCATGGATATTGGTTTGCAATAGCATTGTGGTGTAGTTGGAGAGTTGAAACAAAGCCAGTGTTTTGTTTTCAATTCATTTATTTTTCATACACTGCTTTTTCAAGGTCAAAGTATAATTCATAACATATATATCTTTAAATTAAAAAGAACGCATTTATAAAATCTCATGTCACTACTATTCAAACAAAAAGATAATTTTGGAGCAAAAAACAGTGAAAATCTATATGAAGCTCCATGTTCTTCACATGTGGCCCTCAAATTCTCAAGATTTTGACATACAAACTGATAATTTTTCACCACGTAACACATATCATTTCGATATTGAATAATACCGAAATAATTATATTAGGAAAATCGAAGTGACATATATATATGTGTGTTATAGACAACACAAATTATACCCAAATGGGCACCAAATCAACACATATCTCCTTCTTTTTGCCGCAGGGAGTAAACTCATCGAAATCTTTCCGATCCAGCAAGCCATCCATTCTTGCATCAATTTATGACTTTTATACGTGCCTCAATCTTGGCTTCCGCATAACATTTCGCAAATTATTTGAAAATAAGAATAACTTACGAAGAAATTGTAGAACTTTGAAATTTGAATTTATAATCCCTAAGAAGATTGTGACCGCAAAATATGTTACTGCCATAATTTGGAGCTATCATTTATAGAAGTTGCCCAAGGTAGCACCTTGTTTTCGTGTGGAGAACCATTAGAGGCTACAAGTCAAAGTCTTACCATTTTCAAATTGGAACATCCGAACACGTGGATGTTGGGCAACCCACACTACTCATATTAGAACATCACAAGCGCAATTTCAAAAAAAAAAAAAAAAAAAAAAAAAAAAAAAAAAAAAAGAGAGAGAGAGAGAGGGGGAACCCACCGGGGAATGGCAAATCGGATCCAGTCTAGTTTGATCACAATTCACAATTCAAGAAACCTAACACAAAGATTGGTAAAACGATAATTTCATTTCACACTATTAAATATTAATGTATATATAGACATGGCAATTTGGCTCACGAGCCTGCTCGGGCTCGCCAAGCCCAAGCAGCAAGCACGAACAAGGTCCCAAGGAACCGAGCCGAGCCGATCGCCTCGGTTCCTGTAGCGAGCCACTTGGCGAGCCGGCTCACCAAGTGGCTCGCGCGAGCAGCTCGCGGACCGAGCAGGCGAGCGGAGCAGCTCGCCTGCTCGATCAAAAAAGCTGCCTTTTAAGCTGTCAAAAGGCAGCAATTGCAGCCGGTGCTGCCAAAAGCACCGGTTGCAGTATTATTATTATTTTTATTTTTTTTGAATTCAAAATTTGAATTTTGAATTCAAAATTTAAAATTTTTTTAGATAATTGCCAAAATGTCATCGAAAATATGTATAAATAGGGGTGTTTGGAATTAGATTTTCACAATAAATTCTATCTATATTCTCTCATTCTCTCTATAAACTTTTACTACGAAATTCTCCATAGTCTGCTCAATTGCTCTCTATATATTTTTTACTAGTTGTTACGAAATTCTACTCTTATATAAATCTAACAATTTCAATATCTATTATATATTTATATTCTTTCACTTTATCAGTTATCACTTATCAGTTATCACATTTATCTATCCAAATAGCCTATATTTCTATTCTACGAAATGGATTCATACAGTCAATCCCAAAAATCCGAGCCAACTCATGTTGATTCAAATAATCTAATCGATGATCAAAATACAACTTCTACCCCACGGGAAAGAGGTTCTCAACTAAGAACCACCACGCCCGATTGTTGGAAACATTTCACTAAAAAGTCAAAAGAAAACGAAAATGGAGAATCCGCTACATTTGCCATATGTAATTATTGTGGTAAAAAAATTGGATTTACGGTAGGTGGTGCTACTACTCAATATTCTCGACATGCTCGTAAATGTCTTGCTCGAGTTGGAAGTAATTCACAGAAAACACAACTACAATTTGGAGCCGGTGGTGAAGGAGAGACTTCATCCGGTTTAAATTTTTGGAGTTATGATCCGGATAGAACACGTAAAGGAATGACCGCCCTACTTGCTACCGCTGAGCTGCCACTAAATTTTGTCGAAAATCCACATCTCACAAAATTCATACAAGAATATCTTCAACCAAGGTACCAATACGTAACTCGACATACTGCACGTGCTGATGTTATTGCTAAATATGAAAACGTAAAAGATCAATTAATATAAGGTATGCGTCATCAGTTTAACGGTGTTATTAGTTTTACTCATGATTTGTGGAGCGGTGACAATAATAGAGGATACTTATCTGCTACTGCACATTACATTTATGAAAATTGGATATTGCATAAAAAATTATTGCTTTTAAAATCATTGAGCATCCGCATAATGTAAGTAATGTGGCCCATATCATATATGATAAAATAATGGAATATGGCATACTTGATAAGGTTAGGAGTTTCATTTTAGATAATGCCAAAGTTAATGATGGTGTTATTAGGAAGTTGAAGCCTAACATTAATCCTATTTTTGATGGAGAATTGTTCATGTACGTTGTGTTTGTCATATAATTAACTTGATTGTTAGATGTGCTTTGGATGGTATCCGTCCAATGATAGATAGAATCCATGTTGCTATACTCCACATTTCTTTAGGGACTCGTAAAAAAATAAGATTTTGAAAATTTATGTATTGAAATGAATTTAGCCCCTAAGACTTTTGGTGCGGACATGCCTGTTAGATGAAATTCTACTTATTTAATGATTCGTTCATGTGATGGTTATGAACATGTTATAACGGAATTTTCGAATAATCGTGCCAATGCACTTGAAGGAGATGATTTAACTATTACTGATTGGGAAATTTCTAAAGAGTGCATGAAGTTTTTGTAGGTATCTTATGAGGCTACGGTGAAATGCTCGGCCGTATACTCACCCACATCTTCAATTGTTTTGTTTGCTCTTAACGAAATTATTTTATATTTGCGGGAATATAGCATTCACCCTATTTTTGGAAATTTTATTCCTTCTATGGTGGAAACATTTCAAAAACATTACGATAAGATCCCACTATTGTACGCCCTTGGTTCGATAGTGGATCCGAGGATTAATTTAAAATGAGCTTATAAGTTGTTGAAATCAATTACAACAAACATGAGAATGGATATAAATGTTGTTATTACTTATGATTTGAAATCTTTTATGATTTTTCTTTATAATCACTATACAAACAGGATTCCATCCGGTACAAGTGGTCACCGTATGATGGCGGAGGAGGTGGCCGTGTACTCAATGGGTTCTTCTTGGGCCATTTTGTTACAACGAGATGAAAATAGATGGGAAACTAGTAGTTCAGGGAGTACTCTATTAAATCAAGATTCTTCTACTCCTATTGAGTTAAATTGTTATTTTGCTTTTGACTTTCTTTCATTTTGTGTTAAATCTGATCTGGAAAATTTTGATTTGCTCCAATGGTGGAGACAAAATGAGTCACAATATCCCGTCTTATCAAAAGTGGCACGTGACGTTTTTGCTCCGCCCTCTTCTACAGTTGCATCTAAGTCGGCATTTAGTGTCGGTGGTCGAGTTATGAGCGACGAGCGGTTTAAATTGAATATAGATATATTTGAGTTATTGATGTGTGTCAAGGATTGGGAAGATGCGGCCATTCGAATACAAAATGAATGGGAGAAAATGGTAGCCGATGAAATGAATACTTTGAGCTTCACATAGATATGTAAGATTATTTTAATTTCAATTCAATTTTATTTTTTTTATGCATTTTTTCATTCTTTTTTATTATAAAAATTATTCACGTACTATATAAGTCGTGAATAAGTACGCGAATAATTTTAACTCCACCTATCTAATTGATAGCCGGTCCGAAACCCGAATAAAGGATGAGAGTTTTTGTACAATGTATTATTGTATTTTTTATATAATAAGAATTTTTCGAATAAAATTTAGAATGTTTGTTATTTTTTTATATACCTTTTGGACGTTTTGGTTCGTTCAATTATTTCATATTTTTATTTATTAATTTATTTGCATACGAATTCAAATATTCGATAGTCGAATTACCGAATATGTTTAAACTTTAAAAACCCCAAAGTAGAATTAAAAAAAGCGAGCCGAATATATTTACACAATTGCACTTTAAAAACCCTCATACATCACTTTAAAAAAGAAAAAAATAGAGCCCCCTAAACCCTAAACCCCCTTTAAACAATTAAAAAAAACACGAGCCATGCTGAGCCGATCAGCTCGGGCTCGCGAGCTCGTCAGGCGAGCCGCTCAGCTCGAGCCGAGCTCGAATACTACACCGGCGAGCGGAGCTCGGCTCGGCTTGTACAGTAAACGAGCCCGAGCCGAGCCCGAACACAAGCTGGCGAGCCGAGCCGGCTCGGGCGAGCCGTTTTGACATGTCTATGTACATATGAATACATTTATGTTTATCCAAATCGTTTTCCATTTAAAATATTTGCCCATAATATATATTTCTCATTTAATGCAACTAGTATTTTCTCCCGTGCGTTGCACGGTGAGATTTATGACCGAGTTATAATTTAAAATATGTATAAAATAAAAATTATAATAACATATTTTCCTTTTTTTCATGGTAAAAAGATATGGATGGGAGATTTAAAAAGATCATACATAATAATAATCTGGATTGGAGGGATAAGGAGTGATTCTATCAAAAGATCGGGGGTGATAATAATGGGAGATTATCCATGGGTTGAAAATTAGGTATTTGTGCTTGAGTGGGAAATATAAATAAAATAGTATTTTTTTTATTTCTGAAAATTATAAGATTGAGCGGGAAACTAACTTCATTTTATTAATATATAGATTATGTTATCTTTTAGGATAAGTAGTGTCATTTACCATTTTATAGAAATTTAGGGGCTGCACCAGTTAGGATGTGTGTAAAAATAAATTTTTATGTGGTTTTATGTGATATAAGAGAGAGAATGGGTTGAATTAAATGGTAGAGATTAAAATATCACGAAAATACAATGTAATTAAAATATTAACCAAAGAATATCTTTTAGGGTATGTTCTTTATAGCTTAAATTTGGTGTAAATTAAAATTTGACTAAATGTATTATTGAGAATTGGAGATAGAATATTAAAAAATATAAAGTAATTATCAAATCAATGAATGAATGGTTGAAAAATGATGAGAGAAAAAAATAAATTTAGGTTGGTGGGATTTAAGTTGAAAAGAACATACCTTTATTTATATATATATTTATATGGTAGTTGCTATATTGTATAGGAATTTTCAGAATGTTAATTATTAGTCTTTTTAAGGTGCAATCGGGAGATATTTTTAGAAGTCCACTACAACATAAGAGGGCCGCTTTAAAATTAAAAGTTTGTTGTAAAACAATCATATAACACCACCGAAAGAGAAAAGGAAAAGATAAAGTATAATGATTATGTTTTATTGTGTGAATGACTATTGTGTATTAGATCAATATTTGTAATACGATGTGCCCCAATATATTTCTATAAATAGGGGTTATTTGTAATAAATTCAATAACGAGAAGTGAAATGAAAAACTCTCTCATTTACAACATGTTATCAGCCCGATAACTCTCCAAATTCCATTTTTTCTTTCGAGAGCTCCGGTTTTTAGAATTATGTCTTCTTCTTCATAACACAATTCAATTAACACTCATTTTCCTTTCTTCCTCTCTCTCTCTACAAGAAAATCCCCAGTCCCAACAGAACAATTCCAACTCTTGTCCTTGATCAACCCCACCATCGACATCTACCATTGAGATTTTATAATTGTGATTGTGATGTTCACCAAACACTACCATAAGTCCCCCGCCGACGTGTGACGAATCTATTGCTACAACTTAGGAGATACTGAAATTGCTCTTAGCTGCAGCCATGAATAGTCCTCCAACTTTTGAGATAAGTTCTTTCTAATTCCACATCTGCATATTCTGATATAATACTGTTCTTAAAGACTAAATTATGACTATGCTATCTATTGAAGTAAACTTTGAACTGTGAAACTAACTGGGTGCAAGATAGACCATTTTTCAGCTACTCAGCTAGTAGTAGAAATATCAACTATGGAATTAATTGATAGAAGTCCCACTTGCAACCATATTGAAGACAAGAAAGGAATATTTGACATAAAGTAAAAAAGGAATCTCTCTATTCTACCACTTGCAAATGTATTGATATAAAGTGAGAAAGTACAATTGCATAAACATGCATTTGCAGAGAGATAAAGAAATCTTGACGAAATGACTCTAAATTTCACATATTATATTCTTAAACTTTGATTCTTTGATTTATTTAAATTCTAAATATTATTTTGATGCGATCAACAGCTTCAATCTCGAGCTCTCTAAGGATGATAATTGAACTTTTTGAGTTATTATGAGGCTGTAGAGGTGCCATCAATGAGAGTTGCATAAATGAGATTTCAACTAATATCTGGCCAAATGATAAGTTTGAGAATTATTTAAATGGTAATTATAAATAAATAAATTGAAGAAATGAGATATATGATAATTATATTTTGGGAAATTACTATAATGGATAACTTCGCCATTGTGGACTGGAATCGACAATTTTACCTTTACGGACTGAAATGGATAATTTTACCTCTACGAATTGGAATGGACAATTTCCATATGGTAGGTTCTACCACCTATTGGAATCTAAATTTACATTTATTACTATAATTTATATATGGTTGGTCATACCGCCTATTGAAATTTAAATTTATATTTATTGCGATAATTCTCATACGGTAGGTTCTACCACCTATTGGGAAGAATTTAATCTCTATAATTTAAGTTTGTACAATTTATACTTCAAATGTGGTGGGTTATACCACACAGTGGGAATACATAGCACCAATGTAGTTGGATTAAATCCCCCGATTGGTACTAATAAAAATCTCCAATTTATATATATTTGATAAGAATGTTATATTGACGTTAACAAAGGGATTTGAACAAATGATGCCATATGTGTTGATAAAATTGCTCAAAGAATCCCATGGTAATAAAAGAGAAAATACCATGATGAAAAATCTCATTATGAGATGAGTATATTGTGATATATCAATAAGAAAATATACCATGGTGAAAATTTCGTTATGATATATTGATACGAAGAGAAATGCTCTCAAAGAAGCATTTGATAAAGAAATGTTTATTCTCCATATCTATCGAATATTTATGGAGAAAATTGAGTAAGAGGTACCAGAAGTTACCATTAAATAAATAGATGCAAGTAAAATGCCCAATAGATCCCAATTGATAAATCGAATGAAATATATTGTACGGTGGGATCATATGAAATAATCCCGTTATTGATATAAGATCGTATTGATATGAAAAGGAAATGATATTGAAGAAGTATGTGCCACAGATGTTATACTGATGGTGCAATAGACTTCTATATTCAAATAAAGCCAACATGATATTATTATTGTTGCTTTAGAAGAAGCACAAAATAAGTTAAAGTGGAACATATCGAGAATATCAAAAGGTGATAATAAACACTCAAAAATATAAAAATACAAAAAGAAAATACATGTTGAACCCGTGAATGAGGAATGCGTCTCGAGAGTATAAATACTCCGCAACTCTGTCATCCCTAACATTAGGGTTCATAATGAGAGATCCAAAGGATCCGAATCTTTTTTCCACTTGACACGGATGGCCTGTAATCGACGGACCTGGGCTTCCACAGACTCTTGAACATATGATTGCATCTTTATAAGTAGCTCAACAACCGTACTAGAGGAAATAAGTATTTTTCTCGCTGAACCAGAAATAAATTTATGTTCAACACCCTGATCTAGAAATGCTAGCAAGCAATCAAAGAAATAGTTAATATTCAACAAACCTATGGGTTTTGTATGAAAGTTCTACTGTGCCCATGACACTATATTGAATATTTCCTTCAGCGTATTATAACCGCCTGGAAGGATAATAAAAGCATCACTATTGTTCATCATGTACATCATACAGTCGTGAATAGATTGCATTTGTAGCATCGGTCTAGTTGAACCCATGGCATTACTGACTCCAATTCAATTACTGACTACAGTTCGATGAAAAGGTATTACACTTGACACTCTTATCTCTCATAACTATGCGGCCATTGTGAGACTTCTTAAAAGTTTAGTATTGGTCCCTCCATACAGTATATTGATGTTTTGTTTCCCTAACTCTCTTACAAGTTGGTTTGCCATATCCATATATTGGATATGACCTAACAATCTCGACCCACCAAGAACACATATAGTTTTCATGTGGCTAGGCGGAGATTGACTTGTATGAGATGATTCTGAAATCTCCATTTCCATCTCCAACTCCATTTCTCTCTTTGCACTAAAGTTTCAACGTATGAATGAGAGATACATGAATCTCTCTATTTAAAGACAAACCAATAACTAATTTCACTATTTACTTTTTGACAATATGAAAAAGAGAATGATATAAAAATTTTAAATGAAATGACATACACTTTCGGCAAGGGCGGATCTACTGTGGGGGGCAGCTGCCCCCACTGCCTGAATTTTTTTTTTTTTTTTGAGAAAAAAAAGAGATAAATGGATCGAGACCCAGTTGCCCCCAGTAACAGACCAAAAGAAAAAAGAAGAGAAAGGTGCATGTCTGCGTGAAGACTAAAGAGCCCTAAATTGAACTCAACAACTCGTCAATCTCGTCTCATCTGGTCTGCCGACGCTCGACTGCCATTTGCAATTCATTCACAACAAGCTGTAAGTAAGCTTGTAACTTGTAAGCGGTAAGCCCTAAATTGAAACCGTCCTTGTCTCCTTGACCGCTTGACTCCTTGTGTTCTTAAATCTTAATCAGATTAGTTTCAGCAAAGCAAGGAAAGTTCTATTTAACTATTTCAATGCTTTACTTATTGTACTTTAGTTATTCAATTATTGTTTTCAATTTGTCTTCTTTAAATTTGAATGAATGCTTCTAGTTCTTGAATTCTTGAAGTTATTGTAAATTGTAATGTTGTAACCTTCTAGAGTTGTAGTTGTGGGCAGAGATTCATATTATTGCAAATTTGTAAATTGTAATGTTGTTTTCACTTTTGGCCTCTTGCCCTCTTGCCACTGCCATTTCCGATTGAAACTAGATTTGAGTTTCAATTTCTTAGATATTGAATATAAGAATATTGATTAATCTAGTTTTGATTTATTGCCAATTGAGATTTGAGATTTTTTATTTTGGTTTAGATATGGACAAATTTGTTGTCAAAAGAAAAAGATCAGATTGGGAGCAGGAGCAAACTTCACAAATTCCGACTACTCGAGCAAGAGAACAATACGACTCTCATGTTGATTTAGAACAAGCTTTACCTTCTCCAGCAAGAGATCAGTCCGCGTCTCATGTTGATTTAAAAAATCTTCCAGTAGATCCGAGATTGCGAAAGAGAATTTCTGATTATCACCCTAATGACAGAGATGCTGTTCGAAGAGCTTATTTACTGAAAGGTCCATGTCAACCTCGTGGACATGATTTTAAACAAAAAATGCAGGGAAAAGAAAATCGTCGTTTCAAGGAAGAATGATTTGATGAGTTTAGCAATTGGTTAGAGTTTAGCATTGAGAAGGAGACTGCTTTTTGTCTATGTTGTTATCTTATGCGAGACAATATTGGTGAGCATTTGAAAAAAGGAGGTGATTCTTTTGTTTTAAAGGGATTCAAAAATTGGAAAAAGAAAGAAAGACTTCAAATTCCTGTAGGAGGCCCATTAAGTGCTCACAATCAAGCTTGGAGCAAAGGTCTAGATTTATTGAATCAAAGACAACACATTGAGTCTTCATTTTTTAAACAATCTGCACAAGCTAGAGAGGATTACCGTATTCGGTTGACTGCAACAGTGGATTGTGTAAGACTTCTTCTACGTCGAGGATTGGCATTTCGTGGTCATGATGAATCTGATGATTCACTTAATCACGGTAACTTTCTTGAGCTTCTCCAATTTCTTGCTGATCATAATGAAAGCATAGATAGAGTTGTGTTGAAAAATGCTCCAAAAAATCATAAGTTAACAGCTCATGATATCCTAAAAGAGATTGTAAATGCAGCAGCAAGTGAAACAACCATTGTACTACTTAAGGATCTAGGAGATGACTTTTTTTCTGTCTTAATTGATGAGTCCCGTGATGTAGCTGTCAAAGAACAAATTGCGGTTTTATTGCGTTATGTGAATAAGGAGGGAAGTGTTATTGAAACTTTTCTTGGTATGGTTCATGTTCAAGACACCACTTCTCAGTCACTCAAGGCAGCAACACAATCCTTGTTCTCAAAGCATGGGCTGAGTTTTTCAAAACTACGAGGTCAAGGCTATGATGGAGCAAGTAACATGAGGGGGGAGTTCAATGGTCTTAAAAGTCTCATTTTAAAAGAGAATGAATTTGCTTACTATATTCATTGTTTTGCTCATCAACTCCAATTGACTCTTGTAGCAGTTGCAAAAAGTCATGGTTATATATCTCTTCTTTTTAATGTTCTTGGAAATTTAGTTAATGTTGTTGGCGGTTCTGTCAAGCGTCAGGATATCTTAAGAGAATCGCAAGCAAATAGAATAGTTGAAGCATTGACTAATGGTGAAATTACAAGTGGACGTGGTTTAAATCAAGAAAGAGGTCTTTGTCGGCCGTGTGAAACAAGATGGGGATCACATTACGGTACATTGCTAAACTTGATTATTTTATTTCCCTCTGTCGTTGATGTTTTGGAGGTTGTTTCACAAGAGGGTTCTAGTTTTGAGCAAAGAGGAGATGCATGTGCTTAATTAGATTCAATTCAATCTTTTGAGTTTATCTTTAATATGCGTTTGATGAAAAATATTTTGGGAACTGCAAATGAGTTGTCACTTGCATTGCAAAGAAAAGATCAGGATATTGTAAATGCAATGACTTTGGTTAGATTGTCCAAGCAATGCCTACAAACGATGAGGGATGATGGATGGGAATTATTACTCGATGAATTGTCTTCTTTTTGTAAGAAGCATGAGATTGTTATCCCAAACATGGATGATATTTATGCTCCTATAGGAAGACCCCGACGCAATGTTGAACGAGTGACCAATTTGCATTGTTGATGTCGAAATCAGTAAGGACCAATTAATTATCAACTGGGGTGGATATTAGGACCTGATAAGCAGTAACAGAAGAAATATAGAATGTAAATAAGTGTTTATATCCGAACTCGAGCTAGTCCCCGATTACAGAGGATTTTCGTGTGTACAAATGGCCACTAAGTGTTCTATTTATAGTGCAAGGAAGGAGTAGGCCGAGGTAGGTCATCATGAGACCACTGTACGAGCGCCAGAGTAGGTGTGATCATTGCACCTGCAACGCCTGCAAGCCGTCGCCCATTTAATGCGTTGACCTTGGAACTTGTGGACTGCCGCCATTGCATTAATGACGGGAGAAGATGCTCTGTTGGTTGCAGGCGGTGTCAGGGTGTCAGGTGACACGTGGATTGTCCTTGTTGTCGGCTACTGTAGCGAGAGGGACTGGTGACCCGTCATGGACGAGCTGAACTCGGACCATGTGTCAGAAACCAACGATGGGAAGAGTTCTCCACGCGTCGGCCGACCTGGGCCCCTGGCATCAGGACCTGGCTATGGCCGAGCTGAACTGAGACCTCCCACCAATTCTCCAGTGGGGTACATTCCATTGTTGATCCGACCTGGGACACTGGACACGTCACCAGCCGGCCTGGTACCCGTGACACGTCAGTGAGGGTCCACGTTGCGAGGACCTGGTTTGATTGAGTGCCACGTCACCAGGGTGCCAACATGCATCATTATAGAGTTGAACTATCTTATTGGGTGATAGATAAACAACTTCATGAGCTGAATAGTCGTTTCACCGAGATAAATACAGAGTTACTACTTTGTGTGTCATGCTTGACTCCAAATGATTCTTTTTCAGCTTTTGATAAGAACAAGTTGATACGTCTTGCTAGATTTTATCCTTTGGAATTTTCTGAAATGGATCTCATAGTACTTGATAATCAATTGGAGACTTATATACTTGATATGAGGAGTGATGATGAATTTTTGACTGTTAATGGAATTGGCGAACTTTCAAAGAAGTTAGTTCAAACAAAAAAGAATGTTGTATATCCGTTGGTGTATATGCTTGTGAAGTTAGCCTTAATTCTTCCCATTGCAACTACAAGTGTCGAAAGAGTATTCTCGGCGATGAACATAGTTAAAAATCATATGCGCAATCGGATGGGTGATGAGTGGATGAATGATTGTTTGGTTACGTATATTGAGAACAAAGCCTTTGCTAGTGTTGACAATGAAAAAATTATTCAGCTGAAGACTCGACAAGGGCAGCTATAAAGACTTATATGTGATGAGACGTATCTGTCTTTTATGTTTTTTATTTTTATTTTTGTTGTAATAGTGTTGTAATTTTGATAGAAACAGTTATATTATTAATATAACTAGTCAAATTGTGGTACGGGTTATGATATTCATTTATTGTCTATTATTTTCTATTGCAAACTTATTTATGCCCCCACAACACAAAATTCCTGGCTCCGCCCCTGATTGGTGCTGTAGAATTTTGTTAGCTTGCATCTCCAATGTACTCATCTCGTGCATGGCTTCTCGATCTCTCTTTTTCCTCCTCTTCTGGCTTGTCAAGTTTCCATCAATCAGTTAGTCCAAATGAAAGTTAACAAAATGTTTAAATTTTAAGTTTTACATCAATCAAACTCTAAAATTTTCATGATTGTGTAATTATTCTCTCATGAAATAATTTAATTTTATTGGTAATTAGATATGAAAGCTTAGTTGTCTAAGTAATATGATTTTAGTGATCAGATACGTCTGTGTTATATTTTGTTATTCAGATTTAACAGTTGACAGTTTACTGTTTAATATAAGATGCGTCTGTAAATTGTCGTAACCTAGATGCATCTACGCATGCCAGATGAATCTAGGTCGCGATTGCGGAAATTAACAGATGCAAAAAAGTAAACAGTAAGAAACAGAACTTTTAATGTGGAAACCCAATTGGGAAAAAACCACGTGCTCGTCGGCTACAAGCAAAACCAATCCATTAAATCAAATCAGTTTAAATCTTTACAACAAAGCTAAAGGGTAATTTACGCATAAATTAACCAACATCAAGAAAATAGCGAGAAACACTCTATGTTACTCTCTCCTAGCATGTAATGCGAGCTAACCTCCCATTGCTCTTCAGTAGCTTGTTGTAATCGCGATCCCGCAACAGATCTTCACCTCCCACGTTGATCTTCTCGTGTTGTGGGTTGATCTATTAGTGAATGGACTACTCCCGGAGATTTGAATCCCGATCTATGATTGATCAAGGGTTGTTCATGCATTTGGATCCCAAAATCAACTTGAAGAAGTCATGAGCTAAATTGAAGAGGAGAGACACGTTTCTCAAGAATAGGGGGATGAATTTTTGGCCCCAAACGTGCTCTCCCTAGCCTCCTCTTGTGTTGGTGTTTTATTGTGACTTGTTATTTGTTGACCAAAACTCCCAAGTTACCATAAAACTCCAACTCCTACAAAGAATAAAAATATTATTAGTTGTAGGATAAATTAAATAAGGTAAAACGATAAATATAAAATAAGCTTATTACCTTATCTTGTATCAATATAATAAGGAAATGATCTTATCAAATCATATGATACGTCAAATGTGGAAACAAGATCATCCCAGGCGTGTACTAGGTTTCTTGTGCCCCATGGACTCCCACTTGTTAATTAATATAATATATAACAAGGAATTATCACATAGTTAATTAGAATCATGATAGAACTAAAATTCCATGTGATAATAAATCCATAGAAAATCATAATTAAATTAATTAAATATAAAATTTAACTAACTTAGTTACTCATGTAGAAAAATAAAAATGCCAACTATTAACCTAATTTTCTACTACACAAAAATAAAGTTAACAAGATATATAAGCTTTTAAATCAAATTGTAATGATATCATAAACTTTTATTATATTGCTAATAAATTTGCATAATCTAAATCACTCCAACTTGCAAAATCATATACAACGCACGTGTTATTTGCTAGTATTAAGAAAAAATAAGCTGCCTCTTGTGAGAGAGAGAGAGAGAGAGAGAGAGAGAGAGAAATATTATTTTTTTATTTAATCGGGAAATCCAAAACCTTAGTTAATTTGTTCAATTGTCTTTACTTTTGTATTTTGCCTTTTTCACATTTTGTGTTCGGGTTTTTACACTAATACCAATGTTTAAGTTTAAATTTTCAAAAATCAAATAAATCAAGATTAATTACACAAAAGACACAAAAATTGAGGGAAAATTAGTAAAATCCGATATTTTGGGCCGGGTCAGTTGCAAGTATATATATTGGTAAGACAGGTAAATGAATATATAGTGGACTAGTGGAGCTGGTAAGATACCTAAATTTAGTATTATTGGCTCCCGGGTTCTATTCCTTACATGCACATTTCAAATGTTTTAATTCATTCCTTTTCGATTTTCATTCATTTCTTTGCCCGGGTTCGATTCCTTTTCTAGTTCTAATTATTTTGAGTTTTAACTTAATACACCCACCCCCCCCCCCCCCACACACACACACACACACAGAGACATATATATATACTAGTATTACGTCCGTGCGATGCATGGTAATAATTAAATTTATGTATAATAAATAATTGATATAACATTATAAATATATTGAATATAAGTGTTGAATTATATAAGTGATGTCATTTATGCATAGGAGATTGTATAATTGTAAATAATTATTGAAATCTATAATATTATATATTTATATAGTCAATGCAAAAAATGTGAAGTAAATTCACAATTATAAGTTTAAAAAAATCGTGTGCATCGAATAAGTAAAAAGTTTATCAAAATGTGTAACTTTAATTCTAATTGTCGTGGATTGCATTGCACAACAATAATCATGGAAATTTATTAATGTTAAACGAATAATTGGAATGAATATATAAAAATTCTTTGATTATCACAATGTGCCTTTCTTGTTGGTACATGTCAAATTTATATTGAACACTTTTTTTCATTTTTGAAATGGACATTACGTACTTTAAGCTCTAGTTATAATTGCTACTTAATTTTAGTTCTACTGTATAAGAAGTATTATGCTTAATTTTATATAACTTAAATTTGTAGTAATACCGATAATTTTCTACATCTACATAATTCATTTGATTTTTTTCTATTTACGTAAATTGTATTTTAATTTTAGAAAGGAAAATTTTTTATTTTTTATTTTATATATTTAGAAAAGGAAAAATGCATGCAATACAAAATCCGGTTAGTGAGCATATCATATCAGTTGTATTAAAAACGAAAAACATCAATTAACTTTTTTAATTAGAAATGTGTGTCACGTTGGCATTGCCAATAGGACATTCGTCAAATATAGCACTTCAATTATAATAATATAAAGATTAATAAAGTATTATTTACTTAAAAATAAATAAATTATTCAACATAAATCCAGTTATAATTATAACTACTCACTATTCAATTTTAAAAAATAAAAATAGTAAAAAATACCCATTATTTTTTAACAGTCCAATTCATATAACCAAACAAATTATCAAAACCAACAATTTTAGCACAATGAAAATAAACAAATATTTATTATTTAATATTTTGAATTAAGATTTTAAAAAATGAAGTTATATTTAAATAAATGCATACCAACTTGGCACAGTGTCTAGTTGGCACTTCAGTTTTTATTGATAATATGATTTTCAGTATTTCATGCATTTAGTTCATTTCAACTATATACATAGTTCAAAAATTAATATATATACAAACACACTAAATAAGAAAAACAAACTAAGTTAAATAAGAAAAATAAAATTATTAAATATACATTTAATGTTTGTTTGCAAGTCATGTTTTTGTTATATATTTATAATAAATGAGTGTCAACTTGGAAATAAATAAAAAATAGTAAATATGGAAATAAAAATAAATTAAATAAGAAAATAATATTATTAAATGTCATTTAATTTTTCTTTCTAAATAAGGTTTAAAAAAAAATTAAAGGAGTGCCAACATGGCAATGTGCCTAGGTGGCACTCCTCTTTTTATAATATAAAGATATATATATATATATATATATATATATATATATATAATTCTTAATAGATTTCGCCATTTTCATGTTAAACATTTTTTATGTTTTTTCATTTTATATATAATTTGCGACTTTTCCCTTTAATTTAATTATGAACATTGCACACTCTATGGAACGTTTTAACAACATAACTAGACAATTTGTGTAATGGTGTGATTTTCAATTTATTATTTTTTCCTATAATTTTTATACATTTTATTCTTTTTCCTATTTTTTCTTGTAATTTCATAGTTTGACCATGTAATTTATTAATCAATTAATTTATTAATTATTAATTCATTAATGTGTACCACACATATTGTAATTTTTAGTTTAATTTTTTTTATAATTCTTCATAGATTTCTTATTCTCATTTTAAATGTTCTTTTTTTCATTTTCTAGTATAATTTTCCAGCTTGGCCTTTAATTTGATTAATGTATATTACACACTCTGTGTAATGAATGTGTAATGCATTACAATACCATTATTAAAAAAATGAATTTGACATTATAGTACACTAGAGGGTTAGGAAAATGTAGAAATTTTGTTCATTAATTTGACATTTATGTTGGAGAATTTGACGATACACAGGAGATGATAACATGCTACACATGAATTACACATTTTGTGTAATTCACTGGTGTGTTTTCTGTTACACATTACAAATGAGTTACATAAAATGTGTAATCATTTATATCACATCATTCTTCTCTAACCTCAAACATAGTGTAAAATTTTAACATTTAGTTTCTTTAACATTTAATTGTTCACAATTCTCATCTCTTTCACACAAAAGTTTAGTGCGCTACACATGTCTCCTATACATAAAGTGTAATGCAATAATGAGTTAAAAATTAGTTATACAAAATGTAAAATCCATTACACATTAATTACAGGGAAAGTGTAATTCATTAATGTGTATTACGTTACACTTTACAAATAATTTACATGTAATTATTCACATCACTTCATTCTTTATTGCCTCAAACATAATGTTTTATTTTAACACTTAATTTCTCTAACATTTAGTTTTTTAGAATTGTAATCTCTCCTTCATACAAAATGTGAAGTGCATTACATATGCCTTGCGTATAAAGTGTAATGCATTAATAAATTAATGATTAGTTACACATAATGTGTAATTCATTGCACATTAATTATAAAGAATGTATACTTCATTAGTATGTATTATATTACACATTACAAATGAATTACATAAAATGTGTAATGTAAAAATATAATACAGAATTTTAACACTTAATTGCTCGAACATTAACTTTTTAAAATTATTATCTCTTTTTTCATACAAAATGTGTAGTGCATTATACATGTCTTACACATAAAGTTTAATGGACTAGAATGTATAAGTCATCGGTGCAGATGGAATCAGACATAAAAGTAATTAAGTAAAAGTGCGACTTGTTTACATTGCAAAACTACGCTACAAGTACAAACAAATGGGAGACGAGGAATCTTTCGCAGAAAATATAGAATTCAACTCGTGCAAATCACAACATAAGCACAAGGGAAAACCTACCCCCAAGTTCGCTCCATCATTATAATGCAGAAGGGTCAAGTACAAAGCTTTCCTTATCTTAAATTTAAGTACAGCAAATCCCCTGCTTTCATTCACAAATCCTATAGAAATGATGAACAAATAAGAAATTATGTCCTCGACAACATCTGGTAGCCAAACAAGTGTGCACCAACAACTGTCATTTCTATACTAATATTTAGAATAGTCTTCATTATGTATATTTGATCACTTAGAAACTGACGGGACGAAGATGGATTTAATTCATCTATTACAAAATCATATCTCAATTTCCCATATATATGATAAGACGAAGTTGCATATATTATAAATCAAAACCATAACGAGCAGAATAGATTCTCAAATCAAATTCCTCGAAATTTGCAAAACGAAACCAGAACATAAATACCCAAAACGATGACCAGATGTCCAAAACATGAATCTCTCGTATCCAAAGCAATATAAATTCATGGATAACAAGTCCCAATTTTAAAGAATATCATTAGGAAAAAGACAAAAATCCTTTGACTTATCTATAATCCATATCTCAGCATATAATACATGTATGCTTGAATGTTTATATCATCCATGAATGATGTACCGAAGAAAAACCAAGAATTCTCATATTCAGGTTTGATTTGGAAAGATCTCATGTTACAGAGGAACCGAGAACAAGAACCCGAGAAAGAAGAGAAACCCCAATTAAACAGGAAGGTAATTGATGTTCAATGGGCCTGGTTAGGTGGACCGGCAATACCGGATACAAGCAAATAAATTTAAAATACTGGATTTTTCTAAAAGCAAACATAAAAGCATGATAAAGCGTAATTTCCTCTTTTGTGTTCATGAAGGAACTAGGAAAGATTATATTATTCTTATACATGGCCGGTTCTTGTTGGAGGCCAAAGAGGCTATTGTCTCAGGCACTAACTCCACTGGGGGCGAAATTTGATTTGTACAATTAATACCCTTTAGAAAAAAGAAAAGAAAAAAAAAGGTCTATTGAACCCAACAAAAAAAGGAAGCCTAACCCTCAACTAGCTTTGGAAGCCTATAAAAAACACTTTTAAAATTTCGTCCCCTCGGTTCTTCTTTGTCATGCAACCTTCACATTCTGATCATCCAAATTCCTTTGATTTCCATCAAAGTTTAATTTTTCGCACTACCATTTTTATGAAGTTTTTGGGTTTTTATTTCTTTGACTATTTTCATTTGTTTTTCTTATTTTTCTGAAATAGGTCAGAAAAAAAATTATAGTATGTTTTGTTTCAGCTTCACATGTTGGCATTTACTCATTTCTTAAATTATTATTATAAATAAATATGGCATTGTTCATTAATAATTAAGATTCGATAGAAATTTCTTTCCTGCCAACTGCTATTGCCCAGGGGCATTAAATTTATGTTTTGCCTCGGGCTACAAAAATCACAGGACCGGCACTGTTCTTATATACCAAAAAAATAACTAAAAAAAAAACACAAAGAAAGACAACTATTCTTTCTCTAGAGACAAGGAAGAATTACGAAACTTGCGATTCCGGAAATCGACTAAAGACACCATACTGGACGAAGAGGTAAAAATGTTACCTCTTCGTCGAGCTACGCTTAGCTTTGAGGGTAAGAAGAATATCTTGTAATTCCTTCATGTCTTTAGCAACAACACCTTTAGATATAGGAATTCTCTCTTTTATACTTGGCTTCTATGAGCAAAAATTGAAAAAAAAAAAAAAAAAAAAATTAATATTGCCACCCCCATAGTGACCCAGAAGTTATTTTTGGAAAAAAAAAATTAGTTAATTAATTAAGTGTGGAACTTGAGATATTAAGGCCTTGTCAATTGTCATGTTAGCCTTCGAAATCAGTTTTCACCCGTTGACCATACTTGTTCTTCATATTCTCATCCAACTCCTTCCTCTTCACCTCTGCAATTTTAGCTGCATTTGCCATTGATTCCTCTTGCACTTGAGCAGTTTCACGTCTCCTCTTCTTCTGCATCTCGTCTCTCTCATCGTCCAACTCTTCATATTCTCTCCCACAACAACTACGCAGCGCACAAGTCAATGTCAACACGCCCAACTGCAACACAAACATTGCCATCAAAATCCCACATTCCAACCTCACCAAAAGCTTCGCCTCTCTGGGATCTCGCGGAGACTTTAACATCGAAAGGCTCAACTTCTCCTTGGTGAACAAGGCCAAAATCACGAATAGTTGAGCAGTCGACGAGGCGACGAGGAGGGATATGTGGGTTGTGTAGCAGAAGTGAGCGAGGAGGGAGTAAAAACCTGTGAAAGAAGAAAGAAGAGAAATGCAAGAAACTATTAGAAATGAATAGCCGAGTGATGTCGGTGGCGTTTTGATCAGAATTGTTGGAGCTAGAGAGAAGGCGGAGAGAATGAAGAGAATGAAATTCAGAAGTGAGAGGAGAGTATTTAGAAATGAGCATGAATTTCTTCTAGTCTTTGAAGACATTTTCTAATTATTTTTGTTGTAAGAAGATGGGATTAATTTGTGCAGTGGAGACTGGAAATGTTTGAATATATAGGAGGAAATGTAATGATCAGGTAAATTAGCCGTTGAGCCTTCAATGAAAGCAACGGCTATATCTGACAGGCCCAACTTTTGATTTGGAATTGTGTTGGGTATGAATATTAATGTTCCAACACCATCGAGCGTTCTATAACTATGACACGTTCGATGATTTTCCGATCACACCCACACTTCCAGGTCTCATTTGTGTCGACTATACGCTAATGCTCAATTGCCCACATATCAGCATAGTAAAATGCTCACATGTGAGCAAATTGCGATATGTGCGGGCGGTCGCAAGTGGACATTGGAGCATTACTACCCGACTATAATTGGTTTGCAATTTCTTTATCCGCAGTTGAATGAGTGGCACGCAACCAACAATTGATTTTATTCAATGATCCAATGCCCATATGTGGACCAATATTGAGACGTGCCCCCTCCCCCTCACCCCACCATCGGGAGGGTAAGACGTATCACCATCGATCCACATGTGGGGGCATTGGATCTTTTGCAACAATATTAGAAGGCAAAGGAAAAGTATATCAAAACTTCTAATAAAGAAGTTAGGAAATAACAGTTGCAGAGCGGTATTTGTAGAAATAAAATTGCAGAAACAATAAAACATGAAAACTTTTAAAACGTCGGTACTAGTATTAACATAATTTCGACAAAAAAGTAATTACAAAGAGAGTGATTAAAGCTAACTTTAAAATGGAGTCTTCATGCCACGGCCCGCGATTGGATCCCCATGCTTTTATCAAACACCACTCTTCAGCCTACCCTCAAAATACCCAAAAAGAGGTATTCTTAAGCTAGTCAGGCATTCATAAAAATGAAAGATATAAAAATGCAGGGTGGTATTAGAAAGATACACAATAAAAGAATTTAAAAAAAAATGAAAAATATAAAATAAGCTTGTGATCACTTCCGCTAGTTAGGCATTCGAAAAAATCTCACCAGCATATAAAGTTTTTCCAAGCAGAAGCAGGTCTTATTCCCAAGTATCAGAATTCGTGAAAATGGCCTCGACCCTATCGAGGGATGCCTGTAAACGTCCAGAATTCATGTTGAATAGCGGTGCATCAGTCCCCAGCGACCTGCACGCATCAAACTTTCAACCTTGTAACGAGACAAGAACTAAGTGTTCATTTGGCAGAGATTTTTTAAAAACAATTCTTCTCAATGAGTGGTTGAAAAGTAACTAAAAACTCTAAAAAAAAAATTGAAAAAGCTACCAAATCAATGAAACAACTCGTTCAAAATGATGTTGAAGAAAAATTGATTTTTTTGGCTTAAGTTGAACAAAATTTGTCGAGAGGATAAATCACCCGGTGATTTCTGGAAGAACGTAATCTGCTCTCCACCCAAAACGAAAATCTACTCCCGGACACAAGCCGAGGGACGTTTTATTGCGAATCCTAGATACACCATCCCCACCCAAACACGTCGTCAGCTTCCATTTCCAACCAGTCGCATGCAACAAGAAGCTATGGCCTACTCCTACCTGGATTAGCCCACAATGAAATTCTCCACATCAACAGCTACAAAAAAAAAAAAAAAAAAAAAAAAAAAAAAAAAAAGAGGGGGTGGATGGTAGAAAATGTCACTTGTGCACCAAACCTGAAGATTGAGAAATTTTGTTATAGGGATCTTCTTGGAAACTAGCTGCACATCCTGCTGCAAAGGCTCGCATATAAACTTCCATCGCCGATCATATGCTAAAGGTTTCAGCACAAGTTTTGCATGGTAGTCATTCAAGGGAGCGTTATATAACTAGATTGGAGACAAGTATCAGCTAAATTACCATTAAAATAGAAACTAAGATAGCCACCACAAGATTTAGTATGATTGATGCTCCAATAATGTTTGGGGAGTTATTCTCCCACATACTGATGTGTCGAGCATATTTGCCATACCAAGAATTGGGTCCCACCGCTGATGTATTAAGCTCAACTCCTAACACATCAGCACGTGGGGAGAACATTATTGGATGCTTATGTGCCACCGGCAATACAATAAGTAGCAAGGAAGTTAAAAAGCTATCTAAATGTTGCAGTGTTACATCTAGTACATTCTCATGGAATGAAATGAAGGGCAGATTTCATGGCTATTGTAAATAGTGTAGAGCCCCATAATTATTCACACAAGAAACTTAGACCTATCAGAGGCTTCCTAAAGCTTGAAACTTTAGATAGACAAAAGGAGCTTTGTAACCTGAACTGAACTTTTAACATTAAAAAGTTTGACTAGTTATCAATATATATAAAATAAAAAATAAAAAATAGAAAACAAAAAATAAAAATAGAGTAGCCTATGTACATATAAAATAAAAAATAAAAAATAAAAAACAAAAAATAAAAATAGAGTAGCCTATGTACAAGAAAATTAATATGTTATCAATCCAATTGTGCAAATGTTTACCCTTCTAACTTGCCCAGAAGCCAAAATTACAATATTTCTACACAATGGATAATCAACAAAAATCGAGAAAACGAATTATGTACTAATTGCAAAAGGGTTCAATTGCATAAACAACTAATCGAATTTAAATCATCGCCAGTAATAATGATTGAATTTCAATAAATTAATACCTCCAAATTAACACCAAAACGAAACCCCTGAGATTCTTTCCTGAACTTCAAGAAAATCTCTGAAGGCATCAAATTGATATTGTAAAGCTCCTCCCATGAAGTGGGCTCTTCTCCATTCGAACCCACGTTAGCCTCCTCCATTTTTATCAAGAGTTCAACTGTAAATTATTCGGCACAAACACATCATAAAGTGGTTAGGGAAAAGTAGAATCAATCTAGCACTAAAGTCTAAAGACTAAAGTCAGTACCTCTTGAGTTGAGGGTCTCTATTTGTATTTGAAAATTTTTAATAAGTTTTGGGGTTGTCGAATGGGAAAGAGGAAGGCGGTGAAGACGAAAATTGATCTGGTGCGCAACTGCGCAAGGATTTTGTTTACAATTTCCATTTTCTGGAATTTACGTTCAAGATCCCGAACTATTAGATTTCTACAAACAAACCTCAACGAGGTTCCTAAATTTTGAAAGTGGTTGTTTGGCAAAATCTGACTCGTAATAATCACCTTTTGCCTATTTTCATTTTAACTACACTATAAAAATCTATATATATCATTTTCATGTTTCCCAATAAATTTCTTTACTTTTTGCCTAAACATTCTCACAAAAAATTTTTTTTAACAATAATAATAATAATAATAATAATAATAATAATAATAATAATAAATAAATAAATAAATAAACTAATAAACTAGTTTTTTTCTTCTAAATAACTTTTGTCCAATAGCCATTTGATTTTGTCTATTGTCTCCCAATCACAGAGTAAGTGCATCCAAACAAGCTCATTGTAGAACAGTTGTAAGTGTATATTTGATAGATATTACTAAAAAATAATTTTTAAGTGTATGGTTGACAAGTAAATAAAATATATTAAAATTTATAAGAGATCAATTGTCAAATCAATTAATAAGTGGTTAAAAATGATGGTAGATGTACGTTTTGAATTTCAAGGGAAAATAAATAACTTTTATTTTAACTTTATTAAATAAAAAATTTATTTATATTCATGAAAAAAAAAATGGTTACGTAGATGAACCAAAAATGGTTATTCTACATTTACATCTACTTACAAAGATAAAAAGTTTAGATCAACAAAACTATTTCGATTGACAAGGTTATTCGTTCTTTCTTTCTTTCTTTCTGTTGTTTTTTTCCCTTCTATTGTTAATACTAATCTTTGTTCTTTCATATAAATATCTTAAATCCTAATCTTAATATTCTTATAGCCAATTATATTCACATCACACTTTTTGATGACCACACCACATTAAATTGCAATGAACTTCCTTAATTTTAACTCGCGTTTTTTTTATTTGCTTCCTCAATTTTTTTTTTTGTTCACGTTATTATTCTTAAACTTCAATTAGATAATCACATCGTGTCTCGGATCACAACTCTTCTCGAAATACTTTGTATACATATTTCACTTCAAATCTTTTCTCAGAGTTTTTATTTTTTCTATTGTTTTTCTTTTTCAAAATTACAATAAATAAAATAAAAACTCCCTCGACTAATTTATAATTATAAATTTGCACTACAAACAACATGCACAAAGTAGAAGAAAGTTGATGATGAGAATTTGATGTAAAAGTTCAAAGGATGCTAGTGAAAAAATAAAAGGGATGGAGGATGTTAATTGCAACTAAAATGTGGTGCTTCCAACAAAAATTATAGTATATATATAATTACCCAATTCTTATTTCTAATACGTACTCCTTCCGTCTCCATTGTATAAGTTTGTTTGACTTTTCATATGGATTAAGAATATTTTTGAAAAAGCAAATCATGCAAATATTTCCTTACTTACACTTGCTTAACGAATTTTAAAAATTCTACAAATTAAATAACAGTATAAGAGTAAATAAAAAAATTAAATAACAATACAAATAGAAACAAGCTAATATAATTAGGACAACAATAAAATAAAAAAAAAAGTCTATATAATCTATACTAATATATAAAAGCCCTTCCACCAAATGGTGATTTTCCCGCCAAAAGACTTATTTTTTTTTGTTAGCAATAAGATTTAATAATTAATCAATTAAGGAAACAAGCATTTATCAAATAAATAAATAAATAAATAAATAAAATTAAGGAACAGTGTTTCCTTAATAAGCATTTATAAAAACAAAAGACAGTGCAAGAAGGTTTTTTTTTTTTTAAGCTTAGACTTTTATTATGTTAGACTATGACTAATGAATTCACTTAATTACAAATGTTCCGAATTTGTATAAGTTTAATGTATCTAACTATGCATTTGTCAAAAACTTTTGTTAAAAAGTCACGTATAAAATATGGAAGAATAAAATGTTAAAATGATGTGTGTTTTTTCAATATTTATATTAATTCTTTTTTGTGGTGTAATATATGGTAAAATCCATATATGGTATGAGTATTTAGAAATATTGAAACTCGCATCTATAACTAATGTGGAAAACTTCATGATATTTTTAAAAATTTTGTTACATAAAATATAATATTAATTATTTAGAATATAAGAATTTAAGAATTGAATTTACCGTTGATTTTTTAAATTTCATTTATAATTTTTTAATTAAATTCATATTTGGAAATTGGACACTAAATAAATTAATAAAATTCAGGATTTTCGTAATTTTAATTTCATTAGATAAAAGATGTATTAATTATTAAGAATATAATTTAAGAATTGATATATCACACAATTAATTAAATGTTAAGCTAATTAATTCTTTTTGGCTAGAAAAATATTTATTTTGAAAGTCCTCCAAAAATAAAATTCTTAACTTTTTTAGATAATAAAATCCCATAGTGATCCCATAATACATCCCTAATACGAGATTATAGCACACTTTTATGGTTTTAACCAATCACTAGTACACAATTGGCTTTAGAGGACGCCCATTGGGTGATGTTTTTAATGAAAATGTCATCGGTGATGCCCGTACTCAAGAAAGGGTGGCGGTTGTATTGAAACCCGCCACCTTATGTGGTGGATCGGGTGGCGGTTGTACACACAACCGCCACCCTAAAGAAAAAATTTTTTTTTTTTAAATTTAAAAATTAGGGTGGCGGTTGTACACACAACCGCCACCCTAAACCAAAAAATTTAAAACAATTAGGGTGGCGGTGTACACACAACCGCCACCCTAAACCAAAAAATTTTTAAAAAATAAATAAAACAATTAGGGTGGCGGTTGTGTCCTAAACCAAAAAAAACTAAATAAATAAAATAAATAGGGTGGCGGTTGTACATACAACCGTCACCCTAACCTAAACTTAAATAAATAAAAAAAAAACCATGTAGATCCCCAATTAGCTCTACCAGCAGCTCGCGTAATTACAGAGAGTAAGAGCCAAGCAAAAAATCGACTGCAAAAGGGCAAAATTCAACTGGAATTCCATCATTGACGCGGATTTGGCTGCAAATTGGTCATGGGTTGGAGCTACATTTGAAGTAAGATTCTTCCCCTTGATGTATTTCTCCAAATTTCGAGTATTTTGCCGAATTTAACATGTGAAATTGTAGGTATTTTCTTGAAATAGGATTTGGGGCAATTTTGGTTGTTGTTAAAGCCACATTTGAAGAAAGCTCGTCCTCTCCTCATCAATTGGTGACATATTTTCGTATTTTGAAGGTTAGAAAATACTATCCCCAAATTCTATTGTTAGTTTGTCGTTATTAGATGTGTTTTTTGTTCAAATTTCCGAATATTATTTGTTGCAATGGATATATACTTGGGATTTATATATATTATTGTTTAGTTAGTGTATTATGATAGGTAGATTGGTTAGTATTATTTAGTTAAGTAATTTTTTTGAATAATTTTGGAGGAATTATAAATAACTCATAAGAAAAATTGACAAATGAATTATTAATATAGCTATTAAAATTGATATTTACTGAAATAATATTAATTTTAATTTTTTGATATGTACCTAATTTAATTAGTATTCTAAGCATGACAAAATAATGCATGCAATATTTATAAATTATCTTGAATTACATTTTAATACGTAATAAATAAATTAA
The DNA here is from genome assembly GCA_018223645.1 of Jasminum sambac. Classification (NCBI taxonomy): domain Eukaryota; kingdom Viridiplantae; phylum Streptophyta; class Magnoliopsida; order Lamiales; family Oleaceae; genus Jasminum; species Jasminum sambac. The sequence continues at coordinate 9,469,020 of CP073644.1, read as the reverse complement.
TATTAAATTTATATAGATATAATTTATTAAAAAGAGCATGGGAATAATATTATATTATTTCAATAAATTAAAGTAATAACAATTTCGTAGTTATTATATTTATATAATTAGAATGATTATAATTTATTAAAATTATAGCAATTAGTTTTCTATGTACGTATGATAAAATAATGCATGTAATATTTATATATTATGCTGAACTATATTTTAATATGTAATAAATAAATTAAAATTAATTTTATATAAATATAATTTATTAGAAATGAGCATGAGAATAATATTATTTCAATAAAAGTAATAACAATTTCGTAGTCATTATATTTATATAATTAGAATGGCTATAATTTATTACAATTATAGAAATTAGCTTAAGAATAGAACTATTTAATATCAGTTTAATTAATATAATCATTCTATTAGTTTTGTGGATTGGTCATCAATGAATTCAATGCTACGACTGTGTTTTTCAATTATGCACTCAGGTCTGTCTCTTTGTTTTCAATATATTCAAGTGATTCACAAAATCCTATCTCTAACTCATCTCTGCAATTAAGCTCGAAAACTCTTTCTATAATAGGAGTCATGGTATTAATAGCATAAATAGTACAAATGTCACTAAGGTGTTTCATTGCATCATAGATGTTAAATTACACCCTTTCCTTGTCAAATTCCATTATTCGGATCCCATTTCTCACATCAATAATTGTTTCAGAAGTCCAAAAAAATGGTCTTCTTAACAATATAGGTGTGGAATTAGGGAAACTAATACGTCCTCAACTACTCCGTCTGGATAAACATTAGATCGATCAGCAATTTGAATGATAACATTTGTTTCAGTTAGCTTAACTAATTTTAAGGAAGTATAGATTGATCGTGGCATAACATTAATCGATACTCCTAAATCTATTAACGCGCGGTCTAACTTAGTGTTTTCAATTGTGCATGGAATTGTGAACATACCTGGGTGTTTGCATTTTGGATGTAGTTTTCTTTGAAACAAAGCTGAAACCATTTCTCCTATTCTTAACTTTTCGTTTCCCCTCAATTTCTTCTTGTTAGTGCAAAGTTCTTTCAAGAATTTGGCATAACGTGGTACTTGTTTGATTGCATCTAACAAAGAAATATTGATTTCCACTATCCTAAACGTGTCCAAAATTTCTTTTTTCTTATTTTCTTTGTTAGCTTTTGCTAATCTACTAGGAAAAGGGGGAGGGCTCATTTTAGTAACGACAGAAGGGTTAGGACTTACCTTTTTTTCCAACTTTTCTTCTTCATCTTCATGTGTGGGAACTTCTTTGTGTGGGTTTTCTATCTCTTTCCACTCCTTAAGGTTATAGCACTGACATTCTTTGGATTTACCTCACGTTGGGATGGTAGATTTCCTGCAGATTGTGCTTCTAGGTGATTGATGGCAGTTGCCAACTGACTCATTTGATTTTCCAAGTTTTGAATGCTCGATTTGGAATCCTGTTGGAAGTTCACGGTGTTAGTTACTAATGTTTTCACCATATCCTCGAGAAACAAACTTGATGATTGAGGTTTTTGTTAAAATTGCCCTTGAGGTTGGAAATTTCTTTACTGTTGGAACTGCCCTTGAGGCTTGTTAGGGAATAAACCTGGGGGCTTGTTGGTTCCATAACTCAGATTGTGGTGATCTCACCATCCTGGATTATAGATGTTTGAGTATGGATTGCACTATTGCCTTGGGAATGGAAAATTGCTTGTTAAATCCACATGTTCATTATTATCTACTTGCAGAACAGGATAAGCATTTGTAGGATGTCCTAGATTTATGCATATGCCACATACTTTGACTTGTGGATTGTTTCCTACGATAATTTGCTTGAGAAGATGGGTTAGTTCGGAAACTTGGTTTTCAACATTGGAATTACTTACCTCATTTACTCTTCGAATATTCATTTCTCGCTCTGTACTGAATTATTGAGTGTTTCCAGCCATAAGGGTGATAGGAGTTAGTTTTTAATGGTTTTTAATGTAAAGGAGGAGAGAGAATGAATGGAATTTAAAAAAAGGTATAAAAAGGTAAAAAATGGAAAAAATTGGTAAAAAATTATTCCCAATCAGGGGCCATGTTTGAAATCAATATTCGTGCTTCAACAGGTGTTTTGTTCATCAGAGCTCCTCCACTAACAATATCAACTATGTTTCTGTCTGGTTGATACAACCTTTCATAGAAATATTGCACTCGAAGTTTTTCACTGATATGGTGATGCGGACAACTTCCAATGAGTTTTTTGAAACACTCCCAATACTCATAAAGAGTTTTTCCATTGTTTTGGCATACTCCAGAGATATCTTTCCTAATATTTGAGGTCTTTGAAGTGGAAAAGTATTTTTCGAGGAAAAGTTGCTTTATTTGATTCCATGTTGTGACTGATCCTTGTAGTAAAGTATATAACCAATCTGTGGCGGAGTCTTTTAATGAAAATGGAAAAGCTTAGAGCTTGATTTGTTCTTCGGTGATGCCTGGGGGTTTCATACTATCACACACCACAGGAAACTCCTTCAAGTGTCGATATGGATTTTCGCCAAATTGTCAAAGAAAAGATGGTAGAAGATGTATCAAACCGAATTTTAGTTCGAAAGTTTTACCTTTTTCTACGGTTGGAAATGTGATACACAATGGTTGTTGAGTAACTTCAGGAGTTGCCATTTCTTTAAGAGTTCTTTCGTTGTTGTTTTCCGCCATTTCTTATTTCGTTTTTTTTGCTTGTCTTATTCGTCTTCGAATGGATTTCTCGATTTCCGGATCGAAACATTCAAGAAGTCGATTAGTAGATCGAGTATTATGCATATAAGTAAATTTTTTTGTCAAATTAATTAATGAAAGCAACTAAATTGGTTAACTGTTCCCCGGCAACGGCGCCAAAAATTTGGTGTGATTGTTATAGTACACCAAAATTTATTTTATTTCCTTACTCGGTTTCAAAACTACAAATTAATATAGAAGTGGTAAGTAACGGTCGAACCCAAAAGGAATGGTGTTTAATCTAATTGTTTTTATCAATTAATATAGAAGAGGGGTTTTGTGATGTTTGAATGAAATTCGAAAATAAAATGACAAAATAAAAGAAATAAAATGAAACAATTGAAGAGATATATAGTTCATGGGTTCGCTTGTGTCAATAACTTGTGTTAATCTTTCCTATGCAACGTGTTACTATTCTTTCTTCAATTTATCAACTCCAATTAATCAAGACGATCTGATTAACGAATTCTTCCTCAAGTGTATTAAAGTGAGTTCTTTAACTTAACATCTAACTATTAGATAACCCTAAACAAATTTTTAGGATTTAATGCAATACTAGTGTGAAATGAACGAGAAGAATGAATTGAATTAGATGAATAATTTCACAAACTCAAATTAATACATCTAAGTTGATTTGTTAACAAATATGCACGATATTCATTTGCTACTTTGGATTAGAAGCTAATGATAATTACAGATCAAAAGTTCCAATCCTGGCATGTAACTTGAACTTAGGGTGTGTTTGATTGACACCATTTTCCATGGAAAATGTCCCATCATGGAAAAAATTTTCTCACTTGGTTGTTTGATTGACAAATTTTCCATGGCAAATATTTTCTAGGTACAATAGTTCAAAGCATGTTTTGGCCATTTTCCATGGAAAAGAAAATCCATCTCCCCCCCAAGGAAAAATTTTCCATGAAAGTGGGAAAATATTTTCTTTTCCACCATGTGCAATCAAACACACCCTTAAAGATTAATTGATTCAATTGGCCAAAATGAATGCAATAATTATATAAACTCAGAAACAGGTTTAAAAACATAACAAATCCATAAATTGAAGTGGAGGAATAGATAAAATGTAACTAAAGAGTTAGTAAAGATAACAACATGTTAATTAAACATAACGTCCCCCTCGAATTAGATAGAGAAGTCCAACTACTTACATTCGCGGGTTTCATACTTTTTAGCGAGTGTTCGCCTTGTATCACCATTGTGATATGATAGATTATACTTCACTATCACAAGTAATACAGAAAAAATAGAAAACAAGTAAATTCATACTAAGAAATAAATAGAGAAATTTAATCACTCATATACGCAGGTTGAATACTTTTTACCGACGTGATCGTCTTGTATCACCTCTGTAATATATGAGAAATTATCATTCTCAAACATGAAAAATGAAAGAAAGAGAGAAACTATCGAAGAAATGCTCCACTAATCATATTCACGACCGAAGTATCATTGATCGATTATTAGTTACCTAATTTAGGGTTTTACTTCCGCCGGAATATGAAAAACTAAGAGTTTTCAAGGTAGAACTAAGAACAAATGAAGAATAGAATTTTATTGAAGAGAAAGTTAGAGAGAATCACTAGCTAATTCTCTCTACAAAATTGTGCATTTTAGGTTTGGAAATGCCTCTATTTATAACTAAAATATTACAATAAAAAATATTTAAAAATTATAAAAGTGACCTCCAATGAATCTATTATGGTGTACAAGAGTTGTATTATCTCAAAGGAGTACAAATTGGCCAAAAACCTCACCAAACTCCAAGTTGTACAAGTGTAGACGCAAATGGGTGCAAGCTGCCAAAGTTTCATCCACATACAATTTTTGTCCCCAACAGTTTTGAAAATTGACGCTTTTAGTCCATTTCTTCAAACGGCTATAACTTTTACTAGGAAACTCTGATTTGAAATCCGAAAAAAGTGTGAGAATCCTCTTTTGATGTTCTTTCATATTTGGACAATAAAAATTGAAAAAACAACTTTTCATAAAATTATGTCGTAGGGCCCCCATCTTTGGTTCGCTTGCATTTTGGTCCCGAGTTTCCGTTTTGCTCTATTTTCATCCATTTTGGTGAGTTCATTAATCCTCTTACCAAAGTTGGTGAGTTCATTAATCCTCTTACACTTCTTAAAAAGACGACAATACATAAATAAATAAATAAAAGAAAAAGGTATGCGACGTCATCTTTAAAGTTGAACAAGACGAAGAGCAAAATGATCTTGAGTCGAGCATTTTGGATATGAACATTGCCCATCTTCCCATGCTTACCAAACAATTCACAAAATTACTAAGGAACCTAAAAAACGATAATAATACTAATAATAAATAAATAAATAAATAAAAAGAGTCACGCTTTGAATCCTTCGAAAGCTCCTCAACACTGGCTAAACTAAACAGATGAAGATTTGCATTCAAAATTTCGAATGTAAAATATATGAACAGTAGCTTCAGAGTGTGACAATAAGTTTGGGAAGTCACAATTGGAGGGCAAAAAAATAAAAAAATAAAAAAGACAAACATTACATAAAGTTAGTACTATTTAATGGTATGTTTGATATAGATTACTGAAAAAATAAATTGTAGATGTGAAAAATAAATTATAGATGTGCAGTTAAAGAGTGAAAAAATATAGAAAAAAAATTGTTAAATCAATGTACAAACAATTAAAAATGATGATAGGAAAAATTAATCTACATCTATATATATATATATATATAAAAGGAGCATTTTTTCCCGCCTAAATGCATCCTCAATTTTTTCGACCTATTAAATTTGCCTAATATAATCTTCTATCTATATATAGAATAATTTATATATATATATATATATATATATATATAGAAAATGACGATTTTTTCTTATTATATTTTTTTTGTCTTAAATCCCTCTTCCCATTTAAAAAAAACTTTTTTATTTTTTATTTTCTAATCAATAAAAATTAACAATTTCTACTAAGATTTAATTTTTATGCCATACAAAATTACCATTGATTAAATTTTTACACAAAAATTCAAATAAAGGTTTAACATTAATGTCAACAAATAAGATCAGGCCCGTTACTTAATGTTAAAAATAATTAATTAATTTATAAATAACTAGCTAAGAAACAAAAATTAATTAAAACAAAGATTCAATTTTTTTGCGATACAAAATTATGATTCATTAAATTTTTACACAAAAATAAAATGAAACTTACAAGCAGTTAGCCAGAGTTTGAGACAAAATCTCACCACTACGATTCCCAATTTGTACTAAAAAATTGAAAAATTACGTTGGACCCAATAATTAATTTTAGAAACAATCAATATTTTTATAACTAATTAGCTAAGGAAAAAAATTAATTAAAATTATCAATTTCTGTAAGATTTAATTGTTGTGTGATGAAAAATTACAATTCATTAAATTTTTACATAAAATTAAAATAAATGTGTAACATGAAAATTTAAAACTCAGCTTGGACCCTTTAATTAATTTTAGAAAGAATTTATTATTTTTGGAAATAATAATTAGCTAATAAATGAAAATTAATTAAAATTAGCGATTTCGCTAAGATTTAATTTTGGTGGGATAAAAAATTACAATCTTTATCTTTATCTTTATATATATTAAAAGCATTACTTGGGCTAATTTCGGGTTTCCCGCCTAAATTGTGGCCTAACCTACTGCCCAAGTAGCCTTTTTTCATTACTTAAATAATTACGTTATTATTTTGATAAGTATTTTATTTGTTTTTTGTTTTGTTCATTTATCAAAATCGCTATTTTTTGGCATATTTTTTTTCTTAACTGTACATTCATATCTTTATTTTCTTAATATTTAATTATTTTTTATTTATTATTATCAATAATTTTTAGTTAATTCATTAAACTTTGACTTTTAACCTACCAAATCCTTTTTATTTTTCTTTTTCTTTTAGCTTTCCCATAGTTTAGGAGCTTAATATTTTATTAAAAAGTCTCAAAGTCTAACTAATAAATTTTTCATTGTAATTTTAGATGTTATATTATTTTACAGATCCTTTTTTTTTTTGCAACATATTATGACTGTCGTTCCACAAACTTAAAACTTAAACAAACATGAAATGCGATACGATATGTGAGTTTTTTTATTTGATATACTTGATGTTTTCTAACTCACTAACATTCGATTTATAAGTTTCCTATATGATAGATGTGCTCACCACAATATTTATTCATAGTGATTTTTCTAGAAGTTTATGTTTCCCGTTTGCTCAACTAATATTACTAATTTACTTTGATTTCTTATCATTAATATCCATAATTACTTAACATTTAATTCATTAATATCCATAATTAATTCGTTAAAGTTTACCTGTTTACCTGCCAAATCCTTTTCTGTTCTTCTTTTTATATCTTTTCTTTAAAAGAAAAAAGAAAAAAAATTCACATAGTTTAGAAACTTAATATTTTATTAAAAATTATCTCAATTTAACCAATGAATTGTTTATTGTAATTATTCTAGAAACGTAGAATCCAACTTGATGTGTTATGACTTACCTAACATTTAATTTATCAATTTACACTATGATAGTACTCGCTCACCACCGTGCCCGTATCATTATTTGGTTTGTATTTTTATCAACTATCACAATTCTATTATACTATTTAATCTAAATCTAGCCTATATTAAATGTATCTTGGGAAATGTTTTGATTTTCATATTTATCCTTTTTTATTTGATCTTTTATTAACATAAAGGTCTAATTTTAGTGATAAGCAAATAAATATCAAAATTAAATATTTAATCAATAAAGATTAAATAAGGTTATAGTTAAATAAATATTTAAATTACATATTTTGTAAATTATTTATGTAATTAACAATTGGCAACTCAACCAACGATTGGAATCATGCAACTCAATTGGAATTTTTTTAAGGGCATTTGACCAATAACTACATTTATGGGGAAAATTTGCCCACTAAATCATGCACATCTTTTTTTTTACCATTAACTCATTTTTTACACAATAAGACCAAAATAGAATTTAAAAATTACAAATTTACAACAATGCTACTCTAATAAAATAAACACCCAAATTTACAGCAATGCCACTCTAATGAAATAAAGTAATAAACATCCAAATTTACAACAATGCTACTCTAATAAAATTAAACATCCAAATTTACAATAATGCCATTCTAATTAAAAATTTCAAATTTACAACAATGCCACTCCAATAAAATAAAGTAATAAATATTAAAATTTACAACAATGCCACTCTAATAAAATAAACATTCAAATTTGCAATAATGTCACTCTAATAAAATAAACACACTTTCTCTCTCTAAATTACCATCACAAGTAATTTTGCTCAACATTCAATTTTTCCTTTCCCCGTTTCGACGTTCTCACTCTATGCACTTTCTCTCTCCGATTACCGCTACAGGTAACATCGACCAATATTTAACTTCTCCCTTTCTCCATCTCCGACTTTCTTTATCTACGCACTCTGTCTCTCAAGATTACCACCCAAGTAATTTCGATTAACATTCAACTTCTCTCTTCCCCCATCTTCGACTTTCTCTCTCTATACATTTTCTCTCTCTAGATTACCTCACCAAGTAATCAGATTACCGCCACAAGTAATCTCGTTCAACATTCAACTTCTTATTTACCACATCTTCAGCTTTCTCTATCTATGCATTTTTCTCTGCAGATTACCGCCACAGGTAATCTCGATCAAAATTCAACTTCTTCCTTTCTCCGTCTCAAATTTTCTCTTTTCAAATTACCGCCCAAAGTAATATTGATTAACATTCAACTTCTCCCTTCCCCCATCTCTCACTTACTCTCTACATACATTCTTTTTCCAGATTATCTCACCAAGTAATCAGATTACCACCACAAGTAATCTCAATCAATATTGAAATTCTCCCTTCCTATCTCTGACTTTATCTCTCTACGCATTTTCTCCCTTAAGATTACCTAGTCAAGTAATCAGATTACTACTGCAATTAATCTCGATTAACATTCAACTTCTGCATTCATGTCTCTGACTTTCTCTCTCTACACATTTTCCCGCTCCATATTACCTCGCCAAGTTATCAGATTACTGCCACAAGTAATCTCGATCAACATTCAAGTTCTCCACACCACCACCGTTTCGCCACCACCATCTCCGCGCCGCCCCACAAATACACCACCACCTTCCCACCACAATGCTACCACCACCACCCCCTCTCGCCACTACCACCAAACCACCATCGCCGCCACCACTTCACCACCATTCCACCACCGCCACTACCGTCATTTCACTACTGCCATTTCACTGCCACCACCGCGGCCATTCCATTACCACTACCCATGCAACCATTTCTTACTTTTGATAATACTATTATCCGCCAAAGTAATACTATTATCGATGTTATTACATGTCCTGTTAATCATATTACCTTCTCTAGTAACAGTATTACCTACCAAACCACTACCACCACCACTGCCCCAATAATACAAATACATGCCCCCAATAATATCATTACCTTTCCCAATAATAATATTACTTATCGTGATAATCCGATTACTACCACAAGTAATCTCAATCAACAGTCAACTTCTCCCTTCCCATCTTCGGCTTTCTCCCTCCCCATCTTCGACTTTCTCCCTCTTCGCACTTTCTCTCTCTATACATATTCTCTCTCTAGATTATCTCGTCGAGTATTCAGATTACCACCACAAGTAATCTCGATTAACATTTATCTTCTTCTTTCATGTCTCCGACTTTCTTTCTACACGCTTTCTCTCTCTAGATTACCTCGCTAGGTAATCAGATTACTACCACAAGTAATTTCGATCAACATTCAATTTCTCCATACCCGTCTTCGACTTTCTCTCTCTATGCATATTCTCTCTCGAAATTACCTCTTCAGGTAATCCAATTACCACCACAAGTAATCTCGATCAATAATCAACTTCTTCCTTCATGTCTCAGACTTTCTCTCTCTACGCAGGTAATCTCGATCAACTATTAACTTCTCACATTAACATTTCGTTATTAGCTTCTCAACTTCCCACTTTCTATCTCTCAATATTTTCTCTCTCTAGATTACCACTCCTGGTAATCTCGATCAAGCATCCAACCTCTTCCTTCCACCATCTCTCACTTTCTCTCTTTAGATCACCACCACAGGTAATCTTCTAACTCACTCTCGATGATCTAGATTACCACCCCCGGTAATCTCTTAGCACACCTTCAGTAATATTGATAGCCACATTGATCTTCTCGCTTGCCTCATCTCCGAATTTCTCTCTATATTATCACCCTCGGTAATCTAGATTACCACATTTACTTTCTCACTTCTCTCGTATCTCACTTTCTTTCTCTATACGATTTCTCTCTCTAAATTACCACTTTTAATTGGGATTGGCACCCCAATAATCTCTATCTTAACTCGACAGTGGTTTAAAAAAAAAGACAAAGAAAATCATAGTGTAAAAAAAAGATTACCTACCCCGTTAATAATATTACCTACTCGAGTAATAGTATTATCTACCTTGATAATCATAAATAAAACATTAAAACGCCACAATTTTAACCCCCATCCGTAACATTAAAACACCACAACATTAAACCACCATGCATCGGCGAGAACACCACAATTCCATATCGATAGCATCAGCACCACAATTCCATATCGATAGCATCAGTTCAAACTCTCATAATCCAAAAATTTGAGATAAACATCTTCTGGTTTCCACGTATAAATAGTATTAATTAGTAAATGTATTTTTCCTTTAATCACATGCAATTTAATATTTGGACCTGTCATTAGTTTAGTCCTTTGTCTTTTGTCGTGCCCATTATTGTGGCCCATTGTTTTTTGCATATAATATAGAAACAGGGCAGTGGAATGAATATGATAGTTTCGCTATGCTCTAATCATGTGTTCCTCTATCTATTCTTCTTCACTTTCTCAGTGCCCATTTTTTCCCATCTTTGCCCCATAATTTATTGCTTCAATTTCATCATATTTGTAGAATCTTGGGCATCAATTATGTAACGCCCAATCTAAACCCCACGAAATTAGAGTTGCGGAACTAGACTCGACGCTACAATTACATTTCACAAAACAACGCGGGTGGTGATTCACATTTTTTTTCAAACTGTTTATCATTTACAAAACACAATCAAAACATTGCCCGTGTTCATTTCAAAAGCATAAGTACAGGATCTTCAGCGTCTTTCTTCTTCCCCGCCCACAATCTCTCACGCGTCAATCCCGAGAGGTTTCCCTTCCGTCACCCGAGCTGCGTGTCTGCCCTGACGTACCTATAGTGAGAACATAAAAGAAAACCTGATGAGTCCCAAAGACTCAGTGGGCATACAATTAAATGCAATGCATGTAACACGCATGTATTGGGCCCAGTTGCTTCTCAAGTGGATACACCGGCGCCAATATAACATAACATATATGGCCTAATTGTCTCAATCCTCATGCGGGCTTCGCCCGTGAGACGGCCAATAGTCTCAATCCTCTTGCGGGGCCTTTCCCGTGAGACTAGACATAACTTTACATAGGTGTATCCCTTGGTAAGCAACGATACATTCACACTTTACGACCATGTTTGCCAACATAACAAGTACAAGAAGCTAACCTTTCCGATACCTCTACTTCCGGTAATGCTACACAGGTGATATCCACATATAAACATACATCAAACATCGACATCATATATCACCTCAAGCATCATATAAACCCTAGGCTCTAGGTCATGAGTAAGAAGGGTGACACTTAAATCATGCTATACATAGCTACTCAAGCCATAACTATACATCTCAAGAGGTATATATGTACATCCAGAACTTTCTACCTACATAGAGAACTCTCTACCTCTACTTACCATGAGTATAATTAATACATCTAATACCCACCTTACTAGAGTGGAAAAGAACCAAGGAGGTGATCACTTCTTCACTTCACTCTTCACCAATCACCCAACTCAACAAGACCACAAGCTAGCCCTTGCTTATTCCCAAGTTGAAGACCTTAGATATGATAAAAATTGCTTTTTGGGGGTTTAGGGTCGAGCTCATGAAGAAAATACCCCAAAATACACCTTCTTACGGCCGTAACATCCAAAATTACGGCCGTAACATACCTTTATACGGCCGTAACCCAGTCTCTGAAATTTCACATTCTGGTTCTGTTTCTACTTACGGCCGTATTATATCTCTTACAGCCGTAACCAGAAATACGGCCGTACTCGAACCACATACGACCTTAATTCGCTCTCTGTAAATATGGCGCATTTTCCACTTTGGCACTTACGGCCGTAAATACACCTTCTTACGGCCGTAACTCCTGAGATACGGCCGTATCATGACTTCATACGGCCGTAATTTACTCTCGCATCTTGAAGCACCTTGCACTTTGTGCGGACTTACGGCCGTGACATACGACTTACGGCCAGTAACGACCCCATTACGGCCAGAAATCCGCACCTTACTACCGTAATTTCCCATTTTTCGCATTTTTGCACCCGACGTACTCTTAACGACCCGAAACCATACATACCCTCATATACACTTGGAAACACATCCGAACACACACACAACAACATATGACAACACTGAACATGCAAGCCACACCCAAAATGACGTCATCAACATCACATATTCGTACGGAAAACGAACGGGGGGTCACAAATTAGGTGAAACAAAACCAATCAAATAGCACGAAGAACATGTTCTGACGTATCTGGATTCGACGACTCGCGAGCAATTGTAGCAAGCTATGCAAAGCCTTCTCTTTTAACAATAAACCTTGAAAATACTAACCGGATGAAGCAAGTATAGCAATACAATTGGCGGCTTTTTCTTGAACAGGGGAGGTTCCTGAAACTAGTACTTGTACAAGAGCAGGAATGGCTTTTTCTTTTGCTAATGCAATTCGAATTTCTTCAATTGTGGAAACATTTTTTATAGCACCAATTTTGTGTGAATGAGAAGAATCTGAGCTAGATTTAAACAGTTCTATTTACATCGAAATACCTCCATAGGCTGAAATTGCACAAGCATTATCAGCATCTGCAATGATGGATTCAATCGCCATTGCTGCTTCTTCCTTCACGGCGATTTAAACAATTGAACACCTCCAAATTGTCGCTGTCTAGCCGATCTAAAGCCGAAATCTCATCATCAATGTTTTCCTTCTGACCTTCCCCACTGTCAATAATTGCTTCTCCAATATCTCTTGAACTTTCTGATTTCCATGATAAATTGCTAAAAAATTATCTCATCTTTGTTCAGAATTTTGAAATTGAAAAATGTAGAGATTTTCTTCGCACCAGTCTTCAATTGGTCTTTAGATCGAGAGATTTGGTGTCGAGAGATTGAGAGAGAGCGAAAATAGATCTGATCTAACATAGGAAAGGGTAAAAATGTCATAAAAATATGTAATTAAATAGCTGGTAAAATAATTTGTAAAATATTGTAGTTAATGGTAAAAAAAAAGATGGACCCGAGTTAGTGGGCAAAGACCGGCATTGACCTGTATTGATTGGGCATTTTCTATTTTTTTTAATTGGCTCTCGGCTATCTTAAATATTTATTTAGGATTCAATCTCCTAAATAAATATTAAAAATTCTAACCACTTTAAATTATTTATTTTATGCGATTTTTGCTAGGTTGGATTCTATTTAATTTTAAAAAATCATTGATTAAATCATCTATTTTAATTATTAATCATATATATTTCAATTTATTAATCTTGCCCAAATTAATTTAAATTTGATATCAAATCATTCAATATTTGATCAAAATAATATAAAATCTATGAGTTTTTTTTATCAACCACATTAATAATCCTATAGAATTTGAATTATTGAAAATAAACATCTAAATTGATGAGTTTTAAAAAAACATGGTAATATACTGAATGTATTGAATTGATGAATTTATATCGCAAATATTAATAAAAGTGTTTATTATGCTTTGAAGATGTTTATTGAAAAAATAAGATGTCTAAAAATAAACATATAAATTGATAAATTTAAATAAATATATTAAATCAATAGTTTTGTATCGAATATGTGAATATGCGTGTTAGTATGTTTAGAAAATATTTATTCAAAAAAATTAGATCTTATTAATTCATATTTAAAAAGTGCAAATAAAATTCTCCAATTAAACGATCACGTTGGAGCATGGACTGGGATTGAATTTTTCTAGCAAAGTGGGATGGGAATGTGAGTTCCCATTCTATTGCAATTCTTGTATCGTCCCTTTCTGGCCTCAATTAATTGAGGATTTGGCGAGGACGAGGATAAGTATTTCCGACCAGGATAGAAACGAGGTATTGGAGTCTGTTGAACTGTAACCGCTACGTTGCTATTCTATAATATAGTAGCATATGTTGATTATATTTCATAATAAAATTTTCAAAATCATTACTCATATATTCATTCTCAATACCATGCATTGCACGGGTGTAGAGTTTATATCTCCCGAATTTGTTCAAAATGCAAGTGAAATTCTATCAAAATTTTTATAAGACGTTTTTCATTACTTAAACCGTGAGAAGTTCGGTACTCTGTGAAGTATTTTTTCTTATTTTATTATAGTATTATAAATGCTATGCTCTTAACATTAGTAGAAACAACAGATTTGTTACACTTATCACAAAGTGCAACGAACGTGTGAAAACGCTAGAATAGAAGGGTAAATTGCCGTGTTTATGGTAAATAAAGGTTGTGTTTGATTCATGGTATGGAAATTTTTTCTATTTACATAACTCGATTCTATGGCGATTGCATTTGTTATATGTTAATGTTGTGTCGTATATAACACTCTTATAGGGTTGTGCTACGGAAAGACGATGGTTGTGGTGAAATTTTGAGTTGCTCTTGGTTGCTTTCCGTTGTTTCGTTGTATAATTATGGATTCCATTAGGATCAACATTTTCTTCACAATGGGATGTTGAATAATATTGTTTTACAATATGTTGATTGTGTTGAGTCGGGAATTGAACAGGGTAGATTCTTCCAAAATACAAGGGAGACTTTGCTGAAATTTTTATAACTTTTTTTTTTGTTACTTCAACAGTAAGAATTTTTGTACTTTGTTAGGGATTTGTGATATCTTCGATTTTATTACTATCATAATGTTAATACTATAGTCTTAGTATTAATAGGATTTGTATATTTGTTGCACATATCACCCCGCGCAATGCACGGGTGAAGTTGCTAGTATATATAAAAATAGAATTTTTTTCCCTCCAAAACGTTCTTTTTTCAAAATTTTTAATTGCTTTTTAATTCCACATAATTATATTTTTCCTCCCAATGCATTTTTCCTAAAATAGACATTATCTTTGCCTTAAATAGACGTTATCCTTTTTAAGGATATTCTTTTTATTATATAGACCATCATTATATTCAACATTAATATTCTTTTTAATTTAATTATATTTTTCTATTTGTTACCTAACCTAATCTCCAATGCAATTATTTTTGCTAACAATTATAGATAATAAATTAAAATATGACTTGAAAGAATTCAACGAATTGTCTGTGATAAATTATTGAAATAATTGTTCTTTCTTTCCACTAAAAATTTTCGTCTTCATCTTTTTTCCTCATTTTTTGGTTATGATTAATTTATAAGGCAAATTCATGAATTGATTTTACTTTCTTCAGACTATTAGTATTTTTTGCATTTGTATCATCAATTTTTTTATCCAAACAATTTCTAATACAATTTTGTTATCATCATCATCATCATCATCATCATCATTATTATTATTATTATTATTATTATACAGTTATTTTTTAGAATAGTCATTTTTTTGTTCTTCCGAAGTTGATCATTAGGCTAAAAAGAGGCCAATTATTTTTTTTTATAATTATATGAAATAAATTAAAGTATGAATATAAAGAATTCGATGAATTGCCTGCCATAAATAGTTAAAACAATTGTTCCCTCTTACCAATAAATTTTTTTATTCCTTTTTTTTCTTTTTTGTCATTGCTATCATTAACTTTTTATACCACTAAACTGACTTTATTTTTTTTTTTAAATTGCGAAGGTAACTTTGTGGATTGATTTTACTTCCTTTCTTCAATAGCCAAATAATTCTCATGCGTTGGACGACACATTGCTAGCATCTCCATTTAATGAGATATTCCTATACATCAGGGAAGATAATTTATATCTATTTGATTTACATTCGTTTGAATCGCTTATGGTGAACAAACACGTTTACTTTTCTGTGTTGATAAATTTTTTATTTTGATTTTTTAAATATCATTGGGTTGGTTCGACATATCATTTCAAAATAAAAGTCTAAGTTTTTATATTAGGTATACTTCATGTGATGCATAATAAGAAGTTATATCTTTAAAATTGTGTTTTTGGAAAACGTGATTTTTTTAAATTCTAAACAAAGCACTTGATTTTAGCAAATTGAAAAGTAAATGTACGTTTTTCCATGTTCTCATATTTTTTTATAATTTACATAATTTACTAAAAAATAACTCTTTTTATAATTGATTTTTTTTTATTTGTCTAAGTAGGACTTGATTATCAAAGCAAAGAATGTAACGCCCAATCTAAACCCCACGAAATTTGGGTTGCGGCACTAGACTCGACGCTACAATTACATTTCACAAAACAACACGGGTGGTGATTCACATTTTCAAATTGTTTATCATTTACAAAACACCATCAAAACATTGCCCGTGTTCATTTCAAAATCATAAGTACAGGATCTTCAGCATCTTTCTTCTTCCCCACCCACAATCTCTCCCGCGTCAATCCCGTGAGGTTTCTCTTCCGTCACCCGAACTGCGTGTCTGCCCTGACGTACCTATAGTGAAATCATAAAAGAAAACCTGATGAGTCCCAAAGACTCGGTGGGCATCTGATTAAATGCAATGCATGTCACACTCATGTATTGAGCCGGTTGCTTCTCAAGTGGATACACCGCGCCAACATAACATAACATAACATATATGGCCTAATTGTCTCAATCCTCATGCGGGCCGCGTGAGACGGCCAATAGTCTCAATCCTCTTGCGGGGCCTTTTCCCGTGAGACTAAACATAACTTTACATAAGTGTATCCCTTGGTAAGCAACAATACATTCACACTTCATGACCATGTTTGCCAACATAACAAGTACAAGAAACTAACCTTTCCGATACCTCTACTTCCGGTAATGCTACACAGGTGATATCCACATATAAACATACATCAAACATCAACATCATATATCACCTCAAGCATTATATAGACCCTAGGTTCTAGGTCATGAGTAAGAAGGGTAACACTTAAATCATGCTATACATAGCTACTCAAGTCATAACTATACATCTCAAGAGGTATATGTGTACATCTAGGACTTTCTAACTACATAGGGAACTTTCTACCTCTACTTACCATGAGTATAATTAATATAGCAATACCCACCTTACTAGAATGGCAAAGAACCAAGGAGGTGATTACTACTTCACTTCAATCTTCACCACTTCAATCTTCACCAATCACCCAACTCAACAAGGCCACAAGCTAGCCCTTGCCTATACCCAAGTTGAAGACATTGGAAATGATAAAAATGGCTTTTTGGGGGTTTAGGGTCGAGCTCATGAAGAAAATACCCCAAAAATGGCTTCTGTTGACCTAAATACCATTCTGCCGACTTACCAGTTACGGCCGTAACTTTCTACCTTACGGCCGTAAAATCCAACATTACGGCCGTAACATACCTTTATACGGCCGTAACCCAGTCTCTGTAAATTTCACATTCTGGTTCTGTTTCTATTTACGGCCGTATCATATATCTATTACGGCCGTAACCTAATAAATACGGCCGTACTCGAACCACATACGACCGTAATTAGCTCTCTGTAAATATGGCGCATTTTCCACTTTCGACACTTACGGCCGTAACTACACCCTCTTACGGCCGTAACTCCTGAGATACGGCCGTATCTATAGTTCATACGGCCGTAATTAACTCTCTGCATCTTGAAGCACTGGCACTGCGGACTTTACGGCCGTAACATCGACTACGGCCAGAACGACCACATTACGGCCGTAAATATAGACCTTACGGCAGTAATTTCCCATTTTTCTGCATTTGTGCACCCGACGTACCCTTAACGACCCGAAACCACACATACCCTCATATACACTTGGGAACACATCCAAACACATAAAACAACATATGACAACACTGCACATGCAAGCCACACCCAAAATGACGTTATCAACATCACATATTTGTACGGAAAACGAACGGGGCGTCACAATCGTCCCCCCTTAAATAAGTCCTCGAAATTTACCTATAAAGAGCTCGGGGTAGCTTTGCTTCATAGTTTCTTCTCGTTCCCACGTTTCCTCTTCCATAGTTGCGCTCTGCCAGAGTACACGAACGAGAGGAATGTGCTTTCCACGTAACTGTTTGACACTTCGGCCGACAATTCGAACAGGTCTTTCCTCGTAAGACAAGTCGGGTTGCAAATCCAATGGAGGGTCTGGCAGGATATGATTCGGATCTGGCACATATTTCCGTAACATAGAGACATGAAATACGTTGTGGATCCGATCCATATGTGTCGGTAACTTCAACCGATAAGCCACCTCCCCAACTCTATCAAGGATTTCGTATGGTCCAATATAACGTGGTGTAAGTTTGCCGCGTTTGCCAAACCGAAACAGCCTTTTGATTGGTGAGATGCGAACGAACACTTTCTCACCAATAGCAAATTCGGTGGTCGACGCCGAGTATCCGCGATAGCTCTTACGCCGATCCCGAGCAACCTTCATGCGTTGCTTAATTTTTTCCAAAGGCAAGCATTTCTTGTATCATCTCCGTCAGTAACACTTTCATCTCTCCAACGTCATCCCAATGTAGAGGAGACCTACATTTTCGTCCGCATAACGCTTCATATGGCGGCATGCCAATCGAGGAATGGTAACTATTGTTATATGCAAACTCGACCAGAGGAAGATGACGATCCCAACTTTGGGAAACTCCAAAACACAAGCACGTAGCATATCTTCAAGTGTTTGGATCGTCCGCCCGTCGCCCATCGGTTTGCGGATGAGCGATACTAAGCGAAGTTTTGTCCCCAAAGCGACCGTAACTCCTTCCGTAAATGAGATAAATGCCGAGGGTCACGATCGGATGTAATTGTGGTGCTGCCGTGTAGCCGAACAATTTCCTGAACATATAATCGAGCTAATTGTTCCATACGATGCGTCATCTTCACAGCGTAAAATGCGCCGACTTAGTAAGTCGATCAACAATAACCCAAATACCGTCCGCTCCTTTACTTGTCCGTGGTAAACCACTTACAAAATCCATTGTTACTTCATCCCACTTCCATTCGGTATTGGGAGTGGTTGTAACGGTCCCGCCGCCTTTGATGTTCAAATTTTCACTTGTTGGCACACTAAACACCTCGCCACAAACTCGGCTATATCCTGCTTCATGCCAGGCCACCAATAAAGTACCTTCACTGCTTTATACATCTTAGTCGAACCCGGATGAATCGTATAGGGTGTCATATGAGCTTCTTGACAGATTTCTTGCCGTAAGTCCTTTGCCACTGGAACATAATAGCGGTCTTTATACTTGAGAAGCCCTTGTCGTATTTGAAAGCCTGGATTTGGTTTCTCATCCAATTTCCTCTTCACCTTACAAGCCCAAGCATCGGTTTCCTGCTCTTCTTTGATACGCTCAATCAAAGTCGATTGAATGGACATAACTGCCAATCGGGCCTCGTCCGGCGCTAAAATCTCCAAATCGAAAGTTTCCATTTCCTCTTGCAACTCCTTTGACCTTTGCTTTGGCGCTTTTCTTTCGACTTAATGCATCTGCAACCACATTTGCCTTTCCCGGATGGTAGTGAATAGAACAATCATAGTCTTTCACCAGCTCTAACCAACGACGTTGACGCATGTTAAGGTCTTTCTTTGTTCATAACTCTTCAGTTGGCGTGAAGCATAGGCAATCACTCTCTCATTCTGCATCAGGACACACCCAAGCCCTTGATGTGATGCGTCACTGTAGATGGTGAAGACCCCTGAGCTATCGGGAATGGCCAAGATAGGCGCTGTGGTGAGGCGAGTCTTCAATTCTTGGAAGCTCTTCTCACACTCCTCCGTCCACCTGAAGGGGACATTCTTCCGTGTCAAATGCGTCAATGGAGAAGCAAGTTTGGCAAAGTCCGCAACAAACCGACGATAGTACCCGGCCAATCCTACAAAACTCCGTACATCGGTGGGTGTTGTCGGCTGTGGCCACTCCAACACTGCTTCTATCTTACTAGGTTCAACAGCAATACCTTCTTTCATGATAACATGTCCCAAGAACATCACATGTTCGACCCAAAACTCACACTTCGAGAATTTGGCATATAATTTTTCGTCTCGAAGTGTTTGCAAGGCAAGACGGAGGTGATTCTCATGTTCTTCCCGGGTCTTGGAGTAAATCAAGATATCATCGATGAATACAATCACGAATCGATCCAGATACGGCTTGAACACACGATTCATCAAATCCATAAAGGCGCCGACGCATTAGTAAGTCCAAAGGGCATAACCAGAATTCAAAATGACCATATCGAGTACTAAAAGCCGACTTTGGAATATCCTCCTCTCTAATCCGCAACTGATGATATCCCGAACGTAAATCAATCTTTGAATAGATTGCTGAACCCTGAAGTTGATCCAAAAGCTCATCAATACGCGGTAGTGGATACTTGTTCTTCACCGTCACCTTATTCAACTCTCGATAGTCAATACACAACCGCATCGAGCCATCCTTCTTCTTAACAAATAAAACTGGCGCACCCCAAGGTGAAGTGCTTGGTTTTATAAACCCTTTTTGGAGCAAATCATCCAACTGGACTCGAAGCTCTTTCAGTTCGGCATGCGCCATGCGATAAGGAGTCTTGGAGATAGGTAAGGTACCCGGTACAAGCTCAATCACAAACTCAATCTCCCGAGATGGAGGCAATCCGGGGAGATCTTCGGGAAACACATCTAAAAATTCCCGAACAATCGGAACTAAAGACGGCATCCTCGGTTCTTCGGTCTTCATGTGATACACAGTGACTACATATGCTTGACATCCTTGACTAATTAACTTCCTTGCTTTCATTGCCGAAATAATGACCCTTCGTGAGCTCTCCAACCTTGGAAATACAATCGGTTCACCCGTGGGGAATTTCAATGCTCGTTTAGGGCAGTCCAATATCACCCCAAAACAGGTTAACCAATCCATGCCGAGAATTACATCAAAATCTCGAAGATCCAAGGCAATCAAATCAATAACAGTTTCATAACCCTGAACATGGATAGTAACAGCCGGAAAATAGTGCAAGACACATTGATTTTGTCCCGAGGGCACCCTAACATCAATAGAAGACCACAAGGACTCCGAATGCATACAATTCCGTTGAGCATACGAAGTAGAGATAAAAGAATGCGTAGCACCGGAATCAAACAAAGCATAAGCAGGTAAAGTCGAGACATAAACGATACACCGCAATAACATCGACTCTCTCGGCTCCTCCGAGATGTCCTAAAGCAAAGACACGTCCGGCCGGTCGGGATGGAGGAGGTTGTGAAGCCACTTGGTCTCGAACCTCTGGACATTCTCGGCTCATGTGTCCCTCTTTACCACATCGATAGCATCGGTTCGTGCCGAAGTAACACTGCCCCCAATGTGTCTTCCCACAAGTTTGGCACGTCGGAGGAGGCGTCGTAAAATTCGAACCTTTCTTTGCCGGTGGACGAGACGAAGGGGCATTATTGGCCGGTCTCTTGTTGTTTCTCCCTCGTCCACGATAATTTGTACCTCGGCCCACGATTACTAGCCGAGGAACTGCGTGAGGAATACGGCGCCCTTGAGTCGATTGCATGGCTCGACTTGAGTGACTCTGGCAAGCGGGCTTGCACTATCCGAGCCTCTGCCCGTTCCGCCACATATGCGCGCTCGACGATATCCCCATAACTTGCCGTGGCAACACTCGCCAATTGAACATCTCGAGCCAATTCGGGCTTCAACCCCGAGATGAACCGCGCAATCTTCCTCGCTGGAACATCCACCATATGTGTGGCAAACCGAGCATATTCATCAAATTTCTTACTGTACTCATTCACTGACATATTCCCTGCCAGAATCGAATAAACTCATTAAGCTTCTCATTCTTAGCAGCGTCAGAGAAATACTTGTTTCGAAACCGTGTACAAAAATCCGTCCAAGCAGCAACGGGGACTGTTTCTCCTTGCCTAACGGTGTCCCACCAAAAGCCAGCCGATCCCCGCAACATAAACGTAGCACAGTTCACTTGCTCAGATTCGGGAATATGAGCATACTCAAACATACGCTCCATTGTTTGAATCCAATTCTCCCCATCGACTGGATCCTTGGCATCCTCAAAGATTGGAGGGTTCAAACGCCGAAAGCGATCCGTGGCTAACTCCTTGTCCCTATCCTCTTTTGCGCCACCAACCCCCGATCCACTAACTGCATTACTTGCATTTGCATTACTTCCACTTCCACTATTCTGATTCGTCATCATCCGCCGTGATCATCCGAGATGTTGTTCCACTAACCGAGTCAACCGTTCAATAACGGCAGCCTGATCATTATCCGCCATCTAAAGACACAATAATATCCATAACTCATAGACTCATCCTCATCACACAAAAGTGCTCGTACATTTCACATGAAAACACACACAACCAATAGATATCTCAAAGCACACAAACAAGCCGACTCACAACTCGGGGTAGCGGAGAAATCCTCACGTGGTTAGGGAAGAGAGGAAAGCATCTTGGCTCGATACCATCCTGTAACGCCCAATCTAAACCCCACGAAATTTGGGTTGCGGCACTAGACTCGACGCTACAATTACATTTCACAAAACAACACGGGTGGTGATTCACATTTTCAAATTGTTTATCATTTACAAAACACCATCAAAACATTGCCCGTGTTCATTTCAAAATCATAAGTACAGGATCTTCAGCATCTTTCTTCTTCCCCACCCACAATCTCTCCCGCGTCAATCCCGTGAGGTTTCTCTTCCGTCACCCGAACTGCGTGTCTGCCCTGACGTACCTATAGTGAAATCATAAAAGAAAACCTGATGAGTCCCAAAGACTCAGTGGGCATACAGTTAAATGCAATGCATGTCACACTCATGTATTGAGCCCAGTTGCTTCTCAAGTGGATACACCGGCGCCAACATAACATAACATAACATATATGGCCTAATTGTCTCAATCCTCATGCGGGCTTCGCCCGTGAGACGGCCAATAGTCTCAATCCTCTTGCGGGGCCTTTTCCCGTGAGACTAAACATAACTTTACATAAGTGTATCCCTTGGTAAGCAACAATACATTCACACTTCATGACCATGTTTGCCAACATAACAAGTACAAGAAACTAACCTTTCCGATACCTCTACTTCCGGTAATGCTACACAGGTGATATCCACATAAACATACATCAAACATCAACATCATATATCACCTCAAGCATTATATAGACCCTAGGTTCTAGGTCATGAGTAAGAAGGGTAACACTTAAATCATGCTATACATAGCTACTCAAGTCATAACTATACATCTCAAGAGGTATATGTGTACATCTAGGACTTTCTAACTACATAGGGAACTTTCTACCTCTACTTACCATGAGTATAATTAATATAGCAATACCCACCTTACTAGAATGGCAAAGAACCAAGGAGGTGATTACTACTTCACTTCAATCTTCACCACTTCAATCTTCACCAATCACCCAACTCAACAAGGCCACAAGCTAGCCCTTGCCTATACCCAAGTTGAAGACCTTGGAAATGATAAAAATGGCTTTTTGGGGGTTTAGGGTCGAGCTCATGAAGAAAATACCCCAAAAATGGCTTCTGTTGACCTAAATACCATTCTGCCGACTTACCAGTTACGGCCGTAACTTTCTACCTTACGGCCGTAAAATCCAACATTATGGTCGTAACATACCTTTATACTGGCCGTAGAACTTGATCCTCTGTAAATTTCACATTCCTGGTTCGTTTCTATTTACGGTAGATCATATATCTATTACGCAGTAACCTAATAAATACTGACGTGCTCGAACCACATACGACCGTAATTAGCTCTCTGTAAATATGGCGCATTTTCCACTTTCGACACTTACGGCCGTAACTACACCCTCTTACGGCCAGAACTCCCGAGATACTGGCCGTATCTATAGTTCATCTACCGTAATTAACTCTCTCTGCATCTTGAAGCACTGGCACTTGTGCGGACTTACGGCCGTAACATACGACCCTTACGGCCAGAACGACCACATTACGGCCGTAAATATAGACCTTACGGCAGTAATTTCCCATTTTTCTGCATTTGTGCACCCGACGTACCCTTAACGACCCGAAACCACACATACCCTCATATACACTTGGGAACACATCCAAACACATAAAACAACATATGACAACACTGCACATGCAAGCCACACCCAAAATGACGTTATCAACATCACATATTTGTACGGAAAACGAACGGGGCGTCACAAAGAATGTGAGGAATCTCAAGGATTGAAATACTAACCTCATTCCTGCACCGTTGGTTCACATTTGTGGGGAATCTCAAGCGTTGAAATTTTTATAAAAAAGAATACATTAAGACGTACGCATATGTTCCATGTGTAAACATACTCTATAGTTTATGCTTTAAAAAAAAGTAGGAAAACTTATTTTATTGCTTAACCAATAAAATAAGAATATTGGATTTCTAAAATATTTTTCTACATAAATATAAATTAATTTTTTATTCATATAAATTAATTAATATATATTAAAAATTAGTTAACATAATACTTTAATTTAAAAAAATAAAATATCTTCTTAATTTATTTTTTATATTAGTTACTAATATTTTTGACAAAAATCTTGTAAGAAAGTTATAGCTTTAATAAAAGGAAGTTATTGTTCTAACTTTTCAGCTTAAAACTTTTTATAGAAAAAAGGTAGAAGAAATATATTTTTTTTATAGCATTTACATGCAATACCTGGAATCGATCACTGAATAACTCACTCAGATAAGATAATTTGCTAAAAGCACAAAAAAATCCAATTAAAAAAGACAAGTAATTATATTCCGATTACATTGTCCAAGTCATATTTATGATTTTTATTTTTATAGCATATTAATTTATATCAATTTGAATTCCTTATCTTATAATAATATTTTTCTAAATAAATAGTTTATTTTAATTAAAAATCAATTTATCCATTTATTGTATTAGTCAACTGTATGGTGATAATTATTGGCTTGAATTTAATCAATCTATATTTTATTTTGATAATATTTACTTCCAAAATTATATTTTTAAAATAAAATCCTTATTTTAACTAAAAAGTTTGTTTTCAGATATATATAGATTGAATGATTCCATCTCCTATATTATTTAGTTTCATATTAATTTAAAAGTTTAATTTTAGTGATAAATAAGTAAATATCTAAATTACATATTTTTCAATAATGATTTAATAAGAAGAAAAGTAAATTTCTAAATTATGTATTTTGTAAATTACATATTTAATAAACAATTGGCCATTGACTCTATCGACGATTGAAATTATGAAACTCAATCAGAAATTTTTAATTGACTCTCGACTATGATAAATATTTTTATTTATAATTCTATCTTTTAAATAAATATTGAAAATTCTGGCTACTTTAAATTATTTATTTTATACTGATTTTTGTTAGTTTAGATTTTATTTAATTTTTTAAAATCATTGATCAAGTTGTTTGTTTTAATTGTTAATCACATATATTTCAATTTATTTGTTTTAATCCAAAATAATTTAAATTTAATATCAAATTATTCAATATTTGATTAAGAAAATGTAAAATCTACAAAAAAAATTTTATCAACCACATTAAAAATCTTATACAATTTAAATTATTTAAAGTAAAAATCTAAATTGATAAGTTTAAATAGAATATTAATATACCGAATATATCAAATTGCTAAGTTTACACCGAATATATTTTACGTGTTCAGTATTTTAGAAAATATTTATAAAATAAATTAGATGTCATTATAACTTATATTAAAAAAATACAAATAAAAGCTTCTGTTCAACAATATAATCACGATGGGTAGTGGAAGGAATGTGAATTTTCTAGTGGGGCACGACATCCAATGGGAATCCCATCCAATTGCAATCCTTATATTATACTCGTTCGCCTTCAATTAAATGAGGATGGGAGTGGTGGTGATGATAAACGTTTCCTAGCGGAACAGAAACAGGGTGTTGGAGTATGTTAAACTACACCCACTATATTGTTATTTCTATAATATATCTATAAATTAATTATATTTCACAATTAAATCTTAAAAATCATTGTTTACATATTCATTATCGAACTATGTCTTGCAGTCTCCAAAGCGACAAATAGGTAGGGTTTGAAGTTTGTGCTATGTTATGACAATGGTCATCCAACCAGAGCCACTACGAATGTCGTGTGTAAAGAAGTTTTTAGTAATGTATAGTCTGCCATTTATTAATCATGTGAGGTACGCTGTTTACTTTATTTAATTTTTTACACAAACCCTTTATGTCATCTACATTGATATAAGAAGTGAATCACTCTACTATTATATTATTTGAAGATAATGTCCGGTTGAGATAGTTGTTGGAATTATACAAATTAATGATATGCAACTCTTATCTATAAGTAGCATTGTACTCGGATTAAGGTAGCTCAACTTGCTTTATTGTCGAAAATTACACTTTGAGTAAGTTATATTTATTCTATCTGAACTATGATATTATAGTTTATATTTCTAAAGGTTTTTCATATAAATGCACTTCGAAGGTCGAGAGGCTTACGTAAAAAATACATATTGTTGTCTTATTATAATTCATTGGTAGATTAATAGGAATTTGATTTTCTTGGAGAAAATTAGGGTTGGGATTTATATTTAAATCCATTCATTGTTTCGTAGAACAATATGAGTCGTTTGTATTATTCATTTTGTGTTTATGTTGTTGACAATAGTTGATGGTGTTATTTTTGAATTATTTTTATTGTTGAGATTTTCAGGAGAATTGTAAATTAAGTTATGATATTTTTAAGCGAATTGTAAATTAAGTTATGCATATTTTAGTGAGGTGTTCCTTGAATATTTTACAGGAAGGATTTGTAGGATATATAGGGAAAACTCTACTGAAATTTTTATCGGATTCTTTCATTACTTATTTTAATTATTAAGTTTAGTGCAATAAAAAATACTCGATTTATTATCTTGATGGTGCTATTAATATAGAATTAATATATATCAAAACATGTAATTATTGATACATGAGCCTCCCGTGCAACGCACGGATGAAAAAGACTAGTTAATTTTAATGTACATCGAACAAGCCCTCGGTTCAACGCACAAGTACTCAACTCTTTATGTCACAAGATTTATTTGTTTTAAAATATTACAGTTCAATAGTTTGATTTAGAGAAATAATGTATTTAATTAAATATCAAAATTTGATATTTTTAAAATATTTTATTATCACAGTTTAGTACTGATACTTAAATACTTTTTGTTACAAACTAAATAATTTTCACTATCTTTTTCACTGTGAAATAAAAATCAAAATTGAAAAGTAAAGCAAGTAATTGTCGTATTCAACCGTCAATTTTCCGTACATTCATTTAAACTTCACACTACGAAAAAATTAGGTTTCTTGACACAATCAGGATCCAACATTTATATCTGCTACGCATTAAGAACCTATAATTTTTTTCTTAACATTTTCGTCCCCAACCTAACTTTTTTTACGAGATAAGAACTTTTTAAGCCAAAAAGACTAATACTCTTTTATTTATATTATTTTTATTAAATTAAATAAAAATATTTACAATCGAGTCTATAACCTTTTAATAAATACAAATTAGTCTTCATCTTCAACACATTCTCCACCACCCCGGCTCCACCGCCACCAACTTCGGCGAAAACTCCGATGATGCCCAAATGCAGATGAGGTGGTCGAAAATGAAGATACATATTTAAGAGTATGTTCTTTTGAGAAATTATTTCATGTTTTTCGATTTACTTATTGAATGTATGGTTGGAATTTAGAGAAAATATATTAAATAATTAAATGAGTAGTTGAAAATGATGAAAAAGAAAAAATGGATTGGATTTGTATTGTAAAGAACAACGCCTAACTATACCAAGTAATTATGAATTTTGGTATCTTCCATCAACAAAATGCAAATATGAAACTAGAAATTGTGGTAATTATGAACTGAAACTCAAAAATCTTTTAATCTTACTTATCTATTACTCCCTCCGTCCCGCAAAAATAGTCCAATTTTCCATTTTAGTCCGTCCAAAAATATAGTCTCATTTCTATATTTAATTTTTTAGTTTTCTCATATGCCCCTATTTAATGTGCATCGTAATCAACATACAAGAACTATTGAAATGGAATAATAAATAAATGTAAAGGTATATTAGAAATTATGCTCTAAAGTATTACTTTTTCAAGAATATTAATTGATCTTCCTTAATCTGTGTGAAAGTCAAAGTGGGACTATCTTTATGGGACGGAGGGAGTATACAAATTGTGGTATTTTCTAGCTCCCCAAAGTGGTGGTATCTAACTTACAAATCTCTGAATCTTACTTGTCGATTATACAAATTGTGGTATTTTCTAGCTCCCCAAAGTTTTCCAAAACTTTCTTGACAAAGCCCTCTTCATCTCCTTCACGAAACTCAACCCGTAGGGCACTCTTACTATCCCTAATATCAAAAAACTAGGAATTGGGGTCTTCCTGGAGCTTCTTGTATGCCTTAATGGCCAAAGTAAACTTTATTTCTGTAGATACTCCTCTGTTAGGGGTACGACAGCAAGCCAAAAGAATACGACAGTGGCAACAAAAAACGGGTACGGTTGAAGAAATTGTCAATTGAAACCAAAATCTCCGCTAGGTTGATTTTTGTAGAAACTTCTTCAGTAGGAATGGTAGTTTCTAAGGCAAAACACAAAAGTTGGTTTTCGACCACCAGATCTACATTTAGGCTTCACCGGACTTTTGCCGGAGTTGGTGGTGGTGGTGGCACCGGGGTGGTGGTGGTGATCGAGGAGAATGTGTTGAAAATGAGAATTAATTTGTACTTATTGAGAAGTTATAGATTTGATTGTAAATATTTTTATTTAATTTAATGAAAATAATGTAAATAAAACGTAATTATTGTCTTTTAGCCTAAAAAGTCCTTATCTAATAAAAAAACGTTACGTTGCGCATGAAAATGCCAAGAAAATAAACTATAAGCCCTTAATGCATAGTGAGTATAAACGTTAGGCCCTGATTGTGCCAATAAGCTAAAAAAAATAAAACAAACTTACAACAATCACTTTCTCCTACATTTAAAACTTCACACGAATTTCCTACAAACGTTTGCGAAACAAGCTATTACATCAATTTTGACGCAACTAATTGAATCACTCATAAAATCACATAACCATTAGCCTTGGCTTCTCTCAAGATCCCAATGACAACTTATCACACACAATTTTCAGAGGTCACTCACAATGGGGATACATGAGTGGTCTCATTTAAAAACAGGCAGCCAAAGGCGTAGTTAAAGAAATCACTTCCTTTAACAACTTCTCCTCCCTTTGTTAAGGCTTTAGTGTCATACTTGCATGCGCGAGTACAATCGGGGCAGTAGGTCACCTGCATCCAATAACATAGAAGATAATAATAGAGGAGGATTTACTAATTATGTTACAAGTATTTTGTGATTACATTGAATGAAAAATGATTACAATTGAATTGAATTGAATTGATGAATTTTCGAGAGGCTCATCTGTCTCTCAACTCTTCCTTATGGAGACCCTCTTAACAAACTTTCATAACGCTGAACTAAATCCCCCCTCCCTTATTGAATGCACTTATTTACAAATTACCTAAACTATCAAACATCTTTGCTTCCACACAAAGTTCAAGTTCAATAAACGTGTACAGATACTAAAACTTTTGAATCGATGAAAGTTGAATAATTGATTCTAGAGATGACAATGAATGGTACAGTTTCTAATACCTCAAGTAATTTAGGTTGATAATGGCAATCAAGCATGACATCAATACCATACATGGCCCGAGATTTTGGGCTATGCATTTCCGGGTGAACTGTGGCAGCTGATTCAAAAGCTGATCTGATCATCTTCTCAATTCTGACATGGATATCAATCCATTTAACTGTCTCAACATCAGAACACAGAAAATGATCAAGCTTTCATCATCACCTGCAATGTTGTGACACTACCAGGCAAGTAAAACATGTGTAACTAAGATGACATCTTTACCTCTATGTTCCTCTTCAAATTCCTTAACAAATTCTGGAGTATTCATGTGGTTCAGTGTTCCCCTGTAATTCTAAAGATCACGCAGATCGTCGTAAGAATAATGCATAATTTGCTTTGGTACAAATTAACCAGTGTACTTTATCTGGAACCCTCCAGAACTCCCCAATATAAAAGATTATGTTATCATCAATTTCAGAAATGGGGTGAAGAGTTTCTTACAACTCACAGCTAATTGATGGCACTTACCATAACTGTGAAATGTGTCTCATATTCAAAAAGACTCCTCTTGTCCAAAGTATAAACGTTATTTGCCAACCTAACCTGAAAAGATTTAACAGAGATGTGATTTCAACATCTATCAACATGAAGCACTTACAACACGCTTCTGCAGAGTTCTACACTTATATTCAAACACCTCCTCCAGAATTAGAAAAAATGCATACCCAGAAAACATCAGAAATGAATATCTCCAACGGTTTCATGCTGCGAACTAAAACAATGTAACGAAGATCAAACTTTCTCCCTTTGAACAAGCTTGGGTGTTCAATATACTTCTGACATATTTTTGGACCAGTTTCCATGAGACGGATGATAGCAGATAAATTTTGTGTGACAGTTGTATCAATGGTTCTTGCCATGTTCCATGGTTTCAATATCCACAAATTGTCAACTTCAGCTTTTTCACAGGTGTAATAATCTCCTATGAATTGAGTAAGCTGTGTTTCAAGATTATATGTTGGCTGCAGCCACTCAGGAGCACCATAGGCCTGTTAGAAAAGTGAATAAACTTACACGCTGCATAAAAGAGAAAAAAATGTTCCTTGGTATTGGGAAACTTGATAACTAAATGCTGCATAGAACGAGAAAGCTAAACTACCTTTTGAACTGTTTCCGCTAAATGGTGTTTCATAACAAGGCAAGCCTCAAAGGGAAATTGATTTATGTACTGTTGATCACTCAATCCTAGAGCCTTCTTCATCTCGTCATCCACTTGCAAGCTCGTCCATATTATATCAGCATCCTTCGGTTCAGCAGCTGCAGAAAGGAGGGAAAAAGATTATTTGATGAAGGTGATCAAGAAACAAGACAATGATAAATGATAGAAAATGGAAAATGCAGTTAAGGTTAAATGACTGGAGTGGAGATAAGAATGAGTCATGTGAATGGAAACACATAAGTGACATGGAATGACAATACAAATAAATATAGAATTTAGATAATGGTGTGTGTGATAGGGACTAAAGAAAAAATGATCTTTGGATCTGTGGTCGAGAAAGGAAAATGTTTCTTCTTTAAATGTCAAACAAATAAAATGAATGGTTGAACATGGTGTTAGAGATTCTAGAGAAAAATGACTTTTTAAAATAGTCCCCACCAAACAAGCTCTAAGTTTCAAAGTAGAGTTTATTTTAAAATTACATCTATTATCAGATTAGTTTCTAATTTTTGATAAAATTTTAGTTTCATAGACATTTGTCTGATTTTAACTTCCTTCCCTATAACCGGTACCGAAGATTCCATTTGTAAGATCACTTTGATTATGATGGGATTATGATGGGATACTGAATGCTTCTCATTCTTCTCCCATTTCATTTCTTGCAGTTCCATATTCTATTAAGCTCTGAATCAACTTGGTATCAGAGGTGTACTCAAATGTCTTTGGCCAAATTTTTGTTCCAAAACGTTTACATTCACCTCTTGAAACACATTATCACCAACAGATCACAAATCCTCCACGCAACTACGTCCAAGAACCAACCTAATCCATCAACCAAATTTCTTTTCACACTAAACAGCGTTGCCTTTGAAACACCATAAATTCAAAGAAAAAAGAGGCCCACACCATAACACACATTATCAACCTAACCAAAATCTTATCCAGAATAAGTCAGGAGGATGCATACACACTGTTTCCACCTAAGTCTAGCCCACACGAACACACATGAACCTGCATCCAATAACAGATCCTATACGTGTAAACTGAAACACCCTCCTCACACAGAACCAATGACCAGCCGAAACCCTAACCATGCATTTGCTACTCCATCATCTAGTCGGAGACATTAGCACACTCATATAAGCTATGGCTGCTTCTATCCTTTCTGCTTCAGAACATTGTATGAATCCCACAGAAAATCTACACAACGCCGCCACTACTGGAGATTTCAACTACCACCAGCACAGCGTTATCCACCTCAAAGGTTTTGCCTGTTCTGTTTTTCACCTTCTTATTTACTGGTTGCCTCCATTGAAGATTTATTCCATCAGCACTTGTCACCTTTATCAGAGAGGAGGCTCCCAGCCTCCCACGAGATATGCTATTGTTGAAATTACAGACATTTACTCATAATTGACCCCTTCGGTAAAAATTTTGTTAATTGGTGCTTTTTCCCCCCCGTCAAGACTTTCATCAACAATAAATTCTGTCAACTTCTGGAAAGCATTTTGCTCTCTTGACTTAGAGGCCTTTTTTGCTGCACATTATTCTAAATATTTCTAATCAGCATACAAAATCATCTTCATTTAATCTTACAGAGAGAGAGAGAGAGAGAGCTGAAGAATTTTTTAAATTTCATATATTCGTTGATGATTTCTACAATTTAGTGATTTACAACTCAAAACTTATTTATAGAAGCAACAAAAGATTACAACCACAAGGGTGAACAAGACATCCACCCAACAGACACAACAAGAATCTGTAAAAAGTCCAAAAATAAAAAACCAGAGGTTAGGGGTTGTTAGGGACGATAGTACAGAAAGAACTAACAGGGTCTAGACGAAACAAGAAATTCTCCAAATCACCAAATATCCTAGCTGCCCTTGCCCATATGGCTGTGAAGAAGATAATGCTATCTCATATGTCATCTGAAGACCACTACAAATTGTCGAAAATTCTTCAGTTTCTCTTTGTCCAAAGCACCCACGCTGCTTGCATAACAATCAGCTTCCACAGTTCCTTCTTTTGCTTTCTACTACCACCAAACAACCATTTAATAAGAATCAAATCTGCCCATCTTCTTCGTAGTGGACCCAATTCCCCAAACATATACAAAATTCTCCCCCAAATCTCTTTAGCAGCCTCACAATGAATTAAAACGTGGTCAATACTCATTGGAGTTCTTACACATAATGTAATATCAGGGGGAAATAAACAAAAAAGGCCTTTTTCAATTGTAACAAATCACAAGTATTTACCTTGCTGAAAGAGACCAACCACGCAAAAACTTTGATTTTTAACGGTACCACACCCTTCCAAATGAAATTGAATTAGGGAAATTATGTTCACTAGATGATTGACAAATGATCTTCAAAAAAGATTTGAACGTGAAAGAGCAGGAGGGGGGACCACACCAAATTCTTTTATCCAAAATAAGGGGGTCAATTTTAGTGGTTTCAAGCAAGTTTAAGAGAGGTGAATTCATCAATGTCTCCGTCACTAAAATTTCTAAGGAATTCGAGTTTCCAAGTTTGGTTGGAAGGGGATGAGAAAGAGACAACGTCACTAATTACCAAGTTTTTGGTGTTCGATAAACAAAATAGACGGGGAAAGACTCTTGAAGAGTATGGTTGCCCACCCATTTGTCTAGCCAAAATCAGATTTTATCACCTTTGCCAACAACAAAATCGGGTGCATTCAACAAAATTATCCCATACTCCTGAAATGCATTTCCATGGTGCCGGAAGTGGTATTGACTTCGATGTTTGCATCCCAACCGTTTGAATGAAGGCCATATCAATTAAGGATAATGGAATACCAAAGTGAATTTGATTAAATGGGGAACCGCCATAACCACTTGCCTAACAATACCAAGTTCTTTGAATGCAAATTACGAATACCCAAACCACATTTTTGCTTCAGTTCCATAACGATATCCCATCTCACCAAATGGTCACTATACCTCTCACCTTTACCCCCTCAAAAAAAAAAAAAAAAAAAAAATCCTCGCCATTTTCTCAATCAACTTCACAACCCTCATGGCCATTCTAAAAATTGACATAAAGTACAAAGGAATACTTCCCAATACCGCTTGCAACAGTACAAGTCTTCCTCCTCTAGATAAGCAACCTTTATGCCACCTTTCTAATCTTCTAGCATTTCTTTCCATCACCAGATCCCAAAAATAAAAAGTAAACGAGTTCCCTCCCAATGGTAATCCCAAATAGTTAGTGGCCATGCACCCTTTACACAACCCAACCTATTGGCAAATATTTTCAATTCTCTCCTCTGTTAGGTTAAGGCCCACCACAATATTCTTGGCCATGTTTAGTTTTAAGCCCACTGTTTTCGAAAAGATCTCCAACATATCCATGAAGTTTTTGCGGATATGTGTCCTATGCTACAGCTACAGATTCATATCAACACTTCACTTGTTGAAATGATCAACCTCTATGGAAAGATTCTTACACTTTTTACTCACCAAGTGAGATCTCTTAACAAGGGAGAGATGGCGGACTGAAGATGACAATAAATAATAGCAAATGAAGGCAAAACTAAATATTGGATTTTGAATATATCCTAAAGTGGAGTTTGTTATTAATTTCTAAAAAAAATTTTTTAAAGATTTAATTATGTTCGTTGCTCCCTCCGTCCCGCAAAGACAGTCTCATTTTCCTTTTTCATCCATCCAAAATTATAGTCTACTTTCTTTATTATGGGCGTATTAAAGTTTTCCATTACCTAATATACCATTATTTAATATGTATTATTATCAATTAAAATGAGCTGTAAATATTTAATATAAGGGTATATTTAAATATGTACAACTAAATATTACTTCTCCAACAAAATTAATTAATTTTTCTTAACTTATGTGAAAATAGAAAAGGGACTATCTTTTTGGGACAGAGAGAGTATTAGATTAGTTTAAATTTCTCAAAAATTTTAGCTTGTTAGATGATCGTTTAACTATATCTTCCTTATATTGGTCTTAAGATTCCATTTGTTAGCAGTTAGCACGCTTTGATTATGACAGAACATTGACTACTTCTCTAAAATTCTTACAATCCTTCCATGTCCTCTCTCTCCCCTATTTTCAGCATGAATTTCATTGCTTCTCAAAACTGAACATCAACAAATTAACCGCAATGATAACCCAAGGCTGACATCATGTAAGTAGTTAACTGGGTCTATATACATGGCTCGTGTTTGGCAACCAGTCCACTATCCTCACATATATTCAATCAAACATTCCTTGTGCTCGACGTACAATGGAAGTGTTGAACTACCAAAACCGTAATAACTTTCATGAACTCGAGTGATTGTGATGGAAACATATTTGAAGACTTGCAGAATTTTTGCATTTATTTTTTTATTTTTTTAATTTATTTTTTATTTTTTGATAACCAAAGGTATCGGGAGCCCCACCCCCCACTAATCCCACGAGGCCCTGGCAATTAGAGCGCGAGACGCCCCAGTGGCCCTAAGAAGGTTTTTGCATTTATTTCAGTTATTTAAGGGTCGTTCTGTTTGTTTTGTATTTTCTGTTTTCTTTTTCGAAAATGTTTTGGTGTTTTCTGTTTTCAATTTTTGTTTTGAGAAAATTGAAAATGCGTTTGGTTTGTCGTTTTGAAAAATTATTTTTGAGAAGGGAAAATAGAAAATGTATTTGGTTTATACTTTTAGAAAAATACAATTTCGTATAATAAAATTTACAAAAGGGTCCTCAAACTTTTCCAAAATTTCAAACAAGCCCTCATCTTCACCTACCCTACCCCCACGACACCCCCCTGCAACCCCACCGCCGGCAACCACCGGCGATGGTTCTCCAAGGTGGAGAACCACCTTCTGGTGGTTCTCGGTGAGAACCACCAGCGAAGGTGATTCTCCACCACCTGCGAGGTGGAGAACCACTGCGCAGTGGTTCTTCACTGGAGAACCACCTGCGAAGGTGGTTCTCCAGAAACCACCTGCAATGGTGGTTCTCCACCTCGCAAGTGGAGAACCACCTTCGCAGGTGGTTCTCCGAGGTGGAGAACCACCTGAGCAGGTGGTTCTCCACCTGAGAACCACCGCGACGGTGGTTCGCGGTGGTTCTCAGGTGGAGAACCACCAGATCTGGTAGTTTGACTTTTCCGGCAATGGCCGGTGGTGGTCGGCGGTGATCGGGATTGAAACGGAACGAAAAATAAAATTTGGGACTAAAATATAATAAATGTAAAGTTTAAAATCCGAAAACTCGTTTTCCTTGTTTTCAACATTTAACACTGAAAACGCCGAAAACATTAAAAAGACGTTTTCGTGTTTCCTATACAAATGTTGAAAACGTTTTCGAAAATGGATTTTCGAAAACAATGAACAGAACGCATTTTCAACATTTTCGAAAACAGAAAACGGGCTGAAAACGGCAAACAGAATGCCCCCTTAACCTCTTCACATTTGAAGTACCCGTGTTGGACATTCGGGTATGGGACAAGAGTATGCGATCCTTTAAGTCAAAATAAGATTCTTTTGATTGTCAAGGGTATGGAATGCTTCTCAGATCCTTTAAATCAAAAGAAGATCCTTCTCGGATCCTTTGACGAAGTACCCGTGTTGGACATTCGGGCATGGGACAACTAGACAAGGGTATGGGATCCTTCTCGGGTCATTTAAGTCAAAAGAAGAATCTTTGTATTATTCAAATTAAGAAAATATCCTTTGTATTCCCCATAAATACACATAAAACTATCAAAACATGCATTTTCAAAGCCAATTTTAAATTTATAAGACGAATTCATATACTTTTTCTAAAATTTAGACCCCCTTTAGGCATGTCGCCGTATCATAAATTTTTGAAAATGAAGGATTTGACACTCGGATACGTACCCCTACCCAACACCTGTACCCGAGTCCGAGCATCATAGGTAGGGATTTTCATTCATGAGGACTCTTAATACCGCTCACATTTTGAGAAACATTGACTTCGTCCTTCGAAAATTAACCTTTTTCTTTCACTCTTCTAATCTCTCTTTTTTGTATGTCATCAAGTTGGAAACTAGCACGCTCTGATTAAAGTAAAAAATGAACGATAACAGCAATCAAATAAACAAATCTTAATGGAACATAATACTAATGACCAGAGTGACTTAACATACTGAGAACAAATTCCGGACGTGTCAAAAATTCCTCTACTTGAGGTATATCTGTGTAAACACGTAAAGCACCTCCATCACTGCGGCGTACACTATTTGTTGTGGTTCGCTCCACAGGCAGGGGACAAAATCTTTTTGATTCCAATTTAGCTCTGAATTTTTCGTATTCCTAGGGAATCAGCAGGAAGTAGTGAGTGAACAGTGTCTGATCAGGTGGTGACTAAAAGGAACAACCGTTAAATGCATACCTTAATAAAATAATTTTGCGGGGTATGGAACCAAGCAGTAAGTCTGGCAGAACGTTGTTTCTCCTCCCCAATGCCGAAAAGGAAGTCACGAGTGCACTCGTCACCCCCTTGAATATTACCAGTAGGCCAAAGGATTGAATAACTGAAATTTTATAATTCAGGGTTTTCATGAAAATACATCGAATGGTGTATAGGAAAACAAATGGTTAAAGAATAAACCTGACAGCTGACTCCAGTTTACCCTCTGGCATATATAAGAACGGTGAAACTCTAAAATTGGGTACATCACTATGGCGCAAAGCTGAACCTAGTTCATCCATCACGTACCTGTGAGCATTGCCAAAAAAAATTAGCCAGGCATTTCTATATAAGACTGTGTGAGACATTGTAAGCATGTAGTAGCTAGAACTAGAGTAAAAGTTACATTTCATTTCTGTTTACAATATTGTATATACAGGACAATACTATAGGATATTTGGTCCTTGACTCTGTAAGATAATGGTTTTGATATAGACAAAATCCTTATATTCAAGTTCTCTCCCTTGAGTTGGTGGAGCTATGAGACATGCATAACTTGGACATTGCTGCATGGAATTGGCAGTTAGCAACTACATGACTCCTTATATCAACTAGTTCTCCACTTTTGATGTATCGAACTTAATATTCCCAAAGTCAAGATTATCGTTGTTGTAATTCCAGTCAATCTCAACAAATCTAGTGTAATCGTGTTGTATTGGATTATTTGGAATCTCAATAGTAGCTTGTTGCCGCAAAACAACATTATTAATTCTAATTTACCAAATTCAAGCTCAAATAGGAGAATTTTCAATACAGTGGTTGCATGATTTAGAGCGTAATATTCAACCTCAACACTAGATACTGACACCACACATTTGTTTCTTGCTTTTCCAAGTCTACCAAGTTGCCTCAATATATCTCCTATCCAATTTCAGTTTCAAACTTGGTTTCACAAAGTCAGTCCATTCCACAATATCTAGGTAACCATGTGTAAAGAACAAAACGATGATGTCTATAGAAGATTTCAAATCATCCAAAACACAGTTTACTTCATGCATCAGGTCCTAGAATTATGCATGCACTGCCCAAAAACACTTACTACACATGACAAAGATAAACACATGTGCCATAAGTTAGGTGTTTTGACTTCCCAGTTCCCACTAAGTGTGTGATATATCTTTGGTCATATGCACTTGATCAAGGTATTGATTTTATTTATTTATTTTTTTTTTTTTTGATAACTGAGGGTATCGGTGCCCCCCCCATTAATCCCACGAGGCCCTGGCGCTTCGACCGGGAGACGCCCCAGTGACCCCAAAAAGGAAATACAAACGAACTTGGCACCACGGGGAATTGAACTTGGGATGCGCGCCTAACCACACTTCATAGGCCCACCCTAACCGTTGCGCCCCCTCTTGGGGTTGATCAAGGTATTGATTTTAGAACACCAGAATAATTCATTCAGAACTCTTTGGTCAAATAGTGTTCTCAATCTCACTTGGGTTACTACCTATAGCAATCACGTTATCAACATCCAAAATAAGTAGCAAATGCTTCCAAAGTCCCTCTTATAAAAGAGAATATGATCTGCCAAAGCTTGCGTCAAATTACTAGTCTCCACCGAGTACCTCAACCTCCAAAACCAAACCATCAGTGACTCCTTAAAGCCTTACTTCTTTATCTTATGGACCTTACTTTTTGGAGGCATAAATCTTGAAGGCCGAGCCATATACACTTTGATAAATGTAATTACAATAGAACTTTTTACATTTTTATTTTATGTTTAATTAATATGTTAGGTCACCATGAATGAAGGCATTTTTGTCTTTTTAAACATCAAGTCGCCTCAAAGGCCAATCAAGGTCAACTACCAGTAATAGAATGACTCCAACAACATTTATCTTGGCCACCGGAGCAAGAGTCTCCATGTAATAAGTGCTACTTGCCTTTGTATAACCTTTTCCAATCAAGCTCTATACCTCTCCACTTCCAATCAAACTTACACTTGGGGCTTGATTGATATACATAAAATTTGATCGAATTAAATTTACTTTTTTAGCTGTGATGTTGAAAATTAGAAAATAAGTATTAAGAACATATATATATATATATATATATATATATATCGCATCAATGTATGAGTGGTTGAAAAAAATAAGTAAGAAAAAGTAAATCTAAATTGATGAAATTTAATGTGAATAGAATAAGTAGTTAACCAAAATACACACTATACCACACAATTTTCCGTTCCTCAAATAGCTTAGCATTCTTGCAAGTATAGTTCTATCCGAGAGCATTCATTTCTACTACATGGCACTTAGGATCTTCAAGAGCTTCTTAAAATTTCTAGAAATAGCGGC
Organism: Jasminum sambac; assembly: GCA_018223645.1. NCBI lineage: Eukaryota > Viridiplantae > Streptophyta > Magnoliopsida > Lamiales > Oleaceae > Jasminum > Jasminum sambac. Next base: position 9,429,171 of record CP073644.1, on the reverse strand, counting down.
AAAATACAATCAAAGAGAAAATACAAGGTAAGTCTTGGATAAATGGTCACGGGAGATATAATCAAAGATGGATACATAACATGGAAGATGATTTTGACAATCCTAATTATACGGTTCTTTACAATTGTAGAGACGGTATCTCCTACTCTGATCCTCAACCAGTGGATGTAGGATAATAGTATCTAAGTTGCAGGATTAGATCTGAACTATAAGTTGAAGCAACTAGAGAGGAATTATATACCTCATTTTCAATTTAAGAGGCTAATTCGGAGGCACAGTAGAGTTATTATAAGAGGATTGAAATCTAGAGACGGCCCAAAACTCATGGAAATCTAAATGGGAAGAATAGCATCCTTATAGAATCTTTGAAACAATCTAGGTGATCTACACTTTCAACTTCACATTTAGACTTTCTCTAATATCCAAAATCTCCTTTTGTGTAGCCACATCGATTCCTCATCCGTATTATTAACCTCCCCCGGAGAAGAACCAAAAACATGCTTTCATAACATAAAGAATTGAACATCCATAAAGGCATAATATTTCCAAGTGAGCGGATAAAGCATTTAATGGCCCTATGGAGCACGAGTAGCAATGAACAACACATTCAAGGATGCAATGATAAAATTTATCTCAAATGTGAGAGTATAGACGAACTTGGAATGCTATAGGAAAAAATAATAATAAATAAATAAATAAATTGTATAATTTTGAAATAGAAGGAATTGTGCAAAATTGTGGCAACATGCCCAAAGCAGTTAAAATCTATAATTCAGGAAGGCATCACAACGACGTTATTGCTCGAGCCATGAGATGTTTAAAAACAATCATAGTAAAGTATAATAGTCTAACTACCTCAAATAAATATCAATTTTTATAGTGTAATGTGCCATTCTATTTATGGCATACAAGCAAAATGTGAAAAGTACTATGAACTGTGAAGAAATTACTAGGAGACCGATGTACAAACTCTAAGACCCTTGCCGAAATGGAAAACCTTAACTTCTGTATGAACCTATGTGGCAATTATTTATGAAAACTGGCAAATCATGCGTACAGTACTGCTATTGGATTTTAACATGTAATTTTTTTAGATTTGCAACTCTCAAACTAAACTACCACGGATTTCTGACTCTAGTGTACCATATCATATGACTGATGCTCACCATCTTTTTCTATCATATTTGCAATGTGGTGGCAATCTTAATGTTAAAAATGCAGACAGTACATTAAAACCATATTGACACACGATTAGGGAGCATAAAAATATCTGATTTTGTAACTCTAGAATTTGTGCTTCATGTCCCAAATTTGACATGCTCATGCAACAAATGATCCATTAGTGTAAACTACCATGGATTTCTAACTTTACTGTACCATATCATATGACTGATGCTCACCATCTTTTTCCATCATATTTCCAATGTGCTGGCAATCTTAATGTTAAAAATATGGAACATTAAACCATCATGACTTGTACGAACAGGGAGCATAAAAATATCTGATTCTATGACTCTAGAATTTGTGCTTCATGTCCCAAATTTGACATGCGAATGCAGTAAATCATCCATTAGTAAATCGTCAGAAAATAGTTGCTTAGCTACATTCCCTCCCCCTCATTGTGTTTTGCAAGACCTATCATTGGGGAAGATGATTGACTCTGATAAGTGCCAACTTGCAATTTCTGACTCTGCATCTTATTCTAGGGGAGTGAAATGTAGAAAACCCTAGCTTGTCGCAAAAAGGGTCTACTCAAACCTACTGAATTAACCAAGCGGGTATTAGGATGTGTGATTTTGTGTGTTTTTATGTGATTTGATGTGATATAGGAGAGAGGATGAGTGGAATTGAATGGTGGAGATTTATGTAGTACAGGTAGGTCTCACGAGATTTGTGTGTAAAAATGTGTTAAAACTTGTAGGAGAACACGTGCTAAGCTTTTGCACCGATAGCCAAATTGGAAACTATTTTGAGTTATTTTGTCTTGCGCAGTAAATTCAAACTATCCTCTTCAACAACTTGACATATAAAATGATTTTTCGAACGATAACTTGAAGAAAAAGTATATGACAATGACACCAAAGTTTCTGCAAAGGAAGAGGAAGAGAACCCAGTATGATGGTCGCGAGCAATCTCCAAGACCAAGTTTTAATAGATATGCAAAATAGCAAAAGTTATACAAGGATCAGGGATGTTGGCAACAACAATCCGAGCGTACCATGCTCTTCCAAGGAAGAAGAAAGTTCTCATTGTACATGTGGATTACAATGGATGACATAATCATAACAGGGACAACATAATTGGCATGGAGAGATTGAAGAAAACTTTGGCTACTGAGTTCAAAGTGAAAGACCTCGGGGAAATGCGATAATTCTTGGAGACAGAAATGGCTAGGTCAAAAGATTGTATTAACGTCCCTCACAGAATCTATATCCGTGATCTTCTAGTTGAGACAGGTAGGATAGGGTGCAAGACTAGTGACACACCATTCAAAGAAAGGAATAGGATAGCCAATGCTAGAACCCCATCGAGAAAGTCCTGGTGGGGAAATAATCTACCTATCACACGCTAGACCTGACATTACATTTGTTATTAGTGTGGTAAGCCAACCAAATGAGGTTAAACTAGAAGCAGTATGCAAAATATTCATATATCTCCGAAGAAGAGGACTATGCTTCAAGAAAAGTGAGAATAGAGTCGAAATCTTCACAAATGCAAATCGGGCAAGTTTTCCAAAAATAGAAAATAGTAAATCAACAATAGGATGCCATATTTTTGCACTGGGAAATGGGTAACTCAGAGAAGAAAAAAAGCATAACAAACTAGCTAGAATGGCACAAGGGATATGTGAAGATTTATGATTGACAAAAAACTTAGAATAACTACAAGTCACATTAAAGAATCCTCTCAAGCTCTGTTGTGACAATAAAGCAACCATCAATATTATCTTAATCCAGTGCAACATGACAAGACGAAACATATAGAAGTTAACTGACCTTTCATCAACAAAAGGCTGAAGACAGAGTCGTTTCTATCACCTCTGTCCCTACAAAGGAGCAAACTGTGGATACTTTCACCAACGGACCACCAAAGATGAAATTTCAATGATTTCATTAGCAAGTTGAACATGGACAACGCCTTTGATCCAACTTGAGGAGTAGTATTGAAATCCCAACTTCATGAAGTGATTAGAGGAAGAAATTGGGTCATAAATTAGGAGTAATTAGAGGAACAAATAAGTTGTCAGTTAGGCAAACTTTATTCTCCTAATTTAAGAGATTATTTTCTTTTTTCGTTTCTTTTGTTTTCTACTTATATATATTCTATTATGTACATTGGAAAAGGATGATGTTGGAAAGTATTTTAGGATTTATTTTATGCCTTGTTTATTTACTTTCCTTGTTTATTTAGTTTCCTAGTTTAGATAGTTTCCTAATTTAGATAGGTTTCTTTTCCTATATAAAGGAGTGATTGTAACCTAGTTTTAAATACCAATATATTATCAATTTCGCTTCCGCATTATATTTCAACTTGGTATCAGAGCACAAGGTTTTTCAGATCTTGGTTCTCCGGCGGGCGGCCTAGGGCCGCTCGTCCGGCACCGTCTCTAATTTTTTCCAGTGCAACTATCCTCTACCCATAATTAGGGTCTCAAGATTGGATCTGAAAAATAGAATTCCAAATTGAAAACCCTAAATTGGAAAAAACCCTATTTCTAAACCCTAGCCGTAGCCCTTTCTCGATCTATGCACATCCACTCATCTGACCGGAGAACTAACACCATCGGTAGGCTCGCCCTTCGATCGCCTCTCAGCCGCCGGAATCCGTTGACCCACGCGCCCCCACGCACAGCTCCTTCGGTCTGTGAGCAGACCCTTCTGCCGGCGCGTGAAGGCTCGTGACATCGCCGAAGAGCCGCCGGCCACCATCGCCTGACTCGTCTGCCACCGTGGAAGCTATTTCCGGTATCAATTCCGTGTTCTTTCAGATATTGGAGTGGAATTTCAGATTTGTATGTGATTTTTGGGCTAGGCTTGTTATCTGGGTTTATGAATCAATTACTATTGGAATTTCAAAGTTTTGGCTATCGCAAATCAGGTTATCTTTTTTCTGATTGAGCAACTTGAACCCTGAAATTTCTTATTACTATAGTCACTGCAGATTAGGGCTTGCTTTATGTTGGGCTTGATGCTTGGTTTTGGGTTGTATTAATGGGTCTTTTGGTTGAGTAGCCCTTGGATGACTCCCAAATGTTTTAAATCAGCCCCTTTAGCCTTTTTCAAAACTTTTAGAAAATTGGCAAATTGGTCCCTGAACTTTTGAAGAATTATTTTTCAGTTTATAATTCTTGCGAATGACCCTTTAGTTCATCCTCTCGTTGTCTAGATGATCTCTTTAAGGTCCCAATCTTTATGATTAGATTTTGGGATGCGACTTTTGATCAGGACTGCTATAGGGGTGTTTTATGATCGGGCTTTTGTATGTGATGTTCAAACCCTTAAATTGCCTCATTAATGATCAACGGCCTACTCAGAGCTAAGTAACCAATCCTTCTCGGTTGACTAGCCATTTTGGTGCGTTGGAAGATTTACGTGACTGTCAGAGACTTCCGGTGATCTCTCGCAAAACTGTGCAACGTTTCAGTTTAGTTGGCTCAGTCTTTTTGGTGCTCCATGGGAATCGGAAGATCATGGTTTTCTACATTTAACACTAGCTTTCTCAGGTTGACCTAGGCCTCCACTCGGATATGGAAGGACGAGGCAATTCTCATCTACGCTAGGGGAGGACTTAACCACTTGAATTGGAAGAAAGGCGGAGTTTTTGCTACTTGGAGTTTCAATCAGAATTGACTACCATTTGAAGTGGAGTACAATCAGAGTTGACAACCGATCTCAAGTAGTCGGGCATCCTACAACTCTACAATTCCACGTTCTATGCATTATCGTCCAAGTTGATGCTGTGTGGATGCATCAACTTGAGGGGGAGTGTTGGAAAGTATTTTAGAATTTATTTTATGCCTTGTTTATTTACTTTCCTTGTTTATTTAGTTTCCTAGTTTAGATAGTTTCCTAATTTAGATAGGTTTCTTCTCCTATATAAAGGAGTGATTGTAACCTAGTTTTAAATACCAATATATTATCAATTTCGCTTCCGCATTATATTTCAATTGATGAAAATGCAAATGCAGAAAATCATTGTCTCCCTTCTTGTTGTGCTTCTATGGAGAGATTTACTAAAAGTTAAAATCACAGTACAACATCAGTTCTGAACTCCAAAGTAATGGCTCATTCTACAAAGCATGGATGACATCGAAATGCGGAAATGAACCAACTACAGGGGGCATAGAGGGGTTGGGGGAAGTTGGAATATAAGTTCAGCTTTGAATAGGAAATCTCTTTTAATTTATTTGTTGTGCATTTCTATTAAGTAACTACGAATTAATACAGTACCAAGATTATGTTTTTCTTTTTCCTTTTTGGTATGTAGTTAGGATTAAGAGTTGATGTTCACGAATAAAGCTTTTTTTTTTTTTGTGATAATAAACTGAAAATTTATTAAAGTATAAGCATCACAAAAGATACAAGGAGTGGATGAGCCATCCACCAATAAAGCGGAACATATGTGCAAAGTCAAAGCATATTCAAGTCTAAGAACTAAGAGAAAGATCAAGGTCAATACCTACCATACGGAAGTTTCGTCTATCTTTTCTTCATCTGCAAGCCTGTATGTCATCAAATAAAACCACATGGAGTTGATAACGCGATCAGCAAGAGATTCTTCAGCATTCCACTCAGGAAGACATGGCTGTAACATAGAATCGACAACCGACTTCTCTAATTCAAAGATTTTGGATGCACTGACCCCATTCAGTACAGAGAGATTAGGCAGTGCTTCAAGAATATCAATTGCACTCTCCCCAAGAGGCCCAGGAATATCTACCTGTTTATTGCAGTTGTCAGAATTTATGGAAGTCAAAGACAGTTGGTTTTCTCCTAAAAAGTTACCTCCAAAGTGCTTAAGTTACTGAATCCTTCAAGAACTTTCAGCAAGGAGTCCATTGAATTCTCATCTAATGGATTTCCTCGAAGATTCAAGCATGACAGTACTGGTAATTCAGATGGGGAAAAGGCCTGAAAGGAATGCAGCAATAAAGAATGACCAAGAAGCTGCCTTGATAAATCTTGAATGATTCATGTCTATAAATATATTGAGGAGAGGGATTGAAGTGGGAAGCTAAAAAATTATACTGGAAACAATATTAGAGCCAAGCTGGTACATCCCTAACCTTAGTAATAAGATTGTGAATGCACCTATTTGAAAGGTCTAGAGATGTAACACTCTGCAATGCATGGTCACACTGATAAAAATCTCCAGGGTTGTCTTTCTCGTATAATCCTGCACAAAATCCTAATGCCCACTCCCCATAATTAGGGGTGAAACATGAATTGTAGATCTCCAGTTGAGGACAACCCTGATGTATAGCACCCTCCATGCAATTATCCCTGGGAAAAGAATGGCTTCTGTTATATAAGTCACAACCATGACGTGTGAAATTAAAGTGTGATAACTTTCCCTCAACTTTTGTATGGTAAATTTTAGCATATGTAAACTAACCCATTCCCCATAATTGGATTGCTGTTCAACCATAGAGCTCTCAGATGTTTGAACTGTGTGGTGATCTTTATAACAGTTTCTGTCTCCTTAAGCTTGTTATCACGGAGGCTTAGTGCAAGCATATGCTGATCCAATCAAATTACAGCAAAAATGAAATCGAAATCATGAAGATGAACTACAAATTGTACAGGAAAGCTTGTCCAAAATTCTAGTAAAATATTAGGTACTTATACTAGAGCAACCTCCTAGGTTTTGTTTGAAAGCAATTACACTGATCCCCGAAGTAACCTAGATTTTAAAAGAAACAGAGGTTAAAATGAAAGAGGGAATTCTCTTGATTTTGGAATATCATTGAGAAATATGAATACCTGTTATCAAAGGCATTGCTGTTAATTTCAGTGGCATAGAATAAGGTGTTTTGTCAGATAGAAGCCATAAAACCAGATCTAAATACAATGCATATTTCATTTCAAAATCATCCACAGGCCTAGATGCTTCCATCTACTTGAAATAACTAGATGTATGATTAAATAAAAAATTATCAACTAATATAATGCAAAATTAGGGGGAACGTGATTTATAGGAATGTAAGAAATTGTCAAGATCAAGTCAGGTTTATCATGATTTCTAAGTCGTGGAATCACCTAACCCACTTGTCCATAGATAAAGATCAACATACGGGAAATTTACTAGGCAAATTGAGAGATGAAAGCATAGCATCATCAATGTCTAGATCCTCAAGCTCCAACCACCTCACGGCATCAATGCCAACTTCTTTAACTTTATAGAATTCTCTCTCAACTACTTCCCCGACATTTGGCTTTGAATCACTTCCATTATCTGCTTCGCCAGCATCCGAGTTCAAATCAATGTCCACACACATTAATGCAGCCATCCTTTCTGCCAAACCTTGAACCCCCTGCAACTGCAATGTCAATATAACATCAGATTTCTAGCAAATGTACAAACTAAACATAAAATATCATTTATTATTTGATAGAAACCCTTTCCACCAACTTCCATAAAAATTCAAATACAAGAATCGAGATCAAAAAAAGACTGAAGGTGAGCTGAAGATGTTTACTACAGTTCAAAAAAAACTAACTCCAGTAATTAATTAATTAGGTGATAAGAGAACGTAGCATACTTCCTGCACTTTACATGAACCAAACATCTACACAGACGTCATATATCTAACATTAAACAATCAAAGACCACTGCACGGGAGATCCCACATCAAACAGCTCTCATTCCACATAAAGAAAGCCAAAAGAAAAGAAAACATCCACAGAAAAAAAGCTAAACCCGGTATAGCTCGTTCTATCGATTCCATCCTTTGCTTTTCTTTGCTCCTGAGTAAGCTAAAACAAAAGAACTATTGGAATTTATCTACATTATAAGCAGTGGGAACCATCTCACATGCATTCAAAAAGGGATATTCAAACATAACATCCACTTACAAAAATTAAAATAAATAAATAAATTGAGAAAACCTATATTCTTCACCGATGATTACAACATTTACCATAAATCTTCTCTTCAAAACTTCAATCACATGACTTGGGCGTTCATTCAATTTCAAACCTAAAACAAGTCAAAATCTCTATCAAAGCACTGCAGCTTGAATGCGGTGGAAGAATGGGGAAGCCTTTTTCACTGTGTAGAGAGTACGTGACATTGTACTTCTCGCACAAGCATCCCTGCCCCTAAGTTCTAAATTAATAGCAGTCTTGCCTGAGAAATTGACTTCCAAGCCATTCTCTCAAATGTCTCACCTTATCAAATGGTCTTGATGGAACTTGTTACAACTTGATCCTAACGAAATGCTTTCATCAATGGGAAGCTAGAAGAGAATGTATGTGGCCAACCTACAGGATTTGTTGATATGTTACGATAATTTTTTGTGCTATTTTAGAAAAAGGTTTTATGGACTTCAACAGGACCCATAATTCTAGTTGATAGCATTCGAATTTAGAACCATCTTACTCACCTGACATTTTACTAACTCTAAGTCAAACAACTCACTCTTCGTCCGTCATCACCCAAAAAATAAAATAAAATAAAATAAATAGAAATAAATAAATAATAATAAATAAATAAATAAATAATAGAAGACGAAGAACATCAGTGGTTTCATTCCGATCTATGTTTATTTCTCATCACTTGAAACAAGCTCTTATTCACTGTAATGTCAAAGCAACCAAATAATAAATCTGGCCTGAAAATACTTGGGCTGGTTCAGTATTTCTAGCACATAGAAGTACACATTGAGTCCAAGGGGCTACATCTATTCCATTTAAATGTATTACATGATTCCTTCGAATCACTAAAATTGGGAAAGCTAAGGCATGTGAAACATAAAAAATTGGTCATGAGAAAACCTTCCTATACGAAGATGAACCAACATTAAGTTCCAAAATCCAATTATACACAAGACCTCTTCAGGTAATGCACCATGGGAAAATAACTAGACCCAATATTCTGACTAAATCGTCAACTACTTGTTCCAGTTTCTCCAAATATACAATGGATGCAAATTTTCAGCCATAGAAGCACATTCTTCAATACCTAAATGTCACAATCACTAATGAATTTTGTCATTCACCATCTGTTAAACTCAACTGAGTAAGGTTTTTTATATAGCCCAAACACGTTAGGTCAAAGGCCATGGCTATAGTCCTTATGTATATCAAAGCTTCAAAAGTCAACTTGATATCCTTGACCTTGTATAAGTAAACTGTTCCAGCCATCCAACTATGAAAAAACCATAAGAGGACACCGTTGATTGATATTTTTCAATTGAGAAATTGATACATCGTGCTCTTTTATTGAGGGAAGTGAGGTGTTCAAGTATCTTATCATTAAAGGCGCCTCTTCATACTAACGAAGATGTGTTGTCTCACTTAAAAATGCCAAATTGTGGCCTAGACAAAGGCTCTCTAACTACAGAAGTAAATATGAGTTACTCTCTTTAACTATAGAAGTAAAGATAAAGCCTAACTTATGTCACGGCTAGTTTAAGTTGATTACATCCAATAACTGTGTCTCAAAATCTTCCTATTGCTCCGCTTCTTGGCCATGCCAATTAAGAAGTTGTTGCTTTCATTGCAAACCCCAAAATGAGAAAGCAACCATTTACCAGTAAACCCCAAAAGAGGCATCAAACGCAAAAGTGGGAAAGTAGCTATTCCTAAAATATACAGCATTCTATAAATTTTACCTGCTTATAAGCATCCAGAAGCCGGAAAGTCCACGCGTGATCGACTAAAAAGACATCGGACTCTTTTCCCATGAAATTGGCGGTGAGTACGAGCCTTCTCTGCTTCCCATCCTCAACTGGCTCCACTTGAAAATAATTCCCTCCGTCAAAGGTATCCCTCCGGAGCTTCTCAAAGAGCTTTCGATGAAGCGACCGCGGGAGTCCCGAGGCAGCTAAAAGGACGCCGTGCACTTTCACAAATTCTTCGTAACTCTGATTTACTGCGTAAGGTGAGGTGGCAGCGGTAGTGGTGGACATTGCAGATAGTGAGTTCCTATGACGAGCGAGTCGAGGTATTGCAGGGGCGGATGGCTTGGAAAGGGACGAAGGGATTCTAGGAGGGTTTTAGCGGTTGAGTTCAACAGCTCATGACGCAGGCAGTGTGCTGACTGTGGTGATGATTTATAGCGGTTAAAAAAAATAATATATATATATATATATATATATATATATAAAATACATATGCTGATTGAAATTTTTTTATCAAAATTTTATGCATTTTCATTTGAAATATGAGAGTGTGTGACTGAAATTAAATAGTAAAAATTAGGGTGTGTTTGATTGTAAAGTCCGAAAATGATTGGAAGAAAAATGTTTTCCGGGTAAATGAATTCCGAGAAAAGGTTTTTCAGAGAAATGATAGTTGTAGGTGTTTGATTGGATTAATTTGAAAGTTAGAAAATAGTGTTGTTTTCCTTATTTTCGTGCTTTTTTAATGAAATTTGATCATTTTCCTTATCTTTATGGTTAAAACAAATTGTCCATAAAAAAAACAAAAAAGAGGTAAATTTTTCTCAAAAAACAAAAATCACCTCCTTCCCAAGGTAAACGTTTTCCTCCAAAATAAGGAAAAGTACGGATTTCGAGAAAAATTGGAAAACTTTTTCTGGGAAAAAAAAGATGTCGCTAACCAAGGAAAAAAAGTTGAAAAATAACTTTTCCTAAAAAAAAATATATGAATCAAACACACCCTTAGTGTAGTATATGTAAGTCTCATAAATATATAAATATCATTGGTTTGATTAAACTCATGATAAGATTTAATTTTTTTCATGTATTTTTAAGTGAATATGAGACGCAATGAGTAAAGTTGAATTGTGAAAATTTATGTAGTATTTAAGTCCCATGATATATGTGGATATAGTTAGTTTGATCAAATTTAAATTAACAAAGAATTGATAAAAACGGATAAAGGTGTATAAAAAATTACAACCTAACATTCCTATATTAGGATTTGAATTTTTATGCATTTTTATGGATTGTGATGTAAAATATGTGAGAGAATGAGTGAAATCGAATTGTGGAGATTTTTGTGTAGGAAATGCTACGAGATACGTGAATGTGATTAGTTTGACCAAATTGAAATTTAGAAAATAATAATTAAAATGTATAAAAATTTGGTATCTACCATGCACCAAATAGTTTTTATCGAAAATTTTCAACACAGTAGTATTTGTTCGCATTAATACCATAACTTTCAAAAATTTTCTTTAGCATTAGAATCGCATACATTTTGATTTTAACCAACAATTAATAATAAATATAATTATTCTAGCTGCATAAAATTTTATTAGGAATATATCACTGTAAAAAATATACCGAATATAAAGAAATAATAAAATAAAATAAATAAAAATAAAAGTTCAAAAACCCTACCCACTGTAAAAAAATTTGAATTTTGAATTTTGAATTTTTATTTTCTTTTTTGATTTTTGATTTTAGTTTATTATTTATTTACATTTGATATATTTTTTATAATGATGCATTTCTACTAAAATCTTATGTAAGTAAAATAATTACATTTATTATTAACTATTGGTTAAAATCAAATTGTGCACATCTTATTAAAGAATTTTTTCGTAAGATGGTATTAATACAAACAAATATTATTATATTGAAAATTTTTTATAAAAACTATTTAATTAGTATCAAATTAATTCAATAAAATTAATTATGGACCAAATAAACATATATAAAAAATAAAATATAAAATTATGCAATTTAACTAAAATTTTGAACTAAGAATAGATGTCTCAAACTTTGGGACTTGATTGTGATAACCTCCAAAGGTTGGGACCTTTTGTGGGATTTACCCGAAGTTAAATTACAAAAATATCCATTGGAAAGAGAACAAAATAGTTAAACTTAAAGGAATTAACGGCAAGATTGAACAGATTGCATCCATTTGGACTAAATAAATACCAATTTTTTTGGACCAATCACACTATTTTTTTTTGGGACCTAACTTGCAGTATCCATACTTTATTTGGACTATTTGGCCAATTTCCCTTAATAGAAATGTCCCTAAAAAAAAAGAAAAATCGTCTCAAATGCCCTATCTTAAAGGTTAAAAAAATGCCCTGTCTCATTCTCTTTGTTCCAGTTGCTCTCTCACGTTTCATCTCTTCTAGTTTCTTTCTGTCTCACTCTCTATTCCAGGTCCTCTCACTTTTCCAATTTTTCTTCTTTCTAACCATCGGTGGGGCTTCACCATCATTTGCTTCGTTTATGGATGATTTGAAGCCATGGCGGGTAGATTGTAGATTTGGATTAGAATGGTGATTTAATTTGCAGATCCATTGAATTTGTTTGATGATCTATTAAATTTCATGGTGGTGCCAGACAATATTTGTAACACCCCAACTTTGAAAAGCCGGAGTACTACGAAATGTTCTAAAACTTTGACTTAAACACAAGATTTCGATAAGTTTTTTTTCCATAAAAAATTTTAAATATTCCCAAATAGATAAATACGTTCCCTGGAGATGAACAATTCGATAATCGAAATCCCTACAATGTGGAAAATAAAGATCCAACGATTATTGCAGTTTAAAATGTTCAAAAACTAAATAGTTCGAATAAAATGAATTAAAAGTCTTGATAATGCCACGCTTGCCGCTGCCGCCGCGTTGAGCTCCTCAATCTAAAAAGAGTTTTAAATAATGGGGTGAGTACAACGAAGTCATAGTCAGTGGGGAGAACAACAAAATCAGCCAACCATATCACATGCCATACACGCATTTACAATCGTGTGCATAACGAGAAGTAGTGGTGGATGCCCTTAACGACACCCCGTAAAAGATGGAAATTTGGGTCCATCACATAGTTTGGATGCCTCCAACGACATCCCGTAGGTGATTGCCCCTCACGACAATCTGTAAAAAATACAACTAGCATGCATTTCGCAATTATAAAAGCACGTAGAACATATAACATGGTCAACTAAAAATAACACGTTGCAAAGTAATCCCCACCTCAAATAGCAGTACTTGTAGGAATCCTTGAGCTAGAGCTGATGTGATAGCTAGCGCTTAACGTGCCTTGTAAATCGTGCCTAGCAGAACAATTAACATAATTTAATATTTTATTCTTAAAATTTGCACTTTAATAATTTATTCGGGTCTTAAAGTATTTAATTTAAAAGTTATAGGGCCTAATTGATAACTTTAAAAGTTGCTTTGAGTTAAACTGAAAAATAAGTATTGATTTGAGGGTGAAAATTGAAGTAATTGGTCAACTAGGGTTAATTCGAAGCTCAATCAAAACTGTAGTGGTTGGAATTGGACTTTTAAAACTTAATTTGAACCTGATTGAAAGAAATCAGTGATTTACGGACTGTTTTGAAGCTAAATAAGAACTTGGGGACTTCAGTTGTAAATTATATAAATTCAACTGAAGTGGATTAAAGTAAAATAAAAATTTTGAGGACCATTTTAAACTATTTGAAAATAGGAAATGAACTAAAGGGACTGAATTGAATAGGAGTTTAGAATAAGGGACTTGGGTTGTAAATTTCTCGAATTGGGTCTTGAAACCGGGTTTGGGCCTTCATCTTCTTAATTCCCGATCGTATACACCAAGCACAGAGACGAGAGGGATAAGGGAAATCTAGTGAAGCCGTTGCCGCATCGCCATCGCTCGATCGCCACTGCAGCTGCCACCGTCGTTCGCAGCCAGGGAGCGGCGGTGATTGAGTTGCAGCCGCGGTAGACGAGGGAAGGTAGAGTAGAGTCAACTGGCCAAAGCTTGGTGCGAAATTGAAGCGAAATTGAAGGTTTTCTAGGTGAAAATCGACAACTAAATTCGAGTTATAAGGTTCTACTATGCTCAACCGTGGTTTCCAAGCAACATAGGAGGGACAAATTAGAAGTCGAATTCGAGACTGCCATGGCCGAACCTCTGCCCAATTCGTCCCTGTTTTCCTTCTTTTTTTTTTAACACGATGAGGATGATGAACCGATTGTACTGGTATGAATCCACGAAATTGGGGATGATTAACAGTCGATTCACTATGTTTTTTTTCGGCCATTAACAGAAGAAAAAGGGAAAAGAAAAAATAGCCATGGTTGAACTAAGTACCTGATTGGATTGGCTGCGTTTCTCTGCTGTAGGAAGGAATTGGAGTGCTTTCACCTTGAGTTTTGCCAACGAACGTCCGGGGGGGAGCTTTGTGAAAAACTTGCAGATGCACACCTTTGAGAGTAAGAGATTACAATGTGCGAATGAAGAGAATGAGCGTAGCCGAGAGTTTTAAGGGGGAGAGCAGGGAAACGTAGGAGTTGAGGAGTGTTGTTGGGGCAAGGATTCTCAACTAATAAAACCCACGTGTCTATTGGGATTTGGAAATTGAATTATCTAATCCCATTTTTCAAAATCGAACTTCCTCAGATCAAGTAATCTGAATTCGACATCATCACTAAAAACTTTGACTAAAAAAAATTATGATAAGTTGGCCCAGAGGAAAATATGGTGGGCTTGAAGCCCGATTAAGTACCTTGGCCCATAATAAAAATTTCGACCCGATTAAATTATTAGATTTCATTTATTTTTGCTCTGCGAAGCTATATATTGACTGAAATTCTCATTTTAAGCGAGAAGCCGTAACAATGTCGTAAAGCGTTGAACATTTAATTTTTTTTTCTCTTGCGGTCGTTACAATCTCCGCCACTTAAAATATATTTCATCCTCGAAATTTAGACTTACTTAATTTAGAATATCCAGATACCTGGCCAAAATCTCGTCTTCCCTTTCCCAAGTGGCCTCATCTTCTCCATGTCCGCTCCACTGGACTTTAACAAGTGAAATCTCTCTCTATTTCTCAGCTTCTGAACTTTCCTCTCGAGGATCACCACTGGGGTTTCCTCGTATGTTAAATCTTTGTTGACGTCCAGCGTAGCATAGTTGCCAATGTGGCTAGGATCATAGACATACTTCCTCAGCATCGAAATATGGAACACGTTATGAACTGCTGAAAGTTCTGGCGGTAGTGCTAAACAATAGGCCAAATCACCAATCCTTTCAAGAATTTCGAAAGGTCCGATAAACTTAGGCCTCAGTTTCCTTTTCTTTCCAAATCTTACAATTCCTTTCATAGGTGCTACCTTAAGGAAAACCTTCTCTCCAATCTGGAAGTGTAAGTCCTTTCTTCTCTTGTCGGCATGGGATTTCTGTCTATCCTGAGCGGTTTTTATTCGTTCTCTGATCTTATCCACAGCTCCAACAGTTTGTTCCACGATTTCTGGCCCCAAAATCCTCTTTTCACCGACTTCGTTCCAATGGACTGGTGATCTACACTTCCTGCCATATAGAGCTTCATATGGTGCCATTCCGATGGTAGCCTGGAAGCTATTGTTGTAGGCGAACTCAACCAATGGTAAATGTGTCTCCCAACTGCCACCAAGGTCTAGCACACACGCTCTTAACATGTCCTCTAAAGTCTGTATAGTTCTCTCCGACTGACCATCCCTCTGAGGATGATAAGCAGTGCTAAAATTCAATCTGGTACCCATAGCTGTCTGTAGGCTCTTCCAGAATTTAGATGTAAATCTAGTATCCATGTCAGATACAATAGAGACTGGTACCCCATGAAGTCTCACAATCTCTCTGATATACAATTGAGCGTACTGGTCGAGGCTAAAGGTCATTTTCACGGGGAGGAAATGTGCTGACTTGGTCAAACGGTCAACTATTACCCAAATGGCGTGATGACCTCTTACTGTTCTGGGGAGTCCCATAACGAAGTCCATCGCGATATGCTTCCATTTCCATTCCGGAATCTCAAGTGGATTCAACAACCCTGACGGTCGTTGGTGCTCAGCTTTCACCTGTTGACAGGTAATACATCTTTCAACAAACGAACCAATCGATCTCTTCATATTTCTCCACCAATACCCTTTTCGCAGGTCCTGGTACATCTTTGTACCTCCCGGATGCGCAGTGTAAGGCGAAGAATGGGCTTTTTCGAGGATTTCATTTCTCAAGGTCTCGTCCTTTGGGACACAGAGCCTCCCTTTAAACACGAGAGTGCCATCTGTAGCTATCGCAAAATCCTTTATACTGCCTGCCTGTACTCGCTCCCTGATCTTGTCCAAGAACTTGTCATCCTTCTGTGCCTCTTTGATTCTGTCCCTTAATGTAGGCCGTACTACCAGGGCTCCTATAATAGTATTTGTGCGACGCGGATGAGTCACAACTTCAATCCTCATATTAGCAAAATCCATGATCAGCTGTTCTTGGCTAGTTGGCAAGGCAGTCAACTGACTCCTAGTCTTTCTGCTCAGTCGTCGGCCACGACATTAGCCTTACCCGGGTGGTAGAGGATCGTACAGTGTAGTCCTTAACCAACTCTAACCATCTCCTCTGCTCATGTTCAACTCTTTCTGCGTGAAGAAATACTTGAGGCTCTTATGATCGGTGTATATCTCACACTTGCTGTCATAGAGGTAGTGTCGCCAGATCTTTAGAGCGTGAACTACTGCGGCCAGTTCCAAATCGTGTGTTGGATAGTTCTGCTCATGAGTTTTCAACTATCTAGAGGCATAGGCGATCACTTTCCCGTGTTGCATCAGTACACAACCCAATCCTTGTTTGGATGCATCACTGTAGATCACAAATCCCTTGGATCCCTCTGGAATCGCCAACACTGGGGCTGACATCAGTTTCTGTTTAAGCATCTGAAAGCTCTTCTCACATTTGCCTGTCGACTTGAACTCCACTCCCTTCCGAGTCAACTGTGTCAAGGGACCAGCTATCTTCGAAAATCCTTCAATGAATCTTCAATAGTAACCAGCCAAGCCCAAGAAACTGTGAATTTCACCCACATTCATTGGCGTATTCCAATTTGAAACCGCCTCAACCTTGGCTGGGTCGACCTCGATACCATTGGCAGTTACAACGTGCCCCAAAAAGCCAATGCGATCGAGCCAAAACTCGCACTTCTTGAACTTAGCATATAACCTCTCCCGGCGAAGAGTCTGTAATACCACACTGAGATGCTCCTCATGCTGTGTCTTATCCCTTGAGTACACCAGTATATCATCAATTAAAACTATAACAAACTGATCAAAGTATGGATGGAAGACACGGATCATTAAGTCCATGAAGACAGTTGGTGCATTAGTCAACCCAAACGGCATTACAGTGAACTCGTAGTGACCATATCGCGTCCGGAATGCGGTCTTGGGTATGTCATTTTCTTTGATCTTGAGCTGGTGATAACCTGACCTCAGATCGACCTTAGAGAACACACTGGAACCTCTCAGCTGGTCAAATAAATTCTCTATTCGTGGCAACGGGTACTTGTTCTTGACTGTAAGACGGTTCAATTCTCTGTAGTTGATGCACATCCTCATCGACCCATCTTTCTTCTTCACAAAGAGCACTGGTGCTCCCCAAGGGGATACACTGGGTCAGATGAAACCTTTGTCTAGTAACTCTTGTAGCTGCACTTTCAATTCTTGGGGTTCCTTCGGTGCCATCCTATACAGCGCTTTGGACACAGGTGCGGCTCCCGGTACTAACTCGATTGCAAACTCTACATGCCTATCAGGGGGTATCCCCGGTAAGTCTTCAGGGAACACGTCCACAAAATCCCGCACCCACTAGCACGTCCGTCGGGGTTAGCTCTGTCGGCTGTGTATCTACCATGTTTACCAAGTACCCCTGGCAGGTACCTTTCTTCAACATCCTTTCCGCCTTCAATGCTGATACAATTCGGGGTATGGTTCCGACCTTCGCCCCAAAGAAAGAGAAATCCTCCTCCCCAGGTTTCTGGAAGAGTATCTCTCTTTCGTGACACTTTATAGTGGCATGGTTACTACTAAGCCAGTCCATTCCTAATATAATGTCAAAATCTTTCATGTCTATCACATACAGGTCCGCCTCTAAGTTCTTTCCTTCAAGTTCAAATTTAACGACTGTAGCTTTCCGTTTAACACTAATCGTTACTCCTGAAGGGATGCTAACTTCTAGGTCATCATTCACGTTTTCACATAGACTTCCAAGCTTAGCACGAAAACTAGCGGATACGAATGAATGTGCAGCGCCAGAGTCAAACAACATGATAGCAGGTATATCAAATACTTGTAACATACCTGTGATCACGTCCGTCCCATGCTCAGCCTCCTGCTGAGTCAGTGCAAACACTCTGGCATTTGCCTTCTTTCAAGTGTCCGCGCTCTTACCCTCGGGGCAATCTCCAACCATGTGCCCTGGCTTCTTGCATCGATAGCACACTCCTGAGCCATATAGACATTCCCCTCCGTGGCGCTTCCCACATTTTGGGCATGCTGGCCTGTCTGTCATGCCAGTGTCGGTCTTTCCCCTAGAGTCTCCTCCTGACTTTCCTTTCTTGTTCTGAAACTTGCCCTTTCCTTTGTCTTGGCCATTCCACTTTCGTTTCCCAGACGAATCTCCAGTCTGCGGGGCTGTTTGATCTAGTTTCAGACGGGAAGCCACAATGTGTGCCTGCTTCACAACCTGGGCATAGGTGGGGAAGCTGTGAGCAGATAGTATGCCCCCAATTTCTGGCCATAGGCCTCTCTCAAATCATCTGGCCGTAGTGATGTCAGTATCCACCAAACAGGGAGCCCAACGGGACATCTGTTCAAACTTCCTTTCATACTCAACAAGGGTCATCTTCCCTTGTTTGAGATTGATGAATTCCGCCTCTTTCTCGTCATGCAGCTCTTGGGGTAGGTACTTTTCCATCACCACCTCCTTAAATTGTGCCCAAGTCATGGCACGTCGGTCAGCCTCAGTTAAGGAGCGTTGATGAGATTCCCACATATGACCGGCATCCTCGGTCAGCATAAACTCCGCACACGACACCTTTAGGGCATCCTGGAGAGCCATGTGCTTGAAAATGCGCTCTAAACCCCGCAGCCACTCTTCCACTGCTAATGGGCCATCTCTCCCATTGAAGGAAGGAGGCTTATAGCGTCGAAACTCGCCAATAACCTGACTGGTGGCATTAGCACGAGGCAGTGGGTTGTCTGCGTTCTGGTTATTGTTGTGCTGGTTCTGATTGTTGTTTTGCTGATTGAGCTCTTGTACGGCTCTCAACAAGTCACGAAGAAGGCCAGCTTGTGTATTGCTGCGTGCCATTTCCTTAATCAACCAAAATAAGAGTCGATTTAGCATTCATTCAACTTGTTACAGAGGGATACTATCTCATGGATTAATGTACGACAAGCTCAATGAACCAATCGGCAATTTTTTTTCATTTATTATCAACTCAAGTTTCGATAAGAAACAAAATAATGAACTTGCAACAAATGTTCAAGATCCATAGCCCCAATCTCAAAGGAACCCACATGCATCATAATCCTACTGAATTAAATGAATCAAGCTTATTGAACACCTGACTAAACATCATCCAACAAATGAATAAAATCCTACTAGCTACTGCCCTAAGAGACTCTAATCTTCCCAAAGTTTCTTATAGAAGTCATCATCTGAGTCCGAGTTGGCCGGAGGTGCATCAGAACGTTTGGTCCGCTCTGTGGGCCGAGCAGCTCCCATGGGGTCGTCCCCCGCCAACGCTTGCTCATCGTCGAGCCTCTCGAGCAATCTCTTTGTGAACCCCCTATAGGAAAAGGCTAGGGAAGGAGCCCCTAAGGTTTCATACATTTCCGTGAAGACGTCACCAACAATCTCGTCCCAATCATCAGGCATCGTCCCAATGAGACGAAGGATAGCGTTAAACGGCGTAATCAGATGACCCTTCTTCTTTGCAGCAACCCACAATCTCAGCATCTCCAGGATATGTTGTTTTAGGGAATAATTCACCGGCCACACATACCAGTCATAATCACGACATTCCTGCTCAAAGGGTCTTCGGCGAACAGACTTCCTAGCTATCCGTTGACCAGCAGCTATGTCTGTCATACCAATTATGGAAAAAGGCCAGTTAGGTGACGTTTCTAATTCATTTTAGTCTAAATTCGAGGACTAAGTTTCAAGATTTTCTCAAAGGTACATAAACTAACATCATACGCTCGAGCTCAATTAACGTAGAGAGAGATAAGGTACCATGGATACAACTACAGAAATATATATATATATATATATTCATGTACTGCACAAGACTAAGCAACTTTTCACATTTCATAACATTTGTGTGCAGCAAAATCTCATAGTTTAACTCCTCATGTTGCATCCAACCTTCATCTCTTAATTTACTAAATAACGTTCTTTCGAAAATAAATCTCTTCGTTTACCTTTTCGGAGTCGGGGTAGCGTGGCAAAGCGGGCATCCATCTCAAGTAGTTCTTTTAAGTTTTTTTTTTTGCAGGTCTACAGGAAAATAAACCTTCGCTCTGATACCAAGCTGTAACACCCCAACTTCGAAAAGCCGGAGCGCTACGAAATGTTTTAAAACTTTGACTTAAACACGAGATTTCGATAAGTTTTTTTTTCCATAAAAAAAATTTAAATATTCCCAAATAGATAAATACGTTCCCTGGAGATGAACAATTCGATAATCGAAATCCCTACAATGTGGATAATAAAGATCCAACAATTACTTGCAGTTTAAAATGTTCAAAAACTAAATAGTTCGAATAAAATGAATTAAAAGTCTTGATAATGCCACGCTTGTTACGCCGCTGGCCGAGCTCCTCAATCTGAAAAGAGTTTTAACTAATGGGGTGAGTACAACGAAGTCATACTCAGTGGGGAGAACAACAAAATCAGCCAACCATATCACATGCCATACACGCCTTTACAATCGTGTGCATAGCTAGAAGTAGTGGTGGATGCCCCTAACGATACCCCGTAAAAGATGGAAATTTGGGTCCATCACATAGTTTGGATGCCCCCAACGACATCCCGTAGGTGATTGCCCCTAACGACAATCCGTAAAAAATACAACTAGCATGCATTTCGCAATTATAAAAGCACGTAGAACATATAACATGGTCAACTAAAAATAACATGTTGCAAAGTAATCCCCACCTCAAATAGCAGTACTTGTAGGAATCCTTGAGCTAGAGCTGATGTGATAGCTAGCGCTTAACGTGCCTCGTAAATCGCGCCTAGCAGAACAATTAACATAATTTAATATTTTATTCTTAAAATTTGCACTTTAATAATTTATTCGGGTCTTAAAGTATTTAATTTAAAAGTTATAGGGCCTAATTGATAACTTTAAAAGTTGCTTTGAGTTAAACTGAAAGAGAAGTATTGATTTGAGGGTGAAAATTGAAGTAAGTGGTCAACTAGGGTTAATTCGAAGCTCAATCGAAACTACAGGGGTTGGAATTGGACTGTTAAAACTTAATTTGAACCTGATTGAAAGAAATCAGTGATTGAGGGACCGTTTTGAAGCTAAATAAGCACTTGGGGACTTCAGTTGTAAATTATATAAATTCAACTGAAGTGGATTGAAGTAAAATCAAAATTTTGAGGACCATTTTAAACTATTTGAAAATAGGAAATGAACTAAAGGGATTGAATTGAATAGGAGTTTAGAAGTTAAGGGACTTGGGTTGCAAATTTCTTGAATTGGGTCTTGAAACCGGGTTTGGGCATTCATCTTTTTCATTCCCGATCGTATACACCAAGCATAGAGACGAGAGGGAGAATGGAAATCTGGTGAAGCCGTTGCCGCGTCGCCACCGCTCGATCGCCACTGCAGCTGCCACCGTCGTTCGCCGCCGGGGAGCGGCGATGATTGAGTTGCAGTCGCGGTAGACGAGGGAAGCTAGAGTAGAGTCAACTAGCCAAAGCTTGGTGCGAAATTGAAGGTTTTCCAGGTGAAAATCGACAACTAAATTCGAGTTATAAGGTTCTACTATGCTTAACCGTGGTTTCCGGGCAAGATAGGAGGGATAGATTAGAAGTCAAATTCGAGACTGCCATGGCCGAACCTCTGCCTAGTTCGTCCCTGTTTTCCTTCTTTTTTTTTTTTTTTAACACGATGAGGATGATGAACCGATTGTACTGGTGTGAATCCATGAAATTGGAGATGATTAACAGTCGATTCACTCTTTTTTTTTCGGCCATTAACAGAAGTAAAAGGGAAAAGAAAAAATAGCCATGGTTGAACCAAGTACCTGATTGGATTGGCTGCGTTTCTCTGCTGTAGGAAGGAATTGGAGTGCTTTCACCTTGAGTTTTGCCAACGAACGTCAGGGGGAGAGCTTTGTGAAAAACTTGCAGATGAACACCTTTGAGAGTTAGAGATTACAATGTGCGAATGAAGAGAACGAGCGTAGCCGAGAGTTTTGAGGGGGAGAGCAGGGAAACGTAGGAGTTGAGGAGTGTTGTTGGGGAAGGATTCTCAACTAATAAAACCCACGTGTCTATTGGGATTTGGAAATTGAATTATCTAATCCCATTTTTCAAAATTGAACTTCCTCAGATCAAGTAATTTGAATTCGACATCATCACTAAAAACTTTGACTAAAAAATATGATAAGTTGGCCCAAAGGAAAATATGGTGCGCTTGGAGGCCGATTAACTACCTTGGCGCGTAATAAAAATTTCGACCCGATTCAATTATTAGATTTCATTTTATTTTTGCTCTGCGAAGCTATATATTGATTGAAATTCTCATTTTAAGCGAGAAGTGGTAACGACGTCGTAAAGCGTTGAACATTTAATTTTTTTTTCTCTTGCAGTCGTTACAATATTCATTTGAAGGGGCTTTTATTATGGCTTTACTTCACAAAGATTATTTGAGAATTTTGATTAGTTTTGCAAATAATATTTATTTGTAATTCCAAATTCAATTCATTTGAAGGATATATATATATAAAGAGCATTTTTCCCCGCCTAAATGCATCCTCAATTTTTCCCGCCTAATAAATTTGTTTAATATAATCTTCTATTTATATATAGAATAATTTATATATATATATATATATATATATATATATATATATAATGATGATTTTTTCTTCTTATATATATTTTTTCCTTAAATCCATCTTCCCATTAGAAAAAAAGAACTCTCTTTTTATTTTTTAATTTTAATTTTTATTTTCTAATCCATATCCAACTTTCTTTATTTTTCCCCTCCATAATATATTTATATTAATGTATATATATTTTATTTTATTATTTCTACAACACTTTATCCAATCTCATAACATCTAAATACCCTCTCTATCATTTTCTCTCATTTTTTTTTCATTTTCTACATATAAAAAAATTTTTGATTTTATTTTACTCGACTTGATGAAAGCTTTAAAATAAGCATAATATTAATATATAAATTTTTATTTTTTGAAAAATTAAAATTTACCACAATTATATAAATTCGGGTCCAACCTAAATATAAATTGATAATTTTAAAGACACTTAATTGATGTTTGTGCGTAAAATTCAAATATAATGAGATGTATAAATTGTTTTAACTTTTAATTCTATTCCATATTTGATTTACTTTGAAAATAAATTAAATGAAAAATAATGTTTCAATTTGTTTATCTCGAGAATACATGGTAAAGCTAGCTTTATTTTATATTTAAAACTAAATAATTTTTTTCCTAATAAATATTTAATTTGCCAAAATAATAATTTATATATTGATATAGTACTTAAGTACAATTTCTTGTGTAATTACACAAAGTTGATAAATATTATATATTTGTGACAAATTTCAATTTTATTTTGAATCAGTAAATTTCAATTTTTTTTTTCTTTCAAATCTTCAATTTATAAGTTTATGTGTTGAACAGTATAAGGGTATTCTAGCAATTAGAATGAATTTTTGACTGATCGTTTTTTCATGATTTTCATATTTAAAAAAATAAAATTATTTAAACTTAAAAATTTCCACTAAGATTTATTTTTTATGCCATACCATTGATTAAATTTTTACACAAAAATTCAAATAAATGTATAAAATTAAAATAAAAAAATAAGATCAGACCCATTACTTAAATTTATAAATAATTAATTAATTTATAAATAACTAGCTAAGAAACAAAAACTAATTAAAACGAAGATTTAATTTTTTTGCGATGCAAAATTACGATTCATTAAAGTTGTACACAAAAATAAAAAGAAACTTGCGGACAGTTGGCCCGAGTTTGAGACAAAATCCCACCACTACGATTCCCAATTTATACTAAAAAATTTAAAAATTAGATTGGACCCAATAATTAATTTTAAAAATAATCAATCATTTTTATAAATAATTAGCTACGGAACAAAAATTAATTACATATACCAATTTCTATAAGATTTAATTGTTGTGTGATGAAAAATTACAATTCATTAAATTTTTACATAAAATTAAAATAAATGTGTAACATGAAAATTTAAAATTTAGCTTGGACCCTTTAATAAATTTTAGAAAGAATTTATTATTTTTAAAAATAATAATTAGCTAATAAATGAAAATTAATTAAAATTAGCGATTTCACTAAGATTTAGTTTTGGCAGGATAAAAATTACAATTCATTTAATGCTTACATAAACATTAAAAGAAACGAGCAACATCAATTTTTTTTAATTAATCATTCAATTGTAACATTAATCAATTTTTTAATTAATTGAATCGATATCTATATCTTTTAAATTTTAGGATATCTTTTTAATTATAAGATATTTTTAAAATTAGATTCACATAATTCTTAGAATTATGGCTATGAAGCAAATTATTTTGGAAATAATTAATTTTTTAGGAATAATTAAATTAAATAAAAAAATTAACTATACTTATGTAAACAATAATTAATTAAGACAATAAATTCCATTACTAATATTTTGTTGTACACATGTTCAATGGACAAAGATTGATCAAAAAAATAATTAATTACATTCTTAAAGGGGGAAATATAATTAATTTTAAAAAAATCATTAAATTGAAGCAGGTTTTCCCTAAAAAATAAAAACAAATCTTTTAAATTGTAATATATCTTTTAAATTACAAGATTTCTTCAAAATTAGGTTCATACAATTTTTAACAATGTAAATATTAAAATGGTTATTTTCATAAATAATTAATTATTTTCATAAATAATTGTTAAAATGAAAATCAATTAAAACGAATTCTATTACCATTAATTAAATTTAATAATCCTGTTATTATTTAATTGGACTTGGTTTTAGTGGGCAAAAATTTGACATGGTTTCGTTGGACAAAAATTAATCAATTGTATTGTTAAAATAGAAAAATAGCATTAATTAAAAAATAAATTAAAATTAATTAGATTACCATTGTTAACTAGATTTTTCCTAAAAAATGAATGGCATCTTTTGACATGCAAGATATCTTTTTAATTATAAAATATCTTTAAAATTAAATTCGTACAATTCTTAAAACTGTGATTAAAAAACAAATTATTTAGAAATAATAAATTTTTTTACAAATAATTAGCTAAAAGTAAGAATTAATTAGAATTAATTATGTTACAATGAATTATATTTCTTAGATTTAATTGGATATATTTTCATTTGATGAAAATTGAGAGAGTTTTATTAGACGAAAATTAATCAAAATTAATTAAATTACTAAAAGGGGGAAATATAATTATTTCAAAAAATGAAAATTTATTAAATTTAATTAGATTGCTACAGGGAAGAAAAATGCGCTTACCAAATTAATTTATCTTTTTAAGTATTTTAAAATAAAATTAAGTTAACATCTATGAGATTTTGGATTCTTAGAATTGGGTTGTTACATCTTATTGTAAAGTAAGTCGACTGATCATTAGTCCCAAATTAACTTTATTTACCTTTTTAGTATCATTTTTTTTCAAAACATGCTTTTCTTTTAATTCTCATATGTTTTTATATTTTCTATAATATTTCTTTTGAGTTACAGTTGATGGCAAAATATTAATATTTCTTTTTGTATAGTTACGGTGATTCAAAGGACTTGCTCATTTTTTTTATTTTGTTAAAAGTAACAAACTCTAAAAATAAGTTTTCGAATAGTATTATTTTTTATTTTGGCACTACTCGAACCAATAATTATATAATAATTCTTTGGTTCAATAGGTCCCGTCTGCTAGGGAATAAGTTTAATAATTCTTGCTTGGTTATCGACTCAATCAATTATTAGAATTATATGACTCAATTAGAATATTTTAACTGACTTTCGACTATGTTAAATATTTATCTAAGTTTCTATCTCCTAAATAAATATTAAAAATCCTACCTACTTTAAATTAGTTAATTTATTTCAAAATTTTCCAATTGAGATTTTTAAATTTTTAAATATCATCAAATAGATTGTATATTTTAAGTATTAATCATATATATTTCAATTTATTTGTCTTATCCAAATTAATTTAAATGTTATATCAAATCATTCAATATTTTAATATGCCAATATGTTAAATTAGTAATTTTATACCTAATATGTTAATACATGTGTTTAGTATATTTAGAAGGTATTTATTGTAGAAATAAAATGTCGAAATAAAAGTCTTCAATTAAACTATCACAATGGGGCGTGCACGGGGATGAGAATTTTCTAGCGGGGCAAGAACGGGGAATGGAAGTTTGCAATTCTCATATCACCCTCGCTCGCCCTAGAGTAAATAAGGATGGGTTATAATGAGGACAAGTGTTTCCCAACATGGCAGGAACGGGGTGTTAGGGTCTGTCGGACATTACTCACTACATTATTATTTTTATAATATATCTATACTGATTATATTTCATAATTAAAATTTAAAAATCATTATTTACATATTAATTGTTAATAATGTACATCATACTGATGTATAATTAATATCTCCAAAAATTTATAATTGCATATAATAAATTTTAAAAAAATTTTAAAGAAAAAGCAATGAGCTCTACTAATATTGGTAGAGTTATTTTGATAACTATAATATTTAATGTTATTTTATTTTGAATTTATATTAGTGGATTAATCTTGCAATGAGTAAAAAATTATATATTATAACAATCATTGCTATAAATTATCATCTCGTGCAAAGCACGGGTGTAAATGCTAATTAAGTTACTATTCTATGGACAATAGTAAATTAAGTTGTGTGGATTTTCATGAGTTGTTCCTTGCATACTTGCAGGATGGATTAGTACAAAATATAGAAGAAACTTTTTCAAAATTTTTATAGAATTGTTTCAAGTTAAATTATTTAAGTTTATTGTTGTAACTCATTCTTTATTTTAATTATTTTTTTAGATTTTATGTTAATATTATTAACATCTATCAATATCATTATCAGTTGAAAATTTTATCTCCCGTGCAACGTACGGGTGAAACAGCTAGTATATATATTTACATATATATTGGGCTATTCAATTTGTTTTCATTAATTTCTGTAGTTGTAGCTTTTGACTAGTTCTTTATTTCCATATTCATGTGGTTTGTTTTCTTCAACTTTCTTCCCATGTTGTGCTGGTTGGAAAATTACCATCCTCTATTGATCTACCATCTATGGAGTATGGAATATGGAAAAATCCCAGTCTTCTTCATTTTGCAATATATGTGTATACATCTGGTATATATATTGACAAAAGGAGGGAACGCCTACACTTGAAGAAATTTCATCTTTATTTTCACTTTCATTTGCTAGATTTAAGGTTTCTCGAAAATGAAAATAAATTGAAAAGTTATTTTCTTAATTGTTGAAAGATTTGTAAGAATTAGGGGTCTTGATTAAAAATAAAAAAAAATTGGAAAATAATATATTGAATGCTTCTTTCTAAAATTTAGTGTTTTTTTTTCTATAGTACATGTGCCCGTGATTAGTCTTTTATATCCAATTTTGGCTCTTGTGACTTACTATGGCAAATTAGTCTCTTGATGAATTACATACAAAAAAAAGAACTTATATTTATCGTGATGAATTGTTATATATGCAAAAATCGAAATTTTATTTAATGCTTATTTCCAAAATTGAATTTTTTTTATTTGAATGATAAACTAACGATTAATAATATATCGTTCCTATTATTAAAGTGTGAATCTCCTTTTACTGTTCATTATGACGATGCAAAAACGACGTCGTTTTGTCACTATCAAAGCCAAAACGATGTTGTTTTCGTACTCCCAAAAAAACACGTGGATCCTGCCAACCCACCAACAGATCCGACTCAACTTACTAATTCTGTACGATACTTGTTCTAGGGTTTTCATTCACGCTGCCCTATCTTCCCTTTTCAAAAAAAAAAAAAAAAAGAAGCTCTCCAGCTGCAGTCCCACAGCCTCTGCTATAGTGCGTACCTCCGTCCAACATTCGATTTGGCCTACGGCTACCTCAGTCGAGCTCGATCTGCCTCGTTCCTTTCAAAAGAATATAGGTAACTTCTTGTTCTTTACCTAATAATGTAGATCTGAGATTTTTTATTTTCGATTCTCATCTTTTCAGGTTGTTCAAATTCTGCTACAAGCTAGGAGGAGCTACATCTATGCTAGATTTGCCTTTGCCTTGCCCTGAATCCAGTCTATCAATGCCTTCGTTATTCCAGAGTGCCGCCACTATGGTACCAAAATTCGTCCAACCTTCGATTTCGACTACTACAAGCTCAACAGACTTAGATTCTGGGTTAGATTTACCTTCGTCTTCGCCTAAATTAGGTGTAGCGACGCCTCTGTTGCTGCAAATGAAGAAATGTACTTTCTTTCTTTACCCAATAAGGTAGATCTATATCTCCATTCGGTGCTATAGCCTCTAATAAATCTTTTTGTTGCATTATTTGGTTACTAATGTTTGTGTTCTTTGATTACTTGTCTTTTCAGTCTAATAATTATTCTATGTACAGCGTTTCAATTCACCTCTTCTTTCGGTATGTCTTATTTTTGCTTCCTTTGATTTAGTTTTTTTTTTTTTACGAAAATATACAGTCATTTGTATCCTCAGTTGTTTTGCTCATTTATATTTTATTATATAACCAACATTGACCTAAAATTTAGTACTATCTTTGTTTCCAATAACCAAAGGTTGGTTTAGTTCTTTCAATTATTTATACTTTATAAGAGAGATTTATTGATTTTGATGTCTTCATTATATGCTTAAAAGAATGGATTTTTCTTATTTTTTAAGTTTTGATGGATTTTTGTTTTCTTTTTTTTTTTAAGTTTTGCTTTTAATTTTTTTCCTCTAAGTGTTTGTTGGCTATTGCTAAGTTTTGTGTGTTCATTAAATTCTATGGCTGGCCAGTGCCTTTGGTTCCTTTTTCCTTCGTGTGTCTCTTGAAAAAAATTCCATGGTTTTCCATCACTTATTCCTAATTATGTGCTGATATTTTATGTTTCATTTGATAGCGACTTGCATTTTATGTTTTATTTCACAATGATTTTGCCTTCTTACAAAAGTTTTTCTGCATATTTTAGGTCATTAGAGCTCTCGCGGAACACTAAAATTTGCTGCACATTTAATTAGCTGGACATTTGTTAAGGGTTGCATAAATTTCCTACTTCCCTTCTTCTCTCCTCAAGGAATAATTTGTTTTAAGCATTTTTCTTATGTTTTTTTTTCCAACAAAAAAAAAGAGTTACGTGCCTTTTTGTTCCCCCCAAAAATGCTTCTATGCATGTTGATGATGTTTGTTGTCCCAGGAGTCGATTTGATTCTCCTTTTCTATGCTTTATGGTGGTGTTTGTCCTTTGAAATTCAAATTAATGTTTTGTTGAATTCCTAATTTATTTAGCCCTTCTGGTTATGGTTTGTTTTCACTTACTTTTTTCTTTGACAAAAAAACCAAAAATAAAAAATAAAAAAATTCATGTCTATGTATTGGTGCTATATATTGTCTGAAAAGGTATTTTTATTTTTTCTCATTGTGTTTGTTGGTGGATTTCCTGTTGTTGTCCCAAGCAGTGCGCCCAACCTTAATCCTACTTCATGCATGTTCTTTGTCGTTTAACATTGTAGCTGGAAGCCTTTAGAGTACAAGAATTATGTATGAATTGTGAAACATGCGTCTAAATTGTGAGACAGTTAAAATATCTTTTTTTTTCTATCTCCATCCTCTTTTTCCTTTTATTGCTTTTATTCTGCTTATTTTTTGAATAGTTGACCCTAAACCTTTTTCTGATTTCAGTTGCTTGCATTCTCATGGAATCAAATTCTTATGAAAGATGTATCTTGAGTTTTTTATTTCTTCATACTTCAACATCGGTGAAATAAGCCGTTTCCTTGTCAATTGGCTTTAAGGAAACACTTTTTTACAGCATAGATTGTTGTTCTCATATGTTGAAACTTGTTTCGACAATTTAAAAGGTTATTTTACACAATTTGAAATTAGATGATTCTTCAATTCATCAAAGTTCAGAATCAATGTACTGTTTATCTTTTATAGTATGAGCAGTTTGTGTGTATCTGTTGGTTTTCCTGTTTCAACTATATGTTGATATTAGTGATATTTTAATGGTTTGTACACGCATTGGGCAAACAAATGTTTTGGTCGCCTTGAATTTTGCAATCAATATTTGATTTTCTACCACATTTTCATGTGTTGTAATGTTGTGTACCCATTTGTATTCTGATCAACATTGAATTTTGGAATCAAGACGATGTATATCCATTTTGACTATAGTTTCAGGGGTGCTTCCCTGATTCATCAATTGTACAAGTATGATTTTTTCTATTTATTTGTTATTTTGTATTATTACAGAGTTAATGGTCTTTTATAGACATTCAAAATTTGTACTTTCCTTTTCCTTTTTTCCCACTTTTTCCTTATTCTAACGGTGTATATAATTTTTTCTATAGGTTCATGCACCTCTTCCATCTATCGTTAATTGTAAAGGAATGAATACTTATACTGATTCCGACATCTTTATATTATTAAACTTAAAGTGCCACCTAGGCAAATGTGCCTAGGTGGCAGTGCCATGTTTGGCACTATTCTTAAGAAATTAATTAGTTTTCTAATTTAATTTTTCTACTTGCCTTATTTAGTATTGTTTTTATTTTATATTTTTTATCTCTGTATTTTATTTTTTCACATATATTAAAATTTTAGAATTAATTTAAATAAATTTTTTAATTCCTTTATATTTAGTGTTGCATGTATTAATAAAAATGTGATAAGAAACCAAAATCACAATTTAGAGTATCTATCAAATTAATTTTGGAAATGAGAATTAATATTTTCTATATATTTTTTAATTTTAATATATATATATATATATATATATATCTTTTTATGAACAAAAGTTGAAGCGCCAACTTGGCATAATATCACATTGGCAGTGGTTTTCTATTTTGGAAAAAACTTTTTACATATTTAAAAAATTAAATAAAAATTCTCTTTTTTATTTTTACCATGTTAAAATGTAGTTTTAAATGATTTTCACAGATAATATACATTGAGCAGTTCAAATAATGGGTAATTATTTTAGACCAACTATTGAGTAGATAAATAATTAAATCAATAATTAATAATTAGTTAATTAGAAAAGAAATAGAAAACAATCATTTCCATGTCCCATTTCCTCATTTCGCAAGCCGCTTTAAAAAATAATTATTAAAATTATCATTTAATTATCTCTTCATTTTTTGTAAAAAATTACAAGTATACAAAATCAAGTTTTTCAAATTTTTTTACATTCAGTATTGCAAACATTAATGAAAATATGATCAGAGATCAAAATTACAATTTACAATCGTAATTAAATTAATTCTAAAGATGATACTTAATTTTTTTATATACATTTTAATTTTTGAATTTATTATATATTGTAAGTTGTGCTAACTTGGCACAATGTCATGTTATACTGGTACGCATTTTTAAAAAAAAATCAAATTTACAAATAAATCATAAATCCTATTTTATTTTTAATTCGGTCCTTTTTTAAAAAAATGATTTTATACAATTTTTTTTAAAAATAGAACAAACAAACAAAAAATAATTTTTAATTCAGAAATAAATGTTAATTATTTATTCTTTTCAAATTTTGATTCTATATACAAATGCATTTAACTATAATATTTATCGATTGATGCTGTTTGTTACTAAATAAAAAGAAGAAAACTCGAATTATAGCACGTGTTTATTTAAAAAAAGAAAGATTTTGACTCAAATTGAATATAACAAATAGACTATATTTTGTTGATTGATATTATTTGGTACTAGTGTTTTCACCCGCGCGTTGCACGGGGAGACGTATGCCATTTATTATTTTCATTTCTATGTTGCACGATAGATTTAAATTGGAGAAAGTAAACGATCAATAAAAAACTATTCTATTCTCTATAGCTCTTCACCCGAGTTTCGAAAATTCTTGAATTACACCGATCATTAGAAGTAGATAATTTCATTAAATTAAGAATTGAGATTAGTATCTGACGAACTCAATCTAGAAGAAATGTCATCGTCAATCCCAATTTGTTAGTCGAACGATATTAAATACTTTTGCTTTACTTGTAAGTTTAGTATAAGGACAAAAAGTGAAGACACTAATTTTCATTAATAATTTAATTCAATTACAATAATGGTACTTAGATTAGTATAAGGATAAAAAGTGAAGACACTAATTTTCATTAATACTTATCGCTTCTTCTCACTGAGCCAAGCTTGTTCGGCCATGTTAAGCATGAGCTACAATTTCGACTGCAGCTCTATACACAGGATAATGGATAATCCAAACACCAAGAAAGTAATTTTGGCAAGCCCTTTTCCCATTGCACAACGCAGAATCAATAGGATTTTCCCTTTCCATGCCCAATTCAAACAATTACACATGCATAAATTAAGCCCTCAGTATCCTTTGTAGCTCATGCTTCCCAAAATTTTAACTCTTTTCAAATCAAAAAGGTTAAGAATTCACCTTCTTTTATAATCTACACAACAATGTCAATAACTTTACAACAATGTCTATAACTTTTTGTATTTCCAAAGAATAGCACCAAGAAATAATCTTTGCACAAAAACAACAAAAAATAGAGACTAAATTCAATGGAATAGTCAACGTGCACATTTTATAAAAGAAATCAACTGTTGAGTCAATTATTGGTCATCTTAAAAACTCTTTCTCGGGTTCCATCTTGAAAATTGGTCATCTGCAATGAAAAACAATGACATTGGTGTTTTTTCTTTTTGCATTTTTGGATGGGTATGCAACTGTATAGATGAATACCCTACAATTGTATAGATTATCATGACTCCCTTCGTCGGATATCTCCAAATATCCGATGAAGTTTGAATCAACTGCATCTTTCTTCAATATTGATTGACAATATTCCCCAAATTAACCCAAGGTCCCAAGCAACTATCGAATAAATGATCCAAGAAACATTTCCCCATCACTGGATTAGATTCCGTAACTCGCTATACAAAAACAATAAAACATGACTCGCTGTACAAAAATAATAAAAAACCAATGAACCAGGAAAATAGCGAAAGAAATGTTTGAAGATCAGATCAAACAATGCCACCTAAGCTTTTTGCTTGAGTGGAAATTTTCAAGTTCACCTCTTCAATCTGAAAAAGCCAAAGCCACAACAAATTAAAAGCCAAAGTTCACCTCTTCACACTTACTTTCCAGATTTCCATAAATAAATTGGCAAAGAACACCTTAATCTCAATTGGTTCATCCCCAAATTAAGCAAAACACGAGACAAAACACAACCAGGCGCACATTAATCTCAGTGTGAAAATGCATTTATGCAATTACTTGGCTCGATCGAATCAGCTATACAGAAACAACATGGTTATAAAGAAGAGCACAACCAATAATCTCATTAAAACTCATGCCATAATCACATCAATTGGCCACCATTTGGTTGTGTTCTAGATTAATAAAGAACAAAGACATCCAATACCATCATTGAAACTGCACCTACTTGCATAATTGATTGAAAAAAAGCAAAAGAAAAAAGATAGAACAAAAACATAAAGAAACCTAAAAACACAAAACCAGACTAAGAATTGGAAACCAACAGAGGAAAAAATCCCATGGGGAATTATCTATTTCCTTGGGCAACCTAAAAATACCCTTTTTTTTGGTTGAAAATTCAGAGCTTCAGCCTTCAGATAAGCTTTGACCGAGAACCTACAAGAATTTTACACTTTGAACCTATACTTAACATGGTGAATTATCTATTTCCTTTTCGTATATGATCAAGGCACTTCCAGATTCACTATTCAAACAAAATAAGAATTTACTTGCATTTTTGTATTACCTTGCGATGAGATTTCAGAGGAGAGCGGCTTAGGAATTCTCCAAAATTCATGAACCACACATTCTTGATTTCTTCCCATTCCCTTCATTTGAGAAGTTGATAAAGAAGATTCGCAGGGCTTGTGGGAGTCGTTTCTCTTCTATAAAAACAACGAAAACATAGGTGAGAAAAAGATTAGAATTCAAATCGGAATGAATATGTGTGAGATTTTTGAAGATACAGTATGAATTAATACGCGTGAAATTAGAATTCAAATCCAAATGGGAGCCGTGAGTTTAGGGAAAGATTATTACGCGTGATCTTGCTGTGATATGGTAGAAGGCAGTTTAAACGAAACCGTGAGTTTAGGGATAGATTGGGCAGTTTGAAAGCTGGATTGACAGAGCCAACTTTAGGGGAAGATAAGAAGCTGCAGAATTTAGGTATATCTGAATTTAGGGAAAAATTAGACAGAGTCTGATTCTCCTACGATGATGATTGACAAAACAAAACAACTAAAATTGATTTAATAATTAAATAATATTTAATTAATTGTAAAATTGACAGGTTTGAGCTGGAAAGCGTGCTCATTTTATTAATATATAGATTTGATTTTATTAATTGTTGACTAACAGCGGCATAAATAAAATAAAAAACTCGATTTGGATATGATCGGAATTAAATTCAATATTCAGCATTTGTATATTATAATAATAAAAAAAATTCGAGCAATAATCACATAAAAAAGGAGAAAACTTGAGTTGGATATGGTTCGAATTCGATTCAATATTCAATATCAATATATCATAATAACAAAAGTCAAGGGAAATCACTTTTGCATATTGGTGTTTTGTTAAAAAAGCCGATATTTAGTCATGTCAGTTATACGACACAGTATCTAGAGTTAAAAGTCATGCAGATTTGAAGGTTCTTATATATAATAGAGACGAAAAGACAACAGAATAAATGATGAATGTTTTCAAAACGTATTTCAAAAATTTTAATTTTTTACTTACTTTGATTCTTCTCTTTTTATTTTTTTAAAGTAGCTGCGATATGAGCTGCGGCTAAGGCCACGCAATTCAATACGCAGTTAGTAAGACTCAAACATGAGACTTTTAGGTCCTCAACCTTTATCCTCCTAACTAATTGGATAAGGTCTAATTGATAATTTACTTTACTTCTTAATAGATTTAATTGTTTAATTCGTATATTTTAATTTTATTTGAAAAACATTATAATCTTCCCGTGGATCGCACGGGCGTAATACTAGTTTATTACATTATAGAAATTAGAAATACATTCCTAGAATAGAGTACGTAAAATGTTTTAGGAAATGACTCATATACCTTTATTTTAATTATTATAGAAACTACTCCCACCTATTTCTTAGTGATATTAATGTTCCTAAAATGAATGAAATTTGCTTTAGGTTTTGGATTTAAATTTGTACCCGGTGAAAGCATATTGCGCCTTTTGCATCACTGCTACTATAGTTGGAGCTTTTGCCCATCAAGTTGTTGTCATTTTAACCACAGATTCGTCTATAGTCTCTTTACTCTCTAACATAAAATACATATTTTAAAACCAAAGTAACAATGTTTGTTTTGCTTTTCCTTTTTTTCCCATGAGACAGATAACCTTAAGTAATTCCTATTCCTGGGTTTTGTTAGTTTCTATCATTTCTTCAATCTGGGTTTTGTTAGTTTCTATCATTTCTTCAATCTAGGAATAAGCTGCCACTATTCATTTCCGATGATGGGAAAAAGCCTTATTAACCAATACATCTCCGGAACAACATATTTTTTGGACATATTTTACTGTCCAATGGTGTCTTTATTACAATTTTTTTTGACTTTGCCCAATCAAAACTATTCGGTTCATTACATGAATTCTAATTTCCATTCATCTTTGTTCCTTGATCAGAAACGACACATTTGTTTGAACTTGGCCTCTCCAAAGTGCTTACTGTATATATCATAAATGTGAAAGTCAATTTTTGTTTGTACATCATTTAACCGCAAAAACTGCTCCGTTCATAACAACACCATACTTTTGCAGCTATTAAATGAAAATTTTAAATGTTTTTGTGCAGTATTTTTTCCTTTTTCAAAGTTCATTTATGCATACTGAATAGTTTTAAATACTTATTCATTTAGCAAAGTTGTTGTTTATTTGAAAAAGGCTTTTCATTTCAGCTAAAAAACTGCCGTGTTGTTAACAATGCCATTCTTCTACTATTGTAAAATAGGATTTCAACATGCTTTGGTGCATTATTTAATCTCTATTCAAAACTCAGTTATATGTGCTAATCGACTTGCACTACTAGTTCACATTTTCCACACTTGCTGTTCATGTTGGAAACGTTTGAAATGACATGTTTCATGGAATTTTGTCGTACCAACTTAATTTCATTTAGCTATAGCCTATTGGACCGCAACTAATAATAAATTGAATCTATTCACTACTTACAGTATTATATTATTGTAAGAGCCTCTTATTTGGTCTTGCATGAATGCTTAGATAAGAATGCTGGAGCATGTCTAACCTTAATTCTGCCTTATGCATTTTCTTGTTATTACTATTACATTTTCTTTTTGGTTTTCATCTTAGTTACTATGACCCTATACCTTTCTATTATTTCAGTTTATTCAGTTGAAATGGAATCAAAATCATCTCAAATACGTAAAGATCTTCTGAACAAAAGATGATCAGATGTTTATGCCACAAAGAAAGACGAACTCAATGAGAAGCGACGCAAATGCTGGGCTGAAAAGAACAGATAGAACGTAGATAGCTCTAATGTAAGAGTAGGCAAAAGATGTCGGACTTCGTCTTTGATAGGTATAGTCTTGTGTATCTTTGTATTAACAGCCAATAGTTCAATTTCTACATAACGATTACTCTTATTGACCGATACCTTCTTCTTTTTTTTTTCAACATTTTGAATTTTATCCTATAAGGAACATTTGATGCTGAAAGTGTAAATGAACCATTAGTTCCTGAACTCGTAAGGCCTTCAAAAAATCCAGATAGTTGTCTTTTCTATATATCACGTGATTTCTACTATTTTCATCACTATCTGAGAATTTTTTTTCTTTGTCCCTTTTGCTAAATGCCAGATGGTTCTTCTGATTGTTTCAATGTATCTACAACTGTAGTATTGTATACCATCAATAGCAACCACCTCATACTACATTGCACACTTTTTCACGTATCCATATCATAGCAGCAGTTCCAAATGAACCATTTTGTTTGCCAAAAGGGTTGTTCTGCACTCACTGTAATGCCAAAAATTTTGGAAAGAAATGGATAACTTTTGTTGTAAAGGTAGTCAGATCAAAGTATGCTCAAATGAGATGCCAAATGATCTTAGGGAATTGTTCCTTTTGAACATAGATTTAGCACTTGAAGTCCGTAAAATTTGTAGAAGTTATAACAATCATTTTGCTTTTACGTCTTTCAGTGTGAATTATGATAAAGATCTTTGCAGAATGAACAATGGTATATATACTTTTAGAGTACAAGGGCAGGTGCATCATCATGTTAATACATTATTACCTAGAGAACAGAGACCTTCACACTTGTAATTATACTTCTATTATACTTAACATGAGATCGATAATAAAACTAGCATGTCTCCAAAATTTGATGTGGATGTTATGAAAAGATTAGTTGAAATATTACAAGTGAATCCATATTCTCAATTTTTTCTCCCTTGGTGAACTCCAATCTTTAGACTCAATTAGTATAACTCTACGAGCAAATCTAGCTCTTGATCAAAGAATTTTTAATAAACCTTTTGTGCATCTCAAGTGGCTGCCATTTGGGTGGAGGATGAGTCCTTTCATAATGTTAGTAACAAACAAAATACATCACGTCAAATACTATTATGAATGTTATGATCCTTTACGATATCCTCTTTTGTTTCCTTATGGAGAACCTGATTGGCATGAAGGTATAAAAAGATTAGTAAAAACTAAAAGTTGTAGAAACCAACCAATATCTAATCCTTTGTTTGATGTCGATGCATCTGTTGGTAAGCTCCTTTCATGAGAATAAATAGGTGCTTTGACATTTGCATTTGCTTATTTGTTTAACAATTACTTTCTGCTTGTTTCC
This sequence comes from Jasminum sambac, assembly GCA_018223645.1. Classification (NCBI taxonomy): domain Eukaryota; kingdom Viridiplantae; phylum Streptophyta; class Magnoliopsida; order Lamiales; family Oleaceae; genus Jasminum; species Jasminum sambac. The sequence goes on along the minus strand of CP073644.1, from coordinate 9,390,855 downwards.
ATGAAATTCTTATTCACATAAGGTATTCTTCTTTATTTATTATTTAAACATAATGCAACCCAAAATATTTTGTATTCTACATGATGCTGTAGTTTTACAAATGAATCACTCACGAGGTCAAATTTCGTTGATAGAATACTATTGCTACAAATTGCAGATTCGCAATTCTGGTACATCTGTTATCCTTCACACAAGCATATTATTACAACAGTATGTTGTTGACATGTGTGTTAAGATCGAATCTGCTAGATTAGATTATTTTCGAAACAATCAAAAACATGTCAGAGCAGACTTGTATCAAGGTGTCATCGATTGTGTCAATGAGGGTGAAATTACTAGGTGAAAATGTAGGAAAACGAATTGTTTTGCCCGCATCCTTTATCGATAGTCCTAGAGATAATTATAAATATTATATGGGTGGAATGGATTTAGTTCAGTGTTTTGGTAAACCTGATTTATTGGTCACAATGGCATGTAACCCAAATTGGCTTGAAATTAAAGAAGAATTATTATACAATGATGAACCACAGAATCGATCAGACTTCTCGAGTATCTAGGGCGAAACTAGAAGAGTTAAAGAACAATATTCTTAAGAAAGAGATTTTTGGCCTCGTAGCTTTTTTTTTAAAGAGGACTACCACATGTACATTTTCTTATTATTCTAAAACAAAACTATAAAATTTCCTCTCCAAACATAATAGATGCAGTTGTGTCATGTCAAATTCCAAACGAAACTGAACATCAATATTTACGTAGTCGCATTGTTAAACACATGATGCATGACTCATGTGGAACTTTAAACTCGAAAAATGTCTGTATGGAACATATATACTGGAAAGTGTAAAAATAAATACCCAAAAGAATTTGTACAACTCACATCTATTGGACAGAATTCTTATGCAACATATAAGCATCCAAATGATGGCGAAGTTGTCAAAATTTGTGGCCAATATTTAGATAACATATGGGTGTTTCCATACAATCCATATCTATTGCCAAATTTTGATTGTCATATTAACATTGAAATTTGCTTGACTACTAAGGCAATAAAATACATGTACAAATATCTATACAAAGGCCATGACAGGATAGCTTTTACTCTAAGTGTTAATGAACCAGAATAAATCAATGATGAAATTAGTCAATTCCAAAATGCATGGTGGATTTCAGCACTGGAAGCAATGTGGCGAATATATAGATTCCATTTATTTGAAAATGGCCCGTTAGTAGTTACTTCACAATTGCACCTATGACCTACCAGATAAACAAACAGTCACCTTTAATGATCGTGACAACCTAACCCACATTGCAGACCAATGATTTTTGCAACACACTATACTAACTGAGTACTTTCGAATGAACACCACTGATCCTAAAGCAAGAACTATCTTGTACAAAGACTTCCCACAATATTATGTTTGAGATCCTCAATCACGTTCTTGGGAACCAAGACAAAAATATTGTTATTGGTAGGATAGTTTCTATTTCACCTAATGAAGGAGAGTGCTATTATTTACGGCTTCTGCCAAACCATATAAAGGACCTGCATGGTTTGATGATTATAATAAGGTTGATGGTTTTATAGTTAAGTCTTTTCATAGAGCTACTATAATACATGGTTTACTAAATGACAACAAGAATTGCAACCAATGTATGGTTGAGGTTGTAATTTATCGAATGCCACATTCTTTGTGCCAATTATTTGCTACAACATTGTTATTTTGTGCTCCTAATGATCCTCTAAATCTTTGGATGACATATTGGCTGAAGAATGCACGTTGAAATGTATAAACAACATTCTCGAACTATCGGGGAGAAACATTAATGATTACAGCTTAGTTTCCTACAATGTTTGCCAGAATGAACAAGAAAAATTGGCTTCTGTGATCGCTGAAGAAAATATTGACTTTGGTTCTGATACAAATGCAAACTTAATCCATGATAAATTAAATAATGAAGAAAGAGAGGCGTATGATACAATCTTAGAACATGTTATTACCAACCAACCTAGTGTTTTTTATTGATTGACTGGGTTGAATAGGGAAAAGATTTTTGTACAAAAGTCTTTTAACACCCTTCGAATCTCCTCGCAACAGTTTCTTTTGGGGTGGCAGGCTCGCTACTTCCTGGTGGATAGACTACTCATTACCATTTTAAAATACCTCTTAAATTATTAGAGAATATTAACTGCTCCATAACAAAACAATCAGCCCTCGGTAAGCTCATAGTAATGAGTAAACTAATTATTTGGGATGAGGCACCAATGGCTCACAAATTTGCTATAGAAGCTTTACATAAATTGCTACAAGATTTGATGTCGAACGATTTACCATTTGGTGGAAAAGTAATTGTTTTTTCTAATGACTTCAGAGAGATACTACACTACAAGAATTTTGATTTTTCGTTACAAACTTTCTGCAAACAAATTAAAATTTATAACTAAAAACTACCTTTCCCTACAAAGAAAACTATTTTGTAGACGTATGATTTTGGCTACAAATTTTTCGCAAACAAATTAAAATTTGTAGCCAAAAAAAATCTTTCCTCACAAAAAATGAATTTTATAGGCAGATAATTTTTCATACAAATTAAAATTTGTAACCAAAGATTACCTTTCCCCACAAACAAAATGATTTTGTAGGCATATAATTTTCGTTGCAAATTTTTTGTAGAAAAATTAAAATTTGTAGCCAAAAAATATTTTTCCCCACAAAAAATAAATTTTGTAAGCATATAACTTTTCCTAGAAATTAAAATTTGTAACTAAAGATTACATTTCCCTACAAAAATTACAATTTTGTAGGAATGCAATTTTTCCTACAAATTTTTTCTATACAAATTATAATTTATAGCTAAATGATATCTTTTCCCGTAAAAAATAGATTTCATAAGTATCTGATTTTTCTAACGAATTAAAATTTGGAGTAAAAGGTTACCTTTTCCAAAAAAAAAAAGACGTTGCAGGCATGTGATTTTTAGTACAAATTTTTCACAAATAAATTGTAATTTGTAGCCAAAAGGTATCTCACCCCCTAAAGGTTTTGCAGGCATATGATTTTTTCTATAATTTTTCGGCATGTGTACACAAATGTTACATTTTTGAGAAAAAAGAATTGTAGCCACATGATTTTGTGTGCAAATTTTTTTGCAGGCAAATTGAACTTTGTAGTTAACTAATTGTAAGATTTACACTCATAACTTATATATTATATTATATTAATGAGAATGACAATGAGTAACAAGAAATTAAAATAGCCTAGTGGTTGAGATCTTAGTTTCTCAACCATGAGGTCTAAGGTTCAATTCCTATGCATTGCATATTCTTGAAGCTAATTAAGTAACTTGTAGGTTGGGTTGGGTTGAGTTGAGTTAAATAGATGGCTAGCTGGTTGGGTAAAAAATTATTTTTTATTTATTTTTGAAATATATAATTTGTGAGAAGAGACATTAGGAGACAAAGCATATATGTGGCCTCTACCCTTTCCCAACGAATTGCATTTATCTCCAAAAGGCTTGGAGGGACAAAATTCACCTCACAATTTTAAAGTTTTGTTACCTCTAACATTTTCTTACAAACTCTATTTGTCGCCAAAAGATTTGTAGCGTCAGATATTAGCCCTCGAAATTTTCACAATTTGTGACCTATTACATTTCCTTTCGAGATTTAGCCCACAAACCTGGCTATAAATATTTTTTGTCTCCTCTGTCACTTCGCCACAAATAAAAATCTTTCGCTATAAAAGTATTTTGTGGGGAAAGATAAAAAATCTTGTAGTGCTACCAGTTATTCCAAAGAGCTCTGACCAAGGCATCATTCAAGCAAGTTTGATATTTTTTCACCGTTATGGCCTTTTTTTTACGCAAATATATCTCACACAAAATATACGTGCTCATGATGATCCAAACTTCTCAAAAATATTTATTACTTACTGGTAGTGGTGAGATGCCGTTACATTTTTGTAACATGGTCGAGCTTATGCTTGAGATGGTTATTCCATTTCAAGACGAAACAACTTCTCTACAACATCTTATATCACGTATTCCCAAACAATATGTCTTATGAATCAAATGGTTTAGCAATGGTTGGTTGAGTTATTTTAACACCAAGGAATCAAAATGTAGACTGTATTAATAACATCTTACTGGAAAAACTAGAGGGAGACAAGAAAATATATTACAGTTACGATGAACCTACTGATACTACTGATCGTGATATTCATGAAGATTTTTTAAACACATTGACGCGTAATGGCATACCACCTCATGTACTCATATTGGAAAAAAATTGCCCGGTCTTATTGCTTAGAAATAGCGTTGAGTGAATATAGTGGCAAGCATGTTTTATTACCAAGAATCCCGTTTATACCTCTAGATAAAGGATCTGTCCCATTCAAAAGAACACAGTTCCCTATTAGACCATGTTTTGCAATGAAATAAACAAAGTCCACGGACGGACATTAGATTTTATCGGACTATATTTACCAGAACCAGTTTTCTCCCATGGGCAACTCTATGTAGCCTTATCAAGAGCTCGGATAAGTGCAAATATAAAAGAGTTTATTAAACCATTGAATGAGAAACATAAAAAGAAACATGCATCATGCATGTAAAATGTTGTTTATCGAAAAGTATACATGCATTACAAGTTGCGTTGTTGTCAGAAAAAAGAAAAAATCCACTAAGTAAACGAATTGTAAAAAAAATACTTCGTTTTTGAAATAAACACAATCATTTTCTATAGAATCTCACCTTGTTCGCTTCATGTTTTAGTTAGGTATTGCCTTCATTTCAAACGTCATAATTAGGCTTAATGCCATCTCATTAATTTGTATTTTTTTTCCAATTTTGTTCTACTTGTTGAATGATTTAAGTCCCTTTCTTAAGGAATAAACATGGTATTAGCAAATTAGTCAAACATGCCCTTCACTATAGTAACTTCTTGTTTTTTTCTCAAACCTATTTCATTTATTTTGACTTCAATTTGCTCTGCCTACTATCATATAAGTAACCTTTTTGCAAGGTCTCTAATGTTCCCTTTTTTCTTTAACATCGAAAACCAACAATTATCTGATTATATGTTTGCTGTGTATTATACTATCATTTATTATGCATATTTATAATCTCAGGGATGGAAATGATAAAGACTGTACAACAAATAAAGAGATAAAGAATGTACATATAGTGCTATCTACTAAAGGACTTATGGGAAACTTATCTGGAAACTACAAATTGGGAAAGAACGGTGCAAGCAGGTTTAACATTTCTTGAGTAAAAATAACAAATAGGTTGGATTATCAATGCATTTGAGAACACAAATTATACTCATTCTTGCCAAAATCTTTTGCTCACTCTTGAAGTTATAGTGTTTTCATATACTTCTATACTTCTATAATACACTGTACCCACTTGCAGTCCCTATTTGAAAACAAAGTATCCATTTTGTATTTATGGAAATTACATTTCAATTTATTCTTTTAGCTGTAGCTACTTTTTTTTGGTACTTTGTTTTTCATGCTTTACCAATGAGCCCTTAAACTGAATTAACATAAAAATTTATAGGCTTCTTCGAACAATCAACAAGGAAGAAGTATAAAAAGATTGATTTTTTGCATGTACAGATAAACAAATATTAGAAACATGCAATTACAGGTAGGTTTTCACAACTGAATTTTTTTTCTATGTGCCATGTTGTTTGCCCAACTAAATGGACAGAAAAACTTGTCTAATATCGTTCCTATTTTCAGTGACTCCAGCGAGACCACCTTTGATCCAAATCCAAAATTTGCCATGCTTTGCCTTTGCTCTCCCCACTGAAAGAGAACCATATGAGCAAAGACATTATAGATTTTAATTGGTTCTGGTATAGGATGGTAAAATATTAATTGGTTATTTTTGTTTCCTATTTTATTCGCCCCTTCATGCTTATGTCATTAGTATAATCATTTTGACCTTCAATTTTTAGAAACAATAAGTGATAATTTATTTTTGAATTTTTACAAAGTTTATGTATTCATTATATATCCTTCTACAAATTGAAGCTTCAACCAGTTCATTTGATGAAACAGTCATTTGCTATTGCAAATACAATGCTATATGCTCCGTCCATATAGCTCAAACTATTTAATTATAATATAATATATTCAAATATTGTCAGTGTTGAGAATTGCCTACTTGTCTACTAATCATAAGTTTACAACAATCGAAATATCTTTAACAATATGAGAAGGCCTCTCTTAATTGTTGGAAATTGTAGTCGAGTTTTCATACCCCTAAAGGAAGGTTACATCTTTTTTTATGCCTTCTTTGACTATATTTCATCTATTTTTTCATCTATATTTTATTTTCGATTTTAAAAAAATGATAACATCTGCATTTACTGCATAACCAACTTGTCCTTCTACAGACAATGGATCGGTGTCGCAGGATTGGGCAAACAAACTATGTTCATGTTTGCCAGCTACATATTGCTCAATTTGCAGAGGTGAGTCATTCGTGCCATTTCTCTATTTCATACTATTAACTTAGTTTACACATTAATTAACATTGCTATTATCACGTTATTATTGCTTCTGTTTAGAACTCTCGAAACTACCCATATTTGATGTCCATGTTCTTGAGGAGTGCTTCAAAGTATGGAACAAAAAAAGATACCAAATATCATGTAAAGAAAAGACAATTCCAAAGGTCAAGAGGTTAATCAAAAAAAGCTGCTATGAATCATGTGATTAGAAAATAGATGCGGGTAAGTCTTTTAATTGAACCATGAAATATAATATTGTTCCATACAAACTTCAACATCAACGTATAAAGAATTTTAAATAGCCAGATGTGCAAAACTATCCTACATTTATCCACAATGGTAAATATACAGTGTATCATATAATTCTATGTTGAAGTTTTACACTTTTACTCAAACATGTATGTATATAACACTAACCTACAAGACATTAGTAGTATACTAAACACTCTTCCGGTTTCTTCTTCTTAAGTCAAAGTGAATATTTAACTACACTATATACAATATCAGGTCAGATGAGTACATGAGATTTTTGCACCTGCAGATCCACATGTCTCCATCATGGTCATTCCCTGCTTGAACTGTTCTTTATCTGGTTATTTGCTTAGCAGATACAGTATTGTTAATGCCATTATCATAAGCAATATAATATCTACCAAGAAAACAACGAGTGAAAGGATAGTTAAGCAAGGAAGGGTATGATGTTGCCAGGTGCCTATGCACCCCCAAAAGTCCAACTAGAGTTATTGACTGCACCACTCCAAATATCAGATTGTGAATAGAGCAAAATCTAAATATTGCTCATAATGGAAGCAGTGGCCAGTTTATCCAGTCACAACGATGTGGGCAAGGTCATTTTCACATGTATAAAGACTGTCCTCTATGATCTTTTATGACGATCTTTGCAACAGTTGAGAATTCAATGCATCTTCCTCTCCCAAATTTGAGTAGGCCCTCAATTATAGTCTTATGGAATACACTTTCCATGATTCAAATCTTCATTTTCCCTTTCTTCTAATGATATATCGTCATTTTTGTTGAACGTATTTCATCAATTTTGTATGTCTTAAGTTGTAAATGTATGAATAGGCTTGTTGATTCCTCTATTTATATGATTAGAGTACTTATGAATCAATCTTTTGCTTCATATTATTTAAACTTTTGTTTTGCCTTCTTTTGTTAGGTGTTCTTTATCTCATAAAAATTCAATTACAAAAGTATCAATAACTTTAACACTTGCTAAATTTTAACCAGCAGAAAGAATGTGATCCAATCTTCTATGATGCATTTTTTTGTTCGTTGGTACACAAATCATAGTCGTAAAAAGTTGTTGATCTTTTTAGAGAAGATTAAGTTTGCCTGTTAAGTACCTTTATGCCACTTTAGAAAAAGAAGAAAAAAATGACATAGTAATAGTTTTTTTCTATGTGTAATGGGTCTCATATTATTATCTTTTATGCTAAGGTAAATATCTATTTTTAACCTTTTTGTGATTCTCGTACGTGTGTTTTTTTTTTTGGTTTGAGTAACTATGTTCTCATCTCCCATTTGTATAATGGCTTATTGCCTTGTAATTTTTCTCTGTTTTGCAATTGAATTTAATTTTTCATATTTGTGCACAAGGTATAAAACAATAGTAAAATTTCATATGGAAGATTATTTATTTATTTTTTTAGGTCACAATTTTAATAGGTGTGAATTTCTAATCGGGTTATTTGAACTTATCTTTCCCTCTTTATTTTTCAGAATTGGTGGTTTCCCATACTAGCTAGCATTCTTTTGGGCGTATCTCTGTAAAGGTGCGTTTGTGAATTTCATTACGCCCCTTTCGCTAATTGGCATTGAATTTCCCAAATTTCTACCCTTTATGAGTGTATGAATTGGAATAGTAAATTTGTACACTTGAATGGTAAAATTCTTATTGGAATGTCAGTGAAATTTGTGGAGGTTTTGAAAGAGAATAATTCATAATAGTTATTTATGTGTATTGTAAGTAGCCTTTTTGTTGTGTCTCATGGATAATGTGATTGGGCATTTGAAAAAAGACATTCCCTATTTCCCAACCGAAAGCTTTTAATATGTTTTTCAATGTTCTTTTTTGTCCGCTTGCGGTCTTTTGACCATTTAGCATTAGTTGAGTCTCAGATAATGAGTATGATTTGAAATGTATGGTTAAGATCAAAGTTTGATTTACTAAAATTTGATATGAGCTATTTAGAGGAAATGGAGTTCCATACAGGGGTAATATACCATATGTTCTACATCAAAACCGTCACAAATCAACAACGGTCAACACACCGTGGAAAGCCAGTTTAATATTAGATTCGTCCTAGTGACGAACAGATTGCTTAATCCAGAAAGGGAAATAATATATGTTCACTAAAGTAGAGATTTCAATATCGCACTCTAATTTCCTTTCACAACTGCCTCTAATTCTTTTTTTACTTTTCCTCAATTAAGAATATGATCTCAAGCCTTCCAATTGTTACATTTATGACATCATTTTTTGATTAATCACATTCAATTGATGCTCCTTAAGAATGCGTCGCTGTCCTAAAGCTTATGTTGCGCTATAGGCTGTTGGAGTAGGCTCTTTCTCAGGAAATCAAGATGATATAAATAGCTTGATTTTGCAGGAAGTAGCCTCTACATGTAAGTAATTTTAACTTAGCAAGATTATTGATTGCCGTCACTTGGTAATCTCAGGAGTAGGCTCTACATTCAATTTTTGTGCTGATTTGATGTTATAAATAGCTTGTAATCAGCATTCTATTGACTATTCAGATTTCAAAGGAAGATCTTTGTTTGCCCTCTCTCAATAACATGGCAATTAGCCTTTGATTTCCAACTGTATATAATCTTAAGGACAATGTTCGAAGGGCTAGAGAAACAACATGTCAATTCTTCTGCATATAATCTTAAGGAAAATTTTCTATGATTGGGATATTAATTTCAAATTTTACCACAATGCGCATTTGTTATGTTGACTTGGTTGCCAAATTTTTATACTATTAAGAACTTTTGTTAACTTATACGTTTCGAAAATGGGCACAAGGCGGACCAAAATACAGAACCAATAAATTTGTAACCAACGCAGTATATTCCCTTCCATTTCATTTTAAACCAGACTGAACGAGGGTTTTAGTTTCTTCTTCATTTTCTTTTCTTCCACCAAGGGCACAACGACAAAGATGGAATATTAGCTCCTTTTCAAAACGAGAAAATCATATTGTAAGAAATACTTTTTGATTTTTATACAAGTTTTTGTTTATGATTCAGATGGCAGATACAATCATAGGAAGTTCGAAGTCAAACTAGTTTTTGAGTGACCTTCATGAACTATCTTTAGCAACCAGCATAATATGACAAAGATGAAATTTTAGGTGCTTTTTGGTCTGTCTATCCATCTGCTAGAAATACTGATGTTGTAGATTGTGGTTCTTTGACCAATGTGTGTACTTTGAATCATTTTCTGTCATCGTAAGACTTATAAGAACCCAATGGTATGATCCTGATTTTGTATGAAACTGTTCAGTGGACGTATAATACCACCTTGCATTATAGTACAAATGCTAGTACTTGTTGAAGTATATCAAAGGTTGTACTTTTGATCTGTTCCCCAGTTAGTATTGCACAAAAATTATAATTTTCAGTATTAAAGCTTATTAGGTTTAATTGCAGGTACACCTTCAAGATAATCCCATGCTTCAGAAGCTTCTTGCTTATGAAACATTACTCTTCTTTATCTCTGATTATTTCCTTGAATCTCAAAGGTACCCTATCAAACAAATATCTCCAATTTGCATTTGGTGAATAAAATTTCACTATCTTAAAATTGACCCATTTTTTTTTTTCACTCCGCCCTTTTCTTTTTCCTCTTCAGGGTACAAGGCTATGTCACCTTGGCTGGAAGAGTTGCAGCAGTACATACGCATGTCTACATTGCATCAAAGGTAATATACTATTAATAGGATGTGCCCTCTTATTCTTTTAGACATTTTGGCTAATAAATGCTAAAGTTCATCAAATCACAGGCTTTGATTTGTCTCATTATTAGCTTCTAATTTATTGTTTATAAATGTTCGGTTTATTGGATTTTCGTTATTTTCCATTTTTATTGATGTATATGTTCGAGACATAAGCTTTAAAACTAACAATGACTTTTCAAGGTCTATATTTCTTCAACAATTGTGAACTTTATTTAAAATGAAAACATTTGAAACTTTTCAATTAATAATTTGTAAACCTGTTTACTTTTCGATTGATTTTAGATGGTCTAATTGCGTAGGGTTTCACCTTGAGAGGGTTTCACTTTCCTACACCACTGCTTTAAACCTTATTGTTAGGAATATCCATGAAACCACAGTCAGTTGCAATTGCCATTCCCTTCTCCCTAGCAAACCTATAGGCTCGTTTATTTGATTTAGGTAGGTTATCATACAGTTTACAACATAGCAATGCAAAAAACTCTAACTAATAAAAAAATAAAATCTAGATCTACCTCAGGTAAATACATTTAATTCAATGCAGCGTCACATAAAACATCCAACAAAATCCAAAAAAGTTCCATAATTATACCAACTGTGTAGTCTTCAAGCTTACCCATGGGATCACTGATTTTAATCTGTACTTTTTCCCTTCCCTTACATACACTTTAATAGATCGCTTCATTTTTTTTCTTAGACCTACTGCTGTTTCCTATGGGACCAATATGACTTCCACATATTCCAACATTTTGGTCAAGACCTTGAGGTCCTGTTTGCTTGTTGGAATTGTAAGAAAGAAAATATCGCAACAAAATGGCTTTCACTCCAATTAAGCATTTTCCCCCTCTCTGCTTTGTTCTTCAAATGAGCCTTAGGAGATACTATGTATTGCAACAAGGTGTTTCAAGAGGGAACATTAAAGTCAGATACCAATCACTAAAGTTATTAGCAGACATTAAAGGACATATTCTCAAAGGAAACAACACTTAATCATATTTAAACTTTGTCAAATACTATTTGTAACAATAAGATTAGGGATCTAATACCATACTTTTAAATACATTTGAATCACAAATTACTACATGTATTTGCATATGTATAGAAATATTATTTTATATTATCAATTCAATTAGTTTTTTCTCTACCCAGTCAATGAATTTTTAAATTATATCCAAAAGCGATTTACAAATTCATGAATTAGCCTATAATGGAGTTCCCAACGAAAATCAAATAATATTAAATTCAAAAAATAATGAATTTTTTCGAGCACAATCATATTTGAAACCAAAGCACTTGCAACTGATAAAATTACAAGTTATACAAATACAACTGAATGTGGAGAACTATAATTAAACACAATATATTTAGTACAATTGAATCACCAATATCATGTATTTTTTCCTATAATCAACAAGCAAAACTTTCTAATATGCCATGGTTATTACCCAAAAGATAATTCAATGCACCTATTATGCTGCCTTTTTCTGTACAGTAAGACCCGTTGACTGTACTTCTCAACAAAACACAACTACTCCCATACCAATTCACAGTCCTGTACCTCAAAAGACTATAGATATCAGAAGTTGGTAAGCATGAAGAATGACTGTTGACAACCTCTGTCAATCATATGTTCACCAACTGCAAAAAGTCTCACAAATCCCATACCTAAAATCTGAGAAATTCTAAAATACCAGCTGAACATAAACCTCACGTGTGCTACCTTTTCTCACACATGTTCCCACATTGGCATACTACATATGTATATGCAGAAATCTTCATCTAGACCATCCTTTTTTTAGACTTCAACCTTCGAATCCCATTCTAAAATCCATTGACATATAGTATAATGAGAATATACTATAATATACGTTATCAACTGCACTTTTCAGTACTATGTATTACAATAACAAGAATTCTATATATATATATATATAGATAAAAACTATTGTTTTCTATTATCTACATCTATCTATATATACATGTAAAGAAATAAAGCCTCATTTTCAAAACCCATTGTTACCAACTTCTCCTTAAAAGAAGCACTTCAACAAGCTTTTCACATTTCAAGCTCATTCTCTCATCAAACAAATATAGAGGCCAGTCTTCACGAGTCTTTCTTCCAGAAGAATGCTGTTTCTTTACTGCTTTCTTTACACCTCTACTATATATCTACATTATGCTTTCTTTTGACATTACAGGTTGTGTAGCCAATAGAGTCCAAGTTGTTACCAGAAATTGCTGTAGAAACAACAAACTGGACTGCTAAGATCGTTGTGGCAGAAAAATGTTCACCGAAACTTAGCCCAAATTCAATCGGATATCAGCAATTGCTCTTAATGGATGTCAAGGTAAAATATGGGCTCCACAACTTCAGCCTTGCTAACAAGAAATATGTGAAAAAAAATTATTCTTGTGCATTTAATATACTTCAAACAATTTGCTCACTTTTATACAATAAATAAATAGCCTGACACAACTTAAAAAACAACCTACCATTAAACAATGAAAAATACTATTCCCGTTTTGAATGCTATTAAGTGTTTTCCAAACCAAGTTACTGATTAATCATTTTTTGCTAAAAACATTGAGCTTCATCTACATAGTTGCTGCTCATAATTCTCCTACCAAACGCTTACTTATTAAAAAAAGTTATGGTCAGCCAAATTGAACACCTAAGAACATATTAAAAATATATATTTTTTACAACTTCTATTCTTCAATCTCTCAGAATGTTTCTTTTCAATTTTTTTTTTCCATTTTTTGGGTTACTTAGATTACTAATACTAATTAGTTTGCTCGTGCTTTGTATGTAGTTTCATTTCTAAGCATACCATCATTTACCCTTTTTTTACAACCTCTTTTTGTTCATGTGATCATTTCATTCCACTATAACCAATAACATGTACAATTTCAGCCAATGAGTTATTGTTATCAATGTTTACAGCTATATGTATGTGTGTGTGTGTGTGTATTCAATTATCTTATACCTTTCACCATAGGGAAACAACGTTCATGCAATAATCTATGGACGCCACATCGGACCATTGGCTAGTACACTGAAGTTGGGTCAGACTTACCTCCTTTCCAATGCCTATATTAGAGAGGCACTACCTTCACATCGCCTATTGATAGGCGAATTACAATAGTCGATCACTGGTGGATGCAACATTATTGAAGCCGATGAGGCTCATGATGATCTTGTCTTTGCAAAAATTAAGATCACTCCATTTGCAGAATTAGGTCCACTAAAGAATAAGAATGTTCCAACAAGTAAGGCAACTATGATATTTATTTCTCAATATGAACCATACAACTCCATTTCATTGCCTCGAATTTCTCGAATACATTACTTGCCTGCATTAAATTCCTATTACTTTATATTCAGCTATTATTCGAATGGTGATCGCTGCAAAACCAATGAGACCCGGACCATAAAAAATAGGTCAAGAATATATGATCCGTGACATTGTCCTAATTGACAAAATGTATGATTTAAATATGAATTGCTATTATTTTGCATTCTTTATTTTCATTCGTTTAAATTCTATTAAGGATGTAAATATATTCCATGTTTCATCATTTACATTGCAAAGCTTTGAGCCAATCAATCTCAAACTCCACTCAGCGTATATTGAAAATGAAGGCCATGAAATTGCCAACGCGATTGAACAAATGACAATCATAATTGCTAAGCATGTCTTTGTCACAACCTTCGAAGGTAGAATAACCTATAAAACCAACAATTTACTATTTCTGGGAACATCACCCACTCAGTTTAACATTTTTGCGTTTCACTTTAGCGATTGGACTATCAACCACTCACGATACATATATCTATATTGGCACACCTTTCGAAGAAATCATCGCCTATAAGAAATGGTATGGACTTCCCATACTCTAACTTCTCTTCGTTCAATGCTAATTACTAGAGTTACTAATTAACAATGTTGGGCAGGTTTGAGGAAAACCAAGCTGCTATAACTGAGATGAAAGCACTGCGCAAATACTTGACACTGAAGAAGATTGAGTCGGCTGAAGAAGACATCCCGAGCCCAATCAAAGACACTATTGAAATGGTACAATTCAACCACTTTAAAACAATTAGCATCTATATTCCAAATAACACATCTTCATGAACAAATGTAGCCCATAAAGGCACACTGTTGGGTAAAGGCAACCACCAAAGTTAAGTCCACAAGTACACTTTACTGGTACATGTCTTACAGCACTTGTTTCATAGCAGCTAGTGAAACTATGGCTAGACAAAATTTTAGCTATCGTTATTGCACTAACACTGATGCTATAACAGACCCAAGCTTCACCATTTAATTTATATATATAGATGATCATTATTATTCATATATTGTAGTGGCTATCTTGTTTTCTGCTAGAATGTAATCGTTGTGATTTTTGTATCTCTTATTGTTAGAAGTAACCTTGTATTCTACCAGTGGATATTATTGGTTACTTTCTGTTCTGCCTGGGATCATTGGTGGATAGGTTATCTGCCTTTCTTGATTCATTTATGTGCCTATTTGATTCTTAATAATCTTAGTGATTTAAAATTTATTGGTGGCATGTATTCTAAGTGATCTGATGAGTTATAAAAGGTTCGTATCCACAATTTGAATAGGCAGATATACTTGTTGGCATATTCGCATGCTTATGTGATTATCTTTTTTAGTTAATTAGCTTGGTGATTATTACTAGAGTTTAGTTGTAGATATTTACAAATTCTATCATGTGGATTATTTGGTCTTTGTACATGTTGGGATATATGCATACTTATTGTGTGAGTATTGTAACAACCACAACCAAATTTTAAAATTTCTAAGTAAAACGTTGTCGTTACGACTTAAGCTATTAAATTGAGAATTTATGCTAAACGCTTGTCTAATAGAAAAGAAAATAATTATTTAATAATTTAATTGGGTCAAAAATTATCTGGGGCTAATAAAATGGTCCGTTTGGCTTTAAGCCCACATATTAAATCTAATGCCCAGCCAAAATTGGGCCAATTTACCCGATTACAACTCAACACTATTGTTTACCATGCCCACTTATCAATTTAAGGATCCACTTTGACCTTTATGGGCCAATATACCAACCCAATCCAGGCTCTATCCCTCACAAAATATAAACATGGGTTATTTTCCACTTAGAATTCCTAGTCAACCCAACTTCTTCACACCTCACGTCTCTTATTGCCTACTTACAAACTCTCAAAGACTCCCCCAAACTTCCTTCCACTCTAGCAAGAAAACTCTTCCAACTTCATAGAGTCCTCCATCTCATGCGAGGCTCACCAGCGGCAACATCACAGCAAGCCAACCTAGCGCTTTCCCCAGCATAAATCAAAGCAACAAGCAGGTAATCCATCGAACTTGTTCTATTGATTCTACTAGCATCAAGGTCAATCACTGCTCTGTGTTAAGCAATTATTCTATAAACTATCTTTTGGTATTTACATTCGCTCTTATGAATTCGTGATCTGGAAACATGCAATCCCTAAACACGGCATCTGTATCTCATCATCATCCTCATAGCATACAAAAAAAAGAGAAGGGACAAACACTTCATCCACAAATTCAGCCGATCAAAATTTCAATATAAACATATCAACATCCCTCCATCATCGTTGCGAATTAATGATTTAAAAAAAGAGATAGCGTGAATAGTAACTGCGTGAATGGTGCACAGCCATGGCTTCCCAAGTTTCACCTTGAAATCTCTCCCATAATTTATTCCCAAAACGATAGTTGAGTGTGGTAGAACCTATTACATGATGGTAATTGACTGAACTTTGGCTAGAAAAGCTCGAAGTTGCTGGAGTTTGGCTCGAGTGCAGTCTGATTGGGACTCAATCTTGGCTCGAAATCGACCGCCACTGCTATCCCTAGAGTCACCGCACCTTGGTGGCCCACAGGTGGCTACTGGCGGCCGCGACTAGCTGCGGTGACCGTGGTCGTGGTTCCACCGAATTTTCTCCTCCCTTTTGTCTGTGTATATATCGTATATGTATGCATACGAAAGAAATGGGAATTTCAAGTTCAGAATTTGACTAATTACCCTAAATTAGACTCTTAATTGACTTTATTTAATGCCTAGCCGTCAACCTTTGGCCTATATTTAATTCAGTCCCCAAAGTCATTGAATTATTTCCATTTACTTCAATTGAATGATGGGAATTACAATTGAAGTCCCTGAGTTCTGAATTAATTTCAAAACAATCTCCAAATCGACAATTCCTATCAATCAAGTCCCAATTAAGTTTCAAAATTTTAATTTTGACCCCTAAAGTTTTGATTGAGCTTCTAATTAGTCATAATTGACTAATTACTTCAATTTCCACCCTCAAATCAATACTTCCATTTCAATTTAGCACAAAGTAGCTTTTCAAGTTTCAATGAGGCCCTATAACTTCTAAATTAAATACTTTAAGATCCGAATAAATTATTAAACTTCAATTTTAAGATTTAATTACTAAATTTATGTTTAATTTCTTCTATTAGACGATGTGAAAAGTCCATAGAGGCGCTAGCATCACACCAGCCCTAATTTCTAGGAATTTACGAGAACTACGAATTTGAGGTGGGGTTTTACTTTATGCAAAATGGTTCTATTTCTTGCAAATATTTTTATTTCAAAGGTGACTATTTACTTTAAAATCCATATCATGTCCTTTATGTGTTATTATAATTTGTGGTATATTTGCTACGTGACATGCATGTGATGGTGTTAAGTACCATCTTTTTCTACAAAATGGTATTAAAGGCCATTTGGATAGTCAGAGCGACTTTCCTTCACGTTGGACGGAAGTTTCCAACACTCGACTTTCTATAGTTTAATTGCCTCTAATTGTAATTTCGTATATGAGTATGTGATATGGCAAAATATTTTTCTACGGTGCCCTATTGAGTATAACAATGTTATACTCACTCGAAATATTTTAAACTCTTTTTTTTTTTCAGATTGAGGAATCTGGCGAAGCGGCGTGAGGCGAGACAATATCATCCACTTCATCCCATGTTAAATTAGTTTTCTTTTATTAGAGAATCATTCAAAATTTAGTAGTATATTATTCTTGATCTTCCGCATTTGGTTTAGAAGATTTAATTCATTTATTTAGAAAATGAATATTGGTTATTAAATTGATGGATATTATTTTATTTAAGTATGTTGATCTTGAACTTGATTATTATTATTATTATTATTATTATTGTTGTTGTTGTTGTTGTTGTTGTTGTTGTTGTTGTTGGTATTATTATTATTATTATTGAAAATGTTATTTAAACAAAAAAATATCATCGAATTTCCACGTTTCAATTAAGTAAAGGCTACTTTGGTAACACTTCGATTGTTTGAAAACCGGGGCGTGACAAGTATCTTCTTTAGTTGCATATCTTAGTGATTATGACTAAAGTTTGGTGATGATTTTCGCGTACACATAGCATGTGGTCTTCTAGGTATTGCAAGTTGCTTGTAGTTTCACCTTTTTGATTGACATTTTTGCTAATACCTTTCTATCCTATTCTTATTCTTGGCGTATTAATATGGATTTTGTGGTGTATTAGCATGAAGTGTATCATAATTTTGATTATGTTTTTGAGATTTTGATTGATTTGAAATTGGTTATTCAAATCCATGCTCTTCAAAACTTTTTTGTCACTTGCACTCTGTGCTTAATTGTTTGAGGGTTTTTGCATGTTAACTAGTAATTGGGATTGTTTTTGAAAATCTTTTTTTTCTTAAAATTGGTTGCTCATTAACTCAGTATGCCAATAATGCCTTATTTTTTATTAATTGTTTAGATACACGTGCATGGTTATTTGGTGCCCCTGTTTAACTAGTTTAAACATTTTCTTGGTGTAATTATGTTGCATATGGCTTTGTGATATTTTACATATGCATGATTGATTGCTCAACTAGTGTGCATTATTGATGCTTCACGAATTTGAGAGTAGTCATACCTTTGTGGGACACACATAGTATGTAGGATGTGGTGATGCATTTAAGTAGATAGTGTGGTTGACTGATTTTTTGAGACTAGAGATTGTGGAGGTTGCATTGGTGACTCTTATTGGGGTGTTTCCTATCCTTTACCTATTCTTAGTGAGCTTTAGAGGAGTTTTTAGTGAGCTTCGTTCATCTCTCTCTTGTGGAGTTCTTAGTGAGCTCCATTTTTCTCTTAATGTGGGACTCTTAGTGAGTTGTTACCTCCTTAAGGTGGAGTTCTTAGTACATGTTTTTTAGTGAGAGATGAGAGGTAAAGGAAGACCCTATAACATTAATCTTGAGCGTACTTCCAGTTAGCCAAGTGGCGTGAACTATTTGTGAGCCTTTGGATAATGAAATTGGTTCTCTTAGGGTTCACACATGAGATAAGGTTTTTCAGGTGAGATCACATTCTGGGTCATGTTTGCATTTGTTGTATTTGATGGTTGTTGGTTTTCATTATGGATTATTTGATGATCTTTTTGCAACCATATGTTGTATCAGTGTGTTTACATCATGGTGTTTATCTCGTGTCTTTTTTGTTGGTTTTGTTGGTGCACTCGATATATGTGTATGATGCATAACATTTCAGCTTACTAAGTGTCCATCAAATTTTTCGCGATATACTTGCTTGTTGTGATCTTTATGTGCACATGTTGGTGACTTGGTTTTTTTTCTTGTGAATTCTGCTGGAAATTTCCCTTTGTGAAGTTCTTTTTTGGAGAGTCTTTTGACAGTTTCTCTTGGGTTTGTATGCTCTTAGTGAGAATTAAATCTTTATGATGTTTCCTTGTGAAATAGGTTTGTAGTTGGTACAAACTCCTTTGTGTTTTGATTCAAGTTTCTATAAAATTCTTAGTGCTTTTCTTTTGGATCCGTGTGATCTTATCCCTACAGTGGGATACTTTGTGGAACATCTTTGTTTTTTGAAAACTTAATTTTCTTGGTGAAAAATTTTTAAAGTTTTCGAAAGTTTTTTGGTTAAACTTGTTAGAAGCTGTTCTTTTGTGTTACTACTTGGTGTTAGTTTTGCATTGCTTTGTGCTTTAGCTTGTTGTTGCTGTGGTAGTTGTCTATATCTTTTTTGTGGTTATTTTGATTGAGGTGGAGATTCCCTAATTGGCATTGACTAGTGACGTCATTTGGTGAGATCTCTATCCTTTTCATTCTATTGGATAGCTTGACGGGTACAAACTTTAAAACCTGTTGTTTTTGGGGACTAAGTTCCAACTATTCCTAAGTTTAGAAGTTGCTTATTTTTCTAAACATTAAATCTAATTAGTTCCACTTTCTTTGCAGGTAATGAGAGCCAATGAAAACAAATTGGCTGCAGCTCAAGGTAGTATCCTCTTTTGTAAAACCTTTTCTAAGTTTCTTCATCAAGGTGGAGTATGTTGAGTATGATTCACAAACTCATCAAACTTGGAGGACCAACTTAAGTGAGTCTTAAGAGTTTGGGGACTTGATCTGGTAAATATGAGATCTGAAATGTGTGGAAGTATCGTAAGCGTTGGATCAAGGCAATTGGATGCTGATGATATAAGGCTCCATCGTAATTTGTATCTCAGCCTTGAACATCTGGCTTCTCAGAATAGTTCTTGGCCCTCTTCTCTACTGTCGAGTTCTCTATGTAACTTCATTCCCACTGTGTATTCTCTGAAAATTAGTAAATCTCTAAAGTGTTTGTCATCTATTAGAGGTTGCTTGTAGTTTAATTAGTGAGAGTTTATGATATTCCTCTTTATTGTGATTAAGGATTAGGGATTGGAGTTATAGTTTCAGAAATCGTTGTGATTGTACTTAGAGGTTGTAAAACGTTGATTGTTTCGTGATAGTGCTTCGAGCCATATCCAACGAGTTGGAGGCTCAATGGAGATGTAGCCATTTTTTGGCGAACTCCGGGTCCCTATAAGGACAAATCAAACCCTTCGTGTTCCTCTGTGTTGTTCTTGTTTTATTTATTTTTGTGTTATTTATTTTTGTGAATTTTTCAGGTTTAATTTTGGGTAATAACCCTATAGGAACACTCAGCAAGTCCTTATTGTTTGGATAAGTAATCACTAATATCACCTGCCAATTTTATATGACATTAGATGGCCGTATGTTTCATTTGCCCTACCAGATAAAGCCGTAATTGATCAACTCCAAGTTATCATATGTCATATCACTTAAAAATCAACTTTATTCTTCATACATCTCCAAAAACATTCATTCTTGCTCAGGTTTTTTCGTTACTGTTGTTCATTATCTATTACATCACAAGATATAAAATTTTACACACATTCCATAATATACAAAATTTAGTCTTCATATTTTTTTAAGCCAACTGTAGGTATGTCCCTCTGAGCATTCTAACACGAGCGTAATATTAATTCAGCTTCTTTAGTTACATACAGTTCGATTTTAAATTTTAATTAACTCAATATAGCTTCAAATATACAACCCTTCAGAAAATCATCTTAACATTCCTACTTGCTGCATTATAGGCCAACTTTGAAGACAACATTCATCTCAACATCACTGGGGACATGGTTTTCTACATCAAAACTGTTTCAGTTCAACCATGGTCAGGAGAGCATGGCAGGGTAGTTTATGCTCAGCCAGTGAAAAAATTGGAAGTTGTTGTATTGGATGAGTACGACCCATAGAAGCACTACAAAATCTCAATTGAGATAATTGGTGATCAAATTAATACACTAAGTGCTTCAACCCCAAAACGGCCCTATTTCAAGATGATGTTTCTGGAGCAAGCACGATGAAGCTCCTTTCAAAGATGGATTAGCAGATCCATAATAAGTATTTTGTCTAGCTAAAACCTTTTGCAATAGATGGAATGGACACTATTTACTAACCAATATGGTTTAAGCAAACGGTGTAAAATATATATGTTTTATTCTATCAACTAGCGAGTCAAGGGGTTAGTACCCAAATTGGCTGCAGAATATGCACAACATATATGTATTTTGTGACTCTGTTTCATCGGAATGTACCTTGCTACTCAAAGGGTATATGTAAAAATACATATACATATTTTGTCACTATGTTTCATTTGAATACACCTTACTACTCATTCTCATGAAATAGGTCCATCAGTTTGTAGGGAACCTACCTTAACCTTTTACTTTATTTTTCATTTATTTTTCACCTTGCCAATAATGTTACAAATCAATTTCTCAATCAACAAAAACTACTAATTTCTTTATAGAAAACATCAAAATTTGACAAAGCAATCTTGTACATTAACAAATTGGTACCATTTCTACAAACATCTACCAATGGCGTTGTGAGAGCAACATCGCATATATCCGTGCTACGCTAGCTTATACAAAATGACCCCAACATGCAATGCACGTTCCGTCAATCCTAGTATATGTAAAAGGAAATAATATTTAATGCTTCTTCCCAAATTTGAATTTATTTTTCCTTTTTTAGTATAAGTGTGTCACGCTGGCATTGCGAACATGGCATTATCAAACTTGATACTTCTACTTTTATTAATAGTATGATTTTAATTTTTGAATTAATTATATGTATATATTAATAAACATAAAAGAAACACGTTTGACAGTGTCAATGTGGTAGTGCTGGCTATGTGGTATGCGTATCCTAAAGAAAATAAAAAAAATGATTATAATTTCCATTTTAGATTGTATAATTTAGACAAATCATAATTATTAATTTTTTACTGAAAATAATGAGGCATTAAATATTCACAGATATGAAAAAGGAAAATTGAACTTGATTATCATATAACGATAGAAAACAAATTTGGATAAATATAATTTTTACAAATTGGGCATGAATTCATGTATTTACACTAGCTGAAATTCATGAGGTTTTCTATAAAAAAAATCTTTAATGTTGCTTTCCATAATTATTCAAAGATAAAATAAAATATATTGAAAAGAGTCAATTACTCAAACATTTATTAAATATACGCATATTTTTAATTATTAAAGGAAAATTAGACAAGAGCAAATTTCTTAATTATTTTGCAAAAATTTCCATTACCGAAAATCAATATGCCAAGTTTCAAAGATAAATACTTGGTATAGAGATCTCATCATTTCATATAATATATAATCAACATCGCATAAATTTTCGAAAAGTTAATATTCAAAAACCCGTGTTCAAAAATGTCATTGTGACCCAAATTGTGTCTGGTACCAATGCAGGTGAGAAAGTTGTCTTTCCAAGAATGTCTTTGAGTTTGTCTGATGTCATATTATCTTTCACGTTCCAGAGATGATATTTTTCATTGATTGTATCATATGCTATAACTATCAACAAAAGTCGAGAGACTTCACTTTAGCTATTTGGCCTTTCGCTGAAAAAGTCGGTATTCAGTTATGGGCAGTTATACGTGGCAATATCTAGAGTTACAAGCCGTGCATGATTGAAAGTTCTTCTATGTGACAAACATGAAAAGCCAACAAATTCGATGATGAATATTATTTTCAAAGAAGTACTATTTCAAAATTTCTAATTTTTTATTGAGTTCAAATTTGTGGTATATTTTATTTTTAGTCATTTCCACTGTCTAATAAATAATTTTAATATCAATAAATTATACTTTACTAGTGCATCTCACAAATGTATACATTGAAGTTGAGATTTTTATTGTTTTTAGTAATGGAGAAGTTTCATTTTTTCAGTAATCGCAAGGTTTTGCTATATTGGTTTTATACCAAGCTATTGTGTGTAACCAGTTTATATACAAAGGATCACACTTATCTATGACAATGTCTAATGAAGGTTTTGTCTGCTTTTGAAACTCACATTGATGAAACATTTTATTCCATAGCTAGTTTTTAGCAACTTAAGATGATATATTACGGAAAATTATCTATTGTAGGAAACATATAAGCATTCGATAGTTATCCCACCAGCATTGTCAAACCACTCACATTTGAATAAAGTTACCTTATTTCCTTGTGCTCCTAAGTATTCCAGCTCTAAAACTTCAGTTGTCAAACTATACCAATCATGTTAGCAGTCATTGTCAATTCTTCTTGGTACACAAACCCACTATTCATTGTTTTCTTGTGTTGTCTATAACCCACAGTGTGAAATTTAAACCCATTTACAAAGTATCCATTATAAAATCTCACTATGCGAGATGGGCCTAAAGCTACAGCTTGTATGTGATGATTAGCTATGTTGTTACCAGTTAGAGCATGAGAAAATAGAAAGATAATAAGCATTATATTATGAATTTCATCGTTGTTTTCTCAAAATAGTTAACATGTTTCCCACACAATTCACTTACAAGTTGCCTTACCCAAGAATAGAAATGTTCCTGACGTAAGTGATCAAGTTGTGCATCAATCACCTGGGATGAGTCATCCTCATATGTTTATCGGACTCCATTTAGTATAATCACAATGTGTATTAGTTAGTATTTATGTTACATTTTTTGTCAATAAACTTGTAACTTATTCACAGCTCTTACTCCATAAAAGGTGTGATCTCTATACAATTCAACAATATAACGCCCCAATTTTTGGAAATGGAACCCTATTAAAATTGTTGTAGCTTTGAGTAAAACATAGAAATTTTACAAATATTTTAAATAGACAATAATGAATAAATGAATATCTTGTTTCCAATAATAACTTATCGAAATTCACATTCTAAAATCCAATAATAGACTCTCAAATAAGTACGGAAAATCATTTCAAATCTAAACTGTATGTTGAGAACCAAGTTTTCAAATAAAGTAATAATTAAAAGAAACAATGGTCGAGTTATAGTGAGATGCCCCGCTGTGCGCTGCTCCATCGAGCTCCTCAATCTGAAAAAAATAGTTTGAAATAGCCGAAGTGAGTACCACAATGTTCTACTTAGTGGGGACATAGCAGTTCATTTCACCATATTATACCACAATACATGCAATTATAACCAGAGCATATCACTAAAAATATAGCCGTATTAGAATTCTCGCCAACAAGGGGAGAGTGGCTTATACTCTCAGGTGGCCCAAAACCACCCCATGGAAGGTGGTACTTAACACCATCATATATATATGTCAACTAGCATGCATTTAACAATTATAAGATCATGTAAGGCAAAATAATATGGCAAACTAATAAATCACGTTCTAAGGTAAACCCCATCGGAAAATGTAGTAGCTGTAGTAAAATCTTTGAGTTTAGAGCTAAGTGCAATTGCTAGCAGTACCACGAACCTTGTGATTCTCGCCTAGCAGAACAATTTAAATATAACTTAGAATTTTATTCTAAAATGGAACTTTAATAATTTACTCGGGCCTTAAGTATTTAATTAAAAGTTTTAGGGCCAAATAGAAGACCTTTAAAAGTTTCTGTGGGCTTAATTGAGAAGATTAGGCCATTTGGGGGGTGATTTGAGCTTAAATAGGAAATGGGGTCTCGACTACAGTTTCTATAAACTCAATTGATGTCAATTGGAATGAACCTATGGCTTCGAGGACCAATTTAAACAGAATTGAGATTAGGGGCTGACTTGGATTAAATTGAAAACTTCGACGTCCTAAATGCAAAGCCCCAATTAAAAATTATGACTATGGCTTTATTCTTTCAGATACGATACACAGGGTAGAGGGAGAGAGATATGAGTGGCAAGAGGGGTACTCGGCCACTGCTCCGTAACCATGCGTCTTCGGTCCACCACTGCAGTCGCCGACGACAGCAAATGTCCTCTGGTGTCTTGGCTGTCACGTCGTGCAGAACGGAGGAAGAACAAAGCCTTTGAAGGTCGTATTTGAAGGAAGGATTTGGCGAAAATGGGAGTATTTTGGCCACCAATTGATCGACTAAACCAATTTACAGGTTTATATACATACGACTGTCGATTGGGAACATACAATAGGAGACATTTTATGGTCGAAATTGGGCAGCCATGGCCGATTCTTCACTATGAATAATCTAAAATTTTGGCCTTCTTACCCCTTGTTTTTCGAAGAATAATAAGAGGATGATGATTAGAACTATTTGCCATGTTTGTGTGTTGATTGAACATTAGTCTGAACTTGTGAAATCGGTTGAAAGAATTTTTTTTGGTGTTCATGATGGTAAGATGTATCGTGTATGCTGTGCGTGTTTGAACATCTATGTTGTTTGAGATTGAACGGGGATTGTGTCTGTAGTGTTTTGGGTTGTGGTTGATGGATTTTAACAACATATAATAGCAGAAAAACCAGCAGTAATATCATCCAATAGGAACATAGTAGAAATGGTGAGAAAGGAAATTTGAATTACCTGATTGTTGTTTACTGTGATTACTATTGAGAAACGAGACAGAATTGATTCCAGTGACTGTTACTGAAATCCAAAGACGGAGAAAGCTTTAAGAGAATTTGCTATGCAAAGTTTTGAGGCCCGGAGAAGTGTAAATGAGTGATTGGTTCAGTTAGAGTGTGGTGAGATGTGGGAGACATGTGAAAGATGGAGTTTTCAAAAAAAAAAAAACGTTCCTCAATTCAATTAAGTTCAAAAATTGAGATTGATCAGGCAAGTTAAAAAAACTGAATTTGGTGAATTAATAACAACAACAACAACAACAACAAAACAACAACAACAATAATAATAATAATAATGTTGTTATTATTATTATTATTATTATTATTATTATTATTATTATTATTATTATTATTATTATTAATAGGTTTTATAACACTAATAATTTGATCATATAAGATGGATTGGCCCAATATAAGTAAAAATAAATAAATATTTAAACCAATAATTGGGCTTGTAGCCCAATTGAATAATTGTAATGGCCCTTAAATAAATTTGACCCAGTTAAAATTATCAACGTGAATTGATTCGGCTAGACAATCGTTAAATGTGAAATTCTTAAATTGAGTGGAAAGGTCGTAACGACGTTGTTTAATTGTTTAAATGCCAAAAACTAAGTGCGGTCGTTTTAAGCCTCTCCCATTGAAAAAATTGCATCGTCGAAATTAAATTTAATGCAGAATGTTGGGGTACTGGGCTAAAATCTCGTATTCTCTTTCCCAAATGGCCTCTTTTACCTTGTCTACTCCACTAGACTAAGGCTAGTGGTATATTTTATTTCTGTTTATCAAGGTCTGAGCTTTTCTATCGAGAATCCTCTTCGAGATTTCCTCGTAAGTTAGATCCTTATTGACTTCCAGTGCAACATAATTTACAATATGGCTTGGTTCATGAATGTACTTTCTCAGCGTCAAAATGAGAAATACATTGTGAACTGTAGACAAATCTGGTGGCAACGCCAACTGATAGGGCCATGTCACTGACCTTTTATAGTACCTTGAAAGGTCTGATAAATCTAGACCTAAGCTTCATTTTCTTCCCAAACCTAAGTACTACCTTCATTAAAGCTACTTTTAGGAAAACCTTCTCACTAACATTGAAATGTAAGTCTTTTCGTCTTTTGCCAGCATAGGATTTTTTCTTATCCTGAGCAATTCTAATTCTTTCTCCGATCTTATCTATAGCTCCAACAGTCCGTTTGATGATTTCTGGACCCAATATCTTCTTCTGACCAACGTCATCCCAATGAACAAGTGATCTACACTTTCTGCCTGTAGAGCTTCACATAGTGTCGATGGTAGCTTGAAAACTGTTGTTGTAGGTGAACTCAACCAATGGTAAATTTATTTCCCGATTACCACCAAGGTCAAGCACAAAAGCTCTCAACATGTCCTCTAGAATCTGTATGGTCCTTTCTGATTGACCATTAGTCTGTCGGTGATAAGCAATGCTAAAGTTCAACTTCGTACCCATGGCTCTATGCATGTTTCCCAAGAACTTGGAAGTAAACCTGGTATCCCTGTCAGACACTATAGAGACTGGCATATCGTGCAGTCTCACAATCTCTTTAACATACAATTGAGCTAACTGGTCAAGATTGGAGTCCATCGTTATTGGAAGAAAATGAGCCGATTTCGTCAAACGGTCAACTCTAACCCCAACGGCGTGATTTTCTCATACCGCTTTAGGGAGTCCAACAACAGAATCCGTCACTATATGCTCCCATTTCCACTACCAAATTTCAAGTGGATTCAACAACCCCAACGATCGTTAATGTTTGGCTTTCACTTGTTGACAGGTCAACATTTTTTGACAAACGAACCGATCGATCTTTTCAGATTTCTCCACTAATACCCCTTTCACAGGTCCCGGTACATTTTCTTACCTCTTGGATGTGCAGTGTATGGTGAAGAATGGGCTTCTTCAGGATTTTGTTTCTCAAGGTCTCGTCTTTTGGGACACACAACCTCCCTTCAAACACGAGAGTGCCATCTTTAGCTATCGCGAAATCCTTTATACTGCCTGCAAGTGCTCGATCTTTGATCTTGTATAAGAACTTGTCATCTTTCTGTGCCTCTTTGATTTTGTCTCTCAACGTAGGCCATGCTACCAAGGCTACTATAATTGTATTTGTGTGATGTGGCGGAGTCACAACTTCAATCCTCGTATTAGCAAAATCCCTGATAAACTGTTCTTGACTAGTCGGCAAGTCAGCCGACTTACTTCTCGTCTTTCTGCTCTGTGCGTCGGCCATGACATTAGCCTTACCAGAGTGGTAGAGGATGGTAAAGTCGTAGTCCTTAACCAACTCTAACAATCTTCTTTCCCTCATGTTCAACTCCTTGTGTGTGAAGAAATACTTGAGGCTCTTATGATGAGTGTGTATCTCATACTTGCTGTAGAGATAATGTCGCCAAATCTTTATAGCATGAATTACTGCGGCTAGTTCCAAATCATGTGTATGGTAGTTTTGCTCATGTGTTTGCAACTTTCTTGAGGCATAGGTGATCACTTTCCCGTGTTGCATTAGTATACAATCCAATCCTTGTTTGGACGCATCACTATAGATTGCAAATCTTTCTAATCGTTTTGGAATAGCCAACACTAGAGTTGATATCAGTTTATGTTTTAAGGTTTGGAAACTTTTCTCACATTTTTCTGTCCACTTGAATTCTATCTATTTTCTGGTCAACTGTTCCAACGATCAAGCTATTTTTGAAAACCCTTCAATGAATCTTCGATAGTAACTGGCCAAACCCAATGAGCTACGAATTTTACCAACCCTTAATGGCGTACTCAATTTGAAACAGGCTTCAACTTTGGTTGGGTCGACCTCAATATCATTGACGTGACCCAAGAAGCCAATGCGATTTAGCCAAAACTAGCACTTCCTGAATTTAGCATATAACTTTTCCTTACGTGTCTGTAGTACTGTACTAAAATGCTCCTCATGCAGTTTCTTATTCTTCGAATAAACCTGTATGTCATCAATGAAGACTATAATGAATTGGTCAAGGTACGGATGGAAAAAAAGGTTCATTAGGTCCATGAAAACAGTTGGTGTTTTGTTCATCCCAAAAGGTATCATAGTGAACTCGTAATAGCCATATCGAGTCCTGAACACCGTTTTACGTATGTCACTATCCTTGATCATGAGTTGATGGTAGCCTGACCTCAAATCAATCTTGGAGAATACACTGGCACCTCTCAATTTATCAAACAAATCCTCTATCATCGGCAGTGGGTACTTGTTCTTGACTGTGAGGCGATTCAATTCTCTGTAATCGATGCATCCTCATTGACCTGTCTTTCTTCTTTACAAAGAGCACTTGTGCTCCCTAGGACGATACACTGGGTAGGATGAATCCCTTATCAAGTAATTCCTGTAGCTGCAGTTTCAGTTCTTGGAGTTCCTTCGGTGCCATTCGATACGGTGCCTTGGATATTGGCACTGTTCCAGGTACCAAGTCAATTGTGAACTCCAATATCTGTCAGGATCCCTGGTAGATCTTCTGAAAACATGTCCACAAAATCCCACACTATTGGCATGTCTATTCGAGTTAGCTCTGTCTACTGCTAATCAACCTTGTTCACCGAGTACCCCTGGCAGGTACCTTTCCTCAACATCTTTTCCTCCTTCGTTGCCGATATGATTTGGGGTGCATTTGTTGCTTTCACTCCAAAGAAGGAGAATTTGTTCTCTCGATGTCTTTGAAAGAGCACCTCTCTCTCATCGCCTTTGTTTGATTATAGGCGATAGTATTTTACAAAATCGTCGCTTTAAAAAAAAAAGGATAGGCGATGGTTAGCTTAATAATCATTGCCTATTTCGGATTTTTTTGATGATATTTCTCCCATTTTACAATTTTCATTTTATTTGACACTACTACACAACATAACGAACTTGCATATTCTACCTATATATATATATATATATATATATACCACCATTCTCCGCATCGAAAAATTTCCAACTTAACGACCATCAAATATAAGAACAATAATGTAACATTTAATTACAAAATTTTAATAGTTAACATACATTTACAAAAAAACTAAGTGCAAAAGAAAGTTACATTACATACACCTATTAAGGAAGTACGTGGCCTACAAATTTCTGATCTTATCTATCTTCTCTTGCGTGTATGGAGCCTGACCAAAGTCTGCCTACAAAAATTAAATGAATTCCTCAGGCTAATTTAGATATAATTAAGCAAAGAATGACCAAAAGTTAATTAAGGACTTGTATTTAGATAAATCCATTTAGTAGTTAACAAATATTATAAGATAGGTAAAATTATGCAATAACTAACCTGTTGATCTACCAATCAATCTTTATTGAAAATTCAATCTACTTGTAGAATCTACCTCCTATCTCATATATTCTTCCATGGGATGTCAATTAATAAGATAAATTGATTCTCTCATAAAATTTACTTATTTCGACCTGCTTAAGGAATCAACCATGCTTTTCATTTCAAATATGAATTGAATTTTGAACAGCATTGCCATTTCTAACTAGAATGCATGAGTAATTGGTAAATATAACTACCATGACTCTTATGTATTCTCCATTTTGATAATTAAAAAAAATGAAATGAATTACATAAGGTCATTTCGTGAATGACAAAAATGAAATGCCAAATAATTAATAATCATGCTTCATTTAATGCCTAAGATAACGACGATAGACTACTGTGTTGTCTTACAATCTCCAACATGAGTATCATGACATAGTATCCACATTTATGGCTTCCTGGTTGCTGTGGACACTAAAACTTGCACATATATAATTAGGAAAACAAATTATTAGCGTCGTGTCATAAATAGTTCACAAGTTATTAATTATTTGAGCTTTCTCAACTTTATGCTCTATTTATACCTTAATAGGTTTCCAATCTAGCTTTGCTTTGATCCTTAGATCTCCTCATGCGTAATATGCTTTAAAAATCCAAAACGGATCGATAAATACAAAAGAGTTATAAAATAATGAAGCAGCATTCCGTTCAAATCATAAACAAAGAAGACACTAGTTACTGCTAAGTGCATACCCCATGCCCATCACATATTTCACATCATATTTACGGTCTTTACTTGCAACTGAGTCCAACACATATACTACAATTTTTCAGGGTGTAATGACAAGGAAGGAGCAATGGGCACTAGGTTTTCGGTAACGTTCTTAGTTGGAATTCGTAAATAAAAATTTATTTAAACAAAACCGTAAAATAAAAAAAGAATATTAATTTATATGAAGATACAATGTTGCTGGAATAGTAATGGTTATACCCCTTGTAGTATGGCTCCAAGACGTAATTTTTGCCCTTCTTTTCCACCAGTTCCCATCCTATCGCTGATATATTGTCAAACTCATAACAATAAGGTATAGCAAGCTTGTTTGGGCAAACGGACCTAATAGAATCAATTTGATCTTGTCGGCACATAGCATATAGGCACCTGAAAATCATTAGAATGGTTAATAAAATGAACAAATATTGACAATAAAATTGTAGGTTTGTGAGTAGGAGAATACATTTGGAACACTTTCAAGATTGATATATTCAATGACTGCAAGGTAAGCATCTTCGTGATGTCACTGACTGCCACAAATACATTATCTTCCTCTCGATGAAACACGTCCTTCTCAAGTTCCACTAGGTAGCCATTTTCTATCATCGGAAGAGAAATGAAAACATTGTGGAGTTTTGTCAACGGTGCATGAAATGTAGATGTTATTTCTCCACAAAAAAATTGGCATCGTTAGGCTGATGATCTTGCAGCACCGTCGATCTTTCCTTTGACCTTGTCAGTCTTTCTGGGTTGTTGTGGCACTCTGTCCTACATTCTAATGAATTTATGGTCAATACATGTAAAATGCTCTATTTGCATAAACATTATTTTAGGGAAAATATATAAGTAACGTAGCCTTATTATCTCCCTAATACGCACTAATTTTTGGGCCATTGAATGTATCCGTGCTTCGCTTGCCCTAGTGTGGATTGGTCCTCAACTGGAATATGACGATGGTATTTTTTCGTGGCAGGAAATAGTAACTGATCCACCCCTACCCTTACATTCTCGGGTAAAGTAGAATTAGCTGTGGTCGGCCAAACAGCCCCTCTAGCCACAGTAACAATCTTACCATCAATAAGAATGTAGGGGATGCATCTTGTCTCGTTCTGCAGAACAACGAAGAGAGATTATGCGATTTAGGGTTAAGGAAAATTTTGAGTAGTAGACAAGAATCAATATGACTATTGAAGAACCATCACGTCCAATTTTAAATACCGCAATCTTATCAAAGGGGTTTGGATAAGTAGACTGGGGGCTGCCAGTAGTCTAATACCCAGGCATGTCAGGACGATGGTGAATAGGCGTATCCATCCCCATATGCATGAACTCTTTACGGATCTGTGACTATATCTATTCACGCATTGTGCCTGTATCTTTTTGAACATTTGTGCTTGCATCCTTTCGAACAGCTGTGCCTCTATTCTCTGGGTTATCTGAGTCTCCATCCTTTCTTCTATCTCAGACTGTACCTCTTCATGCAACTCAGCCCACATCTATTCTTTGTCCATTGCGGCAAGTCTCGAACATTATCCAACGAAACTAGGGCCCCGTGTGCCATCTTATTACCCCTTTTGTCATAGGACATCTTCGTTGTGATCCCATTCTCACATCCCCTAAGCCAACTGAGATGTGCATCCTTTCCCATAGCTTTTACCAGAACATTGTGGTGCCTGTCTTGCATGAATGTCGCTTGACTGACCTCGATTCCCTATCTCTAACTGTTTCAATAGGAAAAAAAGTATGTAATAACATTGATAACAATAATTAATCATAATAATTTTGGGGATTGGAGGTTTGTTTTTTCTTTTTTGGGGGAAAATATTTTCTAGGCTTTGTTTTCCATCCTTACCAATCAAGCATACTCTAACTTTGTCACTGTCCTTCGTTTTTCCAGGAATCTCCAATAGTGTCCCAATAATGCTGTCCCAAACATTTTTCTCCATTATGCATCACATCAATACATCGTCGTAGCAATAAATGCTTCTGATACGGTAAATCCAAAAAATCGATCTTTTCTTCCAAAGGCTCTTCTGTGGTGGCTTAGAGGTTTTTCCTAGCACAACATTAACATTTCGAACATCCTCGTAACCCTCCAACCCTGATAACAACTGCGGGCCCTATGACGCTTTCTTCCTGTTCAATGCATCTTTCTTCCCGCGATAAGGGTGCTTGATGTCTAAAAACCTTCAATGACTCATATACACGGTTTTCTTGTAGTTGTACAACCAAAGATCGTCTGTCTGTTCACCACAAATGGGACATGCTTTAGGCCCTTTATTGCCCTATCCCGATAAATTAATTGTAGGTCGAAAAATCATTTATGGTACAAAACAACATAGCACGAAGCCTAAAATTCTGTTGGCTATGTGTGTCGTAAACGTGCATGCCATCACTCTACGATAGTTTCAAATCTTCAACAAGTGGCACTAGATACACATCTATGTCATTTCCAGGTTATTTAGGGCCTAATATTAGCAAAGACAACATGATGTGCTTACGCTTCATACACAGCCCCATGAAGATTGTAAACAACCAAAAGCACGGGCCAAGTGCTCTGTCTATTGCTTATGTAACCGTGAGGATTCGTTCCACCCGTATATAGACCAAGTCTGAGATTCCTAACTTCGTTGCAGAACTCAGAGAACATTCTATCAATGGACCTCCACTGAGCATAATTGATGGAATATCTCAATTTTCCACATTTTTTCCTCCTTTCAGCATGCCACCGTACATTCTTTGCATTTGCAAGCAGTTGTATGAATCGTGCTATTATGGGTAGATACAATAGAACTTTAGCCAGAGGCCCTTTCTTATCTGTCCTACTCTCTTTGTTGTTCTTTGGCTTGTATCGCAATAACCCACACTTTGGACACAATTACAGATCCTTATACTCATTCCGATACAAAATACAGTTATTAAGACATGCATGTATGATAGGTTGTATTTTTAATGTATTAATTTCCAAATTTCTAGTGTGTGTTTATTATATTTTTATATATTTTTACTGATTTTTATTTACTTTTTGTATTAGGAGTAACGAAGAGGCAAAAAAAGGCATCCTATATTTCTATTGTCGTAATAACAATTGAGAGTGAAGCCATTGAGTGTAGCATTATTAAAGGAAAAAGATAAGAAAGTGTGGCATTTTGCTGTTGGAAACCATTTGTAAAATAATGCGAGGAACCAAGAAACATAATCATGAGGCATTATTAAAGGAAAAGAGAAAAGAATCGGAACATGATCATTACACTTTTTTTCCTTTTTGACTTAAGTTATGGGAGATGTTGAATGAGGTGCATATATTTAGATAGGAGAATGCAAAGAGAATGGAAATGCAGAGAGGCTAACACATGAGATATAAGAGTGAAAATAAAACACATTAGAGAGAGTTTGTAAAGATACGAAGCTTTCAAGGAGGGGGTGCAATTGGAGAATTTTCTTGGAGCAAAGGAAGGGAAAAATACCGAAGGCAAAACATATTTATCAACTCCTTGAAATCCAGTTATGTATTTCTATATTTTCTCTATTGTAATTCTCGTATTTAAATTCATGTGTGGTTAAGTTTTTATACTTGGGACGAGAAATGAATCCTCTTTGTGAACTCTAATACTACGTTATTGGATTTAATAATATGTGATTGACTTGTCGTTGATTTTATATTATTGAACTCATAAATTTATCTTTTTGATCAATTGATAAATTATAAATTGGTTTGTGTCGGACTTGAGAAATGAAAATAGAAATTAGATTAAACAACAAAAGACACTAATTTGGATAAGATTTAGAGATAAGCTTGTGGTCAGTGCAATCTTCAGGTGAAGTTTCGAAGTAACCTATTTGAATTTATTGTGCGAATGCATTCTAAAAGGTTGATAATGAATTTATTTAGAGATAAATAAATTGGCCTAATAGAATAGATTTATTTATCATCGAGAGAGGTAAATAATTAAATTGGCAAATTCGATTGTTAATGATAAGAAGATCACTATTGAACCCAATTCGTTTATTGGGGGAATCAAAGTTGGTGAAATTGTGAGTCCCAAGCTTATTAATTCTCTTCATTGTCAATTTAAATATCGCAAACATTTAATTTGTATAATTTATATTTTATTTAGTTTATATATTTAATTTGTAAGTTTTTATGTTTATTAAAAACCAAAAACAACTTTCGATTAGTTCTTTCAAATAAAGTATAAAATTGATTATTTTGGTAATTAAATCAAATCTCTGTGGGATCGATATTTGGACTCAAAAATCCATTTTTACTACTTGTTCGACCCGTACACTTGCGGCAATGATTTTGACACATTCTTAGACGAACAAGTTTTTGGCGCCGTTGTCGGGGACTAGATTTAGTATCAATACCAATCAATTTTTGCTTTAATTTGAATTTTTATTTGCATTTATTTTATTTATTTATTTATTTTGATCATATTTGCATGCGTAATAGGAAGTTCAGTCCATTAATTCCCCTCGATCCAGAAATCAAACGAACTATTAGGTATAGATTACGTGCCGCAAGGTTGGAGCGAAAAATGGCCAATGAAACAGATGATCAAAGGATCATTGCAGATCGTCCTTTGAGGGACTATATTATTCCCAGAATTGGGGATAATTTCACTTGCTTAGTTCCTTCAACGATTCCTACAAACAACTTTGAGATCAAACCAGGAACTATTCAATTAGTTCAACAAACCATTCAATTCCATGGCTTACCTGATGAAGACCCACGTGAACACATTAGAAAATTTTTGGAAATTTGTGGCATGTTTAAAATTAACGGAGTAACACCTGATGCGATAAAAATGAAACTTTTTTCATTTTCATTGATAGGAAAAGCAAAAACGTGATTTTACGCTTTACCAGCTAACTCCGTTATTAGTTGGGATAGTTTGTGCCAAAATTTTTTTATAAAAATTCTTTCCACCGAGTAGAATGCTGAAAATTAGGATAGAAATTTCCTCTTTTAGCTAACGCCATGGGGAATCTATTTCTGAAGGATAGGAATGTTTCAATGATCTATTGAGACATTCCAAATCATGAGATACCAGAATGGTTTACTGTACAAACATTCTATAATGGGTTGGGAAACGAAAACAAAAAGCACGCTGACTCAGCGGCAGGAGGATCACTAATGGACAAAACTTTCAATGAAGCATCGTCAATTCTGGAGAAAATGGCTGCAAACAGTCATCAGTGGTATTCCGATTGTGCAGTGCCTAAACATGCTAGAGTTTATGGAATAGATGCTATCACTTCTCTATCTGCTCAAGTTGCAACTTTGTCAAAGAAAATTGAAGGGTTGACTCTTCCAACGGCTAATATGGTTCAATAATCAGGAGGATACGAAATTTGCTGCGCAAATCACGCCACTACAGAATGTCCTGTCACGCACTCAAATGGGCCCACGGACGGGCAAGAAATGTCTGTTGGAAGTAGTCAAAGGCTAGAATTTGGTCATTACGCTCCTACCTACAATCCAGGGTGGCGACAACACCAAAAATTTTCATGGAAAGACAATCAATCATCGGTGAGACCACCTGGATTCCACCAACCACAGGAAAAGAAGAACTCGCTAAAAGATGTGTTCACGAAGTACTTGGAGGTCAATAGTAATTTTATGCAGAAGACCGAGCATACTCTCCAAAATCAAAATGCTGCAATAAAAAATTTAGAAACTCAAATGGGGCAACTAGCATCAGCAATTGCAGGGCGAGAGCTTGGAAAATTGCCAAGTGATACGGAGACAAATCCTAGACAAGTCAACATTATTACAATAAGAAGTGGTCTACAACTTTCGGAGAGAGAAGTAAAGAGAACAGAGTACAACGTGACGAAAGAAGCTAATGAAAATGAG
This sequence comes from Jasminum sambac, assembly GCA_018223645.1. Taxonomy (NCBI): domain Eukaryota; kingdom Viridiplantae; phylum Streptophyta; class Magnoliopsida; order Lamiales; family Oleaceae; genus Jasminum; species Jasminum sambac. The sequence goes on along the minus strand of CP073644.1, from coordinate 9,354,150 downwards.
GAAGAAATGAAGGAGACAAGTACTAGTGGGACGTCTTCTGAAAAATCCAAATCTGAAAAGGAGGAAAACGGGATTCCAAAACCTATGAAAGCATACGTACCTCCTATTCCATTCCCTCAAGGCTACAAAAGAATAAACTGGATAAACAATTTGGGAAATTTCTTGAAATCTTCAAGAAATTACACATCAACATTCCTTTTGCAGGTACTTTAGCTCAAATGCCTAGCTATGCAAAATTCATGGAGCAAATTCTTTCTAACAAGAGAAAGCTGGAAGAGCATGAGCGGTAGGAGTGTAGTGCCATTCTTCAAAAGAAGCTACCTCCCAGATTGAAAGATCCTGGGAGTTTCAACATTCCCTGCACCATTGGGTCATTCTACTCTGGATTTGCCTTATGTGATCTTGGTGCTAGTATCAATCTCATGCCCCTAGCTATTTATCGGAAGCTTGGATTGGGAAAATGTAGGCCTACCACCGTGACTTTACAATTGGCACATCGATCTATAACATATCCTAGAGGAATTATCGAGGATGTGCCAGTCAAGGTTGATAAATTCATTTACCCGGTGGATTTCATTATTTTGGACATAGAGGAGGATAAGGAAATTCCTTTGATTTTCGGAAGACCATTTTTGCGAACTGGAAGAGCCTTGATTGATGTCTACAAAGGCACATTGACACTAAGGGTGGATAAAGAGGAGGTAACTTTTAATGTCCTAAAGGCATTAAAACGGCTGTCTTCTTCTTCCACAAATGCATGTTTTCAAGTAGATGTCATTGAGCAAGCAGTGAAAGAAATTTTTGAAGAAGATCTACCTGTGGAGCCTCTTGAGACTTGTATTGTCCTATTAGAGGACACAACAACGGAGAATGAAGTACGAGCTAAGATGGCCCTGAACTTGGAAGCATCACCCACTATGACTTATAGAAGAAACTGGATTTACGAGCCTTTGGGTAAAGTTCCCAAAAAGTTCTTGCCATCTATTGAATCTCCCCCAATTCTTGAGTTGAAACCTCTTCCCACTCATCTTAGATATGCATTTTTGGGGGATTCTTCAACTTTGCCAATGATTATCTCTAATCACTTGACAGAGTTAGAGGAAGAAAAATTGCTTCAAGTTTTGAGAACACACAAGACTGCACTAGCATGGACAATTGCTGACATAAAGGGGATTAGTCCCTTGATATGTATGCACAAGATCTTGCTGCAAGAGGGTTCCAACACATCTATTGAGGAACCCTACACTGAAGGAAGTAGTAAGAGATGAAATTGTCAAACTCTTAGATGCAAGGATCATTTACCCCATATTTGATAGTGCATAGATAAGTCCTATTCATGTGGTACCAAAGAAAGTGGGGATAACAGTGGTGAAATATGAAAACAACGAGCTAATCTCAACCAGACCAGTCATTGGTTGGAGGGTATGCAAAGACTACAGAAAGCTCAACAAGGCAACAAGGAAAGATCATTTCACTCTCCCATTCATTGATCGATGGTTGGAACGATTAGCAGGGTATTCACACTACTATTTCCTTGATGGATATTAGGGATACAATCAGATCCCCACTGCACCCACTGATCAGGAGAAGACAACATTCACATGTCAGTATGGCACGTTTGTATACAGGAGAATGCCATTTGGGTTGTGTAATGCACCGGCAACATTTCAACGATGCATGATGGCAATCTTCTCAGATATGGTGGAGCGGTTTATAGAGGTGTTCATGGATGACTTCTCAGTTTTCGGGTCATCTTTCGACGAATGTCTCCATCATTTGAGTTTAGTGTTACAACGATGTGAAGAGACAAACCTCGCACTTAATTGGGAGAAATGCCACTTCACGGTAAATGAAGGGATTGTCTTGGGCCAACGCGTATTAGCAGTGGGGATTGAAGTGGACAGAGCTAAAGGGCAAGTAATTGAGAAACTACCTCTACCCACATCCATCAAGGGCATTCGTAGTTTTCTTGGCCATGTAGGATTCTATAGACGGTTCATTAAGGATTTTTCAGCCATCACGAAACCATTGTGCATGCTTTTGGAGAAAGATGTGCCGTTTCATTTCTCTGAGGAATTTCTTTGGCTTTTAACACTCTAAAGGACAACCTAATCTCAGCACCTGTCATCATCGCACCGGATTGGAACTTGCTTTTCGAAATTATGTGCAATGCTAGTGATTATGCTGTTGGGATAGCTCTAGGTTAAAGGAAAGACAAAGTTTTTAGAGTGATCTACTATGCAAGCAAGACTCTCAACACAGCCCAGGTTAACTATGCCACTACGGAGAAAGAACTACTTGCAGTCGTATATGCTTTTGAAAAATTCTTAGCATACCTCATTGGGTCGAAAGTTGTGGTTTACACAGATCATTCTGCTTTACAGTACTTGTTTGTAAAAAAGGATGCCAAGCCGAGGCTCATCCGATGGGTATTGTTTCTACAGGAGTTCGACATTGAAATCTAGGATAGAAAGGGAACAGAAAATCAAGTGGCAGATCATTTGTCAAGACTTCAGCAGGGTGTGGAGCCCACAGATAGTGAAATCAATGAAAACTTTCCCGATGAGCAATTGTTTCTAGTTGACAACACTCCTTGGTTCACCGATTATGTCAACTACCTAGTTGGGGGCGTCATTCCACCTGAATTTTCCTATCAATAGAAGAAAAAGTTCTTCCACGACCTTCGTTACTACTATTGGGAAAAACCATTTTTGTCCAGGAGAGGATCTGATCAGATTATTAGAAGATGCATCCTGATGATGAAATGAGAGTCATTCTTGAACGTGTGCATTCATCGCCTTATGGTGGCCATCTGGGGCCCACCAAAACAGCTGCTAAAGTACTACAAAGCAGATTCTACTGGCCCACCTTATTCAAAGATGCGTTTTCATTTGTGAAAGCGTGTTACCGTTGCCAACGCACTGGAAACATTTCTTCACGACAAGAGATGCCCCTGAACGATATTTTGGTTGTTGAGATCTTTGATATTCGGGGCATTGATTTCATGGGACCATTCCCATCTTCCTACAAAAACCATTACATCTTGGTGGCAGTTGATTACGTATCAAAATGGGCTGAAGTTCATGCTTCGCCAACTAACGATGCCAAGGTGGTGGTGGAGTTTGTTAGGAAGAACATTTTCACGAGATTTGGAGCACCTTTTGCCATAATCAGTACACACGTCAATAATAAACTTTTTAGGTCTGTCTTGGCTAAGTATAGAGTTCACCATCGAATGGCCACACCTTATCATCCACAAACAAGCGGACAAGTTGAGGTATCAAATCGATAGTTGAAAAGGATTCTGGAGACCTCTATTAACTCATCTCCCACTGATTGGTCAAAGAAATTGGATGATGCACTTTGGGCATACCGCAATGCCTTCAAAACACCTATTGGTATGTCTCCTTACCAATTAGTGTTGGAAAAATCTTGTCATTTACCAGTCGAATTAGAACACAAGGCATACTGGGCAGTGAGACAGTTGAACATGGATATGAAAGCAGCTGGAGAAAAAAGATGTTTGCAACTATATGAATTGGATGAATTTCGGTTATGTGTATATGAGAATGCGACAATCTAGAAAAAACGTACCAAAAAGTGGCATGATCGTCACATCCAGTAGCGAGAATTTAGGGTGGGGGACCAAGTTTTGCTCTACAACTCTCGTTTGAAAGTGTTCCTAGGAAAGCTCAAATCAAGATGGTCGGGGCCATTCACAATTTCATAAGTGGCTCCATTTGAAGCTATCGAACTTTCTCACCCGACCAAAGGGACCTTCAAAGTTAATGGTCAACGTCTAAAGCACTACTTTGAGACCGATTTCACCAAAGAAAAGTCCATTCTAGAGCTACAATGATTCTCTTAGTTAGGCTCGTGACTATAAACAAGCGCTTTTTGGGAGGCTGTCTAATCTTCTTTCCCTTAATCTGTTTCATTTGAAACGTATTGTGTGTGCTTTATTTTATTTTATTTTTATCTTATTTTTATTTTATTTGAGTGTGATTATGAAAATTTATTTAAATTTAGTGTTTTTCTTAAATTGTGTTCTATTTTCGCATTTTATTTTTATTTAATCTCTGTATTCTTTTCAGTGCAGTTCTATTGAGACATATGTAAGATATTTCAAGTGGTACCGATGCTAATCATTACCGACTGTAGAGGATTGTTGTAAAAGTGGTCAAAAAGAAAAAAAAAGAGAAAAAAGGAAAAAAAAAAAAGGAAAAGCGGAGACAACCAGGCATACGCGTTTCCTCGAACACCACTCCGACCCACCTTTTCTTAGGATACCACGGATAGCTCACCCACTCGGTCTGGTCAGTGGTTGGCACAGTACCTCACATGGCCATTAAATCCCACGCAATGATCCATCTCTTCAGACTTTACTCAGAATTTCGTTGGTTTTATCTCTTAGTATCTACTGTCTCTCTCACAATTGTTTTAGGTAAACTTCTTCTTCTCCGATACTCTAGCCTGATATGGAAGCATGTTTGTATATATATCTTCTACTTGCAATTGTTGAGTGTGTAATTCAAATCTTCATACTTTTGCTCTTTGATTTCTTCAATTTCTTCCACTAAACATGGAATTTGTTTTTGTAAAAATTCGAAATATTACTCATCATTTCCCTTGAATGATTTGAAAATAATCTACCGCTTTAGGATAGAGCGGTTGAGAATGTTGATGCACCATGGGATACCTGCAGATATACGTTGATTAATTGTAGCCAAGGTTCGAATAGGGGGAGAAATTCCAACCATTTATACCAAACATTTGTTAGGCTTAGGCAAAAGCAGTTTTAACAAAGAAACAAAGAGCAAAAGAATGAATGTTTGTTATAAGTGTGCTAGATGGACATGTAATACAGGTTGTCGATCACTTGGATTTACGTCCAAAAATCGGGAAGATAAGATAACTTTCATTAAGGATAGCCTGAGTAAAGAGTCGCTAGATGATATCCTGCAGACTCTTGAGACACATCTTTGTGGAACTGTGCAACATGAACTTCTCGGTTTATGGACTCAGTTCAAGAATGAACGAGAAAACAGTCTTGGAAATCTTACTTTAAATGACTCTGTTTGCCAGTTTTTAAGAAAACTGGATGTGAAGCATATCCCCAACTCATAGAAGGTGTTGCAGCCATTTCTGGACGTAATACCAGAGGAAGATGTAAGCCACAATCACAACTACTTGTTTATATTGTTGTTTTTGATTTTTTGTGTGTTTGTTTCAGTTATTAGCTTTCTTTGGTGAAGTTGGGTTCTTATGGCAGCCACTGTCAGCATAGAAGGACCTTCTCATGCACAATTGCAAACCATTGGAATCTTTGGCAGGGCAAACATGGGAGCAAAGTCAGAGTACACTTCTGCTGCAATCGATTTGGGAAGAAAACTCGAGGATCTTAAAATCAACATCATCTATGGAGGAGGACTCTGTGGGCTGCTAGGATGTGCTATTACAGCTGCTCGAGTGCGAGGATCCAGAATTATTGGAGTTACTCTCGACCCTTTATCATAGATCTACGGATTCACAGTTGGCACTGAGGTAAAAGTTAAATCACTGTATGAACCCTTGTCACTCATGATATTATATTCTAATGCACTCATTGCACTTCTGGGAGGTTTCGAAACATTGGAACAAATTTTTAATGTTATCTCTTGGTACCAGTTGAACTTGTATAATAAACCCATTGGGCTATTAAATGTGAACGATTTTTTCGATGGTTTATTAGCTTTTCTGGATTTTGCAATTGCCAAATAGCTACTTTCTCCCATTTCAAGAAACATGATTTTAATTGCATCTTCCATTGAGGAATTATTGGAGAAATTTCATGCTTATGTACGACAACTTGATCCATCGCAGCCTCAAATCAACTGGAGACAAACCTCCAACAAGCGCAAACGACACCCGAATGAAATAGATTTAGAGTTGAGGTTATAAATGTGGAATGTTATCCTTTGATTTTTAGCAGCATCTATGTGTGATTCTGTTTGGCTTTGTTTTTTAGGATTTTTGTATGAACCCAGTTTGTGCCACACTCAGGTGATATCTCTCATTCTCTTTAATGGACATTGAGGACAATGTTTATGTCAGTTTGGGGGGTGGGATTTTGTGCTATTATAAAATCATTTGATAATTTTTAATTTTCTAAGATGGCAGAGTAAGGAGTAATAGACTCTTGAGACGCATCTTGTTTTAGTGAAAACAGTTGCTGATTGCAAGGCTTCTTGCTTAAATCCAGTAATTTCATACTCAAGTGTGGGGTCACAAGTTTTATTTTACTTTTGATTTTGTTGTGTATAATTGGTGTATTGGTTTCCATGCTTGTTGTTTATAGATTGTTTATTACATGTCTAGTATTGTGTGAATGTGTGTTAGTCATGTTAAATTTATGTTTGATTGTTTTTTGCAAAGTTTTTCAAAATTTTCTGTTTCTCAAGTTCAAATTGTCTTTAACTCAAGAACTATACTACTAGAGCTCATTTGACAATTGCTTGTCCATTGGATGTCATGGCTCATTGTTGTTGGATTTAAAAGTTTGTTGGTTAGAGTGAAAAAGTGTGCTCAAATTCGTTCCACCTATTTTCATTTTGAATCACTTTACAATTGTGAGATGAGTTGTGAATTAGCTGGTAGAGGATGAGTTAAGCATCGTGATTAGTGTCTTTGATTAGCAAGTAGAAACAAGGTAAATGACCATTTGCTAGAAATCCAATCCATGTATTAAAAAAAAAAGAGAGAGACAGAGAGAAAATCATTCAAACTTCATTCATTTCATTGTGCCTCCATTCTCTTGCCTCATTGACTCGGGTGAATAAGTTCTTAGGGGTATCTCAATACCTGGTGCCTTGAGTGACGAGCTTGGGAGTTGCCGACCTAAAACCTGCTACATGGGTCATTGAGAAAGCATGATTGTTTGGGGCATTGCATTGCATGTTTACATTCAAAAAAAAGGTGAGAAAATAATAAAAGTGAGCATCATGGATTTGGAACTCAAGTTGGTTTGAATTACTTCGGAGTAACTTGTTCGTTGGAGCACTCAAATTTAGGGAGAGTCATCACATTGCTACACTATTGATCCTACTGTTGAAATTTGCCTAAACATAAGAATAATAATTAAAAAAAAAAGAAAAGAAAAGATTGAGAACAACCTTTGGGACGATCACTTGTGAATTGAGAGAAAACAAGTTTGGTGTGACCACGAGCAAGTAAGGATAAATTGGACCGTTGAGGGTCGGGTTGCTCACCACACAATTTTTGGATCTAAACGGTGATGGGAAATTAAGATAACCAAAGGACGAGCCCAAAACTATTCTGTGTAGTATGAGTTGTGAGTTGATTACAGTTTACTACTTGTATTTATGTATGTTAAGTTGTTTTGAGTCTTCTAGTATGTTTGATTGGTGATTATTTATTTTTGATTGCTTGTGTGTTTTTAATTTTTGTTGTTCGAGGGCAAACAACAACTTAAGTGTCGGGATATTTGATAGATTGTATTTTTAATGTATTAATTTCAAAATTTCTAGTGTGTGTTTATTATATTTTTTTATATTTTTACTGGTTTTTGTTTACTTTTCGTATTAGGAGTAACGAAGAGGCAAAAAATGGAATCTTATATTTCTATTGCCGTATTAACAATTGGGAGTGAAGACATTGAGTGGACTGTTATTAAAGGAAAAAGATAAGAAAGTGTGCCATTTTGCTGTTGGAAACTATTTGTAAAATGATGCGGGGAACCAAGAAACATAATCATGGGGCATTATTAAAGGAAAAGAGAAAAGAATCGGAACATGATCATTACACTTTTTCTTTTTCCTTTTTGACTTGAGTTGTGGAAGATGTTGAACAGGTGCATATATTTAGATAGGAGAATACAAAGAGAATGGACATGCAGAGAGGTTAACACATGAGATATAAGAGTGAAAATAAAACACATTAGAGAGAGTTTGTAGAGATACGAAGCTTTCAAGGACGGGGTGTAATTGGAAAATTTTGCCAAGCAAAGGAAGAGAGAAAATACAGAAGGCAAAACATATATGTCAACTCCTTGAAATCCTATTATATATTTCTATATTTTCTCTACTGTAATTCTCGTATTTAAATTCATGTGTGGTTAAGTTTTTATACTTGGGACGAGCAATGAATCCTCTTTGTGAACTCTAATACTACGTTATTGGATTCAATAATATGTGATTGACTTTTCGTTAATTTTATGTTGCTGAACTCGTAAATTTATCTTTCTGATCAATTAATAAATTATAAATTGGTTTGTGTCGGATTTGAGAAATGAAAGCACAAATTAGATTAAAAAACACAAGACACTAATTTGAATAAGATTTAGAGATAAACTTGTGGTCAGTGTAATCTTTAGCTAAAGCTTCGACGTAACCTATTTGAGTTTATTGTGCGAATGCATTCTAAAAGGTTGATAACGAATTTATTTAGAGATAAATAAATTGGCCTAGTAGAATTGATTTATTTATCATCGAGAGAGGTAAATAATTAAATTGGAAAATTCGATTATTAATCATAAGAAGATCACTATTGAATCCAATTCGTTTATTGGAGGAATCAAAGTTGGTGAAATTGTGAGTCCCAAGTCTATTAATTCTCTTCATTGTCAATTTAAATATCACAAACATTTAATTCGTATAATTTAGATTTTATTTAGTTTATATATTTAATTTGTAAGTTTTTATGTTTATTAAAAACCAAAAACAACTTTCGATTAGTTCTTTCCAATAAAGTACAAAATTGATAATTTTGGTAATTAAATCAAGTCTCTGTGGGATCGACATTTGGACTCAAAAATCTATTTTTACTACTTGTTCGACCCGTACACTTGCGGCAATGATTTTGACACATTCTCGGACGAACAATGTATTCGCTCCACATCCAAGTGGACAAAATAATTTCTTTGCCTCGTATGTTATAATGGGAAACTCATTATCTTTAGGAAGCAAGTCCCGTAAGAGTTTCAGTAGTTTAGTAAAGCTCTAGTCGCTCCACCCATTGTTTGCCTTTAGGTTATATAATTTGAACACAATGCACAACTTTGAGAATTACTATAGCCTGAAAACAACGGCTTGTGAGAATCCCCTAACATGTTTTCCAGTACATAGGGGACCATCACTGAAATCATGTTCTGTATCACACATCATTTCATATACTTGATCTCCGAATACATCGTTTTCATGATTTAAATCGTTTATCTCAGCATTGCTCGTTGATGCATCCTCTTGCTGGACGCGTTTATTAGGAGCTGTGCTCGCAAATGTGGGCACTCTCTTACCGTACCAGACCCAATATGTATAGTCTTCTTTGACGCCACGACTAAACAAATATTTCTTCACCAATTGAGAGCTAGTATGTTGTACAAGATTCATACAATCACGATAGGGACACCAAATCGAATCCTCACGCTTTCTTTTCTCACTGTCCTCAACCATATCTATAAACTCATTTACCCGTACATGATATCCTAATGCGGTACAGCTTCCATACACCTAAGAACTTCGATCCATGTTCAATAGCCTCTATATATATTTACTCCGATCCAATGAAATATTAAACAAACTTAGCATAATGATGAATCAAAGATATTCAAGTGTCATGATAGTGTCCCATTATCCCCTTATAATTCCAACACTAACTGGTCAGGGACTTAACCCATTCGTCATTGTTCTGGAGAATCTCATGATCCGTGCCATGAAAATATTTTATATAGTCAGTTGCAATTTCGCGCAAAAATTTCGACATCGTCCTGCCATATTCTCCTAAGTATGAGATCTACGTTACATGTAGCCCATACCCAGAGAATGATAGGGAGACAATGCCAAACTTTTATGCGGGAAATCATAACATACTACATAACATATTTTGACAACACATCACTAAATTCACAAACTAATGACAAACTGTCCAATTATGGGACAATTCAAAGATTAGTTTGTAAGTTTCAAACTGTCAAAATGTTTGAAAATGTGTAACTTACAAGCCTTTATTCAAACGATTACTGTAAGCTTTGTGAGCAATGCAGTGACATTAAAAAAAGAAAAAACAAATGTCAAAACTAAATTATGAAGGAGGAAATTAGAAATACTTACAATGTATGCAGATCTTCGAAATTGTTGAAGGTTGAAAAATATATACCTGAAAATATGGGAAAAACAAAGATCATCACTTCAAATAACGATAATACATCTCTGATAAGTGCATTTATCGCACTTCTTTAAGGCATTTAAACATGTGTTTATGTTAATTTTATGTTAATTTCGTACCTAAGTTTGATTAAATATTGTTGTTTTAGTAAAAAAATTGGAGATAGAAGGGAAAAAAAAGCAAAAGGGATGAAAGAAATCAAGAAATCAGAAATCAAGGACCAAAACGAGCAAAATTGGAAGTTGGATGACCATGTGGGGTTATGCTCGTAACCATCAGGGGTTACAACCGCAACCCCTGATCAGCCTACGCGGAATTTTAACTGGGGTTAAGTTACGCCTGTAACCCAGCCCAGTTATGGGCGTAACTCACCCGATTTCAGTTTGCCAAATTTAGTTCAAACTTTCTTTTTTGGATATTTTTGGCTGCTTGTCCTACATGAAATTGGAGGGGTTTGGTGACCTCTACATACTTGTATAAAGAGGCTAAGAGTAGAGGAAACTCATGAAGCTTTATATATGACAGAAGAACGAAAATTGGAGCAAATTGGAAGATCTATTGGGCGTTCTCAGGATTGAAGTCAAGACCATCAACGTTTATTATTCGGTTATGGCTTCTTATTCCTATTTTTGTTCTTTTATCTATAGTATGCTAGGCTAATCATCTTTTAGTCTTAGGGTTTGAGACGAAACTTGGATATTAGTTGAATTTGGATTATTGCGTTGTTTTGTTCTTAATTTTATGCAAAGATGAGATTGTGGTTTTAAGTTTTCAATATTTGTGCATATTATTTTATAACTTTTGGCCAAGGTTGATTCTGATCTATTTATTGAATCAAGAGATCGTGAATAGATTAGACTAGTATTGAAAACCACGAAGTTCAATAGGGGATGAGAATACCTTTGGGCTTTGTGCGAAACTTATGCTAAATTCTTATTGTTGAATGGGTTCCTAAATTGTTGTTAGCATAGAGATGTAGCTAACACCTCGTAGAAATAGGTTGGAAATTACTTGAGAAAGATTTTCCAATAAAATTGTGAATTTATTCATTAAAACCAACTTCCGTTAACAAAGTGATAATCCAGGTGAAACTAGTCGATAAGTGGATTCGAAAACTCTAATGCTAAATTCCTTATCCATATTAATTTCAATCAAACACCGTCTTTTTACTTGTTCCAATTTATTTTATAATTGTTAGGTTTTATTTTTTTAGTATTTCAATCTCGTAAATTTAGAAAATATTCACTCCCAATTTATTTGATTCGGTTCAGGCTAGTTAAAGTAAACGTGAAATACACGGTCCTCGTGGATACGATAACCGAACTTGCATGATCCGTACACATGCGGTGTGGGATTTATCACAACAATCTCTAGAGCACTTAATGTTGTCAACCAGGGGTTTTGATGCCGTATAACTACTAATCATTTTAATATTCATCATCTCTCTTCACACCGTAGTACGTCACTACAAGAAAAAAAGGTAATTACGACAGTAAATTACCGTCATAAAAAGTTCATAAAACCGTCGTAAAAACCTTTAACAACAGTTCTGCAACTGTAAAACAGCAGTCAACACAACCATTGTGGTAAATACATTTACGACAATTATTTACTATCATAAATAGTATTTACCACGGATCTACAACAGCTTTTCCCCTATTGTAATTTGTATTACACTTTGATAGCATACGATCACTTACCACAGATAATTTCCCTCACACAACCATGGCAAAAGATTCAAAGCATTTATGATAGGATACCTGATGTCGATGTTTACAATGAAGAATAAACTGTTTACAATAGTTTGATTACTGTGGTAAAAGATGTGCACGCTATAGCAGTACGTGATTTATTAATGCCATGATAAGTACAATTTATCCATTATAAAATTCACATGTTCCAACTAAAAAAATGAAAGGTCATTTAAAAACTTGCGAATCATTAAAAATAATCCTTAAGTCACAGGTTTAAACAAAGTGTCAAACAATGTTCAAAGCAAGAAATTAACATCATGGAGTTGCCAAAAATGTCAAGCATCCTTCAAAAACCAAAAAAAAAAAAAATTGAAAAAGTGTAGTTCCCAAAGCATTCATAAACTCCATTTACAAAATATCCTTCAAATTTGGCTCTCATATCTCACGATTCTCTATCTTCATTAAAAGGTCTCACTTTTCACACTGTAAAGAACATAACTTATGTCACAATAAGCCTATGAAATTACAGAAAACCAACAAATAAGTTCTTTTCTTGAAAGCAACAAATAACTTCTTGACATCACTTGAATTAACCAACATTTCATATTCACAATGGCAAACTATTAAGTAAACTTTTATCTCTATCAAAAAAGATATAAAACGTATACCTACCCTTCCATCACCACTAACTTTGATTCTAACATTTCTATGTGTGAGGACCTGGAAGCAAACTTTTCAGCGATAATCTTCGATGCATCCTATAGCACTTCCTCCCTCACTTCTTTTCTTAAAGCTCCTTTGTAATTGCTATCCAATATAATATAGCCTTTTCTTTTAACTTCAGATGGTGTTGGACTGCACCCTAATGTTCACATACGTCCATATCCCTCAGGTCCCATCATTGTGTCAAATATTTCATCACGTTTTTCTTTTGAAGTTTGCTCATCTAAAGTCAAACTATATAAAGCATCATCAAATGTATCCTGTCAAGTATATTTGACATCAAATGAATTAACACAATTCCTACTGTCCAAATATTACTTGTAAAACAAAAATCAAAGATGATCTTACAATACGTGTTGCTATTTCAGAATCCTTTGGATTTCCCATTTTATCTATTCTCATTTATATATAAGCGCTCAAGCAGTTGACTTTCCATTTTTTTCATCTGCTATAAGAGTGGGAACCCATGAATAAAATTAAGCTCAAGAAAAATCTACAAACATATCACAAATCTAAAACTAGGGCCATGATTTAAGGGGTCTTGAGTAACAAAAACGAAGGGTTACTTTAACAATCTAGATCTCAAGGTAAAGTTTTCAATTGTTATTTCACTCTATTTGAATTCATAGATACTAAAAGGTTTGTTTTTCCATGCCATTGTTATGAATTGAAAACCACACCCAAAGTTGGAAGAGAATAGCAAACCACAAATCAACCCATTCCCAAATGCTAGCATCATCCAGAAGAATTAACATTTAGAGTGTTATAAATTGATACGTTCACAACAATATGCACTGGAACCAAAAAAATTCCAATGATTCCATTGCCATTTCAGAGTTAAAAATTGACATGTAGTAGAGAAATTTAAAGAAAGTTGATGATACATGATAGTAGGAATAAGATGACTCATATAGTATAGAAGGGCATAATCTTGTAGCATGTGATTTTTTAAAACAATAAAATGCTAGTGTCCAGATATTAAGAAACGGATATGAATTGGTATGACTAGCATTATCAAGCATACTAGAATTACACATCATACCTCTCCACGAATGTTAGCACATGATTTTCTTCTCGTGCGATGAGGAGACCCTAGAAAATTGTGATCACATTTGTTTTTCCTCGAAATTTCCTATTAGTTAATTTACATGAAACCAGTCAACACCAAACAAAGTGTGCAACATAAAGTGCTTTTAGGCTTATTTTGAATTACTCATGCAAACTTCATACCTTAGTAGTGGTTGTATCCCAATAATCTACAAGAACCTTCCAATGGTCTTTCGAAAGCTCATTGGGAACAAAAGCCAAGCATTCCTCTTTTGTTTTTCCATCAAACTGCTTGCCCTTTATTTGACTCTTCCAACCTCGCCACATTCCATCAAGCGTTTTAAAGCAATTCTCTTTATACTCAGCTGGAGCATTGGCATTTGCCTACAAGTGATTAGAAATAATCAATAACTAAAAATATAGTAACATGGAATTATTTTATAAATATAGTTTTTACAATTACCTGAACTTCACCCCATACATAATCCTTCATATCTTGTGGACTTAATTTCCGTATAGTCTTTGTAAGTGGTAAGCGTACCCTGTTACATGCCAGTGTACCCAAATAGGATGAGAATTGCTTGTGTTATCACCTTCAGGTTGCATATACTCATTCCCATCCACTTCCAACTTTTTACCTAGCTCCATTTGAAGACCTTTGGCTTGACCTCTACCTTTCTTCTTGTTTTGTTGCTCATGCGATGTATTTGTCTTGAAACATACAAATATTCTATAATTAGAGACTAAAAGAAGTTGTCAAAATGTCAAACATTCCTCAATTTATTAAAAAATTCAATGTACAAGCTGGCCTATTTTATTTTTCAACTGGGTTACAGACTGAAATAAGCTTCTTTTTGCCCCTTTTAAATATATATACCAAACATCTAGAATCTGAATACACACTACAATTAAACTCCAATCTCCAAGTCTGAATTCCAAAAATGAACAAAGGAAAAAGAAGAAACCCATGAATTTCTTGACAATATCTGCAAAATCTTTTTTCACCTCAACTAAGCATAACAAATTAAGAACCACATATTTCCTAAAAAGGTCAACAGAAAATGATGAATATTTGGGAAAAAGACTGATAACTTGGTTTTCAGTTCACAGAAAAATAGTTTTAAGAAATAGAAAAGTTATGGCCAAAACTCACCATTGGAACCATCCTTGTTTCCCATGATTCTTCGTAAGACTACATTTCGGTGTCATTGAAGTCCTGCAATGTGATACCTCTTGGACAAACATTTCTATGAGACATGTCACTTGAGTTCTGCAATGTGGTAGCTCTTGCATGAGCATTTCTGTGAGACATGTCACTTGAGTCCTGCAATGTGGTAGCTCTTGGTCGAATATTTCTATGAGACATTTTTTCCTGTTCTTAACTATTTAATGATAAAAAAAATGTAAGAAATAGTGGTTGTCCCTAATTAGAATATAAACAAACATCAATTTACTTATTTTCCTAACAACAAGAATTCAAATAGAAGGAAAAAAGATAAACAAATAATATTAAAAATAGGAAAATGAGAGGTTGATGCTATTGCCATTCATTTAAATATCAAATAAGTTTACAACTTAAAGATCATATATCATTGTCAGGCAGATCTTTAGGATCAATCATTATTCCTTCTATTCCATCTCTCACCATACAACTTCGTGGTCAAGTGCAAAACATGCATTTTGATCCAATATTTGCTCTCGACAAGGCTCAGCTTCGTACAGGTCAAACTTATCTTTTCTTTCCATTTGTAGAACCACCCTCCAATATGATTCAATAGGATCAACAACGTAGTAAACTTGCATTACTTGTGATGCCAGAATGAATGGCTTGTTGCTTCCTAGATTATCTTTATACATACAATAATTAAAGTTTACCAAGGTAAAATCAGACTCATCATATCTTAATCCCTTTTGGTTGTCAATCCAATCACATTTGAGCAACCCGTATTTTACTCTACTAAAGTATCGTACTTCTATAATTTCAGTTAGCACTCAATAATAGAAAACATCACCAGTAATAGGGTTTGCATCATTCGCACTAGAATAACTTATAGTTTCAGCTTTAAGGACTACGACACTGTTTTGAGTACATCTTGAACTCTCATAATGTAGTGACCAGAAATTTTTCTTAGATAAAAATATTTAATTAAATAAAATCTCAAACGTGTCGCTACAACTTCACCTATAGAATTTAGTAACGTACGCTCGTCTGGTTGAGATATATTTAATTATTATAAGAAAATGATTTTAAAAAAATTATTATTTATTTATTTTAATTTTTATAATTTATGTTTGAGGGTCAAACTTTCAAATTTATTTATTTTAGCCCCTAAAGATTGTTATCTTATCCACTATAGCTCATTTAAGGCCCAATTGAGCTCTTACCCTAAGAGACCCTTTAAATACTCATTGATAGGACTTCCCCAAACCCTAACCCTATTTTTTTTCCCTCATCTTTCTTCCATTGGCATCCTCAAGTTCATTCTATCCATTCTCGTTCAATAGATCAAGCTAGTTTCAATTGGTAGATTTCTTGACATTTTATTCATATCTTTATTTATTTTTTAATTATTTAATACTATACTCCCCTAATTAATTGATAGTCTTCTTGTATTGTCCACTTGATTTCTAATGGTAAATAGAGCACATACATACACGGCCGACCACCATCATCACCCGTCGACTAGCCAATACACTAGTAACTCCACCACCATCATCACCATCATCTCAGCAACTCACGCACACACAGCCATAGATACACGCATATATATACATATATACACTCACGCACACAGTCATAGATATACGCGCGTATATACATCTCGGTCAAACAACACCCATGCTTAAAACTCAACATCACAACATAAAAATCACACCCACACCTTCCTCTATCTCCCTAGAACACCATAGGATCATTTAATTTCGAAAATTATCAAAGATTTGATCGAATTTTAAACATGCCCACAATTTTTTCTTAAGTGTTCTAGCTTCGATTTCTCCCCCTATACTCAATATTTCTCTCAATTAATGCCGCAATAGCTTCACCTCCCTCAACCTCACCTTCGCCGCCATCCACAACGCCGGAAAACCGCCGTCACCACCTGCAATCTATACCTGTTTCAGCCGAGAGACGAGGGAGTCGGGTGAGGAAGAGAGAACCGAATCCCTTTTGGCCCAAGTCCATGCTTTAAATCTGAAATTGCAAGTCTAGTCCCCGAGCTTTGTTATTCCATTTAAGTTGGTCCCTAAACCTTAATTAAATTTCAAATCCTAAACTTTTAATTGTTGTGACTTAGCCCCTAAAGGTTATTTGCAAATCTAATCCCCCAATTTATTTATTTTATTTAGGTGAGCCCTAAAATTTTATTTAAATCCTAATCCCCAACTTTCAATTGTTGCAATTTGGCCCCTAAACTTTTATTTCACATTTAATCCTTCAAATTCTTGTTCCTATTTAAATTAACCCCCAAATTGTAATTGCATGTTAGCCCTCGTGTTTTAAAAATCTTACAATTGAGTTTAAAATATCTTTAGCTCAATTTTATTGCGTATTAGGTCCTCAAACTATCCAATTCTTTCAAATTGACCCCCCAAACTTTTATATTCATTTAATTATGGTCCCAAAACTTCTATATTATCTATAGATACGTAATATTTAAGGATATTGACATAAATTTAACTCCTTATTGGCTAGATGAGGCGTACGGACAGCTAGAGGATTGACTTCTCATCGTTAGTAAGCTCAATACTCGGCTAAGGGTTAAGGTAGTTTTAACTTTCTAAAAAGTTTCTTTCAAATGTGCGCATTTGCAATTAATATTGTTATAAATGCTGCATGTAAATGCTATGTGACGATAGGCTTCTTATAGCCTACTTATGACGTGCTTCCTCAGCACTATGATGATAGGCTCTTAGCCTACTTACGACGTATTTCAATAGCATTATGATAATAGGCCTTTAGCCTAATATATTATAACGATGTGTTTTTAATAACGACGTATTAAATGATGATTATGTGTTTTTAATTTGTAACATATATTAATTGTTGTGCGCGGGATCTACTGAGTATTTAAAATACTCACGCTTTTCTCTATCCAATGAACAAATTGCAGATTAAGGAGTCGGAGGCTTGGCGAGGCGGGGGAATCTCTTAGGCTTCTTCAAATAAATTAGTTTTATTTCCTTTGACAATTGAGCACTTTTAAACTATTGAAGTAATGACTTTCGAATGTTTCGAACTTGTTAGTACTTTAATTGGATGTTTTGAGGTGATTGTGTTGAAACGATCGTGAAACGCTCTATCGACTTTGTTAATTTAAATTAATTTCCGCATTTCAGTTATTTGGGATTTTTCTGCATTTAATAATATTATTACATAAAAAAAGGACAAGAATTTAAGTGTTTTTAAAGAAAGAACTAACGTTCTGGGTTCTTAGAACTCGGGGCGCTACACATAACCCCTTGTCGGAAATCGAAAACCACTAACAATATATGCATTAAATCTCCGCGCATCATAATCTGGACCAGAAGCTAGTACATTAATTTCTTCTGTGAAATGTTCATTGTAAAGCCTCCTTTTTTCCTCAATCTGAATTTTCATATTTCAAAACTTTAGTCTTAGAATAAATGTCAAACAAAATTTATAAGAAAAATTTACATTTTTCTGTATTTCACTTACATAGGCCTTAAACCATATGTGAAATTCATCATTGTGAATGCGTTGAATATCTAGAGGACTAAGATGACGTATTGACGAAATCTCAACATGATGAATTATGAAATATGTGAATTATTTTATCAATTATGTGAAAACATGTGACTTGAACACAAAATTTTTACGTACTCAGCAAAAGGTTTCACAGCACCACTGTTCATCAATACATAATGATGTGCTTGTATCCATGAAGTTTGATCAAGTTTTATGAAGAACCCTTTGCCTAATGCATGTCTAGATTCCTCAAAATTGCCAATTCTACTAGGTTGATTCTCCTTAGTCTCAACATCATCAAAATATTTAGAGCAAAACTTTTTGCATTCTTCCATTAAATATCCTTTTGCAATTGAGCCTTCTGGATAAGCTCTATTGCGAACATATTTCTTTAGAATACCCAAGTGCCTAATATATAGAAATGGTTAAAAATGATACATTTTAGAAATAAGATATATTTTTATAATATTAGGCCATACTTTGCAACAATAAATAAACCTCTCAATAGGATACATTGGTCAAAATTGAACAGCACCACCTAGCAATGCCTCCTCAACCAAATGTATGACCAAATACTCCATTGTGTCAAAAAATGAAGGTAGAAGTATCTTATAAAGATGACAACGTCTGAGAGAAACTCTATCTTGAATCTTTTGTAAATCTTATTCATGATTCACTTTTGAGTATAATTGCCTAAAAAAATTACTCAATTCAATCAATGCTTCAACTACATCGTTAGGCAGTGATTTACGGATAGCCAAAGGAAGAAGTTGTTGCATCAAAATATGATTATCATGACTTTTGAGCCTCCATATGATTTTCTTATCCAAATTGACACGCCTAGAGATGTTAGATGCATATCCATTTGGAACTTTAATCTCCTTCAATACTTTGCAAAATGTATACTTTCCATCTTTGCTCATAGTAAATGATGCCGGAGGCAAATAAAACTTACCATTAGACTTTGGAATAGGATGCAAAGACTTTTTATACCCATTTTTTTCAAGTCTTGGTGTGCATTTAAATTATCCTTCGACTTTCCTCCAATCACTAGCAATGTGAAAATGATATTATCACAAACATTTTTTTTTGTATATGCATCACAACAAGATTATGCCGCACCAAGTTGTGTTTTCAATTGGGTAGCTCAAAAGAGATACTCTTCTTTCTCCAATTATCACAAGATGCTTCTTTATCCCCTCTTTTTCCTTTTTTTGGGTCATCCTTTTTATGCTAGGTCAATACTTCATTTAATTTGTTCATCACTTGTGTACCAAACAATCTTTTTGGTGGAAGCCCAAATTATTGGCTTCCATTAAAAGATGCTTTATCCCAACGAAATTGGTGCGCCAAATACAAAAACTAGCGATGATCTATGTAGCATGTTTTCTTGTCATTTCTCAACCTAAGAAACTTCGTTTTATCTTCACAATACGAGCAAGCAAGAAATACTTTTGTACTATACCTTGACAAATTAGCATAGGCCAAAAGATCACTAATAGTCCATAACAATGATGCACGTAACTTAAAATTTCATTGCATGATCCATCATATGTCAATACACCATCGTTCCATAGTTCCAACAATTCTTCCATAAGTGGTCGCAAGTACACATCAATTTTGTTACCTGGGGCATTTGGTCCATCAATTAACACAGATAACATAAAAAAATGGTTGTTTCATGCACAAACAATGAGGCATGTTATATGGGATTAAGACAATAGGCCAAGTACTATAAGATGCAGACATTGTACTAAAAGGATTGAAACCATCAGCAGCTAACCCAAGCCTAACATTACGACTATCACTTGCAAAATCTTTATATTTCTCGTTGGAAGCTTTCCAAGCTTGGGAATCTGCTGGATGTCTTAGTACCCCATCATTAGGCCTCTCTTCTGCATGCCATCTCATAAGAGAAGCAGTCTTAGATGACATAAATAGCTTCTGCAATCTTTGCTTCAATGGGAAGTACCTAACTCTCTTTACGCCAATCTTTTTATCACCAGGCTTGTATCTTTGCACCCTGCAAATCTCACATTCCTCTAACTCTTTGTCTTTACCCCTATATATCATACAATTGTCCAGGCACGCATCCCATGTTTGAAACCAAATCTCAACTCAATAATCTTTTGTGTTTCATAATATGACCCTGGCAAGTTTTTACATTGTGGAAATACCTCCTTCAATAGCTCTAGCAACATTGTAAATGACTTGTTCGTCCAACCAAATACACCTTTAGATGCAATCGGAGAACAATAAATGACAACTTTGTAAAGTTTTGACATCTCGAAAATAATTCAATTTCAGCATCTTCTAAAAGTTTCTAGAATTTTATTGTACCCTCATTTAGGCTATACATATATTGAGAGTTGTTAACATCAATACTTGACTGAGGGATACAAAATGCTTCATGCAACATAGCAACCATGTTATCCCCCCTTCAGATTGTACATTTTCTTCAATCAATGTATTTTCTTCACTATGAACAAAGTTCTCACCATGGTTGACCCAATATGTGTACCTTGGAGTACACCCACGAATTATCAAGTGTGATAAAGCCTCATGTCATGTTACAAAATACCTATTGGCACAATCCTTACATGGACAATAAATTCTCGGGTTCTCATCTCTATCTTCATAAGCAAAATTCAAAGATTCTTCCACATTGTTTCTATAATCTTCGGAAATTTGCTCCCCTGAATTTATCCAATTTCAATCCATATCTAAGTGTAAAATAAAAGCATATGTGTCAATATCCCTTAATTATGAATTTATAAAATCATGTAGCAGAAAGCTACTTTTCTTAAGCAAAAAGCTATTCTATTTCCAGCAAATGTGAAATGATAAAATCAGCAAAAGTGTCCATCTTGAATTCACAAAAAAATAAATTAATTAATTATTAAATGATAAAATTAGCACAAGGCATCCATCTTGAATTCTTGAGTCTAATGCATAGTTAAGTATATATAAAACAATTCCACAACACAAGTTGCACGATCTTGTAAACAGTCTACAAAATAAGAAATTCATCATCACTAGCGTGAATGGGAGTAGCAGTAGGAGCAGGAGTACAGAGAGCTGTATTAAGTGTTGGGTCCACTAAAGCTCGAGAAAAAAAAGTCCCATTAGTTTCAACAAAGATCACATGATGGGATAAGTGTTTGTTAAGAACTTAATTTAGCTCAATTAAGTGACTGATGGGATATAGATATGGATAATTAGCTCAATCTAAGCTAAATTTCAAGAGTTCATTAAGAACTTAAGCTCTAAACAAATAAACTTGTAGGTGAAAATATCAAACTTAATCCCCTTGTCCCAAGCATCGAACTTACCATTTATATAAAAAAGATGCTACAAACACCAATTTATTTATTTTCCTCTGAACTAAATGAAAATGAAAATAGTGGCAAAAGAGTGGACTTAATTTAGGCAACATAAATAACTGATCAACAAGCATTTAGCAATAAAAATTATCAAAATCAATAAAAGAACAATTCATCTAGGCACAAAACTAAAGATGAGAACATAATATAAATATAAATAAAAAGATTTATATGCTCACTGACAATGCTCTCTTGTTATGTTCATATCCCATCAATAATCAAAACTAGAGGGTAAAATAGATCTATAGGTGGTTGATGAAAAAAAAATTCATTAAAACTTATATGCTGAATCATTCCATTAGCATCAACCAAAATAAGCTCAATAGTCACATATTTGAAAATATTAAAATTGATATTAATTCATCAAAGGATTATTGCAGCAATCAACATTACAGAGGTCAATCATACAAAATCAAAGTTTCCTAATTCCAGAAGGTTAAAATATGATCTACATAGCATCATTTATTGCATTAGCCCTCACTCAATGTTTTTTTAAACTTAAATATAGCCCATTTAACACGTGCAAAATGCCTAAACTAAAATTTCTAGGATTCAGAATCACAAGCCATTAGGCCTCTTTCAAAACCCACTGAAACTCCCATTAACAACATAAGACACTTCACAAATAGCCAAATAGTAAATACAAAATATATCATTAGTCCTTTCATCTTGTAATGAGAGTAATGTATCTTAAGACAATACAAGAATCATTAGACAAGGAGCATAGCATTTAAATGAGTAGTAGGTGAAATGCAACCAATGGTAATATACGAGTATGAAGTAACCAACATTTTATTTCATAAGATAAATAAATTATTTTAAGTCCATTTAACCAATACTAACTAAATACCCATAGCTTTATGATTAAAATCCCTACCTATTTTGCAAATTACTCCACAACATACTATAGTTCATTACCCACAACCTCACGTCTCTTTTAGGAAAATTAATTTGACACACAAAGAGCGAGAGAGAGAGTTCGTCAGTTGTTTCACCAAAAAAATGAATAAATCTAACTAGGAAATCTTTCAACTTCGATTCAGAGCATAAGATTAGCAACTAAATCTCCAAGTATACGAGATATCCTAACCTTAATTACAACTAATTGTGCTTATCGGTGATATTTAAATAGGATCCTACCGATGGAAGGGAACAATCAAACACACTTTCGATTTTGGCTCAGATTCAATGTTGAGAACTTCAAAGACTTCAGATAATGATGAGAATCAAGCGTTAAGAAAATTTAGTGATAAATTCAAAGGTTTACACTTTGAGTTTTGGGAACGGAGAGTTTGGGCTAGGGTAGCTAACGAAAATGAGCGTTTGAGTCCCTAATGTTCTTTTGAAGATTTTAAGTGATCATGCGAATTATTTTAGAGGCAAATAAATTGATCTTGGCAGATCATTTTTTGTGGATCATGGAAAAGGTTTTTACCATGGTACAAAATCCATCATGAACTATAGTATTACTGACGGAGAACTTATTTCTGTCGCAAAAAATTTGATCCAAGACGACAGGACAAAAGAAACCACAGTTAATAATCCAAGTAAAAACGACTGTAAGAAATAACTATTGCTGATAATGAATTTTCACCACGGTTGAGCAAAAAACTAGTCAGTATTTTTTGTTATAACAATAGCTTTATTGCTATTGTTAATAGGCTATTTTACAATAGTTTTTCTGACTGTTACAAAAAAACTGTGGTAATAACTAGTTTTTCTTGTAGTGTGTGTAACTATTTATTTAATTTGAATTTGATTATATTGAAGCTAAAACTAAGACCCCGTTCTCCTACTCATTTTTACACATTTTTACACATTTTTACACACAAATCTCGTGGAACCTACCTGTACTACACAAATCTCCACCATTCAATTTCACTTTTTCTCTCTCCTCTATCACATCAAAACACATAAAAATGCATAAAAACACATACCCTAACACGCACTAACCAGTTAACATCTTTTTGGGGATTGAACAAATGAAAAAGTAAATAAATGTAATAAAAGTTTGGAAAAAATAATGAAGAAATAATTACTTGATTATCAAACTTTATTATGTTAATTACTGAAAAATCAGAATAAATTTTCAAATTTCAAGTTTGTCAACATTTTAAAATTGGGGGTCAAAAATACCCTTTTCAATGTTTTACTTTTAAAAAAAGAAAAAAAATCGGTTCCCTACCTAGAAACTAGGATCTAGGATGTCTTTCATTTCCTTCGGCACACTTCATCTTCTCCGGCTAAATTTTTACTACACTTCACCCCGTCACAGTTTGTATAGTCAAAGGCGAAAATTATGACCCCACTTCATCCCATCAAAGTTTGTATAATCAAAATTTCTATGAATTGAGCAACTAGTAACCAAAACCAGTAATCAAAATTTCTATGAATTGAGCAACCGGCAACCATATCTTCCACCAAAATTTCTATGAATTGAGCAACCGGCAACTAAATCTGCCACCACACTAGTTTTGGTGGCTGGTTGATAAATTCATAGAAGTTTCAATTATACAGACTTTGATGGGATCAAGTGCGGTCGGAATTTCTGCCTTTGATTATACAAACTATGACAGGTTGAAGTGAAGTTGGAAATTTCACCATAGAAGGTGAAGTGTGCTGGAGGAAATGAAAAGACATCCTAGATCCTAAGTTCTAGGATTTATTTTTGCAAATGTATAATAGTCTACTCAATTTGAAAATATTGACATTCTTGTAATTCAAATTAACCGTTGATTTAATTGTAATTAACATGGGTAAATTTGAGAATTAAGTAAACCACTCAATAATGAATACAAAAAACATGGGTTAACTAAAAAAACAACCTACAACACTACAAAAAAAATCTGATAAAAATGAAATAGAAAAAAATTACAAATACTCTAACCTTAGGGACTAGAGGACATTTCAACATGGCAGTGCTTTGTATCTTCTTAATCACAGTACAATACACATACATCATAGTAAGATTTGTTGAAGTAAAAGAACAACGTAAGTGAAATTTAAAGTGATAGAAACATGGTTTGATGTTAGGCATAATCAGATTTAAATGTACGGATCAACATCATTACTGAAATAGTAGCATTGAAATTATTATTACAGTAGTGTTAACCCTCAATGAAAATAACTCTATACGCGGTATAATGTTCCGTCTTTAACCAATTCAAAGGGTGGTATAGCCACATCAGTCAGGTTTTTCTTTTTTGTACTGTAGGATGCCTCAGTTTTTATCGAGCATAACCGAGTTGTCGCTTTCAGTGAACAGTGACTAGACAGCTGGATGATTGGATAAGGCCCTGCTCGATTACAAGCCATTTGATAAGTCCAGGATTTCCAGTGTAAATAGTGGATATTTGATTGCAGCCTGAAAGGTGCATCCAGCATTGAGTGTAATCTTTTAGTTCATAGTGTAGCTCAACTCCTCTACAACCACGAACATCCTATCCAACTCTGCTACCGGGAACCGACCATTGTGTGTACAGGAATTCAAGACTGAAGGAGCTACTAAAACAAAAATTTCCAAACCAGGAAGGTCCTTACTCTGTGTTCTTTTGCACTCGGGAAGTGCGTGACTGGAGGTATTTGTACGTAACAGTCATCTACTTGGGCATAGATAATTGGTTTCTTTACAAACTCATTGCAGTTAAGCATATTGCTATTGACGAGCCTGTTTGGGATATTGCATAACTACTGTCATCTTTCTATACGACTGCGATATCCCAAACAAAATAATTTGCATTACTACAAATTGCAAATGTGTCATTGATAAGAATGTTTGTAAGTATTTGGTGGAATATGGGTCTCTTCGTCATCATATTGTAAGAATACCTATTCATGCCTTTTATTCAAGCCTTTTGTGCATTCAACGCATTGCACCAAGTGACCATGTATGCTCAATACGTCAGTGACCCGTACATCTATGTGATAAGTGATACCAAGAGGGCATATGCCAACGATAACGAAGGACACTTTTGCTCGTTGTACCCATAGATTCCTGAGGATTTCTACTACCTAAGGGTGGCATATGGACTTATCCTAATATCGTTGAGGCAACGCAGAATTCACGACCACATTGCGCTACTACAGGGAGATGGTAGCACATCTGACCCACCTCGACAACAAGTAACATGTTATCTGATCTGTTAAACTATCTGGTATCGTCCTTCCAAGTACTAATAATGTATTTTCCTTCTTCGCACCTCGTCATGGAACAATCACATGAGGTTTGCAATGTATTTGCCTTATTTGGAGACCCGAAGAACAAGTTCTTCCACATTATGACCCAAATAAAAGAAAATTTTAAGTGTATTTTGTGCTTTTCCCCTAGCATTTATCTTTGCAAGTATCATGAACCTTCATCACAAATTACGTGGAACCATTTTGGTGTTGGCGTCTATATTTGCAACAACCGGAGTCCAATTTGAGTTTGGGCATGAACTTATTGCCACAGAACTGAGTCATTTGTTCAATTTGTATTCGAACTGCAATTACATGGACCTACAAATTTCAGAACTAAGTGACTACGAGAATAAACCCATTCAGAATGACGAAATGTGCATTGAAAACCTTTTTAGGTGGTAGCATGACAACAGCGTGAGATACCCAACCTTATCACGCATTGCCCGTAATTTGTTGACCGTGCCTATTTCAATCTATGACGTGTACCTGGATCTTCATCTAATGGTGAGGGATCACATCAACCATCGTAATTGGGGACGCATGACACATGGAAACGACTCAGTGTGTGCAGAAGCTCATATTTGTCTTCAATAGTGGTTAGCAGAGGCAACTACGCAGGTTATGCCTGAAGGGTTATGTAATTGCGACTGTAGCTTCGAAGATTGATGCTCGTGACCACGTTACATTACGTTATGATCTGACTTATCCTTTACAATGTTGTCTATGTATGTTTCAATTTTATTCCGTTGTACTTTGGTTTCCTCTTGCGCCTTTTTGATCAAGTCATTATACGTCTAAATATCCGTCGTATTAATAAAGCATTACGTTAAGAAAAATAAATTAGAAATCCCAGGCAACTAGGTTGATTTTTCTTCGAGAGAGGTTAATATCGTCTAAATAGGGAAAACAACAAGCTAATGCTCAACATCTCGTAAAGTTTGTAATGTGTATTACAAAAGATTCTAATCATTTATTATTAAAATATTAGCCTTTAAATATAGTTAATACTAAGAACCAAATGATAATTAGTCCTGAAAATTTCAAATGTCAAATTTTCATATATATATATATATATGTATATATATATATATATGTATATATATATACTTATTAGAAATGTTACCTTATGGCTTTGCCTTTGTTTTTAAATAACAATTCTTCATTCTTCGAAGTTGTTAATTTTTAGCTACTAATTGTAAACTAATTCCACAGTTCATGTAATATCTAATTTTTTGTAGATACGAAACCTAAATAATTTATTTTAACGATTTGTCAAAATTTTTAGTTACTCAAATATAATATTTCCTTTTTTTGGAATATATGCAACATGTAATTTCAATTCAAATTATAATTCTTTCCTTAATTATATACTAAAATTTTGCCACCATTAACTCATTAAATTTAAACAAATTAGAGATAAAAGATTAATTTGCCTTAAAGAGAAATTTTAAATTTCTTCAAGGAAAATGAACACATAAATAAATGTTAATAAAAAATGCAATTGTAAAAAACGTACGTGGAAAAAAAAAAAAAACCAATCTGCAACACTTAGAGAAAACAAAAAAAAGTAGGAATAAATTTTATTAAAAAATTAAAATACGGCAAAAATAGAAATACGAAAAAATTACAAAATAAAAAAAGACACAAATGTAGCCTAAAAGATCAACATGCAATGAAAAAGAGGAAAAAAAAAGATTTCGCCCAAATTTTGGCACTTTTAAATACCACACCACAAACTTCCTCCATTTTGGCACTAATCAAGCACCTAAATACATACATTGCGTTACTCATGCTCTAATATCACTAGACATCCAAAGAAATCAACAATGTAGCCACGAAAATGGAAATTCCCAACCAAAAAAAAAAAAAAAAACCAAACCTAAACCGTAAGAAAACTCAGATTTATACCTTGTTTTGGATGTCAAAGGTGCTTGTAATGGATCAGTAGCACATCCCCATGTCGCCGATGTCAATGGATGTTGTGGAAGAATGAAGAAAAGGCTCCTTTGCAATGGCGGTCGTTGGTTTTTCGCGAAAAGGGATGAAATGGGGCAATTTCGTCTAGTGTTGCTAGTTGTCCCGATTTTAATAACAGAATAGGCGATGGTTTTTTATTAACCGTCGCCTATTCCTAATAAAATAAAATAAAGTACTATAGGCGATGATTATATTATAACCATTGCATATTACCAATTTTTTTTAAAAATAAAATAAAATAACCTACCATAGGCGACGGTTGTTATATAACCGTCGCCTATTCACAGACTAAAGAAGACGGTTATATGAATAACTGTCGCCTATAGTATAGGGGATGACAATAGGCGACGGTTACAAATTTAACCGTTGCCTATTAGATGCCCGAAAATCAGAATACAAGTTTAGGTGACAGATTTTAGGAATAATCATCGCCTACTCTATGCCCCAGAAAGTCACTTCTGTACTGGTGAATTTATGTAGAAATCAAACGTCTGTCATTGTGGATGGAATGAGTAACATCTAAATTTAATTGTCAAATAAGACGGAAGATGATGTTTTACGCTAAACGTGTATCATCGTGCTTTGAAGTTGTACGCCAAAACCTATGAATAGAATTATGAGGAGTTTGGTTGAACTCCACTTTTTACAAGGATAAGCCGATAAGGTAATAGCAGTAGTTGTTGGTTTTATTTGTTCATCCTATTCTTTTGACTTTTGTAAAATGGATTTATAACTTAATTATCTGCCAGCCAAATTGCTTGCCCGTGTACCTCGTATATTAAAGCATTTTGGTGGACTAAACTGTCTTTAACAATTTTTTAAGTGCCAATCAAACTTAATAATAATAATAATAATAATAATAATAATAATAATAATAATAATAATAATAATAATATCCAAGCTAACTGTTAGTAATCGAGTACTACGCGTCCCCTATCCATGACTCAAAAATTAAAATGGAATATTGATAACGAGATATTAATTGTAAATAAATATTTTTTAAAAATATTATTGCATGTGAAGAATTCGAGTTTTCGATAAAGAACAAAAGAAGAACTCAATACTATAATCACCACAAATCTTGAATGTATATCTAACCACTAGCTAGAGCTAATATGGGAAAAAAATTATTACCACAAATTTAATATACAACTCTTATTATTATTATTACTAGTGTTTTCACCCGTGAGTTGCGCGGGGAGACGTATGTCCAATACCTCGTGTCAATATAATCATCCATGGTTACAAAATGGACCTTGATTGCGGAGAAGAGATGTACAACGCCTGTCTGTGACCAATCCATACCAATTGTGGAAGGGAGAAGAAAAGAAACGGGTAGTAAAGAAGAATTTGATGGGCGGGTCACGCGATGGAATTTGTGTTTATCGGATTGAAGGAGAAGATGATGATAATAAATCAATTAGAGATATGATAATCACGGTAATTGGGGAATTTTGAAAAATTGGAGATTTAGGCAAATACTTCATTTCATTATCAGATTGGGAAGGGCAGAAAATGGGATAAAATTAGAGGCATATGAATTATGGATTGTGCTGAAGATACTAAAAATGATTAAAGATTAAAATAATAATTTTTATATTTACAAAATTAGTTGGGGAATTTTGAAGAATTGGAGATTTAGGCAAATACTACGTTTTCTTATCAGATTGGGAATGGCAGAAAATAGGATAAAATTAGAGGCATGCGAATTATGGATTGTACTGAAAATACTAAAAATGAATAAAGATTAAAATAATAATTTCTATATTTACAAAATTGATGGAATGGGCGGGAAACTGACCTCATTTATTATTATTATTATTATTATTATTATTATTATTATTATTATTATTATTATTAAAACTCAAAACTTAAGGTGCTATCAAAAGAACTGAAGAAGTGGCATCAATTTGTGACACAAGAAATGAGAGCGAAGAATCGATCAAGTTTAGGCCTTAAATGATCTTTTGAAATTAAGTTTTGTTTACTTGAATTTTGTGTCGAATTTGTTGTTGAAAATTAAAGAAAACGTATTAAAAATGTAAACTAATTTTCAAATCAACATTTGAGCGGTTGAAAAGAATGAGAAGAAAAAACAAAAGTAAATTTGAATTGTTAAAATTTAATGTATATAGAACAAGCTCTTAATTAATTACTTCATAAAGAAGCCAACAACTTGTAATAGAATAAGACAAAATGTAAGGCAACTGAAAATGATGTAGAACAAGATGACAATCTACTTCTGCAGTGTGTTTAGCTCATGAAAGTGAAGAACCGATCGAGTTTAGGCCTTACATGATCGTTTGAAATTAAGTTTTGTTTACTTGAATTTTGTGTTGAATTTGTGGTTGAAAATTAAAGAAAACGTATTAAAAATGTAAACTAATTATATTTTCAAATCAACATTTGAGCGGTTGAAAAGAATGAGAAAAAACAAAAGTAAATTTGAATTGATAAAATTTAATGTATATAGAACAAGCTCTTAATTAATTACTTCATAAAGAAGCCAACAACTTGTAATAGAATAAGACAAAATGTAAGGCAACTGAAAATGATGTAGAACAAGATGACAATCTACTTCTGCAGTGTGTTTAGCTCATGAAATATCGAATTGTGTGACATCCAAATAGCACTCTTATTATCACAATACGTAAGTGTTGATAGAGAATTAATCGATTGTCATAGTCTATTACCTAAGGAGTCCAAAACAACTTTTTTTTTCTTCTATAAAGAAGTGAGTTCAAAAGGCTTGTGAGTGTAGATTAAGAAATAACATTAGCAATCTAGATAAGAAGAATAGACAAAATCAAGTCACTAAGTAGACTTCCCAATTATGTAGAACGTACGTAAATTAAAGGAGGAGGAGGATGAGCAGTCTCGTGAAGTGTTGGGGAAGCCATCGAAGAAGGGGGGCGAGTATCCAATATGAATACGTGTGTCTGTAGTAGAGAGAGGATCAACAATACGTGCGTTGCAAAAAAATGTGGGTGTCATCGTCATTAAAGGGGTCAATGAATAAGATCAGATTAATATTTAATCACGTGAACAGTATTAACGAAGATGTAAAAATCCTATTGAAGATGCTCTTAGGTGCACCCATTTTGGACCAAACTAAGTCCAATGTCCAATAGTGTTGTTTTTTTAACTAATATGCATGAAAAAGGAGCAACTAATATGTATATGCATGAAAAAGGAGCAATAGTCATACGACTAAGGGCTTATTCTTTGGTAGGTTTTCTTAAAACTTACTTTTTCAAACCTTCATTTTCAGAGAAATATATTTAAGACGTGCATCATCTCTAAATTTTCAAGTTTTGTTAATGTGTCGTCCCATCTTACAATTTATTTTGATTTATTTATCAATAGATAATCAAATAGTTACAGGATTGTCAATTACCTTGTGAAAAATTAATGTGCATGAAACTGAGCTTCTAGAACATTGTATACTAGTATGCAACTAAAATTGGAAGCCTACCTACCTTCTTGTTTTTCAAGTCTTTAGCATGTTGTACATTGTTTGACATTGCAACCTCTGACCTAATCATTAGCGTGTTTAGCAAACATAGCAATAATAATAATAATAATAATAATAATAATAATAATAATAATAATAATAATAATAATAATAATAATAATAATTTTTAACAGAAATTTCTTCCAGCTGCTTGAATAACTTGCAGGTTGCCAAGTCAGTGTTATGATTTTCATATCGAAATTGATAATAGTATTGTGAAAGCATGACCATCAACATTCAAAAGAAATTACTAGCACTTTAAAAATAGCTGGATATACTTTATACGTCCCTGAAACTTAAAAGTGAATATAAAAAATATTACTAAATTTTAAGTTGCATTTTACTTATTTTTTAATATTTTCAATTGTAACTTATAAAATTGTAAATATCCTAGAGATATATTCATTGATATAAATTTCCACTAGCTATAATTTGGCTAAAAAGTTTGAAATTACTTTATGATCGAGTGAACATCTAATTATATGAAATTGTTCTATCGCTTGTGATAGGAGTTACATGCCTCTCCCGTGGAGCGGTTCCAAGATTTATAAACTTCAAAATAATAATTTATGTGCTTCAAAAATTTTTATAAAAAATATTTTTAAAATTATATATATCGGCAACCAAGAAGTGAATATATAGAACTCCAATAAATAAGAATTAAAAATTATTTAACTTTCATTTATTCACATTTTTGTTTTTAATAGAGGTGTTTAAGACCATGTTCAGCAAATTGAATTATGTAACAAATCACAGGCCTTACTCAGTAACAAAAATATTATCCCATCGTAACACAACACTTCATCATTTTTAATGAGAAATGTGTTGATGTATAGTTTCTCAACTCGTAAATGTTATACATACAGAGTTATGATTCATCATTAATAATTTAACATAGGCCATGATAACGCTCATTTTTTATTTTTACTTTTTTTTTTCACTTTTTATCCATTTTTGTTCATTCTTTCCTTTGGTTAAATCAATCACATCCACATATCTCGTGAAACCTATATGTACTACATAAATTGATCATTGATATATATAAACCTTATATAATTAGTAACTAACTCATACATTACAGATTATCTATAAGTAGCAATCCCCTTCCAGCACCATCATCCTTACCATGGTTACAGAACCATCAAGTCATTTAGAGGGCCTGTCCGACCTCTATTTTGAAATTTGTGAACAAATCTATAATCAGCAAAGGCGAGGCGGAGCTTTAACAATTTGGAAAATTTTTCGGCGACACCGTGGTGGCCAATCAAAGTTTTACAATATTTTTGGCCTAAAATTATTGTCAAAACTTTGATCGGCAGCTACTATCGTTGAAAAATTTTCAAAATCGCTTAATCTTTTCGTCAGATCGATTTTAGATGATTCTGGATTCCAAAATGGAGATTAACGAGCCTTCAAAATGCCGAATGTTTATAATTAAAAACCATATGATAGTTTTTGAAATTTTTTCCCATAAATAGTTGAAATAAATATCATTCTGGTATATCACATCATATATACGTATACATGTATGTATGGAAGCGTGTGTTTGTAGTACTGGCATATCATTTTTTCTATATACGGAAGCTACGGTACGTGCGTTGAACTATCAAACATCCCGCGTAGAAACACACGCTGGAGAAATGGCCAAACAATACATGCGCCTCCTATCTCACTTTATAAAGAAAAAGACAAACACGGATGTGCTACAGTCCCCTTCATATTTCTCAATTCTTCCTTTCACAAACTTCTTTTAGAAAAATTAATAAAAATATAAAATATAAAACGATATTTTTTGGAAAAATATAAATATCAATAAGAGTGAGTCAATATTCTCATTGTGAAATCATCTTTAGAAGAAGGAAGAAATCTTCTCCAGCGCAACGAAAAAGTCAACACCTTTCTGTTACACCAGTTTCGTTGACACCTGATAATTTTGCCCACTCTTTCATCTCTTCTTCCACACCTACACACCCATATATAAAACAGCTCATTATCCACTTGAATTCATCCTATATTTCTTCAACTCAACCCCTGCCCCCCCACCCACCAAAAAAAAAAGGAAAAAAAAAGAAAAACATTCCTTGCTCAAGAATCAACCTTTATAGCTCTGTGATTAATGGCAGTGACGAAGACGAAGATGAAGAAGATGATGAAATGGCAAGATTATTTTCCAAAGTGTTTCGGGGTTGAGGCACCGCCGAAGAAGAGTGTATCAAAACAACCTTCATTTACTCAAAATTCGAGGATTTCATTATCGGATTTAAGCAGTTCAACATTATCTGAAGAACTATCGGTTTCTCTAGCTGGATCGAATCTTCACGTGTTTACGCTTCAAGAGCTAACGGTGATAACGCAGAATTTCTCGCCCAGCAACTTTCTTGGAGAGGGAGGGTTCGGGCCGGTTCACAAAGGCTTCATCGATGATAAACTCAGGCCCGGTTTGAAGGCCCAGCCCGTCGCCGTCAAGCTCCTCGACTTGGATGGTTCACAAGGTCATAGAGAATGGCTGGTATGTATATTTCTTCTGTATATGCCATTAAGTAATAATCATACAAC
The DNA here is from genome assembly GCA_018223645.1 of Jasminum sambac. NCBI lineage: Eukaryota > Viridiplantae > Streptophyta > Magnoliopsida > Lamiales > Oleaceae > Jasminum > Jasminum sambac. The sequence goes on along the minus strand of CP073644.1, from coordinate 9,320,208 downwards.
TAAGCCTTTTTGGTTTTTTTTTTTTTGGGTTACTTATATTCTGATTAATTTTCCTACAGACTGAAGTCATTTTTCTGGGACAATTGAGACATCCAAATTTGGTAAAATTGATCGGATACTGCTATGAAGAAGAACACAGGCTTCTCGTATATGAGTATATGCCCCGAGGCAGCCTAGAGAATCATCTCTTCCGAAGTAAGTTTTCTCCTCATAAATTTCTATATATTTAAATAGACATTAATTATTGATTGAGTCTATAACACCAACCAGCATTGATGAGATACTTTTTCAAAAAAATATGATGAGATACTCCATAACCCTTAATCAATACTGATTATCTATTTGGCACAGAAACTACTAAAAGGCACGCGTTTCGTGTCGGAAATGTTTCGAAAGTCGAAACTCTTCGGAAAGTCTTCAGAAATGTTTTGGAAACTCTAACAAAGTTTCATATTTTTTAATAAATTCATAAACTCTATGGAAATTTTATAAATATTTTACGGAAACTTTTAGGAAACTTTGTTCAAGAAATTTAATTGTTGAAGTTTTAGAGTTTTCTAGCTTGATATTGCTTCATTCTAGTAATTAACTTTTGATCACAATGACGAACTTCAAATTAATTTCAATTAGTTCAGTTTGATTTTGATATATTCGTTATCTAGTCCATATGAAATAGATTTTAATGTTGGATTTTGAAATTATATAGTAAAACAAATCATTACCACATAATATTTCCATAGCATTTCGTATTCTATATATTTCAAAAATCACGTTTCTCCGTTTCGTATCCTATTTCCTTTTCCATACAACCTAGCTACTTATGAAGAACAGCCATTCTCTAAAACTTTACAAGACATCTATAATTCAAACGCGCCAGTTATTTGATCTCATTTCTTACCAATTGGCTAATGTGGTTAAACACCAAGAGAAAGTCAACTCCATATGTGTATCATATAAATTTTTTTTGATAGATTTCTTCGTGGTGGATATATAGTTGACAAAGGAAATTAAATAATAATAATAATAATAATAATAATATCAATAATAATAACAACAACAAAAAAAAAAAAAACTTAGCTTTATTCCTTACAAGTAGGGATCGCTTGTGTGGAGCCATACGAGAAAATCACGTCGGATCGTTAATATGAATTTTACTATACCATACATTCCTATCTAATTCTAGTCACTCATCTACCTGTATAACATACATATCCTTACAAATAATAATAATAATAATAATAATAATAATATACTTTTGTAGGATACTCAGTTTCACTTCCGTGGCTGACAAGAATTAAAATCGCGCTCGGAGCTGCAAAAGGGCTTGCCTTCCTTCATGAAGCTCAAAAACCAGTCATATATAGAGATTTCAAAGCTTCCAATATCTTATTAGATTCGGTAAGTTACTGCTTCTCGGGCAAAAATTTTTTGATAGTCACTTTTCTCATATTCATATTCATTTAACTACGTACAAATTTCAGTACAACAAAATATTATCTTTACGATTTTCTGTGAACTTCCTTTTATTTTAATATTTTTTGTGACAAACAGGATTACACTGCTAAATTATCGGATTTTGGTTTGGCAAAGGATGGCCCAGAAGGAGATGACACTCATGTTTCAACACGAGTTATGGGCACACACGGTTACGCTGCCCCCGAGTACATAATGACAGGTCACTTGACTTCAGCAAGTGATGTATATAGCTTTGGCGTATTACTGTTGGAGCTCTTAACGGGTAGGAAATCCATAGACAAAACCCGTTCTCACAGAGAACAAAACCTGGCCGATTGGGCTAGGCCCATGCTGAAGAATCATAGAAAGTTAAGTCGAATAATGGATCCAAGGCTTGAAGGACTATACCCCGAATCTGCAGCCCAAAAGGTTGCTTCATTGGCTTATTATTGCTTAGGCCATAGGCCTAAGCTTCGACCCACGATGAGTGACGTGATACAAGTTTTGGAACCAATCATGAATATTGATCATGATGTCGCGATTGGCACATTCGTCTTTGCAGTTTCGACAGACGGCGATTCACAAAAGGAAACTGAAGAAAATAAGAGAATGAAGAAGGAGAATGGTCACTATCATCAATCACATAGACTCCATCAAGGCCATACACACCGGACTAAGGCTTTGCGATAGCTTAGAAATGTAAATAAATTTTTTAACAATAACTTTAAGCAATACTTAATTCTTATGCCCAATTGTAAGCACCTTGTGAAGCAGAAGAAAATAGAAAAAGAAACATTTTTTGGTTTGATTTATTGCTCTAATATGTAATTTTTGTTTCTCAATTGCATTTGAGAATTGAAAGTAAGGAAAGTTTACATGAGCGACTAACAAAAAACTCATTTCATTTTCGTCGACATGTGACCAAATAATACGCATACGTTCAGATGTGATCAAATAACATACAATGAAGATCTGCCACTGTGTTTAATAACATCTTGACTCGGAAATCCTATCAAAACCATCCACATTTATAATCCAGTATGTTAATTTAATCCGTAAAAAGTGTATTAATTTAATAATGTGAGCTATTTTGATTTGACAAGATAACAACCTTAGCCATCTCCAATGCAAACATCAATTGTCAATTTGCATTCTAGAGAGAGATAGATACAAGAATTGCAAGTTGAGTCCCACATTTTTTCTAGTTCTCTTTTTTCTTTAATTATTTTTCTCTCGTTCACCTCACTTTTCCCCACTTTTTCTACATCAATTCCCACGCTGTGTTTAGAAATAGACATTCATATAAAATTCTTTTACTACTATTCTATTATTATTTTTGAATCTATTTCTACCTCTCTCACCTTTTTAACTTTTCCATCTCTTTTTTTTCCTACAACATCTCTTTCCAATTCTCTCAATTAAAATAATTATCTCCCCTCTATCTCTCTCCTCCACAGTATCTTGCAATTCACATTTACTTTAGAGATAGCCAGGGAAATATGAGACAAGTAGATTTACACTACAGTACATGGCCTAGATTTTTTCTAATATTATCGATGGATGTAATGTAGAGTCGATATATATTGATATTGATTGTTGATAATACTACCTCATGCATGTAAACCTGTGTTGCACATTATTCTGAAATACATTTCAAAATATTTTTAAGTTAGATAAATTTAATCTAAAATTTATTTTACTTATAATATATTTCTTACTTACGTATAAATGATTTGATAGAACATATATAGTTTAATTTTTTAGGAGGAAGATTTCGAAAACGATAAATTTAGTTTACGAAAAACATTACCAAGTTTAAAAGACGTTGATAAGTGCTAGAAAAGCACTTAAAAATAATTCTTCTATTTCGTATATTTTCATATTTTTATTGGTTTTGTATGTTCGTTTTTACGTATTTTCTTTTATTGTTGTGTTTAAAGTCACAAAGAATCAAAAGGAGCCAAACTAGATGAAAAGAGAGTAAAAACTAGAAACTATGGACTAAAACACAAGCAGATCAAAGATAGAGGACTTCCAGTGCAATTTTGTGAAAAACATTTTTTGCAAATTTTCTTGATCGAAAATGAAAGAGCATAGAAAGAGGATTCTCACAGTTTTTCCAAATCCCAAATTGGAGTTTCCTAGTGAAAGTTATGGCCGTTTAAAAAAAATGATTGAAAGCGTTAAATTCCAAAAGTGTGAAGACTAAAGTGCCACTTTCCAAAAAAATTTTCAAGGACCAAAATGAACAAAATTTAAAAGTTGAGAGACTTGGGTTACAAATAATTTGGTGTCAAGCATCATAACCCGTGTGACTCGAGTCACAGCAACCATGACTCAAGTCAGCGCCGCAAATGATTTGAGTAATGCCGGATCACAGGCGAGCCTCTTTGATCAGTGCTGTTGTCCTAGGTCATGCCCTAGCAAATCGGGCACTACTCAAGTCAGCGCATCAAGTGACCGAGCACGTCCCAGGCCATCTCGTGCGAGTCGTGCGGGACTCGAGTCAGCACGCGTGACTCGAGTCACCTCGACAGCCTCGGGCAGTTTTCATCCAGAAATTTCCAACTTGACTTTGATGAGACTTTTACCTAATATTTGACCTATTGATTCATTTCATGATGGGCACAATATAATAGATTCAGGGAGGGGTCACATTTATAATTTCTTATTATTTTTTCCTCTAAATCTTTGCCTATAAATGAGGGCAAAAATGAAGAGAAAACGCACACCAATGTAAGGAGAATTAGATCATCTTCTCTTCTATTTTCTCCTTCAATAAAATTCTCTTCTTCCTTATTCTAAGTTCTAGTTTGAAAGCTCTTAGTTTTTCATATTCCGACGAAAGTAAAAAACTAAACTGACTGACTATAATTAATCAATGATACTTCGTCCATGAATATGATTATCGAAGCATTTCTTTACTAGTTTCTACTTCTTTTGTACATTATTTGTGAAAGAGAAATATAATCTCTCATATTCCAGTGGGGATACAAGGCAATTACATCGCTAAAAAATATTTAACCGACAAATATCAGTGGTTAGATATCTCTATCCAGTTCAAGAGTAATGTTGTGATATATTTTTATCTTTTTTCATCTTTTTTCTATTGTTTTGTACATTATTTGTGAAAGAGAAGCATAATCTCTCATATCTCCATGAGGATACAAGGCGAACACTTGCTAAAAAGTATTTAATCCGCGATTATGAGTGGTTAGCCTTCTCTATCTAGTTCGAGGGGAACATTGTGATCAACTAACATGTTGTTATCTTTTCCAACATCTTAGTGACGTTTTATCTATCCTTCCAATTCAATTTGTGGATTTGTTATACTTTTAAACCCGTTTTTAAATTTATATGATTATTGCATTCACTTTGGCCATTTAGATCATTTAATCTTTAAATTCATTTTACATGCTAGGATTAGAACTCTTGATCTATAATTGTCATTAGATTATAATCTAAAGTAGAAAATAAATATCATGCATATTTATTAAAAAATCGACTTAATGAATTAATTCTAGTTTGTGGAATTAATCATATAATTCAACTCATTTTTCTCATTCATTTCATGCTAGCATAGCATTAAATCCTAAAAGTTTGTTTAGAATTATCCAATAGCTAGATGTTAAATTAAAGAATTTATTTTAATTTAATACACTGAAGAAAGAATGTGTTAACCAAATTTTCTTGATTAATTAGAGCTGAAAAATTGAAGAAAGAATGGTATCATGTTACAATAAAAAAATTAATAAAAGTTGTGGACACAGCAAACCAGGGGAACTAAATATTTCTTCCGATTGATTTATTTCATTGTTCTTTTACTTGTTATTTATTTTCGATTTTTATTCAACTTTTATGCATAATTCTTCACTTTTATGCATAATACTCGATCTGTTAATAAAATTCTTGAAATTTTCGACACAAAAATTGAGAAATTCATTGTAAGACGAAGAAGACAAGCAGCACAAGAAATGGAGAAAAATAACAACAATGATAGGACTCTTAAATAGCTAGCAACTCCAGAGGTTACTCAACAACCATTGCGTATCACTTTTCCAACCGCAGAATAAGGTAAGACTTTCGAGATCAAATCCGGTTTGATACACCTTCTGCCATCCTTTCATGGACGACCTGGCAAAGATTCATATCGACACACGAAGGAGTTTCACATGGTATATGATACCATGAAACCATCGAGCATTACTGAAGAGCAAATCAAGCTCATAGCTTTCCCATTCTCATTAAAGGATGCCGGCACAGACTGGTCATATGTCTTGCCATCATGATCTATCACCACATGGAATGAAATGAAGAAACTTTTCCTCGAAAAGTACTTCCCAGCTTCAAAGACCTCAAATATTAGGAATGACATCTCTGGAGTACGCCAGAACAATGGAAAGACTGTTTATGAGTATTGGGAGCATTTCAAAAGCTCATAGCAAGTTGCTTGCATCAGCAGATCAATGAAACTTCTCAATACAATATTTTTATTAGGGGCTATACCAATCGAATAGCAACATGGTTGATGCTGCTAGCGGAGGAGCTTTGATAAACAAAACCCACACTAAAGCTCGAACTCTAATTTCTAATACGGTTGAAAATTCTCAACAATTCAGCACAGACCGAGAGATGAACGTTTGGAGAGTAAATGAGGTAATTAGTTTTATTTTTGAATGTCAACTTTCTGAACTAATATATCTTCTCAAACAAATGGCTGCATGAAATAATCAACAAGTCAAAGCATGTGGCATATGTACAAATTTGGGACATCCTACAGATGGTTGTCCTATTCTACAAGTGGATAACAATGAACAAGTAAACGCAACGGGCAATTTCCCATTCCCAAGGCAATAGTATAATATGTACTCAAACACTTATAATCCAGGATGGTGAGATCACCCTAACCTAACCTAAGCTATGGAGCCAACAGGCCTCCGGGTTTCTTCCCTAACAAGTTTCAACCGCAAGGAAAATTCCAACCCCAAGGGCAATATCAACAAAAACCCCAACCGTCAGGTATGTTTCTCGAGAATATGATAAAAACATTAGCATCGAATACTATGAAATTCCAACAAGAATCCAAATCAAGCATTCAAAACTTGGAGAACCAAATGAGTCAATTAGTAACTGCAATCAATCAATTGGAAGCACAATCTGGAGAAAAGCTACCATCCCAACTTGAGGTAAATCCAAAGATTGTCAGTGCTATAACATTAAGGAGTAGGGAAGAGATTGAAAACCTTGTGCAAAGAAGTTGCCACACGTGAAGATGAAGAAGAAGAGCTAGAACAGGAGGAAAATCCTAACCCTCATGTCATTTAAATCAACCCTTCCCCCTTATCCTAGTAGATTAGCAAAAGCAAATAAGGAAGATAAGGATAAGGAAAAAGAAATTTTCAACACTTTTAGGAAAGTAGAGATTAACTTTCCCTTATTAGATGCAATCAAGCAAGTCCCACATTATGCCAAATTCTTGAAAGATCTTTGCACTAACAAAAAGAAATTGAGGGTGAATAAATAGGTAAGAATGGGATAAATGGTTTCAGCTTTGTTTCAAAGAAAACTATCTCCAAAATGCAAAGACTCGGGTATGTTCACAATTTCATGCACAATTGGTAACACTAAGTCAGGATGCGCTTTAATAAACTTAGAAGCATCGATTAACGTTATGCCACGGCCAATCTATGTTTCTTTAAAATTGACTAAGCTAACTGAAATCAATGTTATCATTTAACTTGCTGATCGATCTAATGCCTATCCAGACGGAGTAGTTGAAGACGTATTAAGACAAGTAGGTGGTTTAGTATTCCCAGCCGATTTCTATGTTTTGGACATGAATAATTATCATTCTCCTAACTCCACACCTATATTGCTCAAAGTCCATTTTTGTGGACTTTCCAAACAATAATTGATGTGAGAAATGGGATTCTAATGATGGAATTTGATGAGGAAAAGGTGCAATTTGACATTTGGAATGCAATGAAGCACCCTAATGACATTTGTAATGCTTATTCTATTAATACCATGACCCCTATCGTAGAAAAAGTTTTCGAGCTTAGTTGCAGAGATGAGGTAAAGACTGCACTTTGCGAATAATTGGAACATATTGAAGACAAAGAGATAGAACTAAGTGCAGAATTGCAAAACACAGTCGCGCCATTGAATTCATTGATGACTAATCCACAAAGGTATAATGTCAAAAATGTATAATGTCAAAACCATTTAGTTGATAGAATCTCATAACAAATTGTTACCTTCAATTTTGCAGGCACCTGCCAAGCCATTTAAAGTACACCTATCTCGAAGATGGCGAAATGCTTCCTATGATAGTTTCGCCTAAATTGACTATGGTGGAAGAGGGGAAACTAGTTCGGGTCTTGTGAGACCACAAAGAAGGAACTGGATGGATGATTGTAGACATCAAGGTCATAAGCACGTCAGTCTGTATGCATAGAATATTCCTTGAAGAAGAAGTATAGCCATCGAGACAGGCCCAAAGGAAATTCAATCTACCAATGATGGAAGTAGTGAAGAAGGAGATTCTGAAGCTATTGGGAGTAGGTATGATCTACCCCATGTCAGATAGTAATTGGATTAGTTTAGTTCGGGTAGTACCAAAGAAATTCGAGTTACTGTGACTGACAATAAAGAAGGAGAGCTCATACCAACTAGAGTGCAAATTGGATATTGGGTAAGTATCGATTATCGAAAAGTAAATGCTAAAACCCGAAAAGATCATTTTCCCCTTCCTGTACCATCTTTTCCTGGGTGCCTTAACTGGCAAATAGGGTCAAATAGGCTATGGTATCAAGTTCACTACTTTCTATTTCAGTTTTAATAAAATTGATAGTCATAGCTTACAAAATTGAAGTTCAAGGAGCTGCCTATGGGAAATAAAATGCACCCGGATTCCACTTTAATTTTGAATTTATTTTCTAATGTTATCATTTTAAAAGTTCTTTTCAACATATTTATTGGTTTGAATTCCTACTATGACCAAAAAAAAAATCACAGTCATTGTTATTGTTCCATAAATATGTTGATTGCAAAGTTTCTTGCTCCTGATTTGTTGAACTGGTCATACAAGGTGCTAAAATTGAAGAACAACCACCACCAAACAACTCGGCTCTTTGTTGCCTATTTAAGGGGAGTTTCTAATTCTTATCATTTTCCTGCTTTATATAACTCTATATTGAGAACAATGTAGAAAATAAGTCTGGGAGAGTGGAATATTTGCAGTATGTTTGTTCAATTTTTTGTTTGGTGATGTCTTGTTATTTTTACGGTTTTGCATAAGATAGCAACTTTTAATCTATAATTGAGCTTAACTTGCATGACTTAGCTGAAATCAGGATCTTGAGTAATTGAGAAAATAATTATTGTGTTCCATTCTTTTCCATGCATAACTGCCAAATTTTTCTGAGCACATTTATAAGGTGATTCTCCAACAGTTTCTGGAACTACAATATGTGCTAGAAAAACACTTAAATAATTCTTCTATTTCGTGTATTTTTGAATTTTTAGTTGTTTTATATATTCGTTTTTATGTATTTTCTTTTATTGTAGTGTTTAGGGTCACAAAGAATCAAAAGGAGCTCAATTGGATGAAAAGAGAACAAAAAATGGAAACTGTGGACTAAAATGCAAGTAGATCAAAGATGGAGGACCTTTGGTGCAATTTTATAAAAAGTTGTTCTTACAACTTTTCTTAAAAAAAGTGAAAGAGCATTAGAAGAGAATTTCCACACTTTTTTCGGATCCCGAATCGGAGTTTCTTAGTGAAAGTTATGGTCAATTGAAGAAAAGGACTCAATCGTCAAATCTCAAATTGTTGGGGACCAATTTTTATCTCTTTGAAAGTTGGGCAGAATGCATCCATTTTGTGTCCAGCCGGCTTCCACTTGATTTTAATATGATTTTTACCTAATTTTTGACCTCTTTGAGATATTACAACTTGAGCATACCATAATAGACTCATAGAAAGTCACTTTTATAATTTTTTAAATATTTTTTATATTAATATTTTGCCTATAAATAAAGGCATTTATAAAGAAAAAATGACAACTTGGTAGAGAGAATTAGATAGTCATTCTCTCTTACATTCTCTTCAATAAAATTCTCGTCTTCATTATTATAAGTTCTAAATTGAAAGTTCTTAGTTTTTCAAATTCCGGCGGAAGTAAAAATCTAAACTAAGTAACTATAATTAATCAACGATACTTCGGTCGAGAATATGATTAATGGAGCGTTTCTTTGCTAGTTTCTACCGTTTTTGTATATTACTTGGGTGAGACAAGTATAATCTTTCATATTGCAATGGTGATACAAAGCGAACACTCGCTAAAAAGTATGAAACCCCGTAATTATGATTGGTTAGACTTCTCTATCTAGTTTGAGGGGGACGCTATGTTCAAACTAACATGTTGTTATCTTTTCCATCCTTCTAGTGATGTTTTATCTGTTCTTCAACTTCAATTTATTGATTTGTTATACTTTTAAACCCCTTTTTTGAGTTTATGTGATTATTGTATTCACTTTGACCAATTGAATCATTTAATCTTTAAATTCAAGTTGCATGCTAGGATTGGAACTTTTGATCCATGATTATCATTAGATTTTAATCAAAAGTAGCAAGTGATTATCATGTATATTCATTAACAAATCAACTTAGATGCATTAATTCAAGTTTGTGAAATTAATCATCTAATTCAACTCATTCTTCTCGTTCATTTCACACTAGTATTGCATTGAATCCTAAGATCTTGTTTAGGGTTATCCAATATCTAGATGTTAAGTTAAAGAACTCGCTTTAATTTAATACACTTAAAGAAGAATTTGTTAATTAGAGCTTCTTGATTAATTAGAGTTGATAAATTGAAGAAAAAATAATAACACGTTGCATGGAAAAATATTAACAAAAGTTATTGAGACAACCGAACACAAGAACTAGATATTTCTTTCAATTATTTTATTTCATCAATCTTTTACTTGCTATTTAGTATTTGAATTTCATCCAAATTTCGCAAACCCCCCCCCCTAATCTCCTTCTATTTTAATTGGTAAAAACAACGAAATTAAATTCCGTTCCTTATGGGTTCGACCCTTACTTACCAGTTTTACATTAATGTGTAGTTTTGAAACCGAGTACGGAAAATAAATTAAATTTTGGTGCAATACGACAGCGCATGATAAGTGTTCATTATACACACTTATTTATATCTCTAAATAGGAAACTTATCAGATTGAGTGAATTTCTACTTAATATTGTGTATTTATTGTGTTTTTAGATATATTTCCTCCATTTGGATGAGAACGTGGAAAAATGAGCAAAAATGGCCAAAAGCGTCACATTTTTATAAGTTTGGGGACCAACTTGTAACTTCCCAAAAGATGAAGGACTTGAGATGTAATTTATTTTGGAACTTTTTTAAAGAAAAGTCAACTGTTGAGGACCAAAATGCAGTAAAGTGAAAGTTAGGGACGTGTCGTGCAATTTTTGAGATGGAGAAACTAGCCAAAACCTTCAAAGGCGAGGTTACGGCCGCAACCTCAGGGGGTTAAGGCCATAACTCTTAGGTTACGGCCATAACCCCTAGCCAACAGCATCAGACGGGAAATTCTCTTTTTCTCTCATTTTCCTCAATCTCTTTCACTCAACTAGGGGCCTCTTTTTGGGATTTTGGAGACATGAATGAAGGCCAATATACACCAATTTCACCCCCAATTATGAGACCCATTCTTAGATTTAGGTTTAGGTTTAGTTTTCTCTCTTCTTCTTCATTCCTTTTCTTCATCCTTCCTTCCTTTCTTTCTTTCTTTTTTCCTTTCTTTCTTCTTCTCTTTCCTTTTCTTTTCTTTAGTTTAGGGGTTTGACTGGGGATCATTACTTGGTATAGAAGATGAACAAAGTAAGAATAGATGATGGAGGATATGGAAGACTCAAGAGTTAGCAACAAAGGGAGAAATCTTAAGTTTCTTCTTGCATTTTACTTTATCTACTTCATTTGTGTTTTCAATGTATTATTTTCTTATATAATCTTCAATATGAGCTAATTATTGTATTGTTGGGATGATTGACGAAACTTAACCTAGTTTAATTGATTTTTATGTTTATGGAATTTGAATTGCTTGGCCATTTTCATGTGTATTAGCTTTTGAGCTTTTATCCATGTATTTGATTGATCATCAAATATCTGCTTGTGATTTGTGTTGACCTCGAGAGAGGCGGTGTATTTTAGACCACGGAAACAAATGCCCCAGGTTACATAATAGAATAGGTGGAGACACTCTACCATCCCTAGGTGATCCATTGAGTTACTTTCACAATGTTTAATGCAGTTATTGGGATCATCTACGCAGAGATATTGCAGGTAAACCAATTGATTAGGGTCGTTGACACTCGAGAGAGACAATTGGCTAAGTTTTGAAAGTCTAGTCTAACATAGAAAATGAGTAAGTATATTATGTTTAAACGATGATTGATTAAGCTACGGTTAAGAGAAGTCATGACTCCCAACTATCATTTTATCCAAGTTCATCCCCGTTCACTCTAGGAATGGCAAAATTACCCAGTGGAACCGAAACCCGCAGGTACCCGCCATTAATGGGGTGCGCCCCGACTAAATGGGTTTTAGGGGTGGGTATGGATCTCGTTTCCCGAAATAGTTTTAGGAGTGGGTCTGGGGCAACATATACCCCTCCCTAGACTTGATTTTTTTTAATAAAATATGTTAAAAAAAATTTTGTAAAATTTGCAAGCCCATGAGGGCTTAAACTCATGCAACCATATTTATTACTCTTTCCACTTTGCACCTAACGACTATACCAACACTTGTTTTTGGAGCTATCTTGCTTTTACCTAATAATATACATACTAAGACATGAAATAAACTATATACAAAAAAAACCTAAAAACCTAATCGTTGCAGCAGCATCAATCCTCAAAAGTCAAAACCGAAAATAAAAACAAGGCAGCGGCATTCTTGAAGTTGAATCCTAATTCTTCATTAAGTTTAATATTTATTTTTCTCCATTACAATAGTTGGTATCTACTACTCCCAATATTAACGATTGGTAGACTGCACTCAGATTCAAGCGCTTTCAACAATATCGTTGAGGTATGCTTCAATTTGTATATTGTGTTATATGACACGCCCCGCACCAAATTATCTCTAATAACTTGACACATGGCGTGCACCAACGATGGATAACAACTAAGTGCCGGATAAACCACTAAAGCAAACTATAACTGCGTGATTTTATCTTAATTTAAATAATAAAGAATATTTTGTAGAAAAATTGACAGAGTTTCCTCTGTATTTTGAATATATCCATCCTGTAAGAGACCTATTCCAAGCTCCAAACATTTGATCCAACATCACACAAATTTCCTTTCAAATCAAAGAATATTGAAATCTTTAAAAACAATCGCAACCACCATAATCCAACATTAGTGTCATTTTCCAAAACTCGAATGAGAACAATATTGAAAAGAATTAATGAATAAACTAATGAACAAACCAATAAATCTACTCCTAAAAACCTTTTCTCAAACGAATGCAAAGTCTCAACTAAATGCTAATAAATGAATGAATAAATAAATGAACCTATAGCTAAATGCAAAAAAATGAGGGTGATGGTGGTCAACAGGCGATCCAAGCTCATGCTCAACTGCTTCCTGATAAGAAAAATATTAGGGAAATATGTGAGTTTTGTAACCCAGTGAGTGGATAAGTTCACAAATATATGTAGTTTTCCATCTAAAATATCTTCATAAAATCTCTTTATAACAAAATGCATAAGCATCGTAAATAATTGAAAATCATCGAGATAATACTAATGACCGAAATTATTTTAGCTGAACAACACTGATCAAACCGTTTTAGATGGATTTTGCTTTCTAAAACAGAATTCTATAACAAAAGATGATCTACTGGAAAATAATATCAAAAGTACGAATGACAAACAACACACCTGTGTAGAGCACTCTCAATACACATGGTGTGTCACCCAAAAGTCTGATATGTCTGAATATTTGGTCATACGCCCGCAGAGTATGCCCCAAATGCTAAGCACCCCCGTACAAGGCCCAACGCCTATGTGTGTATGAAAGTGGGTCCCAAAGACCTCTGTAATTCTTGTCATACACTGTGGAACACATCACAACAATCCAGAGCGGGCAAATCTAACAAGGTACTTTATGATGGTTTTAAAAGAATTTTCATATAATCTTTTTGAAAAGGAAACGCTACTAATAAAATCCATGACTTGCTGAAACATTCATTTACAATAACATATCATGATAATAATCTTTAAAAACATATTGGAATTTAAAGTATACTATTTCATGAAAAATATAGTCTTTCCACTCACGGAACTACGCACTGCTTCTAGTTCGGTTGGTAGGCTTCCCCAATCGTCTCGTCACCACATGAAATAGTAAAAATGCTCTAATTAAAATCTACACACTTGGATTCCCAACCAATGGCCTAACCACATTCAATACTAAACTTTAACTTTCCAAAAAAAAATCCCTAATTTCTCCATTCCATTGTTTTATTCCTCTTCTTCCATGGACTTTACAATATTCTATACCATTGGAACCATCCAATTGAATCACATAATAAATTCCCAACTTTTTGGCATCTAGGTAATGTGAGTTTCAATCCAATTCATCACCCACTACTCAATTACCATCAATTCCACTTCAAAATAATTAATTAGGGCCAAATAACATCTCAATAACACCCAATTGATCCAAAATCAATGATAAATTTTGAATCCTCAATATCTATTGGTAAAACCCTAAAATTAATTTCACTATTTACCTTGAATTCCATAAGATAAAATTGAAGAAACACACTTACCACGCGAAACCACGACGAATCCACGCTATCTCCTTCTGTATTCCCTTTTTCCTTTTTTTTTCTTTTCCTTTCTTTTTGTCGCCATTGGCTTCTCTGGTTCTGATGTTTCACGAAGGCAAAGTGAGGGTTTGTTTGGTTTGTATTATTTATATATATAGAGAATTTCAACTTAGCTCCCTCCTTTTATTTAGCTAATTTAAAGTGATCCTTTAACCCTTAATTACATCAATCACCCATAAACTTCCAATTAAATCAATTAAATCCATAAACTTTTAATAGACCAAATTAAATTCCTTTAATAATTTGACTTTGACCCATAATTAACAGCTTTGGCCAAGTAGTAGTTAAAATTTATATATGTATATAACTTATTTTGTAAACTATAAACTATTAACATAATTTTTTAATTAGTCATCGTTCAAATTAATTAACCAATAAAAGTTCTTTTTCTTTTAATCTTATTATAATATATGAATCCCCAATCAATTGAATTATTTCTTAACAAGTTTCGGAGTTTGGAAATCATTCGAAAGTTTGATAGATAGAACAAAACATTTAGAAATTGCATAATGTAATGTTGTCGCTGATCGACTAATAGAATTGTAATTAATTCACTTGCACTTCAATTATATTTTTATTTCATAAATTACTTTTTAACTTTTCTTAATTTTGTTTATTCTAAGATGTCGAAACATTGTTCAATTGGAAGTAAGCCTGCTACCCTACATTCGCAGATGCCTCAAGTTAATCCTACACAAGCAACACCAAATGGTTGCAATCCTTCAACATTACCAGGTGAGGAAAATTCAACCCAAGAAGCAGCTTGTTTTCAGATGGGGACAATACACTAGATATAGTTGGTAGAAAAAGAAAGTTGACATTTGGAGTATGTGAGCATTTTGATCTCAAAAAGATTAACAATGAGGTCAAGGCTATTGGCAAACATTGTTTAGCAAAGTTGGAAGGTGAGAGCAAAAATGGGACAAATCATTTGAATAAGCACATAAAAACATGTGCCCTCCGTAATGTTCAACAAAAGGATATTAGGCAAGCAATATTAAACCATACAATGCCAGGTGGAAAGGCAGTTTTGGGTAATTACCATTTTGATCAAGATCATGCTAGAATGGAATTAGGAAAAATGATAATTTTACATGAATATCCACTTTCTATGGTTGAGCATATTGGGTTTAGGAACTTTGTTAAGTCTATTCAACCGTTATTCAAAATTGTCTCTCAAAATACCATTAAAAGTGACATTTTAAAGATTTATGATCTGGAGAAATTGAAAATGATGAGCTTATTGGAGAACAATAAGAGTACAATTGCTGTGACAACGGACATGTGGACTTCAAACCAAAAAGAAAAAAAAAGGTTTCATGGCCATCAATGCACACTTTGTTGATGATGATTGGAAGCTTCAAAGTTGAGTTTTGAGGTAACACTGAGTATTTTAAATTTTTGAATACTTCCATACTCATTTGGTGTTTAACATTAGTTTAATCATGTTTATTTGTTTTTTTCAAAATTTTTTATGTAGGTTCATATATGTTCCTTGTTCACATACGACAGAATCACTTACAATGGTTCTTGATGAAAGCTTATTAGATTGGAATATCGATGATAAGTTGGCAACTATCATTGTTGATAATTGTACAATGAATGATACTATGATTAAAATTCTTTTAGATGATAAGCTTTCTAGTGAGAATCTTTGGGCCAATGGTGATTTTATTCATATGAGGTGCGGTGCACATATATTGAATTTGATTGTGAAAGAGGGCTTAGAAAATATTGAAGAGGTTATTGAAAAGATTCGTGATAGTGTCTCTTTCTGGAGCGCAACACCAAAAAGATAGAAAAATTTTGAGACAAATGCACGTCAAGTTAAAGTTACATGTACCAAAAAGTAAGAACTTGATTGTAAGACTAGGTTGAATTCTACGTATAAGATGCTTAACACTGCTTTTGAATATTGATATGTTTTCTCTTGGATGAAGAAAAAGGAAAATTCGTACAACACTTTGCCAAGTGATCAAGACTGGAAGTTGGGGCAAAAAAATTGTGAAAGGTTGAAATTGTTTTATGTGGTGACTGAAATATTTTCTGGAACTAAATATCAGACTGCTAATCTGTTTTTCCCAAAAGTTTGTGAAATAAAGTTGGCAATTCGTACTTGGACTAATTCTACTTAGTTTGAGGTTAGAAGGATGGCTTTAAGTGTGATGGATAAATTTGATAAATATTGGAATGATATTCATAGAATATTAGCCGTAGCAACGGTTTTGGGATCCTAGGTTCAAAATGATGTTAGTTGAGTATTATTTCCCGTAATTTATGAAAATTCACGTGCAATCGAGGGAATTCAAATTGTTAGTTCACTTTGGAAAAAACTAGTATCTGAGTATGCAGAAAAAATAGTACCGATGTAAATGTTCCCCAATCTTAGCCTTCAATTTTTGGTGTTGACATTTCAAGTTTTGAAGTAGTTGATGGTTCGGGAGGTTTTGATGCATATGTTACCAACAAAATTAGATATGTTAGCATGAAATCGGAGCTTGATATATTCTTGGAAGAACCAGTGTCCAACCCAAAAATAATTTTGACATACTATATTGGTGGGAGGAAAATTCAAGCAAATACCCTACTTTAGCTATTCTTGCAAAAGATATTTTGGCCATTTCTATTTCGACTGTTGCTTCTGAGTCTGCATTTAGTACAAGTGGTAGATTTATAAGTCCTCATAGAAGTAGACTTCATCCGAAGACTCTGGATGCTTTAATCTGTGCTCAAAACTGGTTATGGGCTGACATTCATGATAAGATAAAAAAATGTTTAGCATTTGTCAGATTCATTATTCTAATTCTCTCCATTTTAGTTACCAAATTTTATTTCATTTCATTGTTAGAAAACGAGCCCGCTAGATTATATGCTGAGCTTGTTCCACTGTTACTGAAGTAGAAGTTGAAGATGAGGAACATTTTATTTATTTAAATTCACTGATTCACAATATTTCCATCATTTTTTTACTATTATATTTAAAGCCTAATTGGGAACCACTTTTTCCAAAATTTTTCATTTTTTTCAACTTTTTTATCTCTCCTAAATCAATCACATCCACATGTCACATCACATCCACAGATCTCAACCACTCAACTTCACTCATTCTCCTATTTTACATTAAAAATCTTTAAAAACCATTATAATTCATTCCCAATCACCCTATTAATAATATTGTTTTTCTTGCTCATTATACAAGAATCATGCATTACTAATTGTTCAGTTGAAGGTGGATATTGAAGAATGAAGATGGACTAATAAACTAGTAGAGATATTTTGCCGATGACAACTTTTATTGTTTTTGAACTATTTCTATTTCAATTATATATTTGGTGAACAATTTATTCTTCTCAATTATATGATGTATTTTTACTTATTGAGACCTAAGGAAAAATACAAATGAGTTATTTTGATGTATTTTAAAATTTATTTTCTTATTCTAATATTCTTGTAGGAAATTTTGATTTTAAAAAATAAAACTAATTTCAGCAGGAAAAAGAAGATGAGAAAATGTGAATTTTTTAAATAACGAAAAATGAGATTTAAGACAAAAAAAGGGACAATTTGCATGTTTGAGGTTGGACCCAACCCACCCCTAGCCTGCCTTGCCCAGCCCGGCCAATTCGCTGGTCAGGACAACCCTATACTTTGTGGGTCTAGGGGCGAGTATTCGTCGACCTGGCCCATAATCGACCCATTGCCATTCCTAGTTCACTCCCAATTTATGTCGTTATTCTCTTTATTTTTTAGCTTAGCTTAGTTTAATCCACCTCCATTTGTATATCGCTTTGTTTTTATGCTAGAATAAGTGACTCGATTACGAATACCAATTCTCATGGGTACGACAACCCGAACTCACAAAGTCCACTTTATCACTTGATCACGACCCGTGCACATGCAGATTTTTCCACGTTCATCTCGTGCCCATCAAGTTTTTGGCTCCATTGCCGGGGATTGATTGATTTGTGTTAAGTTTCTTTGCTCTAATCTTATTTTCTATTCTGATATATAGTTTGTTTTAAATTTGTTCTCTCCAAATGGCAGGTTATACTTCATTCAGGGATATTGATGAAGAAGATCGATCATTATTTTGTTCCATCGAGTTGCGACGAGATATATTGATTGACTCTTACTTGCATGTCGGAGTTGATGAAGGAGACTTACTATTTGGACTTTATGGGCCCATGGAGCATTATTGGACACATCCGGTTTTGAATACACAATCAGCCTACCAATTGCCCATCCATCAAGAACAATGGGAACATCACCATGATAGCATCGACACACTCTTCACAAATGGGTTGGAATGGTTAAAGAATCTTGGGGCAAGGGTAAGTGAAAAGGCTTAAGAATTGAGTCAATTCCTCAAAGTCCTAAAAATCCAACAAAGCAAAGAACAAGAAGTTGAAGAGCTAGATGAGGTTGAGGAGATGAAGAGCTTCGAGCTTGTTGAAGATGTAACTCCCATTGACTTCATTATTGGTACCGAAAAGGAGATTGAGATTTATATTGTTGAGTTCGAGCTGGGTGTGATGAAGTCGAAAGACTTTGAGATGGGCATACAACTTTGGCGTGCTTTAAGCACACCTTCAAAAGAAGTCCCACTTAGCAAATGTGGGAAGAAATTAAAGGCTACATTCTATATGCCTTGACAATCCCTCCAAATGATATCCTTTTTGTGTCAAGCTAATGACATTAAATTAGCGCTTATTGGGACGCAACCCAACTTCTTTTTCCTCACTTTTAATTGCTTTCAATGACTAGGTTTTACATCATTTTGATAGTGCATGAGCTACTCTCCATTTGGTTGAGCATACTTGAGGAGTTTATGCATTATTACCCAGCACATTTGCATGTTACTCCAAGCATTGTGTATTTGTTCCCTAGTTTAATCTTTAGTGTCCCTCCTCCTTCACTTCAACACTTTACACCAATCTCTTCTCATTGAGTTTTAATTACAAAGTTGTTTTCACTCCTAGATCATTATTGGTGCATAACTTTTTCTTATCTTTCTTTGAGCTCTGCACTGTGGAGTTGGGAGCAATTGGTTTGGAGTTTGAGAGTGTGATGTTGTTTTGGTGATTGGGAAATGTTTGGGGGCCTCACCACCTTGATCTCATTCTCTTTTTGTGAATTTGTACGAGCTCAAAGAAATGGAAATTGCTATCACGTAACGGGAGGTTCTCACACAAGTTTGGGGGTGAGGTAAAGGGTGCTTCTATCAACAATTTGGCATCCCACGTCATTCATCAAACCCGGGAAGTTTCGGTACCCCTTTCTCCTAGCTTTGTTCTTTACACATTGAGGACAATGTGCATTTTAAGTTTGGGGGTGCTTGTGTGTTTGTTGTGTGCTTTGGTTGTTGTTTGTGTTGTGTGTTTGGTTGTATGTATGTTTAGAGTTAGGCTTGTGTGATTGTTTAGTGAGTTTGTTATTTTTAGTATGTTTGTGTGTTGATAGGTTGTTTATAGGTGTTTTTGTGTTCTTGCTTTTAGGTGTAAAATTTTTCAATTTTTTTCAGTTTTCTCAAATTGAAATTGTTTCTAACTCACGAAATATACTACTTGAGCTTATTTGATCAATGCTTGTCCATTGGATGTCATGAACCATTGTTGTTGGATTTGGGAATTGTTTGTTGGTTTTGAATGAATTGTTCTTGAATTCTTCCTACCCATATCCATTGTTGAATCACTCTATCCGCATTGTGAGTTTTGTGGTTGAATGAGCCAGTGGAGGTAATGTTTAGTAAAGTGATGATTTCATGCATGTGAGTTTGTGTGGATTGTCTTTGATTAACAAGTAGAGATGAATGATGGAAAAAAATAAAAGTGAGCATAATGGATTTGGAACTCTAGTAGGTTTGAATTACTTAGAAGTATCTTGTTCATTGGAGCACTCAAAACTCGAGAGAATCGTCACATTACTAAGCTTTTTATCCTACCCGTAAAACTCGCACAAAATAAGAGTTGAAAAAGAAAAGAGTGATACAATGCAACCTTGGGATGATCACATGTAGATTGAGAGAAAATATGTTAGGTATGACCATGAGAGAGTAAGGATATATTTGACCATTGAGGGTCGAGTTGCTAACCATACAATTTTTGGATCCAAACGGCGATGGGAAATGAGGATTACCATTGGACGAGCCCGAAATCTTCTTTTGTAGTATAAGTTGTCAGTTTAGTTCAATTTTATACTAGTGTTTATGTGTTGCATTGTTGATTTGAGTTTCGTGCATTTGTTGTTATTTTTATGTGTTAGTAGACAGTCTTGCTCTGGACGAGTAAGAAACTAAGTTTGGGTTGTGCTAAGTGTGCATTATACACACTTATTTATATCTCCAAACGGGTAACTTATCATTAGATTGAGCGGATTTCTACTTAATATTGTGTATTTATTGTTTTTTAGGTATATTTCCTCAATTTGGGCGAGAACATGGAAAAGGACCAAAAGCATTACATTTTTACAAGTTTGAGGACCAACTTGTAACTTCCCAAAAGATGAAGGACTTGAGATGCAATTTATTTTGAACCGTTTTGTAAGAAAAGTCATGTTGAGGACCAAAATGCAACAAAGTAAAAGTTGGGGACCTGTGGTGTAATTTCTGAGATGGAGAAACTTGCAAAAACCTTCAGAGGCAAGGTTACGACCACAACGTCAGGGGGTTACAGCGGTAACGCCCAACCAGCAACAACACATGGAAAATTCTCTTTTCCTCTCATTTTCCTCCCTCCTTCACTGACTGGGGGGCCTGTTGCGGATTTTGGAGACATGAATAAAGGCTAATATACACCATTTTCACCCCTAATTATGAGACACATTCTTAGATTTAGGTTTAGGTTTAGAAGATGAAGAGAGCAAGTATAGATGATGGAAGACTCAAGAGTTAGCAACAAAGGGAGAAATCTTAAGCTTCTTCTTGCATTTTCCTTTCTCTACTTCATTTGTGTTTTCAATGTATTATTGTCTTGTATAATCTTCATTATGAGCTAATTATTGTAATGTTGGGATGATTGATGAAACTTAACCTAGTTTAGTTGATTTTTATGTTTATGGAATTTGAATTGCTTGGCCATTTTCATGTGTATTAGCTTTTGAGCTTTTATCCATGTATTTGATTGATCATCAAATATCTGTTTGTGATTTGTGTTGACCTCGAGAGAGGCGGTGTATTTTAGACCACGGAAGCAAATGCCCCAGGTTACATAATGGAATAGGTAGAGACACTCTACCATCCCTAGGTGATCCATTGAGTTACTTTCACAATGTTTAATGCAATTGTTAGGATCACCTACGTAGAGATTTTGTAGGTTAACCAATTGATTAGGGCGGTTGACACTTGAGAGAGTCAATTGGCTAAGTTTTGAAAGTCTGGTCTAACATAGAAAATGAATAATATGTTATGTTTAAATGATGATTGAGTAAGCTATGGTTAAGAGAAGTCATGACTCCCAACTATCATTTTATCCAAGTTCATTCCCGTTCACTCTCAATTTATGTTGTTATTCTCTTCATTTTTCTGCTTAGCTTAGTTTAATCCACCTCCACTTGTATATCGCTTTGTTTTTACGCTAGAATAAGTGACTCGATTCGAAATACCAATCCTCCTGGGTACGACAACTGGACTCACAAGTCCACTTTATTACTTAATGATAACCCGTGCGGTTGCGGATTTTTAGAAGCTCTTCCGTGCCCAGGCGCATCAAAGAAAATTGAAGGTTGAAAATGTTGATAATTTTTTTTTTTTACTATAGTAAGACAACTTTTTTTCTATCTAGTTGTCCTGCTCAGAGTAACTTGAAAAACATCATTTGTTAGTAAGGTAGAGTTAAGATAGCATCATTTCTATTTTTGGTAAATGTATCTTTTATTGACAGAGTTTAAAAAGTTTGGAATGAGCAGTGATCTATGTTGAAAATAAATTTTATCCTTATATTTGAAACAATGAGAGGGACCATGTGAAAGGCCTACCTCCTTTAGAGAGTGAAAGATAGTCGCCTTGAATGGGTGAAGAAGGCTACATCTTATTAAAGAGGTTAGTGTGAAAGCTACCCAATGGGTAAAAGCCAAAAAAAATTGCAAAATTCTTCGTCATTGTTCTTAAAAGGAAAAAAATAAAAAGAAAGCCAAGTGTGAGAATAGATAAATAAATTTATTCAGTGGTTTGAAATGTTCAATCTCACACTCTTAAAATCGAAGACATTTTGGCTATAAAACACCTACCATGCTTTGTTTAACTTTACAGTGCTAACAGTTTGTAATTCTTTGTGAACAGAGTTACTTATAGGATCCATGGGTGCTGCTGTAAAATAAGGGTGGAATCACGAGAAATTAAAGGACATATTTGAGCATTTCAGGTCAAGATTCGGGATAGAGCACAGTAAACTTTCAATTGTGTCCAGACGGGAATGGAAAGTTAACTTTAATTGCACACACTCACAAGCTCTTGTGTATTTGAAAGTAAATGTGTATATATATAAAATAAAAAAAATCATGACTTGGGAGAATGACTAGTACAGAAAAAGTCATGGGTGGCGGTTCTTGGACTGCAACCCAAAATGGCAATACTAATGTCGCCGGAAAGGGTGGCAGTCCCAAAAACGCCACCCAAAATTGAAAGGGTGGCAACTATTTTGTTAAAAGAACCGACACTCTTTTTATTATTATTATTTTTTTATTTGAAAATACTTCGAGTGGCAGTTTCCAAGAGTAGAACTACCACCCATTCTATTTTTTTTAAACACATCTGTAGCAGTTCTAATGCTAAGAGCCGCCTCCCAAAACCAATTTTGAAAAATTAAAAAAAAATCGAAAGAACCCGCTATAACAAATTGCAAATCGAAATTAAACCAAAAAATGCACATCAAAACTTCAAAAAATGCAAGTTGCAAGAACATAAACTTAAGATCTATACAAAACTAATAAAAGAGAGATAAACATCAAGACATAAAAAATATAGATTAGAAAACTTGCACATCTATATAAATTCAAGATATAAACTTAATTAAAAAATATAGATCTATACAACTTAAAAAATTCCTACAAACAACAATAAATACGGATCGAAAAAGGGAAAAAAACTTATAAACTTGTTGAAAGGCGAGAATGAAACTAGATCTGGTTTGCTAAATCTCGTTCTAAAGTGGCTGACCCACACGTTAATTAAATCCCTCGAAATTCGCTCGAAATTCTTCGTGAAATTTGCTCGAAATTCTTGCTTACGGTTGAATTCTGTTTATGTATGAACAAATAGTTAATTTCAGACAAGGAAAACGACAACCCAAAAATAATCTTCCAAGAACCCATAAGCATCAAAATTACCTGGAGAAGATGAGCATATACATATAATTACACATCTGCAGAAGGGTCTTTTACCTATAAAGGGTTTTTTACCTGTAAAGGGAATGAGCTTAAATAACTGTGTTTCCTGGTTTCTTCCAAAGCTAAATGAATGAATTTCTTGTAAGAAAAGGCTAAGAATGAAATGAAGAGAGAGATGAGAGAAAGTTAGAGAGAAAGGAAATAGAAAGTTAGATCTGATATTAATGGACTTGTGATTTCTGTTATATTACACTTTTGGGTGGCAGTTGCTATTTAAAACTGCCACCCGAAGTCTTTAAAAATATATTATAATTAAAAAATAAAGGGGTGGCGGTTGTATATAAGAACTGCCACCCGTTGTTACATAAAGGACGGTAGTTTTTTTATAGAATCGCCACCCTTTGATTTATTTAATTTATTTTTTAATTTATTAAATTTAATTTTTATTTTCAAACAAGTGGGTTTGCTGTTGTACATAACAATCGCCATGGGTTTTTGAATAAAGGGTGGCAGTTGTTTGAAAGAACCGCCAACCTTTGATTTTTTAAATTTATTTTTGAGCTTTGAGTGGTGGTTTTTTGTGACATCCGCCACCCATTGTTTATAGTCGTAATTTTGAGTGGCGTTTTCATTAAAAACATTACCCAATGGGTGACCCCGATTCTACATTATGTACTAGTGAATACTTATTAAGCAGGTCACAATCTGTAGTTGAATATAAAGATTCAAGTCACGTACCTCATGTAAAAAAACCAGTGTGTTATTTCGTCTTTATTGTGGTTGTTGTTCGATGGCGACCAACAGTTGAAGTGTAAGAGAATTTGATCAGTGCTAGAAAAGTACTTAAATAATTCTTCTATTTTGTGTATTTTCATATTTTTATTTTTTTATATGTTCATTTTTGTGGTGTTTTCTTTTATTATTGTGTTTGAGGTCACAAAGAATAAAAAAGAGCTAAACTGGACGAAAAAAGAGCAAAAATGGAAAGTAGGGATTAAAATGTAAGCAAATAAAAGATGGAAGACCTTCAGTGCAAGTTTGTGAAAAGTTGTTTTTGTAGGTTTTCTTGAGCAACAGTGAAAGCACATAAAAATAGGATCCTCATAATTTTTCCGAATCCCAAATCTAAGTTTCCAAGTGAAAGTTATGGCCGTTTTACAAAAAAGACTAAAAGCGTCAAATTCCAAAAGTTTGGGGACCAAATCGTAACTTTCCAAACGTTTGGGGACTAAAGTGTCACTTTCAAAAAAGTTCAAGGACCAAAATGAACAAAAGTTGAAAGTTGAGGGATTTGAGTTGCAAATAATTTGGTGTCAAGCATCATGACTCGAGTGACTCGAGTCACAATAGTCATGAGTCGAGTCATGCCTGATCACAGCCGAGCCAAGCCGATTAGCGCCGTAGTGTCCTAGCTCATGCCGGAGCAAATCATGTGTGACTCGAGTAAGCGCTGCAAGTGAAGGAGTACGTCCCAGGCCATCCCATGCGAATCGCGCGCGACTCGAGTCAGCATGCTTAACTCGAGGCACTTGGCCAGCCTCGGGTAGTTTTCGTCCAGAATTTTTCAACTTGACTTTGATGAGACTTTTACCCAATTTTTGACCCCATTGAGACATTCCATGATGGGTACAATCTAATAGACTCATGGAAGGGTCACATATATAATTTCTTATTATTTTTTCTTGTAAATCTTTACCTATAAATAGAAGCAAAAATTAAGATGAATGACAAACCAATGCAGAGAGAATTAGATGACCTTTTCATATACTTTCTCCTTCAATAAAATTCTCTTCTTCATTATTCTAGGTTCTAACTTGAAACCTCTTAGTATCTCATACTTCGACAGAAGTAAAAAAACTAAACCAAGTAACTATAATTAATCAATGATACTTCGGCTGTGAATATGATTAACGGCGCATTTCTTTGCTAGTTTCTACTTCTTTTGTACATTACTAGTATTCGTACCCATGCCTTGCACGGGATGAATATTTTAAAGAGCATGTCTTATAGATATAAAAAAAATTAATTATCACGCATTAGATGCAAATATAATCGCAATGATAAAGAAATATTGTTAAAAAATTAATGTAAAATATTTATGACGTGTCTCATATTAGATATTAAAATATAGTCGAACAACATTGTATGGCAATAACTAAAACAGTTATAACCGAACTCCCATTAAATAAAAATACATTTGAATAGGTAGAATAACATTGGGGCGACATGCATCTAAACCAAATAAATATTACAAATGACAAAAACAATTATAAATTTTGAAATAGTTTTTTGAACACCACATTCATTATTGAGTTTTCCAATTGACCATCTTTATAGCAAATCAAAATCCTCAATCCGCGAAAAAATAAAAATATTAAATAAAACAATTTTTAGTTTAACGAAACATTAAAATACCAATGTTGGTTGTACTTGATGGATTCCTAAAACAAAGATTCCAATTTATGGGGGTAGGTTAACATTGCGGAGATGCATTTTCAATTATTTCCATATGAGAGATCGGGAAAGATATCATTGAGATCCCATGTTCTTTGCATCAAAATAGTTAAATGGAAAAAATGAATTAAAATTGAAAAATATGTATATATATTTATATAATAGGCGATAAACATTTAGATAATATTAGAGCGTAACTATTTCAAACAATTAAACATTTTTGTAAGAATAATTAAATATGACTTGGTGTTGATAGTATCATTTTGATATTGAATACATGAGATATTAGTCTTTACATAATAAATAAATATAATAATGAATACAAAAGTAACTAAGATTTTAACCCAAATTTGTATTAAGAAAATAATGAAAAAACTCACATATCTTAACATTTTATCGTCCATTTTTTTATATGTAAATTTCTAAAAAAAATATTTCCCTTATTATATTTGTGCATATAAGTAATTATAATTTTTTGTCAGTCCTTTTATTTGAAACTTTTTAATCACATCTCATGTTTTTTATATACGATTTAAAAAAAAAACTGTCACTCAAAAATTAATGAAATCCAAAATGAAAAAAAAAAAGTAAAAATTTGCCAAATTTGTCTCAAATAGTACATAATTTAATACCCCTCCTTTTTGATATATCACTTTTTAAGCCAAATATAACTCTTTTTTCAGTTGTGTGTATCGTAATTAATATTTACATGTGATCATTTTTATTTTTAACTTTTTACTCAAGTGTGGCATTTTATTAATGCCACTTTTTAATTTTTAATCTACAACTTTCACTACAAAATAGTCACTAATAAATATATTATTAAAAAAAAGTAAATAAAAGTTTCATCAAATTTTTTTTTGAAACTAAATAAGATTCTACGTACTTTGCATAAAAATAATTACCAAATTCAAAACTAAATAAGAAAATTATAATATAGAGTTCTCTTAAGTTAGTATTAGGTGGTAGGGTTGGCAATGGGTCATGTCGGTTCAGGTCGGCCGTACCCGAACCCGAACCGTGATATCAAACCCAAACCCATAACCAAACTAAACCGTGGATTGTTCGATTCGGATCGGGTCGGGTATCTATTCGGGTAGGCTTTTGTACTCGAACGGGTACCCGTTTACCCCCTTTTTTTAAATATATAACTATCAACTGTAAATTTGAAAACATTTAGCCTGTTTTCACCTTTTTTTAATTTAAATAGTTAAATATTCGACTGCAACATGTACGATCCATTCGTCCACTTGCCACAAGCCCACAGCACATCAACTTTTATAGCCCACTAGCATGTTAAATTATTTTATAGTTCACCAACTCTATATTTTTTCTGCCAATTACCGATATGGGATTGTGGGAATGGGATTGATGGATAGAATAGGCTTTTTCATACCTCACACAGTCTCTTTTATAGTTTCTACATGCAGAATGTGGGATGCGTACAAACTATAAAGTGAAAAGATATGACTTGTTGAATACTATATGAATCTATCATCCCTATTAATTATAAAATTAAGGCCATCCACCCGAAGTCGCCTACATGGAAAAATTGCTAAGATGTTTTTCTTAAAAAATAAAAATAGATAAATTTTCTAATAAAAAATAATAAAATTTTATTTATTAAATTTTTTTTCCAAAAAAAATGCCGGTATTCGATTCGGATTTGGATACGCCTCTAAAATCCATATCCGATCCATATCCACTTCGGTTCGGATTTTTCCAATCCATTCGGTTCGGGTACCCACAGTTTTCGAATTTCGCGGGTCGTTTTACCATCCCTATTAGGCGGCTTTCCGATCAAGCATATTTATTTCCTATTTCTAAAAATGCTTAATAAAAACTCTCCTCATATAAATTTAGTGACGAATAAGTAACTATTAAACTCAACTTATTTGACTCTAACTTTTTCTATTTGTAATTTTTTTAATTTTATTTAATGTGTGACTTATATTTTAAAAACTTTCATTGAAAAATTCTTTATTTAATTCAAAATGAAATAGAAAAGTCAAACTTGCGCAAACTTTGTTGCAAATAGTGCATATTTTAATATCCTTCCATTACATGTCACCTTTTAAGCTAAGTATCACCTGCTTTATAGTTGTGTGCATGAATAATTAATATTTGCATTTGATCATTTTTATTCTTCACTTTTTAATCAAGTGTGACTTTTTCTTAATGTCACTTTTTAATTTTTAATCTACAACTTTTACTATAAAAGAGTCACTAATAAATATTTTATTATATATAAAAAAACCAAATAAAAGCCATCATATTTTTGTTTGAAATTAAATTAGATTCTACGTTTTTTACATGAAAATAATTATCAAATTCGAAACTAAATAAGAAAAATATCATACATATTTCTCTTAAATTAGAATTAGGCAACTTTTCAAATCAAGAATATTTATTTAATGTTTTTAAAAATAATTAATAAAAACTCCCAACAATTTTCTCTTTTAAAAATAATCGACATGCAATTTGTTGTATAAACAAGTAGAATCTTTTTTTATTGCTTTAAATTGTACTTGCCTTGTTTAAAGCCACATGTTCATGCATATGAACCTTCACGTGTACAATTTCTTGACTAAGTATTGTAAATAGTCACATGTATTGCCATATTAAATTCTCACCAGTTACCATAATTACAAATGCGTATTACTATATTTAATTGTGACTTATTCTTCCATGATGTATATAGTTTAAAAATAAATAAATAAATAAAAGGTTATGCTTTTGCAGGGAAAGTATACGTTTTTACACACACTGGTGGATGAACTTTTATATATAAATAAAGATAAAGATTTGTAAAAGAGAAATATAATCTCTCATATTCCAGCGAGGATACAAGGCGATTACGTTGCTAAAAAATATTTAACCCGCGAATATGAGTGGTTAGACATCTCTCTCTAGTTCAAGAGTAACATTGTGATATATTGTTATCTTTCTTCATCATTTTTCTATTGTTTTATATATTATTTGTGAAAGAGAAATATAATCTCTCATATCTCCGTAGGAATACGAGGCGAACACTCGTTAAAAAGTATTTAACCCTCAATTATAAGTAGTTAGACTTCTCTATTTAGTTCAAGGGGAACGTTGTGTTCTACGAACATCTTAGTGATATTTCATCTATTTTTCCAATTCAATTTGTTGATTTGTTATACTTTTAAACCCGTTTTTGAGTTTATATGATTATCGATTTCACTTTGACCATTTGAATCATTTAATCTTTCAATTCATATTACATGCTAGGATTAGAACTATTGATCTATAATTGTCATTAGATTCTTATCCAAAGTAAAAATAAATATCGTGCATATTTATTAACAAATCAACATAGATGAATTAATTCAAGTTTGTTCAACTAATCATATAATTTAACTCATTCTTCTAGTTCATTTCATATTAGCATTGCATTAAATCCTAAAAGCTTATTTAGGATTATTCAACAGCTAAATGTTAAATTAAAGAATTTTTTTAATTTAATATACTTAAGGAAGAATTCGTTAACCAGATCTTCTTGGTTAATTGGAGTTGAAAAATTGAAAAAAGAATAGTATCATATAAGATGAAAAAGATTAACAAAAGTCGTTGACACAACCAAACCAGAAAACAAGATATTTCTTCCAATTGATTTATTTTATCATTCTTTTACTTATTATTTTATGCTCGATTTTTAGTCAACTTTCACAAATCCCTCTTCTTTTATGTTTTAATTATTAAAACAGCTGAATTGAATATCGTTCCTTGTGAGTTCGACCTTTACTTACCGCTTATACATTAACTTGCAGTTTTTAAATCGAGTAAGGAAAATAAAATAAATTTTGGTAGACTGCGACAACACGCCAAAAATTAAAATTTTTTTGATGCCTTCAAAGTTTCAGCAAGATTTTTCTGAGTTAAATTTTATTATTTGAAATACTCATCAATTTCTTTTTAAATAGTAAAAATTTACTTTTAAAAAAAGCTACAAATTTGAGATGGTTAATTTTTTTTAAATATATCATAATTGTTATATATTATGTTAGTCGAATTTTGTTAAATATATCATAATTGTTATATATTATATTAGTTGAATTTATTTATGCAACTCAATTGCACGATAAGTAGTCAAACTTCATCAACAATTTGACTCTCTATATTTTTTTCATTAAATAATGATGTCATATATATTTGAAACTGTTGTCAAATCATCGAAGAAATAATGATTGATAAACTAAGAAGAATACAAATAAACAAGGGAAAAAAAGAGAATGATTAAAAGAAAAAAATCATTCATGTTGGGGTCAAAATTTAAAAATTAAAAATTGTTCATAATTACAATTTAAAAAGGCAATTGAAAAGGTGGCTTGGAACTTTCAATAAAACATGTCGTGAATGTAATTCAACTCAATATGTGAGGGAAAAATGGAAAAAAAAAAGTTTGTCATCCTTTCTACACTTTTAATAGTAGTATAGATATAGATAGATAGATATCATTTTCTTGTTTGCGTTTTCATTTCGATTTTTAGTTTTTAATTCATTTTTTATTTTTTTCATGGGAAGGAAATTATTTAAAAGGGCTTGTCAAAGCTCATTGTTATTTAAATGACCTTCATTCAATAATTTTATTGTGAATGGACTTGATATAAATAACGAAAAATTTCCAAGAATAGCATGAGTAGAAAATGAAATACCCAGCTAAGCATTTACTTTTGGAAAGGACTAAAATAGCAATAATTTTGTTACAATTAGACAGAAAAAGTCCCCCATTTCTCCCTTTTTTGCAACACCCTCTCCCTACACCACATTTTCCAGCCATTATCTTATCCTAAAATTGTCTCTAGTCATCATCTCTGATCATCATATCCAATCGAAAAATCTACAAATCTACAATTGCAAACATTATCAATCCAAATCATCCCCAAATTGAAAATTTACAACTTCTATTCCCAAATCTGCAACTTAACAAATAGATTCCCATTTTCTTTTTCCCATTTGCACAGTCCATTCTCTATTTTGTCAAGTATTTCTATTTTTCTTTTCATCTGCAAGTTGAAGCTACCGAATATATTTTAGGGTATAATAATAATGTGGAAATAAAACATGGATTAAGAGGATGAACGAATTGCAGACATGGCAGAATATGAAAGAGAAAAGGGAAGAGTTGCAAATCTGAGCTTCATATCGAAGTTGTAGGGAATTAGGGAACATGGAAGGGAAGGGAGCTTCTCGTGAGAAGGGAACGGGGGAAGGGTTTCTCTGTTTTGTATTTGTTTGACTAACATCGCCAGAAAATATCTATCTTTTAGAGTTTACAATAAAGAATCTGAAGGAACATTTTGGGGACACCAATTGAAATTTTTGATACATTTGAAATTTCAAAAATAACTTTATTGTAATTTGGAAGTTGTTTATTGTCATTTTTTGAATTATCCAATAAATAATTGATAAAAAAAAGATAAGGGTGGTTATATTTCCACTACGAATTCTACCTTCTACATCACATTCATTCTATTTCTTATATTGACCTTGAATAAAATAATATAACTAACCACTAACTTTAAATTTACTTAAAAATTAAAGTTTATAAATACACCACATTTATTCACTTCAATTTTTCTAGATTGTTATCTTCGATTTTCCAATTCCTTCAACTCATATTTCCCTTCCATTTTATATCAAAAAATAATTCAAGTTGCTTATAGAAAAAAATAATTACTTTATCGAAGACATAATTATAAGATGAAAAACCTATTGTAATTTGAGAAGTTAAGAATGCTCTTCAAATTGAGTGGAGCATATAGGCCACGATTTGTGATTACTATGTCTATCTATATATATACACACACACACACACACACGCGCACACACACACACACATATATATACACACAGAGAGTGTGGGGTAGATAATCAAATTGAGTTATACATTTATGATATGGCCATTGGACATAAACAAATACCTATTCAGGTCTATAATATGTGAATTTCCTTCTTCATCGAATATGTTTTTTCTTTTTTTCTTTTTTCCTTCGAACAGATTAGTAAAAAACATATATGAATAAATCAACTGAAATATGAAGAAGAAGTTTAAATTCAAAGTTATAATATCTATACCTAAATAATAATGTTGACAGCTATTTCTGGATCATGCCACCTGGAGTGCTAAAAGATCTCCTAATCTACATCGTCAATACCTTTCCTGTGCTTCCACACTCAGCCATAACCGTTAGGCACCAAGGTCACTGAAGAAAAAGGACCTGGGACCATTGGAACTTCGATTATCAAGTCACTGCCAGTAAAGACGGACGAGTAACTTATAAGGATTAACGAAATTATGTAGGTGGTGCTTTGTGGGGTGATGGGGAAGGAATTGAAAGTAAGTGGTGGCGTATGGTAAAAGATTAAAAAAGTTAGAAGAGTTTGCATACTGTTCACCTACGACTTACATTCCTTTACATAGAGAGCGTCCTGAGCTAAGGTTTGATGGATAGAAGGAAACGTCTTGGAGAGGAATTCTTTCCATGTTGAGACTCTAGATCCTTATAGATATCATCAAAGATTGTAGCTTGATCTCTTAGATTTGGTTGCCCAACATTCCTTTTCTAGCTAAAATCCTTCTCGAATCAGGAGATTCCGCCAGAAGTAATCAAGGAAAGATAGGCAACACCAGAGAGGGCAGTCTGTGCGTCATAGCGAAGCACTAAATGTGGCGTGCCGAATCACCAAACTAGCTGGGATGCTATGTCACCAATTTTATGGGTCTACCCCGAGCGCCACATCACCAATTAGGGCTGACTTGGAAGTTACGTGATGGGCGGAAATCCACAAATAACAAACAATAAGATAGTTGTCATTGTTCCACCAAAACCCATTGGATTTATTTCTTTTTTTTTCCTTTCTTAGGTGGTTCAAGAGTTTTGAACCCATTTTGTTAACTTTTTACTGAGATTTGGAACCTGTGTTAACAATTGTGTCAAATTAATCTAGGGTAAATATAGCATTAATTATTGTTATGCTTCCATGCCACTGTTAGTTATGGTGTACAGGGTCCAATAGTTGGATTGGGTTAATTGGGTTCGTAATTCAAGAGGAGTCCTTTCGTGTAGATTATAGTTAGAGGTCGTATGATTGGACGGTTGTGGAAATGAAATAATAAATGAGAGATTCACTTTGAAATCTGCTTTGTCGGGTAAGAAACTTGTTGATCCTTGTTTGGAATTGCCTATTTTGTGTTCCACTGTACATGTTTTATTAGAAAATTCCTAACAGTGGTATCAAAACCAACTTATTTTCTTGTTGATATTTGATTGTATGTTCTTTATATAGTTTAATTTGATTTATATGTGACACACGATAATACTGTGTTGAGATTAATTGTGGATTAATAAAGAAATCAATAGGAGAAATGAAACACAAAAAAATAATTGCGATAGTTGCTAGAAAAGTAGTAAGACACTATCAGCACTGGCGCCACCATTCTGGTGATATGAGGCTCGCCACCGTTGAAGTTGTTATGCACGAGATGAGCATGGAATAACAGCAAGTGTACATGTTGTACCAAGTAAAAAAGTGGACTTTGTGAGAGTACGGGTTATTGTACCTATAGGGTTTGGTATTTGGATTGAGTTACTAATCCAGTATAAAAAAAAAAGGAAAAAGGGAACACACAATTCACAAGGTAGGGGTTGATTATCTAAACTAAAAATGTAAATAAACTAATGACATGAAATGAGAATGAATGGAAATATACTTGGATTAATCGAATGTTGGGATTCATAATTTACATAACCATAACCTAATCAAATCATCGTTTATCACAAGATAATGCTCATCTTCTATGTTAGATCGAATTTTCCTTATATAGGTAGTTCCTCTTTCGAATGTCAAACTACCACCAATCAATTGATTCAACCCACTATATTTCTGTGTTGATATGTTATCAATCAATAGCATAAAGGTTTGTGAAAATAGCTCAAAGGGTCACCTAGGGTTAAAGATATATTTATATCCTCTACAAGAACCTAGGGTGATTACTTCGAGGGTCTAAAGTGTACACTTTCTCTCGAATAAATACACAATTCATAAAGCATTCAAATGGTGATCCATCATTCAAATTGAATCAAGCTCAAAAGTAATCACACAAAAAGAAGAGCAAACATTTCCAAAACCACAAACATTTTCATTAATTAAACTAGGTTATTGTTCATCAATCATCCCAACTTACAACTTTAGCATATGATGAAGACAATTATAGAAATATATACATACAATACATGAATTGAAGAATTAATGGTTAAAATTCAAGAAAAAGATAAGAAACCCCCTTGCAAGTGACCAATCTTGATCTATCCTTCACCTTCAACCATCATCTCTTTATTTCTCCATCTTCTACTCCAAGAAATTTGCCCCAATTCAAACCCAAAACTAAAAGACAGAAAGGAAGAAAAGAAGAAAGAAAGAAGACAAAATGGGAAGAAAAATGGAGAAGAAAACCCAAGCTAAACTAAGAACTAGAATGGAGAATGGAGAATTGGGGATCTAAGAATGTGAGATATATGCCCTAAATCATGCCTCTACAATCCCTAAAAGCCCCTCCTTCTGTTAGCAAGAAACGGAGAAAAGAGAGAAAAAGAAGAAAAAACGTGAGTGCTGGTTTATACCAATGTGCAACCGTACATTTCTACTATGTAGCCACACATTGGGCCTACAGGCCAATCGCACAATTTATTTATTTTTCTTACTTTCTCTTTGGAGAAATTATACAAAAAGTCTGTCAACATTTCTTTCAAAATGGACCCAAATTAATTTCATCCAAAGTCTTTCATCTTTTGAAGAGTTACAGTTTGGTTCCCAACTTTATAAAATTTGACATTTTTAGTCTTTTTGTTGTACCTTTGTTTCCTTGTTCTTCTCCACATTATGAATTTGTGCCTAAAAACACAATATATATACAATATATTAAGCAGAAATCCGTTCAATCTAATTATAAATTACCAGTTTAGAGACATAAATTAGTGTGTATTATCCCATACTATATTAAGTATTAATCTTTTTGAGATCAAAATGCTCCCATACTCCAGATGTCAACTTGTTTTTTCTACCAACTATATCGAGTGTATTATCCCCATCTGAATCTAAACAAGTTGCTTCTTGGGTTGAATTTTCCTCACCTGGTAATGTCGAAGGATTGCAAGCATTTGGCGTTGCTAGGGTAGGATTAACTTGAGGCATCTCTGAATGCGGGGTAGCAAGCATACTTCCAATTGGACAATGCTCTGGCATCTTAGAATAACAAAAATTAACAAAAGTTAAAAAAGTAATTTATGAAATGAAAATATCATTGAATTGTAAGTGAATTAATTACAATTCTGTTAGTCTATCAATGACAACATTACATTATGCTATTTCTGAATGTTTTCTTCTATCTATCAAACCTTCGAATGATTTCCAAACTTTAGAATTTGTTAAGAAACAATTCAATTGACTGGGGACTCATATATTATAATATGATTAAAAGAAAAAGAACTTTTACTTGATAATTAATTTGAACGATGACTACTTAAAAAATTATGTTAATAGTTTATAGTTTACAAAATAAGTGATATAACACAATATGCAAAATTGAAGCATACCTCAACGATGTTGTTGAGTGCGCTTGAAGCTTGTTGTAGTCCGCCAATCATTAATATTCGGAGTAGTAGATACCGACTATAGTAATGGAGAAAAATAAACACTAAACTCAATGAAGAATTAGGATTCAACTTCAAGAATGCCGCTGCCTTGTTTTTATTTTCGGTTTTGACTTTTGAGGATTGATGCTGCTACAACGATTAGGTTTTTAGGTTTTTTATTTTTTTAGTTTATTTCACATCTTAGTATGTATGTTCTTAGGTAAAAGCAATATAGCTCAAATAACAAGTGTTGGTGTAGTGTTAGGTGCAAAGTGAAAAGAGTAATAACTATGGCCGCATGAGTTCGAGTCCTCATGGGTGTGCAAATTTTACAATTTTTTTGGTTTAACATATTTTAATTAGAAAAAATCAGGTCTAGGGGGATACATGTTGCCCCAAACCCGTCCCTAAAACTATTTTGGGTCCAAAACGAGATTCATACCCACTCTTAAGACCCATTTAGTAGGGTTGGGTACCCGCAGGTTTCAGTTCAACCCGTAATTTTGCCATTCCTAGGTCTAACAGAAGGCATACCAATGTTATCGAGATGAAGCAGTTATTTAAAGCGAGAATGATCAGAAAACTATACAAAAATACATCCATAATTATCCACTTGTTTTATTATCCATTAATGAATGCATAGTTGATGTTTGTTACTATGCATGATATTGATGAGACTGATCTCCTTAGAAATCATATTAAATTCATGATTAAATGTTAATCTACGTCTTCAATGTTATAATGAAAAATTAAATTCTCAATATCATAGTTAGTTTGTTGAGTAGCTCAAGGCTGCTTGATCATGAAAATGTTTTTCATTATGAGACATGAGACATCTTTGAACATTTGCCAAATTTAATTCAAATTTCTTTCTTTTTTAGTAACTCGAGAAAATAAAATTTTAGAAGCATGTCAAGTCAATACATGAAATGTACACAATAAAAGTTATCTGCTTGATGATCGAGATGTGATTGATAGGTGCATCTACCTAAATGTCTATTAGGGCTAGTTGAGTAACTCAAGGTTCTAATTAAACAAACGAGATCCTGGCCCTTTGATATTTTGCAAATTATTTTTCATTAATATTGAGGATCATTGATTCAATGAGTATAGTTAACCTCATAAAAATCAATGTTTTATTAACTTTTGCATATAGCAATTATTTTTTCTTTATCATTATGTTAATTAAATTATGTCTGGTCACATGACTCTGAGGGGCATACTGGATGGTAACAAACTTGATGGGTCAAACTTCAATGATTGGTACCACGTATCTGAGAATTGTTCTGAAGCATGAGAAAATTGCGTATGTTCTTGAGCAATAGTAGTCGGAGGCACTAAAATGTATGAGACATCTAAGAAGCTGTTCAGGCTTTGATGGCAAAAGGATATTCAATAAGTGCTTATGTACTATAGATGATTGGTTGCATTGAAAAATTAGGCCTATTGGGTTTTTGCCATGGACCATGAGCTAAGTGTTGATTTAGTTCTACAATCACTATCTGATAGCTATTTACATTTTATCTTGAACTTTAACATAAAAAAAAAAATGAACCTACCCTTCCTAAACTGTTGAATGTGTTGAAAATTGCTTAGCCCAATATTAACAAATCCAATGGGCAAGTGTTGGCCATCAAATCCTCTAAAGGCACCAAGATAAGCGCTAAAAGGTCCTTCGTGAACGAAACCAAGAAAGGTAAAGGAAAGAGAAAGGTTGCTAAAATAGAAAAGAAAAACAAGAACAAATCACAAACATATGCCTAGTGCTTCCATTGAAAAGGTAAAGGATATTGGAAGAGGAATTACAAGTTGTACCTTGCAAGTATGAAGGGAAAGAAGTCTTCTGAAGCTTCTACTTCAGGTATCCATTTCATTGAAATTAATATGACAACCTCTTTGTTCTCTTGGGTATTAGATACCAGATGTGGATTTTATATTGTATAAATATGCAGGCTCTAAAAAGTAGTAGACCATCGTGAAGAGGAAAAGTAGATCTTGGCATTGGAAATGGAGCAAAAGTTGATGCTTTAGCCGTAGGAAGTTACTTTCATCGTTTCCCTTTGGGCCTCACTCTAGAATTAAAAGATTACTATTATATTCATGTTATTACCAAAAATATTATTTTTGTTTCATGTTTGGACATGAATGGTTTTATCATTAATATTAAGAATAAATATTGTTCCATTTATCGTGGTAACGTGTTTTATGGTTGTGGGAACTTGTATAGTGGAATCTATGTTCTAAATCTCGAACAATCTATAATGAATACAGAAAATAAGAGGCAATAGGTTAATAATAGTATCAACAATTTATAAATGTGGCATTGCAAGCTTGGCCACATAAATGAAAAACACATCACCAACTTACATAAAGATGGACACTTCGGCGAAAATGATTCAAATCGTTCGATAGGTACAAATTGTGTATTTTGGGCAAGATGACCATATCCCCCTTTACTGGAAAGGGAGAAAAAGCTATACAAATATTGGGACTCAGACGTACAAATGAATGTGGATTAATATTGACAAATGCGAGATAAGGCTTTTTATTATTTCATCACATTTATCGAAGACCATACTAAATATGGTTATGTGTACTTGATGAAATTTAACCATAAAGCACTTGAAAATTTTAGGAGTTCAAGCAAGAAGTAGAAAAGCAGCCCGAAAGGAATATTATAACACTAAAATGCGATTGGGGTAGAGAATATCTTAAGGGAGAGATCGCAAACTACCTTAAAGGAAATGAGATTCTCTTGCAATGAACTTCATCATATACAACAGAGCACAATGTTGTATCTAAGAGGACAAATCGCACACTATTAGATATGATGCATTCAATGATGAGTTGAATAGACATTTCAAAATCATTCTGGGGACATGCAATTAAAACTACTTGTGACCGACTAAACCATGTCCTATCTAATCAATTGACAAAACTCCATATGAGTTATGGACTGGTAAGAAACCAAATCTCTCATACATGAAGATTCGGGTTGTCAGGCTTACATAAAGTGCACAAACTCAGATAAGCTGGAAGTTAAGTCTAATAAATGCTAATTTGTGGGATATCCAATAGAAACGGTTGGATATTATTTCAACAATCCTTGTAACATGAAAGTTATTATGTCGAGACACGCTACTTTCTTAGAAAAAGAGTTTATTCTAAGAAAAAATTGTAAGAGTAAAGTAGTTATTGAATACATTCAAGAAACCACAGAAGTGAACAATAGATTGGATGAAACAATGATTGAGGCTCCATTAGATGAAGTCGAAACTGTTGAAAGGGGAATGCCAGGTCCCAAGGACACACCGGCTCTACGTAAGTCGGGTGGAGTAATTAGTCCTTCTCGAAGACACGATCTTATAATTACCAATGAAATACTGCAAATACAAGAAGACGAACCCACCACTTATGAAGAAATAAAGTCAAGTCCTGACTTAAAGAAATGGAAAAAAGCCATGGAATCCAAAAAGAACTCCATGTTTGAGAACAAGTTATTGACCTTGGTATATCTGCTTGAAGGGACAAAACCCGTGGTTCTAAATGCGTTTACGAGAAAAATATCATCTTGGATGGTAAAGTTCAAACTTATAATGCAAAGCTAGTAGCTAAAGGTTATAATCAAAGACAAGGCATTGACTTTGACGAGACCTTCTCGTCTGTAGCCATGTCTAAGCCAATTCGGATTTTGCTTGCAATCCCACCATACCATTAATATGAGATCTAGCAAATAAATGTCAAAACTGCATTCCTAAATGCGAATTGTAATGATGATTTGTACATGACACAACCTGAAGGTTTCAAATCCAAATAGCTATATAAGGTGTGTAAATTGCAAAGGTCCATATATAGACTAACGCAAGCATATATATCAGAGATAGAATCTTCATTTTGATAAGATAATCAAAAGGTTTGATTTTATCCAAAATGAAAACGAACCGTGTGTGTACAAGAAGGCTATTGGAGTAAGGTTATTTTCTTAATCTTATATATGGTTGACTTTAATATTAGGAAATGGTATTCCAATGTTAAAATTAGTGAAATCCTGGTTATCCATGAATTTCTCCATAAAGGATTTGAGAGAGACAACATATGTTCTTGGGATTAAGATTTATAATGATAGATCTAAAAGGTTGGATGGCCTATTCCAATCCATGTACATAGATAAAATCCTAAAAAAGATTTACATAGAAGAGTGAAAGAGATGACTTTATCCAATAGTGCATGGGATTAATCTCTCAAAGGATATGTGTCCAACGACACATGTTGAGAGAGATTGCATGGATACCATACCCTATGCTTCAACAATAGCATCTATAATGCATGTGATGCATTATAGATGCTACTGGTACAGTGGCCCCGACCATTCGCCGTTACTGGTACAGTGGGAGTTGTTTCCGCAGACGGGGCCCCGACCGTTTCGTTTCCTTAATGTTTGGGCTCGTCATCATGATTTCCAGGCATTTGTCTCTCGCAAGTGGTCGTATCCCTCTCGTCACACGGGAATGGCTGCTCTGTGGGAGAAGTTCTTCCGGTTGCGGCAGGGACTTGGTTGGTGCAATAGGCATGTGTTCGGGAACATCTTTGATCGGGTTCGGGAGGCTGAGTTGGCTGTTGATGAGGCTGAGCGGGTTTATGATAGTGAGCCTTCGCCCGGGCATCGTGCGTAGTTACATCGGGTTCAGGCTGACCTGAACCGCGTCCTGTCTCTTGAGGAAGGTTTCTGGCGTCAGAAGTCCGGCGCGCGTTGGTTGGCTGAGGGGGACCGTAATACCAGATATTTTCATTCTGTGGTATAGGGGCGCCGCATTCGATCTGGTATTCATTATATCCGGACTTCTGAGGGTGTCAGTTTATCTGATCAGCAGTCCATCCAGAGTTCAGCTGTTGACTTTTTCCGGGGCTTGTTATCCTCTCCGGAGACCCCGCGGCAGCCGCTTCAGCCGGGTATTATTCCCTCACTGGTCACCCCGGAGGATAATGCTCGGTTGAACCGGCTCCCTACTATCCTTCGTCTCGGGGACTGCGGCAGGGCGATCCTATCTCTCCCGCGTTGTTTGTTATTGCTGCTGATTACTTCTCCCGATTGCTCACTGCTAGCTTTCAAAGAAGACTCTATATCTGATTCCTTCATGGCGCTCTTCTTGTCTCGCACCTCTCTTTTGCCGATGATATCATCATATTCGCCAATGGCCAGAAGCGGAGTCTTGAGCGGTTATTGGCTTGTCTTGAGCATTATGAGGGGGCTTCTGGCCAGTTGGTGAATCGGGGCAAGAGTTCTTTTATTGCGCCTCGTCGGGCTTCTACTGCGCAGCTTCATCGATGGCGGACCTTTACGGGCTTTTCGCACGGCCAGCTTCCCGTCACTTATCTCGGTGTTCCCTTGTCTAAGGGCGCACGTCGGATCTTCTTGTTTGATGCCTTGGTGCAGAAGATCCGTGGACGGATTTCTGGATGGGCTAGTCGACTGCTATCTCCTGGGGCCCGCATTACGCTCATCCGTTCGGTTCTTCACTCTATGCCGCTTCACTTGTTTCAGATCTTGCAGCCTCCTAAGGCTGTGCTGAAGCGGTTATCCAGTTTATTCGCTCGCTTCTTGTGGGACTCTTAGGATGGGGCCCATCGTATGCATTGGCGGCGTTGGGGGGAATTGTGTCGCCCCCCGGAGGAGGGTGGCCTTGGTTTCAGGAGGCTGGGTGATATGGTCGATTCTTTTTCGCTGAAGCTTTGGTGGCGCTTTTCGTTCTCAGGAGTCTTTGTGGGCCCTCTATATGCGGGACCGATATTGTCGGGGACAGCCACCTATGCAGGTTCAGCCGCCTATCTTGATTCTGGGGGTTGGCATCGGTTATTAGCGAGCAGAGCCATTGCTGAGCCCCGCATTTTCTGGCAGCTTGGATGTGGCCGAGTTTTCTTCTGGTATGATTATTGGATGGGTGATCGTCCTCTTGCTGATTTATTTCCTGCCCACAGTCGCTCCTCGGCCCGGGTGCAGGACTTCTTTGACGACACTGGTTGGGCGCTTGAGCATTTATTACAGGTAGTTCCCTCTGACCTGGCCCTTCAGATCTCGTCCATCCCTTTGGACACTGGGTCCCCTGATCGGTTGTTGTGGCGTGATACCTCTGATGGACGGTTCACAGCTCGGTCGGCCTGGGAGCTGGTTCGGCAGCACGGTGAGGTGCGGCCGGTGTTTCGGGACCTCTGGTGCCCAGCTGTGACCGTCTCGTTTTTCCACTGGCGCTTATTGCAGGGCCTTGTGCCCGTTGACTACGTGGTTAGGAAGCGGATTCATGTGCAGATGCCTTCCCGTTGCCAGTGTTGCTCGGCTGAGGAGACGCTTCAGCATGTTTTCATTAGCAGTGGGGCGGCGTCTCGTGTTTGGCAGCATTTTGCGGCGCTCTTTCACATCCCATCTCCCACCTCTGACAGCATCTGGCACCGTGTTCAGCGTTGGCGCCATTCAGGTCAGTTTGTCAGGCGGGGCCACATTCGCATCATCGTGCCCATTTTCGTCTCTTGGCACTTGTGGACGGCCCGTACTGATGCGAAGTATCGGGGCATTCCGGTCGATTCTCGACAGATCATTTGGCGTGTCTATCGGGCTCTGTCCCTCATGCACATCGCTGGGGTTTTTCGTCCTTCTCATTGGCGCGGCGATCATGACTTGGCGCCCCTTTTAGGAGTCACTATTGCCCCCTCACCCCCTCCCCTTCCAGTGTTGGTGTTCTGGCATCGGCCATCTGTGGGATCTGTTAAGGTCAACACGGACGGCTGTGTGGTTGATGGTAGAGCCGGCGGGGGTGGGGTGATCCGGGACCATCTTGGGCGCTGCGTTCGGGCCTTTTCCTCCTCCTACGGCGACTGCGCTATTTTGGAGGCAGAGCTCCGTGCTATCCTTGATGGCCTGTTGCTTGCGCGCTCTCTTGGAGTAGACACAGTTTGGGTGGAGGCTGATTCGTCCGTGGCTGTACATTGTATTGTTCGTGGAGGCGGTCCGTGGTACTTACAGGTGATTATCCGGCGCATTCGGCATCTCCTCCGCACAGATCGGGACTTGGTCTCGCATATCTACCGTGAGGGCAACCAGGTTGCTGACGCCCTTGCTTCAGTGGGACTACTTCAGCAGCACTATACAGAGTACGACTCACTTCGGTTGCCTGCTCGGGCTCGGGCTCTCCTACAGATGGATCGTCAGGGATTTCCGTCGGTCCGCGGTCTTTAGCGCGGGTACCCGGTTTATTCTTATTTTTATTTTTTATTATTTTCATTTGTTCATTCTTTTGTACAGGGAGGTAGTACCTCCTTATTTATCATTCTATTATTCTTTTATTCCTTATTGTCAGGGAGATAGTATCTCCTCATTTACTGCTTTTTGCACATCCCATTCCATTGTTTGGAGATCAGGTTTATGCTCCCCTCCTATTGTTATTATTTTATTTATTAATAAAAAGGTAGGGGGATTCCAAACCCCCACTAGCTAGGCTCGGCGGACGCGTAAAACCGACGTACGAGTCTAGTTGGTGCTTTGCTTAAAAAAAAAAAAATGCATGTGATGCTATGTACAAGATCAGATGTCTCATGTGCTTTGAGCGCCACGAGCAAGTTCGAAGAAAACCCTGGAGAAAAATATTGCATTGCGGTTAATAACATCCTTAAGTACTTGAGAAGAACCAAGGATGTGTTTTTAGTATGTGGAAGAAATGAACTTAGCGTTATGGGGTATACTAATGCCAGTTTTCAATCAAATAAAGATGACTATAAATCCCAATCTAGTTATGTGGGCTCGTGAGGTGGAAACGTTCTAAGTAAATGGCTACAACCAATTTAATAGTGGAAGCTAAATACATAGTTGCTTCAGAAGTACCAAATGAAGCGGTCTATATGAAAAAGTTTGTAACTAAACCTGGAGTTGTTCCTATCATTGTTGATCTGATACCATTGCATTATGATAATAATGGAGCAGTCGCACAAGCGAAGGAATAGAGCTGTTATCAGCGATCCAAGCATCTATTGAGGTGATATCACTTGAAGAAATGATATAAATATAAGGTGAGTCCCTACTCATGACAATGTTGCTAATTTTTTACCTAAGGTGTTATCACAAAATAAACATGACAGTCATGCCTCATCCATTATTATAATAGACAT
Organism: Jasminum sambac; assembly: GCA_018223645.1. NCBI lineage: Eukaryota > Viridiplantae > Streptophyta > Magnoliopsida > Lamiales > Oleaceae > Jasminum > Jasminum sambac. Next base: position 9,276,236 of record CP073644.1, on the reverse strand, counting down.
GAGTGAATGAATTTGGTTTGCGATATATTAGTAGTCTAATGTAAGACATTTTGAGTATACTCCGTTAATTATATATACATCTTACAATGGTAGATCTACTATTTTATTTATCCATTATTTTATTATAACAATCAAAGTAATAGATTCAGTAGAATAAATGCAAAGAAAGCTTGTTAATCGAGAGTTGTGAGTTTGAGATACAAATTTTAGGATTTATTCTTAAACTATCCCTAGTCAAAGAAATAATAAGATAAGGATATTATTATTGCGGATATACTGCCATGTTTCGCATCTCTTTCATGAAAGCAAATAACCAATCTCACAAGTTAGAATGTGAAGAGATTCGGATTAACACGTGGAAGTCTTGTCAGTGCAGCAAGCATATGGATGACTCGCTAGAGATACCACATGGATAGTTATCCTTACGCTAGTGGATGATCTTTAATGCACAGCTGTTAGATAAGTCCTTTCACTTAAAATACCATAGAACCTTATGTAAGGATTACTTTACTTTGCCGAACATTGAAAGATAACCTAACCATGGATTGGCTGGAAATGCCATACGGCTATAATGAGAGATTATGAGGTTGTGAGTACTCAAAAGAGGATGCACCATTCCTAGATAATAGGAGGCTATAACCTTCATTTCACCCAATCAAGTTTATATAAATTTTGTGACCAAGGTAGTACAATTACTAGTTGATCAATGTTGAGGTGAGAGTGAACAACATGATTGGTTGAAATGAGACTCACGCAAATCCGTATCTCTGAACCAATCGGGTTATATTGATGAAGGGATTATAGTTCTATGACAACCGAATAAGTTTTTGTCATTACCACATGACTTATCATTTCACATGGATTGCCATGACACATTGCTAGATATCAATAATGGACGGTGATATGAGTCAGTCGATTTGGGTGAATCGATAATAAATTAAAATAAAGATCTTAATCTATCTCATCCTAATCAGATTAGACTGATGACAACATGATGTTTTCCATAGTGGGTAGGAGCTTGATGGGTCACACACAAAGTCAATTACTCATATCTTGAATTTGGGACTTGTCCAAGTGGAAGAATGTTATTTATTATGTACGAAACCCAATAGTTGGATAGGATTAATTGGGTTGAGGCTTGTTTAATTAATTAGATTAATTAAAAGGCCTTTAGTTAGCTTGGGATTTAAAAAACCAAAGAGCCCACTAGGTTTATCAATAATCTATAAATAATTTACTATAGCCTCACACTTACCTTGTTGTCTCCTTATTCTCTATGTGTACTTACCTAATGCTAGGTCTTGGAGAGGATATCCCACTATGAAGGTGTTAGTGATTCAAGACGAATCTTAGTGTGTGGATCACCTTTGGAGGATAGACGATTGGACAGCTATAGAGATGAAAAAATAAACGAGAAATTCGTCATGAAATCCACTTTGTAGGGTAATCTGTTAATCACATATCTCATCTAAGAAACTTATTGATCCTTGTTTGGAATTGTCTATTTCGTATTCCGTTGCACATGTTTTATTGGGCAATTCCTAACAATCGCTATAGGGGAACTAGCCAAACAATGAGCCAATTTATTTCTTGTATCATTTGTTTTTATTTTATGTTTTCTATTTTAGCACCATTGATGAGAGGCGTGATTCACTAGCCAAACAATGCAACCAATTTATTCATTATATCATTTTTTTTTTTGTTTTTTCTATTTTGGAAGTTAATGAGGCTTGCTTTTGAAACTTGGATGTCATATTGGTAATGCCAACAGCCTCCTTTGAAAGTCAGATGTCATAGTACCAATAGATTCCTTCAAAAATTCTAATCATTTTTTGTCTTGAATTAGTGTGTCTCCTTTGTTGCCGCATCTGATTTCTTTGAAAACATACATGTCTCATTGTATAAATAACGTATCTGCTTGAAAGATTGGTGAATGGCAATTGATTTGCAAAGTGCAAGTTTGGAAGTAGGAGCTATCCCACATAGGAAAACTAAAGAAAAGTTGACCAATTTATTTATGATTAACTTGTGGAGTGTAACCATTGTTACATGGGGAATCTTCCGTGGCCTATGCAATCACAGGGAATGCAAATGTTGAATTGATTTTCACCTGAGTCTTGGAACTCGTGTGCAAGCGCAACCTGTGGACACGAATGTCGCATTGAAATTGGTCACCATGTGCAAGCTAAGTTTCGCAATTTTGATTTTCCTCTCTTTATTTGCAGTCTTATGATAGCAAAGTGTAAATGCTATAACGGCTATTTTGAAAGCTGAGCTTGTAAGAAGTAGTTACTAATCGAAATTGATGGTTGAGAATTAATACGGCAGCTCGTCCTCACCTATAAAGCCAATGTCTCCCTTGTATTTTAGGATGCACAATATACATAGCATACAAACATTCATCTGCATCTCTCGAGTCTTCATACACATTTTGGTGATCAAGTTCGGGCACTGAATTCAGTTTGACTGCAACAACATAGAGTGGTTGGTGTCGCTGTTATCCGAGAGGCAATCGCTCGTACATTTAGTGGAGAGGGGCGAAATTCCTTTAAGGACATTGCATGTATGCAAGCCTTGACTGTGTTTTTTTTTTTTGTATTAATCCGTATGAGCCAAAAATCTATATGGCATAGCGTATTTTTCCGAACAAACTTTAAGCAACTTCGTCATACACATTGCTACGCAGATTCTGGAATTCTGCATTTCCTTAACTGATCTGTGCATATATCGGACTTAATAAGTTGTGCTTACATGTAATTCTTGAGCTGATATTATGCTTATACAACCTACATATATTGCCCATGTGTAGTTGTATACAAAAGGGAACTCATATTTTGATCTGTATAAATTATAAATTATAAATATTTGACATCTATTATAATGCTTGTTTTGTCACTTTGTTGATTGTGCATGATCTCCAGATTGCCTATGAACTGAATTCATCAATATTTGCGTGTATTGGTTGGGATCCTATATTGAATCTTACTTTAGTCAATCTTATCCAAATCATTGTTGCCACATTATGAATTTTGACCTACTGATGTGTATGCGATTATTGTCAATTTAGATTAATCCTGATTTGTCATTTAGCAGTTTACTTTGTCTTGTGTCGGCATATATATGGTTCATGGCTTAGTCTCTTTTGAATTCATCACCATTTACACGCACACACACACATATTTAATTTGAATACATCATGTCCCATATACTCATATATATCTCACATGGGTTATCATACATGTATTGGTAATGGGTAATTTGTGTAAATACTATGTAATGCCCCGAGTTTTAAGAACCCGGAATGTTAGTCCTTCCTTTAAAATATTTCATAATTTTTTCCTAATAATAATAATAATAATAATAAATGCAGAAAAATATCAAATATTTAAAATACTGAAATTTATTTAAATTAACAAATACGATAAAGCATCTTACAATTGTTTGATCACAAACATCTCAAAACATCCAAATTTAAGTACTAAATAATTCAAAACATTCAAACTATGTACTTTACATTTCCTAGGTACTTAAAATAGTAGCGAAAATAAGCGAGTGTTAGGATGTGTGTAAAAATAAGTTTTATGTATTTTTACGTAATATAGGAGAGAGAATGAGAGAAATTGAAAGGCGGAAATTTGTATAGTACAGGTAGGTTCCGCGAGATATGTGGATGTAAAATAGGAGAGAAAATGAGTGGGCTTGAAAAAAATAAGTAAAAATGTGTAGAATAACACCAGTTAAAACTTATTAAATAACCCTAGAGAAAACGTGAGTATTTTAAATACTCAATAGACCCTACGCACAACAGCCAATATAAAATACAAATTAAATGCATATAATCATCAATCATCACAGAAATACGAACAAGTATATAATACAAGTTCATTCTTCATTCCCTCTAAATTGTGCACGTTATCATGGTGTTTAAAAATACATCGTCATTATTTATTAGGCGAAAAGCCTATCATCATAGTGCTAATAAACACATCGTAAGTAGGCTTGAAGCCTATCGTCATAATACCAAGGATGCACGTCGTCATAAAATATTTATATGAAATTAATTATAACAATATCAATTGTAAATGCATACATTTAAAAAGTAATTTTTAGAAAATGAGTCTACCATAAACCTTTCCCAGAGTATTGAGCTTAATAAGTAGCGAGAATTAGTCCTCTAGCTGTAACGCTCCGAGTTCGAAGAACTCGAAACGTTAGTTCTTTTTCTAAAACTTTTTTTTTTAAATGCGGAAATATAATAAATAATTAAAATGCGGAAATATATATATATATAAATAATTAAGATGCGGAAATTCGTTTAAAATAGCAATCACTTAGAGTATCTTGTAAATGTTTGATCTCTAGATATTCAAAACATCTAACTGGGCGTTGTCGCGATGCACCAAAGTTTGTTTTATTTCCTTACTCGGTTTCAAAACTACAAATTAATGTAGAAGTGGTAAGTAAGGGTCGAACCTAAGAGGAACGGTGTTTGATCTAGTTGTTTTTATCAATTAATATAGAAAAATGGGGGTTTTGTGATATTTGAATAAAAATAGAAAATCGAACATCAAAATAAAAGATTGAAATAAAACAATTATACAAAATATCTAGTTCTCGGGTTCGGTTGTGTCAACAACTTATATTTATCTTTCCCATGCAACGTGTTACTATTCCTTCTTCAATTTATCAACTCTCAATTAACCAAGAAGCTCTGATTAACGAATTCTTCCTTAAGTGCATTAAATTAAAGTGAGTTCTTTAACTTAACATCTAGCTATTGGATAACCCTAAACAAATTCTTAGGATTTAATGCAAAGCTAGTGTGAAATGAACGAGAAGAATGAGTTGAATTAGATGAATAATTTCACACACTCGAATTAATACATCTAAGTTGATTTGCTAATAAATATGCACGATATTCATTTGCTACTTTGGATTGGAATCTAGTGATAATTACGGATCAAAAGTTCCAATCCTAGCAAGTAACTTGAATTTAAAGATTGATTGATTCAATTGGCCAAAGTGAATGCAATAATCAAATAAACTCAAAAACGGGTTTACAAGCATAACAAATCAACAAATTGAAGTAGAGGAATAGATAAAACGTTGCTAAAGAGTTAGAAAAGATAACCACATGTTAGTTGAACACAATGTCCCGCTCGAACTAGATAGAAAAGTCTAACTACTCATATTTGCGGGGTTTCATACTTTTTAGCGAGTGTTCGCTTTGTATCACCACCACTATATAATAGATTATATGCAAAATATAGAAAACAAGTAAATAAATGCTAAGAAATAAATAGAGAAATAAAAGGGAAAAGAGAAAATTATCGAAGAAATGATCCACTAATCATATTCACAGCCGAAGTATCGTTAATCGATTGAAGCCTTTATTTCTTCCGCCGGAATATGAAAAACTAAGATCTTTCAAGCTAAAACTAAGAACAAATGAAGAAGAGAATTTTATTGAAGAGAAAGTTGGAGAGAACTACTAGCTAATCCTCTTCCACTAAGTTGTGTCTTTCCTCCCTTACAATTCCTCTATTTATATAATAAAAAATTGTACAACTACTCCATTATGATTCCACTAATTGGTAACCACCAAATCATGATCTTAAATTGCTCCATTAGTTCAAATATTGTATCATGGTATAGGTAAGCATCTTGGCTGAATTGTGCAATTGGAATTTCCTTTTTTTTTTGATATTTTAATAGAAAGTTATGAATTTTCTACCAAAACATGGCCCAAGAAATCCTCCATTCACATCACTCTCAGTTTTTCTCATTTTTTACCATGATATGATCCGAATCATTTGAAGAGGTCAACATCAAAGTTGTAGCCCTCTGAGTGTCCTTTCCAACAATATAAAGTCCAGGTCAATCCGAAATTTGTAGCAAACGTTATGGTCAAATTACTGAACTGCGGCAGTAAATTCGAGCTGCTGATTTTTTTACGCTTTGTCCTTTCTCTTCAAATGGCCATAACTTTCACTAGGAAACTCCGATTTGGGATCCGACAAAAATATGGAAATCCTCTTTTGATATTCTTTGATATTGGCACAAGAAAAATTGTAAAAATAACTTTTCATAAAATTGCATCGGAGGCCCTCCATCTTTGAATTTGCTTGCATTTCGGTCCCAAGTTCCGTTTTTGCTCCGTTTTTATCCATTTTGGCTCCTTTTGATTTCTTGTGACTCTAAACACCACAATAAAGGAAAAACACATAAAACGGAACATATAACACTAATAAAATACACAAATACATAAAATAGAAGAGTTATTTAAGTGTTTTTCGAGCACTTATCAATAACATAAGGAACTAAATAGTTCAAAAGGTCAAAAACGACATAATAACGACATAATCTAATACATCGGTTTATCAAAATAACAACGAAAATGAAATATCATAATGACTCGCTACGCCTCCGGACTCCTCAATCTGTAATAAGAATGAAAGGCGTGAGTATTTAAATAATACTCAGTAGGCTCTGTGCAAGTTAATCATCTATACAAATATATAAGGCAAATAGTTATGTAAACTCTGTAATATAATACCCGAAGGTAACTCTGGGCCCGAAGGTAACTCTGGGCCCGAAGGCAACTCTAGGCCCGAAGGCAAATAATTTGCCCGAAGGCAACTCTGGGCCCGAAGGCAGCTCTAGGCCCGAAGGAAAGTAATTTGCCCGAAGGCAACTCTGGGCCCGAAGGCAAGTCTATTACACACTAAAGGCACTCATATAGTACAGATCATTAACTATAAATGCGCGATAAGTAAAAGTGAGTCTTTTGCGCCTACCTGAAATATCTCTCGAGTTCTGAGTCTACTAAGCTGTGAAAATCAGTCATCTAGCGGTTCGTACGCCCTGTCTAGCCAATAATGAATTTAATTTATGTTAATACTCTTAAATATTAAGTATCTATAAGTAATATAGAAGTTTGTGGACCAAAATAGAAAGAATATAAAACTTTGGGGGTTAATTTGAAAGAATTTAATAGTTTGAGGACCTATTATGCAATAAAAGTGAACTAAAAATTTTTTGGGCTCAATTATAAGATTTTTAAAACGTGAGGGACTAATATGCAATTAAAGTTTAGGGGCCAACTTAAATAGGAATAAGAAATTAAGGGATTAAAAGTGAAATAAAAGTTTATGGGTCAAAGTGCAACAATTGAAAGTTAGGGACTTGAATTTAAATAAAATTTGAGGGCTCATTTAAATAAAATAAATAAGATGGGGGATTAAATCTGTAAATAATATTTAGGGACTAAATTATAATAATTAAAAGCTTGGGATTTGAAATTAAATAAAACTTGGGGACCAACTTAAACTAATCCAAGAACTCGAGGGACTAAGCTTGCAAAATCGGGTTTTAAGTGGATTTGGGCCAAGAACTCGAATCATGCTCGTCATCTTCACCCGATTCTCACGCTCTCTCTCTCTCTCTCTCTCGGCTTTCTCTCTTTCTCTCGATTTTCGGCAGGCGAAAATGGCGACGAATGTGGAGTTGAAGGTGGTGAAACTAGTGGTGGTGTTAATTGAAAGAGATATTGAGTATATAGGGAGAAATTGAAGGTTGAAAGTTGAGGAAGAAATTTGGGTATTTTCAAAATTCGACTAAAACTTCAACTTTTACCGAAATTAAATGATCCTATAGTGTTCTAGGGAGATAGGTGAAGGTGTAGGTATGATTTTTGTGTTGTGAAATGGATTTTTGGGCGTAGATGAAGTTTTGGCCGAGTTGTATGCGATGGTGTATATGTATTGTGTATGTATATGCGTGCGTGTGTGTGTGTGTTCTTGGTCGAATGAAGAGGATGGTAACTTCGTGGTGGTGTTGTGGTGGTGAAACAGTGGTGAACGGCGGTGGTGCGGCGGTGGTCGGCCGATGATGGTGGCGGTGATGTATGTATACGTGTATTTGTGTAGAAAATCAAGTGAAAAATACAAGTAGATGATTAAGAACTTGTGTGTGATTAAAAACTTAGAACAACAAAATAAAAATAGAGATATAAATGGAAATATCAAGAAATCTTACCACTTGAAGCTAAGTTTGATTTGTTGAATGGGAATGAGTGGGATGATCTAGAAGATTCCAATTGGGGAAAGAGGGAGGAAGTAGTGAGGCTAGGGTTTTAAAATCATCCTTAAACTTATATAAATAGGGTAAAAACTAGGTCACTCCACCAAATGGCCTTTCTTGTGGCATAAGAATAAATTTTGGACCTTAAACGGGCCTATAATTGGGTTTGAAGTATATATATAAGGTCATGATTGAATAAGAAACTAATTTTTTTAGGGATTTCTAAAATTAGGCCCTCAAATGTAAATTGAAAATAAATAAATGTTTTATAAATTATTATTAGTATTTTAAATAATTTAATATAATAGTAGATAATATAAAATTTAACTAGACGAGCGTACGCTATTTAATTCTATAGGTGAAGTTGTAACGACACGTTTGAGATTTTACTTTAATTAAATATTTTAATTTAAGGAAATTCGCGGTCACTACACTAGCTGCTTGCATGCCCCATCTAGTCAATAAGGAGTTTAATTTGTATTAATACACTTAAATATTAAATATTTATAGATAATATTGAACTGATGGACTAAAATTGAAAGAATATAAAAGTTTGAGGGCTCATTTGAAAGAATTGAATAGTTTGAGGACCTAATATGCAATAAAATTGAATTAAAAGTACTTTCGACTAAATTGTAAGGTCTTTAAAAAATCAAAGACTTAGGTGCAAATAAAGTTTGTGGGTAAACTTAAATAAATAAAAAAATTAATAATTTAAATTGAAATAAAAGTCTAGAAGGTCAATTTTAAGAATTAAAAGGTAGGCATTTAGAATTAAATAAACTTTAAGGGCTTACTTAAATAAGATAAATGAATTGGGGGACCTAATTTGAAAATATAACTTAGGGTTTAAATTATAAAAATTAAAATTTGAGGACTTTATAATTAAATAAAATATAAAGACCAACTTAAACCAATGAAAGAAGTTGAGGGACTTAACTGGTAAATACAACAAATTAAAAAATCCTAAATACACAATCAGGTCTTTCTCTCTCTTTGTGTCGGCTTCTCTCTCTCATTCTGCCTATACAACCGAGGGAAACTAGTGGTGGCGCTGGCGGCACCACCACTGCAAGTCGCCGTCGAAGCTTGGGGGGAGGTCAATGACTCTATCGGCAATGAGATTTGAAGGTTTTGGTGTAAAATTAGGTGAAAATCAATGTTTCTAGCCAATAAGAAAATTGAAACTTTCCATATTAATCCCCTTCTCTACTCATTCTTTTGATTCTAAAGGGTTTCTAGAGGTTATTGTGAGGTAAAGATGGAGGTTTTGGAGGTGAAAGGAGTATAGGAACCGTGTATGAGCTTGCTGCATGTGTGTGTGTGTGTGTGTGTGTGTGCTAGCTTGTGTTTGAGTGCATGTGTGCATGCGGCGTTGCTGTAGGTGGAGATGGTGGCGGTTGTGTGGTGGTGATATGGTGCTTGAGGTGGTGGAGCTTGGTGGTAGTGGTTGGTGGTGTAACGCCCCGAGTTTTATGAGCCTAGAACGTTAGTTCTTTTTCTAGAAGATTTCATTATTATTATTATTATTATTATTATTATTATTATTATTATTATTATTATTATTATTATTATTATTATTATTATTAGTATTTTAAAATAATAATGATATTAATAAATGCAGAAAGATAACAATTAATTAAGATGCAGAAATTCATTTAAAATAACAACCACTTAGAATATCTTATATTTGTTCGATCTCTAGAAATCCAAAATATTTAACATAAGATACTAAATAGTTTAAAATGTTTGAAACGACATATTTCAATACATCAGTTTACCCAAAATAACAATGGAAATAGAATTTCTTATTTAATAAACCCTAGAGAGCTCCTACGTCTTGCCATGCCTCCGATCTCCTCAATCTGTAATTTGTTAAAAATGAAAGGCGTGAGTATTTCAATAATACTCAACAGACTCTGCTTAAGTTAATCAATCTATGCAAGTATATAAGGAAATTAAATATGCAAACTCTGTAATATAATACCCATAGGCAACTCTGGACCCGAAGGCATGTAATTTATTCGAAAGCAACTCTGGGACCAAGTCTATGGCTCCAATAATACCCGTGTGGCTCCTGTGCTACAGACTGTTACTCCAACATTTGTTGTGACTATGACTGTGGCTTCTATGCGAAATCTAGGTGCCAATCTGCGGTACGGCACATGTGCCTAATATTGGGGCTGGTCCTAGCGTGACAGTTTCCGTGAATCACGATGAAAATTCAGAGAAGTTCAGTGAGTCAAACTTCAAGGGGTGACAATAGAAAATGTTCTGGTATCTTACGATGTTGAATCTTCCAAGATTCTTGACTGAGACGACTCCAATCCTGAAAGAGGGAGAATGAGACATCCAAGTGGTTAGTGCTGTTGACATTTGGAAACACTCGGATTTCCTATGCAGGAATTATATATTGAATAGTTTGAGCACTTCGCTATACAACTTGTATTCCTCACTGAAAATGGCAAACAAATTGTTATAATTATTGGAACGTAAGCATAAGATTGAGGACACCGGAACAAAGAAATTTGTTATTTGGTGGTTCCTAGACTATATGATGGTGGACTCTAAAACTTTCATGAGTTAGATCCAAGAACTTCAAGTGATTTTGCGCGAAGCTCACGCTAAAGGGTTGGTTGTGAGTGAATCATTTCAAGTTACAGTAATCATTCATAAGTTGCCACCTTGCTAGAAAGAAGTGGAAAGAAATGATCGTCAAAGAGCTCGTTGTGAGACTTCGAATTGAGGAAGAATAGAGGAATTCTACTAAGAAATAGTCTAATCATTCGATGGCTGCTAAAGCTAACGTTGTGTAACCTAGTCAGAGCTCTAAAAGAAACAAGGATAAATACATAGACCGCCCAACAAAAATGGACCGCCGAATGAATGGCTTAACTTGGGGCCGAAAGGCGGGGTCACGAAGCCGAAATTCTCAGGAAAATTCCACAACTGCCACAAGGTTGGTCACAAGGGTTGGGAATGCAAACTTTCGAAGAGGAACAACTACAGAAAGTAGGCTAATGTGGTTGAAAACAACGATTCTCCTTACATGGACCTCGTTGCGGTTGTCTCTGAAGTAAATCTGGTCAGGTCGAATCTGAGAGTGGTGGATCGACACTGTGCCACTCGTCATATTTGCTCCAATAGGGAGATGTTTCACTGTTTTGAAGCTGCTGAGAATGGAGAGAATTTGTTCATGGGGAACTCGGTTAACTTCGAAATCAAAGGTCATGGGAAAGTGGTTTTGAGAATGACGTTCTGGAAAGAGCTAACTCTTACCAATTGTTGAATGTGCTAGAGATCCCAAAGAACCTTGTGTCTAGATTGCTACTGAATAAACATGGTTTTCATATGGTGTTTGAGTCAGATAAAGTTATTTTGTCTAAGAGTGGAGTGTTTGTCGACAAAGGTTATGTGACTAGCAGGCTATTTAAGCTCGATGTAATGGCTGTTAAACCCAAAATGAATAACTTTTTTGCTTACTTGCTTGAGTCTTCCAATTTATGGTATGGTAGACTATGCATGTTAGTTATGATACTCTACATAGATTAACTAACTTGAACCGCATACCTTCATTCCACATTGACCTGGGATACAAATGTGGGACTTGTGTTGAAGCAAAATTAACAAGGATGCCATTTCAAACTATTGAAAGAAATAGTGAACCACTTGATTTAATTTGCACTGACGTATGTGATTTGAAACTTGTACAAGCAATAAGTAATTCATCACTTTGATAGATGATAGCAAAATGTATTGTTATGTGTATCTTCTTAAAAGTAGAAGTGAAGCGATAGAGAAATTCGTTCTCTACAAGAACGAAATCGAGAATCAACTCAACAAGAAAATCAAAGTGTTGAGAAGTGACTGTGGTGATGAATATGAATCACATTTTGGTAAGTTCTGTGCCCAACACAAAATTATCCATGAGATAAATGCACCATATTCACCCTAGCAAAATGGTATGGCAAAACGGAAGAATCGCACATTGAAAGAAAAGATGAATGCAATACTGGACCAGTTTTTGTTACCCAAGACCATGTGGGAGAGGTTGTGCTATTAGCTGACTACCTTTTAAATAAGGTACCCCGTAAGAAAATGGAAAAGAGCCCCTATGAGTTGTGTAAAGATCGAAAGCTAAGAAGGTCAAGATCAGTCCAAATACTATTGATGGCATATTCATTGGATATGCTCACAACAATAGTGCTTATTGTTTTCTTGTCCAGGAATCTAAAATCGAAGGTATAAACAAGAACACAATAATTGAATCAAGAATGCTTCTTTGTTTGAACATGTATTTCCATACAAGTCAAGAGAAGAAGCGAGTTCTTCAAAACGAACGCACGAAGAAGTGGACCAAGAAAAGGAAGATGGAATTGAGGTTGTACCAAGACATAGCAAGAAAGTTAGAACAGAAAAATCTTTTGGTCTAGATTTTCTAATTTATATGCGAGAAAGTGAACTTTAGAGCTTTAAAGAAGCTATAAACTCATCTAAAGGACCTCAATGGAAAAAGTCGATCAACAGTGAGATAGAATCTATTATGCAAAACCATACTTGGGAACTAGTGGACCTTCTTCCCAAAAACAAACTACTAGTATATAAGTGGACTTTCAAGTGGAAAATAAAGGCAGATTGAACTATCGATAAGTACAAGGCGAGACTTGTAATAAAAGATTACAAGCAACGAGAAGGCTTTGACTATTTTGATACTTATTCTCCAGTCATGAGAATAGCTTCCATTAGGATAATACTTGCGATTGCAGCTTTGAAGAATCTTGAGGAACATCAAATGGATGTCAAAACGTTTAAATAATTAGTTGAAAATCTAGGAAAAAAGGAAAAAAATTGCGAGGACGGAAAAACTATCCAACTAGAATTAAAAATTAATTAAAAAATTTTTTTAAATGGATTGTAAGGGTGGGAATATATATATATATATATATATATATATATATATATATATATATACTAGTTAAAGTGATTTGCACGTGATATTATACTAAATTTTTTCACCAAAATAAAAATTAATTACAATAGATTGGTCTAATTAAGAATGAATATATAGAAAATGATAAATAGTCAATTAAATGTACCGTCGCACAGACACACATATAAAAAATAAAAAATAAAAATTAGCTAGCAAGTTAGTATTAGTGGTAGTCACTACGGTTTTATGTTTCATAATTTATACCCTGAATAAAGAATAAACTTAATAATGTAGTATGCAAACAAAATAAGTAAAGAAAATAAACAAAGGTTTATGGGAAAAAAATCTTGTTTGTAGGTACTTGATTTTTACATATTAGGGTGATAAGTTTCTTCTCTTAGTGTTTTATAGGGTATGAATCTATAGATATGCTTCAAATGATTAAATCAAAGTATATAACTAGTATGCCTAGTATGAATACTTGGAGTATAAAGGGTGTACTTCAAAAGTTTTTATTACCACCAGATTGACTAATATATACATATTACAGATTTTCTATCTAGACTATTAAGCCCATATTTAAACGTTGTTTCATATAAAAATCAACTTCATACTTTTGATCTTAGGATCATGGCACAATGTGATTATTCGTTAGATTTATAATTTGAAAAAAGAAAGTTCATAATTAAGAAAACTAATTCACAAATGACAATGACAATGAAAATGAAAATAAAATGTCATTTTTATAAATACGGTTGTTCTATATTAAAATGTAAAATAATTATGACTTCATTGAATTTGTTTTTATAAAGTAGAAATGTTAATTTGAAAATAAAAAGATTTTTAGGGACTAAATTGATAAGTTACATATATAATTTGGATTTATTTTAATGAAGTGAATGTAATTGAGTTTTTTATGGAAAATATAAAACTTAAAAACTAAGACTTTTACTTGTAGTGTTTTACGCATTCAGCAAATTATGCATTCATAATTAGCTCTTAAAAGTAAGCTCGTATTAAACTTCAAACTGAAACATTTTATTTGAGATTCATATTGTATACTTTTTTATTTAACTATATCTATTTTGTTAAAAGAAAAATTGCAAAAGTTGAAAAGAAAAGGGTAAAGAAGAGGAAAACAAATATTTATTTTTATTTTTTAAATTCATGAATTAAGAACAATTTAGAGATAAAAAAATATATATAAGGGTAAAATAGGTAAATCAAAAATTTTCATTGGATCCACCTTTTATATACTCACATGTTAATTGTTGATTAATTATTATGTTAATCGTTATTATGATTTTTATTAAATCACAATTTGATGCAAACCCACGAAGAAGCTAGTCAATAGAACCCAAAAAAGATTGGATATCGATCCCAAAAAAACTAATTATCCAATTGAGATTGAAGAAACCTTACATCCCAAGAACTGCAGATATATTAAATCTACAACCCAAAAGGATACGAAATCCCGAATTGTAATGGTGTGAACACGACGAAGGGGTCAATCAATTCCCTTTGATAAGTTCGAATTGTTCAAAATAAAACAAGAAGATGAGAATAATATTTTCTCACAATTTGACAAGCTCATAATGCCTCCACTTGTTTACAATGAAAAAAATCATGTATAGTGCAAGCTAACCCTAAAAGTAATAAAGTAACAAAAAGGCCCAGCCCATAAGTGAAATGGCCTAATAAGAGTCAAGACGTGCCCACGCCTCATCAGTTGACATCTTCTAGTATTTTCATGGACCATACTAAAGAAACTTCTTTATTTCTTTTAGCTGTGGCCTTTGTGTTTGGACTTACGCGTATGTGGATTGGATCTTGATTATGACTCCCACCATTGAGCCATGGATCGGATCATCCCTTCCCTCTTCAAGACGATTTGTCCTCGAATCGACACAATTTTCAAAGAAAGGAAATGTTCCACCTGGATCAAATGGAAATAAATTTCGGAAAAGAACAATCTGGCGATACTTCAAGCTTTTGGAGTCACAATGCAACCGGAGTGTGAACTTTATATGCCACAATATGTGCAACCAAATCATCCTTTTTTTAGCAAACTTCATAGGCCATACTTGAACTTGAAAGAAAGATTGAAATAAAACAAGGTGGGGTTCGTTACTTTCACGAAGTACAAGGTATGGATCCTTGTACTCGTGATTCACCTCAACCTCTTCCACCACAATGATCTTCCAATTTTCTTGCTCAACCACATCTTTTGTTTCAAACTCCTCTTTCTCTATAATATCTTCAATCATCACTTTCTGCTCATTTAACTCAATCCCAATTTCTTCCTCACCCTTAATTTCATCAACAATTTCAATTTTCTCTTCATCAAGTACCTCACTTATGTCCTTAAACTTACTTTTTTTTCAAGTTTTCTTCTCTCTTTTTCTCTCTTCCCTTCGTCACCTCTCTCCTTCTGCATCCCAATCTTGATTTTCTTATCTAATTCCTCACCAAACAGCTTGAATGATTCTTTAAGTTGTTCAAATGGGTCACTCTCTACCTTCAACTTCCTTTGATCGACTAGTGCTTCCTTCGGTGACAAAGAGCCAAGAATAATTTGTTTCTCCTTTTGAACAAATTTGTATCTATTCTTACCCCTATCATATACCGTATTGACACAATATTGCTATGATTCTCCTAATAAAATATAATAATTTTTCACAAGAACCACATCACACAATGCTTCATCATAATATATTCCGCTGGAAAAATTTACAAACACTTTCTTTGTCACCTTTACCTCCCCACATCCATCCCACCACAATTTATATGGCCTTCGGTGTTTTAAAAGAGGGACATTGACTCTTTTAACAAACGTGGTACTAGCCAAGTTAATGGGATAATCACCATCAATAACCGTACTATATGCCCTATTATCAACCAAGCACCTAGTTTGAAATTTATATCCACAATTTTCTTCCATCTCCAATCACATCAATATCTCAAATTTGAATACATCGAACACAGAGAGCTATCACTCAAAGTTGCCTTTTCGGCTCAAAATTTCCTCACTTCCTGTTGCAAAAATGAACCAAACAAACTCAATCCAGCTAAAGATCTTCCTTTGCTTCATTCACACCATAATCAAAAATTCAAGAATGGGTACAAAAAGATGATAGACAACTTGAATTAACAAAAAAGATAATGCAGGGAAACCAAGAGCAAGTGCTTTGATGATAGCACCAAAGCAAATTTTTTTATCGAACACAATGAATCAAGAGCAAGTGAAATTTATTTTGCTTGCTCATAACAAAACAAAATATTTAGAAAGAAATCAAGAAATTGAATGAAAAATTGAAATATGGGTGTTTAGTGCCTTAAACGACTGAATTTGCCAATAAATGCCTCGGATCAGTAGTGTACTACTGTTCTTGCTTATTGGGTCATTTTTACTCAAAATTCACTACTAACGTGCTGAAAACGGACACTGACCAAGTCTGGGCATATTAATTTTTTTTAATGGAATTCAAGAACGAAAAACACAAATCAATGAAAATGATAGTACCGATAATTAGAGCCAAGCTCTACTACCAATTGATGCGAACCCACGAAGAAGCTAGTCAACGGAACCCACAAAAGATTGGAAATTGATTCAAGAAAAACTAATTATCCGGTTGAGATTGAAGAAACCC
This sequence comes from Jasminum sambac, assembly GCA_018223645.1. Taxonomy (NCBI): domain Eukaryota; kingdom Viridiplantae; phylum Streptophyta; class Magnoliopsida; order Lamiales; family Oleaceae; genus Jasminum; species Jasminum sambac. The sequence continues at coordinate 9,259,574 of CP073644.1, read as the reverse complement.
TACAACCCAAGAACTCGCGACCCAAGAACTGCAGATATATTAAATCTACAACCCAAAAAGATATGAAATCCCGAATTGTAATAGTATAAATGCCACAAATGGGTCAATCAATTCCCTTTGATAAGTTCGAATTGTTCAAAATAGAACGAGAAGATGAGAATAATATTTACTCATAATTTGATAAACTCACAATGCCTCCAATCTGATTGTTTATAATGAAAAAAATTATTTATAGTGGAAGCTAACCCTAAAAATAATAAAGTAACAAAAAGGCACAGCCCATAAGCGAGATGGCCTAACATGAGTCAAGACGTGCCCACGCCTTATTAGTTGACATCTTCTAGTATTTTGATGGACCATACTATCGAAACTTCCTTATTTCTTTGAGCTATGGCCTTTGTGTTTGGACCTACTGGTATGTTGATTAGATCTTGATTATAACTCCTGCCATGGATCATATCACAATCCCTGTTTTAAAATCCTTTTTTTCTTTGTTGGTTAAAATTAAAATGCATTTATTAGTTTTTTTTTGTTTAACCTAATTACCGACTGGAAGGACGTTTTCTCCCCTACAATGATTCAAAAAAGACTATAGATTTCTCCTTCAATCATTCCATCTTCACCTTATTCTCTTTCTCCTTTCCAATATCTACACCTACTCTACAAAATTTGCATCAACCTTATGGTCATAACCATTGCTACAGAAGCAATATACTAGTTTATTTTCATTATATTTGCTTTTTCTTTCAAAAATGGATAATAACATATATTAACTACTTCTGAAAGTCTTTTCGATACATTTGAAACAAAAATATTTATGGCATTTTGGTAACTGACAATGAAACTTCAACGGGTTATCAAAAGTCAACCTATTTGGAAAAGTTTCCAATTTAAAATGGGAAATTATATTGCAACTATATATTTTTTTTAGCACACCACAAAATTCAAATAGTTATTTTATTACCAAATATAATCCTATATGAAATGACATTAATAATTGCAAGTTAATTTCTTTTGGTTAAAATTTTGTTAGTTACACTACAACTCTCTCTCTCTCTAAGGGATCCTTACCCAGTTATGGAACAAGCCAAAGCTACCGCCTTCATTTGCTAGATTTAGTCCCATAATATTCTTTTTTAAAAAATGTAAAATCTGCCCACTATTCTTTGTAAATCTCTCTCTCTCTCTCTCTCTCTCTTTTATCCTACAAATGTTTTTTATCAAATTGGGATCCCAAAGTCTTTGACTTCATTATATTCTCCAAAAATTCTCAAGATTCAAAATTCATTTGTTTTTTCCTAAAAAAAAATTCATTTGTTTTTTTACCTGAAAAAATTAATTTTATAAGTTAATTAATGAAAATAACAACCTTAAAAAAATAAATGAAAATAACTCTTTCACACCGCCCCAAATTTTTTCTGCCTTTCCATAAACTCCGAAGAAAATGATTAACACATCCCCTCTTTTCCGAATTTTCTTGTTCGCTTTGTCTAACCTTTTTTTTCCTATCAACTCCTACCAAAATTAAAATTTTTGACACAATGAAAAGAAAATAGTTGAAGTACATGTACAAATGAACAAGTACGGAATCTAGTTATAGATGCAAAGAAGATTGAGAGAGAGAGAGAGAGAGTTGAAAATTTTGTTTGGTTGTCAACAAGCAATTTGTTGTATAATGTTGACATGACCCAAAGTTAATAAGGAAGATGTGTTGGGCGTAATACACACGCACAAATATACTCCACAAGTGTACGGGCCGTACAAGTAATAAAGTGGACTCTAGGAGTCCGGATATCGATCCCACAGGGAAAGGTATTTGTAGTTGAGTTACTAATTCTAGCAAAGAGAAAACTATACATAAGAACACACAATCAAAAGAAGGGAAAGCAGGCTACACTAAGCTATACTAAGAAGGCAATAAAAGAAAGCAAGAAAATGGGCATGAAAGGGAATGAACTCGGATTAAAGAGATAGTTGGGATTCATGACTTCAATCAACCTAATTTCGTCAATCCGTTGTTGACTTAATAAATTACTCATCTTCGATGTTAGACCCGACTTCCTTATATAGGTAGTTCCTCATTCGAATGTCAAACTACCCCTAATCAATTAATCCAACCTACTACATTTCTGCATCGATTGTAAATCAATCAATTCCATTAAAATTTGTGATAGTAACTCGGAGGATCACATATGGTTAGGGGTATATTTCTATCCCCTACAAGAACCTATGGTGGTTGTTTCTACGGTCCAAGATGAGCCCCTTCTTTCGAAGAATAACACAACTTGCAAATACATATATCCGGTGATCAACCGAATCATGGAAATAGCTCAAAAACAACCACACAAGACATGAGCAATTCAATACAAATCAATTCCAACAACTCATTGGATTAACTGAAACATAGATTAATATCAATCAAAAATCCCAACGTACAATACTAGCTTATAGTATAGGAAATCTTTTATGCATATACAATCAATACAAAGGAAATAGAAATTAAAGAACAAAACAAGATTAAAAACAATCTCCCTTTGTAGAGCAAAGTCTTGTTCTTCACTTCTTCTCCATGTCCTCTTGATTTCCTTGCTTCTAACTCCAAGCAATCACCTCCAATCAATACCCCTAAACTAAAGAAGAGAAAGAAAATAGAAAGAAAAAGAGAGAAAGAAGAGAAAAGAAGAAGAAAATAGAAGAAGAAAGCAAAAAAACCTAAGCTAAACCTAAACTAAAGATGAAGATATGAATTGGGGTTGGAAAAAGGGTGTAAAAGGTCCCCAATTCGTGGTTCTTATGTCCCCAAAAGACCCTTCAAAGTGTTGAGGAAGAGGGAGAGAATCGGGAAAAAAAGGGGAAATCTGAGGTTGCTGGTTCTGGTGTTTTTACGGCCGTATTTCCCCTTTTACTGCCGTACAATTACTTGGTACGGCCGTATTTAACTCTCTGCATGAAATTGGCCAATTTTCTGATAATTTAACTCTCTGCACGCGCAGGTTTCAGTATTTTGGCCATAACTTTTGATCCCGATGTCCGATTGAGCCAATTCAAGTTGCGTTGGAAATTAGACTTGATGATCTACAACTCTCTAGTAATTGTTTCCTCCAACTCAACTTGCATCTATATCATAAAGACTCCTCAACTTCTGACATCTTGCATTTTCGTCCATGATCTTCGTCTGGCCATATCTTTTGATCTGGAACTCGGAATTGTGATCTGTAAAAAGCGTTGGACTCCATATTCCGTGTTCTTCCATGTTAGAATAAGAAATGTGGCTAAGAAGATCTTCACATATTTGCACCCGAAGTCCTCCAACTTTGGAATAGTTGCGTTTTAGTCCCCGACTTCGGGTTTTTCTTGACACTTTAAGTCCATTTTCATCCTTTTCACATCGTTTCCTCCAGAAGGAGGAATAGTACCTAAAAACACAATAATTATACATAATTATAAGTAGAAGTCTGCTCCAAATGAATGTAAAGAGATATAAATAAGTGTGCAAAATACACACTTATCAAGATGAATGAGCATCAACAAAATATTGAAAGCGCCAACATTTAATTTGGTTGATTGAAAATGGAAGATTTAGAAGAACACAGAGCAGAAGTCTGATGAATTTTGATCATCTTTTAAGTTTTCTTGTTCTAAATATGCTCTGATATTGGAGTAGTTTTAATTATTGAAATGATTTAATTATATGGATATAAATAAGACAGGAGAAGGTAAAGGAGATGATAGAGATAGACGGATGGGAGTTAAATTGAATGCGGTGGGAGAAGAGAAAATCAAGATGAAATTATCATTACTTTTTCTTAAATTTTTAAAAGGTAGGTTACTTATCATTGACCGAATGAATGTTTTTTCTCATATTGATCCGAAAAGAGACCGATATATATCTGTATGTCAGTCATTCTACCTTCATCCCTATTTCTTCTCCCCTATTCTCTTGTATATGCTCTTTAAAAACTCCATCAATCATGTGGTCGGAATTATCGTCACAGCGGTATACTAGTATAAATTTATTGTGATGTTTTAATCCAAATACTTTGTGGTGGATATATAATGTGGTGTAAAAAATAAGGGTGAGGATAAATGCACCCCTACTTTACTAAGTACACCTCTTTTATTTAAATTTTAAAGTATGACAATTCTACCCATTCCAAATACATCCCTTTTTCTTTTATTATTATGACTAGTTTTCGGTTGTTCGACAGTACAGAATGAATAAGAGGAAAAAAAAAGTTAACTGAAGTAAACTGCTTCATTTTTGGCAGCATTCTTGTCCGAAATGGTAGCAATTGAGGGGAAAACCCTTTTTTTTCTTTGCAAAGTTGCTGCAAAAAAAACAAGGGTTCTCCCCCTCAATTGCTACCATTTTCGACCGCAAATATTGTCAGAAATAGCTGTTTCTTTTGCTATAATTTTTAGCAGCAAATACTATTGAAAAATAGCAGTTTCTTCCTTGGCCTGCTGCTTCTTCATCGTTGTTTCTCCTTTAAAAAAAATTTTTTTTTTAATCAAACGACAAAATAGAGATATTTAAAAAATAGGTGTACTCAATAAATAAACAAGGAAATGCATTTAGTCTCGACAAAAATATAATTTTTGGAAATCCTACTATTGGCATAGGCGGAGGTCCAATCGTATCTATTTAATATAAAAATTATTAATTTTCTCTCTTTTCATTTTCAATTACTTACATTATTTAATTATATATTTAATATATTTTTCTTAAATCGAAAAAAAAATCAAAAAAATAATATTTAGGAGGGCCTAATTCTCTAGTTATTATTGATTAATCGTGGCCGGAGGCCCAATTACATAAGCCAATTCGATCGCCGTGTGCTCGCTCGCTCGCTCGCAGAAAAATATGGCTTCTCTTGACAGCGACGCGACCATGGTTCCGGCAGGCGACGGATCTTCCGGCGCTGGGCCATCCTCCAGCAATCAGACCCTTTCGACATCGTCATCCTGTAAGAAATCCAAGAGGTTCGAGATCAAGAAGTGGAACGCTGTCGCTCTTTGGGCTTGGGGTATAAACTCTTTCCCCAACTTCGCCAATCGCTCGTTCACGTGTTTGTTCTGTTCGTTTTTAATGCTTATGTATCTTTGTGCGCGACTCTCTTTATGAATTATGTTGATAAGGTTTTTTTCTTCTGACTTTGACTGCGGAAAACCCTAACGCGATTACACCTCATGATACAGATATTGTGGTGGATAATTGTGCTATTTGCAGGAACCACATCATGGATCTATGTAAGTTTTGATATTCGATTTCCTTCATTTGGTTTCTATTTCTTGTTGGGAATTATTTTAGAAATTCTAATGTAACATTCTCATGGTGTAATAGGTATTGAATGTCAGGCTAATCAAGCTAGTGCCACAAGCGAGGAATGTACTGTTGCTTGGGGTATGTTGCTTCTCGGAACCCAATTTTATAATTCCTTCTGGTTTTACCCTAGACTATCCATATGTATATGAGTCTTCTTTGCATCACTGAGATTGTCAGAAAATGCCGAAAATTAATTTGTAGAACTAGTATTGCAGATGTAGCACATGTTTGAAAATCTTTTGGGACTTATGACCTGGTGTGTTTGTGTGATTAGAAGATGGAAAAAAGCCATGCATCCTTTTGTGGTTTAAAAGAAGTTTCTCCAACTTATAATGTCAAAAAAATGCTTTTGTCCTTCTGGGTGCTTATGCATCATTTTTTTTAATTTATATTTTTGTGGTGATATCTATCTAGTAGGGTCTTGAATATAACTAGAATTATTTCTAGAAGGAACTATGCTTCCTTTTTTCTAATTTTGGGTTGAATGAGCTCAGGATGTTAATTATGGGTGGTGTTTTCCTGTTCAATTGCAATGTAAGCTTGTTACTTTGAGCTTCTTCTGTAGAATTTTCTTTTGTAAATAACGATTTTCTTGAAGAATATGCCGTTAAGGAGTGGTCTAACAATAGGTCAAACCTATGGTCTTCTAAAGTGATCGAAAATGAGTTGGGAAAAAAATGTCTGAGAAGCAAGGCAAATCCCTATATTTCAATCATATGCATACTTATATTAATTTATCTTTGGAAATTTGATGGCTTCATGTGGAGTGGCTAGAGAGTTAATAAACAAGTAAAAACTAAAAAGTGATATGAGGTTAATTGAACCAAAGCCATAAGGCTCAGGATTTCTGAAGTGAATGATTGAATTGAACATTTCACAACTAGAAATGAAACTGCATCCTGCAGGTACTTGATGAACTTTCTGGAGGCTTATAAATTGGAAACTCAATTTAATTTAATGCTCATGCCTAAGTTCAACTGATGTCCAACCCATTGGCAAACATGTCCTATTAAATCTCCATAGTGCCATCTCCTAATATAGTTGCTTATAACCTTTTTTTTCCGACCTCTCAGAATTCACCCGCTCCTTGAGGTGAAAGCCGAGTGCAGTTACAAAATTTGGAAGCTTCATAAAGCTGAATAATCTCTTCTGGAAGAATAGTTAATATGATCCGCCAGGCAAAATGATACTGTAACTTTAATGAATGAGATACCACCTAAAGTATAGCACCCATAAATATCCTGTATCTAGGCATGCCAATCCAGAGTGGCTAAGTATCGTCCATGAAAAAGCTGGCTTTGGGGCCTCTGGGCCTGATGCGTGCCTTTGTTTCCCTAGCCACGTGTGTTGGCTGATCGAGCGAAGCCCGAGTTGGCCTGCAAGTCCGTGAGCCGGCTTGGCTGGCCCTCTCCAATCCTGCTACGTGATTCCGGTTGGGAATCACCTTTGTGACTTCTGGTGGGAATCACTGTCACCAGCTAAGTTGATGGTTTATGCTAATGACATGAAGCCAATGGTTCAATGGCTGGTCATATTGTAAGCTAACTCGACTCTGCTTGTTGATATATGGCTACCTACAGACAGTTGCACCTGGTCATGGGAATTTAAAAATTTTGAATTTGAACAGCCAAAATAAAATAGCAATTCAATTACCAGTATGGTGTCCTTAGTCACAAAATTGGTGAAAACTCGCCATCTCTATTCTGTTGTTCATTGCAAGTCTCATTTCCATCTTCAATTGGAGTTTCAAATCATTGAATTTTGTCAAAGTGGAATGAATTTGTGAATTTGATACCGTAGGACCATTGGTGCAGGGTATGGAGGCTGATTTTTTGCATGTCTAGAGGTTTGATGATGCATTGTGAAAATTTTAAAGACTCAATTTTCCAAATTTAAAACTTTGGGGACATTCTCTGCATATTTTACGCGTGATTTTTCCACATCTGAAGCTTTGGAGACCTCTGGTGCAATTTTAAGAGGTTATAGGGCTAATTGTGTAGAAATAGAAGTTTGGATATCTAGTGCAAATTTTGGGGCTAATGAAGTTCATTTTAGGCAATTTACTATGATTTGGCCCACGCTAACATAGGGTTGTTTGGATGTTAAGTTGTGGTTACCTGTCTGTTTTATCCTCTCGAAATCTTTATGCCACTCCACTGCTTTAAAGTTAACAAGATCTTGTTTGTTAGTGATTATTAGAAAAATCATTTTGCTCTACCATCATTTTCAACAATTCATTACGTCGATTTGACAACTTGTTCATGTGTTTTGAATCCTTGCCTTTACTTCTAAATCACACAACCAAAAATCATTTTTCTGTTATCTCTTTCAAACATACCCCAAGTACAGTAGCTTTTCAGCCCATATCCCTGATCGTTGCTTCCAACCTCGCTTCTTTGTTGGTTGTCTCCTCTACCTCCCTGACTTGTTCTTCCCCTTCATCTATCAGATGAAGCAATGATCCTACTTCCCCTTCAAATATGAGCCATAGAAGCCCCTAATATCTTGTGTCCCATCAAAGATTTTGTTAAGAAGTAATGGTCAGCTCGAGAAATCCACCATTTAGGGGCTTTTCCATCAAATCAGATAGTATCTCTTCCTGGTCTGCTCGCTGTGGGATCTAAGCTGTCTCCCATAATTTGATCCTCCATTTCTTTGCTGCCCCAAATCCCAGGTGATGCTCTACTGCCATTTTAATAGGAAGCTTAGTGCACTACTATATTTGTAATTTTATAGATTCTTCTAGTGAAAGATAAATTTGATATTACAGGTAGTTGATGAACTTCCTAGGGGTTCAGATTTCTCCGTTACATGTGAAACCTCATTTTACCCAATTTATGCCTAAATTCAACTGATTGCGCAACCCCCTGCATATAAGCAAACATGTATTACTAAATTCCCATAATACACTTGCCTACTGTAGTCACCGACCAACTGATTACCTGGGAGGCAACTGTGACACTGGTCAATATTCTTACTTTTTATTCTTTATTTTGATGTTTATGCTTTTCTGAGTAGTCTATAAAGTTTTTTCTCTTGACATGAATTCTTATCATTGATTCCCACTTTAATTGAAAACTCATTGTTGCTTGTTTTACTATTTGAACCTGGTGATCCTTCTGGACATTGATTTGCATGTCTGAAAGGGATCCTCTTGTTAATACATTAATCATCATTTCATGATTTATTAAAGATTGTTCTGTATAAGGTTTGTGTCGATTTTCCTTTTGCGGTTTTAGGGGATTTTCTTGTAGTATCTTTGTGTAATCTTTATTTCACGTTCCAATGCAGACTGATTAGGAACCCCTAACCTATGTTGCACTGACACGCCTGTGTAGGCACATGATTTTTTTTCATTTCGGGTGGTTGCCCAAATCAACCAAGTAAATGTAGGATTTATGATGTATTATTGCTGTTATTTTTGTTTTATGTCAATTGGTTTTTTTTTTCTTCTCTCTCCCCTCTATTTTTATTTATTTTTTTATTTTCAATTTTTTTGATCATAAGTCAGTTTTGTTTTTTTATTTCTTTGACTACTATATTGAGTGTTTCAGGTGGTTGTTTATTTATGTTATTCAGCGGTATATTTCAGTCTCTTTCTAGGTCTAGACTTCATAGAATAAGATCGCAGCATTTGAAAATGAATACTTATCATAATTGTTTGTAATCTCATTTGGTCGTGAATGTGGCACTAAGGAAGCTTTAAAGCTTTAATTTAAAACAACGGTGTTGCAGTCTCCATTAATTTAACATCCCCATATCTCACAAGGCAGCTTAATATGCACAGTACAACCAGTTGGAGATATTTTCTAACTATAGTACTTGCTGTGAAGATATTTCTTGATTAATTTGGTTGTAAAATGGCAGGGCAATGCAGTATATTGTCCTCAAAAGGCCTTGTTGATCACAGAAGTCCCAAGTTGGGATGAACTAATTCTGTATCACAAGTGTCACTGATACTTTGGAAGCATCATTGCCTAAATTATTTTTAGTTATAAATCTTGCTGGATCGATAATAATTCAGTAAATTTAGAGTTTGGATTGGAGATAGAAGATTCAAAAGCGCCTGTTGTTAAAAGCTGTTTTTGTGACTGTGCCTGGAGTGTTTGAATATTTGATGTAGTCTTACTATTGTTGTTTGCAGAATCCACTATCCTTATTCTACGAAATGGTTAGCATTAGAGGGTGGTGCTGTGTCATTGATGATTGCATAGCCTTTTTTTTCTCAAGATGGATGTACTTTGTAAATAATTCTACAATCTTTGCTAATCATGTTCAGAATCCATGGTAATATACTATTATTATTGTATGACTGGAAGAAGGTGAATGAATATAAATTACTATTTGTTTTCCAATGTTGACATACATGGGATTCTGACGGGCTGGTCTTCAACTATTTCATTGCCTTGCTAGTTGGATCTTGTGTTGTCCTTCATTTGGTGATAAATTTTCAGTCTTGCTCCATACTATTTTTCCTGTATCTATTTTGACAGTAAAATAATGATTACAGTAGGTGAATAGATTGTGTTGCTCAGATATAGATGTTGATCTAGATCTCATGCTTCTAGTCTGCTGCCTTTCTATCGGCCCTGATCTAGTGCCAGCGCTGGAAGAGTATTAATCTTCCAGCTGCTTACATGGCATCCACGCAGGCGCCACCTGTATTCTCCCAACCCAGCCTATTTTGTCCACCAAGTCTGCAATTCCTCCAATTTGAAACCCGTCTTCTTCGTTTCTTCAGCCCCCAATTTAAATTGACTTATCAAGCTGGCCGTTCTCTGCCTCTTCATCTCCGGCACCACCTCCACCACCGTCACTATCGATGGCGGCGCTGCCTCCGTTCCATGAATTTATCCATCCTCCACAGTTTTCCACATCCAAATCCACCACTTAATCCGGCAACGTTGAAAGGGAAAACGAAATTTAAAAAAAAAAAAAAAAGGGAAAGACAATGCTGCCGCCATCTCTGGCACCTCTGTCTCTCTCTCTCTTCCTCTTCCGGTCCTCCACTCAATGCTGCCGCCACTCCATTGTCACCATTTCACAGTGGACCAACCCAACATTCATTTCAGAACCATGGACACTGTTAATCATCTTCCTCCGCTGGACCAACCGCTGCCGCCGACCTGCAGCCATCGCTTCTCCATCTCCGATTCCAACCAGTGTTTGTTTTTTAAAAAAAAATAGCCAAGCTTCCTTAAGCCTTTACTGCTATCATCCTTCACTACCAAAACTTAAAAAAATTCAGCCATAAGATCACATCTTCAACCATAGTGGAGTTTTGAATCTATATTCATCTTCCATTTCTTGAATTTTCTCTTGTATTCTTCATTCTACAAATTTTAGGGAAGGAGGAGAATAAATTCAAACTTTGGGAACGTAAGGAGTAGATGGTGTCCGATATCGGCCTGGCAGACATGCGCAGCCGCGGCGGTGGCTGCTTGTTGGTCCGGCAGTTGAAGTTGGGATTCAAATTCGGCTGAAACGAGGTCTGGGTTTTGAAAGAATGGAGCGCTATCGGCTGAAATAGGGGTTTGGGAAATTTGTGATGTGGTCCTTGAACTTTCTTTAATGTTATAATCTTGACCGCGGGTTGCATTTCAAATTCAGCCAACATGTCCGCCAACTGGAAGACACGTCGGTGCTGGAACATTAAGTTTGTTCCAGCGCTGGCTCTTGAGCAAACTCGGCCTTTCTATTTCTTCTTTGAAATGTGGATGCTTAGTTTCTCCTCCAAACAGGCTAAGATAGTTCAGCATCGGTTGTAACTAGATAACAATATTACTCTCATCCACAAGTCATATATCTCATAGTTTGCCTCATTTACATTTGTTGATGGACATTGACCCTGAATTGGGTACTTTTGAATAGCATATTATATATGCTCTATTGATCTGAATGATATGAACATATATTTTCCAACTTGTGTAGGTGTTTGCAATCACGCATTCCATTTCCACTGCATTAGCCGATGGCTCAAGACTCGTCAAGTTTGCCCATTGGGTAAGTTCTGATGCAATTTGTTTGATTTTTTTTCTTGCATTTCGAAATGGTGATTCTTATCTTCATTGCTATATATACAGATAACAGCGAATGGGAGTTTCAGAAATATGGTCACTGAAACCGTTTCCAGATGGATATATCACCATTTATTGGATGGATTAAATTTACTTATCTTTGATGCAACAATGGAAAGCTGGATATTTGAAATTATTTTATTGTGTATTTCAAGATTCAGAATCCTTATTTTCAATATCTTTTATCGTTGTCGATATTTGTTACTAGGATATATATTTGCTATTTCGTGGTTTCGAATTAAAGCAGGTTTATTGGGATGGTTTGGTTTCGTATGCCATCCGTTCGGACCGTTAAGACGGCATAGTATCGTTAGATGTTCGTCCTCAATGGTTTTTACTTTTATTTGGGGGAAAGAGTTAGTTATTTGGGGACAAAAATAAAAAATAAAAAATAAAGTAGGAGTTAGTGATAACAGTGGATTTTTTTTTTTTTTTTTTGAATAGAGTGATGACAGTGGATTTTACTTTCCGAGTTATTTGAATTATATTTTCGAAGGGTGAAAACAAAGGTTGGAGTTAGTGATGACATTGGATTAGGTTCAGAAATTCATATTCCTCATTGAATCTATATTAGATCAAGAAAAAGATCCATATTCGATTTATAATTATAGAGATTTTTTTTTTTTTTGGGAAACATTAATTGCATAATCAAACATCTAAGATGTCAAAATCTATAAATTTAGGGTTAACACAATGCAAAATACAAAAAAAATAAAAATAAAAATGAAAATGAAAGAGCAAGCACATTGTTTGTTGTATCTTTATAAGTTCGACTTTATAAGCACATCGGCCGGTGATTGAGTGTTTATTTTTAGTCTTTTGCATTTTATTCTTTTATGTCACAATATTATATATATATATATATATATATATATATATTCAAAGATTGGATTAGATCTGAATCTATCTCAAATTGTGCCACTCCACTGATCATGAGATCGGGAATAATTTGCTCCATTCGAATCGGGTATCCATCAGGTTTGAATTGGATTGGATGTTTCGGCCGTCACTAATTGGAATTGGATTTGATTGTAAAAGCGTGAAATTTTTGTAATCATAAAAGGAATATATATATATATATATGAAGTAAAGAAAAGGAAAATTAGAGAAAACAATCATCACTTCATCCATTACTGGGTGAGAAAAATAGGAAGTACCATAGAAAAATAGATAAATAGAAGACGCGTAAATAGAACAATGATTTCATCTTATATTTTACTATCACATGATTGTTTGGAATCTATTCTTGCGAAAGCAATTTTATCAATCATTCCAAAAAAAAAAAAAAAAGTAATTTTATCAAAATTTAGTTTTTAATTGCACATTGGTGATTTATAATTTCTTTTTTTTTTTAGGAATTCTATTATCTTTAATGTTATATTACTTTTTTTTTAACATAATGTTATATTCCTTTAGAAAATCAATATTTTTTAAAAAGAAATTTAAATATGGTTTTACGACAACTGTTTATTTAAAATTGACTTGAGAAAAGCTTATGACTCCATTAGTTGGAATTTTCTTGAGGTGTTGTTCTCCAACTAAATTTATTGCTTGGATTGTGGAATCCTATTCTATTGTGCTAAATGGCGGCCTTGTTGGTTTCTTTAACGGATGTAAAGGACTCCGTGATGTGAGGAATTTAATTCAAATTTAATATCTAAATACCCCAGAAATGATTTTCTAAGCATGCCCACACTTGATAAATTTTGGGGGAAAAAAATGTGGGGCCTACATGAGTTCCCGCCATCAGGGGGACTGTTATGTATTATTCATCTTACTTAACGTATATTCTAAAAAAAAAAAAAAAAAAATTTTTGGCCGACGTGGCGCCTCCACGGCCCAACACGTTGCCATGTGGGCATGCTCCCTGCCCACTAAGTGGGCAGGTGATCATTTGCGCTAAATACCCATCTCGGTCCCTTTTCAAAAAAAAAAAAAAAAAATCCATCTCGATGCAAAGAAAAAAGAAGACTACGAGAGGCAAAGCGTACCTAGTTCCTTATAGTATTCTCTGTTCGTGAAGATGTAGAGAAAAGTAAAATATACGCTCAATTGGAGACCATAAATACTGATATAAGAAAGTGGAATAAACTGAATACTTTATTTATGAATAGAAAAATCCAAATACACTAGCGCTTCCAAAACCAAAATATAAAGCACCCAAAATACAAACTCTCACTAACCATGATATCATCAAACAACAAAACACTCATATGAGCAATCTGCTCACAAAAGACCTTGGGTGATAATTCCTTAGTAAGCGGATCCGCCATGATAGAGTTTGTCCCAATGCATAGTCCACTATGCACTATTTCTTTCACAATTAGAAACTTTATGTCAAATATGCTTTGATTTAGATGAGCTCCCATTGGTATTGGAATATAACTACGGACTTACTGTCACAATATAACTTAAGCGATTTTCTATACCATCCAAAATGTGTAGCCCAATGACAAAATTCGCAACAATATTCCTTAATTAGATACCTCTAATAAGTACAATGTTTATATTTATTTTGGCAATCAATTTAGGATTTTGTGTATGAATTCTCATGTTATCGTGACTAATTTCAGTGTTATTTTATTGTCTTTAGATTTAACGCGGTGGAAAAAAGAGTGAAAGAAATTGGAACAAAAATGAAGGAAAAATGACCAAAATAGAAGATTTTGAAGAAGTGAGCGCTTATGGTGCAAAATCGGAGGGCTGAGAAGAATGGGTACGAAGATTAAGAGCTAAAAATGAGAGAAGAAGAAGTTTGATATCAAAGAGAAGACAAATGCAAAGTTGAGGAGTGGAGGTACAATTAAATAGAAAAAATAAATAAAAAAGGCACAAATTTGTACCTTGCAGTCCTATGCAGCTACAACGGTTCACGAAAAAGGATAGAAGAGAAATGGCTATATCCTTGCGACCGCAAGGCACAAATGCAGGCACAATTTTCCAGATTTTGTTTCCTTTTGGGACTTTACTTTCTCTCGTTCTTTTACATGATTTTTAGAACTTTCTTAAAATCCAATGGGGTTATAAATAGGACCATTGAGACAGCATTAAGGGAGCTTTGGACACATAAAAATTGAGTGAATTCTTTAGTGAAATTCAACCGTTTTTTAAGAGATTCAATGCCGAAGCGGATTTTTGGTGCAAGATCTGCAATTTTTACTTAGTTCTTCTTCAAAATCCGGTGATCAACTCTTTTATTTTTGTAATTTATTTTATTTTCCTCAGTGTAACTAATCTTCATTATTGGGATGAATGACGTAATATAGTTTGAATATTTAATTTAAATTCTCAAAATTTGGGCTTCTAATTCTCATATGTTGACTTTACATCTATTTTTAATCCGTGAATTACTTGATCACTAATTCATAGATTTGTAAGTGATAACAAATCGAGAAATGAGTTAATTATTTAGACCGCATTATAAAATTTGGCAATTTGCATAAAAGGAGGAAATATGCTTTCTTTTAAATTGTTGAGATCTTTTATGAATTTTAATGCACCTAATTAAGGTTTATTCAGACTATATATAAAGATATGATAGTTGACTTGATTAGATATGGTTAAGTTGAACCCGGGAGAGCTAAATCAAGTCATTTTTGTGACTTTTATCTAACACAACTATTGGATAAAATTTGAGAAGAGAAATCAAATATGATAACTATAGATAAATCGAGATTGCCAACTTCGTTCTTCATTCATTCAAAAAATCTTTTCAATTTTCTATTTCGTAATTTGTTTTCTAATTCTTTTTAGTTTTCTAGTAGTAATTAAAATCTATGTTTGTGATATTTTCATCCGTTCTTTCTGAGATTAATTAGGATAACTTTAGATAAAATAGTCCGTCCGCATGGTTACGACAATCTAGATTCAAAAAATCCATTTTACTACTTGTTTTGCAATATCGTGCATTTGCGATCCATGTTTACAACAATGTCATAATATGCTACAAATTTTGCTGCCATGATAGAAGGAGCTACAAGCGTCTGCTTACTATTCCTCCCAGAAATAACACCCTCGGCTAGCAAATAAATGTAGCCTAAAGTTGATCTTCTATTATCTTGGTATCCAGTAAAATCATAGTCAGAATACCCTATGATCTCCAACCGATCCAATTTCCTATATGTGAGCATATAGTATTTTGTTCTCTGTAAGTACCTCACAACCCGTTTGGTTGCCTTCCAATGGTCCATACCAGGGTTGTTTAAATATCTACTAAGAATTCCAACAATGAATGTTATGTCCGGACATATACAAACTTGAGCATACATAAGATTCCCAACTGCAGACGCATATGGAATCTTTTGCATTTCCTTGACTCCAAGGTCATTCTTAGGGCATCGTTTGAGACTAAATTTGTCTCTTTTAATGACAGGGCTATCATCTAGTTTGTAGTCCTACATGCGAAACTTTTTAAGAACCTTATCTAGAAGCTCGTTTGTGATAATCCAAGAATACCCCTAGATCGATCTCATTGTATCTAAATCCCTAATACAAAAGATGCGCCATTAAAATATTTCATCTCAAAATTCTTTGATAGAAATCTCCTGGTCTTGTGCAATATGCCTACATCATTAGTGGTAAGTAGTATGTCATCAACATAAAAAAAAATAAGGAAAACAATTTACTCCCACTGAACTTGTGATACACAAAATCATCAACAGAATTTACCTCAAAACCAAACAAGACACTTACTTGATGAAATGCGGTATCACTGATGGGAGGCTTGTTGGAGACCATAGATGGATTTCTTTAATTTTCAAACTATATTTTTTGGGTCTCCTAGCACAAAATTTTCTACTTGCACCATATAGATCGCTTCATCAATGTCACTATTAAGGAACACCATCTTTACATCCATCTGATATAACTCAAAACCAAAATATGCAACAAGCGCCATAATTGTCCTAAAAGAGTTGTTCATAGAAACCGCAGAGAAAGTCTCTTTATTGTCGATGTCTTCCTTCTAGATAAAGCCGTTAGCTACAAGATGAGTCCTATATCTTTTTACATTACCTTTTGAATCCCTCTTAGTTTTAAATATACATTTACAACCAATAGACTTCGTATCTTTCAGTAATGGGACAAGATCCCAAACTTTATTATCTTATATAGACTTATACTACCATTCAAGGCATCAATCAACTTTTTGAGAGTTAGAACCCTGCATGGCCTTATGAAAGTTGATTGGATCATCTTCCAACATTCCAATATTTTTCTCACATTCTTGGGAAAATACTATACAATTGTTTGGAATAGCACTTCTTCTTTCTCTAGTGGATCTCCTTAGTTGTTGAGATTGTTGAGTTTGTTCTTCTAGAAAAAATACCTCATTTTGAATGGGAGATTGTTCAACATTATTTTGTTGGGGTTCCTGATTTTATTCTTGATTAGTGACAGGTATAGAATTCTGCATATCGTCAAAAGCAATAGTAGGAATCGAAATTGATTCCTCCTCAAGGACCATGTCTCTAACCTTATTTCTCCCTCAAAACTCAACATTTTCAAAATTTTGCAGTGCCCGGCTCAAAAATTGTCTTTAGTGTGGGATCATAAAACTTATAGCCCATAAGTGCAGAATAATCTTACTAACAGTTTTGGAGTTCCATTTATTTTCACATGGTCTATAACACTTCACCTCAACTGGACATCCTCAAACATGAAAATGCTTTAAACGGGCTTTTTGCCTGTCCAAAGCCCATAAGGTGTTTTGGCAGCTGCTTTGGTTGGTACTCTATTAAGAATATAATCTACAATCGTTAGCACTACTTCCTAGAGTGATTTTGGTAAGGTGGAATGACTAATCATACTCCTTACCATATCCTTAAGAATCATGTCCGTCTCTCAGCCACATTGTTCATGTTAGGAGATCCTGGTATAGTGTACTGTGGGATGATTCCACATTTCTCTAGGAATTTAGCAAATGGTCTTGGACATTGTTCACTTGAACTGTTATATCTGTCGTAGTACTCGTTACCACAGTGAGACCTGACATTATTAATTTTTTTTTTGGTTGATTCTCAACTACAACTTTAAAAGCATTGAACACATCCAGTGATTGAGATTTCTCATAAATGAGATATAAGTACCCATAGCGTGACTAATTGTCTATAAATGATATAAAATATCGTTGACCATTCAAGGAAGCCATAGGGAATGGTCCACCAAAATCTGTACGAATCAATTCTAAGACGTCCGAAATTCTATTGGCACCTAATCTCTTAGTTTTGGTATGCTTTTTCTTGATACAATCAACATTGACATGTAAGTCCATAAATTCAAGGGAATAAAAAGAGCCATCAGATACAAGTGTCTCAATCCTAACTTTTGAGATATGACTTAAACACTCGTATCATAATGACACTGAATTTTCTTTATTTAATTTACACTTAGTATCACATGATTCAACATGTAAGGTTTCATTGTACGATGCAATAGTATCAAGCAAATAAAGGTATCATAAGTACATAACGAACAAGTACCAATAACATTAACAACAATAACTTGACTTGTTCAACATAGAAACATAAACCAAATTCTGCTAAAAAAATGGTGCCACGAAAGTGTCTTTCAAATGCAAATAATAACTAGTTCCTAACAATAACTAAATATTCTTATTGAATCAACTTCCACTGATTTTCCACTGCCCATAAAGATGTGTCTATCACCATCATTTGGTTTTCGGTAGCTCAGGCAATCTTACATAAAAATACTTATGTGAGTAGTAGCACTAGAATCTACTCACCAAGTGTTTCTAGGTACTAAAGCTAAATTAACCTTAGAACATGCCAAAGTAAATATTGTACATTTCTTTGCATGCCAAGCTTGATATTTGGCACAATCTTTCTTCAAATGTCCAAATTTCTCGCAAAACAAAAAATCCTCAGTGCCTTTTTGCTGTTTCTTTTATGCTAGATCCTTAGGAGTAGCTTCATATTCTTTATCTCTCTCATTTCCTTATCTTTAGTGGTGCTAGCTTTAGAGATGCTTCCCTTAAGTACTTAAGGGAGCGCATTCAGTGGTTTCTTGTTCAACCTTTCTTCTTCTTGCACACAATACGTAATGAGTTTATTAAGAGTCCGTTTTTCCTTTTGATAGTTATAGTTGACCTTAAATTGGCTGAATTCTACAGGAAGCAGTATTAATACCAAATGGATGAACACGTCATCAGATAAGTCAAGCTTCAGTGCCTTAAGTTTTGAAGTAATGTGAGATATCTGCATGATGTACTCTCAAATGTTTACATTGCCTTTATACTTCATCAAGCTTTGCAAAAGCATGCTTGTTTCAGCCTTATCGTTTTTTGCAAAATGCTTCTCAATTTCGGCAAGCAAATCCTTAGTATTAGTTACATCTTCAGATACCACGTCCCTAAAGGCTTCCAGAATGTCGCGATTAGTGATCATTAGATTCATGCGACTTGACCAATCCCATTTCTCAAAGTTCCTCCTGTCATCAAGTGAGCTTTCATCCATAAGAGGAGTAGGCTACTCAATCCTTAGCACCATATCTAAATTCATGAAGCCAAGAACAATCAATATATTCTCTTTCCAATCCTTGAAGTTGGTTTCGTTAAGTAGGGAAATAGAGCTTAAGTTGGCAGATATAATAGTAACATACATATTAGTTGTAAAGAGAACAAAAAAAAAGGCCAAATAAACTTCATGCTCACAAAAATATCCTTAATCAACAATCAATAAATTCAAATAATGGTAATCCTATCACAACACACCGAGCACAACATTAATATCAAGTCTTTGAATAGTAAACTATAAATGGTATTCTTGTTGCAAGAATCAAATATTAACAATAAGTCATGTCAAATAATAAGCCTATATTTGGATTCACTTATTATTCACACAGAAACCAAAAAATTATCACATGTTTACCACTGTAGATGAGCGTGAAATTCAGACAAATATTAGTCTTCCTTTGGGCAGACTAATACCTGCATGAATAGACATGCACACCAACATCTAATGTCTCAATAAACTAGACTTCACGATAGAGGTTTCTTTGGCAACATATTGTGTAAATTAGCCTACTTCGAATATTAGACACCGATATACTTGAATTGGTCAATTCCTCAATCAATTCCTATATCCGTGGGAATTATAACCGAATTTTAATACCAATTAGCTTAATATTAACCTTATACAAAAATCATATAGCACACATATCACCAATTCACACTAAAGTGTGACTTTGAATTTTGACGAACATTTTTCTTCTCATTAATGTAAAAAAATCAACATAGTAGCCGATCGAATCCAAATTAGTATAATCCAATATTGGATTTCAGCATAAAGCCACAATTGAAATCAAGATAATTATTCAATATTAATGCACAACAATGCAATATATATATATATATATATATATACACACTTAAACGCATATGAACTTTACTGGAAATATATGCACCAAATCCCATCCAACAAATGATTATATAATTACTAGAAACAAACGATTAACCAAAATTGACTCCACGATGTAAGTCGCCTAAATTTTATATATATATATATATATATATATATATATATATATATATATGAAAGAACATGTATTCACACATCATCCCTAATTAAAAATCAAAAGGTACATGAACCAATAATTTACCTAAGAGTCCTTCATTTGAAGATACACCAACTGAAATCAAAATGGACCACGAAATAGCATGGCTTAATTAATTAACCCCTAAAAAACACTGAAAAGCTTTAATCCATATATCAAAAAATAAATCCGTAAAAGAATTCTAAATTTAATAAACTGAAAATTAAAACTTATCTCCAATTCCTCAATATCATTAATCCTCTATCAATCTAGATTGGGTTGGCTCTGATAACGCTTGTAGTGTTTAATCCAGACTTAATATCTAGATACTTATCTCTATTCAAAGAGAAAAGAAGAATACGAAAGTGCAAGCGTACTTGATTCCATAATCTGAGTTGAGATTTGAGACAAGGGTTATGATTTACCAATTGAATTGTGGAACCTTAGGGTTTTCTCTATTGATGAGAATGTAGAGAAAAGTAAAATGCACACTCAATTGGGGACCATGACCCCTTTATATAGAGAGCTGCTAGGGTTGTAGCTCTTTCTTAATATTTTTCTAAATTGGCCCCTGATTAATTTAGAAATATGAACTAATCGCTGCACATTAAATCCATTACTATTTAATACCCAGTTAGCCAAACTAAACTTTATAGATCACTTTTAATATTGGTTGAACCTTAAGATAGCTAATACACATTTAAAAATACACGAGTGACCCCATTTGTCGAATAATGTTTCCAATAGGTGATCCCCATTCTCCATTCCCTTTCGTTCTTTGTATTGAATAACTGTCCAGATCGTTGAATGTTGCTACAGGTTAATATTTTTATTTCCATCCAAAATATGCACAATTAAAGATCAGGCACCTTGGATTTGCCGATGACCTTATGCTTATGGCAAGGGGAGATCGGTTTTCAGTTGAAATTCTCATTGATTATTTGAAATCCTTTGATCATAAACATCGATTACTAGCATATTGCTGGGATTTATGGACAGGATCTTGATGACACACTTGTATTGATAAACTTCCCGAAAGGTACAATGCCTTTCTGATACTTGGTTATTCCGTTAGCTACAGGTAGATTGAAAGTTAATTTATTTACACTGTTTGTTAATAAAGTTGCTGGGTACATCAATTATTGGGCAAGAAACACACTATCATATGCAGGGAGGGCAGAATTGATTCGATTAGTCCTCCAACAGTTGTGGCTCGTAGAATCACCAGCCTATATAGAAACTTTCTTTGGCATTCTAAGAAGACATTAGTTGCTTGGAAAGATCTATCCAAACTAAAACTTGAAGGGGATTGAAGATTTCGAGACATTAAAGAATAGAACAATGATTTGTTTATGAAAGCTTTATGGAATATCTACCAAAAGAAAGACACACTTTGGGTTTGTTAGGTCAATCATGTCTATTTGAGAGGGGACTTGGTGTGGAAAGCTTCACCCAAAAAGGATGACTCTCCGCTGCTTAAAAGAGCACTCTCCATTAGAGATTTGCTAATGCATAAAGAATGAACATTGGAGGCTGCCATACAAAGGCTACAATTGTGGGTATTTGGAAGCAAATTTTCTATCGCCAAAGCTTACTTCTTTTTCTGATTCAAAAGGCCGAAGCTTCATTAGGCTGTCGATGTTTGGAACTCATATGTTACATTGAACCACTTATGTTAGAAATAATCTTTATATTTAATCACAATCTGTAATTAAATCAACATGTTCTATCACATTAAATTATTAAGATTTATAGATAAAAGAGATACCTCTATTTATCTTAGAAATCATTGATCTTTATGCAGGAATCTTAACCGAAACGACTACAACACGAGGTTAGATGATGGCAATATAGAATTCCTCAACCAAATCTCTTTATTTTGAATATAGGGCCTAATGTTTCTCTTCCATATGGGGACAAGAAAACTGGATGCGGTTTGGTATATTGGGGACCATAATATATAGAGAAATTGATTAGCGATTCCCATAAAACTTTAGTTAGGCCCTTACTGATTTCTACTTATTTATCCCACATTAATCTGTGTAGTCTATGGTCTTACCTAGTTAGATTACTTAATTTCAGCCCATTTAATTGAATACCTAATATAATTAAATGTAATAATATGTTGCCCACTTAATATTGCAAACGTAAATTTTGAACAACTCATTCATCTTTAATTGTGTGTTACGTCCAAGTTGATCACTAAAGACAAGCTGCCATACATTGATATTGGCAGAAAATGCCATCTATGTAATTCCATTGATGAATCATTACAACACTTATTCTTTAAATGTTCAACATCCTCCAAAGTTTGGCAAAATATTGAGCATTGGTTGGGAATTACAAGAGTTATGGGAACAATTCTTAGTGCTTGAAATAGATCAAAAAAGAAACTCGAGGGACTATATGGCAATGGAAAGCAAAGCACATAGCACTTGCTAGCACAATTTAGCACATATGGAAGGTAAGAAACAAACATATTTTTGAAAACCAATGACCATGCTTCGATAGTATTATTCGTAGGACAAAAACACATATATACAAAGTCATGTTTTTATTATATTCTAATGTTTTGATTCATGATGATCTGTAGTGTCGGGTCATTAGCTTGCTTTGATACTTTTGCATGCACATGATTTTGTATAGCCTAGGTATGTCTAGTGTATTTGTATAGAACTAGTTTGATCAATATATTTACATTCGCTGATCGAAAAAAATTTGTTTTAACTTAGCAACTAGAAATATAAAAACTACATGGTATTCTATTACTAGCACTATAGCCGTGCGATGTATGGGGAGATTACAATCTATTAAAAATAAAATTAAAACTACGAATTAGATAATGCAAATGTATTAAGAATTGGAATAAATTGCCAACGAGACATTGTCTAATTGGTTAAGAGGACAAAGGCTGCTTGAGACTTAGAGTTCTCAAGTTTGAGTCCCACCAACCGTGTGGTACATTGCACATGGCTTTAGTCCCCGCCCATAAGGCAACCTTAGTTGTAATTCTGGTTATAGTTGGATTTGTAATAGTAGCGCGGCTATAGCTTTTTTGTCGGTGAGATGGTTATAGGTCCCACATTAGTAGGATTTCATTCGAGTTTGTATCGTTGCACTCAAATATTGATTTGATATAATTTGTACCTTAAAAAAATGAATTTAAGTACATAAAAAATTATAGATTTTGAAATATTTCTTTGTAAAAAATATTCATCATTGATTTCGTTAGCTTTCCATCTCTATTACATATAAAAACCTTCAACCCTACACGACTTGTAACTCTGAATACTATGACGTATAACTGATCATGACTGAATACCTACTTTTTAAAGAAAAGACCGACATGCGAAAATAATTACCCTTGATTTTTGTTATTATGATATATTGATACTAAATATTGTATTAAATTCCGACCATATCCAATTCAAGTTTTCCCTTTTTATTTCTTCCTCTATTAGTCAAAATTTTTTCTTATTATAATATACTGATACTAAATATTGAATTGAATTCGGGTCATATCTAAGTCAATTTTCCTTTTTAATTAATGTCACTATTAGTCAAAATTAATACAATCAAATACCAAATAACATCAATAAGCAAAATATAGTCCATTTGTCAAATTCAATTTGAGTTTTCCTTTTCAATCTGAGTCAAAATTTTCCTTTTTTTTTTTTAAATAAACGCTTACCACAATTTGAGTTTTCCTCTTTTGTTAGTAACATGCATCATCAATTAGTAAATCATATATTTAAACGAGTTTTATATATATAATCAAATTAAAAAAGGAATAAATTAACATTTATTTCTAAATTCATTTTTTTTATTTGTGTAAGACCACATTTTTTCATTATATTGGCCGAACTAAAAAAGGAAATCAAATTTAAGATTTATTTCTAAATTAAATTTTTATTTTTAAAAAGAAAATGCATGCCAACGTGGCACTGCCAAGTGTGCTGTACCTAGTTGGCACTACAAATTTTACTATGTTAATATATATATACACACACACACATGTGAAAAAAGTTAATTCCAATTGCCAGAATTAATTTACTTCGTATTGTAGGTTGTAACTCTAATTTCTTATCACATTTTCATTAATGCATGCAATACTACATATAAAAAAAATTTTACAAAAAAAAAATTATGCTTGTAAATTTTTTGACAAAAAAAATGAAAAAATGATGAAATGATAATTTTAATAACTATTTTTTTAAGTGGTCTGCGAAATGATAAAATGTGACAAGAAAATTGTCGTGTTCTTTTTCTTTTATAACTAATTAACTAATCATTAAAATTTTAATTATTTAACTACTCACTATTTGATCTAAAAAAATTACCCACTATTTAAACAATTTAATGCACATTACCCACGAGAACTATCTAAAACCATCATTTTAACGTAGTAAAAATAAAAGGAGTATTTTTATTTAAGTTTTTAAATATGTAAAAAAGATTTTTATTTCTAAAAGAGAAAACCGTTGCAAACGTGGTACTGTGCCTTCAACTTTTGTTAATAAGAAAAATGTATATAAAATAATTAAAACGCATATAGAAAGTGTTAATTCTCATTTTCAGAATTAATTTAATAAGCATTGTAAGTTGTAATTTTGATATTTTATCACATTTTCATTAATGCTTACAACACTAAATAAAAAAGAACTAAAAAATTATATAAATTAATTCAAAAATTAGAATGCCTATATTATAAATACATATAAAAAAGTAAAATAAAGAAAAATAATACGAAATAAGGAAAGTAGAATAAATTAAATACGGACAGCAATTAATCCCTATAAAACAATGCCAAATGTGGCACTGCATGTTTCGCAAATCTCTATGTGCTAATTTCTCTCAAGATTGCATGTTTTCTTTTCTCCCATTATGTGAAAATGCGAAACAAGCAGTGATTGATATTGAAGCCTTGTTTGCTACTGGTTTACACAAGAAGGTGGGATTTTACTTTATAGAAATGGTTTATTTCTTGCAAATTATTTCTATTTCAAAGGCGATTGTTTACTTTAAATCATGTCATGTTCCTTTATGTGCGATTATAATTGTGGTATATTTACTATTTGACATACATGTGATGGTGTTAAGTACCATCTTCTATGGAATGGTGTTAAGGGCCATTCGAATAGTCATAGCGACTTTTCCCCACGTTGGATGAGAGTTTCTAACACTCGACTTTTCTATAGTTTAATTGCCTCTAATTGTAATTTCATGTATAGATATGTGATATGGTGAAATATTTTTCTACCGTGTCCCACTGAGTATAACAGCGTTATACTCATCCCAATTATTTCAAACTGTTTTTTAGATTAAAGAGTTCGGCGTAGCGGCGTGAAGCGGGGCGACATCATCTACTCAATTACCATGTTAAATTAGTTTTCTTTTATTAGAGAATCATTCAAAACTTAGTGGTATATTATTCTCAATCTTCTGCATTTGGTTTAGAAGATTTAATTTGTTTGTTTAGAAAATGAATATTGGTTATCAAATTGATGAATATTATTTTATTTAAGTACGTGGATCTAAAACCTTATTATTATTATTATATTATTATTATTATTATTATTATTATTATTGAAAAGGTTATTAAAAAAATTATCATCAAATTTCCACGTTTCAATTAAGTCAATGCTATTTTAGTAATACTTCGATTATTCAAAGTCGGGGCGTTACAGGAGGCATCCCAAGACTCAACCAACCTGCACATTCCTTCACGTAACATTCTACAATTACATCTTACCTTAACCTTACTATATCTTGGAGTGGTGGAGTCGTCCCATGGATGTGTGAAATATAAGGAAGACTTGCTTTGATACCACCCTGTAATTCCCTTTCTATTCCCACTTCAATTTATGCTATCATACACTATGTATCATACAAGGAGCACAATGATTCATGTATCACGTATGGTCTAGAGGCAACGTCACACTTATATACCATTCTTTTAGGACAATTATACAAACGTGAGTCCATTTGAAAACAAAACATTTTTATCGGGTCATGTCCATCATATAGATTACACACCAAGTTAGGACTTCAACTGTAGATAAAGCATATAAAATTTCAAACATTTAATACACAAACAGAATACAAAATATTTTCTAAAACAAGCTTGGCACAGGATCCCTTCTTCCCTATCTTTTCACACATCACATTCGGAATGACTCTCCGCCATCTCCAACCAGTTTGCCACGTCCTGCATCAACTAAAAACATAAACAAATACTACCTGAGTCAGAAGACTCAGCGGGTATAGATGCGAATGCAATGCATGCTACATTCTCACATTAGGCAATGTTGCGAATCATGTGTTTATAATGGCGCCAACTCATTCATTTCATTTCTTCGACCGTCGCCTGTGGCTTAACTCAACACTAGGCCGCCATGCGTAAGCTATCGAAACTAAATCTTTGCATTGGCCGTCACCTATGGGCTTAACTCACCCAATAGGCCATTCCATGTTCGTAGGTTCTAAACACATGATAAGCAACTTACATTCACGTGCCTTCATGCTATAATCATGTAAACATCTTCATTTCAAGCCTTGAAACAAATACACTTCATAACATAACCTTAAGGTTCTACAATCATGTAGGCACACATACTAACATCAAGGCCAATTTCTTAACATCATAACTTTATCACATACATCATGGTAAGATCCCAAGTCCATCAAATATTCATAGAAACATTTAGTTCATTTGATTAACTATAACTTGCTCACACAAGAAACTTGAGCTTTCAAACACTAATTCAATCAATCACAAAGCTTAATATACTTCACAAACATATTTCTTACCTTGCATCACATATAAGTACATCTATAACCTACCTTAATGTAGAAGAAAATAAGCTCAAGGGTACTTGCTTAGCTCCTCTTCTTTCTCCCTTTCTTTCCTCTTATTCTTCCTCCCTTGTTATCACCAAATATGTAATATATATATATATATATATATATATATGTAATATATATATATATATATATATATATATATATTGATCAATAAATTCAAAAAGGGATTTGGGAAGCTTGGAATGTTGGGTGATGTTCTAAGGTGTCTTAAAGTGTGTTAGGACCGAGTTTGGGGCATAAAAATATCACCCAAGTGATTGGAAACGTCCAGAAAATTTTATGCCGCCTAACTTTTACAGCCGTATCTCTTAAAATTACATCTGTAACTTTAACGGTACGGCCGTATCGCGAATAAGTGCGGTCGTATAAAAGTTTCTGAAACTTTTCCACCTTTCTTCATACTTTACTATTACGATCGTATCAAATTATCTTATGGCCGTAATCTATCATACGGTCGTACTTTTCCTTTATACGGCCGGATAAAACTCTCTGAAAATTTCACTCCTTCCTCTTACGGCTGTATATCATAAAATTACAGCCGTAACTAAAAATTTACGGCCGTACGGTGAAATGTTATGGCTGTAATTTTCAATTTTTTGCAGTACCATTCCCAACATGAATTTGAAGGCCGTACTATATCCCAATACATCAAATCCACTCCTGAGCATCCCATAAATATGTCACACACATCATCAACACTTATGAACTTTACAATCACATATAATCATATCTAATCACACACGTAATCAGTCCGAATGTTACAATTCCTTTTCGATGGCCCGGTGAGAATGGGATTTAGCCTAAATCTTTATCTTTTTGGCTTATGTACTGTCCACTGGAGGTTACGCTCCGAAGGGTCTTTCTAAGGCGTTCCGCCGGAGGTTACTCAAATAACTTAGATAAAATAAGATAAAATATAAAATAAGAAAAGTAAAAGCTTGATTTTACCATATTTACAATTTCTCAATTATGGACATTACCAAAATTTCAGGAATGGTTATAATAATTATTACAGTAAATTACATTGACTTAATATATATATAATAGAAGAAATGTAAATAGAATGAACTCGTTAACATTCTCTTCATAATAATTCATATTATCCTCCTTGTAATTTGAACCTATACAATTGTTTACTTCAGTCGGTTCCATTTGGGTCCATTAAACTTTCATCAAAATCTCATTTGGATTATTAAAAAACTATATAATTTCAAATTTGTTTTCATTAGGTCACAAATTTTATTTCAACCAGACCTAAGACTATCTAATTGCAAATTTCTCCACTTTGTTACCTGCCCATTTAGGCTTCTCCGAATTTCTTCATGTAGTGAAGGCTATATTGTGCTGATGAAATTTTTAATTATAATGATGATATACAGATATAGTTCGTTGAAATCTAAATGCAGTTGGATATTTAAGTTTAATACCTACTCCACTATACTTTGTATTAAAGGCTAGTAGATAGATTTCTAAGTAGTTAACTTTTACTTAATTTGTTTATGCACATAGACTATAGGGGATGTTTAATGGCGAGTAAGTGATAAAAAGAAAACCTCATTAAAAGCATGAACGAACAAAAGAAACCAAAAGCACAATGGTTACATGGAATTCTTTTTGTGATAAAAGATCCTAGCCTAGAAAATACACAAGCCAAAGAGTGTATACCAACTATTACAAATATAAGAAGGTTAGGACTTTGCGCGTTTAAACTTTTTTTGTGACAAAATTAATTTTTACATTCAATTTAAGTTAAATATTAATATTAATATTAACTACAGTTACTACATAGTTATTATTCAATAATATTCACATGTCTTTGTGATCTCAACCATGAATTAACTTGAAAAATATTTATTTTTAATAAAGTAAAAGTTTATTCGCTAAATTTCAATATGTTTAAAAAGCATAGGGTTGATGTTTAATACAAGTCATCATGGTGTCGTTTCTTTGTTGTGCATTGTTATCACAATAGTATTATTCTATGTATAAGTTAGGGCTTGGCGTGAATTAAATCTAGATTTAATGATCATTATGAATAAACAAAAATAATATGTTAGTTCCTCTCCAACATTGAGTTCTTTGTATTTCTATTATTAAGTGATACAGAATACTATTATTTAATACAGTGCCATCGGATAATATATATTATGTGACAGAGGATATACTATATTGGCCTTCATTCAACCAAAAAAATAAAGTATTAATTAAAAGAAAAATGCTCTCTTATCAATTGGTGTCATATTAGTTTGTCAACGCAAGACATGTAATTAGAGTGAAATCCACTGTAGATCTTACCAGTTCATATACATTCATTAACAAAATAACATGCTAATGGATGAGAAGATAATATTTCGCTTAAGAGAAATACTCTTCAAATAATTTTTTTTTTTTTTGAATGAAAAATATTCTTCAAATAATTGTTAACATATTATCTTGTCAATACAAGGAAAGCATACTATGAGAGTGGGCGAGTAGACAAATTTATGGGTCCACTTCATATGGATATTTCTCTTACTTTTTCTCACGCGCACAACATTGAGTTAATGATTTGTTTGCTAATGATTCTTACGCGTTATTGAGTCGGGAGTCCTACTTTGAGGAGTGAGATGACAACTTTATTTGCAAAATCAGTAGTGATAATAATTCTACCCAAAAACCAAACATCAAATTGGGCACTTATAAAAGTATAGAAATAATAGAGAGAATTTAGAGAGAATGAATTATAAGGAATTCACATGAATGAATTTCATTAATAACTGAAACCCTATTTATAGGGAAACTTCGAATAGCACAATCGTAATTACATAATTTCATCAAGGGTATAATAGTCATTCACATAAATAAAATATAATAATTTATTTCCCTCACTTCCCTCATTAATTATATTATATTAATATTATTATTATATTCATAACACTCGAACGACTATTAATACAAATGTCTTCTAAACTTGTTTGGAGAAAAAACCCGTGGGAAAAAGAACTTCCAAACCGATTGCGGGATGGCTTGGGTGGTTATATCGCTTCATCAAAACATTGCTCCCCGATATCTATCAGCGGTATAACGGTATTCACGTCGCCTCGTTAAAACCTTGTCAAGAAAACCCGTGGGAAAAAACTTGATCGAAGGAAAAAGTACAATTACTCCATCCGATTTCATATCTTGAGGACCGATATCCTTACTTACGGTAAAGGATTTCAATATCATCATTGTTTCTATTATAACTTGATCCAATAGATACATGTGTCGATTTCTCTTGTTGTCCTCAATATACCATGAATATGCTCGTTAAAACCTTATTAGGAAAAACCCGGTGGAAAAATCCTAATGAAGGAAAAAGAGTACATTATTCATGTGAATACGCCTTTAATGTTGCCTCATTAAAAACCTTGCTAGGAAAACCCAATGGGATAAAACCTCGTCAAGGGAAAAAGAGTGCAACGCGTATTTTATACAAGTATCTTTGCAAGCATTTCAAAATATTTCATAGATTTGTATGAGTATCATATACATTGGTTCATACTCTTCATTCATTTCCACGTGAATGAAATTTTTAGATGTTATACAATATCATGTTATATTTAGTGTATATATGCAATCAATGTTGATCTCATTTTCTCACTATATCGAGATATATACCTAAATCTCTTACGGAGATTTCATAGTAGTTGAGATTGGGTGCCTCATTAAAAACCTTGTTTGAGAAAAACCCGTTTTGGGACAAAACATCAATCAAGGAAAAGAGTCTGACATATGAATTTCTCAACAATATCAATGTAGATATTTTGAGCCGTTGCATCTGTGATACAATAATACATTTGAAACCTCTTCAAGAGTTTCATTCTCATTTCTCATTAAACCCGTGCATGAACACTTTAATCATAAGGGCATATATTTCAGCATCGGCATTTTCGATGGATTTTAATATCCTCACTATTATTGATAGTATGTAGCGCTATCTTTTCATAGTGTGTCGACACTTTCAATTTTATTTCTTTCCCCATATCGACATAACTTATCGAGATATCTCATTATCAATCCTCTTGTAGGATTACACAATATAGTTATGTCTATATACTCTTCAAGAGTATATGCCTCCGTTATTAAGACCATCTTTAATAATTTGCTTCGATATATATGATTGGGGAAATCTCATAATATCAACGCTTACAGCGTGCTAACTTATCAAAGCATCTTAAGCGATATATGTGATTGTTCATAGCATCTTTTATACATCTTTGAACTTCAAGTTCATATTTTAATTGTGAGGATATAGTATGATGCATTTCACATATCATTTTCACCTTTAATACTCCCCTCATGCTAAGAAAATTTAGAACACTAAAACTCATATATGTTCTCATCATTCAAATTCTTTAATATGAGAATTTATATAGTTTGCATTCTATTCTCGATATTGGCAATTTATTGGAGGACTTTAAATAATTTGCCACATAATATCCCACTTGTATCATACTCAATCCCTCGAGGATTTATTCAAGTATTGGGATATACATTTACTAGCTTTATCATTAAATCTGGAAATCATGCTCAACTAGTGAGCAAATATTTCAGAAATTTCAAATTACGAATCATATACACATGTGACTATCTAGTGGATCCATATCATAATATCTAGTAGTCCACATGGAGGATGAGTGGGCCCATATTTCTCATCCTTTATTCGGATATATTTGGAATTTATTTCCAATATTGGCTAGTAATGATTTCATCATTTATCGAGAACAATCATTGAAGAATTCTTTTAATTCTTCACTTGAAATATTGATTTCAATAATTATTTAAACCGGGATGGTCAGTCCGGTTCTGCAAACGAGTATTATTGAACTTTTAGTTCAATAAATTCTTATATCGATTTCACTAGTATCTGTATAGTGCTCAATATGATTTATTACTTTCATCATATGTATAGCTCACCGACATATTCCATCATGTTTGGTAGCATTATTACACATCCTTGTTCAGCGTGGAATCTTAGCACATACGCTTCATGTTTCAATCTTGTTCCAACGCGAGCCTTACCTCATCGCGTTTATAAATTATCCGGGCACTTACAGTATTCACCATAATAATGGTCCATATATAATAATGGATAATTTGCTCTCAAATCTTCGAAAATACTATCCATCACTACCGATCAAAATCCTAAAAAGGATTTATCGAAGTAGGCTTGAAAGGTTGAGGATGCTAATGAATAAGGGCATCCCAGGAGATGTTCGATGTTTAATTGAAGCAAAGGTTCGATTATCTGGTGAGGTTTCGATTCCTTCTAAATACATGCTTGGTATGGGTAAAAGTAGTTTTTCAAAGAAACGGAGAGCAAAAAGATTAGGAGGGTGCTACAAATGTGCTCGGTGGACATGTGACACTCGATGTAAATCTGGTAATGCGTGTCTAGTAGAGAAGATAAGATAGCATTCATTAAGGATGGATTGAGTAAGGAGCCTTTGGATGATATTCAACAGGCTCTTGAGACACATCCTAGTGGACACGTACAAGGTGAGCTAATGGCTTTATGGGCCAAATTCAAAGATGAACAATCACGTTATAGTCTTGAAAAACTTACTTTAGAAGATCCTGTTTGTAAATTTAGTAGAAAAATTTAGTATAATAATTTTCTCATATTAATGTAAGGAAGTTCGGTGTAATAACGAAGATCAATGTTTTTCTTGTAATTGTAAATATTGTTTTTCAATTTTTAAGATATATATATGTATATATATATTATTTTTCAATCACCGATAGGTATATGTCATTTCACTAAAATTTTTCTGCCTTTTTCTCTTTCATATTTGTCAAAAAGTAAATAGTATAATCAATTATTGGTTTGAAAATTTTTCTTTAAATAGAGGGATTCATATATCTCTCATATTCATACATTAAAAGTATAGTGCAAAAAGAGAGATAGGAGTAGAGATGGATATGGAGATTTTAGAATCATCTTATACAAGTCAGCCTTTACCTCGCCAGATTAAAACCGTATGTATTCTTGGTGGATCTAAATTGGTAGGTCATATCCAATACGTGGATATGGCAAACCGACTCGTAAAAGAGTTAGGGAGACAAGAAATCAATATACTATATGGAGGAACCAACAACAAACTTTTAGCTAGACTTATAATGGCCGCATCATCATGGGGAATAAGAGTTTCGAGTGTAATACCTTTCCATTTAGTTGGATCTAATACTCGAATTGGAGCCAGTTCTACCATGGGTCCAGCAGGGTTGGTGCTATAAGCGCAATCCATCCACAACTGCATGATGTATATGATGAATAATAGTGATGCTTTCATTGTCCTTCCAGGCGGCTACAACACACTGGAGGAAATATTCAATATAGCCTCGTTGTACAGATGGAACTTTCATGTCAAACCAATAGGTTTGTTGAATATTAACAATTTCTTTGATGGCTTACTAGCGTTCCTAGATCAGTGTAGATAATAAGTTTATCTCTCATTTAATGAGAAAAATACTTATTTACGCTGAAATGCATTGATGAACTACTTATCAAATTTCATGCATATGTTCAAGAATGCATGGAAGCCAGTCAGTCGGTCACGGACCATCGTGTCAAGCGAAAAAGAAATTCGGATCCTTTAAATATCTCATTATGAACCACGATGTTGAGGGTGGCGAGTAATTACGAGTATTTATACTCTCAAACGCACACTTCATTTATGGGTTCAATATGTATTTTCTTTTCGCATTTTTATATTTTCGAGTGTCTATTGCCATCTTTGATATTCTCAATATGTTCCACTTCGGCTGTTTTGTACTTCTTCTGGAGTAATAATAATAATAATATCATATTGGCTTTATTCAAATACAGAAATCTAGTGATTATACTTCTTCAAGAGCATTTTATTCTCATATTAATACAATCTCATATCATCGATGAGATTACTTCATATAATCTCTCCATGCGATATATTTTCTTTGATATATCAACATGGGATCTATTGAGCATTTTATTTATCCAATGGTAACTTCAGATACCACTTACTCAATTTTCTCCATCAATATTCAATAGACGTGGAAAGTGAACATTCCTTTATTAAATGCTTCTTTAAGAGCATTTCTCATCATATTACAATATACTAATCTCATAATGAGATTTTTCACCACGGTATATTTTCTTTCTCTTTTATTACAATGGGATTCTTTGAGCAATTTCATTTCATCAATACATACAACGGTAAATTCTGGCATAACTTGCTCAAATCCCTTCTTTAATATCAATAGAATATTCATATCGAACATATATAAATCAGTTTTCCAATTGTGGGGTTTAATCCAACCACATTTGTAATAAGTATTCTAAACGTGTGGTATATCCCACCACATTGAAAATATTCATACCAATCGTGTGATATAACTCACCACATTGGAAATATATGCGGAATTTAAAGTGCGTAAATTTAAATTGCAGAAATTAAATTTCCTCCAATAGGTGGTCGAACCTACCTTATGGGAATTATTGCAATAAATATAAATTTACGAATTTAAATCCAGAATTAAATTGCATAACATTTAACTACTTCTTCAGGAGTAGAGTCTGCTTAGTAGAAGGTATTACTCTTCACTTAGCATATAAAGTGCATAAATATATAAAATCTTCCGTTTAGTGATGGTTGAACCCATCATCAGGTAGGAGGTATTGCAGTATTTAAATTGCAATAAATAAAGTCACGAGACTTAAATATCTATAGGATCAAATTTGTTCTAACTATTTCTTCAAAATATAATTATTGTCAAAGTAAACAGCCGTAAATCGAAATATCTGCTGCTGCCAACCGCTACCAGTTACCGGCGGCAGTGCCGCCTGGCAGGTGCGTGGCGCTACACATATTTCTTTATAAAACATTAATACATACTCGGTTCTGCCAACCGCTACGATTAATCGGCGGTCTTGCTTTGGTAAGTGCGTGGTATGCACATATCTCTTTATAAAGTTTTGACATTATAAGCATTAATACGTAAATATTCACAAGTCTAAGGACCCTTTTGTAACTTTTTCAAAAGTTGGGGTACTGATTTGTAAATTTTTGAAAGTTTACCTTATCAATATTGATGTCAAATCGAAGATCTCGTTAAATCGAGTATAATGGAGTCGATAAAATTTGATTTTGATAATGTATGCTCCTTATATCTCGAGAAAACGAATGTTATAGTTTAATATATTATTATATTATAAAATAATATTATATATATATACCTCCGTCCTCACATCCTCAATATCCACTGCAGTTCTCAGCTTGTCTACATCCATGTTTGACTCAAATTGGGGCACTGAATTCATCGATACTGCTGCCGTGTTCAGATTATTTGCAGAAGACGAAGAAAGAGAATTGATGTATAATTGTATAGGATTGATTATAATATAGAATCTGAGAGATATTAGGAAGAATTAATTCATTGGTAATAATCAGGTTTACGTCTGAGAAGATCATCTATAAGATCTGTTGTAGAAGCATACTCCTTCATATTACTCAGTTGGTTAGAAACTCGATCCGATAACGTGTTATAAAAGTATAGAAATAATAGAGAGAATTTAGAGAGAATGAATTATAAAGCGAATTCATGAGAATGAATTTCATTAATAAGCTCTCTATTTATAGGGAACTTCGAATAAGACAATCGTAATTACATAATTTCATCAAGGGTATAATAGTCATTCACATAAATAAAAGATAATAATTTATTTCCCTCACTTCCCTCATTAATTATATTATATTAATATTATTATTATATTCATAACAGGCACTAAATTTTATTGTGCTTCAATAGCGTCACTGGACTCGAATTTAATTTTGAATTTCGCCACCCTCTCTCACATCACATAAAGCCCGAATGGATACAACTTTTATCAAATTTTATCACTTTTTACCACTTTTTTCCACTTTTTTCTCTCTCCTAAATCAATCACATCCACATATCTCATCACATCCATAAATCTCAACCACTCACCTCCACTCATTCTCTCTCTTTTTTCACATTAAAATCCATTAAAAATCATTAAAAGTTACTCCCATTCACCCTTATAGTGTCCACTCTCAAAATGATGCGAGCCAGTTTGATATAACTTACTTAAAAATAAAATAAAATTATTTTTCTTCACGGTCATTTTCAACTTATTATATTATTTTGACAAATTTTTAAATATTTAAAAAAATTTGTTTTATTTTTCAACTACACATACAATTTTTTTTTAACATTTTTGTTAATCTATTAATAACTAATCATCACTACATGTCATTCTAGAAAAGGAAATCGCAATATAAAGTTTAAAGCTTCACTGCAGAAACTTCATATCGATGTATTTCATTGACAATGCTACGTGGTTTTTTTTGAAATATCGACAATGCTATGTTGTTTCTCATCTCCCGGTCAAGATAATCTCAGGGTGTGTTTGATTAAGCAAACTTTTTCAAGAAAAACCAAAATTTCCACATTTTTTCGGTTTTTGATCTATTTGATTGCATTTTTTTTTCAAGAAAATATTTTTCAACTTTTCTTGAAAGCCGTTCTTTTCCTTATTTTAAAGGAAAACGTTTTCCTTATGAGGGATATGATTTTTGTTTTCCGAAAAAAATTTACGTCTTTTTTTTAGTGGACAATTTGCTTTAATCATAAAGAAAATGTTCAAATTTAATGGAAGAAAAAAATAAAAATAAGGAAAATAATATTATTTCCAACTTGTAAATTAATGTAATCAAATACCTATAACTGCCATTTACCTGAAAAACCTTTTCCTGAAATTCATTTATCTGAAAAACGTTTTCTTTCAACTATTTTTCGACTTTCCAATCAAACACACTCTTATCGAAGAAAATAACATCATTCACATTTCCTTTTTGACAAGAACAAGAGCATTCACATTACTTTTGATACAACTGTTTGCAGTCATTCGCGGAGGGAGTCATGCTTTCTTCCATTCACATATATACATCCAAATTTAGCAATTTGAAAAAATTGGTAACGGTCCAAAATCCTAACGGGCACGTCGGACCCAACAACCCAGGACGTGGAGAGTGGCAGTATTGTAAAAACCAGAGACATAAGGCCCTTTAATTAGTATTTCGCTGTTTATATATCCGGTACCAGTGAGCCCATCCTCCTCACCATATTTCCTGACAGTCTCAGTGACTGTCTCTCTCTTCCCCCTCCGCTCTTCTGCCCTCCCTCGAATCGCTCAATTTTCGCAATGGAGTCGTCGTCTTCAGCAATTTCCGCCGTCGTATTGACCATTGTTCTTCTTCTTCACTCGTGTTCATCTTTAGCCAAGCAAACGTACATTGTACAAATGAACCACCATCAAATGCCTAGTTCCTACGCCACACACAGTGAATGGTACACTGATAGCCTCCAATCTCTGACTTCAGCTACTTCGGATTCGGTTCTGTACACCTACGACACCGTGTACAACGGCTTCGCGGTGGCGCTGGACGAGGAAGACGCTGATTTGCTTCGTCAATCTGATGGTGTTGTTGGTGTGTATGAGGATACTGTTTATACTCTACACACGACTCGGAGTCCACAGTTCTTAGGGCTGGATAGGGAGGTATTTGGGCACACAATAGCCCAGCAGGAAATGAATCAGGATGTGATAATCGGAGTTCTGGATACCGGCGTTTGGCCGGAATCGAAATCGTTCGATGATGCACACATGTCGGCGATTCCATCTAGATGGCGAGGGAAGTGCGAGTTGGCCGATGACTTCGATCCGAAAATCCACTGCAATAAAAAGCTAATCGGTGCTCGATACTTCTCCAGAGGATACAATATGGCGTCTGGTGGGAGAAAGGAAGCACAAACGCCGAGGGATGAAGATGGTCATGGGACCCACACGGCGAGTACTGCAGCTGGATCTCAAGTCGCAAATGCTAGCCTCCTCGGCTATGCGAGTGGAACTGCTCGAGGAATGGCCCCCGATGCTCGTGTTGCGACTTACAAAGTTTGTTGGAAGACTGGTTGTTTCGGTTCTGATATATTGGCAGGAATGGAGCAGGCAATTCTCGATGGAGTAGATGTGTTGTCTCTATCCTTGGGCGGTGGATCTGTTCCTTATTATCGTGACACCATGGCGATTGGAGCATTTGCAGCAATGGAGAAAGGGATTTTAGTTTCTTGCTCTGCTGGAAACGCTGGTCCTGCTAAATCCACTCTCGCAAATGTGGCTCCATGGATAATGACAGTTGGAGCTGGTACTCTCGACCGTGATTTCCCATCGTATGTTAAATTGGGCAATGGACAGAAATTCACCGGCGTGTCATTGTACAGCGGCAGAGGAATGGGTGAAAATTTGGTGGACTTGGTTTACCCTAGCAGCAGCAATAGCAGCAGCGCCACCGGCAGCACTGGCAATTTGTGCCTACAAGGGTCACTTGATCCAGCAATGGTGCGAGGGAAAGTGGTGATATGCGATAGAGGCGTCAATGCCAGGGTCGAAAAGGGGGCGGTGGTGAGAGATGCTGGTGGGGTCGGAATGATCCTAGCCAACACTGCTGCGAGCGGGGAGGAGCTGGTGGCTGATAGTCACTTGTTACCGGCGTTGGAAGTTGGGAGAAAAGCTGGGGATATAATAAGAGCATATGTTAAGACAGACAAGAAACCGATGGCTGTTATCAGCTTTGGTGGGACGACGTTGAATGTGAAGCCGTCGCCGGTGGTGGCTGCGTTCAGCTCGAGAGGGCCAAACACGGTCACTCCTCAGATATTGAAACCCGATGTAATTGGACCGGGAGTCAATATCTTGGCCGCTTGGTCACAGGCTGTGGGCCCCACTGGTCTTGATCGGGACACGCGGAAGACCTCTTTCAACATCATGTCTGGTACGCAATTTCAACTCAAGTTTAATTTCAATTTGATTTTATTTGATTTTATTCTCTATTTAACTAATCCAGATGTTAGCTTGATTGGTATTGATTTAAAAATTGGTGAGTATCGATACATACATGACAGCATGGCATATCAACATTGGTTAATGATGGTATGCACGCCACAAGATTAACCTTGTGCCAGAAAAATTAGAAAAATTACGACTACAATCTGATTGCAAAGAAGCGGTATACTAATAAATAGTGTTATCTGTTGCTTTGTACTTCATGTGCTCATTGGTCTAGTACTAATAAATAATGTGGCGCCCCTTATGTGTAGGTATGTAATTTTCACTGCCTTAAATTGCTAAAGTATTTGATACTCTGAGAATATTAAAATTTTTTCCCGTCATATGAACATTAATGCACAAGAACTACTGTACTACATAATTGTTCAAATTATAGGTGTTGACGTGAGCGAAAATTAGTCCTTAATTAATGGAGTTGATAGTGGTTGTGCTGCCATATTTGAAATGAGCACATGGTTGCATTTATTTCACTTTTCATCTCCAGGAATTTTACCAAAAGCCCATGTGCTGAACAAAGGATCTTTTGTGGATAAAAATCATGATAGAAAATTTAGGCCTTGTTCTATTTGGTGTTAACCAAATCCGCACGCAATTCCGTATAGCTCATACTCATTTTCAACCACACACACATTTCCCAAAATAATATTAACCACACATTTTTCCACGGAATACCGCGCGGAACAACTAAACCCCCAATCAAACAAGGCCTTAATAGTTCACTTTGGTTTTTTAACAAAGATTAAGAATAGTATTTAAAAAGTAAATTTACAAATAAATTTCCTATAATACATTTATTTGAATGAATAGAAATCATAAATTTGTTTATATTTTCAATGATATAGGTGGGGTATAATTGTAAATGAATATGAAAATATGCTACTAAATACAGAAAATTGGCTATTTATATGAGACAACCCAAAAAGGAAAAGTGGATTATGTGAAAGCTTTGTTATGAAGAGACCTTTTTTAAACTTCTTTATGGGGCCTGGCGGGATTGTGAAAGATTTGAGCAACAGCACGCTTATCACTTTATCATGTACTCCACCTTAATTTATGTACTCCACCTTAATTTGTGGGAAAGCATATGATATTTTCAAGAATACACGTTGTTCCTTGTATTTGTCCCAATAAACACTAGTGATTGAAGTTGCATGGCCGGCCCTCTATGCATAATGACCAACATTTATTTATTGGCTG
The DNA here is from genome assembly GCA_018223645.1 of Jasminum sambac. NCBI lineage: Eukaryota > Viridiplantae > Streptophyta > Magnoliopsida > Lamiales > Oleaceae > Jasminum > Jasminum sambac. Next base: position 9,219,634 of record CP073644.1, on the reverse strand, counting down.
TGCATAATGATCAATTGGCTACAGCATCGAGTCGAATTTGTGGAGGATGAGACTATTTTGTTGTGCTTTAACAATTACTTAAGTTCCGAGGAATGTTCCCTATAAGTCGGTTTAGTGCGTTTGAGATTAGTTGATCAAATTCTACTTTCAACGGCACTTCTTTTAGAAAAGAAAGAAACACGCACACATGACACATATACAAGCATAAATGACCCTTGTAAAACCCTTTTTCTTAGATCATATATCCTCTAGAAATTATTATTATTATTTTTTTAATTTTGTTTCTTCATTTTGAGCTGTATGAAACAAGCATTTTAGGAAAACTACAAATTTGGAACGTGGAGTTTCACTATCCTAGTGTAGAACGTGAACTCGTGAGCCCAATGTTGTATTATTGTTCATTTGAAATAAACAAATTAAGCTGTCCCCGATCAGTGGGCTGGACCCCTACCCAAAGGGAATCTCAATCATACAACACAATGAGCTGGAAAGAAAACACTTCTATCGAAACTAGGAAAGATTTCAAAGTCAATGTCTTTTATTAGATAATCAATGATGCACAATTTAACATTTCATCTATAGTGGCTCATGCTAGTGATATGGCGTGCACAGGACACCTTAATGTGTCCACAGTCGATGTGGTGCTATAAACGATATGTGGTTACATGAAATCACATGTGATTAGAAATCAAAGCTGTAGGAAAATTAATGGGCACTTCAACAGGAGCAATAGTGCTCATATTGGAAAAACATTTCATCTATATTGCCTCGTATTAGAAAAAGTTACTCGTACAAATAATGCAAACAAGAACTTTTGCTGAAAGTTATCTAGGTGTTTAATAGTCGACGATTTTTCAAGTGACGCGTGATACATGAAAGAATATTGCCCAAGCATCTCTTCTTTTGATAAGTTCTTAACCAAGTCATTTCTCAGTGGGGCTGATAATTTGTTTACTACAGGTACATCCATGTCTTGTCCTCACATTAGTGGGTTAGCAGCTTTGCTTAAAGCTGCACATCCCAACTGGAGCCCGAGCATGATCAAGTCCGCGCTAATGACTACGGCCTACACCCGAGATAACACAAACTTTCCTCTACGCGATGCTGCAGACAATACTTACTCCAATCCATGGGCCCACGGAGCAGGCCATGTCGACCCACAAAAGGCACTATCCCCCGGCCTAGTTTACGACATCACTTCTCAAGGCTATATCAGCTTCCTCTGCTCTTTGGGCTATGCTGTTGAACACATACAAACCATAGTTAAGCATCCCAACATCACCTGTAGTAAGAAATCCTCTGACCCAGGTCAGCTCAACTACCCATCATTCTCAGTCATTTTTGGCAAGTCCAAGGTTGTCCGGTACACCCGAGAACTGACAAACGTGGGACCCGCTGGATCTATCTACCAAGTGGCAATTGAGGCTCCTCCGTTGGTGACAGTAATTGTAAAGCCAACGAGGCTTGTTTTCAGAAATGTGGGTGACAAGCAACGGTATTCGGTGACATTTGTGTCTAAGAGGGGCATAAATCAGTTGGAGAGGAATGCTGCATTTGGTTCCGTTTCTTGGAACAATGCTCAACATCAAGTAAGGAGTCCAGTTTCCTTTTCGTGGACACGCATGTTATGATTGGATTTGAAGCTAATCTTTTAGAAATGGAGTAAGGGGTGTGTATCTATGCTAGCTATCCTTGGGTTACAATGGCAACCTAGGAGCTTGTGGAACAATGTCCTAGTATAATCTTCTATGTTTTAAAATGTTTGAGGAAGTGGAAGTGGAATTAGGCATAGTTTGGACCATTACAGAAATCTCAGGGGGCCGTGCTGACCGTACGAGTTAGGACTTCGCTTGAAAAGAGAAAATTGATCACGAAACCTAGTCACGATCTTTTGTGACTACAAATAAGTTATATGATCTGCATTTCTAGTTTAGTAATCCACAAAAAATCTGTTAAACTTGTGAGTGAAATGAAATGAAGTTGTGCTTAGTTTGGTACTTCTTTTGGAGTCTTGTTTCTGCTTGTCAAATAATCAAAAGCAGTTTTAAATGTTTGCTAAATTTCAAAGACTATTTATGGAAGAATTTGCTTCCTCTAAAAATCGAATTTGAGAAGCAGCAAAAAGATAATTTATATTTATTTACAAAATTTCAATTTTTCTTATAATCATGTTTAAAATATACTTCATATTTATTTATTTTATTATAATAATAATTGAGAAATCAAAATATTGTACATTGATGATACACATAAAATAAATTAAATTGATTTAAGGTTGCATATTTATACTTTGGGAAATTGGCGCAAATAATTCAAATAAATTGGGTTTTGTTATGAATAATTGAGAATAATTTGGTGGTTATGAATTATGAGGAATAATTTGGTGGAGGAATAATTTGGTAAAAGATGTAATTATTATATGTGAATGACTATTATACCTGATTTAAATTATATAATTACTGGTTGTATGCAATTCAAATTTTCACATAAATAGAGCTGATTATTAATGAAATTCATTCACGAGATTCCTTAGAATTCATTCTCTAAATTCTCTCTATTATTTCTATACTTTTATAACATCGTTATCAAAGATCTAGCCTCAAATTTATTTGAGTAATATGAAGGAGTATGCTCTACAAGTTGCTTTTATAGATGATCTTCAGATCGTAAACCTAATTATTATAAATAACCTAATCCATCTCCAATCAATACTTATCTTTCTTTTCTCTCTTATCTTTTCCCCACTTTCTCACGCCTCACTCTCTCTATCTTCTCAATCACTCACGTAAAACATTTATGCAGAGACAAAGAGTTGTGCGCAATTCAAGAAGCAAATGGAGAAATACGCAGACGTTCAATCGCTTCTCCTAAGAAAAAGGAAAAGGTATATATATTATATTACTTTATACTATAATAATATATTAAACTATAATATTCATTTTCGAGATATAAGGAGCATACATTATCAAAATCAAATTTTCTCGACTCCATTATACTCGATTTAACGAGAGCTTGATTTGACACCAACATTGATAGGGTAATAACTCGTTGTTTGAAATATGTTATTATCAAACTTTCAAAATTTACAAATTAGTACACCAACTTTTGAAAAAGTTACAAAATAGTCCTTGAATATTTTGATATTGATAAATTGAAGTAGAAAGGAGATAATTTTCCAATCGTAAAACATTGATAAAATATTTTTGACAATTTTACCTGCGAATTGAATGGACAATTTTACCCTTAGGGTAAAACCGACCTAATTTTGACGACAGTGAAAAATGGATAGAATATTCATGAAGAAATTCTAAATCCATTGATTATATAAAATGGCTTGAAGTCCATTTGAGTTAAAAGATCGAAATATTAATGTAACTCCCGAAGAGTTCAATTACATAATGTCTTATTACAGAAGGATAAGTGTGCTCTTGTAAGTAATGAGTATTTGTTCTAGAAGAACAAATCTGCTCCCGTAGAAGCAGTTCAATATTTAATTCTCGCACTTTATTTACTGCAATTTAATTACTGCAATACCTCCTACTTGATGATGGGTTCAACCGTCACTAAACGGAAGGTTTTATATATTTCTGCACTTTATATGCTAAGTGATGGGTAATACCTTCTACTAAGCAGATCCTACTCCTGAAGAAGTAGTTAAATATTATGCAATTTAATTCTTGCTATTTAAATTCCGTAAATTTATATTTATTGCAATAATTCCCATAAGGTAGGTTCGACCACCTATTGGAGGAAATTTAATTTCTGCAATTTAAATTTATGCACTTTATAGTTTGAGTATATTTCCAATGTGATGGGTAATACCACACGATTGGTGTGCATATTTCCAATGTGGTGGATTATACTACACGATTGGTTATAACGAATCCTACTCCAGAAGAAGTAGTTGATCAAATATTCTAATCATACTCTCGAAGAAGTAGACGATGAGAATAAAATTACTTCTTTATATATACCGAATATGAATGGAGAAAATTGAGCAAGTGGTACTTGAAGTTACCATTGGATAAATAGACGAAAGTAAAGTGCTGAATAGATCCCATGTTGATAAATCAAAGAAAATATATCGCATGAAAAGCTTACATGAAGTAATCTTATCGATGATATGAGATTATATTAATATGAGAATAAAATGCTCTTGAAGAAGCATAATCACTAGATTTATTTGAATAAAGCCAATATGATATTATTATTACTCCAGAAGAAGTACAAAACAGTCGAAGTGGAACATATTGAGAATATCAAAAGACGGCATTAAACACTCGAAAATATAGAAATGCAAAAAGAATATACATACTGAATCCATAAATGAGGGATGCGTCTCGAGAGTATAAATACTCCGTAACTCTGCCACCATCAACATTAGGATTCATAATGAAATATTTAAAGGATCCGAATTTCTTTTTCGCTTGACACGATGGTCCGTGACCGACGGACTGGGCTTCCATGATTCTTGAACATATGCATGAAATTTGATGAGTAGCTCATCAACAAGACTAGCAGAAATAAGTATTTTTCTCATTGAATGAGAGATAAACTTATTATTTACACTCGATCTAGAAACGCTAGTAAGCCATCAAAGAAATTATTAATATTCAACAAACCTATTGGTTTGACATGAAAATTCCACCGTACAACGAGGCTATATTGAATATTTCCTCCAGTGTGTTGTAGCCGCCTGGAAGGACAATGAAAGCATCACTATTATTCATCATATACATCATGCAGTTGTGGATGGATTGCGCTTGTAGCACCAACCCTGCTGGACCCATGGTAGAACTGGCTCCAATTCGAGTATTAGATCCAACTAGATGGAAAGGTATTACACTCGAAACTCTTATTCCCCATGATGGTGCGGCCATTATAAGTCTAGCTAAAAGTTTGTTGTTGGTTCCTCCATATAGTATATTGATTTCTTGTCTCCCTAACTCTTTTGCGAGTTGGTTTGCCATATCCACATATTGGATATGACCTACCAGTTTAGATCCACCAAGAATACATACGGTTTTTAATCAAGCGAGGTAAAGTCGACTTGTATGAGATGATTCTAAAATCTCCATATCCATCTCTACTCCTATCTCTCTTTTTGCACTCTACTTTTAATGTATGAACATGAGAGATATATGAATCCCTCTATTTAAAGAAAAATTTTCAAACCAATAATTGAGTGCACTATTTACTTTTTGACAAATATGAAAGAGAAAAAAAAATTGCAGAAAATTTTTTTTAAGTGAAAATGACATATATCTGTCGGTAATTGAAAAATAATATATATATACATATATATATATATCTTAAAATCGAAAAACAATATTTACAATTACAAGAAATATATTGATCTTTGTTATTACACCGAGCTTTCTTACATAAATATGGGAAAATCATTATGCTAAAATTTTCTACTAAATTTACAAACAGGATCTTCTAAAGTAAGTTTTTCAAGACTGTAACGCGTTTGTTGATCTTTGAATTTGGCCCATAAGGCCATTAGCTCACCTTTGCGTGTCCACTAGGATGTGTCTCAAGAGCCTCTTGAATATCATCCAAAGGCTCCTTACTCAATCCATCCTTAATGAATGCTATTTTATCTTCTCGATTTACGGACAAGTACCCCATGATTTACATCGAGTGTCACATGTCCATCGAGCACACTTGTAGCATCCTCCTAATCTTTTTGCTCTCCGTTTCTTTGAAAAACTACTTTTACCCATACCAGGCATGTATTTAGAAGGAATTGAAACCTCACCAGATAATCGAACCTTTGCTTCAATCAAGCATCGGATATCTTGTGGGATACCCTTATTCATTAGCATCCTTAATCTTTCCAGTCTACATCGATAAATCCTTTTTAGGATTTTGATCGGTAGTGATGGATAGTATTTTCGAAGATTTGAGAGCATATGATCCATTATAATGTATAAACCCTTGTTAGGATGAATTTTGCAATAATTTTGATGATTTATTTATAGAATAATACGACGCGTATGAAATAAGACTCGATTTTAAATAAATAATATGAAGCGTAAGAGCTACGATTTGAATTAAATAATAGCCGGATGTGATGCGTATGAGTCAGAACTCTGTTTGAACAGTAGTAGACAATAATGTCACCAAAAGATGATGGAATATGTCGGTGAATTGTTTCTATGATAAATCATATTGAGCACTATACAGATACTAGTGAAATCGATATAAGAATTTACTGAACTAGAAGTTCAATAATACTCGTTTGCAAAACCGGACTGACCATCCCGGTTTAAATAATTATTGAAATCAATATTTCAAGTGAAGAATTAAAAATTCTTCAATGATTGTTCTCGATAAATGATGAAATCATTACTAGCCAATATTGGGAATAAATCCCAAATATATATGGAATAAAGGATGAGAAGTATGGGCCCACTCATCCTCCATGTGGACTACTAGATATTATGATATGGATCCACTAGATAGTCACATGTGTATATGATTCGTAATTTGAAATTTACGAAATATTTGCTCACGGTATGAGCATGATTTTCAGATTTAATGATAAAGCTAGTAAATGTATATCCCAATACTTGAATAAATCCCTGAAGGATTTGAGTATGCGCATACAAGTGGGATATTATATGGCAAATTATTTAAAGTCCTCAAATAAATTGCCGATATCGAGAATAGAATGCAAACGGTCTAAATTCCCATATTAAGGCTGAATGATGAGAACATATATGATTAAAATCATACCAACTGTATGAGTTTTGGTGTTCTAAATTTTCTCAGCATGAGGGGGAGTATTAAAGGTTGAAAATAATATGTGAAATGCATCATGTTATATCCTCGAAATTGAAATACGAACTTGAAGTTCAAAGATGCATGAAAGGCTATGAACAATCACATATATCAGCTACGATGCTTTGATAAGTTAGCACGCTAGAAGCGTTGATATTTCCCCAATCATATATATCAAAGCAAATTATAAAAGATGGTCTTAATAACGGAGGCATATACTCTTGAAGAGTATATAGACATAACTATATTGTATAATCCTACAAGAGGATTGATAATGAGATATCTCGATAAGTTATGTCGATATGGGGAAAGAAATGAAATTGAAAAGTGTCGACACGATATGAAAATGTAGCGCTACATATGATCAATGATAATGAAAATATTGAGATATATTGAAGATGATAAATGGTGAATGTGAAATCCTTAACTTATGAGATGATGAGATGATGATGACTAGTGCTCAAGTTTAAAGATAAGCATGGTGGTCATTATATGTTGCATGCTCATGAAAGTTAAATTACCGATCGTGTGTGTAGAAATAGAAAAGGAAATTAAAGGATCGGATGAGCTAAACCCGTGTTTATGAGTACCCTAAAGGGTGAGCTAAGCCCCTGGGAATGAAATAACCTATTAAGTGAGTATTAAATGTTAAATGATATATTTTAAGTGTTAGTTAGTTATGAAGGTTTACTTATATGTTTACATGTTTTTACGATGAATTTATATGCTTTAAATTGTGTATTTGGAGACATGTGTTCATGGTGAATGTTTTGTAGTTGTGTAAGAAAATTGATGCACTCTAAATGAACGAAGAGTATAAAATCAATGTATATGATACTCATACAAATGTATGAAAGATTTTGAAATGCTTGCAGCATACTTGTATAAAATACGCGTTGCACTCTTTTTTCCTTGACTGAGGTTTTATCCCATTGGGTTTTCCTAGCAAGGTTTTTAATGAGGCAATTTTAAAGGCGTATTCACATGAATAATGTACTCTTTTTCCTTCATTAGGGTTTTTCCCACTGGGTTTTTCCTAATAAGGTTTTAACGAGGCATATTCATGGTATATTGAGAACGATAGGAGAAATTGATACAGTGTATCTATTGGATCAAGTTATAATGGAGCTAATGCTTTAGATCCAAACGATGATGATATTGAAATCATTTACTGTAAGTAAAGATATCGATTCTCAAGATATGAAATCAAACGGAGCAGCTGTACTCTTTTTCCTTCGATCAAGTTTTTTCCCACTGGGTTTTCTTGACAAGGTTTTAACGAGGCAGCACATGAATACTCCTATACCGCTGGAAGACATCAGGGGGAGCAATGTTTTGATGAAGCAGTATATAACCACTCCAAGCTATCCTGCAATCGGTTTGGAAGTTTTTTTTTCCCACTGGGTTTTTCTCCAAACAAGTCCAGAAGACATTTGTATTAATAGTCATTCAAGGGGGAGTGTTATGAATAATTGAGAATAATTTGGTGGTTATGAATTATGAGGAATAATTTGGTGGAGGAATAATTTGGTGGAGGAATAATTTGGTAAAAGATGTAATTATTATATGTGAATGACTATTATACCCTTGATGAAATTATGTAATTACGGTTGTACCATTCGAAGTTTTCCTATAAATAGGGCTTCAGTTATTAATGAAATTCATTCCTGAGAATTCATTCTCTCTAAATTCTCTCTATTATTTCTATACTTTTATAACAGGTTTGCTGTGAAATTGGTCTGAAATAAAAACAAGGTAGCATAATTGGTCCAAAAAAATTTTGGTACACGTTTGGTCTTGTTGGATAGATTTCTCCATTTTTTCCCATTAGTTGAGCCGGCGAAATTTAATTATTTTTATTTCGTCATTTACCATAGGGCATTTGGTCATTTTCCACTTAAGGTAAATAAATCATAATTGCAATTAAATCCATAAGTTTGAAACATCCATAAATGAGTCCAAACTTTTAGTTAAATTAAATAATTTTACCTTTTATATTTTATATATATTTATTTGGTCTATAATTAATTTTATCAAATTAATTTTATACTAATTAAATAGCTTTTATCGAAAATTTTCAACATAGTAATATTTATTTGCATTAATATTGTAACTTTTCAAAATATTCTTTTAAAGACGTGTACATTTTGACTTTAACTAATAATTAGTAATAAATTTAATTATTGTTATGAACTCGCGACCCACGAGGAAAGAATCTATATATATTTTAATGATGTGAATGACTATTATGTCCCTGATGAAATTATGTAATTACGATTGTGCCATTCGAAGTTTTCCTATAAATAGGGTTTCAGTTATTAATGAAATTCATTCCTGAGAATTCCTTAAAATTCATTCTCTCTAAACTCTCTCTATTATTTCTATACTTTTATAACACGTTATCAGCACGAGTCTCTAGCCACTAATTAATATGAAGGGAATATGCTCTACAGTTGCATCTTATAGATGATCTTCTGTATCAAAAACCTTAATATTAGTTAGATTATAAACTTCATCACTTCTCTTCTCATTCTTCCGATTTGATACTGAAATCGTTTGGCTGATTCTATTGTTTGGTATGCCGACAAGATTGGTTCTGCGGGAAAACACGTATCAACCCTTCCGTGTTGATGCCGGCGTAGATTAACGTTGTTGCTTATGGGAGAAGATGATTGGCTGTGGCTTGATTCAGTGGAGCATTAAAATATCTGTACAAGTCAAATTGATATGAACGCAAGGTTCTGCATCTTCTAGTAAACAAAAACAATTTCAGAGCACAAATATATATTATATTATATTATATTATATTATATTATATTATATTATATTATATTAAACTATAATATTCGTTTTCTCGAAATATAAGGAGCATACATTATCAAAATCAAATTTTCTCGACTCCATTATACTCGATTTAACGAGATCTTCAATTTGACACCAATATTGATAATATAACAGTTCATTTTGAAATATATCAAAATTTTAAAATTTATAAATTAGTATCCAAACTTTGAAAAATTAAAAGATGGTTCTTGGACTTGTGAATATTTACGTATTAATGCTTATAATATCAAAACTTTATAAAGAGGTATGTGCAGCGCCACGCACTTTGCCAGTAAGATCGCCAAACAAGCTATATTGGCGGCGGCGAAAAAGAAATCCGATCTACTAGTTTACTTTGATGATAATTATATTTTGAAGAAATAGTTAGAACAAATTTTCTTCTATAGATATTTAATTCTTGCACTTTATTTATTGCAATTTAAATACTGTAATACCTCCTATTTGATGATGGGTTCAACCATCACTAATCAGAAGGTTTTATATATTTTTGCACTTTATATGCTAAGTGATGGGTAATACCTTCTACTAAGCAGACCCTACTCCTGAAAAAGTAGTTAAATGTTATGCAATTTAATTCTCGCAATTTAAATTCCGTAAATTTATATTTATTGCAATACTTCCAATAAGGTAGGTTCGACCACCTATTGGAGGAAATTTAATTTCTACAATTTAAATTTATGCACTTTAAATTTCGCATATATTTCCAATGTGGTGAGTTATATCACACGATTGGTATGCATATTTTCAATGTGGTGAGTTATATCACACGATTGGTATGCATATTTTCAATGTGGTGGGTTATACCACACGTTTAGAATACTTATTACAAATGTGGTTGGATTAAACCCCACGATTGGATAACTGATTTATATATGTTCGATATGAATATTCTATTGATATTAAAGAAGGGATTTGAGCAAGTGATGCCGGAATTTGCCGTTATATGTATTGATAAAATAAAATTGCTCAAAGAATCCCATTGTAATAAAAGAGAAAGAAAATATACCGTGGTGAAAAATCTCATTACGAGATTAGTATATTTTGATATGATGAAAAATGCTCTTAAGAAGCATTTAATAAAGAAATGTTCATTTTCCACGTTTTTGAATATTGATGGAGAAAATTGAGTAAGAGGTATCAGAAATTATCATTGGATAAATAGATGAAAAAAAAATGCTCAATAGATCTCATATTGATAAATCAAAGAAAATATATCGCATTGAGAGATTATATGAAGTAATCTCATCGATGATATGAGATTGTATTAATATGAGAATAAAATGCTCTTGAAGAAGCATAATCACTAGATTTCTATATTTGAATAAAGCCAATATGATATTATTATTATTACTCCAAAAAAAGTACAAAACAGCCGAAGTGGAACATATTGAGAATATCAAAGATGGCAATAAACACTCGAAAATATAGAAATGCGAAAAGAAAATAGATATTGAACCCATAAAGAAATGGTGCGTTTCGAGAGTATAAATACTCCGTAACTTTGCCACCCCCAACATCAGGGTTCATAATGAGATATTTAAAGGATCCTAATTTCTTTTTCGCTTGACACCAGTTGTCTGTGACCGACGGACCTGGGCTTCCACAGATTCTTGAACATATGCATGAAATTTGATGAGTAGTTCATCAACAGTACTAGCAGAGATAAGTATTTTTCTCGCTGAATGAGAGATAAACTTATTATTTACACCCTGATCTAGAAACGCTAGTAAGCCATCAAAGAAATTATTAATATTCAACAAACCTATTGGTTTGACATGAAAGTTCCACTGTGCCAACGAGGCTATATTAAATATTTCCTCCAGCGTGTTATAGCCGCCTGGAAGAATAATAAAATCATCACTATTACTCATCATGTACATCAGGCAGTCGTGGATGGATTGTGTTTGTAGCATCAATCTAGTTGGATTAATGACATTTCCAACTCCAATTCGATTACTGTCTCCAATTCGATGAAAAGGTATTACACTTGACACTCTTATCCCCCATGATTGTGCGCCCATCGTAAGACTCCTTAATAGTTTGTTATTAGTCCCTCCATATAGTATATTGATATTTTGTTTCCCTAACTCTCTTACAAGTTGGTCTGCCATATCCACATATTGGATATGACCTACTAGTCTGGAGCCACCAAAAACACATATAGTTTTTATCTGGCGAGGTGAAGATTGACTTACATGAGATGATTCTAATATCTCCATCTCCATCTTCACCTCTATCTCTCTCTTTCAGCGAATGAATGAGAGATATATGAATCCCTCTATTTAAAGGAAAATTTTCAAACCAATAATTAATTGCACTATTTACTTTTTGACAAATATGAAAGAGAAAAAAGTAGAAAAATTTTAGTGAAATGACATATACCTGTCGGTGATTGAAAAATAATATATATACATATATATATCTTAAAAATTGAAAAACAATATTTACAATTACAAGAAAAACATTGATCTTTGTTATTACACCGAGCTTCCTTATATTAATTTGAGAAAATTATTATACTAAGTTTTTCTACTAAATTTACAGACAAGATCTTTTGAAATAAGTTTTTCTAAACTATTACGTGCTCGTTCATCTTTGAATTGGGCCCATAAGGCCATAAGCTCACGATGCACGTATCCACTAGGATGTGTCTCAAGAGTCAGTTGTATATCATCCAATGACTCCTTACTCAATCCATCCTTAATGAATGCTATCTTATCTTCTCGGTTACTGGACACGTACCCCACAGATTTACATCGAGTGTCACATGTCCACCGAGCACACTTGTAGCATCTTCCTAATCTTTTTGCTCTCCGTTTCTTTGAAAAACTACTTTTACCCATACCAGGCATGTATTTAGAAGGAATTGAAATCTCACCAGATAATCGAACCTTTGCTTCAATCAACCATCGGATATCTTGTGGGATACCCGTATTCATTAGCATCCTCAACCTTTCAAGCCTACTTCGATAAATCCTTTTTAGGATTTTGATCGGTAGTGATGGATAATATTTTCGAAGATTTGAGAGCATATGATCCATTATAATGTATAGACCCTTGTTAGGATGAATTTTGCAATAATTTTGATGATCTATTTATAGAATAATACGACGCGTATGAGATACGACTCCGCGTTAAAATAGTAACATGAAGCGTATGAGGTACGACTCTATAAAGCGTAAGAGCTAAGACTCCGCAGTTGAACAGTAGCCAGATGTGATGGGTATGAACTGTAAATCCGTGTTTGTACAGTAGTAGACAATAATGTGACCAAAAGATGATTGAATTGTTTCTATGATAAATCATGTTGAGCACTATACAAATACTAGTGAAATCGATATAAGAATTTACTGAACTAAAAGTTCAATAATACTCGTTTGCAGAACCTGATTGACCATCCCGGTTCAATTGATGTAAAGAATTATTGAAATCAATATTTCAAGTGAAGAATTAAAAGAATTCTTTAATGATCGTTCTCGATAAATGATGAAATAATTACTAGCCAATATTGGGAATAAATCCCAAATATATCTGAAATATATAAAGGATGAGAAAAATGGGCCCACTCATCCTCCATGTGGACTACTAGATATTATGATATGGATCCACTAGATAGTCACATGTGTATATGATTGGTAATTTGAAATTTATGAAATATTTGCTCACGGTATGAGCATGATTTCCAGATTTAATGATAAAGCTAGTAAATGTATATCCCAATACTTGAATAAATCCCTGAAGGATTGAGTATGCGCATACAAGTGGGATATTATGTGGCAAATTATTTAAAGTCCTCCAATAAATTGCCAATATCGAGAATAGAATGCAAACTATATAAATTCCCATATTAAGGCTGAATGATGAGAACATATATGAGTTTTAGTGTTCTAAATTTTTTTAGCATGAGGGGGAGTATTAAAGGCTGAAAATGATATGTGAAATGCATCATACTATATCCTCACAATTAAAATATGAACTTGAAGTTCAAAGATGCATAAAAGATGCTATGAACAATCACATATATCAGTTAAGATGCTTTGATAAGTTAGCATGCCAGAAGCGTTGATATTATGAGATTTCCCCAATCATATATATCAAAGCAAATTATAAAAGATGGTCTTAATAACGGAGGCATATGCTCTTGAAGAGTATATAGACATAACTATATTGTGTAATCCTACAAGAGGATTGATAATGAGATATCTCGATAAGTTATGTCGATATGGGGAAAGAAATAAGATTGAAAGTGTCGACACAGTATGAAAAGAAAACGCTACATATGATAGTGCGGATATTGAAATCCATCGGAAAATACCGATGCTAAAATATATGCCCTTATGATTAAAGTGTTCATGTACGGGTTTAATGAGAAATGAGAATGAAACTCTTGAAGAGGTTTCAAATGTATTATTGTATCGATTGCATTCAGCACCAAAATATCTACATTGATATTGTTGAGAAATTCATATGCTGTACTCTTTTCCTTGATTGATGTTTTTGTCCCAAAAGGGTTTTTCTCAAACAAGGTTTTTAATGAGGCAGTCCAATCTCAACTAATATGAAATCTCCAGTAGAGATTTAGGTATATATCTCGATATAGTGAGAAAATGAGATCGAAGCTGTCGATTGCATAGAAGCACTGAATATAACATGATATTATATAATATCTAAATTCCATTCACGTGGAAATGAATGAACCGTATCAACTAATGTATATGATACTTATATAAATCCATGAAAGATTTTGAAATGCTTGAGGCATACTTGTATAAAATACGTGTTGCACTCTTTTTCCCTTGACTGAGGTTTTATCCCACTGGGTTTTCCTAACAAGGTTTTTAATGAGGCAACTTTAATGGCGTATTCACATGAATAATGTACTCTTTTTCCTTCACTAGGATTTTTTCCACTGGGTTTTTCCTAATAAGGTTTTAACGAGGCATATTCATGGTATATTGAGGACAACAAGAGAAATCGACACAGTGTATCTATTGGATCAAGTTATAATAGAGACAATGCTTTAGATCCAAACAATGATGATATTGAAATCCTTTACCAGAAGTAAGGATATCGGTCCTCAAGATATGAAATCAGATGGAGTAGCTGTACTCTTTTTCCTTCGATCAAATTTTTTCCCTCTGGGTTTTCTTGACAAGGTTTTAACGAGGCAGCACGTGAATACTCCTATACCGCTGATAGACGTCAGGGGGAGCAATGTTTTGATGAAGCAGTGTATAACCACTCCAAGCTATCCTGCAATCGGTTTGGAAGTTTTTTTCCCACTGGGTTTTTCTCCAAACAAGTCTAGAAGATATTTGTATTAATAGTCATTCAAGGGGGAGTGTTATGAACTCGCGAGCCACGAGGAAAGAATCTATATATATTTTAATGATGTGAATGACTATTATGTCCCTGATGAAATTATGTAATTACGATTGCGCCATTCGAAGTTTTCCTATAAATAGGGCTTCAGTTATTAATGAAATTCATTCCTGAGAATTCCTTAGAATTCATTCTCTCTAAACTCTCTCTATTATTTCTATACTTTTATAACAATTATTATATTGTATGTTCAGAAAGTTTTAGTAGGAGTATCTCACTATAAAAAAATATATACCAGATGTAAAATATAAAATAAATAAATAAATTTCAACAACCAACCCCAAAAAATTGATGAAACAAGGGGCGTCCCTCATTCATCCCCCATTCTCCTCCACTACAACTCTGCCACCGTCAGGAAATGATGGGGTCGCTGTATCTCACAGTGAAGCTACCAAAGGCTTTACCTAACATTCATGGTCATCGCGGCCCTAACTCTCGTTGGTCTCTACGAACTACTGTCGAAACAAGAGATCGCCACTGCTAATTCGAATAGTTACGTACTAATGGTTGACGGATTATCCCCTTCGCTAGTCCTAGGCCTTGTTCTCCTCTCCTCAATATAAATCAACATAATTTTTATCAATTTTTTCTCTCATCATTTATAACCACTCATTCAATTATTTAATATATTTTCTTCAAATTTCAACCACACATTCAACACATATATCAAAAAAATTAACTGTAACACCCCGACCAAAATTGTCCCAACCTAATTTATATGTGTATGATGGATTCGTGACATGATTGGAAGTAGATGAGGTAGGTCGGAAGTCGAAACGGCAGCCGGAATGGAAAGAATTGGAAATGTCAGCAGAACCAGGATTTACGGTCGTAATTTGTTGAGTTGAGAAAGGTTGGTTGGCACCAAGTCTCGGTAGGCCGCATGTCCAAGTTTGCGGCCGCAGAAGTGAGGTTACGGTAAGGGTCTGAGATTACCGTACATTTGGGAGTTACGGCCGTAACATGGAAATTTACGGCCGTAAATGTAGGTCGGCAGAATGATGTTCTAGACTATTCCAGTCGGTCAAACACGGTTTTAAGGTCCCCAATTCATGTCTAAGCCTCCAAAAACACCAAAGAGCATTTCTAAAGGATCCCTAACCCTTCCTACCTTGGTTTGATCTTCATTCACCTAATTCTATACTTGTTGGGGAACTAGAGCAAGGGAAAGAGAAGGAAAGGAAGAAGAGGAAGTGTCCAACCAATTCATTAGCTTGATTTCTTATCTTTTGAGGTAGGTAGTAGATGAGTAGATATATGTGTTATCATGTGCTATATGTGGATTGACTATGTTAGATAATGTTATGGTGTGATGCTATGTGAAGGAAGCTATAGTATGCTATATTATGTGAAGAGATAGGTTATGTTATGGTTGGGTTTGCTATGCTATGTTAGAATATGTTAGATGATGTTATGTGTGTTATGCTATGTTTCAATGGTAGATGCAAGATGAGCTATGATATGATGAAGAGCATATGAAGCTAAATGGTAAGAGGATGACGTATGTATAACATGAAAGTATGATCAATGCATATGTGAGTTGAAGATTGTGTGCTTACAATATGTATGTTGTTACGGGCGGTCTAAAGCGTAAAAGAACATTTAGACGACGGCCCACGGCGCCCCAAAGAGTAAAAGAACGTTTGGGGGACGGCTATTACGACGGCACCGCAAAGAGTAAAAGAACCTTTGCAGGACGGCCAATGATATAATGATGTTACGGCGCCTTGTAAGCACATGATCTGCAACCGGGCCCAAAAGTATGAACACGGCATGCATTAGCATTTGCATCTATTGCCTACTGAGTCCCCGTGACTCATTATGTTGTATGTTGATGTTTTATGTGCAGGCGGTGGTGGAGAATCCTCCCGAACGTGATGCGGGGTGTGAGGAAGAAGGGGGAAACCTAAACATCCTGCGGCCGCGTTTTGTTTTGTTTATGTTGTAATAGTTAGGTGAACGGACAAAAATGCTTTTGATTGTATGTAAATGCTTCCGCTTTCGAATATATAAAAGGAAATGTATTTCGTGTGGGTAAGAAAAGGCGGGTCGTTACATTAACTTTATCACTAATCAAACAATCCCCTAGTCCCCGTTCACGTTGTCATAGCCGCCATTAAAATTTTAAAAAAAATAAAAAAAATAGAGTTCTTGTTGTAAATTATGGAGATTTTCTGCTCCATCGAATGGGATTTGACAATAAAGAAGAAGAAAAGGAAAATGGGGAAAAGGTATGTACAATTTACTTAGTCTCTATAGATTTTTTTATAGTGAGATACTCTTATTAAAATTTTATGAAGGTACAATATACAGTTAAACTTCGATAAAGTAATACACTTGGACCAAAAAAAATATTCATTTAGCAAAGTTATTTATTTATCGATAAATGAATAAATTATTCATTTATTGATAAATAAATATTTATTATTTTAGAGAGAGCTTTGCAATATAAAAAATATATATTGTATGTGGTGAGAAAAATCAAAAGACACTAATCAAAATATTATTTGAATCTAGAAAAACTCAAAAGTTTTAGTGAAACTTAATGTCTCTAAAAACTAAGGCCTTGTTCTATTCAACATAAACCAACATAAATTTTATCAATTTTTTCCCTTTCATCATTTACAACCACACATTCAATTATTTAATATATTTTTCTCAAATTTCAACCACACATTCAACACGTATATCAAAAAAATTAACTTTATCACCAATCAAACATACCTTAAGTTCATGTACGTACATAACAAATGATCCTGAATCAGATGTTAGTAGCATTGTCCCAAATGTGTTGTCAAAAGAAGCATTTCAAGCAATAGTCACCTTAAGTAATTGCTTGTTACAACACGAGCAAAATATTTCGGAAGTTGTGTATGCTCTACAAAAAGTTAAGGATGGGGTTCATTTTGGTTTAGATGGAGAAAAAAAATCAACTATAGATGCATATTTTCAAAAGGAATGATTATTGCACGGGTATTGTTGATTGATTAAAAGATTTTGGTCTACTATATATATATATATATATATATATATATATATATATATTCTCAATGAAATCCAATAATTATTACTTTATATTTTTATTGGGCTCTTAAGGATTCAATTTTTTCATTACTTAATGCATTTAGCGATGTTATTACTTTAGTCCATTGGCCTAAGTTGGGACCGAAAGAAATTATTATATAATCTAGGTTATTACTTTATCGAATATTACTTTATCGAGGTTTAACTGTAATAATTAAATTTATTATTAATTGTTAGTTAAATTTAAAATGTGAATATTTCTCATACAAAAGAAAATTTTGAATAGTTATGATATAAATGCAAGTAAATATTGCTATTTTGAAAATTTTTGATAAAACCTATTTAATTAGTACAAAATTAATTCGATAAAATTAATTATGAAACATATATAAAACATAAAACATAAAAGTTAAAATTCTTTAATTTAACTAAAATTTTAAATTAATTTATGCATGTTTCAAACTTATGAATTAAATTGTAATTGTGATTTATTTCCCCTAAGTTCAAACTGACCAAAATAGCCCATGGGAAATGACAAAATAATAATAATAAAATTTCATGCACTCAACTAATGGGGAAAGATGCACAGAATCCATCTAAGAGGATCAAACGCACGCCAAAAATTTTTTTGGGACCAATCATGACCTTTTTTTTTTAATTTCGGACCAATTTCACAGTAAACATAATTTATTTGGACTATTTGCACCAATTTCCCTTATACTTTTTAATTTATATTTTGTAATAATAATTTATGAAATTTGACACGATGACAAAAAATTGAATATGAAATTGTATATTATTTTTAATATAAAATTATATATATATATATATATATATATATATATATTAATGAAAAGTTAATTGAATACAAATTAAATAATATAATAATCATTTTTTACATGATAAAAGTAATTGTCATTTTAGGTAATTATATATTAATACAACGATAATGTATGTATTGTTGTCAAACAGTTAAATATTGTTTTTAAAATAGACAGCGCTTTTAAAAAATAATTTACTCAACACTTAACTGATTCTTCTAACATCTATTTTTCCCTTCCGTACAACAAGAGCTGATTCTCCTATCAGCACAGCAACACCAAACTAAGCATTAAACACAACCCTTTCCAAATTATTTGATTTGAGTTGAGAAACCAAATAGTGGCGTGCTTTAAGTAACTAACTTTAAACACAGTGATGTCGTGTTACGAGTAATGTTCATTTTTTTACTAGGGGAGAACAAAGTGTGTTCAATGCTAATGTAGCAGTGCCATATCATCGAGAGTGATGAAATGACATTGTCACATCATCATTTTAAATATATAAAGTGTTGATGTGGCAGCAACATTATTTTGAAAAGATTGAATAGAAAACTTATTTGATTTGTATTTTTTAAAAATACTAAATTGGCACAATTAAAATTACATATTGGTCCCAAACTTCTGAAAATGTTTAACTTTACCAACATCTTAACAAAACCCACCCCCGTCTAGTTACGGAACCACTAGATAAGAAATAAAATGTTAGGTGAGTCAGAAAACTTCAAGTATGTCCAATAGGGAGACTAATTTGGGGTTACATTCCATTATTATTTTTTTCTCTTAGATTTTATATTTGTAGAGTGACCATCATGATATATTGCGACAAACAAAAAAAATGTAAAATAATGTAACATCTAAAATTACAATAAAAATTTTTAATAAAATAGTATGTACCTAAACTATGTGAAAGTTAAAAGAAAAGGGGACAAAAAAGGATTTGGTAGATGAAAAGTCAAACCAATGAATTGTTTAAAATTCATAATAATAATAATAATAATAATAATAATAATAATAATAATAATAATAATAATAATTAAATGTTAAGTAAGCATAGATATAAGTGTAAAATTAAGAAATAAATTGGGATAAATTGGGGAAATAAAAAAATTCCACTTCATTGCCCCTTTTATATACTAGCATTTCTCCAGTGCAATGCACGTGACGATTAAAATTATTTATTTACATAAAATAATATTGATATAAAATAAAAATAATAAAATATATAATATTATAGATTTCAATAATGCTTTGCAAATTTTGATTCGAACTATTATCTTGTAAAAAACTATTATATTAGTTATTATAATTGATGATTTTATGGAATAACAAAATATTTGGATTAAAATTTAGACAATACTTATTTTAGCAAAAAGAAATGCCCATAGTTTTTCCAAAATTTTTAGCATCAACATCATTCAAGTAGTTAGGCCGCGACAATATTTTTAAACTCAGATTTTTGAATATTAGGTTTTGAAGAATTTATGCGAAGTGGATTGCATATTGTATGAAATGATAAAATCTTTATACAAAATATTTATAAGTGAAATTATGCATATTGAATTTTTTATTACAAAAATTTTTGTAGAATAATTGAAAAAAATTTTAAAAATCACTAATGTATGCAATACTAAATATTAAAAAAAAATTTAAAAATTAATTTTTGATTACATGTAATTTTTTCCATAAAAAATGAAGGGATTATTATATGATAATTTTAGCAATTATTTTTTTAAGTGGCTTGTGATATAGTGAAATGGGACATGAAAGTTATCATTTTCTATTTCTTTTCTAATTAGTAATTAGCTGTTTATTATAAATTTAATTATTTAATTACTCACTATTTAATTTTAAAAAAATTACCTACTATTTGGAACGCTCAAGCACATTACTCATGAAAACTATCTAAAATTACCACTTTTAACTGGTTGAAAATTAAATTTTAGTTTTTTATACAATTTTTTAATTATGTAAAAATATTTTTTTATAAAATTGAAAATAATTGCCTACATGGCACTATGCCAAATTGGCACGTCAATTTTTGTTAATAAGAATATATATATATATATATATATATAATATTAAAAAATTAGAATATATATAGAAAATGTTTATTTTTATTTTTTGAATTAATTTAATAGGTACTATAAGTTGTAGTTTTAATCTCTTATCACATTTTTATTTATGTATGCAGTACTAAATATAAAATAATTCAAAAATTATATATGTTAATTCAAAAATTAGAATACATATAAAAAAAATAAAATACATATAAAAACAAAATAAGGAAAATGATACCGAATAAGGAAAGTAAAATAAATTCAATAATAAAAGCAATTAACCCCAAAAAACCAATGTCAAACATGGCATTGCTATCTAGGCACTTTGCCTATGTGGCTCTTTTAAATTTATATATAGTTAGATAGTAGATAGATAGATAGATAAAGTTTTGATATGGCAGTGCAACTCATCATGGATGCTGATGTGGCACTGCCACATCAATGGGGTATACTTTACTCTTTCGCGCTCTTTGGTGAGAGGAGGAGGACATTACTTGGGATTGTTGAATGACGTGATAAAAAAAAATTATCATTTTGTCAGGGGGTTACTGTGACTACTATTGTGCTCATTCCAAAGACTCAAGAACCTGTTACATGGAAGGATTTCAGACCAACCGGTATGTGCAATTTCTATAGTAAAGTATTTTCCAAACTTGTGAACTCTAGGCTTGCACTTCTTCTTCCAAAAATCATATCAGACAATCAGAGTGGTTTTATCCGAGGAAGGAGCATCTTTGACAATATTCTTCTAGCTTTTGAACTGGCTTCTCAACTTCATAGAAAAGTGAGAGGAGGAAGTGTTATTCTCAAGTTGGATATGGCAAAAACCTATGACAAAGTTTCTTTCCATTTTCTGAATCAAGTTCTAGTCAAATTTGGATTTGATAAGACTTGGATTGACCTTGTCATGACTTGTGTCTAGAGTCCACTCTTCTCCATTCTTATCAATGGACAATTATCTGGCTTATTTTCAACAAGTAGGGGGTCACTCTCTCCTTCATTGTATTCATGAAGTAAAATAATAAAGCCCTTAAGTTCCTCAATCATCATAACCAGTCCACATGCAAAGTAAAGTTTTATTATTGTAACGGCTGGCAATGATATTTTAAATTTGACTTGTAGTTACCTACACTAGGTCCTTTTGACAAGAAAAATATCCAATAATACCCATACTGCCATACAACAAAATACAATACAAAAAGAACTGGTATCATTCCGAACTAAATTCATTGTCCAAAACTTTCTCTTCAGAACTTGTTAAAATCTAAGTTTTCTCAAAGGCAATCAAGAGGATTACATGTCACAGATCCTAGTTATGCCATATTTATTGAGAAGTAAACTATGTGGCAATATATCAATGAACTTAGAAGCATTTGCCAGCTTTGTTGCTTGTGTGATCTCATTGACATTTTTGAACATGCCAACAAATCTCTTTCAATTAAGCTAAATTATTCCATTATCGCACTTATTTTTCACATCACATTGACATTGCACAACTAAACATTGCATTAAAAAAATATATCTACACCTGCATATCTACTACAATTATCAATCATAACCAACTATATCCTGTTAGGAATTGCCCGATAAACATGCACAGCGGAAATATAAAATAGGCAATTCAAAACCGGATCTACTCGTCCCTTAGATGAGATCTGTGATTAGAGATTACCGATGTAGAAGCTGATTTCATGGAGAATCTCTTGTTTGTTCTTTCGTCTCCATAACCGTCCAATCGTCCGGCCTCTAATGGTGATCCACACGCCAAGACTCCTCTTGAATTACGAACAACTTCGTAGTGGGATGATCTCTCTCAATTTAGTGCTAGCTAATTGTAAAGAGAACTTACAGACAATGTAGTAATAATAACTTATGTATTATGGGGCTACATTGAGCTATTTATAGGTTTACAATAATCCTATTGGGCTTGTGGTTTCTTGAGCCACAAGATACCTCAACAGTCCAACTATTGGGCCTTGTACACCCCATAACTAACATTCTCCCACTTGGACAAGGTCCAATTCAAGGTCTGAGTACTTGACTTTGTGTGTGACCCATCGTGCTCCCACTCACAAAGGCAAGCGTCATGGTGTCACTATCTAATCTTATCGAGGATAGGATAAAGTGAAATCCCTATTTCGATTTATCATCGATTCACCTGCATCGATCGACCCATGTCGCCGTCCATGATTGACATCTAGCAATGTGTCATGGCAATCCATTTGACGGGATAAGTCATGTGAAAATGACGAAACCTTTACATGTGCAGTTACCATAGAACTATAATCCCTTCATCAATATAAACCCGATTGGTTCAGAGATATGGATTCACGTCAATCTCATTCAACCAACCGTATTATTCGCTCTCAACTCAACGTTGATTAAATCAGTGATTGTGATTGAAAACTCTATTCAATCCCACAATCCCACCTTGGCCAAGGAATTTATATCAACTTGATTGGGCGAAATGCAGGTTATAATCTCCCGTTACCCAGGAGCGATGAATCCTGTATTGAATACTCACAACCTTCATGCATTTCTCACTATACCCGTACGGCATTTCCAGTCAACCCCAATTAGAGTATCCTTCAATGTCCGCCAAAGTAAAGCGATCCGTGCATAAGATTCTATGATATTCTCAAGTCAAAGGACCAATTCCACACCGCGCATTAGAGATCAACTCTGACACAAGGATAACTATCCATGCAGTATCTCTAGGCGGGTCATCCAAATGCTTGTTCCACTAACGAAGCATTCACGTGTTCATCCGAATGTCTCCACATTCTAACTTGTGAGATCAGTTACTTTCTTCTTAAGAAAGAGATGCTACACATGCTAGTCTATCCGCAATAACAATATCCGTGTTTTGTTATTGCTACGACCAGGGACAATTTAAGAATAAGTGCCAAAAACTTTTATCTCACTATCACAACACCTTGTGATTAACAAGTTTTCCACATTTATTCTACGGACTCCATTATTTTAGTTGTTATGATAAAACAACGTAGATATGTAAAATAATAGATACCGCCATTCAAGTGCATCTATCAATTAGGTGTTTACGCATATCAATATCCAATGTAGATTGCAACACCACGCTTTTACACAATTAGATCCAAATACTATTGTATCTAATACATATAGCTTCAATCATGAATATGCTGTGACATCCACTATGTCAAGAGATCTTTTGTATTTATCCTCTTATCATTTTGTTGCATTATCTCTTCTAAAGAGATATGCCACCTTCAATACACACCTAGATCGTTGATGAGACTTAGGTTTCCTTTGCTTGTGCGATGGCTCCATTGTTATCTCAATCTCTATTGGATCAACAATGTTAGGAAAACATTCAAGTTCAATTAAGAACTTAACGATCTAAGCGCTTCTCTTGCTACTTCCAAAGTAAGTGTATTGAGTTTTAGTAGTTGTATTCATATGGAACCTTTCCAATTGATCATACTACTTTTATGAGTAACTATCTTTCCGAATTGGGATTAGTGTATAGTCTTTCAAGACCAAGAACCGACATTTGTGAATTTTGAATTCTTCGTTCAGATTCTCCATTAGAACATGTATTCAGTGCTTCTCAAGCATCTAATAATGTTTGTTGACCATTATTTAATGTTTCCTACATTGTTTTCTCGGAGATTTTCCCCTCCAAAACATGTGAAACATTTGATCTAGTACATAGTATCGCATGAATCTTATCTATGCGACCTCTCTCAACCGCGTTCTCCAACGCCTTTTGAAAGTGCAGTCCTATCCTTATAGGATAGAGTTCTCTCTCGAACTCTTTCAGGAAAAACCTTCTAAAGATTTCCTCTATGTACTTGGATTTAGATAGGTTGAACATTTTGTAGATCTATCTCCATAGATCTTTATCCCAAAATTACATGCAACCTTTTCTAAATCTATAATGGAGAAGACGTTGGACTTTCTCTGGAGATATCATTTTCTAATAACTCGTATCCATATACCGTATTAGAAATACGATTTCACTCCCACTAACTTCTCGTACACACTACTCATACTCATTTATAATAAAATCAAACTATTCGATTGTCTCATTAAAATGAAGTTTTTAGCTCCTCTTGGGTATGCTCATACACTTAATTTGATCTTATGAATTCAAAACTTTTATGTTGCATCAGATACAACGTGATCAAAATCAAGTTTTTGAAAACCATTTTTCAAACACGAGCATCTACGGTAGTTAGAATTCGAATTAATGATTATAGATGTGAATTTTGCTCTCAAATGCAACATTTGTCTTTGATTGCAACATTCAACATTAATCTTGTCTTGTGAGCATTACGATCCATGTTGACGGGATGTTTGTAAGTTAATTTACAAATTATAGGTCTAACCCACCCTGTAACCAAAATCCGAATTTTGATTTTAGTACATGGAGCTCACTTCGAATTCTAGTGTATCTATCTATACATTTTAGGTCAACAAGTTGACTTTACCATTTATAAACCACAGCCTTCTCATCATTGACTAGCAATACCATATTAATAGCCGCAAGATCACATCTTGCTATAGATGATCCTTTCCACGATCTATACGGAGCCAATGTGTTATAAATAACTTTTCTTCTTTACTAGTTTACACCTCATCAAATGAAGTTCAGCAACTAGTTCATCTAGTCGGTTGATCTCTATTGTGATTTCTTGAACTCTTTCAAGGTCTATCCTACTCCCACTGTCCTTTTAGGAAAACAATTTCTCAAAGATTAGATCATATTTCGATAAGATGATTCTAATCTTAAAAGTGAGAATAGTGATACTCAATAATATTTTATCTTGAATATCTATCAAGAGATTTAGTCTACGCTTCATCTAGCGTTATTGCTCAAAACTATTTTGAGTTTTATCTTCCAACTTAGATGGAACATTATTTAGTGTGTTACTTGCAATCTCTATTGCCCATCTTCAAAACAATTTTGCAAAGTGAATCGCTAGGTATAATGACAACATCGTATCATATTAATATGAACAATTTCTCTCACTATATACCATTGAATTAGTCATGTATATTCCCAAATTCACTGAACGAGAATCTCATTCTTCTAATTGTATCCTTAAATAATCTTCACTTGATTATATCGAAATGTAAGAATATTCCCAAGTAGCTCTCCTCTCTTACTTGAACCCTTTTGAACATTTCAAAACTTTTCATGCTTGTGATCCATCAAGTATAAGATACTATATACGGTATATAGTCCTCTTTAAGCTTGACAACGTTAGAGATGCTATTTTCCGACCTTACGTACATATCAACCCAATACATCAATATGAATTAGGGTTAACATATTTTGATGTCGGAATAGGATATAATTATCGTTATACCCCTTTTATTTTCTATTCCAATAATAAACCTTTTAGAAATCCAATATTCTTGATCTTATTTCTATAGTTGATTCCATTAAATGATTGTAAACAACTATTGTTGTTTATCTGAATGGATCAACTATTCATGTCCCAACATGAATAGAAATGATGTTCTTCATAAGAACGTGATCAAAATATTTTTCCTAAAACAAAATAAAGGATAACTTGAAAATAATAGGTCTTGAATGAAGTAACATTTACTTCTTTTCTTACTGTAGATCTCATTATCTTACTTTACAGTGAACTTTCCTATTTAAATCTTAATCGTATTTAAATATGGGATCTCCATCCGATATCCAATACATAAAAGATTTAAATACGGGCTTCGAAAATCTTCTCCAAGATTCTTCTATTCAATTGGTTATGCATGACTCACAGTTCCATACCAATCTTCTTTGTCTCTACAAAGTGTTATTGGCTTTGAATATGTCTTTATATACTTCAACTGTTAGTTTGATCTCGAAAATTCTTTCTCAAAGTTCCTTTGAGACTACTTCTAAGCCTCGTTAGGAGTTTCAAGATCAATCTTATCACATCGGTGGTATGTATAACAGTTTGGGCATATCAAACAGATTAGTGGATATTGGGAATCTTATTCACATCTTAATTCATAACAAATTATAATAGACTATTTGGTGATGAGAGTTGAAGAACTAAGTCAACATTTGACTTGTTGCCCATCAAGTCTCCAAATAGCATCTCGGATTTTTATATCGTTCATCATATGGATCAACTCCTTGACATGATCAATAACAACATAAATATCCATACCCACATGTGATATTTACAACTCACAATTGCAAGTATCATACATACTGCATTATGATCATCACATGATCTTTGTAAATTCATATTGTCCTAGCAAGACTATCTTGGTAGGTTATTCGGGATAATCTGTTTATGACATATCGTAAACTATATGTGAAAATAAATCTCACATTTACAATGTCAGTGTAAGAAAGTCCAGTGAGTGTGGTGACACTAAATTCACTTTTCATATTTGAGTACAGTACTCAAGTAGTTTCAGTGAGTTTGTCGGCATCAAATATGCTTTTCAAACTCAAAACATTACTCATAATATAATTAATAGAAATGATAATGGAATAATAATTAATAAATGCAATCTGATTAATCAAATATGGACTTTTATTTAATTAACAATACTCCCACTGAATCAATGATCCCCAACATTGATAGAAAACAAAATTTCAAAGTTTATCAGTAGGCTAGGACCCCATTTGCTCAATTAGAACCTTGAGTTACTCAACAAGCCCTAATTGTCATTCAGGTAGATACGCCTATCAATCACATCTCCATGTGACTCCTAGATCATCAAGCAGATAACAATTTATCTTGTACATCTTATGTATCAACTTGTTGTGCCTCTAAAGTTTATTTCCTTGAGTTACTCAACAAGAAATAAATTTTAGTTAAACTCGACCCAATGTTCAGAGGCATCACATGTCTCACAGTGAAGAACATTTCCGACGATCGAGCAGCCTTGAGTTACTCAACAAGCTGACTACGATTGTGAAAATCTAATTTTTCACCGTAACATTGGAAGGCGTGGATTAACGTTTAATCGTGAATTTAATACCATTTTAAGGATCAGTCTCATCAACAATATAATGCATAATAATAAACATCAACCATGCAACTATCAAGCATAATAAACTAGTGGATGATTATGGACGTATATCTATCTAGTTTTCCCGAGCCAAGAGAAAAACTAGTTGGTCAATTCCTAAGGGACAAGGTCTTCGTCCTTCGTTGGTTAACTCCGGTGATCTCCATCTTCTACTCCAACTCGTATCCTATACTAGTTGGCACATACGCCGTATCATACAGACTCGCAGGTCCAAAATTAAATTAAAATTAATTGGCACGCAGGCCCAAATTAATAATAGGCATGCAGGTCCCCAACAGAACGATAAGGAATAAAACCATACATCCATCCAATCATATTGGTTTGGTCCATAATCATCCAATAATATCTAATATTAAAAATTATATCAATTTCTAGATTTGGGTAATAACATTATTTGGCAAAACATTTTAAACCAATAAAGGACGGACCAAACGAATATTAATTAGTTAATCATATTAACTAATTAATAACTCATCAATTAAAATTATATAATTAATCTAATTAATTATTTAATTTTATCATGAGGAGGGAATTTAGAAAATAACTCTTTATTTTCCCAATCATATCAAAATTTAATTAGTTAATCACATTAACTAATTAATTACATATTAATAAAGTTTTATGATTAATCAAATTAATCAATTAATTTTATTAATAAGAGGGGATTCACAAAATAACTCTTTATTTTGTGAATTACTTTGGTCTGGTCCAAGATGATTCACAATATCCAATATTGATAAACAGTTCAATTTCTAGATTTATTGTGACGACGCGTATTGTTTAAACAATTTAAACAATCACGAAACAAAATTCTACGAATTAATCCAATTAATTTCATGTAACAATAAGTAATTAATCTAATTAATTACATGCAATAATAAATAATTAATCTAATTAATTAAATATCATTTGAGGCGGGTTATACAAAATAACACTTTATTTGTCATATACATTAAAGTCATACTTCAATGAAGATCTGCGAAAAATATTAGGGAGAAACCAAAAAGATAATTTCAAAAATTCAACTTTTTGTCGCAAATAATAATTTTAAATTGGAAATAAATGCTCGAAGTTGAATAATGGCGAGAAAATTGATAAATCTGATTTACCATGAATAGAAATTTTTATTTCAACCCAAGGACTTGTTTTCGCAATAAACTGAAAGTAGGGACTAACTTGCAGGTTTCTGAAACTTTCGGGAAAAGGGAATTCACTTCAATGAGATGGGGGCTCGGTGTGCAATTTCCAAAATTGCACACCAGGCCCTCGTCTTCCTCGTTGATCACCGCGGCTGTGGAACCCTAGGGTTCCACCGGAACCATGCCACAGCAGCAGCGGCGACCATCGCCGCTGCCTCCAGGGGCAGCGGCGACCGTCGCCGCTGCCTTACCATCGCAGCGCGGTCGCCACAGCATTATTGAGCGGCGAATCTCGCGCTACAACTGCAAATCGCAGATTCTGCGGCAGAGCCGCAATAGCAGCGACTTCGCCAGAATCGGCCCTCGCTTCGCTGGCTAGGGCATATCATGGTAGCGTCGACTCTCATGGCTACTGCCGGCGGTGGCGCGATTTCCGGTGACACAAAACACCTCCCTCCCTCATTCTTTTTTTTTTTTTTGCGTGAATACTTTCAGATCTGATCAAAAATTAATTTTTAACGCAATTGCATCGTCACAAATAAATCAAACTAGATTGTTCAATAGAACATTAATTACCCAAATCAAATTGATATAAAACACATATATACAACAACACTTATTGTAACACAAACTAACAAACCTCAACAAGAGAACGAGTTGGCTCTGATACCACTGTTAGGAATTGCCCGATAAACATGCACAGCGGAAATATAAAATAGGCAATTCAAAACCGGATCTACTCGTCCCTTAGATGAGATCTGTGATTAGAGATTACCGATGTAGAAGCTGATTTCATGGAGAATCTCTTGTTTGTTCTTTCGTCTCCATAACCGTCCAATCGTCCGGCCTCTAATGGTGATCCACACGCCAAGACTCCTCTTGAATTACGAACAACTTCGTAGTGGGATGATCTCTCTCAATTTAGTGCTAGCTAATTGTAAAGAGAACTTACAGACAATGTAGTAATAATAACTTATGTATTATGGGGCTACATTGAGCTATTTATAGGTTTACAATAATTCTATTGGGCTTGTGGTTTCTTGAGCCACAAGATACCTCAACCCGGTCCAACTATTGGGCCTTGTACACCCCATAACTAACATATCCTACATGAATTTTCTGCCCGGAAATGTTCCGGAACCATCGATGGTTCCGGATCTTATGGAATGCTCGGGCCATTTTGATGGCCCGTTCAACCTCCATTTTGAAATCCGAGACCAGATCTGGAATCAGCACGGCGAGGGCGAGTGCCATGAATTTTCTGAATTTTTTCCGGCGACACCGTAACCGCCGTGACCACCGGTCAAAGTTTTGACAATATTTTTGGCCAAAAATATGCCAAAACTTTGACCGGTGGTTAGGGCGGCTACGGTGTCGCCGGAAAAAATTCGAAAAATTCCTGGCACTTTCCCTCGCCGTGCTGATTCCAGATCTTGTCCCGAATTTCAAAACGGAGATCGAACGGGCCATCAAAATGGCCAGAGCATTCCATACTTAAAAACCGCTCGATGGGACCTGATCATTCCTGATTTTCCGCCCATGAAACAACTAAAATAGAACTTCGCAAACATTCTCAATTTCATTGAATGAATATTTGTGAATATTTAAGAGTAGAAAATCTCTAGCAATTGGATGGTCTGAACGAAAATAAATAAACAACTAAAATGAAAAAGACAGTATTAGTCATCATACTACCTAATCTTGTTAAATAATTTATAGTACACCAATGAGAATTGAAGTCACTTCATAAATTTCGGTCAGTATAAACCTAGAAATGGAATCATATTATTGTAACAACCAAACAAATGAGGAACTATAGCATCAAAATGGCGCACTTTCTACTAGAAAAGGAATTTCTTTTTAACTACATAGTGGACCCTAAAAATTAATTAAACAAACTCCAAAATGCCGATTGTTGCTGCAAAGAAACTCCACAGTTAAATGATTTGTGAAATTGAAATTACCCAAAGTTGTTGCAGCTTATTGCATTTTTACTTGTTTAATCTTAGGATTCCTTGTTTTTTTTTTTTTTTTTTTTTTTTTGTTCAGAGCCAGGGAAATCAAATCCACTCTCCATAGATTAACTAAAGTATGGCATGTATCCTTTTCTCCTGAAGGAACTAGAAAGCGCTAAAATAGGGTGAAGAACAACGCGTGAAGATTGGAGAGAAGAACATGTTGGAAATAATCAGTAATAAAACGACACATAGCAAATAAATAACAGTGATTCTATTCTATTAATTGAAATCAGAAAAATTACAACAGAGGAAAGAAAAGATTGAGGCTAGCGAAACGCTATGTCCTATAGCAGAAATTCGCCCCTACACTCGTGCTCGTAGTTCGGTGGACGTCTGCTACCAGGATTCAACAATCTGTCACCAAAAATCTGGCACACAATTTCTGGTCCAGGTGAATTTACTTTGGTATTTTTCTCCGTTGGAAGGGATACTTAAGAATCTGGATATTCTTCCATTAAATAGATGGAAAAGTTGGCGATTAATCTTCAAGAGTTGTGATTGTTCATACAGAGTTGCGTCTATTCATGTAGAGTTGCGTCTGTTCATTGGGGATGCGTCTGTTCGTCGTTTCAATCTTCAGATTAAAATAATGGGGGAAAAAAAAAAAGAAAGTCCGAGTTTCCATTTAGAATCCCCAAGAGCCCAAGGCCCAATGCACAGTCTTTGATTTTAAATAACATCCCATAAAGGCAAGCCCACAAGCTCACAATTCAAACCCACATCTAGTTTATTCAATATTATTTTATGTTTACAACAATCACTTATAAACCATCAAAATTTCCCCTTCAGTTCCTATGTGGGACACACACTAATTCTATTTCTATACAAACTAATAAAATTTCAAATGAAATTTCAATAGACCAAAGCTTCAAGGCTTGAGCAATTGAAATTGAAATGGGATTATTTGGAGATATTTACAGAATGAGGATTCAAATGGGATTGTTTGGCTGTTAGAATAACACAGTTTAAGTACCTTTTAAATTCTATATCTAAACCATTAGATTAATTTTATCAATGGTCAATCTGATTTGTCAAACTTATTTGTCAAAAATGCTAGTACGCGGAACCGGCCCAGTTTGGTTGGTTTGATATTGTAAATGAATTGGTTTATTGGTATGATATCGTCAATTTAAATTGTAAATGGGTTTATGCTTAAAGTTGAAATTAGATTTTGGTTTTATGTTTGGAATTATTTCTAATTTCTTGTTGGGTATTTTAGATTATGGAGAGACATTTAAAAAAAAAAGAAGTTATTCTAGAAAATATCGTTGGGAAGAACACAAATAGAGTTTCGTGGAGTTCAAATAGAGTTTCAAAGAGCACAAAAAGAATTTCAGAGTGACAAATAGAGTTGAGGAAGCACAAAGTATGAAAGCCCGTAAAGAAACAGATGTAAGATATGACATTTTTAATTGATTTTATTATTAATCTATATTATATTTTTTATTTCTTAAAATTTCTGACCGTACTAGCGAACAATCTTGACCACCCCACTGACAATTAGTATGATTTTCAAGTAAAGTTATTCAAGTACTTGTGATTTATGTGCTACTATTTCTATTAGATTTTTTTTCTAATTTTTCTAAGGATTTCAAATTAAAAGTTTGTTAAAAAATTATTAATAGTGTTCGTCTTTAATTGTAGTGAGTATCTTTTAAATAAAATATTGACGAATAAAAAATACCTATTAAAATATTATAAATAAAATTAAAATTAAAAATCAATGCTATTGATCAAAAAAAATTTTTTATAATGGTGCGAAAATAGTGTATAGGGTTTAATATCTTCAAATCTATACTAATATTAAAAGGGAATAGTCCCCAGGAAGAGTATCCCACCTAAAATTTGGTGTGAAATTAAATAATAATAATTAAATACATAATTGCATGTATCCAAGAAATTAATAATCTATACTAATATTAAAAGGGAATAGTCCCTGGGAGGAGTTTCAAGCCTAAAATTTGGTGTCAAATTAAGCTGTGGAATTAATTAATAATAATTAAATACATAATGTCATGTATATAAGAAATTAATAATAACAAAAAAATATGGACTCTACAAAAAAATAACAATAATAATAATGCCAACTTTTTCTAGGAAGATAATGTCGAAATAGTGTGACAAAAATCTGGACGCTATCAAATCTAGATTTTTAAATTGTTAATCATAATAAAATATATATATATATATATATATATATATATACTATATCTTTATATTATAAAAACAGGAGTGCCACGTTGGCAGTAGTGCCAACATGGCACTCATTAATATTTTTAAAAAATCATAAAAGTCAATTTTGTAGCTAAAAAAAAGAAAATTCTATTTTTGGAAATAAACTAACATTAATTAGTAGTTTTAAATAGGAAAATTCTTTAAATATAATTATTTTTTAATGAAACATAAATTTATCATTAAATGTGATAAATAAAATTTAATAAGAAAAAATTAGTTTTGGAAAAACTTTAAATGTAATTTCATTTTTCAAACTTCTAATCGAAAACATTAAATAATAAGTATTTTATTTTCATCGTATTAAAAAATATTATAGTTTTAGATGGTTTTGATTTGTAATGTGCATTAGATTATTCAAATAGTGGATTATTCTTAAATAAAATAGTGCATGCTAAAATTATAATTGAATTTGCACTAAATAATTTATTTATTTTTAAATAAAGAGTAATTTATTAATCTTTATCTTTATATTTTGAATTGTTATATTATCATACCGTTAATCTTTATTATTATATTATAATTTATGAAGTGCCATGTAGGCAAAGATGCAAATGTGGTATACATTAAATATTTTAAGAAAATTATAAAATTAGTTTTGGAAATAAATCAACATTAATTAGTAGTAATAAAAAATATAATTGAAAATAACCAATATCTAAAACAAACATCTAATGAAAAAAAATTATTTTGGAAAGACTTTATATATAATTTCATTTTTTAAAGTTCTAATTAAAAATATTAAATAATAAATTTTTTATTTTTTATTTAATTTTATCATGATAAAAATATAGGTTTTGATAGCTTTGCTTGGTTACGTGAATTGGTTTATTAAAAAATAGTGAGAATTTTTTACTTTTTTATTTTTGAAAATCAAATAATGAGTGGTTAAAATTACAACTAGATTTATGTAGAATAATTTATTTGTTTTTAAGAAAAATGGTAATTTATTAATCCTTATATTATTATAATTGAACTGTCACATTTGGTGAACACCCTATTGGTAGTGCCAACATGACATACTATTTCTAATTAAAAAAATTAAATGATATTTTTTATTTTTACTGCGGCTGATGTGATATGCTCGCTAACTGAATTTTGCATTGCATATTTTTTTGCCTTTTCTAAGTATATAAAATTACAAATAAAAAATTTTTCATTCTACAATTAACATACAGTTTATGTAAATGAAAAGAAATCAAATGAATTATGTAGATGAGGAAAATTGTCGATGTTACTACAAATTTAAGTTACATAAAATTAAACATAATACTTCTTATGCAATTTAGCTAAAATTAAGTAGTAATTACAGCTAATCATTAAAAGAACGCATAAAATCATAAAATTTAGAGTGCGTAATATCCATTTTAGAAAGAAAAAATGTATTCAATATAAATTTGATATGTACCAACGAGAAAGACACGTTTTGATAATCAAATAATTTTTATATATTCATTCCCAATGGTTCATTTACAATTAATTAATCTTCACTAGCATTGTTGTGCAATACTAGACACGGTAATTAGAATTAAAATTACATATTTTGATAAACTTCTTAATTATGCGATGCACGTGAATTTTTATAATTTACAATTGTGAATTTACTATGCAATTTTTGCATTGACTATAATATATAATATAATAGATTTTAATAATTTTTTACAATTATGCAATCTCCTATGCATAAATTGCATCAATTATGTAATTCAACATTTATATTTATAATTTTATTTTAATTATTTATCGTACATAAATTTAATTATTTCCGTGCATCGCACGGGCGTGATACTAGTTTATTATAGAAGGAAAAGTAAGGAATTTTCAATCTATTTTTTTAATTAGATTAATTAGTTTTCCCGCCTATAACCGAGCTCTTTTTTGTCTTTTGATTTTTTCCTTTTTTATAAATTAATTAATAATCAATTCCCAACAATCAAATTAATTAATCATTATTTATATTAACTCTTATCCTTATTTATATTAAATAAGGAAATTTGTATAACCAAAATTAGATTTTTTTTCAAATCTCAACCGATTCGAACTTATCGTTTGTAAGTTTTTTGTCTTTTGATTTTTTTCATTTTTGTTAACTAATAATCAATTACAAAAAATAAATTAATAAATCATTATTTATATTAAATATAGAAAAATAGGAAATTTTCAGTCTATTTTTTAAATTAGATTAATCAGTTTTCCTGCTTAAAATCAAGCCTTTTTTTGTTTTTTAATTTTTTCATTTTTTATAAATTAATAATCAATTCCTAACAATCAAATTAACTAATCATTATCTATATTAAATCTTATCCTTACCAAAATCGGAAAATATGTATAGTCAAAATTAGATTTTTTTTTAAATCTCTACTGATTTGAACTTATCTTCGATAAGTTTTTTGTGTTTTGATTTTTTCTATTTTTTATTAATTAATAATTAATCAAAAAAATAAATTAATAAAGCATTATTTATATTAAATATTAAATTTGAATTTCCTTTCCCTGCATCACTATTGATAATTATTATTTTATTTGTTTTTAATCTAAATTTTAAAATTTATATCTGTACGAAGAATAAGAGTTTTTTTTTAAATAAATAATTAACTATGAAATGGAAATTAATTCTTAAGAAAATGAAATTAATGAAAAATTAACAGCTTCATTAAGATTTGATTATTGTGTAATAAAAATTAGCATTTATTAAATTTTTGCACAATATTAAATGAAAAGTATAACATTTAATAAAAAATTAGATTTGACCCACTAATTAATTTTTAAAATAATTAATTATTTTTATAAATAATTAACTAAGGAATGAAAATTAATCTAAGTTCGCAATTTTGCTAGATTTAATTTTTGGGTGATACAAAATTAGAAATCAATTTTTGGGTGATACAAAATTAGAAATGATAGGAATTATATATAAAAATTAAAATAAACTTGTAACATGGTTAGATCGGTCCCTTTATTTCATTTTACAAATAATTAATTATTTTCAAAAATAAAATTTTCTTTAAAAATGTAATTAAAATTAGTAATTTTTTAGGATTTAATTTTAGTGTGTTAAGAAATTATAATTCATCAAGTTTGTGCACAAAAACTAAAAGAAACATGTAGTATTAACTTTTTTAAATTAATAGTTCAATTGTAACATTAATCTAATATTTTTAATTAATTGAATTTATATCTATTTTTATATTTATATCTTTTAAATTTCAGATATCTTTTAGTGGAAATAATTAATTGGTATCTTTTAATAAGTGATTCTAATCTAATTTTTTAACTTTAATATTACCCGTTTCCTTTGATTTAAAGAAAAAAACAATAAATTAACTTGACAAAGAGTAAACTAATTATTTTAGAAATAATTAATCATTTCTAGAAAATAATTACTTTTTACAATAATTAGGTGAAAATGTAAATTAATTATAATTAATGTTATTGCAATTAACTAAAATTAATTATATTGTGAGGATTTAATTCGATATGTTTCAATTGACAGTGATTAATCAAAATCAATTATATTGATAAAGGGAAAATGTATAATTAATTTAAAATAAAAAATACTTAAAATTCCTTTAATTCCTGTGATCAGCAAGATTTTCATGAAAAAAATTACAAAATATTTTAAATTGCAATGCATCTTTTTAAATTAAATTGTTAAATTGTTTAAAAAATCTATTAGATGGATATTGTTAAACGGTGAAAAGTATAATCAATTTTAAAATGAAAATGATTAAAATTAATAAGAATGTTACGGGGAATAAATATGTGTTTTCGAAATTAATTTATCTTATTCTTCATTTTAAAATAAACCAAAGACAACACCTAAGTTCTTGGATTTTTAGAATTAGAGTGTTATATCTTGTTGTAGAGTAAACCGATTGATCATTAGTACTTAATTAGTTTCCCTTACTTTTTCACTAGCATCATTTTGTCAAACACATTTTTCCTTTGATTCTCATATGTTTTTTTATTTTCTATAAATATTTTTTTTGTTGTAATTGGTCACAATTTGACCAATAATTAGTGATATTAGAGTTAGACAATTATTTTCTCATGTTGGTATTTCTTGAAAAATTAATTGTCGATAATGTCTAGTTACATGTTATAATTTCAAATGTTGGAAATCACATCATATTTAAAATAATAATTGACAGTAAAGATAGGAACCAATCAAACTACAAATATGATGTTTATATAAATTTATCATAATTAAACATAGTTGACTTTATTTTTTATTTTTTACAATTCCTAAGATCTTAAGATTGTCTTTTTTTTTAAAAATGTCTTATTTATGTGTGGACCTAAGCTTTTATAATAAATAATTTTAAATTCTTTATTTCGTACCGATTTTTGTTAGTTTAAATTTTATATAAATTTAAAGTTCATCTATTAAATCGTCTATTTAAATTAGTAAGTTTAAAAAAAATGTTAATATACTGGCTGAATATGTTAAATTGGTGAGTTTATATCGAATATATTAACATACGTGTTTAGTATATTTAGAAGATGTATATTGAAGCAAATAAATGTTATTAATACATACAAAAAAGTGTACATAAAAATTTTCGATTATACGATCACTATTGGGCATGAAAGAGGACGAGAATTTTCTAGCGGGAGCCATGAGAGGAATAGGGAATCCCATCCTATTGCAATTCTTGTATGATTTTCGCTCTACTTCGATTAAATGAGATTGTGGCACAGACAAGAATAAGAGTTTTCTAAGGAGAGAGGAATGAGACGTTAGGGTTTGTCGAACTATACCCATTATATTTTTACTCTATAGGATATCTATCTATATATTGATAATATTTTACAGTAAAATTTTAAAAATTATTATTTACATATTTGTTGTTAATACCATACATCGAACATGTGTATTGTTATATCTCACGAATTTGTAATTGAATATAATAGAATATAGAATTATTTTAAATAAAACTTTAAAAGCTCTACAAATCGTAGTAGAGTTTTTTAATGTGATTATTTTGGTAAATATAATAGTTAATTTAATATTATTTTATTTCATATTTACTAGTATTTACACCCGTGCGTTGCATAGAAGAAATTTTTGATAGTTGTTTGGTTATAAAATCAAATAAATAATCCATTCAAATAAATAAATAAATAATATAAAACACATACGTGATTAATTGTTAATACAACTATACACACGAACCAAACTTTATTTATTTATTTATTTTTCAGACTTGTGTTACTTTATTTATTGTTCAAATGCATTAATTATTATTACTAGTGTTTCTACCCGTGCGTTGCACGGGGAGACATATATTTAAAATATAATTTAATTAGAATCCGTGGGTGTATTTTGTATTCTGCAAACTTAAAAAAAAAATCGCACCCGAAGGCGGAAAGGAGGATAGTGATGAACGGTATTGGGTTTGTGATAAGGGAATGATGGGATCTGTAGAAATCTAAATAGGTAAATATTAAGATTATTATCCCTTGCGTACGGTATTGGATTTGTGATAAGGGGATGATGGGATTTGTAGAAATCTAAATAGGTAAATATCAAGATTATTATCCTTTGCGTGGGAATATGATTTTTATTAATTATTTAATTCAAAAAATAAGTAGAATGAGCGGAAAATGTTGCTGGTTTTATATATATATAATTGTTATTATTATTATTATTATTATTATTATTATTATTATTATTATTATTATTATTATTATTATTATTATGATAAATCTTTTGTGAAAAGAAATTCTATACAATTTAAAAAATATAAAACTATGTGAAATACTAAAATTCAAGTTAACAATTTTGGGAAAAAACTATCTTAATATCAAATAATTATTATTATTTTTTAATATCAAATAATTAATGAATATACACATTCATTGCAATGTCATGCTCACTAATTTTATGTAATATTGCTATATAAATTTTTATTTAAAAAAATAAAAATTTTTAAGGAGTGTGATAAATGAATGAATTATTTTAATTCGTATAACTTTGAATATTTGGAATTAAAAAACACCAATGTACTATCAAAACAATATAACATAACTGTACAAATTGGCAGTCACTACAAAATATATTTAGTGAAATATTTATTTATTCTATGAGATAAAATTATACTATTATTAAATATTTATAATTTGAAGTGAAATTAAATATAATTAAAAGTTCCTAGCATCAAAATTGCAAAAGAAAAAAGAAGGCCATGTATCGTCTATCAACTTTGTATAAACAAAAATATTGAAAACAATTAAAAAATAATTTAACCTCAATAAAATAATAAATTCATCATAAAATTAAACTAATTAGTTTTGTATTAAATTAGTAATATTAATATTAATATTAAAATATTTTATAGTATTAAAATATTTATAATTATTTTATTTAATCAATAATTATTAATATACCTAACATTTATTTATGACGCTCATTTTTTTCTTTTTTTTTTGTTGACATTCATTAAAAATTTGTAGTTGATTCTTAGAATTGGAGTACCTAAAAGAGGGAAAAATCAAATTAAATTGTAGCGGAATTATTAATTATGTCCAAAATTATAATGGTGGGGATGGGTAATTACCACAGAATTATTAATTGATGAATTCAAAATTTAATTTTAAAATTCAAAAGTCCACAGAATTTGTAGTAGTTTCAATATTAATAAACCACCCATATATCTTTTTAATTTTAAAAAATAAAAATAAATAAATCACAACACTTGGCAATAGTAAGAAACAATTAGGTTTTTTATGTCTTAAAACAACTAAAAACAGGCTTTTTTGTCCTAAAACCACTAGCAGAAAACAAAAATGCCATGCACCTCTACTTTATATATACTAGTTGTTTCACCCGTGCGTTGCACGGGAGTATAATTTTTTAGCTAATAACAGTAGTAATAGGTGTTAATCGTATAAATGTAAGATCTCAAAAAAAATAAATAATAAATCGCAACAATAAAATTAATTAATATAACAATAAAATAATTCTTGGAAAATTTTTACGAAGTTTCCCTCTATTTTGTACTAATTCATCCGGTAAACAACTGGGGGGGAAGCTCACCAAAAAACACAAATTTAATTTACAATACTCTTAAATACATCAACAATTAAAGCAATCGAAATATAACACCATCAATAATAGTCAACAACAACACACAAGACAAAAAATAGAAATATCTTCGTGTTTTGACAAAAAGGGTTAATGTATTCAAATATAAGTTACATCCATAACTGTCACATAGAATATAAAATTTTTTGCTATTATACAATTGAATTGTACTAAAATAATAAATAAATTTTAGATGAGCGAATATCTCTTGATATCACTTTTACACAAACGCTGGTGATTTAGCATAAGAAACTTATAAAAATATTAAATATAATATCATATTTCAAATATGATTAATAAAACTCACTAAAAGTACAATTTTCAACTTCCAAGTACGTTAAGTTACCTTTTTGAAACGCAGTGCCACTAATGCATACGTCAATGCTCTGTTCCCCACGTCGGGACGGTACCAACACCACATGGCGTGAAGGCCCTACATCACCCTATTTTTTTAAACATTTTTTTAGTATCTACGTTAGGTTATATGAATAATACATAACTGCCCCCTGATGGTGGGAGGCTGATGGGGCCTGCACGAATTTTTTTCGGCGAGGGTACGGGATCTCCTAATGTATAAATGGTACATATAATCAATTTGTATAACTCCACCAAATTTGTGACCGGAACATTATAGCTAAATAAATATAAGAGCACAAACACAATAATATATAAATACAATCATTCACTTCACATATCAAACCATGAAAGACATAAAAGATTTGTGTAAAAAAATAAATAAAGTAAAGAACGTATCTTATGCGATTAATAAATATGAAATTATAAGTTTAAACACTTCTTTATAGATGACATTTATGGTCATGGTAGTTGGACGACCATCACCTTTATATATCACAAATTTTAAACAATTCCTATGCGTCTCCCTCGAGACTGCAACATACCCTTCCTATTCAAACCTTAGCTGTTTCACCCGTGTGTTGTGCAGGGGAAAATTTTTTAACATCTATTTTTTCCGTATATGTTGATTGAATATTGTATTATCATAAAAATTAGAATATAAGAACAACAAATAACCACCTAAAAGCATATTTCTCTACATTATTATGGTTTGATTCATACTTTAAAATTGTAATAACTCTATATGAATTAGAAAAATAAAAATAATAAAATATAATATAATTTATCTCATTCCAAATCGATCCATTACAAAGATGATGGTGTAAGTACTCATTAGATAATTACAATTTTAAATTTAATCTTTGATAATTTAACTCAATAAATATGTACTTTTAGTTTTAAATATCTCATTTCTTTTTTTCCCTTATATATTCATTCAACAATTTATTATGATACAATTAGAATAAGAACACAATTCATATTCTTAACTTTTCTACTTCAATTTTGCGCAACTAATAACATTGATTCATGATTGAGGTGTCCATTAGACCAATGAAGTATTAATTTACTAAGTTAACATGTGAATATTTTGACACAAAAAATAAATATTCCTCAGAAAAAAAATGTGCGAAGAAAGTACAATCAATCAACGAATTCACCTTTACAATTTAAAAAATTGTAAAGGTGGGTCAATTTATTAGTACGAAGAAATAATAATTATTTTAACAATTTATCGCAAATAATCAATCAAAGTGGGTCAATTCAGATTTTAATTTATTTTATGCTTGTAAAGAGTAATAATTGCATTACAAATTAATCTACTGTAAAAAAATTAAAAAGTTTATTAGACTTTTGTAATTGTGATGAATTATGTGAATTAAAAATTTTAATCAACCATACAAAAAAAGTATAATTAATTTCACAATAAACATATTGACATAAAAACTAAATGACTTAATGCAAAAAATAA
Source organism: Jasminum sambac (assembly GCA_018223645.1). Taxonomy (NCBI): domain Eukaryota; kingdom Viridiplantae; phylum Streptophyta; class Magnoliopsida; order Lamiales; family Oleaceae; genus Jasminum; species Jasminum sambac. The sequence continues at coordinate 9,177,372 of CP073644.1, read as the reverse complement.
TAATATTGTGAAGAAAGTACGATCAGTCTACGGATTTATCTTAGTAGTTTAAAATATTGTGTCGATTCGCGCTAATGGTTTTAAAAAATTGATAATACAAATAAAGGGAAAAAATTTTATTATTGCGAAGAAACGATAATTTTTTCTTTACACGAAGTGAGCTCGGTACTCTTTTGATTGGAATTATCTTCCACTGCTGAAAAGTATTTTTCATGCAGGCACAAAAAAATAAATGATCCAATAAAAAAATATAATAGTGCGAAGAAAGTACGATCTATCCACAGATTTACCTTTAGTATCTAAAAAATCATGTTGTCTCATCCTAATGGCGTAAAAATTAATTAAAAAAAGAGAAAATAATTTACCACTGTGAAGAAAGAAATAATTGTTTCAAAGTTGCCAAAAACAATCTATCGAATTAGGTCGATTAATATTTTAATTTATTTTATACTTGTAAAAAGTAATAGTCACATTATAAATTAATCTACTGGAAAAATTATAACGTATATTGGACGTTTACAATTGCAACAAATTATGTGAACTAAAAATATTAATTAACATACGAAAGAAGTATAATTCACAATGAACATATTGGCATAAAAACCAAATGATCCAAGAAAAAATTAATAGCATGAGGAAAGTACGATCAATCCACGACTTACATTAACAATTCAAAATATTGTATCAACTCCTATTAATGGTTTAAAAATTTGATTATATAAAAAATAAAAAAATAAAAAACTTTAATAGTGTGAGCCCAACACTTTTTGGATCGGAACTCTATCACTATTGAAAAGTATTTTCCGTGTGGGCATAAAAAATAAATAATCCAAGAGGAAAATTTAATCGTGTGAAAAAAATACAATCAATCTATAAATTTACCCTTACTATTTTAAAAATTCTGTCGTCTCAATCTAATGGTATAAGAAATGAATGCCAAAAGAGAGAGAGAGAGAGAAAAAGTTATCACTTTGAAAAAAGAATAGTTGTGGCAACAACTTATTGGAAGCACTCCATCGAATTAGGTTGATTCATATTTTAATCTATTTTATTTTATACTCGTAAACAACAATAGTTGCATTACAAATTAATTTACTGGAAAAAAATATAAAGTATATTGTACTTTCCAATTATAGCGAATTATGTGAACTAAAAATATAATCAACCATACAAAAGAAGCATGAAAATATAATTAATTTTCACAATTAATATATTGTCATAAAAACTAAATGATCGAAGGAAAAAAATTAAGAGTGTGAAAAAAGTACGGTAGATCTACAGATTTACCTTAATAATTTAAAATATTATGTCGATTTGTATTAATGACTTAAAAAATTGATCATATATATATATATATATATATATATAATTTTTCTAGTGCGAAGAAACTATAATTGTTTCTTTATAATAAGTGAGTTCAATACTCTTTTGATTGAAATTCTGTTCCACTATTAAAATGTATTTTCCGTATGGGTACAAAAAACGATCCAAGATAAGAAAAATTAATAGTGCGAAAAAAGTACGATCAATCCACGAATTTACCTTTAATATTTAAAAAATTGTGTCGTCTCAACTCAATGGTATAAAAAATTAATGGAAAAAAAGAGAAAGCAATTTATCAGTGCAGAGAAAAAATAATTATTTCAACAATTTACCGCAAACAATCCAGTGAATTTGGTCAATTCATATTTTAATTTATTTTATACTTCTGAATACTAATCCTTGCATTACAAATTAATCAACTTTATAAAAAAAATTATAAAGTTTATTGGACTTTTGCAATTGTAACTAATTATGTAAACTAAAAATATTAATCAACCATACAAAAGAAGTGTAATTAATTTTCACAATGAACATATTAGCATAAAAACTAAATGATCCAAGCAAAATAAATTTAAGAGTATGAAGAAAGTTCTATGAATCTACGGATTTACCTTAACAATTTTAAAAATGCATTTAACGACACTCATATAATCGTTATTCATTGTTTTAGTATGTTAGTCAGTAAAATTGACAATCTTCATTATAGTTTATGGTGGGATTATAATATTGGTCAAGAGCTACATATTCAATATCAAGAAGAAACATAGCCTAACAAAATGCTTAACTTGTGTTTGCTTTTCAGAAAAAACTTAATCCATCAAAAAGAAATATTCGAGAAATGAAGGCTATCAATTCTTCTAATCAAATCTAAATAACAAAAACCATGAAAATCGATGAGAACTATAACTCAAATTCTATATAAACTGTTAAAATACAATAGTAAAATCCATTCTCAAAGTTGATTGACTACTAATTAAATCCAATAACAAAACTATCCAAACCAATCTAAAATCCGTTTAAAAGATATAACTGTTGAAATGCAATATTAAAATCTGTTTCCATTAATCATTTCCACTAAAGGATATCTGCAATTTAAAAGATATAGATATAGATTCAATTAATTAAAAATATTGGATTAATATTACAACTGAATGGTTAATTAAAAAATATTAATGTTACATGTTTCTTGTAGTTTTTGTGTACAAATTGATGAATTGTAATTTTTTGTTACACCAAAATGAAATTGTAAAAGCTTGCTAATTTTATTTAATTTTCATTTTCGGCTAATTTTATTTTTGAAAATAATTATCTATTTCTAAAATTAAGTAAACGGACCGATCTAATCATGTTATAAGTTCATTTTAATTTTTACGTAAAATTTTAATGACTTTTAATTTTGTATCACACAAATATTAAATCTTAGCGAAATTGCTAATTTAGATTAATTTTCATTCCTTAGCTAATTATTTATAAAAATCAATGTTTAGAAAATTTGACTGACCAGTCGATTCAACTATGAACCGATCCAAAATCCGGTCCGATTATAACTGAAAACCGGACTATTAGAAAATCGGTCAAAAATTGATCAACTAATAACCAGTTCAATCGGTTTAACCGGTGACCCGGTAACTATTCAACCAGTTTTTTTATTTTATTGGTTTTAATTTATTTTTAGAATTTTTTAATTAAAAACGATTCGAGCCGATTCAACCATTTGACCCTAGAACTATTGCCTTCTCCAATTTGCTGACCGGTTCGATTTTCTAAACATTGATAAAAATAATTAATTATTTAAAAAATTAATTAGTAGATTGATTCAAATTTTTAAATTTTAATGTTATAGTTTTCTTTTAATTTTGTGTAAAATTTAATAAATACTAATTTTATATCACAAAATAATCAAATATTAATCAAATTATTAATTTTAATTAATTTTATTTTCTTAAGAATTAATTTTGGTCTCATAGTTAATTATTTATAAAAAGTCTCTTATTCTATGTATAAATATAAATCTTTAGATTCAGATTAAAAAGATATAATAAAATAATAATTATCAATACTTATGTAAGGAAAAAAATTGAGATTTAATATTTAGCATTTAATATAAATAATAATTTATTAATTTTTTTTGTTATGATTGATTATGAATTGATAAAAAAGGAAAAATCAAAAGACAAAAAACATATACAAGATAAGTTCAAATCAGTTGAGATTTGGAAAAATCTAATTTTGGTGAGGATAAGATTTAATATAGATAATGATTAGTTAATTGATTGTTGGAGATTAATTATTAATTATTAAAAAAAGGAAAAAATAAAAAGACAAGTAAGGACTTTATTTTAGGTGGAAAAATTAATTAATCTAATTAAAAAATAGGTTGAAATTTCCCTACTTTTCTATATATATATAGATATAGATATAGATATAGATATAATCACAATCTATATCACAAATTGTATCATGTACAATATACGGAAACTCTATTGCAATTTTTATAGAATTCTTACATTGTTTTATATTAATTAAATTGAGTATTCTGATTGATATTCAATTTATTTTAGTAGTGATAAATATCATACTATTAACATTTATCAAAACTGTTCTTTGTTGAAAAATTAATGTCCCGTGCAAAGCACGGGTGAAAAAACTAGTTAATAAAAAAGCCGAGTTTTTTCTAGGAATATAAACCCAAAATAATTTGGCAAAATCTCGACTCTACCAAAATTTAGTCTCGTATGTGAGTTTTCTATTATGCGATCACGGTTCAAATTAATAGTTAAGATCTCCTTCCCACAATGGGGAGAGTGTTGCCTTGTATCTCCATATTAAAAATAATAATAATAATAATAATAATAATAATAATAATAATAATAATAATAATAATAATAATAATAATAATAATAATAATAAATGAAATAAAATAAAATTTGCTTACTCTTTTTTCTTGGTAAAAGCGTGAAGTACGGCGGCATCTAAAAGAGTCAAGAGTGCCGACTGCAGGAGTCCGACGACACAAGTTTGTCCATTACCGATAAACGTGCCTGGTCGGAAGATTTGAGCCGGAGAAACAATCAGCAGTATCGGAGCAATATGAAGTTCGTGGCACCGCCACCGGCATCGGCGTCTCCGTGGATTGCCTTTCTGATGTCGATGCTATTGGCCTCGCCAATTGCCTCCCTATCTCCTCGGCTTCTTCGACAACGGACTTCCGATAGCAACAATTACTTGACAACTGAAGCTTTTTGGTTCAATCAAACTCTCGATCATTTCTCTCCTTACGTAATTAACTCTTTCCCATCGCATTCCTTTTTCTTTCTTTACATTTATAAATTATATTTTATTTGGTGGGTAATAGATACCTTAGAATTTTTAGTTTACACTTTTCAAAACGAAAATTTTTAGTTTACATTTTTAGCAAATGGGACATCAGAGTTAGATGATTTTTGTAAGCTTACCATCTTATAGCTTGTTTGTTGAAAGTTTCAACTCCAATGTTATGCAACAATGCAGTTTCTTGGTTAGGTAATTGTCTTTTGGGGTAAATCTTTATTTTTCTAAGAACTTATGCTTTTTAGTGTATGTTGGTGAGATTAAAGTTTGATTTGATTAAGTAGAAGAAGTTAATTTTAATGAATTGATTGCTTAATTACCCTACTTGTTGGCTTTAGCATCTTAAATTCATCATCATCATGGTGTGTATGTATGATCAGTAGGAATTAAATACTCGCATTTGCAGGATCATCGACAATTTGGACAGCAATATTACGAGTTCCTCGACCACTTTAGGACTCCAGATGGGCCCATATTTTTTAAATTATGTGGAGAATCTGCATGTAAAGGGATAGTTAATGACTATATCAGTGTAAGTTGATAATTACCTGATAAACCTATCATCTGTTACGTGTTTCACGCTGATGAAAGAGTAAGATTTATATTAACTTTGGTGTAGATGATATATGTATTAATGTAGAGTTTGTACTATGCGAGTCAGTTTTTTCTGAGAGTTGTACTGCCAAACAGGTCTTAGCAAAGAAGTTTGGAGCTGCTGTCGTTTCTCTTGAGCATAGGTACTATGGGAAGAGTTCCCCTTTTAAATCCTTGACCACGGAGAATCTCAAATATCTTTCATCGAAGCAGGCACTTTTCGATTTGGCTATTTTCCGTCAATATTATCAGGCAAGTAATTAGTTAAGGTTGGAAGCTTTCTTGCAAGAAATATATTTGTTATTAACTACGTGTATCCTCCAAATCTTTGTAAACGATTCAGGTCATTTACATTCTTTTATTTTTTCTCTTTTTATTCTAATTGTTGTTTACATTATTATCTTATACGATACATGCTGGACAATGTTTGGGTTATTAATCTATATCTCCGTCATGAATTTTAATTAAGAGACATGAAAATTCTTTTGTGGAAAGTTTAATTTGCGAAATACTAAGTAAAGATGATAAAAATTTTAATTTTTAATTTTTTCCTTATTTCATAGGAATCCTTGAACTTGAAGCTCAACAGATCCAATGAAAATCCATGGTTTGTATTTGGCATTTCATATTCCGGTGCTCTTAGTGCGTGGTTCAGATTGAAGTTTCCTCACCTTACTTGCGGGAGTCTTGCAAGTTCTGCTGTTGTTCAAGCTATTTACAGCTTCACAGAATTTGATAAGCAGGTGAAATATATATATATACACACACACACACACACACACACACACGTGTGTGTGTGTGTGTAGCAAAAGAAACTTACAGCAGGTTGTCCTTTACAGATAGGTATATCTGCTGGCCCAGAATGCAAAGCGGTGTTACAAGAAATCACGCATCTTGTTGATCAAAGGCTAGCTTCTAATGACAAGAAAGTAAAACAAATCTTTGGTGCGGATGAGGTATAAAACGTGACATCTCAATCTCAATTTGATAAATCTCATTATTTTATTTTCTACCTTTGGCGAAAAAGCAAATGTGAGTTTTATAACATATTTCTCTCTGTGGAAATAATTGATGATAAATATTCACTCACACGACCTATGCTCGTTTGCAGCTAAAAATTGATGGCGATTTCCTTTATTTTCTGGCCGATGCTGCAGTTACTGCGGTTGGTTAAAACCCAGTTTTTGTTTTTTAACATTTGAAATACTTTTATTTCAAATTAGTAATTATTTTTTCTGCTCTTATCCAGTTCCAATATGGAAATCCGGATAAGCTATGCAACCCTCTGGTTGAAGCAAAGCGAGCTGGAGAAGATGTAGTGGTAAGCGTTAGCTTTAAGCATTAAAGTTATGTTCTTACATCATATGATTTGTTCAATCTTCATAGTATTTTGATTATCATATTTCTAATGTTTAATGAAAATCTTATCTGCAGAACGCATATGCGACATATGTGAAGGAGAATTATGGGGATAGCGTAGCAACGTATAACCAACAAAATCTGAAGAACACTGCATTGACACCTAACAGTGGTGATCGTTTATGGTGGTTCCAAGTGTGCACTGAAGTTGCATATTTTCAGGCTGCACCTTTGAACGATAGTATTCGCTCTCCAAGGGTCGACGTGAGGTACATGTTTTCGGTTGGTTTTGTTCGCCCTTCTTTTCTAGTTTCAAATTGCCCTGAAGTAAACGTTTGTTACTTATGAAGTTATGATTGGCAGATACCATTTGGACCTTTGCAGAAACGTCTTTGGAAAGGGTATTTATCCTGATGTTGATGCAACAAATGTATACTATGGGGGAACAAATATTGCTGGTACAAATACTTGAGTGTTTCTCGTGACATCTGCTGTTTTTTCTTCGTTAAATACGTGCGAATTTCAAATATGTCTCAAACTACATTGATTTTTGTCAGAACTTTTTGGACAATAGCTCAAATCTCTTAAGAATCACCTTGGATGATTTTTATTCTTTTTTTCTTAGGACATTAGTTTAAAGGCTTAAAGGTGGTAGTGGCACTAGGCTCCAGGGCACTATTTTTATTCTATCTTGGTCTATTTATTTCTCCATTATAATGTGTGATTGAATTAATATCCAGAGCTGAATTCTTGTGAAACTTTGATCTACTTCATCCTGATTACTGTGCCTTTAACGTACCAGATAAAAAACAGCTTGTTCAACAAAGCTTATAGAAGAAGAGATGGTTTTCTGAAAAAATTTGTGGCTGTCAAAAAGTAAGAGAGATTTTTTAGAAATGTTAAAAATTTGTTTAAAAGGGAATTTGGTTGAAAATGAAGGTAAGATAGTGTGTTCCGGGTGAACTCTTATTTTTCTCAAAAAATAACTTTTCAGGTTTGCTAGTCGTGGGGGCCACGGAATGTGTATATAGTAATAAGTAGTTGTTTGAGATATGTTGTTAATGTTGAAGTTTGACTTTGATCAGTGTAGTAGAAGCTATAACATGCATGTACACATTTCAAGCTTTGACTGACCAACATATAAGGCGCTGAAACTTTCATATTAATAAGGTTGGCCTTTCATATTTGTTGAAATATAATTAGATGCCAAGGTTTGTCTAGCTTCAGTTCAAAATACTATCTATTTTTTGGTTCTTTCCCATGATCGAGAACTAGTTTCAATTACTCTTAAAGAACACAATTTACATTAGGGACAAGAATAGGGGACCTTGTTGCAATGGCGTGATTTGTAAACCAGGATGTGGGAATGGGTGAACACAAATGCTGCCTTTGAGTTGAAAAACAGAGCTCTATTATGTCTATTGCATTTCGTAGTGGATAAATCAATAATTTAAAAAAAAAAAAAAGAGAAGACTGGAGACGAAAAGAAATGAGTGTTGGAAAAGTGGGAAGTACTTGTGGGTTGTTTGATTAAAAAAAAAAAAAGAGAGAAAAAAGGTTTGACTTCACTCACTCTTTTTTTCTTTTCTTTTCTTTCTTTTTTTTTCCTCTGCGCATGATAGTGTTGTGCTGAAATTGTCATTATGTCACAAATGGTGCTTGAATTGGCAGGTTCAAAAATAATATTCACTAATGGGTCACAAGATCCTTGGCGACATGCTTCAAAACAGACATCTTCACCAGATAGTAAGTCCTCGACCAACAATTGCAATATAATTTTGCACAAATTCTCAACCCCTCTAAATATCATTTACCAATTAATAAAACATCCTCCGATCTAACTCATTATTTCAAGTTTTGCATATTTTGTTAACTGAGACCTCATTTTAAATGTGCCAGTGCCTTCATACCTCATCTCGTGTCATAATTGTGGCCATGGAACTGATATGCGAGGCTGCCCACAATCTCCTTTAGTCCCTGAAGGTATGTACATATCGTCAGTCGCAATCTCAAGTGGCCAGATCATTGCCATAAAAGCATCTCCAATGGGTTTTGTACATTGGGGTTTCATGTGTGTAGAGACATACAGATATACGAGAGAGAGAAAAAGAGTGGGAAATATTATTTAATTGAGTGGAAAGAGAGATTTGAGAAAAAAGAGCAAGAAAATTGAAAAAGAAGAGACATAAATAATTGAAAAGAAAATGATAAAATAGTAGTGGAATATGTGAAGTTTGATGTGGGAAAAAGGGAGTAAAGAGAAAGAAAAGTGATAAAAAAGAGAGACAAAGTGGGACCCATTATTTTTCTTAAAGAGAGACAAAACGGGACCCATCATTTTTCTTGTGTGTTTATTAAAAGGCATTGCACTGGAGATGCTCTAAGCTTTAATGGTATGTTCAGTGACTTGTGTTTGGCCGTGCTTAAAAGCAAGCCAAACTCACTTTATAAGTTAGTTTCCCAGAGACGAGTTCAAGAAATCCTAACTTCGTGTGTTCAATTTTGTTTTTGCAAGTGCTGAACAAGGCTAGTCAAACATACTTTTTATCGTACTTTTTGTGGCACTCATGATTTATTATCCGCTCATTTCATAGGACTTATATAAGTACTTGAAAGTATTACCATACAAACTCTAATGCAATTCTTAACGAGGTTTTGGGTTTCCATATCCTAGGTGATGCCAAAAACTGCGCTTCCCCTGATGCAGTTCATAAAGTAAGGCAACGGCTCACAGAACAAATTGATTTGTGGCTTTCCTTGTGCCGTGGTTCAGGTAGAAGTTCAATGTAACAAGGCATCAAACTTAACTCGACCATAGATGAATCATGCATGTTTGGTATGCAGTATTAGATACCCACCATCTTCGTAACCAAACATGTGTCTTGTGTATTTTCATAAAAATTACAGTTGCTTCTTCCCGATTAGTATTGCAGTTGTTTGAAACAGCTGTTAGTTGTACATTCGTGTTCATCACAAACAAGGAAGAAAAGATGAGATTTATGGAGGAGGTATTTCTTTAGGACAAGAACAGAGATATTGGGTATGGTATATTTACATTCCCACTTTTATCATGATGGTTTGAATAGAATTATTTTCACATTTCCATGTATGATGGGGCAAATATTTGTGCCTTACCGAAAAATGGCGATGAAAGATAAATTTATTTATTTGTAAATTGTTTGTTTAATTAAAGTATGTCTTGGGAAAATGTCTATTTAGATGTTTTAAAGATCATGGTGAAAGACTGAAAGTGCTTCAAAAATTTGTGCATAAACAAAAACGCAGTTCCAGAAATGTTTTGACAATGTAGTCTATTACCATTGGGATTACCAAATAAAAAAGGAATAATGTTTGGTGTATATTATTTTGTGCTATAAGTGTACAATCTATAATAGATAATTATAAAAAAAAACTATTTTTATTTTCCTTATATTTGTAGGGTTTAGTCCTCATTAAAGATTGTACGCTTGTTGTAACAAAATACGGGGACAAAGAACATCATTGTCTTAATCCCTGCGCCGGGATAATCGGACCAATGCAATTGTCTCTATGAAGAACATGATAGCGAACAATGGAGATGCATAAGAAAATCAGGCTGATCCATTCTATGATACCTCTTGCTAATGGTGATTTTCAACGCCGCGTATCCTTCCTTGCCTTAAGTTTTTCTTTTCAAGTCGCGCATAACTTCAAAGGCGAGCATGATGTTATCTGAAATTAGGCGTGGTGGCACAAGCGCACTTGAGTGTTAAAAATAATACTAGGGTCGATTAGCAAGCATTTTTGCAATGATCTTATAAAGAACGTTGCAAAGGGAAATAGGCCTTAGATCCAACACAATTTTTGGGCTCTGTTTCTTTGGAATGAGAACAATGAACGTGCCGTTGAGTCCATTCGGGAAATTGCAATTGCAATTAAAGAATTTCAGACAAGCAGTAGAGATATCATATTCAAAAGAATAACGTAGTCTGTTTCCTTCACTCTGGTTTGTATTTTATTTTATTTTTTTTATTGGGTTTTTTCCCTATAAGGTTTTAACGAGGGGGGAGCAGTTGAAAGGCTTGGAGAGACATGGATGGCTAAATACGAGAACTGTTGTTTGTTGTTTATTGAAGTCAGGGGGAGTAGTTGTACTCGTTTTTCTTCGACTAATTTTTGTCCCATTGGGTTTTTTCTGATAAGATTTTAATGAGGCAATACTTTGACACTCAAGGTTTATTTAGAACTAGCGTTTACCGTGCGTTGCACAGCAAGTTATGTATAGCTACGAAAAAATTAATAATAAGAGAATGAAAGAATGGATAATATTTTATTAAAATTTTGAGGAGTTTCCCCTCTATTTCGGACTAATCAAATCGTGTAAAAACTCAAGATAAAAATCAATAGAATCAATAGTGTAATTTTAAGTTCTTCTAAATATCTCAATGTCAAAATTAATTCAAAAATGATGACATCCATTATTATCTAAAACACCAACGCAAGTCAAAGAGTATAAAATGCCTCAAATTTTAAAAAATTAATTAATGACTTATACCAACAATCTACGAGTGAAAAATAAAGAGTTTCGCACATGCGCTTTCTCGATAATCAACATATAGATACATTATAGAAATTACGATGGAGTTGGTTCAATTTGACAAATCCAAACATCCATTCCTACCACGGTGGAAAACACTTATTCTCATCCTCACTACATCCCAATTTAATCAAGGGATGATATAAGAATTTGCAATATGATAGAGATCATCATTCTCCATCCTATTAGAAATTTTCATCTCCATCAACCACACATCGTGACCGTTTAATAGGAGACTTTTACAATTAGTGGGGCAATTTGCAGTTGGTGTCAATTTGACATATAATTAGTGGGCCATGTATAATTTTTTTGAACAATGAAACCGTGTCGATCTTCCATCTTTTAAATTAACTATATTTTTCTCTATTTAGTAATATAATTAATACTAACTAATTTTTGTCCAATGAAGCTATGCCAATTTTCGTTCGATGAAGTCCACTCCAATTAATTTTTGAAAATATAATTAATTTTAATTTTTCCCTAATTATTTCTAAAATTAATTAATTATTTTTACAATAATTAGCTTAATAGAAATAGTTCAAAGAATTGTATGAATCTACTTTTAAAGGTTTTTTTTTTTTGTAATTTAAACGATATCTTACAATTTAGAAGATATATTCCATTTGTTAGGTGAAATCGTATTAGCCTTTGGTAATCTAATTAATTTTAATTACTTTCGTTCTTTTAAATTAATTATATTTTTTCCATTTTAACAACATAATTAACTTTTATTCATTTTTGTTCAATGAAGTCGTGTCTAATTAAATAAATCTTAGAAACATAATTAATTTTAAATAAGTTTTATTGTTAGTTAATTATTTATAAAAAATTAATTATTTCAAAAAATGATTATCTTAATAGTCTCAGTTTTAAGAATTGTATGAAACTAATTTAAATTAAATGTTAATTTTCAATTTAAACGATGTCTTACAAATTAAAAAATATCTTTCAATTTTTAGGGAACAACAACGTATCAATCTAATTAATTTTAGGTTTTTAAATAATATTATTGTCCCTTTTTAGCAATATATTTAATTTTGATTAATTTCCGCCGAATGAAACTGTGTCAAATTTTGTTCAATGAAATCGAGTCCAATTAAATCTCAACAATATAATTTATTTTAATTAATTTCAATATAATTAATTTTTATTTTTTTTGCTAATTGCTTTTGAGAAGAAATAATTATTTCTAAAGTAATTAGCTTAATATCCGTAGTTTAAAAAATGATGTGAATTTGATTCTAAAGATGTTTTTAATTCAAAAGATATCTTAAATTTAAAAGATTTCTTTAATTTTCTGTGAGATATTTTACTAATTCGTAGCAATCTAATTACTTTTTTTAAAATTTAAATTAATTATATTTTTCTCATTTTAGCAATATATTTAATCTTGATTAATCATTGTTCAATGAAACCATGTTCAATTAAATTTTAGCATTATAATTCATTTTAACTAATTATGATATAAATAAGTTTCATTTTTTTATAATTTTAATTTAAAAAATAATTATTTTAAAATTAATTAGCTTAATAGCCTCAATTATTTGAAAATAAAATTCTCAAAATAAAATGATTTTAAAATAAAATTCTTGAAGTAAACTTCTTTTAAATTATTTAGTACGTATATTAAAAAATGAAATAATTCTTGATTAAATAATTTTAATTGAAGATAAAGTTTAAAATAACATTCTTTTAACTTATTTAGTATATATCTTTAAATAAAATAAAATAATTCTTAATTAAATAATTTTAATTTAAAAGGGCTGCAGGAAAGGACTCTCTTTATGTGTATATATATATATATATATATATATATATATATATATTTTGTGATGAATTAAAACATAGAAAAGTTAAAAAAGAAACAGTGCAAATTAATGATAGAAAGAATATATAGGAAAATAATAAATTAAAAAACAGAAAAGTTAAAAAAGGAAAGGTGCAAAGGCAGGGAAAAAAGTCTCTTTATATATATATATATATATATATATATATATATATATATATATTCCATTTTTAGCAATATATTGAGTTTTGATTAATTTTCGTCGAATGAAATCGTGTCAATTTTTGTTCAATGAAATTAAGTCCAATTAAATCTTAACAATATAATTTATTTCAATTAATTGCACTACAAATAATTTTTATTTTTTAGCTAATTACTTTGAGTCGAAATAATTATTTTTAAAGTAATTAGATTAATTTCCGTAGTTTAGAAATGATGTGCATCTGATTCTAAAGATGTCTTTAATTTAAAAGATTTTTAATTTCCTGTGAGATATCTTGTCAGCTTGCAGCAATCTAATTAATTTTTATTTTTAAATTTTAAATTAATTATATTTTTTCTCATTTTAGGAATATAATTAATCTTGATTAATCATTGTTGAATGTAACTATTTTCAATTAAATTTTAGCATTATAATTAATTTTAATTAATTACAATATAAATAATTTTCTTTTTCTAATTACTTCTAAAAAAATAATTATTTCCAAAAATAATTATCTTAAGAGCGTCAATTATTTGAAAATAAATTCCCAAAATAAAATTCTTTTAAAATAAAATTCTTAAAGTAAACTTCTTTTAAATTATTTAGTACGTATATTAAAAAAATGAAATAATTCTTGATTAAATAGTTTTAATTTAAAATAAAGTTCTTGAAATAAGATTCTTTTAACTTATTTAGTACATATTTGTAAAAATAAAATAAAATAATTCTCAATTAAATAAATTTCATTTAAGAGGGCATAAAAAAGGAATATATATATATATATATATATATATATATATATATATATAATGATGAATTAAACAGTAGAAAAGTTAAAAAAGGAATTGTGCAGAAAAGTGAAAAACGGAATGGTGCAAATTAATGATAGAAAGAATATATAGGAAAATAATAAATTAAAAAATAGAAAAGCTAAAAAAGGAAAGGTGCAAAGGCGGAGAAAAATGTCTCTTTATATATATATATATATATATTAGTTGTACTCTTTTTCTCCTTAGTTTGGTAAATTTTCTCTCATTGAGTTTTTTCCAAAGAAGATTTTCGACAAGGCAACTATAGTATAGAATAGTCATTTAAGGGGAGTGTTGTAAATAATTATGTAATAGTAAATAACAATTGTATCCCCGTAACCCTACATCTATGTCTAAAAATAGAGATCTTTGGCCCTCATAATAATATGCATAATTCTATGATTTTCTCTCCAACTTTTCTCTGTTTTTCTTCTCTTTATTATTCTCTAGTTTATAACATTAATGATTAATAAATAGTTGATAATAATTTGAGAATGTCGCAATGGTAGAATCTTGATCTTGTTGTTCCTATCATTTGTCTATTTGAAAATTTAATTTCTTTTCTTGGTGGTCAAAATTTGGGAGTCTGATTCTTTATTTTTAATCATGCCCTTTTATAAATTTTAGAAAAACTGCAAAATACAAAATAAAAAATTAAGTTAAAAAATTTGATCATCAGTTGAATTTCGTTGTCATTGTTTCGTCGGTAAATTATTTATTTGCAAACTAGTCCGAGTATTCCATCCTCGCAGAATTGACACTAATATCACCTAGTTGTTGAGGAGGCATTGACAAAGGAAATAGTTGTCACGGAACAATTCTAAAGTTTCGCTAGACAAACAACTTTATTGTTCCTACCTCCAACTTGGTTGCATATCACTATCCACAGAAAGTTTTCGAATTAGTGAAACAAGATATTGAATAAGTACGATCTATTAGACCATGGTTGGTGCAAGAAGGTGATGGTTAAGAGCTATGTCGGCATGTTGTAGTTATGGATTTGATTTTGGTGTGGTACTTGAGAAATAGTTGTGAAAGACATATTCAAAATGCTTAGCCATGCACAACTTAATCCCCTCCTACAACTTGGTTGCTACGTGAGCGATGCACATCGTGCGCAGATTGTCAAAACTAGTAGACTCCGCATGATGATCATGGTCAAATAATACTCTCTCATCAATGGTCATTATTGATCTCCTAGCCCCTACCTTAAATAAGTTTTAAAAAGGGGGTCTTCTCGATATCACCACTACTGGTGATGATGGCGCCGGAGCAAGGAAATAGTTAACACTAAGAGCACAATGTAGACAGGCAAAGAAGATTCCGATACAAAGATGCCAACAAGAAGAAGTCAAAAGTAATGATAAGTCAAAATTAGGCAAAATTAAGTATGAACAACGGGAGAATATGGCCCCCACGTGAAAAAGTGGAGCACTACTAGCACCAAAATGGATATTGCGGCAAACCGCTCAATCACCACTAATAGACATGACCAAGAGATTGGGAAAAATACAAGCATTACGAGTGACAGCTTCAAAGCATGATAGCGGTACACGGCAATTGCAATAACAATCTAAACAAAATACGGCAAACACAACTACCAAAATGTCAACAAATACTTATCCAACAATGATGCTTCTTTAAATTTACTTGTGCTCTTACGCATTTCCTTTTAAATCTTCATTGTTAATTGTGGGCTTGAATCTCATGGAGGTAGTATTGGTTCTCAACTACACCCCTTTTTGGTTCTACACCCCATTTCTTTATTTCCAGGGGAAAACACGTCGATGGTAACATGTCCTGCCCTTGTTGATAACGGATGTAACTCTGAAGTTTCTACTTTCTTCCAACATAAGCTGATAATTTGGACAAGTCTGGTATCCAAAATGATAGCTCGGAAGAACCGGTTACAAACATTAAGCTTCCTGGCGCCCATTTGATTACAGGTGGTTCGGCTTGTGAACTCATCCAACTTGCAACCTGTTGGACACCATAGGAAAAAAAAAAACAAAATATATCAACATATAAGTTACGAGAGAGAGAGAGAGAGAGATTCTTCAGAAGGAATAGCTTTAGCGTAGACAATCTGCACATTATCACGACATCTCCAACCTTTTTCTTTCTTTTTCTATTTCTCCTGCTCCCCTTTTCAGAGAAACTTAATGCATTTTAAGCCACATAAATCTGCACTATACTGATGCCTCGACAATCTTATTTTCTTATTACTGGAAAGAGAATTACAAGGTTAACTACATGAATCTTTTATCTCAGCATTTTGTCTATCACATTACCAAGTAAAATTCTTCAAAAATTAAAAAAATAAAAAAATAAAAAAATTACAGTTGTGGTACATAGCAAAAATCTGTTTTTAGGTGCTGTTTAACTGCTTAAGTATTTGATAATAAATTGTCTGATTGGTTTAAAGCGATCAACAAAAGAATCAGAGTTATCTATGCCATTCACTGGGAACTATACTTGCAAAAGAAACACACAACTTCCATTGGATTAAAGCCCTAAATGCATAAAGAAGCACAGAAAAATATTATGCAGACAATATATAGCTATTTGAGTACCTCTTTGCCACTTCGAGCACTCCAAGCATAAACACTACCATCACCAGAACCTGCCAAGTAGTGTGAGCCAAAAAATGTCAACATATCTTCAGAAGCTAGATAACACTCCGTCCGTTCACCTTCCATTCATGTTCACATAAAATTTAAACGAAGAAGTGAAGAAGTCACGAATGAGAAAATTCCAAGCATGCATTTAACAAACAAATGCAACTTGATGAAGAAGGTTAAATTTTACAAAGGCAGGTCAATTTGACAAAACAAAATGCTTTCGGTTCAACTTTTTATCATAAGATGTTTATTGCACAAGAACATGGGGGAAATAACATCGCGTTATCAGTGATACACAATATTGCTTGGAGAATGGCAGAAATAACACCACATCATCAGAGTACAATAGATCCAGGGCATGAGGTTAATTACAGGCTTGTCAGATTGATGCAGGACAGCTACCTGATATATTAAATAGCATCACACCAAGAAACTAATAGGCTCTTTTTCCTTTCCATCTTCAATCTCTTTTTCCATTTATATTTATTTTCATTTATAAGATAAAATTGCCAGATAAATCTCAGCATTTCATATAGTGCTGAGAGGAGAATCTCTGCAATCCATTTCAATTCTCAATAACTACCTTGTAATTGAGAATATGCAACATAAGAATATGAGAAAACTAATATGTTCTTACACTTTAAGCTTCTCTTTTCTTTAAGAAGGGAAAAAAATAGTATGTAATCTAGATCTACATGCTCAATTAAAACTCAGCACGTATGACATATTTAATCTCTTAAACTACATTGTTCTCAGTTTATGCCTTGTCTTGGAAGTGTTGGTCAAACAACTTTTCATTCACATTTCATAGGACACACTTTTCACAAATAAGTTCTAAATGGTTATAAATAGAACTGTGTTAGGTCTATAATTGGTTATCTTGTGAACAAGTCTAACTTTGAGTTGTATTTAATGTTTAATTACGTGAGACAGTGTCCGCTAGTTCAGGGCTTCATTATGGACGGAAGACAAAGGAATTCATCAACAGATGCTCAAGCACATCTAACAGGGACCTGAATGCCTAACTGTCGCGAGCACAGGTGGCTACATGGACCGCTCTAACAGTCAGCAAAACTGCTCAAGTAGTCTGTCTTAGGGCCTGACAGAAGCTTGGCTTCTGCATTCCTCTTCCAGTCTGAAAATGCTTTTTTGTCCTACCTATAAATAGATTCAACCGTCAGTTAGCCCATAGCTGTGATGTGAGTCTGAAGCCCTAAAGTAAACCTGATAAACACTTCTTGATGCGCTTCATTTTTTCTTCAACCAGACAACCTCATTCTATTCATAACAGCCTTTGATTGGTGAAAGTTGCTAGGTTAGCTCTGTCCAAACCATTTACAAGTTCAACCTTTTCATAGTGAATTTTTGCTGGCAAGCTTGCCCGGGAGGTTTTTGTCTCTTGAAGAGTTCTTCAAGGAAATTTTCCACTGTCATCAATTTGGCATTCATTGTATTTTTATTGTTTTTGTTTATTGGTTGAAATGCAATATTTGGGTGATTTACTGGCATGCTTAATTTGTTTAATAGATTAGTTGGCTATAAAAATTAAAATATTGTTGGAAACACATATTCCACCATAGATGTTTCTCAAACTGTCGACAGACACTCAGCAAAAAACTCTTGATCACTTATGAATTGACTATGGCAGGAATTAATTTCCTCCATTCTAGCTACTATGCCTGATTGCACACACAACGACCACAAACTCAAACTTCTTAACAAGAGTTGTCAAGAAATCCACTCTCGATATGTGTACAGGCTCCTCGAGATTTTCTCAAATATAGAAGTCGGATGTAAACTAAGTTACAACATTGTTTTTTTTTTTTTATAAGAAACAGCAGATTTTATTGCTAGAAACAGTCAAAAAAGATACAACAAAAAGGTGGTTGAGCCTTCCACCCCTAACAAGACAAAAAAAGCTTTAAACAGCCAGCTATACAAAGTTAATCTAAGTTGGACAAAACAGTACATAATGCGCTAAATGGGTTAAGTCGAAACAAGTAGTTATCTAGGTCATTAAATGTCCTAGCGGCTCTAGCCCAAAGACCTGTGAAGAAAATGATACTATCCCAAATATCCTCCACTGATTTCTCCATATTATCGAAAATTCTTCTATTCCTCTCCATCCAGATAGTCCAAGCTGCAGCACACACAATCAGCCTCCATAACTCTTTCTTTTGCTTCCTATTTCCCCCAAAAAACCACTTGGCGAGGATCAAATCTGCCCATCTTTTTGGTAGAGGGCCAACTGCGCCAAACATGTGTAAAATTCTGCTCCATACCACTCTAGCGAACTCAATGAATTAAGACATGATCAATGCTCTCATTATCCTTCTTACACATAATACAATATGAGGGGGATATAGACAAAAAGGCCTCTTCAATTGTAACAAATCACAAGTGTTAACCTTCCCTAAAGAAACCAACCAAGCAAAAACTTTGACTTTTGAGGGTACCATTCCTTTCCAAATGAACTTGAATTGAGGGAAATTTTGTTCTTGGGATGGTTTGACAAAGGATATTCAAGAAGGATTTACGAGAAAGAACCGGAGGATTGACCTCTCCAAATTCTTTTGTCCGAGTAGAAGGATCAATTTTGGAAGTTTCAAGGATGCGCAGAAGAGAAGTGAATTCATCAATCTCTCTATCCCTAAAGTTACGAAGGAACTCAATATTCCAAAATGGGTTAGATGGAGTCGAAAAATCAGCAACATTGCAAATAACCGCCTCTTTAAAAATTGCCAATCGAAATAGGCTAGGGAACAACTCTTGGAGAGTATGAGCACCCGTCCATTTGTCTTGCCAAAACCGAATTTTATCACCCTTTCCTACCACAAATTTGGTGTTTTCCATGAATTGATCCCAAATTTTTGAAATAGACTTCCATGGTGCCCGGAGAGTGGAGTTAACTTCCCAATTTGCATCCCATCCGTTTGAGTGTAGGCCATAACGACTAAGAATAACTGTATGCCAGAGCGAATCCGTTTCAATGGGAAAACGCCAAAGCCACTTGCCCAACAAAGCCAGATTCGTCAAATGCAAATTCCCAATCCCCAAACCACCAAAAGGCTTAAGTTTCGTGACAACGTTCCAATTCACCAAGTGATCACTATGACTCTCCCCTTTACCTTCCCAAAAAAAGTCTCTCATCATCTTCTCAATTACCTTAATCACTTTCATCGGCATTTTGAAAATAGACATGTAATATGTGGGAATACTCCCCAAGACTGATTGCAAGAGCACGAGTCTCCCACCTCTAGATAGGCAACCTTTATGCCAACCTTCTAATCTCTTAGCAATTCTTTCAATCACCGGTTCCCAAAAGGACCTTGCACTTGGATTTCCTCCGAGCGGAAGTCCAAGATAACTCAATGGCCAAGCCCCTTTTTCACACCCCAATCTATTAGCTATGTTTCCAATCCTTTCCTCCTCTAGATTTAGTCCTACCACACTGCTCTTGGCCATGTTTAGTTTTAAACCTGCACTTCTTGAAAAAATGTCCAAGATTTTCATGAGATTATCAATGCTTTCATCTCGATTCTCCAGGAAAAAGATACTATCATCTCAAGAAATTGGAGGTGTGACACCCTCACATTATTTCTACCTATCTTGAATCCTTCTATCAGCTCCTTTTCACACGCCCTATTGACTAATCTACTAAGCACATCCCTACTAAAATGAATAAAAAGGCGATAGAGGATCGCCTTGCCTCAACCCTCTTGATGCTCCAAATTTGCCCTCGGCTTCCCATTTATCATAACCTAAAAATTTGCCGAAGATAGGCAACCCCAAATCCATTTCCTCCATTTCTCTCCAAAGCCCTTCTTATCTAGCACAAAATCAAGAAATTCCCAGCTTATGTGGTCATAAGCTTTTTCAAAATCGATTTTGATCACCACACCGTCTTTCTTTTCGACCTATACTCCTCTACAATCTCATTTGCCACCAATACCAAGTCTAAAATTTGTCTTCCTTTCACAAAAGCACATTGTGCAGCCTCGATTGTGTCCTTTAAGACTTCTCTTAATCTCAAAGCAAGGACTTTGGCCACAATCTTGTATAAGGAAGATACCAAGCTGATTGGCCGGTAATCTTTTATGGAGACCGAGCTCAATTTCTTTGGGATGAGGAGCAAATAATGGTTTCATTCACCCTAGCATTCACGATGCCATTCTCATAGAATTCCTTAAACACCTCCATCAAATCTTCCTTAATAACATCCCAACCTTCCTTCAAAGCCTCCATTGTGAAACCATCCGGCCCGGTGCTTTATCTCCTTCACAGCTGAAAAGGGCATTTTTACCTCTTCTTCTTGAAATGGTTCCTCCAACTTTGACTTACAACCCTCACCTATACTTGCCCACTCTAAGCCTTCAATGCCAAAGCTTACTCCCTGCTTCTTTTTGAATAAATTCTCAAAAGAATCTATGATTTCCTTTTCTATGTCCTCCTCGGTGTGTAAAATTGTCCCATTTCTACTCTCCAATTTGTTGATCAAATTATTTGTCTTTCTTCTGCTCGCGATTCTATGAAACAATTTGGTGTTGCTATCCCATTCCTTAACCCCTTTTATTTTTGCTTTTGATTCCAGGGGTCTCTTCTCTAATGATCAATTCTCGCCAGCTTGTCGCCTCAATTTCCTTCTTTCGATTCTTTCATCTTCCCTTATGTTATTTCTCACATCCTCCTTGTCAATTTCCTCAATCTTATTCTTGATTGCCTTTTTCTCCGTTCTTATATCTCCAAATTCTTTCTTTATTCCATTTCTTCAATTCCTCCTTCATCAATTTTAGTTTTCCCATGAATTTGAACCACCTTGACCCTCAACTTCACACTTCCCCACCATTCCTTCCAATTCTTTTTAAAATCCTTGTCTCTCAACCACATGTTCTCAAACCGAAACGGAGTGGGTCCCCATTTGAATCAAGTACAATGGGACAATGATCAGATGTTACTCTAACTAGGGCTTCTTGTCTAGCCTCCTCAAACATGCTTTCCCAACCTTCCGTGGAAAGAAACCGGTCTAATCTAGAACTAGCCAATCTTTCTCTCATGTTAGACCAAGTGAAATCCGAATTAAGGAGCCTCAAGTCCTTCAAGTCCGTGTCCTTTATGAAGCTGTCAAAATTCCTCATGCTTCTTGTGGATCTAACTCCATTCAACTTCTCTGAAGGGTATCTCACTACATTAAAATCACCCCCAACACACCATCTCTCTCCACATAGCCCATATAAATTTGCCAACTCTTCCCAGAACCCATTTCTCTCTCTCGGAGAAATGGGTTACAGAGTATGGGGTTACAGAATAGATAAATGTGCAGAATATGGGAAGGTACATTTATTTGAACCATACAGGTACCCTTAGCCTTTTTCACCCTTCCACTAAATTTTGCATTTCTAGCAATAATACTTTTCCCTAACAAGCAAGAGAATTTTCAAATATCCAGACATCGAAACAGTATTTTAGAAGACATTCTGACTCATTAATCAGAAATGTTTGCCATCAAGCACATTGATTGGACAGTTGAGTAGACCTATTCAGTGTTATTTACAGCAACTATAAAGGCATTCTTATACCCCATCCATCCCAATTATATAGACATGAACCATTTTCACATGGATTGAGAATGTTATTGAAAAAGCAAACCATATAAACAATGTTCCTTGTTTACTCTTATTTAATGAGTCCAGAAAATTGTTGAAACTGCCAAGTGACTTTAATATTGTGAAAATTAAATGAGAGCACAATAGTAAATGAACGAAATAAATGCTAGTAAATATAGAAACATGCATAAGAAGCGGAGTAGCACTTCATCTGGTTAAAAGAATAGTGTGCTAGGTAGAAAGGCAATGCGCTAGGCAGCAAGATGATTTCTGTGAGAATTTGTGAAGATAAAGCGCAGACAAAAAGGTGTAGCAAGTCCAAAAAGAAATATGTCGTTCCTTCTATTTTGCAATTGGAAAGTTTCATTACCTGATACAACATACATTCCCTCTGGGCTGAAAGACGCCTCCAAAGTTGAATTACTTGAAACAGGCTTCACATTATATGTTGATAACTAGGACAGAATTGAATCACAAATCAGAAGCCAATATCACTTTATCAAAGTCACACTGCCACAGTTTACAAATTTTAACATAAATGCAAGAAAAACAACGCACAAGGGTACCACGAAAGGAATCAAGAACATGAATGTGTCCATCCGACGTAGTTAAAAGCATAAGTCTTCCATCATTACTGAACTTCACAGCATTTGCATCTGACATATCTCCCCCAACAGAAAATATATCGAACGGACCCTACAACTTTGACAAATCAGTGTCTACTCCAATTCCTATACACTGATGACTCAATGACAACTAGCTTTATTGCATATTTATTAGTGAAAAATTAACCTTTTCATACTTGCGAGCATCAAACATTCTTATGTATCCGCCAAAAGCAATGGCGAAAACAAGTCCCTGGTCGTCATAAGCTGCTGCTGGCCTGCCTTGGACACGTAGAAGGCCCTAAAAGATAAAGAATGCACAGCTTACTAATATTTTAAGGAAAACAATTTGAAAATTTGGGGATACTATGTACAGGGTCTTCACCTGACATTTTTCTGCTCTTTGGTCCCAAAGCAAAACCGTCCGATCAAGTGATCCGGAAATAAAATATTCTTTCCTAGAGCACAAGCTAAGTGATACAACCCTGGAATACACATAGCATACCTTCAAGTTGAAGCAGCATCTTGAAAATGTAGATGGTTTTCATGCAGGAATAACTAGAGATGATAGTCAGAAACTATGCCAGAACAAATACAAGTCAAGAACCATACCTGTCATGATGGCCCTTAAAGTAACGTAAATATTTATTGTCGGGCAATGAGAGAAGCCGCAACGATTCTGTGAATGTTAAAAAAAAAAATGCATGAATAATCTACTTTTTTCATTTGAAATATAAAATAGACACATACATACCATCCCAGCCATTCTTCGAGGAGTAAATAACCGTCAAGGGATGAGAAGTGAAGCTAACCAAATCAACCCCATACTTTTTGCTATTTATTGTCTTCAGACATCTGAAAGAATAAAATGAGCTCCTTTAGCACATACATGAATCACAATACAACAAAAAGAAAACTATATGAGCAAGTGTCAAACTGTATTTTTTGTCAATTTAAACGAAGCATATACACTAGTGTTGGTGGCAATTTAAATGACATGCATTTCTCACACAGGTTGAGCTTTTCAAAGTCAACAATGTCTAAATGAGCAATTCCATCTATCTAGAGTATAAACTAGCTATTGACATACAAATTTTGTTTTCTTAGATGAGGTCCTCATCTTGCCAAGGATTTAAAGGGCAAAGTACATGAGTTAGATTGAAAACTCTAACCAATATATAATGGCTTATTGGCACAATCAAGACCCAACATTTATATTCAATGCACACTAAGGACCTATAGCTCTTTTCTTGCATTTTCGTCCTCAACCTAACCTTTTTTACGAAATAAGGACTTTTTAGGGAAAAAAAGACAATAACATCCTTTTATTTACATTATTTTCATTAAATTAAATAAAAATATTTACAATCAAATCTATAATCTTTCGATAAGTACAAACTAGTCATCATCTTCAACACATGTTCCTCCACACCACCACCACCACCACCAACCATACCACCAGATCATTGTTGGCCTCGCCGGAGTTTTTGCCGACGTAGATGGTGTCGAGGAAAATGTGTTGAAGATGAGAACTAGTTCGTACTTATCGAAAGATTATGGATTAGATTGTAAATATTTTTATTTAATTTAATGAAAATAATATAAATAAAAGGGTATTATTATCTTTTGGAACTCGAAAAACAACCATCTGATGGTTTTCGACCACCAGATCTGCATGTAGGCTTCACTAGAGTTTTCGCTCGCTTGGTAGCAGTGGTGGTGATGTGGAGGAAAATGTATTGAAAATGAGGATTAGTACATACTTATTGAAAGGTTATGAAAATAATGTAAATAAAAGGGTATTATTTTCTGAAAATAATGTAAATAAAAGGTTTTTTTTGCCTAAAAAGTCCTTATCTCTTAAAAAAGGTTAAGTTGAGGATAAAAATGCCAAGAAAAAAATTATAGGTCCTAAGTGCACATTGAGTATAAACGTTCGGTCTTGATTGTGCCAATAAGCCATATATAAAGGCTAGTTCTTCTCTCCCAAGTCCCAACAATGAACTTTTGGGAAGTGAAAATCTCAATATGGTGTCATAGCACACAAACATCATTGATTCTAGCACCGACCATTGTATATTATCAACTATGGTCCAATTTTAAACCTCCAGTAGAAATACAAAGAAATCCCGCCTATGTATGAGCTGACATGTTGTAGAAAAGAATTAAACATTATATGTGTGGGTTACCTAACAATCTAATCATTTACATTAGATCACTCAATAATTGAATCTGATCCAACCACAGTTTGGATAGAAGATTTTTTACCCTATGCCAACTACTTGTGAATCAAATATCCCTTCAGAAGTAACGTGCACTTTTCACTATGAATACTCACATTGAACCAATGTTAGCTATTTCTGAAACAAAAGAATATCATCTCAATGCAAGTTATGCAACAGCATCTTGCGCACAATTTTTTATTTTTTTAATTTCTTTCAGCATAATTATAGGAATCACTATAGTATAGGGCATATGTATGGTTGACTTGATTAGAATAATTATATGACAGACGTATTGGATATGACTTATGAGTAGAGGAGGAATTTTAGGAACTTGATAAGGTTTTCTCTCCTGTAAACATCTGGAATTGTAACTCGTAAAAATCACCTAAGAAACATATGAAATTTCACATACTTCTTGATCGTATTAGAGCCTACTTACCAATTTATTTTCCGGGCTGAAATACCTTAGTTTCTGTGTTCTTCTACCTACTGCCGGTAAGAATTCTGTTTTTTCATTGTCTTCAATTTCTCAAAGCAACTTCCAAGAATTCATAGCACTTAGCTGTAGTGTTTCATGCCATTTCAGCCCATTTCCAGCTATTCCAATGAATTTAGAAGCCACTTCAGCCCATTTTCAGGCTGATTTGATATCATTCAGCTGGTTCAGATGGTTTTCGATCAGATTCAATCATTTTTTTTGCAGATTTTTTACCCCTTTAATGTTGGTTACTTATGTTTCTTGCCATTTTGGAATAATTCACACCCTTTATGACCTTTTTTGTTTATTCTAGATAGTTTGAACATAACTGAAGTCTGATTTGTCATCTTATTTAAAAGATCATCTTCTAACTCATTTGTGTTTAATTTCCTATCAGCTCCAACATAACAATATCACATTGTTTTGTGCATTTGCACAGTCAACTTATCACTGGCCTCTCAAGCAATTCTTAAGTCATTGATTGTGGAGCAACATAACACATGACTAGCCATTCAAATTCGTCTCGTTTCAATAATCTATGTTCTGAATAGACGAAAGATTAAAGTTGCAGATGGCTCGTTATCACCCATTGTTGTAAAAAGGGCACCACCGACTTTCTTCTTTGTTTTTCATTGCACTCTATTCAATGGTGATTGTAGTTGAGAATTGAGAGTATTCAGTGAATGTAGTTTCTGTTTAATCTAAATTCTATATAAATCTAAATTTTATCTAAACCCACATACTATTTCAGTCTGGAATCAATCAATATCAAATGTTTCTCAAATTCTTGATATTAGCTAACTCAAGATAGAAATGAGAGGTGGCATAGGCAGACCAGGAATTTCTACCCATTATAAATTTAAGTTTGGGTTGATCTTCAATTGTCGATGCAGAGTGTAGTCATTTTGAGTAGATTTGAACACAGTCAGGATGTTCAAGTAAATATCCGCTTTGGGGCAAGAACATATTATGCCCATGCAAAGATCGATTTCAGGTTGAGGTTCTTCAAAATGCAATAGCACCTGAATAATGGAAAACCATAGCAAACACTTTGCAGAAACACATTGTATTAACATTGGACAATGCAGGAGTATGGGGACTCGTGGACGCACAACCTAGCTTCAATTTTTGGTAGAGCTCGAAAATTTTTGGAATAATTTGAAGAAATCACCTCAAACTGGAGAAAGTGTCCACAGAGAATGCACATTTTATCATCTTTTAATTTTGATCAAGCACTCATAAACTTCCTTTAAGTCTCAGAAATATTGAAAATTCAGAAGAATCATCAAGAGCATTTAAGTCGACATAAATTAAGTTCCAGCATTACATGAAAGTAAAAGAAAAAGGAAGATATGGTAATTACGTTGCATTGGCCACGTCATACAGGCGAATTGATTCATCATCACCGGCAGTTACCAAATAATTTGATGACTTGTGAAAATCCATTGAACTAATTCTACCATTCTGAAGAAAGAAGTACCATGTTAGTATATCATAAAATCTCAAAATTCATGCACATAAATTCATGTATAGTAAACACAGCGAGCAGCTCGTCTTAAGAATCACAAAGTATGTCTTTTATGAAGAGCAAACACAATAGCAGATTGACTTTCTGAGCTAATCTTATCTTGCCATGGAGGAGTAACAAAAACCATTGCAAAAGAGACGTCAAAGGTTTTATCCTGAGAATCTAATTATCATAATCAGTAAACAAAATTCATATACATGAAATCACATCCTAAAGGACTAGGATGTAGAATCAACTCTAAAGTCAATAATTCAAGAGATCTAACTTTTACAATAAGATAACATTTATAATGTTTCAACACATTTCGAATAGCGAATTCCAGTCTGTTTCAGAGACAATACAGGTCTTCGGTCATAGAAAGGGCCCTTGGATTGCAGACCTTGAACATGGCATTGTTGATATGTTTTCTGTTGTTATAAAAGCAATAAAGACAAGTCAATACAAAATTTCAATTGTTGACTTGGTAGATATTAAATCCATAATATATATATATATATATATATATATATATATATATATGAAAAGTTGAACACAACTCCCCATTCAGAAGGAAGTTGAATGATTTCCATCAAAGTTGATCTGTGCTTTTCAGTTATTAAACATTTTTACACAATCTGCAAATAAATGTGGATATCAAGTACTTCCAAATGTGCATCGAGTAACATGTGCAATACGTGAACAAACTTTCAGTAGCATACAATATACTTAAACCGTAAAGATGTTTCTCCAAGAAATTTGAATGGCTGAACCAATAAGATATTGATTTCAATAACAAGGAAGCAATGCTCTCAAATTTCTTTTACTAGAGATTATAAACTAAAGAGCACTTCATATAAGATAATCATCATTATTCTTAACCAGATACTCATTTGAAAATATTGACTTATCATCAGCACAACGAGCAATGAAGTTAGAATTTTTGAATACTAGATAGCGAGCCAGATCATCTATTCATTTTCTAATCTCATCAGCTATTATGAATTATGATCCCTTTCGACTATGAATTTTTTGCGTTTTATACAGTAAATTAAATTATTTGAATTACAAAATGTACACTATATGCCTTCTTCCATTTCTTATTGAAAGCTAAACATAAAAGTTCTTGTGGCATAAAGTAATTACATCCTAGAATCCGGTCCAATAATGAATACCCATGCAACAAAATCTGTGAAGATAACTCCACCAGGGTAAGTCTGATGATAAGAGTAGAAATGCTACTCTGTCATGTTAAATTAAACTCAAAGTATATCAAGTGTCTACCCTCACGAACCGAACAATTGACTACTCCTCCGATGCCAAAAGTTATCACCAATTACACGATAAACAACCAAAATGATAAAAATCACAATCAATTTCCTATGTTTCAATTTTCAGGTTCATTCTCTAATAAAAGTAACAATCCCGCAAGAAAAGGGTACAAACATAATCACGAAAGGTCATCCCCACTTCCATGCTCTGAAGGATTTCATCAGTAAGTTCCAGCGACACCTTGTCTTCTCTCTCCACTGGTCCTCCATTAAAGTTATAGAAGAAATACGATTTAGTAAAAACAAATGAAACAAAATTAACTATAAGAAGATAGAAAAATAATAAAATCAACTCAAAAGAGAAAGTATAATCAGAGAAAACAAGATTTGAGAAGTGTACATGGTACCTGCCATTTTCACATTTTCTAGCATCTCAATTCAAACGTGAACCACTCTGTCGACCAAAACAAAAGCGTGCAGCTCCAAGGAAAGAGATTTTTCAGAACACTAGCGGCCGGGACGTGCACAGCACGTCTCGGGTTTCGTTGGCCGTCCGGTGGCGTGGCTTTATGATGTTCGTGCTAGCGCAGTGTAAATCCGCAGAAGACAGTAATCTACATGACACTCGGAACGTGCTAGCCACAGAATAGAGTAATCGACATGACACTCGGAATGTCTAGAGCAAAGCTTCACCGGAGATACAAGGCACCACAGTGAAGGAAGAAAATAGAAGTGGAAATTGGAGGAAATGGCTAATTTTTGAACGGACGCTCTTGTTTATTTTCTCTTTTTTGTATCAATTTGTCCCTGTGACCAACTAACTAATAAATGAAGAAGTGATTAAGTTTAGTCTTATCAAATCATCTCTTTTTTTATCCAAAATTTAGACTCACCTATTTTCTCCAACAATTCTCTTATTTTCACCTTCCTTCTTGACCCCAACTTGCAGACTCATTTCTATTTCTTTCTCCATTAGTTTTCTCAAATCATATCTTGAACTAGCTCCAACTCAAGAACGAGTCCAAAAAAGAAAAAAAAATATTTACAACTCTCAATTTTGTGAAACAAGGCCGAACCCATTTCAATTTCCCCACGCTACGCTCACCGTCTCCTCCTAGATGAATCTTGTAATTGATCACTGGTGTTTCCTATCATTGGCCATCTCCTGGCCTGACAAATGATGCTTCGATTTTCAAGCTTCTCCAAATGACTAGTGCTCCCTACCTCATCCACTGGGCTGCTGTCCGCCACCCTGAGTCTCAAGCTTTCTAGTTTAACTCTAAACTCTTTTTATTTTTCATTTTTAGGTCTATTATGTTTGAAATTTGAGTGGATACGAGCAAAATTTCTAATTTTTGTTTAATATCTAATTAGGATTTAGCATAAATTGTCAATTGAATTATTGAAATTGTATTTCTGAGAAATAAGAATTGAAATTTAATGGGTATGTTAAACATTTTCCTAATTTTTATGTGTGATATTGCACGCTGTTTGTCAATGTTCCACTTAAACTTATTCTTTAGTTGAATCTATATGTCATTCTTGACAATAACTTAATAAAACGTCTAAAATTTCAGCTACATAACGACGTTCTTAATATTTAAAGTGTCAAAAAATATCATATGATCATGTGTCTTTCAAGACATTTTGGGAATGAAGTGGCAAGAATTTCAGTGATATAGTGTCTTTCTTGACATGTAAGTGTCGAAATTTTTGTTTGAGGTGTCACATTTGGGCATCGTACTTATAGTTTCATTTGCAACCAAAATTCAAATGACTATATTTGATTTTCAAGTGCACTAGAAATCTAACTACTACAACACCAAACTCTCTAATACTAGGTATCGTATATCAACGATATCGTTAGAAGAGAATCAAGTTCTCAGAATTGTTGAAAATAACACTTAACTTTTCTGACAGTTGAGTATATTAGCAAATTGATTTGAAGGTAAGCTCTAAATAATTTTTAAACGACAAAATCGATAGTTAGTCTGTTCCATCTTGACAATTAAGTAATGTCAAGTATCACTACGAATTTTAAAACATCAAGAATGACAGATCGACTTTCCATCTCGACAATTTATAAACGTTAAGAAATATGTTTTTACTTATTAATTCATTACTATTTAAAATGAGAAGAAAAACATTTCGTCATTACACTAAATTGTCATACATTTATCATCTTCTACAATTACCATTTTTTCAACCTTAAAATTTTACCATTAATGACTTTAATAAGCCACAACATCCACAAGATATTTTACTTCCAAAATATTTCAATAATGATGTCGATTACATTTCCTACGATAATGTAGTCGACAAATCAAATTTAAACTGGTAACAATTAATTTGTTAAATTATATTCAATTACTTTATTTTCATAATTACATTTCTCACTCAACAAGCTTGTTTTCACAAAATATATCAACTTTTTAAATACATCAAGTGTAAATAAAGAAGATGTAAGATCCTTACCTTCAAATATCAAATTGCTTTAATTTTTTAAACTCCTTAAGAATGATTTCTATACATCAATGGAGAAAGACATTTATTTTCCTTATTTTTCTCCCAAATCGATTCCAAACATTTAAAAAAAATGCCAAATTTCTTTTTCATTTTTTCCAAGTAAATGTCAATTCAAATGGGTCATTGTCCGAAAAACAAGTACAATGACAATTACACATTGGCCAATGTTCATTTCTTGAGCCACTAAACATCTATTTCTATTTAATATATTGCAAGGGCAAATGAGACATTTGTCACTAAATTTGGTCATTCTTGCACTAACTTTTAAAATTAGACTTCTTTGATTTGATAAGACATTTTTTGGCAATTCTTACAATTATCTCAAAATAGAACAATCTACGAGGAGTTTCGTATGGCAAATATACGGATACGGCTAGGGGTTTTGCTTATTAGTGCCAGTGAACTGTCCAAATTATTTAACAGCAGTGCTACTTACACCTACATTTTTAATCCCCACACCCACCTACTTCTTACACACACTAATTTTTCAAAATAACATCATTATATTTATTCTTACACCCACATCCTTTCCACAATTACCCTCACCCATCCTTCAAAGATCTGCACAGATTCGAACAAACCAGAAGAAGAAGAAGGAAGAAGAAGAAGCAAGAAGCCCAATCTCCATCTCTTCCAACACAAACACACAGGCTATAGACAGAGGTTAGTTAATTTTGCTTCTTTCCTATATCTCTTTAGCCAAAATTTAGAGTAGGTGTGAATGATGGGGTGGAAATCGACACTTGATTTGTCGAAGGTAGAAAAGGGGGCTCGGCGATGGAGGGACGAAGCCCCGGGGGGGCTCGGCCGAGGAAGGCCGAAGCCCCTTCCAGTGGCCTCGGCCATGCTTGGTCGAGGCACCCACGGGGTGCCTCGGCCATCCTCGGCCATCCTCGGCCGAGGCAACCCGAGGGTGCCTCGACCCCACCTCCGAGGGCTTTTTTTATTATTTGTAATTTTCAAACATGATTTAATTAGTTATTAATTATTTTGTTAGTTATTTAATAGCAATTTAAATATTGGTGTTGGTGTTATGAATTATTATTTATTAATTATTTATGAATTATTTTGTATTGCAGTGAGACGTTATGTGCGGCGTACTAATCATCCAACTGGTTTAGAGAAAAAGACGTGAAGTGGAACGTGCTATACAAAATGAGTCAGCACATGATCATGCAATACACGATGATATTGGTACTTCTCAATCCTGCCCAAGCGATGATATTGGTACCTCTCAATCTCGTCAGATATCGATATAGTTCAAGAAGAATATATGGTTTCCGATCAAGGTGAAAGTCATACTGAAAGTGATGAAAGTCGGCCCGAAAGAAGTGATGATGATGTATTGACTGGGCCACATCCTGGTGGTCTATCGGATCCTAGAATTTTATGCTCTTTCAAAACACATGTGGCCTCAAGGATATGGTTTGACACAGAAAGGGCGATACTTAAATGTCATTGTCATACAGATAAATTACAGGAGTAGCTCTATGATGACATTATAAGCAACCCATTGTTGAATATATTAATAAATTCCAGTCTTAATATTTTTGCGAAATGTATCATATGGGAAGGCCAACAAGATTTTAATAAGTGCTTTTATAGAGAGATGGCATCCTGAGACAAATATATTTCATTTGCCGTTTGGAGAGATGACTATTACATTTGATGATGTGTATTGTCTTATTGGTATACCATGTAGAGGTCGTCCTTTGGAACTCGATGCTAATAGATCAGCCGAGTCCAGCCACCATCTCGTGCAGAGATTATTGGGGGTGACATCGGAAGAGGTTGAGGATGCACACGGAACGTAAAGGGGCCCCTAAGTGAAGTTGGAGTGGCTGCGTGCCAAATTTCATAGAAGCACTACTTCCGATGATCGATACGATACGATATGCAGCGAGGGCTTACTTGTTGTATCTTTTGGGATGCACTATATTTACTGATAAGACAAGTACTTGGTTCGCAACGAAATAATTATATTTTTTGGAGGACCTTGATGATGTATAAAATTATGTTTGGGGAGCTGCTGCCCTTGCCTACCTATACCGGCAGTTTGGATTAGCATCGAGAGCAGATGTGAAGCAGATGTCAGGATACTCGACTCTATTAGAGGTAATACAAAGTTTTAATTATTTATTTTGTTTAAACGTAGTTTTTTTTAAGTTTCATTGTGGTTTATATTATATATCTGTTAATATTATTATAGATTTGGATATACCAACACTTTACTACACTAAGATTTTGGCACAATATGCAATATCTGGATGGGTCACCGCTTGCGATGATGTGGTTACCAGAGAGAACATCCCAGGGCATCTCTAGACGCTCTTATAGCGTGTAGAGAGACATTGGATTTGATGAAGCCATACGATGTGAGCGAATAAATTTTTAATATACTATTTCTCCATTATTGATAGATAAATTGTGTAATACGTTTTATTTTAATATTGTGCATATATCATGGTGCACCTATATTGATTTTAGGGAACACTTCCCTCTTGATATTGTTACATTTTATGGCGGATGCATTACGGCCTTAGATGTTGTGGAATCGTACCATTCGGACCGTGTGCTCAAACAATTGGGCTACATACAAACGATACCTGAGGATCTTCTTGCTCCAAAAGCGGCTAGAAGAGGACGTACAACCTAAAAGTATAAGGTCTTGTGGGGTACGCTTGGGGGCATGTTTAGGATGTGGGACATTCATATATTGAATGAAAATCGTCTTGGCAAAGAGACGAATCTACCATGGGGTTGTACACCCAATTATATGGATTGGTATTTTTAGATTTCCCATCCTATTATTTAGAATCCTAAAAATGTTCTCCATACATTGGCGATGGGATAGAGGCGTTAGCTAATATGCATTTGGGGGATCGTCTCACGAGAGCAAGTATCATTCTAGAGCCCTTGGTAGATAGTTGAGAATCAGATAATTCGTCTCTCTCGGTAAGTAGGATAATGCCAGATGTTCAAGTAGCATATATTACAATTCAAGGATTAACATTAGAAGAGCACTAGGCTCGTCGGAGACCGAGAAATCAGGGTCCGAGAACCAGGGGTGGATTTTCAAGTACACACTCCACTAGATGATTTGTGTTGTATTAGTTTTGTATTATGATTTTCAACTTTAAACTATGTAATGAACTTTGTTGTGGTAAATCGTATTTAGCTTTAAGTATTACGTTATTAACCTATTTCTTTTATTGTTAACTAATAGCATAATCAAAAACACTGAATTGCATGCATATCCAAATAATTTTGTAGTACACTATCAAATTCAATGTCTAAATAGTTTATATAAATGAACATTACTCGTTGGAATCTATTATTTCATGTCGCTAATTCTACTATTATTTCCTACGATATGATTATACATTGTTAGTTGTTCGGTATACACAGTAGCCCATCCAGATACGCAAGGATAACACCATCTATACCACATATGAATAATGGGACGTACTGGATGTCCCTCTCGCAAGAAAACCTATAAGTAAAAAATAAAATATTTAATTATAGACAAATAAATTAATCGATGAATAACATTAATATATAATCAAATATACCTGAATGAAATGATTTTGATTCACGAATCCAATACAGATACATATAGGCGGATCGATCACGCAGGTTCGTAATGGCAAGTACGTACAACACATCTGTTGGGGTAAAGCGATAAGGGCAACATTGTATCGGGACGCAATCAGATAGCCGTTCTCCGGCAAAGTCATCCAATGTAAAAATGGAGCTGGATTATCGAAATATTGCAACAGCTCAAACTGGCATTCAAACTGATCGTACTCACCATATATGTCTCTATATGACTTTTCAAACATTATGAGCTCTTCTATTAAATCCCGTCGTACTTGAGCCCACTGGTCCTCATCACGATAAATTAGGTCAATGATCGCGCGAAACCCATAGTGACCATCAGCCATTACATCCCTTGTACCTGTAATATACTCATGCAGATAATATGGTAGCTCGTCAATATATGCAATAGTAGCAAGTGTCGTGTGTGCACCACGACGAACAACCTAGTAAAAATCAAGAGATAAGATTTGACCGTCACATAACCATTCATATTATATTCAAACTTGCAGTTAATTTAAAAAATAAAATAAATGGATTCCACTACCTTTTGTTTTTGCTTTCCCGTAATATTGGACGGATCTGAACAACTATCATGGATGGACTCAACATACTCAAATGCACTGGGGTCGCGCTTTGTTGATTGTCTTGCTTATGTTTCGCTTTTGTTGGCCGCCACGAGTGTTAGTCTTCACAGCAAGCTCGAACATCGAGGTAGTAGTCAGCTTTGCAAACTCAATTAATCTCTTCAACATGAATAATTTTTCCGTTTTGTCCACATTTGAAAAATTAGTATTAACACTCATAAAAATTTGATTCCAACAAGCACTAATATCATCTGAAACAGTACAATCTATCCCCTGATCTATCTCCAAAAACCATCAACAGCATCTAAAGAGATTGACCTACCATTATGTACAATTTCAACAATTTCATGTGCACATGGCAAGTCACATGTCTTCCTAAGTACACACTCACAATGCGAAGGATCGATCCCAACCGTATTCACAACATCCATCTCGTGTAATATTTTATCCATAGCAGCAATTGAAACGATACCTTGTAGACACTTAAACACGGTTGGTTTGAATCAATGATGGACTATATTTATATTTTTCTCAAATGATTGTTTTATCTCAATGTGCGATGTCTCAATCAAAGTATGAATTTTAGTCCAACATGTTTCAAAATTACCTTGACTCGATCCGAGATGCTTTTTCGGTTTCGCGTGTGCACTCTCCGCCATAAAATAAGAAATAAAATTAATGAACGATCAATATTGAAAGTGAAGAATTTAAATTATTTTAATTGATATACCTATTTGTTGTGGTGTTATCGAAATGTATGACATGATTTGTATAGCAAGAAACAAATCCATCTTTATAGGGGTGAATCCACTGGCGCATTGTACATCCCACGGCGTCTCCATAACCCGAATAGTTTACTTGGAATTTTCTAAGCAAATCATAAAATATTGCCTCCGATTGGGCTACTACCAACAGATTCCATAAAGATATAAAACAATCCCACTCTTCCTTGATGCGAAACTTCTTCTTGCAATTTGCTACTATGTTCTTACTAATATGCCATCGACACAATAAATGTCGCGCCGTAGGGAAAGTACTTTCAAATGCATTCATTAAGGCAATTTCTCGATCAGTGATAATAACTGTGGGAAATGACGATTGGTTGAATAGTGATTTCAAGCAAGACAATGCCCATATATAGTTATCTTCACGCCCGGACCCCATATAGGCACATGCAATGGAAAATATCATATATGTAGATGTCATGCCAACTATTTCCAATAATGGTAACTTATATCGATTAGTCTTGTATGTACAATCCATCAATAAGATATTCGGAAAGGCACGCAATAAATTAACACTCCTTGGATGAACAAAGAAAATATCCTTTACAGTATCGATTGCCTCACACCGCCTAGCATCAAAACAATATCCATGCTCCTCTAACTTCGTCATTAGGTACTGTAGTTGTGTCCGTCCACCGAGCTCAATTAATTTATATTTTTGACGTGCATTATAAATAGTCCTTATTGTCGACGTATTCTCAGGATATCTTTCTTTCAAAGTATACAAAATATCTTTCGGTCGACTGTAAGATGTTGACATATCAACTACCAACTTCTTCTCATCAAGTGTTAACCGATTGGCAAAAGAATGACCCTCTAAATGTTTTGCACATGGATGATTATGTACAACGCATACAACTTGCAATATCCAATGGCCATCACGAGCTATTTGCTTACCTCGTAATGTAAATGGACACTCACATTTTTTTGTTCCTATCAATTTTTCTGGACCCTGATCCTTTCCATCTTTTCCTTTGGCCGCCTGATACTTACCACTTCGTTCACATGCAAGCAAAAGTCTAGGTTGTTTACCACCCACTCCATTATCCGATCTCTGTACTACTATTATTATACCGAGATCTTTTCCAACATTACGTGCCCAACCAATAAGATCATCACGTGAATCAAACATGTTGGAAGTTGTAAAATTTGGTGTATAATCTATAGCCATATTCATTGGATCAATAATTCTGATAGGGCCAACAAGACTATCTTCTGTGGAATATGCATCTGATTCCTATATATTAAATAACACAAAAATTAATATTAGATACATGTATATAGAGCAAAGAATAGCAAAATGCATATATAGCATGTATATACAGCAAAGAACAGCAAAATGCATATACAAAATGCATATACGTGGGGAAGAATAGGGAGGCTCGGCCAGGGGTGGCCGAGGCACCTTCTGGACCCTAGGCCAAGGTTGGCCGAGCCTCCATCTGGAAAATCGATATCCCCTGGCCGAGTCTCCATTCACATGCTCGGCCCAACGTCCAAATGCACCCATTTCGATCGAGGATTAGCTCACCAAAGGTGGCACAAGCGAGCGACATCCACTCCCATTCAACAAAAGTAACGAAAAATAATATTATTACTTACATTATTCTCCATTGTCTTTGTGTTCATCAGATGGAGAGCTACGAGTGCAGTGGGTGCAAGGCTGAAATGGAGTGAACTGGAGTGGAGCGGCTGTCGAATTACCTTGTAGGGTTAAATGGAGGGTATAAAAGGAATTGTGGGCAATGATATTTTAGTAATAAGAAAGGGTGGGCGTGTGGGATTAAAAATGTTGGTGTGAAAATCACCAGTCATTATTTAAAGGGTCATGCTACTCACACCCACATTTTTAATCTTTACACCCACATTTTAAGTCAGAAGACAGAAATACCCCGACTAATCGGCTACGCATAAACGAGGAAGTAAGTGCATCGTCGTCCAAGGATGGCTGATAGTCTATGATAGACACTCGGCTAAGGGTGGCCGAGTATCCAAATGGACACTCGGCCACCTTTGGCCGAGTGTGCACCTTCGGCTCTCGGCCAAGGATGGCCGAGTATCCATTTGGACACTCGGCCATCCTTGGCCGAGAGTCCATTGTGATTCTCGGTCAAAACATGGCCTTCTCACAAGGCCATGTTTAGGTGCTCCTATTTTCTTCTTTTTTTTAAATTTATAATTTTAATAATTCATAATATAATTAATTCATATTTAACAATAATCACATGTTAATAATGTGAATTATTTGAAATTGCTTGGGTAGGTGCATTGGTATCTTCCAATCAGACTACGGGCACCGTCCGGCTTTTATTCTCACACATGTCCCTTCTCCAAGTAATAATAATAATAATAATAATAATAATAATAATAATAATAATAATAATAATAATAATAATAATTAAGATAATCATTTATATTTAATTGTCATAATTATTTATCCATATTAATAAATTGAAACTCTAAAAATTATTGTAATTAATATTAATTAAATATAATTATTTTTATACAATTTTGATATTTAATTATTATGAAACACAATAATTTTTAAAATATCATAAATCATTATAGTCAGATATTTTTATTTTTATTAAAATCTCCATGATGTCTTTGTTCTTAATTGGAATCTCGTGGCGCATTTTTTCAGAAGCTATTAGTTTTGGACGTGAATAAATCAACATTGCAATACCAAATAATAGCCAATTAATTATATAACCAACAATTGAAGGAAAAAAATGAAAAATTATATTTAATTAATATTAATTACAATAACTTTTAGAGTTACAATTCTTATTTTTATAGAACAATAAATATAAAATTTATTAATATGGATAAATAATTATTACAACTAAATATAAATAATTATTATCATAAACAAATAATTAATATTATTAACACATTGTTATTAAATATAAACTAATTACATTATGAATTTAAAAAAATTAAAAGAAAGGCCAAACACGGCTCAGCATCCAACAAGGATGGTTGGCCATCCTTGGCCGACGTTCCCTTTTGTGTGCCCGGTCATTCCTGGAAAAAATGGCATATTCGATATTCAAAAAAATGTGGATAATTATTTATTTAAATAATAAATAAATATTATTATTAAATATAAATGATTATTATGATAAATAAATAATTAATGTTATTAACAGGTAATTATTATTAAATATAAATTAATTTATTATTAAATATAAATTAATTGTATAAAGAATTTAATTAAAAAAAAGTTTGAAACCAAACATGGCCTTGGTAAATGGCCATGTTTGGGAAATATCACAATTGGATACTCGGCCATCCATGGCCAAGTATCCAACTGGATTATTGATTACACCTTGGCGAGTATCCATATTTATTTTTGGCCGTTCGTAGTCGACTATTACTTTGAAGAGGGAAAATTCGTCCGTCCAAAAAATTGTGGGTGTAGGGATTAAAATAACGGGTGTATTTAGTGCCACTCTTATTTTAAAAGCAAAATTTATAGTCCCGTACAAATTACTTCCGAGCAATCCTAACGTAATCACAACCCACCCCAATCCCTCTGAATATTGTGGGACTTGCGCCCAAATTTGTGAGGGTAATTTCCTCCTAGTGCTGGGAGGATACCCTTAGTCTATTTAGAAAACTTAATGAAACCTAGTTATTTTGTAAATAACTTTCAATTTAAAGAATGATAAAAGAAATTTTGCAAATATCTAAAATACCCTTCTTGATTTCTTTTTCTTTTGAATAACCTTCCTAGGTTTTGTCATACGTAAGTTTTATTTCATTTTCATTCGTTGCTCTTCTATTTAGTTCGTTTGGATTCCTTTTTGTGGTTCCAAAAAATCTTATTCCTCTATTATTTTACTTGTAGAACCTTGAAATTTATGTTGTTGGATAGGTAGGTGAAGATCTACAAAAGATCATCTTTTGGTGCTTTGAAAGAAGAGTGAAAAGATTTGAAGAAATAAGCGAATTGGTAGGTTTTCTGTAACGCCCCGTCCAGTTCCACATACGTATACGTCATAAATGACGTCATATCAGAGTACGCCGTGCACGTGACATAAACATTGGCCACCTTCGGGCCCGTGCACGCCATTACTTTTCGTTTCATAACATACATAACATTGTGGAACTAGACGTGCGTCCGTCATTCATTCACACACGAAACCCTAAATTCCTTTCATTAAAATATATAATGTAAAGCTAGGGTGTCGGTTTTCATTACGTACTGCAAGATCTTTGAATCCTCCGCCCACACACCACGTCATAGCATCATGTGACCTTTCGCCAACCCTCCACGCACGGCACCTTCATCAAACATACAACAACATACGCCGCGTAATGAGTCATAAAGACTCGGTGGATAATAGATGCAATGCAATGCATGTCACACGTTTACTTTGGACCCCAATTACAAATCATGTGAATACGTGGCGCCGTTCATTCATTAGCAAGGCCTTTTCTTTACAGGGCGTAGATCCCCTGAAGACCCACTTTTCTTTTACATACGGGCGTAGATCCCCCGACCACGCCTTTATGGGCGTAGATCCCCATGTAGCCGATTTACATCATTATGGAAGTGAGTCCCCATATGTAAACACATGATTGGTAATTGTTTCACACACATATGCTCGTGATACAATTACATACGTTACACTTTTCACGCCTCGTTCCTTTCACATCGTCATCATTCATATGCCAACATATAAACAAGGCTTCATGATCATATTGTGAGCACAAGCATAAACATTACATATTCGTGCATTGAACGTTAACTTCACATAAGGCCACGACATCCAAACATATAGGATGTGGCCACAAAGTGTTCACGTTGGTTCACATAAGCACACACCACATATTGCTATCACATGACACGCATAATACTTCACGTTGGACCACATAATCATACATGATTGCCAAGCTTGACCTTCTAGTTGTTCCATTACATATAGCTTCTGTGGCTTCACTTCTTTGGTTCATTACATATAGTTTCCTATGGCCACATGAGTCATATAAGTTATCACGAAGGTCACATAGGCCACGTAAACATATACATAGCATCATCACATCATATCATAACCATAACACAAGGCGAGATCTAGCATGCTTCTAAGGTCTCTAATCATCATAATCATGCCATATCTTGTGTAATTCATGTATAAATCATGCACATACGTCATAAAGCATGTAAAGCAACCATTACCCACCATAGATGGAGTTCAAACAAGCATGGAGACCATCTTCTTCCTCTTCTCCCTTGCTTCTCTTCCTCTTCTTCTTCTTTCTCTCCTTTCCTTCCTTCTTGTAATCAAGGATTACACAAGCATTACATAGGTCATACATGAAGTTGGAGACGATCACATAGGTGTTTGGGAGTCTTGGAA
The DNA here is from genome assembly GCA_018223645.1 of Jasminum sambac. Lineage (NCBI taxonomy): Eukaryota > Viridiplantae > Streptophyta > Magnoliopsida > Lamiales > Oleaceae > Jasminum > Jasminum sambac. The sequence goes on along the minus strand of CP073644.1, from coordinate 9,136,225 downwards.
GGGTTTAGGGAGTGTTAGAACCCAGAGCTCATGTGAATAGTACCCAAGAAATGGCAAGAATCTTCTTAAAGACCAATTCAGGCTGTGAGCTTAAAAATCTGGTAGTAACTTCCACATTTACGGTAGTAACCCCTACTTACAATCGTAACCCCATATCCTACGTAGTAACCTGATTCATCGGCGTATCATGCCATCATACGTAGACAAACTCTATTAAATCCACGCATTTCATCTTCTTGACTTACGGTAGTAACTCGTGCCTACGGTAGTAACTCCAACTACGGCCGTATCTTGAGATCATACTAGTAATTTGCTCTCTGAAACTTTTGGACATTTTCCACTTTGCTTCACCATTTACTGGTAGTAACGACATTTCACGGCCGTGAATTCCAACATTTACGGTCGTAGTGCTTCTGCGAAATTTTCATTTCATCTTTTCGAAAGCCAGTTTCGCATTAGGGACATATCTGTCACGCAAAACATATAGTGAACATATCATATATCATTATAGCATGCCGAAACATCATCACGTCATCTCATCTCATATACGGGATCATATCTATTTACATGTCCGGAATCACATACGTATTCATATACGTTTCCGGGACGAATTCGGGCGGGCCATTACATTTTCTTACTATTTCTACTTGATAATCATATTGATTTTCTTGATTTCCGTATAATTTTCATGGTTTCTATTTGATGATGTTGCAAAAATTAAATACCAATGATAACATCTGTACAGTCGTTATGTGTTATGCATAACGACATTACATTCGTTATCTCTTGCTTAGCTAATATTATTTGATTTCATGATTCTCAATGAAAATGTGTCACATTTCCATGTTCTCTATCTCAGTATGATATATTTTTATTGTAGCAAGTATATATTAACCATAACGACTATGAAGTTGTGATCTGTTAGGCATAACGATACTGCATTCATTATCTGTTCAACGACCCCTTTTTTAAACTCCCAACTAAATGTCACATATTTTTATGATTTATATCTTGAGTAACACATATATGCAATGCAATGATCATACGTGAGGCATAACGATTGTACTAGTTTATTGTGCAATGCATAACGACACTGCAGTCGTTTTTTGTGGTTCAGTCACCCCTTATCGTTATAATCTTGTTTTTAATTGCTTAATTAAAATGTCACATGATTCAAGTATGTTCTAATTCATTGAAGTAATATTTGTGATTTTTTTCGCTTGTTTGCAACCGTGGATTTTACGAAAATGGTGTGGATACAAATATGTCACTTCATTGGGTTCGAAAAGAGTAATAAAGGCAAGCGGACGTGGAAATATGTAGAAAAAGGTGAAGAGAATATCAATCTAGTTTATGTTTCCAATGACATTTCATATTTGGAGCTTTACAATGTGGTTTGAGAGCTCGTAAAGTTGGATGACAATTCGTATGTAATAGAGTGCATGTCTTTTAACCCGAAAATGACCAGATTTCCAATTCCTCATGTGAAGATTGACTCAATGACAAAGTGAAGTGGTATCTATCCATTTGCGAGGAACATTCTCTTTGTGTGACACTTGTGAAAAAGATTGGAACAATTAGCGAGAATGTACCAATGAATGGACAAGTTGTTAGATGTAATGACAATGGATCTACAAATCGGGAAAGGGTGGAAGTTGAAAATGTGGATAGTGTAGCAGATATTATGCAGAATGATGATGACACTAGGAATGTATATGAAGGTGGTAATTTCGTTGAATGGGATACATTGAATGTGATTGAAGAAAGTCTCGAGCATAAAGACGCAAAAGGAATAGTTTCTGTGACAGAAGAGCACCATGAGACTTTTTCAACACAAGATCCTATGATTGGAAATGTAAGTTTTTCCAATGCAATAATCTCTTTCAAACCAAAAATATTTAATTGTAGAACTTTTGGAGCTAGCGTTGACGTGCTATTTTGAATTCAGAGTGGTAAAATCAACTAAGACCTTGTATGTAGTTGCATGTATTGAGAATAACTATAATTGGAGTTTGAGGATAGTGAAGATAAAAGGTGCTAAAATATTCAAAGTTCGGAAGTATCTTGGTCATCACACTAGCTCCATCAGTGTACATCGTAAAGATCACAGGCATGCAATGTATACACTAATTGGGAAGCATATTTTCGAAAATTATAGAGATGTCAATAGGATTTATAGACCGAAAGACATTGTTAGTGATATTCGTCGGAAGTTCAAAATAACTATGAGCTATACTAATGCATTTATGGCGAAGCGTTATGAACATGGTTTGATTCAAGGATGGCCTCAAGAAAGTTATGCAAACTCCGGCAATATTGTTATATGTTGGAGGAAAAAAAACCTCGGGGCATTGAAATTCATTGAAACAAGTGTAGATGGGCATTTCAAGTATTTTGTCATGGCTTTAGGACCATGTATTCGTAGATTTCACTCTTCAATTAGAAGAATAGTTTCTATTGATGGAACATTCTTGACAGCAAGATATGAAGGTACCTTACTTATTGCAACAAGTCAAGAATCCGATTTGCATTTTCCATAGTGGACTCTGAGAATAGTGATTTGTGGACTTTTTCTTTCGAAAGTTGAGAGAAATTACAGGTGATACATCAGATCTAGTTATTGTTTCTAATAGGGGCACCAACATCTCAGGTGCTTTTCAGAAGTGTTGCCGCATGCACATCATGGCTATTGTAATTATCATTTATTAAGAAACCTAAAAACTAAGTTTCCGATGCTCGAATTGGATGGATTGTTCTGGACAATGGCAGAAGCTTATTCCATGCCTCATTTGAAAACAATATGGCAATACTATACAGTAGGCACGATGGTATTAGAGGATACCGAGAGAGAAAGTTGGTTTACTCCATTGTGCTATAGCACATTTACAAGCAACTTGTTTCAATATAATGACGACAAACAATGCCGAATCAATGAACTCTTTGCTAAAGAATGCAAGAGACTTTCCAATTCTTGATTTGATTGAGCATATCAGAGAGACATTGCAGAGATGGTTCACGAAAGGCATGTTCGGGCAGAAAATTTGGGGTAACTTCCTCACCCACCTTCGGAGGAGAAGATGCGCACCATGTACAATGAATCAAATGAGATGGAGGTGAGTTATATATCCCCGACTGTTTTGCAACACTACTAGAAAAATCAACTTAGACATCACTCTATTTACATCAGTTGCTTTGGCAGTTGATGTAAAATAAATTTTTAACATCAGTCATAAAAATAATGGTGTTATACACATTTTTAACATCGTATTTATTAACAACTGATGATAATTATATACTTTTAATTTTTTATTGTACATTTTTAACATCAGTTTTGTTAACAACCGATGTTAATAGTCAGTTTTGTTAAAAACCGCGGACCCTCCCGACCCATCCATATATCTGACCCGGCTTACTAATTGCTTACGATTTCTATTCTTGGTTTTCATTAGGGGCGTCTCTTTACCTTCACCGGCAAAAAAAGCTCTCGACTCTGATCGCCACCCGTCGCTCGATGCTCGACTCAAATTGGCTTGACCTCAAATCGACCTCTGCTACCTCAACCAAGGTCGATCTACCTCTTCATCTTCAAAGGAACATAGGCCACTTCTGCTTTTTTTACCTAATAATGTAGATGCGAGATGTTTTCTTTCCGATTCTCATCTTTTTCCATTGAGATTCATTTGCAAAGGTTGGAGGACCCGGATCTATGATAGAATTGCCTTCGTCTTGCCCTAACTCAGGTGTATCGATGCCTGCGTTGCTTGAGAGTTAGCTTTGGACCTCATTTAGAATCCATTCGTAGACGCGTTAATTTCAACAAAAGCAGGTTTGCTTAAAATAGAGAAAATAGAGCTCGTATTGAGCAGGAGAAAATGCCAACGAGGTTCGCATTGAGTTTGGCGAGTTTAAGAGCCGAGGTCGCCGCTCTTTTCTCATTTGCTTGTAGCGGAAATTTGCCTTCGTCCAAAAAAATTATTAGTCGATCGTCCTAATTGAATCCTAAGATTTTCCGTTCATTACGATTTTTCTGAGAAAAATTGGCGACATTATTGTGCATTATTGCTCTAATTCTATGTGCCTCTTTTAGAAATAATTCTATAGATTTTGGATATTTAATTGCATTTTAGTATTTCTGTTTAGTGGAGTAGAATTTTGATAGTTTTAGTTTAAAATATTGGTGCAAAATTTTAAAATATCAAACCAATGGAGCGTTCTTCGATTGATTTTAAGCAATCAAATCCGGATTTGTTTAAATTTGCATTCTGTTTAATTCTGACCGTTGATCTCTTCAAAATTAAAAGCAATCATTAACATTATCTCAATTAATTAATAAATTAATCATTACGCATTATCATTTGGGGGTCTCTGATGTTTTTCATCTCATGTTAATCACCATTAAAAATATATAAGATTTTGAAAATTTTGGAACCCAAAATTAGTACCCTTGGTCATCTCGGGGATGAAATTGGGTGTGTTGGAGCCAAATCTTCATCTTTTCCCTTTCGGTGGGTGCTAGGTAGGCTTCATTCAACTATCTTTGTTGTAAGTGAGGTTCTGTGCTTTGCTTTTAATTTTGAAAGTTCCACTTTGGTTTTGGCTATTAGAGTTCTTTGTATATGAAAGATTAATGAGATTTTTCTGTCTTCTTTGTGTTACTTTTTCTATATTGAATGGACACATATTAAGTTTTGACTTCAACTTCATAATGGTAGGGTAGTTTTATCCTCTCATATTGTAGGAATGGATACATTTCTTAAATGCAGGGTCTCATTTCTTATAATGTGAATCCACCAAGCTCACCTTCTATTGTCCTCATTAGTTTGTCCTCATTATTTCCCAAGGTATAGTTAGCGCTTTAACCATTAACAATTTTGATGTTCTTGCTTGTTCTTTTTACAACTTGTCAATTGTTACGAGAATAATTGCATAAGCATTTTCCTATGCAATTTACGAATTGTTGAGAATAGGCCTATTACTCGATTGGATGAACGATCCGTCATATCCACAAACCACCTTATCATAGGGCATCATTAATAGTGAGATAAAACAATGATAAGATTTTCTCCTTCTTGTGTGATCTTTCAATTTGTGATGCCAGTTGAGTCCAGATGAATCTCAAAAGGTCTTAATTATAGCGATTTGAAACTTCTAATTTCATCATGAACTCTTTGTATGATTTCCAAATGACGTAGCCATGACTTTTTTTTCAGAATGAGGCTTTAACAAACATGTGGGGGCAGGCACCATTGGTACTATAGATGGGAGTTCCTTCCAACGGGTACTATATGAAGCCCTATTTGCACTTTTTTATGCGTGACTGCAGTTCCTTCCAATTGTGCAAGTTAATCATTACATTAATATGGGTAGTAATTCTATAGACATGGCCTTGTTTCAACCTTAACTCATAGGCAACTATTTCCAAGTGCCTTTTGCATTTTTATTAGCTGGTTTTATACTCATTGCATGTTAATGTCTACTTAAAAAAAAACAAATAAATGAAATGTTATCACTTAGTAATAATGATAAGAAAATGAAGGCCATTAGGCTACTACTACATTTTTTGATTTATTTTACTAGCTTTGTAAATTCATTTATTTCTTTTTGGGTTTTGTCCAGAATCTTTGGGTTTAAAATCTCTGTGCTCTCACCTTGTTTTGGAATTCTTTCTTTATCTGATCTTTCGTAGCAACTATTGGCAGTTTGTGGTTATGGATTTTATAGCTTCTTGTACTCGTGAAAGGTAAACATATATTTGTCTATCTAATGTTGTAGTTTCGCTTTCTATTGCTATTTCTTTGCCTCAATTATAATGATTGTATATCTGTTCTACTATTTTTTACTTTTGCCTAGGAAATATAAATCCTCCATCGCAAACTAGAGTTACGGAGGCACATAATAAAAAATGCGGATGGAGAGAGCTTTCTGTTTGAAAAAGAAAGATGATGGGAAAAGAGGTATATAAAAATGTATCTGCAGGAGAGCATAAAGAAAAGGCAAGATGTCAATTGGCATAAGATGCCATCGTTCTCACACAAGTTTTGTTTAGTTTGGAAGTTAAAAATATTGTACTTATCGGCTTGTATGAGTGTATTGTTAACATTTTTATGTAAAGCTTGCCATATGGTGTCAATTGTAATTTTTAGCAGTTGTATTCTTTGTTTAGTCTGAGGATTTATGAATATTGTGTATTTAGATGTTTGTTGCAATTTTCTAGTACTCAAATTTTGGATTTTGATAGGTTTTCATAATGCTTTCGATAGCTATCACGAAATGATGTATGAATGCGCTTGAGATATCGATTCTATTCGTTTAACACCTAATCTTAACTAATGTGTGATGTAGTAATGACATCTGTTCTACTGATGCATTTAACATCAGCTAGAAAGCGACATGTTCTATTGTTAGGATGTCGGTTCTACTTATGTGTTTAACATCAGCTAAAACTTGATGTCTGTTGCTGTAAAGACATCGGTTTATATAATTAATGCGATTTTTATAATCATTTTAGACATCGGTTAAAAACCGATATTTATAGTTTCAGATCTTTAACATCACCCACTAACACATCGGATTTTTTTTAACATCAGTTAATAACAGATGTCTAAGTCACTTTTTCTAGTAGTGCAAGTTGTTGGACCTACCAAGAATCATATAGTTTACTTGGAAGAAGGGAAATGTATGTGCAGGAAATTTGAAATGGACTAGTTTCCATGTGCATATGCTATTACTGCGATAAGATTTTTGAATGATAATAGGTATAGGTTTTGCTCCAAATTTTTATGCGAGTTCTTCTTGGAAACGTGCATATTCAGAACCTATTTACCCTTTGCCAAGTGAGAACGACTGGATAATCCCAAAAGAAGTCAAGTCAAGAATCGTGTTGCCTCTATTATCACGACGTTCAAGAGGTCGACTTACAAAAGAAAGAAAAAAAATTTGATGGTGAGTCAGCCTGTGAGCCTCACAAGATTCGGAAGTGTAGCAAATGTTCTAAGTCTGGCCATACCCATGCCAAGTCTAAGGAGGATACACCACCATGAACTAAGTATCTAGTCACCTCGATATTTTTTGAGTGATCTTATCTTTTGTTGTGCTTCTAATGCATTGACATTCAAACATATGGAACAATGGTGATCATGCATTTAATGTGTGGATGCACATGTAACATTAATGTGAACAGAACATCAAATTTGAATAGTCGTTCTAGTTGTATTGAAACGATTATGGTATCGTTAGGTGTGATTTATTATTTATGCATTGTTTTTGTCCTAGTTGCATTGAAACTACTCAAGTATCGTTATCACGAGACAACTATCATTTTCCATACCAGGGGTATTTGACTAATCAGAAAATCAAAACACAATGTCACTAAAGTTCTCGTTCCCACAAATCAAGTGTCATTATCATGAAACAACTATGGTTTTCCATCTTAAGGGTGTTTAAGTAATCACAAAATACACGAAACAACTATCATTTTCCAGGTGACGGGGGTGTTTGACTAATTGGAGATCAAAACACAAAGTTATTATAAGATTGTGAAATTCTAATTACCATGAAACAAGTATCGCTATCAGGAAACAACTATTGTTTCCTATATCGTGGGTGTTTAACTAATCTGGAAATCAAAACACAATGTCAATATAAGATTGTCGAGGTCTCGTTGTCGAGAAACAAGTGTTGTTATCAAGAAACTACTATCATTTAACAGGGGAGGGGGTTTGACTAGTCGGGAAATCAAAACACAAAGTTATTATAAGATTGTGAAGTTCTCGTTATCATGAGACAAGTGTCGTTATCATGAAACAACTGTCGTTTTCCCATATCGGGAAGTTTAGCTGGTCGAGAAGTCAAAACACAAAGTTATTATAAGATTGTGAGTTCTCGTTATCACGAAACAAGTATCGTTATCACAAAATAATTATCGTTTTCTGTACAGGAGGTGTTTAACTAATCGGAAATCAAAACACTATGTCAGTGTAAGGTTGTGAAGTTCTCTTTATTATGAGACAAGTGTCGTTATCACGAGATAACTGTCATTTTCCAAGTGAGGGAGGTTGTTTGACCAATGGGAGATCAAAATACAAAGTTATTATAAGATTGTGAAGTTCTCGTTATCGTGAAACAAGTATCGTTATCACGAAACAACTATAGTTTCCCGTATCGTGGATGTTTAACTAATCAGGAAATCAAAACACAATGTTAGTATAAGATTGTGGAGATCTTGTTATCGCAAAACAAGTGTCATTATCATGAAACTACTGTTGTTTTCCATATTGGGGAAGTTTCACTGGTCGGGAAGTCAAACACAAAGTTATGATAAGATTATGAAGTTATCACGAAACAAGTATCGTTATCAAGAAACAATTATTGTTTTCTATACACAGGGTGTTTAACTAATCGGGAAATCAAAACACAATGTCAGTGTAAGATTGGGAAGTTCTCATTATCACGAGACATGTATCGTTATTAGGAAACAATTATCGTTTTCCAAGTGAGGGAGGTTGTTGGGCAAGCGGGAGATCAAAACACAAAGTTATTATAAGATTGTAAAGTTCTCTCTATCTCGAAACAAGTATCATCATCACGAAACGACTATCGTTTCCCATATCGTGGGTGTTTAACTAATTGAGAAGTCAAAACACAAAGATATTATAAGATTGTGGAGATCTCATTATCATGAAACAAGCGTTGTTATCATGAAACAACTATCATTTTCCATATTGGGGTGTTATCACAAAATGACTATCGTTTTCCAGATCGGAGATGTTTAACTAACAGGAAATCAAAACACCATGTTCGTGAAGATTGTGAAGTTTTCATTATCACAAAAAGACTCCAGTTCCCGCTATGGGGGCTGTTTGACTAATTGGGCAATCAAGTAGTCTTTGAACTCTTTGTGATTAGTGGTTTGCGAATCCTGTGTTGCGACTAAACATTAATCGAGTTGTAATTTCGAGAATGTTTGAACAACGGAGGCACTTTTGTCGTGCTAAGTTAGGCATGAAGTTCCATAAACGGATGCATAATATTCCAATGATGGGTTTGACGTTGTAGTAGCTTAGGCACGTAACCTTGTTAGGATAGATGTTGTACCAAGTGAGGAATGCTTTTCCCACTAACATATTGTTTAAACAAGTATCATCTTGGTACATCGTGATTGTTATACCCCGTTCAAAGATTGAAAACACATTTTAAGTAACTTTCTAAGTGTTCGTTGTTTAAAGACATATATCCGATCAACATTACGTGATTGTTAGGATTTTGGGGTTTTGGGGTTTTTGTTTGGGGTTTAGGATTGGGGTTTGGGCTTTCGTGTTGGGGATAATGATAGTAGTTTCGTGATAACGGTAGTTGGCATAGGATTAAAGATAAGTAGTTTTGTGATAACGATAGTTGTTTCGTGACAATGAGAACTTCACAATGAACTATGACATGGTTTTTTGATTTTCCGACAAATTAATTGATTGGTATAATAGAAATACTAAACATAAACATATTTTGAGATTGGAAATTATTTGATTATAAACTAAAAACTTTAATTCATGCAATAAAGTAAAGTGGAGCAAGTAAATACGATAATCACTTGAAATGAGAAATAAAGTTGAGATTTTCGGTTTCGATTGATCACTATGCAATTTAATGCTCGGCTAGTTCTCATATGAGTGTCCATAAACAAGGACAATGGAATCAACACATAAATGACCACATACAGGGATAACGATAAGGATTGGTGATAACAATAGTTGTTTCGTGCTAACGAGAACCTCCTAATAAACTAGTGACATGGTTTTTTGATTTCCCAATTAGTTATACGACCCCAGATAGGGATAATGATAGTTGTTTGGTGATAATAATAGTTATTTCTTGATAACGAGAACCTCCTAATGAACTAGTGACATGGGATTTTGATTTCTCTATTAGTTATATGACCCCAGATAAGGATAACGATAGTTGTTTAGTGATAACGATAATTGTTTCGTGATAACAAGAACCTCCTAATGAACTAGTGACATGGTTTTTTGATTTCCCGGTTAGTTATATGACCCCAAATAGGGATAAAGATAGTTGTCTCGTGATAACGAGAACCTCTTAATGAACTAGTGACGTGGGTTTTTGATTTCCCCTTGTTATACAACCCTAGATAAGGATAACGATAGTTGTTTGGTGATAATGATAGTTGTTTCGTGATAACGAAAACCTCTTAATGAACTAGTGATATGGTTTTTTTGATTTCCCGATTAGTTATACGATCCTAGATAGGGATAATGATAGGTCTTTGGTGATAACGATAATTGTTTTGTGACAACGAGAACCTCTTAATGAACTAGTGCTATGATTTTTTCATTTCCCGATTAGTTAGACGATCCCACATAGGGATAACGATAGTTGTTTGGTGATAACGATAGTTGTTTGGTGATAACGAGAACCTCCTAATGAACTAGTGACATGATTTTTTGATTTCCCAATTAGTTATACCACCCCAGATGGGGATAACGATAGTTGTTTTGCGATAACGAGAATCTCTTAATGAACAAGTGACATGGTTACCATTAATTGTCGTTATATCTTGATGGCGTTACCATTCAAACATAGTTCCAACACACATCTTTGCCTTTTACACACATCATATAAAGGTTTATATTCTAACAAAAGATTACTTTCACATGTTTAGCTAAAAGATCTCCTACACTATATGAACTCCTATTTCAAACATTGAGCACTAAGGATCAAAATGAGAAGCAAATATCTCAGCTGCCAATTTTCTCCGCCAACTAGGCATATGTTTATCAAACATGTAGTTTACATCCAATCTGACCTATAGAAATTCGATGAACTTGATTGTAAACATCCCACAATCTGACCTGCAAATAATACATATCATATCTATAAGTTTACCAAGTGTATCAATACATGAATTTACAAAGCTTCACCAAATGTGTGATTAACATCCATTTGTTTGGCTTGGAGCTTTCAACCACTTCATATCAAACTCTTTTGTACTGTAGTCCCCATCTTCATGCGCCAATCTCATTAATAGTGGTAGGACATTCCGCAAAGGCTTCATTTCCTGTTAAAGTTGTCGTTGCTATATAGCACTCGGGAGACTATCGTATGCATAGATGCATCTATTCGTAAGATCGACATCCAATGCAAGCTAGTGGTCCATGTTCTCATTACAGAAAGGAACATACAACGTAGTACAAGTACTCCATGCTCTACTAAATCCTGGCACGTTCCCTTTTACATAGTTCAGCAAGGCTTCGTCGAATTGTGGGGGCTTAGTAGATTTATTCTTTGACTTTTGCCTAAAATAGATCCTCACATACGGGATGAAGTTCGAGTCCAAAATTCCGCAATCTTTTCTAAAGAGACCTCGAAAAGTCCTAGCTCGGACTTTTATGTTATAAAGTGTTGCATCCATGTGCTACAGGAAAAAACACTTATTAGACAAATAAATAAGTTATATTGGCTTAAAAATTAATATCTTAAGCACACCCTACCCTACATACGTCGCCTCTAAGCCATCCATCAACCCTAATAAGATCTTTGAAGAACTTCTTGCTTACATCACCAGTAGTCGGTTCAACTTCATCACTGGGAAGATAAAAAAATGCACATGATAGTATGTGTGAAAAGTACTATACATTATGCTCTTAATAAGACAAATACAAGCCTTTACAATAAGTTACCTATCTAGAGCGCCTGACAACCATTTCTCGAGATCACCAACCTTAGCTGGATCCACTGGTTTGAATGGATTGTAGGTAGTGACATTTCGAAGTCTTCTTCTTTTTGTAGGATTTATCCATGGGGAACATAATATAGATGCCTTTCTCTTTGTGCAATGCCCATTGCCTTTAGCAGATTCTGGCTGATCACTATTGATCTCAATGGGCTCCACAACAATGTCTTCATAATTAAATGTGGTTAAAATAATCAATTCAAAAAATTTAAGCCCTGCTCGAATAACATAGGTAGTCATCTTATATGTGTGTACCTCATTCATGCTCCTTGGTATTGTCTAGAGTGGTCACGAGCTTCTTCTCCGAAATATTGCCAACATTTTCTAAATTCAATCCCTTCTTTTCGATATCCATACTCTATATTTGCCGTCTTTCATATGAAACAATGGGGATGATGGATTTGTCACAATGCCTATAAATTAGTAAGCAGAACTAATTACTGCTTTCCTAGAAGAACGTTAGGAACACATTTGTATATTACATACCTTCATCAAAGTCAAGTCAATGCTTCTCAGTGACCATTGGCAATTCTTCTTCTTTGGAGAAATAGTCTTCAACCAATACATCATCTTCAGTCAGGCTTCACGTCCCGAGCTTCTCCTTCGACGACTCCAGTTCTCTTTCCTTGAGCTTCCCCAGCTGGATATGTCACGTTACATTAATGACACATTTTCACATTAACCAAATAAAATAGTCATTCAATACCTAAATCTACCTTGATCACATTCCTTGGTATTGGCAGGATTAGCCAAGACCTTCCTCTCCAAAATATTGTCAACACCGGGTAAATTCAATGACTATTTTTCGATCCTCATGCTCATTAAACTTTGCTATCTTTTATAAACAACAATCGCGGATGATGGATTTGTCATTACGCCTATAAATAAACACGAAAAAACTAATAAATCATTCTCTACAACAATGGCAAGATCGTAATTGTATTATTATATACCTGTAGCAAACTCAAGTGATTGCTTTTCAGAAATCATTGGTGACACTTCTTCTTTAGAAAAAGAGTCTTCAACCAATACATCTTCCCCTTTATGATTTACGTCCCCATCTGGATTAGTATTGTTATTACGTCATGTTAAATCAATGGCACATCTTCACATTCTGAACTTATGGATTCTAATTTCATAGATAATAATTGAACATGTACTATCATAGACTTCTTTCGTGTCTCAAGAACACTACGCATTTTGCTCTCCAAATTGCCTAGATTGGATTCACGTTTCTTTCTTCCATAAACTTTCATGGCAAATGGTTGACTAGTCACCATGTCTATAAATAAAAAAAGAAAATTAGTTGATTAATTACAACAATTTATTCCAAAAATGACAAAAAACAACCACTCATATACCTCCATGGCATTCGACTCTATCTGCATTTTCATCGGCTATTCTATGTCTCTAAAAGTGTTATCCTCCTCCATTTTTGGATAACTTTTACCCTCATTTACTTTGGCCCCATCACACGTAAGACGACCAGATGAGATGCCATTTGATTGAAAGATGCCTCTTTTAATCGATTCTAAACGTGGCCATCTTTATCTCCATCTCATCACGAAATGCTCTCAATTCATCCTCAACTACTTCCCTAACTATTTGTGCAACATTGTTTTCTTCAGTAGGACCTTGGGGTTGAGGTAGCAGGCACGTCCTCATTGGCAGTTCATGTGTTTTGTCTTGCAAACATAGTGTCAGACGCATCAACTTCTTCATCACCAATCATTTTTAAGTTTTTGAAGTACGATGCATCAACTTCATCATTATTTGGCGTTAATGTGTTAAACTTCAACCTCATTAGTGTTGTCAAACAATAAATTTTAAAGAACTTAAAATTAAATTAAACTGTCAAAGAACTTAAACGGAAATAAAAAAAGAAAAATTAAATGATATGGTTATTTTATGTTAGCGTCACTACCTCTACACGCTCGAAAAACAAGTTGATATGTTCACTATGTAGTTGTTTCTTCATCGTCCAACCAATCATTCTCAGAAGTTTATAAAAAAGACTCACTGTGGCGCCAAACTTCCTTCAAAACTCAGGAATTGCTTCAAATGCCCAAATCTATTTAGCAAAATAGTTACTAAGAGTAACAGATTTAAAAACAAGAAGCAAAAATTGAAATGTACTTTTAACTAAAATACCATGATCACAATGGGAAATCCATGTACAAAATACATGGCTTTCTTAGTCTCTTCATTCATACTGAATGCGTTGCGCTTGAATACCTTAATAGTATGTCCATATGAAAAATTTCCCCATGGATAGCTATTAAACTCATCTACATCTTCGACTAGAGAAAACCACATTTCATTAACAAGGGTATCACATTCTGTAGCTAAAACAGCGTATTCTAAAATAGCGAGAAGCCCTAACTTTTATTTTACATCCGGTTCCTTCTTGTTATCATACCAATTAAACTTTGTCAACATGTCATTCCAATGTATCTGCCCTTTCTTGTTCTTGAATCTCTGCAGAAGCGGACTTTTTCCCTTTCAAAACCTTAAACTCGCCTACTTCATCGGCGGCCTTAAAACTGGTCACTAAAGTGAACTCTTCCAATCCAAATCTCATCAACTTGTCTTGTATTTTGAACCATACCTCATTCTTCTTTGGTGTTTTTACTGTCCTACGAACAAGCTGGTGTATTATTTGTGATGCCAAATTTATGTCCTTGATCAACAGTAGCTGACGAAAGCAAGAATTCAGAAACAAATTTTGATTTTCATCATCTAGATTGTCAAATACATCTTCTATAACTTTGACGCTGCATCTATTGCTCACAGCCCCTGAAAATGTCCCATATGTATCGAATGTATACTCCGTTTTGGACACTACAGGAAAAAACCACTGCAAGGAGCATTAGTTAGCAGCGTGTTAAGAGTAAACTCTGGGTAATAGAAGACAAACTGTTAAAAAAAAAGTCATCATGATTGTTCAGTCGTTTTGAAATCACAAGTTGCTTCATATATATATATATATATATATATATATATTTGGGCATAGAATGTCTTTTCCACATACATTAACAAAGGATCTCTAAGAGTAAAAAAGGTAGATGAGTCGATCTTTATAGGATGGAGGTAGCATATACCATGCTTTGCAGTGCAAGAGCTAATATTAATTAAATTATTAATCTTGAGAAGGTTTCTTTTAAGTTTGGTCTTGTTTAACTTAGTTTAAAAAGATAGATTCAAGTGCTCCAAAATTTCCATGTTAAAGTTTTGCTTGCATATCAATTATCAGTATGTCAAATGCTGGAAGATAGCATGACATAAAAAGTCTGCTTTGAAGTTGAACTATTCCCTTGGGGTATTTCAAGATATATGGCCCAACTACAACAAAGATACATGGCTAATTATTCAAACTTAAACAAAATCAAAAGAAATAATTTGGCAGTGCATTGGAACACATTATTAGTTAGATGTGTGTTTGGGAGAGATTATGGAGAAAATTATTTTTGAATATGTGGTTGAGAAGTAACAAGAAGTTTCAAAAATATGAAAATGCTATCACATCGATGAAAATGAGTGGTTGAAAATGTTGTTTGAGAAAATGATGTTTGGAGAATGGGGGGCAAGCAAGCTCTAAAACAAACAGGAAACCTTAGTAGCACCTTATAACACTTTAGTGGGTATCATTAAAGGTCAATCATTCCTTATAATCAACTTTCGCTTGGATATCACTCCCCATTACAAATCTGATAAATTCTTAAAATCCACTAGAACTTCGAGTTTCTGTGGTTTACCTTGGTTGAGTGAACTATATAGAATTACGCCAAATTGATCTCATATCTACGGAATAATTGTTTGGTACTTCACCAAAAATTAGACCATGTATATTTGAAGGTATATACGAACTTGCAATAGAAAAATTGCTTCTGAAAAAGCTTCAAATAGCTAGTAAATCAATAAAAAACGGCAAGCTCAACAATAATGATGTAGTTGTTATCTCTTGCATCAGCCCTTAAATTTGTTAAAATTAGTTGAAACCAATAAAATAGGAACTCCTAAAAATATTAAAAACTTCCACAACAAAAATATACAAGAAAGGTTCACTATCAAAACCATTTCTGTATGCTGAGAATTCCAACCTCTAATATATGGTGACAACATTGAATAAAATAAATAATATGTATGCGTGGAAAGATCTTTTCCAGAGTAACACCTTCAACCCTTGCTAAACAAGGAACCTAAAGGCACACCATTTCTACGGCAGAAACCTTCAGCAGCCTAATAAATAAGACAAGTCTAGTTATTATGTAAAAACAAGATTAATATACCAAGATACAACTTATTTCAACAACCATTATGTTAAACTCATTGCAAGCAACAAACCAGAAGATAATCAAAATTTGCTTATAACACAAATATAGAAAAAGCATTTCCAAATAATCCTAACATGAACAATAACTAATGATTATAAAAAAAATTAACACATGATGCATTACCAGAATAAAATATATGAAGGAATTGAATGATTAGGAACAAAAGAAAAAACATGTCTAGCAACACTTACACAAACTTTATCGTTCACGTATAATTTTCTTGAGGATCACGAATAAACACTTCCCAAATCAATTCAAATTTCTGACTCTAGTTGAGAAACTAATACACAATTCTAGTAGCCACTAAACTTTTAGTCATACTTCTTCTAAATTGTTCATTGCAGATTCAATTGAGAAGAGAAAGAGATCATGTCAATCTTACCTGAGATAGCCAAAGGGAACTCCTCATCTCTGCTCCTTACTCTTCAATTGTTGCCGAGAGAAAGTGTTTGTTGCCGAGATGGCCAAAGAGAAAGAGAAAGTGATCTTTACCTGAGATCATATGAGATTGTTGTCATCTTTACGCTTCGATTAGACGCACTGTGCTCCTCTCGGCTTGCCTCCTTCTCCACCACCTATGGTTGTAGCGCAGCCCATTGAAGATGAAGCCAGGCCCAAAAGATGTTGGAAGACAAGAGAGACGTTAGTTCTTTGGTTTCAAATTTTTATAGAGTTAGGGCTTTAATCGTGGGTGAATTGGGAGTGGAGGGGATGAAATCCAGATATATTACATGGAGGATATAGAGGTAATTGTGTATATTATATATTTGATATTAAGTTTTAAATAGGTTTTTTTAATCAAAGGTCATTTGCACAATTTCAAAAATGGTAAGAGTTGTTTTGGCTAATTCCCACGGTACGGCTAAATGCACCATCACTTTATTCAATACACCTACATTTCCCTATTTTTCTCATTCTACAACCACATCCTTTTTTTTAAAAATAAGTTCGGCCTAAAGAGGCCAAACATGGCAAGGCCTCTTCAATCGGCTTGAACTGGCCGAGCAGCCGGCTTAATAGCCATAAAATATTTAAATAATATTGAAGAAAGAAACAACTTCTTCACGCTTGAATAAGCGCGAAAAAATAGCTTCTTCTTCAAGCTTGAAGAAGCTGTCATTGAAGAAGTTGCCATCAATGGTAGCTTGTTTAAGCTTGAAGAAGCATGAAAAAAAAAACTTCTTCTTCAAGCTTGAAGAAGAAGTTGTTAAAAAAAAAGTAACAGCAGCTTCTTGAAGAAGCTGTCATTAGTAACATCTTCATCTTCTTCCCTAATTTCTTTTTTTTTTGTTCACTGTGAACACGGCGAACAAGCTTTTGCTTGTTCATTGTGAACACAACAAACAAAAAAAAAGAGAGAAGCGGATGCACTTAGTATGGATATATTAGTCTTTTTTTAAAAGGTGGATGAACTCAGTAAAGGCGTAGGTGTATTTAGCCATACCCTATGCAAAATTAAAGATGAGAGAAGATAGAAGAGTAAAGTATTCTGGGAAAAAAACGTGAAATAACAAACCAACGCAAAGGCACATTCATAATTAAGACCGACTTCAACAAATCAATAGTTTCAAAAGTAGTAAAAATTAGCCAGAAACTCTAAATCCACAATAATTTTGCTTGTTGATAAAGGAAGTAGAGTATTTAGTTAATTAGGGCAAAAAGTGATCTTTCCACAACACTATAATAGCATATAAAGATACAATTAGACAAATTTACACTTAGGTCCCTAACCATATAAAACTATCAATTCTGTACAAATAAAACCTATTTCACAACTCATTCTAACACTCCACCTCAAGTTGGTGCATAGATATCACACATGCCCAACTTGGATATCATTGTATAGAATGGACCACTAGCAACTCCATGTGTCATTCCATCAGCTAACTGATTTGCACTCTTGATGTGTGGGATTTCAACATTCTTTGAGTCAAGAGTGTCTTTGATATAATTTCTATCAACTTCGACATGCTTTGTTCAATCATGTTGTACAGGGTTATTGCCTATCTCAATGGCAGATGTATTATCACACTAAAGTAACATAGGCTTGCTAGGACCGATACCAAGTTAAGTGAGTAAAAGCTTTAGCCATGTTAACTCGGAAATTCCATGATGCAAAGCACGATATTCCGCCTCTATACTTGATAGCAGAACCACATTTTGTTTTTTACTCCTCCAAATCACCAACTTCCCTCCAACAAAAGATACATATCCAGATATAGACTTCTTGTCAAATCTTAATCCAGCAAAATCAGAGTCTGTATACCCTACAATGTCTAGATGGCCGTATTTCTTATACAAAATGGCTTTGCCTGAGGAAGACTTCAAATATGACAAAATACGATTCACTCTACTCATGTGCTGCTTACTTGGGTTATGCATAAACTGGCTAACAACACTCACTGCATATGATAAATTAGGCCTTGTATAAGTCAAATAAATCAGTTTTCCAACCAACCTCTGGTACCTCTCTTTGTTTGTGGGAACCTAATTAGGATAAATAGAAAGACCGCGATTTACCTCAATAGGAGTGTACAAGTAGACTTACCAGTTTCTACTAGGAGGTCAAGCACATACTTGTGTTGTGAAAGAACAAGTCCTTGCTTAGATCGCGATACCTCAGTACCCAGAAAGTACTTTTGTAATGCCCCGCTCAAAGTCGACCCGACATAATGTATATGTGTATGATGTGTTCATGAAATGTTTGGGAATGTATGAGACATGTCGGGAGTCGAAACGGCCGTCGAAATGATGAAAACGGGAAATTTCAGCAGAACTGAAGTTACGGCCGTAAATGTAAGGATTACGGCCGTAAATGTTAGGTTACGGCCGTAAGGGTCGAATGTTACGGCCGTAAATGGTGAACAGTGGAAAATGTCCAAAAGTTTCAGAGAGCAAATTACGGTCGTATGATCTGGAGATACGGCCGTATGGTTGGAGTTACGGCCGTAAGGAATGTAGTTACGGCCGTAAGTTAAGACGGTGAAATGCAGGGGATTTACAGAGAGTTTATTACGGCCGTATGATGGTATGATACGGCCGTATGAATCAGGTTATGGCCGTAAGGATATTGGGTTACGGCCGTAATTAAGGGGTTACGGCCGTAAATAAGGAAGTTACGGCCGTAATTTTAAGTCGGCAGAAGTATTATTTTAGAAGATTCTAGCCATTTCTTGGACATTTCTCACCCAAGCTCGGTTCTCATGACCCCAAAACTCTCTCAAGACCTCCAAACACCCATGTGATCATCTCCCACTCCATATATGACCTATGTAATGCTTGTGTAATCTATGATACAAGAAGGAAGAGAAGAAGAAGGAAGGGAAGAAGAGAAAGAGAAGAGATGAAGAAGAAGGAGGGTTATCTATGGTTCTTGAGCTTGATTTCTTCTACATGGGGTGAGTAATAGGTGTATCTTATATTATAGTATGAATATGGTATGTTGATAGTATGTTTTCATGAGTTTAAGAATAAATATGAGATGATATTCATGTTATGCCTTTGATATGCTTGGTATGTAAAGGTATGTGCAAGTATGTGATGTTATAATGTGAATTTAGCATGTTAAAGTGTTATTATGAAGTAGTACATGAGATATGTGATGATTGAGATCATGTAATGATGCTAGAATGACATGGAAGCTAGAATATGTGCACGAATGCTAAGTGAATGAGTACGTGACGTACGTAACATGTTATGATGATGAATGGGATGTTATATGTAAGGATATGATATGTTCTATGATATGTAATGATAAGAAGAAGTTCATGAGAAAGTATGCTATGTAATGCCCAAGAATGTTATGAGTATGATTACAAGATGAAGCATGAATGATGTATGACACGAAGCATGACGTGATACGACCCCAAGGTCGAGAACCCCTAGACTGGATCCGGTATGATCGAGAACAACCCGAAACTCTCCGGCGAGGAGGAGGATCCCTCGACTCGACTCGACTGCGCCTTCAAATCACGGGGGTGAACGCCACGAAGGATGATCACGCCTTCGATAAGTTCGGGGGTTCCTTAGACGAGATGGCAACGGAGGAGCACGGCTACAACTCAACAAATTGCAATCAAGATCAAGGAATTAAAGGTGGGGAGCAAGGCTACAACCCAAAGAGGAGCAAAAGCTACAACTCAAGAGCTAAAAGCTTCTTTGAACAAAAGTTGTCTTTACAAATGGCCTAAATTCGTTCATATACATCCATGACCAAGAAATAATAGTAAAATAATGAAATATCTAAAAAGTAGACACAAAAAGCTAAAGTCGGTCAAACGTTACGGCCGTAATTCTTGGATTTACGGTCAGTAACTGGCGATACGGCCGTATGAAGGAAAATACGGCCGATAAAAACCTTCGCTTCAAATTGGCCAAAGCTGGATCTTCATGATACGGCCGTATGACCAACGTTACGGCCGTATATCCTGTATTACGGCCGTGTAGTCTTAAGTTACGGCCGTAATTTGCTCTCTGAAGATT
The DNA here is from genome assembly GCA_018223645.1 of Jasminum sambac. NCBI lineage: Eukaryota > Viridiplantae > Streptophyta > Magnoliopsida > Lamiales > Oleaceae > Jasminum > Jasminum sambac. The sequence continues at coordinate 9,115,666 of CP073644.1, read as the reverse complement.
TCTGCCCAAAACTGTCCCAGGGGTGACGGCCGTACGTAACTGGGGTTACGGCCGTAAAGTTTGGGTTACGGCCGTATGAACAAAAGGTTACGGCCGTAATTTTGCTTCTGCAGATTCTTCAGCTTGTTTTCCCGAGCTCGACCCCGTTCTCGACTTCTCGCCTTCGCTTTCACGCCCCGGGATGAGTCAAAGTGAGGGTTCTTCCAGGCATATCCGGCTCTTCTTGACATCTTCACTTTATCTTACTTCCGTTCAAGCTCGTTTTCGTCTCGACCGGCTTTCTCACGCGTGTTGATGATGTCGAGCTAACCCGGATCATATCATCCTCTCCCTCTTCAAAAGGATTCGACCCGAATCATATGATTCTTCATTGTACCTATACCTCCACCCGGGTCGAATGGAAATGTTGTTTCATCAATCCCAATCACGAAAATATGAAGCCCCGGGATTGGTATGAAACCTCCCTCGAGAATTGGAGCGGCTATCACAAGAACTAAAGTTGTGTACGTGGCCATCCAATTCTGGACATTAACCTGCAAGAAGAAAATAAGAAAATTGGGGCGGGGGTTGTTAGCAGTTCGAGCCACAAGGAATGGATCCTCATACTCAAGTCGACTTATTTCCTCATCCGCTTCCCTGTCAGCATGGCTCTCCGTTTCTTCTTCAAGTTCAACCTCTACCTCTTCCTTTTCCTTCTTTCTCCACTCCTCGACCTCGTTTTCTAGCTTCAATCGGTCAAGATTTACTTGCTCCGGGGACAAAGGAGCAAGCTCCATAGTTTCGCCTTTCCACGTGAAGCTATAGCAGTTTCTATAACAATCATGTATCACTTTGAGATCAAACTGCCAAGGCCTTCCGAGCACCAAGTGTGCAACTTCCAATGGCACCACATCACACACCACCATATCCATGTATTGCTCAACATGCAAGGGAACTAGCACTTGTGTATCCACCTAATTTTCCCGACTCATGCAACCAATGCAATTCATAGGGGTTCGGGTGTGGAAATCTAAGCAATTTCAATTTCTCCACAAGCAATGTGCTAGCTAAATTTGAGCAACTACCTCCATCAATAATCAAAGTGCAAGGATTACCTCTTATAGAACATCGGATATGAGATAGATTCTCACGTTGTGACATATCATCGCCACTCAGAGCATGTGTTGGAAATTTCCTTGCAAGTAGGGATTACGGCACTTTGACAACAAATCGATCATCGTCACTTTTGTCCTCTTCATCCACGAATTGGGCTTCTTCCGTTTAGGACTCACTTTCTAACTCCCCATTCGTCTTCACTAAAATGGTTCTTGATTCGGACACTGGACGCATAGTGACCTATCCCTTGGCACTTGAAACATTTGATGTCTCGGGTTCGGGTAGGTGGTGCTCCCATTTTGCTCTTGCCTTTGTCTTCCACGCTAGGGCTTGCTTTCGGTGTTTCTTTAGGCGATTCATTCCTTCCTTTCCACGGTCCTTGGTCTCCCGAATGTCACCCCACTTCGCCTTTTCATAGTTGCTACCACTACCGGGAGGAGGCTTGTTGGATACTCTCCTTTTTGTTGTGCCTCTACCTTTTCGGCCTTGTGTAACAACTCTTCAAGGTTCAGATACTCTTGTAGTTCGGTGAGGTTGGCAATCTCCTGCTCAATCCACCAAGGAACCTAGCCATGGTAGCTTCCTCTTCCTCGACAACATCGGCCCGTGTCATTAATGACTCCATTTCTTGGTAATATTCCTCCACGGTTTTTCCCCTTGATTTAGAGCTTGTAATCGCGTTGATGCAAACTCAGGTTATAATGTGAAGGAACAAATCTCTTTCTCATTATGAACTTCAAATCTTCCCAAGACTCAACGGGTAGTCATTATTTCTTCTTAAAGCCGTCGTAAGTTGTTGCCACCAACTTAACGCATAACACGTGAACTCCCTAGCCAACAATAGCACCTTCCTAGCTTAGAATTCTATGACATTGGAACAAAATGTCAACTCGTCCTTCCCAATCTAGATAGGCATCCGGATCCGACTTTCCATGGAACGGAGGAATTTCAATCTTCACATTTTTCATTTCCCCTTCGTCCTCATTTCGCCCACGTCGATCTCTTCCCTATCTCTTCTCACATTTATCCGAGGCTCTTCTTCTTCGCCTTGAATTCACTATCGACTTTCTTCACTTCCATTTCCTCCTCTAGGCCGTCGTTGCCCAAGTTCTAGTCTATCAATTCGTCTACCAAGTGCGGCGATAGAGCGATCAATCAAGCTTGTATATCTGATTGCTTTCTTGTAATAAGGTTCTCAATTGATCCATCCTTTGAATCTCGACCTTCACTGTAGTAGATCGAAGACTCGCCATTTTGTGCTTAAGTGTGTGCTAATGTCCTCACGTGTTTCTCACTCGTGTTTGATTCACACAAAAGCTCAATCCCTTCACCAAACAATATAATCTAATCACAAACTCACACCTAACTACTACAACACTATGACAATCTCAAACAATTACACAACTCAAACACATAGACAATGGACAATACACTTCACAACTCAAACATAAAAGATAAAACTAAGTGTAGTCAATGACTCACACTCGTTCAACATTGATTTCACTTTGTTTTTTTTTTTTTTTTTTTCTACTCGTTTTTTTTTTTTTTTTTAACAATAACAACACAAACAACACAATAACACTACTATTACACAATACTAAACAAGTTGATGAATTCTAAGCACAACAATCACTATGCACCAAGAACACCAAGAACACACACTAAAATCCTACAAAGTATAAATTCACAAACAATACTAAATGATCTTGATCAAGCTCCCGCACAAGACAAAGATCAAATAACAACAACAACTACTACTAATCAAATAAAATAATACCAAATCCTTAGAGGCTAGCTCTGATACCAGATGATACGACCCCAAGGTCGAGAACCCTAGACTGGATCCGGTATGATCGAGAACAACCGAAACTCTCGGCGAGGAGGAGGATCCTCGACTCGACTCATTGCGCCTTCAAATCACGGGTGAACGCCACGAAGGATGATCACGCCGATAAGTTAGGGGTTCCTTAGGCGAGATGGCAACGGAGGAGCACGGCTACAACTCAACAAATTGCAATCAAGATCAAGGAATTAAAGGTGGGAAGCAAGGCTACAACCCAAAGAGGAGCAAAAGCTACAACTCAAGAGCTAAAAGCTTCTTTGAACAAAAGTTGTCTTTACAAATGGCCTAAATTCGTTCATATACATCCATGACCAAGAAATAATAGTAAAATAATGAAATATCTAAAAAGTAGACACAAAAAGCTAAAGTCGGTCAAACGTTACGGTAGTAATTCTTGGATTCTGGTAGTAAATGATGATACTGACCGTATGAAGGAAAAATACGGTAGTATAAAACCTATACGCTTCAAATTGGCCAAAATTTGGATCTTCATGATACGGTAGTATGACCAACGTTACGGTAGTATATCTGTATTCTGACGTGTAGTCTTAAGTTACTGGCCGTAATTTGCTCTCAAGATTTACGCCCAAAGCGTCCCAGGGTGACGGCGTGCGTGGCGGGGTTACGGCCGTAAAGTTTGGGTTACGGCCGTATGAACAAAAGGTTACGGCCGTAATTTTGCTTCTGCAGATTCTTCAGCTTGTTTTCCCGAGCTCGACCCCGTTCTCGACTTCTCGTCTTCGTTTCACGTCCCGGGATGAGTCAAAAGTGAGGGTTCTTCCAGGCATATCCGGCTCTTCTTGACATCTTCACTTTATCTTACTTCCGTTCAAGCTCGTTTTCGTCTCGACCGGCTTTCTCACACGTGTTGATGATGTCGAGCTAACCCGGATCATATCATGACGTATGTGAAAGAATGTAGTTACGTATCATGTGTTTATGACGAATGTAGCGCCCCAAGGGTAAAAGAACCTTTGGGGGATGACTTATGATGTTACTGGCGGTCTAAAGCGTAAAAGAACCTTTAGACGACGGCCCATGGCGCCCCAAAGCGTAAAAGAACCTTTGGGGGACGGCCATTACGACGGCGCCGCAAAGCGTAAAAGAACCTTTGCGGGACGGCCAATGTTATGATATGATGACGTATTCACATGATTCGCAACTAGGGCCCAAAGAAAGGAAGAAAAGAATGTTACACGTGCATTCATGCATTGCATTGCATCTATTGCTCACTGAGTCCTCGTGGCCCATTATGTGTACGTTTATGTGTTTATGATGCAGTTACGTGGGGAGTGGAGAATCCGACCGAGAATGATGTGTGTGGATGTGCGTGGGAAATGGAAGGATCACGGTCCTGCAGCCCGATTCCGGACGGGTCATTACAACTTTAGAGCTCTAAGATCTTTCATTTCGAATTCAACAGACAAGTAGCTCTGAAGTTTCTCGATCTCAACACCGTTACTTCCAGTAAAAATCGTGTCATCCACATAGATGATGAGTAATGTGACTTCATGACCATCCCTCTTATAAAATAGGGTGTGGCCATCTAAAGCTTTGTTGAACCAGTACTTCTTCATTGAATATCTTAGCCTACCAAACCAAGCCCTTGAGACTGTTTCAATTCTGTACAATGCTTACTTCAACTTGCACACCTTATCCCCTGGTGGAATAAATCCTGGAGGTGGATCCATATACACTTCTTCTGTCAAGTCACCATGAAGAAATGTAATCTTAACATCAAATTGTCTCAAAGGCCAATCAAGATTAGCTGCAAGAGATAGTGTGACTTTAACAGTATTCATTTTTTTTCCACCAGAGCAAAGGTCTCTTGGTAATCAATTTCGTAAATATGAGTATAGCCTTTTTCTACCAATCTAGCCTTATACCTATCTACCGTCCCATCTGATTTGTACTTCAAAGAGAATACCTACTTACAACCCGCAGTCTTCTTATCGTGTGGTAAAGAAATCATCTCCCAACTAGAGCTCATTTGAAGAACATCCATTTTCTCTACCATAGCAGATTTCCATTTGGGATCATCAAGAGCTTCCTGAAATGTATTAGGAATAGATAAATATGACAATTGACGAGTAAATTTTAGGTGAGACTTCGATAAACAATGGTAGGAGATAAAGTTAGAAATAGGAAAGATAGCATTAGAAGAGGTTTTTGAAAAACCAAACCTATCAGGCACCTTACGATCACGAAGAAGATACATCTTATTGTGGTCATCAGCAATATTTGGAGCTATAGAATTAGGATCAAGAGTGGGGCGAAGTGGTCTTGGAGAGAGGTGGGATATGACCTCATGGTTAGTAACAGAAGAGTCCGGTGGCACGGTAGCATCAACAAAATGAGTATCACCAAGAGTTAGTGTCAGATCACCAGTAGTCCTAACATCCCTTCTTGTGCACCTTTTTTGGAACAGCCTAGGTGAGCTTTCACCACAAGGCTTTGGCTCAATTGAAGATCTATCTTTATTCTCAGGTCTGTCACTAGGCTCCCCAAGTCAATCACTAGGCTCTCCCTGACTCGAGGGCTCCCATTAACCTGAGATCCGCTAACCGCACTTTTTCCTCATCTTGACTATAAATATCCCCTTAAAGAGGTACCATGGACACTCCCCATAAAAGAAAGACTCAGACTTGGAAAAAAGAACATCTATATAGACAAAATATTTCTGATGGGGATGGAAGCATTTATAACCTTTGGGAGGTAGAGCGTCCAAGGAAGACACATTTGAGGGCACGAGGATCAAATTTGTCTCTAAGATGGGACTGTACATGAACATAACGCACACACCCTAAAACTTTTGGATAGAGATTGAGGGCCGAAGGGATAGAGTGAAAACGTGACAACAGTCTTAGTGGGATTTGATAGTCAATGATACTAACAGACATCCGATTAACAAGATAACAGCAGTCATGACTGCTTCAGCCCAAAAACATTTAGGGACACACATAGTGTAGCATAAAGTCCTGGCCACCTCAAAGATGTACCTATTCTTACGGTCCGCTATGCCATTTTGTTGTGGCGTGTAAGCACTCGATGTTTGGTGAAGAATGCCATGGGTCGTAAAGAAATTAGAGAGAGTTTGATTGACAAACTCTCGACCATTATCATAATGAAATACACGAACCGAGACACTAAATTGAGTAGCAATCATTTTCGTAAATGGAGGAATAATGTGTATGACCTCTTGCTTGCATTTCAACAAATATGCCCAAACAGTTCATGTACAATCATCGATAAAGGACACAACGTATTTATGACCCAATGTAGAAGGAGTAGAAAAGGGACCCCAGACATTGATTTGAATTACACATGCAAATGGAACTGAAGTTTTGTGATGACTGATTTTAAAAGGAATACGGTGGCTTTTGGCATAAATGCATTTTTCACACTTTAAATTTGAAGTAGAAATGGTAGTAAACAACTGAGGAAACCTACGTTCCATGTAGTGACCGGAAAATTCTTCATAAATAAAATATATTTAATTAAATAAAATTTTGAACGTGTCGCTACGACCTTACTTATAAAATTTAAATGGTGTACGCTCGTCTTGTTTAATTCTATATTATTCATTATTATATTTAATTATTTTAAGAAAACAATTTATAAAAATTAATTATTTTAATGTACTTTTGAGGACCAAACTTTGAAATTTATTTATTTTAGTCCCCAAAGATTTTTAACTGCTAAAACCCAAATTTAAAGTCCAAATACAGTCCAATCCAATTTGAAACCCATCTAGAAGCCCATTTGAAATGGTAACCCTTTAAATACTCATTTAGGGACCCCCTCAAACCCTAGCCTCATTTCACCTTCAAGTTCATTCTCCTCTCATTCAACAAATCAAACTAGTTTCCAAGTGGTAAGATTCTTAACTCTTCATCTTCATTTTCTATTTTTAACTATTGTCCATTTTATTTATCTTGTTACAATCTATTTCTTGTATTTTTTTCCATTTGATTTCTATGGTAATTAGAACATATACATACATACACGTATATATCCATCACCGCCGCACCACCACCTCAACCGCCGCACCACCGCCGCTTCTCCACTGTTTCACCACCACGAAGTCACCCTCATCCTCATTTCGGCCAAGAGCACATACACATACACACACGCATATACATATATATATAGATACACGCCATAGCCAAACTCGCATTAAGCTCGGCCAAAACTTCACCCACGCTCAAAAATCCACTTCACAACACAAAAATCATACCTACACCTTCCTCTACCTTTATAGAACACCATAGAATCGTTTAATTTCGAAAATTTTTGAAGATTTGATCGAATTTTGAAAATACCCAAATTTTGCCTCAACCTTCAACACCCAATTTCGTGCTCAATCTTCACCATATCTTCAAATGGACTTCATAGCTGAGTTCACCACTACCACCTTCACCTTCGCCGGCCAAGTCGCCGGCCAAATCGACGATTTCAGCCGAGAGAGAGAGAGTGATCGAGAGCGAGAGGGAACCGGGCGAGCAAGAAGAGAATCCGGATCCATTTTTCTTTTTATTTAGAATATTTACAATCCAAGTCCCTCGTTTTATTTAATTAGTTTAAGTTGGTCCCCAAGTTTTATTTAATTTCAAATCCCAAGCTTTCAATTATTCTAATTTAACCCCTAAACTATATTTTCAAATCTAGTCCCCCATTTTATTTAATCTATTTAAGTTAGTCCTCAAATTTTATTTAAATCCTAATCCCCAACTATCAATTGTTGCAATTTGACCTCTAAACTTTTATTTCACTTTTAAATCCTTAATTTTTTATTCCCATTCGAGTTGGCCCTTAAACTTTAATTGCATATTAGTCCGTCATGTTTTAAAAATCCTGTAATTGAGTCCAAAATATTTTTAGTCCACTTTTATTGTATAATAGACCCTCAAACTATTCGATTCTTTCAAATTGACCCCCAAAGTTTTATATTCCTTCTATTTTGGTCCACAAACTTCTATATTACTTATAGGTACTTAATATTTAAGAGTATTAACATAAATTAAACTCGTTATTGAATAGACGAGGCGTACGGACAGCTAGAAGACTGATTTCTCACCATTAGTATGCTCAATACTCCGCTAAGGGTTAAGGTAGATCCCCTTTTCTTAAAAGTTTCTTCCAAATGTGCGCATTTACAATTAATATTCTTATAAATACTGCATGTAAATGTTATGTGATGATAGGCTTTCATAGCCTACTTATGACGTGTCTCCTAGGCACTATGACGATAGGCTGTTAGCCTACTTATGACGTGCTTCCTCGGCACTATGACGATAGGCTCTTAGCCTACTTACGACGTGTTTCAATAGCATTATGATGATAGGCTTTTGGCCCAATATTTTACAACGACGTGCTATTAAACACTATGATGACGTGCACGATTTAGAGGGATGATGAACGAACTTGTATTTCATACCTGTTCGTATTTAATGTTAAATGATGATTATGTGCTGTTAATTTGTAACATATATTAATTGTTGTGCGCGGGATCTACTGAGTATTTTAAATACTCATGTTTTCTCTATTTAATGAACAAATTGCAGATTAGGGAGTTGGAGGCTTGGTGAGGCGTGGAGGCTCTTTAGGGTTTGTTTAATAAGAAACTTCATTTCCGTCGTTATTTCTTTTGTGAACTCAAGTTGCCTAAGTATGTCACTCGAATGTTTTAAATGTTTGAAACTATTAGAGTTGAACAGATGTGAGAAAATTCTAAAATGTTTTGCTATTTTAAATTAATTTCCGCATTTTAGTTATTTGTTATCTTTTCGCATTTATTGGTATTATAAAAAAACAAATTGTTTAAAGAATTTAAGTGTTTTTAAAGAAAGAACTAGCATTCCGGGTCCTTACAACTCAGGGCGTTACATTCCAAGTTGGTAAAGGATGGATGCCCCAAACTGCAATGCCACAACATGATTTTTTCTCTGGCAGATATGTCTCCCACTACTCCAAAACCTTTACTAATGTCAGGTTTCGACTCACTCCCCATTCTAAATAGTAAATACCTCATGGTTGAGTACCGTTACCAATCGTCCTCTTTGTTACAATATCCTGAAACACACAATGAGTAGGATAAAAGATTATAGAACAATTAAGATGCTTGGTTATCTGACTAATAAAGAGGAGATTCTTAGATAATGTAGGTGCAAATAAAACCAAATCCATGGAGAGTGTAGAAGAGAATGAAACACCTCATATTCCTGAAATGGGCATACATGCCCCATTTGCATCCCGAACAGACTTAATCGTGATGGGGTAAGTGTATCATATAAATGGGAATTATTTGTTAAGTGATCGGTAGCTCCTGAATCAATGATCTAAGTATTATTTGTAGGAGAAGTAAAGGTTGTTCCCAAATGAGCTCCATTGGACGAACACTTGATTTTCACAAATACCATCGTTGAATTCAAGTTCCCAATACTGAGGAGCCCATATTCTTCTATGTTAGTCTCGCCAAGAGATACGTGCAACAATGCAATGAGGTTTAGCTCTCAGCACTTGGAATGGCAATTTAAGAGTTGCCACAGTTGCTGAAATTCTTAAGGACATTGAGCTTGCAGTCAAATGGAACAAATAGCGCAACACTTGGAGCAACAAAGTATCCACAAAGAGGAAATCCATGTCCAGAAGAAGAAAAACAGCCCAAAATCAACAAATCAGCCCCAAATGCAAGCAACTCAGTATAGCCCAAGTCCTCAAGCATATCCAATTGAAACACAGCCCAAAATCACCGTTACATAATCGACCCAAGCAACAAACACAAACACAGCATTCTTTCCACAGCAAGAGTCGAACAAGGCTGGAAAGGGAGTAAATCAAAGCAAGAACTTCAAACTTTTCTAAGATTTCGTACCTATTTCGAAGTACTAATCAATATTTTGCTGTAATTTCACACGATTGAATCCATAAGTGCATTGTAGAGAGAGGCGAGTTGATCAATGGTGGCAAATAACTTTTCTTGCCAGGGATGTATCTCCACGGGTCGGCGACAGCTGAAGCAAGAGACTGGTCTTTCCACGCATGTGTGTCATACGCGCGGCTTCTGGTCACAGGGTTTAGGTAAGGGCTAATGGGCGAGGAAAGCTAATGGTGCCGAAGGTGACAGCCGATGATTGCTTGAATAGTATGAACCACGAAACCCTAGCTATGTTCTAACCCCTTCTTTCCCTTAGCTCTGATAGTGGTTAATTGGAACAAAAAGTTATCTTTCCATTACACTAGAATAAGATATAAAGATACAATTAGACAAATTTACACTTAAATCCCTAACTATATAAAACTATCATTTCTATACAAATAAAACCTATTTTACAACTCATTCCAATAGAGTACATGCCATCCTAGGGTATCTCAAGTGGTCATGATCAATGAAAAATTGTAACATAAACGTTTGACATTGTCACTAATAGATAAAAATGGACTTTATTAAAATAAATGCTTGATTATAAGCATTGAAAAGCATCTTGCGTAAATGGGAAAAGATACTTCAACGAAGAAGTAAGCACATAATGAACGCAGGGCAAACATTCAACAAATATAAAAAAGCTTCTTTTTACTTATTTGTTACTTTTGTCTAGTCTCCTTAAAATACCACACAAGAAGGAGGGAATTCAACCAGAAGATATATCTGTGAAATTAAGAACAATTAATTTTCATTTTCGAAAGTTCTGGTTTAAAAATAATTTATTATACTTTATTCTATTATTATCCTAACTAATTGAGTTGTCTATTAACTTTATTTTCGTGTAGGAAAATTAGGTTAATAATTGGCATTTTTATTTTTTCACATGGGTAATTAAGTTAGTTAAATTTTATGTTTAATTAATTTAATTATGCATGTTTTATTTTTTGTGTGGACTTATTATCACATTATATTCTTGATTTATCTTGATTTTAATGGTCACATGTGATAATTTCTTGTTTTATTTAAGTGGAATAAACAAGAGGGAGTCCATTGGACATTAAGAGTGTTAAGGACGAAAGATTCCCTAGCTTGTGTCCATATTCAATGTATTGGATTTATGGTAAGAATTCTATTCCATACAAACTTGATACATAATGTGGTAAGATTTTTATCTCATATTATCTTGATACTTGAAAAGGTGAGAAGTTTATTGTATATTTATCTTATACCTTATTTAATTAATCTCCTACAATTAATAAGCTATTCTTGTCTTTGTAGGAATCAGAGTTTTAAGGAAATTAGGTGACTTGCATATCAAGACAACCTAGTAGAATTAAAACCCTACTTTTGGGAGATGGAAAACACATGTTCATAGAGCAAAAAATCAGCCCCCCACACAAGCTAAAAACGCGTCCTCCTCTCCCATGTTTATTCCTTTTTCAAGCTAATTTCTTGATCAAGTCCATGAACACCAATCTAGAATCTTGAAGATCTTGGTTCAAATCTCCTGGAGGAGTCCCTCCACGAAGTAGATCAACCCACAACGCATAGAGATCTTCGCAGGGAATGCAGATCTGTTGCGGGATCGCGGTTTATAAGCTGCTGATGAGAGATGGGATGTCTATTCAAATTACATGCTAAGAACGAAGAACATGAGCTTTTCTATTATTTTCTTAGATGTTAGTTAATTTATGCTTAAATTACCTTGCAGTTGGTTTGTAAAAGGTTTAAACTGATTGGATCTAGTGGACAGGTTTTGATCATAGGCGACGAGCACGTGGTTTTTTTCAGTTGGATTTTCATATTAAAAATTCTGTATTTTTACTGTTTTCTATACTACATTCCGTTAATTTCCAAAATTGCGACTCAGACATATCTGAGCGTAATAAACAATAGTTTAGAGAACTATAAACTTTCAGTGTGGTTAAAAAGGAAGATAAAAGTAGAGAGTGGAACGAAATCAATGGTTGAAAATGAACTTAGCAGTTGAGCAGTTTTTAGGCAAAAGTTTAACTGACCAAACAAGCACTTAACTAACACCACAAATCTGGAACGGCAATAATGCCCACTCTTTTTGCACTAAGCATTTTGTTACCTTGTTGGAGAATAGAAAAATTGTCATTCAAACATGCTCACATGCTGATTATACACTGTGCTTCGACACCTTGTTTGTTCTATAGAAGAAAACTTATATTCCCTGAGTCCATATAGCTCCAAAACAACTAATGAAAATAACGAAGAGCAAGATCGCGACCTTTGTCCAAACTGCACTTTGCATTACATAATTTACGGAGGATCTACAATCAAATTCATTGTCTTCTCATAAGCCCAATACTCAAATACATGGAAATATTAGATGGTTGCTTCGGAAAAAGAAAAAAAAAAGTTTTCAAGTAAGTGTGCGTCTACACACATATCTAATGCATACACCACCAAATCAGATCCTTCAAGTATATGGCTATATGCCATCAACATTCATAACAATCTATCAATATTGATTGTTCTCAAGTGGAAAGATGGAATTTTCCATTGTTTTCTCAACCTAAAACCTTGTTAAAGACATCTGCTTGATAGCAATGACAACAGTCAAGAAGACTCCCAAAGAAGACTTTTGGAGAAATTTGCCGAATACTATTACCTATATTCTCTCAATACTAGTTCATTGAAGTTCACTAACCAGCAAATCGTGAGACAGCAATGTGAACTGATGACCATACAATATTTAAGAAAAAGTCATAATATAAACTTTACTGGAACAAGAACTCTTCCACTCCACACCTAGAGCATATGAGGTTAAGAACTCCTCTATTCCACACCTAGAGCATATGAGGTTTTGCTAGCAAGATTTCATCGAACATAATATTCTATAACCTACCAAATTCAAGTAGCTATGGTATCTAATAGTCTAATAATTGCCTTCTCCATGTTCTATTTTGCGTGCTCGTGCAAAGAGCATACTCATATCAAAGTCAAATACTAAGAATTTAATTTAACAGTTCTAACTCACCAACTATCGAAGATTAACAACAATCGAATATACCAAAACACTGAATTGTAGAGACACCTCGAATCAGTCATTGGAAAATAAAATTGAATAGAGAAAGTATAAACATAATAGTGATTCAATTTGAGGTGCGTAAGGACAGAAAGAGTTAGCATACGAAGAACACTGGATCTTCCTATACCAATAGCCATCGAGAGGTTTCTGGAACAGAAATGATGAACCAAATTGATCAATTGGAAACCACCACACAATAAGAAGATTACAGAAAAATGCGACGATGGGCATGGAAGAATCCAAGTCTAGCTAGAGTTGCCACTGACCGTTGGCAATCGTTGATAGACGTTGAACCAGCAGGTTGAGGCTTTCATTTAGGCTGAAAAGTAGTCCATAATCCGTAAATCAATTAACATACATAACGATTGTGAAAAAAATATATCAAAATCCCACGATAAGAAAAAAGAGGGAACATCATAAATTAACCAACAAGTAATTGATTTCAATGGTACGCTGAACTAATTGATTAAACTCTAAATTAAAAATTAATCAACAAAAAATCACTTGATCACCCAATTTCAATATTAAATTAAACTAATTAAAAAACTAAATCTAGATTTAAAAAATAATATAAAAATAAAAATTCAATATACAATCACAATTATTTATCAATTTCAATTGAAGTGAACTAATTAATTAAAACTAAATCAATAAAGAGTCAAGAGCTCAATCCATTAAACCAAACTAATTATCCTAATTGCTAAATCAAATAACGAAGCCCTAAATCCTAATCTCAAAGACCGAGAGCTCAATTAAACCAAATTAAACTAATTAATTAAAATTAAACACAACAAGCTCAATCTATTACTAAATCGTAAATCCTATTATATCCTAATAGCTAAACCCTAAAACCCTAAAACCTTGAAAACAAAACTATACATGGCACAAGCTGAAGATACAAGTACAAACGCAAGAGACCGAGAGGAATGCCTGAATAAGGAAGAAGATACATTGATACAAATACAATACTTATCGGAATGAAGGACGCGGCAATTGAACCTGGCAACGGAATCCAGTGTCGAGAGCAGAGCAAAGTGTCTCCGGCCTTCTGAGTTCCAATATTCCAAGGGTGTTTCATTCTCATTTTTAATTTATAGTCTTGTAACATTGAGTTGCTTAAATCTAACCGTATAAAAAGGCAAAAGAGTCGCCTGAGCAAAATGTCTAGATAGCAGTGTCATGTTTGGTATTGTTTTTTAAAAAGTATATCGGTAGGAAATGGTTCAGGTAAAGTTTTAGGGAATGGGGGTTAATGGTCAAAAATACCCTTTTAGTTGATGGCCCATTGACTTCAACGCTTCAAATAATTTCTCTGTGCAAAATTGGATCGGACCTGATTGACTTCTCTCAAAGGATACGAATGAGGAAGAAGAAACGAATGAAGAAAACCTCTTTCTCTCCCCAAAATTTTTCCAATTCAAACAATGCTGTCTTCTTCCTTGGGCAAAATCAGAGGCGTTGAAGGTATGTGTACCTGTCTCTTTCTCATTTTCGAGGCTTTCAACCCAAAATTCAAGATCTAACCATGGTTCGAATTATTTAGGGTCAAAGAAATCGCATTCGAAGTCAAAGAGTTAGTGGGCGTGTTGTCGCAGTACGCCAAAATTTATTTTATTTCCTTACTCGGTTTCAAAACTACAAATTAATGTAGAAGTGGTAAGTAAGGGTCGAACCCAAGAGGAACGGTGTTTAATCTAGTTGTTCTTATCAATTAATCTAGAAATGGGGGTTTTGTGAAGTTGGATGAAATTCGAAAATAAAATGACAAAATAAAAGAGATGAAAATGAAACAATTGAAGATATATCTAGTTCTCAGGTTCGGTTGTGTCAACATCTTGTGTTTATCTTTCCCATGCAACTTGTACTATCCCTTCTTCAATTTATCAACTCCAATTAATCAATACGTTCTGATTAACGAATTCTTCCTTAAGTGTATTAAATTAAAGCGAGTTCTTTAACTTAACGTCTAGCTATTGGATAATCCTAAACAAGTTCTTAGGATTTAATGCAATGCTAGTGTGAAATGAACAAGAAGAATGAGTTGAATTAGATGATCAATTTCACAAACTTGAATTAATACATCTAAGTTGATTTATTAACAAATATGCACGACATTCGTTTGCTACTGTGGATTGGAATCTAGTGACAATTACGGATCAAAAGTTCCAATCCTAGCACATAACTTGAGCTTAAAGATTAATTGATTCAATTGGCCAAAGTGAATGCAATAATCACATAAATTCAAAACGGGTTTAAAAGCATAACAAATCAACAAATTGAAGTAGAGGAATAGATAAAACGTTAGCAAAGAGTTAGAAAAGATAACAACATGATAATTGAACACAACGTCCCCTCGAACTAGATAGAGAAGTCTAACTACTCATATTAGCGGTATCACCACTGCTATATGATAGATTATACTTCACTATCTCAAGTAATATATATATAAACTATAGAAATCACGTAAATAATGCTAAGAATTAAATAGAGAAGTCTAACTACTCATATATCTTGGGTTAACATACTTATAGCAGTAACAGCCGTGTATCACCTCAATATATGAGAAATTATCTTTCTCAAACATGAAAAATAAAAGAAGAAGAGAAATTAGTAAAGAAATGCTCCGCTAATCATATTCACGGTCAAGTATCGTCGATTGATTAATCGAACCTAAATTTAGGTTTTTACTTCCGTCGGAATATGAAAAACTAAGAGCTTTCAAGCTAGAACTAAGAACAAATGATGAAGAGAATTTTATTGAGGAGAAAATTGGAGAGAATCACAAGCTAATTCTCTCTAAAAGTTGTGTGATTCAAACTTGGAAATGCCTCTATTTATAGGCAAAATATTACACCAAAAAATATTAAAAAATCATAAAAGTCTTCCTTCATGAGTTTATTGTGGTGTGCTCAAGTTGTTTTATCTCTAAGAAGTCAAGAAAATACCACAAAACACGTTTTATGGTAGGTGGAGTCGGTGGTCAAAATCATGCGGTGGTGTCGCGTGACTGAGTCACCGCACGACTGAGTCACGCAGCGATTTTGTTTAGTCATCACAAGCGCGGAATGAGAGGACCAGGGACGGTTGCGGCGTGACTGATCACTTGCGCGCTGATCGAGCATGATCGGACGTGACTCGAGTAACTGCGACTGAGTCACCCGAGTCGCCCGGAAATTGCACACTAAGTCCCTCAACTTTTGAATGTGCTTCATTTTGGTCCTTGACAAATTGCATTTTGGTCCTCCAACTTTTTGAAAAGATTCACTTTGGTCCCCATACTTTTGAAAAGTTGCACTTTGGTCCCCAACAGTTTTTGCTTTGACGCTTTTAGTCCTTTTTCTTCAAATGGCCATAACTTTCACTAGGAAACTCCGATTTGAGATCCGGAAAAAGTTTGGGAATCCTCTTTTGATGTTCTTCGACTTTGGCACAAGAAAAATTATAAAAACAACTTTTCATAAAATTGCATCGGAGGTCCTCCATCTTTGATTCGCTTGCCTTTTTGGTCCCGAGTTTCCGTTTTCATTCGATTTTCATCCTTTTTGACTCCTTTTGATTCTTTGTGACCCTAAACACCACAATAAAGGAAAAACACATAAAACGGAACATGTAACATTAATAAAACACACAAACACGTAAATTAGAAGAGTTATTTAAGTGCTTTTCTAGCACTTATCAGTTAGAGCAAAGAATCGATGAGCAACCCACTTAGCCTTGCTTAGGAATTCGATGAGGAACAGATTAAGAACGACAATGTAGAGGTTGGCAACATAGACGAACACATCGATGAAGGTATTTTCACCAACGGTGATTTAAAATTACACCAAGTGATTTTTCCATACATCTCACGCATGAGTTCTTAGTTGGCCTTTTGTTTTTGGCTCATTGGGCTTGCTAGTGTATAGAAGTTGGCCACTTTGGCAAATTACTATAGAGATGTTTGATTTTTAAGTATTTAATTAGTTTGCTAATTAATTTAATTATTTAGTTAATTACTTTTATTGAGTTTCCCTAATTGTTTTGTGGTTTGATATTTTGGAATTTAACTTATGCTCCATTTTGAACAATTATTTTATGTAGGTTTCTTCTTTCTTATGCAGATGATAAAAGGATTATCGAAATTTGATTATTTTTTATTTTATTGTAGATGATTTAGTCATAGTAGTTATAGAATTAGTGTCTCATTTCTTATAGATTTCAACTATCAAAACCTTAGAAGTAATTAAAATTGGTTGAAAATCTTCTTAGAGAACTGCTTTTTCTTTGATTTTTATTGCTATATTTGCATTCTGGTAGCTTGAGTTTCAGGCATCTCACAAAATTATAAAATAATATGTTTGTATAGTATGGTTGATGACATTTAACTACAATTGAACAATAATTGACTTTTATAATAGAATTTATTACATTTGTATAAACTATATATAAACATGAAAAATAGACAAACACTGAAAATTTTTCTTGCTTTTCGATGAGAAAAATTGAAACACAGAAAAGTTTTTATATTTTCAGCACAAGATATCGAAGGTAGAATATATACACACAATGGTCTCTTCCTATTTTCTAAGATAGTAGTTTATTTCTCTTCTAGATAATATTAAGAATTTTCTTTCTTATAGACAGAGACAGTAGTGGTTGTTGACGATGTTGTGGAGGCTTCAGGCACTAGTGGTAGAGATGAGTTCATTGGTTCTAGTAAGGCAACGTTGGATGATATAGTTGCCTTTGTATAAGATGGCGACGATGTTACTGTTGTTCTAGTGGTTGGAATGAAGTTCCCTAGTACATAATTGGTTTGTGAGTTTTATAGATGCTATGCACATTATGAAGGTTTTCTGATTAAGGTTGGAAGCACAAGGAAAGGTACTGATGGGAAACTTCAGTATTACTATCTTAAGTGTAGTAGATTGGGCAATCGGAAAGTAAGTCGAATGACCCTTCCAATCCTCGTCCCACTGGGAAACAGGTTGTAAAGCAAGGAATTGTGCAGTCTCAAATGTAATGGGGGTATGGCGTATAAGCACAGTGAAGCTCGAGCACAATCACATTCTCAGTCCTACAAAGTCTAGGTTATTTGCATGCAATCGTCGATTGAACCCAGTTATGAAGAGACAACTTGATATGAATGATAAGGCTGGGATACAAATGTGCAAGACTTTTGAGGCAGTTTCTATTGATACATGAGGTTGTGAGAATATCATGTGTAACGAGAGAAATTGTAGGAACTATGTTTCAAAGGCTTGGCAGCTCAGACTTGGGGATGGAGATACCGCTGCTCTTTAGGCCTATTTGAGGCGAATACAATCCTAGTGTCTTGGGTTCTACTTTGACATTGATATGGATGAGAGTGGAAGGTTGTGAAATGTCTTCTGGGCTGATAATAGGTCTCGAGAAGCGTATAAGAAGTTTGGAGATGTTGTATCATTCGACACAACCTATTTACTGAACAAGTACCAAATGCCTTTTGTCCCATTTGTTGGTATAAACCATCACGGGCAGTCCATGTTTGTTGGGATGTGGTTTGTTAGCGACCAAGGGTGTTACTTCATTTATTTAGCTATTTTCTGCGTGGTTGGAATGCATGGGAGGGAGAGCACCTAATGGTATAATTACCGACCAGAATTGGTAATGAAGGTTGCGATTCCCAAAGTGTTTCCAAGTGCCAAGCATAGGTGGTGCCTATGGCATATAATGAAAAATTTGCTTGAGAAATTTGGGGCCCATTCAAACAAAGATGCTCTGATTGGTGCTATTAAGGCAGCGGTGCACAATAATCAATTTCCAGATGAGTTTGAGGATGCATAGGAAGAGTTTCTTGATGAGTATCAACTTGGGGCTAATAGGTGGTGTGTAGCTATGTACTTAGAGAGAGCTCATTGGGTTCCATGTTCCTAAAAACTAGTTTTTGGGTTGGAATGTTTGCAACACAGAGAAGTGAAAACGTGAATGCTTTTTTTGATGGCTTTGTAAACTCAAAAAAATCTCTGAAGTAATTTGTTGAGTAGTAAGGAATAAACAGAAAGGGAGGTTCAGGCTGATTATAAGTCATCTAGTACAATAATTCAATGGGCTACTCATTTCGGAATAGGAAAACAATTCCAGCAAGCATATACTAATAAGAAGTTTCAAAAAGAATTTCAAAAGGAAATAGTTGTTGTTTCTTATTGTAGGATTGGGGTATTAGAGTATGATCATCTAGGTATGATCCACTATATATCTGAGCAAGTTGCGTTGGGGAATGACCACTGGAAGTGTAGAGAATTCGTGGTCTTATTTGTTAGGGAAGATCTCCTTGTGTCATGTACTTGCAACCTATTTGAGTTCAAGGGAATTCTTTGCAGACACTTTCTAAAGGTTTTGGTTGACTTAGATGTTCATCAAGTTCATGAATGATATATGTTGAGGCATTGTAAAAGGGCGTGCGTAGGGCTTATTTGAAGATTACAGTTGGGGATGGTGGTTGGATGCGTACCCCTGAAAAAGAAAGGCAAGACAAGCTGTTGAGCACTGCAACAAGGCTTTCTGAATTTGATTTCCTTTGATAAAGAGTATAATGATAGTGTAATGGAATCACTGGAACAGAAGGTGCATAAATTTTTAATTTCTTACCCATCCCTTGTTGGCAGGCGACATTGCGTCGATATGGTTGGACATTATCTGTTAGTGAATTGTCCTGTAGAAGAGAGATCTAGCATACTTGAGCCACCATTGGCAACCAGTAAGGGGGCCCCAAAAAAGAATCTGCTAAAAGGAGTGGTTGAGAAGAATACAAAGCGAAAAAGGTACGATATTTGTATGCATTACCCAATCTATTATAACACTTAATGTACTTAGTAAATGTTCCTTCGTGCAGGTGTCATCAAAGAAAAAGGCCACAAGCACTCCTCAGACAACCACGTTGGGGCATCAAACTTCCAATGAAGTTTCACATATGCCATCCCCCAATGTACTCGCATGTTAGAAATAATGGATAGATCCTAGTACTTATTTTTTGCATTTTGTTTAGTAAAAATTAAAGTTTTAATGCATCAAACTATAGTTACTTACCTAGTTTGAATAGGTACAAGGTTCAATTTTTTCTGCATCCATGTTGCAATCGTCATCGCATGCTCGACTACCCACTTTGGTTATTCGAGCTACACAAGATCAGGCATATCAAATAGTGGTATGTAAATATTTTGTCTACCGTCATTTTTTTTGAAAGGGATGTTTACTAGTTTTGTCATTGGTTTAATATTGTTCTAAAAAATTTCAGTGGGGAGTTCATCGGCATGGTGTTCGTGGTGGTGGTGGTAGTGGTGGTGCAGCTACGGGTAGCACTAACCTGAACAATAGTGGCCAATGGACCATCTAGTATCACTAGTTATATGTTTTGCCTATTATAATAGATTTTGCATAGCAAATGATAGGTTTTATTTTAGTGAAATGTTTACTTTTACAACTAGTTCATTTTTTGTTAGTTTTCAGTAGGAACACTGCCATGTTATATATCAAAGAATTGAGTCGTAAAAGGAATTTTTGCAACCAAGATTCATCTAATAAAAAATAATATGACCCTTAATGAGATGGCTTAACAGTTAATAGATATATGATTTTCTCAAAGAAACAGAGATGGTTTCACGTGCCTATCATCCATTTTAGACTGAATAACTTCCTCCATGTCATCTTGCTCATTTAAAGAAGCCATAGAAATATTTTCAGGGCGTTGTTGTTGAAGCTTTTTAGTCAAGTACATTTCTAGCATATCTTCGTCATCATCAAGTAAATTTTCCAATTCATCTCTTACCTAACATATAACATTAAAATTACTAGATGAAGAGTAATAGAAAAAAATTAACTAACTCAAAATTGAACCTTTTGAACACGTCCAGTTATAGCAACCAAACGACTTTTAATTACTCGCACACGTTCCAAATTGAATGGTCCATTGAAGGCGAGACAATGGCACATTGAAGGTGAGATAAAGTTGCTCAAAACTCATACAACATTTGCAAATATCAGCAATAATATGGTCATCCCTTCAAAGTTCAACAATCAATCTTAATTAAGTTCAACAATAAGCAAAGCAGACTCCATCAAAGTTCATACATAATTTGTTCAAAGCTCCAATACATGAAAATATTAAACAGGTCACGTTAAGCCATAATACGGTCATTACTACTTCTTGGGAAATATAAACTCATATACTTTAAGCGTGACATCAACGTTCTTTTTTTTTTGAAATATCTGTACATTTTCCCAACATCACTGAGAGATCGTCCTTCTTGTGTGCATTGCTTGATTATCCTTCTTTCTAGTCCTTAACAAGCTCATTTGGGTTGTTTGAGTCTCCTTCTTCTCCTTCTTCGTAGTCGGGATTTCCCTTATTTGGAGTGCCGACCAATTTCCAATACCTATACTCATTAACAATTTTCCTTGTACATATGGAGAAAAGATTCCCTTATATGTAGAGTCCGTCTCAACTATGAAACATTGCCTCCAACCAGTCTGACGTTCCGAACATCTTTCCTTATCATTGCAATTCTTTGTTTCATGACTATGAGAATAATAATGTAGACATGTACCAATATTTGTCACTCCCATTTTAGACCTACAAAAACCGCTAAAATCTTCAATCCAACCAAAAAAATACTTCTAAAGAAAATCACGAAAAATTCATTTATCATAAGCTATTCATCCTTCGAAAGCTCAATTCATCACTCTAATGCAAATCAAAATTTTCCATTTTCTAGCTTAGAGCACAAGGAAAAAGGGTACAAATTTCACCATTTTGCAGCTTAAACTATTCATATATCACAGAGGAAGAGGAACTTAGAGCATTATTAAGCACTTCATCCAAAATTGGGTACTAATATGCTACAATCCTATACAAACTATTTCTGAACATGTCAAACCAATAACAACCCGAATCGAGAGTCCTAACGCAGACCGTCCATAAGTTCAATTCAACAAACCCTATATAATTACAAGCAAGCTCCATTAATCAATTCAACTCAATCACACATTATTTGAATCTATAATCCAAAAAATTAGATGGGCGTTATGCCCGAAATCTATTCATAGCCAATAATTACTCAAGAAGAACATATAATCACCTCTAGATGGAGTTTCAAAATGCAAACTCATATAACATTAATTACAAACATGACCCTATACTAAATGCTATTCAAATGAAGCTCACACTTTTTATGGGTACTCAGCTTCAAAAGGAGGAAAAAAACAGCTTCACATACCTTCAGATCTAGGGATTTCACCTAAATAAAGAGATGGTTGATTTTTTTTTTTTTTGCTCTAATAGCTTCCCATACCTTGAGAATCTTCTTTTCGTTGATTTCGAGCGCAATTTCTTCGGCCCTAAATAATTCAAACCATGGTTAGATCTTGAATTTTGGGTTGAAAGCTTCAAAAATGAGAAAGAGACAAGTACACATACCTTCAACGCCTCTAATTTCGCTTGAGGAAGCAGACAACATTGCTTGAATAGGATGAATTTTTGGAAGAGAGGTTTTCTTCATTCGTTTCTCCTTCCTCGTTCGTATGCTTTGAGAGAAATCAGCTAGGTCAGATCCAATTATGCACAAAGAAATTATTTGAAGCGTTGAAGTCAATGGGCTATCAACTAAAATGGTGTTTTTTACCATTAACCACCATTCCCTAAAACTTTACCTGAACCATTTCCTTCTCATATACTTTTTGATTTTTTATTAAAGGATTAATTGCTTCCAATTTTTCTTTTCCAAAAAAAAAAAATTTGCTTCCAATTTTTAATTTATTCCACTTTTCTTATTTGCTATTGTTTTCTTAGGTTACAAATTACAATACTTAATAAATTAATTATGAAAATGAGAATTAACATTTTCGATATATATTTTAAATTTTGGATATTACATTTTAATTATTTATTTTCAAATATATGCGTGTGTGTGTTTGGAAAAAATATATATTTTCTATACAACTATACGTTTATTTTAAATTGAGTAAATATATTGACTTAATTAATATCGACAACTATTGTCTAAAGTCGAGTAACAATATTTGAAAGACTCAATTAATATATCGATATTAGGTATTTTTGCTAAACCATAGTTATTCAAAATATTTCGATACTTAATCCAATCATCATGGGACAATAATCTGGACTCAAAAAGTCATTTTTACTACATGTTCGATAGTATGCACTTACAATTACTTTTTTAAGAAAAGAAGTAAAACACATTATGATTTGTTGTTTCTCATGTTGTGGGTAGTGATGGCAACGGGGCAGATCGATAGCGGATCAGTGAAATTTGTTATTGCCCCATAAAAAGATCTTATTGCAAATATTGCCCAGTGATCTGCGAACTGCAAAGCAGATCAGATTTGGCCAAACTGTAGAGTAAAGCAGATCATCTTTTGAACCACGAAATGATTTACGAAATTTTTTCGATATAAATGATTTCCCCGACCCCATTACATAATAATTGTTAGAATTATTTTCAAATTGAATAAGATAGATCCAAAGGTTGCATCTATTGGAAAAGACATGCCATTTAGAAATGTCTCATTTGAAAGGTTATACCCTTTATAATGAGTCACACCATTTTATCAATTGGCGTTACTTTTTTATTATAACGTTTAAAAAGGTGTTGAACAAGGATTGCAACTATTCAATATAGGTGGTTAATTATGAAGAATTGTGACACTTAAAGAAGGGATGTGACTCTTGTAAAAGGGTGTATAACATATATAAATAGATGGATTGATCATTGAATCAAAAAAAAAAAAGAAAGAAAAGAAAAGAAAAGAAAAGAAAAAAGAAAATAAGGTTATTCCATGAACGGAGATCATTCCATTTCCTCCAAAGCTTCTTTGCATTAAATCTCGTTCATTGTACATATTTTCATAAAAATTTTCTTATACTTTGTCTCGCCGGCTGACATCACATGAGAGGCTTGAGTATAGATAGTTTGATATCCTTGGTGTTCGGGTTGTCTTCGGTAGTGCCCTATGTAGACAACAACAGGCTTCGTTGTATTTTGGAGTCGTATTTGTTGCAAAACCCTAGTGCATCTCCGTATGGTGCGGGCAAATAGCGTCTTAAGGAAAGCACCACTAAAGCGCCTTGAAGCCAACCTTTCATATTCTTTTTGTAGATGTTCGTGATCACTAGCAGAGGTAGAAGTTTGGGAAGGATAGTGCATCAACTCATTCATGTTTATCAAAGACGATATTGGTGCCATATTTGATTAATTGAACCAACAATCTTAAGACGTTGTTCTTAATTTAATGGTGCTATCTTCATCTTCAACCCATGGTCCCAAGGACGAATGGTTATCAAGCGAGTATGTGCCATTCATCTTCAATCCATGGTCTCAAGGACGAATGGAAAGTGGCATCCAAATAAATAATTTCCAGATAAATAAATTAATCTTTCTATCTTTATACCGATAAATTGCTCATTTAACAACCAAGTATGTGTCATTTATAAATTAAGAAATTTTTTATGAATGGATTTAACCATGTACAAAACTTCGTAAACTATCAAGAGTTATAATTTTCTTGCATTAATTTGGCAAAGTTTAGAAATATATTTGTATATAAGATAAAATTGGGTATACATGAATAACATAAATGTGTTGTTTTGCATGGTGAAAAATATGATATAATATAACTTGGTAAATATAAAGCATCATAGGGAACCTTTTTAAAAATTTTTACCATTTTTACCACTTTTTTATCCATTCTTTCTTTATCCTAAATCAATCACATCTACATGTCATATCACATTCACAAATCTCCACCATTCAACTCCATTCATTCTCTCTCATCTTTTATATTAAAAACCTTTAAAAATCATTAAAAACCAACCCCTATCACCCTTTAAAGCAAGCAGTTTCTCGATGCGTGTAAGATCTAAAAGAATTAATAGAAAATGTTGTATATTCACATATGTGTCTTGTATGATCCATACATAATCAAGACTTGAATTTTTGCTAAGAAAATACTCTACATAAACTAATTATATGATCTTATATGTATTTAAATTTACTAGTTTGATTCATATAATCGTGTGACATATTTATTCATTATGTAAAGTGATGGTTCATATTTTAATAATGAGGTTATGCAACACATGGATATGAGATGTAGGTTGTTAAAACTTGTTTATGCATTGACATAATTGGAATCAAATTATATGATTTGGAGTTCACCATGGGTGATGGATTATTATCTCATTTCAATTGTGAGTTCACCATGAAATTGGTGATGGTAAAATATGGTCATGAATACCAAAGTTAATTCTGACAAGGGCTTGAACTTTGCGTTAGGAAGAACAAATCTCATCAAGATGAAGTAAGGATAAGATCAAGTAAACTAGTCAAATGATCTTGGTATATGGTATGATATAAAAAATGGTCTTTGGAAACATGATGTTGACCATTCATGTTTATATACTAGTTTGTTGCACGTGGGTTGCATGTGTATTTTGAACCCTATTCGGAAGATGTTGTTTGCTTTGTATAGGAAGGGACAAACCTAAATTGGTATCCGAACATCTTTCCTATATCAAATTACTAATACATTATATTGACATAAAAGAGAAAAATTAAAATAAATTATTCACGTAAAATGCGTGTAGTATGTTTTTGGTCAAACGAATTAATCAACTCTTTCAATTTTAATCTTCATGAAAAATAAGAACAATAGCAAATACTTGTTAGATATAGGCTTGATGTGGGAGGGCAGTGAAAAATCGGTGACAATAAAGGGAAGAAACATCGTTTATGATGGGAAAAATAGAAAATAAGAAAAAATACCGATCCACGATTAATTACTAACGTAGGGCAATTGTGTAGTATTTGAAGGCATTTTGGGTCAACCTACTAAAAATTATTAACCGAGGGAAATTGTCTATTATCTAGGGGCATTTTGGGAACCAAATATTTTACAATCTATTGTCCTTTTTAAAGGAGGGGAGATATATTGTTTCATCTCTATAAATAGGAGATGGTTGGCAAAAGTATTGCGTTATCTTTATTAATAGAGATCACATTTCATTGATTGATGGTTTCACATTCAAAAGGAAATGCCTTGTTCTTCATGCCATCTTTCTATGCGTATATAATACTTTCATATTGATGCATTCTGAAAACAACATCTCTAGATACAATATTTGAATAATCTAAGTCCCTAACATTCGGATCTAGCTTCAGGGCATTCGCCACCAAACTTATATTTCACCATAACAAGTATGCATGTTTTTCTTCTCTATGATGCTTTTCTTGTGATAGATATCATGTTCCATTTTATCAATATTGATCAATTTTGGAAGAGAAATTATTTGAAATCATTTTACATATTTCGGAATATTATATGCATGTAAACAACATAATTTTCAGAACTTAAAATAGATTTTTCCTTCGTTCCTGCGTCCATATCCTTTTCCTTTCCTCATGTTGAATATTGATATGCGAAAAATGATATTTGCATTAAAATTGGCTTATTGAAAATCTACATAATATCGTGTGATATCTCCACGTCATAAGGACAATACATACTTTTGTCATTTTAAGTTGAATTTGGCAACATGCATATCATGATGATTGACCTAGGAATTTTGTTATTCACTCAATCTATAATAATTCTAATCACAAAGTGACCAAATATTCGGCCATCATTATACATTAGTATAAGAAGAAAACAAGACCCTTATTTCCGAACTACGTGACATAGCATTATACATTTTTGTGCATGTTGTTCATTGTTAAGTGCTTGAAAAATATTTTATTAATTCTCTAATATATTTGTTTTTGTGTGATAATTGATTTATACGTTTGTTTTATTGTGCTTTTGTCCATTTTCATGTCTAAGGGCCAAGAAGAGTTGAAAGGAGCTTAAATGGATAAACAAAGCATGAAAAATGGAAATCAGCAACTCGGATTCACTGGGCAGGCTTCAGTGTTTGGATTATAACTTGAGTTAGAGATGTTTGATTGACATGATTCCAGTTCCAAAAGAAAGGTAACTTGATTATCTACAAATGCTATCTGGTCTCTTAATCAAAATCAGAGACAAAATGGATGAAAATTGGATTTGAAGACATCATCATGAACATTCAAAGGATCCAATGTCAACTTTCAGTGAAAAGTCCATAACTTGGCCTATAAAGATCTAATTATTGTGATTCTAGCGCCAAATGAAAGCTAACTCGATGATACACAATAGCTATCTCTGGTCTCCAAGGAAAAATTGGTGAAACAAGTTGTTGAAAGGCATGAGAAAGTGGGGTGACAATGGCTGAATGCAACAGTAAAAAGATCCCTTTGTTGCCTATAAAAGGGCAGGCCATTAACCTCTTGGAACATCTCTCTCACTTGCAAAAACACTCTATTATCCTAAATTCCTAGTTTTATAATTCATTCCAGTATTCATCTTTTATATCTAGTTTTCCTTTGTATTTTATTTTGAGTAAAAGTGTGGTGAGTTTAAGTGTGAATAAAGTTTAGGAGATTACTTAAATAATCTTTCATATTCCGGCGGAATTATATTTGAAATGTATATTTTGGCCGAGAATATGATTGACTAGGCATCTCAATCTAGTTCAAACGGGATGTCTTAGTTGAAGCTTGTTATTCAATTAATCATTCAGTAACGTTGTTTTCTACTCTTATTTATTAGATTGGTTTGTTATTCAGATTTGAATGTTAAAGATTTATTGAAATTCATTTAGATCTGGCCAGTTTATGTGAATTTCATTTGATATATTGCTAGGATCAGTTTTCAATCCGCAATTGTTGATTTTATGATTCATTGGTAGCAATTAACGATCGTGCATCATTAAGATTAACAAACCCTAAGTTAAACAATTCAAGCTTGTGTGATTGTTGCTTAGTTTAGCCTATTTTCCTAGTGATAAATGCAACCATTGTCTTAAACTTAGAGAGCATAATCTAGGTTATTCAATTGGGTAGAATTAATTGAAGAGCTTATCTCAGTTAATTGAATTAGGGAAAATTCAGGTAGTCAGGGCTTATTGATTGCATAGGGTTATTAATTTGACTAGAGAGTAGGAACGCGTTATGATTAATTGGACGTGCGAGTAGAGCCTCGACTGAACCAGAGAGCTATGTGGTTTTCTCTTTATTGATTTTCTCCATTAATTTTTCTTTACGTTGTTATTTCAATTCTAGTTTTTACTACGATTGCCAACCAAACCCCCAATCATTAGTTGATGCATTTTAACTAGCTTTACACCGTTCTCTTGGGTTCGACCCTCACTTACCATTACTATATTTATTTTAAAACCAAGTGAGAAAAAACACATTTATTGTTTGATGGTTATGACACCACCAAGTTTTTGGCATCGTTGCCGGGGAACAGTGTTGATTTAATGTGTTTGCGCTAATATCTTATTTTGTTTTTCTCTTACCTGTTTATGTACAATACTCGATCTTTTAATCAATCTACTTTCCGGTTTGACTAAGCAAGTTAAGAAAATCAGTTAGAACAAATCAATAAGACAAAAAGATGGCTGATAACAATCAAACATTGAAACAATTGGCAGCTCCTAATTTAACCAATCAATCTCTTTGCATTACTTTTCCTACTTTACCAGACAACGCCACATTTGAACTTAAATCAAGGCTAGTTCATCAGTTACCTTCATTTTATGGTCTTGCAGGTGAGGACCTGCACAAACACCTCAATAAAGTTGATGTGGTTTGTACAACCATAAAACCACCAAGTGTGACCAGGAACAAACCAAAATGAGAGCCTTTCCGTTCTCATTAAAGGATTCAGCAAGTGATTGGTTTTACTATATACCTTCGGGCACCATCACCACATGGAACGAAATGAAGAGTCGATTCTTGGAGAAGTATTTTCCCACTTCTAAAACTGGAAGCATTAGGAAAGATATACGTAGTGTAAGGCAACAATCGAGAGAATCTCTATATGCACATTAGGAACTGTTCAAAAAGCTGTGCGCTAGCTGTCCATATCACCAAATCACTGATCAACTCCTAATCCAATACTTTTACGAAGGATTATCACAAATGGATAGGGGCATGGTCGATGCAGCTAGCGGAGCAGTATTAGTTGACAAAACACCTCCCACAGCAAGGGATTTAATTGAAAAAATGGTTGGGAACTCCCAACAATTCAATTCAACCAGAGACATGCAAGTTCGGCGTGTGAATGAGGTAAGTAGTTCTAGCATTGAAAATCAACTCTTTGAACTAACAACTCATGTGAAACAAATCGCTATATGGAATTCACAACAAGTAAAAGCATGTGGAATTTGCGCAAACGTGGGACACCCAATAGATTCATGTCCGATATTGAGAGATAATAATGTGGAACAAGTAAATGCAGCAGACAACTTTCCATTCCCAAAACAACCATAATACTCAAACACCCACAATCCGCGATGGAGAGATCACCCCAATTTGAGACATGGATCCAACAGACCCCCAGGCATTTTTCCTAACCAACCACAAAAACAATTTCAATCGAAAGAAAATTTCCGACCTCATGGACAATATCAGCAAAAGCCACAATCTTCAGGTATGTCTCTTGAAGATATGGTAAAGAAATTAGCCTCTAACACATTACAATCCCAACAGGACACAAAATCAAGCATTCAAAACTTGGAAAACCAAGTTAGCGAAATCACCACCGCTATCAACCGATTGGAACCACAGTTTGGAGGGAAATTGTAACGCCCCGTCCAGTTCCACATACATATACGTCATAAATGACGTCTTATCAGAGTGCGCCGTGCACGTATCATAAATATTGGCCACCTTCGGGCCCGTGCACGTCATTCATTTCGTTTCTTTTCATTTCAATTCATATCATTGTGGAACTAGACGCGCGTCCGTCATTCATTTAGCCACGAAACCCTAAATTCATTTCTTTCAAGCATATAACGTAAAGCTAGGGTTTCGGTTTTCATTACGTACCGCAAGATATTTTGATTCCTCGGCACACATTCCATCAGGACATCTAGTGACTCTTCGCCCCACTCTCCACGCATAGCATCTACGTCAAACATATCACACACGCACATAATGAGTCATAAAGACTCAGTGGATAATAGATGCAATGCAATGCATGTCACGCGTTTACTTTGGGCCCCAATTACAAATCATGTGAATACGTGGCGCCATTCATTCATTAGCTAGGCCTTTTCTTTACAGGGCGTAGATCCCCTGAAGACCCGCTTTTCTTTTACATACGGGGCGTAGATCCCCCGACTGACCACGTCTTTATGGGGCGTAGATCCCCCATGTAGCCAGTGTACATTCATTATGGGGCGTAAGTCCCTCATATGTAAACACATGATTGGTAACCGTTCACACACATATGCTCGTGATATGATCATGCGACATTACCTCGTTGAGCCTTGTCTCCTTTTTCACATCATCATCACCATTCATAACGCATAAGCAAGGATAGATGATCATATCGTAACGTAAACATTTGACACGTTGCATAAACAAAGGACATTACATGAATATAAGGTGGACGTTAACACATAACCCATATAACGCCACAACATTCACATAGACCATATAGGGAGGTTGACATCATATAAAGCTCGTCACACTCACAAAGCATGCTATCAAGTCAAGCTCATCACCCTCTTTGTTCATAGCCTATATCATCCAATAACTAGGTTTCTTCTACTTAAGGCCAAACAACGTTTAGACATGGCACGGAGGGTCATACTAGGCACGTAAACACATACATATCATCAACACCTCAAGCCAACAACATAACACCAAACCAAGGGATCCTAGCATGCTTCTAAGTTCCATAATCATCATACACATTCCATGCCTTGCTTAATTCAAGTATAAAGCATGCAATTGCATCATAAAGCATGTAAAGCAAGTATTACCCACCATAAAAGAAGCTCAACAAACATGGAGAAGCTCTTCTTCCTCCCTTTCCTCTTCTTCCTCCTTCCTTTCCTTTTCTTCCTTTCCTTCCTTCCTTTCTTTCTTGCAATTGATGATCAAACATAGATCACATACATGAGAGATGAAGTTGGAGATGATCACATAGGTTCATGAGGGCCTTGGAAGGGTTTTGGGATCATGGGAGTCGAGTTTGGTTGTTTAATCCTCAAGAAATGACCTAGAAGACCTTAAAACCAGTTTCTGCCGACTTAAAATTACGGCCGTAACCTCATAATTTACGGCCGTAAACCCTGACTTACGGCCGTAACCCCATATACTTACGGCCGTAACCTGCTCCATACGGCCGTATCATCCCATCATACGGCCGTAATATACTCTCTGTAAATCCCACTTCTTGCCCTGTTTTGACCTTACGGGCCAGTATCATTCCTTACTTACAGAATCGAAGACCATACGGCCGTATCTCCAAACATCGACCGTAATTTACTCAAACTTTTGGACATTTTCCACTGTTCACCATTTACGGCCGTAACCATCATTCCTTACGGCCGTAACCATCCTTTTAGTAACACCTGACCCTTACGGCCGTAATATGACTTTTACGGCCGTAATACTTACATTCTGGTAGTAATTCTGCTTCTGAAATTTTCCAATTTTCTCATTTTCAAGGCCGTTTCGCATTAGGGCATATCCTACACTTCAAAGAAGATTGTGACCATATCATATACACGTTATAGCATGCGAAACATCATCACGGCATTTCATATCATATACGGTACATATCACGGAATCATATCGTCTTCATATCGTTCGGACGGATTCAAGTGGTCATTACATCCTTCCCCTTAAATAAATTTAGTCCCGAAATTGCTTAGAACCGACTCGGGAATCATGTCTCCTATCCTCTTTCCTTTCCCATGTCTCCTCCTATCATTTACATACCATACACGGAACGTAACATATACGACAACCAACACGAATAACGGTTCTGTTTCATTAACCTGATCCATGTAGAAGCTGTACACATTATGCAATCATATATATAGCTAGGCACTATACACAAAGAATTCTGGATGATACTTTCTGATCATAACCATACATAAGTGAATTTCCTCGTCTTTGGCACGTATACCCAGCAACTTGTACATATATCAGTTTTGCACATCATACTGTGGCATTCACCCGCTAGCGAAGGATAAGAACTACCGAAAAAGAATAAAGATGCCATCGCATATCATATCATATATACATGATACACATCGTCGTTCGACTCATTCGGGTAGATAGAATGCCATATAGAACTGATAAACATACATATAACATACATACATAGCATTAAACAGGTAGAATACGAGCCGTATACCTGATGAAGTATATAGTGACCCTAGAGAGCCGAAGAAACATACGAGATTTCGTATAGAGTCGAGCAAAAAGGGGCTTTCCTTTCATTGCATAACATATAGCGCCTCGCATGTGAACAGTCGATTTACTCATATCGGCTTATGTTCATGTCATTCTTCTACCTTTCGTCTACATAACCCTGGGCTTCTTTTACATATCGAGAATAAGACAAGCAACAGAAGGACATAGCTATCAGTCGACTTCCATCGGATTCGAAACATTCGAATTCAAACTCTTCTCTCTCTATCCCATTTCATATACGTACTAGCTCAACATATGCACAACATTACACGCTCGGCTCACAACTTATATAGACACATACCATTCCGGCCCATTTCTCCCTTTTCCCATACATAACATAGGTTTAGGCTTCTTACATATCAAGGAAAGCAAACGGGACGTGCTAGCTATCCATCGACCACACCAGCCGTAACATCACATATAAGCACCCATGCATATATCGGCTCATTTCAAATCACAAATGTCACATACACGTAGCTCAGAAGGTCATACCGCCGATATCATACATAACGCAAACACAAATTCATCATCAGGCATAGAACATATCAAGCAAATCTTCTCGGGACGTAACATGATCTCTAACCTAGCCATACCACAAAAGCAAGGGTATGAATTGCGTGAATCGCCCGGCACATACATATCACACTTTACTCATATCATAGTCGGGACATGAAGCACTCTTTGCGCTTTGACATATACAACTTCATTCATATACTCCATTCTAGTTTCGGTCATCGAATCAAGCCACAATCATTCACCAAACTCACTACCGTGATTTCTAAAGAGAACCCGTCATAACATACATATGTTTCAACTGGAGGATACTGGTAAAACAATTGGGAACTACATTGAGAACTCATCTCTCACGGAGATGGAATAACAAACAATCGCACGATTGTCACAATAGAGAACGAACACACGATAAAACGACTGAGATATATAATAAAGCATGTCTTGCTTGATTGGCTCTTTCATATTCGTGGTTCACACTATCAGTCAAACAAAACTAACGTAACATAATACTCGGCTGAGACATTTCAATATCACATTTCATATACTGTGTATTCGTCGTTAGCCATGCACTAGCTTCTCAAAAGAAACGATACCAAGAGACGATTGGAGTATACATGAGAAGAACAACATACGAACTGCATAACTTTCACATTACATAGCATGACGCATAGCAAGAGGTCTAAACATAGCAAGAGGCATAACGAACCACATAACATTCATATAACATAACTAGTCACATAAACATAATACTCGGCCAATTCGTTCACATCGCATATGATTTCTGAGTATTCATTTGAGTACATCATTGATTGCACGAACATATACTCAGCAAATTAACAAAAGAAAGCCGAGCTACCATAAAGAAAGCCGTAGAGACGTCGACATCCTATTCGAAGAGAATAGAATACATATCTGTGGCACAATGATATAGAACAGATATACAGAAATTGTATCGAAATAAACGATACCTATCATATCATTGAGCGGTTTCATAACTTCAGATTGAAGAATAACATTTGCCTCTTCGTTCTTCATATACATACATACATACATATAACATCAGTTGTGATAGACTGAGAATACCGGCCCCTTTTCATTATGACATATACTACATCACATGGGCCTTTCGGAACTATCATCGTAATCAAACACATAATCGTTGACGTAACACTGAAGAAAGGCCGAACGAGTGACATTGTCACGTAACACGGTGAAGCCCCCTTTGCATACATAACATATCGCATCACATCAACAACATACACACACTATCATATTGGCCAAGTTCGAACAATCAAGCCATGTTCGAAATAAACGAACGAGCTTGTTGGCCATTCATTACATACCCATACTACTGAACAACGACCGAACTAAACAAACACATCGGCCATACTTGCCATAACAAACATCATCATTCGGTAGCAATACATATTTCCAGGATATTTAATGCCGAAAAGACATAACATTCTGTGAAGAAGTACATTCAGTCATACTTCAGTCATTCTGAGCTGTTTCATTATTTCCACTAACAAACCGGAACACGCCGTCACATTGCTTCTCGTTTCATATCATATCATTCGTCATACACATCCGGTCGAGCCATATTCAAACATCACGGATCATACAGTATTTGCTCACAACCCGGAACCATTGACACACATAAACACATAAGCATACCCGTTTCATTCCGGGAACTACGTTGATCACACATTCAAACATCACATGCCGGATTTCTCTCTCTTAGTTTGGATATGTAGTATTATGAGATCACTACCCCTTTTCATTCATCGAAGCTAACATCATATAGCTTTGGTTCAGTTGAAGCTCGTGACATCATCACATTCATGCCTGGATCAATATCCATCGGATTGTCATACACATCCATAGAGGAGGGAGACTTAGGGAAAGAGGAGACATTCTACAGTTCACATCTTGATCCCCATAGCATAACGTCATACCATAATCATCTATCATCACTTCCACGTCATACATATCACATCCACTTCTTCATACGTCTCAAGTCCCTTACGCTTCCGCGGCATACATAACATAATACATACATTCAAGCCATAGGGAGCAATCACATAGGTTCACACAATTCATTCATTTAGTATTGCTCCTATAGGCATGACATAATAACAAAACATGTTTGCATAACATCAATCCGTATCATTCATCACGTATCAAAGCATCATACGTTATTATACCTCATCGTGGAGTGGCGAAAGAGTCTGTTGATGTATGGAAGAATGAGGAATCTTGCTCTGATACCACTTGTAACGCCCCGTCCAGTTCCACATACATATACGTCATAAATGACGTCTTATCAGAGTGCGCGTGCACGTATCATAAATATTGGCCACCTTCGGGCCCGTGCACGTCATTCATTTCGTTTCTTTTCATTTCAATTCATATCATTGTGGAACTAGACGCGCGTCCGTCATTCATTTAGCCACGAAACCCTAAATTCATTTCTTTCAAGCATATAACGTAAAGCTAGGGTTTCGGTTTTCATTACGTACCGCAAGATCTTTTGATTCCTCGGCACACATTCCATCATGACATCTAGTGACTCTTCGCCCACTCTCCACGCATAGCATCTACGTCAAACATATCACACACGCACATAATGAGTCATAAAGACTCAGTGGATAATAGATGCAATGCAATGCATGTCACGCGTTTACTTTGGGCCCCAATTACAAATCATGTGAATACGTGGCGTCATTCATTCATTAGCTAGGCCTTTTCTTTCTGACGTAGATCCTGAAGACCCGCTTTTCTTTTACATACGGGGCGTAGATCCCCCGACTGACCACGTCTTTATGGGGCGTAGATCCCCCATGTAGCCAGTGTACATTCATTATGGGGCGTAAGTCCCCCATATGTAAACACATGATTGGTAACCGTTCACACACATATGCTCGTGATATGATCATGCGACATTACCTCATTGAGCCTTGTCTCCTTTTTCACATCATCATCACCATTCATAACGCATAAGCAAGGATAGATGATCATATCGTAACGTAAACATTTGACACGTTGCATAAACAAAGGACATTACATGAATATAAGGTGGACGTTAACACATAACCCATATAACGCCACAACATTCACATAGACCATATAGGGAGGTTGACATCATATAAAGCTCGTCACACTCACAAAGCATGCTATCAAGTCAAGCTCATCACCCTCTTTGTTCATAGCCTATATCATCCAATAACTAGGTTTCTTCTACTTAAGGCCAAACAACGTTTAGACATGGCACGGAGGGTCATACTAGGCACGTAAACACATACATATCATCAACACCTCAAGCCAACAACATAACACCAAACCAAGGGATCCTAGCATGCTTCTAAGTTCCATAATCATCATACACATTCCATGCCTTGCTTAATTCAAGTATAACGCATGCAATTGCATCATAAAGCATGTAAAGCAAGTATTACCCACCATAAAAGAAGCTCAACAAACATGGAGAAGCTCTTCTTCCTCCCTTTCCTCTTCTTCCTCCTTCCTTTCCTTTTCTTCCTTTCCTTCCTTCCTTTCTTTCTTGCAATTGATGATCAAACATAGATCACATACATGAGAGATGAAGTTGGAGATGATCACATAGGTTCATGAGGGCCTTGGAAGGGTTTTGGGATCATGGGAGTCGAGTTTGGTTGTTTAATCCTCAAGAAATGACCTAGAAGACCTTAAAACCAGTTTCTGCCGACTTAAAATTACGGCCGTAACCTCATAATTTACTGGTAGTAGAACCACGACTTTCTCAGTAACCCCATATACTTACGGCGTAACACTGCTCCATCTGGCCAAGTATCATCCCATCATCTACGTAATATACTCTCTGTAAATCCCACTTCTTGCCCTGTTTTGACCTTACGGCCGTATCATTCCTTACTTACGGCCGTAACCGAGACCATACGGCCGTATCTCTGAAACATACGACCGTAATTTACTCTCTGAAACTTTTGGACATTTTCCACTGTTCACCATTTACGGGTATAACCATCATTCCTTACGGCCGTAACCATCCTTTTACGGCCGTAACACCTGACCCTTACGGCCGTAATATGACTTTTACGGCCGTAATACTTACATTTACGGCCGTAATTCCGGTTCTGCAGAATTTTCCAATTTTCTCATTTTCGAAGGCCGTTTCGCATTCCGGGCATATCCTACACTTCAAAGAAGATTGTGACCATATCATATACACGTATAGCATGCCGAAACATCATCACGGCATTTCATATCATATACGGTACATATACGGAATCATATACGTCTTCATATACGTTTCCGGGACGGATTCGGGCGGGTCATTACAGAAACTATCCTCGTAGCCAGAGGTAAATCTTCAAAATGTGAGTGCTATAACCTTGAGAAATGGAAGAAAGATTGAAAGCTCACAAAGAAAACATCTCGAAATTGAAGATGAGGAAAAAAGGAAATTGAGAAAGATGCGACCATGGTACACTCTAACCGTCATATCATTGCTAAATCAATCCCTCCCATTTTTCCTAGCAGATTGGCGAAAACAAGTGAAAACGACAAAGAAAATGAGATCTTAGAGACATTTAGGAAGGTAGAATTGAACATTCCATTATTGGATGCAATCAAGCAAATCCTACAATATGCAAAATTTTTGAAGGACCTATGCACCAAGAAGAGAAAATTGAAAGGAAATGATAAGGTGAAAATGGGAGAGACTGTTTCTGCCATATTTCAAAAGAAAATGCCACCTAAATGCAAAGATCCAAGTATGTTCACCATCCCATGCCAAATAGGTAACACTACGATAGATCGAGCTTTGAGCAATTTAGGAGCATCTATTAATGTAATACCTAAATCCACATACACTTCACTCGAACTTGCCAAAATGAGTGAAACTAACGTTATAATCCTACTGGCTAATCGTTCTAATGCTTATCCAGATGGGATAGTAGAGAATGTTCTAGTGGAAGTAGGAAGCTTGGTGTTTCCTGCTGATTTTTATATATTGGATATGAATGATGACACATCTCTTAACCCCATACCAATTTTGCTAGGAAGACCATTTTTGTGGACTTCTCAGACCATAATAGATGTAAGGAAGGGCATTATAACTATGTCATTTGATGGAGATGTTGTACAATTTAATATCTATGATGCAATGAAACATCGATGATATATGTGTTGTTTATGCTATTGATATTGTTGCTCCTCTAGTGGAAGGAGTTTTTGAATTGAACTGTAAAGATGACTTTGAGATAGCTTTTACGGAGTTGATTGAGCAAGGAATGTGAGAAGAGGTTGAATTGAACAAGGAGTTGAAAGACTCAGTGGTTGCATTGAATTCATTGGAGCAAGATCAAAGCGGGTATAATACTAAAACCATCCAAGTAACAGATTATCCTAACAAATTGTTACCTTCAATTGTGCAGGCACCAGCATTGGAGATAAAACCTCTACCCAGTCACCTGAAGTACATTTATCTTAGAGATGGAGAAACATTCCCCGTAATCATTTCATCCAAACCGAAAGTAGTAGAGGAGGATAAATTGATTTAAGTCTTGAGAGATCACAAAGAAGCCATTGGGTGGACAATTGCAGATATCAAAAGTATAAGCCTATCAGTCTACATGCACAGAATATAGCTAGAAGAAGGAGCAAGACCATCAAGACAAACCCAAAAGAGGTTGAATCCCACCAATGATGGAAGTAGTAAAAAGGAAATTCTCAAGCTGTTGGGAGTAAGGATGATCTATCCCATTTCATACAGCAAAATGGGTAAATCCATGTAGGTAGTTCCAAAGAATTCGGTGTAACAATTGTAGAAAATCAAGATAGGGAGTTGGTTCCTATCAGGGTACAGACAGGATATCGAGTATGTATTGATTATAGAAAGGTAAATGAAGAAACACATAAGGACCATTTCCACTTCCCTTCATTGATCAAAGGTTAGAAAGGTTAGCTGGTCATACTCATTATTGCTTTTTAGATGGTTTTTCGGGGTGTTTTCAAATTGCTATAGCACATGGGGAATAAGAAAAACCACATTTACATGTCGATTTGGCACTTTTGTGTACAACCACGTGCCTTTTGGGCTATAGAATGCCCCTGCCACTTTTCAACGATGTATGATGAGCATATTTTCCGATTATTTAAACAGTATCACTGAAATTTCTATGGATGACTTCAGTGTGTGTGGAAACTCTTTTGATTAATGTTTAGAAAACCTCATGTTGGTTTTGAAACGATGCATTAACACTAACTTGGTTTTGAATTGCGAAAAGTGTCACTTTATGGTAGAAGAGGGAATAGTGTTAGGGTCTATTGTATCTGCTAAAGGGATCAAGGTGGATAAGGCTAAGGTAGACCTAATATCTGCACTACCTTACCCAACCAGTATAAGGGATGTGTATTCATTTCTTGGACATGCAAGTTTCTATTGCCGGTTTATCAAAGACTTCTAAAATTGCATCTCCATTGTGCAGTCTGCTACAGAAAGACGTGTCATTTGAATTCAACGATGCATGCAAAAAGGCGTTTGACCAACCGAAGAAGCAATTGACTACCCTACCGATCATTCAACCACACCAGACTGGGACCTCCCATTTGAGATAATGTGCGATGCAAGTGATTATGCCGTAGGAGCAGTTCTAGAACAGAGAATTGGACGAGCAGCTCATGTGATGTACTATACTTCCAGGACCTTGAACCAAGCTCAACAAATTACTCCACCACCGAAAAAGAACTTTTATCTTTGGTTTTTGCCTCAGAAAAATTTCGATCATATTTGTTGGGTTCTAAAGTCATTGTTTTTACAGATTACGCAGCAACGAGAAATCACTTGGCAAAGAAGGATGCCAAACCAAGGCTTCTCGGTTGGATTCTCCAATTACAAGAATTTGATCTAGAAATCAAGGACAAAGTTGGAATTGAGAATGTGGTGGCTGATCATCTCAGCCGGATATTGAGAGCAGAAGATGACTTGCCTTTACGAGAATCTTTCCAAGATGAAGGCTTGTTTGCTATAGAAGCAAACCTCCCATAGTATGCTGATCTAGTAAATTATATCACCTCTCACGGATCCCTGTAGATTACCTACAAGGAAAGAAAGACAAGTTAAAATGTGATGCCAAGTACTACATTTGGGATGACTCATACTTATGGAAAAGATGTTCAGATCAGATCATTAGAAGGTGTATACAGGAGTCTGAACACCAGTCCATCTTGACGTTTTGCCACTCTTATGCTTCTAGAGGACATTTCGAACCTCAAAAAACGACTCAGAAGGTAGTGGAGAGTGGATTCTACTAGTCAACCCTGTTAAGAGATGCCTATGTTTTCTACAAATCTTGTGACAAATGTCCAAGAATAGGTAGTTTATCCCAACGTAACGAAATGTCTCAAACTCCTGTCAGTGTATATGAAATTTTCAATGTTTAGGGTATCAACTTCATAAGGCCTTCCCAAATTCTTTTAGCTATACATACATATTGTTAGCAGTTGATTATGTTTCTAAGTGGCCACCCGAACTAACATGCTAAAGTGGTTGCAGAGTTTATCAAATCTAACATTTTTAGTCAGGTTCGGGATTCCAAGAGCCATGATCAGTGATAGAATGACTCATTTTTGCAACCAAACTATTGAAACTCTATTTAAAAAGTATGGAGTTATGCATAGAGTCACAACGGCATACCATCCACAGACAAGTGGCCAAACAGAACTATCCAATCAGGAAGTAAAGTCCATTCTTGATAAAACAGTTCGGCCAGACCGAAAGGATTGGAGTTTGAAGTTGGACGATGCCTTTTGGGTGTACCGTACTACATACAAGACTCCTATCCGGATGTCACCATATCGAATAGTGTATGGTAAGCCAAGCCACTTGCCAGTTAAGCTCGAACACAGGGCTTATTAGGCAATTAAGAAGTGTAACATGGATTGGGGAGAAGTAGGAGAGCATAGGAAGCTTCATTTGAACGAACTTGAAGAGATTTGAAACGAAGCGTATGAAAATGCTATGATTTACAAGGAAAAGACTAAGGCATTCCATGACCAATGTATTTCACGAAAGGACTTCAGTATAGGATAGAAAGTACTTTTATATCATTCTCAACTAAAGTTCTTCCCAGGTGAGCTTTATTCTCGTTGGGTTGGACCATTTGTTATTACTGATATAGCTTCCCATGGTGCAGTAAACACCAAGAGTCTAAAGACCAATAAGGTCTTCAAGGTAAATGGCCATCATCTCAAACCCTATTATGAAGGATTTCAAACTGTCAATCTGGAGGTTGTGATGTTAGAAAAGTTGGAAAAGAAAAACTAAGAAAAACTGGCAAAGTCAGGCTCGTGACTACAAACAAGTGCTTTTTGGAAGGCAACCCAATTTCCTTTCTCTAACTTCTTTAGTTTTTTGTTTGTTAGCTACCTTGATAAGAATGAGAGATATTTCAGACTGAGATAAGCATGTGCAGATAATCGGACATAAAAAAGAGCCACAGAATTAGCATTCGCCTAATGCTAATTATTACAGAATTCGGTGGAAGTTCAAAGTGGTCAAAAAAGAGAAAAA
Organism: Jasminum sambac; assembly: GCA_018223645.1. Classification (NCBI taxonomy): domain Eukaryota; kingdom Viridiplantae; phylum Streptophyta; class Magnoliopsida; order Lamiales; family Oleaceae; genus Jasminum; species Jasminum sambac. The sequence continues at coordinate 9,074,335 of CP073644.1, read as the reverse complement.
GGCAAAAGCTAGGAGATAGCCAAGCCAATGAGCTTCCTCGAAGACCGAACCAGCCCACTTTTCCATTGGATACCACTGACAGCTCATTCACTAGGTTTGGTTAGTGGTTGAAACACTAGTCACGCGTGGTCATTAAAGCCAGACAAGGTGAATCAACTCTACACACCATACTTAGAATTAGCTTGGTTTTCTCTCTACGTATCCACTCTCTCACAGTTTCTTTAGGTAAACTTCTTTTCTTTTTATGATTCTTTAACCTGATCTGGATGCGTGTGTGTATCTATATCTTCCTCTTGTGATTGTTGAGTGTGTTATTCAAATTTTCACACTTCTTTTCTTTTATTTCCTAAATTTCTTCCATTGACCATGGACACTGGACTTTTACATTTGCGGAAATACTACTTATCCTTTCCTTTGAATGATTTGAAAACAATCTACCACTTTAGGATGGAACGGTTAAGAATGTTAATGTATAAGGATGCCTGAGGATATACGTTGGTTAATTGAGGCCAAAGTCAACTAAGGGGAAAAATTTCAGCCATCTATACTAGACATTTATCAGGGTTAGGTAAAAGCAGTTTTGCAAAGAAAAAAAGAGAGAAAATAATGAATGTTTGCTATAAATGTGCTAGATAGACATGTGACACGGGTTGTCGTTCACTCGGATTTACATCCAAAAATCAAGAAGATAAAATAGCTTTCATTAAGGATGGCCTGAGTAAGAGTTTGCTGGATGATATCCTTGAGACTCTTGAGACGTATCCTTGTGAAACGGTGCAACGTGAACTTCTCAGTTTATGGACTCAGTTCAACAATGAACGATAACGCTACAGTCTTGGGAATCTGACTTTAAAAGATCATGTTTGTAAGTTTTTAAGAAAATTGGATGGGAAGAATATCCCCACCTCATTAGAAGGTGTTTCAGCCATTTCTGAACATAAAATCAAAGGATGATGTGAGCCATAATCACAACTATTTCTTTATACTGTTGTTTTTAACTTTTGTGTGTTTATTTCAGTTCTTTAGCTTTACTTGGCACATTCGAGTCATTATGGCAGCCACTCCCACCATGGAAGGACCTTCCCATGTACAATTGAACACCGTTTGTATCTTTAGTGGAACAAATATGGGGACATAGTTTGAGTACATTGCTGCAGCAATCGATTTGGGAAGAAAACTCAAAGATCTTAAAATCAACATCGTCTATAGGGATGGACTCTGTGGGCAATTGGGATGTACTGTTACCGCTACTCGAGTGCGAGGATCCATAATAGCAGGTATCACTCTAAACCCTTTGTCACAGATATATGGGAGTAAAGTTCATTTTGAGGTACAGGCTAAATCATTATATGAACGCATGACGCTCATTATAGCTTATTCTGATGCATTCATTGCACTACTATGAGGTTTTGAAACATTGGAACAAAATTTTAACGTCATCTCTTGGTCCTAGTTGAACTTACATAATAAACCACTTGGACTTTTAAATGTGCACAACCTTTTCGATGGATTATTAGCATTCCTAGATTTCACAAGCTAATTTCTCCCGTTTCAAGAAACATGCTTTTCATTGCGTCCTCAATTGAGGAATTGTTGGAGAAATTTCATGCTTATGTACCACAAATCGATCAAACGCAACTTCAAATCAACTGGAGACAAACTTCAAACAAGCGAAAACAAGACCCGAATGAAATCGATTTAGAGTTGAGATTATAAATGTGGAATGTTATCCTTTGATTTTTAGCAGCATCTACGCGTGATTCAGTTTAGCTTTGTTTGTCAGGATTTCTGTGTGAACCTAGTTTGAGCAATAATGTGGTGATACCTCTCTTTCTCCTTATTGACCATTGAGGACAATGCCAATTTCGGTTCGGATGGGGGTGAGATTTTTATGCCATTATAAAATCATTTGATAACTTTTATTGTGATCACAGAGTAAGGAGTGGTAGACTCGTGAGACACATCATAGTAAAAAAAATCATTTGTTCTTCTACCTCAGAAAAAATAGTTGCTGATTGTTGTGGGGGATTGCAAATTTTATTTTGCTTTTGATTTTGTTAGGTATTCGTCTTTTCAAGTGTGTTTTCTAGTGTGTGTGTGTGTGTGTGTGTGTGTATGTTTGTGTATAACAACCTGTGACATTGATGTTGTTTTTCCATCATCTTCTGATCATATTGGAAGTTGGGTTTTGTTGAAAATTTTGCACCTTTGTAAATCCCGAAACACTAAATTGAAAATATCATCTCAACTTTTTTTTGTCTAGTAACTTGAAAGCATTTGGTGTTAGCAGCATGTGTCAGGGTTTCATGTCTGAATTTTTGGTGAACTTCTCTTTTGCTAAGAGAGTTAACATTCTAGAATTGAGACTAGCATTGACCTTTGCTGAATAATTGTATGGGATCATTACACATTGTCCATAAATTGTGAGCTTTAGAGCCTTGAAAGAGCATGTGCACTTCGTAAAGCTCTTATTCTTTAAATGTGTGTTGTCATGTATGGTTTTATTCTTCTAGAACTTGCTTTGGTATGCATTTGTGATGCCCTTGTGTGTAAATGCAGATGATAGTAAAGACAATTTCATGTTAAGCCAATGTTTAACTATCTAAATGTGCATACCTAGTCATTTGCCCTACTTTAGTAGCCCATTTGAGCTTTAAGGCCTTTTTGTTGGAAATTGAACCACTAATTTAGCCATGAAGTTCTCGTTCTTATTTTCTCACTTTTGAACCCCAAGTGAAGGATTTCATAAGCTACCTGAAAGATCGACAAAAGGTTTGAAAAAAAAATGATTGGTAGTGAATATTGTATTATATATCCTTTGAGTGAAACGAAGAACAAATGGGAAACCCAATGTCAATTGATCTTGTTTGTCGTTAAAAAAAAAAGGAAGTAAAAAAGGAAAAATTGTATTTGAACAAATAAGCAAGAAAATTGTATTTGGATGGATAAGAGAGAAAATTCTTTTATACGTGAAGGAGGGAAAGTGAGATTATCTCTGTTGTTCTTACAGTTTAAAAAAATTAATTACTATTGAGTTTAAAATGGTACTCGTCTATCCTACCTGTCCTGAAGCCCCATTATAACCGGAAAGACCTTTACTCGCATGCGCACACTTGAATGCTCCAATGTGATCGATTAGCAAGTATATGGTAAGACTGTTCTATGTATCGACATGAGAGGTGATGATGCCCTTTGAAAGCATGTCTTGTGTGATTTAAGTGAAAATCTGGTGAGGGTGCTTGATCTCATTACATGTACAAATTCAGTAGTTTGAAATGCTATATTAAAAAAAAATTGAAGGTGATAACTCTTGAGATTGGGGAAATTTTCACGAATAAAATTCTTACAATAGTTTCCTAACATGTATTGCTTTTATTAAATGAGTTTTTTTGAAAAAATATTATTGCACAGGATCTTGGGGGCCATTTGACAAAATTCAAAGTGATCTATAAGGGGTGTAAGAAACAAAATGGCTAATTGGGAAGGGTTTGCAATGTTGGGTTTTTATTTCCAATTTCAGCCAGACGATTTTGAAAAGAATTGCTTGGTTTTTAGATATTAACGGGCTGGTGAGCTTGTCTTTTTGAGGGGCATATTTTTGTTGTGTTGATCGAGGAAGAACTAGAGTCTAAGTGGTGGGGAGTTTGATAAGTGCTTGAAAAATACTTTATTAATTCTCTAATATCGTTTGTTTTTTTTGTGATAATTGTTTTATAAGTTTGCTTTTGTGTGTTTTTGTCCATTTTCATATCTAAGGCCCAAGAAAAGTTGAAAGGAGCTCAAATGGATAAACAAAGCATGTAAAATGGAAATCAGCAACTCGGATTCACTAGGCTGCCCTTAGTGTTTGGATCATAATGAGCTAGAGATGTTTGATTAATATAATTCTAATGCTAAAAGAAAGATAACTTGATTATCTACAAATACTATCTCTGGTCTCTTAATCAAAATCGGAGCTAAAATGGACAAAAATTCGATTTGAAGATAGTGTCATGAACATTCAAAGCATCCAATGTCAACTTTCGGTGAAAATACCATAACTTGGCCTACAAAGTTCTAATTAGTGTGATTCTAGTGCCAAATGAAAGATAACTCGATGATTCACAATAGCTATCATGGTCTTCAAGGAAAAATTGGTGTAAAAAGCAGTCGAAAGGCATGAGAAAGTGGGGTGACGATGGCTGAATGCAGTAGTAAAAAGATCCCTTTGGTGCCTATAAAAGTGCAAGGCCATTAACCTCTTGGGACATCTCCCTCACTTGCAAAAACACTCTCTTATCCTAAATTCCTAGTTTTATAATTCATTCGTGGTATTCATCTTTCATATCTAGTTTTCTTTTATATCTTATTTTGAGTAAAAGTGTGGAGATTTTAAGTGTGAATAAAGTTTAAGAGATCGCTTATGTAGCCTTTCATATTCCGACGAAATTATATTTGAAGTGTATATTTTGGCAGAGAATATAATTGGCTAGGCGTCTCAATCTAGTTCAAACTGGATGTCGTAGTTGAAGCTTGTTATTCAATTAATCATTCAGTAACGTTGTTTTCTACTCTTATTTATTAGATTGGTTTGTTATTCGGATTTGAATGTTAAAGATTTATTGAAGTTTATTTAGATCTGGCCAGTTTATGTGAATTTCATTAGATCTATTGCTAGGATCAGTTTTCAGTCTGCAATTCTTGATTTTTTGATTCATTGGTAGCAATTAACAATCGTGCATTGTTAGGATTAACAAATGTTCGGTGTGAAATGTGTTGAAATAAATGCCGCAAGTGTACGGGTCGAACAAGTAGTAAAATGGATTTTTGAGTCCAAGTATCGATCCCACAGAGACTTGATTTAACTACCAAAATTATCAATTTTATACTTTATTTGAAAAGACGATTTGAAAATTGTTTTGTTTGTTTTCTTTTTCATAAAAATAAAATCTTACAAATATAAAAACTAAAGAGAATCTAAATAACAAGAATTTAATAGTTGCAATATATAATGTAACGAAGATGGGAATTATAAGACTTTGGACTTACAATTTCACCAACTTTGATCCCTCTAGTATCACAAATTGGATTCAATAGTGATCTTGTTTTAGTCAACGATCGAATTTACGAAATAACTATTTACCTCTCTCGAGGATAAATAATTCTATTCTATTAGGCCAATTTATTTATCTCTAAATAAATTCGTTATCAACCCTCTAGAACGCATTTACACAATAAATTCAAATAGGTTCCGTCGAAACTTCACCTAAAGATCGCACTAACCACAAGTTTATCTCTAAATCTTGTCTAAATTAGTGTTCTATGTTGTTTATTCTAATTTGTGTTTTCATTTCTCAAATCCGACACAAACCAATTTATAATTCATCAATTGATCAAAAAAATAAATTAATATGCTCAACAACATAAAATTAACGACAAATCAATCACATACTATTAAATCCAATACTTGAAATATTAGAGTTCACAAAGAGGATTCATTGCTCGTCCCAAGTATAGAAACTTAGTTACCCATAAATTTAAATACGAGAATTTCAATAGAGAAAGTAAAGAGATACATAACCGGATTACGGCGAGTGGAAATGAATGTGTAGCTTCGGTGTTGTCTCCTTCCTTCGCTCCTCGAATGTGTTTAGATCTTTCTTCACTCGTATTTTTCTCTACTAAATTCCTCTCTATCAAACTCTCTTGTATGCTAAAACTAAAAGTTTCAAACTAAAACTAAGAACAAATGAAAAGAGAATTTTATTGAAGAAAGTTGGAGAGAACTACTAGCTAATTCTCTTCCACTAAGTTGTGTACTAAGTTGTTGTCTTTCCTTCCTTACAAGTGCCCCACTCTATTTATAGGCAAAATTTCACAAGAAAACATGATAAAAAATGTACAACTACTCCATCATGAGTCACCACCAAGTCATGATATTGACATGGCATCTTCATGAGTCATCAAATTGTAACCACCAAATCATGATCTTAAATTGCTCCATTAGTTCAATTATTGCATCATGGTATAGGTAAGCATCTTGGCTGAATTGTGCAATTGGAATTTCCTTTTTTTTTATTTTAATAGAAAGTTATGAATTTTCTACTAAAACATGGCCCAAGAAATCCTCCATTCACATCACTCTCGGTTTTGCCCATTTTTGACCATGATATGATCCGAATCATTTGAAGTGGTCAACATCAAAGTTGTAGCCCTCTGAGTTTCCTTTCCAACAGTATAAAGTGTAGGTCAATCCGATTTTTGTAGCAACAGTTATGGTCAAATTACTAAACTGCGGCAGTAAATTCGTGTTGCAGAATTTTTTTACGCTTTGTCATTTCTCTTCAAATGGCCATAACTTTCACTAGGAAACTCCGATTTGGGATCTGACAAAAATGTGGAAATCCTCTTTCGATATTCTTTGATATTGGCACAAGAAAAATTGTAAAAACAACTTTTCATAAAATTGCATCGGATGCCCTCCATATTTGAATTTGCTTGCATTTCGGTCCCAAATTCCGTTTTCGCTCCGTTTTCATCCATTTTGGTTCCTTTTGATTTCTTGTGACTCTAAACACACAATAAAAGGAAAAACACATAAAAAGAAACATATAATACTAATAAAACACACAAATACGTAAAATAGAAGAGTTATTTAAGTGCTTTTCTAGCACTTATCAACAAACCCTAAGTTAAACAATTCGAGCTTGTGTGATTGTTGCTTAGTTTTGCCTATTTTCCTAGTGATAAATGCAACCATTGTTTTAAACTTAAAGAGCTTAATCTAGGTTATTCAATTGGTTAGAATTAATTGAAGAGCTTATCTCAGTTAATTGAATTAGGGAAAATTCAGGTAGTCAGAGCTTATTGATTGCCTAGGGTTATTAATTTGACTATAGAGTATGAACGCGTTATGATTAATTTGACGTGCAAGTAGAGACTCGACTGAAATAGAGAGCTATGTGGTTTTCTTTTTATTGATTTTCTCCATTAATTGTTCTTTACGTTGTTATTTCAATTATAGCTTTTACTACAATTGTCAACCAAACCCCCAATCATTAGTTGACGCATTTTAACTAGCTTTACATCATTCTCTTGGGTTCGACCCTCACTTACCACTACTATATTTATTTTAAAACCAAGTGAAGAAAATCGTATTTATTTTTTGATGGTTACGACACCACCATGCATTGATTCCTTCATCTTTGATTCCATTCGATGCACGATGTCATCTTGTGGCTATATAGAAATGATAATATACACATGAATAAACTTGCTAGATAACAGTGCTTAGTTTGGATCATCTAGAAGTTATGTATATTATACTAAGTTTGTGATTATTGTGTTCATAGTTTTATCTCGTTTTTATCATGATGAAGAAGGCGAGTTCTTTAAACTCGACCCTCTATCAGCAACGGGCTGTAGAAATTATAGCAACATACGAGGAGTTTGTGGCCAATACAAACTGGTCAATTAATGAGCATGTTTGAAAAATTAACTAAGCTCATGATGAAGCCATTGCTTCAGGTTACATGACGAGTAGTTTGCAATCTGCAAATCATCTAATAACCTCGTTCTTAGATGAAAGGTAAATTGTTACTGCCAACTTGATCTTTATAGATCATTATTCAATGGAAATAGAAGAAATAATCTATGACACGTTTTGCTCAACGCTCGTAGAAATCTCGGAAGCATACTGGTTGCTCCAGTAAAGAAGCCATATGAGGACTCGGTCGAACCAGAAGTAAATATGGTTCCACAGGAGTATCAAAATAATGATCCAGTGTAGGTCGAGCCGAAAGAAAATCATATTGAGGTAATTGAGATTGCGAATTTAGACTCAACACCCAAATCATGTATTTCCAGTAATGACGAGACCTAATATTTATAATGATTAGGTTGATGGAAAATAATAGGAGAATCGCTTATGTGTTACAATTGCCTATTGTATTTGAAACATTAAACCATTTGACGAAGTTTGAATTCATTTTCGTACATTTATTTTAACACTGGGTGATATAAAATACTGTTTGATTGATTAATAGACATTTTCAATCATGGATTCAACTACGATCAGCATCCAAATTAATGGGATGTGTCCACCAGTGTAAATATTGGATATGGTGGGGTATCAACCATCCTTTGACAATTTATTGATGGTTATGAATAAATTTAAATATTAAGCTCTTTAAAGAATTTGAAAATGCTCACATAAGTTCATGTTAAATAAGTAAAGAACCCATCGTATAGGACATATATGGCAGTCCTAGTAGATAAGATATATAGTATGGATTTATGATGAAGAGTGTTGATCTTCTTAAATGATAATCACCATAAATAATAATTATGGTGGGGGTGTAACTACAAAGAACTAATATTGCTAATGGTCGGGGTTTATTTTGAATATGCTCCAAACGAGTCCAAGTTGAAAGTGGACAATACCAAACAACTCATTAGTATTTAAACGTACTTCACTAAGACATTTAAGGCCTAGTGCTTTATGATACAAATGGTTTGGTAAACATATGTCATGATCATAATAATATTTGATTATTCTTAATGTATATTTTCATAAAATATACATGGACAATGGATTGTAATAATCTATATATATGACATCTTATTTTACAAGGCCTTGCAAATGTCACAGGATAGGGACGGAAGCCAATTTTCTAAGTCACCAATAATGGAACCTCGACCTAACACTCGAAATATTGGGATCTTGGGTTCAATGAGTAAAGTGCATTATTTGAGTGATTGCAGACACTATATATTTGTCCCTAAGTTAAAGTGCTTGGTATACGTAACACATAAGGGAAGGATAAGCTACTTAGCTTTTAATTTACTTATATAGCAATGCCTATGGAATACTTTAGTTACATTGGCATTCTTGATAAGTTGACATATGTGGAATGTTAGAGATGGTGTTGTTTCTACGGTGGCCTGGCACGCTACTTAAAACATTCATGAAACAACCCAAGATATGGACACAAGGCCAATTCATGTGTCACTGAATATAAACATATGAGGATACTCAAACGAGTATGGGGACGTCTTCGGTTAATCGCATAGAGTCACTGGTTTAAACTTGTCCACCATGCCACTTTGGTCAACATTTGAGATACTTCCACTAGGCGAAAGGTTCAAATCGTAAGAGACCTTCGTTGATGCACAAGTTTGCTTTGTCTATACGAGAGAATTTTTTCAAAACTTGCATTCATTTTGAAAATGGTGGGGGATTGTTGGAATTATTTTTAAATTGAATAGGATAGATGCAAAGGTGGTATCTATTGGAAAAGACATGTCATTTAGAAGTGTCTCATTTGAAAGGTTATACCCTTTATGAAGAGGCACGCCATTTGATCAATTGGCGGTTACTTTTTTATTATAACATTTAAAAAGGTGTTGAAAAAGGGTAGCAACTCGTCAATATAGGTGGTTAATTATCAAGAATTGTGACACTTAAAGAATGGATGTGACTCTTGTAAAAGGGTGCATAACATCTATAAATAGATTGATTGATCATTGAATCAAAAAGAAAAGAAAAGAAAAGAAAAAAAGAAAAAAAGTAAATAAGGTTCATTCCATGAAAGTATATCTCTCCATTTCCTCCAAAACTTCTTTGTATTAAGGGTGTGTTTGATTGGAATTGGTTTTGCATGCAAATATCAAATCGTGTAAAACATTTTACACTTTCGCTGTTTGATTGCAAGTTGTAAAAGGAAATGGTTTTACAAGGTACAACCGTTTTAAGCACGATTTCCACCAAAAGCATGAAAACGTTTTCTTAAGGGGTAGGTGGTATTTCGTTTACCACGCAAACGTTTTCCCGCTTTTCTTTTGCAACCCGTCAATCAAACACACCCTAAATCTCATTCATTGTGCATATTTTCATAAAACTTTGCTTGTACTTTGTCTTATTGACTAACATTGTATGAAAGGATCGAGTATAGACAATTTGATATCCTTGGTGTTCGGGTTGTCTTCGGTAGTGCACTACTTAGACAACGACATGCTTCGTTGTATCTTGGAGGTGTATTTGATGCAAAACCCTACTGCATCTCCGTATGGTGGGAGCAAATAGCGTCTCAGGAAAGCGCTACTAAAGCGTGCCTTGAAGCCAACCTTTCATATTCTTTTTGTAGATGTTCGTGATCACTAGCAAAGGTAGAAGTTTGGGAAAGATAGTGTATCACCTTCTTCATGTTTATTGAAGGCGATATTAGCACCATATTTGATGAATTGCACCAACAATAATCTAAAACATCAATAGAAATATTGTAAACACTCTCAAGCATAAGTAAAACAAATTAATGCTTTAACAATTTATGAGTTGAAGACTTTAGTTATTCAACATTAACAAGTCATTCAATAATGAGTAAAGAGAACCGTGTAGATAGTTTCAAGGAAGTCTATGAGGTTTTATCTAGCAAACTAGGTTGCAAAATAGAGAGAAGACGATAGGGGTTTCGGAGAGGATGCCTAGAAGATGGTTGCGATTCAAGTCACTTGATGAAGGGTACATTGTAGAAGAAGAGTATCTTCTTAAATGCAAAACAATGATAACAACTTAACAAGAAGGATACAATGAACAAATGATGAATGATGAGTGAGAGAAATGAAGGGTTGATGAGAGATGAAGGATTATAAAGAATTCTGAATTTCGAGTTTCTGTTCTTTGAACCTTTTTAATCCAACAATGAATTTGGAATTGGATGGTTGGGTTGGGCCGGATCTATTGTTCATGTCAAGTGGCTTGTTAGTTGTTCTAGTATTTGTACATTTTATTTTATTATTACTAGTGTTTTCACATGTCCGTTGCACGGGGTGATATGTGTAATAAATCTATAATTCCTACTACGATTAAGAGTAGAGCAATAATAGTATTATAATAAAATATGAAAAAAATAGTTTACAGAGCTCTCACACCATAAAAATTTGTCTTTACCCGCTATCTTCTCGTTTGACTTCATGCTACCAAATAAACTATAACGTTTCGCTCGCAACATCGATAATCGATACTCGTCCATGACAACAACATAATGTCTCATCCCCTTCACAAACTAGTTATGAACAACTTTGAAACTTGACATTTTTCTTTTTTGCATATGCATGAATCGCATTCGTAAGTTTTGGTAGTTTATGAGTACTTCAACTATTCTGTCGATTACATAATGATCGTAAAACATATTTGATAAACAGTAAAATAATAAAATATTGTATTGCAATATTAGATTTAAAATAAGAAATTTATTTGTTTCACATTAAATATTAAAATTAAAAGTCTAACGTTAAAGAACTTGTTTAAGAACCATTTTCAAAAAATTAAAATTGTATTATAACAATAATGATTAAAATAAATAAACTTAACAAATACTTGTCATAAAATTCACCTTAAATAATTCAAATATTTATCCATACTAAAAAATTATGTAAGAACTTTATAAATTAATAAAACTTTCTCATTCTTAATATAATGTTATTTTTTTAAAAAAAATTTAAGAATAATTCACGTATCACCTACAATTTAATTTATGATTTCATTTAGACTTTGCAATTGTAGTAAACTTTGGAAAGGAGAATGTGCAACTGTAGTTAACTAAGTGAAAAAAAAATTAATGCCATAGAGAAAGTATAATTAATTTCATAAACTCAATGTAGTGGCATAAAAAATTAATGCTACAAAAAAATGTAAATTAATGGTACAAAAAAGTATACTTAATTCACCAATTTGTCCATAACAATCTCAGTAATGGTATTGATTAAAATTTTAATTTATGGTTCCAAATTGGCATAATGTTGGACTAAGACACTTCGTAAACTTGTCTTCCATTTTCTTGACAATCATCTCTTGAGGGTTTCCTTCTTCCTTCTTTTTTGGGTTATTTTTGCTGTGTTTGTGTTTTTCGTATTTGTATAATTTGGTTTTGTGTGTGTGTATGTAACTTTTAGGTTGAGTCAGTTTTGGATAAGGAAAATTTTCTTTGGAAGAGCTTGTGGATGAGAAGAGAGAATCAAAGAATGCAAATCACTAAATAATCACCTCACAAATTAGTATGCCACTCTCAGTTTTCAACTGAATAGTTTTGCTAAGCAGTCGTTCCAAATAGGTCATGGCTCCTTGGCAATCATGCCCTTACCAGAACTTGCTAGTTCGACTTTTAGTATTGAAGTTCCTTGAAGATAATATGAAGTTTAGTAGTCCTTAAATACACAAACCAGTTTATTTATAAGAATTTCTTTTAAATAGGTTTTCCAATTACAATTTTTTCCTAGGAAAGCCTTGCCATGCCATAGGAAAAGCAGAGGCAGAACACATAAATTAATGGCTACATGACCACATACCCATTTAGGTGCATATTACCCAATTTAGGTGCATATTATAGCAATCTCTCTTTTCAATTACAATCAACTTCTTCTATCTGTAATGAAAACACCACCGAAGTTTTATATGCTCAAGTTCCTCTGGCAGATGTACTCATGATTTAGTGTATCCAATTATGGCTACTACTTGATGGTGCTGCTACTTACATTGGAACAAAGATAAAACATTTTCAGATGACACAATTTGCACATTAAATAATCACCTGGTTTTTCTTGAAACCATGCATAATCTGTGATCAAATTTTGATAATCACAACCATTAGAAATCAATCAAAAAAATAAAGAAAATTAAAAACTCTACTCTTTTTCATGATTGAAACTAAACATGGATAACAACTTCTGTGACTTTGAATATTAGGTAAATCGGATACTCTACATGCAGTCTCCTATATTGGCTATCACCATATTGTTCAAGCTTTGGTTAATTCAATTGTTAGACTATATAAGGGCCTATAAACCTAACATTAATTCCATCGTCATAATTCATGTGGTTTTCATTGTTAAGTATACTTTGGGTCTAATTTTCCAATACTTTTGCCAACTTTACAGTGCAAGACAACCTCATCTGCCACAGCCTTTATAGAAGACTCACTAAGCTGAGCAATGTTCTATCGCGGATTAATGAGACCAAAAAGTTCTAATTACCTGCTTAAGTAGATCAATGGCATACCAATTTGCACCTCAAAATTTCCACTAATGAACATCTTTCTTTCTCTGTTTCCTGGAATCATAGATCATAAACAGCCAAAAAGGTGACAACTAGCAACCACTTACCAAAAAGCATGAAAGCAACAAATTTAGAATAGACAAGTATTCCAACCTAAAGCTTATTTATAGTCAAATATTATGGTTGTGTTTGCCAAGAAGCATTGAAATTCACCAAAGTCGATGCGTAAAAAGTAAAATAAATGGGAAAATGTGGATGGTAGCGCAATGGATTAAATGGGATTGTAATTTTAATAAGTTTTAAAAGGGACATTTGCACTATAAGCCCAATAATATCAAATTCTTTATTAAAGTCTACCTGAAATGCAACTTGAAGACTTCATAAATTTCTCTTTGAACCATTTCTAGCCCCTTAAGAACACCCTAAAATTTACGAAATCGTACATACCAAGGTATGCTTCGGAAAGTTCCATCTTGCTATTGAAAGACTATTATGTCAAGTGCCCACCAAATGAATGAAATGGTGTGGCAATAGAGTACATTCCTTATGTAATAAAACTGCTATATTTACCCACCATGTTCATATTATTTATTTGCATAGAATAACCCCCAAAAGTTTGAAAGACGATATAAACTAATCCACAAGAATAGTAATTTGATATCCAATAAATAGGATGAAACATAAACCATTAATTGAGATGCAGAAAATGTCACAAAGAAGCACAATTTGCAGTCATTTCACTTCCTGAATAGAAGATATCCATATCTAATCGATGGTTCAAAAATTATATGATCGTCCAAACGTTTCTCTGAACAACTTCAAATGTGTCTGAAGATACAATAAAAAAATCAAAAAGTGCAAACATCCGTAATGAAGCCTGAGATGATCCAATAATTTATCTGATAGGTTAAAAATCAAATATTTTGTGTTCACAAGAATCTAGGAGATTATCGAAAGAGGGTAAATGGAGCAACGCGTTTGAGAAAAGGCTTCCGATAGCTATATGCACCACATGATTTAATAAAAGTCATATGTGAAATCCATATATCAAGACATAAATATAGATATAGAGAGAAAAATTATGCATAGAGAATCATCGAAAAATTCCTAAAATCAAGCATTCTCTGGCCTTAAGAGAGTTGAGATGGAGAAAAAAAAATTAGTTACTGATATCAATCGCTGTGAAGGGATTATAACTTGCCAGAAGCCACATAAGATATAATTAGGGAGCCAAAAAATAAGGAAAGTGAGTGGTAATTGCTATTGATATAGATTTGTATTTATCTCCAAGAATTGATATTAATCTATAAAAAGAAATGTCGTGTCGTGATAAAATTGTTTGAGCCTAAATTAGAGTCTTGTTAGGATTACAATTGAGATGAGAGCGGGAATTATTAAGGATGAAGGATTAACAATAAAATAATTATTATTTAATTAAAAAAATGATAGAATGATTAAGAAACTGACCTTGGTTTATATATATGTATATAAATAATTTTTTGCCTAATTATTCTATTTTATTTTAATATATTTTTTAGTAGGACAGAGAGCAGAGCAACCTAGATTTGTTATTGGCCTATGAACTTCACAGATTGGTAAATCTGATTATTATTGCCCCACCGATCTGCGGACCAAAAAGGATCTTTACTGTCGGGCAAATTGTCTATCAGGTATGGTTTAGTTTTTTTTTTTGCTATCCCCAATTTTGAGGACCATTGCAGAAACCGACTGCCGTATCTTGAGAAATGATTGTCATCTAATTTGGAGCACCTATGTGGAATAATAGCGTCTCATAGATAAAGACTCGAACTCTAACCGTGACTTATCATTTTAATTTATTTTGTACTTTTCTTATTTTCAACTGCATTTAAAACTTCAAAAATAATCTCTTATCTCTATATATATTAAAAGCATTATTTAGGCCTATTCCGATTTCCTGCCTAAATTCCTCATCCAGCTAATGGCCCAATATTTTAGGAACCATTAACAACCCAATCTATTCTCCTAGATCCAATCTCGTCCCCAAAGAATGTCTTTATTCATCACACGTCTATCCTTTCCCCAAAATCCCTTCATCACATGCCTATCTTTTCCACTAATCCTATTTTCAACCAGCAAATCCAGTCACTTCCCTAACATAATCGAACAAATCCCTTCTCTGCAAATCCAGTCAATACCCTGATCTAATTGGTTTCCTTCCTTCTTAAAAATCCTTGAAATAATCAATCACCTCCTAGGAACAATCACATATATCGTTTTTCCTTCATCTTTTTTGTCTCTGTCTACTGCCTGATAATCAAAAGTTCCATTCGTAGTTGATATTTCTCAACTAAATTTCCCACTTTTCTTGGCCACAGGCTTGTGGCGTTCCTTTATCAACTGACTTAGGAGTTATGTCTTTTTCTGCAATTCTCATTTCTCATTTCTATCTGTTTACATGTTTATTGTTATGTCTACTATATTCGAGTTTATTCACTTAAGTTAGATTGAGAATATAAAGGTCATTTGTTTGATATTAATTTGTTTGAAGGGGTCAATCCGAGTTTTTCAATATGAGTAAATGGATTTTTTTTAATCGACTAAACTCCATTGTTTTTATCTTCTTTAGTCTCCCAATCTTTTGCTTTGTAGTTTGTTGATTACCATTTATTGTTATGTCTACTATAATTTCTTTGATCAAATTATACCACATATTAAGTTATTGGCCAAACGTTACAAATTCTCACCTTAAATTATTTAAATGTTTACATTCCCAATAATCACACCTTAAATTATTTAAATGTTTACATTCCCTAATCTCCAATGAGATTGAGAACCCTTCAAGTGAGTTAATTCTTCCTTTCCTTTGTTAATTTATTCTATGTTATTTTAGTTCCTTCCATCACACACGTTGTGGATATCAATCAACTATAAAACTATGGGATATATAATAAAAAAATGATAAGATTGTTTATGTAACTTATTTCATAACTTACATTTTACACGCTATCGTCATCTTCTCTTGACCCCCATTTTAATCTTCTCACCCTTCTATATAATGTAGCAAACTGGGAAATTGATGTAAAATCTAGACAAGCAGAGTACGAAGGTTCTTAATTCAACGTTGCAACAATGAAATAAAGTTAGAGGTATGAAGGTGCTTCCGGCGATTGTAAATTTAGAGGTATTCAATTTCCTTGGTTGATTTTTTGAACCTACAGATTTCTCTTGGTGTTTGTTGTCGGTTTGTTTTTTGAACCACTTTTGTTCCACATATATTTTCCAAATTCACTTTTTCACCATTAAAGGAAGAAAAGAAACTGATTGGCTTGAACTCATTTGGATCTATGTGGAGTACAAATTACTGACTTTGGAACAAATTATTTCCATGTTGGAAGTGAACAATGCTATAAGTTGGGTGTCTAATATAATTTTGATGATTCAGGGAACTGGAGAGTTGTCTCTTAATATATTAGTGTATCTTTGTTTCTCTCGATAGTTCCTAGAGATTGATAGGCTGTTTGCAAACCTAGAGGTGAACATCTATGTCAAAGTGCAATTTTGTTGCTTAAGATCAAACTATTTCTGAGGTTCGTGGATGCAGATTTTTTTATTTTTATTTATTGATTTATTGGGTAAAAGTTGAAACTAATGGAGGAAGACTCATTAAGTGTATGTGTAAGTTCGGAGAATGTTTTTATATTATAGGTATTAACAAACAGGGACAAGTGAGTGGCCAAAAGGATTTGAAAAGAAATGTGTGGATAAAAAAAGTAGGTTAAAAAAATACAAGTATTTATAAGCACCTAAAGAGGATAAAAACATATTTTTGAACAAGCTTTGAAAATTCCAGCATCTTTGTGAACTTATGTCATTGAACCTTTTTTAGTTTCCTAAATTTTATCAATCTAGGTTAAAAACCAAGTTGAAGCAATTTTTTGAGCAATATATTCTTTCTGAACAGCAACAAGCACAAAAGGTAAGCATCTTTGAAGTATAGCACTATTTCTTCTTATTTCTAAGATCGACATAAATTTTATTTTCTATTTGTGAGAGTTGAGATTTTGTTATGGCTTTCATGCATTTGAAACAAAAAGCACTTGAACTTCAGCTTGTTGATTTAAAACTCCAACAACAAAAAGAGAACGTGAAGCCAGAACAGTCCTAAATGAAAGTATACACAGAACAAGTGGCACAACAATTGGCAACTGAAAAGAATTTGAGGTTGCAGTTGACAGTTGTTAAGAGTTGTTATTTTATATATGTAATGTTGTAATTATAGGAAGTATAGATTAGGAATTATTTAGCTTCCTAGTATAGGCCTCATGCTATATGTATATATGTGCATTGGTTGATGGAGAGTAATAAGAAAATCCTTTATTGGTACCTTTGTTTACATGGTATCAGAGCCACAAGTTAGGGTTTTGAGCCGTGATTGAAATTGGAGTTCAAAATTAGGGTTTTCTATTTGGGAGTTGAAAATTAGGGCTTCAACTTGAATCTGAATTTGGGGGTTACCATCTTTGAGTGACCATTTGTCATCACCTCCGTCATAGGAAGGATTGCCACCCACCGACGATCCCTCGCCAGAAGTACGGTCGCCGACAGCCGCACCGCACGTGGAGGTCACATGCGCCTGAGTTCCATTCTGCACAATCTTGCCTCGTCGGCGTGTGGGGGCGAGTGCATCGTCGAAAAATTGTTCGGTCAACATCGGTCAACTCGACTCAGTCTATTGTTCCTCGACCTGTGATTGGATTTGGGAGATCTCGTGTGAATAGTGCTCGGTCCATCTAAATAGGTTCATGAATAGTGCTCATCTGATTTTCCTTCCTTGTTTTCTGATTTCTTGTGGAAGCTTGCTGCCTTTTTTTCTCTTTTCCAATATTGATAATCATGGAAGAGAAAAATATGTTGTTGTGTCGGATGTGGTTCCATTAATGTCCAAAATCACGGAACACAAACTTAATGGCTCTAATTATCTTGATTGGAGCAAAACTGTTCGCCTTTATCTTAGGAGTATTGATAAGGATAACCATATGACTGAAGATCCACCTAAAGAAGCAGATTCGAAACAAACGTGGCTGAGAGATGATGTTCATCTATTTTTACAGATACACAATTCCATTGAAAGTGAAGTAGTTGGTTTGGTTAACCATTGTGAATTTGTGAAAGAATTAATGGATTATCTTGATTTCTTTTACTCCGGAAAAGGGAATGTTTCTCATATATATAAAGTATGCAAAAGTTTCTACCGTGCTGAGAAACAAGATAAATCTTTGACGGGTTATTTTATGGATTTTAGGAGGACCTACGAAGAGCTTAATACATTGTTGCCATTTAGTACGAATGTGAAAGTTCAGCAACAACAAAGGGAACAGATGGTTGTTATGAGCTTTTTAGCTAGTCTTCCCTCTGAATTTGAGACTGCAAAGTCCCAAATTCTATCTAGTCCTGAAATTTCCTCATTATAAGATGCATTTAGTAAGATACTCCGCACATAAAGTGCTCCATCTATTCCGTTTAGTAGTGCCCTTGTCAGCCAAAATCGCAATTATGCATCTGGAAAACCACATAACAACAGTGGTAGTAGCGGAGGAGCATCATCTGATGCTCATGCACAGGATTTAGGAGGAATTGTGTGCCATTATTGTCATAAGCCAGGACACATGAAGAAAGACTGTAGAAAGCATAAGATGAAAAATCAGAAATCACAATCAGCTAATATTGTCTCTGCCACTGATATATCTGGAAATTCAGTTGTCATTTCAGCAGAAGATTTCGCTAAGTTTTCTCAATACCAGGAATCTCTAAAGTTTTCTCAATACCAGGAATCTCTAAAGTTTTCACCAGCCTCTGTCACTGCTATTGCCAACTCAGGTAACTCAAATGCATGTCTCATTTCCTCATCCTCAAAATGGGTGATTGATTCTGGTGCCAAAGACCATATGACAGGTAATTCTAGCCTTTTTTCCACTTTCCAACCCCATACAACTACGTCTAATGTTACTTTAGCAGATGGATCACCATCATCTATCCAAGGGTCTGGAACAATTACCCCCACCCCACTACTTCCTTTGTCATCTGTCCTACATTTGCCGCAATTATCTTTTAATTTGATTTCTGTAAGCCAACTTACTCATGCCCTTAATTGCTCTGTCTCATTTTTCCCTGATTATTGCTTATTTCAGGATCTTATGACGAAGCAGATTATTGGTAAAGGACATGAGTCTGGAGGTCTTTACATTCTCGACACACCAATAGCTGCATCCGTTGTTTGTTCTAACACCACCGCTCCATTTGAGGCACATTGTCGGTTGGGCCATCAATCTCTTCCATTGCTCAAGCAACTTTGTCCGCAATTTAGTAGAGTGTCTTCCTTACATTGTGAGTCTTTTCAGTTTGCAATAGTCCAAGAGTCAATAAAAGAGCTAGTTTTCCATTTGAATTAGTTCATTCAGATGTTTGGGGTCCTAGTCCAGTATTGTCTAAACCTGGTTTTAAGTATTTTGTTACGTTTGTGGATGATTATTCTCGTATGACTTGGTTATATTTTATGAAAGAACGTTCTGAGGTGTTTACTCACTTTTGTACTTTTGTTGTTGAGATTAAAACTCAATTTGATGTCTCTATTCATACATTGCATAGTAATAATGCCAAGGAATATTTATCAATTGTGTTTCAAACTTACATGAGTCAACATGGCATTCTTCACCAAACATCTTGTGTTTATAGTCCGTCTCAAAATGGGGTCACAGAACGAAAGAACCGACACCTCCTTGAAACTGCTAAAGCCTTATTGTTCCATATGAATGTTCCTAAATATTTTTAGGCTGATGCAATTTCAACGGCGTGCTTTCTAATTAATCGTATGTCTTCCTCAGTTCTTCGTGGTGAGACCCCTTTTAATGTCCTTTTTCCAAATAAGCCACTATTTCATATTGAACCTAAAATATTTGGTAGTACTTGTTATGTTTGGGATGTCCGCCCACAGGTTACTAAATTGGATCCCAAATCCGTGAAATGTATTTTTCTTGGTTACTCTCGAGTGCAAAAGGGATATAGATGTTTTTGTCCTAGTCTTAAGAAGTATCTGGTGCCAGCCGATGTTACTTTCTTAGAAGACACACCCTTCTCCCCACATTCCGAATGTCCAAGCCAGGGGAAGGATGATGATCTCTTGATCTATACTATCACATCTTTTGTTCCCACATTGACTCCAGAGATAGATCATGAGCCTGTTCCTACTCAGCCTCCCATCATTCAGGTCTATTCTCGATGGCCGCCTCCTTCGGCTCCATGTCCCGCACCAGCTCCTTCGTCGTTAGATCATGTCTCAAGCAATGATCTATCCATTGCTCTTCGAAAAGGTAAGCGGCAATGTACTTATCCCACCTCATCTGTAGTGACTTATAATAACTTTTCTTCCTCATCTCATTCCTTTGTTGCATCTCTCGATGCTATTACACTTCCTAAAACACTTCATGAGGCCCTATCTCATCCAGGATGGCGCAGTGCAATGATAGAGGAGATGAATGCTTTAGATGAAAATGGTACTTGGGACTTGGCAGATCTACCTGTTGGGAAGAAAGCTATTGGGTGTAAATCGATGTTTGCAGTTAAAATCAATCCGGATAGGACCGTTGCTCGACTAAAGCTTCGCCTTGTTGCTAAAGGCTATGCCCAAACTTATGGCGTTGATTACTCAGACACATTCTCTCCTGTTGCTAAATTAACTTCTGTCCGATAATTTATTTCTATTGCTGCCACTCATCATTGGCCATTACATTAGCTGGATTTCAAGAATGCCTTTCTTCATGGTGACTTGCATGAGGAAGTTTATATGGAGCAACCTCCTGGCTTTATTGCTCAGGGAGAGTATGGGAAAGCGTGTCACCTTCGGAAATCTCTATATGGTTTGAAACAGAGTCCTCGTGCTTGGTTTGGAAAATTCAGTGAGGTGGTTGAGAGATTTGGCATGATCAAAAGTAAGTCTGATCATTCTGCCTTTTATAAGCGATCTGCATCCGGAGTCATTCTTTTGGTCGTGTATATTGATGACATTGTTATTACTTGAAATGAAGCTACAGGAATTTTATCTGTTAAAGCCTTTCTTCACACTCAATTTCATACAAAAGACTCGGGGATACTAAAGTACTTACTGGGTGTTAAAGTCACAAGGAGCAAAAGATGTATCTTTTTATCGCAGAGAAAGTATGTGCTTGATCGGTTAGCTGAGACAGGAAAATTGGGGGCAAAGCCACGTAGTACCCCAATGATTCCTAATGTATACCTCACTAAGGATGGTGAGCTATTTGACGATCCTAAGAAGTATAGGAGATTGGTTGGAAAGTTGAATTATCTTATAGTGACTCGTTCAGATATTGCATACTCTGTTAGTGTTGTGAGTCAATTTATGACATCTCCTACAGTCCATCATTGGGTAGCTTTAGAGCAGATTTTGTGTTACTTAAAAGGAGCTCCTGGACGGGGTATCATTTATGGAGATCATGGGCATACTAATATTGAGTGTTTTTCAGACGCTGATTGAGTAGGATGTAAAGAAAATCGCAAGTCAATCACAGGATATTGTGTATTTGTTGGCGGAAATTTGGTCTCATGGAAGAGTAAGAAGCAGGATGTTGTCTCCCGTTCGAGTGCAGAGTCAGAATATAGAGCTATGGCATAATTAGTGTGTGAAATAATGTGGATATATCAACTTCTAAATGAAGTGGGCCTTAAGACTTCAACTCCAGCGAAGTTGTGGTGCGATAACCAATTAGCCCTTCATATTGCATCCAATCCTATATTCCATGAACGAACTAAGCACGTTGAGCTAGATTGCCATTTCGTTCGGGAGAAGATACAACAAGGTTTGATCTCCACTGGGCATATAAGGACTGGAGAACAATTGAGAAATATTTTTACAAAAGCTCTAAACGGGGCTCGGGTTACTTATCTTTGTAACAAGTTGGGCATGATTAACATCTATGCTCCAATTTGAGGGGGAGTGTTAAGAGTTGTTATTTTATATATGTAATGTTGTAATTATAGGAAGTATAGATTAGGAATTATTTACCTTCCTAGTATAGGCCTCATGCTATATGTATATATATGTGCATTGGTTGATGGAGAGTAATAAGAAAATCCTTTATTCGTACCTTTGTTTACAACAGTCAATGGTGAAACCTTTTTGCTCACTACTTAAGGCTTTGTTCTATTTGGTGTTAACCAAATCGGCACGCAATTCCGTATACCTCATACTCATTTTCAACCACACACACATTTTCCAAAATAATATTAACCACACATTTTTATACGGAATAACGCGCGAAACAACTAAACCCCCAATCAAACAAGGCCTAAGTCAACCAACTTGGGAATCAAGTTAAGATTTTGTCATATACAATGCCATTTGTTTGTATTTTGGAAGATTTAATACTTTGCTAGAGTGACATAGCAATTTAGTGCCATTCTTGATAGTTCTTCTTTTATGGCTTGTGGGGACGTTGGTCCTTTATTATGTGTGATGATAATTGAACTGTCAGTTATTATGGATAAGAAGTTTGTTCGACCTTCATCATAAGAATTTAAGCCTTGCCAAACACTCAATTAGGCAAGTTATAATAACTATGTGAAATTATGAAATTTTTACATGTATAGTTTGCTTGCTTTAGATCCCTAGATTATTCATATGTATCATTGTTTTTTTTTCCTATCCTTTCTTTGTCAAATTTTGTGCAACTTATTGATTGATACAGGCTGCGAAAGTGAGATGATCAAGTCTATTAGACGATGTAGATTCATCCTTGAAGGATCAGATTGTTGATCAAATGCACATTTGTTCATGTATTAGATATTTGACTATATTATTTCTTGATTTCATGTTTTTTTCCTCTTCTTTTTTGTACCTCGAATTTTTTAAGTACTCTATGTAATTATTGGTTAAAGAAACTTAGTAAAGTAGAAAAGGTAAACAATATAAGGATTTATTGCAGATGTAAGATGAGGATAGTTTATAATAAATTCATGTTTTGGTAAGAAAAGATTGAACAAATTGCGGTTCAAAATTGTAGTTTTCATGTTTTAGTTATCTTACGATTAGGTAAGTGAGAGATAAAAAAAAAAATTAAAGGCGGAGTGTTTATAAAAGGGTTTTTAGTTTACTCACAAATTTCTAAATATAGTAAAACTTTATGCTTGACTCATGTTGAAATGATGAAGTTGTTGGCTATGTCTATTTATAAACCGGTTTTTAGTTTACGCACAAATTGCTGAACATAGTAAAATTTCATCGTTGATGCATGTTGAAATGATAAAGTTGTTGGGTTTTCACATCATCCCTTTAATTGCTATGTGCTTAAACCCTCACTAAAACAAGCGAGAACCATATTTGATCAGTTTAAAACCTTACATGTTTACTCATAAGCAAATGACTTGAAAAATAATTTATAAAGACACTAAAAAATATGATTTTTAAAAACAATGGAAAGTTAATTTTACAGGCAAGGGGTGAAAACCTGTGTAGTGTGATTTGGTAGTAAATGAGTGGTCCAAATTTTTGAATAGGACATTACTAGCTCAACATTCAGAACTTCAAGCAAGGATCAATATTGCCTTTTTCCATGTTTCCCTTGAAAATGTTAAATTGTATAAAAATAAAAATGAAATGAAAATGAAAATACCTAAATTTTTAATCCAATTCTGTATAACTAAATTTAATCTAATTTAACTGAGAAATTCATAAATCACACCAATCTGATAACCCACTACATTAAGGTAATGTAGTTGAGGTTTTTGTATTGGTGTTTGTGAGATATGGATGGATGACAATATATTAAGTTTAAATTCTGATTGATCAGGTTGTGAAGATACTAATCTTTTAGTAATACGAGCTCCATGAAGTATATTGTGCTCCAACATTAGATAAATGCATATTAGACTTCGTTTATGCATACAATTTGGCAAAGTAGAGGAGATTTCTTAGTTGCATGATTACGTCTAATGCTTTGACGAGTATTTTATAAATTTTATTGTTCCTTTGTTATTATACTTTTCATAGTTATTAAAATCACTATTCGTTGAACATATTTACCCGAACAATGCGCAGGTTACATAGCTACAATCATTGGAAATAGCTACAATCATATTTACTCGGGTAATGTACGGATGTCGTAGCTAGAATTCTATATTATTTTATCTTTATGTTGTTTGTGTTGAGTTGAGACTTGAATATTTACAGGATGGATTTTTGTAAATATGATTGTAGCTATTTCCAAGTCATGCGTTTTAGAGATGTTTGATAGAGATTTTTGAATAACTTGAAAAGTGACAAAATGTGCTATTGTCAAACTAGTTAAATGAATATATATATATATATATATATATATATATATATATATATAACAACAAAGCTTTGGGTTGGATGGATTTCCTACCTAAATTGCTGCCCAAAGTGCGACCCCAAACTTTGCATCTCGCAAAAGAATCTATCAACAGTCATTTAGCCTTAACTCTGCTACCATTTGATAGATTGTATTTTTAATGTTTTAATTCCCAATTTCTAATATGTTTATATTATATTTTTGTTTTAAAGTATATTTTTACTTGTGTTACTTTTTATTAGGAGTAACAAAAGGCAAAAAAAAAAAAAAAAAAAAGGTAAAAGGAACTAAGTGTCAAACTTCTTGAAGTTGAAGGACTTTTTGGCAATTTTGCATCATTTCCATTGTTGTGAATGTGTTGCCTTGTTTTCGGTGGAAAAGAAGAACAAGTCACAACAAATTGGGAGACAAGACATAATGATGGCACATGATTAAAGGAAAAGAGAAAAGAAGGGAAACAAAATCAATGCAAATTTTTTCTCTTTTGACTTGTGTTTGTGGATTTTTGAAGGAGATTGAAGGAGACTTATATAGTGCGAAGAATTAAGAAGCCACACGGATAGTTTAAGGAAGGAAGCAAAGAGTTTAAGGGAAAAGCGTGGGAGAGAAATTGAGAGAAAATTTATCCATCTAAAGGATTCAAAGAAGAGAGGCAAATAGAACTTGACGATCATTGAAATGCAAGATATATCGGAACATCTATTTCAACTTCTTGAGCCCGATTATGTATCTCTATATTTTCTCTACTGTAATTCTCTTTATTAAATTCATGTGTAGCTAAGTTTTTATACTTGAGACAAGTAATGAATCCATTATGTGAACTTAGTTTATTAGGTTATTGGATCTAATAATGCATGATTGGCTTGTTAATTTTATGTTAATTTTATAAATTTATCTTTTTGACCAATTGATAAATTATAAATTGGTTTGTGGAGGATTTAAGAATGAAAACACGAATTGGAATAAACAACATAAGAAACTAATTTGGACAAGATTTAGAAATAAACTTGAGGTTAGTATGATCTTTGGGTGAAGTTTCGATGTACTCTATTTGAATTTATTGTTTGAATGCGTTCCAGAAGGTCGATAGCGAATTTATTTAAAGATAAATAAATTAGCCCAATAGATCATAGATTTATTTATGATCGAGAGCGGTAAATAATTAATTTAGTAAATTCAATCGTTAACGGAAACAAGATCACTATTGGATCCAATACGTATCCTAGAGGAATTAAAGTTAGTGAAATTGTGAGTCTCAAGTCTTTTAATTTCCCTACTCATTAATTTAGATGTCGTAAACATTTAATTCTCATACTTAGATTTTGTTTAGTTTAGGAATTAAATTTTAAGTTTTTATATTTATCGAAAAACTGAAACAACCTTCAATTCTTCCTTTCAAGCAAAGTATAAAATTGGGAATTTTGGTAGTTAAATCAATCTCTGTAGGATCAATACTTGGACTCAAAATCCATTTTACAACTTGTTCGACCCGTACACTTGTGGAATACACTTGTGGAATTTATTTTGACACATTTTCAACCGAACAACATATCTCGACCCAATCAGTGACGTTTCCCCGACCCACAAGAACACCATATTTATTAAAAATTTGTGCATTAGTGAGATTCAAACCCATGACACCTATTAAACAATATTCTTACCACATGAATTATCGCAACTTTTGATTACTAATTTGATTGACACATTAGTTTAACTTGTTGCATCCACTATATGACTGATTGCTCCAACTATAATTTTTATCTAATCAAATAAAAAATTAATTATTGATTACAAAAATTTCTTATATTATAATTTAAATTGAATTTATATCTGTATAAGATTTAAGAAATACATATATCATTTACCAACTTTTTTAACTATTTTTTTAATTGTTATAACTTTAATTTTAATTTATCCTCTCTAATTGCTGCTAATGTTTTGAAAAATGTAAATTAAATTAATTCTTATAACCTTAATTTTAATTTATGCTTTCTAATTGCTGCCAATCTTTTGAAGAACATAAATTTGACTCATGCTTTTTATTAGCTTTCAAATAATAGACAATAATACGTGCCTACTGTGTGGTTAAAGCATACAATAGCCATTAAAGTTCATATTACTTTTACTAAAGGTCACAGATGATCCAAATTGTTATAAATAAAATTTAAATGATCAAAAGTTTAATTTTGTATCAAAAAATGAAATTGTTAAGAATCACCCTCCTTCATCGTTCTAGCCACCATCACCGCTGTAGTGACCGCAAAATTCTTCTTAAATAAAATATATTTAATTAAATAAAATTTCGAACCTGTCGCTACGACCTTACTTATAAAAATTTAAATAGCGTACACTCGTTTAGTCGAAATTCATATTATTTATTGTTATATTTAATTATTTATAAAAATTTATTTATTTTCAAAATTTACAATTGAGGACCAAACTTTAGAAATTATTCGTTTTAGTCCCTAAAGTTTAGTTTTTATTTAATAATGATCCAATACTTACCTTAAGCCCAATTATAGGCACATCTATGGTCCAATTTTAATTCTTGCCCAACAAAAAAGCCCATTTGCAATTGTTACCCTAATTTCCACATTTAAATACTCATTTTTAAAATCTTCTCAAACCTTAGCTCCATTAACACCTTGTGAGAGAAAACAAGTTCCATTTCCATCCTCATTACACTCTCATTCAACTCTAACAAGTGTTTCAAGAGGTAAATTTCTTAACTATTATCCATTTTTTTTATCTTGTTACAATCATTCTTGTCTTCAATAATATTTTTACTATTGTTAATCCATACTAAGTTACTATAGAATTTTTCTTAACCTCTACACACTCACGCAGTTCACACACACATATACTATATACTCCTTCACTGCCAACTATGCCTCCACCAGCATCACCACCTTCCACAGTCGAGCACCACCACGACCTCCACCATCATCTCCACCCAAGGCCTTCACCGTTGTCATCATCAGCCAGAACACACACACACGCACGCATATACATACAAATACATACACGCCATAGCCAAAAACGCCATTAATCTCGGCCAAACAACACCAACACCCAAACTTTAACTTCACAACACAAAAATTACACCTACACCTTCCCTAATTTCCCTAGAACACCATAAAATCATTTAATTTCGAAAATCATTAGAGATTCGATCAAATTTTGAAAATGCCCAAATTTTTCCTTAAGTGTTCTAGCTTCGATTTCTCCCTACATACTCGATATTTCTCTCAATTGCGGTGACCACTAGGGTCATCACACGCCACCACCTTCGACGCCGGTGAGCTATGGCCACGAGAAAATACTACCCAGTTTTTCACCGATTCGGCCGAGTGTGAGAGAGGGACGAGGGAGTCGGGTGAGGGAGAGAAGACCCGGGTATGTATGTGTTTCTTTTTAGAATTTGCAAACCAAGTCCCTCTACTTCTTTAATTAGTTTAAGTTGGTCATTGAGTTTTATTTAATTTCAAATCCCAAGCTTTTGATTCGTATAATTTAACCCCTGAATGTTATTTGCAAGTCTAATCCCCCACTTTATTTATATTATTTAAGTTAGCCCTCAAATTTTATTTAAATTTTAATCCTCAACTTTCAATTGTTGTAATTTGACCCTTAAATTTTTATTTCACTTTTAATCCTTTAATTTATTATTTCTATTTAAGTTAGCCCTTAAACTTTAATTGCATATTAGCCCCTCATGTTTTAAAAATCTTATAATTGAGTCCAAAATATTTTTAGTTCACTTTTATTGCATAATAGACCCTCAAACTATCCAATTCTTTCAAATTGACCCCCAAACTTTTATACTCATTTAATTTTGGTCCCAAAACTTCTATATTATCTATAGATACGTAATATTTAAGGATATTGACATAAATTTAACTCCTTATTGGCTAGACGAGGCGTACGGACAGCTAGATGACTGATTTCTTACCGTTAGTAAGCTCAATACTCGGCTAAGGGTTAAGGTAGATCCCCTTCCTTAAAAGTTTCTTTCAAACGTGCGCATTTGCAATTAATATTGTTATAAATACCGCATGTAAATGTTATGTGACGATAGGCTTTTATAGCCTACTTATGACGTGCTTCCTCGACACTATGACGATAGGCTCTTAGCCTACTTACGACGTGTTTCAATAGCATTATGATGATAGGCCTTTAGCCTAATATATTATAACGACGTGATATTAAACACTATGATGACGTGCACGATTAAGAGGATGATGAACGAACTTGTATTTTATACCTGTTCGTATTTTATGTAAATGATGATTATGTGCATTTAATTTGTAATATATATTAATTGTGGTGCGTGGGATCTACTGAGTATTTAAAATACTCACGATTTTCTCTATCCAATGAACAAATTGCAGATTGAGGAGACGGAGGCTTGGCGAGGTGTGGGAATGTCTTAGGCTTCTTCAAATAAATTAGATTTAATTCCATTGATAATTGAGTACTTTTAACTATTGAAGTAATGATTTTTGAATGTTTTGAACTTACTAGTACTTTAATTGGATGTTTTGAGGACTGTGTTGAAACTATCGTGAGACGCTCTATCGACTTTATTAATTTAAATAAATTTCCGCATTTTAGTTATTTGTTATTTTTTCGCATTTATTAATATTATTATATTTCAAAAAAAATAAATAAATAATAATTGTTTTCAAGAAAGAACTAACGTTCTGGGTTCTTACAACTCGGGCGCTACAACCGCCGCCTTTCTTCAATTGCTAAATTTGACCACCACAACACCTTCCACCATAACACTATCGGAAGGAAGCGTGATGCGGCATTGTGGCGATCTGATTTAGCGGCTGGAGGAGGTGGTGGTGATGGTTCCTGGAACGATGAAGACGGGCGCTTCTTTGCAATTTCTGTTGTTGATATAAAATTACACTTTGGATCCTTGAAATTTTATTTATAATGATTTAGACCCTCAGTGATAATTAGTGAAACTAACATGAACCTAAGTGACCTCGAGTAAAACTTTGGAACTTCAATGGCCATTTCGTTATTTTTTTTGTAACTTAAGTACTGTTAGTAAAATTAACACATACAATTTTATATTGGATATATTTAGCAGTGCAACGCATGTGTGAAATAGCAAGTAATAATTAAAAAAATAAATTTTGTTTTAAAGTTGTAGTAAACAAGCTAACCATATGTAATCGCCTAACTAGCATTTCAAAAAATTATATATTTATTTTGTTTGTATACAATGAGGTCTTTATTTAATTATTTAATAAAAATTTATTTTTTAATTAATCTATTAAAAATCAATGTGATCCTGATTAACATTGACTTGTGATCTCATAATAACACTTTTACAAGATTATATTAGGGCATTTCCCATTGTCATTTTTTGGACAACATCCCTTTTTTCATTTTTTTTCCTGAATTGATGGATAATGTCGTTTAGAGAGAGAGAAAAATACTTTGAGTAGATCTCATATCTTTCCTATTTTATATCAATTTTCTCTATCTTTTAATCATTTTTCTCTCGTTAATTTTCCCGACTTTTTCATTATATTTTTATCGGATCCTACATTACTTCTACAAATATGCATTCTACTTCACATCTTGTATTATTATTTTATCATAATCTTTTAATTTGTTTCTCCTCTTTTTTATTAAACTTACATTTAACCAATTGGCAGTAGGACACAAGAAGGCTTGCAGACTGCAGTCATTCAATTGAAACTTCCATTTTCGTTAATGATCAAGCAAAAAACCGTTGAAGGTCTCCAGATTATCTACGACATGGCCGATGACCACTTTACAAAGGACAAGTGAATTATTCCCAAAAGAATTCGAGTGTACAATGTTGTAGCGCATAATTTTGTTTCTTAGAGGAATACTTAAAGTCCCACTCCCTGGAAATGCCGTCTCTTTCTCAAAAGCTTCGCTAAATTTTATTAGAGGCCATTGGATTTTGTGGAAATCTCAATTAGGTGATCCAACTTTCGCAAATCTCAATCAAGTCACCAATATTTCTGCCTTGTAGATTATTCGATAACAATTGTTAGAAGAAACAACCTCAACCAATGAGATATGCCCATAGTGGTTCTCGAGCTGGTTATCCAACTTTTCTTTGTTTTGGATTTGGATAATCATCTCTTAACAATTCTATTTCTAAATCAAATCCATGAACTAAAATAAGCATTGAGATCTTTGTTCGAACAATTTTTCGAAAAAAGATTTTGTGTGTACAGCATGTTCGTAGGTGTGTCTAGAACTATCTTATTAGAGTTTTACTTTACTTTATTAATAAGAGGGAATTACATTCTCCACCAATTTTTCTTTCTATTTTTCATTAATGCTGTTATTTTTTAAAATTCTCATAAATGTAGAATTTTATTCAATTTATTAATTTTAAATTTCAAAATTAGTCCTACTTTATTTTCAAGTATTGTTTTGTTATTTAATATTATTTTACATTATTTATTATTATATCTTCAGTATTTAAATCTTTTTTTAGATTAATATTATCTCAAATAATTATTTGAATTCTTAAATTTGAATTAGGGGTGTAAACCATTTGGTTTGAACTTTTTCTTGTCAAATTTCAAACCAAACTATTTAAAACGGTTTGAAAATTTTCCAAACTAAACCATTTGAATTTTTAAATCAAACCAAACTACACCACTTATTTGCAGTTTTAAACCGCGGTTTACCGAAATAATAATAGGATATTTGGACCAAGTTCAAAATAATTATCCATTGAGAATTTAAAGCCAAATATTAAATTTTAATTATAAACAAGTCAAAGCAATATATTACAAGTGACATTACACGACAAAAAACAAAGTATCAAAAGTTTGAAATTATATGGTTTTATTGATAAATTCTAATGATCAAAATAAAGCAGCAGCGTCCACCTAAAAAATAATTAATAAATAAATAAAGCAGCAATATTCCATTCTTTTGACAAAAGTAGAAACTTGATTCTTTGCTAGATAGTCCACTCGACTTGAGTCTTGGGATGGGTAGTAAATTAGTAATGTATTTGGGTTGGGTTATGGGTTAATGTATTGATGGTTCTTGTATTTTTGTAAATCCATATGCACGTTGTTGATGACAATTCAAAGTTTGTTGTGAAGACATATAAAAAGTAAAATAGAAAAAAGCTTAGCGGTTTCAAACGGGTTGTGAAAATTGAAACCTAAACCAAACTATTCTTAAGGCTGTTTAGTTTGGGTCAAAATCGAATCGTTGGCGGGGTTCACGTTGACCCAACACAATGGTTTCGACATTGAGGTTTTGATTTGGAATTAGTGGATGGGCGATTTTTACTTACAGCCCTAATTTTAATAGTATCTTTATTAACTAGTGTTATTAGTTTCAACTTAACCTTTATCTCGTTTATAGTCCTACTGACTGCAAACTCTATTGCAATCTGTTATCAATTTAAGTAATAACTCTCAGTTTCAAGAACCATTATAGTAACAACATTAAGTAACACAGTATAATAGCCATTCAACTTTCAATGTACTGGTAACATCTCCCAATTTCAAGATCCAAGATAGTAACGACATTAAGTATCACTGTCATATACAGTCATAGTGGGGTTTTTTTTTATTATTATTATTATTATTATTATCATCATCATCATCATCATCATCATCATCATCATCATCATCATCTTCTTCTTCTTCTTCTTCTTCTTCTTCTTCTTCCCCATCTTTCAAATCTTTCAATTTAATTCCCGACTTTTAAATTTTCTTTCTAAAAAATTCAAAAATAATTGCACCCTTGGTCCTACAGAATTTCAGCTTGTAGAATCATGACTCTTTCCTATTTTGTTGCAGCTTTTTCACTGCATTATGATTAGAAGTGTGTCCAATGGAAATTTTTTGTGTTAATCCAATGTGTTTATTCGATATAGTTAGTATTGCTAAAATGATGGTTTATTATTGGTTGTTTGTTAACAGATATCCAGTAGTTAGTTATCCTATCTTAACTGATAATGATGAAACATTATCCAACAATTTGATTTAGTTAAAATTAGAATTTAAATAATAATCTTTTATCCGTTTCTTTCATTTTAAAAATATTTTAAATAATTTTGTTTGAAAAAATGTACAACAATCAATTCTTACTATTTTTGAAAGTCTTGTGCATTTTTGAAAAATCACAATTGTTGGTTTTTTGGCAATCTGGCTTAAGAAGTCGTCATGTTACCAAAAGTTCCTGATGTGAGATTTTATTATATCATTGTCTATGAAGATAATGATGTATCTCCTAACACTTCTTGCAACAAATGATCATACTATTGCCCTGTGTCTCTAATTGGAATCACATGAAAGTCTTCACACTTATGAACTATGGACCATCTCTACAGAGTTAGTTTTTGTATATGTCAGGTCCAAGTGGTTGTTTTTGCTTGAGTAAGGCATAACAAAAGGAATCTTGAAGTTAGAATTAAACTTCTTCAAGAAGATAACAAATCCCTCGTCGACCAATAACTCACACTTTGAATAGTGCCTCAATCTCTCCTCTTTGTAGCAACTCTTTCGAGTATATCCAATACATTGACGAGATCCAACAAGAGGGGGTAGACCCTGAAGTATTTCGATTATTATTTTCTCCCTGTATGGAGCACTCTGGTTTATCAATTCTCCGATCAATACTTTGATGCGATCATTTTTCTTCATGTGCATATGTGTGCTAGTCTTACATTGGTGCTTTCTCTTCCATTAATTGTTTATGTTATTGAGTTCACCAGCGCATTACGGAATGTGTGAATATTTAAGATTTTCACTTATGAGTTTTCTGATGGCATCTTTCTTAATTCCATTGAATACTTGTTTACCACGGACATGTTACATGGAA
The DNA here is from genome assembly GCA_018223645.1 of Jasminum sambac. Lineage (NCBI taxonomy): Eukaryota > Viridiplantae > Streptophyta > Magnoliopsida > Lamiales > Oleaceae > Jasminum > Jasminum sambac. The sequence goes on along the minus strand of CP073644.1, from coordinate 9,041,089 downwards.
AAAGCATCATATTTTCATAGATGATGCTAATTTGTAACATGTAGAAAGCTACATTTTCACATGTCGATATATTTATAGATAGTCAACCAACTAGTAATCACTCCATGGTCTTGGTGTTTCTCAGATGGAGGCTTAGATCATGCATTGTGTGATGAGGCTGGCAATTTGTTCCAATAGATAGACTATTGTTGAACTAATATAGACCCATTGGAAGTCATGTATATCTTGCTGCAAGTAAAAATGATTAAATGAATCTTGTTATAAACCCGTCCCTCGTGCTAGCCTAGCGAGGGCCTATACTTTATTATTGTGGTTTTCCCTTTGTTGTTTGATGCCCTGGTAGTATTCCTCATGACACCGGTTACAAAATACATCGAGCAACATAGTGATTTGAGTTGAAAATTTTGGGGATTCTAAGTGAAATTTGATATTGAGGCCCATAAACAAAGTTTGATATTGGAACTCTTCTTATATGAGTTTGAAAGTTTGAGCTTGCTTTGTTTAAATAAGAGAATTTGAAATCTGAGGACGTCTAAATCGTCTAACCTCAAGATCGTTACTACCTAGTACCTATGTTCATTTATTTTTATTTTTGAAAGGTATTTTCACCTATATTTATTTATTTATTTATTATTGTTTATTTATTATTTATTTTTGCTTGTAGGTATACCTCATGAAATTATTTGAGGGCTTGGTGATTAGGGCACATTTTGAATTGTGCGGTACACTTGGGACATTGATTCAAAGTCGAATGACCAACCAAAAAATTACGCCAACGAACTTTGTTTTGGAAACACGAAAGCCAAAAATAGTCGGCTTCAGAATTCAAAAACAGAAAAAAGAGAAAAAAAATACGGCCTTCTCTCCGAGAAGCGGAAGGAACAAGGAAATTTTATTCCCCGTAGAATCCTCTGAGTTGTCAATTTTTCGCCATCAATGGCGGAAGCGTTCGAGGCGGCGGTGGAGGACGGGCTGCGGCTGTCCAAGAGGATATACTTTGGGAAGGACAGGGCGGTGGCGCCGCCAAAGCCGGCGATGGTGATGGACAGAGAGAGGGAGGATGCCCACCGTTATCTCCCTGCTTCTCCCATGATATACGCAGTCATTGGTAACCCGGCTATCGTCGACAATCCTGACATCCCAAGCTATCAGCCCCATGTGCACGGCAGGTGCGATCCCCCGGCGTTGATTCCCCTCCAAATGAACGGGATTTCTCTCGAGGTTGATTGCTATTTGGACTCGGCGTTTGTTACCGTTAACGGCTCGTGGCGCGTGCATTGCGTCATGGGCAGCCGCAGTTGCGATTGCCGCCTCGCGGTTCCAATGGGAGAACAGGTAGCTGAAATGATAATTTTAGCAAAAGTATTTTTGGTTGAAAACTTTATGAAAAAGTAGCTTCATATTGTTGGGGTTTATTTAAACAACTGGAAAATATCGCTTTGCTCCAATGATTTCTATTTAATAATTGAGTTTTGAGAATAAACGCTTGCAACTTCTGTTACATCGATATCTCAAAGCTTCTTTCATACTTCTCCCATTTTTCTTCACGAGACGTATTAGTGTTTTTTTTTTTTTTTTGTTCTCAAACGATGTATTATTTGCTAACAGGGTTCAATTCTAGGTGTCGAGGTCGAGGTTCCGAGGAAATCATATAGTACTCAACTGATTGCTCTTGACTCTGATGAAAGCGATATAGACAAGGTGGCAAAGATTGAAGATGGAGTCTTTTTGAAGCCCCATCTTTTCACTCTGACTATACCGCAGGTAATCCACCGTCCTTTCCTTTGGCATACGTTCTTCATTATTGTGGAGTTAAAGCGGCAGATATTTCTGTAGACTAATAATGCGGCTTTTTGTTCCTAGGTTGATGGAGGGTCCAATATTTCAGTTAAATTTACATGGTCCCAAAAATTGCTGTTTTCCAAAGGACTGTTCACAGCGAAAATTCCTTTCAGTTTCCCAGAATATGTAACCCCTGCTGGAAAGAAAATGTCCAAAAGGGAAAAGATACTGCTTAATGTAAACTCTGGTCCTGGAACGGAAGTCTTGTGCAAGACAACTAGCCATCCTTTAAAGGTGAAATTTCTTTTATTCCAACAAACCCGCCCCGTTTCCTCTCCCCCAAAAACCCCACTCCCCACCACCACATGTTCTACTGATTATGCAATCTAGTGTAGCTGCACAGAGGTGATCTAATTGCAGTTTTTATGGAACTAGGAGCTACGGCGGCAAGCAGGAAAGTTGGCTTTTGCATATGAATCTGATGTTCTTACTTGGTCAAGCAGTGATTTTTCCTTTACATATGAAGTAAGATTTTATCTGAATGTTCTAAATAAATTGACATTACTCTTATGCTCTATTGCAATGCATAATAGATTGTACTCTGTTTTGAGTTCGCATGCATTTTATCCAACCAATTGATGATCAATTATTCTAGGCAAACCCTTGTGCATTGCAATGTATTCCAATGTATTCTGGAACTGAAGAAAGAACTGATTTGCATGTTTCAGATGTCTTCCAGCCACACAGTTGGCGGCGTGCTTTTGAGTTCTCCATCATTACTTGACATTGATAAAAGGGAAATGTTCTGCTGTTATTTGTTTCCAGGAAATGAGCAGAATGAAAAGGTGAATTGAACATCCTATTTGTATGTTTTTCAGCGGACTTTACGGAAAGCTAATTGCTGTTGATGGACAAACAAATAAAAGAATTCCACTCTAGTTGTTTGTGCGCACATCTCAATTTTTAAAATTTTAAATTTTGATGTACTGTTGTTTGATGTTTGTTGTTGTAAATGTTTAATGAACCTAACAGAATGGCAAACAATAATTCATATAGCCCAATCCCAAATTGGTAGTCTGTCTTTTTCGTATGGGGACTCATATTTTAGCCAGACACATTTTTTCAGCCACATTATTGGGAAGAACATGATATAAGGATTAGTAATAGGACAATGATAATCACTTTAGAGTTGTTTGATGAGTACCTGTAATGAGGGAGGGATGTTAGGATTCAAAGTTCCCTAACTGCCTTACTGGATAGTACAGAAAGGGTTTCTTTGCATTTTGTATGGTGAATATTACATTTCAAGTCCGTTTTAACCAGTTTAGTATATGTTGATGTTTTACAATCTGTATGCTCTTTACAAAGAATTATCTGTTCACATTTAGGTTTTGGAAATTCTTTTTGACTTAATAAAACTGGCAATGATGTAAGTATTGTTGCATGTGTTATGATATTTAATGTGTAAAGGAGAAGTGCATAGCCTTCCTACCCCGAGACAAATATTTTCAAATTGTTTATGAAGATAAATGGTTAACAAGATCACGTGAGAAAGATTTTTACTTAATACACAGAATAACGATGAAATGACTAGAAGCAAATCCTCTAAATAAGTTGAAGAAATGCTTGTGAATCGTCAATGAGAAACGCGAGTCCTGAAATAGTATCTAACTCGGTGTCTAGTCATATTAGTGCATGAAAATAGATCAGGAGCCTGAACTTGGTTTCCTGCACGCATTCTTGGGATAGAAAGGTTGAAAGGATATTTGATTATCCACAATGATGTTCTTAAAGATATAAAGCTTACCATGTTTCTATTTCTTTGTTATTACTTCTCAGCAATTAATGTTATTTGCCAAATAACATTAATATGAAAAAAATTTCACATTTCGAGGTTTTGTATTGGTGGATATCTTGTCCATGTTTTTGCACTATTCCTTGTGAATAAAATTTCAGTTTCTTATTTAAAAAAAAATTAATGTTATTTGCCAAGAGTATGGTTAATTTCCTTTTACTGTTGTATAGGTTTTCAACAAGGAGGTGGTATTTGTTGTTGATATAAGTGGAAGCATGAGGGAAAAACTTATTGAGGATACCAAATTTGCCCTGTTTGCAGCTCTTTCAAAGCTTGATCCCAAGGATTTGTTTAGTGTAATAGCATTCAATGATGAAACCTACCTATTTTCCTCATCTGTGATGCCGGCAACAAAGGAAGCTATTGAGAATGTTACTCAGTGGATTAACTTGAACTTCATTGCTGGAGGTGGCACAAATATCTTACTTCCTCTGAAGCAGGTTACGTTATATGTTCCTGTAATTTTGATTGGATCTTCCTTAACTGCAATCGTTTTGTGTACTATCAAAATACATTGTTCTGTCTAGCTGTATCCCCATACTTTGTGTGTGTGTGTGTGTGTGTGTGTGTCTGTCCGAGTGTTGAGTTAGTTATCTACGTGCTTGATGACAGTTAAGCAACATAGATATTAGTGTATTAAGGAAATGAGAGTGATCCTAAAAGGTGAAGTTTATATGTGGAATCAAATTCCTACCAAGTACTCAGGGGCCAATCTTTATCCGTGGCCAAAGTTGTTTAGTCTTATTTGCTTGATGGGGGCTCTTGCTTCCTTGATTGCTTATCTTGATCAGAGCGTTGAAGTGCCTCCTAATTGTTGCTTGCATGCCGAAGCTTTCTAGAATTTCTGGACGATGCTCACTTTCTAGTCTCTTGGATTTGGAATGGGCCATAGTGGTACAAATGAAACGTGCATGTCTGATGCCTGGGGATAGAATCAGAAAGCCTAAAATGTGTAGTATTTCTCAAGCTCAGCTATTTTAAATTTATTTCAAGCTTGTTCTACTCACATTAAATTTTATCAAATTAAATTTATCTTTTTTTTTCATCATTTTCAACCACTTATACATTGATTTGACGATTACTTTATATTTTTTAATGCATTTTCTTAAATTCTCAACCATACATCCAATACAAAATTCGAGTAAACAAAACTTAATGTAGAGAGAACGAGGCCTTCATTGATCAACAAATTTTAGTTGTGTTACAACTCTTTGCCACTGTTGTATTTTAGTTGCACAAGTGCAAGTTTTCTGTGACAACTCTTTACAAAACAACATATTTCTCTTGTCAGGCCTCTGGAATGTTATCTAATAGTAGCAATTCTATCCCTATGATTTTTCTCATTACTGATGGTGCTGTTGACGATGAGCGACATATTTGTGATGTCATGAAAAGTGAATTATCAAATCGGCAGAACATTGGGCCACGAATATATACATTGGGCATTGGTAAGTTTTTTGTCTCAATGCATTTTTTATTTAACATTTAAACTGTGTATATAAAGACAAGACTTGTGCAAACAATTATAGGATTTGCTCAATTTTCAACTTTTCATACAATCATCAATATGAATGGGAGTAGAATGCTTCCCAAAATGATAAAAAGTATTGAGGCTTGGGGTTCCATTTTAAAAGATCAACCTATTAAAAGGAGTATCCCAAACTTTTATATGTTGGCATATTATTTCGTAATATTTCTATGCGGGATTTATCTTTTAACATGTCCCCGTAAAATGGTAGCTCGTTGAAATAGACCAATCTTGAAATGCGTGTGCAATCTTAATCGGATCGATTGCTCGATTGAACTTAATGGAATCTGATACCATATTGAAGCTTGAGGTTCCATTTTAAATGGCCAACCTGCTAAGAGGAGTATTACAAGTCCTTATATGTTGGCTTACTATTTTATAATATTTCTATCTGGGATTTATTCCTCAACAAAAAGGAATGGCGCTCTTCAATTTCGAAACATCCAACTTCAAAATAACTTGCACTATGCTTTTCCCATAAGCACAAATCACATGGCAATTTCCAATTCTTGCTTGAGTACAAGCCATGTATACTATACCAGACCAACAAAGCGCTTATAGTAGCTTGCCTTACATCCCAATGAAAATCTGGAACTCCATATAGAGTACTGTACATTTTCTACACTTGCATGCACAACCACCAGCTTGGGCACATTTTCTTCCTTCACTTATTATCATCTGCTAGAAGAGAAGACCCTCCTTCTATGGAGATAAAGCTCAACTATGCATAAAAATAAATAATAAAACAGCTAGAAAAACCAAATAAGAACACAAAAAATCTATCTTTTTTTTTTTTTTTTTTCCAACGAAAGAATACAATGTTTTGTTCCTTATTAGGTTGAAGATCCTAAGCTGTGACATCTCATGTATGATGACCTAATCTCATATGTATATTATTTTGTAATGAGTTCATTTTTCCCTTTAAATGTTGAAATCATTATTCTGAGCATCGCTTAGCAGGTGTTATTCTACACATTTTTACACATTTTTTTCAATCCCACTTATTCTCTCTTCTATTTCACATCTACATATCTCGTGGGACCTACCTATACTATACATATCTCCACCATTCAATTCCACTGATTCTCTCTCCTATATCACATAAAAATGCATAAAAACTTGTTTTTACACACATCCTAACACCCGCTTAATGCATTTTCTGTTTTAAATGGGTCTTTTATCTTCAATTCTATCAATAGTTGACAAGTAGTTTAAACATTTTAGGTCCGTTTTGCAATCATTATTTTCTTCGGATGCTTGCAACAATTGGCCATGGATATCATGACGCTGCTTATGATGCAGGTATGTTTTTCCCCTTTTCCAAGTAAACATGTTGAAGGTCCTGCTTGCTAAATAGATTTGGGTAGCTTTGAAATAATGGTTTAACTGAATCATGTTCTTTTGTTTTCTTTTCAAATTTCCCTTTAGCTATGAGCCATATCGGGTCATAATAGTCTTTAGTTAATTAATTTTCGGCTGAATGCTGTTTCATTATTATCGAAACAGTACATATGTAAGCATTGAAAGCAGGTATTTGAACCAATGATAATTTGGTTTTGTTGTAGCAGCTGATGCATATATATCTATTGTGGAGGTGTTCTGATCTTTATTATTCAAATATACTCCTGCAGAGCTCAAACTAGGTTATTTAGCATAGCATGGCACTTGGACCTGAGAATCTCATAGGGATACTGACTCCTGTATCACTCTCTTCCTCTTACTATGTTACTGAATGTTATCTACTGATAGCTGTTGGGATGTAGAATTGCTGCACAGAGGCAGCAGCAGCAGAACATCTCAAACTTAGCTGTTCATCGGCAAAACTGCATGGAAGATGATGAGAGGAGAACTCTTTTCCCCTTGCAAGAGATCAAGAAAAATAACACTCTGCAATCTCTCTTAAGTGAAAATATATTTCTGAAGTGAAGAGATCACACATGTATTTGGAAACTTAAGACTCCTACAAAAAAAGGAATAAAGTGACCAAGATATTAGATCAAAACTGTTAATCAGTTAATTGCAAGAGTGTCGTCAACAATTTAAGACTTTAAATTAACTCATGGCTATGAAAATCCTGACATATGGCCCATGGATGTAACTGCAAATTTACTAATTTTTGTTTCCCTTCCATTCTTAAACCTATGAATATGACAAAAGTTTAGGTAAAAACTCAACAATATATAGGGTGATAGGGGTTGATTTTTAATGGTTTTTAAAGATTTTTAATGTAAAGGAGGAGAGAGAATGAGTGGAGTTGAATGGTGGAGATTTATGGATGTGATGTGATATGTGGATATGATTGATTTTGGATAAATAAATAATAGATAAAAAAGTGATAAAAAGTAGTAAAAATTTTTTAAAGGGTTGCCTAACACCCTAATAATAATATAGTTCCAGAATGTTTTCAAGGTATGCATTTCAGTGTAGACTCTTATATTTGCTCAAATTGCCTGTACAAAGTATCTCATCTGCCTTTCTTTTGCACAAAACTATTATCTTCTAAAAGAAATCTAATCAACTAGACGGTTCATATATGGTTGTAGAGCCCCATAAAAACTTTTCTGGTCATATTACAGCTGTGGGTCCAAATTATAGAATTCCGACAACGGCATGGTGAAAACACTAACAAAAATTTAGACAAAAACCTTAATCAGATTTCTTGTCTCGTTCTTTTGGTTGTTATATTTCTTCCTTTGTTGTGCTAATTTAATCAATGTTAATTATTATCTTTATCCATGAAGTTAGAATTTAGCAAATCGTCATTTTTGAACTCCGTTGTCTCTCTGAGATGTATCAAGCAATATCCTGCTTGTGATCCTCTTTCTGATAGTGGTAGATAATTCTTAGAAGAATATGTCTATCAACAAATTGCATCAGAGAATGTTTTGAGCTCTGACAATTTAAAAGCATCTTTTAATTTCTCTCGGTTTTGGACAGATTTGGTGCAGGTTCGAATTGAACGACTATTCGCTACAGCTGCATGTACCTTTGTAGCAAATATTTTCTTTGAGGGCCTTGATAACATTGATGACCTTGAGGTACCTCTGATGTGCTCCTTTACAGAGTGAATTTTGAAATCACTTCCTTGATGTGGTGACACTCAGTAAATCTAGTTAAGCTGTCTTCTGTCAGAGTATCACATATAGTTGATAATCTTACTCCTAACATCTCCATAATATGGTAAGCAACGAATTGCAAAAGATGCCGAAGAGATAGGGTTAGCTTGTTGCTTGTGTTGTTACATGACTTGTTTTGAATTCATATATTACCGAATGTCCTGCAATAAAACTTTGGTACCTTTTGTGTTCGTAGGGACTCTGATCAGTTAGTATTTTCTGAATTATTGACACTTCACATGAATTACAAGTAGTCGTTTTGATCTTCATGGTAGGTGTTTCCTTCCCGAATTCCGGATCTTTCATCTGAAAGCCATTTGATTATAACAGGCAGATACCGCGGAAGGTTTCCTGAGACCCTTAGAGTCAAAGGAGACCTTGCAAACAAAAGGAAGTTTTCTCTGGACCTGAAAGTACAGGAGGCGAAGGGGATACCTATTGATAGGGTGAGTTATTTTAGTGCCTCGATCTGAAATGCAGTAAGGAGCATTAGATTACCTTATCTGTTCTTACTACAAGTTCTTCGTGTTGTTGTTTACTAGGACTTGTGTGAATTCACATTTTTTTTCTTTTTTTAATCGGAAACCATTGAGTAGACAATTGAATTCACCTTAATTTCATTGTGCTGTAGGTTATTATAGTGGGCTTTCTGTGCTGTTGGTTGTTATAGTGGGCTTTCTGTACTATCTTTGTGTACCTTCAGATCATTAGTCACTTTTTGCAGAATTGAGTTCACTAACAAGGCTGAAATATCTCTGATTTTCTTACTGGAGAACTCCATGTTCTGATTTTGCGAGCTTTTTCATGTCGCTTAATTGTCTTTACTATTGAGCAGTGAAGATAAATTTTATGTCACTGTACTTCTTCAGTGTGATTTTGTAATTTAAAAAAATTTCATTTCTGATAATTTATGCAGATGTTTCTTTCTTAATTAGTTTGTATTTCATGCAGATACTAGCACAGCAACAGATCGAACTACTTACATCTCAGGCCTGGCATTCTGAAAATAAGGAGCTTGAAAAGAAGGTTATTCCTGATTCACCCTATTTGTTTTCAACATTAAGGAGAAGTGTCGGCCCAGTATCTCTGGATACCTGTTCTTTTATGGGCAGAAAATTACTAGCAATCTAGATGGTAGACCATGGAAAATATTACTGTTCCCAGGAAAAAAAGGAAAATAAAAAAAAAGAACAAAGAAAAAGAAAAACCTCTTTGCTGCTGTTTATGCAACCCTGCTATCTCGAAATACAGTGCAGTCATGAAGGAAAAAACACAGGAACTACAAATGGTGGACGATTGCCTCCGGTTGGCATGATTTGTAGAGAAATTTTACTGGGTCCCAATAAATATACTAATAACAAATTAGTAGTTATGATTATTTATTTGTTTATTTTTCAAAGGAAAATTAGTTGTTATGATTTGTAATCAATGTTTAGCTGAATCTATACACCATTTGTAATTGATCCATAAGTTCGTTCTGATCAACATTACCTGAGTTAGCCTTGCCTACAATTTACAAAGCCGCTGCATTTATGAACACATTTTCAACCAAAATTAGTGTAGCCATTGTTTAACTCTTCGTTTGTTGACAGATTGCACAAATGAGTGTACAAAATGCAGTTGTTTCGGAATACACAAAAATATTATTGCTTGAAACTGAGAGGGGGAGAAAAGTCAGTGAATCAACCAGTGCCCAACAGGTATAGTTATTTTTCATTATAAAAATGCCATTATTCATTTATTATGTGCAAGCTAAACATCTATGTAGTTTAGCTAAAGATGTATAATCATGTATGTGCTAGATAAAATAGTGGTGAGGTTGAGTGGTGAGTGGAGCAATTTTTTATTGTTGGTTTTCTGAGTTTGTAGATTTGATTTAATAATTTTTTCTTCTAAATCAAGAAAGATGCTTTGGAAAATCAATACCAGTATGCCACTGTAGGAATGAGAAACTAGGAGTGAACTAAGTTTGGTACTTATCAAACCAAACCATTTTCTGGGACTTGGTTTGGTTTCAAACTGCAGTGTACTAGCAAAATAAAACTTTGCGATTCCAATCGTTGAGATATGTACGCAATTCATATTTGGCAACAATTGTGTTAAAAGCTAAATGCGGCAATGAGTTTGGTAAGAGGTAGATTGTGTGAAGACTAAACAATCCCTTAAATGACTAAATGATCCCTTAACATTTAGTCCATGTTTTCCAACACATTTGAATATGAAATAGAATTTGGCCAAACTAATTACATCCACATATCTCATAGGACCAAGATGTACTCATTTCAAAAATTCAAATTTTATTTCAAATTCGAATTTGCTGAGAGACAGTATGTATGTAGCTTTCAAGCAAAGCAGACGCTTATGGGACAGAAGACTCTAAACCTCAAAAGATAATAAGGGCATATAAGGTTGGAATTGGTTTCGGAAATTTAAATGCTACTGCTGAGAACACTCGTCCTGGAAGGGAAGACAAGGGCCCACCTGATGCTGGAGAGATGTTTGTGAAGGCAGCTTCAAATTGCTGTGGAAAGTTGTTTGGACGATGCTGTTGCATGTGCTGCATTCAATGCTGTTCAAAGATTACAGACCCGTGTGCAATCGCCTTGACACAGCTATGTGGTGCCTTGGCATGCTTGGGTTGTGCTGCCTGTTGTGAAGCCTGCTGTGATGACTAAGAGGAATTTAATATATACAGTTGTTGTATGTTGTGTGAATTATTGAAAAGCACAAGTAATTATGTAAATTATAGTTCATTCATTGTTGTTGCTGAAAATCTTTACTGATCCATTTAACAGTTTCAATAGAGAGCATGGTTGGGAAAGGAAAAATAAAAATTGAGAAGCAGCAGCATTACTTGGATTTGCATGTGGGCATTATGGAGGTTTCCTTTATTTATTTATTTTTATTACCTTTTTTATTTATTTATTTTTATTACCTTATTTATTTATTTATTTTTATTGCCTTTTTAAAAAAATGCTTATGATGTGTTTTGAGATCAATTCTTTCTCCAAGAGAGAATTTGTAATGCAAAAGCAACAGAAGTCTTGTCTTGGAAGAAATAAACAGGACTTTAACTCTCTCCAGAACGGAAGATCACATCAGTTTTTACTGGGGTTAAAATGGAGCACGCTTTTGGGTCACATTATGATTATATTGTTTGGTACTTTTTGAACGTAAGGTAACAAAACATGGGACATTCTAACAGAAATGGTAATGTAAAAACGTTAAATACATATTCTGTCCTTGTTTTTTTATATTGATTATTGAAAAAATAATTTCTGGATATAGAGTTGAAAAGTAAAGAAAATATAGTACAAAAAAATAGATAAACATTCAAATACAAAATTGAAAATGATGAGAATTTTTGTTACAAGTGTATCAAAACATGCCCTTAATGTGATTTGTTGCTAAAAGATACAAATGTTACATTTGCCTTTGTTCTCACTTCTCATTGATTTTGAAGAACGAGTTGTGCTCTCTCATTCCCATCATACCTTCTATTAATTATTGAGCTAGTGAGCTAGAATGCGTTAGAGCTTGTTATATTGAGGAAAAGATCGATAGAGCATTACGTACGGTATTATATTTTTAATATTTTATTAAACACAATTTTAAACTGGACCAATGTCTTGTTTAATCTCGTTTTATTTAGAAAGTTAAACTTTTTTTTGTCTAAAAACTTTTGAATAAGGAAGTATTCGGAATCAAAATATGCTATGAATACTGAATAGGATAATAAATAGTGATTCGAGGTGCAGAATTGATATTGAAGTTTAATTATAACGCTCAATAATTGATATTGAAGTTTGATTATAACGCTCAGTAAATTTTCAAACCACTCAAAGTATTTGATTAGAAAGTGTTTCTAAACGACACAAACTGAACCATGATGAGCTAACTAAGAAGGGGATTTAAGATTGTCAAAAAAAAAAAAAAAAAAAAGGCATTTAAAAAAAAATTCAAACTAGCAAAGGTATATTATATAAATACTAATATTATTACATTGGATTTCTTCAATCCTTAACTGGTGGAGCTTGGTTCTTCATGGGGAAACCAATATCTATTGTAAAACCAAGTAGAATCAGCTGCAATTGGCTCACTGTCATGGTTCCGATACCAACTGTAATGGGCATGAGTCCTATTCTTTATCTCCAGAATTGCATGCCCAAAACTCGCTTCCCGAAAAGCCGAGTAACTTGGCTGTGGTTCTATAAAGCTGCATTACACAACATTACACATCACCCTTAATTATATTACAAGTATGTGTGTGTGTAATTGTAACTGTAATGGGACGAATCATAAATGTTCCCTCACTTATTGGCAAGGCCTTCGATGTTTCCACCGTCACCGATTGTAATGTACACCGGAGCAGATGCATCTTTCACCGGCATGCCCAAATTGTTCGTTATGTTGTACTTGATATTCGACACTCTCTCCTGTTAAACAACACAAATCATGTTATGTTGTGTAATTAATTACACATGTGTTGTAATGATTTTGTTATACCACATGTCACAGTACTAAAGACAACAGATTTGGACTCATGAAATTAAAAGATTTACCGAGCGCTCATAAGAATGAACATGTCCAGAGAACACTAAGTCGACTTTGTTCTGAACAAACCAGGCCTCAAACATGACTCTCATGCTTTCTCCTTCCATGTAATGGTAGTTATTACTGTTGTACCATGGAGAATGAAGAAGAACAATGAGCCATGGAGTTTCAGCTCTGTTCACTTTGGGGAATTCTTGTTCAAGCCAGTTATACTGTGGAGTATATTTTGCTGAAAAAAAAGGTAAATCACGAAAATTGCAAAAATAAGCAGTCAATTATCATGATTTTACTCAAATCCCACATTTACTTACCATAAGCCGAATAAGACGACAGTACGATGATGTAGGCTGATGCGCGCTTAATGGAGTACCAAAGCGGAGACGTGCTTTGAGACGCCTTGTAGGGAACATGATATCGGTGCATGTATGGCTTGAACGGAATATTTTCCTCCTATAATTATAGCATTCGCATTATTGAATACTGAAGAATAAACAAATTACTCTTGATCCAGTGCATTGGAATCTTGTGCAAGCCAGATGTGAAAGCTACAAGCTGCTTGCACTAGATTGGGAGTAATTATAAACAAATATTTAGATACTGCAAATTCTTACAATCTCCGGGGCATGGTCTATTTCATGATTTCCTGGGGTCCAAATCCACGGCTGATATGCAACACTCTTCTCGACAAATCGAGCCCAACTATCCCACCTTCTGTTATCATGGAGATCATAATCGTCTGCATATGAAAGATCACCAACAAACAACACTGCTTGGCCCTTTCCATTGGCCACATAATGCTCAAGTGTTTGATTCGAGTCGTATGTCTGTCCCAAGTCACCTAGGTTAATTTGTCACATATGAATAATCATTCATCTCTGTTTTCAAAAGCTCGTTACACTTTTCAAAACACTGACGTTAATTAATTACTCACCCATAACCCCAAATGTGTATGCAACATCAGGTCCAACTTTAGGGGGAGTTGTGAAGTGGAATCTCCTAGACGCATTGTGTTTTCCAAGTTCGTAAATGTACCTTGTGTTATACTGCATTGATGCATCCCGGTAAGATTAATTCGTGTTTAATTTAAATGTAAATAAGTTGATCATTAATTACCTTTAGTTTTCGGATGGTTGCATGATGAATATAGCCAGAAGTGTAGTTGTAGTATCTATAGGAAGTGACCGTAGCACTAGTCTTGTGTTTGTGACTATGTTTCCCGTTCCTATCTTCCCAATAAGTGACCTCATTTGGATGTGGCTGTACTGGTGTCACCCATGAAATTATCATGCTTCGTCCCTGGTGATCGCCTTGCGTTATGTGAACCTACATTACAAGATCCCAGATGAAATTTGATATTAGGGTTTTTGGGCAAAGTTTGACATCGAAACTTTACACCAAAAAAAAAAAAAAGTTGAAGTTGAGGGCCCGAAACTGCTTAGATCGCCTAGCCTTAGGGTTTACTGAGGAGATTGTAATTAATTCTAGTAGTAGCGAAATTGGGCTAATCATACCTGCTCGGGTGCATTGAAGCCGGTGGGTGAAGGAAATTGTTCCAATGGCATATCGATCGATGCCTCGGTTTTTCTGATATAACTACTTGTAACACCTCCATTGCACAACAATGGAGCAAACAATAAAATTAAGATTGTTATGCGCCACATTGTACTTATTTCGTTGTAGGTTTTTCAAGAATGATAATGTTTGGTTTGAATATTTATAGGTACTTGAATTGTGTTTATCTTGAAAGACTCCTTCGTTGAGATTTAGTCAACAACTAACTCGCAATGTAGGAAAATTGATTTGTGTTTATCTTCGGATAGAACTAACTTGTTAGAACTCCCACAACAACTAACCCATACATGTAGGCTAGAAATATTCTTGGTATTTGTGGTAACTATACCCCAATTTTTCATTCAAAAAAAAAAAAAACTATACCTCAATTTACAAACATTTTTTCTCATTTACAAAACATTGACAAAATTTTTGCCAATGTTAATGAAAGTTGATCATTTCCATTTAAATTTAAATAAAATAAAATAAAAAATAACGTACGTAACTACATAGTTTTCCTGTCTTCCTTCATGTGGCTTGGCTACCCATATATTTTTTATTTTTTTGTACGTAACTCAAAATATTCTTCAATTCTTTGAAATTAATTTTTGTTTGATGAGAGTCCGAAAATTGAATGTAAACCATACCACAATCTTGAATGATGATTACAAATCAAGAAGTAATACCACTGGAAATTACATTTATCAATCTGAAATGGTAAAAAAAAAAAAAAACACTCAACTTGTTCATCTACTATCTTCAAGAAAACCATCCTCTTCGTCCCGCCGGGGGTCGTATAGTATTCAGAAAGAAGTTTAAGTCATTGCAATTAGTGAAGATTTCATAATTGAGAAGCTCAAAAACAGCTGGTCTCTTATCAGCTTCCCAATTCAAACACTTAGCCACCATCCTCTCGAAACCATTCGTAAATGTCGTTTCAGATTGCGCAACAAAAGATGGCCTCCTTAGGATCATTCGTCTAAAAATATCGAAATTTGTCTTCGAATTTTTAGGGATTTCAGTATAATTTCCTTCTTTCTGGGGGAGGCTCTTCGTCTTATTTATCGTCTTCACCATCTCCTCAAAACTTTCTCTATCAGACACCTTAATGCCACCATAGGCCAATTCTAAGGCAGTGACCCCAATCATCCATACATCAGAAGCCTTTGATTCAAGATTCTGGGTATTGTAAACCTCGGCGCAGCACCCCATTCACAGGTGGAATAACTAGGAAGAATTGAGGAAGAAGATGACTCAGAACGACCATGTTCATCGTACAAGGTTGTGTTAAACCCTAATTTGATTTGGGGTTTTGTACTGAAGTAAATATGGCCCGCATTGATTTTCTTGTGGACGTGATCATGTGCGTGGATTATCCTAAGCCCAATTAGGGTTTCTTTGAGAACCACTACGATGAGTTCTTCTGGTAGCCCTTGTTGAAATTTTGCGGCCATGAGGGATCGAAGAGAGCCCATGTCCATGTAAGGAAACACTACACATAATCTTTCTTGGTCGATAAATGATTTCTTGATTTCCATTAGGTTTTCGTGATGAGTTAGTTGGCGATTTGTTTCGACTTCTTCCCTGAGCTTGTTGAAGGCTTCTTGTTCTTGATCGACACAGACGAATTTCATGCAAACGAAGACACCATGGATCCCCAATAGTCTATAGTCATTGAAGTCATCAGCAATATAAACTCCTCTGTGTACGGTAAGACCCGATGAAGTACCGATAGGGTATAAGTTGCAAAATCGATTTCTAGTTCCTTCTACGGATAGGATGACCCTGTCTTGGTCTTTATTATCTTGTGTAGTCGAGGCTTCTCGCGAAGAAGCACTGGCACTCTCTTCCATTGTAAAGGATTCACTGTCGTCTTCATTTTTTCAAGCTTTTCTTGAACTTCAGAGAATGGCTGATGAACTGGCCACACATGTTGGAAATTAAATGTGCAACTTATGATGATCCTTTAACTAAAAGTATAAGGATCATCTTTTGAGTAGAAAAATTAAACAAATAGGTAACATTTGGCAATTGCAAATGTAAGATACAACTATTATTATTTTTTTTCCTTCCACAAATCATGTTATATCATATAATTTATTATAATCATTTTCAAAATTTGATGTGTGAAAACAAGATTTATTTTTCCCCCCTAATAAACATCCATTCCGATACGAACTAAATTTAACTTTATCATACATACAACCATATGTGATAAGATTCAAATATGAATTGGCTTTATCTAATTTGTTGTATAACTATCACGTCCATGATCACATTGCCACTAGCGTTCCTACGAACTATATATATATAATATATAGTTATTTATTTACATGGTTGTGTTTCTGCAAGCGGTCGAGGTGGATACTTAGTTTGAAATTTAGGGGGTGTATTAAATTGAGATTTTAAAGGAATTTTAAAGACTTTTAAAGAATTTGATGGATTTGGAAAAGTTAGGGTGTATTCAATTGAGATTTTTGAAAATCAATTAAAATATTAGGGTATTCAATATAGATGTTTGTGGACTTTTTAAAAGTCCATCAAAATCATGAGGTATTAAATGATGACTTTTTAAAATCCTATGAAATTTTGAGCTATTCAAAGTTTTCTTGGATTTTTAAAGACTTTAATGGAATCCTTTAGGTACTCATCTTTTAGCACAAAGTACGAGCATAATTTGTCAGATGAAATCTATCACTCACCCCTAAGATTTTGATAGACTTTTATTCAACACCATCACCCGTTACCACTGTCGCTACCGCATCCCGCCACCACCGCACCACCATTGCCATCATCCCGCCAACGGCATTGCCATTTCCACCGTCGCCTCCGCCACCACCACTAATCTTTCATTACTTTTTCTTCTTTTTTTTGGTTTTTTTTTAATTTCACAAGAAGAATGATGTAAAAATATTCTTATAATATTTTTATCTTCTTTTTGTTCAACTTTTCATGAAAAAGAAAATTATTTGCAAAAGTTTGTAAAAAGTCTTAGAATTTATAATTAAATATTTTATATCTACTCCTTACTTTAATAATTTGATAGATATTTTGATATACTAATTAAACATGTGATAGTTTTTTAGTTGTTCGAGTTAAATTATCGCAAAATATTGTGAAATCTCTGTTTGTAATAGTCATGCATTTTTGTAGTTATAAAATTATTAATTTTTATAAAAATATTGTATAGACAATAATTAATTATTACTAATTTCAGCTTTTGAAACAATAGTAATTTAATGAGAAAGATAATAAAATTCTAATCTCAATAAGTTTTACAATATTTATTTTATGAAATGAAAATATATATTGTCAAATAAATTCCAAAGAAATCCAGTGAAAGTTTTGAAATAAAACTCCTTCCAAATCCATTGAAGATTTTTATGGATTCTGTGGAAATCCATGAAATCCTATAAAAGTAAAAGTCCATTAAATTCCATGAAAATCATTCAATTTAAAAGTCTATCAAAATCTTTACAAATCTAAATTAAATGCAGCCCCCTTAGAGTATCATCAAGTCAAAGCACCTCACCAAAAGTTGTGAATTACAATCTTTGTTCCAAATGATGCGCTTAGAGCATCTCCAATGCTAAAGTGGGTTTCCAAAATGATGTGGATAAGAGAGATGGAGAGAAGATTATTTTAATAGAAATTGAGTGGAAAGAATGATAGCAAAATATGAGAGGGAAAATGAAAATGAAGAAAGAGATAGAAATAAATTTAAAAATAATAATAAAGTACTAGTAGAAAGTGTGTACATGAATTTCTGATTTTGGAAAAAAGCACAGGAAGTAATGAAAAGAAAAATGAGAAAAAAGTAGGATAATTGAGAAAAAAGTTATTTAAAAAATATGGGACCCATAAGAAAAAATGTGTCTTTCTCTCTCTTAGTAGATATTGTAGTATAAAAAGTAGCATTTGAATTGTTCTTAGGCATACAATTAAACGCCACTAAATTTGATACTTATACTCTATGCTTCGTCATGCCTTGCGTTTTTCCAATCATGGTACTTAGAGCATCTCCAATAGGCTCTTTAAATGAAATATACTTTTTATAAATGTTATAAAGCCCGGCCCGGTTCTGTCGGGTCAACCGTAAAACCCTCGACTCGCATCAAAAGCCGGGTCACGAAACTGTAGAAACTCGGTTGTAATGGACCCGAGTAAAAACCCGCCGACCCGGCCGGGTTTTTGCTGACCCATTGACCTGGTACCGGGTTTCATGGGTCAAGTTTTTTGAGAATGAATTTTGATTTTCAAAGTTGTTGCCTTTTTTTGTTGAAAGTAAAGTTGTTGTTCATTGGTGCTTAATGTAGTTGCTATTTTGGACTTGGGATTGTGTTGTGTCATGCATTGTTTTTTGTTTTTGAATGGTGCTACATTGCTAGTCATAGGTTTTGAATTGAAGACAATGTTTAAAGTGAATTTTATGAAGTGGTGTTTTGTTTGTTCATTTCTAAAAATTTTTATGATATTTTTAATTGGTTTGTTATACTCACCGGGTCGACCCTGAGTCGACCCCGGGTTGACCCTTTGATCCTTGACCCAATCCATTTTCCTGATCGTTGGCCGGGTCGGGTATGAAAACATTGCTTTTTATTATAAAGATGCAAGTATTAAAATTGAACTCCAATAAATTCTTTATTTTAATTTTATGAGATAAAGAGAGAGTTTGGCACTTCAAATTTAAAGAGTAAAACTCACTCTCTATTATTTAATGTCCACAAGTTTCAATATTCTTTTATTGATTCTACCAAATAACAATTAATCTTATTGGTCAAAGACAACTAAAATTATAAATATTAATTAAAAAGTAAAAGAATGCAATAATTTTTCATTAATACAAACAAAATAAAATGTATAAATAAAGAGTTTTTTGGAGTTTATTAGAAATTTTGATATCTAAATTAAAAGATGTCCTCTATAATGTGAAATTTATATATATATATATATATATATATATATATAAGTAGCCTTTTTTTCCTCCAAAATATCTCATTTTCCTAAATTTTTAGTTCTTTTTTATTCCATGTAATTATTAATCTTTTCCGCTTATGAAAAATGCCTTAAATAAACCCAAGTTGTAATTTGGAAAATCGATAGTATCTCCAGCGAGCTCCTCCAATCTTACCATATATTCATCCAATTCAACCTCTTTACCTTGCAGTCACCCTGTTATTATTACTCCATCTTCATTGCCTAATTGCAAAATCCCATCTAAATCGATCTCCCAAATCCAGCAAATTCCTACCCCATTACATCATATTAAAATCAATGATTTTCTTAGGATTCTTCAGAAATCTCATTATGTTTTTATAATGGGTAGGACTAAAGGCACCCCTAGGTTTACTTAGCACACCCCATCTTTTTTTGGGACAAAAATACCCCCTTCTCAAATACCCCAAATATCCTTCATGAATTGTAGATTTTTTTTTTTAAAAAAAAACCCCCCCACCACCCTATCCCACCCTACCTCACCCATACCTTCTTTACCCTAAACACTCTACAATCAAAGTTCACCCATTTTTTGAGCTCTATATTTCATAATAAATCATGAAAATGATATCTTTTCCACCAATATAAGTGTTCTTCAATCTTTATTATCTCAAAAAATCTCATTTTGCTTCTTTTTTCACACACATTCAAGTTTTTTCGTAACTGTTCGTTCATTCCTGGTTCGATGAAAGCGCAACTGCTCGTTCATCCAATGTTGGATGAATAAGCAACTTACCGTTCATCCAATGTTCGATGAACGACTAGTTGCTTGTTCATCCAACATTGGATGAACGATGAACTACTCGTTCATCCAACGTTGGATGAACCGTAGTAATTTAAACTTTTTATTTGTTGGCATGTCCAATGTGATCCGAATACATCTCGTTCATCCGGCGGCATTTGTCCAGAGGCGATTCATCGGCAGGTCCAGCTGAACGACATAGACGTCGTTAATTGATGATGTTGTATTTAGTTTCGAATGATACATTACTTGTATTGCTCTACATTTGTTCGGAGTAAAATGTCGTTTATTTACTGTATTTTGGATCGTTGATTGTTTTTTATTTCGCTTGGCTCACCAGCCAATTGAACCAGGTCACATATGGCGTTCTAAATTAGTGTCAACTGTCAATCAAAATGGTACAAGTGTTAGGGTCGTCTAACATGAACTTACCTTGGCAGATTGTGTATTTGAATCCTATAAGGTACACAAAGAGTAAGCTCGCAACAATTCAAATACATTGCCAACAAATAAAAAGTTTAAATTACTACGGTTCATCCAACGCTGGATGAACGAGTAGTTCATCGTTCATCCAACGTTGGATGAACTAGCAACTAGTCGTTCATCCAACATTGGATGAATGGGAAGTTGCTCATTCATCCAACGTTGGATGAACGAGCAGTTGCGCGTTCATCGAACCATGGATGAACGAACAGTTACGAAAAAACTTGAATGTGTGCGAAAAAAGAAGTAAAATGAGATTTTTTGAGACAATAAAGATTAGAGAACACTTATATTGGTGGAAAAGATATCATTTTCATGATTTATTATGAAATATAGAGCTCAAAAAATGGTTAAACTTTGATTGTAGAGTGTTTATTGTAAAGAAGGTATGGGTGGGATGGGGTTGGGTGGGTTTTTTTTATTTTTTATTTTTTAAATACCAAGGGTAAAATGGGTATACATTTGGGGTGTGCTTAGTAATATTAAATTTTTTGTATGTTTTATGGGTTGTGCTTAGTAATGGGGTGTGCTAAATACATTTGGGGGTGCCTTTAGTCCCACCCTTTTATAATTCTACACCAATCGTCCCTTCTACCATTGATATTTTCTTGCAAAATTGTAGATTCTAAAATCTTGGTTCTGACTACTATGCCTTATCTCATTATCATTTTCATCTAAGCCTAAATAGATTGCTTCTCACCGGTCACCAATTGGAACTTGGAACAAAATCTCAATCGTTCCGATGCTATTCCCCACACCCCCCTAATCTACCGAAATCAGTACCAGCTTACTTTGATTTGGTGGGTTGTCTAAGGCTTTGTGAATAAAAAAAGTACTGTTTTTGGGTACTTCATCTTTTCAATTTTTTTAATTTTGTAAAACTTTTTGTAAGTTCTTCAATTAAGTATTTCAGTGAATTGTTGCAGTAATTTTTTATTAAAGAAATTTCTTCTTGAATCTCAAGTAAAAAATTCTCTTTGATGGATGCTAAAGAAACAGGGAATTTTTTTTCCTACCTACATGATCAGGGTGTCTTACTAATTATACATCATATGGCAATATGGCACTATGGGTTGTTTTCTTGAATCAAAAATTTCTTCAAATCGTCTAATATAGAAACAATTCTCTCTGTCTCTCTCTCTTTTTTTTCCCCTCTAGTTGGGAATAAAATATCTATGGGCCATTGAAGCCATTGAGAAGGTAGAGTAAATGAATTCAAAGGTTTCTTTCTATTTCCATTTTTTTTGGGAATCGTTAGGTTCGGTCACTATGCTATTTGATAAACACTTTGAAGCTCCATTTCAGTGCGCTGGTCTGCGTTGTAGTCGAGAGGTTGGGCGATGCAATTTAATACTGATATGCAATGCGTATATGTACCTTCGTAAGTGTTAGATTATGTGACTATGTTTAGTGGTATTGGTAGTTGAATAGAGTGTATTATATCTTTCATTACTACTGGATTAAATAAAAACATTTTGTTTAATCTTTGGATTCGTTCAAAAAGAATAATTTCCTGATGAATAATAGATCGAATCCAGCATGACTATAAAGAGACAATCTTCAAATCTCATTGCAGCTTCAAAGGTTAGATTCTTGTTAGTGTTATTTGCAAAATGTTTTTGCCTTTTGTTTTATGTTATGCGAAGAAACAAATGTTAAACATCCTTTGATTTTCCCCCTTTTTTATTTTTCTTCCTCAACAACTCCTTACTTAAAGAAATTGCGGAAAGGAATCCCGTTGAAATGTATTCATTGAAGGATGAGTTCGGAGAAATGAGCAGCGACGGACTCTCAATTCAATGAACAGGCTTCAGTTTTGTTCGCCACTGATTATCTCAATTTAACGGTAATATAGTGGTTGCTTCTCTTATATTATCATTTCATTATTTCATTTAATCATCCCACTAAGTTTGATGAGCTCAGTACACCAATCAAGAATCATTTGGCTTTTGGTGTCTTGGAGGACTTGGAAAACACTTGATCTTCATTCTAAGAGTTTAAAGTTGGTTATTCTTCTATACTTCATATTATGTACACAATTTATCAATAATGTGGTCCATGCTTAACTTGTGTTATTCTTCTATAACTCATTATTATTATTCCTTTTTTTTTATTCTTCGCTAAAATTTTCTCTTAAATTTTATATTCTTCCAATCATCTTTGAGTTGAGAAGATAACTCAGTTTATTCTTTGAGCAAATTTTATGGGAATTTCATGGAAGATAAAATCATTAATACACAATTGGCTTTAGGAGAAGCCCATTGGGTGGCGTTTTTAATGAAAATGCCACCATTGGTTCTTGTACTGAAGAAAGGGTGGCGGTTGTGTTCAAATCCGCCACCCTATGGTGTGGATCGGGTGGCGATTGTACACAAAACCGCCACTCTAAACAAAAAATTAAAAAAAAATTATAACAGTTAGGGTGGCAGTTGTATACACAACCGCCACCCTAAATCAACAAATTGAAAAAAATAAATAAATAAAACATTTAGGGTGGCGGTTGTAAACACAACCGCCACCCTAAATCATCAAATTTTTTTAAAAAAATTAAAAACAAAAAACTTTAGGGTGGCGGTTGTACACACAATCCTCATCCTAAGTCAAAGAATTAAAAAAAAAATATTGGGTGGCGGTTGTAACTACACAACCGCCACCGTATAATGACTTAGGGTGGCGGTTGCAGTACAACCGCCACCCTAAACTAAACATTAATAAAAAAAAAACATAATCGGCCATGAAGACCCCCAATATTCACGAAAACCAGCAGCAAGTTCAGCGAGAAATACACTGCAAAATGGCAAAATTCAACCGGAATTCCATCATTTAGACGCATTTGGCTGCAAATTGGTCATGGGTTGGAACTATATTTGAAGTAAGAATCTTCCCGTTGATGTATTTCTCCAAATTTTGAGTATTTTGAGGAATTTAACATGTGAAATTGTAGGTATTTTGTTGAAATCGGATTTGGGGCAATTTTGGTTGTTGTTGAAGCCACATTTGAAGAAAGCTTGTCCTCTTCCCATCAATTGGTGATATATATTAGTATTTTGAAGGTTAGAAAATATTATCCCCAAATTCTATTGTTAATTTGTTGCTATTAGATGTGTTTTTTGTTCAAATTTCCCTATATTATTTGTTGCGATGGACATATACTTGGGATATATATATTATTGTTGAGTTAGTGTATTATGATAGGTAGATTGATTAGTATTATTTAGTTAAGTAATTTTATTGAATAATTTTGGAGGAATTATAAGTAACTCATAAGAAAAATTGAAAAATGAATTATTAATATGGTCATTAAAATTGATATTTTATGACATAATATTATTTTTAATTTTTTGATACGTTCCTTATTTAATTAGTATATTCTACGCATGACAAAATAATGCATACAATATTTATAAATTATCTTGAATTACATTTTAATACGTAATAAATAAATTAATATTAAATTTATATGGATAAAAATTATTAAAAAAGAGCATGGGAATAATTTTATGTTATTTCAATAAATTAAGGTAATAACGTTTTCTTATTTATTATATTTATATAATTATAATGATTATAATTTATTAAAATTATAGTAATTAGTATTCTATGTACGTACCATAAAATAATGCATGTAATATTTATAAATTATGTTGAACTATATTTTAATATGTAATAAATAAATTAAAATTAATTTTATATAAATATAATTTATTAGAACTGATCATGAGAATAATATTATTTCAATAAAAGTAATAACAATTTCGAAGTCATTATATTTATATAATTAGAATGACTATAATTTATTACAATTATAGCAATTGGTTTAAGAATAGAACTATTTAATATCATTTTAATTAATATAGTCATTCTATTAGTTTTGTCGTGTAAATAAATCAAATTGTCGAATTACTTTTCATCTTTTTGTTACCCTGGTTGATTTTATTTATTGTATTACACCGCACTTCACATGCATGCATTGAGCTTAGAAAACCGTTTGAAGATAATCTTGTATGTCATTAACTGTGCACGCGTTGTTGCTCAGTTTAAGATGCACAAGATTATCTTTAAATTCTCCCAGTAGAGAGTTTGTCATCTATCTGCGTAAATCGAATTGTGATAAATTTAATATTTTGTGTAGACGGTTATATATTTACGTTAATTTTAGTAGTATCCTCCTTTGTTCTCCGGGTGTGAATTACGTTTTACGTGAATTGTACACTTAGGAGAACTAAGGGGAGATGCTGCCGAAATTTACAGTAAAATACTATGCTGGTTTTACACAAAAAATCACAGTTCGATATTACGCAAATAGATGGCGAATGGTTTAGGTCCCTACCCTTTCGATTAGATATGGAGTTATAAGGCAAATTTAGAACATTTGCATTACACGCTTAATAAGCGAAAAATAACGAGACTATACGTAATGATATTATTACATGGTTAATTGTGGAAAAATAACTCTATAGGTCGTTCGAAATGGATCGGAGTTTGATGTATGGAGATCATACTTCTCTTCAATATGTAAATGGAGTTATTGAGTTTTTGAAATGCGCTGAGGATGACAGAAAGAAATATAAGAAAGATAAGATTGTTTGTCCTTGTTTAGTGTGTAATAATACTGTTGGTTATGACACCCTTGGGGAAGTGAGAAACCATTTGTTTAAAAACGGGTTTAAGATAGGTTACACGTGTTGGTTTTGGCATGGTGAGCAAATAGTGGCTGGTACGAGCAGTGGTAGCAATGTTGGTGGTGGCAATGGTGGTGGGCATATTAATAAAAATAAATTGGGCAGTGGCAACGATGGTCATGAAGAAAATATAGATATGAATGTGGAGTACGATCGTTTGGATGAAATGTTGCGTGACGTGCAAGATGATTTCATTGATAGGCCCCATGAGTTCGAAAAATTGTTTGCCGATTCCGAAAAACCTTTATACCATGGTTGTGCAAAATACAACAAGTTATCAGCTGTGTTCAAATTGTTAAGTTTGAAAGCGAAAAGTGTGTAGAGTGATCGGAGTTTCACGGCGTTATTGGAGCTTTTAGTAGATATGCTTTCAGATCATAATGAGTTGCTTAACTCAACATACAAGGCAAAGAAAATGTTATGCCCATTGGGTATGGGGATTGAGAAGATAGACGCTTGTGCAAATGATTGTATATTGTATCGGAATGAGTACAGAGATTTGAATGTGTGTCCGAAGTGTGGGGTATCAAGGTATAAGAGAAAGAATCGCAATGATAATTGCACGGGCAAGAACGGCCCTCCAGCAAAGATATTATGGTATTTACCTATCATTCCAAGGTTTAAGCATTTGTTTGCAAATGCAGATGATGCAGCCAAATTATTGTTGCATGCAGAAGGGAGGAAAAAGGGTGGAAAACTAAGACATCCGGCTGATTCCCCTGAATGGTGCAATTTCAATAGGAGATTTCGAGATTTTGGGGATGAAGATAGGAATCTTCTTCTCGGATTATGTACAAATGGAATGAATCCACACGGCGACATGAGCAGTTAGCATAGCACATGGCCAGTACTTTTGGTGATCTATAATCTCCCTCCCTAGCCATCTATGAAGCGCAAATGCATGATGATGTCATTGCTAATCTCAGGTCCGAAACGACCGGGCAATGATATCGACGTGTATTTAGCACCTGTAGTTGATGATCTAAGGAGGTTGTGAGAGGAGGGTGTGGAGGTGTTTGATGCTAATCGTCGGGAGAATTTTAATTTACGTGCAATGCTATTTTGTACCATAAATGATCTTCCACCTTTTGGTAATTTGTCGGGTTACACAATTAAAGGTGGTAAGGCATGTCCCGTGTGCGAGGATGCCACATGTAGCCTATATTTGAATAATTGCAAGAAAAATGTGTACATGGATCATTGGATTTTTCTTCCAAAAAATTATAGATATCGAAAAAATAAAAAGGATTTCAATGGGAAAACCGAGAACTGGGTCGCACGGTTGCCGTTGTCCGGGGAAGAGGTTTTCGAACGAGTTAAAGATATTTCAGTTCAGTTCGGTAAGACTTTTAAGCAGACTAAAAAAAGTATATAGAAGAAGAGATCGATTTTTTAGGATTTACCTTATTGGAAATATTTAGAGATGAGACATTGTATCGATTTCATGTACGTAGAGAAGAATGTTTGCGAAAATATCATCGGGACGTTGCTAAACATTCCAGGCAAGATGAAAGATTCTGCCAATGCTTGAAAGGACATGGTGGATTTGGGAATAAGGCTAGAGTTTGCACCTACTAAAGAGATGGGGAAGCGCCCATTCTTACCGGCTGGCTTGCTACACTCTGTCTAAGAAAGAAAAACAAATTTTTTGTCAATGTTTGAAAGGGGTGAAAGTTCCATCAGGTTATTCATCAAATATCCGGCGGTTTGTGTCGATGAAGGACTTGAAATTGGTTGGATTGAAATCTCATGATTGTCATATTATGATGCAGCAGCTTTTACCGATCGTTATTCGCGGTATACAACAACAACAACAAACTAAGCCTTATTCCCTACAAATAGGGGTCGGCTGTATGGATATGTTGCCTGAAAATGTCAGGCGCGTAATTACACAACTTTGCTTTTTCTTCAATACAATATTCAGTAAGGTTATTGATCCAGATGAGTTAGATAGACTGTAGGCAAACGTTGTTGTCACCATCTGTCAACTTGAAATGTATTTCCCACCATCTTTTTTTGGATGTCATGGTGCACTTGTTTATTCACTTGGTTTGACAAATTAAGCAGTTAGGTACGATATTCTTGCACAATATGTATCCATTTGAACGGTTTATGGGTGTCCTGAAGGGATATGTGAGAAATCGATTTAGACCAGAGGGTAGTATCGTAGAAGGTTAGGTTGTTGAAGAAGTCATTGAATTTTGTACTGATTACCTAGAAAAATTCAAACCTATTGGTATTCCTATATCTCGATATGAGGGAAGGCTTGATAGTAAGGGCATTATTGGATGCAAGCCGATCGATCCCACTGCTGAAGACCTAGCCAAAGCTCATCTTCTCGTTTTGCGTCATCTTGCTGTGGTTCAACCATACTTCGATGAGCACATGACAGTTTTAAGGGTGGAGAATCCTTTGAAAGGCAAAAGGTGGTTGGTTGGTGAACATAATCGTTGTTTCCCAAAATGGTTCGAAAATAAAGTTATGAATCGGTTGACGCATGGGCCGGAAATGATTGAAGAGATGGTGAAGTGGTTGGCTTACTGACACACATCACGTGTGATGTCTTACCAGGGATATGAGATTAATGGGTATACATTTTATACAAAAGGTCAAGATGATAAAAGTATGATGCAAAACAGTGGAGTGTCACAGGTGGCAGTATCGACTGATAATAGGGTCGATATATACTACGATATCATTGAAGAAATTTGGGAACTTGATTACATGAAGTTTCAAATGTGCGTATTTCGGTGCAAGTGGGTGGACAACACCCGGGGTGTATCGATTGACAAATTGGGTTTCAGTAGGGTAGATTTTTCTCGGGTTGGAAGTCGGAATGATCCATTTATCCTTGCATCACAAGCTAAGCAAGTGTTTTACATTATTGATCCGAGCGATGCAAAGTGGTTAGTTGTCCTCCAAGGGAAGCGACGCATTGTTGGGATGGGTAATGTGGTTGATGAAGATGAATATGACCACTGGGATGAAACACCTCCATTTTCAACTGAATTGCCTATATTAGATCCTCAAGAACACAACACCGAAACAAATTATCTGCGTTCGGACCATCAGGAGGGAGAGTACGAGAATGATCAACCGGTGTTATTATATATTGGTTAGTTAAATTTTATTCCATTGCTATTTATTTACAATTTAAATTTATTTGCACGCCATATATTATTTCGAACTACAACGGTTGTAATATTTTTCATTCTTATTCATTGCAGTATCTTATTTATTATTATCGTGATTATTAATATTTTTGTGAATGTACAGGGACGTGCTGATAGGACAGAAATATGTCGAATTCCAGATCTTCATCTACATCAGGAGAACCATGTGTTGACAGCAACACCAGACGGTCGAGAGGAATGACGACTATGTCGAAGTGGAAGAGAAAGAGTATTCATTTGACAGATGATGATTTTGATGACCTAGATCGGTCGATAGGGGTACGTGGCACGGGATTCCGACATTATATTGGTGTAGTTGCACGCTCAAAGGTAAATATAAATTATGCTAATTGGAGACAGGTGGAAACCGGCCTAAAGAATACCATTTGGCAAGATATTAAGGTAATAAGATGCAAATTGCAATTGTGAATGTGATTAACACTTATTTTCGTATTAGTAAGGTTAAGAGTTGAATTTTTTAAACATTACAGATAACGTGCAATTTGAAAGATGACAAACTGAAGAAGAAAGTTATTTCACAAGCTGGGCGTAGAATGAGAAATTTTAAGAATAAACTCGTGCAGAAGTGGATTCGCAATAAGGAAAAAAGAAATGACTCCCCAATGGATGTTTATAACTTCATTACCACTGAAGATTGGGAGCAATTCAAAGAAAAGGCGACGAGTAAAGAATTTGAGGTATACTTCTCTTGTTATTACAATTAACTATGCAATCACTCTTTTCATTTTTTCTCTAAGAGTCTTGTCCACCATATTGATCAATAATGGCATTTTAATTTCTTAAAGGCCACAAGTGAGAAGGCAAGGGAGAACCAATCATCACATAATAAGTATCCCCATCACACGGGGTCCGCAGGCTACACAGGAATGAAGGAGGTGTGGGCACAGAATGACCCCTTAGGGCACCTATCATCCTCCGGGTCTGTTAGCGATTCCATTTTGCACAGTGATTGTTCATGGGATTACTTACGGGCAAGATTGCACGTTCACCCCGATGGAACTTTAATATATCCTCATGGTATTATGGATGTTTATGACAAGATTGTAAGTATTTCTTTCCAATTGTACATATAATTGATTATTTAACCAATGATAACTGTTAACACTTAATTTACCTTTGATTGGAACATGTGGATATATCTAAAGAAGTTGAGGAGGGAACATTTGTCCCGGCCAGACAGCACGACATACTTTCAGCAGCTCTAGGGAAAGAGGATCATCCGAGCCAGCCGAGGACGTTCGGTGGATACACAGGTGGTGTGAGGTCAGTTTTTGGAAAACCGTCTGAACAATCGAAGAAATACAACTTGGATCGAGAAGATTTAGACAGCTGGGTTGCACGAGAGGTTCAAAGTCAACTGAGTGCCGAATTTGATAGTAGAGTTCAGCATAGAGTTGTGGATACTCACATTCAACTAGGTATCCAAGTACCTGCTGGGATGGGAGCAATGATGGCCAATACTATAGACCTGCGAGTAATAGCAGTGTTTGTCATGTCTCGGGTGCGCCAGATCCATTCATCGCCATTACGGTATTTTGTTGAAATTATTTGCTTTTACAATACTATATATAAATAATGAATTAATTTTACTTATTTTTAAAATAGTATAGATAATCAGCTTCACAATAATTGTAGCAACTAACAATAGTTGTTGCTTGATAATTTTTGGGACCAACAGGAAATTATTGATTGTATACTGTGCATACCACATGAAGGCCAGATACAACAGGCCGCATAAGGGATTTGCTATCCTATTACTGAAGATACGGTTGTGCATGGTTGCCAACTTATGGAAGGAAATGTGAAGGTGCGGATTGATATGGTTCCTGAACAATATCGTGAGTTGCCTCTTCCCATTCCAGTTCGCGATGACTTAGTGGTGTTAGGGGATGCCATGGGAAGTTTTGTTCAGTGGCCTAAAAGCCAGGTTCAGTTGGAAAATGTAAGTTAATAGACGATTTCTAATAGTTTTTTACTAATTTATTTGTTTGAAAATTATGTAATAGCATTTATAGTAGTTAATACTTTAGAATCCTTTAATGTAATGTTGTAATGCCTACTTTACCATTGTAGGATCCTGCTGTACGTAAGAAGAAGGATCGAGCCGGCAAACAGAAGAAGCCTCAAAATTTTGATATGTCAGCAACTACACAACGCAATCTCATTGATGAAGCAACGTACCAGGGTCTTCCTAACTCTTGCAAGCTGTTGGTCGATTTGATCAATATGATGCCTACTGGTAATGATATATTGGAGGTCCCGCTCGATGACTTATTTCCTGGATCATCTGACACTGATATCTTTCTTACTGCTACTGATATCGCCGAATTCATGACGATGAAATGGTTGAGTGCTCCTATTTTTGGAAGTATTTCAATTGTGAGATTTCAATTCCCATTTGAACTTACATGACTCTTTTACTTTTCAGTCGTGTAATAAACTTCTAAATTCGTATTTTATATAATAGGTACATTCATTGGAACTGCCAGCTGTATGAAATACCATTTGGTTTTATGAATCCGTCGCTAATAGCTGGAGTTATGATTAGATCTCAACATACGGATGTTTCACGCTACATCAATGATGCGTTGTGCAACTTAAGTGGTCAGAAATATATTTTGGTGCCATACCAACAAGAGTAAGATCACTCACACTTTAATTTGTGAATGTTATAAGTTCGAAATTCATACATCTGTTACTAAAAAGCTAATTGTGACATTTGTTAGTCATCACTGGTTATTGCTTGTCATTGAGCCCTCAACCAATACGGTATATGTAATGGATTCATTGGCCAATCAGAAGAGAAATTTGGTTATCAAGTCGCTCATAAGTGTGTAAGAGAATATCCAATGATTTTCATTTCATTTATTGGTTTGTATGATAAGTTGGAGTTTAGATCGCTTCTTATATATTAATATTATGCATATACTTTAAATTTTTAGAGCTTTCAAAGTGATGTGGGATAAAATGGGTGTATGACGAAGCAGTGTTCAATGGAAACTACTTCCAGTATGTACATATATAATTTTTAACAACAAAAGTTATTTTTTTATAACTTTTTTTCATTTTTGTTTGGAAGATATATGAATTTCTTTCAAAATAGATTTTTTTTTGTTAATGACTATTTTTATTTTGTTGGTACATACAAATTATAGTGTACACAACAACCAGGAGGTGATGAGTGTGGTTACTGCGTCATGAAAAACATGAATGACATAATGATACGATATGGTCAAGGCGATGATCTACAAATGGTGTGTTATTAATTAATGTAGATTGGTTAATTATTTAAGCATTCAGTACTTTATTGGGTATGTATAAAATTGATTATCTTTCATTATTTCACTTATAGGTATATGGAGCCGAAGAGTATTCTCAGGAAAACATCGATGTGGTACGAGAACTTTGGGTTGAATTCTTTCGAGAAGTTATGAAATGATCATTTAATTTATAGGTTTCAATTTATTTTCCTTCTAGTTTTACTTAGTTTCTCGTGCATTGTGGCCATATGTATCTTTATGTAGTCATGGACTTGGGTATGGAGTTGTGTTTGAGCTGCTTTTACTTGTTTCATTAGGTTGTATATATTTACTTTATTTGTTAATTAGTTGGTGTTATGGTTAAATATATACTTAATTTGCATCCATGTCGAAGTGACCTGGATTTGCTTTCTACTTGTTTCATTAGGCCTAAATTCAGGCACGTAGTTGTGAATGATTTTGCATACTATTGGTTCAATTGCAGGTTGTGTTGTTGGATTTAGGTGAAATGTTTAGCATGAAGTACTTGTACATGCAATGGGTATAACAGGATTCCAAAAAAAAAATTGATTTTTTTTTAATTAGTAAAATTTTGGGTGGCGGTTTTTATTGACAACCACCACCCAAATGAAGTACTTGTACATGCAATGGGTATAACAGGATTCCAAAAAAAAAAAAAAATTGATTTTGGGTGGTGGTTGTCAATAAAAACCGCCACCCAAAATTTTACTAATTAAAAAAAAAAAAAATCTTGGGGTGGCGGTTGTTGAACAAAACCGCCACCCAAAGTAATTGAAAAAAAAAACCGTAAACTTAGGGTGGCGATTGTTAAAAAAGCCACCCTATGTTATTTAACAATAAAAAAAAGGTATATAGGGTGGCAGTTGTTAAACAACCACCACCTAATTAATTAAAAAAAAGGTTAACTTAGGGTGGCGGTTGTGAAAACAACCGCCACCCTAAGTATACGAATTTTTTTTTTTTAAAAAAAAAGATAGGGTGGAGTTTTTTGGAACCGCCACCCTAAATATTGACATTGGGTGTCGCCATTTTTGGTGGCATTCAATGAACCGCCACCTTTAATGCAAAACAACAGCCACCCTAAATCATTTTTGTACTAGTGAATAGAGAATCCCCTATATGTGAGAATGACAATAATCCCTACCCCCAACCCCTTTTTATACATGTTTTTGAGATTGCTTTATTCTTGAAGATTAAAGGGTTGGATTTTGGAATTTAAGAGGTCATATCAATTGGGTGCTTGAAAATTCTATTTTTCTTTAATTCCAAAGTCTAAACCTCACCATTTTAAATTTGCTTTATTGTGTCTATTAATGAGTAACGTTCCACTTCGATTTTTCATAAGCTGATTTATTGAGAATACAGTTTTTGAAAGTTCTCTTCTCGATGGTGTCAGTGTTAATGTTCTTTTCCTCATCACAACAATTGCTATCAATCTTAGACTTCTTCTTTATTAGTATCATAGGGTTGCCCTTTGTACTTATCTTTTTATTAAAAAAAATAAAAAGCCCCATCAATCAACTTGAGCAAAAGTGCAAAGAGTAAGCTATGTTGAATTGTGATGATTTTAATGGATGTTCATCATATAAAAATCCTCATGATTCGAGCTTACTTTTAGAGCCTTTTAAAAGCAGAAGTGCATTTATTTTAAAAATGAGAAATCTACTAATAGTCCTTCCGTGAATCAATCAATAGCTCTTATAAATAGCACTAAGAAAAGGAAAGAAGCTTTTGATTTTATATATGATAGAGCTTTGCTGGTAAGAATTTTCAACAATATTCTGTTAATGTTGTTACTTTATTATTATGCCCATTATTTATTTTTCAACATGAACTTATAGTTTATTAAAATTAATATTTGTAGGATAGGAAAGGGATCAATAGTGCGTTTAATAGTCTTAAACATTTTGGTATTTAACCATAAAGAATGAAAAGCCATCAATCATTAATAGCCATTTTAAGTACAACCATAAGTTTAACGCTTGCTTAAATATTAAAGAAAATTAACAAAAGTTACAATATGATAGTTCTCATAATCTTATTATAGAGCCAGAGGTACTACTTAGCTACACGATAGCTACAAGCTCACTTTATGCAATGATGAGAGGATCGCCGATTGAAATTTTCTTCCAGTGCTCTACTTATGACATTATGAAAAGTGGAAAACAAGTAATGCAAATGTTAGACTACTTACAAGAATTAATTTATAGCTATTAAACTTTTTTTCAAGCTATTATACACATTACTATTTATGCTATATTATGGGTCGAACATTCTTGAAATAGTGAGGACATGTTACTCCACATAAAAGTGTGCCAAAAGAGAACAACTACGATGTTATTTTTAGTACGAATCAATGTGAAACGTTGGGAGAAGATGATGGTAAGACAATCACAACCATCAAATAATGCATCGTCCAAGTTAACATCTCATGCATTTACACGAACATCAATTCAAGTATAGAGGCTCTGTCAAAATTAAAAAGATTTGGCCAAACCTCTTGAACTTGATTATATAATTAAAAATTTATATAAATTATTATCAAAATCATTTTTATGCATAATATTTATGTATGTCACATCAAGCAGCACTAGGGAAAACTTTGTCAATTTTTAAATAAAATCTTATTCATTTTTTTCTTTTATTATTTTTTTATGAATTACATATTTAACAAACAATTAACCATCGTCTCAATCAATTGCAATCAACAATTGAAATCATACGACTAAATCGGAATTTTTGTAATTTACTCTCGACTATGTTAAATATTTATTTACTCTATCTCTGAAATATATATTAAGAATCCTAACTACTTTAAATTATTTATTTAATAAAAATTTTTGTCAATGTATATTTTATTTAATTTTTAAAGATAATTGATTAAGTCATTTGTTGTAATTATTAATTGTACATATTGCAATTTATTTATCTTATGTAAATTAATTTAAATTTGAAATCAAATCATTCAATATTTCATCAAAATAACATAAAATCTATGAATTTTTTTATCGATCACATTAAGAATTCTACATAATAATTATTTTAAATAAAAATTTAAATTGATGAGTGCATATACCAAATATGTTAAATTCATGAATTCATACTAAATGCGTTAATATACATGTTTAGTTTGTTTGGAAGGCGTTTATTGAACAAATTATATGTCATTAATATATATTAAGAAGTATAATAAAAGTCTCTGATTAAACCATCACGATGGGATGTGGATGGAGATGCGAATTTTCTTGGGGAGGGGGGCTGAGATGGGGAATGGGAATCCCCATCCTGTTGCAATCTAATGGCATCCTCACCCAGCCTCGATTAAATAAGGATGTATTAGGGATGAGGATTAGCATTTTCTAGTGGAGTAGGAATGGGGTGTTGGGGGTTTGTCGAACTATACCTGCTACATTGCCGCTTCTATAATATATCTGTACATGAATTATACTTCACAATCAAATTTTGAAAATCATTGTTTACATATTCATTGTCGATACTGTATATCACGCAGGGTGTATAATTAATATCACCCGAAATGATAATTGTATGTAATAGAATGTAAAATAATTTTAAAGAAAAACCATAGGCTTTAAGAAAATTGGTAGAGTTTTTTGGTGTAGTTATTTTGATAATGATAGCATTTAATGCTATTTTATGTTGTGTTCATATTTATATAGCAAATTTAATCTTACAATAAGTAAAATGTGACTTTTTATCACAATCTCTATCACGAATTGTCATCTAATGCAACGCATGGATGTAAATGCTTAGATTTAGTAGTGTTTGGATGGTGTTATTTTTGAATTGCCTTTATTGTTGAGGCTTTCATGCTAATTGTATATTTTTGTGAGTTGTTTCTTGGATATTTACAATTAGGATGGATTTATATGAAATACAAGGAAAATTTTATCGAAATTTTTATAGAATTCTTTCATTACTTATATACTAATTAATTTTGGTGCTCTAACTTATATTCATTTTTTTTGGGTTTTATTCTCATACCATTAACAAATATCAAAACCCTTAGTCCCTCATGCAATGCACATGTGAAAATGTATGTTATTCTCATATTACGATGCATTTGACAATTTACATGAAGTTGATATTCTTGGGGAAAATTAGTGTTGATATTATCGTTTCTACATTTAAGTAACCTCATTCTTGTATTGATGCTATTGTTTTTACATTGTGTTTATTGTTGAGGTGTTGAGGAGAATTATAAATCAAGTCTTGTAGTTGTTTTATATTTGTTCCTTGGATATTATATAGGAAGGATTTGTACGATATACACGGAAACTTTGGCAAAATTTTTATAGAATTCTTTCATGATTTATATTAATGATTAAGTTTGGTGCACTCACTAGTACTCAATTTATTATCTTGGTAGTGCTATTGACATAATATTAATATATATCGAAATCTGTGATTGTTGATACATTAGCTTCCCGTGCAACGCACGAGTTAAAAAGGCTAGTATACTATTTAAAAAATAAAGAGATTGTTGAAAATCCTAAAAGGGGCCCAACACTTTTTCAGCTTTCCATACATGATTTCTAAGCCAATTCCGGCACTACAAATATGAATACATTAAGTATTGATGTGGCAAATAGTCGGATGTTGGTCCGTATGTCTAACATTTTATCGTATATATTTATTGTTTCCAAACTGTTGTTAGCTAGCAAGAACAAATTTGCTATTTAAGAGTTGTTTGATACAAATTAAATTAAAATAAATTTATTTTATTTTATTTTTCTTTTATTATTTTCAGCCACTCATATATTAATTTGATAACTTTTTTTAAAATATTTTTTTAACCAATACCGCACCCAATGAACGAAAGAACGACATTTATTAATTTCATTATAAATATCATCATAAAAGATGAAAAAGTGCTTGAGCATAGAATTTGCTATGATTAATATAACATAAACTAACATTTAAAATTGCAATGAATACAAATTATTATAAATTTTTAAAAACTTAATTAGATATAACTCTAGTTGTAGTTGCCGGTTTTTCATTCTCATCACATTTTAACATTTCAACCTAGTCTGACTTATAACTTTGGACACTGCAACGTACACTTTTTTAAAATGAAATATCTTAGCTCGAACACATAAGCCTTAGATCCATTTTATTGAATGAGGTTAGTACAAGAGAGGGCGACTTAATACCAAAACTCTTTGGAACTTACAATAAATAAACCAAATCTCAGGAAAATCACCAACCAATAAAGAAATAAAAAATAACAATACAATTTTCTTTCAAATTCTAAGGTAACGTATTGTCACGCCCCGGGAGTTTGACTAGCAATAGATCGGGTCATTTGCGCAAGGATGGACGCTATGGTGCACGAGGCGTGCAAGGAAGGCATGGACGGAGTCATGATCGGGGCACGACGCCTAAGCCACGTAGGGACGAAGGCAAGGGATCATGCATGAAGGGCCGATCATGTACGCGGGCGAGATCATCCGAGGAGGCATTGAGGCTAATGGAAGATTCCGGAAGGTTACGGGACTTGGTCGAGCGAGTACGTTCCGGAAGGATCCATGGTCGAGCACTCAAGGAAGCTTCTAGGACGTTGCGGGAAGTGACGAGACGAGTCGGCATTCTAGAGACTTCCAAGAGGTAGGCTTTTGTAAACAAATCTAGAACATTCTTGTACATACTTGATATAGTGGAGAAAGGTATGGAAATGTATAGAAGTTCATAGAATGGTCTAGAAGGTCTAGGATGTTCTAGAGGTTCGATCATAGCCGTTGATTAGGATTGATCTCCACCGTCCATTCCAAAGGAGGTGGAAGAGGTTTGCCTATAAATAGATGGTAGGCCTTCATTTGTAACTATCCAAGGAAAGAGTGATTCAAGAGTGAGAGCTTGAGTGAGCATTGTTGTGAGTGATCTCTAGAGGTAGAGATTGTGAGAAACACTTGTACGAGAGCTCGAGGGGTCGAGTAGTTACAAGTTGTTGTAATCATCTTTGGAGTTAATACAAACGGTTGTATTACTCTACTACTTGTGTATTTGCCGGTTTTCCCTTAAGTTAGCACTTTAGCAATGCATCGAGGGGTCGAAGGCTGCTTCACTAGCAATCACAGTGGTGGTTCGAGGGGTGAAGGCCGCACGGAGTTAGCGAAAACTCTAAGTCCGTGACAGTATGCTCCGTTTGTCCATGCGTGGAATACCGGCGCAATCCTCTCACTTCCTATTGTCCAACCAGACCAAAGCACAGATGGGAATGTCCCAAAGCCGCGAAGTAATCCACATGCATATTCCCTTCCCTCCAAATGTGAAGAATTAAGCCGTTGAATTCGGTATGAAATATTACTGTGTGTTTAGTGGCGGATTTAGAGATTTAAAGTTAGGGGCACTCATGGTGGCTTCCCGTAGGGGCAAAATTTTTTTAAGTCAGGCTAATTATTGCAGAAAAAATTAACCTACAAGATGTATTAAATTTAAAACTAAAATCATATATTTATATAAATGCAAAAGTAGAACAAAGCAAATATGCTTCACTAATAAAATACAAATAATAAAATCACACACTTTATAATTTATCAAATATAGACAATTATAGGAATTGAACAAGTGGCATAGTGGTAAGACGCTTGCGTTCCTAACAGAAGGCCTCGCCCCCACCCCTACAATCCCCTATTCCCAAATTATCCCCAAGTACTATATATATAAAATAGACAATTCCAATTCATCAAATTAAAATACAATTTAGACTGAGATAATGAGAAAACTTATCGAATTAAACCACAATCTCGCTAATCTTTTAAAAATTTATTAAAATTTTTTTTATACTTTTTGAATTTTTAAAATAAAAAAACAAAATCCTCAAGGGCGTGGGGGGTACGTGACATCCATCCCCCCCCCCCCTCCACCCACAAAAATCCTCCTCTAAATCCCCCCGTGCATGTGTTCAAAGGTCCTAGATGTTGATGCTCGCAGATGGTCTTAGCAACCAAAGAGTCCACTTCAAGCCAAACTCTGTGTATGCCCCGTTCAAAGCACAACTTCAGGCCCATTGCAATAGCTCTCAACTTAGCTTTAAGAATTGAAATATCGCACTGCATAAACAGATGCTCAATGCCCTCTTCACAAGAACAGCACCAGCACTTGGATACAAGCTCGACTGGGAATTTTTGCGAATGATGGCGTCAAATGAGATCCAATTATTCCATAGGCGTAAAAAAAGAAAAAAAAATAAAAAAAGGGAAATAGATATCCTTGGTGGAGTTGGTTATATTCAATAAAACTTTACCCAAATCAAAAAGTCCAATGTTTTTAAATCCACCCCGGCTATCATTCTGACCGAGGAACTAGGTCAAGAGTGAGATGGTCCACTCAGAGCCTGTGACTAAAATAATATCTAAAATCATATAAAATATAAAAAAATAAGAAAATTTCAAAAATCCATATCAAAACTAGTCTTAATCCATGCATACTAGTAGACTGGTTTCCTGAGTAAACATGGGTCTTTGACAAGCTTTGATCAATACGAGTTTTAGATGTCACCCGGCTTGGTTTTTCGTTTCCCTATTAGACTTGATTGGTCGGGCAAGATTTCGAAATAGTTAAAAATCTTGTTATATTTCGATAGTAAACAAAATAAATAAAAAACAATAAAAAACTTCTAGAAAAGGTTTAATCAAGACACCAAATGCATATAAATGATTACACAAAAATCTTCTCCTTCGGCTCAATTATATTGGCCAAACTTCGGCCCCACACACAAGCCCCCCGGGATGGGGCACCCCCTATGAGAGAGGCTGAAGATTTTTAGTCTTCGGCCTCTGAAACCATACGGTGCTTAATGATTACACTATGTAAAATACTAATATTGTAAAATTGAATCTAATATGTAAAACTATCACGTAATAATTACAAGAAAAAATAAAACTCATATTATAATTTTGACAATAATATATTATAAACTATTACAAAAAAATAAAATAAAATAATAACTCGATGTAAACTGCCATATTAAATTCGGTATTCGAATGCAGTACATATTAAATTAATGCACATTGAAAATACATGATTGTATGAAAACTTAAAAATTGAAAATGTCGTTCCCAAGCAAAACCTCGACTAAGCATTACCTCATTTAATTTTGGAAAATGCTAGATTACCATAATGAATGTCATAATAGTTGACATAATGGTAGTTGACATATTTAATAACCGTCCATCTAAAAGTGATGGAATGGTTGAAATTATAGGATCATGCCACATATCTATTATGTCAACCATTATGGCATCTATTATGGTGTTGTAGCATGGTCCTTTAATTTTTATATAAGAATCTTTCTACTTTTTACAATTTTTTATTTTGTTTAGATTAGTTACTAATCCGCATAAATTTCTCTCACTTTTAAGGGCCAACAAAAGATGGATAAAATTAAGCACAAAATGATACTAATGATGCTCCCACTGGTGGCTTGTTGACTTTTCAGTGTTAATTATGTTGGGCCAGAGTGTGCTGCCTTAGTCATTGGGCCAGAGTTGGACCTTGTTGACTGGTGAAGTTTGACCCAGAGTGATTAGCTTGGAGGACAAATTAATTTTAGGATTTGACTATTATAAATAGGCTAGTGTATTGGCTCATTTTAATATGGTGATATATAGGAAGTGATATAGAGTTATATACTGTGTTATTGAGCCGTATTATAGTTTCTTCGAGATCTGTGTGCGTTCGGGGAACGTGAGTTATACAGAGAGTGTTGATTGAAGAATCTTATAATACTTTGCTACCGGTTCTTTATAGTGGAATCTTTGAGCAGCTACCACAATTAGTGTGGAGCTCAACGCAGAGTAGGAGAAATCCGAACTGCGGTGCTGTTGGCCAAAAAAAATCCGTGTGTTTATTTTATTTTTGTTTTTAGTGTTTTTTGATTAAAAGTGTTTTTATTTGTTTAAATCTTAACAGCAATCTCTACCTTGCTGCCTTGGTCTCTTTCACCAGTGGAATCCAAGAGCCTTCAGAACCACGCTCTTGTATCATCACTCTTGTGCACCTGCAGAAATCACAAGTTAGTAAATGTTCTAAAAACAATGACTAACCCAAAAAAAACATGATTTAAAGCATGATTGGCTTCCAA
Source organism: Jasminum sambac (assembly GCA_018223645.1). Taxonomy (NCBI): domain Eukaryota; kingdom Viridiplantae; phylum Streptophyta; class Magnoliopsida; order Lamiales; family Oleaceae; genus Jasminum; species Jasminum sambac. The sequence goes on along the minus strand of CP073644.1, from coordinate 9,000,220 downwards.
TTATTCAAAATTTTTCCACTTTTTTCAACTTTTTTCTCTCTCCTAAATCAATCACATCCACATATCTCACCACATCCACAAATCTCAACTACTCAACTCCACTCATTCTCTCTCCTCCTTTATATTAAAAACCATTAAAAATCATGACAGGAGGCCATTTACAGTACCTGTCCCTCATCATATCCTCTATCGAATGCACAGGCTATAGTTCCATTGTACTTGTCCAAGAGATCCCTCTTTTTCTTTGGACAATCTCTAATGAAATGCCCCTTGTCTCCACAACCATAGCACTCATATTCTTTCTTTTTACCATTCACCTTTCCTTTCCACTTCCCATTGCCCCTATTCTTTCCGTTCTCTTTTCCATTTTGATTGCCACCCTTATTATCCCTAGGTTGCCAAGCTCCACTTTGAACCTTAGTACACATGACTTCCCCACTCCCATGGCTAGAAGTCATCCCAACATACTTCAACTCCAACTCCAACTCCTTGTTTCTAAGGGCTTTGGTGATAAACTTCAACTGATATCTCATCCCTCCCATGCTCAAGGGCATTTTTGAGATCCATATACTTATCAGGAATAGCATTTAAGAGAACAATAGCATTTTGATCACTAGAAATCTTCTCACCACAATTAGCTAAATCAACAAATAGCTTATTAAACTTGTGAAGATTTTCATGTAAATCACATGCGGGGTCCATTTTGAAAGAAAAGAATTGTTTAAGCAAGAAACTCTTATTAGGCACAGTTTTAGACAAATAATGCGACTCTAGTGCCTTATATAACTGTTAAGATGACTTAATATCTCCTACAATGCGAATGACATCATCATTTAAATGGAAAAATATGGTACTCCATGCTACTTCCTCACCCTCTATCTTCTGGTTGTCAGATATACCATCTAACCATGAATTGTCTAAAGCTCTATGACACTTGAGTTGCATAAATAGTAATTTTAACTTATGTGACCACATTTTAAAATCACCCTAACCATCAAAAATAGCCAACTTAGTTTTAGAGGTAGGCATTTTGATTTTAAAACACAACACTAGTAAAAACTCTTTTGAAAGAAAAACACATTGTTTTAAGAACTCTTTTCAACAAACCAGTTAGAGGCACTCCCTTTAAACTCAAACAAAGTTCAATAACTGGTTTGAAAATCTTTTGAAAACTCAATTCCAAAAATAGGTCACAAATGAAAGAACTACACCTCAATACAACTCAAAAACCATAGCAGAATAACTCAGCAAATGCAGTGTAAACTGATAACGTAATCACACAAATAAATGCAGTAGAATCAAAAACAGTAGACTCTTCCTTTGAAAAACTCTTCAAAGAAAAATATATGCAGTGATACTTAAGTAAAAACTCGGGTAGAGAATTTTCAATGACTCCACCTCAATATGCATAGCACTAATGGTATGCCAACTCAAGCAAACGCAGAAAACTCAATTAACCAGTTAATCAGTCAAGAACACTTATAGGTAGTTAAGAAACACACTAAACAACCTATAAACAAGACTACACACCACTGGCAGAATACAATAACTCAACAATAGTAAAATATAATATATCAAACACTAGATTAAACAATAACTCACCGAAAGATAAAGGTTAGATTTTACCACGGTCACAGACTGGAGACGAAAACCACAATAGAATTGCCGATGTTCACTGTCAAACTAAGAAATCTGACCAAACACTACCGAAAAATCAGAAACCACCCAAACAACTCCACCGGAAACTGAGAGATACGACCCGGAGTCGCAAATCAACACTGACAATCGAAGTTCTCGCTAGAATTACCAAACCACCATCGATTTGCTTCAAATTCTATCGGATAAACATAGACCACCGCCGGTCAGCTCGCTCCACCAAAAAGCTTCAATCACCAGCCAAAAGCACTAGTCGAAACCCCCAAATCGCCGATAACGCTGAACCCACCACTCGCGGCTAAGAAACTACCGCCGGAAACCACCTCCACCGGTCCACTCGAAAATTCTCACCAATCTCAGATCTACACCATGGAACACGAAAATCGCAGAGAATTGTGGACTTGAAGAAGGAATTTTCAGTTTGGGGGAGAAAACTCTAAGATTTATACTTAAAAAAAAACCAGATCTCGTTTTTTTCTTTTTCACAAAGGAGAACTAAAGACGATTTTTTCTTTTGAAAGGAAGGTTCTGATGCCTTTTGGACTCAAAAAGGAAAAGAAATTTCATCGTGCACTATTGAGGGAATTGACTTTTCAAAAGCAATGTTTAAAAAGCCACAACAAAGAAAATTTCAGAATCAAAGAAATTTTTTTCTTCTCTTCGAAAAAAAAAATGAATCAATGAAAAAATTTTAAAACTCGGATCAACCTAGCTCTAATACCACTATTAAGATTTAAACGAATAAAAACACTTTTAATCGAAAAACACTATAAACAAAAATAAAATAAACACATGGATTTGTTTTGGCCAACGGCCCCGTAGTTCGGATTTCTCATACTCTGCGTTGAGCTCTACACTGATTGTGGTAGTTGCTCAAGGATTCCACTATAAAGAACCGATAGCAAGGTATTACAAGATTCTTCAATCAACACTCTCTATATAACTTACGTTCCTCGAACGCACACAGATCTCGAAGAAACTATAATACGGCTCAATAACACAGTATATGACTCTATAAATTACACCCATAAGCAATTGCAATAAAGCTTCTTTTAATGTATCTAATTTCAAACTTAAAAATTTATACCTATTTTGTCTGCAATAAAGTTCTCACTTGATAAAATGAAATACTAGTAATTATATGGTGGCACATATATTTGACTCTTGTGCAATTGTTTCTATAGAGTGTATGCCCGTTGAGTTTTGAAGCCTATTTACATCTAAAACAAAAATAATAAAATTTGATGCAAAAATAATAAAATTTTATGTGTATATAGTAAATTTGATAGTTCATAAAAAAATTGTACCTTTCATAAGATAGTTCATTTTCACCATCTCGACTTCAAGACGTTATAGTGAATGTCACTTGATTAATTTTTTTCCCAATTTTAGAAGATATATATTGTAGGGTTTGTTCGTTTGGGTATATTTCAAATCTGAAGAAGTTATATTATTGTTGAAGGGTCCCACTTCTGCTGTAATTGGGTCTACACTGTTCTCAACAACAAAAACAAATATCCGGGCGTCCCAATTCTACCCCTCTTCACATTTCAAGAAAAGAGATGCACACACCAGTAACTCACACGAAATCTGGACCTGAGCTCCCCTCCTCCACCTCTCCGGCAACCTACTACCACCGGCGAGAACGGATCTGAAGGCAACCAAAACTGGCCTACACATCACCAAACACAGCTGGGCTCGTGCACATCTAGCTCTCAAAAGAATTCGATCTCCGCCCCTCCGTTAAAAGCTGCTTGTGTCAGCGACCACCGTTCCTACGGGGACTAAAGGAAGAAGGCCTTTGATGAAATGCCCCTACACCAAAGGTCGCCTGTATCACCATCGGTACAATCTCCGGCGACACATACACTACAACCTTCGGCAGCGAAAGGTAAAGATTATCCACGCATAAGGTTAGGGCTTTCAGAAATTGGGGACTGTCTCTTCTTTTCCGTCAAGTTTCGAAGTATGTTGTGAGTTCAACGCCATTGATTTGCTGTGACGGGTTGAATTTCTGAGATTTTTTTTGATGTTTTGTGGAGTTCAAATTGCTGCAATTGGGTCGGTTTTCCATTTCATATTTTATGTTTTGATAAAATATTTTGGATTTATTTGGTAAAACACTACACATTATTCTAATTGAACGAAAGGGAAGGATCTATAACAGTATTCTTTCTTCGAATTAGCCATCTGGTTCAATGCATTTCCGTAAGCATACGAAAAAAAGACCTTTTTTTTTTACTCAGGGTATTTGATACTTGTGTGCATATCCCAATTTTTCCATTTCCAACCTTAGGTAAAAATCTTCTTTTGCCTAATTTTTTATCTGTTTTTGGTATTCGGTTCCCTACAATTGCTTTTGTTCTTCTTTATGTTTCTACTAATGGATAGCTGATGCTATACCATTGGTGTAGTCCTAGGGTATGTCAAATAGAAACGGTTTTTGGTTTTGCTTAAAATCGAAGGTTCAGACACAGAAGAAAGCACATGATCTTCATATTTGAACATCTAGTACTTGAGTATTCAGACGCCCAAAAAATCCATACAAACTATGTTTGGATCACTTGCTATCAAATACCCAATCACACTAGTTTGTTATATTATAACGTCAGGAACTTTCACTTCTGTGCCTTTTTCTTTGTTCATTTTCGTGAGTAATTTCGTGCACTTTGCTCTGTTTCATAGATGTTCGTACATTTGCTTTGTTGTAATGGAATGTTGATAGGAATTATGCAACTTTTTTTACCTGTTTTCCTTCCTATAAATTACTGGTGCTAATCACCTTTCCCTATAAAATTGAAGCATTTATCTGAATTATTTGTTGCTTTAGAAACCAACATTGCAATTACATCGTAAGACGATGCGATATGTTTGCATTTTATCCCACTTCCATGCCATGTTTAAACTTTTTACACTGCAAAATTACTGCTTATGTCAACAAATGACCTTCATCCTGTCCTAATTTTGTTATCATGTTTTTTGGCCTCTCCTATAGCTTCATATGGATGCGCCGGCCCATCTATGAAGAAGGGGAAAGGCAAAAGGGTCAGACACGGTGCAAATGGCTGACAACACCACAAACATATTACTCGACCTTTGCATTGAAAGGGTTAATCTCAACGGAGGGACAAATAAGTGCTTGACCGAGGACTCGTGGAATTACATCAAGGCGAAATTTCAGCAACTTATGGGTTTGCCTTACACCCAAGAACAGATGGACAAACATCTGAAGCAGACGCGCCAAGAATACAGCCAAGCGTCGATGCTTATGAACTGGACATGGACCACTACGGACATGACGAGGGGGATGATAGAACAGGATGACAATTGGTGGGCGCTACGAGTTGCGGTAAGCCATCGCTTGATAGTTGTTGAAAAAAGTGTGATGTGTTCTTTTAAAATCTGATTGAGCTCGTAGAACCGTTCTAGTTGATTACTTTTTTTGTACGGTTCGATTGGAACAGGTTTAGGAAATGTTATCCAATTCACTTACTGGAAAACATAGCATTTTACAATCACTTTTTAGTACGTAGAACCATACTAATTAGATCATAAAAATTACAATCACTTCAAATGTTTGTAATTTCTTTTGCAGGACCAATTAAGGGATGGTGATGAATGATACATTCATATACATTATGCCCCTATGAACTAGCGTTACATGAAATACTGTTTGCATGATGAATGGAGAAATGCCTGCGAATGACATACTACTTCCTTGAAAATACTGGGAAGATGCATAGAGTTTCGCTGCTGGAACGATGTACCACTTAAATAGAATGATGTATTGCATCTGTTGTGGTTGATGCACCAATTTTCTCTGGTGGACTGATGTATTGCTGGAATTAAGATGTTTCTCTGCTTTTTTCTATAATGTTCTAATACTTGTGACTTGAAAAGTTTAAATATTTGGGGGCCCTAGTAATTGGCTGTTTTTTCTCCCTACGGTGGTTGTCTTTTACAACACAAAATGGCTTGTTTGGTATGGCGAACTCCCCCCATATTCGAATGCATTATGGTGTATTCCAATGAATGTGCCGGGTATTGTGTACCAAACCTGGTTTTACTATACGAGCTCTCAAACGGTGACTGAATTTGGGGGTGTTGATTCAAATTAATGTGCAGTTATATTTATGGCTCATCTATCTTCTACCATTTTTATGTTCCTTTTACATAGCCGTGATTGCAATAAATTTGTTTGCTGAGCTCATTTCATGTCCACTATTATGTCATGAAACATCCTATCAGATAATTTCTTGACTGTTAAAGAGGTGCAATTTATTTCACCAGTTATTTTTTGAGAATTACCAGATGTTCTTTAACACTTGACATTTTGCTACAGGAAAAAAGAAATTTACGGCCGGTTCAGTTTGCAGACATGAGAAAATACATGGGCAAGTGGAGGGAATTCTTTGGATCAAGGTACAACACTGACACCTACTATGCCACGCCGACCACGTTTTTCCTGCGTAGTAACTAAGGCGAAGAAGCAAACAGTGATGGGCAAGGAACCCAAGTCCACGGCAATTTCAGCACTCCCATTCGGGAGGGCCGAGGGGACACTTTCCCCATGCCGCAACGTTCCTCTAGCTCCGGGAAACATAAGAGTGCGACATCCGGTGGTTCTGGAAAACGAGGTAAAAGCGATTGCCCCGAGATGTCGCATAGTCAAAGCAAAATCCTATCTGTTGGAGAGCGAATGGTAGACAAGATGGCAAACCGGCGTGTGTTTGACGAAGCAAAAGCTGCAGCCACAGCCGTGCCTAGCTTGCGAGAGTGCATGAACGAGGTGCTTGCCTCAGGCGTCATTGATCGTGAGTCTCAGTAGTACCACCGCGCTCTCAATTTCCTTCGAAGTGCGGAGAACAGAGACGCTTACAGCTTCGGGCCCGACGTTTATAGCCGGGTCGGTTACCTTTTACATTGCCTTAATGATCCAAATCAAAGTTCGTGAAAGTAGTGAGCAGCCTGTAGTAGTAAAAAAAATTTGGAACCTCCCAATCGACCATGGTTTTGTATGTATGTGTGCACCTATTTTCACGTTTGCCAAGGACTACACCCAGTCGACTTATATGTATAATGTATTGCTCGTGTTCAAGGATTTGTGAATAATGGGAGTTTTTTTACATGCTACAATTTTTTATGGTTCTATTTTGATGTTGCTGCCAATGTGCAAATTCATCCTACCAATTCGAATGGGAATGACATGACACTCCACTGGTATAGCAAAGAAACAACACACACAACTTTCACAATGATCAATTTGGTTCAAACATAGCGTTGGAAAGGATTCATAAGAGTTATAGCGAGAACACATGACTGGTTTTATTTTAGAAGCTCCTATATGGAATTCACGTTACCAATTTTTTTGTAGAAATAATGACTTCATAGGGTACATACCAAACTCAAGCTACCACAACATATTTTTGTATTCTTTTTCTTAGACCTTCCCCCCATACTTCCAAATTCATTGCTCCTTGCATAGGATGAAAATTAGGATCCTCACAGATCACAATTCACATTCATGGCCTCAAAAGGTGAGCTCCTGATGCACAAAAAAAAAAAAAAAAGAAAGAAAGAAAAACAATACAGAAAAAATGAGACAAAACGAGAACTCAAAACACGGTCGCCCTTAGTTGTTCATCATTGACACAGCAACGTTATGTGAGCTCTTTAGTTGCGCTATTTTCTAAAGTCAATCAAATGTAGCGTCCTGATAAGTGCTAGAAAAGCACTTAAATAACTCTTCTATTTTATGTATTTGTGTGTTTTATTAGTGTTATATGTTCTGTTTTATGTGTTTTTCCTTTATTGTGGTGTTTAGGGTCACAAAGAATCGAAAGGAGTAAAAAAGGATGAAAATCGAATGAAAACGGAAACTCGGGACCAAAAAGGCAAGCGAATCAAAGATGGAGGACCTCCGATGCAATTTTATGAAAAGTTGTTTTTACAATTTTTCTTGTACCAAAGTCGAAGAACGTCAAAAGAGGATTCCCAAACTTTTTCCGGATCTCAAATCGGAGTTTCCTAGCGAAAGTTATGGCCATTTGAAAAAAAAGGACTAAAAGCGTCAAACCCAAAACTGGTGGGGACCAAAGTGCCACTTTTCAAAAGTCGGGGGACCAACGTGAACGTTTCACAAAGTTGGAGGACCACAATGCAATTTGTCAAGGACCAAAATGAACAACATTCAAAAGTTGAGGGACTTGGTGTGCAATTTCTGGGTGACTCGGGTGACTCGAGTCACCGCGCATGTGATCAGTCGGCGCCGCATAGTGACTCGAGTCACGCCCGATCATGCTCGATCGCGCCGCAAGTGACTCGAGTCACCGCCGCAAGTGATCGAGTCACGCAACCGCCCCTGGTCTCCCGTTCGCGGTGACTAAGCGAATCGCTGCGTGACTCGAGTCGTATGGCGCGACTTCGAGTCACGCCGACACCACAACAGATTTTGACCAATGGACTCCACCGCCATAAAACGTGTTTTTGGTATTTTCTTGACTTCTTAGAGATAAAACAACTTGAGCACACCACAATAGACTCATGAAGGAAGACTTTTATGATTTTTTAATATTTTTTGGTGTAGTATTTTGCCGATAAATAGAGGCATTTCCAAACTTGAATCACATAACTTGTAGAGAGAATTAGCTTGTGATTCTCTCCAACTTTCTCCTCAATAAATTTCTCTTCATCATTTGTTCTTAGTTGTAGCTTGAAAACTCTTAGTTTTTCATATTCCGGCGGAAGTAAGAACCTAAATATAGGTTCGAAAAATCAATCGACGATACTTCGGCCGTGAATATGATTAACGGAGTATTTCTTCTCTAGTTTCTTTCCTTATTTTATTTTTCATATTTGAGAAAGATAATTTCTCATATATTGCAGAGGTGATACATGGCTACTGCGTTATAAGTATTTAACCCGCATATATGAGTAGTTAGACTTCTCTATTTAATTCTTAGCATTATTTACGTAATTTCTATAGTTTGTATATATTACTTGAGATAGTGAAGTATAATCTATCATATAGCGATGGTGATACCCGCTAATATGAGTAGTTAGACTTCTCTATCTAGTTCGAGGGGACGTTGTGTTCAATTATCATGTTGTTATCTTTTCTAACTCTTTGCTAACGCTTTTATCTATTCCTCTACTTCAATTTGTTGATTTGTTATGCTTTTAAACCCGTTTTGAATTTATGTGATTATTGCATTCACTTTGGCCAATTGAATCAATTAATCTTTAAGTTCAAGTTAAGTGCTACGATTGGAACTTTTGATCCGTAATTATCACTAGATTCCAATCCATAGTAGCAAACAAATGTCGTGCATATTTGTTAATAAATCAACTTAGATGTATTAATTCAAGTTTGTGAAATTGATCATCTAATTCAACTCATTCTTCTTGTTCATTTCACACTAGCATTGCATTAAATCCTAAGAACTTGTTTAGGATTATCCAATAGCTAGATGTTAAGTTAAAGAACTCACTTTAATTTAATACACTTAAGGAAGAATTCGTTAATCAGAGCTTCTTGGTTAATTGAGAGTTGATAAATTGAAGAAGGGATAGTATACGTTGTATGGGAAAGATAAACACAAGATGTTGACACAACCGAACCCGAGAACTAGATATATCTTCAATTGTTTCATTTTCATCTCTTTTATTTTGTAATTTTATTTTCGAATTGCATTCAACTTCACAAAACCCCCTTTTCTATATTAATTGATAAAAACAACTAGATCAAACACCGTTCCTCTTGGGTTCGACCCTTACTTACCACTTCTACATTAATTTGTAGTTTTGAAACCGAGTAAGGAAATAAAATAAATTTTGGCGTACTGCGACAACACGCCCAAGTTTTTGGCGCCGTTGCCGGGGAACGGTTAACAAATTTAGTTGCTTTTATTAATTAATTTTAAAAAAATTCTTCTTCACTTGTATGCATAATACCCGATCTACTAATCGAATTCTTGAAAGTTTGATCCGAAATCGAGAAATCCATTCAAGAAGAATAAGACAAGCAAAACAAACCGAACGAGAAATGGTGATAACAACAATGAAAGAACTCTTAAACAAATGGCAACTCCTGAAGTTACTCAACAACCATTGTGTATAACTTTTCCAACCGTAGAAGAAGGTAAAACTTTCGAGCTAAAATCTGGATTGATACATCTTCTACCTTCTTTTCATGGACGATCCGGCGAAGATCCATATCGACACTTGAAGGAGTTTCATGTGGTGTGTGATAGCATGAAACCCCCAGGCATCACTGAAGAGCAAATCAAGCTCAGAGCTTTTCCATTTTCACTAAAAGATGCCGCCACAGATTGGTTGTACACTTTACCACCAGGTTCAGTCACAACATGGAATCAAATGAAGCAACTTTTCCTAGAAAAGTACTTCCCAGCTTCAAAGACAGCAAATATCAGGAAAGATATCTCAGAGTACGCCAAAACAATGGAGAAACTCTTTATGAGTATTGGGAGGCGTTTCAAAAAGCTCATTGCAAGCTGCCCGCATCACCAAATCGATGAAAACCTCCTAGTGCAATACTGTGAAGGCTTATGTCAATCAGGCGAAACATGGTTGATCTGCTAGTGGAGGAGCTCGATGAACAAAACCCTTCTTTGAAGCAAGAACATTGATTTCAAACATGGTGAGAACACTCAACGCAGTTTACAGAGGAAAGCGAACATTCAAGAAGAGTAAATGAGGTACGTAACTCCAATATTGAAAGCCAACTTTCTGAACTAACACATCTTCTCAAACAAATTGTTGTAGGAAACAATCCGCAAGTCAAAGCATGTGGCATATGCACAAATCTAGGACATCCTACAGATGCTTGTCCTATTCTACAAGTGGATAACAACGAACAAGTGAACTCAAAGAAATAATTTCCCATTCCCAAGACAAGAATACAATCCGTACTCAAACACTTATAATCCAGGATGGCGAGACCACCCCAACTGAGCTATGGAAACAACAAACCCCGAGGATTCTTCCCTAACAAACCTCAAGGCCAATTCCAAAGAATAAGGGAATTTCCAACCTCAAGGGCAATTTCAACAAAAACCTCAACAATCGAATATGTCTCGAGGATATGGTGAAAACATTAGCAACTAACACTGTGAAATTTCAACAGGATTCCAAATCGAGCATTCTAAACTTGGAAAACCAGATGAGTCAATTGGCAACTGCCATCAATCGACTGGAAGCACAATCTGGAGGGAAGTTACCATCCCAACCTGAGGTAAATCCAAAGAATGTTAGTGCCATAACCTTAAGGAATGGAAAAGAGATCGAAAACCCTCACAAAGAAGTTTCCACACATGAAGATAAAGAAGAAAAGTTTGAAAAGGAGGCAAGTCCTAACTCTCATATCATTGCTAAAACAATTCCTCCCCCTTTCCCTAATAGATTAGTGAAAACCAACAAAGATGACAAGGAAAAAGAAATTTTGGATACATTTAAGAGAGTTGAAATCAACATTCCATTGTTAGATGCAATCAAACAAATCCCACGCTATGCTAAGTTTTTGAAAGATCTTTGCACTAACAAGAGGAAATTGAAGGGAAATGAAATGATCAAAATGGGAGAAATCGTTTCAGCGGTATTCCAGAAGAAGTTGCCTCCAAAATGCAAAGACCCTGGTATGTTCACTGTCCCATGCACCATAGGCAATCACCATATTGATAAAGCACTTATAGATTTAGGAGCATCCATAAATGTCATGCCTAGATCCTTGTATGCTTCACTAAATCTAGGAAAACTAAAAGAAACTCACGTAATTGTGCAACTAGCTGATCGTACCAATGCATACCCAGATGGAGTCATAGAAGATGTGCTAGTCAAAATAAATGGCTTAGTTTTCCCTGTTGATTTTTACGTGCTTGATATGGCTGATGAACATTCACCTCACCTTACACCTATCATATTGGGACGTCCATTTCTTTACACTTCTCGCACTAAAATTGATGTCTATGAGGGTACACTGTCCATGGAATTTGATGAGGAAAAAGCGAACTTTAATATTTTTTATGGCTCATTGCGCCCTAATAAGACTTGTTCTGTCTTTGCAATTAATTCGACTAATACTTTTGTGAAAGAAATGTGTAAAGTGAATTGCAAAGCTAGCATGCCACATAAGATTGAGCCAAAGCACAATTACCTCATCTCGAAGAAGGAAGCCATGGAAAGAAATGAGACCAAAAAAATTTGGAGAAGAATTCAAGAAGGACTGTTAAGAAATCAAGACACTCGGAGAAGCCATCGAAGACAAAGTGGAGCTGCAATGGATTTGAGGAATCCTACTTGACAAATGAGAACTGTGTCGAGCTAACGACCATAAATAAAAGCGCTTCTTGGGAGGCAACCCAAGCATTTTTCTTTTAATATTTGTATTTTTTTTTTAATTTGTTTACTTTTCATCTAACGTATTAAGGAAGATATTGCTTTATTATCAGTAGGAGGACGATATTTCGAGACTCAATTATTTGGGAAGAGACATGATGGCCCGTAAATCGGTGATTAGCGAGAATTACGGATAATGGGCGAGTTAATTATTGATAAATGACAAATCCGTCAAACGCGTTTTCTCGGATGCCCATCCCAACGCATTTCTTTCAAAGACGCTCTACATGCATGGTTGTCGGTTGAAACAGTGCCCAGTTTGACTATAAATCAAAGATCGTTCTCCATTCGAAATCACAACCATAATCTTAAGTCTCAGTGAGTACTTCTTTCTAGCAGTGATTAGGTAATTTCTTTCTTCTTCACCGTCTTCTCCTTCCTTCTATTTATTTCTTTTTTCTTATAGTATGGACGTGTGTGATATTTTTGTATATATATGTCTTTTCTTAATATTAATTGATTATGTAATTCAAATTTTCTTATTTTTTTTCCTTCTTCCGTATCTTTGAAAATATGGAAGAGTGTGATAATCTACTATGCTTATTGATTTTGATGGTTTTAATCTTATTACTTCAGTGTTTCTTTTTTTTCGTGTGTTACGTAACTAAAAAAAAAAAAAATTATAGTCGAGCCAACGACTATAAACAAAGGCGCTACTTAGGAGGCAACCTAAGCACTCTCTTTTCTTCTACTTCTCTCAAACACTTGAATTTTCAATGGATAACAAATTTTCCAAAATCCACAAGTATTATCAAATCCACTTTGCCTTTGAATGCTTTGAAAGAGATTTACTATTCTAGAATGGGACGGTTAAAAATGTTGATGGAAAAGGAAATGCCCGAGACATTCGTTGGTTGATTGAAGCAAAGGTCCGATTAGGAGGTGAAATGCGACTTCAAGTACTAAATATGCACCAGGGTTAGGCAAAAGTAATTTTGCCAAGAAACGAAGGGCAAAAAGAATGAATGTGTGCTATAAATGTGCTAGATGGCCTTATAAATGCACTTTCGATGGACACGCAACTCAGGTAACCGTTCCATTGGATTTGTGTCCACAAATCGAGAAGATAAAATATGTTTCATTAAGGATGGCACGAGTAAGGAGTCTTTGGATGATATCCATCAAACTCTTGAGACGCATCCTAGTGGAATGGTGCAAATCGAACTTCTCAATCTGTGGAGTGAATTTAAAAAGGAACGAGAACGATATAGTCTTGGGAATCGACTTTAAAGACTCGTTGCCGGTCTATAAGAAAAGCTGGATGGGAAGCCTATCCTCGACTCATAGAAGGCGTTTAAGCCGCTTCTGGACGTAAAACCAGAGGAAGATGTGAGCCACAATCACAACTACGTGTACATATTGTTATTTTTAATTGTTTTTTTTTTTTGTGTTCTTGTGTCAGTTTTTAGTGTGCAAAGTCGACAACCTATGGCGGCTACTACTTCTAGACTTACCATAGGGGAGTTTCCATTTCTTCTCTTTTACATGGTATTTATATTTCTACATTGGGGACAATGTAGAATTTAAGTGTGGGGAGTGGCATATTGTGAGTCTGCGTGTGATTTTTGTGTCTACAATTTTGCATGAGATAGCAACTTTTGAATATGATTGAGCTTAATTTGCGTGATTTAGCTAAAGCTGGATCAGAAAAAAAAAAAATCAATTTGTTGTGTTCTGTTCTTCTCTATGCATAAATGGCTAAATTACAAACACGTTTATAAGGTAATTTACTATCATTCTCTGGAACACAAATTGAAGGTTGAAAATGTTGATTTTTTCTAACTTTCTAGACCATAGTAAACTAACTTTTTCTTTTCTTTCTTCTATCCATTCGTCTGCTCAAAGTAACTTGGAAACATCAATTGTTAGCAAGGCGGAGTTATAATCGCATGGTATCTGTTTTTGTGAATGTGTCTTTTATTGTGAGTTTAAAAAGTTTGGAAAAAGCACCGACCTATACCGAGAATGAATTTTACTTTTATGTTCGAAATAAGGAGAGGGACCACAGGAAAGAGCTACCTACCTCAGAGTGTGAAGCCGTCACCTCGAATGGGTGAAGAAGGCTGCCTCCAATGAAAGGGGTAGTGTGAAAGCTACCTGTGGGGTAAAAGCTGAAAAGAAAATTGCAAAACTCTTCTTCTTTTTCTTCTTCTTCATAAAAAAAAAAAAAAAGAGAAAAAAAAAAAGAAAATCGCAAGAAATGTGATAGTTACCCAAGTGTGAAGTTTGATAAATAAATTCCCTCAGTGGTTTGAAGTGCCCAAATCTAAACACTCTTTAAATTGAAGACATATTTGCGATAAAACACACGCTATGCCCTTTTTTTTTTCTTTGCGGTGCTAGCGGTTGATGATTTTTGGTGAATGAGTAATTTTTAGGATCCATGGGAATCATTGTAAAATAAGAGTGGGATCACGAGATGAAAGGAAATATTTGACCATTTGGTCAGGATTTGGATAGAACATAGTAAGCTTTCATTTGGTTCGATTAGTGATGGGATGATAACCTTAATTGCACACACTCACAAGCCATTGTGTATTTGAGAAGAAGTGAAATTTTCATGGTTCGGGAGAATGTTTATTAAGCAAGTCACTATCTGTAGTTGGATGTCAATGTTTAAAGTTGTTTATCTCATGTAAAATCGGTGTGTTGTTTGGTATCATATGGGTTGTTGTTCGAGGGCTTAACGAACGTCTAAATGTGGGGAGTTTGATAAGTGCTAGAAAAGCACTTAAATAACTCTTCTATTTTATGTATTTGTGTGTTTTATTAGTGTTATATGTTCCGTTTTATGTATTTTCCTTTATTGTGGTGTTTAGGGTCACAAAGAATCGAAAGGAGTCAAAGGATGAAAATCGAATGAAAGCGAGCTTCGGGACCAAAGGCAAGCGAATCAAAGATGGAGGACCTCCGATGCAATTTTATGAAAAGTTGTTTTTACAATTTTTCTTGTGCCAAAGTCGAAGAAACGTCAAAGAGGATTCCCAAACTTTTTCCGGATCTCAAATCGGAGTTTCTAAGCGAAAGTTATGGCCATTTGAAGAAAAAGGACTAAAAGCGTCAAAGCCAAAGCGGTGGGGACCAAAGTGCCACTTTTCAAAAGTCGGGGACCAACGTGAAACGTTTCACAAAGTTGGAGGACCACAATGCAATTTGTCAAGGACCAAAATGAACAACATTCAAAAGTTGAGGACTTGGTGTGCAATTTCTGGGTGACTCGGGTGACTCGAGTCACCGCCGCGTGATCAGTCGGCGCCGCAAGTGACTCGAGTCACGCCCGATCATGCTCGATCGTTGCCATAAGTGACTCGAGTCAGCGCAAGTGATCAGTCACGCCTACAACCGATCCCTGGCCTTCCGTTCAGCGCGGTGTGACTAAGCGAATCGGCGTGACTCAGTCGGCCATGGCGACCAGTCGCGCGACACCACAATGATTTTGACCAGCGGACTTCCACGCGCCATAAAGCGTGTTTTTGGTATTTTCTTGATTTCTTAGAGATAAAACAACTTGAGCACACCACAATAGACTCATGAAGGAAGACTTTTATGATTTTTAATATTTTTTGGTGTAGTATTTTGCCTATAAATAGAGGCATTTCCAAACTTGAATCGAAAACTTGTAGAGAGAATTAGCTTGTGATTCTCTCCAACTTTCTCCTCAATAAATTTCTCTTCATCATTTGTTCTTAGTTGTAGCTTGAAAGCTCTTAGTTTTCATATTCAGTGAAGTAAGAACCTAAATATAGGTTCGAAAAATCAATCGGCGATACTTAGTAGTGAATATGATTAACGGAGTATTTCTTCTCTAGTTTCTTTCCTTATTTTATTTTTCATATTTGAGAAAGATAATTTCTCATATATTGCAGAGGTGATACATGGCGTTACGCCGTTATAAGTATTTAACCCGCATATATGAGTAGTTAGACTTCTCTATTTAATTCTTAGCATTATTTACGTAATTTCTATAGTTTGTATATATTACTTGAGATAGTGAAGTATAATCTATCATATAGCAGTGGTGATACCCGCTAATATGAGTAGTTAGACTTCTCTATCTAGTTCGAGGGGGACGTTGTGTTCAATTATCATGTTGTTATCTTTTCTAACTCTTTGCTAACGTTTTATCTATTCCTCTACTTCAATTTGTTGATTTGTTATGCTTTTAAACCCGTTTTGAATTTATGTGATTATTGCATTCACTTTGGCCAATTGAATCAATTAATCTTTAAGTTCAAGTTAAGTGCTAGGATTGGAACTTTTGATCCGTAATTATCACTAGATTCCAATCCATAGTAGCAAACAAATGTCGTGCATATTTGTTAATAAATCAACTTAGATGTATTAATTCAAGTTTGTGAAATTGATCATCTAATTCAACTCATTCTTCTTGTTCATTTCACACTAGCATTGCATTAAATCCTAAGAACTTGTTTAGGATTATCCAATAGCTAGATGTTAAGTTAAAGAACTCACTTTAATTTAATACACTTAAGGAAGAATTCGTTAATCAGAGCTTCTTGGTTAATTGAGAGTTGATAAATTGAAGAAGGGATAGTATACGTTGTATGGGAAAGATAAACACAAGATGTTGACACAACCAACCGAGAACTAGATATATCTTCAATTGTTTCATTTTCATCTCTTTTTATTTTGTAATTTTATTTTGAATTGCATTCAACTTCACAAAACCCCCCTTTTCTATATTAATTGATAAAAACAACTAGATCAAACACCGTTCCTCTTGGGTTCGACCCTTACTTACCACTTCTACATTAATTTGTAGTTTTGAAACCGAGTAAGGAAATAAAATAAATTTTGGCGTACTGCGACAACACGCCCAAGTTTTTGGCGCCGTTGCCGGGGAACGGTTAACAAATTTAGTTGCTTTTATTAATTAATTTTAAAAAAATTCTTCTTCACTTGTATGCATAATACCCGATCTACTAATCGAATTCTTGAAAGTTTCGATCCAGAAATCGAGAAATCCATTCGAAGAAGAATAAGACAAGCAAAACAAACCGAACGAGAAATGGCTGATAACAACAATGAAAGAACTCTTAAACAAATGGCAACTCCTGAAGTTACTCAACAACCATTGTGTATAACTTTTCCAACCGTAGAAGAAGGTAAAACTTTCGAGCTAAAATACGGATTGATACATCTTCTACCTTCTTTTCATGGACGATCCGGCGAAGATCCATATCGACACTTGAAGGAGTTTCATGTGGTGTGTGATAGCATGAAACCCCCAGGCATCACTGAAGAGCAAATCAAGCTCAGAGCTTTTCCATTTTCACTAAAAGATGCCGCCCGAGTTGGTTGTACACTTTACCACCAGGTTCATCACAACATGGAATCAAATGAAGCAACTTTTCCTAGAAAAGTACTTTGACTTCAAAGACAGCAAATATCAGGAAAGATATCTCTGGAGTACGCCAAAACAATGGAGAAACTCTTTATGAGTATTGGGAGCGTTTCAAAAAGCTCATTGCAAGCTGCCCGCATCACCAAATCAGTGAAAACCTCCTAGTGCAATACTTCTGTGAAGGCTTATGTCAATCAGACAGAAACATGGTTGATGCTGCTAGTGGAGGAGCTCTGATGCACAGCAACTCCTTGCAACGCCTCCACTCATTTACAGGAATCAAGTGACTCAATTGTGCATTTGTGCATTATAGTGTATAACCCTTTTACGATTTCTTTGTTAATTATATATAAGATAAGAGCCTAGAATTGAAAGGGAAAAAAAAGAAGGAAATTGAACAACATATCAAACCTATTAGACAAAACAACAATCGAGGTCTGAGAACAAAGTCAGAATGTCCTCGTATACTATAGTGGCAAGTACGATAGAAGACAAGGTGTACATTTGATAGGAGTTTACTAAAAAGGTTAAAGTGATTGAAATTTAAAAAGAAAAAGTTGGGAAACGTGATTTAGAAAAAGGAAAAAAATAAAATTTTAAAAAAATAAAATAAAATAGAAAGAAAGAAAAGGAAAAGAAAGAAATAATCTCAAAAGGTGCTCCCATGGAGTAGGCGCTTGAGGCCAATGCCTCACTTGCCTCAATAAAAGGACCGCCTTGATATCAATATTAAAATATCAACATTTCGTTCATTGATGTTTCCCTTTAACATTTAATTCAAGCTAATGTCACTTTCATGGATCATCAATCTTCATATGTCGATAACTCTTGTAATATTTAGCTCCACGTTGTGAAATCTTTAAAAAATATCAATAATATGTGATAGAGGAGGATAAATGATGGCTATATAAAATAAAATGCTTTGAGATAGTGAGTTTAAATATAGTTGAGCTTTACGTTAGCTCAAATTAGACATGAACTCAAATTTTTGAAACACGCACAATATTTAATTACATATTGTGATCAATGTAAAGAATTATATTAAATGCATGTAAATGTTATATAAGGTGCATGAATTAGGTTCCTGTTCTCTAGTTATATAATGTGAACTAACGAGTAAACTAAAGAAATAATAAATACATACATAATTCGTACCACTAACCTTTTTAAATAAATGAATTTTATTTTTTATTTTTTTATAGTCATTTATAGTTATCCAATCGGTTATATATTCCTCCATCTCACACAATTCATTTGATTTAATTATTTATTCCTTACAAACAGTAATGTATATATGTTAACATGTACATGCATGCGTAATTAGGTTACTTTAATAGATTTAGTTGTGAATTTAAAAATTTATGAGAGTATCTTTGTAATTAATTAAACATATGGGTAAAATGGGAAAAAAATGATTCCCACGACAAACCACTTAATATACTAGTAAGAACCACATGTGTTGCACATGATACACAATAATATATACTCCCTCCGTCCAAAATATAGGGTCAGCTTTGTGTTTTACGAATTAAGAATAGTATGAGAAATAACAATTATGCAAATAAATTTTCTAGAATACCCTTATTTAATTTATACTGTGTATTAAAAGTAGTATTGGAGAAGACAAAATGAGGGTATAATTGTAAATGAATATAAAAATGGACCATATAATTGGGACATCCCAAAAAGGAAAAATAGACCATATAATCGGGACGGAGGGAGTAAGAAAACACAATCTATTTTTAGTTGTTACTAATGTGCTTAAAAATTGTAAAGAAATATTTATATCACTATATATTTTTAATATCTATTAAAATCTAAAGAGTATACCCTTTTTCATTTCTTACCTTTGAAATATGATGAGTACATGAAATTCAATGTGAACTTATCATATACATTCATTTAAAAATCAATACATAATACTGTACATATATATTAGATTATGAGAATGAACGGACAGATACAACTGTAACAATTGAGATGAAGAAAAGGATGCAAATATTTTCTTTCACTAACTATATGAGAAAATAAGAGATGATGGATTCTAAATATTTATGCTCAGTGATATTAACACGACATAATAATAGATTAACAATTACGAATTTTGTGTGCTTCAAAAATTGTAGCGAAATATTAGCCTCCTGATTTTAAAAATTAAAGAAACATAAGGTTTATGCCCAATTTTACGATACGAATTATCAGTTGAAATATAATAGACTTGAAATTCAAATCTCGACCCATCACGTATTCTTTTGAAAAAGTATGTAGAATATGTATATGTAATTGATTTAAGTATTGAATGGATAAATATAGGATTGAAAGAGTTGATAAAGACAGACAAAAGGACACAAAATTTCCTTTAATCGACTACCCGACAAAAGTAAAGAAGCAAAATTAATTATTTTTTCTCAATAATAGTTAATACTAAATTATAAAAATTATATAAACTAATAAAGGATGAATAAGGATTTAAAAAAATATATGAGTATAGTATAACAAAAAAAAAAAACACTACAATAACATTAAATTTATGTATGCAATTATGAAAATGAGTGAATAAATAAATTTAGGGAAATCGAGGTAAATGAAACGACCAACTAATTTCTGTTTTAATTCATAAAAAAAGAAATAGTTTATAACACTTTATAAATCTATCTAATAATTTATTAGTTAATTAAATTATCATGGACCATATTAATTAAGGGATAAATAAGTAATAAGAAAATGCAATTGAGGGAATTATTGACCAAAAATATTTTTCACCTTTAAACCACTTTTATATAGAAGGAGTATTAAACGTGGGAACACAAGGTTGGGGAGGAAATAATTTCACTGTATTTATTCAATGAACAATGGCTTTTATATAGGCAATTAACTAATGGATAATATGCACAAAATCTACTTACTGGCTAGTGCATAACAGACTAAGCTATTGATTACGAAACAAATAAGATATGCCTTTGATTAAAGACAGGTTCCCAACTAAACCATATAAACTAAGTCAAAAGAAACAAAAAATAAACAAAGGAATAATTTCAACATTCCCTCCCTTAAACTGACAACAATCAGTTTAGCTGCTGCAAAAAAGATTCTTCAAACTTCAAGGTCCAAAGTGCAGATGCCGAGTAATTTTCAGACCTTATTAAATGCAGCCAATTTGAGTGGTTTTGTGAAAATATCAGCAACTTTGTCTTCGCTCGTGCAATGGATGAGTTCAATTTGTCATTGCTTTGCGAGATCTCTTAGGAAGTGGTATTTCACATCTATGTGCTTACTCTTTCCATGAAGAACAGGATTTTTCGAGAGTTTTATTGTTGAATTATTATCACAGAAAATTATTGTAGGTTCTTGGCTCTTGAAATAAAGCTCTTCAAGTATCTTCTTCAGTCATATGGCTTGACATGCACATGAAGTTGCAGCAACAAATTCTGACTCAGTAGTAGATAGAGTGACAATTGACTGTTTCTTTGATGACCATGAAACAGCTCCTGAACCAAGTATAAATACATAGCTTGAACCTGGATAGTCACTATCAGTAAACCCGACCAAGTTTGAATTTTCTCTTTTCTTATAGTACAGACCCAAATTCCTTAGTGCCTTATAAATAACAAAGTATCTTTTTGGCAGCTAGAAGGTGCATTTCAATTGGATTCCCCATGTATCTGCTGATGAGGCTCACTGAATATGTTATATCGACCTAATTGTTGTTAGATACATTAAACTCCCAACTATTTGCTTAAAAAGAGTGTCATCAACCTTCTTTCCTGCAGAATCTTTGTTAAGCTTCAAACCGAATTCTGTTGGTGTGCTTACAGGATTACAAAAATTCATTTGAAACCTTTCCAGAATTTCTCGCACATATTTCTTTTGAGAAATAAAAATTCCAGCAACAGATTGTATCACCTCGATGCTAAGAAAATATTGTAACATTCCAAGATTACTCATTTTCAATTCTGTCATTATAGATTTCTTAAACTTCTCAAGCATAACTCTGTCATTTCCAGTATAAATTAGATCATCCACATATAGGCAAACAAAAAGCATCCTTTCATCATCTTCAATTTTGATAAATAGAGTGCTCATATGGACATCTTCAAAAACCCTCTTTCAAGAAATATGCATCAATACGGCTATACCAAACTCTTGGAGCTTGCTTTAGACCATATAAAGCCTTTTTCAACCTATACATCGTATGTTCATTCCCTAGCTTCACATAACCAAGGGGTTGAGTAACATATACCTGTTCTTGGAGGTCTCCATGTAAAAATACCGACTTTACATCCAATTGGAAAATGAGCCATCTATTTTGAGCTGCCAATGCAATCATTAGTCTAATGGTATCATGCCTCGCAACTGGAGCAAATACTTTTTTGTAATCAACCCCAAACTCTTGTTTATACCCCTTAACCACCAAGCGTGGCTTGTGTTTATCGATTTCACCATTTTCCCTTAGTCTGGTTTTGCAAACCCATTTCACTCCAATGGTCTTTTGCCCTGTTGGAAGCTATGTCAATTCCTAAGTATTATTTTTTTCAATGGCCAAAATTTAAGCATCCATAGCCTTTTGCCACTTTGCTTCTTTCATAGCCTCCTCAAAAGTTATTGGATCACAGTATGAAAATAAGGAAAAATGAATAAATGGATCTTCAGACTGATCAATTCCTGATACTTGATAGTCTTGCATCCATGCTGGTCTCTTTTGAACACGGTGGGAACATGAAGCAGATGTAAGGTCGATATGCTGATTTCCTTCTATTGTTTTTAAAGACTCAGATTGTACAAGAGTCTCATTTTGAGGATCTGCGGCATTAGGATCTTCTGGAACTAGTTCATGAGGGTGCTGTGATTCCGATTCATATTCATCGCCATAAAAATCTGCTGATATTGGCTATCCAACACCACTATTACTGCATGACCATATTCTGTCCTCGTCGAATACAATGTCACGACTAATTACATTTTTCTTGGTGATAGAATTGTACAACTTGTACGCTTTTGATTGATCGCCAACACCAAGAAAAATGCATTTTTCTCCTTTGTCATCTATCTTTCTTCTAGTTGCATTCGGAATGTGAGCGTATGCAATACACCCAAAGATTCGAAAATAATCAACTCTTGGTTTATGACCACTCCACGCTTCCTCTGGTGTCATTGTTTTAACTGCCAAAGTAGGACTCCTATTCAAGATATAAACACACCAGTTTACTGCTTCAGGCCAAAAATCTTTTGGAATTTGACTTCTTTCCAAGATGCTACGTACCATGTTTAAAATTGTGCGATTTTTCCTCTTACCTACGCCGTTTTGCTGAGGCGTGTAAGCTGTTGTGAGTTGTCTCCTTATGCCTTCCATGTTACAGAAATTTTCAAAGGCTCGTGAATTGTATTCTCCTCCACGATCAGTGCGCAATACTTTTATAGGGCTGTCAACTTCCTTTGCAACTTCAGCTTTGAAGTTTTTAAAGGCAGAAAGGTTTCAAATTTTTCCTTCAATAAATAGATCCATGTTTTCCAGCTGTAGTCATCGATGAAGGTAATGAAATACCGTTTACCTCCATTAGATGCCGGGTTTATTGGTCCACAAATATCAGAGTGAACTAGTTCCAAAACCTTTTTTCTCTCCATGATTTATTTTTAAAAAGGATCACAGTGTTGTTTGCTAACAATACACTCTTCACAGACTTTAGAGGGATTTGAGATTTCAGGAAGGCCAAGCACCATATTTTTCTGCTGCTTGCTACAACGTTTTTAACCCACCAAAATTTAGATGCCCATATCGAAAGTGCCATAGCCAAGCTATATTCTTCAATTTTGCTGAGAAACAAGCATGAACACAAGTATTTAAGTATAGAGGAAACATACGATTGCTTGCATTTTAGCTTCAACAATTAATCCTCTTTTTGGATCCTAAATTTGACATCTATTTTCTTTTATGGTAATCTCATACCCTTTCCGTTGAAGCTGGCCAATGCTGAGTAAGTTTATCTTCAATTCTGGAATGAAGAAAACATTTGAGATAATTTCGTCAGAATTATCTCTAACTTTGATTTTTACATTCCATCTTCCCATGACAGAAATGGTAGAGTTATCTCGAAGCTTTACTGTATTTCGAAAACATTTATCCAACTCCAAAAATGAAGACTTCTCACCACTCATGTGATTGCTACACCCAGAATCTAAGTACCATAGATTTTTCCGAGTTTCCTCGTTCACATGGCACACCATGAGAAGAGAAACTTCTTCTTCCTCTTCGTTTTTTTCAATACAGTTTGACCTTTGCCCTCGTTGTTTATTCAGATTTGTACAGCATTCCGAGCAATAATGCCCATACTTGTGACTACTACAACATTCGACCTTAGATTTGTCAACTGACTTTTTGTGATCTGCTGAACCTTGAGTATCACGAGCCTTCCAATTTGATTGAGCCTCAACACCTTTATTCGATTCTTACTTCTGGTGTGTATTTTTCCCTTTCCATCTACCCTTTCCACGTCCTTTTGAGCTCGTAGCTGCCTGCAATGCTTGCTCTTCAATGTCTTGTTGAGTTATTTTATAGTCGTGGACTAGCAAGGAATTTTGTAATTCGTCTATTGAAAGAGAGTCAATGTCTTTAGACTCTTCAATAGAACAAGTTACAAAAAACCATTTAGACGTCATTAAACGAAGGATTTTTTCACAATGGTAGCATCTTGCAGATGCTCTCCATGAATCCTCAACTTGTTTGCAATTGCCATCGTCCTCGAGAAATATTATGAGATTGATTCTCCCAACTTCACTTAAAAACCTCAAATTCTCTGCGAAGAGCTTGGAGTCTGCGCATTCTTCGCCCTTGCATTTCCTTCATATTTCTTCTTCATCGAATCCCATATTTGCTTGGAAGTGTCTTTGCAATGAATTATTTCCAAGATTGAACAATCGATAGCTTGAAAGAGATAGTTCTTTGCCTTTAAGTCCCTCAGCTTTTGTACCTCCTGTTTAGTTTTCTATGCGTCCGTCAATAGAGTTCTGGCTGCTGCTTCGATCACTCCATTTTCGACGACATGCCAATATTCTTTTGACCATAAGAAATTCTCCATAAGCATGCTCCATGATCATAATGACCATCAAAGCGTGGGATTGCAGGTTGTACAAAATTATCAGAGGCCACGGAAAGTTGCTACTGTAATGAAGGAAGTAATACAGGAAGAAAAAAATATTGCTGCTGCAAAATTTCTTTTGGTGGCTCTAATACCACTTATACATTAAACGTGGGAATACAAGGTTGGGAACGAAATAATTTCACTGTATTTATTCAATGAACAATGTCCTTTATATAGGTAATTAACTAATGGATAATATCCACAAAATCTATTTACTGGCTATTGCATAATAGACTAAGCTATTGATTAGGAAACAAATAAGATATGCCTTTGACTAAAGAAACGTTCTCAACTAAACCATATAGACTAAGTCAAAAGAAACAAAAAATAAAGAAATGAATAATTTCAACAAGGAGATTATAGATATGGATTATAATCTAGATATAGATATAGACTTCTTTTGTGTTTGATAGCACTTTTTGACTCTTGGAAATTTCCGTGTCGAGTTTTCAGTGTAGCTTTGCAAATTTCTATCCAGGGTACAGTTTGATAGATTAGTAGCACATACGTTGTGCATTTTTTGTAATTATTTTATGTAATTCTATCAAACCAGAAATAAGTTACATAGTCTTTCACAAAATTAAAAGATATATTAAAAAAAGAAAATGTATTTGCATGTTTGAAAAACTTGGGGAATTATACCTATTCTCGATATATAAAAGGATCGATCTTCGAAAATATTTTTATTGACAAATTTGTCCTTCAATTTTTCCTCTTTAGTCTATTATATTCTTAATTTAAAACCATATTTTTATACATTGATGTTGAGTACCTCTCAAATAGTTTTGATTTAAGTAAACTATAGCTTAAAAAGTTCAATATAAGATTATTTTATTCAATGCATATAATATTTTTCTATAAACAATATATAACTTAATAGATTTGAAAAAATGATATATAACTTAACATATTTATTAATAATTTTTTAAATTTATTTTTCACAATGTTCTGACTTAACATAGTACATGTTTATATAGAGTTTTAAACCTTGACGCATTCAGCATAACGTTTTTAATCGATTTAGGATAAATTACGCAATGGTCCCCAATCTTTCACTTCATTTATACTTTGGCCCTCAACCTTTTTTTTAGACACGGGCCCAATATTTCTAAAATTCGCACTCTTTGTCCAATTCACCTAGTTAACCTGCAGTAGTAGGTTACTAGGCCATTTCCCATTTTTTGTTTAACAAAATGTGTAATTTGGTAATATAGTGTTTACTTTTTACCATTTTATTAGTAAATAAAGAGTACGTTCGTATTTGCAATTTAAAATCTATTGTAAATATTGTATTGAAGTACCTAAATTATTTAAATCTCTTGCACACATATCCTAGCATCTACCTTCACCTACCCCTATCCCCAAAATCTATCCCCACCCCAACTCTCTCCCTACCCCACACCAATCGCGAAAACTTCCCTCTGGTTTTCATGCTAAGAAAGCAATGCTAGCAATGGATTTAATTCTTAAAAACCAGTGTGGTCCTAAATTGATTTTTTAGCATTAAAGCAAGAAAAAAACCTCCGTATAGTAAACATGCATGGTTTAGGGGTTTCCTCCACTAAACATGCTAGGAAAACCTCTATCGAAATGCGGAAAAATATGCTTGTATTTCAACATTAACAGGGGGTTTTCCCTTCGATAAACATGATAAAAAAACTAGGGAAAAATCCCATAGTTTGGCAGCGGCAAGCAAGTGATATCCCCTTGGTTTTCGTGGTTAGTGTAGGGTGGAGGAGGGTTGGAGTGGGGGTTTTCGGGGTGAGGTAGCTAGAGTTTGTTTTGAAATTTTGAATAATTTATGGAGTGAAGTGCAATATTCGCAGCAAACTTTAAGTTGTAATTGAAGACTTATTCTTTATTTATTAACAAAATGGTAAAAGTAGATATTAATTTTGCAAATTACCGCTATGTTATTAAATAAAAATTAAAAATGACATAATAACTTGCTATTATAGTTAACTAGGCAAATTTAGACTAACAACGCTAATTTTTTAAAAATTAGGGGTTGCGTTGTCTAATAAAAAGGTTGGGGACCAAAGTGCAATTTTCCTCTTTTGTATGATTGCTTGTACAAGCCATTAATCACAATCTTTATTGCCATAACCGTTGTTACTATCATTAATTATCACTAACTAATAATTAAATATATAAAAGTGTGGATGCGTAAGAATTTTTAATTTTATACCCCTTCTTCTTTGTATTATTCTTTTTTATATATAACTAGCTGTTTCACCCGTGCGTTGCACAGGGGACAAATTTTTCAACTAATAACATTATTGATAGATGTTAATAATATTAATATAAATTCCAAAAAAATAATTAAAATAAAGAATGAGTTACAACAATAAAATTAAAGAATTTAGCTTGAAACAATTCTATAAAAATTTCAATAGAATTTTCCCTATATTTCGTACTAATCCATCGTGCAAATATGCAAGAAACAACTCGCGAAAATCCATACAACTTAATTTATTATTCTCCATAGAATAGTAACTTAATTATCATTTATACCCGTGCTTTGCACGGGATGATAATTCGTGACAACGCTTGTGATAATATATTACATTTTGCTTATTTCAAGATTAATCTACTAATGTAAATCCAAAATAAAATAATATTAAATATTATATTTATCAAAATAACCATACTAAAATAACTATACTAACATTAGTAGAGCTCATTGTTTTTTCTTTAAAATTATTTTACATTTGATTATATGCAATTATAAATTCTTAGTGATATTAATTATTATACATCAGTATAATGTACGTTATTAAAAATTACTATGTAAATAATAATTTTTAAATGTTAATTATGAAATATAATCAGTATAAAGATATATTATAAAAATAATAATGTAGTGAAAGCAGTCCAGATAGACCCTAAACTATTTCTTCCATGTTGGGAAACACTTATCCTCGTTCCACCCATCTTCATTTACTCTAGGTTGAACAGCGGATGATATAAGAATCTGAACTTCCATTCCCCATCCCTGCTCGTGTCAGCCCACTAGAAAATTCTCATCCCCGCCCACACCCATTGTGATTGTTTAATCTAAGACTTTGTTTTGACATTTTATTTCTTTAATAAATACCTTCTAATCTAAATATATTAAACACGTATATTAACCTATTAGGTATAAACTTACTAATTTAACATATTCGGCATATTAAATATTGAATAATTTGGTATAACATTTAAATTAATTTGGATATGATAAATAAGTCGAAATATATAAGATTAATACTTAAAATATACAATCTAACCGATTATACTTAAAAATAAAATAAAATATCAACAGGAAAAATTCGGTATAAAATAAATAATTCAAAGTAGGTATGATTCTTAATATTTATTTAGGAGATGAAAACTTAGATAAATATTTAACATAGTCGAAAGTCAATTAAAATATTCTAATTGAGTCATATAATTCAAATAACTGATTGAGTCGATAACCAATTGTTTAATAAGAATTCTTAAACTTATTCCCTAATGAAGCGATAGATTGAACAAGAATTATTATATAATTGTTGGTTCAAGTAGTGTCAAATAAAAAATTATTACTATTTGAATACCTATTTTTGGAGCTTGTCACTTAAAAAAATAAAAATAAAAAAGGAACAGATCCTTTGAAACACACGTAATTATACAAAAAAAATTAATATTTTGCCACTAACTGTAACTCAAAAGAAATATCATAGAAATTACAAAAACATATGAAAATCAAAAGAAAAGCATATTTTGAAAAAAAATGATACTGAAAAAGTAAATAAAGTTAATAAGGGACTAATGATCACTCGAATTACTTTACAAGAAGATGTAACAGCCCAATTTTAAAAATCCAAAATCTTACAGGTGTTAACTTAACTTTATTTTAAAATACATCAAAAGATAAATTAATTTCGTAAGCACATTTTCCTTCCCGTAACAATCTAAGTATTTTTTATTATTTTTTATCTTTTGAAATAATTATGTTTCTCCATATTTAGCAATTTAATTAATTTTGATTAATTTTCGTCTAATAAAACTATCTTTTTTTTTCAATGAAAATATATCCAATAAAATCTAAGAAATATAATTAATTGTAATTAATATAATTAAATCTTGTTTTTACCTAATTATTTATAGAAATAATTTATTATTTATAAATAATTAGTTTTTTTACCGCAATTTTAAGAATTGTATGAATATAATTTTAATGATATTTTATAATTAAAAAGATATCTTGCATGTCGAAAGATTTCTTTCATTTTTTAGGAAAAATCTAGTCAACCATGGAAATCTAACTACTTTTAATTATTATTTATTTTTTCATTAACGTTATGTTTCTATTTTTGTAATATAATTAATTTTGATTAATTTTGGTCCAACGAAGCTATGTCAATTTTCGCCAATTAAAATCAAGTCCAATTAAATTATAACAGTATTATTAATTTTAATTGATTGTAATAGAATTATTTGTAATTAATTTTCATTTTTAGCTAATTATTTATGAAAAGAATTAATTATTTTTTCAATAATCATTTTAATATCGGTCGACTTACTTTACAATAAGATGTAACACTCCAATTCTAAGAATAAAAAATCTTATAGGCGCTAACTTAACCTTATTTTCAAATACGTAAAAAGAAAAATTAATTTTGTAACAACATTTTTCTTCCCTACAGCAATATAATTAATTTTAATTATTTTTCATTTTGCGAAATAATTATATTTCTCCCTTTTTGGTAATTTAATTAATTTTGATTAATTTTCGTCTAATAAAACTGTCTCAATTTTCATCCAATGGAAATCTATCAAATTAAATCTAAAAAATATAATTAATTGTAATATAATTAATTCATGTTTTAGCTAATTATTTATAAAAATAATTTATTATTTCTAAATAATTAATTTTTTAGCCGCGATTTTAAGAATTATATGAATCTAATTTTAAAGATATTTTGTAATTAAAAAGATATCGTGCATGTCAAAAGATACCTTTCATTTTTTTACGAAAATTAGGAAAAATCTAGTAAACCATAGCAATCTAATTAATTTTCATTGCTATTTATTTTTTAATTAATGCCATTTTTCTATTTTGGCAATATAATTAATTTTTATTAATTTTTTTCCAACGAACCCATCTCAATTTTCGTCCATTGAAATCAAGTCCAATTAAATCGTAACAGTATTATTAATTTTAATGAATTGTAATAGAATTAGTTTTAATTAATTATTATTTTTAGCTAATTATTTATGAAAATAGTTAATTATTTCTAAAATAAACATTTTAATATCACCACTTTTAAGAATTGCATGAATTTAGTTTTGTAGAAATCTTGTAATTTAAAAGATATATTACAATTTAAAGGATTTATTTTTCATTTTTTAGGAAAAACCCGCAACAATTTAATGATTTTTTTAAAAATTAATTATATTTTCCCTTTTAACAATGTAATTAATTTTGATCAATCTTCGTCCACTAAACTCATGTCTAGCTAAATATTTGCAATATAATTTATTATTTTAATTAATAATAGTTTAAATAGTTATATTAAATTTTTGTGTTTAAGTTAATTATTTCTAAAAAAATACTATTTCCAAAATAATTTGCTTGATAACCATAATTTTAAGAATTATATGAATCTAATTTTAAAAATATCTTATCATAGAAAAGACATCTAAGAATTTAAAAGATAAAAATATATATTCAATTAATTAAAAAATCAATTAATGTTACAATTGAATGATTAATTGAAAAAATTGATGTTATACGTTTCTTTTAATTCTTCTATAAAAATTAAATGAATTATAATTTTTTATCCAATCAAAATTAAATCTTACTGAAATCGCTAATTTTAATTAATTTTCATTTATTAGCTAATTATTATTTTTTAAAATAATAAATTCTTTCTAAAATTAATAAAAGGGTCCAACAAAGTTATAAATTTTCATGTAAACATTTATTTTAATTTTTATGTAAAAATTTCATGAATTGTAATTTTTCATCACACAAAAAATTAAATTTTATAGAAATCACTAATTTTAATTAACTTTTATTCTTTAGCTAATTATTTATAAAAATTATTGATTGTTTCTAAAATTGATTATTGGGTCCAACCTAATTTTTAAATTTTTTAGCACAAATTGGGGATCATAGTGGTTGAATTTTGTCTCAAACTTGGGCCAATTGCTAGTAAGTTTTTTTTTTTAATTTTTGTGTAAAACTTTAATGAATCGTAATTTTGTATTGCAAAAAAATTGAATCTTAGCATGATTATTAATTTTAATTAATTTTTGTTTCTTAGCTAATTATTTTAAAAATAATTAATTATTTCTAAAATTAATTAAGTAACAGGTCTGATCTTATTTTTTTATTTTAATGTTAAACCTTTATTTGAATTTTTGTGTAAAAATTTAATCAATGGTAATTTTGTATGGCATAAAAATTAAATGTTAGTGAAAATTGTTAATTTTAAATAATTTTATTTTTTAAATACGAAAATTATGAAAAGACGATCAATTAAAAATTCATTCCAATTCTTGGAACACCCTTATATTGTTCAACACATAAACATATAAATTAAAGATTTGTACGAAAAAATAAAGGAAAATTTGAAATTTGTAATATTTGAAAGAAAAATATATAATATTTGTCCAGGTAAACTAAATTATAATTGATAATAACAGAAGCTAATGAGGTAAAAAATTAAATTTGTAATTTGTTATTGAAGTTTGGATGTTAAAGTGCAAATATAATGAGACATTTCATTATATTTGAATTGTACGAACAAACATCAATTAAGTGTAATAACAAATTATCAAAATTTTTTAATGTTATTACATCAGTAGTCATTAATCTATATTAATATCAATTTATATTTAAGTTAGACACTAATTTATATGTTTACGGTAAATTTTAATATTTTTTAAAAATAAAAATTTATATATTGATAGTATACTTGTTTTAAAGCTTTCATCAAGTCGAGCAAAATAGAATCACAAATTATTATTTTTATATGTAGAAAATGAAAAGAAAAAAGAAGAGGAAATGATAGAGAGAGTATTTAGATATTATGAGATTGGGTAAAATAGGGTAGAAATAATTAAGAAAATCTATATACATTAATATGAATATATTATTAGGGTAAAAAAATAAAAGAGAGTTGGATATATATTAATATATTAGGGTAAAAATAAAGAGAGTTGGATATAGATTAGGCAAGAAAAATAAAAATAGAGTTTGTTTTAAACCGGAAGCAGTTACGACAATAAAAAATATAATAAGAAAAAAGCCTCATTTTCCATATACATAAATTACTCTATATATAGATAGAAGTTTATATTAGGCAAATTCAATAGGCGGAAAAAATTAATAAATAGATTTTTTCCTTTTCTGATACACGGTTTTACAACTATCTTTTTTTTCCAGAAATTCTGATTGGCTGTAGCATTTTGAGCGGGAAAAGAATAAAAAAATCAATTAAAAACATTTTTTGTCCAATTCTTTTTCTATATTATAGATTTTAATTAAAAAATAATAGCATTTCTTATTGGTTATATAATAATAGAGCTTGTTCTCTACAACATAAATTTTTGCTAACTTTTTCTCTCTCATCATTTTCAACCACTCATAAAATTATTTTATAGTTTTTAATATACTTTTCCCAAATTTCAACTACACACTAATACGTCGTTCGAATAAATCAAAATTATTGCCTACAGAACAAGCCCCAAGTCAAAGAGCATGTTGCAAACAACAAATTTTTTTTTCATCGCTTACATGGCGTGTGAGAAAGCACGCTAATGACTATTAGTATCAGCGATTACTACTTACTAGGGATGTGAAGTAACACCTAGGGTGTTTAGTAGTTATGGTCTCGTCCGGCTTTCGTTTTTAAATCCGTAAATTTGACCAGATTCAGCACGATGAGGGGGAGCTCCACTAATTTGGAAAAATTTTTTTGGACACCGTGGTGACAGGTGGTGGCCGGTCAAATCTTTTCGCCAAATTTTGGCCAAAAACTTTGGCCGGCTACCACGGTGTCCAAAAGAGATTTTCCAAATTGCTAAAGCTCCACCTCATCATGTTGAACCTGGCTAAATTTGTGGATTCTAAAACGAATGTCGAACGGGATCGTAATACAAAACACCCGGGTGTTCCGTAAGCTACGGAACCCCCGGGTGTTCTTAAACACTAGGCTACTACTTACTAATTGCCACTAATCACTAAATATACAAAAGTGTGGAAGTGAGAGGATCTTAATTTGGATTTTACACCTGACTTGTTTTTGTTTTTCCTTTTTCTTTTGTTATAAACTTTTATTTAATGAAACGATAATAATTTCACTTTTTGGTCAAGATATTAATATGTGAAAAGCACGTTTGCAAAAGGCATAAGAAATAATTCTTTTTTTAAATCGCTTACATGACACATGGAGAAGCACGTTAGGGCACTATCACTAATCAGTAATTAATATATAATAATTTGGAAGAGGGAAAACCTTTTGATTTTTCATTTAATCCTTACATATTCATTTTTATACCTTACTAACATAAGATACATGTGTTGTACGTGGCAGTTGAACGTTATTTTGAAACTACAAACTATACAAATATGTAAGCATGCTATTATGAAAAGTGAGTATGTCAGACTAGAACGAAAGAGTAGAGAAGTGGAATTTTTAATTGTTGCATTAAACACCTCTATAACATAGAATATTTTTTAAACGATTTTGAATTCTATTGTTAAAACATAAACCTATTTATAAACATGTAGCTAAACTCAAGTGTGATCAAATTCCTTTCCGCAAATGTGGAAATTTTAATTAACTCCAACTCATTATCAATCTTTGATAGTGTAACAATTTTTAAGGCAATAACTCAAGTCTTATTTGAATTATTTTAAGTATAATATTAATAGTTACGATAATTGACAAAGAGAAATATATATGAACATAGTTTTTAGATCAATTTTCCAAATT
This sequence comes from Jasminum sambac, assembly GCA_018223645.1. Classification (NCBI taxonomy): domain Eukaryota; kingdom Viridiplantae; phylum Streptophyta; class Magnoliopsida; order Lamiales; family Oleaceae; genus Jasminum; species Jasminum sambac. The sequence continues at coordinate 8,966,681 of CP073644.1, read as the reverse complement.
TCCAAGTTAAAAGAAGATATAACTATTATTATTATTATTATTTTTTAAATACTACTTCGTTGCCGTTTTCAACATTTCACTAACCATGTAATATATAGTTGTTTAACAATCCTCCATTTTGATGAAACCGTGCAATAGTGGAGGTGACATATCTTCGACTGTCCTATCGATATGGAGATCGGCACTACCCCATTTCGTAATCCTAAAATTGAAATACATGCATATTACTAATTTGCTCAAATTTATTTGATATAATTAATAAAGATAAGCAAATTAATTACAGACTTCCCATCCATTGATGTGTTAAATATCTGGAAAATAACTAAAATCAATATTATTTAATACCATTGGTTCGGCGACACGGGCATGCTTGCGCACCAATTGAGATGCGCTTTTCCGACTACTCCACAAGGTGAAATAACATTACCATATTTGTTCTCTGTTTGTGTGAGAATAATTGAACCTCACTGCGACCAAAGAGGGAATCCACTATATATAGATATAAAAGCTTAGGTTATCAAAATAATAATAATAATAATAATAATAATAATAATAATAAAAACAAAAGGAAATTTTATTGATCAAGAAGCATCAGCTAACAGTACATCAGTAATGTAATGAGCACAAACATTCCACTGGGTAGAACCTAACATAGAATTAGCCGCCCTAGTAATACAATGGGCAATTTGATTCGCAGGTGTCTCAACACTAGCAAAATTAAGATTTAAAAATTTCGAGCCATGTTACGACAATCTTCAATGATCATGCCAACGGGCGATATGTCTTATGTCGAAGTGTGCAATGTTTAGGAGACCACGAGAGCCTCCTGCATCCAACTCAATGGTGATTTTTGTGAGAAATTTGTGTTCCAAGAGAGAGCCTCCCTCATGCCAATAGATTCGTCCATAACTTAGGTCAGCAAAAGTTAATTGATTACAAAAATTTAATAAAATCTCGAAACCTAGTATAATTTTGCAAATTTTGTAAACTCATCTATAATGTGTAATGTGAATATAACATTGCTATAAAATTAATTGCGAACACGAAAACATCGCTCCATTAGACATTTCTTCCCGTGCTAGTTGTAAACACACCACAAAATTTTTTCAAACCTTTGCCAATTCTTAATTCAAAATATTGCTTTTGATTAGTTTGTTTTAGATTCAATTCCTGAGTTTTGACATATAATTTCAAATTTTATATACATATCACCACGCCATCACGAGGTGTTGGCCTCCGAATACAACGACTTGAACTACTTGTTGTCTTCGAACTGAATGCAATGCCCGCCCGAATAGTGTCACCCGAAAGACCGATGGTTGTGAAGCTTTCTGAGATTGTAGAGGGATTGAAACAAATTTTTTTTTAAAATTTTTTTGTTGTTGGTTTTGGTTATGTTGGACTTGTGAAGGAATGTGGAATATATAGGCACACCATGAGCCTTCTCCCTTAATGTCACCATTAAAATGAGGGCTACAAAATTGATGGCCATTATGCTGCCACTAATGGCTATGGTTTCATTTTCTAGCTAATTCGTGTACGCCGGCCAAGCTCATACACAAATGCCAAAGCTAAATTGGTCCTTGATTTTCAATACGATGATTGGTTGCACTTTACAAAATGTTAACCACATTTAAATTGGACCGATTCTACTCCTTTTTCATTTGTGGGATAGCTCCTTATACTTTCCCGATAATATTACTTTTCCTTTATTTTACAATGTGGGACTATACTCCCATTTAAGACTCATCTCAAAATCGCACCCCACTTTCCACTGTGGGATCAATTTCGCATTCACACGTGAAAATCCTATATAATTTCCAATATATATATATATATATATATATATATATATATGTATATATATATATATTGCTTGTTGATATGAAGAAAAAAATCAAGAACAACAATAAAATAACAAACCACTGACGAGTAAATCTTGTGGCACAATTTTAGGTAAATTAACAAAAAAAAAAGGGAATTTACGTAAAACTCTCCACGACAAACCAAGCATGCTAGATATTTTGCTAGAATCATCTAGAGCTTCCACGGAATATTCTAGATAGTTATGTGGAACTTTCTATAGCAAAAATATTGTGTACTTATTCTTAATTTTATCGAGAATTCGGGATATCAACTCTAAGGCATTAGATCAATTCAATCACCACCATCCATTAAAAGGGGAGCACTATAACAGAGGCATAGCCATTCATTTGTAGCCATTCAAGGTTTCTCTATAACTCTACTCTTGTGCTACCCTCTATGTATATATAGATAAGTCTTTTGTGCGTGCTAATAAACCAACTCTTTAGCCGGCTCAACATGGGCAATTTTCATATCAGCTGTGATGATTATGTCAAAATGCTACCTATTGAATCTTATATCAAAAGTTTAGTGAAATTACAAGTCAACAAAATCAATAGCCAACATAGAGAAAACAAGCAACTTCTTGAATCCATAGCTGCGCAATTGGTAGGCGAATGACATGGTATCTGGTGTTGTATGTATGCTCAGGGTTACCTATTTATACTCTTCAACGTAAGATATTTGGTTCAAATGAATTAAAAAATTTTATTATCCCGTAGAATTTAAATTGAAAGTTACCAAATCTTATCCCACAATATCCCAACATCATGTTTTTTATTTCCAACCAAATCTCAACAACATAAATATTTGGTTCAAATGAATTAAAAAATTTTATTATCCCGTAGAATTTAAATTGAAAGTTACCAAATCTTATCCCACAATATCCTAACATCATGTTTTTTTATTTCCAACCAAATCTCAACAACATAAATACTTTGTAATACATGTCTATGTAGAAATTAAGGGTTTCGTATATTCAATTAATAATAAAATATATTACAAAGGCAACTATAAATAAAGAAAATAAACCCTAGACGATAACCTTAACGAAAATATAGACGGCAACCCTAAAAACATAAAAGACTAAACTACCCTTATTAAGCTAAATTCTGAAATATATTCTAACACAACTGTCAAACTCACGATACCATCGAGAGTTTGCCAAAATGTTTACAAAATACGAAAAACAAATGATGCAAACATTATTCTTCTTGCAATCTTCCTACAATGAATCAATAGGGTAAGTACGATGCCTTCACTTGCACGAATTACACTCCCTTCCTGTTAGGGCTAGAATCACTCGGCACTCTCCCTCTATGTAGGGCTCAGACACGTTCACAAGTCCATGAGCTCGACTAATAACGAGTCATCATTGTAGAAACCAAAACAATAATCCAAATGTCACCAAAGTCCCCAAAAATGCCAATTGATATACCAACTACCAAATGCCAATTCCAAATCCACCTGACCAAATTAACAAGAGAAAAGATAGAAAACCAAATGTTCACCAGCCCAATTAAGAAGAAGGGGTGAGAGAGTGTCAAATTCCAATTGCAATCTGATTGCACATCCAAATGCAAATTCTAGGTTTCACTGGGCCAATTGAGAAGGGGGGAGAGAACCAAATGCCAATGTAGGATGGACTGGACCAATTTCAACCTTTGGGGACTGCTTCACAATTCGAATTTCTTGACCATTATGCACCAAATTGAAACACTAGATACTCAATTAAACAAACTCAAAAACATTACGATCTAACTTAAATAAACAAACAAACTACCAAGGATCAAATATGCAAATTACCATTCCAACATCTCAAGTTTCATCACCTTCTTCGTTGACCTAATTAAAGCCTTCCAATAACCGCCACTAACCACTGTCATTACCAACCAATAGCCACCACGACCATCGTCAACTTCTATAGCCTAGTACTCTTCTGCATCTACATCCATTATCATCATGTCTAAATTCCCATCTCAATCGTGCCTTTTTTTATTGCAAGAGTTTTATCCCCATTGTAGAAACTATGGGTTTCGTACATTCGATTATTTGATAAAACACTTTGGGTATTCTCCGGGTAGCTTTGTCTCGGTTTCTCGTATGTCTTCCGTTATGATATTTATGGTGTTGCGTCGGCAATTGGAGTTGGCGGCGGTTGGTGGCGGCAAGTCTTTTTGTTAGGCATTTGATTTGGAACAAGATGTCGACAGATAAGCTGGGAAGAAATTTGAGATTTGAAAGTAAGTTTTGTTAATTTGCATATTTGGTACTTGGTAGTTTTTAGTTTATTTAAGTTTGGTATTAATGTTTTTGAGTTTGTTTAAGTTAGTATCTAGTGTTTTTAATTTTTGGTTTGGTCAATAATGGTCCAGAAATCAAAGTATTGCAAAATCAGTCTCCCAGAAGTTTTGGAATTGCAGATATAGCCTAAGTAAATCTAAAATTGGTCTAGTCCATCCTGAATTGGCATTTGGTTCTCTTCCCCCTTCTCAATTGGTCCAGGGAAACTTGGAATTTGCATTTGGATATACAGTGCGATCTGCAATTGGAATTTGACTTTCTTTCCCTCTCTTCAATTAGTTCGGTGGACATTTGGTTTCCTCTCTTTTCTCTTCTTAATTTGGCCAGGTGGATTTGGCATTGGCATTTGGTAGTTGGTATATGAATTGGCATTGTTGGGGACTTTGGTGATGTTTGGATTATTGTTTTGGCTTATGTGGTGATGAAGTGTTATTAGTCTAACAGATCTGGTACCCCAAAGAGGAGATTTCCAAACAAACAATAAGATCCAAAAACGAAAACTAATAGGCTTTGCCCGGCACGAAAAAAATCTAAAAACAAACAAAAGAACTTTGCCAGTCGAGCGGCACAACGCCGCTTACCGGAGAATGGATGCAATAATAGACTTAACCCAAGACCTAGTTTTACTCTAATACCATGTAGAAATTAAGGGTATATTCGATTAATAATAAAATACATTACAAAGACGACTATAAATAAAGAAAATAAACCCTAGGCGATAACCTTAACATATAGACGGCAACCCTAATAACATAAAAAACTAAACTACCTTTATTAAGCTAATTACTGAAATATATTCTAATAGTCTAAAATGAATAGAGAAATTAGTTCATAATCACGGTCAAATTATTTTCAAAATAAATTTCCAAAAGAATATATAAAGATGATATGCGAAGCTACCCATTTATTTATAGTACTTATCAAGCTAAGATATTTGGTTCAAATTAATCAAAATATGTTATTATCACTACAAAAAGTTAGGTATTTGGGGGCGGCATGTCGTCCATATAGCCCCATTCCTATAGAGCATTAGAGGCGACGGTAGAGCATTATAGGCCATATGATAGCATGTCGCCCACAATGCTCTATAAGGACGAAGTTATAAAGAAGACAACTCGCCCTCTAAAAGTCCATTTTTTTGTAGTGTATCTATATTTATATATATAAAATGAGCATTTTTTCCCGCCTAAATGCATCCTCAATTTTTCCCGCATATTAAATTTGCCTAATATAATCTTCTATCTATATATAGAATAATTTATATATGTATAGAAAATGATGATTTTTTCTTATTATATTTTTTTTATATTAAATCCCTCTTCCCATTTAAAAAAAAAACTCTTTTTTTATTTTTATTTTCTAATCCATATCCAACTTTCTTTATTTTTCCTCTCCCTAATATATTAATATTAATGTATATAGATTTTATTTCATTATTTCTACCATACTTTATCCAATCTCATAACATCTAAATACTCTCTCTATCATTTTCTCTCTTTTTTTTTCATTTTCTATATATAAAAAAATTATGATTCTATTTTACTTGACTTGATGAGAGCTTTAAAATAAGTATATTACTAATATATAAATTTTTATTTTTTGAAAAATTAAATTTTACCATAAATATATAAATTAGTGTCCAACTTAAATATAAATTGATAATTTTAAAGGCACTTAATTGATGTTTGCGTGCAAAATTCAAATATAATATTCTATTCCATATTTGATTTACTTTGAAAATAAATTAAATAAAAAATAATGCTTCAATTTTTTTATCTCAAGAATATATGGTAAAGCTAGCTTTATTTTATGTTTACAACTAAATAATTTTTTTCCTAATTAATATTTAATTATCCAAAATAATAATTTATATATTGATATAGTACTTAAGTGCAATTTCTCGTGTAATTACACAAAATCGAAAAATATTATATATTTGTGATAAATTTCTATTTTATTTTGAATCAGTAAATTTCAAATTTTTTTATTTTTTCTTTCAAATCTTCAATTTATAAGTTTATATGTTGAACAATATAATGGTATTAAAGGAATTAGAATGAATTTTTCACTGGTCATTTTTTCATAATTTTCATATTTGAAAAAAATTATTTAAAATTAACAATTTATACTAAGATTTAATTTTTATGCCATACAAAATTACCATTGATTAAATTTTACACAAAAATTCAAATAAAGGTTTAACATTAAAATCAAAAAATAAGATCAGACCCGTTACTTAATGTTAGGAATAATTAATTAATTTATAAATAACTAGCTAAGAAACAAAAATTAATTAAAATAAAGATTCAATTTTTTTGCGATACAAAACTACGATTCATAAAAGTTTTACACAAAAATAAAAAGAAACTTACGGGCAGTTAGCCAAAGTTTGAGATAAAATCCCACCACTACGATTCCCAATTTGTAATAAAAAATTTAAAAATTACATTGGACCCAATAATTAATTTTAGAAACAATCAATATTTTTATAAATAATTAGCTAAGGAACAAAAATTAATTAAAATTACCAATTTCTGTAAGATTTAATTGTTGTGTGATGAAAAATTACAATTCATTAAATTTTTACATAAAATTAAAATAACTGTGTAACATAAAAATTTAAAACTTAGCTTGGATCCTTTAATTAATTTTAGAAAGAATTTAATTTTTTTGAAAATAATAATTAGCTAATAAATGAAAATTAAGTAAAATTAGCGATTTCGCTAAGATTTAATTTTGGTGGGAGAAAAAATTATAATCTTTATGTATATTAAAAGCATTACTTGTGCCAATTCTGGGTTTTCCGCCTAAATTGTGGCCCAACCTACGGCCCAAGTAGCATTTTCATTACTTAAATAATTACGTTAGTATTTTAACAAGTATTTTATTTATTTTTTGTTTTGTTCATTTATCAAAATCGCTATTTGTTTGGCATATTTTGTTTCTTAATTGCGCATTCATATCTTTATTTTCTAAATATTTAATTATTTGTTATTTATTATTATCAATATTTTTCAGTTAATTCATTAAACTTTGACTTTTAACCTACCAAATCCTTTTTATTTTTATTTTTCTTTTAGCTTTCCCATAGTTTAGGAGCTTAATATTTTATTAAAAATTCTCAAAGTCTAACTACTAAATTTTTCATTGTAATTTTAGATGTTATATTATTTTAAAAATCTCTTTTTTTTTTTTTTTGCAACATATTGTTGTTGTCATTCCACAAATTAACTTAAAACTTAAACAAACATGGAATGTGATACCATATGTGAGTTTTTTTATTGAATGTACTTGATGTTTTCTAACTCTCTAACATTCGATTTATAAGTTTCCTATATGATAGATGTTGCTCACCGCAATATCTATTCATAGTGATTTTTCTAGAAGTTTATGTTTCCCGTTTGCTCAACTAATATTACTAATTTACTTTGATTTCTTAACATTAATATCCATAATTACTTAACATTGAATTCATTTTATTTTTATATATTATTATCAATATTACTTAATTAATTCGTTAAAGTTTAACTGTTTACCTGCAAAATCCTTTTTTGTTCTTCTTTTTATATCTTTTCTTTAAAAGAAAAAAGAAAAAAAATTCACATAGTTTAGAAACGTAACGTTTTATTAAAAATTATCTCAATTTAACCAATGAATTATTTATTGTAATTATTCTAGAAACGTAGAATCCAATTTGATGTGTTATGACTTACCTAACATTTAATTTATCAATTTACGCTATGATAGTACTCGCTCACCACCATGCCCGTATAATTATTTGGTTTTTATTTTTATCAACTACCGTAATTCTATTCTACTATTTAATCTAAATCTAACCTATATTAAATGTATACATTTTGAAAAATGTTTTGATTTTCATATTTATCCTTTTTTATTTGATCTTTTATTAACATAAAGGTCTAATTTTAGTGATAAGCAAATAAATATTAAAATTAAATATTTAATCAATAAAGATTAAATAAGGTTATAGTTAAATAAATATTTAAATTACATATTCTGTAAATTATTTATGTAATTAACGATTGGCTAATCAATCAACGATTGGAATCATACAACTCAATCGTAATTTTTTAACTGCTCTCGCTATCTTAAATATTTATTTAGGATTCAATCTCCTAAATAAATATTAAAAATTCTAACCACTTTAAATTATTTATTTTATGCGATTTTTGCTAGGTTGGATTCTATTTAATTTTAAAAAATCATTGATTAAATCGTCTATTTTAATTATTAATCATATATATTTCAATTTATTTATCTTGCCCAAATTAATTTAAATTTGATATCAAATCATTCAATATTTGATCAAAATAATCTATGAGTTTTTTTTATCAACCACATTAATAATCGTATAGAATTTGAATTATTTAAAATAAACATCTAAATTGATGAGTTTTAAAAAAACATGGTAATATACCGAATGTATTGAATTGATGAATTTATATCGGAAATATTAATATATGTGTTTAGTATGCTTTGAAGATGTTTATTGAAAAAATTAGATGTCTAAAAATAAACATATAAATTGATAAATTTAAATAAATATATTAAATCAGTAATTTTGTATTGAATATGTGAATATGCGTGTTATTATGTTTAGAAAATATTTATTCAAAAAAATTAGATCTTATTAATTCATATTTAAAAAGTGCAAATAAAATTCTCCAATTAAACGATCATGATGGAGCATGGATTGGGATCGAATTTTTCTAGCAAAGTGGGATGGGGAATGTGAGTCCCCATTATATTGCAATTCTTATATCATCCCTTTGTGGCCTCAATTAATTGAGGATTTGGCGAAGACGAGGATAAGTATTTCTGATTAGGATAGAAACGAGGTATTGGAGTCTGCTAAACTGTACCCGTTACATTGCTATTTCTATAATATAGTAGCATGTGTTGATTATATTTCATAATAAAATTTTCAAAATCATTACTCATATATTCATTGTCAATACCATGCATTGCACATGTGTAGAGTTTATATCTCCCGAATTTGTTCAAAATGCAAGTGAAATTCTATCAAAAGTTTTATAAGATGTTTTTCCTTACTTAAACCATGAGAAGTTCAGTACTCGGTGAAGTATTTTTTCTTATTTTATTATAGTATTATAAATGCTATGCACTTAACATTAGTAGAAACAACATATTTGTTATACATATCACCCCGTGCAACGAACGTGTGAAAACGCTACAATAGAAGGGTGAATTGTTGTGTTTATGGTAAATAATGGTCGTGTTTGATTCATGGTATGGAAATTTTTTCTATTTACATAACTCGATTCTATGGCGATTGCATTTGTTCTATGTTAATGTTGTGTCGTATCTAACACTCTTGTAGGGTTGTGCTACGGAAAAACGATGGTTGTGGTGAAATTTTGAGTTGCTCTTGGTTGCTTTTAATTCTTTCGTTATATAATTATGGATTCCATTAGGATCAATATTTTCTTCACAATGGGATGTTGAATAATATTGTTTTACATTTATGTTGATTGTGTTGAGTCGGGAATTGAACATGATAGATTCTTCCAAAATATAATGGAGGTTTTGCTGAAATTTTTATATTTTTTTTTGTTACTTAAATAGTAAGAATTTTTGTACTTTGTTAGGAATTTGTGATATCTTCGATTTTATTACTATCATAATGTTAATACTATAGTTTTAGCATTAATAGGATTTGTATATTTGTTGCACATATCACCCCGTGCAACGCACGGGTGAAGTTGCTAGTTTTGTACAATTTGAATTGAAAATTACCAAAAATATCTTATCACAATCTTTTTTATTTTGTGTTCTTAGTTTTATATTCTGCATATTAATAATATATTTACCAATATTTTATAAATATTAAATTTACATTTAATTACAATATTAATATTATTGTCAAAGCAACCTTATTCAAGGTAGTGAGAAAGAAAAATATTGGGATTGATGTAAACTAAAATCATAAAGCATGTTAGGGAACCATTTTAAAAAATTTTTGTCACTCTTTATCACTTTTTTATCCATTCTTTCTTTATCCTAAATCAATCACATCCACATATCATATCACTTTAACAAATCTCTACCATTTAACTTCACTCATTCTCTCTCCTCTTTTACATTAAAAACCTTTAAAAACCATTAAAAACCAACCCCTATCACCCTTATAATCATTGTAAGCCGTGTTGTCCGATACCATTCACTCATATTTGCTTGCTTGATGACACTTTCAAGTCTTTGAAGACAATTCGCTTGCTAAGCATCTCTTTGTTGCACTTCCATCGCGCTCATCTCTCGGCTAATTAGTTCAATCACAAAAAAAAGTCACAATCAAAAAGACTTCGATCAAATAATCAATGAAAAGATAACCAAAACAAATAAGCTGTTGGTAGAAAATTAAATCATTATCGGCATCACCATCTTGTATCCTTTCACGTGGATACATTATAAATATCAGGAACTTAATAAGAAAAGTCTTCCGAATTAATCTAGAAAACAAAGACGGACGATGATTCACGGAATCGTTTGTCAAGTTGGTGTGGCAGTACCCATAGTAATACCTGAAAGCATAAACAACTAAATCAAGAATCGAAATAATCATGCACCAAAAGAAAGACCTTAGGAGATAAATCAATAAATCATTGAGATAAAATGGGCACAAATTAAATTCAGGTATATGTCATGTTGAAGAACAATAGGGTAAGAAGAATTGGGGAAAGAAAGGAATCAAAGGGCAGAGGATGACGCGAAAGGAAGGGAGTCAGTTGAAGAATTGGAAATAAGCCATACGACGCCGTTGACCATTTTACTAGAAGTTTCTTTAATTTCCTAAACGTCGTCGTTTGTTTGTTAAAAAACGTGTTAGGCTCTTTGCAACTTTCAATTTCTATATATGTATCTGACGAGAGAGAGAATTCAGTTTTGGATCATTGAGCAAGTGTGTTATCTTCCTCAACCTCCTTTCTGAATCTTTCTCCTCTCGAACCCCTCTTTCTTAATTTCAGTTGAATTCTGTTAGTTTATTTCTCTAATTAGCCCTGATTGAGCTCGATTAATATATATTCAGTTTTCACCGATTCATTGGTGTCTTAGATTGGAATACTATCAGTTGAGCTTGTAACATTGGTATCAGAGCGGCGATCTCCGGCATGGTGACTGAGACGAGATCACGGGCACTAATTACAGGGGAGGAGCAGCGAGATACTGCTGCTGATGAACCTAGTGCTGAGGCACAGAATATCATCAAGATCTTTGCAGCTCAGCAGGAAGCGAAATGGGATGTAGCCAATCAGAAGCATGAGTCGCTGGTTGCTGCCCTAGCCAACATGGCTGCGGCTGTTGCAGATCTTAAGAAGGATATTGCTAGTATTGGTGATGGACGTTCCTTAGAGAAGGCCTCGTCCTCAACACTGCATGTGGATGGATCCAATGGGATAATACACGATAAGGTCGATAAACCAGAGGAAGTGGATACTAAAGCTGGCTATGATGGTGTGATTTTATAGGAGCTTAAAATTCAGAATAAGTTACCTAGGATTGATTTTCCCTTCTTCGAGGGAGAAGAACCCATAAATTGGATTAACCAGGCAGAGGCCTATTTTGGCATTTATCAAATGGATGAGAGGTTGAAAGTGGGCATGGCACAGTTGTATCTGAAGGGGAAAGCTCTGAATTGGCTCAGGGGGTTTAAGACCTCTAATCCCACGGCCACCTGGGGTCAATTTCGTGAAGCAATTTGTAAGAGGTTTGCTGAGAAGCTTGGGTTGTAAGAATAGAGCTATTAACTTTATGGTGTTGGATGAAAAAGGAGAAGGGATGGAGGGGGAGTAGGGAGATGATGCAGGAGGAAAGGAAGGCGAGGAGCCCGTCATGGAGATCTCAATAAATGCTCTCGCTGGGAACTCTAAGGTGGAGACAATTAGAATTCCAGGATTAATTAAAGGAAGGAAAATCTCTGTACTTATTGACAGTGGGAGTACTCACAGCTTCATTGATGAGAGTATGGTGAAGGTTTTGAAATGCAAGACTGAAAATACCAACCCAGTGAGGGTGATTGTTGCCAATGGGGAGGAATTAATTTGTAGTGCCAAGTGTAATCCACTCACCTGGGTGATGCAGGGATTGGAGTTTCAGTTCCAGCTTAGAGTTCTCAAATTGGGGGGAAGTGATATGGTTTTGGGTGTAGATTGGTTGAACCAATTTAATCCCATACTGTTCGACTTTAAGAAAGGCAGTATAACCTCTGAGTTAGATGGATCTTCTGTAGAATTGAAGGGAAACAACCTGGGAAGGGCAGCTGAACTTACAATGATGAGTGCAGAGGAAGTTACCAGATGGGCACTTCAACAAGAATATGGGATTATGGCTTGTCTATACTCTGTTGAGGTGGGACAGCTGGAGGATGTCTCTCCGCTTCTAGAGAGGGTGCTGCAGGAGTATTCTGGGGTCTTTAAGGAACCTACAGAGATGCCACCACGGAGATTTAATGACCACCATATTACACTTAAAGAGGGATCCCAACCCTTCAAATCAAGACCATATAGGTGCCCTTATGTAAAAAAGTATGAAATCGAAAAGATGGTGCAAGAAATGCTAGCTACTGGAATTATACGACCCAGTACCAGCCCCTTCTCTTCCCCAGTTTTGTGGGTTAAGAAAAAGGATGGGACGTGGAGGTTTTGTGTGGACTATAGACAGCTGAATCAGATGACGGTTAAGGATAAATACCCCATGCCAATTGTAGATGAATTGTTGGATGAGTTGAATGGCGCCAAATGGTTTTCGAAGATTGACTTAAGGGCTGGTTATCATCAGATAAGAGTGAAGGAAAGTGATGTATATAAGACTGCATTTAGAACTCATGAGGGCCTGTATGAATTCAAAGTAATGCCCTTTGGCCTTACAAATGCACCAACAACTTTTAAGTGCCTTATGAATGAAGTGTTCAAGGAGTATTTGAGGAAATTTGTATTAGTCTTCTTTGATGATATTTTAATATACAACCCAGACCTACCTAAGCATTGTGAACACCTCTCAAAGGTTCTGAAATTATTGCAACAGCATCACTTGTTTGCGAAGAGAAGCAAATGTTCTTTTGGGCAGCCAAAAACTGAATACCTGGGGCACATTATTGATGCCAATGGAGTGTTAGCCGATGCGAGGAAAGTAGAAGCTATGAGGAAGTGGCCAACCCCCACAACAGTCAAACAGCTGAGAGGATTTTTGGGGCTCACTGGCTATTATAGGAGGTTTGTGAAGGGATATGGGAGCTTGGCAAGACCACTGACTGAATTACTCAAGAAAGACAAGTTTAAATGGGGGCTAGAGGCTGACCAAGCTTTCAATCAGTTGAAAGAAGCAATGAGTACAACACCAGTACTAGCACTACCTGACTTTACTCAACCCTTTGTGGTGGAGACTGACGCATGTTATGGTGGAATTGGGGCAGTATTACTTCAGAACAAAAAACCTATAGCATATTTGAGCAAAATCATAAATAGTACTAAATTAGGGATGTCTATCTATGAGAAGGAATTGTTGGCTTTAGTAACAGCTATAAGCAAATGGAGACATTATCTGGAGGGTCACCACTTCATTATTAAAACTGATCATCAATCTTTGAAGTACTTGTTGGAACAGAAAATAACTACCCCTCTTCAACAGAAGTGGTTAACTAAGCTGTTGGGGCTTGATTATGAGATCCAATATAAGAGTGGGAATCAAAACGTAGTAGCTGATGCTCTCTCAAGGAGAGATGAGACTCCTCTTGAATGTAGATCTATTTCCGTGGTGATACCAGTGTGGATGAAGGAAGTTATGGCCAGCTATGAGGGTGACACAACAGCTATGAACTTGATTCAACGGCTCACAATTGATCCTTCCAGTCTTCCTGAACATACCTATCAGAATGGCATCCTGAAATTCAGAAACAGAATATACATAGGGGCTGGTGGAAACATCAGGCAACAGATCATTAAAGCTATTCATGACTCTCAGGAGGGGGGTCATTCTGGTGTTCAAGCAAGCTTACACAGGGCTCAACAACATTTCTTTTGGCCACAGATGGCCAAAGAGATTAAGAAGCAGGTATTGGAATGTGACGTTTGTCAGAGGTGTAAAGGAGAAAGGGTACCATATCCTGGGTTATTACAACCCTTACCAGAGCCCAAATCATGTTGGACCCACATCACCATGGACTTTATAGAAGGACTTCCAAAATCTTGGAATTCCAATAGTATACTGGTGGTTGTGGATCGAATAACTAAGTATGGACACTTCTACCCACTGAGTCACCCATTTACTGCCCAAACTATAGCCAAGGTGTTCCTTGACAATGTATACAAGCTGCATGGAATGCCCCAATGCATAGTTAGTGACAGGGACAAGATATTTCTCAGCAAATTTTTGGCAGAGTTATTCAAATTATTGGGGGCTGAACTCCAAATGAGCTCTGCTTATCATCCTCAAACCGATGGTCAAACCGAGAGACTCAATCAATGCCTAGAGATGTATCTAAGATGCTTGGCTCACAACTGCCCCCGACACTGGATAAAGTGGATCAGCCTTGCAGAGTGGTGGTATAACACCACACTCCATTCAACTATTAGCATAATACCATTTGAAGCTTTGTATGGCATCAGACCACCCCAGTTAGCATTGGGTCCTTACCAGCAGGCTAAAGTAGCTGCTGTCGATGCACTGCTCACGGAGAGACACCAGATGGACCACTACCTTAAGCAGAAACTAGCTCAAGCTAGAGCTAGAATGAAACAGATGGCAGATAAGAAAAGAACTGAAAGGGAGTTTAACGTTGGAGATTGGGTTTACTTGAAGCTGCATCCATATGCCCAACATACTCTTGTACGAAGGATCAACCAGAAACTCGCCACTAAGTATTATGGACCGTATCAAATTGTGGCTAAAAACAGTGCTGTATCGTACAGACTTGCTCTCCCTCAAGACTCGAAGATCCATCCAGTTTTTCATGTATCCCTGCTAAAGAGGAAACTAGGACCCCATTTCAGCTCTGGACAGGCCCTACCTACTTCTTTTAGTGAGCTTGATGAAGAGAAATAGCCTCGGCACATTCTATCTTCACGAGGTGTTAAAAGAGATAAAGGCACAGTTACACAATGGCTGATCTTATGGACGAACTCACCAGTGGAGGAAGCCAGCTGGGAAGATGCTGATTGGGTCCGAAATACCTATCCCACATTTGACCCTTGGGGACAAGTGTCACCTGAGGGGGAGGGTTATCATGGTGAAGAACAATGGGGTAAGAAGAATTGGGGAAAGAAAGGAATCAGAGGGCAGAGGATGGCGCGAAAGGAAGGGAGTCAGTTGAAGAATTGAAAATAAGCCATACGACGCCGTTGACCATTTTACTAGAATTTTATTTAATTTCCTAAACGCCGTCGTTTGTTTGTTAAAAAACGTATTAGGCTCTTTGCAACTTTCAATTTCTATATATGTATCTGACGAGAGAGAGAATTCAGTTTTGGATCATTGAGCAAGTGTGTTATCTTCCTCAACCTCCTTTCTGAATCTTTCTCCTCTCGAACCCCTCTTTCTTAATTTCAGTTGAATTCTGTTAGTTTATTTCTCTAATTAGCCCTGATTGAGCTCGATTAATATATATTCAGTTTTCACCGATTCATTGGTGTCTTAGATTGGAATACTATCAGTTGAGCTTGTAACAGTATATTAAAAAAAAAAACCAAGGAGGAGAGGAAATGAGGTACCTAGGCATTATGTGATATGAACAATCAAATTAAATGGATATTGAGAACACAGATTGTAAGTAGGCGCACCAAAAGTTAAAAACGAATATTCAGAACATATAACTGTCTGCGAAATTGAAGATTGAAGAAAAAGAATCAAGAAAGTAAATCACAATTGGATTAATCCCTATTAATAAATAGTTGACTTGTGTGTACACTGATTGGTGGAGTAAGAGAATCAGAACTTTGAGAGCAGCGACGATGAAATCTGCAACCATAATATCTAGAACATAGACCATCGGCCGGCGATGAAGAAGAGGATTGTGCGGTAATCGCTTATCACTGCTGATGGATGTTGCGGCAATGGCTTTGGTTTTTTTTTTTCCGAATCCTTAATGGCTTTGGTTATTTGGGTGAGCACCAGAATGATTTGGAGATTTTACTCCGAGATTTTAGTTATTCTTGGACCTAATTAGAGATAGGATAATCAAGTAATCAAAGATAGGATAATCACAAATCAAGCTAACTACATGCTAAATTAATTCATTATTACTTAATTATTTTAGCGATTCTTGGAGCATTGTATATACTTAGTCCCGTTCCGATGCCAACACCCCCTTTTTTGGGAGGAAAAAAAGATAGAGGTCGGGTGAGACCCCCCACCATCAGGGGGCAAGTATTTATTATTCATCTCACTTGACGTAGATTCCAAAAAAAAAGAAAGTTAAAAAAAAAATTTGGGCCTGTGACGTGGCGCCCTGTGAGGGCGCCACGTCACCCTTGTTGGCAACATAAGTTGCCAACAAATTGGTAGATGATCATTCACCTGTATATACTTACTAACAAAGTTCACTAATAAATACAATACATAGAGCAATTAATAACATTGCACCTAATCGAGGCCCGAGCTTCTCAAGTTTCTTTAAAAATAATGTGAAAAGAGTACAAATTCAAGAATAGAATTATGCTCATCTCCATTCTTATACTCCCCCCATCCGATAAAGGTAGGCTTCTTTTCATTTTTAGTCGGTCCCATAAAGATGTATCACTTTCCTTAAATATAGTAGTTAAAATATTAAGTTCCTTATATATCCCTATTTAATGTATATTTATCAATAAAAAAGAATTATTAAAGTGTAATAATTAGTAAGTTAAAAGGTATATTAGAAAAATGCTCTTATATTTTACTTTTTGAATAATATTAATTGATATTTTCTGAATCATGATGAAAAAGTCAATAAGCCTATCTTCATACTGCGGAGGGAGTACTAATCTATCAAGCCTCTCAAGTCGCATAATAAACTAAAGTTAAAAAAAAAATCATAGAAAGTTTTCCAATATGAGATCTAAGATCTCTCAAGTCTCAACTCGCATAAAAGAATGGACAACGAAAAAATTCACGCACAAATTTAGCCGACTTTATGAGGTCATGAAACCTGCTTCTGTGCATTAACCGTAATTAATTATCACCAATATATAAAATGGCCAATGGGTACGTGTAAAACATTAGGTTTCCCACTTTATCCATATATATTTTTTTGTTTGTCAAAAATATCCCTTTTCATTATAAATTATGGGAGCCATTAAATATTTTTAATGTGTGTAGTTAACTATCATAGGATGATGTGCGTAATTAACTATTCTAGGATTCTCTTTAGTTTAACTCTTTGACTAGAATATTTGTTGATCAGTAACCAATCTTCCTCTTCTCGATATAACAACGTGATACGAGGGCTTCCTACTCCTTTTGTTTCACCTCTGGGATACTGTATGAAGTGCTTTTTTTTGTTTGAACTCGAGTTCGAGCTCATAAATAACAGAAAAAGAATGCCTTTGAGTTATTTGAGTTGAGTTCGAGTTTTTACTTGAAAAGGAAAGAATTATGAAAATAGAACCTAAATGCATTATTTCTCTCTCTAGGCCTTATAGGAGTCTATTCCCTTCTCTCTCTACGTCTGCATTTACAAAAAGGGAGGGCGAAAGGGCTTACCGACTAGAAAGGCCCAAAGAGAGATGCTTTCCTGCTTTCCTGACTTCAAAGGTAGTGAGCTCGGGTGGGCGAGCAACTCTGAAGCCAATTAAGTGAGTGAAGGCTTGGTAAGGCTTCCGAGTGGTGTTTCAGTATAAAAGGGCCAATGGGTGTAAAACATTCAATTTTCCATTTTACCCCTATAAATTTTTTCATTTGTCAGAAATATCCATATTCATTATAAATTATGGGAGCCATTAAATATTTTTAATGTGTGTAATTAACTATCATAGGATGATGTGTGCAATTAACTATTCTAGGATTCTCTTTAGTTTAACTCTTTGATTAGAATTTGTTAAGGAAAATTAAAAAACTATGTAAATTTTTTTAAATCCATAAGAAAATGTTTAGGCGAAATTCTCAATTAAAGTCTGATTCAAAATTTATTACTTTCATGTACATTTGACTCGTTGACTTTATTTATTACTTTCAGGTTTTTCTAATAATTTATAAAGATAAAAAAATCAAAATAATATTTTATATCATGTGCAACGCATGTGTGGGGCACTAGTATATCTATACTTTTGATCCCCACTGTAACACCCCACATGTTTAGACCACGATTTACGTGTTCTCATATGATTTAGCTCTATTTTAGTGAATGGATGAATATGTGATATGAATGAAGTTTGTTATAATCGATTTCATGAAGATTTGAAAGTCTATGGAGGTTCAAAATGATACATATTTGAAATGAATTGGATTTTGAAAATGATGTCTCTTAAGATTTGTAGCCCATTGAGTCTAGTTTCCAACAAGTTTTGAATCACCTTATTTGAACATCGGACGCAAAAGTTATGACCAAAACATTAAAAGCCGCAAGTGCAGTGTATTTTCAGTCGAGGCCATACGGCCGTACACCAATGTCGGCCAAAGTGATTTTTCTACACTTTTCTTGATTCTTAGGGATATATATTGCCTCCAAACTAGTTTTTCTTCCATAACAACCTCCCAAGACCTTCATAAACCTATCTAAAGATCTCAAACTCCCGATATCATGTTGTAATCCTTGATTACAAGAGGAAAACAAGAAAGGAAGTGAAGCAGGGGATTTTTGGTCCTTGGTGATCATTCTAACATATAACAAGGTGGGTATAGGTGTGTTTAAATCACTAGAAGGGTAAGTAAATTGTGTGTGATGGCATGTTTAAGTTGATGCTTGAAGTGATGGATGTTTATGCTTAGTTATATGTTGTACTCTATGTGTTACATGTTGCTTTGTGTTGATTTATGTTGTAAAGGTGCTCCCTCTTTGGTTTGTGGAATTGCATACTTTGGAAGTGGGAAATCTAATCTTAATCTATGTGTTTCTATTTACTTAGGTAAAAGCAAGACAATAGTAAATCATGGCAAATTTCCTTTGTGTTGCGTAATTGTCGAACTTCTAGGACTCATGTTTGATTTGTATGAATTAGCAGCATAAAATTGCCATGTGATTTTGCATCATTGTAGTTGCGTATCATGTGTTCGCTTTTGTGTATGATGTGAGGCCGAAATGGGGAATATAACCCTCATATATGTGACCGTGGACATTTCGAAAGAATTGAGGTCCACGGGTTATTGTGATATAAAAAGACTCGGACGAATGTGATAAGTAAGTAAATGGCGCCTTGTGAACACATGATTCGCAACCGTACCCTCATTGCATTCTAAAAGATGTGTTAATGTGTATGTTGTTTCACCCTATTCCCACTGAGTCCTTGCGACTCACCGTGTGTTCGTTTTATGTTTTAGACGACGCGGGCGTGGTAAGCAACCAGGAGATGGCGGAAAAGTCTTAAAGACTTGAAGTGTGGAAAACGGGAAACCAAGATTCGGGGCTTAACTTTTGTAAGAGGATGTGTTTTGTTATGGAACTCTATATCTTAGTATGTGTATTAAGTTACCTTTGCACCGATCGGTTGAGATCATATGGTTGTATAAAAGAAATAAACGTGTTTGACTTTAAAGTATTTGAAAAGTAAATGATATCTGGTATTTTGTTAAAATAAGTGTGAGTAGCGTTACTTCTAGTTCCGGGTTTTTAAATGGGCAAATTACAAACTATTGAAGAGAGTTATGTGGTTGGAATAGTGAAATTAAGTGTTTTGTATTATACGATTGTGAAATAATCTAGAACCCAACCCAGAATTTAGGAGGGGCGTTACACCTACAATAAAATTTCCACCCTCTTATCCACTCTAGCCTTATGGTTTCATATAGCATTGAAGTGACAAAACTACATTGTACGATTGGCAACCTTCTGCAATTTCGAAGGGATGCCACACGAATCCCATAATCAGCTCAAATAAACCATTTACACAGTCATGATCTGATCCCCACTGTGGGGATCTTATGATCACCACAGTGAGGACGTGTCGCCCCATGATTGGTGGGGATTATGGCCCACCCCGCCAATCGTAGGGGACAAGTCCTCACCGTGGGGATCAGAAGATCCCCACAAAGGGGGAATAGAACAAATTCGACCATTTACCATGTGAACTCCACTGCACTATTGCATCTAAAACTCGTTTACTTTTATAAT
Organism: Jasminum sambac; assembly: GCA_018223645.1. Classification (NCBI taxonomy): domain Eukaryota; kingdom Viridiplantae; phylum Streptophyta; class Magnoliopsida; order Lamiales; family Oleaceae; genus Jasminum; species Jasminum sambac. Next base: position 8,946,238 of record CP073644.1, on the reverse strand, counting down.
TTATTCCCTCCGTCCCACTAAGATAGGTACCCACAATTTTGCAAACATATTAAGAAAACATGTTAAATGTTCTTGGAATTATAAGATATTCATATATTCTTCCAATTTTACCCCTATATTGAATTATCAAAAAGTAGTGTGAACATGTTTAAATATCTTGGGAGATAAAATATCTATCTTGATATTTAGTATTCCAATTATCTTAAATAGGGGTATTTTAGTACATGGAAAATAAATTATACATTCAATAAGGAAATTGGATTATAATTTGGGACGGACAAAATAGAAATACTTGCATATCTTAGTAGGACGGAGGGAGTACATAGCTAAGAATATCCTATGCATTGCATTTTCCAAGCAGCAGCCGCCCAGCTGCTGCTATTAGCTGCTGCTGCTAATGTAGCAGCAGCATGCCCCAACATGTATTTCTACTAATTCTCTTTCTTTATTTGGAAATTATAGATGAATTGGCTCCCAATTGATGATATCCTCCAAAAGAGTTTTCAAATTCAGCTGGCATCTAAGTGTCATTAATTGTTACGCTCAACAAGGTAACTATGGACCATATATGTCTTCATTAACACTTAACCCTGTTGCATATCTATAGTTTGGAGGGCAATGTTGCTCCAGCGAGAATTGGTTTGCTAGTCATGTCCAGTTAGTTAGAAAATTCTCTTTAATTTCATGCCGAAGATCTTAAAGATATTATTACAGATTTTTTTTTTTGAAATATTATTATGGAATTTTGAAAGTGGATAAGATATGTGCCAATATTGGACTATGGAAACATTGCATTTATTGTTGGAGGGCTTTGATTTTATGCCTTCTTCCTTGATAAAGTTTTTAAAGTCAATAAATTCATTTCTCAGATTTAGATTTTCGAGTTAAAATTCTTTTAAAAAAACATTAAATTTGACTTTTTTTTAAAAAAGAAATTAAATTAAATTTGGATATCAGTTATTATTGAATTGATTCATCCGTTGTTGTTTTAAAAAATTTGCATCATCATTAAGTGGATTCTCAAGGTATGATAGCGCAATTAAGGTTTCATTTTGAGCTTGATTTGCCGAAGAAAGCGTGTTATTAACAGAGGCCGCCATATATGCGGTGGGAATGGCTAAGAGAGCGATAACAATCAGTAACTAAAGAATGTGTTGTCTCCCTATGATGGTAGCCTTCGTGATAACTATAGTCAAGGAAACATGTAAATATTTTCAAACTAAAAATTTAATTAATGTGTTGGGAATTTTCTCCTAATATATTCTACAAACTTAATTTAATTCCAAATTATGTGAATATTTAAGTCATCTTCTCACTTTCTTGCTTTCATGTGAAGATTGTTTTCTTTTTTCCATTTTAGACCAATATCATGGCATTTTATTAGCACTAGATTAATTTCTCATTAGTACCAAAATAAATTACATCTTGGAGCTTGCTCACTTCAATAAATAAAATAAAAATATGACAAGCAATTGTCAACAAAAAATGATTTATAAGTTGATTGCAAATTGTAACCATCAACTGATAGTAAAAAAAAATGATAAAAGGATTGTTGACTTCAAATAACTTTTTGACAAAAGCCAATAAAATATTTTCGTCGTGCTTCGTTTTGTATTCCATTAAGTTGATCATGCTATATACATATTAGATATATAACATATACCTTTTTATTCAAATGGTGATGATTCTTTTTCCTTTTCTAATTTATTCAGGCTTTCGAAGATTTTCGATTTGACATTTGATTTTTTAGTCTTGATCGAATAGTTCTATAATCCTGCTTTTCTCAGGTATGTTTCCCTTATTTGGTTTATTCCAAGTCTTTTTTTATTTGCTTCTTCTCTTATATTGTTTAACATTTATGTTATTTGCATACCATTGCACTTGTCATCAAGCTTAGAGTACTCGTTTGAAAATTAGTTTATAATTTACAAACCTCCGAGACATTTGGACGGTTTGAGATTTATAAACTAATTTTTGAATTGTCCCATTTTTGGACAGTTTTTCATTTATTTGTGAATTGTGATAGTGTTATCAAAATATATTACAATGCAACTATAATCTCGTGTGTAAAGGCTTCAATTGTATGACCTTGTACTTCTCCGGGTGTACACTACATAACACGTAGATCGTACACTTTGGAGAACACAGGGAGGTGCTGTCGAAATTTACACATGAGATTATAGTTGCATTGTAATATATTTTGATAGCAAAACTCGCATAATTCACAAATGAATGATGAATGGGTTAGGACCCTTACCGGTTAGTAATTGGAGTGATAAGGTGTATTAGGACATTATCATGACATATTTTTCCCTCTTGTATCAGATTCTCTATCCATGTTTGTTTGAAATACCCCTCATAATTATCATTGCTATTCTTGTTAGTTGTCAAATTCATAGTGACAATTTGTTCTTTGTGTGAATTCCTTACTTGTTGTGAATTGAAGAGAAATGAGTTGTTGGAGATGGGAGTTTGACGTGGGATTTCAAATCGGAAAGGATAAGGTGACATAGAATGGAAGCCATTGACTGAAATGTTTGAGAGCCTTAGAATGACGAAAAGGGTTTTCGAAGTCTCATTGTTTTGAAGGAGATTTGATTAGTACTCTTGATAAACTATGAAATTTTATAAGTACTCTTGATAATAGACAATGAATATTTTTTAGGTCGTTGGATATGGATCGTAGTAGTTGGATGTATGGGATCAAACGTACAACACAAGAATATTTGATTGGTGTTGCCGAGTTTATGAAATTGGCTGAGGAACATATGGGAAAGAGTGGTGAAGAAATAATGTGTTGTCCGTGCGTTGATTGTAACAATGTGAAACGGTTTCGTAACTCTACAGTGGTGAGGAGTCATTTGATTAGTCGGGGTTTTAAACAAGGCTACACACGATGGTATTGGCATTGTGAGAATATGGTTCCCAGCACGAGCACCGTTATCAATGAAGGTGTTCGGCAGGAGAATACTTCGAACAATTACGATGATATTATTGCGGACAATGAGGAGAATGATGTTGAGGAAAATCGGCTAGACGAGATGATGCGTGATGTACAAGAAGATTTCATAGAACGTCCTCATGTATTAGACAATTTGTTCGGCGATTCTCAAACACCTTTGTTTCCCCGTTGTAGTAAATTCTCAAAGTTGACAGCTGTGTTCAAACTTTATAACTTGAAAGTAAGGATGCGGTGGAGTGATAAAAGTTTTACAGAGTTACTGGAACTCCTAGGGGATATGCTTCCGGAGGACAACAAGCTTCCTATTTCAACATACGAGGCAAAAAAACTATTGTGCCTGATGGGTTTGGAAATCCAGAGGATACATGCATGTCCAAATGATTGTGTATTGTATCGCAATGAGTATAAGGACGTGCATGTGTGTCCAAATTGTGGAACATCACGGTATAAGCGAAAGGACGGCAGTGATAGGGGGATGACAAAAAAGGTACTCCGGCAAAAGTGTTGTGGTATCTTCTCATAATACCGAGATTCAGACGCTTGTTCTCTAATGCCAAGGATGAGAAGAATGTGCGGTGGCATGCCGAAGAGAGAAAGGAAGATGGAAAACTGAGGATCTGAAGGACTTGATTTGGGAGGATTTGAAGGTAATGACACTCATATATATGCTTTCAAAGTTTAAATTTTATAAGTAGTGTTGTTAGTATTTAACATTGAAAATATTTGATTCCTTTCAGACTCTGTTCAATCTAGACAATGACCCGGTCATTAAAGAATCTATTTTAGTAGATGCGGGGACGAGATGAAAGCAATTCAAATCATTTTTTGTTAGAGAATACATCGAACGATGCCCTCCAGACCACAAGTCTCCGTGTGAAGTCTATGATTTTATTACGCCACAACAATGGGAGGAATTCAAGGAACAACATCAAAGTGAGGATTGGCAGGTATATATATAATATTCAAATTAGTTTATAAGTAAAGACATTTTCCTTATCAGCTTCCTAATATTTATTAAAATTCTATAGTAATGATGTAATACTTTTAGCTCTAGGAAATGAGTAGAAAGGCAGTGGAAAGCATATCGCATAGCAAGTAGCAACATCATTTGGGTTCTACTGGCTATGCCGGAAAGAGGGCAGAGTGGGCAAATTTCGATCCGTTATCTTCTTCATCTTCATGTAGTGAGCTTAAGTCATGTGCCAATGATCGGCCTTCTGATTGGGCTCGAGCGAGAATGAAGAAAACAGATAGTGGAAGTTACATCTTTCCTGAGGAGAAAACGAACGAGGTGTTTGATACAATTGTAACTATGTGTATGTATGTATAGAAAACAGATACTAAGAATCAAAACTTATTTTTTTACTTACATCTAATATATGTCATCATTTTCTTGATCATTTATTTTTTTGTACAAGTTTCCAAAACTACGGAGGTAAGTTTAGGGACATTTGTCGTAGACAGACAATATGATGTGTTGTCAGCAGCTCTTGGTAAGCCGGATCATCCAGGTCGGGTGAGGGGATATGGTAAACGGGCCACCTTGACGGATGTTTTTGAAAAACGTAAGGGTCATAGTGAAGGGTCGAGTGCAATGGTTTCACAAGAAGTTATTAGACAACTGCAGGCCCAAATGCAGTCCCAAATCGAATCTGCAGTGGAAAAGAAAGTAGCTGCCATACTCCAGCAACACGGGTTGTCCCAAATACCCGATGCTCACAGGACAGAGATGCTAGTGAATCCACAAGTTCGAAGTAGTTGTTACTCTGCTTATCCAGATCCATTCGATGGACTCTAGGTATTTGAAGTTGGGGGCTATTAGTTAATCAATGTTATTGGTTTTAATTCAACACTAAGATCATTAATTAGTTAGTTATATTGATCTCTAATCATGATGTTTTAATAGAAGCCAATATGTTGCACTCTCACCGTAAGTGTTAATGGCGAGCCAATACAAGTAGCTGAAGGGACTGTTTGGCCATCCGAAACTAATATTAAGGTGCACCATCGAGATCTATTGGAAGGTCATGTGAGGGTAACGGTCGATCGAGTTCTTCCAGATGCAGAAGACCACCCTCTTCCGGTGCCATTTCCACCACAACTTGGTTCGGGAGGCTGAAGGAAGTTTCACTCAATGGCCCAAAGATCCAGTGATTTTAGGAAAGGTAATAAATTTTAAATTTTTTACCAATTTGAGTTACTTTTGATTTTACAATGCATAGTACTTCGTTTCCTTCATTTACTAAATGCAGGAAAGTGCACAAAGGAATGTGGGAAAAAATGTTCAAGACCCGAAGCAGAAGAAAAGTTTTGAAGTGTCATCGTCTTGCCTTCGACACATGCTTGTTGATAGTGCTACGTATGAGAGGTTAAGTGAAACGTGCCAATCCCTACATGATTTGCTTCATAATTTGCTTGCTACTGAAGATATTTACCCAGTCCAGATGAATCGTAATACTTTTTATACCGATGAGGGAGAAATGAATGTCTCGCCAATCGACATCGTCGACTTGCTAAGTATGAAATGGTTGACACAAAACATATTGAAAATATGGGCAATGTGAGACTTTTTATCACAAACTCAACACTCGTCTTAATCTCTATTTGAATTGTGACTTTTTGTAGAATTATTTCCAGGTATCTGCATAAGTTGTGTGAGGATCATCTTATCGAGTCGATTGGGTTTCTGTGTCCAGAGAGAATCGCGGAGGGTATGTGTATGAAGACAGAAAATGTAAATTACATGACTCATGCAATGCATGAACAGCAATCGTGTAGATTCATCCTTGCACCTTATTTTCAGAAGTGAGACTGTTCATCCTCTATATTTATATCTCTTTTGTTATTTTTTTCTTAATCATTTGTGATTAAACTTCTTATATATATATAATGCAGGCAGCACTGGGTCCTACTTGTCATATGTACTCAACAAAGCATGGTGTATGTCCTGGACCCGTTGGAGAAACCGAATAAAAGTCTCCAATTAAAATGTTGGTTGGATATGTAAGTAATTATGAATAAGTGGTGCAAAAAGGCCTTCTTAGAATAAATTTCCGTTAAATCGTTACATGTTTCTTGATATTGCAGGGCTTTCAAACTCCATCATATGCAAGGAGGTCAGAGGCAATGGCCCAATTTGCAGTGGAAATTTCCTATGGTATATAAATAAAAAAAAAATGTGTGTTAATTACTTCACGTGTATTTTTAATCTCATTACTAATGACATTAAATGTATATGTAATGCTAGTGTCCAAAACAACCTTGTGGTAGTGAATGCAGATATTACATGATGCGGTACATGTTGGAGTTTGTGAAGCATCATCATGTGAACCATTCATTGGACAAGGTATACATACATAAATTATCAAACTATAATAAAGAATTCTTTAGTACATACTTCATCAACTTGTTTTAAACTAATGAAATAACCGTGGTATTCATTTAATCTTTTGTAGGTGAGTTTTGGAGAAGAATCATATACACAAGAGCAAATCGATGAGGTTCGAAATTTATGGGCTGAATACTTTTTGTATGACATGTAATAGTTTGACGATTTAGCTTGGTCTTGTTATTATTATTATTATTTTTTTTGGAAATACGATTTAGGTTTTAGGTTGGCCTTAGATCGTCGGATGTTTTTTAGTATTTTGATGCTCTGTGTAATATGAGTAGTGAATTGTAGATTTGATTTTAATATGGTAGTAGATTTGATTTAGATTGGCCTTAGATCGTTGGATGTTTTATGGGTATATTTTGATGCTTTGTGCAATATAGTGTAATGAAATATTGTGGATTTGATTTTAATATGCTAGTGAATGGAGTTAATGAATTATAGTAGTTGTGTTAATACAGGTATTGATCTTGTAATATAATGCAAAAATGTGGGGTATAGCATTGCTAGTGAAATTCTATTTAAAAAAAAAAAAAAAATTATCCACAACGGTTCCAATAAAACCGTTGCCAAAAGCCTCTTTTCAGCAACGGTTTATTATAAACCGTTGTTGAATGTAGACATTTAGCAACGGTTACATGTGAAAAACCGTTGCCTAATGTGGATATTTAGCAACGGCTCCAGATCCAACCGTTGCTAAATATTGACATTTAGCAACGATTCCATATCGAACCGTTGCTAAATATTGACATTTAACAACGGTTTAGAACCGTTGTTAAATATCCTGACTTTCTGCAATCCCTTGATACGCAACGTCCATGGAACCGTTGTTAGATGTCAAAATAACCGTTGCAGAATGGGTATTTCTGTACTAGTGGCATTGTGCTGTAATTAATGTAATATTATAGCATTCGAATGATTGACGATGATTCACTATCTTTGAGTAGGCTGACTACAATTTGTGTCACTTAATACCATAATACGAACCACGATAGTAACAGGCATCAGGCGAACATGAATCGTCCCTGGCCATGTAACTTGGCCAATAACGACCGATGCTGTTACCGTTGGCCGAAGCAAGACCCTCGCTCAAACCTTGCATATCGAAGGCAACGGGGTCTTCTCCTAATGGTGCCTTGAATGTAGTCTAATTTAAATAGGACAAAAGTAAATTATTTAACTTCAATTTTCAATTATTATAAATAAATAGTATTATTATTTTTTAAATTTATTTACCTTATGCCATGTTAACATCCTGTTAACAGGTAGATTTTCAGCATTCCATTTAACAGCAAATTTAGAGTCAAAACTGTAAATTTTGTTATCCAATCAGGCAATCCGGCCTTGTACGACCGCTTGTGAGACGACAACTCCGTTATGATCGTCTCGTCGCCTTTCCTACCAATAATCTTGACCGGTCCATAATTTTTCTTAGCAACTATTGTTTATGTTTTTGTAGGATTGTTGTGACTAAATATTCACACTATCTCTTTTTATAATAGTACCATCTATAATTATATACGTATATATATGTATATAGTCCATAATTTTTGCTCATTATTACAAATGCTTTTTAAAAAAAATTTCATCTCATTCATTTTATGATTTTATTATCAATTAATTATTTAACTAGTTAAAAAAACTTATTAGGAACCAGAAATGGAAAAGGAGATGTCTAATAAAAATTCATATAATAAAAACACAATACTAGAGACGAAAATTAAAATTAATATTTGTTCTCCAATCAAAATAAATTAGTGAAATATTTTAATAAGAACTTTCTTTAGAGATCAAATGTGATAAATCCAAAAGCAATAAAATTTAAGGTGAAAAAAGGTGTCGATCTAACTACCCATGTATTTTATATATACTATATATATATATATATATATATATATATATATATATATTTTATGGCTTCTGTTATTTTATCAAATTCACTACTTATTTCTGTAGAAGGAATACTTTTTTCTTTTAGTAAAATATCTAATTTTCTATCTAATTTATTAACTTTCTCTATTAATTGTAATATTATTAATGTTAATTGAAAATTAAATAAATTTTGATAATGTTGATCTGTTTTACTTTTATCTTAATAATATTTAAGATATCATGTTACTGGTTCTTTATTACTTTCTACTCTATAATTTGTATATATATAGATATATATATATATATATTTATTGCTTGATTTTATGGCTTTTTAAAGTAAAAAATTATTATTGAAAATTTAAAAATCCTTTATTTTGTTTATACAGCGCCAAAGAAACCATTAGTATTTATGAATAACTTAAATATTTAATTGAACTCCTGGTCGAATTTTCTTAATTTTATAAATAAATAAGTATTATTCTAATTGCAATAAGAAAAATTCTTTAGAGAATCTCATTCCAAATAGTATTTGAATCTTTTTCTTTCTCTCAAGTAAATTTCCTTGTTTCTAATTAACTTTTTTTTTTTGACGGGTAAGTTTCTAATTAACTTTAGACTTGCATAAAATTTAATTTTCTTGTTGTCAGAGAGAGAAGATTATATCACCCAATGAAAAACTGATCTCAAACATTGAACATACTGAAAACCAAAAAGGGATAAAGACATATGAAATAAAAATTCTAAATATATATTATTTATTTATGGGGAAAATTTACCCATATTATCCATGAGGAACTATTTACTCATACCTAGCTGACAAAAATTAAAAAGACCAAACTTAATAGCTATCCCTACTCTGGAGAAAAAAACTAACATCAAAACAAAAACTAGCAAATTGCTTCAACAATAAGCCTATTCGATACTCCGTTGGCACACTTAGCTGCACCAAAAGTACTTTCATCCGCAGTTATGGTACAAGATTCTTTGCCTACGCAAGCTTTTTGAACAATCGACAATGCGTCATTTTGGCCCTCACAACTACCTTTAGCGTATGACCCACAAGTTCCTTGTACGTCACCAAAGCTAGCGAATTTAATTTCTGAAATAGGATGACCCTCACAAGACAATTTCATGTCATGGTTCTCGTAAGCACTGCCGCAAGCTGTTCCGACTCTAAAGGTTTGGAAGTTGACAAGTGTGGGGTTTCCTCCAAATTCCTCGAAAAGAACCAATTCATTGTCACCGTCATTGATGAACGAACGTGGAACATGGTACCTAGTACAATTATCGTGTTGTGTTGTTAGAGAATCTAATATATTATCTAGGAGAAATTTGAATAATAATTGATACAGTATTCGAATGATTGACGGCTCACCATCTTTGAGTAGGCTGACCGCAATTTGTGTCACACTTAGTACTATAATACGAGCCACGATAGTCGCAGGCATCCGGCGAACAAGAATCCTCCCCGGCCATGTAACTCGGCCAATAACGACCGATGCTGTTACCGTTAACCCAAGCAAGACCCTTGCTCAAACCTTGCATATCTAGGGCAACGGGGTCTTCTCCTAATGGTGCCTTGAATGTAGTCTGATTTAAACAAGAAAAAATAAATTATTTAACTTCAATTTTGCAAATACAAATAAATAGAGTATTATTTTTAATTTTATTTACCTTGTACCATGTCAACATCCTGTTAACAGGGAGATTTTCGACATTCCATTTAACAGCAAATTTAGAGTCGGAACTGTAAATTTTGTTATCCAATCCATGCAATCCGGCCTTGTACGACCACTTGTGAGACGACAAATCCTTTATGATCGTCTCGTCGCCTTTCCTACCAATAATCTCGACCGGTTTAGTTAGTCCAGCTTGTACAACATCGAACTTGGCACCATAATTCTCAAATCCAATCGTCGCGCTTAGTATAGTAATCTGATTCTTTCCTGGGTTCAATTTCACCTTCTTCTCGAAGACATAGTTTGTCACACCATATGTTGCCCATTGCGAATCTATAAAAAAAAAAAAAAAAAAAAAAAATGGATTTAATTTCGTCATCATGAGTAAATTGTAGTACCTTATTCAAGAGTTGTTATGCATAGAACAATGAGATTTAATTAATTTGTTTCATACCAAGATATTCTCCATTAACATAAGCATGCAAAATATGGCCGGTTGCATTGATACGGAGGCTCATATCATCGGTCCAAATGGGATCATCTTTATCAAGGTTAACGCTGTTCAAATCAAAATCATGCATAAAACATTTTCAAAATTTTTAAGATAAACAAAAAATTAATTTAAAAAAAAAAAGTGTACGGACATACCTAGTCATGTACCACAAATAGTCACTAGCGTCGTTTGCTACCTTTTGGTCGACGATCATGGGTACGGACACCTCGCCTTTTCCTTGAAGTAGAGTTTGTTCGAGATTGATCTCGGTCGCCATGTCCATTTCAAAGAGGCGGGTTCATCCTCAGCCTTGTTCGATGTCTTCACCATCAAATTCGTCTGAGTGTTTACCTTAGCAGTGTTGTAAACGACGGTCTTGCAATCGGGAAGAATGCTAACAGACCATGCGGGCACGACATAATCAACTCCATTATAAGTTACGGTCAAATCCGATGTCGTATTCGCATTTCCGAAGAAACAGCTCGATGTATCACCCAATGTATACACGGTACTCTAATACATATATAAACACAAATATTCATACTTGAACAAATGAATAACAAATTATTCAAAATTAAATGTGTGTCATTTTATAACTTACATATAAATAAGATCCATGGTCAATGCTTGAGACATTTCCATAAGTGAGTGTCTCCTCCATTGACGTCAAAATATTGTGGAGCTGCTTCAAGTGGCCGTATTTTGGTTGGTTCAAACCACCGTATTCATTGAGGGGAGCATCGTAATCGTAGGTTGTTGTAATGTAGGGCCCACCAGCTGTTCTTCCGAAGTTCGTCCCACCATGATACTGCATAGTAATAACCATGATAAAAAAAAATTCAATAACTAATTAGTTCCAAAAACTTTAAAAAATAAAAAAATAAAATATTATTTCATCGCGATTTTGAACTTTTTACTAACCATGTAATAGTTTTGCAACGACCCTCCATTCTGATAAAACCGCGCAACAGCAAAGGCGACGTCTTCAGCTGTTCTATGGGGATCACCACTGCCCCAGTTCTTAAACCTAAATTTCAAATACGTATTATTAATTTACTCAAATTTGTTTTGATATAATTAACTAATTAACAAAGATCGGAAAATTAATTATCAAGTACTTACCATCCAGTCCAATTTTCTGTCCAAATTTTGGGGCTGTTTGGATTGTTTGGTGTGAATTGATCACAATAATATCCATTGCATGTGTTGATCTACAAGAAAATATACAGCATTGGTATATATCAGAGTAACTTACTGTCACATAGACTAGTAGTAAAATTAAATAATGTTATTTAATTTAATACCATTGGTTGAGGAGCATCGTCCTGTTGGCACATAATCCACGGGACGCCAATGTCGAGTGACTCGGCCATGTTTGCGCACCAATCGCGGTATGCTTTTCCAGCATCTCCATAAGATGAAATAACATTACCATATTCGTTCTCTATCTGTGCAAGAATAATTGGACCTCCTTGTGATGCGAATAGCGACTCCTTCTTGAGCATGTCGACTATCAATGTCGTAAAATTTTGCATCTCGTTCTGACAAAAGTTTAAGTTAACATCACATTGGATAGTTACATACGGATTTGATCCGCTGCTCATAGTTGACACAGTTACGATGCCCATCAGGCCAAATCAGTGACACGTGTTCCCTGGTGGTGGGTGGGGCCCACAGTTAGGGACACGTGTCACTGATCCATCCCAATTTGAGCAATAGATCATAACTCTAGTTATATATACATGTTAGTTGGAGGTATTATATTATTGGTTGATCAATTACCATGAAGACAGTATTCGCTGTGCGCATCTCAACACCGGGCATGTTGTGTAACCACAGAGGGAATCCACTGCACATATATAAAATCTTAGGTTAGCAAAAGTAAATTAATTAAGAATAAAATTGACAAAAATGAACACAGATGTACCCATAGTTCCACTCTGCACAAACATAAGGTCCAATGCGAAGAATAGAATAGAGTCCTTCGTCTTTGATTGTCTTGATAAACCTTATGAGATCATGATTGCCACTAAAATCATACTGACGACGAACAGGCTCGTGAGCATTCCAAAAAACATAGGTCTCGATCGCATTTAATCCTCCTTCCTTCGATTTCTTGATCAATTCTGGCCACATCTAAATTTTCCAAAACCAAAAACATTTTTTAAAAAAAAGGTCAAAGGATGTGACTACACTACAAGAAACTAGGCCTCTAGAGACGGTCTATCGTCTCTATACCCTCTTCTTTATAGAGTATTAGAGGCGATATGATAGCGTATCGCCACTAATACTATAGGGATGAGGACAGACTGCTCCTAAAAGCATAGTACTAAGACAATTAAATTTTGTAGTAACAACAAAAAATTTCATAGTATTATCTTGTTTCTAACCACATCTAAATTTTCCAAAACCAAAAACATTTAAAAAAATGTCAAAAGATGTATTATACTACAAGAAACTAGGTCTCTAGAGGCGGTCTATCGTCCCCATACCCTCGTCCCTGTAAAGTATTAGGGGCAACATGACAGTATATCGCCGCCACTAATGCCTGCTAATGCTACAGGGACGATAGGCCGCTCCTAAAAGCATAGTGCTATGACAATTAAATTTTTAGAGCATAACAAAATAGCAATATTAACAACAAAAAATATCATAGTATTATCTGGTTGTACCTGAACAGTGCTCCGCGGATAATGGATGGAACCAGAAATGATGATTCTACGTTGGCCATCGATAGTAATGGCTCTTCCATCATGAGAAACCTGTGCTGCAAAGGCAGCCGCTAACAAAATTAATAGGGAACATAGTGAAAGGAAGCAATGTTTTGAAATCATCGCTGCAAAATTGTTAGGCACAGCTAAATGAAATCCGGACGAATTGTATTGCCATGCAGGGTACCTATTTATACTTTCAAGATAAGATGTTAGGTTCAGAATGATCCAAATCTGTTACTATCTTCTAAGAATTTGAATTTATCAAAATCTTATCCCACAATATCCTATCATAATCTTTTTATATTGGTTTCTTACTTGACTTCACCATCCTTTTTTTTCGATAATATAGTATATTTACCAACATATAACTATTAATTAGACCTTTAATTATATTATTGATACATTGATACATTATTGTTGATGGGATTTTAATTAATATAATAAATAAATAAGTTCTTGTGATGAAATGGTACTTAGATACATGTTCCATGTTTCACTCTTTCAATCTTATTTAAATTTCGCGCATTGGCAAAGATAAAAATGGGATTGTTATAAACCAAAATCATAATAATCATTATTACATACATATGTATGATTAAGTAGAGTTTATGAATGCTTCTTTTTTTTTTTTGAAAAGATGATTTTTTTTAGGTGGGGTGTTGAAAATTAAGTTTAATTAAATTATTTACGACGTTATATAGAATTTATATACATTAATTTAACGTTTTGTATTTTTCGAAAGATATAAAATAGGAAGCTTCAAAATCATACACCGATTATATCTTTATTATCTTAATATTAATCATAATCTTAATATATTATTATAATAATTATAATTATATTATAATAACAATGAAAGAAGTGTTTCCCGTCTAACCTTTTTTTTCTTTCTTTTTTAATTCTTTTTCTGTAAAATGGTAGGTTTTAGTGGTACCTATGGGTGGGTTGGGCGTGTTTTGTATACTATTGTTGTTTTTTATTAACCGTATAATTTAAAGATGTTTTTAAAAAAAAAAATTTAAGTACTTTTTTTTCTTTTAATCATTAACCGACTAATTTATCATTCACTCATGCTCCAAGACGTTCTGTGTCCGGTTTTTTTTTTTTTTTTTTTTTTTTTTTTTTGCCTTTTCTCAGTTAATGGAGAAAGCATGATCCCATGGATATTTGCAAAAAGCTACATGGAAATTATATTCTTATCTAAGTAGATATAGTTGATCATGTTTTTTCATTTTTCAGATAATTAAAACTCCGTGTTTTTTTTTTTTTGTGGCTAAGTGAAGATCGTTAATAATAATATTTTAATTCATTCATGTAATTTATTAACGACTTCAATCTTTTATTATTATTATTTTTTTTTAATAAGACTTCAATCTTTTATTGAATTCATGCATCCAGTTAATAATGCCAATACTTTAAACGTAAAAAAACTTATAAACATTAATTGTGGCTAGCTAATATACAAGAGCAACATATCATCCAAATCTATATTAGTTTTATTTTTATGATTTTTTAATAGATGAAGACGTGGAATGTAAAATACTTACAAGGACAGATAATTTTTTAATCGATTTTTTTTTATCATCCTCTAATTTTATTTTATTTTTTCGGTGGATGCATAGAATCGTTAACAATATCTAAATAATTTTAGACATATATATTGTTATAATATCAATTTTATTTAAAAACAAAATATGTTGTTAAATAATTAGACCTTTAATTATATTATTGATACATTATTGTTGGTGGGATTTTAATTAATTTAATAAATAAATAAGTTCTTGTGATGAAACGGTACTTAGATACATGTTCCATGTTTCTACTCTTTCAATCTTATTTAAATTTCGCATATTGGCAAAGATAAAAATGGGATTGTTATAAACAAAAATCATAATAATCAATATTACATACATATGTGTGTAAATTAAGTAGAGTTTATGTATGCTTCCCTTTTTTTTTCTTTTGTTTTTTGAAAAGATGCTTTTTTTAGGTAGGGTGTTGAAAATTAAGTTTAACTAGCTGTTTCACCCATGTGTTGCACGGGGGACAAATTTTTCAACTAATAATCGTATTGATAGATATTAATAATATTAACATGAAACCTAAAAAATATAATTAAAATAAAGAATGAGTTACGACAATAAACTTAATTAATTTAACTCGAAACAATTTTATAAAAATTTCGATAGATTTTCACCTATATTTTGTACTAATTTATCATGCAAATATGTAAGGAATAACTCACTAAAGTCCACACAACTTAATTTACTATTCTCCTTAGAATAGTAATTTAGTTAGCATTTACACTCGTGCTTTACACGGGATGATAATTTGTGGCAAAAATTGTGATAATATATCACATTTTACTCATTGCAAGATTAATCTACTAATATAGACCTAAAATAAAATAACTTTAAATGTTATAGTTATTAAAATAACCATACTAAAATAACTCTACCAACATTTGTAGAGCATATCGTTTTTTCTTTAAAATTGTTTTATATTCTATTATATGTAATTATAACTTTTGGTAGATATTAATTATACATCAGTGTGATATATATTGTTAGCAATTAATATGTAAATAGTGATTTTTAAATTTTAATTATGAAATATAATCAGTATAGAGACATATTATACAAATAACAATGTAGAGAATACAGTCCGATAGACCCTAACGCCTTGTTCCTACAATGCCAGGAAACATTTATTCTCATTCCGAACCATCTTCATTTAATCTAAACTGAGCACGGACTATATAAGAATTACAATAGAATGGGAACTTTCATTCCCCATCCTCGCCCCACTAGAAAATTCTCATCCCATCCATGCCCCATTGTAATGATTTAATCAAAAACTTTTATTTCTACATTTTAATATATGTGTTACTGACATTTTATTTCTTCAATAAATACCTATATACTAAGCATATATATTAACATATTAGGTATAAACTCACTAATTAACATATTCGACGTATTAAATATTGAATGATTCGATATAAAATTTAAATTAATTTGGATAAGATAAATAAATTGAAATATATATGATTAATACTTAAAATATACAACCTAATTGATTATGCTTAAAACTTAAATAAAATCTCAATTGGAAAAATTCAGTATAAAATAAATCATTCAAAGTAGTTAGGATTTTTAATATTTATTTAGGAGATAGAAAGCTAGATAAATATTTAAC
Organism: Jasminum sambac; assembly: GCA_018223645.1. Taxonomy (NCBI): domain Eukaryota; kingdom Viridiplantae; phylum Streptophyta; class Magnoliopsida; order Lamiales; family Oleaceae; genus Jasminum; species Jasminum sambac. The sequence continues at coordinate 8,929,929 of CP073644.1, read as the reverse complement.
ACAATCGAAAGTCAGTTTAAATATTCTAATTGAGTCGTATAATTCCAATAATAGATTGAGCCGATAATCAATTATTTAGTAAGAATTATTAGACTTATTCCCTAACGAAGGCAATAGCTTGAACCAAATAATTATTATATAATTGTTGGTTCAAGTAGTGTCAAAATAAAAAATTATTACCGTTTGAAGACCTAGTTTTGGGGCATGTTACTTAAAAAAAGGAACAGATCCTTTGAAACACTTTTAATTATATATTAAAAAAAAGAAGAAATATTAATGTTTTTCCACCAACTATAACTCAAAAGAAATATTATAGAAAATACAAAAACATATGAGAATTAAAAAAAGTATGTTTTGAAAAAAGAATGATACTGAACAAATAAATGAAGTTAATTAGGGACTAATAATCAGTCGGCTTACTCTATAATAAGATATAACACCCCAATTCTAAGAATCTAAAATCTTATAAGTGTTAACTCAACTTTATTTTAAAATATATAAAAAGACATTAATTTTGGAAACACATTTTGCATCCCCACGGCAATCTAATTAATTTTAATTATTTTTCATTTTTTGAAATAATTATGTTTTCCCCCTTTAGTAATTTAATTAATTTTGATTAATTTTCGTCTAATAAAACCATCTTAATTTTCATCCAATGAAAATATATCCAATTAAATCTAGGAAATATAATTAATTGTAATATAATTAATTCTAATTAATTCCTTTTTATCTAATTATTTATAAAAATAATTTATTATTTCTAAAATAATTAGTTTTTTATCACAGTTTTAAGAATTGTGTGAATCTTATTTTGAAAGTATTTTATAATTAAAAAGATATCTTGCATGTCAAAAAATGTCTTTCATTTTTTAGGAAAAATACAGTCAACCATGACAACCTAATTAATTTAATTATTATTTATTTTTTAATTAATACTATTTTTCTATTTTAGCAATATAATTAATTTTGATTAGTTTTCTTTCAACGAAACCATGTCAATTTTTGCCTATTGAAACCAAATCACATTAAATCTTAATAGGATTATTAATTTTCATTAATTGTAATATAATTAGTTTTAATTAATTTTTATTTTTAGCTAATTATGTATGAAAAGAATTAATTATTTCTTAAATAATCATTTTAATTTCTAAACTTTTAATAATTGTATGAATTTAATTTTGAAAAACCTTGTAATTTAAAAGATATATTGCAATTTAAAATATTTTCTCATTTTTTAGAGAAAACCCATAGCAATGTAATTTTTTATTTTTTAAATTAAATATATTTCCCCTTTTAACAATATAATTAATTTTGATTAAACTCTATCCAATGAACTTATGTCCAACTAAATATTAGCAATAGAATTTATTATTTTAATTAATTATAGTACAAATAATTTATTTAATTTTTGTGTTTAAGCTAATTATTTCTAAAAAATTAATTATTTGCAAAATAATTTGCTTGATAACCATAATTTAAAAAATTATATAATCTAATTTTAAAGATATCTTATAATTGAAACGATATCTTGGAATTTAAAAGATATAGATATAGATTCAATTAATTAAAAAATCGATTAATGTTACAATTGAATGATTAATTTAACAAAATTGATGTTAGATGTTTCTTTTTAGTTTTTTTTGTAAAAATTAAATAAATTTTACTTTTTTATCACACCAAAATTAAATCTTTGCGAAATTGCTAATTTTAATTAATTTTCAATTATTAGCTAATTAGTATTTTTAAAAATAATGAATTCTTTCTAAAATTAATTAAAGGGTCCAAGCTAAGTTTTAATTTTTCGTGTCGCACATTTATAAAATAAAGTTAGCTTTAGCATATATTTGCAAGATAAAAAAAATTTAGGCATTATTTTTATTTAATTTATTCTAAAGTAAATCAAATATGGAATAGAATTAAAAGGTAAAATAATTTATACATCTCATTATATTTGAATTTTATGCACAAACATCTGTTAAGAGTCATAACAAATTATCCATTTTTTTAATCTCATTATGTCAATAGTCATTAATCTATATTAATATCAATTTATATTTAATTGGACACTAATTTATATATTTTCGGTAAATTTTAATTTTTAAAAAAATAAAAATTTATATATTTATAGTATACTTGTTTTAAAGCTTTTATCAAGTCAAACAAAATAGAATCACAATTTTTTTAAAAAAACAAATTTATAGGTAGAAAATGAAAAAACAGAAGGAGAGAAAATGATAGAGAAAGTATTTAGATATCATGAGATTGGGTAAAGTATGGTAGAAATGGATTAGGAAAAAAATAATAAAATAAAAAGAGAATTTATTTTAAATAGGAAAATGGATTTCAGACAATAAAAAATATAATAAGAAAAAAGCCTCATTTTATATATATATAAATTATTCTATATATAGATCAAAGATTATATTAGGCAAATTTTATAGGCGGAAAAAATTGATAATGCATTTGGCGGGGAAAAATACTCTTTATATATATATAGATTTGACACTAATTTATATATTTTCGGTAAATTTTAATTTTTTAAAAAATAAAAATTTATATATTGATAGTATACTTGTTTTAAAGCTTTTATCAAGTCAAACAAAATAGAATCACAATTTTTTAAAAAAAAATTTATAGGTAGAAAATGAAAAAACAAAAGGAGAGAAAATGATAGAGAGAGTATTTAGATATCATGAGATTGGGTAAAGTATGGTAGAAATTGATTATGAAAGAAAATAACAAAATAAAAAGAGAATTTCTTTTAAATAGGAAAACGGATTTAAGACAATAAAAAATATAATAAGAAAAAAGTCTCATTTTCTATATATATAAATTATTCTATATATAGATCGAAGATTATATGAGGCAAATTTTATAGGCGGAAAAAATTGATAATGCATTTGACGGAAAAAAATGCTCTTTTTATATATATATAGATTAAATTATTTACTATGATATATATATATATATATATATTGTTGTTACGTTATATAGAATCTATATATATATAAAAAAAGTCTTTTTTCCCACCTAAATACATTACAATTTTTCCCGCCTATTGAATTTGCCTAATATAATCTTCTATCTATATATAGAATAACTTTTATATATAGAAAATGAGGCTTTTCTTATTATATTTTTATTACCATAAATGCATTTTCCTATTTAAAATAAATTCTCTTTTTCAATGAAAACGCCACCTAATGGGTGTCACCTAATGTCACTTGTGTACTAGTGTCTTAATATATTAATATTAATGTATAATGATTTTATTTGATTATTTCTACTCTACTTTACCTAATCTCATAAAATCTAAATTCCCTCTCTACCATTTTCTCTATTTTTTCCTTTTCCACCTATAAATAAAAAAATTTGATTCTATTTTATTCGACTTGATAAGAGTTTTCTAACAAGTATACTATCAATATTTAAATTTTTATTTTTTAAAAAATTAAAATTTACCACAAATCTATAAATTAATGTCTAACTTAAATATAAATTGATATTAATATAGATTAATGACTACTAACGTAATGAGATTTAAAAAATTGATATTCCAAGATATGTTTTTAACTATAAGATATTTTTCCAAGATATGTTTTAAACTATATGTTTTAAATTCCAAGATATGTTTTCAACTATAAGATATTTTTTCTTTCAAAAAAAACTATAAGATATTTTTAAAATTAAATTCATATAATTCTTAAAATTATGACTACCAACCAAATTATTTTGGAAATAATTAAATTTTTAGAAATAATTAGCTCAAACACAAGAATTAACTAACATTATTTATACCATAATTAATTAAAATAATAAATTCTAATACTAATATTTAGTTAAACATGTGTTCAGCGGATAAATATTAATCAAAATTAATTATATTATTAAAAGGAAAAATATAATTAATTTAAAAAACAAAAATATCATTAGATTGCTACAAGTGTTCCTAAAAATGAAAAAAAAATCTTTTAAATTACAAGATTTCTTCAAAACTAAATTTATATAACTCTTAAAAATGAAAATATTAAAATAATTATTTAAGAAATAATTAATTATTTTCATAACTAATTAGCTAAAAATGAAAACTAATTAAAACTAATTATATTACAATTAATTAAAATTAATAATATTGTTACAGTTTATTGGACTTGGTTTCAATGACAAAAACTGACATGGATTTATTGGATAAAAATTAATCAAAATTAATTATATTGGTAAAACAGAAAAAAAGTATTAGTTGAAAAATAAATAACAATTAAAATTAATTAGATTATCGTGGTTGACCAGACTTTCAATAAAAAATGAAAGATATCGTTGGACATGAAATATATCTTTTCAGTTGTAAAATACATTTAAAATTAGACTCATACAATTCTTAATTGCGACGAAAAAAACTAATTATTTTAGAAATAATAAATTATTTTTATAAATCATTCGCTGAAAATAAGAATTGATTATATTACAATTAATTATATTTCTTTGATTTTATTGGATTTATTTTCAATGGACGAAAATTGAGATAGTTTTATTAGATGAAAATTAATCAAAATTAATTAAATTGCTAAAAGGGGGAAACATAATTAGTTCAAAAAATGAAAAATAATTAAAATTAATTAGATTGTTACGAGGAAGAAAAATATGCTTCCGAAATTAATTTATCTTTTTATGTATTTTAAAATAAATTTACGTGAACACCAATAAGATTTTGGATTCTTAGAATTAGGGTGTTATATCTTATTATAGAGTAAGTTGACTGATCATTAATCCTTGATTAACTTCATTTATTTTTTCAGTTATCATTCTTTTTCAAAATGTGCTCTTTTTTATTCTTATATGTTTTTTTTTTATTTTTTATAATATTTCTTTTGAGCTATAGTTGGTGGCAAAATATTTTTTTTTTGTGTAATTAAGAGTGTTAATTTCAAAGGATCTGTTCCTCTTTTTTAAGTAAAAAGCTTCAAAAATAGGTTTTCAAATAATAATATTTTTTTATTTTGACACTACTCGAACCAACAATTATATAATAATTCTTTAGTTCAATCTATCCCTTTCGCGAAGGAATAAGTCCAAGAATTCTTACTAAACAATTGGCTATCGACGTAATCAATTATTGTAATTATACGACTCAATTAGAATATTTTAACTAGCTTTCGACTATGTTATATATTTATTTAAGTTTCTAGTTTCTAAATAAATATTAAAAATTCTACCTACTTTGAAGTATTTATTTTATACCACATTTTGCCAGTTGAGATTTTATTTAATTTTTAAGTGTCATCAATTAGATTGTATACTTTACGTATTAATCATATATATATATATATATATATATATATATTTAATTTACTTATCTTATCCAAATTAATTTAAATTTTATATCAAATCATTCAATTTTTAATATGGTGAATATGTTATAATTAGTGAGTTTATACCTAATATATTAATATACCTATTTAGCATATTTAGAAGGTATTTATTGAAGAAATAAAATGTCAGTAACACATACATTAAAAAGTGGAAATAAAAATCTTCGATTAAACTATTACGATGGGCGTGGACGGAGATGAGAATTTTATAGCGGGACAGGGACGGGGAATGAAAGTTCTCATCTTATTGTAATTCTTATATCATTCTTGCTCGACCTAGAATAAATGAGGATGGCCGGAATAAGGATAAGTGTTTCCCATCGTGGTACGAAATGGGTGTTAGGGTCTGTTGGACTGCATTCATTGCATTGTTATTTTTATAATATATCTCTATGCTGATTATATTTCATAATTCAATTTTAAAAATCATTATTTACATATTAATTGTTAATAACGTACATCACACTGATATATAATTAATATCTCCCAAAATTTATAATTTCATATAATAGAATGTAAAATAATTTTAAAGAAAAAACCATGAGCTCTATGAATATTAGTAGAGTCATTTTAGTATGGTTATTTTGATAATTATACCAGTTAATGTCATTTTATTTTGGGTTTACATTACTCGATTAATTTTGCAATGAGCAAAATGTGATATATTATCACAATTTATGTCACGAATTATTATCCCGTGAAAAGCACGAGTATAAATACTAATTAAATTACTATTCTATAGACAATACAGTAAATTAAATTGTCTGAATTTTCGTGAGTTGTTCCTCCCATATTTGCAGGATGGATTAATACAAAATATAGGGAAAACTCTAGAGAAGTTTTTATAGAATTGTTTCGAGTTAAATTAATTAAGTTTATTATTGTAACTCATTCTTTATTTTAATTATTTTTTAGATTTTATGTTAATATTATCAACATCTATCACTATCGTTATTAATTAAAAATTTTGTTCCCCGTGGAACGCACGGGTGAAATAGCTAGTTTATGTTCATTAATTTAACTTTTTGTATTTTTCGAAAGATATAGTAAAGTTTTGAAGTTGATATAAAATATGAAGCTTCAAAATCATACACGGATTATATCTTTATCTTAATATTAATCATAATCTTAATCTTAATATGTTATAATAATGATATTATAACAATGATAGAAGTGTTTCCCGTCTAACTTTTTTTTTTTCTTTTTAATTCTCTTTCTGTAAAATGGTAGGTTTTAGTGGTACCTATGGGTCGGTTGGGCGTGTTTTGCATACTATTGTTGTTTTTTATTAACCGTATAATTTAAAGATGTTAACTTTTTTTTTTAATTTTAAGTAGTTTTTTTTTTCTTTTAATCATTAACCTACTAATTTATCATTCACTCATGCTCCAAGACGTTCGGCGTCCGGTTAATTGATTTTTTTTTTTTTCCTTTTTCTCAGTTAATGGAGGAAGCAGGATCCCATGGATATTTGCAAAAAGCTACATGGAAATTATATTCTTATCTAAATAGATATAGTTGATCATGCTTTTTCATTTTTCAGATAAACCTCGGTGGTTTGTCTTTTTTTTTTTTTTGTGGCTAAGTGAAAATCGGTAATAATAATATTTTAATTAATTCATGTCATTTATTAACGACTTCAATCTTTTATTGAATCCATGCATCCAGTTAATAATGCCAATACTTTAAAAGTAAAAAAGAAAAGAACTTATAAACATTAATTGTGGCTAGCTAATATTCAAGAACAACATATCATCCAAATCTATATTAGTTTTATTTTTGTGCTTTTTTTTAATAGATGAAGATGTGAAATGTAAAATACTTACAAAGACAGATATTTTTTAATTGATATTTTTTTCTGATCATCCTCTAACTTTATTTTATTTCTTCTGCTGATGCATAGAATTGTTAACAATATCTAAATAATTTTAGAAATCTATATTGTTATAATATCAATTTAATTTAAAAACAAAATATGTTGTTAAATAATTACTTTTACATTTGGTGGTGATGTATTTACAGTAGATTTTTTTCTATTTTTTGAATTTTATTTTTCTTTTTTAGCTCATTGTAACTTTTTATCCCATTAAATCGTGTCCACAATTTTTATCACTTTACGCTAAATTTTTTTTCCTTCCTCTTTGTCTTTTTATTATTTTTTTCTTTTTTTGGCTCAGATTAATTATTTTACACCATTGAATTGAACCCAAATTCTTTTTTTTTTAATTGGTAAACATAAATTCCTGGATTGAATTTAATTCTTTGCACTATTAATAACTTTTTATCATATCACTTATTCTTTATACCAATGCTGGGATATTGGTGCAAATCGTCCAAAATAATTGTTCCACTTGCGAGTTTGGTCGGAAAAAAATAAAATATACTTTGATTGGTCCAAAAAAATATGAGGTGCGAATTTGTCCTTTTGGATGGAATCCGTCCACTACTTTCGTTAAATCCTTGATTTTTGGCTATTTTCTCTTTATCCAATGGGGTATTTTGGTCTTTTAGCCATTTTTACTTATATTCAATTGCACAAAAGGTCCCAAGCTTCATATATTGTTACAATCAAGTCTTAAAATTTTAAACACATATATATTAGTCCAAAATTTTATTCAAATTAGGGTATGTTTGATTCACAATAAATTTTGAGTAAGTTTTATTTACTCAAACTGCATGTAGATTGTGTGGTTGAAAATGAGAGATAGTGTATTAAAAAATATAAAGTAATTGTATGTGCGGTTGAAAAGGATGAGAGATAAATTGTGTTTAAAATTTATTGTGAATCAAACATACCCTTATATAATTTTATATTTATTTATTTGATCGATAATTAATTTTATCCAATTATTTTGATACTAATTAAATACTTTTTATTGAAAATCACACATTTTTATTTTAACCAACAGCTAATAATAAATATAACTATTGTATTGTATTTCCATAAAATTTTAGTAAAACTATATTTATATAAAAAAAATATAGCGAATGTATAAAAATAATAAAATAACAAAAAAATAATTTTATTTTATATATTTCAATTTTGGTATGTAATTGAATTTATCGAAATAATTTAATTATATTAAACAGTTTCTATCGAAAATTTTACATATATTAATACACATTTACATTAATTTTCTAACTTTTAAAAACTTTCTTTTGTATTAATACGCGCATATTTGCATAATAAATGTAATTATTGTATCTACATAAAATTTTGGTAGGAATATATCATTGTAAAATGTATACATAATGTAAAGAAATAATAAAATTAAAAAATTAAAAACCCCCAGCACCCCTCCCCACCCGTCTCTCCCCCTTGCTCCCGTCCCCCCTCCCCCCAAACCCCCAACCACAATCGCCAGTAGCAACTGGTAGTGGTTTCAAAAATCACCAGCAAGGTGGTTTTCGAAAGCATCACCAGCTGCTATTGGTGGTGGCAGCTGGTGGTTGGGGGGAGGGGGAAGGGTAGGGTGGTGGGGGTTTTTTATTTTTATTTTATTATTTCTTTATATTATGTATACTTTTTATAGTGATATATTTACACCAAAATTTTATGTGGATACAATAATTATATTTATTATTCAAATATATGTGCATTAATACAAAAGAAAATTTTCAAAATTAGAAGATTTTATTTTGTTTTATTATTTTTATACATTCGATATATTTTTTATATGAATATAGTCTACTAAAATTTTATGGAGATGCAATACAATAGTTACATTTATTATTAGTTGTTGGTTAAAATGAAAATTTGTGATTTTCAATAAAAAAAAATATTTAATTAGTATCAAAGCAATTTGATAAAATTAATTATGGACCAAATGAATAAATAACTATAAAATTATATAATCTGAATAAAATTTTGGACTAATATATATCTGTTTAAAATTTGAGAACTTGATTGTAACAACATATGATGCTTGGGACCTTTTGTGCAATTGAACATAAGTAAAAATGGCCAGAAGACCAAAATACCCCGTTGGATAAAGACAAAATAGCCAAAAATCAAGGATTTAACGAAAATAGTGGATAGATTCCATCCAAAAGGACAAATTCGCACCTCATATATTTTTTTTTACCAATCAAGCTATATTTTGTTTTTTGGGACCAAACTCGCAGTTGGGACAATTATTTTGGAACATTTGCGCCAATATCCCTACTAATGCTATTAGTTACACAATATTGAAGTAGAAATTAAAAGATCATGAAATTTTCCTTATTTTATTTTTATTCATCTTAATCAATTATTTAGTTAATATATATGAATAAAAGGAAATGAGAGAAATGATATGAATTCTTTTCATTAATTGCTGTTAATGGATATATTTACAATCAATGAAAAAGAACAACTGCTTTCACATCTTCTATTTTTTACTGCAGTACTTTGTGCAATGAGAAAATTAACTAAGTCAACTACAAACATGGTGTACAAATAGGAAGGGCTGAGAATTGTGATTTCTAATGATGATGGCTGTCCTTCGAGCACCACTATGAACATGGTGTACAAAGAAGGTTTTAGCAATTTATAGCACGCTCCATCTTATCCATGTTAGGCGTGGCATTGGCATTCTTGGAATTTTTAGACAAGCTTTTATTTGATATGTTGATGAGAAAAATCATACATTGAATTGATATGTGCTTGAATGTGCATTGATAAATGTATTGTTGATATAGGTGCAAGAGATGAAGAATGCGATGCTACAGTTATTGAAAAATATCGTTGTGTTTGAATTGAGGTATGCGTGTTTTTTGTTTTTTTCTTTTAGAAAACCCAACGCTGTGGATCTTCGATTTGTTCTATGTTCTATGTTAATTTTGTATTTTATCCGTTGGTCTTGCAGGTTTGTGTTACAGAAACCCAATGGTTGTTTTGAGCTCTTGAATATCCAGCGTTGATTGATATTCGTTCTTTGTTGGTGAATATTGACCTCAATAGGCTTTTTATATATGTTGTTGTGAATGAAGTGTTTATGGCTATTTCTATATTGTTGTGTGTTGTTGTGTATTGTGTTGATGTGATATTTAGATATTTACAGGGTGGATTTTTCCACATTATAGGAGAAATTATGTCAAAATTTTTATAGATTTTTTTGTACACCATTGATTGTTGTAGATAGTATTTTAATATTATAAATCATACACTTTTAACATTGGTACAAAATTTATATTAGCTATCTTTGACAGTCCCGTGCAGCGCACAAGTGAAGATCTTAGTATCAATTTTATTTAAAAACAAAATATGTTGTTAAATAATTGTTTTGTATTTAGCATTTTTGTATGGCATAGCTTTTAAAAATTTTATTTATTAAAAATCACCACACCATAATTATAATGGCGTATGTGCATTCAAGTATTCGATATCAATAATAGCATGAAAAAATAACAAAAAGCTTACCGATTTACAATAATTAAAGAAATGAATCTTGAAAATGTGGGGCCAAGAACCCATAAGAAATTGTTACGAATCTGTGAGAAAATATGTCGAAAATTCATGTTTTGCTCTAATATCTGCAAAATAAATTTAATTTAATTTAAAATAAAATTAAAATATATATATATATATATATATATGATTTTAGATCTAGGCGGGCTGGGCGATCTTATCATTTAGAAACGACTTGAGCCTTTCTTGAACACATTTTTTTTCTTTTGAATTTTGAAAACTAGGGTTCCTTCGGCTAGTTTGATTGTTGGATATTTTTCAAATGAATTTAAAAAAAAAGAAAATGAATAATGAAATGATGCACCTATTGGATTAAGGGTTACAACCTTTTATATTTGGTAGTTATGGTGGTTATCGTTAAAGCTGGTTGGTTTACAAGGTTACAATGGTTGGAAATGATATGGCACCTTTAGGCTCCAAAATGCACCTATTCTAATAGGACACCATGGTTAAGAAAATGTGCATCGTTCCTTATAAATATGGGCCATTTTATATAGTTTGGATTCATTCGAAATTAAGAAATTCGTCCAACATTCTCCATTATTTTCTCATGCATTAAACCTTCATCTTGTGTGCATTAAACCATATTCTCGAGATCCTATTCTGCAGATTGGACTCAAGAACCTCTTGTGTTGGTAATTCTCAAGTTCTTGGTATTCTGGTTTGGCGTGGAATCGTGCACATTCGACGCCAAACACCCTACGATTCCATTGTACCTTGGAGGCCTATTTGGATCCCAAGTGCATACTTTAAGTGGGACAAATAGAGTCTTAAGAACAGCGATTACGCGCCTTGGAATCGTGATCAAGTTCGAGTATTAGCAACATTTCATCCTAATACATTTGCGTCACAGAGATCATCTAAAAGAAAATCGACTCGAGCATTCTTTCGGTTTGGTGGCGATTATATCATTGAGGTTCAACAATCTTCAGACTCTATTTACTCTACACCTATTAATGTGATGGCTCGTGCGCATGCCTCATCACTCCGTGATCTCGCCGTGGATTTTGTGAAACTCAAGAGATTTGAAGGATCAAATTTTCGTCGTTGGCAAAATAAGTTGCACTTCCTACTGACAACACTCAACGTTGTGTACGTACTTACCAAAGCCCGTGGAAACTGAGGATGAAACATTGGCTCAAACAAGGGCAAGACAAAAATGGGAACAAGAGCACTACATATACAAGGGTCATATTTGTAATGCCATGTTGGACGCGTTATTCGATCGATATCAAGGGAAAAGGACAACAAAAGAGATATGGGATGCTTTGGAGGCGAAATACATGTCTGAAGATACTATAAGAAATTTTTATCCTCTAAATTTCACCAATATAAAATGGTTGATAATCGTAAGATAGTTGACCAATATCATGAATTAGTTCACATTCATAATCTCATACAACATGATACACACATGGATGATTCTCTTGTTGTGTCATTCATAATCGATAAACTCCCTCCGAGTTGGAAAGATTATAAAAAGACACTCAAACATCGAAATGATGATCTTACTTTAGAAGATCTGGGCCTACATCTTCGTAGACAAGAGAAGTTCAGAGAAAATAACTCTAAAGAGAATACCGGCCAAACCTCCAACATTAATGTGGTAGATGAGAGAAAGAATCCCAAAGGAAATGAAGGAAATTCTTCGGAAAGAAACAAGAAAAGGAAGAATGAGTTCAAAAATGATTACTCAAACAAGCAGAAGAGGGGACCATGCTTTCATTGTGGTAAACCAGTATATCTCGAAAAAGACTGTCGACTCTTGAAAACTAAAAAGAAACCTAGTAAAGGCAATTCCAACTTCGTTGGAATGATCAGTGAGGCATTCATGGTGGATGAAGGCATCGAGTGGTGGATCGATTCGGGTGCCACAAGGCACGTCTGCAAAGATCATAACCTGTTCAACACTTATGAGATAGTTGAAGATGACAAGTTTCTCTATATGGGAAATTCCACCATCGCTAAAGTTCTTGGCAAAGGAAATGTCAAGTTGGAGCTCACCTCCCGAAATGCCCTCACTTTGAAAGACCTTTACCATGTTCCGGAAGTAAGAAAAAATCTCGTATCTAGCAGTCTCCTCAATAAGTTTGGTTTCAAACTTGTGTTTGAGTCTAATACATTTGCACTTTCTAAAGGAGGTGTTTTTGTTGGGAATGGTTTCTTGTATGATGGGATGTTCAAACTCAATATCACAAATAAAGATAATAATTTTGCTTACATGATTGTTGATTCGCTTTCTATGTGGAGTTCTCGTTTAGGACATGTTAATACTTGGAAATTGCATCATATGTCTTTACTTGGTTTAATTCCAAACTGTAAACATGACATCGAAGATAAATGCAAAATATGTTCTCAAACTAAAATCACTAGAACGCCATTTCCTAAAGTTGAGCGGACTTCTTCATTACTTGAACTTATTCATATTGATGTGTGTGATTTACACAGTACACCTACGCGAGGAGGTAAACTTTACTTTGTTACTTTTATTGATGATTTTTCTAAGTTTTGCTATGTTTATCTTATGCATTCTAAAAATGAAATATTAGATAAGTTTAAGTTGTTTACAAATGAAATTGAAAATATATGCAATGTGAAGATCAAACAACTTAGAAGTGACCGGGGAGGGGAATATCAATTTTCCAAGTATTGTGAAGACGTTGGTATACTCCATGAAACATCAATCGCCTATACACCTCAGCAAAATGGTGTGGCTGAAAGGAAAAACAGAACGTCAACTGAAATGGTTAATGCGTTTTAAGTCATTCTGGCCTTAGTAAAGGGAACTGGGGAGAAACATTGCTAACTGCTTGCTATATCCTGAATCAAGTACCAAGTAAAAGGAATAAGGTTACGCCTTATGAACTATTGAAGAAACGAAAACCGAACCTTTCCTATCTTCGAGTTTGGGGTTGCAGGGCTGTTGTTAGATTACTTGAACCCAAGATAAAGGAATTGGGAGCAAAAGGAATAGAGTGCATATTTTTAGGATATACAGATCATAGTAAAGGGTATAGGTTTCTAGTAACGGAACCTAATGAGTCGGTTGAAATAAATACTGTAATAGAATCTAGAGATGCTTTATTCTATAAAACCACTTTACAACTATTCCAAAGCCTACTAGATCGGATCTTGCTGTGCCAGAACAAGGGAAGAACGCTCAAGTTCAAATATTGTTTTGCCAGACATAGAAGAAGGAAATAAAAGAAAACCCGCAAAAGAACCTCCTGAAATAAGGCAAAGTAAAAGGGTTAGAAAGGCTAAAACCTTTGGCCCTGACTTCATCATGCATCTGGTAGAGGGGACTAGGGACTCGCATATTAAACAAATTGCAGTTCCAAAGTCTATTGAATCAGATCCCCTCACATACGAAGAGGTGATGAAGTCAAATGACTCTGCATTTTGGAAAGAAGCGATTGATGACGAAATGTCTTCTATCCTGCATAATAAAACTTCGAAGCTAGTTGACCTTCCACTCGATTCCAAACCAATTGGATGTAAATGGATCTTAAAAAGGAAGATGAGGATGGATGGAACAATTGACAGTTCAAGGTAAGACTAGTGGCCAAAGGATTCACACAAAAGGAAGGCCTCGACTTCTTTGACACTTATGCTCCGGTTGCTAGGATAGTGACTATAAGAACGTTAATTGCTTTGGCTTCAATCCACAAGCTCGAAATACATCAAATGGATGTTAAGATGGCTTTCCTTAATGGAGATTTGGATGAAGATATATATATGGAGCAACCAGAGGGTTTCATTCTACTCGGACAGGAGTGAAAGTTGTGTAAATTAATTAAGTCTCTATATGGACTTAAACAAGCGCCTAAACAATGGCATGAAAAGTTTGACAAAGTTATCATAACTAATGGATTTCATATTCATGAGTCTGATAAATGTGTCTACAGTAAGTTTGAAGGACAAAGGCATTATCATCTGTCTCTACGTCGATGATATGCTAATATTTGGAACCGACACGGAAGTTATAAATTCTACAAAAGCATTCCTGTCGTTGAACTTTGATATGAAGGATATGGGATTGGCAGATGTGATCTTAGGAATTAAAATCATGAGATCGGAAAGTGGAATTGCTCTTATACAATCTCACTATATTGAGAAAGTTCGATCATTGGGATTGTAAACATATATCTACCCAATACGAAACAAGTGTTAAGTTATACCCCAATAATGGCAGAGCTATCTCTCAATTAGAATATGCTCGGGTTGTAGGATGTCTCATGTATGCTATGACATCCACCCGACCTGACATCGCATATGCAGTCGGAAAAATGAGTCGGTATACAAGTAACCCTAGGCAGTTACATTGGCAAGGGATCAATAGAATTCTAAGATATCGAAATGGCACAATGAACTATGGTATACTTTATACCGGATATCCTTCGGTGTTAGAAGGATTTATGGATGCAAGTTGGATCTCGAATCATACAGATCATCCATCCACGTCTGGATGGATATTCACTCCTAGTGGAGGGGTTTTTTCTTGGGGATCCAAGAAACAAACTTGCATTGCTAGCTCAACCATGGAAGTAGAATTTATTGCTCTGGCTTCATGTAGTAAGGAAGCAGAATGGTTAAGGAATTTACTAATTGAAATTCCATTATGGCCTAAACTAATGCCTCTAGTGTCTATACATTGTGACAGTGAGGCAACATTGTGGAAAGAATATAGGAAAATATACAATGGTAAATCTAGACATATTGGTTTAAGGCACAGTATGATTCGACAAATGATTTCAGATGGAACCATTACCGTGGACTTCGTGAGATCAATTCGAAATTTGGGAGATCCTTTGACGAAAGGCCTTGCAAGGGATTTATTCTCAAAAACGTCAAAGGAAATGGGACTATGGCCAATACATAGTGACCAGTGATGGAACCTCGACCTGACACTTGAAACATCAAGCTCTTAGGTTCAATGAGTAAAGTACATCATATGAGTGAAGGCAATCATCGTTTGAATCCCAGGTAGAGATGATTGGTTGCGTATCTATAAGGAAAGGTTGAGTGCACACTCTTAATAAGCTTTAATGTGTTTAGATACGTTAACACCGGGCTTATCTATATGAATGTCGGAGATGGTGCTGTTTCCAAAGTAGTCTGCCCAACTATTCAAGATATTCACGAAATTAAACCAACATATGGGACACATGGCCTATCCTCGTATCGGTTTTTGAACACTCAAGGGCTATCATACGAGTGCATGAAGTGACTCCGACTAATCGAATAAGTCAACTAGTTCAAAGCATGCCTACCATGTTGATTTGGTTTGCATTTGAGAAGCTTTCACTATATGGAGGTTCAAGTAGTAATACACTTCCATGTATGCATGAGTGTGGCATACTAACACAAGAGAATCTTTCAAAACTCATTCATTTGAAAAATGGTGGAGGATTGTTGGATATTTTCCAAATGAATTAAACAAAAGAAAATGAATAATGAAATGATGCACCTATTGGATTAAGGGTTACAACCTTTTACATTTGGTAGTTATGGTGGTTATAGTTAAAGTTGTTTGGTTTGACGGTTGCAATGGTTGGAAATAATATAGCACCTTTAGGCTCCAAAAGGCACCTATTCTAATAGGACACCGTGGTTAAGGACAGCGATTATGCGTCTTGGAATCGTGATCAAGTTCGAGTGTTAGCAACATTTCATCCTAGTACATTTGCGTCACAGAGATCATCCAAAGGAAAATCGACTCGCGCATTCTTTCGGTTTGGTGGCGATTATATCATTGAGGTTCAACATTGATTATTTGCAAATTGTGACTTTGTCTTTCCAATTTTTAGAGAGCATGTGATCCGAATGAAAATTTTGAGCGATGATATGGAGAACAATACAGTATTTGGTCAGTTTCAGGATAGATTAACGAGTATTGATATGTGTTTATTTCGTGTTTATTTCATAGTTTTTATAAGTGTTTTGAGTTTTTTAGTATGTTTAATTTTGTCTATTGTTAGGTAAAAGACCAACATAGATGGACGACATTGAAAAGAAGCAAAAAGGACCAAAAAGTGCAAAAAAAGTAGAAAACAGGGACCAAAGTGGACCAAAACCAAAGTTGGAGGACCAAAAATTACAAATATGGGAGGATTATTGATTGTATGACACTTTGCGCCCACAAAAAGTCAAGTTGCGCCCGCACTAGTGGAGAAACGACCAACCAAAACTCTCTGTAGGCCGCAGAAAATGAGTGCGGCCGCAGACGAGAGAGTTGCGGCCGCAGGAATGGGATGTGCGGCCGCAGGGAAGGCTTGTGCGGCCGTAGCAATAAAGGTTGCGGCTGCAACTTTGGTCTCTCAGCATACGCGTTTTTTTGGAAAGTTGTTTCCTACTTGGACTATACCATATTCGTATGCACGATTTTGAGCGTCTTTAGAAGACCTAATATGGCTATAAATACATCCTTTTGAGACATAATTGAGGAGCTTTTGGGGAGGATAATTGGAGAGCAAGAACACACCATCTTGTGGAGATTTCCATGGTTTTGGGAGGAGATTCAAGACGGAGTTGATACTTGGTGCAAGATCCACTCTTCACTTTCGATTCTTCTTGTAAATCCGGTGAAGAACTCCTTTATTTTCATTATTTACCTGCTTTTTAATATGAAGACCTAATCTATTTGTTGGGATGAACGATGTAATTTGACTATTTGATTTTCAATTCTCAATTTCTGCGCTTGATTGTTATGTGTTGATTTTACTACCTCGTTTAATGCATGATTTACTTGGCCACTAAATCATTGATTTGTGAATTCTAATCAACCGAGAGGTGAGTTAGATATTTAGACCACGTAGTAAAATCGACAATTCATAAGAGCTAGAGATAGACTTTTATAATTGTTGAGATCCCACGTGATAGGTGGATATATATATATATGAATTCCTATGAGCATGAATGCATTTGATTAAGGGTTATTCTAACTACGCATAGAGATATGGTAGTTGACTTAGTTAAATAGGATTGATTTGAACTCGAGAGAGGTAAATTAAATCAATTTTGTGAATTCGATCTAACACAACTTGAGATTTGAAATTGAGAGGAGAAATAAAATAGGAAATCTAAAGATAAATCAGGATTCCCAACGTGCACTCACATTTGATTTCGTCAATTTTTATAATTTTGCAATTTATTTCGTGTTATTTATAAATTTTACTAAAAACACCAAATTTCTACCTTGTTCTTTTTATTTGCACTTGTTTTGATTGATTTAAAACGATATTGAATAAAATAATCCTCGTGGGAACGATAATCCGGACTTTAAAAAGTCCACTTTACTACTTTTGTGGCGATATCGTACACTTGCGATTATTTCCAACAACAAGTTTTTGGCGTCGTTGGCGGGGACTAATTTTATTTGATATCGGTTTATATTAACCATATTTTTTTTAATTTTAGTTTTTATTTATAAAAGAATTTTGATACTTGTTTTTGTTTAAGTGGTTGCAGAAACCTGCGTCTGGTGCATGACCCGCTCTCACGGGGGCATTTTGGAAGAATTCGACCCAGAAATTGAACGTACATTGAGAGCCATACTCAAATTAGTCATGGAACGCACTGCAGAGAAGGAAGCTAGGTGAAGGGCAGAGGCAGAAGAAGAAGCACGTAGAAGAATGATCTTGATTAATAGGAGGAATGAGGAACATGAAGAAGATGGGGGCGTTGACGACGACGGTGGAAACCTACCGATGGCGCAATTCTTGACTCCACCTGCAGCCCCATCCCTATCAAGCATCATATACCCTCCATTTGGGAGGAATGAGTTTCAATTAAGAGCTGATCTAATCAAAGTGTTCACCAACAGCCTACAGTTTTATGGGCACGCTCACGAGAACCCGCACACTCATCTTGCTAGATTTCTGAGAATGTGCCAAAATTTTAAATTCGAAGGCGTAAATGAAGATGCTATAAAACTTCGCCTTTTCCCCTACATGTTGAGAGACAATGCCTTGGAGTGGCTAGACTCGGAGCCAGATGCTAGTATCACAACATGGGACGACTTGGTTAGAAAATTCTGTAATAAGTACTTCTCACTGGCCAAAGTTGCAAAGATGAAGTTGGATATCTCGACCTTCCAACAATTTGATGGTGAGAGTTTCCATGAAGCTTCGGATAGGTTCAAAGGACTGCTCAGAAAATGTCCGAATCATGGGATTGACAAGGAGACTCAGGTCCAGTATTTCTATTCCGGCCTATCTCCACGGTTCAAATCAATTGTGGACTCGTCGTCTAATGGATCCATCACTAACAAGCGAGTTAACCAAGCTTGGGATCTCTTGGAGTTGATTGCTAAGACACACACTATGTTTCCATCCGACCGCAGTGTCTTAAAGAAAGGACCCACGCCACATGAGATTGATGTACTAGCCTCCACTAATGCTCAAATAGCCGCATTAACGAAACAAGTGGAGTTGCTAGTACGGGCACAAACTCAAGGGGTGTATTCAGCTCAAGCAACTTCGGTATGTGAAAATTGTGGAGCAAATCATGCAATCTCAGATTGTATGTTGTTGGCAGCGCAAAACGAGCAGGTGAACTACATGGGAAATGCCAACCGCCAACAGTTCAACCCGTACTCACAGACGTATAATCCGGGATAGAAATTCCACCCGAACTTGCGATATGGGGATAGCTCAAACTACCCCCCACCTGAGAACATGCCAAGTTTGGGGGATATATTCCAACAGTACTTGCAGAAGACAGATAGGATGTTGGAACGAATTGAAGTGAACGCTAAGAATCGACAGGCTTCCATAAAAAATTTAGAGGTGCAAATTGGGCAGATGGCATTACAACTGGCAGAAAGACCTCATGGAGCATTCCCGAGTAACACTGATAAGAATCCAAGAGAACAAGCTAATGCCATTTCTATTGTAAAAGAGGAGCCTAAGGTCCAGCCTGTTGAAGAAGAAACCGTACCATATGTGCCACCAAAGGCCTACGTACCCCCAATTCTTTTCCCTCAAAGGTTAAGAGGACTGGCTAAACAAGCAGAGGTACGAGCAATAACAACGAGAAGTGGGGTACAGTTACCTGAAATTCACGTTAAGAGGCCGAGAAAAGAGCCCAAAGGTTCAGTGATCGTGGAACAAAAGAAGGATCACAATGAAACCGAACCATTGGACGAAGTCAGAGTTGAGGAGAAAGTTGAAGAAGTGGAGAAAAAGACTCCAACTCCGGTTAAAGCCTATGTTCCGCCTATTCCATTTCCCCAAAGGCTACAAAAGAGCAAGCTTGACAACCAGTTTGCCAAGTTTCTGGAAATTTTCAAAAAGCTGCACATTGACATTCCATTTGCAGATGCTCTAGCTCAAATGCTACTATATCTGAAGTTCATGAAGGAAATGCTTTGAAAGAAAAGAAGATTGGAATAGTTCGAAACGGTGGCATTAACAAAAGGATGCAGCGCAATCCTACAAAACAAGTTGCTACCAAAACTAAAAGATCCAGGGAGTTTTTCTATCCCTTGCAATATTGGCAATTTAAATTTTGATAGATCCTTATGTGATTTAGGTGCCAGTATTAATCAAATGCCACTGTTTGTTTACAGAAAACTTGGATTAGGTGAGCCGAAATAGACGACAGTGACATTGCAGTTGGCAGATCACACACTCAAGCATCCATATGGCAATTGAGGATGTTCTGGTCAAAGTGGGAAAATTTATTTTCCCGGTAGATTTCATGATAATGGACATAGAAGAGGACATCAGAACGCCTCTCATTCTTGGACGTCCATTCCTAGCAACTGCACGAGCTCTAATTGACGGGGAGAATGGAGAGCTCATTTTGCGGGTTGACGAGGACAAAGTTACATTCAACATCCTTCAACGGGATGGAAAGCCTGCTCAAGACGAAAGTTGTTTTAAGCTTGAGGAAGTAGAGAAGGAGGATGTTGAACCCAACAAGCCCGATCAGAAAGCTCAGAGCAACTTGCACAAGTATTGGCTGCCAAAATGGAAGAGGAAAAAGCTGGAAAAGGCTAGGGAAGACAACATCAATCAATTCAGGGCTTCCTAAATCCGCTTCAAACCTCCATGACCATGGCACCAAGGGTCGAGCTCTAGACTATAAATAAAGCGCTTATTGGGAGGCAACCCAATGTTTCTTTCCTTTTCGTTATTTCTCTCTATGTGTGCTTTGCGTGCTTGACTTTATTTTTCTTTATCTTTTCTTAGTGTGAGTGCATGTTTACTTTTAATAAAATGATTGCTTTTTATGAGGTGTGTGTTTTGCAGAACTAATATCAAAGCTCAATATCACGTTACACAAGGACCCCCCTGATGCCACAACTAAACCGCTGGGATGTTCAGTAACTTTTCTCTTCTTTTATCTTTGCTTTTACATTGAGGACAATGTTGGTTTTAAGTTCGGGGGTGTGATTTTAATTTTTGCATGTATGTTTAATTGTGAGTTGTAATGTTTGCGTCATTTTTTCGTTACAAATTTTTTTTTTATGTTAGTCTGTCGAGTAGTGTATCGCCGATGATTGTTTCCTTTCGGCATAATTGAATAGGATGACAGTTGGACTTTTGAACATCACTTGATCCTTTTAAAATTCTTTTTGTCACTTATTAGTGCACGATTAATTTTATATGAGCACATGGTTATTGTGTGACTTAGATATATGTTGGGGTGTAATCTAGATGCCGTGTTTCCCCTATATACCCAAAATAAACCATTTAACCCTTAGAAATAGGTAATCTCCCCTGAACCGAATATTAGGACCAAAACTAGCTTAAAGGCTAAGTTTGGGGGTGGTAAGACTAGTGATTTATGTTGGGGGAACTACGGTTTGATGTTTTGATGTTTTTTCTTTGAGTTGAAGGATTTTTGGGTTGGCAAATCTGTACCGGCACTGACCGAGGCTACCATTCTCCCGTGAAAAAATAAAAACAACAAAAGAAAAAAAAAGAAGAAAGAAGACATCATTCACATTGCATATATGCCCCATTCTCTTGCCTCATTGACTCGAGTGATTAAGTCTGAGGGGTATTTTACCTGGTGCCTTGAGTGACGAGCTCGGGAGTCATCGACCTAAAACTCGCTACACGGGTCCTTGAGAAAGCATTATTGTTGGGGCATTGCATTTGCATATCATACCTAAAAAGAAAAAAAATGTGAAAAGAAAAAATTTCGGAAATGCAGATTGATAGGGGATTTGAAGTGCCGGGAAAAGATTCAAAGACTAGAGGTTTGGAAACTCGGAGTAGAGATGGATAGATGGATAGCGGTAGTTTCTTTAACATCTAGTCACTTGTACTTAACATCTTGTGTGGAAAAATGCGTTGAAAACTTTGAGAACCCCGCATTCAAGTATACCCCGGGAAATGAGAAAAAAGCATGAGGAGTGAATCCTACGAATGGGTTAAGGAAAATCTTACCACGAGGGAATACGGGCATGGTATTGTGTTGTGCATTCTGTGATTACATTCCAACATGGATTTGAGTTGCGCAATGATTAACACACACACACACCGTATGTCTTGCATATGTTAAAGTGAATAGTTTTGTGACTGTTTATTTGGTCCAACTGGAATTTTATAAGTATTTTATTGACCTGAGGTGAATAGCACACTACTTGACATGTTTTGAGTCATCTTTAAGGTTTGTGGTTGGTGCGTAAAAGGGGTGAGTGTTGTTTTGTTTTAGCTTCTTGTTCGAGGGCGAACAAGAGTTAAGTTTGGGGGTGTTTGATATGTGTTTATTTCGTGTTTATTTCATAATTTTTATAAGTGTTTTGAGTGTTTTAGTATGTTTAATTTTGTCTATTTTTAGTTAAAAGACCAACATAGATGGACGACATTGAAAAGAAGCAAAAAGGACCAAAAAGTGCAAAAAAAGTAGAAAACGGGGACCAAAGTGGACTAAAACCAAAGTTGGAGGACCAAAAATTACAAATATGGGAGAATTATTGATGGTATGACACTTTGCGCCCACAAAAAGTCAAGTTGCGCCTGCACTAGTGGAGAAACGACCCAACAAAACTCTGTAGGCCGCAGAAAATGAGTGCGGCCGCAGAAGAGAGAGTTGCGGCCGCAGGAGTAGGATGTGCGGCCACAGGAAGGCTTGTGCGGCCGCAACAATAAAAGTTGCGGCCGCAACTTTGGTTCCTCAGCATACGCGTTTTCTTGGAAAGTTGTTTCCTACTTGGACTATACCATATTTGTATGCACGATTTTGAGCGTCTTTAGAAGACCTAATATGGCTATAAATACATCCTTTTGAGACATAATTGAGGAGCTTTTGGGGAGGATAATTGGAGAGCAAGAACACACCATCTTGTGGAGATTTCCATGGTTTTGGGAGGAGATTTAAGATGGAGTTGATACTTGGTGCAAGATCCACTCTTCACTTTCGATTCTTCTTGTAAATCCGGTAAAGAACTCCTTTATTTTCATTATTTACCTGCTTTTTAATATGAGGACCTAATCTATTTGTTGGGATGAACGATTTAATTTGACTATTTGATTTTCAATTCTCAATTTCTGCGCTTGATTGTTATGTGTTGATTTTACTACCCCGTTTAATGCATGATTTACTTGGCCACTAAATCATTGATTTGTGAATTCTAATCAACCGAGAGATGAGTTAGATATTTAGACCACGTAGTAAAATCTGGCAATTCATAAAAGCTAGAGATAGACTTTTATAATTGTTGAGATCCTACGTGACATGTGGATATATATACGAATTCCTATGAGCATGAATGCATTTGATTAAGGGTTATTCTAACTATGCATAGAAATATGGAAGTTGTCGATTTGAACTCGAGAGAGGTAAATTAAATCAATTTTGTGAATTCGATCTAACACAACTTGAGATTTGAAATTGAGAGGAGAAATAAAATAGGAAATCTAAAGATAAATCGGGATTCCCAACGTTCACTCACATTTGATTTCGCCAATTTTTATAATTTTGCAATTTATTTCGTGTTATTTATAAATTTTACTAAAAACACCAAATTTCTACCTTGTTCTTTTTATTTGCACTTGTTTTGATTGATTTAAAACGATATTGAATAAAATAGTCCTCGTGGAAACGATAATCCGGACTTTAAAAAGTCCACTTTACTACTTTTGTGGCGATATCGTACACTTGCGATTATTTCCAACAACAGGTATCTATATGAGAAAATTAGGCTTTATCATGCTTTTAAGTTTGCTTTTACAAAAATCTGGCATTTTAAATTTATTTGCTTGAATCCGATATTGCCGATCCACTTAACCCGGCCCAATTATTTCCTCTTGATGGTGTTTTTTCCAGTCCCAGTTCATTCTTGGTGTTTTCTCCACCATTTTCTTTGCTCTCATCTCTTGTCTCGTCCCTAGCACTCTCTCTAAGTTTGATCGCTTTTGTTGTTTCGTTTGTTTCGTTTCTTCATTTGTTTCCTTTCTGCTGTAAAAATGGTTCTAACTCCGTCGCCTCTAAGTGGACACTCTTCTTCGTCTTCAGCTGCTTCTTCGAAGCGTCCCTCTAAGAGAAAATCTCCGTGTCATAAGAGGTTGTAGCGAAAAAATCCCACTATAATGTAAGTTTTTTTTTTCCTATTTTTAAGAATTTTTCTATTTATTTATAAAAATAAATAAGGGTTAAGGTTGCTGATGTTTTGCATTTGGTTTTGAAATTTTTGTACAATTTATTTTCTTGTATCAGTTGTTGTTAGTTTGTTTTTCGTGTCTTTGTGATCTATTTCATAGATCTGACTCTTTTTTTGCAAGCTTAAACCCTCGTTTAGGGTTTTTTTTAGTTTTGTGTGTTGTACTTAACTTGTTACACATAGTGTGTAACACGTGTGTAGTCCCATGTGTTGTATTTCGAAAAAAATACATTGATGATTTGGTTTTAATAATGGAAGAGCTGAAGATGAATGAGATTATGGATCCTGATCTTGATAAGAAAGCATTTGCTAATCATCTTCTGAGGATTCACTTTGAGAAACTTCCCAAACCTTTAGTTGATACTTGGGTTGCGCACATGAGGGTGTAATATTTGTTTTAGGTGGTTTAGTATATGTTTAGTATGGTTTAATACATCTGTTTATTATGTGTGTAAGAATTGTGTAATTGATAATTATATTGCACTTTTTGTGCAAGGCATTTCTAATGTAGACTATCTGTAATTCATTGGTCCATTACACTATGAATTGCTTATTTCGTGTAATCAATTTGTAATTCGTTTGATTACTTCACTTTATGTGGTGACATTATTCAACTATGCAGAATATATGAAATCTCAAATATATTACAGATTCTGTGTAAGCAATCTGTAATTCATTAGTAACCAGCTTGTATTCAATTATGCAGAATGTATAAAGTCTCAAATTTATTACAGATTCTGTGTAAGCAATCTGTAATTCATTAGTAACCAATATGTATTCATTTATGTAGAATGTATGAAATCTCAAATGTATTACAAATTCTGTGTAAGCAATCTGTAATTCACTAGTAACCAATCTGTATTACAAATTGGTTCAAATTGGTTACAAGTCATTTGTAATCAATCTGTAATTGGTGATTACATGTAAGTCATGTACAAAAATTGAATCACCTTAATACATCTTCTTTTTAAGTAATGAATATCATATATTATACATTATATAACATTAGTATCTGTTCAATGAAAATAACTTGGAAAATAACAAACTTAATATGTTTTTGCTGAATTTGTTAATTAAAAATTACATCTCGAATTCTTTTACTTTCTTCTATTCTTGCATTGATTTCGAATTGTTCTTCTATTTCAGGTCTAATGCAATTGGAGCATTGCATGATCTCCTGTTATGCTTGTACCCTTTGCATCTCCCACACTTCATCTTTACCTGTGGTTCATCAAATTACTTGTGCGTTGATTCAATAGGTCTTCCAAGACATCTCTTGCCTTGTGGTGGGTGAACAATCACAGTTTCCATATCCTCTGGCAGTACCCATTGGTAGCTATCTCCAAGTGGATATATGTTCCTTTTGTATATTGATAAATATGTCTCTTTTGTATACATTTGGCAGCAGTTGTAAACATTCAGTCATTTATTTACAATCACTGCAGTTGCATGAGCATATGGTATTTTGTCGACTTGGAAACTTTTACAGGTACAAGTGTTGTTTTGTGTGTCAACTGTTTTGTGATGCCATTCCACCAATGACTTCAAATAACACATGACTTGATACAAGAACCTGTAGTAATTTTTGAACTTTGTTCAATATAATCCTTATAATGGATTTGTAACTAATTCAACTTTCTTAATTTTTTTAAATGTGTCATTGTTTCCATCTCAACATAATCAAACTTACCTTCATTCTAGCGATTCATAAGAGTTTTCCCCTGAGCTTCTTTTTTGCATTGGGTGTGTGAAGGTTCCCTTAGCAGTTGCACAGTTTATATCATAGCATCAGATCCGGTTACACGTCAAATGTAATACAAAGAGAACACATTCTGCGAGTTATATAATTTAAATGCATTGCACATTAATTGTGATGCTTGTTACATGTCAAATGTAATATAAGGAGAACATGTTTTATGAGTTATATAATTTAAATTCATTGTACATTAATTGTAATGCTTTTATCTCCCTACTGTTAACTTTGTTTTTGGAAAACACACATCAGTGCTTCAAGTTCGCGGACATTAGCAACAGAAAAAGCAAATATGATAACTCTTTTTTTTTTAATCTTCATAGCTAAAATATTCTACTATTTTTAGTTGTAGATAACAACAACGCAGATGTTTAAGGTGTGAAGGTTCCCTCTGCAATTGCACGGCTTATATCATGGCATCAATTCCTGTTACACGTCAAATGTAATACAAGGAAAACACATTCTATGAGTTATATAATTTAAATGCATTGCAGATTAATTGTAATGCTTGTTACACGTCAAATGTAATACAAGGAGAACGCATTCCATGAGTTATATAATTTAAATGCATTGCACATTAATTGTAATGCTTTTATCTCCTTATTGTTCACTTTGTTTTTGGAAAACACACATTAGTGCTTCAAGTTCGTAGACATCAACAATAGAAAAAGCAAATATGATGACTCTTTTTTTAAATCTTCACAGCCTAAAATGTTCTACTATTTTTAGTTGTAGGTAACAACAACTCAAATGTTTAATACATAATTTCATCCGATCTATCAAATACCAGCGAGATTATAATCCTTAGCTATGTTTGTCTTTTTGTATGCTGTGTTGAAGTTGTATTTTTGCACTCCGTACCTTGCGACACTACCAGTGTATTCGTGTTTTCCTTCGTTGCTTTGCACTCGCCGAAGGGTGTTCTTGCGGTGACTTGAATCTCACGATCTGGCAGCTCGATTCTCTTCTCCATTGTTTTCTTCTCTCATTTTATCTTGGTTCTGTGTTTTTTCAACACCAGACCGATTTTAGATGGGATGTTGGGCCAGGTTCGAAAATACCGGATTTTACTAATTTTCTCTCAATGTTTGCGTCTTTTGTGTAATTAATTTTGACTTACCTGATTTTGAAAATTTAAAATTAAACATTGGTATTAGTGTAAAAATCCCTATCTATATGCATATGCATATATATATATATATATATAGACACAGATATATGAGCGACAAAAAGAAGAAGAATTGCATGTAACATTCACGACTTTTGGCGTAAATGGATGAAGCACCTCGGGTTTTTTTTACAGCTAGTTGGTTACGAGAACTATTTAAATAAAATTGTTAGCTGTAATTTTAAAATTAATCAATCGGCATGTTTATTTTTCAGTATTTATAATTACATTAATTAAAATTTATATTTAGTTAATTTAAGAGAAAGTAGCGCAAATGGTCCAAAAAAAAGTTGGTCGACTACGTTTTTAATCCAATTTTTTTTTAAAAAGTATGACAAATGGTTCAAAAGAAAAACTTTGATGCGAAAATGGTCCAATTGGATGATTTCCATCAATTCTTTCCCTTACTTTGGTACGAAAATGGTCCAATTGGTTCAAATATTGATATTTTGTCATCGTCCCAAAGGGTAAATTTATCACACCATTAAAAAAATATGGATTTTCGCGCAAATGGTTCAAAAAAAGTTAGTTTGGTTTTTAGTCCAAACTTAAAAAAACCAGTGCTACATTAGTCCAAAATTTTAATTAAATTATATAATTTTACCTTTTATCTTTTGATATATAATTATTTGGTACATAATTAATTTTATCGGATTAATTTGATACTAATTAAATAACTTTTATAAAAAATTTTCGATACAATAGCATTTGTTTATGCATGTGTTAGGCAACCATTTAAAAAAAATTTTACTACTTTTTATCACCTTTTTATTCATTCTTTTTTATCCAAATCAATCATATCCACATATCATATCGTATCCACAAATCTCCACCATTTAACTCCACTCATTCTCTCTCATTTTACGTTAAAAACCTTTAAAAATTATTAAAAACCAACCCCTATTACCCTTATATTAACTTTCGAAGATTTTCTTTAGCATTAGAGATACACATATTTTGATTTCAACCAACAGTTATTAATAAATGCAATTATTGTGCTTACGTAAAATTTTATTAGGAATATGTCATTGTAAAAAATATATGAAATGCAAAGAAATAATAAAATCAAAAAATTAAAAATTAAAAAACCCTCGCCTCCCCTCCCACCCACATCCCTACCAAAAAACTATTAGCTTTGGCCGGTCACCAACTTTTTGCTAAACTAGGAAATTTACCATTCAAACTTGATTTCTCCACAAATTTCTCCAGCTCCGGTTTAATTTTTTATTTCTCCAACTACGGTGGGTGGAAGGGAAGGGGTTTTTAATTTTTTATTATTTCTTTGCATTTGGTATATTTTTTACAGTACTATATTTCTAATAAAATTTTACGTAAGAACATAATTACATTTAGGAAAATTGGCACAAATAATCCAAAAAGGTTGGTTGACTGCATTTTTAGTCCAAAATAAAAAAGGTAACGCAAATAATCCAAAAAGAAAACTTTGGTGCGAAAATGGTCTAATTAGATAGCTTCCATCCATTCTTTCTGCTATTTTGGTGAGAAAATCGTCCAATTGGTTCAATTGTTGATATTTATCATCTTCCCAAGGGGAAAATTTGTCACACTATTAAAAAAATAAAATGAATTTGGCGCAAATTGTCAAAATGGCTTGTTTGGTACGTTTTTAGTCCAAAAAAAAGTAGCTACATTAATCTAAAATTTTAATTAAATTATATAATTTTACCTTTTATCTTTTTATATATGTTTGTTTGGTCCATAATTAATTTTATCGGATTAATTTGATACTAATAAAATAATTTTTATCAGAAATTTTCACCATAATAGCATTTGTTCATATTAATATCATAACTTTCCCAGATTTTCTTTAACATTAGAAATATGCACTTTTTAATTTTATCCAACATTAATAATAAATGTTAACAATGGTCATCCACTCTTTAGCCAAAAGTACTCAAGCAAAAGGGGATCCCATTATGTGGCAATACATTGGAAATTCACAGCATAAACCAATGTGGCAAAGGAGTGGACACCGACATCCTCCTCACGGCAAATGTGGTAGCATGAGCCAATCCCGAGCTGTGTCAATAGACTCCTAATCTCAATAAGCAAGGAAAAATGTGGATGGCAAGCCTTGAACGATCTAAGATTGTGAATGAGACATATGTTGTCTGACTCCACAACTTCAGGTGCCATATTAATTAAGCTCTACTGCCAAACGGAGCCCTCTAGCAAAGCCACGCCTTCTGCATAATCTATCTCCTACCATCCTATGACATTCCTCGCAACGCATGCTAATACCACCCCTTCTGCATCTCAAAGGACCGCACCTATTCCGGAATAATCCTCCCCTTCTCGATAGGATGCATCCACGTTCATCTTCGAACTGCTCTTTAACTTAATATTTAAAATAGCATGCCTATATAAAAGTGATTTTCACTTTCCCCTCTTTGTTACTTTTTTATTTAAATAAATTTTTAAAAAATTAACTAATTTTATAATTATTGAGAAAATAAATAGAAGTGGAAAAAGTGAAAACAATATGATACAGTTGGAAAGATTTTTCTTCGCCCCATCCTGTTGCCATTTTCCTATAGATATGTTGCTTTTTTTTCAGTGTGATGCACTAATTGATACAAATAAAATCTATTATGATTGAATCATCAATTTTAAATTTTTAATACAAAAACATACTAACCTAAAAAGAATCCGATATTGATGGTATTGGGAAGTGCAAATCAACCAAAAGTTTAGGACATTTCGTGTAATTAAGCCTTTTATTTTTTAACACAATGCATTTACTTGTACCTTTTTTAGTGTAATTTTTAGCGCTTCTAACAAATTCTCCTATCTTAACGAGTTATTTGATGATCGGTTCTTGGCTTTAAATGCCATAATAAATTTCTCTCTCTCTCTCTCAAAAAAAAAAAAAAAAACAATTGAGCTACAAAGTTAGAACCATCATTTCCTTCTATTAGAACCTTGACTTCTGTTATTAGAAACACGACTTCCTTTTGTAAATATATTTTCAAGTGACATCTATCAAACTTAATTTGAATAAATATTATACATTAATTAGCTTTTTCTTATTGATTACTGTCAATGAAAATTAAATAAAACAGTTCTTATTATGGATTTTTTGTCTATATATGTTGATGGAATTGGAAAATGAACCTAAATTTTGCAATTTTTATGACACAATGGTAATAATTGTAATTTTTAAAACAAAGATTAACACCGTCAATTGTTAAACCATCTTTGAACCGATTTGTGAAATCCAATGTTTTAATAGTTATACCTCGAATTGATTCAACTCGATTTCTGATTTTTGCGATTCAATGGTGAAATAAAATTTAAATCACAATTTACCAATTAGATAATTAGTTGTTGACCAAATGAATTGATAAATCAATAAATAGAGATTTTAATAGATAATTAATAATGTTCATTATCTCTGTTTTAATTTGACTTAATAATGGTAAATACGCTACTACGATGCAAAAAGAATAAGGGAAAAAAAAAGGATTTTCGGCTTAATTCCACAAACCACATAAATGTTAATTAAGTCTAGATCTTAAATTATTAATAAACGAAATAAAAATAGGATTTTTTGATTAATATCTTATAGGTGCACTAAACATTCTGTACGAAAAAATTTACCGCGGTAATCAATCACTTGATTCAAAAAGCTATGCTAAGTTTACACTCCTGTGTGTGTGCAGGAGAGTGTGCACACTTTGGGTTCAAAAAATTGTGGGGGTCCACCGGCCCCCCATTTTCATGGGGCAATTATGTATTATTCATCTCACTTAACGTAGATTCTTAAAAAAAATGGATGATGTGGCGCCCTCACATCATCCGTGTGCATGGCTCGTGTACAGGAGAGCACTGACCGCTAAGTTTGATAGTCATGCTGAAAATTGTTGTTAAGGGGAAAAAGAGAGAGTGGGAGCGAGGCAAAAAAAAAACGAACAAACAAACAAACAAACACACGTTTTTGACATTCATTTGAGAACTAATGAACTATAGATTAATTAATTAATCTATGGTGATGTCGTCAAATAAGCAGCTCCATGAATGATCGAACACTAATATCCAGCACGTTGCAAGTACATTCTGAAACTCATCCTTCAACTTAGTAAATGTTCATTATCAGCAACTTGAAAAAGCCCCAAGGTGCATGCGTATTCAGCATATTGAAAGGAAGGACAATTATTTAAATCTGAATAGCCACCAAAAGCTAGTTTCATGAAAGATATGAAATAAGTCTGATTTTATGCTCCAAAAAGAACGAAAGAAAAAAATTGCTAGAGAACTAATATTTTGAATAATGTAGCCAAACAAACTCTTGATTCGGCTTGGTTTGCATCTTTTTATCTCTCCTTCGACTATTTCTAATGTGAGAGTGAAAAATATGGGAAAAAAATGAGACGGGAAAAACCCAAAGGAATGGGCCAAATTTCTTTGGTTTTTTTCCCCCAAACCTAATGTAATATAGATTTTTAGTTTAAAACCTACTTAGTATTGTAAGAGAATGGAGTAAAAATCCAATCCAAATTTGGGTATTTACCAAACTTTTGTATGGGCAAAAAATAGTTCAAAGAAAAGTTTAAAGAAATAGTATAAACTTTCAAAAATACCCTTAATGAAAATCACATTTGGAGGAAGGCCCATCCCAGCCCACCCCACCCCTTTCATTCAAGGGGCTGTGAGTGCTGCCCCTGAACACAGGGGGTGGGGTGGGCTCCCAAATGTTATTTTGATTAAGGGTGTGTTTGATTCAACTTTTTTTTAAAGGAAAACTCATTTTCCAATTTTTTTCCACCCTTAGCTGTTTAATTGTACTTTTTTCTTGGAAAAAATTTCCAACTTTTTTTTTTATTTCCGTTCTTTTCCTTATTTTGAAGGAAAACGTTTTTCTTGGAGGGAATGTGGTTTTTGTTTTTCAGGAAAAGTTTGGTTTTTTTAGTTTTTTAATGGACAATTTACTTTAACCATAAAGATAAGAAAAATGATCAAATTTAAAAAAAAACCAAAAATAAGGAAAATAACATTATTTTCCAACTTTCAAATTAATCCAATCAAACACCTACAATTACTATTTTCCCTGAAAGACATTTTCCTAGAATTCATTTACCCGGAAAATATTTTTCTTCCAATTATTTTTCGAGTTTGCAATCAAACACACCTTAAGGTATTTTTGGAAGTCCATATCTTTTCCCTAAATCCTTTCGTGAACCATTTTCTACCATTACAATTTTTGTATTTTTTAGGTGAATTCCCTTTTAAAATGGCCATGGCTAAACACACCCATCCAACTTCTTTATACACCCAATTTACTAAATTCACCCACCATAAATTCTTCCCAATTACTCTATATACCCATCTATCCCAATTTTACCCTTTACCCTAAAAAAAGGGCTCTTTCCATACACAGCCTTCTTCCACCTCTCTCAGCTATCTCCCTCTCACTCTCTCACAGGTTACTCATTCTCTACTTCTTTCTTTCTTTCTCTTATATGTCCTCTAACTATATTTCTTCTTTTTCTTTTCTAGCATTGAAGCAAAAGTGGAGCAACAGCAAAATTGCGCAATTGTCGAGCAACAGCAGCTATGTCTTCGTATACTGGTATGTAATTTTAATTTATAAATTTATATATTTAATTTGCTGTCAATATTATAGATCTTGGTATGAATTGCCAGAGTTTTTGTACATTTTTTCGTGTCTGGGCGCGCAGTAGATGTTGGGGGATGAATAATTTGCTGTTCGTCCCCATGGGGACGAATGGCCCAATGGGCGTTCGTCCTCATGGGGACGAACCGCCCTTTTTTTTCTTTTTTTCTATTTCTTTTTCTCAGTAACACTTTTATCATTTCAAACAATTTTTTTTCCTTTCTTTCCCAAGAGAACAGCTTTTGTTTTGTTTTTTTTTCCTTTCCCAATAATATGATAATAAATACGTAATTAATAAGTTTTTATTTTGTATTGTAGTTCGGACTTATTCTCGTCACCCACCAACTGCTTCTGACAGAAAACGTTGGGAGGAAGAATATTTGGCTCACCAAAATCCTATAGAAATAGGACAATTACCTATTCCGCCACAAATACCACAAAATGAAGAAATTGAGTTACATCCCAATCCAAATATGAATATAGATGATGTTCAAATGCCAAATGAAAGTGACGAAGAAGATGATGGAGCACATGGCGAGAGTGAAGCTGGAAATGATGAAAGGGAAGGTGGAGATGATGAAAATAATCAAAACGAAGATGATGAATCATTCCCAGGAGGTCCTATCGATTCACATATTTTGTCAACATATAAAACACATGTGGCAGCTCAAATTTGGTTGGGTAATGAAAGGCCCGTGCTTAGTATGAAATGTCATACCCAAAAATTACTCAAGTGGAAGTTGAACCCCGAAATACAACAGCAGTGGATGAATCTTTTTGCAGATACACGAATTGATATGTTACGTGATATATCATATCATTCACCAAATAATAACTTGATTGCTGCATTTGTTGAGAGATGGCACCCGGAGACTAATACGTTTCACATGCCATTTGGGGAAATGACAATTACACTAGATGACGCGCAGTGCATTCTTGGTTTACAAGTCGGTGGTCGTGTATTGGAGTTCTCAGATGGCGCTGCCGCTGTTCACAGTATGGATCTGGTTCGTAGATTATTGGGAGTATCGATGCAAGAAGCCAACAATGCATTTAGAGGTGCCAGGGGTGAAAAAATAAAGTTGCAGTGGCTGCGTTCTACCTTTATGGATTGTACTACTGATGATAATCGTGGTATATATGCAGCTAGAGCCTATCTATTGTACACATTGGGATGCACAATATTCGCAGATAAAACTGGGGATCGGGTCTCACCTGTGTATCTGCATTTCTTAGAGGATCTTAATGAGGTGCATCGCCTTGCTTGGGGAGCTGCTGGTCTAGCTCACTTATATAGACAATTAGGGCTAGCATCAAGGGCAACAGTTGTACAGATGGCCGGTTATTCGACCTTATTGGAGGTATATATTTTACATAGTTAAATGATTATTTAATTTTAATTTTTCCGTTTTATTTGTGACATGTAGTGGATATTTTTTCCGTTTTAATTGTGACATATAATGGATGTTTTTTTAACTTATTACAGGCATGGATATATGAACATTTTCCACAATTTAGGCCTCCGCTTGATATGCAGTATGAGGAAGGTAATCCCCTTGCCATGAGGTGGAAAAAAACACGGCCCCCTCCTCCAAATGTAGACACCCTTAGATCATATAGAGAGAGATTGGATGCAAATGAGGTGAGATCAATACGTTTAATAGATTCTCTATAAATTTATGGTGAATCTATAAATTTGTGGTAAATCTGTAGAGTAATTTATCATATTTAATTTTTTTCAGGTAATATGGGATCCGTATCCCAGATACAGACTCCGATTTCCATGTCATCCATCTACTTTTTTATGGGTGTATAAGCTCCTTAAATATTGTGGAGCCTTATTATTCGGATCGGGTACTTAGACAATTTGGGCATAAACAAAAAATTCCCGAAGATCCCATTGATCCAGCAATAGTGAGAGGAGCCGAGTCCGCTGAATTATTTGGTCGTATGTTCCAAATGTGGGACAGCCACATTTTATCTAGTGGTCGACGCGGTGATGCGGCCAAACCTGTGTGGGAATGTGCAGATAATTATATGCATTGGTATAAGACAATTTCTCATCGCTATGTGCAAAATCCAGAGTTTTAGTCTGCAAATCCGGTTGGCAGAAGTAATGCAAACACTGTCGATATTTGGGATCGAAATATGGCTGCTGTTGACATTCTTGAGGAATTTGTTCCTGCGTGGGATTCAGGTGTTGCGGAATTTAGTACGTATGCTTTACTAAACGATGTTCAGGATGCTTATCTCACGCTGCGAGGATTGACATTGGAAGAGTATCGGGGACAATCTCGTACTAGACCACCTCAGGGACGGCAGCATAGGGGAGAATCGTCGAGGGGGGGCCCCGAATAGACATCGCCGACGATGACCTATGTGTTGTATGTCACATTTTCCATATAATTTATATTTCATGAATTTTCGAGACATTATGTATCTTTTACAAGTAATGACTTGTATTTTTTCTATCTTTTTTATATGTATCGTATATTGAAAATATGAAATTAGAGATAATATCGCATTTAACTTTTGCATTTCAAAAGTAGGTTAAATAAACGTAATTGCATAAATCAGGTTATTCCGTCCTCTATCTACTTTTTTTTATGGGTTAGGTCTTGTTTTGATATACAGATGCTTTCAGCATACTCCATTACACATAATCTGTAATGTTATTGTTATGGCATTGTAATATACTACATTGAGCTCATACTAATCTTTTATTGCATTACATATAGAGTGTAATACAATATATAGAGCGTGTAATGATATTTCAATGTATTACATATTTATTACATAGAGTGTGTAATGGACATTAGTTAAATTAAAATCTCCAAAACGACACAATGTGTGTAATGAGTGTGCAATGTGTGTAGTGCATTACACAAAGTGTGCAATGAGTTTGTGAAATGTGTGTGTAATGCATTACATGAAGTGTGCAATGAGTTTGAGAAACATGTGTGTAATGTATTACACACACATTTAGGAGTTTGTGAAATGTGTGTAATGTATTATACAAAGTGTGCAATGAGTGTGTGAAATGTGTGTGTAATGTATTACACAGTCTGTAATGGTGTGTGTAATATTTGTGTAATGGATGATGTTTATGATTGTGTAATGACCATAATTGAGCTATTATTGTTATGGGCGTAGAAACCAATTAGCACCATTGATTTTGATCACTTTATCTTAGTGCATTACACTTTATATTTAAGACGTGTGCTCATTAATAGTAAGAATTAATGTGCAATTCACTTTATCTTAGTGCATTACAATATATGTGTAAGGTATGTGTAATGCACTACATATGTGTAAGATATGTGTAGTGCATTACAGTTGATATGTAATGTATTACAAGAAATGAATTTGAGAAAATGGTAATTCAAAGCTTCGATATGTCATCAAAGTACGGTACATAAATGATTAGATTAATGCGATCGAATACTAAGTTTCAAATTTAGTCGATATGTTGTACAAATAGCACTAGTTACTTCAATCTCTAATAAACTTTTTCCCAATAATCTATAAAATTTCAAGTGGGAATACACATCATTCATCAGGTATAACCGTCTCAACGCTACCAATTCGGCTACTATTTCCGGCAATACGATCATACAGTGCAATCTATTCTGCATATAGATGGGCCCAGCTTGCTGCACACTCATGACGACGTGAATACCACCTGTTCATAATAGAGGGCATCGGGTGTCCATCGTGCATAAAGACCTACAAATATTTATTTAGCCGTAACAAAAAAAATAGCACGGATATATTTTTGAAATAGAATTAAACGCACATGAATGAAATGATTATGATTTGCAAAGCCGATGCAGATACATTTAGGAGGGCCGTCAACAGAGGTCCGTAGAGGTAAAAACGTACCACATAGGCTATCAGGTAAAGAAACGAGGGCAATATTATATTTCGATGCAATCAGGTAGCCCGTATCTGGTAAACTCATCCAGTGTGATACATGTGCCGATGGCTCAAAACAATTCAATAAATACATTTGCTTCTCTACACTTCCATTTTCAATGAACACATCTTCGTACAATGTTTTGAAGGTAGTAAGCTCGTCAAGAAGGTCACGTCGAACTCGATACCATACATTTTCCCCAAAGCCAAGAAGTGCAACAACTGCACGAAAACCACAGTGCCCGTCCGCCACTACATCCTCGGTGCCAGTGATATATTCACGCAGAAATGACTGGAACTGATCGATGTACGTAATGGTAGAACGGGTCCGTGCTGGGCGACGGATAACCTGCAAAAAAAAAAGAGATATCACAATGAAGAATATAAAAATGACACCATAAATTCACAAAAAAGGGCCCCGATTAAGTACTTTTTGTTTTTGCTTACCCATCGTGGTCGATCATGGTGGAAAACAACTATCCTCAATAGATTCAATATATTCAAAAGCACTTGGATCACGCTTTGTTGACTTACTGTTTCTTGATCGTCCTTTAGCCGGTCGACCGCGGGTATTAGTCTTCACCACAGGTTCAAGCAACGATGTTGTAGATGGCTTTGTAATCTTAATCAACTTTCTCAACATGAACACTTGATCTGTTTCATTCATCGTTGAAAATAAATTTGCAAAATCTACAAAGGCATGATCTAGACGAGTCTGCATATCATCTTTGACACTAACATCACCTCCAACACGTGGTTCCATATCTAATTTTCTCCAAAAACTATCAATTTCATCTAAAGGGATAGGCAATTTCTCACTTTTCTACTTAGCAAGCTCGTGTGCACAGGGCAAACCACAAGACTTTCTCAATGCACATCCGCAAATCAAATGATCAACTCTAACCCTATCTACTTCATTCATTTCATCTAATATCTTGTCCATAGCAGTAATTGAAACCATACCTTGCAGAAATCTAACACATGGAAATTTTAGGAGTGTGTTGAACTACATGCATGCTCTTCTCAAAAGACTGTTTAATTGCAGTATGTGACGTCTCAAACAAACTGTGAATTTTTGTCCAGCATATTTCCAAATTGCCCTGACTTGATCTAAGATGTTTCTTCAATTTTGCATGTGCACTCTCCGCCCTAAAAATATGAATATCGAATAGGTTAAACTATTACTATAAAAAGCAAGTAATATCTGCGATATAGCATTATTGCGATGAAAATAGTGTCATACCTATTTGTCGTATTATTGCCAAAATGCATAACTTCATTTGTCCAACAAGCTACAAATCTTTCTTTATACGGATTAATCCACTGCTTCATTAAATACTCAATAGCATCTGGATATTCTGAATAATCCTCCTGAAATTATGAAGCAATGAATAAAACAGTCCCTCGGATTTAGATAATACCAATAAATTCCACGAGGATATAAAACAATCCTACATTTCCTTCAATCGAAATATCTTCTTAGTATTCGACATTATATTTATACTAATATGCCATCGACATAAAAAATGTCTCGCAGTCGGAAAAATACGTTCAACTGCATTCATCAATGCGATGTCTCGATCAGTGACTATCACCTTAGGAAAAGATGATGATTGGTCGAACATTGATTGTAAGAGAGACAAAACCCATACGTAATTATCCTCCCGCTCGTATTCCATATATGCACATGCAATGGAAAATATCATATCTGTGGAAG
Source organism: Jasminum sambac (assembly GCA_018223645.1). Classification (NCBI taxonomy): domain Eukaryota; kingdom Viridiplantae; phylum Streptophyta; class Magnoliopsida; order Lamiales; family Oleaceae; genus Jasminum; species Jasminum sambac. The sequence continues at coordinate 8,891,302 of CP073644.1, read as the reverse complement.
TCACGCCAACTATTTCTAATAATGACACCTTATATCGATTGGTCTTGTATGTGCAATTCATTAACAATACATTAGGAAAAGCACGCAAACAATTTAAGTTCACTGGATGGGCAAAAAAGAGATCCTTCACTGCATCAGTACTCTCAAACCGCCGTACATAGAACAAATATCCATGTTCTTGTAATTTTCCCAATAAAAACTGCAATTGGGATTGACCACCATGATCGATTATTCTATACTTCTGTCGTATATTATAGATTGTCTTCATTGTTGATGCGTTATCGGGATATCTCTCTTTCAATACATGTAATATGTTCTTCGGTCGAGCATCTGTTTTTGACATATCAAGCACTAGCTTTTCCTCATTTACTGATAACCGACCAGCATAAGAATGACCTTCATTTTTGTAGAATCTGTACCATTTCCACGGTATTTACCATTTCGTTCACATGCAAGTAATACGCGAGGGCGCATTCCACTCTCTCCACTATCAGATCTCTTAACAATTATTACCATTCCAAATTTTTTTCCCGTACTACGTATCCAATTAACTAATTCATCACGGGAATTAAAAGAATCATACACAGCAAAAACTGATGTATAATCCATTGCCATTTCATTACTAGCACCGATGACCAATTCGTTATTTGGACCAATAATACTTTCTTCAGTGGAACGTGTATTTGATTCCTCTTAAAAAAATAACAATTATGGCATAAATACTATAACAATACCCACAACTCACTACAAACAGAAATTACTGCCCAAACAAAAATTCAAAATAAGCACAAGACAGCTACAAACAATGCAGCATAGCTATTCACAAGGCAACACTATACAGCATGAATGTGTTCAGAACTACACCGACTTCGCCCCCAACTTTGCTGTGTTCGGACATTGCTTTGTGTTCGTGCGAGCAATAGTTACAATACTATATATATTTCATCACTAAAATACTTAGATTGTAAATATCATCCATTATAGATCGATAGGTCTCCCAACAATGGCGTGAAGCACTGAAGAACTCAAGAAGCGAGGAAAGAGATGAAGTGCAGCAACAGCGAGCAACGTCAAACTGGTTTCAAGAGAACTGGTTTCAAGAGAGTGAAGGGTTGTAATGCTATTTTAATTTTTGAAATGGAAGGGTTAAATGGTAATTTTGTTTAGGGGTATTTTTTAGAGTAAAATTGGATGGGTGTATAAAGAAATAGGATGGGTGTGTTTAGCCATGGCCTTTAAAATTTTTATTTTATTTTTTTTCTTGAGAGGAGAAAAATTGAAATCAACATGGCCTTAACAAGCGAAAATTGTACTCATCCGTCCTTCGGTGCTTCTTCGGTCGCCGTCGAGCAGTGGCCTAAGCTTCTTATCCACCGGCGGCAATTGCTGTCGTCCCCATTCTCAGCCATTAAAATTCACCCCGAATCACCACTTTCTCCTCTCGATAAGGTACAAATACAAAACACACACTTGAATATTAATAAATCAAAATTATGATGATTACGCTCAGATATGCTAGGCAAAGCAGAGCTTTCAACCCCGCCGCCGCCGCTGCCACCACCAATTGGTTACTCTTCCCCTTCTCCACCCAGACCTTTCCTCATTATTCTAATCCATATTTGTCTTCCTCGTCTTTACCAACCACTACACTACAAGGCGGAAAGGTATCCGCGTCGGAGTTCCCCGTAAACGATGTCGTTTCGTACTTCAGAGAATGGTTCGTGTCGAGAAATAACCCATTGCTTGACCGAATCTTCGAAACTCTTCGTTCCAGTGATGAATCTGCTGCCGATTCAGCCCTTTCTCGCTTCAATCTGCGTCTCTCGGAGGCCTTAGTCCTTGATGTGTTAAATTATGAGAAGAAAGACGTGCTTTCTTGCTTGAAATTCTTCGATTGGGCTGGTCGCCAGCCTGGTTTCTATCACACTAGAGCCACTTTTGATGCTATTTTCCGGATTTTATCCAGGGCCAAGCTAATGTCCCTAATGCTAGACTTTCTAAAGAACTATATGAAGCAGAGATATGTCCATAGAGTTAGATTTTACAACACTTTGGTGATTGGATATTCTGTTGCAGGCAAATCTGATGTTGCACTCGAGCTGTTCGGTAGAATGAGATTCCAGGGTGTGGACTTGGATGCATTTGCATATCACGTGTTGTTGAATTCACTGGTTGAGGAGGGCTATTTCGATGTGGTGGAAATGGTGGCGAAGCAGATTAAGGTTCGTGCATTTCAGAATGAGGTCACACATTCAATTATGATGAAGAGTTTCTGTAAGCAGAATGAGTTGGAGAGGGCTGAAAACTATTTGCGGGGTCTTGTTGGAGATAAAGGAGCGGGATTGAGTGGGATTGCTGTTGGTGTTTATATAGATGCTTTATGCAATGATAATCAGTTTGAAAAGGCTGCATCATTGATTGATGAATTCAATAAAATGGATTTGGTTTCAATGGAGTATGCTTACAGTGTATGGATTAAGGACCTTGTTAAGGCTGGAAAGTTGGATGGCGCATTGGAGTTCTTGAAGGATAAACAGTCAGTAGAGGGTTATGTACCCGAAGTCTTTCGTTATAACTCATTGATTTGCAAACTTTTGAGGGAGAACAGGTTTGAAGAGGTGTGTGATTTATTGATGGAGATGAAGGAGAGGGGTATATTGCCCGATGATGTCACAATGAATGCAGCATTGTGCTTCTTATGCAAAGCTGGAATGTTGGATGTTGCTATGGATTTGTATGATTCGAGGGCCGAGTTTGGCCTTTCTGTTAGTTGCATGGCTTATAACTATCTTATAAACACACTAGTGGGGGATGGTACTGTTGATGACGCATATCGCGTGTTGAGAAATTCAATAGAACAGGGCTACTTCCCGGGAAAAAGGACATTCTCGATTATTTCTGATGCTCTTTGCAGAGAAGGGAAGCTTGATAAGATGAAGGAGTTGGTTCTTGTTGCATTAGACCAGAACATCATGCCTAATGACTTGACTTATGACAAGTTCATATCAGCCCTCTGTAGGGCCAAGAGAGTTGAAGATGGTTATGTGGTACATGGCCAGCTTAATCGGTTGAATAAAGTTGCTGCTAGGAGTACTTATGTTCACCTGATTAGCGGTTTTAACAATTTGAGTAGAGGGGATATTGCTGCTAGATTGCTCATCGAAATGCAAGAAAAAGGTTATCAACCTAAAAGGAAATTGTATAGAGATGTTATTTGTTGTTTATGTCAAACAGATGATGCAGAGAGTCAAGTTTTTAGATTGCTAGAGATTCAGCTGGCAAGGCTTCAGCCGAGTACTCATATTTACAATTTCTTCATTGATGGAGCTGGGCATGCCAGAAAGCCTGAGCTAGCCAAGCAAGTATACACAATGATAACAAGAAGTGGTCTAGCACCAGACTTGAAATCTGACATTCTAATGTTGCAAAGTTACCTGAAAAGTGAAAAAATCGCTGATGCTCTAAATTTCTTCTATGAAGTACAACAAAGGAGAGACAGTAGGAAACTGTGGCAGGCCATGATTGTTGGTCTTTGCAAGACTAACAAACTAGAGCATGCTTTGCAGATATATGAGACTATGAAAGCAAACAAAATACCAAGTCTTGAAACTTATGAGGAACTTGTAAAGTTGTATTGTGATCATAAGCAATACTATAAGGTTGTCGAACTTGTCAATGATATGACTCGTGTTGGGCGGCCTATTTCTTCCTTTATTGGCAATGTACTTCTGTTTCATTCTTTGAAAACTCAGGAACTGTATGATGCTTGGGCTGATTTTAGTCTTAAGCAAACTCTAACATGTGCCAGTTGGAATTTGGGCCAGCTGATTGGTGTTTTCTGTGGTTGTATTGAGGTAAACCAAGATATGGAAGTTGTGGAAAAACTGATTCAGCAATCTTTCGCTCTTGATACCTACACTCATAATATGCTGTTGAGGAGATTAAGCATGAACGAAATGGACCATGCTTGCCAGTACCTTGACAGATTACATCAAAAGGGGTACGAGGGAAATAGATGGACTTATGATATAATAGTGCACGGTTTTGCCAAACGTGGTTTGATTTTGGAGGCTAGAAGGTGGATGGAACAGATGTTTAGAAAAGGTTTCGACCTTACCGAGTCCACCAAAAGGCTCATGTAGCATGAAAATCGGTTTTTATGTAGGCAGATATATATGATTCATTGGATGTATGACCTCCAAAAGATTGGTGAGTTCATTGCATTCTTACTCATAGTTCACATTCTGTTCATTGTATACTATAAAATAGTTCTACGTCATCGGAATAATGCTTCTAGTATGTTAGTTACTTTGCTTTTGATTTAAGAAAAAAAAGTACAAGAAGTTAGTTTTCTTGTTTTGCTGCACCTTTTCGACTTCTTTCAATGATGATAGTGGATGTACTGCAAAGTCACATTTCATAGAAGTGATACTTCATGTTTTATTCTCTTGTTACCCAACGTTTGAGAATATGAAGAACCTAAATATGTATTCCGCTTGGTTTCCTTTTTCCTTTTCTTTTATGATGTTGTAACTTTACTTGTACCGTATTTTACGACGTAGAGCATGAGGACTATTATAATAATCATTGTTTGCTCAAGGATAAACTAAATGACCGACCCTGTGGTTTATATCGGTCGTGTGTGTGCACTGTAGGAACCAAGCTCATGACATACCTGAGTGCATAAGGCTCTAACTTCAGGCTCTGAACAAGCACATTTTCAGTTGAAGTCGTGAAAGGCAACTAAGGCTACCAACATGATCCTTCATCACTCCATTAGCTTAATTGCACCAGCGCTCGGCTTTCTCCACAGGACTACTACTGAAATTTAATTGTTCTATTTGGTTTGAGTCCTTTTCTCTGGAGACATGCTCGTTCGTATTGAATAGATTCTTCTGTTGCACAACATTGGCACTTTGACGCCAAGGTGACCTGCATTCAATTGTGAATCACTTTATCGACAGGTATTCATTGGTTCCACACTTTACATAAACATAAAGAAATCATCAAAGGCAGGGTGTCACGTTAGATGCATGTTTAAGAAGCTTGAAGTGTGTTCTTTTGTCTTACGTTTTCCATGCATGAGGCTATAAATGATATTTATCATTACAAGCTTATGGACAATGATATATTGTGTAATACCAGGATCGTTTCCATCCCCTGTTTTAGCAATGTAGCATTCTGCTTCTTTGAGGACGGCCAAAAATATTTTCTTTATTGGGGAGTCATGAGCTTTGTCTTGACATTTATGCAAACTTCTTTTGCTTTATATGGAAAATCCTCTGTTTTCCTAGCAGGCAATTAGTAGTCGTAGTTCCGACATCTTTAGAAGTTCAGTGCATATCATGGAAAATGGAAATGGAATTTAGTGTGCCAACCCCCAAAAAACCCCAAACCACCCACCCACAGAGATAGAAACAACAACCTTAGCCTCATTCACGTCAGTGAGTCATGGAGTTGGCTGCAGAAATGGTGCAGAGATAAAAGAATTGGGAAATTTTGTGGTTTCAGGATTTGTTATCAGACAACACTGATAGTGTAATCAAGATGGCATAAATGATCAAGTGCAACGGTGTGTGCCATAGTTATGACACCCCGGGTGTTTTCTGGTCACATACGACCTCCATTGGAAAACTTTGGCCGGAGGCAAATGGCATCGTCGGAAAATTTTCCGAACTGTTGGAGTTTCGCCTTGCCGTGCTTATTCTGGATCCGGTCTCGGTTTTCCCAACAGAGATCGTATGTAAAAATGCCCTATGGCACACCCGGGTGCACTAAATAATTGCTGATCAAAATGGATTCATTTACAGTTACCAAGATTCAAACACCCCCACCCCATGCCCGACCAAAAAAAAAAAAAAAAGAAGAAGAAAGAAAAGCTTTGATGTGCTTTCCCATCTTCACCCATAACCTGTGTTAAACCAAACAACTTGAAAATATATTATCCGATTTATATATTTCCTATCTCATGTATTCCTGGAACCAAACAATACATTAGCCTAAAGAGGCATTCTTTGTTTGTGAATGTCTATGCAAGGACTTCTCGTTTTTGTGTCTAATGTTGTCCAAATGCTATGCCTCTGTATCCTCTTTGGAGGTTGTTTTCTAGATGCTAAGCTTACCTTGGAAGTGAATCAAGCTTTCAAGAAAAGGCTCATAATGTGGCTGAGGAGATAGAATGCATCAAAGGTAAAACAAAGAAATATTGATGTTCATCTGGAATTATGCGAAGAGAAGGATAGCTTGAAAATTAAAGACTCTGTTCCAAGGGAGAAAATTACAAATTCTTCAGGTTTGATTTCCATTTCAAGCTCATTACTTGTTATTTTTAGGTGGTTGAAACTATAAAATTCTCGTAATATACCACTTTATTGATATTTACATTTGGATGTTATATTTCGCAGGTTCGTGGAGCGAAACAGTGAAGCTACCATTGTTGTGAAATGCTAATCCAACTAAAAGCAGATAATTATTTTGCACCAGGTACAGATTTCTCTTATGACATATGAAGCCCAGATGGAAGATTAGTACTTTGTTGTTAGTTGTCCCTCTTCCTTGAGTTTTGAGTCAGTGAAGAGAGGTATTTTTTGGTGAAATGTTGCTAATTCAATGTTCCCTTGAAAGATATGTAGAAAGACATAGTTCCCATGTGGCTGGGTAGTTGCCAGGGTATACTTGTGGTTTTGTAGGTATTTTTACAGATTGATCCTAGAAGAACAACAATTGCTTTAGTGCTTGAGGGGCTACAGGACTTTCATTTTGGCTAAGCGGGCAGTACAACATTGTTGATTCGTATAGTGAGGATAATTTATTGAGTTGTTTATACATGTCTACTACATTATCTACATGTTACGGGACTATCTCAGAACATTTATTTATGCTAACGTATCTACCATTGATTTTTTGTTAACATGTTCATCAGCCTCTTATCTATTCAACATCAACGACTTGAGCACGTATAGCTTACAAGTTACAAGTGATGCAAAATCACCATATCACTCAATGCTTGTTTTCATATTTTAATATGGACCATTGTTCAATCCTCCTCAAACTCCAGGCCCGTGGGTGTGCTGGAGTGGTTTGCGAGGATCATACAAATGAGAAGTTTTGGATTATACTCATGCGAGATTTTGTGAAATAAGATAATAATGGTAGACATTTCAGTTTACACCTCATTAATCTTGCATGTAAACTGTTATGTAAAAGTAAGCATTTCTCGTGGGCATAGTGATCAATTTCTTAGTTGAACCATTTTGTTATACCACTGTTATACAAGAATGTTTCAAAACACTCGGGTGTGCCATAGTTATGACAACTTTTCACGCGCAGGTGCAACATTAGTTGGTACAATTAACATTACCGCCAACTGCAACTGTTGTAGGAAGACATTCTCAATTAACAAGACACTATTGTTTATGGTGTCCTTAGCAATTGTGAAGATCAGTACTGAAATGGTTGTCGTTCTTGTCCTAAGTGGTAAGTTAATCATTTGCAGAACTGAATCATCCCTCTTTACGTGCTTCGGAAGCATTTCAGTGCACTGACAGCATGGTCTAGTTTAACCCACAACTTTCATATCTCAGTTTGTAAGAACAATACCGTTGTCATCGTATGTATATGCAGCAAAGTTGTTACCATGAATGTATCCATATGATACTGCTCACATGTTGGCATGCGTACTAATCAAAATTGTTCACATAAGTGAATTGCATAGCTGCTACTAAATCGGAACAATAGTCCTGTTTCACTTCAACGACCAACATCAGACGTGCTTTACGCATAAAAACAGTAGCAAGGTCACATTCATGAAACAAATCAACATAGAAATAGCGCCACGTACACCAATAAGCGGTTGTCTCAATATGCAAACATTGTCACTCGAATGTATATAGACCAGTGGCAGTGTTATTTTAGTAGGAACGATAACAACATTTCAACTTCTGAGCACAAGAAAAGAGTTTCTGAACAATAAAAGCAAAGCATTTTCACACACCACATAACAAAGTTTTAACTTTTTAGTCGGGATACGCAAGCAAAGAAATAACAGACTCGTACTCAGGAAACTTGGAAATGAGCTCACCACGTTTTGCCATCTCAAAATCTTGAAACTGAAAGGCAGGAGCACAAGTGCATCCTACAAGAGAGAAGTGTTTTTCGGAATCCCGTGGCGCTTTCTTTTCTGCTTTTTTCCCATCTTCAGATATTTCAATGTCCTTGGTTGGAAATGCACCAAACCAAACACCTGGAGCCACCACATACTGCAATAACTGATTCTCCATTGTAATATCGGGTCCCAGACAGGTTAGTTTAATACTCCCATCCTTCTCATCTAATTCTAGCACCTGATACAAAAATAGGCATCAAACAAAATGCCCACATGCTAATGTAATAGTCTGGTTCCAATGCCCAAATGTGGCATGTTAAAATGACCACACGCTAATGTGACATTTGCAAGTGGTCCACATCAGCACATGGCCCACACTGTAAACCACTTACAAACTACCATATCTTAGTGTGGAAATTGGAACAAGAGTGCGGAACGTAGATACATATGCTTTCGTAGATAATGTTGAATTATAATGTACAATGGAGACTTTGTTATAATATATGTCACATAGGGATGGAGACTTTGTTATCATAAATGTCATATAGGGATCTAACTGCAGAAAAGTATATACCTCTTGAAGGAAAATTGATGAAATTTATAGTCAATCAGATGTTACTGACCGTGATAGGTTCTCCCAAGTAAAAATGCCAGGTTTCTGCAGATGGAATGCGGTGAAGGTGAGAAACACTTCCAGAAGGTAACAAGAAGTATATGTTTGTACTGACTTGTCTATCAACCTTGTCTGTAGGAAAGCAATGTCAAGATTAGACAAGTCTGTAAAAGATGCTAAGATAAAATTCTGGTGTTGAATACATTAGAATAGGTTTAAATAAATAGCATTCCCTTTTTTTCCGTATGGTGAGTTGCCAGGTTCATGCAATATCCTCATTTAATAAAAGAGAGATAAAACCAATCTCAAAACTTAAATCCACACAAATCTTGCCCAACATAAGAAGTCAACAAGGTAGCTGGCCCAAACAACAGACAAAACTCATACACACCCGTAAGGCTTGTTTGTTTGTTTCAATGTCTAAAAGAATCATTGTTCTCCAAACTAATTTCCAACTATACAAGTGTTTGATGTGAAAAATTTTCTACTATTTTTCCGTATTTCTTAACTGCACATTTAAAATCAATTTCAAGTAGACACAAAATACTGCTGGCCGTCATCAAACTTGATCCAGAAAGAAGGCCGCCCAAATCAAAACCTATAACAAGCACTAAATTTTTCCAACAAAAAGAAGTCCACTCCACATGAACCCAACAATAATAGCCCATTCTGAATTGGGTTTCGTCTTCTTCCTTTTAGCTGAGACCAGATCCAAAAAATAACCTAAGTTTCCAATGCCAACATATATACCTACACCCAGATCACCACCGCCCACCAACAGACATGCAACAACAATGTCTAGCAGAAAAAATTCCGAAAAGCTGTTAACAAGGCACACACGAGATTCAAAGGGAAAAGAGGCACAGAGAAACCTTCAGGGTAAAGTGAAAAATCTATAAGGCAATAAAAATATAGTTCACACGTGAGGAACAAAACTAGAGATGAAAATTTTCATTTAATATGTTAGACAGAATGGTTATGAGGGGTAGATCTCTAATGAATAGCAGCATAGGAGAGTCATAAAAATGAATTAAAAAGAAACCAAACGAGAAAACTCGATGGGTGGCACAAAGGCTACTCGGTGTAGAAATAAAGCTCGTTTCCTTAACCCATAATCAAAACCACCACCTATCATCTAGAATATGCAATTACCAGCACAGAAAAGGGGAACAATAAAGAATGGGCTGCAAAACAAGTTTCAAACTGCAACCTTATTACAAACTCCAATACCAAGTTATAAAGAACAAAGAGATTAATATCATATGGTGGCTTACATAAACGTTTACAAAAACATATGGGAACACTAATTGACCTAATTGTAACCCTCACAGTTCAAAACACCTAACTGCCCTATTTGAAACATAAATACAATAATATTTCTAACAATCTTCAGGTATGCAATGGCGAATTTATCTGCTCGTTTCACATATACAACAAGATATGTATTTTACAGTCTCTGCCTTTTGTTATTAGCTTCTATTATAGTCATAAATAAATAACATTAAACAATTCATTGAGCTTCAGTTTCCGGTAACCAGCTAACCTAGAACCATAACGTTAAGTATTGTAGTGGTCTACCAGCGAAAACACTTGCCCTGTGATATGCATTTTCATCCACCTTGGCTTGGTAAAATTGGACTCCACAGAAGATGATTTTTTTAACCAGTACCAACGCAACGAAGATGCAATGTTTTGCCATATTCCATAGAGAAATTCGATACACGGTTCCAGGGGTAGATCCTAATCAACCAATTGAATCAAACCACCCCAGTGATTCTTAAAATACATATTAAGCATTCGGAGAAGAAAATCAGAAACTTACACTGTGGGGGAAGGTGGGATGTTGAGAGAATAACAGAGCTGTCCCTAAATGTTTCTGAAAAAAATCCACCTTCAGGATGGGGCTTCAGATTCAGCTTCGCTATGATCTCTGATGTTGCGACTGGTTTGGAAGCCATTTTGAAGTCAACTTCGAAATTACAACAGAGAATTCGCGACGTCTGGCGTTGTTAAGTTTTCCCGATCAGTAAACAGGAACACGGGCGAAGATGTCTAATGGTAGGCATGGCCTTATTTATTTTAAGGGACGGCTAAATGCAACCCCCCGTTCCCCGCCACACCCAAAACCCCACCAACCCCCGCCCTCTCTCCAAACACACTTATAATTACTAATTTACCCTTCCTTTCTTCTTTCTGGCTTTTTAGTTTTTTGTTTTTTTTCCCCCAACTCTTCACACCCCCAAACCAAGAGAAAAAGGCAAAAAAAAAAAAAAAAAAGAAACAAACAAACGGAGGAACAAGAAGCTCAATTTCCGACTCTTTTATTTTTTTAATGATTTGGATTGGTGGACTTATGTAATGATTTCGACAAGAAAAAAAAAAGAGAAGAAGAAGTAGACCAACAATGGTGGCCAAACCACCACAAAAAGAGAAGAAGAAGCAGACCAACAATGTTGGTTTCGATTATAGCTCAAGAAGAAGAAAAGGAAAAGGAAAGAAGAAGAAGATGAGTGTGTTAAGAAGATACTCTTTTTCTTTTCTTTTTTTTTTTATGTTGATGGTAATAATGGAACTGGGTGTGTGTAAAGCAATTCTGGGTAGAGTCAAATGGGTCAAGGGGGTGAATACAGTGAAAGGGAGTGTGAAAGTAAGTTGTGGGGTGTGTTTAGCCATACCCTTTCTTTTATTCCCAAGTTTTGGAGGCGGGTGGGGCTATTAACACCCAATATTCTAAAAAGCGTGATGCACGAAAAAACGTGGACCCAAAGGTTCAAGCATTATAAACTTAAGTGCGTTCAAGCTGCAGCTAAAAGGGCGGGAGTGTTTAGCAATTTGGGATTTTTTGAATTTTTGGTAGGGTGTGTGTAGCAATTATTGGGGTGGGGTATGAACCTTTGGAGGCCTTAGACTTGACAATATACAATTATATTGCTACTTTTTTTCTTCTTTTATATATATATATATATATATATATATATATATATATATATATATATTTGTTTGAAAATCACTTCATACAATACAATTATAAAAAAAAAAGTTGAAAATATCGCTTCATTCAATTAGTGATTTCATAAATAAAGGACTTTAGAAATATATGATTAACAAATCAGTTGTCTAAGGGTTCGAACAAATAGTACAGTGGTTAAGACACTGGCATTCTAACCAAGCATCAGGTAGAAGACTTGAGTTCAAACCCTATCCTCTCCATCCCTAATTCTCCCCCACCCCTCATCCCTACTTCCCTCATGATAAAAAATAAAAAATAAAAAATCAATTAGTTGTGCAAATTGAAAAGTGGGATAGTCAATCTTGCATTTTCTTAATATTAGGATTTTTTCCTGTCATTGTATAGCTTGAGAGCCAATTTTTTTCTTCTCTTGCCCGATCTTGTTTTCTTTAGTAATTATTTATCTTATAATTCGCTTAAAGGTTTCTCTTTAATGGATCTTGAAAAAGTTCGAACATTTTGTGAGTATTTTATATTTGGATGAGAATAAGAACCCTCGACCAACCATCATAGTTGCCGCCACTAATGATTCCATGAAACAATTAGTTGTAAGGAAGATTTTTGGCGGACTCTTGCCTCTCTTTATCGCTTCAAGAGCAAGGATCTCTTGGACAAGGAATTCTATAAGCTACATTTTTTTGGGTGCATATCCTCAACCTCTCATTAATTTGTTGAACGAAGAATACGTCGAAACACATTGGTTCCGCTGTTGGAAATGTGGACAAAGTTGATATGGAGAACAATATTCCACATATATATCTGAGTCCGTCTTGATGTGCATGAGGCGACCATTGCAAAAGGGTGGTAGGGTTTTGTGGACTCTCTTAAAAATTAAAGGCTACCTTATACCCGCCATCATTAAGTAGTTATTGGACATCATAGCCATGAATATCTTAGCTAGAGAGAGAGAGAGAGTGGGAAAATAAAAAACATGGTGAATGGTTATAAGCTTCCCAACTTGTGAAGCAGAAATGGAATTAATAGTTCATGGGCTCTGAGAAATCTGCGATGATATATGACACCCATAAGGGGAGTTCAATGAGAAGTGAAGGGCAAGATGATGAGAGGTACCCTACCCTACTCCATGTGATTGTCAAGGGAGCAAACGATATGGCGATTCCCTTGGAAGACGATAATGAGAGGATTGGGAGGGATTGCATCTGAGGTGGTTGGGATTGTTGTGACCAGAAATTTTGCGCAGGAACAATTATGATACTATCGGCTGGTGTAAATCAACAATTAATGAAGATAGAAGATGGGTTTGCTTAAGGAAGTTGACGATGAGGATGGTGCGGGATGAGGGGGTTGTTGATCATGTAAGGCAAAGTAAGAGAAGGCGAAATCTATAGATAAGTATGACTGACAAACAAGTCACCTGTTGAGAAATTTCTATCAAACAAAGACATAATTCGGTATGTTTGGGTGAGATTAAAAAAAATGAATGCATAGTTCAAGAAGTTATTATAATCTTTACTTTATTATTATTATTATTATTAAAAAGTGGGAATATCATGAAATCTTTTGATTTCCAAACACACCCTTATACAAGTTACTAAATGCCAGATATCTCCTTCCTTAAACATCTTCCAAAGGAGTGCAAAGCTATTATATTCCATTCTTCCCATCAAACCCATTCAAAGCAAGATGACGTGCAAAGCTATTCCATTCTTGCAATGATTTTGAGGTATAATTCGCATTTAATGATTATCAAGTATCATGAATTTGGATTTCTTAATTCTTTAGTTTTTAGGCAGGGAATTTCAACCAAACAGTATACCAGGAAGCCTTTTACTTCCGCATTTGCACCGCACACGTGTAAATTACCAGTTAAATTAAAAATTTTCATGTGACTAAAAACAAGTGTAAAAAGAACAAACACATGCATAATCGCATAAGAACATAGGGTTTAAAATTTTTACATCATGTGTTTATTGTATTCAAGAAGTGTGTGCTATATATCAACTTAAGTAAACATATTGTATACAGCTTAACTCATAAGTAACGATTTAGGAGATGTTTTTAATCAATATTTTGATATGCTACTTCTATAGAAGATATATTATAACTAGCTTTAATGTGTTTTAAAATTCAAAAAACCTCTTGGTCACTCAATGAATAGATGCCACATCATTTGTGAGTATCAATTTTCGGATAGGAAGCTTACACCTAGAGTGAAAATAGGGCTTCTTCAAAGGACAAATTTATACGTATAATTGTTATTTTATTAATAAGATTAAATAATTTCAGAAAAAAATATTGCATTTGTTTTCTATAAAATTAAGCAAAAAAAATTAGTAATGACTGATTTTAGGAAAATTGATGTAAAATGTTCATTAAAATTGCCACTAGGACAAATTTTGCATTGGACATTAATCTAGTTTTGATTACCAACTCATTTATAGTAGGTTAATATACCCACGGTTGATGTGACATTTATGAAACTATATATCGTTTCATAAAATCACATGTAATTTCATTTTAAAACATCAACTGTTTCATAAAATCACATGTGATTCCATTTTAAAATATCAACTCTAGGTATGACAGTATACTTCAATCTCATAATTCCAAATGTTAAACACAAAAATCTTATCACTTTTGGCATTATAAAACTTGATTTATTTATGTTAAAAGTATCATATTTTGATACTTCTCATAATTTTTATTAACTTCAGATTTACTTAAGGATTACAATCTTATTATTATTATTATTACTAGTGTTTCCACCTGCGCATTACACGGGGAGACTTATGCTCAACACACGATGCGTGTATATATATATATATATATATATATATACACGTTGAAGAAGAAGCCGAGTTGGAAAAGACATGTAGAAGCGGTGAAACCCGTTGTCATAATTAAAGATCCGTGTGCAGGCAACGATAAGGAAAAAGGATCCGAGATTAGGGAAGGATTGGAGTAAATAGCAATATTTGATTTGTGAATATCCTTTGATTTGTGAATATCGGTGGGCGGGCCGGATAAGAATTGAAGCGCACGGCTGAAGGGTATATTCAGAAGAAATTAGGTGAAAGCGGTGGGTGGGTTGGAGCGTGAGTAATAAGTGCATAATTTCAGAATAAAAAATTGATTTTGGGTTGGAGAGTGAGGAAGCGTGTGGAAGTTTATGATTATAGAATAAAAAATTGATTTTTTAATTCAGAAAAATAGGTGAAAGTGGCGGAAAATGTCCTGATTTTATTAATATATATATATATATATTATTAATATGTAGATTATTATTATTATTATTATTATTATTATTATTATTATTATTTACAATTCTATAGACTATAATAATAAATTTGTATGTATCTTAAACATGCATGAAAAATTGTACTAAGCTTATTTGATATCCAATTATTCAAAAAATTATGTTTTTCTATTACAATTTTATATCACTCATTTTATTAATTTGAAAATTGTTTCATATACTTTGGAAACATTATGTTTTGTTCCCAATTTTATGCATTTACATGAAAATAAATTAATTTCAAGCTATAGTTTGTATTATACACGTGTACTCGTGCCAAAAACTTGAAAGACTTCAAAATGACCAAATATGAATCAAGGCAAAAATATATCAATACCCCCATTTTATAATTGAGAGATATACCTCACTATATTCACATTCACCTAAAATTAGTTTTTGGAGATCTACACAAGGCTAGAATAAAAGAAGTCAAACTTTTCGTCAATAGTTTCGAAGTTGGGGCCGTGGTCCGAAATGGTGATGGTAGGGTGGTTGGGTGCTTTGCAAAGAGAATCGACGGCAAAGCTACCGTGGGTTTGGCGGAAGGCATCACTTTCACTCTTGTAAGGGCCGCACTTTGTTAGAAAGCATCACATGCAAGTGCAAGTAGTGGACACTAATTGTCTCTCTCTCATCCATGGCTTACGGGAATTCACTAATTTTCATATGTTCTTTGATATTTTTCGGAGTATTTGTATAGCCTTAGCTCACTTGGGTAATGGTACTTGTGGCCATATGGTCACCCATACCCTTGACACTAGTGCTATAAACGGATTTACAATGTAATACGGTAGAGTGGTTGTCAATTGTTATTAGCACGGTTGTGCAACGATATATGAAATAAATTACATTCAGGTAGCCAGAAAAAAAATCTATTTTCTCTTTTGTCTACTATATAATTTTATTTTTTATTTATAAAATCGAATAATACAATTAGTTTTCATTAAATCAGCTTTTAGTTTTTTGAAAATTGGATATCAATATGTTAACCATTTATTTAAGTAACTTGTTTGGGTACATTGGAGAAATTGAAATAGATTCAACATTATCGTAATTGTCCATGCAACTTCTACATGTTGCCAAACGATCACTTAATTAAGCAGCAAAAAGAGAAGATCCCTTAATTATATGTTGGCCCAGGTTTCGAATTATGGAGGACTTGTTTCCAAAGTTTAGGATCTATTCCAAATTATTTTCCGATAGAAATGGTGAATGGAGTGGTGACACACTTAATTATGGGGTAATAGAAGAGTTCAAACCTTACTTTTACAAATGTCAAAACATTTTGAGTTATATTAACTTTTAAATTAATTTTAAAAATATAAATATATTTGTGTGTAATAGGCCGGTTCGGGGCTGGTACATCTTGACCCGAACCCATCTTTAAAATAGGCCGGGACACAAAATTCTTTCCAAATCCATCCCTATTACCCATTTAGTCATGTCGGGTCAATCCCATAAAGGGCAAGTACATGCGGGTCTCGAGTCCGGTGGGCAAAATTATCATCCCTATATAAGGGTAGTATTGCAAAAGAATATTTTATACTTTCAAGATTATATAGGAGTATAATTAAATGAACATAGAAGTGAACTAGGTAAATGACACATCTCAAGTAGGAGAAGAAAACTAACCATGAATTAATTATATCAAGCAACAAAAAGAAAAGATCCCTTAATTATACTTCGCTTCAAGTCTCGAATTATTTAGCACTTTTTTCCCGTGTAGGATCTATAGATCCCTTGATTATATTTTACTCCAAGTTTCAAATTATCGTGGACTTGTTTCTAAATTCTAGGATGTAATTCACCAGTCTTTAAGTTTCAAAAGTCTCTATATAAGTGCTAGTTTTTCGACCTTGATGTCACAAGAACTTTTCTCCATCCCCATCAAGAGAAAAAGGAAAAAACAAAACATTCTTTTCCATTTTATCTTTAAGTCATCATTGTAATGCCACCAGCAATCGGTATAGATCTTGGAACAACTCACTCTCTTGTGTTGGCGTTTGGAAAAATGATCGTGTTGAAATCATTGCGAATGACCAAGGCAATAGAGTGACACCGTCTTGCATCGCGTTTACCGAAGATGGTGAACGTCTTATTGGGGATGCCGCCAAAAACTAGCTTGCATTAATTGACCCAACTAACACTGCATTTGATGCTAAGAGGTTAATTGGAAGGAGATTTAGCGATCCAACTGTGCAGAGTGACATCAAGTCATGGCCGTTCAAGGTGGTTGCGGATGATACTAATAGACCTATGATTGCACTTACCTACAAGAAAGAAGAGAAGTTGTTCTCACTAGAGGAGATCTCTTCGATGGTTTTAATGAAGATGAAAGAAACTGCAGAGGCATATGTTGGTTCACCTATGAAGGACGCTGTGATTACTGTACCTGCGTACTTTTGTGATTCTCAGCGTCAATCTACAAAGGATGCAGGTAAGATTGTTGGTCTCAATGTTTTGCGCATTATGAAAGAGCCCATAGCTGCTGTAATTGCTTATGATCTTGATAAGATGGAAAGTAGTGTTGGTGAGAAAAATGTGTTGATCTTCGATCTTGGAGGTGGTACTTTTGATGTCTCTGTTCTCGCTATAAATGGGGGTCGATTTGAGGTTAAGGCTATTGCTGGTGACACTCAACTTGGAGGTGCAGATTTTGATAACAAAATGGTAAATTACTTTGTTGATCAACTCCAGAAAAAGAAGAAGAAAATTGATAACGATGAGAAGAGGACCCTGAGAATGTTAAAGAGTACCTGCGAGAGGGCTAAGAGGACTCTCTCTTCCACTGCAGAAGCAAGAGTGGTGATTGAAGCTCTCGAGATCAGCTTCAGAATTTCTCGTGCTAAATTCGAAGATCTCAACACAGGCATGTTTACTAAATGTATGGACCTGGTTGAGAGTTGCTTAAGGGATGCAAAGGTGGACAAAAGCAAAATAGATGATGTCGTTATTGTTGGTGGTTCTACAAGGATTCCCAAAATTCAACAATTATTGAAAGACGTTTTCAATGGGAAGGAGTTGTGCAAGAGTATCCATCCCGATGAGGCTATTGCTTATGGTGCTGCAATTCAAGCTACAATGTTGAGTGGTGAAATTAATAAAAAGCTACAGAATTTGGTAATAATGGATGTTACTCCTCTATCCCTCGGTATAGACATTATAGGTGATTTAATGAGTGTGGTGATTCCTAGAAACAATATCATTCCAGTCAAGAGGTCAAAACTATTTCAGAGCTCGAAGGATTACCAAAAGACTGTTATGATGAAGGTGGTTGAAGGGGAGAGAACAAAGGCTTTAGATAACAATTTGCTTGGCGAATTTCAACTCTCAGGCATTACTCCTGCACTTAGAGGTGTTACTAAAGGCATAGTCACTTTCGACATTGATGCTGATGGAATCTTGAATGTGTCCGCCGAGGAGAAAACCAGGGGTAGGAAGAACCAAGTCACAATTACCATCGACAGTGGAAGACTTTCCAAGGAGGAGATTGAGAGGATGGCTGAAGATGCAAAGAAGCACAAGATTGAGGACGAGCTATTCAAGAGGAAGGTTGAAGCAAGGAATGCTTTAGAGAACTATGCTTATGGAATAAGGAACACTATTAAGAATGTAACGAATGCTTCAAAGCTTTTGTTATAGTGTATATATATATGTGTTAGGGTTTCAAGATTAGTCTATTGTTTTACTTTCCTTGTATCGAGTTATCTATTTTAGGTTTCTTGTGCATTATATATATGTATTGTACTCATAAGATTAATGAATCAATACAAGAATTCTTTTGGTTCGTACATGGTATCAGAGCCAATTCAGTTGGTATTGTTCGCATCAAAATCGTGGTCTAGTGCTAGGGTTTCAAGCCTGGCAATTAGAGTTCAATTGGAATCAAATTAGGGTTCGAATAGGAGCTCAATTTGGGATCACAATCTTTGAGTGGTTTCCTAACCTCACCGCCGGCCTAGGGAGGATCGCCGACCGCCGACCGCTTTCGTCAATTCGGTGACCAGGACGGTGGACATCACAGCGCCGCCAGAATCGATTACGCCACGATTAATCGTTCGGCGGCGTGCGGCGCGTGGGTCATCGTCCGGCGTCGGAGTTTGTTTGCCTGGGATCACCGGTTGGAGCTTGAGGTGAATCCACTTTCGGTTTCTTGATTACTCCCTTTGTGTGAGTCCAGATCAGATTTGAGTATATTTATTACTGTTCATTCGAGTCACTGTTCATTCGAAAATAGCTTGAGGTTCTGGCTAGTTGTTGGATTCAGCTTTAACTGATTTGGTGTGCATCCTTGCCGTAAAGTTTCTCAGTTATTTTTTGGTTTTGAGATGGCTGAAGATTCAAAAAGTACAGTTGTTACGGATGTGATTCCTATGATGACTAAGGTTACAAAACATAAATTGACTGGGTCAAATTACCTTGATTGGTGTAAGACCGTCAGAATCTACTTGCGCAGTGTATCAAAAGACGGTCACCTTACTGATGATCCCCTCCTCCCACAGATAAGGCTCGCCAAGAATGGTTGAGAGACGATGCTCGTCTTGTTCTACAAATTCGAAATTCCATTGATACAGAAGTGGCAAGCATGATTAATCATTGTGAGTATGTTAAGGAATTGATGGAGTACTTGGAGTTTTTATATTCAGGAAATGGAAATATTTCCCGTATTTATGATGTGTGCAAGGGCTTTTATCGAGCTGAACAGCTGGATCAACCACTTCAAACCTATTTTATGAGTTTTAAGAAGACGTATGAGGAGCTGAATGAGTTGTTACCGTTTAGTGTTGATGTGAAGGTGCAAAGGGAGCAACGTGAGAAGCTAGCGGTTATGAGTTTTCTTGGCGGTCTTAGCTCGCAATTTGACGTTGTAAAATCGCAGATTCTATCTGGTGCCGAAATTTCCTCTCTCCATGAAGTTTTTACGAGAGTGCTACGTACCGATACTAGTGCATCCGCCGCTCCACCTATATAGACCTCTAGTGCACTTGTTAGTAATAAGAACAGCACTAAAGGAGGAAACTCGACCAATAAGGATGCGGGAGTTGTCATTTGTTATTATTGTCGGGAACCGGGCCATACTAAGCGTACATGTCAAAAATTGCAGAACAAGAAAGCCTGTGAGGCTCGGGAAGCACATGTTGCTACTACTAATGCTCCCAATTTATATGATTGTCCGGTCACTCTTTCTGCTGCTGAATTTGCTAAATTTACTCAGTACCAGGAAGCCATTAAGAATTCATCTCGTCCCATTGGTGCTATTGCTGAGTCAGGTAACACAAATTCATGTCTATTTTCTTCTGGTGCCAAGTGGGTCATTGATTCTGGCGCCACATATCATATGACAGGTAACCCCAATCTTTTCTCTACGTTTCAATCACATGCATCCAAATCATCTGTTACTCTAGCTGATGGTTCTTTTTCTTCTGTACTTGGTTCTGGTACTGTTCACCCTACCCCGTTAATTCTCTTATCCTCCGTATTAAGCCTATCAAGTTTCTCTTTTAACTTGGTCTCTGTGAGTAAACTAACACGGGCTCTTAATTGTTGTGTCTCATTTTTTCCCGGTAATTGTCTTTTTCAGGATCTCTCGACGAAGAAGATTATTGGTAGAGGACATGAATCAGGAGGGCTCTACATACTAGACTCCTACGTTCCCAAGTCTGTTGCATGTTCCAGTACCACGAACCCATTTGAAGTCCATTGTCGTTTAGGGCATCCTTCCTTACAGCTATTGAAGAAGTTGTGTCCAGAGTTTCAGCACGTGTCTACATTGGATTGTGAGTCGTGCCAGTTTGCCAAGCACCATCGTCTCCCTTCTACACCTAGAGTCAATAAAAGAGCTAGTTTTCCTTTTAAGTTAGTTCATTCTGATGTTTGGGGTCCGTGTCCAGTCATGTCAAAAACTGGGTTTCGATATTTTGTTATTTTTATTGATAATTTTTCGTACCACTTGGCTCTATTTAATGAAAAATCATTCTGAATTATATTCTCATTTTACTACGTTTTGTGCGGAAATTCAAACACAATTTAATACTAATGTTCGCATTCTTCGAAGTGACAATGCCCAAGAGTATGTATCCCATGTGTTTCAGGCGTACATGAGTCAACATGGTATCCTCCATGAGACATCTTGTGTCGACACCCCATCTCAGAATGGTGTTGCTGAGAGGAAAAACAGGCATCTTCTTGAGACTGCTAGGGCACTCCTGTTCCACATGCATGTTCCCAAGCAATTTTGGGCCGATGCAATCTCCACTGCATGCTTCTTGATTAATCGCATGCCTTCCTCTCTTCTCCATGGTAGGACCCCTTACAGTATTCTGTTCCCTTCAAAACCCTTGTTTCCTATTGCACCTCGCATATTTGGTAGCACGTGCTTTGTTCTGGATACTCGTCACCGTGTCACTAAGTTAGATCCTAAGTCCTTAAAATGTGTCTTTTTGGGTTATTCACGTTTACAAAAGGGGTATTGTTGTTACTGCACTAGCTTGAGCAAATACCTTGTCTCAATAGATGTCAATATTCTTGAACATATGCCATACTTTTCTGCCTCACCCCAGTCTTCCGGTCCGGGGGAGGATGATGATTTATTAGTTTATCATATTACAACCACGTCTCCTCCTGAGAGTTGTGTGTCCCCTCCTCCCCCTCCACCAAAGCCTCCTATTCACCATGTGTATTCTCGTCGCCGAGCTCCACCTGATCCATCTCCGGTACCAGTCTCTTCTACGCCGTCAGATCCGGTGAGCAATGATCAGGATCTCCCCATTGCTCTTCGCAAAGGTAAACGTCAGTATACTTATCCTATCTCTTCCTTTGTTTCTTATGATTATCTCTCTTCATCTTCTTGCTCTTTTGTTACTTCTCTTGATTCGGTCACTATTCCCAAAACTGTCAAGGAAGCCTTGTCTCATACTGGCTGGCGTAGTGCTATGCTCGACGAGATGAATGCTCTTGATGCTAATGGTACTTGGGAGTTAGTGAATTTGCCCAGTGGGAAGAAGGCTGTTGGTTGTAAGTGGGTGTTTGCCGTTAAATGTAACCCTGATGGGTCGATTGCTCGTCTTAAGGCCCATCTTGTGGCCAAAGGTTATGCTCAAACTTACGGAGTGGATTATTTTGACACATTTTCTCTCGTTGCCAAATTGCCATCTGTCCGCCTTTTCCTTTCGCTGGCCACCACTCATGCCTGACCTTTATATCAGTTGGATATCAAGAATGCTTTCTTACATTGTGATTTACAGGAAGCGGTTTATATGGAGCAACCCCATGGGTTTGTTGCTCAGGGGGAGTATGGGAAATTTTGCCGTCTTCGAAAGTCTCTGTATGGCTTGAAACAGAGTCCCCGTGCTTGGTTTGGAAAATTTAGTCAAGCACTTGAGAACTTTGGGATGAACAAGAGTCAGAAAGATCACACGGTCTTCTATAAGCAATCTACATCCGGCATCATCCTTCTTGTTGTTTATGTGGATGATATTGTTATCATGGGAAATGATGATATAGGGATCTCATCCTTAAAATCCTTTCTGCATAATCGATTTTACATGAAGGATTTAGGCAATTTAAAGTATTTCTTGGGAATTGAAGTGACGAGAAGCAAGAAAGGTATTTTCCTATCTCAAAGGAAGTACGTCCTTGATTTATTGGCTGAAACATGAAAATTAGGAGCCAAGCCGTGTAGTGCTCCTATGACTCCGAATCTGCAAATGACAGGAGATGGAGACTTGTTTGACGATCCTGAGAGGTACAGGAGACTAGTTGGGAAACTGAACTATCTTACCGTAACTCGTCCCGACATTGCTTATTCAGTCAGTACTGTAAGTCAGTTCATGTCATCTCCAACAATTCACCATTGTACCGCACTAGAACAAATCTTGTGTTATTTGAAGGGTGCCCCCGGACGGGGAATATTGTATATGAACCATGGACATGCTCATGTGGAAGCCTTTGCCGATGCATTTGGCGCAGGCTCCAAAATTGATCGAAGATCCACTACTGGGTATTGTGTTTTTGTAGGTGGAAATCTGGTTTCTTGGAAGAGTAAGAAGCAAGATGTGGTGTCTCGGTCTAGTGCAAAATCAAAATACAGGGCCTTAGCGCAGTGTACATGTGAAATTATGTGGATTCGTCATCTCCTAACTGAGATTGGTCTTGAAGCACCGTCACCAGCTAAGTTATGGTGTGACAATGAGGCAGCTGTTCATATCTCCAATAATGCCGTATTTCATGAACGAACGAAGCATGTAGAGGTTGATTGTCATTTCATCCGTGAGAAAATTCAGAGGAAAATTATCTCTACAGAACATGTGAGGAGTGGAGAACAGTTGGGAGATATTTTTACAAAAGCACTTAATGGGGCTCGGGTTGATTACCTATGTAACAAGCTGGGCATGATTAACATTTATGCTCCAGCTTGAGGGGGAGTGTTATAGTGTATATATATATGTGTTAGGGTCTCAAGATTAGTCTATTGTTTTACTTTCCTTGTATAGAGTTTCCTAGTTTAGGTTTCTTGTACATTATATATATGTATTGTACTCATAAGATCAATGAATCAATACAAAAATTCTTTTGATTCGTACAGCTTTGTACATCTGACAAAGACAAGATTGAGAAGGCTCTGGAGCACACCATTCAATGGCTAGAAGAGAATCAGCTAGCTGAGGAGGACGTTTTTAATAATGACAAGAAAAAGCTAGAATCCATCTACAATCCCATCTCCGCGAAGATAATTGAATGAAGGAGATCATAGAAAAAAGTTTGTTGACAATGGTTAATTTATGTGTATTAATTAATTTGTGTGTTCTAAATAATTGAATAAAACAAAAAATAATTGAACAAATTATTGAATGTGCCTATAAGTTAATATCATTTGAGTGTGAGTGATTATTCTGTCTTGGTTCAATATTTGTATATCGATGTGCCCTAATGATTTCTTATGTATATGGGCTATTCTAAATGAATTTTATAATGAGAAATAGAATGAAAATTCTCTCATTTGGTTCCCTCTTTATATTCGCTTTATTATTTCTATAGTTTTATAAATGAGATCATCGAAAAATTTATGTAGACATCGATTAATTAATCAGTGTTCTAATTTGTTTGTGTCAAGTTTTAGACTTTTATTGTTTTCTTTATTTATATATAGTTTGATTTTCTGAACAATCTAATGCTTGTAATTTAGTGCTTGACCAAACAGAGGAAGAAATTCATGCTTGCTATTCAAATTATAAAGTAGTTTCTTTATGTTGTGTGACACTATTAAAATTTAATAACCTTTGTCACATTTTATAGTGCATACCTTTGGTATTATTATGTTTCAAAATGTACTATGCACATTGTATGATACATTAAAAAATTCTATAGAATGTTTAAACTTTATGATAAAATCTAAAACATTTCAATAAAGAATCACTAATTACAAATTGTCTAAAAGAATTATACAGTGCAAAATTAAAAACTTGTCTATCTTAGAGCAAATAACAGACTTAGTTAAGCCATAAATATAATAATTTTAAATCATTGCACAAATAAATTATTACTTGTTTTAGACAACACTTCAATTTTCAATTCTCTTCTTAGTCTCATTTTCCTCATGTAAGTTAACAATAAAATTCGAATTCTGTGGATATCACACATAAAAAATAAACATACCAAAACTAATTTTTAAAATAACAATCACAAAAGATAACAAACTTTGCTTGCAAAATATGCAACTAAAAAGTTCTTGCAAATCAAAACATTTTGTCCAATTTAGTTTGTTTTTTGAGCCATCGTCCGACTTACTTAATGATAAAATCAAATTAGAAAATGTGCTCTAAAAATGTAAAATAAATGAAAAGGAATGTCAAATGAAGTAAACCTTATATTTTGACAAAACACCATCACAATTTACTTTTGAAATCTAAGAATTCAAAGAGGAAAAACTAAATATAAATAAATTAGAACAACAAAAATCTATATATTAATAAAGAGAAACAAGATTTTGAAGGAATTTTCCCGCTTTTCCTTTTAGCCTTTTTAAATATAGATTTTGGACGAATTTTTCCCTCCTATGAGACTTTCCATCTATCAGTTGATTTTTAAAGTAAGATTTAGTTTTCTTGCTTATGAGACTTTCGCTCTATTGGCTAATTTTTTAAATTCAGATTTGATGTTTGATTTTTTCCTTTTTTCATCCCTAATCCAATATTAAATTCTTTAATATTTATCATTAATCACCATGAATCTTATTAATTCTATCTATAATAATAATAATAATAATAATAATAATAATAATAATAATAATAATAATAATACGCCCTATACGTATATATACATATATAAAGAGAGAAACAGAGAGAGTCTTTTAATTATTTTTAACTAACATGATCGATTTTCCTGCCTAGAAGTAGGAGATTTTGTTTTAATTTTTGGTTATATTAATTTTTCAATTGAAAAAATTAGATTCGACCATTTAATTATTTTTGAAATAATAAATTATTTTTATAAATAATTAGCTAAGAAATGAAAATTACTTAAAATTAACAAGCTCACTAGGATTTAATGGTAGTATGACACAAAATTATCATCGATTAAATTTTTACACAAAAATTAAAAGAAATGTGTACAGTTAAAATAAAAAAAAAATTGGACCATTAAGTAATCTTAGACATAATTAATTAAGTATTATTTTCACAAAACCCTCCAATCTTTCAAGTTTATAACAATTCTAATCTCATTCTTTTTTTTAGCATGCCCTAAATCTTTAAAATTAAGTGCCATTAGCTCTACTGATTGATTCCATCCAATTCAACCGTTAAATTGACTCTTATTTTAAATCTTTTTTGTGCACCAAAGTTTAGGTGTAAAATTTGAAACAAAATTTTATTTCACAATTTTATATCTTTTTAAACTTCACAAATTTTAACGATGTGCAATTTAGTCCTAAATTTTTTAATTTCACAATTTCAATATTATTTTTGAAAAATTGGTAGAAATGGTCCATAAATTTTGCTATTGCTGAGAAAATGATACGAAATAAAAAGGTAGCGTGATATTAAGTTGGGAAAATGCCCAATAAATACAGTTCAAAGCCAATCTTTACCCACTAAATCAAAACATCTTATTTCTTAACCACTAACTATAACTTACAAAAAATGATTTACCAATTACTCTTTTTAGGTGTTTTGTGGATATTTTTGCCCCCATCTTTTTTTCACACTTTCATTTTTTCTCTAGCTTTCAAATTGCATAGGAGGTCCTCCAACTTTCAAATTTTACATTTTAGTCCTCAACTTTTTAATTCTCTTTAAAAAATATCCCAAAATATTTGCATCCAATGTCCTCCATCTTTCGGATTGTTTCATTTTGATCCTCAAATGGTTGGATTTTTGACACTTTTAGTCCTTTCTGGTCATCTTTTTTCTTATTTTCTTTTACATTTAGGAAATTCACCTACAAACACGATATTTAAGATAACATAAATAAATAAATTTTTCATCATGATAAAAAATATGGCAAGCATAAAGATAGTTTTATACTTCATTTAATACTCTTAATAGCAATTCATAAACATCAGTTGACGTACAAATATTACTTTCCCAAGTAGCGTGCATTACCACACCAAGTAATACACATTACTTACCCCGGTATTCTCGACAAATATCCAACTTCTCGCTTCACTCGTTTCTCAATTTCTCTCTCCAGATTACCACTCTAGGTGATCTTGAAAAATATTCAACTTCTTGTTTTCCTCATCCCTTACTTTCTCTCTCTACACACTTTCTCTCTCCAGATTACCACCTTAGGTAATCTCGACGAATATTCAACTTCTCGTTTCCCTCGGCCTCAACTTTTTCTCTCTATGCACTTTTTCTCTCTAAATTATCACAACCGGTAATCTCGATTACCATTCAAATTCTCATTTCCATCTTCTCTGACTTTCTCTCTCTACGGATTTTCACTCTCTAAATTACCTCCCCCAATAATCTCTATCAATATTCAACTTCTCGCTTTTATCTATTTTTTCTCTCTACACACTTTCTATATCTAGATTATTATCCCCAATAATCAACTTCTCACTTTCCTCATTATCTGTCTATATAACCACCCCTCAATAATCTCAACCAACATCCAACTTTTTGTTTTCATCTTTCTAGATTTTTTCTATCCATAATTTCTCTCTCTAGATTACCATCCTCAATAATCTCGACCAGCATCCAACTTTTCACATTCATCTTCCTAAATTCTCTCTTTCTACCCAATTTGTCTCTCAAGATTACCACCCCCGATAACCTTGACTAATATTTACCTTCTCCCTTCCCGCGTACCCGAATTTCTCTCCACACACTTTCTCTCTCTAGATTTCACCCCCGATAATCTTGGCAAACATTCAACTTCTCGTTTCTATCTTCTCCGACTTTCTCTCTACCCATTTTTTCTCTAAATTACCACCTAGGTAATTTTGATCACTATTCAATTTTTCGATTCAATCTTTTCCAACTTTCCCTCTCTACACACATTCTCTCTACATTATCACCCATAGCAAACTCGATTAACATTGAACTTCTTATTTCTCTTGTCTCCTACTTTCTCTTTCTATGCATTTTTCTCCAAGTTACAATCCCAGTAATCTAAATCAAGCATTCATCTTCTCACTATCAACATTCATTTTCTCCGTAGATTACCACCCCCGATAATCTTCTCACTACTTTCGTTATAACTGAAACTTTATGGACTAAGATTTAATTCTCAAAACTTTAATTACCAAAGATTTTAAAGTTTCAAAAGTTTGAAAGATCTAAAACTTATCACAAAAATACTACCTACTGTGATAACTTTATTATCTAGCCCTATATAATATTACCTTACATGGTAATCATAACCAATCTTGAATAATGATATAATTTTTATTTTTGTGCAAAAGTATGTCAAGCTAGAGAGAAAGTGAGAAATGAGGGAAGCGAGACGTTGAATATTAGTTGAGATTACTGGGCATGTTAATCTATACACTAGTACACAATTGACATTGTCGCCCATTGGGTGGTGGTTCTACAAAAAAAGGCCAGCAAAAAATAATGGGCGGCAGTTGTTAAAGAAAAACCGCCGCCTATTATGCATTTAAAAATGCATTTAAAAAAAACTTTGGGTGGCGCTTCTTTACTAAAATAACGGGTGGCAGTTCTTGAAAAAGAACTACCACCCAAAGTTAAAATAATTTTCTTTTAAAAAAATATACTTTTGGGTAGCGGTTCCTTTCTACAACCGCCACCCGTTTTTTGATTGTTTTATTATTAAAATACTCTTGGGTGACGGTTTTTTACTACAACCGCCACCCTTTCCTTTTAAATATTCCACCAGTTCGAGAATCAGCCATTCCTGTTTCTGAGTTTCATTCTCCTTCCGAAAAATTTTCGAAATCTCTTGCAATACTCATGACCTCAAATCAAATTTAAGTGTAATTTCTTGACAAATTGGTGCCACAATTTCAGCAAGGTAAGCTTCTTCTGTCTTTTGGTCACAATTTCGTGTATTTTTAGGTTATAACTTAACATCCCCAAATTCTAGGGTTTGTTGAAATCGGATTTTTATTCACAAGTTGGAGCCACAATACAAGCAATGTCGTCTTCCTCTGTCAATTGGACCCAGATTGAGGTTCACAAGTTAATGTCCCCAAATTCTAGGTTTTTTTTTTTTTTTTGAAATCTTGATTTTATGGTTTTTGTTTGTTGTAATATACTTATACATGTTTAATGGTGGCATCATGTTTAAGTTGTTGTATTTCTTGTGTGTAATTTGATTGGAACTATATTTGTTTTATTGTAAATCTATTGTTTTTGCTATATATATATATATATATATATATATATATATGGATATGATTGAATTAAATATTTTTGATTTATTTATATGCATATATTGTTGAATTAGAGGTGTAATTTTATTGATATTATGGATTTAAAAAATTAATAGTTAATATAATTTTTTTTCGAGTTTTGTGCATGCAAACTTTAAACGGCCATAACTTTTGCATACGATGTCCGTTTTTAGCCCATTACACTATTCTTGAATCGTCGCTACGAGATCTACGACAGTCACAACTATCACCATGACCCCATGTTTCAAGCCCATCTGAGATCGTTTAGGGTGTCAAAATGCAGTTTTTAGTTTTCCATTCTATATTTTCGTTATTCACTTGTTTTATTTCGTTATTTCATTTCATAGTATTTTAAGGTTTTATCTCTCGTTATTATTTAAGAATACCTTTGGTTAACTTGTAATTGGAGACGATTGACTTTGAATAAAAATTATTTCGTTCTTAGTTGTTATATTATTTCGTTCTTAGTTGTTAGTTGCTTAGTTGCAATGCAATTCCAATCCTGTGTTCGTTCATAGTTTTGACCCCCCCCCCCCCCCCCACCAAATCAAGAACCGCCACCCTAAGGTGGAAAAAAAAGAAGATGTAGAACCGCCACCCTAATGTGAAAAAAAAAAGAGAGAGAATGGGTGGCGGTTCTACATTAAGAACCGCCACCCTAAGGTGGGGAAAAAACAAAAGAATGGGTGGCGGTTCTACATCAAGACCCGCCACCCTAAGTTTTTTTTTTTAATGCATACAATGGGTGGCGGTTGTTTTTAAAAAACAACCACCACCCTTTCTTTTTGGGTTGTGTTTTTTTGAACCTCCACCCTTTCTTCGACTTTGGGTGTTGACGATTTGGGTGACGGTCAAAGAACCGTCACCCGAAGTGCAAAACAATCACCACCTAATACTGTTTCTGTACTAGTGATAGAAAGAAAGTGTCTAGAGAGCGAAAGTCAGGATGCAAAGGAAACGAGAAGTTGAGTGTTGATCGAAGTTACCGACTGTGGTAGTTTAGAGTGAGAAGTGCATATAGAGAGAAATTAGGGTATAGGGGAAGAGAGAAGTTGAATGTTGGTTGAGATTATCGAGAGTGCTAATCTAGAAAAAAAAGTACGTAGAGAGAAAAAGTCAAGAAAGATAAAAGCGAAAAGTTGAATGTTGATTGAGATTACCGAGAATGGTAATCTAGATAGAAAACGAGTAGAGAAAAAGTCGAGGAAGATGAATGTGAGAAGTTGAATGTTGATTGAGAATGTCAGGGATGGCAATTTAGAGATAGAAAGTGCGTAGAGAAAGTTGGGAGCGAGGAAAGCGAGAAGTTGAATATTGTTTGAGATTATTGGAGGTGGTAATCTAGAGAGAAAAAATGCTTAAAGAAAGAAAGTGTGGGGACTGATGAAAGCGAGAAGTTTAATGTTAATTGAGATTACCGGGAGTGGTAATTTAGAGAGAAAAAGTGAGTAGAGAGAGAAAGCCGGAGACAAGGGAAATGAAAAGTTGAATATTGACCAAGATTACTGGGGTGGTAATTATATTATCATCCCAAGTAATATCGATCTAGATTACCTAAGGTAGTAACTAAAAAGTGCGCATTTTTTACACTTATTTATATCTTTAAATGTGTAATTTTTAAATTGGATAAGCGGATTTTTACTTATTTGTATGTAAATATTGTGCTTGTAGATGAATTTCTTACATATGAAAAAGAAAAAAGAATCGCAAAAATGACTAAAAATATCAAAAATCTAAAAGTTTGAGGACCAAAATGAAATAATCTAAAAGATAAATGACTTTGAGTGCAAATATTTCGGGGTATATATTTTTGAAAGCAAGTTCAAAAATCGAGGACTAATGTGCAATCTTTGAAAGTCGGAGGACCTCTTGTACAAATTTAATGATAGAGGACCCCTTGTGCAATTTGAATGATAAAAGATCTTTGGTGTTTTGTAATATTAGTATAATTTCAAAGTTATTATGGTCACATTAGGAAAATGTGTAGTTAGTTGGTGGGCAAAAAATAAGATGACATGACTAAGTAGGCAAATTTTTCCTTAAAGTCTAGTTAGTGGGCAAAAGCCCTGTTAATTTCACCTAATTAATTAATTTGGTACTAATTTATTTAGTCTATAATTGATTTTATCAAATTTAGTTGACATCGATTAAATAATTTTTATCAAATATTTTCAATAAAGTAGAATTTCATTGCATTAATATCATAATTTTTCAAAAAAATTATTTAGAATTAAGCATGTGCAATTTTGATTTCAACTAATAATTCATAATAAATATAATCTATAAAATTTTAGTAAGAATACATTGTTATAAAAAATAATCGGAATGTAGAAAAATAATAAAATATAATTAAAATAAACTTTAAAAAAGCATTAAAAAATAGACAAAAACCCAACCGTCCCCCTCAGGCCACACTAAACCCCATCTCTAACCTAACCCAGCAACACTCATCCCACTAGCTATAATCTGGGGAGCTTTCTCCCATTTTTTCACATGTCTATGAAGTCGCACGCATGCTATAATCTGTTCGTTGTACCATTAGCAGATACAACCACCTGATTGCTGACCAGCAGATCAAGAGCAAAGCCCGTCGATTCACTGGTATAACAAGCAATCTCAAGCCCATAGGTGTTCCCCTGGTTGCTCGTCGATGAAGTTGCCATCATGTTTATGGGTTTTTTAAATTTTTTTTTTCATTTTCTTGTATTTTATTTTATTATTTCTTTATATTCGGTGTAGTTTTTTTAGAATGAAAATTTATACTAAAATTTTATAGAGATAAAATAATTATATTTATTAACTATTAGTTAGAATCGAAATGTACGAGTATCTAATCCTAAGGAAAAGTTTGAGAAATTATGATATAAATGTGAAGAAATGTTAGTTTGTTGAAAATTATTGATAAAAATTATTTAATGGTGTCAAATAAATTTGATAAAATTAATTATAGACCAAATAAAATTAGTATCAAATTAATTAATTCAATGAAATTAAAATAATGCTATATTTGTTTATTTGGTACCAATTTCGTAGTAATTGCAAAATTTATGGATCATTTTTGCCAATTTTCCAAAAATAATATTGAAATTGTTAAATAAAAAAATTTAGGACTAAATTGCAAAAAAGTAAAGTTAAAATTATGAAGTTTAAAAAGATTTAGAACTAAATTATACATTGTTAAAATTTGTGAAGTTTAAAAGGATTTAAAATTGTGAAATAAAATATTATTTCAAGTTTTACCCTCAAACTTTAGTACACAAAAGGGCAAAAAGGCCAATTGAATAGCTTAATTAGATGGAATCCGTTATTGGGAGATCCAATGGCACTAAATTTAAAGATTGGAGGTTCCACATTGAAAAAAAAAAGAATGGATTGAAATTGTTACAACCTCGAAAGATTGAGAGTTTTGTGAAAACAACTCTTAATTTTTTTTACAAATAATTAGTGAAAAATAAAAATTAATTAAAGTTGGGAATTTCATTAGGATTTAATTTTGGTATGATACAAAATTAAAATTATTTAAATTTTTACATGAAAATTAAAAAAAAGTGTAACATTAAAATTTAAAAAAAAAGAAATAAATTGGACCCTTTAATTAATTTTAGATATAATTGATTACTTCAAAAATAAAATTAATTAAAAACATGAAAATTAATTGATACTAAAAATTTCAGCTAAAATTTAACTTTTGTGCGATAAAAAACTAGCTGGGACACCCGTGCATTTCACGGCAGCTAATTACATTAATTGGATTTATCAGATTTATTGAGTATAATTAGTAACATCAAAGGATTTTAGAGAAGAATGTAGACTTTTTTGAAAAAATTCAATAGAATTTCACTTTCACTTAGGGTAAATCCGACCTATTAATATTGGTACAATTTTGTAATAATCAACACAAACACAGAGATACAAAAACCTCCATGAAAAATACAATTTTACATTAGCATCGAACAAGAATAACATTCAAGCGCTATCCACACAATTATATTGGAGAACAATACATAACATACTATAACTTTCATAAATACATTGGTATTGAAAGCGCGATGGGCAACTTGTTCTAATCTTTCACCATGGCTTCCTTATCATGTGATGCATAAGGAATCGATGTGTGATTTGTGCATATGATAACCTACAATAGAAGAGAGAAACACAAATCTCATCAACATTGAAAAGTGCAAAACCATTCTACAGTACTCTAAAGCCAATTAACCATATATCCATCTATTCCAGCAATAGAAAATGATGAGATATTTTGCAGTAAAAATAGCAATCCATAGTAATCTAAAGGCAACCAATTCATCTACAATGGCACAAACAAGAACAAATCTCATCAATATTCCATTCCCTTAAGATTTTGTAGCGCAAATGGCAAAACATGAGTTATAATGCAAATCATAATATTCCACGAATGAATATGTCAATATGAAATATAGCCAAAGGAAACCAATCCTATATCTATATATATATGATATCTCATGGCTTATAGAAACATATATAACATAGCATAAGAGTCAAATAAAAACTTTGATAAATACGAACAATTCACCTCATATGATTCATGTTCATAACATTATAGGTTACTGAAAACTTTATTATACACGACGTTTGTAGTCGTGATAGTCTGGCATCCACTTCCGTCACGAATGACAAACTTCAATCCCTTCCTCTTTGCCACTCTCGAGACAACGACATATAGATGACCATGAGTGAAGACTGGACTCTTCAAATACACCCCAACATTGTTAAGCGTCTGTCCCTAACTCTTATGATGGTCATCGCAAAGCAAACCATGAGGGGAAATTGTCTCCTCTCAAAAGTGAACGGTAATCGTATATCAAACGGGTCTAGACTCAATCTAGGAACTAGAAAATCCTTTCTAGCATTTATCCTAGATAGAATCTTGGCCTTTATAACATGATTTCCAACTTGCGTGACTATAAAACAGGTATCATTGCAAGAACTAACTGAGTGATCAATATTACGCATCAACATGATCAAGACGCCGACCTTCAACTTCAAAACATGACTCGGCACTCCAAAACACGAGATCCCATTCAAGAACTCTGAGGTGTGAATCTCACTATGTAACGCCCCTCCCTCATATACACATACATATATGCCATAACGACGTCACAACATACGACATAGCGCACGAATACATAAACACAAAGGCCTCCTATTGGGCCACGTGCACTTCTTATACAAAATACAGAGGAATTGAAGGAGCGATACACGTGAACAAAGAGACACGAAACCCAACCACGTGCACTTCTTATACAAAATACAGAGGAATTGAAGGAGCGATACACGTGAACAAAGAGACACGAAACCCAATATTCGTAATAACATTTGAAGCTTTTCGTTACATATACATAAACACAAAAGGGTTTCGTTTACTTTCGCGTGGTTCGTAAGATCTTTGGATTCCTTTTCCCGATCACACACCGACGTCACAGCACATAGGTGGACTCTTCGCCAACTCCCACTCACGTAACCTACACATACGCAAGCATACACATAATGAGTTGTAATGACTCAGTAGGCAAATAGATGTAATGCAATGCACGTGATGCACGTGTCATATTCTTTTCTTATTTCTTTTGGGCCTTGTTGCGAATCGATGTGAATACATCATCATTATCATATCATTGGCCGTCCCCCAAAGGCTTGTCTCACTCTTCGGGGTGCCGTAGGCCGTCGTCTAAAGGCTTATCTCACTCTTTAGACCGCCCGTAACATCATAGGCCATCCCCCAAGGTTTGTCTCACTCTTGGGGCGCTAAGCCGTCACCCAAAGGCTTGTCTCACTCTTTGGGCCGCTATGTTCGTCAGAAACACATGATACGTAACTACATTCTTTCACATACATAGTGTTTTCATGTCATGCGTAGTGCGTACTTTACCTTGCTTTCGTACATAAAACATTACATAACATTCATTCTAATATATCATGCGTAATACATGCTTCTTTACATCATACATTAGACATTCCGTATACCCCTTCCATGAACTTCCTCATAACACTACATATAGCATATCTTATAGCCATTAGTCTCATAGACATGTCACATAGTCATTACTTAACATTCATTCATGTATTCTAGCTTTTACATTGGTCTAACCTCATTAAACTATTCTAATCATCACATACATCACGTATAACTTTACATTAAGTACATAAGGGAGTTAACACATACCATTTCACATTAGAACATCATAGAGTTTCACTTATCAGGCATATCAAGGCAACAACTTGAATTTCATCTCATTTCCTATTCATAAACTTATAAAACATGCCACAATCAATGCTCTAACATAAAATACATCTATTACTCACATGATACCACGTTACTCAAACAAACCATATAACCACATCACCACCATATCCTAATGCCAAAGTTCCTTACATGAATTAATTAGGCATTTAAATCGTTCGGTTCGTTTCATAAGCATAACATTATCTATACTTCTTAATAATTGAATAACACATATAAATAGGCATAAAGGGTCATATATGCACACCCATATCCTTATCATATCATAACAAAACATAAATCAAGCTACTAGATTCTAACATGCTCCAATACATCATAAACATGTTCCTTTCTTGATTTCTTCAAACATAAACATGCAATTGGTTCATAAAGCATATAAAAAATCCATTACCTACCTTCAAGTGACAAGAACCAAGTATAGGCAAGGTTAGGTAGCTCATCCTCCTTCTTTCCCCTTCTTCTTCTTAGCTCAACATAGACATATATGCACAAATATTGAGCAATAAATCACAAACAAGGTTTTGAAGAGTTTAGGGATGTTGAGAGGTGATTTTGGGAGTGTATAATGAGATAAAAAGAAGTTAGAAATGATATTTATCCACAAAAAAGTCAAGAAATGCATAAAAAACTCGTTTAGCCAACTTAAGCCGTACGGCCGTACAGACTGCACTGGCGGCCTTCAGTGTTTTGGTCATAACTTTTGCGTCCGATGTCCAAATGAGGTGATTCAAAGCTTGTTGGAAACTAGACTCAATGAGGTACAAATCTTAAGAGACATCATCTTCAAAATCTGATTCATTTCAAAGATGTGTCATTTTGAACCTTTATGAACTTTCAAATCTTCATGAAATCACTTATCACAAACTTCATTCATATCACATTTTCATCTCATTCACTAAAAATAGGTCTACATCATATAGGAACACCTAAATCATGGTCTAAAACATGCGGGGTGTTACACACTAAGCAAATCTCCCTTCCAACTATCAGTCCAACACATAAAATCAGAACTGTAATATGTCATCTACTCTCAATGACTCATGTTAGCCATATAATCATGCACCATTCCAACATTTTTGAGCGTAGAAGCAAGTATAGCTCTTCCATACAAGTAAGAGGGAGAGCTCTCCTCAGCCAAAAAATTGGGATAGGTGCTCTCCACTATAGTTTTCATCGGATCAGAAGAACGACGTACTAGAAGATCCTTTGGTATTTCAATAGATGCCTCACCATCATTTGGCCAGACAATCTCTCCATTCCCAATGCTTAAAATCCATTCTAAAAGCTTCCTCTATTTATTAGTGTGTTCATCTACGGGAAGATTATGAAGCTCATATTTCTCGTAATTCTCAATACTCTACAATGGTCCCATAAAGAAGATGAGTTAAGAGATGCATTGACGATATCACGTATGATGTCAATTTAGTTAATAATTTTTATAGCATCCAAAATTACAACATTAAATAAATATTTCACACCAACATACTTGACGAAATCATTGCACTTAGTTCGAGAATAAAGAGAAATATATTTTCTTTAAGTATGATTTTCGATCATAGTTGACCAAATATTTGTTTACTTTTACAAACAAAAGAAATAAAATATTTTTTCCGATTCTTATAATACTACTCTGAGAGTTTATAAATCAATCCAATTAAAAAATTATTCAAATGTATAAAATAAAAAAATCTATGAATTTGTTCTTAATGTTTCCTAAATAATTTTAGTAAGTGAATAATAAACCCTAAAGTTTAATAGTACATCAAATTTGATGCTATTTTTCAACTTAGTTTTTTTTTCCTTTTGAAAAAAAACTTATTTACATGTTTATCCTTAAAAAGGAAAACCTCAAAATTCAGTGAAATTATTTGTTATGAAAATTACAACTCAGTTTAGTAGTAATGATAGAACAGATGATAAAAACAGTGAAGACGATTCCTCATTTTCAATTTACTTATAATATTTCATATATCATATATAGTTAACTTTTTAAAAAATATATTCTAGAGTAAAAGAGACAACAAAAGTATTTTTGATAAAATAAGTGTTAATTAATATTTTTTAGAATAATGATATATAGAGTGTTATATACTAAAATACATGGGTGTAATTTGTTAGTCTTAATAAGTAATTTTTTAAGATTATTTTTCAATTTTTGTTCAACATAAGATGTGTACTGTTAAGAATTAATGAAATGGGATATATAAAATTTAATTTCTCAAAATATGGAATATAAATTGTAGACACACTAAAAACACACGGAACCATACGGCGTATCTAATAAATTTCTCTTAGATAAAAATACTTCTTTGGCTCTTATTGGTTGTTATGATATGAGATATTATCAAGAGAAACTATCCTTTTTGGAACTAAAAGAAAAATATGAGTATTATAGTAATTTGAACTTTATAATAATTGATATAAAATCTTACAATAATTAAGTAAGATTAATCAAATCATATGTTAGTATAATGACGTTTTAGAATTCAAGGCAAAAAAATGCTCAATAACTCAACAAAGGCTAATTATGTATATTAACACTATAAAATATATTGGACACACCACAATTTAATTATATGAAAAGGTCTTTAACACTATTTATAATAATAATAATATATGTTCTTAAATTTTTTATATTTAGTAATTTTTAGTAATTTACTTACTTTGCTCATAAATATTAAAATTAATTTAAATATTGTATTAGTGCTATTTAAATAAAAATAAATATTTACCATTTAGGTCCATTATCTTTTATAATATTTAAAATTATGATGGATAAATAAGTAATTTGACATCAAAATTAATTAATTTTTTACACAAAAATGATATGTATAGACCAAATTTATAATTAGTTAAAGATTAAAAATAATAATTGAAGGAAAAAGGCCAAGGATATAATTAAACTAACATGTAAACATTGAGAATCTTTAAAATCAATAGAATGTAGTGAATTAATAAAAATGTATTGTGACAATATATTGCCCATTGAATTATTCAAAAGTTTTCAAATAAATCATTACATAGAATAAAATAATTAAATTGTCATATATTAATATGAAGTTCCAATTGTCAAGTCCTCAATATTTGTTGAAAATTTAAAATTAATGGTCAATATAAATTAAAATATATAAATAATTTTAATATTGATAGTTATCTAAAATGGGCAAAATATGAAGAATGAAAATATCTTTCTAATTATATGGACTAAAAAAATAGTATCTTAAGGGAAAAAAATTATAAAAGAAATGGATTAAAATTATAATTAACTAATAAATAAATAAATTATTAATAATAGATGAGAAAAAGGTTCTTATTATATATATATATATATATATATATATATGCTAATTAATTTTTTTAATTATCACAATAATCAAATCAAATTTAGGAAAAACATATAGATCCTAAAATGATCTGCATGAGAGATTGGAAGAAAAAATTTGAGCCCAATGTTTATAAAACCGAACTGAAACTACCGATTCAACCACAAATCTGTCCAAATTTTGTTTCAATTATTATCTAAAACCACCTTGCAAAAACTAATATGGAACCGACTTTAAAAAGCAATTAAATCACAAAACCACTGAGTTGGGTACTGGTTTTCTAATTCTTCAAGGTTTGGCCCATGATAAAAATTAACTTTTTCCCTTTAAATATTTAACTATTCAAGGCCCAACCTGTAATGGAGTAAGGCCCACTATAAAAAATTATATAATACACAGTGTAGTAGCTATTTAATAAAGTGTTTCTTCACTTCCCTTCACCGGGAAGTCGATGTGGGATTCAATGTTTAGTCTAAAAAATTCAAATCTGTGGTCCACAATTAAAGAATCCAACCTGAGACTAACTTTTCACATTTGCTCTAAATTTTCATGAATAAGATATAAGATAACTAATTCTAAAAATTTTATTTTGATCTATGGAAATTAAGAAAATAATTAATTCTAACCATTTTACAAAATTTTTCACTATTTTTAAATTTTTTATTAAAACCGGTTCAACCTTTTGACCCTCAACCTACTACCTTTTCCGGTTCAATTTTCTAAACATTGGATTTGATCAAATTTCTGGCAATCCTAAAATTTAGGAATATGTATAAATATATATAGATGTCTAAGCAAAAAAAAATGAATGTTTTAACTTATAGAAATAAAAATGTGGTATCAATTTAGGACTAAATCATAGCACTAACGCAATAGAGTTGAAACGGAGGCAGAAATTTCAATGCGTAAAAATTTGAAATGATAGGTTTGATAAGAAATAATTTAATAATAATTAAATAAAATCCTATTCAATTAAACAAATAAGGAAAAGCTAAAATTAAATGACTAAATAAAATTCTATTCGATTGAATAGTAAAAGAAAGTTTGAAAATTTGGAACAAACGAATAAGAAAGGTTTGAAAATAGTTTGGGAAAACTAATTCAAAAGCAGCCAATATAATTAAGATATTATGACCGGGAAAAATATATTCAAAAAGACTGAAAAATGAGTGGAAAATTTCCCTCCCAAATCGGTCTCTCTTTATTAATATGTAGATTAAACAGAAAATAAATCAAAATTACTTATATTACTAAACAGTAAATAAATATCTTATAGGGTGGAATGGAAATACAAGTTAAACACCATCGAAATTCTTACAAAATTTGAATATGGGTTATCTAAATCGTGTAATATTATGGATTGTGGTCAAAACATTTTATAATCATTTTCAATATTATTAACGTTACTCTATTTATGTCTATGAGAATCACGTATTAATAGACATGTCTCCCAGTGCAACGCACGGGGGCTACTGTTAGTTACTTAATGAAAATACATTAAATGGTTACTAACATAAAAGTTAAAGGGCAAATTAGGAAATCAAAAGATTTCCATGCATTCACACTTTCTGTATAGTGTAGATGTAGATAGAAAATCAAATTAGAAAATGTACTCTAAAAATGCAAAATAAATGAAAAAGAATGTCAAATGAAGTAAACTTTATGTTTTGACAAAACACCATCACAATTTACGTTTAAAATCTAAGAATTCAAAGAGGAAAAGTTAAATATAAATAAATTAGAACAACAAGAATTACTTATTGAAAATACATTAAATACCAAGAGTAGTATTGGGTACTAACATAAAAGTTAAGGGGCAAATTAGGAAATCAAAAGATTTTCATACATTCACATTTTTTATATAACTAGTCTGTATGTACGTGCGTTGCACGTGATATATAAAGGACAAATGACACATGTGTAATGTTTTTGAAGTATTATTATTTTTTGAAACCTTTTAATATAGGAATAGAGAATAAATGTGTGAATAGAGAATAAATGTGTTTACAAAATTTTAGATATAACGCGGAAAAAATAGTTAGTATTGATAAGATGCACAAGTACATCACCAATAGTATAAGACAACACTTTGATAGCTAATTTTGTTATTTGTACAAATATAGAACAAAATATATATATTCTCATTGAAAAAATAAAATAGACATGCTAAAAAAGTAAAACAATTAAAATAACAATTGCAAAAAAAAAGTCTATGTTCTGTTAAAAAAAAATCTCTATGAATACTTATATAACAATAAATGTTTTTAAGATATTCTAGATGTACCTAGATCTTTGGGTGAGGATGGCTCTCTAGCGAAAAACAAAAACAAAAATCTAAATATAATGTGAAAAAAAATAGTTGGTACTGGTATAAGATAGACGAATGCATTACCAAATATATTAAGACAATACATTGATCTTTAATGTTCTTGTTTTTCCCATCTCCCTCTTACGTACGAATATTGAACAAATATAAATTCTCACTAAAAAATTAAAATAGACATGCTAAAAGAGTAAAACAATTAACATAGCAATTACATATTGTCGCTTTTAGTAGGAGTGATTCTTTGCAAAAGCATGTGTAATAGAATAAATAATGTCATTTAATAAGTATCAATAACTTAATTGGTAGTAGTTAAAAGTATTATTGATAATAAATATAAGGGTAAACTTGACTAATGAAAAAATAGGTAAGGGTATTATTGGAAATCAAAAGATTTCCCACTATCCACATTTTTTAATATAGTATAGATGTAGATATAGATGTAGATTAGTAATATTAATAATATTTTTGGATTCAAAGAGGAAGATTTGGGTTCCAATCATATCCCCCGCCCCTAAATTCCACCCCACACCACCCCTATTTCTCCCATGGTCAAAATATTAAAAAAAAAATCACACGAAAATGGAGAAGAAGAAAGACAAAAATAATAACAAATTCCTAGCAAAACAATGACCCCATTTTCCTCGTATGCTTGTTATATGACAATTGCGTTCTTTAAAAATTATTCCACTATGATCAAAAGATAAAAATATTATATTGTAAATTAAACTTTATTTTATTTTATTTTATTTAAAAATTAAGAAACATTTCAAATTAATAATTTTATCATCATGATACGTTTTCGAATCACATGACTTTAACATAAGAGTTATCTTCAATCTGGTCTCACAAAATATATATATATAATCAACTAGTGTTTATTATTTACTATTATTAAATATATACTAACTAAATCGAAAAGCTCTGGGAATTTAGTTTTCAAAATAGAACGTTCGTATCAATATTTAGAGATTGTAGTGTGGAAGAGAAAAGTATATTAGAAAATACTCCGTACTATTAAAATTAAAAGATAAGAAACTATTTTATTAAAACATTTATTGGAAAACACAATTAATATTTACAAGTTAAAATAAGTGCACACAGAATGAGGGAGTGTGTATTAACTAACTTTTTGTAACATACGAGGCTTTAAACTTCGGAAAAAAGGGGGAGGAAATTTTTGCAATTAATATTAACATCAATTAAATAGGCAAATTGGATATTTTTAAAAAAAAAGTTGGGGGCAAAATGGCAATGTGACTGTTTTGCATACATCCCACTTTTATATGGAGTAAATATAAGTATAAAATTCAATTGGAAACAATTAGATTTGAATTAAGGACATTGGTAGATTAATCCTATTAAATTTTATTTGAATATGTGGGTAGCCTATAAAGGATTATCTTGATCGAAGTTGTTAAGGTCGTGCATGGATGCTCATTATGTATTACATAATCGAAAATTTTCAAGTGCACCCAGGTGCACCATAGTTATGGTGCTCCTGGGCGCTTTTACCGGTCCGTCCGACCTTCGATTTTAATTCCGAGACCGGATTTGGATTCAACACGATAAGACGGAGCTTCAGCAAAAAAAAAAAATTGGACACCGTGAAGACCGGTAGCAACCGGTCAAAGTTTTGGCCATAATTTGTGGCCAAAATTAGCCAAAACTTTGACCGGTTGCTACCAACCTCCACGGTATCCAAAAATTTTTTTTTTTTTGCTGGACCTCCGTCTCATCGTGCTAAATCCAAATCCGGTCCCGGAATTAAAATCGGAGGTCGGACGGACCCGTAAAAGCACCCAGGAGCACCATAACTATGGTGCACCCCGGTGCACCTGATCAGCCATAATTACATAATATTCATCTAGGAAAATTGTCTTCCATTTGGACTATTTCACATCCCAAAAGCACATGGAGGCCTTTTTATGAGCTTCAACATGAATTTATATGATTGACAAACAAATGTCCTATCCTTTTCTTCAAGTTTCAACTTGAACCGAGAAGTGACCAATGTAAAATTACAATTAGTGAAACTTGCAAATTCGGCTATATGCAATGATCATTAACAAAGTGCAAGGACAAACTATACTCACATATTGAAATAGCTCCGAGAACATATGTTTTCTCACGATCAATTCTTTGTAGCTCTATCTCGAGGTGTTTCAATAGAAATAACAAATATATTGATACAAAAAAAATGTATAAAACATAGATGACAATTATCATACACAAAAAAGTTTTACTGTAAGCTCATGTTCACATTTATTATTATTACAACATTTTTACACCTGCAATGTTATCAAACAATTCTTTCAATTATTTTTTTATGTCTAATTATATTTTTATTTTTTTTATTTTTTGTCGTTTTCACAATATTTGATCAAAATACATTTTTGCCTATGTAGTTTGATCAAATAAGATTTAAATTCGAATTTCATTAGCATATGTTCGTGTTATCTTTTTTTTTTTATCTAAAAATTATCTATTATTAAAATTCAAAGTGATGTGTAGTTCCCATCACTATTTACCAAAAAAAATCATTTTTAGGAAGATTTTAGGAAAAACAAATTGTACACGGACACACAATTGTCCATCCATTTCGCTTCTCTTCTAGCTGGGAGAAAAAAAAGGGTATTTGACCAATAACTACATTTATAGGGAAAACTTGCCCACTAAATTTTGCATATCTCTTTTTTGACCATTAATTCATCTTTTACACAATAACACCAAAATGGAATTTAAAAATCACAAATTTACAATAATGCTACTCCAATAAAATAAACATCCAAATTTACAATAATGCCACTCTAATAAAATAAAGTAATAAACATTCAAATT
The DNA here is from genome assembly GCA_018223645.1 of Jasminum sambac. Taxonomy (NCBI): domain Eukaryota; kingdom Viridiplantae; phylum Streptophyta; class Magnoliopsida; order Lamiales; family Oleaceae; genus Jasminum; species Jasminum sambac. The sequence goes on along the minus strand of CP073644.1, from coordinate 8,847,694 downwards.
TACAATAATGCCACTCTAATAAACTAAACATCCAAATTTACAATAATGTCATTCTAATAAAATAAACATCGAAATTTATAACAATGCCACTCTAATAAAATAAAATAATAAACATTCAAATTTATAATAATGCCAATCTAATAAAATAAACATTCAAATTTACAATAATACCACTCTAATAAAATAAGCACATTTTCTCTCTCCAAATTACTATCACAAGTAATCTTGCGCAACATTCAATTTTCCTTTCCCAATTTTCGACTTTCTCACTTTACGCACTTTCTCTCTCCGATTACCGCTACAGGTAAAATCGACCAATATTCAACTTCTCCCTTTCTCCATCTCCGACTTTCTCTATCTACGCACTTTGGCTCTCAAGATTACCACCCAAGTAATTTCAATCTCTATACATTTTCTCTCTCTAGATTACCTCACTAAGTAATCAGATTACCACCACAAGCAATCTCGTTCAACATTCAACTTCTCATTTCCCACATCTTCAACTTTCTCTATCTACGCATTTTTCTCTGCAGATTACCACCACAGGTAATCTCGATCAAAATTCAACTGCTTCTTTTCTCCTTCTCAAATTTTCTCTCTCCAAATTACCATCCCAAGTAATATCGATTAACATGCAACTTCTCCCTTCCCCCATCTCTCACTTTCTTTCTACACACATTCTTTCTTCGGATTATTTCACCAAGTAATTAGATTACCACCACAAGTAATCTCAATCAATATTGAAATTCTCCCTTCCTGTCTCTAACTTTACCTCTCTCCACGCTTTCTCCATTCAGATTACCTAGCCAGATAATTAGATTACTACTACAAGTAATCTCGATTAACATTCAACTTCTACCCCACCACCATTTCGCTACCACCATCCCGCCGCCGCCACCACAATTACACCACCACCTTACCACCACAATTCTACAACCACCCCTCCGCTACTACCAAAGAAACCATCATCGCCACCACCACTTCACCATCATTCCACCACCGCCACCATCGCTATTTTATCACCACTATCGCCATTTCACTACCACCATCGCCGCCGTTATTCCATTACCACTACCCACGCAACCATTTCTTACCCTTGATAATACTATTACCAGCCAAAGTAATATTATTATCGATATTATTACATGTCCTGTTAATCATATTACCTTCTCTGGTAACAGTATTACCTACCAAACCACCACCACCACCACCACCACTGCCCCAATAATACAAATACATGCCCCCAATAATATCATTACCTTCCCCAATAATAATATTACTTATCGTGATAATCCAATTACTACCACAAGTAATCTCGATCAACAGTCAACTTCTCCCTTCCCATCTCCGACTTTCTCCCACTCCGCACTTTCTCTCTCTATACATATGCTCTTTCCAAATTACCTCATCAAGTATTCAGATTACCACCACAAGTAATCTCGATTAACATTCATCTTCTCCTTTCATGCCTCCGACTTTCTTTCTACACACTTTCTTTCTTCAGATTACTACCACAAGTAATTTCGATCAACATTTAACTTCTCCATTCACGTCTCCAACTTTCTCTCTCTATGCATATTCTCTCTTCAAATTATCTCGTCAGGTAATCCGATTACCACCACAAGTAATCTCGATCAATAATCAACTTCTTCCTTCATGTCTCAGACTTTCTCTCTCTACGCAAGTAATCTCGATCAACAATAAACTTCTCACTTTAACATTTCGTTATTAGCTTCCACAAATAATTTAGATCACTACCCCAGTAATTATTATTATCTACACGTACTATCTCTCTTGATTACCCCCACAAATAATTTAGATCACCACCCCAATAATATTATTACCTACATAGGTAATAATATTAACTACATTTGTAATAGTATTACCTACCCCATTAATACTATTAATAATCCCAATAATCATAGCAATAACAAAAAAAAATCATAATTCCAATCTCATCCACAAAAACTCTATGCACTTTCTTTCTCTAAATTACTCCCGATAATCTAGATTATCATTCTTCTTCAGGTTTCCCTTGTCTTCTACTTTTTAAAAAATATTACCTACCACAATAATATTATTATCTATTTCGCAATAATATTACCTACCCCAATAATATTATTATCTGCCCCGATAACATGAATGTTAGACTAACATCAACACAAAAGTTACTAAAAATTTTCATAAATCGTATAACTTGATATAACAATTAAATTATATCCAAGTTTTGATTAACAAAATTAATTAAATTATTGATATAAATCAATTATTACGTACCATCGCAAATATAATCACAGAAAATATAATCAATTATTGATATAAAACATACCATTTAATGTTTTTCGGGGGAAACATACCATCGCAAATATTAGTCACAGAAATTGGTATACTTGAATAGAAATATAAGATGAAACCTGTATCTAGGTGGAATTAAGTTCTTAAAAGTGGCAGAATGAAGTCCAAATAATCCAATTGCTTAAGCAATGATGAAAACAATATCTCTATTACAAAGTTTAACCTCAACTGAATTCAAGCAGACGGAGAAAAAGGTCAAACCAATTCCCAATATCAAGCCAAACGGATCTCCGAAAATTCTAAACTTAGAGATACAAGATACTAAACAAAGAATGAAGGGGAATATACAACTGAAAAAAAAATAGTAAATTACAGTGTCCCAAATCTGAAGATTGAGGGGCTTGCCATCGGTGGTCACCATTTGAGCCCCGAATTCCACTTCGATTGTGAGATCATGCACGGGTTGGAACCTCATGTCGGTGAATTGTAAAAGCAGACAAGATTTACCAACACATACATCCAAATTCAAGCATCATACAAGTGTTCGGATAAATACTAGGGTTTAAAGTAAAAGAAACAAAGAAAAAAGAGACGAAAATCACCAGTGTCTCCTATGATGATGTATTTGAAAAGGTAGTCGTATGATATTTTCTCCGATTGGATTAAACTCTCAAAGCTTAAAGATTGAAGAAGAAGAGGAAAATCTGTATGTATCGATGTATGTATATACCGTGCGTGCCTTTTGCTTAGAGAAAAAGGAAAAATGTCGATTGATTAAAAACATATGGAGGAAAAAGGGATAAAAGGGCAAAAATATCATAAAAATATGAAATTAAGTAAGTGGTAAAAGAATTTATAAAATATTATAGTTAATTGATCTATAATTAGTGGATAAAGATGGATTTTAACTCTGTATTTATTGGATTTTCTCCCAAAAAAATGAAAAAAGAGATAAAGATCAATTTTTTTTTAATATTAAAAAAAGATATGGCAAAAAGTATGTAATGTTGGAAAAATACTCCCTCCGTCCCACTAAGATAGTGCCATGATTTTTCACGCGTATTAAAAACATATTAAATGTTGTTAACTATAAAATATTTCCATTGTCTTCCTATTTTATCCTTGTATAAAATAATAAAAAGAGTGTGAACATAATTAATATCCTGAGAAATAGAATATCTAATTGATTTTTAGTATTTCAAACAATATTAAATAAAATGTATTTTAGTCTAATTAGAAAATAAACCACACTCTCAATAAGGAAAGTGGACTATAATTTGGGACAAACGCAAATGGAATACAAGCCTATCTTAGTGGGACGGAGGGAGTATAATTTTGGGAAAAGATAATGCCAAACCAGCTCCCATTCGAGACAGGTGTAGGCAAACCAAAATTGCAAAAACTGTTCCCTGGTGTAGGCCCCATAGCCCGTGATTCGCCATTCCTCACTTCACTTTATACTATAAGGAGCCGTTGATCGGTTGAACAAGATCAGTAGGTAGGTTTTGCTTGTCGAAATCGATCATGGACTACCCCCATGGCTATCCCCACGGTCGAGATCGGAGAGAAGAATACCCCCCGCCGCCGGGGCGACCACACCCGGCTCCCTTTTACGAGGAAAGTCCACCGCCGCCACCCTTTCACGGTGGAAACCCACCACCGCCACCCTTTTACGGTGAAAACCCCCCTCCTCCACCCTTTCACGGTGTGAATCCACCACCACCTCCCTATTATGAAGGAAATGCTCCATCGCCTTATCGCCCGCCGCAAGTCGGCCATGTCCATCACAGCTCCCATACAGGCGGAGCACCTCCACCACCTTCCTATTACGGGGAAAATGAGCCACTGCCTCATCGGCCACCGGAAGTCAGCCATGTTCATCACACCTCCCATATAGGGGGACAAGAGTATCCTCCCCCTCCGCCAATTGTCTCGCATCAAACTGAAAACAATCCGCATCACCATCGCCATCCCCAGCTTCCATCGTTTATCCATCCCCACGGCCACCACAGCTCTGAAATCTCTAACAAACCCTCAGTTAGGGTCTATTCTAAGGCGGAGACTAATTACTCTCTGACCATCCGGAATGGAAAGGTTATCCTTGCCCCTTCTGATCCATCAGACCCGTTTCAGGTAGACTTTCTGGTTACAAAATTTGTAATCCTTTTTGTGTCTTTTTCTTCAATTTCAGTTGTAAGATGTCAATTACTGGTTTATCTTGTTAATTTCAGCACTGGGTTAAAGATGAGAAGTACAGCACTAGAGTTAAGGACGAAGAGGGATTCCCCAGCTTTGCTTTGATTAATAAAGCCACTGGGCAAGCCATGAAGCACTCCATTGGTGCCACCCATCCTGTATGTTCACCCTTTTCTCTATGGATCGTTGTTTTAATTTTCCTTGTTGTGCAGCTTGCCTGTCTTTTTCTGGAAAATAGCATCAGTCTGCATTTTTCTTTCTTCCTCAGGAAGAATTATCTAGCCAAAGCATAAGATATTTTCCTGTCTTGTTCAGTCTCGAAGATTTCTTGAAAATTATTCGAATGAGAAGTTATTTGTTTTTAGTGGATTTTGCAAACTAATGTCATCTATGCCGCCACCCTTTAAAAAAAAAGGGTCATCTAGGCCTCTTTCTTTGTAGCTTGATTCTTTTGTTCCCTTCATAATAAAAGGATTAATCCAAGCTGTAGCATGATCTTAGCATTCTTGAACATCATTCCATTGCTAAAGCCGTTTAGGTCACTATATTTTGCAAACTAATGTCTCTGAGAACTGATACCTTGAAGATTTCTCTGCGCAAGATTGTTTTTCTCTTGTTAATCTCCTATGGGAAATGTTTCCTATGGAAAATGGCGAATACGAGGAGGGAATAGAAAGAGAGAGAGATATCTCACATATTGATACAAGTTGGCACACTCTTAAGCTGCACCATGTATCTTTCATGGAGATTTTGGCAAGTTTTAAGAAGTATATCTCAAAAATCCTGAGATTCATTTGGTTGGTTAGAATATAATGTGCTTCTTGGAACTTTTTAGATCATGTTTGTAGTTCAGCAGTCCAACTTAGCATGCTTTGCCATTTTTTTTCCTTTTCTTGGGGGCAGCATTTATTTTGTCACATATCAATCCCAGCCCATCCCCTTCCAATTTCCAGCTCCCAGGTTCCCTTTAAAAGTCACAAGATAAATGATAAAATGAAACCAGTAATGCCCTGCCTTGTATGCCAAACCATTAACTCTTAGTATTATCTGCTTTAGGAGAGTCCAAACTCAACTTTACACACAAATTGTGGGTGATAGGATTTGATTTTTTATCCTTTCTTATGGATTTTAATGTAAAAGAGGAGAGAGAATAAGTGAAGTTGAATGGTGGAGATTTGTGTAGTACATGTGGATCCTATGAAATATATGGATGTGATTGGTTTGACCAAAAGAATGGATAAAAATGTTGTAAAATATAGTAAAAGTTGTTGGCTATCATGGGCTATACATTTTTATCTCTTTCCAAGTGCTTCGAACTCAGGGAACCAACCCACCCCCACCCCTACCTTTTTTTTGGGAAGGGTTAAGTACTACTCGAGTGGAATACTATGGTAGCTTCTTCCTCCCCCCAACGAGAAACTGTCTGACCTTGAAATCCACGCTTGAGATGGGATGCTGTTAATGTATGGAAAGCTTTCAAGAGGAAGTGTGACATTGTGCCCGACCTTCCAAGGCGACGACAATCATCCACAGATTTAAAAAAGAACAAATCACACTATAACCACTCAAAAACTCAAGTACAAACCAGATACAGACTATTACAGTTACTAGCCCTATTTTCAACCACTATATGTACAGAACCAGTAGTACAGAACAAGTAAAATAGTGCCAAGGAAAATTGAACTTTAGACTCTAGTACTCTACTCTAGGTATCATCAACAAATCCACTAGAGCTACATCTATTGTATATCCCATGAACCAGTACTAGGATTAGAACAGAAACAGATTGCATCTTTAGAGTCATTTTCTCACTCTGTCACTTTGTTGTTTTTATTTATTTGTTACAGGTGCAACTGATTCATTACAATCCTGATGGTTTTGATGAGTCAATATTGTGGACTGAGAGCAGAGACCTCGGTGATGGTTACAGAACAATAAGAATGGTGAATAATATTCGCCTGAATGTAGATGCTTTCAATGGAGATAAAAATCATGGTGGGGTCCACGACGGCACTACTATTGTTCTCTGGGAATGGAAAAAGGGAGAAAATCAGCGTTGGAAGATTGTTCATTACTGTAAGTCTCTCAACATGATTTGAAGCTTATGGTATCTCTCATTTAGATAATAGTTGGTATATATTTCACAGTTACCTGTGGCCAATTATAGTGCGATTTTTGAATTGTGTGTAGGATATGAGGACCTATCTTGTTGAGCTGTGTTGATTGCTTCCATTGTCAGAGCCTGATTGATCGTCTCGTATGTTGGTAATAATAATGTTCCTTTGAGCTTCAAGTACACTTTTGGTAGATTTGCAGAGATACCTATGCTGTGTATGTGTGTGGTAACTACAATAAACTGTCAACTATGCGCCGATTTGGTACCTTAAACATGCTCTCGTGTAATTTATGTGTGTATGTTACTTCATCTGTGTATTGAAATATTGAGTGTGGCGATTCTGCTACTTTATGTTACTTCATCTGTGTATTGAACTATTGAGTGGCGATTCTGGTACTTTCAACCACCTTCCGACCCATCCGTCTGATGAAGTTAGAATAATCCTATGATGCTTTGAAGATGGATGCATAGCCCGAGTTAAGACCCAAAATCATTTTTCCATTTATCATCTTCAATTACTAATTTGATTGATTTGATGATTTTTTTATTATTATTTTTTAACTGCATATTTAATAATTATTTTTTCAAAAAATCGCTATCAAACATATCTTAACGTCTGTTCTCTCTCCTTCCAACACCTAACTTGGTGCACCGACTTAAAAATGTTTTGACTTGGAGGAAAACTTATCTAATTTAGAATGGGAGCTGGACAGCGTTGGTTGGTGGTTTGCAAAACCTTTGATTGGAAAATGCTACATTTATATTATGGCTGCAATTAAGAAGTTTTCAATTTTCAATTTTAAATTTATTTTGTCGAGATAATATAAGAGACAGAAGATAAGGTGGTGTATTTTATGTTTTTCAACATTTGCAATTAAGTGTTTGATTGACAAGCTGTAAATTATTTGTTTGGTAAATATTTGCATGGTAAATATTTACCTAATTATTACTTAAGAAAGTATTTATACAATCGACACAAATCGCAAGATCAACCGATCAGACTGCAAAATATTTTCCATTTACAATGCAAGAATCAAATCCAGAAAGATGTAAGATATTTTACACGATTTGACATTTACATGCAATTTATTTGCCTATCAAACACACCCTTAAGAAGTTTTCAGTTTTCAATTTTAAATTTATTTTTAAATTTATGTTGTCGAGATAGAGAGAGAAGATAAGGTGGTGTATTTTATGTATTTTCAACATTTTAACACATCTACTTCCAAAAAAATAATAATAAAGTGAAATAACACAGCTATTAAGCATTTGGGACAATATTCCTTTTTTTTGTTCCCTCCATAATTTTTAAATGCGGTGGAGATTTTAAAAAATATATATTAAAAATAGTTAGTCAATATAATGAATAGTTGAAAATAATAAAAAAATTAATTTTCTATTTAAAATTGTATTAAACAAACTCCTAAAATATATATATATATATATATATATATATATATATATATATATATAAAGGACAACGTGATCAATAAAATTCGTCTGTAGAGAAAAAATAATGTGATGATCAAATTGGTTTTGCCAACATGGGGCAAGCAACAATACAAAATGCCACAATCATCACATATATTGAGGTTGAATTTGGACCATATCATGCTATTAATGCTAAAAGTTGAACGCGTTGAAGATGCATGCTCGGATCTTGAACTTTGTATATCCACCACGGCATCTCCTCTATCCACCGGCCACCGCAACACTGTTGCCACGCAACACTGCTTCTATCTACCACCATCATTATTGTTCGTGCTGACGACCAAAAATTTAATCGCTCGTGCTAACAATGACCAAAAACTAATCATCGAAAATCAGATCTTTGCTTCCGATTACAAGATCTTGGTACTTGCGAATCACCAAAAGCCACCAAATGGTGGTTGTGCCACACCACATACATGGTTCCAAAGCTAGTCTGTCGGCAGACCGCCAAAGTTAGTTGGGAAGTGGTTGAGGTAAAATTTGAAAAAATTTAATACCTCAATGTAGCAATTTTTACTACGAGTATTCGCACCCGTGTGTTACATGGAAATTTTTTTTTGATAATTATGTAATTAAAATAATTAAATAAAGAAAATATATAAGATGGCCAAAAAAGGGTCATTGATGCAATGCGTCCTTATTTTTCACTTGCATTGTAGAAAACATCCTTACGTTTAAAATCTTGATATTTTCATTCTCAAGTATACCATTTCTTTGCATGAAAGATCGTTTCTGTGTCTTTCATTTCATAAAATCTTGTAAAATGAAAATTTTAACCTTATCTTGTACATTACAAAAATACAATGTGCTCCCTCCGTTATATTTTGATAGGTTTGATTTCCTTTTTTGTTCGTTTCAAAATATATGTTACTTTCCTTATTAGTATAAATTTGGCTTCTTCATCTCCTAATTTACCCCTATTTATTATGCTTGATTATTAATAAAAGCAAATTGTCATATTTAATATACAAGTAAAATTTATCTTTCCAATAAATATTAATTTCAAATTCTTAATTCGTGTGAAAATCAAACCATGCCTATCAAAATGGGACGAATGGAGTATATAACAAAGAAAAATAAATAAAAATTAAATGGCTGAAATATTATTTTCAAATGTAAATGAGTCTTGTTTTCATAAAATTAAATGCACATTTGGGACTTGAAGTTTTTTATAGTACTATTTTTAAAAGCATTTTATTTACTTTATTCATTTTATCTCTTCTACGATATAAGGGTAAAATTATCATTTAATAGGTTTTTCAAAAAGGAATTGTTTACCTGATGATGAAAATGCAAAAATTTTAAACATGGGCTGATTTGCATAATAATAAGTTGAAAGGTAGAGATATTTTGCACTAATTACCCAAAAAAATAAAATTTACAATAGAATTGAAATATAATTGTATTGAATAATATTATTACAAAGACTATACCGCGCGACTTTCAGGAATCAATACAATAGGAATATACTACTGTAAAAACCTACCAAATATAAATAAATAATATATAAAATAAATAATATATAAATAAATAATAAAAAATACAAAAATTGCTTATTAGCCCCATCAAGACCCAACATTTTGGTTTAGTGCGCACTAAGGAACTATGGCTTTTTCTTAGCATTTTCATTTTCAACCTAATATTTTGTTACGTGATACAAATTTTGTAAGCTAACCAAAGACAATATTACCATTTTATTTATATTATTTATTATTTATGTTATTAAATTAAATAAAATATTTAAAATCAAATCCATAACATTTCAATACGTACACATTATCGCTCGTCTACAAACCATTCTCCATCACCACCACGACGCCGCCACCACGGCCACAGCACCACCACTCCCAACTCCGATGAAACTTCGGTAAGACCCAAAAATAGATCTGGTGGTCGAAAACCACCAGTTGCTGGTGGCTTGCTGGTGGTTCGAAACCACCAGGTTGCTGGCGGTTTTCGACCACCAGATCTATTTTCGAGCCTTGCCGAAGTTGTGTAGGAGTTGGTGGTGGTGGCGCCGTGGTGGTGAGGAATAGGTTGTAGACGAGGACTAATTTGTACGTATTGAAAAATTACGGATTTAGTTTTAAATATCCTTATTTAATTTAATAACAAAAATAATATAAATAAAAAGGTAATATTATTTTTTTTGCTTAAATCTGTATCTCGTATTGAAGACGAAAATTCTAAAAAAAAACTATATATCCTTAGTGTGCACTGGACCAAAACGTTGGGCCTTGATGGTGTTAATAAGCAACTTGTTTTTATTTTATTTATTATTTATTTATATTCGATGGGTTTTTATAGTAGTATATTCCTACTAAAATTTTATGTAGTTACTGTAATTACATTTACTATTAGCTATAGGGTAATATTAAAATATACGCACCTTAATGCTTTTAATGTTAAAGAAATATCGTGAAAAGTTGCGATATTAATACAAACAAATGCTATAATGTTGAAAATTTTGGTGAAAACTATTTAATTAGTATCAAATTAATCCGATAAAATTAATTACGGGCCAAATAAAAATATATAAAAAATAAAATAACAAATTATACAATTTACTATAAATTTTGGATTAAAGTGTAAGAGTTTGAAACTTTGGGATTCAATTGCAATGCAGATTAGCTACCATAATCACAATGACCAAAATGCCTTAGGAAAAAGACAAAATAGGTCAAACTAATGGTCAAAATGGATGAAAACTATCTATTTGAACCATTTTAGCACAAAAGGTTTTTTTGGACCAAATTCGCTATGTTTTTTTTTATTTTGGACCAACCGCGTAAAACGAACAATTAAAATTGACTATTTGCACCAATTTTCCTTTTTTAAATATGTAAAAATTTAACTTTAATTTTTGTTAATAAGAAGATATATATAATTCGAAAATGAAAATGAATATAAAATAATTAAAATGTGATATCAAAAAATCAAAATGTATAAAAAAATGTTACGTCTCATTTTCATAATTAATTTAATATGTATTATAAGTTGTAACTTGACCTTTTATCATATTTTCATTGATAAATACAATACTAAGGGTATGTTTGATTGGTATTAAAAGTTACCATGCGCGGTATTCCGTGTAAAATGTGTGGTTAAGATTATTTTGAAAAATATATGTGTGGTTGAAAATGTGTGTGAAATTGCACGGAATTGCGTGCATGTAAATTTGTGTGCAAAAGAAAAATGCCTAAATATAAAAGAATTAAAAAAATTATATAAGTTCAATTTGAAAATTAGAATACATATTGTTGATGCCGAAATCAGTAAGGACCAATTAAGGGTATGTTTGATTGGGTGTTAAGTTGATGTGCGCGGTATTCCGTGTAAAAATGTGTGGTTAATATTATTTTGGGAAATGTGTGTGTGGTTGAAAATGAGTATGAGGTTATACAGAATTGCGTGCGATTAAATTTATAGTGAAACGAACAAGCCCTAAGTATCAACTGAGGTGAGTGTTTGGACCTAATGAGCAGTAATTGACAGAGGATTTTCGTGTGTGTCCCCCCTTCAAATGATCACTAAGTGTTCTATTTATAGTGCAAGAAAGAGATAGGCGACGGTAGGTCATCATGAGACAACTGTACGAGCGCCAGAGTAGGCATGATGATTGCACCTGCTGCACCTGCAAGCCGTCTTGCATTTAAGGCGTTGACCTCGGGACTTGGGTGTAGCCGTCATTGCATTTATGAGGGGAGAAGATGCTCTGTCAGTTGTAGGTGCTGTCAGATGTGTCAGATGGCATATAGATTGTCCTTTTGTCGGCCATTGTAGCGGACGGGACTGGACGCACACCATGGCGGAGCTGACCTCGGACCGTCGGTCAGACATTAGCGATGGGAACAGCTCTCCACAGCTCGGCCGACCTGGGCCATTGGCCGAGTTAGGCGGGCCTGGCTGAGCTGGACTGGGACCCTCTACCTATTCTCTAGTGAGGTGAATTCCAGGGTCAATCCGACCTGGGACACTGGACACGTCACCGGCCGACCTGGTGCCCCTATACGCCAGCGAGGGGTCCATGTTGTCCTGAAGACCTGGGGTGAGTCCGTGCCACGTCACCAGGGTGCCAACAATTGTCCTGAGCGTGAATGCCGACCTAGGTCGGGGTTGACGCTTCACCGGCCTGGGCTGGCATGCGCGTGGCACGTGGGCGTGAATCTAGAACACGTGTCGGCCGACCGTTGGGGGAGGTCACGTCTTTTCAACTTCCACCGCCTATGCCTATATATAACCCCTCATTTCTTCAATTTCCACTTTTCCGCTCTCTAAACTTGTCAAAAATTCACTCTCGAGCTCAAGCCCAGTTCGGTACCGTGCTAGCCTTCAGTTCGATACCGACCTAATCTTCAGGTAGATCCTGAACTAGAAACTTGGTAAATTTCCAAAATGTCGTCAAACTCAGAGGAAGTGTACGACTACGACATGGGGAACCAATCTCCAGGACCCTCTCCCTCTCCGCACCGAGAAAACTTTCCGAGCGTCGAGGAAGTCCTGGAGGCCGTAACTTTGCAGACTGTCAGGGCTACGGTGGAGTCCTCCGAGCTGGCGTCCGAGGTGGGCACCTCACTCCCGTCCGAGCCAGTCCCATCCCCTCCGACCTTCCTTAGGAGGAGGAAGAAGAAGTCGGCCAAGCGAGACTTGACGAAGCCGTGAGGTTGCTCCCAGTTCCCATCGGCGGTGACTGAGGAATTGCAGAACTCGTGGCATTCCTAGTACCAGGTCTTACCCCGGGTGAGGTTCGTACTACCTGAGGCGGACGAGCGGGCTGATTACCTGTCAGCGGGGCGCGTGGCTGTGAACCAGGCCATGCTCGAGTCCGGGGTGAGACTGCCGTTCCCCAGGCCGGTGAAGCATTTTCTGAGTGGTTGGGGGGTAGCGCCTACTCAGCTCACCCCCAACACGTAGAAGACCGTCCTGGGGATGCTGGTGCTGTGGCATAGAGCCGGGCTCAACGGGTTGACGGTGTGGGAGTTCAACCACTTATACACCTTCAAGTCGACGGAAGCACTCGAGCGGTACTCGCTCGTCGGCCGAACTCGGGAGGTGCCTTCGTCACCGGGCTTCCGGACTCAGTCAAGAGTTGGAAGCAAAACTAGTTCTGGGCGGAGGGGTGCCTGGTCAGCCCGGACGACTGGGACGGGGAGGTCGCGATCCCTGTGAACTATCATGACCTCGGTAAGCATTCTTCCGACCTCGACGTTATTTTATTTTGAACTGAACCAACTCGTTTTCCTTTGCAGATTTCAAGGAGGCCAGATCGCTAGAAGGCTGGGCTGAGCGTGCTGCTATCGCGAGGTCGATCTCAAATCGTGACTGGCGCTCCCTACTGACTGAGGAGAACTTGTTCAACGCCCGGCTCTCGCGAGCTCTCCCTCAACGATCTTTTTCTACCTCAGGTAATCGTCCGAACTGTTCTACACCATTACTTACCGACCTCGCCTATGCATTTATGCTAACTAACCGTTTCTGAACTTGCAGCTCAATCTTCCTCTCAGCTAATCATGCGGCCGTCGGACTTCGACCACAATGGCTATGCCGAGGCCTCGCCGACCTCGGCCAATTGACCCCGCCCGGGTTCCCGATGCTTCGCCCGTCTCCCAAGCACGGGGTCGGCAAGGGCCTTATGACTGGCCCCAAGGCGCCCCAGGCCGACCGGACGGACGTCGGCGTGCCCTCTGCCGACGTGCCCTACTTGGGCACCACACCGAAGAAGGAGGCGGAGTTCGCTGCGTCCAAAGGGACGACTCCGAAGGTGTTAAGGGACTTCTTTCGGGTTAAGTCCCCGCCAGAAGACGTGGGCCACTCCCCCCTGCCGTCCTCAGTGGAATGTGTGTCAGTGGCCTTGGGGAGGTCCTGGACCCCTGCTCAGGAACACTACCTGGGCAAGCTGAGCCCGGAGGACAATGCAATGACTGCCGTGGCACATTGCAGTCGAGCAATGGGGCGACGATCCTGGAGTTGAAGGCCAGAATGGCCGAGAGTGACGCCACCCTCACCGAGTCCAAGTCCGGCCTGGCTGAGGCCCAGGGCAAGCTAAAAGAGGCCCAGATGAGGGCAAGGGAGAGGGCCCAGGAGGCCGAGGATGCGAAGAAGGCCCACAAGGTCGAGGTGGAGTCCTCAACACCGAGCCGAGGCTCTGGCGCTTGGGCCAGGCCCGTCGCGGGAGCAAATAATTGAGGAGTTCAAGGGGTCGGAGGAGTACAACTTCGAACTGAACTCCGCCTTTGTCAACGCGGCGGAGGACTTCATGGCCGACATCACTCAAAAGCGGCCTGACTGGGACATCGGGTTCTTGGCCGAGGAAGTCAAGCGGCTCAGGGCGGAGTACGGGATGCCCGAGGCGGAGGGCGGCCAATGATAGGGCCTTGTCTCTTCATTTTGCCTTTGTATTACTTCTCTCCCCTTTTTTTTACTATGTATTGAACATAGCCCAGCTCGCCTGTTCCGAGCTGGGTCTTTTGTAAGTTCCCATTTGTAATTTTAGTAATGTAAATGCACTTTCTTTATTTCAGTTCTTCCTCTTTTACTTCAGCTCATGTGCTTTTCCACAATCGTACTCGAAGTCGGGTCATGGCATTAGGTCGTCCCTGCGCTGGGGTCATAGGAATAACCTAAAATTTAAAGACTCAAGTATTTGGTTGTCCTAGTTGATCCATACCCGGGCCGGACCTCGTAGGTCGGCCTTAGTTTGTGACGGGTCCACCGGGGTGAGCCTAAGTGACCGATCTGATGACTTGCTTTATTCGAAGTTATCATGAGTGAGTCCAGTTCGGTCTCTCTTTCCTTTGTTACACAATTATTCAAGTAATCAGCTCGGTTAGGATAACGCGGTTCCAGATCGACTGATCAAAAGAACTTAGGAAGGGGTGGGTCCACCGCGGTGGACCCACCGTTTGATTGGATGCCACCTTAGTGGATCTATCCCCAGGCCTTACCTCGTAGGTCGGCGACGTTGGGGGTGGATCCGCCGTGGTGGACCTATTGTTTGATTGGATGCCACCTTGGTGGATCTGTCCCCAGGCCGGACCACTTAGGTCGGCCACGTCAGGGGGTGGCATTTTAATTTAATATTGTTTGGATGCCACCTTAGTGGATCTATCCCCAGGCCTTACCTCGTAGGTCGGCGACGTTGGGGGTGGGTCCGCCGTGGTGGACCTATTTTCTTATTTGATCAGATGCCACCTTGGTGGATCTGTCCCCAGGCCTGACCTCGTAGGTCGGCTATGTTGGGGAAAGGGGTTTGCCGTGGCGAACCTAAGTTGACTAAATAATTGGACGATTGAACAACCGAGTGCAAAGAACAATTCAAAAGCTTCAATTCATTACTGGGAATAAATGCTACAATTTGTTTACAGCACATTCCTGAGGGCTACTGGAAATACTTTTTCAGGTCCTTCCATCAGCTGTGCACTTCGGTTCTCAGGTCGGCTATGAGGGTCGTCGAGCTCGGCCATGGCGACGGTCAGCCCCCCTGGCCGTTCGCAGACAGCGAATTGAGTGACGTCGCACTGGCGAGCTACGGACTGGTTTCCCCAGACTATCGCTACCCCCGCTGGCATGGGGAACTTCATGGCATAGTGGTAGATGGAGGTCGAGGCCCTGAGCTCGTGTAGGAGGGGCCGACCTAAGAGGGCGTTATAATTGCTTGGGAGGTCTACCACGATGAAGGTGGCCATGACGGCCCGTACGCATGGTTTCTCCCCTAACTCCACCAACATCAATATTTGCCCGACGGGGTCGGTTGCATGGCCGGTCACTCCCACCACAGGGCCAAGGGGGCACGGGCTGAGGTGCCGCTCGTCGAGGCCCATGTGGAGCAAGGTCCGGAGGTATAGCAAGTTGACGCCACTCCCATTATCAATGAGTGTCTGGTGGATGTGAGTACCGTTGAGGACCATGCTGATAACAAGGGCGTCGTGGTGAGGATGACGGGCGTGGGCGGCGTCGGCTTCTGAAAAGTTGATCTCTTCCTGAGGTTCGGACGGAGTGGAGTTGGTTTTGGTCCTCTGTGCGGAGTACTGGTAGTCAGTGCAGGCCTCTCTCGCCAACCTCTTCCGCTGGTTCCGTGACCCGACGAAGTGCTAGTTGCCCATGACCAGCGTGTGGACCTCGTTCCTAGCCCCTCATGGGGGTTGAGGTCGGCTAGGAACTCCATGTTGAGGTCGGCTGTGGTCGGGTGGTGGGGCAACGAACTTGCACAGCTTTCGCGCCCGAATCAGGCCTTCAACCTCATTTTTCAGGTCCCAACAGTCATCGGTATCATGCCCAGCTGACCTGTGATACCGGCAGTACTTCTCTTGGTTCTGGCTCGAAGAGGGGGTCCTCATCGGGGTCGGGGATGGTAGGACTCACCGATCCTTCACGTGCATCGATCGCCTTCGGTGGTGTTGAGGGCGTGGAAGGTGCAGAACCTCTGGCGGCGGTCGAGCCTGCCTCACGCCCGCGTGCCCATTGCTCCGGAAGCGCGGCGCCTGGACCGAGATCCCATCTCTCTCTTTGCCTTTGTCGGGTCGCGGGTCCTGAGGATTCGCTTCTGGCTCCCCGGAGGCCTCCTCAGCCCCAATATGGCACTCCGCCCATCTTAGGAACTCGTGGTATGTCTCCGGACTGTGCTCATGGACCGACCACCAGAACCTGGACCCGTAGCTAAGGCCAGCGAGGGCGGCCACCAGGGCAGTTTCGTCTGACACATTGTCAATCTCTATGTACCGGTTGTTGAATCGCTCTACGTAGCCCTTCAGCGACTCGTCTCTCCCCTGCTTGACGTCTACTAGCCTCTGCTTTGGGGTCGACCTCAGCCGGGACCCCATAAAAGCTGCTTGGAACCTGGCCGCGAGGTCGTCCCACGTCTTTATGGAATGTGGCGGGAGCTTTTTAAACCACTTCATGGCCTTACCCCTAGTGTCAGCGGGAAGGCCTTGCAAATGAGCCAGTCACTGACCCCCTGAAGCTCCATAAAAGCGGCATATCTGTCGACATGGCCGGTCGGGTCACTAACGCCGTCATAGTTCCCCTGCTGTGGTAGCTTTAACTTGGCAGGCATGGGCTCGACCTGGATCTTTAGGCTCAGCGGGAAGGCCTTTCCCACCCGGGTCTAGGGGCTGGGAGCCGTCTCCCTTGCCTCGAGCTCGGCCACCCTTTTCCGCAGGAGCTCGAGCTCGGACTGCGGGGGAGGGTCGTTCTCATTTTCGCCCTGTCCCTTGGGCTGCCGCTTCCGGTCGTGACGGGGGCCGAGCCGGTCGAAGACGCTATGAGTTCTTCCGGATGACCTGGCTTCCGAAAAGGTTGGGGTCTCTAACGCGGCGCGTGGTCCGTGTCGGGTGTGACGGTGAAGTTTAGTGGCGTCAGCGGCGCGACCAGCGCCCGTGGGTGATATGATCTTTGGACTCGGCGGTGCACTTGCCGGGTTGCTTTGGAGTGTGGCTACGGCTTGAGTGAGGTCCTCAAGTCGCCAGGATCTGGGCGGGGTGACCTCCCGGCCGGTGTGGTGCCCTGCGTGAGGGGGTTCCGGCCGGTCGGAGGACATATTTCGTACTGGGGTCGGATGTGCTCCCATCTGTGGAGGCGACTGTGACTCATGTTGCGAGAAAGGAATATCTGTGGTAGAGCTGGCATGTGTTGCTGAAATGAAAGGGGGAGGCCCTTCTTCTAGCGCCAATTGTTGATGCCGAAATCAGTAAAGACCAATTAAGTATCAACTGAGGTGAGTGTTAGGACCTAATGAGCAGTAACTGAAGAAGTAAAGAATGTAAATATGTATTTATGTCCGAGCTCGAGCTGGCCCTTGATTACAGAGGATTTTCGTGTGTGTCCCCCCTCAAATGATCACTAAGTATTCTATTTATAGTGCAAGAAAGAGGTAGGCGGCGATAAGTCATCATGAGGCAACTGTACGAGCGCCAGAGTAGGCATGATGATTGCACCTACTGCACCTGCAAGCCGTCTTGCATTTAAGGCGTTGACCTCGGGACTTGGGTGTAGCCGTCATTGCATTTATGAGGGGAGAAGATGCTCTGTTAGTTGCAGGTGGATTGTCCTTGTTGTCGGGCACTGTAGCGGGCGGGATTGGACGCACACCATGGCCGAGCTGACCTCGGACCGTCGGTCAGACATTAGCGATGGGAACAACTCTCCACAGCTCGACCGACCTAGGCCATTGGCCGAGCTGGACTAGGACCCTCCACCTATTCTCTAGTGACGTGAATTTCAGGGTCAATCCGACCTGGGACACTGGACACGTCACCGGCCGACCTGGTGCCCCTACACGTCAGCGGGGGGTCCATGTTGTCCTAAAGACCTGGGGTGAGTCCGTGCCACGTCACTAGGGTGCCGACACATATGAAAAATAAAATACATATTAAAAAAAAAAGGAAGACAACAGAAAATAAAAAAATGAAAATAAATTAATAAGGAAATAATCAACCCTTAAAAATAATGCCAAATGTGACATCGCCCCTAATCACTTTGCTTCGGTGGCACTTCAAATTTTGTAATATTAGGATTCAAATCAAGCAACTTTCCTATTTTTTAAAATAGTCTTTAAAGATACAAACCAAGCAAAATTAATGACGAAATACTCATGTTGGTACCCTGGTGGCGTGGCATGAGCCCAGCTAGGTTCGCCATGGTGTGGGCCGTCGCTGACGCGTCCAGGACCTGAGGTCGGATTGATACTGAAATCACCTTACTGGGGGGATAGGGCCGTGCCCAGTTCGGCCCGGCGGGACTTACCTAACTCGACCTTAGTGCCCAGGTCGACAAAATAGTGTTTGTTCCCACTTCACAGATCCTGACGGGCAGACTGAGGTCAGCTCGGCCAGAGTGTACCGCTATACCCGACCGCTACAGTGACCGACAACATGGACAATCCACCTGTCGTTTGACACCCGTACACCACCTGCAACTGACAGGACACTTTCCATAAATGCAAAGGAGGCTGCGCGTAAGTTCCGAGGTCAACACCATAAATGTTGACGGCTCGCAGGTGCAACAGAAGCAATCATTGTGCCTATTCTGAAGCCGATACAGCCGCCTCAATGATGACCTACTACCACATACCATATTCTTGCACTATAAATAGAACACTTAGTGGCATTCGATATAAGAAATCCTCTGTAATCGGTACCAGTTCCGAACTCGACTATAAATACATTTTTACTGCACCAATTACTGCTAATCAACCTCTGACACTCATTAAAGTTGATACTTAAGTAGTCTATACTATTTTTGGCATCAACAATTGGCGCTAGAAGGAGGGCCTCCCCCTTTGTATTCCAACAACACGTCCCAACTCTACCACGGGGTATTCCTCTCTCGAGACATGAGCCACAGCCGCACGTTCCTCGCCTCTACGAACCCCCGAGTACTTCTTATCCCAGTATGGAATACGTCCTCCGGCCAAGCCGAGATCCCCCCTCAGGCACAGGGCACCACTCCGCCTAGGATGTCACCCCAGCACAAATTCTGAAGCGGCTCGATGATCTCACCCAGGCCGTAACCACGCTCCAACGCAACCCTCGCAAGCGCACTGCTGAGTCCAACGTCATATCACCCACGAGGGGATGCTCATCTTGGCGCCGCACCCGGCGTCGCTTACGCTTCAGTCGCTCCCCCACCCCAACACAGACCATAGTGCCGCTACAGACCCCAACCTTGTCTAAGGCCAGGTCATCCGGAAGAACTCATAGCGTCTTCAACTGGCTCGGCCCCCACCAAGACCGAAAGCGGCCGACCGAGGGGCAAGGCGAAAATGCGAATGACCCTTCCCCGCAGTCCGAGCTCGAGCTCCTGCGGAAAAGGGTCGCCGAGCTAGAGGGAAGGGAGATGGGCCCCAGCCCCTCGACCCTGGTGGGGAAGACCTCCCCACTGAGCCTGAAGATCCAGGCTGAGGGAAACTATGACGGAATCAGTGACCCGACTGGCCACGTTGACAGATACGCCGCTTTCATGGAGCTTCAGAGGGTCAGCGACGGGCTCATGTGCAAGGCCTTCCCGCTGACACTAGGGGACAAGGCCATGAAGTGGTTCAAGAAACTGCCCCCACACTCCATAAGGACGTGGGATGACCTCTCGACCCGGTTCCAAGCGGCCTTCATGGGGTCTCGACTACGGTTAACCCCAAAGCAGAGGCTCGTAGACGTCAAACAGGGGAGGGATGAGTCCATGAAGGGCTACGTGGAGCGATTCAACAATTGATACATAGAAATTGGCAGTGTGTCAGACGAAACAGCCCTAGTGGCAGCCCTGGCTGGCCTCAGATACAGGTCCCGATTCTGGTGGTCGGTTCACGAGAACAGTCCGGAGACGTACCACGAGTTCCTCAGCCGAGCCGAGTGCCATATTGGGGCTGAAGAGGCGTCCGGAGACCCAGAGGCGAAACATCAGGACCCCGACCCGAGAAAGGCAGGGAGAGAGACACCAGCTCGGTCCAGGCGCCACGCGCTCAACACCAGTTGCTGCGGGGACGGGAGGCCGCCCGACCACCCCCTAGGGATTCCAGACCTTCCACGTCCTCGACACCAGCTTGGAAGGCGTATTAATGCACGTGAAAGATCGTGGGGTGCTACCACCCCCAGCCCCGATGAGAACCCCCTCCTCGAGCCAGAACCAGGAGAAGTACTGCCGGTATCACAGGTTAGCTAGACACAATACCGATGACTGCCGGGACCTGAAGAATGAAGTTGAAGGCCTGATCCGGTGCGAACAGCTGCGCGAGTTCGTCGCCCCACCACCCGACCACGGCCGACCTCAGCCGGGAGCTTCCAGCCGGCCCCAACCTTCCCCAGGGGCATGGAACTAGGTCCACACGCTGGTCATAGGTAACCAGCACTTCGTAGGGTCGCAGAACCGGCGCAAGAGACTGTCCAGGTAGGCCCATACTGATTATCAGTACTCCACGCAGAGGGCGAGGACGAGCTCGACCCCTCCCAACTCTTCGGACGAGGTGACCTTCTCGGAGGCCGACGCCGTCCATGCCCGCCATCCTCACGACGACGCCCTTGTCATCAGCATGATCCTCAATGGGACGCACGTCCACCAGACACTTATTGACAATGGGAGTGGGCCCAACTTGCTGTACCTCCGGACCTTAATCCACATAGGCCTCGATGAGCGGCACCTGAGCCCGTGCCCCCTTGGCCCTGTGGTTGGAGTGACTGGTCATGTTACTGAGCCAGTCAGGCAAATATCGATAATGGTAGAGCTGGGGGAGAAGCCATGCTAGCGGGCTATCATGGCCACGTTCATAGTGGTAGACCTCCCTAGCAACTTTAACGCGCTTCTGGGCCGGCCTCTCCTGAGAGCCTCAACTTCCGTCTATCACTACGCCATGAAGTTCCCCACGCCCGCGGGGGTGGCGACGGTCCGGGGGGATCAGTCCGTGGCACGCTGGTGCGACGTCACCTTCCCCGTTGTACATGAGCGGGTGGAAGAGCTGATCGTCTCCATGGCCGAGCTCGACGATCCACGTAGCCGACTTGAGGACCGAAGTGCATAGCCGATGGAAGAGCTGGACACCATCGAGGTCGATGCCGAGCACCCGGAGATAATCCTGAAAATTGGGAAAAGCCTGGCTGAGCCCACGCGCTCTTCTTTGGTCGAGTTCCTCCGCGGCAACTCCGATGTCTTTGCCTGGGAGCCCTCCCATATGGCCGGTATACCTGCATCCGTAGCTTGCCACCGGCAAAACGTTGACTCGAATGCTCGACCCTGGCAACAGCGGCGGCGGCCACTGAACAAGAGCGCTACGAGGCCCTGGCAAAGGAGATCGATAAGCTGCTCCAGATAGGTTTCATCAGGGAGGCCAAGTATCCTACCTAGGTTACTAATCCAGTTCTTGTGAAGAAGAACAACGGTAGCGGGAGAGTCTGCATAGACTTCACCGACCTTAACAAGGCCAGCCTCAAAGACTTATTCCCTCTGACCCGCATAGATCAGATGGTAGACGCCACGGCTGGGCACAAGTTCCTCAATATGATGGACGCCTACTCGGGATACAACCAGATTCCCATGTATCCCCGGATCAGGAGCACATAGCCTTCGTAACTGATCGAGGCCTTTATTGCTATCAGGTCATGCCTTTCGAGCTGAAGAACGCCGGGGCAACCTACCAACGCCTGGTCAATAAGATGTTTGCGATCGGACGCACCATGGAGGTGTACATTGATGACATGTTGGTTAAGAGCGTGAAGGCAAGCGACCACGTCCAGCACCTGGGGAAAATGTTTGAGGTCCTAAGGAAGTATCGTATGAAAATCAATCTAGTGAAGTGTGCTTTTGGAGTGGAGTCCGGAAAATTCCTTGGTTACGTGGTGAACTACAGAGGCATTGAGGCCAACCCTGAGAAAATCAGAGCCATGCTGAACCTGCGTCCTCCTACCAAGGTGAAGGAGGTGCAGAGTCTCACAGGCCGGATCGCGACCCTGAATCGATTTGAATCCAAGGCCACAGACAAGTGTCGTCCCTTTCTCGAGGCCTTGAAGAAAGGAAAAGACTTCGATTGGACCCCCGAGTGTCAGGAGGCTTTAGATGAGCTCAAGGGACATCTGGCTCAACCTCCTCTCTTGTCGAAGCCCCGCCCGGAGGATGTTATCTGGATCTATTTCTCCGTCTCCAAACACGCCGTGATGAGTCCATTAAGTGGGCCGCGGAGCTCAGACAATTCGACATCTCTTATCGGCCCCGACTAGCCGTCAAAGGTCAGCCCTAGCAGACTTCATAGCCGAGTTCAGCCCCCCGTTGATGAGTTCCAGCTCCAAGATAGAGCCCTGGATACTTTACGTGGACGGCTCCTCGACGGACATGCACTTTGGAGCTGGACTCGTGCTTTTGAGTCCCACCTTGGAGTCCTTCTGCCAGTCCCTGCGGTTCTCGTTCCGGCCTCCAACAATGAAGCTGAATACGAGGCCCTGATCGTCGGCCTCCGATACGCCCAAGCCATGGGTATTTCCCACCTCCAGGTTCGAAGCGATTCCCAGCTTGTCGTGAACCAGCTCAATGGAACCTACCTCGCCAAGGACGAGCGGATGACCAGCTATGCTAACCTCGCCACTTCAGAAATGAAGAACTTCAGAGAGGTCACCCTCGAACAGGTACCTCGGACTCAGAATAACCTGGCCGACGCCCTAGCGCGCCTCGCCACCAGTGAAAGGGATAGAGGAACTCGAGTTCGTGCCGATCAAGCGACTAACAAGGTCGACCATAGCCCGGCACTCCCTGGTAGTGACTGCCGACCTAGGCCCCCATCATGGAGGGATGAGATTTTCTCCTTTTTAAAGGATGGTAGGGCCCCTGAGGACCTCAGGTCAGCCAGGCAATTGCGGATTAGAGCAGCTCGTTACATGATCATTGATGACACACTCTACAAGCGCAGCTTCTCAGGCCCTCTGCTACTGTGTTTGACCAAGAAAGAAGCGGCCTTCCTGCTGGACGAGATCCACTCCGGGACTTGCGGAAACCACTATGGCGGCCAAGCCCTGGCACACAAGGTCCTGCGGCAAGGCTATTTCGAGCCGACCCTCAAGAAAGATGCGATAGCCTATGTCAGGCGCTGTGACAAATGCCAGCATCACGCCCAGGCCGGTGGAGCTCCTCCTACCGAGCTGACCCATGTGGTCAGCCCATGGCCCTTTTGCAAATGGGGAATTGATCTCATCGGACCTATGCCAACTGGTCGGGGAGGAGTAAAGTATGTGATTGTGGTCGTGGACTACTTTACCAAGTGGGCGGAGGCCGAGGCCCTGGCTCGGATCACGGAACAGAAAACAACCGACTTTATCTGGAGGGCAATCATGTGAAGATTTGGGATACCCGAGTCCATCGTAACAGACAACGGCCGGCAATTCGACGCTGAACCACCCCCAATCCAACGGTCAGGTGGAAGTCGTGAACAAGATTATCAAGCACACACTCAAGACCAGACTGGAAGAACTGAGGAGAGGATGGGCAGACGAGCTCCCGGCCGTCCTATGGCCATACAGGACAACATGTAGGACCAGCACGGGAGAGACCCCCTTCGCGCTGCTGGCATATGGCGTCGATGCTGTTATACCGGCCGAGGTCGAGCTACCAACTATCCGTACTCGCTACTTCTTCGAGCGCACGAATGACCAGGAACTTCGGCTCGAGGTCGACTTGCTGGAGGAGAAACGGATGGACGCTGACATCCGTACTGAGCTATATAAACGCCGCAGTGCGCGATACTTTAACCAGAAGGTCAAGAAGCGGAGCTTCCAGGTCGGAGACCTGGTACTCAGAAAGGTATTCCTCGCCACCCGGGATCAGGCCGCAGGAGCCCTGACCGAGAAATGAGAGGGCCCCTTTGTAGTCCTCCGAACCCTCTGCAATGGCTCCTATTGCATTGGGACTGCCGAAGGAGAAGAACTCCCCCACCCTTGGAACGTTGAACATTTAAAGAAGTATTTCCAATAGTTCCTTGAAAATTTGCTGTAAAATAATTGTAATATCTCTACTCCAGTAATGAATGGAAGCTTTTTAACTGTTGTGAATTTGGTGTTCAATACTTAACTACCATACTTAGGTCCGCCACGGCGGACCCACCATCTGACATGGTCGACCTAAGGGGTCCGGCCTGGAGACAGATCCATCAAGGTGGCATCCAATCAAACAATAAAATTAAAATGTCCATCTGTTCAGATCGGACCCTAGGTCCACCACGGTGGACCCACCCCCTGACATAGCCGACCTACGAGGTACGGGATGGGGACAGATCCACCAAGGTGGCATCCAATCAAACAATAAAATTAAAGTGTCCATCTGTTTAGATCGGATCCTAGGTCCATCACGGTAGACCCACCCCCTGACATAGCCGACCTCAACAAGGTACGGGCTAGGGACAGATCCACCACGGTGGCAACCGCATGTTAAAACAAATTAATCTTGTTAAGTTCTTATGGCCGGCCGCGCTGGACCCATTTTAGTTTAACCGACCTACGACGTCGTGCGTCACATGTATACGCGATAAGCTGACTACTTAAACAGTTGCATGACAAAAGAAAGAAGCAGAACTGAACTCAAACATTAGAAGTAAGCCAGGTTATTGGATCGACTACTTACGTCCACCCCAGTAGACCCACCCCCTGATATAGCCGACCTACGAGGTACGACCTGGGGACAGACCCACCAGGGTAGCACCTAACTTGTTCAAAAGTTATATTATTAATTCCTCCTATGACCCCAGCGCGGGGATGACCTAACGAGGTGTCCGGATTTCGAGTACGGGTGGGACAAAGCGAAGCATGCACACACACATTACGAGCTAAACACTTGGAAAAATAATCGCATATATTAAGAGGAAACAAAGGAGACAAGCTGAACTAAAACCACATTCATGAAATAAGTCTAGTCGAGACCGGCATGACCGAGCCCGGTAATGTCATTACAATACAAAAATAATAATAACAAAACAAAACAACAGTGGAGGCCCGATCACTGGCCGTCCTCGGCCCCGACTCCAGCAGTCCGTACTCCGCCCTAAGCCGCTTGACCTCATCGGTCAGGAACCCGATGTCCCAATCCGGTCGTTTCTCAGTGATGTCCCCTATGATGTCCTCGAACGCACCGATGAAGGTAGAGTTGAGCTCGGCGGTGTATTCTTCCGACCTTTTGTACTCATCAATCACCTCCTCTCGGGATAGGCCGGCCTGACCGGACTGGGCCTCCTTAAGGGTTGCGATCTCGGCTCGGAGGGACTCGACCTCGGTAGCATGGGACTTCTTCGCGTCCTCGGCCTCTTTGGCCCTCTCCCTACTCCTCCTCTAGGCCTCCTTCAACCTGTCCTAGGCCTCCCCGAGGCTCGACCTAGCCTCCGCGAGGGCGGCGTCGCTTGCATTCAAGCTCAACCTCAGCTCCTGGGTCACCGCCCTGGACTGCTCCCCACTTCCGAGCATATGCATAATTGCCCCGCTGCAATGGGCCGCGGCAGTCAGCGCGTTGTCCTCCGGGCTAAGCACGTCCAAGTAATGCTCATGGGCTGGGATCCACGATCTCCCAAGGGCGATGGCGGCATTATCCACCTAGACCAGGAGGGAGGAGGGGCCCCCGAAGTGCGGAGGGGAGTTAGCCCGGAAGAAGTCCCGCAGCAGCTTCGGTGCAGTCCCCTTCGTCGCGACGTACTCAACCTCCTTCCCAGGGGTGGTGCCCAAGTATGGCAGGCTGACTTGGGCTACGCTGGTGTCCACGCTACTGGGCTGGGGAGGCTTGGGGCCGGTCATGAGGCCTTTGCCGACCCCGTGCTTAGGAGGCAGCCTGAATGCATTGGTGGAGCCCGAGGTACGAGGCTCCGATGGCTTCGAGGTCGACGAAGCCTCGGAGAGCGCCTTCTTTGCTGGGGGCTAGGATGTTTGCTGATCCCGCATTGTCGGATGTGAGGATGATTGAGCTGCGAGGTTGGGAGGAGTCAGTTAGTACGTAAGACATGAGTAAGGTCGGAGAAGTATAGCTCGGCGTTTACCTGATGTGGAAGAGGACCTCTGAGGACGAGCTCGCGAGAGGCGGGCGCTGAACAAGTTCTCCTCGGTGAGCAGTGTGCGCCAGTCACGGTCTTGGATCGACCTCGCTATCACTGCGCGCTCAGTTCAGCCTTCGAGCGGTCTGACCTCGTTGTATTCTGCACAAAAGGAGTGTCGGTTCAGTTCGAAATAAGATAGCAATTGAGATCGAAAAGATACTTACCGAGGTCGTGATAATTCACGGGGATCACGACCTCCCCCTCCCTGTCGTCCGGGCTCACCAAGCATCCCTCAGCCCAGAACCAATTCTGCTTCCATCCCTTAACTGAGTCTGGAAACCCGGTGACGAAGGCACCCCCCGAGTTCGGCTTGAGCGAATAGTAGTACCAGCCCGAGTGCTATCCGTCCTACTTGAACGAGTAGAGGTGGTTGAACTCCCACACCGTCAACCCCCCGAGGCCGGTCTTGTGCCACTGTACTAGCATCCCCATGACGGTCTTCCACGCGTTGGCGATGAGTTGAGTAGGTGCCATACCCCACGCATTCAGGAATTCCTTGACCGCCTTGGGGAGTGGCAGCCTTATTCCGGACTCGAGCATGGCCTGGTTCACCGCCACACGCCCAGTAGGTGGGTAATCAGCACGCTCGTCAGCCTCGGGGATAACGAACCTCACCAGAGGTGAGACCTGGTACTGGGAGTGCCATGAGTCCAGCAGCTCCGCAGTCACCACCGAATGGACCTAGGAGCACCCCCAGGGCTTAGAGCATCACGCCTAGGTCGATTTCTTCTTCCTCCTCCTGATGAAGCTCTGCGGGAAGGCGACCGGCCCGGACTGCAACGAGGATCCTAGGTCGGCAGATTCAGCCGTAGCCCTGACGGTCTGCAACGGCACGGCCTCAAGGACTTCCTCAACACTCGGGGAGTTCTCCCTGTGCAGAGAGGGGAAGGGTTCTGGAGATCGATTCTCGTGGTCGTAGTCATACACTTCTTCGGAACCGGACGACATTTTAGAAATTTTTAAGTTTTGAGGTCGGAAATATACGTGAGGATGAGGTCGGTGAAGAATTGAAGGTCAGTACGGTTTCGATCTGGGCTTCAACTCGAGAGTATATTGTTCACAAGTGTGGAGAGCAGAAAAGCGGAAATCGAAGAAATAAGGGGGTATATATAGGCAACGACGACGGAAGTTGAAAAAACGCGTCCTCCCCCAACGCCCGACTGACACGTGTGCCGAATGTCAGGGCACGTGCCTCGTGCGTGCCATCCCAGGTCGGCAAGAGCCTCAACCCCAACCCAGGTCGGCATTAACGCTGGGGACAATTGTTGGCACCCTGATGACGTGGCACGAACCCAGCTAGGTCCGCCATGGTGTGGGCCTCATCGTTGACGCGTCCAGGACCTGAGGTCGAATTGATACTGAAATCATCTTACTGCGGGGATAGGGCTGATCCCAGTTCGACCCGACGGGACTTACCTAACTCAGCCTTAGTGCCCAGGTCAGCAAAACAGTGGGGGCTGTTCCCACTTCACAGTTCCTGACGGGCGGTCTGAGGTTAGCTCAGCTAGAGTGTACTGCTATACCCGACCGCTACAGTGACCGACAACACGGACAATCCACTTGTTGTATGATACCCTGACACCGCCTGCAACTGACAGGACACTTTCCATAAATGTAAAGGCGGCTGCGCGTAAATTCCGAGGTCAACGCCATAAATGTTGACGGCTCGCAGGTAAAACAGAAGCAATCATTGTGCCTATTCTGAAGTCGGTACAATCGCCTCAATGATGATTTACTACCACCTACCATATTTTTGCAATATAAATAGAACACTTAATGGCCATTCGATATAAAAAATCCTCCGTAATCGGTACCAGTTCCGAACTCGACTATAAATACATTTTTACTGCACCAATTACTGCTAATCAACCTCCGACACTCATTAAAGTTGATACTTAAGTAGTCTATACTATTTTTGGCATCAACAACTCATGTATTTCTTATACATGGAAAAATAGTGCTTGTCAAAGTTCAAAATCTTGGGGAAAAACTTTAATTTTGAACAAACGACATCATCGAAAAAATTCCTAACTACTAGAATTTTGGTTCCATGTGCTGATTTTATATGTGATCTCAATTTTCATAACAAAAATCATAGGTGATAAAATAACACCCGATGGTATTATAACTATGGCAACAAGAGTGATTTTGAATTATTATTATACTTCATGGAGCAATTATGAGATTACAAAGATTGTGCACGATTTATGCAATTCCACGAGTGTCTAGAAAAACAATTTCTAGCACCAAGAAGGCAAGAACTACATATTCCGCTCGCTAAGCATTAAAAATCATGACTTCCTCTGTATTCCAGATGCGAGAAATCGGCAGAGCGTGATCCAAACATAATAATAATAATACTACTAAATATAAACTTTGATTGACGTCAACCCCACAACCAAAGCACAGCCCCTCATTCCCTTCCATGAACTCGACTCCAGCGTCAACGTTGCTTCTTCCCCATGTGTTCATATCATCATCTTCTTCCTGGGCCAACGCGGAATCTGCAAGTAAAACTTTACCAGACCTTTATTTACCATGTTACAGCTTCATCTCACAATCATGACTTTCAAAGCATTATTATTTATTAGTCAGTAATAACAAGTAGTTTCAGTAATCAGAAAACCAATATATTCTAGAAAGCTTAACGCGTTAGCAATGCCAAATTTGAGTTTTTCAAAGAATGCTGAAAACAAAATACTGCGAAATTTGATGCCTAACAGATGCTCATGCCCTTATCGACACATTGAAAGACGAGTGTGAAGCGTAAATATCAATCATAACTTTCAAACGAAAGCCAAAAAACAACCGGAATTTATTTATTTGATAAAGATTTTGGAAGATCAGATTTTGACGACAGTGCAAGTGCGGAGAATGATTCACAATTTTTGAAGCAATCAATCGGTTACGAAAGCAGAATGGAGCAATATATTCAAGTAAAACTTGCAGATCCAAAATGTACAGAAGTAAAAAGGGTAAGAGAACAGTTTCCGATTCCAAGCCAAAAGAAGCAAGGTCGAAAAATCAGTTCAAAACCCCCAAAACAGGAAAAAAACTAGTTTGTAATTTTATTTTTATTTTTTTGGAAAAGCCCGCTCATCCATCATCGCCACATAGGCTCCGCCGGCGAGCAGTCTTCATCGCAGTACAAGCTGTGAAAAGCGGGCTAAGCAAGGTTCCGACTGTGAAGAAATCTGAGTCTCCAGCAACCTCCGCTAGCGGTGGCGGGTTACATCATCTGATCCTCACAATCTCGACCTCCTCCGCCGCCTCCACGGCCTGTCGGCTCAGATAAGATCAAGTAGTGCGTTACCATCAGCTTTTTGCATCCATATATATAAAAAAATTCTCATTATAATTGAATACCTGAAATACCCTTCCTCTGATTGGTACGTTTCGGGTGATCTCTCGGGGTATAAACGTAACACAATGGTCAGAAAGTTGTAAACCCTAGCCTTCGGCTTCAAATCCCCCTTTGCAACTCTGTTCTCTCCCCTCTCTCTCTCTCGCTTCTGCGTCTGTCTTGCTTCTGTAATAAAGGTAAAATTTTTATCCGCGCAGTATGATTCTGATCGTTATATCTGTTAAATTTCCATGTATACCATACCTGCTCCTGGATTCGCAATTAATTACCCCAATTCTGATTGCTCAATTCTCTTGAAAAGCTGGATTTTTGAGTGGCAGTGATTATATAGGCAAAAACTAATTTGTGTGCAATTATTCTTGGTGGACGAGGGAGCACTTAAACCTCTATGAATCAAGTTTCTATCTGAAAGTTTCAAGTACTGTTTAGCCACGTGCATCACGGTGCTGACACTAATCTTGAACAGCCAAAATATATTGTGAATTAACAGCTAGTTTCTGCATCTCGAAGTTCTATTGGATCAGTTATGTGGACCTCATCAACCCGAAAACAGGCTTTGGCTTCTTTGCTGCATTTTCAGCTATTTCATTTATTTAATTGGCGGATCATATGTAGCTCAGTTAAAGTGAGTGATATGCAAAAATAAAATATGTAGCTCATATGTAGCTCATATGCAAAATAAAATATGTTGAAGTTTACAAATTTCTTTCCTTTTCACTGTTATCACTTCTATTTTATTATTATCTTTCTTTCCCACCTTTTGCTGTAGCTTGTATTACTTTTCCTTATGAACTATCCCAACTCAAAAATCCAAGCTTGGGATCAAAATTTTATTAATGTGATTGTCTATTGGTACTTCTTGTGTCAAGATTGCATAATCATTGTCTATTGGTACTTCTTGTGTCAAGATTGCATAATCACCCCTCACTGTCATGGTTATTGCGAATTCTTCAATTTCAGGTTGTTGACAATGGCAGAGCCTTCGAAAGTCATCCATGTTAGAAATGTTGGGCATGAAATTTCGGAGGTAAAAATACTTAACTCCCATGCCATGTATTATTCATCTAGAAACTGCTTTCAAACTTCCTAGTGCTTAGGTGATGTGGGGTTGGAAGACTTTTCTTCTTTCTGTATGTTCGGATATTCCTCATAGATAATAAAAGGAAGTGAAGTAACTACAAAGGGCTTGAGACCTGTGGTTAGCAGGCATGACCATTAGGTTCCTCGTTGTACAATCTGGACATCTGGTATCTGCCACTGTAGGGAGTGTAATATCTAATAGTTTAAGCTTTATATGTTCCTCTAGCTAAAAGTTTAAATCCTTATGGCCTGTTAAGTTGTATTTCTCAATTTTAAGGTTCAGAGATATGTTAGGAGCCCCTGATTAAAGAATTGGTTGAACAGCTGAACTAACCCTTTGGGCACTCTCTTTCATTTCTAATGATCACATCAAGACAAGGAGCACCACTGTTCATTATTGTTGTATGGTCTAGGTAGTGTTTATTGCGTTTCATGTAAGCAATTCTTAAAATTAGAGTCCATCTTAAATCCCGAATCCATTCTTTCCATTCCTTCCATCCCTTACGAGAGTGTTATCACCACTATGAACGGCTTCTTTCTTGTTTGAAGCACATTTTTAGCAACACCAAAAGCATGAGTCATACCAAAAGCTTCAAATTAGAGTTGCCCTCGTCATATCAAATCTCTGAAAGACAATTTTCGATGTGCTCTTTCAGAGTCTGAGTTCTTTACTGTAACAAATTTTTACCTGAAGTAGGTATTATCTAAAAGGAAATTTTGAATTTGAAGGGCCTTACCTTTTGACAATTTGTCAAAAATGGACCTATTACTTCAACTTTGGAACTGAAAGATCTAACCTTCGGTTAAATAACTAGTAGAAGAACATTTTGGGCAGGTACTGCTGAGCAAGATGTGAAGTCAAAGTATTTCTGAAACTGACAAAATTTAGCAAGCTATTTCAGTAATTCAATTTTTCATTAATAGCTTGCTATGTCTACTTATAAGTCATACCATGAAGTTATGGGAGAGAGTAATTGAGCGTAGGTTGAGACGCCTTGTCAGATAATCAATTCGGGTTTATGCCGGGTCGATCGACTACAGAAGCAATTCACCTATTGCGACAATTAATGGAGAAGTATAGGGCTGGTAAAAAAGATTTACATATGGTTTTTATCGATCTCGAAAAAGCTTATGATAGAGTACCTAGAGATGTGCTCTGGTGGGTTCTGATAAAGAAGAACGTGCCTCTTAAGTACATAAATATAGTCAAGGATATGTACGAGGGAGTTGTTACGAATATTAGGACATGCGATGGGATGACCGAGATAGCTTTCCAATTACGATATAGATTACATCAGGTTACACTTTCAGTCCTTTTTTGTTTGCTATAGTTATGGATGAGCTTACGAGACATATTCAAAATGAGGTACCATAGTGTATGTTATTTGCCGATGATATAGTCTTAGTGGACGAAACCAGGGTAGGTATAAATGATCAGTTAGAACTTTGGAGACATACTTTAGAGGCTCGTGGTTTTCGGTTAAGCAGATCAAAAACAGAATACATGGAGTGTTTGTTTAGTGGTAAGAATAGAGTGGATCCTTTTGTGGTGAAGTTAGGTAGTGAGGTAGTACCGAAGAGAGATAGTTTTCGCTATTTAGATTAGTGGTCCAAACCAATGTCTTGACATAAAAGGTGATGTAAATCACAAGATTAATGTTGGATGGATGAAGTGGAGAGGTGCTTCAGTGGATTTTATGTGATCGTGCACTATGCCTTTAAAATTAAAAGGAAAATTTATAGAAACGGTTGTAAAGACCAGACAATATATGAAGTGTTGCAAAGTTAAGAAGGTAGATGAACACAAAGTGAGCAAGTAAATGCGATGTTGAGGTGGATGTGTGGTAAGACTAGGAAGGATAAAATTACCAAATGAAGATATTCGTGGTAGATTAGAGTCGCCCCGATTGAGAGGATAAGATCTTTGGGAGAACCGATTGAGATGGTTGGACACATACTGCATGAGACTGAGAATGCATCCGTGAGGAAGAGTGAGAGTATTAGTGGTCGGAAATGAAAGGAAAGGTAGAGGAAGATAGTTACAAGCGTGGATGCAAGTCATTCGGTGCACATGCTTTATTAAGCAGTAGATGGGCAACTAGGCTTTGGATAGGAAGACGTGGTATAAAGAAAAACTCATACCTACGATCCGATTTAGTTCTCATATGGTTCCATACAGCCGACCCCTATTTGTAGGGAATAAGGCTTAGTTTTTTGTTGTTGTTGTATCTTGCTATGTCTAGATTCTTGAAAATTCATTTTTTCCCAAAGTTGAATTTTTGACTACATATTCCACTGAATTGATAACCTTTTTTTGAAAATTTTTCAGGCACGCATTCTCTTATGAGAGAGAGAGAGAATCAAAGTATAACAGGCATTTAATTAAATGACAAAAAAAAAAAGAAAAGAAAAAGAATAACGATAAAAAAATGATAAAACTTTCTTCCCAAAAAATTAAAACACCCCCCCCACGCAACCCCCCACACCAACCCCCGCACCCCTCCACAACAAACACTTTAATTGAAATATCACCACGACCTGCTGTCGCAGGTCTAGGCCACTCCATCCATACCCACCAGACTCAAGCTCTCTCACCTTTGCAAGATTGGGGAAACTTTTTGCCCTGTTTACTTGTTGGTTGATGCATTAAGCTCTGGGATAGATTCCCAAAAGTTCTGGAGTTTTCTAGCAAATAACTCTGTAGACTAGGGAAGTTGAAACTTGGTTATTGAGTAGAAATTGAGGGGCCACCTTGATTGGGAAGGTTAGGGTGATTTAGCTGCTGGAGTAGGAGTGGCTAGAGCAGTGGAAGAAGTGGCTTGGAGTGGTGTGGTTAGGTTGTGTGGGGAGGGGAGGCTTGTGAAGATGGATATATTTAATTTCACTTTTCTAAATTCTTTCCTCTTTATCTGGTCTTTATTTTTGTAAAATTTTTGGAAGATGAAAAGACCAAGTTTATATTTTGACCAAAATTCAATCAATTGCTTAACTTACAGAATTTTGCATGAAAATGTGCAAAGGTGGTTGGTATGCGTATTTAACAAAAGTTTAGGTTCCTTGGTGTCAAAAACTAAAGGTTATGTTCTCGCTTACTCACATTCCAAGGTGACATACTTCGACTGTAGTCTTCCCTGAACTAATTTCAAAATTTATGTCGTTCTAAGCTTGTTTTATTTTCTTATCTAATCCTAGGTTTAGAGGGCACATGTAAACATGTAACACTAATCTAACGTATTTCAAACTAATATGATTCTAATTCTTCTCTTGAACCAGTTAAACTTCAACAGTCGTATCTTCTTATACCATATTTCTTGTATAACACTTCTTATTGTTTCTCTCTATATGGTAACTAATATGGTATTCTCTCCGTCCCAATTATATAGGCTTATTAATTTTTTCACAAAGATTAAGAAAAGGCATTGGAAAAGTAAATTTTGCAACTAGTTTCCTCATCTATCCTCATTTAATGAGCACTACTAACAAATAAATGAGCACTATTAAAGAATAATGGTTGTTCCTAGAAAAATTAAATAAGTTATTTTGGTAAATGAACAAAAAAATATTTGTTGATATAGAAACAAGACTATATATTTGGGACATCCCAAAAAGGAAAACAAGCCTATATATGGGGGATGGAGGGAGTATACAATTTCGATAATGTCTTTGTACTAACTGGGTGCTACCCGTTACACTACCAATACTTGTATATTTTTGTTGTCCTGTGATGACAAGAAAAAAATTGTAGTATATATGATTCAATTGTTAAAAGCTCATTATCTGAGAAGTTGCAAACATTTATATTGGTTTCAATCATTTTTCCGCAAAATCTTGATATGATATCTCCATCATGAAAGGTATCTTTCAGTTTGAGAATCTCAGTAACATTATTAATGTAGGTATTGTATTTCTAAACCTTTTATAAGGTGTTTAGATGTTTAATTGAACTTTTATGTAAGGTATCTCCTCTTTTCAGTTGCAATAACATTCTTTTTTTTCCCTTAGAACGATTTGCTCCAGCTATTCCAGCCATTTGGAGTCATTACAAAGCTTGTAATGCTTCGAGCGAAGAATCAGGTTTCCTTGTGAATATATGAGTTGAGAACGTTTACTTAACATGTGGCTTAAACTTATTTATTTTTTGACTTTTTTTCTCTCTCTCTCTCTCTCTTCCCCCCCTCCCCTGACATGTTAGGCCCTCCTCCAAATGCAAGATGTCCCTTCAGCTGTTAATGCATTGCAATTCTATGCAAATGTTCAACCTAGCATTAGGTATCATGAGAGACTTATACTACTTTTCCCTATTGTATTGGAAATTCCATCAGTAGTCTTCTCCTATTGTCGTGTTTCTTGGTTTATCTAGTTTATTGTAATGGTTTACATCTCAATGCTTATAGGGGAAGAAATGTTTACATTCAATTTTCGTCACATCAAGAATTAACAACCATGGATCAGAATACTCAAGCTAGAGGAGACGAGGTTAGCTTTGCATACTCCTGGACAAGTTTTCATATGACTTATTTCTCTGATTTGATCAGTGAATTAAAGTTGCCAGCTGCTGGCGCTCTGTTGATATTAGTTAAGTTTCCCATCATGCTCCCAAGTGTTGAAACATGAGTAGGAATCCCTTACCTGGGGAAATCTGGGTCTAAAGTAAAAAACTGATCCACAAGATTATGTGCTGACATTGTACGGAACACATCTATTTAACAATGGCGGTGTTACTTGGAACCTCATCAACTTCCTTGAATTTTAATGCTATCCTGGAAGGCAAGGTTGTTACTGGACACCTGTCTGTGTCCTAGTAAACTTACGGGACACAAAATGAGCTGGTATATCTTCTAAGGTTTTGTCTGACAAATGAAAAGTCGTCATGAACAACAAATAAACCCTTGGTTTGGAATGTTGGTTGGTTGAATCATCTTTCTATAAATACAGATTTTAATAAATAAGGTTTAATGAGTCGTCGGTTAATAGTTAGGACAAAAGTTCACCTGTTTGTGTACAGGCAGAAACATGTTGCCAAACATATGCTAAATTCTAAGGTTTTAGTTTTGGAGGTCCTAGCTGTCGGGAACTTGGGAGCATTTAATTGAAGGATAAGAAGTTAAAATATAAAAATAGAAACAGCGCCAGTTTCAGAATTTTATGAAATTTAATAAAAAATTATGTATTGGAAAGAGAGCTTGAAAGATATTGGACAAATGTAGCCATAAGAAGTACCAAATCTACTTCTGTATTCCTCATCATACTTGTTTCCCCAAGCCTCTCTTCTGACCTGTCCCTTAATGTCCTAGATTCTAACACTCGTAATTTTATTTTTAGTTGGTTATACTTTTTCCTTAACAAAATTATTGACAACAGAAAACAAGCAACTTTTCTCTTCTTTTCAGGCTGTTTTCAATTTGTAGTTTTTCAAAATACTGAGATTAAATGAGGGAATAGTGTTAGGTCATTCCCCGTGTTTGGAATAAGTCAAAGACTTATTATCAAAATAGCTTAATGAACAACTGAATTATGTTCCTGCATTAGATGACTTGTTTCAGTGAATGAATATGTATTTACAATAGGTGCCGGCTCTCATCTTATACCACATAGTAATTGGTTCATAATAAATGCAATTCAAGTTTTGATACCACTGTCTACCAATAGTTATGTGCCATGTGACTTGGTCCTTAAAAATAAAATTAGCACTGGTGCTCATTAGATCATTTCTCTCTCTCCTCTCCGTGCATGTGTGTGCGCGCGCGTGCGTGTGCACTGATTTAGATATCTTTGTGTAGCGTAGGCTACATAACAAGACCAATAATGATACGTTTTTCTTGACTTTCTAAAATAATTAAGCATCTGAGACAAATCGAATATACAATAATTTTCTTAAAAAGGAAAGGCATGAGTCATGAATAGGTAGAAAGTGTAGAACATGGGTTG
The DNA here is from genome assembly GCA_018223645.1 of Jasminum sambac. NCBI lineage: Eukaryota > Viridiplantae > Streptophyta > Magnoliopsida > Lamiales > Oleaceae > Jasminum > Jasminum sambac. Next base: position 8,810,689 of record CP073644.1, on the reverse strand, counting down.
CTAAAATAATGAGACAAACTTAAGATAAATATGTTGACATTTTAGATAGTAGGCAAGTTGCATGCAACATGGCTGGTGAAATGGCTAGCTTGTTACAACATTGATCATTTTAAATTTTTTCCTAAAAATGATCTCAAAATTTTTCTTAAATTTCCGGTGGAGAAATTTCTGCTCCTCCATCCTCTTCTCTTAAAACTTCCAATTGCTTGATACTTCCTCTTCATCGTTCCTCACACTACCCTAGTGCCTACCCTTTTTCCCTTACAATCTTTTATCTACTTATTATCTTGTGCGTGCACTTGAGCAGAAGTTTCACATTTAGAAGGCATAATATTGGAACTTAAAGAAAATCTCTGAGGCATCATCAGGAGATTGACATATTTGACCAATTTGTGCAATATATTGCCAGCAGGGACCTGGCAGCCTCCTTTCTTGCGAGAAGCAGGGAAGCCTGTGCCTCTGATTTGTTTTTTCCTTTTTTTTTTTTCTTCCCCCCTTGAGGTGGTAGGGGATTAGTTAGGCAGTGCATTCTTGATCTTGATTGCAGGATAAAAAGGCGCGAGAAGGTAGATATCTAACGAAATTTTAATCATGATACATGATACAGACCAGTAAAAGGGGAGAAGGCAGATATCGAATGAAATTTTGATCATGATCATGATACAGACTATCCCCCAGCTGAACGTAAGGAATTGAAATTAGAGGGATAAAGAGGAAGAAGGGGAGACAGAAACGGGAGACGAACCAGTCAAACGAGAAAGAATCATTATTATGAATGTCAGTTTATCACATCCAGGTGTTACAATGCAGAGATCCTCTTCCTAGAGTGTTTAACTTAAATTAACTCAAGTAGGGAACAACTTTGAAAAAGTAGAAAATCTATTGAACCTTAACCTATATTACTTTGAAGTAGGAATCTAACATCAACGGTCTCCATATGCTAACCATAATAGGATTTCCATCCTCTCGCAATTTCAAATTCACGCAGACATTTAATATCTGATAATATAATATTGATTAGACATTGGACGTCGCATATCTTAGATATGATATTGCATGTTAAATAAGTGATAATAATGGCGATAGACTTCAGAAAAATTTCTTATCTGATGATAAATAATTGGCATTATTTTATTGATAGATTACATGGTTAAATGGTCGCAGCGACACGTTTTTGGTAGACTAAAACTAAGCCCTCAATTCATCAAACCCAATAGACCAGAACAGCATAAACTGGAATTTGTAACAAAATTACTATCTTGCACGAATAATTTTTGTTCATAATATTCTGGTAACTGTGTTATTATCCACGAGGCCACTACTGACCGGGATGTGTATTTCTCTCCATGGTGATAGCTGTATGAACCATGAAACACATACAACTTTTTGGTGGCTTCTTTTCTTGTATAATATTTTCTGAATTCCCTTTTTTTTTGTTTTATTGTTATATTTTGGTTAATCAATGTTCTCTTGAAATTTCAAGAGGGCATAATGCATACATGATTACTTTTAGCAAAGAATATTTTTTGCTCAAGCTTCTTGATTGCTTATTCCTTTTGGCTATGTTATGATTGGCACGTTTTCCATATTTGCATGTTGAGTTTTTATTTGACTCTAGTACTATTATCCCGTACTTCCTTTCTCCTTTTCTTCTATATTCTTCTCTATTCATTCCCTTCTCTTCTCTCTCCTGTTTCTGTGGTGCTCTGCTGTTGGGCTCTTCTCTCTGTTCTGTCTCTCTGCGGGTGTCTGCTGTTGGGTTCTCTCTGGATACAAAGCCTAACCGAATTCTCTTAGTTACAATACATCACATGCTATATCCTATAACTGTGGAAGTGCTGCATCAAGTTTTTTCTCCTCATGGATTTGTGGAGAAGATTGTCACGTTTCAGAAGTCGGCTGGTCAGATTCTCAAAATTTTCTCTCCTTTTCTCACTTTCATTATTTTGTTTGATTACAGTGCATTTAATATTCTAACTTTTTTTAGTTTGGTTTACGAGGGGGACGTGTATTGTTAGTTGTATTTCTTGTGCCTGGAATATTGAATATTACCCTATATATGGTGTATTATTAAATCCCAATTTTATTCAATTATATGACAGTTACTGAAATTTTTGTAGGCTTCCAAGCTTTAATTCAGTATCAATTACATCAGAGTGCTATTAATGCAAGAAACGCGCTTCAGGTATTTTCTTATATTTTACTTTACATGATCAGATTAGCTTCCATTTGACCAGAATAAGATTGACAACTTTACCTTGTTTTTAGGGAAGGAATATATATGATGGTTGCTGTCAGCTCGACATTCAATTCTCAAAGTAAGTTGTAGGTGTTGAACTTTTTGGTGTGCACTCCTCCCTGTTTTTCCATAAATATGCACATTTAATTAACTTGTTTTTGTGATCCAGCTTAGATGAATTGCAAGTGAACTACAATAATGAACGCTCCAGGTAGGTATTCTTTCATTATGGGTCATTGTGCTGCTATTTGCAAGATTGCTTATTCTCTTCTTTGAATAGGGATTTCACGAATCCCTCTTTGCCTTCAGAACAAAAAGGAAGATCTTCTCATGTAAATTCTTACTCTGGCTTTGCTCTTTGAGTTATATATGACTCTATTTCATTCATTCTGCTTTCTGATTTGGAATTTTATATTTATGGACCAGCATGGATATGGAGATGGAGACATGTATGCCCATGCAACTGGATATCCACAGATGGGCAATGCTGCTGCTATTGCTGCTGCCTTCGGAAATGGTTTGCCACCTGGGATAACTGGTACAAACGACAGGTGCACAGTTCTTGTATCTAATCTGAACTCTGATGTAAGTTTCAATCTCATATTTATGCCGCTACAGTTCAACTGCGTTATACACACAGTCCACCCCTTCTCGTGTTATGACCTCTTTTGCAGCGAATAGATGAAGACAAGCTTTTTAATCTCTTCTCAATATATGGAAACATTGTTAGAATCAAACTTCTTCGCAATAAACCAGATCACGCGTTTGTTCAGATGGGTGATGGCTTTCAAGCTGAACTGGCTGTGCACTTTCTGAAGGTCTGCATTCATTCTTTCTTGACTTTTAGTTCTAGTTAATTGCTACATGTATTCATATTGCTTGTGAGAAGATTAAGAGCTTGTTTCCACTAACTTTTTCTCTCTCATCATTTTTAACCACTCATACAATTACTTTATATTTTTTAATATGTTTTTCTTAATTTTTAACCACAAATCTAACACGTCATTCGAGTAAATTTACATTACACCCCATTGTTGTGCATAGAACAAGCCCTAAGGCTTAGTTTGGTAATACCGAAGCTTCACAAATATGCAGCTTCTGTTGTACTATATAAAAAATGTCTACGAGAAAAATCAGTTTAGTATTTGATAAACTTTTGGACTAAAATTGCTATACATCCAAAAATAAGTTTTTAAGCGTGGGAAATTTAACTATTTAGTTGCCAGGTTAGTTTAAATTTGCCATTTTAATTATTTTTTATCAGAGAAGCCAAAAGTAGAAATTAAGTTGTCGTCTCCTTGTTGCCGCTCAAAATCTACTATTGAATGCCATCGCTTCTCCAATGTGTTTTTTTTTTTTTTTTTTTTAACCACACTCTTAAATTAGCTGTACTTCTCTAAATATCAAAAGTTGTGCCTCTAAGAGCGTCTCCAATGCATGGTGCCTTCGCATTGTCAATGGTTGGAGAGAGAGACACATAATGCGTGGGTCTCATGTTTTTTTTTTTTTTTTTTTAATTTTCAATTGTTAAAAATCACTTTTATCTCATTTACCTCACTTTTTCCTCACTTTTTCTTCCTTGCGACCCGTGCCATGTCTAAAACACACATCCATCTACCCATCCTCCATTATTATTGTTTTTAAATTTATTTCTCTCTCTTTACTGTTTCACTTTCCCCTCTTTTTTTCTACAACACTTCTTCATCTCACTTCAATTAAAATAATCTATCTTCTTTCTATTTGTCTCATCTGCATCATCTAAACCCCCACATCCCCATTGGAGATGCTGATAGCAATGCCAGACCACCAAATGGAACCTAAATCAGAGGAGAATCTATATCAATTTTTCATACTTGCTCTTGATATTTTAGGTATGTTATATAGTTTTGACTATTGATATTGTTTCTAATGTAGGGGGCAATGCTGTTTGGGAAGCGGTTGGAGGTGAATTTTTCAAGGTATCCAAATATTACAACTGGACCCGACACCCACGAGTATTCAAACTCAAATCTCAACCGCTTCAACCGAAATGCTGCTAAAAATTACCGTTACTGTTGTTCACCAACAAAAATGATCCACATCTCCACCCTTCCTCAAGATGTGACCGAAGAGGAAATAGTAAATCACTTAGAAGAACATGGGACAATCGTGAATACTAAACTGTTTGAAATGAATGGAAAGAAACAAGCTCTTATCCTATTTGAAAATGAGGAGCAAGCTACAGAAGCCCTTGTGTGCAAGCATGCAACGTCCCTCGGTGGTGCCACTATTCGGATTTCGTTCTCTCAGCTGCAAAACATATGAGGACACCTCGTGTATAACAAGGAGTGTAGTAGTATCTTGCAACTCTTTTTTCAAAAGAAAAAACAAAATAATTTGTTTTATGCTTTTGCGTTTGTATCATTTGGAGAGCCACTGTTCTTTGGTTTTGAGGTAGTTGCCTTGTTTCAAGTAGCCTTCGAGACACTGTGTGCCTCTCTTAATGTCTTGTCTCATTTATCCAATTTCTTTCCCCTCTTTTGCACGTGCATTTAGCGTTGGTGGCAATCTTGGCTCATCATTTCATTGGATCTCTTGGTTTGATTGTCACATTGATGATTAATTTGAAATTTGAAACTTATTCTCTTAGCAGAGACTTTTCTACAGCCACGTGTCTTCACTTCTCGAATTGTCCCAATGATTACTAGTGAAGCAGTCCTTTGATGCGCAATGCACTATTCTGCTTGACCAAGGGAAAACTTGCAAAGAAGACAAAGACAGCGTAATGCACCCCTTTTATTAACCATGACAAGATTATAACACTCTGTAACTACTCAACCTCTTGAACCCTTGTACGAGCGTTCCTCATTACACAGCTCACTCAAGCTCCGACAAGAGTGGTCACACTTTTGGATCACTCTTTGGATGGTTACAAATTAGGATCCTTCCCCTATTTATAGCCATTTCCATTGGAATGGATGGTGAAGATCAATCCTAATCAACGTCTATGGTACAAATTTCACTATACAAGATATTTACAGAGTATTCTAGACTTGTCGATAAGACTACCTATTAGAAGGCTCTAGAATCCCGACTCGTCTTGTCACAACATTCTAGATGCCTCCTCGAGTGCTTGACCATGGATCCTTCTGGAACGTATCCTCTCGACCAAGCCCCACAACCTTTAGGAATCTTTTGCTAGTCTTAACACCTCCTCAGATGATCCGCTCGTGCCCATGATCGAACCTTCATGCACAAACCCTTACCTTTATCCCTCCATGACTTAGCCATCGTGCCTTGATATAGGCTTCATCTATGCCTTTCATGCACGCCTCGTGCACCTTTGTGCCCATCGTTGTACAAATGATTCGATCCATTGCTAGCGAAACTCCCGGGATGTGACACACAGGCCTCTAATCAATTTTAATATTCATCATAATCTCCTACACAATCTACAATGAAACCTCTATACATCAATAATGTTGAGACCATGGAATTTGATTGATTTAAAGTGTTTTTCCAACTCAATAGACATAATTATTATCATTATCATTATTATTTACTTATTATTATTATTATTATTATTATTGGTGAAAGATAGTGGACATAATTTAACTTCACAAAAAATTGTTGTGTTTCACTAACATATGTATCATATTCATTGAGTTAACATTAAAAAAAAATCATTGTACATATATATTCAGGGGCAGAGACAGGGGTGGGCCAAGCTGGGCCTTGGCCCACCCCAAATCTGGTGCAGCTTCAGAAAATTATAGTCCACTTGCTAAATTTTTCATTTGGAGTTAACATTATATATAATCAAATATTGAATACATCACCATCTGCAGCCGTGGCTTAGTGGTAAAACATGAGCTTTTGGATGGAAAGGCATGCGAGTTCGAATCTCCATGGCCAGTTTTCCATTTTATTGTTTTTTCCCATTTGTTGTTCTAACTTTTCAACTTGCTTATGGAAAGTTAGAAACCATATAATTCCTAACATTATTTTAATTTTTTTTGCTTTCTTTAATTCCTCATAAGAATTATATAATTTTTAATATTATTATTCCATTTTCATTTTATTTTTATTTTTTACTTTCTTCAATTCCTTATATAATTCCTAACATTGTTAAATTTGTCGAGTTATCATTTCACCCCTGTAATCCCCACTTATTACTAATAAAATAATAGAAAATATTGAAAATGGATAGCATGAGCTTCGTTTATTTAGTGATAAAAATATGAGTTTTACACATATCAACAAATATCATATATGAGTGAAAGTCCTAAATTGGAAAGACTAAATATTACTTGATGAACTACACATTTAATTTTAATTCAAAATTGTGAGTTGGTGAGTTAAAAGCTAAATTATTAAAAATTTGATTAATATTTTTCCTTCCATAGTAAAATAAGAAATATTAAATTCCAAAATTGCTATTAGATTATAATGGGAAATGAGGTATTATAGAGAATTTTTGTTTTTATTTTTTTAAATTATTGTCTTTCTAATTAACTATTAGTTTTTTGAAACACTTTTGAATTTAATAATTATTTTTTCGAAAGATTGCATTTAATAATTATTAGAGTTTAATGGGCCTATTTTTTGAATTTCGACTCAAGCCCCGAAAATCACCGAACCGACACTGAGTTTGGCTACCCCCATTAATAACTCCTGACTACGCCCCTGTATATATTTATGAAAATAAGTAAATGATATTCATTTTTTTAATATTTAAATAATGTTCATCGTATTTAAGTCACTTGCATCTATGTGTTCATTGTATGAGAACAAAATACGTTCAACGTATGATGATGAATGATTAGAGATGAAATCCAGTTCGATTTAAATTTCAAGAATAAACAAAAACCAATAGAATCATATTTTACTAAATTGTCTTAATTATGTTTGTAATTTTAGAGAGTTATTAATTTCTGATATTGATGGGACCATAAATCTATATTTGAAATTATTAATTTAGCAAGTTAATCCAAATTAAAATTGAAAAAATATTATTTTTAAGAGATTATTAATTTATCGAACATTAATTTATAGGGATTTTACTGAAGCAACAAGCAAGCGGGCAGTGGAAGAGGGATATATCTTTTTCCAATGAAGTTTCCCACTGTTCCAAGAGAGTGGGGTCGTGTATGCCAGATAAAAAAAGTCAATTAAACCAATAGGAACTAGTTTTTTCTTTTTTTACAAAAAATTAATTAATTAATTAAATTATTTTTTTTTGTGTATTATTATAAGATGAGGTATAGCCCATTTTTGGAGGGTAGTGGGCGCCTTTTCATTCAAATTACAACAGATATTAAGATTTCCTAAAATATCCTGGTGATTTTCATATTCAATATGTGGCTGCTAAATGTAAACAAGTTGTAGAGAGAGGAAATTTTTGGAAGACCTTTCAAGAGAAGATACTACAATGCTGTGCAAACTCTATATATGTACATGCCATACACACGTAGTCCAAATCTAATTAAAGAATCTAAAGCTAACTAGCTAACTGAAAGTACAATTTATATTTGTTACAAAAAATCAAAAAATAAAAATTACAATATGAGTCCTCTAAGTAATGGCTACTACTAAAGTAAGTGCTATGAATTGTTAGAAAGAAAAATTTTCGATATGAGTCCTCTAACTAATGGCAAACACTAAACTAAGTGCTTCTACTATAATTATCTTCACCCCCATCATGTTGGACTTTGACGAAAATCCCTCAAAGCCAACTTGGAGAGAAGACGGTGAAAAGAAGGATGAGAGGCCTTTGGTGAAAAAATCAGCCGGCTATTGGTGAGTCGATATGTGTTGTTGATGTATGAAGCCTCTTCAACTGATCACTTGCCACACACCAATGGATGCAAAGTCATTAGAATTGGGATAAAATAGTCATAAAGACTATTGATGAATAGCAGTTGACTAGTGAGAAGTTGTTCGAGATATGTACCAATTGGCTAAGAAGTCGAACTCCATAAGCAATGTCAAGTCGTGTTAGACTGAGATATAGCAACCTTCCAACCAACCTGCGGTATTGATCTTGATTCTCCAATGGTGTTGGATTTGAGATAAAAATTGTATGGCCCCCGAGTAATGGAACCACTCAAACCTGCATCTAGCGAAAGATCCAAAGCGTACTTGCATGGATTGAAATAAGTACCCAAGCTCCTCCAGCTATCTCAATCCAAGAAAGTACTTGCCAAAGGCGAGATCCTTGATGGTGAAGGTATGATCAAGAGAGGCCTTGACTTGTTGTATCACTAGCATTCTCTGATTCATCATTTCTAGGAAGCAATAAGTCGTATGTCCTCATACACCAAAACAACAGGGAAAATGGAACTTTTAGTGAAGATGAAAAAGCAATGGTGTTCCCTAAGTGTGAAAAAGGTTTGGCTCGGGCGGTTTTTCATGAAATTCCAAACCACGTCGTTTAAAGTTGTTTGAAAGTTTTCCAAATCAAACCAAACCATTTGATTTCCTAAACCAAACCAAACCAAACCATATCTTTGCGGTTTCAAACTGTGGTTTGACAATGGAATAAAATTAGTACGAATAAAATTAGTACACTTAAAAAATAAATTTTCATCTAATATTTTGAGTTAAAACATAGAAAATACTTGAAGACACGTAAAGATAATATATTAGTGACATGCACGACAAAATAAAATTTTAATTGGTTAAATTTGTATAAATTTGCTTGTAATTATATATAAAAATAAAATAAGTTTAATAGACTTTTCTAGCAATTAAGAGCAATGTAAATCAATTTAGCAAAAAAAAAAAAAAAAAAAAGGATAGGGCTAAATGCACTCATACAATTACTTCATGCACCCATTATCTTGGTTCTCAAAAATACCCCAAGCTAAAATGACCAATATATCCTCCTATTTCAAAAATTAAACAACAAACCTGCAACCAAGCCCTACACCATTTTTCCTCTCCTATATGCCATTGTTTGCTCAGAGATAGACGCCATTGTTTGTTGTGCTCTCATACTCCATTGTTGCTGTTTGCCGTGTTGGAGAGCTCCTCAACCTTTCTTCACTCAAGTACTCCATTTTCCAAGGTTTTTCCTTCTTCAAGTATAATGGATGAGATGTATATAAACAATGTAAGTATTATTTATCCCAATTATTACATAATTTTTATCATCTGCGATTAAAATATGTATTAGAATATGTCTGAACGAACTCGTAAAATTGAATTGGTAAAATTGAACTCAGGGTGCTGGTTTGGCTGTGTTCGCCCCCAAGGGGCCGAACACAGCCTAACACGATCTAGGCTACTGGAATTGGCTACTGGAATTCACTACTTGACTTCAGCTCTATTTTGTTCTGCTATGCTGTCGTGCTAGTGGCCTTCATTGTATTGTGCATTTATTTTTTTTTAATAGGAATCAAAGACACATTCTACTGAAAAAAGTATTATTGGTCCAAATAATGAATTGGTTGTTGGCGCTAGTAATGAAACGGTAACGGATTATACATTAGTTTTCTCTGCATATGATTCTTTTAATTCCCGTAATGAATTGGTTGATTGGGTACGTACTACAGGAAAGAAACTTGGAATGGTGATAGTTGTTAAAAGATCAGATAGTGGAGAGAGTGGAATGCGACCTCGGGTATTACTTTCATGCAAGCGAAGTGGTAAATACCGTGGAAAGGGTATGTATTCTACAAAAATGGGTGCATCAAAGAAGTGCGAGTGTCCCTTTACATTAAAGGGTAGAGAAATATCAGTTGATGGGAAGTGGATATTGCAGGTTGTAGACGGTACGCATAATCACCCATGTGCACGATATTTGGAAGGTCACTCATATGCTGGTCGGTTGTCGGTTGATGAGGAAAAACTAGTGATTGATATGTCAAAGACAGATGTTCGACCGAAGAATATATTGCACGTACTGAAGGAGAGATATCCTCAGAATGCGTCAACAATGAAGACGATCTACAACATACGTCAGAAGCATAGAATAGGGGATCACGCAGGTCAGTCACAATTGCAATTTTTATGGGGAAAGTTACTTCCGTGAGGCGGTGTGAGAGTGTTGATGTTGTGAAGGATCTCTTTTTTGCCCACCCGGTGAATGTAAACTGTTTGCGTGCTTTTCCTAATATGTTATTAATGGATTGTACGTATAAGACCGATCGATACAAAATGTCGTTGTTGGAAATAGTTAGCGTGACTTCCACAGATATGACATTTTCTATTGTCTGTGCATATATGGAATACGAGCGGTAGGATAACTATGTATGGGTCTTGTCTCTCTTGCGATCGATGTTCGACCAATCATCATCTTTTCCTACAGTAATTGTTACAGATCGAGATATCGCATTAATGAATGCAATTGAACGTATTTTTCCGAGTGCGAGACATTTTTTTATGTCGATGGCATATTTGTACGAATATAATGTCAAATACTAGGAAGATGTTTCGGCTGAAAGAAATGTGGGATTGTTTTATATCCTCATGGAATCTGTTGGTATTATCTACATCTGAAGGATTATTTCATACATTGCTTATGAAGTTCCAGGAAGATTATTCGAATATCCAAATGCTATTGAGTACATAGTAAAGCAATGGATTAATCCGTACAAAGAAAGATTTGTAGCTTGTTGGACAAATAACGTTATGCATTTCGGCAATAACACGACAAATAGGTATTATGACAATAGTAATTATTACTATTATTTCACATATATTATTTGCTTTTCAAAGTAATATTCTAACCTCTTCGATAATCATCGTTTTAGGGCGGAGAGTGCACATGCAAAATTGAAGAAACATCTTGTGTAACGCCCAATCTAACTCCCCCACGAACCTACCCTTAGTGAGAGCTGTGGAACTAGACTAGACGTCACACATACGCTTACAAAAGCTACCACGGTTTAATATTTTCATTTCTCAAAACATCTTGTACAATATGAGAACACAACATATTCAAAAGATCTCATGCCAATTTAAGTACACTACAGAAAACGTTGAAATAGGATGCACAGCTTCCTTTCGTTTTCCCCACTCAAGCTCCCACACATCAAGTTTGGGAGGACTCCCCTCCATCTCCTGTGCTAAGATCCTGTCCCGAATTACCTACAATCACGCAACCAAAAACCAGGTGAGTCATAAAGACTCAGTGGGAATATGGACACGTGCAATGCATGTTCACATTCGTTCTTGGGGCCCAGTTGCTTATCATGTGTATACATCGGCGCCGGAGCGTAACATAACATAACGTATTCGGCCAAAAGTCTCAATCCTCTTGCGGATTCGCTTGTGAGACGGCCAAAGGTCTCAATTCTCTTGCGGGGCCTTTTCCCGTGAGACCATACATATACTTTTCATGGGTGTATCCACATGATAGGCAACTTCACATTCATATGCTCTTATCCTATGATCATGCAATACATGTACCAATAACTAACTTTTCTTGTATCTATCCTTCACAAGAACATTCATACAACATTTAATATAGATATAACATCAACATATGTAGCATCAACATATAGGTCATAGCATTCACACCCTAAACCCTAAGGCTTTAGCACATAGACAAGGCTACTCACATGTAGATCAAAAGATACACCATAGGCCTTGACATAGACATAGAAATACACATAAATATGCTTACCCCATGTCACAAACTCAAGTATCCATTACCCACCTTATCGAAAAGTAGACAACCACCCAAGCTTTACTCAACTCCTCTTTGATCCAATCCTTAGTTTGAGACACCTTAGGTTGACACTTGATGATCCAACTAGCTTAGTGGGCGTGTTGTCGCAGTACGCCAAAATTTATTTTATTTCCTTACTCGGTTTCAAAACTACAAATTAATGTAGAAGCGGTAAGTAAAGGTCGAACCCAAGAGGAACGGTGCTTAATCTAGTTGATTTTATCAATTAATATAGAAAAAGGGGGGGTTTTGTGATATTTGAATAAAAATAGAAAATCGAACGTTAAAATAAAAGATTGAAATAAAACAATTTTACAAAATATTTAGTTCTCGGGTTCGGTTGTGTCAACAACTTATATTTATCTTTCCCATGCAACGTGTTACTATTCCTTCTTCAATTTATCAAATCTCAATTAACCAAGAAGCTCTGATTAACGAATTCTTCCTTAAGTGTATTAAATTAAAGTGAGTTCTTTAACTTAACATCTAGCTATTGGATAACCCTAAACAAATTCTTACGATTTAATGCAAAGCTAGTGTGAAATGAACGAGAAGAATGAGTTGAATTAGATGAATAATTTCACAAACTCGAATTAATACATCTAAATTGATTTGTTAATAAATATGCACGATATTCATTTGCTACTTTGGATTGGAATCTAGTGATAATTACGGATCAAAAGTTCCAATCCTAGCAAGTAACTTGAATTTAAAGATTAATTGATTCAATTGGCCAAAGTGAATGCAATAATCAAATAAACTCAAAAACGGGTTTACAAGTATAACAAATCAACAAATTGAAGTAGAGGAATAGATAAAACATTACTAAAGAGTTAGAAAAGATAACCACATGTTAGTTGAACACAATGTCCCCCTCGAACTAGATAGAAAAGTCTAACTACTCATATTTGCGGGGTTTCATACTTTTTAGCGAGTGTTCGCTTTGTATCACCACGACTATATGATAGATTATACGCAAAATATAGAAAATAAGTAAATAAATGCTAAGAAATAAATAGAGAAATAAAAGGGAAAAGAGAAACTTATCGAAGAAATGATCCGCTAATCATATTCACAGCCGAAGTATCGTTGATCGATTGAAGCCTTTATTTCTTCCGCCGGAATATGAAAAAATAAGATCTTTCAAGCTAAAACTAAGAACAAATGAAGAAGAGAATTGTATTGAAGAGAAAGTTGGAGAGAACTACTAGCTAATTCTCTTCCACTAAGTTGTGCATTTCCTTCCTTACAAATGCCTCTATTTATAGGCAAAATTTCACAATAAAACATAATAAAAAATTGTACAACTACTCCATTATGATTCCACTAATTGGTAACCACCAAATCATGACCTTAAATTGCTCCATTAGTTCAAATATTGTATCATGGTATAGGTAAGCATTTTGGCTGAATTGTGCAATTGGAATTTCCTTTTTTTTGATATTTTAATAGAACGTTATGAATTTTCTACCAAAACATGGCCCAAGAAATCCTCCATTCACATCACTCTCGGTTTTTCCCATTTTTGACCATGATATGATCCGAATCATTTGAAGAGGTCAACATCAAAGTTGTAGCCCTCTGAGTGTCCTTTCCAACAATATAAAGTGTAGGTCAATCCGAATTTTGTAGCAAACGTTATGGTCAAATTACTGAACTGCGGCAGTAAATTCGAGCTGCTGATTTTTTACGCTTTGTCATTTCTCTTCAAATGGCCATAACTTTCACTAGGAAACTCCGATTTGGGATCCGACAAACATGTGGAAATCCTCTTTTGATATTATTTGATATTGGCACAAGAAAAATTGTTTGTGGAAATCCTCTTTTGATATTCTTTGATATTGGCACAAGAAAAATTGTAAAAACAACTTTTCATAAAATTGCATCGGAGGCCCTCCATCTTTGAATTTGCTTGCATTTGGTCCCAAATTCCATTTTCATTCGATTTTCATCCATTTTGACTCCTTTTGATTCTTTGTGACCCTAAACACCACAATAAAGGAAAAACACATAAAACGAAACATACAACACTAATAAAATACACAAATACATAAAATAGAAGAGTTATTTAAGTGCTTTTCGAGCACTTATCACTTAGTTACCTTGAAGAAGTGATCAAATGGCTTATGAGGGAGTTTGGGGGGTCTAGGGGTCGAATGGTGTAGAAAAATACCAAGAAAATGGTCAGAATTGACTAAATACATCATTCTGCCAACTTAAAATTACAGTCGTAACTAATACACTTACGGCCGTAAATCCCAAATTACGGCTGTAACCGTAACATTTACAGCCGTAACTGATATCATACGGCCGTATCCCAGCACTCATACGGCCATACAGAAGTTTCTGTAAATCCAGTCTATCTTCTTACTAATATTACGGTCGTAAGTCTCATAATTACGGCCGTAACTCAGGTTATACGGCCGTACCTTGACGGTATACGGCCATCATAAACTCTCTGCATCTTTTGGCATATTTCACTGTTATACAATTACGATCGTAAAAAGAACCATTACGGCCGTAAAACCACAATTACGGTCGTAACTCATAACCTTACGGCCGTAAATCCAAATTTCTTGCATTTTCCTCCCGATTTACACTAAATGGCCATAACCCTTTCAATAACTTCATAGAATACTTATAGACACATCCAACCACATTGAACACGTACTCAACATCAACATCACATCATCATTATAGTAAAGTCGTAGGGAAAACGAATGGTGTGTCACATCTTGGATCAAGTCAGGGCAACTTGGAGATATGCTGGACTAAAATCCACAGTTTGTTTAAGACGTCACACATTGCTATCAAGCAGTCTTTTGAGAAGAGCATGCATACAGTCCAACATACTCATAAGATACCCATGTTTAGATTTCTACGAGGTATGATTTCATTGACTGCTATGGATAAGATATTAGAAGAAATGAAGGAAATAGATAGGGTTGGAATTGATCCTTTGATTTGTGGATGCACATTGAGGAAGTCTTGTGGTTTGCCCTGTGCACACAAGCTTGCCGAGTGGCAAAATGGGAACATGCCAATTCCTTTAGATGAAATTGATAGTTTTTGGAGAAAATTAGATATGGAACCATGTATGGGAGGTGATGTTAGTGTTGGAGATGATATTCACACTCGTCTGGACCATGCTTTTGTAGAGTTTGCAAATGTATTTTCAGCGATGAATGAAACAGAAAAGGTGTTCATGTTGAGGAGGTTGACCGAGATTACTAAGCCAGCTACAACATCGTTGCTCGAACCTGTAGTAAAGACTAGCACCCGCGGTCGACCTGCTAAAGGTAAAGGAAAATCAAGAAACAACAAATCAACAAAGCGTGATTCAAGTGCCTTTGAATATGTCGAGTCAATCGAGGATAGTTGTTCACCGCTGTTGTCCACCACGTTGGGTAGGCATAAACAAAAAGACGTATTGGATAATTTTTATTGAAAGTGTAGGCATTTTTACATACTTGATTGTGACATCTCACTTTTGATCAGGTTATTCGTCGCCCTACACAGACCCGTATTGCCATTGCATACATCGATCAGCTACTATACTTTCTCCGGGAGCACGTCACTAGCACCGAGGATGTAGTGGCTGATGGTCACTGTGGTTTTCGTGCAGTTGCTGCACTTCTTGGTTTTGGGGAAAATGCATGGTTTAGAGTTCGGCATGACCTTCTCGAGGAGCTCCAGACCTTCAAAGAACTATACAAAGATGTGTTTATTGAAAATGGAGATGTGGAGAAGCAATTGTATTTGTTGAATTGTTTTGGGCCGTCGGCACATGTGAATCGCTGGATGAGCTTGCCAGATACGAGCTACCTGATTGCTTCGAAATATAATGTTGCCCTCGTCTCTTTATCTGATTGTTTATGCTATACGTTTTTGCCCCTACGGACCCCCGTTGATGGTCCTCATAAATGTATTTGCATCGGATTTGTAAATCATAATCATTTCATTCAGGTATGTTTACTTCTATTTCAATAACATATTCTTGATACTTTATTATATGACTAAATAAATATTTGCAGGTCTTTATGCGTGAGGGACACCCGATACCTCCTATTATGAACAGGTGGCACTCACGACATCATCATTGTGCAGCTACCTGAGCCATGATATATGAGGAACAACTTGCACTGTATGATCATATTGCTGGAAATAATAGCCGAATTGGTAGCGTTGAGACGATTACACCTGACCAATAATGTTGAGTTTGTATTGAAAATTTATATATTATTCGGCAGAAGTTTATTAACTGATGAAGTAGCTAGTACGTCGACGGATATTTGTTGAATCGATTGGCTAAATTTCAAGTTTTGTATCTATTCGCCCTAAGATTTCAATTTTTTCTCTTTTTCTTTTTTCCACTTCATTTGCCAAGATTTCATAGTTGTAGTTGATATAATTGTCTATGCATAATAATCACATCTTTATTCTAGGGGCTTTATGGAGGAACTTCATTTGATACGATACCCTAATTTTTTCACTTCAATTCCAGGGGCTTCAATTTTTTTTTTCTTTTTTCACTTCATTTGCTAGTATGCATTTTGACCAATAATATACACATGAACAAAGGTTATATACTCACGGCGTCATAAGTGAAGATGATTGTTCCAATATATTACAATATATAGAAAAGATAGAAAAATATAAGCGATTATTTGTACATGATACATAACTCCTTCGCTAAATGAAATATAAAACATGCAGGAAATGTTGAAAAACATATATCAGTAGATAAATATCACACAGAAATCATCGTCGTCGATGTCTACTAGGGGGGTCCTTCGATGATTGTCCCTAATCGCCGCCGAGCTGGTCTAATATCGATCGCTGATACTCGGCCCAATGTAAGTCCTCGCAGTGTAAGATATGCATCCTGGACACCATTCAGTAGAGCATACATGCTAAAATCCACAATACCCGAATCCCACCCCGGAACAAATTCCTCGAGAATGTCCACAGTAGCCATATTTCTATCTACTATATCAACAGTGTCTACATTACTTCTGCCACCCCGATATGCAGACCGAAACTCTGGATTTTGCACAAAGCGATGAGAAATCAGATTGTACTAGTGCAAATAATTATCTACACATTCCCACATAGGACTGGCCGCATCACCACGACGAGCATGAGACAAAACATGACTGTCCCACATTTCAAACATACGTCCAAATGTTTCAGCTGCCTCGGGTCCTCTAACCAGATCAGGATCAACGGGATCCTGTGGGATTGTTTGTTTATGCCCAAACTGTCTGAGCACCCTATCTGGATAGTAAGGCTCCACAATATTTAGAGACCTTATGCATCTGTAAAAAAAAGTAGCGGGAGAACGTGGAAAACGGAGTCTATATCGGGGATACGGATCCCATATTACCTACAACAAAATTAAATATAGCATATTACTCCACAGATTTACAACGAATTTATAGATAACATATTAAATAGTTTTACCTTACCTCATTTACAGTCAATGCATCTAACCTCTCCCTATATGATTTAAGAATATCCAAACTCGGGGCAGGGGGTCGTGTCTGTTTCCACCTCAGTGCAAGTGGTTCACCGTCCGCGTATGACACGTTATGTGGAGGCCTAAATTGTGGAAAGTGTTCGTATATCCATGCCTGTGGTCATTTAAAAAACCATCCATTACAGGTCACATTTAAATCAAGAAAAATATAAAATCAAATAATCAGTTAACTACGAAAAATATATACCTCCAACAAGGTGAAATAACCTGCCATCTGTACAATGTTTGCCCTCGATGCTAGCCCCAATTGTTTATATAAATAGGCTAGAGCAGCAGTTCCCCAAGCAAAAAGATGCACCCCATTAAGATTCTCTAGAAAATGCAGATTGAAAGGTGAAACTCTATCCCCAGTCTTGTCCACGAATAATGGTCACCCCAAAATGTACAACAGATAGGCTCGAGCTGCATATATTCCACGATTGTCATTTGTAGTACAACCCTCGAAAGTAGAGCGTAACCACTACACCTTTATTTTCTCACCCCTTGCACCACTAAATGCAGCATCGGCCTCTTGCGTGGATACTCCCAATAATCTTCGAACCAAGTCCGTACTATTAATAGTAGCAGCACTATCCGTGAGCTCCAATAGAGGACCAGTGATTGGTAAGTTAAGAATGCACCGCATGTCATCTAATGTTATTGTCATTTCCCCAAATGGCATGTGAAATGTGTTAGTCTCAGGGTGCCATCTCTCTACAAATGCAGCTATCAAATTCTTATTTGGTGAGTGATATGATATACGCTGTAACTTATGAATCCGCGAATCTGAAAAAAGATTCATCCATTGCTCTTGCGTTTCGGACTCCAATTTCCACATGAGTAGCTCTTGTGTATGACATTTCATACGAAGCACACCTCTTTCATTACCCAACCAAACTTCAGTCGCCACATGAGTTGATACGATACGGGCCGCGCTCGACTCGAATCGATCCTCGCGGAATGAATACAACGCCAGAAAAGCCCAAATATCCGGTAGAACGATCGGAAAACCCGGAAATCCCTCGACCGACGACGTAGCAACAAAGGGTATATCGAACCCTTCACCTCAAACGGTGCGGAAATCGAAGAAGGAACGGGGTTGAGTGCCACGCGAGTCGATCACACTCATGATAAGCTCGGGGTTGTGTTTAACAAGCCCAAACACGGGGGACGAGGTGGGGAGAAAGCTCGACCCGAACAATGGCTTTCAAGCTCATCATCTTCATACAAGCTCAAAAGTCCCTTTACAAATGGTAGAGATGAGGTTGATATACTTCATCTCCAAGTTACAAATCCACTTGGCAAGTTTACAAGCTATACATGTGATAAAAATAATGATAAAAAACTAAAATATCAGGCAAAAAGGTCAAAACTTGTCTTCTGCCGACCTTTGATACGGCCGTATGGCATATCTGATACGCCCGTATCAAGCATTCTGCCCCAAAACTGCAAAAACGCTGATTTTGGGTCATACGGCCATATCGAATTGTCGTACGGCCGTACGGCACATTCTGCTCGAATTTTCAGCACTGGCAGTCTTCAGTGTTTTGGTCATATCTTTTGATCCCGACATCGGATTGGGTCGATTAAAATTGCATTGGACCCTAGACTCAAGGATCTACAAACTTCAGAAGACTTCAACTTCAAAATCCCGGTCGTATCAAAGTTGTGTAGCTTTGAACCCGGTCGAACATCCCAATTTGAGTGGAATCTCTTCATTTCTGCGCCAATTAGCTTGAAGTTGATTTTCACTTGGCCTAAACAATGCTCCAAGCTTCCGTGTCGTGCATGGGGCACCCAGGGGCCATCTAGGATCATATCATCCCCTCCCTCTTCAAGATGATTCGTCCCGAATCAACAGAGGCATACTTGACAAAGTCGTTCCGGGGTGATACAATACTTCAATGCTTAGGTTTTGTTGCTTGAATTTCCATTCCATTTGTCTCCCGGGTCGAATGGGAAAGAATGGTCAACTTCAAGGATGAAGCACGTGACCAGCTTGTGGAGTGAAGGAAATTCTTCAAGAAGTAGGTGACACCCAAACTTGGCAAAGATGAAGGAAAATAGAATTCTTCTCGTTCGGCCGGCATCAACCTGAAAAAGAAAGATAATAAAATTGGGGTGGGGTATGTTAGAGGTGTGAGATACAAGGAAGGGTTCCTCATACTCATGCTCGATAGTCTCCTCGACCACCCTCTTCTCAATTGGCATCCCACTTTCTTTCACTTCAATTTCATTATTCATTCCTCCACTCTCCATTTTCTCTTTCTTCGGGGCAACGTTATGGATTTCAACATGTTCATCCACAACTACAACCTCTAGCTCCTCTTCGACTTGCTCCACCGAGCACTCCACTCTTTTATCCTCCTCAAGATCAATTGGATGTTGAGGATCAACAACCAATTCCAACGACTCCCTTTCAATGGATTCCCCAGTCTCCTTCTCAACTACCTTTGGACAATGTGGACAAGGAGAATCAACAACCACTTCAACATTTGCATTGCTCTTTCCCAATGCAATTTGTGCCTTCTTCCGCTCTTCAGCTCTTTTCTTTCTCTCCTCTCTTCTCGCATCGGCCTCATCCTTTAGCTTCATTTGATCTATATGTACTTGTTCCGGAGATAACGGTTCAAGTATAATTGAATTCCCGTTCAACTTGAAGCTAAAACGATTTCTAAAACCATCATGCAATACCTTCTTATCATGTTGCCACGGTCTTCCCAACCAAACGTGGGTAATATGCATAGGTACTACACCACAAAGCAACTCATCCATATAAGATCCGATCGAGAATGGCACTAGTACTTGCTTGTTAACCTTAACATTTCCCGAATCATTAAACCATTGCATGTGATATGGTTTCGGGTGTTTACTCATATGCAATCCCAACTTCTCAACAAGCACAAGACTAGCTAAATTTCTACAACTTCCCCCATCGATAATAACACTAGAAGGCGTACCTTTCACCAAGCAACGGGTATAGAAAAGATTCTCTCGTTGTGAATTCGACTCATCCTCCTTTGCTTGAGTACCAATGGCATGCCTTACTATCAACGCTTTGGGAATTGTCGTAGAACTTTTGTCAACAACCTCCAACTCGTCTTCCTCCTTGGTTGAAGACTCCTCTTTCACCATCTCCTTCTCGGGAACCATTTCTTCATTCTCCCATATCACCTTTGGTTTAGGGCATTCGGATGAAATAGAATCAACCCCGTGACATTTAGAATATAGCTTGTCTCGGGTTCGACTTGTCACTTCTCCAACTCTTCCTTTGCCCTTATCACTAAGCTCTTGTGATACTCGTGATGGTTCTCTCTCACTCTTCCAAGCCTTTCGATCAATCTCGGTGCCGGTCAATGTAGCTTGATCAAAGCCACTATGATTCTTGGTTTGGAATAGATTTGAACTTCTTTACTTAATTTGCTTCTCTACCTCCACTGCTTTGCAAACTAATTCCTCAAGATTCGAATAGTCTGGCAATTCAATGAAGTCGGCAATATCTCGATTCAATCCCGCCAAAAACCTAACCATAATAGCTTCTTCATCTTCAACAATATCGGCACGAGTCATCAATCTTTCCATTTCTTGGAAGTACTTCTCCACGGTTCATCCACCCTGCGTTAGGTTTTGTACACTCCGATACAAATCCCTATAAAAATGCGATGGGACGAATCTCTTTCTCATCAACTTTCGCAAGCAATCCCAAGTGTCAACGGGTTCCTCTAAATTTCTTCGCCTAGCAAGGGTGGTTTGCTTCCACCAACATAGGGCTTGATCCGTGAACTCCTTGACCAACAATGGGACCTTCTTCGTCTCCCGGATTTTATGAGTTTGGAACATGAGATCCACTCGGCTTTCCCAATCTAGGTAGACATCCGGATTGGCTCTTCCTTGAAATGAAGGTACGTCAATGTCCGCATTCTTCGCATCCCCTTCATACTCACTTTGCCTCCGTTGTTCCTCTTTCTACCCCTTGAATCTCTCTATTCCCATCCTCATATTTTCCATCTCCAACACTATTACCCAAGACTTGTCTTACTATACACGCAAGCAACGAATCGTTGAACACATTCCTTCAACTTTTGACTCAAACGATACTCCAGTGTGATCTTAGAATTGTGAAAGTCTTCCAAAGTCATAGCTTTTGGACGATGTCTATCATTGACTTCCATTTCCAGCATTGTGTTCTCAATTCAAAGTAAGAATCTAAACTATAAATTACAACTCAAACACAATGACACTACTACGAAACAAACTCAACAACAAATTAACGCAACTTAACTAACACCTACAAACTTGAAACCCTAACAATGTAACTCAACCCTAAAAGTTACAACTCACACTACTAGGATAACAACACAAACAATTAAAACTAAGTGTAGCCAAGAAACTCAAATAACACTCGTTCACACAACATTGGAGCCATAATTTTTCTTTTTTTTTTTTTTGTATTTTCGGCCCTATTTTTTTTTTCACAACATATACTCACAAACACGACAACAACACAATACTAGAAAATAAATGGATTCTGAGCACAAAATTAATTTTCACACAGAACACCAAGAACACACACTAAATCCTACAATTCTAGAAACCAAAAATCGATAATCTAAACCGATAAAAAAACCAACAACAACAATCTAAGAACTATTAATAAAGGATAGATACCAGATAATTGGATTCGGGCTCTGATACCAACTGATACGATACGGGCCGCGCTCGACTCGAATCGATCCTCGCGGAATGAATACAACGCCAGAAAAGCCCAAATATCCGGTAGAACGATCGGAAAACCCGGAAATCCCTTGACCGACGACGTAGCAACAAAGGGTATATCGAACCCTTCACCTCAAACGGTGCGCAAATCGAAGAAGGAACGGGGTTGAGCGCCACGCGAGTCGATCACACTCACGATAAGCTCGGGGTTGTGTTTAACAAGCCCAAACACGGGGGACGAGGTGGGGAGAAAGCTCGACCCGAACAATGGCTTTCAAGCTCATCATCTTCATACAAGCTCAAAAGTCCCTTTACAAATGGTAGAGATGAGGTTGATATACTTCATCTCCAAGTTACAAAGCCACTTGGCAAGTTTACAAGCTATACATGTGATAAAAATAATGATAAAAAACTAAAATATCAAGCAAAAAGGTCAAAACTTGTCTTCTGTCGACCTTTGATACAGCCGTATGGCATATCTGATACGTCCGTATCAAGCATTCTGCCCCAAAACTGCAAAAACACTGATTTTGGGTCATACGGCCGTATCGAATTGTCGTACGGCCGTACGGCACATTCTGCTCGAATTTTCAGCACTGGCAGTCTTCAGTGTTTTGGTCATATCTTTTGATCCCGACGTCGGATTGGGTCGATTCAAATTGCATTGGATCCTAGACTCACGGATCTACAAATCTTCAGAAGACTTCAACTTCAAAATCCCGGTCGTATCAAAGTTGTGTAGCTTTGAACCCGGTCGAACATCCCAATTTGAGTGAAATCTCTTCATTTCTGCGCCAATTAGCTTGAAGTTGATTTTCACTTGGCCTAAACAATGCTCCAAGCTTCCGTGTCGTGCATGGGGCACCCAGGGGCCATCTAGGATCATATCATGAGTTTTATAGGTTGACAAAACACATGGATCGCTAGGGCCTCGGGGAAATGATTGATCATTTTCATCTTCATTATCTCAATCGTCTCCACCTTCATCATTTCTAGCTTCGCCGTCATCATCTTTGCCTTCCGCTCCATCATCTTCGCCACTTTCATTTGGTGTTTGAATATCTATAACCACATTTTCATCGGGGTTTACTTGAATTTATTCATCTTGTGCTGGAATGTCATGATGCATGTCTGGTGGTATTTCAACAGGATTCAGAAGAGCCAATTCTTCCTGACGACGCATCCTCTCAGAAGCAGTCGGTCGTTTACGGAAATAAGTTTGAACTGCAACACATAATAAAAGCCTACTAATTACATCAACAATACTTATTTTACTAAAATCTTATATCTAACTAATAATAAACCATTCTATCAGATTATTAAAATGTGACTGAGAAAGAAGAAAGAAAAAAAAGGGGTTGTTCGTCCCCTTGGGGATGAACACCCAGTGTGGGTGTTCGTCCCCGAGTGGACGAACCGCCATTGGGGTGGTCGTCCCCTTGGGGACGAACACGGGACAAACATGCCTGTGTTCAACCCTGGCACGAAAAATTGAACGAAAACTCAGGCAACTCATGGCAAGATCTATAATTTTGACATCAAATTAAATATATACATTTCTAAATTAAAATTAAATATACCATTATGCGAAGACATGGTTGATGTTGCCCGACTTTGCGAAAATTTGGTGTTACTTGACTTTTGCTTCAATGCTAGAAAATAAGAAGAAGTAATTGTTAGAAGAAATATGAGAGAAAGAAGAAAAGAAGGAGAGAAAGAAAGAGTAACCTGAGAGAGCGAGTTAGCTGAGAGAGATGGAAGAAGCTGTGGAATGTATCAGCAACAAAGACAATGGAAGGATGCGTTTTTTTAGGGTAAGGGGTAAATTTGGGATAGGTGGGTGTATAAAGTAATTGGTATGAATTTATGGTGGGTGTATTTAGTAAGTTGGGTGTATAAAGTAAATGAATGCGTGTGTTTAGCCACAGCCATAAAAAACCTAACTTCTTTTATGTTGTAACTCTTAGATAAACACTTGTTCTACTCTTTGGCTCTTTGCACATGAATTAATGAAATACTGAATATAAATGAATGGCATAAAGATCATGATTAGAAGTTAGGATGATAGTAATCAATGGTGAAATCATGATTGACCGGGTTTAATTTAATTTTGTTGGGTTTTGGATTTAACTAGGTCATTTGAGAAGTGGATACGGGAGAATGGATTACAAAAATTGTCATTTTTAAGTTTGCCAGTTTCAAGCGGGTTGGAATATTTTAAATCTAAACCAAATCATTTTAAAGCGGTTCGGTTTGGGTCAAAATCAAATCGTTGACGGGTTCACATGGACCCAAACCAATGGTTTCGAAATTGCGGGTTGGGTTTGGTTTGAGTGTTTGGCAGTCTAAACTTAATAGCCTTCTTTCCTTGATTGCTGAAAACAATAATGCTCATGGTATCTACACAGCTCAATGTTCAATTGACGACTAGCTTGTGTTAAACCAAACAAATAATGTTTCAATCTACATACCTGCCCTTGTTTAGCCTTGACATAACCCTCAGGATGCCTTTTATAAACTTGTTCATCCAAATAGACATGTAAAAAGACATTATTGATGTTTACGGCAATGAAGCTCTAATAGTAACATGTTTGGCCACTGGCGAAAAGCTCTCTAAGTAATCAACTTCTAGAACTTGATTGAATCCCCTTGCAACCAAACGAGCTTTACATATATCCAATGTTCCATCAGGTTTCATCTTTACCTTAAAAACCCATGTTGATCCTACCGGCCCATCCCTCGTACAACATCCACTATATCCCATATTTCGTTTTCTCTAATGCTTTCTGGTTTAGACTTCATTGCCTGCACCCATTCTGACCAAGTGTAAAGGGTTAGGCTCCTGAATAGTATCTTCATTGACTAAAAAGGCCCAGTAACCGGGATTGATGCAGGAGTTAATTTTGTAGCGGTATGTGGTGCATGGTTGTTCGGAATACCATGTGCAGGGGTCATCATTATGATGACTATTAAAAGGATCTTCATTATTAATTTATGGTAAGTATAGATGAAGCAGGGTTATGAACATTAAGAGCTGGAATTTGAATGTGAGTGATTTTTAAGGATTGATTTTTTTTAAAATGGATTTTTATGTAAAAGAAGAGACATAATGAATGAAGTTGTATGGTGGAGATTTGTATAATATATGTAGGTTCGACGAGATATCTTGATGTGATTGGTTTGACCAAAAGAAATAATGGATAAAAATGAATTAAAAAAATGAAAAAAAATGGAGGCTACCACGGCTTAAAGGGCATACTTGTTCAAAAAATATTACATCTCTAGAAATAAGTATTTGTCTTAAGTTTACATCAAACACTTTGAAACCTTTTTGTCCAGTATTGAAACCCAAAAAGACAAATATACTTCTACCTCTGGACTCAAAATATTCAAACTTCTTTCATTCAAGATTTCTGATGTAGGATATGCCTTTTTCAAGTGAAAGCATTGAGAGTCTTGATTTCCAAACTCACAGTCATTATCACTCCTAATACATTTGATGGGTTATAAAAATTGTATTTTGTTTCTGAGCAAAAGAGTCTAGACTGCCCTAGCCTGCATAAATCTATTGGAAATTTATTTCCAATAATAATTTATGGGCAGCATATTAATATTAATTATATCAGTTATTCAATTTAAATAGGCTAAATTAAATGATCTAATTAAGAAAAGCTTATAGACTATAGAATTTGATGTGGACCGAATAAGTAAAGACCAATAAAAGTCTGATTGAGTCTTTATGGGAAACTCTAATTAGTCCCTATATAAAGACACTATAGGTCATGGTCCCCCAATATACCAAACCACATGCAATTTCTGTTCTCCCCATGTGGAAAGAAACGTCAGGTCCCATATTCGGAATAAGGAGATTTGGTTGAGGAAGGCCATTACACCACTATCTAATTTTGTTTTGCAGTCGTTCTAATCAGGATTTCCGCATCAAGTTTGACGATTGCCACTATAGATCCAGGTATGTTTTACAATTACTACCTCTGTCCCAAAATTATAGCCCTTTTCTTATCTGCATACGGATTAAGAAAAATACAATTAATAGCATTGGAAAAGTACAATTCAAAATTATTTTCCTAATATACCATCTCATTTATTAGATATTTTCTTTCAAATACTCTATTTTGATGATATTAATGTATATTAAATGAGAGCATAAAAGACATAATATTTTAACTATATCTTTAAAAGAAATGTGGCCTATATTTTGGGACGGACGAAAAAGGAATAGTGGACTATATTTTTGGGACGGAGGTAGTAATAATCTCGATAATTTGACATGATAATGATCTTGGGTGATTTAATTACATGTGTAATTAAATATTAAAGATTATTCTAACAAATAGTCTCAGAGCGGTCATCGTTGTTAGATTATTGGGGATTAAATTAAAGTTTTTCGTGTTGAATATATACATGAGTATTCGATTACATGCAATATAATTTGTGAACCTACCTTGAAAATTGCGCATATATGCAAACAGTAATCAATCAATTAATATGGTCTGCAAATTCACGTGGCCGGATGATACATTGATTCTCTAAAATCAATTGCTCACTAACGAGTATATGAATGGGGCCCAATGGATTGACGTTTGGGTAAATTATGTGTGAAATAGACATACATACGTAGTATACGTGTATTGAAGTTTTATTTCCAAACCTATATATATACAGACGTGGTTATTGCCTTGGAACTCGCAATCTATTAAGGCATTGAATTGAATTCCATTCGAATTTGAGATTGTTTGCTTCTATGCGTGTATGTATATCTTGTTCGTGCGTTCATGTATATACACATCGCCATGCGTGAATCTCTTAATCGTGTATTGGGACCTCGATTTAATTTAGGCATTGAGTTAATTACAGAGCTTAATTATTGCACTCGATTTCTTTTTTTTTTTTTTTTTTCTGCACCTGCCGAGGCCGGTGCAGGGTTCTGAGGTGGCCGTCTGACCCCTTAAGAGCTGGGGGTTGGCGACAACACCGGTGGGTGGCTAGGATTCTACCCTAGTTGCCGATTTTTTCTCTTTTTTAAGCAGGGACTTTCTTCGAAAATTTGATGAGTCAAGGGACCTCTTTGCAATTTTCGTATTTTTTGCCTTATTTGCATCTCAAGTCCCTCTACAGTTTTTGCTATTAAAACTAAGGCCATCTTTTCAAGTTTTATCAAATTCGGTCCATATATTTTTTGGATTTTTCCAAAATTAAGGCCTTAAAGCATTAAATTTTCATGTTTAAGCCCTTAAAGTTTGAGATTTTAAAATCTCAAGTCATTAAAGTTTTCAAAATTAATAAATGGTCCAATAAAGTCTTGATTTTTTACATTCTTAGTCGTTATAGCTTGGACTTTCAATTATCAAGCGACTAAAGTATTTAATTTTTGAAAAACTTGGCCCTTGAAGTTTTGTTTTAATCAAGACTCAGATCCTTGAAGTTTTTTTTTTTTTGGAATTTTTTAAAATCTTTTGGCTATTAAAATTTTGAGAATTGAATCTTAGTTCTTAAAGTTTTTACGAGATTTTAATCACAAATTTTGTGATTTTAAATCGAAAATCCTTCAAAAGGTTTTAAAATTCTCTATTTTTATCTAAAGTTTTGGATCTAAGATTTGATTCTTAAGGGTTAATTCTTAAATTTGGGTCTCGTAAAGTTTTTGAAGTTTGAAATTGGACCAATAAAGCTTAAAATGGCCTCTAAAGTTTAAATTCTCGGGTTTGATCCTCCACATGTTTTGGTTTTGAGATTAGATCCATAAGGTTTTGGAT
The DNA here is from genome assembly GCA_018223645.1 of Jasminum sambac. Taxonomy (NCBI): domain Eukaryota; kingdom Viridiplantae; phylum Streptophyta; class Magnoliopsida; order Lamiales; family Oleaceae; genus Jasminum; species Jasminum sambac. The sequence continues at coordinate 8,782,787 of CP073644.1, read as the reverse complement.
ATTAAATCTCGACTTATAAATTATAAGATTCAAATATCGGCCCCAAAATCTTGGATCTTGAAATTCAGCCCCATAATATTTTATAATCCTTCAATTAGATTTGTCTTATATCTCGAAATAAATTAATTGAAGCGACAAGTTGCCAAAGTAACCTCTGTTGTGGATTTAGTTGTTTTGAGATATTAAGATGTTTGTATCTATTATTTATGCAAATAGTTTTCGGCCCAAAGGAAGGTCACTATTTGGCCAAATGATAGACGCACTTGCGGTAATAAGTATATGATAATCATCAACCCTAATTTTTTGTCAATTCATTGACTTGATCGTTCTAATTTCAAAATGACTAGATCGAAACGGCATGTTGCCAAAGTGACCTCTGTCATGTAGATTTTTTTATTTTGGAATATTGAGATACACGTGAATATTGTTTATGCAAACAATGATCGCCCCAAAGGAAGATTATTGTTTGGCCAAATAACAAACACACTAAGGTTGGGTTAAATCTTCAATTATCATGTGGACAGTACGTCGATTTAAAGGAAGACTTATTGTTTGATAGATTTTTATTATCAATATTTGATTACTACACGGAGAGTACCACTTGCAATTAGTTTATCCGTCAAAAGACGAGGAATTAATGTTGTGCTAGGTATCTTATAATGGGGCCACTATTGTCATCATTCATGTTATATTATAACATGATTATTCCTTTGAGCTTATAATCTACCATATTCTCATTAAATATTCATCATGATCTACCATAGAAATCTAGCTTGTGTGCTATGTGATATTAAGAATTAAAGAATCCTGGGGCATTTAATTTTTGAGGAGTTAATCAAAGGTTAAAGGTTTACAAGTTTTGTGAGTCGTTAAAGTCTGCCCTCTTTCGAATGGAAAATACAAATTACCTTGAGGATGTTGAGTTTGGAGAGGAGATAATGTTACATATTGTCTTTGAATGGGAATTTGTCCCGATTCATGTCACTACTCTTGACAACGATTATGTACATTGTTCGAGATGCACATTCGGTTTATTAAGACAATATTAAAGCTTCCCACATGAATAAAGACATTGGTCGTAAAGGACAAGCTCAACGACCTCAAGAACAGATGCCATTAAAGATGAGATAAAATCTATAAAACCAATAACATTAAGATCTCATCGAATTGCCTGAAGGTTTAGAGCTGATTGGTTGCGAATTAATATTTAATATTAAAAGGCGTTAAAGGGGCAATATTGAGAGATATAAAGCTCATTTTATTGTTAAGGATTTTATTGAGGCACATATCTTAAAGAGTGTTTCTATTTGGCTTACTAAAAAGTTCTTTAAGGATTATAATGGCACTTGTGGGTTATAGCTCACTTCGAGTTACATCAGCTGGATGGTAAGACTGTGCAATTGAGCTTTGACATTTGGTGAGTCAAAGACAATAGTGTGCAACCTAAGGAATTCCATCCACAACCCCAAACAGGTTTCCTATTACTAGTATCACAAATTTCATCCAATTATTATCTCTTTTGGATGAGAGATAAATTCAATTGACGATTTTGTGAATCTCAAGTTCAGTGGGAGTATATATATCTCTCTAGTATTATATGTTGATAAAATTTTCTAACAGTAATATTGTTGCAAGAAAATAAGAAAGTTTGAATTAAAATTTCATTGTTATAAAGAGATTCGATATGAAAGATTATATACTAAGAGATATTTCCAATATTAAGGGAAATAAGTTCAGCCTCAACAGTTCCCAAGATTGAATTTGGACCATAATGATTACAAATGATTCTTCACGTGTTGGTTTGGAGAGTCTTGTATATACTCACGTATGTAAGCATTTGGATTTGGTTTTCATAGTAAGGATGGAAGATATTCGAATGACTCTAGCATGGATTTATCCAATAGAGTTATATAGTTTTTGTGGAGAACATATGATTATGTGCTCACTTATTTAGAGATCATTACATATTCAAAGAAATTAGGTGTCTATTGAGCATAAGGGCGCAAACTCCATATTGTGGATCCACTCACCAAAGGTTTACTTACCTAAAGTATTCAGCAAGCACACTGCTTATAAGGGTGTTGTACTTGGCGTTGAGCTGGTTAAGTGGGAGTTTGCATTTGGTGCTCTTGGGTAATAGACACAATTCTATTGTTACATTTTCTGCAGAGTAAAGTTCATGATTTTGTTGTTTATCTCTGAAATCCAGTCTTTCCAGTTGCAGTTTAGCATTAAGGTTGGAAAGGTTTATTATGATCTCATAAAGAATAAAGTTCGATCAGTTGGAAACAGGCATGTGTGAGATCACATTACATGTAATTTCTATGCTACTTATCCACATTCGATCTATGTCATCATCAAGTATGCTAGTATGGTGATTGTCGTGGTTTGTTCACAGTGATATTGTGATGAAAGCTGCGATAGTTCCATCGCTAATGTATGAGATGGACCAGATTGTTTAAAAAATATTTTAAGATGAATAACATACATTTGCGACCTAAAGATTTTATTGATATAATTGTTTAAGTGTAATATGCAACCCAAGTGGGAGATTGTTGGAAATGTATTTCCAATAATAATTTATGGGCAGCATATTAATATTAATTATATCAGTTATTCAATTTAAATAGGCTAAATTAAGTGGTCTAATTAAGAAAAGCCTATAGACTATAGAATTTGATGTGGGTCGAATAAGTAGAAACCAATAAGGGTCTGGTTGAGTTTTTATGGGAGACTCCAATTAGTCCCTATATATAGACACCTCTGATCATGGTTCCCGAGACACCAAATCGCATACAATTTCTCTTCTCCCCATATAGAAGGAAACATCAGGTCCCATATTCGGAATAAAGAGATTTGATTGAGGAAGACCATAGCACCACCATCTAATTATTTGTTCATGCAATCGTTTTAATCGATTTCCCGCATAAAGTTTAACGATTGCCACTATAGATCCAGGTATGTCTTACGTTTATTAATCTCGATAATTTGACATGATAGATCTTGGTGATTTAATTACGGCTTGTAATTAAATATTAAAGATTATTCTAACATCATCTACCAAACTGAACATGTAATAAGCACCAGTAATAATCATCTCCCCATTTAGAGACCTTTGTTTGTAAGGTTCCCACAAGTCCATATGTACACTTTCCAAGGTATCTTGGGTTTGAATAGAGCTCATTGAGTAGCGTAATTACAGTCTTGTATCATTTTTAAATGCTGTAATATTTTAGTAGAGGCATTTCCTGGACTGTTTTGGCAAATGGTAGTATCTTCCTTGGTTTTATTACAGAAATTAGGAGAATCAATATTAAGGGAAAATGAATTATTCAAAGTCAAAAGGGCTGTTTACAATGCATTGAATCAAACGTTTGAAGGAGTGGTTGTGAGAATGTGTCTTTTTAATAGAGATATGGTACTCTATAAAATTTTGAAACATTGTATAATTGTAAAAACATCTCAAAACACATCCTAGAAATCTAGGATCTGTTTTGAGATGTTTTTACAATTATACGATGTTTCAAAATTAATCTAGGATGTGTTTTGAGATATTTTTACAATTATACGATGTTTCTAAATTTTATAAAGTACCATATCTCTATTATCATTACTAACTTTTTCACTCGTGCGTTGTGGAGTCTAATTTTTCAACAAATAGCGGTTTTGATAAATGTAAATAGTATGATATTAGCACCATTAAAATAAATTGAATATCGGTTAGAGCACTAAACTTAATTAATACTAGTTGTTTCATCCGTACGGGAGACAAAATTTTCCAAAAATAGTGATTGTGATAAATGTTAATGAAGTAATGAAATAATTAATTGATGGTTAGTTATCAAATTGTACTATGCTCTGATCAAACATTTACACTCGTACGTTGAACAAGATGATAATTTGTGGTAGAGATTATGATAATACGTCACATTTTGTTCATTATAAGATTAAATCTACTAAATATAAATGTAAAATAAAATAACCGTAAATGGTAAGTTATCAAAATAATCACACTAAAAAATGCTACTAACATTCATAGAGCCTATTTTTTAAAAAATTATTCTACATTCTATTATATATGCAATTATAAATTTCGAGAAATATTAATTACACACCTGTGGGATGCAAGGCACTGACAATGAATACATTAATAAATTTTTAAAATTTCATTATGAAATATAATCAACATACAGATATATTATGGAAATGACAATGTTACGAGTAGGAAACTCAACAATGTTCCTGCATGCTATAAACACTTATCCTCGACACATCCTCCTAGGTCGAGCAATATGATATAAGAATTGCAACAGAATGGGAACTCCCATTCCTTTCACTGCCCCGCTAGAAAATTCTTGTCCTCGTCCATGCTCTATTGTGATCATTTAATCGGAAACTTTTATTTGTACTTTATTAATATATAATATTAATGACATCTAATTTTTTCCAATAATCACTTTCTAAAGATACTAAACACGTATATGAACATACTTGGCATAAACTCATCAATTTAACATATTTGATATATTAACATATTTTTTTAAACTCGTCAATTTAGATGTTTGATTTAAATAATTTAAATTATGTAAGATTATTAATGTGACTGATAAAAAAATCTCATATATATTGTGTTATTTTGATCAAATATTGGACGATTTGATATTAGATTTAAATTAATTTGGACAAGATAAATAAATTGAAATATATATGATTAATAATTAAAATAGATGATTTAATCAATGATTTTTAGAAATTCTAAACTAACAAAAATTGGTATAAATAAATAATTTAAAGTAGCTACAATTCTTAATATTTATTTAGGAGATAGAATCCTAAATAAATATTTTACATAGTTGAGAACCAATTGAAAAATTTTTGATTGAGACGTCAATTGTTTATCAAATAAGTAATTTATCAAATACGTAATTTAGGTATTTATTTACTTGTTAGCTCATTTAATCTTTATTGATTAAACATGTAATTTAGATATTTATTATTTACTTATAATGAAAATTAGACCTTTAAGTTAATATGAAATCAAATAATATAGAAGGTGGAATCCTACCGTATGTTTACATATATCCGAAAATAAAGCTTTTAGATTAAACCGGAATAGCATTTTAGATGTAATTTTTGAAATAAATTGATATCAAAATTAAATATAGATTGATTAATATTCAAGTCGATCATCATCACCATATAATTGACTAATACAACAAATCTACAAACTTATGATTAATTCAAATAAACGACTTACTGGGAAAAAAATATTATAAAAGATAAGGAAATTAAAATTGGCATGAAATTAATAATAAATTATGAAAGTCAAAGTCATAAATATAATCTGGATGACGTAATCGAAACATGACATCATTTAAATAAAACACAAAATGTATCCATAACAACAAATTCATATATCATTGGTTCTATTCATATAGTGTATTTTAGTCCGCTCTATATGGCTCTGTAAGTTGACCCTGTATTGGTGCATCGAGTTAAAAGGGGAGGTGGAATGTTATTTCAATGATATTATTAGGGTGTTAGGATGTGTGTTTTTATATGTTTTTATGTGATTTTATGTGATATAGGAGAGAGTAAGTGGAATTGAATGGTCGGAGATTTGTGTAGTACAGATAGGTCTCACCATATTTGTGTGTAAAAATGTGTAAAAATATATTAAGACTTATAGGAGAACACAAGCATATATTTGCTTATATATACACACACTTGCTTATATATACACGCATTTTTCTTTAATCATAGTTAACTTGGTTGGTATGATATTCTTATATGGTTTAAGAATTTCCAGTTTCTTGAGTAATTCTTCAAAAAGTTAACCAACTCATATTAACAATAATTGTGTTTGTTTTATTCTCAGTGTTTACAACATTTTGCAATTCTATAAATTTAGAACAAAATAGACAAATTCAACCATCACGTTGATACTATAAGCACATGCCAAGACATATAACTTCAATTTCCACGTATCAGTTGACCAAGATACCGCATCCTCAAAAAATGGAAGCCCACAAAGTTATATCCAATATAGAAATATGGTAAATGAAGCATTTGTCGAGGTTTTTTTGTAAGTTGAACTTACAATTCTTACTATTTAAACATTAATAATTACAGCTATATGCTACATCAAAAAATTCCATATAACAACTAAACCTAATCCTTTCATTTTGCAAGACTCTTAGATGTACATGTTTAATCACTAAGGATAAATATGAAAATCAAAAGTTTTCCCAAGATTTATACATTTGATATAGTTTAGATTAAGATTAGATAGTAGAATAAAATTGGGGTAATTGATAGAAATACAAACCAGATAATGATACAGGCATGGTGGCGAGTGAGTGTTAAGTTTCTAAACTATGTTAAAGTTTTATTTCAAAAAGAAAAAAGGAAAGAAAAGAAAAATAGATAAGAAAATGATTTGGTAGGAAAACAGTTAAACTTTAATGAATTGATTAAGTAATATTAATAAAAATATACAAAAATAAAACTAATTAAATTTTAAGTAATTATTATGGATATTAGTTGAGCAAAGTATGCGCAACATAGACTTCTAGAAAAATCACTAAGAATAAATATGGTGGCGACCGACATCTATCTTAGAGGAAACTAATGAATCAAATGTTAGGTAACTCAGAAAACATCAAGGACATCCAAAAAAACTGATTAGGGATCATATTTCATTTTCTTTTAGATTTTATGTTTGTAGAGTGACCGTCATGATATGTTGCAAAAAAAAAAAAGATTTGTAAAGTAATATAACATCTTAAATTACAATGAAAAATTATTAGTTAGATCGAGATAATTTTTAATAAAATATTAATTTTTAATAACAATATTAAATTACTTTGCAAATGAACATATCTTTTGGTGAATAGCTAAGCACTTGATATATTTATTCAAAAACCATTCACTATGAACGTTATTTTGTAACTGTGAATAATAATAATAATAATAATAATAATAATAATAATAAAATGAATACGATTTCACAAAAAAAATTGACAGGGCTTCCCCTAATACTACCCATGTGCAATGCATGAAAATTCTATCCATAAAAGTGATTTTGATTTAAGAAAAAGTGTGAAAAAAAAATTTATATAATCATGTCTAAGGGTTACAGGCATTTGACTCGGTTTAGAAATACTACCCCACCACTACGATCCCCAATTTGTGTTGAAAAAAATATTTGAATAAGTGTGAATGTCAAAATTGAAACATTAAAAACATACATAGCTAATTTAAAGTTTTAAAAACTTCTTTAAAGGCCGCATGTATATTGAATTGATATTGATTAATAATGAATATTATCCAACATTGGATATTTGAAAATGTTATAAAGTGACATGTTTAGAAAGCCTAAGGTCCAAAATGACAGTATAAAAACTCATTTTACGATCATTAAAACTTGTAATTTTTTAAATAAAAAATGAAGATATGATTAAATAATAATTTTATTAATTATTTTTCTTAGGTGGCTTATGAAGCACAATCCCATACAATTGAGAATCTTTAAAAGAAAGATAAAGAAAAAGTTTTAAAAAAAAGAAAAGAAAAGGATAATAATTAAACTAAACAAATGTGCATTAAAAAAAGTCTGTACTCTAACCTAATAACTAATTTAGATAAGAAACTTAATTCTCTAATACTTTGTTACTGAAATAAAAATAAAAAATATGTATAATATCTTCACTATATAAATTTTATTTAATTTCAAATTATTAAATTAAAAAGTTTTTAGTCAAAAAAGAATTCTAACAAAAAAGGAATTGAAAGAATCCTAGCAAAAAAACAAGGTTTGGAATCTTGATGATAAAGAAGATATATACAAATTTGTAGGTGATATATGTCTATTAATATAATTTTTTTAATGGAAATTGTTACGCATTAGGAAAAAAAATAAAAGGACAAAAAATGACTTGATTTTAGGCGGGAAACTAATTAAAAAATGAATTAAAAATTGAGAAAAAGCCGTCCTTTTCTTTAAAAAATAATATACAATATATATATCGATACAATGGAATTTTTAAATTTAATTTGTAGATTAAAATTAGAATAGGTCAAGTTATTCAAACTAGTGTTTCTACCCGTGCGTTGTAAGACATATATTTAAAATATAATTTAATTAGAATCCGTAGGTGTATTTTGTATTTTGCAAACTTTTTTTTTAAACGAATGAGGAAAGGAGGATAGTGATGAACGGTATTGGGTTTGTGATAAGGGAATGATGGGATCTGTGAAATCTAAATAGGTAAATATCAAGATTATTATCCTTTGCGTGGGCACATGATTTTTTTATTAATTATTTAATTCAAAAAATAAGTAGAATGAGCGGGAAAATATGCTAGTTTTATATATATATAGATTTTATTGATTTCAAGTGGTAGATTACTTAGTATAAGTAGATGTCTGATGTATAATTTCAAAATATTAGTTTTCAAACTGAGTGTAAAAGACAAATGAAAATTTGTAATCTTCACTTGTAGCTAATTAATGGTATTCATAATCTTACTAGCATTTTCACCCGTGAAACATGGAGACTAATTTTCAAATAAATAGTGATTTGATAAATGTTAATACTATGATATTAGCTCCAAATAAATTGAGTATCAGTCAGAGCACTAAACTTAATTAATATAAAATAATGAAAGAATTTTATAAAAATTTGGACAGGATTTTCCCTATATTAAATGGGCAACAATTTGTGATAGAGATTGTAATTATATAAATAAAAATAAAATAATATTAAATTAAATATTATAGTTTATCAAAATAATGACACTCAAAAACTCTACTACCATTCGTAAAGCTATAGTTTTTTACTTAAAATTACTCTATATTATATTATATTTAATTACAAATTCAGGAGACATGACCATCCGTGCGATGCATGGTATTAAGAATAAACATGTGAATAATGATTTTTAAAATTTTATTGTAAAATATCATCAATATATAGACAGACATATTATACAGTAAATAGCGGACAGGTTCGCCAAACCCCATCATCTTATTTCTCCCTCATTAACAAACACTTAGAGCTTGTTTGTTCGTTGTGAAATGTGTCAAATAAATGCCGCAAGTGTACGGGTCGAACAAGTAGTAAAATGGATTTTGAGTCCAAATATCGATCCCACAAGGACTTGATTTAACTACCAAAATTATCAATTTTATACTCTATTTGAAAAGACAATTCGAATGCTGTTTTTTTTTTTCAATGGAAATAAAGTCTTACTAAATAAATATAAAAACTAAATAATATCTAAATAACAAGAAGTAATATTTGCGAAATATAAATAAACAACGATGGGAATTATAAGACTTGGGACTTACAATTTCACCGACTTTGATCTCTCTAGTATACGTGAATTGGATTCAAGTAGTGATCTAATTTTCACAACGATCGAATTTACAAAATAACTATTTACCTCTCTCGAGGATAAATAATTTATTCTATTAGGCCAATTTATTTATCTCTAAATAAATTGGTTATCAACCTTAGAACGCATTCACATGCTAAATTCACTTTAGGTTACGCGAAACTTTACCTAAAGATCACACTAACCACAAGTTTATCTCTAAACCTTGTCTAAATTAGTGTTATATGTTGTTTATTCTAATTTGTATTTTCATTTCTCAAATCCAACACAAAACCAATTCATAATTTATCAATTGATCGTGAAAGATAAATTTATAAGTCCAACAACATAAAATTAACGACAAACCCAGTCACATACTATTAAATCCAATAACAAAATACTAGAGTTCACAAAGAGGATTCATTGTTCGTCCCAAGTATAAAATTTAGCTACACACATGAATTTTAGTACGAAGAATTTCACTAGATAAAATATAGAAATACATAACCGAGATGTTAACGAGTTGGTGTCTTTCCTGGGTATTTCTCCTTTCCGCTCTTCTTCAACTGCTCCAATTGCACCTCCTCCTTGAAAGCTATGTATTTCTATAAATTCTCTATAGTATGGGTTTTGTTTTCACTCTTGTAATGCATATGTAAATTTCAAAGATATGAGTGTAAATCCCTGCATGTGCTCTCTCTATTCTCGTATTTTTCTGTGAGGAATTTGCATGCATTCTCTCCAATCCGAATCATCTCTCGTGAACATGGCCTTGCATTCTTTTATAAGAGCTCCACTTTCAATTCTTCCACATGCCCAATTGTTAGTCAACAAAGGAAAAAGGAAGTGATGATTGTGTTCTTACATGATGGGCAATTATGATGTTCCCATTTTCTTTCTCTTTTGTTCCCACTAACATTTGCCTCCATCATTATCTCCACTCCAATATATTCCCACTAACAACTCTCAAATGATTATCCTGGGAGATGCCAATACGAGGAGAAATTGTAACATTGCCATCGATCTTTCATCTTCAAGAAATACGATTTTTCATCCGTTTTTATCGTTTTTCCCTCTTTGTAACTCCTAACATAAAAAGTAAATAATAACCAGTAAAAATATACAAAAATATAATAAAACATTATAGAAATATGATAATTAAAACACTAAAATATAACTTAACAAATACCCCCATACTTAAGCTGCTTGTTCGTCCCCTGACAACAAAAGACTCAAAATATACAAAAGCAAGCACACCATCAAATAATTTAAAATTCAAAGCAACTTGACAGACACAAATACAAGTAAAAAAAAAATGTAATCAACTCACTGTTCATACTACAAAAATATTTAGCTCGTCCCTTGGTAATCTTCACTTTGCCTTTAGATCCGTAGAATTGAGTGGTTAGCAACTGACCCTCAACCGCCCAATTATATCCTTACCCTCTCGTGGTCACATTTAACTTATTTTCTCTCAATCCCCAATGATCATCCCAAGGGTAATCCTCAATTACTCTTTTCTTTTTCAACTCCTATCTATGTCAAGTGAATTTTATTCTTGGGATCAATAGTAGTAATGTGATGATTCTCCCTAAATTTGAGTGTTCCAACAAAACAAGTTACTCCAAAGTAATTCAAACCAACTAGAATTCCAAGTCAACAATGCTCACTTTTTCTTCTCTTTTTCTTTTGCTTTTTTTTCAATCGTTAAAATGTAAACGCAATGCAATGCCCCAAACAATAATGCTTTCTCAATGACCCATGAAGCAAGCTTTAGGCTCGGTGACTCAGAACTCGTGGCTACTCAAGGCACCAGGTTTTGAAATACCCCTAAGAACTTATTCACCCAGTCAATGAGGCAAGAGAGTGGTAGCACAATGAAATGAATGCATTTTTTGTTTTTTTTGTTTTTTTGTTTTTTGTTTTTTTGTTTTTGTTTTTTTTTTTTTACACGACATGGATTGCATTTCTAGTAAACGGTCATTACCTTGTTTCTACTTGTTGATCAAATACACTCCACACAAGTTATCATGCACTTAATCATCTCAATACTAACTCATCCTCCATCAATAAATTCACCACTTATCTCACAACCAGCAAAGTGTTGCGAAAATGACGGGTGGTGGGAAGAATTCAAGCACACTTCTTATTCCAACCAACCAACTTGTAAATCCAAAAACACGGAGTCATGACATCCAATGGACGAGCAAAGCATGAAAAGAACTTGAGCAAAGATATTTCGTGGAGTTAAATACACTTTAAATTTGAGAAAATGAAAATTTTTACACAAAATTATCACACATGCACGCAATACTAGACATATAGCAAGCAAATTATAAATAATAAACACACCAAACACGCACAAAAATTCAAAAGGTAAACTCAAACTAGTAACCCCACACTTTAGAATTACGACCAATTCTACCATTCAAAAATACAAATGACTTGACTAAACGAGAAGCCATGTATCAAGAATCGCTTTTATTAAAGCATAAAAACACAAAAACAGTTTTTAAAATGTAAAGAACAAATAATAATAAGATGCGTCTCAAGAGTCTACCACTTTACTCTGCCATCTCAGAATGTATAATCAAATTCCACACAAATTTCAACTAATTGCATAACAACACAAAAATCCCACCCCCAAATCTAAAATGGACATTGTCCTCAATGTTCAATAAAAAGGAGAGATAACACCTGAGGACGACTCAAGTTGGGGGTCACACGCAAATCTCGAAAACAAAACTAAACAGTAATCACACAAAGATCTTGCCGCAAAATCAAAGGCTCAAATTCACAATTATAATCACCTCTAAATCGAGCTCATTCGATCCCGCTGGGCTTGTGGGAGATTCGGTTCCAATTGATCGAGGGTGTGACGGATCAAGTTGTAGTGCATAAGCATGAAATTTCTCCAACAATTCCTCAATGGATGAGGCAACTAAAATCATGTTTCTTGAAATGGGAGAAATTAGTTGCTGCAAAGAGCAAAATCGTAAACGCTAATAAACCATCGAAGAAATGATCCACACTTAGCGTGCCAATAGGTTTATTGTGCAAGTTAAAGCTGGTACCAAGAGATAATGTTAAAAATTTGTTCCAATGTGTCAAAACCTCCTAAGTGCAATGAATACATCGTAATATGAGATGATGAGTGACAGACGCCATAAAGGATCGAACGTTTACCTCAGCATACCTTGTGAATCAGATACTGTGATAAGGGCTCGAGAGTAACTCCAATCACTCGAGATCCTCGTGACTCGAAAGCAAATGCAACAAAGACAAACGCCTCATACCAGTCCTCCTCCATAGACGAGGATATTGGCTTGAAGTTCCCCGGTTTACGCTACAGCTCGATCTGCGCAGCAGTGTATTCTGATCTCACCCCCATAGTCGAGCCACCAAAGAGGCCAATGGTTTTTAATTGTACATATGAAGGTTCTTCTGTGTGGGGAATGGCTTCCATAATCACTCGAGTTCACCCAAAAAGCTAAAACTGAAACAAATAGAAAAGAAAATCACAAACAACAATATAAACAAGTAGTTGTGATTGTGGCTCACATCTTCCTCTCAGTTTTACGACTTAAACTAACATAACACCTTCTATGAGTTGGGGATATACGCTTCCCATCCGCTTTTCTTAAAGCGGCAACAGCGGTCTTTGAAGTCGATTCCCAAGACTGTAGTGGTCACGTTCTTTGTGGAATGGTCCATAAACCAAGAAGTTCACGTTCTGCCTGACTCACAAGGATGCGTCTCAAGAGTCTGTAGGATATCATCCAACGACTCCTTACTCAGGCCATCCTTAATGAAAGCGATCTTATCTTCTCGATTTTTAGACATAAATCCAAGTGAACGACAACCTGTATCACATGTCCATCTAGCACACTTATAGCAAACATTCATCCTTTTTGCTCGTCGTTTCTTTGAAAAACTGCTTTTGCCTAAACCTGATAAATGTTTGGTATAGATGGCTGGAATTTCTCCCCCTATTCGAACCTTGGCTTCAATTAACCAACGTATATCCTCAGGCATTCCATAATACATTAACAATCTCAACCGCAAGAGTCAAAGACGGTAGATTCGTTTCAAATCATTCAAAGGAAAAGATGAGTAGTATTTTCGAATTTTCAGAAAGGCAGAATCCATGTTTAGTGGGAGAAATTGATGAAATAAAAGAAGAAAAGGATAAAAATTTGAATCACACACTCAACAATCACAAGAAGAAGATATATATACAAGCATACGTCCATAACCGACTAGAGGATCGGAGAGAAGAAGAGTGTTACCTAACAGGTGATTGAGGAAATACCGAGAGAGAAAAGCAAGTGAGATCTGAGTGTGGTGTGTAGAAATGGTGTACCTCGTCTGACTTTAGAGATCGGGCGACTCATCGTGGGAACCACTAACCGACAAGTGGCCGAGGTATCCGTGGTATCCGAGGAAAAAGAGGTCGGTCGAGTTATCGAGAAACGCGTGCGGCCACTTTGTTACCATTCGCCGCTCGCTTTTCTCTCTCTTCTTTTTTTTTACAACGGATACTTGTCCATAGCATCCTAAATCATTAGTATTGTACCACCTAAATATCTCACATATGTATCAATAGGCGCATTACGAAAAATCAAATAAAAGTAATAGAATAAAATAAAAAATAAAAATGAAAATAGAAATATGGAGATAAAACATAATTTAAGAAAAGCACTAAACTTAATTAAATATAAACACACTCAAATAAAACAAAATAAACGAACATAAAATAATGTAATGCACACACAACACACATCAAATGAGCGAAGTTTGGGTTGCCTCCCAAAAAGCGCTTGTTTATAGTCACGAGCCCGACCGGAAAGAATCATCTAAAGGTTCCAAAATCGATTTTCTTTCGAAATCGGTTTCAAAGTAGTGCTTTAGTCATTGACCATTGACTTTGAAGGTCCCTTTGGTAGGGAGAGAGCTCGATAGCACCATATGGAGTCACTTGTGAAATAGTGAAGGGCCCTGACCACCTTTGACCAGGAGTTTTCACGGGAATAGCTTCAAGCGAGAATTATAGAGTAAAACTTGATCCCCTACCCTAAATTCTTTGTTGAATGTGCCGATCATGCCATTTCTTAGTACGCTCTTTGTAGATTGTGAAGTTTCATAAGCACTAACCGAAATTCATCCAATTCATTGAGAGTCAGGACATCTCTTCTCTCCCGCAGCCTTTCATGTCCATGTTCAATTGTTTTACCCAATATGCCTTGTGTTCCAATTCAATAGGCAAGTGACATGACTTTCCAAACACTAATTGAAAAGGAGACATACCAATAGGTGTTTTGAACGCATGATGGTATGCCCAAAGTGCATCATCCAATTTCTTTGACCAATCGCTGAGATGAGTTAACATGATGGTTTCGAATTCTTTTCAGCTACATCGATTTGATATCTCAACTTGTCCGCTTGTTTGTGGATGATAGGAATGTGTGGCCATTCGATGATGAACTCCATATTTGGCCGTAATGCATTTGAAAAGTTTGTTGTTGAAGTGAGTACCACCATCACTAATGATAGCACGAGGTGCTCCAAACCTTGTGAAGATGTTCTTTCTAACAAATTCTACCACCACCTTAGCATCGTTCGTCGGTGAAGCACGTGCTTCAACCCATTTGACACATAATCAAGCTACCAAGATATACTGATTGTTGTAGGACGATGGGAATGGTCCCATGAAATCAATTCCCCAAATATCAAAGATTTCAACCACCAAAATGTTGTTCAGTGGCATCTCTTGTCGTGCAGAAATGTTGCATGTACGTTGGCAACGGTCACACGCTTTGACAAATGAAAACGCGTCTTTGAATAAAGTGGGCGAGTAGAATCCGCTCTGTAGCACTTTAGCATTGTTTGGTGGGTCCCAGGATGGCCACCATAAGGTGATGAATGCACGCGTTCTAGAATTCTTCTCATTTCATCATCAGGCACACATCTTCTGATGATTTGATCAGGTCCTCGTCTGTACAGAAATGGCTCCTCCCAGTAGAAGTAACGAAGGTCATGGAAAAACTTTTTCTTCTGTTGATAGGAAAATTCATGTGGAATTACGCCCCCAACTAAGTAGTTGACGTAATCGGCAAACCAAGGAGCTTTGTCAACTAGAAACAATTGCTCGTCCGGAAAATTCTCATTGATGTCACCGTCGTGGGCTCCACACCTGAAGTCTTGACAAATGATACGCCACTTGATTTTCTGCTCCTTCCTATCCGAATTTCAATGTCGAACTCTTGTAAAAGCAATACCCATCGAATGAGCCTCGAGCATCCTTCTTTCCAAACAAGTACTTTAAAGTTTAATGATCTGTGTAAACCACCACTTTCGACCCAATGAGATATGCTCGAATTTGTCAAAGCATAAACAAGCGCAAGTAGTTCTTTTTCGATGGTAGCATAGTTAACTTGAGTATTGAGAGTCTTGCTAGCATAGTAGATCACTCAAAACTTTGTCCTTCCTTTGCCCCAAAGTGCCCCTACAAAGATAATCACTAGCATCGCACATGATTTCAAAGGCAAGTTCCAATCTGCAATGATTACAGTGAAATTAGTTTGTCCTTTAGAGTGTTAAAGGCAACACGACATTCCTCCGAAAAATGGAACGGCACATCCTTCTCCAACAACTTGCACAATGGCTTGAAATGGCAGAAAAATCCTTGATGAACCGTCGTAAAATCCTGCGCATGGCCAAGAAAGCTACGAATGCCCTTGATGGATGTGGGTGGGGGTAGTTTCTCAATGACTTGCACCTTAGCTCTATCAACTTCAATCCCTACCTCGATACACGATGGCCCAAGACAATCCCTTGACCACCATGAAATGACATTTCTCCCAATTGAGTACGAGGTTTGTTTCTTCACATCGTTGTAACACTAAACTCAAATGATGGAGACACTCATCGAAAGATGACCAGCAGAGAAGTCATCCATGAAAACCTCTATAAACCGCTCCACCATATCTGAGAAGATCGCCATCATGCATCGTTGAAAGGTGGTGGTGCATTGCATAGGCAAACGGCATTCTCTGTAAGCAAATGTCCCATAAGGCGGGTAAAAGTTGTCTTCTCTTGATCGGAAGGTGCGATGGGAATTTGATTGTATCAGTACCCATCCAAAAGCGTAGTGAGAGTACCACGCTAACTGCTTCCAACATTTGGTCTATAAGAGGCAAAGGAAAGTGGTCCTTCCTGGTTATGCGTTGTTGAGCTTTCGATAGTCAATGCATACTCTCCATCCGATCGGTCTAGTGGGAATTAGCTCATCATTGTCATTCTTTATCACGATTATCCCTCCCTTTAGGCACCACATGGATCGGATGACCCACTCCTTTATGCGAGATAGGGTAAATAATGCACTGCATCGAAGTTTAACTATCTCGGCTCGAACAACTTCTTTCAACGTGGGATTCGCATTGATTCTCAATGGAAGTTTTAATTTTCCTCCACAGGATTTTATGCATACATATAGAGGACTAATCCCTTTTATGTCAAAGAATTGTCCATGCGGTCTTGTTTTGTGTTCTCTCAAGACTCGAAGCGCTTTTTCCTCTTCTAACTCCAAGTGATTAGAGATAATCACGTGTAAAGTTGAAGAAGCTCCCAAATATGCATATCCGAGATGAGTGGGAAGGATTTCAATTCAAGAGTTGGGGAGAGTCAATAGATGGCAAGAATTTTTCGAGGCTTCACCCAAAGGTTCGTAAATCCAATTTCTCAGACGTCATGGTGGGTGATGCTTCCAAGTTATGAGCCATCTCAGCTCGGACTTCATTCTCCGTGTCGATTTTTCGATTTGACAAGACAAGCCTCGAGGTTCTCGCCAGAGATTTTAGTCAAAAGTTTCTCTCACTACTTGGTCAATGACATCGATTTGAAAACAAGCATCTGTGGAAGAGGAAGAAGGATGTTTTAATGCTTTCAAGACATTAAAGTTACTTCTCTTTATCCACCCTTAGTGTCGATGTGCCTCAGACGTCAATTAAAGCTCTTCCGATTCGCAAAAATAGCCTTCCAAAAATCAAAGGAATTTCCTTATCCTCCTCCATATCTAGAATGATGAAATCAGGGTAAATGAATTTATCGACCTTTACTAACACATCCTCGATAATTCCTCTAGGATATGTGATAGATCGATCCGCCAATTGTAGAGTCACGGTGGTAGGCCTACATTCTCCCAATCCAAGCTTCCTATAAGCGGATAGGGCATGAGATTGATACTTGCGCCTAAGGTCACATAAGGCAAATCGAGTAGAATGACCCAATTGTGCATGGAATGTTGAAACTCCACTGGATCTTCGGTTTAGGAGGTAGTTTCTTTTGGAGAATGGCACTACATTCCTCGAGTGAGCATCAGCATCTCATGTTCTTCGACTTTCGTTTGTTAGAAAGAATTTCCTTCATGAATTTGGCGTAGGCTGGGCATCGTGCTAAAGCATCGCAAAGGGATGTTGATGTGTAATTTCTTGAAGATTTCAAGAAATTTCCGGTGTTTATCCAATTTGTTCTTTTGTAGCCTTTGAGGAAATGGGATAGGAGGTACGTATGCTTTCACGGGTTTGGAATCTCATTTTCCTCCTTTTCGTATGGGGATTTTTCAGAGGATGTTTCACCAACACTTGTTTCCTTAGTCTCTTCCTTTCTTCCATCCATTTCTGTGGTCTCATTGTTCTCCTTTCTCTTTACTTCTCTCTCAGGAAGTTGTAAGCCACTTCTTGTTGTAATGGCATTGACTTGTCTAGGGTTTGTCTCGGTATCACTTGGTAATTTACAGTGCTAGATCCACTGGCTAGTCGATTTGTCCCATTTGAGTCTCCAAATTTTTATCGCGTATTTTGATTTTGGAGAGTGTGTTCGGTTTTTATAAAGCTAACATTAACCTCCATGTACTTTGCGAATACATCTTGACGAGGTTTTCTTTTCTGTGGTGGAATCAGGTGGTCTCCTGGTCTTTGGATTATCTTTCCATGAAAAGTTTGAGATCTTTGTCGCCGACTGGATTGTAGGTGGGAGCATAAGGCCCAGTGTGGCCTTTGATTGCTTCAACAAACATTGCTTGATGGGCCCATTTGAGTGTGTGTGAGGACACTCTGTGAGTGGCATGATTTCTTGTGACAAATTTAGCACCCTCACGATGATTGAACCATATTAACCGTTGGAACGTCAATCCTTCAATTTTCTTTGATAGACAACCTTGAGCGAGAGAGTGCGATGATAGCGTCTATTCCATGAACTCCGGCATGTTTAGGCGTTTCTCGATCGAATACCATTGATGGTACATTTGCGGCCATTTTCTCGAAGTGGCGATGCTTCGTTGAAAGTTTTGTCCATTAGTGATCCTCTGCTTTCTTTGAATCAGCGTGCTTCTTGTTTTCGTTTCCCGACCAGATTATAGAGCGTGCACGGACAATAAGCCATTCCGGTATCCCATGATTTGGGCAATGTCTCAAAAGATCGTTGAAAGCGTTCCCATCCTTGAAATAGATTCTCACAGGTCGTTGGCTAAAAGATGAAATTTCGATCCGAATTTTAAGCATTCTACGGTGGAAAAAATTTTTCTAAAAATTTTTGGCATAAATTATCCCAAGCGGGTGAGCGGAGTTGGCGGGTAAAAAAGCGATAAAACCATGTTTTGCTTTTCTGTCAATGAAAATGAAAAAGTTTCATTTTTATAGCATGGCGGCACTCAGATTAATTTTGAACATGCCACAAATTTCTAAAAATTTTACGATGTGTTCGTGTGGGTCTTCATCGGGTAGGCCATGGAATTGAGCAGTTTGTTGAACTAACTAAATAGTTCCAGGGTTTGATTTCAAAATTATTTGCGGGAATCGCGAGGAGGAACTAAGCAAGTGAAATTATCCCCAATTGTGGGAATAATATAATCCCTCAAAGGGCGCTCGCCCAACAATCATTCGATCCTCTGCTTCTTGACCATTTTTAGTTCCAAGTGTATAGCATGTAATCTATATACCTAAAAAGTGCGTTAGATTTAGGGTCAAATGGAATTAATGGACTAAACTTCTTACTACATACAAAATTAGATAAAACTAAATAAAATAAAAGTGAGAAACAAAATAAATAAATAAATAAAAATTCAAATTAAAGTAAAAAATTGATTGGAATTGATATTAAATCTAATCCCAGAAACAGCGGCGCCAAAAAGCTTGTTGAATTTGTGAAATGTGTCAAATAAATCATGAAGTGTAATTAGAACAAGTAGTAAAATGGATTTTGAGTCCAAATATCGATCCCACAAAGGACTTGATTTAACTACCAAAATTATCAATTTTATACTCTATTTGAAAGACAATTCGAATCTTGTTTTTCAATGGAAATAAAGTCTTACTAAATAAATATAAAAACTAAATAATATCTAAATAACAGAAGTAATATTTGCGAAATATAAATAAACAACGATGGGAATTATAAGACTTGGGACTTACAATTTCACCGACTTTGATCTCTCTAGTATCACGTAATTGGATTCAAGTAGTGATCTAATTTTAGTCAACGATCGAATTTACAAAATAACTATTTACCCTCTCTGGGGATAAATAATTCTATTCTATTAGGCCAATTTATTTATCTCTAAATAAATTGGTTATCAACCTTCTTTAGAACGCATTCATGCTAAATTCACTTAAGTTACGTCGAAACTTTACCTAAAGATCACACTAACCACAAGTTTATCTCTAAACCTTGTCTAAATTAGTGTTATATGTTGTTTATTCTAATTTGTATTTTCATTTCTCCAAATCCAACACAAACCAATTCATAATTTATCAATTGATCGGAAAGATAAATTTATAAGTCCAACAACATAAAATTAACGACAAACCAGTCACATACTATTAAATCCAATAACAAAAATACTAGAGTTCACAAAGAGGATTCATTGTTAGTCCCAAGTATAAAATTTAGCTACACATGAATTTTAGTACGAGAATTTCACTAGATAAAATATAGAAATACATAACCGGATGTTAACTTGAGTTGGTGTCTTTCCTTGGGTATTTCTCCTTTCAGATTTCTTCTTCAAGCATCTCCAATTGCACCTCCTCCTTGAAAGCTATGTATTTCTATAAATTCTCTATAGTATGGGTTTGTTTTCACTCTTGTAATGCATATGTAAATTTCGGTATATGAGTGTAAATCCCTCTGCATGTGCTCTCTCTATTCTCGTATTTTTACTGTAGGAATTTGCATGCATTCTCTCACTCAGAATCATCTCTCTCGTAACATGGCCTTGCATTCTTTTATAAGAGCTCCACTTTCAATTCTTCCACATGCCCAATTGTTAGTCAACAAAGGAAAAAGGAAGTGATGATTGTGTTCTTACATGATGGGCAATTATGATGTTCCCATTTTCTTTTCTCTTTTGTTCCACTAACATTTGCCTCCATCATTATCTCCACTCCAATATATTCCCACTAACAACTCTCAAATGATTATCTAGGAGATGCCAATACGAGGAGAAATTTCGTAACATTGCCATGCGATCTTTCATCTTCAAGAAATACGATTTTTCATCCGTTTTTATCGTTTTTCCCTCTTTGTAACTCCTAACATAAAAAGTAAATAATAACCAGTAAAAATATACAAAAATATAATAAAACATTATAGAAATATGATAATTAAAACACTAAAAATATAACTTAACATTGTTCTTTCCACAATTTTACAATAAAAAAATTGGGAAATGCTAGACTGTCATAATGAATGTCATAATGATTGACATAATAACAGTTGGCATATTTAATAACCATCCATCTAAAAGTGATGGAGTAATTGAAATTGTAGGATCATGCCACATGTTCATTATGTCAACCATTATGGCATCTATTATGGTGATGTAGCAATGTCCAAAAAAATTTTCTCTCTCCTCTTTTTAACCACACACACATTCTCAAATACAATATTAATCACACATTTTGTACAGAATATCGTGCACAGCAAATTACTTCCCAACCGAACAAGGCCTTAGTCTCTTCCGTGCTAAACCTCTTTTAATTGAGGTAGGGCAAAGATCATGTAAAAATTACATAGGATAGGGATTCCCTATTTGTTGTCCCCACTCCCGTTAGAAAATTCTGATCCACGTTCACACCCAATCATGATAGTATAATCAGAAACGTTTATGTATACTTTTTTGTATGTATTAATGAGATCTAATTTTTCCAATACACATCTTCTAAATATACTAAACATATATATTAACATATTCAGTATAACCTCACAAATTTAAATAGGCGATTTAATCAATGAACTTTAAATCTTATATAAAATCTAAACTGACAAAAATCAGCACAAAATAAATAATTTAAAATTATTTATTATAAAATCTTAGGTATCTATACATGAATAATACATTTTTGAAAAATAAAATCTTAAGATCTTATGAATTGTGGAAAAAAACAAAAAATAAAGTCAATTATGCTTAATTATGATAAATTTGTATAAACACCATACTTGTAGTTTGATTGGTTTTGTATCTTTATTGTCAATCATTATTTGATTGAAACAAAAATTTGACATTAAAGTTAAAAAGTTATACCAAAATCACTTGTTAAAAGATATCAACTAATTATTTCTACTAAAAGGATATTTGTAATTTAAAAATAAGATATAGAAATAGATATAGATTCAACAATTAAAAATATTCAATTAATATTATAATTGAACGATTCATTAAAAAGATTAATGTTACATGCTTCTTTTAGATTTTGTGTAGAAATTTGATGAATTCTGATTTTTTATCACGCCAAAATTAAATTGTAAAAACTGATAATTTTAATTCATTTTCATTGTTTAGTTATATTTATTTTATAAAATAATTAATTATTTCTAAAATTAAGTAAATGGACCAATCTAATCATATTACAAGATTCTTTTAATTTTTATATACAATTTTAATGATTCTATTTTGTATCACACAAAAATTAAATCTTAGTGAATTTCCTAATTTAGATTAATTTTCATTTATTAATTAATTATTCATAAAAATAATCAATTATTTAAAAATTAATTAGTGTGTAATCTAATTTTTCAATTTTAATGTTATATTTTTCTTTTAATTTTGTATAAAAATTTAATGAATGCCAATTTTGTATCACTCAATCATCAAATCTTAATGAAATTCGTAGTTAATTATTTATAAAAATAGCTCTTATTCTATATATAGATATACATCTAAAAAATAATAAAATAATAATTATCAATACTAATGTAGTGAAACGAAATTTATATTTAATATAAATAATGATTGATTAATTTATTTGTTAGGATTGATTATTAATTAATAAAACATGAAAAAATCAAAAGACAAAAAAATTGTAGAAGATAAGTTAGAATCACTGGAGATTTGGGAAAATCTAATTTGTACTATACCCATTTCCTTATTTTGGTGGAGATAAAATTTAATATAGATAATGCTTAGTTAATTTGTTTGTCAGGGATTGATTATTAATTAATAAAAAAGGAAAAATCAAAAGAAAAAACAGAGCTTAGTTTTAGGTAGGAAATTAATTAATTAAATTTAAAAAATAGGATAAAAATTCTCTGCTTTTCTTTTTATCTAGATATAGATAAGATAATGAAAGAATTCTATAAAAATTTCGACAGAGTTTTCCTTAAATTGTAAAAGAGACAATTTGTGATAGAGATTGTGATCATATAAATGCTAAATAAAATAATATTGAACTAAATATTATAGTTTATCAAAATAATCACACTAAAAACTCTACTACCATTCATAAAACTTATAATTTTTTTATTTAAAATTATTCTATATTTTATTATATTCAATTAAAAATTCGAGAAATATAATTATATATTCATGAGATACATGGTATTTACACTAAATTTTTGAATAATGATTTTTAAAATTTTATTGTGAAATATTATCAATATATTATAGAGTGAAAATATAGCAGGACAATTCGACAGACCCTAACATCTCATTTTTCTCCCTCTAGAAAACACTTATTCTTATCCGCCACAACCTCATTTAATAAAGGTATATCGAAGATCATATAAGAATTGCAATAGGATAGGGATTCCCTATTCTTCGTCCTCACCCCTACTAGGAAATTGTGATTCACATTCACACCCAATTGTGATTGTATAATTGAAAACTTTTATGTATACTTCTTTTGTATGTATTAATAACATCTAATTTTTCCAATACACATCTTCTAAATATACTATATACGTATATTAACATGTTCGGTATAAACTCACCAATTTAACATATTTGGCCGGTATATTAATATATTTTTTCAAATTTATACTGTTTAGATAGACGATTTAATCGATGAATTTTAAGCCATATATAAAACCTAAACTGACAAAAATAAGTACAAGTTAAATAAAGACTTTAAAGTTATTTATTATAAAACCTTAGGTATCTATACATAAAGAACATATTTTTTAAAAAAGAAAATCTTAAGATCTTAGGAATTGTAAAAAATAAAAAATAAAGTCAACTATGTTTAGTTATGATAAATTTATATAAACAAAGTACTTGTAGTTTAATTGGTTTCCTATCTTAATTGTCAACCATTATTTGAAATATGATTTGATTTGTAATATGTAATTACACATTATCAAATAATAATTTTTCAAAAAATACCAACATGAGAAAACAATTATCCAACTCTAATATCACTAATTATTGATCAAATTGCAACCAATTGCAACTAAAAAGAACAATTATAGAAAATATAAAAGCATATGAGAATCAAAGGAAAAACATGTTTTGATAAAAGGATGCAAGTGAAAAAGTAACAGAAGTTAATTAAGCACTAATGATCAATCAGCTTAACACTCTAATTCTAGAAATCCAAAAACTCATAGGTGTTTTCTTTACTTTATTTTAAAATGTGGAATAAGATAAATTAGTTTCGGAAACACACAATTCTTCCGTCTAGCAATCTAATTAATTTTAATCATTTTTTAAATTAATAGCCATAGTTTTAAGAATTGCATGTATCTAATTATCAATATATTTTATAAACGGGAATGTTATGTTAAGAGCGCTGGGAAACGCTGGGAGAAAAAATGTGAGAGAGATGTGGGCGCGGGCCCCCCGGCCCCACCGCATTCAGGGGGGCCTGCAAGTGGGATGTGAGTAGTTGGGAGAAATGCTGGGAGAATAACGCTGGGAATATAACATTTTCGATTTTATAAATTAAAGGATCTCTTTGAATTTAAAATGTATCTTTCATTTTTAGAGGAAATCTTGCGAACCCATAGCACACTAATCAATTTCTATTTTATTTTTTTAATAGGACTATTTTGAAACCCGCATCTAATGAAATCAAACATTCCAAAATTTTCTTCGATATGAATCCAATTTGCAATATATTTTGAAATTTAAAAGACATCTTCCAATCTTGAATATATCTTTCATTTTTAAGGGAAATCATGTCAACTCGTAGCAACCTAATTAATTTTCTTCTTTAATTTTTAAAATTAACTATATATTTGCCCTCTTAGCAATATAATAACTAATTTGGATGATTTTATTCCATTAAAATTATGTCAATTTTCATTTTCATCAAATAAAACTGTCTCTAATTAAATCTTAGCAACATAATTAATATAATTAATTTAAAAATAATTACATTTTAGTTTTTATCTAATTATATCTTGTAACACCCCAAATCCACTTAGATTCAGGCCGGTAAACTTGCTCCTAAATGTCGTGAACTTAATTAATCGGAAAGTAATTATTTTTAAAATGACTTGAATACTCTAATCTCTCTTGCATCTCCAACCAATAGTTATTTGAAAAAAAATGAATAAATAAATAATGTTGAGTAAAAAAAAGCCTAGCATTTAAAGGAGTTGCAAAATTAGAGTCATAAACTAGAGTTCATAGGCAATAGTCTAAATGTCGCTAAAATAAAATAATAAGCGGAAATTATAGAGCTTCTTTAATCGATTGCCACTGTGGTTTGCTCCCCCGCTCCCTCCCTAATCTGTAAAGTTTTGTAAAAATAGGAAAAACGTGAGTAATGAATTACTCAGTAGGTCCATTGCTGCATTAGTCAAACTGTAACAATATGGCAGGTACATGCATGCATATCATGAATTACTTGCGTCTGGACGGAAAATAAACATGTATGTAAACATTTAATATTCTTGTGCCCATAGGCTTCTTGACATTCATGTGCCCGAAGGCTTCATAGCATGGTTGAGCTCGAAAGCTCCATTTCATTCATTATTCATAAAATGTCATAGGCAATATACACTACACAAATAGTTTTAATAAAACTTTAATTTAGGAACCTACCTTAATTTCTGAGTTTGAGCGTAGCTCGGGAGTGGTTTTAAATCTCTAAATCCCGCGCGTCATCTACAATTAAAGGAAATTATTAAATTAGTTCTAGATGTTCGGCTTATAAGATAAATGAGTGGATTTGGCTAATATTTAAAATATTTTTAGCTTTACTCATTTAAAATAAGTAAAATAGTTAAAATAAAATAAAATAAAATAAGAATTATAATTTAAATAGAACTAAGTTAAATAAAATTAGATATTCGTTATAATAAAACTAAATAGAACTAAATAAAGAGGAAATTGAATATTATAGTACACCTATTTAGAATAAAATAAAGCAAAAATATAATAAAATAAAATAAATTAGAATATAATAGGATTTTCCGCGAAACCAAATAATTTTGGATAAAACGATTTAAAATAAGATTTATATTGAAATTTAAATGGAATTACATTAAATTTACTAAAACAAGCATCATTATAAAATTAAATGGAATTTAACTGAAATAAAATAATTATCATAATATGGATAAATAGAATTAAACTAAATAAGATAAACTTACCATTAAAATAGAATTAAGTAAAATAATGCTTAATAAAAATTACGACGAAACCAACTAATATTGGATAAAACAAAATAGAGTAGGAGGATGCAATTGGCTAATGGAAAATTCTAGCTTTCGTGATTGTTTATAAAAGTAAGATATAAAAAAATATAGGGACTAACTTTGATTAAAGGGGAAACTAGGGGTTTGGACTGGTTCTAAAAGAAGTTACAAATTGGGGACCAACTTATATCTTCCCAAAAACGTGAGGGACTAGCCATGTAAAATCCTAACTAATTGACCGTAAATCAAAGGGACATGCTAGACTACCATAATAAATGTCATAATGGTTGATATAATGGTAGTTGACATATTTAATAACCGTCCATCTAAAAGTGATGGAATAGTTGAAATTGTAGGATCATGCCACATATACATTATGTCAATTATTATGGCATCTATTATGGTATTGTAGCATGGTCCTAAATCAAAATGCGATTACAGCAACTACATTCTTCCATTCGTGAGATCGAGCCAGAGGGGGAAAACGGGAATGGGGGCTGTTTTCCGCAGTAGTGGTGAAGTTCGAAGCTCCAAATCGATCCCCAAAATTTAGATTCTTCCTCGAATTCTTCCCTTGACAGATTGTTGGGGGGGCTTATGGTTTAGGCTTGAGTGTTTATATGCGTGTGTATATATATGTGTGCGTGTGTGTATATGCATATATATGTGCGTGGGTGCGTGAGCATGTATGTATACCCGGATATTCGTGTGTGATTATGTGAGTCGTGGGCTGGTGGTGGTGAACGATGGAGGCGGTGATGGTGATGGTTTCTATTTTCCGAGTCGAGTTCTCGACTCGGATTACAGCTTGGCTTCTGTTTCTATACTCTTTCTCTCCCTCTTTGCACGCACGGGTTGAGCAATATAGTGGAGTGATCGTGGGTGCGCTGTGATAGCAGAAATTCAATGAAAGAATCTAGGGAAGAGGACTCACCGGATGATGGAGGTGAGGCTAGAAAATGGCCTTGTCTACGTCTCGAGTTGTTGGCTCGGGTTTTTTTTTTTTTCCCTTGCAAGAGTTGGACGAGAGGTCTGCAGGCTGAGGAAATACGACGTGGCTTCTGGATACATGCACGAGTTTATAAGTGAGGAAAAGGGAAGAGTTGGTCGGCTAACAGAATTCCTTGAGCTCCATGGATTTTGAGATGGTTAGTTCACGTAGGAAAAGAATTCCTAATAACTCTAGTGGTTTGTATTTACCATGATTTTGTTGACTTGATTCACAAGAAAGAATGTTGGAAAATAAATCCCCAAAGTAATACGAAATGATTTATAAGAAGACCAATAGAGATGAAATTAGCTATTGGGATGATATTATTATTATTTTTCTTTATTACTAAAGGATAGAATATTTAATTTAATTTATAAATGTGTATATATATATATATATATATAAAATTTTAACTGCAGACGGGCGCGATTTTATATATATATATATATATATATTTATAAATTCTTTTTTTTTTTTTTGCTTTGAGCACTGCTTAGCGACACATTACTTGGAATTTTTTCCTTAAAAAGTTCGGATCACTACATATCTAAAAAGGAATGAATTATCTCTTAAATAATAAGCATAATAACCACAATTTGAAGAATTGTTTATTAAAGATATTTTGTAATTTAAACCATATATTACAACCTAGAAGTTATCTTTAATTTTCTAGGGGAAATCTCATTAACCTGTAGCAAGATTTTTAATTTTAATTATTTTTTTAATTAGTATTTGTCCAATGAAACCTTATCCAATTTAAATCTTACCAAAATAATTAAATTTAATTTATTTAAATATAATTATTTTAATCAATTTTTATTTTTAGCAAATTATTGCAAAAAAGAATTAATTTTCTAGAATAATTAGTTTAATAGCCATAGTTATAAGAATTATATGCATCTAATTATAAAGATATCTTGCAATTTAAGATGTTTTATAATTTAAAAGATATTTTACAAGTTAAAAGATATCTTTCACTTTTCACGGCAAATCTTGCTAGCCCATTGCAATATAGTTAATTTGTATTAATTTTTTTATATTAATTCTATTTTTCTTGTTTCAACAATATATGTCAATAATTTTGATTAATTTTTATCCAATAAAATCGCGTAAATTTTCATCTAGTGAAATCAAGTCCAATTAAATGTTAGTAGTATAAATAAATTTAATACATGCAATATAATTAATTTTATTTTTAGATAATTATTTTAAAAGATGTCAAACTACCACATTGGTATTTAAAAACTATACTTTTAACGATTTGGTATTTTAAAAAGCGTCGACGACATAAAACTTGACCTTTGCACACTTAGATCTTTTTTTTCCACCGCTGGCGGAATCTTAAATAAAATAATAATATTTTCAAAATTTTTTATTATTTTATTCATTTTCTCTGTAGAATCTTATTAAAATAATAATAGTTTTAATTTTACGTATTTTTTATTCATTTTATGATTATTTTTCTTAGTATATTCTGCAATTTGCTTTCATTCTCGGAAAATTGAAGCAAATAGTCCAAAAAAATAAATCATTTTACGAGATTGTTAAAAGTGGCGTGATTGGTGAAAACAACTTTGGTGTGCGTTTAGTCCATTTGGACGAGAATCCATCCAATTTTCGTTATTCAAGTCAAATTTTACCATTTGTCATCTTTTGCAATTTGACTTGAGATAAGTGTAATTGTTGTACCTCAATAAAATTTTGTAGGAATATATCACTGTAAAAAATATACCGAGCATAAATAATTAATAAAATCAAGTCAAATTTTAAAAAGAAAATATTTACATTTTTTGATCATTATTATTAAAAAATAATCATTTTCTGTTAAAAATAATTAATTATTTCTAAAATAATTAGTTAGTCTTTGTCAAGTGAATTTGCAGTTCTTTTTTCTATCAATTAAAAGAAACGTGTAACATTAAAGTTAAAAAATTAGACTAGAATCACTTGTTAAAAGATATCAATTAATTATTTCCACTAAAGATATCTATAATTTAAAAGATATAAAAATAGACAAAGATTCAGTTACTTAAAACAATTGAAAGATTAATTACAAAAATTAATGTTACATGTTTTTTAGTTTTTGTGTACAAATTTGATGAATTGTAATTTTTTATCACATCAACATTAAATCCTAAAAATTCTAATTTTAATTAATTTTAATTTATTGATTAATCTATTTTAATTAATATTGATTAATTTATTCATTTGGATTGATTATTAATTAATAAAATAGGAAAAATTAAAAGATAAAAAAACTTATAGGAAAAATTTGAATCATTTGAGGTTTGGAAAATTCTAATTTTGACTATACACATTTCCTTATTTTGGTGAGGATAAGATTTAATATAGATAATGATTAGTTAATTTGTTTGTTAGGTATTGATTATTAATTATAAAAAATGAAAAAATCAAAAGATAAAAAAGGGCTTAGTTTTACACAGGAAAACTAATTAATCTAATTAAAAAAATAGGCTGAAAACTCCATACTTTTCTTTATAATTAGTTGTTTCACCCATGTGTTGCATGGAGAACTAATTTTTCAATAAATAGAATTTTGTATAAACACCAATAGTATGAAAATAACACAAAAAGAATTAAATACTGGCCAAAGAACAAAATTTAATTAAAATAAATACTGAAAAATTGAAAAAATTTCAACAAAGTTTCTCTTGTATTGCACAAGATAACAATTTGTGATGGAGATTGTAATAATATAAATGCAAACTAATATAACATTAAATTAAATGTTGTAGTTATTAAAATAACCATACTAAAAAGTCTGCTAACTTTCATAGAGCTTGTAGTTTTTTGTTTAAAATTACTCCATATTATATTATATTCAATTACAAATTTGGGAGACATTAACTACACACTGGTGTGATATATAGTATTGATAATAAACATGTGAATAATGATTTTTAAAATTTTATCATGAAATATAATCAACATATAGATATATATTATATAAATGACAATATAACTGGTACAGTTTGAAAATCCCAACAACCCATTCCTGCCATGCTAGAAAAACTTATTCTCGCCAATGCTACATCCTTATTTAATTGATCAAGCAAAAATGATATAAGAATTGCAATAGAATGGGGACTTCCAATTCCCCATCCTCGTCACGCTAAAAAATTCACATCTACATCCATACCTCATCGTGATCATGTAGCAAAAAAAATTTATTTGTACTTTTTTTATATGTATTAATGACATGTAAATTTTTCAATAAACACATTCAAAACATGATAAAGACATATATTAACATATTTGATGTAAAGTCGCCAACTTAATATATTCGGTATATTAACATATTTTTCTAAACTCATCAATTTAAATGTTTATTTTAAATAGCTTTATTATATAAGATTTTTAAAGTGATTAATAAAAAATCTCATAGATTTTATATTGTCATGATCAAATATTGAATGATTTTGATTTTGAATTTAAATTAATTTGGATAAGATAAATAAATTGAAATATATATGATTAATAATTAAGATAGACGACTAAATCGATGATCCTTACAAATTAAATAAAATCTAAACTACAAAATATCAGTATAAAATAAATAATTTAAAATTATTCATTATAAAATATAATGTCTATACATAAATAACAAAATTTAACAAAAATCTTAAGATTTTATTTTATTGGAAGAATTGTAAAACACAAAAAATTAAGTCGACTACACTGAAGTTTGGTGAATTGATATAAATGCCATATTTGTATTTTTATTTGATTTCCGATCCTTATTGTCAATCATGGTTTTAAATATGATGATGTAATTCATAATGTTTAAAATTGTATTTACAATTGTAAATGTAACTATATGTCATCGAAAATTGACTTTTCAGAAAATTCCAACATGTAAAAATGATTGTCCAAGTCTAATGTCATTAATCATAGGTCAAATTGCCACCATCTACAACTTGAAAGAAATATTATTGACAATACAAAAATGTATGAGAATCCAAGGAAAAGTATGTTTTAAAAAATAAATATTAGTGAAAAGTAAATGAAGTTAATTAGGCACTAATTATCAATCGACTCACTCTATAGTAAGATGTAATTAATTTCGGAAATAATTTTGTCTTCATTGTAGCAATCTAATTAATTTCAATTATTTGTCATTTTTAAAAACTAATCATATATTTGCCATTTAGTAATTTAATTAATTTTAATAAATTTTGCTCCAATGAAATCGTGTTAATTAATTTCTAAATGAAATTAATTTTCATTTTTTCGAAATGAAATTAATTTTTTGAAATGAAATTAATTTTCATTAAGTATAATATAATTAATTTTTGTATTTTAGACAATCATTTGTAAAAAGAACTTATTATTTCTAAAATAATTAACTTAATAGACGTAGTTTAAAGAATTATATGAATCTAAATTTAAAGATATCTTATAATTTAAAAAGTATATTTCAACTTAAAAGAGATATTTCATTTTTAGGAAAATTTTACGAACTCATAGCAATCTATTTAATTTTAATTTTTTAGTAGTGTATTTATAAAACCGTGTCCAATAAAATCAAACTTTCCAAAATTTTCTTTTATATGAAAGTAGCTTTAAAGACATTTTCGATTTTGGAAGACAACTTCTAATCTAGAAGATATCTTTCATTTTTAGGGAAAATCTCTCCAACTCTTAGCAAACTAATGAATTTCAATTATTTTTTGTTTTTAAAATTAACTATATGTCTCCCCTTTTAGCAATATAATAATTAATTTTGACTAATTTTCATCCTATGAAACCATGTCAATTTTCGTCGAATGAAACATACTCCAATTAAATCTTAACAACATATTTAGTTTAATTAATTTAAATATAGTTAATTTTCATTTTTAGATAATTATTCTAAAAAGAAGAATTAATTATTTCTAGAATAATTAACTTAATAGCTATAGCTTTAAGAATTGTATGATTAAATATATTTCGTAATTTAATAGATATATTACAATCTAAAATTTTAATTTTATTTCGTAATTTAATAGATATATTTCGAAACCCGTAGCGATCTAATTTTATTTATTTTCATTATTTTAATTTAATTATATTTTGCCACTTTTACAGATATAATTAACTTTGACTAATTTTCATCCAATGAAATGATGTCGCAGTAAAGTGTTGCAACATAATTGATTCTAATTAATTATAATTTAATTAATTTTCATTTTTAGATAGTTATTTCTGAAAACAAATAATTATTTATAAAACAATTAGTTTGATAGGTGCAGTTTTAAGAATTGTATGAATATAATTTTGAAGATATTTTGTAGTTTAAAATATATATGATAATTTAAACGATACCTTTCATTTTCCAAGAGAAATTTTGCAAACCCATTATAATATAATTAGTTTTAATTGTATTTTATTTTTAAATTAATACTATTTTTTATTTTAGCAATATAATTAATTAGTATTAATTTTCGTCCAATTGAATCGTGTCAATTGTCATCCAATGAAACCAAATTCAATTAAATCTTAATAGTATAATTAATTCTAATTAATTGCAATATAATTAAATTTAATTAATTATCATTTTTGATCTAATTTTAATCCAATTTTCAATTTAATTAAATCTTATAAAATTTCAAATTTTGATTAATTTTGATTTTGTATCTAATTTTATTTAAAACAAACAATTAATTATTTCTAAAATTAATTAAAGGGTCCAATCTAATTTTTTAATTTTCATATTGCGCGTTTCTTTTAATTTTTTTATAATTCTATTTCACACCAAAATCACATCTTAGCAAAATTCCAAAATTAAATTAAATTAATTTCAGTTCGTTAGCTAATTATTTACTAAAGTAATTAATTATGTTTCAAAATAATTAAAGGGTCTAATCTAATTTTTTAACTTTAATGTTACACTTTTACTTTAATTTTTGTATAAAATTTTAATGAATGTTAATTTTTTATTACACAAAAATTAAATCTTAGTACAAAGGACACGTGTGATACTCAAAAACAAAAGACAGAAGAGGAAAAAAATGAAAAAGAGAGAGAATGAAAAAAATGCTCTAATTTAATAGTGATATTGACCACTTTACATTATAAGACAAATCACTCAATTGTATGGCGGGAGTGTTGCTCATAGCTTAGAGAGCTTTGCGATGGGTTCAAGCACTACTTTTCATTGGCTTGATGCAATGTTATGGTTCTATTATAACAGCGATTAGAGACAACCCTATATTTTTTTTTTCAACGAATGAAGTTATTTGTAATATTTGTATATATCAATTGATTAATTAAGGCTAGAATTGAATTGATAAAAGGGGAAATTGGAGAAGAAAATCAGTAGAATAATTTTGGGTTTTGAAGATCAGTGCATAGAAATGAAGCGTGAAGGCTGGATAAAAAAACTATTAGCAGTAATTTTAATTTACAATTGAAAATAATAGAAACATAGATAAGTATAAAAATATTCAATATAATAATTAATAATCTTGAAGGTCTAAAGCAATGCTTAATTAATTAAGGACGGAAAAATACTAAAAAATTTAAAATTTCTGTGAAGCATGTGATGGGGTCCATGCGGGATTGATTCGCTATTGGTATTGAGAATGCCGCATTTGGAGCCAATTTATTTTCTGCTAAAAATGTTAACTTAAAAATTTTTTAAAACAAAGTGTTTAGAAAATATGCACAACTCAAATTAAAAATAATTTTAAAAATTAAGAAAAATAAGTTGTGAAGGGGAAGAAACGTTATTTTTAGATATATATAGATAGATTAGAAGATTTGAGGAAATCTAATTTGGATATTTTGGAAAATCTAGGCATTACTTATATATAAAAAAATTTATCAATTAAATATTAAAATAATAAGAAATGGAGTTTTGAGGGAATGAGTGGGCAAACTAATTTCAACAATTAAAAAAATAGGACTAAAATTTCCTACTTTTCTTTATATATAGATATAGATATAGATATAGATGAAACCATGTAAATTTTCATGTAGTGAAATAGAATCCAATTAAATCTTAGAGTCAAGTATGAATAAATTTAATACTTGCAACATAATTAATTTTTATTTTTATATAATTATTTGAAAAATAATTACTTTAATATATGCAGTTTCAAGAACTGTATGAATCTAATTTTAAATATATTTTTATAATTTAAAAGATATCATGCAATTTAAAATATATCTTTCTTTTTAGGAGAAATTTGTCAAATCGTAGCTATCTAATCAATTTTAACTATTTTTTATTTTTAAAATTAATTATTACTTTTTCATTTGAAAAATATAATTAATTTTCATTAATCTTTGCATACTTGAGGAACCATATCCAATTAAATCTTACCAACATAACAAATTTTAATTAATTGAAAGATGATTAATTTTTATTTTTAAATTATTATTTCTATAATAATTATTTTTTTAAGAACCATAATAATTTGTTTAATATATGTACTTTTGGATTTTGTATGAATATAATTTTAAACATATCATATAATTTAAAAAGATGCATCGTAATTTAAAATATTTCTTTAATGTTTTAAGGAAAATCTTGTCAACAGTAGGAATTGAATAAATTTTAACTATTTTTTGTTTTTAAATAAATTATAATTTTTCCTTTTATCAATATAATTCATTTTGATTAATCTTTGTCCATTGAAATATATCGAATTATATCTTTGTGATATAATTAATTTTAGTTAATTGCAATGAAATTAGTTTACATTTTTAGCTAATTATTGTTAAAAATGATTATTTTTTGTTAAAAATAGTTAATAATTTCTAAAATAATTAGTTATTTCTAAAATAATTAGTTTAATCTTTGGCAAGTGAACTTGCAGTTCCTTTTTCTTTAAATTAAAAGATTAAAAGAAAAGTGTAACATTAAAGTTAAAAAATTAGAGTGGAATCACTTATTAAAATATATCAATTAATTATTTCCACTAAATGATATCCGGAATTTAAAAGATATAGATGTACACATAGATATAAGTTTAGTTAAAAAATAT
Organism: Jasminum sambac; assembly: GCA_018223645.1. NCBI lineage: Eukaryota > Viridiplantae > Streptophyta > Magnoliopsida > Lamiales > Oleaceae > Jasminum > Jasminum sambac. The sequence continues at coordinate 8,747,511 of CP073644.1, read as the reverse complement.
TGGATTAATGTTACAATTGAATGATTAATTAAAAAATTAATGTTACTTGTTTCTTTTAGTTTTTGTGCACAAATTTGATGAATTGTAATTTTTTTCACATTAAAATTAAATCCTAAAAAATTGATAATTTTAATTAATTTTCATTTTTAGCTAATTTTATTTTTAAAAAATAATTAAAGGAACCAATCTAATCGTCTTACAAGTTTCTTTAAATTTTTATGTAAAATTTTAATGCTTTCTATTTTTGTATCACACAAAAAATAAATCTTACCAAAATTGCTAATTTAGATTTTTTTCCTTAACTATTTATTTATAAAAATAATTTATTATTTTAAAAATTAATTAGTGGGTCGAATCTAATTTTAAAATTTCAATGTTATAATTTTCCTTTAATTTTGTATAAAAATTTAATGAATGTTAATTTTGTATTACATAACAATCAAATCTTATGAAACTATTAATTGTTAATTAATTTTATTTTTAAGAATTAATTTTCATTTCTTAGTTAATTATTTATAAAATGGCACTTATCTATATATTATATAATTTTAGGTTTTTATAAAACAGTTACAATTGAAAAATAGTTAATGGATAAAAAATCTGCTATACTTTACTAAACCATTTAAATAGTGCCACGTGTGCGTATGTTAACAGTTTTTCTTATCACCAAGTTGGTTACAATTATTTGTGCACGTGAAACCATGTTTAATTAAAAACAATTTTGTTCACCCTCTTAAAAATGAGGGTTAACATTACCCTCCTTTTGGAGGGTCAATTTCAGTGTTAAAGAAGTGAAATTCTTGAAAATTTCATGTTCCATATTATTTTATTCATCGAGAGCTTTAATATGAGTACAATATTCATATATATATTTTATTATTGTAAAAGTTACTTATTTTTAGTAATAAGTTACTATTTTATAGGTAAATAAGCAATTTTTAAAATAGTAAAAATCATATATCAATATTGTATTCATATTAAAACTCTCAATGAATAAAATAATATGAAAGAAATTAGTTATTTAAATTTTTAACACTCCAAATTGACCTTCGTAAAGGACTAAAGGAGGGTAATGTTCACCCTTCTTTTAGAAGAGTGAACAAAATCGATCTCATTTTACTTTTTTTTAATAGGGGTCTCATTTTAATTTTATTTTCTATGTAATTGTTCCAATTTTGCTGACCAACACATTCAAGAACATGGTCAAAATTGAAATGTTTGCCACGCCATTACTATTTTTGTTTGGCTTTATTGTTTTGTTATTTAAGTTTTATCAATTATTTGTCATTATGCTAATTAGCTAGAATTTATACATTACATTCTTTGTAATACTTATTTTTAAATTGCTTGCTATAACTTATTTAAAGTAGTTATACATGATTTTGATCAATATAAAATAATTATGATATTTAACTAATCTATATTAATCATTACATGGTTAACATTATTATATTACTTAAATAGTTTTAATAAATTAATATAAATCTAAATTATTATGATGCTTAAATTATTTCAATGAAATGTGGACTAACCAATAAAATAATTTCACAATATCTCATACAACTTAATTAATTATAAGGTTATTGAATGTTTCAAAGAAAAATTATATGCTTACTAAACATTGTTATAGTACTTATATTAGTTCAATTAAATATGTAGACACACACTTTTAACATTTTATAATTTTATTAGAAGCATCAATATAATAGGGACAATATCATCATTTATATTATACAAGTTAAACCAACAAATTATTTTAAAAATAAATTATATTAAAGATGATTACGCCATTTAAATAAAATAAATTAAAAATGTTGCTCTTGATTTATAAATTCCCTCACTAATAATATTTAAAACAATTAACCATGTTGCTATTAATGAAAATTTATAAATTTAGCAACTCATTTAAAGTACTTTCACATGTTTTGATGTGGACAAACTATTATGGTATTAATTGAAAAAGCTAATCATTGTATAAATTATTTATTTAAAATTATTATAGATTCTTTATTAAGTTATGTGTGGTTCAACTGGAAAATATGATTTTTATCAATGAAATAGTTTTTTAATTAATAGTGAAAAACATTCATTTAAAATATTTTTTTTGAAGGAGAATTATAATTTATTTTTAGCAAAGGTAAATTTTTTAAATTTATATATGTAATAATTGGTATATTGTGAAATTGTTATAATTATCTACTTATTTAAAATTATTTTTCTACTGAGAGTAGTTAAAAGATAGATAGCAAATGATTTCAATTGAAAATAATTGAAAAAATTTGTTTGTATATATATTGTTTGACAGTTATTGTTATTTTATTTTATTTTATTTGGAATTAGAAGATTTAGGGAGGGAGAATTGAACCCTTGACCTAAGGGACGCGAGACCAATCCAAATGCCACTAGATGACATGGGTCAAGGCTGTTAAATTTTATTTATAAAACTAAAAATAATTTATATTAGTACTTATCACTTAAAGAAAATGATAACTATATAAAAAAAATCAAACTGCAAATACATTATTGTCATAATTTGATTGGAATTAGGTAATTATTTCATGATAGAATTATGCAAATAAGCAAATAAAAGATTAATGATTAACGATAACTAGGTAATAGGTAAAACAATTAGTAAAAATGATTAAACATGAACTACTGTAGAAGATGAAACTTAACAAAAATAAAAAAATATGAATTTATACAAACTTAAAGGTTAACAAAATTCACATATGTAAATGGACACTTGCCTTAGGGCGCGTTTGTTGCTGACAATAATTGAATGTATATGAACAGTGGGTAGATTTAAGATGAAAACATAGCTTTTGAATAGGACACTCGAATTAGGTATACTATCGTCTTCAACAAAATCCTGGTCCAAGTATTTCTCCTCGAGAATTATGAAATCTACTTGAAAATATTTGAAAGAATAAAATTTATTATATTAACTAAAGATCTTACAAAATTATAATAAGAGTATACTCATAATGTATATATTCGGAAGAATAAATATTTATAATAAAATAGAGTTTTTGATTAATGTGAAACTATATCTTCGAGATGAAAAAATATGTCATTAATCCTCTAATCTTTTTATTCTTTTTAAATTAGCGTTTAATAGATAGGTTCACTATATATATTATGTCATTTTTGTATAATTTTAATTTGTTTTCAATGATATACTAAAATGAAATGCCTTATAACATAACACCATGCTTTTCGATTTAATAAATATTATCAAACAATTTTGAATCGGCCAATTCTGGTTATATTATTTATTTATCAAATTCATCGTTTAAATAGTACATACAAACAATTTATTACAGTTTTTTTTCAATTATTAGTTTTCCATTTATGGAGAATTTTTAAATGTAATACATTACGTATTACCTATTTGCAAGTTTGTAATAATTAATAGTAGATGGTAATGCGACGAAATTGTAATTGACATTGATATACTAGAAGTTTTAATATTTTGAGAAAATTAAGTAAGCATTTCAATATATAAACTTTCTTTTTTTTTTTTTACTCTGTATTTAATATATTTTCAATGTTACATGTGTTTTCTAATTTGTCGTCCAAGGATGGAATGTAGACTGCACCCTAATTACTCGATCCATGAAAAAGAAAGACTCATTTCTTCTTTGTTTTTTGAACATCGTTATCGTTAGCATACTTTATGTGATTGTTTTGAATTACATTTATTTTTAAATTCAACAATTCAACATTGCTTTCATATCGTTTTTAAAATAATTAATTTTCGGTTGTACATTGCGTTCGTTTGTGATCATTTTTATTTGTCGAATAATTTAATTCATTTAATGCATCTTTTCTCTAATGAATTATTTATTCTATATAGAAAGATAAGAGTCTGCCGTTGGTGGAAATCTTGATGGGATAACATCTACCGAAAATAGATAAAATCAATTAAAATATGCTTTTCTTTCAAAGAAAACATGTAATTTTGTTTTTGTTATGCAAGTATTGTCATTGAACTACTACTATATATTATTATTGTTGTTGTTGTTGTTATTGTTGTTGTTGTTGTTGTTGTTGTTGTTGTTGCTGTTGCTGTTACTGTTGCTGCTGCTATTGCTGTTGTTGTTGCTGTCACTGCTGTTGTTATTGTTTTTAATTGTTCTAGATATTTTCAAATTGCATGTAGAGTGTATATTTTTTCACATGGTATTATATTTCAATTTTATTAGTTTTACTTATAAATGTGTTTGTAAAATAATTAATCACTTCATTCAAATGTAATGCAGATTGAAAATAAATTTTTGATATAGCAAAATAGTTGACATATTATTGATTAATTTACACTCAATTACAAGATATGTATAATACATTTTCAATATAAATCGTCCACTAATTAAAAATAATTGCAAATTATATGTAAAATATTTTATTTTTCATTCAATTCACACAATACTCCCGTGCAACGCGCGGGTGTGAAAACTAGTTCTATATATAGATATAAATCTTTAGATTTAGATTAGAAAAATAATAAAAAATAATTATCAATACTTATGTAGGGAAACAAAATTCAGATTTAATATTTAATATTTAATATTTAATATAAAAAATAATTGATTAATTTATTTGTTAGGATTGATTATTAATTAATAAAAAATTACAGAAGATAAGTTCAAATCAATGGAGATTTGAAAAAATCTAATTTTGAATATAAATATTTTCTTATTTTTGAAAGGATAAGATTTAATATAGATCATGATTAGTTCATTTATTTATTAAGGATTGATTATTAATTAATAAAAAAGGAAAAATCAAAAGACAAAAAAGGGTTTGATTTTTGGTGGGAAAAGTAATTAATTTAATTAAAAAATAGGCTGAAAATTCCCTACTTTTCTTTATATAAATATAAATAAATAAATATAGATATATATATAGATATAGAATATAGATTATTATTATTATTATTATTATTATTATTATTATTATTATTAACAATTTTCTAAGATATTAATATATTACATTACATATTGAGAATATGTTTTAACATGATAATAATTAACACAGCAGTTGACACAATCTAATATATTAAAAATTAAAATTTTGTGAATTAAGATAATAATGATCAATACATCTAATTTTAAAAAAATTTAATAAAATCATAATTAATTTAACCGTTATGTTCATCTCTATGTTCAAGAAAAATTATTTGTATGTATTTGTTATATTAACTTGTGTATAGTGAGGATCAAGGGCAACCTCCTGAAAATTAAGAGACAATTCTTACTTGGGAAACACTGAAATTCGAATTCTTGACGTTGGTGACGTGGGCCCCAACGCAGCTTTTTATTAGTTCATTCAAATCTTAATTATGTTATAGTCTCCACTCAAAAAAAAAAAAAAAGAAAAAGAAAAGAAACGAAAATAATAAGTGATCCTCAATTTGAATAAAATGTAGCTCAACAATAACCATCTTCATCCATTCATAAATATTGATTCCTCCAACTTTCTTGATATAACTTTATTAATCAATTTAAACTTCCTTTTGTCCTTTTCTCACTGTCGAAAATGTTCTTTGTCAAAAAAATTTGTTTTCATTTATAACAACTACTGCCCAACAGAATTGAAAAGCTTAGGAATTGTTCTAGTCAACTTATTCTCACAATTAGTTAAAGATAGTCATTTCTTAATTGAGGTCAACGTTCAAAATTTGGTTTCCTTTTTGAGGGGGAAAAAAAGAAACCAAAAATAGGAAAATAATAAATATTGTCACAGTGTGATATTAATTTTGAGAAGATTGAACAGCTTGGCGAGACTAGTGGATATTTTGAGTGTTTAAAACATACTAAGGAAAAATTGATGATGATCTACTTGATATCAATAAAGAACTCAATTTCCCATCATCCTCAAAAGTTCAGAATGATATTACTTTTGAGCAACTGCTTGAAGAACAGGCCACAAAACATGTTCACATAGTTATAAGAAGCTTTTCTTTCTCAGAACTTAATCTACAGGCCCTTGTTTCTTTGGATAACAATCCTAGAAAGGTGGCAAAATCTGATCTGAAAGGGACTGGAACCTCAGAAAGAAAGGCAGGAGGAAATTAAAGTTTTAAATGACGCAGCCTACTGTAATGATTTGGAATTTAAGAGGGATTTGTAACTCACTGAAGAGACTCAAAGCACTTATAAATCTTCACAATGTTGGGTTCCTTTTTCTTACTGATCCTTTGGTTGACCAACAGAGGTTAGAGGAATTTAAAAGAGTGCTGGGATTTTATCAGAGCCGGACTTTCCACGAGGCTCGAGAGGCCTCCGTCTCGGGGCCCGAAATTTAGAAATTTTTTGGGGGCCCAGAATTTCCAAGATGTTTTTTTATATATATTAAAGTACATAGAATTTAGTAACATAAAGCCTGGTGGTGTGGTGGATGAGTAGTTGCCACGTTTCATTACCCACCCAGGTTCGAAACGCCCTCAGTGCCAACTATTGTGTATTTTTTCAAAGTGATTTTAGTGACTAACCGGGCCTGCAAGGGAATTTAATGACTAAATGGGCCAACAAGGGCCCAATTTTCAGATCTCGACTCAGGCCCCCGAAACCCAAAGTACGTCACTGGATTTTATCAATCTCTATCTAATTCCATTGGTAAAATGTGTGTCCTTTGGAAAGACTCTACTGAAGCTTCTCTTTTAGACAACTCTGAAGTCTGATCAATCTCTATCTATCAAACTGAAGTGGCATTCTCACTGGACTGCAGCTACTAGTGTATGCTAAATATGATTAGCTGCTTAGGAGAAATTTATGTTACCATCTTTGTCACTTATCCTCCTTTATTGATTTGCCATGGGTTGTAGGGGGTGATTTTAACGATCTACTGTCTAGAGATGAGAGAATTGGAGGGGGACTCCCAAATGCTAGAGCTATTGCTGAGTTTCGAGATATGTGCATTGTAGCTGGAATTGATGAGTTTCAAATACCCGGTGGCAATACTACACGGACCAATAACCTTATGGTGGAGAAACTAGATAGAATACTAGCTAATGCTACATGGATGACTGCTATGAGAGTAGAAGGGATTTTGTGAAAAGTTATTCTTCATTCATTATACAGAGACATATTTATATCATATTTACAATTGTCGTATTGGATTAGGCCCACAATAAACCCTAACACTTTACAATACAATCTAACACTCCCCATCAAGCTGTAGCGTTCAAATTGTAGGTTCCAAGCTTGTTACAAATGTAATTGACATGACAGGCCCTGTGTGACTTAGTAAATATATTGGCTAGTTGGTCATTTGATATGACATGACTAGTGACATATCCCCTGAAAGAATCTCCTCTCGAAGAAAATAACAGTCAATCTCAATGTGCTTGGTCCTCTCATGAAACACAGGATTGGAAGCGATGTGAAGAGCTACTTGGTTATCATATGTCAACTTCATATGCTGGCACTTCATAAATCTCAACTCCTACAGTAATTGTTTCAACTATACAAGCTCACAGGTAGCCTTAGCAATAGCTCGGTATTCTACCTCAGCTGTGGACAAAGCAATCGCTGACTACTTCTTGCTTTTCCAAGACACTAAATTTCCCCAACAAAGACACAATATCCAATGGTCGAGTGTCTATCCTGTGGACTACCTGCCCAATAGGCATCTGAATATCCAATCACTTCGGTATGTCCTTTATCTTCATAAAGTAAACCTTTAACTGGCACTTTCTTGATGTAGGGCAGAACAGAAATGGTAGCATGCCAATGACTATCATACGAAGCATTTAGGAACTGACTCAAAACACTCATAGTGAATGAAATATCCGGACGAGTCACGGTGAGGTAGCTGAGTTTCCCAATAAGCCTCCTATATCTGCCAGGGTCTGATAAGGGCTCCTTGATAAGGAAGAAGTTTGACATTTGGATCCATTGGAGTTTCTACAGGTTTACAATTTAACATACCTATCTCTTCCAAAATATAGAGGGCATACTTCCTTTGAGAAATAATGACACCTTGTTGGGACTGAGCAACTTCTATTCACAAAAAGTATTTGAGTTTTCCCATGTTTTTGGTCTCAAAGTTATGAAGTAGATTTTGCTTTAGCCTTTGTATGCCTTCTTGGTCATTCCCGGTAATAACAATGTCATCTTACATAAACAACCAAGTAGATCGAAAAATCAGAAGAAGACTAACAGTAAAATACTGAATGATCAACTTCACTGCGAACCATGCCAAACTAATGAATAAGTAATCTAAAATGTCCAAACCAAGCCCACGATGATTATTTCAATCCATCGAGGGAACGACGAAAGCGACATGCCAGTCTAGACTTCCCCTGAGCAACAAACGCAGGTGGTTGCTCCATATAAGCCTCCTCACGCAGATCACCATCAAGAAAGGCATTCTTAACATCCAACTGATAGAGAGGCCAATGACCCATGGCAACAATAGATAAAAGAAGACGGACTGAGGACATCTTAGCAATCAGGGAGAAGGTATCACCATATTCAAGCACGTAAATCTGGGTGTATCCTTTTACAACAGGACAGGCTTTCAACCAGTCGATATTGCCATCAGGACCAACATTAACAGTGTAAACCCAACGACAACCCACTGTAGATTTGCCGGGGAGAAAGAGGTACCAAATCCCATATGTCGATACTATATAACGCAGGCATCTCATCAACCATGGCCTGACGCCATCCTAGGTGCGAGAAAGCTTCTACAACAGAGCTTGGAATAGAAACAGAAGACACGAACGACACAAAGGCACTATATGATTGAGATAAGCATTGGTAACTGACAAAAGTATATATAAGATAAGGATTACGAGTACAACGAATACCTTTATTCTCAGCAGTGGGACGATCCAAGTTAGGATCGGGATCTGGAGGTAACACCAGAGTCGAAGGTGAATCCAGCGGGCCAGAGGAAGTCATGGGCTCGAGTGACAATGGCGAAGACGGAGTAGGCTTACGTGTCTATGTAAATATGGACACACTGAGCGGGTTCCGTAGCGGCTCAGTGGAAGGATGGGTAGTAGGTCGAGGTCGGCGATGATAAGTGATGAGAGGAGACGGTGAGTTTGTAGTAGGTGCCATACAATCAACAGGAGATATCTGGTAAAGGAAGATCGAGAGAGAGCATATCTGGATAGGAGGACTATCGACAGGGAGAGCATCCGATAGATGGGAGGTATGTGTGACAAAAGGAAAGTAGGGCATCGTCTCAAAGAAAGTGATATCTGCAGAAACAAAATATCGCTGAAGTTCAGGAGAGAAACAACGATAACCGTTCTACAAGTGAGTAGCCCAAAAAGACACACTTGAGTGCTTTAGCATGTAGCTTATTTTTCCCAGGGGCAAGGTTATGCACAAAACATGTGCACCCAAAAACACGATGACGGACATAATATAGTGGCTGATCTAGAAACATCAGAGAATGAGGAACATGAGTCTACAAGACATAGTGGGTGTGAGAGTAGCATGCCGTAAGAGCAGCATCTCCTCAAAAACGGAGTGGAACATGAAAGTGTATGAGAAGGGTGTGTGTAGTCTCAATCAGGTGTCTAATTTTCCACTCAGCCACTCCATTTTTCTATGGAGTGTGGGACCAAGACAATTGATTGAATACACCCTGGGTAGCCATAAACGATTGGAATTGTGTAGAGAAATACTCACGTGCATTATCACTTTGGAAAATACCAATAGTAGTGCGAAATTGAGGTTTAATTTCATAACAAAATGTTTGAAAGATGGAAAACAACCTGGAACAAGTTTTCATTAAAAATAACCAAAGTACAACGAGAAAAGTCATCAACAAATGTAAAGAAATAACTAAAACCCAAAGTAGACTGAACCCGACTAGGATCCCAAACATCCGAACGAACTAAAGTAAAATATGATTCTCCTTGTTTATTGACACGAATCGGAAAAGAACTACGGACATGTTTTCCTAATTGACATGACTCACACACTAAAGTACACAGCCATGGACAATCGGGCACCATCGGTTGTAGTTTGGATAGACTGGGATGTCCCAAGCGGTGATGATGAAGAATGGTAGATGGATCGGTAGTCGCATATATGGTAGGTGATGGTAGGTTAAGGTAGTACAGCCCGTGTCATTCATGCCCTACTCTAAGCATCCTCCCTGTGTTCTGATCTTGCACAAGAACTGAATGAGAAGTGAAAGTAATAGAATAAGGTAGATTCTCTAGGATAACTTGCTAACAGAGATAAGATTAACAGATAGTCTGGTGGATAGAGAATAGAATCTAAAAATAAAGACTCAGAGAGTTTGACTTGACCAATGCCTTTAACCTTAGTTTGGGAACCATCGGCTAAGGTCAAAGGGGACAGGATGTAACGCCCCGTCCCATTTCGTACTCGATTATATGTAAATTCTATGTATGATTATGAGTAAGTTTGCTTCGTTATGATAATTACGTAAGTTATGTGTACGACCGGCATATATGCGTGTTTATGTGTGCGAAAGTTATTTGGCCGAGCGAAAGTATGTTAAAGAAGGAATTCAGAAAGATTCAACAGAACAAGATTTACGACCGCGAATTGAGGAGTTACGGCCATAATTGGTAAGTTACGGCAGACACAGCCGTATAAGTAAGGTATGGAAATTGGACAAAGCCAGGTTTACTACCATAAATGTGATGTATACAACCTTAATTGTAAAGATATGGCCTTAAGATGGGAATGGTACGGCCATAACGATGAGGCTAAAGAATATGTGAAAATGTTCAGAAAGCTTTATAGGGCCGTACATAAGTTAAATACTGCCGTATTAGTGTGATTTACGGCCGTGAGTATTAAGTATACGACCGTAAGTTTGAGAATGAAGGAATATGAAGTTACAGAGGTTTTGATACGGCGGTAGGTACTTAAATGTATTAGTTGCGGCCATAACTTTAAGTCTGCAGAATTGTGATTCTAGACTTTTCTTAGCTTCTGGGGATACTTAACCTATCAAACTCATCCCCAACTCATATGATATACACAAAAAACTCTTCAAAACCCTCTCCAATATGCTCTAAGCCTCCCACACTTGTATTATGCTTGCTTATCACTTGGCAACCTTGGTTGATGACCCAAGAAAAGGAAACAAGAAGAAAGAGAGGAAGAGAAGCTACCAAGTATCTTGGTCTTATGTTTTGCTTCACTAAGGTGGGTAATAGATGCATATATGTAAGTAATAAGGTAAGTTATCCAAATGTAAGGCTTTAAGCATAAGTCTCATATGTTTGCCAAGCTATATTTCCTAGGACGTGTAAGTTATGGTTTGCTAAGATATGTTTGCTATGTATGTGACTTATGTTTGGCTAAGTTATGTTTGTTGTGATGTGGTAGCTTTGATGTGTCACTTATGTTTCTCCCTTATAATTGTTCCATAGTATGTGATATAGGAGGATAATCATATGAAGTAAAAGTACGAACAAGATGTAATGGCTACCATTGTGACGATGATTCCTTTGTGAGCTTTTCGTATATGACATGGTTTCCTTGATTGACATATATGAAATGGTTGCCCTGATTAGCACATTTGTATAAATAGGACACGAAGGAATATGTGTATAAGTATGTCACGAATATGTATACGTAAGAGTTGCCAATCATGTGTTTACAATTATGTAAATATATGGCCAATTAGGGGACTAAGTGCTATGCGGGACAAACTGCTACACCATAGGGTGGGAACCACCTCTTGAACCTATAGGAGTCGCCTCTAGAATTCCTATATGAGATAAAAAGCCAAATGGGGGATCTAAGCCCCAATATATGATATGATATGCCCATCTATGCAATATGATTCGTATGGCCATATATGTGATATGATTGCTAGTGCCATTGTAAGCACATGATCAGCAACTGGGCTATGTGATCTGATTGGCATCTTTGCATAAGTTATGTCCCAACTAAGTATGCATAAGAGATGGCAAATCATGTATTGATATTTGAATATGATAAGTGGCCTATCTAAGGGACCTAAGCCCCATCATATGATAAGAAGCCAATGGCCAACTATATGATATGAATATGAAAGGCCAATATATGATGTGGGACTCGTTGATGCCACTGTACATGTATGATTGGTAATCGGGACTAATGTGACCTTCGTCTTATACATTTATATATTTACATATGCACCTATTATTCCACTAAGTCTTTATGATTCATTATGTTTCCGTTCTCTATTTTGATAGATTACTGAACGTAGGAAGCATTTGGAGACGACGGAGGGTCATTCTCAATTAGTGTGATGTGTGAGGAGATCGGAAGATCAGATCCTGTGCTAAGTAATGATTTTGAATCCGAAGTCCTTTAAGTCCCTATGTGTATAAGCTTTGTTATGTGGTTGTTCGACCACCTTTTGTATTTTACAAGTATTCGTTATGGTTACAATGGACTCGTGATTTCAAAACTTTATATATGTGTGTGTGAATGACAAGGTCTTTAGTTCCGTACAGGCCCATAATTGATATACTTTAAAAAGTAAATTTGTACATATGTCTACGGACACTTTAAGGCTTGAGTATGCACCATATATGTTTTGTAAGAGTTCTTTCAGTATGGGCTACGGAATTGGGGCGGGCGTTACAATACTTGAATAAGTAATAGTAGAAAACAAATGTTTTTCACTAGACATGTGATAGGAAGCACCCGAATCAAGCACCCAATGGCTAAAAGGCGATGACTATGAGATGCAAGCAATAGAATTCTCAGTGGGATTACCCGATGTGATAGAAGGGGACTGCTTACTCTCCCGGAGTTTCAAAAGCTCAACATATTTAGTAGTAGATATTGATACACTGTCAGGTAAACTCTCAGATGAGGACCCATACTGCGTGACATTGGCAACCTTAGGAGGACGACCATGAAGCTGGTAGCACCAATTAATTATATGGCCAAGCTTATTACGTTGTGACCATCGAAGCCGATTACGACTTCCACAACCTTCCTTACCATCATTTTGACAAGAAACTTGAGAGGCTAAAATGGTCGAATCAATGGGAGTACTGGAGATGGTGGATGCTGTAGAGATACGGAGTAATTGTTCAGACACGGCATCCATAGTGGGAATTCCCGAGCTCGGAAGAATTTGATTACAAACATATTCTAGTTCAGGAAGGAGACCAGCTAATGCAAGGACTATAAAGAAAGTCCCGTGCTGCTCTTCTTGCTTTGCAACATCCTGAAAGAAGGGCATCATGTCATTAAATTCTTGCTGGAGAGTCTCAATTTTCCCTAGATAAGTCTGCATATCTTGGTCCTGCTGCATAACTTTCTTCATATCAGAAACCACTATATAGAGGTGATTCATATCGTTAGAATAGAGTTTCTTAGCATTTTGCCACAAATCATAACAAGAGCGATATGCCTATACTGGCCAACAAAGGTACGATAAATAGATTGCAACAAAAGATTACAAAGGAAAGAATCAACCTACTTCCACATTGGTTGATCTTTAGTACCAATATCCTTAAGTTGCTTCACCAAGTGATCATCAACGCCTTGACCAATAAACCACAGTTCAATGATCGAAGACCAACTCATATAGTTGGCTCACTTGGCTGACCCCATTAATTTATCCGTGCATATGGTGGGAATAGACGAAAAACTAAGCATAGATATATCTTTTAAAGAATCAAATTGTGTCGCCATGAAGATAAACCACCAAATAAAGGGAAAGAACACCAAAAAGGTACCAATATAATACTAATACCAGATGAATGAAGGCAATCTGAAAAAAAATAGCCAATATACACCACAAACCGAGAGCAATTTGAGTTAACTCCACAAACAAACTGAGATATGACCAAACCAATACCAGGCAAAGGTCGAACAGGTCAAGGCGAGTCGATCGAGGGTTGCTAGTGCTTCATCGGAGGTATCACGCACTCTCACACGCCGCCAGAGTGGACTGTATGTCACCGGAAAATATTGTGTGTGTGGGCGCGTGGGTTGAAGTCCGTTGACGATTTTCCGACAGTGAATAGGCAACGGCGAGGCGAGCCCTATTGGTCATATCGATTTGCCAATCCAATGTGGGAAGGTGGGTAAGATCGAGAAAGAGGGCTGCAATTGCTATATGAATAGTGCCGAGGCTAGGGTTTTGTGAATAATGGATTGGTTGGAATGATGCACAACCTAGAACCCCACATTTCTCACTAAAGCTCTGATACCATGGGAGAGTAGAAGGGATTTTGTGAAAAGTTATTCGTCATTCATTATATAGAGACACATATATATAATATTTGCAATTGTCGTATTGGGTGAGGCCCACACTAAACCCTAGCACTTCACAATACAATCTAACAACTGCTATTGTGAATTTTTTTTCCTTCTATTCTTAATATATGCACTTCTGATCACAACCCTCTCATTCTTTAGTGTTCTACGTACTAGAAGTCCTTCAAGTCATCTTTTCGACATCAATCTATATGGAGTACTCACACTGATTATATACCTTTCGTTGAGAATTCCTAGAAACAACCTCTCATTCCATTTTCTAAAAGGCTTTACGGTTTCTTATTCAAGCTTAAAAGACTTAAGAATCAGTTGAAATAGTGGAATGTTGAAGTTTTTGGTAACATTTTCTCTTAGCTCCATGAGACTGGATCTCATATTCTAGATCTCGAATGAGGTTATGATACCACTTACCTTCCAACAAATAGATCCATCATTCATCAAGAATACGCTAAACCTAACTCTTTGCTCACAAAAGAGGAGCTTTTTTGGCGTCAAAAGTCAAGAAATAATTGCTCAAGGAAGGGGATTGTAACACAAAATATTTTTTATGTTTGTGTTATCGAACGACGAGCTCAAAATCTGATCTGCCAAATCAACAAAGGAGATGGTACTTCTATCACATATCAGGATGAGTTGAAGGATTCTGTTGTTAGCTTCTTCACTCAGATGCTTACCTCTAAACACCATAATATCGATCACAATTTGCTTGACACTATACCCCATGTTATTACTGAAGAGGACAATTTGATGCTGAATAGTCTTCCTGCTAAATCAGAAATCGAAGCTGGTTTTTGTTCTATTTCACTAGAAGTGCAGCTGGAGCATATGTCTTTTCAAGCCTTTTTTACCAATAGTGTTGGGACATTATCAAGGACGATCTATGTGATGCTATCACTGAATTTTTTTAAAGGAATACAACTTCCCTCAAAGTTTAAAGTTACCTCCATTGTAGTGATACCTAAGAAGCAGGATGCTAAATAGTGGATTGATTTTCGCCCTCTCAGCTTATGCAATGTTATCTATAAAATCTGTACTAAAGTTTTAAACACAAGATTGAGCTCTCTTCTTCCCAAGCTTATACCACCCTATCAAAGTGGATTTACCCCAGGTCATGATATTGCGCATAATATTCTTCTTGGCCAAAAGATGATTTCTTAGTTGCAAAGCTCGAGCTAGTAATACTATGCTTAAGTTGGATATGGCGAAAGCCTATGATCGCATTGAATGGGATTATCTATTTCTAGTTTTGCGCAAATTTCGATTCAATGAGGATTGGATTAAAAAGATTGAAGCTGCAATTTCTGGTTGTGGTTTCTCTATACTTCTGAATGGAGAGTTGAAAGGGTACTTTCAATCTTTTCGTAGCATTAGATAACAAGATCCCATTTCTCCCTCTCTTTTTGTGTTGCTTGCGGAATCTTTATCACGTGGCTTGAACAAGATGTTTTATGAGCACCCTAGGATGACTTATAGATTTGGAAGAACTATGCCTATCACCCATTTGTCATTTGATGATGACATTATAATCTTTGTGAATGGGCAAAAACACATGATTGAGTTGCTATTGAATTTCTTGCAAAAATAGTCTTCTACTTCTAGACAAAAACTTAACATTCACTAGAGCAACTTCCACATTGTTAAAAGGCAGTATCAACAACTCATTTCTTCTATTACTGACTTTTCTTTCCAACCACTGCCCATCCTCTACCTAGGAGTTCCTTTATTTAAAGGTAAGAAAAAGTCTTTTTATTTTATGAGCTTCTTGAAAAGGTTCTAAAATGGCTACTAGGCTGGGAAAATTAGTTAATTTAGGCAAGAGGTAGACTTGTGCTTATTAAATCAATTCTTACTTCTATGCCAATCCATTTACTAAAAATTTTAGACTTTCTCGAGACAATACAGAATAAATTGGAGAAATCATTTAACGCCTATTTCTGGGGAGACACCAGCACCACTAAAACTTGCATTGGGCTTAATGGAAGAGCATTTGCTTGCCTACTGAGAAAGGGGTATTGGCATTATCAGTTTAGATACTCTTAATCGAGCTTATGATTGCAAACTATGGTAGCAATTCAAATCTCA
Organism: Jasminum sambac; assembly: GCA_018223645.1. NCBI lineage: Eukaryota > Viridiplantae > Streptophyta > Magnoliopsida > Lamiales > Oleaceae > Jasminum > Jasminum sambac. The sequence goes on along the minus strand of CP073644.1, from coordinate 8,731,195 downwards.
ACAATCACTTTGGAGCTGGGTTCTTAAGCATAAATACTATGGAGACACACTTTCAATTTTAGTTGATCCTTGCAATAGTGACTCTCCTATTTGCATAAGGATGTTGCAAGTTAGAGACATCGTTGAACCTCACTTAAGGTGGAAAATAAGAAAATATATGGAAGATGCTCTTATTTTCCATCAGGTTGCCAATTTTCGAAGTCATCATTCATGGGATGTTGTTGTTCTCCATCGAATATTTCCTTCAAGCACAGTCCATGATATTCTTGAACTACCGATATCTGATGCTGACGATAAGCTGTATTGGGATCTTTTATATAATGGATATTTAATATACAAAGTTGCATTCAGTTGTTGTGCAAACGAAGGGCCAAGCAAGTATCTGTTCCTTATCTCTGGAACTTATATGTGTCCCCTAAAATTTCAATTTTCTCTTGGAAGCTATAGCATAATTAGCTGCCTTCAGATGATATTATAAAGAACAGATTTAAGATTCCCATACCATCTAAATGCCGATGTTCTTCTCTGTTGCAACTATTGAGCATATTTTTCTTAATAGGCCAATTGCAATAAGTGTATGGGACTATTATTTTGGAAGAATATGATGTAAGACACCATTTTCATCACATCCTAGACAACTATATACTCAGTGGATTTGCTCCTTTAAAGGTAAACTAGGTAAAGTGTTGTTTACTTTAATTATTTTTTGGATAATGTGTCGTAATAGAAATAACTCTAATCATGATAAGAAATAGCAATCAGCTACTACTATTATGAAAATTGTTAATATGCTTATCAATAATATGCTACAAGCTGGGATCCCATGGAGAAGACTGAAATCTTCATCATTTGCTGTTGTCAAATGGCACAAACCTGATGGACTAATAGTCAAACTTAATACAGATTGCTCCTCAAGAGCTGATGCGTGTGCTACCAGAAGTGGTATACTATGCAACCATCAAGGTGAGGCTCTGTGGGCTTTCTCAATATTGGGCGTGTTGTCGCAGTACGCCAAAATTTATTTTATTTCCTTACTCGGTTTCAAAACTACAAATTAATGTAGAAGTGGTAAGTAAGGGTCGAACCCAAGAGGAACGGTGCTTAATCTTGTTGATTTTATCAATTAATATAGAAAAATGGGGGTTTTGTGATATTTGAATAAAATTAGAAAATCGAACGTCAAAATAAAAGATTGAAATAAAACAATTGTACAAAATATCTAGTTCTCGGGTTTGGTTGTGCCAACAACTTATATTTATCTTTCTCATGCAACGTGTTACTATTCCTTCTTCAATTTATCAACTCTCAATTAACCAAGAAGTTATGATTAACGAATTCTTCCTTAAGTGTATAAAATTAAAGTGAGTTCTTTAACTTAACATCTAGCTATTGGATAACCCTAAACAAATTCTTAGGATTTAATGCAAAGCTAGTGTGAAATGAACGAGAAGAATGAGTTGAATTAGATGAATAATTTCATAAACTCGAATTAATACATCTAAGTTGATTTGTTAATAAATATGCACGATATTCATTTGCTACTTTGGATTGGAATCTAGTGATAATTACGGATCAAAAGTTCCAATCCTAGTAAGTAACTTGAATTTAAAGATTGATTGATTCAATTGGCCAAAGTGAATGCAATAATCAAATAAACTCAAAAACGGATTTACAAGCATAACAAATCAACAAATTGAAGTAGAAGAATAGATAAAACGTTACTAAAGAGTTAGAAAAGATAACCACATGTTAGTTGAATACAACGTCCCCCTCGAACTAGATAGAAAAGTCTAACTACTCATATTTGCGGGTTTCATACTTTTAGCGAGTGTTCGCTTTGTATCACCACCACTATATGATAGATTATACGCAAAATATAGAAAACAAGTAAATAAATGCTAAGAAATAAATAGAGAAATAAAAGGAAAAGAGAAACTTATCGAAGAAAAGATCCGCTAATCATATTCACAGCCGAAGTATCGTTGATCGATTGAAACCTTTATTTCTTCCGCCGGAATATGAAAAACTAAGATCTTTCAAGCTAAAACTAAGAACAAATGAAGAAGAGAATTTTATTGAAGAGAAAGTTGGAGAGAACTACTAGCTAATTCTCTTCCACTAAATTGTGTATTTCCTTCCTTACAAATGCCTCTATTTATAGGCAAAATTTCACAAGAAAACATAATAAAAAATTGTACAACCACTCCAATATGATTTCACTAATTGGTAACCATCAAATCATGATCTTAAATTACTCCATTAGTTCAAATATTGTATCATGGTATAGGTAAGCATCTTGGCTGAATTTTGCAATTGGAATTTCCTTTTTTTGATATTTTAATAGAAAGTTATGAATTTTCTACCAAAACATGGCCCAAGAAATCCTCCATTCACATCACTCTCGGTTTTGCCCATTTTTGACCATGATATGATCCGAATCATTTGAAGCGCTCAACGTCAAAGTTGTAGCCCTCTGAGTATCCTTTCCAATAATATAAAGTGCAGGTTAATCCGAATTTTGTAGCAAATGTTATGGTCAAATTATCAATCAAGGGCAAGAAATTCGATGATATGATCCTGATGCCTCATGCGCCGATGCAGGAAGCTTGGAGCGTTGTTTAGGCTAAGTGAAATCAAGTTCTGCCAAGGGAGCAGAAATGACGAGATTTCACGCAACTTGGGATGTCTGACTGGTTCAAAACTGCACATCGCTGGAATGAGCGAGAATCAAGGTAGAGTCTTTGAAGAATTGAAGCTCGCCGAGTCAGAATACATAGAGCTTTGAATCACCTCGCTTGGACATCGGGTTCGAAAGTTATGGCCAAAACAATGAAGGTTGTCCAGCAATGAAGTTGGGGAAATTTCAATAGAGAATACCACGGGCCAGAATTATAAGTCTTACTACCAGACAAGATTTTTACTACAGATCATTGGTCCTTACGCCAGAACTTCGCTTATCGCCTTTGGGCCAAAATATGCAGAGCAAATTACTGACTTTTTCATAATACGGCCAGATCGATTTTACTCAGAACTATCATTGTCCATACTACCAGAACTCAAGAATCAAGTTTTGCGCTTTGAAGGTAAAGCTTTTTACGGCCGTGACGTTTGAGTAATACGTCAGAATCGAGATTTACTACGTGAATTCCTAAAATTACTACTGAACTCTAGACCGACTTAGAGTCAAATGTAGATATTTTCTGGATATTTTCATTATTTTATCATTATTTTCGAAGTTGGGTATGTATATGAAGGGAAAACCTTCATTGTAAAAACTTTGAGCTTTGAATGAGATGTTGAGCTTGAAAGCCAATCTTCGGGTCGAAGCTTTCCCCCACCCGTCCCCTCGTGTTTGGGCTCGTTAAACACAACCCCGAGCCATCGTGAGTGTGATCGACTCGCGGCGCCAACCCCGCTCCTTCTTCTCGACGGCGACCGCTTGAGGCGAGGGTTCATATACCCTTTGTTGCTACGCTGCCGCAGGGATTTCCGGTTTTTCCGATCGCTCTACCTGATACTTGGGCTTTTCTCGCGTTGTATTCATTCCGCGAAGATCGATTCGAGTCGAGGCCGACCCGCGGATCGTATTATCCTGCATCGTGAGCTAGAATCCACTTATCCGGTATCTATCCTTTATTAATAATTCTTTATTATTGTTGTTGTTGTTTTTATCCGCTTAGATTATCGATTTTCGATTTTTAGAATTGTAGAGATTAGTGTGTGTTCTTGGTGTTCTTGGTGCAAATTGCTATTTGTGCTTAGAATCCACTAATCTTCTAGTATTGGTTGTTGTTGTATTGTTGTTTGTGTTGTTGTTGTTAAAAAAAAAGAAAAAAAAGAAAAGAGGGCTCTAAAATATTGGGAAACAAAAAAAAAAAAACCAAATGGCTCCAAATGTTGTTGTGAACGAGTGTTAGTCGAGCTTCTTGGCTACACTTGGTTTTCATTGTTTGTGTTGTGTTGTTATCCTAGTAGTGTGAGTTGTAATTTTATTGTCTTGAGTTACATTGTTGTGGTTTTGGTTATAGGTGTTGGTTAAATTGTGTTATTTGTTGTTGAGTATTAGTGTTTTGTTGTTAAGTTTGTTTTGTAGTAGTGTCATTGTGTCTCGAGTTGTAATTTATAGTTTGTGTTATTTCTTTCGAGTTGAAACACAATGCCGGAGTTGAGCTTTAATGATAGACATCGGGCCCAAAAGCTATGACTTTGGGAAGACTTTCACGCTTCTATGATTACAATGGAGCATCGATTGAGTCGAAATTTGAAGGGAAGTGTTGAATCATCTATTGCTCGATTGAATGCGAATGTGAGTCTTCGAGGTAATAGTGATGGGGATGCCTATGAGAATGAGAGTGAGGATAGAGAGATTCTGGGTTAGAAAGAGGGAACAACGGAGGCAAAGTGAGTATGAAGGGGATGCGAAGAATGCGGCATCGACGCATTCTTCATTCCGAGGAAGAGCCAATCTGATGTTTACCTAGATTGGGAAAGCCAAGTGGATCTCATGTTCCAAACTCATAAAATCCGGAGACGTAAGAAGGTCCCATTGTTGGTCAAGGAGTTCACCGATCAAGCCCTATGTTGCGGGAAACAGACTCACCTTTGCTAGGCGAAGGAACTTGGAAGAACCCGCTGACACTTGGGATTGCTTGAAGAAGTTGATGAGAAAGAAATTGGCCCCATCGTGATTTCTATAGGATTTGTATCAAGTGTACAAAACCTAATTCAAGGTGGACGAACCGTGAGAAGCTACTCTCCAAGAAATGGAAAGATTGATGACTGAGCCGATATTGTGGAAGGTGAAGAAGCTATTATGGTTAGGTTTTTCAAGTGATTGAACCGAGATATTGCCGACTTCATTGAATTGCTAGACTATTCAATCTTGAGGAAATTGTTTGCAAAGCAAAGGAGGTGGAGAAGCAATCAAGAGAAGAAGTTCAAACCTATTCCAAACCAAGAAGAGTAGTAGCTTTGATAGAACTAAACCGCCTGGTCTCGAGGATGATAGAAGAAATGCTTGGAAGGTTGGAAGTGAACCATTGAAAGTATCACAAGAGCTTAGTGATAAGGGCAAAGGAAGAGTCGGAGAAGTGACGAGTCAAACTCGAGACAAGCTATGTTCTAAATGTCACTGTTGATTCTATTTTCGTCCGAACGCCTCTAAACCAAAGGTGATACGGGAGAATGAAGAAGTGGTTCCTAAAAGAGATGGTGAAAGAAGAAGAGAAGTCTTCAACCAAGGAGAAAGAAGAGTTGGTGGTTGTTGACAAAAGTTTTACAACAATTCCCAAAGCGCTAATAATGAGGCAAGCCATTGGTACTCAAGCAAAGGAAGATTTAGCCTCAATTCACAACGAAAATCTTTTTCTATACCCGCTGTTTGGTGAAAGGTACGCCTACTAGTGTTGTTATTGATGGGGAAGTTGTAGAAATTTAGCTAGTCTTATGCTTGTTGAGAAGTTGAGTTGCATATGATTAAACACCGAATCCATATCAAATGCAATGGCTTAATGATTCGAAATGTTAAGGTTAACAAGGCAAGTGCTAGTGCCATTCTCGATCGGATCTTATACTGGATGAGTTGTTTGTGATGTAGTACCTATGCATATTACCCACGCTTGGTTGGGAAGACCGTGGCAACATGATAAGAAGGTATTGCATGACGGTTTTAGGAAATCGCTTTAGCTTCAAGTTGAACGGGAAATCCATTATACTTGATCCGTTATCTCCGGAGCAAGTAGGTATAGATCAAATGAAGCTAAAAGATGAGGCCGATGTGAGAAGAGATGAGAGAAAGAAAGGAATTGAAGAGAAGAAGGCTTACAATTGCATTGAAGAAGGACAATGCAAGTGTTAAAGTGGTTGTTGAGCCGCTTGAACAACATTGTCCAAAGGGAGTTGCAAAAGAGCCTTCGGAAGTGAGTGTTGATTTTCCTAGTCCATATTGTTCAAAAGCCAATGTAATTGAGAAGGAGACTAGGGAATCCATGGAAAGGAGTCATTGGAATTGGTTGTTGATTTCAACATCCAATTGATCTTGAGGAGGAGAAAGGAGTTGAGTGCCTGTGGAGCAAGTTGTAGAGGAGCTAGAGGTTGTAGTTGTGGGATGAACTTGTTGACATCCATGACATTGACCCGAGGAAGAAAGAAGAAATGGAGAGTGGAGGAGTAGGAGTTGAAAGAGGAGAGGAGAAAGATGAACTATCACTTGAGAAAAAGGGTGGTCGAGGAGACTGCCGAGCTTGAGTATGAGGATCCCTTCCTTGTATCTCACACCTCTAACATACCCCACCCAAATTTTATTAACTTTCTTTTCAAAGTGCTTGATGCCTAACTAAAGGAATTTTATTGTCCTTAAGCTTTGGCGGTTTGAGCGCCAACCACTTCTTGAAGAAGTCCCTTCACTCCACGAGCCGTCCCATGCTTCATTCGTGAAGTTGACCATTCTTTTCCCATTCGAATTCGGAGGAATCGAATGGTCATTCAAGCAAAAAAGGTCAAGTATTGTATCACCCTAAATGACTTTGTTACAGTACGCCTATGTTGATTCGAGACTAATCATCTTGAAGAGGGAGGGGATGATATGATCCTGGATGCCCCCATGCGCCGACAGTGGAAGCTTGGAGCGTTGTTTAGGCTAAGTGAAATCAAGTTCAAGCCAAGTGGAGCAGAAATGACGAGATTTCACGCAACTCGGGATGTTCGACTGGGTTCAAAGCTGTACATCGTTGGAATGAGCGAGAATCTGAAGGTAGAGTCTTTGAAGAATTGAAGCTCGCCGAGTCTAGAATACATAGAGCTTTGAATCACCTCATTTGGACATCGGTTCAAAGTTGCGGCCAAAACAATGAAGGTTGTCCAGGCAAAGGAACTGGGAAATTTCAAAGAGAATAATTACGGCCGTAGAATTATAAGTCTTACGGTCGACAAGATTTTTACGTCAGTATCATTGGTCCTTACGGCCAGAATTTCAAGCACGCCTTTTGGGCCAAAATATGCAGAGATAAATTACTACTGCATTTCTTTTCATAATACGGCCGCATTCGCATTTTACGGTCAGAATCATGTCCATACTACTGCAGAACTCAAGAATCAAGTTTTGGCGCTTTGAAGGTAAAGCTTTTACGGCCAGACGCTTGAGTAATACGTCAGAATCGAGGATTTACTACCGCATTCTCCTAAAATTACGTCAGAACTCAGACCGACTTAGAGTCAAATGTAGATGTTTTCGGATATTTTCATTATTTTATCATTATTTTCGAGTTGGGCATGTATATGATGGAAAACCTTCATTGTAAAAAAACGCTTGAGCTTTGAATGAGATGTCGAGCTTGAAAGCCAATCTTCGTCGAAGCCCCACCCGGCCCCCCCGTGTTTGGGCTCGTTAAACACAACTCCCGAGCTTATCGTGGAGTGTGATCGACCAAGGCGGGCGCCAACCCCGCTCCTTCTTCGACGGCGCACCGCTTGAGGCGAGGGTTCGAGAGCACCCTTTGTTGCTACGCCGCTTGGCCGAGGGATTTCCTTTTCCGATCGTTTCACCGATACTTGGGCTTTTCTCGGCTATGTATTCTATTCCATGAGATCGACTGAGTCGAGGCCGACCCGTTATCGTATCATTCGAGCTGCTGATTTTTTACGCTTTGTCCTTTCTCTTCAAATGGCCATAAATTTCACTAGGAAACTCCGATTTGGGATCCGACAAAAATGTGGAAATCCTCTTTTGATATTCTTTGATATTGGCACAAGAAAAATTGTAAAAACAACTTTTCATAAAATTGCATCGGAGACCCTCCATCTTTGAATTTGCTTGCATTTCGGTCCCAAGTTCCGTTTTCGCTTCGTTTTTATCCATTTTGGCGCCTTTTGATTTCTTGTGACTCTAAACACACAATAAAAGGAAAATACATAAAAATAAACATATAATGCTAATAAAACACACAAATACGTAAAATAGGAGTTATTTAAGTGCTTTTCTAGCACTTATCAAACTCCCCCACACTTAGACTGTTGTTCGCCCTCGAACAACAACCCATATGATACCAAACAACACACTGATTTTACATGAGATAAACAACTTCAAATATTGAAATCCAACTACAGATAATAACTTGCTTAATAAATATTCTCCCGAACCATGAAAATTTCACTTCTTCTCAAATACACAATCGCTTGTGAGTGTATGCAATTGAGGTTATATCCCATCACTAACTAGAACCAAATGAAAGTTTACGATGATCTATCCAAATCCTGACCCGAAATAGTCAAATATTTCCTTTCATCTCTCGTGATCCCACTCTTATTTTACAATGATTCCCATGGATCCTAAAAATTACTCTGTTCACCAAAAATCATCAAGTATAGCTTGCAAAGAAAAAAAAAAAAGGGCATGGCGGTGTTTTATCGAAATATGTCTTCAATTTAAAGAGTGTTTAGATTGAGCACTTCAAACCATCGAGGAAATTTATTTATCTAACTTCACACTTAGGTAGCTATCACATTTCTCGCGATTTTTTCTTTTTTTTGATGAAGAAGAAAAAGAAGAAGAAGAAAGAGTTTTACAATTTTCTTTGCCTTTACCCCACAAGTAGCTTTCACGCTAAATCCCTTTCATTGAGCTGACCTTCTTCACCCATTCGAGGTGACGGCTTCACACTCTGAGGTAGGGTAGCTCTTTCCTGTGGTCCCTCTCATTTATTTCAAACATAAAAGTAAAATTCATTCTCAGCATAAGTCAATGCTTTTTCCAAACTTTTTAAACTCTATCAATAAAAGACACATTCACAAAAAACAGATACCATACAATTATAACTCCACCTTACTAACAATTGATGTTTCCAGGTTACTTTGAGCAGGACGAATGGATAGCAAAAAAAAAAAGAAAAGAAAAAGTTAGTTTACTATGGTGTAGAAAGTTAGAAAAAAAAATCAACATTTTCAACCTTCAATTTATATTCCAGAGAATGATAGTAAATTACCTATAAATGTGCTCAGATAAATTTGCCAGCTGTACTTGGAGAAGAACAGAACACATTTTTTTTCGAGATCTTGTAGTTTCAGTTAAGTCACACAAATTAAGCTCAATCATATTCAAAAGTTGCTATCTCCTGCAAAATCGTCGACACAAATAAAAAAAAATTACACGCAGACCACAATATGCCACTCCCCCACACTTAAATTCTACATTGTCCCCAATATAGAAATATAGAAAGCATGAAAAAGAGAAGAAATAGAAACTCCCCTATGGTAAGCAATGAGTCGTGCCGATTTGGGGATGGTGGTTGCACAATGTAGCACTTCTGAGGAATACTTCGACAATCCAAGAGCAACAGACCTGCAATCAACATATTTACAGAATAAGAAAAACAACAGTTGAAAATATTTTGGTTTTTATTTTTGTGATGAAGAGAAATTTATATACAAATCGACTTTGGGAGTTGACAACCCTCTGAACATCTTGTAGTAGTATTCACATCAAATTAATGATATGATTCCATCAAGTCTGATCCGTATGGAAACTATCTTAATCAGCATACTCTCTACAAAACAGTTTGACAACCAACCTTAATGAAAAGGTCCTTCATATCGCCACATGACACATAGGTATGCTTACCATTCAATAAAGAACAACCCCACAAGAACCAACAAACGGGAGAACGTTTAGAGCAGAACGTCCAACTCAGACACTTCTCAAACGAATGAGACGTAGTTTTACATCGTCGGATGGGTGCTAATGATCACGCTCAAAAAGTTGTTGCTCAATGGTTAGGCCATCGAGTTTGGTTTCCAACAGACGTTGTCGTTGTTCCAACAAATTATCAAACTCTCTCACACTGATTGCGAGCTGGCTGTTTCTCCTGATAGACTTTTCGGCCCTGCACCTAATCGGTCCATCCTTAAAGAAAACAACATGTCTATATTGTGAATAAGTTTGATTTCCAGTACAATGAGGTCCTTCTAATAGCTTTCCATATTTAAAGCAACATTTAAGGCGCTTAGCACGTCGTTTGCGAGCAGATCGGGATGATCCTGTCCCAAAAGTTATGACGTTCCAAAGGGAACGCTCATACTTGTCAACAAGTCGAACAATCTGAATCTTGATATCAAGAGGTATAGAGAAAGAGTCGAGTACTTGTAGAAGAGCAACAATACGTAGAGGGGATGCTATAGAAAGAAATGAAAATTCAGTGCACATTGAGGTATCTGCAAAAGACTTGAAAGAAGAAGGTTAATAGAAGAGAATACAGTTCTTTAAGGTCTATTGAAAAAGACCAGTTTAACGCCTTTGAGCGGGATACATAAACCAGTATCCAAGGTATTTTTTTTTTTTTTTGGTTACGTAATGCACGAGAGAAAAAGAAACACTGAAGAAATAAGATTAAAACCATCAAAATCAATAAGTATAGCAGATTATCACACTCTCCCATATTTTCACAGATATTGAAGAAGGAAAAAAAAATAAGAAAATTTGAATTACATAATCAATTAATATAAGGAAAAGACATATATATACAAAAATATGACACACATCCATGCTATAAGAAAAACAAATAAGAAGAAAATAGGAAGAATAAGAAAAAAATCAAGAAGAGAAGAAAATTACTTAATCACTGCTAGAAAGGAGCACTCACAGAGTAATTGAAATTGCGGTTGTGGTTTCAAGTGGAGAATGATCTGGATTTATAGTCAAATGAGCACTGTTTCAACCGACAACCATGCATGTAGAGTGTGCTGGAAAGAGTACGATGGGAGGAGTATCCGAGAAGACGCGTTGATAAATTGTCCATTATCAATAATTAATCCCCACACGTTATCAATAACTATTGCTCATCACCGATTTGTGCGCCATCATGTCTCTTTCCAAATAATTGAATCTCTGGATATCTTCCTTCTACAGTTACAAGACAACATCTTCCTTAATACGTTGGATAAAAAACGGAGAAAAAAAAAACAAAAATAATAAAAATACAAAAAGAAAACTAAAAATGAGAAAAAAATGCTTGGGTTGCCTCCCAAGAGCGCTTTTGTTTAAAGTCGTTAACTTGACATAGTTCCCATTTGTCAAGTAGGGTTTCTCAAATCCATTGTAGCTCCATTTTGTCATTGACAGTTTCCTCCGAATGTCTTGATTTCTTGGCGGTCCACCTTTAATTCTTGTCCAATCTTTTGGTTCTCCGTTCCAATGGCTTCCTTCTTTGAGATAAGGTAATTGTGCTTTGACTCCATTTTATGTGGCACGCTAGCTTTGCAATTCAATTTACACATTTCTTGCACAAAAGGGTTAGTCGAATTAATTGCAAAGACAGAACAAGCGTTATTAGGGCGCAATGAACCATCAAAAATATTAAAGTTCGCTTTTTCCTCATCAAATTCCATGGATAGTGTACCCTCATAGACATCAATTTTAGTACGAGAAGTGTAAAGAAATGGACGTCCCAATATGATAGGTGTAGGGTGAGGTGAATGTTCATTAGCCATATCAAGCACGTAAAAATCAGCAGGGAAAACTAAACCATTTATTTTACTAGCACATCTTCTATCACTCCATCCGGATATGCATTGGTACGATTAGCTAGTTGCACAATTACGTGAGTTTCTTTCGGTTTTCCTAAATTTAGTGAAGCATACAAGGATCTAGGCATGACATTTATGGATGCTCCTAAATCTATAAGTGCTTTGTCAATGTGGTGATTGCCTATGGTGCAAGGGACAGTGAACATACCCGGGTCTTTACATTTTGGAGGCAACTTCTTTTGGAATACTGCTAAAATGGTTTCTCTCATTTTGATTATTTCATTTCCTTTCAATTTCCTCTTATTAGTGTAAAGATCTTTTAAAAACTTAGCATAGCGTGGGATTTGGTTGATTGCATCTAACAATGGAATGTTGATTTCTATTCTCCTAAATGTGTCCAAAATTTCTTTTTCCTTGTCATCTTTGTTGGTTTTCGCTAATCTACTAGGGAAAGGGGGAGGAGTTGTTTTAACAATGATATGAGAGTTAGGACTTACTTCCTTTTCAAGCTTTTCTTCTTTGTCTTCATGTGTGGGAACTTCTTTGTGTGGGTTCTCTATCTCTTTTCCACTCCTTAAGGTTATAGCACTGACATTCTTTGGATTTACCTCAGGTTGAGATGGTAACTTCCCTCCAGATTGTGCTTCCAGTCGATTGATGGCAGTTGCCAACTGACTCATTTGATTTTCCAACTTTTGAATGCTTGCCTTTGAATCCTGTTGAAATTTCACAGTGTTAGTTGCTAATGTTTTCACCATATCCTCGACAGACATACCTGATTGTTGAGGTTTTTGTTGAAATTGCCCTTATGGTTGAAAATTCCCTTGTTCTTTGGAATTGGCCTTGAGGTTTGTTAGGGAAGAATCACGGGGTTTGTTGGTTCCATAACTCAGATTGGGGTGATCTCGCCATCCTGGATTATAGGTGTTTGAGTATGGATTGTACTGTCGCCTTGGGAATGGAAAATTGCTTGCTGAATTCACTTGTTCATTGTTATCCACTTGTAGAACAGGACAAACATCTGTAGGATGTCCTAGGTTTGTGCATATGCCACATGCTTTGACTTGTGGATTGTTTCCTACAAAAATTTATTTGAGAAAATAGGTTAGTTCAGAGAGTTGGTTTTCAACATTGGAGTTACTTACCTCATTTACTCTTCGAATGTTCGTTTCCCGATCTGTACTAAATTGTTGAGTGTTCTCAGCCATGTTTGAAATCAATGTTCTTGCTTCAGCAGGGGTTTTGTTCATCAGAGCTCCTCCACTAGCAGCATCAACCATGTTTCTGTCTGATTGACATAAGCCTTCATAGAAGTATTGCACTAGGAGGTTTTCACTGATTTGGTGATGCGGGCAGCTTGCAATGAGTTTTTTGAAACGCTCCCAATACTCATAAAGAGTTTCTCCATTGTTTTGGCGTACTCCAGAGATATCTTTCCTGATATTTGCGGTCTTTGAAGTTGGGAAATACTTTTCGAGGAAAAGTTACTTCATTTGATTCCATGTTGTGACTGAACCTGGTGGTAAAGTGTATAACCAATCTGTTGCAGCATCTTTTAGTGAAAATGGAAAAGCTCTGAACTTGATTTGCTCTTCAGTGATGCCTGGGGGTTTCATACTATCACACACCACATGAAACTCCTTCAGGTGTCGGTATGGATCTTCGTCGGATCGTCCATGAAAAGATGGTAGAAGATGTATCAAACCGGAATTCAGCTCGAAAGTTTTACCTTTTTCTACGGTTGGAAAAGTTATACACAATGGTTGTTGAGTAACTTCAGGAGTTGCCATTTGTTTAAGAGTTCTTTCATTGTTGTTATCAGCCATTTCTTATTCTTGTTTTGCTTGTCTTATTCGTCTTCGAATGGATTTCTCAATTTCCGGATCGAAACTTTAAAGAATTCGATTAGTAGATCGAGTATTATGCATACAAGTGATTTTTTTTTAAAAAAAATTAATTAATAAAAGCAACTAAATTGGTTAACTGTTCCCCGGCAACGGCACCGAAAACTTGGGCGTGTTGTCGCAGTACGCCAAAATTTATTTTATTTCCTTACTCGGTTTCAAAACTACAAATTAATGTAGAAGTGATAAGTAAGGGTCGAACCCAAGAGGAACGGTGCTTAATCTAGTTGATTTTATCAATTAATATAGAAAAAGGGGGTTTTGTGATATTTGAATAAAAATAGAAAATCGAAGGTCAAAATAAAAGATTGAAATAAAACAATTGTACAAAATATCTAGTTCTCGGGTTCGGTTGTGTCAACAACTTATATTTATCTTTCCCATACAACGTGTTACTATTCCTTCTTCAATTTATCAACTCTCAATTAACCAAGAAGCTCTGATTAACGAATTCTTCCTTAAGTGTATTAAATTAAAGTGAGTTCTTTAACTTAACATCTAACTATTGGATAACCCTAAACAAATTCTTAGGATTTAATGCAAAGTTAGTGTGAAATGAACGAGAAGAATGAGTTGAATTAGATGAATAACTTCATAAACTCGAATTAATACATCTAAATTGATTTGTTAATAAATATGCACGATATTCATTTGCTACTTTGGATTGGAATCTAGTGATAATTACGGATCAAAAGTTCCAATCCTAGCAAGTAACTTGAATTTAAAGATTGATTGATTCAATTGGCCAAAGTGAATGCAATAATCAAATAAACTCAAAAATGGGTTTACAAGCATAACAAATCACCAAATTGAAGTAGAGGAATAGATAAAACGTTACTAAAGAGTTAGAAAAGATAATAACATGTTAGTTGAACACAACGTCCCCCTCAAACTAGATAGAAAAGTCTAACTACTCATAATTGCGGGGTTTCATACTTTTTAGCGAGTGTTTGCTTTGTATCACCACCACTATATGATAGATTATACGCAAAATATAGAAAACAAGTAAATAAATGCTAAGAAATAAATAGAGAAATAAAAGGAAAAGAGAAACTTATCGAAGAAATGATCCGCTAATCATATTCACAGCCGAAGTATCGTTGATCGATTGAAACCTTTATTTCTTCCGCCGGAATATGAAAAACTAAGATCTTTCAAGCTAAAACTAAGAACAAATGAAGAAGAGAATTTTATTGAAGAGAAAGTTGGAGAGAACTACTAGCTAATTCTCTTCCACTAAATTGTGTATTTCCTTCCTTACAAATGCCTGTATTTATAGGTAAAATTTCACAAGAAAACATAATAAAAAAATTATACAACTACTCCATTATGATTCCACTAATTGGTAACCACCAAATCATGATCTTAAATTGCTCCATTAGTTCAAATATTGTATCATGGTGTAGGTAAGCATCTTGGCTGAATTGTGCAATTGGAATTTCCTTTTTTTGATATTTTAATAGAAAGTTATGAATTTTCTACCAAAACATGGCCCAAGAAATCCTCCATTCACATCACTCTCGGTTTTGCCCATTTTTTACCATGATATGATCCGAATCATTTGATGAGGTCAACATCAACGTTGTAGCCCTCTGAGTGTCCTTTCCAACAATATAAAGTGCAGGTCAATCCGAATTTTGTAGCAAAAGTTATGGTCCAATTACTGAACTGCGGCAGTAAATTCGAGCTGCTGATTTTTTACGCTTTGTCCTTTCTCTTCAAATGGTCATAACTTTCACTAGGAAACTCCGATTTGGGATCCGACAAAAATGTGGAAATCCTCTTTTGATATTGTTTGATATTGGAACAAGAAAAATTGTAAAAACAACTTTTCATAAAATTGAATTGGATGCCCTCCATCTTTGAATTTGCTTGCATTTCGGTCCCAAGTTCCGTTTTCGCTTCGTTTTTATCCATTTTGGCTCCTTTTGATTTCTTGTGACTCTAAACACACAATAAAAGGAAAACAAATAAAAATAAACATATAATACTAATAAAACACACAAACACGTAAAATAGAAGAGTTATTTAAGTGTTTTTCTAGCACTTATCAAGTATTATGGACAGAAATCTATCGTCTTTTTCAAACTATCTGGAATTTTGTCAGGCCTTTAATCCTGCTGGGCCACGGGATGGCAGCAAGTTTAGGTTGAATCTTACTCACCTACTACTATACTGTTATTTTCTAATCCTATGAACGCTCGTTGGTCACTACAATTCATACTTGAGAAGATCACTGACCTTAGCTCCAAGATGAATATTTGGTTTTCACGCATGTGGAAGGAAACAAATTGTGTAGCGGAGTGTCTTGCTAAATCGGGCTATACAGAGAAATGCAACGAGTTGTTAAAACCCCGAGGAGTTTAATAGGTCTATTAGGAGTCTTGTTTACTTAGATAAAATTGGATTATGTAATGTTAGAACAATTAGATCTTCACTTTCTTAACTTTCTGTAATGGTGCTTAATCATAATAGTTTGCTTAGAATTGGACTAAATGTTAGTGGGCTAGGCATTTGATGTAAATTGTTGTTTATTTGAAGGCCAGGTATGAACCATCGTTCTTGCTTGTAACTAAATTTCACATGAATAAAATTCTATTTTTGGCCTAAATTTTTGGATCGAGGTAATAATAATAATAATAATAATAATAATAATAATAATAATGCATTTACGTGTAATAATAATAATAATAATAATAATAATAATAATAACAACAACAACAACAACAATGCGTTTACGTTTATCCTAGTAAAGTTTGTGATGAGGAGATTTGCCCTAGTGAAAAAATATCTTCTTACCTATATATTTGATCTAGGTTCGAGTCACCATCTCATCCTTATAATCCCCAGTTTATACTTGGACAAAAACAAACAAATTTTTTTAAATATAATACAAAATGGAATTTAAAAACAACATTTTTAATTGTCTGTAGAAGAAATTACATGAAATACCAAAAATAGTGAAAGTATTTGTAAAAATATTGTGTTTTCTATTTTAATTCAAAAAATACTTCATAATTAAAACAAATCCTTGTATAAATAATAAATAATAAAAAAAAAGAAAGAAAGAAGGAAAGAAAGGAAAAAACAAAAAATTCAAACCATAGCCCTAGTTTTCACTTACTCTCTCTTTTCTCACCAACACCACCACCACCACATTGCCGCCACAGCACCGAGTCATCGACCACCAAACCATCTCCAACGCCAACCTCCATCCCTAGGGGTGGACAAACTACAGTTCCTGTTCGGTGTTGAAAGGACCGGAATCAAACCAAAAATTTCGGTTCGGTTCCATTCATTGACAAGAACCAAATGATTTCGATTACGGTTCGGTTCGGTTATATTTCAATTTTTGTTCGATTTTCACGACATCGTTTTTGTAAAATATAATGAAGAAAGTAATAAGGATACAAATTCCTTTTCAATAAATCAAACACTATTATAGTTATTTGCCAAATTCATATTATGAAATTCCAACTAATGAGAGGTACACTTACGAAATTCATAAGTGTATGAAAGTGTTTCTATAATAATTAATCTAATAAAAAATCCATAGAGATAATTTTTTGATAGAGGGCATACAGTTTTCGGTTCGGTTTTCGAGTATTGAAGAAGAACCGTTCGGTTTTCGTTTCTTCATTTTTCGGTTTTGGTTCGGTTTTAGTTCTCAAAATTTTTAAAATAACCGAACGGTTTCGATTTTTTCGATTCGAGTGGTTTAGTTCCGGTTATTTTGTCCATCCCTCTCCATCTCTGTCGGTTGCATGCTTTAAGTTTGCTTGCACCGAAACTAAATCTAGTTCTTGTCGCGGACAACAACCAGAACCATCGCTGGCCGTCGGTGGTGGCGGTGGTGAAATTATTTGTCCAAATTTATTAATTAAATTAAGTTGTTAAAATGAATTGTTAAGTTTTTAAATTGAATTGCTAAGTAAATTGTTATCAAGTGTTTTTTGAAATAATCAGTGTTCTAAAAAACACACCTGAGCTCGAAGTGTCACATCCATGCATTGCCTAGACCAAAAGTATGAAAAAAGCGATCAACACAAATTGTTGACCATCTAGGCGTGATTAGAAACTGCTAAGCGGCATCTAAGTGTGCGCGCCTAATAAATCCTAAGCTACTATTTAAGTTTTTTTTTTCATGCCTATGTTTTAAAGTTTAAGTCAAGTTCAAAGCAAGAAAATAACCCAACTCAATTTCAAAAGTTTAAACATCTTGGATTCCCAATTTGACCATGCGAGTACTGCGGCAATAGCGAGTATGTAATTCCTATAAATCTATTAAGTAAGAATTGTCCATGGCTTTTTCCATTTGAGAAAATTAAAATTATATTGTAAGTTTGTTGAAATTATAAAGTACATATAATATTTATGAATTTAGATGTATTTTCTAATTTTGTATATATATTATTTTAATTATTTAATAGTTTAGATAGATAAGAAATTTTTTTTAAAATTTTAAAAATTTGAAAAATGCACTAGGCGCTCTTAAACTTGTAATGCTCGAAGTTTTGAGTCGACTCTTTTTCGTTTTTACGCTTTTTCAAACATTGGAAATAATTTAACTCAGTAAACAATGTTGGAAATAATTTGGTTTTTGGTAATCATGAAAGAAGCCTTGTGTCCCAAACCTCCAAACACGGCCGGAGTTAACTCATTATATTCAAACTCCACCATACTCTCAACTCTAGAATACACGTCTTTATATAGGATACGGTTACGTAATAACACGCCAAAAAAACCGCTCCTGTCTCTCCTTTTTGTGAATCTCCAAAACTCAAAAGAGAGGTTTAATTAATCCCAAAAGATACACCCCTAGTGGCGTCGCTATCCTCAGAGACAGACCTTTGTCAACTTTATACGCCCCTTTTTCACCAAAAGTGGGCAGTGGGGGCACCATTGCTCAGATTGATCCATATCAATACCTTTTTTGTGGGTAAATTTATTATTGGTTTCACATAGGTGTTCCAGTTGAAAAGTGATTTTTGAAAAAATAATAATGAGAGGAAACAATCGGGTATGGGTATGGATCTATTTGTTGGTGTTTTGGAGCGGAGGTTTTGCAGAAGGGCTGGGTGTGAACTGGGGTACAATGGCGGCGCACAAGCTGCCGCCGAAAGCGGTGGTGCAGATTCTGAAGGATAACGGGATAACGAAGGTGAAACTGTTCGATGCAGATCAATCGACGATGAGTGCATTGGCCGGAACTGGGATTGAAGTCATGGTTGCGATACCCAATGACCAGCTGGCTGTCATGGGCAGTTACAATCGGGCCAAGGAGTGGGTTAGGCGCAATGTTACCAGATACAACTTCAATGGCGGTGTCAGTATCAAGTAAGATCTGTCTCTCTTTATGATGCATTAACTCATTATCTATCATGTATCTTCTTTTTTCTTTTTCTGGAAAATTTTGAATTTTTGATTTGTTACGTATAAAAATCAATTTTTTCTTTATGCCTTTGTCACTTTGTGATGTAGTAGCACTATTATCACCCTCTGTTGGTGAGGTACTCTTCTTTTGCCTAAATTCACTCAAGAACTCTATTTTTTTCCCCCTTAAATCTTCGGGTGTGTTTGATTGTAAAACCGGAAAATGGTTAGAAGGAAAACGTTTTCCGGGTAAATGAATTCCGGGAAAAGGTTTTCCGGAAATGGTAGTTGTAGGTATTTGATTGTGTTAATTTAAAAGTTGGAAAATGATATTACTTTCCTTATATTTGAATTTTTTTTAATGAAATTTGTTCATTTTCTTTATCTTTATGGTTAAAGTAAATTGTCCATTAAAAAAAAAAAAAAATACCAAACTTTTTCCGGAAAATAAAAACCACCTCTCTCCAAGGAAAACGTTTTCCTCCAAAACAAGGAAAAGAACGGAAATCGAAAAAAGTTGGAAAACGTTTTCCAGGAAAAAATATGCAATCAAACAGCCAATGATGAAAAAAAGTCGAAAAATGAGTTTTCCTAGAAAAAATTTGTTGAATCAAACACACCCGAGTTCGTGATTTTGGCATGAAAGATATCACTTCGGAATCCACCATGAACAATTTGGTATGCTTGTACTCCATTATTTTAATTTGCCTAATTATAACCATTATTTTAATTTGCATAGCTATAACTATTATTTTTAAATGGTGCTCATTAAATGAGGGTAGATTAGAAAATTAATTACAAAATTTACTTTTCCAATAATTTTTCTTAATTTTTATATATAAGAAAGTCAATAAGCCTATATAATTAGGACGGATGGAGTATCAAAAATGATCTAAAACTATCAAGTGTTCCATAGTTATGGAACCATTACCCTATTTTGAGGGTTCATCCGATCTCCATTTTGAAATCAGGAATGAGATCTGGAATCAGCCTTGTGAAGGAGCTCAAGCAATTTTGAAAATTTTCGTGACGTAGTGGCGTGTGATTGGTCAAAATTTTATCAATCATTCAAGGCCAAAATTATTGTAAAAACTTTGATCGGGCGCCACAGCCCGGTGCGGTGTGGTCGAAAAATTTTCAAAATTGCTGGAGCTCCCTCTCGCCGTGCTGATTCCAGATCTGATCCCGAATTTCAAAACGGAAGTCGGACGGACCCTCAAAATAGGGCGATGGCTCCATAACTATGGAACAAATTTTTGGAAGGAGTATTCTTTAGTCCCGATCGATTGGAGTTTTTTGTACGGGAGAAAAAGATCAAATGTACGTCCCTCCCCCCTCCTCTCAAAAACTTTTCTTCTCTGTTTCACCAAAAATATCATTAATATATTTGATTTCGTTGAAAAAATTCTAACATACAGTTAAATTTCAGTGCAAAGAAGTCATATACTAGTTAATTGTTAATTATAAAATCCTATAAATAAGTGGATCGTATTTAATAATGTGGAGTACTAGAAATAATATTGTGGATCTGTGTGCAGTCAATTGGATGACCATCTTTTGTTTTCCAGTTCCAAAGTGCATTATTTCTGAAGAATTTTATGGGAAGTTGAGCCCAAAATTTATATTTGTTATCTTTGCCGACCAATTTGGATATTTATTTCAATATAAAGTACTTCTTGCTGAATTTGCAGAATGTTTCTTTAGTCATGACTCAGATATTAGGTTGGTCTCGTAGCTTAATGGTTAAGCACTAGTCATGTGCTACTTTGATTGGATAATGTAAAAATTGGGAATTTTGAAATTAGCATTAGTTCTTCTGCTTAATTTACTGCACTTGTTTCAGAGTTTAAGAGTACTCGATACAGTTTTTCAATAGTATATGCTATAGATAACTCGTAATGATTGACCATAAAGACAGGAGGTATCATTTCTCTTTTTGGGAGAAAGGGCAAATATGCATTTGTAACTTGCATCCGTAGATCTGGGAAAAAATAACTGCAATAAAACTCTCAATGTGGATCTGTCAGAAGTCTTCTTTTTCTTTTCTTTTCATTTTTGTGGTAATATTTAATTAATTCCGCAATACCGGAAAGGAGTCATGTTCGAATGCCCTTATGTTGGCATGTTAAAATGCCCACACACTGATCTAAAAGATGCTCACGTGGCATATTAAAATGCCCATGCGCTAACTCGATAATTTTACAAGTAGTCCACATTATTATGCAGACCAATGTGGAACACACACTGCACCACTTTCAAACCATCACATTAGCAGCATGTGGGCATTATAGCAAGATTGTTCTAGTATTTGAATGTTTTATAGTAGCTTAGAATAGCAGATAGAATGACAGTGGTTTGCCCATGGTGCAGATATGTGGCAGTTGGTAATGAGCCTTTCCTCACTTCCTACAACGGCTCATTCTTAAACACAACCTTCCCAGCTCTTCAGAACATTCAAAACGCATTGAACGAAGCAGGTGTCGGCGATTCCATAAAAGCAACCGTGCCTTTAAATGCCGACGTTTATGGTTCCCCACCTGAAAATCCTATCCCGTCTGCTGGAACCTTCCGGAACGATATCCTTGGACAAATGACCCAAATCGTCCAATTCCAAGCCCAGAACAAGGCACCTTTCACTGTAAATATCTACCCTTTCTTGAGCCTTTATGCCAATGATCACTTCCCTGTTGATTATGCTTTCTTTGATGGGGTTAGTACTCCTATAGCTGATCATGCAATTCAATACACTAATGTCTTCGACGCCAACTTTGACACCTTAGTGGCATCCCTCAAAGCTGTCGGCCATGGAGACATGACTATTATTGTTGGGGAGGTGGGATGGCCCACTGATGGGGACAAAAATGCCAATATAAATTTAGCAACGAGGTTCTATAGAGGACTCTTACCTAGACTTGCAGCCAATACAGGAACCCCCGTACGCCCTGGTTATATAGAAGTTTATTTGTTTGGACTTATTGATGAGGATGGTAAGAGTATAGCTCCTGGTAATTTTGAACGCCATTGGGGTATCTTCAGATATGATGGGCAACCCAAGTTCCCTATGGATCTTTCGGGACAGCTACAAGACAAGTATCTTGTGGGTGCACAAATGGTGCAATATCTACCTAAGAAATGGTGTGTGCTGAAACCTGGTGTTAATGATGTTACTAAACTTGCCGAAAACATAGATTACGCTTGTACCTTTTCTGATTGCACGCCTCTTGGATATGGTTCTTCCTGCAATGGACTGGACGCCAATGGGAATGCGTCATATGCATTTAACTCGTATTTCCAGGCTCAGAATCAGGGAGAGATGAGCTGTAACTTTCAGGGTCTCGCCATGGTGACTGATCAGAATGCATCTCAGGCGAACTGCAACTTTACCATCCAGATAGCTACCTCTTATTCTTCAAACTTGTCACCTGTGGCTTTGGTATATTTAATCTCATTCATTATTATTCTATTGCTATAGACATCTTTCATTCATGTACCAATTTTCATATTTATTTGAGTTAATCATCTGTAATTTTTACTGTCATCAAAAGCTCTTATTTCTTCATACTTCAATAAGACCTCTCTCTGCTATCCCTCTCTTCTTGTTTTGTGGTCTCTCGAATCTAACTTTTATTGAGTGCTACATCTTTCTTCGTCTTTGACGGTTCTGATTTTCTTAAGTAGGCTATATTTATTGAAATAAGTGTCGATAGTTAAGCTGACAATATATTTCGACCATGAAGGAAGTTTTCTGAGCTCGAGAGAGGTGTAGAAGAGTGCAGAATGATATCATGGAGGGAACAACATCAAAGACTAGTTTGATGCAATTTGCTTAGTAGTACTATTATCTAACTATCAGCAAACTCTTGTTATAACTCATAGCAAGAGTTTGAAATGAAAGTGCTACCAAGAACAAAAAAATAATAATTAAAAAAAATGCAAGAATTAACTACCAATCACTTGTAAATATGAATAATTTGTGTTCTGCTAAAATTACATTTAATCTGAAGTAGTAGAGAATGTACAGATTATTGCCTCATTATCTGATGTCATGGGCGCGCACGATGCTTTGAGAGGTATTGCTGCCACTCCTCTGGGGTTCCCTTTCCCATTTTCAGCATCTTTATAGCAGTGCTTGTCAGGGGTATGGAAACTATGTCATAGTCCTTTGGGGCCTATACAAAAAGTAAAATTGTCAAAGTGGCTTTGTCAACAAAGAAGTCGAGAGTGTAAGTACCTAAATTTGTGATAATGATACCTTGGGGACCTTCATCAGAGTCATATTTACTTCCTCGAGGGTTTTCTGACCTTTTCTTGAATTGCATCTGGCACACGCAGTAACCTGTTATGAGGAGCTGTCTGATAAGTACAGTTCTAAGAATTCACCCTTCTGTACGAGAAGCTTCAATAGTGAGAATATAATCATCTGAGTGGAAATATCATCGATGATATGTTTCTAAACGTCATTGTCTACTGCGCATTTCATTAACGCAACAAACCTTTTCTTGTTTCAAAAAGCTCCTACTTGCTTTTACACCAAATCTCTTTTGGACTACATAATTGAATCTTCTGTATATTACAGGCTATGAGGGTTAGACATTCTTCTAGAGTTATCTTACCAGATTCTCCCATGTCCACTCTCCCCCTAGTGCAATTGGCAGAACATGGTCAATGGTCAAGTTCTCACAAGAAGAACAATACCTGTGAATCATGGAGATAACATGTTTGTATAAGGATTTGATAAAGTTAAATGACATTAGACTATGAGAATGTAAGGATGTTACAAAACTGTAAGGCAAAATTGTCAGTTGATATCACAAGAATATGACAGCATGTCTTGAGAAATTCATGTATTTGTCAACAATTTTAGACGAGGTAGAAAAATGTTGGAAGATCCTATTGGCTAAAAAAATTCTTGAATGCATTTTATTTTATCCTTACTACTCTTCAGAGAGAGCCTTGAGCTTTGCATGTCAAAGTCAAACACGCTAGTAAATTGAAAACCTTGAGCACAAAGGTCAGCTGTCTCCAGCAAAAATGTAAATGAAGAAGTTTAGACTATACACATTGCAAATCTTACAGAAGAGAGTAACAAGCAAAAACAACTCTTGTGGCAGCGGTGGAAGAAAAAGGTGGAGCTTAAGGCACCCGAACCTCAAACAAGCTGTTGGCAATTTGCTTTTTAAAAGTTTGAGCGTTGCAAATAGCATACAAAAGACTTCTTGTATTAACTCCGGCATAACATATTTAACTCTTATCCATTTTTATGGAGCTAGTAACCTCAAAAAGTGAAAGAATCCTTCAAGATAACTCAAATATGCTTACTATGACAAATTGACTGAGAACTCATTGATGGGGAACTTACTGACACGTGAAATTGTCACGATAAAAAATATTTTTCCGGCTAAGGGTTCTGTTGACTCTCCTCCTTTTCACCATTTGCAGTAAATGAGGAATCTGAGTAACGGACACAAATAATTAGTAAAAGGAAAACCTGGGGTGATTTGAACATAGAATGGTCTTAAAGAGCAAATTGGACTGGAAACAGTAACCACTCATAAAAATAACTCTTTCAACTCACACTCCTTGATAACACCATACCCTTAAGACCGCAGGTATATAGAAAGAACCACCAGGAGAGTTAACAGTTTGATCATAATACTCTAAAACATCAGCCTGCAAGTTGGGGGCTTCATTAGACGTTACAGATATGTTTCTTGCCTGAAAATCAGAACTAACAATGCAGTGTAGGCATTGTAACGGACAACATGCACAAGACTACATCAGAAAATATGAAGCCACATGGTATAATAAGCAAAGAAATTAAGACAATAATGTGTACCCAGTTTTGGATTAAAAGAACTTTCTTTGGCACAACGAAATGCCCAAAGATAACAGAACTAAGCAACAAGCAAGACAGAAAATCTGACCTTCTCCATGAACTCCAAACAAATTGCACGTTTCCAGCAGACAACATTCACAGGCCTGGCATGACAAACAAAGTCATCCATGTGATTTTGTAACTTCAGAGAAATCAGAATACGTATCCACCAATTTTATACATTATCACCAATCAAAAAAACATAAATACTTCCTACTAACCAAAATTGTTATGCAAAAATCATGACATTCACAGTTCATTCTTCAATGAAGTGGCTCTGTCAACTAATTCCTATGGAATACAAAAAATCAGAGAATCCCACAGACGTTAAACACTATTGAGAGAAAAGGAACAACCTGGAGTAATTGAATAGCTAAATGCAAGAGAACAGTGCATTCTGGCAGACGAAGTAAGGAAAACTCTTAGAGAAGCCTTGTACATTACACAATGCAACAGAATAAACACAAGTAAAGGAAAAAATAATAAAAGATGAAAGGCCGATCGGGCATTCACTTTTTGCTTGTTTTTGTCGTAGCCCAGTTGAAAATCATCAGGTACACCAGAAGTGCTAAGAATACAATGGTGGATTGAGGAGTGGACGTGATGGAATCATAATAGCAGTCTCACCGTACAATGGTGGATTCAGGAGTGGACGCGATGGAATCATAATAGTTAAAATAAATGGCTACCTTATTATTCGTTGAGGGTCTGAAGCCCTTTAAATAGGATTACAAAGTAAACAATAAAAGGAAAACCTAATACTAGAAGGAAACCTAATACTAAAAGGAAACAATAATAAGATGGAAAGATAATAGACTTTTCCTAATTTAAAACTCTAATTATAATGAAAATAATAATAATATTCCAACACTCCCCTCAAGTTGAGGCATCGTACATGCTCAACTTGAGGCAGTAATGAAGGTCTCCCCCTTTCTACCAAGTCCAATCCTCATCTTGATTAGATTGTCCATCATTGGGGTAGCTCGAGAAACTTACTAACAAAGAGAGGCTGTAGCAAAGAATGGAGGTGGAATGGTATCGATGAGTAGCATTCTCAGGAGACTTCTTCTTTTCCTTTCACCGACTTGCCCAAGTTTGTACCATTCGGATAACCATGTAATTTCCAACAGTCATCAACTGTGATGTGAAGTGGCTTGACAAAGGAGAATCTAGTAGAGGTGCTCGAAGGAGGCGACCGATAGTGATATACGGACAGCCCAAAGCAGATACCTCGGGAGTGAATTTACGCCCCATAGTAGCCTTTGTCTTTGCACTTCTCGGCGGACCATTGAATACGCCTCCTCTAAAGAGGAAGAGGTGTAGCTTGACCAAAACACGACTCATCGACTTGATCCAAACGTGATCAAGGCCAAGAAGGAACATATAGACCCGATCTTCAAGATGACGCTTCCTTTGCTTCTCAATATCGATTAGCGCATGTCATATCATTGGGTCGCCGATAATCAAGCTCCATGAATATCGAGTTTAGCTCGTTATAATATTACCGCAAGAGGTCGACCGCCTTGAGCGTAGTTGAAAGACTTCTTCATTAGTTCATATACTTGTGAAGAATCGAACGCGTCAAGATAACTCTCTTCCACAAAGACATCCCAGGACTTCCTTAGCGTGCCACATTGAACAAAGTGTGACATCAAATGGTGCATCATGGAATTAATAAGCCAAGACTTAACCAAAGCGTCTTGACTTCCCATTCATCATAAGATGGATCGAGTCTCTGCGCAGTGCAGTCTTCCTCCTCAATAATATAACCCTTCTTCTTTCGACCAGCAATGCATCTCCGTAACTTTAGACCAAACACGATAATTTGTCCCATCCAACTTAATATGAAGCGGTGACGTAGAATCGTGAATAGTGAAAGAAGATACATTCTTATTGTCCCGAGCAGAATACTTTTTGTCATCCATTTTAAACTTTGAAATTCTTCCAAATCTGAAACAAGCCGCTGAATAAACGATCACTGAGAAACACTCAACAAACTGAATAGTTGAGGGCACAAAGGTGAGTCGTTGGAGAGGACCTGACAGAGAATTTCAATACCCAGAGACAATTGCAAAAGTTTTTTACCAACTTGCACAAATGCAAAAAATTTGGAATCTGATTTTAATGTTCCAAACCAGGGACTGAATAGCAAGTTTTGAAAAACTCAGGGACCAGTTTGCACAAACCCAAAAACTGCAGTGACTATACCCTAAATCTGAAATACCACTCCAAGACGTGAGATAACACAAAAGCGGAGAAGAAATCGGTATTAATCTCAACTTGGTCAAGGATAGTACACAAACCGAGACCAATATCGAATTGCACCACAAATGAAAAGAGATATGATCAAACCAACACTAGTCGAAGGTCCTCACAGCAAGGGCGAGTCAACCGATGGCGCCGATGGATCTCCAAGCTGCGTCACGCACCTCCACGCCACGCCGGAAGGACCGCTCACAGATCGAGAAGCTTGGCGTGTGGGCGTGGGTCAACGATTCGACGATTTTCCGGCGGTGAGAAGCGATCCGAGGGCGTAGCCGGTGGTGTGGGTTTTTGATCGTGTGTGTGATCTTGAGACCAATCGGAAAAAGGGCTGCGGCTAGGAGTTTTTTTTTTTTAATTTTGAAGGTAAAGCCTTAATATGTTAGAGATTGGGGAAAATAAATTTAGGGTTTAAGAATTAGGGTAGAAAACGAAAAACCCTAATTTGGAGAGCCCTAAATTTTTGAGAACCAAAGCTCTGATACCAAGTTAAAATAAATGACTACCTTATTATTCGTTGAGGGTCTGAAGCCCTTTAAATAGGATTACAAAGTAAACAATAAAAGGAAAACCTAATACTAGAAGGAAACCTAATACTAAAAGGAAACAATAATAAGATGGAAAGATAATAGACTTTTCCTAATTTAAAACTCTAATTATAATGAAAATAATAATAATATTCCAACAATAATAGCAGTCTCACCCTTCTAGTTTCCGATTCAGATACGCACAAGCTAATGTAGATAACTTTGTATGGGCAAATTCCATACTTGTATCCTGTCAGGTCTATAGCCTCAACATAGGCACACAAGATTAAACATAGTGGAAACAACTTACAGTGGTGTCATGTGCATGATAAAATCTGATCCAGAATAATACTTCAAGCAATTGAAGATGTAAAAAGAAAATCAAAATTAAAAATGGATTGTGCTATCCTTTGGGAAGTTTTACACATCATTATAACTGAATGCTGACATAGCAAGATCAAGAGGAAATTACAATTTACAAGATCGCAGAGCTATTTGAGAAGCTCCACTCTCCTCATTTTTGCACTCAACTTCTCCTTGCCTTCTCTATATTTTGTTTGGCCCTTTTATTCTCCTAGTAGCTGTGGCACAACCTTACAACAACTGATAGGACATGCAAGTTTTTGCATGATGCTGAGATCTAGTTGCTCAAGACTCAATTTCCTGCCCTGTCCAATAAATATTAGCCCAAATCAGGAAGTTCTTGGCTGGTGCTTTATTGCCTAGGGTACAAGCGTATTGCTTCTAAATGCCCAATTCCCTAGTCGCAAATTGTCATTTAGATGATGAAGGTTTTCAGAAAAAGGTGGTAGAGGCTCCAGGAAATCCATCCAAAGAAGAAATTATTAATGCAGACGTGAACGCATAAGGTAGTCGAACAAAATTTAACAATATATCATTTTAATTACAAAATTAAAAGCTTGACATAGGTAGAAATTTAATGGAATAACAAACTCAAACTAAATGGGTTTGAAAATATATCTATATATATTAATTTTTTTATTTATTATTATTTTTTTAAAAATTGATGTGGGACATTATAACTAAACTTTGCCTGCATGATGATGGCCAGCTTGAGCACAGATTTACTGGCACTGCGAATGCTATTCAGGCTTCTTGGGTTTCATCATCCAGCATTATTTGAGAGATGTTATCCAACTCTTAGAAAATGTCATATCGATTTTGGTTGTCTTACGTCCTACATTAGTAGCTTCTCTGTTCTGCTCCTTCTAACTGAACGGAAATCTTCTAATTTAAAGTTGACCTCAGAATGCCAATCCCAGAATACCTAACAAAATGTAACAGCTTACCGGTTTGGCCCAGTGGTAAGGTCCCCCGTTACCGGTTTGTCCCGGATTTGAGACACCCCACCACACCACTATGATCCCCAATTTGTACTAAAAAAAAAGAGTTTGATGTAACAGCTCAAATATAAGGGCATCTAAAATTGACAAAACAATGAGTCAAATAGAGTCCTGCTAGCATAACGATCGAAGGCAACAACACTACAAAAGAGTTGGAGATTTATCTAAATGCGCCTCCGTAAATAGTAAAAATAGACCGACCTGTAGGAGATGTCCAAGACCAATCCTCTAAATTCAGCAAGCTCGTCTCTCTTAAACTCTGGATCCTCCAAGAAGATTTCATCGGAAAAGTCATCTCTATCGCTACCCGAATTAATTGATTCCTCCACATTCAATCGTTTGGATTTCGTCCCTGATGACGAGGATGAAGATGACTTGGAAGCGTTCACTCTGGTTTTTGTATTACCACCGTATAAACCGAGCTTGCGCTTGTGATTTGCTAAAGGAAGTGAAGAACCAAAGCAGGTGAATCGAGTTCCTCCAAATGCTTTTTTCACTTGATGAAATTGAAATAGGAAAGGATCGCTGCAGCCATCTCCGCTGAAAAGCGTCTTCAACTGTCCATGAGCTGTAAATTGTGCCATCACCGATACTTCCTTGGCTTCAAAAATCAAGCCTTGAGCATTACACAGCCGAAATGTCTTCTCTCGGGCTGATAATAATATATATGCACAGAGTTGACCTGAGGTAGAAGAAAAGATGGAGCTGATTTTGCTGCTTATTTGGGAATTTATTTTCCCTCTCTTTCTGCTCTTCAGTATCCTTTCTTCACGTGAAAAATCTACTGCCACACATATTTCGGTATTTCTCTTAAATCTTGTGTTAAATGACTTGTTTACCCTGATAATATCTTCTGTCTTCCTTGCTTTGGTACAAACTCAACGGACTGCAGCGCCATGGAAGCGTTATGGTTAATGCCAAGTGCGATCCGTTTCTAATGTCAATATATTGATGTTGTAAGGTATTAATATGCCATGGAGAGCGTAAATATTGGTCAAGATTAGTGTGGGCCCCTCTGTTCAAGAAAAATATGATACGTGGAAGAAGTCGGCACCTTACGATGCCAACTTATTAATATGAAATCATTAGCTATGTCAAGTGGACTGTGATGAAATGTGGAACACAAGTTTTCATTTAAAAAAAAAAAAAAGCATGAGGCGTTACAAAATATGCAACACAAACGTTAAGTTTTAGTGCGTCTAAGCAAGATGGTGCATGATAAAAATACAGTCCTACGTAATAAAACGCAAAGACATAATAAAATATGGAACACAAATTTCAAATTTAAACGTGCTTACACAAACAAGGGAAAAAGGGTCAATGGCGTGCACATTAAAGTGGAACAAATCAATTTGAGAGGTAGCATTCGACAAGTAAACAATCAAATCACCTAATCTGAATAATATGCGTAAATAATTTGTTTGAATTTCGCTTGAAATGACTTATTCACTGTGCGAAATCTTTCTTTCAAAGGATTGTTCAGGCCTGATCAGGTGCATCCGGGTGCATCATAGTTATGGTCTCGCGGATGCTTTTACTGGTCCGTCCGACCTCCGATTTTAATTTCGGGATCGAATTTGGATTTAACACGATGAGACGGAGCTCCAACAAAAAAAAAATTAGACATCGTGGAGACCTATAGCAACCGATCAAAGTTTTTGCCATAAATTTTGGCCAAAATTTTTGCCAAAACTTTGAGTTCTCACGGCCTCCACTTGTCTAAAAATTTTTTTTGGAACTCCATATCTCGTTATCTTTGAATCAAGAATCGATCAAATTAAAATAGGAGTCAGACGACCACTTAACACTATAACTATGATGCACTCGGGTGCACTCGAAAATTTTGGAAGAATTTGTTAGTGGTTGTTTGATATGACCTTTGCCTTAGCTTTGTTTGATGCAATTTAAACAAACATTAGTTTTGTTAAGTATTACTTTCAATTACCCGTTTTATTAATTTGATTTTTTTTATATTTTTAATATTCATTTTGCTTGTCAATTATATATTTAAAAATCGCTTTTCAATAATCTCTATCAAATATTATTTTAAAATATCATTTCTCTCCATAATTATTTTCAACTATTTATTATTTGTTATAAAAGTATAGAAATAATAGAGAGAATTTAGAGATAATGAATTATAAGGAATTCACAGGAATGAATTTCATTAATAACTGAAGCCCTATTTATATGAAAACTTCAAATGGTATAATCGTAATTACATAATTTCATCAGGGACATAATAGTCATTCACATAAATAGAATAATATATTTTATTTCCTCGAGGCTCTCATGCAGATTATTTTATAACACTCCCCCTTGAATGACTATTAATACAAATGTCTTCTGCACTGACTGTTATAGAAAAAACCCAAATGGGAAAAAAATTCCAAGCGATTGTAGAAATCGTCGTGGTTATATATTGCTTCATCAAAATATTGCTCCTGATGTCTCATCGGCCCGGTATAGGAGTATTCACGTCTTTGCTCGTTAAAACCTCACAAGAAAACCCAGGTGGGAAAAAACTTGATCGAAGGAAAAGAGTACAGCTACTCCATCGATTTCATATCTTGAGGGACGGATATCCTTACCTGGTAAAGGATTTCAATATCATCATTGTTTGGATCTAAAGCATTATCTCTATTATAACTTGATCCAATAGATACACTGCGATTTCTCTCTTGTTGTCCCTCAATACACAATGAATATGCCTAGTTAAAAACCGTATTAGGAAAAACCCAAAGAGGAAAAATCCTAATGAAGAAAAAAGAGTACATTATTCATGTGAATCGCTTTAATGTTGCCTCATTAAAAACCTTGCTAGGAAAACCCAATGGGATAAAATCTCGGTCAAGGGAAAAAGAGTGCAACGCGTATTTTATACAAGTATCTTTGCAAGCATTTCAAAAATCTTTCATAGATTTGTATGAGTATCATATATATTAGTTGATACTCTTCATTCATCTCCACGTGAATGAAATTTTAGATGTTATACAATATCATGTTATATTCGAGTGCATATATGCAATCAGACCGATCTCATTTTCTCAATATATCGAGATATATACCTAAATCTCTTCTCTCGGAGATTTCAAAGTACTGAGATTGCCTCATTAAAAACCTTGTTTGAGAAAACCTCGTTTGGGACAAAAACATCAATCAAAGAAAAGAGTAAAAGATATGAATTTCTCAACAATATCAATGTAGATATTTTGAGCCGTTGTCTGCTTGATACAATAATACATTTGAAACCTCTTCAAGAGTTTCATTCTCATTTCTCATTAAACCTTGTCATTAACACTTTAATCATAAGGGCATATATTTCAAACATCGGCATTTCGATGGATTTTAATATCCTCACTATTATTGATAGTATGTAGCGCTATCTTTTCATATTATTATGTCGACACTTTCAATCTTATTTCTTTCCCCATATCGACATAACTTATCGAGATATCTCATTATCAATCCTCTTGTAGGATTACACAATATAGTTATGTCTATATACTCTTCAAGAGTATATGCCTCCGTTATTAAGACCATCTTTTACAATTTGCTTTGATATATATGATTGGGAACTCTTATAATATCAACATTTCTAACAATATTAACTTATCAAAGCATCCTACATATATCGCGATTGTTCATAATCTTTCATGCATCCTTGAACTTCAAGTTCATATTTCAATTGTGAGGATATAGTATAATGCTTTTCACATATCATTTTCAACCTTTAATACTCCCCTCATGCTAAGAAAATTTAGAACACTAAAACTCATATATGTTCTCATCATTCGACTTAATATGAGAATTTATATAGTTTGCATTCTATTCTCGATATTGGTAATTTATTGGAGGACTTTAAATATTTTGCCACATTAATATCCCAAAACTTGTATGCATACTCAATCCTTGAGGATTTATTCAAGTATTGGGGATATACATTTACTAGCTTTATCATTAAATCTAGAAATCATGCTTATCTAGTGAGCAAATATTTCGTAAATTTCAAATTACGAATTATATACACATGTGACTATCTAGTGGATCCATATCATAATATCTAGTAGTCCACATGGAGGATGAATGGCCATATTTCTCATCATTTATTCAGGATATATTTGGGATTTATTCCCAATATTGGTAGTAATGATTTCATTATTTATCGAGAACAATCATTGAAGAATTCTTTTAATTCTTCACTTGAAATATTGATTTCAATAATTATTTAAACGGGATGGTCGATCAGGTGCATAACGAGTATTATTGAGCTTTTAGTTAGGTAAATTCTTATATCGATTTCACTAGTATCTGTATAGTGCTCAGACATGATTTATTACTTTCATCATATGTATAGCTCACCGACATATTCCATCATGTTTGGTAGCATTATTACACATCACTTGTTCAAGCGTGGAATCTTAGCACATACGCTTTATGTTTCGACATCTTTGTTCCAACGGCGGGCCTTACCTCCATCTGGCGTTTATAAATTATCAGGGCACTTACAAGATTCACCATAATAATGGTCCATATATAATAATGGATAATTTGCTCTCAAATCTTGAAAATACTATCCATCACTACCCGATCAAAATCCTAAAAAGGATTTATCGAAGTAAACTTGAAAGGTTGAGGATGCTAATGAATAAGGGTATCCCACAAGATATCCAGATGGTTGATTGAAGCCAAGGTTCGATTATCACGGTGAGGTTTAGATTCCTTCTAAATACATGCCTGGTATGGGTAAAGTAGTTTTCAAAAGAAACGGAGAGCAAAAAGATTAGGAGGATGCTTACAAGTGTGCTCGGTGGACATGTGATACTCGATGTAAATCTGGGTACTTATCCGTAAACCGAGAAGATAAAATAGCATTCATTAAGGATGGATTGAGTAAAGAGCCTTTGGATGATATTCAACAGACTCTTGAGACACATCCTAGTGGACATGTACAAGGTGAACTGATGGCCTATGGGCCAAATTTAAACATCAACAAATACTTTATAGCCTTGAAATACTTACTTTAAAAGATCCAGTTTGTAAATTTAGTAGAAAAATTTAGTATAATAATTTTCTCATATTAATGTAAGGAAGCTCGGTGTAATAACGAAGATCAATGTTTTTCTTGTAATTGTAAATATTGTTTTCAATTTTTAAGATATATATATATGTATATATATATTATTTTCAATCAATGATTATATGTCATTTCATCAAATTTTCGCCTTTTTCTCTTTCATATTTGTCAAAAAGTAAATAGTACAATCAATTATTGGTTTGAAAATTTATCTTTAAATAGAAGCGATTCGTGTTTCTCATGTTCATACGTTGAAAGTATAGTGCAAAAGAGAGATAGGAGTAGAGATGGATATAGAGATTTTAGAATCATCTCATACAAGTCACCTTTACCTCACCAGATTAAAACCATATGTGTTCTTGAAGTGGCTCAGACTAGTAGGTCATATCCAATATGTGGATATGCTGACCATAACTTAAGGGAGTTAGGGAAACAAAATATCAATATACTATATGGAGGGACTAATAACAAACTATTAAGGAGTCTTATGATGGTCGCACAATCATGGGGATAAGAGTGTCAAGTGTAATACCTTTTCATCGGTTGGAGCGATGTCGAATTGGAGTTAGAAATGTCATTAGTCCAAATTTGGATTGATGCTACAAACACAATCCATCCACGCATCTCGATGTACATGATGAGCAATAGTGATGCTTTTATTGTTCTTCAGTGACTATAACCGCGCTGGAGGAAATATTCAATATAGCGTCATTTACCTGAGTGGAACTTTCATAACAAACCCATGAGTTTGTTGAATAGTATTTCTTTGATGGTTTGCTAGCATTTCTAGATCGTGGTGTAGAACATAAATTTATTTTCGTTCAATGAGAAATATACTTGTTTCGCTATCTGATTCTTTGATCTACTCATCAAGATTCAATCATATGTTCAAAAATGTGGAAGAAAACCCATCGGTAATTACCATCGGTGTCAAGAGAAAAAGAGATCCTTTGGATCTTTCATTATGAACCGAATGTTCGAGGTGGCGAGTTACAGTATTTATACTCTCGAGGCGCATCCCTCATTTATGGGTTCAATATGTATTTTCTTTTAGCATTTTATATTTTTCGAGTGTTTATTATGCCATCTTTGATATTCTCAATATGTTCCACTTTGACTGCTTTTTGTACTTCTTACGGAGTAATAATAATAATATCATATTGGCTTTATTTAAATACTGAAATCTAGTGATTATGCTTCTTCAAGAGCATTTTTATTCTCATATTAATACAATCTCATATCATCGATGAGATTACTTCATATAATCTCTCCATGCGATATATTTTCTTTGATTTATCAACATGGGATCTATTGAGCATTTACTTTCATCTATTTATCCAATGGTAACCGGGTACCACTTACTCAATTTTCTCCATCAATATTCAATAGCAGTGAAGCCTAACATTCCTTTATTAAATGCTTCTTTAAGAGCATTTCTCATCATATCACAATATACTAATCTCATAATGAGATTTTTCACCACAGTATATTTTCTTTCTCTTTTATCACAATGGGATTCTTTGAGCAATTTCATTTCATCAATACATACAATGGTAAAATTCGGCATCACTTGCTCTAATCCCTTCTTTTAATATCAATAGAATATTCATATCGAACATATATAAATCAGTTATCAATTGTGGGGTTTAATCCAACCACATTTGTAATAAGTATTCTAAACGTGTGGTATATCCCACCACATTAAAATATGCATACCAATCGTGTGATATAACTCACCACATTGAAATATATATGAAAATTTAAAGTGCGTAAATTTAAATCTGAAATTAAATTTCCTCCAATAGGTGGTCGAACCTACCTTATGGGAATTATTGTAATAAATATAAATTTTGAATTTAAATGTGAAATTAAATTGCATAACATTTAACTACTTCTTGGGAGTAAGGTGCAACTTTAGTAGAAGATATTACTCTTCACTTAGCATATAAAGTGCATAAATATATAAAATCTTCCAGTTTAGTGATGGTTGAACCCATCATCGGGTAGGAGGTATATTGCGATATTTAAATTGCAATAAATAAAGTGTAAGAATTAAATATCTATAGAAGAAAATTTGTTCTAACTATTTCTTCAAAATATAATTATCGTCAAAGTAAGCCAGGTAAATCGAAATATCTGTCTTGTCAATCGCTATTACTGGTTTGATTACGGTAGCAGCTAGTGCGTGGCGCTACACATATTTCTTTATAAAACATTAATACATACTCGCGCCGCTAGCTGCAATTGTGTGGCCGCATCACAAGTGCGTGGCGCATATCTCTTTATAAAGTTTTGACATTATAAGCATTAATACGTAAATATTCACAAGTCTAAGGACCCTTTTTGTAACTTTTTCAAAAGTTGGGGTCTTGATTGTAAATTTTTGAAAGTTTACCTTATCAATATTGATGTCGTCGACATCTCATTAAATCAGTATAATGGTCGATAAAATTTGATTTTGATAATGTATGCTCCTTATATCTCGAAAAACGAATGTTATAGTTTAATATATTATTATATTATAAAATAATATTATATATATATACCTCCGTCCTCACATCCTCAATATCCACTGCAATTCTCAGCTTTGTCTACATCCATGTTTGACTCAAATTAGCTTGAATTCATCGATCTTCTTTGCCGTGTTGATTATTTGCGAAGGCGAAGAAAAGAGAATTGATGTATAATTGTATAGGATTGATTATAATATAGAATTGAGATATTAGAAAGAATTAATTCATTGTAATAATCCAGGTTACGTCTGAGAAGATCATCTATAAGATGCAAGCGTCAGAAACATACTCCCTTCATATTACTCAAAGGGTTACTTCGTCTTGATAACGTGTTATAAAAGTATAGAAATAATAGAGATAATTTAGAGATAATGAATTATAAAGGAATTACCAGGAATGAATTTCATTAATAATCGCCCTATTTATATGAAAACTTCAAAATAGTATAATCGTAATTACTAATTTCATAGGGGACATAATAGTCATTCACATAAATAGAATAATATATTTTATTTCCTCGAGGCTCTCATGCAGATTATTTTATAACATTATTATATTAATTATACCATTTTTTTAGAGGTGCAAAAATGGCCGAACTGGACCAACTCGGCCCACTAGTCTTTAAGCCCAAATCGGCAGCTAAGTACAATAAGTTAAAGTGGAAGATTAGGCAAAATCTATATAATATATAAAATAAGGTTTGATTTACAGTTGTTTGTTGAATTGCAAAATAGTTATTAGGATAAGATTTTAGTTAGAAATTTGTTGAACCAATTATTTTCTGCCAAGTGTCATAAATCATGGATAGCACTTGTTTCACTCCTAAAAATGGTGAACATCACCCTCTTCAGGTCGATTTGATGGATAAAAAATTGAAATTTTTTAAATTTTTTTGTTCCATGTTATTCTATTAGTGGAGAGCTTCAAGATGAGTACAATTTTGATATATAATTTTTATTGATTTAAAAATTACTTATTTTTAGTCATAAGCTACTTATTTAACAAGAAAATAAGTAACTTTTAAAATAATAAAAATTATATATATATCAATATTCGTATTAAAGTTCCTGACGAATAAAAATAATATGGAACAAAAATTTAAAATTTTTAATTTTAACCTCAAATTAACCCACATTAAAGAAAGGTTAATGTTCACCATCTTTTAATAGGGTGAACAAATTTGTTTCTAAAAGAGGGTGAACATTAACCTCATTTTGGAGGATCAATTTAAGGGGTAAATAGTTGAAAATTTTGAATTTTTTGTTCGATATTATTCTATTTATCAAGTTTAATTATGAGTATAGTTTTGATGTATAAATTTTACTATTTTAAAAGTTACTTATTTTTAGCTATAAATTACTTATTTAACTGTAAAATAAGTAACTTTTGAAATAACAAAAATTATATATCAAAACTATTTTTTTAAGCTCTCAATGAATAGAATAATATGAAATAAAAAAAATTAATTTTAAATTTTTTACCCACTTACATCGATCCTCCAAAATGAGGCGAATATTCATCCTCTTTTTTAGCATGGTAAATAAAATTGCTAACTAATAATAATTTATTTTTTAAAAAATGTATTTATTTAATCCCCCAATGTGTGCATGTTTTTTTATTTTTATTTTTTTTAAATACTATTTAAATCCCCATTCAAATAAATTAAGAATATTTGTTGAATCTTTAAGTATAAGTTTCAAAAATTTTTCACTAATAAATGTTCAAATTAATTTTTAATTTGTTAACAATTTATCTCTTATTGTCAACTTATGTTTATACTTTTAGAATATTTGTATAATCTGAAATGAAAAAATTTAATATTTTTCCACTAATATTTTTAGTACAGGAAAATTATACCTTTAAGTTTTAATTTAAGTATTCTCAATTATATCTTGAATTTGTACTTAATAAAGAAAAGAAATATTTTTTATTATATCTTTAATTTTTATTTAGGAGTAGAAAAATTTCCTTACATAACAAGATTATATCTTAAATTTTTTTACTTTAAATTTTTTTATTATATCTTTAATTTATACTTTAAGTATTTTTAATTATATTTTTACATTTTAGTGTGAGTAGAAAATTTCCTAAGTGTAAAGAAGATTTTCTTCATTTGCTAATTTTCTACCAAAAGGGACATCAATATTTTCTAATTAGTTTCTAAAAGTAGTAGAGAAATTTCTGTAAATTAGCATACATTGTATTCTACCTATAAATTAAAAATTATAAAGAATCACAATGATTTAACATATATGTAAAGAGGACTTACTTATTAAATGAAACTATTACATAATAATTTTGATTTCTATGTTTCTTTTGGTAGGGATTAGAAAATATATAGACTTTTTCTAGGTGAATCATATACATATTTGGGAGATCCCAATTTATATGTGTCACAACTTAGTAACGCGATATATTGGTATGATAAAAAATACATAAGCGTTATGAAAGACGTTGAGAGAGAAAATTTCCATTGTATTGTATGTAAAGGAAAGTGACCGAACTTCCGCGAATGAGGGATGTCTCCGCTGTCTTAAATGATTTACTATATAGCATGAATGAAAAAAGTAGCCACTTTGTGCAAACCCTTCGAGTCTATAACATGATGTTTTTATTTACGTCAACGATATGATAAATGGATTCTATTATCAATTATGGAAGGCTACAAATGAGTCCTCTAGATGAAGCGTATATCATTAGTTATTCACTAAATTTATTTTATTGTGTAATATATAGTCCGATTATGTTATGTTACTTTTATTTGTTTCTACGTTGATTTTTTTTTATTATTCTCATTTGTGCAATTACAATTTGTTTCAACAAAGGAAGAATCGCGACCTTGCACTCTTACATAGTGTCGTGCTACTTGTTGACGTCGAGATCGAAGGAAGGACCGACATTTATCAACTGGGGTAGGTGTCGACGGACTGGTACTGTAGAAGATCAAGAAGTAAAATGTATAAATGTATATTGTCCGGCGGGTACGTGGTTTACGAGAGTTTCTCGTGTCTCAAATGAATGCTAAGTGTTCTATTTATAGTGTGCAACTGGTAGGAGGGTAGTAGGTCATCATGGCGCCGCTAGGTCCGCTCCGCACAGATGCAATGATGATGTCTGCTGTACTCAGGCGATCTGATTTAAGGCGTTGACTCAAACTTGCAGGTGCGCCGTCGTTTCATTAATGGGGAAAGGATGGTCCTGTACCGCAGTGGTGTCGGGGTGTCGTGACACGTAGATTGTCCTTGTTGCCGCCATCAGAGCGAGTGGGACAGGTGGCACACTGCGGGTGGCCGACCTCGACCATCCGGCGGTTATGATAGGAAGAGTTCTCCATGGGTTGGCCGACCGGGTCCTAGGGCCGGCACCGGGCTTAGCCGAGGCGACACTCCGCCGATTCCCTGTTGGGGTGAATTCGCCGATCAATCCGACTGGGACACATGACACGCCACCGTAGGCCAGCTTTGGCTCTACACGTGAACAAGGGGTCCACGAATGAGGCCTGGCGGGCGCGCGCCACGCCACCAGGGTGCCAACAATTGTCCCCGCTGAATGCCGACCTTGGTTGGGGTTGACGCTAACCACTGGCCGGGCACGCCAGAGCAGCGGAGCGACGCCGACCACGCGGTCCGCCGATGATTGGGGGATCACGTCTTTCACCTTCCACCGCCATCGCCTATATACCCCTCATTTCTTCGATTTCCCATTTTTCCGCCTCTCAACACTTGTCAAATATTCTCTCTCGATCTCAAACCGAATCGAATCAGGGCCGACTCCCTGAGCCCTTTTCCGACCTAGCTTTCGGTAGATTTCAACTAAACACTTAACAAATCTTTGAAAATGTCGTCGGGTTGTAAGAGGTATATGACTACGACATGGGAACCAATCCTGGGCCCTCCTCCTCTCCGACAGACTGACTCCCAGAGCATCGAGGAGGTCCCGGAAGTGCCGTAAGCATCGCAAACCGTCCGAAGCTACGTTGAGTCCGCTGGCTTGCTCTCGGCGCTGCACGCCGTTCGCCGGCCTCCCCACAACCGACCTTTTCTCAAGAGGAGGAAGAAGAAGTCGCCAAGCGCCAGCCGAGGCCGCTGGGGATGTTCCCGCGCCGGCTGACCGAGAAGGTCTGAGCTTCGTGACGCCCAGATATGGTCTCACCTCGCACGGTTCAGTGGTGCCGAGGCGACGAGTGGTGATGGCCCGTCCGTAAGGCGGTGGCGGTAAGTCGTGCCCGTGCTCGAGTCCGGGGTGAGGCCGCATTTCAGGGCGCTTCCTCGGCCGCTGGGTGGCGCTACTCACCACCCCCAACACGTGGAGGACCGCCTCGGAATGATGGTCTGGCACCGCACGTCTTGCCGAGCGAAAGCGGTGACGGTGTGGGAGTTCAACCATCGTACACCTTCAAGTCGGACGACAAGACTTCGGTACTTATTTCTTAATCCGGCCAACTTCGGGAGCTTTACATCGCCATCGCCGGACTGTGAAAGGCCTTTGGAAGCCGGCCGTGTCTCAGGCGTAGGTGCCTGCCATCCGACGATCGGGAGGGGAGGTCGCCATTCCTGAACTACCACGAGCTTGGTAATTGTTCTTCCGATCTCGACCTTATTTTATTTCAATCTGAGCCAACTCTCTTTCCTTTCCAGCATTTCAAAGAGGCGAGGCCGTTAGGGGGATCGAAAGCGTCTTGCGATCGTGAGATCGATCCCATCGGGATTGGCGTACTCTATTAACCGAGGAGAACCTATTCAGGTTTCGCTTTCACGAGCTCGATCCCGCAATGAATGATCTTTCCTCAGGTAACGGATCGGACTGTTCTACTCCGCTTATTTTCTAATTGCCCTGTCTCATTTTCTCGTGCTTACTAATTGTTTCCGACCTCGCAGCTCAATCATCTTCCCAAACGACCATGAGGGGACGCCAGCCGCGCTCACCACCAAGAAGCCTGTAGTCGAGGGAGCTCTCACCGCCGACCTCGAACCTCACCGCTCACGCAGCCCGCGCGTCCTCCAAAGCACTGCGCGGAAAGGGGCTGATGACGAGGCGGGAGCTCACCGCCGACTAACCTCATCGTGCCCACCTGCACCAGGCCGTCGTCTCAAAGCACGGCACGGAAAGGGCCGATGACGAAAAGTGCGGGTAGATGAGGCCGATTATGAGGACTCCTGACCTATGAGGGCTGACCGCTTCGCACTTCTGAGTCCAAGGAGGCCGCTGCCTGAGAGTAAGCGGGATTCTCCCGGCCACTCGGATTTCTACCGGCTCCAACTCGGATCAAATCGCGAGCTCTCGCCCCGCCGATCTCGGGTGCGAACGGCCATGGAGAGGTCACGGACCACCAGAAGAATACCTCTCAAGATGGACGCTACTGACAACACCTCAATGCGCGCCGCCCATCGCAGCTGAGCTCGATCCACCTCATCCGAGCCGGGAGCAATCCAGGGCTTTGCAAGTAGAGAGTGCCGCAGGGGAGCTCGAAGGAGTGTGACGGCGTGGTGGAGGCGAGCGGCGGCGCGCCAAATCCCGCCCGAACTCAAGGACGCCAAATGAAGGCCAAGGAGGCGCTGGGCGAGCCGGAGGACGCCAAGATGGCGATACTACGGAGGTCGAGTCCTCCGAGCTCGGCTAGAGACAACCAGCGGCCCGTCACCGGCTCTCGGCTGACCATATCACGAGGAAGTGATCGAGTCCTACGCAAGCCGACGAGTACACATCCGAGCCGAACTCGACCGTTGTCGCCGGTGATGTCATCGGGACATAATCGAAGCATCCGAGTGGGACGTCGGTTTCCTCTTGGAAGAGGTCAAGCTGCTCGTGGCTCGACGATGATCGAGAACTAGCTCTGGGCGCCAGGGGCCTCAAAGCGTGCCTTTTTCTCGTACTTGTAATTTTTTCTTTTTTTTTTTTGTAATGAATCTACGCCGAAGTTCTACCATACCGAGATCGGATTTTGTAACACCCTTGTGGGATTCTAGTTATAATGAAATTTTAAGTTCGGCTCTTTCTTTTTCCTCGCTTGGCTTTTTAATTTTTTGTTCAAGCTCGCACAATCGTAGATAGTTTTCTCGGAAGTCGACTCATTTCACTAGGTCGGCCCGTACCGGGTCATAGGAATAACTTAATAATCCAATGGTTCCGCCAAGATGGGTTCGCTTTCACCGCACTTCGTAGGCTCCGCATAGCACGAGCCTCCTGGCGTGAGTCCACTGCAGATACCCATTTCATTTGACAAATCGTTTCAAGTAATCGGATCGGGCCGCTCAAGCTCGCCTCAGGTGACGATTAGGTCGGCCGATGTCGGGGTGGAGTGGTCAGAGCGGACCTAGGGAGGGTCGCCGTAGTAGCGGACCTTGTTTGTTGTGTTTGGACGCCACTGCGGTGGGTCTGCCCTGACCTGACCTATAAGGTCGGTAGTGTCAAGGAGTGGCCGTAGCGGACCTAGGGAGTGGACGCCGTAGCGGACCTTGTTTTTATTTTTATTGATTGGATGCCACCGTGTGGTGGATCTGCCCCCGGCTCACCACCAAGGCTCAGGCAGAAATTAGGAGTGGTCCGCCATGGCGACCCAGGTCTTTTTTTTTTTTTTTGCCACCTGGCGTTCGTCGTGCCATACCACGAGGTCGCATATGGCGAGCGGATCCAGCCGAGGGGAACTTAGGTACGATAATGTAGCATCAATCCCGAATTCAAACACCAATTCAAAAACTTCCATTCATTGCTAGAGAAGATATTACAACCGACTTGCAATCATTTACAACTTGAGATATTTTACAACTCGATAGCTATTGGAAGTATTTCTTCATGTGCTTTCGATGTTCCAGGGTGGGCGCTCACTCCTTCCACGTCCCGAAGCGCAAGAGCCGTTGGTAAGAGAGATCCGAGGACTAATGGGTCTCTTCCCATTTTCGGCGAGCGCCGCGGCCTGTCTCGGGTGGCGAGGAAGACCTTCCGTACTGCAGTCTCCAATCTTAAGCTTCGCTTACTTACTGTTGAGCACCGAGCACTTCGGCGTTTGTATAGCTCAGTGCGCAGGTCGGCGTCTGTATTAAAGATGGGTAATACAAAAATCTGGCCAAATAAGCATAATTACACAAATTAGGTGTGCGCGATCCGTGCAATCGTATGCACCTAATACCGGGTGATTGCCCAGCGTTAATCTTGGTGCGCCTAGATTTTAACTAGGCAATTGCCAATTTTTTTTTTTATTTTTATAGTAATATACTTATTTTTTTTATCAATTACATAGTGCAATAGTATTTGTAATGCATTACACAAAGTTACACAGAATTGTAATGAGTTGTAACACATTACAATAACATATAATGATGTGTAATGCATTAGACAGAGCATGTAGTGGTGTGTAATGAATTAGAAAGAGCATGTAATGGTGTGTGATGCATTAGGGAGAGAGTAATGGTGTCCATTACAAAAAATGTGTAACTTAATTCTACTAAGAAACAAACCTAGTTCGTCGATTTTTGGTGTTTGGGCATAGATTTGCATACAATTTCTATGTTAATGATATATGATTTTCACATTTCTCGACGAGCTGCATGCAACTAGTATCTCCTCCGCTACAAGCCTACAATGTTGCTTTTAAGCGTTTTACTTTGCATTTGTTAGTTATCAACAATTCTTTCATTTTTTTTTTTTTGAAAAACAAACTAAAATTGTACAAGGCGATTGCCCAAAATTTATGATGGGTCGCCCAACTCTCGCCTATGCAATTGTACGAATTGTTGTGCGTTCGCTCAGGCTTATCGAGGCATCCAATTTTTGTAGTTTTATGCACGAAAATACCTTATTTTTATAATTAAGTTAATTTCCCCTTCTTTTTGAATTTTCCATTCTTAAGAATCCATCATTATT
This sequence comes from Jasminum sambac, assembly GCA_018223645.1. NCBI lineage: Eukaryota > Viridiplantae > Streptophyta > Magnoliopsida > Lamiales > Oleaceae > Jasminum > Jasminum sambac. The sequence goes on along the minus strand of CP073644.1, from coordinate 8,686,926 downwards.
TTATTTACTCAAAAGAATGGAAACATCCTTTTCTAAATCAGTAACAATGTACTCTAGGCTAGAACAAAAATGAATTGTTTCACAGTCAATAATCCTCCAAGTAGCAATTGCACACCGTATTCAATTTGCTCTCAACAGGTTCTCAAGTTTGAACTTAAAACTAGAGAGCATCAACCAGCTGCAGAAGATTCAAGAGGATACAAACACAGTTGACACAGTTGCAGTAATTCATTGAGCTCTCACGTTCAACGCTTTGCCACAATATGCCGCTAATGAGGTAAAATACCGATCATTGCTGGATTTTCCTGAACTGTGTGAGAACAGGGTAAATGTTCTCAAACGCTTCGTAAGTTTCATCTCTCTCCTGAAAGAAAATGATTGTGAACGCCAAGCAAAGGTATAAAAAGAAATAGAATCCCGTAGAAATATCAAAAAACCAGAAAGCAAAAGGATAATCACCTTCGCACCAGTGAGCACTATCTTGCCAGATACAAAAATGAGAAGCACAATCTTTGGTTTCTTCATTCTATATATTAGGCCCGGAAACAGCTCTGGTTCATACTGACATTGAAAAGAAAAAAAAAATACAAGGAACATCTCAGCTTATGTATCTCAAATGAGAGGTTTTATTTTACACTTGTGCTTCTAGATTAGGAGATGTAGTTTACTGGAAAAGATTGGTACAATCTGATCAAAATTTAGCATCTTCAACATAAAGGGAAAATTGCAGCATTAGTACCGAATTTATTCAGCTTAGCATATAGGTCCCCATGCTATATTTTTAAGCTTTCACGTTCATAATCTATTTTTAAATACCCACTGTGGTCCCTGATATATGAAATTATTAGGCCTGTTCAGGAAGTGTATCTTCAATCTGATGGGGATGTGTTGCTACAGAGAACATAGGTCTGGGACGCTACAATTCTCATCATAAAAGATTTTTGTAATATTTTATGCAGATTGCTCAGTGAAGACAACAATATCATCATTTTTCTCATGAAATATAATGGAAGCTGCCTTGAATGATCCACTTACACTAGAAAAGGCTCCATGTGAATAGGCCAAACCTTCAAGTCTGATGGGAAATTTGACATCACAAGAACCTACAATATTTTGAATTTTGAACTCCTGCAAACCAAAGAAAAAGTTATGTGAAGCATTTGGAATGTAAAAATATGACATCTTGGAGGAAACAAGTAGCAGCATTGATTTGTGTGTGTGTGTGTGTGTGTGTGTGTGAGAGTGAGAGAGAGAGAGAGAGATTGAGTGAGAGAGGGAGAGAGAGAGAGAGGCCTTGAATTTCGCAGGGAATCCAAGCTTTTGAACAATTCTTGCATACTGCAGAAAAGAAATTCAGTAAATTAGTACTATATGTGAATAATGTTCACTCAAACGACAGAAATGCAGATTTGTCCCTCTTTCTTCCTGTAATTAGTAGTACTTCTATTATCCATATCAATTTCATGAGTATAAAGTCAATTTGAACTAGATGTAGAGATAAATAACAGTTACAAAGTATATGAAGGCCTCTTGCATTGAAATAGATATGCAAAGTGTAACTAACAAATTCACTGGAAACAAATAGTGGTTCTCTGATTTTTGTGCTTGCAAACACAATACAAAGACAAACAACAAACCTTTCTTGCTGCAAGCTTAGACTGCACTTCACTCTTTGCTCCAGTGCAGACCTGACAAGATGACATCCAAATTCATTGAGTAAATATACCATGATTAGACTTCATAATCAAATCTATGTGATTCAACACAATGTGGGCCCTTCAATGGAAATACTAAAGCACAAGAAACCCACCATCTTCCCAGAAGCAAAAATCAATGCTGTAGTTTTTGGTTCCCTTATCCTCATAATAACAGCAGCAAATCGCTGTTACAACATGTAGGAAGAACAAGCGAAAAAGGCGCGTTAGGCAAAACCAAGAATGGTGACTAGAAGTCTTTCTTTGGTTTCCCTTGTTCATAATTTTGCTACGACACTTGCTATTATTCATCTAAGATTCATACCTTAGGATTGTATTCTGCATTACGAGCTTGCAATGCAATGGCCTTGAGATCCAATTTGCAGTCCAAGTTCACCGTTGAGACAATATTCCTTCAAACAGGAAATAGCTCAAATGGTTAAGGTTGCCAGTATAGTATCACTTTGCAATTAGACCTTGTCGAGATTACAAATATTTTGGTCATACAAAGAGTAAAATAATGTTTGATCTAGGTATCGAGACAGAGACAAATGTGATCTTCAGAAATTATTAGGGAGATAGCATATCATCAAATCTCTATACTTTCTTTTAACCATACTGAAATACATGCTAGGTGAATGTTAAAGATCCAAAACAAATGCCATTTAAATCCAAATCAAAATCGAAACACGAAAAACCCATATTTCAGAATTGCTTTCCCTATTTACAATTTAAGTAGGCACAAGTAACAACTTAAATTTCCTACATTCTTTCTAAGATCCTATATATTTCAATTTTCCCACATTCAAAGGAGATCCTAAAGAATAAACAACATTCACATTCAGAATCTATTAAATTTCAGTTTCCAGTTGTTTCCAAGAAACCAAAAAGTATTAATTCACAAACTATGGCGATAGTAAAAATATTCTTGGGATGTATCGATGGATAAATGGTACAATATTCAACTTACTGAAGAGTGGGGACAATCCCAGAAGGGTGTCTAGAGAGATCAACCGGTCGGCTCCCCTCCAACCCCTGTTCTTCCATAGACCTCTTCTTTTTATGTTATTTACAAATTATATTATTCTTTTATTGATGATACTGAATTAACTACTGTGTTGATAGATGAACGTTCGTAAAGCAAAGGGAAATCTGAAATCAAGGTTTTAAAGGAGAAACAATTGGACGAATTAGATCCGTTAAACCCAATTGGTGATTTCGATTAACAATTGATTGGGCAAAGTTTGAAGAAAGCAAAAGATCCGATCATGAAGAGATGAGCGCCAATGTTTCGAAACGACGGAACTTTTATATATGAGAAGCGGAGAAGGCACATATATATAGAGAGAGAGGAGGCACGGATATAGAGAGAGAATTTGAGGAAGGGTTAAGCGGAGAAGATCCCGTGTTTGACTAGTCAACCGCCTCTCCTTAACATACTAACCGATGTGGGTTTTGCTATGGGGTGACTCTAAATGCACCCCTCCTTTGCTGGTATATCTACTTTTTAAAATATTTTTATTTTATTCTTTGATTTTTAAAAAAATGGATAAAAGAAACAATGATTAAGAAGCAATCACGTAGGAAAGAAGGTATCATTTTCGGCAACAAATTACAGCAAAAGAACCTGCCAATAGTGGCAGCTTCTTTTGCTGCAATTTCGACCGCAACGGGTCGAAGTGCTCGAACCATTGTGGTCAAATAAGGAACACCCCTAGTTGAAACAGGTGTAACACCCTCTTATGGGTGTTCAACTTAATAGGTCGAATGCCCGAATAAAATGTTTTTCTCTCTCTTGTTCATTCTACACTCATCGAACAGCCATGTCTGATCAATGCAGAATGAACTGCCCTTAGGTTATTCGGCCAGCTCCCCCGGAACACAATAAAAGCAAAAAAAAAAATGGGTCTAGAATGGATAGAATGACAAATGACATACGAAATAATCGTAATAGTGCATTACAATATTTATAAAACTAAAAAATAGAGTTTATTTGACCATTATCTCTATATATACAAATCAATGATCAATATCTCCAATTATTTGTAATTTGCAACTCTTGACACCAGATCATACTATTGTCCGTTACAGAAAATCATTTCCTCAAACAAAATTCAGTATTATACAACCACACACTTGAACTTTTAACACAAGAACTATCTAACTTTTTTTTTAATTTAATAAATTTTCAAATTTCACGTTGTCAAAGTTTTATTATTGTATTCATATGATCTTATCCATTGTATTATTACTACAAAATAGGTGTAAATAGTATTGATTTTATATTTTAAAAATATAAAATGCATGACATCAAGTAAACTAAGATTTTTTTTTTTTTTATTAGTCTTGAGAACTCTAGCTATTATTACACACTAGGGAAATTTGTGCAAATGATCCAAAAAAAAAGTATGTTGAGTGCGCACAAAAAAAAAAAGTAGCTCAAATGGTCCAAAAAAACTTTTAGGTGTGCAAATAGTCCATTTGGACGTTTTCCATCCCGTCAAACCATTAGTCAATTCAAATTTTATTATTTTGTCTTTTTGTGCGAGGGTATTTTGGTCATTTAGATGTTTGGACTAAACGTGTAACTTGGCTAAATTTTTTGGAACATTTACGCCAAAATCCCTTTATTTTTTATATGGGTGATTATGATACATAATTAAAATTTTATTAATTAATTTGATATTGATTTAATAGTTTTTTATCAAAAAAAATTCGATACATTAATATTTGTTCACATTAACATCATAACTTTTGAAAATTTTCTTTAGCATCATCAACGCGGACATTTTAATTTTAAAATGTATCTATAAAAAGTTTAATTATAACAATGCAAGAAATATATAGAATAAAAAATTAATAAAATCAAATAATAAATAAATAAATAATAAAAACCCACCCCACCCCACCCCTACCCCGACCAAGTTCTTAAAACCCACTTTATCTTTTTTAGCAAGGACATCCCCCCAAATTCATATACCCTCAGACCACTAGCAGATCCGGTAGTGGTGGATTCGAACCACTACCTGGTGGTTCAAATTCGAACCACCACCAAAGACTAGTGGTTGAATCCACCACCACCAGATCTGGTGGTGGTTCAAGACCACCACCAGATCCGGTGGTGGTCACCAACTCTAACAACCACCGGTGGTGGTTCAAATTCGAACCACCAACAAGTAGCTATGGTTCAAGTCCACCACCATCGGATCTAGTGGTGATTCGCTGGTAGTGATCTAGGGTGGGGAGGGTGGGGTGGGGTGGGGTGGGTTTTTATTTTTGTTTATTTTATTTTTTATTATTTGATATTATTAATTTTTTGTTTGATATATTTCTAATTAAATTTTTTATAGATACGAGTTAAAATCAAAACATACACGTCGATGATGCTAAAGAAAATTTTCGAAAGTTATGATGTTAATATGAACAAATATTACTGCATTGAAGATTTTTTGATAAAAAACTATTTAATCAGTATCAAATTAATTAATAAAATTAATTATGTATCATGAACACCCATAGAACAAATAAAGGAATTTTGGTGCAAATGGCCCAAAAAAATTAGCCAAGTTGCCCGTTTAGTCCAAACATCCAAATGACCAAAATCCTCCCACAGAAAAAGATAAAATAGCAAAATTTGAGTTCCCTAACGATTTGAATGGATGGAAAGTATCCAAATGGACCATTTGTGCACCTAAAAGTTTTTTTTTAACCATTTGAGCTATGTTTTTTTATTTTGGACCAAACAGGCACTCAATATATTTTTTTGAACCATTTGCGCCAATTTCCCTAAAAATTATTATTGAGTTACTAACATTATGACCTTATTCGGGGAAAAAAACCTATTATGACCAAAGTTACCAACCATTTATGAAAATAAGAAATCGCGTAAACTTAAATTAAATGACGTAATTTCTCAATTTTTCAGTTGAATGCATAGCGAGACTTAGTAGAATCTAAAACGTTTGGATATTAGCTATTGTTAGTGTGAATCCGCAAGTAGACGGTGTCATTGTACTCACGGATCGTCTCATAGGGAGGTTAAAGTTGTCTACTCCTCTTTCACCAATTAATTAGCTAAATCGACCGAGTTTTGATGTTGGAATGAATAAAAACTACTCTTAACTAAAATAGCAAAGAAATTAAATTATTTAAACGAATGAAGCGGTATAAATTTCAATATTAAAAATGGGGGTTAGGATATCATCTGCTCTAATTGACAATGAACATTTTTCCTAGGGATAAATATGCGTGTGAAAGATAAAACTAAAGTTGAGAAATTAGTTTCTAACTTTTTCCAAAACTTAGAAGGTCTCCACGGTTGTCTAGGCCACTCTCGTGATCAAAGATTAGCCATATCTACGCTAGGGGGTCCACAAGGAGAAATCAACCTCTCGTTGTACGATGAATTGAAACCGGATGAGCACTATACCGACATCAATCATTACGAATTCTAACATAGAAACCCTAGTTTAATTATTCACACTAACAACCAATTCTAATTACACATTCATTGCAATTAGGGTAGATGAACCCTAATCCCCAAAAGGGGATTACTCTTCCATATTAAGAGTTGATGCAATTAAATAAATTAATCCACAAGAATTCATGTAGAAATAAATAAAAAAAACCTAGTTAGATGAATTGAATCGAATAAAGGAAGAAATACCGATTATAAAGATCAAACCACAATAGCTTGAGATGATGGAGAAGTTGTAATCTTCAATCCTTGAACAATCATCCAAAAACAAGTCTAATCTAATCTAGAATTAATGTTTTTGATGTAGGAAGAAGAGAGAATACGTAAGCTAGGTAAAACTAAAACTAAACAAGTCTAGCCGTCATCTGTTGGCTTTGGGGAGCCTTTTATATGGGCTCCAATGACTAATTAAACGCTAAAATACGCGCAGGCCAAAATCCCGTCACACAGGCCGTACAGAGTAGCAGAGGGGCGTGTGGAATGGCATAGGGCTGTGGGCAATGGCACAGGGCTGTGGGCAATGGCACAGGGGGGTGTGCAGTCATCTGGTACTGTGCACTTTCTGGTGATATGAAAAATGACTTTTTCTCCCATTTTTTCATCCTCATGCTCTTGTATCTCGGGGTCTTCTCGTTGGTGGCGATTCTTCAACTTTTAGCTTCTAAAATGCCTACACACCACAAACAAAGAAAAGAAGAGCAATACCCATTCGAAACAACAAATGTTGTACAAAAGCATGTAAACGAGCTATACTCAATCCAAAATGGGGGATAAAATTGGATTAAAAAGCATATGAAACACACGCATATCAGCTATTTCTTTTAATTTAATAAGAAAAGCAATTTGAATTGAAATTAATTATATAGGACCAAAAGTGAATTTAGTTAAGAATTATAGATACATCATTTTAGGATTTGAATGAAACATAATTTAAAAAGAGGGGAATATTATGGAAAAGTAAAAAAGTATAAAGCAAAACTTTTACATTTAATATTTGAGTTGATTTTAGAGACCATTTATTTACAGTTTGCTCTCACTTGTTAGCCACTATTATAATTCTATTTGAGATCTCGGATTTGACACTCATTTTGCATATATTTTTGATGTCAAAGTAATTCAATCCATAATTATAGAAAGAATATAAATAATCCAATAATAGTATATATCTCATATATACAAAACAATCAAATGTATTATAATGCAAAAATTTATGTTCAAATTACAACATTGAAAAAATAAATAAAAAATAGTAATTAGCATAGCACTTTTGGTGGGAATGTGACATCCTGTCATATGGGAGTTTCAGGGCTTGTTCTTTATACAATATGTGTAGTTTACTTGAACGACGTGTTAGATGTGTGGTTGAAAATTGGAAAAAATATATCAAAAAATATAAAGTAATTGTATGAGTGGTTAGAAATTATGAGAGAGAAAAAATTAGTTGAAGTTGGTGAAAATTTATAATGTATAGAACAAGGCCTCGGTTATTATAAACTAATTAGCGATTATGATGTTGACAATGATAAATTAAAATTAAATTAAGATCATAATTATCTTTGACAATAAATTATTTTAATTGCAAAATTTCAAAACAAATAAATAATTTAATTAACCTATTTCTAAAATAGGAATCAATCAAATCAAAGTTGCTGTTACTAGTGCAAAATATTGGGAGACCCTAGCCACATGGCATATCACCCCTCCACCTCAGAAGGCTCCCCACTGCTTTGCCGAAACGTTAGCAGACAAGGAGGCTCCCCGGTCACTCAGACATAAGTAAGCCCACAAGCAAAGGCGACCAATGCGACGTATGACTACTTGATTGATTAGTACAAGGGTCCCAGTGACTCATCACATCTAATCCCCAACCTAGGGCAGCCAACAATCATAAGATGGGATCAAACGCCAATGGCAATAAGACACGTGACAGAGACATGATAATTGATCAACCACCTTCTTTACGGAAATTTGGGTACGCCAATGGCAATAAGACACGTGACAGAGACATGATAATTGATCAACCACCTTCTTTACGGAAATTTGGGTATAAATAGAAGGAAAAAACTCAGGATTAGGTAGGTATTCCCTAATACCATACTTCTATACTCCCACTCACAAAAGCCTCGACTTTACCAAGTGGGCATCCTAAACGGCTCGATTTAGGCTCCACAGTATCACTCATGCATGCTCATATTAATCCATATCAACTACTATAAGATGACTGATTTGACCGTCGAAGTGCGTACGATCACCGCCCCTCTTGCCATCTAAGCAGAAGCCCCCTGTGGTCAACGCCTCTAACATTTGTCCTAGCGTGTAAGTGAAAAGAAGGAGAAGACAAAGGTCAGGAGTAACTGTCAACGGTTGCCAAAATGAAGTTTGATTGGGGATTCATTTTCAATTGAAAGGGGTATCTTAATGATTCATTTTAGTCTAAGCGTGAAAATGGAAAGGGGTATTTTGGCCAAAACACATGAAAAATTGGTATCTTAATGATTCAAAAAAGTTTCTATTTTGTGCATTCTTTTTTTTTTTTTTTTTGGTGAAGTGGAACGTCACTTTATTCATTCATGTCCAACCAAAGCAGTACAAGGAAATTTGGGGGGTGACCCCTCCACACATAATCAACACACCTCTCTACAACAAACTTAGCTAACAAATGCGCAAAATGATTTCACAATGGGGAACGTGCGAGAAGACAAGGCCCAGAAAGTGGGAGCTAAGAGATGAAATATGTTCCAGTGCCGCCCCTTCTAGCCTGTGGGAACCCGGGTTCTTGACAGTCTCAATGCCAGTAGAGCAGTCCGACTTGAGCCATCTGCTAAATATATTTTTAAAAATAATGGTAATCATTATATATTATTTATCTTTTATCCCAACATAATCTATGTTATATTAACAAGTGGGGATGTGTGGAAATCTCTTGGTTCCCAATTATGTCCCTTTTTTATTTTATTTGCTCTCTGTGTCCTTATTAATTTATATTAAATAATTAATGAGCCACTCTTCATATTACATGAATAAGATTAAACCATAAATATTCTAATATAATGTGATTTAATTTTATTCAAAATAGTTTTCAGTCATTTTTTTTTAAATAGAATCTTTTACAAAGTGTGGTTGTATAATAATCGTTTGATTTACAATTATATCACAAACATTTTTATAGTCCAATAAGTCAAATAAATATTTATATAACTAAATTTTGAGTTATTTTTTAAATTACTTTAATTTAAGTAAACTATAAATATATCAATAAATAATGTACTTTTATTCAATGCATATATGACTTAAAAATGTATATTAATCATTTTTTCTGTAAAGTTTTTTAGAACTTTCTAATGAAAACACCGTATTTTTATAATTTTATAATTGGATTGTATCACATTTTATCAACTCAAATATATGTGTGATTGATCTTATTGGGGGAAAAAGTTTTTGTAGATTTGATGTTTGCACTAACATGGTTGAAAATTGAGGTAACATTTTTTTTTTTTTGGGATCCAGGGACAACATGGTGTGGATGGATCAGAAATAAGGGGTTGAAAATTGGGTATTAATATTTACTTATAGTATAAAATGGTCAAAAGTGTCATTTAGCTTATACATATGAGTTACTAATACTATATTGACTAAATTTATAGCATTTAGAAAAAATTTAAAGTTGCTAAAAATTCATAACTCAAAAAATCATTTTAGTCTGTCTAAAAAATGTTAAGTGAAAGAAGCACACTATTTATAAAGAATATTATGGTTTATTTATAATATATTTTTACCAGTTTTAGTTTCTCTTCAACAATTTCAATTTACTTTAATTGCTTTCAAAAATAATATTAGTAGTTTTTTTTCATATATATTTTTTTATCTTTTGCATACAATGTGTACATGTAACTAGTATTGATAAAATTACCATTGCTAATTCAACTTCTGAAAATAACAATAACACATAAATTAATTACAACTAATTGTGTCACATAAATGATGAGTAAATAGTAGAGTGTTATTCTTTCTTTATAAAAGGCCACAATGAAACCTTTATATTATAAATCTTAAAGTGTCACCTAAACAAATGTGCCTAGGTGACTGTGCCTAGGTAGCAGTGCTACGTTGACACTATTTTTAAGGGGATTACCTATTTTCCTTGTTTAATTTTTCTAATTTCTTTATTTGCTGTTAGTTTTCTTATTTTATTTTTTATATATACTAACTTTTTCACCCGTGCATTATACAGGGGACTAATTTTTCAATAAATAGCGATTTTGATAAATATTAATAGTATGATATGATATTAGCATCAATAAATAGAATATTGATTAGAGCATTAAACTTAATTAATATAAAATAATGAAAGAATTCTATAAAAATTTCGATAAAGTTTTTCTTATATTGCATAGGAGAAAATTTATGATAGAAATTGAGATCATATAAATGCGAAATAAAATAATATTAAATTAAATATTATAGCTATCAAAATAATCACACTCAAAAACTCTACTACCATTTGTAGAGCGAGTTGAAATCAGTTGTCTCATTTTCCTGTCCCCCTTGCTGTCCAACCAATAAAATTATAACATGTGTTGTTTAATTATTTTTTTATGATTTCATAAAATACTAACATGTAAATTTTTACAACACGTGTCATAATATCATTGGTTGGACAGCAAGGGAGACGGGAAAAAGGGACAGCTGATTTCAACTCCTATAGAGCTTATAGTTTTTTTAAAAAAATTATTCTATATTCAATTATAAATAAATTCGGGAGACATGACTATACACTCATGTGATGTATGGTATTAACAATAAATATGTGAATAATAATTTTTAAAATTTTATTTTGAAATATTAGCAATATACAGATAGATATATTATAGAATGAAAATAAAATGGATACAATTCGATAGATCCTAATATCCATTCCTCTCCCACTAGGAAACACTTATCATCGTCCGTTTTCACAGCCTCATTTAATCGAGGTAGAGTGAAGATCACATAAGAATTGCAACAGGATGGAGACTCCCTATTCCCCCTCACTGCCCTCACTGGAAAATTCTCATTCACGTTCATGCCAATCGTGATCGTATAATTGGAAACTTGTATGCGTAATTTTTTTCATATGTATTAATGACATCTAATTTTTCCAATACACGTATTTTAAATATACTAAACATTTGTATTAACATATTCGGTTGATATATTAACATATTTTTTCAAACTCACCAATTTAAATAGACGGCCTAATCGATGAACTTTAAAACTTATATAAAATCTAAACTGAAAAAAATCTTTACAAAATAAATAATTTAAAATTATTTATTATAAAAGATTAAGTCTATACATGAACAACACATTTTTTTTTAAATGAAAAATCTGAAGGTTTTGGGCATTGTAAAAAAATAAAAAATAAAGTCAACTATGCTTAATTATGATAAATTTATATAAACACCATATTTATAGTTTGATTGGTTTCTTATCTTTATTGTCAATCATTATTTTAAATACTAGTGCTATACCCATGCGATGCACGGGAAGATTATAATATATTTAAAATAAAATTAAAACTATAAATTAGACAATACAAATGTATTAAGAGATAAGTAAATTGCCAATGAGGCCTTATTCGATTAGTTATGAGAACAAAGGCTGATACCTAGAATTATTAGGTCTGGGTTCTACTAACCATGTGTTGCACTACTTGGCTTCAATTTCCACCTCTAGGGCGGCCTTAGCTACTTTCGTAGTTATAAATGGAGTTGTAATAGTTATATAGCTATAGTTCTTCCATCGGCAAAGTGGCTATAAGTTTTGTTTCAGTGGGACTTCAATCAAGTTTATATCGTTGTGTATAGATCTGGATTTGATTTAATTTCTTCCTTAAAAAAAAGAATTGAAGTAAATAAAAATTATAAATTTTGAAATATTTCTTTGTAAATGCAGCCATCATTGATTTCATTGGCTTTCAATCTCTGTCACATAAGAACTTTCAAACCTGCATGACTTGTAATTTTAGATACTAGTTGATCATGGTTAAATACTGGTTTTTTTAATTGGGCCATATCCAATTCAAGTTTTATTTTTTTTATTTTTGCCAACATTAGTTAAATTTTTTTTGTTATGATAATATATAGATATAGAATATTAAATTGAATTCGAATCATATCCAAGTCGAGTTTTCTTTTTTATTTATGCGACTATTAGTCAAAAGTAATAAATCAAATACCAAACAACATCAATCAGCAAAACATAGTCCATTTGTCATATTCAATTCAAGATTTCCTTTTCAATTCGAGTCAAAATTTCTTTTTTTTTTTTAAGTAAACAGGTGCCATAATTCAAGTTTTCCTATGTCATTTGGCAACAGACAGAATCAATCAATAAATCATATTTTTTAAAGATGTTTTATATATGGAATCAAATTTAAAAAGGAATAATCAATTAACATTTATTTATAAATTGAATTTTTTTTAATTTGTATAAAATCAAAGTTTCTTGAATGGGGCTAAATCAAAAAGGAATTCAGATTTAAGATTTATTTCTAAATTCGATTTTTTAGAGGTATTTCAAAAATTAAAATGTTTATAAAAAGGTTAAAACTCATTTCGTAATTAATTTAATTAATATTGTAAGCTGTAACTTTGAGATCTTATCAAAAAATTTTTAAAATTTGATTTTTGGTACTTGTAATTTTTCAAAAAAAAAAAGATGATTAAATGATAATTTTAATAATTATTATGAAATGAGATATGGAAGTTGTCATTTTCCGTTTCTTTTCGAATTAAGTAATTACTCTCTAAATAAATTTAATTATTTAACTACTCCCTATTTGACCTTAAAAAAACTATCTACTATTCAAATCGGTCAATGCGCATTACCCATAAAAATTATCTAATACTACTCTTTTAACACAATAAAAATAAAATAGCTGATTTTTATTTTATTTTTTAAATACGTAACAATATTTTTTTACTAAAACAGAAAATCGCTGCCAATGCCAACTTGGCACTTCAACTTTCGTTAATAATAAATATATATATATATATATATATGTGTGTGTGTGTGTGTGTGTGTGTGTGTATATATAGATATATTATTTGAAAATTAATATGAATACAAAATAATTAAAATGTAATATCCAAAAATTAAAATGTATCCAGAAAATATTCATTTTTATTTTCAGAATTAATTTAATAGATATTGTATATTGTAACTTTGATCTACACATTTTTATTAACACATGCAATACTAAATATAATAGAATTAAAAATATATATATAAACTAATTTATAAATTAGAATACATATAAAGAAATAACACACACACACATATATATATGTGTGTGTGTGTGTGTGTGTGTGTGTGTGTAAAATAAGGAAAACAATCCAAATAAGAAAAGAAGAATAAATTAAATACGGAAAATAATTGATCCTTACAAAAAGGCCAAATGTGGCACTGCCACCTAAACACTTTACCTAGGTGGCACTTCAAGATTTTTAATATAAAGATATTTTAAAAATTAAAAAGTATATATAAAAATTGAAAACATAATATTAAAAAAATTAAAATGTATGTAAAAAGTTAATTTTTATTTTTAGAAATAATTCAAGTACCATTGTAATTTACAACTTTAACCTTATAATATCACATTTTCATTAATGCTTGCATATAGTTCATTTTAAATTATATTTATAATTCGCAAATTAAAATTTATATCCGAAATTAAAATGTACATAAAAAAATAAAATATGGAAAAAATACTAAATAAAGAAAGTAAAATAAATTAAATAAGGAAAACAAAATAATAAATGTATATTTAATGTTTGTTTTCAAAAGTTTTCTTTTTTTAGTTTTTAATAAAGGCGTGCCAACTTGGCATTGTCAACATGGCACAGTGCCTAGTTAGCACTTCAATTTTTTAAATATAAAGATAATGTGATTTGTAACATTTGAAATTGTAATATATAACTATACATTATCGAAAATTGATTTTTTTAAAAAATACGAACATGAGAAAACAATTGTCCAACTCTAACATCACTAATTATCTGTCAAATTGCAACCAACTGCAACTAAAAGGAACAATTATAGAAAATAAAAAAATATATGAGAATTAACGGAAAAAAATGTTTTGATAAAGGATGCTAGTGAAAAAGTAAGTAAAGTTAATTAGGCACTAATAATGAATCGACTCACTCTACAACAAAATATAACACCCTAATTCTAGAAATCCAAAAACTTATAGGTGTAGTCATCAATTTATTTTAAAACGCGAAAGAAGATAAATTACTTTCGGAAACACATATTTCTTTCCCGTAACAATCTAATTAATTGTAATCATTTTGCATTTTTTAAATTAATTATATTTTTCGTCTTTTAGCAATTTAATTAATTTTGATCAATTTTCGTCCAATGAAATCGTGTCAATTTTTGTGCAATGAAAATGTGTCCAATTAAATATTGGAAATATAATTAATTTTAATTAACTGTAATATAATTAATTATAATTAGTTCGTGTTTTTAGCTAATTATTTATAAAAATAATTTTTTATTTCTAAAATAATAAGTATAATAGCCACAGTTTTAAAAATTGTATGAATCTAACTACCAAGATATTTTATAAATCAAATGTTATCTTTCAATTTAAAAGGCATCTTTCATTTTTCGAGGAAATTTTACGAACAAACAATCTATCGAATTTAAAAGGTATCTTTCATTTTTAGAAGAACTTTGATGAACAATATAATGAATTTTAGTTTAATTTTATTTTTTTAATAGGACTATTTTCAAACTCAAATCTAATGCAATCAAATTTTCTAAAATTTTCTTTTATATAAATCTAATTTTAAAGATATTTTAAAATTCAAAATACATCTGAAGATATCTTTCATTTTTTTAAAGAAAATCATGTCAACACGTAGCAGTTTAATTAATTTTCATTATTTCTTTATTTTTCAATTAACTATATATTTCCACTCCTAACCATTGAAATCATATCAATTTTTATCAAATGAAACTGTCTCCAATTAAATCTAAACAATATAATTAATTTTAATTAATTTAAAAATAATTACATTTTAATTTTTACTTAATTATATCTAAAAGAATTAATTATTTCTTAAATAATAAGCTTAACAACCACAATTGAAGAATGGTTTATTGAAGATATTTTATAATTTAAAAGATATATTGCAATCTAAAAGTTATCTTTGATTTTCCAGGAGAAATCTTACCAATCTATATCAATCTATTTTATTTTAATTATTTTTTATTTTTTAATTAATCATATTTTCTTCTTTTAGCAATATAATTAATTTTAATTAATATTTATCCAATGAAACCTTACCCAATTAAATCTTGGCAATGTAATTAATTTAATTTAATTTCAATAAAATTATTTTAAATAATTTTAATTTTTGGCAAATTAGTGTAAAAAAGAATTAATTATTTCTAAAATAATTAGCTTAATAGCCGTAATTACAAGAATTGTATGAATCGAATTTTAAAGATATCTTATAATTTAAAAGATGTCTTATAATTTAAAATATATTTGACAAGTTAAAATATATCTTTCATTTTTTAGGGTAAATCTTGCCAATTCATTACAATGTAGTTAATTTTTATTACGTTTTTAATTAATTCTATTTTCCTATTTCAACAATATATATAATTAATACAAAAATTCAATCTTAGCAAACTTCCTACTTTAGATTAATTTTCGTTCCATATTTAATTATTTGTAAAAATAATTAATTATTTCAAAAATTAATTGGTGGGTTGAATTCAATTTTTAAATATTAATGTTATACTTTTCTTTTAATTTTGTTTAAAAATTTGATGAATGCTAATTTTGTATCACACAATAATCTTGGGGTGTTAAGATGTGTATAAAAATAGATTTTTATGTGATATAGGAGAGAGAATTAGTGGAGTTGAATGGTGGAGATTTGTGTAGTACAGGTAAATCTCACGAAATATGTGGATTTGAAATAGGAGAGGGAATTAGTGGGGTTGAAAAGAATGTATAAAAACGTGTAAAAACATGTAGAAGAATGGGGGTTTGAATCTTCATGAAATTGTTAATTCTAATTAATTTTATTTTTTGAAGAATTAATTTTCGTTTCATAGTTAATTATTTATAAAAAGTCTCTTATTCTCTATATCGAATAAATCTTTAGATTTAGATTAGAAAAATAATAAAATAGTAATTATCAATACTTATGCTGGGAAATGAAATTCAGATTTAATATAGAATATTTAATATGAATAATGATTTTTTCATTTATTTATTAGGATTGAGTATCAATTAATAAAAAAGGAAAAAATCAAAAGACAAAAAATCTGGAGAAGATAAGTTCAACTCTTATTTTGACTATACAAATTTCCTTATTTTGGTGAGGATAAGATTTAATATAGAGAATGATTAGTTAATCTGTTTGTTAGGGATTGATTATTAATTAAAAAATCAAAAGATAAAAAAGACTTGGTTTTGGGTGGGAAAACTCATTAATCTAATTGAAAAAACAGGCTAAAAATTCATTACTTTTCTTTACATAATAATAATAATAATAATAATAATAATAATATAGATGTGATTTTTTACATGTACTAAAAATTTCGAATTAATTTATATAAAACATTTTAATCCTCTTATGTTTAGTGTTGTCTGCATTAATAAAAATATGATAAGAAACTAAAGCTACAACTTATAGTTCCTATCAAATTAATTCTTGACATGAGAATTAATATTTTCTACATATATTTTAATTTTTGGATATTATATTTTATTTACTTTATAAACATTTTAATTTTTGAATTAATTAATTATATATATACACACTTCTTATTAACAAAAGTAGAAGCGTCAATTTGGTACAATGCCACTTTGGCAGCATTTTTCTACTTTAGAAAAAAGCTTTTTACATAAATAAAAAATACTATGCTTATTTTTATCACGTTAAAAGCCTGGTTTTAGATGATTTTCATAGATAATGTGTGTTGAGCAATTCAAATAATGGATAATTATTTTAGTTCAAATATTCAGTAGTTAAATAATTAAATTTGTAATAAAGAATTAACTAATTAAAAATGAAAAAGAAAACGACAACTTTTACGTCTTATTTTCTCATTTCGTTAGGCCACTTAAAAATAATTATTAAAATTATTATTTAATCATCTCTTATTTTTTGTAAAAAAATTACAAGTATCAAAAATATTTTTTTTTAATTTTTTAATATTTAATATTTAATATTGCAAGTATTAATAACAATATGATAAGAGATTAAAGTAAGTTACAACTTACAAATTACAATAGCAATTAAATTAATTCTAAAAATGAGACTTAACCTTTTTTTTATATACATTTAAATATATATATATATATATATATATATATATACACACATATATATAATTTTGTTATGATGCCCATATGTGGGCAACATGATATTTGCCTAACAATATCATGTTATCAGTGTCACATTGGTACGCGCTTTCTTAAAAAATCAAATTTAAAAATAAATCTTAAATCTTTTTTTTAAAATTTGGCTCTGTTTAAAAAGGGATTCTATACAATTTTTTAAAAAGAACAAACAAATAAAAAGCAACTTTGAATTTAGAAATAAATGTTAATTGTTTATTCGTTTTAAAATTTTATTTTATATAAAAATGCGTCTAAATATATGAGTTATTGATTGATGTTATTTCTCACTAAATAAAAGAGGAAAACTTCGAATTGTAGCATGTGTTTATTTAAAAAATAACAAATAAAATTTTGACTCGAATTGAAAAATGAAACTCGAATTAAATATGGCAAATGAACTATATGTTTTGTTGGTTGATGCTGTTTGATATTTGATTTTATTAATTTTGATTAATAATTGCATAAATAAAATAGGAAAACATGAATTGGATATAACTCAAATTCAATTTAATATTCAGTATCCGTATATCATAATAATAAAAAATTTCGAGTAATAGCGGTAGAAATAAAAAAGAAAAACTTGAATTGAATATGACTTGAATTCGATTCAATATTCAATATTAATATACAATAATAATAAAAGTTAGGACAATCGCTTTTGTATGTCGGCAGCGCTCTATGGGCTGACTAAAGCCACCCAATGGAACACAGAGTTGGTGGGATTAGATTTGTATTATCTAATCGGGTATGTTTTAAGGGCTTGTTCTCTACAAAATTATCTATAGGCTTGTTCTCTACAGCATTATGTAACACAATTTTTTCTTTCTCATCATTTATAACCATTCATCCAATTATTTAATCACCGACGGTAGGACGGTTTTCTCCGCCACTTGGTCGATCCAAAAATGATATGTCTGTGTTCTGTCTTCACGCCATTTTTGTTTGTCCTTCCGTCTTCAAATATCTCCTCCTCTCTGTCTCGCGCCCCTCTCTCGCGCTACTCTCTCACTCCCTACTCATGTCTTTGTTTCATCTCCTTCTCAGCCGTGATTCTCTTTCTCAACCTCCATACGCATACAACCCAAAAACTCAAATTTCAGAAATCCACCGAAAGTCAAAACAAAAACCCAAAAATAAAGTAATGTGACAATACATGCTTACCTGTTGTTCTATCGTGGGTCAGTTTCACTCCTACACGCACACAAAAGGACTATGTACGTCCGGATGTCAGAAAGAGAGGAGAACGAATCCAGCAATTTGCCGTTCAATTCTTCCACCTAGTCTGAATCCATCAATTTTCATGAATTTACTGCTCGGATCTTTCTCTTCCTCTGACGGCCTCTCCAATTTTTAACCGTAAACCCAGACCAAGACTTATATACACACATACAGAATCAGAAAGAGAGGAGAACGAAAGTTCTAGAGCGAAAATGGTGCTGTGGGAGATCATATTGGGGACGGCCTATGAAACGAACATACAAGCTAGCTCTCAAGATTCAGCGCAAGCTAATTAGTCCCAAGCGTCCAAAGATCCGTGAATTTGCTCATAGGTAGCCATTTATACCCTCTCCTATTCGTTCCTCGGCTTTGATTGAGCATATTTTGGTAGTTAATTGGTGTTCTAATGCCATTTGGAGATCAACTTTTTTCCTCTTTGGAAGTTTTGATAAATTTTAGGGATTCGATTTAATTGGTCCTGTTGTGAAATCCAGCGATTTGATGTTCTTTGTCGATGTAGTGATGATGTAGGATGAATGTTTGTGGGTTTGATTTCATTGATAATGTTGTTATTGAGTATATGATCTTGTTCTTCTTTGTCATTGTTGAGATAAGAGGATGCCGTAAAAATTCTATAGCACATAAAGCTTCATACAATAGTTTGTGGAGTACAATGATGTTTGGCGGAGTTGAAATGTATTGTAGAAAAGGGTTTAAGCTTAAGAAAATTGAAATTCAGCGAGAGAATGATTATGAGAAAGTACTAAAGGTCACTAGTTTTGCCTTTTGATGCAGAAATTGATATTTTAAATGAAATTCCTTTGTTTTCTTTCATTTTCACCATTTCCATATAATAATGGGGCTTCAACGGCTCTTTCTTTTTCTTATTCATTATTTTTATTTTTTAAAATAATTGGGTGCTTTCTTGGTAGTGCTTAAGCTGTGTGTCTCATAATTTTGTGGATAGTAAGGGGGCGTTCTGTTTGTTTTGTATTTTCTGTTTTCATTTTCGAAAATGTTTTGGGGTTTTCTATTTTCAATTGGTGTTTTGAGAAAACTGAAAATGCGTTTGGTTTATTGTTTTGAAAAATTATTTTTGAAAAGAGAAAATAGAAAACATGTTTGGTTTATAATTTTAGAAATACAATAAGTTGGTATAATAAAAATTGCAAAACAGTCCCTAAACTTTTAAAATTAACAAAAATGTCCTCTTCTTCATCCCCACCCACCCCCACCCATCTCTCTCTCTCTACAGTTGCCGGCGACTGAAGGTAGTGCGAACCACCATGAAATGGTGGCTCGCACCACCAGCAGGTGGTCGCGACCACCTTTGAGGTGGTTCGCGACCACCTTGGAGGTGGTTTGAACCTCGGAGAACCACCTCCGAGGTGGTTCGACCCACCATTAATGGTGGTCGAACCACCTCTGCAGGTGGTCGCAAGGACCACCTCCGAGGTGGTCCGCGACCACCTCCAAGGTGGTTCGACCATCATTAATGGTGGTCGAACCACCTCTGCAGGTGGTTTAACCATCTACTGGTGGTCGGACCATCTTCATATGGTGGTCCGATCACCTTCATATGGTGGTCGACCACCACTTTTCATGGTTTCTGGTGGTCAAACCACCAGATCTAGTGGTTTGACCGTCAGATCTGATGGTTTAACTTTTTTTCGGTGGTGGTTGGCGGTTGTCGGCGGTGGTCGTTGGTGGTTAGGATTAAAATGCACAAAAACGAAAAGTTGAGACTCAAATGTAATAAATATAAAGTTTAAAATCCGAAAACGAGTTTTCCTTATTTTCGATATTTAACATAGAAAACGAAGAAAACGCTAAAAAGACGTTTTCGAGTTTTCTATACAAATCTTGAAAATATTTTCGAAAATATATTTTCGAAAATAATAAACAGAATGCGTTTTCAGCATTTTCGAAAACAGAAAATAGAAAACGGTCCGAAAACAGCAAAGAGAACGCCCCCTAAGTTTTCAATAGCCCAATTTCAAACACGCAAGTGAACTGCTTGTATGCAAATTGGCTCTCTCTTCTTCAATTAATCGTTATCAATTATTGAACATTGCTCTCTCTTCTTCAATTGATCGTTATCAGTTGCTGAATATTTTTGGGGAATTTTATGGGTAGCTAATTGCATAAGGTAAGAGTAAGATACATGATTTGAATAAAATATTTCCCATTGAGGTGTTGTTCTCAATTTCAGTCTCAGGCCCAACATGATCTTAGGTAGCTTTGTAGTCTTATACGGAAAAGTAAACATTGAATATTTGGATGGAAGGTGGAAATTTTGTCAAAGAAATAAGGAATACTTAAATTAGATGAGTGTGTTGATATGCTCTGCTTATTTGCTTAATTTTTTATTTGCACAAGGAGAGGTTGTCAAAATTAGTAGACAGTCAATTCCTGCAGCGATCCCTGGCTTTTCATTTGCCGTTATAGGTGATGAAGACATTCACAACGAATTGAAGTATAAAATTGTAAGTCTCCTGTCTTTAAAAAAACCATGTCTTTAAAAGACCCCGCATTAGCCAATGAGTCTCGAATGATATATAGATTATTGAGTTTTTGAGTATGCTGCTTGGTGCATAAACATGGAAATGAAGTGTTCGCTAGCTGACATCAAACAACATCAAACATTTATCTCAACTCACCCTCAATTATAGTAAGATCTACGGTTGGATTCACCGTGCGAGAAAGCGGTATACTAGCATATTTTTTTCAATTTACAATCATACATTTCATACAAAAATCGAGTAAAGTTTCCATAAAACAATGCCAATTTCTATTTAGAGCGTGTTCAGTTGGATTGTATACAAAAAAAAAAATTTCTTTCTCCTATTTTCAACTACACACATTTTTCAATACAATATTAACCATACATTCGTGCATGACTATTTTCTTACCAACCGAACAAGCTTTTAAAATAGATTGTAATATCTCTCTACATCGCAGGGCAGGGCGTAATACCAGTGATCAATAAATTCAGACTTCAAATCACAAATCCACCGTTAACTCGAATGACTTGGCCGTTGACCCACTCTCCACCGTCAGTGACCAAAAAGCCAACAAGCGGAGCTATATCCTTGGGCTCCCCCAACCGCCCAAGAGGACAAGCATCCACAATTCTCTTCACCGTCTCTTCCGTTTTTCCGGCGAAGAAAAGCTCAGTCGCCACCGGCCCAGGCGCGACGCAATTCGCCGTTATACCACTATCTTTCAACTCCTTCGCCAGAATCTTCGTCATAGTCTCCACTGCCGCCTTAGATGCCGCATAAGCCGAGTAACCAGGAAGTGATGCTCCAACTACCGATGTTGAGATCGTTATTATTCTTCCACCGCCTTCACGCGTCAACCGATTCGCCGCTTCTCTGCAACACAAGAAAGCTCCTCGCGTGTTGACGTTAAACACCGTATCGAAGTCTTCGATGGCCGTATTCGCCAGTGTTGGGTATTTTGGATCTAAAACTCCGGCACAGTTGATGAGGATATGTGGCTTACATCCGAATTCCTTTTCCGCTTCGTTAAATAGTGATTTAACGTCCTCAGGATTTGATACGTCGGCTCTAATTGCAATTGCGGATGAACGATTTACCTTAGAAGAATTGAGCTCCGATGCCAATTGATCAGCTAGGGTTGAATTGGAAGCGTAGTTTATGACCAGATTGGCTCCCAAGGAGTGGAGGTGAGCTGCGATTGCGCGACCGATTCCACGCGAAGCTCCTGTAACGACCGCTACCCTGCCATCGAGAGGTAAAGGAGAAGAAGATGAACTGGTTGTCTCTCCTGCCATGATAGATCTGGTTTGTATTATCGATCAATGGATGTTGACCAGTGTGGAGTGAATCCCCATTGATTTTATTTTATACTGCAAGAGCTACTGCTAGATCTGCGGGAATGTTATGTTAAGAGCGCTGGGAAACGCTGGGAGAAAAAATATGAGAGATGTGGGTTACGCCTACCGCATTGTGAAGTGGGTTGTAGTAGTGGGAAATCTTTGAGAGAATACTTATTTGGGAATATAACATTTTCGGCTAGATCTGTTTGGATTATCAAATTTATTGTTAAAAAATATCAGCTGACGCAGAGGTCATTGCATACGTTTGAGTCCTGGTCGCAGTATTCATTATGGGTGTGGCTAAATGCACCCCGTGCATTATTAGGTGCACTCATAAAAACACAAAAATAACAATAAAAAACTCAAAAGACTAATATGATCTCATTATTTATTTATTTATTTATTTATTTTTTATAAGCAAATATACTGTTCATTGCATTCGCATTCGTTGTGAATCCAGCGAACATTTAAAAAAAATATAAGTAAAAATGAGTAATTTTTATCTGATTTTTCGTTCGTGGATGCAATTCTTGTTATAATTTTTTGTTTAAATTTTTTACAACTACTTTGATGAGTAATTTCGAAAGGTTTTAACAATCACTTTGATGATGAATTTCGAAATTTTTTTGATGATAAAGTAATTAGCTTTATAGGTTAGTATTGAATAGAATTACTAAAAAATTCAATTTTCTTGCTACTACTTTGACTACTAACTTCGAAATTTCTTTAAGTTTTTTGCAACTACTTTGACGATGAATTTCAAAATTTTTTTGATGATACAATTATTAGCTTTATCCGATTAGTATTAAATATAATTATTACAAAAAACTTTGAATGGTTGCAAAAAATTTCAAAAAAAAAATAATACTAAAAATTTTTTATTAGTAATTCTTCATTTCTTTTTTTTCTTTTAATTATGTGATGTTCGCCCCAATTGCGGCGACGGGTGTTCGCCTCTCAAATGGCGAACAATTTTTTTTTTTTTTTTTTTAAGGTTAGAGGGTAAACTCGAAATATTGCACAAAATGGGCGTACTCAAAAATTCTGTAGGTGTATTTAACCGTATCCATTCATTATTCGTTACTCTCTCTTCTAATGTGTCAATTTCTGCCTTTAAAATATATATAAAAAAGAAAAGGGTGAGGCTAATAAAATGCACCCCAAATTTATTAAGTACACCCATACGTCAATTTATTTCCATTTTGCCCTTCTTCTTCTTTTTTTTTTTTTTTGTTAAGAAGGTGTTCGGCCTATGTTGGCTGAACACCATTGATCGAACACCATCAATAGTGTTCAGCCAGTGCAAGTCGAACACCTGCAAACCTATAAAAAAAAATGTATAAGTGGGGGAAAGAAGCTACATTTTTTTCCTCTTCATGAGCTGCTTGAAGAAGCTCGTGTGGAATGGGGGGTGCAACTTCATCCCATCCTCTCCCCCTCCCCGCCCACCTCTTTTTTTTTTTTTTTTTTGAAGTGCAAAATGGAAAGGGTGTGGAGTGAGGGGTGCACTCAACAAAAATATTGGATGCATTCAACTTCACCCAAAAGAAAAAGATTTTTTTTTCTTTGGAGAGAAAAAGAAAAATTATACTAAAGCCCTGAATCAATCTTTACATTCTAAATCACTACTCACGAGATCAATAAAATTCATCCATGTGATGAATATAATTTTATCAAAGATTTATCTGAGGATGTTCACCATATCCTCTACTACATACAGTGGATGATGAACACTATCTATGTATTTATTTATGTAGTGTAAAATTATAGTGTCCGGCTCTCCATTTTGTTGACAATGTCTAATCCATGTCAATATTGATTCTTGGCATTGCAAATCTTTTGCCATATTTACTTAATCCATATCCATGCATTGGACATGATATAATAGTGTTGCATTTTTAACTAAACCAAAGAAATTTTTTTAGTATTTTAGAATCCGATATTCCTAATCAATACATATTATTTACGTGCACTTAAAGGACTACAGTTAATAAATAATGTGGTTCGAATTTTGTACTCGGAGAGTACCAAAAAATTTCCCTATTTTTACAATTCTAAACTCGTGTTGTAGGTGGAATTGCCTCAAATTGTCGACTTTTGAAAGTTGGTTCTGTGAAAAAGAAATAAAATAAAGTTGAGATAGTTTCCTCTAATTGGAATAAAATAAGTTCATATGCTTTGGTTGAGTTGAATTTTAAGGGGTTTTCAAGCAAAAGCATGTAAGAGCCTACATTTTGATTTTTTTTTTTTTTTTTGTGAGTTAAATGAAAGTGTAAAATTGATAGATGCTCCAAAATTTTGATTAATATTCTTACAAAGCAGGAGTTTTGTTAAGTAATTCTATGAGTTTTGGTAAGTGATTTTATGTGATTGCAATAAATTTATATATAAATCAAATATAGTGGGTGTTAGCGTATAAATTATAATCTATATAATATATAAAATAAGGTTTTGATTGACAGTTGTTCAATTGCAAAACAATTATTAGAGCATCTCCAATGCAACAATGTGCACGGTGCACACGTGGCATGAGAGAGATAGAGACATAAAAATTAAAATATCAAATTTCTCTCTTGATTTCTAGATTTTTCTCCACTTTTGGTAATTTTTGCTCCACATTGTCAAGAATAATGTCTAGTTGTAGAAAGTGTCAAGTACAATGTGGAGAAAAAGTTACCAAAGATAGAGAAAATTGTGAAAATGAAGAAAGAGAAAATTTATGTATGAATTTTTGTGTGTCTATCTCTCTCATGCCACATATACACCGTGCACATTATTGCATTGGAGATGCTCTTAGGACAAGATTTTAGTTAGAAAGTTGCTGGACCAATTATTTTCTGCCAAGTGTCATAAATCATGGATAACAATTTTGTTCACCCTAAAAAAGGGTAAACATCACCATCGTTTTTGTGGGTCGATTTGAGGGATAAAAAATAAAAAAATTTAATTTTTTTTTTTCCGTATTATTCTATTCGTCGAGAGCTTCAATATGAGTACAATTTTGATATATAATTTTTATTGATTTAAAAATTACTTATTTTTAGTGATAAGTTACTTATTTACCAGTAAAATAAGTAACTTTTAAAATAATAAAAATTATATATCAATGTTATACTCATATTAAAGCTCTCGACGAATAAAATAATATGGAACCAAAAATAATTTTTTTTTTTTTTAACCCTCAAATCGACCCACTAAAAAAGAGGTTGATGTTCACTCTCTTTCAATAGGGTGAATAAATTTGTTCTCTAAAACGGAGGGTGAACATTAACCTCATTTTGGAGGATCAATTTGAGGGGTAAATAACTGAAAATTTTGAATTTTTTTGTTCCATATTATTCTATTTATCGAAAATTTAATATGAGTATAGTTTTGATGTATAAATTTTACTATTTTAAAAGTTACTCATTTTTTATTTTTAGCGATAAATTACTTATTTACTTGTAAAATAAGTAACTTTTGAAATAACAAAAATTATATATAGAAACTATTTGTTTTAAGCTCTCGATGAATAGAATAATATGAAACAAAAAAATTAATTTTAATTTTTTACCCACTTATATCGATCCTCCAAATTGAGGATAATATTCATCCTTCTTTTTAGCATGGTGAATAAAATTGCTAACTAATAATAATTTATTTTTAAAAAAATGAATTTATGTAATCCCCCAATGTGTGTATTTTTTTTAAAATTTTTTTAAAGTACTATTTAAATCCCCATTGTTAAATTATGTTCAAATAAATTAAGAATATTTGTTTAATCTTTAGGTATAAGTTTCAAATTTTTTTCACTAATAAATGTTTAAATTAATTTTTTATTTATTAACAATTTATCTCTTATTGTCAACTTATGTTTATGCTTTTAGAATATTTGTATAATCTGAAATGAAAAAATTTAATATTTTTTCCACTAATACTTTTAGTACAGAAAAATTATACCTTTAAGTTTTAATTGAAATATTCTCAACATATCTTGAATTTGTACTTATTAAAGAAAGGAAATATTTTTTATTATATCTTTAATTTTTATTCAGGAGTAGAAAAATTTCCTAACATAACAAGATTATATCTTAAATTTTTTTACTTTAAATATTTTTATTATATCTTTAATTTATAATTTAAGTATTTTTAATTATATCTTTAAATTTTTAGTGTGCAGAGTAGAAAAATTTCCTAGCGCAGCAAGATTTTCTTCATTTACTAATTTTCTACAGCTCAAAAGGGATATCAATATTTTCTAATTAGTTTCTAGAAGTAGTAGAGAAATTTCTTAGCAATTAGCATACATTGTATTCTACCTATAAATTAAAAATTACAAAGAATCACAATGATTTGACAAATATGTAAAGAGGACTTACTTGTTAAATAAAACTATTACATAATAATTTTGATTTCTATGTTTCTTTTTGGTAGGATTAGACTTTTTTCTAGGTGAATGATATACATATTTAGGAGATCCCACCTATATGTGTCAACTTTGTAACACGATATATTGGTATGATAAAAAAAATACATAAGCGTTATGAAAGACATTGAGAGAGAAAATTTCCATTTTGTTGTATGTAAGGGCAAGTGATCGAGCTTCCACGAATGAGGGATGTCTCCGCTGTCTAAAGTGATTTACTATATAGTATGAATGAAAAAAGTAGTCACTTTGTGCAAACCGTTCGAGTCTATAACATGATGTTTTTATTTACGTCAACGATATGATAGATGGATTCTATTATTAATTATGGAAGGCTACAAATTAGTCTTCTAGATGAAGAGTATATCATTAGTTATTCACTAAATTTATTTTATTGTGTAATAGATAGTCCGATTATTTTATGTTACTTTTATTTGTTTCTACGTTGATTATTTTTTTTATTATTCTCATTTGTGCAATTACAATTTGTTTCAACGATGAAGAAGCGCCTTTGCACTCTTACATAGTGTCGTGCTACTTAGATGAATAATTTTTATGAATCGGTTTGAAATTAGTTTATTGTGGTTATATTATTCCTTTGTCGAGTGCAAAGTTTGAATGATATTGAATTGAAATTTTTTATATACATCATTTTCAATTATTATTTTTCTATTCGCACAAAAAAAGTAAGTTTAATACATTGTATATTATCAATTTACAAAAAAGCACAGCTAATAGACGGTGATCGCCAGACAAGACTTTTGTTAATGCTAATATCCTTGAATTGTATACATTTCGAGCTAAGTAATTATTATTTCAATAGTATTTAATTGATTATATATTTTATATTTTATGAATTTTTATTGTAAAATCTTTTTATAATTTAATTTAGGATAATTGCTGACCATAGATAAATTTATTGAATTATGAGTACAGTATAAAATGAAAAACTTAAATTTTCTTTTCTATAATATTTCGTTATTATTAACATTATCTACATTTTATATTACGTGATGGTGTTATCGATTAAATATAACTGTCATTTGTTAAAAAAATTATTTTGCATTATTCTTTACCACAAAAATCAATCTAAATAATTTTTTTTTAGATAAATCTATACAGCTTTACTCCCGTGCAACGCACGGGGGGTGAAAATTAGTGTATTTTTATAACTTGGAAGAGTAAGAACTAGTGAAGTTAGATGATGGAGATTTAATTGTACAAGTAAACCATACTAGATATGTGAATGTGATTTATTTAATCAAATTTAAATTTTAAAAAGTAAGAGAAAGAATGTATTAATAGTAGTATGCTAACATGCTCATAAAATGGAGATGTCAAGGCAGAATCAACTTCCCCTTTTGACGAGCAGAAGTCAATTTTACCAAGAATGTTTTTGTAACTATTTATGAAAAATCGGTTGCAAATGACATGTAAAAAAAGTTGTTTTAGCTGAAGAGTCTTTTAAACCTTGTTCTATATACTATAAATTTCCATCAACTTTCATTAACTTTTTATCTCTTATCATTTTCAACTACTCATACAATTATTTTATATTTTTTAATATATTTTTCCTAATTTTCAACCACATATCAAAACATCGTTCGAGTAAACCACACATATTGTGTAAAGAATAAGCACTTAAATTGACGAGCGACTGGCAAAGGGGTCCAGTGAATAACCTGAAGCGAATCTGTGAAGCCAGCTGCAAAGTGCCCACACAATCTCACCGCAAAAGCCGGCCGGATACAGCTGGATTTCTCCTTCACAACGCCGCCCAACCCAATGAAGCCACTCCGAACAGCTGCGTCACACAGCATGGTGAGCCCATTACAACACCGCCTTGACCGCCATGCCCGTAACTGCACTTCACACCTCAACCCCATCCCCATCGCTGCCTTGGTCTGTCCTCCCCTTCGTACCACAGCACCATACGCACCTTCTCCCTCAGCAGTCAGCTCACCACACGTACAGAAGAACCCATCTGATTGCCTCCTCCGTTGACAGCCCACCGTCTTCCATAGCTTATTCACCCATGAGCATAGCCAAAAGATATGCGCATTAGATTTGGGTAAACCACACCCCAACTGCCACTTATATAAGTTCTCATTCAATGTCACAGCACCATGCATGAATCTCCAGATAAATAACTGAACCTTTGGCAGCACATTGAGTTTCCATACCTGTTCCCAGTCACTAGCAACTGGGGTAGAACTCTCCGCGCGATTAAGTCGACCAAATTCTTTTAACATGTGATAGCCATTTCTCACTGCGTATTTTCCGGTTGGTGTATAGTGCCATAGCTGAGTATATCCTCCTCCTCTGGCTGGCTCAATGGAATAGATAAGATAGCATCTGCATCGTAAGGCCAGAATACCTGGTGAATCATATCTGCCCTCCATTGTCGAGTATCATCAATAAGCTCTGCCTCGTTCACAACCTGGTAGATGTTGGGGTAACCGGCCTGAAATACAAAGGCCGAGGCAACTGCTGGTCAATGGAAACATGAATTTATATTGACTTTATATTTTAAAGTCAATATAAATTATGGATATAGACAAACAATTGACTTTGTCTAGAGGAACAATTTCATTTGTAAAGAATGGATATAGGTACAAAAATCTCATACCATCAGAGTATTCTCAATGAAATAATTTCATGATGATATTATAGTCAAAATTGATGGTGAGGATAAGGTATTAAGACTCATTTGGTCTTCTTACAAACATCCCATACCTACTCTGATGTACGAGAAGGAAACTCGAAGTTTTAGAGAAGTTGCTAGTAATCTAATTTATGAAGATAGAATGTTATGTGGAAGTAACAGTTCACAGAAAATTTATTGCTCGTGATTGGAAATTGGAAGAGACCAAGTCCATGAGTAAAGGAGCAATTTGTTAGAACTACAGACTTGCCGATCACTTTAATATTGTCTAAAAGATGCAGTTGACTCGACTAACTACTTAAAAGTCGAAGAATTCATCTCTCTTGGTAGGGGGACAGTGATAAAGTGCTTAAGTTACATTCTCATGGTTATATAAATTGTGTTCTTGCTAATGGGCGCATATATCAAGCATTGACTGCCAGGGAAGCAGGTTGTGAGGTGGACCTCTTGTCGATGGTTAATGAGCTCACTGTAAAAGTCAATAGGAGGGTTGCATTATAACTACATCTATTTCCAACATATGACACACGAAGGCATTCTTCAATATAACAATGAGGGGAACTAACAATTCATCTATATTAAAACCTCCCGCAATCGCCATTGGACCTATTAAAATCGTTGGAACAAGAAATTCAGAAGCATTAGCATAATGTAACATACCTGTGTGAAGATGCGTTCTTTATGCGAAATGATACGTGTGTGTAAGAATTTTGTGAGTGCAAATGCAGCTGTTGCTTCACTCCAACTGAACTTTACATTTCTGCCACAGTGCCACTGAGTCATTTCCCTTTTGTGCTTTCCATTTTCCCTTTGTGTTTGTGCTCTGATATATCTGATGAATTTGAGCCCTACCAGTACGGATGACAAGTTCCAGCAAGCACAATAAGGATACAACACACAAGTAATGACTATACTTATTTACTTTCAGTAAGACGTAAGTCAATATCAGTAAAAGTTGAATCTTCTTTCTTTATGCTATACAATAAATAAAAGCTGCCACATCCGGATCAGGAACACATCTCACCTTAAAAGTATGAGTACTTGGGATGATCAATCACAAAATAGTTGGGTAAAAGTCTACAACTTTGCAAATGCTGAACAACATATGAAGGGAAGACCCAATATACCTTGTAGTTTGGGATGTATATTTGAACCTTTAACCACACTGAACCTTCTTCCTTCTCTCTCCTCAAGTTACCAGTAGTCTTTGCAAGAACATTCACCATCTTCAAAATGATGGAAACGATACGCATCTCGTACAACAATAGTTCGATTAACAATCTTAGATACAAACTTAATCCAATTGTGGCAATCCTTACAAACACGCAGATTCTTCATCACTTGTAAGGGAATTATATCGGGCAAAGTTAAAAGTCCAAATGCTATAGCTAATTTCTCACTGTGCACATATGCAGTAGGGTCCTTCTGCCCCAGCTCTGACTCATTCCAAAGGCTAGAAGAGTCTTGTACGTAACCAATAGCCACAACCCGCTTGTTCAGGTCCTCCAAGAACTCGTATATTTTATCTGCCAGAGGATGGAGACGATCGCCAACAAAAAATGCATGAATCAAATTCTTTACCTCAATCCAGCTACGACCAGGCTCTTTCTTCACTCCTCTGCATTTCATGAGCTGCCTTGTAGAATCACGATAGTCCCATTTACCAGCAACAGCATACATGTTAGACAAAAGAACATAAGTAGCAGAGTCTTTAGGCTCTAGTTTCAAAAGATTTTTGGCTGCAAATTCTCCTATTTCCATGTTCTTGTGAACTGTGCAGGCACTTAGAAGGGTCCTCCAAACCATTGCATCTGGTTCAATTGGCATAGAATCCACAAATTCTCTTGCACGGGAAACTAGACCAGCTCGTCCAAAAATATCAACGACACATGCATAATGTTCTGGTTTTGGTACTAAGCCATGTTCTTCTTTCATAAACTTGAAGTATTTGAACCCCTCTTCCACGAATCCCACATGGCTACAAGCTGTCAAAACCCCTACATAGGTTACATGAGTTGGCTTCACTCTCACCTTTTTCATATCCTCGAAAAGTTCTATAGCTTTGCAGCCATATCCATGTTGAGAGTAGCCTGTGATCATAGCATTCCAAGAAACCTCATTTTTCAGAGGCATTTCCAAGAATAACCTCCTAGCATCGTCAAGGCTTCCACATTTTGCATATAATGTGATTAACGCATTGCTGATTTCCACCTCAATGTCAAAGCCCGAGTTTATTATTCTGGCATGAAGTTGTTTACCTTGTTTTAAATTTGTCGTATTAGCAGATGCACTAACTGCAGAACCATATGTGTATACGTTAGCTTCTTCACCAACTTGAATCATTTTGGAGAACACTTTCAGTGCTTCCTCATACAGCCCACTCTGGGAAAAACCGGATATTAATCCGTTCCATGAAATGTTATCTTTAGCATGAATTTTGTCAAATGCCAAGTATGCATCCTGCATATTACTACATCTAGAATATAAACAAACAAGTGCATTGCCAATTGAAAGATCGAGAGAGTAACCAGAGACAATTGATTGAGCATGGATTTGCCGTCCTTGATTAGAAGCTTGAATTCCAGCACAGGCGCTGACAGCACTAGCCAATCCTATGTTATCTGGACGAATTCCATGATCTAGCATCTGTTGAAACGTTTTAAGAGCTTCAATAAACAAGTCGTGTTGAGCATATCCAGAGATCATGGCTGTCCAAGAAACAACATCCTCCTCGTCAAGATGTCTGAAGATTTTCATTGCACTGTCAAATTTTCCGTGTTTGGCATACATGTCTATAAGCACACTACCCACATACACATTTGAATGAAAATCAGTTTTTATGACTTGGGTATGTAATTGTTCTCCTAAATCCAGTGCTCCAACAGAAGCACAGGTCCTCAGGATACTCGGGTATGTATACTGATTAGGCTCTAGTCCCTCAAGCATCATCTGGGAGAAAATATTGAAAGACTCATGGAGATCACCCATCTGCCCATAGGCCACTAGCATCACATTCCAAAGGACCACATTATTCATCTGTGTTGAAAGGAAAAACTCATATGCTGTTTTAACATTGGAACATTTTACATATAGATCAAGCAGAGAGCCCTCAATAATGATATCAGAACACATTCCTGCCTTGATTGCATATGCGTGCAGCTGTGTTCCCTTGTGAAGAGCCCCAATTGATGTACAAGAACTCAATAGGCTTGCAACTGTGACACTGTCAGGCTTCAAGGACTCACTCTGCATTTTCTCAAATAAATTTAGAGATTTCTGACTTGATCCTTGCATGGCAAGACCAGAAATTAGTGTGTTATAAGAGACTCTATCCTTAAACTGCATTTCGATGAAAATAAGCTCAGTCGATGTCAAATTCCCCAATCGAGAATAAAGTGTCACAAGAGCATTGCACACAAAAAGTTCAGAAGAAAATCCCCATTTGATTATCAAACAATGCAGTTGTTCACCAAGTCCAAACAGCTCTATTTTCGTGCAGGCACTTATGATGCTTGAAAAGACATATGGAGTAGGGAATACTCCTGATCTACGCATCTGAAAATAAAGAAGAATGCCTTCTAATTCACGAGAATTACGAGATAAGCCCGATATAATGGCAACCCAAGAAACACTATCCCTTGTATGCATTTTTTCAAACACTTGCAGGGCATAATCTACAAATCCATTCTTTGAATACAAATCAATCAGAGGATTGCAGATAACTGGGTTTTCGCTGATACCAAGATGGATTAATTTAGCATGAAACTGCTGCATTAAGCGAAAATCATGTCTGCCACCACAGCACAACCGCAAGACGCTAGCAAGTGCGCTCTCATCTGGGTTAACGCCTCTGGCAGACATAAATGCAAAAAGATTAAACACTTGATTATGCAGCTTTTTCCCGATAAATAGAGATATCAATTGATTACAGGAAGTTAAATTTCTGCTAGCTGGAACATCATCCAGAACTTGAAATGCACAACCTATCTCACCAGCAGCTGCATAAACTTCAATCAACCTATTGGATATCTCGTTATTCTGGTGCAGTCCAAGTTTCAAAGCTTTTGCCTGAAGCTTCCTGGCATCTAGCAATGATACCAATTGGGAACTTTCATCAATGATCTTCGAGTGGTCAGTTCCGCTACTGGACCGGAAAATGCAAGTTTCCTTTGTTCCGCAACTGAATTCTATTATCTTATTTACATTCTCTGAAGCTGGAATTTCTCTGAAAGCTATAGAGGAAGCAATGCTGCTACAAGCAGCATAATTCAAAATGGGAGCTTCACAATATGGATACCACTGCAAAATTATATTCAACGGCAAACAGAAAAAATGCATAATGAACTCATTTGAATTCATATATAACGCAAGAATCTCGAAGTGAGTTTGTTGAAAATAGAAATGCTAGTGCTAGCTCAAAAAAGTACCTTATAAATGAATTTGGATGGAACTTTGAGCGAAAATTGATGCAACAAGAGGTGCGAGGAAGATCCATGTCGTCTTACTGCGGCATATGCGGCGCGAACGCGCATGTGCGTAGAGTGGGGATTGTGATGATGCAGGGAGCGATGCTAGAGAAAGTAATGGACTGGTTTATTCCTCAAGTTTTTATGATTTTGGACCCAAGCTTTTGTGATTTTGATATTTGCACACCTAGAAAAGTCGATTTTTAGGTTTTACATGAAAACAGGAGCTGTGTGGTTTGCTGCTGATTTCGGTATCTAGTACATGTGTTGTGTAAAGATGGATGTTATGGTTGTTTTTAAAATACTACTCATTTCGTCTCATATATAAATTTATTTGATTTTTTTATAAAGATTAAGTATTCTTAATATCCATTTTGCAAACCGTGTTTCTAATTTACCATTATTTAATGAATATAATTTAAAATTGATAATTATAATTAAATATTAAGCATGGATATATAAGTAAAATATTTTAAATTAAATTTCTTAAAAGAGAAACAAGCCTATACATTTCCAACATTTAAAAAGGGAAAGCGAAGGGATGGAGGGGATAATATTTTTCATGAAGTCAAAGCTGATATAGGAAATGAAAATTACTTAAAAAAATTTAAATAAGTAAAACTTTGTAAAAACTTATAGTTATAATGTGAAACCTGTAATAAATTAAAATATAACTTTTCAATTAAAAATTTTCATTTCTAGTTCAAGTTACATCCTATAATTACCTTTTTTTGTGTTAGCAATTGTGCACATTTTAACATGTCATATATTTTACAGTATGATTATTATATCATATCTCTAATGATGGAGGAGTGTGTTTTATGCATTAAATAAATAACTTGTATAAAAACATCTAATTTATAGTCAATTAAATTAAGAAATATGATGTCATTCAATATTTATTTATACTTTTTAAATCTAATGAAAGCTCTTATCAACAAAATGGAAAAAATTAAGAGTGTAAATGTCAATTATTTTCTGTACTCATGTGAACCTTTATATATTGGTGATAGTGATAGTAATTAATGTTTAGCAATAGTGACATTATTATACACTGCATATTAATATATTAACAAAATAAATACCATAACTTTTTCAATTTCAGTTCGGGCTATGCAAGTTGAATTAATTGCTAGAACTTCTTCTAAAAAGAAAAATGATAGTATAAGCTAACTCGACAACTAAGTAAAAGATGGATGTTGAAAGCATTGTCCCAATAACTTAATTTCTCCATGGCAAAAAAACAAAAAAACAAAAAAAAAAAACAAACAAACAGAGAGGGAGAAAATTTTAATGCGCCATCATATATGCAAAAGTACTTTGTGAGGGTATATAATTTTAAAATAAAATATTCATAATATAATTAATATTTTTATTTGGTATAAATTTAATGTCCAGATAATTTCATAATAGTTTTTACTAATAATAATTTACATATCGTCTCACAAATCAACTGCTTGAAGGCTTCAAATACCTATTATGAATATTTTTTTTATCATCTATGCTTTCGCTATTTTTCAGATTATACTCTAACATATAAAGCAATACCATTTTATAAATGACAACAATAATGATAAAATTTTTGTTAAAAAGTTGTATACTAAAAATATAAAATACATAAAGAAAGTCAAATTAAGTAAAAAGAGTTGATGAAAGCAAATGCTTGATAAAACATTATAACATCTATGTATGTACGAATTCAAAAAGACAAAAATAAATAAATACAAAGTAGGAAAATAATAATTGTATTTAATGAAAATATAGCAAAGGTTTTTTTGTTTTTGAATCGAAAATACAGCACAAGTCAAATTGATAATAAATAAAAGTTAAGGGTAAAATAGGAAATCAAAAGATTTCCATGGATCCCCACATTTTATATAATAGAGATAATATTCTTTTTTTCTCTTTAAATTGTCGTAAAATGAGCTCATGTTTAGGATTGAAATTTTATATATTTTTATACATTTTTATGTTAAATATGAGACAGAATATAGGGGTGATAGCCGTTGTTTCTTATCATTTTTTTAATCAATTTTTATCCATTATTTCTTTCGCTTAAACCAAATCATATTCACATATCTCGTGGGACCTACATATACGATTCAAATCTTCATAATTCAACTTCACTCATTTTCTCTCTTTTTTACATAAAAATCCATAAAAAATAATTAAAAAATTCAATGCTATCACCCCTAAGTGAAATTGAATAGTAGAGATTTGTGTAGTATATATAAGTCCCACGAAATATATGGACGTGATTGGTTGGACCAAATTTAAATTTAAAAAAGAATGCATTAAAGTGCATAAAATTTCCAGTCCTACCATGAATCAAAGCCATCATATTAATAGTTCTTAAGCGATTATAGTCATTTTGTGATTGAAATGATATTGTGTTTTTTCGTTTAGTCAGTTTAAAATAGAAAGAACCTCCAAAATCTTTTTTAAAAGAAAATGAGACCTCAAAAATGTTAGATAGTTTAAAAACGGCCCACTTCAAGTACAAGATAGGTTAAAAGGCTTTATGCAAAAGCTTCTTGTAATGTTCATTGCATACCTTATATCATACTCCATCCGTCCCACTAAGATAGGCACCCACCATTGTTCACACATATTAAGGAAACATCTTAAATATTATTAGAATTATAAAATATTTCTATATTGATCCTATTTTGCCCTTGCATTAGTTAACAAAAAAGTAGTGTGAATATTATTAATATCTTTGAGAGATGGAATAGCTAATTGATTTTTTGTATTACAATAACATTAAATATGGGTACTTTAGTCAACTAGAAATAAATTATATTTTCAATGAGGAAAGTGAACTATAATTTGGGACAAACGAAAATGAAATACAAGTCTATCTTAGTGGGATGGGGGGAGTATCAATTATGTATTAACATTTGTTATTAATAACTTACTAACAAGTCATATTTTTTAAAAAAATCATATAATAAAATATAATGTATGATAATCGATAGTTTCAAATTCCAAATAGCTTGCTAATTGGTTGTCCGTAGAGGATGCATTTAGCAAAATTGACATGGTGACATCTATCATACCGAAGGTTCCTAGTCGATTTACCAACTCTAACCTTTCTTCGTATTAATTTTTCTCTAACTAAAAATTAATTCTCTTGTCAATCAAAATGAAATATTAACATCAATCACACATATCCAATTATCTCCCATTATTATTCGCAAATATCCTAATGTCCCACTATTCAATTCAAAAGTTGTTGTAATTTTTTTTAGTTCTGGTCTGACTCACATTAAATTTGCTTTTAATTATATGGTTCATGGTTGGGAATTGGAGATCAAATATAAATAATATAAAATAATTGTCCAATTTACGTGGCAGTGGTCAAAGACGATCCTTTTTTTATTTCAAAAGAAAATGCTCTCCTTTTTTTAAATTTAAATTTTTTATTCATTTATTTACCCCGAACACACTATTGCAAAGTGTAGGGCTATTTGCACCCTTTTTTTTGTTTCTAAATATACTCCCAAATTTTTTTGGACAAAAATAGCCTCATGTGAAATTACAAATCTACCTTTTTAAAATAAAAATCAACTCTCTTATCAACTTGCTAAATACACCACTCCTCTCTGATCAACTTCCTAAATACATCGCCCTCCACTAGTGGATCATCAAAATTTGATGCTCATAAAAAATATAAGTGATTTGCGTCATTTTTCACATAAAAATTGCATTTTTCCATAATTAAATTGGACACCTCGATTTGCGCCATTCGACCAGTATTGTTTGAACATTTAAGTTGATATTCGGCACTAGTTCACCGAACATCAATTGGAATGTTCAACTAATGTTGGTCGAACATCATTCAAAAAGTTCAACCAACATTGGTTGAACATTTCGAATAGTGTTCGATTAGCATTGGTTGAACGCTATTCAAACTATTCGACCAACATTAGTCGAATAGTTTGAATACTATTCAACCAATGTCGGTCGAACAGTGTCCAAGCTGTCTCAATGGAACAGTTTGAAAAATGTTGTGTGTATGTCACGACCTTACTCTTTGTCTTGCTCTTTATAGGAATCAAACACATGTTCTACTGACGGTGGTATCATTAGTCCTATCAATAATGAGTTGTTGATGGATTATATATCGGAGTTCACTATGTACAATTATTTTGAATCTAGTGAGTCTAACGATTGATGTTTATTTATATTAAGCATCCAAACGATTAAGTTTGACAGTTGATGTTCATTAATATTAAGCATTCAAATCATTTAGTTTCACGATTGATGTTCATTCACATTAAGCAGTAGTTCGCATATTCACATAGCAATGAATGTCATACATTACTTTTGGATACAAAGTTAAAATGTTGAAAATACACAAAAATCTAAAACAACATAAGTCAACATCGTCTACGTCTATTGGATTGACCCCTAGATGATTCAACCCTATTGCGGGATGAATGACCCATAGCTTGATCATGCTCTAATTCATCCAATGTCATCCCTTGCAGTGCAAGATATGCTCCTTGAACAGTTGGCATCACATAATCCACTGTTAGGGTTTCATTACCCTATACCAGCTCTGTACCATCAGGTCGAGAAGATTTCGTGTATTCATAGCCCATTCCCAAAGCTGCGTGGTATTTGCAGCAACTGATCTACCATGGTATATAGAATGAAAGTCGTTTGCATATAAGGATGGGAAATTCTGTGGTACCACTCCATATAATCATCTGCACACTCCCATGCTGGGTCAGCCGGTCTACAACGATGACATGTTGACAAGATATGACTATCCCAAAATGCAAACATACCTCCAAGTGTGCCCCTACAAAACCTTATACTGGGCAACTGTTTGGCCTCTTCTAACAATTTTGGACTAAGAGAGTCCGTTGGAATTATTTGCACACACCCGAACTGCCTAAGCACGCAATCAAGATGATATGGCTCTATAATCTCCAAGGACCTGATGCATCCGTCATACAACGTTGCCTTGGGACGTGGAAAGTCCCGTCTAAATTCAACATATGGGCCCTATATAACCTACAACATATTAAAATGGTATTTGTTAGTCAAATTGTCAATCAAGATAGCAAAAATAATATATTAAATATTTATAGCTCACATCATTAGGCCCCCACGAATCCAACCACTCCCTATATGCGCCTTAACACCATCCACAAATGTCCCAACATGTCCCACATGTGCCCACCTCCTCGGAAATGGTTCCCCAGTCTCGAAGTTTACGTTGTGTAGAGGTCTCATTGTTGGAAAGTGCTCATATATCCAAGTCTGTTGTAATGTCAAACCACACATAATACAAATCACAACTAAAACAAAAGGAAAATGCTGTAAAAGAAAAAAAAAAACATTTTACCATGTATTACTCTAGTAATGTCAAATGACCTAGATATGCTTCATTCCTTCTCTAGATGCTAACCCTAGCTGTCTATATAGATAAGCTAGAGTAACAGCTCCCTGTGCATATCCCTGCACCCTGCCAACATTCTCCAAAAAAAATATAAGTATGTGGTTGAGACTCGAATGCTAGTCTTGTTAGCAAATATACTGCAGCCCAGAATATACACCTTAATAAGCCCTCACTACATATACTAACGTATCCCGATCCCCGAAAGTAATCAAGCCCATAAACACGGTGCGTGGCCACTCCATCTTCACTGTGCCACCCCCCGACACCACTAAGTGCATCACCGGCCATTTCTTCCGTCACTCCCAACAATCACTTGGTCAGGTCGCCACTGTGTTCATCAGTACCTATGATCTACAATAGATGACTAGTTACTGGTTGACCAATAAGACAATATACGTCATCCAATGTGATTGTCATCTCCCCAAAAGATAGGTGGAATTAGTGTTGGCAATGGATCGGGTTCGGATCGGATCGGCCTAATCCAAATCCAAATTCAAATCCAAATCAATCACCCGATCCAAATCCAAATCCAAATCTAAATTCCTCGGATCGGATTCGGATCAGATCGGATCAAGAAAAAAATCCAAATACGGTCCATATTGGTATAGATTTTTATATAAAAAAATAACAATAAAAATAAAATTAAAAAAATCAAAAATCAAAAATCAAAAATCAATTCGGATCGAATCGGATCGGATCAGGCCTGATCCAATCCAAATCCAAATCCGTTTCGGATCGGCCGATCCACGGATCGTCGGATTAGCAAAAAATTGCTCCATTCGGATCGGGTATCCATCGGATTTGGATCGGATCGGATTTTTCTGCCACTAGGTGGAATGTATTGGTCTCCGAATGTCACTTTTTTTTTCACAAAAACAACTATCAAATATCTGTTGGGCGATCGATATGATGTCTCCCTTAGCGTGTCAATCTGGGAGTGCCTAAAGAGACGAGCCCACGACCTGACTATTTGGCAATTGTATTGTTATGCCAACAGCTTTGTCGTATGACAAAAACAACAAAGAACTATTCTTTCTTCACCGAACCATAACGTGGTGGCCACATGCATTTTAAAACCGCATAAAATTTGTGGATCTACTGGATCACCAGGAAATGGCTCCGTCAATATCTCATCCTTTTCTACACCTCGAACCTCGGTTTGGTCGTCTTCGACATCTATATTTTCGTGGATTTGTGCCTCACTTGCATCCTGATGAATGTCTTCTTGACTTGGTAATTCTTCAGCAATTTATAGATCTCCTATCTCTTGATGAATCTGTTCTTAATGGGAAACTCGTCCATTTAATTAGTGCCTTCTTTCCAAAGCAGTTGATCTTTGCCATAAATAACACTATACTGCAATACGAAATAATAGACTATTAACTATATAAACAACAATTGATTCACTAAAAATTCATCACTATTCGATCAACCAGGCACAAAAAGCTCAAGGTGTTCGATTTTTATAAATTATTACAAAAATCTCAAAGCAATAAATAAAGTTTAATGAGTTAAATTTGCGATAAAGCAATAAAAAGAATAAATTTTGAATCAGACTTTAGTTGAGAAATTAACAAAAATATTTTCTTATAGAACTAAAAAATCTTTACATAGTTTTATTATTTTCCATAACATTTCTTCTAATCAACGAGTTAGATAAACTAGAATCCTATGATAGTTAAGTACACACATTAGTCACATAAACTATTACAAAAATCTCAAACTAATAAATTAATAAAATTTAAGGAGTGTTATAAAAGTATAGAAATAATAGAGAGAGTTTAGAGAGAATGAATTCTAAGGAATTCACAGGAATGGATTTCATTAATAACTGAAGCCCTATTTATAGGGAAACTTCGAATGACACAATTATAATTACATAATTTCATCAAGGGTATAATAGTCATTCACATAAAATAATTATTGACAATTGCGTCATCGCATGTATAATCATTTTTGTCTTTATTCACCAACTTATTCCCCTAATTATTCATAACACTCCCCCTTGAATGACTATTAATACAAATGTCTTCTAGACCTGTTTGGAGAAAAACTCAATGGGAAAAAACTTCCAAACCGATTGCAGGATAGCTTGGAGTGGTTATATATTGCTTCATCAAAACATTGCTCCCCCTGATGTCTATCAGCGGTATAAGAGTATTCACTTGCTGCCTCGTTAAAACCTTGTCAAGAAAACCCAGTGGGAAAAAACTTGATCGAAGGAAAAAAAGTACAGCTACTCCATCTGATTTCATATCTTGATGACGGATATCCTTACTTCTGGTAAAGGATTTCAATATCATCATTGTTTGGATCTAAAGCATTGTCTCTATTATAACTTGATCCAATAG
This sequence comes from Jasminum sambac, assembly GCA_018223645.1. NCBI lineage: Eukaryota > Viridiplantae > Streptophyta > Magnoliopsida > Lamiales > Oleaceae > Jasminum > Jasminum sambac. The sequence continues at coordinate 8,644,980 of CP073644.1, read as the reverse complement.
ATACATTATGTCGATTTCTCGTGTCGTCTTCAATATACCATGAATATGCCTCGTTAAAACCTTATTATAAAAAACCCAGTGGGAAAAATCCTAATAAAGGAAAAAGAGTACATTATTCATGTGAATACGCCTTTAATGTTGCCTCATTAAAAACCTTGCTAGGAAAACCCAGTGGGATAAAACCTCAGTCAAGGGAAAAAGAGTGCAACACGTATTTTATACAAGTATGCTTCAAGCATTTCAAAATCTTTCATGGATTTATATAAGTATCATATACATTAGTTGATATGCTTCATTCATTTCCACGTGAATGAAATTTAGATATTATATAATATCATGTTATATTCAGTGCTTATATGCAATCATGACTTGATCTCATTTTCTCACTATATCGAGATATATACCTAAATCTCTTCTGGAGATTTCATATTAGTTAAGATTGGGCTGCCTCATTAAAAACCTTATTTGAGAAAAACCCCTTTGGGACAAAAACATCAATCAAGGAAAAGAATACAGCATATGAATTTCTCAACAATATCAATGTAGATATTTTGAGCCGTTGCATGCACTGATACAATAATACATTTGAAACCTCTTCAAGAGTTTCATTCTCATTTCTCATTAAGCCCGTGCATGAACACTTTAATCATAAGGGCATATATTTTAGCATCGGTATTTTCCGATGGATTTCAATATCCTCACTATCATATGTAGCGCTATCTTTTCATACTGTGTCGATACTTTCAATCTTATTTCTTTCCCTATATCGACATAACTTATCGAGATATCTCATTATCAATCCTCTTGTAGGATTACACAATATAGTTATGTCTATATACTCTTCAAGAGCATATGCCTCCGTTATTAAGACCATCTTTTATGATTTGCTTTCATATATATGATTGGCGAAATCTCATAATATCTACGCTTCTGGTGCATTCTATTCTCGATATTGGCAATTTATTGGAGGACTTTAAATAATTTGCCACATAATATCCCACTTGTATGCGCATACTCAAATCCTTCAGGGATTTATTCAAGTCATTGGGATATATATTTACTAGCTTTATCATTAAATCTAGAAATCATGCTCATATCGTGAGCAAATTATTTCGTAATCTTCCAATTACGAATCATATACACATGTGACTATCTAATGGATCCATATCATAATATCTAGTAGTCCACATAGAGGATGAGTGTGCCCATATTTCTCATCCTTTATTCCAGATATATTTGAGATTTATTCCCAATATTGGCTAGTAATTATTTCATCATTTATCGAGAACAATCATTGAAGAATTCTTTTAATTCTTCACTTGAAATATTGATTTCAATAATTATTTAAACCGGGATGGTCAGTCCGGTTTTGCAAACGAGTATTATTGAACATCTAATTCAGTAAATTCTTATATCGATTTCACTATTGTCTGTATAGTGCTCAACATGATTTATCATAGAAACAATTCACCGACATATTCCATCATCTTTTGGTGACATTATTGTCTACTACTATTCAACCACGGAGTTATAGCTCATACGCATCACATCTGGCTACTGTTCAACTGCGGAGTCTTAGCTCTTACGCTTTACAGAGTCGTAACTCATACGCCACGTATTATTCTATAAAAAGATCGTCAAAATTATTGCAAAATTCATCCTAACAAGGGTCTATACATTATAATGGATCATATGCTCTCAAATCTTCGAAAATACTATCCATCACTACCGATCAAAATCCTAAAAAAGGATTTATCGAAGTAGGCTTGAAAGGTTGAGGATGCTAATGAATAAGGGTATCCCACAAGATATCCGATGGTTGATTGAAGCAAAGGTTCGATTATCTGGTGAGGTTTCGATTCCTTCTAAATACATGCTTGGTATGGGTAAAAGTAGTTTTTCAAAGAAACGGAGAGCAAAAAGATTAGGAGGATGCTACAAGTGTGCTCGGTGGACATGTAACACTCGATGTAAATCTGTGGGGTACTTGTCCAGAAACCGAGAAGATAAAATAGCATTCATTAAGGATGGATTGAGTAAGGAGTCATTGGATGATATTCAACTGACTCTTGAGACACATCCTAGTGGATACGTGCATCGTGAGCTTATGGTCTTATGGGTCCAATTCAAAGATGAACGAGCACGTAATAGTTTAGAAAAACTTATTTCAAAAAATCCTGTCTGTAAATTTAGTAGAAAAACTTAGTAAAATAATTTTCTCATATTAATATAAGGAAGTTCGGTGTAATAACAAAGATCAATTTTTTTCTTGTAATTGTAAATATTGTTTTTCAATTTTTTAATATATATATATATGTATATATATATTATTTTCCAATCACCGACAGGTATATGTCATTTCACTAAAATTTTTCTCCCATTTTCTCTTTCATATTTGTCAAAAAGTAAATAGTACAATCAATTATTGGTTTGAAAATTTATCTTTAAATAGAGGGATTCGTGTCTCTCATGTTCATACGTTGAAAGTATAGTGCAAAAAAAGAGATAGGAGTAGAGATGGATATGGAGATTTTAGAATCATCTCATACAAGTCAGCCTTTACCTCACCAGATTAAAACCGTATGTATTCTTGGTGGATCTAAACTGGTAGGCCATATCCAATATGTGGATATGGCAAACCAACTCGTAAAAGAGTTAGGGAGATAAAAAATCAATATACTATATGGAGGAACCAACAACAAACTTTTAACTAGACTTATAATGGCCGCACCATCATGGGGAATAAGAGTTTCGAGTGTAATACCTTTCCATCGAGTTGGATCTAATACTCGAATTGGAGCCAGTTCTACCATGGGTCCAGCAGGGTTGGTGCTACAAGCGCAATCCATCCACAACTGCATGATGTATATGATGAACAATAGTGATGCTTTCATTGTCCTTCCAGGCGGCTACAACATACTGGAGGAAATATTCAATATAGCGTCATGGGCACAGTGGAACTTTCATACCAAACCAATAGGTTTGTTGAATATTAACAATTTCTTTAATGGTTTGTTAGCTTTTCTAGATCAAGGTGTAGAGCATAAGTTTATTTCTCATTCAGCGAGAAAAATACTTATTTCTGCTAGTACTGTTGATGAACTATTCATCAAATTTCATGCATATGTTCAAGAATCTGTGGAAGCCCAGGTCCGTCGGTCACAGACCGCTGGTGTCAAGCGAAAAAGAAATTCGGATCTTTTAAATATCTCATTATGAACCCTGATGTTGGGGGTGGCAGAGTTACGGAGTGTTTATACTCTCGAGACGCATCCCTCATTTATGGGTTCAATATGTATTTTCTTTTCGCATTTCTATATTTTCGAGTGTCTAATGCCATCTTTTGATATTCTCAATATGTTCCACTTCGGCTGTTTTGTACTTCTTCTGGAGTAATAATAATAATATCATATTGGCTTTATTCAAATACAGAAATCTAGTGATTATGCTTCTTCAAGAGCATTTTATTCTCATATTAATACAATCTCATATCATCAATGAGATTACTTCATATAATCTCTCCATGCGATATATTTTCTTTGATTTATCAACATGGGATCTATTGAGCATTTTACTTTCATCTATTTATCCAATGGTAACTTCAGGTACCACTTACTCAATTTTTCTCCATTAATATTCGGTAAATATGGAGAATAAATTTTATTCTTATTATCTACTTCTTCAAGAGTAGGATTAGAATGTTTGATCAACTACTTCTTCTGGAGTAGGATTCTTTATAACCAATCGTGTAGTATAACCCGCCACATTGGAAATATGCACACCAATCGTGTGGCATTACCCACCACATTGGAAATATACTCAAACTATAAAGTGCATAAATTTAAATTGTAGAAATTAAATTTCCTCCAATAGGTGGTCGAACCTACCTTATGGGAATTATTGCAATAAATATAAATTTACGGAATTTAAATTGTGAGAATTAAAATGCATAATGATTAACTACTTCTTCAGGAGTAGGATCTGCTTAGTAGAAGGTATTATCCATCACTTAGCATATAAAGTGCAGAAATATATAAAACCTTCCGTTTAGTGATGGTTGAACCCATCATCAGGTAGGACGTGTTGCGGTAATTAAATTGTGAAAAGTAAATTCTCCAAATAGGTAGTTCAATCCACCACTTGAAAATTATTGCAATAAAAGTAATAAAAAAAATGTCCAGCTGTTTCTTCCTTGGTCCGCATAGGTAAGTTTGTCCATTCCAGTTCGCATAGGTAAAATTATTCATTCCAATCCGTAAAGGTAAAATTGTCAAAAGATGTTTTACCAATATTATACGATCGAGAAATCGTCTCCTTTCCACTTCAATTTGTAAATATAAAAATGTTTAAAGACTATTTTGTAATATTTCAAAAGTTGGTGTATTGATTTGTAAATTTTGAAAGTTTGATAATAACATATTTCAAAACGAGTTATTACCCTATCAATATTGGTGTCAAATCGAAGCTCTCGTTAAATCGAGTATAATGGAGTCAAGAAAATTTGATTTTGATAATGTATGCTCCTTATATCTCGAGAAAACGAATGTTATAGTTTAATATATTATTATATTATAAAGTAATATATTATAATATAATATAATATATATATTACCTTTTTTCTTTTCTTTTCCACAGACTTGCAGTATATTCACTGCCTTGAATTTTTCTATTGGTTCTAGCATATCCAAAGTATGGGACAGAGTAGAAGGAAGTTGAGAGACTAATCAGTAGTTGGATATATACGTGGAGAGATATGTTATTTGCTTGATTTGCCATGGAAGAGAAATTCCACCAAGAAGTTGTATAGTGTGTTTGGAAGAGAGATCCGTGAGTGGAATGATGATTATGGTCTTCAATTGGGTTGGGAATGAGGAATTCTGCCCTGTATCTTGGTAAGGCAAACCCAGAAGGCATGTGGGTTAGGGATATTGATTACATGTTCTCTCTCTTCCATGTGCAGCTGAGGTTCTGCAGCCATGGCGGTGTTGTACTCCCCCATTCTTGTTATATTTAAAGATATGAGAATATGTGGAGAGAGATAGGGGAGAAAAGAGAAGTGATGAAGTTTATCATCTAACTAATATTAAGGTTTCTGATACAGAAGATCATCTATAAGATGCATCTGTAGAGCATACTTCTTTCATATTACTCAAATGGCTAGAGACTCGTGCTGATAACGTGTTATAAAAGTATAGAAATAATAGAGAGAGTTTAGAGAGAATGAATTCTAAGGAATTCACAGGAATGGATTTCATTAATAACTAAAGCCCTATTTATAGGGAAACTTCGAATGGCACAATCGTAATTACATAATTTCATCAAGGGTATAACAGTCATTCACATAAAATAATTATTGACAATTGCGTCATCGCATGTATCATCATTTTTGTCTTTATTCACCAACTTATTCCCCTAATTATTCATAACAAGGAGTCAAATGTGTAAGAAAGCAATAAAAAGAATTAATCAATTTTGAATCAAAATGTAATTGAGAATTTTACCTAAATATTTTTTATAGAACTAAAAAAATCTTTACATAGTTTAGTTTTGTTAATTTCCATAACATTTATTCTTTTTTTTTTAAATGACCATAATGATAAACTATTAAATAGATATATATTAATACATATGTTTTAGGAAATAAAAAGATATATAACATATAATTTTTCTAAAACATGAATTGTATTTAGTTTTCATTGAACATAAAACTCATTTAGTAGTTTCAACAATTCAAAGAACTAATATTCATTTGATAACGATAAAAAATGCTACATTTGATTATTCGAAACTTTTATTAATTCCACGCAACATTCAACACACTTAATAGTAAAGAAAAAAAGGTAGGTAGAACACCTCTTCGAGGTGTTTGACCATCCACAGTCAAACACTTTAATTCCACAATGTTCAACCTCCCAGGGTTGAACATTTGCGATCCATGCTCAAAAATGTTGCCCAAAATTTTATTTTCTCAGCAAAAATTATGCTAATTTGGTAATGTAACATCAACCCACCCATATACAATTCCTTATTTTGAAAAATAACTCAAAAACACATGCACAAAAACTAGCAAATAAACAATGAAAATCAAATCGAAAAATTAGCAAAGTAAACTCACTTTCTCTCTATTTCTTTCTCTTCGATTCCATCATTTTTGTTTGTGAAGAAAAACATTCAATCTTTGCAAAAATTTCCAAGGATATTCCACCACCTGATAGAAAGAGAGCCAGAAAAAGAGCAAATGAGGAGGATGAGCAAATGAGGATGATGATGTTTGACCTTGTCTGTAATTCTTTCTTCTTCTTTCCCCTTTTTTTTGTGAAGGGGTAAAACAGGAATATGGTGGGCCGGTGAGGTGTGTTAAGTAAGGGCATGTTCTATACACTATTTTTCGGACCAACTTCCATTAATTTTTTTATCTGTTATTATTTTCAACCACTCCTATAATTACTTTATATTTTTTAATATATTTTATCAAATTTTCAACTATACATCTAAGGCCATCTCCAACGACAATATTAATTGCCATTGTGTGTAAGTAGAGAGAGAGAGAGAGTAGAGAGAAATAGGAAGAAGATAGTGATGACAACAGGTCGGGTTCGGATTGGGTCGATCGTACCCGAACCCCAACCGTGACTTCAACCCCAAAACTGTAACCGAATCGAACCTAAAGCGGTTTGGGCCGGTTCGGTTCGGGTATCCATTCAAGTCGGCTTTTGTACCCGAATGGGTACCCGCCTACCCAGTTTTTTTTAAACTCTAACCAACACATTCACAAATATTGCAAGATCACATGTAAAATGTAAACTATAAAATTAGATATTTTGCACAAACAACAGCAATCTATGTTCTAGTTCTAAAAGATTAAATTTTAAAGACCAAAACCAAAATTAAAATTAAAATTAAAATATTACATAACTTGATTCCTCAAACGAGATGGTGGAGACGAGTTGAAAGTTTGATACATGCGAGGCGGCCGATTAGGGATTTAAGGTTGGATCGTAGAGGGAAGCATGGAGCTCGGAGGCTGAATAACAAAGGGAGGCAGGGAGCTCGGAGGCTACTGTAGTAATGTGATGTACTGATAAAAGAAGTCAAGAATTGGGGTCACAGTGTCAAAAATTGGGCTTGGGCTTTGGTTTTTGGCAGTGGGCTGTGGGTTCAATACTTTAATTTGGCAAATACTCCAACATGTAACACAAAGTCACAACTCACAAACACACTGCATAACTGCCACTAATTTGGAGTTGGATTTTTAACTTTTGAGTTGAAAATTAATTTTTAACTATATGCATTTTAATTTTTTTAGCAAAAAAAAATATATCGGCCATCGGGGTATTCGGTTCGAATTCGAGTATGACGATAATATCCATATTCGAACCATATCCGTCTCGAGTTTTATTATCAAAAACCATATCTAACCCGCCGATTAATTGGTTTGGGTTTTTTCGACCTGTTCGGTTCGGACACCCACAGTTTTCGAGTTTTTTGGGTTGTTTTGTCATCCCTAGAAGAAGATGATTATTTCATTTAAAAGTAAATAGAAAGAAATATAAGGAAAAAAGAGAGGGAAAAAAATAAAAAAGAAGAGAGGGATAAAAATAAATTAAAAAATAATAATAAAATAGTATGGAAGAGTTTTAGACGGGCGTCTATTTCTAAACATGGTACGAAAATCTATGAAAAAAATAAAATAATTGAGATAAAAATAATTAAGAAAATAAAAAATAAAATAAATGTGGGCTCCACTATTTTTTTTCTTTCTATCTCACTCTACGCTCTCTCTCTACTTTTTTCTTCCTATCTCACTCTCGTGGCACCGAGGCAATTGAAGCTACAATTGGAGATGGCCTAATAAACTATTCAAGTAAATCAACAACATCTTCTATTCTACAGAATAGAACAAATCCTAAATTAGGTTTGATAAAAGAATTCGGGTGAATGTATTTAGTAAGGGTACGATTGAATGCACCCAAGCTTTTGCTGAGTGCACCCATTGAAAAATATTAAAAAATTAAAAAATTAAAAAAACCAAATTTCCCATACTAAGTGCACCCATTTCTTACTTTTTCTTTTTTTTTTTTTTTTCCTTATGTTGTGCCCTGCAATTGTAGCGAACAAGCTTTTGCTCGTTCGATGCATTGGCAGCGATCAAGACTGAAAAAAGAAAAAAAAAATTTATCTGATTTTTCGTTGCTCCATACAATTTTTTTTATAATTTTTCAACCACTTTGACGAGTAATTTCGAAATTTATTTTAAGTTTTTTTGTAACCACTTTAACGATGAATTTTGATTTTTTTTTATAATATAGTAATTACTTTTATCCGATTAGTGTTGAATATAATTATTAAAACATTCAAATTTTTTACAACCACTTTGACGACTTATTTCGCAATTTCTTAAAGTTTTTTGCAATCGCTTTGCCAATGAATTTCGAATTTTTTTTAATGATACAATAATTGGCTTTATCCGATTTGTGTTAAATGCAATTATTAAAAAAAACTTTGAGTGGTTGGAAAAAATTTCAACAAAAAATGATACTAAAATTTTTTTATCCGTAATTCTTCATTTTTTTTAATTATGTGAGTGTTTGCCGCGAATGTAGCAAACATTTTTTTCCTTTTTAAAGGTTGGACAATGTGAGGGTAAAGTTGGTATATTGGATAAAATGAGTGTATGAAATAAAAGTTTGGGTATATTTAGCCGTACCCATTTAGCAATTGGGGGATAAAATTGGTATATTGGATCAAATGGGTGTATGAAGTAAAAGCTTCCGTGTATTTAGCCGTACCCATTTAGCAGTTGGAGTGTGCTTCCAAAACCAGGGGGTGCAAATAGCCTAGCCCTATTAGAAAATGTTGCGTCTAAATCCTTTCTCTCTCTCCTTTTTTTTTTAATGTTCGTTGTGAACATAGCGACCAAGCTTTTACTTATTCCCTGTGTATACAGTGAATAAGTAGAAATATTGTTCGGTGCATTCACAGCGAACAAGTTTTTCCTTGTTTGCTGTGAATGCAACGAACATAAAAAAATAAAAAATAGAAAAAAAGAGTCATTTTTATCTGATTTTTCATTTGTGGATGTAATTTTTGTTATAATTTTTTGTCCAAATTTTTTGCAACCACTTTAACGAGTAATTTCGAAAGTTTTTTGCAACTACTTTTACAATAAATATCGAAATTTTTTTGTAGACGAGTAATTTCGAAAGTTTTTTGCAACCACTTTGACAATAAATTTCGATATTTTTTATGATGAAATAATTGGCTTTATCTGGTTAGTGTTGAATACAATTATTAAAAAATTTTATTTTCTTGCTACCACCTTGACGACTAATTTCAAAATTTCTTTAAGTTTTTTGCAACCACTTTGACTATGAATTTCAAAATTTTTTTGATGATATAATAATTAACTTTGTCCCATTAATATTAAATAAAATTATTAAAAAAACTTTGAGTAGTTAAAAAAATTTCAATAAAAAATAATACTAAAAATTTTTTATCAATAATTTTTCATTTCTTCTTGTTTTTTTTTTTTAAATTATGTTGTGTTCGCCCCCAATTGGGGCGAACACACTTACGGGTGTTCGTCTCGTACGAGGCAAACATATATATATATATATATATATATATATATTTATTAGGCTACACGATAGTGAGGGAAAATTTTAAATATTTGACAAAATGGGAATATTTGACAAAGGGTGAGGCTAAATACACCCGGCCAATTCCTAAGTACACCAAAAATTATACGGCTGTCCCAATTATGCCCTTACTAACAAACCCAAAAAAAATTAGTATGTTCGCTCCATATATCGAGTGAACACACATTTGTGTGTTCGCTCCAGGTGGAGCGAACACCTATTTGTGTGTTCGCTCCATGTGGAGCGAACACAGGAAAAAAAAGAAAAATAGCGGCTGAAAAATTTTTACTAAGATTTTTTATTCAAAAATTATTACATTTAATAGTAATTGGATAAAGCCAATTACTGTATCATTAAAAAAGTTTTGATTTTATTTTTAAATAATATCTTCAACGCTAACTGGATAAAACCAATTACTTTATTATCAAAAAAATTTCAAAATTTATCATCAAAGTGGTTACAAAAAACTTTTGAAATTACTCATCAAAGTGGTTGTAGATAATTTTTTTGGTGATATAGTAATTGACTTTATTCGGTTAGTGTTGAAGATAATTATTTAAAAACAAAATCAAAATTTTTTTGATGATATAATAATTGACTTTATCGGATTAGTGTTGGGGATGGACTAAATGCATCCCATAAAATTCTAGGCACACCCCAATTTTTTTTGGTCCAAAATACCCTCAAGCAAAATACCCAAAATATCCTTGATATATTTTGAATAAAAAAAACCCCCACCCACCCTACCCCACGCCACCCCACCCCACCCTACATTCTTTCTTATACTACTTTCCCTCCTAAACCTAACTATTTTTCATCCCAATTCCCGAACACTTACATTTCAACTTATCCAAATTTGGAGCTATACATTTAACAATGAATCATGGAAATGACTTCTTCTTCACCAATGTAAGTGGCCACTAACATTTATTGTTCCGAAATTTCTCATTTGGGTTCCTTTTTTTCGACCATATTGAAGTTGTTTCGCATGCTTCATTCGCATCTGGTTGGATGAACAAGCAATTGCTTGTTCATCCAATGTTGGATGAACGACAAGCTAGTGGTTCATCTAAACTTGGATGAACACTTCGTTTTTTGATCATCTAGTGTTGGTTGAACGACGAGTTTCCTGTTCATCCAACATTTGATGAACAGTAAGGATTGAGTCAACTTGGAGCCATGAATTTACACTTCATATGCGTTATAGGATTCAAACACTCATTCTACCGAGGCAAGCGTCGTCGGGCCCACTCATGATGAGTTGGTGATTGATTACACTATAGAGTTCACTATATATGAGTTGTTTGAATCCCGCCAAACTTTGCTCAATTGGGCACGTAGTATAGGGAAGCGTCTTGGTATTGTGGTTGTGGTTAAGAGATCTAATAGCGGAGATGTCAGCAGGAAGCCTCGACTGCTCTTGTGTTGCGAACGGTCCGGCGAGTACCGTGATAAAAAAGGAAAATTGTATCCGGGCGTAGATCACAGCGGTAAAGTGAAAGGAGAAAATGAGAAGGATAAGGGGTGACGTAGTGGAACAAAGAAGTGTGGTTGTGATTTTGCACTGAGGGGTACCCAAGTCACTGCTGATGGTAAATGACAGTTGGAGATCATATGCGGTACACATAACCACTCGTGTGTAGAGGTCATGCATGGTCACTCATATACGGCTAGGTTAACACCGGACGAGGAGATGTTGGTTGTTGATATGTCGAAGAGCAATAGTCGTCCAAAAGATGTATTGCACATATTGAAGGAAAGATATCCCGATAATACGTCCACACTGAAGACTATATACAATGCACGACAAAAGCACAAAATAGTCAAGCATGGAGGTCGATCACAGTTGCAATACTTAATGGCCAAACTGCACGAGCATGGGTACTTGTACCATATCAGATGGTGTGAGAATTCTGACACGGAGAAAGAGATTTTCTTTGCTCACCCAACAGGCGTAGATTTACTACGTGTTTTCCCTCTCGTCTTGTTGATGGACTGTACGTGTAAGACGAATCGGTACAAGTTACCGCTTTTGGAGATAGTTGGGGTGACGGCAACAGATATGACGTTTTCGATCGCATGTGCTTATATGTAGGCTGAGCTCGAACATAACTATACTTGGGCGTTGTCTATACTTAGGTCATTGTTCGCCGAATCTCATTTGCCCACCGTCATTGTAACCGACTGTGAAATTGCATTGATGAATGCTATTGAGAACGTTTTTCCCCACGACGAATATTTGTTATGCCGGTGGCATATTGAGAATAATATAGTAGCAAACTGCAAGAAAATGTTCCGTACGAATGAGTTGTGGAAATGTTTTTTTCCGTCGTGGAATGTTCTAGTGTTTGCACCCGACGAAGCAACATTCAACAAAAGGCTGATGAGATTCCAAGAGGAGCACTCTTGCCATCACAATGCAGTGAGGTACGTGATGGATACCTGGATTGAGCCTTACAATGAGAGATTTGTATCATGTTGGACAAATCAGATCATGCATTTGGATAACACAACCAAGAGACAGCTTGGATCAAGTCAGGGCGATTTAGAAACCTATTGGTCCAAAATACATGCTTTGATGCAGAGCTCGCACATTACGATCAAAGCCTTATTTGAGAAGAGCAAGATCGTGTTCCAACATCGCTACAAACTATCCGTATTTAAGGTACTTCGAGGTATGATATCAATTACTGGCATGGATAAGATTCTAAAAGAGATGCAAACCCTGGACGACGTCTGCAACGACCTTGCCATATGTGGGTGTGTGTTGATGAAGACATGTGGCTTGCCTTGTGCCCATGAAATTGCTGCATATGTAAAAGATAGCATGCCAATCCCGCTTGATGTCGTAGACCCTTTTTGGAGGAAATTGGACATGACGCCTTGCGTGGCGGAAGTTACCCGTGTGACGGATGATCTTGGGAATCGTTTTCAGAACACCTATGAAGATGTGCACTCCGTTTTTACAGCGGTGAACGAGATGGAAAAGTTGTTAATTTTGAAGAGGTTGGTCGAAGTTGTTCATCCGACAACAACCTCGATGCTTGAACTTGATGTAAAGCCTCAAACTCGTGGTCGACCCAAAAAGAAGAAACAAAATAAATGTGATAAGTCAACGAAGCGTGTCCCGAACTCTTTTGAGTATGTTCAGTCAATTGAAGACAGTTGCTCACCAGTACATCCGCTATCCACTAAAACGGGGAGGCAAAAACTGAAGGTAATATTTATTTATTTATGTAATCATTTAGTTTTTAAATATATAGTTGTCGTATAGTGTCCCTATCGATGTTAATTGTTCAGTTTCACATGTAACCAGGTCGTTCGACGTAGTAGAAGTACCCCTTCTGTTGATTGCTACGCAGAGCAAATACCGCACTCATTCCGCGCTTGGGTAGCTGGTACAGCAGATGTAGTGACCGATGGTCACTGCGGGTTTCGTGCAGTCGCTACGCTACTTGGATATGGGGAGGATGTATGGGACGTGGTTCGAGGCGACCTTATTGGAGTGCTCGCTGGAAATAGGGATTTATATGCATGTGCATTCATCGAACACGGGAATGTTGACACAATGCTTGCGAAATTGGACTATTTCGGGGAAATGGCGCCACATTCACATTGGATGTCCCTACCGGAGGCAGGCTACCTCATTGCGTCTAGGTACAACGTAGCCCTTGTGACTCTATCTCCGCAGATATGTTGTACGTACTTACCGTTGAGGACCTGCGTCGTCGAGCTCAGCAGATGTATTTGCATCGGCTTAGTTAACGGAAATCATTTCGTCTTGGTGCGTGTGGTTACAATTGCCTCCTAATCCCCATCATTTCGTACTATATCTCAGAGAATTTTCTATTTTTTCAGGTTTTTCTGCGTGACGGATACCCGTTACCGCCCGTCACTAATAAATGGTACGAATTGCGTCATAAGCGAGCAAGTAGCCGGGTCAGAGCGTACGGCCAACAACTTGCATTTTACAACCATGTGGCAGCAAGCAGATGATCGAATTTTAATATTAATGTATATTTGTTAACGTCATCTCATCTTGACATTGGACCCTATCATGTATTCGATGTTGTATTGTACGTTTGTTTCAATTACATGTTTTAGCACTCTCTAGTCCTTGTATTCAATTCAATGTGCCACTATTCATCGGACAGTGGATGAACGGCCAACTGATCGTTCATCCAATTTATGATGAACGATCGACTGTCCATTCCTCCGATATTGGATGAATGACCCGTTTGTCATTTATCAAATATCGAATGAACAACTAAAAGGCCGTTCATCCAAGATTGGATGAATGACCTATTGGTCGTTCATCCAATATAGGATGAACGACCAATAGGCCGTTCAGCAAACGTCGGATGAACAGAAGGAATTTTAGCATTGGTTCTTGTGGTTAGCCAATAACTTGAAATTTGGCCCTACAATACTCCACCTGTAGAACGAAATTAAAGTAACAAATGAAATTAAAGCAACAAACGAAATCAAAAATACATCTAGATCCAAAAGACAGTCATTCAACGACAGAAAGGAATCCGGATAAATGTAGAACAACACAAGTACATGCATAAGACCAAACAAGATACAATATCATAACTCCAACGTCATAACTCAAGGACGTCTACGCCGTACAGATGGACCCGCCGATGATTCGCCTTTGGACGAACGCCTTCTAGACGGACGAGATGTATCCATTTCACGTTGGTGCTCATCTAATGTCATCCCCCGTAATGCAAGACACGCCGAGCGAACATCAGGCATCTCAGTTCCATAAGTGTGTCTACCATCGTTCAGCTCCCATCCATCCACCAATGGCTGAAGAATATTACGTGCAATCTCATTCCATTGCCAGAACTGAGATGTGTCAGTAGCAACTGTCCCATGATGGAATCCAGAATGGTGAAGCGGGTTTTGGACCCGTGGATGGGAAACACGCTCATACCATGCCATGTAATCCGGATCACACTCCCAGGGATCATCTGCCATGCGACCATGACGCCGCTCTGACAACAAATGACTACCCACATCCTCGAACATACGGCCAAGTGTGCCCTACAATACCTCGTACTGTAGTGCCGCTCGACCACGTTGTACCACCTCCGATGCTAAGGGAGGTAGCGGGATCGTCTGTATGTAACCGAACTGTCGCAAGACTCGGTCCGGATGGTGCGGCTCTCCAATGTCCCCTCATCCGATGCATCCCTGGTACCACGCCACATCGTGCCGTGGAAAATGATGCCGATAATTAACGTACGGGTCCCACAGAACCTGCAATTAAGTTATATGACATATGTAACTTAACAAGTGGGCGAGCAAGACTTAAATAGTGTGACCTATAACATTGGACCCTAAACTGACCTCAGTCGCATGCATCGCATCTAGCATCTCTCTGCAGGATCGAATACCTGCCTCAGTACATCTAGCTTGTGACCTCACGGCCCACATCATCGCAAGTAGTTGTCCAACAGCATAATTTTGATTATACAAAGGTCTAGTCTGTGGAAAATGCATGTATATCCATGCCTAAGACAATGGGACAGCATATTTAAAACAAATCACATAAATAACATTATAAATTTATTATAGTGTCGAAAAAATGATTGAACATCACCTCAAGCAGTGTCAAGAAGCCACATAGCTGCTTCACACCGGATCTGGACGCCAAGCCTAGCTGTCTATACAGGAATGAAAGCGTGGCAGCTCCCCACGCGTAGCCCTGCAAGCCCTGTAGGTCTTCCAAGTAGTACAAGAAGTCAGACGAGATGCGACTGCCAGACTTGTCCGTGAACAAAGTACATCCTAGCATGTATAAAAGATATGCTCTAACTGCATAGACACGCTCAGACGGAGTCGTTGAACTATTGGTCGTCTAGCCCATAAATTAGGCCCGCAACCACTCTAATTTCACACTGTTACCCCTTTTTCCGGCCGATCGCCGCTCTAGCATCCTCGGTCGATATCGCCAACAGCCGCCATATCGTGCTGATAGCAGTCTCAGCATAACGGTCCACATTTCTCTGCAGTGGACGTCCCGTAATGGACAGTCCTGTAATACAGAACACGTCGTCCAGAGTGATCGTCATCTCACCAAATGGCAAGTAGAATGTGTTTGTCTGGGATGCCACCGCTCCATGAAGGCAAGAATCAAATTCTTATTAGGGGACTTGTACGCCACGCGACAAATCCCTAACAACCCACTGAATCTGAATAAGTCTAACTAATCACTACAAGAGTTGGGGTTATACGTCCAGTCATTAAACTTTTCCGTGTGGCAATAACACTTTATAACATCCCTTTTCTCCCCCTCCCATATTTGAGCTACCACGTGTATCTTGATGCTGCACAAGATACTATGGTCTTCGGGACCCCCAGGAAATGGCCCCCACAACATCTCGTCATCATCATCAACTTGATCACCATCCCCACTGCCCATCTCCACCTCGTCCTCCTCACCAACATCATGTTCATCTTGCATTCCTACGTTGACAATCTCATGATCCTCGTAATCACCATCATGTTCATTTGCCATACCTGTATCGACTGGTTGATATTCATCCTGTCGCTCTGACATATCCCATTGAGGCGGATCCACTGCAACTTGTATCTCAGGTGCCGCCTGACGAGCCACTTGACCATCTTCTCGTCGGCGTGAAGCTGTAGGTCGCCTACGCTCATACCGAACAGTAACTGTAAAAACACAAAAAGAATTGTGTCATTAATATAATTAACAAAAGTATGAATCTAACAGTATATTTCATTAAGATTCCAATGGAATATGATAAAATAAAATAAAATAAAATAAAAGAATCTAACAATATAATATATCCTAATAAATTTTTTAAGAGAACCTCTAATAAAAATTCATTCAGTCTTTAGGGTGATAATAAAAATGCCAACCGTTGCTAAACATACGAATAGTGCAGGATCTTAAAAGACTATATTGAAATCCATACTAAACATACTAAGCACTGCAAGAATCTAACATTAGCTTACAATTTAAATATGACATGCATTTGAAATCCATAAATATTGCAAGATCTTAAAAGACTACATTGAATACGCCTAAACTTTTAAAATCGATCAAAATCAATAAAAATCCATTAAAATCTAAATTAAATAACTAATTCTTAATATTATATTTATAAAATTTTTTTAAAAAAGGGTGCGCCCGAGGTTCTGTGGGCATGCGCCCTTGGTTAGGCGCACGACATTAGGGCCGTGGGCCCAACCAAGGGCGCACGCCCACAAGGTCGTGCGCCCTTAGTTGGGCGCAGGGGCGCACGGCCCTAACGACGGCCTCCTCATATTTTCTTTATGTGGTCCATTTTTTTGCATCAAACTAATAGAAAAATGCATTAACTTGTATACATAAGCTTAGAGGGTATTAGCGGATGAATTTTAATATATTTTTATGAGTAGGAAGAGAGAGAATGTGCAGAGTTGAATGATGGAGATTTAATAAGTGGGAAGATATATGAATGTGATTTGTTTGACTAAATTTAAAATTTGAAAAAAATACATTAAAATGCATTTTTTAATGCATGCTAACACCCTCTTAATCTAACACTACATTTTAAAATTTCATCAACAAAAATACCAACAACAAAAAAACTCTAACTTAACCACAAAAAATAACTACCCAGAGAGTGGCAAATTCAACTCACATTCTCTATCCATTTCTTGTTCGAATTTAATCTTTGGCCAAATTTGATAAAGATTTTCGCTTGAACTTGGACGAAAGAGAGCTTCTTGGTTCGCTACTTTTTTTTGCTTTCGTTTGAATGGTTACTGCACCTGTAACTCTTAAGAAATTAAGGATTGGAAGGGGGGCGGGTATATATATATATATATATATATATATAATTTTTTCAAACCGAGGGCAAATTTGGTATATAATTGGGGTGTGTTTAGTAATGTCCAATTTTTTGTTTTTTTGGGTGGGGTGTGCTTAGCATTAGGATGTGCTAAGTATATTATGGGATGCAATTAGTCCTTTCCTTAGTGTTGACTGTAATTATTTTTAAATAAAAAATAATAATAAAATTTTTTCATCCACCATATCTTTTTTTTATTATATTCGCTCTAGATGGAGCGAACATACAAATACATATATGGAGCGAATATATTAAATTTTTTATTTTGATTTGTTAGTAAGAACATAATTGAAATAGCCGTATAATTTTGGCTGTACTTAGGAATTGATTGGATGTATTTAGCCTCATCTTTTCATAAAATGGGTGTATTTAGCCGTACCCATTAATAAAGGAGGCATATGAGTCTCGATCCTCTGGCCATTTTCACTTGAATTTTCTATTGTTTCGGCTCCCTTTGCAGCGGAACCCTAGAAGCAATCAATTAACTCATGGCCATCGCAAGAACCGGTGTCTTCGTTGACGATTATTTGGAGTGTATGATTATCAATTTGATCTGTTTTTCGATTAATATTTGACGAAATTGAATTGTTGGAAGAAATTATTTGTCAATAATAAAGATGTAATCAATACAAATTCATGCAGATTCAAGTACGCTACCGGCGGAGCTTCAGAGGCTACTAAACACCATTCGAGAACTGGACGAGCGATCCCAAGGTTTCTCCTTCGTCTTACTCTGTTTCAAGTGTGCATTGTATTGCGCAAGTAAGATAAAAATTACAGAATTGACTGAATATTTGCAATTTATTTGCGAATAGCAATGATAAACCAGACAAGGCAGCAAACCAAGTACTGTTTGGGATTGGCATCTCAGGGACATGGGGGTTTATTTTCGAAGAAGTATGCTGTTAACAGCGATGCAGACGATGAAGCATTTGAAAAGCTTCGGAAAGAAATTGAGTCCAACCAGGACAGTGCACTAGGTCTCTGCACTGAAAAGGTTCTATTGGCCCGACAGGCTCATGATCTCGTAAGGGCCCATTGTTATTGATGCATGAACCTTCTGAAAGAACTTTCCATATCATGGGAGTCATTCTCTACTTGTATCATGAGCTGCTCTGGTTGCCTAGTTGCATTAAATTTTGACAGTGCTTGAATTGCTTTGCAATTTGTCATTTTTGTTTTTATTCGAATCATATGTCTTTTGCGATAACTTTTATCCTGTCTTTTGAATTCATGTTATTTGATATGATATGATGATATCACTTCTTGTAGGACTATCATTAGATAAATAATGCAGAAATATATATAGCATGTTCCTCTTGGATGACTATTGTTTGATGTGATTTCGGTGAGGTTGCTGAATTTTCAATACAAGCAATTGATTTCCTTGTGAAAACGTGGAAACAATGGGGTAACTATAGGTTAATGCTTAGGAAGAACAAAGTTGTACCTATATACAGATTTTTGTTTGGAGACATTGTCTTTTTCAACCCTTTGATAAGTGACTATAGTGACTTTGATTACCACTAAACTATTTTGTTTTTTGAAACGGACAATGGCCGTTGTTGGTGTAATGGGACACATAGTGTTTGAAGATTAGATGCCCCTCAACCACTAGGTTTGGGGTGAAGACGGGTTGAAAGAGTCCCTTCCGTTGTATCTTTAGATCACGCTTAAAGTGTTATATTTGTGATAGTTTTGATAACTATGGATATGTTACTAGGATTCGTCTGCATAAATTAGATTAATTCATAAGCGTTTTGATATTATTCTTATCATAAAGATTTGGAATATGTGATGTCTGTTGCTTCTGTCCCACCCCTTTTCAGATAGATAGCCACATAAAACGACTTGATGAGGATCTGAACTACTTTGCTGAAGATCTGAAACAAGGTACATCAACTGCTTCTCGGGCCTCTGTTGGTATTGTACTATCAGTTAATTGAACATGTAATTGCTAACTACCATTTAGAATTTTCTGAGCATTTTTAGCAGAACCCTATTAAGCTTAGCTGCTGTATTTTTGTGCCTCTAGAAGTTTACTTTTCTGGACCTAGACAACATGGTTCTTTTTTCGCCCTACTGAGATTTACATTTAATACTGAATGCCTGTTCTCTAACAGTGGGATATAAAAGAATGGAATGATTTCTATCTGGCAGTTGTTCCGTGCAGTTTTGTGGCATGATAGATAGGCTTATCTAAGAATGGTATTATGTCTTCTCCTGTTGTAGTTCCTATTGCTAGTTTGATAGAATTTCTGTGCATCCTACCTAGCTTCCTCTATACCTAGAGATAGTGATGAGACGATATAGATTGTATAAAAGACTTCTTATAAGATTAGAGAGGTAGGGAAGTGCTTGACAAAGTAGTGGATATGGGAATGAGAGGCACACTATGGAAAGAAAGTTCAGGCTTCATCTGTTTATCAGTTTGTGCTGGTTCTAAAAATTGATCCTCAAGTAATTTTCTAAAATAGGCTGTTAGATTGAAAACGATGGAATTGTTTTCAATTTGTTTTCAATTGCTCATTTTCTTCGTAGTGCTTGTTTCGTTTAAATTCTGATCTCAGTATAATTTAATGGTCAAATTCAATTAATTCTAAACACACATTTTGTCAGACCAACAATTACTACCCACTTATCCACCACTAATTTTTATCAAGTTATTTCAACAATTTATATTTCCGACACAATCTCTAAGTTTTTCACACCGGAAGGGACACCTAAGTGAATCCTTTTGGGAGTAACTCCACATATAGAGTTGGTTGTAGCATGTATGTGTTGATGGAAACACGGCATCAGCCTAACAGGTGCTGGTGTGCCATGTTGTGATGAGAAGTAATGCGGCATCTTCTTCATATGGTCGTTTCATATTTTCCTATTTTTGCAGAAGGAAAATTAGCACTGGATGATCCAGTTGTACTTCCTCCCTTACCTTTAGTTCCCAAAAACGAAAAACGAAGGCCACTTTATGGAACTCCTATGTCAAAGAGGTTTGACTACAGGGATCGAGATTGGGACAGAGAGCGTGACAGAGATTTTGAACTTATGCCTCCACCGGGAAGCCTTAAAAAGGATTTTTCTTCACCTGTCGAGCTTGATCAACCTATTGATCCTAATGAACCAACCTACTGCGTGTGTCATCAGGTTCTAACATCTATTGACTAATTATTTGTCATTCCAAATCATTATATGCATCGTAATATAAAGTTTTGAAGCTAGGCTCAACCTACTGATGTTATTCTAATCTTGCAGGTATCTTTTGGTGATATGATTGCTTGCGACAATGAAAATGTAAGTTGCTATTCCCTATCTATCTTTTCTTCCTATTCTTTTGCTGCTTGTCGATTTCACTTTTGCACCAACATCATTCAACATTTTGATGAGTTCTGAATGTTTGAAGCAAAGGCATCTTGCTTTTGATAATTTTTGAAACACTTGTAAAGTTCACACAGTGAATTCAGCAGCCGAAAGTATTTGCTAGGATGCTAAATATATGAACTCAAGGATGAATCCAAATTTCTGGATTTAAGGCATTTCGTGAAGACTTCTTTCAGAATTGCTATTTTCTTATACTCATTTTCAATCCCATATTCTACAACAAAAATTGTTTTTCACATTTCTGAATGGCCTTGCATCCTTTTCAACCACAGATCTCCCCCAAAAAAGGGAAAAAGAACTTTCTTTTCCCCCCCTCTAAAGATCTTTGGCAAATAAGCATGTCGGTCTCTTACAAATTGTATTTTGTTGCATTCATTATTCGTGAAATTTGCATTGATCTTTCATTTCATGAAGTTTGGTCATTTGCATGGTTATATAGTGAAACAAGGCCCTAATTATTTTAGCTTGCTATTTGGGGAAAAAACATTACTTCAGCCTTGAGAGGTAAGAGTTAGTTTTTGTGTTACTTATCTAATTGCATTTCCTTGACAGTGCCAAGGGGGTGAATGGTTTCATTATGCTTGTGTTGGCCTGACACCAGAGACGAGATTTAAAGGAAAGTGGTTTTGCCCAACTTGTAGACAGCTACCGCACTGATACTTTGGAGGCAGAGCAAGCCAGAGGGTGCTTCTTTCCCTTGTGTCTAAAGAAGCCTATCGAAAGATTGACACTTGAAATTGCTTCTTGGAGGAGCTAGTCTGTAAATTTTGTATTTTTATATGAAATCAATTTATTGGAACAGTTGCTTTGGGCGTCAATATAAATGGCTAACTCATTGTGGTGTGCGGTCACCAAAAAAAAAAAAACGAAAGATCCTGCACTGTGCTAAAGTTTAGTATCTTAGATAGTAATTTTAATTATTATATATAACGAAATTTGACAAAAACATTTCCATTTTAGTTATATAGACAAAAGAATCCTAAGGTAAAAGGATCGAATCCCAGGGGATACGTAAACAAAAACAAATCCCCGGGGATGTGTAAACAAAAACCTATCTATATTTAGCAGAAAGTTCGAGACACACACATTCATACAGCAGAATGCCACACACTAATAGTGTGCTTCGCCTCGCCCGCTTTCAAAAAGATTTCGCTTTTTCTATTTCAGACAGAGCCACAGAATGCGCAGAAACTTTACAGCATTTCTAACTTTTTCCCTATATTTATAAAAGGTATGACCTTGGGTTTCCCACCAAGAAAATGACCCATCCACTAGCCTAACTATTTGACCCACTAGGAGAAAACATTAAAGTTTTATTAATTAGTATTTTCACTCGTACGCTGCACGAACATATTCATGTAATAATAATATATTAATTTAATTAATATAATCAAGTTTGTCTAAAATCGCGAAATATGTGAAAAACTCAATCAATACATTATACACCCATGTTAGGTATTTTTGCTAAACCAAATATATTTGAAAAACACAATTAATACATTCATAGAATTTGTCAAACAATATTAATTTCTTTAATTTACAACAATTCTATATAATATACTTATTATATATTATATATTTGATATAATATATTAAACCACAAGTCCATGTAATGTATTTATTAAACTCGTTCGGTCAAACTCCAAAGTGTAGAAAATGTAATTTAATTAAGTTATTAATATTAAAAATAAAAAATATTTTAATTTATACTTCATCATATATTGAATTAAATACACATTACACCCTATTTAAAACATGTTAAAATAATAAATATTTTAAAATAAATTTTTTTATTATATATTATATATGTATATGACTACTAACTAACATATAAAAATGGGGAAATGAGTGAAAAATATTTGATCTCCACTTTTATCCCTAAACCTTTTTTCGATTTGTAAAAGTGTCATTAGTTAATTTTTTTAATAATTAATTAATTATCAGCATCATTATACCAATTAATTTCATAATAGTAATATCTTTATTTATTTAATTATTAACACAATACCACTAAAAAAATAATAATTTAATAATTATTAGCGTAATATTAAATATTATAATTTTTAAAATCATATAAATTATGCCAATAATTTGTTTGTTATCCATTAATTTAAAAAATTATTAACAAATATTTATATGTTTATCACTAATCGATATATATAAGAGGGAATAAGTAGAAAATATTTATTTTCTTTTCCACCTACACCCGCTTACGATTTGTAAAAAAAACCATTAGTCAATTTTCTTTAATGATTAATTAATTATCAACATCATTAAATTAATTAATTTTATAATAATAACATCTTTATATTAATTAATTATTAACACAACATAAACCAAAAATTTCATAGTAAGCTTAAAAAAAAGATGATTGCTCTATAGTCCCAATAGTTTTATACCTGCTGAACAATGGCAAAGACATAAAAAGCAATAGTAGCTACTATTGCTTTATACCCACAAAAGCTATTGGAACGACAGATCTCCCAATATCTCCTATTTCTTGTATAATATATAAATATAAATATTATATATAATACCATTACAACCAAATAAAATATCAGTCGTTTATAACCCCAACCTAAACGGTTACACTAAGTCACCAACTCAAGCTTCTCTTTAACGCAGAATTGGGCTATATAGTATTTGATCGTAATTCGTCTGAAGCCACCATTCCCCTACCAGCTCAAGTTGGAGAACTAAATTTCATGAAGAAGTTGATTTTGGTTCCCATGGAGAACCAATAGTGAATTTTTCTAGATCTGGTCAATTTAGATCTAGTTTTCAATTGGAGAACCAATTTTTTTTTCAGGTCTCCATTAATGGATAATGGAGAACCAGACTTGAAGCTCAAAGTTTGGCCGGTCGAAAATGGCATGGATGATCAAAAATTCAAAGTTTGGCCGGAGAGAAGATTCGATTTGCCAGAAAAGATGATCGGAGATTCGCCAGGGAAGACAATAAAAAACTTAGAACCTATATTATAGAGTAGAGAATTAAAAAGTAAAGGGGTGAAATAAGAACCTCAATTTGAAAATTCTCTATATTTGACCTTTGCCACAGTCAATTGACACGTGTGAAATTTCATTTTTCTACTATGCTATTTGTGCCATTGCCTCTAAATTAAATGATAAATGATAATCTTTATCTATATATATATATATATATATATATATATATATAACCAGCATATTTTCCCGCTCATTCTACCTATTTTCTGAATTAAATAATTAATAAAAAAAATCATATTCCCACGCAAAGGATAATAATCTTGATATTTATCTATTTTATGAATTACATTATGTATCCATCTTCACGAAGACCTCTCTATTAATCAGTACTCTTCCTTGCTATAGTATCATTGTATTTTTTTTTTAAGTTTGCATAATACAAAATACACCTACAAATTCTAATTAAATTATATATTAAATATATATTTCCCCGTGCAACGCACGGGTAGAAACACTAATATATATAAAAGAAGAAGTCTCTGAATTGTGTTTTCCCGCCAAAATCATTTTTGTTTTTATTTTCTTTGTTGGCTAATCTTCCTTTTTTAGATAAGAGTTTGATTTCATCACAATCACTAATTGATTAGTGATTATGTTCCAAATGGAAACCTAATTTTTTATTTTAGTGATTCTGTTTCTTTCTTTCTTTTTTGTTTCTGAAAAAAAGGTCTATATAATAATAATTGTTATGAATAATAATTGAAGAATAATTATTAGGTGTTATGAATAATTGAGAATAATGTGGTGCTTATGAATTATGAGGAATAATTTGGTGGAGGAATAATTTGGTGGAAGAATAATTTGGTAAAAGATGTAATTATTATATGTGAATGACTATTATACCCTTGATGAAATTATGTAATTACGATTGTGCCATTCGAAATTTTCCTATAAATAGGGCTTCAGTTATTAATGAAATTCATTCCTGAGAATTCCTTCGAATTCATTCTCTCTAAATTCTCTCTATTGTTTCTATACTTTTATAACACGTTATCAAAGACGAGTCTCTCTAACCCTTTGAGTAATATGAAAGAAGTATGCTTCTACAATTGCATCTTATAGATGATCTTCTCAGATTTAAACCTGGATTATTACCAATGAATTAATTCATCCCCATCAATCCTAAATAACTCTCTCTTTGCAAATACATCATTGAAAATTCCTTTGCTTCATATTCTTCTCTCACAATTCCTCATTCTACACAACCTCGCTTGAGATGTCTCAAATCCCAAAATTGGAAGAATGGAGTCCAAAGAATTTTCCGATCACGTAAATGGATTGCAAGTAAATCTCATCTATGGAATAATTAGAGAAAGGGAAAAAGGTAAATCATATGATTTTATAATATAATAATATATTAAACTATAACATTCGCTTTATCGAGATATAAGGAGTATACATTATCAAAATCAAATTTTCTCGACTCCATTATACTCGATTTAACGAGCTTCGATTTGACACCAATATTAATAGGGTAATAACTCGTTATTTGAAATATGTTATTATCAAACTTTCAAAATTTACAAATTAGTACACCAACTTTTGAAAAAGTTACAAAATAGTCCTTGAATATTTTGATATTGATAAATTGAAGTAGAAAGGAGATAATTTTCCAATCGTGAAAACATTGATAAAATATTTTTGACAATTTTACCTTTATGAATCGGAATGGACAATTTTACCCTTAGGTAAAACCGACCTAATTTTGACGAAAAGTGAAAAATGGATAGAATATTCATGAAGAAATTCTAAATCCATTGATTATATAAAATGGCTTGAAGTCCATTTGAGTTAAAAGATCGAAATATTAATGTAACTCCCAAGAGTTCAATTACATAATGTACTTATTCTAGAAGGATAAGTGTGCTCTTGTAGAAGTAATGAGATTTGTTCTAGAAGAACAAATCTGCCTCCCGTAGAAGTTAGCTCAATATTTAATTCTCGCACTTTATTTATCGCAATTTAATTATCGCAATACCTCCTACTTGATGATGGGTTCAACCGTCACTAAATGGAAGGTTTTATATATTTGTGCACTTTATATGCTAAGTGATGGGTAATACCTTCTACTAAGCCATCCTACTCTCAAGAAGTAGTTAAATATTATGCAATTTAATTCTTGCTATTTAAATTCGTGAAATTTATATTTATTACAATAATTCCCATAAGGTAGGTTCGACCACCTATTGGAGGAAATTTAATTTCTGCAATTTAAATTTACGATTTTAGATTTCACATATATTTCCAATGTGGTGGGTTATACTACACGATTGGTTATAATCTAATCCTACTCCGTAAGAAGTAGTTGATCAAACATTCTAATCCTACTCTTGAAGAAGTAGATAATAAGAATAAAATTTATTCTTCATATTTACCGAATATTAATGGAGAAAATTGAGCAAGTGGTACTTGAAGTTACCATTGGATAAATATATGAAAGTAAAATGCTCAATAGATCCCATATTGATAAAAGGAACATATCATATGAAGTGATTATATGAAGTAATCTCATCGATGATATGAGATTGTATTAATATGAGAATAAAATGCTCTTGAAGAAGCATAATCACTAGATTTCTGTATTTGAATAAAGCCAATATGATATTATTATTACTCCAGAAGAAGTACAAAACAGCCGAAGTGGAACATATTGAGAATATCAAAAGATGGCATTAAACACTCGAAAATATAGAAATGCAAAAAGAAAATACATACTGAATCCATAAATGAGGGATGTCTCGAGAGTATAAATACTCCGTAACTCGCCACCATCAACATTAGGATTCATAATGAAATATTTAAAGGATCCGAATTTCTTTTTCGCTGACACCAAGTGGTCCGTGACCGACGGACCTGGCTTCCACCATTCTTGAACATATGCATGAAATTTGATGAGTAGTTCATCAACAGATTATCGTAAATAAGTATTTTTCTCATTGAATGAGAGATAAACTTATTATTTACACTCCCGATCTAGAAATGCTAGTAAGCCATCAAAGAAATTATTAATATTCAACAAACCTATTGGTTTGACATGAAAGTTCCACTGTGCCAACGAGGCTATATTGAATATTTCCTCCAAAGGTGTTGTAGCCACTGGAAGGATAATGAAAGCATCACTATTATTCATCATATACATCATGCAAGCTGTGGATGGATTGCGCTTGTAGCCCTAACCCCGCTGGACCCATGGTAGAACTGCTCCACCCGAGTATTAGATCCAACTAGATGGAAAGGTATTACACTCAAACTCTTATTCCCATGATGGTGCGGCCATTATAAGTCTAGCTAAAAGTTTGTTGTTGGTTCCTCCATATAGTATATTGATTTCTTGTCTCCCTAACTCTTTATTTAGTCGGTTTGCCATATCCACATATTGGATATGGCCTACCAGTTTAGATCCACCAAGAATACATACGGTTTTAATATGGCGAGGTAAAAACTGACTTGTATGAGATGATTCTAAAATCTCCACATCCATCTCTACTCCTATCTCTCTTTTTGCACTATACTTTTAATGTATGAACATGAGAGATATATGAATCTCTCTATTTAAAGAAAAATTTTCAAACCAATAATTGAGTGAACTATTTACTTTTTGACAAATATGAAAGAGAAAATGGTAGAAAAATTTTAGTGAAATGACATATACTTGCTTATGATTGAAAAATAATATATATATACATATAGATATTTTAAAATTGAAAAACAATATTTACAATTACAAGAAAAATATTGATCTTCGTTATTACACCGAGCTTTCTTACATAAATATGGAAAAATCATTATACTAAATTTTTCTACTAAATTTACAAACAGGATCTTCTAAAGTAAGTTTTTCAAGATGAACGCTGCTTGTTGATCTTTGAATTTGGCCCATAAGGCCATTAGCTCACCTTGTACGTGTCCACTAGGATGTGTCTCAAGAGCCTGTTGAATATCATCCAAAGGCTCCTTACTCAATCCATCCTTAATGAATGCTATTTTATCTTCTCGATTTCTAGACAAGTACCCCACAGATTTACATCGAGTGTCACATGTCCACCGAGCACACTTGTAGCATCCTCCTAATCTTTTTGCTCTCCGTTTTTTTGAAAAACTACTTTTACCCATACCAGGCATGTATTTAGAAGGAATTGAAACCTCACCAGATAATCGAACTTTTGCTTCAATCAAGCATCGGATATCTTGTGGGATACCCTTATTCATTAGCATCCTTAATCTTTCCAAATTTACATCGATAAATCCTTTTTAGGATTTTGACTCAGAGTGATGGATAGTATTTTCAAGATTTGAGAGCATATGATCCATTATAATGTATAGACCCTTGTTAGGATGAATTTTGCAATAATTTTGATGATTTATTTATAGAATAATACGACGCTGTATGAAATAAGACTCGATTTTAAATAAATAATATGAAGCGTAAGAGCTACGATTTCGAATTAAATAATAGCCTGATGTGATGTATGAGTCAGAATCTGTTTGAACAAAGAGTAGACAATAATGTCACTAAAAGATGATGGAATATGTCGGTGAATTGTTTCTATGATAAATCATATTGAGCACTATACGATACTAGTGAAATCGATATAAGAATTTCATCAACTAGAAGTTCAATAATACTGCTTGCAAAACTGACCGATCATTCCGCTTAAATAATTATTGAAATCAATATTTCAAGTGAAGAATTAAAAGAATTCTTCAATGATTGTTTTCGATAAATGATGAAATCATTACTAGCCAATATTGGGAATAAATCCCAAATATATCTGGAATAAAGGATGAGAAGTATGGGCCCACTCATCCTCCATGTGGACTACTAGATATTATGATATGGATCCACTAGATAGTCACATGTGTATATGATTCGTAATTTTAAATTTATTTAAATATTTGCTCACTAGATGAGCATGATTTCCGAATTTAATGATAAAGCTAGTAAATATATATATATCCCAATGATTTGAATAAATCCCTGAAGGATTTGAGTATGCGCATACAAGTGGGATATTATATGGCAAATTATTTAAAGTCTTCAAATAAATTGCCGATATCGAGAACAAAATGCAAACGGTCTAAATTCTCATATTAAGGCTAAATGATGAGAACATATATTATTAAAATCATACCAACTGTATGAGTTTTGGTGTTCTAAATTTTCTCAGCATGAGGGGGAGTATTAAAGGTTGAAAATAATATGTGAAATGCATCATGTTATATCCTCGAAATTGAAATACTTAACTTGAAGTTCAAAGATGCATGAAAGGCTATGAACAATCACATATATCAGCTACGATGCTTTGATAAGTTAGCACGCCAGAAGCGTTGATATTTCCCCAAACATATATATCAAAGCAAATTATAAAAGATGGTCTTAATAACGGAGACATATGCTCTTGAAGAGTATATAGACATAACTATATTGTGTAATCCTACAAGAGGATTGATAATGAGATATCTCGATAAGTTATGTCGATATGGGGAAAGAAATGAAATTGAAAAGTGTCGACACGATATGAAAATGTAGCGCTACATATGATCAATGATAATGAAAATATTGAGATATATTGAATAATGATATTGAAATCCATCAGAAAATACCGATGCTGAAATATTTGCCCTTATGATTAAAGTGTTGATGCACGGGCTTAATGAGAAATGAGAATGAAACTCTTGAAGAGGTTTCAAATGTATTATTGTATCAGTGCATGCAAAGGCTCAAAATATCTACATTGATATTGTTGAGAAATTCATATGCTGTACTCTTTTCCTTGATTGATGTTTTTGTCCCAAAAGGATTTTTCTCAAATAAGGTTTTTAATGAGGCAGCCCAATCTCAACTAATATGAAATCTTCAGAAGAGATTTAGGTATATATCTCGATATAGTGAGAAAATGAGATCGAAGCTGTTGATTGCATATAAGCACTGAATATAACATGATATTATATAATATCTAAATTTCATTCACGTGGAAATGAATGAAGCGTATCAACTAATGTATATGATACTTATATAAATTTTTGAAAGATTTTGAAATGCTTGAAGCATACTTGTATAAAATACGTGTTGCACTCTTTTTCCCTTGACTGATGTTTTATCCCACTGGGTTTTCCTAGCAAGGTTTTTAATGAGGCAACTTTAAAGGCGTATTCACATGAATAATGTACTCTTTTTCCTTCATTAGGGTTTTTCCCACTGGGTTTTTCCTAATAAGGTTTTAACGAGGCATATTCATGGTATATTGAGAACGATAGGAGAAATTGATACAGTGTATCTATTGGATCAAGTTATAATGGAGCTAATGCTTTAGATCCAAACGATGACGATATTGAAATCATTTACCAGAAGTAAAGATATCGCTTCTCAAGATATGAAATCGAATCTGAGCAAATTGCATTCTTTTCCTTCCATCAAGTTTTTCCCACCGGGTTTTCTTGACAAGATTTTAACGAGGCAAAGACGTGAATACTCATATGCCAATGATAGACATCGGGAGCAATGTTTTGATGAAGAAGATATAACCACTCCAAGCTATCCCGCAATCGGTTTGGAAGTTTTTTCCCACCTGCTTTTTCTCCAAACAGCCCGTAAGACATTTGTATTAATAAATATTCAAGAAGTGTTATGAATAATAATTGAAGAATAATTATTAGATGTTATGAATAATTGAGAATAATGTGGTGGTTATGAATTATGAGGAATAATTTGGTGGAGGAATAATTTGGTGGAAGAATAATTTGGTAAAAGATGTAATTATTATATGTGAATGACTATTATACCCTGATTTAAATTATGTAATTATTTATCGGCCATTCAAATTTTCCTATAAATAGCTCAGCTTATTAATGAAATTCATTCCTGAGAATTCCTTCGAATTCATTCTCTCTAAATTCTCTCTATTGTTTTTATACTTTTATAACAATAATGAACAATTGACATTATTTAAGGATTTATAAGAACGTGTAAACAATAATCTTCCTTTTTTGGTTCTTTCTTTCGTTCTGTTCACACGGTTTTGAGAATACATATGGCATCCTATATCATGATTTCTTTACTATAATAATAATGAACAATTAACAATATTTAAGGAAGTGAAAGAAATTGATGGGACACGTAATTGATGTACAATGATTAATAATTTGTAATGATGAACAACATTTAAGAATATAATACACGGTTTTGATATGGACAAGGATGATTGCATAGTAGTATAATATATATATATATATATATATATATATATATATATGTATTAATAAAACGAGCACATTTTCCCGCCACTTTTATCTATTTTTCTAAATTAAAAAATTAATTTTTAATTATAAAGAAATAGCTTTTACCGCTTTCTACATGTCTTTTCCAACTCGACTTTTTCACACAGATACATATATACACGCATCGGGTCCACCTATTTTTCTGAATTAAAAAAATCACACCATTAAAATAAGGCAATCCATGTGCAAGTTGGATCAACTCTAATATAATACATGCACATGGTATTTATATTAGAAAAAATGATCAGTAACAACCTATATATGTCTCCCCGTGCAACGCACGGGTAGAAACACTAGTAATAATAATAATAATAATAATAATTAACAAAAATAAACAATAATTAGCAATTAACAATTAACAATATTAACAATATTTAAGGAATCACAAAATTGATTATTGCATCAATCAATAATTCACAGATGTGATAATTACCAAACATGGATTTAAAATTCTTATAAATAGGCTTAACACACCATTGTACAACACACACGCCCATCTTCATTTCCAATAAAGCAATTTGCTTACTCCCTTCTTCCAACCCTACTTCTAATGGCTGCGAGGATGAGTATGTTTTCGCAAGTTCACAAAAATAGGGCAAATTGGGGATTTCGTGTTTTGATTGCACGTAAATGGACCGTACCTGCTCAAAAGGACAGAAATGGCAGCGTTGAATTGGTGTTCATTGATGAACATATAGTTTACAGAATTTTTTGTATAAAAAATTTGTTAGGCACATACCTTAACTAATAATTTTCTGATTATCTTCATCTTTGAAACCAGGGTGAGAGGATTCAAGCAACAATAAATAAGTACTTGATTGCTACATTTGATAAATAGATCGAAGAGTATTGTTCATATACAATGATGAATTTCAGCGTGGGTGAAAATAAATCTAGATACCCAATTACTCCATATGTGTACAGGCTTTACTTTATGAAGACTACAAAAATCTTCAGGGACGAGAGGGAGCTTCCACAAAATGTGTTTGTATTCAAAGCATTTGAATTGATTTTGGCGAATCCTGATGTCAGCGAATATGATCTGTTCGTTAAATTTTTTTTGAGTGTTTTTTGAAGTAATTTTGCACTTTCATATTTCTTCTATCTATGTATTTCTACACTATTTGTGTTTGTATCCTCAGATGTCATGGGAGAAGTAGTTGTGAAGGATAGGATGAGAGTTCACACGTTGGGAAGGGCTTCGAAGTCGATGGGCTTCGTGCTAGAGGATTTGCAGTAAGTATGCGAGATGAATCTTTTATGTCAAACAATAAATTGTAATTGTAATTTGTAATTATTGATAGTGATATATACATATATATATATATTTACAGGAAAACGAGAATTCGATGCACTGTTTGGGATTCATATGTTGATGAGTTAAGTGATTACCTGGACATCCCTACCAATGAACCACTAATTTTGGTGATGCAAATGTGCAAGGAAATATCCTTTCGAGGCACTCCCAGTCTATCAAATGCCTTTCAGGTGACAAAGTTGTTAATTAGTCCTGATATTGTGGAGGCAAATTAAACGAGTTCAAAGAAAGGTTAGTCAATGAAGGGCATCATTTCGTTTAATAATTCTAACATCACGGTACTATCATAACCCAATCGTTAATAATTTGTTATGTTGTTTGTTAATAGGTTAATGGAAGGACGAGATAATATGTCGCAAAGTATAAGTGACATGCCTTGATTGCGGTACTCGGCGTCTAATGACATCGAGAGTGGGGCCACCGAGGTGAAGAGGATTAAGGATCTCTTGGCCTTTGAAGAGGTAGAATAATAATTTAAAAACTTTATGCGAACATTATATACAAGCTTTTTTTTTGGTACAAACAAATAAACATTGTGACATTATTTTGATTGATCTGGAGATGAATGTTATTTACGCAAAGGTTGGAAGTTGTTTCATAGTGGCCACGATTGTCAAGGTTTTGACAAACATGGAATGGTGCTACCATAGTTGCAAAGGTTGTTCTAAGAAGCTAACAAAGACAGGTGATGGCTTTAATTGCTTGAATGAGAAATGTACCCAACGTGCCTTGGTTGGAGTTGCAAAGTATAGACTGATTGTTGAGGTGGTTGATGGAACTGGATGTACGTCCCTTTTGTTATGGGATAGGGAATGCCAATAGTTAGTAGGCAGGTCCGCAAATTCGTTGAGGGAAAGAGCTTCAACGGTAAGGTTTAGGAATTATATATATATATATATATAATTGAATCTGTGTCGTGCTTTCTACATTGAGATGATTGATGAATCTTTGCAAGTTTAACGGTTTATTTCATTATTATTTTATTGTTTAGAATGACAATTACAAAGGTGGATTGCCAAGCGAAGTAGCTGCAATTGTTGGCAGCACTTTGCATTTCAAGGTTATGGTGAAGGAGGAAAATCTCCTTGAAGATGATATATAAGATATATAGTGTGATGAGGATTTCAAATGATACAGGCTTGGTCGAGCAGTATAACACGTCTTATGTTGATGACGATGCTGGTGCACATGGGGTCTCATTTATGCAGCAAATTGATTTTGATAAAGATGTTGAAGGCATTGACTCCATGAAGACCCCATCTAAGAGATCTTCAGCAGAAGAAGATGAGAATGATGGTTCCTCTACTAAGTTGTCCACCACCAACAATGGAAAAAAAATTATTAAGTTTGAGAAGTAGATTGAGTTTTAAGGTTTTCGGTTCTTTTTGAGTCTATTTGTCAATTTCTCTTTCATTAATAAAAGTAATTAGCAATTTACTAATTACTCAGTTGGTGCAGTCCTATTAGGTTTGTGGAGTGTTTTGGTCTATGAGTGAAATTAAGGTCTTTTGTTGCCACTTAGTTATTTTTTGCAGTTGAGGTATCTTTTGTGCATTCGTTGTACGTTTGCACAAATTTATGAATAAATTATTTTTGGAATATTATTATTCAGTTCTATTCAGCAAATTTTCCTATCATATAGTCTAGTATCTCTGAAGAGATTAACTGGTGAACTTTTTTAATAGAAATAATATTACAATGAATGCATACCGTTTATATACAAGCAGAGGACAAGCAAATATGTGAAGATTAAAAAAAAAGAGTGAGAGAAAGATGTAGGGACATAGACAATATAAAACATGCTGACATTCAGAAGAAAACAAAAAAAAAAATTATAGGCACATAGAAATACAAAACATAACGTCTATGGTTATATATGATATACAATTTTGTAGGAACATACTAAAAAGAAAAAAAAATGCCTACGAGATAGAGATATTAAGAATATAAACATGTAGAAAATAAAGATACGGAATATAAAATCTTTATAGAAATCTTATTTTGTGGAAACTAAATTTTCATTGAAACAAATTTTTTTCGTGCAAGATATTGTATATCAATTTGCAACTATCGAAAATTATTGTCCAATTCAATGAAATTATATTCAAAAATAGGAAACAAAATTATTTTTGTTTATTTAATAAGAAAGCGGAACAAAATTATTTTTCTATTTAATAAAAAAATTAATAAATGAGTTGCTACAAAAAGAATTATTTGGTTTGGCGAATAACTCTAAAGATTTAGTTAAGGGTTCAAACGAAAGTGATTTCTATCAATAGAAATCAATTTTTTTCTATACAAAATTTCACGTCTGTCACCGTAATTGAAATGATTTAGGTCAACCAAATATTAAAATGAGCATAGTTGTAGTTAATTGTACTTCATAAAGCACGAATTTGAACTATTATGATTTTTTTTTAATTAAAATTCTATTGAAGTTTTTGTTTCCTTAAATTTTTTTTTTAAATTATAGATTGCTATAATTAACAAAATGATGGGATTTTGGTGAATAATTCTGCTCACGGAGGGGATTAGTAGAAAGTGGTTTCCATCATTAGGATTAAATCTTCTAATCTATTATCAATTTGAGGAATAATTCTATAATTAAACAAATTTCTATGATTGGAAAAGGGATCAATACGAGAGAAAGTGATACTAATCAAATTTTTATATGCCTTAATTATGATCTTCACAGCCTGTCTGTATGCAATTTCACCCTTGGTTTTCCAATACATAGACTAATACAAACCATTTCAAAGCTAGAAAGGAGCACTGTTAAATTTAAGTACAATTCCACATGGAAGACAAAGTACTAAGGGGTGCAAAGAGAAGGAAGGGCGAGACTTCTAGTCATCAAAGTATGTTTACATAGCAAGAAATAGAGATTTTGTAATATTACCAGTGTGATTTTGTGGTGTGGTTTTGATATATTTTCATACTTATGCAGCTGTGGGTTCATCATTAAACCTGCAAAATGGACCATGAGAGAGTGTTAGATTTGATGACATATCTTTCATCACTATTTATATCACCAGGGATCCGTATCATGTCACAACAGATGGTGTGGATTATTTTTTTCTCCTTTATTTTTTTTCCAATTTCTATCGGATCAAAGGACAAAAAATAAATATTAAGAAAAACATATAAAAATATTAGAATTATGGTGTATTTGCCACATAGTGCATATTTGAATTTTAGATTCTGCTATTATATGTAATAATGCATGTGGCGAGTCATTAGCAAACCTGCAAAGAGGCGCTGAACTGGTTGTTACGAGCATTCGAAACACGAGGGCACCTTTGAGTGACATAACTAATAGTACATGATGGCAAGTATGTGATTTAGGCAATAATTCTTTCTCACTATTATTCCTATATACACTGATGCAGTTGCTACAGTTAGATATGCAAGCACTGAGAATTTGGCTGGTGTTCACAAAAATTATTCACACGTAGCTCCTGGCAAATTCAACATGCAAAATGGGTGTCTTTCTACCCCAAAGTCACGTGCACCACAATTTGAAATCCCCACACAGTACACTTCAACAAAACTCCAACATAAACATTACTCGACAAAGTAATTAACATTCTGTGCAGGTTGTTTACATTTTACTTTCTTATTTATTCAGACATTACAAGCTAAATTTATGATATGTGTAGGAAACTCTGTAGAGCAATCATATTGACAAGCATCGAGATCAAGCATACAGAGACAGAGTAATAAGCATTTTCTATTGTCATTAAAACTTTGTGCTTCCCTAAATTTTTGTATTGTATTGTAGGCTCTGGTGTTGATAACAAATAAAATAAAACAAACATAATGCAATCAATGAAAAGAATATGATTAAGATACTTTTACCGCGTCAATGTCTTCTTTTTTGGGATTCTATACACTGTTGTTGTACTTAATACAAGTGGTGGGTCGCCGACAAATCTGCAAATCGGCGTTGAATGCTGTATTAGATCTCATGGGCCATCCCATACCAACATTCATAACAGTAGGGCACCACTCAGTGATAGAAAAAATGGTATAATTAGTATCTTTTGATTATAGATGGATGAAAATAGTTACATAGCAAATATGGCAGTAATGTAATAATTCTTACTCACTTTTACTAATATAAATACTGATGCAGTGGCCACTGTCAGTTATGCAAGCAATGAGCAGTTAGCTGGTGTTCGTAAAAATTATACAAGTTTAACTCCTGGCAAATTCAGCATCAGGAATAGGTGTCTATCTATACCAACTTCGAGTGAACCACAAGCTAAAATCATCTCGTAGCATTCACGTCAATAGTACTCAAAAGCAAACACAACGCAACAAAGTAATTAACATTCTCAGTAGGTCGCTTAATTGTTGTCTCCCTATTTGTTCAAGTAATCTCAGGAAATTTTGTGTTAGCTGTAGGGAACAGCGTGGGACAATTATATCAACAAGCATCAAATACAGGCATACAATCACTATGTAATGAGCCTATTCCACTATACTTTTACTTTTTGGTTTATTGAAATTTAGGTAATGTATAGTACTAATTCTGGTGTTATCATAGGTGATGGTGCAAATGTCTCCGAAACATCTCAAAAAGGTATAAGATTAAGCCATCATTTTATATTATGGGCTTGTTCTATACACAATATTCTTCCACTAACTCCCGCTAACTTTTTCTCACTCATCATTTTCAACCACTTAGACAATTATTTTATATTTTTAATATATTTTCCATAATTTTCGACCACACATCTAACACGTTGTTCAAGTAAATCTACATAACATTTCCTAACTCATGCATAGAACAAGGCCTATGTCTTTCTAATTGTTTTAAACACTTTCTTCAAAACGTGTTTGACGGCCCACCAATTCAACAAAAACTTTTAGGCTTATGATTTGAAAATTAAAAAGTCATTTTTATTAAATCATATATCATACCAATAATAAAAAACAAAAATGTGTAAAGATATTACCACAATAAAATCAAGAATCAGACAACAATACAAATCATGACTGATAATAAAAAAATATATAAATTATACGTGATAAATTTGAAAACAAAGACAAATGTAAGAGGTAAAATATCAGTAATCAAACACAGACCTCCTGTATGCGAGTCCCCTACTCAAATCTCTTCCACCAACAGAAATGCCAAGTTTCCCTCTGCTATCATCGACTCTTTTATGAGATTTTCCTCGCTTCTATCAGATTCAACAATCCCCAAAAACTAAAAATCCCCAAAAGCTTTTTGGCAAAATCGAAACACTAGAGGTCAATAAACGGAAAAAAATGGTGTTGCACAAGCATAAATTTTTGAGATATTCCTCTCTTCTACCAGCAGAAATGATGTTGATTTTTGAGAACTTAGGAGCAATTGAGTCTAGGTATCGGATTTTAGGGTGATTCGAATTTGGGAATTGGGGAAAGAGAAGCCTGGAAGGGAAGAAGAGAGTGAGAGTCTGAGAGTTTACTCGGGGTGTTGCTTCTTGCTTTTTCTGCTGGGATTAAATTTTTTCTATTTTTTAATATATAACCGGGTAGAAATGGTTTTTTAATATATATCGGATTTTTTCTATTGCATGACTTTTGACTTTTGTGGCTGAAATGTTGTGCAATTTAGGGTGATATGATTCGTCTTTACCACTTTTTTTATTTTCTATTCTAATCCTTTTTTTTCAATTTTTTTTTATTTTTGTCAAAGTAATTAGATCTATATATTTTGTAAGACCTATATATACTACACAAATCTCTATAATTTAACTCCACTCATTCTCTCCACTCTTTTACATAAAAATCCATAAAAAATTATTAAAAAATTCAATTCTATAAAATGAATTACAATGATGTAATAATTTAACTTCTTATATTATTATTATTTTAATAATAACTTACCAATCTTTATATATATATATATATATATGTGTGTGTGTATGTGTGTGTTGGATGGCCAAATAATTGTCTTTTTTTATTTCCTACATGTTTTTTTAGAAGAAAATTTCCTACATGTTTATGGTTTTTAATTAATTGCATTGACCAAAGAAAATTTAGTTTTTTAATTAATACAAGAAAATTTTGTTTTTTAATTAATACATGATCTAATACGTTGGAAAAAATTCCTATTAAAAACAAAAAAAAACATTGAAAAAATTTCATGTTGTGGTCAATGTGAAACGGTACATACATTGTCCCAAAATGTGATTATTATTATTATTATTATTATTATTATTATTATTATTATTATTATTATTATTATTATTATTATTATTATTATTATTATTATTATTATTATTCTTCTTCTTCTTCTTCTTCTTCTTCTTCTTCTTCTTCTTCTTCTTCTTCTATAGATATCGATATGTTACAAAGTAATTTACTTATTTACTTATAGTATAATAATTCAATGGTGGTATACTAATGGGACCAATTAATCACGAATATGGTTGTGGTAAAATCTGATTTATTTACAGTATAGTGAAATGGTATTTTATTTTTTGTTCTAAAATTAATTTTTGTTTTCATTTACTATTGGCATTAAGAAATCAAATATTTATACCACTGTTCAAATGTTTACCTTAATTGTTGTGTGTATATATCGCCTCAAAAGAACAATAAAATAAAATAAAAATTGTTGTGTATATATTAAAGTTAATTCTACAGTGTTGGCGGACTTTGTTTTTTAAAAATATATTTAATTGATCAAAGCAATCATGACGTTCTCTGTTTTACAACTTATAGGGACATAGGTGACGCAGATCACATTTGCGCATTGTGGAGCTTATTTCTGGTATGAGGAGAGAATATAAAAACACAACAACACTGAAAAACCAATATACTCACATTGCTGCATGCAAGGAAAAGTTCAACTACCTCCTTTACAGTCTTCTCTGAAGGTGCTTATTGATTTGCTATACAATCGTGATGAACGAAGCAAGCATTTTCTTGATAGCATCTGTTCGTACAACACAATGTTCTCATTTACATCATTGGGAGGGACAATTGATTCAAGTAAGAACATTGGAAGATCTCTCCCCGTTTTTAGATTGCACGGTCAAAACTATCATAGAAATGGAAGCTTATTGCCGAGTCCAGGAAATGAACTGCAGTTTGCACAGTTATACATATATGAAACAGAACACGAAGTTGCTAACCGATTGCATGCCATCCAGTTCGTACTTTCAACTAAGAAACCTATAAAACCATGATTTCCTAATATCAAATACATGTTTGTGTACGACGATTACTAATTATGATGGCATTGTCTATTTTTTATCATTTTGTTTTGTGGTAGAGGAAATTCAGGAGGACACAACCATGGCGAAAAAAATATGTTGGATGAACACAACAAACTAGTCCAAGGGTTCAGAATGCACAAAGACTGTTTCTTGCAATCAGATTCTGGAAATGTGAGACTTAGGTTACTTGGGAAACATAGAAGAGATGAGAGAGTATACAATCTCCCTACAGCATCTGAGGTTGCAGCATTGTTAGTCGGTGATTTTGAAACAAACCCCGGCAGCAGAGATATTGTTGTTGAAACACGATATGGTAACTTGAAATAAACAGACGAATTAAATCCATCGTACCTTGCATTGTAGTATTCGTTGCTCTTTGTTTACTGTCAAGATGGATTCAGGGAGGGCATTCTTATGAGAGACAGAGATTCAAGTTCAAGTTCCTCAAAAGGTAGGAACACACTGAGTATACAGGGGTATTTTGCATATATTTTACACGAAAGAACCCGTGATTCTCCGAACATTTTGAATTCGAAGAGAACAGTTTTGGGTGGATATTTACACAATGGTTGAGAATGCACATTTAACTTATATACGTACGCATCATAAGTAGTTGGTGTGACAAGTATTGTGACTTATATGAGGCAATGTCTAAGGGTAAAACAGATCCCGCAACACGAGGAAACAGGATAGTTGTACCATCGAGTTTTACTGGTGGTCCTAGGTATATGACTCAAAACTATCAAGATGCGATGGCCATATGTAAATGGGTTGGATATCCTAGCCTATTCATTACATTCACATGCAACCCGAAGTGGCCTAAGATAGTTCATTTTCTGGAACCAAGAAGACTTAATGCAGAGGATCGGCCAAACATATTGTCCAGAGTTTTCAAGATGAAACTAGATATGTTGATGAAAGATTTAAAACATAACAAAGTTTTCGGTGATGTGGTTGCATGTAATGTGTTAATCAATTACTCTACATTTTTCTTTTTAAATTTTCGGTACATGTGTATAGAAATTTGGTGGTGTTACCTCATATTTTTGTTCTCATCATTTCATTTTATTTTAATGTTCTTTTTCAGCTATGTACACCATTGTATTTCAAAAATGTGGGTTGCCACACACGCATATACTCTCCTCTCTGTCTCCCGATAGTAGGCACTTAGTGGAGCGCAAAATTGATGACATAATATTGGTTGAGATCACAAATATGTCAACTGATCTAGAATCTTACAATGCTATCAGTGACTATATGATACAAGGTCCGTGTGGCGCGCTAAGAAAAGAATCAACGTGTTTGGAAAACAATCACTGTACTAAGCGTTTCCCGAAAAAGTTTGTTGAGACCACTACATTTGATGAAGAAGGCTATCAAGTGTATAGAAGGAGAGAAAATGGTAAGATAGTTCGAAAAAATTGTGTCGACCTTGACAACAGATTTGTTGTTCCGCACAACTGTTATCTTTTGTTGACGTATGGGGCTCACATCAATGTTGAGTGGTGCAATCAATCTCGATCTATTAAGTAACTTTTCAAATATGTCAATAAGGGGCATGATCGTATTATAGTTGCTTTCTACCAAAGTGTCACTGATGATCCTAATAATAAAAAAGGGTAGATGAGATAGCAAGGTACTACGATTGTAGATACATCTCCCCTCATTAAGCAGCGTGGAGATTGTATGGTTATGACATCCATGACAAAGAACCGGTCATTCAACGTTTGTCAGTCCACCTCCCAGATGAATAGGGTGTGACATTTACAGATAATGACGCGATAGGATATGTAATGAAACGCCCAACTATTAAGGAGAGTCAATTTACAACATGGATGGCTGCAAATAAGAAATACAAAGACACGAGAAAATACACATATGCTGAGTTTGTAAGGCATTATGTTTGGAAAAGTGAGGAAAGAGAATGGAAGGCTAGACGATGTGGGGTGACAATCGGTCGAGTAGGTTATGTCGCACCAAGGCTTGGGGAATTCTACTACATGCAAATGTTGGTTAACACTGTTCAAGGTCCACAGAGTTATGAGGAAATTAGATGGGTTAATGGTGTGCAACATGATTTATATCGAGATGCTTGCTATGCGCTTGGGTTATTGGATGATGATAAAGAGTACATTGATGGCATAGTGGAAGCCAATTTTTGGGGTCGGATTATTTGCTAAGGAATCTTTTTGCAACTTTGTTGATGTCGGATAGTTTATCTAGGCCAGAATTTGTTTGGAAAAAATGTTGGGAATATCTTTCTGATGGCATATTAGAAAGATGTAAACGTATCTTGGGTCATAAAGATAAGTCTTAATTAATAGCATATATTTTATAATGCATTTCATCTTTTTTTTAGATTATCATTCAACAATATTAAATGACTGTTCAACATTGTGGGTTATGAAATGATCAAAATTAACCATTAATGTAATTTCACGTGTTATAAGAAAGAGGTATTGCAAATTTGTTTAATTTAAAACAGTAGAGAGCTTGGATTAATAGCTTTTTGATTTATTTTTTGTTATTACAAGGTTTTCAAATGAATGTTGGGGATCTGAAAAACTATACACTTTTGGAGATTGAAAAGATTTTGCGTGGTAGGGGACGAAGCCTCCGTGATTGTGGATCTATGCCATATCCTAATGACGTTGTTGCTTACCTTTTTGAGAATAGACTTATAGCCGATGAGCTTCAATACAAAGCAATAGAATTAGCTGCCGGGCATACCAAATGTCTCAGCATGCTGAATGATGATTAGAGAAATGCATATCAAACAGTCATGGAAGCCGTTATTTGAGGTAAAGGTGGTGTTTTCTTTTTGTACGGAAGTGGCGGAACAGGAAAAACGTTTATATGGAAAACTCTTTCAGCGGCATTGCGCTTAAAGGGAGATATAGTCCTTAATGTTGCATCAAGTAGCATAACAT
The DNA here is from genome assembly GCA_018223645.1 of Jasminum sambac. Lineage (NCBI taxonomy): Eukaryota > Viridiplantae > Streptophyta > Magnoliopsida > Lamiales > Oleaceae > Jasminum > Jasminum sambac. The sequence continues at coordinate 8,602,336 of CP073644.1, read as the reverse complement.
CGCTCCTATTACTAGGTGGTAGAACGACTCATTCTAGATTTGCAATTCCTCTAAATGCCACAGAAGAGTCGATGTGTAACGTTAAACAAGGAAGTCCACTAGCACAATTGATTATAAGAGCAAAACTCTTGATATGGGACAAAGCTCCGATGATGCACCGATATTGCTTTGAAGCATTGGATAAAAGCATGAGAGACATTTTGAGGTTCAATAATCCAATGAGTTCAGAATATCCATTTGGGGGCAAGATAGTTGTGCTTGGTGGAGATTTTAGACAAATTCTACCGGTCATCCCAAATGGCAAAAGGCCAGACATTGTGCATGCCACCATCAATTCATCGTATTCATGGAACTACTATAAAGTATTGAGGCCGATAAGGAATATGAGGTTTCAAAATACGAACAACGAAAATGTTGATGAATTGAAAACATTTTAATAATGGATGATTAGGATTGGAGATGGTGTAGAAGGTGGATAAAATGATGGTGCGGCCACAATAAAGTTGCTGGATGATATCTTACTAAGGCCTTCGGATGATTTAGTCAAGTCAATTGTTGATAGCACGTACCCACAGCTGCGAAATACTGTTGATGATATGCCTCTTTTGCAAGGGAGAGCAGTGTTTAGCACCAACGCTTGATGTTGTTGAATTTGTCAACAAATATATGGTCTCTAACTCTCTATGAATAATTTGGAAGGGAAAACTCATCTCAATTCGGACATACCACGCAGGTCAGACAAAAATGTTGATCTATTGAGTGATATTCATTCTACTGAGTTTTTGAACAGCATAAAGTGTTCTGGTGTCCCTAATCATGAATTGAAGTTGAAGGTTGGCGTACCAGTGATGTTGTTAAGGAACATTGATCATGTAGCCGGGTTGTGCAATGGAACAAGATTAATCATTATAAAATTGGGAAATCATGTGTTGGAGGCAAAAATCCTATCTGGATGTCATGTTGGCGACAAGGTTTTCATTCCCAGGATGTCTCTAACTCCATCAGATCCAAGGCTCCCTTTCAAGTTCACTAGAAGGCAATTCCCATTGATCATTTCATACGATATGACCATCAATAAAAGTCAAGGACAATCCCTTTCCAGTGTGGGTCTTTTCCTACCAAAACTGGTTTTTAGTCACGGTCAATTGTACATTGCAATTTCTAGAGTCACGAGTCCAAGCGATTTGAAGATTCTTATTTGTGACGAAGAATGCAAGGCAACTAACTCAACAACGAATGTTGTGCTTAAAGAGGTGTTCTGCGATTTGTAGTCACTAGAGTTGAATTTCAATTTGTGAATTGCAATTTTTAAATTGCATTTTTTCTTATGCACGCTTTATCAATTTTTTAAATAATACCAGTTTCTATTACCATTTATTTTTTGTCGTCATCCGTGCATTGCACGGGTACAAAACTGGTTATTATAAAAAAGATAACTTGGTAACTACGAATTTAATTTAATACTAATCATATGATAATTCATACTTGTTGATTAACATCATACATTTGAATTTTCAAATGGTGCAAAAACTACTACACGTTTACACTGAGAAACCAACATGTTTAATTTAATTTTCAAAATTCAAATCACATAACCAAGATAAAGATATACACAATTTAGATTTTATATTTGATCTTGTATACAAATTTAAATTGGATAAAGATATAGACTATTGTGATAAGGAAAAAAAGGAATATCTAATCACATCAGATTTCTATATCATAAATAAACAAAAGAGTGTATATGGACCGAATTAAAGTGGGTATCTAATCAATAATTAATTAATTATGAGGAAATAAATTTATGGTAAAAGAGACAGGTTTAGGCGGGGAAAATGGGGGAAGTGACTTCTCTTTTACTATATTTAATTTAATATATTATAATTTATATATATTCCAATTAAGATGTAGATCTACAATATAAATATTTACTATTTTATCTTGATTTCGAATTCAAATGTTAAACAAACTTCATCTATTTTATATATTTGCATCAGATTATATATCTATTATCTATTTATTGTACTTTTTTTATTTCCCAGTTTTTTCTTTTCTTTTTCGAGCATAAGCTTATAGAGGAAATATGGCCATTATTATATTTTTAAAAAAATCTTGTTGGAAAGTTGGGTTTTATTGGCCACCATTTTAAAAATATTGTAACTAAATTTTTTATTGGTTCTTAAATTATGAATTTAAAATATTTATTGACATTTATTTTTTATCTCTCAGATTCTCTTAGATAATATTTGATTTTCAAAACTATTTTTTATTTTTTATTTCTCATAAGATTACACAACCTTTGTAGGTTATATGACATTTTATTAAAATGTCCTATTAAATTTGGTAACTGATATTTTTATCTTTTATCGTGATGAACTACGTCCCAAGTGATTGAGATTTATATTGATTTATATTATCTATTATCTATTTGTGGTATTTTTTTATTTTTATTTCTCACCTTTTATTCTTTTTCTATATATATTTTTGAATGAACTTATCTATAAAATTGGCTAACTATTATCGTATTAAAAAAAAGGAAAATATGATTTTAATGGTCACCATTTTAGAAATAAGCTAATTAAATTATTTATTCATTCGAAATTATGGATGTAAAATATTTATTGGTGTTTATTTTTATTTTTAATCTCTTTGATTCTCTTAGATAAAATTTGATTTTGAAAATAAGTTTTATTCTTTGATTTGTTAGAAAATTACAAGACCTTTGTAAATTACACAATCTTTTCTTAAAATGTTCTTTTAAATTTAGTAATTAATTTTTTTTATCTTTATTAAAACAACCCACATCCCAAGTGATAGAGATTTATGCTATTTTCCTGTTTACCAATAAAAATCCATCAATTATTATTATTCTAGTAGTTTGTATTCTATTTAGTTATACTGTTTCCGAGGTATTCTTCATTTACAAGTTTATTTTAAATAATAATCCATTAATTTCAAATTCGTATCGCTGTAGATTTTCATAAATCTCTTAGAAATTGATATACATCTTAATAGATTGATTGTTTCTGATGTTTTTATTTTCTCTTAAATATTATTTTTATTTAAGAAGGGTGAAAGAATTGATGAATATATATGTTGATTTGGACTTTAAAACGTTTAATCTATGAAAGAGTATTATATTTCTCTCAACATTTTTGTGGTTGGTGACAATGAATAAAGTATGAGGTCAAAAGTCACTTATATAAGATTAATTTTATATTTTGATATATTTGATGAAAGTTTTTCTTTGGAAATATGCGAAGAGGAGACATTGATCTCGATAGAAAATGTGTCAAAACGTGTTTAAAGAGATTGTATAATAGAACTTGCAATTTCATTTCCATTTTCATCATTTTCTTAATGATATCAAATAATTTAGAAAAATAGTTATACATTTAATCTATTTTTCAAAAACACCATAGGGGTTTCAACGTGGGTTTTACACATCCATCTACATCCTGTGGGGGATTTGGATGCCCCTACCTTTTTGTTGAAAGGCAAAAAATTATTGCAAGCAAGGGAATAAGCCAAGACCTCCTAAGAAAGCATACATCGTGCTTGAAGCAAAGCATGTAAGGAGCAACCTAGACTAGGAAAGCAAAAGAGTGAATAAATAGAACAAATGAAAAGTGTTGCAAAACATCTAAAAAAATTATCCAAATGTAACATATGGGACTTGATCTTTATCCATTGCAATGATCCTCTTAAGTGTACTTGGAATAGCTGAAGGACAGAAAACTTGCAACCGAGAAACTCTATGTCCAGTGTTTGCTAGGAAATCCGCAGCTTTGTTACCTTCTCTACGGATATGATAGATAGCGACTTTGTGCTGTCTGGTGTATTCAAGAATTTCGACAACAAAATAAGATATTTTCTAAGAGCCAAAATGCTGATTTTTAAGGAGAGAATAGGTAGCCATAGGATCCATTTCAATCCAAATGTTGTGGAGGCCATTTTCCTTGAAAATGACTATAGCTGTATAGATGGTTTTTATTTTAGCAAAGAGCACACAAAAGCCTCATAACAATACGGTTTAGGGAACTAAAGAATAATTATGCCACTGTGGTCTCTAAAGCTGCCACCTCCTGCTAAATAACCCCTGAAAAGTGTGCATTTTACACACTTATTTATATCTCTAAAGGGGTAATTTGTCATTAGATTGAGGGGATTCCTACTAAATGATATGTATATATTTTGTTTCCAGGTATAATCCTCAATGTGGTGGAGAACAAATAAAATAGGAACAAAAAGGACCAAAAGCGTCAAATTTCCTAAAATTCGGAGACCAAATGTAACTCTCCAAAAGATGAAGGACTTTGGATGCAATTATTTTGGTACCTTTTTGAAAGAAAAGTCAAAAGTCAAGGACCAAATTGCAAGATTTGAAAGATGGATTACCTCTGGTGCAATTTCTACAAAGAAAAGTAGCAAAAACCTTCAGAGTGGGACTTATGGCTATACGTCTCCATACGATGGCATGGCTGGTGCCATGTGATCGCATGGCTAGTTCCATATGATCGCATGGTAGTAACCAATAGCTTCGGCTTTTTCCTTTTTTCCTTTTCTTGCCTCAAAATGGAGGGGGTTTTGGTCAATTGTTGGACATGAATTAGGGTATACATCCTACATCTTTAAATCCCCAATTGTTCTTGTTCTTAGTTTTAGTTTAGCTTAGGTTTTCTTTCCTTGTTTTCTTCTATTTTCTCTTTTTCTTTCTTCTTTTCCTTTCTCTTTTTCTTTCTTTCTTCTTTTCTTTTCTTTCTTTCCTCTTTTAGTTTAGTTTAGTTTTGGGGCTTGATTTGGGTATAATCCTTAGAGTAGAAGACAAAGAATTCAAGAGGTGAAGATGGTAGAGAAGGAATAATCAAGAAGTAGCACTTCAAAATGGAGAAATCTTAGCTTTGTCCTTGAACTTTTCCATTAATTCTTCGATTTATGCTTTGTATGTATACATATCTATGGGTTTCTTCAGTATGAGCTAGATTTGTATAAGTTAGGATGATTGATAGATCTTAACCTAAGTTGATTTATATGTTTATGGAATTGAATTGTCTGTTCATTTCATGTGTATTTTGTTGGAAATTTATTTCCAATAATAATTTATGGGCAGTGTATTAATATTAATTATATCAGTTATTCAATTTAAATAGGTTAAAATAAGTGGTCTAATTAAGAAAAGCATATAGTCGAATAAGTAGAGACCAATAAGGGTCTGGTTAAGTCTTTATGGGAGATTCCAATAGTCCCTATATATAGACACCTCTGGTCATGGTCCCCAATATACCAAATCGCATATAGTTTCTCTTCTCCCCATGTAGAAGGAAACCTCGGGTCCCATATTCGGAATAAGGAGATTTGGTTGAGGAAGACCATTGCACCACTATCTAATTCTGTTTTGCAGTCGTTCTAACCAAGATTTCCGCATTAAGTTTGATGATTGCCACTACAGATCTTAGTATCTTTTACAATTATTAATCTCAATAATTTAACACGATGATGATCTTGGGTGATTTAATTACATGTGTAATTAAATATTAAAGATTATTCTAACATATTTGTTATTGAGCTTGATTATATTTGTTTGCTAGATCACATTTATTTACTTGATCACCAAATGAATGTTTTGTAATTTGCATAATTGCTCGAGAGAAATTTATGCATTTTAGACCATATAACAAATTCCTAGGTTCCTGCAAGGGATAGAGATATACCCCTAACCCTAGATGACCCATTGAGCTATTCTCATCAAGACTAATGCAATTGGTTGGTTTCCAATCGATATAGAGATATGATAGGTTGAATCAATTGATTAGGGCCAATTTGATGCTCGAGGGAGGTAATTGCCTAAATTAGGAGAATCGAGTCTAACATAGAAGATGAGTGATATGTAATGTTTAAATTATGAATTGATTAGGATATGGTTAAGTGAAATCATAAATCTCAACTATTTATTAATCCAAGTTCATCCTCATTCATTCCCATTTTATGTGCTTTTTTAGTTTAGTTCACCCCCATTCTACCCGTTTAATTGTATGTATTTCATTTTTCGAATTTGAATTTATACTATAATTAGTAATTCAATTACAAATACCAATCCTCGTAGGTATGATAACCTAGACTAACAAAGTCCACTTTATTACTTGCTACGACATGTGCACTTGCGATAATTTTACGTGCATTTGGAACATAACGACCCTCTTTTAAACCTCCCATCAGTATTGATTTTGACAGTAAGGTGACATGGCATTTTCCAAGAATAAGTTGTGGAGGGGAGAGGACAAGTTCCCTAGGGATAATATTAGAGTTGAGCAACAGTTGCAGTAGCCCGTCAATGCCTTTAATAACTCTATGAGAGCTTATACTTTGATTATTGTACTTAGCTCTATTCCTTTCAATCCAAATATACCAGAGAGTAAAAAGAAACATAGCACCACCATTTTATTTGAAAATAATGTAAAGACCAATGAAAACATAAATTCAAATGGTGGTTATATTGTGTAAGAGGGATGCCAAATTTGTTATGGAAATGCTTCCATACCTATTGAGCAAATTATCTTTTTTTCACACAGTTATCTATAGTAATCCAGTTGTCCCGAAGCTTCCAAATGAAGAATGAGATCTTTAGAGGAACAAGGTTACTCCATATCAGTTTATAAGACGACTATTTATTTGCTTTTCATCGAATAATTTCAAAGAAAAAAGAAGTAGAAAAGTCTTCAAATGCATTAGCACTCCATATAATCTGATCATTAGATAAGAGGATGGGAACAACTTGAATTTCTGAGACCAAATTAGAAGGGAAGGTAAAACAGCACAAAGTTTATTAAGATTCCATGCATTATTAGCTCTAAAAGCATCAATAGAGACATTATTCAAATCTAAATGTTCAGTATTGAGAAGTGTAATTTATGCACTTATTTATGTCTCTTAAACTATGTGTTTCTCGTGGTTTTTATTTAATTTCATGTTTAATTTAGTGTAATTTATTTCTATTTCAAGGTAAAACCGGAACTTGAAGAAAATATTATAATTTTGGGCTAAAAAGGACACAAATCAAAGTTTGAAGGACGCAATTGGAAGAAATAAAAGTGAGAAGGTGAAGAGAAATCAAATGGGAGCCAAGTTGAAGAAATCAAAAGTTTGTGGACTTAATTGATCAAATTTAGAAGTTGAGGACTTGCTCAGCAATTAAATTTTGAGGACTAAAATGGAATCGAGCAAAAGTTGAAACAAGTAGAACCATGTGGTCGCATGCCTTTGCAAATTTGTAACCATGCGACCGCAGGCGCGGTAGCATGGTTATATCGGACAAATGTTCGAAACTTTCCAAGCCAAATTGGACTCCAATTCTTGGGCTTTCTTGCTTTTTTTAAAGAATGATTTCGACCTAAAAATTGAAAGAAATGCCAGAGAACAGAGAGACCACGACATTGAGAGCAAAAATCGGGAAATTCTTGGAGAATTGAGGAGGAAGTTCATCTTTGAAGATTCAAATTAACTCTTCAAGTTCTACCAGGTTATGGACTCCTTTTATTGTTTTTGTTATTTCTTTTACAACATGTTAGGCTAGATTTTCAGTAGCATTAAAGGTAGATGAAACTTTTCGGTTGATTGTTGTTTTTGGATTATTAGATTGACGTTAAGACATGGATTTGCTATTGAATTTTTAATATTGATTTATTCATTCATAATTGCTTCATCACCAGTTATTGAATACTTGTGGCTTGTTCTGTAAGTCGAGAAATCCTTGACAAGTTAGACCAATATATTAGAAATCATAGGGTCAAATCAGGGACGAGAGTACCCCGGTGCTTTGTGTTACATTCTCACATTTTCTTAATGCTTTTTAATGCATTTGTGTGTGCTGATAATCATTATAGAGATATAGGTGGGTTGCACGCATGAGTAGGTTGAGCTCTACTCGAGAGAGATTGCTCGATAAAATTGGAAAACGGCATTCAAAAGTAAATTGTGTCGTTAATTTGATAATCCGAACAATAATTAGAAGAAAAGTGGATTCGAAGCCTTGATGCTCTTCTTTCTCACTATATGTAAAATCAACCTCTGCTATCATGTTTAGTTCACTTTAATTTTCTAATTATCGCTTTTTATAATTTTAGCTTATTTTAATTGTTAATTTCATTTTAGTATAAAAATTTCATATTTGATTAGTTTTGGTTAAGGCTAATAGGAATTAAACGAATTTACTATCAGTCCTCGTGGGTTCGATACTCTAATTTCCATTATATTACTTGTTGACGACCCATGGCACTTCGGTGTGGATTCTATCGCAACAAGTATGGTTGTAGAAAGGACCAGATGGGTTCCATTTATCAAACCAGAAAGACTTTTTACCATAGCCAACTCGCCAAGTAATATGGGGCTTTGTAATGGAGCGAGCTTTTAGTAGTCTTTCCAAATGGTTGAATCTTTGTGCCTCTGGGGAACAATTACTGGATGATTGTTTTTGCAATATATGCAATTCATTACTTTACTCCATATAGATTTTTGGGATTGAAATATCCACTACAATTTACAATCAAAGCCCAAATATCACTGAAATTTTTGCAATCAATGCCTCTCTCTTGATATGGGTAACAAAGTCTTTGCCATGAAGCCCAATGTATTCTTCTCCCATGCTCAGAGTCTTCCCATAAAAATTATTTAGTTGTCCTGTGGAGAATTTGAATGGTACCTTTGGGAGGGTCCACAACTCGAAGGAGGTAGAGAGGAATTGAGAAGAGCGAGCTTACCTCCAGTTGTTGACAATTTGGCTTCCCAATTATTAATCTTGTAAGAGATGGTTTGGACTAGATCATCAAATAATAAAATATTTTTTCTTTCCAAAGTAAAGAGGTATCTCCAAGTATTTGATAGGAAGTTTATCTTGAGACAATCCAGTAATAGATTTCACAACATCAATATTATACTTAGCACTCATGATAAACGAACTCTTTTGTGTGTTTATAAGCTGACTTGAGGACTTAGCATATAAATCTAGAAATTGTTTAATTCTCTTAATAGAAAGCTGCTAAGCATTAGTAAATATTATCGCATCATCAGGAAATCTAAGATGAGATACAGGAATCCTACCACCATAGGAATAAAGTAGTGAGTGATGAGTATTGAACAAAGAATTAAGGCTATGAGATAAAGATTTAGCCATAATAATAAAAAGTACAAGGGATAGAGAGTCTCATTGCTTGAGGTCTCGACCAGACTAAAAATCCTTGCTAGTTGCCCATTGATAAAAATAGAGAAAAAAAGCTACTGATGCATCGATGAATTTTATCAATCCACACAGAGTTAAATCCAAATTTATCCAACACCATTAATAGAAATCTCTACGAAAGTCGATCATAAGTTGATAAATGCAAATTATGCATTTATTTAGGTCTTTTAAACTATGTATTTATCTCGGTTTTTAGTTAATTTCATGTAATTTGTTTTTATTTCAGTTTAAAACCTAAAATTGAAGAAACGATTGCAGTTTTGGGCTAAAAGGGACACAATTCAAAGTTTGAAGGACTCAATTGGAATAGATAAAAGTTGGGGAGGCAAAGAGAAATCAAATTGGACTAAAATGAAGAAATTGGAAAGTTTTCAGCCTCAATTGATTGAATTTAGAAGTCGAGGATCTGTTGCAATTAAGCGATGAGGATTGAATTGCACATTCTGAAAGTCAACTCCATGCTATCATATGGAATGATGCGCAAAATCACGTGAACTGATGCCGTGATTGGAGCCTTGAACCATGTGACTGCACAAGTGACCCCATGTGATCGTATGGTTTTGTCGTGCAGAAATTCTAAATTTTTGGAAAGTTTTTGTTTCCTTATTTCTTTAGGACTCGTCTAGGGCTTATAAAAGACATAACTTGCGGACCTTTTTAGGGACTTTTACACCACGAAATTCAAAGAAAAAACTTGGGGAATTCTTGGAGAGTTAAGGAGGAAGTTCATCTTTGAAGATTCAAATTAACTCTTCAAACTCTACTCGAGCTATAGCTTTCTTTTATTGTTTTTGTTCTATTTTTTATAGCATGTTGGGCTAGATTTTCAGCAGCATTAAGCCAAGATGAAACTTTTCAATTGATTATTGTTTTCAGATTATTGAATTGACGTTAAGAGGTATATTTGCGGTTGAGTTTTTAATATTGATTTGCTTTGTTCGTAATAATTCTTGATCACTAATTTTATGAAATTTGTGGTTCGTTTTGTGTATTGAAAAATCCTAAACAAGCTAGACGTATATTAAAAATCGTAAAGTCTGATTAGGGATAGAGATATACCCATTTGGTTTACGTGATATCCAAATGTTTTAATGTATTTGTGTGTGTTGATAATTACCATAGAGATATAGATGATTTGCACGCATGAATAGCTTGAACTTTACTCGAGAGAGATTGCTTGATAAAACTGGAAAATGATCTTCAAAAGTAAATTGTATTGTCAATTTGATAATCTGGACAATAATTATAAGAAACGTGGATTCGAACCCTTGGTACTTGTCTTTTTTTATTATATTTCATAAAATCAACTTTTTCTATTCTTTTGATCTCGCTTTAATTTTGCAATTCTTGCTCTTTATAATTCTAGCTCATTTTAATTGTTAATTTAGTTTGAGTATAAAAATCCCATCTTTTTTTAGTTTCGTTAAGGCTAGTATGAATTAAATGAATTTACTTTCAATCCTCGTAGGTTCGACACTTTACTTACCATTATATTACTTCTTAACAATCCGTCCACTTGTGGAATAAAAACCAACAACATCAGCCTTAGCCACGTCAAATTTCAAAATAAAGTTGCCACCTCTGACTTTTTTATAGATTTGAGTAACAAGTTCTTGGCCTAAAAGGATGTTGTCCGTTATACTGTGACCAGGAGTGAAACCATTCTAATACTCTAAAATAATCAATGGAAGGATAGAAACATGCCTAGAATTCAATACCTTCAAAATGATCTTATTAATATGTAACAAAGGATGACAGGTCTATATATAGTCCTTCCAAGTTTTAGGCTCCGTAACTTTAGGAATAAGGACTATAGACGTAGCTATAATACTAGGAGGTAAGGATATGCCATTAAAGAAGAATTTAATCTACTTTGAGATTTGTGACATTGTCTTTGAATAGAATAATATGAAATGCTAGAGTACAACTTGGAAGTACAACAATACGAAGATCAAGATGTCAAGATTACAAACCATAAGTACAACCTAAACTTTATATAAAAAAAACTAAAGCTACAGATGTTAGGTATAAAATTTTCCAATGACAAAATCTTCGTAATATGTTTGGACCCTTAATTAAAATTTGTTATTTTATATGCCAATTTTATTAACTATATTTTTTATATATTATTTTTGTTTACTTTTGCATTTAATTTAATTTTGCAACTAATAAAATTTTACAAATTCTGATGAAAATTACAATCACGAATAAAACTTCCCTGCAATGCACAGACAAAAATATGGATAGAATTTCAAATATTTCAAAACATGTGAGATTAAAGATCATGATTTGGAATAATGATATTGAACCAAATAAGAAACAATGGTGGTTTTTAAAGAAATTTTTCAATATTTGTAATAGTTTCATAATTTTGTCTTTTTTAGTTTTTACAATTCTTCTAATAGAATCTTAAGAGTTTTTTCAATTGTGTTATTTATTTATAGGCAATTAATTTTTTAATAAATAATTATAAATTATTTCTGATGCACAGGTGCAACACCAGTGATGCATAGGTGCAACACTAGTGTAAGGTAATGAAAATACACACAAAGTTTCCCCAAAACTCTCATTATTTGGAAGTTACATGAAAAAAGAACAAGTCCAAAGGGCTTGTCTTGGTGGTAAAAGCACCCCCTTATTAGTTAACCATGGTTTGAAATACCATATCACCCCCACAATCTCCAATTTGTACTCAAAAAAATAGAAGAAGAAGAAGAAGAAAAGAACAAGAAGTTTAAATAAAAAAATACTATTGCAAATGCAATATTTGTGCTCCACTCCTTTTCTGGATAGTTAAATCCATGTATGGCCGTGTGGGTTAGTCAAGTGTTAACTAATGTTGAAATGAGTGCAATTGCATATTAATTTAGTTAACATACATGCAACCGCACACACAAACACAACATCTAGTGTTTTGAAAACCAGCATTTCCATTGATCTAGTGAAGTGACCATTTTAGGGGTGAATATGTTGAATCGAGTCAAACTAGTGTCAAATCGGTTTTATTAGAAAATTTAAAAAATAATTACTATGCCATAAAAGTTGAAAAAAATTATATTTCTTGTTCAATTTTATTAACTTATATATTGATAAAAGTACTCATTAAGTGCAATTTCATTTAATTTTTATTAATTTTTAATTAATAATTATCAATAAGAAGAAACAAGAACTATTACTATACAATATTATTTAAATTAATGATTACTTTTTTAGGGAAATATTTGAATTAATAATTAATGCTCAATACTTGTATAAAAATAAATAAATCTTTTACAATTCTGGCACTATCCATAATTTAAAAGATATTTATTTATATAAATAAATTTGGGGTGACTTTTTAATTACTTTAGTCTAACTAAAAAATAAATATTCCAATATATAGTATATTTTTATCTAATGCATATAATGTAAATGTCTATTGATAAGTTTATAGATATAAAATCTTTTACAACTTTTTAATTAAGATATCCTGTTTTTATAGTTTTACGATCTTTCAAAAAAAATTATAATTTTACAATTAGGTTGCCATCATATTTAATCAACTCAAATATGTGGGATTAATCTCATTTGGGAATATATATATATATATATATATATATATATATGTATATGTATATTTGAGGATTAGATGTTTGAAACTTGCTAGAAAATTGAGGTATTAACATTAATTTTACTTAAGTAGCCAATAGTGGCACTTAGCATATAGGTATGAGCTATTAATATGATGTTGGCTAAATTTTATACTTTTTAGAAAAAAAACTAAAGTTGCAATTTGAGAATTCATGACTCAAAAAATCATATTAAAAAAAGGTGAAAGAAACACTATATCTATAATTTATAAAAGATTTAATCACATAATATATTTTTATTAATCTTGGTCTCTTTTAAACAATCTCGAATTTTCGATTTACTTCAATTTTTTCCATAAAGAATTTTCGTTTCCTTTTAATCTTTTTTTTGACAATTTAAATCTTTATATTCTTCATTCATCTTTCACATGAAACTTGTCAAGCACATAATTAATACTAATTTCATGGAAAAAGAATAGAATAGTGTTTCTATATCAAAGTCCTTCAGTGCCTATACATGGATATCAACACTTTTATTGGTTGCTAACTCTTGGATACCATGACTCATCATGATGGGAGCATAAACTTTGAGCATCTCATGCATGTTTAACTTTGGTTGCTCCATCACGACCCACTTGTTTTGTTTTATTGTGACCGATTTAACAAGGTTCCGAAAAGTGTGCAGTGCAGAAAGGCATAAAGGGCACGCTTTGCCATTTTTATTTTTATTTTTTATGTTTTCTGCTCTTGCATGCTTTGCTCCAAGGCTTTTCACTTGCACTTTGTGCATTAGCATGATTAAGCATGCTTTACTCCCCATTTTGAACTTTTTTTATAACACTTTTGTTTACAAGTGATCTTATGATTTTGAGATGAGGCAATAGAATGAACGTGTATTTTATCTCATGTTTATATTTGATAGAGGTCAATCAGGTTCACAATTGATGTTGACTAGGTATGGCCAATCACATCTACCTTCTTCGTTCTTGATCCTTTTATTACCAGGCACAATGATACTTTGATCACTTGAGCACTCGAAGTACAATCTAAGGCCCATAATAGGTCCACCCTGTTCATATATTCTTGTCTTGACATGCAAGCAGTGCATCGACACTCATCTATGGACTATACTTGAACTCTAAGCATGCATCTAGTGAGAAATAAGTGGGTGTGTAATGTGAAGTTCAGACTTGATGATATTTTCGAAATGTATAAAGTGGTTTGATTGTCAAAGATTTTCAACAAAATACTGGGGTTGATTGTTTTGAAAGTTCCAATCCACTCATGAAGCCTACTATTATTAGTTTTGAAACTTCCAGTCCACTTTTGTAGCCTAGTTTTAGTTTACACTCATGAAACTGTTCCAATTGAAATCAATAATGCCTTTATCATTGGGGATCTTTAAAAATATATATAATATATATGTGCATTAGCCAAAGAGCTTTGTTGATCCTATCTTTCCATGTTATGTTTGCATTTGATAAGGCCTTGTGTGCTCTTAAACTGACTCCTAGAGCTTAATTTGATCAATTGAAGCATGCACTTTGTGACTGGGGATTTAAATGTTCTAGTTCTAATTCTGATTCTAGTATCTTCATTTACACACTGTGATAGTTATATATTAGCTCTAGTGTATATGGATCATATTCTCATAATAGGCAGTAGTGCTTAGTTAATTGCAAAAGTGATACATGGCTTGAATTCTGACTTTGCTCCCAAAATATTGGGTTTCCTAGAGTACTTCTTGGATTTTGAAGCACATACATTTGTTTTTGGACTATATTTAACTCAAACTAGGGATACAATTCATCTGTTTGCCGAAACAAACATGTTGGAGTTGAAGCCATATTACATCCCTAATGTGTGTTGGATCAAAATTATTTTTAAGAGTCAGTGATGTTTCTGAGTCTCCATCTTTATGTAGGTCAAATGTAGGAACACTACAATGCTTAATAATGACTAGACCTGAATATATTTTTTCTAGTCAATAAACTTAGTTAATTTTCGCACTCTCCGACTATATTGCACTAGTAAGGTCATAAATATGTGTTGTGTTATCTTCAAGGCAATACTACACTGGCTTTGTGGTTTTTGCATGCAACTAGATTACGTTTGAATGCTTTGGCCAACACTGATTGGGCTCATTTTGCCGATGATAGACATTCTAGCACTACTTATTGTGTACTTTTCGATTGAGAGCATATTCAATGGTGCTTCAGACAGTAAATGGTGGTTGCCTGATCTAGTGATGGAGATGAATATCAAACATTGGCACAATTAACCACTGGAATTGTTTGGTAAGATATCTTCTTACCTGTTTCAAAAATTATAAATCAAACTTAAGTCTCGTGTCCTATAATCTGGTGTGACAATTTAAGTGGTAATTCTTTAAGCAACAACCTATAGTTTCATTGAAGGACATAACACATAAAGATTGACATTCATTACATTTGGGAAAGAGTTCTTTCAAAGGAGCTGGGAAGTCTAATGTATTGCTACCAAAGACCAATTTCTCGACTTGTTGACCAAGGTTTACCCATGTACAAAGTTCTCTCATTTCAAATTCAAGTTCACCAGTATCCCACCTAGGCTTTGCTTGTTGGAGGATGTTAATGGTTGTAGTACATAAATATTGGTTGTACATGATTATTGTTGTATATTATGTTGTACATGTTGTACATACACCAAGGTGTTAAGTTAAACATGCGTTTTTTAAGTACCCTAGTGGCATAGCAGTGTAATTTTACAAAAAGAAAGAGACTAAAAATGAAATATAAAACGAAAGCTCATAGAGCTTATTTTAGATGATTGTAAAAAAAAAGTATTTAAGATACGCTCTACCTTCTTAAATAAACTCATTAGCTAAACGAAGCTCATTTGAATATGAGCTGATAAATTCTCCAAGTTATAAGTTAGCTTATTTTGCCCACCAAATATACCCTTATCTATCCTACTTATCGCCTAGCAAATGAAAACCCTAGATTGCTGATATTATCATATCAACTATAGGCATGTACTAAATATACTCGTGATCTAGTATTTAATGAAACTCAAATTTTGTGAGGTTCACGTTTTTGTTGGATAGACAAGAAAAAGAAAAAATCTCTAAGACAGATTCTATTTATGTCGAATCTATTTTATCGTACACCATCCTTTGGCATATAGACAAACAAATTCTCATATTAAGAATATGATGGCCGTGCAAATTAAGAAGCAAGCTATTTAACGGAGGAGATAGAACACAATTCTAAGCAATTACATGTCAAATCAAAAACATTTAGGGCCTGTTCTGTTTGGCGTTTTCAACCCATTTTCTGTTTTTAATTTTCGAAAACGATGAAAACGCATTCTGTTCATTGTTTTCGAAAACACATTTTCAAAATCTTTTTCAAGATTTGTATAGAAAACACGAAAACGTCTTTTTAACGTTTTCGGTGTTTTCTATATTAAATGTTGAAAACAAGGAAAATGCGTTTTCGGATTTTAAACTTTATATTTATTGCATCTGAGTCTCAAATTTTATTTTTTGTATACTTCAGTCCTTAACTACCGCCGGAAAAGTCAAACCACCAGATCTGATGGTCAAACCACCAGATCTAGTGGTTTGACCACCGGATCTGGTGGAGAACCACCTGCGCACAGGTGGTTCTCCACCTTCATCAGTCGTCGGCAACTCCACCATAGAGAGGATGAAAGGGGTGGGCTGGGGGTAGTGTTGATGAAGAAGATGAGGGCCTCTTTAACATGTTGAAAAGTTTAGGGACCTTTTTGTAATATTTATTATACCAAATTGTATTTTTCTAAAAATATAAACCAAACATGTTTTCTATTTTATATTTTCAAAAATAATTTCTCAAAACAACAAGCCAAAGCCATTTTCAATTTTCTCAAAACAACAATTGAAAACAGAAAATACCAAAATATTTTCGAAAATGAAAACAGAAAATACAAAACAAACAGATAATTCAAATAAGAAGTATAAAATAATTCAACTAATTTAGATAATATGATAAGAAAAATCTTAGAGATAATTCCAGCTCATGTTATGAAAATTTATTGAATCTTGCAATGCCCTGAGAGCTTCATTGACATGGCAAAGCCAAAAAATTTATTTAGGAAAGGGGATAAAAGATTGTTGGGAAGAATTACATGTATATCTACATAATGTATTACACAAAAGTGCATATTGTTGGGAAGAATTAAAAGAAATTTTGAAATCCAACGCCCTATGTCCCTTTGTGGGCTTTTCCCATAATTGTCCATGCAGTACTCTGTCGCATCATAAGTCCATCCAATCGTATCGTTATCTTCATTATATTGCTGTTGACTTTCATTAATTAGAGGCTTATCTCGTCTTTGAGAAGGAAATAATGAAATATGCTATTTCTGTTAAGTTGATAATTTATGGTTAAAAGAAATTAAGATTTGCATCTGTAACTCTTGGAAGAAAGCAACTCTTTTTTTGGTTAAAAATGTCTCATGGCCGACTATATGAGCCCGCAAAGTGCATGGATTCGGCCTTGTCTTATTCACACAAGGAATGGAAAGGAAAAATCATCACCAATACAATTAACAATACATGTCATGTGCTCCAACACACATCGATAGAGAAGGACTTGCAACGCTCGACCAATACGAGATATGCCCACACCACTCTCCCGGCTCCCCCACAAAAATAAAAAAAATATATGGGAAAAAATAGCTAAATACTCAGGAAAAATCTCTTTCTAAAACTTGACCTAAAAGGGTTAACATCCATTTGCCTTTATCAATTCTT
The DNA here is from genome assembly GCA_018223645.1 of Jasminum sambac. Classification (NCBI taxonomy): domain Eukaryota; kingdom Viridiplantae; phylum Streptophyta; class Magnoliopsida; order Lamiales; family Oleaceae; genus Jasminum; species Jasminum sambac. The sequence goes on along the minus strand of CP073644.1, from coordinate 8,584,758 downwards.
AACCTCCGAACTTCAGCATCCATTACAAAAAAAAAGTTGTGAACAAAAGGTTTGCAGATAAGAATTTTACTATTTTTCTCAGTTGGAGAATGTCCTAGGATTTTTCTGGAGATCTGTTGATTGATCGGTGCATACAGGTGTATACAGTTCAATTTCTAAAGTTGATTTGTCTGGGTTTTATCTCGGATCGTCCAGTTTTTGCTGTTTTCAGGTACGATCTGTCGCTTCTTCTTTCTTGTGCAATTTTTTTGTTTTGGGTTTTTCCCTTCTGTTTTTGTTAATGTAAATGGATTATTAAAATTTTGAAGCGCATCGGATGGTTAATTATGCAACATATGATGAGATGAATGTTATTAGATCCTTATAAATTTTCTACGATTAATAATCTCATTAAATTTGTTCTTTTTTAATTTTGTGGTCATGAAAAATATTGAATCGTGTAGAGGTTGAAGAGGGAAATTTCAATCTCTGTATCTTTAACATCTCTTCTACCTTTCCACTCGCTAAATTTGTTACTTTTTAAGGTCGGTGACGGTTACATTTTGATTATCATTCCACTTGTTGGAAATTTCTCTTTTTTAGCCATTCTATATAGAAGTTGCTGAATTCTGCCAAAAAATAAAAATAATAATAATAATAATAATTCTCATATCTGTTACACATTTATTGCTTTACTCGAATTCGGCAATTCTTAATTTATGAGTTTAGAAGGAAAATCACGAAGAGTAAATTTTCTGCAATGTAATTTCGTTAGCTCAATGTTTCATGTTTAAATTTCATTCAATTAAGTGGCTGCTTTAGCTATACTCTTTTATGCGCAGATACTTTAAATATCAACTTGTCCTTTGTCATTCAGTATTTTTCTGTTGGGTGTCTTTATTGAAGATTCTGAATGGAAGGTGCGGTGAGTGGGATGTGATTTGCATGGGTGATGATGCCAGAGTTGCGTAGCGGAGCACGGAGATCAAAACGGCTTGGTGATCTCCAGCCTGCCCCTCAACCAATTAATCAAGAAGAAAATTTGGTTGCACCTGCTCAGAATAGAACTAGAAGGAGAGGAAGAGGGAGAGGCAATGCACCACCTATAGCAAAAGGGCCTTCTGCAGCCGGTAGGGGCAGAGGGATTCGACCAATAGATCTAGACCCAGAACCGCCTCTTGAGGTTCTTCCTCAAGCAGTTGCCCTTGGGGCCCAGGAACCAGCTTTTAACAGAATAGAGGGCATCGCAGAAAAGGATATCGCCATGGAAGGTGGGAGCGCAGACAAAATAGTGGGAGTCGAAGAAGAAGCAAGTACAACGCCTGTGCCTGAGAGGGTATCTCATTTCTCATTCTTTCCCCTTTGTAATATTTCTTGTTATGCTCTAATTATACTCATGGATAGATGGACACTCTCCTTAATGATGTTTCTGATTATTCTCTATTTATTTCAGAAATCAACTGCACTTTGAAATCTTTCAGTGAGTTACTCTCTTGGCGGTGTTGTTGCAGGTACAAGTGGGTAATTCTCCTATGTATAAGACAGAAAGGAAGTTAGGTAAAGGTGGTTTTGGCCAAGTTTATGTTGGTCGAAGAGTCTCTGGTGGTTCTGAAAGAGCAGGACCAGATGCAATTGAGGTATGCTATATTGCGTGGCATTTGGGTATTTGGAAAAATATCTTTTCCTGCATTTGATGTGGAAGATTGTCATTTATAGGTGGCATTGAAGTTCGAGCACCGAAATAGTAAAGGATGCAATTACGGCCCTCCCTATGAGTGGCAGGTGTACAAGTAAGCAACTCTTCTTTGCTCATGGAGCTTATGGCTGCAATTTTAATTTTTGAAATCTTAATGTCTTAAAATCTGTATTTTTTTAATTGGAAAGCACCTTGAATGGATGTTATGGGATCCCATGGGTTCACTACAAGGGTCGTCAAGGAGATTTTTACATTCTGGTGAGTTTTGATTTCTCCCTGGTCCATCATAATTCTCAGTGCTCTATAATTAATATATAATTTTTTGGTTCAGGTCATGGACATGCTCGGACCCAGTCTTTGGGATGTCTGGAATTCTCTTGGGCAGTCGTAATCTCTCTCTCTCTCTCTGTGATTATGTGTGCGTGACACACACGCACACACTTTGTAGACATATCGATGTGAGCGTTTAGGTATAGATGCATGAGCATATCTTTTGATATGCATGTGCATATCTTTGTATGCTTGTCACGTGTTTATTTGATACATATATGTGTGTATATTTATTTATGAATGTGATAGACTTGTGCACACACTTATTACTTTGCGGAATCCCTATCAGATTGTTTTCGTTATGCTATCTTGTTTTTAATGTGAGCATTAAAACAGGATGTCTCCAAATATGGTGGCTTGTATTGCTGTGGAGGCTATATCTATTCTTGAAAAGCTTCACATGAAAGGGTAGGCTTCTCGATCATATTCTTGATTTTAATAGATCATAATCTTTAAAATCTTAGTACTCCAACATTTTCCAAAGTGTACATTTTCACTTGAATCAGTGACACCATCGTGTCTCTGTGTTTCTCATCTAGGTTTGTGCATGGAGATGTGAAGCCAGAGAACTTTTTACTTGGTCAACCTGGAACTCCTGATGAAAAGAAGCTATATCTCATAGATCTTGGTTTGGGTATGATGCTGGCCGTCTGACTCTCTCGTGTCACTGACCATACTTGGAACTCTAAAGTTTTTGGCATGTTGAAAATGCCAATAATTATTATTATTATTATAAAAAAAAAAAAAAACCCCTTTCCCATTATGGATGACCCTTTGTGTTTCCCCTGTTTGTTTCCTTGTTTTTCATTTTACCCCCTTTGGCCTGTATATTATAATATTCGTTTCTTAATATAATGTTAATGCAGCATCTAGGTGGAAGGACCCATCATCAGGCCAGCATGTTGAGTATGACCAGAGGCCTGATATATTCAGGTTTGTGGAATTTACTTTTCTGCTGGATGAATTAGTTGAATATACACTAATAAATTCATCTCCAGGGGTACGATAAGGTATGCAAGTGTGCATGCACATTTGGGCCGTACAGGGAGTAGGAGAGACGATCTGGAGTCACTTGCCTACACGCTTATCTTTCTCATCAAAGGAAGGTTACCGTGGCAAGGATACCAGGTCAGTCAGCCTCACTGAATTTTAATGGCTTGTTTGCTTCATGTCTCAGCTTAGGAAGTTTATTAATTGTTTCACCATTCTTAATTGGACAATGACAGGGTGACAACAAGAGTTTTCTGGTCTGTAAGAAGAAAATGGCTACTTCGCCAGAGTTGATGTGTTGCTTTTGCCCTCCTCCATTCAAACTGTTTCTTGAGGCAGTTACAAATATGAAGTTTGATGAGGAGCCAAATTATGCTAAGCTGATATCCTTTTTTGAAAGTCTTATTGAACCGTGCATATCACTGAGGCCAATTAGAATTGATGGAGCTCTGAAGGTTACACATACACTTAGTATAATACTCATCCATTTTATAAGTTATGCTTGGTTAAAAACATTTACCAGTCTGATTTGTGTGCATAAGCAGGTAGGTCAGAAGCGGGGGAGGTTGCTAATAAATTTGGAAGAGGAGGAGCAGCCAAAGAAGAAAGTACGACTAGGTAGTCCTGCTACCCAGTGGATTTCAGCGTATAATGCACGTCGCCCTATGAAACAGAGGTGAGTAATTGCTTCTCTTGTATGCTTGTGGCATTTGGGTATATGTGTTGCTATAAATATTTGTATCTACTCAAAGACGTACAAATGTCATACTTTATTTTTTCCATAAAGGACTCAAGGTTTTAGCGTGTCAGCATTGAAGACAAGTCTAGTTTTGCTGGTAGATAATTTCCATTTTAAGAGATGTATTGCCTGATTAAGGAGCCTGTGAACCTTTGTTAGCTTGTCACGCTCCCAAACAGTAAGAAATGTGGGACATTGAAGCTGTCTGTTTTCAGTTATATCTGGTCAATCTAATTAAAACATGAAACATTTGAATAGTATGTGCACTGTTTTAATTGTATAGCTCGTTTGGGGATACTTAAACTTTAATCAGTTTTCCTTATATTTTCAACCACACTTTAAAATAATATATTATTTTCTTGATTCTCAATAACCTTTCTTAGTTTTTAACTGTACACTTTCCAAAAAGATCACTTTCTTCTCATTTAAGCTTTACCGGACATGCTCTATGATAAAATCGTGATTTGACTTATTAAAGTAAAAGATATCAATCTAGTATTACCCTTTCTAGAAGGGGCCTACTTGACCAAACATAAGTTTGATAAATCTTTTTTTTTTTCACTCGTGTCTTCCCAATGTGTCTTAAGTCGTAATAGGACGAGAACAAAAGGATGTAAATGAAGGGAAAGCTTGCTACCTTAAAACCAAAGGGCAACTTTGTGCTATGAATATTGACTAAGGAAAACCCTTTTTTTTCCTCTGGATTTAAAGAAATCTTATTTCTATTATGGGTTATAAATTTTCTCAGGTATCACTACAACGTTGCGGACTCAAGGCTCCGGCAGCATGTTGATAAGGGCAATGAAGATGGTTTGTATATTAGCTGTGTGGCGTCAGCTGCAAATCTGTGGGCTTTAATCATGGATGCTGGGACCGGTTTCACATCGCAAGTGTATGAGCATTCACCTGTCTTCCTTCATAAGGTTGTTTTTCCTACTATTTCACATCTTATTTTCTTGTTCTTCCAGACGACCATCTATCCTAATGGTATCCTGTGCTTTTAGCAGGATTGGATAATGGAACACTGGGAAAAAAGCTATTACATCAGTTCAATTGCTGGTGCAGCTAATGGAAGTTCACTAGTTATTATGTCTAAAGGTTTGGTTGAATCTCTCTCCCCTCTCTCTCTCTCTCTCTCTCTCACAGTAAATGTAGATCCTTTTTTTTGGTGATTATATGTTTTTCATGTTATGCTTTCCACAATTATTTAGGAACTCCATACACCCAGCAGTCGTACAAAGTTAGTGAATCTTTTCCATTCAAGTGGATTAATAAAAAATGGAAAGAAGGTTTCCATGTCACATCAATGACTACTGCTGGAAGTCGCTGGGGTGTTGTAATGTCTAGAAATGCGGGGTTCTCTGAGCAGGTAAACTTGATTATATATCCTACTCAATCTTATTGAGTATCTGTGGAGAGACTACTTTGACAATCTCTTTACACATGCATTTCCAACTATGCATTCTATAAAAAAAAATTTACTTTTATGTTTCTCCTTTGACCTTCTTTTCAATTTGACGACATTTTCCAAAATAATCACTTTTTTCTTAAAATAGGTTTTGTTAAACAAGCACTTCATGCAAATGCTCATCTCATCAATTTTGAATATGTTTTCCGTATAACTTGTTATGCTCACCATAAGGCTTGTCAAATATTATTAGGTCGTGGAGCTTGATTTTCTGTATCCAAGTGAGGGAATACACCGCCGATGGGAGAGTGGCTATAGAATAACATCAATGGCTGCCACTGCTGATCAAGCTGCTTTCATTTTGAGCATTCCAAGACGTAAGATGGTCGATGAAACTCAAGAGACCCTTCGTACATCTGCCTTCCCTAGTACCCATGTAAAGGTACCTACTTCTATCATATTTTCTTGTTATTCATATTCAGGTGATGGGACTCTTTCATTTCATTCTAACTAGTTACACCGATGGAGCCAACATAGACAATTTTTATTGCTTGATATTTTCAACTCCATTCATTGCCCTCTTTTAGATGAGATGCTTTGCTTGTAAGATGTTGAGGTATCATTGCATGTGCTTGTTAGAACTGTGAGCCAATGGTTGATTTCATGTCATCATCTCGTAGTTAGAGCAGGAAAAATTTATGGTGTCCATATGGGCTCATACCCAATAGTCTGCATAGATGTGGGGTTCATAGTGGGCCCCATTTCATTTCCATGCAGGGTGTTGGATATATGCCCAATGTAGGCATCATAAAGTAATTCCTTGTTGAAAATGCTTGAAATTTAACATTTTTCCTAGTTTCATTTTTAACAACAAACTTTTCTGAAGAATATAATTTCGCACGTTTTTCTGTAACCTCTCCTACCTCAAAAAATCACTTTTCTTCTCATTTAATATTTACCAAACAAATATTTCCTAATTGGCATCATAAACCTACTATTCTATTTGCAGGAAAAGTGGTCCAAAAATCTCTACATTGCCTCGATTTGCTATGGTCGTACTGTTTGCTGAGGCAGATATACACATTGTATTTCTGTATTAAAGTGAAGGGGATATAATTCTGAACGACGGAAGATGAAGTTTTTCCGTTGGGCAAATTGGTGCAGTTCCATCCAAATTATCGTATCATGTTCTGTTATGCCCAGTAAAATCTACCTTTTAAGCTTCTGAAAAACGAGAGAAAAAAAAAAAGAAAAAAAAAAGGAAAAAAGAAAAAATGTCTAGCAGAATGATACAGAAATTGACCTAAACCGGTCATGACGTTGCCTCAAGGAACGTGTTTTGAAGTTGCAGCGGATGTTAAGCCACCGTGGTTTTGGCGGTGCTGCCTTTGTACTCTTAATTTTATGCAATTGACTTGTGGTTTGGTACTAGTTGTTTTGTTGTTTTTCAAATAGGACGTCGAGTACTGCACCGCACCGCGCTGGAGAAGTTAAGTGCTTGTTTGAAATTTGTATCATAAAAATTTTTATCTTTAAACCCTTATTGTGTGTGCCCCCTGCCCCCCGCACGAGGCAGCTAATGTTTTCTGGAAAAAAAAAAAAAGAAAAATACTCTCCTTAAAATGTGTTGTAAATAGATTAATATATAATGAATGACTATTCTACCTCTAAAATCCGAGTTGCTACGCCCTTGAACCCATAGTAGTGTATTTAGAAATAGAGGTCATTGATCCTCATAATAATATACATTAGTCTGGGGGTAAATTCTCTGTCTCTTTTATTTCATCTCTTTTTACAACACATTATTAGCACGATATGTTTTTAAATTTGTCTTCTCTTTTATCCCACCGACAAATGAATAGAAATCATAATTAATGTGAATTTTCTTTCAATAAGTCAGCCGAAGTCAAAAACCAAATTAATGGTTTGATGATTTAAAGTTTGATTCAAATTCTTGGTTCTTATTTCCTCAAATTTAAACACTAGATGATATGAATATTATATACACACTTGGTTGTCTGCGGCTTCTCGAATCAAGACATATGGTGGCATGAGATTGTGAAAATCCTTTAATCTAATTTGATGATTTTGACGGTTAACACTTTGCTGCCACCGTTTTTATTTTTTTTCCACCTCGAATCTTTGAATCTTCAATTTCTTTTATCGTGGCAACGAATAGTATTCGACAGCCATGGTTTGTTTAATAATATGCTCAAATAATGGCCATTGTTTTTGCATACCGCTTTATTTAAATTTTTTTATTTGATTTCTAACACGATCATATATAAATAACATATATGATAAATATGAAATCAATTTGAGTGGGGAAATAATTTGTCAATTTAATGACAAAATTATTTTTAATTTTACCACAGAATTGTCTATCAATTGATGGTTAGATCAATTTCAAATTTTTTTGTGGATTTTGTTTCTTTTTTGTATATGATATGGTGCCAAAATATTAATTTGATTCTCCATATTTCTACGTGTGGATAGCAAATACTCAACTTTAATAAGTTTTTGGCTTCCAATTCCTTATTAGGTATTGACAATCACTTTATTTTATTATAAAAATTAAAAGGGATCATAAAGTTATCTTTTGATTGATCTCCTTTTTGATATGATGTTGGGGGCCAATTACGTAATCGATATGAATAGGGCAACCAATATCTATTGAAAAGCACTATGAAATTACATTTAAATACATCACGATCATGCATATCATTTCTATTACATTTATAATTGTCTTTACCTTTATTCACGCATCAATTATGTGCAGTTAATCATTTTAATTGTTAAATATTCTATATTATATGTTTATTTAAATTATATTTCTATCTTTTAAATTTTCATATGCTTATATAATTATTCGTGGAAAGTACACACACATATATATATATAATCGGATAGCCCTTATAGATCCACATGAAATAAGAATAGACGGTAATCATATAAAATTAGGCATTCAGACTAAAGGATATGACGATGTTGTTACGGGCAAAAAATTACTATTAAATGTAGGAGTTTTAGAAAGATGTGCGAAGAACTCAGACATTAAATACAGACTCTATACTGATAAAGTAAACAATTTACTAAGTAGTAAAGGTATTAAGATGGTTAAACCAAAAGAATTTTCGTCCGAAGAACTAGCTGGATTAGACTGGCCTATTGGCAAGTTTATCCAAACAACTACAACTACAGTAGCTCCAACGGAAGCTATTACTTATACAGATCGATTAAATAGAACCAGCTTGAGATTCACAGAATTATCTGCTGTTCCTAATCAAGAAATTGATGATGAAACAGAAAGTAATTTTGTTAATATAGAATTGCAACCAAATACAGATAGAATCCTTTTCCCCAAAGAACTTCAGATGATCCTCACCACGGATGAGCTTTTAGAACTTGAAGATCAACTGTTCCTACAAAAACAATTAAACGAAGATGAAGTCTTATATTATGATGAAGAATTCAATATTAGAATCAAACAAGATGTAGAGAATCTAGAAGTTATAGATAAAGATGAAGTAGAAAGCCTCGTATCAGAATTTAGCTATCAGAAAAACCTTATGGAAGATACTAGAGTATGGAGAACATTTGAAGAAACACCATTCGAAAGAACTTCTCCGCTTTTCAATACTACTTTTAAATCCTTTCCATCAAGAGTTGCTTACACAGACTATAAAGAACCTCCTACTGGATTTCAATATAAACCCAAAGGAGCTAAAAGACCTTTAGAACAACCCATTAAATTTCAAGATACTACAAAGGGTAAAATACTTAATTTAACAGCACATGATCCCCAACTTTGGCCCAATATAGTAGAAGTTTGGAAGAGCTTAGTATTACAAGATTATTATAGATCATTTACAGAAATGACTGCAGAAGAAATGTATCGCTATTTAGAAACATATTTAGGAGAAACAGTGAAAGCAATGTGGGAATCATATAAGGTAGAATTTCCAGATAAGTACCAGAATCTTATAGATATAGGAAATAATCCCTACAATTTTGTAAATTGTATTCAACGACTTACCACTGGATCAGACCCAAACTCGGGACAGATGAATGTTCAAAGAAAAGCACTTAGAGACTTAGAACAACTGAGTTTAAAAGATTGGAGCAATGGTATAAAAGTGAAAGACTATTTGAAAGAATTCACCTTTTATATTTCCAAGTCTGGCAATACCTATAATACAGAACTAGGTAACAATTATTTCATAAATTACCTGGAGCCTTAGGCGAAGAAATCACAAACAAATGGAATCAATTGCCCGTAATAAAAGAAAATCCCAACCATAAATGGCCAATAAGACATAAGATTGCCTTTGTTGTTCAATGTTTAGAAGAAAAATGTGTCGAACTTCAGATCTAGAAAGACCTAAAAAGTGCAGATTATAAATTTTGTCAAGATATATTTACCGCCCAAGAGTATGGTAAGAATGAAGAACCTTTAAAACCAAGAAAAGATAAGAAAAGATTTCACCAATCTCCAAAGCAGAAGAAATATTTTCTTCGAAAATCTAATAAGAAAAAACCATATTTAAATGAGAAAAAACATGTGCGTAAATTTAAACCTGAAAGAACTTATAAGAATAAATTAAATTGTTATATTTGTAATAGTAGTGACCATCTTGCTAGAACATGTCCTAAAAAACAAAATACACATGATATGAAAAGTACTCTTATAGAATGTGTTAATGAAGACCTAATAGAAGTAGATGAACAGATTTCAGATACAGAATCTATATACAACATTATTTCTATAGACTTTCCAATGCAATGGAGCAAACTAGAATCTGACAGTGAAGAAAAAATAGAGTTTGTTAATGAATTTCAGAAAAAAGATTTTTATAATCAAATTAATGAATGTTGAGATAACCAGAGATTGCACACATAATTGGCAGACGAAAGTAGGATCAGATAATATACCTTGTTTTATTTGCACCAATCATCCGTCTAAAAACAAACGTGCTAGATGTATGATTTGTTTCAAAGAAGCCTGCATAGTTTGTTTGCAAAAAGAACAATTATACACAGAACCAATGCCATTAGAATTGCAATTAGACCAATATGATAAGCAAGAACTAAGAATCTTAAGACGACGAATCGAAACAGTCGAAGACTCTATTAAATTATTACAAAATCAAGTAGATTTGTTAAGGGAATATACCAAGGGTAAGACTAAGATCGAGACTAGTTACGAGTCAGACGTTGAAGTTAATTTAGCCAATATAGTTTGTAATCCAAAACATTATAACACCCTAAAAGTAAAATGTATAGTTAAAATAAAGAACTTTTCTTTACAATGCATAGCAGTTATAGACTCCGGAAGTACCAGTTGTATAACAGATCAGAACCTTATTCCCAAAGAATATACCATCCAAACAAAAGAAATAGCCGAAGCTCAACAGATGGATGGACAGACTTATACATATACCACCTTATTATTACCTGGAAGTAAGATTAGTTTTGATACTCATTGTGGAATGAGTCCAGATTTCACTTTACCTGCAGATAGTACTTGGGTTAGGCCTCTAAAAAACCTTAATACAGATATGATTCTCGGACTTTGATTTTTATTAAAAGATAATGGCACTTTTACGTTAACTAAAGACTATTTTCAACTCTCCCGACATAGTCTCACTTCCCCTTTTATCCAAACCTTTCGCGCGGAGAAGCATGGTGGACCTGACGTTGACCCCTTTTTTCACACCTCTGTTCACCCCTCCAAACCTTGTCCCTGTAAAAACGAGTTTGAATGTCAGTTACTAGAACAAGACTTGACAGATATTGATTCAGACAGCAACTCTATCGATATAACACAAGATTTGCTTCACCAAGATATAGATTATGAGATAGATTATAATTTAAGTTCCATTGACTCTTCATATGAGGCATTAGTCACTCCAGACACAGATCACCTCATTTCCAAGCTAGAAAAACTAGAAATAATAGGAGATAACGTACTCAAATATTGGGAGAAAGATAAGATAGTTTGTAAACTTAAAGTCAAAAATCCAGATTATATCATAAAGACGAAAGCAATAAATGCTACCAATGATGATAGAGAAGAGTTCAAGATGCATATTACAGAACTTTTAAAATTAGGAGTTATTAGAAAATCGGATAGCCTTCATAGATCCGCAGCTTTTATTGTTAGAAATCATGCAGAAATTGTTAGAGGAAAGAGTAGAATGGTAATTAACTATAAAAGACTTAATGATAATACCATAGATGATGCATATAATATACCTGACAAGACCATGTTACTAAATAAGATCCAAGGAAGTAAAGTATTTAGTAAATTTGATTTAAAATCCGGATTCTGGCAAATCAAGATGCACCCAGACAGTATTATATGGACAGCATTCACATGTCCAAAATGACATTTTGAGTGGTTAATAATGCCTTTTGGTTTAAAAAACGCACCCAGCATTTTTCAAAGAAAAATGGAGACCATTTTCAACAAACACAACACTTTTACAGCAGTATATATAGAGGATATTCTAGGATTTAGTAAAACTAGTCAAGAACATAAAGGACACTTACAGATTATATTTTCAGAATTCATCAATCATGGCCTAATCATTAGTAAGAAAAAGACGCAGTTATTTAAGACGTTTATTGAATTTCTGGGAGTATGCATAGGCGAAGGAAAGATAAAACTTCAGCCTCATATAGCGCAAAAAGCATTAGACTTTCCAGATAAACTTGAAGATCTCAAACAGCTTCAAAGATTTTTAGGATTAGTCAACTATGCCAGAACTTTTCTCAAACACTTAGGACAACTTGTAGGACCATTATACTCTAAGACCTCTCCTATAGGACAAAGACTTTTTAACTCAGAAGATGTTAAAATAGTACAGACCGTAAAAAATCTACTCAGAACATTACTAGAACTAGCTATGCCCTTAGACACAGATTACTTAATTATAGAAACAAATGGTTGTCAGCAAGGATGGGGAGCTATACTTTTGTGTAAACCACATAAATATTCAGAACAGTCAGAAGAAAGAATTTGTAGATATGCTAGTGGAACTTTTAAAGAAAAAGGAAAAATAGGCTTGATAGATTCAGAACTATTAGCTATTACTTATGCCCTAGATGCCTTTGAACTATTTATTATTTCAAGAAAAGAGATCACCTTAAGAACCGACTGCGAGGCAATAGTAAAATTTTACCATAATATCAGATCAGAAGGCAAACGATCTACGAGAAGACGGTGGCTTAACTTTCAAGATAGACTCTCGCAAAAAGGATTAGTCATTAACATCGAGCATATTAAAGGTAAGAATAATATAGCTGCTGATATTCTTAGTCGTATGATAAACTAATAGGAATAGAGATAAACCAAGTACGAGTACAAATCCCAGACCAGAACCATATCATTCTAGTGATAATGAAATAGAAGATGAAATAATTCCCTTAGATGAAGATATTGAATCTAAGTTACTTTGGATAAGAACTAAATTTAGTATAGGTTATCAGATTTATACAGACTGCACTAAATGGAATCACGAGCATTTAGACAAAATGCCAGATAACAAAAAGATTCATCAGTGTATTGCAAAAAATTATGAATACACAAAGAAAGCATAGAACTGATTTCGATAATCAATAAGGCTTTGATTTTAGGAACCATTACCAAGACTGAGCTTGATATTATTTTATCAGCTTCAACATGAAAAGACCATATGAAGATGTGTCAAGATCTCCTCAGACTAACCAGCAGAACAAAAAGATCTCGACAGAAAAAGATGATCTTATAGATCTTTCAGACTCAGACTCAGACGCCGAAACAGGAATATCTTTTCCTGCAAGACTAAATCTTGAGAACAAAAAACATGCTCTAGAACTAGACCTGTTATGAGAATACAGTTTCTTACACAGATTCTGTAATATATTAGAACAAGATTTACAGATCTACCAAACAGATTGGTTACCAGTCCTTAAAGATGCGTTTCAGCACTTTATAAAAAATATAGACTTGATGAGACAAAAAATTCAGACTATAAGAACGTCTCTTAAACAAAATTATCTATCCTCATCAGATTATTACTTTCTCTATCAAGACCAATGGATACGTCAACCTCGTCAAACTCTGAACAAGAAGATGTAACGGTTACCAAAAAGGCTAAATTATCAGAAACTACGGCAGAACAAGGTAAACAGATAATAGATGAGTGGAATAATCCCACAAAGGTAATTCCTCTCTTCCCAGACAATTATTCTATTTTACTAAAAATAATAGAAAAAAGATATTTGATCGAAAAACAGATTGTTCATTATAAATATTCTATCAAAAATTTACAAGAATCAGCAGTGTTCTACATGAAGAACAATGATATGACCAAATCTTACGATTATCTTAAAGCGTTGGTTAGTTGTCAAGATGAGTTACAGAAATATATTACGCTAGCCAATAGTTTATATAGAGCCCTTAATCAAAATTATATTACTGTTAAAGAATTTGAAGAAGTTTTACATATTGATAATTATTATAAACAATATACGCAGATTCAACAGCTTTAGCGATGAGACCTCCCACTACAGTCATTGCTTCAAGCAATACATTTGCCTCCAATGATGTACAAATTGGTTCATCACGGCAACAAGAAAGAATGAGATTTGGATCAGTTGAATTACTAGCTTTTCCTGCAACTAGTAGACAAGTGTTCAGACCAACCACAGGTATATCTTTAAGTAAGATTGAGAAATGTCTATTAGATAATTTATGGATCGCCTCTAATAAAGATCCTATAGACCAAAGATATTTTCTAGCATGTATGAATGCATTATCAGAACATTTTAATCTAGACAAAAGAAGATTCAAATTTTACGTCGTCCTTCGAGCAAAAAAGACAGGATTCTTTCATACATGGTTGGAACTTGCAGACGCCATCAAAGATACTCATGATCCTATTTACAAAGGATTTAATGATTATCAAGAAGCCCTTACTACAGCCAGAATTAATCTCGGAACAAATTTCTATGTGTCCCCTTCACTTCGAAATTATGTTGAAGAACCCCAATCATTTTCAGTTGCCCGAGATACAGACAGACTTATTTTCTGTGATCACTGTGAAAACACCCAAACAACTCTGCAGCTATTAACAGAAAATAATCAAAGACTACAATTTGAGAACACTGGGCGTGTTGTCGCAGTACGCCAAAATTTATTTTATTTCCTTACTCGGTTTCAAAACTACAAATTAATGTAGAAGTGGTAAGTAAGAGTCGAACCCAAGAGGAACGGTGCTTAATCTAGTTGATTTTATCAATTAATATAGAAAAAGGGGGGTTTTGTGATATTTGAATAAAAATAGAAAATCGAACGTCAAAATAAAAGATTGAAATAAAATAATTGTACAAAATATCTAGTTCTCGGGTTTGGTTGTGTCAACAACTTATATTTATCTTTCCCATGCAACGTGTTACTATTCCTTCTTCAATTTATCAACTCTAAATTAACCAAGAAGTTCTGATTAACGAATTCTTCCTTAAGTGTATTAAATAAAAGTGAGTTCTTTAACTTATCATCTAGCTATTGGATAACCTAAACAAATTCTTAGGATTTAATGCAAAGCTAGTGTGAAATGAACGAGAAGAATGAGTTGAATTAGATGAATAATTTCACAAACTCGAATTAATACATCTAAGTTGATTTGTAAATAAATATGCACGATATTCATTTGCTACTTTGGATTGGAATCTAGTGATAATTACGGATCAAAAGTTACAATCCTTGTAAGTAACTTGAATTTAAAGATTGATTGATTCAATTGGCCAAAGTGAATGCAATAATCAAATAAACTCAAAAAGGGGTTTACAAGCATAAGAAATCAACAAATTGAAGTAGAGGAATAGATAAAACGTTACTAAAGAGTTAGAAAAGATAACCACATGTAAGTTGAACACAACGTCCCCCTCGAACTAGATAGAAAAGTCTAACTACTCATATTTGTGGGGTTTCATACTTTTTAGCGAGTGTTCGCTTTGTATCACCACCACTATATGATAGATTATACGCAAAATATAGAAAACAAGTAAATAAATGCTAAGAAATAAATAGAGAAATAAAAGGGAAAAGAGAAACTTATCGGAGAAATGATCCGCTAATCATATTCACAGCCGAAGTATCGTTGATCGATTGAAGCCTTTACTTCTTCCGCCGGAATATGAAAAACTAAGATCTTTCAAGCTAAAACTAAGAACAAATGAAGAAGAGAATTTTATTGAAGAGAAAGTTGGAGAGAACTACTAGCTAATTCTCTTCCACTAAGTTGTGCCATCCTTCCTTACAAATGCCTCTATTTATAGGCAAAATTTCACAAGAAAACATAATAAAAAATTGTACAACTACTCCATTATGATTCCACTAATTGGTAACCACCAAATCATGATCTTAAATTGCTCCATTAGTTCAAATATTGTATCATGGTATAGGTAAGCATCTTGGCTGAATTGTGCAATTGGAATTTCCTTTTTTTGATATTTTAATAGAAAGTTATGAATTTTCTACCAAAACATGGCCCAAGAAATCCTCCATTCACATCACTCTCGGTTTTGCCCATTTTTGACCATGATATGATCCGAATCATTTGAAGAGGTCAACATCAAAGTTGTAGCCCTCTAAGTGTCCCTTCCAACAATATAAAGTGCAGGTCAATCCGAATTGTGTAGAAAACGTTATGGTAAAATTACTGAACTACGGCAGTAAATTCGAGCTGCTGATTTTTTACGCTTTGTTCTTTCTCTTCAAATGGCCATAACTTTCACTAGGAAACTCCGATTTGGGATCCGACAAAAATGTGGAAATCCTCTTTTGATATTCTTTGATATTGGTACAAGAAAAATTGTAAAAAAAACTTTTCATAAAATTGCATCGGAGGCCCTCCATCTTTGAATTTGCTTGCATTTCGGTCCCAAGTTTCGTTTTCATTCGATTTTCATCCATTTTGACTCCTTTTGATTCTTTGTGACCCTAAACACCACAATAAAGGAAAAACACATAAAACGGAACATATAACACTAATAAAATACACAAATACATAAAATAGAAGAGTTATTTAAGTGTTTTTCGAGCACTTATCAAACTCCCCCATACTTAGACTGTTGTTCGCTCTCGAACAACAACCCATATGATACCAAACAACACACTGATTTTACATGAGATAAACAACTTTAAACATTGAAATCCAACTACAGATAATGACTTGCTTAATAAATATTCTCCTAACCATGAAAATTTCACTTCTTCTCAAATACACAAGGTGGCTTGTGAGTGTGTGCAATTGAGGTTATCATCCCATCACTAACTGGAACCTAATGAAAGCTACGATGATCTATCCAAATCTGACTAAATAGTCAAATATTTCCTTTTATCTCTCGTGATCCCACTCTTATTTTACAATGATTCCCATGGATCCTAAAAATTACTCTGTTCACCAAAAATCATCAATCATAGCACCGCAAAGAAAAAAAGAGCATGGCGGTGTTTTATCGCAAATATGTCTTCAATTTAAAGAGTGTTTAGATTGAGAACTTCAAACCACTGAGGAAATTTATTTATCTAGCTTCACACTTTGGTAGCTATCACATTTCTCGCGATTTTTTTTTAATGAAGAAGAAAAAGAATAAGAATAAGAGTTTTGCAATTTTCTTTTCAGCTTTTACCCCACAGGTAGCTTTCACACTAAACCCCTTTCATTGAGGCGACCTTCTTCACCCATTCGAGGTGGCGGCTTCACACTGAGGTAGGTAGCTCTTTCCTGTGGTCCCTCTCCTTATTTCGAATATAAAAGTAAAATTCATTCTCAGCATAGGTCAATGCTTTTTCCAAACTTTTTAAACTCTATCAATAAAAGACACATTCACAAAAAACAGATACCATGCGATTATAACTTCACCTTACTTACAATTGATGTTTCCAGGTTACTTTGAGTAGGACGGATGGATAGAAAAAAAGAAAAGAAAAGTTAGTTTACTATGGTCTAGAAAGTTAGAAAAAAAAAATATTTTCAACCTTCAATTTGTGTTCCAGAGAATGATAGTAAATTACCTATAAATGTGCTCAGATAAATTTGCCAGCTGTGCTTGGAGAAGAACAGAACACATTTTTTTTTCGAGATCTTGTAGTTTCAGCTAAGTCACACAAATTAAGCTCAATCATATTCAAAAGTTGCTATCTCATGCAAAATCGTCGACACAAATAAAAAAAAATCACACGCAGACCACAATATGCCACTCCCCCACACTTAAATTCTACATTGTCCCCAATGTAGAAATATAGAAAGTATGAAAAAGAGAAGAAATAGAAACTCCCCTATGGTAAGCAATGAGTAAATGTGCCGATTTGGGGATGGTGGTTGCACAATGTAGCACTTCGAGGAATACGCCTAAGAATCCAAGAGCAAGAGACCTGCAATCAACATATTTACAGAACAAGAAAAACAACAGCTAAAAATATTTTGGTTTTTTTTTTGTGATGAAGAGAAATTTATATACAAAGCGACTTTGGGAGTTGACAACCCTCTAAACATCTTGCAGTAGTATTCACATCAAATTAATGATATGATTCCATCAAGTCCGATCCGCATGGAAACTATCTCAATCAAAGATACTCTCTACAAAAACAGCTTTGACAACCAACCTTAATGAAAAGGTCCTCCATATCGCCACATGACACATAGGTATGTTTACCATTCAATAAAGAACATCCCCACAAGAACCAACAAATTGGAGAACGTTTAGAGCAGAACGTCCAACTCAGACACTTCTCAAACTAATGAGACGTAGTTTTACATCTTCGGATGGGTGCTAATGATCACGCTCAAAAAGTTGCTGCTCAATTGTTAGGCCATCGAGTTTCGTTTCCAACAGACGTTGTCGTTGTTCCAAAAAATTATCAAACTCTCTCACACTGATTGCGAAATGGGTGTTTCTCCTGATAGACTTTTCGTCCCTACACCTAATCGGTCCATCCTTGAAGAAAACAACATGTCTATATTCTGAATAAGTTTGATTTCGAGTACAATGAGGTCCCTCTAATAGCTTTCCACATTTAAAGCAACTATTAAGGCGCTTAGCACGTCGTTTGCGAGCAGATCGGGATGACCCTACCCCAAAAGCTATGACGTTCCAAAGGGAACGCTCATACTTGTCAACAAGTCGAACAATCTGAATGTTGATATCAAGAGGCATAGAGAAAGAGTCGAGTACTTGTAGAAGAGCAACAATACGTAGAGGGGATGCCATAGAAAGAAATGAAAATTCAGTGCACTTTGAGGTATCTGCAAAAGACTTGAAAGAAGAAGGTTAATAGAAGAGAATATAGTTCTTTAAGGTCTACTGAAAAAGACCAGTTTAACGCCTTTGGGCGGGATATATAAACCAGTATCCAAGGTATTTTTTTTCTTTTTTTTTTATTCCAGAGCTTAACACAGATGTGTTTCCAGAGTTAACTCCGTATTCTACCATCTGAAGTTAGCTATTCCACATTCATAACCTTAACTCTAAATCCAATTCATTCGGATCTCTTTTTCTTTCGCTTAATTCCTCTGGCCAATTGATGACAGGCATTTCTACATGCATTTGTGGTACATAAGCTTCTAATTTCTCCAATAATTCCTTAATTGATGGTGTAATAAAAATTATTTTTAAAGTATTAGGAGAAATCAGCTTTTGATGAGCTAAAAATTCGAGAAATGCCAATAAACCATTGAAATGATTTTGAATGTTTAAAAGACCAATTGGCTTAGAGTGTAGATTCAACGTGGCCCAAGAAATTATGCAAAAGATCTGTTCCAAAGTTTCAAACCCCTGGTAATACGATAAAAGCATCCGAATGCATTATCATCGGTGTTAAGCTGCTCAAACAACGATTTAGCCTTTACCTCAACGCCGATGGTTCTACTATACACTGCTTTTAGAGGTGGCACAAGAATACCAATCACCGTTGATCCTCAGACGACGCAGATTGAACGGCACACCCTATCACCCATGGTAACCTCCTCCGTGATATTATCTTGCCCTTTCGATCTCCAAGTACTGCTCAGCCGACTCATCGGTGCTAGAAGCGTTGGTTGTCCCAGATTGATTCCACCAAAGAGACTTATGACCCTCAATGTTCTCTTTGAACTCCCAGTTCTGGCAGAAGTAGTAGCCTCCATAGGTTGTTGATTTTGCACACTAAAAACTAATCACTGCTAGAAAGGAGCACTCACAGAGTAATTGAAATTGTGGTTGTGGTTTCAAGTGGAGAATGATCTGGATTTATAGTCAAATGAGCACTGTTTCAACCGACAACCATGCATGTAGAGTGTGCTGGAAAGAGTACGATGGGAGGAGTATCTGAGAAGACGCATTGACAAATTGTCCATTATCAATAATTAATCCCCACACGTTATCAATAACTATTGCTAATCACCGATTTGTGCGCCATCATGTCTCTTTCCAAATAATTGTATCTCCGGATATCTTCCTTCTACAGTTACAAGGCAACATCTTCCTTAGTACGTTAGATAAAAAACGGAGAGAAAAAAAACAAAAATAATAAAAATACCAAAAGAAAACTAGAAATGAGAAAAAAATGCTTGGGTTGCCTCCCAAGAGCGCTTTTGTTTAAAGTCGTTAGCTCGACATAGTTCCCATATTCAAGTAGGGTCTCTCAAATCCATTGCAGCTCCATTTTGTCTTTGACAGTTTCCTCCGAATGTCTTGATTTCTTGGCGGTCCACCTTGAATTCTTGTCCAATCTTTTGGTTCTCCGTTCCGATGGCTTCCTTCTTTGAGATAAGGTAATTGTGCTTTGACTCCATTTTATGCGGCACGCTAGCTTTGCAATTCAATTTACACATTTCTTGCACAAAAGGGTTAGTCGAATTAATTGCAAAGACAGAACAAGTGTTATTAGGGCGCAATGAACCATAAAAAATAATAAAGTTCGCTTTTTCCTCATCAAATTCCATGGATAGTGTACCCTCATAGACATCAATTTTAGTGTGAGAAGTGTAAAGAAATGGACGTCCCAATATGATAGGTGTAGGGTGAGGTGAATGTTCATCAGCCATATCAAGCACGTAAAAATCAGTAGGGAAAACTAAACCATTTATTTTGACTAGCACATCTTCTATCACTCCATCAGGGTATGCGTTGGTACGATCAGCTAGTTGCACAATTACGTGAGTTTCTTTTAGTTTTCCTAGATTTAGTGAAGCATATAAGGATCTAGGGATGACATTTATGGATGCTCCTAAATCTATGAGTGCTTTGTCAATATGGTGATTGCCTATAGAGCAAGGGACAGTAAACATACCTGGGTCTTTGCATTTTGGAGGTAGCTTTTTCTGGAACACTGCTGAAACTGTTTCTCCCATTTTTATCATTTCATTTCCCATCAATTTCCTTTTGTTAGTGCAAAGATCTTTCAAAAACTTAATATAGCGTGGAATTTGTTTGGTTGCATCTAACAAAGGAATATTGATCGCTACTTTCCTAAGTGTGTCCAAAATTTCTTTCTCCTTGTCATCTTTGTTGGTTTTCGGTAATCTACTCGGAAAAGGGGGAGGAATTGTTTTAGCATTGATATGAGAGCTTACCCCTTTTTCCAACTCTTCTTCTTTGTCTTCATGTGTGGGAATTTGTTTGTGAGGGTTTACAATCTCTTTTCCACTCCTTAAAGTTATGGCACTGACATTCTTTGGATTCACCTCAGGTTGGGATGGTAACTTTCCTCCAGATTGTGTTTCCAGACGATTGATAGCAGTTGCCAATTGACTCATTTGATTTTCCAAGTTTTGGATGCTTGATTTGGATTCCTGTTGGAATTTCAAAGTGTTAATCTTTAATGTTTTCACCATATCCTCGAGCGACATACCTGATGATTGAGGTTTCTGTTGAAATTGCCCTTGGGGTTGAAAATTCCCTTGTTGCTGGAATTGGCCTTGAGGTTTGTTAGGGAAGAATCCTGGGGGTTTGTTGGTTTCATAACTCAGATTGAGGTGATCTCGCGATCCTGGATTATAGGTGTTTGAGTAGGGATTAATCTTTATTTGCCTTGGGAATGGAAAATTGCTTGCTGAATTCACTTGTTCATTGTTATCCACTTGTAGAACAGGACAAGCATCTGTAGGATGTCCTAGGTTTGTGCATATGCCACATGCTTTGACTTGTGGATTGTTTCCTACAAAAATTTGTTTGAGAAAATAGGTTAGTTTGAGAGTTGGTTTTCAACATTGGAGTTACCTACCTCATTTACTCTTGAATGTTCGTTTCGTCTGCAGATCTTGAATTGTTGAGTGTTCTCACCATGTTTGAAATCAATGTTCTTGCTTCAAAGAAGTGGTTTTGTTCATCGTAGCTCCTCCACTAGCAAAGATCAACCATGTTTCTGTCTGATTGACATAAGCCTTCATAGAAGTATTGCACTAGAAGGTTTTCACCGATTTGGTGATGCGGGCAGCTTGCAATGAGCTTTTGAAACGCCTCCCAATACTCATAAAGAGTTTCTCCATTGTTTTGGCGTACTCGCAGATATCTTTCCCGATATTTGTCTTTGAAGTCGGGAAGTACTTTTCGAGGAAAAGTTGCTTCATTTGATTCCATGTTGTGATTGAACCTGGTGATAAAGTGTATAACCAATATGTGGCGGCATCTTTTAGTGAAAATGGAAAAGCTCTGAGCTTGATTTGCTCTTCAATGATGCCTGGGGGTTTCATGCTATCACACACCACATGAAACTCTTTCAAGTGTCGATACGGATCTTCACGGATCGTCCCATGAAAAGATAGTAGAAGATGTATCAAACCGGATTTCAGCTCGAAAGTTTTACCTTCTTCTACGGTTGGAAAAGTTATACACAATGGTTGTTGAGCAACTTCAGGAGTTGCCATTTGTTTAAGAGTTCTTTCATTGTTGTTATCAGCCATTTCTTGTTCTTGTTTTGCTTGTCTTATTCTTCTTCGAATGGATTTCTCGATTTTCGGATCGAAATTTTCAAGAATTCGATTAGTAGATCGAGTATTATGCATACAAGTGAAATATATATATATATTTTTAAAAAAATTAATTAATAAAAGCAACTAAATTGGTTAACCGTTCCCCGGAAACGGCGCCAAAAACTTGGGCGTGTTGTCGCAGTACGCCAAAATTTATTTTATTTCGTTACTCGGTTTCAAAACTACAAATTAATGTAGAAGTGGTAAGTAAGGGTCGAACCCAAGAGGAACGGTGCTTAATCTAGTTGATTTTATCAATTAATATAGAAAACGGGGGGTTTTGTGATATTTGAATAAAAATAGAAAATCGAACGTCAAAATAAAAGATTGAAATAAAACAATTGTACAAAATATCTAGTTCTCGGGTTCAGTTGTATCAACAACTTATATTTATCTTTCCCATGCAACGTGTTACTATTCCTTCTTCAATTTATCAACTCTCAATTAACCAAGAAGCTCTGATTAACGAATTCTTCCTTAAGTGTATTAAATTAAAGTGAGTTCTTTAACTTAACATCTAGCTATTGGATAACCCTAAATAAATTCTTAGGATTTAATGCAAAGCTAGTGTGAAATGAACGAGAAGAATGAGTTGAATTAGATGAATACTTTCACAAACTCGAATTAATACATCTAAGTTGATTTGTTAATAAATATGCACGATATTCATTTGCTACTTTGGATTGGAATCTAGTGATAATTACGGATCAAACGTTCCAATCCTAGCAAGTAACTTGAATTTAAAGATTGATTGATTCAATTGGCCAAAGTGAATGCAATAATCAAATAAACTCAAAAACGGGTTTACAAGCATAACAAATCAACAAATTGAAGTAGAGGAATAGATAAAACGTTACTAAAGAGTTAGAAAAGATAACCACATGTAAGTTGAACACAACGTCCCCCTCGAACTAGATAGAAAGGTCTAACTACTCATATTTGCGGGGTTTCATACTTTTTAGCGAGTGTTCGCTTTGTATCACCACCACTACATGATAGATTATACGCAAAATATAGAAAACAAGTAAATAAATGCTAAGAAATAAATAGAGAAATAAAAGGGAAAAGAGAAACTTATCGGAGAAATGATCCGCTAATCATATTCACAGCCGAAGTATCGTTGATCGATTGAAGCCTTTATTTCTTCCGCTGGAATATGAAAAACTAAGATCTTTCAAGCTAAAACTAAGAACAAATGAAGAAGAGAATTTTATTGAAGAGAAAGTTGGAGAGAACTACTAGCTAATTCTCTTCCACTAAGTTGTGCCATCCTTCCTTACAAATGCCTCTATTTATAGGCAAAATTTCACAAGAAAACATAATAAAAAATTGTGCAACTACTCCATTATGATTCCACTAATTGGTAACCACCAAATCATGATCTTAAATTGCTCCATTAGTTCAAATATAATATCATGGTATAGGTAAGAATCTTGGCTGAATTGTACAATTGGAATTTTCTTTTTTTGATATTTTAATAGAAAGTTATGAATTTTCTACCAAAACATGGCCCAAGAAATCCTCCATTCACATCACTCTCGGTTTTGCCCATTTTTGACCATGATATGATCCGAATCATTTGAAGAGGTCAACATCAAAGTTGTAGCCCTCTGAGTGTCCTTTCCAACAATATAAAGTGCAGGTCAATTCGAATTTTGTAGCAAACATTATGGTCAAATTACTGAACTGCAGCAGTAAATTCGAGCTGCTGATTTTTTACGCTTTGTCCTTTCTCTTCAAATGGCCATAACTTTCACTAGGAAACTCCGATTTGGGATCCGACAAAAATGTGGAAATCCTCTTTTGATATTCTTTGATATTGGCAAAAGAAAAATTGTAAAAACAACTTTTCATAAAATTGCATCGGAGGCCTTCCATCTTTGAATTTGCTTGCATTTTGGTCCCAAGTTCCGTTTTCATTCGATTTTCATCCATTTTGACTCCTTTTGATTCTTTGTGACCCTAAACACCACAATAAAGGAAAAACACATAAAACGGAACATATAACACTAATAAAATACACAAATACATAAAATAGAAGAGTTATTTAAGTGCTTTTCGAGCACTTATCAAACTCCCCCACACAGAAAAGACTCATTATTATTCTCTCCGAAAGAAAATAGCCCTTCTTGACAAAGAACTCTTTGACCTCAAACTTTCACATATGGGTACACCTCCGACCCAAACTAATATGGAGAAGGGTGGACATTCCCTAGGCAATGTCAAAAAGGGAACTGTTGATCCCACGATATCAACAGCTAGTCCAGCCTAACCGGTAGCTGGTAAAGACTCATCAAACCCTACTAAACTCAGCAGACTCAGGGAACAGCTGATTTCCCTACTAAACAGAGCAATAATCCAGAAAGATGGGATACTCTAGGCCAGTC
This sequence comes from Jasminum sambac, assembly GCA_018223645.1. Classification (NCBI taxonomy): domain Eukaryota; kingdom Viridiplantae; phylum Streptophyta; class Magnoliopsida; order Lamiales; family Oleaceae; genus Jasminum; species Jasminum sambac. Next base: position 8,560,229 of record CP073644.1, on the reverse strand, counting down.
CAGCGGAAAATTTGACTATTACGTTAAATATACACCCACAAATTTTATCCCAGATAAGGCCACTTTTCCTTCTAAAGGAGTCCATATAAATGAACCAGCCCAAAACACTCCTAAAGCCCCTATCACGCCAGAAAAGCCCATGTCAAAATATGAAGGAAAAAGACCAATGCCTGAAACCCAATTTCAAGACAGCCAAGACCCATACGCAGATGAAATATCCCCAAAGGACCTTTTAGCCCAGCTAAAAAAGATGCAAGAAACCCCAATTATACCAGACTTTTTGACAATTATCCAAGAACAAGTACAGATGGCTTTTAAAGAATTTGTTAATAGACTTCCACCCATTCCAACAAATTCAGAAAAAACAAAAGATATCTCCATTGATCCGAATAACACTTTTTCCAATGAAGTTGCAATGAATACAATGATGAAGAAAGTAGTACACTTACACCTCGGTCGACGACGGATCACTTGGACACTTTTCAGAAGATTCTATCATGAGACACAACTTAGATACTGTTGATTAAAAGACAAAATAGATGACGCAAGCAAGACGTCAGACCTACGCAAGCAGACACGTCAGCCCAACGTCATAGTGACATAAGCACTTACGCAAGCGTGACGACAGCAGTGACGATAGACGTACCTCAGAATTACAGCCATGACATCAACCTGATGTAATGATGACGTCAGCAACGTGTTAAATATGGAGCCGACAGACCACTATTCATCTACAGTAATTTTACTTTGCAAAGTTGAAATTTCTGCCAATTACTGTAGCTAGATTCCACTTTTCACTGTACAAACACTGTGCACAATTGTTTTTTAGTTGAATTATTGTACATATGGCCGACAGCTGCTTTTCTCTTTTCAATAATTCACGACTCTCACCACAGAAGACTGACGTGTGTAACCCTATCAGACGATCGAGCTCTAGAATTTTCCTATATAAGGAGAGCAGCAGATGCATTTCAAAACACGGACGAAAGAAGAAAAAAACGAAGAAATTCACAATAGATCAGATATAGAATGGAGTTCATGTGTTGAACAAAATTCTAAAATAGCTTTTCTTATAGACCAAATTCTCAATCCAAATTGTAATTAGTTTTAGTTAGTTTGTGGGATTCCCGAAAGGGAAATCCTTTATTTTCGTTCTTGTTACTATGGAGTAATCCCCTCCGTTGTCTGTAAGTATGTCTTTTTGTAAATTCTTATTTGTATCTTTGTTTTCACCCTTCTTGTATACAAAACTCTTTGGAAATGAAGTTTTGATTTTGTAAAAATATTTTTAGCATGGTCATACACTATTTACTACATACTGAATATAGTATAAAAGCATTATTTAACTTATAGTTGAAAGCCGTTAAACTGTATTTATGTCATAAAGGCCCAAGTGTAAGTTCCGTTGAAGGCCAGAGTGAGCCGTTGGAAGGGCAGTGGTGTTGGGTCGTATATTAGTTGACATAGGTATTTTTACACAAGGAGTGCCTCGGGTGCCTTGGTAAAAGATGGGTTAGATACAAGTTACTATATCTCAGATGGTAAATAATGTACAAAGCTTTGAAAATTGTTTTCACTTGTTACGATTTTCAAAACCTTTGATTGTATAGATTGCTTTTATATTTCACAAAATTGTTTAAACCAAACGTTATAGCAAACCATACGCTATAGGTGAATACATAGAAATACGTATTTGGGTTAAAAAAAATTAATTTTTGAAAAAGGGGATTTACGCTATATAGTATACAGGTCGAAGTAATAAAGGAAAGTACTGAGTAGGTATTTACAACTATTGAAAACATCAAGTTATTCCAGCTGGTAAAACGCAACAGAACAGAACAGAGACTCTCAGATCTAGAAACACTCCTCAACAAGATTCAAAAATTACACCAGCCAACAACAGACGTTCACATATCAGGTAACCCCCCTCTAAATCTATTCCATTGAATTCATCGGATAGCCCTCATGTTGAAGCTGATAAAATAATATCAAGTTCAGTCTTGGCAATGGTTCTTAAAATCAATAAGAATAGTATATCGATTTCACCATGCTTACCAACACCATAGATTTTATAGAATCACCATTGATATAAAACTGCATGTCTTTATCAATTCTATAGCATGGAATTATCATTTTACTTCACCATGCGGCAGTTCTATATAAAATGATATGATACAATGATGTTGAAATTGATATAAAATGGAACACCCCTATCGATTTTATATCAATTTCACCATGCGGCAGTTCCATTCTATATCAGTTCCATTGAATTCTCAGCGTACATGTGTCTTGGTAATGGTTCATTATCAATAAGCATTAAAACTGACATTCAAACTATATCATGTTATATCGATAGAACTGACATTCAAACTATATCATGTTCTATATAGAATATAAAATCTATATAGAATATTCAATTTCACCAAGACACAAGACTAGTTTATATCAATTATCACCATGCGGCAGTTCTATAGCATGGAATTATCATTTTACTTCACCATTGATATCAAGACTATATCAATTTCATATGGTGTTGAAAAGCATGGTGAAATTGATATAAAATCTATATAGAATATTATATAGATTACTGCATATAGAATGGAACTGATATAAAATGGAACTGATATAGATTTTATATCAATTTCATGCGGCAGTTCCATTTTATATCAGTTCCATTGAGAATTATTAGAATTGATATAGGATCCAATTCTAAATTTAGGCATACAAAATCAATGCATGAAATAAGTTTATTCTCAGCGTAATTGATTTGGAACACCACATACGATTTTCTTGAGTGACCCCTCTAAATCTATTCCATTGAATTCTTGAGTGATAATGAAATAGAAGATGAAATAATTCCCTTAGATGAAGATATTGAATCTAAGTTACTTTGGATAAGAACTAAATTTAGTATATGTTATCAGATTTATACAGACTGCACTAAATGGAATCACGAGCATTTAGACAAAATGCCAGATAACAAAAAGATTCATCAGTGTATTGCAAAAAATTATGAATACACAAAGAAAAGCATAGAACTGATTTCGATAATCAATAAGGCTTTGATTTTAAGAACCACTGCCAAGACCGAGCTTGATATTATTTTATCAGCTTCAACATGAGGGCTATCCGATGAATTCAATGGAACTAGATTTAGAGGGGGGGTTGCCTGATGTGTGAACGTCTGTTGTTGGCTGGTGTAATTTTTGAATCTTGTTGAGGAGTGTTTCTAGATCTGAGAGTCTCTGTTCTGTTCTGTTGCGTTTTACCAGCTGGAATAACTTGTTGTTTTCAATAGTTGTAAATACCTACTTAGTACTTTCCTTTATTACTTCGACCTGTATACTATAGCGTAAATCCCCTTTTTAAAAAATTAATTTTTTTAAAAACCCAAATACGTATTTCTACGTATTCACGTATAGCGTATGGTTTGCTATAACGTTTGGTTTAAACAATTTTTTGAAATATAAAAGCAATCTATACAATCAAAGGTTTTGAAAATCGTAACAAGTGAAAACAATTTTCAAAGCTTTGTACATTATTTACCATCTGAGATATAGTAATTTGTATCTAACCCATCTTTTACCTTCAACGGGACTTACACTTGGGCCTTTATGACATAAATACAGTTTAACGGCTTTCAACTATAAGTTAAATAATGCTTTTATACTATATTCAGTATGTAGTAAATAGTGTATGACCATGCTAAAAATATTTTTACAAAATCAAAACTTCATTTCCAAAGAGTTTTGTATACAAGAAGGGTGAAAACAAAGATACAAATAAGAATTTACAAAAAGACATACTTACAGACAACGGAGGGGATTACTCCATAGTAACAAGAATGAAAATAAAGGATTTCCCTTTCGGGAATCCCACAAACTAACTAAAACTAATTACAATTTGGATTGAGAATTTGGTCTATAAGAAAAGCTATTTTAGAATTTTGTTCAACACATGAACTCCATTCTATATCTGATCTATTGTGAATTTCTTTGTTTTTTCTTCTTTCGTCCGTGTTTTGAAATGCATCTGCTGCTCTCCTTATATAGGCAAATTCTAGAGCTCGATCATCTGATAGGGTTACACGCGTCAGTCTTCTGTGGTGAGAGTCGTGAATTATTGAAAAGAGAAAAGCAGCTGTCGGCCATATGTACAATAATTCAACTAAAAAACAATTGTGCACAATGTTTGTACAGTGAAAAGTGGAATCTAGCTACAGTAATTGGCAGAAATTTCAACTTTGCAAAGTAAAATTACTGTAGATGAATAGTGGTCTGTCGGCTCCATATTTAACACGTTGCTGACGTCATCATTACATCAGGCTGATGTCATGGCTGTAATTCTGAGGTACGTCTATCGTCACTGCTGTCGTCACGCTTGCGTAAGTGCTTATGTCACTATGACGTTGGGCTGACGTGTCTGCTTGCGTAGGTCTGACGTCTTGCTTGCGTCATCTATTTTGTCTTTTAATCAACAGTATCTAAGTTGTGTCTCATGATAGAATCTTCTGAAAAGTGTCCAAGTGATCCGTCGTCGGACTGAGGTGTAAGTGTACTACTTTCTTCATCTGTTGTATTCATTGCAACTTCATTGGAAAAAGTGTTATTCGGATCAATGGAGATATCTTTTGTTTTTTCTGAATTTGTTGGAATGGGTGGAAGTCTATTAACAAATTCTTTAAAAGCCATCTGTACTTGTTCTTGGATAATTGTCGAAAAGTCTGGTATAATTGGGGTTTCTTGCATCTTTTTTAGCTGGGCTAAAAGGTCCTTTGGGGATATTTCATCTGCGTATGGGTCTTGGCTGTCTTGAAATTGGGTTTCAGGCATTGGTCTTTTTCCTTCATATTTTGACATGGGCTTTTCTGGCGTGATAGGGGCTTTAGGAGTGTTTTGGGCTGGTTCATTTATACGGACTCCTTTAGAAGGAAAAGTGGTCTTATCTGGGATAAAATTTGTGGGTGTATATTTAACGAATAGTCAAATTTTCCACTGGGCTGGCCTAGAGTATCCCATCTTTCTGGATTATTGGTCTGTTTAGTAGGGAAATCAGTAGTTCCCTGAGTCTGCTGAGTTTTTGGCAAACTCAAAGCCTTATCCGGGTTTGATGAGTCTTTACCAGCTACCGTTGGGCTTGACTAGGCTGTTGATATCTTGGGATCAACAATTCCGTTTTTGACATTGCTTAGGGAATGTCCACCCTTCTCCATATTAGTTTGGGTTGGAGGTGTACCCATATGTGAAAGTTTGAGGTCAAAGAGTTCTTTGTCAAGAAGGGTTATTTTCTTTCGGAAAGAATAATGAGTCTTTTCTAAGTGGGTGTTCTCAAATTGCAGTCTTTGATTATTTTTTGTTAATAGCTACAGAGTTGTTTGGGTGTTTTCACAGTGATCATAGAAAATAAGTCTGTCTGTATCTCGGGCAACTGAAAATGATAGGGGTTCTTCAACATAATTTCGAAGTGAAGGGGACACATAGAAATTTGTTCCGAGGTTAATTATTGCTGCAGTAAGGGCTTCTTGATAATCATTAAATCCTTTGTAAATAGGATCATGAGTATCTTTGATGGCATCTGCCAGTTCTAACCATGTATGAAAGAATCCTGCCTTTTTGGCTCGAAGGACGACGTAAAATTTGAATCTTCTTTTGTCTTGATTAAAATGTTCTGATAATGCATTCATACATGCTAGAAAATATCTTTGGTCTACAGGATCTTTATTATCGGCGATCCATAAATTATCTAATAGACATTTCTCAATCTTACTTAAAGATATACCTGTGGTTGGTCTGAACACTTGTCTACTAGTTGCAGGAAAAACTAGTAATTCAACTGATCCAAATCTCATTCTTTCTTGTTGCCGTGATGAACCAATTTGTACATCATTGGAGGCAAATGTATTGCTTGAAGCAATGGCTGTAGTGGGAGGTCTCATCGCTAAAGCTGTTGAATCTGCGTATATTGTTTATAATCATTATCAATATGTAAAACTTCTTCAAATTCTTTAGCAGTAATATAATTTTGATTAAGGGCTCTATATAAACTATTGGTTAGCGTAATATATTTCTGTAACTCATCTTGACAACTAACCAACGCTTTAAGATAATCGTAAGATTTGGTCATATCATTGTTCTTCCTGTGGAACACTGCTAATTCTTGTAAATTTTTGATAGAATATTTATAATGAACAATCTGTTTTTCGATCAAATATCTTTTTTCTATTATTTTTAGTAAAATAGAATAATTGTCTAGGAAGAGAGGAATTACCTTTGTGGGATTATTCCACTCATCTATTATTTGTTTACCTTGTTCTGCCGTAGTTTCTGATAATTTAGCCTTTTTGGTAACCCTTACATCTTCTTGTTCAGAGTTTGACGAGGTTGACGCATCCATTGGTCCTGATAGAGAAAGTAATAATCTGGTGAGGATAGATAATTCTGTTTAAGAGACGTTCTTATAGTCTGAATTTTTTGTCTCATCAAGTCTATATTTTTTATAAAGTGCTGAAGCGCATCTTTAAGGACTGGTAACCAATCTGTTTGGTAGATCTGTAAATCTTGTTCTAATATATTACAGAATCTGTGTAAGAAACTGTATTCTCGTAACAAGTCTAGTTCTAGAGCATGTTTTTTGTTCTCAAGATTAAGTCTTGCAGGAAAAGATATTCCTGTTTCGGCGTCTGAGTCTGAGTCTGAAAGATCTATAAGATCATCTTTTTCTGTCGAGATCTTTTTGTTCTGCTGGTTAGTCTGAGGAGATCTTGACACATCTTCATATGGTCTTTTCATGTTGAAGCTGATAAAATAATATCAAGCTCGGTCTTGGTAATGGTTCTCTAAATCAAAGCCTTATTGATTATTGAAATCAGTTCTATGCTTTTCTTTGTGTATTCATAATTTTTTGCAATACACTGATGAATCTTTTTGTTATCTGGCATTTTTTCTAAATGCTCGTGATTCCATTTAGTGCAGTCTGTATAAATCTGATAACCTATACTAAATTTAGTTCTTATCCAAAGTAACTTAGATTCAATATCTTCCTCTAAGGGAATTATTTCATCTTCTATTTCATTATCACTAGAATGATCTGGTTCTGGTCTGGGATTTGTACTCGTACTTGGTTTATCTCTATTCCTATTAGTTTATCATACGACTAAGAATATCAGCAGCTATATTATTCTTACCTTTAATATGCTCGATGTTAATGACTAATCCTTTTTGCGAGAGTCTATCTTGAAAAGTAAGCCACCGTCTTCTCGTAGATCGTTTGCCTTCTGATCTGATATTATGGTAAAATTTTACTATTGCCTCACAGTCGGTTCTTAAGGTGATCTATTTTCTTGAAATAATAAATAGTTCAAAGGCATCTAGGGCATAAGTAATGGCTAATAGTTCTGAATCTCTCGAGCCTATTTTTCCTTTTTCTTTAAAAGTTCAACTAGCATATCTACAAATTTTTCTTCTGACTGTTCTGAATATTTATGTGGTTTACACAAAAGTATAGCTCCCCATCCTTGCTGACAACCATCTGTTTCTATAATTAAGTAATCTGTGTCTAAGGGCATAGCTAGTTCTGGTAATGTTCTGAGTAGATTTTTTACGGTCTGTACTATTTTAACATCTTCTGAGTTAAAAAATCTCTGTCCTGTAGGAGAGGTCTTAGAGTATAATGGTCCTACAAGTTGTCCTAAGTGTTTGAGAAAAGGTCTGGCATAGTTGACTAATCCTAAAAATCTTTGAAGCTGTTTGAGATCTTCAAGTTTATCTGGAAATTCTAATGCTTTTTGCGCTATATGAGGCTGAAGTTCTATCTTTCCTTCGCCTATCGTACTCCCCAGAAATTCAATAAACGTCTTAAATAACTGCATCTTTTTCTTACTAATGATTAGGCCATGATTGATGAATTCTGAAAATACAATCTGTAAGTGTCCTTTATGTTCTCGACTAGTTTTACTAAATACTAGAATATCGTCTATATATACTGCTGTAAAAGCGCCGTGTTTGTTGAAAATGGTCTCCATTTTTCTTTGAAAAATGCTGGGTGCGTTTTTTAAACCAAAAGGCATTACTAACCACTCAAAATGTCCTTCTGGACATGTGAAGGCTGTCCATATAATACTGTCTGGGTGCATCTTGATTTGCCAGAATCCGGATTTTAAATCAAATTTACTAAATACTTTACTTCCTTGGATCTTATTTAGTAACATGGTCTTGTCAGGTATATTATATGCATCATCTATGGTATTATCATTAAGTCTTTTATAGTTAATTACCATTCTGCTCTTTCCTCTAACAATTTCTGCATGATTTCTAACAATAAAAGCTGCGGATCTATGAGGGTTATCCGATTTTCTAATAACTCCTAATTTCAAAAGTTCTGTAATATGCATCTTGAACTCTTCTCTATCATCATTGGTAGCATTTATTGCTTTCGTCTTTATGATATAATCTGGATTTTTGATTTTAAGTTCACAAACTATCTTATATTTCTCCCAATATTTGAGTACATTATCTCCTATTATTTCAAGTTTTTCTAGCTTCGAAATGAGGTGATCTATGTCTTGAGTGACTAATGTCTCATATGCAGAGTCAATGGAACTTAAATTATAATCTATCTCATAATCTATATCTTGGTGAAGTAAATCTTGTGTTATATCGATAGAGTTGCTGTCTGAATCAATATCTGTCAAGTCTTATTCTAGTAACTGACATTTAAACCCGTTTTTACAGGGACAAGGTTTGGAGGGGTGAACAGAGGTGTGAAAAAAGGGGTCAAGGTCAGGTCGACCATGCTTCTCAGCGTGAAAGGTTTGGATAAAAGGGGAAGTGAGACTATGTCGGGAGAGTTGAAAATAGTCTTTAGTTAACATAAAAGTGCCATTATCTTTTAATAAAAAGGAAAGTCCGAGAATTATATCTGTATTAAGGTTTTTTAGAGGCCTAACCCAAGTACTATCTGCAGGTAAAGAAAAATCTGGACTCATTCCACAATGAGTATCAAAACTAATCTTGCTTCCAGGTAATAATAAGGTGGTATATGTATAAGTCTGTCCATCCATCTATTGAGCTTTGACTATTTCTTTTGTTTGGATGGTATATTCTTTGGGAATAAGGTTCTGATCTGTTATACAACTGGTACTTCCGGAGTCTATAACTGCTATGCATTGTAAAGAAAAGTTCTTTATTTTAACTATACATTTTACTTTTAGGGTGTTATAATGTTTTGGATTACAAACAATATTGGCTAAATTAACTTCAACGTCTGACTCGTAACTAGTCTCGATCTTAGTCTTACCCTTCGTATATTCCCTTAACAAATCTACTTGATTTTGTAATAACTTAATAGAATCTTCGACTGTTTCGATTCGTCGTCTTAAGATTCTTAGTTCTTGCTTATCATATTGGTCTAATTGCAGTTCTAATTGCATTGGTTCTGTGCATAATTGTTCTTTTTGCAAACAAACTATGCAGGCTTCTTTGAAACAAATCATACATCTAGCACGTTTGTTTTTAGATGGATGATTGGTGCAAATAAAACAAGGTATATTATCTGATCCTACTTTCGTCTGCCAATTATGTGTGCAATCTCTGGTTATCTCAACATTCATTAATGCAAATTCGAAATTTTGATTATAAAAATCTTTTTTCTGAAATTCATTAAGAAACTCTATTTCTTCTTCACTATCAGATTCTAGTTTGCTCCATTGCATTGGAGAGTCTATAGAAATAATGCTGTATATAGATTCTGTATCTGAAATCTGTTCATCTACTTCTATTAGGTCTTCTTTAACACATTCTATAAGAGTACTTTTCATATTATGTGTATTTTGTTTTTTAGGACATGTTCTAGCAAGATGGCCACTACTATTACAAATATAACAATTTAATTTATTCTTATAAGTTCTTTCGGGTTTAAATTTACGCACATGTTTTTTCTCATTTAAATATGGTTTTTTCTTATTAGATTTTCGAAGAAAATATTTCTTCTGCTTTGGAGATTGGTGAAATCTTTTCTTATCTTTTCTTGGTTTTGAAGGTTCTTCATTCTTACCATACTCTTGGGTGGTAAATATATCTTGACAAAATTTATAATCTGCATTTTTTAGGTCTTTCTGGATCTGAAGTTCGACACATTTTTCTTCTAAACATTGAACAACAAAGGCAATCTTATGTCCTATTGGCCATTTATGGTTGGGATTTTCTTTTATTACGGGCAATTGAATCCATTTGTTTGTGATTTCTTCGCCTAAGGCTCCAGGTAATTTATGAAATAATTTGTTACCTAGTTCTGTATTATAGGTATTGCCAGACTTGGAATATAAAAGGTGAATTCTTTCAAATAGTCTTTCACTTTTATACCATTGCTCCAATCTTTTAAACTCAGTTGTTCGAAGTCTCTAAGTGCTTTTCTTTGAGCATTCATCTGTCCCGAGTTTGGGTTTGATCTAGTGGTAAGTCTTTGAATACAATTTACAAATTGTAGGGATTATTTCCTATATCTATAAGATTCTGGTACTTATCTGGAAATTCTACCTTATATGATCCCCAACTTTGGCCCAATATAGTAGAAGTTTTGAAGAGCTTTGTATTACAAGATTATTATAGATCATTTACATAAATGACTGCAGAAGAAATGTATCGCTATTTAGAAACATATTTAGGAGAAACAGTGAAAGCGGGAATCCTTTATTTTCGTTCTTGTTACTATGGAGTAATCCCCTCCGTTTGTCGTAAGTATGCCTTTTTGTAAATTCTTATTTGTATCTTTGTTTTCACCCTTCTTGTATACAAAACTCTTTGGAAATGAAGTTTTGATTTTGTAAAAATATTTTTACCATGGTCATACACTATTTACTACATACTGAGTATAGTATAAAAGCATTATTTAACCTATAGTTGAAAGCCGTTAAACTGTATTTATGTCATAAAGGCCCAAGTGTAAGTCCCGTTGAAGGCCGGAGTGAGCCGTTGGAAGGGCAGTGGTGTTGGGTCGTATATTAGTTGACATAGGTATTTTTACGCAAGGAGTGCCTCGGGTGCCTTGGTAAAAGATGGGTTAGATACAAGTTACTATATCTCAGATGGTAAATAATGTACAAAGCTTTGAAAATTGTTTTCACTTGTTACGATTTTCAAAACCTTTGATTGTATAGATTGCTTTTATATTTCACAAAACTGTTTAAACCAAACGTTATAGCAAACCATACGCTATATGTGAACACGTAGAAATACGTATTTGGGTTAAAAAAATTTAATTTTTTAAAAAGGGGATTTAAGCTATAGTATACAGGTCGAAGTAATAAAGGAAAGTACTGAGTAGGTATTTACAACTATTGAAAACAACAGGTTATTCCAGCTGGTAAAACGCAACAGAACATAACAGAGACTCTTAGATCTAGAAACACTCCTCAACAAGATTCAAAAATTACACCATCCAACAATAGACGTTCACATATCAGGTAACCCCCCCTCTCTTTGGTATCAGAGCAAGTTTTCGTTCCTTTGTTCTTAATTATTGTTTATATACTGGATTCCTATAAAAAATTAGATTGGTTAGGATTAGAATTGCGAATTCAATCGCACAGACCTGTCACGATTTTAGATACAATAAAATTACGCTGTAATTTTGAAAAAGATCATAAACATAGTTTTATCTCTCCAGATCAGACGATAAATATTATTATAGACATTTTAATTAACTTGGGCGAAACGATACAAACGAGACACTTAGCTACAGAACTTTTACTGCATAAGCTAGGTAAGACAGTAGAAACTTTAGAAACCAAGGTAGATTACTGTCAAGACCAATTAAAAGTTCTCTTAGATAAGACTAAGCCGCAACTAAATACTACAGACTCATCAGAATTAATTAAAAACCTCTCGTTAGTATATACCACACTTGAAAAGCAGAAACAAGAAGAAGGTAGTTCTCTCTCTAAAGATTAGATCAATCAGCTTTCTCAGCAAGTTTCAGCTTTATCTTTAAAACTTTCTGGAAAAGAAAAAATCACTAGACGACCTCTTCAAGGACCATTACAGTTCATACATTTTAAATCATTAGAAGAATGAATTTAACACCATTTTCAGGACCTTCTAGAACTACTAATGATGAAAGAAGACTTTCTGTAAGTACCTCTAGACCTAAATTATTATTAGATAAATTATTTGGTTCTCAACGAGAACAAGCAGATGTCAAACTAGAAGAATTAATAGATCCTGAACAAGATTATGAGCGTTTTAAGACTCAAGGTTTACAGTTATTAAATCCACAGATTTTATATCAAAAAGGAAGATTTGAAACCTCTACACAATTTTACAAAAATCATCAAGAGATTATTTTTCAATGTATTAAAGATCAAACAAAGATTTTAGACTTGATTTCAAAACAAAGTGGTACCAGTTTACTTAAACAGAACTTTGAAGTCATTCACATAGGCTTAATTGCTATAGGAATTAAAGGACTAATGAGACGAAATTTAAGTGCTAAAGTTCTAATTACTATTTTTGATAGCATAAGTTCGGATATTAATAAAGCCATGATAGCAAGAACGGAAGTAGACATGAATAATAATATTGGGATATTCTATTGTAGTCCAGAACTTATGCTAACGATTTCAGACTTTGTTAATCATATAAAATTAGGCATTCAGACTAAAAGATATGACGATGTTGTTACGGGAAAAAATTTACTATTAAATGTAGGAGTTTTAGGAAGATGTGCGAAGAACTCAGACATTAAATACATACTCTATACTGATAAAGTAGTCAATTTACTAAGTAGTAAAGGTATTAAGATGGTTAAACCAAAAGAATTTTCGTCTGAAGAACTAGCTGGATTAGACTGGCCTATTAGCAAGTTTATCCAAACAACTACAACTACAGTAGCTCCAACGGAAGCTATTACTTATACAGATCGATTAAATAGAACCAGCTTGAGATTTACAGAATATATTGCTGTTCCTAATCAAGAAATTGATGATGAAACAGAAAGTAATTTTGTTAATATAGAATTGCAACTAAATACAGATACGATCATTTTCCCCAAAGAACTTCAGATGATCCTCACCACGGATGAGCTTTTAGAACTTGAAGATCAACTGTTCCTACAAAAACAGTTAAACGAAGATGAAGTCTTATATTATGATGAAGAATTCAATATTAGAATCAAACAAGACGTAGAGAATCTAGAAGTTATAGATAAAGATGAAGTAGAAAGCCTCGTATCAGAATTTAGCTATCAGAAAAACCTTATGGAAGATACTAGAGTATGGAAAACATTTGAAGAAACACCATTCGAAAGAACTTCTCCGCTTTTCAATACTACTTTTAAATCCTTTCCATCAAGAGCTGCTTACACAGACTATAAGAACCTCCTACTGGATTTCAATATAAACCCAAAGGAGCTAAAAGACCTTTAGAACAACCCATTAAATTTCAAGATACTACAAAGGATAAAATACTTAATTTAACAGCACATGATCCCCAACTTTGGCCCAATATAGTAGAAGTTTGGAAGAGCTTAGTATTACAAGATTATTATAGATCATTTACAGAAATGACTACAGAAGAAATGTATCGCTATTTAGAAACATATTTAGGAGAAACAGTGAAAGCAATGTGGGAATCATATAAGGTAGAATTTCCAGATAAGTACCAGAATCTTATAGATATAGGAAATAATCCCTACAATTTTGTAAATTGTATTCAAAGACTTACCACTGGATCAGACCCAAACTCGGGACAAATGAATGTTCAAAGAAAAGCACTTAGAGACTTAGAACAACTGAGTTTAAAAGATTGGATCAATGGTATAAAAGTGAAAGACTATTTGAAAGAATTCACCTTTTATATTTCCAAGTCTGGCAATACCTATAATATAGAACTAGGTAACAAATTATTTCATAAATTACCTGGAGCCTTAGGCGAAGAAATCACAAACAAATGGAATCAATTGCCCATAATAAAAGAAAATCCCAACCATAAATGGCCAATAGGACATAAGATTGCCTTTGTTGTTCAATGTTTAGAAGAAAAATGCGTCGAACTTCATATCCAGAAAGACCTAAAAAGTGCAGATTATAAATTTTGTCAAGATATATTTACCGCCCAAGAGTATAGTAAGAATGAAGAACCTTCAAAACCAAGAAAAGATAAGAAAAGATTTCACCAATCTCCAAAGCAGAAGAAATATTTTCTTCGAAAATCTAATAAGAAAAAACCATATTTAAATGAGAAAAAACATGTGCGTAAATTTAAACCCGAAAGAACTTATAAGAATAAATTAAATTGTTATATTTGTAATAGTAGTGACCATCTTGCTAGAACATGTCCTAAAAAATAAAATACACATGATATGAAAAGTACTCTTATAGAATGTGTTAATGAAGACCTAATAGAAGTAGATGAGCAGTTTGATCTGAGAATCTATATCTGACATTATTTCTATAGACTCTCCAATGCAATGGAGCAAACTAGAATCTGATAGTGAAGAAGAAATAGAGTTTCTTAATGAATTTCAGAAAAAAGATTTTTATAATCAAAATTTCGAATTTGCATTAATGAATGTTGAGATAACCAGAGATTGCACACATAATTGGCAGACGAAAGTAGGATCAGATAATATACCTTGTTTTATTTGCACCAATCATCCGTCTAAAAACAAACGTGCTAGATGTATGATTTGTTTAAAAGAAGCCTGCATAGTTTGTTTGAAAAAAGAACAATTATACACAGAACCAATGCCATTAGAACTGCAATTAGACCAATATGATAAGCAGGAACTAAGAATCTTAAGACGCGAATCGAAACAAGTCGAAGACTCTATTAAGTTATTACAAAATCAAGTAAATTTGTTAAGGGAATATACGAAGGGTAAGACTAAGATCGAGACTAGTTACGAAGTCGACGTTGAAGTTAATTTAGCCAATATAATCCAAAACATTATAACACCCTAAAAGTAAAATGTATAGTTAAAATAAAGAACTTTTCTTTACAATGCAGAGCAGTTATAGACTCCGGAAGTACCAGTTGTATAATAGATCAGAACCTTATTCCCAAAGAATATACCATCCAAACAAAAGAAATAGCCGAAGCTCAACAGATGGATGGACAGACTTATACATATACCACCTTATTATTACCTGGAACCAAGATTAGTTTTGATACTCATTGTGGAATGAGTCCAGATTTCACTTTACCTGCAGATAGTACTTGGGTTAGGCCTCTAAAAAACCTTAATACAGATATGATTCTCGGACTTTCCTTTTCATTAAAAGATAATGGCACTTTTACGTTAATTAAAGACTATTTTCAACTCTCCTGACATAGTCTCACTTCCCCTTTTATCCAAACCTTTCGCGCTGAGAAGCATGGTGGACCTGACCTTGACCCCTTTTTTCACACCTCTGTTCACCCCTCCAAAACTTGTCCCTATAAAAACGAGTTTGAATGTCAGTTACTAGAACAAGACTTGACAGATACTGATTCAGACAGCAACTCTATCGATATAACACAAGATTTACTTCACCAAGATATAGATTATGAGATAGATTATAATTTAAGTTCCATTGACTCTGCATATGAGACATTAGTCACTCAAGACAGAGATCACCTCATTTCGAAGCTAGAAAAACTAGAAATAATGGGAGATAATGTACTCAAATATTGGGAGAAAGATAAGATAGTTTGTGAACTTAAAATCAAAAATCCACATTATATCATAAAGACGAAAGCAATAAATGCTACCAATGATGATAGAGAAGAGTTCAAGGTGCATATTACAGAACTTTTAAAATTAGGAGTTATTAGAAAATCGGATAGCCCTCATAGATCCGCAGCTTTTATTGTTAGAAATCATGCAGAAATTGTTAGAGGAAAGAGCATGATGGTAATTAACTATAAAAGACTTAATGATAATACCATAGATGATGCATATAATATACCTGACAAGACCATGTTACTAAATAAGATCCAAGGAAGTAAAGTATTTAGTAAATTTGATTTAAAATCCGGATTCTGGCAGATCAAGATGCACCCAGACAATATTATATGGACAGCCTTCACATGTCTAGAAGGACATTTTGAGTGGTTAGTAATGCCTTTTGGTTTAAAAAACGCACCCAGGATTTTTCAAAGAAAAATGGAGACCATTTTCAACAAACACAGCGCTTTTACAGCAGTATATATAGACGATATTCTAGTATTTAGTAAAACTAGTCGAGAACTTAAGTATGTCTAGCATACAACACAAGGGCTTATACATATACCCCCTCTTTGATGATGAAACAGAAAGTAATTTTGTTAATATAGAATTGCAACCAAATACAGATAGAATCCTTTTCCCCAAAGAACTTCAGATGATCGTCACCACGGATGAGCTTTTAGAACTTGAAGATCAACTGTTCCTACAAAAACAGTTAAACGAAGATGAAGCATCTTGAACTCTTCTCTCTCATCATTGGTATCATTTATTGCTTTCGTCTTTATGATATAATCTGGATTTTTGATTTTAAGTTGACAAGCTATCTTATCTTTCTCCCAATATTTGAGTACATTATCTCCTATTATTTCTAGTTTTTCTAGATTCGAAATGAGGTGATCTATGTCTTGAGTGACTAATGTCTCATATGCAGAGTCAATGGAACTTAAATTATAATCTATCTCATAATCTATATCTTGGTGAAGTATATCTTGTGTTATATCGATAGAGTTGCTGTCTGAATCAGTATCTGTCAAGTCTTGTTCTAGTAACTGACATTCAAACTGGTTTTTACAGGTCAGATGGTAAATAATGTACAAAGCTTTGAAAATTGTTTTCACTTGTTACGATTTTCAAAACCTTTGATTGTATAGATTGCTTTTAGATTTCACAAAACTGTTTAAACCAAACGTTATAGCAAACCATACGCTATACGTGAATACGTAGAAATACGTAATTGGGTTAAAAAAAATTAATTTTTTAAAAAGGGGATTTACGCTATAGTATACAGGTCGAAGTAATAAAGGAAAGTACTGAGTAGGTATTTACAACTATTGAAAACAACAAGTTATTCCAGCTGGTAAAACGCAACAGAACAGAACAGAGACTCTCAGATCTAGAAACACTCCTCAACAAGATTCAAAAATTACACCATCCAACAACAGACGTTCACATATCAGATCAGAAGGCAAACGATCTACGAGAAGACGGTGGCTTACTTTTCAAGATAGACTCTCGCAAAAAGGATTAGTCATTAACATCGAGCATATTAAAGGTAAGAATAATATAGCTGCTGATATTCTTAGTCGTATGATAAACTAATAGGAATAGAGATAAACCAAGTACGAGTACAAATCCCAGACCAGAACCAGATCATTCTAGTGATAATGAAATAGAAGATGAAATAATTCCCTTAGAGGAAGATATTGAATCTAAGTTACTTTGGATAAGAACTAAATTTAGTATAGGTTATCAGATTTATACAGACTGCACTAAATGGAATCACGAGCATTTAGAAAAAATGCCAGATAACAAAAAGATTCATCAGTGTATTGCAAAAAATTATGAATACACAAAGAAAAGCATAGAACTGATTTCAATAATCAATAAGGCTTTGATTTAGAGAACCATTACCAAGACCGAGCTTGATATTATTTTATCAGCTTCAACATGAAAAGACCATATGAAGATGTGTCAAGATCTCCTCAGACTAACCAGCAGAACAAAAAGATCTCGACAGAAAAAGATGATTGTTGCGATCAATCCGCACTGCAAGTGTACGGATCGTATAAGTAATAAAGTGGACTTTTAAAGTCTGGATGTCGTGCCCACGAGGACTGATTTATTCCCACGTTTACTCTAACTAGCCTTAACCGAAATAAATAAGTTGAGATCAATTAATTTCCTAATCTTGCGAAAATTAAATTATTAAATTAAATTGCTAAATCTAAAATTAAAAATTAAGAATTAAATTGGAACAAATTAAAAGAATGATTTTTTTTTGTTTTAAATCAAATATGGGAAAACTAGCATTAAGGTTTCGAATCCACTTTTCATTTAGTTATCCTCCGGATTATCGATTTTGACAATGAAAGTTAGTTTTGACGATTCAATTCACAAAATCTGTTGAATAATCTTTCTCAAGTAGAATTCAACCTATTTACATGACGTGTTAACAATATCTCTATGATAACAACACCATAAAAATGCATTACAACACAAGAATTGCATAAAAACATCGCACAAAGCATAGGGGTATTCTCATCCCTTATCGGACTTTGTGGTTTTCAACAAAAGTCTAATCTATTCACGATTTCCCAATACAATAAATAGATCACAGATCAACTTTGGCCACAAGTTGTAAAAGAAAGCATAATTATATTGAAAACTCAAACCGAAACATTCATCTTAGCATAAGAATTAACAAAACATAAAATTAATAATCCGGATTCAAACCAAAATCAAAGTTTCATCTCTACCCTAATGCTATGAAAAGTTTAGCCTATCATGCTGTAAAAATCAGAAGAAAAGCGTGAAGAGAAAGCCATCACCGAATTAAAGTTGAGCTCTTGAATTTGGATCTTCAATTGTGGCTTTTTCTCCAACTTTCTCCTAGATGATTGCTCCAACTTTCGTTCCCCTCTATTCTCTGATGTTCTCTCCTGTTCTCTCTCGAAATTAGGTCAAGTTCGTGTTTTAAAATAAGCCAAAAAGCCCAAGAATTCGTGTCCAACTCGTTTTGGAAAGTTTTTCCGGAGTTCTGCCCGACATAACCATGCGATCGCATGCGCGATCGCATGGTTCTATTTTTGCAAAGGCATGCGGTCGCACATGCGACTGCATGGTTATGCCATATTTCAACTTTTTGCCCGATTTCACTTTGGTCCTCACTGTTTAATTGCAAGTCAAGTCCTGAACTTCCAACTTCGATCAATTGAGTCCACAAACTTTACTTTACGCCCTTTTTGGCCCACAATTGCAATCTTTCTTCAATTCTCAGTTTTCACTGAAATAGAAACAAATAATACTAAATTAAACACGAAGTTGATTAAAAATACGAAAAACACATAGTTTAAAAGACCTAAATAAGTGCACAAATTGCACTTATCAAACACTCCCAAACTAGAACAATTGTTCGTCCTCGAACAACGAAACTAAACTAAAGAAAGAAAATAAACAAACAAACTAGACACCAAGCACAAGCAGGACTCATGGTCAAACCGTGTACCATATGGCTCAGGCAAACGAAATGATAGTGAAAACTCAAGTTAGACAAACAAAACAATCACCAAAAAGAAATCCACTTACCCAAGTGCTCGACTATCCTCTGTATGTGTGTGCTAGCCATCACTTAACTGAAGCGCTTGTTAAAGTATCACCAAAGAATGTCCAACACAAAGCCATGACCGTATTCCCAAGTGGTTGAATATCCTCACCTCGCTCATGAATCACTCCTGATGCTTTTCTCTCAATTCCCGAGGTGTTTCTAGCTTGTGATTTCTACAAAATATATTATGCATTTTTTTCCACACAAGACGTCAAGAAGAGTGACTAAATGTTGAAAAGTATTACAACTATCAGTCCATCCACTTCGACCTCAAGTTTCCAAATTCCCAGCCTTTGAGTCCTTTCCTGGCACCTTTATAATTTTATTCAGTGGATTTTCCTTTTATTTGCTCCTTCACTGATAATGGCTCTCTTCGCTCACTTTGTTTTTTTCTTTTATCTTTTTCTTTTTCCTTTTTTTTTCCTTTTTTGTGCAATTTTTCTTTTCAGCTTTTACCCCGCAAGTAACTCTCGCTCTATTTCCCTAGAGATAGCCTTCTTCACTGGTAGATCGTCCTCTAAACATTGGTTATGAAAAGCACCATATTACTCAGTGACGACTCTCACTCTCTAGGGTAGGCAGCTTTTTCCTGCGGTCCCTCTCATATACTAAACCATCATCTAAATCCAAAATTCGATACTTAACATATGATAGTGCCAGTATAAACTCGCCAGCCGAAAATCCTTCAACTTAAAGAGGAAGTATCAAGACTTCCAGTAGCAATCCCCTCCAACATAGAGTTCACTACATCTTACCACCCCCAAACTAGACCATTTGGGCTAGTTGGATCCTTAAAATAGTGATTGGGGAGAACTACCTAGTTCTAAGTGTAAAATTGGATCTCATAGGTAATCCTAAAGGAACACAGCATCTAGGTGATAAGTCAGCAAGAACGAGAGTTAAACAATGACTATGTGCTCTTTTCAGTTAATCGGGCACAGATAAGTGATTAGAAAATTTTGAAAATTTTCAAGTGATGTTTCAAATCCAACTATGAGTTCATTAGAAAAATTTAGGCACCTTGTCATCATCGGCGGTACACAACTCGACCAAAACAAATAAAAGACAAAACAATATATTTTTTTTAACCACTAGCAAATGCATAATAGTAAAAACCGGATAGAAGAGTGCTAAAATGACAAACGGGGCATCAAATATATATGAAGATTTGAAGTACAACTCCAATCTTTCACCACATAAGCACATAAGTTAACAACATCAAAAAGTACACAAAAGTACCCCCACCCCCAACAAAATAGGGTACATTGCCCCCAATATACAACATGTAAGTTCAAAGAGAGAAAAGTATAATAAAAGCGAGAATAAAGATCAAAGGAGGCAGATACTCCCCTACGGTGTCTCGTGAGGTGGAGAGAACATCTGATCATGCTGAATCCCGTGTGTTGACTCTAGACGGTCCAACCATCAGTTTCCAAATATAATAAGAGAGCAAGTAGTTCTGATAAAAGCACCCCCAAATTATATAGAATTGCAGAATATAAGAGAAGTTCAAATAAGTGACTAAATGAAGGCGGGGCCCGCACAAACAGTGCAAAATGATGCAAAGACGGAACCGACCCTACACTATATAAAGTACGTGTCAAAAGCGACCACATATCAAAAATTGATGCAATTCTATCAAGTTTGGAATGAAGAATGATGGTGGTGAAGTGAAAGAAGTGGAAGTGACGCAGCTCGAGCGGCATCAGGCCATGACTCAAGTCACTGCACCAATTGGTGCCTAGGCCTAATTCAATGTTTTGTTTACTCAATCACAAGTAAATTGACACTAAAGTGATCATTTGAAGACGTAGAATCATGCCATAAAGTAGAAACACATAAATAAGCTCACAGTTATGTTGAAACATTTTATCGAACACGTGGCGTGCGTGGTAGTTTGTGAAGGATTGTCAACACATTACGAGCAATGTAGCGACCAATATATCACAGCAACACCTAAATTCATCCTTTAAACTATCCTAGAGCCCATACTCCTCAATAAATTCAGCATAACAGTCAGAAGAATCAACCAGCAAGCAGCAATTAGGGCATAAGACTCATCAAATTGTCGAATTTAAAACCCTAGACTCGAAAGTACTGCCGAAATCATGGTAAAGCATGCGTTAGTGCGTGAAATGTTCATACCTGAGCCTTCAGATTCGACTGGAGATCACGAAATTGAGGATGAAAATGCGAGAACGATGGACTCGAGCCTATATACTCACTAAATCCGAGAGGGAGAGCGGGGAATTCTCAAAAATTGCTTGTTAATGGTGCGAAATTTGGTAGTGAATTTTGAGGGAGAAGGGGAGCAGGGTTCTCGTGTTAAAAATATGGGGGAAATAATGGCCTCGTTTTGTGTTTTTAAAATTTGACTTTGGGGTCTCGTTTATGCCGTGCGACCGCACGCGCGGTCGCATGGTATAAATTTCCTGGTAATGCATGCGATCGCATGCTTCACCAATTTTTTTTTAATAGATACTACTGATTGAAAAGTAGACTATTTGGCTGTTTTCAACGTGGAAATCAATGAAGCACGGGATTTTGACAATATGGTGAATTTTTTACCCGAAACTAGAAAGAAACAACTAGGAATGTGAAAATACAAACTAGCATGCAAAACTTGATTCTAAATTCAACACTAAACTTAAAACTGAAATTAAAACTTAAGGAAACTACATGAACATGCACATCAACTAGAAATGTGAAAATGCAACCTATATGCGAAGCTTGACTCTAATACTTAAAATGAAACTTAGAAATAACAATAAAACAGGAATAAAGGATACGGGGGTGGGTTGCCTCCCACCAAGCGCTCCGTTTAGAGTCTAAAGCTCGACTTTGATTTGTAATAGCTCAAGGTGGTTGTCTTCGGCTCTTGCACTCCTTGCAATTGCCGGCTTTGCAAATTTCCACATTCCCTTCCGATTTAGCGAGGCCTTTATCCTCTTTAGGAGTCCATTCATACCCCTCTCTCCATTGTACCTCTTTTTCGCAGCTCAGCTTAGTCTCGCACGGTGATTCTTCTAATTTGGAGCAAACTCGGGGATTTTCGGGTGGTGATGCGGATTTTAGGATGTTTAAGCGCACTTGATCGTCATCCACCCGTAGAATCTCCAATCCGGCCTCTACATCAATCAAAGCTCGGCTCGTGGCCAGGAAAGGTCTTCCAAGTATGATTGGGACTCTACTATCTTCCTCCATGTTGATCACAACGAAATCCGAGGGAAAGATAAACTTGTCCACCTTTACCAAAACATCTTCAACCACACCATATGGATATCGAATGGAGCAATCTACTAGTTGCAGCGTTATATTGGCGGGTTTTGGCTCCCCTAAACCAAGTTTCCTATATATGGACAAAGGCATTAGATTAATACTTGCTCCTAGATCACATAAAGAATTCTTAAAGCACAAATTGCCCATAGTACAAGGAATAGAGAAACTCCCTGGATCTTTAAGCTTAGGGGGCAACTTGTTGAGCAAGATTGCACTGCACTCTTCATTAAGTGCAACTGTTTCGAAATCCTCAAGCTTCTTCTTCTTTGATAGCATCTGCTTCATGAACTTGAGGTAAAGGGGCATTTGAGCCAAAGCTTCGGCGAAGGGGATGTTAATATGAAGTTTCTTGAAAATATCAAGAAACTTGGAGAACTGTTGATCCTCCTTATGCTTCCTTAGCCTCTGTGGGAATGGAATAGGTGGTTTATAAGTTCTCAGCGGTACCACTGTCGTTTTAGATGTACTGCCCACATTTTCTTCAGCTTGTGGCTTTGATTCTTCCTTTTGAACTATTTCCTCAATCGCCTCATTTTCTCGTTGTTTGGATGGCCTTGTGACATCAATGTCAGGGAGCTGCACCCCACTTCTTGTAGTAATGGCCATCACTTGCTCCCTTGGATTTACCTCTGTATTGCTAGGCAAAGTGCCTTGCGGTTGGCCCAAGACAGTGATAGCTAATTGCCCGACCTGTGTCTCCAAGTTTCTAATAGATGCTTGTTGATTTTGAAGCGCAGTGTCGGTTTTCTTCATGAATTGATCGGTACGCTCCATATATTTTTCGGTTCTTTCCATAAATCGACCTAAAGCCTCTTCAATCGAGCTCTTCTTTTCCGGTTGCTGGTAAGGAGGTCCTTGGAATCCTCCATTATTCTGATTATCTCTCCAGCCAAAATTTGGGTGATTACGCCAACCCTGGTTATAAGTGTTGGAGAACGGATTATTGGGTTGGCGTTGACCCCCTTGAATGTAATCCACTTGAGTAGTGCGGTGAGCGATGATGGGGCACTCATTGGTGCTATGGTTAGCTCCACACTCCTCGCATGTGGGTGATCTACATATCATAGGAGTACCAAATTGTGCAATGTTTTCCACCGTGTAGGCTAAAGCATCAATCTTTGTGGTTAGAGCGGTGAAGTTATCAATTTCGTACAGTCCAGGTGCTCTACCAAGATTTCGCCTGTCAGATGCCCACATAGCCGTGCTGTTTGTAATCCTCTCAAAGAGCTCAAGAGCTTCAGCGATTGTCTTGGTGCGGAGTGATCCATTTGATGAAGAGTCTACCAAACTCTTACACGAAGGAAGTAGCCCCGCATAAAAATACTGTACTTGCTGTCCATTGCTGATCCCATGATGTGAGCACTTCCTTAGCAAGCCTTTAAACCTCTGCCAAGCTTCGTCAAACGACTCCGAGTCATGTTGTTGAAAAATAGATATCTCGTGCTTCAACTTAGCAATCTTGAGCGCAGGAAAGAACTTGGCACAGAATTTTTGAGCTAGGTCGTTCCATGTGGTGATGCTTGCGATTGGCTGAGAATCAAGCCATTCGAGAGCCCTATCACACAAAGTACGGGGGAACAACCTTAGTCGAATCGCATCATCTGATATGCCCTGATATTTGAAGTGTTCACACATCTCTAAGAACCGAGAGACATGCGTATGAGGATTCTCATCTGGCAATCCATAAATTGGTGCCCATTCTGGAAGAGATGGATCACATCTGTCTTGAGCTGAAAATTGTTCTTCCCAAATGGAGGGTACACTATACTAGATTAGCTTTGGATGATCTGTGGCGTCATAAAGTCCCCAACTAGCATGTTATCCCCGGCAACGGCACCAAAAACTTGTTGCGATCAATCCACACCGCAAGTGTACGGATCGTATAAGTAATAAAGTGGACTTTTAAAGTCCGAATGTCGTACCCACGAGGACTGATTTATTCCCACGTTTACTCTAACTAGCCTTAACCGAAATAAATAAGTTGAGATCAATTAATTTCCTAATCTTGGGAAAATTAAATTATTAAATTAAATTGCTAAATCTAAAATTAAAAATTAAGAATTAAATTGGAACAAATTAAAAGAATGATTTTTTTTTGTTTTAAATCAAGTATGGGAAAACTAGCATTAAGGTTTCGAATCCACTTTTCATTTAGTTATCCTTCGGATTATCAATTTTGACAATGAAAGTTAGTTTTGACGATTCAATTCACAAAATCTGTTGAATAATCTTTCTCAAGTAGAATTCAACCTATTTATATGACGTGTTAACTATATCTCTATGATAACAACACCATAAAAATGCATTACAACACAAGAATTGCAAAAAACTATCGCACAAAGCATAGGGGTATTCTGATCCCCTATCGGACTTTGTGGTTTTCAACAAAAGTCTAATCTATTCACGATTTCTCAATACAATAAATAGATCACAGATCAACTTTGGCCACAAGTTGTAAAAGAAAGCATAATTATATTGAAAACTCAAAACCGAACATTCATCTTAGCATAAGAATTAACAAAACATAAAATTAATAATCCGGATTCAAACCAAAATTAAAGTTTCATCTCTACCCTAATGCTATGAAAAGTTTAACCTATCATGCTGTAAAAATCAGAAGAAAAGCGTGAAGAGAAAGCCATCACCGAATTAAAGTTGAGCTCTTGAATTTGGATCTTCAATTGTGGCTTTTTCTCCAACTTTCTCCTAGATGATTGCTCCAACTTTCGTTCCCCTCTGTTCTCTGATGTTCTCTCCTGTTCTCTCTCGAAATTAGGTCAAGTTCGTGTTGTAAAATAAGCTAAAAAGCCCAAGAATTCGTGTCCAACTCGTTTTGGAAAGTTTTTCCGGAGTTCTGCCCGACATAACCATGCGATCGCATGCGCAATTGCATGGTTCTATTTTTGCAAAGGCATGCGGTCGCACATGGTTATGCCATATTTCAACTTTTTGCCCGATTTCACTTTGGTCCTCACTGTTTAATTGCAAGTCAAGTCCTGAACTTCCAACTTCGATCAATTGAGTCCACAAACTTTACTTTGCGTCCTTTTTGGCCCAGAATTGCAATCTTTCTTCAATTCTCAGTTTTCACTGAAATAGAAACAAATAATACTAAATTAAACACGAAGTTGATTAAAAATACGAAAAACACGTAGTTTAAAAGACCTAAATAAGTGCACAAATTGCACTTATCAATGATCTTATAGATCTTTCAGACTCAGACTCAGACGCCGAAACAGGAATATCTTTTCCTACAAGACTTAATCTTGAGAATAAAAAAACATGCTCTAGAACTAGACTTGTTACGAGAATACAGTTTCTTACACAGATTCTGTAATATATTAGAACAAGATTTACAGATCTACCAAACAGATTGGTTACCAGTCCTTAAAGATGCGCTTCAGCACTTTATAAAAAATATAGACTTCATGAGACAAAAAATTTAGACTATAAGAACGTCTCTTAAACAAAATTATCTATCCTCATCAGATTATTACTTTCTCTATCAAGACCAATGGTTGCGTCAACCTCGTCAAACTCTGAACAAAAAGATGTAAGGGTTAGCAAAAAGGCTAAATTATCAGAAACTACTGCAGAACAAGGTAAACAGATAATAGATGAGTGGAATAATCCCACAAAGGTAATTCCTCTCTTCCCAGACAATTATTCTATTTTACTAAAAATAATAGAAGAAAGATATTTGATCGAAAAACAGATTGTTCATTATAAGGAAAAAATTCTAGTACTCCTAGAGCACCTAACTCGGTACTCCAGGCCAATGAGAACTGCCCACATACACATAGGGGGCCACAATTTAATAAATAAAGTGGTCCCCTATGTGTAGGTGGGCAATTCCTATTGGCCTGGAGTACCGAGTGCTTGGTACTCCAAGAGTACTAGAATTTTTTCCTCATTATAAATATTCTATCGAAAATTTACAAGAATCAGTAGTGTTCTACAGGAAGAACAATGATATGACCAAATCTTACGATTATCTTAAAGCGTTGGTTAGTTGTCAAGATGAGTTACAGAAATATATTACGCTAGCCAATAGTTTATATAGAGCCCTTAATCAAAATTATATTACTGCTAAAGAATTTGAAAAAGTTTTACATATTGATAATTATTATAAACAATATACGCAGATTCAACAGCTTTAGTGATGAGACCTCCCACTACAGCCATTGCTTCAAGCAATACATTTGCCTCCAATGACTTACAAATTGGTTCATCACGGCAACAAGAAAGAATGAGATTTGGATAAGTTGAATTACTAGTTTTTCCTGCAACTAGTAGACAAGTGTTCAGACCAACCACAGGTATATCTTTAAGTAAGATTGAGAAATGTCTATTAGATAATTTATGGATCGCCTATAATAAAGATCCTATAGACCAAAGATATGTTCTAGCATGTATGAATGCATTATCAGAACATTTTAATCAAGACAAAAGAAGATTCAAATTTTACGTCGTCCTTCGAGCCAAAAAGACACGATTCTTTCATACATGGTTAGAACTTGCAGACGCCATCAAAGATACTCATGATCCTATTTACAAAGGATTTAATGATTATCAAGAACCCTTACTGCAGCCAGAATTAATCTCGGAACAAATTTCTATGTGTCCCATTCACTTCGAAATTATGTTGAAGAACCCCTACAATTTTCAGTCGCCCGAGATACAGACAGACTTATTTTCTGTGATCACTGTGAAAACACCCAAACAACTCTGCAGCTATTAACAGAAAATAATCAAAGACTACAATTTGAGAACACCCACTTAGAAAAGACTCATTATTCTCTCCGAAAGAAAATAGCCCTTCTTGACAAAGAACTCTTTGACCTCAAACTTTCACATATGGGTACACCTCCAACCCAAACTAATATAGAGAAGGGTGGACATTCCCCAGCCAATGTCAAAAAGGGAACTGTGGATCCCAAGATATCAACAGCTAGTCAAGCCCAACCGGTAGCTGGTAACGACAAATCAAACCCGGATAAGGCTTTAAGTTTGCCAAAAACTCAGCAGACTCAGGGAACTGCTGATTTCCCTACTAAACAGACCAATAATCCAGAAAGATGGGATACTCTGGGCCAGCCCAGGGGAAAATTTGACTATTACGTTAAATATACACCCACAAATTTTATCCCAGATAAGACCACTTTTCCTTCAAAAGGAGTCCATATAAATGAACCAGCCCAAAACACTCCTAAAGCCCCTATCACGCCAGGAAAGCCCATGTCAAAATATGAAGGAAAAAGACCAATGCCTGAAACCCAATTTCAAGACAGCCAAGACCCATACGCAAATGAAATATCCCCAAAAGACCTTTTAGCCCAGCTAAAAAAGATGCAAGAAACCCAATTATACCAGACTTTTCGACAATTATCCAAGAACAAGTACAGATGGCTTTTAAAGAATTTGTTAATAGACTTCCACCCATTCCAACAAATTCAGAAAAAACAAAAGATATCTCTATTGATCCGAATAACACTTTTTCCAATGAAGTTGCAATGAATACAACAGATGAAGAAAGTAGTACACATAAACCTCAGTCCGACGAAGGATCACTTGGACACTTTTCAGAAGATTCTATCATGAGACACAACTTAGATACTGTTGATTAAAAGACAAAATAGATGACGCAAGCAAGACGTCAGGCCTACGTAAGCAGACACCTCAACCCAACGTCATAGTGACATACGCACTTACGCAAGCGTGACGACAGCAGTGACGATAGACGTACCTCAGAATTACGTCAGCCATGACATCAGCCTAATGTAATGATGACGTCAGCAATGTGTTAAATATGGAGCCGATAGACCACTATTCATCTACAGTAATTTTACTGTGCAAAGTTGAAATTTCTGCCAATTACTGTAGCTAGATTCCACTTTTCACTGTACAAACATTGTGCACAATTGTTTTTTAGTTGAATTATTGTACATATGGCCGACAGCTGCTTTTCTCTTTTCAATAATTCACGACTCTCACCACAGAAGACTGACGCGTGTAACCCTATCAGACAATTGAGCTCTAGAATTTGCCTATATAAGGAGAGCAGCAGATGCATTTCAAAACACGGACGAAAGAAGAAAAAACGAAGAAATTCACAATAGATCAGATATAGAATGGAGTTCATGTGTTGAACAAAATTCTAAAATAGCTTTTCTTATAGACCAAATTCTCAATCCAAATTGTAATTAGTTTTAGTTAGTTTGTGGGATTCCCGAAAGGGAAATCCTTTATTTTCGTTCTTGTTACTATGGAGTAATCCCCTCCGTTGTCTGTAAGTATGTCTTTTTTTAAATTCTTATTTGTATATTTGTTTTCACCCTTCTTGTATACAAAACTCTTTGGAAATGAAGTTTTGATTTTGTAAAAATATTTTTAGCATGGTCATACACTATTTACTACATACTGAGTACAGTATAAAAGCATTATTTAACCTATAGTTGAAAGCCGTTAAACTGTATTTATGTCATAAAGGTACAAGTGTAAGTCCCGTTGAAGGCCGGAGTGAGCCGTTGGAAGGACAGTGGTGTTGGGTCGTATATTAGTTGACATAAATATTTTTACACAAGGAGTGCCTCGGGTGCCTTGCTAAAAGATGGGTTAGATACAAGTTACTATATCTCAGATGGTAAATAATGTACGAAGCTTTGAAAATTGTTTTCACTTGTTACGATTTTCAAAACCTTTGATTGTATAGATTGCTTTTATATTTCACAAAACTGTTTAAACCAAACGTTATAGCAAACCATACGCTATACGTGAATACGTAGAAATACGTATTTGGGTTTTAAAAAATTAATTAATTTTTAAAAAAGGGGATTTACGCTATAGTATACAGGTCGAAGTAATAAAGGAAAGTACTGAGTAGGTATTTACAACTATTGAAAACAACAAGTTATTCCAGCTGGTAAAACGCAACAGAACAGAACAGAGACTCTCAGATCTAGAAACACTCCTCAACAAGATTCAACAATTACACCAGCCAACAACAGACGTTATACATATCTTTTAATTCATCACCCCGAAAGAAGCATAAAATATTATAGAGTAATATCCTTTCCCATGAAGGGCAAATATTATGAATTTTAATATATTACATTATTCTTATCCTATAAGGAAAGAATAAAATTAATATTTCAATTGATATTAGTCGTTTAATTTTACAATTATGTATATTAATTAGAACATCCTCTTCTTTTGTGGAAAGATATCCAAATGGCTAATGTCATGAAAATTAGAGTTTACCGCACTTGACATCTCAACAAACAATTATTTGTCTTGGATTCTTGATGCTGAGATCTACCTCATCTCAAAAGGTCCTTGGCGAGACAATAAACGAGAGAAACACACAATCCCTGTAGGATCGCACCACGGCATTGATCTTCATTTGCCACCATTTCCATGAAGGACTAAAAAAGGAATACCTTACTGTGAAAGATCCATAAGATCTTTTGAAAAAGTTGACTAAAAGGTTTGATCATCAAAAAACCATTGTCCTTCCTAGAACTTGATATGAGTGGATGCACCTTCGCTTGCAAGATTTCAAAACAGTTGGCGAATACAATTCAAAACTTTTTAGAATTTGCTCAAACCTCAATCTGTGTGGGAAGAAAATCACATATCAGGATATGGTAGGGAAAACTTTCTCTATTTTCCATGCATCTAACCTGCTATTACAGCAACAATACCGTGAATGTGGTTTCAAGAAATATTCAGAACTTATTTCTTGCCTCCTTGTTGCTGAACAAAATAACTAATTGTTGATGAAAAACCATGCTTTACGCCCAACTGATTCTATAGCATTGCTTGAAGTCAATGTTGTTCATTTGCCTGAAACTAATGCAACAAGTTATGAATGCGAACATGGACGTGGGCACGGACACAGTCGTGGAAGTGGGCGTGGATATGAGCAGCATAACATATCAAACAATAGACAAGTAGTAGCTTCAAAAAGCACAAAATGAATGAAAATAATTCATCCAAAAATGACGACGGAGACATTTGCTGTAGATGTGGAACAACAGGCCATTGGTCACATGCTTGCCATATAGCTAAACACTTGGTGGATCGCGATCAACAATCCATTAAAGCAAAGGGAAAAGTTGAGACAAATTTTGCACATATTGATAATCCGAATAATATGACTCATTTGGATGTCTTTTATTTTTTGACTGAGTCAAATAGCAAGTTAGTTGATGGCGATATGATGGGCCAACTTGATTAGTTTATCTTGTGTTTTTTTCTTTCTATTATGTTTGTTGAATTCTATTTCTATTCTATTTGCAATTTGATTTTCTTATTGATACTTATTTTTTTCTTGTTGAGAAAAATCGAAGTACTACAAGATGAGTTCTCAATATATTTTCTTAGTTAATAGTGTCACCACCCACACTATTCTTTGAGACAAAAGGTATTTTACAAGATTAACTTTAGCAAATAATAATGTTAATACAATCTCTGGAGCATCGAATATCATTGAGGACTCCGGAAGAGCCACTATAACCCTACCAAAGAATAAAAAATTATGTATTAATGATGCACTCTATTTTAGCAAATCCAGTAGAAATTTGCTCAATTTTAAGGACATTCACTATAATGGATACCACATCGAAACAATGCAAGAAAATAATATTGAATATCTTTACAGAACTTCTTTTGTACCTGGCCAGAAGTAGATAAAAGAAAAGTTACAAGCACTCCTATTTGGGATGTTTTTCACAAATATAAAGACAGTTGAGTCAAATCATGTAGCGAGCCAGAAGTTCACAGACCCAAAAAATTTTATACTTTGGCATGACAGACTCGGGCATCCAAGAGCAGTAATGATGCGACGTATCATAACAAGCACGCATGAGCATCATTTAAAGAACCAGAAGATTCTTTTACACAATGATTATCCATGTGACGCTTGCTCACAAGGGAAATTAGTAGTCCAACATTCCCCTACAAAAGTTAATATTGAACTTCCTAACTTTTTGAAGAAAATTCATTGAGATATATGTGGACCGATACACTCGTCATGTGGACCATTTAGATACTTTATGGTCTTAATTGATGCTTCAATAAGGTGGTTTCATGTTTGCCTACCTTCAACTAGAAATATGGCTTTTGCTACATTGCTCGCTCAAATAATAAAATTGGGAGCTCATTTTCTCGATGATTGTATTAAGACAATTCATCTTGATAATGCAGCTGAATTAGATTCCAAGCATTTGAAGAGTATTGCACTTCTATTGGTATTGTTGCGGAATACTTAGTCCCACATGTGTATACTCAGAATGGCCTAGCCGAGTCATATATTAAGCGTCTGCAACTGATTGCTAAACCATCACTAATGAAGACAAAATTACCAGCTTCTACTTGAGGTCATGCAGTTTTCCATGTTGCATCATTGGTCTGTTTAAGGCCAACTACTTATCATGAATACTCGCCTTTACAGTTGGCATTTGGTCGAGAACCTAATATTTTTCACCTAAGAGTTTTCGGCTGCGCTGTTCAAGTTCCAATTCCATCCCCACAATGTACTGAAATGGGTCTCCAATGAAGATTTGGGATTTGTATTGGTTTTGATTCACCAACAATCATTAGGTATCTCGAACCATTAACAGATGACCTATTTAAAGCACATTTTGCAGATTGTCATTTTGATGAAATGACTTTTCCTACTTTAGGAGGGGCCAAACTATATCCTGAACATACGACTAAAATTTCTTAGAACGAATCTATCTTATCTCACTTTGATTCTCGAAGTAATCGATATGAGCAAAAAGTCGAAAAAATAATTCATTTGCAAAGAGTTGCAAATCAATTGCCTGATCGTTTGTTGATTCAAAAAAGGTAACAAAGTCACATATATCGGCAAAAATACTCCAAGCAAGAATTGATGTCCCTATAGCACAATCTGCCATAGATGGTGAATCAAAAGTACGCCAAAAGCATGGTCGATCACTTGGTGTTAAAGACTGTACTTCGAAAGAGAAGAGTGCAAGAGAATAATCAATCACAAATTTAAGAGAAAGGTGATATGGTTGATAAATTAAATAATGAAGATACGGTTTCTGAAGAACCACAAAATAAGGAGATCTCCACAAACTATTTGTCATCCTACAAAGTATATGAAAAGAACAATATTGTGGTGGATAATGTTTTTGCCTATATTGTTGCTTTTGATATCATGCATGATAATGAGGATCCTGAACCACAGTCTATTGCAGATTATCAACAAAGAAATGATTGGCCAAAATGGAAAGAAACTATACAAGAGGAATTGAATTCTTTAGAAAAACAAAAATTTTTGGACCTATAGTCCGAACACCTAAAGATGTAATCCTTGTTGGATACATGTGGGTGTTTATGAGGAAAAGAAATGAGAATAATGACATTACCGAGATACAAGGTGGACTCGTAGCACAAGGCTTTTTGCAGAGACCTGGAATTGATTATGATGAGACATATTCTCCTGTAATGGATGCCAGTATATTTAGATATTTGATCAGTTCGGTTGTTTCACAAAGGCTAGAGATAAGGCTTATAGATATAGTGACTACCTATTTATATGATTTACTAGATAGTAATATCTATATGAAAATCCATAAAGGGTTAAAATGTCTAGAGCAAATGATCAACTCTCTAAAAATATATTCTCATTCAAATTACAGAAATTACTCTATGGGTTAAAACAATTTGGACGTATATAGTATAATCGTCTCAGTGAATATTTGTTGAAAGAAGGATGTCAAAATAATATATTTGTCCATGTGTTTTCATAAAGAAAACTGATATTGGATTTGCAATAGTAGCAGTTTATGTGGGTGACTTGAATCTTAGAGGAACTCCTAAAGAGCTTCATAAAACTGTTGAATATTTGAAAATTGAATTTGAAATGAAGGATTTAGGAAAGACCAAATTTTTCCTTGGTTCGTAAATTGAACATTTTCCAGAATGACTATTTGTTCACCAATCTACATATACAGAAAATGTTTTAAAAATATTTTACATGGATAAAGCACATCCATTAACATCTCTAATGGTCATTCAATCACTTGATATAGAAAAGGATCCATTTCGACCACTTGAAGATGGGGAAAAGATTCTTGGTCCGGAATACCATATCTTAGTGCAATTGGAGCACTAACCTATCTTGCAAACTGCACTCGACCTGACATTGCCTTTTCTGTAAATCTCCTGGCGAGATATAGCTTTGCAACAACTCAAAGACATTGGAATGATGTTAAGCATATCTTTCGTTACCTTAGAGGTACTATAGACTTGGGATTACTTTATTCACAAAATATGGGTTCTTCTTTAGTAGGTTATGCAGATGTAGGTTATCTCTCTGATCTACATAAAACTATTGCAATTCATGAAGCCAGTCGTGAATATGACTGGTTCAGGAATATGACACATCATATTTAGGCATCATACGGAATGATTTCAACAAAAGAAGGTCCAATAGTATTGTATGAAGATAATGCAGCTTGTATTGCACAACTCAAGAGTGGCTACATCAAAAGGGATAGGACAAAGCACATATCTCCAAAGTTTTTCTATGCACATGAGATTCAAAAAGTGGTGATATTGATATTCAACAAATCCGTTCAAGTGACAACGTAGCAGATTTATTGACAAAAGCATTGCCAACATCAACATTCAAGAAACTGATACACAAGATTGGAATAAGCATGCTCAAAGATCTTTAGTGATTGGCATTAGGGAAGTAGCTATACTCTTTTTCCTTCGACTAGGTTTTATCCCACTGGATTTTCCTGACAAGGTTTTAACGAGGCAGCATTTCATTACTCCAAATATTTGCTATCCACTGTACCTTTTTTCCCCTAATTTTGTACTTTTTTCCCATTGAGTTTTTGTCAAACTAAGGCTTTTAATGAGATAGTTCATGTGTAGTTAGTCATTCAAGGGGGTGTGTTGTAAGTAGATTAATATATAGTGAATAACTATCCTACCCTTGAAACCCTAGAGTGATTGGAAAAGATTACTTTTAAAATCAATTTTCTTTGCCTTCATTTTTAATAATATGTTTCTTAATGAAAATTATTTTTAATTTTTTTCATGTTTTTCATTTTTTTATTACATATTTTGGAAACTATCTTTGTAAAACAACCAATTGACGGAGAATGCGTTCGAGTATATTTTATTTCCTCAAAAATCAATTTTATTGATTAAAATGTGGTTAATGCTAAAATGTGATATGGGTTGAATTATATAAATTAATAGTGAAAACATAGATAAGCGTAGGGTACAACTCATGGTATTTTAATACTCAGCTCTTTGCACTTAGTGTGTGTGAGTGTGTGTGTGTGTGTGTGTGTGTGTGTTTTTTTAACAACCTCTTTGCTCTTATTATTAAATCAGTGCATTGTAGATACGATCATTTAGGACTATAATTATTGGAATACACCTAAGAATCAAGACCAAAACTGTTTGCTAATCTAAGAATTGTTCTATCTATAAGCATTTGTTTTAATATTTTAACTTTGGTGTATATTGCCTCTCATCCTTCAAAATTAAGCGCTACCATGTTTTCTTGTACAAGAACTTACTAAATAAATATCTGAAATAACGCAATAATGTTCAAAAACCATCGAGCGTACCGTAATTATGGTATGCTCGATGATTTTCTAGTCACATACGATCTCTGTTTGGAAAATTGAGACTAGATTTTGAACCAGCACGGCGAGACAAAGCTCCAGTAATTTGAAAAATTTTCCGATGATTCTGTTTGCTTAAAGTCAAAGTTTTTGATCAAAAACTTTGACGACTTTGACAAAAAGACTTTGATTTTAAGCAAACGGCGTCGCCAGAAAATTTTTCAAGCTGCAGGAGCTTCTCCTCGTCGTGCGGGTTCTAAATCTGGTCTCTATTTTCTCACAAAGATCATATGTAACCGGAAAACCATCAAGCGTACCATAATTATGGCAAGCTCAATGGTTTTTGAACAATTCTGCTGAATAACGTATAAAAAGTAAACAGAGTTTGTTATAATGATAAATGTAAATTGGACAAAACTATTATATTGCACCAAAGTATAACAACAGAGATGTTCCTGCCTTTAGCAAAGTGAATCAGCTAGCTTAGGTTCAATCCTTTCGAGGGCCTATTTTAGTTCATTATATTTGAGGTCCAACTGTGTATTATATATATTTTTTAATTAAGTGGTCCAAATTTAAATTCATTGCAAACTTGTAGGCCCATTTTCAGTAAAATAATTGACAAATTCAAGTATTGAATCCAAACTTGCAGACCCCATTTTTTAAAAAAAAATTACGACAATTATTTGTTAATGTTTATTTATTTTTTTTCTAGGCCCGTTTTGCTTCTTCTTGTTGAAAATTTGATTAATACTTTTGTAATGCCCTCTCTAATATCTCGTTCCATTTCTTATAACGTATTGTATTGTATCATATCGTATATCATATAGGGCACGACAAACTTATCTTATATCGTGATTGGCACATGCACAATTCATAACATATCATATGATGGGACTAGAGATAGCGTCACACATATTTCATTCTCGAAATCCTGAGTTCATATTTCAAATAAGAATTTGCTTTTTAGCTTTCAAAAGAGTCACTATCTGAGAAAGTCGTACGAATACTTTCACAAAGAGACTCAAGAGATTTCGGTTTCTCATTCATAACATAGCAAATGATCTTGGTTTTTTCCTTTTCCCACACACACATCTTCGCACATCAAGTCTCGAAGGACTCTCTACCATCTCCTACATGCTTATCTATTCCGCATCACCTAAAATATAAATGAACACAGAATGAGTTATGGAGACTCGGTGGGAATAGATGCAATACAAATTTCTGTCACATTCTTACTTTGGGCCCTATTGTGAATCATGTGCTTACAATGACGCTAACCTATCACATATAGGCCTCTTATCACATTTCAAGGTTTAGATCCCCCGTTTGGCCATCATATCGTATCTCATATGGGGCTAGTGATTGCAGAAAAATCCGATCCGATCCAAATCTGATGGATACCCGATCCGAATGGAGCGATTTTTTGTGAATCCAACGATCCGTGGATCATTGATCTATGGATTGGCCGATTCGAATTGATTTTTTTTTATTTTTATTATTTTTTATTTTTTTTATAAAAACATATACCAATATGGATTGTATTTGGATTTTTTTCTTGATCCGATTCGATCCAATCCCAATCCAATCCAAGGAATTTGGATTTGGATTTGGATCGGGGTGATTGATTTGGATTTGAATTTGTATTAGGTCGATCCGATCCGAACTCGATCCATTGCCAACACTATATGGGGCTTAGATCTCTCATTTAAGCCTTCTTATCTTTCACATACTTGTAAACATATAATAGGCAACCTTGTTCACACACATATGCTCGTGACATGATTTATGCAGATATTCTACTTCGGGCTTGAATCAAAGCAAGGTTCATATCATATACTCAGTGATTTACAAAACACGTGGCATCATACAAACATAGGTGTTACTTCTTCACATTATGAACTTCTTTACTTATCGGGATGCCAAAACCATCAATATGACATCATATAATCATACACATTCAATTGGTCCAAGACAAGCCTTTAAATAAAGGAAAATTGTACTTTTCAAACATAACTTCGCAACAACATATCATATTGTCAACACTTTAGGTTGGTTATTATCAAACTTTCACATATAAGTATACATGGCATAATTTACGCATACATACCATTCAACCAAGTAATGAGGGAACTTATCTCTTAAAGCCTTATCTTTCACAAATTATAAAGAAGTTTGATTCAATGAAATCCATTACCTCTTCTTCTTAGCTTCCTTCTCGTATATCATACTCAAGCTCTAAAGAAGTGGGGAACATGTAACACTACAAAGCATTCAAACTCCTAGCAAACATAGTTTAGTACCAAAGAACTTCACATTAATTAACATATAGCATTCAAATAAAGAAACTTGTGTTGATCAATCACAAAATCCAACAATAAATTCACATGTGAATAATTTACCTCTTTGCATACCTTAATACATCTATTACCCACCTTTAAGTGACAAGAGATAAGCACAAACAAGTTTTGGTAACTCCTATTTTTCCTCCCCTTCCTTTCCCCTTCTTCTTCTTTGTCTTAGCACCAAAATAGAAATATATATTGATACATAAACATCAACCAAGATTTTGGAGAGCTTTTACATGTTGGAGAGTGTTTTTGGGGTATTCTCCTGGCTTGGGGACGAATTGGGATAATATATATGTAACGCCCCGTCCAATTCGTCCCAAATTCGTATATGTTTCGTATGTGATTTTGTATACGACTTGAAATACAGTTTGAAATGATACGAATATGTCGTGAGATGATGATGATTATGTGTGTGACATGTTTATGGCATGCTTGAAAATGTATTTGATGTATTCGGAACAGGTATGGTCGTTAAATTCAGGTCGTAAGGAAAAATGCAGAAAGTGAATGTTTATGGCCGTAAATGTTCTAGTTACGGCCGTAATTGTGGAGTTATGGCCGTAAGGCTGAAGTTATGTGAACAAAAGAAGGGTGGAAATTTTCAGAGAGTTTGATAAAATCGTATGTATGTGAGATACGGCCGTAGTATGAAAGTTATGGCTGTAAATTCAAAAGATGAAGAGATGTGAAAACTTTCAAAATCTATGATATCGTCGTACTTTTAAGGTTATGGTCGTAAATGTAAGGGTTACGGCCGTAATTTTAAGTCGGCAAAAATGGGCTGTGGACATTTTTCTCTTAATTTCTTGATATATATATCCATCCAATTTCACTCCCAAGACTCCTTTCCACCATTTCTAAGATCCCTATAAGTTTGGTTGGATATTATTTACCAAGGTGCATTTCTATATCTTCCTAAATGAGCTAAGAAGGTGAAGGGGAAAGGAAGAGGAGGTGAAGAGGGAAAGGAAGATGAGTTGAAGAGGGACCATCAAACCATCCTTATGCTTGTTTTCTTCATTTAAAAAGTGGGTGATAAATTTATTTATATATATGACAAGGTAAGTTAATCCTATGCAAAGTTATATTATGCTTTGTGAATGATTTTATGATTCTATGATTTAAAAGCTTGTGTTCTTTTTGTGTTGGGAGTTAGAGGTGAATAAGTTGGGATATTTGCTCCTATGATATGTTTAGATCATCTTGGTACTTTATGATGTTATGTGTGTGACGAAAGTATGGTCTATAAGAGAGTTGCCTTGTTAATATGATGCCTATATGATTGGAAGCCCAAGTTTTCCGATGTGATAGTTTGTGTTATGCGAATGGAACTATTTGAAACATACGATATGTTGTAATGAATAAGACGTTAAAATACGCTATATATGATGAATTTGGCACTAATGATACGTAGATGTTTTACAGGAATACGAATGTAAATATATGGCTATGTATAATTTGTTTGAGTCAGATGTGAATGCTAGCTTACATGACTTTGTTTCCAAGCTTACATTGAAGCAAAGGAATTATGTGATTGTACAACATATGCAGATGATTTTATAAGACATTATATGTGATGTGTTAGTACGTTGAAAGATGAATGCCAATGTATAAGGTGAATAATTCTAGAATCAGCATAGTGTTAGGTAAAATTTTAGGTAAAGTGAAAAAGTGGACCAAATTACCCTCGCCCCCATGAATGCAGGGTGGGGAGGGGTAATTTGGTCCACTTTTTTACTTTACCTAAAACTTTACCTAATCCTATACCTACCCCTATAAAAATCCGTATAAGGTATATGATGAGAACATGCTTAGAAAGCCTTCTTTGATGATGAATTTTGTGTCAAGGCTTGAAGGTAAGGTCTTTGCATGTGTACAACCATGTTGTGAAAGCATATGTGTGTAATGGTAGCCCATCAGGTGTTTATGCCTATGTGAACGTTAAAAATGGCCTAAACAAGGGACTTAAGCCTCGAATGTGATATGTTGACCTATTGGGGATCTAAGCCCCAACTATGATATGAGGCTCGGCCATATGTGAAATATGATAAGTGGTGCTAACGTAAGCACATGATTCACACGGGCCCAAAGTAAGAATGTGGCATGCCTACAACAAGCATTTTCATCTGCATTTATTTCCCACTAAGTCTTTATGACTCATTATGTATTTGTTTATGTTTTTGAATGTGCAAAATATGATACGTACGTGGAAGTTGGCTGGAATCTTCCAAGAACTTGATGTGTGACGGTGTGGACGGGAAAAGGAAACCTTTTTGGAACATAAGTTTGAAATCCCTAAAGTCTTTTCTATACGAACTAAAGATTTGTAACCTAATGAAAATGATTTCGACAACAAGACATGAACTCGAGATTTCGTATTTGAAACATATGTGAGTAACGTTACCCTAATTCCATATATGATAATTGTAACGATGAAATGAATTATTCGCGCACGATATGATTCGTATATGACGATAAGTTAGGTAATATACGTGTGGAACTAGGGGGCGTTACAATATATATCAATCAAGGCAAGAAAGGTCTAGAAATGCAATTCTGCCAACTTAAAATTACAATCGTAACTCGCAAAGTACTACCGTATCGATATAAGATGCGGGTGGTCTATCGGTTCTTAAAGTTTTCACATCTTTCCATCTTTTGAATGTACGGCCTTCTAATAATCCTTTGCGGCCGTATCTCACATTCATATTTTGATTTCTGAAAATTTTGCAAATCTTCCTCTTTACTTTTACAGCTTGTATCGGATAAATTTATGGTTGTAACTTGTATTTTACGACCGTATGCTTAATAATTATGGCCGTAAGTCTGGTTCTGCAGAAATTTTTCCTTTACATCATAGATTTAGAGGCTATATAGCTTTCTCGCATATCAAATACAGTTCTAAACATGCGGTAAAAATATTGTACACATAATCATCATCTCAAAACACATTCATATCGTTTCAAATCTCGTATGAAATCGGACTGGGTATTACAGCTTTTGCCTCCAAAACTGCAAGACGAGTGGTGTTTAAACAACACCAATGGATTAGATAGGTATGTTATTTTATTAAACTCTACCAATTATTTCTAACCTCCTTAAACTCACTACTTTGCACCACTTTAGGACATTTTCGTAAGTTGTATTTATGTTGTCTGTTGTTAAGTTCTTCACATTGGTTTGTCTGCATTTTGATGATAATTTTGGATTGCCATATCTTCATTATTGTTCTTTTACATAGAGAATATGGATTAGATTGTTGAGCAACCACTTTTGATGAATTTGAGATGAGAGGTTGTTTTATTTTGCGGCTATAGGTTTGTACTTTTTTCCTCACCGAATATTAATTCAAGATATTCTCTCTTTTTTCTTTGGCTATTTGTGTAAGCTTCGGCTGACCTTTTATTTTTGACTTTTTACTTATATCTTTCTCTTGTGTCATCTGTGTTAGCTCTGATTGAGCTTTTTATTTTTAACTTTTTTAATATCATGACCTTATGGGTTATTTATGTTCGCTTGGTCTATGCCATTTTTTTCTTTTTATTTTGCGTTGGTGCTCTGATTGAGCGTTTTATATTCTTTATTGGCTTATTAGTATGCATTTGACTAATTCTTACTGTGGCCTTAGTTGAGTCTTGTGTGTTACTTTATATTAGCTTTATGGAAAAAAATAATTAAAGGGCCCATTTTTAGAAGTTCAACTCAAGCCCAACAAGCTACAACACTGCCGCTAATGAACAGTGGCGGAAATAAACAAACAGGATCAATAAAATCGCTGACCAATGCTTGCGTATGAATACAATGTACTTAAAGCATATTGCGCTCCCTCACCCTGTGTGCTTGATGGTAATTGAGTGTCTTTTCACAAGGTACAACGATTGAATTAGTAGTTTACAAAACACACACTAGCTAATCCAGGGGAACAAGAGCTTGTGCTTGGACAGAGTTACAAAGCAAGATAGAAAACCATAATAGAGCTTATTGGAATATTTCGGGTAGAAAAAGAGGAGAATGTTTTCGATTGTTATGTCTAAACTATAAAAAATATGTACTATCATACACAAAGATATAGGGTTGGGCTATGATGCAAACCACCACCACCACCCCACTTTTTTTCTTTATTCTTTTTCTTTTTTTAACACTGCGTCCAATCATTAAGCTTTTTCCTATTTATCGAGAGCTTTGCACCAATATAATTTGTATGTTAAAAAACATATATGAATATATACCGCAACCTAATTGCATCATGTCAATTTATTTGTATATAAATGGTTTTGTGTTTTTTCCATTCTCTTGAGTAAAGATCAAGAAAAATTATATTATTTGAACAATTTAGTTGCGTAAATCTTATTAAGTTTGACTATAAAATTATTTATTAGGAATACAATTTGGAATTGCTAATTTCAGTTTTAAATTTATGAACCTCTCCTTTTCATTTTATTAGCATTTGATAGAATTAGTCTGTGCCATCAACCCCTTTTTTTATTAAATAATAACATCACATATATATTTGAAGATGTATAAATTTTAATGATACAACCTGTAATAATTTAACATAATTAATTCGACTAAAATTATGTATTTTTTCTATTTAAAATTCAAAAACAAAAGGACTGTCCCTAGTAACTATTCTCAAGTCTCACAAGAAAGATAATGAATAATAAACAAAAGAATAAAAACAATGAAAAAAGAGAAATAATGATGAAATTTAAAAAAATCATTTTATGTTAGTTGTAAATATTAAAACAATTAAAAATTGCATATCATTACAATTTAAATGGAAAATTGAAAGGGTGGTTTAATAATTTCAAGGAACCATGACACAAATGTAATTCAACTTAATGTACAAGAGTAAAAATGAAAAAAAAAAAAAAGAAGTTTCCCACCCTATCTACACTTTCAATAGTATATATAGCAGTATATATAGATAGATTATGTGCTTACTTATCTAATTATATATAAATTTAAAAGAGCCATCTAGGCAAAATCTCTAGGTGACAGTGCCATATCTGGTATTTTTTTGTAAGAATTGATTATTTTTATTATCTAATTTATTCCACTTTTCTTATTTGGTATTATTTTCCTTATTTTAATTTTTTATACGTATATTTATTTATATGTATTGTAATTTTTAATTAATTTATATATATATTTAATTCTTT
The DNA here is from genome assembly GCA_018223645.1 of Jasminum sambac. Classification (NCBI taxonomy): domain Eukaryota; kingdom Viridiplantae; phylum Streptophyta; class Magnoliopsida; order Lamiales; family Oleaceae; genus Jasminum; species Jasminum sambac. The sequence goes on along the minus strand of CP073644.1, from coordinate 8,517,511 downwards.
TATATTTAGTGTTGCATGCATTAATGAAAATGTGATGCGATATTAAAGTTACAGCATACAATACCTATTAAATTAATTCTAAAAATGAGAATTAACATTTTTGGTATATATTTCAAATTTTGGATATTACATTTTAATTATTTTTAATTAATTAATTAATTAATTATATCTTCTTCTTATTGATCAAAGTTGAAGTGTCAACTTGGCACAGTGCCACGTATGCAGTAGTTTTCTATTTTAGAAAAAACCTTTTAACATATTTAAAAAATTAAATAAAAAACATTTTTTCATTTTTACAGCATTAAAAGAGTAGTTTTAGATAATTTTCGTGGGTAATGTGTCTTGGACACTTCAAATAGTAGGTAATTTTTTTAAGATTAAATAATGAGTATTTAAATAACTAAATTTATAATGAATAATTAATTAATTAGAAAAGAAATAGAAAATGATAACTTTCATGTCCCATGTCACTATTTCGCAACCCAACTTAAAAAATAATTTTCAAAGTTATTATTTAATCATTTCTGCATTTTCAAATTATTTTTTCAAATTTTTTGTGTTAAGTATTTCACGCATTAGTGATTTTTAATTTTTTCCAATTATTTTGAATATATTTTTGTTACCAAAAAATCAATATACAGAATTTCACCTATAAATATTTTGTATATAGATCTTATCATTTCATACAATATACAATATACAATACACAATTCACATCGCATAAATTCTCGAATACTTAATATTTTAAAATTCGCGTTCAAAAATATCGTCGTGGCTTAGCTATTTGAATGGTGTTGATGATAGCAATTTTGATAAAATTTTTAACAGGACTTTCTTTTTGTTCAAATAAGTATTGTCTAAATTTTGATCCCAAATATTTTGTTATTACCTAAAATCATCAATTACAACAACTGATATAATATTTTTTTCTTATAAGATAATGGTTCATATCAAAATTTGTAAACCATTATTGAAATCTATAATATTATATATTTTTTAATTTTATTTTGTATTATTGTTGTTTTATATAAATAAATCATTTTAATTGTCCTATGTATCGCACCGGAGAAATACTAGTGTATGTCAAACTAGACCTGGCCAACACAATGACCTGCTAGGATAGAATAACTTATTAGAAGGGTTAAAAAGTGCATTAAAAAATTGTTGTATTTAAATATATAAAAAGTTAATTATGAGAAATGTTCCCGAACTTTTGGTTGTTAGTCATTTTTAATTAGACCAACCTATGAGTATATTATAGATATTTGATCTTCTCTGAATTTCTTTGTTATGTGTTGTAAAATTGTAGATTACTAATGTTAGTAATTTCTCTATGATAAATATCACTCACCACCATATTTATTCTTAGTGATGTTTCCCAAAGTTTTTGTTGCACATTTGCTCAAATAATATTACTAATTTACATTTAATTCCTTTACCCAATAATTTACTTTGATTTCTTAATATTACACTAATATATGTAATTACTTAACATTTAATTAATTTTATTATTGTATATTATTATTTTTATTACTTTATCAATTTGTTAAAGTTTAACTATTTGCTTACCACATCCTTTTCTTTTATCCTCTTTTTCTCCTTTTAATTTTAGTATCGTCTCCATTGTTTATTAATCATATATATTTTAATTTATTTATCTTTTCCAAATTAATTTAAATTTGATATCAAATCGTATAATATTTGATGAAAATAACATAAAATCCATGAGATTTTTTATCAACCATAATATCCTATATAATTTAAATTATTTAAAATAAACACTAAATTGATGAGTTTAAAATAGTATTTTAATATACAGAATATGTTAAATTGGTGAGTTACCAAATATATTAATATACGCGTTTAGTATATTTAGAAGGCATTTATTGAAAAAATTAGGTGTCATTAATATATATTAACAAAGTACAAATAAAAGTCTCAATTTAGACGATCACGATAGGGTGTGGACAGGAATTAAATTTTTCTAGCGGGTAGGGGGATAGGGAATGTAAGTCCTCATCCTGTTGTAATTTTTATATCATCCTTACTCAGTTTTGATTAAGTGAGGATGGGATAGGGACATGGATAAGTGTTTCCTCACATGGCAGGATAAGTGTTTTCTTTAAAATTATGCTAATTCTCATTTATCGAAATTTGCAATTGCATGTAATAAAGTGAGAATAATTTTAAAGAAAAAATTATAGGTCCTACGAAAGTTAGCAGAGCTTTTTAGTGTTGTTATTTTGAGAACGACAACATTTAATGTTATTTTATTTTACGTTTATATTTAGTAGATTCAATCTTACAATAAACAAAATGTGACATATTATTATAATCTCCACCATGAGTTATCATCCAGTACAATGCACGTGTGTAAATGTTATTTCATTTTACGGCAGATTGAGAACTAATCATCAATTAATTATTCCATCAATATTTATCAAAATTGTTATTGTTGAAAAATTAGTTTCAAGCTAGTTTGAAATTTAAAGTAGGGTATTAGGCTAGATAATCCAATATGTTAACTAAGCGCGTGTTAGTATATGTATAAAAATGAATTTTTATGGATTTTGATGTGATATAGGAGAGAAAATCAATGGAATTGAATGGTAGAAATTTGTATAATACAAGCACGTCTCACGAGATGTGTGAATGTGAAATAGGAGAGAGAATGAATTGAGTTTAAAAAATGTATAAATATGTATAAAAATTTATAAAAGCAGTAGGCTAACTTACGCTAAAAGATGTTTTGGAGACGTTAAATTTTGAATGTATGTGAAAATTTTTTATTCGACTTTTACAAGAAGTTGTAATTGTTATTCAATAAAACTTAAAAAATAATTATTTTTAATTCATCAAAAATACTTATTAAATTTATAGCCAAACAATAACCAACTTTTTAACAAAAAGCTTTACTGCCAAAATTCAGATCCTCGTTTAGAGATAAACCATTCTAGTTAGTTGTTGCGAAAATGTTATGTTCCCACTATTTTTTCTCCCAATATTATAAGGTCTTCAGTAAACACATTTTGAAATGCGATTGGGGCGGGTGAAGCGCCTCATATTTTTAAACATTTAACACTCTTAACATATCATTCCCGTTAGTTGTTGTTTCACCGTCAAAGCCCGGTAGGAGTGGAACCCAAATCTTGAAAAGTTCATTGTTGGACACGCACTAATTTATAATTTCCCCTAACATCACCAATTACGTCCACATTCAACCGCACCAAATACACCTAAGCTTCCAATTCCAGATTCCCCCATTCAAAATATTTTTATTTATTATTTTCTTTCGGTCGTTTCTCCCTCCCTCCGCACTCCTCACTCCCAGTCCCAGGTATTTGATTTGTTCACTTTTTCCCCTTATTGTAGATTATGGTATCTACATATTTGTAATCGTTTTTCTCGATTGTGCATATGTTATAAGGCGTTCTTTCTGTGGATATTTTTCGATTTTTTATATGTCCGATCCTCCATTTTCTCCCAGAGATCAGTATTGGGGAAAATCTGTCAATGTGAATGTAATATTGTTTTTCAGATTGTATTATTCATCATGTTTACATGAAAGGAAATTTTTCCAATTGCATTGGATTTTGACGATATACGAAGGCTCCAATTCTATGTTATTAACACACAACTTTGGGAATATTTGATTTTGTCACCAGATGAAACCACTTAGGCCATTTTTCTCTATTGAAATAACAGAAGGATATCTTTTTGCCTTTTGTTTCTACTTGGACTTTAGTTTTTCGGTTAGGGAGTTGATGCCCCATAATGAAGATCTTTGTTAACTGATTCAAAGTTCGAATAGTAATTCAGAATAGTAAAATAGTAATTGAAATCGTTTTTATTTTTCCTTTTAATGATACCTTCACCAAAAACATTTTAGCATGTTCAAAGCAAGAACATGCAGTATATAGCTATATTGCGTAAAGAAGGAGACCAAAAAGGGTAGATTGAATGCTTTTTTTACAAAGATTGGGATCCTTTTTCCACTCTAGGGGCAAAATGGTACTCCATTTAACTGCAAGCACAATGCCTTTCCGCAAGAAATTTATTTGGAGACTACTTTATTACTGAGTTGATGAGATAACTGAATGTCTTACTTCTGAACAGGAAATAGGATATTTTTTAACAATAATGTCTATTGTGGGAAATTCAACCAACATCTTCTGGCATGAATGTCCTGTTGGGAAGCTTGACAGGCAAAAGCTGCTTAATCAGCAAGGTTGTGTTGTATGGATAACTGGTCTCAGTGGATCAGGTCAACATCTAAACGGAGTTTCTGATTATCTTTTCCGTCCTGGCTCGAATCTCATTTATTTATGGCTTTTTTCTACCTTTTGTGTCTCTTCTACAACTGTGAATATATTCTATCACAAGAATTTTCTTATGGTACATTATTACAGTAATAGCATAGTTCTTATGATGGAATGGAAATTTGTTGGACTTCCTCTTGTCTTCATGCCTCCTTTGAATTGGGTTGAGCTCCTCAGTCTCCTGTGATTGGACCATTACTCGAATCCATGAATCAGCAAAGATTTACTTGACCAGTTCTGTGCATATAGTTTTAAGTGCTGCCTTACTGTGTTGACATTATCATTAGCTGTTATGAGCGTTTCTTTTGGTGAAGTGCCTTTTGTTAAAACACTATGCAGGAAAAAGCACTCTTGCATGCTCACTGGGTAGAGAATTGCACTCTAGGGGAAATCTTTCCTATGTTCTTGACGGAGACAACCTTAGGCATGGTCTTAACAAGAATCTTGGTTTCTCACCAGAAGATAGAACTGAAAATATTCGCCGAGTTGGTAAGTTTTCTACTGCTTTTTGAAGAAAAAGTTATTTACCATGTTACCCTGCAGTATGGTGCAGAAAAGGAGCAGTAATTAAAACTTTTTTCCCCTTGGGGTCTCACTATGCATTTTCTCTTGTTTGAGCCATAATTCTAGGTTTTATTTATTTCCACATGCTTTCATACCATCAGCTCCATTCTCCTATAATTCGCGTCTCACGAGACCCGGCTCTAACATAGAATATTCTTAACACATGGACGTTTAGCTGTTGTTTCCATGAACAAAAATTACAAGTGAATATTAGTATGGAAAGGCTTCAAAGCTGTAAAACTGAAGAGTCTTATTCATTAATGAATTTTTAAAGTAATTAATAATGAAGACTGCATTCCAGTAACCACAGTGGATGTTTCTTCACAATATTAAAACACGGTCAGTTCATCAAAATATATTGTCACCAATTGCTGCACTTCAAGAAAGAAAAGCTGGTGACTTGAAGCTCATTCTTATTTCAAATATATGGTAACAAATGTATCGGTTTGTGTTGTCAGGTAGACAGTGTAATTACCACACCTTTTCATAATTTATCTCTTGAAATATGTAGGTTAATGACTAGCATGCGGTCATAAGTGGTGTTCTGCTTTTTGTAAATCACAATCTGTGCTTCCAGTACTTTTACCGCAAGGATATTGAATTTGTTGAAAACTTCTTTCGACATAGTCAACACAAATATGTTTGTATGAAAGAAGTCTCATTTTCTTTCACCACTCTGGGAAAGGAGGCAAAGTTGTTTTCACAATTATCTTGTTGGAAGAATTAGAGACCGTTTTGTATGATCTGTCATCTTTCTTGTCCATATAGGGGAAGTCGCAAAGCTCTTTGCTGATACTGGTTTAATTTGCATTGCAAGTCTGATATCTCCTTATCGAAAGGACCGCAATGCTTGTCGTGCTTTGCTACCTGATTCAAATTTTATCGAGGCAAGTGATCATGATTTCAGATAATTCTCAACTATCCTTGGTTATGAACAGAGTTGAACTGCAATCACGAATGTAATTTCCAGGTTTTCTTAAACATGCCTCTAGAATTGTGTGAAGAAAGGGACCCCAAGGGTCTCTACAAGCTTGCACGAGCCGGAAAGATAAAAGGTGCTTCTATCTATGTTTAAAGCTTGACCGACACTCTTATTTCAATGCCCACACACTAATGTGTGAGTTTGCAAGTGGTCGGGAGTGTGGCCCACACACTGTCGTGGGCCACTTTCAAACTGCCACATCATATGCCACCATGCTGGCATTGCAACCAGATTCCCTTGCACTGAATGTCAATTACAGCATTATTTCGTCCTATTTAAATCTCATTTCATGCATGTTTCAGGTTTTACTGGAATAGATGATCCTTATGAACCGCCTCTAAATTGTGAGGTGTGTAATCAAAATCATTTCCATTTCTTGCATTTCGTGTTTTCTTTTATTTTATCTGAAAATGAATGCTTCCCTCATGTTCATGTTTGTTTTAGATTGAGATTCAACAGAAAGACGGAGTTTGCCCTATGCCTAATGAGATGGCGGAGCAAGTTGTATCTTATTTGGAGGACAAAGGATTTCTGCATGCTTAATGATCGAGTCATGATCATCAAAACCGCTTTAATTTTCCTCTGACTTTGAAGATAATACGTTCAACACACTATACAGATATACTTTTCAGCAAGAAAGATGGCAGAAGTAGACAGTCTAGATCTAGCATTCCAATATGAATTTTGCTTGTGTTGCAGATTCCATTGGCACGGTAATTTGGTGCGCTTTATATTTATTTTTGTGTTAAATTTGTGTTTCCAGTTCAGTACTTGTCAAAAATTGTGATCATATGGTATATGATTATGTAAGAATTTGAGGCCCCAAAAGGCTCTGTTCATTTTATATCTTTTATTTAGACAGTGGCCGTCTCTCTATTGGTAGATACATTAATCAACTATGAGACTCGTACTCTAATTATTTTCAGTCCGTAGTGCGTCATTTTCAAGGAAATATCTTTCACAGAAAAAGTTCCAACAGAATCCAACTAAAACAGAAGGCAAAGGAACGGGACAACATATATTATGTGAATTTGGTAGGATTGAACATTGGGTGCCAATGTCAAGATTGCATTAGTTGTAACTGTATAATTAAATGATGTGTCACAATCTTGTAGAGTCACATATCACCATCATTGTATTATCACTCTACGTGATTTTGATACAGATATTAATCATAAACAAGAGTGTACATATACTTCATTGTCAACGGTAGAAGCTAAAAGAGTTTGTGATGGCTCTAAAAAATTTCCACGTCTTCTACTTTACTAGTTCAGACTTCGAGGGCAAGATTTTCCCCCAACTGATGTAGGACTGCCATGTCATTATTTTGTATATTAAAAATGGTGATGTGGTACACAAATATATACTTTCCCATCACCAGTATAAGCAATGAGGGTTTTTGCCTTACATCTTTTCGATTGTAATGGATTCTATTATGAGTGTAATAATCTTTTTTGGAATTGTAATGGATTCTATTACAAGTTTGTAATGCATTATAAAGAATTTGTAATAGAATTATGGAGAATATGTAATGCATTTAAGTGTCAAACTATGGTAGCTTAATCTACGACACTCGTAATAGATTCAATTACAAGTGTAATGAAACTGTATTCAATTACATTCAATGCATTACGAAAAATCTGTAGTAATACAGACAATTTAAAAACTTAAAAGGCCTAATCCACAATAATTTAAGTGTAATCTTGCATTTAAAATTCATGTAATGAATTGCAATTTAAAATTTACACCGATTAGACATTTGAAAATTGTACCCAAAAAAAAAAGTTGTTGAAAATGTGAAATCAAATTGCGACCATCGACATTTGAGAATTAAATGAAAAGCTACGGTTAGAGATGAAAGAATGCTTAAAATAAAAATAAATAATTACAACATTGTCAACTTTTATCTATTGATATACGAATTTGTCAAAATAAAACTTATAATTACCAATGTTTCAATATTTATAGTGTCCGGATGAAGTTACACCCCATCCCTCAACCTAACCCCCCACTCAAAACCTAGTTCCCTGTTGTCAAACCAAACTCCTTGGCTCGCCGACAACAAACCAAAGCTCTAGTTGTTTGTTGCGAACAAGCAACCATATCTACGCTATTGCAACCACCAACCAGATTTGGTTGTTGATTGCAAACCAGCAACATCGGCGAAGGCTGGTTCGCCACCGGTACTATGGTTCACCACCTGTGTTATGGTTTACGCGGTAGCGAACTAATTGTTGGTTCGCTTGCCAAAACATTTTAAATTTGGGTTTGTTAAAGTGTGATAAGTGACATTTGAAGTGTGATTTGTTGGTTGGAAACAATAAACAAAGTTGCAGTTTCACCTAGCAAGATGAACTTCACTCGTATTGACATTTTATAGGATATATGTATTCACCGTTTTTTTTTTTTTTTTAATTTATCTCAAGGTCATTCTTGTCAAATCAGGGCACATAATCGTCCAACCGAATCTCAAACCACTTTAGCCATAGGATGATACGATAGATTGAAACCTCATTTTTTCCCGCCTAAATGCACCTTCAATTTTTCTCGCTTATTAAATTTTCCTAATATAATCTTCTATCTATATATAGAATAATTTTTATATATATGGAAAATGATGATTTTTCTTATTATATTTTTTATTGTCTTAAATCCGTATTCCCATTTTAAAAAAAATCTATTTTTATTTTTTATTTTTTATTTTCGAATCCATATCCAACTTTCTTTATTTTTTCCCTCGCTAATATATTAATATTAATGTATATAGATTTTATTTTATTATTTCTGTCCTACTTTAGCCAATCTCATAACATCTAAATACTTTCTCTATCATTTTCTCTCCTTTTTTTTCATTTTCTATATATATATATAAAAGTTGTCATTCTATTTTACTCGACTTGATGAGAGTTTTAAAATAAGTATACTATTAATACATAAATTTTTATTTTTTGAAAAATTAAAATTTACCACAAATATATAAATTAGTGTTCAACTTAAATATAAATTAATAATTTGTTATGACATTTAATCGATGTTTGTGTGTAAAATTCAAATATAAAGAAATGTATAAAATCTTTTAACTTTTTATTCTATTCCATGTTTGATTTACCTTGAAAATAAATTAAATAAAAAATAATACTTCAATTTGTTTGTCTCTCAAATATATGGTAAAGCTAGCTTTATTTTATGTTTAAAACTAGATAAATTTTTTTCTAATAAATCTTTAATTTGCCAAAATAATAATTTATATATTGATGTAGTACTTAAATACAAATTCTCGTGTAATTACACAAAATCGATAAATATTATATATTTGTGATAAATTCAATTTTATTTTGAATCAGTAAATTTCAAAATTTCTCATTTTTTCTTTCAAATCTTCAATTATGTCTTGAACAATATACGGGTGTTCTAGAAATTAGAATGAATTTTTGACTGATCGTTTTTTCATAATTTTCATATTTAAAAGAATAAAATTATTTAAAAATAACAGTTTCCACTAAGATTTAATTTTTATGCCATACAAAATTCCCATTAATTAAAATTTTAAACAAAAATTCAAATAAAAGTTTAACATTAAAATAAAAAAATAAGATCAGAACCGTTATTGAATTTTAGAAATACTTAATTAATTTATAAATAACTAGCTAACAAACAAAAATTAATTAAAATTAAGGTTCAATTTTATTGCAACACAAAATTAAGATTCATTAAAGTTTTGCACAAAAATAAAAAGAAACTTGCCGGCAGTTGGCCGAGTTTGAGACAAAATCCCACCACTACGATTCCGAATTTGTACTAAAAAATTTAAAAATTAGGATGGACTCAATAATTAATTTTAGAAACAATGTATCATTTTTACAAATAATTAGTTAAGGAAAAAAATTAATTTAAATGACCAATTTTTGGAAGACTTAATTGTTTTGTGATGAAAAATTACAATTCATTAAATTTTTACATAAAAATTAAAATAAATGTGTAACATGAAAATTTAAAACTTAACTTGGGCCCTTTTATTAATTTTAAAATGAATGTATTATTTTTGAAACTAATAATTAGCTAATAAATGAAAATTAATTAAAATTAGCGATTTCGCTAAGATTTAATTTTGGTGGGATAAAAAAATTATAATTCATTTAATGTTTACATAAAAATTAAAAGAAACGTGCATCATCAATTTTGTTTAATTAACCATTCAATTGGAACATTAATCGATCTTTTAATTAATTGAATCTATATCTATATCTTTTAAATTTTAAGATATCTTTTCAATTATAAGATATTTTTAAAATTAGATTCATATAATTCTTAAAATTATGGCTATGAAGCAAATTATTTTGGAAATAATTAATTTTTTAGAAATAATTAAATTAAATAAAAAAATAACTATAATTATTTAAACAATAATTAATTAAAATAATAAATTCCGTTGCTAATATTTTGCTATATATGTGTTCAGTGGATAAGGATAGATCCAAACTAATTACATTCTTAAAAGGGAAAATATAATTAATTTTAAAAAAATCATTAAATTGATGCGGGTTTTCCCTAAAAAATGAAAAAAAGAATTAATTGTAGTATATCTTTTAAATTATAAGATTTCTTTAAAATTAGATGTATACAATTCTTAAAAATGTAAATATTAAATTGGTAATTTTAGAAATAATTAATTATTTTCATAAATACTTAGCTAAAATGAAAATCAATTGAAACGAATTCTTATACAATTAATTAAAATTAGTGACACTATTATTATTTAATTGGACTTGGTTTCAATGAGCGAAAATTGATATGATTTCGTTGGATGAAAATTAATCAATTGTATTGTTAAAATAGAAAAATAACATTAATTAAAAAATAAATAATAATTATAATTAATTAGATTACCATGGTTAGCAAGATTGTTCTTAAAAAATAAAGGATATCTTTTGACATGCAAGATATCTTTTTAATTATAAAATATCTTTAAAATTAGATTCTTACAATTCTTAAAACTGTGGCTAAAAAACAAATAATTTAGAAATAATAAATTATTTTTATATATAATTTCATAAAAACAAGAATTAATTAGAATTAATTATATTACAATTAATTATATTTCTTAGATTTAATTGGACATATTTTCATTTGACGAAAATTGAGAGAGTTTTATTAGATGAAAATTAATCAAAATTAATTAAATTACTAAAAAGGGGGAACCATAATTATTTCAAAAAATGAAAAAATTTTAAAATTAATTAGATTGCTACGAGGAAGAAAAATACGCTTACGAAATTAATTTAACTTTTTACGTATTTTAAAATAAAGTTAAGTTAACACCTATAAGATTTTGGATTCTTAGAATTGGGGTGTTCCATCTTATTGCAAAGTAAGTCAACTGATCATTAGTCCATAAGTAATTTTATTTACTTTTTTCAGAATCATGCTTTTTTCAAAACATGCTTTTCTTTTGATTCTCGTGTATTTTTGTATTTTCTGTAATATTTCTTTTGAGTTACAGTTGATGACAAAACATTAGTATTTCTTTTTGCATAGTTACGGGTGTTTCAAAGGATCTTCTCATTTTTTTTAAGTAACAAGCTCCAAAAGTAGGTTTTCAAATAATATTATTTTTTTTATTATGTTACTTCTCGAACCAACAATTATATAATAATTCTTTGGTTCAATATGTCGCTTTCGTTAGGGAATAAGTCTAAGAATTCTTGCTAAACAATTGGTTATCGACTCAATCAATTATTGGAATTATATGACTCAACTAGAATATTTTAACTGGCTTTCAACTATGTTAAATATTTATCTAAGTTTCTATCTCTTAAATAAATATTAAAAATCCCACGTACTTTAAATTATTTATTTTATATCTAATTTTGGCAATTGAGATTTTATTTAATTTTTAAATATCATCAAATAGATTGTATATTTTAAGTATTAATCATATATATTTCAATTTATTTGTCTTATCCAAATTAATTTAAATGTTATATTAAATCATTCAATATTTAATATACCGAATATGTTAAATTAGTAAGTTTATACCTAATATATTAATACACGTGTTTAGTATATTTAAACGGTATTTATTGAAAAAATAAAATATCGAAATAAAAGTTTTCAATTAAATCATCACGATGGGGCGTGGATGAGGATGAGAATTTTCTAACGGGGCATGGACGGGGAATGGAAGTTTGTAATTCTCATATCATCCTCGCTCGCCCTAGAGTAAATGATGGTGAACCGGAATGAGGATAAGTGTTTTTCGGAATAGCAGGAACGGGGTGTTAGGATCTGTTGGACATTACTCACTATATTATTATTTTTATAATATATCTCTATACTTATTATATTTCATAATTAAAACTTAAAAATCATTATTTACATATTAATTGTTAATAACGTACATCATACTGATGTATAATTAATATCTCTCAAAATTTATAATTGCATATAATAAAATGTAAAATAATTTTAAAGAAAAACAATGAGTTCTACTAATATTAGTAGAGTTATTTTGATAACTATAATATTTAAGGTTATTTTATTTTGGATTTATATTAGTAGATTAATCTTGCAATGAGTAAAATATTTTATATTATCACAATCACTGTTACAAATGATCATCCTGTGCAAAATGCGGGTGTAAATGCTAATTAAGTTGCTATTCTATGGAGAATAGTAAATTAAGTTGTGTGGATTTTCATAAGTTATTCCTTGTATATTGGTAGGATGGATTAGTACGAAATATAAAAGAAATTCTTTCGAAATTTTTATAGAATTGTTTCAAGTTAACTTATTTAAATGTATTATTGTAACTCATTCTTTATTTTAATTATTTTTTTAGATTTTATGTTAATATTATTAACATCTATCAATATCATTATCAATTGAAAAATTTGTCTCCCCTGCGTCGCACGGGTGAAACAACTAGAATATATGAAAATTCGAGGGCAAGAATCTAACAAAGCTAACCGGTAGAGATGGTGTTCAACGGCGCAGTGGTGGTCGGAGTTGCAAACGTGTCGGCCGATGCGTGCCAATACATAGCTTGCAATCCTGAGCATCTCAGCAGCGACCAAGTCCTCCACCTCCTATTCGTCTTCCCCTTTCAACAACTCCGCCGCCTCGCCCTTTGCCTTTGGACCTTCTTTTGCTTTCCACCGGAAAATATGTATATGTCTTCCTCCTCTTCCTCTTTTTCTTCCGAATCCGATGCGTATGAAGACTTGCACTCAGATTGATCATAATTTCACTTTTTCCAGCGTATACGCCATCTATGATGTTTTCCTGTACAAATGTATTGTTGAATATTTGATTTGGGCTTTTTTCCCGAAATTGAAGAAATTCTGGCTTTTCGTTTTGATTGTTTCTGGCCTATCAGTCTGCTCTTCTCGATTAATGTTGATCGTGCGTACCTCTGTGTTGAATCTGTTGGTTGATACATTGTAATAATGACTGCGTTTGTAATATATCAGAGTCTAAGCTATCTCGGATATCTTCTTTATCAGCATATTGTTGTCAATTGGAATATTCGCCATTTAGTTTCTGTATTTAGCAGCATTGTTTGGGGAAGCTGGAAATGAAGATAATGTGACCTTGTGTTTTTCCTTTCTCTTCGAGTTGGATAGCTTTGACAATTAATTTTTGGTTTCGGTGGTTAATATTTCGGTTTCAAGTTTGCTAATTTGGGTTTGCTGCGATGCTCATGTCATCACCACTTTCCACTCAGCAATTTGCAGGAAAGTCTATGACTTTTTAATGCAAATTTTCTCTTCAAGGGTCGTTGTAACAGTTGATCTTGAACTTACAAAAGCTGTAAAGTTCTTCAACTGAAGAATGCTTTGTGTGATATACTTGAATATGTGTATCTTCTTTCTTTCACTTCTCTGTTTGAGACCGTGATTATCAACCTAATTGGAAGATTTCAATTTAGTGGCTGTTACAAAAGGTCACAATGCAATTTGCTCATTTATAGTGACTGTTGAAAAATAGTGCGGAAATTACATGATAATCATGTTCCGTTTTTAATTTTCAATTATGTATTAATTAAGTTATCTGTATATGTAATAAAGATGCCTTGTTTTTGAGATTCTTTGTGAATTGTGATTATAAATTGAAGTCTTGCAGGTTGTCTGGTAAGTTTAAAAATAAATAATTTTTTCTGTAATATTTGCTTAGCTTGCTAGCATAGTCTGTTTTGTGCAATTTGAATCCTGTGCAAGATCTAGGGAAGTTCCAATTTGAGTAATCTTATCCAGCGAAGTTTACTATTTGAATTAAGAACTAAAAATAAGAAAAATCAGATTCTAAACCTATTCAGCAAAACAAAGTTCCAAATGGTATCAATTGAATGTCACTTCCTAATAAATTAAAGTTACAGCTCAAGTTTGGTATGTGATGACAAACCCATGGGAGTTGCATTCGTGAATCAAATCATGGTATCGAAGTTGAGTACATTTTCAGGTTTGTTTCCAAAGACTTCTGTTACAATATGCAATAGATTGCAAAATTCTTGAATATGGGGTGTCATAACTTTTATATTTTAAACAGACTTTTGGAGCAGGGAATGTCAACAGTGAAGAATTACATCCATGGATTTCTTCTTCCAATAATTAGTCCTTATTGATTACTCCAAGATTTATTGTGTGAGTATTAAAATTGATTTGGTAAAAAATGTGTAGATGTTACTAGGGAAGTTTATCTCGGAAGTAAACTCAAAGACTCAAAGATGGGGCGATGGTTATTGATTTCGCACAATCACTGGAGCTTGAAGTCAATTTTTTTGAGGGGAACGATTGGCAGTGAAATTTATGAATGTTAATTACGATTGAGAATGGTTAACTTTGGATGTATATGGGAATTTCAAATTAGTGGTGGAATATATATCAAGCTGGTTCGAGATAGTCTGCTGGAGTATGTGGTGCCAACTAAGTAATGAGAGAGTCAACTTTGAATAGATGTCCGGTTTTAACATGTGATCAAGTATGTGAATTTTTCAAGAATAATCCTGAAAACAGGTTCACATTGAGTTGGCTCTTTCATATTCAAACTTGAGGACCTCAAAATTGTTGATGATGGAGTTTATTGATGGTCCCCAAGTAAATAAATAATTCACAGCCTGGATGCTAAGAATTGCAGGTATGTCGTTGATTGCAGCGTTACCTATCGTTTAAAACATTGAGGCTAATATTATAATTTTCCCAGAGGAAAATGTGGAGGATAAATGTGAAGTTATGATACACTCAGTGCTGGATTAACAAAGGGGCATTTTCAAGAAGGCTGAGTGATTTCAGAGTTTACATGTATACGTAAACTTCTACACCTTCAAAATACTCTGAGATGATGTTAGTACAAAATCTCAATATTTTGAAAGTATGAAAATCACAATTTTCCTTTTAGATATTTCATTTCTTACCCGATTTTCTCTATAACTCCTTCCAAATGCTGCTTTTGCTCAACTCCAGCTGCTTTCTTTACCTCCGGCACTGTCATCAGCGACCTCATTGGTGAAGAAGGAAGATTCGGTTTGCATTTTTCCATCAAAATGAGCAACTTATGAACACCTTTTTAGTTGGAAATGTGTGTGTTAGTCATTGATCCGTTATTTGCTGGAAATGTTGATATCTTTCATTGCTAAATTTAACTATAAATGTTAATACATCATAGCTGGAAATGTGGAAATCCACTAATATTTGTTTGTATGTGTGGAGTTATTGATAAAACATGTTAGTATTTTTAATCTCCCGCTGTAGGGAGGACCCTTTCTATCTTCATCATATTCATCACAAAATCCAACACATCTCACCATCTCATGGTTTCTTGTGAAAGAAACTCTCCTCTCCGTTGACAAATTCTAGTGGCTACCAAATTCAAGATTTTTGCATCCAACCATTCACCAGAACCTCGGAGCTTTTCTCTTTTCCTTTTTTTTTTTTTGAGTAACTCTTATGCTGTTCCACAATCGCTGTTGCATTTGTCAAATTCAACAATAAAATTCAGCAGATGAAAGAGGAATCGATACCTTTTGTTGCTTTTGACTCTGAGGTATATGGAATTTATGTTTGTTTATATCGTAAAGTCTGAATATTTGTCAAAATTTTATATGTCAGAGTGGAGGTTTTGTCTCAATTAACTGAAATTGTCGAATATTTCCGGTGGGTTTGTTATTTCCTTTTGAAATCTGCTGTTTTGGGTCCCTTTTTGCTTGTTCAACACGGTGATGATAGCTTAATTTATTTTAAATTTCCATATATGCATTACCTGCGCTAAATAGCTGGAGCTAAACTTGGACTACTGAATGTCCTTATTCTGATAGAATTTGAGGTTCTTTTGGTGTTTCTACAGAGGCTTGTGGTGTAAAGGGTTAATTTAGGGCCTGATGTTGCTCTGATTTTATGGAGATTATAAGCAACTGAACACCAACTTGGATTGGTGAGAAAGAGTATTGCAGAAATGCTTCTTTTATATTTAACCAATTATCTTTAATGAGCCTCTAGTTTCAAATTAAATTTTGTTTTGCTTGTAGACGAGATTTTGCTTATGGTTACTCTTGAAACTTGTTTTGCACATTACTAGTCGAAGACTTGCATTTTATATATGTAGAGAAAGGCTTTGCAGCTAAACTATGGTCTGATGGTGGTAAGGTTCAGATTCTGAATGCAAATTTTGTTGTAAAGATCAATTTTTACTTCAAAAACCGGCTTCGTGTTCAAAGTGCTTGGGATGGATAGTGGGGAGAACCTTCTCAAACTTTGCTACTATGAGTGCTTTCTGCATGATGTGAGATGAGTTTTCTTAATAGTTAACGCCAATGTGATCTGAGTCTTTTGATATCATTTTGACCAGAGTATAAGAATACATCTTAATGATATGGTAATAATCACTCATCAACTTGATTAGACCATCTGTGAATTATAGCTTAGGCATCGTGTACATATAGACTAGATGCAGGGTTTCTATCATCTTGTCTTTCTTCTATTTCAAAAATCAATTAGTACCACGTTATCTACAAAGTCTACCTTCTAAGCATAGTATAAATTATTACTCATTCTCAATATCGACATAATCATGCCTGAGTTTTTCATTATGAAAAACAATTACTTCCTAATCTTTTACAAAATCAGAAAACATATCGAGATTAGGACACATTATAGACATCTAACGACAATGTGAGTTCACTTTTGCACTCCATATTATATTTGAAGAAAATCACTTGCCAAATTTTGGTGGTTACATAATCGAATTCCCTTACAGAACTACAAGTATTTCAAAGGGGTTTTCATTGACCAATGTAGGTCAGAAGAAACGGAATAAGCAATAGTCACGTATCATTTCACTCACAAAATAGTGGAAGTTAAAGTTGAAGAAGATGAACAATTCTCATTATTTTGGATCACCTATAGCCTCAGTTTGAATTAAATGGAATAGGAAAGAATTTCTTTACTATTTTTCTAAACACTCCGTTTGAGTTTGGGGCAATAGTATTTACAAGCGATCATGATAAATATCATTGTTAATATTTGAATTTTGTCATGTGAAATATATACATAGAAGTACATGACTATACAAGACAGAAATTGTCTATAGGAACATGTTGAATCTTGAACAGTTAATGATACAACAAATTTAAAAGAAATAAGGACAAAATTGTGCGAAAGTTAAAAGATTGGAGACTTTTAAGACTTGTAAAATTTGACCATGTGAATTTATCGTGACAATTCATGATAAATATCATTGTTAATATTTGAATTTTGTCATGTGAAATATATACTATACAAGACAGTGTGTATAGGAACATGTCGAATTACTGAAAAGTTCATGATACAACAAATTTAAAAGAAATAAAAGATTGGAGACTTTTTAGACTTGTATAAGATGATACAATTTAATCACTATTTTTTTGCTTTATCATTTTTATTTATTTTCTGACTGCGCACATAGGAGCGGGGATGAGATTCGAATTCAGGACCTTCTCAATAAAGGATTGAGTCCTTAACCATTAATCACTCATTATTATGACAATTCTTTTTTATAATTTTAAAGTACCTTTCTTAATTCTTAATTATATATCTAAAAATTATTTTTTAAATCTTGCGAGGCATTTCTGTACAATAATTACATATCTAAAAATTATTTTTTTAATCATGTGATCTATCTCTGCATAAGAAATAGTGCAGGGCAAGAAAAACCTCCAAACCGACCGTACCGATCGCATGGGTCGGTTCAATTTTTCAAAAAAAAAAAGACCAAAACTTAAAAAGCCTACAAAATCGACCGAACTGAGTCGGTTCAATTGGTTTTGGTTTATTGAACCAAACCAATCGTTTTGGTTCAATTTTTTTTTAGCCAAACAAACTTGGGGTGATCTATTTCGGTTCGGATCAAAAATCGACCCAACCCAACCGATGCCATCTTATAAAACCATTATTTGGAACATTATTAAAAGTGACTGTTATGAATAATTGAGAATAATTTGGTGGTTATGAATTATGAGGAATAATTTGGTGGAGGAATAATTTGGTAAAAGATGTAATTATTATATGTGAATGACTATTATACCCTTGATGAAATTATGTAATTACGATTGTGCCATTGAAGTTTTCACTATAAATAGGGCTTGATTATTAATGAAATTCATTCTGAGAATTCCTTAGAATTCATTCTCTCTAAATTCTCTCTATTGTTTCTATATACTTTTATAACACGTTATCAAGCCGCAGTCTCAGCCATTTGAGTAATATGAAGGAGTACGCTTCTGATTGCATCTTATAGATGATCTTACACGTATCGAAAGCAGAATTATTATAAATAACCTAATCCATCTCCAATCAATACTTATCTTTCTTTTCTCTCTTATCTTTTTCCCACTTTCTCACGTCTCACTTTTTCTATCTTCTCAACCACTTTCACTGAAAAACATTTATGCGAAATAAAGAGTTGTGGGCAATTCAAGAATTGGCAAATGGAGGAAATACGTGCATGTTCAATTGCTTCTCCCTAAGAAAAATGAAAAGGTATATATATTATATTACTTTATAATATAATAATATATTAAACTATAATATCGTTTTCTCGAGATATAAGAAGCATGCATTATCAAAATCAAATTTTCTCGAAACTCCATTATATCGATTTAACGAGCTTCGATTTGACACCAACATTGATAGGGTAATAACTCGTTTTGAAATATGTTATTATCAAACTTTCAAAATTTACAAATAAGTACACCAACTTTTGAAAAAGTTACAAAATAGTCCTTCAACATTTTGATATTGATAAATTGAAATAGAAAGGAGATAATTTTCTCCAATCGTAAAATATTGATAAAATATTTTTGACAATTTTACTCTTTACTTAATTGGAATGGACAATTTTACCCTTTAGGTAAAACCGACCCTAATTTTTGACGATGAAAAATGGATAGGAATATTCATGAAGAAATTCTAAATCCATTTATTATATAAAATGGCTTAAAGTCCATTTGAGTTAAAAGATCGGAATATTATTTTAACTCCCGAAGAGTTTAATTACATAATATACTTATTCTAAAAGGATAAATGTGCTCTTGTAGAAGTAATGAGTATTTGTTCTAGAAGAACAAATTTGCTCCGTAGAAACTGATTAATATTTAATTCGACTTTATTTCTTGCAATTTAATTCTTGCACAATACCTCCTACTTGATGATGGGTTCAACAGTCACTAAGCGGAAGGTTTTATATATTTACGCACTTTATATGCTAAGTGATGGGTAATACCTTCTACTAGCTGATCCTACTCTGAAGAAGTAGTTAAATATTATGCAATTTAATTCTTACTATTTAAATTCCGTGAAATTTATATTTATTGCAATAATTCCCATAAGATAGGTTAGAGCCACCTATTGGAGGAAATTTAATTTCTGAATTTAAATTTATGCACTTTATAGTTTGAGTATATTTCAATGTGGTGGGTAATACCACCACGATTGGTGTGCATATTTCAATGTGGTGGGTTATACTACGCGATTGGTTATAACGAATCTACTCCGGAAGAAGTAGTTGATCAAATATTCTAATCATACTCTCGAAGCGGTAGGCGATGAGAATAAAATTACTTCTCCATATATCTAGAATATTAATGGAAAAATTGAGCAAGTGGTACTTGGAGTTACCATTGGATAAAGAGATGAAAGTAAAATGTCAATAGATCCCATGTTGATAAATCAAAGAAAATATATCGCATGGAAAGCTTATATGAAGTAATCTCATCGATGATATGAGATTGTATTAATATGAGAATAAAATGCTCTTGAAGAAGCAAAATCACTAGATATCGTATTTGAATAAAGCGATATGATATTATTATTATTACTCGAAGAAGTACAAAGCAGTAGAAGTGGAACATATTGAGAATATCAAAGATGGCAATAAACACTTTCGAAAATATAGAAATATGAAAAGAAAATATATATTGAACCCATAAATGAGGGATGCGTCTCGAGAGTATAAATACTCAGTAACTCTACCAGAACATTCGGGTTCATAATGAAAGATCAAAAAGGATCTCTTTTAAACTTGACAATCGATGATCTCTGTGGAGATGGGTTTCGACTTCCATAGATTTTGAACATATGATTGAATCTTGATGAGTAGATCGGCAAGCTGTATTAGCAGAACAAGTATATTTCTTCGAGCGAGAAATAAATTTATGTTCTACACCCCCGATCTAGAAATGCTAGCAAACCATCGAAGAAATAATTAATATTCAACAAACCTATGGGTTTGGTATGAAAATTCCACGTGCAAATGGCGCTATATTGAATATTTCCTCCAGATGTTATAGCGGCACTGGAAGAACAATAAAAGCATCACTATTGCTCATCATGTACATCGAGCCAGTCATGGATGGATTGTGTTTGTAGCATCAATCGGTTGGACTAATGACATTTCTAACTCCAATTCGACACTTGCCTCCAATTCGATGAAAAGGTATTATACTTGACACTCTTATCCCCCATAATTATGCGGCCATCGTAAGACTCCTTAATAGTTTTGTTATTAGTCCCTCCATATAGTATATTGATATTTTGTTTCCTAACTCCCTTACAAGTTGATACACGTATCCACATATTGGATATGACCTACTAGTCTGGAGCCACCAAAAACACATATAGTTTTTACTGGCGAGTAAAGATTGACTTACATGAGATGATTTTGATATCTCCATCTCCACCTCTATCTTTCTCTTTTAGAATGAATGATAGATATATGAATCCTCTATTTAAAGAAAAAATTTTCAAACCAATAATTGAGTGCACTATTTACTTTTTGACAAATATGAAAGAAAAAAAATGAGAATTTTTTTAAAAGTGAAAATGACATATATCTGTGGTGATTGAAAAATAATATATATATACATATATATATATATCTTAAAATCGAAAAAACAATATTTACAATTACAAGAAAAACATTGATCTTAGTTATTACACCGAAGCTTCCTTATATTAATATGAGAAAATTATTATACTAAAATTTTCTACTAAATTTACAACAGGATCTTCTAAAGAAAGTTTTAAAAGCATGCAGCGTTTGTTGATCTTTGAATTTGGCCCATAAGGCCATTAGCTCACCTTGTACGTGTCCACTAGGATGTGTCTCAAAGCATTGAATATCATCCAAAGGCTCCTTACTCAATCCATCCTTAATGAATGCTATATTTATCTTCTCGATTTACGGACAAGTACCCATGATTTACATCGAGTGTCACATGTCCACCGAGCACACTTGTAGCATCCTCCTAATCTTTTTGCTCTCCGTTTCTTTGAAAAAACTACTTTTACCCATACTGGGCATGTATTTAGAAGGAATTGAAACCTCACGGATAATCCGAACCTTTGCTTCAATCAAGCATCGGATATCTTGTGGGATACCCTTATTCATTAGCATCCTTAATCTTTCCGGCCATACATCGATAAATCCTTTTAAGATTTTGTCGGTAGTGATGGATAGCATTTTCGAAGATTTGAAACATATGATCCATTATAATGTATAGATCCTTGTTAGGATGAATTTTGTAATAATTTTGATGATTTATTTATAGAATAATCGTAGCGTATGAAATAAGACTCCGATTTTAAATAAATAATATGAAGCGTAAGAGCTACGATTTGGAATTAAATAATAATGGATGTGATGCGTATGATTTGTAACTCGTGTTTGAGCAGTAGTAGACAATAATGTCACCAAAAGATGATGGAATATGTCGGTGAATTATTTCTATGATAAATCATATTGAGCACTATCTGGATACTAGTGAAATCGATATAAGAATTTCTTGAACTAGAAGTTCAATAATACTCGTTTGCAAAACCGGCAGTTGACCATCCCGGTTTAAATAATTATTGAAATCAATATTTCAAGTGAAGAATTAAAAGAATTCTTCAATGATTGTTCTACCGATAAATGATGAAATCATTACTAGCCAATATTAGGAATAAATCCCAAATATATACGGGAATAAAGGATGAGAAGTATGGGCCCTCATCCTCATGTAGACTTAGATATTATGATATGGATCCACTAGATAGTCACATGTGTATATGATTAAGTAATTTGAAATTCTGAAATATTTGCTCAGCGGTATGAGCATGATTTTGATTTAATGATAAAGTAGTAAATGTATATCCCAATACTTGAATAAATCCTGAAAGGATTTGAGTATCTTATACAAGTGGGATATTATATGGCAAATTATTTAAAGTCCTCAAATAAATTGCGATATCGAAAGAAATAGAATACAAGCGGTCTAAATTCCCATATTAAGGCTGAATGATGAGAACATATATGATTAAAATCATACCCTGTATGAGTTTTGGTGTTCTAAATTTTCAAAGATGAGGGGGAGTATTAAAGGTTGAAAATAATATATGAAATGCATCATGTTATATCCTCGAAATTGAAATCGAACTTGAAGTTCAAAGATGCATGAAAGGCTATGAACAATCACATATATCATTTCGATGCTTTGATAAGTTATGCAGCTAGAAGCGTTGATATTTCCCCAAACATATATATCAAAGCAAATTATAAAGATGGTCTTAATAACAGGGCATATGCTTGAAGAGTATATAGACATAACTATATTGTGTAATCCTACAAGAGGATTGATAATGAGATATCTCGATAAGTTATGTCGATATGGGGAAAGAAATGAAATTGAAATGTGTCGACCACGATATGAAAATGTAGCTACATATGATCAATCAATGATAATGAAAATATTGAGATATATTGAAGATGATAAATGGTGAATGTGAAATCCTTAACTTATGAGATGATGAGATGATGATGACTATTGCTCAAGTTTAAAGATAAGCATGGTGGTCATTATATGTTGCATGCTCATGAAAGTTAAATTACCGATCGTGTGTAGTAGGAAATTAAAGGATCGGATGAGTTAAACCGAAGTGTTTATGAGTACCTAAAGGGTGAACTAAGCCCTGGGAATGAAATAACCTATTAAGTGAGTATTAAATGTTAAATGACATATTTTAAGTGTTAGTTAGTTATGAAGGTTTACTTATATGTTTACATGTTTTTACGATGAATTTATATGCTTTAAATTGTGTATTTGGAGACATGTGTTCATGGTGAATGTTTTGTAGTTGTGTAAGAAAATTGATGCACTCTAAATGAGCAGAGTATAAAACCAATGTATATGATACTCATATAAATGTATGAAAGATTTTGAAATGCTTAAAAGATACTTGTATAAAATACAGCGTTGCACTCTTTTTCCCTTAGCCGAGGTTTTATCCCATTCGGGTTTTCTAGCAAGGTTTTTAATGAGGCAACTTTAAAGGCGTATTCACATGAATAATGTACTCTTTTTCCTTCATTAGGCTTTTCCCGGGTTTTTCCTAATAAGGTTTTAACGAGGCATATTCATGGTATATTGAGAACGATAGGAGAAATTGATACGGTGTATCTATTGGATCAAGAGATTATAATGGAGCTAATGCTTTAGATCAAGCGATGATGATATTGAAATCATTTACGAAGTAAAGATGTCAGTTCTTCAAGATATGAAATCGAATCGAGCGGTATACTCTTTCCTTGATCAAGTTTTTTCCCTTTGGGTTTTCTTGACAAGGTTTTAACGAGGCAAAGACGTGAATACTCATATGCCGATAGACATCGGGGGAACAATATTTTGATGAAGCGAGTATATAACCATAAAGCTATCCTATGCATCGGTTTGGAAGTTTTTCCCACTTGGGTTTCTCCAAAGCGAGGTCGGAAGACATTTGTATTAATAGTCATTCAAGGAGTGTTATGAATAATTGAGAATAATTTGGTGGTTATGAATTATGAGGAATAATTTGGTGGAGGAATAATTTGGTGGAGGAATAATTTAGTAAAAGATGTAATTATTATATGTGAATGACTATTATACCCTTGATGAAATTATGTAATTACGATTGTGCCATTCGAAGTTTTCCTATAAATAGGGCTTCAGTTATTAATGAAATTCATTCCTGAGAATTCCTTAGAATTCATTCTCTCTAAATTCTCTCTATTGTTTCTATACTTTTATAACAGTGACCAAATTATTATTATTTATTTATTTATTTTTTCCTTGGATTAGAGGGGGGAGAAGATGCTGGTACCAACCAGTATACGCCACCCCAACGCTCACCTGCAATTAAAATTAAATTCAATTTCGTCAATCAATCAAAGCAGTTGGGAGGATTGGAATTGAAAATTCGGAAAAATGATGAAGAGTCTTCTAGCACCCCCATCCTCTCTTCTAGGCTTCCTCACTACTCACTCTCCTGCGAGTACTCCAATTCGCACTCCAGTACTTCATCTTTCTCAATCTCCTTCTATACGGCGCCGTATTTCGTTCAGACCGATGGCCTCTTCTCCTCAGTCCCTAACTCAAGTATATCGTATTTCCCCTTATTACCCAATATTTTGGCTTTCTATTTCTCCCTATTGATATTGATTATTTTATCACTGTTCTTTTTTCTTTTTTTCTTTTTTTTTTGCCCACAGAATTTATCAAGTACCGGCGATGATTCTGAAGTAAACTTTTTCAGCGCATCCAAGCTCACCAGGTTTCTATCTCTTTGTGCATCATTATTTACAATTTGTTTAATATCCCTTAAAGGAATTCGTATTGGATTCAGTTTTGTCAATTTTCAATGTGAAGGAAAAAGCTGCTCGTCTGCCTCCGATTGAGGAAGTCAGAACCCTGCTCGATCACAGCTTACGTGGCATCCTTTCTACTTTCTCTCAGGTTCATTCCTGGAATATATTGATTGTTCCATTAACTGTTTATTTTCTGCAAGAAGGAAAAAACTTAGCGCGCTTTACTAGCTACACCCACCCAAAGCATCTTCAATTACCTTCTAGATTCCCATTTCCAATTTTACGCCTGACCTTCAACTTCACCCAATGAGAAAATAAAAATAAAAAAATAGAAACCAACCATTTTCTTCTTCCTCTTCCTCGTTACTCTCTTTTCTTTTTCTTTGAGCACAGAGACAAAGAAGAAGCCATTATCAACAACCCAAGAAGCCATTAAATCAACAGTCATGTCTTCGCCTAATGGTATGTTCCTCTTCTTCTCACAAATTTCATAAAATGTAGGATTATATTTGTTTGAATTGATGTTAATTCTAGGTAGATTTCGTAATTTGAGCATAGATATGGTAATTTCAGCTCTTTGTGTTTGCAGTTCGTTCCATATGGAACAAACAACCCTTGGATTGTTCATTCACGGAACCGTTCATTCCATGTGGAACGAACTGCCAAGGGCCCGTTCGTTCCACTGTCCCTTTTCGTTCTTTTTTTAATTTTTATTTAAATTAATATAAAATGGGTTTGTCTCTAAAGTTTAATTATTTGTTTTTTAATAACTAATAATGGTTTATTATAGGATAAATGTTGTAAAATTTTAGTATGTCGATTATTGTTTATGCAACTAATAAGCTATTGTTTTGTATTGCAATTTGGTATTCATGTCGACCACCGACTGCTTCGGAGAGAATGCGTCGTCAATTAGTTATAATCAATTCTCAACAGGAGGAAGAATTGCCTCACGAAATTCCCTAGAAATATAGCATGAGGAAGAAATTTTACAAAATACCGATGAAAATATGAATACAGATGATAGTCAAACACCAAATTAAGGTAAAGGTAGAGATGGTGAAGGCGGAGGTGATCAATTATTTTCTGGTAGTCCTGACGGATCAACATATTTTAAGCAACTATAAAATTCATGTGGTTGTCCAAATTTGGTTAGACAACGAAAGATGTGTGTTTGATTGTATTTGTTATACGATGAAGCTACTTCAATTAAAGTTGGAGTTCGAAAGAGACGAGTAATGGAGGAATTTTTTTGCGGATTCCCGGATTGATATGTTATGGCAGATGTCATATCAATCGCCGAATAAGAATTTGATAACTGGTTTTGTAGAGAGATGGTATCTGCGGACTAATACATTCCATATGCTATTTGGGGAAATGACAATCACGTTAGATGACGTGCGATGCATTTTTAATTCACCAGGCACTGTCGTCTGTTGAAGCTCACAGACGGTGCTCTCGCTGTACGCAGTACGGACCTAGTAAAAAGATTGTTGGGAGTCTTGGCTCAAGAGGTCAATATTGCATTTGGTGATGAGAGGGTGAGAAAGTAAAGTTGGAATGACTGCTTTTAACTTCATGGATTGTACTACCTACAACAATCGGGGTACATTACTATATGTAGCTAGAGCTTATTTGATGTATATTGGAGTGTACTATATTCACGGATAAGATTGACAATCGAGTCTAGCCCGTGTATCTGCTTTTTCTAGAGGATGTTAGTAAGGTGCATAGCTTTGCTTGGACAACTGTTGTTCTAGCCCATTTATATAGACAGTTAGGGGCTAGTATCCAGGGCAAGAGTTATGGAGATTGCTGGTTATTTGACCTTGTTGGAGGTATTACGTAGTTAAATGATTCATTGTTTTTATATTTTTTTTCGTTTTAGTTGTAATTTGTATTTTATGTTGCTTGATATTACTACAGGCGTAGATATATGAACACTTTCCATTGTTAAGGCTTCCGCATAGTATGCAATATGTGAAAGGGCAACCACTTGCGATGAGGTAGAAACAGATATAGCATCCTGGCCCGAATTTGGATACCATCAAATCGTATAGGAAGAGGTTGGACTTACTGCATGAAAATGAGGTGAGATAAAATTGTTCAATATTATCTCTTTGCATTCATAGTAGACATGTGGAGTAATATATCTTATTTAATTTTATTGCAAATAATATGGGATCCATATCCTGACTTAGGCTTCGCTTTCCACGTCATCATGCTACTTTTTACTATAGTTGCATAAGGTCCTTAGATATTGTGGAGACTTAATAACTTGATTGGATGGTTAGACAGTTCGACCATATATAAGCAATTCTAGAGGATTCTATTACTCGAGAGATGGCTAGAAGAGGGGTATGCAGCTGCCGCACTTGAAAGTATGTTCGAAATGTGGAACAGTCACCTCTTATCACGTGCTCGACGTGGTGAAGCGATCAATCCTGTGTGGCAATGCGCAGATGATTATATGCAATGGTCCTAGTAGATTGCCCATCGCTATGTGTAGAATTGTGAGTTTCGATCTACATTCCAGGGTGGCATAAGTAGTGCAGACACCGTCGACGTTTGAGATCGGAACACGCCAGTAGACGACATTCTCGAGTAATTTGTTGAGGGGTGCGACTTGGGTGTTGACAATTTTTATGTGGCTACTATAATGAGTGGTGTCCAGGAAGCGTATTTTGCGCCACGAGGGCTGATGTTGGAAGAGTACGGGGAGCAACAGTCGAGTGGTAATTCATCCCCGTGGCAGACGTCTAGGTAAGGATCATCGAAGACCCCTTCCAGTAGACTATCACCATTTCAAGTCCCTTCGTCGTAGTGCGTACTCAATTAATTAATTCATCATGGCAGATAAAAGAATCATATATAGAAAACATTAATGTATAATCCGTCACTAATTCATTATTAAGACCAATAACACTTTCACCAGTAAAACGTGTGCTCGAATCCTGTGAAAAGCAAGAGAAAAAAGGGTGAACAAAGAATACAATCACTGTGGAAAAAAAGCATTAAAACAAAACTTCAGGGTGGTGTGCGCCCCAATCGACAGCGAACACTACCTTGAAGGTTTGTTTTAATGTTTTTTTTCAGTGATTCTATTCTTTGTTCACCATTTTTTCTCTTGCTTTTCATAGGATTCGAACACATGTTTCTTGATGAAAGTGTTATTGGTCGCCCTAGTTGACAGGAACACCATCCCGAAGGTCTGTTTTAATGTTTTTTCCATAGTGGTTCTATTCTTTGTTGATCGTTTTTTCTTTTGCTTTTTAGAGGATTCGAACATACGTTTTCATGAAAGTGTTGTTCATGGTTTTTTCTCTTGCTTTTTAGAGGATTCGAACACACGTTTTACTGATGAAAGTGTTATTGGTCCTAACAATGAATTGGTGATGGATTATCTGTCAGTGTTTTCTACGTATGATTCTTTTATCTGTTGTGATGAATTAATTGATTGGATGTGTACTACGGCTAAGAGACTTGGAATGGTGATAGTATATTGGGAGGGGTCTTCGATGATCCTCCCTTGAATATCTGCCACTGGGATGAATTACCACTTGATTGTTGCTCCTGGTACTCTTCCAATGTCAGCTCTCACAGCATTAGATACGTTTCATGGGTAGCACTCATTACAGTAGTCACATGAAAATTGTCAGCACTCGAGTCGCACTACTCAACAAATTGCTTGAGAATGTCGCCCGGCGTGTTTCGATCCCAAACGTTGACGGTGTGTGCACTACTTATGCCAACCCAGAATGCAAATCAAAATTCACAATTCTACACATAGTGATGGGAAATCTGCTTGAACCATTGCATATAATCATCTGCGCATTACCACACAGGATTGGTCGCTTCACCATGTCGAGCACGAGATAAGAGGTGATTGTCCCACATTTCGATTATACTTCCAAGTGCAGTAGCTGCATGCCCTCTTCTAGCCATCTCTCGAGCAATAGGATCCTTTGGAATTGTTTGTATATGGCCGAACTGTCTAAGCACCCGATTAGGATAATAGGTCTTCACAATATTTAAGGACATTATGCAATCATGGTAAAATGTAGCATGAGGATATGGAAAGCGGAGCTTAAATCAGGGATACAGATCCCATATTACTTGAATAAAATTAAATACGATATCTCCACATGTTTACCACAAATGCGAAGAGATAATATTAATATTGAACAGTTTTATCTCACCTCATTTTCATGCAATAAGTCCAACCTCTTCCTGTATGATTAGACGGCATCCAAATTCGGGTTAGGATGTCATATCTCTTGCCACCTCATCGCAAGTGGTTGCCCTTCCACATATTGCATACTATGCGGAGGCCTTAACGATGGAAAGTGTTCATATATCCACGCCTATAGTAATATCAAACAACATAAAATACAAATTACAACTAAAACGAAAAAAATACAAAAACAAAGAATCATTTAACTACGCAATAGCTCCAATAAGGTCGAATAACCAACAGTCTTCATAACTCCTACCCTGGATGCTAGTCCTAACTGTCTGTATAAATGGGCTAGAACAACAATTCCCCAAGTAAAGCTATGCATCTTACTAACATCCTCTAGAAAATGCAAATACACGGGTGAGATTCGATTGCCAGTCTTATCCGTGAATATACTACACCCCAAAATATATAATAAATAAGCTCTAGCTGAATATAATAATGTACCCCGATTGTTATCGGTAGTACAATCCATGAAGTTAGGACGCAGCCACTCCAACCATACTTTTTCACCCCTCGCACTACTAAATGCAGTATTGGCATTTGGAGCCGGAACTCCCAACAATCTTCTTACCAAGCTCGTACTGCGTCCAGCGGTAGCACCGTCTGTGAGCTTCAACAAACAACCAGTGACTGGTAAATTAAGAATGTATCACATGTTGTCTAACGTGATTGTCATTTTCCCAAATAGCATATGAAATGTATTAGTCTCCGGATACCATCTCTCTACAAATGCAGCTATGAGATTCTTATTCGACGATTGATACGACATCTGCCGTAATATATCAATCCGGGAATTCGCAAAAAGATTCCTCCATTCCTCATCTCTTAAAAACTCCAACTTCCATTAAAGTAACTTCTTCGTATGACATACAATCAAACACACCTCTTTCGTTGTCTAACCAAATTTGGGCACCCACATGAGTTTTATAGTTGCTTAAAATATGCGGATCCGTAAGACTACCGGGAAATGATTGATTATCGCCACCTTCTTCGGTGTTTGAATGTTATTCGTATCCATATTTCATTGGTATTTTGAAAAAATTCTTCTTCATGCTATATTTCCGGGGGAATCTCACGAGGCAATTCTTCCTCTTGGTGAGAATTTATTATAACTAATTGATGATGCCGTCTCTCCGAAGTAGTTGGTGGTCGCCGTGAATATTGAAGTGCAATGCGGAACAATAGCCTATTAGATGCATGAACAATAATCGATATACTAAAATTTTATAACATCTATCCTATAATAAACCATTATTAGTTACTAAAATACAAATAATTAAACTTTGTGCACCCCCATTTTATATTAATTAAAAAAAAAAAAGAAAAGGGCCCGTTCGTTGCAGGTGATGGTAATTTTAAAAAAAACTTCCTTGGGCAGTTCATTCCATGTGGAACAAACTGTCCAAGGGTTGTTCGTGCCATACTACGATACACGAAGAGCTCAAATCACCAAATTTATGCTCAAATTACCGGATCTGCCTAAAATTAACATCAATTCGAACAAATATAACCCTACATTTTATGGAATTTGTGAGAAGAAAAGGAAAATACCATTACTTGAAGACATGACTATTGATTTAATGGCTTCTTTGGGTGTTGATAATGGCTTCTTCTTTGTCTTTGTGCTCAAAGAAAAGAGAGAGTAACGAGGAAGAGGAAGAAGAAAATGGTTGGTCTCTCTCTCACTTTTTTTTTTATTTATTTTCTCTTTGGGTGAAGGTGAAGGGTAAAATTGGAAGTGGGGGGTGTATAAAGTAATTGAAGATGGTTTGGATGGGTGTAGTTAGTAAAATGGGTGTAGAAAGTAAATGGGGGGTGCATATGACCGTGCCCAAAACTTATATCAAAATGATTGAAAGGCATCAGATTGTATAGTTTCAAGGACAAATATTGTTAAAATTGCTCGAGTCTGGTAAATTTGTGAAACTTGGTGAGAAAGGGGAAGTGGGGTGGGGATGACATACTGTTTGCAGTTAAACGTGCATTTGCTTTAGCTAGCAGTTATGTACTTATGTTCTGTTAAGTCTATATCTAATTGATTATGTTTTTACATTTTTGTAGAATGAGTCAAAATCGTTTTTGGGTCATTCTTTCTAATTATTTGTATAATATTTGTTAAGTGTGTAGATTTTGAGTATCTTTGGCAATGATTTTCCAACAGTCAATTTTATTATTTTTCTAAATCCATTTCAGTTACATTGATTGTTAGTGTGTAGATTTATTCACATTCTGGTATCTGTTTGCTATTTTTCAATCACATGCTCAAAAATTATTTTAAAATAATCTTTATAGGACTTGGTAGCGTATCGAAAGAAAAATAAATAAATAAATAAATGAAAGAGAACTGGTTTCTGCTAACTTGTTGATGTAATTGGGATGCTAAGTGGTTCCTCTTATTAACAATATCGAGTGATCGGGATTCCCTCAAACTGACTGGCTCTTCTGTTTTCTTTTTCACTCTCTTTTCTTTTCAATTTTTTTCCCTGACTGTTTTTCATATCATGAACACTTTGAACTAGTGATCAGATCATACTCAGACTGTTCATGTTGCCAAACACAAAAATAACCTGAGTTTATTACTAGTTATTTGGTTGATTGTTATATGTTTCTTTGAATCAAATGCAGAAGCACGAGGGCTATCCATCAGGTTCCATGGTTGACTTTGCGTGTGATGCCTATGGATCTCCAATATTAGCTATCAGTAACTTGGCAGTTCATGGAAAGGTTTTCATTTTAATCTGAATCCCTGTCTTGAAACGTGTAAATTTACTTCCAATGATGAGATTGGTGTAAAAAGTTCATCCTGCAGAATCTTGATGAACTTCTCCTCTATATGTTTAATTATAAAACGTTGCTAATTAATGCAGGACCTGTTAGCTAATCCCAAATGTTCACTCCTTGTGGCAAAAGATCCCGATGATAGGTCTGACTTAGTTATTACAATACACGGGGATGCAACTCCAGTAAGAATTACTTTTTCTTCAACCTTTTACACTACTTTCTCTTCCATTTTCTTAATTACCTTCTGCATCTGACATGGAACTTTATGTGATGTGGCATAGGTTGATGAGAAGGAAAAAGATGCTATTCGCTCTGCATATTTGGCTAGGCATCCCAATGCATTTTGGGTGAGTTTGGAGTTCGCCATTTTCAAGTTTATTTCTATTTCATGGGCTTAGAGGGTGTTTGCATGCAAATTTTAATATATTTTTATAAGTAGGAAGAAAATAAGTGAAGTTGGATGGTGGAGATTTAATAGTATAACTGGATCCTAAGAGATATACGGATGTGATTTGTTTGATTAAATTTGAATTTTAAAAAGTAAAAGAAAGTATGAATTAATAAGAGTATGATAACATGCTCTTAGTCTTCTGTGCATGGTGCACTATTATTATTTAGTTGAAGTAATGAGACAAAACTTTTGTGAAGGTTGACTTTGGCGACTTCCAATTCTTTCGCATTGAACCCAAAGTTGTTCGATATGTCACTGGAGTTGCAACAGCTTTGTTGGGGTCGGGAGGTTTGTCTATTATAAACTCATTTTTTTCTTTCACTTCTATTCTGTGTTTCTAGTCCAATCATGCCTGTTTCTCTTGACTTCCACACTTGCAGGGGAACCAAGCTTGTTCACTTGATATTTTAAACAATTTTTATTGTTACATCTTGTGTTAAAATAGTTTGTTGCTGCTCATTGCCTTTCAAACACTTGCAGAATTCAGCAAGGAGGAGTTCAGAACTGCCAAAGTGGATCCAATATTTCAATTTTCACAGCCTATAACTGTACGACTTTCACAAACAATGCATATGCACATTTTTATTTTATTTTATTTTTTCTGGCTCCACCATTTCTATGTTCCAGTGACCCTTTTTTCCCCTCTCAGTCACACATGAATAAGGATCATGCAGAGGATACAAAGCAGATTGTTCAGCATTCTGTGTCAATACCGGTATATTTAGAGTTTGTATGATAGTTTCTTTCCATCAAATTTCTGAAGTCGGGTGTTTCACTATAGTTGTGTAATTCTACTGCAGATGGAGCTTAAACTATTTCATCTTCTGAAAAGATGTTTTCTATACAGAGAGAATCTGTTACTCGGATTCAGTGCATAGATTTGTCAATATGCATAGAATATTGTCGGGAAGTGCAACAATCAATATAGTGTGTTTGTTATGTAAAACTTATGTTTCCTCAAAAACTGTTTCAGCTTCAATTTTTATTATTATTATTATTTTTTATTTTTTATATTATTATTATTTTATTTATTCATTTATTTATTTTTATTATTATTATTATTTTTTAAATATATATTTTTGGTATAAAGCAATTGGACCCACAATTTTGATCTACTCTTCACTCCACTAGCTTTTATCAACTTTTAGCAACATACCTCTTTTATATAAACCATCACTTTGCACAAACCATCGTGCTGTAGTCCATTGTACTTCTGTTAAACAAGTTTTTAATTCACATGTCAAATATATTTTCTCGAATTGTCACACTTAAATTTACATGCGAATTTTTTTTTGAGTATATGCAGGGTTGTCGTTGAGTTTGAGGGTTTGTGTTATTATTTCGAGTATAATGACAAGCATAGTTCACCTTAAACACATTTGCATCATCATTTGCCAATATTTGTTTGTGATATGCATATTTTCTTTAGTTAAATTACCTTACGCCTGCTGAAGGTATCATCAAGTTTCACTTTTAAATAATATTTTCAGGTGGATTTTGCTTGCATGTTGGACGTGGACAGTCTTGGTTTCAATGTGAAGGTTATACTGCCAGACCCTTCTGTTGTTTATTCATGTTAATATGCCCCGTTAGGGAAGTAAATTATAATGGTTTTTAAACTTGTATTATGTAAAAGAGGAGAGAGAATGAGTGGAGTTGAGTGGTTGAGATTTGTGGATGTGATGAGATATGTGGATGTGATTGATTTAGGATAAAGAAAGAATGGATAAAAAAGTTGTAAAAAATTGTAAAAAGTGGTAAAAGTGGTTGGTGAACGGGGGCTATATTGATATGTTTTTCACGGTTCGTTTTCTCCAAGAAAGTTTACGTTTATATGACTTCTTTTTCGAACTTTGAGTTCCCTAAAGCAAAATGCAAACTTTATTTTATTTTATTATTATTTTTTTATTATTATAATTATTAATTTATTTTTGTTTATTTTTAAAGGCTGGTCTCCAGGGAGAGACATTCAAGCTTCGAATTCCTTTTACTAGGCGTGCAGTGGATAGGAAGTGAGTAATCAGTTTGGAAAGCAATGTTTCTTACCCTATTGAATCTTGTTATGTTTTTCTCAATTTTCATTTTATACTTCTTTAGGGATGTAAAGACACTCATAGTTGAAATGCTTCAAGCAGCCAAGACACAAGGAGATTGATTACTTCCAATGGTTAAGGTCTTTCTGTACTAATGATCAAATATTAATATGTTGGCAACTCATGTAGCCAATGATTGACACACCCCGCCCTTCCCCCCAACCCTGACCAAACACCCCATCCCACTCCATCCATCGGGGGTAGTGCCACATGTCAATTATCGACCAATATGTTGGCAACTTAAGTTATAAACATGTTGGCATTTGATCTTTCGTGGGTCTTGAGAAAAATTGCATTGGTTTAACCATATTCCCTTATTGCAGCACCAGCATTGAACGAAAGGCGGAATACCCATAACATTTCCTTTACCCGTTCTGTGTATACCAGTTGGCTTTTTCGTGTATGTAATGAATAAGCACTCATTTAGAATAGTCAATTTTTTTACCATTGTTTGTAGTTGAACTTCTAATTTTTGTCTTGCTGAAAGTCGTCATGTTCAGGGCGTAATTTTAGTTGCTTCTTTGGAAGTTGTTGAAAGCTTGTTCTGGGTGTAAATTTCAGTTGTTTCTTTTGTTCTGGGTGTAAATTTCAGTTGTTTCTTTTGAAGTCATTGAGATCTTTGTGACTTACAAATGTTTGTTTGACAGTGATGTTTGATTTTCCCTGTAATTTTCAATTTACAGAGTGTGTGATTGGTGAAGTTTTGAATGTGTTTGGCATTAATGTTTGATTTTCGCTATAAATTATGAAAAAATTGTAATTTTTGACAATTACAATTTACTAGCAAACACCGTGAGATCCCTTCGACAAATTTTGTGAAATTCACCACTTTTTATCAATTTATACGGGAAATAAATGTTATTTATTGGAAAATGATATTTGTAAAAATAAAATGTGTAGACAATTTTACAAATACTGATGTGGTCATTTTGCAACAAATAATTTTTTAAGTGATTAGACGTGTGGAAGAATAAATTTTTATCATCTATGGTATTTATAAGTTTATTTGTTCACTCGTTTGTGCATGTGATAAAATGGAATGTACCATCCTTTACTTATTTCTTTCTATTTATAATTTATAATTATTGTTTACAAACACTTCCTGATCATTTATTGCATATTTCTTTGAAATTTTTGGGTTTTTGAGGACTAACATTATATCAGGACTTGATTTAATACCAAAACATACATCTGTTTCTATAACATGAAAGTCTACGACTCTACGATATCAAGTTAATCACTCCCTCCTTTAAAAGAGGTTGTAGCATGTCAAACATTTCATTCCAAATTACCTTTTCAGATCCCACCAATTTACACCTACAACCTGATAGGCTTAATTATACGAATTGTGAGGCTTTTCATCCTAATGTATCATTTCATCATCCCCAAACACTACCCTTTTCGTACATTATCTCCCTACCCGCCACAAGATGCACCATATGTGCAGGCTTTAGTTTAGAAGATGAACAAATTCGAACAATTAGGGTGTGTTTGATTGACACCATTTTC
Organism: Jasminum sambac; assembly: GCA_018223645.1. NCBI lineage: Eukaryota > Viridiplantae > Streptophyta > Magnoliopsida > Lamiales > Oleaceae > Jasminum > Jasminum sambac. The sequence goes on along the minus strand of CP073644.1, from coordinate 8,481,444 downwards.
CATGGAAAATGTCCCATCATGGAAAAAATTTTCTCACTTAGTTGTTTGATTGACAAATTTTCCATGGCAAATATTTTCTAGGTACAATAGTTCAAAGCATGTTTTGGCCATTTTCCATGGAAAAGAAAATCCATCTCCCCCCCAAGAAAAAATTTTCCATGAAAGTGGAAAAATATTTTCTTTTCCACCATGTGCAATCAAACGCACCCTTAATGTCTCGCCCTGCTTCGTCTAGTAGTTATTCTAGATTCGAACACACCACCTCCCCAAAAAAAAAGAAGGGTAAAATTGAAATTATTTTATGGGAGGGTGTACTCAATAAAATTTGTAGATGCATTTAGCTGTGCCCCAATAACAAACATAGGGTCCTACTAACATAGATGGTCCAATATTTAGTAAAATTGTTATGAGAAATCCATGAACACCTTAGAGGAAATTTGGTGTACTGGGGCATTTACTTTTAATAATTCCAAAATCCTGCCAACCCAAATTAATTATGAAAATCAGGAAACGCCAGTTCATCTTCATCGGTTCACCCTCATCTATGGCATCCCCATCGTCCTCGCTGAACCGGAAAAGTACCTTTCTCGTATAACACGATTTTCGAAAATTGTGAATGCCTCATACGGCAACATTGAAACAACCTGTGGATATGAAAGAAATTATCACATCCCAAAAAATTGGTGGGGAGGATGCTAATATTCAGAAGAATCGATCAATCAATCTTTGTGACAATAAGATATATCAATAGTGAGAAGCTTCAGTTCATCATTTACAATAGAAGCCCCAAATAGAGAACCAATTGTTTCTTTCCTCAACCTTCATTGACTGTTGCAAATCGATGTAAGCTTCATTTGTGGACCAGGGTTGGACGGAGATGGCCGAGTGGTGATTTCGTGACCATGTTTTTCTTCACTATTTCTTGCTTGTTTCTTGGATTCATGATCATTTTATGTGGTGGATTCATAACACATTCTTCTGATTCTTAGTTTGTGGTGGATTCATAACCATCATTCTCCACGTGCAAGTCACTTGTACAAAATGCTGTTAAGCGATACTATCTGGACGTCGTTGGTTCCATAAACAATGCAAACATTTTCATCTGTGCGACAGGTGATGCATTCCATCTGTCATGCTCTGTCTTTTTTTTCCCCACTTATTTGAAAAAAAAGGGTGATAGTAATAATTAAAAAATCATCCCAAAAAAATGTTTCTATTTTACCTGCCTTGAAGGAAAAAGTCCTCATAAGTCGAAAATGCACACCGCCACAAATGACAAAGCCATCTACTTTATCAGTCTTGATGTTCTTAGTGGATTGAGAGCAACTATCCACAGATCTGTGGAGCTCAACGCAGACGTAGCCCTCCTTGGGTGAACTGCGGGGCCTTTTTGGCCAAAACAAATCCATCGTGTTCCTTTATTTTTTCTTTACTGTTTTTGTTCGATCTATTGTTTAATATTGATGTTCTCGCGTTGATTCGTGTTTGATAAATCTAACAGTGGTATCAGAGCAATCCTTGGGGGTGAATCGGCGATCTAGGGTTTCGAGAATTTGAAAAAAAAAAAAACTGGTTTTCTCGTCGGCGATTGGCTGAGTCTGGTGACCGCAAGTGTGTTTGCGGTGAGTAGTGGCTTCGTTGGTGATTTGTGTGCCTTCGGTGGGGACTTCCGGTGGAGACTGTTGACCGCGTGTGTGCGGTGGTGTTTTTAGGCAATTCCGGTGGTTTTTCTTTCTTACTCTCTGCTGTTGTTTTGTGTTTCATCTCCGATCAGTGTGACCGAGGTAATCTCTAACCTTTCTTGAGTTTACTGTGGTTGGGATACTTCTGGTATTGGTTCTTGAGAGGATATTGATCGGATACTATTGCGTTTGTGTGCTTTGGGTATTGTTTTTCCCTGAGTTGGATCAACACCTAGATACCCCTGGTGTACGGTTCTTGTCCAAGATCCTTGAGATCTTTGGAGTCTGGAACAAAGCCAGAACGGTTACGGTGTTTGGTTTTGGCGAGTTACTGATTGAGGTGAATATTGGTTGAGATTGTGTCATTTCTTGAGTTGTTATTGTTTTCTGCCAGTGATTAGTTGATTATAGGTTGTCTTTGGTGTTTTAAATTGCCTATTACTGTTCTGATTGTGTGGGGTTGTATCAATTGAGGTGGAGTCACTTGCTGTTTTGATACATTGCACATTTGAGAGATTCTGAACTTGTCATTTAGGGATTAACTAGCATTTTTGAGTTCATTTTGTACTGCATTTAGAATCTGCCTAACTGGTTCAAGAGAGTTGCTCAAATTAAGGTGGAGTCACTTGGTGTTCTTGATACATTGTGCATTCATTAGTTTTGCTTGAGAAGTATTTTTAAAATTAAGTGATCATTTTTGGGAGGATTAGTGTTTGCATTCACCTTTAAACTCTTGGTCTTGGATAAAAGTTTTTTGGAAAAGAGTTCTTTTTCAAAACTGTGAGTGTCATTTTCAAAACTTCTTTAACTAGCTACTGTGTTTGATCAAATTTTTGAAAGGGGTTACTTTCAAATCTGTGTAAGTTCATTCAAAGTGTTTTGCTAGCTAGTGGGTTGGTGATTTCAAAATGGCTACAGCCAACTCCTTTATTAGATCTGAGTTAGGGGTTTTTGATGGAAAAGGGGATTTTAAAATCTGGTCACTTAAATTGAAAGCACTTCTTATGCAACAACAGTGTGCTAAGGCCCTAGATGATTCATGGCCTGAGGGCACAACCGATGCTAGAAAAGCTGATGCAAATGAGATTGCATGGGGTACTATCTTCTTGCATTTGTCTGAAAATGTGATTAGATCTATAGGTGATACAGAAACTGCTGCTGAACTGTGGACTGCGTTGAAAGAACACTATGATAAGAAAACCATTCCTAATAAATGCTTTATGCTTAAACAATTCTTCTCTTTTAAGATGGATATATCTGCTGATCTAGATGAAAACTTGCATACCTTTAAGAAACTTGCTGTTGATTTGACTAATGCTGGTGAGACTATCTCTGATGATCAAAAGGCTCTAGTTCTTTTGAATGCCATTCCTGATAAGTACCATGATCTGAAAAGTGTTCTTGAGTATGGTCGAGATTCTTTGACTGTTGATATCATCTCCAATGCATTGAGAAACAGAGAGCTTGAGATGAGGTCGTTGGGGAGTAGTGGTTCAGGTCAAGGAGAGGTCCTTTTCTCTAGAGGTAGAGGAGGAGAATGGAAAAATCATAGTGGGAAGGGAGATAGTGAGAGAGGAGATGGTGATGAGAGTCAAAACAACAAGAAATATAAGGGTAGATGCAAGTGGAAAGGGAAAGAGAAGGGAGAAAGGAAGGAGTATGAATGCTACGGGTGTGGCGAAAAGGGGCACTTCATTAGGAACTGTCCAAAGAAGAAGCGAGAGCTTTTGGACAAATATAATGGAACTGCTACCTGTGCATTTGATGGTGGCCTAGAGGGCCAAGTCCTGTGAATGGCCTACTGTATCGGGCTGTTTACAGTTGTGTTCAGAGCTTTTAAATTCTCTGTCTTAAGTTTAGGTTGAGTTACTAACTGTTTTGAGTTGAGAATAGCTACTGACTTGTGTGTTTTTCTTGCAGGTACAAGAGTGATGATGCAAGATTGTGGTGTGAAGGTTCTCATCCACTAAGGAACTAGAGAAGTCCTGGCAGCAAGGTGGAGATTGTGGGGGTTGCTGGCCAGACTTCTTGGAAGCCCAGTTAAATGGCCCAGCTTGTTATTTTGGGCTAGAGTGTTTTGGGCTTGTGAGTTGGCCCAGATTTAGTGAGCCTTAGAGATGGTTGTATATAGTGGCTTCGTCTCTTCATTCTGGCATACGAAGAACTCGACTGTTGCTCTTCTTTCTCTCTGTAAATTGTAGATCTAAGTGTGTGTGAGTGTGTGTATCCTGAGAGAGGCAAATCCCTGATTTGTTGTTAGTGATACGGTGTAATACTTAGATTGTACTCATTCGAGGTAGTGGGTGTGTGATAGAGAGAGTGATTCGAAGAGAGAGTGTCGATCTATTACTTGTAACCTTTGTTACCGGATTCTTGATGTTCTTAGTGGATTGAGAGCAACTATCCACAGATCTGTGGAGCTCAACGCAGACGTAGCCCTCCTTGGGTGAACTGCGGGGCCTTTTTGGCCAAAACAAATCCATCGTGTTCCTTTATTTTTTCTTTACTGTTTTTGTTCGATCTATTGTTTAATATTGATGTTCTCGCGTTGATTCGTGTTTGATAAATCTAACAATCAGGTAAATTGCAAATCTTCAAACTTAGCTACAAACAAATGGCATCGGTTTTATAAGCACTTCACCATCCTAATTTTTCTGCTTTTATCCAGATTTCGGTGAATGACATCCCTGCTAACACCGATGATTTATTTAAAATAAAGGAACTTGATTTCTATTATGAATGATATTTATGTTAGTTATATTTCATCGTTTTCATATTTTCAACTAATGTATTCAATAAATATGTTTTGTATTACACATTTTTCCTATGCAATATATTACACTTTAAGTGTAATTCAAGTGTAATCGCGGTGCAATTCATGTCTAATTCAACCTAGAGTGATGAATTACACACTCTAATGCCTTATACTTTGTGTGGAACACATGTATAATGCATTAGACATTTTTTTGAAAGAGACATAATATATTTTTGAAATAGTTAAATGTTAAAAAAATTAAGTGTTAAAATTTTGTACCAGATTTAAGGCAAGAAAGAATAATATGATATGAATAACTACACATTATGTGTTATATAAGACACACTAATGAATTACACATTCTTTGTATTTAATGTGTAATGAACTACACATTCTGTATAACTAATTATTAATTCATTAGTGCATTACACTTTTTGTGTAAGGCATGTGTAATGCACTTTACATTTTGCGCAAAATTCCGCATTATGTTTGACATTCTATGTAATTTAATGTGGAATATAATATACACTGATGAATTACACATTCTTTGCAATTAATGTGTAATGAATTATAAATTCTATATAACTAATCTTTAATTCATTAGTGCATTATATTTTATGTTGAGTGTGTAATTAACTTAATTATTCCTTATTTGTGAAAATAAGATCTAAACCTTTGTATTAGTGTTAAAATCCCTAATTTGAATAGAACAAGCCCTTAATGTCATCGAGATATGCTTAACTTTTATGCTTGTTTTACACGATGGGATGAGTGGGGTGATAAAAAATTTGAATCGATTATGAATTGGCAAGTTGTGTAGAGAGAATAAATGGAGTTGAATTATGGAGATTTATATAGTATATGTAGGTCACATTAGATATGCGGATGTACTTGGTTTGACCAAATTAAAATTCAAATTAAAATTCATAAAAATTTGTATCCTAACATCCATATATTACACTTTAAGTGTAATTAAAGTACAATCGCGGTGTAATTCACGTCTAATTCAATCTACATGATGAATTACACATTCTAGTAGATTACACTTTGTGTGGAAGTCATGTAAATGCATTAGACATTTTGTGTGAAAGAGAGGGAATTTTTTTTTTCAAAAAGTTAAATGTTAGAAAAACCAAGTGTTAAAATTATGCACTATGTTGTAAGGTAAGAAATAATAATTTAATATGAATAATTACACATTCTGTGTAATTAATATTTAATTCATTAGTGCATTACACTTTATGTTTAAGGTATGCATGATGCACTACAAATCTTGTGTGAAAGAGAGATAGGAATTTTTAAAAAGTAAATATTAAATTTCTGCATAATATTTGAGTTAAGAAAGAATGATGTGCTGTGAATAATTACACATTTTGTGTAATTTATTTATAATGTGTAATATTATACAGACCAATGAATTTCAAATTTTGTGTAAGTAATGTGTCGTGAATTACATATTCTATTTAACTAACATTTAATTCATTGGTGCATTATACTCTGTGTATGACACATGCAATGCACCACATATTTTTTTGTGAAAGAGAGACAAGAATTTATAAGGAAAAAATCGAAAATAAATATTTAAAAATGAAAATAACAAAATGTATGAAAAATTATAACAAAAATTAAATTGAAATTCAATGCATTACACAAAGTATGTAATTATATTGTAATATATTTCACAATGTGTATAAGGTGTTACAGAAAGTGTTTAATGTATATTAATTAAATTAAATGCCAAGTTGAAAATTCTATATGAAAAAATGGGAAATGAAAAAATCCATTAGGATTTATATTTAAAAAATTAAATTAAAAATCTCAGTATGTAAAATACATTAACTAATTAAATTAAAAGGTTAAGATATGAAATTGTAAGAAAAAATGGAAAAAATAATAGTTAAAGTGAAAAACAACAAAATATACAATGAATTTGGGAAGGAAATAGATATGTGACCATGCATCACTGGGAGCTTGAACCTTGGACCACAACCAATAGAATCATGCAATTGCATATCTTTCTTTTTCTTATTGCTTTCACCGTCCGAAGTAGTTATTACCCACCAGTTCAAAAATATTGGATTTTACTAATTATACCTCAATGTTTATGTCTAACGAGCAATTAAATTGGATTTACCTTATTTTTTAAAAATTAAACATAAACATTTGTATTATTGTAAAACCCCCAACACCTAAACTACAACGCAGCAACAGTCCACTCACTTCTTGTGCTTACTAGGACGACTAATAATTCAAACCTAATAGGGGAATATGCATTCCCATCATCACCTACAACATTTACTTTTGCAATTTAATAAGGCCACATTGTATTTCCAGCAGAAAGTACTTTACTCAAGTAAGAATATCCATTTTGCATCATTTACGGTAATGTTTTTATTATTTCCCCATACATTATGTTAAAAAAATTAAAATGTTATCACATCATATCAAGCAATCTTTGCTCCTACAATAATTTTAATACAGTGCACTTAACATAATGTTACATACTAAACAACGTTGCCTTCCATACTATAAAACAAATAAGAAATACCAACTAACATCACAAATCCACATGTAACGCACGCATTTCAAACTAGTCATTAAAATGTTTCAAATAAAAGTTTCTATAAATTCAGAGTAAATCACACGATTAGTTTTCAATATTTCCATTCATTTGTACTTCAGTCTCTAATATTTCTTTCTTTCTTCCTTCTTCTCCTCCTCCTCCTCTTCTCTCTCTCTCTCTCTCTCTCTCTCTCTCTCTCTCATATTTATTTATTTTTCTGGGATGAGTTGCGCCTCAACATTGTAGAAATAGGTGTCGTTCTTGGAAAAATAACAATTTTGTTACTTTTTCTTTAGACACATCATTTTTTTTTGTTATTATTTAGTAAAGGAAGAGTATTTAAGTAATTTAATAACTATTTTAATTATTTTCTTAATAAATAAAGTCTTAGAAAAAAGACTAATATCTCAATTGCACTAAACTCTCTTAATTCATCAAATTTCAAAATAGTAACTGTGCAATTTGACAATAGAAGTATATTATTTTTTCTCCGATAAACGAATATTTTTGTTCTCTAGTTAGTTCATTAACTCATATTTCCAACATCTCTACCCTAACTCTTTGCGTATAATATCAATGGCCTTGCATGAGTACAATCTAATGGGATCAACAATCCGATTACTAAATATAATCCATATGGTCGTCCTATCCACCCTTTTAGTGGACAAATGTGATTATCGGATTGTTCTTCAACATCATATCCTCTTTTTTTTTTTGATAACCTGCATTATAGAGGTGCAAAGCAAAAGTAAGTAAAATTGTATTATTCCAGATATAAAAATTTGAGCAAAGAACAAGTAAAAATGTTGGTACAATATCTTTTCTGAGGATGAGTCTTGGTTCATAATGTAGAGGCCTTTAGCTGATTGTCCAACGGCAAGAATTCTGTCAGTCATCAGGTCCTACAAAACATAATGATTAGGAAAGAAAGTAGGCCTGATGTTAAAACAATCGGCAAGTTTATTAATTGAAACGAGGTTAAATTTGAAAGTAGGAACATGTAGTGCTTCTGTAAGTGTAATGCAATCACTGAGTTTAATAGTACTACTATGTTCAATCAGATTGTGACGACCATCAAGTAGGAAGATGGGAATAATGTTTTTCATGGGTTTGTGTGTACTAAAAAGTTTCAAATGGGTGCAAACATGGTTTGAAGCACTTGTGTCTATTATCCAAGTCCTTGCCCCTAATAAGTCAGTTGCAACTAGAGAGCATTTTAGACTGTGATAAGGACCTAAATAGTCATCCAGGTTGGAAAAATTCACCACAATAGGAGAAACTTCCTTTTCCTTGAAGAGCTTTAACATTTCATGCATCAAGTCAGCAAGCCTCTCATTTTGTTTGTGAGCCTTTGTATCAGTCACCATCTCAAGTGGATTTTCTACAACATTTGCTGCAAAACTACCATTGTTTTTGGATCCTCATTTCTTTTCGTCTTTTAGGCCTTTATACTAGTCAAGATAGCATATTATTTTAAAATGTCCTTCAATTGTACGCCCTGAAGTTCGACAATGCTCACAATACAATTGTTCCTTCTCCTTCTTAGTCATTCTATACCCTTTACCCTGCTTCACAGCTCCCTTCTTATAACCTTGTGAGTTTGCCAACATAGCATTGATTTCTGAAATTTCCCCAATGTTGATTGTTATTTTTTTCTATTTTTCTAATGTTAATACATAGCATATGCCTTATTCACTGGGGTAAAAAGGGTCCATCGCAAGGGTTTGTCTTCTCACAACCTCATACTCATCATTGAGCCCCATCAACAACTACTAAGTCTCATGAGACTACATATTGCCAACCTTCTTTGAGACTCCACATGTACAACCTCCACATGTTTAGGAAGGCACTAGCATACTCATCATTAGTGTAGTACTCAGTAATACTCTGATTACCTTGAGAAATAGAACAAATTTACCTTAAAATTTGACATAGCTGTGAACCATTATAACCTCCATACCTTTCTTTAATTTCCTTCCACAGCTCAAGCGTAGTCTGTGTATAAACTATAAACAAAAGCATCCACAATCTCTTTTGAGATTGAGTTCAGTAGCCATGAAATCACCATACAATTATCTCGATTCCAATTCTCGTAAGTTGCTGAACTTGGACCTGGTGGCTTGACTGTTCCATCAATCGAGCCTAATTTCATCTTCACTCCCAAAGCTATTTGAACAGATCTACTCCAAGTCAGATAATTGTGACCAGTAAGAGCAGCGGAGACCATGCTCATTCCCGGGTGACTTGAGTTATGGAGATTCAGCAGATCATCCTTCACCATTTCTCGAACATTTTTTCGATTTTCCGCAACATTTAGATCATCTGCTCTCTCTATAGTTCTTCCTTTTGCAGTAGCCATTTCCTTTGTCGATTTCAAGGGTTGAAGTGTGAATGGCGGTAATTTCCCTCATATCTGTTGCTTTGATACCATGAGCAAAGAACAAGTAAAAATGTTTGGGATATTATTGATTCATGCAAGTAGCCAGTGCAAGTGGTATTCGGTCTATAAATACTACTAATTCAGTTGATTTATTAAGCTAACTCACTCACTACAATTAGTTACCTAATACAAGTGGTAAACAAATCTAACAACTAACTAAGAAAAGAATCTGGAAACCAAATGGGGTTCACTACAAAGCGTGTAATCCACAAAATTGTATTATTTCATACCTGTTTTGCAGCTTGAGACTTGAGATAACACAAAAAGCATTTTCGTCCGGATATGAAATTTAACACTAGAAGAACTTTGTGTACTTCATCTTCATTTGTCAAATCATGTCACATTGTTAAATCCAAGTTAATTGACTGCCATGCAAGCCAATCCTGTTCTGGTACACCCGCTAGTGCCATTACATAGCACCAGCGTTTGACGTGGCTGACATAGCAGCACCACGTCAGCAGCCTAACAATAAAAAAACGCCCGATGCCATTTTTTTAAAAAAGGAAAAAGTTGAGGACTTGTTTGTAAAATCCCAAAAATCTATCCTAAATTATGCCCCTAATCGGACCCCCTCATTCAAACGGAACCCGTGTGTACACATTGACCAGAAACAATACGCGACCCCCTCCGCCGTACGTCACCAACCACCACCTAAATCGAGCCGCCACCACCATCGGAACCACCACCATACGAATTTCAGGTCCCTACGGCACCACCGTACCCCGTCATTCAAACGCAAAGAAGTAGAACTTCATTCACCCCTGCTTGCACTCCACCTTCGGCCACCACCACTAGCTTCTTTTGTGATTGGAAACAAGTCAAAGCCATTGTAACGCCTTTCCTAGACCTGCACAGCAATTACATCGCCGTACACTCTATATCATACACGTGTACAATAATTCATGTATTACGTGAGTTCATTTGAAAACAAAACATCTTTACCTGGGTCATGTCCATCATATAAATTACACACCAAGTTAGAACTTAAACTATAGATAAAGCATATATAACTTCAAATGTTAATGTACAAACGGAACTTAAAATGTTTTCAAAATGAGCATGGCACCGGATCCCTTCTTCCCTATCTTTTCACCAATTACGTTCTGGATGACTCTTCTCCATCTCCAACATGTTTGCCACATCCTGCATCAACTAAAAACCATAAACGAACACAAAATGAGCCACGAAGACTCAATAGGTATAGATGTGAATGCAATGCATGCTACATTCTTACATTGGGCCCTGTTGTGAATCATGTGTTTACAATGGCGCCAACTCAATCATTTCATTGCTTCGGCCGTCGCCTATGGCTTAACTCACCATTAGGCCGCCACACGTAAGCTATCATAATTAATTCTTTACATTGGCCGTTACCTATGGGCTTAACTCGCCCAGTAGGTTGTTCTATGTTTGTAGGTTGTAAACACATGATAAGCAACTTACATTCACATGCCTTCATGCAATAATCATGTAAACATCTTCATTTCAAGCTTTGAAACAATTACACTTCATAATATAATCTTAAGGTTCCACAATCATGTAGGCAACATCGAAACATCAAAGTCAATTTCTTAACATCATAACTTCATCACATATGTCATGCTAAAATCCCAAGTCCATCAAACATTTCATAGGAACATTTATGTCATTTGATTAACTATACTTGTCCACACAAGAACTTGCTTTCAAACACTAACTCAATCAATCACGAAGTTCAATATACTTCACAAACATATTTCTTACCTTGCAACACATGTAAATACATCTATAACTTATCTTAATGTAGAAGAAAACAAGTTCAATGAACATTTATGTCATTTGATTAACTATACTTGTCCACACAATAACTTGCTTTCAAACACTAACTCAATCAATCACAAGTGTTAAATATACTTCACAAACATATTTCTTACCTTGCAACACATGTAAATACATCTATAACTTATCTTAATGTAGAAGAAAACAAGTTCAAGGGTACTTGCTTAGCTCTTCTTCTTTCTCCCTTCTTTCCTCTTCTTCTTCATGCCTTGTTATCACCAAATATGTAAATATATTGATCAATCAAGTCAAAAAGGGATTTGGAAAGCTTGGAATGTTTGGTGATGTTCTAAGATGCCTTTGGGTGTTCTAGGATCGAGTTTTGGGTATAAAAATATCAGCCAAGTGATTGGAAACGTTTAGAAAATTTTTTGCGCCTTACTTTTACGGCCATATTTCTTAAAATTACAGCAGCAACTTGACCGGTACAGCTGTATCTAAAATAAGTACGGGTGTATAAAAGTTTCTGAAACTTTTCAACCTTCCTTTATACTTTACTGTTATGGCCGTATACTGACTTTTACGGCCGTAACCTATGTATTACGGCCGTATCATGCATAAGTACGGCCGTATAAGTATCTGAAACTTTTCACCCTTTCTTCATAATTTACTATTACGATAGTATACTTAATATTTGCGGCCGTATACTATCTATTACGGCCATATCTTACATTTATACGGCTGGATAAAACTCTCTGAAAATTCTCCTCCTTCTCTTATTGCCGTATATCATAAAATTACGGCCGTAACTAAACATTTATGGCCGTATTGCGAAATATTACGACCGTAATTTTCAATTTTCAACAATACCCATCCCGACATGAATTCGAAGGCCGTGTTATACCCCAGTACATCAAATGCACTCCTGAGCATCCCGTAAACATGTCACATACATCATCAACATTTATGGACTTTACACATAAATCACATATAATCACATCTAATCACACACGTAATCAGTCGAGATGTTACAGCCACCACCGTATGTCACCAGCCAGTTTCTCCTATTTTATCTCACTGTGAAGATGCTTGGAACGTCAAGTCAGGAAATGTCTAATGAACAATCGAGTGCCGAAGCTTCTTCTAAAGAAGAGGTTGAAGAAGAGAATTTGAATCTAGGTTAGGTCGAATTTATGTTTTTGTAGGTTAGCTTAATGTGTTAGGTCGAATTTGGGAATTTGGGTTATTTGAAAGTGAAGAGTGCTATGTGTGAGCTTTTGTAGATTTGATTGTTGGTTTTTTTTCTTTTTTCTTTTTTTTTTTGGTGTATATACTTAGTTGATACTAAAAATAATTTTGACAAAACTTATAAAGTTTGGACAACACTCGAACTACATTTATCTCCATTTGTTTGTAATAAACGTAATAAATGGTGAAAATCGAAAGAATATTACAATTATGCTATCCGAAACTCAAGTTATCACTCATTTTAATCATACTTATCACTGTTATCGACCAATTCTACGCCACAAATATTATTGCCATAGAAAGTTAGGTCGAAATTGGTTCTTGATCAGTTATTGATAAGTGTGCATTGTACACACTTATTTATATTTCTAAATGATTAATTTATCAATAGTTCAAAGTATATCTACTGATTTTATGTATATATTGTGTTTGTAAGCATATATTCCTCAATTGGGACGAGAACAAGACAAAAATGAGAAAAAGGACCAAAATCGTTACATTTCCAAAAGTTTGGAGACCAACTTGTAACATTCCAAAAGATGGAGGACCTTGTATGCAATTTATTTTGGACCTTTTTGTAAGAAAACCCAAAAGTTGATGACCAAAGTGCAACAAAGTGAAAGTTGAGGACTCGAGTGCAATTTTCACAAATGAAATCAGGCCAAAAACCTTCAGATGGGGACTTACACCTATAAGTCCCATGTTACGCCGTAACTCAGCCATATTACCGTTTCCTTCAGGTCAGGGATTACGCCCGTAACCCTAAAAATTTGCAATTGGCACATTTTTTTCTCTTCTTTTCTCCATCTTTCCCACACAAGTGAGGGGCTTTTTGGGCATGGTAAAAATGTCGATTTGGGACTTATTACACACTTGAATCATCCCCAATCCTCAATCATTCTGTGTTTAGGATTAGGTTAGGGTTCTTGACATTTTCTTCCTCTTTTCTCTTCTCTTTTCTTTTCTTTCTTCTTTCTTTCTTTTTCTTCTCTTTCTTCTTTCTTTCTTTTTCTTCTTTTCTTTTCTTGTCTTGGACTTGAATTGGGGATCACCACTTGGAGTAGGAAGCAAGGAGATCAAGAAAAGATGGAGAGGATTGACGAAGCAAAACTTTACTAAAAAAAGGGAGATTATCTTTAATCTTGTTTTGTTTTTCCATATTCTTTCCATTTATGCTCTGTATGTATATGTTTCTATGATTTCCTATACTACGGGCTAGTTGTTGTAATGTTGCGATGATTGATGGAATTTACCCTAGCTTGATTGATGAGATGTTTATGGTATTGTGTTGTCATGGTTATTGTTTTGTTGTTCATTCCATTGTGTGGTTACTTTTGATATTGATTCCATTTGAATGCTTATCACCATTTGAGTGCCTTGTGATTTGTGTATCTATTCGAGAGAAAGTGCATAGATTAGACCCCGAAATAATCGCCCTAGGTTCCTATGGGGGATAGAGATATACCCTTAACCCTAAGTGATCCATTGAGCCACTTTCACAACATTTAATGCAATTGATTGGTTGATAATCGATACAAAGATATAGTAGGTTTGATCAATTGATTAGGCTGGTTTAACGCTCAAGAGAGGTAATTGGCTAAGTTAGGAAAGTCGGGTCTAACATTGAGAATTTGCATTATATTATGTTTAGACATTGAGTTGATTGAACTGCAGTTGAATGAAGTCATGAATCCCAACTACTCTTCATCCAAAGTCATTCCCATTTCTAGCCCATTTCATGCCTTCTATTTTCTTACTTTAGTTTAGCTTAGTTTAGCTCAACTCCAAATCTTTAATAGTGTGTGCTCTCTTTGTATAGTTTACTTTATACTAGAATAGGTAGCTCATTCCAAGCACCAATCCTTGTCGGTACGACAACCCGGACTCTCACGAGTCCACTTTATTACTTGTACACGACTCATACACTTGGGGTTTCGCCCCTAACAGTTATCATCAATTTCTTTAATTGGCTAAGTTTCTTGATTTGAAAATGAATTTATATGTTTAAGTTATGCTTAGTAAATCATGGGTGAAGGACAGGTTGAAGCTTCCAACTTGCAAATTACTCGTGGGTATGAATTTTTAAGTGCTGGTGGTGGACGACGGAGGTGTAGCTCTGGAATTTGGGGTCACTTTGAAAGAAGGGCACTAGACAAATTTGCGAGTACAAGATCATGGATTTGGCCTTTTTCTTGAATAGGTCCTCCCATTTAAGAAAAAATAAAAAAATTGCATCAAGTGTTTTTCATTGTTAGGCCACTGACGTGGCAGCGGTGCCATTATATGGCACCAGCAAGTGTACAAGAACAAGATCGCACTATGCAAATCAAATAAGGACCTTTGTGACTCAACTGTTGACCAAGAAACCGGTCAACACTTTTGCTCTTGGTTTCCAACAACCCATTCTTTATATAGTGTAATTACGAGCAAAATATTTCCTTATTTTTTAAAATCATGAACGTAAAACAAATTTACTGTTGTATTATTATTATTATTATTATTATTATTATTATTATTATTATTAGCTCTTAATGACGTCCAACTCTGATCTAGTGCCATCGATGACACCATATTATGGTGCCATTGGATGAGCTAGAGTTGAGCTGGCGGGGGTACAATTGGTGCACTTTTTAAACAAGAATCCAAAGCTCAGGGGCCTCCTTTGCAAATACCTTAATTCCAATTCTTATTTCTCCAAAATTCAAACGGGTTTTGTTTCTTCTCTGAGCTTCAACATCGAGGACCACCACCGCGATGGCGTCCACCTTGTCTACCACCGGTTGCAGGTAAGATTTTTTTTTCTTTTACTTTGTTTCTTTCTCGATGAACAATTTAGGGATTGTTATTTTGATAACAATCGGATTTGGGGCTCGGATTTTGGCTGGCCACTTATCTGGTTCTCGGAAAGAAGAATTAGATTTCGTATCGATGGTGACGGTAGTCGTTAGCAAGGTTGCGGCGGCCGATTGCTACTAGTGGTGGGTGGATCTCGAGGTACGAAATCGAAAATGGGAACTCAGCCAAAACTCGAGTTGCTACTAAAGGTAATGGAACTAGTTGTTGGTGAGCGGTTGCCAGCAAGAAGTGGTGGTGGTGGACGTGCAGTCGTGCACGTTGAAGGTCGAGCTCTCTAGTCCCTCAGATTTAGCCCCATTCTTGGCCCTCAATAACATCCAAGGAAGTAGGGATTTAAGATTTTGGGGGGCTTTTTAAATTTGCAATGAGGCCCCCTTCATTTCTATTTTTTATTTTTTAAATTGCACCGAGTAGCATAGAGTAAGGGGTGCTGATGTGGCTCAACCACATCAGCAGCTAGGCCGATGGCACCATATGAGTCATATCAATGCCAACTTAGACGATGGCATTATATTTGGTGTCATCAATGACACCGAATCAACATTGTACTAATGTCTTAATCAAACCCTTTTTTTTTTTTTTTTTTTGAAAGAAATCAAAACACTTCAATAAAAATATTATTTATTACTTCATTATTAATTATTTTCCAAACCTTGGTGACTTGTTCCCACCAATATTCAAACTCAAGAACATGCTAGTGCTCTCCTACACACTAGTGTGTAGGAGAGTGTGCACACTCCATGATGTGGCGCCACGTCATCTGAAAAAATTTTTTTTTTAATTTTTTTAATTTTTTTTGAAAAATTTTTTTGGAATCTACGATAAGTGAGATGACTAATACATAACTGCTCCCCTGATGGCGGGGAGTTATATGCCCCGCACGAATTTTTGAACGAGAGTGTGTATGTAAGAGTGTGTAGGAGAACGGGAGCACTCAAGAACAATGGCAACAAACTTTTCCCCAAATAATAATAATAATAATAATAATAATAATAATAATAATAATAATAATAATAATAATAATAATAAACTTTAAACTAATCCACCACAAAGGTGCTACGAGATGGAATTGTTGTCCCGTCCAACCCACATGACATGCCACATAAGAGTGCAAATCAAAACAACTCACGAACTTGAATTAGAGCAGGCATTTATATCGTGTAGACTATTTTAAGTTTTTAACTAAAACAACCAAATGACATATCTGGACTCGGGCTGGCAAAACGAAATGGTCCAGTGTTGAGGTCAGATAGAGGGCGAGGAACAAGCAGAATTTAATTTCCTCAGCAAGCATTAACCAAAGTGCCAAACAGAGAACAAAAGATATCTTCATGCGCCACAAATCTGAGAGAGCGCCATTCCAAAGCTAGAAATTCTGAACATTCACTGATACAGAAGTGCTACATATGAATCAAGAGGTTCTTAAACATGTATCAAACCCCCCAACTTTAGCTACAGCATTGATTCTTAGTCTTTACAACCGTCTCACGGCATCCTTTCTGCACATTTGCTAGCACAATGGGAGGCAGACAGACAGATTTCTACCCTCTCAGCCAAGTGTTTCGGTATGATGAGTTGTCTTTCAACGAAGCATCATGGGGTTTGTATTCCATCACATAGCTGTGGGGAAGCTTAAGGTGTCGCTTTATAGCATCCCTCAATGCCATTACAGCCTGTTACAAACACATCCACACTCAGCTCAAACTGTTCAGCTTACACAGAAGTTACCATAGGGGATTCGGTGAAAAACTAAACACAACATACTACTGACCTGATGATCGGATGCATCACGGTTCCATACACTCAATATGTCCTCACTGTAACGGATGCTTAGTACTGCACCACAGATGTTATCGCCATAATCCAGTTGGTCTCCAACTAGAGCTAGAACCTGTGTGATGAAATTTAAAAAGAAAAAGATTATGGGAATTCGATGGCATTCTCTGCAAGACCTGGTATAAATCCAAAAACATTTTATTGACATTGTAATAAGCTTCCAGATTTTAATATCCTTTACAGCCGATAGTGATAGTAGGTGGATAAATAAAAATAATGAAATCATCCAATGAATGGAAAAAGGATTATATCATAGAACCCATGTCCTGTTCTGTTGCTAACACGTTGGCAACATAAGTTGCCAACACCCCCATTTTTGGGAGGAAAAAAAAGATAGAGGCCGGGTGAGACACCCCACCATCAGGGGGCAGTTATGTATTATTTATCTCACTTGACGTAGATTCCAAAAAAAAATTAAAAAAATATATTTCAAAAAAAAAATATTTGGCCGGTGACGTGGCGCCCTGTGAGGGCGCCACATCACACATGTTGGCAACATAAGTTGTCAACATGTTGGCATTAGATCATTCACCGAACCCATAGAACAAACTGACATGAAATCACATTAATGAGCAATTTTTTCCCATACCAGGTCCTCCCAAAAGCGGCCCGAGACAGGCTTTCTAAATCTAATAATCCATTTTCCACCATTGCAATTAGCAGAATCCTGATCAAAAGAAAACAATACAAAATATATTTCGCCTCTCAAAGGAAGTAAAAGAAAGACATTTTGAAAATAACGAATGACGCAAGCTCCATAGTCATACCTCCCACAGTGGACGAATACCCTCTTTGAAAAGATGTAAATCAGTTGGACTTGGCATTGTCAAGGGACGAGCCAAGTGGCAGTAGCAGACCCAGAAACTTTCGACCTACATGCAGTCAATTTTAACTGTAAGAATAATGCATTGATGCAGCAACTATAACTCAAATTAATGGGAAATTCTAAACAGAACTGCCAATAAGGTGAAATGCTAAGAACAAGCAAAATTTTAAGCTCTTTAGCTGATTCACATTGAATAGAGATAAAACTTACTGTGCTAAATTCTATAATCTTCTTTATATTGTCTTCATATGATGTCTGAGTTCTAACGCCTGGCGTTCGGCGAGTGTACCAAAATACGAACTTGTTCTGATAATCACATAAAAGCAACATAATGTATGTCATCATCATTGCGATAGGATATGACATAGCAACATTAGCCAACCACAGAGATAAATAGCATATTTCAAATAAGTTAAAAAGCCATCGAGCAATATCCTCCTTCCTATGTATCAAGCATAAGAATGGGCTTTACTGTGCAATTAATGCTCTTGAATCACGCATATGAACAAACCTCCAGGAGAAAATAATTAGCCATCAAGAAGCTTCAATATACTCAGACATAAACTCCAAATGTATTTTTTCATCTGTATAAGGTGCAATTTGGGGAGAAAAAGGATAAAGTCAGATAGGATGACAACCATTAATTATTATTATTATTGAAAATTGTCAACAGGCACAGTCACAGCACAATGTCATCTAAAAGAACAACCTTATTATCCCACATTGTTTCAACTCACTTTTGGAGGTAAGGACAAGTGAATAAACAAATACAGGTAAGATGGGCAAAGATTACAATAACGGTGTTGAACATAATCATATAGAAGCCAGTTCATTAATTTTCTACTCTCTTCAAAAAGGCACGCTATACAGTTAAGCAATCAAGCTGAGCTAGATTTACCCTAGTAAAGTACCTGGAATGGAGTGCTGGGGACCAACGTTTCCTTTAACTCCAGGGGTCAGAAAATAAGTCAGTAGCAATGACAAAATTTGTTGTTGGAGGAGAAATGTCACGGGATGACAAGATTGAAAAGGATTCTAGCTAAAGAATTTGACATAAAAGATTGATCGTGGACATTTTAAGTATTCTAGAGGCTGGGGTGTATGAGGTCCATATCTGGTCTGTTGATACAAACAAAATTGTCTTTCCATAAGACCAAACTACATATGGAGGAACTAGTGAAGCAGTAGTAGAAAAAAGATGCATTGGCATATGACTGGTAATTGACGTCCTTACATCACAGTTGTCCAGATTTGGCCGTTTCATTAAGCGTTCTCCGCCAATTCATGCAGTCTCAGTGTGAAGAACACCTAGAAGACATTTTTAGAATACTCATGCATCTATGGAGGACTCGATTATTCAAGGAAGGAAGTTTTATGCACCTAGAAGCATTCACAAAAGCTGACAGGCAAGATATGACGGACAGGTAATTGGCTTCAGGAACCTAGTAAAATATGGAGTAGAGAAACAAAAAGCAGGCTAGCCTCAGCAAGCCCATACTAATAGAAGGTCAGGAATGAGACAGCTAATCAATGATGTCCACCGGCCCCTTGAGTTGAAGTAAGATTGAGTTTTGCTTGGAAACCGGCAATTTTCTAGTTTCCAAATAACTGTACCTTTCCTTTACAGAGTCCAATTGCAGAAGGATGACTAATTTATTTGCTACTACAATTTTATTTTTTCTTTTTTACTTTTTTACCCTATTAACTAGGAAGAACTTCCCAGTTACATTCTAATTTGCTTAGGTTCTATTTGTGTGATTGTGTGATGAGGTAGTAGAAGGAATTTGTGAATTCTCATATTGAAATGGTTGCATACTTAACTAAATATTGGTTAGACTATTGAATGAAGCGCTGCTGCGACAATAAAGATTCAATTAATATGTTGTTCGTGAACTGTTGCAATGCTTCGTAATGGAAAAAATGGAAGGTGACTACTTTCCATCCTTATATTCTTACAGAGTTGCAGTGAAGCAGCCAGCTGATATACTAACTATAACATTGACTAAGGAATGCAGGAGCATCCATCAGATGATATCCAAGCAATCTGCTCAAACAAGGTTCCAGATTGGAGATTCTTATGGGTCTAACAAAACATATTGTTAAAACACAATGCCAAAGTGTTCTATTAGCTCTATGTCATTTTGAAAGCAATACATGCTTAAAAGAAAGCATTAGATAAAGCCCAGAGGTAGTGGGAACTGAATCCTTTCCCATTTTCATCAACTTCCACATCTTTTGTCATCAAACATCAGAAAGAAACCCTTTTCAACTGCTCATGATCCAGAGAAACTAGAAAGGCTAGTGCAGTTCTTCTCATTTTTAAACGTATGCCAGTTCATCCATAATCTCATATGGATACATCTCCAATATCTATATGTCTCCAATACTAAATCATACAATTCTACAAATCAAGAACAAATAAACAGAACTAAACGGACACGCTTTTATATCATAGATCAAGCAATGATAGAAGCTCATCACTTCATCTGAAAACTAGATAATAAAACCACAAGCATTTATCATCTTTAAACTAGTAACTTTCACCTCGAAGTTCAAAATACCTCCTCTTACCTATCTTCCATTTACCAGAGTCCAAAACCAGTGATTAATAAGTAAAGTATTTCCCAATTTCACAAAACTGGTCAATGCAAAGAGTAATGCTTCAAATGATACCCAAAAATGACGATACTACAGAAGGCAAAACCACAGCACCGATGCCCCATGTATACCAGGAAATAAAATTCCAATAAAAATTGTGGAGGTGGATGCAGTCTACACAGGTAAAACACATATATGTACACTAATTAGGCACATCCACGAAATAGAAAGAAGACGATAGGAACCTTCAGAGGGTGAAGACCGGCTTTGAGATCGAGTGCGATGCGTTCACGCTCTTCGATTTCCCGGTCGGTAGGCGGTTGAGTATTAGCTGTATTATTGCCGGTGGCGTTCTCCTCTTCCTTCATCTCCGCTACCAATTCCATCAAGATATGCTCTCCCAAACCCTAGCTCTTCGCAATTGAACTATGGACAATCCCTCTGTTACTCACCGCTCTCTCCCACCGCGTGAACAGTTAAAGTGGAAATGTTAATGGGGGACGAAGCAACCAAATAACCCTGGGCTCGTTGGGCTCTCAGCAAGACGTAAACAACTCGTGTTCAAAGGTATTTGGGAAAATTTGAGTGATACACAGCTTGAAAAAACTAGCTAAGGCGGCTACTTTTTTACATAATATTGTTGAATGTGTTAAGAATAATTGAGAATAATTTGGTAGTTATGAATTAGGAGGAACAATTTGGTGGAGGAATAATTTGGTAAAAGATGTAATTATTATATGTGAATGACTATTATACCTTTGATGAAATTATGTAATTACGATTGTCTTTATTCAAGTTTTCCTATAAATAGAGTTTGATTATTAATGAAATTTATTCCCGAATTGTAATTCATTCTCTCTACAATTCTCTCTACATTGTTTATACTTTTATAACACGTTATCAAAGACAGCCTCTCTAACCTTTGAGTAATACTTAAAGAAGATGCTTCTACAACAGATCTTATGTATTTGCATCTTCTCAGATCGTAAAGTGGATTATTACCAATGAATTAATTCATCCTCATCAATCCTAAATAACTCTCTCTTTGCAAATACATCATTGAAAATTCCCTTTTGTTCATATTCCTCTCCCACAATTCCTCCTTCTACACAACCTGCTTGGAGATGTCTGAAATCCCAAAATTGGAAGAATGAAATCCAAAGAATTTTCCGATCACGTAAATGGATTGCAAGTAAATCTCATCCATGGAATAATTAGAGAAAGGGAAAAAGGTAAATCATATGATTTTATAATATAATAATATATTAAACTATAACATTCGTTTTATCAGATATAAGGAGCATACATTATCAAAATCAAATTTTCTCGACTCCATTATACTCGATTTAACGAGAGTTTCTATTTGACACCAACATTGATAGGGTAATAACTCGTTTTGAAATATGTTATTATCAAACTTTCAAAATTTATAAATCAGTACACCAACTTTTGAAAAAGTTACAAAATAGTCCTTGAACATTTTGATATTGATAAATTGAAGTAGAAAGGAGATAATTTTCCAATCGTAAAACATTGATAAAAAAATATTTTTGACAATTTTACCTTTACGAATTGGAATGGATAATTTTACCCTTAGGGTAAAATCGACCTAATTTTGACGACAGTGAAAAATAGATAGAATATTTATGAAGAAATTCTAAATCCATTGATTATATAAAATGGCTTGAAGTCCATTTGAGTTAAAAGATCGGAATATTATTTTAACTCCCGAAGAATTCAATTACATAATGTACTTATTCTAGAAGGATAAGTGTGCTCTTGTAGAAGTAATGAGTATTTGTTCTAGAAGAACAAATTTGCTCACTTAGAAGCGATTGATATTTAATTACCATGACTTTAATTATCGCAATTTAATTACTGCAATACCTCCTACTTGATGATGGGTTCAAACGTCACTAAACGGAAGGTTTTATATATTTCTGCACTTTATATGCTAAGTGATGGGTAATACCTTCTACTAAGCAGATCCTACTCTTGAAGAAGTAGTTAATCATTATGCAATTTAATTCTCGCAATTTAAATTCCGTAAATTTATATTTATTGCAATAATTTCCATAAGGCAGGTTCGACCACCTATTGGAGGAAATTTAATTTCTGCAATTTAAATTTATGCACTTTATAGTTTGAGTATATTTCCAATGTGGTGGGTAATACCACACGATTGGTGTGCATATTTCCAATGTGGTGGGTTATACTACACGATTGGTTGTAACGAATCATACTCCAGAAGAAGTAGTTGATCAAATATTCTAATCATACTCTCGAAGAAGTAGACGATGAGAATAAAATTACTTCTCCATATATACCGAATATTAATGGAGAAAATTGAGCAAGTGGTACTTGAAATTACCATTGGATAAATAGATGAAAGTAAAATGCTCAATAGATCCCATGTTGATAAATCAAAGAAAATATATCGCATGGAGAGATTATATGAAGTAATCTCATCGATGATATGAGATTGTATTAATATGAGAATAAAATGCTCTTGAAGAAGCATAATCACTAGATTTCTGTATTTGAATAAAGCCAATATGATATTATTATTATTACTCCAGGAAGAAGTACAAAAGCAGTAGAAGTGGAACATATTGAGAATATCAAAAGATGGCATTAAACACTCAGAAAATATAGAAATGCAAAAGAAAATACATACTGAATCCATAAATGAGGGATGCGTCTCGAGAGTATAAATACTCCGTAACTCTGCCACCATCAACATTAGGATTCATAATGAGATATTTAAAGGATCCGAATTTCTTTTTCGCTTGACACCAGTAGTCTGTGACCGACGGACCTGGGCTTCCACAGATTTTTGAACATATGCATGAAATTTGATGAGTAGTTCATCAACAGTACTAGTAGAAATAAGTATTTTTCTCGCTAAATGAAAGATAAACTTATTATCTACACCCTGATCTAGAAACGCTAGTAAGCCATCAAAGAAATTGTTAATATTCAACAAACCTATTGGTTTGACATGAAAGTTCCACATGTACAACGAGGCTATATTGAATATTTCCTCCAGTGTGTTGTAGCCGCCTGGAAGGACAATGAAAGCATCACTATTATTCATCATATACATCATGCAGTTGTGGATGGATTGCGCTTGTAGCACCAACCCTGCTGGACCCATGGTAGAACTGGCTCCAATTCGAGTATTAGATCCAACTAGATGGAAAGGTATTACACTCGAAACTCTTATTCCCCTTGATGGTGCGGCCATTATAAGTCTAGCTAAAAGTTTGTTGTTGGTTCCTCCATATAGTATATTGATTTTTTTCCTAACTCTTTTGCGAGTTGGTTTGCCATATCCACATATTGGATATGGCCTACCAGTTTAGATCCACCAAGAATACATACGATTTTAATATGGCGAGGTAAAAGCTGACTTGTATGAGATAATTTTAAAATCTCCACATCCATCTCTACTCCTATCTCTCTTTTTGCACTATACTTTCAACATGAGAGATATATGAATCTCTCTATTTAAAGAAAAATTTTCAAACCAATAATTAAGTGCACTATTTACTTTTTGACAAATATGAAAGAGAAAAATGCAGAAAAAAATTTTAAGTGAAAATGACATATATCTGTCGGTGATTGAAAAATAATATATATATACATATATATATCTTAAAATCGAAAAATAATATTTACAATTACAAGAAAAACATTGATCTTCGTTATTACACCGAGCTTCCTTATATTAATATGAGAAAATTATTATACTAAAATTTTCTACTAAATTTACAAACAGGATCTTCTAAAGTAAGTTTTTCAAGACTATAACGCGTTTGTTGATCTTTGAATTTGGCCCATAAGGCCATTAGCTCACCTTGTACGTGTCCACTAGGATGTGTCTCAAGAGCCTGTTGAATATCATCCAAAGGCTCCTTACTCAATTCATCCTTAATGAATGTTATTTTATCTTCTTGGTTTGAGGACAAGTACCCCACAGATTTACATCGAGTGTCACATGTCCACCGAGCACACTTGTAGCATCCTCCTAATCTTTTTACTCTCCGTTTCTTTGAAAAACTACTTTTACCTATACCAGCCATGTATTTAGAAGGAATTGAAAACCTCACCAGATAATCGAACCTTTACTTCAATCAAGTATCGGATATCTTGTGGGATATCCTTATTCATTAGCATCCTTAATCTTTCCAGCCTACATCGATAAATCCTTTTTAGGATTTTGATCGGTAGTGATGGATAGTATTTTCGAAGATTTGAGAGCATATGATCCATTATAATGTATAGACCCTTGTTAGGATGAATTTTGCAATAATTTTGATGATTTATTTATAGAATAATACGACGCGTATGAAATAAGACTCCGATTTTAAATAAATAATATGAAGCGTAAGAGCTACGATTTCGGAATTAAATAATAGCCGGATGTGATGCGTATGAGATGTAACTCCGTGTTTGAATAGTAGTAGACAATAATGTCACCAAAAGATGATGGAATATGTCGGTGAATTATTTCTATGATAAATCATGTTGAGCACTATATAGACACTAGTGAAATCGATATAAGAATTTACTGAACTAGAAGTTCAATAATACTCGTTTGCAAAACCGGACTGACCATCACGGTTTAAATAATTATTGAAATCAATATTTCGAGTGAAGAATTAAAAGAATTCTTCAATGATTGTTCTCGATAAATGATGAAATCATTACTAGCCAATATTGGGAATAAATCACAAATATATCTGGAATAAAGGATGAGAAGTATGGGCCCACTCATCCTCCATGTGGACTATTAGATATTATGATATGGATCCACTAGATAGTCACATGTGTATATGATTCGTAATTTGAAATTTACGAAATATTTGCTCACGGTATGAGCATGATTTCCAGATTTAATGATAAAGCTAGTAAATATATATATATCCCAATGATTTGAATAAATCCCTGAAGGATTTGAGTATGCGCATACAAGTGGGATATTATGTGGCAAATTATTTAAAGTCCTCAAATAAATTGCCGATATCGAGAATAGAATGCAAACGCGGTCTAAATTCTATATTAATTTGAATGATGAGAACATATATGATTAAAATCATACCAGCTGTATGAGTTTTGGTGTTCTAAATTTTCTCAAAGCATGAGGGGAGTATTAAAGGTTGAAAATAATATGTGAAATGCATCATGTTATATCCTCGCAATTGAAATCTGAACTTGAAGTTCAAAAGATGCATGAAAGGCTATGAACAATCACATATATCAGCTACGATGCTTTGATAAGTTAGCACGCCAGAAGCATTGATATTTCCCCAATCATCTATATCAAATCAAAATATAAAAGATGATCTTAGTAACGGAGGCATATACTCTTGAAGAGTATATAGACATAGCTATATTGTGTAATCCTAAAAGAGGATTGATAAAGAGATATCTCGATAAGTTATGTCGATATAGGGAAAGAAATGAAATTGAAAAGTGTCGACACGGTATGAAAATGTAGCGCTACATATGATCAATGATAACGAAAATATTGAGATATATTGAAGATGATAAATGGTGAATGTGAAATCCTTAACTTATGAGATTATGAGATGATGATGACTAGTGCTCAAGTTTAAAGATAAGCATGGTAGTCATTATATGTTGCATGCTCATGAAAGTTAAATTACCGATCGTGTGTGTAGTACCGAAAAGGAAATTAAAGGATCGGGTGAGCTAAGCCCGTGTTTATGAGTACCCTAAAGGGTGAGCTAAGACCCTGGGAATGAAATAACCTATTAAGTGAGTATTAAATGTTAAATGATATATTTTAAGTGTTAGTTAGTTATGAAGGTTTACTTATATGTTTACATGTTTTTACAATAAATTTATATGCTTTAAATTGTGTGTTTGGAGACATGTGTTCATGGTGAATGTTTTGTAGTTGTGTAAGAAAATTGATGTACTCTAAATGAACGAAGAGTATAAAACCAATGTATATGATACTCATACAAATGTATGAAAGATTTTGAACTGCTTGCAGCATACTTGTATAAAATACGCGTTGCACTCTTTTTCCCTTGGACTGAGGTTTTATCCCATTGGGTTTTCCTAGCAAGGTTTTTAATGAGGCAACTTTAAAGGCGTATTCACATGAATAATGTACTCTTTTTCCTTCATTAGGGTTTTTCCCACTGGGTTTTTCCTAATAAGGTTTTAACGAGGCATATTCATGGTATATTGAGAACGATAGGAAAAATTGATACAGTGTATCTATTGGATCAAGTCATAATGGAGCTAATGCTTTAGATCCAAACGATGATGATATTGAAATCATTTACCAGAAGTAAAGATATCAGTTCTCAAGATATGAAATCAAACGGAGCAGCTGTACTCTTTTTCCTTCGATCAAGTTTTTTCCCACTGGGTTTTCTTGACAAGGTTTTAACGAGGCAGCACATGAATACTCCTATACCGCTGGTAGACATCAGGGGGAGCAATGTTTTGATGAAGCAATATATAACCACTCCAAGCTATCCTGCAATCAGTTTGGAAGTTTTTTTTCCCACTGGGTTTTTCTCCAAACAGGTCTAGAAGACATTTGTATTAATAGTCATTCAAGGGGGAGTGTTATGAATAATTGAGAATAATTTGGTGGTTATGAATTATGAGGAATAATTTGGTGGAGGAATAATTTGGTAAAAGATGTAATTATTATATGTGAATGACTATTATACCCTTGATAAAATTATGTAATTACGATTGTGCCATTCGAAGTTTTCCTATAAATAAGGTTTCAGTTATTAATGAAATTTATTCCTGAGAATTCCTTAGAATTCATTCTCTCTAAATTCTCTCTATTGTTTCTATACTTTTATAACAGAATGGTCATATTTTCCTCCTCCATTTATTTTCGATGTACTCCTTGCTGATTCGATAATTGAATAAATTTGCTCTTCTAAAAAAAAAAAAAAGAATAGAGACAGGTGGAAAATTATATATTCTTCGCGTGTCAGGATTTTTTATCAAAATTCAAATGTAGCAAAATTTTCAAGTTGACATTCCTATTTTGCCCCCAAATAGAATCTTATACTCTATATTAGAAGTTCTAGGTTTTTTTACGGACGGAATTTTTTATAGATCTGGTTAAGAATACAGATCTGGAACCAAATTTGGTCGTTGTCCCTGAATTACAGAATGATTTCTCTAGTTACGAAGTCGTCAAATGGTCCTCAATTCATCTTTTCCATTCTTTCTGGCATTGAGGAGCACTGCAGTGGGAGAATCTTGACAATTTCAGGATTAATTGCCACATCTTTCAGATTTGATCTTTAATCAGAGATGATGAATGGCAGGAGGAGATGATGAATGGCAGGAGATGCTAGTCGGAGATGATGGCCGGAGCTGCCGGTAAAGGGGTGGGGGTCGGGTTTGGGGTGGGGGTCGGGGAAGAGGGAGAAGAACTTTTTTTGGAGGAAGAAGGGCAATTTTGTCCATTTATATTTGAAAATTTTTTCATCCAAGGAATTGTATAAAACTAATATTTGTACCTGCACATTGCACGGGATGAAAATATCTTAAAAAGTATATTTTATATACATAGAAAAAGAAAATCTTTTGAGTAAAAATGCAAATATAGTTGAAATTATAAAGAAATATTGCTAGAAAATTAGTATAAAAGTATAAAATATTTATGACGTCTGTTACATTAGATATAAAAACATAGATGAATAATACTGTATGATAGTCGAACTAAAATAGTTAGAACGTAACGCGCATTAAAGGAAGTAAATTTGAATAGGTAAAATAATAATTCCGAGGCATACATCTAAACCAAATAAATAAAGTGAATCAAAAAAATCATTCTAAATTTTAAAATATTTTTTTAAACACCACATTCATTGTTGAGTTTTTTGGTTGACCTTCTTTGTTGAAGATTAAAATTTTCAATCCGTAAAAATGAAAATATTGAATAAAATCATTTCTAATTTAAGAAAACACTAAACTATCATTATTAATTGTAATTAATGGACTCATAAAAGAATATTTTGATTTACAGAGATAGGTTGATATTGCAGAGATGCATTTTCAATTATTTTCAGTGAGTCTTTTTATTCTAAACTTTTTAATCAAATCTCACTGTTTCTATATGCTACGTTTATTTAATAAATATCAATAAAAAATTAATTTTTTAAAATGAAAAAAAGTAAAAATTTCCTTTTTTTTGGAAATAGTACATAATTTAATATTCCACATTTTTTTACATGTCATTTTTAAGCCAAATTTGACCCCTCTTATAGTCGCGTGTATGTGTAATTATTATTTGCCTGTGATCATTTTTATTTTTTATTTTTTAATCAAATGTGGCTTTTTATTAACTAACTTTTTAATTTTTAATCTACAACTTTTACTCCAAAAAAAAGTCACTAATAAATATGCTATTAAAAAAGTAAATAAGTTTCACAAAATTTTTTATTGAAATTAAATTAGATTCTATGTTCTTTCCATGAAAATAATTATCAAATTCAAAACTAAATAAGAAAAATATCATATAGAGTTCTCTTAAATTACAATTTAAAGGCATTTCAATCAATTATATTTATTTCATATTCCTAAAAATATTTAAGAAAAACTCTCCTCCAATTGTCTCAAAAGGTAATGAGCCTGATTGGGGACACTTTTTTTCAAAATTTTTCATTTTTTTCAACTTTTTTCTCTCTCCTAAATCAATCACATCCACACATCTCATCACATCCACAAATCTCAACCACTCAACTCCACTCATTCTCTCTCCTCCTTTATATTAAAAATCATTAAAAACCATTAAAAAACACTCCCAATCACCCTTAATATATAAATTTATTGGCAAATAAGTAACTATTAAAAATAGTTTATATATATCTGATATGTTTTCATTAATACACGAATATCAAAATCTAAAAAGCCTATATATACCATTTAAAAATCCAAAAATTTTAACAAAAAGACTTAGCGTGTGTTCGTGTGTACTTATTTTTGTCTAAAATTTTGCTAAAAGTGAAGTATAGTGGCGGGGACCACGAGATGTGTGGATAATAATGAGTGATGATGTGAAATGTGTGGTTGATATTGATGTTTGACTTTGACTTTTAGTAGTAGGTAATTTTTAGGTGAAAATAAGTGGAAACGAACACACGCGTATACTAAGTTAAATATTAAAAAAACACATACTAAATTAAAACCAAAATATGTTAACAAAAAGGCTTTGGGCGTGTTGTCGCAGTACGCCAAAATTTATTTTTATTTCCTTACTCGGTTTCAAAACTACAAATTAATGTAGAAGTGGTAAGTAAGGGTCGAACCCAAGAGGAACGGTGCTTAATCTAGTTGTCTTTATCAATTAATATAGGAAAGTGGGGGTTTTGAGAATTTTGAATGAAAATCAAATGACAAAAGATAAGATCAAATAAAATAATTAAAATAAATATCTAGTTCTCGGGTTCGGTTGTGTCAACCACTTGTGTTTATCTTTCCCATGCAACGTGTTACTATTTCTTCTTCAATTTATCAACTCTCAATTAACCAAGAAGCTCTGATTAACGAATTCTTCCTTAAGTGTATTAAGTAAAAAGTAAACTCTTTAACTTAACATCTAACTATTGGATAACCCTAAACAAACTCTTAGGATTTAATGCAAAGCTAGTATGAAATGAACGAGAAGAATGAGTTGAATTAGATGAATAATTTCACAAGCTCGAATTAATGCATCTAAGATGATTCATTAATAAATATGCACGATATTCATTTGCTACTTTGGATTGGAATCTAATGACAATTACGGATCAAAAATTCCAATCCTAGCAAGTAACTTGAATTTAAAGATTAATTGATTCAATTGGCCATGGTGAATGCAATAATCAAATAAACTCAAAAACGGGTTTACAAGCATAACAAATCAACAAATTGAAGTAGAGGAATAGATAAAACGTTACTAAAGAGTTAGAAAAGATAACAACATGTTAGTTGAACACAACGTCCCTCGAACTAGATAGAAAAGTCTTAACTACTCATAATTGCGGGGTTCATACTTTTACCGAGTGTTCGCCTTGTATCACCACCACTATATGATAGATTATGCAAAATATAGTAAACAAGTAAATAAATACTAAGAAATAAATAGAGAAATAAAAGGGAAAAGAGAATTTAGCGAAGAATTGATCCGCCGGAATATGAAAAGTTAAAATCTTCAAGCTAAAACTAAGAACAAATGAAGAAGAAAATTTTATTGGAGAGAACTACTAGCTAATTCTCTTCTACTAAGTTGTGTATTTCCTTCCTTACAAATGCCTCTATTTATAGGCAAAATTTCACAAGAAAACATGATAAAAAATTGTACAACTACTCCATTATGATTCCACTAATTGGTAACCACCAAATCATGATCTTAAATTGCTCCATTAGTTCAAATATTATAGGTAAGCATCTTGGCTGAATTGTGCAATTGGAATTTCCCTTTTTTGATATTTTAGTAGAAAGTTATGAATTTTCTACCAAAACATGGCCCAAGAAATCCTCCATTCACACCACTCTCGGATTTGCCCATTTTTGACCGTGATATAATCCGAATCATTTGAAGATGTCAACATCAAAGTTGTAGCCCTCTGAGTGTCCTTTCCAACAATATAAAGTGAAGGTCAATCCGAATTTTGTAGCAAAAGTTATGGTCAAATTACTGAACCGCGGCAGTAAATTCGAGCTGCTGATTTTTTACGCTTTGTCCTTTCTCTTCAAATGGCCATAACTTTCGCTAGGAAACTCCGATTTGGGATCCGAAAAAAATATGGAAATCCTCTTTTGATATTCTTTGATATTGGCACAATAAAAATTGTAAAAACAACTTTTCATAAAATTGCATTGGAGGCCCTCCATCTTTGAATTTGCTTGCATTTCGGTCACAAGTTTCGTTTTCGCTCCTTTTTTATCCATTTTGGCTCCTTTTGATTTCTTGTGACTCTAAACACAAAATAAAAGGAAAATACATAAAAATAAACATATAATACTAATAAAACACACAAATACGTAAAATAGAAGAGTTATTTAAGTGCTTTTCTAGCACTTATCAGGCTTATACTAAATTAAACATGAAATAACTATTTTTATAATTGAAAATTTCCAAAAAAATAAAATTTATTTTAAAATATTTTTATTAAATTGAATAATTTTCTCTCTATTAATTAATGCATCATGTTGCTTTTATCAATCATAGATTCCAACCAATTTTAGTAACATGAAATTTCTATGTATATATTACTTTGGAAAATAAATATAAAATATAAATATGACTTGAAAAATAATTTGTTTGATCTAATATTGAAATCTTTTTACTTTACATTGCTATTATTATTTCATATAAATTTATATAAATCACATGTAATCTTTCAACCAACAACACTTAAATTACACTTTTGTGAAATTTAATAAACATAATATTATCGTTATTACTCTAAATAATATAATTTTTAGAAGCAACAAAATTAAATATTACTATTGTGCAAACTATTATCATTGGCCCCTTCGACCCTTCGACCATTATAGTGTATATATATTCACACAGTAGATTATTACGATATATTTCTAATATAATATATTACTACTATTATATATCAACTATAATATATTTATTATAAATCATATATTATATACCAAATTGTCTTTACATTTATGTGTGTGTGTGTCTTGTATCACATAAGTTGTGTGTCTTGACAATATAAAAAAAACTCTGCAATATATAGTATATGAATTCTATAATATTATATTATGTAAAAAATTATTATGACACGATATTGTTATATAAATTCTCATGAATTAGATATATATGACAATATGACATTTGTATTCCATGCATTTATTCACTATTCTTATTTGAGATCCCTTTTTAGTTTTTAAAATTTTCCCAATTGAGGTTCGTCTTATATATATATATATATATATATATATATGTGTGTGTGTGTGTGTGTGTGTGTGTGTGTGTATGTATATAGGATTTAC
This sequence comes from Jasminum sambac, assembly GCA_018223645.1. NCBI lineage: Eukaryota > Viridiplantae > Streptophyta > Magnoliopsida > Lamiales > Oleaceae > Jasminum > Jasminum sambac. The sequence goes on along the minus strand of CP073644.1, from coordinate 8,448,873 downwards.
AAACATTTTGGCTTCAAGTGATCAGCAACAAGGCAAACAAAGCAAACCAAACAAAAACAACAATAGCACTCCAATCAATCAGGTAACCCCCCCCTCTCCCCGCTAGTATTAGAGCAAAGTTTCTTTCCTGTTTAAAATTGGCTCATAAAAAGGTAGCTTATTTAGAATTAGAATTATCTAGTAAATCTCCTAGACTTGTTACTCGATAGATAATAGTAAATATAAGTGTAATATTGATAAAGATCATAAATATAGTTTAAATTCTCTAGATCCAACTGTCAATACTTTAATAGACTTCACTATAAATTTAGGAATAGCTTTAGAAGAACAAATTAGTAATATTACAACTTTAATTAATAATCAACAGTCGCTTATAAAGCACTTAGAAACAAAAGTAGATTATTTACAAGAACAAAATAAAACCTTATTAGAAAAGTCTTCATCTCAATCTAAACTAGAAAAAATAGACATAAATAATATAGTAAATAGATTAGGCTCTTTCCAAAAAACGATAGAAAGTCAAAAACAAGAAGTTGGTACAAGTATTTTAGCAGAAGAACTCAAAAACCTTACGGATCAAATAGAATCATTATCTTTAAAAGCTTCTGGAAAAGAAAAGATTACTAGACAGATTAATAAGTCAAAGATTCCTTTAAGATTTGTACAATATCAACAAGAATGACTTTTATAGGAACTTCTAGAACTATTAATGAAGAAAATAGATTATCAGTTAGCAAGAGACCTTTTAATTTACTTCAAAAAATATTAAGTAAAAAGGAAGAACATGATACTAAAATAGAAGAGGAAATAAATAGTGATTTATTTAACATAGAAATTGAAAAAGATAGAATTATTTACCCTAAAGAATTAGGCTTAATATTAACTAAAAAAGAACTCCTAGAATTAGAAGATAAATTGTTTTTAGAAAAACAATTAAAGGAAGAAGAGTATTTATATTATGACGATATAGGAAACATATGTATAGGTAAAGAAATAGTAGAAAATAGTGAGACTAAGTCAGAAGCAATAGAAATAATTTATATTAAAGACCTAGTAGATGAATAAGAAGACTCTAAAAATAGAGTTTGGGCAGCATATGATAAAAACCCTTTTGAAAGAGTAAAACCTATAGGAAAATTTAGTTATGATAGTTTTCCCCCTAGGTGAGCTTATACCGAATATAATGAGTTACCTAAAGGATATACATATGTACCTAGAGGAGCTGTTAGACCCTTAGAACAACCCATAAAATTTCAAACTGAAGCTAAATGACAAATTCTTAACTTAATAGCCCATGACCCATAATTATGGCCTAATGTAATAGAAGTATGGAAAAGTCTAATAGTAGGACATTATTATAGAAATTGTATGGATATGAATGCAGAAGAAATGTATAGGTATCTAGAGACCTTTTTAGGTGAAATAGTTGGGGCCATGTGGGAATCATTTAAATTAGAATGTTCAGATCAGTATAACCATTTAATTTCTTTAGGGCCCAACCCTTATAATTTCGTAAGTAAAATACAAAGTTTATGTATAGGATCAGACCCAAATTCAGGACAAATGAACATCCAAAGAAGAGTTATGAGAGAATTAGAACAGTTATCTTTAATAAATTGAAAAGATAGCAATGAAATAAAGAGATTTTTAAATAATTTTACTAATTTATTATGTACGTCAGGAAATGCACTTAATCAAGAATTAGGTAATAAATTATTTCATAAATTGCCAGACAAACTAGGAGAAGAAATTACTAATAAATGGTTAGACTCACCTCAAATTAAAGAGAAACATGATTATAAATGGCCAATAGGACATAGAGTACAACATATAATAAAGTGTCTTGAAGATAAGTGTGTAGAAATACAAATACAACACCAACTTAAATATGCAGATTATAAATTTTGTAAAGATATTTATACTTCTCAAGCTTACAGAGGAAAAGAAGACAAAAAACCTAAGAAAAAATAGTATATAAAAAGACCCTACAGAAAACAACCTAGAAAAAATTATTATTTGAGAAAATCTAATAAAAGAAAACCTTACTTAAACAAACAAAAACATGTTAGAAAATTTAAGCCTCAAAGAACTTATAAAAATAAGTTAAATTGTTACATATGTAATAGTGATGAACATTTAGCCAGAACCTGTCCAAAAAGAATAAATACCAATGATAAAAAGAATACATTAATTAACTGTGTTAATGAAGATGTAATTTTAGTAGATAAAAATATTTCAGATACAGAATCAATATACATTATAATTTCAATTGAAAATTTTTCAGAAATTAAAAATGATAGTAGTGATGAATCAGAACCTGACATAGTTTCAAAATTTTTAAATATAGACCCCTTTATGGAATTAATGAACCAACAAATCGAATGTTCTCACGAATGGCAACGTAATACAGGAAATGATAGTAAACTTTGTTATTTATGTCAAAATTTTCCTCATAAAAAAGTTAGAGCAAAATGCTTAACTTGTTATAAAAAAGCTTGTCTTTTTTGCTTAGAATCAAAAAATTTAATTCCAAAAGAAAATAAAGAAGAAAACTTAACAACAGAAATAGAAAAACAAGACTTAAAAATAATCAGAAGAAGGATGGAAAACTTAGAAGATCAAATAAAATTAATAAGACACCAATTAGATATCATAAATGACCGAAGATAAAGGTAAAAGAACATAGAAGAATATGAGGAAGAAATTAGTTAAGTTATATTAGCTCAAGTTATTTGTAATTCCCCAGAACTGAAAACATTAAAAGTAGCGTGTAAATTAAAACTAAGTAAAACATTTACATTAGAATGCTTAGCATTAATTGATTTAGGAAGCACGAATTGTACAGTAGGTAAAACTCTAATACTTAAAGAATAAATAGTAGAAGCAGAAGAGCCAATAGTAAGTCAACAAATGGACGGAAAATAATATAAATATATAGAACTAATAAAACCAAACTGTAAGACAAGTTTTGATACAAACTATGGTTATAGTAAAAATTATACTTTACCTCATAATAGTACATGGGTAAGAGATATAAGTACTCTAAATACATATACAATTTTAGGCTTGAGCTTTCTCTTTAAAGATGATGGTAGTATTACCCTTACCAAAGCTACATATATTTACACAAACACACTCTAACTACACATTGCCTAACCCTCGTCGCACTGAGAAGCGTGGTGGGCCTAATAATAACCCCCCCTTTACAAACTTCACAACTTCTAGATGAAAAGCCTTGTCCCTGTAACAAAGAAAGAGAATGCCAATTAATTAATGAAGATTTAGACGATAACGAGACTGAAGAAATAAATTCCCAAGATTGGTTAGAACTAAATTTAGAACTAGTAAATACAGAACTAGTCTATAGTAACTTTATTACTGAATATATAGATAATCTAATAGCTAACTTAGAAAAGATGAAAATTATAGAGAAAATATTTTAAAATATTGGAAGAACGATAAAGTACTATATGAATTAAAAATTAAGAATCCTGAATATATAATTAAGACAAAAAAATATAGAACCAACTAATCAAGATAGAGAAGATTTTAAAATGTATATAAATGAACTGCAAAAATTAGGAGTAATTAGAAGATCAGAAAGTCCTCATAGATTAGTGGCCTTTATAGTTAGAAATCATGTAGAAATACTTAGAGGTAAAAGTAGAATGGTTATAAATTATAAAAGACTTAATGATAATACTATAGACGATGCCTATAATATACTTGATAAAACAGTACTCATAAACAGAATTCCGAACTGTAAAGTCTTTAGTAAGTTTGATTTAAAATCAGGACTTTAGTAAATAAAGATGCACCCTGATAGTATCTCATGGACAACTTTTACCTATCCAGAAGGACACTTTGAGTGGTTAGTTATGCCATTTGATTTAAAGAATGCTCATAGTATATTTCAGTGTTTAGAAAACCGGATCGGATCGGCCGGTTCAACCGGTTCAACTGTGAACCGGTCAAAAAACCGGTCCGGTTATGACTTAAAATTGGGTATCAGAAAACCGGTCAAAAACCGGTAAACCGAACGATTCAACCGGATGAACCGGTGTTGAATCGGCCGGTTCAACCGGTTGAACCGGTTTTTCTAATTTTTAAAAATTATTTTTATAAATTTATTAGTTTTAATTTATTTTTTATATTTTTTTAACTAAAAACGGTTCAACCCCGGTTCGACCCGGTTCGACCGTTTGACCCTTGAACCGTTGGTTTCTCCGGTTCACTGATCGGTTCGGTTTTCTAAACATTGGTATATTTAAGAGAAAAATGGAAGCTATATTTAATAAATATAGTAAATTTACAATTGTTTATATAGATGATATTTTAGTATTTAGTAAAAACAAGATAGAACATAAAGGACATTTACAAATAGTTTTCTCAGAATTCATTAAACATGGTTTAATAATAAGTAAAAAGAAAATGCAATTATTTAAAGAATATATAGACTTTTTAGGAGTAAAAATATGAGAAGGTAAATAAAACTTCAATATCATATAGCACATAAAACACTAAAATTTCCCGATAGAGTAGAAGATTTAAAAGAATTACAAAAGTTTCTAGGATTGATAAATTATGCTATATCCTTTATAAAAAATTTAGGAAAAATTGTAGGTCCCCTATATGCTAAGACTTCTCCTACTGGACAAAGACACTTTAACCAAGAAGATATAGAATTAGTTAGACAAATAAAAGAAGTAATAAAAAATTTACCAGAATTAGCGATGCCATTAGATTCAGAATATCTGATAATCGAAACAGATGGATGTATTAAAGGATGGGAAGCAGTTTTGCTCTGTAAACCTAATAAGTATTCAGGCAAAGATGAAGAAAGAATTTGTAGATACATCAATGGTATTTATAAAGAAAAAGGTAAGATAGGATCTATAGATGTAGAATTATTAGCAATAAAATATTCATTAGATGCTTTTGAGTTATTCATAATTTTTAAAAAAGAAATAACTATTAGGACAGACTGTGAGGCTATAGTTAAATTTTATAATAATATGAAATCTGAAGGAAAATGAAGTAGTCGAAGAAGATGGTTAACATTCCAAGATAGAATAATAAATACAGGTATACAAATTAATATAGAACATATGACGGGAAAAGATAATACAGTCGTAGATATTTTAAGTAGACTTGTACTTGAAAAACTTAAAGATGAATAATGCCCCTTCTAGCAATGCTTCTGTATCAAAATTAACTAACGAACAATTTAATAAGATATTACATAGAAAATATCGTTCTCAACTTTATTTAAGAGAAATAGAATATAAAATGGATTTATTATTTAGACATACTAAAAGAAATTGGGAATTAGGATTACCAGAACAAGTTATAGAACCTAAATTAGAACCTCTTCAAAAAGAAAAAGAAATAGCTGATAAAATAGTTATATTAGCCTCATAATATTTAATAAAAGATTCTATAACTACAAACGAATGGGAAAATCTTTTTAAAAATGAACTACCCTTCATTTTCAGTGATGAATAAACCAGAAGCAGGACCCAGTCAGCCTCCAAAACCAATAGAAGAAGACTTTCTAGAAGATTCAGAAGTAGAAATAGATGAAGTTATGTATATAAGGCTGATAAATAGGAGAAAAAGATTAATAGAAGTTAATGATTATATACATAGTTGCATATATAGCCTTCATACTTTCATAGACCGAGACAAAAACAATCAAAAAGAGACTTCACCTATTATCTTAGAAACATTAGGAACTAATTATAAATTATATAATTATAATATAAAGCTAATAGAAACTATTAAAAAAGGTTTTCTAAGAAGAACTCTAACCAAGCTAGAACTTAAAAATATTTTTCTTGACAGGTATGACCAATAAAAGACCAAGAGAAGAAACAGATAGCAGCAGTGAAGACGAAGGACTCCTTTATAAGTTAATACCTACCTTAAATAGGAGAAAAGAAATATTAGAAAAAATACTTTTAAATAAACAAATGACTTTAAAAAGAATGTATGAATCTATATATATATAAAAAGAGTCTTTTTTCCCGCCTAAATGCATCATCAATTCTTCCCGTCTATTAAATTTGCCTAATATAATCTTTAGTCTATATATAGAATAATTTATATTTATATTTATATATAAAGAAAATGAGGCTTTATTCTTATTATATTTTTTATTGCCTTAAATCCGTTTTTCCATTTAAAACAAATTCTCTTTTTATTTTATTTTTTTTTTCTAATCCATTTCTAACCTACTTTACCCAATCTCATGATATCTAAATACTCTATCATTTTCTATGCTTTTGTTTTTTCATTTCCTACCTATAAAATTTTTAGAAAAAATTGTGATTCTATTTTGTTAGACTTGATAAGAGTTTTAAAACAAGTATACTCTCAATATATAAATTTTTATTTTTTTGAAAATAAAAATTTACCTCAAATATATAAATTAGTGTCTAACTTAAATATAAATTGATATTAATATAGATTAACGACTACTCACATAATGAGATTTAAAAAATGGATAATTTGTTACGACACTTAATTGATATTTGTGCATAAAATTCAAATATAATGAGATGCATAAATTATTTTTTCTTTTAATTCTATTCCATATTTGATTTACCTTAGAATAAATTAAATAAAAACTAATGCCTAAATTTTTTTATCTCGTAAATATATGCTAAAGCTAACTTTATTTTATAAATGTCCAACATGAAAAATTAAAAGTTAGCTTGGACCTTTAATTAATTTTAGAAAGAATTCATTGTTTTTAAAAATACTAATTAGCTAATAAATAAAAATTAATTAAAATTAGCAATTTCACAAAGATTTCATTTTTATGTGATAAAAAATTAAAATTTATTTAATTTTTATGAAAAAAATTAAAAGAAACATCTCACATCAATTTTGTTAAATTAATCATTCAATTATAACATTAATCAATTTTTTAATTAATTGAATCTATATCTATATCTTTTAAATTCTAAGATATCGTTTTAGTTATAAAATATCTTTAAAATTAAATTCATATAATTTTTTAAATTATGGTTATCAAGCAAATTATTTTGGAAATAACTAATTTTTTAGAAATAATTAGCTTAAACACAAAAATTAACTAAAATTATTTATACTATCATTAATTAAAATAATAAATTCTATTGCTAATATTTAGTCGGACATGAGTTCGTTGGATAGAGATTAATCAAAATTAATTACATTGTTTAAAGGGGAAATATAATTAATTTAAAAAATAAAAAAATTCGATTGCTATGGGTTTTCTCCAAAAAATGAAAAAAAAATATTTTAAATTACAATATATCTTGTAAATTACAAGATTTTTTCAAAATTAGATTCATACAATTAATAAAGTGAAGATATTAAAATGATTATTTCAGAAATAATTAATTCTTTCCATACATAATTGGCTAAAAATGAAAATTAATTAAAAATAATTATATTACAATCAATTAAAATTAAAATTAATAATACTGTTAAGATTTAATTGGACTTGGTTTCAATGGGCAATTGGTTTCATTAGAAGAAAACTAATCAAAAATAACTATATTGTTATAATAGAAAAATAGTATTAATTAAGAAATAAATAATAATTAAATTAATTAGGTTGTCATGGTTTACCAGGTATTTCAGAAAAAATGAAAGACATCTTTTGACATGCAAGATATCTTTTTAATTATAAAATATCTTCAAAATTAGATTCATGCAATTCTTAAAACCGCGGTTAAAAAACTAATTATTTTAAAAATAATAAATTATTTTTATACATAATTAGCTACAAAAATAATTAATTAGAATTAATTATATTAAAATTAATTATATTTCTTAGATTTAATTGGTATATTTTGATTGGATGAAAATTAAGATAGTTTTTTTAGATGAAAATTAATCAATATTAATTAAATTGCTAAAGGGAGAAAATATAATTATTTCAAAAAATGAAAATTAATTAAAATTAATTAGATTGCTGCGGGGATGAAAAATATGTTTCCGAAATTAATTTGTCTTTTTATGTATTTTAAAATAAAGTTAATTTAACACCTATAAGATTTTGGATTCTTAGAATTGGGGTATTACATCTTATTTGTAGAGTAATTCGACTAATTATTAGCCCCTAATTAACTTTATTTATTTTTTCAGTATCATTATTTTTTTAAAGCATACTTTTCTTTTAATTCTCATATGTTTTTTTATTTTCTATAATATTTCTTTTGAGTTATAGTTGGTGGGAAAACATTAATATTTCTTCTTTTTTTTATAACTAAGAGTGTTTCAAAGGACCTGCTCCTTTTTTTAAGTAACATGCCCCAAAACTAGGTCTTCAAATAGTAATGATTTTTTATTTTAACAATACTTGAACCAAAAATTATATAATAATTATTTGGTTCAAGCTATTGCTTTCGTCAGGGAATAAGTCTGAGAATTCTTACTAAACAATTGATTATTGACTCAATCAATTATTAGAATTATACGACTCAATTAGAATATTTAAACTAACTTTTGACAGTGTTAAATATTTATCTAACTTTCTATCTTCTAAATAAATATTAAAAATCCTAACTACTTTGAATTATTTATTTTATACCAAATTTTTTCAGTTGATATTTTATCTAAGTTTTAAGCATCGTCAATTAGGTTGTATATTTTGAATATTAATCATATATATTTCAATTTATTTATTTTATCCAAATTAATTTAAATTTTATATCGAATCATTCAATATTTAATACGTCGAATATGTTAAATTAGTGAGTTTATACCTAATATGTTAATATACATGTTAATATATTTAGAAGGTATTTATTGAAGAAATAAAATGTCAGTAACACATATATTAAAAAATAAAAATAAAAGTCTTTGGTTAAATCATTACGATAGGGTATGGATGGGATGAGAATTTTCTAGTGGGGCGAGTATGGGGAATGGAAGTTCTCATCTATTGTAATTCTTATATCATTCTCTCTCAGTTTAAATGAGGATGGGCTGAATGAGGATAAATGTTTCCCAGCGTGGTAGGAACGAGGTGTTAGGGTTTGTCGGAGTGTACTCACTATATTATTTTTATAATATATCTCTATGCTGATATAATTCATAATTAAATTTTAAAAATCATTATTTGCATATTAATTGCTAATAACATATATCACAATGATATATAATTAATATCTCCCAAAATTTATAATTACATACAATAGAATATCAAATAATTTTAAAGAAAAATGATGAGTTCTACAAATGTTATTAGAGTTATTTTAATGTGGTTATTTTGATAACTATAACATCTAAATATCTAATGTTATTTTATTTTGGGTTTATATTAGTAGATTAATCTTGCAATGAATGAAATGTGATATATTATTACAATTTCTGCCACAAATTATCATTCATGCAAAGTATGAGTGTAAATGTTAATTAAGTTACTATTATATAAAGAATAGCAAATTAAGTTGTGTGGATTTTCATGAGTTATTCCTTACATATTCACAAGATGAATTAGTACGAAATATAGGTAAAAATTTGTCGAAATTTTTATAGAATTGTTTCGAGTCAAATTAATTAAATTTATTGTTATAACTCATTCTTTATTTTAATTATATTTTTTTAAATTTTATGTTAATATTATTAATATCTATCAATACGGATATAGTTGAAAAATTTGTTCCCCGTGCAACGCACGGGTGAAACAGCTAGTTATTAGAATTAGACCTTTTCTTTTATAGAAGAAATTGCACACCTAGATTAAGAAAAAATATTATGGATTTCACTAGAGAGTGTGGTAAAATTGAGAAAAGACTTAAGCTTATTGAAACCTCTTTAGAAGAATATCTTTAGAGAATTATAAAATTATTTTTACTTTGTAGGTAACAATGGATGCTGAAAGTTCTAATAGAAGAATTGGTAAAGATAAACAATCTCAATAGGTAGACAAGTTAATAAAATCTCTAAATAATAAAAGGTATTTGCTTTTCCCCGATAATAAAGACATGCTTATTACTTTTCTAGATAAGAAGTGTTCCTTAGAAAAAGAAGTAGTTCATCTAAAACTTACTTTAGAACTGTTACATGAGTCTATAGAAAAATATTATCAAGATAAAAGAAAACTTCCTCCCTCAAATTTGGTATTATCCTATAAAGATATGTGAAAAAGATTGTAAAAATTATAAAAAGACTGTTAAATTAATAAATAAATGCTTAAAAAAGAATAGGATATATGAACATGATTATTTAGAAATACTTAATATATTTACTAGATAATATTTTTGTATTGCAGATTCTCAAGACCATGGCAGAACTTTTTCCACATAATTTTCCATTAATAAGACAATTAATAGATAAAAGGTGTGAGATAGAAAATGAACTATATTAAACCAGAATAATGTTACAATTATATATAGGAATATATAATCACTGTCTATCTCATGAAGTACCTCCTCATTCGTGTGTAAAAATAGAATTAAAAGAATTTGGTAAAAAGATTATGTTATTAACTAGAACTATTACTCTTATAATATCTTGTTTAGATGAAAATTTTATTAGCAATGAATCTTTTCAATTTTTATTTAACAATCACTAGCTCATGTTTAGAATTTTTATAAAAACTCTACTAATCATGATCAGATTACAAGATGGTTAGACCTCCTCCGAGACCTGGATTCCCTCGAGGAAATACTTATGCAGCGAGAGCCATTCCCACCACTAGTCAGAACAAGACGCCATATAATCCAGATAAAATTAGGTTTGGTACTCAAGAACTTATTAGTTACCCTAATAGTAATATATCTTTTCAAGTAGAAAATTATATAAATTCTATTTCTAAAGAAGAAAAGTGTTTATTAGATAACTTATGGATTTCTTATAATAAAAACCCTAAAGATTCTAAGTATTTTATGGCAACTATAAATTGTTTACAGACCATTTTAATAATAATAAGAAAAAATATAATTTTTATGTTGTAACAAGAGGAAGAATTGTAGGACTTTTTCATAGTTATGTAGAAGTTTTAGATAATACTCAAGGTATTAGTGTACCTCAGTATAAGGGTTTTAATGATTTTGAAGATGCTTTAAATTTTGCAAGACAAATTTTAGGAACCAATTTTTATATCTCTCCCTCTCTTAGAAATTTCAAGCTTACTTCAGTTAGATTTTTCTCCTGTTAAAGATACTGATAAAAAGGTTTTATTTTGTAACCATTGTGAGTCTTTAAAATAGAACTATAAACTTATTAATAATAATAATTTTTAGCTTAGAAAAGAACGAGAAAAGTTAAGAAAATATATTTATAAATTAGACAAGATAATTTAAATCTCCAACTGTCTGCTCCAAAGGGCTTTCCTCCAACCCAAATCATTGTGGAGAAGGACGAGCGTTCCCCTGTGAATGCTATAGAAGGGACTACTGAGCCCAATAAACCATTAGCTAGTCCGACCCAATCGGTAGTCGGTAAAGACTTTTCAAATCCAGAGATGGCTATGGGTTTGCCAAATGCCCAACAGACTAAGGGAACTGTTGATTTCCCTACTAGTTTGGCCCAACAGACCAATAATATAGAACATTGGGATACTTTGGGCCAACCCAGTGGCAAGTTTGATTATTATGTAAAATACTTACCACCAGCCCATTTTATTCCAGATAAATCTTTTTATCCTACCCAAGGCCTTACTATACAAGAACCTATTAATCTTAGCCCAAAACACAACCCAATAACTCAAGCCCAATATATTGATCATGGTAAAAAGCCCATAACTAGTAGCCCACACATTGAAATGTTTCAAGACAGTCAAGATCCATATAGTAATTATATTGCTACCCAAGAAATGTTAGCCCAGTTAAAGCAAATGTAAGAAGGACCTTCATCTCCTCCTCTAGAATTTACTCAGTTAACAACTAACCAAGTCAATAAAGTTGTAGAAAGTGCTCTTAAAAATATAAAAACCCTGAAAAAATTAACGAGAATTCTTCAAGAAAAACTAGTCAACATGAAGATAATGAAGAAGCTATGAATACTACAGAAGAAGAAAGAGATCAGTCGGATGAAGGATCATTGGGAGATTATTCTCATGGATCTATCGGAAGACATAATTTAGATACTGTAGATTAATGATGTAAGCAATGATGCAGCAGAGATTCTCAAGTACGAAGATACTATAGTCACATGCCAATCACTGTAGCAAGATGGAGACTTTGCATGCCAAATAATCAAGACACTGTTTATTTTTTGACTTAATCTATATCACCAGAGAAGCCACGTAGAAAAGAAGGACAATTATATACGCACTCAAGAATCTCACCACAGAAAGAAGACTCGTGGAAAGCAAATCAATAATTTAAGACGCTTTAAGCTCCCTTCTTTCTCTATATATAAGGAAGCATTCTTCAGACTTTAAGAAGCAAGCGTTAAGTGATAGCAAGCAGTAGAAAACATTCAGCAAGCAAAAATGTATTCATGTGTTAAAAACGCATCTTTGTAAACATAAAGCCTTCCTTATAATAGAAAAAACAATCTGAATCATTGAAATTAGATTTTAGTTTATTTCGGGGTTTCCGAAAGGGAAATCCTTTGTTTTATTTTCTTCATGTTATAAGGTATAATCCCCTACCTTTGTATAGTTTTTATGTAAATTCTTTTGTAATCTCTCTTTCCTTTAAATCATTAAAGGAATTCTTGTTAATAAATTCATGTTGTTCAAAATTATCTAAAAACTTGTTTTTATTTTTCACTTTTCAAGTTTATTTCATAGTAAGCATCATATAAAAGTATTACTTAATCTGCAGTTTCAAACATTTTAACTGTATTTTAGCCATAAGACGCCGTTAAAGGACTTTTGTTGGCCGGAGTGAGCCTTTGTTATGGTCTTAAGGTAAACGGGTCAGGCTTGGCTAAAATATTCTGCCTAAGGAGTGTCTCGGGTGCCTTAGTAGAAGCAGGTTAGGTACAAATTACTATGTCTTACTTGGTAAGCGTTTAAAAAAAAATTGGGGGATTTTCCAAGTAATATAAGATTATAATTTACAAAGGAGAGTACTTAGTAGGATTTACAAACATTTTGGCTTCAAGTGATCAGCAACAATGCAAATAAAGCAAACCAAACAAAAACAACAACAGCACTCCACTCAATCAGGTAACCCCCTCTCATTGGTACATATATATATATATATATATATATATATATATATATATTATAATTATATATATTATGAATATGATTTAAAAAGGCGTTGACATATAATTTTTATTGACTATTTTGAAAACACACAGAAATCTCTATTTTATGTATATATGGTATCTTTTCTTTCCTTATACATGAATCAAAAAAAAAAAAAAAAAAAATTCTAACGTTTTGGAGGAAAATTATGTGTTTTTCACATGCTTGTGGAACAACTTTTCTATATTTTTAGATTGTTGCTCTACATGGAATTACCAATTTTTTTGATGCCATAATCGGACTTTTTCTTGGGGGAGAGGGATATGGGTGTGTGTGGGCATATATCTGGTTCCACGGTGTTCAAAATTGTTATGATTTTGAATACTAGCGTATTGTGTCTCTGTACCTCGTGTGTGTGCTGCGTATTCTTTCAAATAAAAAAAGAGAATAGTTTTGTGATGTAGATAGGTGTGTGCTGCACCCGTGGTTTAAATTTTTTGTATAAGTGCAAGGGGTTCAACTTTAAAAAGTTAACCTCTAAGGGGAGTAACCCTTACATTTGTATTTATATTAGTTTTTTTTTTTCAATCGAATCGATGTGGGACTTTTAACCACTTGCTCATACTACTTTTCATCATACCCCATAATGTGTAGGTGGGATTTATCACAAGCCTTTGCATGTGAACCATTTTTTTCGCTGGGGTTGGCACGGCTCCCGTCACATACAAGTGGGATTTTTTTCCAAGCCTATGGGTGCATGCCATTTGGGGGGAGCATCGGTCCGGGGTTGCTTGCCCACTTTGATACCATATTAAATTTTTCGTACAAATGTAAGGGGTTCCATCTTAAAAGATTAACCTCCAATGGGAGTAGCCATTGCACTTGTATTTTTATTGGGTTTTTTTTTTTCAATCTAACCAATGTGGGTCCAGTCTCTGATTTGTGTTCCACATCTCTCACTAAATAGGTGTGTGAAATATATATTTGGTTCAGGCGGTATTCAAAATTGACATAATTTTAAGTACTGACCTATTGGACCTCTATATTTTGTGTGTGTTGTGTGTAATCTATCAAAAAAGAATATGATCAATAGCAATTCAAATATGTATATACGATCAATATGCAATCGGAAATAATACTCAATTTCTCAAACAGATAATAATTGTATTAATAACATATAATAATTGAAAATAAGATTTGATTACTATAATGTCCGAGACGGGTCGAGCCAGCTTTAATGCTAGGAGCCTATAAATACCTTTGCAATCCTTAATGAAAATTTACCAGCGTTTCAAGAATAACGAATTATCTATATTCAAAAATTACAACTTAACCGTACTTCCCGAATAACATTGATTTTCATTTATGCCAAAATAGAAGTTAAAGTATGAAGAAGCATATCTATAATTTGATTGAAGAGGCAATTGCGAGCAACAAAGGTAATCTGAAATAAATTTCCTAAATATTATTTTTCGTTAATCATTTGAGATAACTAAGTTTTATAATGTACACAAGTGAATTATAAACTGAGACCATTTCACAAATAACATCACGACGACCTGGATTTCATTTCCATAATAGAAGATACAATGCATAGAAAGGAACTCTAAGTCATGAAGCTTCAAAATTCTTATATCATCACATTCAGACACACATACATGCAAGTTAAAATCAGATATCCCAACCTATAGGGTATAGAATGTTTGGGTTAAGCCTTATAAGGTGCCTATCTTTATACAAACTACTGCTGAATAACTGCTAAACGGACGATTGAAGTCCAATGATACCTGCCAAAGTACAAGTAAAAGTTGTAAGCGACAAAGATTGTCATTTCTAAGGAAATGCAGTTAAAGATATCTTAACATGACATATTTATCACAACGTTAAGAAGGATGGATTAATACCACATCCAACTCTAGCGCCTGCATTTCCCGTTGTCTTGCTAAGTTCATGTCCACCTGTTGCACATTCCAATCAATCACTTGAACACTCAATAACCAAGAAATTAGAAATGGGGAAGTAAAGATAGAAAAAACAAATGCAATAGACCATATGGAAAAGAGGAAAAAGTCATAATTATTTTGCAAGATTAGGGTATAGCTCTATGGAAAAAACTACTTGTAGATAATGATTTACATATGCTGATGTGGCAATTGACATGAAAAAAATATGAAAACTTGATACTCTTTGATAACCTCACAATCACGTGTTGTCATGTAAACTATTATGTCGCCTGATGTGGAAAATGACATGAAAAAAATATGAAAACTTGATACTCATTGATAACCTCACAGTCACGTGTTGTCATGTAAACTATTATGTCGCCTATTATGTACATAGAGCATGACTCAGCAATTATAGAGAGACCAAAATTCTGCATATTATCAAATTGAAACACGGCAAGCATTTTTGATAGTATGATACCTCTTCCTAGGTCATCAGGATCCGCATGCACAACAACAGCCCGTCCCAAAATCGAGTGCTGACCAGTCAGTGGAATCTGTGAAATAACAAACGGAATTGCTTTAGAAAAAATGGCAACCATCAAATACTAAGTCAAAAAAAAAATGCTAACCATCAAATACTAAGTCCTTACGAATTATTTGACAGTATGCACTATATAAAAGTATCTAAAATCTCATCTTCATGTCATCCGAAGAAACATACAAGATACTAATCACATTTCACATTAAGGTTATCAAGATCTAGATTAACTTTCACAATCTTTAACACTTTTGTTATGGCCACACAAAACCAGTAATAGCCATTGAAACATGAAAAAAGATGTTTTGCACGTGTGACTAGGGTCAATGTAGGTGCAACGACCTTACTATGTTTTTTCAAAATCTTACATTTGTTGAATATTGTTGTTTCAAATTATGATCCTATATTTTGCATCAATAGCTGTGTACTGAAAACTACTCATATGTTGAAAATGCTAATTTCGAAATGACAGTGGAAGTATAGTGCACTACAATGTACCTGCTTGTCTGTAATTGACATCTCAGCAACCCCTGCAATACAAAAATCAAACTAAAACGAACCTGATAATTGTTTAACAGATTTAGTCATTAAAATATAGCACTGAATATGAAACATGCCATCAGGGCCAGCCACAATATTTCCCAGATCACCAGCATGTCGTTCTTCATCAATTGGAGCTCCATGATCCCTCTTCAACGGATTATAATGGGGCCCTAAAAATTGCAAGGGATCACAATTCACAAGCATTCAAAAATTCACATCTCAGATTAACTTTTACTATCATTTAGGGGAAGTATAAATTATAGTATGAAGATTCTTTAAAGATAGATAAGATGTGCTATTAACCAATATTATCCACAAAATCATGCTCCCTTTGCTCCATCGTTCTTCGAGAATTGGGAGATCTTATTCCAGTTAGATTTTGATATTTCATTATATGTTGTCAATATCCAAATTCTCAGAAGTAATTGAATATATCTGTAACAGAAATTCCTTAAATTCGTTTTTCCATTTCTATCTAGTTAAGTATTTCCAATAAAATCAGGTAAATTATCCTTCCATCTATATGAAAATTTCAAGCGTAAACATAAACACAAGGCAAATCAGGCACTGAAATTGATTGATTTACTGTGTGTGAAATGGAACGAATGAGCAGACCAGTGGAATTGCAGCCATTGGTGGTGTCGCCAAGAGCGTGAATGTGAAAACCATGGAGGCCCGGTCTGAGTCCGCTAATTCTTCCCTTAACATGGGTGGCTCCTTCACGAAATACAAACAATCAAAATCCTTCATTGCAATTTTGGGTCCTTTTTCATATCATATCTAATGAAGAATTAAAATAATAATTTGTTCAATTGGAAGAAATTAAAAGGAAACAGTGGTGACCAGTTGGAGGTTCTTGAAGAAATTGTATGGTGCCTTTAACGCCGTTATCGCTGGCGATTATGGCTACCGCTTTAACTTTGCTCATTGCGCTTCCTTCTTATCTGTTTCCTTCGTTATCTCCAATTGCCACGCAACAATAATCCATGTATACAAAATTTCTAGCAGTTTGTTTGTATTCGGTCCTTTATTTTGAGGATAAAATATACCTGTTAAATTTTAGGGCTCGGCTAAATACACCCGGTCATTTTTTGAGTGCACCCAATTTTTTTTGAATTTTCAACCATGCCCTTGGTTTTTAAAAAAAAAAACGTTCGCTCCAAGAGGAGCCAATTGGGAGTTCGCTCCACATGGACGAACCCCTTTTTGGGGGGGGGGGGGGGGTTCGCTCAGCTTGGAGCGAACTTTTTTGTTTTAAAAAGGAAAAATAATATACGAAAAATTTTTTATTCAAAATTTTTGTAACTATTTTCATGAATAATTTCAAAATTTTTTAAAGTTTTTTAATCACTCAAAGTTTTTTTTTAATATTTATATTCAATACGAACCTGATAAAACCAATTACTAGATCATCAAAAAATTTTAAAATTCATCATCGGAGTACTTACAAAAAATGCAAAGACTCGTCAAAATAGTAGTAGAAAAATTAAATTTTTAATAATTGTATTTGACCCTAAAGCCAATTAGTATATCATAAAAAATTTTGAAATTCATCAATGAAATTAATTGTTAAAGTGATAGTAAAAAATTAAAATTTTTTAATAATTGTATTGAATACTAACTGGATAAAACCAATTACTTTGTCATTAAAAATATTCTAAAATTAATCGTTAAAGTGGTAGTAAAAATTTTAAATTTTTTAATAATTGTATTCAATACTAACCAGATAAAAGGCAATGACTTTATTATTAAAAATATTTCAAAATTTATTGTCAAGGTGATTACAAAAAGCATTAAAAAAATTTCGAAACTAGTCGTCAGAGTGGTCGCGAAAAATTTGAATAAAAAATTATAATAAAAATTACATCTATAAATAAAAAATCAGATAAAAATTAGTCATTTTTGTTTCTATTTTTTTATTTTTTTATTCTTGTTCGCTGCATTCACAACGAACAAGCAAAAGTATGTTCACTATGAATGTAGCGAATAAGCCTTAGCTTGTTCGCTGTAAACACAGCGAACTCGGCTTAAAAAAAAAGAAGAGAGAGAGAATGGCAAATCCATCTCTTGCTTTCTTTTTTTAAAAAAGGTAGGTGCACCCAGCAAATTGCTGGGTGCATTTAGCAGGAGCCTAAATTTTAAAAGTCGAATAATTAAAATTTTTTTTGAATAAGACGAATAATTTAAATTTTAGTTATGTGAAATATGTAACTTTTAAGATTACAACATTTATACATCGACAGTATATTCATATTAAAGACTCTAAATATATATTATAACATGGAATGAAAATTTTGCATTTTGTCTTTTCCATTTTTTTCCCTTAAATTTTTAACATGGTGATTTCACCATCTTTTTACAAGAACAGACAGATTCGCATTGATACATGTAGGAGTGGGCAAAAAAATCGGAACCCAACGGATAGAATTGGACTGAATCGAAAGAACCAAAACTGAACGGTTTTTTTTAAAAAAATTAAGCACCGGAATTGAAAAATACGGAATCGAAAACCGAACGGTTCCTTTCTAAAAATTGGGAATCGAACCGAAAATCAAGAAATTTAGATTTCAAAATTTAGCTCACATATATTTTCTAATAAATTAATTGTCATGTAAATATTTTTGTCACTGATTCAACCGAACCGAGCCAAACTTCATTCTTTCCACTGCTGCTACTCAACAATTTGCAAGCTGCTTAAGTAAGCAGTTTGCATTTGCAACAATAGTTGCTGCTGTAGCGCTGTTACTCGTTGCAGTAAAGAAGAAATCATTGCTTTTAACTAGTTAATTTTTTTCGTTCGACTTTTGCAAGTGCCAAGTAAAAAAACAATCTTAAAATAATAGGGAACCGAATCGGAAGAACCAAAATCGGAAGGAACCAGAACCAAACGGGTACTTCGTTTGAAAAGAATCGAATGGTTCCATTTTTCAAGAAACCAGAACCGAACCTGGAACACCCACTCCTAAATACATGAGATGGATTGCTTTATAGAATGCACACTAGAGCACCAGACCAATTTCAATAATCACATCATCGCGGACAATGATATTGGTCAATAAGCATACAATGTCAAGAGTCCAGGATTTTCTTTGACAGAGATTATAAAAAAAAAATATTTTTGGATTTGGGATTGAAAAGTAGAAAAAAATATTTTTAAAAAATTATTTTCAAAATCAACGCGAGCAGTGTTTAAAAATGATAGTAAAATAAAATAACTTGTTCTTTTTTTGTTTAAGGAAAAAAAAAGAGGGTGGTTTAATTACATTTAACATCCTTTAACATTTAAAATAACTTTTTTTGTTTAAGGAAAGTAAAGGGTGGTTATATTGACACCACGAATTTAATGAACTACCCCACATATTAATTACATTTGCCATCCTTTATCTTCGTAAATTTATGCATTTAGATGCCTCAACCTTTTTTTTTTTAAATAACTATGCTTAGCCTTTTTACATCGTAATTTTATATATGACTCTTCAATAATTATTGCATCTTATATGAGTGATGGGTTTCATCTACAAATTCCATTAAAAATGCTCATCTATATTTTAAATAAGCAAAAGAACTACAAATTTAAAAGTATAAGTGTGAGTCATCATTATATATGAACAAGAAGCTCCAAGTAATAAAAAATCAAACAAAATAATAATGCAACAAAAGAAAGAAAAAAAAAATCAATGAACTTTGAAAATGTAACTTCCTATCGACCATCAAGCATTCCTTAGCCCCTTCTTTTAAACTATTAAAGAATTTTCTAAACATACCATTTTTTTTTATTTTATTATGTTCGGTGGGAACCGGCCGAACAATGTTCAGCCGTTCGTTCTACAATGGCCAGTGCAGAACTAACAAGAGAGAAAAAAAAATGTTTTTGCTAGTGTTTGACCTCAACAAGTCGAACACCCTTAAGAGGGTATTCCAGCTGTAAAGTACTATGGGGGTGTTCTTTTACTATAATTTGTTGCCAGAAAATGATACCTTCTTTCTTGGTCGGCTGTTTCTTCGTTGTTATTTTTTTTTTTCAAAGGGCAAAAAATAAGAATATTTTGGGAAATGAGTGTACTAAACAAAGAATGGGTTGCATTTAGCCTCACCCAAAAAGTAAATGGCTTGGGAAAAAAAAAAGGTAAATGAAAGCGAACCATTTCATTTCCTGCACCAAAATTAATCAAATCACTTTTGGCAGTTTCATTTATCGTTTACGTGGTAGATCTGATCAATGGTTTTTACTGCATCTTTTCATTAAATTTGGCACAAGATCAGTGATCGTAAGTGTAGCGATTCAAAAAAAAAAAAAAAAAAAAATTTCAAATTTAAATCTCCGTTTTAACGAATTTTTTCCCCAAATCTCGTCTAGCCCTAAAATTAACAACCCTAATTTTAACCTATTTCCCCCAATTCCTAAACCCTAATTCCGAATTTCAACCCCAGATTCGAGAAGAACACGAACCCTAATTCTTGCCTCCCAAGACTTTCCAAAATTAAAATGATTTATCTTCCTAAATTAAATTATCTTATCTTCTAATTTACGACCCTAAAACTCCTATATAAACACCTCTTTACACACAAATCATTCACGCCTAACTCATTAATAATTCTTACCCGAGTTGTTTTCTCTCTCGAGCTCTCGATCTCTTTCTCTGTCTAAATATCTCTCTCTCTTACGCTTTGGACACGCCGCCAATGATAGTGCTTCTGACAGCGATCGCCGGCGTGGTTTAGCAGTTGAACCAGAGCGAGTGGTCGGCGAGCGTCTTAGTCTCCGATTTTTCTTTCTTTCCCTTCCCGGTGAAACTCGGTGTATGCGAGAATGAGGGAAGAAAGCGATGCTGAGTTTTATTTTCGTTATTTGCACCACTGGTCCCTGAGCTTCTTAGTTTATTTTTAGTTAGTCCTTTACTTTATTTATTTACTTAGCCCAAAGGTTTTCAATCCCTTCAATTTAGTCCTTCAATTCCAAGATCGATCAGCTGCGGTCAAAACCCATGACTTTCGGGTTGACTTCAACTTGGTCCCTATATTTTATTTATTTCACAAGTCCTAAAGTTTTAAATTATTTTCGATTTAGTTCAATAGTTTTCAAATTAGGTCAATTGCAAATTTGACCCTCCAACTTTTATTTGACCTTCAAATTAGTCCTCAAATTCTCCGATTTTGCAAATTAGTCCCAAACTTTTCAAATTTAGCGATTTCAATCCCTAAACTTTTTATTTATTCGATCTCAACCCTACTTTTAAGAAACTCTCTTACTTTTGAGACATAGTTTATCCAAGAACCTTATTAGAGTTCATTTTTATTATTTTTAGGACTAGGCAGTAGCGACAACCTAGCAATTTGCGTAATCCAAGGCTCTAACTCACGAATTAAGGTAGATCTCTATCTACAAATATTTTTACTTTCAAATGCGCATAGATAATTTATTCTTATTATGTGTTTATATGTGGTGCGTGTTCCATGAGATTATGTGCTATTTATTAGCATAAGAGAATTTCTTGATCAAGCCCGGACATGAAATTATTATTGCTTTAATGCAATCGGGATGAAGAAAATTTCTTGCTTAATTGCATGAGACTAGACTTGAACCTTTGTATTTATTACTTGTTCATGAGAATTACTTGGATTACATGACCACGTGTTATATGTAATATTGAATTGTTATCTTCTGCTGAGATCTACTTGAGTATTTCTATGAAATACTCATATTTTTCTTTAACCAAATATTTGCAGATCGAGGGGTTCTTTGTGGCGTAATGGCAATGGACCATTACCTAATTTTATTTAAATTATTTAGTTGAGACTCAATTTTATTTCTGGTTAATCTTATTATTCCAAAATATCATGTTTAAACAATTGTGATTGTTTGATTTTAAAGTTTAAATAATTTCACAATTAAATTCTATATTACCGTTGCTTGAATTTTCAAAAGTTCGTTTGAAAAGTGACGTGGCATTCAGAGTCATTGGAACTCGGGCGCTACTGATTTAATGTATCGAGCGGGTCACGTTTGCAGACTTGTAAAATTTTGAAAAAAAAAAAAAAAGGTTTTAGCGACATTTAAAAGAGGTTCCTACGTCATCGCCCGCTCCGCCAATTCAAGGTAACGAAAAGATTCATGATTATTTATTTACTTATTTTGGATACTCAGACTTAGAAATTTTATGAGAACTTTGAGAAGATTTTGTATCCGATTAGAAAGCGAGTTGAGCATAAATTTTAATAAATATTTTTCCTTACGTCCCTCGAATTTAGCTAAGAGAGAAACATTATAACCCCAACTTTGGGCCTTGTGTAATCTGGACTAGGAGATGGCCGGGAATAATAGGACCATTCTTTGACTATGCCCGAAATGCTATCTTGGACTACGGAACCTTAGAGGCCCCACTATATTGGTATGGGGATACTCATGACTGGGTGGGCGTGTCGCGAGTTCCAATGCGCCATTAGGTGGGGATTGGAGACAAATGATGTACAATCCATTAACCACTTGATTGACACCTAAGCCCTCATAATCGAGAGGTAGCTAATAAGATCCTCTACGAGACATGGCGTGCCACGAATGGAGCCGTTAATTCTGACGCGTGAGGCATTGGTGCAACCTCGGCGATGTCACGAAATCAAGGTAGTTTAGCCTCAACACGGACTCCAATGAAGTGCGAGGAAGAGGACCCTGGGAGGAGGATCTGAAGAGGAGCCGAGTATGAACCTCGGGAAGAGCTTTGAGCACGAGCCTCAAGAGGAACTTTGAGGAACCTCAAGAGGAAGAGTGAGGAAGAACCTCAAAAGAGGAACTACGGCGAGAACCTCAAGAAGAGGATGTTGAGGTGGAGCGAAGAGGAACAAGAAGAGAATGAAGAGGTAGAGGCAGGAGGTTTGGCAGTCGGTGTCAGCGATGATGATTAGATAGATGAGCTAGTAGAGAAACTTTATCGGTAATTGATGATTCATTCATTGTTTTACAACTTCATCTATGTACCCTTATCGGAAATTTGAGATTTCAATAAAATTACCTATTTTTGATTCATCGATGCTATTCTCTTTCTAATTGAGATGACTTCCTCTACCTCTATATTGAATGTTTATGTTTATTATTCACAGCAATAAACCAACTTTTGTCTTGTCAAGGTCATGGCACGACAATCGTGATATTATCGAGCTTTTGTAGCGGTGCAAGCGCTAAGGCAAGCACCACCGCACGGTTATAGTCGATCGTTGAGCAATTTTGTAGGTACAACCTCCTACATTCAGCGGCGGCAAGGATCCACTCGCGATTGAGGAATGGTTGCGTCGGATAGAGAACATCTTGAGCACATCGAATGCCCAGAGAATAAGAAAGTGGCGTGTGCTAAGTTCATGTGCTTGGTCTGCCCAAACGCGATGGTGGCACCATGCAATCAAAAGCGAAGTTCAGCGGGCATGGCAAGGCTGATTTCTTAAGAAGCAAATCGGAGAAACATTCTTTCTGGGGGTTACGAGACAAGAAGGCGGAATTCTTGCGTCTCGTCCAGGGTGACATGGAGATTATTTGCCTCTGGCGAAAGTTTGAAGAACTTTCACAAGATGCCCTTTGGTGGATCTGAGAAAACAAGAAGGCGAAGCGTTTGAGCGGTCTGCGAAAAGGACATTCGTGAGAATCGTGGCGGGCCATGAGTTACCCACCTGCTCGGAGGAGGTGGTGAAGAAGGCTCAAGCCATATGCTTTGCGGATAGCGGGGGAGAAAAAGTTACCCAAAGGATCAAGGGAAGAGAAAGTGGCAAGACAACAAGCGAATAAGAATAATGCTCCCGACAAGAAGCCCGGTGGTGGATCAGCTGGAGGATCGACCGGAACCACCCCACCCTGCCCTAAGTGTGGAAAGCCATCGTGAGAATATCCTGCAGGAGCAAGGGAGGCGTGCTACAGGTCGCGACCAGCGGGACCATATGATGTCGTAATGGTGCCTTCGACCGAGAGCAACACGCCATTAAGCGGTGGCGGGTCAAGAAAGGAAAAATAGGGTATTTGCGATCACCGTGAGGATGCTAGCCAGGACAATGGCGTGATTACGGGTATGCTATCAATCTCCGGCATTCTGTATATGTTTTAATCGATTACAGACTCGCGTTCCTTTATGTCTATTGCACCTTGACTAAATTTGGAACTAGTAGGAGAGAAAACTAAGAGCACACTTGAGGTTAGTTTACCATCGGGAGAGCGATTGATACTAACACGATAGTTGAAGAGTTGTCTGGATCATAGATTTTGACTGGGTTAATTTTGGGAGCAGACTTGCATGTGATTAAGATGAAAGACTTTGATATTATATTAGAATGGATTGGTTGAGTAGTAATCATGCGACCATCGTGTGCCATGAGAAGGAGGTCATTTTAGCGCAGAAATGGAGAGGAAGAGTTCAAATTCTATGGGTCTAAGATTAGGGTGATTCACGCGTCTCATCTCGACCATCGAGCGAGAAGTTGTTAACCAAGGAAGGTTACCAAGGATTCTGGTCAATCTCCAAGGGCGGCCCGACGAAGGGACTAACCGGACCTTGATACTGTTGTACAAGAATATCTTGAGCGTGTTCCCGAGAACACTTACCAGGGAATTCAGGAGCGGAGTAGAATTTGGCATTGACTTGGTGCCTGGGCCCTCTGTCTCCAAAGCCCCATGCGGATGGCACCCAAGAGTTACAAGAGTTGAAAAGTCAATTGGAGGAACTTCTTGAGATGGGTTTTATTCGACCAAGTGTATCTCAAAGTGGGGAGCCCCATTATTCGTTAAGAAGAAAGGCGGGAGCATGAGGATGTGATGTAGATTATCGTGAAGCTGAACAAGTTGGCGATAAAGAACAATATCCGCTCGAGGATTGAGGATCTATTCGATCGAGTTGAAGGGAGCGACTTATTTTCTCAAAGATCGACTTGAGGTCGAGGCTATCACCGGTTGAAGATTAAGTCCATGATATCACAGGGGCGGCATTAGGACACGCTATGGGCATTATGAATTTACTGATGATGCCTTACTAACCAATGCCCGGCAATATTCATGGACTTGATGAATAGGGTCTTTCATGAGTTCTTGGATAAGTTTGTCATCGTCTTTATTGATGATATACTAATCTATTCGAGACCGACAACCACGAAGAGCATTTGAGGACCGCACTGAGTACATTGAGGAAGGAGAATCTTTATGCCAAATTCAAGAAGTGTGAATTTTGGCTTGAACGAATTAGTTTCCTAGGCCACATTGTGTGCCAAGGGAATCAAGTAGACTCTTCAAAGTTGAGCGTGGCTTAATTGGACCAAAACCTGGCGATGTTGGTGAAGTAAGAAGTTTTCTAGGATTGGCCGGATACTCTGGCGATTCATGAGATTTCTCAAAGATAGCCGAGGACCTTTAACCCAATTAACCAGGAAGGGCGTGAAATTCAATTGGGCGGATAAGTGTGGCTGAGCTTCCAGGGAATTGAAGAAACGAGACTAGTGCTTGCTTGATTCACGACTATCACGGCGGCTGAGATGGGTTTGTCATCTATTGTGATGCATCAAAACCGCGGATTGGGCTGTACTCATGCGAAGGAAAAGTCGTGGGCCTATGCTTCCAGGCGGTTGAAGCGATGCGAGCAAAATTACCCGACGCCATGATTTGGAGCTTCGCGTGATGAGTGCATGCTCTAAAGATTTGGCGTCACTATCTATCTGAGTAAGTGTAGAGATCTACACGACCACAAGAGCCTCAAATACTTCTTCACCCGGAAGGAGCCGAACATGAGGCAACGGCCGGTGGTTAGAGGCCCAGTAAGGATTCTGATCGCACTATACTTTACCATCCGGGTAAAGCTAATGTAATTCTGAGATGCTTTGGCAGAAAGAGCAAGGGGCAGTTAATGACGTGCATTAGGCTCTTTACCGGACCGGTTAGTACGAGATTTTGAGAATTTGAGGATTGAAGTTATTGCTCCGTCGACTCAAATGGCTAGACTAGCAACTACTCCATTAAGCGGTCAGAAATCGGATTATTCTTGCGCACGAAGAATGATCCGTTTACGGGAGAAGATCGGATCGGAAGTCGATTTGGGAAGAGAATTGGTTTTGAAGTTTAAACCGAGCGAGGCACTTATGTTCAGGTCGCCTACGGTGCCGAAGGATGACCAGATCAGAGGCAGATAATGGTAAAAGCTCATTGACCTTATGCGGCTCATCTGGCGGAACCAAGATGTCTGAGATTTCGTGAATGCGTTTTGGTGGAGGAATATGAAAGGAGGTATCGCCCGGTTTGTCGCTAGGTGTATGGTCTCCCCGGCCAGGTGAAAGCGAACATCGAGAGGCCATCGGGGCTTTTGAATCCGCTAGAGATACCGAATGGAAATGGGAGAAGATAGCTATGGACTTAGTCGTAAGTCTTCCAAAAGGCAGTAAGGGGCATGATGCTATTTGGGTCATCATTGATCGACTCACGAAATCCGCGTTTTTACGCCCATTAAATGCGACTTGTAGTATGGATCAGTGGCACAATTATATATCGGGAGATCGTCACTCCACCAGTGCGGTGACCATAATGGCCCAGCGATGTAGATCCGAGATATCGTCAAGGTTTTGGAAGAGCCTTGAGGCTATGGGTACTAAGTTGGCGTTTAGTACGGCTTTATCATCCCCAGACCAGACGATCGGCGAACTATTCGGACTTTAGAGGATATGTTGAGGGCATCGTGCTTGTGGCAATTAGGAAACCTATACGCCATTGGTGGAGTTCGCATACACAACAGCGACTTTCAAGCTACTATTGGTATGGCTCTTATGAAGCACTATCACTGCGTCGATGTCGTTCGCGTCTATTGGGATAAGTCGGAGAAAGAAAGATGTTGGGACGAGAACTCCTTGAAAGAATGAGAAGCTATTGAACGGATGGATCTAAGATCAAAATGCTCGGAGACCAGATGCAGAAAAGCTATCTTGATAGAAGAAGAAAGAGATATTCTAGAGAAGTACCCAGGACCTCATTAATCATGTAAGTTAAATTTAGGAGACTAAATTATTTTAAGTAGGAGAGGTTGTGGCTGATTCAAAAAAAAAAAAAATTCAAATTTAAATCTCCGTTTTAGCAATTTTTTCCCCAAATCTCGTCTAGCCCTAAAATTAACAACTAATTTTAACCTTATTTCCCAATTCCTAAACCCTAATTAAATTTCAACCCCAGATTAGAAGAACCACGAACCCTAATTCTTGCCTCCCAAGACTTTCCAAAATTAAAATGATTTATCTTCCTAAATTAAATTATCTTATCTTCCTAATTCTGACCCTAAAACTCCTATATAAACACCTCTTTTACACAAATCATTCAGCTAACTCATAGGTAATAATTCTTACCCAGGTTGTTTTCTCTCTCGAGCTCTCGATCTCTTTCTCTGTCTCGATATCTCTGTCTCTCTTCGCTGGACACGCCGATGGTGATGGTGGCACGGCAGCGTGAGAGCGTGGTTTCGAACCGTTGAGCGGCGGTCGAGGCGTCTTCGTCTCGATTTTCTTCTTTCCTTCGGTGAAACTTCGGTGTATCACGAGAATGAGGAAGAAGACGATGCTGAGTTTTATTTCGTTATTTGCACCCTGGTCCCCGAGCTTCTTAGTTTATTTTTAGTTAGTCCTTTACTTTATTTATTTACTTAGCCCAAAGGTTTTCAATCCCTTCAATTTAGTCCTTCAATTCCAAGATCAGGTCAACTGCGGTCAAAACCCATGACTTTAGTTGACTTCCAACTTGGTCCCTATATTTTATTTATTTCACAAGTCCTAAAGTTTTAAATTATTTTGATTTAGTTCAATAGTTTTCAAATTAGGTCAATTGCAAATTTGACCCTCCAACTTTATTTGACCTTCAAATTAGTCCTCAAATTCTCGATTTTTGCAAATTAGTCCCAAACTTTTCAAATTTAGCGATTTCAATCCCTAAACTTTTTATTTATTCGATCTCAACCCTACTTTTAAGAAACTCTCTTTACTTTTGAGACAGTTTATCCAAGAACCTTATTAGAGTTCATTTTTATTATTTTTAGGACTAGGCAGGCGCGACAACCTAGCAATTTCTTGTAACTAAGGCTCTAACTCTGAATTAAGGTAGATCTCTATCTACAAATATTTTTACTTTCAAATGCATAGATAATTTATTCTTATTATGTGTTTATATGTGGTGCGTATTTCCAGAGATTATGTGCTATTTATTAGCATAAGAGAATTTGCTTGATCAAGCCCACACATGAGAATTATTATTGCTTTAATGCAATCAGATGAAGAGAATTTCTTGCTTAATTGCATGAGACTAGACTTGAACTGTATTTATTACTTGTTCATGAGAATTACTTGATTACATGACCACGTATTATATGTAATATTGAATTGTTATCTTTCTTGAGATCTCTGAGTATTTCTATGAAATACTCATATGGCCTCTTTAACCAAATATTTGCGGTGAGGGTTCTTTGGCGTGGCGAATAGCAATGGACCATTACCTAATTTTATTTAAATTATTTAGTTGAGACTCAATTTTATTTCTGGTTAATCTTATTATTCCAAAATATCATGTTTAAACAATTGTGATTGTTTGATTTTAAAGTTTAAATAATTTCCGCACAATTAAATTCTATATATTACCGTTGCTTGAATTTTCAAAAGTTCGTTTGAAAAGTGACGTGGCATTCCGAGTCATTGGAACTCGGGGCGCTACAGTAAGGGGAAGTAGTAGAAGCCATTCCAAATGCCTTCTAAGCATCGATCACAAGAGAGATAATATAGATCATGCATAGTATTTTCAATGCGTTACATATGACAGCAACAATAAAATGAGTTCATTAGCTTGAAACAAGAACAGCAAGTGATCCTTTGGGAGATGAAAATGGTTTTCTAGGTGACAAATGTACATCCTCAAGAACTAAGAATTGGAGCTCCTTAGGATAATCTCTAACACAACCTATTCGAGGACCGGCACCGGTCGTCCATTTGCAAGAAAGTTGATCCCCCAACTGATATGATCTCATTCCTTTATGCGAGTTTATTCGTTTCATAATCTTCTCTTTCGGTATCGATTCTTGATACTCGAATAAGTTTTGCTTTGAGACCAAAAATTCCGAATCTGATAAAAACTCATCTGGCGTTTCGTATCCGTCTGAATCTGAATCTGAAGCCGGCTCTTGGTGTGGCGTCTTGAACATTGCGCTATCATACCCCCAACAGTCATCCTTTGCGGGAATTTGAAGGGGACCAATTTTCGAGTGTAATTTTCGGGACCATCTTGATATGTTTGGGTTTATATTTTGGGCGTCATTGTTTGAATATTGTCGACTAGGATCGTCGTTGTTGAGGTCCGGTGCTGATATGCTATTTCGAAGCCCAAAGCTAACTTCGTCTTCGTTATTTGATGTTTTCTGAACAACAACAGCAACAACATTGATTTCATCCTTCCGAATTAAGGCTTGTTAAACTTTTATGTTGCTAAAAATTAACTTTTTAGTTTGAACAGCAATAGAGCCATCATATTTGTGGTCAATATTGAAGTTTGACTTTCATTGAGCAGGTGGGAAAAGGTTAAACCAAATACCGGCTAAGTATTTCTTGATTTAGAGCCGAGATTATAATAATAATTTTACCTGGACGACACTGAGATTGACTTTGTGCCGCACAAGAAACAACATGAACTCGTCGAAATTTTCTTGTGTTGGGAGATAATGCCCACTGTGCGGCCAAACCGCCTATTTCAAAATTCGTCAAACGATCAAGTCGGGCAACTAAATACTTGATGAAACACAAATTCGATAGTGTATGTACCTTAAGAACTCCTTGTTCGACTATTAATCTTCCAGCTGATAAGGTTGCACCACCAGGCAAGAAACTCGAATGTTGAAATGTGCCCTTTTTCTTCCTTCCGACGTATAACGTTTTTGACGCACTCAGTACAAATATCCACTTGACGTCTTCCGTTCCATCCCTAAATGTGTCAACATACTTCCTACTCTGTGCGTAGATGAACTTCCCATCCTCTATCACCACTTCATACATCTTCCTCTCTGCCTGCTTAATCAAATATCAGAAATACAAATCACACACATATCTACAAGTGACTGATATCGATCTAATTACTAAGTGCAAGGGAGGTATTTGCTTTTGTTTTCACGAAGTTTGTTCTTCCTTTCTATGTGTCACAATTCTGACACTAGATGAACGACTATACAGTCAGATTCACTGCGAAAATGCAGTATACTGAGGACGTGATATTTAAATGACATATGGCCTTACCGGACCGAGATACTTGATGCATTGATGTTGAAGCTTTGATCGAGGGCATCTCTCAAGATTTACTTCTTTACCTTCTCCAACGTCCAACCTACGCATCAATCTTGGTTTAATAATAATGAGACGAGCCACAGGGGATGATTTACTTTCTCGGTTTGGATCAAATAAACAAAGCATTACCAGTAGAAGAAAGGCTGTTTACTGTCACATTGGAGCCATTTGACATAATAAAGTTGCAAGTTATGACCATAGCGGTGTCGTGGATCAATCTACACCAAGAAAGAAGCCATGTCAACAAGGGCTCGTAAAATCGATTCTCTCTGCGATCAAGTGAGTTAGTCAACTTACAGCCTCTAGCCAATGCTGTAAAGCGAGTTGACGTGCCTTATCATCCTTGGACAAACCTTTGCCCACCTGTTGATCAAAGATGGAGACTTGATCTTCTTGGCTAGACATAAAGAAACAAGACGCAAATGATTAAGTATACCTTGGCGGCTCTTGTTCTTGCTCTAGACCACCGTGACATAGCAGTCTCGGGTTTCTCTATGGCAAAGAAAGATATTGAACTACATTTAAGCTCCGCGAAATCTAAGAGCTTCCACCTAAGTATCGCATAGACGTATTCAGAATACATAATGATTGATTTGAGTTTTCAATTCTCTAAAATACTGAAAACTTATATTCTTTCATATATTGGAGAACATATTTTCGGAAATAGAAGGTTTTTTTTTAATTATTATTTTTTGTAAAGTAGCTCAAAATGACCGTTTGCATAACATGCTAAATTGTTGAAAATGCAAAAAAAAAAAAAAAAAAAAAAAAAAACCCTTTTGCTTTTAGCAGCAATCTTGAATGAAATTAGAAATTTTAAATGAATCCAAAACTCGAAATAGAAAATTGAAATGCTTATGCCTACCATCTCTGCTCGACTAAGACTGCACAATCTGCTAGTTGTCTTCGGATTCTAAAACTCTTATATGTCTTCTGCACCTGTAAGGCGGCCGAATTCTGATTTTTCCCAAATTCTATGACGCTGTTTTCATTAATGGACGTAACTTCCATTTGATCGCCTTCGCGGATCGTCGTCTTCTCAAAACCAAAAGGCTCGAATATATCCAAGCTACAAGCTACAAGGAATCCTTTACATGGTCACCTCCGAAACTTAATCCAAACCAGATTTATATACAACTTTAATATGTGCAAAGCAAGATGAGAATCCAATAAAAATATCAAATCAAAATGACAAAAAGGGGAACCAAAGCATGTGCCTGTGGAAACATTCATGGTAATTAATGCAAATGAAACAAGAAATTTGTCGATTGACAAGCAATAAAGAGAGCCAAAAAGACCAGTGGCAACGTGAGAGAAGCCGTGTAAGGTGGGCTGTTTTAAGGTAAAGATTTGGAGGAAGGATTGTTAGTTACTAACTGCTTATTGAACACAAAGCAAAATTTGTGTCATAATTGATTAGTCACACGTGACCTATGCAAATTGCAAAGCAAACCATTAACATCTCAATTTAATTTACCACTTATTAATACTAACTAATTTTTACTAGCATGCTTTTATTATTATTAGAAGCATTTTTCACCTGCGTTGCACGGGTGATATGTTCAAAATATTAGTAAATCCTACTGATATTAATTAATATTATAACATCAAAAGATTAATATTTTTCACCCGTGCATTGCACGGGATTAATTTTTCAACAAATAATAATTTTAATAAATGTTACTGGAATAATTAATTTATGATTAGTTGTAGCGGATAATTGCTATGTGAAGTGGGAAGATCAAAAGGAAAGTAGTCAAGCATCGAATGACATTGATTCATTTACAAGTGAGCTAATAAGTGGGTCATCTCAATCAAAAAGTGGGTCTTCTCAATCAAGCAAATCAAGTTCCACGTCTACCCAATCTTCTTTTGTAGCGAATTTTAGGATGAAACATATGGCAAAGCATTCACCCGAGATTAAAAATGATGTCGAGCACTATTTGTTGGACCCTTGTGAGAACGATGATGACTCGGATTTTGATATTCTGAATTGGTGGAGAATACATAGAATTAAGTACCGTACCTTGTCAAAAATTGCAAAAGATGTGCTTGCAATTCAAGTGTCCACGGTGGCTTCTAAGAGTGCTTTTAGCACGGATGGAAGAATTCTCACTCTATTTCGTAGTTCTCTAATGCCGAGGATGGTGGAAGTATTAGCTTGCATGCAAAATTGGCTACGATCAACTCCAAGTGAGGAAAATTCTTATTTGGAAGACATGGAGTATTACGACACTTTGGATGAAGGTACATCAAAATTCAAATATTTATATAAGTAAATTACTTAGATGTAGCTAGTTATTTTGGTTATTTGTAACTAACGTAATTCTTTTTTGCTTTGTGCTTTGTAGAGCTTTCAAAGTCAAGTACCTCAAAGGAAGATTTGTCAAGCAAAGAGAAACGATTAGTAATTTGGTATGTTATCAAGTTTGGCATCATTAAATGAATTTAAAGATTGAAGTTTTAGTTAGAAGCTTAAAAATTGATTAATATGAGATTTAATTGAGAATGTTGTCGACAAATACAAAGTAGTAACTTTTAATTTATTTGTTTAGCCCTTTAGTTATAATAATGATATTACTTAGGTAAAGAATGTCCTTCTTTTTTTAGGTGTTACATACTACTTTGAGCTTCTAATTATTAACATTATTAAAATGTGATTCTCAATTTCTCATAAAGTGATATGACTTTTGTATAAGTTGATATAATTTTTAGACTTTTGAATTTTGGATATCTCAAGTTTATTTTGTAAGTGGAATTATGGAGCTTTAGGATTTGGATGAGATCATGATCCATGAGATAACAACATTTGAAAGTTAACTAGAATTTTTTAGCTTGTTATTATTTATATGCTTATATTTGTAATTTGTAAACTCTGTAGTTTTGCTTTGATGACTTATATGTTTTTGTAGGGCATGACTTGTGGACTCGTGGTGTTGTTGTTGTTTTTGTTTGGCATGGTTTCTTTTGTTTGTTTGGTTCGTGTTTGGTAGTATTTTTAGTTTCTTGGTAACTTGGTATGCTTAGTGGCTAATGGCTAGAAGCCTAGAATAGAATGGTTGGTTGGTAAAATTGGTATGCCTTTTTGGCTGTTTTTGTTAGCTTACTTGGCAATTTGGCATTGCTATTTGCTATAATTTCATTAGTTTGTTAGGTAATAAATACGAATTTTATTGCTTGCACAATTAACATAAAGATAGTTTTGAAGTTGTAATACTATTTTTACAAAAGTATCCTTAAATCTGCATTTGTGTTTAAAAAAAAAGACTCGAAACTGACCCGACCCGAGTCGGGCCGGTTCAGCTAGGGTTTATTAGCCGAACCGATTCTGTTTGGGGTGGAGTTTGCCAAACCAATTGACACCGGTTCGGTGTCGTGATGGGTCCAAAACTAAACCAATTCGAACTGTGTCAACTCCTACACATAGTGGGCAGGGGAGTAGGAGTGTTTTGAAATGTCACTGAAGTTCAATTTGTTTTTCAAGAATTACTGAACAATTAAAAGTAATATTCATAGTGAAAATAGATTCTGCTAAAAAAATACTGATCTAGTTAGTAAAAATTTTACGTGACACGTAAGCACTGTTAACTTTGTCCTAGAGGAAAAATTATGAATGATTTAAAGGGTGTTATGGAACCATTTTAAAATTTTTTACCTCTTTTATCCATTATTTCTTTACCCTAAATCAATAGCATCTACATATCTTATCACATCCACAAATTTCCACAACTCAACTCCACTCATTCTCTCTCCTCTTTTACATTAAAATCCATTAAAAACCTTTATAAATTATTCCATATCACCCTTTTAGCCTACTCATTTTTATAAATTTTTACATATTCTTTTTTAAATTTGAATTTAGTCAAACTAACAGCCACATATCTTGTTTGACATACATGTACTACATAAATCTTCACTATTTAGTTTCACTCATTCTCTCTCATGTTACACATCAAAATCTATAAAAATCCATTTTAATTTATACACTAACAAGTGCTATGTTCTATGAGTATGCCACTCGATCATTCGATTAACTACTACTATTGGCTTCATGTTGAGTTAATAATGTCAATTGGTTAGAAAATTGCATCAATTATCACTAATCAACTTGAAAAACAATTAGAGTCGGCCAATTAGGGACGTCCTTGACACTAGGCGATCGTTTAGGATCCCAACTTAAACATTTTTTTAAATATAAAAAAGATCCCCAAATTAGCATAAAATTATTGCCAAAACTTTGATCAACTGGCCACGGTATCGCCGCAAAATTTTCAAAATTGTTAGAGCTTCCTCTCACCGTGCTGATTTTAGATCTAGCCCCAAATTTTAAAACGGATATAGGATTGAACCCATAAATGGCATCGATGGCGTCGTAACGACGGTGCCATCAATGGTGCTTGAAAAGTCCTCATGGTCATAGATATGAAGTTTTCTCGATTCCAGGAGTAAGAGATGCGATGCATGTGGTCTGCACGATAATCAGGCAGCAAACTCAATTCCACTTTATTTTGACAGATTTCTCCCATAGTTGTTTGTCTATTGGCATATAAATAATAAATACTAAGGTTTTAAAAAATCCATTTATTCTGGCGAAAGGAAAAAAAAATCCCTTAAGGATGAGAAAAGGATCACAAATACAAAGATGAGAATCAATGACTTACACAAATATTCAAATTTAACTTCTTTATATTTTCCATTTATTTTATATATATCTTTTATTTTTCAGAAAAAAGTTAGAAGACATTTTAATTAAAATTCATGGTATCAAATTTTAGGCAATAAGTTAACGTGAGCGAATGACAACATAATCGCTTTAAAGTAAAGAAAATTAGGAAAAGATCACTTCTTAGGTAATAGCTTCACCACCTATCTCTATTGTTAGTGAACTCATGAACCCAGGGACGGATCCAGCATTCAAATGCAGCTAGAGCGAACTTTGACCATTGACCATTGACGATCAACAGCCGTTGATGGTTGACCGTTCATCGTTAGCGATAATATTTAATTGAACAATGTTATAAAAAAATACATCAGAATATAGAGAAATCATATTATATTAGAATATAGACTAATACAACTCCAAATAATAAGAAATCCATATAATTTTAATTTATAATAACCACAATTGTATTCTATGTGATCTCGTTTCCTAAAAGGCTGCAATCTCAATACTAAAAAAAGTAAACTAAAGTAATAGTAATTTAAGCCAATAAAGTAAACTCTAAATTAAAAATTAACCCACAAATAATCAAAGATTTTTTGTTCTGTTTTAATAGTAACACTAAATTAATTAAATTAACTAAATCCTATACAAAAATTCGTCAACAAACAGCCACAATTATTTATTCAATTCTAATACTACACTAAACTAAACTAATTAAACTAAACCAATAAACCCAAAATAATTTTTTAAAAAAATGAAGTGGCAAACTAAAAAGTCACAAAAAAATAGTCACAAAATAACACAAATTCAAAGTTAAATCTAACGTATATCTATCTCGATTAAATTAGAAAATTTGGGCAAAAATGTCTGCACGTCTTACTTTAGGTATTGGGTTGAGACATTGGGTCATGGGTGTCATTGGGTTTATGAATGTTGAGTTTATCTAAGTGATTATTGGGTTCCAATATTTTTAAATGGAACAAGCCCAAAAAAGCCCCAGATCTGGAAACAAAACAAGCCCTAAACTTGGTCTTCTTCTTCCTGCCTCCTGCGTAAGCTCTGCAACTGCAAATTTGGGATTGTGACAACCCCTTGTTGATCCTCCACTTCTGTTGGCCGGTGATCACTGTCCTCTGGATGATTTTTGGATGATCCAGCACGAGCAGCCATGCTTCTTGGACGGTTGTTGGATTCTCTGGTGGCAGCCGACGAACGATTAACCCAATGGTCCCGACGAATCCAGCACGAGCGGCCACTTCGGCTCGCCATATGCTAGATCCGTCCCGTAGACAGAGGCAGTCCTGCAATGAGGCAGATGAGGCGGTCGCCTTAGACCCCGATCTTCGGGGAGTCCATTTTAACCGTTATACTTGATGCCTAATTGTGTATTATATATATATATATATATATATATATATATATTAAATTGAAGGGTCCAATTTTGAATTCAACTAAATTTTAAGGTCCAATTTTAAGAGTAACAAGAAAATAATTCAAGTATTCAATCCAAATTTTTAAGCCTATTTTTTATTTGACAAATTTAGGCTCAATTTTTAGCAATATCTATTCAAATATTTAGGTACTTTTTAAGTTTAATAAAAGAACAAATAGGAGAAAAAAAGGGGGAACAATTGCAAACCCAAAAAAAGAAAAAAGAAGAGAGAACAGCGACTCGCCGACTCTGCACTCGGGTCTCGGCGTTGGTACTCTAACTAAGTTTGTTATATTCTATGTTAGCTTATTATTGTGCATTTGACTAATTTTTATATTATAAAAAGAGGAGTGCCACTTAGGTACATTGCCATGTTGGCACTCTTTAGTTAAATTTTTTTAAATATTATTTAGAAAAAAAATTAAATGACATTTAATAATTTTATTTTTTTATTTAATTTATTTTTATTTCCATATTTACTATTTTTTATCTATTCCCAAGTTGACGCTCATTTATTATAAATATTAAAAAAACCCCGATTTGCAAACAAACATTAAATGTACATTTAATAATTTTATTTTCTTATTTAATTTATTTTGTTTTCCTTATTTAGTGTGTGTGTGTATATATATATATATATATATATATATATATATATTAATTTTTGAACTATGTATATAGTTGAAATGAACTAAATGTATGAATTACTAAAAATCATGCTATTAATAAAAACTGAAGTGCCAACTAGATACTGTACCAAGTTGGCACGCATTTATTTAAAATTTTAAAAAAATTATATTTTAGAAACAAAAATTAAATATGCATTTTATTATTTTATTATCCTTATTTAGTATATTTTTATTTGCTTATTTAGTATTTTTTCCTTATTTTATTTTTTATATATTTTTTTAATTTTTTATATAAATTTTAATTTTTGAATTATGTACATTACTGAAAATGAACAAAATGCAAGGATTAATGAAAATGTGATATGACGTCAATATTACAAATTATAATTACAATTGAATTATTTCTAAAAATGAGACCTAAGATTTTTCATATAAATTTTAATTTTTGAATTTTATATGTGTGTGTGTGTGTATATATCTCTTCTTATTAAAAGAAGTTGAATTGTCAACTTAGTATAGCGCGACGTTGGAACGATTTTCTATTTTAGAAAAATATTTGTATTTATTTATTTAAAAAATTAAATAAAAAAATTTTTTAATTCATTTTTCCATATTAAAATGATAGTTTTAGATAGTCTTTACACGTAATATGCATTGTGAGTTCAATAATCGAAAAATAAGTTTTGACTTCAATTGGTGTTTCTATTTTAGACCTTAAACTTTCTAAACATATTATTTTATATTTACTTTATAATTTTTTCACATATTCAGTTTAGATAATATCTCCTATTTCAATGTCAATTCCATATGCATGTTATTGATGTCGAAATCAGTAAGGACTAATTTACTATTAACTGAGGTGAGTGTTAGGACCTAGCTAGTAGTAACTGAAGAAGTGAGGAAAGTAAATATGTATATAGGTCCGAGCTCGAGCTAGTCCCAGATTACAGAGGATTTTCTTCCTGTAAATGGTCACTATGTGTTCTATTTATAGTGCAAGAAAGAGGTAGGCGGCGGTAGGTCATTATGAGGCGGCTGTACCGGTGCCAGAGTAGGGATGATGATTGCACCTGCTGTACCTGCAAGCCGTCTTGCATTTAAGGCGTTGACCTCGGAATTTGGGCGTAGCCGTCACAGCATTAATGGCGAAAAGATGCTCTCTCGGTTGCAGGTGGTGTCAGGGTGTCAGGTGACACGTGGGTTGTCCTTGTTGTCGGCTACTGTGGCGAGCGGGACTGGTCACACACCATGGCTGAGCTGACCTCGGATCATCTGTCAGAAACTTCAACGGTGGGACAACCCTGTATGGTTTGGCCGACCTGGGCCCCTGGCCGAGTTAGACAGGCCATCCGAGCTGAACTGGGACCCAATACCTATTCTCTAGTGGGGTGAATTCCAGGGTCAATCCGAACTGGGACACTAGACACGTCATGAGCCGACCTGGTGCCCCTACACGTCAACAGGGGGTTCATATTGTGCGGAGGACCTGGGCTGAGTCTGTGCCACGTCACCAGGGTACCAACAATTGTCCCCAGCGTGAATGCCGACCTAGGTCGGGGTTGACGCTTCACCGGCCTGGGCTGGCACGCGCGTGGCACGTGGGCATAAATCTGGAACACGTGTCGGCTGACCGTTGGGGGAGGTCACGTCTTTTCAACTTCCACCGCTTGTGCCTATATATACCCCGTTCATTTCTCCGATTTCCACTTTCCCGCGCTAGCCTTCAGTTCGATACCGACCTAATCCTCGGGTAGATTCCGAACTAGAAACTTTAATTTCCAAAATGTCGTCAAACTCAAAGGAAGCGTACGACTACGACATGGGGAACAAATCTCCTGGACCCTCCCCCTCTCCGCACAGAGAAAACTCCCCGAGCGTCGAGGAAGTCCTGGAAGCCGTGCCACTGCAAATTGTCAGGGCTACGGTGGAGTTCGCCGAGCTTGCGCCCGAGGTGGGCACCTCCTTCCCGTCAAAGCCGATCTCCCCCCAGCCAACCTTCCTCAGGAGGAGGAAGAAGAAGTCGGCCAGTCGTGACTTGACGAAGCCGTGGGGCTGCTCCCAGTTCCCATCGGCTGTGACTGAGGAAATGCTGAGCTCGTGGCATTTCCAGTATCAGGTTTTACCTCGGGTGAGGTTCGTAGTACCCGAGGCCAACGAGCGGGCTGACCTCCCACCAGCAGGGCGGGTGGCTGTGAACCACGCCATGCTGGAGTCCGGGCTAAGACTGCCGTTCCCCAGGGCGGTGAAGCAGTTCCTGAGTGCGTGGGGGGTGGCGCCTACTCAGCTTACCCCCAATACGTGGAAGACCGTCCTGGGGATGCTAGTGTTGTGGCATCGGGCCGGACTCAGCGGGTTGACGGTGTGGGAGTTCAACCACCTGTACACCTTCAAGTCAGACGGGCAGCACTCGGGCTGGTATTACTGCTCAATCCGGCCGAACTCGGGGGGTACCTTCGTCACTGGGCTTCCGAACTCAGTCAAGAGTTGGAAGCAGGACTGGTTCTGGGTGAACGGGTGCCTAGTCAGCCCGGACGATAGGGAGGGAGAGGTCGCGATCCCCGTGAACTATCACGACCTCGGTAAGCATCCTTCCGACCTCGATGTTATATTATTTCGAACTGAACCAACTCGTTTTTTTCTTTGCAGACTCCAAGGAGGCCAGACCGCTAGAAGGCTGGACTGAGCGTGCTGCCATCGCAAGGTCGATCTCGGATCATGACTGGCGCTCCCTTCTGACCGAGGAGAACTTGTCCAACTCCCGGCTCTCGCGAGCTCGTCCTCAACGATCTTCTTCTACCTCAGGTAATCGTTCGAACTTCCCTACACCATTACTTGCGACCTCGCCTACATTTTATGTTAACTGACCGTTTCGAACTCGCAGCTCAATCCTCCTCTCAACCAATCATGCGAGGCCGTCAGACTTCCCAGCCCGCAGCGAAGAGAGCTCGCATTGAGGCCTCGCCAACCTCAAAGCCAACTGACACCCGGCTGCGGGCTCAGCCAGTGCCTCTGGCCTTCCTCCCAAGCACGGGGTCGGGAAGGGCCTCATGACTGGCCCCAAGGCGCCCCAGGCCGGCTGGACGGACGTCGGCGTTCCCCCCATCGACATGCCCTACCTGGGCACCACACCGAGGAACGAGGAGGTGTTCGCGGGGTCCAAGGGGACAGCTCCGAAAGTGTTGAGGGCCTTGTTTTACTCTTGTTCTCTTCTTTTTTTTTTTTTTTTTGTAATGTATTGGACACGGCCCAGTTCGGATGTTCCAAGCTGGGTCCTCTTTGTAACTTTCCGCTCATCTTGAATGGAATTCTCAGTTAAGTTCTTCCCTTGTTTCAATTGTAATTTTATACAACCGTACTCGAAGCGGGCTCACCTCACTAGGTCGTCCCCGCGCTGGGGTCATAGGAAAAACTTACACTCAATAATTTTACAAGTATTTGGTCCTGCCCTTGTGGATTTGTACCCAGACCGTACCTCGCAGGTCGGCTAGGTTAGGAGGTGGGTCCACCATAGTGGACCTAGTGTCCGATCTGAAGAGATGGGTATTTCAATTTTATTTTGCTTGGATGCCACCTTGGTGGATTTGTCCCCAGGCCGTTCCACTTAGGTCGGCCATGTCAGGAAGTGGGTCCGCCGTGGCGGACCTAGGACGTTTCAATTTTATTTTGTCTGGATGCCACCTTGGTGGATCTGTCCCCAGGCCGGACCACTTAGGTCGGCCATGTCAGGGGGTGTGTTCGCCATGGTGGACCTAGGTCGTTTTTCTTTTATTTTGTTTGGATGCCACCTTGGTGGATCTGTCTCCACTCCCCAGGCCGGACCACTTAGGTCGGCCATTTCAGGGGTTGGGTCCGCCGTGGCGGACCTAGGCATGGTAGTTAAGTATTGAACACCGAATTCAAACAACAGTTCAAAAACTTCCATTTATTACTGGAGTAGAGATATTACAACTGATTTTCAACATTTACAACTTTATAGCTACTGGAAATATTTCTCCAAGTGCTCAACGTTCCAGGGGTGGGGGAGCTCAACTCCTTCGGCCGTCCCGAGGCAGTAAGAGCCATTGCAGAGGGCTCTGAGGACTACGAAGGGTCCCTCCCACTTCTCGGCTAGGGCTCCTGCGGCTTGATCTCAGGTAGCAAGGAAGACCTTTCTGAGTACCAGGTCTCCGACCTGGAAGCTTCGCTTCTTGACTTTCTGGTTGAAGTACCGAGCACTGCGGCGCTTGTATAGCTCAATGCGCAGGTCGGCGTCAATTCGTTTCTCTTCCAGCAAGTCGACTTCGAGCATAAGTTCCTAGTCATTTGTGTGTTCAGAGAAGTACCGAGTTCGGAAGGAGGGTAACTTGACCTCAGCCGGTATAATAGCATCCACGCCATATACAAGTGCGATGGGGGTCTCTCCCGTGCTGCTCCTACATGTTGTTCGGTAGGCCCATAGGACGACGGGGAGGTCGTCTGCCCACCCTCCTTTCAGGTCCTCCAGTCGGGTCTTGAGTGTGCGTTTGATGATCTTGTTTACGGCTTCCACCTGACCGTTGGACTGGGGGTGGTTCGGCGTAGAGTAGTGTTTCTTGATTCCCAGGTCCTCGCAGAAGGACCTAAACCGACGGTTGTCAAATTGCCGCCCATTGTCTGTTACGATGGACTCGGGTATCCCAAATCTGCATATGATTGCCCTCCAGATGAAGTCGGTCATTTTCTGTTCCGTGATCCGAGCCAGGGCCTCAGCCTCCGCCCATTTGGTGAAGTAGTCCACGGCCACTATCGCATATTTCACTCCTCCATGACCAGTTGGTATAGGTCTTATGAGGTCAATTCCCCATTTGCAAAAGGGCCATGGGCTGAGCACATGAGTTAGTTCAGCTGGAGGGCCGGCCGACCTGGGCATGGCGGCTGGCACTTGTCGCAGCGCTGACGAGGTGATGAAATCTTTCTTGAGGTTGGCAAGAAGTAACCTTGCCTTAGGACTTTGTGTGCCAGGGCCTGACCACCAGAGTGGTTTCCACACGTTCCGGAGTGGACCTCGTCGAGTAAAAAGGCCACTTCTCTCTCAGTCAAGCATTGTAACAGAGGGCCTGAGAAGCTGCGTTTATAGAGCGTGCTGTCGATGATAGTGTAGCGAGCGGCCCTAATCCGCAACTTGCTGGCCAGTCTGGGGTCCTCCGGGGTCCTACTATCCTTTAAAAAGGAGAGAATTTCATCCATCCATGAAGGGGGGCCAAGGTCTACGGCCGCCACATGGGAGGGCTGGGCTATGGCCGATCCCATCAGCCGGTTGATCGGTACAAACTCCAGCTCCTCGATCCCTTCACTGGTAGCGAGGCGTGCCAAGGCATCAGCCAGGTTGTTCTGAGTCCGGGGGATCTGTCGGAGGATGACCTCCTCGAAATTCTTTATTTTGGTGGTAGCAAGGTCGGCATCGCTGGTCATCCGCTCGTCCTTAGCAAGGTAGGTACCATTGAGTTGGTTAACGACAAGCTGGGAGTCACTTCGGACTTGGAGGTGGGAGAGACCCATCACACGGGCGTACCTAAGGCCTGCGATCAGGGCCTCATATTCAGCTTTGTTGTTGGAGGCCGGAAACGAGAACCACAGGGACTGGCAGAAAGATTCCAAGGAGAGGCTCAGAAGCACGAGCCCAGCTCCGGAGTGTACGTCTGTCGAGGAGCCGTGTACATAGAGCGTCCAGGGCTCAACTTTGGTACTGGGACTCGACAATGGGGGACTGAACTCGGCTATGAAATCTGTCAGGGCCTGACCCTTGATTGCGAGCCGAGGTCGGTAGGAGATATCAAACTGTCCGAGCTCCACTGCCCATTTGACTAGCCAACCTGATGAGTCCGGCTTCTGGAGCACCTGCCGCAGGGGATAATTAGTCACCACCTCGATGGGGTTCTCGAGAAGTAAGGTCGAAGCTTTCTGGAACTGGTGACGAGCGCGAGGGCTAACTTCTCCATCGGCGTGTAATGCTTCTGTGGGTCAATGAAGGACTGACTCGTGTAATAGACCGGGTACTGGATGTCCCCCTCAACACGAGTAAGGACTAAACTCTCGGCATGTTCAGAGACGGCGAGGTAGATGGAGAGGACATCTTCTGCCTTGGGCTTCAACAGGAGAGGGTGTTGGGCCAGGTGTCTCTTGAGCTCCTCGAAAGCTTCCTGGCACTCGGGGGTCCATCCGAAGTCCTTCCCTTTCTTCAGGACCTCGAGAAAAGGGGGGGCACCTGTCCATGGCCTTGGACACAAATCGGTTCAGGGCCGCTATCCGGCCGGTAAGACTCTGGACCTCTTTAACCCTGGTGGGAGGTCTCAGGTCCAGCACGGCCCTAATCTTCTCGGGGTTTGCCTCAATGGCTCTCGAGCTCACCACGTAGCCGAGGAATTTTCCGGACTCAATCCCGAAGGCGCATTTTGCCGGGTTCAGCTTCATTTGATACTCCCCTCAGGACCTGGAACATGCGACCCAGGTGCTGGATGTGGTCAGCGGCCCTCACACTCTTCACCAGCATGTCGTCGACATACACTTCCATGATAATCCCGATCTGGGAGGCGAACATCTTGTTGATCAGGCGCTGGTAGGTTGCCTCAGCATTCTTCAATTCGAAGGGCATGACCTGGTAACAGTAGAGGCCTCGATCAGTTATGAAAGCTGTGTGCTCTTGATCTGGGGGGTACATTGGCATCTGGTTGTAGCCTGAGTAGGTGTCCATCATACTGAGGAGCTCATGCCCTGCGTGGCGTCTACCATCTGATCTATCTGGGGTAGGGGAATGAGTCCTTCGGGCTGGCCTTGTTAGGGTCGGTGAAATCTATGCAGACTCCCCAGCTACCGTTGTTCTTCTTAACGAGGACTGGGTTCGCCACCCAGGTGGGGTACTTGGCTTCCCTGATGAACTCAATTTGAAGTAACTTATCCACCTCCTTTGCCAGGGCCTCATAGCGCTCCTAGTTCAGCGGACGCCGTCGCTGTTGCCGAGGTCTTACCGCGGGGTCGATATTCAGCCGGTGACAAGCCACGGATGCAGGTATGCCGACCATGTGCGAGGGCTCCCAAGCGAAGATGTCGGAATTACCACGGAGGAACTCGACCAAGACGGAGCGCGTGGGCTCAGCTAGTCCGTCCTCGATCCTTAGGACCCTTTCC
The DNA here is from genome assembly GCA_018223645.1 of Jasminum sambac. Lineage (NCBI taxonomy): Eukaryota > Viridiplantae > Streptophyta > Magnoliopsida > Lamiales > Oleaceae > Jasminum > Jasminum sambac. The sequence goes on along the minus strand of CP073644.1, from coordinate 8,404,525 downwards.
GGGTGCTCGGCGTAGACCTCGACGGCATCCAGCTCTTCCATTGGTTGTGCACTTCGGCTCTCAGGTCGGCTACGAAGGTCGTCGAGCTCGGCCATGGCGATGGTCAACCCCCCGGGCCGTTCACGGACAGCTGGTTGAGTGACGTCGCACCAGCGGGCTGCGGACTGGTCTCCCCGGACTATCGCTACCTTCGCTGGCGTGGGGAACTTCATGGCGTAGTGATAAATGGAGGTCGTGGCCCTGAGCTCGTACAGGAGAGGCCGACCTAGGAAGGCATTATAATTGCCTGGGAGGTCTACCACGATGAAGGTGGCCATGACGGCCCGTACGCATGGCTTTTCCCCTAGCTCCACCAACATCGATATTTGCCAGACTGGCTCAGCAGCATGATCATTTACTCCAACCACAGGGCCAAGGGGGCACGAGCTCAGGTGTCGCTCGTCGAGACCTATGTGGATTAAGGTCCGGAGGTATAGCAAGTTGACCCCGCTCCCATTGTCAATAAGTGTCCGGTGTACATGTGTACTGTTGAGGACCATACTGATGACAAGGGCGTCCTGGTGAGGGTGGCGGGCGTGGGCTGCGTCGGCCTCCGTAAAGGTGATCCCTTCCTGAGGTTCGGACGGGGTGGAGCTAGTTTTGGTCCTCTGCGCGGAGTACTGGTAGTCAGTACAGGCCTCTCTCACCAGCCTTTTGCGCTGGTTCCGCGACCCGATGAAGTGTTGGTTACCCATGACTAACGTGTGGACCTTGTTCCGTGGCCCCGTAGGCGGTTGAGGCCGGTGGGAAGCCCCCGGGTGAGTTCGACCGTGGTCGGGTAGTGGGGCGACGAACTCGCGCAACTGTCCTCGCCGGATTAGGATTTCAACTTCGTTCTTCAGGTCCCGACAGTCATCGGTGTCATGTCTGGCTGACCTGTGGTAACGGCAGTACCTCTTCTGGTTCTGGCTCGAAGATGGGGTCCTCATCGGGGTCGGGGGTGGTAGGACCCCCCGATCCTTCACGTGCATCAGTACGCCCTCCAGGCTGGTGTTGAGAACGTGGAAGGTCTGGAACCTCTGGGGAGGTGGTCGAGCGGCCTCTTGCCCGCGCTGCGGCTGGTGCTGAGCGCGTGGCGCCTGGGTCGAGCTGGTGTCCTTCTCCTTGCCTTTCTCGGGTCGGGGGTCCTGAGGCTTCGGCTCGGGGTCTCCGACCACCTCCTCAGCCCCGATATGGCACTCAGCTCGACTGAGGAACTCATGGTATGTCTCTGGACTGTTCTCATGGACCGACCACCAGAATCGGGACCTGTACCTGAGGCCGGCCAAGGCTGCCACCAGGGCCGTTTCGTCTGACACGCTGCCAATCTCTATGTATCGGTTATTGAACCGCTCTACGTAGCTCTTCAGGGGGCTCATCCCTCCCCTGCTTGACGTCCACTAGCCTCTGCTTTGGGGTCGACCTCAGCCGAGACCCCATAAAAGCTACTTGGAACCGGGCCGCGAGGTCGCCCCACGTCTTTACTGAATGTGGCGGGAGCTTCTTAAACTACTTCATTGCCTTTTCCCCTAGTGTCAGCGGGAAGGCCTTGTACATGAGCTCGTCACTCACCCCCTGTAACTTCATGAAGGCGGTGTACCTATCGACGTGGCCCGTCGGATCACCGACTCCGTCGTAGTTCCCTTGTTGAGGTAGTTTCAATTTGGCAGGCATGGGCTCGGCCTGGATCTTCAGGCTCAGCGGGGAGGCCTTCCCCACCCGGGTTGAGGGGCTGGGGGCTGCCTCCCTCGCTTCTAGCTCGGCCACCCTCTTCCGCAGGAGCTTGAGCTCGGACTGCGAGGGTGGGTCGTTCGCATTTTCGCCCTGCCCCTCGGGCTGCCGCTTACGGTCGTGATGGGGGCCGAGCCGGTCGAAGACGCTATGAGTTCTTCCGGACGACCTGGCTTCCGAAAGGGTTGGGGTCTCCAGCGGCACTGTGGTCCATGTTGGGGTGGGGGAGCGACTGAAGCGCAAGCGATGCCGGGTGCGGCGCCGAGATGAGCGTCCTTTCCTAGGTGATATGACGCTGGACTCAGCGGCGCGCTCGTGGGGGTCGCGTTGGAGCGTGGTAACGGCCTGGGTGAGGTCATCCAGTCGCTTCAGAATTTGCGCCGGGGTGACATCCTTGGCGGAGTGCTGCCCTGCACCTGAGGGCGGTTCTCGGAGGACGTACTCCGTGCTGGGATCGAAAGTACTCCCGTCCGTAGAGGCGTAGGACATGCGATTGCGGCTCATGTCTCGCGTAAGGAATACTCCGTGGTAGAGCTGGGACTTGTTGCTGGGATACAAAGGGGGAGGCCCTCCTTCTAGCGCCAATTGTTGATGTCGAAATCAGTAAGGACTAATTAATTATCAACTGAGGTGAGTGTTAGGACCTAACTAGCAGTAACTGAAGAAGTGAGGAAAGTAAATACGTATTTAGGTCCGAGCTCGACCTAGTCCCAGATTACAGAGGATTTTCTTCCTGTAAATGGTCACTAAGTGTTCTATTTATAGTGCAAGAAAGAGGTAGGCGGCGGTAGGTCATCATGAGGCGGCTGTACCGGTGCCAGAGTAGGGATGATGATTGCACATGCTGTACCTGCAAGCCCTCTTGCATTTAAGGCGTTGACCTCGGAATTTGGGTGTAGCCGTCACTGCATTAATGGCAAAAAGATGCTCTGTCGGTTGCAGGTGGTGTCAGGGTGTCAGGGTGTCAGGTGACACGTGGGTTGTCCTTGTTGTCGGCTACTGTGGCGAGCGGGACTGGTCACACACCATGGCCGAGCTGACCTCGGATCATCTGTCAGAAACTGCAATGGTGGGACAACCCTGTATGGTTTGGCCGACCTGGGCCCCTGGCCGAGTTAGATAGGTCATCCGAGCTGAACTGGGACCCAATACCTATTCTCCAGTGGGGTGAATTCCAGGGTCAATCCGAACTGGGACACTAGACACGTCATGAGCCGACCTGGTGCCCCTACACATCAGCAGGGGGTTCATATTGCGCGGAGGACCTGGACTGAGTCTATGCCATGTCACCAGGGTGCCAACACATGTAGTCTTTAAAAAAGTTTTTCAAATTTAAAATTATTTTCGGTTTGTAAAGTTTTAATTTCAGCATCCATACCAAATTTAAATGTTATGAAAATTCTTATTTCTCTTTTGGATTTATCATATAACAAATTTTTTTTACGAAGTTTATCAAAATTATATTTACGGATCCCATGCATCGCAGGGAGTAGTACTAGGTTTTATTATGACCTTGGTTGAGTCTAGTGTATTGATATTATATTAGCTTTACGGAAAGAAAATAAATAAATAGAAAGACCCATTTTTAAATGTTCGCCTCAGGCCTAGCAAACTATAGGACCACCGCTGCCCGTAGAACACTAAATTCCGTCATTTTCTAGACGACAAAAAAGTAGCATTTTTCATTTATTAAAACTGCAACTCTTTCTCTATTCAATAAATAAAAAATAAAATAAAAACTGCAACACTCTCTAAGCTTTCCAAGAATCCTTAATGCTCAGAAGAATGCTCTTTACTTGAAGATCCAATAGGCCTTACATCCAAATTCTTCGATTTGCCTCCACTTATAGTCAATGTAGGAAAACATACATCATGATATGATTCATACAGTGGTGCGTAAAATCTACTGCACTCTGTTAATGCTATCTTGTATGTGAATTTTGATTCATGTTCTTTATTTATCACTTCAGGATTGTTTTGCGACAAACATGCCATTAATATGGCAATCGAGTTCATTTACAAATGATCCATAAACGTCATTGTAGATCACTATCCAACTTTTTTGGCGGTTTTACTCGCCAAAAATGAGTTAAAATAAGTATCACAATGAGTACGGGTAGTAATAAATGGAACATCTATTGCATTTACATATTAAACGCTATTGCGGACATCGTACTCATGAACCGTGATTTCTACCAGGTGTGGAACTTATCCTGTTAAGGTTGCTGGACATCATTCTTGTTACAACGTAAAAATACATCTACTTAGAAAATATAATTCTTTCTCATCAAGGACTCATATGCGGTGCAACGAAAACCAGTAGGCTGCATTATTATATCTCCAATTTTGGCTTCATTGTGGAAAGGTAGATTAACAACCACTGAAAATAAATATTACCTAAAATATATATCCGTTAGCATGACTGAGTTTTGAATGTGGACTTCAAGTGGGATCCATCACATACACGGAGAAAGCACGAGCTAGTGCACCAAACAATATAAACAAAATGCATAAATCTTTCATTGTTCCACAAGGATGGTGACTGTTGAAACGCCAAAGTCACCGCCACAAGATCAAAATAGCGGTTGCTAAAGATGGATTGGTTGAAACCGCGTAACCCCACTTTGTGGAGGTTGGTCATCATCCATTGCCCACCGTACACGTCCCTTACTTTGAGCCCTTCCACTATCAGGAAACACATGCCATTAATTCAATCCATTGTAGACACCATAATGTTACCTTCTCCGAGCAACGGATCAAATTTGTTATAGAGGTATGCCTTATATGTGAAAATTTTAAGATAAATAATAGAAACGTTCAGTTTTGTTCTGGTACCGAGTAGGGTACCAACATGGAAACATGCTAGCATAAATGCTCCACGCCAAACCTAAAAAATAAAACGAAAAAATAAAAAATAAAAAAATAAAAGGCTAATCAAATGTAACAAAAAAAATTTAAAAACAAATACAATTTAAACTAAGGGAAATGCCCAATAACTACACATTTTCTAAAAAAATTGCCCAATTAATCATAACATCTTTTTTTTTTTTACCACTAATTCTATTTTTTCGTAATAAGACATAAACACCCCATTCACCCAATTTAATTAACCACTATGTTACTGGGTAAACCCAAAACTCAAATACATACAAGAGCTCCTCTATCTCTTAAATTGCAAAATAGGTTCTCCAACTTTCAAATTTTGTGCTTTAGTCCTCAACTTTTAAACTTTCTTTAAAAAATACCCCGAAATATTTGCACACAAGATCCTCCATTTTTCTGTTTGTTTCATTTTGATCCTCAAACTTTTTAATTTTTGACACTTTTAGTTCTTTTTGCTCATCTTTTTTCTTGTTTTCTTCTACATTTAAGAAATTCACCTACAAATACTATATTTAAGATAACATAAATAAATAAATTTGTCATATCTTCCATCGTACGCACATTCAACTTCTTCATTCCCTTGTCTCCGACTTCCTCTCTCTACGCACCGTAAGAAAAATATTGCCTACTCCCAATAATTTTATTACCTACCCAAATAATAATATGACATACCCCAACTAACATTCAACTCTCACTTCCCCACCCACAACTTTCTCTCTAGATTATCACCACACCATGACCCCACCACCACCAACATTTTCAGACCACCAACACAACCATAATTATAAACCACCATCAACATTCTCCCACCACCACCACCACCACCACCATTCTTCCTTCACCGCCACCACCATCACCATTCTCCCACCACCGCCACCACTCAACCGCCACCATTCCACCACATCATCATTCCTACACCACTACCACTATTCCCCTACCACCACCATTATGACCATCACTATTTCACCATCCCACCGCCATTCCACCACCACTATTACCATCATTACTTACTATGATAACACTTTTATCTACTTCAATAATACCATTATCGATATTATTATATGTCATGATAATCATATTACTTTCCCTAGTGACAATGTTACCAGCCAAACCACCACCACCAACGCAATCATTTTTTACCCTCGATAATACTATTACCAGCCAGAGTAATAGTATTATCAATATTATTACATGCTTTAAGAATCATATTAGCTTCTTTGGTAACAGTGTTGCCTATCAACCACCACCACCACTACCCCAATAATACAAATACATGTCCTCGATAATATCATTACCTATCATAATAATAATATTACATACCAGATAATGTTATTACCGGTTGTGGTAATCTAAATAAAGAAAGCGAATAGAGAGAAAGTTGGGGGTCAGGGAACCGACAAGTTGAATATTTGTCAAGATTACCTAAGGTGGTAATTTAAAGCGAGAGTGAGAAACGAGGAAAGCAAGAAATTGAGGAAAGCAAGAAATTGAACATTTTTCAACATTACCTAGGATGGTAATCTGGAGAGAGAAAATTGAAAGACCAATAAAACAAGAAGTTATATATTTGTTAAGATTACCGAGGTAGGTAATGTGTATTACTTGGTGCAGTAATCCATATTACTTGGGAAAGTAATATTTATACGGCTATTGATGTTTATAAGTTGCTACCAAGAGTATTAAATGAAATATAAATTTATCTTTATGCTTGAAATATTTTTTTATCATGATGACAAATTTATTTCTTTATGTTATCTTAAATATTGTCTTTGTAAGTAAATCTCATAAATATAGAAGAAAATAAGGAAAATATAAACAAAAATAACTAAAAGTATCAAAAATCCAAAAATTTAAAGATCGAAATGAAACAATCCAAAAGATAAAAACCTTAGGTACAAATATTTTGGAATATTTTTGAAAGAAAATTAAAAAATTAAAAAATTTAAGGACTAAAATATAAAATTTGAAAGTCGGAAAACCTCCTGTACAATTTAAAAGATAAGGGGAAAATAGAAGTGTAGAAAAAAAGATGAAAACCAAAATATCCATAAACGTCTAAAAAGAATAATTGATATAATCACTTTTTATAAGTTATAATTATTGGTTAAAAAATAAAATATTTTTATTTAATGGGCAAAAACAGACTTTAACCTATAATTATTGAATATTTTCTCTTAACACTAATAATGATGAATGAGGGAGAGTTCTCGAGATTTGAAAGTGAAGCCAAAATTAGTTTTTTTCTTTTTTTTTTTAATATACTTTTCTAATCACATTTTACTGGCCTTCTGCACCGGTGTGATCAACCATTAATTTTTATTTTTATTTTAACGGCCTTCTTCATTTTTGGCTAGTCAGATGAGAATTTTCGCTGATCAAGTGAAACCAGCATGACCAGTATGTGCTGGTATCAAACAACCACGCCAACATCGAAAACGCCTTGATAGTATCCTGTGAAGGTACCAGACCAGCAGGCTTGTCCTGAAACACCCGGATGGTTTTACAAGCTCATATAAATTCCGTTTTAAAATTCAAAGTCAAATAGGTAATAGAATTAGTTTTTAATGATTTTTAATAATTTTTAATGTAAATGAGGAAAAAGAATAAGTGAAATTTAATGGTGAAAATTTGTAAATGTGACGAAATGTGTAAATATAATTAATTTAAGGTAAAGAAAAAATATATAAAAAAGTGATAAAAAAATAATAAAACTTGTTCTCTATCATGGTTCAAATATCATGGTTCAAATTCATAAAATATAAAATAATAGGAAATAAATTTTAATAATTTTTTAATAATTTTTAATGTAAAAAAAAGAGAGAAAATAAATAAAATTAAATAACAAAAATTTGTAAATTTGATGAAACATGCAAATGCGATTAATTTAAAATTAACAAAGAATGAATAAAAAAATGACAAAAAAATTAGCCAACGGGATTTCAAATCCAACACAGCAAGACAGAAACCCAACAATTCGAAAAATTTTCCGAACACCATTACCAAAATTTTTAGCTTTAATTTAACATACTACCTCCGTCCCAAAATTACAATCCACTATTCTTTTTTCGTCCGTCTCAAAATATAAGCCACACTCCTTTTAAAAATATAGTTAAAATATTACTTGTCTTTTATGCCCTCATTTAATATACATTGATATCATCAAAATAGAATAGTTGAAATAAAACATCTAATAAATAAAAAAGTATATTAGGAAAATAATATTGAATTGTACTTTTCCAATACCATTAATTGTATTTTTCTTAATTTCTGTAAAGATAAGAAAAAGACTAGAATTTTGGGACGGAAGTAATATATTATAACCAAAACTTTGATCAACCGCCACGGATATCACAAAAAATTTTCCTAATTGTTAAACCTTCAGCCCACCGCACTGAATCTAAATCTAATCTCAAATTTAAAAATAAAATCATATAAAACCACAAATCACCCAGGTTTGCCATAATTACAACACACCAGGGTGTGCCAAAACAATATCAACCAGAACAAAAGTGTAGAAACGTTAAAGGGCCGATGGCTTGCTCACGGGGTTAACAAGTGGGTTATCGTCCATGATTTGATATGGCCAGGTTAGACAAGTATTGAGTCTTTCAGAATTTGATCTTTAGAATTTTTTCTCATCCTCAGAGACGACACTTTCGTTCATTTAGATAAAACTCTCGCTTTTATTCACATCAACATCAAACATTCAAGATAGTTAAATTTGCAATTTTTACCGCCTTCCAAACTTTGCCAACCGGAGCAAGCTGTTGTTTCAAGTATAAGCCCCTCCGAGAAATCAAACCGTTCAATTCAAAATAAAGTAAAACCAACTCAATATAAAAACAAATATAGCAGCAAATATTCTCCCATTTGCTCTCGCTTGCACTGTTTATCACATTTGTAAGATCAAAACACATGTATACAAAATATTGTTTTCATTGTATCCTGATATTTTGATGTTTAGTGAACCTTTATTGTTGGGTGATTAGCTTGTATCTTATTTTTCTTTTTGCTTGCACATGATTTCGTATAGCCCGAGTATGCCTAGAGATCTCGTACATCGAGTTTGATCAATGAAATTTACACTTATTGCTTAAAAAATATAGGAGCAAATGTAGTTCCTCAACGTCCAAGTGCACTAAAAGGAATACACTGGATAGCGAGAGGAACACAACTGCTTTAGCTTCAAGGGAACGAGTCAAGCAGAAACAGCATATATACATTCTGCAGACCAGATAAAGAAGCTTCTAAGATTCACCATTAGCAATACAAGATGGTTTTTCTAATAAGACCACACGAAAAGTTCACGCACGATGGAAACAACAAAAGTACCAAATAATATAGCAAGCAAATTCAATTTCAACATATGTACTTAGGCATACTAGACCAGTTTCAAGTAAAACAATCAACAAGTCTGAAGAGCCTAAGTTCAATCTATGAGCAGATTAACACCACCCTTCCCAATTAAACAAACAGAAGGAGGCTGCCTGAATTTCTACTCAAACTACAAACAAATTACGCGATATAAATATGCAATGCTACCAAAAAAGAAAAAAAAAATGTTACCAAATAATAGGCTCAGAGAGTTGCTTTAAGTGCTCATAGAAGAGCAAACACTCTTCTCATACAAGAGGTGTCAGAAATAAGAGCATTGTTCATCTCTGCCAATTTTTCAATAAAAGTTCGAAGTTCTTTTGACAGAAGAAAAAGAATAATCCAAATCTAACTAACAAACACAGTCATTACAATAATTAATAATGAATCATTCACAAGGGACTCAGTTTATGGGTGGTGATATATCAGGTTGGTCGGCAAGGTGTAACAGAACACCATTACGACGAACGAGACCAATATCAATTTAGTCATCATAGTCCCAAATTATCAATTAAAAGCAACTAAGAAGAAATCGAATTACAGAAAGAAATATAGATTTCAGTAAATGGCAATAAATTTCAGTAATTTATCAATTAAGAAGAATTTGAATCAAAACAGATACACTGGGGATGGTAATGTATCAAGTTTCTGGGTAAAAATGTTTAACTAATCCGAAAAAATATTCAAATTTTAAAATCAATTGGCAGACATACGAATGAAATGGGAATCATCAGATAGGAGCGAAAGACTAAAATTGTATAATCACAGGAAAAACATCATGTGAACTATGCTTCAATCATCATATGATTCCATTAAATTCATTAAATTCATCAATTTGCAGCAAAAACACAAGATTGGCAGATTTAACACAAATCGCAATGCTTTTTGCAGATTAAGTTAAACAAAACTATACAATAAAAAAATTGCCTCAGAAGGAAGGCAGTAGTGTTGTTCTAATCAGTGATTTCTCATGAATAAATTCCACTTCAATCATCATTGGCAGATCACCGTATGAGTAAATTAGAAAAAAATAATAAAAATTTTTGAAATCAAAATTTCACCAAGCAATCGAAACGTAACAACAGATCTAAAAACCAAACGAAAAAGAGGATATAACATGGCCTCATAGAGAAGATTAGATTGATCCACATACTGTGTTTCAGACATATGCTTGTCAAAATTTAATATAATCATCGGCCAACAATTGAAAACAAACAAAATAGCAAGGGGAAAACAATCGATACAAATTGCTCAAAGCCATATTCATCACTCACCTATTGCACAAATACAGAATCATGTTAGTGCCGGGCTTGCGAAATTGCGAACATCGCAAGCCTCGGCAGTTTGTGCGGGAGGAAATTTTCCTAGGGCTTTACTAGCGGCGCCATGAAGTGAGGCATTGGTGAATCGACGTGCGGTATTTATAGGACAAACTAGGGTTTTGTTTGAGGCCGATGGCTGCGACTTGTCCCTTTGCAGCCCATGCTCCCCGTAGACACCACAAAATCTGTCTTGGAAAATTTTTTCTTTACCCTTTCTTCCTAGTGACTACTAGTAGTTATTAACTCTCCCTTTTTTTTTTTTTTTTTTTTAAATACTCTCTTTAAAAAAAACACATTTCTCGTCACGCATCGTTTTCTTAAACATGTTTAAATTTGCAGCTAGTGCTCCAAATTCCGTATTTTTTGGAATATTGATTATTCGTTACTATAAGGGTAAGTTTGAATAGATCTTATTTGAAAAACCATAAATGTGTATCAATAAAGAAAATGTATTGATAAATAGAAAAATTGTAAAATTAATATAATATATAATAAGTAATTAAAAATGATTAAAAAAAGATAATAATTGTATAAAAAAAAGTAATTTGAAAATGACAACAAAAAAATAATAATATTTTTTTTGGTTTAAAATTATGTCAGACAATATTAAAAAGTAAAATTGTATCAAAAAAGCCCTAAAACAGGTACCATAAACCTTTTGTCATCTCAACGGCCTTTTTGGTAAATCATTAAACAGTCATTTGAGTGAAAGTAATGAGGACACACTATAACAGTAGCTAGGCTCTCTCTTCCTCTTTGCCTTACTCTACTCTTAGTTCTTTGGTTTTTCTGCGCTTTAGTGATTGTTCTTTCCTATCCCTTCTCTAAACTAAACTGCATGCCATGAAAGAGAGACTCAAAAAGAGACTAGGTCTATTTATACTTGCTGCGCATCGAAGAGCGTCATTAGTTATGTGAAAAAAGGGATTCTGTAGTTCCCTCACTTCTGGGCTTAAAGAAGCGAGTGACTCTCTTAAAAAATATATGTATATTTTTTCGTAATTTTTAATTACTTATTATGTTGACTTGATAAATTGCTTATATGTTTAAATGCATTTCATTTATTTTATACTACACATCTAAAAATCATTTTTCCATCTCTATCAAATATATCCCGAAATTTCTAAAAATTAGTGCCTAGGTCAATTATGTTGATGATCTTCCCATTCATCAATTTCACGGGCTTCTCTAGGGCTTCTCTACTATTTCCTTTTCAAATTGGCTTAGAGTCTCCATTTTCACATCTTCTTTACTAAAATCAAATAAAATATGTAACAATTGCAATTGAATACAAAAATTTTCGACCTGCATAGATTGGTCGTAAAATTTTTTAGAGTTAATTACATTTGGGGTCCCCAATCTTATGAGTTTGATACAACCTTATCACCATTCTTTTTCTTTCAATGTCATGGTTCCACAACTTTTAAAAAATTTACACATATAAGCATGAATGGATCCTCTTTTTCTCACTTTTTACCACTTTTTACCACTTTTTATCACTTTTTTTCAACTTTTTTCTTTCTCCTAAATCAATCACATCCACATATCTCATCACATCAATAAATCTCAACCACCCACCTCCACTCATTCTCTCTCTTCTTTCACATTAAAATCCATTAAAAATCATTAAAAGTTACTCCCATTCACCCTTATAGTCCCTATGGAAAGATTTTGTCAAAAATTTTCATTTGACCATATGAAAATCACTTTTATACCTTTATCTAATAAATAAAAAAAAAAGAATCCTTAAAAAAACTATTAAAATGTAAAAAAAAATCCACATGACAAATAGACCAAAAAAGGACCTAAGTGCCCAAAAAGCTATAAATTCGTGGCAAGATCTTTACACTTTTATAAGTACTGAAAATGAATAATTCAAAAATAAGTTAAAATGAATTTGACAAAAATCAGGTGCTCGACTGTATCATGTGATCGTACAATACACTCTGTGCCATGCAATTTCATGGTAAAAACTGTCATGCAATCGCATGACACAACTATTTTTTTTTGGGCAACGAAACACGACCACTACACACTGTGTAATTCATTAGATAAGCATTACATACTTTTGGAATCACTTACACACTATGTGTAATTCGTTACATACTATGTGTAATGCATTACATACTCTATATAGTTCATTATGTTCAAAATGAGCTAATGATTTGCTCATTTGAGTGTTCAATAAGTTTTACATGAAAGATTTGATGAGATGAGAATGAAACAACTAGTAAAATACTTGATGTAGAGGAAAAAAACATGTTTTCATAATTTTTGGACTATGCAAACACATTGGACTATGCAGCCACATAGTATAAATTGTTGCAGCCATAGTGTATGGTGAAAATGGCCTATGGTTGCATTATTTAGACCCTTGCAAGGCTGCAAGGAAATTATACCTTGCAACCACACAATTGAAATTTTCAACTAGAGAAAAATGTACCATGCAATCGCATGGTTCTCCAGCAAAACCAACATATTGTGCCACTAGATGCGATGGTTAAGGTTGAAACTTTTGGCCAAGAGCTACACATCTTTGTCCACACCACCCATTGAAGATATATAAATAGAGGATGAATTTCACTTGTATTAAAAAAAAATCCCAACAGATTCACATACACACAAAACCATCTTATCCTTCATAATATTGTTCATAGTACTTGGTATGAAGATTTTAAGTGTTTTTCATCTTTTACCAACCTAAGGCTTGATTAGATCTTGCAAACTATTTTCCGTAAAGATCATAAACAATCTTAACAATCTTAGTGGTAGCAAATTCAGTTTTGTCCTTTATAATTTTGTTATTGTTCTCCATTATTATACTCCTCTTGTCTCATAAAGATAGTCTCATTTTCCTTTTTCATTTATCCCAAATTATAGTCCACTTCTTTTTTTAAGAGTGCATTATAGTCTTTCATTTTTCACTATACCCTGATTTAATATGTGTTGTTACTAATCAAAATAAGTTATCATCATTTAATGTAAGATATATGTAAAAATGGATAAATATATGTTACTTTTCCAACACAATTAATTTTAATATCTTAATCCGCGTTAAAGCCAAAGTGGGACTATCTTTATAGGACAGGAGTAGTACATTTTTCTAACACATTACTATAGGGATTTAATCCAAACTTAATTTCTAAATACCCATCTCGATTCAAAGGGAAAAGAAGAATACAAAAGCGGAGGCTTACCTAATTCCATATTCTAAATTGTGATTTGAGACGGTTATGATTTATCAATTGATATATAGTTCTTAGGGTTTCTTCTCCGTTGATGGGAGATGCAGTGAGATGAAAAAATGTATGCTCAATTAGGGACCATGACCCCTTTATATAGAAAATTGTTAGGCCAACAATTACCTTTAATATTTCTAAATTCACCCCTAATCATTTTACAAATACAAACTGGCATGTACACATTACTTCCATGGTCATTTTAATGCCCATTAGCCAAATTAAACTTTATAGATCACTTCTAATATTGGTTGAACCTTAAGATAACAATGCATATTTAAAAATACACGTGTGGCACCACATGTCGACTAATTATCTCCACAATTACACGTCATTCGTAATCTACTACATGCTATTGCAATGAATTACAAACATATGTAATCCACTACATTCTGTTGTAATGCATTACACACTCTATGTAATAGGTTCATTATAGAAAAATAAATAAAATTTAAAAGATTAAAAATGTAACAAAGCCATGCGATCATATGAATTTTACACCATGTGATCGAATGGTAGAAATTGAGCCAAAACCCAAAATTCAACTGTGCAACTGTATGGTATAAAATCCATGCGATCATGCACACTTGAAACACGCAAATCCTATCACAATAATACCCGATTCTCCTAAATACCTTATTTCTCATTTATGGAAGATTTAAACTATATTTCCTCATTGGTGGCATTAACTACGGACATAGTATGTGGGCCCAGCTCCTAGCAATGGACCACGACTGTTCTTCACATTGGATATATATATATATATATATATATATATACACACACACACACACACATACTAATTGGAAACACATGCATTGCATGTGGGTTTTAAACTTTATTCAGAAACAACCCTTGTACTTTGGTAACTAGCCAACAAAATAATAACATTCATTCAACATTAAATTAAATATGAAGCTGCAATTCAACAAATTGATAATCTATAGTGAACCTCACTCGACGATATTTTTTTAGTTTTGTATTTAATAAGATTTTCAAAAAAAAAACACAAAGAAAAGATGACCGAACTTCTTCATCCATGAGTATGATCTTCATCCCTGTGCATGCTTCATAAAGTCTCAATGGCTACTTTTCTCATCACGTGTGTTTTTATTGTCCATTCCTTCTTCACCAACTCAAGATCTTTAATAAGGACATGATTCATATCTTCAACTAAAATGGTAATTGCAAATAATCAATCCACCCTTCTTAAATCGTGTTTCAATAATGATGTGTGTCACACAAAATTAGGAGTACACCTTACACTACCTTACACTTGGAAGCTAACATTGACTCCTAGTTCCTTGATAGAAATTCAAAATTCTCATTTTAGACATACCGCACTAAATTCCATATTTTCAACTTCATATTAGGTATGAATAAAGTAAACGCTATTTAGGTTCACAAACTCAAGTCTTGGAATGCACTCTTCAATCAAAAGAAGCAACTAAAACAAATTTACCATTTTCATTACATATGATAGCACCATTTTCAAATATCATTAAATACTGCAAAACCCAATCCACCAAACGAAAATTAAACAAAATAAAAGAATAATGAAAATTCAAGACCAAGAGCATGGATTAATCGTGCTATGAACTCAAACCAAACCTTTATCACCAAAATACTTCAAGATTACAATCCATACAAAACAACTCTCTTCAATGCAAGTGAATAGTGGCTAGATGAAAACAACAGTTAACAAATATCAGTATAAATGAAATTACAAAATAGGTGGGGCAAAAACAAAATTGGCAAAGGCCGTTTCACAATGGTTCAAAAGTACAATTACCAGATTTCTCACATTTTGCATGTGTTCGTCTCTATTTATTTTTCCCTAAAAATTACCTATTACTAAAAGTGAAATTCAAATATTAATATCAAACCACATATTTCAAATCATCACTCATTATTATCCATACATCTTATGGCTCCCATGATTATCCATACAAAAAATTAATTTTTAGATGAAAATAAGTTTACAGTGAACACACCTTAATCTAACATGAATCATAAATTGACTTCATATATATCAACTTCAAGAAAATTTGGGATTAAATCAACAGTGCGTTATACAATGACGCAATAGTAGAACTCTAAAGAAAGGATTGAATCAACAAGGATAAGATGAACGACAAATTGAGAGGAAAAATTATCTGCGATTCAAAAGTTGCTTCTATCCAAGTAATTGTAATCCCTGTAAGGATGCCAACATTCAAGGAATCTTTGATGTAAAGACCTTGAATGAATCTAGCATTTGTACTGTGGTGGACTCTCGAGATAACTATTCACCTATATTGTGAATTGCAAAGTGTTCATCTTAGGATTGAAATGGGCCCCACAAACTGGGCTAATAGTCAGGTATCAGGCTTGTTATATTGCACCCTCGTCCAACACAGTTATGGTGTTCTGGAACATTTTCAGGCGCCATCCGGCTTCCATTTTGAAAATTATGGTCAAAACTTTGATCGGTCATCATCGGCCGCCACAATGTCGAAATTTTTTTTTCCAAATTGCTAGAGCTCAACCTCATTGTGCTGAATCTGGATTTGGTCCCTGATTTCAAAACGGAGGTTGGACAAAGCCCAAAAACACCCCAAGAGCACCATAACTATGGTGTACTCGGGTGCACTTGAACACCCTTGAGTCGGGTATAGGCCTTAAATTGTGCATTTTTCCATTTGTGCTACTTAATTTATATTTTTGAGATCTATCACCACATAAAAGTTATTTTATTCTAAGAATAAAAAATAAAATGTACCCATTTATTTCTATAATCCGTTGAGGTGATGAAAGGACATGGTAGATGAGGGCTTCTATGTTGGTGGTATAATTGTTTAAGAATTGGGTACAGCTAAATGCACCCTCATCCTCTATTTCTACACCCCCTTAAAAAAAATAACTAATTACCTTCCTACCCCATTCTTCTTCCCATTTTTTCTTATCTCTTTCCTCTTCACACCTCCCTCAAACAAACCCAAAAAAAAAAGAAGAAAAACAAAAAAGAAAGAAGAACAACAAATTTTGGCGCCCTTCTGTTGTGGTTCGGCCACCACTGAGTTTTTTTTAATCAAAGCACCAACTAGACCCATATGTCGATTTTACACGTCCGTAGAGCCTAGCTGGTGGGGATTTGGAATCTCCTATCATTTATCATAAATATAAATATTGAAAAATACAAGGAAGAGGAAGGCATAGACCTGACCTCCAGGAAATGAAATACAATGAGTGTACGAAAAGCAATAAATGAGGAGATAATATCTCCTAATAAGCATGTATGAAAAAACACGAATGATAATAAGGAGGTACTACCTCCCTGTACAAAAAGAATAACAAATGAAAGAATAAATGACAATAAAATATCACTAAAATCCCTAAACAGAGGGGAAACCATAGCGATCCATTCGTACAAGAGCTCGAGAGGGAGAAGGCATTAAGGGGGCCTCATACTCAGTGTAGTGCTACTGCAATAAACCCTCTGAAGCAAGTGTCTCGGCAACCTGGTTGCCTTCCCGAAAAATGTGAAAGACAACATCCCTATTCGTCCGGAGAAGTTGTCGAATACGTCGTAGAAGATCTTGAAGATACCACAGACCACATTACCAAACAATGCAATGAATAGCAACTACGGAATCCACCCCAACCCAAAGTGTGTCGAGGCCAATAGAGCGACCTAACAACAATCCATCCAAAACGGCATGGTACTCGACCTCCAAAATAGCGCCAGCACCATAGAAAAATGAGAAAGCCCGAACACAGTGCCTAAGATGATCGCGAAGGACCCAACCCCCTAGCTCGACCATCCATTATGCAATCATCTGTGTTCACCTTATAGGAACCCACAGACGGCTACGCCAAAACATTGGCATAGGAAGGGGGGAGGAGCAGGAGCAATAGAAACACCAAACCTGAAAGCGAGATCAACATTTCCCTGCCAACGATGAAAGGTAAAAACCCCAACGACGCGCCAACAGAAGATAGTTTGATAAACTCGCTAAATAACCCGCCTTGCATCAATAGGGATGCCCTGGTGCTTCACATCATTATACGCCATCCATAGATGCCAAAAATGGCAGTAAGCACGATGATGCGAATGTGCCCCCACTTGACAAACTGACCTGAATAGCGCTAATGTTGAGCACGGTGCCAGATACTGTCAAAACTAGAGCGAGAATATGAAAAATGGAGGAAAAATGCTGCCAAACTTGAGACACAACCCTACTGTTAACAAAAATATGCTGAAACGTCTCTTCATCGGAGCAATACTGGCAACGTGAAGGCATTTGCATATGAATCTGCTGCCTAAGCACGTAGCAACTGGTACGAAGCCCTAAATAGCCTCCACTGAAAGAACGACACCGTCACAGGTATAGCAGGGCACCACAAGTCCCAAAACGTCGGCCGTACATCAACATGCTGCTGTACCAACTCTCAGGCAGAATGAGCAATGAAGTGGCCATTAGAGGTATCGTGCCACATCAACCTATCGGGGACCGAATAGCCAATGGAATCGAATAAATTAGGAGAGCTAAGTCAGGAGGCACCGTGTACAGTAAGTGACAGAAGTGCCAACCAGTATCATCAAAGAAATCATGCACCCTGGCCGATGAGGGAGCATAAGCAGGCAACTCATCAATAAGCGGAGTATTCCCTATATAGCAATCATGCCAGAAGAATAGCTGCCCATGGCCAAGCTGCTAGAAGATACGAGGCTCAGCAATCTTTTGGATCCCCAATAATAGAGGCCAACCCCTAGAGTCCAGATAAGTAGGCTGAACCGGGGTAGGAGGTTGTCCACAACAATATCGTTCCCGCAAGTATAAGGCCCACAGAGACTCTTGGGAACCAAAACGCCACCAGAACTTTAGGAAAAATACATCAACCATATCACCCAACCTCTTGAAGCCAAGGCCACCATCCTCGAGGGGACGACACAACTCCCCCCAACACCTCCAATGTATACGGTGGGACCCTCAAGAGAATCCCACAAAAAAAGCAAACAAGCTAGATAACCGCTTCAATACTGCCTTAGGAGGCTGTAAGATCTGAAATAGGTGAAGCGGCATCGAATAAAAGACAAATCGGATGAGAGTAATACGTGCCCTTGGGAAAAGAGCTGACTAGCCCGATCAGAAATCCGACCACGAATTTTCTACACCTACTCATCAAACAAGAAGATACGTCAAGCACTCTTATAAAGGGGGACGCTAAGATAAGTAATGAGGAGCTGGCTATGCACAAAGCTCGTAAAATACTGCCATCTATGAAGCTGCACAATAGAAGCCCGACAAGGCCCAATCAAAGAACTCTTGCCTCTATTCACCAACTGGCCAGAAGCTCCCTTGTAGTGCTCAATACAAGCCAACAAGTGTTGAATGCTCGGTTTTGGCCATTGGCGAATATAATGATGTCATCAGCAAATAAGAGGTGTGAGACAAGAGTGGGGCCCCCCATGAAGGAACTATATATAACTGTGCTGCTGAAACCGATGAGTGAACAAACCGGAGAAGTAATCAACAACAATAACAAACAAAGCAGAGGAGATAGGATCGCCTTGCCGAAGCCCCCGAGATGTAGGGAAAAACCTAGCCAACTACCCGTTGACCAAGATTGAAAAACGATAGTCAAAAATCCAACGCCGAATCCTTTCAACCTAAAACTGGCCAAACCCGAACTACTCCATCAATAAAATCAAGAAATCCCAATCGATTCGATCATGGGCCTTAGCTATATTAAGCTTGAGGACAACGTCGCCCCCCAACCTACCTGTCAATGTTATAAACCATCTCCAGGCCAATAATATGTTATCGCCAAGCAACTGCCCCGGTATAAAACCACTATACTGAGGTGAGATAATACAGGGTAAGAGCTCGCTAAGGTGGGTGTACAGAACACCGTGCAAAGACTAATAGGCCGAAAATCCATCCAAGCACAAGCCCATTCTTTCTTAAGCAGAATGATGATAGAAGTAGCGTTGAAGCCCCAAGGAAACTGACCACCCTCAAATGAATAAATAATGGCTGGATACACATCCTCCGAGATAGTATCCTAACACTGCTAATAGAACAGAGACGTAAAGCTGTTTGGCCTTGCCACACTGTCCCCATCAATACTAAACACAGCCTCCCTAACCTCATCAATAGTAGGCATCCGATTCAATCGGGCATTATCTCCTGTGGAAACGAGGGAAGGAATACTACTGGCTTGAAGCGGGTACCGCGGGGTCCTCGAAGAGGACATCAACCCTTGAAATAAATCCACAACTGAACTCGAAATAGACTGCTTGTCAGAAAAGATGGTCCCTTCGGAAGTCCAAATGTAATGAATTCTAAATAACATGCACTGTCCCTGAACCAATGAGTGAAAATATTTAGTATTCCGATCCCCCTCAGCCAACCAATGTGCACTAGACTTCTATCACAAGAAACCCTCCTCAATCGACAAAATACGGCTCAGATCAGCTTGAACCCAATGTAACTGCTTATGATGCACAGGCGAAGGGTCAACATCAAAGACTCGCTCAGCCCCATCAATCGAAAGCTCTGTATCCTGAACCTTGTCAAAAATATTCCCAAATACATGTCAATTCCACCAATCGAGGCCCTACTTCAACTAAAGGAACTTCTCCCACAAAGCAACCATCCTCGTGTGACAAGAAGGATACGACCACTTCTGAGAGACAAAAGACTGGAAAGCATGATGACGGGCCCAAACATTAAGGAACCAGAATGGACAGAGGCTCGATTGTGGAAACAACTCCCATTGAACTAACAAGAGCGTGTGATCAAAGAAGTGCCTATTCAAATGATGAACAAAGAGCTAATGAAAGAAACCTACAACGTCGGGATTTACAAAAATCCTATCCAAATGGTTCCACACCCGTTATTAGACTAAGTGTAGGGCTTTCCAGTAAAGCCAGCATCCAAGAGACCACAATCCAACATCATATCTCGAAAATTCGAAATACCCCTTGTTGATGCCCAAAATACAAACCACTGCTTAAGTACCAACTTTAGTGAATTGGGAACTAATTACCATAACTTAGCGCAGTGGAGATTTGCATTTATAGCCGAGCTCGAGCGCGGGATTGATTATAGAGGGTTTGTTGTGTCGAATGGCAACTAAATCTTCTATTTATAGTGTATATCCCATAGGCGATCGTAGGTCATTATGAGGCGGCAGGACTAGCTCCACACTAGTTGTGATGGTCTCTACAACCTACGCCCAGCCGCTTGCATTTATGGTGATGGCCTCGGGACTTGTACTGCGCATTTACATTTATGGTGGTGACGTCTTGTGACGTCAGGGTGTCAGACAACACATGGATTGTCCTCGATGTCGATTATTGCCGTAGTCGAGGTCCCTCGAACAATTCTACTGACAAGTGTAGATGTTCCCTTGTAACGGGGCCTCGCTCGGCCTAGTGCCGCGGAGCTGTTCTCGAATCCGAACTGACGTAGGGTCCATTACGCAGACGTCAATTACGTCCATCCGTCCGACCTGAATTTCAGACACGTCAGCAAAGCGGGCCCCACATCAAGGGGGACCTAAACTAGACTCGTGCCATATGAATAGGGTGCCAACACCGCCGTCTCTCGTACTAAAGCCAGTGAGCTCGGCCAAGCAACGATGACATTAAAGTCACCTCCAACGAACTAGGGTCCACCAAACCTACAAAAATACCATGCAAATTAGACCATAGCACCCTCCTCTCAATATAATCACAGGAGGCATACACAACAGTAAGACAAAATGGCTTAGCAAGCTTAGGGTCCTGAACAGAAAGGTGAAGGAATTGGGGATGATCAATCAAGATATAAATAGTAGTACCCTCACTCCAGAAACACCAAATACGATCAATCTGATTTTGTACCCGTAGATCAAATGCCGGGGACCGATGAATAAATGCGAAGTCACGACGCAACACCATAGGCTCAATAATCACAAGTAAGGAAATACTATACATCTGGAGGAATTTTTTCAAGCGCATTCGAGTAACTGAACTCCTAATACCATGAACATTCCATATTAGAAGGCTCATCAACATATGGAACGAGGAGGGAAAGAAGTAATTAACTTGGACCAACTATGGGTCTGGATGCGAAAAGTAACAGCAACCTAGGTCTTACTTGAGCGGGCTCGCTACTTCTTCTACCGTCTATTAGTCACCGGCTAAAAAACATCCTTAGTCTCAATAGAGCCGGCGATATCACAAGTGGAGCCACGTTGGAGAATACCTGGTTGGTGTGGCTCAGGGATAGCCTGCAAAGGTACAGAAGCCTCCTCATTGCACTGACACCGAGGAACAGCAATGCTCGGGCCCACATACTGAATAGTAGGTGCCCCGTCAAGACAGGTAGGCTCCAAAATAGCAAGTGATTAGTAGGAAAAGGATCTCGATCTACAAAATTGTGCTAATCAGCAAAATCATGGTCAGAGTCAATAGACTCAACCTCAACCTGAACCGGAGGACTAACGAATGGAGCCATTGGGTCTGTCGTGACCGGTGCCATAATAGATGAAACATCATAAATAATAGGCAGGGAGGAGCCCATTGGTGCAGCAACTGATTCAGTTTGAAACTGTACATGGGGCTGAATAGTCTCTATTGATGGGCAAGCTCAGAAACGATCACATTCCTCTCCTCCTACTGAGAATAGGGACCATTATTAACACTAGACGTGACTGGCAAAGTAGAAGCAACCGGGAGACTAGAGGACTCGGAGCACTGGCCTTACATTGTGAGGATGAGTGTCCCAAATGCCGATAAGAGGAACAAAAAAAGGGAAAATGCTCATAAATAATATGCTGCCATAAACTGTGCCCTGGCCCGCGCTCAATCCAAATCGCTTGAGAAGCTTATGCTCGAAATGTATCTCCATCCAAACCCTAGCTTTATTGGGGCGCAATAAATCTGCTATGGCCTTATCAATATGCAACAGGTGCCCTATAGCGGTTGATAAGGAATACATCACGTCCTTAGCAAGAAAATGAATGGATGACGGCGGAAATGAAATCCAAATGGGCACAATAGGTATTTCCTTCTCAAGATGAAAATCTGTTGTCCACTTCAACACCTTCATCTCACAGCCGATAATAAACTAACGCAACAGAGAGAATAACCGAGTATAGTAGACCTCATGCGTGAGATGAATCAAAATATACATAGGATCAAGCAAACCAACAGTATGAGACCCCACAAAACCAAATTAACCAAAAGCAGCACGAATGGCAAGTAAAGGGGGCTTTCGCCGCGAGAACTTACCAACCAAAGTGTAGCGGAATGGGGCAGCCAACTAAAACTCTTCATCAGCCAAAATAGTGATGGCAGGTTCACCCCGATACATGTGCGACTACCGAAAGCAATAGTGGACGGCTGAGAAGTGCCAAACAAAGAATCAAATGATTTTCACTTCACCCATTCTTCAGCTGACAATACGGGGCTATTAGCAATAGCGGATGCATATGTTAGACCCGTGAGAACACCAGTCTAGGTCTCCTAGAGGTACGGGAAAGCACGGGAAGTTATCGGGAGGGATGGGAACTGCCCAAATATGGGTGTGTGGGCCCCACCCGATGACAAGCTGGCACATGGCTATAGCGGACCATCACAGGTGGATTCTTATCGACGCCCTAATCACTTTCTTCAACGGGCCGATCTTCCAATTCCGCCTCTAAAGTAGTGATTTTGGCCTCCAAAGATTGGGAATTCCTCAAAATTAGGACTTTTTGATTGGGAATGGATTTTCCCAATTGGACTTCATGAGGCTTTGAGACATGTATAGGGTATGCTACATCTCCATTTTGAGCCATTGAGGTTCAGTAATTTGGGAGGAATTGAGATTGGGGCAAAACACTAGATTTTTGGAAATTTGTTGTGAATGTGTGCAATTCGGGGATACCCATTCAAAATTGGCCTTGGGGATTAGTAACACAATCATGGGTGCATGTTTCCATGTGGGGGAATTGAGTTGAACTCTCCGGAATCAAACAATCCATGTAGGGGTCAAAATTAATGAAAATTTTACACTTTGGGAGTTGAATTCGTTCAATCCTTTGGTACCCATTGGAAATTGAACATATGGTGATGTTATGTGATCAGAGGCGTAGGTTTCCATGGGATTTGATTGAGTTGTAGTGGCTAGAATCATCGATTGGTGCTTGGGGACAAGAGAGGCGGGTTTTGGAGAGGTTTGGGGGCCTTGCCAGCGAGAGTTGGGTGGTGGCCTGGGCAGTGGCGGTGGATCCGATAGTTTGTGGCCAGAAGCAATGGTGTCCATTTATGTTTTTTGGCCACCACCGAGTTAAATTAAAAGAAGAACAAGAACTTAATGCCAGCTGAAGCTTCGGCTGCCATTGCCGAAAAAGACAATCAGAAAAAAAATTATAACAAGGATTTTGATCCATGGTGGTTGAACACTCTCTTTTTTTTTTTATTCTTCTTCTTTCTTCCTTCTTCCTATAGCCAAAGGTTCTTAGGCTGCCATTAATGGCAGCTGAAGACGCTTCGTTCCATCTTTGTTCTTTTTTTTTTCTTTTGTTTTTTTCCCTGTTGCGGGGATGTGAAGAATATGAGAGGTAGAAGGAAAAAAAAAAGAAAAGGAAGAAGAAAGGGGATAGGATGGTCATTATTATTTTTTTTTAAAAAAAGGTGTGTATAAAAGGATTGCAGGGGTGTAGATAGTCGAACCCTTAAGAATTAGGAATACTGTTTTGTACAAAATATTTTGTAATGATTAGCCCTTTTTGGAAAGGGAAAGATATATATTCTAGTACTAATCATTTGAGTAAAACAAAATGAACTACTCATTCCTTCCCATTTTAATAGATATGTTTTCTATTTTAGTCTATTCTAAATTATAGGCAAGTTTCCATAGTGGGAATCCAATTTATATTTTACTTGACTTAAATACTCTTATTTATTAGGTAGTTTGTTAGTATACTTTATTTATGGAGAGAGCATTTTAGGAAGACTACAGAAAAAGTTTGTATTCCCAACTATAATAATTGTATTTTATTAATCTGTGTGAAAAATAAACATGCTTATCAAAATGGGACGGAGGGAGTACTTGCAAACCAAACCATCAAAATAATGCAAATCCTCTAAAATTAAGCAAATGCATGCATTATATTTTATAAGATTGACTATGAATTTTTTGACACCAGAAATGATTGGTGTCAAAAAGTAATATTTATCTTGTATTAGTTTATATATTTTGGGCAATTGATCTTAATAATAATAATGAACTAACAATAATTTTTACACTTTTCCCAGGTTGACCACTTGTCCAATAGTTGGCTTTGATATAGTAAATGGGCTCATTCAAAAAACAACAGCCTAGTATAAACATCACTAATTACAAAAGTTAATGGGTCTTGGGACAAAGGATAATGGGCTAATTCGTTGAGACACAAAACACATGGGTGTGCATATATACATTCACGGTATAGCAACCAAAAGGAAGAGGAAAAAAAGGAAGCCGAGATGAGAAGAAAGTGAGGGAAAACGCAAGGACCGAGCTGCTGGGATCAATGGCAGAGTGGAGGGTATTTGTAGGTATTCCCAGGAATACCCAATTTTGAGGAAAAACAATTTTTATATTTTTTTAGTTTGTTGACTAGTCAAAATTCTTAATTCTTTTGCTTTATATGATTATATCCCCCAATTCCACTAAGTCACTGGCCGACAAGGCAATTAGGATTTAGGAAAATATTAAAATATAGAAATACAATACACAATCAAATCCCTTATGACCTTATCCCTAAATTGATACGGTTCCTTTTCGCTCAACAATCGGTTGGTAAGCTCTGCTCTCTTTCTTCAGTTCTCAACCTCTCATCTTGCAGGCAAAGATTAGGGTGTATATATATATATATATATATATATTTATCCAGTTCTGGTTTTTTATTTCTATTTTTTCCTTGCTCTCTTGATTTGTAAATTCTAGAACTCTAAGTCTCTAGTGTTGTTATGTTGAATACTTGAATTGGTTGATTGTGAATTCGTGATTGATTTGTGAATTGTGCATTTGTGGAAATTAGAATTTATGAGTTACATATGTGGAAAATTCAAATTTTAATTTTTAAAACTTAAAAGTGTTGAAAGTTAAAAGCTAAACTCTAAAGGCATCTTACTTTTGATTTTTATTTTAATTTATAAGCCGACTCTTATTGTCCATTCGTATAACTATATTTATCTAGGCGTGGAAAGTCTTTTAATGAAGTTGGTTCATAAATAATGAAGTTGTTTACTTGTTTTGGAAATGAAACAGATATGTTTAGATATTTTAAAAGCAAGTCCTCCCGCTTTCTATTGAGCTTGAGCAACACATTGATGAAAATATTCAAGATAGAAGCTCTGTAGAGACATCAAATATAGAAAAAGAAAATAATATTAGAGTTGAAAATAATGAGGGGGTAAGAGATGGTAAAATAGATTAAATGGATGTTCAAGGTGATATTGATATTACAAATCTCCCTTCAGATCCTGGATTAAGAACTCCAATAATAAATTATAATTTCAATGATCGAGATGAAATCCGGAGAGCTTATGTGCAGATGGGTCCTTGCCAACCTCAAAATCATGATTTCCCGACAAAGAAAATGGGAAGAAAAGATAGGAAGTTTCAAACAACTTGGTTTGATCAACATCATTGGTTGGAATATAGTATAGAAAAAGATGTCGCATTTTGCTTCTATTGCTATCTTTTCCACCAAATGGCGGTGATAACTCATTTGTCGTTAAAGAATTCTCGAATTGGAACATGAAGCAAAGATTTCAAAAACATGTTGGCAAACTGAGTAGTGCACATAATGAAGCCTGGATCAAGTATGAATCTTTCAAGAATCTGTTAGGAATTGCCAAATAAATCATGCACAACGGAATATAAAAATAGGCAACTACTCGATTCTTAGATGGGATCTGTGATTAGAGATTATCGGTGTCGAAGCGGATTCCACGGCGAATCTCTCGTTTTGTTCTTTCGTCTCCACAGCCATCCAATCGTCTGGTCTCCAATGGTGATCCACACGCCAAGACTACTCTTGAATCACGAACAATTTTGTAGTGGGATACTCTCTCTAAATCTTAGTGCTAGCTAAATTATAGAGAGAATTAAGAGACAACTAACTCAACAATTATGGGACAATAATAGGTTATTTATAGGTTTCTAATAAACCTATTTGGTCTAGGATTTCTTGAGCTCCAAGATAACTTAACCCGGTCCAACTATTGGGCCTTTTACATACCATAACTAACATTTTCCCACTTGGACAAGGTCCAATTCAAGATATGAGTACTTGACTTTGTGTGTGACCCATCAGGCTCCCACTCACGATGGCAAACATCATGGTGTCACTATTTGATCTTATCAAGATAGGATAAAGTGAAATCCCTATTTCAGTTTATCATCGATTCACCTAGATCGATTGACCCATGTCGTTGTCCATGATTGACATCTAGCAATGTATCATGGCAACCCAAGTGACGGGATAAGTCATGTGATAATGACGAAACCTTTACATGTGCGGTTACCGTGGAACTATAATCCCTTAATCAATATAACCCGATCGGTTTAGAGACATGGATTCGCGCCAATCTCATTCAACCAACCATGTTGTTCGCTTTCAACTCAACATTGATTAAATTAATGATTGTAATTGAAAACTCCTTTCAATCTCACAATCCCACATTGGCCAAGGATTTTATATCAACTTGATTGAGCGAAATGCAGGTTATAATCTCCCGTTATCCAGGAGTGATGAATCCTTTATTGAATACCCACTACCTTCATGCATCTCTCACTATACCTGTACGGCATTTCCAGTCAACCCATGGTTAGAGTATCCTTCAATGTCCGCCAAAGTAAAGCAATCCTTACTTAAGGTTCTATGGTATTCTCAAGTCAAAGGACCAATTTCACACCGCGCATTAGAGATTAACTACTGACACAAGGATAACTATCCACGTAGTATCTCTAGGCGGGTCATCCAGATGCTTGTTCCACTAACGAAGCATCCACGTGTCCATCCGAATGTCTCCACATTCTAACTTGTGAGATCAGTTATTTTTTTCTTAAGAAAGAGATGCGACACGTGCTAGACTATCCGCAATAACAATATCCGAGCTTTGTCATTTTTATGATTAAGGACAATTTAAGAATAACTACTAAAAACTTTTATCTCACTATCACAACACCTTGTGATTAATAAGTTTTTCCATATTTATTCTACGAATTCTATTATTTTAGTTGTTATGATAAAACAACCCAAATATGTAAAATAATAGATCTGTCATTCATGTGCATTTATTAATTAGGTGTTTACATACATCAATGTCCAACATCGATTACAACACTAGAATTTTACACAAACAGATCCAAATGTCATTGTATCTAATACATATAGCTTCATCATGACCATCACGAGTATAATGCGACATCCACTATGTCAAAAGATCTTTTGTATTTGTTCTAATCTTTCATCATTTTGTTGTATCAGCTCTTCTAAAGAAATATACTACCTCAATACACATTTAGATTGTTGATGAGACCTGGGTTTCCTTCGCTTCCGCGATGGCTCCATTGTTATCACAATCTGTATTGGATCAACAATGCTAGGAAAACATTCAACTTAACAATCTAAACCGCTTTTCTTACTACTTCTAAAGTAACTGTGTATTGAGTTTTAGTAGTTGTATTCATTTGGAACATTTCCAATTGATCATACTACTTTTATGAGCAACAACTTATTTGGATTGGGATTGCTTGATTGTTTTTCAAGATTAGGAATTGGCGCTTGTAAATCTTTGAACTCTCAATTCAATTTTTCCATAGAAGCATATATTTAGTACTTCTCAAGCATCTAATAATGTTTTTGACCACTATTCAATGTTTCCCACATTGTTTTCTTGGAAACTTTCTTTCCCCTCCAAAACATGTGAAATATTTGTCTCGTACATAGTGTCCATGTGATCTCTCTCAATCGGTGTTCTCCAACACCTTTCGAGAGTGTAATCCCATCCCTATAGGATATAGTTCTCTCTAGAACCCTATCATGAAAAATCTTCTAAAGATTTCATCTATGTACTTGGATTTAGATGGGCTAAGTACTTTCCTAAATCTATCTGTATAGATCTTTATCCCAAAATTATATGCAACCCTTTTCTAAATCCTTAATGAAGAAAACCTTGGACTTTCTCTGGAGATATCGTTTTCTAATAACACGTATCCCCATATCGTATTAGAGACACGATTATACTCCTACTAACTTCTTGGACACATTAGTCATATTCATTTATGATAAAATCAAACTATTTGATTATCTCATCAAAATGAAGTTTTCAGCTCCTTTGGGTATGCTTACACGCTTAATTTGATCTTATGGATTCAAAACTTTTAAGTTGCATCAGATACAACGTGATCAAGATTAAGTTTTGAAAACCATTTCTCAAACATGAGCATCTACAGCAATTAGAATTCAAATAAACAAAGACACAATTATGGATGTGAATTTCGCTCTCAAATGCAACGTTTTCCATTGATTGCAACATTCTCTAATAATCTCGTATTGTGAGCGTTACAATCCATGTCAACAGATTGTTTGTAAGCTAATTTACAAACTATAGGTCTAACTCATTCTGTAACTAAAATCAGCACCTTGATTTTAGTACATGGAGCCCACTCGAATTCTAGTGTGCCAATCTATTCCTTTTTAAGTCAACACCTTGACTTTTACCTTTTATAAACAGCAAGTTTGTCATCATAAGATCACATCTTACTATAGATGAACCTTAACACAGTTTACATGAAGGCAATGTGTTCTTAAGAACTTTTCTTCTTTACTAGTTTCCACCTAATCAAATGAAGTTTAGTAACTAGTTCATTTAGTCGGTTAATCTCTTTTGTGGTTCCTCGAATACTTTCAAGGTCGATTCTACTCCCACTGTCCTTTTAGGAAAACCAAAATTTCCAAGATCAGATCATACTTCGACAAGACGACTCTAATCTTAAAAGTGAGGATAGTGATACCCAACAATTTTCCTTTGAATATCTATCAAGAGATTTCCCTCGCGCTTCATCTTAAGCATTATAACTCAAAACTATTTTGAGTTTTATCTACCGACCTAGATAGAATACTATTTAGTGTGTTCCTTGCAATCTCTATTGCATATCTCCAAAACAATTCTAGAACGAACTGTTAAGTATAATGATTAAATTGCATCATATTGATATGAACAATTTCTCTAATTATACACCATTAGATTGGTGGTGTATAGCCCCAAATTCACTGAATGAGAATCTCATTCTTCTAATTCTATGCTTAAATAATCTTCACTTCGATCATATCGTAACTTGAGAATATTCCCCAATTAGCTTTCCTCTCTTGCTTCAACCCTTTTGAACATTTCAAAACTTTCATACTTGAAGTCCATCAAGTATAAGATACTATATCTTGTATGTAGTCATCTTTAAACTTGATGACGTAGGGAAGGCTAATATCCGACTTTCGTACATATTTTCCCAAATACATCAATATGAATTAGGATTAATATGTTTCGATGCCAGAATAGGATATAATTATCTTTATACCTCTTTTATTTTTTATTCAAACAATAGACCTTTTAGAAAATAAATATTACTGATCTTATTTCAACAGTTGATTCTATTATATGATTGCGAACAACTATTGTTCTTAATCTTAATGGATCAACTATTCCTATCCCAATATGAATAGAAATAATGTTCTTCACAAGAACGTGATCAAAATATTCATTCTAAAACAAAATAAAAGGATTACAAAAATAATAGGTCATGAATGAAGTAACATTTACTTCATTTCCTGCTATAGGTCTCATTATCTTACTTTATAGTGAATTTTCCTATTTAAATCTCAATCATATTTAAATATGGGATCTTTATCCGGTATCTAATACCTAGAAGACTTAAATACGGGTTTTGATAACCTGTGACTTGAAGCAGAATCTTCTCCAAGATTCTTTTCTTCTAAGATTATGTATGCCACACAGTTCCATACCAAAATGTCAATGTTCTTTGTCTCTACAAAGAGTTATTGACTTTGGATATATCTTTATATGCCTCAACTGTTAGTTTGATCTCCCAAAATCTTTTCAACGTTCATTGAGATTTCTTCTAAGTCTCGTCAGGGATGTCAAGACCATATTGGTGATAGGTTTAATAGTTTGGGCATATCAAATAGATTAGTGGGTATTGTAAATCTTATTCTCATCTTAATTCACAACAAATTGTGATAAGCTATTAGGCAGTGCATATTTAACTAAGTCAATGTTTGATTTGTTAACCATTAAGCCTCCAAATAGCATTTTGGATTTTATATTGTTCAGTACATGAATCAACTCCTTGAGACAATAAAACAATATAAATATCCATACCCATATGCAATATTTACAACTCATAACTACAAGTATCATACATAGTGCATTATCACCATCACATGATCTTTGTAAATCCACATCATCCTAGCAAGACTATCTTGATAGGATTTTTCGGATAATCTGTTTATGACATATCGTAAACTATATGTGAGAACATATCTCACATTCATAACGTCAGTGTAAGTAAGTCCAGTGAGTGTGCTGACATTCAACTCACTTTTCATATTTGAGTACAGTGCTCAAGTAGTTCCGGTGAGTTTGTTGGCATCAACTATGCTTCTCAAACTCAAAATATTACTCATAATATAATTAACAGAAATGATAATAGAATAACCATCAATAAATGCAATGGAGTTAATAAAATATGGACTTTTATTAAATCAACTATACTCCCACTGAATCAATGATCCCCAACATTGATCGAAAAATAATTTTCAATATTTATCAGTGGGCTAGGACCCCGTTTGTTCAATTAGAACCTTGAGTTACTCAACAAGCCCTAATTGACATTCAGATAGATACACCTATCAATCACATCTCCATGCGACTCCTAGATCATCAAGCAGATAACCATTTATCTTGCACATCTTATGCATTAACTTGACGTGCCTCTAAGATCTATTTCCTTGAGTTACTCAACAAGAAATAAATTTTAGTTAAATTCAACCCAACATTCAGAGACATCACATATCTCACAGTGAAGAATATTTCCTACGATTGAGTAGCCTTGAGTTACTCAACAAGCTAACTACGATTGTGGAAATCGAATTTTTTACTGTAACATTGGAAGGCATGGATTAACGCTTAATCGTGAATTTAATATTATTTTAAGGGGATCAGTCTCATCAATAATGTAATGCATAATATTCAACATCAACCATGCAATCATCAAACATAATAAAGCTAGTGGATGATTATGGATGTATTTCTATTTAGTTTTCCGAGCCAAGAGGAAAACTAGTTGGTCAATTCCTAAGGGACAACATCTTCGTTCTTCATTGGTTAATTCCGGTGATCTCCATCTTATGCTTCAACTCGTATCCGATACTAGTTGGCACATGCGCCATATCATATAGACTCGTAGGTCCGAAATCAAATTAAAAATTAATTGGCACGTAGGCCCAAATTAATAATGGGCGCGCAGGCCCCCAACTTAAATAAGAAATAAAATCATACATTGATCCAATCACATTGGTCTAGTCCATAATCATCCATAATATTTAATATTAAGAATTATATCAATTTTGTTATGAACTCGCGAGCCACGAGGAAAGAATTTATATATATTTTAATGATGTGAATGACTATTATGTCCTGATGAAATTATGTAATTACGATTGTGCCATTCAAGTTTCCTATAAATAGGGCTTTCAGTTATTAATGAAATTCATTCATGTGAATTTTATAATTCATTCTCTAAATTCTAGATTATTTCTATACTTTTATAACACGTTATCAAAGACTTGAGTCTCTAACCCTTCGAGTAATTATGAAAGAAGTATGCTCTACAGCTTGTATCTTATAGATGATCTTCTCAGACGTAACTGATTATTACAATTTGAAATACTCAATTTTCTATAAAATCTCTCTACGCCCATTCTCTCTCTAAAATGTATACAATATTTCCTCGTTATAAAAATACCTACTCCTACAGATCAGTCAAATACCAATGTCAATTAGTGGAATTTTCCAAGCCAAACACGACTAATAATGGTTTCAAAAATTAAGTGACAAAATGGAAGCAAAAGGACTGAGAGGTATATATTATATATATTATATTATTATTTTATAATATAATAATATATTAAACTATAACATTCGCTTTTCTCGAGATATAAGGAGCATACATTATCAAAATCAAATTTTCTGACTCCATTATACTGATTTAACGAGATCTTCGATTTGATACCAATATTGATAAGGTAAACTTTCAAAATTTACAATCAAGATACCCAACTTTTTGAAAAAGTTACAAAAGGGTCCTTGACTTGTGAATATTTACGATAATGCTTATAATGTCAAACTTTATAAAGAAATATATATAACGCCACGCGATTTCTGCCAGCAAAGACCGTATTAACCGGGTAGCGGTTAAGTGAGCATGTATTAATGTTTTATAAAGAAATATGTGTAGCACCACGCACTGCCAGCGCACTAACGCCACAGCAAGAATCGGGTAGCGTTGGCTAAAGCAATGTATATTTCGATTTACTACTGCTTACTTTGACAATAATTATATTTTGAAGAAATAGTTAGAACAAAATTTGATTCTATAGATACATTTAAGTCTCACGCTTTATTTATTGGTAATTTAAATATCGCGAATACTCCTCTGCGATGATGGGTTCAACCATCACTAAACGGAAGATTTTACATATTTATGCAATTTATATGCTAAGTGAAGGGTAATACCTTCTACTAAGTAGACCCTACTTAGAAGTAGTTAATCATTATGCATTTTAATTACGCAATTTAAATTAGAATTTATATTTATTGCAATAATTCCTATAAGGTAGGTTCACCACCATTGAAGGAAATTTAATTTCGCAATTTAAATTTACCTTGCACTTTAAATTTCTCAGATATATTCCAATGTGGTGAGTTATATCACACGATTGGTATGCATATTTTCAATGTGGTGGGTTATACCACACGTTATTTAATGCTTATTACAAATGTGGTTGGATTAAACCTCACGATTGGATAAGTGATTTATATATATTTGATATGAGTATTCTATTGATATTAAAGAAGAGATTTGAGCAAGTGATGCGAATTTACAGCTTGTATGTATTGATGAAATGAAATTGCTCAAAAAAATCCCATTGTGATAAAAAAGAGAAAGAAAATATACTGGTGAAAAATCTCATTGTGAGATTAGTATATTGTGATATGATGAGAAATGCTCTTAAAGAAGCATTTAATAAAGGAATGTTCACTTTCCACGCCTATTGAATATTGATGGAGAAAATTGAGTGGTACTCAAGTTACCATTGGATAAATAGATGAAAGTAAATGCTCAATAGATCCCATGTTGATAAATCAAAGAAAATATATCGCATGGAAAGATTATATGAAGTAATCTCTTCGATGGCGACATGAGATTGTATTAATATGAGAATAAAATGCTCTTAAGAAGCATAATCACTAAGATTTCAGATTTAAATAAAGCCAACATGATATTATTATTATTACTCCATAAGAAGTACAAAATAAGTGAACATATTGAAAATATCAAAGATGGCAATAAACACTAAAAATATAAAAATGCTTAAAAGAAAATACATATGTGAACCCATAAATGAAGGGTAAGCCGAGTATAAATACTCCGTAATTCTTCCACTCTCAACATCGGGTTCATAATGAGATATTTAAAGGATCCGAATTTCTTTTTCGCTGACACCGCTGGTCAGTGACTGACGATCTGGCTTCACATTCTTGAACATATGCATGAAATTTGATGAGTAGTTCATCAACAAGCATTTAAGAATAAAAGATTTTTCTCATGAATGAGAGATAAACTTATTATCTACACTCGATCTAGGAACGCTAGTAAGCCATCAAAGAAATGTTAATATTCAACAAACCTATTGGTTTGATATGAAAGTTCCACTTGCAACGCAGGCTATATTGAATATTTCCAAAGATGTTGTAGCCTACGCTGAAGGACAATGAAAGCATCACTATTATTCATCATATACATCATGCGCTGTGGATGGATTGCGCTTGTAGCACCAACCTCGCTTGACCCATGGTAGAACTCGGCTCCACCGAGTATTAGATCCAACTAAATGGAAAGGTATTACACTCAAAACTCTTATTCCCCATGACGCGTGCCATTATAAGTCTAGCTAAAAGTTTGTTGTTGGTTCCTCCATATAGTATATTGATTTCTTGTCTCTCAACTCTTTATTTAGTCGGTTTGCCATATCCACATATTGGATATGGCTTCACCAATTTAGATCCACCTAATACATACGCTTTAATACATGAGTAAAGTCGACTTGTATGAGATGATTCTAAAATCTCCATATCCATCTCTACTCCTATCTCTCTTTTCGCACTATACTTTTTAATGTATGAACATGAGAGATATATGAATCCTCTATTTAAAGAAAAATTTTCCAAACCAATAATTGATTGTACTATTTACTTTTTTGGCAAATATGAAAGAGAAAAAGGCAGAAAAATTTTAGTGAAATGACATATACCTATCGGTGATTGAAAAATAATATATATATACATATATATATCTTAAAAATTGAAAAACAATATTTACAATTATAAGAAAATATTGATCTTCGTTATTACACCAACTTCCTTACATTAATATGAGAAAATTATTATACTAAATTTTTCTACTAAATTTACAAACAGGATCTTCTAAAGTAAGTTTTTCAAGACTATAACGTGATTGTTCATCTTTGAATTTGGCCCATAAGGCCATCACTCACCTTGTACGTGTCCACTAGATGTGTCTCAAGAGCACATTGAATATCATCCAAAGGCTCTTACTCAATCCATCCTTAATGAATGCTATCTTTATCTTCGACATTAGACACGCATACAGATTTACATCGAAGTGTCACATGTCCACTGAGCACATTTGTAGCACTCTCTAATCTTTTTGCTCTCCGCTTTGAAAAACTACTTTTACCCATACCGGACATGTATTTAGAAGGAATTGAAACCTCACTGATAATCGAACCTTTGTTTCAATCAACCATCTGATATCTTAAGTGGGATACCCATTCATTAGCATCCTCAACCTTTCAAGCCTACTTTGATAAATCCTTTTTAGGATTTTGATCGTAGTGATGGATAGTATTTTTCGAAGATTTGAAAGCAAATTATCCATTATTATATCTGGACCATTATTATGGTGAATACCGTAGTGCCCGGATAATTTATAAACGCCAGATGAGGTAAGGCTCGCTGCTTGGAACAAGATGTAAACATGAAGCGTATGCGCCAAGATTCCACGCTGAACAAAGGATGTAATAAATGCTACCGAAACATGATGGAATATGCTCGGTGAGCTATACATATGATGAAACTAATAAATCATGTTGAGCACTAATTATACGATACTAGTGAAATCGATATAAGAATTATCAACTAAAAGTTCAATAATACTGCTTGCGTAATCCTGACCGCCATCCCTGCTTAAAATAATTATTGAAATCAATATTTCAAGTGAAGAATTAAAGAATTCTTCAATGATTGTTCTTTATAAATAATGAAATCATTACTAGCCAATATTGGGAATAAATCCCAAATATATACGGAATAAAGGATGAGAAATATGGGCCCACTATCCTCATCCATGACTGCTTAGATATTATGATATGGATCCACTAGATAAATACATGTGTATATGATTCAGAATTTGAAATTTCAAATATTTGCTCACTATGAGCATGATTTCCAGATTTAATGATAAAGCTAGTAAATGTATATCCCAATACTTGAATAAATCCTGAAGGATTGAGTATGATACAAGTGGGATATTATGTAAAATTATTTAAAGTCCTCCAATAAATTGCCACATCGAGAATAGAATGCAAACTATATAAATTCTCATATTAAGGCCGAATGATGAGAACATATATGAGTTTTAGTGTTCTAAATTTTCTTAGCATGAGAGGGGAGTATTAAAGGTCAAAATGATATGTGAAATGCATCATACTATATCCTCACAATTAAAATATGAACTTGAAGTTCAAAGATGTATAAAAGATGCTATGAACAATCACATATATCGCTTAAGATGTTTGATAAGTTAGCACGCCTGTAAGCGTTGATATTATGAGATTTCCCCCAATCATATATATCGAAGCAAATTATTAAAGATGGTCTTAATAACGGAGGCATATACTCTTGAAGAGTATATAGACATAACTATATTGTGTAATCCTACAAGAGGATTGATAATGAGATATCTCGATAAGTTATGTCGATATGGGGAAAGAAATAAAATTGAAAGTGTCGACACACTATGAAAAGATAGCTACATACTACCAATAATAGTGAGGATATTAAAATCCATCGAAAATGCCAATCTTTAAATATATGCCCTTACACGAAGGTGTTCATGCACGGGTTTAATGAGAAATGAGAATGAAACTCTTGAAGAGGTTTCAAATGTATTATTGTATCAACAGATGCAAGCGCTCAAAATATCTACATTGATATTGTTGAGAAATTCATATGTTGTACTCTTTTCCTTGATTGATGTTTTTATCCCAAAAAGGATTTTTCTCAAACAAGGTTTTTAATGAGGCACCAATTCAACTAATATAAAATCTCCGTAAAGAGATTTAGGTATATATCTCGATATAGTGAGAAAATGAGATCAAGTGTTGATTGCATATATGCACTGAATATAACATGATATTGTATAACATCTAAAAATTCATTCACGTGGAGATGAATGAAGAGTATCAACCAATGTATATGATACTCATACAAATCTATGAAAGATTTTGAAATGCTTACAAAGATACTTATATAAAATACACGCGTTGCACTTCTTTTTCACTTGATTGAGGTTTTATCCATTGGGTTTTCCTAGCAAGGTTTTTAATGAGGCAACATTAAAGGCGTATTCACATGAATAATGTACTCTTTTCCTTCGTTAGGATTTTTCCCAATCGGGTTTTTCTAATAAGGTTTTAACGAGGCATATTCATGGTATATCGAGACGACAAGAGAAATCGACACGATGTATCTATTGGATCAAGTTATAATAGAGATAATGCTTTAGATCCAAACAATGATGATATTGAAATCGCTTTACCGTGGTAAGGATATCCGTCCTCAAGATATGAAATCGATAGAGTAGAGTACTCTTTCCTTCGATCAAGTTTTTTCCCACCGGGTTTTCTTGACAAGGTTTTAATGAGGCAAAGACGTGGAATACTCTTATATCGTTGATAGATATCGTGGAGCAATGTTTTGATGAAGCGATTATATAACCACTCCAAGCTATCCTTCACTTGATCGGTTTGGAAGTTTTTTCCTATCAAGTTGTTCTCCAAACAAGTTTAGAAGACATTTGTATTAATAGTCATTCAAGGGAGTGTTATGAACTCGCGAGTACGAGGAAAGAATTTATATATATTTTAATGATGTGAATGACTATTATGTCCCTGATGAAATTATGTAATTACGATTGTATTAGTTCAAGCTTTCCCATAAATAGGGTCAGCTTATTAATAAATTCATTCCTGTGAATTCCTTATAATTCATTCTCTCTAAATTCTCTGTATTATTTCTATACTTTTATAACAAATTTCTAGATTTGGGCAATAATATTATTTGTCTAAACATTTTAAGAAAATAAAGAAACAAACCAAAACGAATATTAATTAGTTAA
The DNA here is from genome assembly GCA_018223645.1 of Jasminum sambac. NCBI lineage: Eukaryota > Viridiplantae > Streptophyta > Magnoliopsida > Lamiales > Oleaceae > Jasminum > Jasminum sambac. The sequence continues at coordinate 8,366,167 of CP073644.1, read as the reverse complement.
TCGTATTAACTAATTAATAATTCATCAATAAAATTATATAATTAATCTCATTAATTATTTAACTTTATTATAAGGAGTGAATCTGGAAAATAACTCTTTATTTTACCAATCATGTCAAAATTTAATTAGTTAATCACATTAACTAATTAATGACATATTAATAAAAGATTTTTATGATTAATCAAATTAATCAATTAATTTTATTAATGAGAGGGGACTCTCAAAATAACTCTTTATTTTGTACATGATATAATTAGTTAATCATATTAACTAATGCCATCGATAAAATTTTATAATTAATCTAATTAATCAATCAATTTTATCAACAAGAGGAGACTCACAAAATAACTCTTTATTTAGTGGATTACTTTAAAATTAATTAGTTAATCATATTAACCAATCAATAATATATTAATAAAATTTCATGACTAATCCAATTAATCAATTAATTCTATTAATGAGAGGAGGCGCACAAAATAACTCATTATTTTGTTGACTATTTTAAAATTTTATTAGTTAATCACATTAACTAACCAATTCCACAAAGTTATATGATTAATCTCATCAATTATTTAACTTTCTCACAAGTAAGGGGTTTTGCAAAATAACTCTTCATTTTGTTGTTAATATTAAAGTCACACTTTAACATAAGTTTTGCAAAAATCATAGGGAAAATTAAATGTAAAATCATGATTTCAATACAGGCAAAATCCAAATTTATCTTAAATAAGCGCTTTTAATTGAAAATAAAATTTTCATGTTGAATAATTGCCATAAAATTGAAAAATCAAAATTTTCAAAAATAAATTTGCACCCTAGGACGATATTAAGCAACAATAACCAAAGAGGGGACTAAAACGTACGTTTCTCAAATAACTTCGTAAAAGCCCCTTTTATTTAATTAATATGGGGACTTGTGTGCAATTTCTAAAATTGCACAATAGCCCCGTCTTCCTCCCCACCTGAGAATCGGGTGCCATGGCTTCTTAAACCTAATAATCCCTTTTTGGGCCATATTCAGCAACGACGATGGTCCGCACCCTCTTCTCACCTGGCACAGTCAGTCAGCTTTATGCATTGCGGCGTGCGACTCTCGCCACTACCCCCGATGGCGGCTCACTGTTTTCCGGCGAGATCTCCCTTGCCCCTTTTTTTCGTTTTGGCTATGGATCTAATCAAGTTCAAAACCAAGATTAACTAAATCCACCAAATGAGCACAATCGAATTTGGGAGTCTAATTCATAACCTAGATATGAATTTTGCAACATGGACTCATGAATCAAATTCATAGTCATATTAATCCATTAACGATTGAAGATATTATTTCCCAAATAATATTTTAATTGCCCAAATCAAATTGATTAAGATAACAACTATTGTTAATTGAACAATAATCTAACAAATCTCAACAAGAAAACGAGTTGGCTCTGATACCACTGTTAGGAATTGCCAAATAAATCATGCACAGCGGAATATAAAAATAGGCAACTCAAAACCGGATCTACTCGCTTCTTAGATGAGATCTGTGATTAGAGATTATCGGTGTCGAAGCGGATTTCACGACAAATCTCTCGTTTTGTTCTTTCCTCTCCACACCCTCCAATTGTCCCGGGCTCTAATGGTGATCCACACGCCAAGACTATGCTTGAATCACGAACAATTTCGTAGTGGGATACTCTCTCTAAATCTTAGTGCTAGCTAAATTATAGAGAGAATTAAGAGACAACTAACTCAACAGTTAGGGATAATAATAAGTTATTTATAGATTTCTAATAAACCTATTTGGTCTAGGATTTCTTGAGCTCTAAGACAACTTAACCCTGTCCAACTATTAGGCCTTGTATATACCATAACTAATAGAATCAAAAGCAAAGTATTGAGGCATGTGTTTTCAAGGAATCACAACAAACAAAGAATGACTATCGAGTTCGATTGATAGCGTCAATTGACTATATTCAGCATCTTCTAAGGCGAGGGATTGCTTTTCGTGGAGATGATGAAACTGAAACTTCAAAAAACAAGGGAAATTTTTTTTGAATTGTTGTACTTTTTGTGTGACCACAATGCAGAGGTTAGGGTCGTTGCTTTGAAGAATGCTCCTAAAAATCTAAAATCGACTTCACCAGATGCTAAAAAGATATTATAAGTGCTGCTGCCTTTGAAACCATTAAACTCATTCTCAAAGATATTGGTGATGATAGCTTATATTCAATTCTAGTTGATGAATCATGCTACATTTCAGTAAAAGAGCATATGTCAGTTGTTTTACGATATGTAAAGAATCATCGTTCATTGAGCATTTTATTGGCATCGTACATGTTTCTGGTCAATCTGCTTTTTCACTTAAAGCGGCAATTGATAAGTTATTCTTAAAACATAACCGAAGCTTGTCTAGATTGAGAGGTCAAGGGCTTGATGGGGCTAACAATATGTAAGGTGAGTATAATGGCCTCAAAGAACTTATCTTGAAAGAGAATCCAAATGTTTTTTTCATTCATTGCTTTGCACATCAGCTTCAACTAGCCGTTGTTGCAGTGGCGAATAAGCATCCTGATGTTGACACATTCTTCTATTTGGTTTCGAGTGTTTTGAATGTTGTTGGGGCATCAGCTAAGCAGTGTGATTAGCTTCGAGATAAAAGAAAGCTTGAAGTTGTTAAAGCACTTAAGAGACTATTCTTAAGCGTCCTGGTAATACATGTTGGGGTTCTCACTATAATTGTTTAATTAATTTGATTTTGATGTTTTCGTCTACAATTGAGGTCATTAAGATGGTTGGTACTGATGGTACAACTAGAAAAGAAGCGGCGTAGCGCGAATTTTATTGACATCGGTGAGGACATTTGCATTTGCATTTAGTTTGCATCTTATAAAGAAAATTTTTGGGGTTACTGAAGAGTTTTCAAAAGCACTACAATGAAAAGATCAAGATATTGTCAACGCCATGAGAATGGTGAAATTATGCAAACAAATACTTCAGATTTTGCGAGACGATGAATGGGACTCATTTTTAGAGACGGTTCGATCCTTTTGTATTGAGCTTAACATTGCTATTCCCAGCATGGAAGATATGTTTACCCCCTTTAGGTTGCTCACAACGCAATACTGTAACAAACTTGCATCACTTTTGTGTGGATTTTTTTTATGCCGTCATTGATATGCAACTTCAAGAGTTGAATGAGCGTTTTTCATAGGCAAATAGTGATCTACTCCTTTGTGTAGCTTGCTTGTGTTCGGATAATTCTTTTTGTGCTTTTGACAAAAACAAGTTGATTCAAATGTATAAGTATTATCCGAAAGACTTTTCTCTAGTAGACATTTTAGCACTTGAAGATCAAATTGACATTTATATTTTGGACATGCGCTCTCATGAAGATTTTGAAGGACTAGTGGGTTTAATCGATCTCACTGAAAAGTTGTTCTTGACAAAGAAACATGAAAGTCGCTTGTTACTTTGGCATTAATTCTTCCAGTGGCTACTGCTTCAGTTGAAAGGGTTTTTTCTGCGATGAATTATGTGAAGAATCGATTACGCAATAGAATTGGGGACAAATCCTTAAATGATAGTTTGATTGTGTACATCGAGAAGGATGTTTTTGATACTATTGATAACGGTGTAATTATACAACGTTATCAAAGTATGAAACAGCGAAGAGTACAATTGTAATAATGTACTAGAATTTTTATCTCTTGTTTTGTGGTTTTAATTTTTCTTTTCATTGTAAATTATATTGTGCATACCCATCCAATGAAGTCTGGCTTTGCCACTGGCTGTGATTCGGCCTCATCTTCAATTTCTTCTAAAATTATAGTTTTCTCTTTCTTTTCTATGGGAACTCATCTCCTAACTAAGGTTAGGGAATAACCTAGGTTATCTATGTTGTTTAATTGGTTCACTTTAGACAAGTACTTTTTCTGTGCAATTTTGGTTATTGGATTGTTAATTTAGCATTGGATTTGTTTACAGTGATGATTGATGGATATTATAAAATCTAATTCATAGGTTCAATCAAGTTTTTCTAATTGTTTAGTGGGGACAACCATTCTTTTGAAGTCTTGAAGACTCAATTGATTGATTGTAGTTTCAATGGAATTACTTCTTGATAGATTGTTTTTGTAGATACAATTTATGCATAAGATTAATTCCATAAGAGATTACTAGTGCTTATTGTGTAAACAACTTTTAGCTAAATTTATCTTTTCAGTGTCACTTTTTATGAAAGTTTTAAGAAAATAATTGAATTAGTGAAACCGCATAGATAATCAATCGTGGAAGCCAGACTCCTTGGTGTTTCTCCTTCACAAGTTTTATTACAACTCAAGTTCTTTTGTTTCATTATTACAATCTCAATTGAGTCATTTTTTAATTATTTTATTTTTCTTAGTTTATAAAAATTGGGCGATCTTTCTTATTGCTCTTGGTAAACGACAGTGGTACTCTGAGATATACTACTATGCGACTCCCGCACTCGGGATTAACAAGCAAGAAACTCCAACATGAGAATATATTTATTTTATTATTTTTCCTTTTTGGCAACAACAAAGCCGGTTTTGCCTTGAGGCGAGTGAGACCGTCGCCTCAGGCGCAAAACCGGATGGGGCGATTTTTTTCTCTTTTTTCATACATAAAAATTAGGTATATATATGTAACCAACGCAATCATAATGATGTTAAATGAGTGGTGCAGCGGTTGGCTTGCATTTTTTTGCTGTAATCATACTCCAGCCAAGTTCGAATCCCAATCTTGCATTTCTCATATTATTTATTATTTTCTTTCTTTAAAATTTGGTAAAAGTATTCCTTCAAAAAAATATTTTCTCCACTTATATTAATTCTCTAATATTTCAATTCATATAAAAAGTTTGTAATACCTATGAATAAAATTTACAATACCTCATTTAGTTTTACGCATAGTTAATTTCAAACATTCTTAAATTTCATATTATCAAAAAAATAATAATAATAATTATCTTCTAAACAACCGAATCTTGTTACTTTGGAACAAAAATAAATTATAATAATCTTTATTTTTTCTATTATTATTGTATTTTTAGTTAACTATTAATTTTTGTAAAGCACTTACAAATTTTAATAATCATTACATGGGGGCGCATTTTATGATATTTTGCATCAGGCCCCGAGAATCACAGGACCGGCACTGGGCAACAACATGAAGAGTTGCAAAAACCAACATTTGATTTCTTGCCAAAGTGCTGCACCTTATCCATTTTAAAGTATTTTCTGTAACTGAACTCATTTCACTAGCTCAAGATCATTCGAAATGACATATACTACACAAACGGAATCTATCTACGACGAGTTCCAACTGCTAGCTCAGGTTCTAGGAACTTTGGCTATTACAAACTTGACGTCATGGCATTTTTGTGAATATAATGTTTCTTCTTTTTCAAACAAGAGGCAAAGCTTTTACTAGAGAAAATTTCCTTTGCTCGGCTCTCTTTAATCGTAAAAAGAAAGTCCATAAAAAAATGTTGATGCCTCAAAAGTCGAAACTAAGAGTACTATCCCGCCGCAAACAGCTCATCAACAGAGCATCACTAAAGACGAGAGTTGTAAACTGAAACGTGGCACAAGAATTTGGGGGAGAGAGATTAGGAAACGATAATTGAGAAAGACGACACATTTTTAATATTGTTTAAAATTGTTCCAACAAATTAACGCCATGTCAATATAACCATAGTGCATAATGTGATAATAAATTAACCACAGTAAAAATAACTTAAAGAATAATAATATTTATTGACAGTATTGATTAGATCAACAATGATGTAGTTTACGTTAACCTTATTGATGTCGTCGTGTACATGTGTTTATTATATACATACCATAACACCAACTCTACTAACATATCACATAATCGTTGATACATTGTCAGTACTTACAAGTAGCAATCGTCTAACTGTCCGACATATTTTGAACTTCGATGCTGACTTCACTTAGAAGCTTAGACAAACATGTTACTTGATGCAATGAACACCCAACTAGGCAGGAAGCTTGGACAAACATGTTATGATGCAATGAACACCCCACTAGGCAGACTTTTGTAGTCTTCTCATAATGGGCATTGCTAAAAAGGAAAAGAGAAACCAAAACAATTAAGAAAAGAATAAGATATTACGCTTGATCTGTTCATCTCCAAGAATCAAAAAAGAATTTCTTCTTTTATGTACATCTCCTTAGATGAATTATGCACTGAAATGTGAACTAAGCAATTAGAACTCACTGCAGTAAGTAGTTAACCCATATATATTATATTATTGACAGAAAAAATAAGAAAGAAGTAAATCTTGATCGGCGAAACCTACATTTGTAGGAATTACTAGTATGCAATATTAGTTATAGCATCCTCAACAATTTCACTTAAAACTAACTTCTCTATGTCAGCCACAACTTCTTCGACACTTTCTAAAGTATGACCCATTGTCCAACCCATATCCCATGCTCCAATGAGACCTCTCTTGCACCACAGATCTCTTTCCAGCATGGAGTAAATAACATCAACAACAACTATCTCACCTGAAAGCTTGCTATAACCCATCAAATCCTCGATCCCATCGCAAATTTGTCGCACCAAGTGGTCAAGAGATAAGCAATGTTTTGACTTTGTTTGAGATAGTGGGTAAGTTGTTATTGTCCACCATTGTCTTTTGCGCTCCAACATCTCATTTGCACAGTCGAGTAGAAGTTTGGTATCAACCTGTTCATAACTGTGTGACAATGTTGTCGGACAGGATTTTGGTCCCCATGTCTGAGAATCAAAGAGCTCGTCCATGAGGCAGAGGAATGATGTATTATTCAGAAGTAAACTTCTTGTATTGGTTTCTATTTTGCAGCTTTCATACTCGGGTGAATTATGATTTGGCATACAATTTTCTTTGTCAATGGATTTGCTATCCTCAATGATTGACATAGAAAACTCAGGAGGACTCGAAGTTTTTGTGCACTCATCTGCAATCAAAAGTAAATTATAACAATTTAGGAGAAAACAAGGCAACAGACATAAACTTAAATACCACAACAAAGTCATCATTTATATGAACTGAGATTCCTTACCAAACATATAATCATCGGCCTCGTTTGTAGGTTCCACAGCGATTTCCTTTGATGGAATTACTGCCTCATCTCTCTCCATTTTACCAGCAAGATCAATTGGCAATTTCGTTTCAACCTGCATTGGAATATTCAATTAGTATAATCTTAAATCCCACATAGACAGAATCTTAGGTAACTCAAATATGAAAGTAGAAAAACTAAAACTGAATGGGACAGGAGACATACAGTAGCTGGTGAGGGATTGCAATCCAGCTTATCATCTTTAAAAGTTTTCTTCTGCTTACTGGAGTTGAGAGATGCAGCTCGTCTCATGATTTTATCAGAGGAGGCTGCCTTTTCATAATTCTTCGAAACATTCGATACCTTGTCATGTTTTCCAAGCTTCAACGTTGTTGTGTTTTCTAGAATACGAGTTCTTGAAGGCTCTTGAGGTTTCAAAGTTTTTGTTTCTGCTCGTATAACAGGAGATACTTTGAGAACCTTGTCAATCCGTTTAACTGATTCTTTCTTCTGCAACTTAGGACTCATCAGTTTTGAATTGGTATGAGAAAGTTTTTCTTGGACACGTTGACTTTTACCGCCTAGCTTTGGTGCTACTTCTGCATTAACTGGAAATTCTTCTTTCCTTTTACTAGGCATCTGATTACACTTGAGAGGTTTTTCTTTGTGGATGCAGTAATCATTTTGAACCTTAGGAACATGTAGAGGCCTTATAATCACAATGGGTGAGCCCATTTCTGAAAAACTTATTCTCGAGGCCTTATAATCGCAATCTTCACCACATTTTTCTCTATTGGTCGACTTCTTTTCAAAAAGTCCTTTGAACTGCATAGTCTCTATCATTTCTTCCAATTTTCTTCGTTCTTGAACGACTTTCTGAGCTGCAAACTGAGGCTTCCTCATCCTCGGCAACTCAAGGTCAGATAAATAACTTCTCCTATTTGATAATTCATTTTTCTCTACATGTTTTTGGGAAACCGATTGCAGCTGGTTTGAAGGAACTTCCTCCAGTCCCATAAGCTTGGCAACTAGATTCAATTGCTTTGGCTTCTCAGGTTGAACCTTCAATGGAGAACTGTCAGAAGAGGCAAAGTCGTGGGAGAAAATCTGTGAGGATTGGCTTGAACTTGTTGAGGGGAAATCTTTCAAATCCATATGCAAGTCTGATTTTCTTTCGTCTAAATAATGGTTTTCTCTAGTGGAAGAAGATTTAGGGAAAAGATTCTGCCTGGCAAAACTCTCTACAATGGCTTCCCTGAGCTCATCATAACAATCTCTAGTCGACCCATCGATCGAAATTCTCCGTTTCATCATGTGATTGTACTCTTTCTTTTCTTCCTCAACTTTCTCCTTCTTCTTTCGATTCAACTTACCCATGTAACGCGAAGCTTCTTGCAATTTCCCAAGCATTGCTATAGAATCTTGCAAATCAAGAGCACCCTTTAACAAATCTTGCGCGATTTTCTTTGACTTCTTATCAAAGCTTACACCGTTTGACCATGAGTCAACCACATCAGTCAACTTCTGCGCTCCTCTTGAAACCTCCATGATTTGAAAGGAAGAGAGGTTTTGTAGCTCCTCTGTGGAACCTCTGGAGACTTTTTCTGACGAAGACAGATTGGAATTCTTTCGACTGACGGCATTTTTTACTCTATCTTCAACTTTCTGAGAATCAGTCTTGGGTTTTCTTACTGTCTTACACTCTACAACGCCTTTGGGGTCATCACAAGTGACAAATGATCTATACACAACCGATCTTAGCGTGTCCTGAGGCATATTCTATGATATCTACATATATCATATTCAATTGAAAATGTTAGATGGTTGTTAATCAGAAAAGGTCAAATTCAACTTCAAATTCAATAGAATATATACTTACATAATCTTTTTATACAATGATAATGATGATCAAGACTTTAGAAATACACTAACAACAGCCAAACACAGCTCTTGCTTAGCTATGATTCATCATCACTGAAAAGAATAAGAAAACCCCAAATTAGTCGCCACTCGCCGGCTTTTGAAAAGGATTGAATCCTCCAGTTTGACATTTTCAACATATTCTACGGATCTACATCATCAACAACAAAAAACCTAAGCCTTATTCCCCAATAAATTTAGGGTCGACTAAGCAGATTCAAATAATTTATTGAATTTTTACCTGGAAACAGCTTCTCGGATCAACCAAATTCACTCTCTGTTAGGCAAAAAGCGAGAAAACACAAAGCCAATCTGAGAATCCAGAAATCCGTGTGAGAAAAACTGAACTCACGGATAAAACATGTCGGTTAACAGCTACCTGCATTTTGTGGTGAGAAACCTCAGATCCACGCAAGAGAGGCAATACTGTTAGTGGACACTGTAAATAAACATCTTTATCACAGATTCACATGGAAAGAAAAGTTGAATTTTGTTTTGTCACTTGGATTCAGTTTAACGAATAGAAAATTTTGAGTCAATCCATGATTGCAGTTTGTGGTGCGAATTAAATTCAGTAATATTTGTCGCGTTTTGATTAGAGTGAGTTAATCGGGAGGGCGTGGTGGGGGTGATTGATTATGAAGTACGTGGGAGTTATGAGGGGAACCACCGTGAATAATTTAATGCTCTCTCTCACTGAGCGGTTGTAATTTTGGCTTCGAATATCATGGCTGCTTGAATATTTTAAAATCTTACTTTATTGCAGCAATGTTCGCATTAACTGTAGATGGAGTTGGTGAAGCGGTAGTTTTTGAACTCGAGATTATGAAAGTAGAAATTGAATTATATCAGCAATCACAACTTGATCGACCGCCAACTTGGACTGAATTTCGAATTATAATTCGTGGAAGATTTCAAGGTATACATCAAAGTTTTTAGGCAAAAAACTTTGACTTTGAGAAAAAAAATTTTGATTTTGAGCAAACAGCGTCGTCGGAAAAATTTTCGGACTACTGGAATTTCGTCATACCTTGCTGATTCTAAATTTAGTCCCGATTTGCTCATCGAACGTGCCATAACTATAGCATGCTCGATAGTACTTGAACATTTCTGATTGATTGTGTTTCACATGCACAAGTTGTCAAATGATGGATGAAATCAGTTGGAGGTGATGAGTAATACTATAATATCATTATATGTTAGTTAAAAATAATGGTATGATAGTATCATATCATCACTATTGATATGACAATGTCACGTAAAAAAAAAAAAAAAAAGGAGCATAAGTATCCTTCTCTTGTAAGAAGGGAAAACGGTACTTGTGAAAATGCTTTTGGAATTCAATTATGTAGAATTAATCTAACGTTCATGTAAATGTTGTGTGCACGAGAAATATGCTTTCTTGTGTCTTGCAAACACAGTACACCAATATTTATAAATTTGAGTAATTCTATATAAATATTTGAAATTGTCATTTTTAAATAATATGATTGATGTTTTATCAAAATAAATAAATAAATAATAGCACGTTTGATGTGATATATTTTTACTATATGATAAAGAAATGTATCAAGTGATAACCACATAAACAATCTTATTCACTAATACAAAAAGATGATATGTCAAAATGTCGGTATAAACTGTGTGTGTAAAATTTTTTTCACAAATTTTGTACGGAGGGTGTCTCAATCCATTATAACATTTAAGATCACGTGAAATGATAAATTTATCATTATCACGAGTGAGGACAAAATGTAGAAGACAGTAGCCCTCATAAAATACAAGAAAATTAACCTTTCACATCGAGCCCGACACTTTTGCCTAAGGTTTTCGGTAACATCTTTGTGATTTTGTATCGACATTTAAGAAATTAACATACTATTAAAATTTTATAACGTGACAATTTTTTCCTTGATTTTATTTAAACAATACACAAAAGAGCAAAAAAAGAAAATAATAATTTATGCATGCCTCACTCTTTTGTTGATTTGGGGGAACGTGGTCCCCAAGAGATTTTATTTTTCTTATTATTCTTTTGTAAATTTAAAATTTTAAGAATTTGTTGAATTCAAAAAATCATTCTCTACAATATTTTCAGAAAATTTTCTCAGTTTTGGAGCTATACATTTCAAAATTAATTGTTCAATAAAATAAGAGATTGAAAATAATATTGTAAAAAATATTTTTTAAAATTTTTAGCCTAGCAGGTTTAATATCGTGAAATTTATATATGCTACAAATAAGAAAAAGTGATGTGCATTTTAGAGAACGAGATAAAATTATGAAAACATCAATTATGTATTCATGTCGAATGTTTGGCTTAAAACTCTGTGGAAATAAGCAAAATTAATTTTGTTTAATTGTACTTTCTCAAAATGATACAAATATTTTCGGGGATAAAATGGATGTTGATCGCACTCGGTGTTGAAATAGATGTTAGAGAGGGAAAATCATTTTTATCCAACACATTCTTGGGTTAAATAAAAATGATGAAACTAGTGAAAACTGATGTTTAACAATAGTACAATTGTATATATTAATAAAATTTGATAATATCGAGAATGATGTAGTTCATGGTAGGGATAGGTATGGTACACTAATGATCAAATGCCAAATTACCAATATATTGATCGATTATTGATACGTAACACGATCCCCAACATATTAGCAATTTAAGTTGTCAACATATTAGTATTTGATCTTTTGTGAGGTAAGAGGTTTTGGCCTGTTACAAATTTTGTTTCACTATTTTGCTCATTTTTTCTACATTTTTAATGTTTTTGGAAAATTTATTGGTGAAATATTCTTTTTCTTGTTCGAATATATAGTGGATTGGACCAAAAAGTTATAAATAATTGAGAAAAATCTGTATTCGACTATTTTATCTATTTAAGCTAGAGAGGAAGATTTTCATTTTGTCAAATTTTATAAAAATATGCATGAAGAATTACTGTTTAAATGGACGAATCATGCTTAATTTTGTTAAAAGTTGGTGACAAAATTAGCAGCAAAAAATTAAGAGAAATATTACAATTATTGGCAAAATCTATTTTTTGTGATTGCATTAAATGAGAATGAATTTGTTTACTCTCCTTGTGAGGGGGTGAAAAATAAAAATAAAAATAACTGCCGAACAAATGTGCAGTCTTTTTATTCCGTGTTATTCTATTAGATAACAACTATAATCTTGATATATAAATTTTCGAAATTTAAAAATTACTTATTTAATACAGAAATACATTAACTCATAATAAAATAAATAACTTTTGATATAATCAAAATTTATATATCAAAATATACTCATATTAAAATTTTTATCAAATAAAATAATATGAAACGAAAAAGTTTCACATTTATTAAACTGTTATCTTTATTTTTCACCACCGTTAAAGGGTGAACAAATTCACTCACATTTAATGCAGTCACAGAAATCCCGGTGTATCTTTTCGTCTTGGTGCCATTCAATTTTCATCAATGTGATTGTACTTTTCATCGTAAACAAAAACAAATTACATGTTATTGTCTGAGCCATGTTTCGAATTTCTAATTGTCTGCTAGTATTGTGATTTCAAATTTAAATTTAAAATCTATTTGTCATGAGTCTAGCTAGAATTTTGTTTTTCAGTTGTCTTACACAATCATAAACACCTATATTATTAAGTTAATATATTTAATTGTGTATATGACTGAATGTTACGATCCAAATTTTCGTTTATTTAAATTTAATTTCTTTCTTTGAAAACCGTTAGATTTGGTTTGGTCAAAGTCAAATTATTAAAGGGGTTTAATTTGGTCTATTAAAGGTTTGTGAATTTAATTGATTTAATTGGAAGTTGTGAAATTTATGGAGCCTTGATTAAGGGTCAAATGGCTAACTTAAATCTCCTAATTAAAGTAAAGGGACCCAGGTTGCAGTTATAATATATATATATATATATATATATATATATATATATATATATATGCACAATAGAATCAAACAAGCCTGAAATTCACTTCGTGCAAACCAGAGAAGCCGAATCACGCCAGGGAGGAAAGGAAAAAGGAAGAAAAAGAAGGGAAAAAGAAAAGAGAAAAAAAAGGAAAGGAAAATTTGGGTTAAATCGTGGTTTAGGTGTAGTAGCGTATTTCTTGAATTTTTATCTTTATGCAATTTGAGGAAAATAGTAAAATTAATTTTAGGGTTTACCAATAAAAATTTAATTCAAATTTATCATTCTTGGGGTTAATTAGGTGTTATTAAGATGTTATCTAACCCTAATTAATTATTTTGAAGTGGAATTGATGGTAATTGAGTAGTGATGAAGTGGATTGAAACCCACCTTACCTAAATGTTGAAAATTTGGGAATTTATTTTATGATTCAATTGGTGGTTCCAATGGCGTGAAATATTGTGAAATCGATAAAGAAGAGGAATGAGGTAATGGAATGGAGTAATTAAGGATTGGTTAGGAATGTTCTAGTAGTATTGAATGTGGATAGGCTTTGGTTGGTAAACCAAGTGTGTAGATTTTAATTAGAGCATTGTTATTATTTGGTGGTGGCGAGGCGATTAGGAAGCCTCAAGTAGAACTCAAGGCGGTTAAATAGTTACGTGAGTGGATAAAAACTATATTTAATATTAAATATGTCTCAAAGTTATCTTTAGCATGCTTTCGCTATTATATGCATTTTAGTAAAACAATGAGTATATCGTAGTGATTTGAAAGAAAATACGAATTTTATCAAATAGCATTTTAAATAATTATATGATTATTTTTAAAACCACCAAAGTGCCTTAGTGATCTTTACCCGCTCTGCACCGTTGTGATTCGCTCCACAATGTATGACCAAATTTATATAGGTCTTGGGGACCCATCGCCAGTACACATAGGCTTGGGGTAGTGTATGGTGGTGTTGACCTTTGGGAACTTGCTCTGTGGCGTGTATGGCCAGGTTATTGATTATTAGCTTCGACTTAGAATAGTTCGCCTTGTGCATCGAGTTCCTCTGCGCATGTGTGTTATTACTCGTTGGTACTTTTGGTGATATTTTCAGTTAACGATAATTCTGTGCAGAGTATCTTTAAACTTAGCCTACAATACTTTGAAAACTTGGGACTTTGTCAAGTCTCGAGTACCACTTCTAGCACTAGTTTCATTGATGTGACTCGACTTTATATCGATTTCACTTGGAAACTTACTTAGCACTTCGGTAGTATTTTGATTATACTTATACTTTAACAAGTTCAATGATCTCCTCAAAATTTAGATGATATGAAATACTTTATAAATATATGTTTTCAAACTCATCCACTCATCGGTTTACAAAACTCACGTACTTTCCTAATGTTTTTCTTATCGTGAAGCAGTTGAGCGTGAGCTTCGATTGCCTGTTGACCACCACTACCGTCACTCTTTCATTTAGATAGTATGCTTCATTCATTTATTCATTTGTTAGCGTTCATTTGAGACATTACATTCGTTTGAGAATAGGTTTCCAAAGTTTATTCATTTGTTCATTCAATAATTCTTTTCAAACATTATTTCCATTCAAGTTTTGAAAGATTACATCGATGTTGAGTTACGGTGATTGTGACTGTTTTAAAGATTTTGATATTCTTGTCATTGAAAAGGGCTTTGTGAAATATTGAGTTGATTGCTTGAGAGGAAATAAATTCTTACAGGGTGGATATATCAAAGATACAGAGGAAACTTCAGCCGAAATTTCTACGAGATTCCTTTTATTATTATTTAAATTGAGATAAGATTAAGCGATTCTGATTTACCTTAGCGGTGGATCAGACTTAGTCGTCATCCATCGTTGGCGCCGCCACGTGTCAAGTTGTTAGAGATAATTTGGTACGGGGCGTGTCAAATGGTATCAGAGCATGGTCTAGGGTCTAAGATTGCATCAAGTTTTCCTTTCAAGTTTAGAAAAGTTGCATTGCACATTTTTGCTCATAATCTCATATCATTTTGTAGAGCATCATGGCACGTGGTGGTGCAACAATTCGCAGTCATGCACGATCTCATGCTCAACACATTTCTGAAGGAGACGTTAGGCAAGGGAGAATGGTTGAGGAGTCGTTTGATCAGTCCTGTGATGGACCCACACAGGGTGATTTGGCTCCGAATAGAAACGAACATGAAAATGCAGCCCCGAATACAAATTTAACTGCTCAGCTCGCTTCGTCCCTTGCCTCTCTTTTGCCAAAACAGAAGCAAGATACCAGTATTGAGAAGGCACTTAAATTAGGGGTGAAAGAGTTTGAAGGTACGGATGATCTAGCTGATGCTGACGCTTGGATAAGAAGTATTGAGCGCATATTTAGGATCATGGAATGCCCTCAGGATAAGAAAGTCCTACTTGCTTCATTCTTATTGAAGGGTTCAACTGCTGATTGGTGGGATTCTTTCGAGGCGAGACAAGTTAATCCGACCACCATTACTTGGGAAGCTTTCAAGACAGCTTTTGATGAAGCCTTTTACCCCCAAATTCTTCCGAGCAAAGACAAGCAGTGAATTTTTGAAGTTGGTCCAGGGTCTATGACAAAGCTGACTCAAGACTACAAGAAGTTTATGGACTTGCTGAAATATGCCAGAAACTTGGTGCCAGGAGAGAATGACCAGTGTATGAGGTTTGAAGAAGGGTTAAAAGGGGATATTGCAGCTTCAGTCACATGTCAAGGTCATGGGAGTTTCAGCGCGCTCGTGGAGGCAGCTGTAAGAGTCGAAAAGTATATTGCTAAGGGAAACAGTCGAGATATGATTGTGAAACATCAGAATAGCCAAACTCAGTCTGGAAACTCCCATGGGCATTTCACTAAGAATAGACATAATTTTTGGCCGGGTGTAAACCATACCAATAGCTTCAAGTCTAAGTCTCGAGGTTCCGGTCATAGTCAGAGCTCAGGATACAGTCAACATTCTGTACAGCAACCTATGAACTATCGAGCACAATCTCATCATCCTTCCCAGAGAGTTGGGTCAGCACAGAGTTCAGGATCTCACTCCAATAGATACCCTCAGTGTCCGACATGTGGGAAGTTCCATCTAGGGGAATGCCTTAAGGGGGAAAATGTTTGCTTTCATTGTGGCGGCCAGGGCACACGCTGGCGTCATAATTGTCCAACCTTGCAAGAGAGTGGAGTCGCACGCGTCATATCTCTGCAGGTTGGGAGCTAATGGCAATAGACAGGGTCAGAAGAATGTAGTTGCCGGAAATAATAAATTAGCGAGTGTAGCACAGCCGAATATGACTAATAGCAGTGGTGGCAGGCAAGGAAGCCAGGGTGGACGTCCAAGGACTCAGGGAAAGGTTTTTGCTATGACTCAGCAAGAGGCCGAGGAGTCGACCGACGTGATTATGGGTATGTTGTCTATCTTTGGTAGAAATGCTCGCACTTTGATTGATTCTGGTGCTACCCATTCGTTTATTTCACATGCATTTACTATTTATGCTGACCATATGTTAGATCATTTAGAAACAATTTTGGTTGTGACAACTCCAGTAGGGGTGTCACTGGTAGCTGATAGTTGGCATAGAGATTGTGTTGTTAAGGTGAACAATCACGAATTAAAGGCAAACTTAATTCCTCTTGAAATTTGTGAGTTCGATGTTATCCTTAGCATGGACTTTTTAGCTGAGAACCATGCCACAGTTGATTGCTATCGTAAAAGAGTTGTGTTTGAGAGGCCGGGAGAGCCTAAAATTATTCTGTATGGGGAACGTAGGGTTCTATCATCTTGTGTTATATCTGTCTTGGATCTTAGAAAAATTGCTTAGGAAGGGGTGCCAAGCTTATTTGGCCCATGTGATAGATACCCAAATCCTTTGAATTAAAACTAGAGGATATCCGGGTAGTGCAAGATTTTCTGATGTATTTCCAGAGGATCTTCCAGGCTTACCACCGCATGCAGAGGTCGAATTTACTATCGATCTGTCTCAGGGACGACACCTATTTCACAGCAATCAGATCGAATGGCTCCTAAAGAACTTAAGGAGTTAAAAGCTCGGTTGTAAGATTTGGTGGATAAGGGTTTCATCGCACCGAGCGTATCTCTATGGGGAGCGCCGGTTTTATTTGTAAAGAAGAAAGACGGCACCATGAGATTCTGTATCGACTACAGGCAACTGAATAAGGTAACTATTCGTAACAAATATCCCTTGCCCCGGATCGATGACTTGTTTGACCAGTTTAGATGTGCTACAGTATTCTCGAAGATTGATTTACGTTCAGGGTACCATCAGCTTAAGATCAGGGAGATCGACATATCGAAGACGGCATTTAGGTCTCGATATGGCCACTACGAGTTCTTGGTTATGCCATTCGGGCTAACCAATGCTCCAGCAGTATTTATGGATCTTATGAACAGAGTTCTCCAACCGTATATTGACACATTTGTGATCGTCTTTATAGATGATATACTTATCTATTCTCGCAGTTGTGATGAGCATGCGGAGCACTTGAAGATTATTTTGCAGGTTATGCGAGACAAGCAGTTATATGCCAAGTTCAGTAAGTGCGAATTTTGGCTTGACAAAGTAGTATTCTTGGGCCATGTAATCTCAGCAGAAGGTATTTATGTAGACCCTATTAAGACTGAAGCAGTTCTCAAGTGGGAACGCCTTATTAATGCAACAGAAGTTCGGAGTTTTCTTGGGCTCGCAGGATATTACCGTCGATTTATAGAAGGATTTTCTAGAATAGCTCTTCCATTGACCAGTTTGACTCGTAAGGATGCTAAATTTATATGGACAGAACAATGCGAGAATAGCTTCCTAGAGTTAAAGGATCGATTGTCCTCTGCGCCTATATTAACACTTCCATCTCCAGGTGAAGAATTTGTGATATACAGTGATGCTTCACGGCAAGGTTTGGGTTGCGTTTTAATGCAGAATGGGAAGTTTATAGCTTACGCTTCAAGACAATTGAAGAAACATGAATTGAATTACCCAACCTATGACCTAGAATTGGCTGCAGTGGTTTTAGCTCTTAAAATTTGGAGGCATTACCTTTATGGCGAGAAGTGCCAGATTTACACGGATCATAAGAGTTTAAAATACATCTTTGATCAGAAAGAGTTGAATTTGAGACAGAGGAGATGGCTCGGGCTGATTAAAGACTACGATTGTAAGATCGACTATCATCCAGGAAAAGCGAATATGGTGGCAGATGCTTTGAGTAGAAAGACTAGTTCCTCATCACAGGCTAATGCAATGGTAGCTTTGTTGATTGGTGAGTTCAAAAAGTTGAATACCTAATTGTCCACAACTCCAAAAGGAGGGATACTAGCTAGTTTTCATGTGAGACCTACCTTGGTTGCTAAGGTTAAGGAAGCGCAATTTCGGGATTTGTCACTTAAGAAATTGAAGGAGGAGGTCGATCTCGGATTACGAAAAGATTATGCAATCGCAGATGATGGTGCTTTACTTATGAGGAACAGATTATGTGTGCCTAACACTGAAGAATTGAAGAGGGAGATTTTAGAAGAAACGCACAGTTCGGCTTATGCTATGCACCCAGGCAGTACTAAGATGTATCACACATTGAAAGATCATTACTGGTGGTTAGGCATGAAGAAAGAGATAGCTGAGTTTGTGTCAAAATGTTTAGTTTGTCAGCAGGTAAAGCCAGATCGTCAAAAGACAGCTGGATTACTACAGCCTTTGCCCATTCCGGGGTGCAAATGGGAACACATTACTATGGATTTTCTATTTAGCCTTCCTCGTACGCAACGTGGAAATGATGGAGTTTGGGTGAGTGTTGATCGGTTGACAAAGACTGTCAGGTTCCTTCCAATTAAAGAAACTGATCCTTTAAGTAAATTAGCCAAGTTGTATGTGGATGAGATAGTGTGTCTATACGGAGTTCCAGTCTCTATTATTTCAGATAGAGATTCCAAGCTTACATCTAAGTTCTGGCCGAAACTACAAGATGCTTTGGGCACTAAACAACACCTCAGTACCGCGTTTCACCCGCAAACAGATGGTCAGTCAGAACGAACCATACAAACCTTGGAAGATATGCTTCGAGCTTGCACCCTTGAATTTAAAGGAAGTTGGGATAATCACTTAGCACTGATGGAGTTGCCTACAATAACAGCTACCATTCCAGCATAGGAATGGCTCCTTTTCAAGCTTTGTATGGTAGAAAATGCAGAACTCCAGTTTGTTGGAGTGAAGTCGGTGAACGCGAGTTGATGGGACCTGAGTTGGTTCAACTTACTTCAGAGAATGGAACTATAATTAGAGAAAGACTGAAGGCGGCCCAGGACAAGCAGAAAAGCTATGCAGATAAGCGTAGAAGAGATCTTAAGTTTGTAGTTGGGGATAAGGTATTTCTGCGTCTTTCTCCATGGAAAGGTGTTTTGAGATTTGGTAGACGAGGAAAGCTAAGCCCACGTTATATAGGGCCTTACGAGATCATTGAGGAAATTGGCCCAGTCGCTTATCGCTTGGCTCTACCAAGTGAGCTATCTAGGATTCATGATGTCTTTCATGTTTCCATGCTTCGCAAGTACATTTCGGACCCATCTCATATCCTAGAAGCACAACCAATTGAGGTGAGGGAGAATTTGACATACGATGAGGAACCTGATCGAATACTTGGTAGAAGGCAGCAAATCAAAAACAATAAGGTGGTCGCCAATCTAGTTCAGGTATCGTGGAAGAATCATCCAGTGGAAGAAGCTACTTGGGAGAACGAGGAGCAAATGCCAGCAAAGTATCCCCACCTCTTCACAGACAGTAGCTTGCTGAATTTCGAGGACGAAATTCTTTTAAGGAGGTAAGGTTGTTACGACCCGAATTTTCGTTTATTTAAATTTCAGCTACTACTTGGTCACAACCGTTAATTGTCGGTCAAAGTCAAATTATTAAAGGGGTTTAATTTGGTCTATTAAAGGTTTGTGAATTTAATTGATTTAATTGGAAGTTGTGGGCTATGGACGCAATTAAGGGTCAAATGGCTAACTTAAATCTCCTAATTAAAGTAAAGGGACCCAGGTTGCAGTTATATATATATATATATATATATATATATAGCACAATAGAATCAAACAAGCCTGAAATTCACTTCGTGCAAACCAGAGAGAAGCCGAATCATGCCAGGGAGGAAAGGAAAAGGGAAGAAAAAGAAGGGAAAAAGAAAAGAGAAAAAAAAGGAAAGGAAAATTTGGGTTCGTCGTGGTTTCGTGTGGTAAGCGTATTTCTTGAATTTTATCTTATGCAATTTGAGGAAAATAGTAAAATTAATTTTAGGGTTTTACCAATAAAAATTGGGGATTCGAAATTTATCATTACTTGGGGTTAATTAGGTGTTATTAAGATGTTATCTAACCCTAATTAATTATTTTGAAGTGGAATTGATGGTAATTGAGTAGTGAGTGATGAAGTGGATTGAAACCCACCTTACCTAAATGTTGAAAATTTGGGAATTTATTTTATGATTCAATTGGGTGGTTCCAATGGCATGAAATATTGTGAAATCAATAAAAGAAGAGGAATGAGGTAATGGAATGGAGTAATTAAGGATTAGTTAGGAATGTTACAACGTAGTATTGAATGTGGATAGGCCTTTGGTTGGTAAACCAAGTGTGTAGATTTTAATTAGAGCATTGTTATTATTTCAGGTGGTGACGAGACGATTGGGAAAACCTACAAGCCGAACTCGAAGCAGTTCGTAGTTCTGTGAGTGGATAAAAACTATGTTTAATATTAAATATGTCTCAAAGTTATCTTTAGCATGCTTTCGCTATGATATGCATTTTAGTAAAACAATGAGTATATCGTAGTGATTTTGAAAGAAAATACGAATTTTATCAAATAGCCTTTTAAATAATTATAAGATTATTTTTAAAACGACCCAAGTGCCTTAGTGATCTTTACCCGCTCTGCACCGTTGTGATTCGTTCCACAGTGTATGACCAGCTTATATAGGTCTTGGGGACCCATCGCCGTACACACATAGGCTTGGGGCCGTGTATGGTGGTGTTTAGCCTTTGGGGCTTGCTCTGCGCGTGTATGACCAGTTATTCAGCTTATTAGCTCACTTAGAGCTGATTCGCCTTTGTGCATCGAAGTTCCTCAAGCAAGATGTGTGTTATTACTCGCTGGTACTTTTGGTGATATTTTCAGTTAACAATGAATTACGCAGTAGTATCTTTAAACTTAGCCTACAATACTTTGAAAACTTCGGGACTTTGTCAAGTCTCGAGTACCAGCTTCTAGCACTAGTTTCATTGATGTGACTCAGCTTTATGTCAGTATTTCACTTGGAAACTTACTTAGCACTTCTGGTAGTATTTTTCAGTTATACTTATACTTTAACAAGTTCAACAGTCTCCTCAAAATTTAGATGATATGAAATACTTTATAAATATATGTTTTCAAACTCATCCACTCACTGGTTTACAAAACTCACGTACTTTCCTAATGTTTTTCTTATCAGGAAGCAGTTGAGCGTGAGCTTCGATTGCCTGTTGACCACCACTACCGTCACTCTTTCATTTAGATAGTATGCTTCATTCATTTATTCATTTGTTAGCGTTCATTTGAGACATTACATTCGTTTGAGAATAGGTTTCCAAAGTTTATTCATTTGTTCATTCACTAATTCTTTTCAAACATTATTTCCATGCAAGTTTTGAAAAATGACATCGATGTTGAGTTACGGTGATTGTGACTGTTTTAAAGATTTTGATATTCTTGTCATTAAAAAGGGCTTTGTGAAATATTGAGTTGATTGCTTGAGAGGAAATAAATTCTTACAGGGTGGATATATCAAAGATACAGAGGAAACTCTGTCGAAATTTCTACGAGATTCCTTTTATTATTATTTAAATTCAGATAAGATTAAGCAGTTACAGTTTACCTTAGCGGTGGATCCGGCACTTAGTCGTCATCCATCGTTGGCGCACGCCACGTGTCAAGTTGTTAGAGATAATTTGGTACGGGGCGTGTCACTGAATGAGAAAATAATACATTTCTAGAGTTAAGATTGTTCTAGTGCTATTGCTGGTGCTATTATATGATACCAGCGTCCTACGTGGTAACCCGTGTTTTATTTTTTCGTTGAAAATCGACACCTGCGACCGTTGATTTTGGTTATATGTGATCTCGATCGGGAAAATCAAGATCTGATCAGAATGAACACGGTGAGGTGACACTCCGATAGTTTGGCAAATTTGTTGGCGATATGTTGATTGACGACCCAAACTTTGACCGGCGATTGCCTGCCCGTCTTGCGTCTGAATGGGGTGATTCCGGTGACATTGGAATTGTATTTTCATGGTTTTCTAATGATATAAAGTTTGTAGAATTTGAAATCTTGATTGAATTTCTAGGAGCAGAAAACACGCACTCATTAAAAAAAAAAAATTGGCACCGGGTGCCAATTCAGTGCCACATAGGACTGGCACCAACGGGAGGAGACGAGCAGTGGAACAATCATTTTTTAAGTTTCAGCGCTTAATGTGGCGTCTGTCCTTTACTGCCAAGTGGCTGCAAGATGTATTTACAAGCCCCTTACTGTTGAAAAATAATTGTTCAATAATTATTTGAAGGAAGGATTAAGGAAAAAGGAAAATATAGAAAAAAGGTTGAAGGGACACGCCTACACGGGTTCGAACTCGCGCCCTCTAACTAGGCAACTGCCTCAACCGTTGGGCAACTATTGTGTTTGTGATATCTCATGAAACCGCTTGTATTTGTTCAATCGGTGCGACTTTCTGCAGGCAACCTCAACTGGTGCAACTTTTCACAGAGGAATCATGATGTTTTGGAGGGGTTTTCACCAAGAGATACATCCATTCGTCACACTTCTTGATTCCCTATATATGGGGGATGAATTCACTTGCTAAAGATCACGAAAACAGACATAGAAACATCATCAAACACTTATCTAAGAGAGTATACAAAAAAGTTTAATTCCTTATCTTTTCTTCATTAAATTGTTTAGTTCTTTTGATTAGAAGATTAGGTGTTTATCTTCAAATCAAACTCAAGGCTTGATTATATCCTCCAAACCGTTTACCAAAAGCCATAAACACTCAATTACAATCCCGTGGCGGTAGATTTAGTTTGAGGACAGAGAATTTACGCGGTCGAGCCTTTGTATCAATTTATATTCAATAAAAGTTCCTGTTTTGTTCTTTGTTCGAGTTGTCGTTTCTTCTCCATTTTTATATATATTATGGTATATATCCAACAATCTCAAACTAAAGCCCAATGGAGAACCAATCTACAATGACGACGGTGAAGTTGATGAACCAGGATCTCGTCAAACTCGATCGGTTTGACGGAGTGAATTTCACGCGTTGGCAAGACAAGATCAAATTCTTGCTAACGGCGTTGAAAATTTTTTACATTATTGATCCCAATACGGTGCTAGTTGGTGATCCCGTTGAAGGTGAATCCGAGGCAACAACGGCGGAACGAAAGAAACAAAATGAAGATAATCGCATTTGTCGTGGGCACATTCTCAACGCACTATCCAACCGGCTGTACGATCTTTATACGGGGATCAGTTCGGCAAAACAAATTTGGGAAGCATTGGAAAATAAGTACAAAGCCGAGGAAGAAGGTACTAAGAAATTTTTAATTTCTAAATACTTTGATTTCAAATTTATTGATAACATCCCTCTACTACCGCAAGTGCATGAACTTCAAATACTTGTAAATAAGTTAATTACGGCAAAAATCGCTCTTCCGGAATCCTTTCAAGTAGGGGCTATAATAGCCAAATTACCTGGAACTTGGAAGGGTTATCCAAAGAAGATTCTTCATAGTTCTGAAGATTTCTCTTTGGAACAAATTCAAAAACACCAACATATTGAGGAAGAATCACGAGCAAGAGATAAGAGTGATAACTCTTATGAAGGCACGTCTAAAGCCAATGCCGTTGAAAAGACGAAACCTCCCAACAAATCTGTGAAACGCAAGGCCCCAAATGGAGACTTTAAAAAGTCAAACAAAAAGAAGAAAGAAGGTTGTTTTGTTTGTAGCAAACCTGGGCATTATGCGAAAGTATGTCGTTTTCGAAAAAAAACAAAGACGATAAGGTAAATTCCGTTGATGAAAGCATTGTGGCGATGCTCAATGAAGTGAACACTATGAATGCAAAAGTTCCCGGCTGGTGGTACGATACAGGCGCTACTGTGCATGTAACATACGACCGAGCAGTGTTCAAAACCTATCAAGAGGCTAACAAAGAACAAGAAGTTCAAATGGGAAATAACGGACGATCTCGAGTCCTTGGAAAGGGAAGTGTTGATCTCATGTTCACTTCCGGGAAAAGAGTTACTCTTGGTAATGTCCTTCATGTTCCCGATATGAATAGGAATTTGATAAGTGGAGACTTGCTTGGGAAACCGGGCATCAAGTGTGTTTTCGAATCCGGAAAACTTGTATTATCCCGAAATGGGATGTTTATTGGGAAAGGATATTCCTGTGAAGGAATGATCAAACTATATATCAATGAAATTGAAATCAATAAAGATATTAATTCTATTTATTCGCTTGACTTATTTACTTTATGGCATGGTAGATTAGGTCACATAGGAAATAGCACTATGAAACGTTTGATGAAAAATGGGTTAATATCTTATAATGTCAATGATGCTTTTAAATGTGAAACTTGTGTTGAATCTAAAATGACTAAGAAGCCCTATTTTAGCGTAAAAAGGACTTCTAGTATTTTAGATTTAATCCATACTGATATTTGTGAGATAAACGGTATTATGACTAGAGGTGGTAATCGTTATTTCATAACTTTTATTGATGACTTCTCTAGATTTACCTATGTTTATTTATTAAAACATAAATATGATGCTTTTAGTGTTTTTAAACCATATAAAAATGAAGTTGAAAATGCCTTAGATAAGAAAATAAAAGTACTTCGTAGTGATAGAGGTGGAGAATACTTTTCTACTGAATTTAATGAATTTTGTGAAGAACATGGTATTATACACCAATGTTCACTCCAAGAACGCTGAACAAAATGGTGCAGTGAAAGGAAAATCGCACTTTGGTTGACATGGTTAATGCTATGTTAAATCATGCCAAATTACCTTTCAACTTGTGGGGAGAAGCGCTATTAAGTGCCTGTCGAATTCTGAATAGAATTCCTTCAAAGACTACGAAGATATCTCCGTACGAACTATGGAAAGGAAGGAAGCCGAACCTTAATTATTTTAAGGTTTGGGGGTGTCTTGCCTATTGCAAGAACACTGGTCCAAAAAGGACTAAGTTGAATCCTAGAGGGATTAAGTGTGCATTCGTAGGTTATGCAACGAATAGTAAATCCTATTGGTTGCTTAACCTAGAGACGAATGTGAACATTGAATCTAATGATGTTGAATTTTTTGAAAATTCATTGTCAAATGGAAATGATGCGAATGAGAATCATGAAACATCATTGAATCCAAAAGAAACGCAAAGGTTAACACCTTCTAGGAAAACCGAGGATTTTGAAGAAACACGAAGAAGTAAAAGAATACGAATCGAGAAGACACTTGGGCCAGACGAAATAGACTCACAACTCATTTCCTTTCATCTCGTTGAAGGAAGTAACAGTAAAATTGTAAGTTCTACTACTTTTTTTTTTCAATTAGAATCCGACCTTAAAACCTATACTGAGGCTATGTCCTCTCGAGATAATCTTTTTTGGAAAGATGCCATAAGAGATGAAATGGATTCGATTTTATCGAATAATACCTGGGAATTAGTTGACTTGCCACCAGGCTCAAAGGCTATTGGTTGCAAATGGGTGTTTAGAAGAAAATATAATGCTGACGGAACCCTAAACACCTATAAAGCTCGTTTAGTAGCAAAAGGCTATCGTCAAAGAGAAGGGATCGATTATTTCGACACCTATGCCCCAATTGCGAGAATAACTTCAATTAGAATATTATTTGCTTTAGCCTCTATTTATGAGTTATATGTTCATCAAATGGATGTTAAAACAACATTCTTAAATGGAGATCTCAATGAAGAGGTCTATATGGAACAACCAGAAGGGTTTGTTATACCAGGTCAAGAACGCAAAGTTTGTAAACTTGTTAAATCATTATATGGGCTAAAACAAGCACCGAAAAAATGGCATGATAAATTTGATGCTACCATTAGTTCTTTCGGTTTTAGACATAATAGCGTTGACAAGTGTTTATATTCTAAAGTTAGCAAAGAATATATAATTGTAATCTGCTTATATGTCGATGATCTGAGTAATCACATGGACGGTATCAAAGAAACAAAGAAGTTTCTATCATCCACTTTCAAAATGAAAGATCTCGGAGAAGTGGATACAATTTTGGGCATCAAAGTGATTAAAAATAGTCGGGGTTATTACTTAACCCAGTCTCATTACATTAAGAATGTAATTAAGAGGTTTGATCACTTGGCTATTAAAGAATACAACACTCCATTTGAATCAAGTACAAAGCTTGTCAAAAATGAGGGTAGAGCAATCGCTCAATTGGAGTACGCAAGTGTCATAGGTAGTTTAATGTATGCCGTGCAATGCACTAGACCGGACTTGGCATTTGCAATTAGTAAACTTAGTAGATTTACTAGTAACCGTGGTACAGACCATTGGAAGGCTATCAAACGAGTTATTGGTTATCTAAAGAAAACTAAGAACCTAGGCCTCCAATACTCCAAATTTCGGGCGATTTTGGAAGGGTTTACTGATGCTAGTTGGATATCTGATACAAAAGATAGTAAATCTACATCGGGGTGGTTGTATACTTTGGGTGGTGGTGCGGTTTCTTGGAAATCCAAGAAACAAAATTGCATCACCCATTCAACAATGGAGTCGGAATTTGTAGCTCTAGCCGAAGCCGGTAAAGAAGCGGAATGGCTAAAAGACTTACTATATGAAATTCCGATAGGACTAAGAGTTACTTCATCAATATCTATCTTGTGTGATAGTCAGGCAACCCTATCTAGGGCTTACAATGAAGTATACAATGGTAAGTCGAGACATATGAGTGTTCGACATGATTATATTAGGAAACTAATAAAAGATGGAATAATTTCCTTAAATTTTGTAAGATCAAGTGAAAACTTGGCGAATCCACTTACAAAAGCACTAAATAGAGATTTAGTAGTATCTACGTCGAAGAGGATGGGGTTGAAACTCCATTTAGAAAACCATCAGTGATGGCAACCCTACCCATCATTACTCGACCAGTAATTCACGGGTTCAAAGGGTAACAACAAGTCACTCGAGTGGTTTGTTCAACACCAACATTTAAAAAAAAAAAAAAGAAAAATCCTATCCTATGATATGGTGTTGGTTGTTACCGTACCGGAGGGTTGAGTTGTTGAACTCTTAGTGAAATCCAATTTTACAAGTATCTCTAAAGGTAACAAAGATACTGGAAGGATTTCACCTAGTTAAATTTCGAGGTGGTGCCGCCTCAATAGAGAGTCGAAGTTTCTCTCTTTAAAGTTTAATGAATAGGATGAGCTCAAGGCCCTACAAGCGCGAAGCATTCAGGAACTAAACACGAGGCATTTGTGTGTGTGTCTTCGCCGGTATTATCACAAGAGTTGTCAGGTTCAAAGCTTTCATGCTACCTGAAACTCGATAATACTTTGCAGAGATTACACTATGGTTAGATTCAAATCGAAAGATATCTTTGACCTTATACACAAGTGTCGTTACATAATTATTGAACAAAGTGGGGGATTGTTGAAAAATAATTGTTCAATAATTATTTGAAGGAAGGATTAAGGAAAAAGGAAAATATAGAAAAAAAGTTGAAGGGACACGCCTACACGGGTTCGAACTCGTGCCCTCTAACTAGGCAACTGCCTCAACCGTTAGGCAACTGTTGTGTTTGTGATATCTCATGAAACCGCTTGTATTTGTTCAATCGGTGCGACTTTCTGCAAGCAACCTCAACTGGTGCAACTTTTCACCGAGGAATCATGATGTTTTGGAGGGGTTTTCACCAAGAGATACATCCATTCGTCACACTTCTTGATTCCCTATATATGGGGGATGAATTCACTCGCTAAAGATCACGAAAACAGACATAGAAACATCATCAAACACTTATCTAAGAGAGTATACAAAAAAGTTTAATTCCTTATCTTTTCTTCATTAAATTTTATAGTTCTTTTGATTAGAAGATTAGGTTTTTATCTTCAAATCAAACCCAAGGCTTGATTATATCCTCCAAACCGTTTACCAAAAGCCATAAACACTCAATTACAATCCCGTGGCGGTAGATTTAGTTTGAGGACAGCGAATTTACGCGGTCGAGCCTTTGTATCAATTTATATTCAATAAAAGTTTCTGTTTCGTTCTTTGTTCGAGTTGTCGTTTCTTCTCCATTTTTATATATATTGTGGTATATATCCAACACTTACTGTTGTGTGGCAATGCCAGAATACATCACAATAGTGCTCGAGCTTTAACAAAGTTCCAACGTTGAGAATATATGATTCCCGTTTGAACTTATTTGACATTACCCAAACAGTTCCTGTGTACCGGTTTTATATTCAACTCAAATAGTTCCACGCATGCAAAAGGGCTTGTCGAATACAATTAAAAAAAAAAATTATTTTTCTCAATTATTATTTTCAAAGACTCATTAAATTAGATTTTAAGATTATAATCTTTATTACATTGATTATTACGTTTAGGTGACACATTTAATTTATTTTGTATAATCTTTATCGAACATAAACCAAGAAACAATTCTTTAGTTGTCTTTACACAATGATGTGGTGCTCGCAAGCGGGCACCATTATTAGAGGCCGGGCACCATTATTAATTGTAACCACAAGTTGACGTGGAAAGCAACGTCGATTGCTAGAATCCACTTGTAACTCCCAAACAAGTGGATGCCTATACGAGCATACTTGATTATTATGCCTTGACAGAGCAGACATGTTCCGGTCCGTCCGGGCGATTTTCTCATCCGGACTCCGTTTTGAAATCCGAAAATTTTGTTGGATTCATCACGACGAGACGGAGTTCCAGCAATTTGGAAAAAAATTTTGGACACCGTGGCGACCCGTGGTAACCAGTCAAAGATCAGTCAAAGTTTTTGGCTAATTTCTTGGAGCTCCGTCTCGTCGTGATGAATTCAACAAAATTTTCGGATTTCAAAATGGAGTCCGGATAAGGGAAAAATCGCCCGTGCGGACCGTAAGCTACGGTCTGCCTGGGCGGACTGGAATATTATGCCTTGATAAAGTAGACAAAGAAGCAATGCTCGAGTTTAAAAATGGTCACAAATCATTATTTCATGGTAAAACACTTTTTCTAGCTTGGATAGTCGAATTACTTTATCCATCTCTTTTAACATAAAAAATTGACACAAAGCCGACTCGGTGTTTGTAAAAAAAGTTTAGTGATGTTGAACAATATTTGAACATCATTTCATTAAAACCACTCAAAATGATATAAAATTATATATTTCTTTAAATACAAATTGAGGATCATAGGGGCGGGGTGATGTGTCTCGAATTAGGGATAAATCAGTAAAAATGAGTCTTACCACTAGGCTAAATCCTTTGACGATATAAAGTTATTTTGAGTGTCCTTTACAAAATTTATCTTTGTTGTACATAATAAAACAAATTAGTAAATTAGTTATTAGTGGTTTGAAAAACTAAAAATATCCCTGCAACAGCAAAGAGATTTGCCCTTAAGAACTACCCCAATTATTTTGAGACCAACATGCTACAACCTTCCCATAAATAAAGAATTAGAGAGGGAGAGAGGGTGTGAGTGTGTGTGTGCTTTCCCAAAAAAAAAAAA
Source organism: Jasminum sambac (assembly GCA_018223645.1). Lineage (NCBI taxonomy): Eukaryota > Viridiplantae > Streptophyta > Magnoliopsida > Lamiales > Oleaceae > Jasminum > Jasminum sambac. The sequence goes on along the minus strand of CP073644.1, from coordinate 8,336,413 downwards.
AAAAAAAAAAAAACTTATAAGAGTTGGTTTTCCATGTATGCTTTCCCGGGGTTTTTGCCTCCGTTGAAAAATGCAACCACAAAAGAAAAGAAAAGAAACAAATATACAGATCCTTTCTTCTCTTTCTAATCAAACATGCACCCCACGTTCCATACTAAACTCTGAAGATCATAAATAATTATACACCCTTCTCACAAAAGCCCTTTTTTCCCCTCCCCCAAAAAAAAATTTCATGACTATTAATTCATCAACAATTAATAGCTTTGATCTCTTTCAAGGAGGGTTTTCTTTTTTCCTTTTTTTTTTTTTCCCTTGTTGAAATAAACGAAGTTTAGCTTCTTGATTCGTCGTCTGTATATATATGGCTCAAGACGAGTATGGAAACGATGGGGAGACGCGGAGCGGCGGATATTCATCATTAGATTTTGAACAAATAGGTAGTGTTATTGATAAGTTAACAAGACCTAAAGATGGTGATGCAAAATCACCACCAAATCCCAAAGTAAAAGGCCCTCCTTCAGGTATATGCATTTATGTTTGATTCATACATAACCAAATACTTATCACAACATTGATCTTATTATAAGATTATTTATTTATTTTTTTAATGAAAAATGGTTTAGATATGGATTTGATGAAGGAAAAATTTGCTAAGCTATTGTTAGGAGAAGACATGTCAGGAGGTGGAAAGGGTGTTTCTTCAGCTTTAGCCCTTTCGAACGCCATAACGAATCTTGCCGGTAAGCAAGGAATCATGATCACATCATATATGTTTCAACAGTGTTTTAAAAATAAAAATTGTAAAGCATGACTAGATATCAAGTGATTGTAATGATAAAAATATTGATTTCTATTTTGGTAACGTTGTAGCCTCTGTATTTGGAGAACAATCCAAGTTAGAGCCGATGTCACCGGAAAGGAAAGCACGGTGGAAAAAAGAGGTCGACTGGCTTTTGTCCGTCTCAGATTATATCGTCGAGTTTGTTCCTTCTCAACAGAAAAATAAAGATGGTACGACGATGGAGGTAAAATTTTGCGATGCCTCTGAAAATATTTTTTGAACCCTTCCCACATATTTCATTTAAAACCAATTCTTGTTTTGACAGATAATGGTGACACAACAAAGAAGAGACATATTAATGAACATTCCGGCACTGCGGAAGCTTGACACTATGCTAATAGTAAGAATCCATTGCTTCTTTTAGATAACATAGTGTTTTAACCTTATCATAATTATTAGAGTTTGATGGTGTAGTACGAATATAGAAATGTAACTGCAGCCCATCAAATAACTGATCCTCTGTCCTTTATGTACATAAACCTTATAGGAGTCTTGTTCAGGTACTCACTGTGGGTACCCTATGGTACCCACTGTCCGGGAAAAAAATTCGTTTGGGCTGGTTGGGCCTCTCCACCATTAGGGGGTAATTATGTATTACTCATCTGACTTAAAAATAAATAAATAAATTTGGGTGACATGGCGCCATGTGAGGGCGCCACGTAGTGTGGGTTCGGTACACGCGTGGGCATCCGAACAAAAGCAAACCTATAAATTAGAAGAATGACGTGTTAAATTCACAGGGCACCCTCGATAACCGTAGAGACCAACACGAGTTTTGGTACGTTTCAAAAGATGCGGACGAATCTGAAAAGGGCGTCCAAAGAAACGAAAAATGGTGGCTACCAACAGTTAAGGTTCCTCCGAATGGATTGTCTGAAGAAACAAGACAGTTTTTGCAGAAACAAAAGGAAGCTGTAAATCAAGTGTTGAAAGCATCCATGGCCATAAATGCTCAAACACTGTCAGATATGGAGATCCCTGAGAACTATATTGAATCCTTACCCAAGGTATATATGAACTATGAAATGGTGATGTTTTCAAAAAAATCTCTTCATTGATTCACAAGCATTCACTTTTTACCACTTGGGAATTTGGTTTGTTGTAGAATGGTCGGTCGAGCCTTGGTGATTTAATCTACAAAAGTATTACGGTTGAGTTCTTCGATCCTCAACAGTTTCTTTCAACGATGGACTTGTCATCTGAACACAAAGTTCTTGACCTTAAGAATAGAATCGAGGCGTCTATCGTGATATGGAAAAGGAAAATGCACCACAAGGACGGGAAGTCCGGATGGGGTTCGGCCGTGAGTTTGGAGAAACGGGAGCTCTTTGAAGAACGAGTCGAAACAATCTTACTCGTACTCAAACATCGCTTCCCGGGAATTCCCCAATCTTCACTAGACATAAGTAAAATCCAATATAACAAGGTCAGTTAAATTCTTCTTTTATACTTCGTGCCTCCTGAATAATAGTGTTTATCAGCACTGCTGATAGAATCAGGATTAATGTTTCACTTTGGTATTAGTACCCCTCAATGCAAAATTGTCACATCATGATTGATTCATATATGAATAGCATTATTTATCAGCACTACTCGCGTTGATAGAATCGACACTAATGTTACTTTGGTATTGGTACTCGCCAAAGCAAAATTGTCACATCAAGATTGATTTATCAGCACTGTTTATGAATAGTAATACTGATGTTATAATGCTTTTCTTCTGACTATCCCAGGATGTAGGGCAGTCGATCTTAGAGAGTTATTCTAGGGTACTCGAAACCTTAGCCAACACAGTGATGTCTCGTATCGACGACGTCCTTTATGCAGATTCATTAGCTCAAGATCCGTCACTTGCGGTAGTTACGTGGAAGCCTTCGGCCGACCCCTCTACGCCATCGCCAGCAGAAGAGACGAGGGAGAAGTTGACTTCATCAGCCACAGAGACCCCGACTTCAATGACACTGTCTGATTTCATGGGATGGAACTTAGAGCCTTCGCAGGATGTTGACATTAAAAAGAATCATTCGACTGGTAATTTAGAATCGTATATGAAGGAGGATGAAGACAAGATTAGCGGTAAAACTAACGTTAAAAAGTTTTCCTACATTGATAAGATCGAAAAGGGTGGGGCAACAAGTCCAACCTCTCGCCATTGATTAGTGAGAAGCAAACATACATAGAATTAAGAGAAGAAATCACAAGACAAACATGTCGATCGAGTCTGTAAATTAATACTCGACATGTACAGTATATTGCCTTCTGTATAGGGATGCATGAGCTTGTAAATTGATTTTCCAGGCATTGTTCCAAAGTTTTGCTGTAACAATTTTGTGTATTATAAATTTGTAATTATTTATTTATTAATAATTATTATTATAGGGTTGAGATAGTTCCCCACACCACAAAAACAAATAAATAATAATAATAATAATAATAATAATTATTATTATTATTATTATTATTATTATTATTATTATTTCCCTCGTGTTTGATTCCCAAAAGATGGAAAAGGAAAATATTTTTCAATTCCATAAAAGATAATTCCTACCTTCCTACTAATTTCAATTTCTATTGAAAATAGGTGAAACCATGCTTGAAGTGATTGTAGCTTGGAATTCGATTTCCATTTCCAATCTTTATATTATAAAAAGAGAAGTGCCAACTAGGCACATTGCCATGTTGGCATTTCTTTAGTTAATTTTTTTAAAAAAACCTTATTTAGAAACCAACATTAAATGACATTTAATAATTTCATTTTCTTATTTAATTTATTTTCATTTTCATATTTACTATTTTTTATTTATTTTCAAGTCGACACTCATTTACTATTATAAATATATAAAAAAATGACTCGCAAGTAAACATTAAATATACATTTAATAATTTTATTTTTCTTATTGAATTTATTTTGTTTTTTTTATTTAGTGTGTTTGCATATATATGTGTGTGTGTACGTGTGTATATATATATACATATATATATATATATATATATATATATTAATTTTTGAACTATGTATATCGTTGAAATGATCTAAATGCATGAATTACTAAAAATTATACTATCAATAAAAAGTGAAGTGCCAACTAAACATTGTGCCAAGTTGGCAAGCATTTATTTAAATATAACTTCATTTTTTAAAATTCTAATTCAAAATATTAAATAATAAATATTTTTTGCTTATTTTTATCGTGTTAAAATTATTGGTTTTGATAGTTTTGCTTAATTATGTGAATTGGACCGTTCAAAAATAGTGGGTATTTTTTACTTTTTTTATTTTTTAAAATTAAATAGTGAATAGTTATAAGTATAACTGGATTTATGTCAAATAATTTATTTATTTTTAAATAAATGATAATTTATTAATCTTTAATTATATTATGATAATTGAAGTGCTATATTTGGCGAATGCTGTCGAGTGCCAACATGACACGGTTTCTAATTAAAAAGTTAATTTATATTTTTGATTTTAATATGATTGATGTGATATGCTCATTAACTAAATTTTTCATTGCATGCGTTTTGCCTTTTGTAAGTATATAAAATTAAAAATAAAAGGTTTTCTTTCTAAAATTAAAATACTTTTTACGTAAAGAGAAAAAATCAAATAAATTATGCAGTCACGAGAACATTACTCATGTCTTTGTAAATTTATGTTACATAAAATTAAGTATAATACTTCTTAAACAATAAAGTTAAAATTAAGTAACAATTACAGCTAGAGTTTAGAGTGCAAAATGTCCATTTCCGAAAAAAAATGTGTTCAATATAAATTTGATATGTACCAACGAGAAAGACACATTTTGATAATCAAAGAATTTTTATATAGTTATTCCAATGATTTGTTTATAATTAATAAATCTCTACGAGCATTGTTTAGAATGAAAGTTATACGTTTTGATAAACTTCCTAATTATGCGATCCACGTGAATTTTTTTAACTTACAATTGTAATTTTCCTCCGTATTTTTTGCATGGACTATATAAATATAAAATATTATAGATTTCAATAATTATTTACAATTATACAATCTCTTATATATAAATTACATTAATTATGTAATTCAACATTTATATTCAATATATTTATAATGTTATATCAATTATTTATTATATATAAATTTAATTGTTCCCGTGCATCGCACGGGCGTAATACTAGTTTCGTATAAAATGTGTGGTTAATATTGTATTAAAAAATATATATGTGATTGAAAAGAGGAGAGAGAAAAGTTTTTTATTGTGAAATGAAGGAAATAACAAGGCCTTAATCAAGGATAATGAAAGATCTCTAAAAATTTTATATGGACCACATAATAGTAAAAAAAAACCAATTTTCCCGTCTTTTAAATATATATATATATAGATTAATAAGCAAAAATCAAAATGAGAGTTTGTGGTCTACATTTTCCATTCCTTCACCAGAGGAATATAGAAATAGATACGTGTTTAGTTTGATTTGTGAATTGATATAGAAGACCACTAGACATGTATTACTTTTTTCAAAATTTTGATTCTATTTAATTTCTTTGTTTTTATCTTCCGTGGCATTTCACGTTTCAACATCTTTACGGAATCTATATATTAATAAAGAGAAACCGATTTGGGAGGGAAATTTCCCGCTCATTTTTTAGCCTTTTTGAATTTGTTTTCCCGCTCATAACATCTTAATTATATTGGTTATTTTTGAATTAGTTTTCCCAATCTATTTTGAAATCTTCCTTATCCGTTTGTTCCAAATTTTTAAACTTTCCTTAACTATTTAGTCGAAGAGAATTTTATTTAATCATTTAATTTTAGTTTTTCCTTATCTGTTTAATTGAATAGGATTTTGTTTAATTATTTCTTATCAAACCTATCATTTCAAATTTTCACGAATTAAAATTTCTGCCTCCATTTCAATTGTGTTGTTTCAGCCCTAAATTGATTTAGTCATTTTTATTTTTATAAGTTAAAAAATTCACTCTTTTTTTTTTTTTTGCTTAGACATCTATATATATTTACATGTATTCCTAAATTCTAATATTACCACAAATCTGGTGAAATCTAATGTTTGGAAAATCGACCAAAAAAGGTAACAAGTTGAGGGTCAAAAGGTCGAACAGGTTGATAAAAAAATTTAAAAATAAGTGAAAATTTTTATAAAATGGATAGAATTAATTATTTTGTTAATTTCTACACATGCATAGATAAAGATAAGAATTTTTAGAATTAGCTATTTTATATTTTATTCACGAAAATTAAGAGCAAATTTGAAAAGTTAGTTCCATGTTGGATTCTTTAATTGGTGGAACACATATTTGAATTTTTATACTAAATATTGAATCCCACCTCGATTGTGAGGTGAAGGAAAGTGAAGAAACCCTTCATTAAATAGCTACTGCACTTTATCTTATATAATTTTTTATAGTGGGTCTAACTCCATTATACATTGGGCCATGAATAGTTAAATATTTAAAGGGGAAAAATGAATTTTTGTTATGGATTAGACCTTGAAGAACCGGAAAACCCCTACCCAGGTTAACTGTTTTGTGGTTTAACCCTTTTTTTAAGCCGCTTCTATATAGGTTTTTTGCAAGACAATTTTAGGTAAAAATTGAAACAAAATTTTAACCGATTTGCGGTTGAACCAGCAGTTTCAGTTTGATTTTCTAAACACTGGATTCAAGTTTTTTCTTCCAATCTCTCATGTAGATCATTTTAGGATCTACATACTTTTCCTAAATTCGATTTAATTATTTCTCATCTATTATTAATAATTTATTTTTTTAAGGGGATTTATTTATTTTTTACTTAATTATACTTTTAACCCACTTCTTTTATAATTTTTTTGCCCTTAATGTACTATTTTTTAAATCCATATAATTAGCAAGATATTATCGTTCTTCATATTGTGCCTATTTTAGATAACTATCAATATTAAAATTATTTATATATTTTAATTTATATCGCCCATTAATTTTAAATTTTCAACAAACATTGAAGACTTGGCAATTGGAACTACATTAATATGTAATGACCCGCCCGAATTCGTCCCGGAAACGTATATGATTTCGTATATAAATCCGTATGTGTCCCCGTATTTGATATGAAATGACATGATGATGTTTCGGCATGCTACACGTGTATGTGATACGTTCACGATATGCTTTGAAGTGTAGGATATGCTTGGAATCCGAGACGGCCTTCGAAAATGATGAAAATGGGAAAATTCTGCAGAACCAGCTTTACGGTCGTAAATGTCATGGTTACGGCCGTAAATATACGGTTACGGCCGTAAATGTAGATGATACGGCCGTAAGTGTCAAACAGAAGAAAAGTGAGGAAAAATGCAGAGAGTTTAATACGGTAGTATGAGGGGCCTTAAAATGCGGTAGTATGATGCATATTACGGTAGTAAGTTATAGATTCTGGTAGTAAGTCAAGAAGATGAAATCTGAGGGGATTTCTGAGAGAGTTGGTTCTGACCGTAAGTATTTGGGGATTCTGACGTAAGTCAAATTCTGACGTAAATGGTAAAGTTACGGCCGTAATTGTAAGTCGGCAGAAAGGGTATATCTAGAAGTTTCTTGCTATTTCTTGAGGATTATTCATTTGAGCTCAGTTCAAGGACTCCCATAACATTCCCAAGATTATGCCAAAACCCTCTCCATGATCTAAATCAAGAAACAAGTGCATGTAATCCCTATGTAACCTTGATTACAAGAGAAGAGAGGGAGAAGAAAGAAGAAAGCGTCGAGGTTCAAAACGACACATCTTTGAAACGAATTGGATTTTGAAGATGATGTCTTCTTAAGAGTCGTAGTCCATTGAGTCTAGATTGCAACAAGCTTTGAATCACCTTATTTGGACATCGGACGCAAAAGTTATGACCAAAACATTGAAGGCCGCCAGTGCAGAAAATTTTCAGCAGAAGGCATTACGGCCGTAATTCAAGGACATACGGCCGTAATTTCATGTCGGCAAAGTGAGTTTTCTCGACTTTTCTTGATATTTTTGGGTATTTATTCCACTCTAATGTGTCTCTAAGTTCCATTTGACACCCAAGAACCTCTCCAAGCTCCTCAAAACCCTTGTTGAAGCTTTATGCACCAATAGTGAGCTTGTGGATCTTGGTTCTACAAGAGGAAAGAAGAAGAAAGGAAGAAGAGGAAGAGAAGGAGAGGAACAAGAGGGAGCTTGTCTATGCTTGTTTGAGCTTCATTTATGGTGAGTAATGGTTGCTTTATATGCTTTATGATGTATTTGCATGTTTATACTTGATTGAAACAAGAAATGGAATGATTATGAAGCTTAGGGGCATGTTAGGATCTCTTGGCCTTGTTCTATGTTTATGATTTGAGATGTTGATGATATGTATGTGTTTATGTGGCTTGTATGACCTGTCATGCCATGTCTAGACGTTATTGGGCTATAAGTGAAAGAAACCTAGTTATTGGAAGATATATGCAACGAACAAGGGAAATGATAAGCTTGGCGTTTATGTATGTTTACGTGATTTAATGTGAAGTAATATATGTCCTATGTGATGAGGATATGATTGTGCTAAAGTGTGCTACGTGTACTTACGTGAACCAAAATGAATACGTATATCATATGTTGTAATGTTGTGACGTTATGTAAAGTAAAGTGCCAACGTTCAGTGCATGAATATGTAATGTCTTATGCTTGTGGTCACGATATGATCATGAAGCCTTGTTTATGATACGTGTGAATAATGACGATGTGAAAGGAACAAGGCGTAAAGAGGTAATGTTTATGTAAACGTATCATGAGCATATGTGTGTGAATACAGTTACCAATCATGTGTTTACATATGAATGTAAACTGGCCATATGTGGGATCTACGCCCCATTATGACGTGGTCAGTCGGGGGATCTACGCCCCGTATGTAAAGAAAAGCAGGTCTTCGGGGGATCAACGCCCCGTATGAAAGATAAGGCCTAACTAAAGAATGAGCAGCCAAGTATTCACATGATTTGTAATTGGGGCCCAAAGTAAACGTGTGACATGCATTGCATTGCATCTATTATCCACCGGGTCTTTATGACTCACTATGTGCATACGTGTTGTGTTTTGAAGGTGCTGTGCGTTGGAGGTAGGCGAAAGGTCACTAGATACTATGATGTGGTGCGTGATGGGGAAAGGGAATTAAAAGATCTTGCGGTACGTAATGAAAACCGAAACCCTAGCTTTACGTTATATGTTTGAAAGAAAGGAATTTAGGGTTTCGTGTATAAGTGAATGACGGACGCACGTCTAGTTCCACTTATGTTATGAAACGAAAAGCAAATACACGGTGTGATGTGCACGCCCCGAAGGCCGCCCGTTACAGATGAAGTGCACGGCCACACGATATTATGTATCCGCTGCGTGTATTTGACGTCATTGTGACGTATATGTATGTGGAACTGGACGGGGTGTTACATAATATATCACAATTTAATGATTTTATTTTATGTAATGTTTTATTTGAAAACTTCTAAATAACTGAATGGCCAATTATATTATCACAACACATTTTCATAGATACGTTATATTCTATTTATTTTAAAGATTCCTAATATTTACATCTTAGTCTAATTACATCCTTGACTTTTTTCCTTCAATTATTATTTTTAAACTTTAACTAATTATAAATTTGGTCCATGCAGATCCTTTTTGTCTAAAAAAATTAATTAATTTAGATGTTACATTACTTATTTATCCATCATAGTTTTAAATATTATAAAACATAATGGACGTACACGGTGAATATTTCTTTTTATTTAATAGGGTGATAGGGAATCATTTATAATGGTTTTTAAATATTTTTAATATAAAAGAGGAGAGAGAATGAGTGGAGTTGAGTGGTGGAGATTTGTGGATGTGATGAGATATGTGAATGTGATTGATTTAGGGTAAAAAAATAATGGATAAAAAATGGTAAAAAGCTAAAAAAGTAGTTTCTTAACATGCTTGAAATATCATTAATACAATATTAAAATTAATTTTAATATTTATGAATAAAGCAAGTTAATAAATATTAAAATTAATTTTAATATTTATTAATCTTAACATGCTTGAAATATCACTGAATTTTGGCGTTTTCCTTTTTAAAGAAATAAACATGCAAATAAGTTTTTTTTAAAGGAAAAAAAAAACTATTTTGCAAAGTGGCATCAAATTTCATGTACGATTAAAATTGACATTTTCTTATTCACTTAATAAAATTATTTATGAAACATTAAGAACAAATTCATATTTTTTTATTTTATGTATTTGAATAATTATTTAACGGCATTGATTTATAGACTCTCCGAGTAGTATTATAAGAATCGGGAACAAATATATATTTTTTTTGTGAAAGTAAAGAAATATTTGGTCAAGTATGATTGAAAATCATACCTAAGGAAAATGTATTTTCTCTTTATTCCCGAACTAGGTGCAATGATTTTGTTAAGTATATTGGTGTGAAATATTTATTCAATCTTCTAATTTTAGTGATGGCCACTATAAAAATTATTAACTAAATTGACATCATATTTACATTAATTGATTTCTATTAACTAAATTGATGGACGGTAGAAATATTATTTATTTTTCTAATTTTGGTGATAAATAAATAAATATTTCAAGTGCATATTTAATGAATAAAGATTAAATAAGTTGAAAAGGAAATAAATTCCTAAATTACTTATTTCATAAATTACGTATTTACTAGATAATTGGCTATCGACTCAATCAATGATTGAAATCATGCGACTCAATTAAAATTTCTTAATTGTCTTTCGATTATATTAGATATCTATTTGGGATTTTATCCACTGAATAAATATTAAGAATCAAAGTTACTTTAAATAATTTATTTTATATTGATTTTCATCAGTTTAGATTTTATACAATTTTTAAAGATTATTGATTAAGTCGTCTATTTAAATTATTAATCAGATATATTTCAATTTATTTATCTTATTTAAATTAATTATTTGTGAATTTTTACTATTTTTGGAAGTCATGATTTATTTTTTTTCATATCCTATTCTTTTCGTTAAAATTCTTTTAGGTACTATCTGCACATGTTGCTAAATCAAGTGTGCGGTCCAAAATCTTATGAAGAAATAAGAACAGTTGATGGGAAAGTATATAATATTTTCACAAAAGTGTCCTATGCTCGGGGTCTTCTAGACGTTGACATTGGCCTTCTGAACTGTCGTTAAGAAATCTATTTGTCACTCTACTCATATCTGACTACTTGGATAGACCTGAGGCATTGTGAGAGAAATGCTGACAATATTTGCCAAAAGATATAGAACACAGGCATCGGAATACTAGACATGACCCAGGTATTGTTGTTCACCATGATATGTTTACCCAAGTATTATTGTTCACGATTATATGTTTTTGTCTTCCCATTATTTGCGTGATTTGATTGTTCACCTGTAATTTTCCAAGTATTAACTAATTGTGGGATGTGCATTGCAGATTTATAGCTGAGTGATGATTTATAACTAACATGACTACAAACGTCGTGTACAATGAAGTTTTCAGTGCATGAATCATATGAGATATGTTGTTCGTAATTATCAAAATTTTTATTTAGCTCTTATGTTATATTTGTTTCTATAGGGCATGAGATATCATATATATAGATATAGGATTGGTTTCCTTTGGCTATATCTCATATGGACATATATTCATTCAAGTGGAATATTATGGTTTGCATTTTGGCTCATATTTTGCTATTTGAGCTACAAAATCTTAAGGGAATGGAATATTGACGAGATTTGTTCTTGCTTGTGCCCTCGCAGATGAATTAGTTACCTTTAGAGTACTATGGATTGTTATTTTTGTTGCAAAATATCTCATTCTTTTTCTATGCTGGTATAAATGGATATATAGATCATTGGCTTTAGGGTACTTAAAATGGTTTTGTACTTTTCAATGTTGATGAGATTTGTGTTTCCCTTTTCAATTGTAGGTTATCATGTGCACATATCACATATCGATTCCTTATGCGTCATGTGACAAGGAAGCCATGGTGAAAAGATTAGAACAAGTTGCCTATCACACTTTCAAAACCAATATATTTATGAATGTTATAGTATGCTATGTATTGTTTTCCAATGTAATTGCGTAGATAGAGCTTGAATGTTATTATTGTTTGGACTAATGCAAAATTGTGTTTTTCATAGAGATTTTTATATCTTTGTTTGTTTTAATTGTTACAAAATTGTATCAATATTAATAGATAGGATTTACTCCAAGTACAAGCAAAATTCTGTCGAATTTTTTCAAAAAAGTGTACATTCTTCTCTTAAATATTTTGATGTTACTGATTGTACTTAATAAATCCGATAAATCCAATTAATGCAATTAGCTCCTGTGCAACGCACCGGTGTTCCAACTAGTTTTATATCAAACAGAAAGTTGGAAAATTTACATAGAAAACAAAAATAAATTGCACTTAATGTGTCAGAAGTCGTCTTTAGATTTACATCTGCTACCAAAAACTCTACCAATAATAAAAGGTTTATTACTAAAACTTTACTCACAAGTCACAATAGCTATATCAAAACATGCCATAAGCGCATATCCATTGCAATTAATTAAAAATCAAGTCACTTGAAGATATAGAAGAAAAAAAAGTACCAGATCTTGCGAGTTATGATCTCTACTAAAAATCACCTAATTAATTACACATTCTAACTAATCGTTTGCTCCTCTACCCTTCAGTTCTCTCCCTACTCTCTACGCCCTTTTATGTTTCCGTTTCATTTCCCTGCGTGACCTCAATTTGGGGTTATTTTTTGGCTTTTTAGCCTTAAATCACCCCATTTCTCTCTTTTGGTGTATATATTTTCTTCTAAGAAGTGGTCTATCCACATTGATTTGGGCTTTTCTTCGCCCTTTTGCGATTTTGTCATCTTGGTGTGGCGCATGGCTTTTCATCGTCTCGGTACGGTGTTCTTGGTTTGCTTGCTACAAATTGGTCGTCAGCTTCGAGTCACCATGGCTCCAATCCATCTTTGGGCGTCAACGTTACAGATCCGGAAGCTTGGGTATTCCGATCACTATCTTTTTGATACATTTGTAGGCATTTTGCCGTTTCTTACTTTTAACCAAGGTGCTGTGAGTCTGTTCGCTTCATCCTTTTGGTTTTTAGTGGTATTGGATCTGTGGTTCTTCGTTGTATTTTACCAATTTATCTGAATGAAGAAGCCTCTTTATTATTCAAAAAAAAAAAAAAAACTAATCGTTTGCTCCATGAACGTCTAGAAAAGGAAAGAAAAAAAAGAGTTGTGCAATTTAATAGGAGAAATTAGAAATTACATAATCATAATCAAATTATTAAATTGTAGAATGTAGACGACGTCCATTTTGAGAGGAGCTTTTGTGTCAAGCATCAACCCTATTCCATGCACGTAGAATAAAAATCTGTTTATTTCTTTGGCATGTAAGTCACAATCAATTAAACCCAGACCTCTGAGCATGAAAAATAATACATTTTCTCACAAATGATCTCATTCCCATGTAGGGAGGATTTATTATCCCCACCTGCTAATGTATCAACAAGTGGGTTACTCAAGCATAAGTGATCCTCTCCCCATGTGGGAGACTCCCCACGCCACATGTCTCCCATGATTGGAGAGGAGCCTCAAGTGGGACCCTCAGTTGAAACCCCCTCCAATCAAGGGGGACCCTCACATGTGGCGTGGAGAGCCTCTCCACATGGGGAGGGGATCAATCTCGTTAATCAAGTTGGACCCTATTGCTGATGTATTATCCCCTATTTGCTGACATATTAATAGTGGTGAGAAGAATTCCTCCCCATATGGGAAGGAGAACATTACTCTTAATTTCCTGTATGGCGCCCTACGTGAAAAGTTGATCAAAAACAAAAATTTCAATCTACATAGCAATAAGATTAAATAATGAAACATCATCTCCAATGAGTTCTGTCCGTAATTATCACTACGTCATATTTAAAAATCATAAAACAGACAATCTACATCCAAAACACCAAACCCCTCGACAATGTTATGGCATCAGCTAGATATAACTGTAAACATGATGCATTAGAGAGAAATTTTTGTAAGTAAATGTTTACATGACAGATTTCTAATGGATACTCATCCTCAAATGGTTTCAAATAACACAATTCACTCTTAGTCAGTAAAGGATTTATTAATGGTTAGAAAAACTTTTAACATTCATTTCAAAATAGCACAACTGAAGCAGTGGACCATGACAAGCTTCAAACAGTCTGCAAGCTCACAAAGAAACAAAACGCTAGATATAACTGTAAACATGATGCATTAGAGAGAAATTTTTGTAAGTAAATGTTTACATGACAGATTTCTAATGGATACTCATCCTCAAATGGTTTCAAATAACACAATTCACTCTTAGTCAGTAAAGGATTTATTAATGGTTAGAAAAACTTTTAACATTCATTTCAAAATAGCACAACTGAAGCAGTGGACCATGACAAGCTTCAAACAGTCTGCAAGCTCACAAAGAAACAAAACGGGCACGAAAGGGAGATCAATCCATGGCCAAGCTAAAATAACAAAATCCCATTTCAGAACTTATTCTTACTGATGAAGCTGACACTTGCTATGTTGGATAGAGTTTTTTCATGCCACATTGGAAATAGCAGCATGTATTGCATCTGCAAGATGAGGGACCGTCCTAGAGCTTAGACCTGCCATGCTAATCCTCCTGTAAATGCAGAAAAACCAATTAGGATCCACCAAAACAATGCAATGCTCAATACCTTGTATCATTGCCACTATCTGCCTGCAGAGTGATTATGAGTAACACCGAAACAACCAAAATGGAGAAACTCAAGTTCAAGCAACCATTATCACATGGCCATCAACAAGCAAGAAGATGTTTCAATGCCAAAATATACGCAAGCTATCTTTCTTCACAACCAACATCTTCAAAGAAGACAAGAAATCACTCTTATGTGTAACACAATATGGAATTTTGAATGAGATTGATCATTTACATGTAGTTTTGTTTAAATTGTGTCAAATATCAGCACATATTTTTGTTAGGCCTATGCTAATTGACTCATGCAGATGCAAATCATGAATTCCATGTCATTAGATAATTTATTTGAGGTCAACAACGAGTCAAATAAACTTGCTGGCGAGAGACGTAGTCAGTTTAGGATTGGTAAAAATGTCAAATGCTACATGCATTGGCATTGAATTCTCTCTTCTTTTTTCTTCCAACATTACTCACATTCAAAGGGTGAATGGGAATAAATTAAAAGTGTTTTAAAGTATTTTAAAGTAAAAGAGGAGAGAGAATGAGTGGAGGTGAGTGGTTGAGATTTGTGAATGTGATAAGATATGTGGATGTGATTGACTTAGGAGAGAGAAAAAAGTTGAAAAAAGTGGAAAAATTTGGTAAAAAGAGGAGCCATTCATGCTTTCAAATTATTTAAACTTTATCCTGACAAAATCATACTTGGAACAGGTTAAGCTTGTTTTCGCCTCAACATTTTTTCTAACGAGATTTCTTTAGTACAACATTTCACTTAAAGTCAAACTTCAAGTTCAACCACAGATCTAAATTTTTAATTTCGTTGCCCTGACCCCTTCTCAAACAAAAAAGGAACCTTTCAACCAAAAAAAAACAAAAAAAAATAATAATAATAATAATAATAAAAAATTACCTAAACAAGCACACGATAAGCTAATCTCTATGCTAAATCAAATAACGGATGAATTAAAAATATAGAAATGAGTTAACGAGGAATTACGCAAAACCTGGAATATTAATTTACATTAAAAGGATTAGATGTCGGAATATAAAACTTTTAATTGCATATCACTTTTGATATATTATATATATATGTTCAATCTACCAACAGATTTGACAAATACAAACAAACTTTGATTCAAAACAATCTGAAGTTATAGAATAATATTATTAAAATATCCAAAAAGAAAAAAGTGAAATAAAAAAATTAATCATCTCATCCTAGAATAATGTTGTTAAAACTTCCCAAAAAAAAAACCCTCATCCAAACCCACCCCATCACTACCACAGATACCATCACTACCGTCACATTGCCCCACCACTGTACCTTCCTACAATGGCTAAACAACATGAACTTTCACAGCACACCCCTGTATCCACAGTTTCGGGGGCAACAAAGCAGAAATGCCCCCTGTTTTGCAGATACTGGGTTCCGCTTCCGTAATCTTATCTGTGAACCAAGGGGGGTTTTGTCCACGAGAGGGACAGGGGCCCCGTGAGGGGGGGTTCCCCTCTCCGTGGACAATTTGCCTATTTTGAAATGTTTCTGTTATAATAACTGACCATAGTTCAGATCACATGGAAAATTTTAGTACTTATTTCATTTTGCTCATTTATATGATTTCCAATACAACGAAAGTTTCTTGCTCTTTGTCTTTCTTGATTTCTGTAAAATAATTCATCATATTTAAAGAAGAAAATGTGTTTGGGAATCTCGCTGATTATTCTTTATAATTCCTTTAGGAAGGAAGGAAACATAATCTTTTATATCAAGAAAAGATAGGCATCTGTACTATGCAAGGCTTCAGATCAGAGGTGGTTCTTCTAAGGAGTTCTCTTTAGTTTGGAAAAAGTTAGATGTTATCAGAAAACGCAAACAAGTTCAGCAATAAACAGGAGACATTCAGTTCGGCAAGACTTCAGATCAGAGGCGGTTTCTTCAAAGGAGTTTTCTTTATTTTATTTGGAAAAAAGATAAATGCTCTAGGACAAAGCAAATCACTATCAGAGTCAACGGCAAACATTCAATTTTTAAATGTAAAATAAAACTGAATCCTTCATCTGAGTTTTGAAATGAATGGCATTCATTTCCAAATAAAGAATCTTCAACTATATATTCAAGGATTCATCAAGCAAAAGACAGAGTAGTTTCTTACCCATCAGATGTCATGTATATGTGGTACTCTTTCCTCATGAAAGCAACTTGATCAGCATTCAACCCAGTAAATGTGAACATCCCAATTTGCTTCACGATATGACTCCAATCTCCTGGTGTGCCTGCCATAACAGGACAATTGTTCAATGAATTCATCGCATATCATGCAACTTTAAGACACTGCTGAGGAAAGTGACAAAATAATTAGAAGAAAAAGGAAAACAGAAACAAGGTAACAATAATATTGGAATTTCGAAAGTTGTGTAAACACGATGAAACCAAATCCCAAACCTTTCCAAGTTCACATATCCACAATCACGTAAAGTGGTTGTTAAGAATCCTCGAGTCATTTATTGAAGTCATGCGAGAATTCCCCTAAGTACTTTTTCTTTTACACTGAAAACATTTACAATTGAATACTACCATGGTTTCCCTGTCAAATGTTTTGGAAATACTAAGAGTCTGTTTGTTTGTGCTTTTTTAGAAAATAATTTTGGAATTTGTGGTTGAGAAGTAGAGAAATGTTGAAAACTTTGAAAAAGTTGTCATATCAAAGAAATAGGTAGTTGATAACGACGTTATAGAAAAATAATGTGTCAAACAAGCTCTAAGATTGTAACTTTTTCTGAGATCTAGCATCAGTAACCATGGTTAATCTGGATTCTCAAATTTTTTTAACTAGACAATTGAGACGTCTTACCCCTGGCTTGCAGAGCATCAAAAAGTTCCTGGCGCATACTTATAATTCTATCAGCCATTGCTTTCAGCTCGACTGTCCATTCATCATACAATTTCCTATAATTTACAATTTCAATGGCCTTAGACATTGAGTATAGAGACTATTGAGAGAGAGAGAGAGAGGGTGGGGGTGGGGGGGGTGTTCAAATCAGATGATATCATGTGAAGATGTGAAGAGTAACTGAGAAAAATATATCAATTAAAATCCAACATTGTACAGATTCTAACCTATCTTTCAGTACAGTAGCAACAATAGATGCACCGTGAATGGGGGGATTAGAGTACATAGGCCTGATTACCAGTTTTAGCTGGCTCTCAACCCTGCTTGCCACATCTGCATTTTTGCATACCTGTGAATTAAAATATTGATCATAAGACTCAACTCACTAGCAGTCAGCGATAAGAGAATGTTTCCAAAAATGTCTATAAGAAGTCATGTTTATGGATTGATACAAAAGAATGGTTGAAAGTGAGTACTAATCATGGGTGCGATTAAAATAAAAAGTGGTTTGACAAAAAAGGTTTTTAAACAAAAGTTTCTACAAAAACTTCCCAAACATGGGCTAAATAAGTTCATTTTTTCCTCCGAGACATCGACATATCAACATTGTCTTCCATTCTTACCATCCACAAGATTAAGGGCAGAACCACTCACCCCATGAAAGTGGAAAAAGGAAAAATTTGAATGTAAACTGACTTTTTGGATCACCAGACAAAAGAATTTAGTCTCAGATGATAAGTACGGACTTAAACAGGTATGAAACATCTATAGCATTCTTGGTTGGAAGTGTTTTATCAAGTTGTATATGAATTAATAAGATTTATTGTAATTGATGCACAAATTAGGATCTACGACATATGTAAATACTCAATCCAGAAACACAAGCCCCAGCTAGCGGAGTTGAAGATAATTTCTTCTCCAAATACCACAAGCCTAAAGACTACTGACAACCCATACCAACCTCTACAACAAGATGAGACCAGAAGCTGCATGTGGTATTGAACTGGCACACACACTTCTTCTGCTTAAATTTATAAGAATCATTGATTCTATATTACTTCACCCCTCTAACATTGTGGCAATTAAAATGAAGCAAGTAGCCATGACTCACAATGCTGAGAGCACCGACACGTTCACCATAAAGCCCCATGTTTTTGGCATAACTCTGAGCTACAAGGCATTCACCTCCATCTGAAACAAACATTCGAACCGATGCTGCGTCTGCATCCAGGCTTCCACTAGCAAAGCCCTATAGCATCCAGAGTATTTAAATCAAACTAAGGAGCTATTTGAACTTATCATTTAAGCAAGCCATCAGCAAATCACTAAAAAGGGCATTCGTCTGTATCTAAAAATTGTATATCCACCATTTCAATGAGCACCTTGTACCTGATATGCACTGTCAAAAAAGGGTAACAATCCTTTGGATCTCATTAATTGTCTGATTTGTTCCCACTGATCAGAAGTAGGGTCTACACCTGTTGGGTTATGGGCGCATGCATGAAGAAGAACAATTGCCCCACTTGGTGCATTGCCAAGATCCTCCAATAGCCCTGTATTAGAAGGTAGCATCAAGAGAAAGTCATTCGTTATATCTTGTACACCAAATTAACAAAGTGAGCTTCTAGTTTTAGAATGTAATTTAGATAGGATTCCCTTATATATTAGTCATTAATCAGAAAGAAATCCAGAATAAGTTAAGCAGATTACAGGAAAAACTACTAAGAAGTAATAGAGTCGAAAACCTTCAAAATCCAAGCCTCGTGTAGTTGGGTTGTAGTAGCGATAGGCCTTAACAGACAACCCCGCTAAAGTAAAAACTTTAGGATGGTTTCCCCATGTGGGTTGTGGGATGTATATAGTGCGCTGACAAGCAATTTTAAACAAATAAATCACAAGTTCTCAAATTTTGTTAAGTTAAAGACGTGGACGCAATCAAAAGCCAGCTACATACTTCATGATAATGACGTGCCAAAAATTCTCCTCCAACCCTTAATGAGCCAGTTCCAGACAAGCACTGCACAGTAGCCACTCTATTCTCTTGAATAGCATGGCTGTATTCAGAATTGAATTCTATGAATCAATCCAAAAAATATATAGGTAACTTTAGAACAATATCAACTTCATTGCTGTAATTTTTTTTTGATAAGAAACTTCATTGCTGTAATAACTCAACATAAATCACATGAGTGTCTCGACTGAACAAGGTAATTTTCTATTTTTTTCCCCTTTTTCTGTCTGGGTATATTTGTTAATGAAAAAATTGCAAAGGGCGAAAAAGGGTATAAGACCATACATAACGTAGGAGGTAGGACTAAAATTTACCATCAGAGGGTTTCTCCCCCAAGCCCCCTTCTCTCTCTCCCCCTCTTTTCCCATCCTCTTTTAGTGGAAACAGAATACAGTTTGTTAACTTATGCATAGACCAAACAACCTGAGAATATTGCTGACAGTTTATTTGAAAATTTTTTAATCAAGTCTCCAGTGATTCAGTTTACAGTAGCCTTAAAATGAAGAGGTCATTTTCGTTTTGTGAAATCATCAAGTTTTCCTCGTGCTTTACCATACAGTGGAATATAGTTCAAGCATGGAGGATTTAAACAGAAATTAAAGTACAATTTATTAGGCCTGATTTAATGCACAGTGAAAACACTACAATGATAGTAAATGCTTGTTTACCATAAACTGGAGTCCATTTTCAAATTTCAACTCAACAATCACAACTGCAGAAAAAGGCAGATTCTTTACCTATCAGCACCAAAAATAAGCTTGGCACTCAATTTGTTAAAATCAGCAAGCCCAGTTATTGGAAGATACTCTTTTACACGAGACCTGTATCAGATGAAAATGTGTCATAATAGAATTTGGATAAACTGAAATTTTAACAACCATTCTCAAATAGCATAAATTGCAAAAACTTACGGATCATTAACAAGCAACTGCTCTGCTTTTCTCACCACATTAAGAACAAGAGGTTTACCTTCCTGCAATTCACCATTTGCAGATCAAACAAACATTTTGCATCAGCTGCTTATTCATAAAACATCCTCTTGATCACGTTTCTGAAAGTAGTGGCTTATAACTCGTCTACAGGCAGGTAATTAGCAGAGAAAGGATCGAAACTGACCTCAGTTCGATAAGCACCAACGCCCAAATTCAACTTTGAAGGGTTTGGATCTTTGTTATACGCAACAGTGACCTGTTCCAGACGGACAAATAAACAAACAACCGAAAAAACTATAAACAAACAACCGAAAAAACTATGGCAATAACTAAATAAGATCAAATCATTTATCCATTTTATCCTAAAAATTTATGCACAATAAACGGAATCGTTCGAAAATGATCATTATTAACGACTGACGACTAACGCTCAAAGCACCATCTTAAGGCACAGATAAATCTGTGTATTTAATTAAAACTACGAAAAAAGAAGACAACGAATTAAGGTACCCCTAAAATGGGATCTTCGGGAGCTTGAACAACACTGGCGAAAACAGAATCGGCATGATCAGAGGCAGCTGACATGGTAGAGACTTTGATTTCGATACCCAACTTTCAGATTATGCTGTGAAATGAGAAAAAAGCCTCTCAAGTATTTGTTGCGTGAAAACGTGCCCAACGCTGCAATGGTGGATTTGTGTGTGCGTAAAAAGGAGCAACAAGAGGGAGACCGTGGGCGGTTGAAAATCTGGGCTGTGGGCGGGATCACTGGTTTAATTTCTATTTCGGCTGCCTCAACAATTCCAATCGACCATTTTATTATGTGAGCCAACTTTTGTTTTGTGAAAATTGCAACGATGCATTGACTCTCAATTTAAAACATGAATGGCTCCTCTTTTTACCAAAATTTTTCATTTTTTTTCTCTCCTAAATTAATCACATCCATATATCTCATCACATCCACAAATCTCAATCACTCACCTCCACTCATTCTCTCTCCTCTTTTCTTTAAAACACTTTAAAACACTTTTAATTTATTCTCATTCACTCATTTAGAATGTCAACTAAAAGGTTGAATGGGTGTGAATTTTTCCACATTTCTTGCCTAAAACAACTTTAAACGGTATACTCGGTGTAAATATGGGGCCCACATCTCATTACTCTCACCACCCACCCCGAGTACCCCCACCTATGCCCCTGCAAAGCTGCAACGTTTTAATTCACCAAATTATTCTCTCGCCTTTTGTCATTTTTCAAACTCTCTCAAATATCTTCATCTTCCCTTCAGATCTGCTTAAATTTCTTAGCTTCACGGAAGACCCACACCAAACGCCGATCGTCCTGCTGAGATGTACACCTTCCGACGCTGTTTGGAATCCCCACATACGACGGATTGAAGAGCCGCTCACGTCGTAGATTCGGCGAGCTCTTCATCCACGATAGACAAAGGATCCTTGGTTCGCTCGGAGTGTCCACACCCCACAAACGCGGATTCGAATCCACTGCCACATCGCACTTCAACCGCCGGCCACTGTCGAGGAGCTGTAGGACCAACACCGACAATGGAAGTTGCAAGGCCGGAGTCATCGTACTCCTCTTCCCTCGGCTGCAGGTAACCATAATCTTGTCCAATTCTTTACTTTGCTCTCCTTCTATCTCTAGTGATTGTTGACTCGTATCAAATGCACAAAAATTTTTCTTTTATATGGTTTCTTTTCATCTTAGTCGATTCATGATTACATTTACCTTGTCGAATTAACTCACAAAAGCCGCAATTGGAAGAATTACCATTGTATAATGTTGCAGTGAAGTTATCATAGATTAGCTTACACTGAAATTGTGCAAGAAAATCGGATAAGCGGTAAGTTTCCCCTTCGGCTGTGCTCTTGTTTTTCTTTGGCTGTTTAATATTCCAAGATTTGGCCAATGCTTTCTCCCATCATTCTTAAGGCAAAGTTGCAGATGCTCACTGGTTATGTTGCCTCTCACAAACTAAATCTTAAAAAATGGTTATCATTTATAGTTGGACAATTCCTTGTCTTATGTACATAAAGTGCCTCTGCAAAGATGAATGCTTTTTTCGTCAACATTTTGTCCGGACCCTATAAACTTTGTATTCGATTCAGTATGAATTGTAAGCATGCTTCTGTTCTCTTTGGTGGCATCTGCCAACCCCATGTACATTAACTGATTAATAACGAGTCTTATTTCTCATTTTCACACAAATAATTCTTTTCAGTACACAGTACAGCTTCGGTAAATATGTAGAACTGATTTTCGAACTCTAATCTACCAACTGTGATTCCCGTTTTATTGCGTAGCCGAAACTGCTTAATACTCGTGAATCGGGCATTTGTAAAAAGTATTTGTAAATTTGGGTAAAATTTGTATATACAACATTTTGTTTGTGCGAGAAAGACGCATACACCTTTGTTGAGTTGTTGAACTATGGAAATCTAATAGAGATTGAATTTGGCTGAAACTTGTATTCCATGAAACGATGAATCGGTCATTTGACTCCACTTAGCGTCTTTTCTTATTGCAGAATGCAAAACCCGTACAACCAGCCGCGAAGGTAGTCCCCAAGAGGCAAAAGCAAGGTTGCATGTACAAATCTAAACGAGAGGATGCAAGTGGCTTACACCATGACCATGGTTAAGAATGCGTACCAGGCCATAAAGAAGGAGTACATGTTCGTTAAACACCTTATGCACGGCCTAACCGGTGGTGGACTGGGATCAAATGGTAACCTTGAGATGGATGACGAGTGGTGGGAAGCCAAAAACGTTGTAAGTGAACGACGAAATCCTTTTACAATTATTTGGTTTCGCAATTTCGTTTCGCATTTATATTCTTAGATCCTTGCATGCTATGTCAAATTAATATATGAGTTGTTAGTTGGGTTGGATAAATGGGGAAAAAAATCTTCAGGCAGAATGAACGCAAGCCGTAGAGCATTCCATTTTCAACTTCTTCAAACAAATAACCAAAATTTTCCCCGACTAACAATGTAAGCATAGTTTTCTCCCTTGGTTGTATTCAAACTCATACCATCGCTGGAAAAACTTTCATCAGTCGCATAGAGGCATTAGAATGTGACTTCATTGGTGGATATAGAATGTCCATGCCACTTTCACAAACAAATTTTCTTTGTAAAGGTTATCATTGTACCAATTTCATTTGCCGCTTTTACAATGTTTGATGGTGTCAGTGGTGGATATTTGTAGAAACGAACTAGTGATTGTGTCAATGTCTTATTTAGGTCTGGTTCGAATGTGGTCCCTCCCTTAAGATAACAGTATCTTAGAACCTATGCGATAATGCGTGCAAATTATTCAAAACGAATTGGCACCTATGAATCTCTTTTGAAGGTAAACCCTTCACAGATTTTGTAGAGGGTACCTTGTGATAGAATCTCTCCTGAAGACTTGATTATTATTTATGTTCTTGCTACAAGGTCATTTTCTCAGTGGATCTGTTGTTTACTAACAGATTCAAACCAAAAAAATAGCATTATACTTCGAAATAATGCAAAAAGATAACATGTAATTTGCTTTTTATGCTTTCTGTGGGTTGGCCAATTGTTTATATGTTTACACCCATCTATGAGGTGGCTAGTGTTCTACAAATGTTGCCCCATAACATGCCTTCTGAGTGCGTTCTTATAGATGACTGACAAGAAGGCTACCAAGTTCCGCAACATCAACCTAATCCCGTATCGTGATTTGGGACCGGCAATATTTGAAGGAAAGTGTGCTAGGGGCGACTACGCAACTGCCCCAAGCATATACAACAACACATTTTACGCGGGTGGTGATGACAATAATGACTCCGATCCGCACAACAATGAAGGAAGTGGGGAAAGTGGGGACTGTTTGCCTTACGAGAGCCCACAAATGTTGACCATTCCTAACATATCTGGGAGCAGCGGGTCGTCTGGGAAACGCAAACGCCTCATTACGGGACAAAGCACCCCGATTACGTCCTGCCGTCGCCGCTTAGAAGGTTGTGACTTTTCGTCAGGTTCCATGCAGACTACGGGATATTCAAAGGGAAAAGGTACTGCCCCAACTTGCGCTGGTGTCCCGACCATCAGAGAAACCATGTTTCTCATACGGAAACTGGAGGAGACCGACGTAGAGTTACATACCTATGCGTGCAAGCTTATAAAGGATCCTGCAAACTGGGAGATGTTAGCTGGCTTCACAACTGATACTGCGAGGATGGCATGGCTTCAATCATCCAGAGAGGAGCGTTAGAGGGAATCCGGCTGCGACTTTGCATGTGGGCAACACGATACATCGACCAATCTATTATATTTTCCTATATTTTCGGCTATTTAATGAGACTATGTGCTTTATTAGTATATGTAATAATAATAACAACAATCTCGGTTTCTTAGTACTCGTAATTTTATGTGGACATTTGAGAGTTATGCGTGCATATGTTGACGTGTGAACAATTAGTGTAAGCAGGCAACTTTTAAACTTTAAAAAAATATCTCATTTTCACCTGTTACGCTGTTTCGTTCGCAACTTTTTTTCATTGTTTACAAAAAAGCTTTACAAAAACAATCTCATCAGGAAATACATTTCCTTTGCCTATTCACTGCCTACTATGTTGCCTGAAAGGGTAATTGATTTCAATCTTTTGCAAATAATATGTTAAGCAGTGATGCTTTTCGCCATGAGTCAATAAGAGTCATGTAACGTATAGTAGTATTTCAAATGGTTATGAACTGGTTTAATTACTTCATACCACAAATAATTGTATTTGATCTATTAACGTATTATTTATACGTGAGATAGTATTATTCGGTATGAAAATATGCAAACTAGCTTCTAATTTACTTTTAATTTAAATTTTGTTTGACATAGTATTATTTTAAATCACATCTCCTTCACTTTGCACCTATCAGTTGAGTGTAGATTTCAAAATTAATATATTTGATTTTCAATTTTGATAAGTTTAATTCGAAAATGAGACGAGTAATGAAACAAGATGCAAGGCAATTATTTTGAAGTCCTACATAGTAAATCTTACTATCATATTTAATTATTCTTATCAGCTTGCTCGCTATCACGGGTATAAGTGAACTATAATATTTATAAATAGTATTATTAATTTCAGTTTGTGCTCTTCATATTAATTTGTTTTTGTATTTATGTTGTACGTTGTACTTGGATATTTAGGCCAACAGATCACACCGGTGAGGTAGGGATTGGAATTAGGTTGTGGTTCATACAAGATAGTTAACTACATAGAAACAATTTCTCACGTATAGAAGGCATAGAATTCGTCAATAACAACATCGGTTATGATTTTTGTGAGAAATTTAAGAGAATGGTTAAGTTAATTGTTTTTTGGAATGATTTTACATGTCTTTCAATGTATCTGACTTTTCAATGTGTGCATGTAAGGCAAAACATGTGATGAGGAAAAAGCAAATGCCAAATGTCCACTTCAAATTGTTCCATCGATGAGGCCCCCCAAATAATGGTGAGATTGTTGACTAAATTGGCCTGGTACATATCTGCAACAAATATTTGCCCGTGGAAACTTTTTGGAGCAAGTGAAAAGAGAATTAATATTACGACAAAAAAATTCAATCAAATGGTGGATATCACATCAGACACAGCTATTATATAAAGCATAACTGTGAAGGAGCAGAATGGGATTCCATGTATTCGTATCACGAAATAAACGACTAACCCGTTCAGTGATTGAAAGTGCAGTGCATTAATATGGATCAACAAATGCAGATTCTCTTTCAGAAATTGCTATCGATCGATGCTGCCAATCGTCAATGGGTAGAATTTTGTCATGTCGCAATCAACGTTATAATAGATTTCGTGAGGCCGTTCATTGTATCTCCATCTACTAATGGTAAAAGATCGGGGGTGACGTTGGTAAGCAAAGCCTTAGAGCAACCATTGATGTGCTACACTTTATTCCGAATGTATCCGGACGTTTTCAAGCACTTTGTTTCATGCTTGTCTAAAGATTATGGTTTACTCCGAACACGGGAAGTTAAACAAACTGAACAGGTAGCAATTTTCCTATTTACGGTCGCACATGGAGCTTCACAACGCCTTGTGACCGCTATTTTTGATCAAGCACAACAGATGGTTAACGAGCAATTCCACCGCGTGCTAAACAACATTACGAATCTCAGCAGTGTGATAATTCAACTGCATCCTGCGTATCAATCTGGCATGGGTTTCCATAAACCGAGCAACCCACGACACCGCCCTTTCCGGGTACATTAATGGGGAAATAAATAAAAAAACATTTTCCTTTTAGTACGAATAGTAAAAACACTCACCGCCTCCCTCTAAATATGCATTGTGTGCCATGATGGAGGTTATCTAATGTGAATTATCGATTTTGTTTTTTGGTAAGACTGCATTGGAGCAATGGACGGGACCCACGTGGAATGTGTTCCCCGCAACAATAGGGAAGCATACTATAACCGAAAGGGATACGCCTCTTAAAACGTGCTGGCAATATGTGATTTCAACCTATGTTTCGTATTTGCATCCCCGGATGGGAAGGCTCTATGCATGACAGCCGTATGTTGCGGGAATGTTTGGAAAGATACGGTGACTCATTTCCCCATCCGGGGAGAACGAAGTACTATCTTGTGGACCAAGGATATGCACACAGAACAGGTTACATGGGACCATACAGGGGGAAGGACGTTCGATACCATTTCCAGTTGTTCGACAATGCAGTGTCGGAGTATGCTAGACGGCCGAGGAATCCAGAGGAAGCATTCAACTACATTCATTCGTCTTGTAGAAATGTAATAGAGCGCACTTTCGGGGTTTGGAAAGCTCGATTTGCAATACTACAATGCATGCCTTCGTATCCCATGAAAGTGCAGGTTGACATTGTAATGGCAACAATGGCAGTACACAACTTCCTGCGAATGAACCAGTCCAATGACGCAGCATTTATTGCAGCGTGCGAACACCACGACATCGCATTTGAGACGGACGCTTCGGAGCCACATGCATTTGACGAGGCGGAAAGTTCTTCTCGTAGGGGTTCCAGGGAGGCGTGGGCAACGCGACGTAAAAGCATATTAGCAGAGATTCTTGGTGAAAATTAAGTTAACGTGTTGCTCAAGTGCATTATTAAAAACCCTCTCTCAAAATACCCGGCGGTCGCAATAAAATCGCAATATGAATGTCCTTTTCTGTGCTGTTTCATCTCGCATCGTATTGTTGAATGCGCTGAGCATTTCGTTGTGTTAGTTCGTGAACAAATTTTTTCTGTAAGTGAGTGCATGAAAAGATGTCCTCTGTTCGTATCAGTTCTGTTATAGTTTAACTACTCACTAAAAAAAAATCTTATGCTTGTTGTCTTTTAATAACAATTTATCTATATATAGAGATGAATAAACAATATCCTTTGTTATCGTATCAATGGATGGCATGCGTCTACGCCGCAAAATCATTGTGTTTTTGTGCCAATTAGTTGTTGGAGGCTTACAAAAATAATGAAAAATATGTCAACGTCTACATAATTTATTAATGAAACGGGTAGTAAATTTTTTTCCGTATAGTACGAAGGCCAAAAGAATTTTGTCATTACAAAGAAATGGATATGATTCCAAAAAAAAAATGTACAAATCTCAAAGATGCAACGGCTTGACAATGTGATGATAAGTGGGCCCCATTACAGTTGGATTATCCGGTGGTTTCGCAGGGTGGTAGGGTGAGTACTTTCAACCAGCCGCAATTGTTGACTGGAGCTAGTTGCCATACATTTTTCTGCATAATAATGTGTTAAAATGTGGAATAATTCACACCCATTCAGGCTTTAAGGTGTGTTTGATTGGGAGAGTTTTTCAGAAAAAAAATCATATTTTTCATCATTTTCCATCTTTTTAATTGTTTAATTGCACTTTTTTTGAAAAGGTTTTTCAATTTTTTTCGATTTTCGTTCTTTTCCTTATTTTGAAGGAAAATATTTTTTTGAGGGGGGTGGTTTTTATTTTTGGAAAAAATTTGGTTCTTTTTTTTAATGGACAATTTACTTTAACTATAAAAATAAGAAAATGATCAAATTTTATGAAAAAACATAAAAATAAAGAAAACAACACTATTTTTCAATTTTCAAATTAATCCAATCAAACGGCTACAACTATCATTTTCCCTAAAAAACATTTTCTCGAAATTTATTTACTCAGAAAATATTTTCATTCTAACCATTTTTCGACTTTACAATCAAACACACCCTAAGAGCATCTTCAAGACGCTATTGATAACTCTAATTTTATTAGAGTTGTTGTATTTTTATTTTAATTTATAAATTTTGTAACCTCTTATTTTTGTTGATAAATGAGTTGAAAAGTCCATTGAATGCTCTTTTATGTTAAACATGGAAGTATGTTTTAAAGTCAAAATCAATGGCAAGACAACTTAAATTGAGAGGCAAATTTGAAAAATGGCTACAAAAAGTTACATCCTTAAGAGGACGAAGCCTAATTAAATAGGGTAAAAAAGGAGGCTCGTGTTTTGGATCTACAATTTTCCTTATGATTTTTTTTACCAAAATGTCTAATTACAAATACCCAATACCAAGAATATCTAAAATTATATTAAATATCAAATTGTCCAAATTTAATATACTTTGACCATAATATCCTTCACTTCATCTCTCACCTCATCAATCATTCCTAATGTACTATCAACATCAAGATATTTATTAATTTTACTTGTTGTCTCTCCCAATTCATTTACAGCAGAGTAGTTCTCAATTTTCCTTTTTGTTCATTCTTCTTCTCATTTTTCCTTTTTGTTCCTTCTTTTTCTCTCCTCTACCCACTCCTACTATTAATGCTAGCTCTACATCATTAAATATAAAATTTAACACAATAAATTTGCTTATCAACCAATCATTTATTAGTATAAAGACATCCCTTCTGCACAATTGAACTGTCAAATTCATGTCTAGATAATTTATCTACGAACTATAAACAATTTACAATTCTCGATAGTTGAGCTGTCTAGAACCTAAAGCTATCTAGATAGTCAGGTAGTTGAACTTTCTAGATAGGAGAATGCAAACTATGTAGATTGTTTTATAGTCTACACGGTTCTTAAATAACATGATCATACTCATGATGCTTTAAACTTAAACATCTATCTACAGTGATATTGTTAAAGGTATTGACTATATAGAATAAATGGTTGGATAAAATTCATTTTCGGAATAGAAGACCTTCTGCAACGTTGAACTCTCGAATTCAATTCTACATAACTTATCTACGAACTGTCAAGTTTCTAGTTCCAAGTGTTCAAGACAATCTATCACCCACTAAAATTGTTTAAGGTGATCATTTAGTGTCGTACATTTCCGTTCATGATCATGCGGCACTATATAGCGTTGTACATGAAAAATATCGTTGGAGCATCTGCGCACTCCATGAACATTGTTAGGACAATAAGTATTTATCTGTACAGATAAATTTAGCTTTCGTCATTTGTCTAGATAACCTAGTAGGCATGTAATAATAATAGATGAAGGCACATCCTTTATTTAGGTGACTTATTTAAGAGCTCTCGACACTTTATTTGTTCATAACGATCTTCGATAAAAAGAACATAACAAAAACATCATAGTCTCCCAGTTGAATATCAAATTATGGTTCTAGAAAAACTATAAGAAGTTTGAATATTGAGATAATAGATAATCGAACCAGTTAGCACTAAACTCAAACATACGGTACAAGAAACATTGGTGTTGATGTTAGTGAACTATTACAAAAGAAATACGATTCAAACTGTGTAATGAAAACATACGTTCCTATCACCAAAAGACGTTGATTGAGATTGTACATTGATTCGATGTCAATTAAGTTGTGAGACAGGAGCAAATTTAGCCAATTAAAACATAATTCAAAGTAATATAATCTCTTGGGGAGAAAGATCAAGTGGACGGAGTTAAGGAGAAGGAAAAAAGTATTTAGTTTCGATGTGAAATTGAATGAAACAGTAGAACTAGAAAATTAGTGTGAAACCAAACACATGTTACAGAAAAGTTTGCATCTTAAATGAGTCGAGAAACTTCTATAGTTTTACTCATTTGTTTTACAAGAGTTGGTTTTACATGTATTTGTCAAAATACATTAAAACATGTTGTGATTATTTCTTTTCTTAAATCCAATATCAAAGCTTTCTATTTTTAGATATTTTCCTTCAAATATGTTATTAATTAATTAATTTTATAGAGAAATAGAGAAAAATGTTACTATTGCAGTCAAAATTGTTAATTAAATTGATTTAAGGAGATATATTGAGAGTGTACACGAATTCGGTGACAAAAATATGATCTGAAATAGTATAATGCAACAATACACTAAATATAAATTCTGTAAACCTTAAGTGCAATACCTTAAAAGGTACAAGCTGTTTGAATGCCCAAAATGAAAATTATTTATCTACCCAGTCTAAATTGTTCAATCTATCTAAACCGATCCATCTGTCTAGTCTAAATAGAACACCCACAACCCTGAACCCCAAACCCTAAACGCAATACCTAAATCCTACAAGTTGTTTGAATACGGCTGGTGAAGATTATTTATCTATGCAGACTAGATAATTCAATCTATCTAGACAAATCAATCTATGTTGTCTATATAGAAGAATCTATGTGTGTCTTGCTAACTTGTTCAAAAAAGGTATAGCCTGTTGGAAAATAGGCATTTTTAACTGATAGGGACTAAAACTAATAGTTATGTATTGGAGAAAGTGTGTTTGGTGAGGTCAAAAAATTTAGAAAAGATTTTCTACTATCTGAGGAAAGATCCTCACTTAAGTACAAAAAAAGGTATTTTAGTCCGGCTATATTAATTTTATACAATGTGGTAATTTTTTTTGAGACATATTTGGTTTAAGAGGTTTTAGTTTGGACATTTTGGTTAATCTCTCAATGAATTCATCCTCTCCAATTGTACTAGATACATAATTATTCTCCCCAATTGTACTAGATGAACACATAATTGAACTATTTAGTAAAATATACCATTTGAACATTTCACATATTGAACATATCGGCTGTCTAAATGACATACTTTCAATACACAAATTTGATAGTTTGCAATTCTTGACTGCCCATATAAGGATAATCTCATTGATAGTTCTCTTCTATTCTCATTTTTAAACATAATTGTGTGAATTGATATATTTGGAGATAGACCGATCTAGACAGATAGGTCCATCTGCACAGATGAACTATCTAGAAAATGTACCTATTTGTATAGATCATCTGCCTGAAAAGTTCATAAATCTCAAAGCATATTTATTGAGATGATTAGAATTCAGAAATTCAGTTGTACTTCGTCTGACATGAAAATATCCTAGATTTAATAAAAAAGAGAAAAAGGGTATTTTAGTCAGATTACAAAAATTTTAGACATTCTGGTAAATATTTTTTGTCTGAGACATATTTAGACTAGTAAGTTTTATTTTAGACACTTTGGTAAATCCCTCTTTCCCTATCTTATAAAGGAGGAAAAGAGGCAAAAAGAGGGCAAGAGAGGCTACGAGATTTGAAGGAGAAAAAAAGCTTTCTTTGAGTATCAAATTGGAGCGAAAAGGACAAATTGGAGAAAAGATTCCACCTATAAAGTTTTCTCTTTCCTTTTCTACTCTTTTACTTTATTTCTATTTTGAGATTATGACAAATGTGCTTTTAAGTTTTGTAATTAATTTCATGATGTTTTAGACTAAACTCTTTAAGTTGGGATTGTTGAAGGCATGATTATGATATCTATATATCTATAATTGTCACTTTATGTTGATTTTGCTAAGTAAATGTTCTCGTTGTTCAAATTGTTCATTATTTCTTTATTTCTACTATTGATTGATCACCAATTTTAAAAAACTAAAACCTAAATTAGCTTTGAAAAAGGCAATTGAGGTTGGATAGTGTTTGAATGATATGAGTTTGACTTAATTTAGGTTAAAGTTAAAATCTTGCAACTAATATAGGAATATATAATTGCCCGATACAATAAAAATAGAATTGTAACATTTTATTAAAAGGTTTGGGGTTCGATTAACATAGGAATATATTAGTCAACCTTCAAGCTTGATTAATTTTGACTGACTTGGAAAAATCACGTCATTTGAGAATTTTTGTTGCTAGAACATTCTACTATATTAAAATCAAAACAAACTCACCGCGAAGTAAGTGTAGTATCATAATTATCCCGAAAGCAATCCTAATTACTTTTGTCATATTTGTCTCACTTAACCAACTTTTTCCATTGCTTTAAGCCTTATTTCAAAATTTCAATTACTTTTCCTTGTTTTAGTTTTCAATTTATTTTGGCACTTAGAAAATAAAACAAAATCAGCTCTTTTAAACTTTAGCCTTCGTTAATCTCTACAATATTTTTCTAATGCACAATTCTCGTAGGAACGATTGTAGTGACCGTGAATTTCTTTAAATCAAATATTTAATTAAAGTAAAATCCCGAACATGTCGCTACAATTTTACATATAGAATTAAATAGCGTACACTCATCTAGTTAAAATTTTATAATATTTACTATTATATTGAATTATTTAAAATAAAAATAAATAACAAAAATTTATAGAATATTTATTTATTTTTAATTTATGTTTGAGGACCAAACTTTAGAAATCATTCGTTTAATCCCTAAACTTTAACTTCTTGTTCAATTATAATTTTATTTATATTTTTAAAACTCAACTATAGGCCCATTTGTAGCCCAATTATATTTCTTAAGCTACAAGGAAAGCCCAATTAGAGTTAACCTAGTTTCTTACCCTATATACATAAGTTAAGGTTGTTTTTCAAAAAAACCTACCCTCTCTATTCTCCCATCTTTCCCCAAATAGTACCTCCTAAATCATCTTATTCAATCACATTCAAGAAACCAACTATCCACTAGAGGTAAGATTTCTTGATGTTTTAATTCATATTTCCATTTTTTTTTATTTTTGTTATTTTAAGTTTTTAATCATCTAGTTGTATTTTCACTTGATTTTACAATACAAACATATACAATATACGTATATACACGCCACCATCGTCTCAACGGCCGGCCACCACCGCACCACCGCCTTCACCACCCACCAACACCCATATCACCACCATCATCATCAACACATATACACACACGCATATATACATACACATAGATACACGCCATTACACAGGCACGAACAAGCTCGGCCATACATCAACGACACCCAAAAACTTGACTTTAATTCAGAAAAATCACACCCACACCTTCCTCTCCATCCCTAGAACATTGTTGTATAGTTTAATTTGAAAAATTGTTAGTGAATCGAACCAATTTTGAAAATATCAAAATTTTTACCTAAGTATTCAAGCCTTGATTTCTCCCTCAAAACTCAATACTACTTCAATCAAACACCACCACTAGGTTCACCACACTTGATTCCACCTTCACGGCCATTTTTACCGGCGAAAACTCGCCGGAAATAGAGAGAAAAACCGATAGTAGCGAGAGTACAAGCGAGAGAGAGGGAGAAGCGGGTGAGGATGATGATGACCCGAGATCCGGCCCAATTCATTTTAAAAATTCGGATTTTGCAAACAAGTCCCTCTATTTTACTATTTGTTTTAAGTTGGTCCATATAATTTATTTAATTTATAAGTCCTCAACTTTCAATTGTTACAATTTAATCCCTCAATATTATTTACAGATTTAATCCCCCATTTTATTTATTTTATTTAAATGAGCCCTCAAATTTTATTTAATTTCAAGTCCCTAACTTTCAATTGTTGCAATTTGACCCCTAAACTTTTATTTCACTTTAATCCTTCAATTTCTTTTTCATATTTACTTTAACCCCCAAAATTTAATTGCATATTAGTCCCTCACGTTTTAAAAATCCTATAATTGAGCCCAAAATATTTTTAGTTCACTTTTATTGCATAATAGGTCCTCAAACTATTAAATACTTTCAAATTGACCCCCAAAGTTTTATATTCTTTCTATTTTGGTCCACAAACTTCTATATTACTTATAGATACTTATATTTTAAGAATATTAACATAAATTAAACTCGTTATTGACTAGATGAGGCGTACCAACAGCTAGAGGACTGATTTTCACCGCTTAGTAGGCTCAAAACTCGAGAGATACTTCAGGTAGGCTCAAAAGACTCATTTTTACTTATCGCGCAATTATTGTTAATTATCTAGACTATATGAGTGTGCAAATGTATGTAATTGATGTATTTGCTTGCCTTCGGCCTAGACTTGCCTCGGCCTAGAGTTACCTTCGGGTAAAGAATTGCCTTCGGGCCCAGAGTTACCTTTGGGTAAGAGAATTGCCTTCGGGCCCAGAGTTGCCTTCGGGCAAATTACTTGCCTTCGGGCCTAGAGCTGCCTTCGGGCCCAGAGTTACCTTCGGGTATTATATTACAGAGTTTACATGACTATTTGGCTTATATACTTGTATAGATGATTAATTTGTGCAGAGCCTATTGAGTATTGTTTAAATACTCATGCCTTTCATTCTTTTACAGATTGAGGAGTACGGAGGCGTGGCGAGACATGGGAGTTCTACTTAGGCTTATTAAATAAAAGATTTCATTTCCGCTATCACTTTGGTAATTGATGTATTGGATCATGTCATATTAAAGTTTTTGAACTATTTAGTAACTCGTGTTAAATGTTTTGATCGTTTGGTGATCAAATAATTTCAAAAATACTTTAGATGGTTGTTTTATTAAATGAACTTCTGCATTTTAATTATTCGTTATATTTCCGCATTTGATATAAAATAAAAAATAAAAAAATAGTTAGTTTTAAAGAAAGATCTAGCGTTCCGAGTTCTTCGAACTCGGGGCGTTACAACGATACTCACTCATCACTTTATTACTTGTTTGCGATACATGTACTTGCTTGTTGACATTAGGCAACAACTATTTATATTTAAAGAATATTTTTTGAAAAATAAAAAATATTTTTAAATTTAAAGAGAGAAAATTTTCATTTCCTCTACCACACTATTTATTTTTGTATGTAAATAGATATTGAATTTCACAATTCATCTTAAAATTTGTAAAAAGGTAAATAAATTAATATTGTTTGCAATTTGAATGCATTAAAATATAAAATAAAGAGTGAGTTTGACTCTTCAAATTTGGAGAGCGAAAACTCAATCTTTGCATTTAAAAGGCATAATAAAGAGCTTATTGGACCCAATTTTTAAGTAATGACTCTTTAAAGGGTTGTTCTATACAAGATAAATATCCACTAATTTTTACCATTTTTTTTCCTTTCATTATTTCCAATCACTCATGCAATTATTTTATATTTTTTAATATATTTTCCCAATTTCCAACCATATATCTAATATATCGTTCAAGTCAATTTTTAATATTGTGTATAGAACAAGTCCTAAGTTAAAGATCATCCTCCAAGTGAAGAGTATTCTGAAAACACTCTTACAATGTTTATGTAGAATCACTATTTGCTATTGGTCACTACCAAATTCTCTACTTGCCATTTTGGATAGTTCTTTAATTGTTATTATTTTTTTCTAAAATTGGATATTTTTTTAATTTTTTAAACCACCATTAGGGTTTCAACGTGGGCTTCACGCTTCCATCTACACATATGGTGGGTTTGGATGCCCTTACATTTTTATTGAAATGCAAACAATTTATTACAAGGAGGGGGACTAGGCCAAGACCTCCCGAGAAAGCATACATAGTGCATGAAGCAAAGCAATCAAGGAGCAACCTAGACTAGGTAAGCAAAAGGCTGAATGAATAGAACCAATTAAAACTATTGCAAAACATCTAAAACAATTATCCTAATCTAACATATAGGACTTGTTCTTTATCCATTGCAATGATCCCTATAAGTGCTCCTGGAATAGCTGATGGACAGAAAACCTACAGTTGAGAAACTCCATGTCCAATGTTTGATAGGAAGTCCGCAGCTTTGTTGCCTTCTCCATGGATATAGGAGATAGAGACTTCACGATGTCTAGTGCATTCAAGAATTTCAGCAACAAAATAAGATATTTTCCAAGAGCCAAGAAGCTGATGTTTAAGGAGAGAATAAGCTTTGAAATTGGATAGTTATTTAATTTATTTTGGGATAACTTATGCAAATGGTTCCACATCTTTTAGATTATTTGTATTCTTATCCTTAGCAGTTAAATCTGGATAATCAAAATATCGACATTTACCCATTATCTATCTACATATTACAATTCTATTAGTTTATAGGGCGTTAGCCACAAAATTTGAATTCAATTTGAATTCGAAATAGAATTTGAATTTTTAAAATGAATGGTGAAGATTTATGTAGTACATGTGATTCCCTATATACATGTGATTAGTTTGATAAAATTATATTTTGAACGCAAATTGGTTTAATAACATTAATTCAATCATTAGTAGATATTTATTTTTATTATTGGATTTAATAAAAGAAGGTAATTTGATCGATTAACCCTTTTTTTGGAAATTTTATTGATGAAAAAAATCAAATGCTTATCTTTCTATTTGAGCTCTACTACAAATGTTGCACCCAAGTCTCTTAATTCATCTAATTTTCGCCATGAGTCTCACCCTTAAATCCAAACTTAAGTATTTTAGATTTCGAGAAATACAACGACTAAATAACAAAATTATTAGAAGAGTGGGAGAAACTATTTCTATGATCCAAATTAAGAAAAAAAACCCGATCTTCTTAGTCATTTGTTACACTTACAAGATTTTAAATACTATATCTAGAAAATAGGTAAATTCGAACTGATTATCAAATAAACAAAAACCCTAAACACTATTCAGAAAAGCTGGGTATGGAATAGAACATTGATGATCCTTGAAGGTCGTTGAACATTGGTGAAGCCACCACAGTGCAGTTACTTGGACCACACTGAAATTTGGCAACCCATTTATGATCACTTCATCATGTGAGACTTTTTCTGTGTGAGAGGGAGAGAGACACACAGAGATCACTTGGGACTTAATTTCCAAGGCTACCCATTTTCTTCATTAAATATCATTTATTTGTAATGACATAATGGAACTATTTTACTACCACCCAAATCAAACATAATTCCACATTTATAATCTAATATACACACACACACACACACACACACACACACACACACAATACTAACAGCTTCCTACCGAGGAAAAATTAAACAAACTGTCTAGATTGCTCTAATACCAATTTCCAGTGCTAAGTGACAAGTGCTAGAAAAGCACTTAAATAATTCTTCTATTTCATGTATTTTCATATTTTTATTGGTTTTATATGTTCATTTTTATGTGTTTTCTTATATTGTTGTGTTTAAGGCCATAAAGAATAAAAAAGACCCAATCTAGATGAAAAGAGAGCAAAAACGAAAACTGGGGACCAAAATACGAGCGAATCAAAGATGAATGGTATTCGATGGAATTTTATGAAAAGTTTTTTTTCCAATATTTCTTGATCCAACATGAAAGGACATTAAAAGGAGATTCCCACATGTTTTTTAGATCCCAAATCAGAGTTTTCTAGTGAAAGTTATGGGCCTATTCAGAAATTACCAAATTATAACTTTTCAAAAGTTTGGGGACCAAAGTGAGTCTTTTCAAAAGTTTGGGGACTGAATCGAAATTTTTTAAGGACCAAAATAAGCAAAAGTTGAATTGAGGGACTTGGTGTACAAATATTGAGTGACTCGAGTCACAGCAGTGTGACTTGAGTCACTACTGAGCACGACTCGAGTCATGCTTGGGTACCCCCAGGCATGACTTGGACGACGTCGCAACCCTCTAGCATGCTACCCGTTCCCCGCACGCATGACTCGAGTCATGCCAGGAAAAATCTCATGGCTACTACACGTGACTCGAGTCATGCCTGACTCACCCAACCACTTACTGTAGATTTCGGCCAGCTTGTACCCACTTGATTTTAATGTGACTTTTACCTAATTTCTTTACTTCTTTGAGATATTAGAACTTGAGCACACTATAGTAAACTCATGAAGGGTCACTTCTATAATTTTTCAATATTTTTTATTGTAATATTTTGCCTCTAAATATGGGAATTTATAAGGAACAATAACATAACTTTGTAAAGAGAATTAGATCGTCATTCTTTCCCACTTTCGTCTTCAATAAAATTCTCTTCTGCATTATTATAAGTTCTAGTTTGAAAGCTCTTAGTTTCTCATATTCCAACGGAAGTAAAAATTTAAACTAAGTAACTATAATTAATCAATGATACTTCGGCCTAGAATATGATCAATGAAGCATTTCTTTGCTAGTTTCTACCATTTTTGTACATTAATTGTGTGAGAGAGGTATAATCTTTCATGTTGCAGCGGTGATACAAGGCAAATACTCGCTAAAAAGTATGAAATCGCAATTATGATTGGTTAGATTTCTCTATCTAGTTCGAGGGGACGTTGTGTTTAACCTAACATATTGTTATCTTTTCCATCTTTCTGGTTACGTTTCATCTATTTTTCTACTTCAATTTATTGATTTGTTATGCTTTTAAACTCCTGAGTTTATATGATTATTGCATCACTTTGGCCAATTGAATCATTTAATTTTTAAATTCAAGTTGTATGCTAGGATTAAAACTTTTGATCCGTAATTATTATTAGATTCTAATCCAAAGTAGCAAGTGAATATCGTGCATATTTATTAACAAATCAACTTAAATGCATTAGCTCAAGTTTGTGAAATTATTCATTCAATTCAACTCATTCTTCTCGTTCATTTCACACTAGCATTGCACTGAATTCTAAGATCTTATTTTGGGTTATCCAATAGCTAGATATTAAGTTAAAGAACTCGTTTTAATTTAATACACTTAAGGAAAAATTTGTTTATCAGATTTTCTTGATTAATTGGAGTTCATAAATTGAAGAAATAATATTATTACGTTGTATGGAAAAGATTAATAGAAGTTATTGATACAGCTGAAGTCGAGAACTAGATATTTCTTTCAATTATTTTATTTCATCAATCTTTTACTTGCCGTTTAATTTTCGAATTTCATCAAAATTTGACAAACCCCTTTCTATTTTAATTGATAGAAACAACTAAATTAAATTCCGTTTCTTGTTGGTTCGACCCTTACTTAGTACTTTTACATTAATTTATAGTTTTGAAATTGAGTAAGAAAAATGAAATAAATTTTGGTGTAGCATGACTGCGCGCCACTAAGGAACATAAACAAATAAAATCCAAAAATAATATAACCAAAAAAAAAAAATCAGCAACAAGATAAACAAAATTGTAAACTAACAACAAAATAAATTTAACGGTTGCTAGAATTATTAATTCCAATGTTTAACTCTTTAAATTAAAACATGATCTTTCTATATTAAGAAACTCAAACACTGAGTGATGGCTTACTCATTGATTTGTTACTTGATTTATTAAGAGGAGTCACATCAATTGCTACCTTTTTATAAATTAAATAATTTTTATAATTTTTTGTAAATAAAATATGCAAAATTATCATATCAATATGATGAATAATTCAATATAATTGTATTGGCCTTCTAGAATACTTAACCTTCAACATGCTAGTTTTATGTAGTCGACTCTTTATTAGTTTTTTCTTGACTTTCTGAAAAAGCTTAAGACTGAACCTTGAAATAGTTTCATCATGTTTAAGAAGCAATAACGAAATTCCCATTGACTTGGGACAAAAAAGTGCCATTAACTTAGCGGATTACTTACTCTTTCCTGGCCATGAAATCTAGAATAAAGAGGCTGGTAATGTCCACTACAAGAACTAGGCAGTCTTCTTAGCTTTTCTTTTGTTAGGCATTCCCAGGAAATAAAGTAAGAAAGGGAAACTTACTTAAAGAAGATCTTTGTTAACAACTTGAAAGTCTTTACAAGGATTTTTCTACAAAGTCTTGGGAATGCTAAGATTTCTATGAGTGTTTGTTTGTGGAGAGCTGTCTAGTTATGTTGCTGATAGTGTTGTGTTTACAACTGAAAATACATGGTGATTTATAGAAGGCATTTTACATCATACACGTACACGTGGATGGATACAAATTTGTAGTATGTGTTTTTCATTCGTGTTGAAATGTGTAGGGGCATGACGGTAGGGTGTTGACAATTGTTTTCAACTATCTAAGGGCTTGAACTTGGTCCTGCCTTTTGTGTTTTGAGCATCAATAGTGGTGGCTTCATTTGTCAAACCTATCAGAGATTCATTTATCTTTATCTTTTTAATTTATATGTACACTGTTTGTATGTACAAATTTTGTCTAGATTTTCTTGGTTTTGATCTTTGGTCAATCTTGCATAGTGTTGATCAAATGTTCTCCAGGAATACCATTAATGTCATCTTCTCCCATGGTACATTCTTCTATATCTTCTTTTGGATTTGGATCTTCTGGCAATAATGGTCTATCTGCTCCTAAAAAGGCTCCTTGATATAATTTCTTTTGTTCAGGATTCGTTACTTTGATTGCATCAA
This sequence comes from Jasminum sambac, assembly GCA_018223645.1. NCBI lineage: Eukaryota > Viridiplantae > Streptophyta > Magnoliopsida > Lamiales > Oleaceae > Jasminum > Jasminum sambac. Next base: position 8,295,500 of record CP073644.1, on the reverse strand, counting down.
TGGCCATTAATCCAAGGGCTTTGAAAATATATAAGTCTGTTATTCAAATGTGATACAAGCTCAAGGTTTCATCTATACATTTAGTCAAAATCTATGATAGCCATTGTCTCTGATATCCTTCTTTCATAATCAATTCGTTTCATTGGTTGAAAACTAGTATTGGAAATATTTGGTCAAAAAAGTCTATAACTGTCACATATTTCAATAGAATGGAATGCCGGTGTAATAATTCCATCTTTTACTGTTGGTAGTCTGGAAATAAAACGGATTAATAAAGGACAATCTCTAAGTTGTTCAATAATTCTTTTTTAATGAAGGTGGAAAAAAGGAGAATGGTCTTCCATGGACATGAATAGTGTCATCATTCCAAACTGTAAAGCTTTTGGAAGTGATTCATCGTCTCCATAATTTATTCTGTAATCAAAGATATTCTGGGAAATTTATGTTTGAGATAGGCTGATGAAATGTTTGGGCTTTCATAACTGGGTCCAGTTTCAAATAGGTAATATAGGTATGTAGAGAAGTAATAAAGTTCTTTGGTAAAGTCTATCATCTCTTTTAAAATAGATGTTTTAATTGAATCTTTGATAAGGGAAACATATTCTCCTAAGATTTCTTCTAGTTTTAGAAATTGTATTCTTTTTCCACGTGCAGGAGAATTTATTAGTTCATATAGTCTTTCTATTTTCTAAAGAACAATCTTGTCTATTTAGTCTATCTTTTTGAGAATTTGTCTCCATCTCTACTTTCAAACTATTTATCATTTCTAATTATGAAATATTATTTTCTTCTAAAATTTATAGTTGTCTGTTTAATGCATTTACTTGTTCTTCTAATGCATGTTTCTGCTGATTAGGAGATCTTTCAACTTTAGTCATGGTTTCACAAATATCACAAAGTTGTATTTTTGAAGAAACAACTTATGATGACGCAGAAGGGTGATGTGTGTGCTATATTTTTAATCGTTTCTAAGCTATAAAAATTTAATCCAATAGTCTGTCAACAATAATTTAATGTTTCTTCTAATATGTCAAAACATTTATATACCAAGTCTGGAAAACCTTGTACTTGTTGGACAACATCTGGCCCGTAGTTGTAAACTCTTGGTTGTCATCTTCTTGTTGCTGTAAAGAAATTAAAATTTTTGCTTTCTACTTGATTAATTTGTCTAAAGTGATTTGAATGTTATAGCTTTTAATTTTGAATTTTTGTCTACGATCCATAAATTGTCTAGAAGGCATCGATCTCTTTCTGAAAGTTTTTCTAAATTATTTACTTTGAATTTTAAATTAGAACTCGCTGGTGCTACTCAAAGAGCAACATTTCCAAATTTCATTATCTGAGGCTCCATTTGAAAAAGAAACATAGGTAGTTATAAACTTGATAACTAGTCTACTTAAATTATCTACTAAAATGTTGTTCTTGCCATCTATCTTACCATCTATATGTTCTCTATTAACCTTATAGCTATTTTAATATTTCATATAATCTGAGCCATCTTTTATGTCTTATTTTATCAAAATTAGTCTCTTTAATAAATTTTTCGATTGCCCCATAGTCTATTATAATGGTAAATTCATTGTTTAAAAATAATTTAAAACTTTCTATACTATGACTTATTGCCATTATTTCATAACCTACTTGTTAAATATTTTCCTCTTATCTTGTACTTACAGCTAGCATGACATATTTTTTCTTATTTTATGTTACTATATTTATTTGGTCAGGAATATAAAATTCCTCACCATCCTAATTCACATCCATCTATTTCTAAAATTTTATGGTCATTGTCTAAAGGTAGTTCTAAGGGTGGTCAATTTATTATTTCTTCTTTGAAACTTTTTACTACTTCTATGTCTATTTGATTGAAAAATTTATGTCCTTTACTACATAATCTATTATACAATAGCCCTACTTTCTTCTCTAAGTCTTTAATAAAGTGTCTAGTATAATTTAATATTCCTAAAAAAGCCTGAAATTTCTTGATGTCTTCTATTTTACTGGGAAGCTGTAAAATTGCTTGCACAATATGAGGTTGAAGTTCAATTTTTCTTCTCCTACAATTATTCCTAAAAATTCAATATTTTCCAGATTTATTTCCATTTTCTTCTTACTAATAATTAATCCATTTTCTATAAATTTTTTTAAAACAATTTGTAAATGATTCATGTGCTCTTTATGATTCTTACGATGTACTAACACATCCTCTATAGACAAACAAAGGGTAAAAATTAAAAATACAATCCATTCTTCTTTGAAAAATTGAAGGAGCGTTCTTTAATCCAAAAGGCATAACTAACCCCACCTAATTGGTTCAGGCTCAATTCCGATGGTGCTTTCAAGAATGATGGGTTGGCTGTCGGTAGTGGTGTAATTCGAGACTATCATAGCAAAATCTGGCATGGAATGTTGTTTACATCCTTGAAAGCATTAGACAACACCTTTGGTATATAGCTTACAAGATTATTCATATTTGGAGAGACTGGAACAAACTTGCTAATTATATGCCTAACATGGGTTATATGTTGCGCACATAGGCTATTCTTGAACCATTTAGGCTTTCCAAAGAGATTAGAGGCAGTACCACATTGGATCTCACTGGTTTGCCATACATAAGATTATACTAATTGCTTTACTTTCTTTTCCTTTCAAGCATTACTATAGATTCAGGCTTTATTCAATTACTGCATTTGTACTTATTATTTCGGAAGGTAAGGCTCAAATGCCCCCTGCAAGGTGTAATTTTCTTGTTTAATAAATGAAATCCAAAATTCCTAAAAAAAAAAAAAGGCATAACTAACCACTCAAAATGTTCTTGTGGCATAGTAAAAGATGTCCAAGAAATTGATTCGTTAGCCATTTTAATTTTCCAAAATCTTGATTTACAATCAAACTTAGAAAAAACTTTACTATGTTGTATCTTATTTATTAACATGTTTTTTTTTTGGAATTTTATATCCGTCTTCTACAGTATTGTGATTTAGTCTTTTGTAATTTATTACTATCGTAGCTATACCTCTTTTTATCTCATTATGATTTCTTACCATAAAAGCGACTGATCTATGGGGAATAATAAGAGGTCTAATTACTTTTAAATCTAACAATTCTTTAATCTGTATTCTAAAGTTTTCTCTATCTTGATTAGTATGTTTGATTTCTTCTGTTCTTACTTTTATATTCTCGTTGATTATTTCTAATTTCGCTTCTATCTTATTTTTTTTATCCCAACGCTTTATAGGTCCAAGTATTTTTAAATATAACAATTCTTTAAGATGTATTCTAAAATCTTCTATATCTTGATTAGTATGTTGGATTTTTGTTGTTCTTATTTTTATATTCTCGTTGATTATTTCTAATTTTTGTTCTATCTTATTTTTATCCCAACGCTTTATAGGGTCTTCTCCTATCATCTAAATTTGTTTTGCTAATTCAAAATTTTTTCTATGTTACTAATCTCGGAAGAGTTCTAATTGAAAATTATTAAATATTTGGTTCTAGGTGTAAAATTTGTTTTTAATGCTCCTAAAGTTGAATAGTCTTAGTATTCAAAATTACCTTCGGTTTCTTGTTGGTTTTGTTCTGGTTCTGATGGTATGGGTCCACCATGCTTAATTGGCAACTTTTTGGTTTTGTTCTGGTTCTGATGGTATGGGTCCACCATGCTTAATTGGCAACTTTGATTTTAAGATTTCAATTTCTATTGGTGCTATAGAAACTGCTATCATTCAGTGTTTTAGTTTCTTGATATAGGAAGATCTTGTTTTAATTTAAAGACTTAGACCACATAATTAATTATTCTAGCAAACATTAAATTTATTTTGTTGTTATTTTATAATTTTGTTTATCTTGTCGCTTTTTTTGTTATATTATTTTTGGTTTTTATTTGTTTATCTTCCTTAGTGCTTGAAATTGGTATTGAAGCAATCTAGATAGTCTTTTTTTTTGGTTATTTTTCCTTGGTACGAAACGATTAATATTTTTGAATGAATTTATTAGATAAAGACTTATATCTTTATCACTTGATAAAGACTTTTAAAAATTCATTTACTAAATGACAAAGACATTCGTTTCGATTTTAAAGACCAAGCCTTGTAGTTATTCACTAGTACAAAATGGACATTAGGTGTCGCACATTGGGTGGCGGTTGTATAAGAAAACGCCAGCTAAATACAACGGGTGGCGGTTATCACAAAAATCCGCCACCCAAAGTGCATATAAATTAAAAAAAAAAACAAAAACAAAGGGTGGCGGTTGTGGACAAGAAACCGCCACCCTAAATGAAAAAACAGGTGGCGGTTGTCTACTACAACCACCACCTAATATGCCAAAAAAATTAAAATGTAAAAAAAAATAAAATAAAACAAAGGGTGGCGGTTGTAGGCAAAAAACCGCCACCCTATGTTAAATATCAAGTGGCCTAAAAAAAAGAGAGAATATCGGGTGGCGGATTTCATTGAACAACCACCACCCAACATTTTCTCACATATAACACAACAAAGAAAAGTCAAGAGCTCCACCTACCCAATTAAATTCGCATTGCTTTCTTTTTCCTTAATAGATCAGAAGGGTAGTTAGGCATATTAATGGCAGCTCTTGACTTCTTCTGCAGATCTTTACTTTTTTTTTTTTTTTGAAGGCACGCAGATCTTTGCTTCTTCCTAACAAATTTAAATCAAGTAAGGAATTCCTATATATACACAATTGATATTCTTTGTTTTAGGCGAATATTCTCTCTCTCTAGGCAAGGTGAGTTATTGTAACTCGGTGTTTTGTCGATTCACCGCCGATTCAGAACAAGTTTCATATGTTTTTTGTTTTTTTTTAGGTTTCGAGATGAAAGGAGGTAAATCTAAGCTTGAATAGAAGAAGGTTGATAGCAAGTACGATTTCAACCCTTTCTCCTTTTTTCTCCGTATTCAGATCTAGGATCTATTAGTTAAATGTTTCTATACTTATCGATTGGATTTCGTTTAATTCAATAAATTGGCCGTGAAAACAGAAGCAGCCGGCGAGAAGAAGTTGATGCCAAAGGAGAAGCCTGCGAAGAACCCTTATCTACGAGTGGAATTTGTATAGATCTACATTTTTGAAGTTGTTTTTGAAGTTGTATGAATCTAGATCTATATAGATCTGCATCTTTTTGAAGTAATTGTTTCAATATGAATTTTTGTTTTCTTTGCAGTCAAATTCTATGAATTTTTTTATTTTTTTTATTTTCAAAATTGGTATTTGGTGGCAGTTCTTGTGTTAAGAACCGCCACCAAATGTTTTTTTTTTTTTAAAAATATATACAAGGGGTGGCGGTTCTTAATCAAAGAACCGCCACCCATTGTTTTCTAAAATTAAAAAAAATATATAAATTAAACGTTTTGGGTGGAGTTTTTAGAACCGCCACCCTTTCTTGCTACTTGGGGTGTTGCCATTTTGGGTGGCGTTTCAAAAACCGCCACCCTAAACCCAAAACAATTGCCACCCTTTGTCTATTTTCTACTAGTGATTAAATAGTACTAGAAAAAATTTTCATAACCAAGTCTGCTAGTTTTCCTTCAAAACTTATTTTGTAATCTCTTCCCGTATAGATTTAGAAAAGAGTATAATAAATAATAGAATTACTATAACAATTTATTTTGGAACTCAGTAGGATTTTTAGACATATATAGAACATTATATTCGACATATAGACTACCTAAATTTAGAAATTACTGGTAATATTAAGAAAAAAGAAAATTTTGAAGTAGGAGTTTTGAGTTGTAATTTTGATAAGAACGTTAATCCTACTTTACACTCAGAGGATAATCAGTAAATGGATTAGTAGATCTAGTTATTTTCCTAGGAGAGAATCTAGAAAGAAGTTTTATATCTTATCATAAAAAATTAGAAATAGTTATAGAGGAACTTAATAGAAATAACATAGTCGCTAAAATCCTTAGAGAATAATTTAGAATATATAAAGAACCAAAATAGTGAGATATTAATTCGGCCTCTAGGAAAAGAAGATCTAGTTTTGATAGAAAAATCATCAAAAGTATATAAACGATTTCAATAAGAAGATTGAAAATATAAACAACCTAGAAAATAGACTATTAGAACTAGAAAATGAAAGGCAATTTAAAAACCCAATCCGGAACTAGATAAATTAGGGAATGAATTAGAAGAATCAACTTTAGGTAAAGTTAAGGAAAATATTAAAAATAATAAGATTAAGTGGATTTATACATGATGATGGATAAAGATATATAGATCATAAGTAGTGTTGTTGGAATAATTATTCAACATGTGGGGCCACACATGTACGTGTTTTAAATGTGCATTGGCTATCTTAAGTTTTAGCCAATATTAAAAGTGATCAATGAAATTTAGTTTGACTAATTAGATATTAAAATGATCATGGAATTAATATGTAGAGACCATTTCGTATTTCTAAATTGATGAGGAGTCAATTTAGAAATATTAAGAACAACTGCAGCCCTAGCAACTATTTATATAAAGGGGTCATTGTCCCCAATTGTGCGTATGTTTTATTTTATCTGCATCACCACCACTAGAGAAGAAACCCTAAGGAACTACGCATCAATTGGTAAATCATAACCCATGATTTCAAATCTCAATTCTGATTATGGAATCAAGTACGCTTCTACTTTTTTGTTATTCTTTTCTCTTTAAATCAAAATGGGTGTTTAAATATTAAGTTTGGATTTAAACCCAACAAGTGGTATTTGAGCCAACCCAATTTTTATTCATAGAGAATTTTGAGACCCACATGCTTATTCTATTGGATTTGCATATCAATTTAATAGTTTTAATTGAAATTGGAGAGATATGATTATGATACGAATTTGGCCGTTCAAGTTACTGTTCGTATATTCCAATTGAATATGTGATGGGGAAAATGTTCAAGAACAAGCAAAAGTTCCATAACTATGGAACTATCACGCCATTTTGAAGGCCCGTCCGACCTCCGTTTTGAAATCCAGGACCAGATCTGGAATCAGCACGGCGATGGGGAGCTCCGGTAATTTTTCCAAAAATTATGCAACACTGTGCGATGTCGTGGGGCCGGTCAAACTTTTTGACCAAACTTAAGGTCAGTTATAACTGCCAGAAGGTGAAATGTACTCTTAATTAGCTTATTTCATATTGTGTGGAAGAAAAAGAAAGGTTGAAGCAAGAAATCACTGAAAGTGCCCATTTAAGTACATCTAAGGACAGCACCTCTAAGGCTAACACCACTAAAGATAAGGTCAAGAAAAAGATGAAAGAATATGAAGCTGCCCCTAAGGGTTCGTCGCAAAAAAAAACAACAAAAGAACACCGAGGGCTATTTCTTTTGCCAAAAGTCTGGACATGTGAAGAAAGATTGTGTCAAATATCATGCTTGGTGTACAAAGAAAGGTACAATCTTTACTTTGGTCTGTTCTGAGGTTAATTTAGCTTCAATACCTAGAAACACTTGGTGGTTAGATTCCAATGCAGCTGCTCATGTAAGTGTTTCTATGTAGGGTTGCCTAAGCTACGGAAGACCAAATGGTGGTGAAACACACATCTTCGTGGGTGATGGCAAGTAGGTAGAATTTGATGCAAGAGGCACATTTAGGTTATTGTTAGGAATTGGTTATTATTTGAATTTGAAAAACACTTTCGTTGTACCGTCTTTTAGATGGAATTTGGTTTCTATTTCTTTATTGGACGTGTCAGGTTATTATTTTTCATTTGGAAATAATCAATTCAGTTGTTCATTAAATTCAAATATTCCTGGTTCATTATGTGATTATGATAAGTTGTATTTGATTGATATTATTGTATCGTATAATGAAACCTTGTATGTGGAATCACGCAGTACTAAACGCAAATTAAATAAAGAAAATTCAACATCATTATAGCACAAGCGCTTAGGTCATATCTCAAAAGCTAGAATTGAGAGACTTGTGCGTGATAGCATTTTGGATTCCCTTGACTTCACAGACTTATATGTTTGTGTTGATTGTATCAAGGAAAATAGACCAAAACTAAGAGATTAGGTGCCAGCAGAACTTCAGACGTCTTAGAATTGATTTGTACTGATATGTGTGGACCATTCACTAAGGCATCTTGGAATGGTCAATAATATTTTATATCATTCTTAGACGATTACTTATGTTATGGGTACCTATATCTCATTCATGAGAAGTCTCAGTCTCTGGACGTGTTCAAGGCTTTTAAATCTGAGGTTTAGAATCAACTCAACAAAATGATTAAGAGTGTTAGATCTGACCGTAGAGGTGAGTACTACGGTAGATATGATGGTTTAGGGTTCAGGTGAAAAACATTTAGGGCCATTTGCTAAATTCCCAAAGGAATGTGGAATAGTCCCACAGTACACTATGCCAGGATCTCCTAGCATGAATGGCATGGCTGAGAGATGAAACAAAACTCTTAAGGATATTGTAAGGAGCTGTTAAAAAACTTTATGAATCAGGAGCCTCAATAAGACTGATAAGTGTTAGAAAAACACTTAAATAACTCTTCTATTTTACATATTTGTGTGTTTTATTTGTATTATATGTTTATTTTTATGTGTTTTCCTTTTATTGTGTGTTTAGAGTCACAAGAAATCAAAAGGAGCCAAAATGGATAAAAACGGAGCGAAAACGGAACTTGGAACCGAAATGCAAGCAAATTCAAAGATGGAGGGCCTCCGATGCAATTTTATGAAAAGTTGTTTTTACAATTTTTCTTGTGCCAATATCAAAGAATATCAAAAGAGGATTTCCACATTTTTGTCGGATCCCAAATCGGAGTTTCCTAGTGAAAGTTATGGCCATTTGAAGAGAAATGACAAAGCGTAAAAAATCAGCAGGCTCGAATTTACTGCCGCAGTTCAGTAATTTGACCATAACTTTGCTAGAAAATTCGGATTGACCTGCACTTTATATTGTTGGAAAGTACACTCAGAGGGCTACAACTTTGATGTTGACGTCTTCAAATGATGCGGATTATATCATGGTCACAAATGGGCAAAACCGAGAGTGATGTGAATGGAGGATTTCTTGGGCCATGTTTTGGTAGAAAATTCATAACTTTCTATTAAAATATCCAAAGAGGAAATTCCAATTGCACAATTCAGCCAAGATGCTTACCTATACCATGATACAATATTTGAACTAATGGAGCAATTTAAGATCATGATTTGATGGTTACCAATTAGTGGAATCATAATGGAGTAGTTGTACAATTTTTATCATGTTTTCTTGTGAAATTTTGCCTATAAATAGAGGCATTTGTAAGGAAGGAAATACACAACTTAGTAGAAGAGAATTAGCTAGTAGTTCTCTCAACTTTCTCTCAATAAAATTCTCTTCTTCATTTGTTCTTAGTTTTAGTTTGAAGCTCTTAGCTTTTCATATTGATCAATTCTTCGCTAAGTTCTCTTTTCCTTTTATTTCTCTATTTATTTCTTAGTATTTATTTACTTGTTTACTATATTTTGCATAATCTATCATATAGTGGTGGTGATACAAGGCGAACACTCGCTAAAAAGTATGAAACCCCGCAATTATGAGTAGTTAAGACTTTTCTATCTAGTTCGAGGGGACGTTGTGTTCAACTAACATGTTGTTATCTTTTCTAACTCTTTAGTAACGCTTTATCTATTCCTCTACTTCAATTTGTTGATTTGTTATGCTTGTAAACCCGCTTTTGAGTTTATTTGATTATTGCATTCACCTTGGCCAATTGAATCAATTAATCTTTAAATTCAAATCTTGGCTAGGATTGGAACTTTTGATCCGTAATTGTCACTAGATTCCAATCTCGTAGCAAATGAATATCGTGCATATTTGTTAACAAATCAACTTAGATGTATTAATTCGAGCTTGTGAAATTATTCATCTAATTCAACTCATTCTTCCGTTCATTTCATACTAACTTTGCATTAAATCCTAAGAGCTTGTTTAGGGTTATCCAATAGCTAGATGTTAAGTTAAAGAGCTCACTTTAATTTAAGACACTTAAGGAAGAATTCGTTAATCGTGAGCGTATTGATTAATTGGAGTTGATAAATTGGAGAAGGAATAGTAACACGTTGCATGGGAAAGATAAAACGAGTTGTTGACACAACCGAACCCGAGAACTAGATATTTATTTCAATTGTTTTATTTGATCTTATCTTTTGTCATTTGAATTTCGTTCAAAATTCTCAAAACCCCCTTTCCTATATTAATTGATAAAAACAACTAGATCAAGCAATCGTTCCTCTTGGGTTCGACCTTACTTACCACTACTACATTAATTTGTAGTTTTGAAACAGTAAGGAAATAAAACAAACTTTGGTGCGCCATGACGACACACGCCCAAGTTTTTGGCGCCGTTGTCGGGAACGCAGTTAACGCAATTTAGTTGCTTTTATTAATTAATTTTTTTTTTAAAAAAAAATTCTTCTTCACTTGTATGCATAATACCCGATCTACTAATCGAATTCTTGAAAGTTTCGATCCGTGAATCGAAATCCATTCGAAGACGAATAAGACAAGCAAAACAAACCTGACGAGAAATGGCGTAAAAACAATAACGAAAGAACTCTCAAACAACCGCAACTCCGGGTTACTCAACAACCTTTGTGTATCACCTTTCCAACCGTAGAAGAAGGTAAAACTTTCGAGCTGAAATCCGGTTTGATACATCTTCTACCTTCTTTTCGTGGACGATCCGGCGAAGATCCATATCGACACTTGAAGGAGTTTCATGTGGTGTTCGATAGCATGAAACCCCCAGGCATCACTGAAGAGCAAATCAAGCTCAGAGCTTTTCCATTTTCACTAAAAGATGCCGCCACGATTGGTTATACACTTTACCACCAGGTTCACCACAACATGGAATCAAATGAAGCAACTTTTCCTCGAAAAGTACTTCCCAGCTTCAAAGACCGCAAATATCAGGAAAGATATCTCTGGAGTACGCCAAAACAATGGAGAAACTCTTTATGAGTATTGGGAGCGTTTCAAAAAGCTCATTGCAAGCTGTCCGCATCACCAAATCAGTGAAAACCTCCTAATGCAATACTTCTATGAAGGCTTATGTCAATCGAGAAACATGGTTGATGCCGCTAGTGGAGGCGCATTGATGAACAAAACCCCCGCCAAGCGAACACTGATTTCAAACATGGCTGAAAACACTCAACAATTCAGTACAGACCGGGAGATGAACATTCGAAGAGTTAACGAGGTAAGTAATTCCAATATTGAAAGCCAACTTTCTGAACTAACACATCTTCTCAAACAAATTGTTGTAGGAAACAATCCGCAAGTCAAAGCATGTGGCATATGCACAAATCTAGGACATCCTACAGATGCTTGTCCTGTTCTACAAGTGGATAACAACGAACAAGTGAACTTAGCAAATAATTTCCCATTCCCAAGACAAGAGTACAATCCGTACTCAAACACCTATAATCCAGGATGGCGAGACCACCCCAATCTGAGCTATGGAAACAACAAGCCCCCAGGATTCTTCTCTAACAAGCCTCAAGGCCAATTCCAACACACGAGAATTTTCAACCCCAAGGGCAATTTCAACAAAAACCTCAACAATCAGGTATGTCTCTCGAGGATATGGTGAAAACATTAGCAACTAACACTTTGAAATTCCAACAGGAATCCAAATCAAGCATCCAAAACTTGGAAAATCAAATGAGTCAATTGGCAACTGCTCTCAATCGTCTGGAAACACAATCTGGAGGAAAGTTACCATCCCAACCTGAGGTGAATCCAAAGAATGTCAGTGCCATAATTTTAAGGAGTGGAAAAGAGATTGTAAACCCTCACAAACAAATTCCCACACATGAAGACAAAGAAGAAGAGTTGGAAAAAGGGGTAAGTTCTCCTATCATTGTTAAATCAACCCCTCCCCCTTTTCCTAGTAGACTAGCAAAGGCCAATAATGAAATCAAAGAAAGGGAAATTTTGGACACACTTAGGAAAGTAGCGATCAATATTCCTTTGTTAGATGCAATCAAACAAATTCCACGCTATGCTAAGTTTTTGAAAGATCCTTGCACTAACAAAAGGAAATTGATGGGAAATGAAATGATAAAAATGGGAGAAACAGTTTCAGCAGTGTTCCAGAAAAAGCTACCTCCAAAATACAAAGACCCGGGTATGTTCACTGTCCCTTGCACCATAGGCAATCACCATATTGACAAAGTACTCATAGATTTAGGAGCATCCATAAATGTCATGCCTAGATCCTTATATGCTTCACTAAATCTAGGAAAACTGAAAGAAACTCACGTAATTGTGCAACTAGCTGATCGTACCAATGCATACCCGGATGGAGTGATAGAAGATGTGCTAGTCAAAATAAATAGTTTAGTTTTCCCTGCTGATTTTTACGTGCTTGATATGGCTGATGAACATTCACCTCACCCTACACCTATCATATTGGGACGTCCATTTCTTTACACTTCTCGCACTAAAATTGATGTCTATGAGGGTACACTATCCATGGAATTTGATGAGGAAAAAGCGAACTTTAATATTTTTGATGGTTCATTGCGCCCTAATAACGCTTGTTCTGTCTTTGCAATCAATTTAACTAATCCTTTTGTGCAAGAACTGTGTAAGTTGAATTGCAGAGCCAGCAAAACACATAAGATTGAGCCAAAGCACAATTACCTCATCTCGAAGAAAGAAGCCATGGAAAGAAATGAGACCAAAAAAATTTGGAGAAGAATTCAAGAAGGACTGTTAAGAAATCAAGACACTCGGAGAAGCCATCGAAGACAAAGTGGAGCTGCAATGGATTTGAGGAATCCTACTTGACAAATGGGAACTGTTCGAGCTAATCGACCATAAACAAAGCGCTTCTTGGGAGGCAACCCAAGCATTTTTCTTTAATATTTGTATTTTTTTAATCTGCTTACTTTTCATCTAACGTATTAAGGAAGATATTGCTTTATTATCTGTAGGAGAGGCGATATTTCGAGACTCAATTATTTGGGAAGAGACATGATGGCCCATAAATCGGTGATTAGCGAGAATTACGGATAATGGGCAGGTTAATTATTGATAAATGACAAATCCGTCAAACGCGTTTTCTCAGATGCCCACTCCAACGTACTCTTTACAACAGACTCTGCATGCACGATTGTCGCTTGAAACAAAGGCCCACTTTGACTATAAATCAAAAATCATTCTCCACTCGAAACCACAACCACAATCTTCATTTTCAGTGAGTACTTCTTTCTACCAGTGATTAGGTAATTTCTTTCTTCTTCGTCTTCTTCTTCTTTCTATTTATTTTGTTTTTCCTAATTTTATAGTATGGATGTGTGTGATATTTTTGTATATATATGTCTTTTCTTCATATTAATCGATTATGTAATTCAAATTTTCTTTTTTTTTTCCTTCTTCAGTATCTGGTTTGAAAATATGGAAGAGTGTGATAATCTATTCTGCTTATTTATTTTGATGATTTTAATCTTATTACTTCAGTGTTTCTTTTTCTCTCGTGTGTTACGTAACTAAAAAAATTTATAGTCGAGCCAACGACTATAAACAAAGGCGCTACTTAGGAGGCAACCTAAGCACTCTCTTTTCTTCTACTTCTCCAAAACACTTGAATTTTCAATGGATAACAAATTTTCCAAAATCCACAAATATTATCCGTCATTGCCTTTGAATGCTTTGAAAGAGATTTACTATTCTAGAGTAGGACGGTTAAAAATGTTGATAGAAAAGGAAATGCCTGAGGATATCCGTTGGTTGATTGAAGTAAAGGTCCGATTAGGAGGTGAAATGCCAGCTTTTAGTACTAAATATGCACCAGGGTTAGGCAAAAGTAATTTTGCCAAGAAACGAAGAGCAAAAAGAATGAATGTGTGCTATAAATGTGGTAGATGGCCTTATAAATGCACTCGATGGACCTGCAACTCAGGTAATCATTCCATTGGATTTGTGTCCCCAAATCGAGAAGATAAAATATGTTTCATTAAGGATGGCATGAGTAAGGAGTCTTTGGATGATATCCATCAAACTCTTGAGACGCATCCTAGTGGAATGGTGCAAATCGAACTTCTCAATCTGGAGTGAATTTAAAGGAACGAGAACGATATAGTCTTGGGAATCGACTTTAAAGACCTCGCTTGCCGTCTATAAGAAAACCGGATGGGAAGCCTATCCCCGACTCATAGAAGGCGTTTAAGCCGTTTCTGGACGTAAAACCAGAGGAAGATGTGAGCCACAATCACAACTACGTGTACATATTGTTATTTTTAATTGTTTTTGTGTTGTTGTGTCAGTTTTTAGTGTGCAAAATCGACAACCTATGGAGGCTACTACTTCTGCCGGAACTGGGAGTTCAAAGAGGACATTGAGGGTCATAAGTCTCTTTGGTGGAATCAATCTGGGACAACCAACGCTTCTAGCACCAGTAGTCGAAGTTGGAACAGTACTTGGAGATCGAAAGGGCAAGATAATATACGGAGGAGGTTACCGTGGACTGATAGGGTGTGCCATTCAATCTGCGTACGTACGAGGATCAACAATGATTGGTATTACTGTGCCACCTTTAAAACAGGTGTATGGTAAAACCATCGGCGTTGAGGTAAAAGCTAAATCGTTGTTTGAACGCTTAACACTGATGATAATGCATTCGGATGCTTTTATCGTATTACCAGGGGGTTTTGAAACTTTGGAACAGATCTTTTGCATAATTTCTTGGGCCACGTTGAATCTACACTCTAAGCCAATTGGTCTTTTAAACATTCAAAACCATTTCAACGGTTTATTGGCATTTCTCGAATTTTTAGCTCATCAAAAGCTGATTTCTCCTAATACTTTGAAAATGATTTTTATTACACCATCAATTGAGGAATTATTGGAGAAATTAGAATCTTATGTACCACAAATGCATGTAGAAGTGCCTGTCATCAATTGGCCAGAGGAATTAAGCGAAAGAAAAAGAGATCCGAATGAATTAGATTTAGAGTTAAGGTTATGAATGTGGAATAGCTAACTTCAGGTGGTAGAATACGGAGTTAACTCTGGAAACACATCTGTGTTACGCTCTGGAATAAAAAAAAATACCTTGGATACTGGTTTATGTATCCCGCCCAAAGGCGTTAACCGGCCTTTTTGAGACTTTAAAGAACTGCTTTTCTTCTCTCTCTCTCACAAGTTTTTTTACAGATATATCTTTGTACATTGAATTTTCATTTCTTTCTATGGCATCTCCTCTATGTATTGTTGCTCTTCTGCAAGATCATCACGATCTGCTCGCAAACGACGCTAAGCGCCTTAAAAGTTGTTTTAAATGTGGAAAGCTATTAGATGGACCTCATTGTAATAGAAATCAAACTTATTCACAATATAGACATGTTGTTTTCTTCAAGGATGGACCGATTAGGTGCAGGGCCGAAAAGTCTATCAGGAGAAACAACATTTCAATTCGGGCAGAGAGAGTTTGATAATTTGTTGGAACAACGACAACGTCTGTTGGAAACCAAACTCGATGGCCTAACCATTGAGCAGCAACTTTTTGAGCGTGATCACTAGCACCCATCCGAAGATGTAAAACTACATCTCATTCATTTGAGAAGTGTCTGAGTTGGACGTTCTGCTCTAAACGTTCTCCCATTTGTTGGTTCTTGTGGGGATGTTCTTCATTGAATGGTAAACATACCTATGTGTCATGTGGCGATATGGAGAACCTTTTCATTAAGGTTGGTTGTCAAACTGTTTTGTAGAGAGTATGCTGATTCAGATAGTTTCCATGCGGATCAGACTTGATGGAATCATATCATTAATTTGATGTGAATACTACTGCAAGATGTTTAGAGGGTTGTCAACTCCCAAAGTCGCTTTGTATATATTTCTCTTCTTCATTAAAAAAAAGCCAAAATATTTTCAGCTGTTGTTTTTCTTGTTCTGTAAATATGTTGATTGCAGGTCTCTTGCTCTTGGATTGTCGAAGTATTCCTCAGAAGTGCTAGCTTGTGCAACCACCATCCCCAAATCGGCAGGACTCATGGCTTATCATAGGGGAGTTTCTATTTCTTCTCTTTTTCATGCTTTCTATATTTCTACATTGGGGACAATGTAGAATTTAAGTGTGGGGGAGTGGCATATTGTGGTCTGCGTGTGATTTTTTTTATTTGTGTTGACGATTTTGCATGAGATAGTAACTTTTGAATATGATTGAGCTTAATTTGCGTGACTTAGCTGAAACTACAGGATCCCCAAAAAAAAAAAGAAAAAAAAATTGTTGTGTTCTGTTCTTCTCTATGCATAGCTGGCTAAAATTACCTGAGCACGTTTATACGGTAATTTACTATCATTTTCTGGAACACAAATTAAAGGTTGAAAATGTTGATTTTTTTTTCTAACTTTCTAGACCATAGTAAACTAATTTTTTTTCTATCCATTCGCCCCGCTCAAAGTAACACGAAACATCAATTGTTAGTAAGGTGGAGTTATAATCGCATGGTATCTGCTTTTTGTGAATGTGTCTTTGATTGTGAGTTTAAAAAGTTTTGAAAAAGCACTTACCTATGCTGAGAATGAATTTTACTTTTATATTTGAAATAAAGGATAAGAACCACAGGAAAGAGCTACCTACCTCAGAGTGTGAAGCCGTCACCTCGAATGGGTGAAGAAGGCTGCCTCCAATGAAAGGGGTTTAGTGTGAAAGCTACCTGTGGGGTAAAAGCTGAAAAGAAAATTGCAAAACCCTTCTTCTTCTTTTTCTTCTTCTATACCAAAAAAAAAAAAAGGAAAAAAAAATGGCAAGAAATGTGATAGCTACCCAAGTGTGAAGTTTGATAAATAAATTTCCTCAGTGGTTTGAAGTGCTCAATCTAAACACTCTTTAAATTGAAAACATATTTGCGATAAAACACCTGCCATGCCCTTTTTTTTCTTTGCAGTGCTAACAGTTGATGATTTTTGGTGAACAGAGTAATTTTTAGGATCCATAGGAATCATTGTAAAATAAGAGTGGGATCACGAGAGATGAACGGAAATATGTGACCATTTCGGGTTAGGATTTGGATAGATCATCGTAAGCTTTCATTTGGTTCCAGTTAGTGATGGGATGATAACCTCAATTGCACACACTCACACGCCATTGTGTATTTGAGAAGAAGTGAAATTTTCATGGTTTGGGAGAATGTTTAATAAGCAAGTCACTATCTGTAGTTGGATTTCACCGTTTAAAGTTGTTTATCTCATGTAAAATCAGTTTGTTGTTTTGTGTCATATGGTTGTTGTTCGACGGCGAACAACAGTCTAAGTGTGGGGGAGTTTGATAAGTGCTAGAAAAACACTTAAATAACTCTTCTATTTTACATATTTGTGTGTTTTATTTGTATTATATGTTTATTTTTATGTGTTTTCCTTTTATTGTGTGTTTAGAGTCACAAGAAATCAAAAGGAGCCAAAATGGATAAAAACGGAGCGAAAACGGAACTTGGGACCGAAATGCAAGCAAATTCAAAGATGGAGGGCCTCCGATGCAATTTTATGAAAAGTTGTTTTTACAATTTTTCTTGTGCCAATATCAAAGAATATCAAAAGAGGATTTCCACATTTTTGTCGGATCCCAAATCGGAGTTTCCTAGTGAAAGTTATGGCCATTTGAAGAGAAATGACAAAGCGTAAAAAATCAGCAGCTCGAATTTACTGCCGCAGTTCAGTAATTTGACCATAACTTTTGCTAGAAATTTCGGATTGACCTGCACTTTATATTGTTGGAAAGTACACTCAGAGGGCTACAACTTTGATGTTGACGTCTTCAAATGATGCGGATTATATCATGGTCACAAATGGGCAAAACCGAGAGTGATGTGAATGGAGGATTTCTTGGGCCATGTTTTGGTAGAAAATTCATAACTTTCTATTAAAATATCCAAAAGAGGAAATTCCAATTGCACAATTCAGCCAAGATGCTTACCTATACCATGATACAATATTTGAACTAATGGAGCAATTTAAGATCATGATTTGATGGTTACCAATTAGTGGAATCATAATGGAGTAGTTGTACAATTTTTTATCATGTTTTCTTGTGAAATTTTGCCTATAAATAGAGGCATTTGTAAGGAAGGAAATACACAACTTAGTAGAAGAGAATTAGCTAGTAGTTCTCTCCAACTTTCTCTCCAATAAAATTCTCTTCTTCATTTGTTCTTAGTTTTAGTTTGAAGCTCTTAGCTTTTCATATTCCGGCGGATCAATTCTTCGCTAAGTTCTCTTTTCCCTTTTATTTCTCTATTTATTTCTTAGTATTTATTTACTTGTTTACTATATTTTGCATAATCTATCATATAGTGGTGGTGATACAAGGCGAACACTCGCTAAAAGTGTGAAACCCCGCAATTATGAGTAGTTAAGACTTTTCTATCTAGTTCGAGGGGGACGTTGTGTTCAACTAACATGTTGTTATCTTTTCTAACTCTTTAGTAACGTTTTATCTATTCCTCTACTTCAATTTGTTGATTTGTTATGCTTGTAAACCCGTTTTTGAGTTTATTTGATTATTGCATTCACCTTGGCCAATTGAATCAATTAATCTTTAAATTCAAGTTACTTGCTAGGATTGGAACTTTTGATCCGTAATTGTCACTAGATTCCAATCCACAGTAGCAAATGAATATCGTGCATATTTGTTAACAAATCAACTTAGATGTATTAATTCGAGCTTGTGAAATTATTCATCTAATTCAACTCATTCTTCCCGTTCATTTCATACTAACTTTGCATTAAATCCTAAGAGCTTGTTTAGGGTTATCCAATAGCTAGATGTTAAGTTAAAGAGCTCACTTTAATTTAATACACTTAAGGAAGAATTCGTTAATCAGAGCGTATTGATTAATTGGAGTTGATAAATTGGAGAAGGAATAGTAACACGTTGCATGGGAAAGATAAAAACGAGTTGTTGACACAACCGAACCCGAGAACTAGATATTTATTTCAATTGTTTTATTTGATCTTATCTTTTGTCATTTGAATTTCATTCAAAATTCTCAAAACCCCCCTTTCCTATATTAATTGATAAAAACAACTAGATCAAGCACCGTTCCTCTTGGGTTCGACCCTTACTTACCACTACTACATTAATTTGTAGTTTTGAAACCGAGTAAGGAAATAAAACAAACTTTGGTGCGCCGCGACGACACACGCCCAAGTTTTTGGCGCCGTTGCCGGGGAACGGTTAACGAATTTAGTTGCTTTTATTAATTAATTTTTTTTTTAAAAAAAAATTCTTCTTCACTTGTATGCATAATACCCGATCTACTAATCGAATTCTTGAAAGTTTCGATCCAGAAATCGAGAAATCCATTCGAAGACGAATAAGACAAGCAAAACAAACCGGACGAGAAATGGCAGAAAACAATAACGAAAGAACTCTCAAACAACTGGCAACTCCCGAAGTTACTCAACAACCTTTGTGTATCACCTTTCCAACCGTAGAAGAAGGTAAAACTTTCGAGCTGAAATCCGGTTTGATACATCTTCTACCTTCTTTTCGTGGACGATCCGGCGAAGATCCATATCGACACTTGAAGGAGTTTCATGTGGTGTGCGATAGCATGAAACCCCCAGGCATCACTGAAGAGCAAATCAAGCTGAGAGCTTTTCCATTTTCACTAAAAGATGCCGCCACAGATTGGTTATACACTTTACCACCAGGTTCAGTCACAACATGGAATCAAATGAAGCAACTTTTCCTCGAAAAGTACTTCCCAGCTTCAAAGACCGCAAATATCAGGAAAGATATCTCTGGAGTACGCCAAAACAATGGAGAAACTCTTTATGAGTATTGGGAGCGTTTCAAAAAGCTCATTGCAAGCTGTCCGCATCACCAAATCAGTGAAAACCTCCTAATGCAATACTTCTATGAAGGCTTATGTCAATCAGACAGAAACATGGTTGATGCTGCTAGTGGAGGCGCATTGATGAACAAAACCCCTGCTGAAGCCAGAACACTGATTTCAAACATGGCTGAAAACACTCAACAATTCAAGACCGGGAGATGAACATTCGAAGAGTTAACGAGGTAAGTAATTCCAATATTGAAAGCCAACTTTCTGAACTAACACATCTTCTCAAACAAATTGTTGTAGGAAACAATCCGCAAGTCAAAGCATGTGGCATATGCACAAATCTAGGACATCCTACAGATGCTTGTCCTGTTCTACAAGTGGATAACAACGAACAAGTGAACTCAGCAAATAATTTCCCATTCCCAAGACAAGAGTACAATCCGTACTCAAACACCTATAATCCAGGATGGCGAGACCACCCCAATCTGAGCTATGGAAACAACAAGCCCCCAGGATTCTTCTCTAACAAGCCTCAAGGCCAATTCCAACACACGAGAATTTTCAACCCCAAGGGCAATTTCAACAAAAACCTCAACAATCAGGTATGTCTCTCGAGGATATGGTGAAAACATTAGCAACTAACACTTTGAAATTCCAACAGGAATCCAAATCAAGCATCCAAAACTTGGAAAATCAAATGAGTCAATTGGCAACTGCTCTCAATCGTCTGGAAACACAATCTGGAGGAAAGTTACCATCCCAACCTGAGGTGAATCCAAAGAATGTCAGTGCCATAATTTTAAGGAGTGGAAAAGAGATTGTAAACCCTCACAAACAAATTCCCACACATGAAGACAAAGAAGAAGAGTTGGAAAAAGGGGTAAGTTCTCCTATCATTGTTAAATCAACCCCTCCCCCTTTTCCTAGTAGACTAGCAAAGGCCAATAATGAAATCAAAGAAAGGGAAATTTTGGACACACTTAGGAAAGTAGCGATCAATATTCCTTTGTTAGATGCAATCAAACAAATTCCACGCTATGCTAAGTTTTTGAAAGATCCTTGCACTAACAAAAGGAAATTGATGGGAAATGAAATGATAAAAATGGGAGAAAGCCAAAAGTTGTTCCGTAAAAGCTACCTCCAAAATACAAAGACAGGGTATGTTCACTGTCCCTTGCACCATAGGCAATCACCATATTGACAAAGTACTCATAGATTTAGGAGCATCCATAAATGTCATGCCTAGATCCTTATATGCTTCACTAAATCTAGGAAAACTGAAAGAAACTCACGTAATTGTGCAACTAGCTGATCGTACCAATGCATACAGGATGGAGTGATAGAAGATGTGCTAGTCAAAATAAATAGTTTAGTTTTCCTGCTGATTTTTACGTGCTTGATATGGTCGATGAACATTCACCTCACCCTACACCTATCATATTGGGACGTCCATTTCTTTACACTTCTCGCACTAAAATTGATGTCTATGAGGGTACACTATCCATGGAATTTGATGAGGAAAAAGCGAACTTTAATATTTTTGATGGTTCATTGCGCCTAATAACGCTTTGTTCTGTCTTTGCAATCAATTTAACTAATCCTTTGTGCAAGAACTGTAAGTTGAATTGCAGAGCCAAAGAAAACACATAAGATTGAGCCAAAGCACAATTACCTCATCTCGAAGAAAGAAGCCATGGAAAGAAATGAGACCAAAAAAATTTGGAGAAGAATTCAAGAAGGAATTTGTTAAGAAATCAAGACACTCTGAGAAGCCATCGAAGACAAAGTGGAGCTGCAATGGATTTGAGGAATCCTACTTGACAAATGGGAACTGTGTCGAGCTAACGACCATAAACAAAAGCGCTTCTTGGGAGGCAACCCAAGCATTTTTCTTTAATATTTGTATTTTTTTAACTGCTTACTTTTCATCTAACTTATTAAGGAAGATATTGCTTTATTATCAGAGGAGGACGATATTTCGAGACTCAATTATTTGGGAAGAGACATGATGGCCCATAAATCGGTGATTAGCGAGAATTACGGATAATGGGCAGGTTAATTATTGATAAATGACAAATTCGTCAAACGCGTTTTCTCAGATGCCCACTCCAACGTACTCTTTACAGCACACTCTGCATGCACGATTGTCGGTTGAAACAGTGCCCACTTTGACTATAAATCAAAAATCATTCTCCACTCGAAACCACAACCACAATCTTCATTTTCAGTGAGTACTTCTTTCTACCAGTGATTAGGTAATTTCTTTCTTCTTCGTCTTCTTCTTCTTTCTATTTATTTTGTTTTTCCTAATTTTATAGTATGGATGTGTGTGATATTTTTGTATATATATGTCTTTTCTTCATATTAATCGATTATGTAATTCAAATTTTCTTTTTTTTTTCCTTCTTCAGTATCTGGTTTGAAAATATGGAAGAGTGTGATAATCTATTCTGCTTATTTATTTTGATGATTTTAATCTTATTACTTCAGTGTTTCTTTTTCTCTCGTGTGTTACGTAACTAAAAAAAAAAAAAAAAATTTATAGTCGAGCCAACGACTATAAACAAAGGCGCTACTTAGGAGGCAACCTAAGCACTCTCTTTTCTTCTACTTCTCCAAAACACTTGAATTTTCAATGGATAACAAATTTTCCAAAATCCACAAATATTATCCGTCATTGCCTTTGAATGCTTTGAAAGAGATTTACTATTCTAGAGTAGGACGGTTAAAAATGTTGATAGAAAAGGAAATGCCTGAGGATATCCGTTGGTTGATTGAAGTAAAGGTCCGATTAGGAGGTGAAATGCCAGCTTTTAGTACTAAATATGCACCAGGGTTAGGCAAAAGTAATTTTGCCAAGAAACGAAGAGCAAAAGAATGAATGTGTGCTATAAATGTGGTAGATGGCCTTATAAATGCACTTTCGATGGACACACCTTCGGGTAATCATTCCATTGGATTTGTGTCCCCAAATCGAGAAGATAAAATATGTTTCATTAAGGATGGCATGAGTAAGGAGTCTTTGGATGATATCCATCAAACTCTTGAGACGCATCCTAGTGGAATGGTGCAAATCGAACTTCTCAATCAGGAGTGAATTTAAAAAGGAACGAGAACGATATAGTCTTGGGAATCGACTTTAAAGACCTCGCTTGCCGCCTATAAGAAAGCGGATGGGAAGCCTATCCCCACTCATAGAAGGCGTTTAAGCCGCTTACGACGTAAACCAGAGGAAGATGTGAGCCACAATCACAACTACGTGTACATATTGTTATTTTTAATTGTTTTTGTGTTGTTGTGTCAGCTTTTAGTGTGCAAAATCGACAACCTATGGAGGCTACTATCGCCGAATCGGGAGTTCAAAGAGGACATTGAGGTCATAAGTCTCTTTGGTGGAATCAACTGGGACAACCAACGCTTCTAGCACCGAGTCGAAGTTGGAGCAGTGCTTGGAGATCGAAAGGGCAAGATAATATACGGAGGAGGTTACCGTGGGTGATAGGGTGTGCCATTCAATCTGCACGTCACGAGGATCAACAATGATTGGTATTCTTGTGCCACCTTTAAAACAGTGTGTATGGTAAAACCATCGGCGTTGAGGTAAAAGCTAAATCGTTGTTTGAACGCTTAACACCGATGATAATGCATTCGGATGCTTTTATCGTATTACCAGGGGTTTTGAAACTTTGGAGCAGATCTTTTGCATAATTTCTTGGGCCACGTTGAATCTACACTCTAAGCCAATTGGTCTTTTAAACATTCAAAACCATTTCAACGGTTTATTGGCATTTCTCAAGTTTTAGCTCATCAAAAGTGATTTCTCCTAATACTTTGAAAATGATTTTTATTACACCATCAATTGAGGAATTATTGGAGAAATTAGAATCTTATGTACCACAAATGCATGTAGAAGTGCTCACATCAATTGGCCGAGGAATTAAGCGAAAGAAAAAGAGATCCGAATGAATTAGATTTAGAGTTAAGGTTATGAATGTGGAATAGCTAACTCAGGTGGTAGAATACTGAGTTAACTGAAACACATCCGTGTTACGCCTGAATAAAAAATACCTTGATACTGGTTTATGTATCCCGCCCAAAGGCGTTAAGCGGCCTTTTTCAGTAGACTTTAAAGAACTGTTTTCTTTCTCTTTCCTCTCTCACAAGTTTTGATATATCTTTGTACATTGAATTTTCATTTCTTTCTATGGCATCTCCTCTATGTATTGTTGCTCTTCCGCAAGATCATCACGACTGCCGCAAACGACGCTAAGCGCCTTTAAAAGTTGTTTTAAATGTGGAAAGCTATTAGATGGACCTCATTGTAATAGAAATCAAACTTATTCACAATATAGACATGTTGTTTTCTTCAAGGATGGACCGATTAGGTGCAGGGCGAAAAGTCTATCAGAGAAACAACACTAATTCAAGGTGAGAGAGTTTGATAATTTGTTGGAACAACGACAACGCCTGTTGGAAACCAAACTTCGATGGCCTAACCATTGAGCAAAGCAACTTTGAGCGTGATCACTAGCACCCATCCGAAGATGTAAAACTACATCTCATTCATTTGAGAAGTGTCCGAGTTGGACGCTACGCTTCTAAACGTTCTCCCATTTGTTGGTTCTTGTGGGGATGTTCTTCATTGAATGGTAAACATACCTATGTGTCATGTGGCGATATGGAGAACCTTTTCATTAAGGTTGGTTGTCAAACTGTTTTGTAGAGAGTATCTTGATTCAGATAGTTTCCATGCGGATCAGACTTGATGGAATCATATCATTAATTTGATGTGAATACTACTGCAAGATGTTCAGAGGGTTGTCAACTCCCAAAGTCGCTTTGTATATATTTCTCTTCTTCATTAAAAAAAAGCCAAAATATTTTCAGCTGTTGTTTTTCTTGTTCTGTAAATATGTTGATTGCAGGTCTCTTGCTCTTGGATTGTCGAAGTATTCCTCAGAAGTGCTAGCTTGTGCAACCACCATCCCCAAATCGGCAGGACTCATGGCTTATCATAGGGGAGTTTCTATTTCTTCTCTTTTTCATGCTTTCTATATTTCTACATTGGGGACAATGTAGAATTTAAGTGTGGGGGAGTGGCATATTGTGGTCTGCGTGTGATTTTTTTTATTTGTGTTGACGATTTTGCAAGAGATAGCAACTTTTGAATATGATTGAGCTTAATTTGCGTGACTTAGCTGAAACTACAGGATCCCGAAAAAAAAAAAAGAAAAAAAAAATTGTTGTGTTCTGTTCTTCTTTATGCATAGCTGGCTAAAATTACCTGAGCACGTTTATACGGTAATTTACTATCATTTTCTGGAACACAAATTAAAGGTTGAAAATGTTGATTTTTTTTTCTAACTTTCTAGACCATAGTAAACTAATTTTTTTTCTATCCATTCGTCCTGCTCAAAGTAACCTGGAAACATCAATTGTTAGTAAGGTGGAGTTATAATCGCATGGTATCTGTTTTTTGTGAATGTGTCTTTGATTGACAGAGTTTAAAAAGTTTTGAAAAAGCACTTACCTATGCTGAGAATGAATTTTACTTTTATATTTGAAATAAAGGATAAGAACCACAGGAAAGAGCTACCTACCTCAGAGTGTGAAGCCGTCACCTCGAATGGGTGAAGAAGGCTGCCTCCAATGAAAGGGGTTTAGTGTGAAAGCTACCTGTGGGGTAAAAGCTGAAAAGAAAATTGCAAAACCCTTCTTCTTCTTTTTCTTCTTCTATACCAAAAAAAAAAAAAAGGAAAAAAAATGGCAAGAAATGTGATAGCTACCCAAGTGTGAAGTTTGATAAATAAATTTCCTCAGTGGTTTGAAGTGCTCAATCTAAACACTCTTTAAATTGAAAACATATTTGCGATAAAACACCTGCCATGCCCTTTTTTTTCTTTGCAGTGCTAACAGTTGATGATTTTTGGTGAACAGAGTGATTTTTAGGATCCATGGGAATCATTGTAAAATAAGAGTGGGATCACGAGAGATGAACGGAAATATGTGACCATTTCGGGTTAGGATTTGGATAGATCATCGTAAGCTTTCATTTGGTTCCAGTTAGTGATGGGATGATAACCTCAATTGCACACACTCACACGCCATTGTGTATTTGAGAAGAAGTGAAATTTTCATGGTTTGGGAGAATGTTTAATAAGCAAGTCACTATCTGTAGTTGGATTTCACCGTTTAAAGTTGTTTATCTCATGTAAAATCAGTTTGTTGTTTTGTGTCATATGGTTGTTGTTCGAGGGCGAACAACAGTCTAAGTGTGGGGGAGTTTGATAAGTGCTAGAAAAACACTTAAATAACTCTTCTATTTTACATATTTGTGTGTTTTATTTGTATTATATGTTTATTTTTATGTGTTTTCCTTTTATTGTGTGTTTAGAGTCACAAGAAATCAAAAGGAGCCAAAATGGATAAAACGGAGCTAAAACGGAACTTGGGACCGAAATGCAAGCAAATTCAAAGATGGAGGGCCTCCGATGCAATTTTATGAAAAGTTGTTTTTACAATTTTTCTTGTGCCAATATCAAAGAATATCAAAAGAGGATTTCCACATTTTTGTCGGATCCCAAATCGGAGTTTCCCAGTGAAAGTTATGGCCGTTTGAAGAGAAATGACAAAGCGTAAAAAATCAGCAGCTCGAATTTACTGCCGCAGTTCAGTAATTTGACCATAACTTTTGCTAGAAATTTCGGATTGACCTGCACTTTATATTGTTGGAAAGTACACTCAGAGGGCTACAACTTTGATGTTGACGTCTTCAAATGATGCGGATTATATCATGGTCACAAATGGGCGAAACCGAGAGTGATGTGAATGGAGGATTTCTTGGGCCATGTTTTGGTAGAAAATTCATAACTTTCTATTAAAATATCCAAAAGAGGAAATTCCAATTGCACAATTCAGCCAAGATGCTTACCTATACCATGATATAATATTTGAACTAATGGAGCAATTTAAGATCATGATTTGATGGTTACCAATTAGTGGAATCATAATGGAGTAGTTGTACAATTTTTTATCATGTTTTCTTGTGAAATTTTGCCTATAAATAGAGGCATTTGTAAGGAAGGAAATACACAACTTAGTAGAAGAGAATTAGCTAGTAGTTCTCTCCAACTTTCTCTCCAATAAAATTCTCTTCTTCATTTGTTCTTAGTTTTAGTTTGAAGCTCTTAGCTTTTCATATTCCGATCAATTCTTCGCTAAGTTCTCTTTTCCTTTTATTTCTCTATTTATTTCTTAGTATTTATTTACTTGTTTACTATATTTTGCATAATCTATCATATAGTGGTGGTGATACAAGGCGAACACTCGCTAAAAAGTATGAAACCCCGCAATTATGAGTAGTTAAGACTTTTCTATCTAGTTCGAGGGGGACGTTGTGTTCAACTAACATGTTGTTATCTTTTCTAACTCTTTAGTAACGTTTTATCTATTCCTCTACTTCAATTTGTTGATTTGTTATGCTTGTAAACCCGTTTTTGAGTTTATTTGATTATTGCATTCACCTTGGCCAATTGAATCAATTAATCTTTAAATTCAAGTTACTTGCTAGGATTGGAACTTTTGATCCGTAATTGTCACTAGATTCCAATCCACAGTAGCAAATGAATATCGTGCATATTTGTTAACAAATCAACTTAGATGTATTAATTCGAGCTTGTGAAATTATTCATCTAATTCAACTCATTCTTCCTGCTTCATTTCATACTAACTTTGCATTAAATCCTAAGAGCTTGTTTAGGGTTATCCAATAGCTAGATGTTAAGTTAAAGAGCTCACTTTAATTTAATACACTTAAGGAAGAATTCGTTAATCGTGAGCGTATTGATTAATTGGAGTTGATAAATTGGAGAAGGAATAGTAACACGTTGCATGGGAAAGATAAAAACGAGTTGTTGACACAACCGAACCCGAGAACTAGATATTTATTTCAATTTTTTTATTTGATCTTATCTTTTGTCATTTGAATTTCATTCAAAATTCTCAAAACCCCCCTTTCCTATATTAATTGATAAAAACAACTAGATCAAGCACCGTTCCTCTTGGGTTCGACCCTTACTTACCACTACTACATTAATTTGTAGTTTTGAAACCGAGTAAGGAAATAAAACAAACTTTGGTGCGCCGCGAGGAAGATGATCCAATCAATTTCCATCAGGCTATGCAGGATTCTAACTCTCAAAAGTGGATTGATGCCATTAATGAGGAGTATAAGTCTATGCAAACAAGAAGGTTTGGGATCATGTCCCATTACCAGAAGGTGCGAAACTTATCGGTTGGAAATAGATATTTAAAACCAAGAGATATTTGAAAGGTAATGTGGAAAGATATAAAGTTCGTATTGTAGCTAAAGGCTTTGCCCAGAAGGAATGCATTGATTATAAAGAGACTTTCTCTCCGGTTTACATCAGATGGATATAAAGATGGCATTTCTCAATGGTGACATTGATGAAACGATCTATATGATGCAACAAGAAAACTTTTTGTCTGGCGACCCAAAGAATATGGTTTGCAAATTAAAGGAATCCATCTATGGGTTCACGCAAGCTTCTCATCAATGGTATCAAAAATTTTATCAAGTAGTTATCTCGTTCGATTTTGAGGTAAATGTTGTTGATGATTGTGTCTATCAA
Organism: Jasminum sambac; assembly: GCA_018223645.1. Classification (NCBI taxonomy): domain Eukaryota; kingdom Viridiplantae; phylum Streptophyta; class Magnoliopsida; order Lamiales; family Oleaceae; genus Jasminum; species Jasminum sambac. The sequence continues at coordinate 8,267,054 of CP073644.1, read as the reverse complement.
AAGTTCAGTGGGAGTAAGCACACTTTTCTGGTTTTGTACATGGATAACATACTGCTTGCCACTAATCATATAGGCACGTCGCACAAAACCAAGAGATTTCTATTGAAGACTTTTGAGATGAAAGATCTTGATGACGCCTCTTTTGTATTGGAAATTCAGATACAACGAGATCGATATCGGGTATTCTTGGATTATCACAAAAGAGCTATATTGATAAGGTTCTCAACAGGTTTGGCATGTGGGATTGGAAATTCAGGTGACACCCCTGTCGCTAAAGGAGACAAAATTATAGGGTGATAGGCAATAGTTTATAAAGGCCTTTAATGGATTTTAATGTACAAAATGAGAGAGAATGAGTGGAGTTGAGTGGTGGAGATTTGTGGATGTGATAAGATATGTGGATATGATTGATTTAGAGTAAAGAAAAAATGGATAAAAAGTTGGTAAAAAGTTTTAAAATGGGTGGGCTAACACCCTTTTAGTTTTGAATAATGCTTTAAGAATGACCTTGAAGTTAAGGAGATGTAAAAGATTCCATATACTTGGCAGGTTGGGAATCTTATATATGCTCAAGTTTGTACACTTCCGGACATAGCATTCACTGTTGGAATTCTTGGCAGATATTTAAGTAACCCTGGTATAGATCATTGGAAAGCAGCCAAACAGGTTATGAGGTACTCACAGAGACCAAAATATTACATATTTATATATAGGAAATTGGATCAGCTGGAGATCATAGCGTATTCTGACTCCAATTTTTTTGGATTCCAAAATAGTAGAAAATCTACTTCAGGCTACATTTATCTGCTGGCTGGAGGCGCTATTTCCCGGAGGAGTAGCAGACAAACACTCACAGCTTCTTCTACTATGACAGCAGAATTTACAGCATGTTATGAGGCATCTAATCACAGAATATGGTTATGAAATTTTGTCACTGGGCTGCGCATTATGGATGGTATAGAAAGACCACTTAAGTTATATTGTGACTGTAAATCAGTAGTTCTATATTCCAATAACAACAGAAGCTCATCTAAGTCAAAGAAATAGTGCAGAGTGGATAGATTTCCATAGAGTACATTGGGACAAATTCCATGATTGCAGATCCGCTTACTAAGGGATTACCACCCAAGGTCTTTCGTGAGCGCACTATTCATATGGGTGTTTTGTTATTTGATGATATCATGGTTTAGTGGGAGTTTGTATTTTAGGTATTTTATGTTTTGGTTTGGTTTTGATTTTGGTTTTGGTTTTGGTTTTGGAAACACTAGTGTATTTGGTTTTGGTATAGTAATAAAGTATTCAGTTCATTCTACTCTATTATAGTATGTTTAGCATTGATCTCAATAAGGAAAAAAGTAGGATCAGTTGGAAATTAATAGGAGTGTTAAGATCACATCATATGTAATTTCCATGCTACGCATCCATGATTTATCTGTGTCATTTGGTTGTATTGGTATACATGACCATTGATGGGTTTAGTCATGTTAAATGTGACAAAAATTGCTTTGATCCTATATCAGTATGATCAATGGACGAGATTGTTCGAAAATATCCTTTAAAATGATAGCATGGGTTTGAGCTCATAAGGTTGCGCACATTTGTTAAGTTACATATGTGGCCAAGTGGGAGATTGTTGGAATAATTATTCAACATGTGGGGCCACATATGTGTTTTAAATGTACATCGGCTATCTTAAGGTTTAGCCAATATTAAAAGTGATCAATAAAGTTTAGTTTGTCTAATTGGGTATTAAAATAATCGTGGAATTAATATGTAGAGACCAGTTTGTATTTCAAATTAATGAGAGGCCAATTTAGAAATATTAAGAAACAACTGCAGCCCTAGCAGCTGTCCATATAAAAAGGTCATGGTCCTCAATTGTGCGTATATTTTATTTTCTCTGCATCCCCATCAACATATAAGAAATCCTAAAAAACTACACATCAATCGGTAAATCATAACCCATTATTTTAGATTTTAATTCTGATTATAGAATTAGATATGCTTCCGCTCTTGTATTATTCTTTTCTCTTTGAATCGAGATGGGTGTTTAAATATTCTGTTTGGATTTAAACCCAAAAAGTACTAGTAGGATATCTAGAAATCCTTTAATGTTTATTATGGGTAGAAGAATTGTAAGAAAACAAAGATTAGAGACCTTAATTGATGTAGAAGAACAATTAACAACTTTTAGACAACAGAAGTTAAAATTAGTAAAACTCACAGAAATATATAAGAAAGGTAATATATTTAGTAAGTCTGTAATACTTCAGCACTGCAAAGAAAGATATGTTTCTTGTATTCATGAAGACCAGAGTGTATCATTAAATTTAACTGAGAAAGAATCTTATAAAGAAATATTAGATAAGAACCTTCAACAAGCACATTTAGGATTAATAATGGTAGAAGTAAAGGGATGACATAGAGAAAATTTAGGTGCCAAAGTATTAATATATTTATATGATGGTAGATTTTCTAGCTTAGAACAAGGATTACTAGGGAGTATAAAACTAGACATGAATAATAAAGGCGAGTAGTTTATTTTACACCAGATTATTTAGTTAGAACTAAATCACTCTATCAAGATGGTAAAATAGGAATACAGGCAAGAGCATATGAAGTGAATAGAAATGAGGACAATTTATTACTTTGCACTAGATTTATAGGAAGACTCAGTGAGAGTAGCACTACAAACTATAAATTGGAATATGAACAAATAATAACTTTATTAGGATAGAAAGGAATTAGAGCCATTCCGGCTAAGAAATTATCTTCAGAAGAACATGTAGGATTGGACTGGAATATGAAAGATTTTATTAAAAAGCCAATATTAATATGAAAAGATAATATAATGTTCAAAAATAGAGACGAAAACCTTAATCTGAGATTTGGAAATTATAAATATCAGACAGAAAATAATAATAGCGATGAGGATGAGATTGAATGTAAATATTTTGAAATAGAAGATGAAGATTTTGAAATAGAACAAGAATTTAAGACTATAAAAGAAAAAGAAAACAAAAGTGGTGATGACGAGGAAGACTTTGGACATACAAACTTGGAATATTATAGAAACCTCAGAAAAGGTTGAGAAAATGAAATTAAGACACTAGCCGAAGAAGATAATAAAAAACAACTAGAAATAATGGCGAACGAAGAAAATAGCAAGAAATTTAAAACATAATCAAGTTTAGATTTGGAAAAGGAAAAGAACCAATGAATAATGAATATGATTTACAAGGAAAATGCCCTTTTCCCTCTAGGAAAATTAAATGAATGGGAAGATAAAAAATATAGAAGTAAGGGAAAAAGACAAACTAAAGAAGGATGTAGTTTACTTGTAGCTAGTGATAGAGGATTAATTTTAGAAATTAATAATTGTAAACCATAGGATAGATCAGCCACAATAACAAAATGGGAGAATTCAGTAATTAGAGCATATAATAGTGTATCGGTTCAAATGAAGGTAGAAGAAATCCGGGTTTACTTAGAAACTTATTTAGGAAAGATGGCATTAGATATATACATGACAGCTAAAAGATTGAAATTGGAAGAGATTAGAAAAAGAATGTCAGGAGGAGATAATGGCTTCTATAAATACCCATGTATTTTCAGTTGTAAACACAACTCTACACAACACTATCGACAGCATAAGTAGAGAGCTCTCTACACACAAACACTCATAGAAATCTTAGCATTCTCAAGACTTTGTAGAAAAATCCTTGTAAGGACTCTTTCAAGTTGTTAATAAAGATCTTCTTTAAGTAAGTTTGTCTTTCTTACTTTATTTTTCGGGCAACGTCTAAGAGAATAAAAGCTAAGTAGGCTGCTTTGTTCTAGTAGTAGACATGATCAGCCTCTTTATTTTGGATTCCATGGCCAAGAAAGAATAAGTAATCCTCTAACTTAATGGCACTTTTTCATCCCGAGTCAATGGGAATTTTGTTGTTGCCTGTTGAACATGATGAAACTCTTTCAAGGTTACAGTCTTAAGCTTTTTTCAAAAAGTATATAAAAAAACTGATAAAGAGTCAAATACTTGAAACTTCCATGCTGAAAGGTGAAACATTCTAAAAGGCTAATACAATTATATTGAATTATTTAGGATATTTATCCGATAATTTTACATATTTTATTTGTAAAAAATTATGAGAAGTGTTTAATTTATAAAAAGATAGCAATAGAGATGACTCCTCTTAACAGATCAAGTAACGAATCACTGAGTAAGCTATCACTCAGTGTTTGAGTTTCTTGATATAGAAAGATCCTATTGTAGTTTAAAGACTTAGACAATGGAATTAGTTATTCTAGCAAACATTAAATTTATTTTGTTGGTATTTTATAATTTTATTTATCTTGTTGCTATTTTATTTTTTTGTTATATTATTTTTGGTTTTTATTTGTTTATGTTCCTTGATGCTCGAAATTGGTATAAGAGCAATCTAGAGTGTCTCTTTTTAAATATATCATTGCCCCATTTTTCCTGCCTATGGCTTTTTTACATTTAATAAATATTTTTTTCTTTTTTATTTTTTTTATTTTTAATTTTTTTGTTGAACTATCTCAACCCGAAAATTCAGGTTTGAGATAGAGTTTATTAATAAAAATAAAGCATTTTTTTCCTTTTTATTAGATTATTATTTTTCGGTTATTATTGTTTAACGGCATAGATGTTTTTAATCTCTATTTAAATCTTATATTTATATGGTTAGATTTACCTATTGAGAGTCCTATACACCATTGCAATTACAATTTGATTAAACAATCTCCAGTCAAATCTAATGTTTATATGATTAGATTTGTCATATCAAGAGTCCTACACACGATTGCAATTACAATTCGATTTTATGATTTAAAATGCAATACAATTGATAAACATATCTGAATACAATTCCAATTTGTGGTCATGTTATACAAATGATAATCATACAAATACATAATAGTCCATTGTTCTATAACCATGAACACGTTTTTTCACATCTTTTATTTTTCAAACTAGTTTTGACACTAGTGTGTTGCACAAGAGTAAAACTGTGTAAGCTAGAATTTGTGGTATTGCGACTGAAAAAATTATTTAACACAGGATTCACATCGATATAGATTTTCTTTTTGCACAAAATGGATGGAAATTAATCTAAATAGAAGCTTATGTTTGTGCTTGACTGACATAAAGGAAATGAAAAATGATGTTTACTTTAGGGGAGCTAATTCATGGAATTTCACAAACTTGAGAGAAATGAGTGAAATCCTTTTTTATTTGGATGATGCATGAAAGTTTGGGTTTAGACATATCATTAATTCTTTTCCAATAGTTGTGGGCCTCATGCTAGAAATGTCTTACAAATATGTTTCTATTGAAACAAATGAGAAAACGAGGGAGCTCTGTATCAAATTAATATTACATGCCATTGAAGTGAAGTTGGGTGTTCACCCTATGGAGGTTGTGTTTTGATGATAATGCTTGCACTTTGCTTTCAGTTTGATAATCAATAATGCACAAGGGCATCACTCTTGCTATCTACCAAAACTCTTTGCTTTCAGTTTGATAATCAGTTTGATAATCAATAATGCACAAGGGCATCACTCTTGCTATCTACCAAAACTCTTTGCTTTCAGTTTGATAATCAATAATGCACAAGGGCATCACTCTTGCTATCTACCAAAACTCTTAGCTCCATAAATCATTTTGTGGTGTGAGATTTACATAAATCGTAGTCGTTTTTCTAAAATGTCATCTCATTCCTTTTCAATGGTTAGCTGATTTGGATTCTAAATGTGGTATTCTTATCAACATTATTTTATTTATATTTCCCCCCCCACACCAGAGAAGTTTATATAATACATAGATATTTGCTACCAAGTTGCAGCATTCTGCCAAGGTCAAGAGAATAGAATTGCAATTTGTGAGAAATAATTTGAAGCTATATTCCATCCATAAGGGATATGTACGACACGAAAAAAACATAATTAGAAAACATATATTGACATGAACTTGGACTGATTTAAACACAGACAACATAGTACTTAAATATTCTTAACAATTGACCAATGACATACTGATATTACCCCTAAACATAAGACATTTACTAAGAATGCAACAAAACATGACATATCAATAACAATTGCAATAAAATATTACTAAATCACTAATAATTGACTATAAAATTACTAAGGACATCTAATCATTATCTTCCAAATCATCTTCCTCAATTACCATGAACTTTCTACGTTTGTTGCTTGAGCTCTGACTGGATGGACCCCCAACATTTCTTACAATGGATGTATTCTTTGCCTGAATACATTTACGTAATGGGTTCTTGGGTGTGTTTTCTGCTGTGCCCAATAATCTGTTCGAAGCCTGCAAAAATTTTACTTATAAATACCCACCCTTCCTACTAGATTCAAAATTTTTGTTGGGCAAGATGATAACATGTTAGAAGACTTTCTTTTATTCAAGTAATGGGAATCATCATCACTTGTAATTAAAATCAAGGTCATGATTTCTAGGTGCAAATATTGAAAACTATGATATATTATGGTATTATGTTATGTAACCAAAGAAATCTTACTATTTTGGCTCTCTCTCTCTCTCTCTCAATGCAACGGTTGTTATTTTAGTTAGCCCTTGAGCTTTCTTATCCCATAATATGAGTGAAACGCTCATGCTTCCATATACAACGGTGACCCTAACTCTAAACCTTGTGCGTGGTATTTTTCATACTTGAGATCTTTCTAGCACTAGTGTTTGTTATTAATTCTTTTTACTTTTTTTTGCACATGTGCGACATGACAAGTAGGACTAGACTCTACCAGATAATATCAATATAATATGTCCAATAATCCAACGTCCTTTTTCTAAGTAATAGAGAGAAATTTGCTAAGATATATTATACACAACAAAAACTCGGATAGTAGATTTTAAAATGTACTATATGGTGTCTAGCAGACATCCTCTAGCCAGAAGAGCTCAGAACTTTTTACTACTCAAGCATTTGGACTTGCCAAATCGTCTTCTATAGGAATCTCAAGTATGTCATTGACTATAGTTATATGATGCCTGGCGTCTCTGATTCCTTTGTGATGTTAGCCTGTAGATTAATTAAAAATTTTAGTAGGAGTGTTAAGAAGTTAAGCATTTGTATCAACTCAAGAAAGTTGTCACATATTCTTAAATTCCACAAATTTTGCTATATCCTCATTCAAAATGATTTTAGTGGCATTGTCTGTGTTGGATAGACTATAGACCCCTGAATGTATAAATCATTAGAATTGTTAATCCATTTATGGAAATAATACATTGTAGCAGAAAATTAAATAATAACTTGACATGACAAGTGTTAATCCATTTATGGAAATAATACATTGTAGCAGAAAATTAAATAATAACTTGACATGACAAACCATGAAAACTCTTTGACCGTATCATTTGTAAAAGAAATACTACTTGCTTGTTCTGATTTACATGTAGGTAATTCTCAACTACTTTAGAGTAATCGTCCCGAAAAGTGCAGTCAATCTTTTTCCCTCTAAAATAAGACAATTCAATGCATAAGATATATTTATCAAATTGGTCATGTAGGTAATTAAGACAATCTTGTGCGAGTTTACTTTATATCTTGGAAGACGATGCCATATCTTCTTTTTGTTGTTTTGAATTTTGGTTTAATGTGCACCACTTCACCTAGAAAGTCTAAGGAAATTTGGAAACTGTAAATAATTGCATGAGGAAAGAAACGTGTGAAGTGAATAAGTGTTAGTAATGAATCTTACCAAGTAGTGGGGTTGTCTCTCCATAGGAATCTGATTGAATTTCTACAATAGCCTTGAAATTGTAAATAGAAATAGGTAAATGTATGCTTCCTAGGTTGGCAATTTGTGTTGGTAGTGAGATTAAGCTTATAGGTATGTGCAGTTAGCCTAAATGTCCTATGATTTTCAATGACTCCAAGTTCATCATGAGGTAGGTGCCATTTTCTTGCACTTTATCTGCAATGCCAATTAGATGGGTCCCCTTTGTTGTGCCTTGAATATGTGTACCCTAAAAATAGTTGAAATTGTAGTCAATATATTTAATGTGGCGAGGATACCCTAAACCGTAAACTTCAAACCCCAAACCATTATAAAGTGCTAACAAATAGGCTGGAAAAAAAAAAATTCAAGCCCATCCATGAATCCGGCCACTTCCGGTCATGACCCACCCGACCCTCGGCCACGGCGACCTCCCCCACCGTTGCCCCACCTCGCCACCGGAAACGGTCGGAAACCGACCCCAAAACCCCCAAATTTCGTCCCAAACGGCCCCAAACACCACCACGACGAATTCGAGCACTTACAATCCAATTCCTCCCCTACAAAGCTGCGTTTCCACCCCTATTACTCACCTCCAAACTCAATTTTGAATGGGCATTGATGGATTAAACACAATTTCTTCCAATTTTGCAAACCCTAGAATTGAACCTCTTAACTAATTACTCACCAATTGATCCAAATTGATGGCTCAAAATGATAATGTACAATCCTCTCATGATGTCTCACACTTCCAAGAAATCCAATTGCAACAATCTATTCGAAATCAAAAAGCCCCAATTTCAAGTTCAAATTGAAATTATGATCTTCAATTTCTCCCAAATTCCTCCACATTGATGGCTGAAATTGGAGCCGTAGCATCTTCATATGATGGGTCGCATTCCCATGAAAGCCAATTTGGAAAATCCATTCCCGATCAAAAAGCCCCAAATTTGGGTGGAAACCTAACTTTGAGCTCAAAATTAACACCGTTAGAGGCAAAATTAGACCTCGATTCAGTTGACAAAGTTCCTCTCCGTGATGAGACCTCGGTCCAGTTGACAAAGTTTTCGGCCCTCCCGACGACGTCCCGTGCTCTGCCCTACCCCCAGGAGACTCAGACTGGTGTTTCAACCGGTCGTACTTATGCTTCGGCCGTCGCTAAGCGACCAGTTCTATAGGCCGAAGAGCGGGCACAGAGAAAGTCTTTTGATTCAGTGCTTAGCCCATCTAATCAGTCCACCATTGTCTCTAGGCAACCTCACATGTATCGTGGTAAGCGGCTATCTGTATTTCGGCCGATGAGGAGTTCGAGTTAGCTGCCCGTTCCGTTTTACTTTAGTGGGAAAGTTCTTGCGGCGAAAGCCCCCTATGCTTGCTGTTCATATTGCTTTTGATCAGTTGGGTTTTGTCGGCACCTATACTGTGGGATTATTGGACCGTATGCATATCTTGATCCATCTCACTCATGAGGTGGATTATACTCGTTTGTTCTCGCGGCCGCGCTGGTTTATTAGTGGTTGTGAGATGAAGGTGTTGAAGTGGATGGTTGACTTTCATCCTGATAAGGAAACACCGATTGTCCCCGTTTGGATTTCAATTCCTTTGTTGCCTGTGCATTTTCGTGCTAAGGAAGTTTTGTACTCTTTAGCCAGGGCAGTGGGTCACCCGTTGCATATTGATGAGGCCACTACGGATTTGCTACGCCCTAGTGAGGTGAGGGTTTGTGTGGAGGTGCATTTGGAGTACCATTTACCCGAGCGTATCTGTATTGAGCGGGGGCCGGGATACAGTTTCTGGCAACGTATTGTTTATGAGAAGGTGCCCTATTTCTGTTCTGTTTGTCGGCATATTGGACATTCGTCTTTGGATTGTAAGGTTGGTGCACCCCCGGCGCCGCCCACGGCCACAGCTGGGCCCCCGGCCACTTCTGCCCCTCCTGTTACTTCTAGCGCCGCTCTTGTCCCCTGGTCTCAGCTAGAGACAGGGGGTGCGATTGTTTCTGAGCTTGCCCGTCAGTGGAGACCTCGTGTGCGGTTCCAGACTCAACCAGTTACTGCCCCAGTGGGCTCTTCTCCGCCGATTATATCCTATGTTCCGCCGGTTATGGCACCTATCACGACCACCCCAGTAACTCCTTTATCTGCCGCCTGTCTATACCTCCTGTGATTATGTTAAGAGGAGGGTGTTGTGGACTAGTTTGCATGATATTTCTATTGGCATGGATCACCCCTAGTTGGTTGGTGGTGACTTTAATGTCATCGATTCTGAGAGTGAGCGCACTGGCTTCAGTACGAAGGATCAGGGTATTTCGGACTTCCGTAATATGATGTTGGACTGTGGTCTCTCAGACATTGGGTTTGTTGGGGAGCCTTACACATGGACTAATCATCGGGCGTGGAAGCGTTTGGACAGGATCTTGTTGAATCCCGAGGCAGCCGGTTTCTTTCATCAGTTGTCTATTCGCCATTTGAATAGGCATTGTTCGGATCATTCTCCGTTACTGGTACAGTGGGAGTCGTTTCCGCAGACGGGCCCTGACCACTTTGTTTCCTTAATGTTTGGGCTCGCCATCATGATTTCCAGGCTTTTGTCTCTCAGAAGTAGTCATATCCTTCTTGTCACACGAGAATGGCTGCTTTGTGGGAGAAATTCTTTCGGTTGCGGCAGGGACTTGGTTGGTGGAATCGGCATGTGTTTGGGAACATCTTTGATCGGGTTCGGGACGCCGAGTTGTCTGTTGATGAGGCTGAATGAGTTTTTGACACCAACCCTTCGCCCGGGCATCGTGAGCAGTTGCATCGGGTTTAGCCTGACCTGAACCACATCCTGTCTATTGAGGAGGGATTTTGGCGTCAGAAGTCCGGCGCGCGTTGGCTGGCTGAGGGGGATCGTAATACCAGATACTTTCATTCTTTGGTCCAGGGGCGTCGTATTCGATTTGGTATTTATTATATCCGGACTTCTGAGGGTGCCAGTTTATCTTATCAACAGTCTATCCAAAGATCCGCTGTGGACTGTTTCCAGGGGTTGTTGTCCTTTCTAGAGACCCCGCGGCAGCTGCTTCAGCCGTGTATTATTCCTTCACTCGTCACCCCAGAGGATAATGCTCGGTTGAACCAGCTACCTATTATTGATGAGGTGCGTGAGGCTGTTTTCAGTATTGATGGGGATAGTGTGGCTGGGCCGGATGGCTTTACGTCTTTGTTCTGTCAGCAGTGTTGGGATATTATTTCGGAGGACGTATATCAGGCCGTGATTGACTTCTTTGGGGGAGGTCGACTCCCTCATGGCTTCTCTGCTAGTTCTATTATCCTCCTGCCCAAGAAGGAGGGGGCCTGTGCTTGGATGGATTTTCGGCCTATCAGTCTTTGCACGGTGTTCAACAAGATTATCACGAAGCTGTTGAACACCCGCCTTGGCGAGCTCCTACTACGTATTATTTCATCCCAGCAGAGTGGTTTTGTACTTGGGCATTTGCTTGCGAATAACGTTTTGCTAGCGCAGAAGATGGTGCATAGCCCTGACAGGAAGGTTAGGGACAACGTTATCCTTGAGCTTGATATGGCTAAAGCTTATGATTGGATGGAGTGGGATTTCTTGATCTCTGTGATGGAGCCATTTGGGTTTGACCAATTGTGGATTGACAGGATTAGGCGATGTATTTCTGAGTATCGATTTTCAGTCTTGGTCAACGGTCAGTCGGCTGGCTTCTTTCCTTCCTCTCGGTCTCCGACAGGGCCATCCGATTTCCCCTGCCTTGTTTGTGATTGCTACTGATTATTTCTCATGCCTGCTCACTCACCGATTCCAGCAGCACAGTTGTATGCAGTTCCTTTATGGGGGTCCCATGCTTCTCTCACATCTCTCCTTTGCTGATGATATTATTATATTCGCCAATGGTCAGAAGCGGAGCATTTAGCAGTTGATGGCGTGCGTTGAGCACTATGAGGGGCTTGGCCAGTTGGTGAATCGAGGTAAGAGTTCGTTGATTGCGCCTCGTCGGGCTAGTCCTGCTCAACTCCACAGATGGGAGACCTTTACGGGGTTTGTGCGTAGCCAGCTTCCTATTACTTATCTTGGTGTTCCCTTGTATAAGGGCGCCGTAGGGATCTTCTTGTTTGATGCTTTGGTGCAGAAGATTCGAGTCCCTATCTCAGGTTGGGCCAGTCGGTTGTTATCTCATGGGGCACGTATTACGCTGATCAGATCTGTTCTTTCTTCTATGCCACTTCACCTATTCCAGATTTTGCAGCCTCCTAAGGCTGTGCTGAAGCGGTTATTCGGTCTATTTGCCCGCTTCCTATGGCACTCTCAGGATGGGGCCCCTCATATCCATTGGCGACGTTGGAAGGAATTGTGCAGACCCCTGGAGGAGGGTGGCCTTGGCTTCAGGCGATTGGGCGATATGGTTGATTCTTTCTCCCTGAAGCTCTGGTGGCGATTCTGTTCTCAGGACTCCCTTTGGGCTATATATTTGCGGGATAGATATTGTTGGGGACAGCCTCCTTCACAGGTTTAGCCGACCTATCTCAACTCCAGGGGCTGGAGGCGACTATTGGATATTAGGGTAACTGCTGAGCCCTATATTTTCTGGCAGCTTGGTCATGGCGGTTTTTCTGGCATGATTGTTGGATGGCGGATGCTCCTCTCAGTGTTGTGTGGCCTGCTTTACGTCCCTTATCGGCCAGGGTCCAAGACTTTTTTGGCGACACTGGTTGGGACTTTGGGCGTTTACTGTAGGCAGTTCTTGCTGACCTGGCCATTCGGATTTCTTGTTTCCAATTGGACACTGCGGTCCTTGATAGGATGTTGTGGCGGGATACCTCTGATGGCCGTTTTACCGCTCGCTCTTCCTGGGAGATCGTACGACCGCATATTGGTGTACGGCCCGTATTTCAAGACTTATGGTGCCCTTTGGTACCCGTGACTGTCTCTTTTTTCCATTGGCGGCTGTTGCAGGGCCTCGTGCCCATGGACCACGTCATTAGGCAGCGAATTTTGGTGCAGATGCCTTCACGTTGCCAGTGTTGTTCTGATGAGGAGACGCTTCAGCAGCATGTTTTCATCAGTGGTTTGGCTTGTCTCGCGTCTGGTAGCACTTCTCTGCTTTTTTCCATATTCCGTCCCCTGGTGCTGACAGTATTTGGCACTGTGCTCAGCGGTGGCGTTCTTCTGGTCAGTTTGTCAGGCAGGGCCACATTCGCAGCATTCTGAAGAGTTTCATCTTTTGGCATCTATGGACGGCACGTAATGATGCGAAGTATAGAGGGATTCTTGTTGACGCCAGACAGATTATTTGGCGCATCTACCGAGCTATTTCACTTCTCCATGTTGCTGGGGGCCTCAGTTTTCTTCACTGGTGCGGCGACGTCGATTTGGCTGCCTGATTTGGGGTTTCTATTGCTCCTTCCCCTACCCCCTTCCTGTTATGGTGTTCTGGCGCAGGCCGTCTGTGGGCTCCTTTAAGGTGAACACAGATGGTTCTGTGGTTGATGGTAGAGCTAGAGGGAGTGGGGTGATCCAGAACGACCATGGGCACTGTGTTCAGGCCTTCTGCTCCTTTTATGGTGATTGTGTCATTCTGGAGGCCGAGCTTCGTACCATACTTGACGGACTTTTGTTGGCGCATTCTCTTTGTCTGGGGGCCATTTGGGTAGAGGCGGACTCTTTAGTTGCTATTCACTGCGTAGTTCGTGGAGGTGGTCCGTGGTATCTCCAGCTTCTTTTCCGGCGTATTTGCCAGCTTCTTCGACGGATAGGGATGTGGTCTCTCACATCTTTCGTGAGGAAAACCAGGTTGTAGACGCACTTGCTTCCGAAGGTGTATTGCAGGAGCGGTACGCAGAGTATGATTCACATCAACTACCTGCCCCGGCCAGAGCTCTCGTTCAGATGGATCACCATGGCTTTCCCTCCGTCTGTGGACTCTAGTGAGGGTACATTCATCTTTGCATTCTTTTCATTTTTTCACTCTTATGTACAGGGAGGTAGTACTTCCTTATTTATTGTTCTATTATTCGTTTATACATTATTGTTAGGGAGATAGTATCTCCTCATTTACTGCTTTGCGCATACTTATTGTGTTCCATTGTTTGGAGGTCATGTCTATGCCCCCTCCTTTTTGTACTTCCCCTATTTGTTCTTAATAAAAAAGGTAGGGGTATTCCAAACCCCCACCAGCTAGGCTTGACGGACGCGTAAAACCGACGTACGGGTCAAGTTGGTGGTTCGATATATATATATATATATATATATATATATATATATATATATATAATGTGGCAAGCTGGAAAGGAAAAAATAAAAAAATAAAAAGGCATAATTTTCTAAACTTTATACACCTCTTCATCTTCAAAAACAAATTCAAAAGTGTTAAAGTGTTCAACACGCCATTTCCGTATGCAGACAGCCTTGATCTGCCAGTCATATCGACTCAGGTTGATTCCGCTGATCAAATTCGATTGATGAGCTATATTGTTTTCACGAAATTTTTTCTCGTGGAATGCTAAAGATGTTTTGGTGGATGGTAGTGGAATTGTCTAAGGGCGTGTTTGATTGTTAAGGACGGAAAATAAAGCTTAGAAAATATTTTCCGAAAAGAAAACCTTCTACCCCCTCCAAGAATCCGTTTTCCTGGAAAAGTGTTAAAACGTGCTTAAAATGATTGTACCATGGAAAACCACTTCTTTTTCTAGCTTGTAATCAAACGACAGACCTGGAAAATAGATTCCTTGATTTAACATTTTCTTGGAAATCTTTTGCCAATCAAACACCCCATAAGTGTTGAATTTGTAGAAGGAAAAAATCTTTCTGAAACTGAGGAGTTTATCACGCGTTATGAAGCATGATCACCATAATCCATTTTCACCGCATCTGTTATTGATAGTGGTTTGATAACTTCCCATGTTTCCAGGAATATTTGTATTTATCTTTATGATATTCTATTTTATGCAAAACAAATCCTCAAGCTAATATTATCACATGCCAACTAATATATTACGTTTAATTGTAGAAAATGTTATAATATTTTTATAGCTAGTGTCTCTTAAAGTCAATCGTATATATATATATGTATGTATATTTGATTAATTGTATTATTGAGTAACAAATTATTTAAAATATTTATATTGTTTTGTTGGAGGTCCTTTTATTCATTTTATTTATTGTTATTAATTATATATTTTCCTTTGATAATATATTCTATTGAGAATTGTATATGATTTATTAGTCATGGGTTTTCTTGTGGCATAAATTAAAATTGAAAAGATAAGTATATTTAAGAGACAAATCAATTTGAAATGTATGATGACGTACAATCCGTTTGAATGGAAGATTGCAACTGCTTCAGGAAGTTAAAATTTCATCCTTTTAGCCTGGCGTTTTAAACCAATGACGTGTAATAATTTAATTAGTCCAACAAATTCTTAACTAACCGATTGTCCAGGTAACAGCTTTGCAATTGGAAACTATAGAATCACATCAACTTCATTATATATATATATATATATATATATATATATATATATATAGATTCCATACTTAATTCATCAATTAAAACAAGAAAAAAACCTGCCTTTTCCTTTCTTTCTTTCTTTTTTTCCTTTCCCAAGTATTACTTTCATGTAAAAAATTGGAATAGAATTTAAGTAAAAAAAAACTATTGCTATATTTTGAGACAGATAAATAAGAAAATGCAGTTTACATCTATTTGGAAGGAGTAGTAAGCAAGGAAAATTTGGTCCAATGATTATATGGAAGTGGTCAATGGTCCGCTCAACAAAAATAATGGGTGCCAAAATCAATAAGACCACAATCCTAGGTTTTCGGGTTGAGATGGTTCTCTAAAAAAAAAACCTTAAAAATATTTTCTTCAATAGTTTTATTCAAACAGATGTAGAGTAAATAAATAAAAATATTTAAATAAGTTTATCAAATTTTATCTTATTCATGTTAGTGATTCCCATACTTCGCACGTGGGCAAACACTAGTGTGTGTGTGTGTGTGTGTGGACACACACACACACACACACACACACTAGATTATAATTTTTTGGATTTGATGAAATTCTATTTGTCTCCTTACCCTTCCATTATTTAATTAAATTTAGTTATATAATACTTTTGGACTTATTTCATATTGTAACTTATAAAACACTTGACAAAATGCCATAACTAATAAACTTTGTGAATTTTTTTTAAATAGAAAAATCATTTTTAACTATGAAAAGAAAAATCTATGTAATTTTTTGTCTTATATTTTCATGAAGTGGTTTGTTCATTTAAGTGCAAAATAGTAACCACATCAAAGAGATTCTTTATAGGAAAGTTTACGTAAGAAGAAGATGTTGATGGATACATCAAATTGTCGAATTCACACTGATAAAAAATCCTAGCCCCTAATATTGAAGATATATGAATGTGTATATATGGTATTTACTCTATTAGTGGACTTGCAAATTGCTTCACTAATATATATTTTCTTTAAAAAATTATGACTTTGTGAACTTGTTGGCTTCTAATGCTAACAAGGGTGAGCCGGTGTTTAGCTAGTGAAAGACAACCAAAAGGGAGTGTAGAAGCTGTGAAAAAGTCAAAGCTTTGGGGACAAAATCCAGCCAAAATCGGAGCTTTTTTGCTGGTTGATTAAGTTCAGGTTTCGAATTATCTATGTTCTATTTTGATTTGGGAGTGAAAAACACAAGAAATTATAGGTTGAAGGTGAGCCGAGGTGGTGACTTCACTGCGTTTTCATAGCTCTCATCTCTCTCTCCTCATTTTTTAAAAAAATTTATTTTCGGGCATAACCAGAGAATTAAGATGATGGATAAATTCTATGTTGGTGCAAATTGTGATTGAAGCTCTTGATTGGTCAAAATTTGACATGGAAAATCGATTGAAGAGTTTTTCTTCCTCATTTTGTTTGAAACTATGAATGCATTGAGTGTACTATGCATGTATGCTACGTGAATTGCAATAGGGAATATAAGTTTCCAACACTAGCAATGAATAAGAACACTAGTAGTGGTGTATAACAGTAGTAGAGACGAGAATTACCCTGTTCCAATGGCCTAATCTTTTGTTGGGAACAATGAGATCTGCTGAACTACTATAGGTTTCCCTCTAGGAATGCTACCTGTGTATGATTGGGAATTGGAATGGAGTGAGCTGCTGTGAGATTGCATAGAGATTTTCTTTTGCTGTGAAGTATTTTTTTGGAGATTGTGAGTTAAGAACATGAGCAGGGAGAAAACTCTGGAGTTGGGAGAGAGATGCAGTTGTGGTGATAAGAGATAAGTGGGAGAGTATAGACAACCGAAGGAAAATTTTTACAAACCGCATCTCTATCAAAAGTTTAAAGCTAAATATTCTATTTTTTGAGATAAAATATAATTGGGGTTGGCTTTTAAATGATAACTTTTGGCTAAAATAGGATAAATTGGCCTAATTCAAATCGAAACAGACTTCTAAATCAATAATTTAGCTTAAAGCTCTTTGAATTGATTTTATTGGTCTTTAAAATAAAGTTTGAGCTAATTAAATTATTAAAATAATTTGTTTTTCTCCTAGGCAGAACGCTAAGTTCAAAATTGTTAATTTAATTGAAAAAGCCGTAATGACGTCCTATAACTCTGAAAGTTAAAAATTAGATTTCGATCCTTGCAATAGTACAATCAACGCCTTCAACTATACCGAGGCATGACCTAATTTCCCTCATCAATGCATCACTTTGACAAATAAGAGTGACATTTAACACATGCATCCATATTAGAACAAGATGGAAGTCTATCTCTACCAAATCGCTAAAAGCATCCGGGAAGATAGTTGTTAAATAGCCATGTCCCACTAGGAAGAATCTACTTCCAATCTACCACCAAGCCAAATCAGAAAAGAAACTGGTTGTGGCCTCCTTTTAGTTCAATTGCAAAACATCACGGTAATTACCAAATTGCATAGAGTATTAGGGCTTCTCGGTTAACTGGTTTCCCACTCAACACTTAACAATCGAAACATAAATGCCACATTGACATTATCCTTATCACTAGTCGCAAGAGAGATCGTGATCCAAGTCTAAATATCATCTTCTAAGCGTCCGCGTCCATAACCACACAACTACTCAACACCAAGAGAACCAATGGGAACCAAAGAACGAGGTACTATAGAGGTGAAAAGATAAACTAATGACCAGAAGGATGAATTGCCGATGACTAGAGCCACAAATTGGGACCAAACTCTAGATCTCACAACTTGAGCGAGAAACTAATAGGTAGGAGACTTTTTCTTTGAATTCTTTTTTGATTACACGTAGTTGAGTAGGTACAAGACTATTTATTGAGAGATTACAATTAGAGGTGTATCTTCTAAAATAGGAAGTTGATCACTAATCTAGGAAACTCTATATATATCTATATATATCTATATATGTGTATATATATACATATATATGTATTGTAGGAAACTAAATATTTGATAATTATCTATTCCTCTAAATATACTACAACTATACATTTAACATCTAACAGCTATACAAATCAAAGCTTATCATTAAATTTAAAATATTCAAATCGTTTAACACAAAGAATAATATACCACTCCATTGCTTAGCTCACTCTTTGAATTTGAGGTAGCTTTTAGTTGATAAAATAATTTTTTTAGTTGATTTTTTATAAACTACTATATTAGTATCTTTTCTTAGGCATTATGCAATATATGGCTTCAAGAAAACCAAATAGATAGCCTCCATGCATAGATCCTGAGATCTTTAGTGAAAAGACAAAATGCTTTAAGAGTCTCTTTATTGATTTGATGACCTCATAGGAGTTAAGATAGAATTTTTCAAGTTTTTCACTTAAATTTGGAAAATTTGTAGATTTTGATTTACTTGTAGATAGGTGATATGCATGTATTTTATAGGGATTTTGCCTCCATTTTGTTCTCCATTTTAGTTTGAATATAGCCCGTCTATGCGTAATTATAGCTTTTTGTTACTTTGAACGGGTATTGCTCCTCTTCTTCTTGTTTGTAGTGTGTAGGTATCTTGGGAGCTAAATTCGGTGAATTACCACACAACAAGATAGGTTCGAGTGGCAAGGAGGCAAGACAATGGAAGTATGGTGTCGTGCTTTGGAGTGAGGAACCGATAAAAAAAGAGCCTAATTGGAAGGTTGCACGCACCCCCCCCTCCGGGTGTTATTAGCACTGGCCACGCACACCATTAGAGCAGAGAAGAAGAAAAAAATACAAACCACTGCATGGCCCCCTGTGCAATTTAACATGGGCCATGCAGAGTCAACATGACCCCCTGTGCAGTCTGGCACGGTCCATGTGGCGAGATTTTAGTATAGCACACGTTTTAAGGCTTAATTAGCCATTGGAGCCCATATAAATGGCTTCCAAAAACCAATAGTTGGTGCCTAGACTTGTTTTTGGGGATAGTTTTACCTAGCTTACCTATTCCCTCTTCTTCCTACATTAAAAATAGAAATTTTAGATTAGATTACAACTTATTTTTGGGATTGTAGATTAGATTACAATTTGTTTTGGAATTATTGTTCAAGAATTGAAGATTACAACTTCTCCATCATCTCAAGCTATTGTGGATTGGTCTTTGTAATTGGTACCTCTTTCTTTATTCGATTCAATTTATCTAATTAGATCTTTGTCTATTTCTATATAAAGTTTTGTGGGTTAATTGCTTCAATTGTATCAAATCTTAATATGGAAGAGTAATCCCCTTTTCAGAAATTAGGGTTCGTCTACCTAATTGAAATGAATACTATGTGATTTAATATTGTTGTCGGTGTGGGCGAGTGAAATAGGATTTTTATGCTAGAATATTTAATGATTGATGTTGGTATAACGTTCATCTAACCTCAATTCATCGTACAACGAGTGAAGCACTGACTGGTTGAGTCTCCTTGTGGACCCCTAGCATAGACATGATTAGTCTTTGATCATGACAATGACCCAGACAATGATGAAGACTTTCTAAGCTTTGAGAAAAGTTAAAAACTAGTTTCTTAGTCCCAATTCCACTATCCACATCTACATTTATCCCTAGGTAAGGAGTTCATTGTCAATTAGCGTAGATGACTTCCTAGTTCCCCCTTTAACCATTGAAACTTATATTAATTTGTTGCAATATTCCTTCACTTAGCTAATACTGTTAGGAGCAGTCTACATTGATTCCGCCATCAAAACTCGATCGATTTAGCTAGTTAATTGGCGAAAGAGGAATAGATAACTTTAACCTCCTTGTGAGATGACCCGTAAGTACAACGACGCCGTATACTTGCTGATTTTTACTATCAATAGGTATATCATGAAAAACCTTTATTTAAAAGATTATTATTTCTAGCATTAACTACCGATTCAATATTTCCAAAATTTTTCATCATATTTTTTAAATTCTAATTGAATATGAACAATATGGATGCAAAAAGTTGTTGGGCAACTCACAGTTCAAGTGCACCTTTATTGCAATCAATAGCCTTTAAGTTACTTGGACTTCCCAGTTCATTATCATGTTGTGAACAAAACTGGAGTACATATTCCTTTAGTCAGTTAATGAAGAGAAATAGGCTAACTCCAAAATGTGTTGAAGATTTGGTTTTTGTTCATAAAAAAATCTACCTTTTATCAAGAGAGGCCCACAATACTACGTGGAGAATACTAAAATGTGTGATATAACTGGACACCAATTTGACACTTTTAAAGATGTTGGCGCACTTAATATTTCAAGTCTTTCTTTGGATGAATTGGAGGTGGAGGCCATGTTATTCAAGGATGTCTACGATAGTGTTATAGATATCAATGATGATGATATTTAATAAATTTAATGGTTGAACTTTTAAAATTTCTTGGTGTAAGACTTTGAGTGTTACTACATTCTAGAAATTATTTTGTGATGATAGTGAATTTTAAATTTTAAGTAGTGTTAATGGGTGAATTTGGATCACGCCACATGTATGCTAATAGGCTTCCCAGTTCGAGCCTATCCCACGTTGTTTGTACCTGTCACTCAACAAAAACCATTAGGCACCAAGGTTACCAGAGAAAAAGGGATCGGCAATCATTGGCACTCTAACAGTCAAGTCACTACCGGTGAAACTGAAAAGTGACTATAAAGGTTATAGAATTTGTGTGGGTAGTGCTTTATGAAATGAAGAAGAAAGAGTTAGAGACATAGGTGTGACATGTGGAAAATATAGCAGAGTTTCAATATGTAAAACTTGTGTACTTTTCACCTCAAAGTTATCTCCCTTTATATAAAATGTCATGATTAGGGTATTGCACAGAAGATAAGATTACTTGGAGAAGAATTCTTTCCATGTTCGGAGCCTAAGAAATTTTGGAACCATCTAAAGATTTGATTTGGTACCCTAGGATTCGGTTAGTGTAACTTTCCTTCTCAAACTCATATTATTTCCTTGGTTAGAGTTGTTACCCGCTTAAGCAGTTGAGAAGGCAGTGTACCCGAGGTAGGCACGTCGAGTGAGGTGGTGAAGCGACTCATGTGTTAGATTGAGTCAGTCCGGGCTGAGTTAGGTGCCACGTAACCAGTTGTGGGTTCATCCGGGTTCCATGTCACTGATTCAGTCTAATCAGGACGCCAGATGGACGGCGGTAGATTCCACATATAACAATTAGATTGGATTGATGTTGATATTTCGATTATCTAATTCATATTAAATAGTGTTTAAAATTGGTTTCGAAATTATATATATAAACTAATAACTAATAACTAATAACTAAACAAAGTATCCATAGCATTTTTTCCTATAAATCAAGTTTCTCCATTTTCGTTTCCCTTTCTTTTTCCCTCTCTCACCTTTTTTGTGGTACAACCTATAGGATGTAGCAAAGGAGTAAACGGTTTGCATTGCTGAGAATTGAGATTGAGATACAAGAGCTTCTCCATCACATCATAATTTTGGTCATCATAATTTTGGCTTGAAAACAACGAAATTGTGATGGGTGGTTCTCCGGTCTAGCACCATTTTGCTCATCTATAATGCAACGCCATGCACTGTAGTAATGTTGCTTCCAGCAACAAACTTTTCCAGGTATATTTCCCTTTTTTCCTTTTTTGGATTTTCAGTTTTCCGATTTATACTTTTTATTTCAATATTTTTTTACAATGTTTTGTGGTAGAATATCATTTTGTAATTGTAACTTTATTTATTTTAGTTGAGTATACTGAAAAAAATGGTTCATTTAATTGTATTGTATAAATAATTAATATTTATCGAAATAAAATTTATTTCTCCTATTATGATAATATTGTTCAATATATATATATATATATATATATATATATATATATATTTGAAATCTATAATCTATAATAATAATAATAATGAATAGCTTGTATTTGTTGTAAGATTTAATATTAATGGATTGCAGTTGAGATATTGAAATAATGTAACTTTTATGTTATTTTAATACAAAAGTGATACATATAATGCCTATTATCAATTCTCTCTCTTTTTTCTCATTTTTTTTTACTTTTTCTTTATAAATTTACGTGTTATGTTTACAAATAAACATTCTTTTAGACATCCTCCACTATTATTTTATCAGTGTTTTTGAATTTTTTTTATATCTACCATCTTTTTCATTTTTCTCTCTTTTAATACACTTTTCTATTTCTTTTCAAATAAAATAATTATATTTTTTCTAACTCTCGCATCAACACCATCCCGATTACACACCATTACATTGGAGATGCTCTAAGGATTACTATTAAGATTTAAGGGATGACTACACAAGATCCAGTGGGTAAAACATTCCCCACTCAAATATGAAATTTGCCAATTTCTACGGGAAAACAAGGAAGAGGATATTAGGTGGAGCACCTAGATTTTTAACGAGTTTTGATTTCTATGTGTTGTTTAGTTTTTCAACAATGGACGAAATCTATCTAAATATAATCAGACCTAAAAAATATATTTTTTTTACATTTTTTTGCAATATTTTAATAATTTCGTTTTTTTAAAATCTTTTAGGAATGAATTCTTTCATTATTTGTTTTATCATTATCTATATAACTATATCGACTAATAACTGCTTTGATCTTATAGGATCCTTTTCAAAAAAAAAAAAGAAAAATAAAAATAAAAAGGTGTCTAAAGTATTATTGATGGAGCTCTATTAGGTATATTTCTCAAAATTGATCCCTAATTTCACTGCACATTGGACCATCCTCTTCTATGGTGTACGAATTCATAGTGAATGTCACTTTTGCCTTATTATTTCCTACAATCAAGGTATTTCTCTTTGTTAGTGGTCAATTTGATCTATTTTCGCATATGTGGTGGGTGTCGAATCCAACAAATAATAAGTAAACTTGCTCAAAAATATAGATTGTAGTAGTGGTGAGCAAGGTCGTATCCACAGAGATTGGTTAGATTTAGAGCTTGTTCTTTTGGTTGGTAAGTTGTTGAGCACGATATTCCGTAGAAAATGTGTGGGTAATATTGTATTGGAGAATGTGTGTGTGGTTGAAAAGAGGAGAGAGAAAATTTTTTGTTGTAAAATGTTGGAAAGAACAAACTCTTATTCTTTTAAAAATAAGACTAAATAAAATAAAATTGGGGGGTTTTTGAAGAATGAGATTCAAAGAACTAGAATAAAAACAATGGCAATGATGAAATATAAATTAAACTGTAATCATTGAAGAAAAATATCCGATCCAAGGTTTAATCTCCAATTGATTCACGCAAACTGATCATAGATGCAAAGATAACTCTTCTAATTCATTCCCTAAACTGGTTATGGTCGTTGATACGATCTAACAATGTATCTCTCTTTACTTATTCGATAACTAAGGTACGACCGTTGATTATTTCCCTAATCAATAAATAACCACAGGTACGGCCGTTAGGATTTAATTTATTGACAACATTATGATAAGTGCTAGAAAATCACTTAAATAACTCTTCTATTTTACGTATTTGTGTGTTTTATTAGTATTATATGTTTATTTTTATGTGTTTTCCTTTTATTGTGTGTTTAGAGTCACAAGAAATCAAAAGGAGCCAAAATTGATAAAAACGGAGCGAAAACGGACCTTGGGACCGAAATGCAAGCAAATTCAAAGATGGAGGGCCTCCGATGCAATTTTATGAAAAGTTGTTTTTACAATTTTTCTTGTGCCAATATCAAAGAATATCAAAAGAGGATTTCCATATTTTTGTCGGATCCTAAATCGGAGTTTTCTAGTGAAAGTTATGGCCATTTGAAGAGAAAGGACAAAGCGTAAAAAATCAGCAGCTCGAATTTACTGCTGCAGTTCAGTAATTTGACTATAACTTTTGCTACAAAATTCTGATTGACCTGCACTTTATATTGTTGGAAACGACACTCAGAGGGCTACAACTTTGATGTTGACCTCTTCAAATGATTCGGATCATATCATGGTCAAAAATGGGCAAAACCGAGAGTGATGTGAATGGAGGATTTCTTGGGCCATGTTTTGGTAGAAAATTCATAACTTTCTATTAAAATATCAAAAAAAGGAAATTCCAATTGCACAATTCAGCCAAGATGCTTACCTATACCATGATACAATATTTGAACTAATGGAGCAATTTAAGATCATGATTTGGTGGTTACCAATTAGTGGAATCATAATTGAGTAGTTGTACAATTTTTTTTATTATGTTTTCTTGTGAAATTTTGCCTATAAATAGAGGCATTTGTAAGGAATGAAATGCACAATTTAGTGGAAGAGAATTAGCTAGTAGTTCTCTCTAACTTTCTCTTCAATAAAATTCTCTTCTTCATTTGTTCTTAGTTTTAGCTTGAAAGATCTTAGTTTTCATATTCCATGAAGAAATAAAGGCTTCAATCGATCAACGATACTTCGGCTGTGAATATGATTAGCGGATCATTTCTTCGATAAGTTTCTTTTTTCCCTTTTATTTCTCTATTTATTTCTTAGCATTTATTTACTTGTTTTCTATATTTTGCGTATAATCTATCATATAGTGGTGGTGATATAAAACGAACACTCGCTAAAAAGTATGAAACCCCGCAAATATGAGTAGTTAGACTTTTCTATCTAGTTCGAGGGGAACGTTGTGTTCAACTAACATGTGGTTATCTTTTCTAACTCTTTAGTAACGTTTTATCTATTCCTCTACTTCAATTTGTTAATTTGTTATGCTTGTAAACTCGTTTTTGAGTTTATTTGATTATTGCATTCACTTTGGCCAATTGAATCAATCAATCTTTAAATTCAAGTTACTTGTTAGGATTGGAACTTTTGATCCGTAATTATCACTAGATTCCAATCCAAAGTAGCAAATGAATATCGTGCATATTTATTAACAAATCAACTTAGATGTATTAATTCGAGTTTGTGAAATTATTCATCTAATTCAACTCATTCTTCTCGTTCATTTCACACTAGCTTTGCATTAAATCCTAAGAATTTGTTTAGGGTTATCCAATAGCTAGATGTTAAGTTAAAGAACTCACTTTAATTTAATACACTTAAGGAAGAATTCGTTAATCAGAGCTTCTTGGTTAATTGAGAGTTGATAAATTGAAGAAGGAATAGTAACACGTTGCATGGGAAAGATAAATATAAGTTGTTGACACAACCGAACCCGAGAACTAAATATTTTGTACAATTGTTTTATTTCAATCTTTTATTTTGACGTTCGATTTTCTATTTTTATTCAAATATCACAAAACCTCCATTTTTCTATATTAATTGATAAAATCAACTAGATTAAGCACCGTTCCTCTTGGGTTCGACCCTTACTTACCACTTCTACATTAATTTGTAGTTTTGAAACCGAGTAAGGAAATAAAATAAATTTTGGCGTACTGCGACAACACGCCCACATTAAAATCTAGAGAGATGGCCACTTCTAACCAACAAAAGCATACGATGAATTGTTTAAGCTAGATTATATATTCCTACAATATAAATTGAGAACTCTGACCTAATCAATTATGTTGTTAGCCACAATTATCAGAAATACTAGACAATTACGGATCTAGTTTTCTAATTGGCAATATGTTGAATTAACAATTAAACAATGGGCCATTTGTATAATCAATCAATCAACAATTTCAAAAAAAAAAAAAACACAAGAAACATACAAATAGAGAAAATAAAAGAAGAACAGTAAAAGAATATATTAGATCTCACAATTTATTCTTGAATCAATCTTCAATCAACCTTGAATTGGAAAAGAAGTTTAGAATTGCATGGAGAGGATGAAGAAAATTCTAGTCTAGAGAATAGAGAGAGAGAGAGAAACGTGTAAGATCCTCTTCCCAAGAAATAACGTGTCTTTTTTCTTCTCTCTTGGGCCAGATCCAATTCTAATTAATTTAGGAAACAAAATAGCATAGGGAAATAAAATAGAAAATAAAAGGGAAATAGTTTAGTTTCCTAATTCTAATAAGAGTCTAAGATTTTTCCTAGAGAAATAAAAATTAATTGCAGTAGAGGTCCCTATAAAATATTCCTATTCTTTTTGGGAGTATGAATAATTTAATAGGGTCTTCTAATAGTTCTTCAACTATTCTCTTCGAACGAGTCTTGTTCCTACGTTTTGTGGGAAAATCATATTGGTAAGGCGTGATGATGCTTTAAGCTCGATGCTCTTCGAGTTGTTTTCCCATTGATCTTCACTATTTCTTCAAAACTTGTAAAATTAATTTCAATTTGATTCAACTCCTTCACCTGATTCATAAAATATAAAACACAATTAAAATCAAAGACTTAAACAATTTTCAAACAATATAAGTATGGAAAAATATTGCAATTATATGAAATAAATGAGCTTTATCAATATGATTTTTGTGTTTTCCTCTGTAAATCAGTTGGGTACTTTGATTGTTGAGTTGTTTTTGCCTTTTTGGGTTGTAGACTATTATGGCAAGCCCAAAAACTTCACGAGTTGGACGAACCTATGACAATAGCCGCCTTAATGCTCGGAATCAGACACACGGCAAGCCAATGCGGAATGAAGGCATCAGGAAAGCATAACAATGGGTGTCGTCGGAATACTCCTCGGCCATCACTACCATCAGCGGCTGTTGAGGTGCCAGAGGTAATGGATTTTTTTTTTTGTTTCCCTATTTTTTTTCGTTATTTTCATTATTTTTTCTCTTTGTTTCTATCCGATGCCCCTCTGCTTGGGCAATTTTCTTCACCATTTTGTTCTATTTTTTGAGCAATTTTTCTTCACCATTTTCTTCTATTTTGTATTTTTCTCACTTTCATTGTTCCATATTAATGAATGATTTGCAAAATGTGTGTTAGATTCACAAACCAATATTACTAAGTAGCTTCATTCTAAATGTAAAAAAAATTTGGTGAAGTTTAGTAATGTCTGATATATTTTTCATTTGCAATCTTCTGTTCTTCCTCATTATGATACTGAACTATGTTAACCCTGTTTGTTTCTTAAGTGACATTGAAACTTATTGTTTTCCTTTCTTGTCTTTTTTGGCAGCAGCGATTGTGGTATCTTCATCATAATGTATGCTGAATAAACACATGCCAACCACATTTTGACACGCACATGCATGGCTCGTTGGGATATGGCTATCTAGCTTTTCAAGTTTGCTTTCGTAGACGTGCAGCTACTTAGCCTTTGAACTTGATTCAAGGCTGTTTTGTTTCCTTAGTCAGTTATCGTCTTTTGTTGTCTTTTGTTGGATGTTCATGGTATTTCTCTTAGACTTTTTGTACTTTGGTTTGTACAATGGAATTAGGCTTTTGGTATGTTTGAAACCACTTAGTGGGTTGTTGGTTAAATTCTCTTTAATGGTATCGAATTCTAGTTTGCTTTTGCTAATATACTAGTTGCATATATAGATAATTTGTGAGATGTTTGCACAGCTCTTGCTGGTAAATCTCTGTGTTTTTTTACTTCTGTTACTCTGGCATATCATCTTGTAACAGATAGTAAATGACCATTTTTACCCTTTGTGTTTGTTTTGGTCTGGTTAAGTTTTTCATACTTTTCTGGTTTTTTGAGTTTCTGTTACTGCAATATGTTACTGGTTAAAGGATGAGGAACAAGCTTAGGTTTTTGTCGTAGTTGGAAATTGAGGATGTTTGGCTAAGTTTTTACCAATCATAAAAAGTAACCTTTTCAGTGGAGAAATAGGTAGACACCTACTTTTAAGAAAAGTTACAAACTATTAAACATAGTCAAACATGATGCATCCAATTGACGTCATATTTATTATAATTTGGCTAATAATAGATGCCTTCAAAATGATGATTCGGTAACAATAGACTCTGGAAATGCATGCCTCTGTTTCTTCTTCCCTTTTTTGTTTCTATGTTTTTGCCTCCCGACTCTTCTTCGATCCTCTGTTTCTTCTTCGGCTTTCTTGGATAGTGATTTTTTTTTTTTTTTGAGAATTATCTTTTCCTTCACAGTGTTAACTGTTTCTTCTTTTGGTAATTTGAATTTTGCTTCTCATATTTCTATTATCTTCTAGTTTTTTATTTTTATTTTTATTTTTTTTGAATTAATCAAATAATGATTTAATCAATTATTGGTTAGGTTCACAACTAACCGACTTAAAATCAAATTTGACCTTTTCTTTTTTTTTTTTTTCAATCATATACGTAATCTGATAGGATAAGGTTACGAGGTTTTGTAACTGAATTCGTATTATTCCAAGTTGTTAGTTACTTGGATAAGTTTGCAAATTCTCAATTTCCTGGTTTCTAGTGTCACAAATCCTTCAAACTCTCTTTTTCTTTCTTTCCTTTTTTTTTTTTTTTGGCTAGTTAGTTTCATAAAATATTTTTTCATTTTCATTCAAAATATATTTTTTGAAGTTTTGAAGTACGGTCGAAGTGCGTTGTTATCATTTTTGCAAGAATTTCGACCATTTTTCAAAAACGACATAGAATCAGGTTTTTTGGTAATCCCTTATGAAATTACATCTTGTTACCAAAAATTACCGAAAAGGAAAATTGCCCGACCAATTACCCCAAAGCCCAATTCAAAATTGTAAGCATTGGTATATGTTGGAGTGAAGCCTAACATTTGGAAATTACCGACCAGTTACCTCTGGCTTAGTCTATGTTGGAGTGAATTTTAGCATTTTAAACTTTCTTGCCGATAATCGTTAATATGATATCCAACGAGTATAGTACTAATATTGATAAAATATTTTTTGCAATGTCTTGAGGCTACAACATATTTTGAAAATATTGCTTCCACTTGGTTATAATTTGATTATAAGCTGACTAGTTGTGAA
The DNA here is from genome assembly GCA_018223645.1 of Jasminum sambac. Classification (NCBI taxonomy): domain Eukaryota; kingdom Viridiplantae; phylum Streptophyta; class Magnoliopsida; order Lamiales; family Oleaceae; genus Jasminum; species Jasminum sambac. Next base: position 8,238,018 of record CP073644.1, on the reverse strand, counting down.
TACACAAATAAATAGCTAGTAAAATATTTGTAATTATGATGGGATTTTATTCATCTTTTGACACTTTTTTTTACCAATATTTTGACACCTTTTAAATCTAAGGGTGTGTTTGATTGGAACTCTTTTCTACGGAAAATTCCATTTTCTATTAAAATTTTTCGTTTATGAAGCAAATGTCTTTTGTTTTCCATGGAATTTGTTTTCTATATTAGACAAAAAAGTGATGTTTTTCCTTAAAATCAAGGAATTGGAATTCCTATGGGGTGGGATGGAAAAATAAATTCCATAGAATTGAAATTCCATCAATTGAAATTCCATCCACTTTTCCACCTTACAATCAAACACGACCTAAAAGTTTTCTAATATATAGTACATAAGTAGATTTTTTTCTAATAATATACAATCCATATAAATATTCTATTTTTAAAAAATTTCTAGTGCTCTACCCCCGAACCCCCCAAGAAGGGGGCGCCCCCCCTCTCTCCCACCCCCTGCATTTGTACTTAAATTTCGCCCCGCTGAATCATTACTCTAGTCCACTCGTGTTGATAGATTGAATTTGAGACAGTGAAATAATGTAACTTTTACCCTATTTTATTTTAATACAAAAGTGATGCCAAAGTAAAATCAAAGTTGGAGAGGCTGTAAGGGCCAGTTTTGTTAAATAGGATTTGCAAATTTCTTGTGTCATCTCTTCTTCTCCTCTTCCTTTTTTTTTTTTTTTTTTTTTTCCCTCCCAATCTAAAACATTTATTGTTATTATTCCGTTATAGTTAAATTTAATTTGAAAATACTAGTCATTATTAACGTTAAATTTTGTTGTTACCACCATCTAAGAAGTCAAGTTTTACCGCAAGTACATGTGAAAACGAATGTAGGTATGGACTTAAATTCCAATTTCCAGCGCGAGAATTGTGCCAACTGATTAATGAACTATTCTTCAGTATCTACACTCCCCTTTTCTGTTGAGCAGTTATATTCCAGCTATTAAATTGGAGTATACGTAATAATTTCCTATTTCCAGTTCCTTCTCTCTTCTAATCAATATCCTTTTTCTCTTCCAATTTCTCAAGACACCATACAAATTTCATTTAGAGGCATTAACTTCTTGAAATTGTATTTGAAAGATACAATACAATGCACGCCACATTTGAATCAGATGTTACAAGCATTTCACCTTATTTCTCTCCGTCGTCCCCGAAACGCGCAATGTACTATGTGCAAAGTCCACCCCGAGACTCCCACGACGAGGCCGATAAGTCATCCCGAGACTCCCACAGCGGTGGGACCATCCCTACTTATCAAAGCTCCACCGATGAGTCCCCTTCTCATCTTTCGAGGCACTCTATGGCTTCGGCCGCCAGTCGAATCAGCTTGAGGGATAATAGGGGTCGATCGGGAAATATTAAGGAGTGGCAACAGTGTCAATTGGTCGAGGAGGATGAGGGTGGTTTTGATGATTATTATGGAAATAGAGAGTATAGGAGACACTGCAAGATACTAATGGTCGTAATCAGTTTCACCGTGGTTTTTTCCACCATTTGTTTGATCATTTGGGGTGTCAATAGGCCATATCACACTCATGTTAGCGTAAAGGTAAGTATTATAGGTGATCAACCTCAGTTGCTGCTTTCTCTTTTATCTAAAAATCTACTTCTTCTACTAATCAAAGTCAAACATTAATATCAACCACACATCTCACATCATCTGTCATTATTATCCACACATATCCTCATCACCACCACTATTCGATCTAAGCAATTAGTTTTACATTATACCGGTGGTTCTTGATGTCAGACGTTGATCGTCCACGATGTCTTCTATGGAGAAGGATCGGACTGGACCGGTGTTCCAACAAGGTTTCTCACATTGAATTGTACAGCAAATATTATGATTTACAATCCAGCTAAATTCTTTGGCATTCATGTTAGCTCTCATCCTGTAAATCTCATCTATATGGACATCACTGTTGCCAATGGCCAGGTATCATATTCAAACTTGCAAACCTCAAACATGTACTGTTTTCAGTTTTCTAAAACACTGAGTACTGCTTTGAAAATTGCAGCTAAAGAAATATTATCAACCGAAGAAGAGTGTTCGAACAATGTCGGTGAGGCTTGAGGGTCAAAGAATACCTCTATATGGAGCTGGAATGTCATTAGCAGCATCGGACAAGAATGGCGGATTTCCACTCAAATTGGAGTTTGAGATTAAGTCGAAAGGATACCTCTTTGGGAAGTTGCTCAAGACAACACGGCGAATGCGCGTTTCATGCTCTTTGCTCCTCAACTCTGAATCTACCAGACTAGTCATATTTAAGCACAACTCTTGCAAGTATGACTGAAGAGGTTTCTTTTCTAGTGGTACACACTATTCAACGGAACATAGATTGTCATTCAACAATAACACATGTGAAAACGTTTACAACATTGTACAAATGTACATGTTGAACAAGATGAATTGCCATGGACTAATATCCCCACAAGATTGAAGTCACATAAATACATGTATACCGGTTAAAATACAAGCATACACGATCTCGCGTACGCATAATTTCCCAGCAAACCATATTGTTGCTGGCAAAATTTAACCGATGATCTTGCTATAAACCCACAATTACGAACAAGTGAAATGGATTTAACCTCAGATGAAAACTTGGATCTCTTCAACACCATCTGGCTTCTAGAATTGATAGGAGTCGACAGGTTTTGACTGCCCTTGGTGGTGCTAGATGTTGGTATAAGATTCGAATAAGATTCAAGATTTGTATTATATCCATTGCACGACATTTTCTCTTACATTCTAAGAGCACGCTCCATTTCTCCAGCAGTACACCATCCACTAATGAATGTGGTGAATATAACGACATTTGGATGAACTCATGATGACCTCATTGCCTTCAAAACTGCCTCGGCTTTTTCGGGTTCTCTGGCTCCCACATAGCCTTTTGCAAGAATGCTGAATACGCAGGTGTCTGGTTCTATACTGCTTTTGATCATCTCATTAAACATTTCTTGGCATTTGTCCATTAGTCCCGAAGAGCTCCATGCATTCATTACAGTCCCATAAGTTACCAGGCCAGGTTTTACCCCAAATTCTTCCATCAATGTCAACGTGCACATAGTGCTAACGGATAAATCTCATATCAAAAGATTATAAAATAACAAAACAACATATAATGTGTTTGCCCTACTCCTCTTAAGAGGTTGATCTTCTAAAATAGAACCCAAATCTTAATAAAAAGAATGGTTAAGAATGTTTACATTTCCAAAAAATTAATGTTGCCATCATCAAAAGTCAGAGGTTGCCTCATCAACTCCACCAAGGTCTTTACCGTCGAGAAACCCTTTAATGAGTGAATTGAAATTGACAAGATTCGGTAAACTCCAAGATTCTTCATCTTCTACACAAATCCAAGTACATCTCCCATATTACCTTCTTGACAATGGCCATTTACAATAATCCCACAAGTCATTATGTTCGGTTTCACTTTCTCATTTAGCATCTTAAGTAACAGTTCTTCAGCTCGATCGGTATCCCTCTCCTGAGCATATGCCTTTGCTATTGTGTAATGGCACGTTTGATATGTTATACATTTGCACACTCTCTCAAACGGGTTTCAAACTCAGACCAGACTCTTGTTTTAATGATTTTGATTTCAGCGACAAGCGGGAGATCATGTTTACTGTTGACACAACCGTAGGGAGAGGGGGAAAAAAAAGAAAAACGGAGGAGGGGAATTTCTGATCGACACTTGCTATCAATTTAACATCAGCATCCACAAAGCCCAAATGAATTGGCTTTTCTGTACAATGTGGTCGAAGAAAGTAATAGTAATCAATATCAGTAGCTACAAGACTACAAATACAAGCTGTGACCTCCACCAAGGGGTAAACGCGGTTTGAATTCAGCAGATATCATCAAGCATAGGCAACGTGTGAAGCCAATGCCCTGAGTCAAGCAAACAGGATGGTTAAAGTTAGCGTTTGACTCTGAGTTCAGATAAAAGGAACTTATAAGTTTTCCCCAACATGCACTAATCTGGTAACATACCGGAATGCTGAGTAGAACTCCTTGAGGATTGACCAACACAGGCATTGCTCGTCTTGCAGCAACTGGGATAGACTTTAAGGACACGAGAGCTTTCTCTGCTGATAATCTTGCATAATCCAAACACGAACCAACTTGTGGCTGAAAATTTTCCACATTTCTTGACTTGGACAAGTTGGAAAGATATATCCAATCAGCATCAACCATGTGGCGAACTGTAGCCTCCGTCTCATCACCAATCACACAAGAACTACAATAACTTCCTTCAACAACCATATCCTTGTGGGCCCCACCAACATCATACATAGATGACGAATTAGAAGACATTTTACGGAATCCTTTCCAGTTCAATATAAATCTGTTCATGAAGTATCCTACTTGTCCAAGATGCATTGATATGCGCAGAGTTGAACCACTATCATGCTTTGTCTCACAATCAGAAATTATTTTAGGCTTCGAAGTAAAATTTTCACTTTCTTCTTTCTGCAAAGAAACAATACTCCTATAGGTAGAGTCACTAAGAATGCCCAATCTTTTCGCTTCAGAAAGAACAGATTCAGAGGATGTTATGTCCATAAACGGCAAATTAGAAGCATTGGGGAGAAATTTATCCGAATATGACACCCCACTAGCTATAATTTGCTCTAACTCACTCATAACAATGCTTTCTTTTACTCCACATGTATGTTTTTCAAATAACTCCAGTTTTGGAGGAAAGGAAGTGTTAACAGCACAGCATACTAGAACCTTAGTTCCTTTAGAACCAGGAGCTGGACAAAGGTAACAACCGGCTACCGTAAGACAAGTCTGCAAGAATGCATTTTCATCATTTCTTAGCAAGTAATGTGGCAAACAAGAGACAAATAATTTCAATGCAAAAGGCATTGCAGAACTTGTGTTTCACCTTGCATGGAGAAGTACGGATATAGTCCAGTAGTAATTTTGATGCACTGCCTCGAACAGGTCTATGCTTTTGTGAGATGAACTGATGTAAATTTTAACATCAGTAGGACATCCAACATAATTGATGAAAAAAAATAATATCGATAAGATGAAGACATGCTAAATAGCAATACCTGCAACACCAAGGAAATAAACTTCACGAGGCATATCTCCTTGACTTGTGCTAGATTCAGGATTTTTAGATCAATCACTGCATATCCATGCTACATCGACGTTTGGGGACGTACTTATTACCATTTTGAATGAGTTTTAAGCAGAATGGGCTAAATTATGACCATAAAATGTTTTGAATTGTAATCATATAACTTAAAAGAGTATAAATGTGCATAATTCATGTTATAGAAGTAGGAGTATACATACGGGTTCAATGGTCACAGCCTCATTTATCAACTTGCAACAAAGTTTGCCAACTAGCAAACGTGTTCTCCTGCACTGAGATATTACTGCTTGTAACTCGGTCTTGAAGGTTGCTGTAGAATACAAAATAATTCACTCATGCTCATACAGAAAAGAAAACCCGAAAATAGCAGATAGTACAAATGGGGACAACAGATAAAAGAAATCATAAGCTGCGAAAACATTAACTAGTCCTATAAATGGAATCTGAGTGAATGACCAATTGACCATACGGTTCATTAAATTTAAAATGCGTAATTCAGTATCACAACTTACGTGTTGACAACCTATTTAATGACATTCTGATCCTATTGCGAAGATACAATGGGGTCTGGTTTGTTGGATCCTCCACCCATTCTTGATTAGCCTCTCGACAAATCTGCAATGTCAACAAATGAAAGAGGCTATGAGCTCAAAATAAAACTAGAACACAAAGAAAATATGACATATAAAAATATATAATTATATAAAACACTTTAAAAAGCCATACATTGTACATATCTTCCTTTGCAAAGTCTAGGAGTGGTCTAACCACTATGATACTGTGTGCTTTTGATGTTTCACCAATAAAATCTGGAAAATTAGCAAAAATTTGAGAAGTAAACGCCATGCCAGCAAGCCCAATCACACCACTATTGCGAGATAATCTGAGAATGAATAGTTCAGCCTGCATTGTGACTGTGAATTAGAAATCATATTCAAAGAGAACACGGAAATGTGAAACTTGCATATGCTCCACTGAAAGAAAAGAAATGTAGCACACGAAAAAAATAATAATAAAAAATAAAAAATAAAAAATGATAACCTGAGTATCTTTCAGCAAACTATTAGTCTCCATATAGATGAAGTCACTTGTGCATTTTCACAAGCGATTTCCAATATACTAAAGTATGTGAAGCAATCACTAGTACTATAATGCAGAAAAATTTATTTACCGCTTCTCTGGTTATTGTTTACTGTTGCAAGTTACCAAAAAGAGCAATAAGAGAATTCTACCAGCAAGAATTTACTTTGTTTAGTTACAATTTCTACTTTAGTCAGCCATATTAATTTTGATTTTTGTTCAAGGAGGTTAGGTGAGTTAAAAGAAGAGAAAAAAGAATGTCCCAGGCAATTTATTTATTCTGTTTCTAACAGGCCTCAATTCAATCAAGAAGATAAAGGCCTTAAATTCCCTCAGACCAATCATAACACCAAATTGCATGTGCACCTACCCAGCCCATAACACAAACCCAATGGCTTAACCTATAAGGTTATAACCCAAATCAACATATAACCATATTATTACTTAGAATAAAAGAAAACAACAAATAGTGCCTTAGAGATTGTTTGCAACAACATATTTTAAAAATAATTTGTTATAACATCATTTTCAACCGCTCATTTCATTGGTTTGACAACCTTTTTAACTTTTATAAACTTTTTCTCTACTTCTCAACCGCAATTTCAAAAATCAGTTTTCAATTACCTTTGTCGAACACACACGTAATGTAAAGTCCAAATTCTAAACTAAATGTAACCTAAGCACTTTTTGACTATTGAATACAAGACTATTTTATCTTATTAACCAACTAATTCTTTCTTCTCTCTAATACTCTTCTTCCCATTTTCATTCTCGAAGATCATTATTCAAGCCGTGCTATATCATGAATATAATAATAAAAGGCAGGGAAAGAAGTTTGGGTGGAAATCGGTTTATCTTAGACAAACTGGCCTTCTTACTAACATAAAAATTGATTTTTACATTGGCTACAACTTCAAACACGTGTGACCATGTGCCAAGTAACTTATCAAAAATGTATCAAACAAAAAGATATCTCCTTGTAACAAACCTGGTCATCGGCATGATGAGCAACGAACAGTACTCCAATTTGATGTTGGAAGCAAATATGTTGGAAAATTTCATACCTACATAATTACAAGGAAAGGTAAGAAGAAATATTCAACACCACGAGCTGGATTGCAAAATCAATAGGCGGATTTGTTCACCTCTTATCACGAGCAGCCTCTTGCAAGTGACCAGGTTTGGGCCTACCATCCAGCCATTCACAACGCGTAACTTCACATTTGATTCCTAAACACAGCCTACATTACATCGACGGAAGCTTCATGTTCAAACTGTATCCTAAGACACCCAAAAGATATAAACAAGTATATGTACCCATATTAGCGATTCGTTGGGAAACAAGTTTTGCTTCCTCTGTGCTTTCTTTCCGCAATGCATGATCTACAACAATTGCCAAAAGGCCATCAATGAATGTGCTTCTTCCCTTCGTATTAGCAGTACTATGACTTTCACTTTTCCAGTTGGCAGCTAATACACACAGGGCCATGCTGTCAGGGCCACCAGAAACACCAATAGCTGAACAGAAAATCAGCTTTCTAGTGAATTACGATTATTTCCGTCTGGAAATAAGAGAACTTGATGCTTATATAGAAAAATACAAAATAAGGTGTAAAACATGCCTCGACATAATCACTGGAAGCCATGCTGAAAATGACAAGATTCAAACAGTAATATATATCTAGATCAATTCCTCAACTCTCGGGCATACTCAACTAAAATAGTGAAACCAGGCATAGTAAAAAATTCAAGTCAATGCTATCAGCACCATAGTGGAAAATTACTAAGCCAGATTCCAATAAACACATATAAGTTCAAATGTTACTCTTCATTTTAGTCCCATATAATATAAGTTCCTAAGAACAGAGAAAACTTTAATAATGTTTCAAAGGGTTAGGGGACCAGATTCCAATAAAAACATGGTAATAGAACCTAAAAGACCTAGTTCAGATGTTACTCTTCATTTTAGTCCCATATAAGTTCCTACGAACAAAGAAAACTTCAATAATGTTTCAAAGGGTCAGGGGAATCATAGTACATAAGTCCATAGCACAAAGTTATGCTAGATGCATCAACGAAGCATTTGCAAAAAGTCTGTATCTTTTTAAATGAGAACGGGCATATTCGCTTTAATTCAAGCATTTCAGAGTTATACTCCAATATCGACTTACATATAAATAATGATTAGATCCCTGCCTGACTAAGCTAAAACGCAGGCTTATTTTTAAGTATTATACCAACGAATGATGACCTATATACAGGCATGAGTTTAGTAGAGAGCACTTGAGCTTCTTTTGTGACAAATGGTGGAAATGGACTCAACAAACATATAGGAGTCGGTGAAAGAAAATATATATATATATATATATATATATACACACATATATATGTAGGAACAAAACAATAATAATGGACACCAAGAGCTGACTGCATTGTGTGATTCAACCCGTCAAACAATACTGGTTATGAATCTGTACCAATATGAGGACTTGGTAGCAAAACTTAGAATACCCAATTTAACATTTATTAATTCTTAGACACTAAAAGACAGTTCATTGATGCTAATGTACTTTAATTGAAAATTAAGAGGAAAGCCGATTTCTTCTACTTCCACTGCAGTAGCTTTGAAGATAAGTATACACTCTACTTCAATATTCGATTTTTCTTTAAATGTTTGCAAGGTAGCTGTCTAATTGTTTTATATTTTTGTGCGATGTTAATTGTCCTTTAAAGTGCATCAAATGCATCATTTGTTAGCACCTCAGAGCCACATAGTTCAGCAAAAATGGCATAATGAAATGCTTACATTAGGGCGAAATCATAATTACTCAGTGAAATTTATTCTCGAAGCCATTTGATGAAATGAATGTCTCTATAAAACCATGTCTATGTCTGTCCTTGTAACTACTAAAACCACTCTGCTTAGGATATGAAACGAAACAAACAAATGAATGAGATGAATCTCTCCCTTAGTGTTTATGGCCCACAACATGAAAACCAGAAGAAAAGAAAATCAAATTAATGTGAATGCCCAACAACCAAACTTAACTGCACTTTTCAGCAAAACACGCCAGTTAATGACAATTAGGCAGAGCCGATAGAATCAAACAGTAAATTGTTCATAAATTCATCAATTCAAAGGGTTCGTATAAAAATTTTAAACAAAAAATGTGCCGAGGTACGAAAATACAAAAAATGAAATAAAATACTAACCTATGCGGTGATGGGGTTTAACACCAGCCATTTCCATTCGTTTGCCAAAAGTCTCTGTATATTTGGAGAGGTCAATTGGGTTATCCTTTTGTTTGTTTTCACTGCAGCAACTGCAGAGAAGGCGAGTGGCAGAGAACCTTAAATGATGTGAAGAGTGTAGTGGTAATTGAACAAGAGATGGAAATGATGTTGTCGCCCAGGTTTTGGTGTGTCCGTGTAAAGACATGAGGAGGCCACGCGCCATGGGAGATGGTTGTGGCAGCGTACTGAAGATGCCGTTGCCACGGCCGCCCTGCTGCAGGCTGGATTTGTTCACCCTCGATATGGAGGTCTAGTAGTGTTAGCACCCCTTTAAAAATCCATTTTAATGCATTTATTTCAAATTTTAAATTTGATCAAATAAATCACATTTATATATCTTCACACTCATTAAATCTTTACAATCTAATTCCACTTATTCTCTCTCTTCCTAATCATAAAAATACATTAAAACTCATCCGCTAACACCCCTAATTGTCACCCTTCCGGAGACTATTGCACTGATCATCATCAAGAATAAAAACCAAAATTTGCAAATATTTTATCTCACTAAATGAGTATTATTTAAGGACAATGGTTATAATCACACGAATTATATAAGGTTGTTTTGGTAATTATAAAAAATAAATAAATGTAGTATACTGCTTGCTTGCGTGCCGCGTGTCCGATCATAGTTCCTATTATAATTGAGAGTAAGTAAATATAAAACCATTTTTTCATTATTTGATAGAATCTACGGGACAATTAGTGTTCGTAATTCTCTATTCACAATAAAATGGTAGCACAAGCATATGAGAGAATGTCTCATGAATGAAAATAAATAATTAAGATAATCCAATCACTACATATATATGTTTTATTAATTGCATTCTAGAACGCTCACATTCATAGGCTAAAACTTCGTCTCAGCTTCATATTTGACTTTTCCGCTTAGACACGTTAATACGTTATATTCGTTTGTGCTCAATTAGCTTTAAAAAGTTTGAAGTATAATCACCACAATTCATTGCGCGTTAAATTTTTCGATACCTTGCTTGAATGTTCCAATAACTCTCAACAACTTTTCCATACTCAAAATTTGATTAAGTTCTCACTGTTCACATTTAACAATACTATTTTAACAACTTTTTTAAAAAAAAATTTATACGTTGGTTAGGTTTGGGCATAGAACTTAACAATCTTTCGAGAAAACTGAGACAACGTAAGCTTCCTTGAATCTACTAACTCCAAACATGATTTCGTGCTTAAATTAACGAGCAGCAATGTAGCATCGTTAGCAAGAAAATCTACTAACTCCAAACACGATTTCGTACTTAAATTAACAAGCAGCAATGTAGCATCATTAGCAAGAAGCTACAATGATAATGTTTCTTGTCATTAGATAATGATATAATGTTTCTTGTCATTAGATAATGATAACTGTAACGCCCAATCTAAACCCCACGAAATTAGAGTTGCGGAACTAGACTCGACGCTACAATTACATTTCACAAAACAACACGGGTGGTGATTCACATTTTTCAAACTGTTTATCATTTACAAAACACAATCAAAACATTGCCCGTGTTCATTTCAAAAGCATAAGTACAGGATCTTCAGCATCTTTCTTCTTCCCCACCCACAATCTCTCACGCGTCAATCCCGAGAGGTTTCCCTGCCGTCACCCGAACTGCGTGTCTGCCCTGACGTACCTATAGTGAGAACATAAAAGAAAACCTGATGAGTCCCAAAGACTCAGTGGGCATATAGCTAGATGCAATGCATGTCACACTCATGTATTGGGCCCAGTTGCTTCTCAAGTGGATACACCGGCGCCAACATAACATAACATATATGGCCTAATTGTCTCAATCCTCATGTGGGCTTCGCCCGTGAGACGGCCAATAGTCTCAATCCTCTTGCGGGGCATTTTCCCGTGAGACTAGACATACTTTACATAGGTGTATCCCTTGGTAAGCAACGATACATTCACACTTTACGACCATGTTTGCCAACATAACAAGTACAAGAAGCTAACGTTTCCGATACCTCTACTTCCGGTAATGCTACACAAGTGATATCCACATATAAACATACATCAAACATCAACATCATATATCACCTCAAGCATCATATAAACCCTAGGCTCTAGGACATGAGTAAGAAGGGTGACACTTAAATCATGCTATATATAGCTACTCAAGTCATAACTATACATCTCAAGAGGTATACATGTACATCTAGAACTTTCTACCTACATAAAGAACTTTCTACCTCTACTTACCATGAGTATAATTAATACATCTAATACCCACCTTACTAGAGTGGAAAAGAACCAAGGAGGTGATCACTTCTTCACTTCAATCTTCACCAATCACCCAACTCAACAAGACCACAAGCTAGCCCTTGCTTACTCCAAAGTTGAAGACCTTAGATATGATAAAAATGGCTTTTTGGCGGTTTAGGGTCGAGCTCATGAAGAAAATACCCCAAAAATGGCTTCTGCTGACCTAAATACCATTCTGCCGACTTACCCGTTACGGCCGTAACTCTCTATCTTATGGCCATAAAATACCTTTATACTGGTAGTAACCCGGTTCTGTAATTTCACATTACAGTTCTTGTTTCTATTTACGGTAGTATCATATAAACTACGGTAGTAACCAAATAAATACGGCCGTAGTCGCACCACATACGACCGTAATTCACTCTCTGTAAATATGGCGCATTTTCCACTTTGGCCCTTACGGCCGTAAAATCCACCTTCTTACGGCCGCAACTCCTTAGATACGGCCGTATCACGACTTCATACGGCCGTAATTTACTCTCTGCATCTTGAAGCACCTTGCACTGTGCAGACTTACGGCCGTAACATACAACCCTTACGGCCGTAACGACCCCATTACGGCCGTAAAGCCAGACATTACGGCCGTAATTTCCCATTTTTCTGCATTTTTGCACCCGACGTACCCTTAACGACTCGAAACCATACATACCCTCATATACACTTGGAAACACATCCGATCACACACACAACAACATATGACAACACTGAACATGCAAGCCACACCCAAAATGACGTCATCAACATCACATATTACGGAAAACGAACGGGGCGTCACAATCGTCCCCCCTTAAATAAATTTCGTCCTCGAAATTTACCTGTAAAGAGCTCGGGGTAGCTTTGCTTCATAGTTTCTTCTCGTTCCCACGTTTCCTCTTCCATAGTTGCGCTCTACCAGAGTACACGAACGAGAGGAATGTGCTTTTCACGTAACTGTTTGACACTTCGGCCGACAATTCGAACGGGTCTTTCCTCGTAAGACAAGTCGGGTTGCAAATCCAATGGAGGGTCTGGTGGGATATGATTTGGATCTGGCACATATTTCCGTAACATGGAGACATGAAATACATTGTGGATCCGATCCATGTGTGTCGGTAACTTCAACCGATAAGCAACCTCCCCAACTCGATCAAGGATTTCGTACGATCCAATATAACGTGGTGTAAGTTTGCCGCGTTTGCCGAACCGGAACAGCCTTTTTATTGGTGAGATGCGAACGAACACCTTCTCACCAATAGCAAATTCCAGTGGTCGACGTCGATTATCCGCACAACTCTTCTGTCGATCCTGAGCAACATTCATGCGTTGCTTAATCTTTTCCAGTGCGGTAAGCATCTCTTGTATCATCTCCGTTCGCAACACTTTCATCTCCCCCACGTCATCCCAATGTAGAGGAGACCTACACTTTCGTCCGTACAACGCTTCATATGGTGGCATGCCAATCGAGGAATGGTAACTATTGTTGTATGCAAACTCGATCAGAGGAAGATGACGATCCCAACTTTGGGGAAACTCCAAAACACAAGCACGTAGCATATCTTCAAGTGTTTGGATCGTCAAGCCCGCCCGCTTCATCGGTTTGCGGATGAAAAGCAGTACTAAACTGAAGTTTTGTCCCCAAAATTGACTGTAACTCCTTCCAGAAATGAGATAGGTACCGGGGGTCACGATCAGATGTAATTGTGACTGGTACGCCGTGTAGCCGAACAATTTCCTGCACATTTAACTGAGCCAATTGTTCCATACGGTACGTCATCTTCACAGGCAGGAAATGCGCTGATTTAGTAACCCGATCAACAATAACCCAAATACCGTCCGGTCCTTTACTTGTCCGCGGTAAACCACTTACAAAATCCATTGTTACTTCATCCCACTTCCATTCCGGTATCGGGAGTGGTTGTAACGGTCCCGCCGGCCTTTGATGTTCAGCTTTCACTTGTTGGCACACTATACACCTCGCCACATATTCGGCTATATCCCGCTTCATGCCAGGCCACCAGTAAAGTGCCTTCACTGCTTTATACATCTTGGTCAAACCCGGATGAACAGTATAGGGGGTCATATGAGCTTCTTGACAGATTTCTTGCCGTAACTCCTTTGCTACTGGAACATAATAGCGGTCTTTATATTTGAGAAGCCCTTGTTGTATTTGAAAATCTGGATTTGGCTTCTCATTCAATCTCCTCTTCACCTTACAAGCCCAAGCATCGGTTCCTTGCTCTTCTTTGATACGCTCAATCAAAGTCGATTGAATGGACATAACTGCCAATCGGGCCTCGTCCGGCGCTAAAATCTCCAAATCGAAAGTTTCCATTTCCTCTTGCAACTCCTTTGACCTTTGCTTTGGCGCCTTTCGACTCAATGCATCTGCAACCACATTTGCCTTTCCCGGATGGTAGTGAATAGAACAATCATAGTCTTTCACCAGCTCTAACCAACGACATTGACGCATGTTAAGGTCTTTCTGTGAGAAGAAATACTTCAAACTCTTGTGATCTGTATAAATCTCGCATCGTACGTCATAAAGATAATGACGCCAGATCTTCAAGGCAAACACTATCGCCGCTAACTCCAAATCATCGTGGGATACTTTTGTTCATAGCTCTTCAGTTGGCGTGAAGCATAGGCGATCACTCTCTCATTCTGCATCAGGACACACCCAAGCCCTTGATGAGATGCGTCACTGAAGATGGTGAAGACCCCTGAGCTATCGGGAATGGCCAAGATAGGCGCTGTGGTGAGGCGAGTCTTCAATTCTTGGAAGCTCTTCTCACACTCCTCCGTCCACCTGAAAGGGACATTCTTCCGTGTCAAATGCGTCAATGGAGAAGCGAGTTTGGCGAAGTTCTCAACAAACCGACGATAGTACCCGGCCAATCCTACAAAACTCCGTACGTCGGTGGGTGTTGTTGGCTGTGGCCACCCCAATATTGCTTCTATCTTACTAGGATCAACAACAATACCTTCTTTCATGATAACATGTCCCAAGAACATCACATGTTCGACCCAAAACTCACACTTCGAGAATTTGGCATATAATTTCTCGTCTCGAAGGGTTTGCAAGGCAAGACGGAGGTGATTCTCATGTTCTTCCCGGGTCTTGGAGTAAATCAAAATATCATCGATGAATACAATTACGAACTGATCAAGATACGGCTTGAACACACGATTCATCAAATCCATAAAGGCCGCCGGCGCATTTGTAAGTCCAAAGGGCATAACCAGGAATTCAAAATGACCATATCGAGTACTAAAGGCCGACTTTGGAATATCCTCCTCTCTAATCCGCAACTGATGATATCCCGAACGTAAATCAATCTTCGAATAGATTGCTGAACCCTGAAGTTGATCCAAAAGCTCATCAATACGCGGTAGTGGATACTTGTTCTTCACCGTCACCTTATTCAACTCTCGATAGTCAATACACAACCGCATCGAGCCATCCTTCTTCTTAACAAATAAAACTGGCGCACCCCAAGGTGAAGTGCTTGGTTTTATAAACCCTTTTTGGATCAAATCATCCAACTGGACTCGAAGCTCTTTCAGTTCTGAAGGCGCCATACGATAAGGAGTCTTGGAGATAGGTAAGGTACCCGGTACAAGCTCAATCACAAACTCAATCTCCCGAGATGGAGGCAATCCGGGGAGATCTTTGGGAAACACATCTAGAAATTCCCGAACAATCGGAACTGAGGACGGCATCATCGGTTCTTCGGTCTTCATGTGATACAATGTGACTACATACGCTTGACATCCTTGACTAATTAACTTCCTTGCTTTCATTGCTGAAATAATGACCCTTCGTGAGCTCTCCAACCTTGGAAATACAATCGGTTCACTCGTGGGGAATTTCAACGCTCGCTTAGGGCAGTCCAATATCACCCCAAAACAGGTTAACCAATCCATGCCGAGAATTACATCAAAATCTCGAAGATCCAAGGCGATCAAATCAATAACGGTTTCGTAACCCTGAACATGGATAGTAACAGCCGGAAAATAGTGCAGGGCACATTGATTTTGTCCCGAGGGCACAATGACATCAATAGAAGACCACAAGGCCTCCGAACGCATACAATTCCGTTGAGCAGACGAAGTGGATATAAAAGAATGCGTAGCACCGGAATCAAACAAAGCATAAGCAGGTAAAGTCGAAATATAAACGATACCTGCAATAACATCAGCCCTCTCTGACCCCTCCGAATGTCCTAAAGCAAAGAGACGTCCGGCCGGTCGGGATGGAGGAAGTTGTGAAGCCACTTGATCTCAAGCATCTGGGCATTCCCGGCTCATGTGTCCCTCTTTACCACATCGATAGCATCGGTTAGTGCCGAAGTAACACTGCCCCCAATGCGTCTTCCCACAAGTTTGGCACGTTGGAGGAGGCGTCGTAAAATTCGAGCCTTTCTTTGCCGGTGGACGAGATGAAGGGGTATTATTGGCCGGTCTCTTGTTGTTTCTCCCTCGTCCACGATAATTCGTGCCTCGGCCGCGATTACTAGCCGAGGAGCTTTGTGAGGAATACGACTGCCCTTGAGTCGATTGCATGGCCTGACTTGAGTGACTCACAACTGAACGGGCTTGCACTATCCTAGCCTCTGCCCGTTCCGCCACATATGCGCGCTCGACAATATCCCCATAACTTGCCGTGGCAACACTTGCCAGTTGAACATCTCGAGCCAATTCGGGCTTCAACCCTGAGATGAACCGTGCAATCTTCCTCGCCGGAACATCTACCATATGTGTGGCAAACCGAGCATACTCATCAAATTTCTTACTGTACTCATTCACTGACATGTTACCTGCCAGAATCGAATAAACTCATCAAGCTTCTCATTCTTAGCGTACGAGAAATACTTATTTCAAATCGTGTACAAAAGTCCATCCAAGCGCAACGGGGATCAAGCTTTCTCCTTGTTCTGACCGACGTCCCACCAAAGTTGTACCTGATCCTCAAGAACATAAACGTAGTACGCTTCACTTGCTCGGACTGGGAATATGAGCATACTCAAACATACGCTCCATTGTTTGAATCCAATTTTCCCCATCAACTGGATCCTTGGCATCCTCAAAGATTGGAGGGTTCAAACGCCGAAAGCGATCCGTGGCTAACTCCTTATCCCTATCCTCTTTTGCGCCACCAACCCCCGATCCACTAACTGCATTACTTGCATTTGCATTACTTCCACTTCCACTATTCTGATTCGTCACCATCTGCCGTGCATCATCCGAGATCATTGTTCCACTAACCGAAGTCAACTGCTCAATAACGGCACTGATCATTATCCGCCATCTAAAGATACAATAACATCCATAACTCATAGACTAATCCTCATCACAAAAGTGCTCATACACTTCACATGAAAACACACACAATCAATAGATATATCAAAGCACATAAACAAGCCGACTCACAGCTCGGGGTAGCGGAGAAATCCTCACGTGGTTAGGGAAGAGGGGAAAGCATGCTACTCTGATACCATCGTGTAACGCCCAATCTAAACCCCACGAAATTAGAGTTGCGGAACTAGACTCGACGCTACAATTATATTTCACAAAACAACACGGGTGGTGATTCACATTTTTCAAACTGTTTATCATTTACAAAACACAATCAAAACATTGCCCGTGTTCATTTCAAAAGCATAAGTACAGGATCTTCAGCATCTTTCTTCTTCCCCACCCACAATCTCTCACGCGTCAATCCCGAGAGGTTTCCTGCCATCACCGAGCTGGCTCATACGCTGACGTACCTATAGTGAGAACATAAAAGAAAACCTGATGAGTCTCAAAGACTCAGTGGGCATATAGCTAGATGCAATGCATGTCACACTCATGTATTGGGCCCAATTGCTTCTCAAGTGGATACACCGGCATCAACATAACATAACATATATGGCCTAATTGTCTCAATCCTCATGCGGGCTTCGCCCGTGAGACGGCCAATAGTCTCAATCCTCTTGCGGGGCCTTTTCCCGTGAGACTAGACATAACTTTACATAGGTGTATCCCTTGGTAAGCAACGATACATTCACACTTTACGACCATGTTTGCCAACATAACAAGTACAAGAAGCTAACCTTTCCGATACCTCTACTTCCGGTAATGCTACACAGGTGATATCCACATATAAACATACATCAAACATCAACATCATATATCACCTCAAGCATCATATAAACCCTAGGCTCTAGGACATGAGTAAGAAGGGTGACACTTAAATCATGCTATATATAGCTACTCAAGTCATAACTATACATCTCAAGAGGTATACATGTACATCTAGAACTTTCTACCTACATAGAGAACTTTCTACCTCTACTTACCATGAGTATAATTAATACATCTAATACCCACCTTACTAGAATGGAAAAGAACCAAGGAGGTGATCACTTCTTCACTTCAATCTTCACCAATCACCCAACTCAACAAGACCACAAGCTAGCCCTTGCTTACTCCCAAGTTGAAGACGTTAGATATGATAAAAATGGCTTTTTGGCGGTTTAGGGTCGAGCTCATGAAGAAAATACCCCAAAAATGGCTTCTGCTGACCTAAATACCATTCTCGCCGACTTAAGAATCTGGCCAGTAACTCTCTATCTTACGGCCGTAACATACCTTTATACGGCCGTAACCCAGTCTCTGTAATTTCACATTCTGGTTCTGTTTCTATTTACGGCCGTATAATATCGCTTACGGCCGTAACCAAATAAATACGGCCGTACTCGCACCACATACGACCGTAATTCACTCTCTGTAAATATGGCGCATTTTCCACTTTGGCCCTTACGGCCGTAAAATCCACCTTCTTACGGCCGTCACTCCTTAGATACGGCCGTATCACGACTTCATACGGCCGTAATTTACTCTCTGCATCTTGAAGCACCTTGCACCTTTGTGCGGACTTCAGTAATGATCGACCCTTACGGTCGAACGACCCCATTACTAGTAAAGCCAGACATTACGGCCGTAATTTCCCATTTTTCTGCATTTTTGCACCCGACGTACCCTTAACGACTCGAAACCATACATACCCTCATATACACTTGGAAACACATCCGAACACACACACAACAACATATGACAACACTGAACATGCAAGCCACACCCAAAATGACGTCATCAACATCACATATTCGTACCGGAAAACGACCGGGCGTCACAATAACTCCCACATTTCACATGGAATCGATAAATTTGAATGAGTTTGGATTTGAAATTTGGAGAGAAAACATCTCAAACGAGCAGCAAAGTAGCATCATTAGCAAGAAACTATATTGAAAATTTTTCTTGTCATTAGATAATGACAATTCCCACATTTCAAATGGAATCAAGAAGCTATAATGAGTTTGGATTTGGACTTTGGAGAGAGAACATCTCAAACGAGTTAGTTCGTTAATTGGTTCTACAGACCTTAGGTAGATTCAATTTAAAATATACATATCTAAAAATTTTGTTCAAAAATTTAAGAAAAATGAAGGCAATACGATTTAAGTGTACAATGTAAGTCCCATTAGCAAAGGAAGAAATAAACCTTAATTACAAAGGATTTCGTGCTTAAATTTTCCCACATTTTGAATGGAATCGAGAAATTATAATGAGTTTGGATTTGGATTTTGGAGAAAAAGCATCCCAAACAAGTTAGTTCACTAACTGGTTCTAAGGACCTCAGTTAGGTTCAATTTAAAATATAGAGATCTAAACTTTTGGTTGAAAATTTAAGAAAAATGAAGGCAATAGGATCTAATTGTACAATATATGTTCCCTTAACAAATAAAGAAATAAACCTTAATCTCCCCTTTAAACAACCTTGTTAATGTGTTTTCCTGAATATAAATAAGTAGCTTCTTGCTATCCATAATCATACTCAAGAAAACATAATAATAATCAAAATGCTTCTCACCCTCTCCCTTGGAAATTTGGCCCAGTAAGTTTTAGTTTTAGTTTTAGTTCACAAACCATAAATAGCCTACACCATCAACATTATCTCTTTATTTTTCTCCCTTTTCATGTTTCTTAAATTAGCTCAAGCATCTAAACGGATAGCTACCAAATATATTGAACTAAAAATCATAGGGATTTCAAACAAAACCTTCATAAATCAAAATGAAGGCAATGGGAAATGTAAGTGTACAATCTAGTACCATTGGCAATTGAAATCGAAATTGGAATACATGACTCAATGGGGTGCGCATAAACTTCCAGAAAATTGAAGAAAGCACATAAAATTAAAAAAATATTTCCCAAATTGAAGAAACAAGTTTCAGAAAATTGAAGAAAGTGCATAAAATTTCCAAAAAAAATTATCTAGATTGAAGAAACATGTTACCAATTCTCATACGTGCAAAAATTCCCAGATTGAAGAAACACGTTACCAATTCTCGTGTAATGTATGAAATTGCGAAGGGAGCTTAGATTTATTATGGGCTCCGCATAAGATTCCCAGATTGAATTCTCATGCATGTATAAAATTGTAGAAGGGAGCTTTCATCTCGTCGTGTACTATGAAAATACAGTAAGATATGCAGCCCGCGGATGAGGAGAAAAGTGGGAGATGCTAGTAGGGATTGAAGGGAGAAGTACTGGATGTTGAAGATGGAATGACTGACTGTTAGATGCATACGATCTTTTTCTGGCCCGTGGGAAGAAAGACATCCTATAACCAGTGATAGACTAGTGTACCGGTGGTTCCGATCGAAGGGTTGGTGGAGATTTTAAAGAGTAATTTCAAGAGAATGGAGAAGAAAAGGAGAAGAATAGGCAGAGGTGAAGATGGAATGATTGACAATCAGGGTGATATGTTCCTTTTTTGGGCCACTAGGGGAAAACCTCCATTCGATCAAGATAAAAAAATTAAAGAAATGAAAATACTTCTTAATGGTTACTTATCAAACTTCAAGATCTTATCTACCAAATTTTGATATGTAACCAACTGTTCACTGAACTTTGATGGGCGTTTTTCATGGATATATGTTTATAATAGATAACCGAAAATCCTGATGTGGGTAACGGTTACATTAGAGATTCACACACATTTGGACATGAAGGTACAACTCAATAGCCACATCTGAGAAAAGTATGTAAACATATTTTTAATCCATAAATATATGCCCTAGTTAATCCAATCGTCTCCCAACCTAGAGAAATTCAAATCTCTTTCCCTCCATGTTATCTCCATGAATCCTAGTTGCCCTTATCCCACGACATCAATGTAATTATTAATTACTATACTTTTATATGTATTGGTCTCATGCTCAATCCACTGTCCACTATGTAGGAGGCATTTTGCTCAAGTTGGAAATAATGTTGTGAGGGAGAATCGAATATGTGATGAAGAAACTCTCAAGAATTAGTAACTTAAGTGCATAATCTTTGTCTTTTTCCTTTTTGGGCATCTTCCATTTAATAATTATCAATTTTTCCGTTCATTTTTTTCCACCTTGAAGAGTCTATGCAATGAAATTGAAGAATCTCTGCAATGACATTTATCTCTGAGCCATGAAATTGAAGAATCTGTGCAAGTTATTATTTGTTTTATCTAATTGATAAGAGATGTGAATCCCATTTTAGAATGTAATTTATAATTGACTTTAAACTGTTTCTTAATTTTTTTGTTAGTCTATTTGTGTGGTGAATTTTCTCATCTTCAATCATATGTGTAAATGAAAAGTAGCACCATGGAAGCACCAGAGAGAGTTACATTTGATGATGGGCACACTAATGGTCTTGAGTGTAATTTGTTGAAGAATAAAAATGAGAGAGTTGAAAGGGAGAACGGGAAAACAAAATCAACCTCTCCAATTGTGCTCGTTGTGACGAAAATAGCATACAAAAGGATTAAGAAGTTTGCAAATATGATGATCATTTCAAAGCGAACATTAATGTAATGTAATTCTTGCTTTACTAAAATCAAGAACCTCTTATTGTTAATACAATGTAGTAAAGCTACTACAATCAAAATACGAATGAGTGTATGGCTAACTAAAGCAAGTAGCACAAGATAATTGTAACACCTGCAATCCCATATCGCTTGGCCATAAGAGGACAGCCCAGTTTATAAGTTAAGAAACACTTCCAACTAGGCATGACACCTTTTAAAGCAAGTCCAAGAACAAAATCGTACCAGGCTAGGCCCAAACCGGCAATATCATGCCAAAGTGGATCGGATTGCTAGTGGACCGTACTCAAATAAACATGGCCCTCCCCGGGGCACAGCAGACTAGATCGGGTGGGCCATGACGGGAGCTGCGTCATTACAGATGGTATCAGAGTCAGGTTCCGACTGGAAGTCTAGCCAATGATGACGTTGGGCCCCTTTAGGAGGGGTGACTGTAATACCCACAGTCCCTCATCGCTTGGGTATAAGAGGACAATCCAGTTTATAAGTTAAGAGACCCTTCCAACTAGACATGAGACCTTCTAGGAGCAAACCTAAGAACAAAACCGTATAGGTTCGGCCCAAAGCGGACAATATCATGCCAAAGTGGATTGAGTCGCTAATGAACCGTACCCAAATCCGCATGGTCCTCAACAGGGCACAACAGGCTAGATCGGGTTACAATAATTCAATTTTACCAATTGTCATGACAATGTAATGTCATTAATAACAATACAGTGGTAATATAGAAAATATGAACAAGGTCCGGCATAGAAAATATTGTTGAATTAGAACATCCCTATTTATCTTATCATAGAAAGGAAATCCAAAACATCTAATAGCATTAAAGTTTACAGCTAAGTCATGACAAAACCAGTTACAAAAAATAGAAATTCATGGTCTGTTTACAACCAAACAAAGACAAAAGCAGTTCACAGCCCATCACCAATCCTTTACCTTATTTACTTCTTGCCTTCTATTTGTTACACATTATCAACCGCGCTCTCTACCTAGAAGCTATGCTCATGCTTCTCCAATGCATTTGTAAAATGAATTGTCATTTGCCTCGATCCAACTAGGTTTCTATGAGATGCACTCACTAGCCCCAAACCAAGTATAGGCATGAAATCCACTGTGAAGCTTCCACCAATGGATCTAGCGGCGCCAATGGTAATGCCAAACTAGTAGCTCATTGCGGAGTGAATTTGCCTTGTTCATCAACACAAGAAAATAAAATATCTGCAATGCTCCAATTTATAACAACCTGACACGTTACTAACATTCAGGACTTTGAAAAAGGGATAATTTCCATTGAGTTAATGAGGAGGTAAATTTGGGGTAAACAAGAAAACTCCAACCGTCATCTAACTGCACAACTCTAGCCGTCAGAGAAAAAAATTATTCGAGTACGTAAATGAACACGGAGTGTAATGAAATATCACCAAAAGATCACTAACCCATATATTTAACCCATACTAAAATTGTAGATCTTGGCGATACTGTAAAGGTTGTCAAATTGATTCACAAAAATAGGATTTTAGTCGTTCCCCTGTAGCGCTAGACACCATTTATGAAATTAGGCATAAGTTGTACTAGAGAAGTCCGATTAATGCAAAATACAATTTTGGTGTCACATATTTAAAGATCAATAAATTGAACCTAAAATCATCTCAAGGCTCATTCTATAAAATTCACAACAAGCTTCTATAATTATTGACAGATTCTGACTTTCTAAAAAATAATGTATGACAGATCATTAAAATTCCATAATGGAGATAAACAGTTCGAATGAATCAAATAAAATAAAAGAAAGCATTAGCAAGTCAGCTGAAGCTCAAAACGTCAAATTAACATGTGGAGCACCAGAGCATTTGGCAGCTAATTTACAATCTAGCGACAAGCATTGCCTACATGCTCCCTTACTTGCTTGATCCAATCAATGCAATGTGAATTAGTTCAACTAATTTACTAAACTATTGATAAGTAGCTACATCTCATTGAACAACCCTTACATGGTTCATTTGGTCCATCATGATATCTCTTGTTGTCGCTCTACAAATGATATTTACCACATGCTATTTGCATTATTTCAGCTCGCTTCAGTTTGTTTGTGCCACTTTTATGTTTGACAACTACCTATTCAGCTTGAAGTTTCCTCTTTTTATACATCCTCTCTCTTTTCTTCACTTTCCAACCTATAAGCCAAGCGAGTTGCTTATCAATAGGAGGCAACAACCTTTTCTCATTAAGTGGCATGACAAGGTTCTCGTACCATATAAGATAGGTGCTAGTCTGTAGCAGTAGTCTTTTTAATGCTAAGGGTGGTTGTGCTTCTCAAGGATAGTAGCAGATGCCTGCCACACAGGGGTGCCAGTTAAATCCTAATGACTACATAAGCAAGTCTGCACTGAAAGGTCCACAACTATTGGGGTTTTAAATGAATAAAAACACTTTTAAACAAATAAAAACACAAAAATGCATAAATTAAAGAACATGAGAATTGTTTTGGCTCTCGGTCCCGCAGTTCAGATTTCTCCTACTTGCATTGAGCTCCACACTAATCGTGGTAGTTGCTCAAGGATTCCACTATAAAGAACCAATAGCAAAGGTATTACAAGATTGCAAGTCCACTTTCTTCCATCAACACTATATAACTCACGTTCCTCGAATGCACACAGATCTTAAAGAAGATGTAAAACGGCTCTATTATACTGTAGATAACTCTATGTAAAATAAACCAATACACTAGCCTTATATACGTACAAAACGCAATAACCAGTGGTCCAGATCTTCACTTAGAATGGATGATTTGGATTAATATTTCTTCTCCAAGCAAATCTTCTCGGGTCAAGCTTCATGTAAATAGTCAACACGGCCTAAACTCTAACCTAATGACTAAGGCAGCACACTCTGGCCCAACAATCTCCACCTTGCTACCTTGGTCTCTTTCACCAATGAAATTCAGAAACCCTTAGAACCGCACTCTTGTATCATTACTCTTGTACCTGCAAAGACCACAAGTCAGTAAATGTTCTAAACTCAAAAACAATAACTAACTCAAAAATTTTAGATAGAATTTAAAAGCAGAATTTAAAATGTAAATGGTCCGATCCAAGAGGCCATTTACAAAACCCATCCCTCATCATATCCACCATCAATTGCATAGGGCGCAGTTCCATTATACTTGTCCAAGAGATCCCTCTTCTTCTTTGGACAGTCTCTAATGAAATGCCTTCTGTCTCCACAACCATAGGACTTATATTCTTTCTTTTCATGATTCTCCTTTCCTTTCCACTTCCTCTTCTTCTTACCATTTTTGTTCTCGTATTGATTTCTACCCTTATCACCTTTAGATTATTGCCAAGCTCTACCTTGAGCCTCAGTATACATGACTTCGTCACTCCCATGGCTAGAAGTCATTCCAAATACTTCAATTCCAACTCCTTGTTTCTAAGGGCATTATTGATAACCTCAACTGAAATCTCATCCCTCTTATACTCAAGGGCATTTTTGAGATCCATATACTTATCAGGAATGGCATTTAAGAGAATAATAGCATTTTGATCACTAGAAATCTTCTCACCACAATGAGTTGATAGTTTATTAAACTTGTGAAGATTTTCATCTAAATCACATGCTGGGTCCATTTTGAAAGAAAAAATTGTTTAAGTAAGAAGCACTTATTTGGCACAGTTTTAGACAAATAATGAGATTCTAATGCCTTATACAATTGTGCAGATGACTTAGTATCTCCTAGTGTGAATAACATCATCAGACAAATGCAAAAATATTTTGCTCCATGCAACTTCCTCGTTCTCTATCTTCTGGTTCTATTGTGCCTTCTAACAATGAATTATCTAAAGGCCCTATGACACTTGCGTTGCATAAGTAGTGCTTTCAGCTTTTGTGACCATATTTTAAAATCACCATAAAAAATACCTAACTCAGTTTTTATGGCAGACATTTTGATTTTAAAACACCAACACTAGTTAAAAAATCCCTTTTGAAGAAAAAACACTGTTTTAAAGACTCTTTTCAAAAAATAGTTAGAGGCACTCCCTCTAAACTCAAACAAAGTTCAATAAATAGTTTGAAAACCTTTTGAAACTCAATCCCAAGGTAGGTCACAAATGAAAGAACTACACCTCAATAAATCACAAAACAAATGCCACAAGTTTCTACTGGTCAATGCAATCTAAACCGATGAACACAATCACACAAGCTAGACTCCACCTAAACGTAGCAACCCGACTACTTTACTGAAAATGCAACAAAACTCTACCTCAAAATTCATAGTACTAATGGGATACCAACTCAAGCAAACACAAAAACTCAATTAACTAGTTAATAACTCAATCAACTGATAATAATAGAATCACTAATCACATAGCAGCCTACAATCAAATAACAACCCCCTGGCAGAAGACAACACTATCAAGAACTACCAAAACAATAAAGCTCAACGAATTACACTGGTCAAAGCACTGCAGGAAAAAGCCTAGGGGCTCAACTACTGTTGTATCCCTTGTCCACCCAAATTCCAAGACCTTGAGAGAGATTTGGACAAACGAAGACAAGGACAGCAACAATACCTTAACAACTTCAACCAACACAAGCAAGAAAGTGGAAAGATCTTACCACTAGAATTTAATTCCAGGTGAGGTGGAGAATCAGTATCAATAACTCCCTCAAATGGCAATGACACACGAAAAAGAATTCCACCAGCCACTCAAGGCCACTAAAAATCCACGGCTGTTAATGAACTTTAGCCGAAAAGTAACACTAGTACACAATTGGCTTTAGAGAACGCCCATTAGGTGGCATTTTTAATGAAAACGCCACCATTAGTGCTTGTACTGAAGAAAAAGTGGCGGTTGTGTTGAAATCCGCCACCCTATGGTGTGGATATGGTGGCGGTTAAACCAACAAATTAAAATAAATAAAACACTTAGGTAGCAGGTTGTACACACAACCGCCACCCTAAATCAAAAAATTTAAAAAAAAAAATTTAGGTTTAGGGTGGCGGTTGTACACACAACCGCCACCCAAAACCAACAAATTAAAAAGAAAAAACACTTAGGGTGGCGGTTGTACACACAACCGCCACCCTAAGTCAAAAGGATTTAAAAAATAAATAAACAAATAAAACACTTAGGGTGGCGGTTGTACACACAACCACCACCCTAAGTCAAAGAATTTTTTAAAAAAAATTATTTTAAACTTTGGGTGGCGGTTCCGCACTAAACCGCCACCCGTTTTTTTTTTATTATTATTAAAAATACTTTTGGGTGGCGGTTTTTTGCTACAACCTCCACCCTTTCTCTTTAAATATTTCACCAACTCACCAGATAGCTATATTCCCGCTTCTTTCCTTCTTCTTTCGAAAATTTTTCGCAATTTCTTGCAATATTCACGACTTCAAATTTGATTTAAGTTTAATTTCTTCACAAATTGATGACATATTTTAAGCAAGATAAGCTTCTTCTATCTTTTGGTCCCAATTTCGTGTATTTTCGTGTAATAGTTAATATAATTTTTTTTCGAGTTTTTGCGCATGTAAACTTTAAATGGTCATAACTTTTGTATACGTTGTCCGTTTTCAGCCCACTACACCATTCCGGAATCGTCGCGACGAGATCTACGACACTCACTGCTACTGTTGTGACCCCATGTTTCAGGTCGATCTGAGGTCGTCTAATGCCTCAAAACGCAATTTTTAGTTTTTCATCTTATAATTTCATGTTTTTGTTCTTAGATTGTTCATTTTGTTGTAATTAGAGGCCATTGATTTTTAATTAGAGGCCACCTTAAGTGTTTTTTTTTTAAAAAAAGGACTTAGGGTGGCGGTTGTTAAAAACAACCGCCACCCTAAGTCTTTTTTTGGTGGTGTTTTCTCAACCGCCACCCTTTCGACGACTTTGGGTGTCGCTATTTTGGGTGGCGATAAAAAAACCGCCACCCTAAACCTAAAGCAACCGCCACCTAAGCTCCTTTTTATACTAGTGTAAAAGAACTACCACTGAACACCCCAACACCACTCGTGGTCACTCAAACCAGTCAATTCGCCATCGGAAGTTAACATAGCCACCGGATAATGAACCGCTATCGGAGAAACTAAGAAGCGCGGCCCTCGTTTTCAATCGCGGCCACTAAACTCTGGCCAATCACTGTCGAAGACCCTAGATCCACATTCGAAGCCGAAAACCACAAAATACCACTAAAAACTCAAGAATCAAATCCGAAATCTCAAATCTGCATTGAAAAATTAAAGTCACCACCAAAAACTTCGAGACACCAGTGGTCGTTCAATCACCGCCCAGATCGCCGAGGTCAAAAGACTCCACGCGGTGTCAAAATCTATCGCCGAGAACTTGGGATGTGGACTTGTCAAAGAATTTTCAGAAAAGTTTTGAAGGCTAAGAACCAATGAGAACCTTTTTCTTGTTTCTCAAAGAAGGATTTACACGAGAATACTCGATCCGTGATGGAAACGTTTTTAATAAAAGGAAGAAAAAGGTTTTTGAATATTGAAAAGATTTTTGACTCTTATTTAAAAACATGGAAAAGCTCTTTATTTTTTTAACAAAAATCAAATCTTTCGGCATGATACCATTGTTGAGTTTGTAAACGAATAAAAACACTTTTAAACGAATAAAAACACCAAAATTTAGAAATTAAAGAATACGAGAATTGTTTTGGCCCTCAGCACCACAGTTCAGATTTCTCATGCTCTGTCTTGAGCTCTCCACTGATTGTGGTAGTTGCTCAAGGATTCCACTATAAAGAATAGGTAGCAAAGGTATTACAAGATTGCAAGTCCACTCTCTTCTATCAATACTCTCTGTATAAGTCAAGTTCCTCAAATGTACACAGGTCTTGAAGAAAATGTAAAATGGCTCTATTACACTATCTATAACTTGCTATAACTCTATGTAAAATAAGCCAATACACTAGTCTTATATACTTACAAACCCTAATAACCAGATTGTCCAGATCTTCTCTCAAAATGGACTATCAGAATTAATACTTCTCCTCCAAGCAAGTCTTCTCGAGTCAAGCTTCGAAAGTAAACAGTCAACATTGCCTAAACTCTGGCCCAATGACTTCGGTAGCACACTTTGGCCCAACAACGACAAACTCACTATCCTTGCTCTTAACAAACAAGTGTATACTACTTGACCAATCTACCTCATTGCTCCTTGCGAAGTCCAAGTTTTTGAGAAGTTTCTTGTGAATCTTTGGGCGCAATGGAACTACAACTCTTCTCATCTTGTCTTTGCATGTTTGAATCGCTTCATAGTACTAGCGTGCATATCGATAAGTATGTTGACAACAGACTTCTCGCTATCCTCTAATATAATCTTGTTGAAGCATTAATACACATTGTTTACCAAAACTTCACTTTTCTCCTTGGTCAAGAAATGTGATTTGCTTCACTCTTTCGGATCTTTGGCTACTAACCAGTCATGTTTCGGCTTGATTTCTTGTAGCATCCTCTACATCTGGATTCTATAGTAGGTAACTGTAGTAGACTTAGCTGATTTCTCGCAAGATATCCTTCAAAGCCAAACTGCTAAAATCTTTCCTGAAGAAATTAGCGTACATATGATGGACACAAAATTTGTGCTAGGCCTCCTGAAGCGTGTCCCCTATTATATTCTCTAGTCAATTTTTCTGTCGGTCATGAAAGTCCACTCATTTGCAATTAGTGACTTTCTAAATGTGTCAAGAACCATCTCGAAGTAACCATAGTCTCTTTCTGCACTGTTACAAAAGCAACATGGTGTTTGCAATCACTTACATCCAATGCAATTGCGGCTAATATTTGGCCCCTTGAATGAGCCCTTTAGAAAATAGCCATCAAGTCCTACAAGCTGTGTACATCCGGTCAAATACCTTTTCCTACAAGCATCTAGACAAATATAAATTCCCTGAAACTTGGACTGCTGAATAACAATCCTATATGTGGAGCCAAGGTTAGTCCTTAACAGCTCCCCCACAAAACTCGAGAGCAACGCAAATTGATGATCACTACTACCCATATATCCTTGCCCATTTCCTAGCCCTCCACGTCGTCTATTCACCTATGTTTATTTTCAAACCACCTTTTTCATAATTAGCTTCATTTTCTAGTCCGAGACTACCCTAAAGGTCTTTACATACTTAGTAGTACAATGTCTATTTACTCCATAGCTTGTGCAATTGTGTTTAGGATTGTAAGTTTTTATCTATATGCAATTCATGATCTTATCCCAAGAAGTCCAAATCTTCCATGGATACCCTTCATTGCACATTGCTTGTGTTCTATTGTTGTCATTTGTTTTCAATCTAAGATTGCACCGATTTGCTACTCCATGATTCTGCTATCCTAAACTACGCAACATCCTTAAAAGTCTTCCCCACTTCAAATTGAGGAGTCCACATCTCTTTTTCTTCATTAAATGTTGGAAAAATACATATTCTCTTAATCACTAGATAAGGCACTCGTGTTCAATTCTTTTGAAGATGGGTTAAAAGATTTGTTAGAGTCAGAGACCTCAAGCCCTGCATTTGCTCATTCCTCATCAACAAGGCGATGTGTGTTTAAGTCCTACAAATATACGCCTGGAGTATAGCTGTCATATAGGAATTTACCATCACGTACTTCATATTCAAAATCTGAAATGTCGACATCTTCTTCCTCTAACTCATTTTTCTCATCCTCCTAGGCATCTATAGTTACAAAATAGCATTCTAATCATTTCCGAGTATGACATTTAAAAGTTGGAAAATTAGTCCCTTTGTAACTGCTAGTTAAAGAAAAAGTTTGATGAGCACTCAAAGTAATGAAAATTTAAAAAATATAATGGGCTTAGATGAATTACCAAGGAAAAGATAAGCCATTTACCATTCGCTTTACAAAATGAAAATATCTCTCAATTAGTTTCCAATGGAAGAAAATGAGTAACGAATAGTATGTAAAAACCTAGATTCTTACTTTAGATGTTCCAATGCTGTTTGTTTATTTTTTTGAACATCTATTGTTCACTTTTGTAGCAATTATCTCTTTACGCTTTTGTTTGGCCGGGGATTCATTTCGAAAATTGTCATCTTCTAAGAGCATCTCCAATGTTATGTCTCTTTCCAAAATTCAATTTTTAGAGAGATACACTCACATAAATTTTTAGTGGGTCCCGTAATTTTTTAATTTTAAATTTTTCTTAATCACTTTTCCCTCATTCTACTCATATTTTCTCCACTTTTCTTCTTCGTTTCCCGTGTGATGTCCAAATTCAAACATCCAACTTCACATTTTCCACTACTATTTTATTATTATTTTTGAATATCTTTCTACCTCTATCCTCTTTTACACTGTTCTCTCTTTTTTTATCTATACATCTTTCCATTCCTCTACAATTAAAATAATATTTTTCTCGCTATCTCTCTCTTAAACATATATCCCCATTAGACACCTCCCATTGGAGATGCCCTAAGATTCGTTGTACACTCCAATCCCATTCTTAGTTTATTGATTGATTATTTTGGTGTTCTCTAACATTTTAATTCATATCAGTTTTATAATTAATTTCATGGTAATAAGGATTTCTTATTCGTTTCGCCATGAGACAATTACATGAAACCACACGTACTTTCATGTTAAAACCACATGTGTGGTTTTGCTCAGGTACTCGAAGGGGTACCTAAACATTTCCTTTCACTTTAGCTCGGGTACTTGAAAATTTCCCTTCACTTTAACTCGAGCAAATGTATGTACAATTAATTGTTTATGAGGGAATTGGGTATACCACCAAGTATTTTTGTTACTTTTGATCAATATCTAATTTTCTTGGTTTTTTGAATATGGTAGATAATTATCTAATTTCGTTGCACTATATTTTCAAAAATATTATATTAACATATCGTAATTTTCTTTTATTTATTTATTTATTTTAGTTGTTGTTTCGTTTCGTACTTATCAGATGTCAGTAACCATTGCAACTTTGTACATAAATGTAAGGATTTTCTAATAGCGTAAAAGAAATTAAAAATTTATTAACTTTCTGGCTCAATTTCCTATAATCCACAAACAAGCACACATCGATATTCGATTTTCCAAAAAATTTCCAACACCAAATGTTAATTATTTTTATTTATTTCTTAAATTTTTTATTTTTGGTTTAAAGAATATAATTCTTTTTTATATTGAACTTTTTGGACTCAAAGGCCAATAGCTATATAAATCAAATTTGATATTAACTTCATATATATTTACTCAACTCAATCAATAATTTAACATGAGTTTGGGTGATTGACAAAAGAACAAATGAAATAAATTTATCTATCTAGAGTAGTATCTTCAACATTTTCATTTCCGTCATTCGTGATTATCATTGTTTCCAATTCGAGTTCATCATGTGGTGAGTTGTCAATTCTAAGTGCACTAACATCTTCTAAGGAATCAAATGCTAATACCACAAACATCCCACCTCTTAGTATCCTTGTAAATGTTGTGAACTCTTCCTTAACAGAAGAAAAAGGCTGTTATACACAAACACTAAATTCTCAACCCAGAAGACTGGTATACACAAACACTAAATTCTCGACCTGCTTTGAAGTTAGCTTATTCATTTTAAGAGAGTGCAAAAGGGAAAATGTACTCCAATTTCTCTAGCAAAATGATGACGAAGATGGTTTGTGCCATTAGTTTCAACATAAAATTTTGAAGATTAAGTGCACTAGCTCCATGAATGACCCACCAAGCGCCATGAATGACCTACCAAGTCTTTGGATCCAAGTGGCAACAGTTGTGGATAGAATCAATGTTACCAAAGTATTCCTCCATTGTTGTGTATTTTGAATACTCCACATTCACTCTAGTGCCCTTTTTCATTTGTCAAGTAATTTTTGAAATATTTCACCATTTCTCCAGAAATCTCAGGATCTCTATATGGCAATTGATGATTGGGATCCTCTCTAAGCTATTTCATACTATAGTACCTTAAAAAAAAAGAAAAAGAAATTATAGTAAATAACCATAAATGAGAAAGATTCTAAAAATGTAAACAAATAATAAATATATAAATTAGAATTACCTTGGATTTAAAGAATGAGACAAAGAATGAAGAGATGTATTATTTTTGTTCTTACGGGCCACAAGTATATTGTGAATGGCATCATAAAATGATGATTTGACCTTTCTTTTCATCTCTATAAATCACCACTTTTACTTTCTCTATTATTGAATCCCACATGTCATAGACCAAGGTAAGAAGAGGTTTATCCGTGCCAAAAAAATCTAATCATATCATATTATATATGAAAAGTGAAAGAAAGAATATAATCAATAGAGTCCCACCAAAGATCATCAAGTAATTTCGACTTCACAAAACTTGCCCTTTGCACATGATCTTCTAGATAGATTGACTACTTTTAATCATAACTGTAATCGGAGCAAATCATGTTTTAGCCATCGATAACAACTTCAATGTGACATATTCACTAAACGTTTCATTATAAAATGCTTAATGGCTATTATCGTTTCATGAAGACAGGTGATCGAACTATATTATTCATACGCAGCCTAGTTATCCTCGATATTCCTTGCCGCACAAATGTTTTTCACAACAAGATTAAGAATGTGTACTGCATATGGTGTCCAAAAAATGTGAGGATATTCTAATTCAATTATTTATTCCGTACCCTTACTATTTGAAGCATTATTGGTGATAACTTGAACAGTTTTTTCTGAACCAACTTCTTCTATGACCTCCTTTATCAAGTTACCAATAAAGCGTTTATCTTTTATCTCTTTGGAAGAACCAACAACCCTTAAAAACAATGGGCCAATTTTTAAAACCGCTACAAAATTAATAAGTAGCATTCTTTGTGGATCACTCACAATAGTAACTCCTTTCTCCGCCATGCTTTTAGTTGGTTGGGGTAGCATTTCTATGTTTCTTCTATCTTTTCATAGATGGTTATTTGTCAACTTATTATAACTGGGGGCTTGTGTCCCAATCATCGAGCATCTGCCGCTAGAGTTTAAGAAGAAATATAGTACGGATTTTTTGCAAGATTAAATGGCACTCCACTTGAATAATACATTATTGCAGTTTTTGAATCCAATTGATACCATGATTCCTGGTTAAGTGCATTTTCAATTGCATTGCCTCTTTTTCTTTTCTCTCAACTCATAATAATCTGTAGAAGTTATATTACCATTGAAATATTCTCCGATGGAAATGGTACTCTTTTCAGCTCCTTATTTTTGGTTCTCAACTTAGCCCCATCTTGTAGAAGTTATGTTACCATTGAAATATTCTCCGATGGAAATGGTACTCTTTTCAGCTCCTTATTTTTGGTTCTCAACTTAGCCCCATCTTCTAGTTTTGCATTTCATTCTGTCTCTGTGTTACACTAGTACATACCCCAATACCAAAATTAACCCTAGTATATGAACTATTCTTTCTTGCATTTCAAAAATTACATTGTGAAAGTATATTGTCACCACTTTCACTAGTCTATCAAGTTTTGTTTCATATTTTTAATGAGGTTTGGATATATCATCCATTTTAGAAGTATTACTCATACTTGAAAAAGATTAAAAAAAAATTAGAATAGTGTAGAAGAAGATCGATATTACATGGTCAAGTTTGAAGAAATGGCTATATAAACCTTTGGTGTGGGTTTTCTAAGTGAGAGCTATTTTATTTTGCCTTTGCCTTTGGCCTTTGGAAAGTAAGAATTGAGAAGAAAGGAGACATTGTCCACTTTTAATGAAAACTGGAGTCTTACAGAAGAAGATTCATCAATTTAAAAATTGAACGTAGTTGGACCTTTTTCTCTTGTTTGATTCACATTAAAATTTGATGGAGTTAAATATGTTTTTAAATGTGTGGTTGAGAATTAATGATGGAGTATTAAAAACCATAAAGTAATTATCGAATCGATATATGAGTGGTTGACAACAATGAGAGCGAAAAAAGTAAATTTAATTTAATAAAATTTAATGTGAAGATACCTAGTAAGTATCAAAATAACCCACTATCAGACTACCATTTATGTGTGCTAAGGTTTTTTCAGAGTACCTCCTCTTCAATTGCTGGAATTCCGATTGCACAATTGCTCTTTATCTGTCAATAGTGTGTCTTAAATATGGAAGTAAAGTATTCTTTCTAGAATTTCAAATAAGAGGGTTAGTTTTGGGGCTTCAATTTTAATTTATGATCTTCTTTTTAAGCTTTTTCCTTATCATTGTATGTCAGATATGGCCATCAACGTGTCTTCGTCATGTCTCCAAGCTAAATATTTGGATGAAAATCTAGATGTGTAACACGGCCTTCTTGCCAAGTGTCAAGAGTGTGTCTGTGTTTGACACATGTCGGAACCAAAATGCTGGCATTGAACACGTGTTAGCAAGTTTAGGAACAAGAATCAGAGCCGGAAGGAAGTCTCTCACTAGAGAACCTGACAGTTGCCGTTGAAGAAATAACAATTGATGTTCAAGAGAATACCGAGGTTTTTTCTTATTTTCGGGAATATTTTTAGTTTGGATTTTTAAATTTCACTTCTTTTTTGTCATCCCCCTTTCCAATTGCTTGGAATTTCTTGTGATATCACTACAAGAATTTTTATCTTTCGTTACAAACTTTCTGCAAACAAATTAAAATTTGTAACCAAAAACTATATTTCCCTACAAAGAAAACTATTTTGTAGACTTATGATTTTGGCTAGAAATTTTTTGCAAACAAATTAAAACTTGTAGCCAAAAAATATCTTTCCTCACAAAAAGTGAATTTCATAGGCATATAATTTTTCATACAAATTAAAATTTGTAACCAAAGATTACCTTTTCCCACAAACAAAATTATTTTATAGGCATATAATTTTCACTGCAAATTTTTCATAGAAAAATTAAAATTTGTAGCCAAAAAATATTTTTCCCCACAAAAAATAAATTTCGTAAGCATATAACTTTTCCTAGAAATTAAAATTTATAACCAAAGATTACCTTTCCCTACAAAAATTACGATTTTGTAGGAATACAATGTTTCCTACAAATTTTTCCTGTACAAATTATAATTTATAGCTAAATGATATCTTTTCCGGTAAAAAATAGATTTCATAGGTGTCTGATTTTTCTAACGAATTAAAATTTGTAGCAAAAGGTTGCCTTTTCCCAAAAAAAAAAAAAAAGACATTGCAAGCATATGATTTTTAGTATAAATTTTCCACAAATAAATTGCAATTTGTAGCCAAAAGGTATCTCAACCCCCCCTAAAGGTTTTGTAGGCATATGATTTTCTCTATAATTGTTCGGCATGCGTACACAAATGTTACATTTTCCAGAAAAAAGAATTGTAGCCACATGATTTTGTGTGCAAATTCTTTTGCAGACAAATTGAACTTTGTAGTTAACTAATTGTAAGATTTACACTCATAACATATATATTATATTAATGAGAATGAAAATAAGTAACAAGAAATTAAAATAGCCGAGTGGTTGAGATCTGAGTTTCTCAACCATGAGGTCTAAGGTTCAATTCCTACGCACTGCATATTCTTGAAGCTAATTAAGTAACTAGTAGGTTGGGTTGGGTTGAGTTAAGTTAAATAGAATTGGTTGGGTAAAAAATTAATTTTTATTTATTTTTGAAATATATAATTTGTGAGGAGAGACATTAGGAGACAAAGCATATATGTGGCCTCTACCCTTTCCCAACGAATTGCATTTGTCTCCAAAAGGCCTGTAGGGACAAAATTCACCTCACAATTTTAAAGTTTTGTTACCTCGAACATTTTCTTACAAACTCTATTTGTCTCCAAAAGATTTGTAGCGTCAGATATTAGCCCTCGAAATTTTCACAATTTGTGGCCTATTACCTTTCCTTTCGAGGTTTAGCCCACAAACCTGGCTACAAATGTTTTTTTGTCTCATCTGTCACTTCGCCACAAATAAAGATCTTTCACTACAAAAGTATTTTGTGGGGAAAGATAAAAAATCTTGTAGTGTATTCATGCAACTCTATGACTATTGGTTGCATTTCATGGGTATGATCAGTCCCCTCAACTATAAGTTAACTTACGGAATAGACATTTTATTTTTCATTCGTAATAATTATTTTCGGATACATTTTCTGTTTTACTATGTTTGATGGTTAGTTTCTTGATTAGTTTGTCTTCAATGTATTTGGTCTTTGTGCACAACATGGTTAAATAGTTTTTTCTTTTCTTTTTGTGTTAAATTACTACAATCGTGTGCATATTGAGTTTTTGAACATGTTAAGCCACATGGCAACATTTATTTAGTCATTGAAATTGATGTAACTTCTATTTCGTTGGTTGAGATATAGTTTTTAAGTTATACGATTAACAGTCGGTGGTGCCATGTCTTTTATTGGTAATCCTTGCTCACCTAAGTTTATCATTGGCGTATGTATACATGTTATATATATTGTACCCACAGTCAGTATGTCAATTTTTGTTTGAATTAAGACTTGATAACTTCATTTCTTGCTTCCAATTTTTTTTTATTCCTAATAGTGGCTTGCATGACCAAATTTATATTTTAGCGTCCACAATCACTAACATTTGCTTCCAATGTGTCTTAACTCCATTTATTATTACAAACTAGAATTCTATGGTAACATCTTTTGTCACTAGGCAACGTGTTTGCACACATAGTGGCTCATATTTGCTATCGATGTGCGTTAGCACAATAACTTAGTTTGATGCCTTACTCTTGGTAACAACTTTTGTGACCACCTTCCATGTTTGCACCATTGGTCTCCAATATTTGCTACCAATGTCTACTGCCGTTCTATAACTGTACCATACAGATCTTGAGCTCAGTTGAGTAATTCTTTTCATGCATTAATTTGCAGTCGTGAGCTTAATTACAAGCATCCCCAAGAACATTGGCATCTTGGGAAGGTGAATGGCAAGGCCGATTATAAAATCAGTTTGGATCTCATGCAGTGTCGTTTAGAAAACTAAGGGAAACATTTTATGGATACTCTATTTGGTCACCTATTTGATGCTTCATGTTACTGGTACAGCCATACAGGGGCCCCGCTGGTGGCCCCCTCATACACGTGGCAGTTGCCATACACGTGGCACGGCGCGACCATACAAGGGCCGACGGTGGCCCCTAGACACTTGGCGTCTTTACGAGCCAGGCCGCCCCATAAACCCTTGCCAAAGCGGGCAGTGTTCGACAAGGGCGCCCAGCCTTGGTAGTCAACGTTAACCACGTGCGCAGGTATGGCAGCCTGCAATTGACGTGACGTGAAACTACTCACAAAATCTTCAAAGTACACACCAACAGTACCTTGTCACATCTGGCCATCCTTGTGATGGGACCTAAGCCAACAGCTGATGAACACGTGGCTGGCCATCATTGCTATCCCACCTGCTACCCCCACATGAGGTAGTATAAATAGAAGGTGGGAAGAAGGAAGAAGGGATCGAAAATTCTTATAGGCCAATAACCCATCCTCCATTAATTCACTCACCAAGAACTCTTCAACTCTTCCGAGTGGATCTCCATTCCACCTCCATTCAGGCTTCATAGTTTCGCCCACCCCAAAACCTCGTTGATATAGTGTAGGAGACTGACGCGGTTGCCGGAAGTTGTGCCGCTGTTGTCGTTTTCTCGACTCAGACTGTAATGCCCCGCTCAAAGTCGACCCGACATAATGTATATGTGTATGATGTATTCATAAAGTGTTTGGGAATGTATGAGACATGTCGGGAGTCGAAACGGCCGTCGAAATAAGGAAAATGAGAAATTTCGCGGAACTGAAGTTACGGCCGTAAATGTAAGGATTACGGCCGTAAATGTCAGGTTACGGCCGTAAGGGTCGAATGTTACGGCCGTAAATGGTGAACAGTGGAAAATGTCCAAAAGTTTCAGAGAGTAAATTACGGTCGTATTATCTGGAGATACGGCCGTATGATTGGAGTTACGGCCGTAAGTAATGTAAGTTACGGCCGTAAGCCAAGAAGATGAAATGCAGGGGATTTACAGAGAGTTTATTACGGCCGTATGATGGTATGATACGGCCGTATTAATAAGGTTCTGACCGTAAGGTTATGGGGTTACTGGCCCTGTAAGTAAGAGGTTCTACTAGTAAATGTGGAAGTTACGGCCGTAATTTTAAGTCGGCAGAAGTGTTATTTTAGAAGATTCTGGCCATTTCTTGGACATTTCACACCCAAACTCGGTCCAAATGCTCCCAAAACACTTCCAAGACCCTCATGAACATATGTGATCATCTCCCACTCCATATATGAGCTATGTAATGTTTGTGTAATCTATGATTACAAGAAGAAGGAAGAAAGAGGAAGGAAGAGGAAGAAGAGGAGGAAGCTTTGGGGATGTCAATGCTTGATGTTCTTGCTAGTACATGGTGAGTAATGGATGTATCTTTGATATAGTATGCATTTATGAAGTATATGTATGTTTATGTATGCCGATGATGCTAATTATGATGAGTATCAAGCCTACAAGCATGCTAGGGTTCCTTTTGGTTGTGTTATGCCTATGTGATGATTAGGTGATGATAATGGAATGATGTGGACATGATTTTGTGACTTAGATGACCTTTATCTATGTACATGGAAGGAAACTAGTTATGTTAATGAACATGTAGTGAGACAAGAAAGTAGAGTTTATGTGTTTCATATGATGTCAATGCATGTTATATGATGTTCAAGAAATGGAATGCGTATGATATGACGAGTGTAGCGCCCCAAGAGTAAAAGAACCCTTGGGGGACGGCTTATGAATGTATGAATGCCATGTATGTATATGTATGATTATGTGATACGTAACGTCTTACGAAGTTCATGAGAAAGTACGCTATGTAATGCCTAAGAACGTTATGAGTACGATTATCAGGTAAAGCATGCATGATGTATGACACGAGCATGTATGTAGAATGTAGTTGCCTATCATGTGTTTACAATGCGCTTGATGATGATGTGGCGGCCTAACGGGTAAAAGAACCCTTAGGTGATGGCCCGGCGGCCTAACGGGTAAAAGAACCCCTTGGGTGACGGCCTATGGGCGGTCTAGGAGTAAAAGAACTCTTTAGACGACGGTCCCGGCGCCCCAAAGCGTAAAAGAACCTTTGGGGGACGGCCTATGATATGATGATGATAACGTATTCACATGATTCGCAACTAGGGCCCAAAGAAAGAAAGAAAAGAATGTCACGTGCATTTCACGCACTGCATTGCATTCATTATTCACTGGGTCATTATGACTCACTATGTGTTTACGTTTATGTTGTGTAGATGTTGTATGCGGGAGTTGGCGAAGGGTCCTACAGTATGTGATGTTGGTGTGTGAATGGGAAAAGGAATCAGACGATCCAAGAGCCACGCGAAGGGTTTTGAAATTTATGTACACGAGTAGCGCTCCCTCCATCCGCTGCCATGTGTTTGTGTACGTATGTTATATGTGTTACGGGGGCGGGGCGTTACACAGACGGTGGTCATCGACGGTCAACGCTCCAGGCGATTGGTCCTAGCGTGCAGGTGAACAAAGGAAGACGACAGAGGTGTGGAGTAACTGTGGGCCCCATTTCCAGAGGTCAACAGTTTGGCGCCGTATGTGGGAAACCACACTTAAACCACGAAGATACCGCGTAAGCAAAAGTCTCTGCTACCAGCCCCACGTCGGAGTATCTGACACCCATAGAGCTGCATTACGCAAGAAATCATCCATGGAAGACAGAAAGAGAAGGAGAGCCCGAGCCTCCAACAGCATGCTCCGGCAAATGAGGGAAATGGCTGCTAGCATTGCACAGATGACTGAAAACAACCGGGCCATCCAGGAAATGCTAACGACCCTCCAGAACCAGCAAAACCATGGGGAATATCAGCGTGACAAAGGAAGGAACCCATCCCCAACGTATCCCGAAGTCCCGGAGGACACCCTGGCGTAATCGACGCCGGCCCCACCAAACTTCCCACCGGCCAGTCCCCACGAACGAACCATCTCACGGCGTGTTTAGCCGACCAGGCCCCTTTCCTAGTGGGGCGCCTCGCCATCAGCAGACGGCCAACACCGCCCCTCCGGATCATGCATACGTACCGGGAGGGGCGGCCCCCGCACCTAACAGGGGTCCCCGCCAGTCCCAGCCAAGGGGGGCGAATCACGATGAACAGGGCGAGCCATCTGTACAGGAGATCCCAGCACGGCAGTACCACCGTCGGGCGGCCTCTCCTCATCATTCTCACAGTGGTGAGTCGCAGAGAGCGCCATCCCCGCAGTGTTCCTACGAGCGGGACGATGATGACGAAATATCTCCCCTCTCCGTCAGGCTACTAAGGGCCCCGATTATCCCTAACTTCACGATTCTGAAAGTGACGCTGTACGGCGGGCGTGGCGACCCCAACGTGCACGTAACCGACTATCGCACCGCCATGGACCTCAGGGGAGCCAACCCCGCGCTCAAGGCCCAAGCCTTTCACCTTGCCCTCACTGGGGCAGCCAAAACATGGTACTCACGTCTCCCCAGTGGAAGCATCAGCAGTTGGCCTGACTTAAAGAAGAGCTTCCTGAATTATTTCACCACGGCGAGGCCACCGTCCATGCCTGTGCAAGCTCTATATGACATTAGACAGAAGCCAGGTGAGACTCTGCAGAGCTATCTTAATAGATTCAACGAGGCAATGCTCACTTGCGACGTCATCACCGATCCGGAGGCGCTCGCCGCCCTAAAGGGCGGGGTGGATGTCAACACTCCGTTTTTCAGAGACATATGGAACAGAAAGCCCACCACATTCGACCAACTGACGGACATGTTCAAAGAAGAGATTGCGTCCGAGCAGGTTATGATAAACAGAAATCGGAACCTACCCCTCAACCCGGCGGAACCGCTGCTACATGTGAGCTCGAGGCGAGGCAACCGGCCCCAAGGGGACCAACGAAACAGTAGGCCTGGGAGCTCATCCGCTAGACCCCAGAATGTGACCTCGGCAGTCAGCAGAGGGCCGCCAGCCGGGCCTGTGCTGCCCCCGCCTTTAGCCCCGGTTTATTTCGACCAGGCTTATCAGGCTATGGCCAGTCTGGAAGCCGGACCAAGGTCCTCCTTCCCTGCTGACTCTCGGCCTTACTGCCGCCTATATGAGTCCCACACCCATAGCACAGAAGACTGCCACTACCTCGCCGAACTCGCCGAACAGCGGAATGATAGCAGGTAGGCGTGTGGGAGAAATGGCCGGCGTAAATCTGATCGGGCCCCCGGAAGGCAGAACGCTCCCACCCGGTCCGCCCATG
The DNA here is from genome assembly GCA_018223645.1 of Jasminum sambac. Lineage (NCBI taxonomy): Eukaryota > Viridiplantae > Streptophyta > Magnoliopsida > Lamiales > Oleaceae > Jasminum > Jasminum sambac. The sequence continues at coordinate 8,196,047 of CP073644.1, read as the reverse complement.
ACAGAAGGGTCGAGCCACGCAGGGCCGACAGGCAGAGGGAAAGGAAGGAACGCCTGCCACCGCGACAGGACCGGGAACGCCGAATAGACACACAGCCAACCATCGAGGAAGGCGGCGCAAGCAGGCACCCCGCCCCTGTGATTCGAGAAATCGCCACCATCATAGGCGGACCTTACGTCGGAGGACAAACAAGGAACGCCCAAAAGTCATATATCCGCGAATCAGAGAACAAGGCCGACTCCAGTTGGCTCATTCAAAACCCCCAAGGGAGGGACTCCCTTGAAGCCGAGGCCATCACATTCACGGATACCGACATGATCGGAATCCATTACCCTCATTGCGACGCCCTCGTCGTCCGCGCCGAGGTAGTACGGAACGGCCTTGCCCGCATGTTGGTAGACATCATCTTCGCCAGTACATATGAACAAATGGAGATAGCCACGCCTCTGGCCCCGTCGCCATATCCTCTTTATGGATTCACTGGCGATTGCATAATCCCCAAGGGAGCATCACCCTCTCCACCACCATGGGCAAGGCTCCAAGATCTAAAACTCTATTCATGGAATACCTAATCATAGATCGGCCATCGGCATACCATGGGGTATTGGGGCGACCCGCCCTGAAGGACCTCCACGCCGCGACCTCCATCCATCACCTGTGCTTGAAGTTCCCCACGGAGTATGGGGTGGCCACGGTCCGAGGGGACCAGCCAGAGGCGAGGAAGTGTTATTGCAATGCCCTACGAAAAGCTGAACGACGAGAAATGAACATGGCCGGGGATGTAGAGAAGCTGGAGCCGAAGGAGGAAATAATAGGAGGCGAGGACATCGAGATGGAAGAGGCCAACACCCCCGAAGACTTAGACGCTAGGGTCACAGAGGTAGACTCGCCCTCTGCCGGGGCGGTAGAACAGCTAGAGTCATTCCCGGCCGATCCCCTCGACCCTACCAAGATACTCCAGATCGGGTCAGACCTCCCCGCCCGGGACAAAGAAAGGCTGGTCAGTTTCCTAAGAAGCAACCTCGATGTGTTTGCATGGAAACACGAGGACATGGTCGGCATCGATCCCAGGATATGTTGTCACAAGCTCAACGTGGACCCATCACACCCAGGGCATCGCCAGAGGCGCCGAGCCCTTAATGTGGCCAAGTACGAGGCGCTGTGCGAGGAGGTAGGCAAACTCCTAAAAAATGGGTTCATTCGAGAATGCCGATACCCCAAGTGGGTTGCCAACCCAGTCCTGGTGAAAAAGCCTAACGGGAAAATGAGGACATGCATAGATTTCATCGACCTCAATCGAGCCTGCCCGAAGGATAGCTTCCCTCTCCCCTGGATTGACTAGCTGGTTGACGCCACTGCCGGCCACGAGCTGCTCAGCTTCATGGATGCCTACTCCCGATACAATGAAATACCCCTGCACCCAGAGGACGAGGAGCACACCGCTTGCACCACGGATCGAGGCCTCTATTGTTATAAGGTCATGCCCTTCGGGCTCAAGAACGCGGGGGCCACTTACCAGAGATTGGTTAACAGGATGTTCGCGAGGCAGTTAGGGCAAACGGTAGAGGTATAGAGGGCAAACGCTGCGGCAGTACCGGATGAGGCTGAACCCCCTAAAATGCGCCTTTGGAGTAGCCTTAGGAAAATTCTTAGGCTTCATGGTGAATCAGCGGGGCATAGAGGCCAACCCTGAAAAGATTCAAGCCCTGACCGGCCGCATAGCTGCTCTGACTCGGTTCGTCTCAAAATCTACCGACAAGTGCCTACCCTTCTTCAAAGTCCTTAAGGGGGGCAAGAGGTTCGAATGGACAACTGAATGCGATGAGGCCTTTCAAGCAGTGAAGGCATACTTGGCAAAGGCCCCCCTACTGTCTAAACCGAAGAAGGGCGAGACCTTACAAATCTACCTAGCGGTATCGGACGAGGCAGTAAGCTCCGCGCTCGTCAGGGAGGAAGCCGGAGCGCAGTTACCGGTGTATTATACGAGTAAAGTCCTCCTCGACGCCGAGACGCGATACCCAGAAATGGAGAAGCTCGCCCTGTCCCTCATCTCGGCCTCTAGACGCCTCCGGCTATATTTCCAGGCACACTCAATCGAGGTACTGACTGGCTTCCCGTTGAGAGAGATCCTTCAGAAAACCGAGGCCTCTGGAAGAATGTTGAAATGGGCAGTCGAGCTGAGCCAATTTGACATCAGGTTCAAATCAAGATCCGCGGTCAAGGGCCAAGCACTGGCTGATTTCGTGGCCGAATTCACGCACCCCCCGCCTCAACCAATGGAAACCGAGGTCGTCTAGGTTAACCCATGGCGCCTCCAGGTAGACGGATCCTCAAGCGAGGATGGGTCCGGGGCGGGCGTTATCTTGATAAGCCCGGAAGGCCACGTAATGAGTTGTGCAATCAGGTTCTCTTTCCCCGCCTCCAACAACATCGCCGAGTATGAAGCCCTCCTGGCCGGCTTACGTCTAGCCGAGGAGATGCAAGTCAAATGACTGACAGTCTACAGTGATTCGCAGTTGGTTGTTAATCAGGTAAACGGCCACTTCGCCGCTAGGGAAAAGACGATGTCCCTCTACCTTAAGGCGGTCACCAAACTCATCCCCCGATTCGAAAGCTTCGAACTATTCTAGGTCCCACGAGCGGAAAATGCCAACGCCGACGCCCTATCAAAGCTAGCTAGCAGCAAAGATTCGGAGTTGTTTCGGACCATCCCAGTAGAACGCCTAGCATGACCCTCGATTGAGAATACCAAGGAGGTTCTGACTGTGGCAGAGCAGACAGAGGGGGATGGGCCTATCTGGATGGCCCCATTCGTTGCCTATCTGAGAGACGGGACACTGTCTGCTGATGAGGACTCCTTGAAGTTCAAACGGCGGGCCGAGTACTTTGTGTTGTTGGACGGAATATTGTACAAACGCGGATATTCGATGCCCTTGCTGCTGTGCGTGTCTCCCTCCGAGGCCTCGTACATTATGCGGGAGATCTATGAGGGGATGTGTGGTAATCACTCTGGCGGCCTGTCCCTAGCCCAAAAGATACTGAGACAGGGATACTTCTGGCCAACCCTCAAGCAAGACACCACGGATTTTGTAAGGAAATGCCCAAATTGCCAGAGGCACGCCCCACTTTCACACCAACCCCACCATTCCCTCACCCCAGTGACAAGCCCTTGGCCATTCGCCAAATGGGGAGTTGACCTCATTGGACCCCTGCCCAAAGGGAGAGGCGGGGCGACGCATGCCATCGTTGCCATCGATTACTTCACCAGGTGGGTCGAGGCGGAGCCGCTATCATCCATAACGGAAGCCAAGACCTCTCAGTTCCTGTGGAACACATCATATGTCGCTTCGGAATTCCTCAATCCCTAGTAACAGACAATGGCCGCCAGTTCGACAATCGGACAGTTCGACTCCTCTGCGAAGAGTTGGGCATTGCGAAGCACTTCTCCGCGCCGCACCACCCTCAGTCCAATGGGCAGGCCGAAGCAGCTAACAAGACCATCAAACTGCTACTCAAGAAAAAGCTAGACACTGCAAAAGGCGCTTGGGTTGATGAACTTCCCTATGTACTATGGGCGATCCGAACCACCCCCCACCCTGCCACCGGAGAGACCCCCTTCGCCATGACCTACGGCGCGGAAGCAATGAGCCCCGTCGAAGCTGGCCTCCCATCCCCTAGGAGGATCTTGTTCAATGAGCACGCTAACGGCGAGGCTCATTGAGCCGCCCTCGATTTGCTTGAAGAAAAAAGGGACACTTCCAAGGTAAAGCTCCTTTCCTACCAAAGGAAGATGTCTAATTACTTCAACAAGAAGGTCAAGGTCAAGCCCCTAAACGAAGGGGACCTCGTGTTAAAACGCAACTTTGCCCCCGCGAACCAGGGTTCGTTCAGCTCCAATTGGGAAGGCCCCTATTGCCTAGTCAAACAGATCCGACCCAAAACTTTCCAGGTCGAAGAGATTGGGGGTAAACCCCTCCCCGACCCGTGGAATGTTGAACACCTCAGGAAATATTATCAGTAGGACCCCACTACTTGTAACCCGACAAGGGAAAGTCATGTACCTCTCCAAGTTGTAATAAAACAGTTAGTATTTAATTTTCATGTAAACAATCTCTGCGCGAGCATGCCCACGCATGAAGGCGCGGCGTGCAAGCCCCTTCACTGCATAAAATAATCTATGGGCGAGCAGGCCCACGCATGAAGGCGCGACGTCCAAGCCCCTTCACTGCATAAAACAACCTATGCGCGAGCAAGCCCACGCATGAAGGCGCGGTGGGCAAGCCCCTTCACTGCGTAAAACAATCTATGGGCGAGCAAGCCCACGCATGAAGGCGCGGCGTGCAAGCCGCTTCACTGCCAAAAATAATCTATGGGCGAGCAAGCCCACGCATGAAGGCGCGGCGTGCAAGCCCCTTCACGGCATAAAATAACCTATGGGCGGGCAGGCCCACGCATGAAGGCGCGGCGCGCAAGCCCCTTCACTACATAAAACAATCTATGGGCGAGCACGCCCACGCATGAAGGCGCGGCGTGCAAGCCCCTTCACTGCATAAAATAATCTATGGGCGAGCAAGCCCACGCATGAAGGCGCGGTGTGCAAGCCCCTTCACTGCATAAAATAACCTATGGGCAAGCAGGCCCACGCATGAAGGCGCGGCGCGCAAGCCCCTTCATTGCATAAAACAATCTATGGGCGAGCATGCCCACGCATGAAGGCGCGGCGTGCAAGCCCCTTCACTGCATAAAATAATCTATGGGAGAGCAAGCCCACGCATGAAGGCGCGGCGTGCAAGCCCCTTCACTGCATAAAATAATCTATGGGCGAACAAGCCCATGCATGAAGGCGCGGCGTGCAAGCCCCTTTACTGCATAAAACAATCTATGGGCGAGCAAGCCCCCATGAAGGCGCGGCGTGCAAGCCCCCTCACTACATAAAATAATCTATGGGCGAGCAAGGCCGCGCATGAAGGCGCGACGTACAACCCCTTAATTGCATAAAATAACCTATGGGAGAGCAGGCCCACGAATGAAGGCGTGGCGCGCAAGCCCCTTCACTGCATAAAACAATCTATGGGCGAGCAAGCCCACGCATGAAGGCGTGGCATGCAAGCCCCTTCACGGCATAAAATAATCTATGGGCGAGCAAGCCCACGCATGAAGGCCCGGCGTGCAAGCCCCTTCACTGCATAAAACAATCTATGGGCGAGCAAGGCCACGCATGAAGGCGTGGCGTGCAAGCCCCCTCACTGTATAAAATAACCTGTGGGCGAGCAGGTCCACGCATGAAGGCGCTGCGCGCAAGCCCCTTAGCTGCATAAAATAACCTGTGGGCGAGCAGGCCCACGCATGGGCATGCGCCGCAAGCCCTTCAACGCATAAAATAACCTATGGGCGAGCAGGCCCACGAATGAAGGCGCGGCGTGCAAGCCCCCTCACTGCATAAAATAACCTATGGCCGAGCAGGCCCACGCATAAAAGCGCGGCGTGCAGGCACCTTGACAGCATAAAATAACCTATGGGCGAGCAGGCCCACGCATGAAGGCGCTGCGCGCAAGCCCCTTCACTGCATAAAACAATCTATGGGCGAGCAAGCCCACGCATGAAGGCGCGGCGTGCAAGCCCCTTCACTGCATAAAAAAATCTATGGGCGAGCAAGCCCCCATGAAGGCGCGGCGTGCAAGCCCCTTCACTGCATAAAAAAATCTATGGGTGAGCAAGCCCCCATGAAGGCGCGGCGTGCAAGCCCCCTCGCTACATAAAATAATCTATGGGCGAGCAAGCCCGCGCATGAAGGCGCGACGTACAACCCCTTAATTGCATAAAATAACCTATGGGCGAGCAGGCCCACGAATGAAGGCGTGGCGCGCAAGCCCCTTCACTGCATAAAACAATCTATGGGCGAGCAAGCCCACGCATGAAGGCGTGGCGTGCAAGCCCCTTCATCAGATAAAATAACACTCAGGGCAAGCAGCCCACGCGATGAAGGCGCCGCGCGACAAGCCCCTTAGTCGCATAAAAATAACCCGTGGGCGAGCAGGCCCACGCATGGCAGCGCCGCGCGCAAGCCCTTCATCGCATAAAATAACCTATGGGCGAGCAGGCCCACGCATGAAGGCGCGGCGCAAGCCCCTCACCGCATAAAATGACCTATGGGCAGCAGGCCCACGATAAAAGCGCGCGGTGCACCTTGACAAAGATAAAATAACCTATGGGCGAGCAGGCCCACGCATGAAGGCGCTGCGCGCAAGCCCCTTCATTGCATAAAACAATCTATGGGCGAGTAAGCCCACGCATGAAGGCGTGGCATGCAAGCCCCTTCACGGCATAAAATAATCTATGGGCGAGCAAGCCCACGCATGAAAGCGCGGCGTGCAAGCCCCTTCACTGCATAAAACAATCTATGGGCGAGCAAGCCCACGCATGAAGGCGTGGCGTGCAAGCCCCTTCACTGTATAAAATAACCTGTGGGCAAGAAGGCCCACGCATGAAGGCGCTGCGCACAAGCCCCTTAGCTGCATAAAATAACCTGTGGGCGAGCAGGCCCACGCATGAAGGCGCTGCGCGCAAGCCCCTTCACTGCATAAAATAACCTATGGGCGAGCAGGCCCACGCATGAAGGCGCGGCGTGCAAGCCCCCTCACTGCATAAAATGACCTATGGGCGAGCAGGCCCACGCATAAAAGCGCGGCGTGCAGGCACCTTGACAGCATAAAATAACCTATGGGCGAGCAGGCCCACGCATGGCGCCGCCGCAAGCCCTTAGCCGCATAAAATAACCCGCGGGCGGCAGCAGCCCATCGCATGGCATGCCGCGCCAAGCCCCTTAGCTGCATAAAATAACCTGTGGGCGAGCAGGCCCACGCATGAAGGCGCTGCGCGCAAGCCCCCTCACTGCATAAAATGACCTATGGCGAGCAGCCCACGATAAAAGCGCCGGGCGCGTGCACCTTGACAAGATAAAATAACCTATGGGCGAAAGGTGCCCATCGCATGGCAGCGCCGCGCAAGCCCCTTCATTGCATAAAACAATCTATGGGCGAGCAAGCCCACGAATGAAGGCGCCGCGCGCAAGCCCCTTCACTGCATAAAACAATCTATGGGCGAGTAAGCCCACGCATGAAGGCGTGGCATGCAAGCCCCTTCACGGCATAAAATAATCTATGGGCGAGCAAGCCCACGCATGAAAGCGCGGCGTGCAAGCCCCTTCACTGCGTAAAACAATCTATGGGCGAGCAAGCCCACGCATGAAGGCGTGGCGTGCAAGCCCTTCATCAGATAAAATAACCGTGGGCGGCAGGCCCACGCATGGTAGCGCGCGCAAGCCCCTTAGCCGCATAAAATAACCGGTGGGCGGCAAAGGTGCCCACGCATGAAAGCGTGCCGCGCCAAGCCCTTCATCGCATAAAATAACCTATGGGCGAAAGGTGCCCAAGCATAAAAGCGGCGTGCAGGCACCTTGACAAAGATAAAATAACCTATGGGCGAGCAGCCCACGCATGAAAAGCGTGCGCGCATAAGCCCCTTCAACGCATAAAACAATCTATGGGCGAGCAAGCCCACGCATGAAGGCGCGGCATGCAAGCCCCTTAACTGCATAAAATAATCTATGGGCGAGCAAGCCCATGCATGAAGGCGCGGCGTGCAACCCCCTTCACTGCATAAAAAAATCTATGGGCGAGCAAGCCCCCATGAAGGCGCGGCGTGCAAGCCCCCTCGCTACATAAAATAATCTATGGGCGAGCAAGCCCGCGCATGAAGGCGCGACGTACAACCCCTTAATTGCATAAAATAACCTATGGGCGAGCAGGCCCACGAATGAAGGCGTGGCGCGCAAGCCCCTTCACTGCATAAAACAATCTATGGCGAGCAAGCCCACGCATGAAGGCGTGGCGTGCAAGCCCCTTCACTGTATAAAATAACCTGTGGGCAAGCAGGCCCACGCATGAAGGCGCTGCGCACAAGCCCCTTAGCTGCATAAAATAACCTGTGGGCGAGCATGCCCACGCATAAAGGCGCTGCGCGCAAGCCCCTTCACTGCATAAAATAACCTATGGGTGAGCAGGCCCACGCATGAAGGCGCGGCGTGCAAGCCCCCTCACTGCATAAAATGACCTATGGGCGAAAGGTGCCCACGATAAAAGCGCCAAGGCAGCACCTTGACAGCATAAAATAACCTATGGGCGAGCAGGCCCACGCATGAAGGGGCTGCGCGCAAGCCCCTTCATTGCATAAAACAATCTATGGGCGAGCAAGCCCACGCATGAAGGCGCGGCGTGCAAGCCCCTTCACTGCATAAAATAATCTATGGGCGAGCAAGCCCATGCACTAAGGCGCGGCAAGCCCCTTCAACGCATAAACAATCTATGGGCGAGCAAGCCCTCATGAAGGCGGCGTGCAAGCCCCCTCACTACATAAAATAATCTATGGGCGAGCAAGCCCGCGCATGAAGGCGCCGACGCACAACCCTTAATTGCATAAAATAACCTATGGGCGAGCAGCCCACGAATGAAGGCGCGTGGCGCGCAAGCCCTTCACCGCATAAAACAATCTATGGGCGAGTAAGCCCACGCATGAAGGCGTGGCATGCAAGCCCCTTCACGGCATAAAATAATCTATGGGCGAGCAAGCTCACGATGAAGCGCGCCGCGCAAGCCCTTCATCGCATAAACAATCTATGGGCGAGCAAGCCCACGCATGAAGGCGTGGGCGTGCAAGCCCTTCATCAGATAAAATAACTGCGGGCGAGCAGCCCACGCATGAAGCGCCACGCGCAAGCCCCTTAGTCGCATAAAATAACATGTGGGCGAGCAGCCCACGCATGGTGCCGCGCAAGCCCCTTCACCGCATAAAATAACCTATGGGCGAAGGTGCCCACGCGATGAAGGCGCCGCGTGCAAGCCCTCACCGCATAAAATAACCTATGGGCGAGCAGCCCACGCATAAAAGCGCCGGCGCAGGTGCACCTTGACAAAGATAAAATAACCTATGGGCGAGCGTGCCCACGCATGGCAGCGCCGCGCGCAAGCCCCTTCGCTGCATAAAACAATCTATGGGCGACCAAGCCCACGCATGAAGGCGCGGCGTGCAAGCCCCTTCACTGCATAAAATAATCTATGGGCGAGCAAGCCCATGCATGAAGGCGCGGCGTGCAAGCCCCTTCACTGCATAAAACAATCTATGGGCGAGCAAGCCCCCATGAGGGCGCGGCGTGCAAGCCCCCTCACTACATAAAATAATCTATGGGCGAGCAAGCCCGCGCATGAAGGCGCGACGTACAACCCCTTAATTGCATAAAATAACCTATGGGGGAGCAGGCCCACTAATGAAGGCGTGGCGCGCAAGCCCCTTCAGTGCATAAAACAATCTATGGGCGAGCAAGCCCACGCATGAAGGCGTGGCGTGCAAGCCCCTTCACTGTATAAAATAACCTGTGGGCGAGCAGGCCCACGCATGAAGGCGCTGCGTGCAAGCCCCTTAGCTGCATAAAATAACCTGTGGGCGAGCAGGCCCACGCATGAAGGCGCTGCGCGCAAGCCCCTTCACTGCATAAAATAACCTATGGGCGAGCAGGCCCACGCATGAAGGCGCGGCGTGCAAGCCCCCTCACTGCATAAAATGACCTATGGGCGAGCAGGCCCACGCATAAAAGCGCCGCGGCGTGCACCTTGACAAAGATAAAATAACCTATGGGCGAAAGGGTGCCCACGCATGGGCGCCGCGCCGCGCAAGCCCTTCATTGCATAAAATAATCTATGGGCGAGCAGGCCCACGCATGAAGGCGCGCGCAAGCCCCTTCACTGCATAAAATAATCTATGGGCGAGCAGGCCCACGCATGAAGGCGCGGCGTGCAAGCCCCTTCACTGCATGCATAAACAATCTATGGGCGAAACAAGCCCCCATGAAGGCGCGCGTGCAAGCCCCTCACTACATAAAATAATCTATGGGCGAGCAAGCCCGCCGCATGAAGGCGCGACGCACAACCCTTAATTGCATAAAATAACCTATGGGCGCAGCAGCCCACGAATGAAGGCGTGGCGCGCAAGCCCCTTCATCGCATAAAACAATCTATGGGCGAGTAAGCCCACGCATGAAGGCGTGCGTGGCATGCAAGCCCTTCACAAGATAAAATAATCTATGGGCGAGCAAGCCCACGCATGAAAGCGCCGCGTGCAAGCCCTTCATGCGAAAAACAATCTATGGGCGAGCAAGCCCACGCATGAAGGCGTGGCGCATGCAAGCCCTTCATCAGATAAAATAACCTGGCGTTAAAGCGCATCGCATGGCGGCATGCGCGCGCAAGCCCCTTAGTCGCATAAAATAACCGGTGGGCGAGGTGCCCACGCATGGTAGCGCCGCGCGCAAGCCCTTCTTCATCCGCATAAAATAACCTATGGGCGAAAGGTGCCCAAGCATAAAAAGCGGCGCGGTGCACCTTGACAAAGATAAAATAACCTATGGGCGAGGTGCCCACGCATGGTGGCGCCGCGCGCAAGCCCCTTCATCGCATAAAACAATCTATGGGCGAGCAAGCCCACGCATGAAGGCGCCGCATGCAAGCCCCTTCATCAAGCATAAAATAATCTATGGGCGAAAGCCCATGCATGAAGGCGCGGCGTGCAACCCCTTCATCGCATAAAAATCTATGGGCGAGCAAGCCTCATGAAGGCGCCGCGCGTGCAAGCCCTCGCTACATAAAATAATCTATGGGCGAGCAAGCCCGCCGCATGAAGGCGCGACGTACAACCCCTTAATTGCATAAAATAACCTATGGGCGAGCAGGCTCACGAATGAAGGCGTGGCGCGCAAGCCCCTTCACTGCATAAAACAATCTATGGGCGAGCAAGCCCACGCATGAAGGCGTGGCGTGCAAGCCCCTTCACTGTATAAAATAACCTGTGGGCAAGCAGGCCCACGCATGAAGGCGCCGCGACAAGCCCCTTAGTCGCATAAAATAACCCGTGGGCGAGCATGCCCATCGCATGTGCAGCGCCGCGCGCAAGCCCCTTCACTGCATAAAATAACCTATGGGCGAGCAGGCCCACGCATGAAGGCGCGGCGTGCAAGCCCCCTCACTGCATAAAATGACCTATGGGCGAGCAGGCCCACGCATAAAAGCGCGGCGTGCAGGCACCTTGACAGCATAAAATAACCTATGGGCGAGCAGGCCCACGCATGAAGGGGCTGCGCGCAAGCCCCTTCATTGCATAAAACAATCTATGGGCGAGCAAGCCCACGCATGAAGGCGCGGCGTGCAAGCCCCTTCACTGCATAAAATAATCTATGGGCGAGCAAGCCCATGCACTAAGGCGCGGCGTGCAAGCCCCTTCACTGCATAAAACAATCTATGGGCGAGCAAGCCCCCATGAAGGCGCGGCGTGCAAGCCCCCTCACTACATAAAATAATCTATGGGCGAGCAAGCCCGCGCATGAAGGCGCGACGTACAACCCCTTAATTGCATAAAATAACCTATGGGCGAGCAGGCCCACGAATGAAGGCGTGGCGCGCAAGCCCCTTCACTGCATAAAACAATCTATGGGCGAGTAAGCCCACGCATGAAGGCGTGGCATGCAAGCCCCTTCACGGCATAAAATAATCTATGGGCGAGCAAGCCCACGCATGAAGGCGCGGCGTGCAAGCCCCTTCACTGCATAAAACAATCTATGGGCGAGCAAGCCCACGCATGAAGGCGTGGCGTGCAAGCCCCTTCACTGTATAAAATAACCTGTGGGCGAGCAGGCCCACGCATGAAGGCGCTACGCGCAAGCCCCTTAGCTGCATAAAATAACATGTGGGCGAGCAGGCCCACGCATGGCAGCGCCGCGCGCAAGCCCTTCATCGCATAAAATAACCTATGGGCGGCAGCCCACGCATGAAGGCGCCGTGCAAGCCCTCACCGCATAAAATAACCTATGGCGAGCAGTGCCCACGCATAAAAGCGCCGGGCGCAAGTGTGCACCTTGACAAAGATAAAATAACCTATGGGCGAGCAGCCCACGCATGGCAGCGCCGCGCGCGCAAGCCCCTTCGCCGCATAAAACAATCTATGGGCGACCAAGCCCACGCATGAAGGCGCCGGCGTGCAAGCCCTTCATCGCATAAAATAATCTATGGGCGAGCAAGCCCATGCATGAAGGCGCGGCGTGCAAGCCCCTTCACTGCATAAAACAATCTATGGGCGAGCAAGCCCCCATGAAGGCGCCGCAAGCCCCCTCACTACATAAAATAATCTATGGGCGAGCAAGCCCGCCGCATGAAGGCGCCGACGCACAACCCTTAATTGCATAAAATAACCTATGGGGAGCAGCCCACTAATGAAGGCGTGGCGCGCAAGCCCTTCTGCATAAAACAATCTATGGGCGAGCAAGCCCACGCATGAAGGCGCGTGCAAGCCCTTCATCAGATAAAATAACCCGTGGGCGAGCAGCCCACGCATGAAGGCGCCGCGTGCAAGCCCCTTAGTCGCATAAAATAACCTCGTGGGCGAAGGTGCCCACGCATGGCAAAGCGCCGCGCGCAAGCCCCTTCATCGCATAAAATAACCTATGGGCGAGCAGCCCACGCATGAAGGCGCGCGTGCAAGCCCTCATCGCATAAAATAACCTATGGGCGAAGGTGCCCACGCATAAAAGCGCGCGGGTGCACCTTGACAAAGATAAAATAACCTATGGGCGAGCAGGCCCACGCATGAAGGCACTGCGCGCACGGCCCTTCACTGCATAAAACAATCTATGGGCGAGCAAGCCCACGCATGAAGGCGCGGCGTGCAAGCCCCTTCACTGCATAAAATAATCTATGGGCAAGCAAGCCCATGCATGAAGGCGCGGCGTGCAAGCCCCTTCACTGCATAAAATAATCTATGGGCGAGCAAGCCCCCATGAAGGCGCGGAGTGCAAGCCCCCTCACTACATAAAATAATCTATGGGCGAGCAAGCCCGCGCATGAAGGCGCGACGTACAAACCCTTAATTGCATAAAATAACCTATGGGCGAGCAGGCCCACGAATGAAGGCGTGGCGCGCAAGCCCCTTCACTGCATAAAACAATCTATGGGCGAGCAAGCCCACGCATGAAGGCGTGGCATGCAAGCCCCTTCACGGCATAAAATAATCTATGGGCGAGCAAGCCCACGCATGAAGGCGCGGCGTGTAAGCCCCTTCACTGCATAAAACAATCTATGGGCGAGCAAGCCCACGCATGAAGGCGTGGCGGTCAAGCCCCTTCACTGTATAAAATAACATGTGGGCGAGCAGGCCCACGCATGAAGGCGCTGCGCGCAAGCCCCTTAGCTGCATAAAATAACCTGTGGGCGAGCAGGCCCACGCATGAAGGCGCTGCGCGCAAGCCCCTTCACTGAATAAAATAACCTATGGGCGCGCAGGCCCACGCATGAAGGCGCGGCGTGCAAGCCCCCTCACTGCATAAAATAACCTATGGGCGAGCAGGCCCACGCATAAAAGCGCGGCGTGCAGGCACCTTGACTGCATAAAATAACCTATGGGCGAGCAGGCCCACGCATGAAGGCGCGGCGTGCAAGCCCCTTCACTGCATAAACGAATTTAAGGGCGAGTAGGCCCACGCATGAAGGCGCGTCGTCCCTGCTCCTTCACTTCTGCGACTAGCGGTGAGTTATCTCAAGTTCGAAAGTTAATACAAGTCTACGACTGGCGGCGAGTTATCTCAAGTTCGAAAGTTAATACAAGCATCGTCGAGCGAGTTATGAATAAGGAAAAGCGAAGGCGACGCGAACGAGGGAACATAAAATAACTTTCAAGACTCAACACTTTGTCAAAATCAACAATTGGAACAAGCATATCTTTTATTAAATATTATGAGGTACGCCTCGCCATAAGAGTCTGAAACAGTGGCCATCCCTATTTACAAGTATTTCACATAAAGAGTCTGAGAAACAGGGCCATCCCTATTTACAAGTATTTGGTTACAGTAGCTCGGGAAACAGAGCCATCCTTATTTACACGTATTTATTTATACCTATCCTACTCCTCTCCGGACTCTTCACCGGACTCCTCCTCTTCTCAGCGCCTAGATCTCTCCGGATGGCGGCGAGGTTAAGGTCGGTATACATCCGCGCCTTCGTGGCAAGCCGCCTCCGTCAACCCATGCTCCAAAGAAGGTAAAAATACTGAGGTATGGAAGGTCGCCATAAAGGACCGCTCCCATTCCGCCTGGTCCGCCTGCTGGCCCACCGAAGCACTAGTCGAGGCGGCCGCCGCGGAGCCCTCCTTGGCTTCCTTGAGCTCCGCCATGAGGCGAGCTATTCGATCCCCCATCTCGCTTCGCTCCACCGCCATCCTCTGTGCATTGGCAGACAGGGCATCAAGTTTAGAATTGAATTCTAACCGATCAAGTTCAAGCTCGAACTGTTTAGCACGTACCTCGGCCAAATCCCGCTGGAGAGCATCGATGGCGCCCCGGTATTGAGTCACCTCGACCTTTAGCTCGAGATTCACCCTATGGAGGCCGTCATTCTCTGACCGGAGCTCTGCCACTGCGGCATCCCTAACCTTTAGCACTTCGTCAAATTTTCCTTTCAGCTCATCGACTACACTTCGGGCCTCGACCGCATCTGCCTCTCGTGCCGACCTCTAGGCCAAAAGCTCCTTCCGTAGGCGCACTAGCTCGGTGGCATCCTCCGCCCACGCCGCCTCCAACAATTTCAGCTGGACGCCCCGTTCCTCGTAAGCCTTGCTCAACAAGGCCTGCTCCTGGAGCGACGTCTTATGCTTCTTCGTCAAGGCGGCAACGTTATGATCGGACTCGCCGAGCTCCGCCTTAACTCGCCCCAGCTCCTCCTCCAGCGAGGCCGACCTCGCATTCTCCACCTCCAACATCTCCGAGGCGTCGCCATCCTTCGCCGCCTCCCCCACCGCCCTCCGCCCCTCCTCTATGAAGTAGAGGGCCCTGCTGCTCTCCGCCTCCGTTGCATACAGCAGCTGCTCCGCCGAAAATCTACTGGCCAGGGCCGTGACCTCGCTTGGTAGATACTTGGTCAAGAGGTAGGCCCCCGACTCTGGCGGGCCTCGGGAGACCGCTGGCGGCCTTTTGGGTCACCTTTTTGCCGGACAGCCTCACGAGATTCTTATAAGCTTCCTCGGCGGCCGGATCAAGCTCCCCCCGCGGCACACCCACCACTGCCCCCTCCCAGACCGGCAACGCCGCTTGCAGAACCTCCTCGGTAGGCAGCTTTTCCTGGCGGCGAGTAACCAGACCCTCCGCCTCCTCAACAACCGCCTCCTCGGCCGCCACCAATGGAACGGAAAAGGGCATGGCGGCCGACATCCTCTCCTCCGATTTTTTCAACCTCCTCTTTCTTACCAACGGGGCCGGAGCCACCTCCTCACCCCACCCCTTCCTAAACAGGGCCTCTACTCGCGGCTCCACCTAGCCCGTCTCCGGCGCCTCCTCCATAGCTGGACCCACCTCATCCGCTGCAACCTCCCTACCCGACCTCGCCTTATCCTCCGCCGGCACTCCTCCCACCGGTCCCACCTCTGCAGTTGGGGGGTCAACCACCCGTGATTTTTTCCCCTTGGCAGCCATCAGCTGCGCCATAGGGACTGCCGGTATGGAGATCTTCCACTTCTTGGCAGGCGGGGGTTGCGCCAGAGTCACGGCCGCGCCACCCTGCACGCCGGCGGCGGCCTTGCACTCCTGAGCCACCCTTTTCAGCATCTGCTCAGCCGCCACGCCGACAACACCGCCGGGGCCGGACAACCCTCCTCGGCCACGATATTTGACTGGCCCAAGCCTTGGGATTCCTCGCGGGCTGTGGGAACCAGGCCGGCCCGTCCAAGCCTCTCTTTGTCAAATAGCCAGCCATAGGATCGGTCCTCCTCCGGTCTGCCCACTATGGCCTCCAAGAATCGGAGGTCGCCATCACACAGGTCGAACACCCGAGATAGACCGGGTGACCCAAAACCAGCCGGCAACGGATGCTGCTCCTTCCTCTCCCATGGGCACCTCTGAAAATCTCTACCTACCCACAGCAGAGACTCTTTCCATTTCTTCACGTTCGAGGCAGTCTTGACCAGTGGGGGCAGCCCGCTTCTAGGGGAGATGTAGAACCACCCAGCCTCCCCCGCCTTCTTGACAGAATGGCACGTCTCAAAGACGTACAAGGGCATCTCCTGGTCTCCCGTCACCTCAGCCCAGAGCACCAACGAGCCCATGATGTGGGCGAAGCTGTTGGCGGTCACTTGCATCAGCGCCAGGTTGAACCGCCTCAACACCTTCCTCACGAACGGATGCAGGGGAAAATACAACCCGCCGTAGTTCATTGCTGGCGTCGAAAATGCCACAGCCCCTCGCCTCACCTCCGTCGGCTGACAGGCCCTCTCATCCGCCGAGGGTACCCAGAACTTCACCATGACCCCAAAGTTGTAACTCCTTAGCAGGGGGAAGGGATCACGCCCAACCCACTAGCTGGGGTGGTTCTCCGCCGCCCAAGCCGGCCCAGACACCCCGCCACCCCGAACCACGCCTCGCCACCATCACCGCCATCATCCCCGCCCCCGCAGGCCTCTCCAGCCACCACCATTGTCGCATCCTCCGCCTCTGCACATTCATCCCAACCTCTGACAACACCGCCCTTTCCACCACCAGCCACCACCGCTATGATAAACTCATCATCAGAGTCCAGCAGCACCACTGGAACTCCATTTCCGGCCACGACGGCCAAAGGGGCAGCAGCCATTACCTCACTGTCGTTGATTTGAGTCGACACCATTTTCACTCAAGGTTTTCTGGTAACAAGACAATGAAAGTTGAAGCTTTTTGAGAATTCTGGAAATGGGAACTCGAAATGCAGAAAGCTGCACTCAGAAAATGCAAAGGCAAAAGGTGCGAATGTTCTGAGGGCACCCATATATATAGGCAAGGCTTCTCAATTTCAGCCATACACGTGTCGCAAATCCGCACCGTCCTGTTTCCCGAACCGTCTCTGTCAGCTCACGTCAGCGCAGCCTTTGCAGCCACGCCTGTCCCCCCATTGGTCGTGCCCCCAACGCGCCCTCAAATCCCGGGATTTTACAACTGTACTGATTGGCCACGCAGTTAAAGCACGTAGTCGTTATGGCCCTTCCAATTCCCAAGGCGCACGCGCTACCGCCTCGCCTCGCCTCAGAAGCCCACGGCTCAACTGCCCACATCGCCCCGCCTCATCAAGCCTCGGCTCGAATGCCATCGCATCGCCTCGCCTCATCAGGCCACGGCTCGAATGCCATCGCATCGCCCCGCCTCATCAGGCCACGGCTCGAATGCCATCGTATCGCCCCGCCTCATCAGGCCTTGGCTCGAATGCCATCGCATCGCCCCGCCTCATCAAGCCACGGCTCGAATGCCATCGCATCGCCCCGCCTCATCAGGCCTCGGCTCGAATGTCATCGCATCGCCTTGCCTCATCAGGCCACAGCTCGAATGTCATCCCATCGCCTTGCCTCATCAGGCCACGGATCGAATGCCATCGTATCACCCCGCCTATCATCGCCGGAACCTTCTAAACCCGACCAGTATAACTATCGTGAAGTCGGGCTTGGGGGTACTGTATTCTTAAATACTGACCATGGGGCCCCGCCGGTGGCCCCCTCATACACGTGGCAGCTGCCATACACGTGGCACGGTGCGGCCATGCAAGGACCCACGGGTGGCCCCAGACACGTGGTGTCTTTACGAGCCAGGCCGCCCTATAAACCCTTGCCAATGCAGGCTGTGTTCGACAAGGGCGCCCCGCCTTGGTAGTCAACGTCAACCACGTGCGCAGGTATGGCAGTCTGCAATTGACGTAACGTGAAACTACTCACACAATCTTCAAAGTACACACCAACAGTACCTTGTCACATCCGGCCATCCTTGTGATCAGACCTAAGCCAACAGCTGGTGAACACGTGGCTGGCCATCATTGCTATCCCACCTGCTACCCCCACATGAGGTAGTATAAATAGAAGATGGGAAGAAGGAAGAAGGGATCGAAAATTCTGATAGGCAAATAACCCATCCTCCATTAATTCACTCACCAAGAGCTCTTCAACTCTTCCGAGTGGATCTCCATTCAACCTCCATTCCGGCTTCATAGTTTCGCCCATGCCAAAACCTCGTTGATATAGCGTAGGAGCCTGACGCGGTTGCCGGAAGTTGTGCCGCTGTTGTCGTTTTCTCGGCTCAGACGGTGGTCATCGACGGTCAACGCTCCCGGCGATTGGTCCTAGCGTGCAGGTGAACAAAGGAAGACGATAGAGGTGTGGAGTAACTTGTGGCCCCATTTCCAGAGGTCAACACTTCCCAAATAGAGCTCAACAAGAGGCTCATTCTCAATGTATTTGCTTAGAGAGGTGAATCAAGATAATGCCAAGGAAATGTGGTTTTAGTTGGGATACTCGTGTCCCGTTGTTGATGGAGGAGTTTTGTATTGTATATATGTTGAACTATTTTGGGAACGATGATCGTTTGAAGTATGTGCAAAGGTTCAACCAACTAAAGGATAGGTATTTCACAAGATAGAAAGATACATATAAATACGGATGTTGTTTAAGAGGTTTCAAAAGCCATCCAACTATGGATGACTCTGACGCCATGAAATTGAGCATCATCTATCTATTCGAGAATTATGTATACACAACTTCATATGAGGGAGGTTGGTCGCTCACTTATGACACTCATGGATTCCGAGGGCATTAACTCTGAGGATATAAAGGACTTCGCATCGGGGAACGATCACTTTAGGGCCACTATTTTAGCGTTATCGGCTAGATTATGAAATAAGGGTATTAGAAAGATTGGCAATCAGAGGCCTTCTATATCTCATCGGATTTGGAGTTTCCTCATTGCTTTTTATTTTTAAAATCCAAAATTCCAACGTATTTGCCCTTCTCTCAGTAAGACTCCATCTCAGCAAGGGGCCATAGGTTAGTTTAAGTATATTAGGGTGTGTTTGATTGCAAAGCCAAAAAATGGTTGGAAGGAAAACGTTTTCCGGGTAAATGAATTCCGAGAAAAGATTTTTCAGGGAACATGATATTTATAAGTATTTGATTGAATTAATTTGAAAGTTAGAAAATAGTATTATTTTTCTTATTTTCATGCTTTTTTTCATGAAATTTGATAATTTTTCTTATCTTTATGATTAAATCAATTTTTTCATAAAAAAATAAAAAATAAAAAAATAAACTTTTTCTGGAAAACAAAATCAGCTACCCTCAAGGAAAACGTTTTCCTCTGAAATAAGGAAAACTGCGGATTTTGAAAAAAGTTGGAAAACATTTTCCACGAAAAAGAAAGACAATCAAACAGTCAACCAAGGAAAAAAAAGCTAAAAAATGTGTTTTTCTTGGAAAAAAAATGAATCAAACACACCATTATTTCAATTCCCAAATCCTAGTCGCATTAATTATTTTATCCTTTAGGATTTAGGAATTAGGACCATGACCTTTCTCTCTCGTGTCTCGGCGCTTCCCAAGCCAGAAAATTCCCGATATTTGTCCATGGTCTGCAGCAAAGTAAAGCCCAAATCTCCAATTCAGTTTTCACATTGCAATACACAATGCCGACTAAGGCTAAAATGCATGAGAGTTATATTTCGCAACCCATTTTCAATTTTTTTAAAATTTCTGTTCGAATATTTTTTTCATTTTTTTTTTCATACTTATAAATCATAGGTAAATGGGTTATTAAGTGGGTTTGCTAATGCATAAATATACATTATTGTTCCATAAATATATTATACATAATGGTTTCTCGGCCATGAATAATCCACAAAGAAAATCCTACGTTACTGCCCACACGCTAAATTAATAGCATGGGAAAGGATTAGTTGGTTGGTAATTGGAAATGATTAATCTACAAATATATTAAAATGCAATAGTCAATTAGCAAATCTTATTGCTTATCCCCATCTTTATCTTTATACATTTTATTAGATTCCATTTTTTATTAATTAATTTATTTTATTCTAAAAATAGTTATAAAATCTTATTATCTATCTGATTCCGAAGCTCGGTTGGCTTCGGTTTTAGACCTAGAATAATTAAGTTATTTATTAGCTTTGAAATTATGTATGTAAAATAATTTATAAAGATTACGAGGTCTTTGTAAATTATATTATTTTTTATTTAATTTATTTTATATAAAAAATAGTTAGCAAATCTTAATATTTTTCTTCCCACAAAGTTGTAGGCGCAATTTTAATCCACATATTTGGAATTGAAGAACAAACCAAGATAGTGTGAAGATGGACAACTGTCATCTTAGGTTAGGAATTGTGTGCATTATGTTTAGATGCATGTAGATTCCTTTGGTTTGAAAATGGACCAAGTCAAATTGGTTCAATTTTGCATTTGTAATGAGCTCAATTAGAAATAATAATCGCCTCATTTGCTTTCTTTTTTTAGATAAAAATTTATATCTCTATACTATATTAAAAAATGGGAATGTATGGAAATCTTTTGATTTCCAATAATATCCTCACTTATTATTCATTTAGTCCATTCTACCCTTATTAAAAGAATATTTATATAAATAATTAATGAGTAACTCTTCATATTACATTGATATAATTAAACTATAAATATTCTAATATAATATGATTTTATTTAATGGATATGACTTTTTGTATAAATTCAAAAAGTGTAATTGCATGATAATCAATAACTTTTGATTCATAACTAGTATTTCCCCCATGTAATGCACGGGATGATTAAAATGGTTTATTTACATAAAACAACAATAATACAAAACAAAAATAACAAAAAAATATAATATTATATATTTCAATAATTGTTTACAAATTTTGATCCGAAACATTATTTTTAAAAAAAATCATTCAATTGTTGTAATTGATGATTTTAGGAAATACCAAAACATGTGGGATCAAATGTAGACAATACTTATTTCAACAAAAAGAAATAGTCCTATTAAAATTTTTTCCAAAATTTTTGTCATCAACACCATTCCAGTAGCTAAGCAACAATGAATTTTTTAAATATAGATTTTAGAATAGTATGTGTTGGAGAATTTATGCGATATAGATTGTGTATTGTATGAAATGATAAAATCTTTATACAAAATATTTATAGGTGAAACTCTACATATTGATTTTTTGGTAATAAAAATTTTTTCAGAATAATTGAGCAAATATTTTAAAAAATCACTAATGCTTGTAATACTAAATATAAAAAAATTGAAAAATTAATTTGAAAATGAAGAGATGATTAAATGATAATTTGACGATTATTTTTTCTAGTGGCTTGATAAATAATGAAATGGGATATGAAAGTTGTCGTTTTCTATTTCTTCCCTAATTAATTAATTATTCATTATAAATTTAATTATTTAACTACTCACTATTTGATCTTTAAAAAATTACTCACTATTTGTACCACTTAATACATATTACCCATGAAAACTATCTAAAATTACCTTTCTTAAAATGGTAAAAAAAAAAAATTATTTTCTTAATTTTTTAAATACGCAAAATGTTTTTTTTCTAAAATAGAAAACCGCAGTTTACGTGATATTGTGCCAAATTGGCACTTCAATTTTTATTTATAAAAAGAATATATATATATATATATGTATATAAATAATTTGAAAATAAATAATTAAAATGTAATATCCAAAAATAAAAATGTATATAGAAAATATAAATTCGCATTTTTAGAATTAATTTAATAGGTATTATAAATTGTAACTTTGATTTCTTATCGCATTTTAATTAATGCATGTAACACTAAATATGATAGAATTAAAAAATATATAATAAATTAATTAAAAAATTACAATACATATAAACACACACACACACACATACACGCACGCGCACACACACACACACAGAGATATATATATATATATATATATATATATATAAGCAAAATAAAGAAAAGTAATTAATTTTTTTAAAAAAAATCAAACATGGCACTGCCACCTCTGCACTTTATCTAGGTGGTTGTTTTAAATTTATATGTAGTTAGATTATGTCACAAACATGTTTTTTTAATCTAATAATTCAAAAAGTACATTTGTATAACTAAGGCCTTGTTCTATACACATTATTTGTTGTTTACTCGAATGTCACGTAGGAAGTGTGATTGATAATTGGAAAAAATGTAAGAAAAAAAATATAAACAAATTATCAAATAAATATTCGAGTTATTGAAAATGATGAGAGAAAACAAATAAATGTAAATTGATGAACTTTAATGTGTATAGAACATGGTTTAAGTTTTGAGCAGATTTTTAAATTACTTTAATTCAACTAAACATGAATATTTAAATATATATTGTTCATTTTTTTCAATGCATGTAATTAAAAATGTATATTTTTCATTTTTTCGATAAAATCTTGTACAACTTTCTAATTAAGATATCATGTTTTCATAGTTTTAATATTTGATTGATATCATATATGTGACTAATCTTATTATTATTATTATTATTATTATTATTATTATTATTATTATTATTATTATTATTATTATTATATGTTTGGACCAATTTAGTAGAAAATTGAGCTATTAATTAATATTTCTATGTAGAGAAAAAAATTTATCCAAAATACTAAGTTGGCTAAATTTTGTACTTTTTGGAAAAAAATTTGAGTTGTAACTTAAAAATTTATGACTCAAAAAAAATTCAACTTATATAAAAAAAAAAACTCAGTGAAAAAACTAATATATCTATAATTTACAAAAAGTTTATTCATGATATAGATTTATCAATTGCAATTTTTTTTAACAATCTCAATTTACTTCCATTTCTTTCATTCATCTTTCGCATATGACGTGCAAAGCACGTTTTCATTGTTACATGTATATTTATTAGAATAGGTCAATCGTATTTATTAGAATAGGCCCATTGTAAATTAGGAAAATTAGGGTTATAAGTTGTATTTGTAATTCTATTTAAAGGGGGAGAAGAGCGCAATGAAGGATATAGAATTTAATTGAGAAAATCAGTATATTGATTTATTGTCATGGTATCAGAGCCATGTTCTAGGTGTTGATCGATTTTACGATCGTTACTTGGTCAAAAGCTTCTTGCCGTATATTAGCCATATCCCCGGGTTATCGTTCACCACGATTACTGTTCACTGTACTGTTAATTGCGATTACTATTCATTACGAATACTGATCATCGAGCATTATTCACCCTTGTTGCTATTCATGCACACTTTTCGTCTCGGTTTCACATAACGAGTTTGTCTTTCAATACCATCTCTTGTTTCTGGTGTGATATTTGAGAGGATTTCACTCGTGTATTTGGTCTTGTGGTGAATTCCACTTGTTTGGTTGGTTTTGTGGTTAAGTTCAACAATTAAAGTGTTTAGTTTGAATAATGGCCGAAGACAAGATTTCTATTATTCATTTTAATGGAAAGAATCATAGTGTTTGGGAATTTCAATTCTCAATGTATGTAAAAGGAAAATATCTGTGGGGTCACTTAGATGGTACTACGAAGGCCCCTACGGATGCTAAGAACCGTGCTCAGTGGGTGACTAAAGATGCACAAACTATAACTTGGTTGCTTGGTTCGATTGAATCTCATATGATAAATGATCTTCGGCCTTTTGCAACATCGAAGGAGATGTGGGATTATATTCGACACGTCTATTATCAGGATAACACTGATAGGAAATATCAGCTTGAGTTAGATATTTCTGGTTATCGACAAGGCAATCTTACTATTCAGCAGTATTATTCTGGATTTCAAAATCTTTGGAATGAATATTCTGGAATTGTTTCTTCCGCAGTTCCATATGAGGCATTAGAATCATCAAAGAAAATTCATGTTGACAGCCAGAGGGATCAATTTTTGCTGAAGCTTCGCCCAGAATTTTAGACTGCACATGCTGGGTTAATCAATCGCAATCCTATTCTATCCTTAGATACTTGCCTAAATGAATTATTGCGTGAAGAATGTTGCATATGCGTCTCAAGCAAAAGGAAAAACTAACGCGCAGATACAATGCTATCGCTGTAAGGAGTTTGGGCACATCGCAAAGCACTGCACAAGGAAGTTTGATAAGTGCTCGAAAAGCACTTAAATAACTCTTCTATTCTACGTATTTGTGTATTTTATTAGTATTATATGTTCGTTTTTATGTGTTTTTCTTTTATTTTGTTTTTAGAGTCACAAGGAATCAAAAGGAACCAAAATAAATGAAAAGAGAGTAAAACGGAAACTCGGGACCAAAATGCAAGCGAACCAAAGATAGAGTGCCTCCGATGTAATTTTGTGAAAAATTATTTTGCAATTTTTATTGTCCTAATATGAAAGAACATCAAAAGAGGATTCTCACATTTCTTTCGGATTACAAATCGGAGTTTCCTAGTGAAAGTTATGGCCGTTTGAAGAAAAGGACTAAAAGTGTCAATTTTCAAAACTGTTGAGGACCAAATTGTATATTGCTGAAAGTTGGGCAGATTGCATCCATTTGCGTCTACACTTGTACAACTTGGAGTTTGGTGAGGATTTTGGCCAATTTTGACTCGTTTGAGATAATACAACTTGAGCACACCATGATAGACTAATTGGAGGCCACTTTTATAATTTTTTAGTATTTTTTGTTGCAATATTTTTCCTATAAATAGAGGCATTTCCAAG
The DNA here is from genome assembly GCA_018223645.1 of Jasminum sambac. Taxonomy (NCBI): domain Eukaryota; kingdom Viridiplantae; phylum Streptophyta; class Magnoliopsida; order Lamiales; family Oleaceae; genus Jasminum; species Jasminum sambac. The sequence continues at coordinate 8,171,434 of CP073644.1, read as the reverse complement.
CTCAAAATGCACAACCTTGTAGAGAAAATTAGCTAGTGATTCTCTCCAACTTTTTCTTCAATAAAATTCTCTTCTTCATTTGTTCTTAGTTCTAGCTTGAAAGCTCTTAGTTTCTCATATTCCAGCGGAAGTAACAAACCTAGGTTAGGTAACTAATAATCGATCGACGATACTTCGATCGTGAATATGATTAGCGGAGCATTTCTTTACTAGTTTATCTCTTCCTTTTATTTTTGACATTTGAGAAAGATAATTTCTCATATATTACAGTGGTGATACACGGCGATTACGCCGTTGAAAGTATTTAACCTGCATGTATGAGTGATTAAATTTCTCTATTTATTTCTTAGCATTTATTTACTTGTTTTCTATATTTTTGTGTATTACTTGTGATAGTGAAGTATAATCTATCATATCGCAGTGGTGATACAAGACGAACACTCGCTAAAAAGTATGAAACCCGCGAATATGAGTAGTTAGACTTCTCTATCTAGTTCGAGGGGGATGTTGTGTTCAATTAACATATTGTTATCTTTTCTAACTCTTTTGTGACGTTTTATTTATTCCTCTACTTCAATTTGTTGATTTGTTATGCTTTTAAACCCGTTTTTGAGTTTATATGATTATTTCATTCACTTTGGCCGATTGAATCGATCAATCTTTAAATTCAAGATATATGCTAGGATTGGAACTTTTGATCCATCATTATCATTGGATTCTAATCCAAAGTAGCAAATGAATATCGTGCATATTTGTTAACAAATCAACTTAGATGCATTAATTCAAGTTTGTGAAATTAATCATCTAATTCAACTCATTCTTCTCGTTTATTCTATACTAGCATTGCATTAAATCCTAAGAACTTGTTTAGGGTTATCCAATAGCTAGATGTTAAGTTAAAGAACTCACTTTAATTTAATACACTTAAGGAAGAATTCGGTAATCAGATCGTATTGATTAATTGGAGTTGATAAATTGGAGAATGATTAGTAACACGTTGCATGGGAAAGATCAACATGAGTTATTGATACAATCGAACCCGAGAACTAGATATATCTTCAATTGTTTCAGTTCATCTATTTTTTTTTTTGTGATTTTATTTTCGAATTTCATTCAAACTTCATAAAAACCCCCCTTCTATATTAATTGATAAAAACAACTACATTAAACACCGTTCCTTTTGAGTTCGACCCTTATTTCCCACTTCTACATTAATTTGTAATTTTGAAACCGAGTAAGGAAATAAAATAAATTTTGGTGTACTATGACAATCACGCCAAGTTTTTGGCGGCAAATAAACGAGAAGAATGAGTTAATGCAATGCACGCCAAGTTTTGGTATACTGCAACTATCACGCCAAGTTCTTTGACTTAATATTTAGCTATTGGATAACCCTAAACAAGTTCTTAGGATTTAATGCAACGCTAGTGTAAAATAAACGAGAAGAATGAGTTGAATTAGATGATTAATTTCACAAACTTGAATTAATGCATCTAATTTGATTTGTTAACAAATATGCACGATATTCATTTGCTACTTTGGATTAGAATCCAATGATAATGACGAATCAAAAGTTCCAATCCTAGCATATATCTTGAATTTAAAGATTGATCGATTCAATTGGCCAAAGTAAATGCAATAATTATATAAACTCAAAAACGGATTTAAAAGCATAACAAATCAACAAATTGAGGTAGAGGAATAGATAAAACGTCACTAAAGAATTAGAAAAGATAACAATATGTTAATTGAACATAACATCCTCCTCGAACTAGATAGAGAAGTCTAACTACTCATATTCGCGGGTTTCATACTTTTTAGTGAGCGTTCGCCTTGTATCACCACTGTGATATGAAAGATTATACTTCATTATCATAAGTAATACACAAAAATATAGAAAACAAGTAAATAAATGCTAAGAAATAAATAGAGAAATTTAATCACTCATACACGCGGGTTAAATACTTTCAACGGCGCAATCGCCGTGTATCACCACTGTAATATATGAGAAATTATCTTTCTCAAATGTGAAAAATAAAAGGAAGAGATAAACTAGCGAAGAAATGCTTCGCTAATCATATTCATGGCCGAAGTATCGTCGATCAATTATTAGTTACCTAACTTAGGTTTGTTACTTCCGCTGGTATATGAGAAACTAAGAGCTTTCAAGTTAGAACTAAGAACAAGTGAAGAAGAGAATTTTATTGAAGAGGAAGTTGGAGAGAATCACTAGCTAATTCTCTCTACAAGGTTGTGCATTTTGAGCTTGGAAATGCCTCTATTTATAGGAAAAATATTGCAAAAAAAAAATACTAAAAAATTATAAAAGTGGCATCCAATTAGTCTACCATGGTGTGCTCAAGTTGTATTATCTCAAACGAGTCAAAATTGGCCAAAACCCTCACCAAACTCCAAGTTGTACAAGTGTAAACGCAAATGGATGCAATCTGCCCAACTTTCAGCAACATACAGTTTGGTCCTCAACAGTTTTGAAAATTGACACTTTTAGTCATTTTCTTCAAACGGCCATAACTTTCACTAGGAAACTCCGATTTGGAATCTGAAAGAAATGTGAGAATCCTCTTTTGATGTTCTTTCATATTAGGACAAGAAAATTACATCGGAGGCCCTCCATCTTTGGTTCACTTGCATTTTGGTCCCGAGTTTCCGTTTTGCTGTCTTTTGATCCATTTTGGCTCCTTTTGATTCCTTGTGACTCTAAAAATACAATAAAGGAAAAAAACATAAAAATGAACATATAATACTAATAAAATACGCAAATACGTAGAATAGAAGAATTATTTAAGTGCTTTTCGAGCACTTATCAAACTCCAATACACTTAGACTGTTGTTCGCTATCGAACAACAACATGCTAGTTTTACATGAGATAAACGACTTTAAACATTGAAATCCGACTACAGATAGTGACTTGTTTAATAAACATTCTCACGAACTATGAAAATTTTACTTCTTTCCAAATACACAATGGCTTGTGAGTGTGTGCGATTAGGGTTATCATCCCATCACTATCTGGAAACAAATGAAAGCTCACGATGTTCTATCCGAATCCTGACCCGAAATGGTCAAATATATCCTTTCATCTCTTGTGATCCCACTCTTATTTTATAATATTTCCCATGGATCCTAAAAATTACTCTATTCACCAAAAATCACCAACTATTAGCACTGCGAAGTTAAACAAAGTATGGTAGGTGTTTTGTCGCCAATATGTCGTTGATTTTAAGAGTGTTTGATTTAGCACTTCAAACCACTAAGTAAATTTATTTATCCACGCTCACACTCGATTTGAATTTTCTTTTGTTTGTGTTTTTTTTAGAAAAGAAGAGAGAAGAATTGTGCAATTTTCTTTTCAGCTTTTACCCCATGAGTAGTTTTCACACTGACCCTTTTCATCGGAGGTAGCCTTCTTCACCCATTGGAGGTGACGATCTTCACACTCTGAGATAGGTAGCTCTTTCTCATGGTCCCTCTCATTATTTTAAGCATAAAAGTAGAATTTATTCTCAGTATAGGTCAGTGCTTCTTCCAAACTTTTAAAATTCTGTCAACGAAAGACACATTTACAAAAAACAGAAACCATGCAATCTTAACTCCACCTTGTTAACAAATGACGTTTTCAGGTTACTTATAGCAGGACAAATGAATAGAAAAAGAGTTATTTTACTATGGTCCAAAAAGAAAACCAAAAAAAAAAATTATCAACATTTTCAACCTTCAATTTTATTTCCAGAAAATGATAGTAAATTACCTTATAAACGTGTTTGGATAAATTAGCCCGCTGTGTATGGAAAAGAATAGAACACAAATTTTTTTTTTCTCGAGATCCTGTAGTTTCAGCTAAGTCATGCAAATTAAGCTCAATCATATTTAAAAGTTGCTAGCTCATGCAAAACTATAGACATAACAAAGGGAAAAAAAGTTCAAAAATATACCAATTCACAAATATACCACAAATATTTCATTCTCACTCCCCCACACTTAATTTCTACATTGTCCCCAATGTAGAATTATAGAAAGTATGAAAAAGATAAGAAAGAGAAACTCCCTTTAGGCACATAATGAGGTTAGGTGGTAGTTGGTGGATGTTCTTCAAATTCAGTATCATGTATGACTAGTCCATCAAATGAAGAGCGAGAAACCCTGAAATCAATATATGCATAGGGCAAGGAAAATGACAGTGGAATTTTTTTTTTACAAATATGATATTAAGGATTTAAACCAACAAATAACAATAACATTAGAAAATAAGTACAAAATTAAAGTGGAATTCGGGTGCACACTGGGCCCCATAGGCAGTTCCTTCAACTTCAATTTTGTAAGTTATAACAATCAATTATTAAAACTGAAACAGAAAGTAGTAAACCTGATGCCATAGCCTGTTTGACCCCATCTGCCATTTAAGGCACCCAGGAAGAGATGGTGCAGGTTGGTCATGTCCTCAGAGCAATCCTTCATTACCTCGGCTATATCACAGCTTAGTTGTTGGCAAGACAACAAAGGCCATTCTGTGATCCCACAGGTAGGTTTGATTCGTCGACTAGGTGAATCTTGTTATAGTCAATCCCCTACCACCGGGGGGTGGTTTTAGTCCGACCTCTAACTTAAGCACCATAATTTCAAGTTTTGAAAATAAGAGATTTGCTGCTCAATTTAGATTTAGGCTAAAGAGTTCTTAAGGAAAGAATCTCACACCGAAGTTTGGAAGGCTACACTCCAAACTAAGGTATGTTAACCATTCAATAAAGAATAGCCCCACAAGAACCGACAAATGGGAGAACGTTTATAGCAGAATGTCCAACTCAGACACTTCTCAAATGAATGAGACATAGTTTTATATCTTCGGATGGGTGCTAGTGATCACGCTCAAAAAGTTGCTGCTCAATGGTTAGGCCATCGAGTTTGGTTTCCAATAAACGTCGTCGTTAGTCCAACAAATTATCAAACTCTTTCACACTTATTGCGAGCTGGCTATTTCTCCTGATAGACTTTTCGGCCTTGCACCTAATCGGTCCATCCTTGAAGAAAACAACCTATTCACGTTGTGAATAAGTTTGATTTCTAGTACAATGAGGCCCCTCCAATAGCTTTCCACATTTAAAGCAACATTTAAGGCGCTTAGCACGTCGTTTGCGAGTAGAACGCGATGATCCTGCCCCAAAAGCGATAACATTCCAAAGAGAATGTTCATATTTATCAACAAGTTGAACAATATGCATCCTGATCTCAGTAGGGTATAGAAAAGAGTCGAGCACTTGTAGAAGAGCAACAATACGTAAAGGAGATGCCATTGAGAAAAGTTAAAATTCAATCTTTAATGTGTATCTGAAAAAGACCAGAGAGAAGAATGAGAAAGAAAAGAAAACAGTTCTTTAAAGTCTACTGAAAAAGACCAATTTAACACCTTTGGGCGGGATACAGAAACTAGTATCCAGGGCTTCTCTTTTTTTTTTTGTTTATTACAAAGCATAAGACAGATGTGTTTCCAGAGTTAAACTCCGTATTCTACCATCTGAAGTTAGCTATTCCACAATCATAACCTTAACTCTAAATCCAATTCATTCGGATCTCTTCTCCTTTTACGTAATTCCTCTGGCCAATTGATGACAGGCAATTCTACATTCATTTGTGGTATATAAGCTTCTGATTTCTCCAATAATTCCTCAATTGATGGTGCAACTAAAATCATTTTCTGTGTGTTAGGAGAAATTAGTTTTTGATCAACTAAAAATTCGAGAAATGCCAATAAACCATTGAAATGGTTTTGAATGTTTAAAAGACCAATTGGCTTAGAGTGTAGATTCAACGTGGCCCAAGAAATTATGCAAAAGATCTGTTCTAGAGTTTCAAAACCCCCTGGTAATACGATAAAAGCATCCGAATGCATTATCATTAGTGTTAAGCGTTCAAACAACGATCTAGCCTTTACCTCAAAGCCGATAGTTTTACCGTACACCTATTTTAAAGGTGGCATAGTAACACTAATCACTGTTGATCCTCGTACGTACGCAGATTAAATGGCATACCCTATCAGTCCACGGTAACCTCCTCCGCATATAATCTTACCCATTCGATCTCCAAGTACCGTTCTAGCTTCTACTACCGGTGCTAGAAGCATTGGTTGTCCCAGATTGATTCCACCAAAGAGCCTTATGACCCTCAATGTCCTCTTTGAACTCCCAGTTCTGGCAGAAGTAGTAGCCTCCATATGTTGTCGATTTTGCACACTAAAAACTGACACAAGAACACAAAAAGAGTTAAAAATAATAATATGTATACGTAGTTATGATTGTGGCTCACATCTTCCTATGGTTTTACGTCCAGAAACGGCTTAAACGCCTTCTATGAGTCGGGGATAGGCTTCCCATCCAGTTTTCTTATAGATTGACAAACATGGTCTTTTAAAATCAGATTCCCAAGACTATATCGTTCTCGTTCCTTTTTAAATTCACTCCACAAATTGAGAAGTTCGATTTGCACCATTCCACTAGGATGCGTCTTAAGAGTTTGATGGATATCATCCAAAAACTCATTACTCATGCCATCCTTAATGAAACATATTTTATCTTCTCGATTTGTGGACACAAATCCAATGGAACGGTTACCTGAGTTGCAGGTCCATCGAGTGCATTTATAAGGCCATCTAGCACATTTATAGCACACATAAATTCTTTTTGCTCTTCGTTTCTTGGCAAAATTACTTTTGCCTAAGCCTGATGCATATTTAGTACTAAAAGCTGGCATTTCACCTCCTAATTGGACCTTTGCTTCAATCAACCAACGGATATCTTCGGGTATTTCCTTTTCCATCAACATTTTTAACCGTCCTACTCTAGAATAATAAATCTCTTTCAAAGCATTCAAAGGCAATGACGGGTAATATTTGTGGATTTTGGAAAATTTGTTATCCATTGAAAATTCAAGTGTTTTGGAAAAGTAGAAGAAAAGAGAGTGCTTAGGTTGCCTCCTAAGTAGCGCCTTTGTTTATAGTCGTTGGCTCGACTATAAATTTTTTTTTAGTTACGTAACACACGAAAGAAAAAGAAGCACTGAAGTAATAAGATTAGAACCATCAAAATTAATAAGCATAATAGATTATCACACTCTTCTATATTTTCAAACAAAGTACTGAAGAAGGAAAAAGAATCAGAAAATTTGAATAACATAATCAATTAATATGAGGAAAAGACATATATGTACAAAAATATCACACACGTCCATACTATAAGAAAAATAAATAAAAAGAAGAAGGAAGGAAGAACAAGAGAAAAAAAATCAAGAAGAGGAAAATTACCTAATCACTGCTAGAAAGGAACACTCACAGAGTAATTGAAATTGTGGTTGTGGTTTCAAGTAGAGAAGGATCTCGATTTATAGTCAAATGAGCACTGTTTCAACCAACAACCATGCATATAGAGTGTGCTGGAAAGAGTACGTTGGGAGGAGTATCCGAGAAAACGTGTTGACAAATTGTCCAATATTAATAATTAATCCCCACACGTTATCAGACACTATTGCTAATCACCGATTTGTGCGCCATCATGTCTCTTCCTAAATAATTGAATCCGGAGATATCTTCTTTCTTCAGTTTCAAAGTAATATCTTCCTTAGTACGATAAATAAAAAGTTGAGAAATAAAAACAAGAATAACGAAAATATCACAAGAGAAAAAAATAAAAATAAAAATAAAAGTGAGAAGAAAAGAAAAAAAATTTTTGGGTTGCCTCTCAAGAGCGCTTTTGTTTAAAGTCGTTAGCTCGACTTAGTGATGGCATGATTAGCTCTGACTCTCTAATGCAATTACTTCCATGTTGGTTGCAGAGAATCCTTCGTAGTATGGTTTGAGACGGTGCTCATTCACTTTGAATATCTTATTCGTTTTCAAGCTTTTGATCTCAACTGCACCATGGGAAAAAATTTCAGTAACAATAAATGGCCCAACCCATCTAGAGCGAAGCTTCCCCGGGAAGAGTTTTAGTCTGGAATGGCATAGTAGCACTTTTTGTCCAATACTAAACTCTTTTTTGGAGATTCGTTGGTCATGGAATGCCTTCGTCTTAGTCTTGTAAATCACTGTATTTTCATAAGCTTCATTCCGAATTTCTTTCAATCCTTGCAATTGAAGCTTCCTGTGATCTCCTACTGTTCCCCAATCCATATTACATTGTTTGATTGCCCAATAAGCTTTGTGCTCTATTTCAACTAGTAGATGGCACGACTTTCCAAACACTAATCGGTATTGTGACATTCCAATCGGTGTTTTGTAAGCTGTTCGATATGCCCAAAGAGCGTCATCTAGTCAGATGCTCCAGTCCTTTCGATTAGGATTGACTGTCTTTTCAAGAATTGACTTCACTTCCCTGTTTGAGAGCTCTGCTTGTCCATTCGTCTGGGGGTGATATGCAGCTGATACTCGATGTAGAACTCCGTATTTTCTTAACAAAGACTCAATGCTTCGGTTGCAGAACTGGGTACCTCTATCACTAATCATAGTTCTTGGAATCCCGAACCTGCTAAAGATGTTAGATTTAACAAATTCTGCAATTATTTTAGCATCATTAGTTCGTGTGGCTTTCGCTTCTACCCGTTTAGAAACATAGTCAACTGCCAATAAGATATAAGAGTTGCCAAATAAATTTGGAAAGGGTCCCATGAAATCAATGCCCAATACATCAAAAATTTCGCAAACTATGATAGGAGTTTGAGGCATTTGGTTTCGTTGGGACAAGTTACCCGATCGCTGACACTTGTCACATGATTTGCAGAAGATATAAGCGTCTTTGAACAGTGTTGGCCAGTAGAATCCACTTTCCAGTATCTTCTGAGCCGTTCTTCGTAGTCCGAAATATCCTCTACAAGTATATGAATGGTAGAATGTGAGAATGGACTGAAATTCTGAATCTAGCACACATCTCCGAATGATTTGATCCGAACACCTTTTCCACAAATATGGGTCATCCCATATGTAGTATTTGGCATCACTCTTTAACTTATCTTGTTTCGCCCTAGATAAGCCTGGAAGGATTAACCTAGATGCGAGATAGTTAACCAAATCAGCAAACCAGGGAGAGTTTACCTCAGCTATAAATAGACTTTCGTCTGGAAAGGCTTCTTGCAATGGTGTTTCATTTTCTATTCTTACAATCCTGCTAAGATGGTCTACCACAACATTCGCTGTCCCTGATTTGTCTTTGATCTCTAAATTGAATTCTTGAAGTAGGAGGATCCAACGAATGAGTTTAGGTTTTCCATCCTTTTTTGTGAGCAAGTATCGTAGAGCTGCATGATCTGTGAAAACAATTACTTTAGTTCCTAAGAGATATGATCGAAACTTCTCTAAAGCAAAAACTACAGATAAAAATTCTTTCTCAGTTGTGGTGTAGTTTTCTTGGGATTGATTCAATGTTCGTGAAGCGTAGTAGATCACATATGCAGCTCTTCCAACTCTTTGCCCTAGAATTGCTCCCACAGCATAATCACTATCATCGCACATTATTTCAAACGGAAGGTTCTAGTCGAGTGGTTGAATGATTGGCAGTGTTGTGAGTCGTTCCTTGAGTTCATCAAATGCCTTCTTGCATCTATCATTAAATTCAAATGGTACCTCCTTTTGCAAGAGATTACACAGTGGTGATGCAATCTTTGAGAAGCCCTTTATAAACCTATGATAGAATCCTGCATATTCAAGAAAATATCAAATTTCCCGCACACTGGTGGGGTAAGGTAATGCAGAAATAATATCTACCTTAGCTTTATCAACTTCTATTCCTCTTTCTGACACTACATGACCCAACACTATCCCTTATTCAACCATGAAATGACATTTTTCCCAATTAAGAATGAGGTTAGTGTCAGTGCATCGTTTTAAAATCAGTGTCAAATTGTCCAAGCATGCATCAAAAGTGTCTCCCCATACACTGAAGTCATCCATGAATACTTCAATGATTTTGTCAATGTAATCTGAGAAAATACTCATCATACAACGTTGAAAAGTTGCAGGGGCATTACACAATCCAAAAGGCATACGCCCATACGCAAATGTTCCAAATGGACAAGTAAATGTGGTTTTCTCTTGATGTTCGGGAGCTATTGCAATTTGAAAGTACCCTGAAAAAACCATCAAGAAAGCAGTAATGTGTATGTCCAGCCAATTTTTCAAGCATTTGATCAATAAAAGGAAGGGGGAAATGATCTTTTCGAGTTATAGCATTTACCTTCCGATAATCAATATATACCCGGTATCCAGTTTGTATTCTTGTTGGTACAAGTTCTCATTCCTTATTTTCGATCACAGTGAGTCCGTATTTCTTTGGTACTACCTGAACTGGACTAATCCAATTACTGTCTGAAATTGGATAGATCATACCTGCCCCTAGTAGCTTCAGAATCGCCTTCTTCACAACTTCCATCATTGGTGGATTCAATCTCCTTTGGGTTTGTCTCGACGATTGTGCTCCTTCTTCAAGTAATATTTTGTGCATGCAGACTAATGGACTTATACCCTTGATATCTGCAATCGTCCATTCAATTGCATTTTTGTGATCCCCCAAGACTCGAACTAGTTTTTCCTCCTCCACCACAGTTAACTTTGACGAAACTATCACAGGGAGTGTTTCACCATCTCCAAGATAAGTGTACTTTAAGTGGCTCGGCAGAGGTTTCAATTCCAATTCTGGTGCCTGCATGATTGAAGGTAAAAATTTGTTAGGAGATTCCTCCAACTTAATGGTTTTTACATTATAACTCTGTGGATTGGTTATCAATGAATTCAATGCTGCGACTGTGGTTTTCAATTCTGCACTCAGCTCTATCTTTTTGTGTTCAATATATTCCAGTGATTCACAAAGTGCTGTCTCTAACTCATCTCTACAATTAAGCTCAAAAACTCTTTCTACAATAGGAGTCATGGTGTTAATAGCATAAATTGTACAAATGTCACTAGGATGTTTCATTGCATCATAGATGTTAAATTGAACCATTTCCTTGTCAAATTCCATTGTTAGGATCCCATTTCTCACATCAATAATCGTTTGGGAAGTTCACAAAAATGGCCTTCCTAGCAATATAGGTGTGGAGTTAGGGGAGTTATCATCATTCATGTCTAAAACATAAAAATCGGCTGGGAATACTAGACCACCTACTTGTCCTAATATACGTCTTCAACTATTCCATCTGGATAAGCATTAGATCGATCAGCAAGTTGAATGATAACATTTGTTTCAGTTAGCTTGCTAATTTTAAGGAAGCATAAATTGATCATGGCATAACGTTAATTGATGCTCCTAAGTCTATTAAAGCGCGGTCTAACTTAATGTTTCCAATTGTGCATGGAATTGTGAACATACCTGGATCTTTGCATTTTGGAGGTAGTTTTCTTTGAAACAAAGCTAAAACCATTTCTCCCATTCTTACTTTTTCGTTTCCCCTCAATTTCTTCTTGTTAGTGCAAAGTTCTTTCAAGAATTTGAGATAACGTGGTACTTGTTTGATTGCATCTAACAAGGGAATGTTGATTTCTACTCTCCTAAATGTGTTCAAAATTCCTGTTTCCTTGTCTTCTTTGTTAGCTTTTGCTAATCTACAAAGAAAAGAGAGATAAATCATTTTAGTAATGATAGAGGGGTTAGGACTTACCTCATTTTCTAACTTTTCTTCTTCATCTTCATGTGTGGGAATTTCTTTGTGTAGGTTTTCTATCTCTTTTCCACTCCTTAAGGTTATAGCACTGATATTCTTTGGATTTACCTCAGGTTGGGATGGTAGCTTTCTTCCAGATTGTGCTTCTAGGTGATTGATGGCAGTTGCCAACTGACTCATTTGATTTTCCAAGTTTTGAATGCTTGATTTGGAATCCTGTTGGAATTTCACAGTGTTAGTTGCTAATGTTTTCACCATATGCTCGAGAGACATACCTGATGATTGATATTTTTGTTGAAATTGCCCTTGGGGTTGAAAATTTCCTTGCTGTTGGAATTGCCCTTGAGGCTTGTTAGGGAAGAAACCTGGAGGCTTGTTGGCTCCATAACTCAGATTGGGGTGATCTTGCCATCCTGGATTATAGATGTTTGAATAAGGATTGTACTGTTGCCTTGGGAATGGAAAATTGCTTACTGAATTCACTTGTTAATTATTATCCACTTGCAGAATAGGACAAGCATCTGTAGGATGTCCTAGATTTGTGCAGATGCCACATGCTTTGACTTGTGGATTGTTCCCTACAACAATTTATTTGAGAAGATGGGTTAGTTCAGAAAGTTGGTTACGTTTTCAACATTGGAATTACTTACCTCATTTACTCTTCGAATGTTCATTTCCCGCTCTGTACTGAATTGTTGAGTATTTTCAGCCATGTTTGAAATCAATGTTCGTGCTTCAACCGGTGTTTTGTTCATCAAAGCTCCTCCACTAGCATTATCAACTATGTTTCTGTCTGGTTGACACAACCCTTCATAGAAATATTGCACTAGGGGGTTTTCACTGATTTGGTGATGCGGACAACTTCCAATGAGCTTTTTTAAACGCTTCCAATACTCATAAAGAGTTTCTCCATTCTTTTGGCGTACTCCAGAGATATCTTTCCGAATATTTGAGGTCTTTGAAGCGGGGAAGTATTTTTGAGGAAAACTAGCTTCATTTGATTCCATGTTGTGATTGATCCTGGTGGTAAATTATATAACCAATCTGTGGCGGCATCTTTTAGTAAAAAGGGAAAAGCTCTGAGCTTGATTTGCTCTTCAGTGATGCCTGGGGGTTTCATACTATCACACACCACAAGAAACTCCTTCAAGTGTCGATACGGATCTTCGCCGGATCGTCCATGAAAAGATGGTAGAAGATGCATCAAACCGGATTTTAGCTCGAAAGTTTTACCTTCTTCTACGGTTGGAAAGGTGATACACAATGGTTGTTGAGTAACTTCAGGAGTTGCCATTTCTTTAAGAGTTCTTTCGTTGTTATTTTCCTCCATTTCTTGTTCCGTTTGTTTTGCTCGTTTTATTCGTCTTCGAATGGATTTCTCGATTTTCGGATCGAAACTTTCAAGAATTCGATTAGCAGATCGAGTACTATGCATACAAGTGAATTTGTTTTAAAATTAATTAATAAAGGCAACTAAGTTTTTGGCGCCGTTGCTGGGGAACGGTTAAAGTTCTGTAATTACTGTAAGAAAGATGGGCATCTCATCAAAGATTGTCGAATTCGGCCCCAGAAGAGACAAGGGAAAAATTGTAATTTTTCCATTCAGTCTAATCTTGCAGATTTTACTCCTTTGCATACTCTGAACCAGCCTGTTCCACCCAACTCTCCATCTATTTTGACTCCCGAAATGGTCCAACAAATGATTGTCTCCGCTTATCTGCAATTGGTATCCCAGGTACGAATCACTCTCATACTTCTCCTTGGTTGTTTGATTCAGCAGCTTCAAATCATATGACCGGAAATCCTACCGTCTTACGTGATATTCATAAGTATACGGGCAATCAGCTTATTCAAATAGCAAATGGTAGTGCACTTCCTATCACTGCTATTGGATCTCTTGGATACACTTTTGATCATGTTCTCGTTTCCCCAAAGTTATCTTCAAATTTAATTTCTGTTGGACAATTGGTGGATAATAATTGTGAAATTCACTTTGATCGTAATGGTTGTTGTGTGTAGAATGAAACATCGGGGAAGGTGATCTCGAAGGGGCCTAAAGTTGGACGTCTATTTCCTCTCCAGTTTTCTAATTCTGTTAATTCTAATTTCAATTCAGTAGGTTGTTATACTATTATTAGCGATAGTGATGTTTGACATAAGAAATTAGACCATCCCAATAATGTTATTTTATCTCATCTTGTCCAGACTGGTTATTTGGGAAATAAAATTTCATTTTCTAATATATCTTCTGATTGCACTACTTGTAAATTGGGTAAAAGTAAGTGTTTACCATATCCGTCTCATAGGGATCGTGCTTCTGCATGTTTTGAGGTTGTGTATACAGATGTCTGGGGTATTAGTCCTGTTATTTCACATGCTCAATATAAGTATTTTGTTACTTTTATTGATGATTACAGTCGTTTCACTTGGATGTATTTTCTTTGTTCTGAATCTGAAGTGTTTTCCAAATTTCAAGAATTTCTTGCACTTGTTCAAACTCAATTTTTTGCAAGATTGTACGATCTGGCTCCGGGGGGAAATACAGGTCTATCGAGTTTCACCAGTTTCTCAAATCTAAGAAAATTTTGTCTCAAAGATCGTGTCCATATTCACCCCAACAAAATGGAGTAGCCGAATATAAGCATCGTTACCTTTTAGATATGCTTCGTACTCTATTGCTTGAATCTTCAGTCCCTTCACGTTTCTAGGTGGAAGCCTTGTTTACGTCGGTCTATTTAATTAATCGATTTCCTTCTCAGGCTCTTCAATTTGACTCTCCATATTATCATCTATTTGGTGTCATCCCTAACTATAATTCTCTTCGTATTTTTGGTTATGTCTGCTTTGTTCACTTGCCTCCTACAGAAAGAAACAAACTCACTGAACAAGCGGCAAGGTGTGCTTTTCTCGGGTACAGTCCTTCTCATAAAGGTTATATATGTTATGATTCTACTACCAATAAATTTCGCATTTCTTGAAATATTGTTTTCATTGAAAATCAATATTTCTTCCAGTCCTATATTTCTCCACCATGTGAGACTGCTTCGCTTCCCATGTTCGATCATGATACATCCACATTAGATCGTTGGAAAGGAATAGTGTATCAAAGATGTCCTACTCGAGTAACGACGCCCCCCAAGATCCTGAACCGATGTCGATTCTGTTCCACCTGCACCACAGGGGACTTCTCGTATATCCCGACCACCTGATAGGTATGGATTCTCTCACACTGCTAATCATGCTACTACGGATACCACTGTTATTCCTAAGTCATATTCACAAGCAACTGATCAAGCTTGTTGGCAACAAGCTATGGATGAGGAACTTCAAGCACTTCTGGAGAACCATACTTGGGATATTGTACCTTGCCCTGAAGGAGTCAAACTCATTGTCCGATGGAACTGTTGACAGATACAAAGCTCGGTTGGTAGCACTTGGCAATTGCCAAGAATATGGCCTTGACTATGATGAGACTTTCGCTACAGTTGCCAAAATGACTACTGTTCGGACTGTTATGGTTGTCTCTGCCTCTCAGGATTGGCCTTTACACCGGATGGATGTAAAGAATGCCTTTTTACACGAGGATTTAAAGGAGGAGATTTATATGGCCCCCACCCCTGGGTTATTTCTTAATCAATCTGCTGCAGTTTTTCGTTTGCGACATTCATTATACGGGTTAAAACAGGCACCCATGCCTGGTTTGTGAAATTTCGTGCCACCCTCCTTGGGTTCCACTTCACTCAGAGCTAGTATGATTCATCTCTCTTTCTTAAGAAGACTGCTACTGGGATTGTGGTTCTGTTGGTCTATGTGGATGATATTGTTATCACTAGATCTGATGCTCAGTCAATTAGAGCACTACAACATCATCTTCAGTCTTCTTTCCGCATGAAAGATCTTGGTCCACTCCATTACTTTCTTATCCTTGAAGTTCTTTCTTCTTCCACTGGTACTCTCTTGCATCAACACAAATACACTCAAGATATTCTCACATTGGCTGGTCCCCAGTCTGTTAATTTAGTTCTTACACCATTGGAGGTTAATTTAAAGCTTTTCTAAGACGATGGTGAATTGTTATATGATCCGTTGTTATATCAGCAAATTGTTGGGAGTTTGAATTATTTGACAATTATACGCCCAGAAATTTCTTTCGCCGTCCAGCAAGTTAGTCAATTTATGAAGACCCCTCGACAGCCACATTTAGCAGCAATTCGATGTATTCTTCGTTATCTTAAGGGCACCTCTGGTCGGGGATTATTTTTCCCTAAGAAGAATCAATTAAGATTGGTGGGCTATAGTGATGCACATTGGGCTGCTTGTTTGAATAACCGTAGGTCTATTATAGGGTGGTGCATGTTTCTAGGAGATGCTCTTATCTTTTGGAAAAGTAAGAAGCAAGAACGGGTTGCTCGATCCCCTACGGAATCAGAGTATCGTGCCATGTCCTTAGCTTGTTCAGAGATTGTGTGGATTCGTGGTTTATTAGGCGAGCTTGGTATTCCTCAGTTTTCTCCTACTCCACTGCATGTAGATAATACTAGTGCTGTTCAAATTGCCGAGAATCCTGTTTTCCATGTGTGTACTAAACATATTGAGGTCGATTGTCATTCTATTCGTGAGGCATTCGATCGACGTGTGATCGATCTTCCTTACATTCCCATGGAATTGCAAACAGCCAATGTCTTCACCAAGGCTTTATCTCGTCATCGTCATCACTTCTTGATAGGCAAATTAATGCTCTCAGAACCTCCCGCATCAATTTGAGGGAGGGTGTTACATGTATATTTATTAGAATAGGCCAATTGTATTTATTAGAATAGGCCCATTGTAAATTAGGAAAATTAGGGTTATAAGTTGTATTTGTAATTCTATTTAAAGGGGGAGAAGAGCTCAATGAAGAATATAGAATTTAATCGAGAAAATCAATATATTGATTTATTATCATTTTTAACTAATGTTGCAAAATACGCACACGGTAACATAAGCACGCAAAAAATGAGAATGTGTATCCTAATTCCTCTCAATATGATGACTTGATCATAATAAGATATTGTTGGATTCAAATTCCATGATAGAATTACATGTTTTAGTATTATTATATATTACATGCAGATAGCGAAAAAAATATTGTTTGAGTAATATTTTCTCCCAGTATTTTATTTGTTTGATTAGGTTTTGCTTATGTAATTGTTTTGTTCTTTTATGGTATTTTGTAATTTGTTTGTGGATGGTAGTTCATGTTTTAATATTTTATATTTTGATATAACTTATTTTGATAGCTTATAATAATTACTAATACAGTATGTTTTTTTTTCTAATAGTTAATAGGAAGTTTTTATCCGTCCAATGCAATGGGTATGAACACTAGTTAGTTATTAATAGCCAATAGGAAAATATTAACTCGATTTTTTTAAATAAATATAAGTGTTTTTTAATGAATTATGAGGAATTGACTTGTGAATTTTTGATTGGTAATTTTTAGTTTTAAAATTAGTTTTAAATGATGAAGTTGTTTGGTAAATGAAACAGATATGTTGAGGAATTCCAAGCGCAAGGGTCTTTTGTCTTCTATCGAGCAACATGCTGATGAAAATATTCGAGATAGGATGTTTGAAGGGACATTGAATATAGAGAATGAAAATGATGTTCATATCGAAAATCAAGAGACAGAAGAGATGATAGAATGGGTGATGTCGATGTTTGAAGTGACATTGATATTGCTAAACTCCATTCAATTCCCACTGTAAGAACTCCAATAATGAATTATGATGTCAATATTTGCGACGAAATTCGGAGAACTTATGTGAAAAGGGGTCCTTGCCAACCTCGCCATCATAATTTCGTGACAAAAAGCAATGGACCAAAGGATAGATTGTTTTTGACAAATTGGTTTAATGAATATAATTGCTTGGAATATAGTATAGCAAAAGATGCCATGTTTTGCTTCTATTGTTGTCTTTTCAAGCCAAATGGTGGTGATGAAAGATTTGTGGTTAAGGGGTTCTTTAATTGGAACATCAAACAAAGATTTCAAAAGCATGTTGGAAAACCAAGTACTGCAGCACAGAATGAAGATCGAATCAAGTATAAATTTTTCAAGATCCAAAAGAAAAATATTGAGGCATGTCTTTTCTGGCAGTCACAACAAACACAAAATGACCATCGAGTTTGATTGATAGCATCAATCGATTATATTTGGTTTCTTCTAAGAAAAGGGTTTGCTTTTCGTGGACACATTGAGTCTTAAACTCCAAAACATTAGGGGAATTTTCTAGAGTTATTGCAGTTTTTGTGTGACCACAATGAAAAGGTTAGGGCTACTGCATTGAAGAATGTTCCTGAAAGCCTCAAATTGACTTTAGCATATGTTCAATAATATATCATGAATGTTGCTCCTTTGAGACTGTTACACTCGTTGTCAAGGATATCGTTGAGATAATATATTCCCAATTCAAGTTGATGTATCACATAGCATTTTAGCAGAGGAGCGAATGGCAGTTGTTTGTGCTATGTGAAGAAAGGGCATGTTATTCAACATTTTATTGGCATTGAATATGTTGCTAGTTCATTAGGTCGTTCACTTGAGTTGGCAATTGATTACTTTTTCTCAAACATAACTTAGGGTTGTCTAGATTGAAAGGCCAAAGGTTTGATGGGGGCTAATAATATGCAAGGTGAGTATAAAGGCGTCAAAACACTTATCACTATCACTAATATATAAAAGGGTGACTAATTAGAAAATTTTATTTCTGTTGTAAAAGAAGAGAAAACAAAGAGATAAAGAATTTACCTCAATACAAGTGTGTCCATTATGAGGGAAAATGACCTCTATTTATAGATACATCGCTAGGGTTTCAAGGGCATAGCGACTAGGGTTTCATGGGTAGGATAGTTATTCACTATATATTAATCTATTTACAACACTCCCCCTTAAATGACTAATGCCTCATTAAAAATCTTAGTTTGACAAAAACCCAGTGGGAAAAAGTACAAACTCAAAGGAAAAAAACAGTAGGTAGCAAATACTTGGAGTAATGAAATGCAGCCTCGTTAGGTAGCAAATACTTGGAGTAATGAAATGCAGCCTTGTCAGGAAAATCCAGTGGGAAAAAACCTGATCGAAGGAAAAAGAGTACAACTACTCCCCCTGATGTCAATCACTGAAGATCTTTGAGCTTGTGCATTCCAATCTTGTCTATCAGTTTCTTGAGTGTTGATGTTGGCAATGCTTTTGTGAATAAATCCGCTACATTGTCACTTAAATGGGTTTGTTGAATATCAATATCACCACTTTTCTAAAGTTCATGTGCATAGAAAAATTTTGGAGATATATGCTTGGTCCTGTCCCCTTTGATGTAGCCACTTTTGAGTTGTGCAATACAAGTTGCATGATCTTCATACAATACTGTTGGACCTTCCTTTGTTGTAGTCATTCCGCATCATGTCTGAATATGATGTGTCATATTCCTCAACCATTCACGTTCACGACTCGCTTCATGAATTGCGATAATTTCTGAGTGATTTGAAGATGTGGCTGTTAAGGTTCGCTTCACAGATCTCCATGATATTGCTATTCCTCCACAAGTAAAGATGTATCCTATTTGTGACTTAGCTTTATGTGGATCAGAAAGGTAACCTTCATCTGCATAACCAACTAAAGTAGAACCCATATTTTGTGAATAAAGTAATCCCAAGTCTATAGCACCTCTAAGGTAAGGAAAGATGTGCTTAACACCATTCCAATGTCTTTGAGTTGGTACAAAGCAATATCTCGCCAGGAGATTTACAGAAAAGGCTATGTCAGGTCAAGTGCAGTTTGCAAGATAGGTTAGTTCTCCAATTGCACTAAGATATGGTACTTCCGGACCAAGAATCTTTTCCCCATCTTCAAGTGGGCGAAATGGATCCTTTTCTATATCAAGTGATTGAACGACCATTGGAGATTTTAATGGATGTGCTTTATCCATGTAAAAGCTTTTGAAAACTTTTTCTATATATGTGGATTGGTGAACAAATAATCCTTCTGGGAGATGTTCAATTTGCAAACCAAGGAAAAATTTGTTCTTTCCCAAATCCTTCATTTCAAATTCGATTTTCAAATATTCAGCAATCTTATCGAGCTCTTCAGGAGTTCTTATAAGATTCAAGTCATCCACATAAACTGCTACTATTGCAAATCCAATATCAGTTTTCTTTATGAAAACACATGGACAAATATCATTATTTTGATATCCCTCTTTCAATAAATATTCACTGAGGCAGTTATACCACATTCGTCAAAATTGTTTTAATCCATAAAGTGATCGTTGTAATTTGATCGAGAACATATTTTTAGAGAATTGATCAGTTGCTCCTAAAATTTTAAACCCTTCTAGGATTTTCATATAGATATCACTATCTAGTGAACCATATAGATAAGCAGCCACTGCATCCATAAGTCTCATTTCCAGCCTTTGTGAGATGACAAAACTGATAAAATATCTAAATGTAATAGCATCCATTACAGGAGAGTATGTCTCCTCATAATCAATTCTAGGTCTCTGTGAAAAACCTTGTGCTACGAGTCTGGCCTTGTGTCTCGTAATCTCATTATTCTCATTTCTTTTCCTAACAAACACCCATTTGTACCAACCAGGAATTACACCTTTAGGTGTTTGGACTACAGGTCCAAAAACCTTGCGCTTTTCTAGAGAATTCAATGCTGCCTGTATAGCTTCTTTCCATTTTGGCCAATCATTTCTTTGTTGACAATCTTTAACAGATTGTGGTTCAAGATCCTCATTATCATGCATGATATCAAGAGCTACATTATATGTATTATCCATCACAATATTGATTCTTTCGTGTACTTTGTAGGATGACAAATAATTTGTGGAGATCTCCTCATTTTGTAGTTCTTCAAAAACAAAATCTTCATTATTTAATTTATCAACCGTGTCATTTTCCTCTTGAATTTGTAATTGATTGTTCTCTTGTACTCTTCTCTTTCGAGGTACAGAGTCTTTCGCACCAAGTGGTCGATCACACTTCTGGCGTACTTTTGATTCACTTGCTATGGAAAATTGTGCTATGGGGACATCATTTCTTGCTGGAGTATTTTCTGCCGGTATATGTGACTTTGTCACTTTCTTTGAATCAACAAACACATTGGGCAATTGATTTGCAACATTTGCCAAATGAATTATTTTTTCAACTTCTTACTCACATCGATTACTTTGGGAATCAAAGTGAGATAAGGTAGATTCATTCCAAGAAATTTTATTTTGGTGTTCAAGATGTAGTTTGGCCCCTCCTAAAGTAGGAAAAGTTATTTCATCAAAATGACAATCTGAAAAACGTGCTTTAAATAGGTCGCCTGTTAATGGTTCGAGATGCCTAATGATTGTTGGTGAATCAAAACCAATGTAAATCCCAAGTCTTCGTTGGTGACCCATTTTAGGACGTTGTGGAGGTGGAATTGGAACTTGAACAGTGCAACCGAAAATTCTTAGGTGAGAAACATCAGGTTTTCGACCAAATGCCAGCTATAAAGGTGAGTATTCATGGTAAGCAGTTGGCGTTAAACGGACCAATGCTGCGGCATGTAAAACTGCATGACCCCAAGTAGAAGCTGGTAATTTTGTCTTCATAAGCAATGGTCTAGCAATCAGTTGCAGACGCTTAATAAATGGCTCAGCTAGGCCATTCTGAGTATGCACATGTGGGACTGAGTATTTTACAATAATACTAATAGAAGTGCAATACTCTTCAAATGCTTGGGATCTAAATTCGGCAGCATTATCCAGATTAATTGTCTTAATATAATGATCGGGAAAACGAGCTCGCAATTTTATTATTTGAGCGAGCAATCTAGAAAAAGCCACATTTCTAGTTGAAAGTAGGCAAACATGAGACCACCTTGTTGAAGCATCAATCAAAACCATAAAGTATCTAAATGGTCCACATGACGGGTGTATCGGTCTACATATATCCCTATGAATTCTCTCCAAAAAATTTGGAAGTTCAATATTAACTTTTGTAGGAGAATGTTTGACTACTAATTTCCCTTGTGAGCAAGCGCTACGTGGATAATCATTGTGTAAAAGAATCTTCTGGTTCTTTAAAGGATGCCCATGCGTACTGGTGATGATACGTCGCATCATCACTGCTCCTGGATGCCCAAGCTTGTCATGCCAAAGTATAAAACTTTTTGGGTCTGTGAACTTCTAGTTCGCTACATGATTTGACTCAACTGTCTTTATATTTGTGAAATACATCCCAGACGGAAGTGCTTGTATCTTTTCTTTTATCTACTTCTGGCCAGATACAAAAGAAGTTATGTAAAGATATTCAATATTATTTTCTTGCATTGTTTCGATGTGGTATCCATTGCAGCGAATATCCTTAAAATTGAACAAATTTCTGCTGAATTTGCTAGAATAAAGTGCATCATTAATACACAATATTGTATTCTTTGGTAGGTTATAGTGGCTCTTCCGGAGCCCTCAATGATATTCGATGCTTCAGAGATTATATTAACATTATTATTCGCTAGGGTTAATCTTGTAAAATACGTCTTGTCTCGAAGAATAGTATGGGTGGTGGTGCTATCAACTAAGCAAATATCTTGAGAACTCATCTTGTATTACTTTGATTTTTCTAAACACAAAAAATAATTATCAATAAGAAAATTAAATTGCAAATACTTTATTGAAATCCAAATAATTTAATGTGCAAACTAAACATTCAAACTAGAATGGAAATAGAATTCAACGAACGTAATATAAAAATAAAAATAAACTAATCAGGCTGGCCCATCATATCGCCATCAACTAACTTGTCACTTGACTCAATCAAAAAATCAGAGACATCCAAATGAGTCATATCATTCAGATTATCAATATCTACAAAATTTGTCTCAACCTTTCCTTTTCTTTTAATGGATTGTTGATAGAGATCCACCAAGTGTTTAGCCGTGCGGCAAGTACGTGGCCCATGCCCCGTCATTCCACATCTGTAGCAAATTTCTCCATCGTTCTTTTTCGATGAATTATTTTCATTCATTTTGTGCTTTTTGAAGCTACTACCTTGTCTATTGTTTGATCCGTTATGCCACCCATATCCACGCCCGCATCCGCGCCCACGTCCACGTCCGCGTTCATAACTTGTTGTATTAGATTCAGGCAAATGAACAGCATTGGCTTCAGGCAAATGAACAGCATTGGCTTCAGGCAATGCTACAGAGCCAGTTGGACGCAAAGCATGGTTTTTCATCAACAATTCGTTATTTTGTTCAACAACATACAAGTAAGAAATAAGTTTTGAATATTTCTTGAAACCACGTTCACGGTATTGTTGCTGTAATAGCACGTTGGATGCATGGAAAATAGAGAAAGTTTTCTCTAGCATATCCTGATCTGTGATTTTCTCACCACATAGAATGAGCTTTGAGAAAATTCTGAAAAGCTCTGAATTGTATTCGCCAACTGTTTTTAAGTCTTGCAAGTGAAGGTGCATCCACTCATAGCGAGCTCTAGGAAGGACAATGGCCTTTTGATGATCAAACCTTTCAGCTAGCTTTTTCCAAAG
The DNA here is from genome assembly GCA_018223645.1 of Jasminum sambac. Taxonomy (NCBI): domain Eukaryota; kingdom Viridiplantae; phylum Streptophyta; class Magnoliopsida; order Lamiales; family Oleaceae; genus Jasminum; species Jasminum sambac. The sequence goes on along the minus strand of CP073644.1, from coordinate 8,148,210 downwards.
ATCTTCTGGATCTTTCACAGTAAGGTATTCACCTTTTAATCCTTCATGGAGGTGGTGGCGAAGGAAGATCAATGCTGTGGCGCGATCCTACTGGGATCGTGTGTTTTTCTCTTTTATTGTCTCACCAAGACCTTTTGAGATGAGGTAGATCTCGACATCAAGAATCCAAGACAAATAATTGTTCCCTGAGATGTCAAGTGCGGTAAACTCTAATTTTGCGATATTAACCATTTGGATATTTTTCTACAAAAGAAAATGATGTTCTAATTAATACATGTAATTGTAAAATTACACAGCTAATATCAATTGCAATATGGATTTTATTCTTTCCTTCTAGGATAAGACTAATATAATACACTGAATTTATAGCATTCGCCCTTCAAGGGAAATGATATTATTCTATAATATATTATGCTTCTTCAGGAGCCATGAATTAAAATAAATATATACTCTACACAGATAATTATATGAGTATATGATAATCAAAATAATAGAGTTATAATATAGGCATATTATACAGAAGATGTAACAAAAGTAACTAGCTGCACATAATGAATCCATAAATAAATGTAACAGGAATAATACGCATGATTGTTATATATTAAAATAGAATTGATAATGCTTATCAATAGATAGTGGTTGCCATATTCATATATATTATATGATTGGCTCCCAAACTCATATCAAGGAGGAGATCAATCAAAAGAGAACTTCATGATCCCCTTTTATAATAAAACGAAGTGATCGTTAATATCTAATAAGAAATTGGAAGCCAAAAACTCATTAAAGTCGAATATTGGCTATCCACACATAGAAACATGGAGAATCAAATTAATATTTTCACACCATGTCCTATACGCAAAAGAAATAAAATTCACCATAATCATAAAAATTGAAATTGATCTAACCATTAATTGGTAGACAATTTCGTGGGTAAAATAGAAATAGTTTTGTCATTAAATTGACAAACTATTTCTCTTGTCAAATTGTTTTAATATTCATCATACATATTGTTTATATATGATAATATTAAAAATCAAATAAAAAAGATATTAAACCAAACAGGGAAAATCCAAGGTAAAAGAATAAGAATATCTATAGTTGGCTGCCAAAATCCATCACGGTCAAACCAAAAAGTTTGACTTGATAAGGTTCAAAAAAGTGGTTGCCAATCAATTTCTAAGATTCAAGACCAAAATAAATAAGAAGACAATAAATTGAACGCATGGGATTGCTGTGCATCGAGAAACGTAATTCATTGAATTGATTACGAGCAAAACGTTCATAGAATGAGATTGCTTTGCTTCGACAGAAAGAAGTAAAAAAATTTACTCACCGCAACTCAGCAAAGGTCGGTAGAGCTAAGAAAAATTAAGAGTGTATCGTGCTGATAACGTGTTGTAAAAGAAGAGAAAACAAAGAGATAAAGAATTTACCTCAATACAAGTGTATCCATTATGAGGGCCAATGACCTCTATTTATAGATACATCGCTAGGGTTTCAAGGGCATAGCGACTAGGGTTTCATGGGTAGGATAATCATTCACTATATATTAATCTATTTACAACAATTTCCATGTTTTACCTTTAAACATTTTTTATAATTCCTAATTTGTCCGTACAGATTAAGTGATAAAAAAACTCTTCATTTTCCCCTTGATTTTGTTTTCTTTCTTCTTTTTTTTTTTTCTTTGTCTCTCGTTCTTATGTTTTTATTTTGAAAAAAATTGACACCGTAGCTAAGTTAAAAATATGTAATATGTATGTTAAATCAAATGTCTCAATTTGAAGTCTAATACGAGCTCACTTTCAAAGTTCATTATGAATATACAATTTTTAATATGCATTAAAGTCTATAAGTAAAAGTTAGTTTTCATGTTTTTGTATTTTTCATCAAAAACGCAATCGATGATGTTTCGTTAAACTAAGTTCAAATTATATTTGAATCCCTAAAATTTATTTCAATCCTTTTTTTATTTTTATATTAATATCTCTGCTTTATTTGGTGTTTTCTTCTTTTAATTTGATTGTATAGCATTCTACATAAGGAGGTAAATTAAAAAAATTAACTTGAATGGTATATTGTTGGAACACCAACAATCCCGCATTGCTTGGGTATAAGAAAGAAATCCAGTTCAAAAGTTAAGAGACCCATAGGCATGAGACTTTTTGGGGTAAACCTGTGAATAAAACCGTGCGAGCTATCCTCAAAGCGAATAATAACATGCCAAAGTGGATCGATCGCTAATGGACCTTACCCAAATCCATATGGTCCTCTCCAGGGCATAGCAAGGCAGATCAGGGTAGGCCATGATGGGGGTCGGGTCATCTTGATGGTATCAGAGTTAGAGCCCAATCGAATGTGTGGCCAACGAGGACGTTGGACCACTTTATGAGGCGTGATTAGAATACCCACATCCCACATTTTTTGGGCATAAGAGGAGAATCCGGTTTATAAGTGAAGAGACGTATCCAACTAGCCATGAGGCTTTTTGAGGTGAGCCCAAAAATAAAACCGTGTGGGCTATATCCAAAGCGAATAATATCATACCAAAGTAGATCGATTGTGTTCTAATTGAAATATAACACTTATAATATAATAGGCATTAGATAGAAGTGCATTTAAATCAGTGATCATAGTTTTTTAGATGATGTGGTAGCATGCATATGAACCAAATAAATATTATAAATAACAAATTCACTCTAAATTTTGAAACACTTCTTTAAACACCACATTTATTGTTGAATTTTCCGATTTACCATTATTGTCACTAATCAAAATCTTCAATCCGATTGTTGTAACTCTAAAGACAACAACATAAACTTGTCCATGGCTGAAAACGGACCTCCTCAGATAAATGTCAACATCAGAAAACGATTGCCCCTAACTCTTGTTAATCGTCATTGCTTGTGAGTTTTTTTATTCTTAATTTTTTAATCAAGTATCACCTTTTGAAATTAAGAAACAAATAAAAAGGAAGCGTATAATATATTTATTGTGAACAAAGTAAATTCCTTATTTAATAATCAAAAACCTTTTAAAAGGAGAAAAAAAGCTTTTATTGGATGAAAAAGCTTAAAATGATGTTTAAAAAAAGCATAAAAATATATACATCAATAACCCACTAACAAATTTTTAATATCTATTCTTATACATAGACCATTCGTCTTCCCAAACGTCATAAAATACCTCACCCAATTCAATTAAATGAAACAAATAGACATTTTCAATTACGTGGTCAAACACACATTTCTTGCATAAGCACTAATTATTGGACCAGTATGGGATTTTCATTTATTATTATTAATTAAATTGTGTCTTTGACTCAATTAAATGGGTTAAACACACACATTTCTTACTTTAGGCGCATTATAGGACCAGTATGAGATTTTCGTTTATTATTATTAATTAAAAAAACTAAAAATTATTACTAAACTAATTGAAAATCGGTTACCAATTTCCCCGAGTAGCCATTGGATATAACTTCTAGATGCCTAATGATCAGTGCTTTATAGAATATCACATGCACTATTTTCTCATAACTATTTGATGTGGGATATTTGTCTCTTTTAATAGTGTAGAAAATTATCCATTTGTCTAAACTTTTGGAGAAAAGTTGAGAATTTTATTTTGGAAAACTTTCAAACTGAAAAAATTTAATTAACTTGACATAAAATTAACTATGTGATATATTAATTCCTAAATTATATTCTTAATAATTAATACATCTTTTATCTAATGAAATTAAAATAAAAAATTCACGAATTTTATTAATTTATTTAGTGTTTAGTTTCAAGAAAAAATTCATCTCTAAATTAAAAATATGAATTTAATAAAAAAATTATAAATGGGATTTAAAAATGAGCGGAAAAATTGATTTATTTAAAGATAAAACCAATAATCCAAATTCTTTTTGTATTTTTTTATTCATATTGTTCCAAATTAAAAATCAATAATAAACCAAAAAATTCATTATTGGTTTTTCATTGTATTTATATTTTTGAATATTTTAGAAATTTTTATATTATATAAACTTTAGCAACAAAAATATTGTAAATAATCTCGTTGATCGCTTAGAGCCATAAAAGTGAACTATAACCTCGAATTAGGCATGCATTACGGCGTCACTATGGGATTTTATTGTCTAAACTAAAAATTTTCGGGCATGTTCTCTTTGATATTTTCCAATCATTTTCTATTTTTAATTTTTGAAAATATGGAAAATGCATTTACTTATCTATTTTTGAAAAAGTGTCTTGACAAACAAGTAAAATTTGAATAGAAAATGGAAAATGAGAAAAAATCGTTTTCCGCGTCTTGGGATTAAAATTTAAAGCTGGAAACATGGAACAGGTACTCACGCGAAACAACTGCAAAATATCGAGGCGTTCTGTTTGTTTTGTATTTTCTATTTTCATTTTCGAAAATATTTTGGTATTTTCTGTTTTCAATTGTTGTTTTGAGGATATTGAAAATGCGTTTGGTTTGTTATTTTAAAAAATTATTTTTGAGAAGAGAAAATAGAAAACGTGTTTGGTTTATACTTTTAGAAAAATACAAATTGGTATAATAAAAATTACAAAAAGGTCCTCAAACTATTCAAAATGTTCAAACAAGCCCTCATCTTCACCCCACCCTACCCCCACCCCACGCACCCCCCTTCACTTGTGCAACAGCTGAAAGGATGTTTGCTTGATGATTTTAGGTATAGCTTCAAAGCAAAAATTGAGTCGTCCACATTGGCTATGGATGCACCTTTTGCCGATTTAAAAAGCACTAATGAGGACCTATGATTTTGGTACATTGACTTTTGATAGAATTCGTAAATTTCCACTACTAGCTTTGCCCATAGAAGACAAGACATACTTTCAAGTGGTGTACCAAATTCTCGCTATAGCATTAGCAGGTGATTGAATTATGGGTATCAGTCAAGTTTGTGCATTAGTGTAGGATTTTTCACGTTGTTCCTTGTTGTTTCATTCTTCCTTGTACAAGGAAGAGAATGTGCACCTTTATGATTGCATAGGCATGTGCAGTGCTGGTTGATACGAACTTGGCTTTGATTTACAGAGACCAATAACATAAATCGAGCCCGATAATGCTGCCTCAATATGTTACTATTATCTTTTACCATGGCTGTTGAAGTCATTTTTTAATTATTGGTAGTTGAAGCCCGAGTTTGAATTGCACGAAGGGGGAATATGTTCATTTCATGATTTAGTGAAAAAAGGTCCATAATTATGGCATTGTCGAATAGTGTTTTGTTTTAATCTATTTGGCTTCTACTTTCTCGAACCTAGTTACCTTGTGTCTAAACTTCTAAATATGAATATGGATGTCCTGTCTCTGAAATGAACCATTCCTACATTTTCTTTATGACCAGAGTGCTCCTTTTTTGTTTTTGCTTTTTATTTTTAAGGTCATGAATTTGTACCTACTTATTGTGGATACTTCATAAGTTATTTAAATTATTTTGTCTATAGCATTCTAACATTCAATTTGATACTTCATTGTATTAAGTGATCAACAACATATTGTCGTTTGTGTTCTCTTTATTTATTCTCGACATTGATAATAGGTGGTCACAGAGGTAGGTTTAAGGAACCAATGTCATGGCCTGATGCAAATTAGAATGCTTTTATCGAAATTCTTTACGATAAGGTGAAATAAGAGGTGTTGCAATGCTCTACGTTTACAAAAGATGAATGGGGCAAAATTAATGAAGTTATGATAGCAGCAACAAATACAGATTATGGTATGGATAGATTAAAAGGGAAGTGCAATCGCTTGCGCATGATGCGTTGCTTGTTCTCTAATCTTGTGAGACATACTAGCGTGACATAGGACCCAAAGACCAACAATCTTGATGTCCCGGAGCAAGTTTGTTAGTTTCAATTGGTGTTCTTATTATTCTTATGCTAATTTGTAAAGAATAATTTATTCTTAAAGTAAATGAAAAACTTAAAATAATTTATTAATAATTTTAATAAATTTACAAGGAACAATTTATTATTCTAACATGAATTTGTAAAATTGTCATTCTTATCGTTCATTAATAAAATTTATTACTAGTAAATAAATTTTTATTAAGGAATGATTTTTTAAAAATTATAAAGTAAACAAGTTTTCCAATTTAACAATTTTTCAGAATTATAAGCATTTTCAAAAATCTCAAAATAGACTCAAAACAGAAAACTCAAAATGAATTTAAAAATTGAAAACAGAAAATAGAAACACAAAGAGAACGGGGCCATATTTTTGAAGGAATTTCAAAATAATATTTTTATGACCCTAAAAGATTTAATTAGCCTGACATTTAATTAATTGTTTGATATATCAATTCCTAAATTATTCTTAATAACTACTACATCTTTTATCTGATGAAATTAAAATTAAAAAAAATCATGAATTTTATTAATTTATTTAGTGTTCAATTTCATGAATTTAATTACAAAATTATAATTATAAATGAAATTTAAAAAGTGAATTGCAAATTCAATTATTAAATTATTATATTGTAAATAATTAATAATATATTTTATGTAACAAAATTTTAAAAATATCATGAAGGTTTCCACATTAGTTGTAGATACGAGTTTCCATCTTTCTAAATACTCATACCATATATTGATTTTACCATATATTACACCACAAAAAAGAATTAATAAATATTGAAAAAACACACATCATTTTAATATTTTATTCTTCCACTTTTTACACGTGACTTTTTAACAAAATGTTTTCACGAATGCGTAGTTAGATCCATTAATATTATACAAATTTGAAACATGTTATAATTAGCTGTATTCGTTAGTCATACTTGCCTAACATAATAAAAGTCCACGCTTTAAAAAAAAAAAAAAAAAGCTTATTGTACTGTCTTTTTTTATAAATGCTTATTAAAGAAACGAGTGTTCCTTAATTTTATAATGTTCCTAAATTTTATAAATTTGTTTCATTTTTTTTTATAAATACGTGTTTTTTTAATTGATTAATTATTAAATCTTATTGCTAATAAAAAATAAATAAAAATAAAAGAATGGTCTTTTGGCGGGAAAATAACCTTTTGGTCGAAGGGCCTTTATTATATTAGTATAGACATTCTTAAATTAATTTACTGTAATCAAATTTTTTTTGAAAAAAAATATAATATCATATGCAAAACATATTTGCAAATACCATGTGCAGAGAACGTGTTTTTAAATAGTCTAAAAAAAAAGAAAGAGAATCCCAGTGCTTTCTACATTAATTTCTTTATACATCAACTAGCTATTGTTGCCATGGCAAGTAGGCATCCAGAGATTGAAACATTCTCCTATTTAATTTTGAGTTTTTTGAATGTTGTTGAAGGGTTTTGCTACATGGTGTGAACATCTTTGAGATAAAAATAAAAATAAAAATAAAAATAAAAGCTTGAAACTTCTAAAGCACTCAATGCCGATGATTTATTAATTGGATGAGGCCTTAACCAAAAGACTAATCTTAGGCATCCTAATGATACATTTTGTGCTTCTCACTACAATTGTTTAATTAACTTGATTTTGATGTTCTCCTCTACAATTTCGGTCATTGAGATGGTTGGTACTGATGCTTCGAGTTCTAGAAAAAGAAGTGAAGCGTGAAGTTTGTTGAAATCAGTGACGACATTTGAATTTTCATTTAGTTTGCATCTCATGAAGAAAATTTTGGGGTTTGTTGATGTGTCGTCTAAAGTACTACAAAGAAATGATCAAGATACTGTCAACGCCATGAGAATGGTGAAATTATGCAAGCAACAGCTCTAGATTTTATGAGATGACGAATTGGACTCATGTTTGGAGACAGTCTTTCCTTTGGTGCAGAGCAGAACATTGACATTCCCAGCTTGGAAGCGATGTTTACCTGTTTAGGCCGTCTAAGGTGTAGCACGGTAAGAAATTTGCATCACTTTCACATCGATTCTTTTTATGTCATCATTGATATGCAACTTCAGGAGTTGAATGAATGTATTTCAGAGGCAAATAGTGATATGCTCTTTGTGTAGCTTGCTTGTCTCTTGATATTTCTTCTTTTGCTTTTGACAAGAACAAGTTGATCCATGGATATTTTAGGCCATTCACGGCGCAACATGGTAAGAAATTTGCATAACTTTCACGTGGATTCTTTTTACGTCGTCATTAATATGCAACTTCAGAAGTTGAATGAATCTATTTCAGAGGCAAATAGTGATCTACTATTCTACTCTTTGGTGTGTCTTGCTTGTATCTGGATAATTCTTTTTTTTTTTTTTCTTGACAAGAACAAGTTGATCTGCTAATATTTTTAGCACTTGAAGATCGGCTTGACGTGTATATTGTGGACATGCTCGCTTATGAAGATTTCAGAGGATTAGTGGGTTTAAGTGATCTCACTAAAAAGTTGTTCTTGATGAAGAAACATAAAGGGTTATTCATTACTTTATAGACTTTTGACTTTGGTATTAATTCTTCTAGTGGCCACTGGTCTAGTTGAAAGGGCTTTTTCTACAATGAATTATATCAAGAATCAATTGTGCAATGAATTGTGGACAAGTGGTTGAACAATAGTTTGTTTCTGTACATTGAGGATGATGTTTTTGAGAGTATTGAAGACAATGTAATTTACAAAGAGTAAATTGCGTGCAAACAGGTCTTAAGTTTGCTTACTTCAAAAATCAAGTAAAATAGAACTATATATTTATGTGGAACAAGTAACAGGGACGGATCTAGTATATGGCTGCGGTAGGCTGTAGCCTACTGCTGGCAAAAAATAATTACTAAGTCGTGCAACATAATTCACAAAATCTAGTTAGGTGAGTTGGCTAGACCTGGTTCCTGAAGACATCACGTTGCTTGCATGCCCGAGTTCGAATCTTGCTCCCGGCAGTTTGGTGAATTTTTTTGACTTTTTCTCCTCTTTTTCCTCTCCCTCTCTCTCTTTCTCTCTCTCTCTCTCAAAGTTGCTCCCGGTTTGTTTTTTTGGACTTTTTTTCCTTTTTCCTCTCTCTCTTTCTTATTAAATAATTACACATTTTCAAAAGCTTGTAGATCTTGTTTCTCTTATTATAATTAATTATTTTTCCTATTACAATCATTGTTTATTTATTAATTATTTTTCTTATTACAATTATTTTTTATTTATTTTATGTGATTATTACTCTCTCCCCCATGGTATAAGATTTTATACTTAATTTATTAAATTATTATTGCTTCGAGTGATCTAGAAAAATGATTTTAAATATTTTATATGATTTGAACTTAATTGATTATGATTTTGAGAAATAATATATTATAATAATTTTCAATTTTAAAGTTCAGTTTGATTCACCACTTAATTCAATTTTTTCATAAGTTCAACGATGCACTAGAAAATAATACCAATTTAAAAAATAACCAATTAAAATCAGTATATACCGAAGCAATCAAATCAAATTGTAATTTCATATTAGTTTACTTATATTTTACACAATCAATCTAGAAGATCGTTATTTTAGATAATATTGTGCTAAAATAAAGTACTTGAAACTAACTTTGACATTTTATGATTGGATTACTTATCAAGGAAAAAAGTACTCCTTAAAAAAAATTTAGCGCCCCCGAATCAGCTCAGTACAGTGGCAATTTCTCGCTTCAACCTTGATGGCAGCCCCCCCAGATTATAATCCTAGCTCCGTCCCTGACAAGTAATATGTTGCCCAAAATTTTGCATTTTAGGTACATGCAATCGCGTAATTGAAATCTAGATTTCGGCCCAGATTTCAACCATGCAATTGCACATGTGCATGGTTTTTTTTCTTAAAGTTTTTTATTCTTATCTAATTTGTAACTTCTACACCGAATTACAATGAAGTGGAATACATTATAAATGGTATTTAACAATTATAAAGAGTGTGTAATAAATTACAAAGTTTGTGTAACAATGTGTAACAGTGTGTAATATTAGAGAGGATTTGGATTTGTACGATTAGTTTGTGTAATTTTGTGTAATGGTCGGTTTTCGGTGTTTTGGGCATATAATTCGTATACATTGTCCGTTTGGATGGATAATATATTATTTGCATTTCTCAACGAGCCCATTTTCACCAACTGCTTCATTGATGCTAATATAGCTTTTTTCGCAAATTATCTTCAATTTTTTAGTGATCAATAATTTTTTTTTCCAAATTTTGAGGGGAAAAAATTATACCATGCAATTGCATGCGCAATCGCATAGCACAAAATTGGGCAATTTCGAGTGTGGTGCACTTACCTAATTTTTGCAAATATTTTGATTTTACCTTATTTTTGAACTATCCATTCCTAATCTTTGTATTTTTGTAAAAACCCCATTTACAACATTATCAAAGTATGAAACCACATAAGGTAACATTGAAATAATGTGCTAGAGTTTTTTTTTTTTTTTTGAACTATTGCTTGTTAGTTTTAAATTTTTATTGTATTTATCTTGTGCATATCCGTGCAAAAAATTCTTGCTCACTGCTAACAATTGAATTAGATATGAGTGTTAGTGAGCACAGGGTTGGATCAAGGATGTGGTGGTCAATACTAGGAGTGGGGAACCAATTGGTTGAATTTGGGTTATTGAGAAACGTGAAAATCATATATTGTGGACCAAAACAAACACCGTATGCAAATTGAATGCGTAAAACACACGAAAATCAACGAATTAGGATCTTTTTTTAGTAGATTACATTACACATTTTGTCAAATGCATTTCACATCTCTATCTTAATGTATATAATAGTAAAAGTGGCATTTTGATTCAAGAGGTCTCTTTTCCCACCTTTTTCCCACTTGTTATTTTATTTTATTTTATTTTTTTAATTTAATCTTTCCCTATTTTCATGTTACCTGTCTCTTACTGAATTAATGAATTTAAACGATAACGATAATTATGAATTTAAATGATAATGAGAATGACAATGATAATTATAATTTATGAATTTAAGTGCTTATAAAATTCTAATTTATTTTACACAAATCATGTGAATATTAATTAATGAATTACTAGATGATGATAAGATCAAAATATTCAAAGGCATTCTAGCATTTTTATTTTATTTTTTATATTTTCACAATATTACGTATATCTGGGATTAAACATAAGTTGTTTATCTTTCAAAATTTCTTACTTGATGAACAATGATCCAACATTAAATAATTGATTACGACTTGATGATAAGATTAAGAAAAAAAATAAAAAAGAAAAACTCAAACGTATTCTCACTTCCCCCTATTTTAAGGTTTATTATGATCAGGGAGAAGTTGTTATCTTTTAAAATTACTTACTTGATAAGCAATTATTCGAATTAAATAAAGTGATCACCAGTTGATGATAAGATTAAAAAATTCAAATTCAACTATAGCATTAGCTTATAAATTGAAACCGGTTTGGAATTTGTTTTAGACAAGGGTCCTAATAAAAATATTTTTTTTTCTATTTTCATGTCATTATGTTGTTATTATAAGAAGTTGGTTTCTTTCAAAAATTTTTAGTTGTTATCTTTTAATAATATATCCACCTAAAGAGAAGCTAACTATGCATGATAATTGATTTTCAATATATCATATTTATTTTTATGTCACATTTATTAGGAAAATATCATATTTTTATAACCTGAGTATTCTTTGCACATAAATCCCATCATTTTCCCCCTTATTTATCTCATGTTTATTGGCCGCAATTGCGACTGCTGCCTCTGTAGTCTGTATATTCTTTAGTAAGTGTGTAAGTCAAAGCACCATACTCGAGGGAATTAGAAGGTGGAAAGAAAATAATTTTAAGGTTGTGCCCCCTTCCTTTGTCTTTCTTTTTTTCATTCCTATATTGTTTTTTTCTTTTCCTGTATTGTGCCCCTTCCTGTATGCTGTTGTGAGATTTTGTTGGAAATGATTTGTCTCAGAGTCTCCTACTATAAATAAGGTGACAGTGAGAGCTATATTAATTCACTGGTATATATACATATGTGGCTATCTTTATATTAAAAATTGGAGTACCAACTCGGCATTATGCCACGTTGGCAGTGCCAAGTTGACACGTCTTTATTTAAAACTAAAAAAAGAAAGTTTTATTTTGAAAACAAACATTAAATATACATTTTTTATTTTTTCCTTATTTAATTTATTTTACTTTCTTTATTTTTATTATTTTCCTTACTTTATTTTTTATGTGCATTTTAATTTTTTATATAAATTGTAATTTACGAATTATAAATATAATTTAAAATGAACTATATACAAGCATTAATGAAAATGTGACATTATAAGTTCAAAATTGTAAATTACAATGGCACTTGAATTATTTTAAAAAATAAAAATTAAATTATACATATATATTTTAATCTTCGAAATATATATATATATATAATATTTAATTAATAGAAGTTGGAATGTCAACTTGGTATAGTGTCACTTTGGCAGCGATTTTTTGTTTAAAAAATTATTTTTATTGATTTAAAAATATTAAATAAAAAACCTTATTTATTTATGTTTACGACGTTAAAATGATAGTTTTAAATAGCTTTTATGGGTAATGTGTATTGGGGGTTCAGTAATCAGAAAATGAATTTTTTATTTAGTTCAAACTTTAATACATTTCTACAACCATTTTCTAGAACCTCTAGCGATTATACTCTCATAGTAAATCACATATGGTTTACAACAAAAATCACACATATTTATGATAAACCACATGTGATTTCTTTTATAAAAATATGTGTGGAACGAAATATTTTCATATATTTCCATTGTCTAATTCATAGTTTTAACATTATTTTAAACCGATCATAATCTCCTCCTGCATCGCACAGGTGTAATACTAGTATGTATTAATATTATAGTGGTATAATAATGCTATTATGTCTATATATCTTGTGAGTTGTTGCCTAGAAGTCACCTTTGAACTTTCTATGAAGGCGTCTACTTATGATTGGAGTCGTATCATTATCGTGCCTTATGAGAGAATTTGTCTACTTTCATTTGAAGTTTATTCTTCTAGTGGTAACTCCTCAATTTATGAACAACGAATATGATGAAGTTTATGAGAGAAAGTTATAGCTCCTACATCCTTTATTCCATGATGTTAAATTAAACGAATATGATGTTGCCACTTCCATTTGATGTGATGAACTTTTACAGTCCAGTCCAACAATTGATAGTCTTTAATTTTTTTTTTCATTTTTTCTGGTTTTTATTTGGTATTTCTTTCTTAATTTTACAACATTCAATTCTTAGTGATAAGAATATTTATTCTGCTAGGCAAGCGTAAAGGAGGTAGCTCTAACCAAAATATCTTCAACTCAAATGATATGTTAGGGACTTGTCAATAGGTATAATTTTTTTTTTTCCCTGATTTTGTTGCCGTATTTCAATTTTAGAGTTGTGCAATGTGTTTTTTGAGAGAGATCTTCCTAAATCAACAAAGCATGTCAATTTTATCAAGGAGACCAACTATTACTTCAATCTACACAATAATTGCTTCTCCTAATGGTATATATCTTGTAGTTCAATACCCTAAAATGTCTACTTTTATACATCTTTTGGCTCCAAAAAACTTTTCATAATGCCAAGACACTTTGATTATTTTTCTTTTTTACTTGCTTTATGTTGTTATCTATGTTCTATTTTTTTGACCAATTATGTATGTGCTTGTGTCTTATATATATATCTTTTTTCTTTTTCTCTTCGACGGCTTGTATTGGTGAGACTCTTGGGCAGAGGGAAGCAGGATCGACTATGGATGTTGTTGCTGCACAAACATAGGCTATTGCTGGCAGGGACGGAGCTATGATTATAATCTGGGGGGGACTGCCATCAAGGTTGAAGCAAGAAATTGTCACTGCACTGAGCTGATTCGGAGGCGCTAAATTTTTTTTAAGGAGTACTTTTTTCCTTGATTAGTAATCCCATCATAAAATGTCAAAGTTAGTTTCAAGTACTTTATTTTAGCAAAATATTATCTAAAATAACGATCTTCTAGATTGATTGTGTAAAATATAAGTAAACTAATATGAAATTACAATTTGATTTGATTGCTTCGGTATATACTGATTTTAATTGGTTATTTTTTAAATTGGTATTATTTTCTAGTGCATCGTTGAACTTATGAAAAAATTGAATTAAGTGGTGAATCAAACTGAACTTTAAAATTGAAAATTATTATAATATATTATTTCTCAAAATCATAATCAATTAAGTTCAAATCATATAAAATATTTAAAATCATTTTTCTAGATCACTCGAAGCAATAATAATTTAATAAATTAAGTATAAAATCTTATACCATGGGGGAGAGAGTAATAATCACATAAAATAAATAAATAATAATTGTAATAAGAAAAATAATTAATAAATAAACAATGATTGTAATAGGAAAAATAATTAATTATAATAAGAGAAACAAGATCTACAAGCTTTGAAAATGTGTAATTATTTAATAAGAAAGAGAGAGAGAGAGCAAAAGGACAAAAGTCCAAAAAAACAAACCGGGAGCAACTTTGAGAGAGAGAGAGAGAGAGAGAGAGAGAGAGAGAGAGAGAGAGGGAGAGGAAAAAGAGGAGAAAAAGTCAAAAAAATTCACCAAACTGCCGGGAGCAAGATTCGAACTCGGGCATGCAAGCAACATGACACCTTCAGGAACCAGGTCTAGCCAACTCACCTAACTAAATTTTGTGAATTATGTTGCACGACTTAGTAATTATTGTTTGGCAGCAGTAGGCTACAGCCTACTGCAGCCATATACCAGATCCGTCCCTGATTGCTGGTATATAGTCATCATTATGTGGACAATTTGAATCCTCATAACCATTGTGTTAATGTTTTACGTGACACGTTATCTTGATCACTGCCACATATTTTAGAGATCTTGTTTGCTTTGGTGTTTATACATTTGCATTCCATTGAATCGGCGGTCAAATTATCTTTTGTCTACTGTATATCCATCTCCCTCTCTCATACATCTACACCCCAAGGGGAGTACAATTGGAGATGATCATTGCAAATTTTAGTAACAACTTAGTAAGTCTAATGGTAACTAAAGTTTCAAATTGCAGTAAGTCTAACAGCAACTGATAAGTGTTTTATAAGTGTTTATTTTATGATTTTTAGAAGTAATTTAGACTGCCTATTATGTCTATTTTGTCTATTTTCAGGTAAAAACAACTAACATGAATGGATGGCATCAAAAAAAAGTGAAAAGAGGCAAAAAGGACGAAAAAGTTGTAAGCGGGGACCAAAATGAACAAGAATCGAAGTTGAAGGACCTGGACTACAAATATTATATGGTCGTATCTCCCTTACCATACGGTCGTGATTCCATCAGTGCAAGAAGAACAAAAAACTGTCCGAGGGCATCGTACGGCCGTCTCAGTTCATCAATACAGCCGTATCGATAAAAAAGCCAGCAAGGAGAAATTTATACAGTAAGCTCGATACGGCCGTGAGAAGGGATCGATACGGCCGTATCAAACAAAAACGCGGATTTCCTAGTTTAACTAGGAATCCTATTTGGGAGACTTTGGACTAATTGTTGTACACGAAATTGTGGGCTTTTTGGGGGATGATTGAGGGCTATAAAAAGAGATCGAAGCCACAACATTAAGGAGTTTTTTTTGGGAAGGGTTTTTAGAGGAGAGTCTTGAAGAAAAGAAGATTGAAGAAGAAGTGCAAGGATTCACCGGAGGTTGACATTCAACGTATTATTTTACCGTCTTCTAGATCCGGTGATGAACTTCTTTAATTCCTTTATTGTTTTATTTGTTAGCACGAACAACTAAACTAATTAGTTGGGATGAACGATGTAATTTAGTTTGATTATTTGATTTCGACTCTCAATTGTCTTGTGCTTTTACTTCATGTGTTGATTTCACTACGATTCTAAATGCATGATTTACTTGGCCAATAAATCATTGATTTGTGAACTTTAATGAACCGAGAGGTGAGTTAGATGTTTAGACCACGTAGTAAAATCCAGAAATTTACATAAAAGCTAGAGATAGACTTTTATAATTGTTGAGATCCCACGTGACAGGTGGATATTTATGAATTCCTAGGCGTGTTAATGCGTTTAATTAAAGATTAGACTATACATAGAGATATGATAGTTAACTTGATTAAATAGGATTAATTTGAACTCGAGAGAGGTAAATTGAATCAACTTCGTGAATTTGATCTAACACAACTTGAGATTAGAAATTGAGAGGAGAAATCAAATAGGATAACTAGAGATAAATAGGGATTCCCAACTTCCTTCTTCATTAATCCACAATCTTTTAGAATTTTCGCAAGTTATTTTCTAGTACTTTAATTTTCAGTTAAAAACCCACTCTTTATCTGTTTGTTGCCTTGTGTGATTAGTTTACGCTGATAGGAAATAAATTGATCCTCGTGGGAACGATAATCTGGACTCTAACAAAGTCCGCTGTACTACGTTCGTGACGATATCGTACACTTGCGATAATTTTCACAAGAAGTTTTTGGCGCCGTTGCCGGGGATCGAATTTTTTATTTTCAGTTTTAGTTTCATTTCAGTTAATCTAAGAATCTTGATATTTGTTTCTTTTTTACGTTTTTGCAGCAGTTTTCGCTCGGTGCATGACCCGATCACAAGGGGGCATTTTAGAAGAATTTGACCCCGAAATTGAACGTACATTAAGAGCAAGACTAAAGTTGGTCATGGAACGCACAGCTGAGGAGGAAGCAAGGCGCCGAGCTGAGGCAGAGGAAGAGGCACGAAGAAGGTTGGTTCTAATCAATCGGCGGCTTGAAGAACAGGAAGACGAAGGGGAAGCAGATGACGACAGTGGAAATCTACCGATGGCACAGTTTTTGACTCCACCGGCGGCCCCGACTCGGTCCAGTATTGTGTACCCCCCGTTTGGGAGGAACGAATTTCAACTAAGGGCCGATCTCATCAACTTGTTCACTAATACCCTCCAGTTTTATGGCCACGCTCATGAGAACCCGCATACACACTTGGCACGATTCTTAAGAATGTGCCATAATTTCAAGTTCGATGGGGTTAATGAAGATGCGATACGGTTGCGACTTTTTCCGTACACCTTGAGGGATAGTGCTTTGGAGTGGCTAGACTCAGAGCCCGACGCAAGCATAACCACTTGGGATGATTTGGCTCGCAAATTCTGCAATAAATACTTCTCACCAGCCAAAGTCGCCAAGATGAAGCTCGACATCTCGACCTTCCAACAATTTGATGGTGAGAGCTTTCATGAAGCTTGGGATCGGTTTAAGGGAATGCTCAGAAAGTGCCCCAACCATGGGATTGACAAGGGAACCCAAGTGCAGTACTTTTATTCCGGATTATCCCCGCAGTTCAAATCCATAGTAGATTCGTCTTCTAATGGATATATTACTAATAAAAGCGTGAATCAAGCGTGGGATATTTTGGAATTGATCGCAAAGACACACACAATGTTCCCATCCGATCGTGTAATTTTGAAGAAAGGGCCAATGACACATGAGAGTGATATACTAGCATCCACTAATGCTCAAATCGCCGCATTAACAAAACAAGTGGAGCTGCTAGTCCGGGCACAAACTGAGGGAGTACATTCGATCCAGGGAAATCCTGTATGTGAAAATTGTGGGGCAAATCATGCCATCTCGGATTGTATGTTGTTGGCAGCGCAAAACGAGCAGGTGAATTTCATGGGAAACCCAAATCGCCAACAGTTTAACCCGTATTCACAGGCTTACAATCCGGGCTGGAAATTCCACCCGAACTTGCGATATGGGAAAAGTTCAAATAATCCTCCACCAGAGAAAAAGCCAAGTTTGGGGAGGTTCTTCAACAATACATACAGAAAACCGACAAAATGTTCGAGAGACAAGAGACGAATTATCAAAATCAACAAGCCTCAATTAAAAAGCTCGAAACTCAACTTGGGCAATTGGCTCTACAGCTCTCAGAAAGGACACCCGGAACATTGCCAAGCAACACATTGACAAACCCTAGGGAGCATGTGCAAGCAATCACGACAAGAAGTGGAGTGCAACTCCCAGAAATTCATGTTAAGAGGCCGGGAAAGGACATCCACGCTCCAGCTAGTGAACCACTAAAGACGGATGAGGATGAGAATAACTCACCGGATAATGAGCAAGACGGGAGTAAAGCAATTGAGAATAAGGCGCCATCTCCAGTGAAAGCCTACGTGCCACCGATCCCATTCCTGCAGAGACTTCAAAAGCATAAGTTGGACAAACAATTCGGGAAATTCTTAGAAGTATTTGAAAAGCTCCATATCAATATCCCGTTTGCAGAAGCTT
The DNA here is from genome assembly GCA_018223645.1 of Jasminum sambac. NCBI lineage: Eukaryota > Viridiplantae > Streptophyta > Magnoliopsida > Lamiales > Oleaceae > Jasminum > Jasminum sambac. Next base: position 8,129,932 of record CP073644.1, on the reverse strand, counting down.
TAGCACAAATGCCAAGCTATGCAAAGTTCATGAAGGATATTTTGTCCAACAAGAGGAAATTGGAAGATAATGAGACTGTGTGCTTGACGGAAGAGTGCAGCGCAATTATCCAGAAGAAATTGCCCCCTAAACTTAAAGATCCAGGGAATTTTTCTATCCCCTGCACTATTGGCTCTAATACGTTCCATAACGCCTTATGTGATTTAGGGGCAAGTATTAATTTAATGCCTCTCTCTGTTTACAGGAAATTGGGGTTAGGTGAAGCTAAAGCAACTACTGTCTCACTCCAACTTGCGGATCGATCCATCAAGCGCCCTCGTGGAATCATTGAGGATGTGTTAGTCAAAGTGGCGAAGTTCATTTTTCCAGCCGACTTCATCATCCTAGATATGGAGGAGGACAATGATATCCCTATTATCTTGGGACGGCCGTTCTTAGCAACTGGAAGGGCATTAATTGATGTGTGCGAAGGAAAGATGATGCTAAGAGTAGGGGACGAACAGGTCACCTTCAACGTTTTTAAGACAATGAAGTATCCCACCAGCTCAGACTCCTGCTATCAAGTGGACATAATTGAGCGTTGTGTTGAAGATACTCTGGAAACCGCCTTCATCGAGGACGACCTAGCCTCGTGCATAATAAGGTCAAAAACTGCTCGATCCGAACACCCAGCGCTACGGTCAATTGTGCATTTGCTTGAAGAAGCCCCCCCATTGTTGGTTAAGAAGCACAAATACTATGCACCACTCGGAGAAAGTACAAGCAGGCCGCTACCCTCAGTCGAGAAAGCACCATCTCTTGAGCTTAAACCGCTACCCAACCACCTACGGTACGCCTATCTCGGTGACTCAAATACATTACCAGTTATAATTGCTAATGAGATGACTGAGGAGGAAGAAGAAAAGCTGTTGAAGGTACTAAGAGCACATAAGACGGAAATCGGATGGACCATCACCGATATCAAGGGAATAAGCCCGTCTTTGTGCATGGACAAAATCCTGATGGAAGACGAAAGCAAGCCTACGATAGCGGGGCAGCGCCGATTGAACCCTACTATGCAAGAAGTAGTTCGGGGGGAAGTACTAAAGCTCATGGATGTGGGCATTATATACCCCATTTCGGATAGCCCATGGGTTAGCCCCGTCCATGTTGTGCCAAAGAAAGGAGGGATAACTGTGCAGAAAAACGATGAGAACGAGTTAATTCCCACTAGATTGGTGACGGGATGGAGAGTGTGCATCGATTATAGGAAGCTAAACAGTGCCACACGAAAGGATCACTTCCCCTTACCATTCCTAGATCAAATGCTCGAAAGACTTACAGGGCACTCACACTATTGTTTCTTGGATGGATATTCGGGATACAACCAAACCCCAATTGCACCGGACGATCAGGAGAAAACGACATTCACATGTCCATATAGGACATTTGCATTTCGAAGAATGCCGTTCGGCCTATGTAATGCCCCCGCCACCTTCCAGAGATGCATGATGGCGATATTTTCCGATATGGTGGAGAGGATCATAGAAGTATTCATGGACGACTTCTCGGTCTTTGGTGATTCCTTTGATGATTGCTTAAAAAATTTATCGCATGTACTTAAACGGTGCCAATAAACGAATCTTGTTTTAAATTGGGAGAAGTGCCATTTTATGGTTAAAGAGGGAATAGTTTTGGGGCACCGAATATCAGAAAACGGAATTGAGGTAGACAAGGCGAAGATACAAATTATTGAGAAATTGCAGCCCCCTACCTCTGTCAAAGGGATAAGAAGCTTCCTAGGGCACGCGGGATTCTATCGCAGATTCATAAAAGATTTCTCCAAAATTACCAAGCCATTGTGTACTTTGCTGGAGAAGGATGTGTCGTTCCATTTTTCGGAGGACTGTTTAACGGCATTTAACACTCTTAAGGAGAAATTGAGCACCGCACCTATTATAGTGGCACCCAATTGGAACCTCCCATTTGAAGTCATGTGCGACGCTAGTGACTACGCAGTGGGAGCAGTACTTGGGCAGAGACAGGAAAAGGTGTTGCGGGTGATCTACTATGCTAGCAAAACTTTGAATGATGCTCAAGTCAACTATGCCACGACCGAAAAGGAGATGCTAGCCGTTGTCTTCGCCTTCGACAAATTCCGCTCCTACTTAATAGGGTCAAAGGTAATTGTCCACACCGACCACTCGGCCATAAAATACTTGCTTGGGAAGAAAGATGCAAAATCGCGATTGATCCGATGGATATTGTTGCTACAAGAGTTTGATATCGAAATACAGGATAGAAAGGGGACAGAAAATCAAGTCACTGACCACCTATCTAGATTGGAGCAACCGACAGGGGAGGAAGACTTTGAGATTAATGAGAACTTCACGGATGAACAACTGATGCAAATTGATCAGGCACCGTGGTATGCAGATATAGTGAACTATCTTGTGAGACAAGTATTGCCCCCAGAATGCACGTACCAGCAAAAGAAGAAATTGCTCCATGAGGCGAAGTTCTATTTCTGGGACGAACCGTACTTGTAAAAGAGGGGCCCCGATCAAATACTAAGGAGATGCACTCCGGAAGAAGAGATGAAGCCGATTTTAGCCAAAGTACATGCTTCGGCATACGGGGGACATTTCGGTCCCACTAAAACAGTGGCTAAGGTACTACAATGTGGATTTTACTGGCCAACTCTCTTCAAAGATGCTCACAACTTCTGCCGATCGTGTGATCGATGCCAGAGAATCGGAAACATCTCGGCCCGCCATATCATGCCATTAAATAACATATTGGAAGTGGAACTGTTCGATATATGGGGCATTGACTTTATGGGGCCATTCCCTCCATCGTACTCCAACAAGTACATTATTGTGGCCGTTGACTATGTATCCAAATGGGTTGAAGCAAAGGCCTTGCCAACAAATGATGCGAGGGTCGTGGTGAATTTTGTGAAGAAATATATATTCAACCGCTACGGCGCACCAAGAGCTATAATCAGTGGCGGTGGCACTCATTTTTGCAATCGAATTTTCAAGGTCGTTCTTCATAAATACGGGGTGCAACACAGGGTAGCTACCGCCTATCATCCCCAGACCAGTGGGCAAGTCGAGACCTCCAATAGACAGCTAAAAAGAATTCTGGAACTGACGATCAGCTTCACCCGGAAGGATTGGTCCAAGAAGCTTGACGATGCACTCTAGGCCTTACAGAACGCATACAAAACCCCCATTGGTATGTCACCCTATAGGTTGGTCTTTGGAAAAGCATGCCATTTGCCGGTTCAATTTGAGCACAAGGCCTACTGGGCGCTAAAGCAATTAAATATGGATTTGGAAAAGGCAGGGGAAACTCGATTGCTCCAATTGAATGAGTTAGATGAATTTAGATTGGAGGCATACGAGAATTCCTCCATTTACAAAGAGAAAACTAAACGGTGGCATGATAAGCAGATTCTCAAGAAGATTTTCAAGGAAGGGGATCAAGTACTACTATATAACTCCCGATTGAAGCTTTTTCCCAAAAAACTATGCTCCAAATGGTCGGGACCATTTACTGTCTCTAAGGTTTTCCCATATGGCACCGTGGAACTCTACCACCCAGATAAAGGAAGCTTTAAATTCAATGGCCAAAGAGTGAAACACTATAGTGCGAAATTCCCAACTGCGAAGTCAACCATTGACATCGCCGTGCCAGAATAGCAGCTGCAACAAGTCGAGCTACAGACTATAAATATAGCGCTTAATGGGAGGCAACCCATTTTTTTTTCCTTTAATTCTTTTTACGTTTACTGCTTAATTGGCATTAGGTTTTCTTTTCATTAGGGCATTGCATGCATATATATATATATATATATATATATATATATATATATAACAAAAACAAACCAAAAAAAAAATTTCGAGAGCCCAGTACGGCGGCCGTATTAAACTCCCATACTGCCGTATCAACCAAAAGAGGTAAAATCACCCGAGGGCTCGATACGGCCGTCTCACTTATTAGATACGGCCGCATCCCAGTGTCTCCAGAAAACACCCCGCAAGCCTATTACGGCCGTATCCAACTTCGATACGGCGGTTGGGCGTGTTGTCGCAGTATTCCAAAATTTATTTTATTTCCTTACTCGGTTTCAAAACTACAAATTAATGTAGAAGTGGTAAGTAAGGGTCGAACCCAAGAGGAACGGTGCTTAATCTAGTTGATTTTATCAATTAATATAGAAAAATGGGGGGTTTTGTGATATTTGAATAAAAATAGAAAATCGAATGTCAAAATAAAAGATTGAAATAAAACAATTGTACAAAATATCTAGTTCTCGGGTTCGGTTGTATCAACAACTTATATTTATCTTTCCCATGCAACGTGTTACTATTCCTTCTTCAATTTATCAACTCTCAATTAACCAAGAAGCTCTGATTAACGAATTCTTCCTTAAGTGTATTAAATTAAAGTGAGTTCTTTAACTTAACATCTAGCTATTGGATAACCCTAAACAAATTCTTAGGATTTAATGCAAAGCTAGTGTGAAATGAACGAGAAGAATGAGTTGAATTAGATGAATAATTTCACAAACTCGAATTAATACATCTAAGTTGATTTGTTAATAAATATGCACGATATTCATTTGCTACTTTGGATTGGAATATAGTGATAATTACGGATCAAAAGTTCCAATCCTAGCAAGTAACTTGAATTTAAAGATTGATTGATTCAATTGGCCAAAGTGAATGCAATAATCAAATAAACTCAAAAACGGGTTTACAAACATAACAAATCAACAAATTGAAGTAGAGGAATAGATAAAACGTTACTAAAGAGTTAGAAAAGATAACCACATGTTAGTTGAACACAACGTCCCCCTCGAACTAGATAGAAAAGTCTAACTACTCATATTTGTGGGGTTTCATACTTTTTAGCGAGTGTTCGCTTTGTATCACCACCACTATATGATAGATTATACGCAAAATATAGAAAACAAGTAAATAAATGCTAAGAAATAAATAGAGAAATAAAAGGGAAAAGAGAAACTTATCGAAGAAATGATCCGCTAATCATATTCACAGCCGAAGTATCGTTGATCGATTGAAGCCTTTATTTCTTCCGCCGGAATATAAAAACTAAGATCTTTCAAGCTAAAACTAAGAGCAAATGAAGAAGAGAATTTTGTTGAAGAGAAAGTTGGAGAGAACTACTAGCTAATTCTCTTCCACTAAGTTGTGTATTTCCTTCCTTACAAATGCCTCTATTTATAGGCAAAATTTCACAAGAAAACATGATAAAAAATTGTACAACTACTCCATTATGATTCCACTAATTGGTAACCACCAAATCATGATCTTAAATTGCTCCATTAGTTCAAATATTGTATCATGGTATAGGTAAGCATCTTGGCTGAATTGTGCAATTGGAATTTCTTTTTTTTGGTATTTTTATAGAAAGTTATGAATTTTCTACCAAAACATGGCCCAAGAAATCCTCCATTCACATCACTCTCGATTTTGCCCATTTTTGACCATGATATAATCCGAATCATTTGAAGATGTCAACATCAAAGTTGTAGCCCTCTTAGTTTCCTTTCCAACAATATAAAGTGCAGGTCAATCCAAATTTGGTAGCAAACGTTATGGTCAAATTACTGAACTATGGCAGTAAATTCGAGCTGCTGATTTTTTACGCTTTGTCCTTTCTCTTCAAATGGCCATAACTTTCACTAGGAAACTCCGATTTGGGATCCGACAAAAATGTGGAAATCCTCTTTTGATATTCTTTGATATTGGCACAAGAAAAATTGTAAAAACAACTTTTCATAAAATTACATCGGAGGCCCTCCATATTTGAATTTGCTTGCATTTCGGTCCCAAGTTCCGTTTTCGCTTCGTTTTTAGCCATTTTGGCTCCTTTTGATTTCTTGTGACTCTAAACACACAATAAAGGAAAAACACATAAAAATAAACATATAATACTAATAAAACACACAAATACGTAAAATAGAAGAGTTATTTAAGTGCTTTTCTAGCACTTATCAGCCGTCTCTCCACATACACACCCCAACCTCCAGAACGCTTCTTACGGTCGTATCCTATAGGTGATACGGCCGTATCGAACCTCCGTTTTTAACAGCCACGCACGACTCCTTTCTCACACCAGTCAAGTTCTCTTATACATTAAGTGAAGACCACCGACCCTCTCACCCTCGATCTATCTCCATCTTTCACTGCAAACAACATCATTCTCGCACATCACTCATCATTTGATCACAAGTAAGTATTCAAATTTCAGTTTTGGGCATGCCTTCCTTTCCCCACTAGTTAAATTGCAGTATCGGGCACTCATTCGTCTTTTATTCTTTCCATTGCACTTGATTGTGTTGATTGTAGTGTATCTCTATTCAGGCCGTATAGGATAGATTGCATGCATTTTGGGGAAATTGAATCACTTGGGACATGCTATAAACGAATTAGGGTTTATGCACATCTACTAGGTGTTCGATGAAATGTGTGAATGAAAGTTTGGTTTCTTGCATGTGATGTGCCTTGATATAACACTTGATTGCTTTATGTGGAACTTATGCGTAGCATTTTAAATCCACGCTTGGTGTGTTTACATTGAATTGGATTGCATTGCTACCTTCTCACAATCCCCTTTCTTTTTAGGAATGGCCCCACCCAAAAACAAAGGAAAACAAGCGATTGAGGGAAGTGAGCCGGCTACGAAGAAGCAAAAGACGGAGATGGCCGGCATCCGAAAAGTCATTCCCCGAGCGTATCTTCAAGGGGGCTGATTTTATGGAAACTCCGGGAGTTACGCCAAGCCTGGTGTTCTGGCAAAATTTTGAGAAGTTTGGTTGGGTACCGTATGTGAATGAACTAGAGAATGGGAATCAGCTACTAGTCCATAACTTCTACGCCTCGTTTAACGCAGATATTCGAGATGAAACGGCGGCTACTTATCATTCTACAATGGTCGGAAAGAAGCGAATCAACTTCTCCCCGCAAGTCATCGCCGATTACTTAGGGATTGATCGTACGGGTGCTCTAGAGTGGGATGTGGAGACGACCGAGCTCTATAGTGATGAGGAGGTAATGAAGTGGGCGCTAAATGAGGAGGCCTACCTACGTAATCCCGCTCCCCGCATCAAGTTAGATAACCGGGAGTTGGCGTGGGATGCGTGGTACTTGGATCAATGGGGAGCCGGCAGTATGTTTCCATCCACTAGTCTCACCACCGTCTCCATCAAGTATGTGAGAGTTTACCACGCCATTTGCCACGGGCAGAAGATCGATCTAGCGGCTCACATTTACAATATGATTTGCAACTACGGCACCGGCAACATGGGCCGGCAGGGGATGCCGTTCCCATGCCTCATTACGTCGATTTGCGGTTGCAAACGTGTCTGAGCTACCAAGGACACCAACATCTTTCTCACAAATGTACTTACCAAGGCAAGTTGGATGAGTCATCTGAAACAAGTGCAATCACATGGATATCCCGCGAACGGGAGTGCGCCGACATCGGCCGGCCCGCTAGTGCCCCTCTTACAGAGCCGACTGCAGAGCATAGCTCGCCGGCGTTTGACCCGCAGTTGATGGAGATGATTGTCGGGATGAACGCCCAGATGACGGTCATTCGCGATAACCAGCAGCTTATTCAAGAGGATCAATGGCAACTCCGAGAGGATTTTCTTGTAGCCGAGCAGGCCCGACGCCGAGATCATGATGAGGTGATGGCCCGGCTGGCGAGCCTCTTCCCACGTCACCTGGCCCGGCCCTCTCGTCCCATCCTTGACGCGTCCGCTGGGATGTCTCGCAAACTTTTCTGTTCATCTCTTGTCATTTGCGTATTTTCTTTATTTGATCGTTCGTGTTTTGGTTTTACTTTCATTGAGGACAATGTGTCCTTTAAGTTTGGGGGAGTGGTATTTGGTGTTACTTTTGTGTTAGTAGTTCTTTCGTGTTATTATTATTGTGTTATTACATTTAGGGGTTATTGTTAATAAAAAAAAAAAATTGTCAAGCATTATACCGCCAATGATTGTTTATTTGGCAGGATAACATACGATTATGGTCGGGCTGTCGAATATCACTTAACTTTCTTTTAAAACATCCTTGTCACTTATTGGTGCACGAGCCTTGTTCTTTTAAGCACCGGTCGTTGTTTAACTTGAACTTATGTTGGGATCGAACTTAGATGCCTTAATCCCCTACTATCACCTTCAATGCACTGAAACCTATTGAAAGTAGGAAAATTTTCCCCAAATTGTTAGAACCAATTTAGCTAAAAAGTTAAGTCTGGGGGTGGTAAGACTAGTGACTGTATGTTGGGGGAACTACAGTTTGATGTTTTGAAGTCTTTGCTTTGAGTTGAAGGATATTTCGTTGGCGAGTCTGCACCGGTGTTGACCAATACTATCAATCCCCCGTGTCTCAAAAAAAAATAAATAAAAAAAATAAAATAAAATAATAATAAAAGAAAGAGAGAAAAGACATCATTCACATTGCATATGTGCCCCATTCTCTTGCCTCATTGACTCGAGTAATTAAGTCTAAGGGGTATTTTACCTGGTGCCTTGAGTGACGAGCTCGGGAGTCACCGACCTAAAGCTCGCTACACGGGTCCTTGAGAAAGCATTATTGTTGGGGCATTGCATTTCATGACTCAAAAAAAAAACAAAAAAAAGAGAAAAACAAAAACAACAAGAAATACTGGGAAATAAAGATTGATAGGGGTTTGAAGTGCCGGGAAAAGACTCAAAGGCTAAAAGTTTGGAAACTTAGAGTTGAGATGGATAGATGGATGACGGCAGTTCCTGTAACATCTAGTCACTTTTACTTAATATCTTGTGTGGAAAAATGCAGTGAAATATCCATAGTATACCACATTGATGAAATACCCCAAGGGCGTTTGAGGGAAAAGCATAAGGAGTGAGTCCTACGAGCGGGGTGAGATGAACTTACCACTAGGGAACATGGGAATAGGTTTGAAGTCTATAATCGTGGAGTAGATCTTGACATGGGGTTCAGTTGAGCAATGACGAGCACACACACACCAAAGGCTGTGCACATGGTAAGTGAATAATTTTGGGTGATGTTTTATGTGACCCAGCTGGAAGTATTAAAGTTTTACTAATCCTGAGGCGAACAAGTATGATGCTAGATGTGTCTTGATGTGTCTTGAGATGTGTGCATGTTTTGTGGTTTGAGTTTAAGTGCGTGGTTGTTTCCAATGTTTTGTTTGAGTTTCTTGTTCGAGGGCGAACAAGTGTTAAGTTTGGGGGTGTTTGATAAGTGTTTTATAAGTGTTTATTTTATGATTTTTAGAAGTAATTTAGAGTGTCTATTATGTCTATTTTGTCTATTTTCAGGTAAAAACAACTAACATGAAGGGATGGCATCAAAAGAAAGTGAAAAGAGGCAAAAAGGACGAAAAAGTGCAAAAAAGTTGTAAGCAGGGACCAAAATGAACAAGAATCGAAGTTGAAGGACCTGGACTGCAAATATTATACGGCCGTATCTCCCTTACCATACGGCCGTGATTCCATCAGTGCAAGAAGAACAAAAAACTATCCGAGGGCATCGTACGGCCGTCTCAGTTCATCAATACAGTCGTATCGATAAAAAGCCAGCAAGGAGAAATTTATACAGTAAGCTCGATACGGCCGTGAGAAGGGATCGATACGGCCGTATCAAACAAAAACGCGGATTTCCTAGTTTAACTAGGAATCCTATTTTTGGGAGACTTTGGACTAATTGTTGTACACGAAATTGTGGGCTTTTTGGGGGATGATTGAGGGCTATAAAAAGAGATCGAAGCCACAACATTAAGGAGTTTTTTTTGGGAAGGGTTTTTAGAGGAGAGTCTTGAAGAGAATAAGATTGAAGAAGAAGTGCAAGGATTCACCGGAGGTTGAGATTCAACGTATTATTTTACCATCTTCTAGATCCGGTGATGAACTTCTTTAATTCTTTTATTGTTTTATTTGTTAGCACGAACAACTAAACTAATTAGTTGGGATGAACGATGTAATTTAGTTTGATTATTTGATTTTGACTCTCAATTGTCTTGTGCTTTTACTTCATGTGTTGATTTCACTACGATTCTAAATGCATGATTTACCTGGCCAATAAATCATTGATTTGTGAACTTTAATGAACCGAGAGGTGAGTTAGATGTTTAGACCACGTAGTAAAATCCGGAAATTTACATAAAAGCTAGAGATAGACTTTTATAATTGTTGAGATCCCACGTGACATGTGGATATTTATGAATTCCTAGGCGTGTTAATGCATTTAATTAAAGATTCGACTATACATAGAGATATGATAGTTAACTTGATTAAATAGGATTAATTTGAACTCGAGAGAGGTAAATTGAATCAACTTCGTGAATTTGATCTAACACAACTTGAGATTAGAAATTGAGAGGAGAAATCAAATAGGATAACTGGAGATAAATCGGGATTCCCAACTTCCTTCTTCATTAATCCACAATCTTTTAGAATTTTCGCAAGTTATTTTCTATTACTTTAATTTTCAGTTAAAAACCCACTCTTTATCTGTTTGTTGCCTTGTGTGATTAGTTTACGCCGATAGTAAATAAATTGATCCTCGTGGGAACGATAATCCGGCCTCTAACAAAGTCCGTTGTACTACGTTCGTGATGATATCGTACACTTGCGATAATTTTCACAGCAGCAACCTTTCTGATCTTAGGTTCATGCTGGATTGAGGAAATGGCTTCATGCGAATGTTTAATGTTGGCCATGAAGTTACTGCATCAACTTAGATTATCTGTGGAGGTAATGTCCCATTCCCATCACTCTGGCAAGCTTTATTCGCTTTTACTTGTGGATGTTGAAAAATGGACCTGGTTTAGTTAGCATCTACATGGAAGTGTTTCATATATAGAAGCCAACATTGTATGGGCATTTGTTTGACTTAAGAGAATTTTAAGAATATGCTGTATTAATTGCTAGATATTTTTCATATTTATTTTCTTTTAGATCTTTGCAAATGATTGGGCGCGTTTGTCGCGGCGCGCCAAAGTTTAATTTTATTTCCTTACTCGGTTTCAAAACTACAAATTAATGTCGAAGTGGTAAGTAAGGGTCGAACCCAAGAGGAAGGTGCTTAATCTAGTTGTCTTTATCAATTAATATAAGAAAGTGGGGGTTTTGAGAATTTTGAATGAAAATCAAATAACAAAAGATAAGATCAAATAAAACAATTGAAATAAATATCTAGTTCTCGGGTTCGGTTATGTCAACCACTTGTGTTTATCTCTCCCATGCAACGTGTTCCTATTCCTTCTTCAATTTATCAACTCTCAATTAACCAAGAAGCTCTAATTAACGAATTCTTCCTTAAGTGTATTAATTAAAAAGTAAACTCTTTAACTTAACATCTAGCTATTGGATAACCCTAAACAAGCTCTTAGGATTTAATGCAAAGTAGTATGAAATGAACGAGAAGAATGAGTTGAATTAGATGAATAATTTCACAAGCTCGAATTAATGCATCTAAGATGATTTGTTAATAAATATGCACGATATTTATTTGCTACTTTGGATTCGAATCTAATGACAATTACGGATCAAAAGTTCCAATCCTAGCAAGTAACTTGAATTTAAAGATTAATTGATTCAATTGGCCAAGGTGAATGCAATAATCAAATAAACTCAAAAACGGGTTTACAAGCATAACAAATCAACAAATTGAAGTAGAGGAATAGATAAAACGTTACTAAAGAGTTAGAAAAGATAACCACATGTTAGTTGAACACAACGTCCCCCTCGAACTAAATAGAAAAGTCTTAACTACTCATAATTATGGGTTTCATACTTTTTAGCGAGTGTTCACTTGTATCACCACCACTATATGATAGATTATGCAAAATATAGTAAACAAGTAAATAAATACTAAGAATAAATAGAGAAATAAAGGGAAAAGAGAACTTAGCTAAGAATTGATCCGGTAATATGAAAAGCTAAAATCTTCAAGCTAAAACTAAGAACAAATGAAGAAGAAAATTTTATTGGAGAGAACTACTAGCTAATTCTCTTCTACTAAGTTGTGTATTTCCTTCCTTACAAATGCCTCTATTTATAGGCAAAATTTCACAAGAAAACATGATAAAAAAATTGTACAACTACTCCATTATGATTCCACTAATTGGTAACCACCAAATCATGATCTTAAATTGCTCCATTAGTTCAAATATTGTATCATGGTATAGGTAAGCATCTTGGCTGAATTGTACAATTGGAATTTCCTTTTTTTGGTATTTTAATAGAAAGTTATGAATTTTCTACCAAAACATGGCCCAAGAAATCCTCCATTCACATTACTCTCGGTTTTGCCCATTTTTGAGCATGATATAATCCGAATCATTTGATGATGTCAACATCAAAGTTGTAGCCCTCTGAGTGTCCTTTCCAACAATATAAAGTGCAGGTCAATCCGAATTTAGTAGCAAAAGTTATGGTCAAATTACTGAACTGCGGCAGTAAATTCGAGCTGCTGATTTTTTACGCTTTGTCCTTTCTCTTCAAATGGCCATAACTTTCACTAGGAAACTCCGATTTGGGATCCGACAAAAATGTGGAAATCCTCTTTTGATATTCTTTGATATTGGCACAAGAAAAATTGTAAAAACAACTTTTCATAAAATTGCATCGGAGGCCCTCCATCTTTGAATTTGCTTGCATTTCGGTCCCAAGTTCCGTTTTCGCTCCGTTTTTATCCATTTTGGCTCCTTTTGATTTCTTGTGACTCTAAACACACAATAAAAGGAAAACACATAAAAATAAACATATAATACTAATAAAACACACAAATACGTAAAATAGAAGAGTTATTTAAGTGCTTTTCTAGCACTTATCAATGACTTGCTACCACGATTTATGATTGCCGCTTCGCGATGGGGGTTGAAGGGGCACCGCCCCCTTGTGGGGTAATGAAATTTGTGTTTGTGGATTAACTATTGTATGCCAAAAGTTTTGTCTATTGAATCAAACTACCATAGCATACAATTAGTAGTTTCGGATGAATGAGATATTGCTGGAAATCATTATGTACGAGCAACTTTTTCCATATAGCTATACAAAAAGCCTCCAGAATAAGTATTACTTTTTCCTCTCTTCAATAGGGTCTATTGCATTTATTGTTGATCTCTTATGACTTGCTCCTTTTCTTGGTTATTGAATGTGTCCAGTGATTGATTGGATGTGATATTAGAATTGCAGATAAGAAGAGGATTGCCAAGGTCAAATGGAAGGCTGTAGAGTACCAAAACCTTCTTGCCTCTAAATTGAAGGAGCAAAATGAGAGCTTGGCCAAGAAGAGGTCTCGTCTTGTGTCTGCCTCTATACTATATGTTGCTGGCTTGCTGCCTAAGCTAATCATGATGCAATTTATACTTTTTTCTTTGATGACACTGGTTTCTTATATTGTTGCTCAAATAATTTTGATATTTCTAGTTGAGCTTGGCTAAAACACTTTTGTTGTCTACTATACTATTGTTTATTTAATATTTTGATGTGTTTGTTAATGTTATTTGGATATTCTATCAGTTAATGTTAGGTTAAGTTTTTAGTTTGGTTATGTGGAGCTTTGGTTATCGTTGGTTCTTTTGGCTTTGTTGTTGATGATTTTTTTTAATGTCACCAAATATGTTTGTTAATGTAAAAAATTATATTGCAAAATTTTTTATAATTTTTTCCTAATTGGTCACTATTTAAAACCATGACTAATTGGTCACGGTTTTAAACCGTGACAAATTGGTTGTGACGGTGTTTTTGTTACGATTTAAAAACCGTGACAAATTTAAGTTCTCGTGGTTTTAAACCGTGACAATTCAAATGTTACAATGTAGTTAGAGTATGAGCATGCGTATGAATTGCAAGCTTCGACTATCGTCAAAGTCCAATTTATATAAATTTTCTTCAATATTATCCACAAGTTAGATTACTGCTTCTAATATATTTGCATCGGATTTGCTATTTTAAATTTTATTATTTTCTTAATCATCATTTTGTTTGTTGAAATGATATCCTTGATTTGCATCGAATCTTATTTCCAAAGGGTTAGATATTGAAGAGATGTGATGAGCGGTCAAGGTCGATTCCGAAAAGATAACCTTAAAATACAGCTTTAAGAAAATAAAAAAGACAACTTTGCAAGAATAAATGGATTTTCTTCTACAACTGGAAGGTCGGTGGATCACCTACCATCAAGTAAAGATTCTATAGGAGAGTCCAATGCAGATGGAAACTATAGTACCCCACACAATTTCGTACGTAATTTATATGTTCATGTGTGACCAAAGGTAATTTTTATAGATGAATATGAATGATGACGTGGATGTGACGTGTGTTTAAAAAAAAATAGGGTCGCCCATATGGCCGTACGCCCGGGGCATATGGCTGTATGGACAAAAACTAGGCAAACGTCCAGTGGCGGCCATACGACCGTACAGCCAAAGTGGGCAGAATGTATTTTTGGCCATTTTTGAATTTTTGAATGGATAACTATCATTTCCAACTTAGTTCTACCATATGATACACTCCCAAAATCACTCTCCAACACCCTTAAACCTTTCAAACCCTTGTTTGATCATTTGTTCTCCATATTTGCCATATATTTCTACCTTGTGCTAAAAAGGAGGAAGGGAAAGGAAGTGAAAGAGGGGGAGAAAGCTACCAAACATCTTTCCACTTGTTTTCTTTAAGGTGGGTAATGGAGGTACAAGTGTAGATCATGAGGTAAGTTTTGGTAGATTTGGATGATTCAATACTATATCGTTCTTTGTTTGAAAAGGTTAAGTTAATATATGTGAAGTTCGTGGAGTCTAAGCTATAGATGCTATGATTTGTATACTTCAGTATGTGTTTTGGATGTTTTCATCTTTTAGAATCTTAGTATACCACTTGAGTAGGAAAGTATGAAGTCTCTTTATGATTGAAGGAAGTTAGAGGACTTTGGTGTAGTTTTCTTTCATTGGTTGGTTTAAATGACATGTTTAAACAATTTATGTCATGAACATATATGGATATAGGATGTTAATCATGAGTTTACATATATGAAGGATAAGATGACCTAATTTTGGGGAGGGGGGTGGGGGGACCTAAGCCCAAAAAATGTGGTAGGAAGGTCATTATGTGATAAGATGGCCAATTGAGATAACTAAGCCCCAAAATTTATAATGTGAGGCCATATGTGAAATATCATTACGTTGGCACCATTGTAAACTCCCGATTAACATCGGGGCCCAGTTATAAGCATGTCACGTGCTTACATTTGCATCTATTATCCACTGAGTCCTTGTGACTCATCATGTTCCCTTTTGCCTTTGTTAGATAGCACCAGACGTGGTAAGAGCATTGGAGACGAGGGAGGCTCGTCTAAGACGTGATGTGTGAGGAGACTGGAAAACAAGATCTTGTGCCAAGTTATTTTGTATTTTTGACACTCGAAATCTTTCAAGTCCTCATGTGTAGATATATTGAAACTATGGCTAATGTAATGCTATCTTTTGATTTTGTGGTTGATCGACTATGTTTGAAATGGATTTGTGCGTTTAGAAATACTTAGAAGGCTCTCTATATGTGCGTGATGGTCTTTCTCAGTTCCGTAATGTTTTTCATAAATCCATATGAATTCGTGATTTATGCACCTATCTAGACTTTAATTACGAAATTTACGTGCCCAATAAGTGTATTTATTGATTTTATTATATAAGATATGGTACGGAACTAAGGGGCATTACAGAAAAAAAAATCAAAGAAAAGGTTATATTTGGTGATAAAACCGAAGCATCTGTTGTAGGATATTGTTCAAGTGTAAAAGATCTTGTGGACGAAGAAAAACATAATAAGATCGACCTTGACAGAAGTTGAAGGAACAATCATTATTTGTTTAGCTTTATTTATAACTGAAAGTGATTCTTTTGATTTTCAAAATGTTTGTTAGTCTTATATGGATAACTTCGAATGTAAGCTTTTCCTACAGGCAACAGGCAAAATGCAAAGTTTTTTAATAATTAATTATTTTCCTGAGAGTTTTATTTGTTATAATCTTCATTTTAGTACCCTAGACGGAAGAACGGAAATTGTTCTAATCATCATTTCAGTGTTCCTAATTGTGTCAACAACAAGATCTGAAGGAAAGCACCTTGGACTTGAGTTTGGGCAAAAAAGCCATTGCCGGTACAAAGCGAAGCCAACTCAAAGATTGAAGAAAATTAAAGACAATTGATTGAAATTAATGAATTAGAATAAATTTATAATAATATATGGTCATCTTAATCCAATTAGATTATGGTAATGATTCCTCATTGAAGCAAATAATTACCGAGTATGATAAATAATAATTTTCTATTTTTTGTTGTTTTTGCTTTGTTATCAAATAATTAAACTAAAGAAATTATTCAAGTTGATATTTCTTTTTGGATTGACTGTATACTCGAATAAAATTTAATAATACATGGTCATGCTATTCCAAATCAATTGTGATAATAATAAAGAATTTTCTATTTCTTTTTATTTCTTTCTTTATCATTAAATAACTAAATAAATTATTGTGATTTCCATTTATTTTTCAATCGATTGTATACATAATCTTATTATTATTATTATTATATAGATATAATAGTGAAAGTGATTGATTGTCAACAGCTCACCTTTCTTGCATGTTCTTTTTTTTTTGTTAAATAGAAACATATATTATTATCTCGAGATATATATACATTTTAAACATATGGGGATTTCTGTGATAAGATAAATCTATCGAAAACCGTGCAAATAAAAGATATATCAAAAATAGCTATAATAAGTCATCTAAAGCAACATTTATTATCTCAAGATACAACAAAACACAATCCCTCAAAAGGTAAATTATCTCAATTATGCTTTATCATTTATCCTCTTGATTTGTAAATTTAGCAGAACACTTAAACTTTTCGATAACTATCTCATTTTCTGATTTGACATAAGCTTATTGCTATCAATCATGGCTCCTTTGAAAGTGCATGTGCTGACAGTGATGATTTCAAATTAGCATGCACTATCACAGTATGGTTTGTAATCAAATGTGCATCACTTATCCGAAAAAGAGCAATAAACCCGTGTTCAGTCATAATTAATTGTATGTCGCAATACGACAATTGCAAGTCGTGTTGACTTCAAGATACTTGCATTTGATGATTGTGGAAATTTTACTAATTCCACTATGAGTGTTTTTTTCAAGGAAGTATTTCAAAATTTTATAACATTTTTCCAGATACAGTTTTAATATAATATATAATTACTCATTCATCTTCTATTAAGATTTTTATTACACTGTTTATCAATGTTAACTAAACAATTCTGTGGAACGCTGATGAGTGCTAGAAAAGCACTTAAATAACTCTTCTATTTTACGTATTTGTGTGTTTTATTAGTATTATATGTTTATTTTTATGTGTTTTCCTTTTATTGTGTGTTTAGAGTCACAAGAAATCAAAAGGAGCAAAAATGGATAAAAACGGAGCGAAAACGGAACTTGGGACCGAAATGAAAGCAAATTCAAAGATGGAGGGCCTCCGATGCAATTTTATGAAAAGTTGTTTTTACAATTTTTTGTGCCAATATCAAAGAATATCAAAAGAGGATTTCCACATTTTTGTCGGATCCCAAATCGGAGTTTCCTAGTGAAAGTTATGGCAATTTGAAGAGAAAGGACAAAGCGTAAAAAATCAGCAGCTCGAATTTCCGCCCGCAGTTCAGTAATTTGACCATAACTTTTGCTACAAACTTCCGATTGACCTGCACTTTATATTTTTGGAAAGGACACTCAGAGGGCTACAAATTTGATGTTGACCTCTTCAAGTGATTCGGACCATATCATGGTCAAAAATAGGCAAAACCGAGAGTGATGTGAATGGAGGATTTCTTGGGCCATGTTTTGGTAGAAAATTCATAACTTTCTATTGAAATATCCAAAAGAGGATATTCCAATTGCACAATTCAGCCAAGATGCTTACCTATACCATGATACAATATTTGAACTAATGGAGCAATTTAAGATCATGATTTGGTGGTTACCAATTAGTGGAATCATAATGGAGTAGTTGTACAATTTTTTATCATGTTTTCTTGTGAAATTTTGCCTATAAATAGAGGCATTTGTAAGGAAGGAAATACACAACTTAGTAGAAGAGAATTAGCTAGTAGTTCTCTCCAATAAAAGTTTCTTCTTCATTTGTTCTTAGTTTTAGCTTGAAGATTTTAGCTTTTCATATTCCGGCGGATCAATTCTTCGCTAAGTTCTCTTTTCCCTTTTATTTCTCTATTTATTTCTTAGTATTTATTTACTTGTTTACTATATTTTGCATAATCTATCATATAGTGATGGTGATACAAGGCGGACACTCGCTAAAAAGTATGAAACCCCGCAATTATGAGTAGTTAAGACTTTTCTATCTAGTTCGAGGGGGACGTTGTGTTCAATTATCATGTTGTTATCTTTTCTAACTCTTTGCTAATGTTTTATCTATTCCTCTACTTCAATTTGTTGATTTGTTATGCTTTTAAACCCGTTTTGAATTTATGTGATTATTGCATTCACTTTGGTCAATTGAATCAATTAATCTTTAAGTTCAAGTTATGTGCTAGGATTGGAAACTTTTGATCCGTAATTGTCACTAGATTCCAATCCACAGTAGCAAATGAATATCGTGCATATTTATTAACAAATCATCTTAGATGCATTAATTCGAGCTTGTGAAATTATTCATCTAATTCAACTCATTCTTCTCGTTCATTTCATACTAGCTTTGCATTAAATCCTAAGAGCTTGTTTAGGGTTATCCAATAGCTAGATGTTAAGTTAAAGAGTTTACTTTTTACTTAATACACTTAAGGAAGAATTCGTTAATCAGAGCTTCTTGGTTAATTGAGAGTTGATAAATTGAAGAAGGAATAGTAACATGTTGCATGGGAAAGATAAACACAAGTGGTTGACACAACCGAACCCGAGAACTAGATATTTATTTCAATTGTTTTATTTGATCTTATCTTTTGTCATTTGATTTTCATTCAAAATTCTCAAAACCCCCACTTTCCTATATTAATTGATAAAGACAACTAGATTAAGCACCGTTCCTCTTGGGTTCGACCCTTACTTACCACTTCTACATTAATTTGTAGTTTTGAAACCGAGTAAGGAAATAAAAAATTAAACTTTGTGCGCGACACAAGCGCCCAAGTTTTTAAGCGCGATTCTTGGGAACGGTTAACAAATTTAGTTGCTTTTATTAATTAATTTTTTTAAAAAAAAATTAAAAATAAAAAATTCTTCTTCACTTGTATGCATAATACCCGATCTACTAATCGAATTCTTGAAAGTTTCGATCCAGAAATCGAGAAATCCATTCGAAGACGAATAAGACAAGCAAAACAAACCGAACGAGAAATGGCAGAAAACAATAACGAAAGAACTCTCAAACAACTGGCAACTCCCGAAGTTACCCAACAACCTTTGTGTATCACCTTTCCAACCGTAGAAGAAGGTAAGACTTTCGAACTAAAATCTGGATTGATACATCTTCTACCTTCTTTTCATGGACGATCCGGCGAAGATCCATATCGACACTTGAAGGAGTTTCATGTGGTGTGCGATAGCATGAAACCCCCGGGCATCACTGAAGAGCAAATCAAGTTCAGAGCTTTTCCATTTTCACTAAAAGATGCCGCCACAAATTGGTTATACACTTTACTACCAGGTCTGATCCACAACATGGAATCAAATGAAGCAACTTTTCCTCAAAAGTACTTCCTACTTCAAAGACCGCAAATATCGTGAAAGATATCTCTGAGTACGCCAAAACAATGGAGAAACTCTTTATGAGTATTGGGAGCGTTTCAAAAGCTCATTGCAAGCTGCCCGCATCACCAAATCGGTGAAAACCTCATAGTGCAATACTTCTATGAAGGCTTATGTCAATCGGCGGAAACATGGTTGATCTTTGCTAGTGGAGGCGCATTGATGAACAAAACCCCGCAAGCTGTAACACCGATTTCAAACACGGCTGAAAACACTCAACAATTCAGTACAGACCGGGAGATGAACATTCGAAGAGTTAACGAGGTAAGTAATTCCAATATTGAAAGCCAACTTTCTGAACTAACACATCTTCTCAAACAAATTGTTGTAGGAAACAATCCGCAAGTCAAAGCATGTGGCATATGCACAAATCTAGGACATCCTACAGATGCTTGTCCTGTTCTACAAGTGGATAACAATGAATAAGTGAATTCAGCAAGCAATTTTCCATTCCCAAGGCAACAGTACAATCCATACTCAAACACCTATAATCCAGGATGGCGAGATCTCCTCAACAATCAGGTATGTCTCGCGAGGATATGGTGAAAACATTAGCAACTAACACTGTGAAATTTCAACAGGATTCCAAATTGAGCATTCAAAACTAGGAAAACCAGATGAGTCAATTGGCAACTGCCATCAATCGACTGGAAGCACAATCTTGAGGGAAGTTACCATCCCAACCTGAGGTAAATCCAAAGAATGTTAGTGCCATAACCTTAACGACTGGAAAAGAGATAGAGAACCCACACAAAGAAGTTCCCACACATGAAGACAAAGAAGAAAAGCTTGAAAAGGAAGTAAGTCCTAACTCTCATATCAATGCTAAAACAATTCCTCCCCCTTTTCCGAGTAGATTAGCGAAACCAACAAAGATGACAAGGAGAAAGAAATTTTGGACACATTTAGGAGAATAGAAATCAACATTCCATTGTTAGATGCAATCAAGCAAATCCCACGCTATGCTAAGTTTTTAAAAGATCTTTGCACTAATAAGAGGAAATTGAAAGGAAATGAAATAATCAAAATGGGAGAAACCGTTTCAGCAGTATTACAAAAGAAGTTGCCTCCAAAATGCAAAGACCTGGTATGTTCACTGTCCCTTGCACCATAGGCAATCACCACATTGACAAAGCACTTATAGATTTAGGAGCATCCATAAATGTCATGCCTAAATCCTTGTATGCTTCACTAAATTTAGGAAAACTGAAAGAAACTCATGTAATTGTGCAACTAGCTGATCGTACCAATGCATACCCGGATGGAGTGATAGAAGATGTGCTAGTCAAAATAAATGGTTTAGTTTTCCCTGCTGATTTTTACGTGCTTGATATGGTTGATGAACATTCACCTCACCCTACACCTATCATATTGGGACATCCATTTCTTTACACTTCTCGCACTAAAATTGATGTCTATGAGGGTACACTATCTATGGAATTTGATGAGGAAAAAGCGAACTTTAATATTTTGATGGTTCATTGCGCCTTAATAACGCTTTGTTCTGCCTTTGCAATCAATTCAACTAATCCTTTTGTGCAAGAACTGTAAGTTGAATTGCGAGCCAAAGACAACACATAAGATTGAGCCAAAGCACAATTGCCTCATCTCGAAGAAGGAAGCTATGGAAAGAAATGAGACCAAAAAAATTTGGAAAAAGAATTCAAGAAGGATTTGTTAAGAAATCAAGACACTGAGAAGCCATCGAAGACAAAGTGGAGCTGCAATGGATTTGAGGAATCCTACTTGACAAATGGGAACTGTGTCGAGCTAACGACCATAAACAAAAGCGCTTCTTGGGAGGCAACCCAAACATTTTTCTTTTAATATTTGTATTTTTTTTACTTTTCATCTAACGTATTAAGGAAGATATTGCTTTATTACTGTAGGAGGAGGATATTTCGAGACTCAATTATTTGGGAAGAGACATGATGGCCCATAAATCGGTGATTAGCGAGAATTACGGATAATGGGCAGGTTAATTATTGAAAAAATGACAAATCCGTCAAACGCGTTTTCTCAGATGCCCACTCCAACGTACTCTTTCCAGCACACTCTACATGCATGGTTGTCGGTTGAAACAGTGCTCATTTGACTATAAATCCAGATCATTCTCCACTTGAAACCACAACCACAATTTCAATTACTCTGTGAGTGCTCCTTTCTAGCAGTGATTAGGTAATTTTCTTCTCTTCTTGATTTTTTTTCTTATTCTTCCTCTTTTCTTCTTATTTGTTTTTCTTATAGCATGGATGTGTGTGATATTTTTGTATATATATGTCTTTTCCTTATATTAATTGATTATGTAATTCAAATTTTCTTATTTTTTTTCCTTCTTCAATATCTGTGAAAATATGGGAGAGTGTGATAATCTACTATGCTTCTTGATTTTGATGGTTTTAATCTTATTTCTTTAGTGTTTCTTTTTCTTTCGTATGTTACGTAGCTAAAAAAAATGGATAACAAATTTTCCCAAATCCACAAATATTACCCGTCATTGCCTTTGAATGCTTTGAAAGAGATTTACTATTCTAGAGTAGGACGGTTAAAAATAGGGGTGGGCGTTTCGGGTACGGTTCCGGGCAGTGAACTACCCAGAACCGAACCGTAAATTCTGGTTCCTTGAAAAATGGATCCGTTCGGTTCTTTTCAAATGAAATACCCATCCGGTTCCGGTTCCTTCCGGTTCCGATTCTACCCGTTCGGTTCCGGTTATTTTACGATACATTTTTTATTACTCGAAAAATACAAGAAAAAAATAAAAATTTTGATTCCAACATAATATAACAACAAAAAGCACCAACAAAGAAGAATATCACGTTGTTTGGGAAGCAAGCTTTTGTCGGCAAGAAAGAAGTCGCCGCTTTTGCGAAGTTAGCTAACCGCCGGCCGCCAAGAATGCTTGTCGCCGCCGCCAGCAAAGCAGAAGAACAAATAAGAATGTCGCTTTGCCAAGAGCAAAGAATCGCAAAGCAGTTTGTCGCTTGTCGCCGCTTAGCAAAGAATTTGCCAGCGACAAGACTTCTTCTTTGCTACAAAGGCGGCAACAACAAGTCAGCCGCTTTTTGTAATCAAGCCATCAGATTAAAAGAATTCTATGAGAATTCTTACTAGAAATAGCACCAAAATTTACTAGAATTTTACTAGAATTAGCACCAAATTTTAAATTTACTCAAAAAATTCACAAAAGTTGGCAATCAAATAGAAGAAATAGTGCTATTTCTTATCCTATTCCGGTTCCGGGTTTTTAGAAAAGGATCCATTCGGTTCTCATTCCGGTTCCGGTTCGGTTCCGGTTCCTAATTTTTTTTAAAGAACTGTTCGGTTCCGGTTCGGTTCCGGTTCTACCCGTTCGGTTCCGGTTTTTTTGCCCACTCCTAGTTAAAAATGTTGATGGAAAAGGAAATGCCTGAGGATATCCGTTGGTTGATTGAAGCAAATGTCCGATTAGGAGGTGAAATGCCAGCTTTAAATACTAAATATGCACCAGGGTTAGGCAAAAGTAATTTTGCCAAGAAACGAAGAGCAAAAAGAATGAATGTGTGCTATAAATGTGCTAGATGGCCTTATAAATGCACTCGATGGACACCAAATCGTAATAGTTTCATTGGATTTGTGTCTACAAATCGAGAAGATAAAATATGTTTCATTAAGGATGGCATGAGTAAGAGTCTTTGGATGATATCCATCAAACTCTTGAGACGCACTCCTCAGTGGAATGGTGCAAATCGAACTTCTCAACTGCGGAGTGAATTTAAAAAGGAACGAGAACGATATAGTCTTGGGAATCTGACTTTAAAGACCCTGTTTGCGGTCTATAAGAAAAGCGGATGGGAAGCCTATCCTCGACTCATAGAAGCGCGTTTAAGCCGTTTACGGACGAAACCAGGAGGAAGATGTGAGCCACAATCACAACTACGTGTACATATTGTTATTTTTAATTGTTTTTGTGTTCTTGTGTCGCTTTTTAGTGTGCAAAATCGACAACCTATGGAGGCTACTACTTACAGGAGCTGGGAGTTCAAATAGGACATTGAGGGTCATTAGTCTCTTTGGTGGAATCAATCAGGACAACCAACGCTTCTAGCACCAAAGAGTCGGGCCGAACAAAGATTTCTTGGAGATCGAAAGGGCAAGATAATATACGGAGGAGGTTACCGTGGGATCGATATGGTGTGTCGTTCAACTGCTGCGTACGTCTGAGGATCAACAAAGTGATTGGTATTCTTGTGCCACCCCTAAAAGCAGTGTATGGTAGAACCATCGGCGTTGAGGTAAAGGCTAAATCGTTGTTTGAACGCTTAACACTGATGGTAATGCATTCGGATGCTTTTATCGTATTACCAGGGGGTTTTGAAACTTTGGAATAGATCTTTTCCATAATTTCTTGGGCCACGTTGAATCTACACTCTAAGCCAATTGGTCTTTTAAACATTCAAAACCATTTCAATGGTTTATTGGCATTTCTCGAATTTTTAGCTCATCAAAAGCTGATTTCTCCTAATACTTTAAAAATGATTTTTATTACACCATCAATTGAGGAATTATTGGAGAAATTAGAAGCTTATGTACCACAAATGCATGTAGAAGTGCCTGTCATCAATTGGCCAGAGGAATTAAGCGAAAGAAAAAGAGATCCGAATGAATTAGATTTAGAGTTAAGGTTATGAATGTGGAATAGCTAACTTCAGATGGTAGAATACGGAGTTTACTCTGGAAACACATCTGTGTTACGCTCTGGAATAAAAAAAAAAATACCTTGGATACTGGTTTATGTATCCTGCCCAAAGGCGCTAAACTGGTCTTTTTCAGTAGACCTTAAAGAACTGTATTCTCTTCTATTAACCTTCTTCTTTCAAGTCTTTTGCAGATACCTCAAAGTGCACTGAATTTTCATTTCTTTCTATGGCATCCCCTCTACGTATTGTTGCTCTTCTACAACTTTTGGGACAGGATCATCCCGATCTGCTCGCAAACGACGTGCTAAGCGCCTTAAATGTTGCTTTAAATGTGGAAAGCTATTAGAAGGACCTCATTGTATTGAAAATCAAACTTATTCACAATATAGACATGTTGTTTTCTTCAAGGATGGACCGATTAGGTGCGGGCGAAAAGTCTATCGGGAGAAACACCGCATTTCATGTCGGTGTGAGAGAGTTTGATAATTTGTTGGAACAACGACAAAGTCTGTTGGAAACCAAACTTCGATGGCCTAACCATTGAGCAAAGAACGTTTTGAGCGTGATCATTAGCACCCATCCGAAGATGTAAAACTACGTCTCATTCGTTTGAGAAGTTTACGAGTTGGACGTTACGCTCTAAACGTTCTCCCATTTGTTGGTTCTTGTGGGCTGTTTCTTCATTGAATGGTAAACATACCTATGTGTCATGTGGCGATATGGAGGACCTTTTCATTAAGGTTGGTTGTCAAACCTGTTTTTGTAGAGAGTATCTTGATTCAAATTGTTGTTTTTCTTGTTCAGTAAATATATTGATTGTGTGTCTCTTACTCTTGGATTGTCAAGTATTCCTCGGAAGTGCTACATTGTGCAACCACCTATCCCCAAATCGACACGCCTCATTGCTTACCATAGGGAGTTTCTATTTCTTCTCTTTTTCATGCTTTCTATATTTCTACATTGGGGACAATGAAGAATTTAAGTGTGGGGAGTGGCATATTGTGGTCTCAAGGTGGTGATTTTTTTAATTTGTGTCGATGATTTTGCATGAGATAGCAACTTTTGAATATGATTGAGCTTTAATTTGTGTGACTTAGTCAAAACTATAAGATCTCAAAAAAATGTGTTCGTTCTTCTCTAAGCACAAGCAAATTTAATCGAGCACATTTATAGGTAATTTACTATCATTCTGTAACACAAATTGAAGGTTGAAAATGTTGATTTTTTCTAACTTTCTAGACCATAGTAAACTAACTTTTTCTTTTCTTTTTCTATCCATTCGTCCCGCCAAAGTAACTCGAAACATCGATTGTTAGTAAGGTGGAGTTATAATCGCATGGTATCTGTTTTTGTGAATGTGTCTTTTATTGGCGGAGTTTAAAAAGTTTTGAAAACAACGACCTATCTTTGAGAATGAATTTTACTTTTATATTTGAAATAAATGAGAGGGACCCCAAGAAAGAGCTACCTACCTCAGAGTGTGAAGCCGTCACCTCGAATGGGTGAAGAAGGCTGCCTCCAATGAAAGGGGTTTAGTGTGAAAGCTACCTATGGGGTAAAAGTTGAAAAGAAAATTGCAAAACTCTTCTTCTTCTTCTTTTTCTTCTTCACCAAAAAAAAAAGAAAAAAAAATCGCGAGAAATGTGATAGCTACCCAAGTGTGAAGTTAGATAAATAAATTTCCTCAGTGGTTTGAAGTGCTCAATCTAAACACTCTTTAAATTGAAGACATATTTGCAATAAAACACCTGCCATGCCCTTTTTTTCTTTGGAGTGCTAACAGTTGATGATTTTCGGTGAACAGAGTAATTTTTAGGATCCATGGGAATCATTGTAAAATAAGAGTGGGATCACGAGAGATGAAAGGAAATATTTGATTATTTCAGGTCAGGATTTGGATAGATCATCGTAAGCTTTCATTTGGTTCCAGTTAGTGATGGGATGATAACCTCAATTGCGCACACTCACAAGCCATTGTGTATTTGAGAAGAAGTGAAATTTTCATGGTTCGGGAGAATTTTTATTAAGCAAGTCATTATCTGTAGTTGGATTTCAATGTTTAAAGTTGTTTATCTCATGTAAAATCAGTGTGTTGTTTGGTACCATATGGGTTGTTGTTCGAGGGCGAACAACAGTCTAAGTGTGGGGGAGTTTGATAAGTGCTAGAAAAGCACTTAAATAACTCTTCTATTTTACGTATTTGTGTGTTTTATTAGTATTATATGTTTATTTTTATGTGTTTTCCTTTTATTGTGTGTTTAGAGTCACAAGAAATCAAAAGGAACCAAAATGGATAAAAACGGAGCGAAAACGGAACTTGGGACCGAAATACAAGCAAATTCAAAGATGGAGGGTGATAAGTGCTAGAAAAGCACTTAAATAACTCTTCTATTTTACGTATTTGTGTGTTTTATTAGTATTATATGTTTATTTTTATGTGTTTTCCTTTTATTGTGTGTTTAGAGTCACAAGAAATCAAAAGGAGCCAAAATGGATAAAAACGGAGCGAAAACGGAACTTGGGACCGAAATGCAAGCAAATTCAAAGATGGAGGGCCTCCGATGCAATTTTATGAAAAGTTATTTTTACAATTTTTCTTGTGCCAATATCAAAGAATATCAAAAGGGGATTTCCACATTTTTTTCGGATCCCAAATCGGAGTTTCCTAGTGAAAGTTATGGCCATTTGAAGAGAAAGGACAAAGCGTAAAAAAATCAGCAGCTCGAATTTACTGCGGCAGTTCAGTAATTAGACCATAAATTTTGTTACAAAATTCGGATTGACCTGCACTTTATATTGTTGGAAAGGAAACTCAGAGGGCTACAACTTTGATGTTGACGTCTTCAAATGATTCGGATTATATCATGGTCAAAAATGGGCAAAACCGAGAGTGATGTGAATGGAGGATTTCTTGGGCCATGTTTTGGTAGAAAATTCATAACTTTCTATTAAAATATCAAAAAAAGGAAATTCCAATTGCACAATTCAGCCACGATGCTTACCTATACCATGATACAATATTTGAACTAATGGATCAATTTAAGATCATGATTTGGTGGTTACCAATTAGTGGAATCATAATGGAGTAGTTGTACAATTTTTTATCATGTTTTCTTGTGAAATTTTGCCTATAAATAGAGGCATTTGTAAGGAAGGAAAGACACAACCTAGTAGAAGAGAATTAGCTAGTAGTTCTCTCCAATAAAATTTTCTTCTTCATTTGTTCTTAGTTTTAGATTGAAGATTTTAGCTTTTCATATTCCGGCGGATCAATTCTTCGCTAAGTTCTCTTTTCCCTTTTATTTCTCTATTTATTTCTTAGTATTTATTTACTTGTTTACTATATTTTGCATAATCTATCATATAGTGGTGGTGATACAAGGCGAACACTCGCTAAAAAGTATGAAACCCCGCAATTATGAGTAGTTAAGACTTTTCTATCTAGTTCGAGGGGGACGTTGTGTTCAACTAACATGTGGTTATCTTTTCTAACTCTTTGCTAACGTTTTATCTATTTCTCTACTTCAATTTGTTGATTTGTTATGCATTTAAACCCGTTTTGAATTTATGTGATTATTGCATTCACTTTGGCCAATTGAATCAATTAATCTTTAAGTTCAAGTTACTTGCTAGGATTGGAACTTTTGATCCGTAATTGTCATTAGATTCCAATCCAAAGTAGCAAATGAATATCGTGCATATTTATTAACAAATCATCTTAGATGCATTAATTCGAGCTTGTGAAATTATTCATCTAATTCAACTCATTCTTCTCGTTCATTTCATACTAGCTTTGCATTAAATCCTAAGAGCTTGTTTAGGGTTATCCAATAGCTAGATGTTAAGTTAAAGAGTTTACTTTTTACTTAATACACTTAAGGAAGAATTCGTTAATCAGAGCTTCTTGGTTAATTGAGAGTTGATAAATTGAAGAAGGAATAGTAACACGTTGCATGGGAAAGATAAACACAAGTGGTTGACACAACCGAACCCGAGAACTAGATATTTATTTCAATTATTTTATTTGATCTTATCTTTTGTCATTTGATTTTCATTCAAAATTCTCAAAACCCCCACTTTCCTATATTAATTGATAAAGACAACTAGATTAAGCACCGTTCCTCTTGGGTTCAAACCTTACTTACCACTTCTACATTAATTTGTAGTTTTGAAACCGAGTAAGGAAAAAAAATAAACTTTGGCGCGCCGCGACAAACGTGCCCAAGTTTTTGGCGCCGTTGCCGGGGAATGGTTAACGAATTTAGTTGCTTTTATTAATTAATTTTTTTAAAACAAAATATTTCACTTGTATGCATAATACCCGATCTACTAATCGAATTCTTGAAAGTTTCGATCCAGAAATCGCGAAATCCATTCGAAGACGAATAAGACAAGCAAAACAAACCGAACGAGAAATGGCAGAAAACAATAACGAAAGAACTCTCAAACAATTGGCAACTCCCGAAGTTACTCAACAACCTTTGTGTATCACCTTTCCAACCGTAGAAGAAGGTAAGACTTTCGAACTAAAATCTGGATTGATACATCTTCTACCTTCTTTTCATGGACGATCCGGCGAAGATCCATATCGACACTTGAAGGAGTTTCATGTGGTGTGCGATAGCATGAAACCCCCCGGCATCACTGAAGAGCAAATCAAGCTCAGAACTTTTCCATTTTCACTAAAAGATGCCGCCACAGATTGGTTATACACTTTACCACCAGGTTCAGTCACAACATGGAATCAAATGAAGCAACTTTTCCTCGAAAAGTACTTCCCAACTTCAAAGACAGCAAATATCAGGAAAGATATCTCTGGAATACGCCAAAACAATGGAGAAACTCTTTATGAGTATTGGGAGAGTTTCAAAAAACTCATTGCAAGCTGCCCGCATCACCAAATCAGTGAAAACCTCCTAGTGCAATACTTCTATAAAGGCTTATGTCAATCAGACAGAAACATGGTTGATACTGCTAGTGGAGGCGCATTGATGAACAAAACCCCTGCTGAAGCCAGAACACTGATTTCAAACATGGCTGAAAACACTCAACAATTCAGTACAGACCGGGAGATGAACATTCGAAGAGTTAACGAGGTAAGTAATTCCAATATTGAAAGCCAACTTTCTTAACTAACACATCTTCTCAAACAAATTGTTGTAGGAAACAATCCGCAAGTCAAAGCATGTGGCATATGCACAAATCTAGGACATCCTCCAGATGCCTGTCCTGTTCTACAAGTGGATAACAACGAACAAGTGAACTCAGCAAATAATTTCCCATTCCCAAAACAAGAATACAATCCGTACTCAAACACCTATAATCCATGATGGCAAGACCACCCCAATCTGAGCTATGGAAACAACAAGCCCCCAGGATTCTTCCCTAACAAGCCTCAAGGCCAATTCCAACAACATGGGAATTTTCAACCCCAAGGGCAATTTCAACAAAAACCTTAACAATCAGGTATGTCTCTCGAGGATATGGTGAAAACATTAGCAACTAACACCGTGAAATTTCAACAGGATTCCAAATTGAGCATTCAAAACTTGGAAAACCAGATGAGTCAATTGGCAACTGCCATCAATCGACTGGAAGCACAATCTGGAGGGAAGTTACCATCCCAACCTGAGATAAATCCAAAGAATGTTAGTGCCATAACCTTAAGGACTGGAAAAGAGATCGAAAACCCTCACAAAGAAGTTCCCACACATGAAGATAAAGAAGAAAAGCTTGAAAAGGAGGTATGTCCTAACCCCTCTGTCATTACTAAAGTGATCCCTCCCCCTTTTCCGAGTAGATTAGCAAAAACTAACAAAGAAGAAAAGGAAACAGAAATTTTGAACACATTTAGAAGGATAGAAATCAACATTCCATTGTTAGATGCAATCAAACAAATTCCACGCTATGCTAAGTTTTTGAAAGATCTTTACACTAATAAGAGGAAATTGAAGGAAAATGAAATGATCAAAATGGGAGAAACCGTTTCAGCGGTATTCCAGAAGAAGTTGCCTCCAAAATGCAAAGACCTGGGTATGTTCACTGTCCCTTGCACCATAGGCAATCACCACATTGACAAAGCACTTATCGATTTAGGAGCATCCATAAATGTCATGCCTAGAGCCTTGTATACTTCACTAAATTTAGGAAAACTGAAAGAAACTCACGTAATTGTGCAACTAGCTGATCGTACCAATGCATACCCGGATGGAGTGATAGAAGATGTGCTAGTCAAAATAAATGGTTTAGTTTTCCCTGCTGATTTTTACGTGCTTGATATGGCTGATGAACATTCACCTCACCCTACACCTATCATATTGGGACGTCCATTTCTTTACACTTCTCGCACTAAAATTGATGTCTATGAGGTTACACTATCTATGGAATTTGATGAGGAAAAAGCGAACTTTAATATTTTTGATGGTTCATTGCGCCCTAATAACGCTTGTTCTGTCTTTGCAATCAATTCAACTAATCCTTTTGTGCAAGAACTGTGTAAGTTGAATTGCAGAGCCAACACAACACATAAGATTGAGCCAAAGCACAATTACCTCATCTCGAAGAAGGAAGCCATGGAAAGAAATGAGACCAAAAAAATTTGGAGAAGAATTCAAGAAGGACTGTTAAGAAATCAAGACACTCGGAGAAGCCATCGAAGACAATGTGGAGCTACAATGGATTTGAGGAATCCTACTTGACAAATGGGAACTGTGGTTTAGCTAATCGACCATAAACAAAAGCGCTTTTTGGGAGGCAACCCAAGCATTTTTCTTTTAATATTTGTATTTTTTTTACTTTTCATCTAAGGTATTAAGGAAGATATTGCTTTATTACTGTAGGAGGACGATATTTTGAGACTCAATTATTTGGGAAGAGACATGGTGGCCCATAAATCGGTGATTAGCGAGAATTACGGATAATGGGCAGGTTAATTATTGATAAATGACAAATCCGTCAAACGCGTTTTCTCGGATGCCCACTCCAACGTACTCTTTACAGCACACTCTGCATGCACGATTGTCGGTTGAAACAAGTGCCCACTTTGACTATAAATCGTAGATCATTCTCCACCGAAACCACAACCACAATCTTCATTTTCAGTGAGTACTTCTTTCTAGCAGTGATTAGGTAATTTCTTTCTTCTTCACCGTCTTCTTCTTCTTTCTATTTATTTTGTTTTTTCTAGTTTTGTAGTATGGATGTGTGTGATATTTTTGTATATATATGTCTTTTCCTTATATTAATTGATTATGTAATTCAAATTTTCTTATTTTTTTTCCTTCTTCAGTATCTTGTTTGAAAATATGGAAGAGTGTGATAATCTATTCTGCTTATTTATTTTGATGATTTTAATCTTATTACTTCAGTGTTTCTTTTTCTCTCGTGTGTTACGTGAACTAAAAAAAAATTTATAGTCGAGCCAACGACTATAAACAAAGGCGCTACTTAGGAGGCAACCTAAGCACTCTCTTTTCTTCTACTTCTCCAAAACACTTGAATTTTCAATGGATAACAAATTTTCCAAAATCCACAAATATTATCCGTCATTGCCTTTGAATGCTTTGAAAGAGATTTACTATTCTAGAGTAGGACGGTTAAAAATGTTGATGGAAAAGGAAATGCCTGAGGATATCCGTTGGTTGATTGAAGCAAAGGTCCGATTAGGAGGTGAAATGCCAGCTTTTAGTACTAAATATGCACCAGGGTTAGGCAGTAATTTTGTCAAGAAACAAAGAGTAAAAAGAATGAATATGTGCTATAAATGTGCTAGATGGCCTTATAAATGCACTCGATGGACCTGCAAATCAGGTAATAGTTCCATTGGATTTGTGTCCACAAATCGAGAAGATAAAATATGTTTCATTAAGGATGGCATGAGTAAGGAGTCTTTGGATGATATCCATCAAACTCTTGAGACGCACCCTAGTGGAATGGTGCAAATCGAACTTCTCAATCTGTGGAGTGAATTTAAAAAGGAACGAAAACAATATAGTCTTGTGAATCTGACTTTAAAACACCCTGTTTGCCGGTCTATAAGAAAAGCTGGATGGGAAGCCTATCCCAGACTCATAGAAGGCGTTTAAGCCGCTTCGGACGTAAAACCAGGAGGAAGATGTGAGCCACAATCACAACTACGTGTACATATTGTTATTTTTAATTGTTTTTGTGTTCTTGTGTCAGTTTTTAGTGTGGAAAATTGACAACCTATGGAGGCTACTACTTCTGCCGGAACTGGGAGTTCAAAGAGGACATTGAGGGTCATAAGTCTCTTTGGTGGAATCAATCTGGGACAACCAACGCTTCTAGCACCAAAGATCGGTTGCAACAAGCATTTCTGGAGATCGAAAGGGCAAGATAATATACTTTAGGGGGTTACCGTGGGACCGATAGGGTGTTCTGCTCAATCTAGACGCACGAGGATCACCAAAGTGATTGGTATTCTTGTGCCACCTTTAAAGCAGTGTATGGTAAAACCATCGGCGTTGAGGTAAAGGCTAAATCGTTGTTTGAACGCTTAACACCGATGATAATGCATTCGGATGCTTTTATCGTATTACCAAGGGTTTTGAAACTTTGGAACAGATCTTTACATAATTTCTTGGGCCACGTTGAATCTACACTCTAAGCCAATTGGTCTTTTAAACATTCAAAACCATTTCAATGGTTTATTGGCATTTCTCAATTTTTAGCTCATCAAAAGTCGATTTCTCCTAATACTTTAAAAATGATTTTTATTACACCATCAATTGAGGAATTATTGGAGAAATTAGAAGCTTATGTACCACAAATGCATGTAGAAGTGCACGTCATCAATTGGGCTGAGGAATTAAGCGAAAGAAAAAGAGATCCGAATGAATTAGATTTAGAGTTAAGGTTATGAATGTGGAATAGCTAACTCGGATGGTAGAATCACGGAGTTAACTCTGGAAACACATACGTGTTACGCTCTAGATTTAAAAAAAACAAAAAAACAAAAAACAAAAAAAACCAAAAAAACAAAAAAACAAAAACAAAAAAACAAAAAAAAACAAAAAACAAAAAAACAAAAACCAAAAAAAACACAAAAATTTTCAATTTGTTGTTTTCTTGTTCAGTAAATATGTTGATTGCAGGTCTCTTGCTCTTGAATTGTCGAAGTATTCCTCAGAAGTGCTACATTGTGCAACCACCATCCCCAAATCGGCACGACTCCTTGCTTACCATAGGGGAGTTTCTATTTCTTCTCTTTTTCATACTTTCTATATTTCTACATTGGGGACAATGTAGGAATTTAAGTGTGGGGAGTGGCATATTGTGGTCTCATGGCGGTGTTTTTTTTTTTTTTTTTTTTGTGTGTCTACGATTTCGCATGAGATAGCAACTTTTGAATATGATTGAGCTTAATTTGCGTGACTTAGCTGAAACTACAGGATCCCGAAAAAAAAAAATAAAAAAAATTTGTTGTGTTCTGTTCTTCTCTATGCATAGCTGGCTAAAATTACCTGAGCACGTTTATAAGGTAATTTACTATCATTTTCTGGAACACAAATTGAAGGTTGAAAATGTTGATTTTTTTTTCTAACTTTCTAGACCATAGTAAACTAACTATTTTTCTATCCATTCGTCCTGCTCAAAGTAACCTGGAAACATCAATTGTTAGCAAGGTAAAGTTATAATCGCATGGTATCTGTTTTTTTGTGAATGTGTCTTTTATTGACAGAGTTTAAAAAGTTTTGAAAAAGTACTGACCTATGCTAAGAATGAATTTTACTTTTATATTTGAAATAAGGAGAGGGACCACAGGAAAGAGCTACCTACCTCGTGAGGTGTGAAGCGTCACCTCGAATGTGCAGTGAAGAAGGTTGCCTCCAATGAAAGGGGTTTAGTGTGAAAGCTACCGTGGGGTAAAAGCTGAAAAGAAAATTGCAAAACTCTTCTTCTTCTTCTTTTTCTTCTTCATCAAAAAAAAAGAAAGAAAAAGGAAAAAAAAGAAAAAAAAAATCGCGAGAAATGTGATAGCTACCCAAGTGTGAAGTTAGATAAATAAATTTCCTCAGTGGTTTGGAGTGCTCAATCTAAACACTCTTTAAATTGAAGACATATTTACGATAAAACACCGCCATGCCCTTTTTTTTTCTTTCTTTAAGGTGCTAATGATTGATGATTTTTGGTGAACGAAATAATTTTTAGGATCCATGGGAATCATTGTAAAATAAGAGTGGGATCACGAGAGATGAAAGGAAATATTTGACTATTTCGGGTCAGGATTTGGATAGATCATCGTAAGCTTTCATTTGGTTCCAGTTAGTGATGGGATGATAACCTCAATTGCACACACTCACAGGCCGTTGTGTATTTGAGAAGAAGTGAAATTTTCATGGTTTGGGAGAATGTTTAATAAGCAAGTCACTATCTGTAGTTGGATTTCACCGTTTAAAGTCATTTATCTCATGTAAAATCAGTGTGTTGTTTGTGTCATATGGTTGTTGTTCGAGGGCGAACAACAGTCTAGAGGGCCTCCGATGCAATTTTATGAAAAATTGTTTTTACAATTTTTCTTGTGCCAATATCAAAGAATATCAAAAGAGGATTTCCACATTTTTGTCGGATCCCAAATCGGAGTTTCCTAGTGAAAGTTATGGCCATTTGAAGAAGAAAGGACAAAGCGTAAAAAATCAGCAGCTCGAATTTACTGCCGCAGTTCAGTAACTTGACCATAACTTTTGCTAAAAAATTCGGATTGACTTGCAGTTTATATTTTTGGAAAGGACACTCAGAGGGCTACAACTTTGATGTTGACATCTTCAAATGATTCGGATTATATCATGGTCAAAAATGGGCAAAACCGAGAGTGATGTGAATGGAGGATTTCTTGGGCCATGTTTTGGTAGAAAATTCATAACTTTCTATTAAAATATCCAAAAGAGGAAATTCCAATTGCACAATTCAGCCAAGATGCTTACCTATACCATGATACAATATTTGAACTAATGGAGCAATTTAAGATCATGATTTGGTGGTTACCAATTAGTGGAATCATAATGGAGTAGTTGTACAATTTTTTATCATGTTTTCTTGTGAAATTTTTCCTATAAATAGAGGCATTTGTAAGGAAGGAAATACACAACTTAGTAGAAGATAATTAGCTAGTAGTTCTCTCCAATAAAATTTTCTTCTTCATTTGTTCTTAGTTTTAGCTTGAAGATTTTAGCTTTTTCATATTCCTACATCAATTCTTAGCTAAGTTCTATTTCCCTTTTATTTCTCTATTTATTTCTTAGTATTTATTTACTTGTTTACTATATTTTGCATAATCTATCATATAGTGGTGGTGATACAAGGCGAACACTCGCTAAAAAGTATGAAACCCCGCAATTATGAGTAGTTAAGACTTTTTTATCTAGTTCGAGGGGGACGTTGTGTTCAATTATCATGTTGTTATATTTTCTAACTCTTTACTAACGTTTTATCTATTCCTCTACTTCAATTTGTTGATTTGTTATGCTTTTAAACCCGTTATGAATTTATGTGATTATTGCATTCACTTTGGCCAATTGAATCAATTAATCTTTAAGTTCAAGTTATGTGCTAGGATTGGAAACTTTTGATCCGTAATTGTCACTAGATTCCAATCCACAGTAGCAAATGAATATCGTGCATATTTATTAACAAATCATCTTAGATGCATTAATTCGAGCTTGTGAAATTATTCATCTAATTCAACTCATTCTTCTCGTTCATTTCATACTAGCTTTGCATTAAATCCTAAGAGCTTGTTTAGGGTTATCCAATAGCTAGATGTTAAGTTAAAGAGTTTACTTTTACTTAATACACTTAAGGAAGAATTCGTTGTCGTAGCTTCTTGGTTAATTGAGAGTTGATAAATTGAAGAAGGAATAGTAACACGTTGCATGGGAAAGATAAACACAAGTGGTTGACACAACCGAACCCGAGAACTAGATATTTATTTCAATTGTTTTATTTGATCTTATCTTTTGTCATTTGATTTTCATTCAAAATTCTCAAAACCCCCACTTTCCTATATTAATTGATAAAGACAACTAGGTTAAGCACTGTTCCTCTTGGGTTCGACCCTTACTTACCACTTCTATATTAATTTGTAATTTTGAAACCGAGTAAGGAAATAAAAAATTAAACTTTGGCGCGCCGCGACAAGCGCGCCCAAACGCACGGGTGCAATACTAGTATATATAATACTAGAGTACTTCACCCTATTTTTTAATTCATTTTTTATTATTTTCCCACCTAAAACCAAGGCTTTTTTATTTTTATTTTTTTTAATATTATTATTACCAAAATAAAAACCCTAAATCTCCTAAAATTCTATGCACTAAAATCTCCTAAAATAATAGAGTTTTCATATTTAATGGGATTTCTATCACCTGCTTTACCAATCTCATTCCATCTAAATACTCTCTCTCAATCTCTCTCTTTTTTCCATTTTCTAACAAAAAATTTAAATTTAAAAAATAAATATCATTACTTCACTTTATTTTACTCAACAAGCGTTTTAAAATACGTATAGTATCAACATATAAATTTTTTTAAAAAAATTGAAATTTAATACAAATATATAAAATTAGTGTCCATCATAAATATAATTGATATTAGTATAGATTAATAAGATAAAAAAATTTAAAAATCTATATCTATCTATATCTATAAAAGCAATCTTTTTTCCCGCCTAAACACATTATTTTCTCTAATTTTGTCACTTTTTTATTCCACATAATTAATTTTTTCGCCTATGAGATTTTCCTAATATAATCTATAATCTATACTCTACATATATATATATATATATATATATATATATATGTATGTATTACATATACACATATATATACATATATATATATTTTTTCTTATTGGCTTTTCCGGTTCAAAAAATTTCCTTATCCATTTGCTCTAAATTTTCATAATTTCCTTATATGTTTAATCGAATAAGATTTTATTTAATTATTTAATTATTATTTAATTCTTATCAACTCTATTGTTTTCAAATTTTCATGCATTGAAATTTCCGCCTCAATTTTAGCCCTATTGTTCCCGCCCTAAATTGATTTAACATTACCATTTTACTAGCTGTTTCACCCGTGCGTTGCTGGAAATAAAATTTTCAATTAATAACGATATTAATAGATGTTAATAATATCAACATAAAATCTAAAAAAATAATTAAAATAAAGGATGAGTTACTACGATAAACTAAATTAATTTAACTTGAAACAATTCTATAAAAATTTCAACAAAGTTTCCCTTCAATTTCATACTAATCCATCCTACAAATATATAAAGACCAATTCACAGAAATCCACACAAGTTAATTTACTATTTTCCATAGAATAGTAACTTAATTAGCATTTAAATTCATGCTTTGTATGGGATGACAATTCGTGGCAGAGATTATGATGATATATCACATTTTGCTCATTGTAAGACTAATCTACTAATATAAACCCCAAAATAAAATAATATTAAATGTTATAATTATGAAAATAACGATAATAAAATAACTTTACTAACATTTGTAGAGCTCGTGGTTTTTTCTTTAAAATTATTTTACATCTAAAAAAAATTAAAATAAAGGATGAATTACTACGATAAACTTAACTAATTTAACTCGAAACAATTCTATAAAAATTTCAGCAGAGTTTCCCTTGTATTTCATACTAATCCATTCTACAAAAATATGAAGGCTAATTCACAGGAATCCACACAAGTTAATTTACTATTTTCCATAGAATAGTAACTTAATTAGCATTTAAACCCATGCTGCGTATGGGATGACAATTCGTGGTAGAGATTGTGATGATATATCACATTTTGCTCATTGCAAGACTAATCTACTAATATAAACTCAAAATAAAATAATATTAAATGTTATAATTATGAAAATAACGATACTAAAATAACTTTACTAACATTTGTAGAGCTCGTGGTTTTTTCTTTAAAATTATTTTACATTCTATTATATGCAATCATAAATCTTGGAAGATATATAATGATATACGTTATTGACAATTAATATGTAAATAATAATTTTTAAATTTTAATTATGAAATATAATCAATAAAGAGATATATTATAAAAATAACAATATAGTGAGTATAGTCTAGCAGACCCTAACACCCTATTCCCTCCACATTAGAAAACACTTATCCTCATTCCGGCCATCCTCATTTAATTTAAGCCGAGCAATATAAGAATTACAATAGGATGAAAATTTCCATTCCCCATCCCACCCCACTAGAAAATTCTCATCCTTGCCAACACCCCTTCGTGATGGTTTAATCAAAAGTTTTATTTTTACTTTTTAATATATGTGCTACTCACATTTTATTTTTTCAATAAATGCCTTACTAAACATGTATATTAATATATTAGATATAAACTCACTAATTTAACATATTCAGCATATTAAATATTGTTAAGATTAATTTTAAATAAATTTTAAATTTAAATTTAAATTTAAATACTAATAACTATTTGATATAAAATTTAAATTAATTTTGATAAGATAAATAAATTAAAATAAATATGATTAATACTTAAAATATTCAACCTAATTGATAATACTTAAAAATTAAATAAAATCTCAACTGGTAAAATTAGGTATAAAATAAATAATTCCAAGTAGTAAAATTCTTAATATTTATTTAGGAGATAAAAATTTAGACAAATATTTAACATAGTCGAAAGCTAGTTCAAATATTTTAATTGAGCCGTGTAATTCCAATAATTGATTGAGTCGATAGCCAAATGTTTAATAAGAATTATTAGACTTATTCTGTAGCGGAAGCGATAGATTTAACCAAAAAATACTATATAATTGTTGGTTCGAGTAGTATCAAAATAAAAAAATATTACTATTTGAAGACTTAGTTTTGGAGCTTGCTACTTAAATAATAAAAAAAAAATGAGCGGATCCTTTGAAACACCCTAATCATACAAAAAGAAATGTTAATATTTTGCCACCAACTGTATCTCAAAATAAATATTATAGAAAATACAAAAACATATGAGAATTAGCGAGTGTTCTTCTACGTATTTTTACACATTCTTTTTAACCCCACTAATTTTCTCTCATATTTCATATCCACATATCTTGTGGAACCTGTATGTACTAAACAAATCTCAACCATTCAACGCCACTCATTCTCTCTCACATAAAAACACATAAAAACGTATTTTTACACATATACTAACACCTGCTTAGAGAATCAAAAGAAAAATATGCTTTGAAAAAAGAATGATAACAATCCAAAATCTTATAGGTGTTAATTTAACTTCATTTTCAAATACATAAAAAGATAAATTAAGTTTTGAAGGGCATTTCCCCTCATAGCAATATAGTTAATTTTAATTTTTTAATTTTTTAATTTTTTGAAATAATTATGTTTCCCACGTCATAGCAATTTAATTAATTTTCATTAATTTTCCTCTAATAAAACTATTTCAATTTTTGTCAGATGAAAACATATCCAATTAAATCTAATAAATATAATTAATTCTTATTTTTGGCTAATTATTTATAAAAATATTTTTTATTTATAAAATAATTAGTTTTTTAGCTGCCATTTTAAGAATTGTATGAATCTAATTTCAAAGATATTTTATAATGAACATGATAACTTGCATAGTTGCATGTCAAAAGATGTCATTCATTTTTTGGTGAAAATCTTGTCAATTATGGAAATCTAATCAATTTTAATTACTATTTATTTTTTAATTAACACCATTTTGTATTTTAGAAATTAATTAATTTTGATTAATTTTCCTGCAATGCAACCATGTCAATTTTTGTCCATTGAAACCAAGTCCAACTAATCGTAATAGCATTATTAAGTTTAATTAGTTGTAATATAATTAGTTTGAAGTAATTTTCATTTTAGCTAAATATTTATGAAAGAATTAAATATTTCTGAAATAATCATTTTAATATCTGTACTTTTAAGAATAATACAAATCTACTTTTGAGAAAATCTTGTAATTTAAAACATATATAAGAATTTAAAATATTTTTTTTTCATTTTATAGGGAAAATCTGTATCAATCTAATAAATTTTTTAAATTAACAATGTAATTAATTTTTATTAATCTTTGTCCACTGAACTCATGTCCAACTAAATATTAGCAATAGAATTTATTATTTCAATTAATAATAGTATAAATAATTTAAGTTAATTTTTGTGTTTAAGAAAATTATTTATTTAAAATTAATTATTTAAAAAATAATTTGTTTGATAGCCATAATTAAAAAATTATATGAATCTAATTTTAAAGATATCTTATAATTTAAAAGATGTCTTGGAATTTAAAAGATATTGATATAGATTCAATTAATTAAAAAATTGATGAATATTACAATTGAATGATTAATTAAACAAAATCGATTTTACACATTTCTTTTAATTTTTATGTAAAAATTAAATGAATTGAAATTTTTATCACACCAAAATAAAATGTGAGCGAAGTTGCTAATTTTAATTAATTTTAATTTATTAGCTAATTATTATTTTTAAAAATAATGAATTCTTTCTAAAATTAATTAAATGGTGCAAGCTAAGTTTTAAATTTTCATGTGATACATTTATTTTAATTCTTTTTTGTTTCTTAGTTAATTATTTATAAAAATAGTTGGTTGTTTCTAAAAATTAATTAATGGGTCCAATCTAATTTCTAAAATTTTTTAGTATAAGTTGGGGATCGTAGTAATGGGGTGGTGTCTCGAACTCGGGCCAACTACCGGTAAATTTCTTTTTATTTTTGTGTAAAACTTTAATGAATCGTAATTTTGTATTGCACAAAAATTCAAATAAAGATGCAAACAAGAAAATCAAAAAATAAGATCAAACCCATTACATAATTTTAGATGTGAAAACTAATTCAAGGCAATAAAAAATATAATAAGAAAAATCACTTTTTCTATATATAAAAATTATTTTATATATAGATAGAAGATTATATTAGGTAAATTCAATAGGCGGAAAAATTTGATGATGTGTTTAGGAGGAAAAAGGCTTTTATATAAATATATAGATTTTTGTGTAAAACTGTAATAAATCATAATTTTTTATTGCACAATAATTCAAATAAAGGTGCAACAATAAAATCAAAAAATAAAATCAGACTCATTACATAATTTTAGACATGAAACCCAATTCAAGGCAATAATAAAAAAATATAATAAGAAAAAACCTCTCTTTCTAAATATAAAAATTATTTTGTATATAGATAGAAGATTATATTAGGTAAATTTAATAGACGAGAAAAATTAATGATGTCTTTAGACGGGAAAAAATGCTCTTTATATATATATATATATATATATATATATATATATATTATTTAAAAATTTAACACGTTTTTTCTTAGACTATCTATATATATTCATACGTGTTCCTAAATTTTAGGATTACCACAAATCTTCTTTTCCAATCTCCTATGTAGATCATTTTAGGATTCACACTTTTTAATATTCACACATTTTTTTTCTAAATTTTATTTATTTTTTTGTTATTTAAAAAATTAACTACTGTGTGTGCATATATATATATATATTAATAATTTATCTATTTTTAATTAGTTAATTATAGTTTC
Organism: Jasminum sambac; assembly: GCA_018223645.1. NCBI lineage: Eukaryota > Viridiplantae > Streptophyta > Magnoliopsida > Lamiales > Oleaceae > Jasminum > Jasminum sambac. The sequence continues at coordinate 8,087,808 of CP073644.1, read as the reverse complement.
CACTCATTTCCTTTACAATTTTTTACCCCTTAATATACTATTATTTTAGTCCATATAATTAGTATTTTCTAATACAATGAGATATAATTATTCTTCACATTTGCCTATTTTAGATAATTATCAATATTAAAATTGTTTAAATATTTTAATTTGTATTGACCATAAAATTAAATTTTCAACAAATATTCAAGGCATGACAATTGGAACTTCACTTTAATGTATGAAAATTTAATTTTTTGATTTTATGTAATAGTTTATTTGAAAACTTTTAAATAATCGATGGGCAATTATATTGCCACAACATATTTTTATTGATACATCATATTCTACTTATTTTGAAGGTTTCCAATATTTACATCTCAATCTAATTGCGACCTTGACTTTTTTTCCCATCAATGATTATTTTAATCTTTAACTAATTATAAATTTAGACTATAAAGATCATTTTTGTCTAAAAATGTTATCTATTTAGATGTCAAATTACTTATTTGTTCATCATACTTTTAAATATTGTAAAATATAATGAACATAAAATGTGAATCTTTCTTTTAATTTAAATATCTCTAAAAAAATTAAAATATAAATTAATATTTACATGCAAAGTAAGTTAATTGCTAAAAATTATTAATTATAAATATGTAACAAAAAATTTGAGGACATAATTGTTATCATAAACTAAGTTAAAGACTTTTTCATACAATTAAATTTTGGTGTACTCAATATATTTTATAGTGTGAATATAATTAGTTTTATTCGAATTATTTAGGAATTTTTGTCTTTGATTATATAACGTAATTATACGACTTACACATGATTTGATTAATCATATTTAATTATTGCAAGATTGCATATCAATTATAATAAGGTTCAAATTATTACAATACTCGATTTTTAGTTCCAAAGATGATAATTTCTCTTGATAGTATCTTATATCATGAAAATCAACAAGAGCCAAAGAAATGTTTTTATTTAAGGAAAATTTATTAAATACACCTTATGTTTATAGTGTGTTTACAATTTACCCAACATGTTTTAACAAATTATATTTTACACATCGCATTTCATTAATTCTTAATAAAGCACATCTTTTGTCGAATAAAAATTGGAAAAAATTTTAAAAATTACTTATTAAGATGAAATTACCCATTTTTGTGACTAACAAATTACACCCAGTATATTTTAGTACATAACACTTTACATATCATTATTCTTCAAAATATTAATTAACACTTATTTTATCAAAAATATTTTTCTTGCTTTTATTCTGAAATATTTTTTCAAAGTTAACTATATGTGATATATGAAATATTATAAGTAAATTGAAAATAATGAGTCGTCTTCGTTGTTATTGTGATCAGTTCTACCACTACTAATACAATCAATTAATTACAATTTTCATAATAAATAATTTCACCGAATTTTGAGGTTTTCCTTTTTAAAAAGATAAATATGTAAATAAAAAATTAAAAAGGAAAAAAACAGAATCACAAAATATTACTAAATATCGTGTACTCTTAAACTTTACTTTTTCTTAATCATTAAATAAAATTTATTTACGAAACATTAAGAATAAATTAATATTTTTGTAATTTTATACATTTGAATAATTCTTTTACGGGCTTGATTTATTGACTCTCCGAGTAGTATTATAAGAATCGGGAACAAATATTTTTTTGCAAAAGTAAACAAATATTTGGTCAAGTATGATTGAAAATCATGCTTGAGAAAAATATATATGTTCTCTTTATTACTCAACTAAGTGTAATGATTTCATCAAGTATGTTGGTGTGACATATTTGTTTTCAAGAATGCCGCGAGCCGTTATAATTGCAATATTTCTTATTTATTCTTGACTCTATTATTACAATTAACTGTGCATATCATACTTACATTAATTGAGCTGTATTAACTGAATTGATGGATGCTAGAAAAAGTAATTTATGGTCTAATTTTAGTGATTGGTAAATAAATATTTCAATTACATATTTAATGAATAAAGATTAAATAAGTTGAAATGTAAATAAATACCTAAATTGCCTATTTCATAAATTACATATTTAATAAATAATTGGCTATTGACTCAATCAAAGCTTGAAATTATGCGACTCAATTAGAATTTCTTAATTGTCTCTCGACTACATTAAATATCTATTTAGGATTTTTTTAAAAATAAATATTAAGAATCCCAGCTACTTTAAATTATTTATTTTATACCAATTTTTATATGTTTAGATTTTATTCAATTTTTAAAGATCATCGATTAAGTTGTCATTTTTAATTATTAACCATATATATTTCAATTTATTTATCTTATCCAAATTAATTTACATTAGATTATAGCATTAAATATAGTAAAAAAATATGATTAAATATCTATGATATCTTTTTATCGACCACATTAAGGAACCTATATAATTTAAAATATTTAAAATAAACATCTAGATTAATGAGTTTTAAAAAAGATATTAATATATCAAATATATTAAATTGGTCAATTTACACCAAATATATTAATATGCATGTTTACTTTGTTTAGAAGATGTTTATTGAAATAGATGCCATTAATCCATTTTTAAAAAGTACAAATAAAAGTCTTCAATTAAACGATCGTGATGAGACATGGATAGGGATGAGAATTTTTTAGCATGATGATGGGATGGGGAATGGGAGTCCCCATCTTGTTGCAATTTTGATAACCTCCTCATTCAGACTCGATTAACTGAAGGTGGGCGGGGGCGATGATAAGTATTTCTTCCGGGGGAACAAAATAGGGTGTTGGGATCTGTACCTACTATATTATTATTCCTATAGTATAAATGTATATTGATTATATTTCATAATCAGATTTTAAAAATTTATTATTCACATATTCATTGTCAGTATATATCACACGAGTGTATAATTAATATATCTCAAAATTTGCAGTTGCATATAACAAAATATAGAATAAGTTTTTAAAAAATCAAAGGCTCTAAGGAAATTGATAGAGTTTCTTAGTATGGTTATTTTGATAACTATAACATTTAATTTTATTAATTTAATTTTATGTCTATATATAGTTAATAGATTGAATCTTGCCATAAATAAAATGTGATATATTAGTATAATCTCTATCACGAATTATCATCCCATATAATGTACGGGTGTAAATGTTAGGTAAGAGCATGGTACAAATTGACAACTAATCATAAATTAATTATTCCATTAACATTTATCAAAATTATTATTTTTTGAAAAATTAATCCCTTAAAAATATTAATGTTTTGATGTTATAATATTAATATTATTATGATTTATTAATGTTTTGAACATATTACCCTGTGCAATTCATAGGTGAAAAATGCTAGCTATGTATAACACATTGCAAAACCATAATATATTCTATGTAATATATTACAACTTCATAACTAGGTTCAAAATTAAGAAAGTTTTAAAATATATATATTAATTGAGCGATTGTGACAAACTCGCACTACCTAATTTAAGGGTTGATTCTATACATAATAAATTTTCACTAATTTTCATTAACTTTTTCTATCTTATTATTTTCAACAACTCATATACTTATTTTATATTTTTATTATAACTAGTGTTTCTACCCATGCGTTGCACGGAGTAACATATATATGTCCGAGATATTTCGAGAATTGAAACATCTTTGCAAATCTTTGGATGATTATCGTATACAGTTATAAACTGCAATTGTTTCCGAATAAAGACATATTCGAGTACTCTGAGAAGTATTTTTGTTGCTTGTATGAGGGAAGACTGGAGAAGTTGATGATGATAAAATCAAAAGATTTGTAATGGCGTGAATTAAATTAGAATCCACTTGAGATTTGAATTCTAGAAGAGGAAGGGAAGATTGATTTGTAGATTTGTAATTATCCGTTTATGATTGTGGAATAAAAAATTAATTTTTTAATTCAGAAAAATAAGGGAAGATTGATTTGCAGATTTGTGATTATCCGTTTATGATTGCAGAATAAAAAATTAATTTTTTAATTCAGAAAAATAGGTGAAAGTGGCGGAAAAATGTGATGGTTTTATTAATATATAAATTTCTTCAATTTTCAATTACACATTTAATACGTCGTTTTAATAAATTAAAAATATTGTATATATAACAAGAACTAAGTAAATATCGCTATCCAACCACATGTATGTAATTCATTACATAGTGTCATAAACATGTGTAAATCCACATATTTACAGGACTTGCAAGGACTATTATTTATCTATTTATCTTGCAGATATTTATTTGAAAAAATGTCTAATGATTTTGCATAAGAGCCTTTGTGAACATTCTGGAAGCATTTTTGGAGCAATTCGCAAAGTGGCATTTGGGGTGGTCAATAGATTCCATGGTCGAACGAGCATTAATTACGGAGAAATCATGTGCGTCAATCATGTGATTTGCTGGCACATAATTCCCATTTTTTATATTTCTCTCTCCAGGCCCACTTTTTCCATGTGGAATCGAAAAAGCTTAATGCGCCCCTCTCCAGTCCTGTCCACTCAAGCCTCGCACCTTATCGGCATGCCGCATGTCACAATTCACATAGGTGAATGATTGAGTAACGGGATCTAAACGACTGATATATAGGCCTTGTTCTATTTGGTATTTACCAAATTCGCACGCAATTCCGTATACCTCATACTCATTTTCAACCACACACACATTTTCCAAATTAATATTAACCATACATTTTTCTCTAATACTTTTAACAACTAAACGTCAAACAAGCGTAATGTGGATTTCAATTCCAAAGGTATAAGCATAATAGCTCATTGATATGAATATGATTATGCGGATCTAATTATCAATTTATCATATTATTTTTGAATCAACTGCCACTTACATTTGCTAACTGATATTATGTCCATTGCCATTTGCCACGTAATCTACTATGATAGTTTCTTTACTCCTTCCATTCAGATTATTTGATTCACTTTATTTTTTCACAACGATTAAGAGAGGTTGGAAAAGTATATCTTGTGAATTGTGTTCTTAATTTATTTTTATTAAATAACTAATTTTTAAATTAATAATTGCAATTATAATATTAAATGAGGGTAAAGTAACACAAAATAAGTTTCGTAGTATGCAAACAAGACCATACAATTGGAGTAGACGAAAGAAGAAAAATGGGCCATATAATCGGGAATGAGGGAGTTGCATCTTCCAAATTGCTTCCCAATTATTTTTTATACTCACTTTTATCCACATTTTACAAAAAACACAATCTTTGATGTTTTTCGACCAAATTTGTTGCTTATTAAAAATGCAATTTTTTAAATCATTTTTCTGTCGATGTAATTGTCAAACAAGAAAATTTTAACATATGCTTCGACCACTCCATTCTATTCTCCCCAGTTTTGACTTGACGTATGAATATTAATTGGAATAAAATAATATTTTGATGCAATTTCACAAATGGCAGGTCAAAAAATACATATCCCAAACGTGTATGGATTGGTTGTCAAAACACAAATGTAGCAAAATTTTCAAATTGTCGTTCCCTTTTTACCCCCCACACAGAATTCTATACTCTATATTATAAGTTCTAATTTACAGACAAAATTTCAACCCCAAATTTCCGGCGACTACCACACTAATATCTTCGATAATTACAGATAAATATACCAGTAAAAGAAGGCGTTGACCTCTAACCCTCCACTTTCAATAACATTTTGCATTTTGAAAGTCTTTGAAAAATATTAACAATCAGATATGGCGGTTGGTTCTCCCGTGGGAGAACTAAGAACCAGATTTGGGTTTTGGGATTTCGTATGTTTCCAATGTCAAGTTCGTCATCCTTGACACGTTCAATTCCGATCAATTGAAGTCGACATGAGACGATAATGGTAAATAGGCCGGGCATATTTCTCTATGGTTCATCCCTTTTGTTTGCGGTCCCCCTTTTGCTTTGACCATCCAAATATTTCTACAACCACAAGAAAAGAACATGGTTATCGCATGGCCATGGTTAAAACAGTTCGTAATGCACATTCCCTTATCTTGGCTTTTCGTGGGGTCGGGGGTTTAGGAGGTTGGGAGGAAAAGGAAGTCGATGAAGAGAAAATTTTCATTTCTTTCTTTTTCTGTTTTTTCCTTCCCCCGAGGGAGAAGGGTAATTTTGTCCATACTTATTCGAAATATATGCCATCCATGGAGATGACGGGTATTTGCTGATCCTGGCGTACCAAATTTTTGAATGCTGCCATTTGGGATCTTTTTTCTAAAATTTTTCTATATGGAAAAACCTTATTAGTGTATCTTATCCCTCTCGCACGGAGGAGAACGTCAGCATTATTTTACTACACCACAGTAGAAGAAGGGAATATGAACAAAGGTCAAAGAAGTACAGACAGATACACATCGGACACCATGAAAAAAGCTGTCAACAACCGAGACAACACCTTTTAAACAACATATAAAAGAATTGAATTGTATTATCAAACAAGTCACAATTAAATAAATACATGCCGGGGAGAAAAATAAAATTACCAATTAAAAATAAAAGAGTAAGACACAACAAAATGTGGTTGCAACTAACTCAGAAAAAAACATGCCAACCTCAGCAACTCATTGAAACTTACAGTTGATGTTAGAAAACATAGTTGTTTCATTTTCCTCACAATTTTATACAGAGAAATGCACGTGTGTCATCAAGAGCCGCCACTGAAACCTCGGCCGTCCTTTTTCATTTCTCTGGTTTGCTGGCCCTCGCTGCTCGACCCTGATGGATATAACCCGTATTCGCTGGTTGGATTACTGAATTGATCAGTGCTAGTGTAATCTTTACTAGCCAAGGCCATTTTTCTGAACTTTTTCATGTCCTCATTGTATTGTGCAGTGTCATAATCAGAGCTTCCGTGAGAACTATACATGGTACTATGTCCCGGTCTAATTCCTTCATTAAGATCAGATAGTGATACATCACCTTCTAAAGCTCTCACCACCTGCCCAAATTTGTAACATATCAACTATTTTAGAACATTGATCGACCAGACAAACAATGAACGAATAATAAACACTAATTTGGGTACTTTAATGTACCAACAAATAATGTAACATATTGTTTCATGCACAGCACATCAGCTATGAGTACACTCAGGTACCCAAATTTGGGTACCTGAAACCGCACTGGTTTCATGTACACCATATCAGTTGTAGGTACGTTAAGGTACCCGAATTTGGGTAGCTGATCAATCAAAACTAAAACAAACACATCTAGCTCAGATTTGTATTCAATGTCTATGTTTAATTTTAGACCTCTTCCGTGTTTCTCTTAAAAGAAGCTACTAAAAATCATTCTATCACAGAAGCGTGAATGCAGACGGTGTGACTATGTTTATTAATGCCTCTATAGTTTGATCGCTATCATATAAACTCTTCAAGTATTTTAGGTCACATCCCATTACCTGGCTCATTCTTGGCCTACGCCGAGCAGAATGACGAACGCAAGCAGCAGCACATGCCACCATGCTAGCAAGCTCGTTATGATTGTAATCATTTTGTAGTCGAGAATCAACAAGGGAATCAAAGTTTCCATCTTCCAAAGCTCGTGTGAGCAAGGGCCGTGCCTATATATACACATACATCCTATTAGTTCCTCTTTTCAAGAATAAATAAATACACAACTTATACATGCTTGTGCAAAGTGACTACTCACCCAGTCTACTAAACTATCGTCCATGTAAGTTTGGCTTGAGTCAACAGGGCGACGTCCAGTAATCAACTCAAGAAGCATTACTCCAAAGGAGAATACATCTGACTTTTCAGTAAGTTTTCCTGAGGACGCATATTCTGGAGCCAAATACCTACACGATATAACGTAAATGCATCATGATGAAACCTCGAATATCTTGATATATTTCAGTAAAAATTAACACAGTTCTTTAAAATTTGAAATATATTGGTTTTTAATAGAGTTGAGCATGTGAGTAAAAGATCTAGACCATACCCGAATGTGCCCATCACTCTTGTGGAGACATGAGTATTTGCATCCGAAGAGAACTTCGCGAGACCAAAATCAGCGACCTAATAAAATTAATGGCATTGATCATTGACTATAATTACACCAGCCAAGTATTCTTTTCATATTGGACGAACAAATTTTCAAAACTTTTCACCTTTGCCTCAAAGTTAAAATCCAAGAGAATATTAGATGCTTTGATATCCCGATGAATGATCTTTGGATGACCTGTATGCAGAATAATATTAAATTTTAAATACAGCAAAGAAAAATGCAGTCTTCATGAAGATGCTTCTCAATGCTTTTCATTATTTCTAAAAATTGTGGATTACATTCATTAACGCTTACAATCTTCATGAAGATACGCTAGACCCTTTGCAGCCCCAAGAGCAATCTTTAACCGTGCGGGCCAATCCATTGTGGGTCTCCCCTTACCTGATAAATGTTAAAAACCTATTAGTTTTTCAAGACTGACAATGCATATTTCAAGATGCTCTTGATAGCACTAGCATTAAAGAAGTCATGGGATAATATTGAAAAAACTAACCATGCAAGTGAAATTCCAAGGTATTATTTGGAACAAACTCATACACGAGCAATCTGTGGGTCCCAGTAATGCAATATCCAACCAAAGAAACAAGGTGTTTATGATGCACTCGGCTGATGATCTCAACCTCAGCCTGAAACTCACGCTCCCCTTGTCCACTCCCGGCTTTAAGCTGCTTAACTGCAACCTCTTTCCCATTAGGTAAAACTCCTCGGTGCACATAACCAAAACCACCTTGCCCAAGAAGGTTGGCATTGGAGAATCCGTCTGTTGCCATAGCTAATTCTTCATATGAAAAAGTGCTTTTTGAAAACCCTAACGCCATGCCCGGAGAAGGTGGTGGAAGTGGGGTCTCGGGACCAGAATAGTTGGAGCCAGAACCACCACTGCTACTCATGTAAGGAACTGGCGGTGGTGGTGGTGGTGGCTGAGGTGGTGGAGGCCTTGACAAAGCAGCGGGTGGTGGAGAAGGTTTTGGTGGAATTGAGATGACGTGATCGGCAGGCGGTGGCACATTGTGTTGCCAATTTTGACCTTGGCCGCTATAGGGGTCAACTGAAGAATTGAGACGACAATCAAGAATCACAATTTATACATTCTTTATCCAATCATTCCATGTATATATATCATCTAACTTCAAGAAATAAGTCATGTAATTTAAAGAACTTGTAACTTAAACTATCATTCGATGGATTTCTTATAATTACTTACAGAATTATATTTATAATTACATATAAATTCAGATAAATAATCAAAATAATACGAGTAAATGGATATGAAAAATTAAAGGATTCTGGAAGAATTGAGGTAAAATTTTCTTACCTTTATGGCCAGTAGGTGGTGGAGGAGCATAGTAATCAGGAGGGCCATGGGGTCTTCTCTTTTTCTTCTTGCAACATATGAACATAATACTGAGAATTGCAAGTATTAAAACGCCCCCAATCGCTATCCCAACCACCAACCCTGTTGGAACCCCACCACCACCACCACCATCGGATGACCTTGATTCTGGCGACGGGGGAGATCTTGCTGTTCCTGGTGGAGACGGAGTGTTCCTACTCGGTGAAGGAGGAGTGTTCCTAGAGGGCGGCGCCGGCGGAGAATTCCTACCCGTGGGTGGCGATGGAGGGGATGGTGGGGATCCGGATGGAGTAGATGGTGTTGGGATAGTGGGGGAGTTGGTTGGAGGTGGGGTTGAGGCGGGAGGAGAAGGTGGAGAAACCGGAGCAGGTGTAGTGGAAGGCGGCGGTGGTGGGGACGAAGCTGGTGGCGGAGAGGAAGCTGGAGGAGTTGGACTTGCAGGTGGGGGAGAAGTTGTTGGAGTAGGTGGCGGCGGTGATGCGGCTGGAGCAGGTGGCGGCGACGTCGTATTTGTCGGCGGTGCCGGCGGCGATGTAGGAGCCGGCGCGGCTCCCGGCGATGGCGAAGACATGATTTCAAAATCTACAAGAAATTATTACAAATTATATGAATGAATATATATTGAAAAGGAGCTGAATGAAGATGTACAGCTATTCTCGGAAAATTTTCCGGCGACGGTTTTGATTTGTTAAAAGTTCGACATTTTCGCCTTTACTTTTGCTTCTCTCTAGATTTCAGAGAGACGGAGGGTCAATACGGCTGCTCCTTGGAATAATTAAAGAGAAAAAGGTAAGAAGCGTAGTTACTTTTTCTAATTCAAATTTATTAATGGACTGTTTACAATCCAGCGCGTAAAGATCGTGTTTTGTTGAATGACAATTAGGAGCGCGTTCGAGTTGTATGAGGCAAAGAATTTGCAAAGACAAATGCTTTCCATAAGGGCATGCACAATAAACAAGTTAAGGGGTTGTTTGATTGGGGATAAAAGTTATTCGCGTGGTATTTCGTATAAAATGTGTAGTTAATATTGTATTGAAAAATGTGTATGTTGTTGAAAAGAATGAGAGAGAGAGTGTGGGATAAAATTTATCCCAGATAGAACAAGGCCTAAATTAAGTTAGTCATATAAATAAATAAAATAAATATCAAGTGGCACATTAATATATTAAACTTAATTAATATTTGACATCTACAAGAAAATATTAAATTTAACTATTACTAACGTAACCCTATGCGATGCACGGAAAAAACAATTTATAGTTATTTATTTGATAAGAAATCGTAAAATTCAAATGTTCATAGCAGTTTTTTTTTAAACATTACATAGAGATTGTTGGGGAATGGAATTGCATCTTTCAGGACTGAACAAATTTACATGTATAACCCACACGGGAGTTGGAACATTTTCAATGGAATTGAATTATTGACCAAAAGTATGGGAATATTTACACATATCACACCATATGAGTTTTTGCAATGTCCATACACAATTAACATAGTTCCACCACATCCCTCCCCACAAAAAAGGTGGGTTAATATTATGAATTCATTTTTGAATTTAAAGGAGAATAACAGCCCGTTTTTTTACAACTTTTAACAAATTTTTACACATTTTAACACATTCACATCAAAAGTCAAACCAATTACATCCACATATTTTATGGGACTCACTGTACTACATAAATCTCCACCACTCAATCCCACTCATTCTCTCTCCTATTTCACATCAAAACTCATAAATACTCATAAATACACATACACTAACGGGCGCTAAAATTACAATCGATTTTTTACCACAAAATAATGTATCCTTTTTTTAATCTTAATGTTCTAAAAAGTAGACAAAGGTGATGCACAACATCTAGCGTGATGCATGGTGGAACCACCCCATTAAACCCTACTAGTTTTTAACGTATGTTGCACGTTGTATGACGCGATATAACTTTTTTGAATGGATCTTTAAATATTATCATTATAAAAGTACTTCTGTGTACATAATATTTTTTATTAACATTACATCTGTTTATTTTTTATCTTCTGATTTTATTAGTACTTTTGTCATTTTCATTGACATTCCTCACGAAAGTGCCACGTGTAAGAACCAAACTCAACACTCTCTAGTCTCTATACGCAGTGAATAAACCACAATATTGTTACGATATTTGACTACTTGTATATTAGTTGTAATTAGAGCCTTAGTTGTAATTATAGCTCATATACTATTAGTTATTATTTAGGCCCATTAATTAGGCGCATTGTACATTAGGGTTTTGAGTTGTGTATGTTGTAACTCTATTTAAAGAAGTTGATATCTCAATGAAGATCATCGACTTAAATTGAATCTATTTAGTTTGACATGGTATCAGAGCCAGGTTCTAGGAATTGATAGATTTTACGATTGCGCACTGTTCACCAGACTATTACTGTTCATCAGGTACTGTTCATCGCGTATTTTTTTTCGGTTTCACATAAATGGCTAAAGACAAGATTTCTATTGTTCGCTTTAACGGGAAGAATTATAGTGTTTGGAAATTTCAATTCTCAATGTATGTTAAAGGAAAAGATTTATGGGGTCACTTAGATGGTACTACGAAGGCTCCTACAGATCCTAAGGAGCGTGCTCAGTGGGTGACTAAGGATGCATAGATTATAACTTGGTTGCTTGGTTCAATTGAACTATATATGATAAATGATTTGCGACCTTTTGCAACTGCAAAGGAGATGTGGGATTATATTCGGCGTGTCTATTATCAGGATAATACTGTTGGAAAATATCAGTTGGAGTTAGATATTTCTAATTATCGACAAGGCAATCTCACTATTCAACAGTTTTAATTTTGGATTTGGAATCTTTGGAGTGAATATTCTGGAATTGTTTCTTCCGAGGTTCCACAAGAGGCATTAGAATCTTTAAAGAAAATTCATGATGACGGCCAGAGAGATCAATTTCTGATGAAGCTTCGCCCAGAGTTTGAAACTGCACGTGGTGGGTTAATTAATCGCCATTCTATACCATCCTTAGACACTTGTTTAAATGAACTATTGGGTGAAGAACAACGTTTAGCAACTCATATAAGTCTTAATCAAGACTTTGCTCCCACTGAGCTGATAAATGTTGCTTACGCTGCTCAAGCAAAAGGAAAAACCAATATACAAATACAATGCTATCGCTGTAAGGAGTTTGAGCACATTGCAAGACACTGCACTAAGAAGTTATGTAATTACTGTAAGAAAGAGGGGCATCTCATCAAAGATTGTTGAATCCGGCCTCAAAATAGACAAGGGCAGAGTTCTAATTCTGTCATTCAGTCTAAACTTGCAGATGTTACTCTTGCGCATGCACCACGACAGCCTGTTCCACCCAGCTGTCCATCTCTTTTGACTCAAGAAATGGTCCAACAGATGATTGTCTCTGCCTTATCTACTTTTAGTATCCAAGGTACGAATCATTCTCGTACTTTCCCTTGGTTGGTTGATTCAGCAGCGTCAAATCATATGACAGGAAATCCTGCTATTTTGCGTGATATTCGTAAGTATACGGGTAATCAGCATATTCAGATAGCAAATGGTAATACTATTCCTATTACTGCTATTGGGTCTCTTGGGAACACCTTTGATAATGTCCTCATTTCGCCACGATTATCTTCAAATTTAATTTCTGTTGGACAATTCGTGGATAATAATTGCAAAATTCATTTTGATCGTAATGGTTGTTGTGTGAAGGATCAAACATCGGGGAAGGTGATCATGAAGGGGCCTAAAGTTGGACGTCTGTTTCCTTTTCAATTTTCCATTTCTAATTCCAGTTCCAATTCAGTTAATTCTAGTTTTAATTCAATAGGTTGTTCTGCTGTTATTAGCAATAGTGATGTTTGGCATAAGACACTAGGCCATCCCAATCAAGTTGTTTTATCTCATCTTGTCAAAACTAGTCAATTGGGCAATAAAATTTCCTTTTCTGATATATGTTCTGATTGCACTACTTGTAAGTTGGGTAAAAGTAAATGTTTACTATTTCCTTCTCATGGGAGTCGTGCTTCTGCATGTTTTGAGATTGTGCGTACCGATATTTGGGATATTAGTCTTGTTATTTCACATGTTCAATATAAGTATTTTGTTACTTTTATTGATGATTATAGTCGTTTCACTTGGATATATTTTCTACGATCTAAATCTTAAGTGTTCTCCAAATTTCGGGAATTTCTTGCACTTGTTCAAACTCAATTTTCTGCTCAAATTAAGATCTTATAATCGATTCGGGGAAGGAATACATGTCTATCGAGTTTCACAATTTTCTCACGTCTATGGGCATTTTGTCTCAACGATTTTATCCATATTCTCCACAACAAAATGGAGTAGCAGAGCGTAAGAATCGACACCTCTTAGATGTAGTTCGTACTCTCATGATCGAATCATCTATTCCTTCTCGTTTCTAGGTCGAAGCGTTGTCTACATCGTTCTATCTGATTAATCGGTTGCCTTCTCAAGTTCTTCAATTTGACTCTCCATATTATCGTTTGTTCGGTGTCATTCCTGACTATAATTCTCTTCGTATTTTTAGTTGTGTCTGTTTTGTTCACTTACCTCCTACAGAACGAAACAAACTCACTGCTCAAGCGGCACGACGCGCTTTTCTTGTGTACAGTACTTCTCATAAGGGTTATATATATTATGATTCGGTGCTAATAAACTTCGCATCTCTCGTAATGTTATTTTCTTTGAAACTTAGTATTTCTTCTAGTCCTCTATTCTCCCACCATATGAGACTACTTCTCTTCCTACATTTGATCATGATACTTCTACAACTGATCGTTGGAAAGGAATAGTGTATCAAAGACGTCCTCCTCGGGTACCAACGCCCCTTCCAGATCTTGAACCGATGTCTGATTCTTGTTCACCTGCACCACGGAGGACGACTCGTATATCCTGACCACCGGATCGGTATGGATTCTCTCATACTGCTAATCAGGCTACTACGGATACTACTATTATTCCTAAGTCTTATTCACAGGCAGCTGGTCAAGCCTGTTGGCAGCAAGCTATGAAAGACGAACTTCAGGCTCTTCTGGAGAATCATGCCTGGGATATAGTCCCTCACCCTGAAGGGGTCAAACTCATCGGTTGTAAGTGGGTGTATACAGTCAAACTCCATTCTGATGGAACTATTGATAGATATAAAGCTTGGTTGGTGGCACTTGGCAATTGCCAAGAATATGGACTTGATTATGAAGAGACTTTTGCTCTCGGTTGCTAAGATGACTCCGGTTCGGACTGTTTTGGCCATTTATGCTTCCGAAGGTTGGTCATTGCATCAGATGGATGTAAAGAATGCCTTCTTACATGGGGATCTAAAGGAAGAGGTTTATATGGTCCCACCCCCTGGGCTATTTCTTACACAATCGAGTGAAGTTTGTCGCTTAAAACGCTCTCTATACGGATTAAAACAGGCACCACGTGCTTGGTTTGAGAAATTTCGTGCTACACTTCTTGGTTTTCACTTCACTCAGAGTCAATATGATTCCCCTCTTTTTCTCAAGAAGATTCCTACAGGGATAGTGCTGCTCTTAGTTTATGTGGATGACATTGTCATTACCGGATCTGATGTTCAAACAATTAGCAAACTCCAGCAGCATCTTCAGTCCTCTTTCCACATGAAAGATCTTGGCTCCCTTCAGTACTTTCTTGGTCTTAAAGTTCATTCGTCTTCCACTGGTATTCTCCTACATCAACACAAATACACCCAAGATATTCTCACTTTAGCTGGTCTCCAGTCTGGGAATTCTGTTCTTACACCAATGGAAGTTAATTTGAAACTTTGTAAAAAAGATGGTGAATTGTTACCAGATCCATTGTTATATCGACAACTTGTGGAGAGTTTGAATTATTTGACTATCACGCAACCTGATATTTCTTTTGCCGTTTAGCAAGTCAGTCAATTTATGAAGGCCCCTCGACATTCTCATTGGCCAGTTGTTCGCCGTATTCTTCGTTATCTTAAGGGTACTTCTGGCCGTGGGTTATTTTTCCCTAAGATGAACTGCGATTGGTGGGTTATAGTGATGCCGATTGGGCTGGCTGTTCAGATACGCGTCGGTCTATTACAGGATGGTGTATATTTCTGGAGGATGCTCTCATCTCTTGGAAGAGTAAGAAACAAGATCAGGTTTCTAAATCCTCTACTGAATCCGAGTACCATGCCATGTCCTTAGCCTATTCCGAGATTGTGTGGCTTCGTGGTTTGCTAGGCGAGCTTGGTATTCCTCAATCTTCTCCCACTCCACTACATGCCAACAACACTAGTGCTATTCAAATTGCAGAGAATCGTGTTTTCCATGAGCATACAAAACATATTGAAGTTGATTGTCATTCTATCCGTGAAGCATTTGATCACCGTACCATGTGATCAATCTTCCTCACATCACCATGGAGTTACAAACAGCTGATGTATTCACCAAAGCATTATCTCGTGAGCGTCATCAGTTCTTAGTGGGCAAATTGATGCTTTCGGACCCTCCCGTATCAATTTGAGGTGGATGTTACGATATTTGACTACTTGTATATTAGTTGTAATTAGAGTCTCAGTTGTAATTAGAGCCCTAGTTGTAATTAGAGCCCATATACTACTAGTTATTATTTAGGCCCATTAATTTGGTCCATTGTACATTAGGGTTTTGAGTTGTGTATGTTGTAACTCTATTTAAAGACGTTGATATCTCAATGAAGATCATCGAATTAAATTGAATCTATTTAGTTTGACAAATATCACATTTTTTTGTGATACGATTGCCTTTCTCACTTCTTGTGAGGAATATTGTTTTGACGCTAACCACACCCCTCATAATAAATGAATAATCCATAACACAATATTAGCAATTAACAATGGTTTAAAATTATATAGCATATATATTGATGACGTACCTATTGGTTTTCTGTCAACAAAGTTTGGGATATTTGGAAATTCAACACAATCCAATTTTGATATCTCAAATGGGGTAGCTTCTTCAATCTCTTCAATCTGACTATTTCTTGTGATGGTAATTTCAATTTCATCATGTACGTTTCGAAAGGTAGGCTTAACTTGTCTGACATTTCCATTTTGCAGTTTGTAAGTGTTTTCTTTCAAAATTATCGCACTAAACATTTCAATTGTGTCACTAAACAATGTTGTTTGCATCTTGTTCTCCTATAAATATACGGAAAAAAAGAAGAGAGAATTAGGTCTTAAAAATTCCTAAGATTATTGACATATAAAATGATAAGGAGCTAAAATTTGTTACCTCTTCGTTCATCAATATTACTTTTAGAAGTTCAACTGAACCTTTAGCAGCTGGGTAGCTCTCCACTGAACATTTTTGAAGAACAGAAACTTTTATATTCCAATCTTGATCAAATGAGTTCAACTCTTTTATGAGCCTGAAACTCTCGTCATTTTGGGATACAGTATCTAGGAATGCAATAAGGAAAAATATAGTTAATTGAGGAATGAAATACAAAAAGCAATAGAAAGTTTAAAAAAAATAATAAAAGAAGTTCCTTTAGAAGGTTTGTACTACAACACAACATTATCAAGTAGGTCAATTCACTTAAATCGTGTCCACGCCTTAACCAAAGTTGCGATTAGGTGTGCAGGAACAGAACGTGTGGCAGGCATGGACTGGGAGATTTATTGATGTTCCGGGTGATGTGATCAGATACCATCAACACTACTTATAATTCTCTGTAAATTTGAAATATTATATATATATATACACACACACATAATTTATGGTCATTGTGCATCACATACCTATAAATATTATTTTAATGTTATTTTATTATATTTGAAAACTCTTAAAAAAAATATGAGACACTAACAAATATGCAACGAATATACATTTTCCAAAAAATAGTAGTAATTGGAATGTTTTCCAATACAAAACAAAAATGTAACTTCAAAGTTACATTAGTTAACAAAATTGGTAAATCATATAAATTTATTAAAGCTGATACGAAAATTGAATTCAATATAATAAATAACATTATTTTATTTCGTAACCAATATTATTTTATTTGAGTTCTTCAAAATTATATGTTATTCAGTTGAACAAAATTATTATTAGGGCAACCAATTAGACAATGGAGGTAGCAAGTTAACTTAATTTGTTAGTAAAATTAAAAAACAAAATCGTGATGGTTTAAGTGGTAAGAGTACCACTTAGTAAGTCAATGATCATGGGGTTTAAATTTTAAATTGAAATAAAATTTTTTTTTTGAAAAAGAAGAATCATTAATTTGAATTCAAAAAATTGGCAGGATTTACACGAGAATTCACAATATTATTGCAAAACCACATGCATCGTACATGTACTCTACTAGTATAGAAAAAGTTTCTTCTTTCCACATAAAATATGAATATGAAAATATTTGATTGGAAGCCTCTCATAAGATCAGGTCAATTTTCCGAGACTCGCGGACCGACAGATTGGAAAAGTTTATCTCCATTCGGATCGAGTGTCCATTGAATTTGGGTCGGATCTAAATTTTTTGTTCTCACTAATAACTAGTTGCATTACGAAATTGAAAAAATTAAATATATTCGCAAAATAAGTAAGTGATCGCTAGTTAGTTATGGTGCCATCGATAGTATTTTTGGGCCCGATCCGATATCCATTTTGAAATCCGAGACCAGATCTGGAATCAGCAGGGCAAGAGGGAGCTCCTACAATTTTGAAAATTTTCCGGCAACATCGTGGCGCCCCGTGACGACCGGTTAAAGTTTTGGTCATAATTTTGGCCCAAAATTTGACCAAATTATGACCAAAACTTTGACCGGCTGTCCACTGGCCTCCACGATGTCGGAAAATTTTCAAAATTGCAGGAGCTCTCCTCGCCGTGCTGATTCCAAATTTAGTCCCGGATTTCAAAACGAATATCAAATCAGACCCGAAAATGCCATTGATGGCACCATAACTACAGTGTCATCGATGACACTTGATCTTTCCTGCTAATTAGAGATGAACAAATAAGGAAATTAATTTTACTTTTATAGAACGATAGAAGTATATAAAAGCAAGCACAAAATTAATTGTTTGGATAAAACTACTTTCAATTTTTTTTAAGATCACTTGTTTTACACTTATTTTAACTATATGCAGAAAAAGAAAATAAAAAAATACTTCTCTTGCAAAAAAATAATTTTATTTTATTTATTTATTTATTTATTTACTTTTAATTTGGGGAAGCGGGGGAGCCTAGTGGACGGACATTTCATGATTTTTGAACTATGGTCTTGTGTCAAGTAAGAGGTTCTTTTAAACAAATAGAGAAGAACCCTTGATCCCGTTTCCCTTTCAAAATGATTTTATCAAACAATCGCTTAGTAAACATGCAAGTATTAATTGATGGAAGCATGCTCATCAGAGCATCTCCAACGTGCTTCCAAATTGGAGGAATTCCTCCAATTTGGAGAAATTTTGAGGAATTCGAGGCTCCAATGTGGGTACCAAATTGACTCCAATTTGGTGCCATGAACCGTTATCCTCTAAATTTAGAGAATAACTGTTCATTTGGAGGTATTTTTGGGCCCATTTTTGCATTTATTTTATTACTTTTTATAGTTTTTCACCTTTTTCTTTTTTTTTCTTTGACACTTTGTGTATTTTGTGTTTACGTTTTCATTCTTCAAAATTTTAAATTTGTTATAAAGAGAATTTTAAAAAAAAGTCCATCGAATTTGTATGTGTAGTTAATTATGATTTAACGTATTGTAGAATATTTTTTAGTGTTAAGTATAAAATATTCCATTTATTTTTTTTAGTTAATTAAGGTTAAACTTGTTTCCTTCAAAAAAAATTTGTTCAACATTGTAAAATATTATTTATTATCATGTATAAAATATAAATTTATTCTTGTATAATAATAATTTATAAGAGAAAAATCTATTTTAATAAATGAGAAAGAAAATGGAAATATTGAATAGTGTGAATTTAGAGTAAAATTTAGAGTTGATAGTTGGAGTCGAAATGGTAAAATACTATACTGTCGTAATTATTCTATTTTGAAGGAAAATTTAGAAAAATAGCTTTTATACATTGGAGATGCTCTCAGATCTAGGTACAAGAAATCAACCAATAGTGTCTTATCTAGAATAGCCAAACATCCTCTGGGTATTCCTTGAAAGGAAAAGTATAAATAATATTTATATTTTATAGAACTTAGCCGTTGAACATTTTCTGTATAATAATAAAATAAAATATACTACTCCAAAATACAAATCAATGTTGCATTGCACATTCACATGGTTGTAGAGAAATGAGAATCAGTGAATTGACCGACTTGTCCTATGCGATACAGGTTGGAAAGACAGGGCCCACACTGTCTCGCAATTTTATCCGTCTTTTACTCATTCACCCATTTTAGGATGCGTGTCGTGGTCTGTTTAAACGGTTGGTGGCAGTCCTTGGTCGGCTTTGGCTTCCCAAACTAGGCCGATGCCATCGTATTTTTCTAAACATTTTTTTGTACCATAATAATTTATTGTACAATTATATAATGTAATGTATCGCAATTTTATAAATAAAATAAAATAATAGTAATATATCACCCAAATGATCATACTTCACTTGTACAATTAGTGAGGTAACACCTCACTATTATGTATTTCTACAAAATTATAATATCTCTCTAATAACATTTTATTTCAAATATTGACTTCTAATTCGATATTGATTTTGATAGCCGTGTTCCATTTGGTAACCAACTCGGGCTCTCAAGCTTGCAGTCCACTTGAAATCCTAGATGTACCTTGCTACATTTAACTGTATATTATAAATTTACAATATGTGAAACACTAAAAATCACAAAAAAAAGATTTCTGTCTTGTATAATTTCAAGGAAGTTTTGAAATTTGAAATGGTTAGGATAATATTATGTCTTTTAATTTGAAATAGTTCATTGCATGATAGTAAATTATAAATTTGTAAGTAAAAAAATTTAAGAAACAAGGGCCAAAAAAAAAGTAGGCCAAAACAAGGAAAAATGGGATGAATTTATAAATTTTCAAAGTTTAGAAGGCGGCAATTCATGGAAAAGTATAATTTTTATTGTAGTAAGATTAAGTCAACTTTTTCATATATGTAAATTGATTAAATCAATTGAGACTCAATTCACGAATAAATTTGTAGCGAGTTTTGCTGCATCAGGTTCATCGTCTGACTTGTATATATGCATATACAAATTTGTTGCACCAATTGCATCTTATGGACGTGGGTGTGAAATTCACAATAGAAAATCACGTATTAAACAAAATAGTAATTGAAATTAAAATTTAAGGGAATATTGCTTAAAATGGTCAAGTAAAGGATAGATTATAAACAAATTAAAAATTAATTTCTGTTGTATAATAAATTTTATGGAGCTCTCTGTTATTCTCTTTATAAACAATTTCAAGTTTACCAAATGGGAGCTAACTACACCATAAAACCAATAGACAGATAATTCACTCAAATATAGCCCATGATTGGATTCAATATTTTTTTAAATGTATTTTTATGTGAAATAAAAGAAAGAATAAGTGTATTTGAATTGTAGAGATTTATGTAATAAATGTAGATCTCACGTGATATATGAATATATTGTGATTGATTTGATCATTCTCAAATTTAAACGAGAATGAATTAAAATGAGATAAAATGAGAAGAATAGCATATATGTTCCCATGTGACTCATTGCTAACATGATCCTCGATCTTCCAAGAAAAGATCATGGCATGGTCAATATCATTGTGATTTGTGAATGCTGAGTTTTTATTAGAGGTGTTAAAATGAGTTGGTAGGATCAAACCATAATTAGGCGTGGGCTTGTTTGATTCGCATTAAATGTGATACTTAAAATTAAATTTGATTTTAAATGTGTGGTTGGGGATTAGAGATAAGGTATCTAAAATATAAAGTAGATTGGTTTTGATGAGATAGTTTGCTTCCAAATGCTAGCGCGGAACACATTTTTAAGATAGAATTTATTTTTATGTCAACAAAGTGTTGGAATAAATATTCAATATGTGGGGCCACATATGCGTTTTAAATGTGTATTGGAAATCTTAAGGTTTAGCCAATATTAAAAGTGGTCAATAAAGTTTAGTTGGTCTAATTAGGTATTAAAATGATTATGAAATTAATGTTTAGAGACCAGTTAATATTTCTAAATTGATGAGGGACCAATTTAGAAATATTAATAAGTAGCTGCACCATGGTCCCCAGTTGTGCGTATTGTAACGCCTCGAGTTTTAGAAACCGGAACGTTAGTTCTTTCTCTAAAATATTTAACAATTTTTATAATAATAATAATAATAATAATAATAATAATAATAATAATAATAACAAGTAATTAAGATGTGGAAATTCATTTTAAATAGCAAACATATTAGAGTATCTTATATTTGTTTGATCTCTAATAACTCAAAATATTCAACATAAAACACTAATTAGTTCAAAACATTTGAAATAACTCACTTCAATGCATTAAGTTTACTTAATTTAAAAACGGAAATGAAATTTGTCATTTACTAAATCCTAAGTAGCTCCCACGTCTCGCCACGCCACGCCTCCAACTCCTGAATCTGCAATTTGTTAAAATAAAAAGCGTGAGCATTTCAAGAAAATAATTAGTAGGCTATGTGCAAGTTAAACAATCTATATAAGTATATAATGCAAATAGATATGTAAACTCTATAATATAATATCCGAATGTAAGTCTAGGCCCGAAGGTAAGTAATTTGTCCGAAGGAAACTCAATTATACACTAAAAGCACTCATATAGTACAGATTATTAACTAAAAATGTGCAAGGTAAAAATGCATTTTGAGGTTTGAGCCTGCCTTAAGTCTTTCCCTAGTTTGAGCTAAATTTGTGGTGATAATTCAGCCTTCTACTGTTTGTATGCCTTGTCTAGTCAATAATGAGTTTAATTTATGTTAATAGACATAAACATTAAGTACTTATAGATAATATAGAAGTTGTGGACCAAAATTGAAAGAATATAAAAGTTTAGGGGCCAGTTTGAAAGAATTTAATAGTTTGAGGACCTAATATGCCATAAATTTGAACTAAAAATACTTTGGACTAAATTATAAGATTTCTAAAAATGAAGGACTTAGATGCCATTAAATTTTTGGTAAGAAATTGAAGGATCAAAAGTGAAATAAAAGTTTAGGGGTCAAATTATAAAAATTGAGAGTTAAGGACTTAGAATTAAATAAACTTTAGGGGCTCACTTAAATAAAATAAATAACTTGGGGGACCTAATATGAAAATATAGTTTAGAGGTTAAATTATAGGAATTAAAAGTTGAGGATTTGAAATTTAAATAAACTATAGGGGCTAACTTAAACTAAATTAAAAAGCTCAGGGACTAATTGTGCAAACACCCTAAAATATCAAGAGAATGGGTCAAAATCTGCTCGGCATTACACAACTTCTCACTCTCGTCTCGATGGCTGAAAAAGTGGTAGAAAAATGGAAAAAAGCTGGCTATTCCGGCGGTGGAGCTCGGCGGTGAAGGTGGAGAGGGTTGAGGAGGTGCTATTGGTGGTTTTACCGGGTGTTATTCTATACATTTTTATATATTTTTTCAACCCCACTCATTCTCTCTCATATTTTACATCCACATATCTCGTGGGACTTACCTGTACTACGCAAATCTCCATCATTTAATTCCACTCATTCTTTCTCCTATATCATACAGAAGCACATAAAAACTTATTTTTACACACATCCTAACACCCACTTTATTTGATGAAATGGTGGAGATAAGGTGTGAAATTGAATGTTGAATTTCAAAGTTGGAAATTTCTTCCTCAAATCTCACTCTTTTCGTTTCTAATCGATTATTGAGTTTCTTGATGATGTTAGGAATGTGGGGAAGGTAATTATGGCGGTTGGATTGTGTGGGATGTATGTGTGTTTTGTGTATGTGGTGGTTGTGGATGGTGATGGTGGACGTGGTGGTGATGATGACAGAGTTGGTGGTTGTGAAGTTGACACTGTGTATGCGTTTGTGTGTGGGGTTGAAGTGAAAACACAGTAAAATCCACGAGGCAGTGTGGTGAAATCAAGTGGAGATGTAAGTGACTGACAAAGATTTAGAACTATTGTGTGTGATTGTTATGACATAATAATGGAAATAAAGATTTAAAATGAGAGGTTGAGAGATTACCTATAGAAACTTGTTGTTGTTCTTGTTTGATATAAGATGAAAATGGAGAATGTGGGTGATAATAATAGAGAAAAATGAGGATGTTGATTGGGTTAGGGTTTAAAAGAATTTCCAATTATAAGTATATAAAGGGTATTTTAGGGTAAGAACTTGGTTAGGGTAGTCTTATTGGGTTAAAACACAAATGGACTTAAATAGGCTACTAATTGGATTAAATTGTCTCTACACTCAAATTAGACTACAAATTGGGCTTTAATGAATAAAATAAAAATCTTTGGGGACTGAAATGAATCAATTTAAAATTTTGGTCCTTAAAAGTAAATTTGAGAAATAAATAAATTTTTATAAATTATTTTCTTATAATAATTAAATATAATAATAAATAATATAAAATTCGACTAGACGAGTGTACACTATCAAATTCTATTGGTGAAGTCGTAGCAACATGTTTGAGATTTTATTTAATTAAACAGTTTTATTTAAGAAATTTGCAATCACTACATGTACGTTTCATTTTCTCTTCATCCCCATTAGCAGAGAATAAATCCTAAGGAATTACGCATCAATTGGTAAATCATAACCTGTTGTTTTCAGATCTCAATTCAGATTATGGAATTGGAATTAGGTATGCTTCTGTTCTTCTTTTCTCTCCGAACCAGGATGGTTATTCAAACATTAAGTTTGGATTTAATCCCAACAAGTGGTATTAGAGCCAATCCATCCTTAGTACATTGAGAATTTATAGAGTTTGAGATTGATCTAAAGTTTTAAAATTCTAAAATTGACTATATTGATTAGTCCATTATCAGATATAGGTTGTAACACCGTGAATGTTGAATTTTCCCGTATTTGTGCGTTTTGACCGAATTCACACCCCTGCGCATGTCATCTAATCCAGTCGTCCCATATTGATATGTTGATTTATTAATTCTCATTTTCGAATTCGTGTAATTACGTGATTTAAGTGTGTAATATGGGAGTTATTATCACATCCAACTCATGTGGTCATAGATTGATGTTCTGGTTGGGATCAACATTTAAAGAATATGGTACATCAATTTCCTCGATTTTTGCACTTTATTATTTGCATGGGTATCATATGATTACATCCAGAAATTGACCGTGAAGGAATTTAAATGCACGAATTCCAATATATTTCATATATTTGTTTTGTCTCCATCTAGAACTTTGTGATTTCAATTATGACTTGAAATTGAAATCTGTAATGACTACCATAATTTTGGACTTTGTGGCCACTGATCAATTATAATCTATATGAATCGTATTGGATATAGACTTGGTTATTTCAATTTCTTTTTGAAAATAGTCGATTCGGCCACATTAGGTTCACTAAAAAAGGGGAAATCAATCAAAATTTAAATAGTGGCTGTCTAATATTTTATGTAGATTAATCGATACAACATGTCACCAAAGTGACCTCTCTTTTGAGGATTAGTTTATTGTGAAATATTGGATGTTTGTGTGCGTGTCTATTCATGAGGATATTAGTTAGCCCGAAGGAAGGGTAATATTTGGCCGAATTTCACGCTCAACCGACGGTGGTAAATATGTGACAATTATTCAATTTTCATGTGGGCAATAAGTCAATCCAGAGGGACTTATTATTTGGCATAACTTATTGTCAATGTTTGATCATTGTGACACTGCAACAAGAATACAACTTACAGTTAATATTACTGTCCAACGAATTGATATTAATGTTGTGCTCGATATCTTGTGATGGGATTGCCATTATTTGAATTTATTAATTGCTGATTAAAGATATTGATGTGAGCATGAAATTTATTTGGTTACTTTTGTTCTATTTTTAGCTAATATGTCACATACTGCTGTATCTGCTAACTTAAACTCTATTCCCATGCTTAATGGGACTAACTTCAAAGATTGCAAAGAGAACATATTGATTGTTCTTGGCTGCATGGATCTAGACCTTGCACTAAGGATTGAGCAACTCGCTCCTCTTACAAATGAAAGTTCACATGATGATAGGAAGAACTTTGAGAAGTTGGATCGCTCAAATCGCATAAGTCTAATGATCATTAAGAGTGGCATTCTAGAAGCCTTAGGGCGTTGTATCTTGTAGAGGTAACTAATCCTAAAGATTTCCTTGCTGAAATTGAGAAGCATTTTGCAAAAAATGATAAGGCTGAAACAGGCACGCTTCTGCAAAACTAGATTTCATTGAAGTATAAAGGCAAAGGAAATATTAGGGAGTACATCATGCAGATGCCTCACATTGCTTCAAAACTTAAGGCATTGAAGCTTGACTTGTCAGATTACTTGCTCGTGCATTTGGTATTAATATCGCTTCTTGCATAATTAAGCCAATTTAAGGTCAGCTATAACTTCCAAAAAGAAAAATGGCCTCTTAACGAGCTCATTTCATATTGTGTTCAAGAGGAAGAAAGGTTGAACAAAGAAATCACTGAAAGTGCTCATTTAAGTACCTCTAAGGGTAGCATCTCTAAGGGTAACACCACTAAAGATAAGGGCAAAAGAAAGATGAAAGAATATAAAGCTGTTTCCTAAGGGTCCACACAAAAACACAACAAAACGACATTGAGGGTTGTTTCTTTTGCGAGAAGTTTGGACATGTGAATAAAGATTGTGCCAAACATAGTGCTTGCCATGCAAAGAAAGGCACAATCTTTGCTTTGGTTTGTTCTGAGGTTAGTTTAGCTTTAGTACCTAGAAACACTTGGTGGTTAGATTCTAGTGCTACTACTCACATACGTGTTTCTATGCAGGATTGCCTGAGCAACCGAAAGTGAAATGATAGTGAACGACACATTTTTGTGGGCGATGGCAAATCGGTAGAAGTTGATGCAATAGACACATTTAGGTTATTGTTGGGAATTGGTTATTATTTGGATTTGAAAGACACTTTCGTTGTACTGTCTTTTAAATAGAATTTGGTTTCTATTTCTTTATTGGAGAAGTCATGTTATTGTTGTTCATTTGCAAACAATCAGTTTAGTCTTTCATTAAATTCAAATATTATTGGTATTGGCTCATTATATGCTTATGATAAGTTGTATTTACTTGATACTATTGCATCCTATAATGAAACCTTGCATGTGAAATCACATGGTACTAAGTGTAAATTCAATAAAGAAAATTCAGCGTCATTATGGCACAAACGTTAAGGTCATATCTTAAAAGCTAGAATTGGGAAACTTGTGCCTGGTGACATTTTAGATTCCCTTGACTTTACAGATTTACACCTTTGTGTTGATTATATCAAGGGAAAATAGACCAAAACAAAGAGATTAGGTGCCAACAAAACTTCGAACTTCTTAGAATTGATTCATACAGATATTTGTGGACCATTCCCTATGGCTTCTTGGAATAGTCAACAATATTTTTTTATCATTCATAGATGGTTACTCATGTTATGGGCGCCCATATCTCATTCATGAGAAGTCTTAATCTCTAGATGTGTTCAAGGCTTTTAAAACCAAGGTTGAGAATCAACTCAACAAAAGGATTAAGAGTGTTAGATTTGACCATAGAGGTGAGTACTTCTGTAGATATGACGGTGTAGCTGAAAGATGAAACAAAACTCTTAACGATATAGTAAGGAGCATGGGTCGTCATTCCACCTTACCAGAATCACTATGGGGAGAAACACTAAAGACTACAGCTTATATTCTGAATAGAATACCAACTAAAGTAGCTATTAAAACACTTTATGAGCTTTGGACAAGAAAAAAGCCTACTTTAAATCATTTTCACATTTGGGAATGTCCAGCTGAGACGAGGCCTTATAGGCCACATGAAAATAAATTGGACTCCAAAACTGTTAGCAGCTACTTTATTGGTAATTTTGAGCTATCTAGGGACTCTAAGTTTTATGATCCCATACTTCGGTCTATTTTTGAGACGGGAACTGCAACCTTTTTTTTTGAGGATTTTGAGTTTGGGGGGAAAAATAATGTTAGATTCATTGACTTTGAGGAGGAGTCGGTTTCGATTCCTACTATCGCTTTTAATAATGTGCAGGATTCTATACTTGTGATTGATCAAGAAGTGAATCAGAAGCCTCAATAAGACAATGTCGAACAACTTCCCACTCAGGATGAGAAAATTGAGAACAAACTCAACAACCTCAAGAATTAAGGGATCCACTAGAGAAAGAAGAAGTGCTGTTCTGGATTATTATACAGTATTTCTCCAAGAACGCGAGGAAGATATTGGAGTGTTGGAAGATGATCCAATCAATTGGCATCAGGCCATGTAGGGTAACTCTCAAAAGTGGATTGATTCCATGAATGAGGAGTATATATCTACAGAAGGAAAAACGTTTGGGATCTTGTCCCATTCCCAAAAGGTACGAGACTCATTGGTTGTAAATGGATATTTAAAATGAAGAAGGATTCGGAAGGTAATGTGGAAAGATATAAAGCTCGTCTTGTAGCCAAGGCTTTACCCAAAAGGAACGCATTAACTGTAAAGAGACTTTCTGGCCGGTTTCTACGAAATAGTCTTTTACGACAATTATGGTGCTTGTTGCACATTTTGATCTTGAGTTACATCGGATGGATGTAAAGACAACATTTCTCAATGGTGACATTGATGAAACAATCTATATGCGAATGTTTATAGTTGTCTAAACAACTATTTATTACATTTAGATACGTCTGTGCTATTTTCTGTATGTGTCTGGATTGCGATTGCGGAAATCAACAGAATGCAAAAAAGTAAACAATAAGAACACAGAATTTTTAACATGGAAACCCAACTGAGAAAAAACCACGTACTTGTCACCTACGAGCAAAACCAATCCACTAAATCCAATCAGTTTAAATCTTTACAACAAAACTAAAGGGTAATTTACGCATAAATTAGCCAACATCAAGGATAATAGCGAGACACACTCCCTGTTACTCTCTCGTAGCATGTGATGCGAGCCAACTTCTTGTTGTTCTTCAATAGCTTGTTGTAACCGCGATCTTGCAACAGATCTACACCTCCCGTGTTGATCTCCTCGCATTGTGGGCTGATCTATTAATAATTGGACTCCTCTCGGAGATTTGAATCTTGATCTATGATTGATCAAAGATTTGTTCATGCACTTGGATTAAGAAATTGACTTGAAAAAGCGATGAACATTGGGTAGGGAGAAGGACACGTTTTCTTGAGAAGTAAGGTGGCCGATTTTTGTCTCCTACACATGCAGTATCTTTCTTCCTAGTATGAGTGTTTTATACCACTTGTGTTGCTTGTTGGCCAAGACTTCAAGTTACCATAAAACACCAACTCTTACAAGGAATAAAAATGTTATTAGTTGTAGGATTAATTAAATAAGGTAAAAAGATAAGTATGGAATAAGCTCATTACCTTATCTTGTATCAATATAATAAGGAAAGGATTTTACCAAATTATATGATACGTCGAATGTGGACACAAACTCATCCTAGGCATGTGCTAGGGTTTCTTGTGCCACATGGACTCCCACTTGTTAATAAACTCAATATATAACAAGGAGTTATCACATAATTAATTATAATCATGATAAAACTAAAGTCCATGCGATAATAAGTCCACTAGAAGTACAATTATAATTAAATCAACCAAATAAATTATTTAATCAATTTAATTATAAATGTGAAAAAATAAAAATGCCAATTAATTAACTTTAATAA
Organism: Jasminum sambac; assembly: GCA_018223645.1. Classification (NCBI taxonomy): domain Eukaryota; kingdom Viridiplantae; phylum Streptophyta; class Magnoliopsida; order Lamiales; family Oleaceae; genus Jasminum; species Jasminum sambac. The sequence goes on along the minus strand of CP073644.1, from coordinate 8,058,562 downwards.
AAAGATAAAGTTAACAATATGGTGCAACTAGAAAACTTTGTATCAGGCAATCCAAAGAACATGGTTTACAAATTAAAGAAATCCATCTATGGGCTCAAGCAAGCTTCCAATCAATGGTACCACAAGTTTCATCAGTAATTATTTCATTTGGGTTGGAGGTAAATGCTATTGATGATTGTATGTATCACAAGTTCAGTGGGAGTAAATATATTTTTCTGGTTTTGTATGTGGATGACATACTATTTGCCACTAATGATATATGCACATTGCAGGAAACCAAGAGATGCTATTGAAGAATTTTGAGATGAAAGATCTTGGTGACGCCTATTTTGTATTGGGAATTTAGATACAGCGAGATTAGTCTCGGGGTATTCTTGGATTATCCCAAAAGACCTATATTGATAAAGTTCTCAAAAGGTTTGGTATGCAAGATTGCAAACTAAGTTACACCCTTTTCGCTAAAGGAGACAAATTTAGTCTCAAACAATGCCCTAAGAATGACCTTGAAGTTAAGGAGATGCAAAAGATTCCATATGCTTTTGTAGTTGGGAATCTTATGTTTGCTCAAATTTGTACACGTTCGGACATAGCATTCATTGTTGGAATGCTTGGCAAATATTTAAGTAACCCTAGTATGGATCATTGGAAGGTAGCCAAATGGGTTATGAGGTACTTATAGAAAATAAAAGATTACTGGCTCACAAATAGGATATCGGATCAGTTGGAGATCATAGGGTATTCTGACTCTGATTTTGCTGGATGACAAAATAATAGAAGATCCACTTTAGGCTTATTTGTTAGCTGGGGGAGCTATTTCTTGGAGAAGAAGTAAGTAGACATTCACAGCTTCTTCTACCATGGCAGTAGATTTTTATCATGTTATGAGGCATCTAATCAAGGAATATGGTTGTGAAATTTTCACCGGCTTATACATGTTGGATGGTATAGAAAGACCGCTTAAATTATATTGAGACAATAAATCAGCAGTTCTATATTCCAATAACAAGAGGAGCTCATCTAATTCAAAACATATTGACATAATGTTCCTAGTTGTGAAAGAAAAAGTGCAGAGTAGATAGATTTTAATAGAGCACATTGGGACAAACTTCATAATTGCGGATCTGCTTACTAAGAGATTACCACCTAAAGTCTTTCGTGAGGACACTGCTCATATGGGTGTTTTGTTGTTTGATGATATCATGGTTTAGTGGGAGTTCGTATTTTTGGTGCTTTATGTTTTGGTTTTTGTTTTTGTTTTGGAAACACTAGTGTATTTGGTTTTTGGTATAGAAATAAAATATTCATTTCATTTCACTCTGTTATAGTATGATTGGTATTGATCTCACTAAGGAATAAGGTAGGACCAGTTGGAAATATGCATGTTAAGATCACATCACATATAATTTCCATGCTATGCATCCACGATTGATCCGTGTCATTTAGTTGTATTAGTATATGTGGCCATTGATGGGTTTAATCATGTTAAATGTGATGAAAATAGCCTTGATCCTATATCAGTATGATCAATGGAAGAGATTGTTCGGAAATACCCTTAACAATGATAGCATAGGTTTGAGCTCATAAGGTTGCACACATTTGTCAGGTTACATATGTGGCCCAGTGGGAGATTATCGGCATAAATATTCAATATGTCGGGCCACACATGTGTTTTAAATGTGCATTGGCTACTTTAAGGTTTAGCCAATATTAAAAGTGATCAGTAAAGTTTAGTTTGCTAATTGAGTATAAAAATGATCATGAAATTAATGTGTAGAGGCCTGTTCATATTTCTAAATTGATGATGGGCCAATTTAGAAATATTAATAACTAGCTGCAGCTCTAGCAGTTATCTATATACAAGGGCCATGGTTCCCAATTGTGCATATGTTTTATTTTCTTTGCATCGCTATCAATAGCGAATAAACCCTAAGGAATTACACATCAATTCGTAAATCATAACCCGTTGTTTTCAGATCTCAATTAAGATTATGGAATCAGGTATGCTTCCACTGTTGTGTTCTTCTTTTCTCTTTGAATCGAGATGGGTATTTGAAAACTAAGTTTGGATTTAATCCCAACACCAAGTCAATATACATCATACAGTTGACGATCATCTGTTCATTTGGAGGCATAATTTATGAAATAGTAACCAACCTTGATATATTTCACTTGTGAGGGTTAAGTTTCTCTAAATACTTAATTCTTTTCCTGAAATCTTTCTTAATAGTCATCCTTTAATTTGAGGATATTGATTTGGTTCTTTGTTAATCTTCTATAGATGAGTGACATAGGAGTTAAAAAATATTGTATTGTTTTTTTCTATATAAAAAGACATAGAGTGGTTTGATTTCTTCTTCGATTGCACACACTCAAAATCCTGTAATCCCATTTTACTTGGTGAAATAGAATTTAAATCTATCTTGTAGAGGATTAATATAAGATTCGGGGAGGCCCTAAACTTTTGGAACCCAATTAAAGTAGAAAAATACTATTCTTTGTGCTTTATGTTCATACTTTTATGTTGCTGAGCAGTACCTAAAAAGTGATTTGAAGGTATCAAAGCGTTCTTCCATTAGACTTGAGCATAAATCATGAAGAACTTCAAGGTCTTGGTAATCTAGTCTATAATGATTAGATATGAGACTACCTTTTTGTGCATTAAGTTGGGATATGGTGGTTGGACGACATTACTCTCGTAATTTGTTTTGTTGAAGTCTAAGCGGTCGACTGATTGCACATGTTGCATCATCTTTCAAAATCACACCATTAGCTCAAATAATTTACGGTCCAACTTGACATGAAAATTATGCCATCTCTTGAAGGTCACATTAAATTCTATCTATATTCGTCTACATTTGCTAACCTTTCCTTTGGCATCACATGTTTCTTCAAGAAAATAAGCATAACAGTCATGATAAGTAAAGTGAATATCCAATATTGTTAGATTAGTAACCGTGTGACATATTAATATTGATCGGTAATTTGGTGTTTATACACTACAACAAATCAAGGTTTTTGTGACGACGAATTTACCACGGCTTCATATACTGGAGCAAATAAGCTTTACACCACACTTAAGGGAGTCGTCATGAAAAGTCATTACTTTTAACTACAATTTTATCTTGCTGTGGTAAATGTTTGTTTTTTCGTGATGCAATATTTACAATGGATATATATCTCGTGGTAAAAAAATACTTCATCTGATAGTAAATAATCTCGCTATTAAAGATGATAACATTTAACCATAGTTAAATTTTTCCGCAGCAAATAGTCATCATGAAATGATTGAAAATCTAAAATATATTATGTTTTGCTACAGTTCTGACTGTGCTGAATAAGGAAAATATTTATGACAAGATGGCTAAAAAAATTATTTTTATTATTTTTTGTACAATCCTTTTTTAATTATTTACCACAACTATTGACTAATAACGCTATCCTAAATAAATTTTTAACAAAATCTAAAAAATCAAGAAGACCGGGAAATAAGAGCGATATATCTAATTTCCTAGTTTATCCTCATTTCGTTTCTAATCGAATAACCCTAAAATTCAATTATATTTGTTAAGTTGAAACTTCAGTTTTGTTTATTAAATTTACCCTTCAGCATATATAGAATGTTCTATACACATTGTGAAGTACAAGAAGACAATAAGGTTAAGGAAATGTATACCTATTATATATGAGAAAACGACAAGCCTATAGAAGCAAGAAAGTGTTATTTTGGAAACATCAAGAGCCAAAATGTTAAGATATTTTTTTAAGTAACTTCAGTTGCAATACAACATAAAAAACAAAGATAAGTTACACAAACAATCTATGAATCGAAGATATGAAATAAATATTTTAAGTCCAATTATAACAATGCAACATTTTTAGAACACCGAAGGTATAATTTTGTTTACCTATACTCCAGTATGACTCACTAATTCAAGAATCTTACAATAACTGCCATTTTTTGTACAACATGTATGTCATTTAGATTCAACAGAGGAAGAAGGTTTTAAAGTAGAAGATAATTGATTTTAATTTTAGCAAGATAGTTTTGTTTGTAAGGGTAAAAGGCATAGTTGCCTTTTAATTTTTGACCGAAATGCCTACTCAAACTTTCAAATCCTTTCTTTGAATGTAAATAATTATTTTAAAAATGCTTGTTTGGCTATGTTTACTTAAAAGTAAATAAATTTTTTTTTTCAAAAAATTAATTTGCTTTCACTTAAAATTAGAAAAAAGTAACATATCCAAACATGTTTGCAAAAAGAAGCAACTCAACATAAACTTTTACCTCGTTAAAGCCTATAGTAATAGGCTCCAAGCAATTCGAGTCTCCCGAAGAGGACAAACTTACCAAAGATGTAGTGGTCCCAACGGCAAATAGTTTTGCTACATTGTGTTACAGAGAAGTCATCAAAATATGAACTTCAACTGAATCTTTCACTCGGGAATTTTTTTCAAATGCGAACTAGGAGACATTCCTTGCCACTATTGCACCTATTCTCCAGAACAATGAATAGGACATATCGGGCAAAGCAACCTACAAAAACCATATAATAATAGCTTGCTCTTAAGAGCTTTTAAGATGTATTCGAGCAAATTTTCATTTTAATTAATAAATTACTTTTATGTTGAATAATAGTGGGACCACAAAATGCATAGATATTAGTGAGTGTGAAGTTAGTTGTGTGGTTAATATTAGAGTTTTCGATCGACTAGGTATAGAAAAAGTTAAAAGTTCAAATGAATAGAGACTCAGTTTGAATTATTATCCATAGAGGTGTGAGTGTGAATGTAAAGAGTTTTGCAGAGTGGGAATAACCATTACCTTAAATACATTATCGGGACAGTTGTGGAAGTGCTTAGCTATTCTTCCAACGTTGAGAACAATATGTGGTCAGAGAGAAATAGTAGGAGTCGAAAGGTAGACGAGTATAAAATCTATAATTATAGTCATCACCTGAGCAAGATGACAAAATGAAAATACAAAGATAAGAAACAAAATGAAAATACGAAGATAAGAATCAAAATGTGATTAAAATTTTGTACTAAACCTACATTCGTTGGAGCAACAAAAATAAATTGAGACAAGCAAAACACAGATTCCACAACAAGCTAAAAAAATTGAGATAGATATTAACGAAAACATAAATCCATAGCATATCGGCAAAAACAATTTCTAGCTTAGTGAAAAAGTTTTCTTTCCGACGCTTATATTCTGCAGTAGTTTAGCGAAATAAAGATAGTTAATCACCAGTCACTCAATATAGGATACAAGATTATTATGATTCGAAGCTTGAATATGAATTTTAATAACAAATTCTAGCTCAAACTCTACACAGAGAAAATATGGATATACAATAGAAATATGGATATATGATAGAAAAATATGGATATATGGTTTTACATGTCTGAGGATATTATATGAATTGCAACCAAAATTAACATAAGAAAAGGGAAGGAGAAGAGAATTAAAGAAATGGAGGTGGATTAGAGAGGAAAACATGGGGGTTGAGGAGACTTTGATCACAGATCAATTGATTTGGCAAAAAGTGAAGTCCTTTTCCTCCATCCGCTAACTATAACCAACTCACACTCCACAGTACAAAGACTCATTACACTAAGACAAAAACGCAGTCACACGTTACTACAATTTTGCACTCAAAATGTACCCTTTTTTAGGCCACACACCACAAGCCCTAATTCACTAAAATAACGTCATTTGGTTGATTTAAATATTTCCTTTCGCCGCTTCCTTCTCTTTCTTTGTTCCTTTGATTCCTTAGATTTCGACCTCTCCAAATGTTCTTGCTAGTTTGGTCTTCTCTGTAACAATCCTCCCCTTTAGAAGGCGCTTGTCCCCAAGGGTAAAAATTAGGAAATGAAGCATGTTCCCTCTCAGCATCCTCCCAAGTTCTCTCCTCGACATACAAGTTCTTCCAACGTATCAGCCATTGAGTGATAGTATAACACCTCGAGTTCTAAGAACTCGGAATGTTTTAAGAACTCGGAATGTTAGTTATTCAATTCCTTTAAAACTATTTCATAATTTTTTATAATAATAATAATTGCGGAAAAATAACAAATACATAAAATGTGGAAATTTATTTAAATTAGCAAATACATTAGAGTATCTTACACCATTTGATCTCCAACAACTTAAAACATCCAATATAAGGTTCTTAACAATTCAAAACATTCAAAATAACACACTCTAATACTTCAAAGTTGATCAAGATCGCAAAGGGAAAAAAAACTTATTTATTGAATAAGCCCTAAGTAGCCACCATGCCTTACTACGCCTCCGACTCCTCAATTTGCAATTGTCATTCATAGAGAAAACATGAGTATTTTGAATACTCAGTAGACCCCACACACAACAACCAATATCTGTTGTAAATTAAATGCACATAATCATCAATCATCATAAACATACGAACAAGTCTACAATACAGGTTTGTTCATCATTCCCTCTATATCATGCACATCATCATAGTGTTTGAAAACACATCATTATTATTTATTAGGCTAAAAGCATATCATCATAGTGCTAATAAATACTTCGCTATTCGTAAGTAGGCTTGAAGCCTATCATCATAGTGCCGAGAAAGCATGTCGTCATATAACATTTACATGCAAGTAATTATAACAAATATCAATCATATATGTGCACATTTAGAAAGGGATTACCTTAAACCTTTTACGAGCTTTTGAGCTTATTTCGCTGTGAGAAAGCAGTCTTGTGGATGGTCATATGCGCTATCTAGTTAATAAAGAGTTTAATTTACATTAATAAACTTAAGTATTAAGTATTTATAAATAAGATAGAACTTAAGGACTAAAATTGAAAGAATAAAGAAGTTGTGGGGTTGATTTGAAAGAATCGAATAATTTAAAGGCTTAATATGGAATAAAATTGAATTAAAAATGCTTTGGACAAAATTATAATATTTTTAAAACATGGAGGACTTAGGTACAAATCAAGTTTGGGGATTAACTTAGATAAGGAAGGAAAGTTGAAGGATTGAAATTGAAATGAAAGTTTATGGGTCAAATTGTAAGAATTAAACGTTGGGGACCTGGGATTAAATAAACTTTGCAGGCTTACTAATCAAATTGGGGGGCTAGATTTGCAAATTATGGGTTAATTATAAAAATTGCAAGTTGAAGATTTGTTATTTCAATAAACTATAGGGCCTAACTTAAAAATACTATAAAACTCAGGGACCTAATTGAAAACTCCCTAAATAATCGAAATTGGGGATTTAAATCCCCGAATTGAATTAGGCTATGCTCGTTACACCCTTGGTCAACCGAGAAGAATGATTTGGGGAAATTGGATCAATGGTTTCCAGTGTTGCCGCCGCAACTTTTAGCCGCCAGTGAAGGTTCAATGGTGGTGGCTGACCCGAATGGCATAGCTGATATTGAAGGAAATGCTGAAGAGAATGCAAAAATTCTGGGGTTGAATGTAATGCCCCGAGTTCTAAGAACTTGGAACGTTTGTTCTTCCTTTAAAATATTTCATAATTTTTTTTAGTTTTTGTAATAATAATAATAATGAATGAAGAAAAATAACAAATATTTAAAATGTGAAAATTTGTTTAAATCAATAGGGATGATAGAGCACATTACAACTTGTTTAGACGAAATATCTCAAAACATCTAATTTTAATTAGTAAATAGTTCAAAACATTAGAAATACATACTTCAACAGTTCAAATGTACTTAGGATAGCAACAAAAATAAAACTAATTTATTTAATAAACCTAGATGGCCTCCATGCCTCATTGCGTCTCTGGTTCCTTAATCTGTAATTTGTTTATTAGATAGAGAAAACGTGAGTATTTTAAATGTTTAGTAGACCCTGGGCGCAATAATCAATATATATGACAAATTAAATGCACGCAATCATCATTCATCATAAAAATGCGAACATGTATATAATACATGTTCGTTCATCATTCTCTCTAAATCGTACACGTCATCATAGTGTTTAAAAGTATATCGTCATTATTTATTAGGCTAAAAGCCCATCATCATAGTGCTAATAAACACATCGTCATTCTTAATTATGCTAAAAGCCTACCATTATGGTGCCGAGGGAGCACGTCATCATATAATATTTACATGCAAGTATTTATAATAATTATCAATTGTAAATGCTCACATTTGAAAAGAAATTTTTAGAAAATGAGTCTACCTTAAATATTTCCCGAGTATTGAGCTTAATAAACGGTGAGAAACCAGTCCTCTAGCTACTCGTATGCCCCAACTAGGCAACAAAGAGGTTAATTTAAGTTAATAAACTTAAACATTAAGTATTTATAGATAATATTGAAATTTATGGACTAAAATTGAATTAAAAGTATTTTGGACTAAATTATAAGATTTTTTTTAAACATGGAGGACTTAGGTGCAAATAAATTTAAGTGGTTAACTTAAATAAGAATAAGAAATTAAAGGATTTAAATTGAAATAAAAATTTAGAGGTAAATTGTAAGAATTAATAGTTAGGGGCTTAGAATTAAATAAACTTTAGGGGCTTACTTAAATAAAATGAATAAATTGGGGGACTTAATTTGCAAATATAACTTAGGGGTTATTTTATAAAAATTAAAAGTTGAGGGCTTTATAATTTAAATAAAGTATAGGGACTAACTTAAACTAAATGAGGAAATTGAGGGGCTAGAGTTGTAAATTCCAAAATAAAATCAAGAAAATAGGTCAATTTCCATATGTTTCTCAGGCTTCGTCTTCATTCTCATTTTTAGCTCTACAATTGGGGGTAAAATGGAAAAAGTCGGCAGTGGTGCCGCGGTGGAGTCATGGTTGGCCGGTGGTGAAGGTCGAGGAGGTGGAGGCTGTGCTAGTGGCGGTCTCAATTGAAAGAGATGATGAAGATTAGGCTTGAATTGGATGGTTGAAGTGAAAAGTTGGAATTTTCTAGCTTTACCTCCTTATTTCTTCCTCTTTCTTCTTCTACTTAGCTTCTACATGGTGCTATTAAGGTGGAGAAGGTCCGGTTGTGGTGGGTTTGTATATATGTATGATGTATGTATGTGTCTGAGATGTATGTGTGCGTGCGAGTTTATGTGTGCCTTTGTGTATTATATTGATGTGTGCATGTGAGCTTGTGTTGTATACGTGTGTGAAATCGTCTGTGTTGTTTCTCTATTGCGGCTGCTTGTGGTGGTGTTTATGGTGGTTGTGGGTGGTAATGGAAGTGGAGATGGGGATGATGGCCTACTTGTGTGTGATGGAATATTGTGACATGAAAATTGAAATAGAGTTTAAAAATAGTGAAAATACTGCTAAAAGAAAGATTGAACTTGGAAAAGAGGGGTAGACTCACCCATTGAGTTCTTGTAAATTGCTCTTGCTTGAGATTGAATGAGAATGGAGGAAATGAATGAAGGTGAATATGGTGAGATTGAAGATGATGAAGTTGGGGTTAGGGTTTTAAGAATCCCAACTACAAGTATTTAAATGAAATATTAGGGTAAAGAGCTTGATAAAGGTATTTTTGATGGGCAAGAAACACAAAGGGGCCTTAAATGAGCTTCTAATTGGATTGAGTAGCCTCTTGACTCACATTGGACCATAAATGAGCTTTAGATTAGATTTTAAGCTAAAATTCGACTATAATGAATCAAACTAAAATATTGGGGACTAAATCGAATAACTTTGAAAGTTTGGTCTTCGAGTGTAAATTTGAAAAATAAATAAATAAATTTTATAAATTATTTTCTTATAATGATTAAATATGATAATAAATAATATAAAATTCGAATAGACGAGTGTACGATATTAAATTCTTTAGGTGAAATTGTAGCAACACATTTAAGAAATTGAATTTAAATAAATATTTTATTTACGAAAATTTGCGGTCACTATATTGAAGTTCAAGAATGAGATCGTGATTTTCTATCAAATTATTACTTTCTATTCTTTCTCTTCATTTTCTACTTTGTATTGGATGATTTTTTTTTGAAAGAAAGAAATTTATTCATTCATAGAATCGGAGACGAGTACATCTAAAATAAAGAAAGGTCGAAAATAACACATTCAATTGGACCAGACAAAGAATCTGCTGCCTTTTGTAGTGGATGATTTGAGGTGGCAATTTATGGCATTTGAAGAAGAAAGTGGTGTATGGATGTGCTTGACAAGGGGTGTGTGTGACTGCATGTGGTGTTTTATGCTAAGCTGCTATCGGGTAGGGGGTGGGGGGTGTGTGTGTGGCTGAGTTGTTGTGGCTGCTTGTGGTGGTTTTCAGAGGTGGAGTTATGGTAGTGTTTGGTGGTGGAGAGGCACGGTGGAGTAAAAAGGCATTGTTGCTATATTGGTTGCGTGTATGTATATAAGGTTGTTGATATTGCAGCTGTACTGTGTTTAAGTGACCTTGTCATGTTTTAAAAATGCAATGAACTTCTGTGTTTTGGATACAGTTAAGGGCAATTGGTTTGTGAAATGCTTGAATATAGAAGAGAATGGTGATGAACTAGTTGCTAATTAAAAAAAATGCAATAAAATTTATCTATAATGGTCATGAATGTGCAATAGTGATTAGGTGTTGTGTGTGATTGAATGGCATGACAATATATTTGAAAGGAAAATTTGTAAATGCTAATGGAAGATAAGAAATCACCTTTTGATAAACTTGTTTGATTGTTCTTGCTAGGTGCTTAATGAGATGGGAAAAATGAAGGTGAATATGGTCAGGTTGAAGGGGATGAGGTTGGGCCTAGGGTTTGAAGAATCCCAACCAAAAGTATTAAATGGAATACTTGGGTAAATAGCTTAGTTAAAGCATTCTTGATGGGCAAGAATTATGAATGGGGTTGAAATGGGCTTATAATTGGATGGGTTGCCTCTTGACTTACATTGAACTATAATTGAACTTTAAGTTGGGCTTGAAGTTGAAATTGGGCTCTAATGAATAAAAACTAAGATTTTGGAGACGAAATCGAATAACTTCGAAAGTTTTGGTCCTCAAATATAACTTTTAAAAATAACTAAATTTTACAAATTATTTCTTATAAGAAATAAATAAACAATAAATAATCTATAATTGACTAGATAAACGTACACTATTAAATTCTTTAGGTGAAATCATAGCTACACGCTTTGGAAATTTATTAATTAAATATTTTTATTTATGAAAAATTTGCAATCGCTACCGATAGTGCATTGATCGCGCTTAACTTCTCTTAATGAGAGGATACCCCAAGGCTGCTTGTCTCCATCACCAGTGTTCAGCCCTTCGAATAAGTCTTTAATTATTTCCACTTGTTATCCCACTTTCTTTTTGAGTATAGACACATGAAAAACAAAGTCAAACTTTGACCCAGCTAGTAATGCTTACTTGTAGGCAACTGCTCCAATTTTCTCTGGGATTTAATAGGGTCCATAGTATTTTGCTACATGTTTCTAATTTACCTTTCAAACCACTATTTTTTGAGCATAAAGGGTGCAATTTGAGGTACACCCAATCACCTACTTCAAATTTTCTTTCAGTTCTTTTTCTATCAGCCAATTCTTTCATTCTCACCCTAGGTTGAGCCATTTTTTTCCTTCAGATACCTATCCATCTAGTGTCTTTCTAGCAAGACTTCTTCAACAGCAGCAAGGTTGCCTTGCTGGTATGGCCCAGGGCTAATTGTGGAGGTTTTACTCCGTATAATGCCTCAAATGGTGTAAGCTGGGCAGTAGAATGTACGTGGTATTGTACCATCACTCTGCTAGGCTTAACCATTTAATCCAATGGTTGGGAGCCTGATGTGGCATGCATCTTAAATACATTTCTAAACATTGATTCAACATCTCGGTTTGGCCATCCGTTTGACGATGATAAGCTGAGCTTAGGTGCTGTTGAGATCCCATCATTTTAAACTTTTCCTGCCAAAACCCACTCAAGAAAATCTTTTCCCTGTCACTTATGATATTTTGTGGCATTCCATGAAGCTTGTAAACATTATCCATAAATACTTTGGCCACTGATTTACTAGAATAAGGGTGGCTTAAGGGAATAAAATGCCCATACTTTGTCAATCTATCAACCACTACAAGAATGTTGTTGTAGCCACCAAACTTAGGCAAGCCCTCTATAAAGTCCATGGTAATATGAGTGCAGCAAGTTTGTGGCTCTGGAAGTGGCTGCAATAGCCCAGGGTATGGACCCTTTTCTTGTTTGCATCTCTGGCAAGTATCACAACTTAGGATCTACTGTTTAATCTCTTTAGTCATCCTAGGCCAGTAAAAGTGTTGTTAGGCGCTATGGAGGCTGGCTTGTACCTCGAATGTCTACCTTCCTGTGAATTGTAGATGGCATCTATAATCTGCTTTTTAATATCATTTCCTTTGCCAATATATAGCCTACCCTTATATTTTATCAGCCCATTAATGTAGGTGAAATTTTGTTTGCCACTAGGGTCTAAAGCAAGTTGCTGAATGATTTTCATAGCTGTTGTATCCCCCTCATAACTGTTAATCACATCCTCCACCCATGATGGTACAACTTGTGAAATAGCCTGACATTCATCCCTTCTTGGAGGGACATCTGCTACCTTATTTTCAGCCCTACATTTGTCTTGAATTTCATAATCTAATTCCAGCAATTTAGTCAACCATTTCCATTGCAATGGAGTTTTGATTCTCTATTCAAGAAAATATTTTAATGGCTAGTGATTGATTAGTCCTTATGATAAAGTCATGACCTTAAAGATAGTGTCTTCACTTGCTTATAGCGTCACCAAAGCTAGAAATTCCTTTTCATGTATTGTTAGGCCAAGTTTATAAGTCTTAATTGCTTTATTGAGATAGACTATGGGGCCTTTTGTTCTAGAATAACACCGGTCCCATCCCTCCATAACAAGCATCTGTTTCAACTATGAAAGTTGAGAGAAATCTTGAAGTGCCAATATTGATGTCTTACACATAACCTGCTGTAGCTAAATGAAAGCAGCTTCAGTCTTTGGTCCTCATTTGAACGCTTCTTCCTTCAATAAATCAATTAATAGCCCAGCTAAAGTGCCGTAACCTTGTACAAATCTTCTATAGTAACCAATGAAGGCCAATTTCGCATTGGCTCTATCTTCCCTTTGTTTGAGGATACTCCGTCATCATCAATCACATGGCTCACTATCTCTTTTAGGTTGCCTAAAAGAGCATTTGCTTCTTTTAGCATAAAATTTATGCCTCTGTAATAATTCTAGAACCTGAGTGAGGTGGCTGCAATGTGTGATCAAATCTGGGGTATTCACTAGGATGTCATCAGAAAACACCAATACAAACTTGCTTAAGTAATATTTGAACACTTCATTCATCAAGCATTGGATAGTAGCTGGAGCATTGGTGAGCCCAAATTGCATGACTTTTAATTCATAGAGCCCATAATGAATCTTAAAGGCTATTTTTTAGATGTTTGCCTCTTTAACCCTCATCTAATGGTACCCGAACCTCAAATCTATCTTTCAAAATAACTTAGAGCCATGTAACTCATCCAACAATTCATCCACTATAGGCATTGGATACTTATCTTTCACTGTCAACTAATTCAACAGCCTATAATCTACACAAAATGCCAAGTCCCATCCTTCCTTCTTTTTAACCAATAGCACATGAGAAGAAAAGGGGTTGGTGCTAAGCTAAATAATGCCATTTTCCAACATCTCTCTCACCATCTTTTCAATTTCACATTTATGAAAATAGGGACATCAATTCAATCCCGTGCGTTTTCCTAACAAATGGATTACACTTGGCATTACTAATCTTTCTTTCCACTAGCTACAGTCACCCTCATAGGAGAGGTATTCACTACTGGGTATTTCAACTCTTTGATTAGATCTTCATCCATAAAACTGTGGGTTCTCTCACTATCTATTAGGAGAGATATGTGCCTTTTAAGGATTTGGTGAGGTATTCTAATGGTTTTGGCCCTGGTAATGCCAGCCAAGGTACTGACTAAGATCTCCCTAAGAACCTCTTCCTCTTCGACTTTTACTTCTTCTATATTTTCATCTATCTCCATACTCGACTCTTTTCAATCCTCATACACCACCATAAAGTGCAGCTCCTTATTTCTGCGGACATGTCTAGAATAAATTTCTCCCCACACTTATAACATAATCCTTTATTCCTCTTGGCTTGTATATTAGCAACTATTATGGTCCTCAACCCGAGGTAGTTTGGATTGTTTTTTATGCTTTTTTTTTTAGGTTTTTATGTGGATAGTTAGTCCATCTATTTGTAGAAATTGGTTTGGTAGTTCTCTGGCTATTTTTTCTATAGTTAAGGCTATTTCTTAGGCTAATTCCACCTCAAAGGAATCTTCAAGTTTTGATGGTTTAAGGGCAATAAGCAGCGCTCTAACGTCCTATTTTAACCCTCTACAAATATATCTAGATAATAGGTTTCAGTATGTGGGCGGTGTATCTCCATTTCTTGAGCTCTCAAGATCTCAAACTGCTCTATAAATTTAGCCAGGGCCTCTCTTTTGTTTAAGTTTGCTAAGCAAAGCAGCTGATCCCAATCCTAATTTCTCAATGAACTGCCTGCACACAGCCTCAGCTAATTGTTTCCAAACAATTTAGGAAAGCTTTGTATCCCTGATACCAGTTGAGAGCTCTCCCCTTCAAATATAGTTGGGTAAAACTACTTTAAGCTTCTCTTCAACCTGGTAAATCTCAAAATATACTTCAACCTGGCTGGCCCAATTACATGGATCTTCATCCTCAAAGAATGGGAAATCTAGCTTGGGGAGTCTATTTTGAGCTCTCAGTTCACTAGACAAATTTTCATCTCCTAATACAACAAGCCTTTTAACATTCCTATCAGAATCATCATTATTCACATGGTCCACACCACTGCTCTTCGCCCAGAAGAACTAGACCCTGCACTTATCTCATTTGATTTCTCATCGCTATCAACCTCAATCTCTTTACATTTTTTAGTAAGCATACCTGATAGATGGGCTAACATCCAAACCATTGATTCATGCTTCTTATTTTCTTCGTCCCACTTCGCCTCCTGTTGGGTTGCGAAAACTTTTTACGAAGCTTGAATTGTCGTATTCGACTCCTCAATGGCAGCCAACATTTCCCAATATCATCATGTTCCTCTGAGCCTCTAGTTCTAAATCTAGTCTCCACCATGACGAGGAAAGCTTGCTCTAATACTAATTGTTATGATTCGAAGCTTGAATATGAATTTGAACAACAAAGTCTAGCTCAAACTCCAGATAGAGAAAATATAGATATACGATAGAAATATTACTATATGATAGAAAAAATATGGAGATATGACTTTATATATTTGAGGATATTATATGAATTACAGCCAAAATTAACATAAGAAAAGAGAGGTAAAGAAGAATTACAAAATTGAGTTGGAGTAGAGACGAAGAAATGGGGGTCGCGTAGCTTCTGATCACAGATAAGTTGATTTGCCAAAAAGTGAAGTCTCTTTCTTCCATCCGCTAACTATAACTAACTCACACTCCATTGTACAAAGACGCATTACACAAAGATAAAAACGCAGTTAAATTTTTTTACGATTTTGCACTTGAAATGCACAATTTTGAGGCCACACACCAAAAGCCCTAATTTAGTAAAAGGACGTCGTCTGGTTGATTTAAATATTTCATTTTGCCGCTTTCTTCCCTTTGTTATTCCTTTGTTTCCTCATATTTCGACCTCCCCAAATGTTCTTGCTAGTTGGGTCTTCTCTATAATAGATTAATATAAAAAGAAAGCTTTTAAGTCCAAAGGAAAAGAGGAAAAATGCAGAGACGAACGTAACCATACAGGTGAATAAGTTGTATAGTCATAATCGATATGCCACATTCAAATGGAGAGTGTTAAGAATAAGAAAATATGCCCAACAATCAAGAAAGTCATCCTCAATTCGAACCAAAAGTATTTAATACTATTATTGGTGACAAGATTGTTTTTCAAACTAAATATGCTATACCTTTCCATACTTAGTGAAGGATGCCAATAATTATCATCCATAGATTAATAATAACAATACAAACCAAACCAAAATACTATTCTAAGACCAAAAATATATAGTTGTCCAGTTGAAAATAACCTAAACTATATAGTTCGTCAGTTAATGTTTGCGATAAATTCACGTGCAATGCTATTCCGCAAATGTATATGTCGAACAAGTAGTAAAGTAAATTTGAGTCCAAGTATCGATCCCACAAAGATTTGAATACAAAAACTATCAATTTATTACTCTACTCGAAAACTCAACTTGATTGTTGTTTTAATTCTAAGAAAAATATAAAATATGAAAAATTAATCTACGAACTAATATAAATCTAAAGGAAACAAAAAGGAATGTTTTTGAAAGTTAACTTAAGAATTTTGGGATCTCAGGACTCACAACTTCACCTGTATTGATCCCCCTAACCTTACACTTGTGGATCTAATAGTAATTGGTTTGCGCTAACGATTGAATTTCCTAAATCAATTAACTACCTCCTTCCAGGATAATCAATTCTATTCCATTAGGCAATTTCACTTATCTCTAAGCAAATTCGTTATCAACCATCAAGAATGCATACAAATAAGAAATTCTATTAGGTTTCCTTAAAATTGCATCGATGTGATAGCACTAACCACAAGTCTATCTCTAAACATCGCCTAAACCAGTGATCTACGTTGCCTAGTTCTAATTTGTGTCTTTCCTCTGTCAACTCCCAGACAAATCAATAAATCAATCACCAATTATCTGAAAAGATGAAATCTTTAAACACAACAACAAGAATTAAAAACCAATCAATTACCAGAAAACTTGAAGAAATTAAGATATAGGAATACATAAACAGATTCAAAGTTAGAATCAAACTCTTGATCTTCAATCTTCTTCTTCAATTCTTGAGCTAGGTTTGTGGTTTTTCTTCTCTCCCGAACTTTCAAGAACCTCACATTCTTGTATTTTTCTCTTTTATATAGCCAAAAAGCCTCATTAAATCCCTAAAAAACGTGTGCAACACTCCATCCTCGAAAAAGAAAAAACAAAAAGACAAGTTTTGGGCTTGGGTTTTTGTTTGCGGGCGAAGGTGCCCTTGCAGCACGTTGTGATGCGCCCACAAGCCCCCGTCCTATTCCAAACATTCCCAAAAATTTTGGCAACCGTAAATTTAGTTAGGAGACTCGAAATTGAGATCCTCAAAAAGTGGTAGAATCCTCTTTCCAAGGTCTTTCAATTTAGCACCAAAAAAGTAGCAAACTCAAAAATTGTACCCAAGGTCCTCAATCTTTTAGAATGTATCATTTTATTCCCCAAACTTGGATTTTTGGCCGTTTTCACCCTTTTTCACCTCTTATTTTTTTATTTTTTTTATTTTTTATAACTTCTCTGCAGTTTCTAACACAAAGTTAAACAAAAATAAATAAAAATATACCTAAAACAAAACAAAACACTGTTGGGCATTTACATTCATAACAATATACCGCAAGCGCACAGCCCCTACAAGTAATAAAGTAAACCTAGAAGTCTGGATATCGATCCCACGAGGATTGGTATTTGTACTTGAATCACTTATTCTAGTATGAAGAAAATGAAGAAGGAAAGAAAATGGAAACACACAATTGATAGATGGAGGTGGATTAACTAAACTAGACTAACAATACAACTAAGCTACAACCTGGAATGACTTGCATGGGGATGAATGGAGATATACTCAGATTAATGGATCGTTTGGATTCATGACTTCATTCAACTGTAATCCAATATATTTCAATGCCTAACCTCTAGGTAATGCACATCCTCAATTGTTAGACCCGACTTTCCTATTTTGGTCTACTAAGTAGTTGATTCAACCTACTACATCTCTGCGTCGATATGTTATGAACTAACAGCATTACTCATTGTGAAAGCAGCTGAAAGGATCACCTAGGGTTAGAGGTATATCTCTATCATCTACAAAAACCTAGGGTGATTACTATGTGGTCTAATCTATGTACTCTCTCTCGAGTAGATCTACAAATCACAAAGGAGTCAAATGGTGATCAATCATTCAAATGGAATCAAGCTCAAAAGTAATCACACAATGGAATGAACAACCATTCTAAACCATAAACAAATTCATTGATCAAATTATGTTAAAATCCATTAATCATCCCAACATGTACAACACTAGCTCAACATGACGATAATACAAGACATATATAAATGCAACACAAATGGAAGATAAAATGGAAAGAAACAAGATTTAAGGATTAGATTTTGCCTTAGAAGAATCCTCTATCTTGAATGCTCCAATATCTTCCATCTCCTCTTGACATCTTCATCATCCACTCCAAGTGGTAATCCCCAATTCAAACCCAAAACAAGAAAAGAAAAAGAAAAGAAAGAAAAAGAAGAGAAGAGAAAAATAGGAAACTAAAAACTAAACCTAAAACTAAAGAAGAGAAGGGAAATTTCGGGTCATTGAAGTGTGTATATTGGTCCCAAAGGGTCCCCAAATAGCTTGTGAAGATAAGGGATAGAAAAGAGAAGAAAAAAAAAAAAGCATTTTTGCTGGTTCTAGTGCAAGTTCTGGACATACAAAAATCATTTGCCGGAGTACAAATGTTTTTGTCCAATTTTTCCGCATACACAGTTTTTAGTATTTTGGCTATAAAGTTTCATCCCGATGTCCGATTGAGCTTGTTCAAATTGCATTAGAAACCAGACTCGATGACCTACAACTCTTTAGTTGGTTGCGTCCTCCAACTAAACTTGTATCTTTATCAAAAATGCTCCTCTCTAGATCCAACGGACGTTAGGTCTTCCATTATCTTGAAGAATCGGACCATTTGATAGCGAATTTGGTTATTTTCGATTCTCTTGTGCATAAACAAAGCCCCTAAACATGAACTCGACTGGGAAGGAAACCCGGATTGTGTTCTTGAGCATTTTTCTCCTCGTAAATTGCAATGCAAACCCTCTAACTTCTGAAATGTCTGAAAATTGTCCATGATCTTCATCTGGCAATAACTTTTGATTTGAAACTCAGAAATTGAGATCCGTAAATCATTCCGTGTTCTTCCATGCGAGCTTAAGAAAGGAGGCTAAGAAGATCTTTACAAATTTGCACCCCGAGCTCCTCCAACTTTTACTCTTGTCGTTTGGTCCTCAACTTTGAGTTTAATTGCACTTTTCGTCCATTTGGCTTCATTGCCTTCATTTTCCTTCACATTGAGGAACTTAACCTTTAAACACAATAATTATGCAAATATTAAATAGAAGTTCGCTCCATTTGACTGTATAGAGCTATAAATAAGTGTGTTGAAAAACCACACTTATGACACCCATACACTTGAGTTCTTGCTAGTCCCGAGTTACTATGACACTAACAACAAAGGTAAATGTAACAATGAAAAGGAAAAATAAAACAAACTCCCAAGCAGAAAATTGAAGTTAACTCGCAATTTACACCATTACAAAAACATTTAGCTCATCCATTTCCAGTAGTCATGTCAAATCATCAATTGGATCCAAAAAGTGCGTGGTTAGTAGTCCGACCCTCAATGGTCAAATATGTCCTTACTCTCTCGTGATCACAACTAATTCATTTTCTCTCAAACCAATGTCATCATCCTGTTGGGTTGCTCAAATCACTCTTTCTCCTTTTTTTTCCTTATTTTGGGCAAATTTCACCGACAAAATCAATAGTTTAGTAACGAAATGATTCTCCTTAGTTGAGTGCTCAATCAAATAAGTTACTCCTAAGCAATTCAAACCTGCTAACTATCTAAATTCATGATCCTCACTGTTAACTTTATTTCTATAAAGTTTATTTCTTGGCATTTTCTATTTTCCATATTTGCAATTAAATTAGTTAAATTTTATATTTAGTTAATTTAATTATGAATTTATTTGTTGGACCTTATTATCACATGGGTTTTTATTATAATCTTTGACTAATTTAATGTGATAATCATTGTTTGATTGTGATTATGATAAACAATAAGGAATCCATTGGACACTACAAATGTAGAGAATGAAAATTACCCTAACTTGTGTTCACATTCGATGTATCCAGTTTTTTTGGTAAGTCCTCTATTTCATATAAACTTGATACAAGATAAGGTAATAATATTATTTTATATTTTATACTTACCTTATTTGATTGATCCTACAACCAAACTAGAAGTCTTGGTCAACAAGAAAAAAAGAGGACCAATCCCGAGTTGAAATTGGACAGCCTGTGCAGTCGTGCAAAAAGTGAGCTATCTCAATATCCCACTGTCCGATTTGCTTGAAATTTTGATAGCGTCTTTACGACTCATGGTTCTTCAAATCCAACGGTTAAGATCACAATCCAACGGTCCAATTTGAAGAAAACGTTACCAGAACAGAGACAAATTTTGTATGAGTCTTTATACAAGGATGTTTCTTTTGTGGCAAGAAACTAACTTGTATAAGAATACAAGAGGAGTCAAGAGGGATTAGAACACACACCCACACACAGAGAAGCTTGGAAGAAAATGCCTAGAGCTATTCAAGCTTCTTGTTCATCCTTTGACTTTCCCGAGGTTCTTGTTCATCCCTTGACTTTCCCATGCACTTGTAAATTTAGATCTATGATTTGTTCGTGCAAAAATCAAGTGCAAAATTCTTAAAAGTCCACAACTTGAATTTATTCAAGTGAAATCTTCGGGAGAAGTCTGTCCACTAATTAGAAGAGCCCTAACAAGGAGAGATTAACACGGGACGTGCATATCTGTTGAGGGATCACAAAGTACAAGAAGCTACTGAGAGCAGTGGGATGCTGGCTCACACTACATGCTAAGGATTAAACAGGGAGTGTTTATTTATTCTTAGATGTTGCTTTATTTATGCGTAAATAAGCCTTTAGCTTCGTTGTAAGATTTAAATTCTTTGGTACTTAGTGGATTGGTTTTTGCTCGTAGGTGACGGGCACGTGATTTTTCACCCTGCGGGGTTTTCCATGTTAAATCCGGTGTTTTGTCTCTTATTTTATGTTTTACAGTTTTTGTCATTCAGTCAGACGCATCTGGCGTTATTTAAGTTACACAGACTAATCTTGCTAATATTAACTAACAAGCTATCGACCATTAAAACTGTATCACAATGCTAGACGCACCTAGGTTGCAAAACAAGGTTCATGTTGCATCTGAATAAGTTTATTCAGATTGTTTAGACAACTAAGATTTTCAATTGGTACTAGAGCGGGTTCACTTCTAGAAAGTGAGATCCAGTTGTCTAAAAATAGCATGTGTACCTCTTAGACCACCTTTGTTGAATGGATCTAGTTATACATATTGGAAAATTAGGATGGAAGTTTATATTCAATCTATTGATGAATGATGTTGGACTATTGTTCTTGATAGTTACACCGCACCCACTATCACCACTAATGGTGTTGTGACTGATAAACCTAGAAGTGCCTTTAGTGATGTTGAACGTGCTGGTGCTTCTTACAATTCTAAAGCTCTTAATGCTATTGTTTCACAAGTTGATCCAAGTCAATTTAGGTTGATCTCCTCCATGAGGACGGCCAAGGAAGCATGGGATGCCCTAAAAATTGAAAATGAAGGCACTACTACGGTTAAGGCTTCAAAATTACAAATAATCACACAAGATATTGATCACCTAATCATGGATGAGTGAGAAGACTTCAAAACCTTCTATGCTAGACTAAGTGATCTTACGAACTCAGCCGAAGCTCTTGGTAAAACCTACACCGATGAAGAAATTGTGAAAAAGATGCTCGGATCTTTACCGGAATGATCTCTTGCCAAAGTAACCGCAATTGAAGAGAGCAAAGATCTTACAAGTATGAAATTTAACGAACTTGTAGGTTCCCTAGTGACCTATAAGCGGCATCTGGTGAGATTGAATATATGCAAAGAGTATGAATTTGCGTTTAAAGAAACTAGTGTGGATCCAAATAAATCTAAAAATAACAGTAAGGATCCAGACGAATCGGAAAATACCGTAGATGATGAGACGATGATTGTTCTTATAAAGGAGTTCAAAGAGTACCTCAAAAACAACTCAAACTCCTCCAAAAAAAACGAGTAAGAAATGCATAAGATGTGGAGAGTGTGAAGGCTATTGGCATACTGCCTCAAAATGTGCAAACACTTTGAAAAGAATTAGGAATATCATTTGGAGCAATGAGGAGACAAATTCATCTGACTCTGACTCAGACAAGGGCAGATCTGAAAGTCAGGTAATTATTTTTACTGCTCGAGAGTCATCTGGTACTAATTTGGCAAATTCATTTTCTGTAGGTACTGATGCAGATGCATCTACCCTGAGATATGAGATACTGAAAAGACAGTTTCAAAAGGCAGAGGAATAGATAGATTTGCTGTAAACCATGTTGGAATTTAATAGACAGGCCTTTGCTCAATCTCGAAAGGAAAAAGATGACTAGATTTCTAGAGTTGGAGATGAGTTAACCAAAGCTCAAGAAAAGATCAAGCAACTTGTTCTTCGCACAACCAAACTATATGAAATTCTCAGCTATGGAAGACCATCCGATGATAAATCAGGTCTTAGTTACGAAGGAAAAAGAAAAGGTGCAACGAGTGATCATGTTGCCTTTGTAAAACAAATTGGTAAAGGAAATTATCACCAAACAGCAACAAGAGGTAACGGTGAAGCCATTCCGCTTCCAGTTGCATTCTGCAGCCTCCAGTAGCAAACAGGATGCATCCGACGCCACATATAGTAAACTTGCTACATCTGCACTACTTGGAATCAGGTACATCCAAACTGGAACAGATCGGACGATGTTAAGGCCCAAACAAACTCAAACAAAAGGAAGGATCAAACTGACTCATGCTACTGTAGATAACACTGGGGTTGTCCATCACAATCAGGTGCTACCTAATAGAACTATATAGAGGACATGTCTGCAGAAACCTTCTCCAAATACATCTAGCACATCAAGAGTTAGAGCAGATACATCTGTACAGATTAGGATCCAAAATCAGAAGCAAGGACCATCTATCAATGCTTAGAAACCGAGGTCCCATTGGAAAGAAGGAGAACTTCATTCAAGCTCGTATGAGAGCCAAAGATCTAGGTAAGTATTCTTCTTCTCATGCATGCCTTCACTATGGTAGATCTAGTCATGATAAATTTGTTACTTTACATTCTTTGAGCATGACTAAACCTTATGATGATAGATATAATTCTTATAGATTTACACCCACTTTTAAGTCCTTTACTTCTAGTAATAACACAAAATCATACAAAGTAAAGGGTAGGAGTCAAAATGGGAATGTTATCGTTATATGTTTGTATCTATGTGCTATCATTGTAGGGTTAAAGGACACAAGAAATCTAATTGTCCTAAATTGTACAAAAGCATGCGAAACAAAGCTTCTAACAGGAGAAATGCCACCACTTCAACCAACTTGAAAGCGAAACAAGTATGGATTAGGAAAGATGATTTGAAAGCTCATGAAAATAAATTTGCACCAGGCTGTTACTGGTTGTGCATCATTTGGCTACTGTAGGATGAAGCTGAGTGCTGAGAGCTAACACTGAGGCAGACGCATCGGGCATATAGTCAACATGCCTCTAGACTAATCTGATAGCACTTCAGTCGGACACTCCAATGGAATAAGTCACTACCGTCAGTGTTATAAGGTCTTGTTTCTGCTTGAGGCTCTATATCTGAGTGTAGACCGACGTTCAAGATCTTGCTTTTAGCATTACACACGATTTGAAAGTCCAACGGCAGGGTCAGTAGAAAAGAAGGCTACCGGTCCAAGCCAAGTCCATACCCTCTTTCAAAACAAAAAAAAAAAAGCAAAAAAAATGAGCTAAAATTGAAAGACAAAAGGGGAGAAGTGCAAAAGATGACTTTTGGGGATTGACTGTAGCTTTTTCCACCTCCAAAAAACAATGCCATTTTATTGAAAAAGCCGACAAGCCAAACTTGAGAATTCAAACTTTTATAGATTTTGCTCGGTCTGTGATAAGTGCTAGAAAAGCACTTAAATAACTCTTCTATTTTACGTATTTGTGTGTTTTATTAGTATTATATGTTTATTTTTATGTGTTTTCCTTTTATTGTGTGTTTAGAGTCACAAGAAATAAAAAGGAGCCAAAATGAATAAAAATGGAGCGAAAACGAAACTTGAGACCGAAATGCAAACAAATTCAAAGATGGAGGGCCTCCGATGCAATTTTATGAAAAGTTGTTTTTACAATTTTTCTTGTGCCAATATCAAAGAATATCAAAAGAGGATTTCCACATTTTTGTCGGATCCCAAATCGGAGTTTCCTAGTGAAAGTTATGGCCATTTGAAGAGAAATGACAAAGCGTAAAAAATCAGCAGCTCGAATTTACTGCCATAGTTCAGTAATTTGACCATAACTTTTGCTAAAACATTCGGATTGACCTGCACTATATATTGTTGGAAAGGACACTCAGAGGGCTACAACTTTGATATTGACATCTGCAAATGATTCGGATTATATCTTGGTCAAAAATGGGCAAAACCGAGAGTGATGTGAATGGAGGATTTCTTGGGCCATGTTTTGGTAGAAAATTCATAACTATCTATTAAAATACCAAAAAAAGGAAATTCCAATTGCACAATTCAGCCAAGATACTTACCTATACCATGATACAATATTTGAACTAATGGAGCAATTTAAGATCATGATTTGGTGGTTACCAATTAGTGGAATCATAATGGAGTAGTTGTACAATTTTTTATCATGTTTTCTTGTGAAATTTTGCCTATAAATAGAGGCATTTGTAAGGAAGGAAATACACAACTTAGTAGAAGAGAATTAACTAGTAGTTCTCTCCAATAAAAATTTCTTCTTCACTTGTTCTTAGTTTTAGCTTGAAGATTTTAGCTTTTCATATTCCGGCGGATCAATTCTTCGCTAAGTTCTCTTTTCCCTTTTATTTCTCTATTTATTTCTTAGTATTTATTTACTTGTTTACTATATTTTGCATAATCTATCATATAGTGGTGGTGATACAAGGCGAACACTCGCTAAAAAGTATGAAACCCCGCAATTATGAGTAGTTAAGACTTTTCTATCTAGTTCGAGGGGGACGTTGTGTTCAACTAACATGTTGTTATCTTTTCTAACTCTTTAGTAACGTTTTATTTATTCCTCTACTTTAATTTGTTGATTTGTTATGCTTGTAAACCCGTTTTTGAGTTTATTTGATTATTGCATTCACCTTGGCCAATTGAATCAATTAATCTTTAAATTCAAGTTACTTGCTAGGATTGGAACTTTTGATCCGTAATTGTCATTAGATTCCAATCCAAAGTAGCAAATGAATATCGTGCATATTTATTAACAAATCATCTTAGATGCATTAATTCGAGCTTGTGAAATTATTCATCTAATTCAACTCATTCTTCTCGTTCATTTCATACTAGCTTTGCATTAAATCCTAAGAGCTTGTTTAGGGTTATCCAATAGCTAGATATTAAGTTAAAGAGTTTACTTTTTACTTAATACACTTAAGGAAGAATTCGTTAATCAGAGCTTCTTGGTTAATTGAGAGTTGATAAATTGAAGAAGGAATAGTAACACGTTGCATGGGAAAGATAAACACAAGTTGTTGACACAACCGAACCCGAGAACTAGATATTTATTTCAATTGTTTTATTTGATCTTATCTTTTGTCATTTGATTTTCATTCAAAATTCTCAAAACCCCCACTTTCCTATATTAATTGATAAAGACAACTAGATTAAGCACCATTCCTCTTGGGTTCGACCCTTACTGACCACTTCTACATTAATTTGTAGTTTTGAAACCGAGTAAGGAAATAAAATTAAACTTTGGGGCGCCGCGACAAGCGCGCCCAGTCTGCTAGTGCGCTACAGTGAAAAGCCATTAAGTAAGCGCAACTATAAGGTATTTGATGGTGATGTATGATTGACCAACGGCTATTTCATTCACACACGCACTGTACTTCATTCATATTTTAATGTGTGGTGAATTGTAAATTGCCCCGATGCATCTGTCGCTGTGGAAGCCTACAGTACCTAGATGAGTCTCCAGGTACTAGATGCATCTTGCTCTTAAATTTAGGGAAATTTCTCAATTTTTCATGAATTTTTGTTTACGGAAATATATACTAGTTTTGACTTTCCTATTTTACCAAAAAGACGGAGTAGGAGTAGTGTATAGGAGTAGTGTATATGTCATCTCTCTCGTCCACTTTAGGGGGAGTGATAAACAAATCATATTTGAAATTTGGTGTAAATTGATTGATTTTCTTATATGTTATTTTTCTCCTGATCCATTATTTACTTGTGCTTAATTTGAGGATGAGGGTAACATATTTAGAGGGAGAGAATTTTTTTCATGTACATTAATGTTATATTTATCGATGACAAGTGTTTTGGAAAAATAGAAAAAGCCAAAGGGGGACATTCTTAACTTTATTTCTATAAAGTTTATTTGTTGGCATTTTCTATTTTCCATATTTGTAATTAAATTAATTAAATTTTATATTTAGTTAATTTGATTATGAATTTATTTGTTGGACCTTATTATCACATGGGTTTTTATTATAATCTTTGATTAATTTAATGTGATAATCATTGTTTGATTGTGATTATGATAAACAAAAAGGAGTTCATTGGACACTACAAGTGTAGGGAACGAAAATTATTTTAACTTGTGTCCACATTCAATGTATCCCATTTTTTTGGTAATAGCTACACCCCAATTAAAACACATTTTTAATGAACATACCACTTTAATTTTACAAATTTAACATACGTCACAAATGAATTGTTTAATTCACAACTTGGGCGAGCTGTAAATTATTTCAAAGTTCAGATCATTAAATTTTAAGCTTTCTCGTTTGCCATCAGTCATCCCTTTTGCTACTCCGCGTCTCTCTGTTTAGTAGATTATTATTTCATAGAATCTTCAAAATTTTATTGACCCATTTATCCTTCTATATTTTTGACCCAGATCGCTTTACTTCCATCCTAACCCTCTAAAATTTTAGAGTTTTGCAAATTATCCTCTCCAAAGAAAGAACAATTTTTAGGACTTTTAAAGTATATATGACAGATGAAGGGAGGGACCGATGTTTGTATTGGTCCATTGG
Organism: Jasminum sambac; assembly: GCA_018223645.1. NCBI lineage: Eukaryota > Viridiplantae > Streptophyta > Magnoliopsida > Lamiales > Oleaceae > Jasminum > Jasminum sambac. The sequence continues at coordinate 8,031,480 of CP073644.1, read as the reverse complement.
ACGAGGAGAACAAAGAGCTTTGGCTTCAACTTTATAGTAGCGTCAATTATAGTAATCTGGCTTTTGAATGTGGTCGGTGGTCTTTGGTTGTGGATGCCGACAGTAGATATTGATTTTGGATTGCTTCTGGGAACCACGGTGGATGAGCTTTAATGGTTGCGGAGGACAGAAATTGTTTGTGGTGCACTAAGAGGCATATACACACAGGAGGTTTTTTCTGAAATTTATGTGAGGCTATTTTTATAAATAAGATAATTATTAAAAATATGTGGTGTATCAATAAATTCTTGTAGTCTGAAAATAATGACATTGTTGTTTCAATATGGCGTACCTTATTTTTAAATGAGTGTGAATATAATGTGGCATGTTAATTAAAGAATCAGGTATCAATATATTTTTCCATAAAATTAAAGTGTGAATCTTTCTAATCTTTAGATTTACAATTATGTCATTACTTCTTTTTTATTTAGACCATACCACCTGTAATTTAAAAATGTATTTATTTTTTATATACCAATGAATACAAAATTCTTCCACAACTCGACTAGTCCATACAACGACCACGTTCAAAATTTAATGTCTAAAGTCTTGTACGACGTCATTACAGCGTTTCCGTTTAAGTTTAGAATTTACGATAAAGCGTCCGTCTAGCAGAATAAGAATTAATTTAATAATTTAATCAGGTCAACTAGGACTATTAATTAGTTAGTTGGGCTTCATGCCGAATTATTGATTTGAAAACCAACTTCAATTTCTGTTGGCCCAATATATTCTACATTAACTCAAGGGTCTTTTAGAGAAATATAACATTTTATGTTTGAGATTTCAAAAATCCACTGAAGGAAAATTAATTACTCATTAGACACAAGTTATGACCGAAAATTAGTAAAATTCGGTATTTTCAAACCCGGTTTGATTATTCAATAATGCAGGAGAACGAAATTCATTGCATAAGGCAATCGGGCGCAGCGGTGGGGAGTGTGGCTTTAAGGCAATGCAAGGTTTGATTCCACAGCTGTGCATGTTTCCATTTCTTTTTCCTTTTTCCCAAATTCATTTTATATTTTGTTGTTTTTCACTTTAAACATCATTTTTGATCATTTCTTCTTACAATTTCTTCATATCTTAACTTTTTAATTTAATCAATTAATATATTTTAAATATTATGATTTTTAATTTATTCTTTTATTTTTTATATAAATCTTAATGGATTTTGTCATTTTCATTTTAAACAACATTTTTCCATTTTTTCATATAGAATTTTCAACTTGGCATTTTAATTTAATTAATGTACATTACACATTTTGTGTAATGCATTGAATTTCAATTTAATTTTTTGGCTATAATTCTTCGTGGATATTTTTTTTTCATTTTAAACATATTTCTTTTGGTTTTTTCAGTATAAATTATCGTCTCTCTTTCACACAAAATATGTAATGAATTACAAATGTCATATACATAAAGTATAATGCACAAATGAATTAAACATTAGAGATATAGAATGTGTAATTTGTCATTAGTGACACACAATTTGAAAATTTATTATTCTGTATAATATTACATATTAATAATGAATTATATTTAATACGTAATTAATCATATCACATCATTATTTCTTGATGCAAACATAACGCATAAATTTAATATTTACTTTTTCAAAATTATTCTCTCTTTTACACAAAATTTGTAGTGTATTGCACATGTCTTACATATAAATTGTAATGCACTAATGAATTAAATATTAATTGCACTCAATGTGTGATTCATTTGTTTTTCCCTTTTCCCAAATTCATTTTATATTTTGTTGTTTTTCACTTTAAATATCATTTTTTCATTTCTTCGTCCAATTTCATATCTTAACTTTTTAATTTAATTAATTAATATATTTTAAATATTATGATTTTTAATTTTATTTTTTATATAAATCTTAATGGATTTTGTCATTTTCATTTAAAACAACTTTTTTTCCATTTCTTCATATAGAATTTTCAACTTGGCATTTTAATTTAATTAATATAGTTTACACATTTTGTGTAATGCATTGAATTTCAATTTAATTTTTTTTGGCTATAATTCTTCGTACATATTGTTGTTTTTATTTTAAACATATTTCTTTTTGATTTTGTCCTTATAAATTCTCGTCACGCCTCCACACAAAATATGTAGTGAATAACAAATATCATACAGATAAAATATAATGCAAAAATGAATTAAACATTAGAGATATAGAATGTGTAATTCATGACATATTAGTGAAACAAAATTTGAAAATTTATGACTCTGTATAATATTACATAGTAACAATGAATTGTAAAGACTGCGCAATTGATCATATCATATCATTATTTCTTGAAGTAAACATAATGCATAAATTTAATATTTACTTTTTCAAAGTTATTGTAACGCCCCGAGTTCTAAGAACCCGGAACGTTAGTTCTTTCTTTAAAAAAAAACACTTAAATTCTTTAAACCACAATTTTTTTTATAATACTAATAAATGCGGAAAGATAACAAATAACTAAATTGCGGAAATTATTTTAAAATAGCATAACATTTTAGAATTATCTAACATCTGTTCAATCTCTAATAGTTTCAAACGTTCAAAATATTCGAGTGACATACTTAGACATCTTGAGTTCACAAAAGAAATAACGACGGAAACAAAGTTTCTTATTAAATAAACCCTAAAGAGCCTCCACGCCTCGCCAAGCCTCCAACTCCCTAATCTGCAATTTGTTCATTAAATAGAGAAAACGTGAGTATTTAAAATACTCAGTAGATCCCGTGCACAACAATTAATATATATTACAAATTTACAGCACATAATCATAAAATCTAATGGTATGAAATACAAGTTCGTTCATCATCCCTCTAAATCGTGCACGTCATCATAGTGTTTAATAGCACGTCACTGTAAAATATTAGGCTAAAAGCCTATCATCATAATGCTATTGAAACACGTCGTAAGTAGGCTAAGAGCCTATCGTCATAGTGCCGAGGAAGCACGTCGTAAGTAGGCTAAGAGCCTATCGTCATAGTGCCGAGGAGGCACGTAATAAGTAGGCTATGAAAGCCTATCGTCACATAACATTTACATGCAGTATTTATAACAATATTAATTGTAAATGCGCACATTTGGAAGAAACTTTTAAGGAAAAGGGATCTACCTTAACCTTTAGTCGAGTATTGAGCTTACTAACGGTGAGAAATTAGTCCTCTAGCTGTCTGTACGCCTCGTCTAGTCAATAATGAGTTTAATTTATGTTAATATTCTTAAATATAAAGTATCTATAAGTAATATAGAAGTTTGTGGACCAAAATAGAAAGAATATAAAACTTTGGGGGTCAATTTGAAAGAATTTAATAGTTTGAGGACCTATTATGCAATAAAAGTGAACTAAAAATATTTTGGGCTCAATTAGAAGATTTTTAAAACATGAGGGACTAATATGCAATTAAAGTTTGGGAATTAAATTAAATAGGAAAAAGAAATTGAAGGGTTAAAAGTGAAATAAAAGTTTAGGGGTCAAATTGCAACAATTGAAAGTTAGGGACTTGAAATTAAATAAACTTTGAGGGCTCATTTAAATAAAATAAATAAGATGGGGGATTAAATCTGTAAATAATGTTGAGGGACTACATTGTAGCAACTAAAAGCTTGGGATTTGAAAATTAAATAAAATTTGGGGACCAACTTAAACTAACTAAAGAGGATGAGGGACTTGTCTTGCAAATCCGGATTTAATACATGGATTGGGCCGGGTCATCTCCTCTTCACCCGACTATCTCTCTCTCCCATCGGCTCTCTCGCTCGTCATTCGGCTCTCTCTCTTTCTCTCAGTTTCCGACGGTTTGGCCGGCGAAAAGGGCGGCGAAGGTGGAGTTGAGGGTGGTGAAGTTAGTGGTGAAGTCAATTTGAAGAAATATTGAGTATTTGGGAAGAAATTGAAGTTAGAACACTAAAGGAAAATTTTGGGTATTTTCAAAATTCGATCGATTCTTCAAAAATTTTCGAAATTAAACTATACTACGATGTTCTAGGGAGCTAGAGGAAGGTGTAGATACGATTTTTGTGTTGTGAAGTGGTTTTTTTTGGATGTGGTGATGTTTTGGCCGAGCTTTTATGCGTGTATGTATGTATGTATATGTATATATCCGTGCGTATATGGCGTGTGTATGTGTGTTTGATGGAGATGACGGTGGATGATGGAGGTCGTGGTGGTGGCAGCTGTGGGAGGTGGTGCTGCCGGTGGTGGAGTGGCGGTTGAGGTGGTGGTGACGGTGGAGTAGTATATACGCGTGTGTATCTACTGTGTGTATGTATGTATTGTTCTAATTACCATAGAAATCAAATGGAAAAATATAAGAAATAGATTGTAACAAGATAAATAAAATCGACAATAGTTAAAAATAGAAAATGAAGATGAAAAGTTAAGAATCTTACCACTTGGGAACTAGTTAGATTTGTTGAATGGAAATGAAGATGAACTTGAAGATGCAAATTGTGGAAAAAGGGGAAAATAGTGAGGTTAGGGTTTCTAAAATCAACCTTAACTTGTATAAATAGGGTAAAAAACTAGGTTACTCCTCCAAATGGGCTTTCTTATAGTATAAGAAGTAAATTTTGGACCTTAAACGGGTCTATAATTGGGTTTAAGGTAGGTATTGGATCGTTATTAAATAAAAACCAAACTTTAGGGACTAAAACGAATAATTTCTAAAGTTTGGTCCTCAAATGTAAATTGAAAATAAATAAATTTTTTATAAAATATTATCATTACGATTTTAAATAATTTAATATAGTAGTAAATTACATAAAATTTAACTAGACGAGCGTACGCTGTTTAACTCTATAGGTGAAGTTGTAGCGACACATTTGAGATTTTATTTTAATTAAATATTTTAATTTAAGGAAATTCGCGGTCACTACAGTTATTCTCTCTTTCACACAAAATTTGTAGTGCATTACAAATGTCTTACACATAAACTGTAATGAACTAATGAATTAAATATTAATTACACTGAATGTATGATTCATTACAAATTAGTTACACAAAATCTGTAATTCGTTAGTGTATATTGTGTTACACATTACAAATGAATTACACATAATGTGTAATTATTCATATCCTAGTATTCTTTCTTGCCTTAAAACACAATGCAGAATTTTAACACTTACTTTTTCTAGCATTTAAATTTTAAAAAATAAAAAATCTCTCTCTCATGCACAAAATGTCTAATGCATTTTACATTTCTTATGCGCAAAGTGAAATGCACTAGAATGTGCAATTCATCATTGTAGATTGAATTAGGCATGCATTACACAGCCAAGCATATCCTAATGACATTAACACTACTAAAATAATAATCATCCATGAGAAAACATTAGTAGAAAATAGCAATGGAAAGAGTGAAGAACTTGAATATAGGTGGACGGTGGGACACTTGCCTAATTTTTAAAAGCTATTATACTTAAGTATAAATGTCTTTTATTTAGTGAGTTTTTTTATATCTTTACAATAGTTTTGGGAGTAAGGTGCAATTTTTAGTCATGGTCATCTTTTTCAATGATATAGAAATCTGCACCAGTTGTAAAAACTAAACCCACGCACTCACCTACCTAAAATTGGCTCTAACTGCTTCAGTTTCCTGGCTTCGTCTACATAAGGAAGCTAGTTATAGTGTATAATTGTATTGAATTTAAGTATTTCTGCACCAACAAAGCAATTTTGTATATGTAATTTCATGGGTAAGATCTGATCATCCATGCTATGGAGTTGTCTTCACAGCGCAAACCCAGCATGATCGATGTCTGGTGGGGCGTGTCACGGCGCGCCAAAGTTTGGTTTTATTTCCTTACTCGATTTCAAAACTACAAATTAATGTAGAAGTGGTAAGTAAGGGTCGAACCCAAGAGGAACGGTGCTTAATCTAGTTGTCTTTATCAATTAATATAGGAAAGTGGGGGTTTTGAGAATTTTGAATGAAAATCAAATGACAAAAGATAAGATCAAATAAAACAATTGAAATAAATATCTAGTTCTCGGGTTCGGTTGTGTCAACCACTTGTGTTTATCTTTCCCATGCAACGTGTTACTATTCCTTCTTCAATTTATCAACTCTCAATTAACCAAGAAGCTCTGATTAACGAATTCTTCCTTAAGTGTATTAAGTAAAAAGTAAACTCTTTAACTTAACATCTAGCTATTGGATAACCCTAAACAAGCTCTTAGGATTTAATGCAAAGCTAGTATGAAATGAACGAGAAGAATGAGTTGAATTAGATGAATAATTTCACAAGCTTCGAATTAATGTATCTAAGATGATTTGTTAATAAATATGCACGATATTCATTTGCTACTTTGGATTGGAATCTAATGACAATTACGGATCAAAAGTTCCAATCCTAGCAAGTAACTTGAATTTAAAGATTAATTGATTCAATTGGCCAAGGTGAATGCAATAATCAAATAAACTCAAAACGGGTTTACAAGCATAACAAATCAACAAATTAAAGTAGAGGAATAAATAAAGCGTTACTAAAGAGTTAGAAAAGATAACAACATATTAGTTGAACACAACGCCCTCGAACTAGATAGAAAAGTCTTAACTACTCATAATTGCGGGTTTCATACTTTTTAGTGAGTGTTCGCCTTGTATCACCACCACTATATGATAGATTATGCAAAATATAGTAAACAAGTAAATAAATACTAAGAAATAAATAGAGAAATAAAAGGAAAAGAGAACTTAGCAAAGAATTGATCCATGGAATATGAAAAGCTAAAATCTTCAAGCTAAAACTAAGAACAAATGAAGAAGAAAATTTTATTGGAGAGAACTACTAGCTAATTCTCTTCTACTAAGTTGTGCATTTCCTTCCCTACAAATGCCTCTATTTATAGGCAAAATTTCACAAGAAAACATGATAAAAAATTGTACAACTACTCCATTATGATTCCACTAATTGGTAACCACCAAATCATGATCTTAAATTGCTCCATTAGTTCAAATATTGTATCATGGTATAGGTAAGCATCTTGGCTGAATTGTGCAATTGGAATTTCCTTTTTCTGATATTTTAGTAGAAAGTTATGAATTTTCTACCAAAACATGGCCCAAGAAATCCTCCATTCAAATCACTCTCGGTTTTACCCATTTTTGACCATGATATAATCCGAATCATTTGAAGATGTCAACGTCAAAGTTGTCGCCCTCTGAGTGTCCTTTCCAACAATATAAAGGGCAGGTCAATCCGAATTTTGTAACAAAAGTTATGGTCAAAATTACTAATCTATGCAGTAAATTCGAGCTGCTGATTTTTTACGCTTTGTCCTTTCTCTTCAAATGGCCATAACTTTCACTAAGAAACTCCGATTTGGGATCCGAGAAAAATGTGGAAATCCTCTTTTGATATTCTTTGATATTGGCGCAAGAAAAAGTGTAAAAACAACTTTTCATAAAATTGCATCGGAGGCCCTCCATCTTTGAATTTGCTTGCATTTCGGTCCAAGTTCCGTTTTCGCTCCGTTTTTATCCATTTTGGCTCCTTTTGATTTCTTGTGACTCTAAACACACAATAAAAGGAAAACACATAAAAATAAACATATAATACTAATAAAACACACAAATACGTAAAATAGAAGAGTTATTTAAGTGCTTTTCTAGCACTTATCAATGTCGTTTTCCCCTTTTGTCACCTCTTCCTCCTCTGAAATCGAGTCGCTTGAAGGAAAACTTGGGGTTGGCTAATTAAATCGGGATTACCGAGTTTGAGCAATTAGTTTAAAGTCATCGGACTTTTCAAAAATGAAACTTAAAACCAATATTTAGCCTAATTTCCTCTTAAATTAATTTTTAGTCAAGCCTATTCTAAAATTGAATTGGGCCAATCCATTCTACTTCCTCCGTCCCAAAAATATAGGTTTGTTTTCCTTCTTGGGATATTCCAAATATATAATCTTATTTCTATATTGAGAAATAACTTTTTGTTTATTTACCAAAACACCCTTATTCAATTTGCCTAATTATAACCATTATTTTTTGAAATTGTTCATTAAATGAGGATAGATGAGGAAACTGGTTATATATAAAATTTACTTTTCCAATATTATTTTTTAATATTTGTGCAAAAGTCAATAAGCATATATAATTGGGACAAAGGGAGTATTAATCTTAGCCTTAAAGAATACCATTCTCTCACGTTGCAAACATTCCTTGCATAAAACCCTACTCCACTCACGTTCTCTTCTTCTAAAAGAATATTTCTCACTGCAATTCTCTCAAACTCAAACTTTTCACTGGAAAACTCTCTCAAAGGACACAAGTCTCAGCCAAAGGAACTCAGAACCTCCTCTATCTTCACAATAGCGAACACTGCCAATTGCACCAAGTGCTTCAGTTTCTTGTAACAATTTTTACTTTATCTACTGCCAGTTTTATCTTCTTTCTAGGTTGCCATATTTTATGAAATACATGAACATTCGCATGTGCACAACACACATACACAGCTTCTCACACGTTCACAAGACAACCGACCAAAATTTCAACACAAAATCGGAAAAAACATCCTACTGCTACTTTTCTGCTATGGAACAATTTTCTCAACTAACACTTGTCCCCAAGGTTCATCCAGTATATCTTCACCATGCCAAGCTCTCCATTGAGTGATCGTCCCTATCGTTTTTCTTGCATAAGTTCCTCTACTACCAATATAGCATTCCTAGAGATGCCATACCTAGTCGACCACACTTGAACTATTTCGAAACATTGGGTTGACTGGGAAATTCTTACTCTTTGAAGCCAATTCTAGAAATTTTTTCTTCCATTGCCGAGGTAGTACTTAAGAGAAGATCAAGGCATAGAGTCTTTGAACTTCACTCCGATGTTGAACCCCCACCTATGTTGATCAACATGAACTGCATTATAGCTTTAGTTTGAGCTAAGTTCTCTCTCAACAATCTTTCAATGTCCGTTTTTTGTAAGAATAGGCACCTCGCCAATCTACTTTTAAACCAGTGCACTACGTAACTGTCGACTAATTCATCTTCGCTGGTCACTTTAAGCTTGGCTAAAGTGGTGGGCTGAGCTTTGTATTGCAATTCTATCACTAGTTCTTCTCTTAATGTAATATGGAGTTCCACCATACCGGCTTCCCCTAGTAGTTTCAATTCATTTACTTCAAAGTTGAATGTGATAGTCCCTTTATCAAAATAAAAAACTATGGGGTTGAATTGATTCATCCAATCAACCCCAAGAACCATATCACCATGTCCCAATTTGAACACTCGTAACTGAAACTGGAATTCAAAATTCTGCATTGACCAAGTGAGAGGTTTGCAAGTATTCCCATTGTCCATTACCTTTTTCCCAACCACCTCGCGTCCTTCAATGGTAGATTCTACATGTCACTTTAGTTGTTGGGCTAAACTCTCACCTATGAAACTATAGGTGCTTTCCTTATCAACAAGGATAGAAATCTCTTTTCTCTTGATTTTCCTATACAAGCGAATGGTTCCAGGTTTGCATTTCCTCATTAGTGCATTAATGGATATACCTACTACCTCATTATCATTCTTTTCATTATTTTTTTTATCACTTTTCTCCTTCTCATATTCAAAATTGGATCCACTTGACTTTTTGGGTAAGGTTGGGAAATTATTTTCTTCAGTGTTTGGTGTTGGTGGAACCTCTAGTTTGGGAGTAGCTGTGGAATGTTTTGGCATTTGAGCTTCGGTTGTGGCTAGAATGATAGTTTCTTGTAGAGTAGCTAGTTCAAAGGCTATGGTGAGAGTTTTGGGATTCAACAGCTTCACCACTGTTTCAATCTCAGGTTTAAGACCATGATAAAAGTAGAGAGGAAGTATGATTCGGATAAATGGGGTAGAGTTATCATGGCCTTGGTTTTGAGGTTTTTAAACTTCTCTACATACTCAGCTACCAATCCTAACTACTTAATTTTAAGTAGTTCCTCAGTCAACACCTCAATTCCCTCATCCTTCACTATTGCCCCTTTATCCTCAAAGCCCTCAGCCATTTTCTTCAACATAGCCATCAACAGTTTCTGACTCCTGTCCCATTTGCCCTTCCAATCCCCACAAAGGAATCCATTCATATATCAGACAAAATACCTAAAATGCTATAAAAGTCTCTCAATCAAGAAATCGCAATGTTAACCCAGGCCGAAAACCAGATATCCCGAAATTACTTAGTCACGGCATTTAAATAAACTTTTAACTAATCAGCAACTAATAGGGTGTTAGGCAACCTTTTAAAAAATTTTTTACCACTTTTTACCACTTTTTTATCTATTATTTCTTTATCCTAAATCAATCATATCTACATATCACATCACATCAATAAATCTCCACCATTCAACTCCAATCATTCTCTCTATTCCTTTACATTAAAAAACTTTAAAAACCATTAAAAATCAATCCCTATCACCCACTAAATTGCATATCCAGGCCACACAGTGCAATCGAGACAAGGTTAATGAAATTGGGACTCAAATGATGAATTCGCACAACTATAGAAATCAAGACGAAGCAGAGAACAAGGTTTAGGTAGAGATCGTCACTTACCCAAGGATTGTAGCTGCTCTAATACCATTTGTTATGGAACAACTTTCTCAATTAACACTTTACGGAAATTTTGTGAAAACACACAGAAATGGAACAAACGAAGAAGTAATAATTGATATTAATAAGAAATTCAGCCAAATAAGGCTTGATCGCAACTCGATTAACAAGAAATAGGGTTAGTGGAGATTTTTTTTCGCATAGGTTGGGGGTGAAGAAGATGATGATCTCTCGATCAAAACATACGCTCAAAAAACTCCTTCTCTCTTCTCTATTCGGACTTTAAATTGCAGAAGCACAGCAAGGAATGGTTGGGCAATTGGGTAGTAGAGATTGAAAAAGTGGGCTGCACATAATTACTTAAAGTCCAAGTTAGATCGGCCCATCTCCATCTCATAACATTTTTGTCTATTTATACCCATTCTTGTGAATTCATAATATGGAAACAAAAATACAATAGGGCAAGAAACACCAAGCACAAATCTCGATCCATTTTCCAAAACCATAAAATCAAGAATTTCAAAATGCTTTTGAAAAGTAGATGTTAAATCCATCATCCTCAACCTCAATTTGTGACAAAAAAATAAATAAATAAATTGAGAGAGCGACGAAATAGGCAGCGAAGTCAGCCGTGGCAATCCAATCGCCACCTCAAAAATTTTCCCAAATTTAACTCCCAAATCGATGGTAGAGTGTAGTAGAGCCCCAACCATGAGTTAATCGATGTCTATTGGCCACACAACCTTCAATTTTGCCTTAAGATCTCACCAAGCTTTGGCTGATTGACTCCATTCTAGTTTCCCTCATTGACCGTGGATGCAACCTACTCACCGCCGCTTCCTGGCGACTGCTCGGCATTGAACGACAGCAGTGGGGGTGATTAAAGAGGTGGGTAGTCGGCGATGGCAGTAGAAGTAGCCTTGCTTTCCTCAGACCCAATTGAATTAGCGTAAAGAGGAAAAGGAGTTGTAATTGAATTTTAAATAAAAAAATTTAACATTTAAGCCCCTATCTTCCGTTTTACTTTTAAATTAGTCCCCAAGGCCATTGCATTATTTCAATTTACTTCAGGTGACTTATGAAAATTGCAATTAAAGTCCCCAAGTTCTTATTCAAGTTGAAATCAATCCTAAAATTGTTTATCCACTTCAATTAAGCCCAAGTTAAGTTTTAAAAAAGTTCGATTTAAGTCCCTACAGTAATTTATCCTCTCCAATTCAGTCTAACAAGGTTTTAAAGGCTCAATTTAAGTCCTCAAAGTTGTGGATTTGATTCATTTGACTTCAAGTGGCTTTATAGAAATTGCAGTCAAGTCCCCAATTTCTAACCTAAAGGTTTAAAATAGTCCCTAAAATCGTTGCTAACTCTCAAGTAAGTCCCAATTAAGTTTCAAAAGTTTAATTTCAACCATAAACTTTTGATTGAGTTTTAAATTAGTGCTAGTTGACTAATGGGCGTGTTGTCGCAGTACGCCAAAATTTATTTTATTTCCTTACTCGGTTTCAAAACTACAAATTAATGTAGAAGTGGTAAGTAAGGGTCGAACCCAAGAGGAACGGTGCTTAATCTAGTTGATTTTATCAATTAATATAGAAAAAGAGGGGTTTTGTGATATTTGAATAAAAATAGAAAATCGAACGTCAAAATAAAAGATTGAAATAAAACAATTGTACAAAATATCTATTTCTCAGGTCCGGCTGTGTCAACAACTTATATTTATCTTTCCCATGCAACGTGTTACTATTCCTTCTTCAATTTATCAACTCTCAATTAACCAAGAAGCTCTGATTAACGAATTCTTCCTTAAGTGTATTAAATTAAAGTGAGTTCTTTAACTTAACGTCTAGCTACTGGATAACCCTAAACAAATTCTTAGGATTTAATGCAAAGCTAGTGTGAAATGAACGAGAAGAATGACTTGAATTAGATGAATAATTTCACAAACTCGAATTAATACATCTAAGTTGATTTGTTAATAAATATGCATGATATTCATTTGCTACTTTGGATTGGAATCTAGTGATAACTACGGATCAAAAGTTCCAATCCTAGCAAGTAACTTGAATTTAAAGATTGATTGATTCAATTGGCCAAAGTGAATGCAATAATCAAATAAACTCAAAAACGGGTTTATAAGCATAACAAATAACAAATTGAAGTAGATGGAATAGATAAAACGTTACTAAAGAGTTAGAAAAGATAACCACATGTTAGTTGAACACAACGTCCCCCTCGAACTAGATAGAAAAGTCTAACTACTCATATTTGCGGGGTTTCATACTTTTTAGCGAGTGTTCGCTTTGTATCACTACCACTATATGATAGATTATACGCAAAATATAGAAAACAAGTAAATAAATGCTATGAAATAAATAGAGAAATAAAAGGGAAAAGAGAAACTTATCGAAGAAATGATCCGCTAATCATATTCACAGCCGAAGTATCGTCGATCGATTGAAGCCTTTATTTCTTCCACCGGAATATGAAAAACTAAGATCTTTCAAACTAAAACTAAGAACAAATGAAGAAGAGAATTTTATTGAAGAGAAAGTTGGAAAGAACTACTAGCTAATTCTCTTCCACTAAGTTGTCCCTTTCCTTCCTTACAAATGCTTCTATTTATAGGCAAAATTTCACAAGAAAACATAATAAAAAATTGTACAACTACTCCATTATGATTCCACTAATTGGTAACCACCAAATCATGATCTTAAATTGCTCCATTAGTTCAAATATTGTATCATGGTATAGGTAAGCATCTTGGCTGAATTGTGCCATTAAAATTTCCTTTTTTTTGATATTTTAATAGAAAGTTATGAATTTTCTACCAAAACATGGCCCAAGAAATCCTCCATTCACATCATTCTCGGTTTTGCCCATTTTTGACCATGATATGATCCGAATCATTTGAAGAGGTCAACATCAAAGTTGTATCCCTCTGAGTGTTCTTTCCAACAATATAAAGTGCAGGTCAATCTGAATTTTGTAGCAAAAGGTATGGTCAAATTACTGAATCAAGGGCAAAGAAATTCGAGCTGCTGATTTTTTACGCTTTGTCCCTTCTCTTCAAATGGCCATAACTTTCACTAGGAAACTCCGATTTGGGATCTAACAAAAATGTGGAAATCCTCTTTTGATATTCTTTGATATTGGCACAAGAAAAATTGTAAAAACAACTTTTCATAAAATTGCATCGGAGGCCCTCCATCTTTGAATTTGCTTGCATTTCGGTCCCAAGTTTCGTTTTCGCTCCGTTTTTATCCATTTTGGCTTCTTTTGATTTCTTGTGACTCTAAACACACAATAAAAGGAAAACACATAAAAATAAACATATAATACTAATAAAACACACAAATACGTAAAATAGAAGAGTTATTTAAGTGCTTTTCTAGCACTTATCAAACTCCCCCACACTTAAAACTGTTGTTCGCCCTTGAACAACAACCCATATGATACTAAACAACACACTGATTTTACATGAGATAAACAACTTTAAACATTGAAATCCAACTACAGATAATGACTTGCTTAATAAATATTCTCCCGAACCATAAAAATTTCACTTTTTCTCAAATACACAATGGCTTGTGAGTGTGTCCAATTGAGGTTATCATCCCATCACTAACTGGAACCAAATGAAAGCTTACGATGATCTATCCAAATCCTGACCCGAAATAGTCAATTATTTCCTTTCATCTCTCGTGATCCCACTCTTATTTTACAATGATTCCCATGGATCCTAAAAATTACTCTGTTCACCAAAAATCATCAACTGTTAGCACTGCAAAGAAAAAAAAAAGGGCATGGCAGGTGTTTTATCGCAAATATGTCTTCAATTTAAAGAGTGTTTAGATTAAGCACTTCAAACCACTGAGGAAATTTATTTATCTAACTTCACACTTGGGTAGCTATCACATTTCTCGCGATTTTTTTTTTATGAAGAAGAAAAAGAAGAAGAAGAAGAGTTTTGCAATTTTCTTTTCAGCTTTTACCCCACAGGTAGCTTTCACACTAAACCCCTTTCATTGGAGGCAGCCTTCTTCACCCATTCGAGGTGACGGCTTCATACTCTGAGGTAGGTAGCTCTTTCCTGTGGTCCCTCTCCTTATTTCGAACATAAAAGTAAAATTCATTCTCACCATAGGTCAATGCTTTTTCCAAACAGATACCATGCGATTATAACTCCACCTTGCTAACAATTGATGTTTCCAGGTTACTTTGAGCAGGGCGAATGGATAAAAAAAAAAAAAAGTTAGTTTACTATGGTCTAGAAAGTTAGAAAAAAAATCAACATTTTCAACCTTCAATTTGTGTTCCAGAGAATGATAGTAAATTACCTATAAATGTGCTCAGATAAATTTGCCAGCTGTGCTTGGAGAAGAACATAACACATTTTTTTTTCGAAGATCTTGTAGTTTCAGCTAAGTCACACAAATTAAACTCAATCATATTCAAAAGTTGCTATCTCATGCAAAATCGTCGACACAAATAAAAAAAAATCACACGCAGACCACAATATGCCACTCCCCCACACTTAAATTCTACATTGTCCCCAATGTAGAAACATAGAAAGCATGAAAAAGAGAAGAAATAGAAACTCCAATATGGTAAGCAATGAGTCGTGCCGATTTGGGGATGGTGGTTGCACAACGTAGCACTTCTGAGGAATACTTCGACAATCCAAGAGCAAGAGACCTCAACGCCGATGGTTCTACCATATACCTGTTTTAGAGGTGGCACAGTAATACCAATCACTGTTGATCCTCGTACGTACGCAGATTGAACGGCACACCCTATCAGTCCATGGTAACCTCCTCCGTATATTATCTTGCCCTTTCGATCTCCAAGTACTGTTCCAGCTTCGACTACTGGTGCTAGAAGCATTGGTTGTCCCAGATTGACTCCAGCAAAGAGACTTGTGACCCTCAATGTCCTCTTTGAACTCCCAGTTCCGGCAGAAGTAGTAGCCTCCATAGGTTGTCGATTTTGCACATTAAAAACTGACACAAGAACACAAAAACAATTAAAAATAACAATATGTACACGTAGTGTGATTGTGGCTCACATCTTCCTCTGGTTTTACGTCCAGAAACGGCTTAAACGCCTTCTATGAGTCGGGGATAGGCTTCCCATCCAGTTTTCTTATAGACTGGCAAACAGGGTCTTTTAAAGTAAGATTCCCAAGACTATATCGTTCTTGTTCCTTTTTAAATTCACTCCACAAATTGAGAAGTTCGATTTGCACCATTCCACTAGGATGCGTCTCAAGAGTTTGATGGATATCATCCAAAGACTCCTTACTCATGCCATCCTTAATGAAACATATTTTATCTTCTCGATTTGTGGACACAAATCCAATGGAACTATTACCTGATTTGCAGGTCCATCGAGTGAATTTATAAGGCCATCTAGCACATTTATAGCACACATTCATTCTTTTTGTTCTTTCGCTTGGCAAAATTACTTTTACCTAACCCTGGTGCATATTTAGTACTTAAAGCTGGCATTTCACCTCCTAATCGGACCTTTGCTTTAATCAACCAACGGATATCCTCAAGCATTTCCTTTTCCATCAACATTTTTAACCGTCCTACTCTAGAATAGTAAATCTCTTTCAAAGCATTCAAAGGTAGTGGCGGGTAATATTTGTGGATTTGAGAAAATTTGTTATCCATTTTTTTTAGCTACGTAACACACGAAAGAAAAAGAAACACTGAAGAAATAAGATTAAAACCATCAAAATCAATAAGCATAGTAGATTATCACTCTCCCATATTTTCAAAGATGTTGAAGAAGGAAAAAAATAAGAAAATTTGAATTACATAATCAATTAATATAAGGAAAAGACATATATATACAAAAATATCACACACATCCATGCTATAAGAAAAACAAATAAGAAGAAAAGAGGAAGAATAAGAAAAAAAAACAAGAAGAGAAGAAAATTACCTAATCACTGCTAGAAAGGAGCACTCACAGAGTAATTGAAATTGTGGTTGTGGTTTCATGTGGAGAATGATCTGGATTTATAGTCAAATGAGCACTGTTTCAACTGACAACCATACATGTAGAGTGTGCTGGAAAGAGTACGATGGGAGAAGTATCCGAGAAGACGCGTTGACAAATTGTCCATTATCAATAATTAATCCCCACACGTTATCAATAACTATTGCTAATCACCGATTTGTGCGCCATCATGTCTCTTTCCAAATAATTGAATCTATGGATATCTTCCTTCTACAGTTACAAGGCAACATCTTCTTTAGTACGTTAGATAAAAAAAAACGGAGAAATAAAAACAAAAACAACGAAAATTTCAAAAGAAAGATAAAAATGAGAGAAAATGCTTGGGTTGCCTCCCAAGAGCGCTTTTGTTTAAATTCGTTAGCTCGATACAGTTCCCATTTGTCAAGTAGGGTTTCTCAAATCCATTGCAGCTTCATTTTGTCTTTGATAGTATCTTCCAAATGTTTTGATTTCTTGACGGCCCACCTTGAATTCTTGTCCAATCTTTTGGTTCTCCGTTCCGATGGCTTCCTTCTTTGAGATGAGGTAATTGTGCTTTGACTCCATTTTATGTGGCACGCTAGCTTTGCAATTCAATTTACACATTTCTTGCACAAAAGGGTTAGTCGAATTAATTGCAAAGACAGAACAAACGTTATTAGGGAGCAATGAACCATTAAAAATATTAAAGTTCGCTTTTTCCTCATCAAATTCCATGGATAGTGTACCCTCATAGACATCAATTTTAGTGCGAGAAGTGTAAAGAAATGGATGTCCGAATATGATAGGTGTAAGGTGAGGTGAATGTTCATCAGCTATATCAAGCACGTAAAAATCAGCAGGGAAAACTAAACCATTTATTTTGACTAGCACATCTTCTATCACTCCATCCGGGTATGCATTGGTACGATCAGCTAGTTGCACAATTATGTGAGTTTCTTTCAGCTTTCCTAAATTTAGTGAAGCATACAAGGATCTAGGCATGACATTTATGGATGCTCCTAAATCTATAAGTGCTTTGTCAATGTGGTGATTGCCTATGGTGCAAGGGACAGTGAGCATACCCGGGTCTTTGCATTTTTGAGGCAACTTCTTCTGGAATACTGCTGAAACGGTTTCTCCCATTTTGATTATTTCATTTCCCTTCAATTTCCTCTTATTAGTGCAAAGATCTTTTAAAAACTTAGCATAGCGTGGGATTTGCTTGATTGCATCTAACAATGGAATGTTGATTTCTATTATCCTAAATGTGTCCAAAATTTCTTTCTCCTTGTCATCTTTGTTGGTTTTCGCTAATCTACTCGGAAAAGGGGGGAGGAATTGTTTTAGCATTGATATGAGAGTTAGGACTTACTTCCTTTTCAAGCTTTTCTTCTTTGTCTTCATGTGTGGGAACTTCTTTGTGAGGGTTTTCGATCTCTTTTCTACTCCTTAAGGTTATGGCACTAACATTCTTTGGATTTACCTCAGGTTGAGATGGTAGCTTTCCTGCAGATTGTGTTTCTAGGCGATTGATGGCAGTTGCCAACTGACTCATTTGATTTTCCAAGTTTTGAATGCTTGCCTTTGAATCCTGTTGAAATTTCACAGTGTTAGTTGCTAATATTTTCACCATATCCTCGAGAGACATATCTGATTGTTGAGGTTTTTGTTGAAATTGCCCTTGGGGTTGAAAATATTTTTATTTTAAAAGTGTTTGCTTACTTTAAAACCACTTTATGTTCCTTTACTTGCGATTATGATTGTGGTATATTTACTATTTATTATGCATGTGATGATGTTAAGTACCATCTTCTACGGGATGGTGTAAGCGCCATTTGGAAAAGTCATAGTGACTTTCGCCCATATTGGACGGGTGTTTCCAACAATCAACTTTTCTTTAGTCTGACTGCTTATAATTGTAACTCGTATATTGGTATGTGATATGGTAAAAAATTTTATATTGAGGCCCACTGAGTATATATAATCACGTTATATTCACCCCAACTATTTATAACTTTTCTTCTAGATTAAGGAGCTCGACGAAGCAGTGTCAAGTTGGGCACCATTATCACTTTTTAACCTCATTTATGTTTATTTCAATTATCATTTGTTGAACCAGTGAATTCGTAGCAGGATGTTAAATATTAATTCCCGCATTTAAATTATAAGATTTAATTTGTTTATTTATGAAACGAATTTTGGTTATTCAGTGATGAATAGTGTTTCATTTAATAATGTGGATCTTAAATCTAGGTATTATTATTATTGTTACTATTATTGAAATTGTTAAAAATGGTTTACTGTCAAAATTTCCATGTTTTGATAAAGATATAGCTATTTTAGTAACACCTCGATATTCAAAAATTGGGTTATTATAGTGTAGTATCAGAGCAAAGGTTTACTTTTCTGTAGACTCACAAACATAATATTTTCGAAAACTTTTGGAAAGTTAAAAAAGTTATAAGTGATAGATGCTAATCACGCTTGCGGACGCCGACTCTGGAAAGGTAAGAAAATAAATTTACCTTTA
The DNA here is from genome assembly GCA_018223645.1 of Jasminum sambac. Lineage (NCBI taxonomy): Eukaryota > Viridiplantae > Streptophyta > Magnoliopsida > Lamiales > Oleaceae > Jasminum > Jasminum sambac. The sequence continues at coordinate 8,012,382 of CP073644.1, read as the reverse complement.
AATAATATTTACTCGAGCATTTGAGGAAATTCTAGTGGATACTGAAATTTTGAAATAATTTTACTAGGTAATAGCATCCAGACGTTATTTGAACTTTGAAGGCTATAGTTGGCTATAATTGACATGTTGATGTGGTATTTGACTTTCTTTAGCTGCTTGTATCCATATTCTTAGAAATTTCTTTATGCTTACCTACATTGATGGTTGGGCATGCGATGTTAAAATTGCACATTAGTTAGAAATTATTTTACCGAGTCCTTGAAATTAAGCCAAAATGAGCAAAAATGTCACTTAATTGGCCCCTTATAATTGGATGAATGCTAAATCACAGGATTGAATTTTCTCATAATTGGTGTTTTAGACATGGTGCCTTGAGGATTTTTATTAGATAATTAAAGTCCTTGGGGAATAAGAAGGATTTAGAGGCTTTAAAATTCTTTTATGTCCTCCGAGTTGGATTCCATACTATCGTGACGATGATAAAAAAGAAGGTGAATCCCAAAAGATATGAAATTACAAATTCTAATACGATAATTACTTACATATCTTAAAAGGTCTCATGAGGCGTGATGGAAGTTGAATTGCTTGATCGTTAGCGTCAAGGTGAATACGTAGCATACAATTGTGAGTGATAATGTACATGACAAGTTAGCAAACTTCTGGCTTGCACATTGTTGGAATGCAAATTGTGGCGTTACAGCGATTGAAGTCTCGTGGTTGTATTTCTAGACTTGTGAGGATATAATTGAGAGATGCATTATATGGATTATATGTGTTGGGAATTGTGACCCGAATTCTATTTCGAGTCAAATTTGGAGAAGTTGAAGAATTTTATTGAGATTAGGATTTTATTCCTTCTATTTGATATTGGTGTTTACCTATTCTACTAGGATTTATATTCCTCATTCTACGAGGATTAGTGTTCATGCTCTAATAAGAATAGGCTTACTTTCTCCTATATCTACCATGTCATAGAGCTCATGGCATTAATGGTAGTCAGAGCCGCAAAATTATCTCCTCTTGTAACCATCTCTGATATAGTGGATTTTTCTCTAGTCTTTGCCTTGTTAGTTTTTCACCTGGATCTTGGGTTTCACACGTAAATTAAATCTGTATGTTCTGGTTCTTTAATTTTTGTTGCCCGTTATCGTTCTATTCATAACAAACTGGTATCAGAGCCATAGTTTGATTACAATAATGGAAACCATGAAATATGAAATTCCGGTTTTAGTTCACAACACCATATTTTTGATATCCCGGTGAAAAATGCAAGCAATGCTCGCTTAGATGGTTTTGGATGATGCACTATTAGGGTTTGAAGAGATTTCGCCTTCTTGGACAGCGGATTAAATTTATCTTCATCTTTCAAACTAAAATTTACAGGACATCTTGAAGGAGAAAACTATTGCTACATTATGTTTAAAGTTCGCACAGTTGTGTGTGACCGACACTAGCCGTTGAGTTTAGCCCTCATGGGCTTTTGTGGAAGAGACATATAATTTTTTTTTGGTCAAAAATTGGTTTTAGCACTCCTTCAACAGAATTCATGTCAAGGTGGAGATTGTTGGGAATTATGACCCGAATTCTATTTCGAGTCAAATTTGGAGAAGTTGAACAATTTTATTGGGATTAGGATTTTATTCCTACTATCTGATATTGATGTTTTCTATTCTATTAGGATTTATATTCCTCATTCTACGAAGAATAGGCTTATTTTCTCCTATATATACCATGTCATAGAGCTCATGGCATTAATGATTGTAACAGTCACAAATTTATTTTCTCTTGTAACCATTTCTTATATAGTGGATTTTTCTCCGGTCTCTGCCTGTGGGGTTTTTACCTAGATCTTTGGTTTCCCGAGTAAATCAAATCTGCATGTTCTGTGTTCTTTAATTTTTGTTGCCGGTTATCGTTCTATTCATAACAATATGTTATAATTTTTCGAAGGCAACACATGTAGATATGAAAGGATATAGATTGAGAGAATATAAAAAGGTCATGAGGGAGGATCTATTGAGGTTATCAACTACCGGTGGTGAATAGACGATAATCTCATCATTTCGGATCCTATTGATAATGAAAAACTACTAGGGTTACTTCTTGGTAATCTATAAGACCTGAGAATTTGTCCTATCAATATTGGGAATTCCTTGAGGATAAAATCTGCCAACTATATTTTGACATTCCTAGATGTACTCTTCTATGTTTGAGAATTTTGGCAAAACACATACTACCATGAATGGAAGGAAAACGTTGATGTTGACAGGCATGGATTGAGAATATTTAATATAGGAGTTGAGGATCTTTGCCAAAACTGCTAACAAAAAATTCAAAACATCGGTAGTGGAGCTAGATCCGAATAGTGCATCTATATATTATTCAAGGAAAAGAATCGGATAATTAATTGGGTGAAAAGTGACTTTGAGAAAAATGTATGGTTTTGATTCTCAAAAAAAAAATTTCTCGGGAAATGTACAGTCCAAAGATGGGTGGATATTGATTTTCAGAAAATCTATCTTATCAAAAACCAAATTTTCTAGTGTAGATTTATTTTCTCGATTCTTCTGAGTCCAATTGCAAAATTTTTCCCAACTATATAATTGTACAATACTTATATTCTCTTATTTTGAAATATATAGATCGATGAGGGTCAGAAACTTCATTCTTAAAATCATCTAAGCACGTCTACCATTTTCATTTTTGTAAAAAAAAATAATAAAATATATTTATATTCTGTCGAAATACTTGTTAAAAGCACATTATGATATTCGGACCATAGCATATTTTTAAAATTTTGAAACTTCAAAGTTGTATTTATGACGATACTTCCGTTCTTGAACGTTGTGCTCTAATTTTAAAGTGAGAAAGTCATTGCAAGGGAAAATTCTAGATTTTGACAAAATTTCGGTTTTCTATTTATTCTACTTATTTTCAAGAAAATTCACATCCATTATTTAAGAGATGGTTATTTCTTAGGTTCATGTTCAAATCATATGTTATGACCAAAATTTATGGAGAACAGTGACAGACAAATTCCCATGGTTGATAAGCCGAGTATTATTTTAAGGAAATTATGGAGAAATCATGGATAAGGTGTATGAAAAGCCATTTTTGTACGAGATGTTGAATAAAGATTTGTAATTATGATAATAATTACATTAAAGTGGATTTACTAATGCACCAATTGTCTTCACGAACTTAATGAACCATGTTTTCCACCCATACTTCATATATTCGCTATAGTCTTCATTGATGACATACTGGTTTATTTGAGGGATAAGAAACAGCATGAGGATCATCTTAGCACTGTCCTATAGACTCTTCACAATGGCAAATTTTATACTAAGTCCAAGAAGTGAGAGTTTGGCTTGATTCCATTGTCTTCTTGGGTCCCGCAACTTCCAATGGTATTAAGGTAGACTCAGCCAAAGTGGAGGATTTTTCAAATTGAAGTATCCCGACAAATGTTGGTGAAATTCGTTGCTTGTTGGGCTTGGCTGGCTACTACTGAAGGTTTATCGAAGTTTTTTCGAAAATAGCCAGACCACTAACGTTGTTGACCAGAAAAGGAGTACAATGTCAATGGATTGAGAAATGTGAGATTCTTCCTATAGATGTGATTTTGGGAATATTGAGATTTGAATTTGGAGGGTCTTAGCTATACACGATCCAAATGATAAAGTTATGAAATTACTTACAAGTTTTAATTAACTTCCACCATGTCTTTCGAGTTCGATTGATGATCTATTCTTAAAAATTCCTAAAGTTGCATTTTGACTACGTTTCTTATTGTGAAATAAGTGGAAGTTTGAATTTTCAAAACTATTTACTTGACACCGATTCTTTTATGGAAATGTTGTCAACCATACATTAGACCACTTAAATTTAAGTTACTTATTCCAAGAATCAGTCTTATGATTTTGGCTCATACTTCACTCAAATTTTCATATTTAAGGATGAATGAATGATTCTTGTGGAAAAACAAATAGAGAAACTTCTTTTTCAACTTTCGGTTTAATACGCGAGGACCAATATTTGTGACAAGGGTTCAAATTGTTTTATTTGAGTCGCTTATTTTTGAAAATCTTACTAAAATACACGTGTCTTTATTAAAACGCGAAAATTTTGACGATAATTTTTTAAAAAATATCATTTTCAATAATAATAATAATAATAATAATAGTAATAATAATACAAATAGCTGTAAGGTTTAAGCTCCACGTAATTAATTGAAACAATATTTGCCAATAGGGTAATCAAAATTCATTTTCTAAGTAAACAAGTTAATTTTGCTAAAATAAAAGCGGAAGCTCAAGCATAACAATTTGGCTACGAATCTAATGGTTCAATAAATGAAATGCTTGGAAAAGAAATAATGAGTTTAAATTAGGTCGATGGTGTCCCACTTTACGCGATTTCGCCGACCTCCTTAATCTAAAAGAAAAGTTGAAATAATTAGGGTGAGTATAACGTAGGTATGCTCAGTGGAGTGCAGTAGAAAATATTTCACCATATCATTTGCCCATGCATGAAACTACAATTAGAGGCAATCAAACTATAGAAATGTCGAGTGTTGGAAACTTCCGTCGAATATGGGGGAAAGCCACTATGACTTTCCCTTAACACCATTTCGTAGAAGATGATACTTAACACCATCGCATGCATGTCAAATAGAAAATATACCAGAATCATAATCGCACGTAAAGGAATGACATGGTTTTAAAGTAAATAATCGCTTTTACAATAAAAATATTTTGCAAGAAATAAAACAATTTTACATAAACTAAACCCTTCCTCAAATGCGTAGTTCTTGTAAAATTCTTGAAATTAAGGCTGATCCGATGCAAACATCTTTACAGACTTTGCAACGTCGTCTGACAGAACGATTAAATATAAATTCAATAATTTACTCTTAAAATTGAAGTTTAATAATTTATTTGGGTCTTAGAGTGTTTAATTAAAAGTTTTAGAGCCTAATTGAAGACACGTAAAACTTTGTATGGCCTTAATTGAAGGGGAAATATTGATTTGAGGGTAAAATTGAAGCTATTAGTCAGCTATGACTAATTTAAAACTCAACCAAAACTTTAAGAGTTGAAATTAAACTTTTGAAACTTGATAGGGACTCAATTGAGAGTAATCAATGATTTTAAGGACTGTTTTAAACCTTAGGTCGAAATTGGGGACTTGACTGCAATTTTTGTAAAGTCAATTGGAGTCAAGCGAATCAAATCCATGATTTTTGAGGGCTTAAATTAAGTCTTTGAAACTTGATTGACTGAATTGAAGGGGGATAGTTGACTTTAGGGGCTAAAATTGAACTTTTAAAACTCATTTTAGAGTTAATTGAGAAGATTAAATAATCTTGGGGTTGCTTTAAACTTAATTTAGAATCTGGGGTGTTTGGCCGCAAAATCTATAGGTCAATCGGAGTCAATTGACTTAAATACTTGATTTTGGGGACCAACTTGAGTGAAAATAAAATTTGGAGAGCTTAGTGGGTAAACAACCTTAATTCAATTGAATTAAATCCCCAAATTCCACCTTGTTTGTGAGTTTTAGAGAAGAAAAAGGGGATGAATGATCCTGTGAAGCAGGACCATTCGCCACCACCACGACGCCACACTCGGCTAGCCATGGCGCCGGCGGCGGGGGTTCTTACTTGTGGTCCAGGCTATCCATTTCGAAGTGAAGTGAAGTGAGAAAGTCTATGATAGGTTAGAGCTTCGAAATCAAATCTCGGCAAAATAAAATTTGCTCCGACCAAATTCTAGTCAGTTAATGGTCGGTTAAGGGTGCTCTACGCTCAACTATCGGGTTGGGTGTAGATTATGGAAGATATTTTTTGAAGTTGTGCACCAAGCAGCCATGGCTGATCCCAGTTCTAGTTTATTGCCCCTTCGCCTCTCTCTTCTTTTTTTCCCTTTTTTTTAACATCTAAACTTGGACAAAGGATGAAGATGATGAATAATTTCTATGTTGAATATTCAATTGGTTAAGTTTTTGAGAATGAAGAGTTGTGCCTTTTGTCTTTTTGAAACTATGAATGCAAATATAAAGCTATGAGGATAGGTATTAATTGTGTTTACAGTAATAGCGAGATATTGATGATGATTGGTTGTATGTTGCGTGCGTGATTGAGTGAATTCTTGGAGTTGATTGCAAAATTGATTGAATCACATTGCCAGGTTGAAACATGGTGTTTTGTGAACATATATAGTGTGTTTGTGTATGTCTATGCTTAGTAAGTGTCACATGAATTGCAGTAGTAGAGGCAAAGAGTGAGAATGAGCTACCTTATTGTCTGCCTTCGACTTTTGCTGGGGAATGAATGAAACTGGTTGCTTGAGTTTGCTATGATGCCGCTGATGAGTCCCTTAAGAGGAAAATGACGTGTGTTATTGAAAGCTGTAATTGGGAGGGAACGTTTGTGAGAAAATTGAAGAAGTTGCTGTAGGGTTTGCAGAGCATGTTTGCAATGTGAGAAATAATGGAAGCCTTTATAATTGAGATAGATTGGTCAGATTCCTTTTAGAGTAATCTTGAGCTAAAATTGAGTTAATATTGGATAATTCGACCCATTAGGCACAAAAATGGATATTTGATTCAAAAATTGAGCTTTCTCAGATAAGGTGAAATCTGAATAGGATTGATTAATAATAATTTTAAGTTAAAATAGAATATATTGGCCCAATAGAAATTGGAATGGGTTTTCAAATTGCTAATTGGGCAAATTGACCCAACATGGGATTTAAAATGGACATTTGATTCAATAATTGGGTTTAAAGCCCAAGGAACGGATTTTATTGACCGTCAAATAAATTTGACCTGATTAAAAAATTAAATAATTTCCTTTTTATTATGCCAGATGAGCGCTTAAACATAAATCCTTAAATTTAGACGGAAAGGCCGCAATTCCTTAGCTTTTGAAATTTTAAGTGGTCGTTACACTTATTGAAAATAAACGGTGAGAGTTTGACTTATATTTTTATTCTGTTCAAATACTCACATTTGTTAAAAAATATATATCTATTACTTTCAAGTTAAACTTTTGATTCCAAGTAAATAAATATAATTATTCGATTTCAAGAAAATCAGTTCAAATTCTTTCGAGAGGCTATTCATTTGGCATTGAAATTCCAAAAAAATTTAGGAAACGTGAAATTGAAGAGGTCTTATGGCTCGAGGAATCGGAAAAAACCTTGAAATGATGTGATTTTTATTTTGAGAATTTGAAAGGAAAATATTGGGTCCAGAAATAGTTGAACAGACTCTTGGAACTGTGGATAAAATCAGAGAATGAATCAAGGCTTCTCAGGACAGACAAAAATCTTATGCTAGCATGAGAGGAAATGATTTATATTTCAAAGTTGGAAAGGAAGTTTTTCTATAGGTAACCCCTTTGAAGGGACTATTAAAATTTGGGAAGTAAGGGAAAGTAAGGCTTACATTTATCAAATCCTTTGAAATACTTGAAAAGGTTGGTGACATGGCCTATCAATTGGCGTTACTACCTAGTTGTCAGCAGTGCATAATGTTTTCGATGTCTCGATGTTGAGGAAATATGTTTACAACTCAAACCACATTGTCAACTCTGTTTCGCTGGACGTGATTAAAGATTTTATGTACGAGGATGATAAGTGCTAGAAAAGCACTTAAATAACTCTTCTATTTTACGTATTTATGTGTTTTATTTGTATTATATGTTTATTTTTATGTGTTTTCCTTTTATTGTGTGTTTAGAGTCACAAGAAATCAAAAGGAGCCAAAATGGATAAAAACGGAGCGAAAACGGAACTTGGGACCGAAATGCAAGTAAATTCAAAGATGGAGGGCCTCCGATGCAATTTTATGAAAAGTTATTTTTACAATTTTTATTGTGCCAATATCAAAGAATATCAAAAGAGGATTTCCAAATTTTTGTCGGATCCCAAATCGGAGTTTCCTAGTGAAAGTTATGGCCATTTGAAGAGAAAGGACAAAGCGTAAAAAAATCAGCAGCTCGAATTTACTAGCGCAGTTCAGTAATTTGACCATAACTTTTGCTACAAACTTCGGATTGACCTAAAATTTATATTGTTGGAAATGACACTCAGAGGGCTACAACTTTGATGTTGACCTCTTCAAATAATTCGGATCATATCAAGGTCAAAAATTGGCAAAACCGAGAGTGATGTGAATGGAGGATTTCTTGGGCCATGTTTTGGTAGAAAATTCATAACTTTCTACTAAAATATCAAAAAAAGGAAATTCCAATTGCACAATTCAGCCAAGATGCTTACCTATACCATGATACAATATTTGAACTAATGGAGCAATTTAAGATCGTGATTTGGTGGTTACCAATTAGTGGAATCATAATGGAGTAGTTGTATAATTTTTTATCATGTTTTCTTGTGAAATTTTGCCTATAAATAGAGGCATTTGTAAGGAAGGAAAGACACAACTTAGTAGAAGAGAATTAGCTATTAGTTCTCTCCAATAAAATTTTCTTCTTCATTTGTTCTTAGTTTTAGCTTGAAGATTTTAGCTTTTCATATTCAGTGGATCAATTCTTTGCTAAGTTCTCTTTTCCTTTTATTTCTCTATTTATTTTTAGTATTTATTTACTTGTTTACTATATTTTACATAATCTATCATATAGTGGTGGTGATACAAGGCGAACACTCGCTAAAAAGTATGAAACCCCGCAATTATGAGTAGTTAAGACTTTTCTATCTAGTTTGAGGGGGACGTTGTGTTCAACTAACATGTTGTTATCTTTTCTAACTCTTTAGTAACGTTTTATCTATTCCTCTACTTCAATTTGTTGATTTGTTATGCTTGTAAACCCGTTTTTGAGTTTATTTGATTATTGCATTCACCTTGGCCAATTGAATCAATTAATCTTTAAATTCAAGTTACTTGCTAGGATTGGAACTTTTGATCCGTAATTGTCATTAGATTCCATTCCAAAGTAGCAAATGAATATCGTGCATATTTATTAACAAATCATCTTAGATGCATTAATTCGAGCTTGTGAAATTATTCATCTAATTCAACTCATTCTTCTCGTTCATTTCATACTAGCTTTGCATTAAATCCTAAGAGCTTGTTTAGGGTTATCCAATAGCTAGATGTTAAGTTAAAGAGTTTACTTTTTACTTAATACACTTAAGGAAGAATTCGTTAATCAGAGCTTCTTGGTTAATTGAGAGTTGATAAATTGAAGAAGGAATAGTAACACGTTGCATGGGAAAGATAAACACAAGTGGTTGACACAACCGAACCCGAGAACTAGATATTTATTTCAATTGTTTTATTTGATCTTATCTTTTGTCATTTGATTTTCATTCAAAATCCTCAAAACCCCCACTTTCCTATATTAATTGATAAAGACAACTAGATTAAGCACCGTTCCTCTTGGGTTCGACCCTTACTTACCACTTCTACATTAATTTGTAGTTTTGAAACCGAGTAAGGAAATAAAAATAAATTTTGGCGTACTGCGACAACACGCCCAGAGGAAACCCCCCACGATGATCCTCGAGAGGAAAGTTCATACGCTAAGGAATAGAGAGACCCCCCACTAGTTAAGGTCCAGTGGAATAGACATGGAAACGAAGAGGCCATTTTTGAAGGAGATCAAGTACCCGGACCTTCTGAAATAAGTAAATTTAAATTTCGAGGATGAAATTTCTTTAACAAGGGAAGGATGCAAAGACCACATTAAGACCTTGTTCGGTTCGGCATTTTCTCATGTGCAGGACTGCTCATGCAGGACCCCCCAAATGTAATGAAGTCAAACATTTCATGTGCCTTGAATTCTTGCTCACCGTTGGATGAAATTTTGGTTACAAATGACAATATTGCCCATTAGTGGAGGGAATAATATCCAATTGTCAAAAATCTTCAAGCCGGGCCCCATGTGGTGAAGGAAAGTCATACATCGCATGCTATAAAAAAATACGAAGGGAAGGGTTTTTTGGTGCTGAATACAATAGTGCCAATTTTTTTTCGAGGGATCTACCTTTGGCAAAATATTTCAGGACCTATTTTGTTGGTTATATGGGTTGAGGCAGTGTTTAACATTATGCTTGTGTCAATGGTGAAATGATTAAGTGAAATCGAATGGAGGCAAGTAACAACAGTGATCACTTATCTATCACTTGGTATTGGCCCGGTGTTTGTAAATGATAGCATTGAACATCCCAACAACCAGTTAGACATACTGTTAAAAATCACGAAAATTATATAGGGAAAAAATTTAGGTGTATCGTCGGTTTCAAATGATGCGACAACTCTGGCATTGCAAGCAAAAAAAAATGCTTATACTGGACGTGAAATTTCGCAACTAACAACCTGTAGTAATTTAGACGTTCCACCATATAGTAAAATCAATTACCGGAATGCTGCATTCACTTTTTTATTTTTTGTTGGCTTCGGTACATAATCCGACCACGACCGACAATGTAACATTGAAATTTTCGTTTCCCAATGCTCGCGAACATGTTATACGAACAACTGTTTCACTGGCCTCGGCGTCTACACACAAGTTGATGACTAAGGGTGTCTCGTAGTAAGTCCACTCGTTGCTTGGATGTAGTTCAGTACTTGATGACTCAGCCATCACTAGTTCTTCAGGGTCGGGTTCATCTGGATCAACCTCAACGTCCGGGTCATCATATTTTGTGAAATATTCGTCTACGTACCCAAATCTACGAAGGTAGTTGTGCAATGCCATCGTGCATAGTACGATCGCCATTTGTTTTTCCAATTTGAACCTTCCCATACGATTGAGTATCTTCCACAGTTGTTTCAGTTACGAAAGCTCGTTCGATGGTGTTTCTACATGATGAATGCGTGAAATTAAAGCGTTCTTTGTCGTTACGAAACGCTCGTCCTCGCTCATTTTGTGCACGTCTAAATTCTTGGAAGTGATATCTAATGTCAGTTCCTTTGTATGGAGCCAAATATCCGGTCTTATTTGCAAATCCCGAGTCGACAAGGTAGTATTTACACGGAAAGGGTTGTGGAAACTGGTAACATGGGTCGGATATAGCCTTTGCGAGAAGGCGTGCATCATGCACCCTACCACAATGTCCGGCCATCGCGAACGTGAAACATAAATTAAAGTCACATGCTGCAAGCACGTTTTGGCTGGGGAACCCTTTCCGACGCATCCACTCTATTGCCTCTGAAGTTTTTACGGCTGCTCTCACATGCGTTCCATCAATAGCTCCGATGCAATCCTGCAAAATGTTGCATCATTACATTGTGATTTCACGATAGCCAACACAGAAATCGAAGTACCTTAAACACGCTATGCGATCGACGGGTTAGACAGTGATGTTGAATGCCATCGTTGTAATCTGGGTGTGGTTTGATGATTGCTGTCGCTAGCCTGACTATTGCATGTAGCACGTTAGTAAAGTAGCCTGATATTGTGGATAACGAGTGGCCAAACTGCGCCTGAACTTGCCTTACCCCATTCCATGCATTGAAACGTATAAAAACATTGCACCCTGCTCGTACATGTCTATTTCAGTTCCGCTTCGCAGTCTGAAGTTGCTATAGCGGTAGCATATGAGCTGCCCAAACATCTGCGGCCTCATTCGGAAATCACAGTGTGCTCGATCTCCGTTCTCGGAGAACGCACCTATTGCGTCTTGCATATACAACAGTCCACGCCTTACCGATGGGTTACGCTTTGAGCGTTTGAGGAAGTTTGCAAAATAGCGCTCGACGCCACGATCATACTCGAGTGCCATCGCAAGCCATGAATAGCACTCTGCATCTAGCATACACATTAACTCTGCGTCGGACAGGTGGTCGAATGAGATGCTTTCATCTAACATCTCATCAACAACATCGTCGTACTCCATAGTCCGGCTGTAACAAAACTGGACACGGGAGGCAGGTTAACGCACAATTGTGTTGATGAGTGTGGGGAAAGTGTGTACGGTATTTCCTTGTTTTGCAGAGCCTCAGCAAGCTATATATGGAGTCATGTAGAGCCACATGGTAGTTATGTTATTTCCTTCTTTCTTTCACCCTACCACAATGAGCTATATATATATATATATATATATATATATATATATATATATATATATATAGAGTAATGTAGAGAGACATGGTCCAAATTGTATTACTCACTTCATGGTGGGCCACCCCGTTGTGTGCCTAAATCCAACTCCATAGCATTTGGAGTGTTCGCAACCAATAATGCCAAACACGTGGAAGGGATAAATATTTATATGTGTTGTTTTGTGGGCAACTTTGGGTTCCTTTTACTTTTATTATCGAAGAAATTATGGGCTTCAATTGAAGTGAAATAAAAATTACTACGCCACTCTCATATACAACTACTTTGAGAATAAATTATCAAATTCCACAAGTCAGTTATAATTCTTGTTCCAAGAAATTATCGACTTCCTTCGACATAAAAAAAATAAGTATGAACAACATCATCACTCCCAGTTACTGGTGCTTTGAATAGATTATCAAATAACACCAGTTGAAGAGCTTGTTTCAGCGTAATTCTACATGTTCTTTTTTTTTTTCATTGTCGGCATCTCAATCTTTTTAAATTTGTTCGATGAAGAAATTTTTGAACCGCCATCGGTCTTGTTTCGGGGTGTCATTTTTTGAATTTATTTTATAAGCTTCGTCAGTAACTGTATCCGTTAATAAATTTTTCTTTGAAAATTATCTATTTCCTTGGAAATGTAAAAAATAGTATAATAATTACAAATTTTAAGGCCCACGTATTCCTACTTTGAAGAAACTATCGACTTCCAATTGCAATCCATATGCACTATACGATATAATATGCCTCAAACATTGGTCCATATAGCTGCAGGCTATTTTTGTAGGTTTTGAAAATAATTTTACATAACAGTACACAAAGCAGCACACCTACTTTTCGGTGTGCAGCAATAGTGTCGTGCTTGTTTCGGGGTAACTTGTGTTTTTTTTCAAATTTTTTCTTATACGCTTCGTCGGCAACTCTATCTATTTTTTAATTTTTGCTTTGAATAAATTATCAACTACCTTTGAAATGTAAAAAAATATTATAAAATTTACATTTTTTTAGTCCCACCTATTGCTAATTTTACATAAATTATCCTCTTCCAACTGCATTTCATGTGCATTGTACGATGTAAGTATCCTCCAACAGTTTCCCCAGGTCTCTGCATGTAGCCTACTTTTGTAGGTGTTGACAAATTGTATGTATAACAGTTGAAAAAGGACCTCACCTACTTTTCATGTCAAATCAAATTATAGTGTGGACAAAAAATGTGAACAGATTAAAAAAATAGTAAAACTAATAAACGACGGATGAAACAAAAGAAAAAGCCATTCACGATGTAATCTGCACAGCTTTTGCAATGTGTTAGGCATACTAATGTACGGTGAAATCCGTCGAAAAAGTAATGTAATGGAAAAAAATAATGGACAAAAAAAATAATGTAGTGGAAAAAAATAAATAATTGGTAAAAAGATGAAGTAAAATGTGTGTAGTAATCATTTCCACGAGTGCAAAAATAAATTGTGTAGTAATCTTTATCGATCGACAAAGTAAAATAAATAACGTAATTGACAAAAAAAAATTGGTAAGAAGATAATGAAATCCGTCGAAGAAGTCATACGAATTCTGTAAGGCATAAAAATAATTTAGTAGCACAAAAAAAATGTGTGTAGTAATCATTATCCGGACGATATAATTGCTATGTTCACGATGTTAGGTAGAAAATATTTATTTATGATGTAAAAAAATTCCATGAAACAATTTTGAATGGGTACTTATTAGGATAATGAAGCTGGACAAATATCAATTGAAGAGATCATGTGTATATTTTCCTGTGCATATTTTCATGTGTGAGAATGTATATTGGTTGGGGAAAAAATAGAAAAACAAAAAAAAAAAAACAAAATTGACGTTTGAAATAAATAAAATCAAAATGCCACATCAGTCTTGTGCATCAAATGCACAATACTGAACTCTAGCAATGATACAAACATTGCATTAGACAATAGGCGAGGTTGTCACTCCGATACGTAGTGGTGTACTTAGCCGTTCACATACAATCCGTAAGTCGTAATTGTTACTCCATCTTTGGCAATAAAATCATCCACAGCTGATATTTCATTGTCCCAATTTTATTGTCCGTATGTGACAATAAAATTCGCCACAGTCGATATTGCAAGCGAAGTGCCACGTAATTAATGCTTCGACAATATACAATTCTTATAAACTTCCCCGTCGTAGTCATTAATGGCCAACTCTTTTTTCATGCACTCATTTTCATCTTCTCAGCCAAATTTCCCCCTCGGTAATTGATGTCCCATGGCACAATTCGTTGTCATAAAAGCATAGCATAGTGAGAACATACATGTCATATTCTTACCAAGACCAACTTGGAAACAGAAAGTTTGAAACTCCCATTTTTCAAATCATTCGACAATATCTAGAGATTGCATATACGAAATGGCAAGTAAAAAGAAAGAGCATCCAATACCACCATTGTTTGTGCAAATCCATTACATAAATTCCTAAACTAACATCTAACACATCAATTGAAAAGCAAAGGAAAAAAAAAAAGAAGCGCACGCATATAACAATGCCATAGCGATTGGGTATAGTGCTGACAGAAGGAAGCCATCACACAATCAATTACAACATAAAAATAGAGGGAGGTTCCAACCATTGTTTTAGAAAGCATCTCTGTCAATAAACGCCGCGGACTACTTTGACGAACCTTTATTTGGATCATTTAAGATATGTAGAAGGTAACCCACCCGACTCCCAACGTCACTCCCGAAGCTATAAGCCTCTCTGTTCTCCGCACTTCGAAGGAAATGGAGAGCACGGTGGTACTGATGAGAGTTACGCTCAATGACGTCTGAGGCAAGCACCTCGTCCATGCACTCTCGCAAGCTCGGCATGTCTGTGGCGGCAGCTTTGGCTTCATCATAAATACGCTGGTTTGCCATTTCATCTACAATTCGCTCTCCCACAGACAGGATTTTGCTTTGACTGCACGACATCTCGAGGCAATCAATTCTACCTCGTTTGCCTAAACCGCCAGATGTTTCACTCTAACGTTTTGCCTGAGCTGGAGGAACGTTGAGGCATGGCCGAAGTGTTACCCCGGCCCTCAGCAAAAGCAGTGCCGTAATTGCTGTGGAACTGGGTTTCTTGGCCATCGCTGTTTGCTTCTTGCTCGTGGTTGTCGTGAAGGAAAAATGTGGTTGGGGTGGCACAATATGTATCAGTGTTGTACGAGGCTCCAAAGAATTCCATCCACATGCCGGTGTACTTTCTCATGTCCTCGAACCTGAACCGTGCATAACTTTGTTTTTTGTCTGACAAGAAGTTAACTAATATGAACATACGTACAAAACACGTGGTATTTATCAAATAAAAACTGAAATAATAGACAAAAACAAATTTGGAAGAAAAAACAAGAAGCAAATACATGAAAAACCATAGTGTGTTCATGTTTCGATGCGAACAATGTAGTACAAAACAAAGCCGACAGTGAATACATGCATGCGTCAACATTGCAACCTAGGTTCAATGTACACAATAAAAAAGGATAGGAAGCTAAAAAACCCCAAATGCTTGTCCTATTCGAATCCTCCACCTCAATTCTTCAACTGTGTAGCTGGATGTCAACTGCTAGATATTAAAGACAATTTGTTTGAAAGCATTGATCAGCAACAATATTAGTTACTAGTGCAAATAATTCTGTCTACAATCAATATTTTTCTCACTGCACTTGTCCTTTTCTTTCGGCCCATATAGATCAAGTGATTCTAACTTATATATAATCATATTGATCAAATTACTACGGTTCTACGTAGTCATTTAACATGAACTGTGCTGCCATGTTTTCCACATACATCAATTGGATAACAGTTGGTTAACATGTTTCAGTCGCATCATTAACAAAAAGGTTTATTAATAAGTATGGTTATAAGTACTCAAATATATTTTAAAAAACAAATAATTTATCCTTCTCCAACAAGTGCAAAAAATGCGGGCTTACCGCAATTCGTAGCTCCCACCAATCATCATTTTGTTGTATCATCCCCGTCGTCATGTTTATCTCGGTCCCCATCGAGTTCAAAAGAGTGGACGCTTGATTGTATTCTTGCCGCATTTGGTTTACACGAGTTTCAGTTTGATCTTAGGTGTACCGCAAACCCGTCAGCTGCTGAAATTTGGCTACAATGTAATCCCACGCGTCCTGGGTCATGGACTTATTTTTCCCTTGACCGAGAGTGACCCTGGACATGCAAAGGTTGAGCAATATGTCTGTGATGCTATCGGTCCACGTGCAATGCTTCGGAGCCTTTTTGCCTTTCCCTTTCTTCGTTGACGGGCCCGGCGCATCCATATGAAGTTGTAGGAGAAGGTAGAAACTGGTTAAAAAAATCAAGGGATGAAGAAGGCCATTTGTTGACATAACAATTTTACGCAATGTAACTTGAAAGCTCAAATTGCTAGTGGGAGAAAGTGAAACGACATAGCACTGTGTTGTATTACTCATTGCAATGTTGGTGGCAAAGGAAATATGTAATTCATATATATGCTTCAAACTTATACTTATGACAACCATCAGTTATGGAAGGCAAAACAAGTACAACACAGTTGCGTAATTCACGTCAATATTCTGTAATTGCGAAGCCAACGTACTAACTGTGCCTGAATGAAAACAAAGTGCACAAAAGTGCTGACAAGAATAAACGCAGCAGAAGGCAGAGAATACAAAGAGAAGGTGGAAGCTGCTATTGTTATCATTACAATCTTATCTAGTGTGATTGGTTATTTGAATGCCAAGTGATTCAAACATAGCTTTTAAGGATTTTCAGTTCGTTTGAAAACTCAAATACATGGTGTTACTATGAAGATCATCAGCTTTCATCTCTGTATGCACCTTTGGTTTTATGCTGAAAATAAATTTTTTTGTCGCCTTGACGTACCCTAGAATTACATCAATGGAATAGTGTAGTATCGTGCATATCAAACCATGGCCAATTTTTTCATAAATGCATCACTACACTTTCCCCGGTTGATACATGAAAAATGGCAACCAATAACATTGACTATCCAGTACTTGACACATGAAGAAGAACAAGAGAAATTGCAGTCAAAAGAAGACCACAAACAGATGGAGCAATCAGGGAGAAGGAGATTTTACATATGCCATCAGCAATAACAAAAGTAAACAAAAGAAGATTTAACCTTTGCCATCAAATTTCCTCGTGGAACTTTGTATTGCTAGAAAGGCAAAGCCTGGAAATGAAAAATTTTTCAATGAAAAGAAGGAAAAAATGATTTGAACCAAATTGTTATATTGATTAAAGCATACCGGTGTAATCATTCCCTTCCATTCGGTTAGATTCATCTGTGGTGTACGCATGATTTATTTTCTGCTACACAATCGTAATTGCTTAACCAAAGGGTGTCCTAAAGATTTATGAAATCATAAATCGTTGAATATAAGTTGGGGGACAAAACTAATGTACAACATTTCTTCAAGCTACAGGAACCCCAAATTGTACTGATTCAAAGTCGACAAAAGTTTCAATAAAAATTTTTGGAGGTGAACCCATGACACCAAATCAATGACGATGAACTCACAGCGGACTTGAAAACTAGATGGAAGAGACGAAACAATCAACAATTTCGGAATACCAAAACGTGCAAAATGGAAAACCGTTACCTTTCGTGGCCGAAGGTTGTATGGTATGCATCGCCGGAGATTGTATGGATGGCGATGCGGACGACCTTTCGTGCAGCTACGTTTCATCAACGATCTTCTTCTTCCAGTGGCTGATTGATATGGCTTCGCCGGCAGTAGCGGCATTTAATGGACGGGAAGGAGATTGGTGGAGATGGGATCTGTATGTGAATGAGGTAGTTTTGTCTGGTTTACGCAGCGCCGCTTCACGATTTTAGCCTTTCTTTTGGTCGCCGGCAGATCCGTTGTTGTCGATGAGTGCAGGTTGCCGGAGAGGGGTTGGGGGAGGGGGAAAGAACACAGATCGGGTTGTTGGTGTTGCTGCTGGTTTGAGAAATGATAAATTGTGAAGGGAAGGGTACAATTGTTATGCCTTAATTGCTACCAATGGGTTTATCCACCTGGACGAATGTGCACGAGCAGTGGTAGGTCCCCTATTCATTTGTGTTACTTCATGATTTTTGTTAATGTCTAACCGAACAAGGACTAAAATTTTAGTGTTTAAAATATTGTACGATGTCGTTATAGCCTTTCCGTTTAAATTTAGAATTTACGATGAACCGCCGGTCCGGTAGAATAAGCATTAATTTAATAATTTAATTGGGTCAACTTTATTTTAGGACTATTAATTAGTCAATTGGGCTTCATGGCCAATTATTGATTTGAAAACCAACTTCAATTTCTATTGGCCCAATATATTCTATATTAACTCAATTTTTAGTCAAGCCCATTCTAAAATTGAATTGGGCCAATCCATTCTATTAATCTTAACCTTAAAGGCTACCATTGCATGTTGCAAACTCCTTGCATAAACCCTACTATACTCACATTCTCTTCTCCCAAAAGAATATTTCTCAATGCAATTCTCTAAAACTCAAACTTTTCACTGGCAAACTCTCTCAAAGGACACGAGTCTCAGCCTTAAAGGAACTCACAACCGTCTCTATCTTCACAATAGCGAACACCGCCAACTATCCCAGGTACTTCGGTTTCTTGTAACAAGTTTTACTTCATCTACTGCCAGGTTTATCTTGTTTCTACATTGCCAGGTTTTTGTAATGCACGCAGAACATTCGCATGTACACAACACACATACAAATCTGTTCACATGTTCAAAAAGAAAAGGAGGAAGAACTTTTCTTTTACAAAACAACGGATCGAATTTTCAATATGAAATCGAAACAAACATCCTATTGCTAGTTTTCCTCTATTTATACCCATTGTTGTGAATTCATAATATGGAAACAAAAAAACAATCAGGCAAGAAACACTAAGCACAAATCTAGATCGATTGTTCTAAACCATAAAATCGAGAATTTCAAAATGCTTTTGAAAAGTAGATGTTCAATCCATCTTCCTCAACCTCAATTTGTGAACAAAAAAAAAAAAAAAGAAATTGAGAGAGAGACGAAAGGGGCAGAGAAGTTGGCCATGGAAATCCGATAGCCACCTCAAAAATTTTCCCAAATTTTACTCCCGAATCGATGGTAGAGTGTAGTAGAGCCCCAATCATGATTTAATCGGTGTCTATTGGACGGAAAACCTTCAATTTCACTGGAAGATCGCACCAACCTTCGGCCAATTGACTCCATTCTAGCTTTCCTAGTTGACTGCAGCTATAACCCAGTCACCACCGCTTCCTAGCCACTGCTCCGGCATCGAACGACGGTGGCTGGTGTGACCTAAGTGGTGGGCAGTCGGCGGCGGTAGTGGAAGCAGCCATTCTCTACTTAGACCCAATTGAAGAAGCGTGAAGAGCAAAGGAAGTTGTCATTGAATTTTAAATCACAAAATTTAACATCTAAGCCCTTAGCTTCCATTTTACTTTTAAATTAGCCCCAAGGGCTTCAATATATATCAATTGATTTATGAAAATTAAAATTAAAGTCCCCAAGTTCTGATCAAATTGATATCAGTGCCAAAATCATTTATATATTTCAACTAAGCCTAAGTTAAGTTTTGAAAAGATTGATTTCAGTCCATAAAGTGAGTTATCCTCTTCAATTCAGTCTAATCAAGTTTTAAAGGCTCAATTTAAGTCCTCAAGGTCATGGATTTGATTTATTTGACTTCAACTGACTTTATAAAAATTGTAATTAAGTCCCCAATTTCTGGCCTAAGGGTATAAAAGAGTCCTAAAATCATTCGTTACGCTCAATTAAGTCCTAATAAAGTTTCAAAAGTCTGATTTCAATCCTAAAATTTTGATTGAGTTTTAAATTAGTCCTAGTTGACTAATAACTTCAATTTTCACCCTCAAATCAATACTTCTCTTTCAATGAAGTCCAAAGTAACTTTTAAAGTTGTCAATTAGGCCCTAAAACTTTAAAATTAAACACTTTAAGACCCGAATAAATTATTGAAGTATAATTTTAAGATTTAAAATACTAAATTATGTTTAATTTCTTCTATTAGACGACGTGCAAAATCCGTAGAGGTGCTAGCATCACATTAGCTCTAGCTTCGAGGAATTCACAAGAACTACTACTTTAAGGTGGGGTTTTATTTCTTGTAAAATATTTGTGTTTTAAACGCTATTGTTTACTTTAAAACCACGTCATGTTCCTTTACGTATGATTATGATTATGGTATATTTGCTATCTGTCATGCATGTGATGGTGTTAAGTACCATCTTCTACAGGATTGTGTAAAGGCCATTCGAAGGAGCTCAGCGAAGCGGTGTCAAGCGGGGCACCATTATCACTTTTTACCCTCATTTATGTTTATTTTAATTTTCATTCGTTGAAACAGGGAATTCGTAGCATGATGTTAAATCTTAATTTCTATATTTAAATTATAAGAATTAATTTGTTTATTTATGAAACGAATTTTGGTTATTTTATTGATGAATAGTGTTTCATTTAATAACGACGATCTTAAATCTTGGTATTGTTATTACTGGTATTATTATTGGCATGGCTAGAAAAAATTATCGTCAAAATTTCGACGTTTTGATAAAGACACAACTATTTTAGTAATACCTCAATATTAAAAAATCGGGCGTTACAGTCAACGAAGGGAGGTCAATAGAATAAGTACTTTGGTTGATGAACAATGTATCCTTGGCCAGGATTTTGAGGTTGGTTCAAGGTATGTTACTCATTATTTTCATGATTTATTCTCAGTGTGAGAAGGGTATTTGGAACCGCTTCTTAAGTGGATTACGTAAAGTGTCACGGTGTATGAAGATAACACTATGCTCCTTGCTCCTTGTTCTATCGACGAGTTTAGAAACTACATTATTTCAATGCACTCGGAAAAATCCCCAGGCCTTGCCGGCTTCAACCCAGCTTTCTATCTAAAATTTTGGCACTTATTGGGAAGTGATTTTTTCAGCGTGAATTGGTGATATGATATGTCTTTCCGTTATACACTTAATGACACTAATATTGTTCTTATTCCAAAGACTGATTCTCCGTCCTCTCTGAAAGACTAGCACCCCATTTCCCTTTGCAATGTTGTTTACAAGATTTTGGCTAGAGTGCTTACTAATAGGTTGAAGCATGCATTGGCAATCATCTCTTGTGAACAATCTGCATTTGTGTCCGCTTCACTATATGCAAAGAAAAACTTGGGGGAAGAAAGATGATTTGGCATTGAAAATTGATATCAGTAAAGCATATAATAGAGTGAGTTAGCAATATCTTAAGTATATTTTGCTTCGTCTTGGTATTGCTAGTCGTTTGGTGGATTGGATTATGCTTTGTGTCTTGTCGATGGCGTACTCTGTTGTGATCAATGATCAATTGGTTGGGCCTTTCAAACTTGGAAAGTGATTAAGATAGGGTGACCTATTGTCCATGTATTTATACATCGTTTGTGCGGAAGGCCTATCATCTTTAATCAAAAAGGCTAAAAATTGAGGCAGGTTGCATGTAGAATGTGCAAAAGTGCACCGTCCTTTTCTCACTTATTATTTACTGATGACATCTTTCTCTTTATCCGTGCCTCTATCAATGAATGTAGAACCTTGAAGGATATTTTGAGCAGATATGAGGCTACCTCTTGTTAGTTTACTAATTATTGCAAGTCAACTATTTTTTCTGGATAATATTGCGCCTCAGCTGCACATTAGTATCTCGCCGATCTTGGGTGTGTCTACGACTTTAAACACGGGCGGTTATTTGGGAATGCCGTCTGTGGTGGGAAAGAAAAAGAAATTTGTCTTTGGTTTTCTCAAGGACCGGTTATGGAATAACATTCAATATTAGGGCGGTCAATCGCTCCTAAAGTGAGGCGTGAGGTCTTTATTAAATTTGTTGCTCAAATAAGTCCAACTTATATTATGACCACACATTTTTATTGCCTGTTACTCTTGCAGAGAAGTTGTTGAGAATGATGAATTCATTTTAGTGGGGTACAGAAAAAGGTGGGGAGCATAGTATCCATTGGTTTCACTAGGAAAGTGCTAGAAAGGAGATTGGTGGTTTTGGGTTTCGCGATCTCCAATGCTTTAATCTTGCTTTGCTGTGGAAATAAGGCTAGAAATTGATAACTGTTATGAATAATAATTGAAGTGTTATGAATAATTGAGAATAATTTGGTGGTTATGAATTATGAGGAATAATTTGGTGGAGGAATAATTTGGTAAAAGATGTAATTATTATATGTGAATGACTATTATACCCTTGATGAAATTAGGTAATTACGGTTGTACCATTCGAAGTTTTCCTATAAATAGGGCTTCAGTTATTAATGAAATTCATTCCTGAGAATTCCTTAGAATTCATTCTCTCTAAATTCTCTCTATTGTTTCTATACTTTTATAACAATAACAAACCTTGATACTTTAATTGGAAGGATTTTCAAAGCTAGATACTATCCGAGAGGAGATTTTTTAAGTGCTTAGTTGGGGTATAATCCGAGCTATATGTGGTGAAGTATTTGGAGTTCTTGAACGGTGCTTGAGAAGGGCTTTCGATGGAAGATGAGGGATGGTTTCTCTATTGATGTCCGGTCCGAGCCGCGGCTTAGAGACTAATAATTTACGTATCCAAACTCATATGCTTCCTCATTTGTGTGGTTTGAGAGTAAAGTATCTCATAGTAGAAGGGAAACGTAAGTGGGATATGGACTTTTTGGTGTTGGGTATTGACTCAAAATTAATTCAAGGCGAGGGACTTGTGAAATAAAACCATGCCTAATTACCTTGGAGTGGAAGAAAAGGCAAAAGGAAAATATGGAACTTTTCCAAGTTTAATTAGGATTATTGTGGAAGGTTTTTGTTATAGAATTAAAACTCTCAAGGTTCTCAAGGGGACACGGAAGAGGAGATAAAAAAGAACAGCAATATCATATTGAAGAGTGAGAAAAAGAGAAAGCATAAGTGTTTTGTTTTGTGTTATTTTCATTTAGGCGAATTGCACATGGATAATAGTTGAGTCTCGTCTACCATGGTGAATTGTGTTGTCGATAGTGGTGGAAGACAACTAAAGAGATCAAAAGAAAATGGTACAAATAGGGGTGTTGCATGCATTGCTTTTTGACTGCTCTAATTTTGGTTAGGGCGAGATTGTGAGGGTGAGAAAAATATTGTGTTGTAAGTTTTCTCATTAATAAAGAATCTCCTCCTAGTGGAATTCATGTTTTTTTTTTCTCTCTTTTGTATATGTTATTTTCACTGCTTGAATTTGGGTGGAAAATCTGTTAAATTTCCCAACATCTCGTGGATAAATTCGATGACAAAGATGTTGATGCCATAGTAAGTATCCCTTTGTTGCAAGATCTCCGCAGTGACATGAAAGTTTGGCACTTTAGAAAAACGACTTTTATATCGCGAATTCGGCTTACCGTTGGCAATTAATTCTTCATGAACATGCTAAGTTGCCTAAATTTTGTATAAAATGTTTAGATGGATCTGAATAGTGTTCGATTAGTCAGGTTAATCCAGTGATAGTTTCTTGTTTTAGAGTGAGATGCGTTTGTAATGATAACCAGATTCGTCTACGAAACTAAAACGTGATAGATATGTCTGATTGTGATGCAGAAATTGAAAATAGGAAAATAAATAAGAACACACAATTTAAAGTGGAAAACCCCACAGGGTGAAAAACCATATGATCCTCACGTACGAGCAAAAACTAATCCACTAGATTCCAAGGAGTTTAAATCTTTACGATGAAGCTAAAGGCTAGTTTACTCATAAACTAAGCAACACCTAAGAATTTAACAAAAAAACTCCCTATTTTTGTTCCTTAGCTTGTAGTGCGAGCTAACGTCCCGCTGGTCATCAGTAGCTCCTTGTAACTATGATCCCACAACAGATCTGCACTCCCATAACAATCTCTTCGCGCTGGGGCTTCTCTACTATAGATTGAACTCCTCTTGAGATTCAAAACCCTGCCTTCAATGATCAAGTATGGTGTACATAAATTAAATCAAGAAATACTTGAAGAATTCTTGCAGGAAAGAAGACTAAAACACATTTTGTGAAGCAATGGCAACTCTAAACCCTTTGTAAGCCTGCTCTTTGAAGGTCACGTAAATAGGGCCTGTTCAAATTTTTACCTTTGGTTTCACGCATACAAGATGCCTCCTATTATGTTGTGATTTTATACATCTCACAATTCTTGTTGTACAAGGTATTATAGTTGTAATGAATCGGTTGATTTTCCTGCAGTAAAAGATAGCCTAATTCGATGTAGGAAAATAAAAGATAACATGGTAAATTATAAAATAATTAGGGAATTATAACATAAGTTTACCAAAATAAATCAACAACTTACCAATTATTGTGGTGAACAAACACTGACAAAATTGATAAGTTGGACAAGTCTTGGAGTCCAAGATTTTCTTCTGGACATATTTTTCAAGAAGAGTCCAATTGGACTTCCAATTCCAAGATTAAGAAATTAACAATTGCATAATGAATTAATTAAATCTAACATTCAATTAATTAATTTTATATGCAATATGAAAAATAAGGTAAGAAGATAATAGGAAATAAAACCTTACCTTATCTGACACCAAGTTAATATGGAATGGACTCTTACCATAATACATGGTGCAACGAATGTGGACACCCTTCTTAGTAGTAAACGCCTACTAGGGTTTTATGCCCAATTGGACTCTTGTTATCTTATCAAAACAAGGAATGATTATCACAATAAATCTAAGAGTTAAAATAATGGCAACACACTTAACTTTAAAATTAAAGTTAACAATCTCCCCTTTTAGTTCTTTCTATTTTTCCAAAACATAAAATCATATTTTACTAAATGTGGTTGAAGTTACGAAAACAATGTCTCCCTTTGAAGCTCCATTAAGGCAATGACTTAAACAATAAAAGAATTGGTGAATATGCATAAAGTTGCATAAATAGATCAACAACCAAATGGATCTAACACATTGGCAACTTCAACAAGCAAAAGGGAAATAAGTCAATCCTACTCCCCCTAACTAACGAAAAAGTTAGTACTGCCATAAAAAGTCATCAACCACAAATAAATATGCAAATGTCATGGGAAATAGGCAATATCAGTTTACAAACCAAAGGGAAATAACAAGTGCATCATTCAATGCATCAAAGGTGCTGAAAATCAAATGAGACTTGCTGAGATGAATCACGACATACTAAGATGAATCTGGACAATGGTCCAAAGCCCAGACAAGTCTTAGGTCTTTGTCTTCTTAAACACTATATAGCATTTAAGCACAACAAGGTTTCTGCCCCTAAATATTAGCATCATTTAAAAACACGAATGTAAGGAGAAAAGAGGTAGAAACATAATAAATTGCATAAGACCTCACAATAAGATAAGAGCATCTCAGATTCATCTGCATTCACAACATTTTGGGGAAGACTAGTCTATCTCTCCATCACCAGATACACAATCATTTTCATCATGAGCATCACAAACCTCATAATTCACAATGTTTTCCCCCTCAATAGTAGAAATCCATTTTCAAGTGGATTTTCTATCATTAATTCATCAAAAACAACATTAGTAGCAACATTAAGGCTATTAGAAATGCCATATCACAAGCCAAATCATCAATCAAAATTTTTCCACAAAAACATCATCTTCTATACAAGATTTCCAAGAAATTTCTTTCTCAAATCAATGATAGGTAAAAGGAGGTTTAGCCACGTTACCAAAAATAGAAAATGGAGTTGGACCCATGAGAGGAGGGATCGTGGTGATGGCCGAAGGTGGCATAAAGGTCATGATAATGCTAGTAACGGCTTCTGCATGCGGTGGCGGTGGTGATCATCAGTGATGGGGATGCACGGTGGTGGTGGTGGTGGAGTTTCACCACTTTTCTTGACAACTGTCCTTGTTTCTTCTCTAGATCTACTCATTCAACACTCTTCCTTGTTCTCACCATGATTGATTTGTGTGGGTATGGTGGATTTCAGAGATGAAGTAATGGGGATGTGAAGAAAAAGATGAAGATGTATGTATGGGAGAGAAGGAATGTGGGTTTGACCAAATTTGAATAGAAAACCAAGAATCACTCACCTGTTAGAATTCCATGTAGATAAAAATTCTAGACCTACTCAGATAAGGAATCTCTATATGCGCCAAATTCTGTTTCCATTTAAATTACAGTTGGTTAGTTGGGAAAAAAATGAAAGAATTTCGGAAACAGGTAATTA
The DNA here is from genome assembly GCA_018223645.1 of Jasminum sambac. Lineage (NCBI taxonomy): Eukaryota > Viridiplantae > Streptophyta > Magnoliopsida > Lamiales > Oleaceae > Jasminum > Jasminum sambac. The sequence continues at coordinate 7,986,045 of CP073644.1, read as the reverse complement.
CCAAAATTGGGCCTACAATTAACTGACTTTTCTTGCAAAACACACACAAATTAGCCCACTTTATACCGCCTTACAAAAAAAAAACCACGAAAATTTCAAAAATTTCCCAAAATTTAGAGCTAGATACATTTGGTACCTTCAGATACATCTGGATGCTTCGGCTTATATTGAGACAGATGCATCACGGCAGTGTACAGTCCCCCCATGCTTAAAATTCAAGTTGATTACGGTGTGTATGTGAATCGAATAAACTTTGGTCAATTATACATCACCATCGAATATCTGATGGTTGCCCTGACTTATTGGCTTTTTATTGTAGCACATTAGCAAACAAAACAAAATCTATAAAAGTGCGAATTCTCAAGTTTAGGTTTGTCTACTTTTACATGGGATGGCATTGTCTTTTGGAGGTGGAAATGGCTATGCTCAATCCCCGAAAGTCATCTTTTCAACTCTCTCCATTTTTCTTTCAATTTATGCTTATTTTTTTTGTTTTGTTTTGTTTTGTGAAATAGGGTATGGACTTGGCTTGGATTGGTAGCATTTTTTTCCATTGACCCTGCCTTGGACAATAGAATTGCGTGCAATGGAAAGAGCAAGATTTTGAACGTAGGTGTACACTCTGATATAGAGCCTCAATTAGAAAAAAACCTTATGGCATTGACGGTAGTGAATTGTTCCATTAGATTGTCCGACTAAAGTGCTATCAGATTAGTTTGGAGGCATGACTATCATACGCTAGATACATCAGCTTCAATGTCATTTTCCAACACCTAGATTCATCTTGCAATGACCAAATGATCAACAATCAGTAACACTCACAAGAGTAGGAAATACTACCATGCACATGCATAAAATTAAAAGAAATGTAAAAAGGAAAATTACAACGAGAAAGAAAATCTTTTTGTTGTTTTTCCCTTTTCTTTGAATGTGAAGGCAAGTACTATTCAGGAGGTGGGGAAACCCCGATTTGTTTCCTAAATTTTTCAAATTTGGCAGTATTGAAGGCTTTAGTGAACAAATCTGCAAGTTGTTGATCAGTCTGTATGTGTTTCAAATTGACAATCTTTTGTTCCATCAATTCTCTAATGACATAGTGTCTGATGGTGAACATTTGCTTCATTCAAAAGAGTTGTGTACAGAAATTGTCGAGTGTGATATACTCCGCTCCAGCTTTGGATAGGATACTGAGTTTTGTTTTCTACTAAGTCATGCCACAGATTGTTTCCAATAGAGAAACAGCCACTAGATGTACTCTTTTAACCATCAACATTGCCAAAAAAATCTGCATCTGAGTAACCTGCAAGATGGGCAGTGGTATCTTGTGTAAGCCATATGCCATAACTAGATGTACGACTCACATACCTGATGATTCTTTTGGCTGCAACCAGATGTGACTCATTAGGCTTCGTCTGATATCAAGCGCAAATTCCTATGCGGAAGGATATGTCTAGCCTGCTGGCAGTGAGATACAGTAGATTGCCATACATCTTTGCCAGAGTCATCCTTTGAAAGCTTCAGCGTGGTTACTATGGGAGTTATCATGGTCTTTGCATCTTGAAGTCTAAACTTCTTAAGCTGGTTGTTTGTATACTTTTCTAGCGAAATGAAGATGCTAGATATATCTTGCTTCACCTGTAAACCAAGAAAGAAAGTCAGCTCACAGACCATACTCATTTCAAATTCTCTTTTCATAGAATTCACAAATTCATCAATTTTGGACTTAGAAGTAGAACAAAATACAATATCATCAACATATATTTAGCCTAAAGTTAGTCTTGATTTGAAATGCTTAATAAAAAAGTCTCATCAGTTCCTTCCTTTTATATCCTTGGATGAGCAAGAATGATTTCAGTCTCTCATACCAAGCTCTTGGAGCTTGCTTCAGATCGTATAGAGCTTTTTTGAGTTTATACACATGATTTGGATGGAATGTATCTTTAAATCCTTTTGGCTACTCCACATAAGCTTCTTCATTGCACACACCATTCAAAAAGGCTCTTTTCACATCCATTTGGTATAATCTGAAGCTAATGTAGCACGATAACGCTAGAAACTCCCTGATGGATTCCAATTTGGCTACAGAAGCAAATGTCTCCTCGAAATCAATGCCTTCAACCTGTGTCACTGTGCTACAAGTTTCGCTTTGTTTCTCAACACATTTCCTTGGTCATCTGACTTATTTCTTGAGATCCATTTTGTTCTATTTACATTTCCTTCTTTCGAATGAGGGACCAATTCCCACACATCATTTCTTTCGAATTGGTTCAATTCTTCTTGCATTGCTTGAACCCAATTCTCATCTTCCAAGGCTTTAACATTTTTCGGCTCAATTAGGGATAAATAGCAATATTTACCAATTCAACGCGAAATTCCTCCAAGTTACCTTTATTTCAGATGGATCTGTGAGAATGTTATCCAAAGGACGTGTGATAAGCGTGCATTATACACACATATTTATATCTCCAAATGATTTATTTACCATTAGATCGAGAGGATATCTACTTATTTATATGTATTTATCGTGTTTGTATGCATATATCCTCAATTTGGACGAGAACATGCGAAAATGAGCAAAAAGGACCAAAAGGGTCACTTTTTAGAAGTTCGGGGACCAACATATAACTTCCCAAAGTTCGAGGACCTTCGATGTAATATATTTTTGGACATTTTTGTAAGAAAAGTCAAGTATTAAGGACCAAAGTGCAGCAAAGTGAAAGTTGGGGACCAGTTGTGCAATTTCTGAAATGTGGAATGGCCGAATTCATGGAGAAACATTTCTACGGTTGTAACTTGAAAGTTATGGCAGTAACTATGTGGTTATAGCCATAACTTAATGGGTTACGGCCATAACCCCGTCAGAACTAGCAAAATCCGGTTTTCCATCTTTTTCTTCCAGTTTTCCCCTCTTTTCTCACCCACTTGAGGGGCCATTTAGGCAAGATGATACACGAATTTGGGGCCTTACAACACACCAATTCATCCCCAATTATCATCTTCATCCTTTACTTTAGGTTAGAGCTTAGGGTTTTATTTTCTCTTCTCTTTTCTTTTCTTTTATTTTCTTTTTCTCTTGGGTATTGATTGGGGATGATGGCTTGGAGTAGAAGAAGAGGAAATCAAGAGGAGATGGATTGGAACCGAAGAAGCAAGACTTTACTCTAAAAATGGAGATTGTCTATAATCTTGTTGTGCTTTTACATTTCTATTTCCATTGCTTTCATTGTATGTGTCTTGTAATTTCTTCACTATGGGCTAAACTTGTATATGTTGAGATGATTGTTTGAGCTGAACCTAGTTTTAATTAATCCAATGTTGTTGATGAAATTGTTGTTTGATTACTTGCACATTTCCATGATTCACTTGATCAATGAATTTATCTATTTCCAATTTGTGTCATTATTTGAGAGAAAATGGCACATTTTGGACCATGGAAGCAACCACCATAGGTTCTTGTACAGGATAGAGATATACCCCTAACCCTATGTGATCTTTTGAGCTACCTTCACAGTGTTCAATGCAATAGATTAGTTGACAATCAACATAGAGATATAGTAGGCTGTATTAATCTATTAGAATCGCTTTGGCGCCCGAGAGAGGTGACTTGTTGAGTTTGGAGGGTCGGGTCTAACTTTGAAGATAGTAGTACGTTTAGTTCATCAACGAATTAGTTAAGCTAGTGTTAGGTGATATCATGATTCCCAACTACTCTTCGTCCGATTTTATCCCCATTCATTTCCGCAATTCATATCATTAGTTTTAGTTGCTTTTGTAGTTAGTATAATTAGTTAGCTTTCCTTCCACCTTTTAATTGTGTATTCCATTTTTCTTTCTTTCTTCATTTTCTTTCATACTAGAATAAGAAATTCATTACGAATATCAATCCCTGTGGGTATGATATCTGGACTAATTGAGTCCACTTTATTACTTAGACAGCCCGTGTTGGTGCGGTATATTATTGCGCGTATAAACGCCTATCAAGGTGTCATTGAACACGGATTCTTCCTGACTTTCTGCTGCTTTTTTGGTTCTACCGATTGAGATGTCTGCTTGTGAATGTTCAGCATTAGACTCATCTGGCTAAGGTCATTTAGTGTTGACATCGGTTTCTGTTGTATATTGATTCACAAATAGTTTGTCAGTTTCATCTTACTGTTGCGCCTGTTTGGGTAGGATTTCCATGAGCTAGACTCATCTTCCTGTAAGCCAAAATTTTCCCAACTAGTATCATTGATTTTCACATTAACAGACTCAATGAAAGTTTTATATGCCATACTATTCTCAGAGTATCCCCAAAATACCCCTTCATCTGATTTTGAGTCAAATTCCCTAAATGCTTCCTATTTTTCAAAATATTAAATTTACTTCCAAACATGTGAAAGTAATCAATCTGAGGCTTTCTACCTTTCAAAATTTCATAGAGAGTTTGTTTAGTGCTTGTTCAAATGACAACTCGGTTTATTATGTAACATGCAGTGTATATGGCTTCAGCCAAAAATCTCATGGGCAATTGTTTGCGATTTAGCATGACAGGGGCCATCTATTGCGAAGTTTTGTTCTTCCTTTCAACAGCTCCATTTTATTCTGGAGTTTTTGGAGTAGAAAACTCCTGACTTGTCCCATATTGGGCACAAAAGTCAGTAAAATTATAGTTTTCAAATTTCCTTCCATGATCGCTTCTGATCCTCTTGATCCTCACCTCTTCATCATGCTTTTCATTTCTCAATTTCTGAAATAGAACAGAGCAACTGTCAAAGACATCATATTTTTCACAAATAAACAAAACCCAGGTGTATCTAGAGAAGTCATCAACGTACACATAGATGTATCTCTTACCTCCTATACTTTCCTTTCGAATAGGACCCGTAAAATCCATGTGAATTAACTTAAGTAAATGAAAGGTAGCAAGGGATTTACCTGGCTTTGGATTTGTTTAACTTTTGACAATCACCACATATTCCTTCTAGAATATTCTTGATATTGGGCAGACCTCTCACAGCTTATGCTTTAGGCAACTTCACGAGATCATGGTAGTTTAAGTGGCCCAAACGATGATGCCATAATTCTTCAGTTTTGACACTGGTTGAATTGCACACGACAGGATCGTCAAGTGTATAACACTTGCCCTCTGTTCGAATTCCTTTGAAAAGAGTGGTTTCTATTGGATTTGAATTCCTATCACAACTCAACACCTTGCGGTAGTCTTTAGAGAAAATAACAAAAAGGTTTTCATTACATAATTAACCTACACTAATCAAGTTTCCTTTAAGACCAATCACATAAAGTACATTAGTTAATATAGGTAAATCTTCAATAGTGATGATACCCGATCCAGCAATCTTACTCTTTTGGCCATCACCAAAAGTAACAACACCTGTCTTACCTTTCTCAAGGTTTGATAGCAGTCAAAGATCACTTGTCATGTGTCTAGAGAAACCGTTATCAAAGTAGCAAGTGTTAGAGATTAAAGCACTAAAAGACAATTTAGCAACATAGGCATTTAACCTAGTGCATCTTCTACGATAAAATCTGGAAGGACTTTGATAGGCTAAGTCTTTTCTTATGAGTATTAACAAGATTTAGATACTCATGGAAACTAAACACATCATTACCAAATTTAGAATAGAAATTACAAGATACCTATGCGGCAGATGTGTCTTGCCGGTTAGGAGGAGGATTGGGGTTTTCTGTTCACCTGGTTCTAGGCTTGAGCCCTGGTATTCTGGACTGGACCAATTTCTGCAAAATCTACCGTGATGACTGGAGGATGCAAATGTGTCTTGGTGGGGTCCGTTTTGTATTTCGGACTTCGAACCCGATGCCTTCTCAGCAGCTGGACCTTTACCTTTACCATTATAACCAAGGCCATGTTTTATGCCAACGAGCCTTCTATACCTCAAAATTTCATCAAGGCAGGTAGTTGTGAGTACCAAATTCTTGATTTTATCATGTGCCTTTGCAAGTTCATCATTCAATCTGCTTATTTGTGTTTTTTCAGAATTTTCTGGTGCAAATGCATCTGACTCACCCTATATGTTGGAGTCAATTGTTGTCTGTAGCAGATGGATCTTCTTTTCAGCTTTCTGGAACTCTCTTTTAATATCATCACCACTTGATGGAGATGCATCTCCGTTTGTACTTACAGAAGTAAAATTCATAGGTTAAATATTAGATGATTGTTAAGCTATAATAGTAGTTACCTGACTTTCGAGCGACCTTTCATCTAATTCTGATCCAGATGCATCTAACTCAATGTCAATCCAAGTAATGTTCATGGCTTTCTTGCCTTTCTTTTTCAGTGTGTTGACACATTCAGAGGCAATGTGCCTACAACCTCCACACTTTACATTAAGTGTGGTTTTTACCTTCTCCTTCGGAAGAATTAGAATTCTTCTTTGAATTGAAGTTGTTTCTCCTCCTAGATTGTTGTAGAGCTTGATTTTGCCCTTCTGGTTTGGAGCTCTTACACTTTTTCTTACCTTTGAGGAGTTTCTTGAATTGTTTAGGAAGGAGAGCAGTGTTTTCATCCTCATCAGAATCGCTAGACTCATTTGGCTCCTCCCTATTTGCGTTGAATGCAATTCCAGGCCTTTTGTCCTTCTTGCCTTGGGCTAGATGCATCTCAACGGTCATAAGAGAGCCCACAAGTTCATCAACTCTCATTGTTGCAAGATCTTTACTTTGTTCAATAGCGGTCACCTTTTCAGGAAAACATTCCGGTAGAGATCTAAGGATCTTCTTTATAATCTCTTCATCGGCGTATGTCTTAGCAAGAGATTCGGCCGAGTTTGTGAGATTGCTTAGTGTTGCACATAAGCTTTTGAAATCTTCCCTCTCTTCCATCATGAGATGATCAAACTCTACTGTGATCATTTGGAAGTTTGAGGTCTTCACCGCACTGATGCCTTCATTTGCAACATTCAGGGCATCCCAGGCTTCCCAACTGTCGTCAACTAGGAGATCAGCTTGAATTGACTTGCACCCAACTGCGAAACAATAGCACTGAGAGCTTTAGAATTAAATGATATTGCAGTGCGTTCTGTGTAACGCCCCGAATTTGAAGAACCCGGAACGTTAATTCTTTCTTTCAAATATTTCATAATTTTTATAATAATAATAATATTAATAAATTGCGAAAAAATAATGAGTAATTAAAATATGGAAATTCATTTAAAATGGCAAACACATTAAAGTATCTTACATTTATTCGATCTCTAATAATTCAAAATATTCAACATAAAGTACTAAATGGTTCAAAGAATTTGAAATAATACACTTTAATAGTGTAAAAGTACTCAAAATAACAACGGAAATACAATTATCTTATTTAGTGGCCTTAGGTAACTCCCTAATCTACAATCTGTTCATTTGATAGAGAAAATGTGAGCATTTTAAATACTCAGTAGACCCCAACACAACAATCAATCTATGTTACAAATTAAATGCACATAAACATCATTCATCATAAAAATATGCCGAAGTATGTAATCCAGGTTCGTTCATCATTCCTCTTAGTCGTGCACCTCATCTTAGTGCTTAGAAGTACGTCGTTATTATTTATTAGGCTGGAAGCCTATCATCAAAGTGCTATTAAACATGCCATAATCAGGCCTGAAACTTATCGTCACAGTACCGAGGAAGCACGTCGTAATTAGGTTTGAAGCCTATTGTCATAGTGCGGTGTATGTACGTCGTCGTATAACATTTACATGCAAGTAGTTATAACAATATCAATTGTAAATACAGACATTTGAAAAGTAATTTATAGAAAAGGAGTCTACTTAAACCATTGCCCGAGTATTGAGCTTACTAAGTGGCGAGAATCAATCCTCTAGTTGCCCGTACGCCTCGTCCAGTCAATAAGGAACTTAGTTTATGTTAATACACTTAAATATTAAGTATTTATAGGTGATATTGAACTTAGGGACCAAATTGAAAGATTATAGAAGTTTGGGGTCGATTTGTAAGAATTGGATAGTTTGAGGATCTATTATGCAACAGAATTGAAGTAAAAATACTTTGGACTACATTATAAGATTTTTAAAATATGGATGACTTACATATAACTCTCCTCGAGTTCTAAGAACTTGGAACGTTAATTCTTTCTTTAAGACATTTCAATTTTTTTTTCAAATTTTTTTATAATAATAATATTAATAAATACATAAATTCTTTTAAAATAGGAAACAAATTAGAGTATCTAACAATTGTTTGATCTCTAACAACTCAAAACATTAAGAAATAAGTACTAAATAGTTTAAAGCATTCAAAATAACATACTTCTATACGTCAATTTACTTAAAATAACAATGAAAAATAAACATTTTATTGAATAAGCCCTAAGTAGCTACCACACTTTGCTGCGCCAACAACCCCTCATTCTGTAAAGATGGTAAAATAGGAAAAATGAGTATTATAAATACTCAATAGGCCCTGCGCACAACAATTAATATATGTTACAAATTAAATGAACATAATCATCATTCATCACAAAAATACGAAAAAGTATGTAACAGGTTTGTTCATCATCCCTCTTAATCGTGCACGTCACCATAATGTTTAAAAGCAGGTCATTATTATTTATTAGGCTAAAAGCCTATCATCATGGTGCTAATAAATATGTCGTAAGTAACTTTGAAGCCTATCTTCATGTAACATTTACATACAAATATTTATAATAATATTAATTGTAATTGCGTACATTTGAAAATAAATTTTTAGAAAAGGATTTTACCTTAAACCTTTACCCCGGGTATAAAGCTTATTAAGCAATGAGAATTAGTCCTCTAGCTACCCACATGCCTCGTCTAGTCAATAAGGAATTTAATTTATGTTAATACACTTAAATAATAAGTATTTATAGGTAATATGGAACTTATTGAACAAAATTGAAAGATTATAAAAGTCTGGGGGTTGATTTGAAAGAATTCAATAGTTTGAGAACCTAACATGCAATAAAATTGGACTAAAATATTTTGGACTAAATTATAAGATCTTAAAAACATGGAGGACTTAGATGCTATTAAAATTTGGAGGCTAACTTAAATAAGAATAAGAATTTGAAGGATTAAAATTAAAATAAAAGTTTAGAGGTCAAATTGTAAAAATCGAAAGTGCATGACTTAGAATTAAATAAACTTTAGGGGCTCAGTTAAATAAAATAAATAACTTGGGGGACTTCATTCGTAAAGATAATTTAGGGGCTAAATTATAAGAATTAAAAGTTGAGGATTTGGAATTTAAATAAAGTATAACGACAAACTTAAAATAAATAAAGAAATTGAGGGATTTGACTTGCAATTTTCTAAATAAAACCCCCAAATTTAGAATTTACCCGGGGCTTCTTCTTTCCCCCTTGTCTCTACCATGGATATTACCCCGAAAAAGCTAAAAAATGGAAAAATTCCTCCAATGGCTGCTGTGGAGGTCAACGACGAAAGTGGTGGCGGTGTTGGTGACTTCAATGGTGCTTTTCATTGAGAGAAATGGTGAAGATTGGGCACTAATTTGGTGTTTGAAACTTGAGGAAAATTTTGGTGATTTCTAAAATTCTTACTCCTCTTTCCTCCCTTCTCGTTTCTAATGATTCTGTTGAGTTCCTTGAAGGTGTATTAAGGTGGAGATGGAGAATTTGATGTTTTTGTGTGAGATAGATGTGTATATGTGTGTGGGCGTGTGTATGCCATATGTATGTATATGCGTGTGTGTGTTTGTATTGACCTAAGATGGTAGACGTGGTGGTGAAGCTATGGTGGTTGTGGTGGAGATAGTGGCCGTGATGGTGAAAAGAATGCACGTGAAATAGCAATGAAATTTTTATCTATGTGATAAATATGAAATAATAATGAAATATTAAAAATAAGATAATAGAAGTAAAGATTCAAAATAATTGGCTAAAGAAATTACCAATAAAAACTTATTTGGTTGTTTTTACTTGATGTTGAATAAAAATGGAAGAGTTGAAGATGATGATGGTGAAGTGTGGAGGACGAAGTGCAGGCGAGGGTTAAAAAGAATCCCAACTACAAGTATTCAAAGGGTACAGTAGGGTAAGAAATTGATTAAGGTATTCTTAATAGATTAGAAACTTAAATGGGCCTATAATGGGCTTTGAGTTCGATTAAGTTGCCTCTACACTCAAATTGGACTGTAAATCAGATTTTAATAAATAAAATAAATCTTTTGGAAGTAAAATGAATAAATTTAAAATTTCGGTCCTCAAAAGTAAATTTTAAAAATAAATTATTTTTATAAATTATTTTCTTATAATAATTGAATATAATAATAAATAATATAAAATTCGATTACACGAGCAGACGCTATTAAATTCTGTACATGAAGTCGCAGTGACACGTTTGGGGAATTTTTATTTTATTAAATATTTTTATTTAAGAAAATTTGCGGTCATTACATAGATGCAATCAAAGTTTGGGGGTTAACTTAAATAAGAATAAGAAATTGAAGGATTGAAAGTGAAATAAAAGTTTAGGGGTCAAATTGAAAGAATTGAAAGTTAAGAACTTGGAGTTAAATAAATTCTAAGGGCTTACTTAAATAAAATAAATAACTTGGGGACTACATTTGTAAAGATATCTTAGGTCTAAATTATAGAAATTAAAAGTTGAGGATTTGAAATTTAAATAAACTATAGGCACCAACTTAAACTAATTGAAGGAGATGAGGGACTTGACTTGCAATTTTCTTAATTAAAACCTCAAATTTTAGAATTTAACACAGGCTTCGCTTCCATTTGTTTGTCCCTCTCTCTTGGCGAAAAAAATTGAAGAAGGAAAAGAGAGTCTGCCGGCTATAACTCGGATGGTGGTGCCGCGCTCACCAACGACGAAGGCGGAGGTGGGCTTGGTGGTGTCAATGGTGGCTTTAATTGAAGGTTTTTATGAATATAAAGCACGAAATCAAAGGTGGAGGCTTGAGGGAACATGTTTGGGGATTTCTCAAATTCGATCCAATCTCTAGCCATTTTGGAAATTAATTGGTTCTATGATATTCTATGGAAGTAGGGGGAGGTGCAAGTGTAATTTTTGAGTTATGAAGTTGAGTTTGAGTGTGGGTGATATTTCTTGGCCATGAGTGTGTATGTATATGTATATATATGCCTCTGTGTATTGTTATGATGATGGTGATGATGGTGTACTGTGGGTGGTGATGGAAGTGGAGATAGTGGTGGAAAGTAGCGGTTGTGGTGGAAATGGCAATGGTGGTGGTGCTTGATGGTGATGGCCGAATTTTTGTGCTTGTGTATGTGTTGAGTTACTGTGCTACTATTGTAAAGAAAAAAGAAAGAAAATACCAGCTATGATGTGTTTGTGAAGTGAAAACACAACAAAACTAAGAGAGTGTAGTGAACATGCAAGTGAATACGTGATTAACAACTTTTGTGTCTGTGAGATTGAACGTTATGACATAGTAATGGAAATAAAAATTTAAAATGAGAGGTTGAGAAGAAATTACCTATAGAAATTTGATTAGTTGCTTTTGTTGGATGTTGAATGAGAATGGATGGAATGAGATTGAGGATGATAATGGAGAAAAATTAGGGTGTTGATGGGGCTGGGGTTTGAGAGAATCCCAACAACAAGTATTTAAAGGGTACATTAGGGTAAGCACTTGATTACGGTATTCTTATTGGACTAAAGCACAAATGGACCATAAATGGGCTACTAATTGGATTAAATTGCACTTACACTCAAATTGAACAATAAATTGGGCTTTAAACAATATAATGAAAAAATCTTTGGGGAGTCAAATTAATAAATTTAAAAGTTTGGTCCTCATTTGAAAAATAATTAAATTTTTATAAATTATTTTCTTGTAATAATTAAATATAATAATAAATAATATAAAATTGAGCTAGACGAGTGCACGCCATTAAATTCTATAGGTGAGGCCGTTGTAACACATTTGAGATTTTATTCAATTATATGTTTTTATTTAAGAAAATTCGTGGTCACTAGATTCTGTATCAGTGTAAGTGCTTCTAGGTTTAATAGGTGTAACACAATCAGTGGTGACAGTGGGAGCAGTGTAACCCTCAACAATAGTGGTCCAACATCGTTCATCAATGGATTGAATATAAGTTTTCATCCTAATTTTCCCATATGCGTAATTAGATCCATTCAACAAAGATGGTCTAAGAGGTGCAGGAATTTCCACCAGATCTCACTTTCTAGAAGTGAACCCGCTCTGATACCAAATGTGCTAGACTATATTGTGATATTGTTAGGGTTCAGTATAGGCCTAGCCCCATAGGTCAATTGCATTATTATGTATATGTCTCTGTATAATGAATCGAACACAAAAGATTCTTTATTCTCACATTGTATCAGAGCTTTAGTGACAAAAACAACTAGGGTTTCGTATTTTTCATTGGTTGTGCTTTATGCCAACCATCCTGTTTGTCAAAAACCTTAGTTACCAAATATAAACCGTAACCACTACACCACCTCCATCAATCTATGCTTCGACCTCGACTTTGATCACCAAATTGACCACACTAGTAAGCACTCGGTTTGTTCTCTTGGTAAACAGTTCCTTCTGCGGACGTGTGAAAGTGCCGGAGACCCTCCGGGCACTACTGATCAACTCGCTCAAGCTGTGTGCACTTCGTCTGGCATTTGTTTGACTCTATCTCAATCCGTTTGTGACGATTGCCTCGGTTCTCTTGGGTTTTTGTGCGTACAGTCTCAGATTCTAGATTGCTCATGTTGGTTCTTAGTTTTGGCACCCCAGCTCCTCTTTTGGCTTTATTATTATTATTTTGTCGGTCTATTCTCATGGCTACTCAATCGGATTTGTCAAAAGATGCGTCTATGCTTACTTTTTAGTCTACTCCCACCATATGCACGAGGAAATTAATTGGGTCAGGCAATTATATAACTTGGTCTTGGACTGTTGAACTATGGTTTATTGGTCAAGGAGGTGATGATCACTTAGTAAGGCAGCTTAAGGATATTGCTACTAAGGATCAAGCAAAGTGGAAGCAGGTTGATGCTTTCCTTTGTAATCTTTTGCGGCAGTCTATTGATCGTACCTTGTTGGCAAATATCGGGTGTATCGTTCTTGTTATGATTTGTGGCAGAAGGCTAAGAAACTCTATTCTAACAATATCAACTGTCTCTATACTGCAGTTTTGAATATGAAGACAGTTATGCAATAGGATCAGGATATGCAGACCTATTTAAGGAAAATTGAGACTCTTCGACAAGAATTTAATAAGATGATGCCCATTTCTTAGGATGTTGCTAAGCAAGAAGAGTAATGCAGGACTTACTTCATGGTACTTGCACTAGCCAGTCTCCGTCCTGAATTAGAATATGTTCATAATCAAATTCTTGCCAGCGCTGGTATTCCAACTATGGATATAGTGTCTGAACAGTTACTCCGTATCTCTATAGCAGCTAACATCTCTAGTAACTCCACTGCTGCCCCTATTGATTCTACCATCTTAACCTCTCAATTCCCCAGTCGAAATAAAACGAAGGGGTCGTGGAAGTCGCAATCGTCCTCGATGCTCGCATTGTAAACTTGGCCATACAGTCGATTGGTGCTACAAGCTTCTTGGTCGTCCTCTTAAAGTTACCATTGCCATGTAGTTATATGACAGTGTATCCATATCTGCCGTTGAATATGCTAAGCATTTGAAACTCTAAGAGTAAGCAATAATCCTCTGTCACATCCGGCAATCCCATCGAGAATTCTATTGCTTGCATCTCAAGTCACCGCTTTTTGGCCCTTGGGTAATTGATTCTGGTGCTTCATATCACATGTCTCATAGCAAAAATTTGTTTTCCATTATCACTTATTCCAGTATGTTGTCCCCTGTTACCTTAGCCAATGGTTCCCAAACTAATGTTAAAGGCATTGGTCGAGTCAAAGTCTCTGAGTCTTTATTTTTAGATTCTGTTCTCTTTGTACCTAACTGTCCCTTTAATCTTATCTCTATTAGCAAGTTCTTCTAGAATCTACCTTATTTTATTACTTTCACGGCTAATTCGATTCTTGTGCAGGATTGGAACACTGAAAAGATGATTGGAGGAGGGCGTGAACATCACGGGCTATACTACCTCCACCTACCATCACCTATTTCCTATGCTGCTATCGATCCGTGCACCATTCTTCATCATCACTGTTTAAGACATCCTAGCCTATCAAAACTACAAAAGATGGTGCCCAATCTTCCACGTCTGTCTACTTTGGAGTGTGAGTCTTGTCAGTTAGGCAAACATGTTTGTAGTTCTTTTCCAAGTCATGTCAATAAACAAGTAGAATCACCTTTTACTTTCGTTCATTCGGATGTTTGGGCTCCTAGTTGCGTTCAGTCCACTTTGGGTTTTAGTTATTTTGTTACGTTTGTTGTTGATTTCATTCAATGTGCTCGGCTTTTTGAAAGAAAAATCATTCTTAGTTGTTCTCCACCTTACAGAAATTTTGTTTCTAAATTAAAACTCAATTTGGCACTACTATTCGTATTCTACGAAGTGATAATGCACGTGAGTACTTTTCTACATAGCTTCAATCGTTTCTGGCTTCCTACTGTATACCCCATCAATCATCTTGCGCCCACACTCCAAAGAAAAATGGAGTGGCTGAGTGGAAAAATAGACACTTGATCGAGACTATTTGCACCCTTCTTATAGACTCTCAAGTTCCACTTCCTTTTTGGGGGATGCTTTTCTTACCGCGTGCTATCTCATTAATTGTATGCCCTCTTCTGTCTTGCAGAGTCATGTTCCTCATTCTCCATTGTTTCGAAATTAGGCACTATATTATGTCCTTCCTTGCATCTTTGGGGAACATGTTTTGTCTATAACCTTAACCCTAGGAAAGATAAGTTATATGCTAAAGCACTTAAGTGTATCTTTTTAGGTTACTCTTGCTTGCAGAAGGGTTACCGATGTTTTTCTCCTGATCTTCGGTGATATCTTGTTTCGACAGATGTCACCTTCTTCAATACAATGCCCTACTTTCCTTCTGTCACAGATACCTCCCGTTTGTCAGATGTTTTACCTAACCATAGTCCTCCTATCCCAGATACACCTCTCCCATATATCTCCTCACCCACTCTCCCAGATATCTCTTCCCTTGACCGTATGGCACCTACTCCAACTTATTGCTTCCCTGTAATCACTTATTTTCACCGACCACAACCTACTAACCATCCTCCCGTTGAGCCTCCATAGGACTCACTCAGTGTGTCCACATTTGCTCAGACACCTCAGCCTGCTCCATCTCCATCACTAGAGCCTGTTGCTTCCTCTAGCTCGGTGGATTCCCATCTATTCCGGTTGCACTTCCAGATCCCAATCTTGACTTGGATCGTCCCATTGCTAAGCGTAAAGGTAATCGTTCTACGAGTAACCCTTATCCTATATATAATTTTATCAGTTACCAATGTTTATCTCCATCATATACTGCTTTTGTATCATCCTTGTCTTCTGTATCCATTCCTAAATCTATTGCAGAGGCTGTCTAGCACCAGGGTGGCATTAGGCTATGTTGATGAGATGTCTATGTTACATGGTATAGACACTTGGGATCTAGTGCCTCTTTCTCCCAGTAAATCTATGGTGGGTTCTCGTTGGTTTACACTGTGAAAATTGGTCCTAATGACAGTATCGATAGCTTGAAAGCCCATCTTCTTGCAAATGGATGCACCTAAATTTATGGGCCTCATTATAGTGATACATTCTCCCAGGTTGCTAAGGTATCCTCAGTTCGTTTGCTCCTATCTATCGTTGCCATGTGTCATTGCCTTCTCTATCAGTTGGATGTTAAGAACGCCTTTCTTCATGGTGATCTACATGAAGAGGTTTATATGGAGAAACCACCTAAATTTGTTGCTCAGGGGGAGTCTAGATTGGTATGTCGCCTTCGTCCCTCCCTCTATGGATTGAAACAATTGCAGTGGGCTTGGTTTGGGCATTTTAACTCAGTCATTTAGTAGTTTGGCATGGTTCGTAGTGAAGTTGACCATTAGGTATTTTTTTTATCACTGGTTTTTGACTGTTGCATCTACTTGGTGGTTTATGTGGATCATATATTTATTACTGGGAATGACCAAGAAGGTATACAAAGGCTAAAGCAGCATCTGGTTCATCACTTTCAGACCAAAGACATGGGAAACTTAAATACGTCTTGCGAATAGAAGTTGCTCTATCCCAATAGGGCGTTCTTAATTCTCAAAGGAAGTATGCCCTCGATATTTTGGAAGAGAGGTATGTTACCCTGATGGATCCGAAATATAACCTTATTCCTTGTTAGGGGGGACCTTATCAGACCCTATTAGATACTGGAGGCTTATTGGGAAACTCAATTGCCTCACTGTGATGCGTCCAAACATTTTATTTTCCATGAGTGGTTTGAGTCAGTTGCTAAGTGCTCCGTGTGATTTTTATTGGAATGTTGCCATTCGTGTTCTATGCTACATTAAGAAAGTGCCAGGTAAAGGTTTTCTTTATAAAGATAGAGGACACACCGAGGTGGTTGGATATTCAGATGCTGATTGGGCAGCCAGGCCACACGATAGACACTCGTCCATTGGGCATTGCGTCTTTGTTGGAGAAAATTTAGTGTCGTGGAGGAGCAAGAAGCAGTCAGTGTTTGCTTTGTCCATAGCTGAGGCAGAATACAGAGCTATGGCTAAAGCTACTTGTGAGCTAGTATGGTTGAAACAGTTGCTTTAGGAGTTGAGGTTTATGAAGTGCCAGCAAATGAAGTTGATATGTGATAACTAAGCAGCCCCTCACATCACTTCCAATCATGTGCCTCATGAGAGGACCAAATACATCGACATGGATTGTCATTTTATTCGGGAGAAGATTATTTCAGGGGATATTATTTCAGGGGATATTGTCACTAGTCATGTCAGATCAAATGATCAACTAGCCGATATATTTACCAAGTCACTTGGGGGTCCTCGGGTCAATTCCATTTGTAACGAGCTTGAACCTACAGGTTTCTACGCTCTAGCTTGAAGGGGAGTGTTAGATTGTACCGTGATATAGTTAGGGTTTAGTACCGGCCTAGCCCAATATATCAATTGTAAATATTATATATATGTCTCTATATAATGAATCGAACACAAAAAACTCTTTATTCTCACAAAATGAAAATTGTATCCTGTCTAAATTCTATATAAAACATTCAAATGGATCTGAACAGTGTTCAGTTAGTCAGATTAATCCAATGATAGTTTACTATTTTACAGTGAGATGCGTCTGCTGCCAAACTAAAACTTGACAGACATGTCTGATCGTGATTCAGAAATTAAAAATAGTAAAATAAACAAGAACATACAATTTAACGTGCAGGGTGAAAAGCCACATGCTTGTTGCCTACGAGCAAAACCAGTCCACTAGATTCTAAGGAGTTTAAATCTTTACGATAAAGCCAAAGGCAACTTTACGTATAAACTAAGAAACACCTAAGAAATTAACAAAAAAAATCATGGTTTTTGTTCCTTAGCGTGTAGTGCTAGCGAACGTCCCATTGCTCATCAATCTCTCCTTGTAACCACGATTCTACAATAGATTTGCACTCTCGTGACACTCTCTCAACACTGTGGCTCCTCTACAGTGGTTGTACTCCTCTCGAAGATTCAAAACCCTATCTTCGATGATCAAAGATGGTGTACATGAATTGAATCAAGAAAATCTTGAAGAATTCATGCACGGGGAGAAGCCTACAACACGTTATGTGAAGCAATGGGGATGCTGAAATCTTCCTCTATAAACGTGCCCGATAACGGTCACGCGAATAGGGCTTGTTCGAATTTTTTCTTTTGGTCTCATATGTACAAGATGGCACCTCTCATGTTGTGATTTTATACAACTTATTCTTGTTACACAAGGTATTGTAGTTGTAATGAATTGGTTGATTTTCCTACAATAAAAAGTAGCTTAATTAGATGTAGGAAAATAAAAAATAACATGGTAAGCAATTATGGAACTATAGTATAAGCTAACCAAAATAAATAAGCAACTTACCAATTATTATAGTGAACAAACACTTACCAAATTGATAAGGTTGGAAAAGTCTTGGAGTCCAAGATTCGCTTCTCGACATGTTCTTAAAAAAGAGTCCAATTGGACTTCCAATTCCAAGGTTAAGTAATTAACAATTGCATAATGAATGAATTAAATCTTCCATTCGATGATAAGGTTGGAAAAGTCTTGGAGTCCAAGATTCGCTTCTGGACATGTTCTTAAAAAAGAGTCCAATTGGACTTCCAATTCCAAAAGGTTAAGTAATTAACAATTGCATAATGAATTAATTAAATCTTCCATTCGATTAATTAATTTTATCTGCTGCAATATGAAAAATAAGGTAAGAAGATAATAGGAAATAAAAACTGGCCTTATCTCTCGCCAAGTTAATATGGAATGGACTCTTGCCATAATACAAGGTGCAATGAATGTGAACACCCTTCTTAGTAATACATGCCTACTCTGATTTTATGCCCAATTGGACTCTCATTATCTTATCAACACAAGGAATGATTATCACAATAAATCTAAGAATTAAAATAAGGATGCATGTAATAATTAAGTCCAACAACAAGATAAATCCATAATTAAATTAACTTAATATAAAATTCAATTAATTTAATTATAAATACGGAAAAATAGAAATGCCAATATAATTAATTTTAAAATTAGAGTTAACACTTTCTTAGAGATATCCTCTCCTAATTAGCAAGGTAGTTGGAACTGCATTTGGCCACTTCAAGTACCACCAAATATTAAAGTTTTTCTGCCCCCACGGGCATGGTGCAGCGGTAAAGCATGAGGGGTAACATACGGAGCATCAGGGGTTCGAATCCCAGCGGAGGCAAATGGACTGGTGGCCTTTGCCGCCTCTTCGGCGGTCTTGAGAGCCCATCACCTCGGTGAAAAGTAAGGTCGAAAAGGACTCGGCCCACATTTCGAAAGTCCGGCCCAAGTGTGTATAGGCTGTATCTGCATCCGGATTTACCCAGAGAGCGAACCAGGGGGGAAGGCCACTCTCCCCAGGATTTAGTCGAACGCAAGTCCGGATACCTGGGTCATAAAAAAAAAAGTTAAAGTTTTTCTTTGGTGGGCTATTGTGATTGCCTTCCCAGTAGAAGTAATCTTCAAATTCAAGGTGTTTCGGTCCCTCTCTTGTGTGTTCTGTGTTTTCATCAGGTGAACAACAATTGGCACATCTTCTGCTTGTGTGAATTTTCCCAAAACTCTTGGTTAGATGCTAGCTTTGTTCCCATGGTTGATAATGCTGCTAATGGATTAGAATCATGTCCGGAATGGTTCTTTAAGGTGCTTGAGGGACTAACTTTGGAAAGGCATTGTAAGTTTGTCTTGATCTTGTGGAGTATTTGGAGGTCATGAAATGATAAACGTTGGAAGCATGTATCTCATTCTACTTCTCTGACCCGTTTTTCAGCTCTCAAGGTGTGGTTTGAATGGCCTCAAGCGAGAGGTCCTACATCTGATGTTAACATTCAACCTGCTGAATTTCTTGCTATTGGTGTTACTTCTTCTAGTCTTCATGCAATAGCATTAAGTTGTTTGCTTTGGCATAAGCTGAAATCGGGATTCATTAAATGCAATGTCGATGCATGTGTACTTCATTATCGAATACAGTGGGGGCTAGGCATTGTGGTTAGAGATGAATTCGGTTTGGTTATGGTTTGTACAATAGAAGTGAAGAAAGGGCAGTTTATCGTCAAAGAAGCGGAGCTGTTAGAACTCCTTATTGCCATGTTATGGTTATGAAACTAAAGCTTCAAATCTGTCATTTTTTAACTAGACCCAAAGGCAATGGCATAATTCCCATTCCGCAGATGTCATAGAATTTGAACTCTTGTCGATAGCTACAATAATCTATCTAGTTTGCAAGAGTTAATCGGTTTGTTTTATCAAACGACAAGGAAACAGTGTTGTTTATGTGGTCGCACGAGAGGAGTGTTTTCATGCTTGTTCTTTTATTTTCACTAACATTCTAAATTTTATTGCTCATGCTTTGGACTTGTCTTGTTCGAATTTGAATCAGTAATGAAGTTTATATTCAACAATAAATAAATAAATAAATAAAATTTTCAATATAGTGTCCTTATCAATGTACATAATTTAAAATCTCTATTTATGGTATTTAAAATCTTTTGTGACTTTAAAATTCAATATATTATTGTAGTATTTATAAAATTTTCAAATTTTCATTAACACTTTATTTACTTATTTTATTTTTCATTGTCTCAATAATCAACTTATAGATTTTTTAATCAATATAAAAATCTATATTTATAGATATAAATATATATATGTGTGTGTGTGTGCGCGCGCGCTCTAATTCCTTATCTACACTTCATTCATTGATTTTTTCTAGATCTCTAATAAAAGAAAACTTTTCATTTCCAAGAGTTACTTTTCAAAACTATATTCAATCTTTATATTATAAAAACTGGAGTGCCACGTTGGCAAAAGTGCCAACGTGGCACTCATTAATATTAAAAAAAATATAAAAATCAATTTTGTAGTTAAAAAAAAAAAAGAAAATTCTATTTTGGAAATAAACCAATATTAATTGGTAGATATAAATAGGGAAAATTCTTTAAATATAATTATTTTTTAATGAAACATAAATTTATCATTAAATGTGATAAATAAAATTTAATAAGAAAAAAATAGTTTTCGAAAAACTTTAAATGTAATTTCATTTTCAAATTTTTAATTAAAAACATTAAATAATAAGTATTTTATTTTCACCGCATTAAAAATGTTATAGTTTTAGATAGTTTTGATTGTAATGTGCAATGGATTATTCAAATAGTGGATTATTCTTAAATAAAATAGGGCGTGCTAAAATTATAATTGAATTTGCATTGAATAATTTATTATTTTTAAATAAAGAGTAATTTATTAATCTTTATCTTTATATTTTGAATTGCTATATTATCATACCATTAATCTTTATATTATAATTTGTGAAGTGCCACGTAGGCAAAGATGCAAATGTGGCATATATTAAATATTTTAAGAAAATTATAAAATTAGTTTTGGAAATAAACCAACATTAATTAGTAGTAATTAAAAATATGACTAAAAATAACCAATATCTAAAAAAAACATCTAATGAAAAAAAAAATTATGTTGGAAAGACTTTATATATAATTTCATTTTTTTAAAGTTATAATTCAAAATATTAAATAATAATTTTTTTATATTTTATTTAATTTTATCGTGATAAAATTGTAGGTTTTGATATTTTTGCTTGGTTACGTGAATTGGTCTATTAAAAAATAGTGAGAATTTTTTACTTTTTTCATTTTGAAAATGAAATAGTGAGTGGTTAAAATTATAACTAGATTTATGTAGAATAATTTATTTATTTTTAAATAAAATAGTAATTTATTAATCCTTATATTATTATAATTGAAGTGTCACGTTTGGTGAACATCCTATTGGCAGTGCCAATTTGACATACTATTTCTAATTTAAAAAATTAAATAATATTTTTTGTTTTTAATGCTTCTGATGTGATATGCTCACTAACTGAATTTTACATTGCATATTTTTTTACCTTTTCTAAGTATATAAAATTACAAATAAAAGGTTTGTTATTCTACAATTAACATACAGTTTATGTAATTGAAAAGAAATCAAATGAATTATATAGATGAGGAAAATTGTCAGTGTTACTACAAATTTAAGTTACATAAAATTAAGTATAATACTTCTTATACAATAAAGCTAAAATTAAGCGAATTACATGACTAATCACTAAAAAGAATTTATAAAATCATAAAATTTAGAGTGTGTGATGTTCATTTCAGAAGGAAAAAAGGTGTTCAATATAAATTTGATATGTACCAACGAAAAAGATACGTTTTGATAATCAAAGAATTTTTATATAGTCATTCCTAATGGTTCATTTACAATTAATTAATCTTCACGAGCATTGTTGTGCAATGTTAGGCACGGTAATTAGAATTAAAGTTACACGTTTTGATAAATTTCTTAATTATGCGATGCACGTGAATTTTTATAATTTACAATTGTGAATTTACTCCGCAATTTTTGCATTGACTATAATATACAATATTATAGATTTTAATAATTTTTTACAATTATGCAATCTCTTATGCACAAATTACATAAATTATGTAATTCAACATTCATATTTATAATTTTATATTAATTATTTATCGTGCATAAATTTAATTATTCCCGTGCATCGCACGGGCGTGATACTAGTACTCCTTTTATCCTAATACGACAGATGCTCACTACTTTCACACCTCTATATATAAATAAAATGAGGTCACTTTCTAGCTCAAAGTTTCACTTTTCAGAATCAAATAAATATTATTTTATTAATTAAGCATTCACGAGTTTGATTGGCTCCATAATTTACACTCCACGTGCTCTAAAGTCCAACTCGCAGCATGACATTCCCATTTTCCTTACCAGACTAATCCCAAATCCGTAATCCATTTATGTGTAATTCGTATCTTCAAAATCCTTGATATATACTACTATCCCAAATCAAACAAATCTCCACATAATTCGTATCTTTTGATATATATCTTCTACTCTATAGATGGCAAGGAGTCTGAAATCGGCGTTAATCAAAGAAATCAATGTTCTAATTGATACACAAGGATCTCTCGCTTATATCTTTGACTATATACATGGCAACGAGTCATTGCCCTTCTAGAATTCTTCTACAATTAGGCTCTCTGGACATACTTGCATATATACATATATCCGCTTTGCACAATTTCAGCCAAAAATTGTCACGGTAGGGCAGGTACTAATTCGCCCCTATTTCTAAGTTTTTTCCTTAATTTTTTGATTGTTTGATTCTTCCACTTCCACTTGTGTAATTCGTTTCACTTATGTATCTTTAATTTGTGCCTTTTTTTTGTTTGGTTTGTTTTAGTCGTCGGTGCACTTATTTCCATTTGCTTGGGTAATTTTGTTCAATTATTATGAATTATAGTAGAATACATTGTTGTTTATCCCCTTTAAACCAGTAATTATCCTTTGTTGTTAATCTTCACAGCTATTTGTATATTTGATATATGTAAGAATGTAAGTCAGTAACTAAAATTAAAGGCGCAAACTAATAATATTTTGCTCATATCAAATTTGTCACTTTTTTTGCTCATAAGTTAGTAGCTGTTTATCAATCCATTGTTTCTCTAGTACATTTTGTTCAATTATTATGAATTATATATGCACCAAATAGTAGTAACTAGGATGTTCAATGAGTTGTCGAAGGGAATTTCTATGAAGTAGAGTAATTGATGCTGTTAACTTTATTTTCTAGTAAAGTTATTTGACTGGCATTTTTATTTTCCCACGTTTGTAATTAAATTAATTGAATATCTTTTTTGGTGGATTTAATTATAATTTTAATTTTACTGGACTTATTATCACATGATTTTAATCAATTATTGATTTTCTTGTGATAATCATTCTTTGTATTGATAATTACAAAAGAGTCTAACTTGGGTATTATAATCTTTCTTTATTATTAAGCGTATGTTCGTTTCCACTTATTTTCACCTAAAAATTATCTATTACTAAAAGTCAAAGTCAAACATCAATATCAACCACACATTTCACATCATCACTCATTATTATCCACACATCTCGTGGTCCCCGCCACTACACTCCACTTTTAGGAAAATTTTAGACAAAAATAAGTATACACGAACACACGCTTAAGCGTTTGTAGATCATATAGAAGTTTATAGACCAAAATAGAAAGAATATAAAACTTCGGGGGTCAATTTGAAAGAATCGAATAGTTTGAGGGTCTATTATGCAATAAAAGTGGACTAAAAATATTTTGGACTCAATTATAAGACTTTTAAAACAGGAGGGACTAATATGAAATTAAAGTTTAAGGGCCAACTTAAATAGGAATAAGAAATTAAAGGGTTAAAAGTGAAATAAAAGTTTAGGGGTTAAATTGCAACAATTAGAAGTTAAGGACTTGGTATTTAAATAAAATTTGAGGACTAACTTAAATAATATAATTAAAGTGGGGGACTAGACCAGCAAATAACATTCATGGTTAAATTATACGAATTAAAAGCTTGGGATTTGAAATTAAATAAAACTTGGGGACCAACTTAAATTAAATAACAAAGTAGAGGCACATGACTTGCAATTAATTAAATAAATTTTTTAAAATGGCAAAAAGGATCCGGGTCTTCTCCCTCACCCGACTTCCTCTCGGCTCTCTCTCTCATTCTCGGCTAAACCGGCAACTCTCGAAGGAAAACACTGGTTTGGCGGCGGTTTTTTGGCGGCGAAGGTGGAGGGGAGTGTGGCGAAGCTAGTGGCGGAGGTAATTGAAGAAAAGGATGAGCATTGGGTTCAAATTCAAAGGTTGTATTTCAAGAGAAAAAAATTCGATCTGTTATCCAACCAATTTCCAAATTAGCCGGTTATACGATGTTCTATAGAGGTAGAGGAAGGTGTAGGTATGATTTTTGTGTTTTGAAGTTGAGTTTTGGGCGTGGTTGATGTTCTTGGCCGAGGTGTATGTGTGCGTGAGTTCTTGGCTGTGATTATGGAGTGAATGTATATATGTACGAATATGCGTGTGCGTGCGTGTATGTTGCTGAGATGATGGTGGTGGTGGAGTTGGTGGCAATGAAGGCCGTGGTTGGTGGTGTATTGGCCGGATTTTGTGCGGGTGTGGTAGTGGTGGCCATATTTTGTGAGGGTGTGTGATAATCTTGGGATAATAGACTACCAACTAGTCAATAGAGTATAATACTAAATAAAAGGAAAAATGAAATAGAGATATAAATGAAAATATTAAGAAATCTTACCACTTGAAGCTAGGTTGATTTGTTGAATGAGAATGGAGATGAACTCTTAGTTGCTCTTACAAGGTGTAAATCGAGGAATAATGAGGATGTAATGGAGCTAGGGTTTGAGAGGACCTTAGAAATGAGTATTTAAAGGTGGGAATTAGGGTAATAATTGCAAATGGGCTTTCTTGTTGGGCAAGCATTAAAGTTGGACCTTGGATGGGCCTATAACTGGGTTTAAGGTAAGTATTGGATGATTATAAAATAAAAACTAAACTTTAGGGACTAAGACGAATAATTTCTAAAGTTTGGTCCTCAATTGTAAATTTTGAAAATAAATGAATTTTTATAATTAATTAAACATAACAATAAATAATATGAATTTCGACTAGACGAGCGTACGCTATTTAAATTTTTATAAGTAAGGTCGTAGCGACACGTTCGAAATTTTATTTAATTAAATATATTTTATTTAAGAAGAATTTTGCGGTCACTACAGGTATGGAAACCCTAGTCGTATACACCCATTACTTCTAAAAGTGTCCCCATTTGTTGGGCCTATTTTATGGTAAGAATCCTCTTCCATATTAACTTGGTGTAGATAAGGTAATAGATTATTTTCTATATTATTTTTTTCCTTATCTTGGTTCTTCCTACAATTAATAATATTATTTATTTCCTTGTAGGAGTTGGTTTTTTAAGACTATTAGGTTTTCTTGTATCATCAGACACTTAATAACTTTAAATACACCAAGACAAGTAAAGCAAGGTGCCGTTTTGGAGCTTAGAAAAATCATCCCGATACATTCTCAAGAAACGTGCCACCATTGCTTGTCCCCGTACACGATTTGTTTAAATTATTTCTTGATCTAATTCTTGTATAAACCCTTTAAGTGCTTTGCATTGGGCCTCAAATCTCCGGGAAGAGTCCAAACACTAATAGAAGAGCCCACATTGCATAGAGATCAACATTAAAGGTGGAAATCTGTTGCAAGATCGTGGTTAAGAGAAGCCAATGATGAGTGATGGGATGTCAGCTCCAATTACACGCTAAGGAAAAAAGAACGGGGAATTTTTTCATTTAATTTCTTAGATGTTCCTTGATATATGCGTATATTAGCCTTTGGATTTGTTCTAAAGATTTGAACTTTTGGATTTTAGTCGATGGGTTTTTCTCCTAGCCTCCGAGCACGTGGTTTTTTACCCTGCGGGGTTTTCCATGTTAAATCTGGTGTTTTGTTACTTATTTACTATTTTACAGTTTCTATCATTTGTGTAGACGCATCTGTCATAAATTGAGGTTCACAAATTAATCTAGCTCTCACTAACTTACAAATCTATTTGAGCATGAAACAATAACTATCTGCTCGATGCATCTAGGTCACAGAAGAAAGTTTTAGTTGTATCTGAATCATTTTATTCAGATTAATTAGACAACTTGGAATTTTAAATTGGCATAAGAGCTAGGTTCACTTCTAGAATTGATCCGGTTGTCTAAAAATGGACATCCTCTACCTCTTGAACCACCTTTGCTGAATGGATCTAACTGTGCATGTTGGAAAATTAGGATGGCAATTTATATTTAATCCATTGATGAACGGTGTTGGACCACTACTCTTGGGGGTTACACTGCACCCACTATCACCACTGATGGTGTTACTACTACTAAACCTAGAAGTACTTATACTGATACAAAATGCACTGTAGCTTTTTTAATTCTAAAGTTCTCAATGCTATTATTTCGCAGGTGGATGCAAGTCAATTCAAGCTAATATCCTCGTTGAGGAATGCTAAGGAAGCTTGGGATATGCCCTAAAGGTTGCAAATGAAGGCACCGGTGCGGTTAAGACCTCAAAATTGCAAATGATCACGCAAGAATTTGACCATCTCATCATGGAAGAGAAAGAAGACTTCAAAGAATTCTATGCCAGACTGAGTGACTTAATGAACTCAGCTAATGCTCTTGGCAAAACCTACATCGATGAGGAAATTGTGAAGAAGATCCTCAGATTTTTACTTGATAGATTTGTTGCAAAGGTAATGGCAATTGAGGAAAGCAAAGATCTTACATCAATACGAGTTTATGAACTTGTAGGCTCACTTATGACCTTTTAGTTGTTGCATCTGCCCGACGAGAAGAACAAAACACTTCCTATTGCATTCAAGGCAAATACCGATGAGCATATGAATCTGGAGTTTCTAATGAGGGTGAAAACATCGATCTCCTCACAAAAAAATTCAAGGAGTTCCTCAAAGCAAAGATACAGGGTAATTATCCTTAACGACAAGAGCAATGTCAAAGTCAACTACATTCTAAGAGGAAAAGCAGCTTCAATTCAAAGAAGAATTTTAATTCTTTCGAAGGAAAATGTGAAACCGCATTCAATATAGAGAATGTGAAGGTATGCGCACACCACCTTTGAATATGCTAACACGCTGAAAAAGAAAAGCAAGAAGGCCATTAACATCCCATGGAGCGATGTTGAGTTAGATGCATCTAGCTCGGATTCAAATGAAATCACGTTTGATAATCATGTAACGAACCTTACTGCTTTACATTCATCTGGTACTGAATCTGTGAATTTGAATTCTGTCATTACCAATGGAGACGCATCTACATTAAGTGCTGATGATTTGAAAAGAGAGCTCTAGAAAGTAGAAGAGAAGATCCACATGTTACAGACAGCGATAGACTCCAACAGAAAGGGTGAGCCAGATGCATCTGTATCCAAAAATTCTGAAAAAGTAAAAACAAGCATATTGAGTGACAAACTTGCAAAAGAACATGAAAAAATCAAGAACTTAGTACTCGGAACGGCTCGGGTTGATGAGATTTTCAGCTGTGGAAGGCCCGCCGATGTAAAAAGCGGCCCTGGGTACGAGCTACTTATCAAGTGTTTGTGAAGTAATCAAGATCCAAGCTCGAAATACAAAGCGAGTCTCATCTAGACACATCTCATACGCCTAGTCATCAATAAGATGCATCTGGTGCGTGTACTGCACATTTTGTAGAAACTGGTCCAATCCAGAATACAGGGCTCAAGGTCAGAACCAAGTGAACAGAAGACCCCACACTCTTTCTAACAGGTAGGACGCATCTGCCTCTCAGGTATCTTGTAATTCCTGTCCCAAATTTACACATGACATGTTCAGTTGTCATGAGTATTTGAATTTTGTTAATACTCATAAGAAAAGACTAGTAGCCAACCAAGGACATCCAAGATTCCATCGTACAAGAAATACTAATTTAAATGCTTATGTGGTTCAAGTATCTTTTAGTGCTTTGGTCCCTAACACCTTGTACTTTGATCGTAGTTGCTCTAAACACATGATAGGTGATCTTTCATTACTATCAAACTTTGAGCAAGGCGAGACAGTTGTTGTTACTTTTGGTGATGGCCAAAAGGGTAAGATTGTTGGATCAGGTATTATCAATATGGAAGGTTTACCTACGTTAACTAATGTGCTTTATGTGACTGGTCTAAAAGCCAATTTGATTAGTGTGGGTCATTTAGGTGATCAAAACCTTTTTGTTATGTTTTCTAAAAGCTACTGCAAGGCATTGAGTTATGACAGGAATTCAAATCCAATGGAAACCGTACTTTTCAAAGGAATTCGATAAAAGAACAAATGTTATACACTTGACAATCTTGTCATGTGTAATTCGGTCTGAGCCAAGACCAAAGAGCTATTGCATCATCATTTGGGCCACCTAAACTACCATGATCCCGTAAAGTTCATTAAGACACAAGCTGTGAATGGATTGCATAATATCAAGAACATTCCAGATGGAATATGTGGGAAAGCAAATCTGATTCCAACACAAACCAGGTAAACCTCTTGCTACCTCTCATTTACTTGAGTTAATTCACATGAATTTGATGGGTCCTATTGTAAAGGAGAGTATCGGAGGTAAGCGATGCATCTACATATGCGTTGATGACTTCTCTAGATACACATGAGTTATGTTTATTCATGAAAACTCTGATGCCTTTGACAGTTTCTCTATTCTGCTTCAGAAATTGAGGAATGAAAACTATGATGAACAGGTAAGGATCAAGAGGATCAGAAGCAGTCATGGAAGGGAATTTGAAAACTCAGACTTTGCTGACCTTTATGCCCAATATTTGATAAGTTAGGAGTTTTCCGCTCTAAAGACTCCAAAACAAAATAGAGTTGTTGAAAGGAAGAACAGAACCTTGCAGGAAATGGCCCGTGTCATACTAAATAGCAAACAATTGCCCATGAGATTTTAGGACGAAGCTATAAACACTGCATGTTACATAATAAATCGAGTTGTCCTTAGAACTGGTACCAAACAAACTCCCTATGAAATTTGTAAGGGCAGAAAGCCTAAGGTTGATTACTTTCACGTGTTTGGAAGTAAATGTCACATTTTGAAAGATAGGAAGCATCTAGGGAAATTTAATTCAAAATCAGATGAAGAGCTGTTTTTGGGATATTCTGAGAATAGTAGGGCGTATAGAGTTTTCAATCTTAGGACTCAAACTGTCATTGAGCCTGTTACTGTGAAAGTCGATGATACTAATGACCAAAATTTTGATTTGCTGGAAGATAAGTCTGGCCCGTGAGAGATCCCACCAAAATAGACACAACAGTAGATGAATCTGGCAAACTAGCAGAAAATCAGTGTACAGCAGAAACCCATATCAATACTTAAGGACCACAAGTAGATGAATCCTAAACTGGACATTTAAAACCAGACGCATCTCAATCTGCTAAACTAGAATAGTAGCAAAAAGTCAAGAAGAAGCCATCTTCCAGAGTCCAAAAGGCACATCCTTTCGACAATATCCTTACAGATCCATCTGAAAGGATGGTAACTCGAATGAAATTCGCTGTTGAATTGGGAAACATGTGCTACATGTCCCGAATCGAGCGAACGAATGTCAAAGAAGCCTTGGAAGATGAGAATTGGATTCAAGAAATGCAAGAAGAGTTTAACCAATTCAAAAGAAATGATATGTGGGAATTGGTCCCTCATCCAAAAGAGGAAAATCTTGTTGGTACAAAATGGATGTTCAGAAACAAGTCAGATGACCAAGGAAATATAATGAAAAGCAAGCAAAACTTGTTGCCCAAGGACACACATAGATTGGAGGCATTGACTTTGAGGAGGCATTTGATGCTGTAGCGAAATTGGAATCCATTAGGTTGTTACTCGCCGTGGCATGGTAGATTAACTTCAGATTATACTAGATGGATGTGAAGCGTGCCTTCTTGAATAGTGTATTGAATGAAAAAGCCTATGTGGAGCAACCGCAAGGGTTCAAATATCCATTCCATCAAGATCATGTCCATAGGCTCAAGAAAGCTCTATATGGTTTGAAGCAAGCTCCAAGAGCTTGGTACGAAAGGCTCACATCATTTTAGTTAGCCAAGGATATAAAATGGGAGGAACTGATAAGACTATTTTTACTAAGCATTTGAAATCTGGACTAACAGTAGCCCAAATATATGTGGATGATATTGTATTTAGCTCTACTTCAAAGTCCAAAATTGATGAATTTGTGAATTCTATGAGAAGAGAATTTGAAATGAGTGCGGTCAGTGAACTGACTTTCTGTCTTGGCTTACAGGTGAAGAAGGATGTATCTGACATCTTCATTTCCCAAGAAAAGTATGCAAAGAACCTGGTGAAGAACATTGGACTTCACGATGCAAAAGCCCGTAAACCGCTAAAACTTTCAAAGGATGACACTGGCAAGGACGTAGATGCGTCGCTCTATAGAAGTATCATTGGCAGTCTTCTGTATCTTACTGCCAGTAGCCCAGACATATCCTTCAGTGTAGGAGTTTGTGCTCGGTATCGGGTAAGCCAAAAGAGTCACATCTAGCTACAGTCAAAAGAATCATTAGGTATGTGAGTGGTACATCTAGTTATGGCATATGGTTTGTACAAGATACCACTGTCCATCTTGCCGGTTACTCAGATGCAGATTGGGCTGGAAATGTCGATGATCAGACGAGTACATCCAGTGCCTGTTTCTATATTGGAAACAATCTAGTGGTGGGGCTCAGTAGGAAGCAAAACTTAGTGTCCTTCTCCACAATTGAAGCAGAGTACATAGGAACTGGAAGTTGCTGTACACAACTCCTTTGGTTGAAGAAAATGTTAGAAGACAATGGGATCACAACTGACCAAGCCACAATGTTTTGTGACAACACCGATGCCATCAACATCTTAAAAATCAGTCCAATATTCTAGAACAAAGCACATCGATATCAGATACCATTTAATCAG
The DNA here is from genome assembly GCA_018223645.1 of Jasminum sambac. NCBI lineage: Eukaryota > Viridiplantae > Streptophyta > Magnoliopsida > Lamiales > Oleaceae > Jasminum > Jasminum sambac. The sequence continues at coordinate 7,954,951 of CP073644.1, read as the reverse complement.
AGAATTGAAAGAGCAAAATATTATAAATCTGGAGTGCATACAGACCAATCTAAAACTTGTAGATTTGTTCACTAAAACCCTCAATACAGCCAAATTTGAAAATCTTAGGAAACAAGTCGGGGTGTCCATACCACAAGAATAGGCCATGCATTTTGTTAAAAAAAATTGCATCTGGTTTGCATTTTCTCTTTTCTTTTCTTCATTTTTTTAGTTATGCATGCATGTAGGTATATCTTTCCTATTTTGTGTGGTTGATACTAAGTGTAAATCATTTAATGGCTGCAGGATGTATTTAAGTGCTGGGAGCTGACAAAGATGCAGACACATCTGGAAGATGTCAGTGAACATGCCTCCAAACTAATCTAACAATACGTCAGTCGAACAATCCAATGGAATAAGTCACTACCGTCAATGCTATAATGTTTTATTTTTGATTGAGGCTCTGTGTCTGAGTGTAGACCTACATTCAAAATCTTGCTCTTAGCATTGCACGAGATTCGATTGTCCAAGGGAAAGGTCTAGGAGTGGGGAAAAAAATCAGAACCGAACGGGTAGAACTGGAACCGAACCGAAAGAACCGGAACCGAGCGGTTCTTTAAAAAAAATTAAGAACCGAAACCGAACCGGAACTGAAATGAAAACCGAGCGGATCTTTTTTAAAAATCGGCAACCGGAACAAAACCGAATCTTTGTCAAGCGGCATTTCTTCTGAAAACAGCAGCAGCCGATTATGCTTGTTTTTGCGGCAGCTCTCTTGCTCTTGAGCAATGAAGATTGCAAAGAAGCCGCTTCTTGAGCAAGAAGAATGCTCAAGAGTCGCATCGCTTAATCGCACTTGGCAAGACAATGTTGTTGCTTTGCTATTAAGCGAAGACAAATGATGCTATCTAATCAGCAAATCAAGTCCTTTTTTTTGTTATATTTATGTTCGAATCAAAATTTTTATTTTTTTCTTGTGCTTTTCGAGTAATAAAAAATGCATCGTAAAATAACCGGAACAGGAAGAAACCGGAACCGGATGGGTACTTCATTTGAAAAGAACCGAACGGTTCCATTTTTCAAGGAACCGAAATTTACGGTTCGGTTCCGGGTAATCAACTACCCGGAACCGAACCCGAAACGCCCACCCCTGGCAAGGTCAGTGAAAAACGAAGCTTGGTAATGCAAGCTAAGTCCATAGTCTTTTTGGAAAACAAAAAGAAGGAGAAAATGAGCTTAAATTGAAAGAAAACGTGGGAGATTTGAAAATATGACTTCTAGGGATTGTGCATGGCCATTTCCATTCTCCAAAAGGCAATGCGATTTCATTGAAAAAGTCGGCAAGCCAGACTTGAGAATTCGCACTTTTATAGGCTTTGATCGGCCTGCTACTGCGCTACAGTGAAAACGCCAATAAGTCAGGCCAACCATAAGGTATTGGGTGGTGATGTATGACTAACCAGTGGTTGTTTGATTCACACACACACCCCCATAATTGACATGTATCTATGCATAGTGGGCGATACACTGCCATGATGCATTTGTCTCAATGGAAGCCGACAGTGCCAAGCTGTATCTAATAGTACCAGATGTATCTAGCTCTCAATTTCGGGGTTTTCCTTAATTTTCGTGAATTTTTGTTTTGAGGCAATATACAGTGGGCTCATATGCATGTATCTTGCAGCAAAAATCAGTTAGTTGTCGGGCCAATTTTTGAAACTTTCTGTTTCCTTAATTCTTTAATTTTTTGCAAACTAACCAACTGCAATTTAAATGGAAACAAATTTTGGCATGCGCATGGATTCCATATTTGAGTAGGTCTTGAATTTTCATCTACATGGAATTCTAAAAGGTGAGTGATTCTTGGTATTTTAGTCAAAATTGGTCAAAATCTCTTCCCATCTCACACGCATAACACATGCATACAACCACCTACCCATCACTATTCATCATCTTCCTCATCTCCACACTTTCTCTCACTAAAACTCACAAACCTACCATCTCCAACCTCTCTAATCATCAACAACCACTCAAAATCACCATGGAAAAGAAGAAATCCTTGACCAAGAGACTACATCTAGGGAAGAAATTGAGAACTTCACTCAGAAATTTGGGAAAAGCTTGACCTTCACCGTCTCTACCACCGATTTCGGCTGCCACCACCGGAGCTCATCACCTGTCACTAGCGTCACTCACACAAGTCGCCTCTGGTTGCCACCACGGTACCTCATCTCACATGTCCAATTCCATCTTCTATTTTCAATAATATCGGTAAACCCCCTTTTACCTATCCTTGATTTTAGAGGAAAACTTTTTGTAAAAGATGATGTTTTTGTGGCAATATTTCTAGTAGCCTTAATGTTGCTACTACTGTTGTTGTTGATAAATTGATGATAGAAAATCCACTTGAGTAATGGATTTCTATTGTTGATGGAGAGAAGACCACCTCGTAAAGTGTTGAAGAGTGTTGGTAATACCACTATTGATGATGCTCATGTTGAGCAAATTGCAATTGAGTATATTGAATTGTAAAAAGTTGCTGTTGAGAATTTTGAAGGTCATAATGGGAGAAAGGTGTGGATGATGCTGTGATTTATGATGTTGATGATATTTATGTTGAAGGTGATCAAAAATCTGGCAAAGTTGAGGCAGATGAATCGGTCCCAAATATTGCAAATGCAGATAAACCTTGAAAATCAGGTTCTAACTTTGACGAAGAGCTAGATGAATGTGGTGGGAAATTGAAAAAGAAATGGTATTGTGCATCCCTACGAGCTGCTAATGTGCTGGGGTACCATCTTCTTGTCATCTTAGTTTTAGGGGAGTGAGCAAACACACTTTATTCCTTGATCGTTTGGTGTGTTTTAATGCAATTTTGATTTTCTTATATGTTATTTCTCTTGAATCTCATGTTGTTACTTGATTCCTATATTTTTTTTAAACGAAGCACCAACTAGACTTAAACGTCAATTTTACACGTTAGTCAAACTGGTGGGGGTTTGGAATCCCCCTACCATTTATTATAAATAGTAATAATGAAAAATACAAGGAGAGATGTGGCATAGACCTGACCTCCATGAAATGAAACACAGTGAGTCTGCAAAAAGTAATAAATGAGGCGATACTATTTCTCGAACAGACATGCACGAAAAAGAAATAATGATAAATAAGGAGGTACTACTTTCCTCTGCAAAAAGAATAGCAAATAAAACAAAGAAGTGACAATAAAAAATCACTAGAATCCCCGAACAGAGGGGAAACATAGGGATCCATCTATAGAAGAGTTCGAGATGTAGTAGGTATCTGGTGGGCCTCATACCCAATGTGCTGCTATAATAAGGCATTCGAAGCAAGCGCGTCGGCAACCTGGTTGTTGTCCTGAAAAATGTGAGAGAAAACATCCCTATCCGTCCGGAAATGCTATCGAATACATCGTAGAAGATCCTAAAGATACCACGGACCAGCTCCTCAAACGATACAATGAAGAGTAATTGAGGAATCTGCCTCAACCCAAGCACATCGAGGCCAAGAGAACGAGCCAGCAGTAGTCCATCTAAAATGGCACGGAGCTCGGTGTTGTGAGAAAATAATTGCAAGTGTACGATATCGCCACAAAAGTAGTAAAGTTGACTTTTTGAGTCCGGATTATCGTTCCCACGAGGACTGGTTTACTTAATATCGGTTCAAACTAATCTTAACAAAAACAAATAAAAATATAAAGATCAAAGATTGGTATTTAACTAAAATTGTAAGTAGTGCGGAAATAAATTTGCAGAATAATAGAAAACAGAAAGTTGTTGAAGCAATGGAGAGTAGAGTTGGGAATCCCGATTTATCTTTAGTTATCCTATTTGATTTCTCCTCTCAATTTCTACACTAAAGTTGTGTTAGATCGAATTCACGAAGTTGATTTAATTTACCTCTCTCGAGTTCAAATCAATCCTATTTAATTAAGTCAACTACCATATCTCTATATATAGTCTGAATAAACCTTAATTAAATGCATTAACGATCTTAGGAATTCACCTATATCCACCTGTCACGTGGGATCACAACAATTATAAAAGTCTATCTCTAGCTCTTATGTAAATTGCCGGATTTTACTACGTGGTCTAAATATTTAACTTACCTTTCGGTTTATTAAAATTCAGAAATCAATGATTTAGTGATCAGTTAAATCATGCATTAAACGTAGAAGTAAAATCAACACATATATTAAAAAGCACAAGAAATTGAGAGTTAAAATCAAATCATAGATCTAAATTACATCGTTCATCCCAACTAATAAATTTAGTTATTCATGGAAAATAAGAAAGACATAAAATAAATAAAGGAGTTCATCATCGGATCTAGAAGAGAAATCAAAGGTAAAGAGTGGATCTTGCACCAAGTATGAACCCCGTCTTGAATCTCCTTCCAAAACCATGCAAATCCCTCAATTTAGGTGTGTTTTGCCTTCAATTGATCATCTCTAATGACTCTCCAAAAGCTCTCCCAATTTTGTGGCTTAGACCTCTATTTATAGGCCTCAATGGATCCCCATAAGCCCACAATTTCGTATGCAATAAGTAACCCAAAATCAACCAAAAATAGGATTCCTAGTTAAACTAGGAAATTCGGGTTCTTTAGGATACGGCCGTATCATCCAGGGCTTACGGCCGTATCGATTTTTTTGTTAATTTTTCTACTCGCTGCATTCCCATGATACGGCCGTATGTCTCAGTAGGTGACGGCCGTATCGTTCTCTCGGGTAACATTTGCTCTTTCTTTAGCTGATGGGGTTACGGCCGTACGCTAGGCATGATACGGCCGTATCATATTTACAGTCCAGGTCCCTCATCTTCCATTCTTATTTGTTTTGGTCTCCGTTTTTCATTTTTTTTACCACTTTTGGTCCTTTTTGCTCCTTTTCACTTCTTTTTCATGTTGGTTTTTTTACCTAAAAAGAGACAAAATTAAATGTAATAAACACTCTAAATTACTTATAAAAACTATAAAATAAACATCAATAAAATACTTATCGCTCGGCCTCCAAAATAGTGCCATCACCATAGACAGATAAGAAAGCTCAAACACAGTGTCAAAGATGATCGCAAATGACCCCATCCTCCTAGTTCAATCATCCACTGCACGACCATCTGTGTTCAACTTATAGGAACCCACAAACAGCCTATGCCAAAAAACTAGCACCGAAAGTGGGGAGGGGATGCAGTAATAGGAGCACCAAACCTAAAAGCTAGATCAATATCTCCCTGCCAATGATGAAAGGTAAAAACCCCAGCCACGTGCAATAGGGAGATAGTCTTATAGACTGGCCAAATAACCTGCCTAGCATCAACAGGGATGCCCTAGTGCTTTGCATAATTATGCACTATCCACAGATGCCAAAAGATGAAAATAGGCATGATGATGTGAATGTGACCCCGCCTTACAAACTAACCTGACTCGTGCCAACGCTGAGCATGGTAGCAGATACTATCAGAGCTAAGAATAGAAATATTGAAAAATACAGGAAAAATGCTGCCAAACTCGAGATGCAACCCCACTACTAACAATGACATGCTGAAGCATCTCGTTGTTGGAGCAACATTGGCAACGTGAAGGGATCTGTACATAAATCAGCTGCCAAAGCACGTAGTCAACTGGCACGAGGCCCTGCAATAGCCTCCAATCAAAGAACGACGCCGTCACATGTATAGCAGGGCACCACAAGTCTCAAAACGCAGGTTGTACATAAACACACTGTCGTACCAACTCCTAGGCAGAACGAGCAGTGAAGCGCCCATCAGAGGTATCGTGCTGCATCAACCTATCAGGCAACCCATTATCCAACAAAATCAAAGAGATCTGGAGAGACAAGTCACGAGGCACCTCGTGTAGTACACAACCAAAATCCCAACCAGTATGCATTGGAGGCATTGGGGGGAGTTGTTCGTCCCTCTGAGGAGGGTGGCCTTGGCTTCAGGAGGTTGGGTGATATGGTTGATGCATTTTCCCTGAAGCTTTGGTGCCATTTTCATTTTAAAGAGTCATTGTGGGCCTTATACTTGCAGGACTGACATTGTTGGGGACAGCCTCCTACCCAGGTTCAACCTACTTATCTGGATTCTAGGGGTTGGCATCAATTATTGGAGGTCCAGGAGATTGCTGAGCCCCATATTTTCTAGCATTTAGCCATGGGCAGCTATTCTTCTAGCATGATTGCTGGATGGGGGCTACTCTGCTTGTTGATGTGTTAGCTGCTCATGTTCCCTCATCGGCCAAGGTGAGTGATTTCTTTAATGATACTTAATTCGTATTATTGAGGAAAAACCTCACACATTTAGGGGGAGAAACTTTTTCCATTGAGAAGAGGAACATTGAGGCTGACAATCTGGGAACTAATTGCTTTCTCTAGATCCATCTAATTCTTTATTTCCAGTCTTTTTAGAATTCTCTGTTGTTCACTTTGGTCTGTAGCCTGATATTGCCTATTTCCTATGACACTTGGATATTTGGTTGTGGTTGACACTTTTTATGGCAAGTAACATGACGTTTGATAAGTGCTCGAAAAGCACTTAAATAACTCTTCTATTTTATATATTTGTGTATTTTATTAGTGTTATATGTTCCGTTTTATGTGTTTTTCCTTTATTGTGGTGTTTAGGGTCACAAAGAATCAAAAGGAGTCAAAATGGATGAAAATGGAGCGAAAACAGAACTTGGGACCGAAATGCAAGCAAATTCAAAGATGGAGGGCCTCCGATGCAATTTTATGAAAATTTGTTTTTACAATTTTTCTTGTGCCAATATCAAATAATATCAAAAGAGGATTTCCACATTTTTGTCGGATCCCAAATCGGATATTCCTAGTGAAAGTTATGGCCATTTGAAGAGAAACGACAAAGCGTAAAAAATCAGCAGCTCGAATTTACTGCCGAAGTTCAGTAATTTGACCATAACTTTTGCTACAAAATTCGGATTGACCGGCACTTTATATTGTTGGAAAGGACACTCAGAGGGCTACAACTTTGATGTTGACCCCTTCAAATGATTAGGATTATATCATGGTCAAAAATGGGAAAAACCGAGATTGATGTGAATGGAGGATTTCTTGGGCCATGTTTTGGTAGAAAATTCATAACTTTCTATTAAAATATCAAAAAAAGGAAATTCCAATTGCACAATTCAACCAAGATGCTTACCTATACCATGATACAATATTTGAACTAATGGAGCAATTTAAGATCATGATTTGGTGGTTACCAATTAGTGGAATCATAATGGAGTAGTTGTACAATTTTTTATCATGTTTTCTTGTGAAATTTTGCCTATAAATAGAGGCATTTGTAAGGAAAGAAATGCACAACTTAGTGGAAGAGAATTAGCTAGTAGTTTTCTCCAACTTTATCTTCAATAAAATTCTCTTCTTCATTTGTTCTTAGTTTTAGCTTGAAAGATCTTAGTTTTTCATATTCCGGCGGAAGAAATAAAGGCTTCAATCGATCAACGATACTTCGGCTGTGAATATGATTAGCGGATTATTTCTTCGATAGGTTTCTCTTTTCCCTTTTATTTCTCTATTTATTTCTTAGCATTTATTTACTTTTTTTCTATATTTTGCGTATAATCTATCATAAACTGGTGGTGATACAAAGCGAACACTCGCTAAAAAGTATGAAACCCCGCAAATATGAGTAGTTAGACTTTTCTATCTAGTTCGAGGGGGACGTTGTGTTCAATTATCATGTTGTTATCTTTTCTAGCTCTTTGCTAACGTTTTATCTATTCCTCTACTTCAATTTGTTGATTTGTTATGCTTTTAAACCCGTTTTGAATTTATGTGACTATTGCATTCACTTTGGCCAATTGAATCAATTAATCTTTAAGTTCAAGTTATGTGCTAGGATTGGAACTTTTGATCCGTAATTGTCACTAGATTCCAATCCACAGTAGCAAACGAATATCGTGCATATTTGTCAATAAATCAACTTAGATGTATTAATTCGAGTTTGTGAAATTGATCATCTAATTCAACTCATTCTTCTTGTTCATTTCACACTAGCATTGCATTAAATCCAAAGAACTTGTTTAGGGTTATCCAATAGCTAGATGTTAAGTTAAAGAACTCACTTTAATTTAATACACTTAAGGAAGAATTCGTTAATCAGGGCTTCTTGGTTAATTGAGAGTTGATAAATTGAAGAAGGAATAGTAACACGTTGCATGGGAAAGATAAATATACGTTGTTGACACAACCGAACCCGAGAACTAGATATTTTGTACAGTTGTTTTATTTCAATCTTTTATTTTGACGTTCGATTTTCTATTTTTATTCAAATATCACAAAACCCCCCTTTTTTCTATATTAATTGATAAAATCAACTAGATTAAGCACCGTTCCTCTTGGGTTCGACCCTTACTTACCACTTCTACATTAATTTGTAGTTTTGAAACCGAGCAAGGAAGCAAAATTAAACTTTGGCGCGCCGCGACAAACGCGCCCAAGTTTTTGGCGCCGTTGCCGGGGAACGGTTAACGAATTTAGTTGCTTTTATTAATTAATTTTTAAAAAAAAAAAAAAAATTATTCTTCACTTGTATGCATAATACCCGATCTACTAATCGAATTCTTGAAAGTTTCGATCCAGAAATCGAGAAATCCATTCGAAAACGAATAAGACAAGCAAAACAAACCGAGCGAAATGGCGGAAAATAATAACTTGAAAGAACTCTCAAACAGCGGCAACTCCGAAGTTACTCAACAACCTTTGTGTATCACCTTTCCAACCGTAGAAGAAGGTAAGACTTTCGAACTAAAATGCGGATTGATACATCTTCTACCTTCTTTTCATGGACGATCCGGCAAAGATCCATATCGACACTTGAAAGAGTTTCATGTGGTGTGTGATAGCATGAAACCCCAGGCATCATCAAGAGCAAATCAAGCTCGAGCTTTTCCATTTTCACTAAAAGATCTTTGCCGCATTGGTTATACACTTTACCACCAGGTTCATCACAACATGGAATCAAATGAAGCAACTTTTCCTCGAAAAGTACTTGGCGACTTCAAAGACGACGAAATATCGTGAAAGATATCTACTGAGTACGCCAAAACAATGGAAAAACTCTTTATGAGTATTGGGAGCGTTTCAAAAAGCTCATTGCAAGCTGTCCGCATCACCAAATCAGTGAAAACCTCCTAGTCCAATACTTCTACGAAGGCTTATGTCAATCAGACGGAAACATGGTTGATGCTGCTAGTGGAGGAGCTCTGATGAACAAAGCCCCTGCTGAAGCAAGAACATTGATTTCAAACATGGCTAAGAACACTCAACAATTCAGTACAGACCGTGAGATGAACATTCGAAGAGTTAATGAGGTAAGTAATTCAAATATTGAAAGCTAACTTTCTGAACTAACACATCTTCTCAAACAAATTGTTGTAGGAAACAATCCGCAAGTCAAAGCATGTGGCATATGCACAAATCTAGGACATCCTACAGATGCTTGTCCTGTTCTACAAGTGGATAACAATGAACAAGTGAATTCAGCAAGCAATTTTCCATTCCCAAGGCAACAGTACAATCCATACTCAAACACCTATAATCCAGGATGGCGAGATCACCCCAATCTGAGTTATGGAACCAACAAACCCCTAGGATTCTTCCCTAACAAACCTCAATGGCAATTCCAGCAACAAGGGAATTTTCAACCCCAAGGGTAATTTCAACAAAAACCTCAACAATCAGGTATGTCTTTCGAGGATATGGTGAAAACATTAGCAACTAACACTGTGAAATTTCAACAGGATTCCAAATTGAGCATTCAAAACTTGGAAAACCAGATAAGTCAATTGGAAACTGCCATCAATAGACTGGAAGCACAATCTGGAGGGAAGTTACCATCCCAACCAGAGGTAAATCCAAAGAATGTTAGTGCCCTAACCTTAAGGACTGGTAAAGAGGTCGAAAACCCTCACAAAGAAGTTCCCACACATGAAGATAAAGAAGAAAAGCTTGAAAAGGAGGTATGCCCTAACCCCTCTGTCACTACTAAAGTGATCCCTCCCCATTTTCCGAGTAGATTAGCAAAAACTAACAAAGAAGAAAAAGAAATAGAAATTTTGAACACATTTAGGAGGATAGAAATCAACATTCCTTTGTTAGATGCAATCAAACAAATTCCACGCTATGCTAAGTTTTTGAAAGATCTTTGCACTAATAAGAGGAAATTTAAGGGAAATGAAATGATCAAAATGGGAGAAACCGTTTCAGCGGTATTCCAGAAAAAGTTGCCTCCAAAATGCAAAGACCCGGGTATGTTCACTGTCCCTTGCACCATAGGCAATCACCACATTGACAAAGCACTTATAGATTTAGGAGCATCCATAAATGTCATGCCTAGATCCTTGTATGCTTCACTAAATTTAGGAAAACTGAAAGAAACTCACGTAATTGTGCAACTAGCTGATCGTACCAATGCATACCCGGATGGAGTGATTGAAGATGTGCTAGTCAAAATAAATGGTTTAGTTTTCCTCACGATTTTTACGTGCTTGATATGGCTGATGAACATTCACCTCACCCTACACCTATCATATTGAACGCCCATTTCTTTACACTTCTCGCACTAAAATTGATGTCTATGAGGGTACACTATCTATGGAATTTGATGAGGAAAAAGCGAACTTTAATATTTTTGATGGTTCATTGCGCCCTAATAACGCTTGTTTTGTCTTTGCAATCAATTAAACTAATCCTTTCGTGCAAGAATCTGTAAGTTGAATTGCAGAGCCAAAGACAACACATAAGATTGAGCCAAAGCACAATTACCTCATCTCAAAAGGAAGCCATGGAAAGAAATGAGACCAAAAATTTGGAGAAGAATTCAAGAAGGACTCATAAGAAATCAAGACACTCGGAGAAGCCATCGAAGACAAAGTGGAGCTCCAATGGATTTGTGAAATCCTACTTGACAAATGGGAACTGTGTCGAGCTAACGACCATAAACAAAAGCGCTTCTTGGGAGGCAACCCAAACATTTTTCTGTTAATATTTGTATTTTTTTTGTTTTTAATTTGTTTACTTTTCATCTAACGTATTAAGGAAGATATTGCTTTATTACTGTAGGAGGACGATATTTCGAGACTCAATTATTTGGGAAGAGACATGATGGCCCATAAATCGGTGATTAGCGAGAATTACGGATAATGGGCAGGTTAATTATTGATAAATGACAAATCCATCAAACGCGTTTTCTCGGATGCCCACTCCAACGTACTCTTTACAGCACACTCTACATGCATGGTTGTCGGTTGAAACAGTGCTCATTTGACTATAAATCCTGATCATTCTCCACTTGAAACCACAACCAAAAGTCTCAACCCTCTATGAGTATTCCTTTCTGACAGTGATTAGGTAATTTCTTTCTTCTTAATTTTTTTTTCTTTCTTTCTTCCTTTTGTCCTTCTTTCTATTCTTCTCATTTGTTTTTCTTATAGCATGGATGTGTGTGATATTTTTGTATATATATGTCTTTTCCTCATACTAATCGATTATGTAATTCAAATTTTCTTATTTTTTTTCCTTCTTCAATATCTTGTTTGAAAATATGGAAGAGTGTGATAATCTATTTTGCTTATTGATTTTGATGGTTTTAATTTTATTACTTCAGTGTTTCTCTTTCTCTCGTGTGTTACGTAACTAAAAAAAAAAAAAAATTTATAGTCGAGGCAACGACTATAAACAAAGGTGCTACTTAGGAGGCAACCTAAGCACTCTCTTTTCTTCTACTTCTCCAAAACACTTGAATTTTCAATAGATAACAAATTTTCTAAAATCCACAAATATTATCCGTCATTGCCTTTGAATGCTTTGAAAGAGATTTACTATTCTAGAGTAGGACGGTTAAAAATATTGATGGAAAAGGAAATGCCTGAGGATATCCGTTGGTTGATTGAAGCAAAGGTCCGATTAGGAGGTGAAATGCCAGCTTTTAGTACTAAATATGCACCAGGGTTAGGCAAAAGTAATTTTGCCAAGAAACGAAGAGCAAAAAGAAAGAATGTGTGCTATAAATGTGCTAGATGGCCTTATAAATGCACTCGATGGACATGCAAATCAGGTAATAGTTCCACTGGATTTGTGTCTACAAATCGAGAAGATAAAATATGTTTCATTAAGGATGGCATGAGTAAGGAGTCTTTGGATGATATCCATCAAACTCTTGAGACGCATCCTAGTGGAATGGTGCAAATCAAACTTCTCAATCAGGAGTGAATTTAAAAGGGAACGAACGATATAGTCTTGGGAATCGACTTTAAAAGACCTGCTTGCCGCCTATAAGAAAGCTGGATGGGAAGCCTATCCCGACTCATAGAAGGCGTTTGAGCCGCTTTCGACGTAAAACCAGGGGAAGATGTGAGCCACAATCACAACTACGTGTACATATTGTTATTTTTAATTGTTTTTGTGTTCTTGTGTCAGTTTTTAGTGTGCAAAAATCGACAACCTATGGAGGAACTGGGAGTTCAAAGAGGACATTGAGGGTCATAAGTCTCTTTGGTGGAATCAATCTGGGACAACCAACGCTTCTAGCACCAAGAGTCGGTCCGGAATTATACTTGGAGATCGAAGGGCAAGATAATATACGGAGGAGGTTACCGTGGGATCGATAGGGTGTGCCGTTCAATGCACAGACGTCACGAGGATCAACAGTGATTGGTATTACTGTGCCACCTTTAAAACAGGTGTATGGTAAATCCATCGACGTTGAGGTAAAGGCTAAATCGTTGTTTGAACGCTTAACACTGATAATAATGCATTCGGATGCTTTTATTGTATTACCAGGGGGTTTTGAAACTTTGGAACAGATCTTTTGCATAATTTCTTGGGCCACGTTTAATCTACACTCTAAGCCAATTGGTCTTTTAAACGTTCAAAACCATTTCAATGGTTTATTGGCATTTCTCGAATTTTTAGCTCGTCAAAAGATGATTTCTCCTAATACTTTGAAAATGATTTTTATTACACCATCAATTGAGGAATTATTGGAGAAATTAGAATCTTATGTACCACAAATGCATGTAGAAGTGCCTGTCATCAATTGGCCAGAGGAATTAAGCGAAAGAAAAAGAAATCCGAATGAATTAGATTTAGAGTGAAGGTTATGAATGTGGAATAGCTAACTTAAGATGGTTGAATACGGAGTTAACTCTGGAAACACATCTGTGTTACGCTCTGGAATTTAAAAAAAAAAAAAAATACCTTGGATACTGGTTTATGTATCCCGCCCAAAGGCGTTAAACTGGTCTTTTTCAGTAGACCTTAAAGAACTGTATTCTCTTCTATCAACTTTCTTCTTTCAAGTCTTTTGCAGATACCTCAAAGTGCACTGAATTTTCATTTCTTTCTATGGCATCCCCTCTACGTATTGTTGCTCTTCTACAACTTTTGGGACAGGATCATCCTGATCTGCTCGCAAACGACGTCCTAAGCGCCTTAAATGTTGCTTTAAATGTGAAAAGCTATTAGATGGACCTCATTGTACTAGAAATCAAACTTATTCACAATATAGACATGTTGTTTTCGTCAAGGATGGACCGATTAGGTGCAGGGCCGAAAAGTCTATCAGGAGAAACAGCTAGCTAGAATTCAGTGTGAGAGAGTTTGATAATTTGTTGGAACAACGACAACGTCTGTTGGAAACCAAACTCGATGGCCTAACCATTGAGCAGCAACTTTTTGAGCGTGATCATTAGCACCCATCCAAAGATGTAAAACTACGTCTCATTCGTTTGAGAAGTGTCTGAGTTGGACGTTCTGCTCTAAACATTCTCCAATGTGTTGGTTCTTGTGGGGCAGTTTTTTATTGAATGGTAAACATACCTATGTCTCATGTGGCGATATGGAGGTCCTTTTCATTAAGGTTGGTTGTCAAACTGTTTTGTAGAGAGTATGCTGATTCAGATAGTTTCCATGCGGATCAGACTTGATGGAATCATATCATTAATTTGATGTGAATACTACTGAAAGATGTTCAGAGGGTTGTCAACTGCCATAGTCACTTTGTATATATTTCTCTTCTTCATTAAAAAAAAAAACTAAAATATTTTCAGCTGTTGTTTTTCTTGTTCTGTAAATATATTGATTGCAGGTCTCTTGCTCTTGGATTGTCGAAGTATTCCTCAGAAGTGCGACATTGTGCAACCACCATCCCCAAATCGGACTCATTGCTTACAATAGGGGAGTTTCTATTTCTTCTCTTTTTCATGCTTTCTATATTTCTACATTGGGGACAATGTAGAATTTAAGTGTGGGGGAGTGGCGTATTGTGGTCTGCGTGTGATTTTTTTTTTTTGTGTCGACGATTTTGCATGAGATAGCAACTTTTGAATATGGTTGAGCTTAATTCGTGTGACTTAGCTGAAACTACAAGATCTCGAAAAAAAAATGTGTTCTGTTCTTCTCCAAACACAACTGGCAAATTTATTTGAGCACATTTATAGGTAATTTACTATCATTCTCTGGAACACAAATTAAAGGTTGAAAATATTGATTTTTTTTTCTAACTTTCTAGACCATAGTAAACTAGCTTTTTCTTTTCTTTTTTTTCTATGCATTCGTCCTGCTCAAAGCTCATTGCAAGCTGCCCGCATCACCAAATCAGTGAAAACCTCCTAGTGCAATACTTCTATGAAGGCTTATGTCAATCAGACAGAAACATGGTTGATGCTGCTTGTGGAGGCGCATTGATGAACAAAACCCCTGCTGAAGCCAGAACACTTATTTCAAACATGGCTGAAAACACTCAACAATTCAGTACAGACCGGGAGATGAACATTCGAAGAGTTAACGAGGTAAGTAATTCCAATATTGAAAGCTAACTTTTTGAACTAACACATCGTCTCAAACAAATTGTTGTAGGAAACAATCCGCAAGTCAAAGCATGTGGCATATGCACAAATCTAGGACATCATACAGATGCTTGTCCTGTTCTAAAAGTTGATAACAACGAACAAGTGAACTCAGCAAATAATTTCCCATTCCCAAGACAAGAATACAATCCGTACTCAAACACCTATAATCCAGGATGGCGAGACCACCCCAATCTGAGTTATGGAACCAACAAACCCCCAGCATTCTTCCCTAACAAACCTCAAGGCCAATTCCAGCAACAAGGGAATTTTCAACCCCAAGGGAAATTTCAACAAAAACCTCAACAATCAGGTATGTCTCTCGAGGAAATTGTGAAAACATTAGCAACTAACACTGTGAAATTTCAACAAGATTCCAAATTGAGCATTCAAAACTTGGAAAACCAAACGAGTCAATTGGCAACTGCCATCAATCGACTGGAAGCACAATCTGGAGGGAAGTTACCATCCCAACCTAAGGTAAATCCAAAGAATGTTAGTGCCATAACCTTAAGGACTGGAAAAGAGATCGAAAACCCTCGCAAAGAAGTTCCCACACATGAAGATAAAGAAGAAAAGCTTGAAAAGGAGGTATGTCCTAACCCCTCTGTCACTAATAAAGTGATCCCTCCCCCTTTTCCGAGTAGATTAGCAAAAACTAACAAAGAAGAAAAGGAAACAGAAATTTTGAACACATTTAGGAGGATAGATATCAACATTCCATTGTTAGATGCAATCAAACAAATTCCACGCTATGCTAAGTTTTTGAAAGATCTTTGCACTAATAAGAGGAAATTTAAGGGAAATGAAATGATCAAAATGGGAGAAAAGGTTTCAGCAGTATTCCAGAAAAAGTTGCCTCCAAAATGTAAAGACCCTGGTATGTTCACTGTCCCTTGCACCATAGGCAATCACCACATTGACAAAGCACTTATAGATTTAGGAGCATCCATAAATGTCATGCCTAGATCCTTATATGCTTCACTAAATCTAGGAAAACCGAAACAAACTCACGTAATTGTGCAACTAGCTTATCGTACCAATGCATAGCCGGATGGAGTGATAGAAGATGTGCTAGTCAAAATGAATGGTTTAGTTTTCCCTGCTGATTTTTACGTGCTTGATATGGCTGCTGAACATTTACCTCACCCTACACCTATCATATTGCGACGTCCATTTCTTTACACTTCTCGCACTAAAATTGATGTCTATGAGGGTACACTATCCATGGAATTTGATGAGGAAAGCGAACTTTAATATTTTTGATGGTTCATTGCGCCTAATAACGCTTGTTCTGTCTTTTCAATCAATTCAACTAATCCTTTGTGCAAGAAGCTGTAAGTTGAATTGCGAGCCAAAGACAACACATAAGATTGAGCCAAAGCACAATTACCTCATCTCAAGAAGGAAGCCATGGAAAGAAATGAGACCAAAAAATTTGGAGAAGAATTCAAGAAGGACTATTAAGAAATCAAGACACTCGGAGAAGCTATCGAAGACAAAGTGGAGCTGCAATGGATTTGAGGAATCCTACTTGACAAATGGGAACTGTGTCGAGCTAACGACCATAAACAAAAGCGCTTCTTGGGAGGCAACCCAAGCCGCTTTTTCTTTAATATTTGTATTTTTTGTTTTTTTGTCTAACGTATTAAGGAAGATATTGCTTTATTATCAGAGGAGGACGATATTTCGAGACTCAATTATTTGGGAAGAGACATGATTGCCCATAAATCGGTGATTAGCGAGAATTACGGATAATGGGCAAGTTAATTATTGATAAATGACAAATCCGTCAAAGCGCGTTTTTCTCGGATACTCCTTCCAACGCATTTCTTTCCAAACAAGACTCCACATGTACAATTGTCGGTTGAAACAAAGTGCTCATTTGATCAGAAATCGAGACCATTCTCTACTTGAAGCTACAATGTAAATTCTCAACCCTCTGTGAGTATTCCTTTCCGATGCTGATTAGGTAATTTTCTTCTTCTTCTTAATTTTTTCTTCCTTTTGTTCTTCTTTCTCTTATTCTTATTTTTTCTTATAGCATGGATGTGTGTGATATTTTTGTATATATATGCTTTTCCTCATACTAATCGATTATGTAATTAAAATTTTCTTATTTTTTTCCTTCTTCAGTATCTTCTTTGAGGGTCATAAGTCTCTTTGGTGGAATCAATCTGGGACAACCAACGCTTCTAGCACCAGTAGTCGAAGCTGGAACGGTACTTGGAGATCGAAAGGGCAAGATAATATACGGAGGAGGTTACCGTGGACCGATAGGGTGTGCCGCTCAATCACAGACGCATTTGAGGATCAACATGATTGGTATTATCGTGCCACCTTTGAAACAGTGTATGGTAAAACCATCGGCGTTGAGGTAAAGGCTAAATCGTTGTTTGAACGCTTAACACTGATGATAATGCATTCGGATGCTTTTATCGTATTACCAGGGGGTTTTGAAACTTTGGAACAGATCTTTTGCATAATTTCTTGGGCCACGTTGAATCTACACTCTAAGCCAATTGGTCTTTTATACATTCAAAACCATTTCAGTGGTTTATTGGCATTTCTCTAATTTTTAGCTCATCAAAATCTGATTTCTCCTAATACTTTTAAAATGATTTTTATTACACCATCCATTGAGGAATTATTGGAGAAATTAGAATCTTATGTACCACAAATGCATGTAGAAGTGCATGTCATCAATTGGCAGAGGAATTAAGCGAAAGAAAAAGAGATCCGAATGAATTGGATTTAGAGTTAAGGTTATGAATGTGGAATAGCTAACTTCAGATGGTAGAATACGGAGTTAACTCTGGAAACACATCTGTGTTACGCTCTGGAATTTAAAAAAAAAAAGAAAAAAAATACCTTGGATACTGGTTTATGTATCCCGCCCAAAGGCGTTAAACTGGTCTTTTTCAGTAGACCTTAAAGAACTGTATTCTCTTCTATTAACCTTCTTCTTTCAAGTCTTTTGCAGATACCTCAAGGTGCACTGAATTTTCATTTCTTTCTATGGCATCCCCTCTACGTATTGTTGCTCTTCTACAACTTTTGGGACAGGACCATCCTGATCTGCTCGCAAACGACGTGCTAAGCGCCTTAAATGTTTCTTTAAATGTGAAAAGATATTAGATGGACCTCATTGTACTAGAAATCAAACTTATTCACAATATAGACATGTTGTTTTCTTCAAGGATGGACCGATTAGGTGCAGGGCCGAAAAGTCTATCAGGAGAAACAGCCAGCTCGAATCCAGTGTGAGAGAGTTTGATAATTTGTTGGAACAACGACAACGTCTGTTGGAAACCAAACTTCGATGGCCTAACCATTGAGCAAAGAACTTTTTGAGCGTAATCATTAGCACCCATCCGAAGATGTAAAACTACGTCTCATTCGTTTGAGAAGTGTCTGAGTTGGACGTTCTGCTCTAAACGTTCTCCCATGTGTTGGTTCTTGTGAGGCTGTTCTTTATTGAATGGTAAACATACCTATGTCTCATGTGGCGATATGGAGGACCTTTTCATTAAGGTTGGTTGTCAAACTGTTTTGTAGAGAGTATGCTGATTCAGATAGTTTCCATGCGGATCAGACTTGATGGAATCATATCATTAATTTGATGTGAATACTACTGAAAGATGTTCAGAGGGTTGTCAACTGCCATAGTCACTTTGTATATATTTCTCTTCTTCATTAAAAAAAAAAAACTAAAATATTTTCAGCTGTTGTTTTTCTTGTTCTGTAAATATATTGATTGCAGGTCTCTTACTCTTGGATTGTCGAAGTATTCCTCAGAAGTGCTACATTGTGCAACCACCATCCCCAAATCGGCACGACTCATTGCTTACCATAGGGGAGTTTCTATTTCTTCTCTTTTTCATGCTTTCTATATTTCTACATTGGGGACAATGTAGAATTTAAGTGTGGGGGAGTGGCGTATTGTGGTCTGCGTGTGATTTTTTTTTTTTTTTTTTTTTTTGTGTCGACGATTTTGCATGAGATAGCAACTTTTGAAAATGATTGAGCTTAATTCGTGTGACTTAGCTGAAACTACAAGATCTCGAAAAAAAAAATGTGTTATGTTCTTCTCCAAACACAACTGGAAAATTTATCTGAGCACATTTATAGGTAATTCACTATCATTCTCTGGAACACAAATTAAAGGTTGAAAATGTTGATTTTTTTTCTAACTTTCTAGACCTCGAATGGGTGAAGAAGGCTGCCTCCAATGAAAGGGGTTTAGTGTGAAAGCTACCTGTGGGGTAAAAGCTGAAAAGAAAATTGCAAAACTCTTCTTCTTCTTCTTTTCCTTCTTCATCAAAAAAAAAAAAAAACAAAAGAAAAAAAAAATCGCGAGAAATGTGATAGCTACCCAAGTGTGAAGTTAGATAAATAAATTTCCTCAGTGATTTGAAGTGCTCAATCTAAACACTCTTTAAATTGAAGACATATTTGCGATAAAACACCTGCCATGCCCTTTTTTTCTTTGCAGTGCTAACAGTTGATGATTTTTGGTGAACAGAGTAATTCTTAGGATCCATGGGAATCATTGTAAAATAAGAGTGGGATCACGAGAGATGAAAGGAAATATTTGACTATTTCGGGTCAGGATTTGGATAGAACATCGTAAACTTTTATTTGGTTCCAGTTAGTGACGGGATGATAACCTCAATTGCACACACTCACAAGCCATTGTGTATTTGAGAAGAAGTGAAATTTACATGGTTTGGGAGAATGTTTAATAAGCAAGTCACTATCTTTAGTTGGATTTCACCGTTTAAAGTCGTTTACCTCATGTAAAATCAGTGTGTTGTTTGTGTCATATGGTTGTTGTTCGAGTGCAAACAACAGTCTAGGTGTCGGGGAGTTTGATAAGTGCTCGAAAAGCACTTAAATAACTCTTCTATTTTATGTATTTGTGTATTTTATTAGTGTTATATGTTCCGTTTTATGTGTTTTTCCTTTATTGTGGTGTTTAGGGTCACAAAGAACCAAAAGGATTCAAAATGGATGAAAATGGAGCGAAAACGGAACTTGGGACCGAAATGCAAGCAAATTCAAAGATGGAGGGCCTCCGATGCAATTTTATGAAAAGTTGTTTTTACAATTTTTCTTGTGCCAATGTAAAAGAATATCAAAAGAGGATTTCCACATTTTTGTCGGATCCCAAATCGGATTTTCCTAGTGAAAGTTATGGCCATTTGAAGAGAAAGGACAAAGTGTAAAAAATCAGCAGCTCGAATTTACTGCCGCAGTTCAGTAATTTGACCATAACGTTTGCTACAAAATTCGGATTGACCTCCACGTTATATTGTTGGGAAGGACACTCAGAGGGCTACAACGTTGATGTTGACCTCTTCAAATGATTCGGATTATATCATGGTCAAAAATGGGAAAAACCGAGAGTGATGTGAATGAAGGATTTCCTGAGCCATGTTTTGGTAGAAAATTCGTAACTTTCTATTAAAATATCAAAAAAAGGAAATTCCAATTGCACAATTCAGCAAAGATGCTTACCTACACCATAATACAATATTTGAACTAATGGAGCAATTTAAGATCATGATTTGGTGGTTACCAATTAGTGGAATCATAATGGAGTAGTTGTACAATTTTTTATCATGTTTTCTTGTGAAATTTTGCCTATAAATAGAGGCATTTGTAAGCAAGGAAATGCACAACTTAGTGGAAGAGAATTAGCTAGTAGCTCTCTCCAACTTTCTCTTCAATAAAATTCTCTTCTTCATTTGTTCTTAGTTTTAGCTTGAAAGATCTCAGTTTTTTCATATTCCGGCGGAAGAAATAAAGGCTTCAATCGATCAACGATACTTCGGCTGTGAATATGATTAGCGGATCATTTCTTCTATAAGTTTCTCTTTTCCCTTTTATTTCTCTATTTATTTCTTAGCATTTATTTACTTGTTTTATATATTTTGCGTATAATCTATGATATAGTGGTGGTGATACAAAGCGAACACTCGCTAAAAAGTATGAAACCCCGAAAATATAAGTAGTTAGACTTTTCCATCTAGTTCGAGGGGGACGTTGTGTTCAATTATCATGTTGTTATCTTTTCTAACTCTTTGCTAACGTTTTATCTATTCCTCTACTTCAATTTGTTGATTTGTTATGCTTTTAAACCCGTTTTGAATTTATGTGACTATTGCATTCACTTTGGCCAATTGAATCAATTAATCTTTAAGTTCAAGTTATGTGCTAGGATTGGAACTTTTGATCCGTAATTGTCACTAGATTCCAATCCACAGTAGCAAACGAATATCGTGCATATTTGTTAATAAATCAACTTAGATGTATTAATTCAAGTTTGTGAAATTGATTATCTAATTCAACTCATTCTTCTTGTTCATTTCACACTAGCATTGCATTAAATCCAAAGAACTTGTTTAGGGTTATCCAATAGCTAGATGTTAAGTTAAAGAACTCACTTGGTGTGCGATAGCATGAAACCCCCGGGCATCACTGAAGAGCAAATCAAGCTCAGAGCCTTTCCATTTTCACTAAAAGATGCGACCACAGATTGGTTATACACCTTACCACCAGGTTCAGTCACAACATGGAGTCAAATGAAGCAACTTTTCCTCGAAAAGTACTTCCCAGCTTCAAAGACCGCAAATATCAGGAAAGATATCTCTGGAGTACGCCAAAACAATGGAGAAACTCTTTATGAGTATTGAGAGCGCTTTCAAAAGCTCATTGCAAGTCTGTCGCATCACCAAATCGGTGAAAACCTCCTAGTGCAATACTTCTATGAAGGCTTATGTCAATCAGACAGAAACATGGTTGATGCTGCTAGTGGACGCGCATTGATGAACAAAACCCCTGCTGAAGCCAGAACACTTATTTCAAACATGGCTGAAAATACTCAACAATTCAGTACAGACCGGGAGATGAACAGTCGAAGAGTTAACGAGGTAAGTAATTCCAATATTGAAAGCCAACTTTTTGAACTAACACATCGTCTCAAACAAATTGTTGTAGGAAACAATCCGCAAGTCAAAGCATGTGGCATATGCACAAATCTAGGACATCATACAGATGCTTGTCCTGTTCTACAAGTTGATAACAACGAACAAGTGAACTCAGCAAATAATTTCCCATTCCCAAGACAAGAATACAATCCGTACTCAAACACCTATAATCCAGGATGGCGAGATCACCCTAACTGGAGTTATGGAACCAACAAACCCCGTGATTCTTCCCTAACAAACCTCAAGGCCAATTCCAGCAAAAAGGGAATTTTCAACCGCAAGGGCTATTTCAACAAAAACCTCAACAATCAGGTATGTCTCTCGAGGAAATTGTGAAAACATTAGCAACTAACACTGTGAAATTTCAACAGGATTCCAAATTGAGCATTCAAAACTTGGAAAACCAAATGAGTCAATTGGAAACTGCCATCAATCGACTGGAAGCACAATCTGGAGGGAAGTTACCATCCCAACCTAAGGTAAATCCAAAGAATGTTAGTGCCATAAACATAAGGACTGGAAAAGAGATCGAAAACCCTCACAAAGAAGTTCCCACACATGAAGATAAAGAAGAAAAGCTTGAAAAGGAGGTATGTCCTAACCCCTCTGTCACTAATAAAGTGATCCCTCCCCCTTTTCCGAGTAGATTAGCAAAAACTAACAAAGAAGAAAAGGAAACAGAAATTTTGAACACATTTAGGAGGATAGAAATCAACATTCCCTTGTTAGATGCAATCAAACAAATTCCACGCTATGCTAAGTTTTTGAAAGATCTTTGCACTAATAAGAGGAAATTTAAGGGAAATGAAATGATCAAAATGGGAGAAACCGTTTCAAGATATTCCCAAAAAACGTTGCCTCCAAAATGTAAAGACCCTGGTATGTTCACTGTCCCTTGCACCATAGGCAATCACCACATTGACAAAGCACTTATAGATTTAGGGGCATCCATAAATGTCATGCCTAGATCCTTATATGCTTCACTAAATCTAGGAAAACCGAAACAAACTCACGTAATTGTGCAACTAGCTTATCGTACCAATGCATAGCCGGATGGAGTGATAGAAGATGTGCTAGTCAAAATAAATGGTTTAGTTTTCCCTGCTGATTTTTACGTGCTTGATATGGCTGCTGAACATTTACCTCACCCTACACCTATCATATTGGGACGTCCATTTCTTTACACTTCTCGCACTAAAATTGATGTCTATGAGGGTACACTATCCATGGAATTTGATGAGAAAAAAGCGAACTTTAATATTTTTGATGGTTCATTGCGCCCTAATAACGCTTGTTCTGTCTTTTCAATCAATTCAACTAATCCTTTTGTGCAAGAACTGTGTAAGTTGAATTGCAGAGCCAGCACAACACATAAGATTGAGACAAAGCACAATTACCTCATCTCGAAGAAGGAAGCCATGGAAAGAAATGAGACCAAAAAAATTTGGAGAAGAATTCAAGAAGGACTGTTAACAAATCAAGACACTCGGAGAAGCTATCGAAGACAAAGTGGAGCTGCAATTGATTTGAGGAATCCTACTTGACAAATGGGAACTGTGTCGAGCTAACGACCATAAACAAAAGCGCTTCTTGGGAGGCAACCCAAGCATTTTTCTTTTAATATTTGTATTTTTTTGTTTTTTTTTTGTCTAACGTATTAAGGAAGATATTGCTTTATTACTGTAGGAGGACGATATTTCGAGACTCAATTATTTGGGAAGAGACATGATGGCCCATAAATCGGTGTTTAGCGAGAATTACGGATAATGGGCAGGTTAATTATTGATAAATGACAAATCCGTCAAACGCGTTTTCTCGGATACTCCTTCCAACGTACTCTTTCCAGCACACTCCACATGTATAATTGTCGGTTGAAACAGTGCTCATTTGACTATAAATCGAGACCATTCTCTACTTGAAGCTATAACCAAAATTCTCAACCCTCTGTGAGTATTCCTTTCTGACAGTGATTAGGTAATTTTCTTCTTCTTCTTAATTTTCTTTCTTCCTTTTGTTCTTCTTTCTCTTATTCTTATTTGTTTTTCTTATAGCATGGATGTGTGTGATATTTTTGTATATATATGTCTTTTCCTCATACTAATCGATTATGTAATTCAAATTTTCTTATTTTTTTTCCTACTTCAGTATCTTGTTTGAAAATATGGAAGAGTGTGATAATCTATTTTGCTTATTTATTTTGATGATTTTAATCTTATTACTTCAGTGTTTCTTTTTCTCTCGTGTGTTACGTAACTAAAAAAAAAAAAAATTTATAGTCGAGCCAACGACTATAAACAAAGGCGCTACTTAGGAGGCAACCTAAGCACTCTCTTTTCTTCTACTTCTCCAAAACGCTTGAATTTTCAATGGATAACAAATTTTCATAATCCACAAATATTATCCGTCATTGCCTTTGAATGCTTTGAAAAAGATTTACTATTCTAGAATAGGACGGTTAAAAATGTTGATGGAAAAGGAAATGCCTGAGGATATCCGTTGGTTGATTGAAGCAAAGGTCCGATTAGGAGGTGAAATGCCAGCTTTAAGTACTAAATATGCACCAGGGTTAGGCAAAAGTAATTTTGCCAAGAACCGAAGAGCAAAAAGAATTAATGTGTGCTATAAATGTGCTAGATGGCCTTATAAATGCACTCGATGGACCTGCAAATCAGGTAATAGTTCCATTGGATTTGTGTCCACAAATCGAGAAGATAAAATACATTTCATTAAGGATGGCATGAGTAAGGAGTCTTTGGATGATATCCATCAAACTCTTGAGACGCATCCTAGTGGAATGGTGCAAATCAAACTTCTCAATCTGTGGAGTGAATTTAAAAAGGAACGAGAACGATATAGTCTTGGGAATCTGACTTTAAAAGACCCTATTTGCCAGTCTACAAGAAAACTGGATGGGAAGCCTATCCCCGACTCATAGAAAGCGTTTGAGCGTTTACTCGGGCCGATAAAACCAGGAGGAAGATGTGAGCCATAATCACAACTACGTGTACATATTGTTATTTTTAATTGTTTTTGTGTTCTTGTGTCAGTTTTTAGTGCGCAAAATCGACAACCTATGGAGGCTACTACTTCTGCCGGAACTGGGAGTTCAAAGAGGACATTGAGGGTCATAAGTCTCTTTGGTGGAATCAATCTGGGACAACCAACGCTTCTAGCACCAGTAGTCGAAGCTGGAACAGTACTTGGAGATCGAAAGGGCAAGATAATATACGGAGGAGGTTACCGTGGACTGATAGGGTGTGCCGTTCAATCTGCGTACGTACGAGGATCAAGAGTGATTGGTATTACTGTGCCACCTTTGAAACAGGTGTATGGTAAAACCATCGGCGTTGAGGTAAAGGCTAAATCGTTGTTTGAACGCTTAACACTGATGATAATGCATTCGGATGCTTTTATCGTATTACCAGGGGGTTTTGAAACTTTGGAATAGATCTTTTGCATAATTTCTTGGGCCACGTTGAATCTACCCTCTAAGCCAATTGGTCTTTTATACATTCAAAACCATTTCAATGGTTTATTGGCATTTCTCTAATTTTTAGCTCATCAAAATCTGATTTCTCCTAATACTTTTAAACTGATTTTTATTACACCATCCATTGAGGAATTATTGGAGAAATTAGAATCTTATGTACCACAAATGCATGTAGAAGTGCCTGTCATCAATTGGCAGAGGAATTAAGCGAAAGAAAAAGAGATCCGAATGAATTGGATTAAGAGTTAAGGTTATGAATGTGGAATAGCTAACTTCAGATGGTAGAATACGGAGTTAACTCTGGAAACACATCTGTGTTACGCTCTGGAATTTAAAAAAAAAAAAAAGAAAAAAATACCTTGGATACTGGTTTATGTATCCCGCCCAAAGGCGTTAAACTGGTCTTTTTCAGTAGACCTTAAAGAACTGTATTCTCTTCTATTAACCTTCTTCTTTCAAGTCTTTTGCAGATACCTCAAAGTGCACTGAATTTTCATTTCTTTCTATGGCATCCTCTCTACGTATTGTTGCTCTTCTACAACTTTTGGGACAGGATCATCCTGATCTGCTCGCAAACGACGTGCTAAGCGCCTTAAATGTTGCTTTAAATGTGAAAAGCTATTAGATGGACCTCATTGTACTAGAAATCAAACTTATTCACAATATAGACATGTTGTTTTCTTCAAGGATGGACCGATTAGGTACAGGGCCGAAAAGTCTATCAGGAGAAACAACAATTTCGAATTCAGGTGAGAGAGTTTGATAATTTGTTGGAACAACGACAACGTCTGTTGGAAACCAAACTCGATGGCCTAACCATTGAGCAAAGAACTTTTGAGCGTGATCATTAGCACCCATCCGAAGATGTAAAACTACGCCTCATTCGTTTGAAGTGTCCGAGTTGGACGCTCGCTCTAAACGTTCTCCCATGTGTTGGTTCTTGTGGGTCGTTTCTTTATTGAATGGTAAACATACCTATGTCTCATGTGGCGATATGGAGGACCTTTTCATTAAGGTTGGTTGTCAAACTGCTTTTGTAGAGAGTATGTCGATTGAGATAGTTTCCATGCGGATCAGACTTGATGGAATCATATCATTAATTTGATGTGAATACTACTGAAAGATGTTCAGATGGTTGTCAACTGCCATAGTCACTTTGTATATATTTCTCTTCTTCATTAAAAAAAAGAAACTAAAATATTTTCAGCTGTTGTTTTTCTTGTTCTGTAAATATATTGATTGCAGGTCTCTTGCTCTTGGATTGTCGAAGTATTCCTCAGAAGTGCTACATTGTGCAACCACCATCCCCAAATCGGCACGACTCATTGCTTACCATAGGGGAGTTTCTATTTCTTCTCTTTTTCATGCTTTTTATATTTCTATATTGGGGACAATGTAGAATTTAAGTGTGGGGGAGTGGTGTATTGTGGTCTGCGTGTGATTTTTTTTTTTTTGTGTCGACGATTTTGCATGAGATAGCAACTTTTGAATATGATTGAGTTTAATTTGTGTGACTTAGCTGAAACTACAAGATCTCGAAAAAAAAAATGTGTTCTGTTCTTCTGCAAGCACAGCTGGCAAATTTATCTGAGCACATTTATAGGTAATTTACTATCATTCTCTGGAACACAAATTGAAGGTTGAAAATGTTGATTTTTTTTATAACTTTCTAGACCATAGTAAACTAACTTTTTCTTTTCTTTTTTTCTATCCATTCGTCTCCGCTCAAAGTAACCTGGAAACATCGATTGTTAGTAAGGTGGAGTTATAATCGCATGGTATCTGTTTTTTGTGAATGTGTCTTTTATTGATAGAGTTTAAAAAGTTTGGAAAAAGCAGTGACCTATGCTGAGAATGAATTTTACTTTTATGCTCGAAATAAGAAGAGGGACCACAGGAAAGAGCTACCTACCTCAAAGTGTAAAGCTGTCACCTCGAATGGGTGAACAAGGCTGCCTCCAATGAAAGGGGTTTAGTGTGAAAGCTACCTGTGGGGTAAAAGCTGAAAAGAAAATTGCAAAACTCTTCTTCTTCTTCTTTTTCTTCTTCATCAAAAAAAAAAAAAGAAAAAAATAAAAAAAAATCGCGAGAAACGTGATAGCTACCCAAGTGTGAAGTTAGATAAATAAATTCCCTCAGTGGTTTGAAGTGCCCAATCTAAACACTCTTTAAATTGAAGACATATTTGCGATAAAACACCTGCCATGCCCTTTTTTTTCTTTGTAGTGCTAACAGTTGATGATTTTTGGTGAACAGAGTAATTTTTAGGATCCATGGGAATCATTGTAAAATAAGAGTGGGATCACGAGAGATGAAAGGAAATATTTGACTATCTCGGATCAGGATTTGGATAGATCATCGTAAGCTTTCATTTGGTTCAAGTTAGTGATGGGATGATAACCTCAATAGCACACACTCACAAGCCATTGTGTATTTGAGAAGAAGTGAAATTTTCATGGTTTAGGAGAATGTTTAATAAGCAAGTCACTATCTGTAGTTGGATTTCACCGTTTAAAGTCGTTTATCTCATGTAAAATCAGTGTGTTGTTTGTGTCATATGGTTGTTGTTCGAGGGCGAACAACAGTCTAAGTGTGGGGGAGTTTGATAAGTGCTAGAAAAGCACTTCAATAACTCTTCTATTTTACGTATTTGTGTGTTTTATTAGTATTATATGTTTATTTTTATGTGTTTTCCTTTTATTGTGTGTTTAGAGTCACAAGAAATCAAAAGGAGCCAAAATGGATAAAAACGGAGCGAAAACGAAACTTGGGACCGAAATGCAAGCAAATTCAAAGATAGAGGGCCTCCGATGCAATTTTATGAAAAGTTGTTTTTACAATTTTTCTTGTGCCCATATCAAAGAATATAAAAAGAGGATTTCCACATTTTTTTCGGATCCCAAATCGGAGTTTCCTAGTGAAAGTTATGGCCATTTGAAGAGAGAAGACAAAACATAAAAAAATCAGCAGCTCGAATTTACTGCCGCAGTTCAGTAATTTGACCATAACTTTCGGTACAAACTTCGGATTGGCCTGCACTTTATATTGTTGGAAAGGACACTCAGAGCGCTACAACTTTGATGTTGACCTCTTCAAACGATTCGGATCATATCATGGTCAGAAATGGGAAAACCAGAGAGTAATGTGAATGGAGGATTTCTTGGGCCATGTTTTGGTAGAAAATTCATAACTTTCTATTAAAATATCAAAAAAAGGAAATTCCAATTGCACAATTCAGCCAAGATGCTTACCTATACCATGATACAATATTTGAACTAATGGAGCAATTTAAGATCATGATTTGGTGGTTACCAATTAGTGGAATCATAATGGAGTAGTTGTACAATTTTTTATCATGTTTTCTTGTGAAATTTTACCGATAAATAGAGGCATTTGTAAGGAAGGAAATGCACAACTTAGTGGAAGAGAATTAACTAGTAGTTCTCTCCAACTTTCTCTTCAATAAAATTCGCTTCTTCATTTGTTCTTAGTTTTAGCTTGAAAGATCTTAGTTTTTCATATTCCGGCGGAAGAAATAAAGGCTTCAATCGATCAACGATACTTTGGCTGTGAATATGATTAGTGGATCATTTCTTCGATAAGTTTCTTTTTTCCCTTTTATTTCTCTATTTATTTCTTAGCATTTATTTACTTGTTTTCTATATTTTGCGTATAATCTATCATATAGAGTTGGTGATACAAAGCGAACATTCGCTAAACAATATGAAACCCCGCAAATATGAGTAGTTAGACTTTTCTATCTAGTTCGAGGGGGACGTTGTGTTCAACTAACATGTGATTATCTTTTCTAACTCTTTGCTAACGTTTTATCTATTCCTCTACTTCAATTTGTTGATTTGTTATGCTTTTAAACCCGTTTTGAATTTATGTGATTATTGCATTCACTTTGGCCAATTGAATCAATTAATCTTTAAGTTCAAGTTATGTGCTAGGATTGGAACTTTTGATCCGTAATTGTCACTAGATTCCAATCCATAGTAGCAAACGAACATCGTGCATATTTGTTAATAAATCAACTTAGATGTATTAATTCAAGTTTGTGAAATTGATCATCTAATTCAACTCATTCTTCTTGTTCATTTCACACTAGCATTGCATTAAATCCAAAGAACTTGTTTAGGGTTATCCAATAGTTAGATGTTAAGTTAAAGAACTCACTTTAATTTAATACACTTAAGGAAGAATTCGTTAATCAGAGCTTCTTGGTGAATTGAGAGTTGATAAATTGAAGAAGGAATAGTAACACGTTGCATGAGAAAGATAAATATAAGTTGTTGACACGACCGAACCCGAGAACTAGATATTTTGTATAATTGTTTTATTTCAATCTTTTATTTTGACGTTCGATTTTCTATTTTTATTCAAATATCACAAAACCCCCCTTTTTCTATATTAATTGATAAAATCAACTAGATTAAGCACCGTTCCTCTTGGGTTCGACCCTTACTTACCACTTCTACATTAATTTGTAGTTTTGAAACCGAGTAAGGAAATAAAATTAAACTTTGGCGTGCCGCGACACAGTCGCCCACCGCGACAAACGCGCCCAACGTTAAAGGTTGTTAGTTCCATTTGGCTCCTCTATTATTCCAAAAATGGGGAATAGCATCTTCTTTTTTGAGGGAGTCGAACTAACTCTTTCTCTCTTTTGCTTGTTGAAGCTTATAACAATTTGTTGAATCCATTTAATTATTGTCTTTCGTGCACTCCTTATGCATGATTACAATTGTCATCATTTGTTTCTACAATAACTCGAGGGAGAACTTTTGGGTAATTTGTGCTTCCAATACTTCAATAATGTTGTATGCAAAAGATTGAGACTTGTGTTTTGGAAAAATAGAAAAAGCCAAAGGGAGCAATTGTTAACTTTATTTTCTAGTAAAGGTAATTATATTAGCATTTTTATTTTTCCACATTTATAATAATTCAATTAATTGAATATCTTATTTGGTTGATTTAATTATATTGTAATTTTATTGGACTGATTATCACACGATTTTAATTAATTATTGATTTTATTGTAACTATCTTTCCTTGTATTGATAACCACAAGAGAGTCCAACTTAGGCATTGAAACCCCAATAGTACGCGCCCATTGCTACTACAAGTGTCCCCATTTGTTGCACCAAGTTTATGGCAAGAATCCTCTTCTATATTATTTTATTTCTTTATCTTGGGTTTTCCTACAATTAATAATATTATTTATTTCCTTGTAGGAGTTGATGTTTTAAGATTATTAGGTTTTCTTTTATCATATGACACTTAACAACTTAAATACACCAACACAAGTGAAGTAAGGTGCCATTTTGGAGCTTATAAAAATCATCGCCTATATAGTCTCGAGAAATATTCTACCATTGCTTCTCCTGATGTATGAATTGTTCAAGTTATTTCTAGATGTAATTCTTGTACAAACCCTTTGATTGCTTTGCATTGAGTTCAAATCTCCAAGAGGAATCCAATCACCAATAGAGGAGCCCACAACGAATAGAGGTCAATATGGAAGTGCAGATATGTTGCAAGATCGCGATTACAAGAAGCCAATGATGAGTGACGGGATGTCAGCTCGAATTACATGCTAAGGAAGAAACAACATGGAGGTTTTTCATTTAGGTTCTTAGGTGTTACTTAATATATGCGTATATTAACCTTTGGATTTCTTGTAAAGATTTAAACTCTTTGGATTTTAGTGGATTGGTTTTGCTTGTAGCTTACGAGCACGTGGTTTTTCAGGTTGCTGGGTTTTCCACGTTAAATCTAGTGTTTTGTTACTTATCTACTATTTTACAGTTTCTGTAATTTGTCCCGACGTGTCTATCATAAATCAGAGTTCACAAATTAATCTGGCTATTACTAATTTATAGATCTGTCTGAGTATAAAATAGTTACTATCTACTAGATACATCTAGGTCACAAAACAAGGTTTCAGTTGCATTTGAATCATTTTTTCAGATTACTTAGACAACTAAGAATTTTTCAAATGCTGGTGGTGCAATAATGTTCACTTGAATTAGAATTTCCAATTCTAATTAAAGATTTTTAGAGTTCTGTGGATTAAGATAGATGTTTAAGATATTAGACAAATAATTCTCATCCCTGAAATATAGGAAACTAAGGTAGACCCTACTCTTTCAGTCTATTTTAATTGAGCATTTTTAGAGTTCTGTTAATTCAATCAGAATTCCCTAATTACATTAGTTATTTTTTCTTTTATACGAGATTAGAATTTCCTATTCTATAACTATGCTAGAAAATTTTCCACACTTAAAACCGACATTGAAAATAATATTTCCCACGTCTTGCAATAAAAAAAATCTATTTTTGCATGTTGTCCTACTCTGGAAAGTTTACTGCATTGAATTAAAGTTTACAGCTAAATAAACTTTATCATAATTTGAAAAGACTACATTGTATAATTTGACTGCCTATCAAGTGTAATTTGGTTATTAGAGTTCTATTGCATTGCATTGAATAGATTGCACAATTTGACTGCCCATCAAGTGTTTGATGAAATACCTATTTTGAAATCCTTTTTTGATTGATAGATTGAAATGCCTTTATTCTTTTTTAATCTTATGTTTTTGATTTAACAACTTTGTGAAGTCAAGTTGCTGGTATCCTCTTCAATCATTATATTAAGTCTTTGGATGTTGCAACAGATTCCTTGCAATGGCTCCCAGGAAAACTTTCTTAGGACAAGTTGTAGGTGATGAGCTTCCCAGGAAGGCTGCCTTTATTGTTTGTGTTGTTCGATTGTGGTCTGTCCCTCATTGGGGTAATAATGAAGGCGTTACAGCTCTTCAAGTGGTCCTTCAAGATGAAAAGGTATAAAATTTCATGATTTTTTTCCTTATTTTTTTAAATATTTTTTCACAGCAGCTCTTTCCTTGATTATTTGTGTTTTAATATGATTTTGTTAGGGTATCCGAATTCATCCCTCCGTTGAGGAGGCATAATCAATAAGTTCAAAGACAAAATCAACACACATGGATATTGTGCTATGAAAAATTTTCGAGTAGATGAGAGTAAGGAGAAGTTAAAGTCGTGCGTGCATCCATTTCATTTCCATTTCCAATAGAATACCCAAGTTCTTCCCGCAGTTCAGAGTGATTATCATCAAAATCCCTTGGTGTTTTATAATACCATGAGTATTAATGAGATTTATGATATCCCACCCCAGTAACATGAACGATTTGGTTGGTGAGTGTCAATTGATCTAATATATGTGCCAATTTGTGCATTTAAAAATACTTTTAGGATCTAACTATTTATAATTTGTAAAAGATTTTACTTGGGGCTATTCCCCTAAAGACAGACTCAAAAGTAGTCAGAACACTCAAGGAACATCAGATTACGTGTCCTTGCACTGGACAAACCTGTCATAAGAACATATTTGTTTTAAAATATTCATGAGTGGCAGCATATTTTGTATTATTGACTATTTGCCAACATACGTTTAACTTCTTTTCCTGGCAAAAAATGCATTTATTGCTCACCTTGGGATACTTATGGGGCAGAAGCCAAGGCCAAGTTGCAAAATTCTAGAAATCACACATTTGTTGTTGTTTTGCTACAACTCTGCTATGTATCACAAAAACGTAATCCCCATTATACTTTTGGTAGCTTTTTTTCAATTTTTGGTAGTTATTGTGCTTCTTTGGTAAAAATGCTCCATTTTTTGGTTCAGGCCCTGTTGCACTTAGCACATCATTTCATGTCTCAACGGTTCTGATAAACAAACATATCCCTGAGATAGAAGATTTCCGTCGAGAGTACTAAAAGTATCCTATTAAATTCCTTACTGTTTACTTTTTGACATATATTCTTCTATGTGAATTAATTAATTGGTCTTATATTATTTTTCGCTTCAAAGCTGTTTATGAAAAGGGATCGCAAAGTAGTGGTTATTTATCGGCATCTTCTGTGACATCCTTGGCAATTGCCCCAAGCCCCATGACAACCATTGCAAATCTCTATGATGCTAATGAGGTATTTATTTTGTTTAGATGACTATTATTGAATTACATTTTAGAATTTTCTATTGTTTCATTTGATTAATTTATTAAGAACTTTTCATTCATTTGCTGTCTTTATTTTGCATTGTTTGTGTTTGCCTCTATGTCCCTCAAGGCTGTTGGATATTATTTCTATGGGGAAATAGTAAGTGTAGATACAAAAGCTGGCTGGTATTACAATACATGCCCTAATCCAAGTTGTGACATGGAAGTTCATACAGTAGAAGGCCGATACTTTTGTAGCAATTGTAAAGGGAGGGCGATAGATGTTTTGCATAAATACAAAGTCAAGTGTGTGGTCGAGGATAACCAAACTAGTGCAACTGTGGTGCTGTTTGATGAGGGCTGCTATCATGTTATTGGCAAGTCTGTTTCACAATTGCTAGCTGAATGTGATCAGGTTGTTCTCTACACATATCTCAATTTAATAATATTTCGTTTACAATTGGGATTAACGAAAGATATGTTGACCTTATTTTTAATTTTCTTTCTTCAAGAATGTTGGAGTACAAGATCTATCGAAAGAAATCATCGGTTGAGTGGAGAGCTGTTTTCTCTTAAAGGTTGGCCAGTATATTAAAGACGAGGATAGTGCAAGGACTTGCCACATTGAAACACTGTGTGATGACCCCAAGGTTGTTGCATTGAGCCAATCAACAAAGCATGCAAGCTCCGATGAGGTAATTGTTATTAATAGTAGCATTGTCATTTCATATTAACTTCTTAAGTTCATAAACAATTATTTCATATGTGTTGTTGTATAATAGGATCTAGATTCTGATGATGATTTAAGCTTGTTGATTGTTAATATAACTGAAATTGACTCAAATTCGATAATTATCACTACTCTGTTTAATTAATTCATTGTATTTATATTCGGTTTTCTCCTTCAGTTGTCAAAATTATTTTTTAATTTTTTGGTGGCTATTTTGTAGACTCCTAATACTAATGAAGAAGCTATGGTCACTGGGCGTGTAGTCGCAGTACGCCAAAATTTATTTTATTTCCTTACTCGGTTTCAAAACTACAAATTAATTTAGAAGTGGTAAGTAAGGGCCGAACCCAAGATAAACGGTGCTTAATCTAGTTGATTTTATCAATTAATATAGAAAAAGGGGGATTTTGTGATATTTGAATAAAAATAGAAAATCGAACGTCAAAATAGAAGATTGAAATAAAACAATTGTACAAAATATCTAGTTCTGGGGTTCGGTTGTGTCAACAACTTATATTTATCTTTTCCATGCAACGTGTTACTATTCGTTCTTCAATTTATCAACTCTCAATTAACCAAGAAGCTCTGATTAACGAATTCTTCCTAAAGTGTATTAAATTAAAGTGAGTTCTTTAGCTTAACATCTAGCTATTGGATAACCCTAAACAAATTCTTAGGATTTAATGCAATGCTAGTGTGAAATGAACAAGAAGAAAGAGTTGAATTAGATGATAATTTCACAAACTCGAATTAATACATCTAAGTTGATTTGTTAATAAATATGCACGATATTCATTTGCTACTTTGGATTGGAACCTAGTGATAATTACGGATCAAAAGTTCCAATCCTAGAAAGTAACTTGAATTTAAAGATTGATTGATTCAATTGGCCAAAGTGAATGCAATAATCAAATAAACTCAAAAACGGGTTTACAAGCATAACAAATCAACAAAATGAAGTAGAGGAATAGATAAAACGTTACTAAAGAGTTAGAAAAGATAACCACATGTTAGTTGAACATAACGTCCCCCTCGAACTAGATAGAAAAGTCTAACTACTCATATTTGCGGGGTGTCATACTTTTTAGCGAGTGTTCGCTTTGTATCACCACCACTATATGATAGATTATACGCAAAATATAGAAAACAAGTAAATAAATACTAAGAAATAAATAGAGAAATAAAAGGGAAAAGAGAAACTTATCAAAGAAATGATCCGCTAATCATATTAACAGCCGAAGTATCGTTGATCGATTGAAGCCTTTATTTCTTATGAATATGAAAAACTAAGATCTTTCAAGCTAAAACTAAGAACAAATGAAGAAGAGAATTTTATTGAAGAGAAAGTTTGAGAGAACTACTAGCTAATTCTCTTCCACTAAGTTGTGCATTTCCTTCCTTACAAATGCCTCTATTTATATGAAAAATTTCACAAGAAAACATAATAAAAAATTGTACAACTACTCCATTATGATTCCACTAATTGGTAACCACCAAATCATGATCTTAAATTGCTCCATTAGTTCAAATATTGTATCATGGTATAGGTAAGCATCTTGGCTTAATTGTGCAATTGGAATTTCCTTTTTTTGATATTTTAATAGAAAGTTATGAATTTTTTACCAAAACATGGCCCAAGAAATCCTCCATTCACATCACTCTCGGTTTTGCCCATTTTTTACCATGATATGGTCCGAATCATTTGAAGAGGTCAACATAAAATTTGTAGCCCACTGAGTGTCCGTTCCAAAAATATAAAGTGCAGGTCAATCCGAATTTTGTAGCAAAAGTTATGGTCAAATTACTGAACTGCGGCAGTAAATTCGAGCTGCTGATTTTTTACGCTTTGTCCTTTCTCTTTAAATGGCCATAACTTTCACTAGGAAACTTCGATTTGGGATCCGACAAAAATGTGGAAATCCTCTTTTGATATTCTTTGATATTGACACAAAAAAATTGTAAAAACAACTTTTCATAAAATTGCATCGGAGGCCCTCCATCTTTGAATTTGCTTTCATTTCGGTCCCAAGTTCCGTTTTCGCTCCGTTTTTATCCATTTTTGCTCCTTTTGATTTCTTGTGACTCTAAACACACAATAAAAGGAAAACACATAAAAATAAACATATAATACTAATAAAATACACAAATACGTAAAATAGAAGAGTTATTTAAGTGTTTTTCTAGCACTTATCAAACTCCCCCACACTTAGACTGTTGTTCGCCCTCGAACAACAACCCATATGATACCAAACAACACACTGATTTTATATGAGATAAACAACTTTAAACATTGAAATCCAACTAGAGATAATGACTTGCTTAATAAATATTCTCCCGAACCATGAAAATTTCACTTCTTCTCAAATACACAATGGCTTGTGAGTGTGTGCAATTGAGGTTATCATCCCATCACTAACTGGAACCAAATGAAAGCTTACGATGATCTATCCAAATCCTTACCCGAAGTAGTCAAATATTTCCTTTCATCTCTCGTGATCCCACTCTTATTTTACAATGATTCCCATGGATCCTAAAAATTACTTTGTTCACCAAAAATCATCAACTGTTAGCACTGCAAAAAAAAAAAAAGGGCATGGCAGGTGTTTTATCGCAAATATGTCTTCAATTTAAAGAGTGTTTAGATTGGGCACTTCAAACCACTGAGAGAATTTATTTATCTCGCTTCACACTGGGGTAGCTATCACATTTCTTTTTTTTTTATGTTTTTTTTTCTTTTTTTTTTGATGAAGAAGAAGAAGAAGAAGAAGAAGAGTTTTGCAATTTTCTTTTCAGCTTTTACCCCATAGGTAGCTTTCACACTAAACCCCTTTCATTGGAGGCAGCCTTCTTCACCCATTCGAGGTGACGGCTTCACACTCTGAGGTATGCAGCTCTTTCCTGTGGTCCCTCTCCTTATTTCGAACATAAAAGTAAAATTCATTCTCAGCATAGGTCAATGCTTTTTCGAAACCTTTTAAACTCTATCAATAAAAGACACATTCACAAAAAACAGATACCATGCGATTATAACTCCACCTTACTAACAATCGATGTTTCCAGGTTACTTTGAGCAGGACGAATGGATAGAAAAAAAAAAGAAAAGAAAAAGTTAGTTTACTATGGTCTAGAAAGTTAGAAAAAAAAAATCAACATTTTCAACCTTCAATTTGTGTTCCAGAGAATGATAGTAAATTACCTATAAATGTGCTCAGATAAATTTGCCAGCTGTGCTTGGAGAAGAACATAACACTTTTTTTTTCAAGATCTTGTAGTTTCAGCTAAGTCACACAAATTAAGCTCAATCATATTCAAAAGTTGCTATCTCATGCAAAATCGTCAACACAAATAAAAAAAAATCACACGCAGACCACAATATGCCACTCCCCCACACTTAAATTCTACATTGTCCCCAATGTAGAAATATAGAAAGCATGAAAAAGAGAAGAAATAGAAACTCCCCTATGGTAAGCAATGAGTCGTGCCGATTTGGGGATGGTGGTTGCACAATGTAACACTTCTGAGGAATAGTTCGACAATCCAAGAGCAAGAGACCTGCAATCAACATATTTACAGAACAAGAAAAACAACAGCAGAAAATATTTTGGTTTTTTTTTTTGTGATGAAGAGAAATTTATATACAAAGCGACTTTGGGAGTTGACAACCCTCAGAACATCTTGCAGTAGTATTCACATCAAATTAATGTTATGATTCCATCAAGTCTGATCCGCATGGAAACTATCTGAATCAGCATACTCTCTACAAAACAGTTTGACAACCAACCTTAATGAAAAGGTCCTCCATATCGCCACATGACACATAGGTATGTTTACCATTCAATAAAGAATAGCCCCGCAAGAACCAACAAATGGGAGAATGTTTAGAGCAGAACGACCAACTCAGACACTTTTCAAACAAATGAGACGTAGTTTTACGTCTTCGGATGGGTGCTAATGATCACGCTCAAAAAGTTGCTGCTCAATTGTTAGGCTATCGAGTTTGGTTTCCAACAGACGTTGTCGTTGTTCCAACAAATTATCAAACTCTCTCACACTGATTGCGAGCTGGCTGTTTCTCCTGATAAACTTTTCGGCCCTACACCTAATCGGTCCATCCTTGAAGAAAACAACATGTCTATATTGTGAATAAGTTTGATTTCGAGTACAATGAGGTCCCTCTAATAGCTTTTCACATTTAAAGCAACTTTTAAGGCGCTTAGCACATCGTTCTTGGCGGTCGGGATGACCACGCCCCAAAGCTATGGCGTTCCAAAGGGAACGCTCATGCTTGTCAACAAGTCGAACAATCTGAATCTTGATATCAAGAGGCATAGAGAAAGAGTCGAGTACTTGTAGAAGAGCAACAATATGTAGAGGGGATGCCATAGAAAGAAATGAAAATTCAGTGCACTTTGAGGTATCTGCAAAAGACTTGAAAGAAGAAGGTTAATAGAAGAGAATACAGTTCCTTAAGGTCTACTGAAAAAGACCAGTTTAACGCCTTTGGGCGGGATACATAAACCAGTATCCAAGGTTTTTTTTTTTTTATTCCAGAGCGTAACACAGATGTGTTTCCAGAGTTAACTCCGTATTCTACCATCTAAAGTTAGCTATTCCACATTCATAACCTTAACTCTAAATCCAATTCATTCGAATCTCTTTTTCTTTCGCTTAATTCCTCTGGCCAATTGATGACAGGTGGGCGTGTTGTCGCAGTACGCCAAAATTTATTTTATTTCCTTACTCGGTTTCAAAACTACAAATTAATGTAGAAGTGGTAAGTAAGGGTCGAACCCAAGAGGAACGGTGTTTGATCTAGTTGTTTTTATCAATTAATATAAAAAAGGGTTTTTTGTGAAGTTGAATGCAATTCGAAAATAAAATTATAAAATAAAAGAGATGAAAATGAAACAATTGAAGATATATCTAGTTCTCGAGTTCGGTTGTGTCAACATCTCGTGTTTATCTTTCCCATGCAACGTGTTATTATTCCTTCTTCAATTTATCAACTCTCAATTAACCAAGAAGCTCTAATTAACGAATTCTTCCTTAAGTGTATTAAATTAAAGTGAGTTCTTTAACTTAACGTCTAGCTATTGGATAATCCTAAACAAGTTCTTAGGATTTAATGCAACGCTAGTGTGAAATGAACAAGAAGAATGAGTTGAATTAGATGATCAATTTCACAAACTTGAATTAATACATCTAAGTTGATTTATTAACAAATATGCACGACATTCGTTTGCTACTGTGGATTGGAATCTAGTGACAATTACGGATCAAAAGTTCCAATCCTAGCACATAACTTGAACTTAAAGATTAATTGATTCAATTGGCCAAAGTGAATGCAATAATCACATAAATTCAAAACGGGTTTAAAAGCATAACAAATCAACAAATTGAAGTGGAGGAATAGATAAAACGTTACTAAAGAGTTAGAAAAGATAACAACATGTTAATCGAACACAACGTCCCCCTCGAACTAGATAGAGAAGTCTAACTACTCATATTTGTGGGTTTCATACTTTTTAGCGAGTGTTCGCCTTGTATTACTCCCACAATATGATAGATTATACTTCACTATCACAAATAATATACACAAAACATAGAAACAAGAAAATAAATGCTAAGAAATAAATAGAGAAGTTTAATCACTCATATATATGGGTTAAATACTTTTTAGCGAGTGTTCGCCTTGTATTACCTCCACAATATATGAGAAATTAGACTTCTCAAACAAGAAAAATAAAAGAAAGAGAGAAACTAGCGAAGAAATGCCCCGCTAATCATATTCTCGGCCGAAGAATCGTCGATTGATTAATCGAACCTAAATTTAGGTTTTTTCTTCCGCCGGAATATGAGAAACTAAGAGCTTTCAAGCTAGAACTAAGAACAAATGATGAAGAGAATTTTATTGAGGAGAAAGTTGGAGAGAATCACAAGCTAATTCTCTCTACAAAGTTGTGTGATTCAAGCTTGGAAATGCTTCTATTTATAGGCAAAATATTACACCAAAAAATATTAAAAAATCATAAAAGTCTTCCTTCATGAGTCTATTGTGGTGCGCTCAAGTTGTTTTATCTCTAAGAAGTCAAGAAAATACCAAAAAAACACGTTTTATGGTAGGTGGAGTCCGCTGGTCAAAATCTGCAAGTGGTGTCGGCGTGACTCGAGTCGCCGTGTGACTGAGTCACGCGCGATTCTCGCTTAGTCACCGCTGCCGGAACGGGAGGCCAGGGACGGTTGCAGGCGTGACTCGATCACTTATGCGGTGACTCGAGTCACTTGCGGCCGACTTCGATCATGATCGGGCGTGACTCGAGTCACATGCGGCGACTTCGATCCGCGTCTTGGCGGTGACTCGAGTCACCCGAGTCACCCAGAAATTGCACACCAAGTCCCTCCACTTTTGAATGTTGTTCATTTTGGTCCTTGACAAATTGCATTTTGGTCCTCCAACTTTTTGAAAAGTTTCACTTTGGTCCCCAGACTTTTGAAAAGTTGCAGTTTGGTCCCCAACAGTTTGGCTTTGACGCTTTTAGTCATTTTTCTTCAAATGGCCATAACTTTCACTAGGAAACTCCGATTTGAGATCCGGAAAAAGTTTAGGAATCCGCTTTTGATGTTCTTCGACTTAGCACAAGAAAAATTGTAAAAACAACTTTTCATAAAATTACATCGGAGGTCCTCCATCTTTGATTCGCTTGCCTTTTTGGTCCCGAGTTTCCCTTTTCATTCCATTTTCATCCATTTTGACTCCTTTTTATTCTTTGTGACCTTGAACACCACAATAAAGGAAAAACACATAAAACGGAACATATAACATTAATAAAACACACAAACACGTAAAATAGAAGAGTTATTTAAGTGCTTTTCTAGCACTTATCAACAGGCACTTCTACATGCATTTGTGGTACATAAGCTTCTAATTTCTCCAATAATTCGTCAATTGATGGTGTAATAAAAATCATTTTTAAAGTATTAGGAGAAATCAGCTTTTGATGAGCTAAAAATTCGAGAAATGCCAATAAACTATTGAAATGGTTTTGAATGTTTAAAAGACCAATTGGCTTAGAGTGTAGATTCAACGTGGCCCAAGAAATTATGCAAAAGATCTGTTCCAAAGTTTCAAAATCCCCTGGTAATACAATAAAAGCATCCGAATGCATTATCATCAGTGTTAAGCGTTCAAACAACGATTTAGCCTTTACCTCAAAGCCGATGGTTTTACCATACACCTGTTTTAAAGGTGGCACAGTAATACCAATCACTATTGATCCTCTTATGTACGCAGATTGAACGGCACACCCTATCAGTCCATGGTAACCTCCTCCGTATATTATCTTGCCATTTCGATCTCCAGCATCTTGTTCGGCCGACTACTAGGTGCTAGAAGCGTTGGTTGTCCCAGATTGATTCCACGAAAGAGACTTATGACCCTCAATGTCCTCTTTGAACTCCCGATTCGGCGAAGCGATAGCCTCCATAGGTTGTCGATTTTGCACACTAAAAACTGACACAAGAACACACAAACAATTAAAAATAACAATATGTACACGTAGTTGTGATTGTGGCTCACATCTTCCTTTGGTTTTACGTCCAGAAACGGCTTAAACGCCTTCTATGAGTCGGGGATAGGCTTCCCATCAAGTTTTCTTATAGACTGGCAAACAGGGTCTTTTATAGTCAGATTCCCAAGACTATATCATTCTCGTTCCTTTTTAAATTCACTCCACAGATTGAGAAGTTCGATTTGCACCATTCCACTAGGATGCGTCTCAAGAGTTTGATGGATATCATCCAAAGACTCCTTACCCATGCCATCCTTAATGAAATGTATTTTATCTGCTCAATTTGTGGACACAAATCCAATGGAACGGTTACCTGAGTTGCAAGTCCATCGAGTGCATTTATAAGGCCATCTAGCACATTTATAGCACACATTCATTCTTTTTGCTCTTCGTTTCTTGGAAAAATTACTTTTGCCTAACCCTGGTGCATATTTAGTACTTAAAGCTGGCATTTCACCTCCTAATCGGACCTTTGCTTTAATCAACCAACGGATATCCTCAAGCATTTCCTTTTCCATCAACATTTTTAACCGTCCTACTCTAGAATAGTAAATCTCTTTCAAAGCATTCAAAGGCAATGACGGATAATATTTGTGGATTTGGAAAATTTGTTATCCATTGAAAATTCAAGTGTTTTGGAGAAGTAGAAGAAAAGAGAGTGCTTAGGTTGCCTCCTAAGTAGCGCATTTGTTTATAGTCGTTGGCTCGACTAAAAAATTTTT
This sequence comes from Jasminum sambac, assembly GCA_018223645.1. Classification (NCBI taxonomy): domain Eukaryota; kingdom Viridiplantae; phylum Streptophyta; class Magnoliopsida; order Lamiales; family Oleaceae; genus Jasminum; species Jasminum sambac. Next base: position 7,912,554 of record CP073644.1, on the reverse strand, counting down.
TTTTCTTTTAGTTACGTAACACACGAGAGAAAAAGAAACACTGAAGAAATAAGATTAAAACCATCAAAATCAATAAGCATAGTAGATTATCACACCCTCCCATATTTTCACAGATATTGAAGAAGGAAAAAAAATAAGAAAATTTGAATTACATAATCAATTAATATAAGGAAAAGACATATATATACAAAAATATCACACACATCCATGCTATAAGAAAAAACAAATAAGAAGAAAAGAGGAAGAATAAGAAAAAAAATCAAGAGAAGAAAATTACCTATTCACTGCTAGAAAGGAGCACTCACAGAGTAATTGAAATTGTGGTTGTGGTTTCAAGTGGAGAATGATCTAGATTTATAGTCAAATGAGCACTGTTTCAACCGACAACCATGCATGTAGAGTGTGCTGGAAAGAGTACGATGGGAGGAGTATCCGAGAAGACGCGTTGACAAATTGTCCATTATCAATAATTAATCCCCACACGTTATCAATAACTATTGCTAATCACCGATTTGTGCGCCATCATGTCTCTTTCCAAATAATTGTATCTCCGGATATCTTCCTTCTACAGTTACAAGGCAACATCTTCCTTAGTACGTTAGATAAAAAACGGAGAAAATAATAATAATAATAAAAATACCAAAAGAAAACTAAAAATGAGAAAAAAAAAATGCTTGGGTTGCCTCCCAAGAGCGCTTTTGTTTAAAGTCGTTAGCTCGACTTAGTGAGGGCATGATTAGCTCGGACTCTCCAATGTAATTTCTTCCATATTTGTTGTAGATAATCCTTCATAGTATGGTTTGAGTTGATGTCCATTCACTTTGAATATCTTATTCGTCTTCAAACTTTTGATTTCAACTGCACCATATGGAAAAATGTCAGTAACAACAAATGGCCCAACCCATCTAGAACGAAGCTTACCCGGGAAGAGTTTTAGTCTAGAATGGAAAAGTAACACTTTTTGTCCAATAGTAAACTTTTTTCTGGAGATTCGTTGGTCATGGAATGCCTTCGTCTTATTCTTGTAGATCATTGCATTTTCATAAGCTTCGCTCCGAATTTCTTCCAATTCTTCTTTGTTGAAGTTTCTGTTGTCACTCTTTGTTCCCCAATCCATATTGCATTGTTTGATTGCCCAGTAAGCCTTGTGCTCTATTTCAACTGGTAGATGACATGGCTTTCCAAACACTAATCGGTATGGTGACATCCCAATCGGTGTTTTGTAAGCTGTCCGATATGCCCAAAGTGCATCATCCAAATCGGTTGCTCCAAATTCCTTCGATTAGTATTGATTGTCTTTTCAAGAATTGACTTCACTTCCTTGTTTGAGAGCTCGCTTGTCCATTCGTCTGGGGGTGATATGCGCTTGATACTCGATGTAGAACTCCATATTTTCTTAGCAAAGACTCAATGCTCTGATTGCAAAAGTGAGTACCTCATCACTAATCATGGCCCTTGGAATTCCAAACTCGCTAAAGATGTTAGATTTGACGACTCGCAACTACTTTAGCATCGTTAGTTCGTGTGGCTTTGCTTCTATCCATTTAGAAACATAGTCAACGCTAGTAAGATATAAGAGTGGCCAAATGAATTTGGAAAGGGTCCCATGAAATCAATACCCCATACATCAAAAATTTCGCAAACTATGATAGGAGTTTGAGGCATTTGGTTTCGTTGGGACAAGTTACACGATCGCTGACACTTGTCACAGGATTTGCGTAAGATATAAGCATCTTTGAACAGTGTTGGCCAAGAGAATCCACTTTCTAATATCTTCGAGCCGTTCTCCGTGGGTCCAAAATGTCCTCCACAAGCATATGAATGGCAAAATGTGAGAATGGACCGAAATTCTGACTTTGGTACACACCTCCGAATGATTTGATCTGAACACCTTTTCCACAAATAAGGGTCATCCCGTATGTAGTATTTGGCATCACTCTTTAACTTATCTCGTTTCGCCTTGGATAAGCTGCAGGATTAACCTAGATGCTAGATAGTTAACCAAATCAACAAACCAGGGAGAATTTACCTCAAAGAACAAATAGACTTTCATCTGGAAAGGCTTCTTGCAATGGTGTTTCATTTTCTATTCTTACGATCCTCGCTAAGATGGTCCGCCACAACATTCACGCTTCCCGATTTATCTTTGATTTCTAAATTGAATTCTTGAAGTAGGAGGATCCAAACGAATGAGCCTAAGTTTTGCATCCTTCTTTGTGAGCAAATATCGTGAAATGCATGATCTGTAAAAAACAATTACTTTAGTTGCTAAGAGATATGCTCGAAACTTCTCTAAAGCAAAACTACTGGATAAAAGTTCTTTCTCAGTTGTGGTGTAGTTTGCTTGGGCTTGATTCAATGTTCGTGAAGTGTAGTAGATCACATGTGCAGCTCTTCCAACTCTTTGCCCTAGAATTGCTCCCACAGCATAGTCACTAGCATCACACATGATTTCAAATGGAAGGTTCCAGTCGGGTTGTTGAATGATTGGTGGGGTTGTGAGTCGTTCCTTGAGTTCATCGAATGCCTTCTTGCATCTATCATTAAATTCAAATGGTATATCCTTTTGCAAGAGATTGCATAGTGGTGATGCAAGCTTTGAAAAGTCATTTACAAACCCTCGAAACGACCCCCAAGGTCGAGAACCCCTAGACTGGATCCGGTATGATCGAGGACAACCCGAAACTTTCCAGCGAGGAGGAGGATCCCTCGACTCGACTCAACTACGCCTTCAAATCACGGGGGTGAACGCCACGAAGGTTGATCACGCCTTCGATAAGTTCGGGGGTTCCTTAGACGAGATGGCAACGGAGGAGCACGGCTACAACTCAACAAATTGCAATCAAGATCAAGGAAATAAAGGTGGGGAGCAAGGCTACAACCCAAAGAGGAGCAAAGGCTACACTCAAAAGCTAGAGAGCTTCTTTGGAAAAAAGTTGTGTTTACAATGGCCTAATTTCGTTCATATACCTCTAAGACTAAGAAATAATATTAAAATAATGAAATATCTAAAAAGTAGACACAAAAAGCTAAAGTCGGTCAAAAGTTACGGCCGTAATTCTTGGATTTAATCGTCAGAATCCTATGATACGGCCGTATGAAAGAAAAAATACGGCCGTATAAAACCTTCTGCTTCAAATTGGCCAAAGCTGGATCTTTATGATACGGCCGTATGACCAACGTTACGGCCGTATATCCTGTAGTACGGCCGTATATTCTGAAGTTACGGCCGTAATTTGCTCTCAAGATTTACGCAAAATCGCTGTCCCAGGGGTTACGGCCGTAAATGTCGAAGTTACGGCCGTATGAACAAAAGGTTACGGCCGTAATTTTGCTTCTCAGAGATTCTTCACTTTGTTTTCCCCGAGCTCGACCCTGCTTCGACTTCGCCTTCGCTTTCACGCCCGGGATGAGTCAAAAGTGAGGGTTCTTCCATGCATATCCCGGCTTTTCTTAACATCTTCACCTTATATTACTTCCGATCAAGCTCGTCTTCGTCTCGACCGGCTTTCTCACGCGTGTTGATGATGTCGAGCTAACCCGGATCATATCATCCTCTCCCTCTTCAAAAGGATTCGACCCGAATCTTATGATTCTTCAGTGTAATTATACCTCGACCCGGGTCGAATGGAAATGTTGTTTCATCAATCCCGATCACGAAAATATGAAGCCCCGGGATTGGTATGAAACCTTCCTCGAGAATTGGAGTGGCTATCACAAGAACTAAAGTTGTGTACGTGGCCATCCAATTCTGGACATTAACCTGCAAGAAGAAAATAATAAAATTGGGGCGGGGGTTGTTAGCAGTTCGAGCTACAAGGAATGGATCCTCATACTCAAGTCGACTTATTTCCTCATCCACTTCCCTATCAACATGACTCTCCGTTTCTTCTTCAAGTTCAACCTCTACCTCTTCCTTTTCCTTCTTTCTCCACCCCTCGGCCTCCTTATCTAGCTTCAATCGGTCACGAAATACTTGCTCCGGAGACAAAGGAGCTAGCACTATCGTCTCGCCTTTCCATGTGAAGCTATAGCAGTTTCTATAACCATCATGTGTCGCTTTGAGATCAAACTGCCAAGGCCTTCCGAGCACCAAGTGTGCACCTTCCAATGGCACTACATCACACACCACCATATCCATGTATTGCTCAACATGCAAGGGAACTAGCACTTGTGTATCCACCCTAATTTTTCCCGACTCATGCAACCAATGCAATTCATAGGGGTTCGGGTGTGGGAATCTAAGCAATTCCAATTTCTCCACAAGCAATGTGCTAGCTAAATTTGAGCAACTACCTCCATCAATAATCAAAGTGCAAGGATTACCTCTCATAGAACATCGAATATGAGATAGATTCTCACTTTGTAACATATCATTGCCACTCCGAGCATGTGTTGGGATTTTCCTTGCAAGTAGGGATTCGGGCACTTTGACAACAAATTGATCATCGTCACTTTTGTCCTCTTCATCCACGAATTGGGCTTCTTCCGTTTCGGACTCACTTTCTACCTCCCCATTCATCTTCACTAAAATGGTCCTTCGATTCAGACACTCGGACGCATAATGACCTATCCCTTGGCACTTGAAACATTTGATATCTCGGGTTTGGGTGGGTGGTGCTCCCATTTTGCCCTTGCCTTTGTCTTCCACGCTAGGGTTTGCTGTCGGTGTTTCTTTAGGCAGTTTATTCCGTCATTTCCACGGTCCTTGGTCTCCCCGAATGTCACCCCACTTCGCCTTTTCATAGTTGCTACCACTCCCGGGGTGAGGCTTGTTGGGTACTCTCTTTTTTTGTTGTGCCTCTACCTTTTCGGCTTTGTGTAACAACTCTTCAAGATTCGTATACTCTTGTAGTTCGGTGAGGTTGGCAATCTCCCGGTTCAATCCACCAAGGAACCTAGCCATGGTAGCTTCCTCTTCCTCCACAACATCGGCCCGTGTCATTAATGACTCCATCTCTTGGTAATATTCGGCCCACGGTTCTTCCCCCTTGATTTAGAGCTTGTAATCGTTGAAGCAAACTCCGGTTATAATGTGAAGGAACAAATCTCTTTCTCATTAAGAACTTCAAATCTTCCCAAGACTCAACGGGGTAGTCATTATTTCTTCTTCTGGCCGTCGTAAGTTGTTGCCACCAACTTAACGCATAACCCGTGAACTCCCTAGCCAACAATAGCACCTTCCTAGCTTCCGAAATTCTATGACATTGGAACAAAATGTCAACTCGTCCTTCCCAATCTAGATAGGCATCCGGATCCGACTTTCCATGGAACGAAGGAATTTCAATCTTCACATTTTTCATTTCCCCTTCGTCCTCATTTCGCCCACGTCGATCTCTTCCCCTATCTCTTCTCACATTTATCCGAGGCTCTTCTTCTTCGCCTTCGAATTCACTATCCCGACTTTCTTCACTTCCATTTCCTCCTCTAGGCCGTCGTTGCCCAAGTTCTAGTCTATCAATTCGTCTACCAAGTGCGGCGATAGAGCGATCAACTGAAGCTTATATATCCTGATTGCTTTCTTGTAATAAGGTTCTCAATTGATCCACTGTCACTGAATCTCGACCTTCACCTGTAGTAGAACGAAGACTCGCCATTTTGTGTTTAAGTGTGTGCTAATGTCCTCACGTGTGTCTCACTCGTGTTTGATTCACACAAAAGCTCAATCCCTTCACCAAGCAATACAATCTAATCACAAACTCACACCTAACTACTATAACACTATGACAATCTCAAACAACACAACAACTCAAACACATAGACAATGGACAATACACTTCACAACTCAGACATAAAATATAAAACTAAGTGTAGTCAATGACTCACACTCGTTCAACATTGATTTCATTCTTTGTTTTTTTTTTTTTAATTTAACAACAACAACACAAACAACACAATAACACTACTACTACACAATACTAAACAAGTTGATGAATTCTAAGCACAACAATCACTTTGCACCAAGAACACCAAGAACACACACTAAAATCCTACAAAGTATAAACTCACAAACAACACTAAATGACCTTGATCAAGCTCCCGCACAAGACAAAGATCAAATAACAACAACAACTACTACTAATCAGATAAAATAATACCAAATCCTTAGAGGCTAGCTCTGATACCAAATGATACGACCCCAAGGTCGAGAACCCCTAGACTGGATCCGGTATGATCGAGGACAACCCGAAACTTTCCGACGAGGAGAAGGATACCTCGACTCGACTCAACTACGCCTTCAAATCACGGGGGTGAACGCCACGAAGGTTGATCACGCCTTCGATAAGTTCGGGGGTTCCTTAGACGAGATGGCAACGGAGGAGCACGGCTACAACTCAACAAATTGCAATCAAGATCAAGGAAATAAAGGTGGGGAGCAAGGCTACAACCCAAAGAGGAGCAAAGGCTACACTCAAAAGCTAGAGAGCTTCTTTGAAAAAAAGTTGTGTTTACAATGGCCTAATTTCGTTCATATACCTCTAAGACTAAGAAATAATATTAAAATAATGAAATATCTAAAAAGTAGACACAAAAAGCTAAAGTCGGTCAAAAGTTACGGCCGTAATTCTTGGATTTACTGTGTCAGAAATCTATGATACGGCCAGTATGAAGGAAACATACTGGACCGTATAAAACCTTCTGCTTCAAATTGGCCAAAGCTGGATCTTCATGATACGGCCGTATGACCAACGTTACGGCCGTATATCCTGTAGTACGGCCGTATATTCTGAAGTTACGGCCGTAATTTGCTCTATGAAGATTTCTGCCCAAAACTGTCCCAGGGGTTACGGCCGTATGTAACTGGGGTTACGGCCGTATGAACAAAAGGTTACGGCCGTAATTTTGCTTCTGCAGATTCTTCAGCTTGTTTTCCCGAGCTCGACCCCGTTCTCGACTTCTCGTCTTCGTTTCACGTCCCGGGATGAGTCAAAAGTGAGGGTTCTTCCATGCATATCCGGCTTTTCTTGACATCTTCACCTTATATTACTTCCGATCAAGCTAGTCTTCATCTCGACCGGCTTTCTCACGCGTGTTGATGATGTCGAGCTAACCCGGATCATATCACCTACGATAGAATCCTGCATGTCCAAGAAAAGATTGAATTTCCCGCACACTGGTGGGGTAAGGTAATGCAGAAATAATATCTACCTTAGCTTTATCAACTTCTATTCCTATTTCTGACACTACATGACCTAACACTATCCCTTGTTCAACCATGAAATGACATTTTTCCCAATTAAGAACGAGGTTAGTGTCAGTGCATCGTTTTAAAATCAGTGTCAAATTGTCCAAGCATACATCAAAAGTGTCTCCCCATACACTGAAGTCATCCATGAATACTTCAATGATTTTGTCAATGTAATCTGAGAAAATACTCATCATACAACGTTGAAAAGTTGCAGGGGCATTACATAATCCAAAAGGCATACGCCTGTAGGCATATGTTCCAAATGGACATGTAAATGTGGTTTTCTCTTGATCTTCTGGGGCTATTGCAATTTGAAAGTATCCTGAAAACCCATCAAGAAAGCAGTAATGAGTATGTCCAGCCAACTTCTCAAGCATTTGATCAATAAAAGGAAGGGGAAAATGATCTTTTCGAGTTTTAGCATTTACCTTCCGATAATCAATACATACCCGGTATCCAGTTTGCACTCTTGTTGGTACAAGTTCTCCCTCTTTATTTTCGATTACAGTAATTCCGGATTTCTTTGGTACTACTTGAACTGGACTAATCCAATTACTGTCTGAAATGGGATAGATCATACCTGCTCCTAATAGCTTCAGAATCTCTTTCTTCACAACTTCCATCATTGGTGGGTTCAATCTCCTTTGGGCCTGTCTTGATGGTTGAGCTCCTTCTTCAAGTAATATCCTGTGCATGCAGACTGATGGACTTATACCTTTGATATCTGCAATCGTCCACCCAATTGCTTCTTTGTGATCGCGCAAGACTCGAACGAGTTTTTCCTCCTCCACTACAGTTAACTTTGATGACACTATCACAGGGAGTGTTTCACCATCTCCAAGATAGGTGTACTTTAAGTGGCTCGGCAGAGGTTTCATTTCCAATTCAGGTGCCTACACAATTGAAGGTAGCAATTTGTTAGGAGGTTCTTCTAATCAATGGTGTTGACATTATACCTCGTGGATTGGTCATCAATGAATTCAATCTTTGTCAATGTGTTTTTCAATTTTGCGGTCAGCTCTATCTCTTTGTCTTCAATGTATTTCAGTGATTCACAAAGTGCGGTCTCTAACTCATCTCTGCAATTTAGCTCAAAAACTCTTTCTACAATAGGAGTCATGGTATTAATGGCATGAACTGTACAAATGTCACTAGGATGTCTCATTGCATCATAGATGTTAAATTGCACCATTTCCTTGTCAAATTCCATTGTTAAGATCCCATTTCTCACATCAATAATTGCTTGGGAAGTCCACAAAAATGGCCTTCCTAACAATATAGTATAGAGTTAGGGGAGTGATCATCATTCATGTCCAAAACATAGAAATCGACTGGGAATACGAGACCACCTACTTGTACTAATACGTCCTCAACTACTCCATCTGGATAAGCATTAGATCGATCAGCAAGTTGAATGATAACACGTGTTTTAGTTAGTTTAGCCAATTTTAAGGAAGCATAGGTTGATCGTGGCATAACATTAATCGATGCTCCCAAGTCTATTAAAGCTCGATCTAACTTAGTGTTACCAATTGTGCATGGAATTGTGAACATACCTGGGTCTTTGCATTTTGGAGGCAACTTCTTCTGGAATACCGCTGAAACGGTTTCTCCCATTTGGATCATTTCATTTCCCTTCAATTTCCTCTTATTAGTGCAATGATCTTTCAAAAACTTAGCATAGCGTGGAATTTGTTTGATTGCATCTAATAATGGAATGTTGATTTCTACTCTCCTTAATGTGTCCAAAATTTCTTTTTCCTTGTCATCTTTGTTGGTTTTCGCTAATCTACTAGGGAAAGGGGGAGGAATTGTTTTAGCATTGATATGAGAGTTAGGACTTACTTCCTTTTCAAGCTTTTCTTCTTTCTCTTCATGTGTGGGAACTTCTTTGTGTGGGTTCTCTATCTCTTTTCCACTCCTTAAGGTTATAGCACTGACATTCTTTGGATTTAGCTCAGGTTGAGATGGTAGCTTTCCTGCAGATTGTGCTTCTAGGCGATTGATGGCAGTTGCCAACTGACTCATTTGATTTTCCAAGTTTTGAATGCTTGCCTTTGAATCCTGTTGAAATTTCACAGTGTTAGTTGCTAATGTTTTCACCATATCCTCGAGAGACATACCTGATTGTTGAGGTTTTTGTTGAAATTGCCCTTGGGGTTGAAAATTCCCTTGTTGCTGGAATTGGCCTTGAGGTTTGTTAGGGAAGAATCCTGGGGTTTTGTTGGTTCCATAACTCAGATTGGGGTGATCTCGCCATCCTGGATTATAGGTGTTGGAGTATGGATTGTATTGTTGCCTTGGGAATGGAAAATTGCTTGTTGAATTCACTTGTTCATTGTTATCCACTTGTAGAACAGGACAAGCATCTGTAGGATGTCCTAGGTTTGTGCATATACCACATGCTTTGACTTGTGGATTGTTTCCTACAAAAATTTGTTTACGAAAATAGGTTAGTTCAGAGAGTTGGTTGTCAACATTGGAGTTACTTACCTCATTTACTCTTCGAATGTTCGCTTCCTGCCTCAGCATCAATTGTTGAGTGTTCTCACCATGTTTGAAATCAATGTTCTTGCTTCAGCAGGGGTTTTGTTCATCAGTGCTCCTCCACTAGCAGCATCAACCATGTTTCTGTCTGATTGACATAAGCCTTCATAGAAGTATTGCACTAGGAGGTTTTCACTGATTTGGTGATGTGGGCAGCTTGCAATGAGCTTTTGAAACGCCTCCCAATACTCATAAAGAGTTTCTCCATTGTTTTGGCGTACTCCAGAGATATCTTTCCTGATATTTGCGGTCTTTGAAGCTGGGAAGTACTTTTCGAGGAAAAGTTGCCTCATTTGATTCCATGTTGTGGTGAACCTGGTGGTAAAGTGTATAACCAACTGTGTGGCGGCATCTTTTAGTGAAAATGGAAAAGCTCTGAGCTTGATTTGCTCTTCAGTGATGCCTGGGGGTTTCATGCTATCACATACCACATGAAACTCTTTCAAGTGTCGATGCGGATCTTCGCCGGATCGTCCATGAAAAGATGGTAGAAGATGTATCAAACCGGATTTCAGCTCGAAATTTTTACCTTCTTCTACGGTTGGAAAAGTTATACACAATGGTTGTTGAGTAACTTCACGAGTTGCCAGTTGTTTGAGAGTTCTTTCGTTATTGTTTTCTGCCATTTCTCGTTCGGTTTGTTTTGCTTGTCTTATTCGTCTTCGAATAGATTTCTCAATTTCTGGATCGAAACTTTCAAGAATTCGATTAGTAGATCGGGTATTATGCATACAAGTGAAGAAGAAATTTTTTTTTAAAAAAAAATTAATTAATAAAAGCAACTAAATTCGTTAACCGTTCCCCGGCGCCAAAAACTTGGGCGTGTTGTCGCAGTATGCCAAAATTTATTTTATTTCCTTACTCGGTTTCAAAACTACAAATTAATGTAGAAGTGGTAAGTAAGGGTCGAACCCAAGAGGAACGGTTCTTAATCTAGTTGATTTTATCAATTAATATTGAAAAATGGGGATTTTGTGATATTTGAATAAAAATAGAAAATCGAACGTCAAAATAAAAGATTGAAATAAAACAATTGTACAAAATATCTAGTTCTGGGGTTCGGTTGTGTCAACAACTTATATTTATCTTTCCCATGCAACGTGTTACTATTCGTTCTTGAATTTATCAACTCTCAATTAACCAAGAAACTCTGATTAACGAATTCTTCCTAAAGTGTATTAAATTAAAGTGAGTTGTTTAACTTAACATCTAGCTATTGGATAACCCTAAACAAATTCTTAGGATTTAATGCAATGCTAGTGTGAAATGAACAAGAAGAATGAGTTGAATTAGATGAATAATTTCACAAACTTGAATTAATATATCTAAGTTGATTTGTTAATAAATATGCACGATATTCATTTGCTACTTTGGATTGGAATCTAGTGATAATTATGGATCAAAAGTTCCAATCCTAGCAAGTAACTTGAATTTAAAGATTGATTGATTCAATTGGCCAAAGTGAATGCAATAATCAAATAAACTCAAAAACGGGTTTACAAGCATAACAAATCAACAAATTGAAGTAGAGGGATAGATAAAACGTTACTAAAGAGTTAGAAAAGATAACCACATGTCAGTTGAACATAACGTCCCCCTCGAACTAGATAGAAAAGTTTAACTACTCATATTTGCGGGGTTTCATACTTTTTAGCGAGTGTTCGCTTTGTATCACCTCCGCTATATGATAGATTATACGCAAAATATAGAAAACAAGTAAATAAATGCTAAGAAATAAATAGAGAAACAAAAGGGAAAAGAGAAACTTATCGAAGAAATGATCCGCTAATCATATTCACATCCGAAGTATCGTTGATCGATTGAAGCCTTTATTTCTTCCGCCGGAATATGAAAAACTAAGATCTTTGAAGCTAAAATTAAGAACAAATGAAGAAGATAATTTTATTGAAGAGAAAGTTGGAGAGAACTACTAGCGAATTTTCTTCCACTAAGTTGTGCATTTCCTTCCTTACAAATGCCTCTATTTATACGCAAAATTTCACAAGAAAACATAATAAAAAATTGTACAACTACTCCATTATGATTCCACTAATTGGTAACCACCAAATCCTGATCTTAAATTGCTCCATTAGTTCCAATATTGTATCATGGTATAGGTAAGCATCTTGGCTGAATTGTGCAATTGGAATTTCCCTTTTTTGATATTTTAATAGAAAGTTATGAATTTTCTACCAAAACATGGCCCAAGAAATCCTCCATTCACATCACTCTCGGTTTTGCCCATTTTTGACCATGATATGATCCGAATCATTTGAAGAGGTCAACATCAAAGTTGTAGCCCTCTGAGTGTCCTTTCCAAAAATATAACGTACAGGTCAATCCGAATTTTTTAGAAAACGTTATGGTCAAATTACTGAACTGCGGCAGTAAATTCGAGCTGCTGATTTTTTACGCTTTGTCATTTCTCTTCAAATGGCCATAACTTTCACTAGGAAACTCCAATTTGGGATTCGAAAAAAATGTGGAAATCCTCTTTTGAGATTCTTTGATATTGGCACAAGAAAAATTGTAAAAACAACTTGTCATAAAATTGCATCGGAGGCCCTCCATCTTTGAATTTGCTTGCGTTTCGGTCCCAAGTTCCGTTTTCGCTCCGTTTTTATCCATTTTTCGCCTTTTGATTTCTTGTGACTCTAACCACACAATAAAAGGAAAACACATAAAAATAAACATATAATACTAATAAAACACACAAATACGTAAAATAGAAGAGTTATTTAAGTGTTTTTCTAGCACTTATCAGTCACACCCTCATTGAAACATTAGCACATATATAAAGATGATGGTTCTAATGGTGCATCCATTACACAAGGCTTTAGGAACAAGAAGATGAAAGATATCGAGATTGAGACGCCTTAGTTTGGAGTGGGATTATTCTTTTTATTTACTTAGGGACTCTCTATATATTTGCCATTTGATTCAATTTTTATTTAAAGTCTAGATTTTGGTAATGGTTTTTTGCAAATGTTTGGATAGTTCAGTTGAGATTCCGCTGTTGCACAAAATTTGCTTTGTTTAGGTTCATATTTATACCGGATTTTTTGCCCTTTTTCTTTTTAAATAACATGGATCAGTTTTTCCTGAGCTTGTGATGATTATTTATTTTGTTTTTTTAAGAACTTACTTGACCAACTATTATGATAGTTACATCTTGAATTAGAACCTGCTGATATACGCACCAACTACATCTAGCAATTGCTCCACCAGCAACTGAAGAGACCAAAAGGAAAAGAGAGGTTCCAAATGTTTGACTGTGATAAATACTTGCTATTTATTTTCAAGGGCACTTACCAGTTTGATACACTTTGAATGTTGTAGCATTTTACTTTGACCCACACAAAATAAATAGGTGCTTATAAATAGTTGCTACCTATTTAAATCTAATACTTGCTATTTATTTTCAAGGACACTTACTATTGGAATATTGTCAAAAATAATCCAAAAGAAAAAAGGAAAAAATAGGCCAATTGAAATGATGGAAAGAAAATTGTGCTTAAGGAACTTACCTAAATTACAAGTGTGACTTGTTGGCCAAGACTTTCCTTGTCAATGTATTTTCTTTCTTATAAATAGAGTATTGTATTCTCTTCTAAGCAATATCAGTCTAGTAGAGGAAAAATTGAGAGCTTATTATTTAAAGAGTTTTCTTGTAACTCTTTGGGTAATATTCAAAGGGTAGAAAATAAGGTTTGGATAAGTTCGATTTATTTTTCCTTGTAATACTTGGGGGGTTTGGGCGAGTGAAATTCTATATGGTTGTAATATTTATCATATAGTGAAAGCCTTGGCAGTCCGAAATTTCTCTTCTTCTTATTTTTTTATTCAGTTTCTTTTCTCTAAACAAAAGATCTTGTGGCGTAAAATGGAGGAATTTGCAAAAATTCCCAGTACTTACAATTACTTAGTCTTGGAAGTATGGTTCTCTATAACAAAAGGAAAAGAGAAACCAGGATGAAACTACGAACAAATTTTTGTTCCCATGTAAAATCTCTTCATTACTGATTAACAAAAAAAAAAAATTATATGGTAGCTTTGCCGTGTATCACAAAAATGTAATCCCACTACTCTTTGCAATTTTTTCTTTATTCTTTCCAAGCGTCTCGAAAACTCGATCAATCATCGACCCATTTAGACAAGAGAATAAATGGTTAAATGGTCGACCAAGTTTATAAATTATAGAAAAACAAAAAACAACTATAAGATTAAAAATAACCAAAATAATTTTTTGTTAAAAGTTAACTGTTATATAGAAAAGTAAAAGTTAACTATTATATGGATATACTCATTAAGCATTATTAATTATTGTGTTGTGAAACGAATATAATAATTGTAATGCACATTTGATTTTTTTTTTTTGGTGAACACATTTTCAAATACATTCTTACATTATTATATGGGGTTCCTACTTTTATCCTAACCTTAATTCATATTGTAATCCCAATACAATGCAGTATTATCCCAACAAAAATGGAAAAAAATAATAAATAGATAATTTTTATTATTTGGGATTCCTAACATACTGGCTTTAGATCAAATCACCAACATGTTTATTCTTGGCAAGAGAATCGCATAGCAGATTGTGTACCGACGTCTAGTTTTTTGGCCATCCCTTGATTGAATCGGTTCTTTTCTCCCCTCCAATCTTCATCTGTTGGTCTTCAAAACACGGTAATATCTGTCGGTCTTCAAGATTTAATGCCGTCCTTAATGGCTATAGTCGAAAGGCTTTTTCTTTGCTATTATAAACGAAGATTAGTGAGAATATCTGATGTCTACAGTGCAACCATATATACAAGTGCAAATAATATATGATGTTTGTATGCTTCTCAGGTTGAATAATCGACGGCTGCTCGCGTAAGTTTGTTAATTGCACAATGTTTTTTCCATCCCCATAATACCGCTAAGTTGGTTATAGCATGTGATTCGTTTGTTAATTTCGCAGAAATTATATTTCGGGATACAATATTACCAGTTTTGTTAAGACCTTTAGATTATCTCTTGGATTCACCCGATTCTTTCCCTGCAACTTATCATCAATTTGTAGCAACAGCTTCATCAATTAATGGAAGGTTGTTAATTGCACAATGTTTTAGATTATATCTCGGGAAATACCAAGAGCTTTAGATTATATGTAGGATTTATTCTTCCAACATATCATCAGTCTGCAAATCTTCCCCGTGCAAACATTGAAGGCAAGTCTTCTTATACTTTGATATTGTTTTTCTAGTGCGGTTATTTTTTTCATATATGCAAATTAGAATAAATACCTTCTTTATGTGAATGATCATTGTTCAAAATAGACGCCAAAAAGTATTAGACGACAAGAGGATGATTAATTAAGATGGTTTAGATCACTTAAAGTCGACGTGCTATCTAAAGGGTTCACATAATTCTTCTTTTTGTTCATCGTTAACAATGGTACCTTCTTATTTCCCTTTTTTTCTTAGCTAACCTTTTTCTATAATTAACATTGTGCTCAAAGAACTCATGAACTATTTTCCAATAAAAAAGATTTAAATTTAGATCACTTAATACCCTCCGTCGATTGTCTATGGTGCCTTCTTAAAATCTATCAGATTGGATATTAATGAGAGATATGTTTAGCTTCTTTCTTGAACCGGTCATTGAAAAGTTAAATAGTTTCAGTTGAGATGACTAATGGCTTACTAAATTTTGATTATCACAATTGAATATCGTCTTTTTGTGGGTTATTAAGTGATCACTTAAATTTCGATATTTTTTGGAAATCAATTTTTTAATGCAATTAAAAAAAACTTTCAAATAATTATGTAAATTGTTTAGATTACTTAAACTGGATGTGTAGTTTTATCAAAAATATTCAAATAATTATGCTTTTTTTCCATTGATAACATTGGTACTTTCTTATTTCCTTTTTAATTTTTTCTAGATAACATTTTTTTGCAGTTAACATTGTGCTCCCAAAATAGAGCTGGTCCTGAGCCTAAGCAGGTTAAGCAGCCGCTTAGGGCCCCCAAAATATAAAGGCCCCAAAATTTACAAGTCTATATGAATAGGATGATTTTTGTTTTAATAAAAGTCAAGTTGTTACTTGTTCAGTTAAAGAGAGTTCAATTTTAATCTCTTGATGGATTATATTATCATTATTACAATTACAAAAGTTTTTATTTAATAAAATCTTTTATTTGAAAGTAGTATATATATATATATTTTGGGGACAAAATTTTATTTATTAAAGGCCTCGTGTAAAATTTCGCTTCGGAGCCTCCAAATCTCAGGACCGGCTCTATCCCAAAACTAAGAATCTATTCCCCAATAAAAAAATTAAATTTATATCACTTAATACCTTACGTCAATTGTGTATGGTCTATATATCTTAATTGTCATCAGTCATTATCCCTTCTTTGTTACATTAATTTATAGATATTTTTTGGAAATAAATTTTTTAATGCAATTAAGAAAAATTTTCAAATAATTATCTAAATTATTTCGATCACTTAAATTGGATGTGTATTTTTATATAATTTAATTATGAACACATTGAACATTGGTAGCTTCTTATTTCCTTTTTTTTGTTGATATTTTTTAAGATAACATTTTTTAACAATTAACATTTTTCTGGAAAAACTGATGATATATTCTCCAGTAAAAAATTTAAATTTAGATCACTTAATACCTTCCATCAATTGTGTATTGTTTATCTTAATTGCCGTTAGTCATTATCCTTTTTTTACAATATTAATATATAGATATTTTTTTCGAAATAAAATTTTTATTGCAATTGGAAGAATTGTTCAAGTAATTATCTAAATTATTTAAATCAGTTAAACTAGATGTGTATTTTTATCTATTTTGTTCAAATAATTACAAACAAATTGAACATTGGTACCTTCTTATTTCTTTTTTTTTTTTTGAGATTTTTTAGGTTAATATTTTTTTTAAATCAACATTTTTCTCAAAGAACTAATGATATATTCACCAATATATATATTTTTTAAATTTAGATCACTTAATACCTTGCGTCGATTGTCTATGGTCTATCTTAATTGCCGTTGGTCATTATTCCTTTTTTGCATTATTAATATGTAGACATTTTTTGGAAATGAAATTTTTAATGCAATTGGAAGAATCTTTCAAATAATTCTCTAAATTATTTAGATCACTAAAATTGGATGTGTATTTTTATCTAATTTGTTTTAATTAAAAAAAAAACCCTTTTTCATTGTTAACATTGGTACCTTCTTATTTCTTTTTTTTTTCTTTTTTCTTTTTTTGGATAACATTTTTTCCCATTAACATTG
This sequence comes from Jasminum sambac, assembly GCA_018223645.1. NCBI lineage: Eukaryota > Viridiplantae > Streptophyta > Magnoliopsida > Lamiales > Oleaceae > Jasminum > Jasminum sambac. The sequence goes on along the minus strand of CP073644.1, from coordinate 7,895,517 downwards.
TGCTGGAAGAACTTGGAATTTATTCTCACATAATAAAAATTGAAATTAAGATCACTTAATACCTCCCTTCGATTGTCTACGATCTATCTCAGTTGCCTTTAGTCGTTATCCCTTTTTTTCAATATTAATGCTTAGATATTTTTGGAACTAAATTTTTTAATTCAATAAGAATATTCTTCAAATAATTCTCTAAATTATTTAGATCACTTAAACTGGATGTGTGTTTTTATTTAAATTGTTTAAATAATAAAAAAACATTTTTTCCGTTGTTAACATTGGTATCTTCTTATTTCCCCTTTTTTATAGCTTTTTTTGGATAACTAGTGTTGTTTTAACGTGCGATGCATGTTAGGGCAATTTTCGGCAAGCTAGCGTAGGCTAAAATTGGTTGATTCTTGTACCTTCAATGTAATGTGGCAAATAGCATTTATACATTGCATTTCTTATTTCTAGATTCCTATGCGATGACTTGTGTCATTGTCAAACCAACAAAAAAACTGGGCAATCAAGCACATGCTTAATTACAACCGAAAGTCCTGAAATGCTATAAAATGTTCCTTGTTGCACAAAGCATGTTCACATAAAATTGTAATCAGAACACAAAATAGACAAAAGCAGATACATAATGAACTTTAATTCAACCTGTAACTTCTATTGGCTGCCAAATTAAGTTGACATAGTTGTATTCTCACTACAATACTTTTTGACGTTGGATATTGAGGCTTGTCTGAAGAAAGGTGGATTCACATCATCTCCAAGATACACTACATAATTACATATAATATAAAGTGAAACAACCAAACTATAAGGCCACTGAAATATTACTGGTAGACTTAAAATCTGCAACGTCCACCACATGCATCAAAAGAGAATCATCTTCCAATAATAAATTTTCAAACTTCATGCGTACGTGTAACTTCTTTTTGTCTGTCGTGTAGAGAAACAATAGGTTAAAAATATTCAGCAATACAATCTAACAAATAACAAAATGGGATAGTAAATAAAAACACTTTGATTGCTAATGTGGGTTTTCATAGTGCCCTCATTTCCTTTCCAAAGAGAAAATGAAGGAACCATAATAAAACTATATCAAAGAGAAGTAATCATCAATTGAGTTAAGTGACATTAGTAGAAAGGTAAGGAAAGCTGACAAGAGTGAAGTTGAATGATCCATATATGTAAAAGGCAAAGTTTGTTACCCTTTGGTTTCTCACTAAACATAATAGAAAACATATAGGAAAAATGATAACGTAAAATAGCAAAATCGTTGTTGTGCAATAACGTAAAATGATATGGAGAGTGGAAATTAAGTACACAAAGAAATTATTATCAAGAAGCAACAACATTAACATAAATATGGAAGAGAAACACCACCAAGAAATCGAGATAAACAAAATCATTTCCTAATGCAAAAGACCGAATGGGGAAAAACTACTATAGAAAAGTACCAATTTATGCTCCGGAATGGAGATGATCCAACTGGCAGTCATTAAGGAAGCAGGGAACGGTTAGTGTTTGAGAAGTGACTTTATTTCCAACATTAACTACCATAAAAGAATATTTGCCCCAATTTGATATCATCTCTTGATACTTGTTCAGACATAGAACTCATTCAAAGTTGTTGGAAATAGCAATAATGAAATAAACAGCGAAATTATGAACATTATGAAATTATATCACTGTATGTTTGTGTCAAAGAAAATTGGGGGAGAAAAATGATATCTTTAGTGGAATTGCAATTTTATCTTCTTAGCCTGTATCTATCGACTTAAATTTTCTTTTGACAAGAAAAGGGGAAACAGTTCCTTCAAGAACAAAAATCGTGACTACAACCAATAATCATCGATTGAGGAATTAATATCAATAGAAAGAACAATCATAACCCAGATAAAAAAAAGAATGACCTAGTTAAATCTAGTAAAACTCAAACAGAAAGCAATAGACTGTATTTTCTTCCTTTAGTCTGTGTATTCTTAAAGAAAGAGACCAATATAGTTTCCATTTCAATAAAAAAGAAATATTTATTAGTTATAAAAGAGGAATAGATGGAAAAGGGAAATCACCTTTATCCTATACGTTTATGATAAACTCTTGGACACGAACAGCAAAGCAGTCTTTTTCAAGTGCTGCCATCATCAAATAAAAATAATGATAATAACAATTTTTGTGCACCTATGAAACTATAAAAGTTTTAGAATTGAAAATTAGGTTATTGAAGTACAAAAATCGTATGATACAAATACATGATAAGTAAGGTTGTTAAGATCGATAACCATACTAAAAACCAGCCGACTCCCTAAGCAATGTGATTCCAATTGAACAAACTATCAAAACAATCAACAACCTAAGTCAATAAGATCTAATGTAATTAGAACTATAGAAACAACACCTTCAAAGCCACGGAAAGGAATTCCGAGTCAGCAAGATGACAAAATAGGAAAAATTATGGAATTGACCTCCAGCGACAAGATCAAAGGATCCATGAGGTCCGTCAACATTAATTTAACACACCTTAAAGTGAAACTTAAGGAATGAATGAGCACTGATTCATGGAGTTAAGAGTGATCGTTCCATAAAACTATTTTCACAATCACTTTTCTACACACTTTCATCAATTTTATTTAGAAAAAACTTATGAAACAAGTTTAGAGTTTCAAGGAGGGGGATATGTTAATCAAACCTTTTCTCTCTAAAACCCTTTTCTCTACAATTTTGAAATTGTAGGGACTTCTATGTATTTTTCCACAACTGACATGGTAGCCAGGAGCTCATGATTTGGTACAAATCATAGGCTATAGATCAGACATAGGATTTCCACCATTGAAGTAGATGATATGAGTAAGTTGAATGATAGCTTCCTAATAAGAGATCAACTGATTATATTAGCAAAGATCATCGAGCATTGAGTAATACTTTCAGTCAGGGAGTTTAACATAGGCAATTACAAAGTTCAGTGAGCAGTAGTCAAATTGAACCTCATTTATACATGGAAAACCACAATGGTATTAACTTTTGACCCGTGAGTTATCAAATTATTGATTTTAATGCGACCAAGGAAATCAATTACTTACTTGCAAAATTGTTCCAGGGTTACGCATAGCGCGCGTCCCTATCTTGATCTTTGAGAATCTGACATAAATGCAGAAGAAACACAGTTAAATTATCATACACAGACAGTTGGTTCCTTACCTTTTATTTATATTTGTCCATTTTTTAGGTTTTCGTTTTGACTAGTAGTTTATTTTAAGTGTAATTATTTCTCACTGAATATTTGACTTTTAACAGTCTTGGAAAAATTCCACAAATATTAGAACATATATTAGAGACCAATGCTGCAATATTCCTAATTATATTCATAAGATGCAGCACAAACTAACATCACATGACTTTTAGAGCCACAAAAAACTAAGACAGATCAGAGTTTCACTAAGATCGTAGGACTTACCGCTTAGCAAACACGAGATGAGGTTGACTCAACATCTTCTTTCTATTGAATGATCCACACTTAAGTATCAAAATGTACAGAAAGTTTATTGATTATCTGACTGAAAGATGATATGACTGCTTTCTTTAATTTGTTCACTAAATTAATGGAGTTCACTTCAATAGACCAAGAAATCAATTAATCCAATTAGACAAATTGGTGAAACCAAGCTAAAATTCAACCCAACATTACACACATACATGTTGAAACAGTAAAGTACCCATACACAAATAAATAATAGAGTGAACTCCAAAAGAAACTCACAATGTAGGACAGAGAAATATCTGGGCCAATAATGGAATCCTCATTATGATTAAAATAAGCCTCTCTTTCTTCAAGCTTCGCCTCTTGTATCCTGGCTCAAATTTCCAGTGTTTAGAAAACCGGACCGGACCGGCCGGTTCAACCGGTTCTACCGTGAACCGGTCCAAAAACCGGTCCGGTTATGCCTTAAAACCGGGTATCAGAAAACCGGTTAACCGACCGGTTCAACCGGTGTTGAACCGGCCGGTTCAACCGGTTGAACCGGCTTTTCTAATTTTTTAAAATTATTTTTATAAATTTATTAGTTTTAATTTATTTTTTATATTTTTTAATTAAAAACGGTTCGACCCCGGTTCGACCCGGTTCGACCGTTTGACCCTTGAACCGTTGGCTTCTCCGGTTCACTGACCGGTTCGGTTTTCTAAACATTGCAAATTTCTGGCACAAAGAGAAACAACAAGGAGCATAAAGTACTTTTGAATAACTTTGAAACAAGCTTTTCACTTGTATGAACAAACCAATTTAATTCATGAAGGGACAGCAAAATGAAAAGGTCGGTTGACATATAATTAAATAATTTTTTATTTGTTGAACTTCTCAACAAACTGAAAAGGTTATCTGACTTACATACAAGTGCTTTTATAACGATCACAACTATGGAACAGTCACCAAGTCAAAGTAACTCACTATTTACAGCTTGATAGTCTTCCAATCCAGTTCCGTAGTCCTGATTTTTGTAGTAATTATCAATACTTATATTAAACCCCAACGAAACCAGAGTCGAACAACAGAAAATAGCTAAACTTTGTGGTAGTCTAATGAACATAAATATAAAAAGATTATGAGTAAAACTCCCAAAATCCACTCCAATGGTGCTAAGATAGCTATCAACATATGAATCGTCCTGAAAGCATCAAAGATAGCATCATTTCCAGTATACAATTCACCCAAAAGCAATTTTAGAAACCCAAAATTGAATATATAAGCCACCTATAACTCCAGAACCAAGTCATCATAGAATAATTGAGAAGAATCCAAACTAAAACTAATAGAAGAATAACTCTCCTGATATATTTCCTTAAAAAAAAACCCTATTTTCATGAAATTAAAATTGACATGAAAGATCAAAATAAGTGAGCAATGAAACAAAAAACAATCTAAGTAAAATTAAAAGAATCCATTCAACTCCTAGAAAAGCACTTTTACGCTTGAATTTGAAGTAGTAAAAGTCAAATCAAGAAACAAAAAAATCTAAGTAAACATAAAAGAATTTGCTCAACTTCGATAAGAAAGTACTTTTATTCTCCACTCCAAAGTAAAAAAGAAATGTAGCAATGTCAATTTTTATTGAAGTAAGACATACTATTGTTTTATCCTGAATAGTATAGATAATATAATTTTGAGTTTTTTATGCTTAAAAAAATGATAGCTAAACCCTTTGAATGAACATTTCAAAATTGAACGCTTAAATTAATATTTTGAAGCAAGTGGAAAATTTAAAAATAATTCACAAGAAGAAAATAAAAAAAAAAAGATGATCCCATCTATAAATTTTTGCTATCAAAGTATTTGATATATGGTCATTGATGCGTGCCCTGACGCATCAAATATTAATTACCTTATTCAGTTTTGAAAACTACAAATTAATGTAGCAATGCTAAGTAAGGGTTGATCCCATAGAGAATAGTACGTCAATTTAGTAGACTTATGTTAACTGATATAATTTGGGGTTTTAGTAGATAAGGAGTAGATATTGAATAAAACATAAAATAACAATTAAGAGGGTATTATCAATGAGAGAATCATCTAACTCTTGGTTCAGTCGAGCTTCCACTTGGATATTCAATTTAATCCTAGCGTATTCTATTTTCTATTCAAATCTTTAACCTTAAGATAATAAATTACACATCTTTATTATCCGCATTTTCCCTTAAGTATGAATAATTGAAGGTCAGCTTTTCAATTAGTACTTAGACTTTTGGATAACCTAGAAGTCCGATCTCTAGATTTAATGCAAAAGCTAACTTTAAGAATTAGGAAAACAGGTTAAAATTAGAGTAACATTTTAGCCAGCTCGAAGGTTTTAACAATAGGGTTTCTTATTCGCAACGATGCCTGATCATTTGTTGTTATATATAAATTAGAGAAATCAACAACTATGGATTGAAACTTTAATTCTAACAAGTTGATAATAGAATTTTAACTTAATTGGCCAAATCTAATTAAAGTCATATTATAAAAAATAAAATAGAAAAACAGACCAATTTGAATAAGAGAACAAGATTAACGTCACTTATGAGTTAATCGGACAGCAAGCTTTGAACATCGACATCCCTTTGAACTAGATTGAGACGCTTAGCCAATCATATTCTCGGCCAAAATATACATTTCAAATATAATTCCAAAGGAATATGAAAGGCCATTTAAGCAATCTCCTAGGCTTTATTCACACTTAAGCTCTTCACACTTTTACTCAAAATAAGATAGAAAAGAAAACTGAATATAAAATATGGATACTACTAGAATGAAATATAACACTAGAAATTGAGGATAGGAAAGTGTTTTTTCAAATGAGAGATGAAATTTAGAGATTAATGGCCTTACCCTTTTACAGGAACCAAAGCAATCTTTCAATCATGCATCCACTAGCTGTTCCTCCACTTTCACTCCATTTCCTCCTGCCTTTTGAGCACTTTAATGTTGTTTTTGCCTTTGGGGCAAGAAATACCTATTGTAGATCATCAGGTTATTTTTCTTTGACACTAAAATCAGGTCAATCACAATTTTGTAGCTCAAGTTATGATCTAAACACTGAAAGCTGCCTAGTGAGTCCGAGTTGCTGATTTGCATTATTCGTGCTTTGTTCACCCATTTAAACTTGTTTCAACTCTTCTTGGTCATTAAACATGAAAATAAATAAAAACACATAAATTCAAACTTAAAAAATTATTATCACACAATAAAAAATGTTATTGGAGAGTTATTAAAGTGCTTTTCAAGCACTTATCAAACTCCCCAATACTTAGACTATTATGCATCCTCGAATAACAACAAGTCTACGCTGGTTTTACATGAAGTAAGCAACTTGAATTTTTAAAATCTAGCTATAGATAGTGACTTGCTTTATAAACATTCTCTCGATTTTATTTTTACACGACTGCTTGTGAGTGTGTGCACTTAAGGTCAACATTCCATCACTGTCCGGATACAAATGAAAGCTTATGATGTTCTATCCGAATCCTAACCCGAAATAGTCAAATATATCTTTTCGTCTCTCCTGATTCCACTCTTATTTTACAATAGCATCTATGGATCTTAAAATTACTATGTTCACCAAAAATCACCAAGTGTTAGCACTGAAAAAGTTAAACAAAGCATGGTAGGTGTTTTATCACCAACGTGTCTGCGATTTTAAGAGTGTTCGATTGAGTACTTCAAACCAATGAGTTCTATTATTTATCTATTCTCGTACTTTTTTTCTTTCTCTATTCCTTTTTTTTAAGAAAGAAGAATTGAAGATCCTTTTCAATTAGAGATAGCCTTTTTCACCCATTCGAAGTGACGATCTTTCACTCTCTAGGGCCTGTAACTCTTTCCCGTGCTCCCTCTCATTATTTAGTACATAAAAGTAAAATTTATTCTCAGCATAGGTCAGTGCTCCTTCCAAAATTTTTAAACTCTGTCAACAAAGGACACATTCACAAGAAACAGAGGTCATGCGATCTTAACTCCACCTTGCTAATAAATAATATTTCCAGGTTACTTTGAGCAGGAAAAATGGATAGACAAACTGTTGGTTTACTATGGTCCAAAAAATTCAAAAATCTTATCAGCATTTTCAACCTTCAATTTTGTTCCAGAAAATGATGGAAAATCACCTTAAAAAGGTACTCAGATAGATAAGCCTGTTATAAATGAACTTTTTTTCTTTTTACTTGAGATCCTGATTTCAACTAAGTCATGCAATTTGAGCTCAGTTATTTTTTACAAGTTGCTATCTCATGCAAAACCGCAAAAAGAACAATCACCTAAAAAATAATCACAAATATTCCCTTCCCCCACGCTTAATTTCTACATTGTCCTCAATGTAGATATATATATAGTATGAAAAGAATAAGAATTAGGAACTCCCCTTGGTAGGCAATGAGTCGAGTTGTGCATGGTGTTTGTTCTTCAAATTCAGTACCTTGTGTAACCAATCCAACAAACGAAGAGCGAGAAACCCTACAATCAACATATACATAGAACAAGAAAAATGACAGATGAATTTTTTTATTTTTTTAATAAAATAAGAACAAAGGACTGTGGGAGCTGGCAACCCTCCGAACATCTTGCAGTAGTATTCATATCAAATGAATGATATGATTCCACTAAGGCTGGCCCGCATGGAAACTATCAATGATGAATTAGCTTTCTCTCTACAAGACAGTTTGACAGCCAACCTTAATAAAAATGTCCTTCGTGTCTGGCCAGATGTCCAAAGAAGAATGGCTTGGTCATCTAGAATCTTTAAAATTAAACAATGCAAATCATTTATTGTAGGTTTGGAAGTGAAAACCTAATGCCAAGATATTTTAACCATTCAATAAATAACAGCTCTATAAGAACCAACAAATGGGAGAACGTTTATAGCAGAACGCCGAACTCAAACACTTCTCAAGTAAATGAGATGTAGTTGAAAATCTTCGGATGAGTGCTTAGTGATCACGCTCAAAAAGTTGTTGCTCAATGGTTAGGCCATCGAGTTTGGTTTCTAACAGACATTACCGTTGGTCCAACAAATTATCAAACACTCTCACACTTATTGCGAGCTGGCAGGTTCTCCTGATAGACTTTTCGGCCCTATATATAATTGGTCCATCCTTGAAGAAAACAACATATTCATGTTGTGAATAAGTTTAATTTCTAGTACAATGAGGCCCTTCAAGAGCTTTCCACATTTGAAGCAACATTTAAGGCTCTTACCACGTCATTTGCGGGCAGAACGCAATGATCCTACCCCAAAAGCAATTACATTCCAAAGAGAACGTTCATACTTATCAGCAAGTTGAACAATTTGTATCCTGATCTCAATAGGTATAGAAAGAGAGTCGAGCAATTTAACTCGCTAAGGTGTATCTAAAATAGACCGAAGAGAGGAAGGAGAAAGAAAAGAAAGCAATTCTTTAAGGTCTACTGCAAAAGACCAGTTTGACGCATTTTGGCGGGATATACAAACCAGTATCCACGATTTTTTTTACAAAGTACAGATGTGTTTCCAGAGTCAACTCCATATTCTACCATCTAAAGTTAGCTATTCCACATTCATAACCTTAACTCCAAATCCAACTCATTCGGATCTCTTTTTCTTTTGCGTAATTCCTCTAGCCAATTGAATATAGGCAAGTATACATTCATTTGGGGTACATAAGCTTCTAATTTCTCCAATAACTCCTTAATTGATGGAGCAATTAAAATCATTTTTTGTGTCATAAGAGAAATCTGTTTTTGATGAACTAGAAATTCGAGAAATGCCAACAAACATCGAAATGGTTTTGAACATTTGAATGACCAATTGGTTTAAAGTGTAGGTTCAACTCGGCCCAGACATTATGGAAAAGATTTGTTCAAGAGTTTCGAAACCCCCTGGTAATGCGATGAAAGCATCCGAATGCATCGTGATTAGTGTTAAGCGTTCAAACAATGATCTAGTGTGTACCTCGGCCCCAATGGTTTTACCATATGCCTATTTTAAAGGTGGTACGGTAATGCTAACCATTGTTGATCCTCTCATGTACACAGATTGAACAACATATCCTATCAGCCCACGGAGACCTCCTCTCTATATTACCTTATACTTTCAATCTCCAAGTGTCGTTCCAGCTTTGACTGTCGGCGCTAGAAGCATTAGTTGTCTCAGATTGATTCTGGCAAAGAGACTTATGGTTGTTAATTTCTTACTTGAACTCCTAGTTGCGATGGTAGTCATAGGCTCCATAGGTAGTCAACTTTGCACACTAAAAACTGACATAAAAACACAAAAATAATTAAAAATAACAATATGTATACGTAGTTATGATTGTGGCTCACATCTTCTTCTGGTTTTACGTCCAGAAACGGCTTAAATGCCTTCTATGAGTTAGGGATAGGCTTCCTATCCAGTTTTCTTATAGACTGACAAACAGGGTCTTTTAAAGTCAGATTCCCAAGACTATAACGTTTTCGTTGCTTTTTAAATTCACTCCACACAGTACGAGGTTCGGTTTGCACCATTCCACTAGGATGCGTCTCAAGAGTTTGATGGAGATCATCCAAAGATTCCTTGCTCATGCAAATCTTTAATGAAATATATTTTATCTTCTCAATTTGTGGACACAAATCCAATTGAATAATGATGAACTGCTCTATAGGTCCAACGAGTACAGTTATAAGGTCATCTAGCACATTTATAGCACACATTCATTCCTTTTGCTCCATTCCTAGGAAAAATTACTTTTGCCTAACCCTGGTGCATATTTAGTACTAAAACTGGGCATTTCACCTCCTAATCTGACATTTTCTTTAATCAACCAATGGATATCCTCAGGCACTTCCTTATCCATCAAGATTTTTAACCGTTATACCCTAGAATAATAAATCTCTTTCAAAGCATTCAGGGGTAATGACGGGTAATATTTGTGGATTTTAAAAATTTTGTTATCCATTGAAAATTCAGGTTTTTTTTAACGTAACGCACAAAAGAAATATAAAAATTGAAGTAATAAGATTAAAACCATCAAAATTACTAAGTACAGTAGCAAATCACACTCTTCCATATAGAAAATACTGAAAAAGAAAAAGTACAAAAATTTGAACTACATAATCAATTAATATGAGCAAAAGGCATCTGTACACAAAAATATCACCACGTCCATGCAATAATAAAAAGAAAAACAACTAAGAAGAAGATGAAACTTACCTAATCTCTACTAGAAATTAGTACTCACAGAGGGATCGAGATTTTTGTTATGGTTTCTAATCAAGATTGTGCTCGATTTATAGCCAAATTTTACGCTGTTCCAACCGAAAATTATGCATGTATAGTGCAGCGTAGAGTGTGCTAGAAAGAGTATGCTGGAAGTAGTATCCGAGAAAGTGTGCTGACGGATTGTCCTTTATCAATAAATTAACTCCTACACTCATCGATAATTAACATTAAATTAATGCTAATCACCGATTTTTGTGCCATTCTGTCTCTTCCCAAATAATTGATCCCCGAGATATCTTCCTTCTACAATTGCAACGCAACATCTTCCTCAGTATGCTTGATAAAAAGTTATGAAATAAAACTAAACAAAATAACAAAAATATCAAAAGAGAAAATAAAAATGAAAAAAACGCATGGGTTGCCTCCGAAGAAGCACTCTTGGTTAATGTCGTTAGCTCGACTTTGCTAGCTCGTCTCAGTTCTTATATTCCAACTTTTCTAACTTTGTCCAATGTTTCTAACTTCACAACCTCTAGATTGACAATTTGAAAGTCTTCATAATAGGGCTTGGGACAGTGACCGTTTACCATGAACAACTTATTGGTCTTGAGATTCTTGATTTCTGCTACACCATGGGAAGAGATATTAATAATAACAAATGATCCTACCCAACAAGAGCGAAGCTTACCTAGGAAGAGTTTTAGTCAGGAATGATATAAAAGCACTTTTTGTCTAATACTGAAGTCCTTTCGTGAAATGAGTTGGCCATGGAATGCCATTGTCCTTTCCTTGTAAATCATAGCATTCTCATACGTTTCATTTCGGATCTCGTCAAGTTCATTCAACTATAGCTTTCTGTGCTCTCCTACTTCTCCCCAATCCATATTGCATCTTTTAATTGCCCAATAAGCCTTGTGTTCGAGTTCACCTAGCAAGTGGCATGGCTTACCGTATACTATCCAATATGGTAAAATCCCGATTGGAGTCTTGTATGTAGTACGGTATGCCCCAAAGCATCATCCAACTTTAAACTCCAATCCTTTCGGTTTGGCAAAACTATTTTTTCAAGAATGGACTTCACCTCTCAATTGGATAGTTTTGTTTGGTCATTTGTCTATGGATGGTATGCTATGGAGATTATATGAATAACTCCATACTTCTTTAATAGAGCTTCAATAGTCTGGTTGCAAAAATAAGTCCCCCATCACTGATCATGGCTCTTCGAATCCCGGACCTGCTAAAAATGTTAGATTTGATAAACTCTGCAACCACTTTAGCATCATTAGTCCGGGTAGCCTTTTCCTCTACCCACTTAGAAACATAATCAACTGCTAGTAAGATGTAGGTGCAACCAAAAGAATTTGGGAAAGGTCCCATAAAATCGATACCGTAAACATAAAAAATTTTATATACAATGATAGGAGTTTGAGGCATTTGGTTTCGTTAGGATAAGCTACATATTCGTTGACATTTGTCACAAGATTTACAGAGAACATAGGCATCTTTGAATAGGGATGGCCAGTAGAATCTACTCTCCACTAACTTCTGAGCTGTTCTTTGAGGTCCGAAATGCCCTCCCCAAGCATAAGAGTAACAAAACATCAAGATGGACTGGTATTCAGACTCTGGTACACACTTTCTGATGATCTGATCTGGACATCTTTTCCATAAACATGGGTCATCAAAAATATAGTACTTGGCGTCACTTTTTAACTTGTCTTTTTTTGGTCATAGGTAATCTGCAGGGATCTGGTGAGAGGTAATATAATTTACTAGATCACCATACCATGGGAGGTTTTCCGTAATATCAAACAAGCTATCATCAGGGAAAGATTCTCGTAGAGGCAAGTCATCCTTTGCTCTCACTATCCGACTAAGATGATCAGCCACCACATTTTCTGTTCCAACTTTATCCTTGATTTCTAGATCAAATTCTTGTAGCAGGAGAATCCAATGGATCAGCCTTCGTTTGGCGTCTTTCTTTGCCAAGAGATGTCTCAGTGCTGCGTGATCTGTAAAAATAATGACTTTAGAACCCAACAAATATGATTAGAATTTTTCTAATGCAAAAACCACAAAGAAAAGTTCTTTTTTCGGTGGTGGAGTAATTTGCTTAAGTTTGGTTCGAAGTCCTAGAAACATAGTAGATCTCGTGAGCTGCTCGTCCAATTCTCTGGCCTGGAACTGCTCCCACAGTATAATCACTTGCGTCGCATATTATCTCGAATGGGAGGTCCCAATCTGGTGGGTGAATGATAGGTGGGATAGTCAATCGCTCCTGCAGTTGGTCAAATGCCTTTTTGCATGCATCATTGAATTCAAGTGACACATCTTTTTGTAGCAGACTATACAATGAAGTTGCAATTTTGGAAAAATCTTTGATAAACCTGCTATAGAAACTTGTATGTCCAAGATATGAACGCATATCCCGTACACTGGTGGGATAAGGTAATGCAGATATTAGGTCTACCTTATCCTTGTCCACCTCCCTTTAGCAAATACAACATCTTTTAACACTATCCCTTCTTCTACTATAAAATGATTTTTTTCCCAATTTAAAACCAAGTTAGTGTCAATGCATGGTTTCAAAATCAACGTGAGGTTCTCTAAACATGAATCAAAAATAATTTCCCCACACACTGAAGTCACCCATAAAAATTTAAATGATGCTGTCTAAATAATAAGAAAATATGCTCATCATACATCGTTAAAAAGTAGCAGGGGCGTTGCATAACCCAAAAGACATGTGTTTGTATGCAAAAATACCAAATGGACATGCAAACATGGTTGTTTCTTGGTCCTCCGGTGCTATAGCAATTTGAAAATACCCGGAAAAACCATCTAGAAAGCAATAATGAGTGTGACTAGCTAACCTTTCTAACATTTGATCAATGAAAGGGAGGGGAAAATAGTCCTTACATGTTTCGGCATTTACCTTTCTGTAATCAATACATACCCGATATCCTGTCTGCACCCTGGTGGGAACCAACTCCCCATCTTGATTTTCCACAACTATTACAACTGATTTCTTTGGAACTACTAGCACTGGAGTTACCCATTTGCTGTTTGAAATGGGATAGATCATCCCTACGCCTAACAGCTTGAGAATTTCTTTTTTTTTCCACTTCCATCATTGGTGGATTCAACCTCCTTTGGGTTTTTCTTGATGGTTTTGCTCCTTCTTCTAGCCATATTTTGTGTATGTAGACTGATGGCTTATGCCTTTGATGTCTACAATTGTCCACCCAATGACTTCTTTGTCATCTCTCAAGACTCGAATCAATTTATCCTCCTCTACGATTGTCAATTTGGATGAAATGATTACGGGAAGTGTTTCTCCATCCCAAGATAAACGTACTTCAGCTGACTAGGCAGAGGTTTCATCTCCAATACCGGTGTCTGCACAATTGAAGGTAATAATTTGTTAGGAAGATCTGCTACTTGGATGGTTTTAGTATTATATCTACTTTGATTTGATCTGGCTCCAATGAATTCAATGCAGCTACTATGTCTCTCAACTCCTTGCTCAGTTCAACCTCTTGTCTCGCTCCTTCCTTAATCAACTCCATAAGAGCTATCTCTAAGTCATATTTATAATTCAATTCAAAAACTCTTTCCACGATAGGGGCAAAAATATCAATAGCATAAACATCACAGTTATCATTAGGATGTTTCATTGCATTATCGATATTAAACTGTACAACATCTCCATCAAAAGACATAGTTAGAATGCCCTTCCTCACATCTATTATGGTCTGAGAAGTCCATAAAAATGGTCTTCCTAGCAAAATGGGTGTGGGGTTAAGAGAGTTGTCATCATTCATATCCAATACATAAAAATCAGCAAGAAAGACCAAGCCCCCTACTTGCACTAGAACATCCTCTACCACCCTATTCTGATAAGCATTAGAACGGTCAGCCAGTCAGATTATAATATCAATTTTGCTCATTTTCGAAAGTTTGGGTAAAGTGTATATGGATTTAGGCATTACATTAATAGAAGCTCCTAGGTCGGTCAAAGCCCGGTCTATCGTAGTGTTACCTATTTGGCATGGAATTGAGAACATACCTGGATCTTTGCATTTAGGTGGCATTTTGCAGAAACAGTTTCTTCCATTCTCACCTTTTCATTTCCTTTCAATTTTCTCCTGTTGGTGCATAGGTCCTTCAAAAATTTTGCAGATCATGGGATTTGTTTGATCGCATCCAACAATGAAATGTTCAATTCTACCATCCTAAATGTCTCTAAGATCTCATTTTCCTTGTCGTTATTGTTTGTTTTTGCTTATCTACTGGGAAAACGGGGAGGGCACGATTTAGCAATGACACGAGGGTTAGGACTTACCTCCGTTTCTTCTTCATCTTTAGGTGTGGAAGACTCTTTAAGCGGATTTTCAATTTCTTTTCCACTTCTCGGGGTTATCGCGCTCACATTTTTAGGATTTACCTCTATCTGCGATGGTAGCTTCCCTCCAATTCGTGATTCCAATCAATTGATAGCGGTACCCATTTGGGCCACTTCGTTTTTCAACTTTTGAATATTTGATTTTGTGTCCTGTTGGAATTGTAATGCATTAGTGGCCAACGTCTTTGCCATATCTTCAAGAAACATACCTGACGATTGTGGTTTTTGCTAATATTTTCCTTGAGGCTCAAAATTTCCTTTAGATTGAAATTGTCCATGTGGTTGGTCAAGAAAAAATCTTGGAGGTTTGTTGGATCCATATCTTAGATTGGGGTGATCTCTCCATCCCGAATTGTAGGTATTCGAGTATGGATTGTATGGTTGTTTTGGGAATGGCAAGTTGCCAGCCGCATTTGCCTATTCGACATTATCATATTGTAATATTGGACAGGAATATATTGGATGTCCCACATTTGCACAAATTCTGTATGCCTTTACTTATTGTGAATTCCCTATAGTGATTTGTTTCACAAGAGTTGTTAGTTCAGAGAATTGATTTTCAATACTAGAACTACTTACCGCATTAACACGCCGGGCTTGCATGTCTCTGGTTGAATTGAATTGTTGGAAGTTCTTGGCCATGTTTTCAATTAAATCCTTTGTTGCGCGAGGTGTTTTGTCAACCAATGCTTCTCCGCTAGCTGCATCGACCATCCCCCTATCCATTGGTTATAATCCTTAGTAGAAGTATTGGATTAGGAGTTGATCAGTGATTTGGTGATGTGGACAACTATCGCACATCTTTTTGAACCATTCCCAATATACATAGAGGGATTCTCCTAATTGTATCCCTCCTAATTGTTGCTCTACCCCACATATCTTTTTTCTAATGCTTCCAGTCTTTGAAGCGGGAAAATACTTCTCCAAGAATCGCCTCTTCATTTCATTCTATGTGGTGATGGCGCCCAAAGGTATTTAGTAAAACCAATCACTTGCTGAGTCTTTTAATGAGAATGGAAAAGCTCTCATTTTCATTTGTTCCTCGGTCACACTTGGTGGTTTCATGATTGTACAAACTACATCAAATTTATTGATGTGTTTGTGTGAGTCCTCACCTACAAGATAATGAAATGAAGGTAACTGATGAATTAGTCCTGATTTAAGTTCAAATGTGGCATTGTCTGGTAAAGTAGGAAAAGTAATGCAAAGAGATTGATTGGTTAAATAGGGAGCTGTCGGTTGTTTCAGTGTTTGATAGTTGTCAGCCATCTCTTCGTCGTCTTGATTTGTTCTAACTGATTTTCTTAACCTAGTTAAAGTTATTTCAATTTCTAAACCAAACCACAAAGGAGATTTATTAGAAGATCGAGTGTTGTACATAAACAGGTAAGAGAGAAAGAAAAAAAAAATGTTGGCACCAATAAACTAAATAAACATTGTTCTCCGGTAAAGGCGGCAAAAACTTAATGCGTGCCGTGATGCACCAAATAATAATTGTCGTACTCAGTTTTGAAAACTACAAATAAATGTAGCAGTGGTGAGTAAGGGTCGATCCCATAGAGAATAGTACATCAATTTAGGAGACTTATGCTAACTAGTATAATTGGGGGTCTTAGTAGATAAGGAGTAGATATTGAATATAAAATAAAATAACAATTAAGAGGGTTTTATCAATGAGAGAATCATCTAGTTCTTGGTTTAGTCGAGCCTCCACTTGGATATTCAATTTAATCCTAGCGTATTCTATTTTCTATTCAAATCTTTAACCCTAAGATAATAAATTACACATCTTTATTACCCCCATTTTCCCTTAAGTATAACTAATTGAAGGTCAGCTTTTCAATTAGTCCTTAAACTTTTGGATAACCTAGAAGTCCGATTTCTAGATTTAATGCAAAAGCTAACTTTAAGAATTAGGAAAACAGGTTAAACTTAGGGTAGCATTTCAGCCAGCTCAAAGTTTTTAACAATAGGGTTTGTTATTCCCAAAGATGCGTGATCATTTGTTGTTAGGTATGAATTCGAGAAATTAACAACTATGGATTGAAACTTTAATTCTAACAAGTTGATAATAGAATTTTAACTTAATTGGCCAAATCTAATTAAAGTCATATTATCAAAAAAAATAAAATACAAAAAAAAACCAATTTGAATAAGAGAATAAGAACAATGTCACTTATGAATTAATCGGATAGCAAGCATTGAACAGCGACATCCCCTTGAACTAGATCGAGACGCCTAGCCAATCATATTCCTGGCCAAAATATACATTTTAAATATAATTCCGCCAAAATATGAAAGGCTATTTAAGCAATCTCTTAAACTTTATTCACATTTTTACTCAAAATAAGATACAAAAGAAAACTAGATATAAAAGATAAATACTACTAGAATGAAATATAAAACTAGGAATTGAGGATAAGAGAATGGTTTTACAAGTGAGAGATGAAATTTAGAGATTAATGGCCTTTCCTTTTTATAGGCACCAAAAGAGTCTTTCAATTATGCATCCACTAGCTGTTCATCCACTTTCACTCCACTTTCCCATGCCTTTTGACCACTTTATTGCTAATTTTTGCCTTTGGACCTAAAAATACTATTGTCGATCATCAAGTGACCTTTCATTTGGCAGTGGAATGACACTAATTTGATCTTTGTAGGCCAAGTTATGGTATTTTCACCGAAAGTTGACATTGGATCTGTTTGATGTTCATGATGCTATCTTCAAACCTAATTGTTGTCGATTTTACCATCGATTTTGCCTAAGAGACCAGATAACTTTTGTAGATAATCATGTTATCTTTCTTTTGGCACTAGAATCAGGTCAATCACATTTTTCTAGCTCAAGTTATGATCCAAACACTAAAGGTTGCCTAGTGCATTCGAGTTGCTGATTTGCATTTTTCATGCTTTGTTCATCCATTTAAGCTTGTTTCAACTATTCTTGGCCCTTAAACATGAAAATAAATAAAAACACATAAATACAAGCTTATAAAATAATTATCACACAATAACAAACGTTATTACAGAGTTATTAAAGTGTTTTTCAAGTACTTATCAGTCATACACAATCTATTTATGTAAAATATAGACACATAGATATGCCAAAGCATATATACAGGTCATGTCAAAGTTACCAGTATGGAGACAAACCATGAAAAGATAAGTGAGAACAATGAGTACCCAAATGGAATCATAATTTGTCAAAGAAATTTTTTTTAAAAAAATTATAATTTAGTATAAAATCTTGAGAACTTTGAGAAACATCAATAAAAAAATATACAAAATACGCTAGACTCTTGAAAAGTTTGAGAAATTGCATAAATCATCTTATGAAGTACCATCGATAGATAAGTAGGAACACTTGATTTGGGAATCTTGATTTTACAAAACTATGATGAAAGTAAAACTTACCGAGAGCAAGGGAGAAGATGCCTTCCCATTCATTGAGTCATTATGTAATATCAACTCCCTGAAATGGTTCTTAAGCAATCAATATTCACTTATGTTGTTAAATATCATAATGCATATATAGTGCTAAATTCTAATTTTGTGGATGGTAATTGGACAAAAAGGAGGGAAAAGGAAAAAGAAAGATCATGTGTGAAAAAAGTCACTGAATAAAGCATTATAATACAAATTTTTAAGTATATAATACCGAATACGAAGTTGACTCATGTTTTGGGATTATGAGCGCGGTGACATAAAATTTTTCACTTAGCTACACATATCTAAACATAGTTTTAAGTATGCGCATGATTGAAGTAGGACAAGTTATGTTAAACAAATAAAAGGAACCTCGATTGTTATAGGTGAACCAATGAGACCTCACAGGTTTCCAAGTCTTTTGCAATATTTTGTTGTGGCACTCTAGAAAAAATCCTCCATTATCCTCATTGGCTACAATATCAACAAACAAATTGAACACCATATTCAACAATCACGATTCACGAATTTGTTGGAAAGACTAAATAAATAAATTATTTGAAGAACAATAAATCAATTATTCAACTCACCTATCTCAAATCGAACACATAAATTTAGATTCAATAGTAAAGCCCCTACCGAAAACATAGAAACTTCCAAATCATGGGTTCAAGCAGAAAAAGTTGAAATTCCAAATGAAACATCCAAAATAAAGAATTGTTTTCCATTATTACTACAGAAAATGTCCAGAGTGAAAGAAGTTAAATAGAAATAAATTGAATGTTTATGATAACCAATTCGATAGAAAGGTGATTACATTTTTAAAATTTCAACAGTGAATTCACATAAAATTCTACTTTTGAGTAACAGCAAAGAGTAAATGGGAAGAATTCTATAAAAAAAACGCAATTGAAAAAAAAATGAACCTCAAACTCGTTTTCACATGAAGGCTTGATCGCATAAAAAAATGATATGGCTTCTGCAAAAGGAACAAAATCTCCCTTAATTTTAGGTGAAATGCCATCACAAAAAATACACGTAAAAAAATATTAATAAGTACAAATATCACATTAAAAAATCCATCCTGAAATTCACCTAAATTTATGCATGCTAATTAAGGAAAGTGTTGGAATTCCTTGGGAAATTCTAAAGGTTTGTATAGAAATAAAGTGTAAAGAATCCCACATAGGAAGTTTAGAGGTATATTTGATACCTTATAAGTAGTATTTTAATGTACTTATTAAAATAGGCTAAATGGACTTGAGAGTGGGCTTTGCAAAATGGGCTTTGACTTTAGAGCAATTTAAAACTATATTAATGGTCAAAAGATGGCCTTGGCCTTGGGCTCTTGGGGATCAGAACCCAATTATACCTTTAACTTTTGTTTTTATTTGCAAAATCAAAACGATGCGTCTGAACAGACAAACGGCCAATCTGTCAGAAAGGACGCATCGCTTCTCAACGGACGCATCTCTGCGTACAAGTTCATCCATCTCTATGAAAGGAAGTCGACCCGATCAGCTTTCAAGAGACAAGAAAAACGCACTCAATCAATACGCCAGAACCAGAAATCAAGTGCAAAGATTTCTCGGTTAGATTGTTGAATCCTGATAGCAGACGTCCGTAGAACTACAAGCACAGAGTAGGGATGAAATTCTGTTATAGGAAATAGCACTTGCTAGCCTCAATCCATTATTTTACGTTTGTTGTATTCAATTCTTCATCCAATTCAAATAATTCTGAATTTATTGATGTGTATTGTGTCCTTGATTTGGCTTTATTACTAATCGTGTACCAACAGAAAGTGCATAGTTTATGTGTGATAACTTAACGTAAACACCACCATTGTTATGCATGCCAGTTTAATTTAGCAATAAACCTAAGAGATGGCTTACACTCTACCAGGCTAGAGCAATAAAAGACAAAAGGGCATATTATTTAAAGAGAATCAATAAGTTTAATTTTGGCACATTTATTATATTGAGAAAAAGACAACGAAACATTAAAGAAAGAATATGTAATCGATTTCTTAGTGGTTTTGTTCATATTTACAAAAAAAAAAAAAGAAAAGAAATGAAATGGGAATAAAGAAGTGGGAAGCAACCAATTGGTCTGCTCCTAAATGCCAAAAAAAAAAAAAACTCTTTTGAACCTGAAAACCTTCAAAGAAGAAGAAAAAAATAAAAGGTAACAAATAACAAAGTTAAAAGTTTTTACCTATAAATGGAGTCTCCCTTCATTTGAACATATTTATTCATATAAAATTCATACATCTACATAAATAAGAGATTAATTTCTCTAAATCTTCAAAGAATTTGATCTTCATTCAATTGCTATAGCATAAATGAATTTTATACCAATGAAACTATTGAAATGGGCATGTCAAAGTTAAATTTCCATGGACAAGAAGAGAAACTAATCACAACACGTAAAAAAATTTGTGTAGGACAAATTGTCTCTATTCAAGTTCATCATACACACAGACCACGGGAAAGAGTAATGGTTCTAGTTGAGGCTTACTTATAAAACTGCAAAATCATACATTTTCATATTAAACTTCTTCCCTAAGTCTTTCTGGTTCATGCTAAAGTTCTTCCACCTTTTCAAAAGACACGATGGGAATGCATAAATATGTTGAGATAGTAGAATATAGCGTAAGCAACATGATGAAATTACTTTTAAATTGTTGTCAGAAGCAAGCTACCAGAAATGAAGTTAAGGCTCTAGCTGGGGAACTCCATTATCAGAAAAAGCCATATTTTGCTTGGTGTCTTCCTATCATTGAAAGAAAATAAAACCAATCGAACTCATAATTCAATTTGGTGTGTGCCCAAATTTAAATAAATAACAATAAAAAAACCTAAAATTAGGATCACAAGTTTCCGAGATGCCTCATATGACGGACGAAGACGATGATTATTATGTCAAGAGGAAATAAGGACATAAATTCAGAGAAAAAATCGATATAATCAACATTATGAAATCAAGTCAGTTTACCTGAAAAGCGAAGAGATTCAAATCCAACTTGTAACTATTAATTGTAATTTGCAGCACAAAATAATAATAATAATAATAATAATAATAATAATAATAATAATAAATAAATAAATAAATAAATAAATAAATAAATAAAAACAGTGAACAAGACAATTTACTTTAGTCCTCAAAAGCTCTGGCAGCACTGATGTAGGGAAGAATTTTTTTTAAAAGCAAGACAAACTGACTATAGAGTATGCTGGAAAAACAAAATGGAAGAAGCGAATTTGAAGGTAAGAATTGAGCCCTAAATCTTTTCTTCTACAATAGAGTAGCACTTCGAATCAACTAATTAGAAACTGAAAATGGTGCCAAAAAGGTGGATGTACGCCGAAGAAGCTCTAATTGCCAACTGGAAAGAGGCCAATTTGAACATAAGAATCAAACCCTAAATCTATTCTTTTGCAGCAAAGTAGCACTTTGAATTCCGGTGGCCAATTTGGAAAGCAAATCGACCTTATCTGTTGATATACAAACACCCTCAAAACATAGCTTCAACAGTTTCACAGAATTTGATGGAAGGAGATCTCGATGCTTAGTAATGAATTGAAGGGAGAAGATAGAGAGAGAGAGAGAAAGGAACCCCGTAAAGTGCCAGAAAAGCGATAGCAAAGGGGAAAAGGAGAGTTTAGGTCGAGCTAGGTCCACGAAAAGACATTCGAGTCAATTAATTTGGCCTGTCATTAAACGACGTCATTTTCGAATGGAGATGCAGAAAACGAAGTCGCTTTTGCATGATCGTAATGAACAGTAGAAGGCGATTCAGACTTTTATAATAGGCACGATATTTTTTTTACCATTAACATTGTGGCCAAAGAACTAACAATCTATTCTCCAATAAAACAATTTAATACAAACAAAATATTAATTTTAATTGTGAGTTAGAAAATATTATAGAAATTGTTGTTTCCTATCAATCTGATTATGTGAAATTTAATTTGACATGTGTCAATATTCTTCTTCACTATTATTATTTTTATTTTTTCATCCTACGAACAATCCAATCATCAGTGACCTATTGGTCAATGCTCTCAGGACCATTCAATTTATTGTTATTTTTTGTCTACAATCAAGAAATTGACAAAATCGGCAACCATCTCAAATGGAAGGGAACAAACTCAAGATGAAAATGGTAGTGGAATATGTAGTTTTCAAACCAATTATTAGCGCTATCGCTGTCCTATTGTACTAAACTAAATGTTCTCATAGCTCTAGGTCAATCACATTCAGAGAAATCACGTGTTTTTTAGAATAGCAATGCTTCAAATGTCACTCATATCGGCGGTTTGTTCGATGGTTGGCCAACATCTAATCCTCAAACGCCGTTAGGTTATATCGCTAATGGTAAGGCATATTTTTAAAGAATTTTATTTATTTATAATTCATTTAATTACAAATATTTCCATTCCTTATCTTTCCTATGTTTTTTGTTCATACATGACAAACTAATTTTCTAATTAGATTCCCGTGTGATTGACTATGGCACTGTGCGTGGACTGAGAGATAGGAATGTGATTCGTGGTGGAGGTTCTATCGATATCGGTAATGGTGCCTCCACAAAAATCAAGAATCAGAGGTAGTTGGATAGTCCAAGCTGATCCAAACTGGGTCATAATAGAATTCATAACGTTGGATCAAGCAGTATGGCTAACAACATTAACGAAAGGGCCGTATCTAATATCTTTGAGTGTTGTTTGTGACAAGCTAACATTTTATACCATTGATGTTCGGTGTTTGTTTGATTCTCACATTCTTCGTGAATTATTTTTTCACAGTTACAATTCTACGCAGTCAAATAATTCAAACACTGATGATATATATAATACTTTGATATCTTTAAATCCTTCGATGCCATGAAGTAGTGTAACTCATGTGGACGGTATCCCGGTGAAAGAATGATTGTCTAAAAATTGCATTCATTTGTTCAGCGACGGCCCATATCAACCTGTGGCTTAGGATTTGCCCTATTTTAATGTATATCATGGCACATCCAGTTTCACCGATCCTAGCAAGGCGTCTAGAGTGGATAATAACTATACTATATCCAATGTGCACAGTGGCTCAAATGATGGTGTATGTAACACCCTCCCCAGTACGTCAGCTGTATCGTACTCGAGACGGCATTACCTACGTGACATTGGCGAGTTCAAGTATTCTAAAACATTTCATGTCCGCCTAAGTAGTTTCATTAAACATACATATGAGGTAATAGTTTACAAAAGAGTTGTATTATACACACACGTAACCCCAAAATCTTTTCCTTTCCCTCTTTCCACACGTCGACAAGCTCACGCGCGAGAGGACTTTGCGCCACCTCCAGCCTGCCTCCTACTCACGGCATCATCTACAACACGTCAAAGAGCACCCGTGAGTCAAAATGACTTAGTAGGGAGAGATATTATGCATATGAACATCACATATTGTTCTAGGGCCCGTTGCGAATCATGTGTTAACATTGGCGCCGTCATAAACATTTGGCCAGCCTCTTGACATCGTTGGGGCGTAGGTCCCCCATGAGGCCAATATATCGATCATTGGGGCGTAGGTCCCCCATTAGACCGACATATCATTCATTGGGGCGTAGGTCCCCCATACTTGGCCGTAACTTTAACATTTATGCAATACATGATAGGCAACTCAATTCAAGCACACGTCACATATGGATGCAATGCACCATTATTTACATCTCACATGGACTCGTTATTCACATCACAGCATTTTGGCAACATAAGTATGTCATAACGACCATAAACCAAGACTAGAGCATCTAAACCATATAAGAATCACTACAGCATACTAAACAAATCATACTTTGTCAAACCTATGAAAATAACCAAGGGAACTTGCATACTTAGTTATCCAATACTCATTCATGTAGCTACTTACCTCCTACATAGGTAATACATCTCAAACCTACCTCAACAAACAAGGAATCAAGCTAGGAGATTGGGTGAATAACTTCCTTTCCTTCCTTTCCTCTCTACTTCCTTCCTTTTTGTTGATTCAAAGGTGGTAACTTGAAGTAGGTAAATGATCTACAAGCCAAAGACCATGCCAAATCTTTGAAATCACTTTGGGACTTGTTCTCTAGGGTTTTGGGAAGTTGGGGGTCGAAAATGGTGGAAAAAGGCTGAACCAACGTGTATAAACCCTATCCAATAGTTTCTGCCGACCTAAAATTACGGCCGTAACTTACACATTTACGGCCGTAAATGCCAAACTTACGGCCGTAACCCAAAACATTACGGCCTTAACCCATACGATACGGCCGTACCCACAATATAATACGCCTGTAATGAAGACTCTGTAAATCAGGGTTTTCCCATCCTTCATTCTTACGGCCGTAACCCATCTCTTACGGCCGTAACCCAAAATAATACGGTCGTATCTCATACCACGTACGGCCGTAATGAACTCTTTGTAAATTTTGCACATCCTTCGCTTCACCACTTGCGGCTGTAATAATACATGTTACGGCCGTAACCAGTCACATACGACCGTAACTCACAATCCATACGGCCGTAATTTCCTCTCTGAAAGTTTTGGTACATTTGTGCATTTCATCACTTACGGCCGTAAAAACATACGTTGCGGCCGTAAACACATAATTACGGCCGTAAACCATACATTTACGGCCGTAAATCTTAAACTGCCGAATTCCCCCATTGGCTTTGTTTCTTGCTCGGGAGGCCGTTTCGACACTTAATACCGTACATAACATCACAACGAAGTCACAAAGAGTCCATACACACATTCATCACCTTCCAACCATACATAACATCATAAGTCACATGTATAAACGGACGGGGCGTTATAATCTACCCCCCTTAAATAAATTTCGTCCCCGAAATTGTTACCTGTAAAGAGTTCTGGGTAATGTTTCCTCATGTCATCTTCTCGTTCCCACGTTTCTTCTTCCATAGTTGCGCTCCTCCATAGGATACGAACCAACTGTATTTGTTTGCCTCGTAGCTGTTTGTCACTCCGAGCAATAATTTGCATTGGTTTCTCTTCGAACGACAGATCCGGTTGAATGTCGAGTGGAGGATCCGGTAACACATGAGATGGATACGGTATATACTTCCTCAGAGTCGAGACATGGAACACATTGTGGATACGACTCATATGCATAGGTAACTGTAACCGGTATGCTACTTCGCCAATTCTTTCAAGAATCTCATACGGACCAATATATCGAGGCGTCAACTTCCCTCGTTTACCAAATCGAAGAAGTCGTTTAATAGGGGAAATGCGAATAAAGACCTTCTCACCCACTTCAAATTCAAGTGGACGGCGTTGAGTATCAGCATAACTCTTCTGGCGAGCTTGTGAAGCTTTCATTCGGATCTTAATCTTCTCAACCGCCGCAATCATATCTTGGATCATTTCGGACCGCATATCTTTCATCTCACCGACCTCGTCCCAATGTAACGGTGACCTACACTTCCGCCCATATAACGCTTCGTACGGGGGCATCCCAATGGAAGTGTGATGGCTGTTGTTGTATGCAAATTCAATCAGTGGGAGATGACGATCCCAACTTTGTGAAAATTCCAAGACAAAAGAACGTAGCATATCTTCTAAAGTTTGAATCGTTCTCTCCATTTGTCCATCGGTTTGGGGATGAAAAGCCATACTAAATTGAAGTTTCGTCCCTAACACCATTTGCAACTCCTTCCAGAAATGGGACAAATACCTCGGGTCACGATCCGAAGTAACTGTAGCCGGTACACCATGCAATCTAACAATTTCCTGTACGTAGAGTTGAGCCAACTGTTCCATGTCAAACGTCATTTTCATAGGCAAGAAATGAGCGGACTTGGTGAGTCGATCTACTATAACCCATATGGCATCAAATCCTTTGCTGGTTCGGGGTAACCCACTCACAAAATCCATCGTGATATCATCCCATTTCCACTCGGGAATTGGAAGCGGTTGGAGAATTCCTGCTGGCCTTTGGTGTTCAGCTTTCACTTGTTGGCAAATCAAACACCTTGCCACATACGCTGCAATGTCTCGTTTCATCCCGGGCCACCAATAAAGCATCCGTATTGCCCTATACACCTTGGTGGAACCGGGATGAAGCGTATACGGGTCACATGTGCCTCATCACATATCTCTTGTCGGAGATTACCTGCCATCGGGACATAATACCGGTCGTTATATTTCAAAAATCCATTTAGCACTTGATATTCGGCTTTGGCTTCTCCATGAGTCGTTTCTTCCTTTTGCTTGCCCACTCATCAGTTTCCTGCCCGTCTTTAATCTGATCAAGCAACGTCGACCGAAGAGTCATAGCCGCCAATCGGGCTCCTTCTCATTCCAAGATTTCTAAATCAAACTTCTCTATCTCTCGTTGCAACTCTCGAGGTCGTCGTTTTGGCTCTTTCCGACTTAAAGCGTCGGCTACCACGTTGGCTTTCCCAGGATGATATTGAATCGAACAATCATAATCTTTCACCAATTCTAACCAACGACGCTGGCGCATATTGAGATCTTTCTGAGAAAAAAGGTACTTCAAACTCTTGTGGTCCGTATAAATTTTGCATTTCACCCCATAAAGATAATGTCTCCAAATCTTCAACGCAAATACAATCGCGGCTAGCTCCAAATCATGTGTAGGATAATTCCGCTCATAACTCTTCAGTTGGCGCGAAGCATACGCAATTACTTTATCATTCTGCATTAATACACAACCGAGCCCTTGATACGAAGCATCACTGTAAATTGTAAACACACTAACACCATCAGGGATTGTTAACACGAGTGCCGTTGTGAGACGAGTCTTCAACTCCTGAAAACTACGTTCACACTCGTCCGTCCACCGGAAGAGTACATGCTTTCGGGTTAGGTGTGTAAGGGGCGCCGCAAGCTTAGCGAAATCCTTCACAAAACGACGGTAATATCCCGCTAAGCCCACAAAACTACGTACTTCAGTGGGAGTAGTCGGTTGTGGCCACTTTAGAACCGCCTCAATCTTACTAGGGTCCATAGAGATACCTTCCTTTCTCACGACATGCCCAAAATATCACTTGATCCATCCAAAATTCACACTCGAAGTGTTTGTAAAACAACTCGGAGATGTTGCTCGTGCTCCTCTTGAGTTTTCGAATAAATCAGGATATCATCAATGAAAACAATTACAAACGTATCTAAATACGGCTGGAAGACCCGATTCATAAGATCCATAAAAACTGCTGGAGCATTCGTCACGCCAAAAGGCATAACAAGAAACTCGAAGTGACCATATCGAGTACTAAACGCCGACTTGGTAATATCATCCTCCTTTACCCTTACTTGATGATAACCGGACCGTAGGTCAATCTTCGAATAAACAAGCGAATCTCGAAGTTGATCCAATAACTCATCAATACGGGGCAAAGGGTACTTATTCTTCATTGTCACTTTGTTCAACTCTCGGTAATCAATACATAACCGCATCGATCCGTCCTTTTTCTTAACAAACAAAACCGGAGCACCCCAAGGCGAAGTGCTCGGTCGAATGAAACCTTTCTGTATCAAATCATCCAATTGAGACCGAAGTTTTTTCAACTCGGCTGGGGCCATACGATATGGAGTCTTTGAGATCGGAAGTGTTCCTGGCACCACATCAATAGGAAACTCCATTTCCCGAGTTGGTGGTAACCCTTCAAGATCATCGGGAAATACATCGAGAAACTCACATACCACTGGAATTGATGATGGTGTCTTAACTTCCTCCATCTCCATACTAAATAGCTTCACTAAATATGCACTATACCCATACGTGATTAGTTTCTGAGCCTTCATTGCTGAGAGAACAACCCTAGTTGACCGTTCCAACTTAGGGAATGAAATAAACTCACCGCTCGGAAATTTAAGGGCACGCCTAGGGCAATCCAACACTATACCCTGTTGCGTTAGCCAATCCATCCCGAGAATAACATCAAAATCCTTGACTTCCAAGGCAATGAGATTAGCTAACGTCTCACAACCCTCCACTTGCACCATAACAGACGGATAATAACACACAGCACATCGATGCAATCCCGTAGGTCCAGTAACATCCATAGGAAATCGTAACGGGACCGGACTCATGTCTAACCGACGGGCATACGACATAGATATAAATGAATGTGTAGCTCCAGAATCAAACAATGCATATGCGGGAGTGGTAGAGATATGAATGGTACCTGCTAGGGGTGGGCGTTCCGGGTACGGTTCCGGGTAGTGAACTACCCGGAACCGAACCGTAAATTCCGGTTCCTTGAAAAATGGACCCGTTCGGTTCTTTTCAAATGAAGTACCCGTCCGGTTCCGGTTCCTTCCGGTTCCGGTTCTACCCGTTCGGTTCCGGTTATTTTACGATGCATTTTTTATTACTCGAAAAGCACAAGAAAAAAATAAAAATTTTGATTCCAACATAATATAACAAGAAAAAGCAACAAGCGGCGGTGATGTCGCTCAGCAGCTGTCGCTTTGCTTTGTGGCAAATTCTTCTTTGTTGCCCAAAGGCAAGAAGAAGTCCGCCTTGCAAAGGCGCAGTCGCCGCCAGGCGCAATGCCGCTATTGCCCAAAGGCGCGACTTCTTTGTCGCGGCGGCGGTAAAGAAAGCGGCGCGGTCGCTTTGTCGTCCGCGCCGCCATTAAAAGAATTTTATGAGAAGAATTCTATAGCACCAAAATTTATTAGAATTTTACTAGAATTAGTATCAAATTTTAAATTTACTAAAAGAATTCACAAAAGTTGGCAATCAAATAGAAGAAATGGTGCTATTTCTTATCCTATTCCGGTTCCCGTTCCGGTTCCGGGTTTTTAGAAAAGGATCCGTTCGGTTCTCATTCCGGTTCCGGTTCGGTTCCGGTTCCTAATTTTTTTTTAAAGAACCGTTCGGTTCCGGTTCTTTCGGTTCGGTTCCGGTTCTACCCGTTCGGTTCCAGTTTTTTTGCCCACTCCTAGTACCTGCAATCACATCAGCTCTCTCTGAAACGTCGGATTGAGCTAAAGCAAATACCCGTCCAACCGGTCGTGATTGAGACTGTGGTGCTTGATTCTTTGCCTCTGGGCAATTGCGAATTATATGCCCTTCTTTCCCACATCCATTGTAACGACCCGTCTTTTCTTACCCGAACGAAACACATTTCATTTATACTTTCAAAAGCGGAAGCATTTATATACATATATATATACATATCAAAACATATTTTGTTCGTTCACTTAAACTAGTACAATATAAACAAACAAAACGCGGCCGCAGGATGTTTAGGTTTCCCCCTTCTTCCTTACATCCCACATCACGCTCGGGAGGATCCTCCACCACCGCCTGCACATAAAACATCAATATACAACATAATGAGCCACGGGGACTCAGTAGGCAATAGATGCAAATGCTAATGCATGTCATGTTTATGCTTTGGGCCCGGTTATAGATCCTGTGCTTACAAGGCGCCGTAACATCATTGGCCGTCCCGCAAAGGTTCTTTTACGCTTTGCGGCGCCGTCGTAATGGCCGTCCCCCAAAGGTTCTTTTACGCTTTGGGGCGCCGTGGGCCGTCGTCTAAAGGTTCTTTTACGCTTTAAACCGCCCGTAACATCATACATATTGTAAGCACACAATCTACAACCCATATATGCATGATCATACTTTCATGTTACACATACTTCATCCTCTTACCATTTAGCCCATATGCTCTTCATCATATCATAGCTCATCTTGCATCTACCATGGTCACATAGCATAATATACATAATATCATCTAACAACATAACATAGCATAGCAAACCCTACCATAACATAACCTATCTCTTTACCTAACATAGCATACTATAACTTCTTCCACATAGTTTCACATCATAACATTAGCTAGCATATAGCATGTATGATAACACATATATTTACTCATCTACTACCTACCTCAAAAGGCAAGAAAGCAAGCTAATTAATTGGTTGGATACTTCTTCTTCTCCCTTTCCTTCTCCTTCTTCCCCTCCTCTTGTAGAATCTAAGGTGGCAACTAGAAGTGATTAAATGATCCACAAGCCACAACTCTTATAAAATCCTTAGAATCACCTTGGAGAGTGTTCTCTAGAGTTTTGGGGAGGTTGGGGTCAAATATGAGGGTAAATGGCCGAGCAAACGTGTATAAACCCTATCCAACAGTTTCTGCCGACTTACATTTACGGCCGTAAATTTCCATGTTACGGCCGTAACTCCCAAATTTACGGCCGTAACCTGCTTCATACGGCCGTATCATCCCATAATACGGCCGTAATAAACTCTCTGTAAATCCCACTTCTTGTCCTGCTTTGACCTTACGGCCGTAGATTTTCTTCCTTACGGCCGTAACCTCGAACATACGGCCGTATCTCCAAACCATACGACCGTACTTTGCTCTCTGAAACTTTTGGACATTTTCCACTGTTCACAATTTACGGCCGTAACCACTATACCTTACGGCCGTAACACCTGACCCTTACGGCCGTAATTCCGGTTCTGCAGAATTTTCCCATTTCCTCATTTTGAAGGCCGTTTCACATTCCGGGGCATATCCTACACTTTAAATCAGATTGTGAACATAACATATACACGTATATCTTGCCGAAACATCATTACGTCATTTCATATCATATATGGTACATATACGGAATCATATACGTATTCATATACGTTTCCGGGACGAATTCGGGCGGGTCATTACATCCATAACACCGGTCTGAACCAAATAAACACTGCCCACTATGAACCTTTCCATATGTCGGACACGGCAAGGGTGGTGAAGAACCCGTTCCCTTCTTCGCCGGAAGTCGTGATGAAGTAGTATCCGCAGGCCTCTTGTAGTTCGAACTATAAGTCGAACCCCTACCTCGGCCACGAAAGTTGGAACCTCATCCCTGGTTACCAGCCGTAGAACCCTGAGAGGATTGAGCCGAGCCTTGGGTAGATTGAGCAGTCTGAATGGGTTGGCCCCTACCTTGACGAGCTTGCACAATTTTAGCCTCCGCCTTCTCGGCTACATAAGCCCGTTCCAAGGTCTCTGCATAACTCGTGGTCGAAACACTTGCCAACTGTACATCACGAGCCAACTCCGGTTTCAATCCTGCAATAAACCGAGCCATCTTTCGGCCAGGCGTATCAACCATATAGGTAGCAAAACGAGCCAACTCCTCAAACTTCTTTCCATAAGCCATCACTGCCATATTTCCTTGCTGCAACTGAAGAAACTCATTCAGTTTCTCATTCTTGGCAGCATCAGAGAAGTACTTGGCACGAAATCGCACACAGAAATCCGCCCAAATAACTGCCCATGTAGCATCATTCGCAGCTTCCTCCCTCTTAACCAAGTCCCACCAAAAGCCGGCCGAGCCCCTAAGCATAAAAGTAGCACAGTTCACTTGTTCGGAGTCCGGAACGTGAACATACTCAAACATCCTCTCAATCGTCTGTAGCCAGTTCTCAGCATCAATAGGATCCTTGGCATCCTCGAATACCGAAGGGTTCAAACGTCGAAACCGGTCCGTAGCCATCTCCCTATCCAGATCTTCTTTCACCTTATCCCCTCCTGAAGTATCCGCCGTATTACTACCACCAACACTGTGGTTATTCGAATTTTGCATCATCTGTTGCATCATCTGTGATTGCTGCTCAACCAATCGCGTAAGCCTCTCTACAGTAGTTGCCTGATCATCTGCCATCTATTATCCATAAAGGAAGAGGAAAATACCGCATCGGTTATCCAACCCTCCTATAGAACTCACAGAATATCGTATCCCCGGCAGAAACACAAAGTAACTCAATCGCATTTAAATTCATATAACATGTACAATACCTTGGAGGGGCATAGAAGTCCTTCGGCATGTGGAAGGGAAAGTTATCGCTCTGATACCACCGCTGTAACACCCTCCCCAGTACGTCAGCGGTATCGTACTAGGGACGGTGTTACCTACGTGACATTGGCGAGTTCAAGTATTCTAAAACATTTCAGGTCCGCCTAAGTAGTTTCATTAAACATACATATGAGGTAATAGTTTACAAAAGATTTGTATTATACACACACGTAACCCCAAAATCTTTTCCTTTCCCTCTTTCCACACGTCGACAAGCTCACGCGCGAGAGGACTCTGTGCCACCTCCAGCGCCTCCTACTCACGGCATCATCTACAACACGTCAAAGAGCACCCGTGAGTCAAAATGACTCAGTAGGGAGAGATATTATGCATATGAACATCACATATTGTTCCAGGGCCCGTTGCGAATCATGTGTTAACATTGGCGCCGTCATAAATATTTGGCCGGCCTCTTGACATCGTTGGGGCGTAGGTCCCCCATGAGGCCAATATATCGATCATTGGGGCGTAGGTCCCCCATTAGACCGACATATCATTCATTGGGGCGTAGGTCCCCCATACTTGGCCGTAACTTTAACATTTATGCAACACATGATAGACAACTCAATTCAAACACACGTCACATATGGATGCAATGCACCATTATTTACGTCTCACATGGACTCGTTATTCACATCATAGCATTTTGGCAACATAAGTATGTCATAACGACCATAAACCAAGACTAGAGCATCTAAACCATATAAGAATCACTACAGCATACTAAACAGATCATACTTTGTCAAACCTATGAAAATAACCAAGGGAACTTGCATACTTAGTTATCCAATACTCATTCATGTAGCTACTTACCTCCTACATAGGTAATACATCTCAAACCTACCTCAACAAACAAGGAATCAAGCTAGGAGATTGGGTGAATAACTTCCTTTCTTTCCTTTCCTCTCTACTTCCTTCCTTCTTGTTGATTCAAAGGTGGTAACTTGAAGTAGGTAAATGATCTACAAGCCAAAGACCGTGCCAAATCTTTGAAATCACTTTGGGACTTGTTCTCTAGGGTTTTGGGAAGTTGGGGGTCGAAAATGGTGGAAAAAGGCTGAACCAACGTGTATAAACCCTATCCAACAGTTTCTGCCGACCTAAAATTACGGCCGTAACTTACACATTTACGGTCAGAATGCCAAACTTACCAGTAACCAAAACATTCATTACGGTCAGTAACCCATACGATACGGCCGTACCCACCATATAATACGCCCGTAATGAAGACTATAAATCAGGGTTTTCCCATCCTTCATTCTTACGGCCGTAACCCAAAATAATACGACCGTATCTCATACCACGTACGGCCGTAATGAACTCTCTGTAAATTTTGCACATCCTTCGCTTCACCACTTGCGGCCGTAATAATACATGTTACGGCCGTAACTACATACGGCCGTAACTCACAATCCATACGGCCGTAATTTCCTCTTTGAAAGTTTTGGTACATTTCTGCATTTCATCACTTACGACCGTAAAAACATAAGTTTACGGCCGTAAACACATAATTACGGCCGTAAACCATACATTTACGGCCGTAAATCTTAAACTGCCGAATTCCCCCATTGGCTTTGTTTCTTGCTCGGGAGGCCGTTTCGACACTTAATACCGTACATAACATCACAACGAAGTCACAAAGAGTCCATACACACATTCATCACCTTCCACCCATACATAACATCATATGTCACATGCATAAACGGACGGGGCGTTACAGTGTAAGTCCAAGCTACGTGTCTAACGGAGATGAGCAAAATGGTGTTCTTAACATCTGTGAGTTGACGTTTCCCAATTATTTTCTATGACACTTAAACATTTCATGCTGCAATATTATATAGAGTGTTGTAGATAACCTTTAGTTCTGAAGTGTTTTTGGCAATGTTGTCTTTGCTTATAATGACTTTATTTTGTATTGGTTTAATATTTAGTTGATGCATTTGATGATACTAATGATGATCTATCTGAAGATCAAGTTGATTCTGACGTCTCGGGTGGTATGTGCATTGTACAACACGATAATTTTTTGTTGTAAATTTGTAGCAACTTAACTTATTATTAAATCTTGGGTTTATTATAGCCGATGTTCGTGAGTGCTCAGATTTCTCGACTGCCGGTAGTCATTCTATTTTCATATAAACCCATTGTTATTTTCACCATGTATATTAGATTTAATTATTTTACCTTCAAATCTCTCAACAACTAATAATTATTACTTCATGGTTTGATACTTTCAGAGTACAATGATATTGGGGATTCGGTGTATTCTTGCGAACATGTGGTGCCATTTTCTAGTGTGCTAAGAGAAATAAAAAGAAATCCGGAGTTATAGTCCAATTTACACTATGTGTTGTAGTCAAGGGAATATCGTTCTTCCAGTGCACCCATCCCAAGTCTTGAATGATTTGATTTTTGGGAGTGATCGCAGGAGCGGAAACTTCTTAGACAATATCCGCTCCGACAACTCGATGTTCTCATTGACTTCAATGGGTGGAAAGATAAATAAAAGGATAAACGAGGGCGGATCCCAGCCCATATTTAAGTTGAATGGGCCGAATCACCATAACATTAGGTGTTTGCTTCCAAATGGCGATGAAAAGCTAAAGTTCTTACAGATGTACGTACAGTACTCCCACAATGAGATTATCAATAGAATTGAATCAGTTAGCTTAGTTTAAACAATGCATTAGAATATTTTTATTTAGTATCCAGTATTTAATTTTTTTAATTTTTGTTTTTTTCTTCAAAATCATGATATTATTTCAAAAAACATGTCGTCCATCTGTTTGTATGAGAGGTCTAAGGGTCGAAGTAACTTGCACTTTGAGATTGTCTCTAATCTCAACTATATACGGGACGAACATAATGTATTTGGTAAATCATTCAGGATGGCAAGGGATAGGTTGAATGACAATAATTCTATTGATATGAAGGTTAGGCTCATTGGACGTCGAAGAGGAAATGGCAAGCAATACGGTCTCCCACAACAAAATGAGGTTGCAGCATTGATCATCGGTAACATAGAAGATGATCAACTTGAGCATGATATGATTGTTCAGAGTGCATGAATCAACTTGAGCATGACATGATTGTTCAGAGTCCAACATCCATTGCGTTATCCCTTTGGACAAGACTGATACATGGAGGATGTACTAGTTACTTTTGCTGTTGAGCCCTCTCCCAGACCCCGAAATAATGTCACTATAAGGTAGTATTTTACCTACAGGATACAGGAGAGAATGAATGAATCACCTTATATTCTGCGAACTAA
Organism: Jasminum sambac; assembly: GCA_018223645.1. Lineage (NCBI taxonomy): Eukaryota > Viridiplantae > Streptophyta > Magnoliopsida > Lamiales > Oleaceae > Jasminum > Jasminum sambac. The sequence continues at coordinate 7,859,822 of CP073644.1, read as the reverse complement.
GAGCTTGTTCCAACAATTTCTGGTTAATGGTTACACGATGATTGAGGTTTCATGTATGATCTATATCAAGACATACCAACTGTGGCTTAGGTATGAGTTGCACCTTGGTTTGACCGATGCAGTTGGGCACGGAGAGACAGACTCCACGAGATTAGGAAAGCGAGTGGTCTTACTAGAGTCCTTTCAGGGGAGTATCCATTACATGATGCAAAGTTACTAGGATGCGATGGCCATATATTGCTCGGCTGAAATCTGGAGTGGTTCAATCTTAAGTGCCTCGAGATTGCTCGTTTCATGGAGCGCAGGGATCTACACCCAGAGGACTAAACTGGCATTATCTACAAGGCGTTCGAGATCAAGTTAAACCATCATTAGCGATATAAAGAAAAATAAGATATTCGGGGAGACCTAAGCAAGTAAATTTGCATTTTTAATTATCCTCTCTACACAATTTAAACTGGCTGTCTTTCTTCAAGCAATTGTTATTAGCTATCAATCATTCGTCTATCATACTTGGTAATGATTGTGTATGTTGTTCGTTGCAGTTATATATGCTGTCGAGTTCCAGAAGTGGGGCCTCCCTCATGCATATATTTTGTTGTTTATGGACCAGAAAGATAGAAGTCCCCACAAGACAAGATTGACAGGATGATATCGGCTGAAATTCCAAATAAGGAGATCAATCATATATATTACAATCATGTTAATGTCTTCATGGTCCACAGTCCTTGTGGTATTTCAAACCCAAATTCCCTCTGCATGGATAAAAACAAGTGCACAAAGAATAAGAAGTTTGTCAGTCGTACAAACATTGATAAAAGTGGGTTTGCCATATATAGGCGCAGAGATGAAGGCAGGACTGTGAATAAAGGTGAGGTAGTGCTTGACAATAGATATATCCGTAATCCCCCACAATCGTTACTTTCTTTTGAAGTATTGATCTTATATTAATGTAGAGTGGTGCAACCATAGCAAGTTCGTAAAGTACTTGTTCAAGTACATACATGAAAGAAATGATCGTATTAAAATTGCTTTAGCAAAGAGTGATGGTGCTAAATCGGCCATTGTGATTGACGAGATTAATATGTACTACGATTACCATTATGTTTCGACTTGTGAGGCAATGTGGAGGATGGTCACATTCCCTATTCATTATAGGGATGTCTCAGTCGAGCGTCTAAGCTTTCATTTCCCCGATTAGTAGATTGTGGTATATAACAAAAGAGATGAGGTTGGCTAGGTCGTGGAAAGGTGCACCGTATATTCCAGCAAGTTTATTGCATGGATGAAGCAAATGAAAAATATCTTACGACCATAAATTTGACCTATATAAAGTTCCCTAGCCATTTCACATGGAAGCCGTTTATGGATGAAAAGGTTCCCAGGAAGAAGGGGGTTGCTATTGGCAGAATATTTTTTGTTTGGCTTGGAACAGGGGAAAAGTCACATCTATGTAATATGTTGATTCACGTGCATGGTCCCAGGAGTTACGATGACATAATGACTGTTGATGGGAAGTTTTACACTAACTTCAAGGAGACGTGCTACGCTCGAGGACTTTTAAATGATGACAAAGAATATATTGATGGAATAGTCGAGCCGAGGTAGTGTGCTTTAGAATCTTCGTTGTAGAATCTTTATGTTACTTTGTTGGTGACCGATTGTTTGGATAGGCCTAAGCTTGTGTGGCAGACCTATTGGCAGCACCTGTCCCATGACATTAAGAACACTTACAGGACGAATCCTACCAATCAAGGTACTGAATTTGTGTTGCATTGTTATTTCTTATTTATTTATTTTACTTATTTATTTGTTTATTTGTTTATTTTTATATAGATTTTGTAGCATTAGCTAATTATTGCAAATCTTGTTGCAGATAAGCAGCTAACTGAAGAGCAAATCACGAACTATGCTTTGGCTGAGATTGAGAAACTGGTTCATCGTCGGGATAAGTCTTCGATATTACGGGTCTATTCCATTTTCCGACTCTTCTGATTTTTTTGCTCCTGGATAATATTTTGGTGAGCAAAGAATTAGACTATGATCTGATGGCATTGGCTGAGGAACACTCTAGGTTGGTATCGAGTTTGACTGATGAACAACATTCTGTTTATGACACTATTATGGGTGTAGTTGCTAGGAGATAAGGGAGGTGTTTTCTTTTTGTATGGACATGGTGGTGCGGGGAAGACATTCTTTTGGAGGACACTATTAGCTGTGATATGGTCTCGTGGAGAAATAGTTCTCAGTCTAGCACCCAATGCTATAGCTTCTCTTCTTCTTCCGGGTGGTAGGACTGCACATTCGGGGTTTTCTATTCCATTGAATGTAGAAGGGGGATCAATGTGCAATATTAAATAGGGAAACAATTTGTCGAGCTAGCAGAAAGAGTAAGGTTGATAATATGGGGCAAAGCTCCGATGATGAACAAGCACTATTTTGAGGCCTTGGATCCCACCATACAGGATCTTGCTGGATTTAGTAAACGTGGCAGCCGTTTACCCAAGGTATTGAAAATGTCATTTTTTTAAAACTAGATTAGTATATGTCTACGTCCTTTCCCTTTAGCACTTTTTAATGAGATTGTTTTTTGTCAAGTGTTGAAGTTGATAAGGAACATGAGGCTTCATAATCTACCCGGGGATGAACAATTAGACGATCTTCGCAGGTTTTCAGAATGGATTCTTAGCATTGAAGATGGTGACATTGGTGGACCAAATGATGGTGAGGCAGCCATCGAAATATCTGATGACCTTTTAGTATGTCGTTCATCGGACTCTGTGAAATATATTGTTGGTAGCACCTACCCAAATTTTTTGACTGAGTGACGCTCTCCTTCGTACTTGAATGGAAGGGCCATACTTGCGCATACCCTAGAGGATGTTGGCGTGGTTAATGATTACATGGTTAATATAAATCACTCCGAGCTGAAGACATATTATAGCTCAGATTCGACTTGTAGAACTGATGAGTCCGATAGTGATCTACTTCGTGAAGTTCACACTCTAGAATTTTTTGAATGGAATTACTGCTTCCGGTGTGCCAAGTCATGTTTTGAGGTTGAAGGTCAACGTTCCAGTGATGCTAATGCGTAACATCGATCATTCGTCGAGATCATGTAATGGCACTGGACTTATAGTCACCAGACTTGGTGCTCACATTGTCGAGGGGAAGGTTTTGTCTGCGATGAACGTTGGGAAAGAGTTCCTAATTCCAAGGTTGAGACTTACCCCATCGGACATAAGATTGTTGTTCACCTTCCAGAGGAGGCAGTTCCCTCTAATAATTTGCTATGCAATGGCAATAAACAAGAGTCAGGGACAAACATTGACCAACGTATGGGTTTATTAGAGTAGGTCTATCTTCACGCATGGTCAATTATATGTTGCGGTGTCGAGGGTCACAAGTAGGACGGGATTGAAGTTTGTTCTCTGCAATGGTGGTCGTCCAACCAATAAAACTACAAATGTTGTGTATAAGGAAATTTTCAGTAGTTTATATTGCAGTTTGTCTCAAACACACCAAGTATATTCGTAACCCTAAAAATAGTGTGATTGAAATTATTGCACGTAGTGTGGTCTGATAAGTTCATATATGATTCTTTAAATGTTACAAAACTTGATATTGTTTATATATTCTGCATTTTGGTTGTGTTGTGGAGAATACTGGATTTTATTGGTCTTATAGTACTATTGATCATGAAGATGTCTCATCACAGGTTAAAATTATGTGAAGTTACTTGCATTTTAGTTCTGTTATGGATATCAATAGGATGTATTTGTGCAAAATATAGGGAAAATTTTGCTAAAATTATTAAAAATGCTTTTGCACTTTTTCCGTTGCACATGTTCTAATTTATAACATAGGCACATGTCTCCCCGTGCAATGCACCAATGGAAATACTAGTGTTGAGAAAACATCTTAAATAGTGTTGGAATTATAAAATATTTATGTACTCTTCTTATTTTACTCTTATATTCAATGGTCAAAAAGTAGTGCGAAAATGTTTAAAAGTCTTGGGAGATAATGGAATACCGATTTTAATATTTAGTATTTCCAACTATTGTAAATATAGGTATTTTAGTCCACTAAAAAGTAAATAATACTTTCAATATAGAAACTAGACTATAATTTGGGACAAACAAAAATGAAAAATAAGCCTATCTTAGTGGTATTGAAGGAGTACTTTTTTAGATTTTTCACAGTCAACTTAATTTCTGGTACTTCATTCAATTAAGTCAAAATTACATTTATAATCCAATTTATTTAAAATTTTTATTTTTCTTTTCAAATTAAAGCTAGGTATTTAATATAAATACCTTTTAAAAAATAAATATGACTAACAAATATATGTTCATATCCTTTCTCTTTTTTCTTAAATACTCTTACTTATATATGTTATTAGAATTTAAAAAATTTATATTGCTTTAACAACATTAACTTTTAGATTGTATTTTTTTAATAACAATTGAATTTTGTATTAATTTTATGCTAACGGTGCCAATCCTTATATTTGCATTAATAAAAGCGTAATGTACAAAAAAACACGCTATTAACGCTTATTATTTGATATAAATCATTACGACATTTAACATGTACAAAAATTATAGGTAAAGCATCATTGTTATATATAATCACAAAACTATATTTCAATTTACAAAGAGTTTTGAAACCAACTGATCTAAAAATTTAGTATGACAAATCAATTCCAATCTAGGGCTTATTTTGTAGAAAATGTTGTTAATTATCTTGATTTACTTGAACAATGTGTTAGATGTGTCGTTGAAAATTAGAAAAAAAATATATTAAAAATAAAAAATAATTGCTTGAGTGGTTTAAAATGATGCAAGAAAATGTTAATGGAAGTTAGTAAAAAAGCCTCTTATATTATTTAATAATATCCTCAACATGCTCCTTCATGTGCATGTGAGATTTTTTTTCCTCAAAACGAACCTCAACACGTGCACAATTCATTTTATATGGGTAGCAGTAAGATTCGAACCCAAGATTTTTGCCTATTCTGATACTATATAAATAGTTGTAGAACCATCTAATCTAAAAGTTTAAGCTAATAGATTGAGTTCAATTTATATTATTTAATTACTATTCTCAACACATTGATTCGTATTAGTATCTCTTTGCACTGTTTTTAATAATATTTTTCATTTACTCAATTATTTAAATTACCAGTACTACTACTTCAAAAATATTAAAAATATCAGTCATTTTATGCATTACATATGGAATGTACATGTTTAGAGACTAATATAAATATACGGTAAATTAGAAGTTCAAATAGAATAAATATATTTCAAACTTAGTAAGTGTTTAGATAATGATAATAATTAAAAATAAAATGAATTGTTTTTGTGTTAATAATACAATTGCCACTTATTCACAAAAAAAAATACAATTACCAGTTCTCAAAAAATAATTTTAGTAACATACTAATCTCTATACAAGGTTGGTCATTACAACATGTTTCCAAATAATTAAATTTATCGACAATTAAAGAATCTATACCAATATATTTATAAATAAAAGTAGGGAATTTTCAAGCTATTTTTTTAGTAGATTATATTAGATTAATTAATTTTTCCACCTAAAACCATGCCTTTTTTGTTTTTTGATTTTTGATTTTTTATTAATTAATAATCATTATCAATATTAAATCTTTTCCTCACTAAAATAAAGAAATGCATATAGTCAAAATTAGATTTTTTTTAAAAATCTCGATTGATTCAAACTTATCTTATATAAGTTTTTTTATTAATTAATAAACAATCGTAACAAAAAATTAATAAATAATTATTGATATTAAATAATAATTCTGAATTTCATTTCCTCGCATAAGTATTGACAATTATTTTTATTTTTCTAATTTAAATCTAAAGATTATATCTACATAAAATAAGAGCCTTTCCATAAATAATTAACTACTAAAAAAGTTAATTCTTAAGAGAATAAAATTAATTAATATGAAAAATTTCATTAAGATTTGATTATTGTGTGATAAAAGTTCACCATTCATTAAATTTTTACACAAAATCAAAAGAAAATTATTAATGAAAATTTAAAAATTAGATTTGACCCACTTATTAGTTTTTTAAATAATTAATTATCTTTATAAATAATTAGTAAATGAATGAAAATTAATCTAGATTAGCAATTTCGCTAAAATTTAATTTTTGTGTGATAAAAAATTAGAAATCATCAAAATTTTAGATAAAAATTAAAAGAAACTTGTAACATGATTAGATTGGTCCCTTTACTTAATTTTATAAATAATTAATTATTTTAAAAAATAAAATTAGCTAAAAAATGAGAATTAATTAAAATTAACAATTTTTTACGATTTAATTTTTGGTGTAATAAAAGATTGCAATTCACCAAAGCGGTAGACAAAAACTAAAAGAAACATGCAACATTTATTTTTTTAATTAATCATTTAATTGTGACATTGATCCAATATTCTTAATTAATTAAATATATAACTATTTTTCAATCTATATCTTTTAAATTGCAGATATCCTTTAGTGAAAATAATTAATTGATAGTTTTTAATAAGTGGTTTTAGTCTAATTTTTTAACTTTAATGTTGTATGTTCTTTTAATTTAAAGAGAAAAGAATTGAAAATTCACTTGGCAAAGATTAAACTAATTATTTTAGAAATAATTAATTATCTTTAACAAAGAATAATTATTCTTAATAATAATTAGCTAAAAAGCTAAATTAATTACAATTATTTTTATTGCAATTAACTAAAATTAATTACATTGCGAAGATTTAATTCGATATGTAAATTAACAAAGATTGATGGAAATTAATTACATTGATAAAGAGAAAATTATAATTAATATAAAAACAAAAAATAGTTAAAATTAATTTAATTCTTAGGTTTGGCAAGTTTTCCCTAGAAAATTAAAAAAATATTTTCAATTGTAACGCATCTTTTGAAATTATGAGATATCTTTAAAATTATATTTATATAATTCCCAAAAGTGCATATATTGAACTAATTATTCTAGAAATAATAAGCTTAAAATGAAAATTAATTAAAATTAATTATGTTGCAATTAATTAAAATTTATAATTTTGCTAAGAGTTAACTGGATGTGGTTTCAGTTGGCAAAAATTAATCAAAATTAATTTTATTTTTTAAATGAGAAAAATACAATTAATTTAAAAAATAAAAAATTTAAAATTTATTAGATTGCTATGGCTTGCCAAATTTTTCCTGAAAAATGAAAGAAATATTTTAAATTGCATGATATCTTTAGATTACAAAATATGTTTAAAATTCGATTCATACAATTCTTGAAACTCCGGATATTAAGCTAATTTTTGAAAAATAATTATCGAACATTAAAAATTCATTAAAATTAATTATGCTACACGCATTAAATTTATTTATACTGTTAAGATTTAATTGGACTCGATTTCACTAGATGAAAATTTACATAGCTTCGTTGGATGAAAATTAATCAAAATTAATTCACTAGTACAAATAGGGGAATGGGTGGCGGTTGAAAAGGGAAACGGGTTGCGGTTGTAAAAATGCCACTTAAAATGGCAACACCTAATTGGTGCGATAATGGGTGGCGGTTGTAAAAATGCCACCCAAAATGTTTTATTTTACGTAATTTTTTTCATTTTATAAAACAACGGATGGCGGTTTCAATTGTAAGAACCGCCACTCGTTCCATTTTTTTTTTCAACATTTGGGTGTGGCGGTTCTGGTGTTAAGAACCGCCACCTAAAATCAATGTTTAAAAAAAAAATACACAACTACTCCTAGTATTACTTGCATATCTGAGATAAAAAAAATATACCTTAAAAAATAAAAAATAAACTTGCCGATCTTATATGAATATACACAAAAATTCAAACAAAATTTGTAGATGTGAGATGAACCTACACAAAATCAATGAACATGCATAAAATTCAAACAAAATCTTACAGATCTGAGAACTACAGAGGATCGACCACCAATAATCCTCCCTGCCAAAGATCTTGCCATACGTTCAGCCCGACAATGGAATCCTTGACGCCCACCAGTGACAGAGCTAGGATTATAATCTAGAGGGGACTGCCATCAAGGTTGAAGCGAGAAACGGCCACCGTGACTGAGCTGATTCGGGGGTTTGGGGGTGCTAAAGGAGTACTTTTTTTCCTTGACAAGTAATCCCATCATAAAGTGTCAAAGATAGTTTCAAATACTTTATTTTTGCAAAATATTATCTAAAATAACGATCTTCTAGATTGATTGTGTAAAATATAAGTAAAGTAATATGAAATTACAATTTGATTTGATTGCTTTGGTATGTACTCATTTTAATTGGTTATTTTTTAAATTGGTATTGTTTTCTAGTGCGTCGTTGAACTTATAAAAAATTGAATTAAGTGGTGAATCAAACTGAACTTTAAAATTGCAAATTATTATATCATATTATTTCTCAAAATCATAATCAATTAAGTTCAAATCATATAAAATATTTAAAATTAGTTTTCTAGATCACTCGAAGCAATAATTTTATAAATTAAGTATAAAATCTTATACTGTGGGGGAGAGAGTAATAATCAGATAAAATGAATAAATAATAAATGTAATAAGAAAAATAATTAATACATAAACAATGATTATAATAAGAAAAATAATTAATTATAATAAGAGAAACAAGATCTACAAGCTTTTGAAAATGTGTAATTATTTAATATATGAGAGAGAGAAAGGAAAAAGGAGGAAAAGTCCAAAAAAAACCGAAAGCAACTTTTAGAGAGAGAGAGAGAGAGGAAAAAGAGGAGAAAAACTCAAAAAAATACACCAACTGACGGAAGCATCTTGGAAAACCAAAAGAAAAAGAAGAAACAAGTACTCCAAGATTCGAACTCGGGCGGCAAGCAAACTGATAAGTGCTAGAAAAGCGTTTAAATAACTCTTCTATTTTATGTATTTGTGTGTTTTATTAGTGTTATATGTTCTGTTTTATGTGTTTTCCTTTATTGTGGTGTTTAGGGTTACAAAGAATCAAAATGAGTCAAAATTGATGAAAATTGAATGAAAATGGAAACTCGGGACCAAAACGCAAGCGAATCAAAGATATAGGACCTCCGATGTAATTTTATGAAAAGTTGTTTTTACAATTTTTATTGTGCATATGTCGAAGAACATCAAAAGAGGATTCCCAAACTTTTTCCGGATCTCAAATCGGAGTTTCCTAGTGAAAGTTATGGCCATTTGAAGAAAAATGACTAAAAGCATCAAAGCCAAAACTGTTGGGGACCAAAGTGCAACTTTTCAAAAGTCGGGGGACCAAAGTGAATCTTTTCAAAACGTTTGAGGACCAAAATGTAATTTTTCAAGGACCAAAATGAAGAACATTCAAAAGTTGAGGGACTTGGTGTGCAATTTCCGGGTGACTCGGGTTACTCGAGTCATCGCCGCACGTGATCGAGTCAGCGCCGCAAGTGACTCGAGTCACGCCCGATCATCCTCGATCAGCGCCGCAAGTGATCGAGTCACGCCTGCAACCGTCCCTGGTCCTCTCGTTCCGCGCGCACGGTGACTATGCAGAATCGCGTGATGACTCGAATCAGCGACGCGGTGATTCGAGTCACGCCGCGTCCGCTGCAGATTTCGGCCAGCCGTCACCAACTTGTTTCAAACGTGTTGTTTAGCCTTTTTTTGACTTCTTTGCGATAAAACAATTTGAGCACACCACAATAGACTCATGAAGGAAGACTTTTATAATTTTTTAATATTTTTTGGTGTTTTATTTTGCCTATAAATAGAGGCATTTCCAAGGATGAATTACACAACTTTGTAGAGAGAATTAGATTGTGATTCTCTCCAATTTTCTCCTCAATAAAATTCTCTTCATCATTTGTTCTTAGTTCTAGCTTGAAAGCTCTTAGTTTTTCATATTCCGGCGGAAGTAAAAACCTAAATTTAGGTTCGATTAATCAATCGACGATACTTCGGCCGTGAATATGATTAGCAGAGCATTTCTTCACTAATTTCTCTTCTTCTTTTATTTTTCATGTTTGAAAAAGATAATTTCTCATATATTGCAGAGGTGATACACGGCGTTACAGCCGTTATAAGTATTTAACCCGCATATATGAGTAGTTAGACTTCTCTATTTAATTCTTAGCATTATTTACGTGATTTCTGTAGTTTGTATATATTACTTGAGATAGTGAAGTATACTCTATCATATAGCAGTGGTGATACCCGCTAATATGAGTAGTTAGACTTCTCTATCTAGTTCGAGGGGGACGTTGTGTTTAATTATCATGTTATTATCTTTTCTAACTCTTTGCTAACGTTTTATCTATTCCTCTACTTCAATTTGTTGATTTGTTATGCTTTTAAACCCGTTTTGAATTTATGTGATTATTGCATTCACTTTAGCCAATTGAATCAATTAATCTTTAAGTTCAAGTTATGTGCTAGGATTGGAACTTTTGATCCGTAATTGTCACTAGATTCCAATCCACAAGAGTGTTTAATATCGTGCATATTTGTTAATAAATCAACTTAGATGTATTAACTCAAGTTTGTGAAATTGATCATCTAATTCAACTCATTCTTCTTGTTCATTTCACACTAGCATTGCATTAAATCCTAAGTACTTGTTTAGGGTTATCCAATAGCTAGACGTTAAGTTAAAGAGCTCACTTTAATTTAATACACTTAAGGAAGAATTCGTTAATCAGATCGTATTGATTAATTGGAGTTGATAAATTGGAGAAGGGATAGTACGGGTTGCATGGGAAAGATCAACATGAGATATTGACACAACCGAACCCGAGAACTAGATATATCTTCAATTGTTTCATTTTCATCTCTTTTATTTTGTCATTTTATTTTCGAATTTTATTCAACTTCACAAAACCCCCATTTCTATATTAATTGATAAGAACAACTAGATTAAACACCATTCCTCTTGGGTTCGACCCTTACTTACCACTTCTACATTAATTTGTAGTTTTGAAATCGAGTAAGGAAATAAAATAAATTTTGGCATACTGCGACAAACACGCCCAGCAACCTAAAGTCTTAAGGAACCAGGACTGGCCAACTCAACCAACAAGATTTTGTGAAAGTTATTGCATGACTTAGTAATTATTTTTTGGTTGTAGTAGGCTACAGCCTACCGCAGCCATATACCAGATCCGTCCCTTGACCCCCACAACTACTCTCGATGTTTCCTCATCCTCCAAACGTCATTTGTTACAAAGGGTCACAAGTGCGTCACAAGTGCTTTAGAGTCCATAAGTAGCCACATAAACAGCAATCGAGAAAAAGACGAAAAAATCAGCTTGAAAAGGAACTTCCCAAACCACCAAATGAGGTGGAAAAATCAAACGTAGTTGCAAGGACCCTAATCCTCAACCTAGCACAAAGAGAGATAGGTAGTATAATAATGGTTTCATTAACCCAAATGCAATTGATAAACTGAGACGCAACGATTCTTCTGATTTCTAGAGAGAGAAAGAGAGAAACTAAGAGAGGGATTTGTTTAAGATGTGTTTGGGTAGAAAAAAGAAAGAAGAAAACGATGAATCTAATGGTGAGAGGGGGATGAGGCATATTGGGTGGCAGTTGTAAAATAAAAACCGCCATCCATTCTAACAAAATATATTTTTTAAATTTTAAAAATTATTTTTAACAATAGGTGGCAGTTCTTGACAATAAACGCTGCCATTTCCTTGATGATCGGGTGGCGGTTCTTTCAAAGAACCACCATCTATTGTTAAAAATATTTTTTTTAAATAAATTTTGGGTGGCAGTTTTTTCTAACAATTTTGGGCAGCAGTTTTTTCTAACAATTGCCACCCTTTAGTTTTGAGGGGTCTTTTTTTATAAAACTGTCATCCAATGGGTGACACCCAATATCAATTATGCACTAGTGACTATATATATTGTTGAAATAGAAAAATAGAACTAATTCAAAAAAAATTAATAAAAATTAACTACGTTGCAATGGATTGGCAAGATTTACCTTGAAAATTGAAAGATATCTGTTAACTTGCAATATATCTTTTAAATTATAAGAAATCTTTTATATTACAAAATATATTTATAATTAGATGCATACAATTGTGTAAATACGGCTATTAAACTAATTATTTAAGAAATAATTAATATTTTTAGCAAAAATTTTCTAAAAATGAAAATTAATTAAAATAATTATATTGAAATTAACTAAAATTAATTATATTTCCAAGGTTTATTTGATAAGATTTTATTGGACAAACATTAATTAAAATTAATTATTAATTATATTTTTAAAAGTGGAAAATATGATTAATTAAAATTAAATAGATTGCTATGGGCAGGTAAGATTTCTCCTAGAAAATTGAAAATGACTTTTAGAGTGCGATATCTCTTTTAAATTATAAAATATCTTTAATAAACAATTCTTCAAATTGTGGTTATTAAGCTTATTGGTTAAGAAATAATTAATTTTTTCTAGATATAATTACCTAAATAATAAATATGTAATTTTTTTTGAAGTAAAAATATTATTTTTTTAAATTAGTTAAAATTAATTATATTGCTGAAATTTAATTGGAAGCAGTTTCATTTGAGAAAAATACATGGTTTCAATGGAAGAAAATTATCAAAATTTGTTATTATATTGGTAAGAGAAGAAATATATAGATAATTATAAAAAATAAAGAAATAAAAAAATTAATTAGATTGCTACGAGTTGACATGATTTTCCTTAAAAAATGAAAGGTATCTTAAAGACTAGAAGGTATCTTTTAAATTCCAAAATACATTTAAAATTAGATTCATACAATGAAAATTTTGGAAAATTTCAGTTCATTAGACTCTTGAAAATAGTCATATTAAAGAATAAATTTGAAATTAATTTGATTACTATGGGTTTGTAACATTTCCTCTAAAAATGAAAAATACCTTTTAAATTGAAAGATATCTTTTAATTTATAAAATATCTTAACAATTAGATTGATGCAATTCTTGAAACTACAACTACGAAGCTAATTATTTTAGACATAAAATATTATTTTTACAAATAATTAGTGCAAAATAAAAATTAATTATAATTAATTATTTTAAAATTAATCATGTTTCTAATATTTACTTGAGCACATTTTCATTGCACAAAAATTGACACGATTTCGTTGGATGAATGTAACGCCCCGTCCAGTTCCACATACATATACGTCATAGATGACGTCATAATCAGAGCACTCTGTGCACGACATAAACTTTGGCCACCTTCGGGCCCGTGCACGTCATTCTTTTCGTTTCTTTCATTATGGAACTAGACGTGCGTCCGTCATTCATTAAATACGAAACCCTAATTTCCTTTCTTTACAACATATAACATAAAGCTAGGGTTTCGGTTTTCATTACATACCACAAGATGTTTTGATTCTTCGCCCACACATCACGTCATAGCATCGGGTGACCTTTCGCCAACCCTCCACGCACGGCACCTACAACACACATATAACATGCGCACATAATGAGTCATAAAGACTCAGTGGATAATAGATGCAATGCAATGCATGTCACACGTTTACTTTGGGCCCCAATTACAAATCATGTGAATACGTGGCGCCGTTCATTCACTAGCTAGGCCTTTTCTTTACAGGGCGTAGATCCCCTGAAGACCCGCTTTTCTTTTACATACGGGGCGTAGATCCCCCGACTGACCACGTCTTTATGGGGCGTAGATCCCCCATGTAGCCAGTTTACATCATTATGGGGCGTAGGTCCCCCACATGTAAACACATGATTGGTAACTGTTTCACACACATATGCTCGTGATACAATTACATAAACGTTACCTTTTCCACGCCTTGTTCCTTTCACATCGTCATCATTCATACGTAACATATAAACAAGGCTACGACATTCTTCACGTTGGTTCATATAAGCATCTAAGCATCTATCACATATCGTCGTCACATAACACGCATCATACTTCACATGAAACCACGTAATCATACGCCAAGCTTACCATTTCTCTTGTTCATTTCATATGTAACATAACTACTTCCATATCTCCTATAGGCACATAAGTCATAGAGCTTGGCATGAAGGTCACATAGGCTACCTAAGCATATACATAACATCATCACATCATGTCATCACCATAACACAAGGCCAAGAGATCCTAGCATGCTTCTAAGGTCTCTAATCATCATAATCATGCCATATCTTGTGTAATTCATGTTTAAATCATGCAAATATGTCATAAAGCATGTAAAGCAACCATTACCCACCATAGATGGAGTTCAAACAAGCATGGAGACCATCTTCTTCCTTTTCTCCCTTGCTTCTCTTCCTCTTCCTCTTCTTCTTCTTTCCTTCCTTCTTGTAATCATAGATTACACAAGCATTACATAGATCATATAAGGAGTTGGAGATGATCACATAGGTGTTTGGGAGTCTTGGAAGGGTTTAGGGAGTCTTAGAACCGAGCTCATGTGAATAGTACCCAAGAAATGGCAAGAATCTTCTTAAAGACTAATTCTGCCGACTTAAAATTACGGCCGTAACTTCCACATTTACGGCCGTAACCCCTTACTTACGGCCGTAACCCCATATCCTTACGGCCGTAACCTGATTCATACGGCTGTATCATACCATCATACGGCCGTAATAAACTCTCTGCAAATCCCCTGCATTTCACCTTCTTGACTTACGGCCGTAACTCCGTTCCTTACGGCCGTAACTCCAACCATACGGCCGTATCTTCAGATCATACGACCGTAATTTGCTCTCTGAACCTTTTGGACATTTTCCACAGTTCACCATTTACGGCCGTAACTTTCGACCCTTACGGCCGTAACCTGACATTTACGGCCGTAATTCCAACATTTACGGCCGTAATTCTGCTCCTGCAGAATTTTCCCATTTCCTCATTTCGAAGGCCGTTTCGCATTCCGGGGCATATCCTACACTTCAGATCAGATTGTGAACATAATATATACACGTATATCCTGCCGAAACATCATCACGTCATTTCATATCATATACGGTACATATACGGAATCATATACGTATTCATATACGTTTCCGGGACGAATTCGGGCGGGCCATTACATCCTTCCCCCCTTAAATAAATTTCGTCCTCGAAATTGCTTAGAACTGACTCGGGAATTCGTGTCTCCTATCCTCTTTCCTTTCCCATGTCTTCTCCTCATCATATACATATACGGGACAAAAGTCGTTCCATACGGCACAGTCATATTACATATACAAAACTTCACACATGACGGTGCACATAACATATAACGGTCCCATTTCTAGAAAACTGACCCGAATAAGAGCCGAACAAATCATTTAATCACATACATAGGAAATATACACAAGAATTCCGAACGAGACGTTCGTGAACATTAGCATATAAACATACATACATATCGGAATTCGGTGCGCATTTCCCCATTTCGGGCACATATACCAAACCGATTCGTTCACATATCAGTGCTGAGCTTCACATTGTGGTATGCAAAAATGAATGCATTTAACACATGCAACTGAGCGAACCAAAGATCCCGTAACATTCATAACATATAACATTCATCGACGTTCACATCATACATATAAGAAGAGAATACCGTACTGAACTGATATTTCTTCACATAACATACATGCATTATTGAATCCAGCATATAAGTTCCCCGTTTCTGTGAAACACTGCCAACTGCGGTTATAGCTTTCGCTGCGCACTCTGATTCATACCTGATGGAGTATAGGGCCGAAGAAGTATACAAGATTCTGTAACTTCTTCCGTTTTAACATAATACATAAACATAACATAGCTTATCCATAAGCATATATCGAACATAGAGAGCCGAAGAATCATACGAGATCCCGTTCGAGTTGAGCCAATGGCTTTCCGTGCATTACATAACAGATAACATCTACATAATCATGTCGGCTCATGTCCTTATCACTCTTTTGCCTTTAGTTTACATAGCCCTGAGCTTCTTTCACATATCAAGAATACAGAAAGCAACAAAAGACCATAGCTATCAATCGAATCCCATCGGATTCGGAACATTCGAATTCAAGCTCATCTCGTGTTATCACATTGCATACATACTAGTTCAACATACAACGGAACTACATCATCATCACGGTCGTCGGATCACATAACTAAGCTCATTTTCAACATCATATAACGGAGCAAGTTCATGATACTCGTGGAATTTCAGATTCAGTTCACATAGCATATCATTTATATCTTTTCCCGGCGTAACATAACATAAAGAGAAAAGCCATTCATTCGTTCCCGGGACTCACGTCATCCTAACATATAATTTCGAACATATAATTCCCCGACGGGATGAAGAACATAAGAATGTATCATTCAGACATTTGCCGGGATGTAACAGAACTATAACATAACATCCGTCACATACCATAACATAGACATAGCCGTAACGTATGAGCTTTCGAATATCCCGGCATAGACATATAAGAATATAATTGACTCACTTATCATTGACGTTTCACGAATAAAGGTCGGGACGGAAAGAATATGTGAGCTTAACATACCGTTACTAACTTCTTGACATAATTTCCCGAGATAGAGACTACCAAGAATACCGATAATACACTTTCATCGACCACATAACGAATCACATGGCTTTTCCATTCCCTAACGGATCATTCTTAAACAGCTTATAGATATACATGTCATCACCAACCATACCAAACAAATCTCACGGCCATGAGGAACGTAGCTCGCGGTTCATGCATTCGGCTATCATCTCACTTCTGTTTCCTTCGTTTTCCATTCCGAGTATCCCATTCACATATACATATAAAAGGAGCCAAAACAACTGGTAGCTTGAGGCCGACTACATACATATCACATGAATGTGGAGCATAACTGAACTTCTAACTTAAGCATAACGAACCGCATACCGTTCATAAAACATAATTCATCACATAGACATAAGACTCGGTCGACTCGTTCACATGATTAACAAATCATATTACATTAAGGAGCAACCGAAGTCACTAATATAACGTGAAGTGGCATATACTCAACAACTCACAAAAGAAGGCCGAGCTAACATAAAGAGAGCTGTAAAGAAGCCGAACATATACATACATAACTTCATATATCATTCAAAACATATGCAGGCTATATATCGAAATAAACGATACCTGCCGTATACTCTGAAACTTCAAGAACTGAAGAATACATCTGCCCCTTTTTCCTTTGTCATATAAACATACATAACATAGACATACATAACATCGGCCGTGACTTCATATACATACATAACATCAGCCGTGTCTCGCGGAGAACACTGGCACATGACATAACATATAACTGTCGGCTACTCTCATAATGAGAAACAGGAGCCTCAGTCACAACTGAACATAAACGGCATAACATAGGCCCTTCGGAAAACCCTGTTGTTTCATGATCAAACACATAATCTTAGACATAATATTGAAGAAAGGCCGGGCTACTCATATTGTCACTGGACACATTATAGCCCTTGTTCTTTACATAAGACATCACATAACATAAGTCGTTCAGTAGTGCCAACATTTCGTAAGTGAACATCTGACCCTAACCGTACGGTGAATTTGGCCGAACTCATTTCATTACATAACATAACATAGCATATAGCCTGATTACACATGTTGACTTAACTTGAATTCCGAAATAAACGAACATCACATACTTGCCACATTCGAAATAAACGAATGGGCTTCATGGCCAAGTTCGAGATAAACGAACAAATACATCGGCCATTCGTTTCATACCAGCATCCGTATGCATCACATCACATCATAACATAGCATCACATATATCATCGGAGCAACAACACGTGAACAACTTTCATATTGGCTGAGTTCAAAATAAACGAACCAACATACCGGCCATTCAGTACGTATCATTCATCCATACACATCATCTAATAGGGCACCATAGCATACATCACATGATATGCTAGCTCAATCTCTTTCAAGTTCCTGAGACATCTGAGAGACATCACAAATCTGTGACGAGATGCATTCCTTTACATTTCATTCCGAGCTGCTCTATTGATTCACTAATCATTCATATCATACTGCATAAACATTCGATTGAGTGGCATCACAGATCAACATACGTTTGCTCAACATCTGGAGCCGTTAACGTCACATAACGTCACATACATATTCATATTCATAGTCATATGCCGTTTCACTGAACGACGTTGAACCACGGTTCAAACACCACATGCCTTTCGTTCCACTATGCAACATAATGAAGTCACTCCCATTTCATTCATCGAAGCTAACATTCATATAGCAGTGATACAGTTGTAGCTTACCATCCGTTCATACGTCATCACATTCTTATCATACTCATACTCGGATCTTCATTCATCAAATCGTCATACACATCGCGGAGGGAGACAAGTAGGGAAAGAGGAGACATTCCTTTGGTTCCCGGTCAACACATCTCATAACATGCATTCATAACTTCCATACCATATCCATTCACACTTCGTCTCATACGTCCCAAGTTCCGTCCATCATCATGTGACACACATAACATGGCATATATAACATAACATCACATGGTGAGGGACATGCATCATTTCACATCGGGATGTACCGTCAGCATTGCATAGCATCGGGAGCATAACATAACATCTCATGGCATATCATATCATTCAGACTTGCTCCCGTATTCATAGCATAGCGTTCATCACATAACATGTCTTGCATAACATACGTTCATGGCATTCATATCGTCATATACGTTCATTGCATTCACATCGTATCATATCATAACATCATACATCATACCTCATCGGGGAGTGGCGAAAGAGTCCGTTGATGTGTGGGGAATAAAGAATCTTGCTCTGATACCACCTGTAACGCCTCGTCCAGTTCCACATACATATACGTCATAGATGACGTCATAATCAGAGCGCTCTGTGCACGACATAAACTTTGGCCACCTTCGGGCCCGTGCACGTCATTCTTTTGGTTTCTTTCATTATGGAACTAGACGTGCGTCCGTCATTCATTAAATACGAAACCCTAATTTCCTTTCTTTACAACATATAACATAAAGCTAGGGTTTCATTTTCATTACATACCACAAGATCTTTTGATTCTTCGCCCACACATCACGTCATAGCATCGGGTGACCTTTCGCCAACCCTCCACGCACGGCACCTACAACACACATATAACATGCACACATAATGAGTCATAAAGACTCAGTGGATAATAGATGCAATGCAATGCATGTCACACGTTTACTTTGGGCCCCAATTACAAATCATGTGAATACGTGGCGCCGTTCATTCACTAGCTAGGCCTTTTCTTTACAGGGCGTAGATCCCCTGAAGACCCGCTTTTCTTTTACATACGGGGCGTAGATCCCCCGACTGACCACGTCTTTATGGGGCGTAGATCCCCCATGTAGCCAGTTTACATCATTATGGGGCGTAGGTCCCCCACATGTAAACACATGATTGGTAACTGTTTCACACACATATGCTCGTGATACAATTACATAAACGTTACCTTTTCCACGCCTTGTTCCTTTCACATCGTCATCATTCATACGTAACATATAAACAAGGCTACGACATTCTTCACGTTGGTTCATATAAGCATCTAAGCATCTATCACATATCGTCGTCACATAACACGCATCATACTTCACATGAAACCACGTAATCATACGCCAAGCTTACCATTTCCCTTGTTCATTTCATATGTAACATAACTACTTCCATATCTCCTATAGGCACATAAGTCATAGAGGTTGGCATGAAGGTCACATAGGCTACCTAAGCATATACATAACATCATCACATCATGTCATCACCATAACACAAGGCCAAGAGATCCTAGCATGCTTCTAAGGTCTCTAATCATCATAATCATGCCATATCTTGTGTAATTAATGTTTAAATCATGCAAATATGTCATAAAGCATGTAAAGCAACCATTACCCACCATAGATGGAGTTCAAACAAGCATGGAGACCATCTTCTTCCTTTTCTCCCTTGCTTCTCTTCCTCTTTCTCTTCTTCTTCTTTCCTTCCTTCTTGTAATCATAGATTACACAAGCATTACATAGATCATATAAGGAGTTGGAGATGATCACATAGGTGTTTGGGAGTCTTGGAAGGGTTTAGGGAGTCTTAGAACCGAGCTCATGTGAATAGTACCCAAGAAATGGCAAGAATCTTCTTAAAAACTAATTCTGCCGACTTAAAATTACGGCCGTAACTTCCACCTTTACGGCCGTAACCCCTTACTTACGGCCGTAACCCCATATCCTTACGGTCGTAACCTGATTCATACGGCTGTATCATACCATCATACGGCCGTAATAAACTCTCTGCAAATCCCCTGCATTTCACCTTCTTGACTTACGGCCGTAACTCCGTTCCTTACTGCCGTAACTCCAACCATACGGCCGTATCTTCAGATCATACGACCGTAATTTGCTCTCTGAACCTTTTGGACATTTTCCACTGTTCACCATTTACGGCCGTAACCTTCGACCCTTACGGCCGTAACCTGACATTTACGGTCGTAATTCCAACATTTACGGTAGTAATTACTCGCCTCGCACTTTTCCCATTTCCTCATTTCGAAGGCCGTTTCGCATTCCGGGGCATATCCTACACTTCAGATCAGATTGTGAACATAATATATACACGTATATCCTGCCGAAACATCATCACGTCATTTCATATCATAAACGGTACATATACGGAATCATATACGTATTCATATACGTTTCCGGGACGAATTCGGGCGGGCCATTACAATGAAAGTTAATCAAAATTAATTAAATTGCTAAAAGGCGAAAATTATAATTAATTTAATAAAAATGATTAAAATTAATTAGATTGCTGTGTGGAAGAAAGATTTATTTTCAAAATTAATTTATCTATTCTGCGTTATAAAATAAACTGAAGACAACACCTATGAGTTTTTGGATTTCTTGAATTAGAGTGTTATATCTTATTGTGGAGTAACTCGATTAATTCTTTTGATTCTTATATGTTTTTGTATTTTCTATAACTGTTCCTTTTAGTTGCAGTTGGTTGCAAATTGACCAATAATTAGTGATATTAAAGCCGGACAATTATTTTCTCATGTCGGTATTTTTTGAAAAATCAATTTTCGATAATGTATAGTTACATGTTACAATTTCAAATGTTACAAATCACATCATATTTAAAATAATGATTGACAAAAAAGAGAGAAAACCAATCAAACTACCAATATGGTGTTTATATAAATTTATCATCAATAAGCATAATTGACTTTATTTTTTAAGTTTTTACAGTTCCTAAGATCCTAAGATTTTCTTTTTTTTTAAAAAAATGTGTTATTTTATGTATAGATAGACCTAAGATTTTATAATAAATCATTTTCAATTATTTATTTTGTACCGATTTTTTTTTGCTCAGATTTTATATAAATGTGGAAGTTCATTCATTAAGTTGTCTATTTAAATTGATGAGTTTAAAAAAATATTTCAATATACTGGCCAAATTTGTTAAATTAGTGAGTTTATACCGAATATGTTAATATCGTGTTTAGTGTGATTAGAAAATGCGTATTGAAAAAATTAGATGCCATTAGTGCATACAAAAAAAGTATACATAAAAGTTTCCGATTATACGATCACGATTGGGTGTGAACGTGGATGAGAATTTTATAGTGGGGTGGGGACGCGGAATGGGGAGTCCGTATCCTGTTGCAATTCTTGTATAATCTTCACTCTACCTCGATTAAATGAGGCTGTGGTGCGGACGAGGATAAGAGCCTCGTAGAGAAAGGAATGAGATGTTAGGGTTAGTCGAACTATATCCACTATATTTTCACTCTATAATATATCTATTTGTATATTGATAATATTTCACAATAAAAATTTAAAAATTAGTATTCACATATTTATTGTTAATTGAATATAATCGAATGTAGAATAATTTTAAATAAAAAACTAAGAATAATTTTAAATAAAAAACTATAACCTCTATAGTAGAGTTTTTTAGTGTGATGATTTTAGTAACTGTAATATTTAATTTAATGCTATTTTATTTTATATTTATATAATCACAGTCTCTATCACAAATTATCTTCTGTACATTATAATGTAAGGAAAATTTGAATGAAATTTTTATAGAATTCTTTCATTATTTTATACTAATTAGGTTTAGCGCTTTGATCGATATTCAATTTATTTTAGTAGTGCCAATATCATACTATTAATATTCATCAAAACCACTATTTGTTGGAAAATTAGTCTCTCGTACTACGCACGGGTAAAAAAGCTAGTTAAAAAAAACTATTGGATTATACAAAGCTTGCTAAATAATTCAGTTTTTATAATTGAAACATGTTACTATCTTGAGTATTTTGTTCTTTTTGCTAGATCCCACATCGGATAATTTGATATATAAGATCCAATTAATAAGGTGGGGGTAAACTTCCATGGACTATTTATACTGTTAAGATTTAATTAGACCCGATTTCACTAGATGAAAATTTACATAGTTTCATTGGATGAAAATTAATCAAAATTAATTCACTAGTACAAATAGGGGAATGGGTGGCGGTTGAAAAGGGAAATGGGTTGCGGTTTTAAAAACACTCCCTAAAATGGCGACACCTAATGGGTGCGAGAATGGGTGGTGGTTGTAAACACGCCACCCAAAGTGTTTTATTTTACGTAAGTTTTTTCATTTTATAAAACATCGGGTGGCGGTTTCAATTGTAAGAACTGCCACTCGTTTCATTTTTTTTCAACATTGGGTGGCGGTTCTAATGTTAAGAACTGCCACCTAAAATCCATGTTTAAAAAAAAAATACACAACTACTCCTACTATTATTTGCATATTTGAGATAAAAAAATACACCTAAAAAAATAAAAAATAAACTTGCAGGCCTTATATGAATATACACAAAAATTCAAACAAAAATTTGTAGATATGATATGAACCTATACAAAATCAATGAACATGCATAAAATTCAAACAAAATCTTACAGATCTGAGAACTACAGAGGATCGACCACTAATAATCCTCCCTACCAAAGATCTTGTGATACGTTTTGCCCTGACATTGGAATCCTCGACCCCAATACCTACTCTTGGCGGTTACTCATCCTCCAAACGTAATTTGTTACAAAGGGTCACAAGTGATTTAGAGTCCATAAATAGCCACATAAACAGCAATCGAGAAAAAGATGAAAAAATCAGCTTGAAAAGAAACTTCCCAAACCACTAGAAAAGGTGGAAAAATCAAACGTAGTCGCAAGGACCCTAATCCCCAACCTAGCTCAGAGAGAGATAGGCAGTATAATAATGGTTTCATTAACCCAAATGCAATTCATAAACTGAGACGCAAAGATTCTTCTTATTTCTAGAGAGAGAGAGAAACTAAGAGAGGGATTTGTTTAAGATGTGTTTGGGGAGAAAAAAGAAAGAAGAAAACGACGAATCCAAGGGTGAGTGGGAGATGAGACAGATTGGGTGGCAGTTGTGAAATAAGAACCGGCATCAACTCTGATAAAATATATTTTTTAAATTTAAAAAATTATTTTTAATAATAGGTGACAGTTCTTGATAAGAAACGCCGCCATTTCCTTGATGATCGGGTGGTGGTTCTTTCAATGAACCACCATCTATTGTTAAGAATATTATTTTAAAATAAACTGTGGGTGGCAGTTTTTTCTAACAATTTTAGGTGATAGTTTTTTCTAACAATAGCCACCCTTTAGTTTTGAGGGTCTTTTTTTATAAAACCGTCATCCAATGGGTGATACCCAATATCAATTATGCACTAGTGATTATATATATTGTTGAAATAGAAAAATAAAACTAATTCAAAAAAATTAATAAAAATTAACAACGTTGCAATGGATTGGCAAGATTTACCTTGAAAATTGAAAGATATCTGTTAACTTGCAATATATCTGTTAAATTATAGAAAAATCTTTTATATTACAAAATATATTTATAATTAGATGCATACAATTCTTGTAAATACGGCTATTACATTAATTATTTTAGAAATAATTAATATTTTTATAAAAAAATTTATAAAAATGAAAATTAATTAAAATAATTACATTGAAATTAACTAAAATTAATTATATTTCCAAGGTTTAATTGATAAGATTTTATTGGACAAACATTAATTATAATTAATTATATTGTTAAAAGTGGAAAATATGATTAATTAAAAATTAAATATATTGTTATGGGTAGGTAAGATTTCTCCTAGAAAAATGAAAATAACTTATAGATTGCAATATGTCCTTTAAATTATAAAATATCTTTAATAAAAAATTCTTCAAATTGTGGTTATTAAGCTTGTTGGTTAAGAAATAATTAATTTTTTTAGATGTAATTACCTAATGATAAATATGTAATTTTTTTTTGAAGTAAAAATATAATTTTTTTAAATTAGTTAAAATTAATTATATTGCTGAAATTTAATTGGAGGCAGTTTCATTTGAGGAAAATACATGGTTTCAATGGAAGAAAATTATCAAAATTAGTCATTATATTGGTAAGAGAGGTGATAAGTGCTAGAAAAGCACTTAAATAACTCTTCTATTTTACGTGTTTGTGTGTTTTATTAATGTTATATGTTCCGTTTTATGTGTTTTTCCTTTATTGTGGTGTTTAGGGTCACAAAGAATAAAAAGGAGTCAAAATGGATGAAAATCGAATGAAAACGGAAACTCGGGACCAAAAAGGCAAGCGAATCAAAGATGGAGGACCTCCGATGTAATTTTATGAAAAGTTGTTTTTACAATTTTTCTTGTGCTAAAGTCGAAGAACATCAAAAGAGGATTCCTACACTCTTTTCGGATCGCAAATCGGAGTTTCCTAGTGAAAGTTATGGCCGCAAGAAGAAAAAGGACTAAAAGCGTCAAAGCCAAAACTGTTGGGGACCAAAGTGCAACTTTTCAAAAGTCTGGGGACCAAAGTGAAACTTTTCAAAACGTTGGAGGACCAAAATGCAATTTCTCAAGGACCAAAATAAACAACATTCAAAAGTTGAGGGACTTGGTGTGCAATTTCTGGGTGACTCGGGTGACTCGAGTCACCACCGACGTGATCAGTCGGCGCCGCAAGTGACTCGAGTCACGCCCGATCATGCTCGATCAGCGCCGCAAGTGACTCGAGTCACCGCGAAGTGATAAGTCACGCCGCGAACCGTCCCTGGCCTCCCCTGCTCAGCGCTACGGCGACTGAAGTCACCGACGCCGGGCCGCAGATTTTGACCAATGGACTCCACCTACCATAAAACGTGTTTTTGGTATTTTCTTGACTTCTTAGAGATAAAACAATCTGAGCACACCACAATAGACTCATGAAGGAAGACTTTTATGATTTTTTAATATTTTTTGGTGTAATATTTTGCCTATAAATAGAGACATTTCCAAGCTTGAATCACACAACTTGTAGAGAGAATTAGCTTGTGATTCTCTCCAACTTTCTCCTCAATAAATTTCTCTTCATCATTTGTTCTTAGTTGTAGCTTGAAAGCTCTTAGTTTTTCATATTCGTGAAGTAAACCTAAATATAGGTTCGAAAAATCAATCGACGATACTTCGGCCGTGAATATGATTAACGGAGTATTTCTTCACTAATTTCTCTTCTTCTTTTATTTTTCATGTTTGAGAAAGATAATTTCTCATATATTGCAGAGGTGATACACTGCAGTTACTGCTTATAAGTATTTAACCCGCATATATGAGTAGTTAGACTTCTCTATTTAATTCTTAGCATTATTTACGTGATTTCTATAGTTTGTATATATTACTTGAGATAGTGAAGTATAATCTATCATATAGCGCTGGTGATACCCGCTAATATGAGTAGTTAGACTTCTCTATCTAGTTCGAGGGACGTTGTGTTCAATTATCATGTTGTTATCTTTTCTAACTCTTTGCTAACGCTTTTATCTATTCCTCTACTTCAATTTGTTGATTTGTTATGCTTTTAAACCCGCTTTGAATTTATGTGATTATTGCATTCACTTTGGCCAATTGAATCAATTAATCTTTAAGTTCAAGTTATGTGCTAGGATTGGAACTTTTGATCCGTAATTGTCACTAGATTCCAATCCACGTAGCAAGCGAATGTCGTGCATATTTGTTAATAAATCAACTTAGATGTATTAATTCAAGTTTGTGAAATTGATCATCTAATTCAACTCATTCTTCTTGTTCATTTCACACTAGCATTGCATTAAATCCTAAGAACTTGTTTAGGATTATCCAATAGCTAGATGTTAAGTTAAAGAACTCACTTTAATTTAATACACTTAAGGAAGAATTCGTTAATCAGAGCTTCTTGGTTAATTGAGAGTTGATAAATTGAATAAGGAATAGTAACACGTTGCATGGAAAAGATAAACACAAGATGTTGACACAACCGAACCCGAGAACTAGATATATCTTCAATTGTTTCATTTTCATCTCTTTTATTTTGTCATTTTATTTTCGAATTTCATCCAACTTCACAAAACCCCCATTTCTAGATTAATTGATAAGAACAACTAGATTAAACACTGTTCCTCTTGGGTTCGACCCTTACTTACCACTTCTACATTAATTTGTAGTTTTGAAACCGAGTAAGGAAATAAAATAAATTTTGGCGTACTGCGACAACACGCCCAAGAGGAAATATATAGTTAACTTTAAAAAATAAAGAAATAAAGAAATTAATTAGATTGCTGCGAGTTGACATGATTTTCCTTAAAAAATCAAACATGATTTTCCTTAAAAAATCAAAGGTATCTTAAAGATTGGAAGGTATCTTTTAAATTCCCAAATACCTTTAAAATTAGATTCATATAAATGAAAACGAGCTTTTTCACCCGTGCGTTGCACGGGAAGATAGGTTCATCTAATAATCACACTGATTTTTTTAATATAAAAGATACAACAAAAACTATAGAATTCTTTACCAAATTCGATAGAGTTTTCGTTGTTTTTTGGCAAATCCACCCTATTAGTACTCATATCAAGAGTCCCAAAATTCTCATCATAACAGCAATATATGTTACCGACAACCCTATCAATACCACCAACACAACCAATACAATTATATGCATTGCTATCCACAACACAAAAAATACTTAAAACACGTAAACAATATCATTTTTTGTTAACATCATTAAAATAGTCAAAGAGGCACTCAAAACTCATCTATATATCACTTTGTCATCCGTCAACTATTCCATCTTCAAAAATCTTCATTGGCTCCTACACATTCATTCCCATCTCCTAGGCCACCACTCTACATAGAAGGAAAATCGCTCTTAGAAAACAAAATACATATATTCTCAGTGAATGCAAATACGAGACAATTATAATCATTGGTACAGAGACACTACAATATTCCTTTGTTTTCAAATATAATGCTTCTTAGAGATAGTAGCATACCTGATATTGTTGAGATCTAGTATATTACAAATTACTAAAAACTTCTTTGTAAACAACATTTGTAGTAGTTGTTGTTGGCCTTCCATCCTCATCACAAACCACAAACTTCAATCCCTTCCTATTGGTTACCCTTGAAACCGCTACATACAGTTGCCCGTGGGTAAAGACTGGCCTCCTGAGAAAAACACCAACATCAGTGAGAGTCTGTCCCTGACTCTTGTTGATAGTCATGGCATAGCAAACAGCTTAAAGGAAAGCGTCTCTCTCACGAAAAGTAAAAGGGAGCCGTATATCCGATGGAGTGAGGCTCAATCTAGGAATCAAAAACTCTTTCCCAGCATTGATCCCAGTCAAAACCCTTGCTTCTATAATGTGCTCACTACCATTACAAAGACCAGACGAATGGTCAATATTGCGCATTAACATCACCGGTACACCGACTTTCAACTTCAATACATGGCTTGGCACACCAGAACACGAAATACCATTTAAAAATTATGGAGTATGAATCTCACGTAGTAGATCATTATCAGAATCATCAGATCTACATGTGGAATCTGAGCTGTGGTACGTCTTCAACTCAGAGCGGTTCATACTAATCATATAATCATTCACCATGCCAACATCCTCGAGCATCGGTGCAATAATTGCTCTTCCATTCAAGTAAGTCGGTGATCGTCCTTCAGTTAAAAAATTTGGGCACGTGCTATCCACAATTGATTTAATAGGATTCGTCGAATGATTGATCACTACAAGATCATCGGGTAATTCAATATTTGCCTCGCCATCGTTTGGCCCACCAATTTCTCCATCCCCAATACTCAGAATCCATTCAGAAAATTTGCGAACTTCATCAGTTTCTTCGTCTCCTAGAAGATTGCGTAGTCTCATGTTTCTCGTAAGCTTCAATACCTATAAAAAAGGAACCATAATTATCAATAATTTCAGTAAAATGCAAGATCAGGAACTACACAAGAGCATTTATTAACTAAGTAATTTTGCGATTCAATACCTTACAATCGTCCAATAAATAAGAAGAGTTAAGAGATGCATGTACTATTTGCTGCCTCGTTCCTTTAGGTATGACGGGAAGAATCTGCCTAAAGTCACCTCCAAAGACAATAGTCTTGCCACCAAACGGCACATTCATGCTTTGGGGGTTACTAAACCGTAAGATGTCCTGTAAACTGCGATCCAATGCTTCGAAACAGTGCTTATTCATCATGGGAGCTTCATCCCATATTATCAAACGCGCCATCTTAATCAGTTCAGCAAAGTGACTTCCCTGTTTGATGTTACATGTTGAACCCTCCTCCGCGTTCAAAGGGATAGCAAACCTTGAATGAGCGGTCCTCCCACCTGGAAGAAGAAGCGAAGCTATGGCACTGGATGCCACATTAAGGACTATTTCTCCACGGGACCTTATAGCAGCTGATAGGGTCCTCCACAGAAATGTTTTCCCCGTGCCTCCGTGACCGTACAAAAAGAGCACACCGCCAGAATCACAATCCACTGCACCCATTATGGTATTGTACACACCACGCTGCTCATCGGTCAGATCAGAAACCAACCTGGAATGCTCTTCGGCCAATGCAACCTTGTTATAGTTTAGTTCATCACTTATCAAGATATTATCAGGAGCAGCAAAATAAGAACTCTCAGGATAAGGCATAGAATCGTAATCCCGGAGACTCCTTCCACGTTGTCGGAGCATCCTCTCAATTTCAACCAGAGCATAATTCTTGATTTGATCGTCAGTTAGTTGTATATCTACAATAAAATCTCATACAATCAGCCGTCACAGCAGAAATTAAAAAATATAATCGAAAAAAAACATATAGAATGATGAAACCATGAGATTCACAACCAAATGAAGAAATCAGCTACAATAAGCTAAAAGTACCGATAAGAATTGAATACCTTGATTGTTAAGGATTCTCCTTTGATTGTTTTCAATATCATGAGATAGGTATTCCCAACATTTCTCCCACAAAGCCTCAGGCCTATCCAAACAATCCGATACAAGTAAAGTAACAAACAGATTACGCAATGAGTGCTCAGACGCCAAATGACTTGCCTCAACTATTTCATCTACGTACTCTTTATCGTCATCCAACAATCCTCTCACATAGCATGCATCTCTAAAAGTGTCATATACCACCCCATCAACTGTTCTTATATCCTCGTATCTCCTATGGCCACGAACATGATTTAGCAACATCCGTAGGTAGTATCTTTCCCCCGTCCCCGGTCGAACAAAATATATCCTACCAACACACCTGCCTTGCTGCCTAGGAACCCACTCACGTATTTCCTGCTTCCACACAAAATAGTTAGGAAACTGTGTGCACGTCAATTCTCTTGCCTCTGGATATTTCTCATTTGCCTTCATCCACGCAATAAATTTTCTAGATTTCACCGAGCACCGCTCTACAACTTGACCAACTTCATCTGATTCATGGTATACAACGACCTGCTGACCTGGGAGATGAAAGCTCAAATGCTCCATAGAAACATCTCTATAATGGATTTTGAATTCAAACATCCTCCAAACTGCTTCACAAGCAGAGACATACCGACAATCATAATACTGATTAATCTCGTCAACAACAGTGTTGGAATCTACGTCGGCATTTCTTGCAAATGCAATAGTGATCCGATCATGGCCCTTGTTTATGTACTTGAACAAATACTTGATTGACCTGCTCTGGTTACACCACTCAACATTAATATGCGTGCCGTACTTCAAAAGCAAATAACGGTTGTGGGGGATTATGTATCTATTGTCAAGAAGTATACCACCTTTCTCCCATTGTCTCTGCGTCTGTTATATGGCATAACCAAATTTATCAATGCTGGTGCTCTCGAAAAACTTTTTTGGGAAGTGTTTTGTACACTTGCCTTTATCCATACACGGAGAATGCTTGTTCGCATCACCGCACGGACCATGCACCATGAGATCTCTCACAAGATTGTAATATATATGATCAGTCTCCTTGTTTGGAATTTCGCATATTATTTGGTCAATTTTTTCCAGAGTTGGGTTCTTATCCTTTCGAGCCATGAACAACAATATATACGCGTGAGGCAAACCCCGCTTCTGAA
Organism: Jasminum sambac; assembly: GCA_018223645.1. Classification (NCBI taxonomy): domain Eukaryota; kingdom Viridiplantae; phylum Streptophyta; class Magnoliopsida; order Lamiales; family Oleaceae; genus Jasminum; species Jasminum sambac. The sequence continues at coordinate 7,829,261 of CP073644.1, read as the reverse complement.
ATTCAATTGTATATATAACTGCCAACAAAAGGAGAAAAGAATAAATGTTTGTTACGACATGCTATAGATGTAACATTGACAATGAACAATAACTAAGGAAAAAATCGTCATGCATTAACATCTTATGTTACGAATAACATATATACAAATGAGTATACCTGCTTTAGTCTCACCAAATATTTGGTTTTTCTTTATATCATCGATAAGCATATCTAGCTTCATTTTGAAGACCCTGCAGATGATGTCCGGCCTATCCACAAGAGATAAACCTCTATGCTCGCAGAAACGGGTAATCTCAGGCCACTTAGGATTGCATGTGAAAGTAATGAACAACTCGGGGTATCCAGCCCACCTACAAATAGCCATTGCATCCTGATAATTCTGCATCATATGACGTGGACTACCAGTAAAAGATTCAGGCAACACCACGAGCTTTCCCAACTTCGTGGGATCCGTCTCTCCGCGGCCATGTGCATCCCTGAGTCCGGAGTATAGCTCAGATCTCAACTCTGGCTGATGTGTTCTGATATAAGTAAGTCTGGCTATCTCGACCATTGTATAACCGTCAACCAAGAACTGTTGAAATAACCTCCTACATCGCAAAATATACGGTGACTCTCTAGCTCTTTCCTGTAAGCAAAATATTGCCTTATGCTCACATTTTTTCTGCCCTTGGACAATGACTTCGAGGCACGCGTAAGTTGGACATCATCCCTATAACCATCCTGTCCAAAAGGAAAGAGCAGCGGATATTGAAGCCCAAGAAATGAAGGGTTTAGATGATTCATGCGTTGAAGGCGACCTCCTTTCGTCTCAACTATTACATCCCGCTCAAGTCGATCCAAGACTATGTCACCCCTTATCAGGGCTGCGACTTCATTCTGCTGTGGGAGGTTATATTGCCTACCATCCGATCTCCTTCTTCCAATAAGTTTCATTTTTATATCAACACAATCGCTCTCCTTTAGCTTTGTCCCGAGCCATCCGAAATGATTTAGCTAACACATTATGTTCCGAGCATATCCCTAAGATCGAGACAATCTCCATGTGCAAGTTCTCAGACGCCAGATTCATTACACAAATAAAGACACAATTTACATCTAAAGAAATGATCGGCAATTGGGTACAACAAAATGAAAATAAAAAGGAAAACACGAAGAAGGATAAATTTAAGTTTTAGAAAGCAATGATAAAACTAACCTAACGACTTCCATTCTACTAACAATTTTACGTGTGAGGGTCTTGTATATACATCCGCAAAAACTTTGCCTTTTCACCATCGCGAGGAAGCAACGACCCAATGCTATGGTGATTCTGGCCATTCAACCTGAATATAGGCGGTCCTCTTCCCTTATTTATTCCCTTATCTATTTTTCCGCCCATAGAAGTAAATGAGAACATTGAGTTATAGGACCGAACATTGTCAATAAAGTGCAAACTTCTTTGATCATTGCCATAAATCAAATCCCTCAAAATTCGAGGTGGATCTCTCATTTTTGGAAGTACGACATTTCCTTGATTGCAAAGACATGGTAAACTTTGGGCTATTTTTTCTCGATAAACTTTTGCTTTTCTCTGCATTCCAAAAAATTGCCCCACAATACTCGCACGAATAATCGGGATCTCCCATATCGTAATATTCTACAATTCATCAAATCAGATGTCAACAAAAATATCATATAGGCACTTTTTTTATATATTATAAGCACTTTGCAGTAAAAAAAAACTTAAGAACAATACCAGACAAAATATAATCATCACCTGTCATAGCGAAATCAGAACACTCAAAACCGTCATCTATAAGCAAGAACAAAAAATAAAAATTAATAATAAGCCAACTATGTAGAAATTTAACACACAATACGAATAAGCTTGTATGGGACACTTTACATACCATCCGACATGTCAATATATATATCATCGCCTGATTTAATGTTCTAATGTTGGTCAACATCATCATAAGCTAAATTCATAGAACAACAGAAAAATATAGTGCATTGACGTCAAAACGAAAATAGAATCAAATGGAATAAAATTAAAATATATCAAGCCACCCATAATAAAATAAAAAAATATTGAGACAATGAATATTTAAGTGAAAAGTATGTATAAATTTTAAATAAATCACGTACGAAAATTAGACGTACCATCTTGATTATCCACATTATCCCGATTGCTTTGCAAATGTAACATCTCATCTTCCATCTCATCTCCGGACGAATCATCCGAACAATTCTCATGTCTATATACTAAAATTTTAAAACGACATGAAATAAAATAGTAAAGACCTTGCAAACAAAACATTACTGAGCAAATATTAACCAATCAAATGATTCGCAAATAATAGACATTCCTTATTTTATTTTTAATATCAATAACTTCCACGTTCGTCAATAAATATAATAATAGTAACTTACACATAAAATCAAGTTGAAGCATATTGTAAAATTAGTTTTAAATAGTAAATAATACAAAAAATGTACAAAATGTTGACATAAGTTAGAAACATCCCCTAGATTCATCGTGCTTAAAGATTAAATTACAAAAATCACAATTAAGCAGAGGAAATAAATTTAAAACAATGAATTCGTCAGATACATTGTATAACACGTGGATGTTTATAGAATGTGTGGCATAAAATACTACATGCATTAATATCAACGGAAACCAATATTGAACCTTCAATAACTAACTGAGGGTCATTTTTTGGTTTAAATCACCAAAAAATCCATCTTACACTAAAAGTTACGACATTCCACATTTAGAACAAAAGCAAAGAAAAATTTTCAATTTCTTGTCCCAATCACCTTGTGTATTCTTCCATAATTTAGTACTTTTAATTTTTTTAATCTCCTGTGTCATAGATAATTTTTCGAACCAATACGAATAATTCAGTTTCAAATATAGAACTTACAAAAACTTGTTGTAGTGTTTTGGTCCTCTGCATGAAACCCGTTGTTTTTACCAACGCTATCACTTCTGTCGTGACCCAAATTGGAATGAAGTGATTTTTTAGTCACTGGTCGATATGGATCATCGCTAAAAACGGGAACAGGATTTTTAGAAATCCATTCTTTGATTGGAACACCATCAATATGAGTAATTGATTTTAATGGCAATGACGGATTTGAAGATATCCAAGCTTCATATATATCGTCAATATTTGAAGTATTTTCTATTGACCCGATGACAACTGTAAACATTTTTTTCAGAATAGCGTAAATATCATATAAAGTATCAACAAAATAGCCAAACTAAAATAAAAAAAATGTAAAATCACAGCTATGTTGCAAGAGAAAAAAGAATTTAGCATATCTCAAGATGAGACGTACCACTATTAGAAGCAATATTTTCATTGTTAACTTGATCGACGCATCGTTTGGGCTGGTGCAATGAGATTTGGGAATATTTAACATGGCCTCACGCGAACTGGCAAGTAACCTTTCATTTATGGTATTTGATGAATTAAGAACTACGTTGTTCGTAGAAGAAATGCTTTGAAGTATATTTCCATCCTTTGCTCTATTTGCAAAGACCGATTTCACTGACGGAAACTATTTTGAAACATATCTTTATTATTTATGAATAATTATAAACATACGATAAAGGGGAGGGTTTTGGTGGACAAAAGAGGTACAATTAAAAATAGTTAAACACTAAAATATAAATACTATTACCATTAGTAATATCTCCAAGCGGTGTTCTAGCATTCGATGCTAATGATCCATCAAATAATCGACGGATTTGGGTGACATTAGAAGTATTGTGGTTCTCAAATACACGTGATCTCTTTGAATACGATCCATTGTATTGAGCTGCGCAAAAATGTATTTTTAGTAAAGGCCTGAATATGATCTCAATAATATTAGTACAAAAAAATTGGAATTTCATTATACCATTTTCATCTTGGGTTCGTGCCCTACCATGTGAGATAATACCGGACTTTGTCAATTTTCTCATCGTTGGTGAACTCTGAAAAAATTGAATAGCACTTTAAAAATGTATTTTAATTTTCGTCGAATAAAAAATAAATATCACAAACATCCATAGATGCTGGTACAGATTATATCAAAATTATTATGAATGGAAACTATTAATCCATGACATTCGTGAAAACAAATAAATTAAATGAACACTAAAGACACATTGACGACAAAACAACATCCCAATAAATGGACTTGGACGAAACAACTTGATGCAGGAAGTGGTTGAATTCTGCAGAAAGCATCTTAATGCAAATCATGAGGCTTTTCTTAATACCAAGCTTAATTTAGTGATCAACGATGCCAAGTAAGTATTTTAACCATTTTATTCCTTGTATAACTACAGCTTTGATATGCTGGATTAGATTGTATTTAAAGTCATGTTTGGAACATGGATTAAGCACTTGATATTCTATTGCTAATTGAGTATATTGCTGTTGAAGAGCCGAATTGGAGAAAAGGGATGAGAAATTTGATATACTTGTGGGAGATTTACCTGATCAACTCTACACTTTAGATTTTATGAAACTATTCTCCAGCCCAAGCTCACTGACGACGGCATCTTCGTCACCCAGGTACTGATTTTTTCATCAAGAACTAATGGCATAAAAATAATGGCATTAAAAAATTTGTAGCATTTTCTTTAATGGGTAATTTTCAACATTAGCTTTTGCTTAAATGGGTAAGTATTTAACGACACAATATATTTTCTAGGGGCAGCTTCATCCTTAAATAAGGATATAGATATTTCCAACTTTTTGTGTAATTCTCTTTCAAATAAACAAATAAATAAATCATTTTTTTGGTGTAAAGGGGATATATTTTCGTAGTCATGGATATATGTCACTATACTTAAAAATTATCACTGTCAATCCCCCAAAAAAAGGAAAAAAATGAGTAAGAAAAGGTTGGCACCTTCTAGTGAACCATATGTGCTGCACATAAAATTAAATTTATTCCTATAATACTTATTATCGTATGTATTCTCTGATACTAATGTAACTAATCTTGCATTCATGTGGCACATTATGATCAATCAACCAATAGGACACAATTGAAACATTATATTGCCGAAGTTCACATGTCAACTACAACAATTTTGCCTAATTCCTCGATATCTTCCAACTTCCAATTAACTATGATTAGTTAATTATTATATATACAATCTATTTCTAATAAATTATCTTTCGTTTACCAATTTTCGCATTCTATTCTCAATTCTATTCAAACATGCTAACAAGTATTACACACGTACAACTATTAAATTAAAAGATAAAACTCCACAGCAACCACAACATAACCAAACTGTTTTTGTAGGGGCAACATATATATTGTTTGATGTATGTATCTTACGTGAATAGGCGGCACAAGAGCACGATGATGATTAGAATTGCAGATCTTCTAGCGTTGCCTATTGAATTTTCTGCAAAAAAAAAAGCCGGCCGAGTACGTAGATAGAGAGAGCCCGAGAGAGCACGTGTACTATTTTTTTGGACCAAGGAGAGCACACATCGGGCTAAATAACCTCTTGGGTCATCTACATCTATAACCTCATCAGGTGGCTAAAAGTGTATTAGTACATCTAATATTTTATAGATGGACCAAGGAGAGTATTAGTACTTGTTCTCTGCACCCTAAACCAAATTGTTTTTCGGACCAAGGAGAGCTAAAAATGTAAATTAATTATAATTAATTATATATCCATGTAGACTTCCACCATCCAGAGAAAGTCATATCATTATAAATCCGAAATAATTTGATATTCCCATAGATAATAATCCTCTCAGATTATGGGTATCAAATAAATATTTTGTGATATTTGTTATCACAAAATAATTGTCATGCATGGAAATAATAATAATAATATGGAAAATTATTATGTTAATTCCCTCTGGAACAAATTTTTGTGATATTACAGATTATATCGAAATTATTATGTATGGAAATTATTACGCTAGATTTTTTTATTTCGTAGCAATTATTAGATGAACGGGTGTTATAATTAATTTTTTTGTTAATTTTAATGCTCCATTTATGTTATTATTAGGTTAAATAATTATCAATATGACACATGCTGAGAAAACTTTTTTAAAAAATTAGGAGAAAACAACTCACATTAAAAACGCATATTAAACTCGCTACGACGGAATGGAGCAATAGAATTAGTAGACAAATCAATTGAAATGAGATTAACGAACACAAAATAAAATTTGACGACCATAAAAAAAGAATATTAAAAAAAAACCCAACTTTAAAATAGCAATTAAATTCACACGAGGAAATAAAAAAAATACAATTAACATACAGATGCATCCAAACTAAATGGAATGAAAACTAATAATTTTGATCTTGCCTATAGGAAATTTTTTTGACAGGGAAGGTGAATCGACAGAGAACTTACAGGAAAAATCAGCGATGAAAATGACAAGTAGAAAATGCAGTTTTGTCGGCTACATAATTTTAAAAAAAAAAAAGAAAGAGGGAAAAATAGTGATCACCCGACGAACGGAGATCAATATGACACATGGTGAGAAAACTTCTTTAAAAAAATGAGGAGAAAATAACTCACATTAAAAACGCATATTAAACTCACTACGATGGAATGGAGCAATAGAATTAGTAGACAGAACATGTTAGGTATGAGATTAACGAACACAAAATAGAATTTGACGGCCATAAAAAAAAGAATATTAAAAAAAATCCAAACTTAAAATAGCAATTAAATTCACACGAGGAAATAGGAAAATACAATTAACATACATATACATCCAAACTAAATGAAATGAACACTAATAATTTTGATTCAATACTAACGTCGGCACTTTGCCTGAAAAGTGATAATGCCTACGATTTTTTGGGCTACTATTGAGAAGACGGCATTGTCGGCCATTTTTTCTTCTTGCATATAGGAAATTTTTTGACGGGGAAGGTGAATCGACAGAGAATTTACAGGACAAATCGACGATGAAAATGACATGTAGAAATGTAGTTTTGTCGACTACATAACTAAAAAAAAAAGAGAGAGATGGAAAAATAGGGATCACGCGACGTTAGGAGATGAATATGACACATGGTGAGAAAACTTTTTTAAAAAAATGATGAGAAAACAACTCACATTAAAAACGCTTATTAAACTCACTACGATGGAATGGAGCAATAGAATTAGTAGACAAATCAATTGAAATGAGATTAACGAACACAAAATAGAATTTGACAGCCATAAAAAAAAAGAATATTAAAAAAAACCCAAACTTAAAATAGCAATTAAATTCACATGAGGAAATAGAAGAATACAATTAACATACACATGCATCCAAACTAAATGAAATGAATACTAATAATTTTGATTCAATACTAACGTCGGTGCATTGCTTGAAAAGTGATCATGCCTACGATTTTTTGGGGTACTATTGAGAAGACCACATTGTTGGCCATTTTTTCTTCTTGGCTATAGGAAATTTTTTGATGGGGAAGGTGAATCGATAGAGAATTTATAGGAAAAATCGACGATGAAAATGACATGTAGAAATGTAGTTTTGTCGGCTACATAATTAAAAAATAAAAAAAAAAAGAAAGAGGGAAAAATAATGATCACCTGACGAAAGAACAATTAAATTCACTATGAGGAAATTTTGAATACAGTTAGTAGACAAATCAATCCAAATAAATTAAACGAACACCAAAGACAAAATATGTTAAAAAGTATTATTATATAATTGAATAACTTCATTTCCAGCTAACAATTTAATATTTCAGATTGTGTCCCTTCAAAACGGTACTTAAATAGGTAGCACTGCTATATGTTATGAATTATTATGTTACGAATTCTTAACAGGGCATGCTTTTCAAACAATATAAGTCAAGGTGCTGACTTATGCTAAGAGCGAAGGCAGCTGCTGCCTCATGTCAAGAATGAATGCAGCTACCGCATTCACTCCACATTCTTTGGCATTGATACTATGCTTTCAAGGCTCCTTAATTGTAGTAAGTCGAGAAGACAACAACAACTACCTTACATTCAATGGAAATGGTGCAACGGAGTGTTAAAAATCCAGACATAAGATGGCATTCCCAAAACCCACACAACACAAGGCTATCAAAATAATAATATAAAAGCAAAAATGCCTAATGAATCATTATATTATTCCAAATCACAATCAATAACCAAACTAAACATCCAAAGAATAACGAAACAGAAATTCAAAACAATGTCATAGGATCCAAACCGACATCTCCAAAATAAACTAACAAATAATCGATGGAAAAAAATAGAATGTCTTAATGAAATCATAAATAAAATGCCTTCACTTTTCAATCTTCACGTTCTTGAGCTTTTTATTGCTTGACGATTGAGTGTTTGAAGCATCTCCAGACCCATCATCATCGTCTTCAAAACGACGCTTAGAAGAAGGCGTATTAGCAGGTTCTCCGTCAACTTCAACAACCAATTCAACAGGCTACAAAATTGGATTAAGAAATTAATTGGCTTCCCAAAAATACTTTCACTCGCCAATCCAATAAGATAGAAAGAAAGCCAAACCCATATCACATCTAGCAAATTAACTTAGAACAACATATAACAGTTGTGCATTGTCCATCTATAGTACAAGAAGTAGGAACTCAAACAATGAGGGATGTAAATAGGATTAGGAGAACAAAACATTACCACATTTGAATCTGCTTGTTTGGCCTTGGGAATTAGCTTGTCAAGGTCATCATCCGACTCACTTTCCTGTTAAAGAAAGGCATCGCGATGAGGACAAATAAATTAACTGAGAATACATAAATCATAAATAAAAAGTAGTTTTTTTAATTAGGCAACTACATCTGAGCTTGAGTATTCATGTCTTGGCTTGTGTTCATTTATAATATCCGGATCACTGCACAATTGTGAAATATTGAACACCCTCGCACTACCACTGCCTTGGTAACCGGATACTTTAAAGAGATATGCATTCCCTTGTATATTCTCTATTTCTTTTGGTAAAGTGGCGAATCCATCACCCTTGAACAAAAAAATAATATTAATATTAATATTAATAACGTAGAAACAAAAAAAAAATTAAGATTGGGTAAATAAATGTATTTAACAGAGTGAAAAAATAAAATAAAATGAGTAAATAGAATCTTGACAATCTAACCTCACTGGATTGTCGAGCTAATTCTTCAGCCCCCATTTCGAGAAGGGTACGACACAAATCATCCCACAACATTGCCATCAAGCTCGCAGTATTGTCCTTCACATCAACCTTGACTCTATACCTCATTGCAGGCTTTGGGGTTTCTTTCTGCAATTGCTACATTGATACTCATCTCCAAACATTTCAACTTTCTTTGAACACTTAGGATCAGGACAAGCTTGATAAGACCACCCTTCTTTCGAAAGTACACGGGATATGATTCCATAAAACCAATACCCCTTAATCTGCATATAAATTTAAGTATGTTAAAAAAATGGTTTAGAAGGGGGAAAAAAGAGAAAAACGATGGAGAGAGTCAAACGGCTAAATAAAAAGGTTAAACATAGAGATACCTCTTTTGCATGCAACAAATTTGAGATGTCAGAAATAACTGGGCCAATTGAGCCAGAGCCTTGAGATAAAGTAGATATTGAGCCACCATTTTGAGATGACGGCGCATTAAGAGCCATGAACCTAAAAACCAATCCATCAATTTTGTAAGAAATCGAAACATTACTCAAGAGTGATTTCAAGAATATTTTTTAAATAAGTATTTGTTTACCTATACCGAAACTCCTCCACTTCAGGGATGTGTTCATCTATAAGAACCTTTGTAACATGGAAAGAAGTAGCCAACCCAATCGTATTATCTTCATTATTGAAAAAAGTAAAGGAGATAAGTTACAATTATAGAATAAGAAACATACATTTGACATGAAATAGAGGAGAAAACTATATCATAAAATACCTTTTTTCCTAGATATACGACATAGCTGCAACAACACAACAACTATAGCATTCCTTCTTCTATGCAACGCACCTCTTGCTTGTTCGCCGTATTCTCCCCACAAAGTACAACTAATACGGTCATTGCTATCAACAACAATGCATAAGGTCAACTATGTATTACATTTTTTGTAAATTGTTTTAATACAAATAAATTATAAATTACAAATTTATGTGAATATAAAATAGATAACATCATCAAAAATTTGTTTTTGATAAAAAAACATATATGAAATACCCCAAATCTCTGAGATGGAAGGATAAGAAATTAGATCCCGTTGCTTCTCCAGGATATACAGTCTCACTTGGAACCAACGCACCAATAAAATCTAAAGAGCACCAAGTGAAAACTAACGTTAAAAATGAAAACTTTCAAAATCATTTAGATGATTGAAAGATTTATACAAGTAAATATACGTACCAATCAAATCAGGTTGTTCGTCAGTGGAAGGCGTTTGAAGCACTTCATTCACAGTTTTAAAATTGTAAAGCCTCATGGGAAAATCAGGATACTCCGCAACAACATTTTGACTAACAATGGTTGTGTCCGTGAAATAAAATCTGAAAGCATGGGAAGTTGGCCTCCAACCGCCACCATTTGGATTGACATTAAAATTTTTCACGATAAAAACTCCATGCTCATCAATGTTGTCTATGAACTTGTTAATTAGCTCAATCCGGTCAACAGTAGCCTGTATACGCATACCCTGCGAAATACAATTTAATATATCAAAATATTTATTTAATCAAGCAACTATAAATATCATAATATTTATTTAATACAATACTCTTATGCATTGAGAGTGAATTATTCACTACCTCTTCATCATGAAAAACCATATCCAACAGTCTAGGTACATTAGGTTCATTCCTTCTGGGAACCGTCCATAAACGAACAACACGAATAGTAAAGCATGCTTTCTTTGAAAGCTTTCCAACAACATGAGATAACATCGTGTTTTGAGGAGCCATTGGAGTACTAATGCACCATAGAACATGTCAACAATAATGCAAGAATCAATTAGAACCCAACACAACAGATAACTAACATCTTAAAAAAAAAAAACCATAACATGCTCATACACGTGGTTCAACAATGGTTACATAGATTTAGCAACTATCATATCATAAATTAGCAAGTATCTTCTTGGTGTAGCATGCATTTAAAATTGTTCTGTTGGTATCCTGGAATTGACATGAAATCGGGTGGCCACAATTCCAGCATGCATTCACATGCTATCTCTGGAATTTTTCCAAATAAAGTTCTTCTAAAGGAAGCATCTTAGCAATTTGTGCAATGTCACCATGAAATAGAACACAAAAGGCAGCATTTTTTTGGTACTTAGCAATTCATATATATTGAATTAAATACTTTACTAACTGCAAATCCACATACCGTTGATGAATTTCGTGGAAGATATTGAAGCTGTGTAGAGTTAAGATCTCTGCAACCAAAAAGCGAGGATACCACAACCATCAATGGAAAAATTAGAAAAAAAAAAAAAGGACAACCACCAAACAGAGTATATAATGCATACAGAGGATTCGAACAAAGCTCAGTGGGTCTATACATCAAATCCAAAACAAAACAAAAAAGAAAAAAAAACAGAGGATATGAACAAAGCTCGATCGGTCTATACATCACATCTAAATTTAAAAAAAAAAGGAAGAAAAACAGAGGATTCTTACAAAGATTGGTCAGTCTATACATCAAATCTAAAAATTTTATAAAAAAAAGGGTTTTGAATGAAGGCAGAGTTGCTGTATACATCAAATTTCAAAATAAAAATAAAAATTCAGAGGGGTCAAACGAAGGCTAAAATTCTGTTATCAAATCTCAAAATCCGTAGAAACCATGGAAAATCAAGCTATTGACCAAAAAAGAAGATGATTTACATAAAGGCGATAAAATACCTTGAGATATGGTGAAGACAAAACCACACCGCAGTCGACGTATATACACACAATTGCACCAGTTGTGTAAAGAGAAAAATTCGATGGAAGGAAGAACTTCTTGCCATAATTACGATATAATTTAATTACAAAGAATCAAAAAATACCGATTGGCGGTTGTTCATCAGCGTCAATTACTTTAATTAAATGGTAGTATTGAAGGAAAATAGATATCTTTGAGAAGGGAAAGGAAATCCTAAACCCTAACTTATGCGAAAGAGGAGAAGATGAGCGTCCCTCAATCTGTAGACATCGGCCGAGAAAGAAGTCCAAGCGCGTGAATAAAATCCTCTCAATCCGTAGCAATCGACCTAGAAAGAAGTCCAAGCGCGTGAATTAAATCCTTCTTTTATGGTGTAGCGTGAAAACACAAAACAAAGGAAATAAAGGGGGGAAAAGCGAGATTACAGCTGGCTAAAAGTACAAAGGAAATAAAGGAGAAAAAAATCGAGATTACAGCTGGCCAAAAGTTTGAGCGGGAAAATAATTAAAAATGAATAAAAAAATAGAGTGAAATACTCTAGTATTATATATATATAGATTTTTGAAAATTTGATTTCATTAGACACTTGAAAATAATCATATTAAAGAATAAAATTGAAATTAATTTGATTGCTATGGGTTCGTAACGTTTCCTCTAAAAATGAAAAACACCTTTTAAATTGAAAGATATCTTTTAATTTATAAAATATCTTAGCAATTAGATTGATGCAATTCTTGAAACTACAGCTACTAGGCTAATTATTTTAGACATAAAATATTATTTTTATAAATAATTAGTGAAAAATAAAAATTAATTATTTTAAAATTAATCATATTTCTAATATTAACTTGGGCACATTTTCATTGAACAAAAACTGACACTATTTTGTTGGATGAAAGTTAATCAAAATTAATTAAATTTCTAAAAGGCAAAAATTGTAATTAATTTAATAAAAATGATTAAAATTAATTAGATTGCTGTGTGGAAGAAAGATTTATTTTCAAAATTAATTTATCTATTCTGCTTTATAAAATAAATTGAAGACAACACTTGTGAGTTTTTGGATTTCTTGAATTAGATTATTATATCTTATTGTAGAGTAACTCGATTTATTCTTTTGATTCTTATATTTTTTGTATTTTCTATAATTGTTCCTTTTAGTTACAGTTGGTTACAAATTGACCAATAATTAGTGATATTAAAGTTGGACAATTATTTTCTCATGTCGGTATTTTTTGAAAAATCAATTTTCAATAATGTATAGTTATATGTTGCAATTTCAAATGTTACAAATCACATCATATTTAAAATAATGATTGACAAAAAAGAGAGAAAACCAATCAAACTAGAAATATGGTGTTTATATAAATTTATCATCAATAAGCATAATTGACTTTATTTTTTATTTTTTACAGTTCCTAAGATCTTAAAATTTTATTTTTAGAAAAATGTGTTATTTATGTATAGATCGACCCAAGATTTTATAATAAATCATTTTCAATTATTTATTTTGTACCGATTTGTTTCTGCTTCGATTTTATATAAATTTGAAAGTTCATTAATTAAGTCGTCTATTTAAGTTGATGAGTTTAAAAATATGTCAATATACTGGCCAAATTTGTTAAATTAGTGAGTTTATACCGAATATATTAATATCATTTTTATTGTGTTTAGACGATGCGTATTGGAAAAATTAGATGCCATTAGTACATACAAAAAAAGTATACATAAAAGTTTCTAATTATACGATCCCGATTGGGTGTGAACATTGATGAGAATTTTATAGCGGGGTGGGGACGTGGAATGGGGAGTCCCTATCCTGTTGCAATTCTTGTATAATCTTCACTCTACTTCGATTAAATGAAGTTGTGGTGCAGACGAGGATAAGTGCTTCCTAGAGAAAGGAATGGGATTTTAGGGTCTGTCGAACTATATCCGCTATATTTTCACTCTATAATATATCTATATTTGTATATTGATAATAATATTTCACAATAAAAATTTAAAAATTAGTATTCACATATTTATTGTTAATTGAATATAATCGAATGTAGAATAATTTTAAATAAAAAACTAAGAATAATTTTAAATAAAAAACTATAAGCTCTATAGTAGAATTTTTTAGTGTGATTATTTTAATAACTACAATATTTAATTTAATGTTATTTTATTTTATATTTATATAATCACAATCTCTATCACAAATTATCTTCTGTACAATATAATATAAGGAAAATTCGGTTGAAATTTTTATAGAATTCTTTCATTATTTTATACTAATTAAGTTTAGAGCTCTGATCGATATTCAATTTATTTTAGTAGTGCCAGTATCATACTATTAATATTTATCAAAACCACTATTTGTTGGAAAATTAGTCTCTCATACTACGCACGAGTAAAAAAGCTAGTTAAAAAAAAACTATTGGATTGTTCAAAGCTGGCTAAATGATTCAGTTTTTATAATTTAAACATGTTACTATCCTGAGTATTTTGTTCTTTTTGATAGATCCCACATCGAGTAATTTGATATATAAGATTCAATTAATAAGGTGGGGGTAAACCTCCCATAGGAAGTCGGTTTTCTAGGAAGAATTAGGCTTAATATCCTAACATGGTATCAGAGAGCTAGGCCCATTTATGATGTTGAGTGCCCCGAATATCGATTTGTCTACAGTTGTTTGGCATGGTCCATGTTGTACGTAAGGGGGCGTGTTTGATCCCATATTCAGTAATTTAATATATAAGATCCAATTAATAAATTGGGAGTAAGCCTCCCCTAACAAGTCAGTTTTCTAGAAAGAGTTAGATCCAATATCCTAACACTTTTCATGCATTTTCTTATAACCATATCTATTGCCCAAAAAATTAACTTGAGTTGATATTGCGAAAATTCAAGGCCAATTCTCACGCCCTGGAGACACTTGCATTCCACATTTTTATCTTTCTAGAATCTTCAACTTTCGCATGTGATCCAAACCCTGGACTTTCTTGGTCTTCCCCATAATAAAACCATTATCTTCGTCACCCACAAAATCTCAACTATTTGACTAATATATAAACACACCTAAAGTAAACTTTCTTTTATAAACTAGTTATTAACAAAAAATGATATGTACAGGGAATGGGTTACAAGACATGCTTTAAGTACGTTTGTTGAGTATTGTATTTGACAAAAATCATATTCGACGTACACTCAACAGTATGTTAAATAAAATTCGTAGACTTAATTCAAAAGTTCCAATTAAGTATTCTGAAAAAAGTTACTTTCCTTCCAATTTCTGTAGCAATAATAATCAGTAGCCAATATTAATTTTATGTAACCACAAATCAATAGTGACCGGGTGCCTTTGTTTATAAGGGTTAGTCAACCCTCACAATTATTTAAAAAACCTATTGAAAAGTGATTATTGTCTAAATGACTTTCAAGTTAAATAATGGTAAAAACAATTTTACAAATAACTAAAATACCCTTTTGATTTTTATTTCTTTTTTATTTATGAAATTTCTCAATAACCTTGCGTGAATACATCATCTACGACATTGCGCCTGTGTTCGGCTAATTTCCTCTACATTTCTGGTGGCTCCAAAAAACTTCTTCCCCTATTATTTTGGTTGTAAAAACTTGAAATTCATGTTGTTAGAACCTTGTATAGGTGGATGAAGATGTATAAAAGATCCTCTTTTGGTGTTTGAAAAGAAGAGTGAAAAGATTTGAAGAAATAAACAACTTGGTAGGTTTTCGTATTGTTTTGATTATTTGTACTTGATAATCATCTTCAAATTCTTGATTGTGTATACTTTTCATGATCTGAGGTTGTAAAAATTAAATACCAATGATAACGACTGTACAGTCGTTATGTGTTATGCATAACGACACTGCATTCGTTATCTCTTGCTTAGTTAGCATTATTTTGATTTCCTGATTTTCAATGCAAATGTGTCATAGTTCCATGCTCTCCACCTCAGTGTGATATATTTTTTATTGCAGTAAGTATATATTTTAACCATAACGACTGTGAAGTCGTGATCTTTTAGGCATAACGATATTGCATTCGTTGTCTATTCAACGGCCTGTTTTTTAAACTATCAACTAATCTGATCTAAATGTCACATATTTTCATGATTGGTATCTTGAACATCACATATGAAATGAGTGATTATACGTCAGGTATAATGATTGTGCTAATTTATTATGTAATGTATAACGACACTGCATAAAGAAGGTTGATGTACTGATAAAGAAAGTAAGTTGATTCCGTCATAACAAAAGTTGATTGAGTAATAGCGAAATTTGATTGAGTGATTATTGAAGTTGATTGAGCGAAACAAAAGTTAATTGAATGGTAACAAAAGTTTGTTGAGTGATAACGAATGTTGATTCGCTGATATAACGATAGTCATGACAAAAGCTGATTGAGTAATAACGAAATTTGATTGATGGAGTGATAACTGAAGTTGATTGAGTGAAACAAAAGTTAGTTGAATGATAACGAAAGTTTGTTGAGTGATAACGAATGTTGATTTACTGATAATGATAGGTGATTCAATCATAACGAAAGTTGATCGAGTGATAACGAAAGTTGATTGAGTAATAACGAAAGTTGATTGAGTGGTAACAAAAGTTGATTGAGTGGTAACAAAAGTTGATTTAGCCATAACGAACTGGATTAGCCATAGTAAAGTTGATTGAGTCATAATGAAATTGATTTTGCAATAAGTAAAGTTGATTTAGCCATAACGAATGTTGATTGAGTCATAACGAAAGTCAGATTAGATATAACAGGAGTTGATGTAGTCTTAATGAAACTTGATTTAGTAAAAACGAATGTCGATGTTATCATAACGGAAGTTAATTTTGTGATAATGAAAGTTGATTTGAGTGCTAACAACAGTTGATATAGTCACAACGAAAGATGATTAGTCAAAACGAAAGTTAATTGAGTGATAACGAAAGTTGATTGTATTATAACGAAAGTTGATGTAGCCATAACGAAAGTGAATTAGCCATAACCAAAGTTGATTGAGTTAAAATGTCACATGATTCAGGTATATTCTAGTTCATTGAACATTGGAGTAATATTTGTGAATTTTTTCACTTGTTTGCAGCCGTGGGTTCTACGAAGATGGTGTGGATACAAGTATGTCACTTTGTTGAGTTTGAAAAGAGTAACGAAGGCATGTGGACTTGGAAATATGAGGAGAATAGTGAAGAAAATATCAATCCCATTTCTATTTCCGACAACATTTCTTTTGTGGAGCTTTACAATCTAGTTCGGGACCTCGTAAAGTTGGAAAACAATTCGTTTCAATTAGAGTTAAGGTCTCTTAATCCGAAGATGTCTAGATTTCCAGTTCCCCCGGTGAAGATTGACTCCGATAACAAAGTGAAGTGGTATATTTCCATTTGTGAAGAACATCCACTTTGTGTGACACTTGTGAAAAAGATGGTTGAAGATGACGGTGAAGGTCATAGTTTGGAGGAGATTGGAAAAAATATCGAGAATATACAAACGGAAGTTCAAGTTTTGGATTGTAGTGACAAAGGGTCTACAAATCATGAAAGGGTGGAAGTTGAACATG
Source organism: Jasminum sambac (assembly GCA_018223645.1). Lineage (NCBI taxonomy): Eukaryota > Viridiplantae > Streptophyta > Magnoliopsida > Lamiales > Oleaceae > Jasminum > Jasminum sambac. The sequence goes on along the minus strand of CP073644.1, from coordinate 7,811,796 downwards.
TTGATAAAGTAACAAATTTTGTGCAGAATGATGATGACACTACGAATGGTTATGTAGATGGCAATTTCGTTGAATGGGATACGTTGAAGGTGATTGAGGAAAACCCCGAGTGTGAAGATGCAAGAGCAACTATTTCTGTGATAGAATAGGGCCATGAGAATTTTTCGACAGAAGATGTTACGGTTCGAAAGTCAAATTCATCCATGAGTGCGCTTCCCTGTCCGTCCTCAGTTAGGATTCCAGAGAGTCAAGATTTGCAATGCAATAATCTCTTTCCATCCAAAAAAGATTTAATTGCAAAACTTTTGGAGCTAGCATTGACGTGCCATTTTGAATTTAGGGTGGTAAAATCAACTAAAACCTTATATGTGATTACATGTATTGAAAATAATTGTAATTGGTATTTGAGGGCAGTGAAGATCAAAGGTGCAGAAATCTTCGAAGTTCGAAAGTATGTTAATCATCACAGTTGCTCCATGAGTGTACGACGTAAAGATCATAGGCATGCAACGTATCAGCTAATTGGGAAGTACATTTTCGAAAATTATAGAGATGCAAACAGGATTTATAGGCCGAAAGACATTATTAGTGACATTCGTCGGAAGTTCGGAATAACTATAAGCTATACGAAGGCATTTATGGAAAAGCGCTACGGATATGGTTTGATTCGAGGATGGCCAGAAGAGAGTTATGCAATGCTCCCTCAATACTGTTATGTGTTGGAGGAAAAAAATCCTGGGACGTCAACATTCATTGAAACAAGTGAAGATGGGCATTTTAAGTATTTTTTCATGGCTTTAGGCTCGTGCATTCGTGGATTTCGCTCTTCAATTAGAAGAGTATTATCTGTTGATGGAACATTCTTGACATCCAAATACGGAGGTACCCTACTTATTGCAACAAGTCAAGATGCAAATTTTCAAATTTATCCGCTTTCATGGACCATAGTGGACACGGAGAATAGTGCTTCTTGGACTTTTTTCTTTTGAAATTTGAGAGAAATTACAGGCGATACTGAAGATCTTGTTATTGTTTCTGATAGGGGCACCAGCATCCCAGGTGCTTTTCAGTGAGTGTTTCAACATGCACATCATGGGTATTGCAATTATCATTTGTTAAGAAATTTAAAAACTGAGTTTCCAAGGCTCGAATTGGATGGATTGTTCTGGGCAACAGCAGAAGCTTATTCAATGGCTCATTTTGAAACCAATATGGCAGCACTATGTAGTAGGCACGAGGGTATTAAAGGATACCTAGAGAGAGCTGGTTTGCACCATTGGGCTAGAGCACATTTTGAAGCAACTCGTTTCAATATAATGACGACAAACAATGCCGAATCAATGAACTCTACGCTAAAGAATGCACGGGACTTTCCAATTCTTGGTTTGATTGAGCATATCAGAGAGACATTGCAGAGATGGTTCCATGAAAGATACGTTCGGGCAGAACAATGTAGTAGCTTCCTCACCCCACCTTTGGAGGAGAAGTTGCTCACCAGGTACAATGAATCAGATGGGATGGAGGTGAGTTATGTATCCCCGACTATTTTGCAAGTTGTTGGACGTACTAGGAACCATGTAGTTTACTTGGAAGAAGGGAAATGTACGTGCAGAAAATTTGAAATGGACTAGTTTCCATGTGCACACGCTATTGCTACGATAAGATTTTTGAATGAGAATGGTTATAGTTATTGCTCCAAATTTTATACGACTTCGTATTGGAGAGACTCATATTCAGAAGCAATTCACCCTTTGCCAAGTGAGGACGATTGGATAATTCCAGAGCATGTTAAGTTAAGAATTGTGTTGCCTCCATTATCACTGCGTTCAAGGGGTCGTCCTGCAAGAGAAAGAAAGAAATCAGCTGGTGAGCCTCGGAAAAAGTCTACTGGTGAGCCTCGGAAGGTACGTAAGTACAGTAGGTGTTCTAATCCCGGTCACAACCGTGGTAAGTGTAAAGAGGATTTACCACAATAAAGTGAACGATGTAGCCACTTAGTTTTTTTTGGTTGATCTCATTTTTTGTCGCGCCTCCAATGTGTTGATCTTTAACAACATTTGGAGCAATGCATTTCACGTACTTGAAAGTGTGGGCAATTGTAAAATTAACGTGATTTAAACATGTATAGACTGTCATTATAATTCAATCAACTGTCGTTACGACTAAGTCATCTTTCGTTATGACTAAATCAACTGTCGTTATAGGAGAATCAAATTTTGTTTTCAGTAAATCTACTTTCGATGTAGGGGCATCAACTTTCGGTATGACCAAATCGATTTTCGTTATCACTACTTTAACTTTCGTTATGACTAAATCGTCTATCGTTTTCAACCAACTTTCGCTATCGCCCAACCAACTTTCGTTATTACAAAATCAAATTTCTTTGTCGGTAAATGAACATTTTTTATTACTCACTCAACTTTCGTTATCTATCGGTCAACTTTCCTAATTACTAGATAAATTTTCGTTATCTGTCAATCAACTTCCCTTGTTACTAAATCGACTTTCGTTATTACTAATATAACTTTCACTACGACTAAATCATGTATCATTATCACTAAATCAACTTTCGTTATCGTTCAATCAACTTTCGTTATCACCCAATCAACTTTCATTACTACCCAATTAACTTTCGTTATCACCCAATCAACTTTCGTTATCGCCCATACAACTTTAGTTATCACCCAATAAACTTTCGTTATTGCCCTACAACTTTCGTTATCACCCCGTAAACTTTCGTTATCGCCCATACAACTTTATTTATCACCCAGTAAACTTTCGTTATCGCCCATACAACTTTCGTTATCACCCCGTAAGTTTTCGTTATCACGCCGTGAACTTTCGTTATCGCCCAGAAACTTTCGTTATCACCCCGTAAACTTTCTTTATGACGAAAACAACTTTCGTTATCACCCCGTAAACTTTCATTATCGCCCAGACAACTTGCGTTATCACCCCGTAAACTTTCGTTATCGGCCATACAACTTTCGTTATCACCCCGTAAACTTTCGTTATGACGAAATCAACTTTCTTTATCGGTAAATCAAATTTCGTTATCACTCACTCAACTTTCATTAACAATCGGTCAACTTTCCTTATTGCTAGGTAAATTTTGGTTATCTGCCAATACCGAAAGTTGTCACTAGAGCAACTTTGGTTATCACTAACGAAAGTTTCATTTTATCGTCACAGGTTCGTTATCACAAAAGAATTATTATTCGTATACTGCAGCTGTTTAACTAATGGGGAAATTCAAATCACCATATTACTAGTAGAAATCCATCACCAAACAATAAAAACAAATTTCTAGTTGCATTGGAACTGCTCATGTATCATTATTACGAATCAAGTTTTGTTTTCCATATCTGTTGTTTTTTTGTGATGATGAGAAGGAGTTCACTATGAATACATAACACCTGTTTTGATTTGTAGATTAGTTTTATGACGAGTATGTTACCGCAAGCGCAGGAACCGTACAAGTAGTAAAGATTTGGCCGTAAAGGTTCGAACATCGTTTCCACTATGACATAAGTTGACTAAACAAACTAATTGATTGATATTAACATAATATAGAATCTAAACATGAACAAATTTTGAGACTGAAAATTGTTCAATTATAAACCAAAACACGTTAATCCATGCAATGTTCGAGTAGTGGAGACTGTTTTATTATATTCAGTTAGGCAAGACATGTTCATTGTTCAAAGTCATGTATTCGATTGACATTTTGTATTTTGGGTTTTTTGTTTGGGGTTTAGTGTTAGGCATTTGGGGTTTAGAGGTTTGGGGTTTGGGGGTTTGGGTTCAGGGACGTAGAGATATCTATTTCGTTATAACGACAGTTGTTTCTTGGGATAACGGTATCAATAGACCAATAACATTCGTTCATTCTGGTGATAACAATAGTTGATTAAGTGACAATGAAAATTAAGCGATTAGTAACGAAAGTTGGTTGGGTGTAACGAAAGTTGTCTGGGCGATAACGAAAGTTGTCTGAGCGATAACGAAAGTTGATTAAGTGACAACGAAAGTTAATGGAGTAGTAAGGAAAGTTGATGTGGTCATAACGATAGTTGATTGGGTGATAACGACAGATGACTGGTTTAAACAACAGTTGATTGGGTTTCATACGTATCTTGTTTGGGCGATAACGAAACTTGATTTGATGACAACGAAAGTTATCTGGCCGATAACGAAAGTTGATTGGGTGACAACGACACTTCACTTGGCCCATAACAAATGTTGATTTTTCGATAACGAAAGTTGATTGGGTGATAACGAAACTTGTCTGAGCAATAATGAACGTTGATTTTTCAATAACGAAAGTGGAATGGGTGATAACGAAAGTTGTATTTGCGATAACGAAAGTTGAATGGGTGATAACAAAAGTTGATTGGGAGATAACGAAAGTTGAATGGGTGATAACGAAACTTGTCTGAGCAATAACAAACGTTGATTTTGCGATAACAAAAGTGGAATGGGTGATAACGAAAGTTGTATTTGCGATAACGAAAGTTGATTGGGTGATAACGAAAGTTGATATTGCGCTAACGAACGTTGATTTTTCGATAACGAAAGTTGATTGGGTGATAACGAAACTTGTCTGAGAAATAACGAACGTTGATTTTGCAATAACGAAAGTGGAATGGGTGATAACGAAAGTTGTCTTTGCGATAACGAAAGTTGAATGGGTGATAACGAAAGTTGTCTGAACAATAACGAAAGTTGATATTGCGATAACGAAAGTTGAATGGGTGATAACGAAAGTTGTCTGAGCAATAACGAAAGTTGATATTGCGATAACGAAAGTTGATTGAGTGATAACGAAAGTTGTTTGAGCAATAACGAAAGTTGATAGTTCGATAACGAAAGTTGTTTGGGTGATAACGAAAGTTGTCTGAGCAATAACGAAAGTTGATATTGCGATAACGAAAGTTGATTGGGTGATAACGAAAGTTGTCTAAGCAAGAACAAAAGTTGATATTGCGATAACAAAAGTTGATTGGGTGATAACAAAAGCTGACTGGGTGATAACGACACTTCAATTCACCAAAACGAAATTCAAAATGAAAATTGATGTAGCCATAACAAAAGTTTATTTTGTAATAACGAAAGTTGATTTAGTAATTAATGTGAAACTAGCTATTTTGAAAATAAAGGTTTCATGGGTTTCATACGTATGAAACCCATGGGTTTCATACATAATAATAAATGCATTCTTTTTCGCAACTTTGCAAACAATAGCATTCGTCTTCATAGAATATTGAAGGACGGTGTCATAATTATCAATACAAGTAATTGATAGGGTGATAACGAAAGTTGATTCGGTGATAACGAAAGTTGGTTAAGTGATAACGAAGGTTGACTGGATGATAACGAAACTTGATTTCGTCAAAACGAACATTGATGTAACCATGTCGAAAGTTGATTTTGTGATAATGAGAGCTGATTTAGATATACCTAAAGTTGATTAGGTGCTACCGAAAGTGGATTGAGTTATGACGAAAGTGGATTTAGTTATAAAGAAAGTGGAATTAGCCTATACGAAAGTTGGTTGGCCGTAACGATTGTGCAATCAACCTGAGTTCATCATAACGAAACATGTATCGCTATCACTAGATGGCTTTACCATTCAAACATAGCTTTACTGCACGGATTTACCTTCAACACCCATTTAAAAAAAACGAAGAAATCGAAACTGCTAGATATCCCACAACAAAAGCTAAGCAAAGACATTAAATAAAACCTTATATTGTGCGAACACATTACTTATACACATTTTAACAAAACTTTACAGCCACATGTTTAGCCAAAAGATCTCCTGCACTATATGAACTCTTACGTTATACATTGAGCACTAAGGATCAAAATGGGAAGCAAATATCTCAGATGCCATTTTTTCGCGCCAACCAAGCATATGTTTATCAGACACTCCTTTTACATCCAACCTTGCCTGTAGAAATTCAATGAACTTGATTGTAAACATCCCACAATCTGACCTGCAAACAATACATACCATATCCATAAGTTTACTAGGCATATCAATACTTGAATTTACGTAGCTTTACCAAATATGCAATTTATACCCGTTTTTCTGACTTGGAGCTTTGACGCGCTTCATATTGAACTGTTTTGTACTGCAGTCCTTATCTTCATGCGCCAATCTAACTAACAGCGGTAGGACATCTTGCAAAGGCTTCATTTCCCGTTTAAGGTGTTCTTGCCGCATAACGCTCGGGAGACTATCGTATACATAGATGCATCTACCCGTAAGATCGATCTCCAATGCAAGCCAGTGGCCCCTGCTTTGATTACAAAAGGGAGCATACAATGTAGTACATGTATTCCATGGTCTGCTAAAATCTGGTACGTTCCCTTTCACATAGTTCACCAAGGCTTTGTCAAATTGCGGGGGTTCAGAAGATTTGGTATTTGACATCTGCCCAAAATAGATCCTCACATATGGAACGAAGTGGGAGTCCAATATTGCACAATCCTGTCTAAACAGACCTGGGAAAGTCTTAGCTCGGGCTCTTATGTTGTAAAGGGCTGCATCGATGTGCTACAAATAGAAACCATTATCAGATAAATGAGTAAGTTATATTGGCTAAAAAATTAACATTGGCTAAAAGATTAATATCTTAACCACACCATTAAGTACATACATCATCTTTAAGCCATCCATCAGCATTCAAAAGCTCTTTGAAGAACCGTTTGCTTGCATCACCGGTAGTCAATTCAACTTCCTCTCTAGGAAGACAAAAAAACTAAATATGATAGTATGTGTGACAAGTACTATAGTTATGCTCTTAATAGGAGATACACAAGCCTATACAATAAGTTACCCGTCTGGAGCGTTTGACAACCACTTCTTGAGATCTTCAAGTTTAGCCGGATCTATTGCTTTGAATGGATCATAGGCCGTGACATTTCGAAGTCTTCTTCTTTTTGTAAGGTTTATCCACGGGGAACGTAATACAGCTGCATTCCTCTTCGGGCGATGCCCCCTGCCTTTAGCACACTCTGGTGTATTACTACCGATCTCAATGGGCTCCACATCGATGTCTTTAAAATTAAATGTCGTTAAACTAGTAAATTCAAATTATTTAAGCCCTATTTGATTAACATAAGCTACCATCTTATATGTGTACCTGGTATATGCTTTTTTGTATGCTCTGGCGTAGGCACGAGCTTCCCTTCCATGGTATTGCCAATATTTTCTAAATTCAATGCATTCTTCTCGATATCCATGCTCCACAGCTGTCGTCTTTGATATAGAACAATGGCAGATGATGGGTTCGACACAATGCCTATAAAGTAGCATGCAAGAATTCACCATCGCTTTCACTACAAGAACGTCAAGAACATATTTGAATATTACATACCATCATCTGAGTGAAGTGAATGCTTCCCAGTTACCACTGCCGATTCTTCGTCTTCGGAGACATAGTCTTCAACCAATACATCGTCTTTACCATCAGGCTTCATGTCCCTAGCTTTTCCTTCGGCGACTCCAATTCCCTTCTCTTGAACTGCTTCCCCAACTGGAATAGCATTGTCATTACCTCATGTTACATCAATGACATATCTTCATATTCTAAAGTTATGAATTGTTACTTCATAGATAAATAATGCACATGCATACCTTCCATGGGCTTGTCTGGCATGTCAAGAACAATATGCCATTTGCTCACCAAATTGTGTACATTGAATTCACGATTCCTTCTTCGGTAAACCAGCGTTGCAGGTGGCGAACCAGTCACCATGTCTACAAATGATAAAAAGAAGGTTAATTAATTATTTACAACATTTTATTGCATAAAAATAAAAAAAATACTACCATTCATGTACCTATATTGCATTCGACTCCATCTGTCTTTCCATCAGCTATTTCTGTATCTCTAAAGGCATTATCTATCTCATTTTTTGGATAACCTTTATCCTCATTCACTTTCGTCTCATCACACGTAGCACGACCAAGTGAGTTTCCAATTGATTGAAAGATGGTTGTTTTTAGCGACTCTAAAAATGTGTTCATCTTTATCTCCATCTCCACACGAAATGCTCTCATCTCATCTTTTACTACTTCCCTTACTAACTGTTCAATATTTCTGGTATCAAAAGGAGGATGCGGTTGAGGAGGCACGGGTTGATCATCGCAAGGTAAAGTAAAAGGCACCCTCTTCTCCACCGGTTTATTTTCTTCACCATGCAATATAGTGTTTGACACATCGTCATCTTCATCATCGGGAACTTTAAACTCTTTGAAGTAAGATACCTCAAGTTCATCATCAGTTGCTTCTAATGTTCGAAGAACTTCAACCTAGATTACGGTTGTCAATGAGTAATATTCATAAAGATTGTAAATGAAAATAAAAATAATACGAAAAAAAGAAGTAATGACAAAAACGTTGTATGAAAGCATACATACCTCTCCACTCTTCAAAAACAAGTCGATAGATTCAGCCCTATGCTGTTTTTCCATCTTCCAAGCAATCATTCTTGGCAATGAATATGAAGGACCAAACGTGGCAAACTTTCTTCCAAACTCCGGAATTGCTTCAAATGCCCAAATCTGAATTAAATCAATTACCAACATCAATGGATTTTTTTTTTCATTTGAAAAACAATAAAACATAGGGAATTTGAACTAAAACTACTATGATCGCAATGGGAAATCCATGTACAGAATAAGTTACTTTCTTCATAGCATGGTCAATCTTCAGTGAGTCGCGGTTGAACACCTTAATAGTTTGTACGTAGGATCTATTTCCCCATGGATAGCTGTTGAACTTAGCTTCATCTTCAACCAGGTTGAACCACTACATCAGAATAATAAGAAGCCCTAACTTATATTTTTCATCCGCTTCCTCGTCCTTGTCACACTTTTCAAACTCTGCAAGCAAATCATCCCGTGTTATCCCGCCTTTCCTACCTTCGAATCGTTCTAGAAGAGGAGATTCTTTCTTTAATGCATTATACGACTGCTCTTCCTCTCCAGCCCTAAAACCGGTCACTAAACAAAATTCTTGTAGGCCAAATCTGGTTCTCTTCTCTCCAATTCGGAACCACACCTCATTCTTCTTGGATATTTTCAATTTCCTACGCACGAGCTCATGTATTACTTGTGAGGCCAACTTTATTTCAAATATCAACACTAGCGGTCGAAAGCAAGATTTTAGAAACCTATCTTGGCATTCAGAGTTTAGCTTGTCGAATACATCTCGTGCAACCTTTTCTTTGCATCTATTGGTCACAATCCCTAAATAGGATTCATCTATATTAAATGCAAGCTCCATTTAAGTCCCTGCAAAATAGAACAGTTACCAGTAACATTAGTTAACTTTTAAATGCAGGGTGATCAAACACATGTTTTAATTAGCCCATGCAGTGATTATTAATCATTATTATTAATTATTTCAAAATAAATACATTGAGATAGAAAATGAAAACACAAACAAACTAAATACTGTTACATAAAAAATAATTAATGCTACTTAAGATTATGAAACGGAAAGGCAATAATAATTAATTATTATTATTAATCACATAAAAAATAATGCCTAAAATTAAGGATAACTCAATGTCTCTTTTAATATATAACCCCTTGCGCATGTACTTTTTGCAGCAACATGGTAAGCTGGCGGTAAGCAGCAGCTTGCCTATGCTGCTGTTAAGCTTGGTAAGCTGATGCTAAGCAGCACCAAGCTGCTGCTAAGCAGCAGCTTGGTATGCTGCTGCTTTTTAGCAGCAGCATGCCAAGCTGCTAAAAAGCAGCAGTATACCAAACTGCTGCTGCTAACTTTTTAGCAGCAGCAAGGTATACTTAAAGTGACCTCTAAAAATCATACATGGAGTAGCCAATTGCCCAATCACAGACACAAAAATTCAGAAACAACTGCTTAAACAAATCACATTTCGTGACACACAAAATTCACTAAACACATTTCATGACATAGAGCAAGCAAAAAACACACACAATGAATTCAAACAAAATAAGCAAAAAACACAAGCGAAAAACAACCCTACAGAATCAAATTTATAATTTCAGCAGAGTGCAACCAATTGCCTACCGCCTGAGCGAGCGTGGAAAATTCGAGCGGCGATTGCACATAATTGTAGAGATACCAAACAACCCAAAAATTGGAGATACACAACCAAAAATTATATGTATATGCGGTCAAAGAACCAAACAACAATGATACAATCAAACACCGAATCAAAGAATTGAAGCCACAAAAAGGAACTAAATACGAAGGTAAAAGTACACAAACCCAAAAAAGAAGATAAAAGTATCTAACCTAGCGTAATTGAACCCAACTGCGGATTTGTTTGTAGGAATTGTGCGAAGCTTAATTCTCTATATGCGTTTGAGTATGAAACCTCCAAATGCCGAGCAAAGACGAGAAAGATGGCGCGAGAAGACGAGGCAGAGTGGGTAGAGGATGTCGGTTTTCTTTCAAATTTTTACCAAGGATGTAGCCGTGGAGGAGGTAAGCTGTTGGGGATTGAGGGATGCGGTGAAAAACTGGATGAAGAAATTGGGGATGAGGGTGAAATCCGAGTGAATTACATGGAGGGTATATGAGGGATTGTGTATATTATCTATTTTATATTAAGTTTTAAATGGGGTTTTGTAGTCAAAAGTTATTTGGACAATTTCAATAATTGGGGAAGTCATTGGGGCTAATTTCCTCTAGTGAAAGGGGCATGTGCATGCATGGTCAGTAAATTATAAGCAAATGGAGAAAGGTGCTCGATAACCCAAAAACTATCCTAAATTAATGCAGACAGAATTTGAAATCTTTAATCAAAATTTAACGTAAACGCCAACCTTAAATTGCTGTCGAGGTCAGAGAATCACACTATAAATAGCTCATGTTTAGCATCGGACAAAATGACTGTAACTTGTCTGGTCCCTCACTTTATAACCAAACTTATTTTCTGTAGATACTTATTTCTATTTTATAATGCTCCGAAATTCTCTAAACTTTGTAAGAACTGTTACACTTTTTTATGATTTATAATTTCATCATAACTTGTGAAGTAGGATAGTTACACTTGTAGACATTTAATTTCTGTCGAGAATAATCTCAATGGCCAAAATTATATTTTTAAATCTTCTAAAGATTGTTATACTGTTTATAGAAATTCTTTTGTCAATTTTGGCAGATTTACACAATGCATCATATTAATTCTCTATCCAACTGTTCATTAGACGCATCCACTCAAACTATTTTATGTAGAACTAATGATTGACTGGGTCGAGAAAGAGTTCGACTGAAAAAAGACAAAACAACATATAATTTGTAGATTTTGAATCTAAACTTAAAGTTGTATTTTTTTTTTTTTTTGAAATACAAAGTACATGGAATTTGCATTGGTGCCCATGTACCAGGGAATTGAATTTGAGACCGTTAGGTCCGAAGGCCTCAGTCTGATGTAACCCCCTTAACTTAAAGTTGTATTATAACATAATTTCAAAGAGGAAACAAAGAACCAATTAATTAAGACTTGTACAAATAAAATCAAACAAAAAAATGCTTCAAATTTCAAATTTTATTAATATAGGAGTTTATTTTAATTTCGATTTCTTGGGGAGTCCAGTTATTTCTTGTTTTGAGAGGAGTTCGTTTGAATTTCTTTAATTTTGTTGCAGGAATATATATTTAGTTGTGGGCTTCTACGTGGCTACCAATGTCAAAGCATATATTTAGCAATTATATACGCATAGAAGTTTTTTGATAGCGTAAATTAAAGTTAACTTAATTTATTAACTATATATTTTACAAGTAAAATATTTTTCATAGGTTGCACAAAAATCGAGTCATTTTTTATTCCCAAAAAAAAAAAAAAAAAAAATCGAGTCATTTTCTTTTCCTTTTTCCTTGTTCCTCTGAAGCTAGACGTAGCAGATAGAAGCAATTAGAATTGGTAGAATCCTACAAAAGGTGTCAGCAATCACAAACATCATAATGCAACAATTATAGCAATTGCGAAATGACCTCTCACTTTCTAAGCCTTTTGTCAATCGAAAAGTGGCTCGACCCCCAAACAGTTCAAATCTCTCTTGTGCACCTGTGTCTTTCATCATGACAACATACATACATGACCAATACACGTAGATTACTACTATAATTTAATCTAATTAAATATATAAACACAAAGCATGTATATATAATTTAATCTTATTCGTCTTATAGGTATCACTTTGCGCGCTTTACGTTCTTACTTTGCACATAGTATACGTTTACACTCGGTTCAAACTTACAACTTGACGTTATTGTTTAATCGCACTTTAGAACATTCATTGTCATAATGGCGTGTTTGGGAAAGCTTTATTTTTTAAATTACTCTTTTTACATTAATTTTCAACTAAATCTTCCATAATATTAAAATTATTTTTACATTATTCCTTTATTTTAATTTCTATACTTTTTAAATGTACATTGTTTTGAAAAAGAATTATTTTTTTAAGCAAGCACTAAACTTGGCCTTATTACGATATGGTTTGTTTTTTTTTAATCGGACGAATATCTTGTTCAAATTCGTCAGATTTGATTAATTAGATTACAATATAGATGTACCTAGTAAATAATTAATATCATATTGATGCTTCTATTTTTTATTTGATTAACAAAATACATACATTAATTTATAGGTTGAAATATTGTCCTCATGCACGGAGCCAAAATCCTCTGAGTGAGACTTTTGACTTTGTGCTTTTAGGATTTGATCGTTTAGGTTATAGGTGCTGTCCTAATCTTAATGCAATTAGAAATTTTCCTTTGTTTTATTCCCAAATCATTTACAATAATTGGGAATGAAATTTTGAATCATTTGAAAATTTGTCCTCGAGTTTCTACTAAATTTTGAATTGTGTAGCTGAGTTGAGTTGTTACGAAACTTTTGAAAAGGTAATGAAAATATCACAGAGGGTGATTCGAAATACCCCAAATTTTTTTTCTTTAGCACGCCCTCTTTCAACCACTCCCCATTTTACCCTTTATCCTTTAGTCATATTTGAAAAAATAAAAATAAAAAAAGGAGCACAACAGGGAAGAAGAAATTGCCATTTCCTGCCGGAAATGGCAGCAAAAAAGAAGCCCATTGGCAGTTTCTTCCCCATTTTAAATTTTTTTTAATTTTTTTTAGATGTTCGGCCTACCACCAACAAAAAAAAAAAAAAGGATAAAGTTGGTAAAATTTTGTGGGTGGGTGTACATTTAGACCTATCACATAAATTTAAAACATACTTGAGTTCTATTCGGAAAAAAAAAAAAAAAAAAAGGAAGAGATACTTGCGTTGCAGAATAAATTAAAAATAGCCAAACTTACGCGAAATCATAAATAAATTGCATATATAGTAATGAACGTTACACATGAGACACAAACAACGCTTCCCATATTTCAGAGAAAACTTGAATAATGACCCTATGATGATGATACGAATTCAAACACAGAAAACACTGCAACAAATTCTCAAGTTCTTTGCCTGTAGAAATCTGCTTCTCAACAATCATTTCCACCATAGATGTTCTAAAATCAGCGTACGGATTACTCGAACGCTTCACCACTGCTAAACTGTCATCAAATGGCGACATAAAACCGGCTTCTCCAAAATCGCACTTCTTAGCACCCCTAAAACGCACTTTCTTGTTTACACTCTTTCTAGCCTTCATCTTCTTCTTCGCTGAATGCGACTTTGGGTCTGAAACAAGAAGACATTTTCGTTCCTCGGGCTTTAATGGGTCGATGGGCCATTTAGGCCTGCACATGAATGGAAATGGACGAGGATGAACCGGAGAGAAATGGTGGATCAAGTGATAGTGTTGTCGACTTTGAGGTTTGTTGTTATGAGGGACGAAAGTGGGATTCTCAAAGTCGCTAATGGTCCTCTTGGATTTGCAAGATATGCGGGGCGATTTAAAAATGCGGTAAAATCGCGTTTTGAAGCGATTCTCCATTGTTGTTTGGAGTTTGTGGGCAAGAGAGAGGATGGGGAAATTAGTTCTTGTTTAATTTCAATGGCAGATGAATTTATAGAGGGAGGAATTTGAATTCAATGGTAGATGAATTTACCCTTTTTTTGACACGTTGAAATTGACGTGAACAAATGGAAGTTTGGTCTATTATTAATTTATTATTATTGCAAGTTTTCGATGTATATTTTATTAATTATATACCGACAATTTTTTCACCATATAATATTGAACACAATATTCCCAAAAAAAAAAAAAATGAATACAAACAACTTTTCATCATATGCATTAATAAATATTAGCATTTTGAACGAAATTAATAAAATCTTGCTTTCAATCGAAAATGCGCATATTATATTTCAATATATCTACTGTTAAATTACAAATATTTAATTTTGTGCGTTACTTTTATGCTATATTAAGTAGTTAGGCAATAATTTATTTACAGTTAACGTCCTTTATAGCATTTTCGGTATTGTTGGATACAGTTGGATACAATTAATCGTAATCGTTGGAGCAGTACTAAGATCCATATATCTCATTGTCCTTCTACATGGTAATTCAAATTCCCTAGTACGTAATTTCTAATTCCTTTTTCAAATGAAGCATCTTTTAGTCCTACGAGCTTACAAGAACTAGAAAACATATTCAGAAGTGCAACTTTTTATTTTTGTTTCGAGAAGCCCCTCCAAGAGCTACGTGACATTCCTAAACTGACCCAAATTTTTGAAGTCCAAGTTAAATCGGCAATCTCATGATAAAAGTTATTCTACCTGATGAAATCCAAGTAGAATCACTTTTATCATGTCATACATTGTATAAGACCAAAAATTGGCTCTGAAAAAATCAGTACGTTGCTTTTAATTTCTTTCTTGGCACATCTAAATTTTTATGAATTGTTGACTTTTAATTCTAACACAATTGTCATCACTTGTTTGTCGGGACTCCTTGCTGCAGTTGCGAACTTACGGTTTTCAGAAAAAGCTATCCAATCTAGCAGCTTTGATGACTGTCCCTTTGTTAGTGTTGATGTTTTTGTTGGGAAAAAGCTATCCAATCTTTTCCATGGAATTAAAAAAGTCCACTCATGAATTGAACAAAATTTTTTAATTTGTGTGTTTGATGGAAAAATCTGTATATATGTAATAAAAACAACCGTATTTTAGAATATACCAGTGCTTTCACCAGTGCGTTGCGCGGGGAGACGTATGTCCGTCCAATAACTCATGTGAATATAATCATCCATGGTTACAAAATGGACCTTGATTGCGGAGAAGAGATGTGCAACGCCTGTCTGCGACCAATCCATACCAATTGTGGAAGGGAGAAGAAAAGAAACGATTAATAAAGAAGAATTTGATGCACTGGTCATGCGATGAAATTTGTGTTTATCGGATTGAAGGAGAAGATGATGATAATAAATCAATTAAAGATATGATAATCGCGGTAATTGCGGAATTTTGAAGAATTTGAGATTTAAGCAAATACTGCGTTTCCTTATCAGATTGGGAATGGCGGAAAATGGGATAAAATTAGAAGTATGTGAATTATGGATTGTGCTGAAGACACTAAAAATGATTAAAGATTAAAATAATAATTTTTATATTTACAAAGTTGGTGAAATGGGGGAAACGGCATCATTTTATTAATATATAGATATAGATTTTCCCTCAGAATCTGAGTTGATATAATTATTAAAAATTGATATAATTGGGAGAATCTCAAGAGCGGGTACGGACTCGAACTCAAAACTTCTTATCTGATAAGGAGCGACAGTAGGTTCTACTTAGTAAAATACAAAACTAATTGTTGGTTACAAAATTATTAATATATCATAATTTTAGTGAGATTTATTTTTGGTATCGGATTTAATAAAGTTACGTCATCTGCAAAGTTTGTTAGCTAATTTTTAATTCTTATAATTTTTATTTTTATTTATACTTTTTGTGCATTAGAATCCTTTCCAATTACTATGAATTTCTTGAAAAATGTAAATTTTTTGCATATTTGTTAGTGCTTTTATATATATATATATATATATATATATATATATATATATATATATTTATTAGCATCCATAGATAATACAATAATATTAAGACAAAATTCATCGATATATAATACATGACTGTAAACTGTGTATGTAATATTTACATATGACATATTCAAAATTAACAAATGGAACTAAACATAATTTCCGTAAATATGAAACTATTATATTTTTTATTAAATTATTTTTGAATGTATAATTATAATTTTATTGTCTTATACCATTGATATTTTATTTTATAGTAATATTATTATGTAATTTTTTTATGTATATGTATACATAATTGCAAAATATTAAAGTAACAAATTATATTTAAAATATTTGTTATTTGATATGTCATGAATAGAATGAAATTCATATTTAATTCAATATCCGAGGAAACATAAATAAAACAAATATAATCAATTGAGCCAACATGTGTGCTACACTAATTTGTGATAATGGTCGAGAGAAATAACTCAATGACAAGTATAGTATTGAAAAAACCATAAATTTTTTTGTATAAAATTTATTGATTTATTTATTGTTATTTTACTGGCATTAGATTACACTAAAAGAAACTTGGACATTTGGGGTGGCTTGTTGTTCCTATAGGCAGAAGACTCTCTGGATGACAGACCACACTTAAAGGCTCAATTTTTTTTAGTGTGTTAAAAGTACTTCGCACTGATCGCTTTAATTTTTGAACATTATAACCCCAATAATCCGATTGAATTTCATAATATATAAACAAGATCATATTTTTTATCGATATATCTATAATCTACATATAAATATATAAGAGAAAATGACCAAAAACTGGAGCTCAAGCATATTTCTTACCCACCAACTCTTACAAGTCTTATTTTTGCCAACTAACTACACCTATTTATATTTTTTTTTGCCCACTAACTCCTTTTACCCATTTTCACCATTTTTTCTACCATTTTTACCCTCTACTAACCAATCAATCCCTAAGCCCTCAATTTCTTCCTTCCTCCTCTTCTTCTTTTTCTTCTTCTCCATTTTCGATTTCTCTTCTAAAAGAGAAATCAATTTTTCTAATAAGTTTAGGAAATGATCAATCAAACAAGTGAATTATACTAAATTTTAGGCTTGAGATAAACACAAATCAACTCTTCATCATATTCAAAGCCATGAAAATTTCTCAGTTATGCAGCATCTAAGAAAAAATTACCATTCAACTTCTTACTTCCCTCATCTCCGAATTTCTCTTTCTATGCACTTTCTCTCACTAAATTACCATCCCCGGTAATCTTGATCACCATTAATTTATCTTCTCCGCTTCCATCTTCTCTGATTTTCTCTCTCTACACATTTTCTCTCGCTCTAGATTACCACCCCTAATAATTTTGACACTATTCAACTTTTCAATTCCATTTTCTCCGACTTTCTCTCAGTACTCACTTTCTCTCTACATTGCCACCACGGTAATCTCGACGAATATGAAACTTTTCTGTTTCTTTATCTCTCACTCTCTCTATAGATTACTACCCCTTGTAATCTCCATCAACATTCAAACTCTCGTTTCCCTCGTCTCCAAACTTCTCTTTGTATGCACTTCTCTCTAGATTACCACATCCGCCAATCTCAGTCACCATTCAATTTATCGCTTCTCTTGTTTCGAATTTCTCTCCCTCTCCCTCTACGCACCTTCTCTTTCTAAATTATTATACTCAATAATCTCGATCACTATTCAACCTTTCGCTTCCACCTTTTCCAACTTTCTCTCTCTCTATGCATTCTCTCTCTAACTACGACCCCCGCTAAGTTCGATAACTATTCAACTTCTCGCTTCTATCGTCTATGATTTTTTCTCTCTACGCACTTTCTTTCTCTACATTACGGCCCCTAGTAAACTCGGTCAACTTTGAATTCCCGCTTCTCGTGTCTCCAACTTTCTCTACTCATTTTCTTTCTCTAGGTTACCACCCTCAATAATCTAGATTAACATTCATCTTCTCACTTTTCTCATCTCGAACTTTCTCTCTCCATTGACTTTCTCTCTCTAGATTACCACGCCGGATAATTTTCTCGGTCTCATTTGTCTTAGACTTTCTCTACACACATTCTGCTTCTAGATTGCAAGATTACCAGCCCTAGTAATCTTCTCGCACTCCTTCATCTCCAACTTTCTCGCTACAATTCTCTCTCTATATTATTGCCCCCGCTAATCTAGATTATCACCCTAGTAATCTTCTTGCTCTCACTCGTCTCCGACTTTCTCTCTATACACTTTGTCTCTCTAGATTACCACCACAAATAATTTTGCTGAAATAAATATAATTTGATGAAATTTAATGCGTATAAAACAAGCCCTAAGTATCATTGAAATTTTAAAACCCATGAGGAACTCTGAGTTTGAAACAAACTTTTACGATTAAAATGTTTTAACTGAAACTTTAGGGACTAAGATTTAATACCAAAGATTTTAAAGTTTCAAATGTTTGACGAATATAAAACTTATTCCGATAATATTACCTATCTCTGTACCATTATTACATATCCCAATAATAATATTACCTTACGTGGTAATCATAGCCAATCATGAATAATGATATAATTTAATTTTTTTCTCAAAAGTACGCCAAGCTAGATAGAGAAAGTGAATAGAGAAAGAAAGTGAGAGATGAGGGAAGCGGGAAATTGGATATTGGTTGAAATTATTAGGGGTGGTAATCGAGAGAGAGAAAGCGCATAGAGAAAGGAAATGAGAGAAAATGGAAACGTGAAATTGAATGCTAACTGAGATTATCAGATGTGGTAATTTAGAGAGGAAAAGTGCAACTAGAAATTCAGGGATAGGGGAAGAGAGAAATTGAGTATTCATCGAGATTACAGAATGTGGTGATCTAAAGAGAGAAAGTGTATAGAGAAAGTTAGGGATGGGGAAAACAAGAAGTTGAATATTGATAGTGATTACCGTGGGTGGTAATCTAGAGAAAAAGTATGCAGAGAGAGAAAGTTAGAAATAGTGGAAGCGAGAAGTTGAATGTTGGTCGAGATTACTAAGGGTGGTAATCTAGAGGGAGAAAGTATTTAGAGAGAGAAAGTCGAGGACGGGGAGGTGAAAAGTTGATTGTTGGTTGATATTACTAAGGGTGGTAATTTGGAGAAGAAAAGTGCGTAGGGAGAGAAAGTTGGGGATGGGGGAAGCGAGAAATTGAATGTTAGTCAAGATTATTTGGGGCGTTAATCTAGAGAGAGAAAGTGTGTAGAGAGAGAAAGTCGTGGACGGGGAAGCGAGAAGTTGAGTATTGGTCGAGATTACTAGAGATGGTAATCTAGACAGAGAAAGTGCGCGAAGAGAGATACTCGGAGATGGGGGAGGGAAAAGTTGAATATTGATCGAGATTACCTATGGCAGTAATCTAGAGAGAGAAAGTACGTAGAGAAAGGAAGGCGGAGATAGTGAAGCAAGAAGTTGAGTGTTAATTGAGATTATTTGGGACTATAATTTGGAAGAGAGAAAGTCAAGATGGGGGAATGGATAAGTTGAATGTTTATTGAAATTACCTACAGCGGTAATTTGGAGAGAGAAAGTCAAAGACGGAGGAATAGATAAGTTAAATATTGATTGGGATTACCTGGGGTGGTAATTTGAAGAGAGAAAGTGCGTAGAAAAAGAAAATCAGAGATGGTGGAATGGAGAAGTTAAGTGTTGATCGAAATCACTTGGGGCGGTAATCTGGAGAGAGAAAGTACCTATAAAGAGAAATTAAGTAGGAAATGTGGGAAGAGAGAAGTTGAATATTAATTGAGATTACCTAGGGTGATAATCTGGAGGAAAAAATACGTAAAGAGAGAAAGTTGAAGACGAAATAATGGAGAAGTTGAATGTTGATCGAGATTACTTGTGATAGTAATTTGGAGAGAGAAGGTGTATTTATTTATTTATTTGTTGTGCGTTTATTTTATTAGAGTGGCAATTGTTATAACTTTGTGATTTTTAATTTCTATTTTGGTCTTAATGTGTAAAAAATGAGTTAGTGGTTAAAGACGAGATGTGCATGAGCTAGTGGGCAAATTTTTTCCTCAACTATGGTTAGTGATCAATCTCCATATATATAATAGTAAGGTTTTTTCTAGCCTTTGCACACATTTTTAAAAATTTTTTAATTCATTTTTTTCTTCCAAAGCAAGACGATTTGTAATCCCTAATTTTGGTACAATCCTTCAATTTCACAAAATTCTTAATTTCACCGAACTTATTCAAATCCTTCACCCTAAGTCCTACATGATTGAATATTCAACCGCCCAAAACATCAGCCAACCTTTCCATATTTCTCCAACCTCTTTGCCAATTAAATCAATCTCGTTCAATCTTCAATGAATTGTCGACTCTTTTGTATTGACACTACAGATGTCCATTGTATTCTATCAACATCGAAGGTAGTGAAAATCATCCGTTGCTTCATTTTCTTTATGCATTATTGATTAGTCAATTTGTTTCTATCATAATTCAACTTTTTCTAGCGGCGAGTCAATTTTTTTTTGGGTTGTAGTTTTCATCCTCTTTTTTTTTTTTGCTGTTGTAGTTATCATTGACAAATATAGGATAAAGTGTATAATGTACAACTTCTATCCTTCATTGCAACTACGATTCCCATTAGAAAATTTTAAATTCTTTTGTGCTAAATTTGTATTTATCTATGTTGATTTTGTAGCATCGATGTTTTGTGAGTTATGGTGATAATTGTTGTTAGCTCAAAGTATATTGCCTAGCCAATGCTACTTTGAAACTGAATAGTTGTTATTTCATATTTGCCGCATTAGATGAATAGAGAGAACACTTTTAACTCTTATGAAATGGATGTCGCAATGGGATTAATATCAATGTTTAAAACACTAGTTTAGCAATCATAGTACCATCAGTTCATGAATTCAGTTTTAAGGATTATACCTGGACAACATATAGTAAGTTCATTTGTCCTTAATAGACATGAAGTCGTGCTTGTTGCGACTTTTAGGCTTGAATAGATTTTAGAAAGCCAAAACTGGCTTCAATTTCAGTATTTGATTCCTACAATTTCAGTATTTGATTCCTACTTACGTATGTTGGGAATGCATATTTTTCTCGATTTAATTTCTTCCTGTTTAATGAGTTTTTTCCCCTATTTTGTAGCCTGCAGAATCGTTATTTGAAAACGCTAAAGAAATCGCTATCATGCCTTCCTTGAAGCATCGCGTTGATGAAGATGATGATCTGTAACGCCCCGTCCAGTTCCACATACATATACGTCATAAATGACATCATATCAGAGTTTACCGTGTCCGCATCATAAACATAACATATAAAGATAAAGCCACCTTCGGGCCTGTGGACGGGTTTTCATTTCTTTTCATACATAGTGGAACTAGACGAACGTCAATCATACATTCATACCCGAAACCCCAAACATTGAAAACATATAACCTACTAGGGTTTCGGAATCCATTACATAGCGCAGGATCTTCAATTCCCGTTCCCAATCACACACCACATCACGTCATTAGGACCTTTCGCCATCTCCCGATCACGCCACCTTCATAGAACATAAACATAGACACGTAATGAGTCATAAAGACTCAGTAGATAATAGATGCAATGCATGACATATTCATAATCGTGGGCCCGTTGCGAACCATATGTTTATATTGGCGCCGTAACATACAATCATTCTTTAATTGGCCAGACCCCAGTCCTTTGTGGGACCTCCATTTGGACCAATTGTCTCAAACCTTTGTGAGACGAACATTATATAAACATTTGGTAGGCAACCCTATTCATCGTTTTTCATGCATGATCATGCTTCAATGTATACGCATAAATAAACACATGTAATATCATACGCATATCCTTGTCCGCAACACGTACATATTGCATATAACACGTTCGTTCCATTACATATACATGAACATAGTTGAGGTCTTATACTTCATACATCATAATCATCACACATATACACGTAAGGGTTCACGTTGAATCATCTTCACCACATAAAACACACATTAACGCCATGCTTTTCACGTGAAGATTTCATAAGTTATACATTACAATCTCTATGATTCTTTCAAGTCCTAACCAATTCACTCATGGAACTTGGCACGAAGATCACGTAGATCATAAATCACACATATATCATGGCATAACATATCATATCATGGCATAACTTATCATAAGCATAAGACAAGCCAATGGATCCTACACATGCTTTCTAGGTTCATACATAGCATAAACATGGCTAATTCTTGATTCATTCGTTCATAAGAATAGATATATGGCATAAAGCATGTAAAACATCCATATCTACCATAGATGAAGTTCAAACAAGCATGGAGAAGCTTCCTCTTCTTCCTCTTCTCCTCTCCCTCTTCTTCTTCTTCTTTCTCTTCTTCCCTTCCTTCTTGTAATCAAGGATTACACAAGCATTACATAGGTCATACATGAGATTGGAGATGATCACATGGGTGTTTGGGAGTCTTGGTAGGGTTTAGGGAGTATTTTGGGGTCTTGAGTCAAGCTTGCATGAATAGTACCCAAGAAATGACAAGAATCTTCTTAAAGACCAATTCTGCCGACTTAAAATTACGGCCGTAAATATCCCTGTTACGGCCGTAACTCGGCACACACGCGACCGTGCTTCCGGTCACGCGACCAGCAGAGGATCAGCCCTTTAACCTTCATTCTTGGCTTACGGCCGTAACCCAACCATTACGGCCGTAACCTGACCATTACGGCCGTAACCTTGAACCATTACGTCCGTAACTTGACTTTTACGGCCGTAATCCTGGTTCTGCAGAATTTTCCCATTTTCCTCTTTTCGAAGGCCGTTTCGCATCCCGAGGCATCTCCCGTACTGCAAATCATAATGTGAGCATATCATATACATATACGTCATACTGAAATGTCATCATGTCATTTCATATCATATACGGAGTCATATACGGGCGTATATACGAAATCATATCCGTATCCGGGACGAATTCGGGCGGGTCATTACGTGATCCTTGCTCCAACTATTCAGAAATCTAACAATAAAAAGCTCCCGGGTATTAAGATTGAGAAGCCCAAGATAGTAATGTCTAAGATAGTCTTATCTCATCCCCGTCAAACATTGGCTACTTCTCATTTCAAACTTTTCTCTTGTCGTGATTTTAAGTTTCTATATTTTTAGAGTGATTGCTTTGGATTTTGGAAATTTGGATGGTTCAATTGTCGGGGTTTTGATTTATTTAGATGGTTTTGTTATTTCATTTGATCAATCCTTAATGGTTCTGAGCAGAGGTTTGTTATTGCATTTGAGAAGTTATACTTATCAATTTTTATGGTTTTTGTTATTTGGATTTGATCGACTGATTGTCATAGCTATTTTGCTCTCTGTCTAAGTTGCACTTAGATATTTTTCCAATGAAGCATGGTCTTATTTTTTTGTCAATTGTCGCTTGTCAAGCCCATTGTGTTACTATCCATCCAAAAAGAACTATGTAGGGCTGTGAAACATATACCATCAAGTTTTTTTTTTTTTTTTTTGTGTTCGATTATGTTGTGTGATCCTGATAAAATCATACAAATGGTCCCTCTACTGGCTTGATCCCTTGATTGGTTTTCTGGTTTCTATGATTAGAGAGAAATATGGCTAAATCCCGCAATACCATTATGGTCCATTACGCCACAACTCCTAAATTTGAATGTCCTTTAGAATTACTCAATGTTGTTAGGTGATAATTGAATTATTCTTAAATGTTTTCTCTACGTAACCATCGTGGTTGTATATTCTTGTATAATCACGCTTTGATACAAAACTAATTTTTACTAATAACATTATGTAAGGGATTAGAAATTTTATTTTCCTTATATTTTAGCTAGGGCTTTCATTATAGAACAATAACTTCCAATGCTGTACTCTGGATTGTCATTGGCCTTTGAACATGTTGTTCATTCACATCAAGTTTGCCATTCACTACTAGAAAACGCGGCTACAGCAACGGAAAATTGCCGACGGACAATTTTCGGCGCTAATAGCGACGGAATACCGATGAAACTTCCGTTGGTAAATAGTAATATTCAAATAAAATTAAATCATAGATTTTAGTGATGAATATAGCGACGCCTGTACGTTGTCGACGATTGTTCCGTAGGTGATCCGTCGGTAATGCTCACATTTAAAAAAATAAAAAATAATTAAATATTGACCAATGATTAATTTTGCCGGTAAATTTAGATTTGAAAAATAAAAAAAGAAATAAAATTTTAGCAACGGAACATTCCATCGAAAAATACAAAAAAATAATTACAAATTATTTTCTTATTACTGACGGAATTGTCTGTCGGTGATTCTGAACTACTAGCACCATCCCATTTAATTTTCTGTCCGACTTGACTTCACTATATCAGAAAACTCGACCTGCTGTGAGAGTTTTTCATCTTGTCTATGCAATAGGAGATAGAAAATGAAATATTTCACATAAGAGATCCACAAACTCATTCTTTTCATTGTCTACCTTCAAATTTCCGAGAGTAATTGCGAAATTTTTAATGTAGATCCAAAATTTCTTCATTTCCGGTTGAAGATTATATCTTCGGCAAGTGTTTGGTACACTTGTGTATAACAATTTTTCCTCTTTTTATCTTTTATTGTATGTTTGTTAAGATTGCAAATTTGTTATATGTTTTTGTGGTAAGATTGAAATTTTGTTATATGTGGTTATTTTTCTAGGTTTTAATTATATATTTGAAGATTAGAGAATACTTAAACACATTTTAGGATTATTAATTAGGGAACTTGATGTTTTCTTGAATGTAGGATTGTCGATACTTATACTTGGATATTAATTTACTATGTAGTAACTATTTTATTTTATTTTTAGTTTGAATTATAAAGATTTTGGGTTAATTTGAACGTATGAACGGTATAGAGGGAGATCGAAGTTGGATGTTTGAACGAGCTGATAATGGATATCTATTTGATGTATTTATTAAAAAGGTTGATGACTTTGTTGATTTTTCCATTTAACGAACGAGGGTGGGAGATAAAATAAAGTGTTCATGCTTCCAATGTGATAATAGAAAGTTTCTATCGGGAGAAGATGTTAAGTATCATCTTTATTCAAATGGATTTATAAGTGGCTACACACAGTGGACAGAACACGGGGAACCATTCTATAATAGAGAAACAAATGTAGGTGAACCTTCAGTGGCACCGATTATAGAGAACTATTGTCAACAACCAATGATGATGGATGCAATGGGACCTGAAATGTGCAATGATTATACTACTCGGGATCAATTTGCTGGTGAGGAACATGTCCCAAATCAACAAGTGACAAAGTTCTTCAAACTACTAGAAGAAGCTGACAAACATATCTGGCCTGGATGTCATGACCATACAAAATTGTCAACAATGGCATGATTATTGAACTTGAAGTCAGAATATAATATGCCAACGGCTTGTTATGACTGCATGTTGTCTATAATCAATGAAATTTTACCTGAAGGCAACCCGTTAGAAGAGACATTTTATAAGACAAAGAAGATGATGTCAAGTCTTGGACTAGGGTTGTGAAGATCCATGCGTGTGTCAACGATTGTATGTTGTACTACAAAGAAACTCAGAACCTTACTTAGTGTCTCAAGTGTGGTAGTTCTCGATACAAGGATAAAGTATCTAGATCGGGACATAGAGTACCACAGAAGGTATTACGATACCCACCTTTAACTCCTAGATTGCAGAGATTGTATATGTCGAGACACACGGCAGAGCACATGACATGGCACTCAAAGAATCAAGTCACACGCTGTGAGATGTCGCATCCTGTACATAGTGAAGCATGGAAGCACTTCGATAGAAATTATCCTCTATTTGGCCTTGATCCATGTAATGTTCGTCTTTGTTTATGCACGGATGGCTTTAACCCTTTCTCCATGAATAATGTCTGTTCATGTTGGCCAGTTATCATGGCTGTGTATAATCGTCCACCTTGGATGTGCATGAAACAGGACAACATATTTTTGAGTATGGTTATCCCAGGCCCAAGGAGTCTAGGGAAAGACCTTGATGTTTATTTGCGCCCTCTCATAGATGAATTACAAATACTATAGCACGAAGGTGTTGAAACCTATGACATGCATACGAAACAAAATTTTCAAATGAGAGCTTCTTTGATGGGGACTATTAGTGATTTTCCAAGATACGGAATGTTGTCTGGATGGAGTACACACGGTCCCGAGTCTTGTCCGTATTGCATGGGCCAATCTAAGTCATTTATGCTTAAGAATGGGGGAGAAGCTTCATTCTTTGATTGCCACCGTAGATTCTTACCTCCAAAGCATGCCTTTAGAAGAGAACATGACAAGTTTTACACTGGAAGAGCTGAGAAGGATAACCCAATACATCGGCTAATGGGGGATGAGTTGAGATGTGAAGTCGATAGCCTTCTAGACATACCGACAGGAAAATTTGGAAAAAGACCAGAGATAGAGGGCTTCGGTCACAGTCATAACTGGGTAAGAAAAAGTATATTTTGGGAGTTACCTTATTGGCACACAAATCTTATTCGACATAATTCAGATGTGATGCACATTGAGAAAAATGTGTTTAATAATTTATTCAACACGATAATGGATGTGAAAGGAAGAACGAAAGATAACTTGAAGTCTAGAAAGGATTTGGAACTTTATTGCAATCGTTCTAAACTTCATATAAAAGAAGATCAAAGAAGAAAGTTATACATGCCAAAGGCTGCTTATAGCTTAACAAAAGAGCAAAAGCGAGAAGTATGCTCTTGGGTTAAAAATTTAAAGATGCCAAATGGGTATGCATCAAATATTACAAGATGTGTCAAAGGTGATTTCGAAATATATGGAATGAAGAGTCATAATTGTTATATCTTTATGCAACGATTGCTCCCAATAGCATTTAAAGATCTATTGTCGAAGCCGATTTGGGAAGTTATAACAGAAGTAAGTAATTTCTTTAGAGACATATGCTCGACTGTTTTGAAGGTGAAAGATATGGAGCAACTTGAAAAAAATATTGTTGTGGCACTATGCAAGCTTGAGAAGATTTTCCCTCCATCATTTTTTTGATTCACTAGAGCATCTACCCATCCACTTAGCTTATGAAGCTAAAGTCGAAGGACCAGTACAGTTTCGATGGATGTATCCATTTGAAAGGTATAAATATTTAACTTGTTAAATTTATATTCTTTTAGTTGTAACTCTACTAGATATGCATTCTTATGAAGAAGGTTAATACACCATTTGAAGAAGAAGGTGAAAAATTGTGCTAATGTAGAAGCATCTATTGTAGAAGCGTACCTCGTTGAGGAGGCATCATCATTTTGCTCTTTATATTTTGAGAAACACGTGGAAACAAGATTAACTCGTGTCCCTAGGAATGATGATGGTGGATTGAAAGATCCGATGGGCCAATTTTCAATTTTCACACATCCGGGCTGACCTATTGGCAACCAACATTCAAACTCTGGGTAAATGATAGATAAAGAGTGTAATGCAGCTTCATTGTATGTGTTCTTGAATTTCACAGAGATCACACCGTTTGTGGAGTGAATAAGTTACAAGTTTGTTGACAATAAATGTAACATATATAATAACTAGTGTTGGCAATGGATCGGGTTTGGATCGGATCGGCCTAATCCAAATCCAAATCCAAATCAAAGACCCCGATCCAAATCCAAATCCAAATTCCTCGGATCGGATTCGGATCGGATCGGATCAAGAAAAAAAATCCAACTATGATCCGTATTGGTATAGGTTTTTATAAAAAAATAAAAAATAATAAAAATAAAATAAAATAAATAAAAAATTAAAAATAAAAATCAATTCGGATCGGATCAGGCCGATCCAAATCCAAATCAAAATCCGTCTCGGATCGGCCGATCCACGGATCAATGATCCACGGATCTTCGGATCGGCAAAAAATTGCTCCATTCGAATCGGATATCCATCGGATTTGGATCGGATTGGATTTTTCTGCCATCACTAATAATAACTAATATGCTTTTGTGATTATATTGTAGGGAGTTTGATAAACATATGAGAATGACTCATCCCCATGCGACTAGGGCACAACTTGATCACTTACGTCAGGAACATTTTGCTTGTTGGTTAAAGCAACTTGTAAGTAAATTGTGCGGAATCATGTAAACTGTTTTGAGAAAGCATCGATGAAATTCATAATATAATGCATATTATTTCTTTATTTTCTCAGGTTTTGAATGGTAATAACACACTTGATCATCGCATACAAGATAGAGCTTTGGGCCCATCTCGTACAGTCAAGTTTTACAATGGATATTTTGTAAATGGGTTTAAATTTCACACTGTAGATTACGGGCAAAACAAGACAACAATGAACAGTGGTATTTGTGTACTAGGAAGTCATGACAATGATTGTGAACATGATTGGTATGGATCGATAACTGAAATACTAGAGCTTGAATACTTAGGAGCGCCGAGAAGTAAAGTAACCTTATTCAAGTGTGAATGGTTTGACAATGCTAGTGGGGTTTCTGTTCATCAACGATTTGGACTTGTGGAGGTCAATAAAAATAAAAAAATAAACACAGATGATATATTTATAATGGTTCATCAGGCCCAACAAATATACTGTGTAGATTTTCCTTCAAAAGCTAGAGATAGGTGTGATTGGCAAGCTGTTGTGAAAACAAAAGCAAAAAACATCACTAACGTAGAAGGAATCATATCAGGCGATGAACCATGCAATGTGTGGATTGAACTTGCATTTCAAGAAGATTGCCCTCTTGTAGATCAACAACCAGCTCGGGTAACTATAGAATTTGATCACCAAATATTGGTAAGGGAAGATGTTGATCCAGAAGAAGTGTACGAGAATGATAGTGACATGAATGAAGAAGATGAACAAAGGGATTACAGAAGTAGTGATAATGAAATCTGTTCGAGTTCAAGTGAAGGCGAAACCTGTAAGTCTAGTGTGAAAAAACTATTCTCAGATATTCTATATGTTTTTTCATAATCTACAAACCTTTTTTTATTGGTTATTATGATATAAAATATTGATGATTACAATCTACTGAAATTTAAAAATGTAGGATTATTGCCCAAACATCAACAAGGACGTATCTTGAAACCTGGGAGGACTACGTTATTGATAATTTTCACCATGTGAGATTTTATTCTTTTTGCAAGTCTTTCATGTAAGAGAAAGAGTACACTTTCCATTGTTCGACAATAACTATATTTTATCATTTTATGTTTGTTTTTCCTTTTATTATTACCTCACTTTGTTTCTAGTTTATAAAATGTTAAAATTTCAGTTCACGAACCTTTTTTACTGTTATGTTTCATTTTTGGTCATGAAATTAATGTACGCCACTTCTTTTTCACAGGGTGCTTGCCAATCTATTTACCATGCCAGCTACTTTTGGATAAGGAAAAAATGTTGAGTGTTGACATTTAGATTTTTTGGAGGGAAAACTTGTACTTCTAGACCTTTTTTGTCATGTAAAAAATATGAGCAACTTGTCTATGGTATTTTGAATTGTCATGGCGGATGAAGTTCTTCTTATGATTTCGAGTTTCTATGGTGGATTTTATTTGTTCTCATGGTGGTAATATTTCATTTGAAAATTTTGTGTTCATTCACGTCTTTAATTCATAAAGCTAGAAGCTTTTATCTAAATCTATACCACTGTTAAAAGTGTCAATCGGTGGAGAAACATTTCACATCTATATTGCCTTCACATTTTTCTTAAATTTACAAGCCCATTACAATCTATTATTATTCTTATTTATTGTCTATTAAGTTTTCGTAATTATTTTATTGTCCTTCAATAATGGTAATGGTGTCGTATCAATAATAACATAAAATTAAAGTCTTTATCTTCTCATTAATATGAAATTATAACTTCTTTACATATTATATTTACGATATGTTTCATATGAATTATCCAAAAGATAGATTTACGATATGTGGTTAAGAAACAAAGAAAATGTATTGTATCTTATATTTGTATATTTTATATAAGAATATGTTTTGGAGAGATTTTTTAAGAATGAATGTAATTTTTGTTGTATTATATGGTTAAAAAGTTAGAAATACTAAAAAAAAAAAAGAAAAACAATATCGGTTTTGAAGAAAGTGTTTACTTCAAATGAAAGCCAAAATTTTTTTAAATAATTTACAATGATCGAATTATAAAGTTTTCATGATTGTATATCAATATAGTTGTTCTCTAATACTTTAATTTATTGATAAGAAATATAAATTTTTAATAAATGATAATGAGATCATAAATTTTGATTATGTTATTAATAAATTAATTTACACAATCTAAATCACACCAACTTATAAAATCATGTGCATTTACTGCGAATAGAGACGAACGAGTATATTGATTGGACTCAAATATGCATTTTCTATAAAGATGTATTTATTTTCAAGATGAGAAATCTACAATTTATATTGAATTTCGAAAGTTATGATACTAATGCGAATAATGCTATTGTGTTGCAAATTTTCGATGAAAACAATTTTATTAGTATGAAATTAATTTGATAAAATTAATTATGTACCAATTAAACATAAATGAAATATAAAAGGTAAAATTATTTAGTCTAATTGAAATGTTGGTATAATTTATGCATGTTTGAAACTTATGGATTCAATTCCAAGTGTGATTTATTTACCTGAAGAGGAAAATGACCAAATGGCCCTTGGAAAGATAACAAAATCTCAACATTTTATTTGATTAACAGCAAAATTAGATAGATTATTATGTCCAAATAGACCAAACATGCACCATTTTTTTTGCACCAATCAAACTACTTTTTTATTATTTATTTTGAACCAATCTCGCAGTAAGTTACAAGTTTTTTGGGCCATTTGCGCCAGTTTCCCTAAAATTAAATATTTTATATCCATACTTTCAAAAAAGTTAATAAGTTCTAATAATTGTTACATTGTAATTTTTTTAATAAACTAGTGAGGAACTTTAGGAAAACTTTGCAGTGTTTGCTGTTGAAGAAGTTATAAATTTGTTTAGGTGCTGCGATTAAACTTATCTTAAATTATGACGTCTTTTGTGTTTCTTTCTATCTTTTCCTTTTTTACCCAAAATTATTTGATCTTGACTTTATAAAATTTCTTACTGGAATATTAGTAATTACGACCTTCAAATTAGGAAATCGCAACGGTAATTCAATATAATAATCACCTATATAAATTTTACAAGTTAGAACTTATTTGACATAAATTATTCCACAAAATTATATTTTATCACAATCATTTTGAATTATAAATTTACTGTTGTGACAATTTTGTTTCTATTTGTAAGTTCATTCTTTTAATTTTCTACACATTTTTTTTTATAAAAAAGACAATATTTATGTTTTATATAATTAGTTTACTTGATTACATGTATTCAAATTACAAATTTAAACAATCTTTATATTGTGTAATATAGTGATGATAAACTCGAATTAACATGAATTTTTACAAAAAAAAAAAAAAAAAAACACAATAGATCTTCTAAATTTAAAAAAAGGAAAAAAAGCAAATTTTAAAATACAATACAACATATGAAAAGGCAAAAGGCAAAAAAGGCGGAAGTTTGTTTGTTTTTTTTTTTTGTGCATTGTATTAAAAAAAAAGAAAAAGAAAAAGGCTTATCTAGGAAAATTCTAGTTTTGGGCCAAATAGACTAATGGATCTATTATCTATATTACTCTAAGAATTACACCGACACAGTTTTCACCGCCATCAATACCATCCAGTTTTAATCCTGTACTAGTTTAGGCGCAAAAACCCCATTTCAATTCCCTGCAAATTCTTACTGAAAATTTTCAGATTTCCCTCGCCGGCCCTTAATCTTGAAAACCTCTTCCTTTCTTTATATCCATTTGTCTCTAAATAGTTTCTCACAAACTACACCACATTAGATACAACAAGAACGCTTCTATCATGTCTACTGCAAGATTTCCCAACAAGCGAAAGATTCAAAGATTGCAAGACGAGGATGATGAAGAGTGGGACCAATATCTTTTTGAGCAGTCGCTATCTGATGACGAAGGAGATGGTGAAAATGAGAATGGCGAGGCTGGTTCTTCAAGAAGGAAAAGGGGACCCAACCAAGGCACTACCGGTCCTATGGATCGAAATGGCAATGTTATTTTGGAATGGGCTAAAAAGAAGTAAGATTTCCTGCATTTTCCTTGTATTTGTTGATGCGTGGTAATTTTCATCATCTCTATGGATGTTGTACTATATCTACTTGACTAAGAAAAGCTCTATTAAGGCAGTAAGTAGGGTATTTTTTTAAAATAAATTTTTTAACATTAAAAAGGTAGCAAGCACGGTAGTTATAGTGGAGTGGAAGATACTTATCTTTGATGTAACATGTATGCGTAATTGGTCCTATGAATCTATGGAGAATGTGCCTGCAATTTGTTGTGAATTTATGTTTGAAATTAATTGTTTGACTTTAATTATAAAATATAATGTTATGATGAAAGTCATTCATGCTATGATAAACCTTAGTTGTAAAGAATGGTTAGAACTTGGTTTTCCATAAATTAAGCAAAAGCTGTGAACCTACGAAGTCATAATCCATGATTGTAATTGGTATTTTAGATTTATTTGAAGTCCCAAATATTCAAGGATATGGTTATTCACATTATGAGAAATTGATTTTGCAAGAGATCATCCTTTTTGTTCATTCACATCTTAGTTCATATGGTTATTTGACTATATTGATATGCTTTAGAAAAACTAACAATTTATAAGATATTGATTTTGGATCTTACTAGATTTTATTGAATTCAGGTTCATCACTGTCACTGCATCACGTAGCATAAGTACTAATATAATTAAAGGCTTATCTAGGAGGCCCATTCACATCTTTTTGCAAAGTACCAAAACGTGGCAATAGACGTTACATCGTACCCGAATGTATGCGAGAACTACTTTGGAGCCAATTTAAGGTATTGTGCTATAGAGTTACAAAGAACATGCATGCGTCAACATGAGATCTTATTTTCAAGTCCCTACAGTATGTATTGAAGATAATTGGCATCACAAAGTTAATTGATTTAATTGATGTTATGTTATGTTATAAAACACTTTGTTTTGAGTTTATATTTTATCATTCAATTTTAATTTTAGAATCGGTACACTTCGCCAGCAGAAATGGAAGAGGAGGTTAAGGATATATGGTTGTCTACCTCAAAGACTTTAATTCACCAAATATTTTCTGATGCTAGAGGCGATGCAATGGCAGAGTGTGGTTCAGATGTCCCAGTTGATTGGAAAGGGCATGGTCCTGATTGGTTAAGTGCAAAATATTGGGATAAGCTATTGAAGAAATGGAATACTGAAGCCTGGCTAAAA
The DNA here is from genome assembly GCA_018223645.1 of Jasminum sambac. NCBI lineage: Eukaryota > Viridiplantae > Streptophyta > Magnoliopsida > Lamiales > Oleaceae > Jasminum > Jasminum sambac. The sequence continues at coordinate 7,778,395 of CP073644.1, read as the reverse complement.
CTATTAAAATCTGGACACAAAAATCGGTTAACGAAGAAGTCGAGAACTATTACTAAGCACACAGGTGGTTCAATTACTTTTGTTGCCCATGAACACATGATGGTACGTTTGGTTACTTGTGAATGTCTATTAACTACTTCTGTTTCTTTTGGAGATTTATTCATGAATGAATGACATTATTTCTTTTATTATATGACATGTTGTATTCATTTTCTAGTTTTGAAAACCACTTTCTGTTTTCTCTTGGTATCAAAGAATGGATGTCCCTAGGTTGTTATAATCCTATAATCCTTGAATTTTTAGAGTCTTTTTGCTGCCTTCTCTTTTGAAAGATTCAGGTTATTTGATGATGACTACATATATTTGGTTCAAAGCATCTTAGCTTTAGAATTAGATTGGATATATTTTTCATTATTTTGGTCTATTGTCTATCTAATTTGATGTGGATATTTGTTGGTTTGTAGACCAAGGAATTAGGCCGCTCACCCACAACAATAGAGTTTTTCAAACGTGTGCACAAGCAAAAGAAGGGACTAGGAGACTTCGTCGATAATAAATCAAAACTTGTTTGTGTAAGTGAAAATAATTGCAAATTAAATTTCATGATTATAAATTGTTTTTTATTTTACTTGTACACTTGTAGTTGAAAAGATATAATTGTTTTCATATAGTAATGCACTTGAATAGTCATTGTGATTGTGCAAGATGATGTCCAAGGCATTCAAATATAGCTTAGCTATGGTTTCTTGAGCTGTTGAAAGAACTTTGGCATTCTGTTAATTTCAACACGCAAGTTGGTTATGGACAATAAATATTGAATTTTGATAATCTATTGGACACTAGTTCTAATGCTAATGTAGGTCTCTTGTTTTCAGATATTAACTTGTTAAAACTTGCCATTAAAATGATGATTTGTTGTGAATTTGTGTTATTGTTTAAGATATTATTATAGACTAGTCCTTCAATTATATATATCTATCAAATATTTCATTTTCTTAGATTCCATTTTGGCCTTATGTCAAATAGGTGAATTTGGTTAGTGGAATTGATAAAATTGTAAATTATGCTCTAGTCTAAAAACATGTTTGCAGAGTCATTATTGGAAGAATATTGTGCTTTTTTTTTATTGAATTATCTACTTAATATGCTAGTTAATGGTGTAACAGCCAATGGTAAAACATGTCTGGGGCATGATTTATGTGATTAGGAGACCTAAGTTTGAACCAGTGGGCACAATTTCCTTATTTCCACCCTTGTTTTGACAATGGTTTATGAAATGCAATTTCTTGTCTTTTGCATGTTTCGTAATTCAATGTTTAGAAAGGTATATTTGGGTATTGTGGCATTTTTCTTTCATGAGGTAAAACGCAAAGTCTCAAAGTGTACTCCTTACTCACCATGAAAAGAAATACAATCTGAAAATCTATATATTGCAGGAAACTTATGAGCTTTCCGTAGACGAAAAACATGGTCCCGACGTGTCGTCACACCCGGTCATTGATATTGATCTATGGTGTCAAGCTTCTGAAGGTCCCAACAAAAGTGGACAATTGTATGGCCTCGAGACTTTCCTATCTGTCTTGCAGCCTAAGTCTACTCCATCAACAAATGATCTTGGTTCGTAAATTACTTTGAAAGAGGCTTGTGAGAAGATTGACGAGCTAAAAATGGAGAACGAGACTATGCGCCAAGAAATTGAAGCGGTAAAGCGTGGACGAAGAACTTAAGCGTAAAGATTTTGAGCAACAAATGGAAGAAAAGATGGTCAAAGAAGAAAGAAAGCGCATTGCATTTTGAAGAAATGATCATGAAAAAGATCAATGGTAGGTTCGTTTCTAATGATAAAGCTCGTCTTAATATGGCATTCTTTGGTTGGTTTTCGTAGATGTTTTGTCCATCCTAGTTGTCCTATTAGCTCTTTCTTTTTGTTAATATCCTTCAATGGTTGGACTATTCAATGTCCAAGCTAATTTGGTTAACATCTAAATCTTTTGTTATTTTGTTAGATGTTTTAAGGGTGCCAACTTGGTTGAATGTAATGTGTTTTTTGGATGATTTTAAGTTGGCTGTCAATGTGTCTGAGACATTTAGGGTGTTGAACATTGGCAATCTTAATTAGTTGTGGGATGGAACTTTTGCTGATGTTGCAGGTCTTTTCTAGTTGAACTTACGAAATGGAAAATTAAATTACTATCTTTTGTATTATAGTTATCTCTCTTTAACTTTTATTTAATTAATTATTATTCAATTTTGTTGTATTAATATCATTTAAAATTTTAACAAATTTGTGTTAAATTTTATCATGAACAATTTTTACCGGAAGTAATAAAAAAGGGCCGATTACTGGAAATTTGAAATTAATTAGTACTAAAACTAACAATTAACAATTAATTCTAATAAAAAAATAACAATTAATTTACTAACGGAATTAGAAACAAAATTTTCAAGACATTCTCATTGCGGAAAGGCATTTTCAAATCATGTTGGTAATTCCGTTGGTAAAATTGGAGTGAATCACCATAGAACATTAGCGACGAAAAGTGTCGTTATTGTTTTCCATTGGACATTTCCATTGGTGACATCGTAGGTGATTTGCACATTCGATTCCGTCGGTATTTTCCAACAGACATAGATCGTCGCTTGTTCCATTGGCAAATTACCGACGATATTAATTCCGTAGGATGATTTAGCTAGGGCACCTACAGTTAGGGATGTTTTCCACAGTTTGTTTCTGTCGGTAGAGGCTTTCACAGACGAAAATGCTGTCTTCACTGATGGAATTTTTAGTCGGTGAAGCCGCATTTTCTAATAGTGATTGGAGAAGCATAAATTAAAATTTTAATGAAACCATTATTCAAATTCTTAATGATGAATTGGTGAATTAATTTTGTTTCCTTTTAACCATTAATTTTTTTTCTTATTTATCTGTAGAATGCAATTATGCTTGTTTAGAAACATAAGATAAAATTTGAGTCGACATAGTTATTCAAATTGTTAAAGGTAAATTTAAAAATTAATTATATTTTCTTTGGACCATTAATTTATTATTTCTTATTTTTTTGTATGGAATTAATTTTTATGAAACCATGTTAGTTTAGAAGCACAAATTAAAATTTGATTCGATACAATTGTTCAAATTATTAAGGGTAACTTGGTAAATTAATTATACTGTTTTCATTCGCACACACCACTAATTGTTTCAGTATCACTAATTTTTTGCATCATTATGTTGATTCTATAAAATTGATTATAATATTTTTTAATTTGTATAATTAATTTATTTTTTGATTCACATAATTCATTACAATTGCAAAGTCCAAACCAAACCATATTGTATATAGTAAAGTCATAGGTGATTGTCAATTATTTCTTGATTGTAATTGTTATAATGCAATAATTATTATTTTTTATGCGATTATGTCAATTTACAAGCATAAACTAAAATTTGAATCGAAAAAATTACTTGAATTCTTAATTATAAACATGTGAACTAATCGTACTTTTGTCAAGCTTGCCATGTGAGAAGCATAAATTAAAATGTTAATTAAAACTATTATTCAAATTCTTGATGATGAATTCAAGTAATTGTGTTTCCTTTTAGCCATTAATTTTTTTTTAGAATTAATTTTTTATGCAACTATGTTCGTTTATACGCATAAAATAAACATGGTTATTCAAATTTTTAAAGCTAAAATGTTAAATTAATTATATTTTCTTTAGACCATTAATTTATTATTTCTTATTCTTCTTATGGGATTAATTTTTACGCAACCATGTGTGTTTAGAAGTTTAAATTAAATTTTGACTCAACACAATTGTTCAAATTATTAAGGATAATTCGGCGAATTAATTATACTTCCTTCGTTCGCATAGACCTTTAATTGTTTTTGGCATAATTAATTTTTTTACACCATTATGTTGATTCTATAAAATTAATTACAATTTTTTATATAGTCAATTTATTTTTTGCTTCACATAATTCACTACAATTGCAAAGTTCAAGCCAAACCATAATTTATATAGATTAAAGTTATAGGTGATTGTTAATTATTTGTTAATTGTAATTGTCCTTTTTTTTAAAGAACTTTATTTAGTTTATTATTAATGTTGTTTACAAACAAGTTTTTTGTAATTTATAGTATACCCTGTCTCAATTCTATCTGGTATGCCCTTATCTCTAGAATGTAGTATGTTTGTTAAATGAAAAATTATATTGTCTCTCTACTTTATGATTGTAATTGTCTCATATTTGCATTTACTCCAATTTTATAATCTTCATTTCTAATGATACTTTTCATTCTATGCAGATCGGCTGTGTGGGAGAGGAGATTGATGGCGTGGGAACCATAAGGTTTTTGATGGATGGAATAGGTGACGAATGAGAGTGTAGATGAGATGGATTGCTTCTTGAAATATTTCAATGATTATTTAAAAAAGATTTTGTTGATGTATTTTATGTATTGTTTGTGGGCCAAAATACTATTCTTTCAATAATATCATTTTATTCGGGATTCCACTGGTAAGGAAAATGTACTTAAGCGTGTAAAATGTGAGTTTAAAATACAATTTGTCATTGGAGCGATTAAAAACATCAAATTGCCAAAAGTGTGATTTTTTAAATACCAAATGTGGTATTTTAGCTGTTGTTCTTATAGTGGAGAGCAATGCATATGATTCTATTTGGAGTGTTGGTGCCATTTGTAAGGTTGTGGATAATATATAGTGATGTTATGCTAGAATTTTTTGGACTTTGCCATGAGTTTTAACCGGGTGGATTTTTTCAAAGTATTGGGGAAACTCTATCGAATTTGTTGTAAAATTGTATAGATTTTGTTCTACCTTTTTTTTTTAAAAAGCAACAAAATTATTTGATGGACTTATCTTCCCGCGTAACTCATGGGTGAAAAAGACTAATTATATTAAATGGGAATAGTCGCCAGCAATAGCTTCCCACCTAAAGTATTTGGCCCATAGAAATAATAATAATTTTTTAATAAATAATTGGCTGTGTTTTTGTTGTTGCTAACTTGGCTCATATTCGCCGATTTTTTTTCTAGGAAGATAAGGCCGAAATTATATTGTAAATCTGGCTGATCAAAATTTGGATTTTATGGATTGGATAATCAAATGTTAACTTTTTTGTTGCTAGTCATTGGTCCATTATTTAATGACAATCAAAAAATTAATAATAAATACAATATATTAATCAGTCAACCAAAAATTAAATCGGTGGATGTTTTCTTGTTTCTTTTTTTGGTTGATAACTTGGTTCGTAATGGCCGATTTTTTTTTTTCTGGCAAGACAAGACCAAAATTATATGGAAAATCTAGCCAATCAAGTCTTTAATTTATGGACTGGACAATGAAATCTGAACAGTATAGACTCGATGATCAAATCTGGATTGTATGAACTGGACGATCAAATCTTTATTTTTTATTTGTTGCCAATGATAATAAAAAAAATTATTAAATAAATACATTATTAATAAATTCTATTAATTGAATATATAACAAATTCAATAAAAGACAGTGTAAAAGAAAGATATTGGTTTGTGGTCTTTAAGAAATGTGATTAGGTTATATTTGTTAATTGTGATTCTATTACTGGCCAATTATCATTCCAACATCTAAGAATAATACAAGGAGTCAAGACAAAATTTTAAAAAATAATACTAATTTTCCGCTGAAAAAATAATAGGAATTTTACATGTTTGTTAATATAAGTAATTTTTTTACAATAAACAATATTATATTATAATTAATTTAGTGTGAGAATTAATAGAGTTTTTTATTTTAAAAATAATTGAAAAAAATATATGAATGAATTGAATACTCATACCAATTTTGGATATTCACCTCGAGACCGTAACACAAACTCACGTACATGGTCGAATCCTCATTTCGTGCCAAACACTCAAATTTTAAGCAATTTTCCATCCTAGACCAAAGTTGCTTTCCTCCTTGAAGACATTATTTGTTTTTTTTTTTATTGTTGAGTTTGTCGATATTAGTTATATTAAAATATAAAGTATTTAATTTTATTTTTTGTATTATTTATTATTTTTCATGTTTATCTATCAATATGTTATTGCTATTTGATTGCTAAAGATATATTCAGTGCGTCACACAGATGCTCTCCTTTTTTTTTTTTTTTTTTTTTTTTTTTACATACACTTGGCATCATTGAGAGTTTCTGGAGTGGATGAAAGCTTAGTAGCCATAGGGTCTCTCACATAATAGGCATTATGGACCAAGTTGTGTACTGAGTTTTATTAGTCAAGTTATTTGGGCATATATTAAAATTATGTTACCATTTTTCCAATTTATCATTCTTAAGTCAAAATCTAGTAAAATTTGTCCAATTTATTTCAAATTTTTTATTAACCCAAATATTACATAGCCAATTGACATTTTTGAACAAAAGAATTTTAAAATTACATGTATTAAACAGATCGATACTACAAAAGGTTAACAGTACATAGAGTATAAATTTAGTTCAGAAAACTATATTTTATTGTGCATTGACGTAAATGTATTAATAAATTGAAGTTTAACTTATTTATAGAAGATTGTTGCTTATTTTGATAGTTTATACGCACATTATTTTACAAATTTCAATATATAGTAAATGTAAAATTTCATACGAAGTATTCATGCATTATTGTCAATAGTTTTCCTTTTACAATAATCTTTATATACTATCCTACTTTAATTTCTCTCTCTCTCCATATATATATATATATATATATATATATATATATATATATATATATATATTAAAGTAGGATAGTTGGTAATTGTATTTATTTCTTATTTTTTATGTTATTTTCCTTTTAAATAATTCATTTTGTAACAGTGGTCCTTTTTTATACTTTGTTAATCAATATATCAATTTCAAAATATCTTATGTGCATAGCACGAGGGCGAATTCTAGTATATATTATAACAACAAAGTTGAAAATTGAATTTTTTTTGCCAGTAGTGAAATGATTTTTTTTGAAAAGTATGTGTGCTTTAAATATTTGTATGAGTAATTTTTTTGACAGAGTATGCCAAATTATATATTGCTCATCATCATCATCATCATCATCATCTTCTTCTCCTTCTTCTCCTTCTTTTCTTCTTCTTCTTCTTCTTCTTCTTCTTCTGCTCCTCCTCCTCGTCTTCCTCAAAGACACTCTAACTCTCGGGCTTCTCCCACAATCTAGCATACATAGGCTTCGAAATGATGGGTACTACATTCAGATAAGATCTCTATGACAGTTTCATTGAAGCTTATCTCCACCTTGTAAATCATACATATAGCGATGCCAATAAATCAGGTTGGAATCGGATCGGCTACATCCAAATCTATCGCCCTGATCCAAATCCATATTAATTACTCGAATCGGATTAGAAAAAAAGATCCATATACGATTCATATTAACAGGATATTTTTTAAATATTTTTCTAAATTTTTATTTCGATACCAATGTCACAGTTTACAAATGGGCCACAGTTGAGTTGATTGTCTGAATGACTTAAAAGTGAGATTTAGTTGAGATACTATTAATTTTATAGATCGGATCGGATTGGGTTGAGCTCGATCAAAATCCAAATTCAAATCACTTCAGATCGAATCGGATCAACTTTTTGTGATCCACGGATCAGGAAAATTTCGCTCCATTTGGAATGGGTATCCATTGGGTTTGGATTGAATCAGACTTTTTTACCATCAGTAATCATAAATATACTGGGTGGGCTAATGTGTACTAGGCTGGCTGGGTTTATTAATAATTGGATATTTCCATGGCCTTAGATTATTAGGGTTTTTACACAAAAACAAAGATTAAAAATGCATAATTGACTAGGGCTGGGGTAAAAAAATCGCCAAAGCTCCAAACCGACCGCATGGGTCGGTTTGGTTCGGTTTTTTTGGCGGTCGGTCGGTTGGTGGTTCACTTGTTGTTGAACCGACAGTGAGTCGGTTCGATTGGTGGGTTGGGGTGTTGGTGGGTGGTTAACCAACCCGACCCGACCCGTGGATAAGAAAAAAAAATTAAAAAGGGCACAACGTAAGTCTATGAGTATCACAGAAGCTACATGCCAATTCCCCAAATTTTAAGAAATGTGAAAACCCTAAGCTTCCTTCGGTCCTCATTACTTCTCAGCTCCGCTGTCCCCGTCCCTCCGTCTTCCCAATTTGAATGTTGATTCCAATAGTTTGAAGAAGTTATTTCTTCGTTATGATGTAGAGGATTATCGTACAAAAGATGACTAAATAGATTTCGAATTGCGTATCTGGGCCCCAAATCTTCAAGTATTAAGAATTGAAGGTTTTGTGTGTGATGAGTATTTGGTCGTCTACTCGTCTTTCTGCCATCTGTGGACTCTAATTGAGGCAATCCTCACATTTCATCGTCCAACTGATCTTTCTAATGAATTTGATGGTTATATGTTGAGGGATGTTTTGCGGTCCATCGGTAATGTTCACAAGTTAGTGGTCAGATATTGGTTCATTCAGGTTTGGTTTCATTTCCCAAGTTTTTTTCCTATTTATTGAGATTATTTACGTCATTTGCATTTCATAATTTTACTTCAATCAAAAGCTCATATTCATCACTTGAATATTTACTTGATCGTTGCATAGTCTTCTTGGATATGAGTATATTGAAATTGGATTGAAAGCAACACTTCAAATGTTTAAAGAGTTAATGGACATTGCATTATTACACAATCATGATAGATTTGAGATTTTGCACAAAAAAAAACCGAAAAACCAACCCAAACCGAGTTGGTTTGGGTCGGTTCGGTTTGGCCTACTAGGTGGTCGGTTTCGGTTACCGAATCATTCAAACCGACCACCGGTGGTCGGTTTTGGTTTGGGTCCAAAATCGACCCAAGCCGACCGACGCCCACTCCTATAATTGACAAATAAGGTAAAATCAAAATATTTATAAAAATTAGGTAGGCTTGATTATACCATGGTACAATTCACTCGATCATATGGTAGAAATGTCGTGTGTTTGCATGCCACATAATTTTTTTCTTCAATGTGCCGTGCCATGCGATTGCTATGCACAAATCTATGATGATACAATTTTTTTCCCAAAATTTCAAGAAACTATTAGTAACTCACAAACAAAATATAATCATAAAAAGAAATATTAGAGCAGCCCCAATCGGACTGCATAAAGAGCTGATATAACCAGGCTGGGGTTCCAATCGGACTCCATTAAGGGATTGTATTTTGCTGGGAAATGCAGTCCCTCTGGGTGGCACTAATAGAGATGCAGTTCCACTGCGTCTCTTATTTTATTATTATTTTTATTTTTCGCAGTTTTGATATTATTTAATGTTTTAATTTTATAGTTAAATTATTTTCATCCGTATAATATTTAATCATGCACAATTAATTGGTCGAAATCGATCATTTTTTTGAACAACAATAGATTTTTTTTAACATAGTTCATTTAAAAATATTTTTTTATACTATCTATACATTAATTTTGGTAAAAAAAACATGGTAACTAAAACTCGATTGTAAATAAAATATACAAGAGTAGTTCAAATTAATGATACACAGACCAACATATATAAACAAAGATGTGGAGGAAATTAGCGTCGAGCTGCATTGACTAATTCGACGTTGATGCAACAACATAAACTACACAAAATAAGACACAAAAATACACGCTAGATAAGAGTGAAACACAACAATACTCGCTACATAAGTAAAACATAACAATATGCACTAGATAATTTAATATGGCAGTTGATCGATCGTTTCCCGATTTGCCAAAATCGGTAAAGAGTTGATTGAATGAGCTAGAACAACCATATCCTTCAGACTTTTTTCCTTCTTCAATTCTTTCTTTTTTTTTTTTCTATTCTCTATTATTCAAAAAAAAAAAAAGTGTTAGCATGATAGTGGATCTGTGAAGGAGTGAAGATCGAGCTAGCATTATAATTTTGTTATCATTTGGGTGATTTTGTTTTGTTCACAAAGTCTTGCCACAACCAAGTTTCCGTCTTGGATTTGAACCATTTTTTCTCTTATTGCTTGAGCCTTCACAAGAGAGTCAACAATACCAGAACTATTCTCAGCCGTTGCCTATTTATACTTCGAATCTTCATCATCCGTTTCTCTCTTCGCTTTTGCTTTTTAAATACCAGTTGGATGCTTGTGATAGCTTCCAACGGTACTTGCGTCATCAGTATCGAGGTTAAATGATGCGAAGTTAGCAAATCACATTGGTTGAGAACCCGAGCTAGAAAAGAAGTCGGATTCCAATGAAAAATGAAGAGTACTTTGACTTTGTCTGGTTGTAGATTTGTTGTATTCGTTACAGAACTTCTCACAATGTGTAAAATCTCCCAAAGCTAGTTGAGCTTGAACAATTACCCGTCTCTTGCAAATAAAGCATTTTAGCTCTGTTAATCTGCATATAGAAAATTTTAATCTCAGATAAGTAGAGATTACAATGTAAACATGTAATGCCCCGCTATGATATGCATCCTAGATCGACAAGCTAGACGAAGTGGTGTAATGAGATTGAAAATTTAGACGCTAATTAATAAGAAAATCTAATTAATTTGATTAAACGATAATTATTTGCATGAGCAATATTTACATGTAAAAGAAATAAGAATAAATGGCTCAAAATAGCATTACGCGTGAAATGAAAAATACAATTTAAGTTCGTAAAAATGTAGTAGTAGTAGTAGCAGCATAATCTATAAGTTCTTCCACAAAAGCAAGTTTTCCCGCCAAAAACTCAAATTATTTTATTTTATTTTTATTTTTTAGTTAGCAATAAGAGTTAATAATTAATCAATTTAGGAAACACGCGTTTATAAAAAGGAAACGTGTTTATAAAATTAAGGAAACACACGATTCCTTAATAATCATTTATAGAAAAGGCAGTACAAGAATTTTTTTTTATATTTTTAAATTCTAAAATATTTAAAAATAGAAATACAAAAAAAAATCAACTATCAATTGCTTAGGACAATTATTAATATTTAATTTAGAACAATATGAATAAAATAAAAAAAATTGGATTGTTTGGTTTATCTTTAAAGAAATCAAATTCACCATTCATTTTTAAAATTTCATTTATAATTTTTAATTAAATTTTTAAATTTCATTTGTAATTTTTTTGAATTAAATTCATATTTTTAATATAGAGGTAAATTTTATTTTTTTTTGGAAATTGAACACAAAATAAATTAATTTAGGAATTAATATATCACACAATTAATTACATATCAAGTTAGTTAAATCTTTTTGGGCTGTAAAAATATTTATATATTTTTAAGGTCCTCCAAAAATAAAAATCTCACCTTTTTTAGACAATAAGATCCCATAGTGACCCCATAATGTATGGTATAAGTATTTTATTAGCCTTTATTTTATAGTTTTTATAAGTTTTTAGGGTGTTTATTATGTTTAATTTTTTCTATTTATAGGTAAAAGACCAATGTGGGCGGACATCATTGAAAAGAAGGGGAATGAGGCAAGAAGGACTAAAAAGTGCCAAAAAATAGAAAGCGAGGACCAAAGTGGAAGAGAATGGAAGAAGGATGACCTAAACTATAAATTCCGTGCCGCCGTATCTGGAGACTTACACGGCCGCATCATCATCGAGCTGAAAGCCAGAGATTTTGACAGAAACCGTCTTACGGCCGTATTGGAAAAATAGGTACGGCCGTATGCGTGAACAATCTTTGAAGTAGAAAAAAACGTGAGAGCTTGATACGGCCGTAAGGCTAGGAAGATATGGTCGTATCACCCACGTGCGGAAATTTTCTTATTTTGCTTACAAGTCTATTTTTGGTTGTTTTTGGGTTACTTGGTGGACAAGAATTTTTGGCCTTTTAGGGATCGATTGAAACTTATAAAAGGGGTGCTAGGCCACAAAATTAGCCGGTTTTTTTTAGAGAGCTTTGGAGAGGATTTGTAAGGAGAAAAAACAAGCTACAACCGAGCGAAAGTGGGGAGAGTTACATGGTTTTGGAAGAGAGTCAAAGACGGGAGTTGATGCTTGGTGCAAGATCCACTCTTTGTTCTCCTTTCTTCTTGTAAATCCGATGATGAACTCCCTTAATTCTTTTATTTCGTTATTATTTAGCATGAACAATTAATTTTATTCGTTGGGATGAACGATGTAATTTAGACTGAATGTTTGATTTTTGACTCTCAATTTCTTGTGTTTCTATTATTATGTGTTGATTTTGCCACTACGTATAATGCATGATTTACTTGATCACTAAATCATTGATTTGTGAATTCTAATCAACCGAGAGGTGAGTTAGACATTTAGACCACGTAGTAAAATCCGACAGTGTACATAAGAGTTAGAGATAGACTTTTATGATTGTTGAGATCCCACGTGACATGTGGATATATGTAAATTCCTATGTTCGTTAGTGCGTTTAATTAAGGCTTATTCGGACTATATATAGAGATATGATAGTCAACTTAATTAAATAGGATTGATTTGAACTCGAGAGAGGTAAATTAAGTCAATTTCGTGAATTCGGTCTAACACAACTTTGGTATAGAAATTGAGAGGAGAAATCGAACAGGACATCTAAAGATAAATCGGGATTCCCAACTTTATTCTCTATTAATTCAACAACTTTTTATTACCTTGCAATTTATTTCCCTGCTATTGACAAATTTTCTCTAAATAACCAAACTTCAATCTTCATATTTTTACATGATTTTATTTGATTAGTTTAAACTATTATTGAGTGAGCTAGTCCTCGTGGGACGAAAATCCGGACTCACAAAGCCCACTTTACTACTTTTGTGGCGGTATCGTACATTTGCGATTATTTTCACAACAGGTTTTTGGCTCTGTTGCCGTGGACTATTTCTATTTAATAACATTTTATATTAATCGTAGTTTTTCCATAATTTTTAATCTCAGTTTAGGTTAAGGTTAGTTTTAGTTATAAAAGAATTTTGATCTTTGTTCTTATTTAAAATTTTTACAGAAATTTGCATCCAGTGCATGACCCACTCTCAAGGGGGCATTTTAGAAGAATTTGACTCGGAAATTGAACATAGATTAAGAGCCAGACGCAAATTAGTAATGGAACACACGGCCGAGAAGGAAGCTAGACGGGCGTAGGTAGAAGAAGACTAGTTCTGATTAATAGGCGGAATAAGGAACATGAAGATGAAGAGGAAGCTGATGAAGACGAAGGTGGAAATTTAAGTTCGAGGCGTGAATGAAGATGCCATAAGACTCTGTCTCTTCCCATACACGTTGACAGACAGTGCATTGGAGTGGCTAGATTCGGAGCCTGGTGCTAGTATATCACGACACGGGATAACTTGGCCCAGAAGTTTTGTAATAAGTACTTCTCACCTGCCAAAGTTGCAAAAATGAAGTTGGATATTTCCACTTTCCAACAGTTTGACGACGAAAGCTTCCATGAAGCTTGGGATAGGTGTAAGGGTATGCTGAGAAAATGTCCCAATCATGGGATTGACAAAGGGACTCAGGTGCAGTACTTCTATTCTGGATTATCCCCACAGTTCAAATCCATTGTGGATTCATTCTCCAATGGATCCATTACCAACAAAAGAGTGAATCAAGCATGGGAGCTGTTGGAGTTAATCACCAAGACACGCACCATGTTCCCATCTGATCGCGCGGTCTTGAAGAAAGGGCCTATGATGCATGAGAGTGATGTACTAGCATCCACTAATGCTCAAATTGCCGCACTAACGAAACAAGTGGAATTGCTGGTAAGGGCACAAACTCAAGGGGTTGCATTCAGTTCAAGTGGCCCCGTATGTGTGGATTAAATGACGCCATTTCAGACTACATGTTGTTGGCAGCGCAGAATGACCAGGTCAATTTTATGGAAAATGCCAATCGACAGCAGTTCAACCCTTACTCACAAACATATAATCCGGGATGGAAATTCCACCCAAACTTGAGATATGGGGATAGCTCAAATAATCCTCCACCTGACAAAAAGCCAAATTTGGGAAGTTGTTTTAGCAATACATGCAGAAAATGACAAAATGTTTGAGAGACAATAGACGAATTACCAGAATCAACAAGCTTCAATTAAAAAGCTTGAAACTCAGCTAGGGTAATTGGCTCTGCAGCTCTCAGAAAGGACACCCGGAACGTTGCCGAGCAATACGGTGATAAACCTAAGGGAGCACGTGTAGGCAATTACGGCAAGAAGTGGAGTACAACTCCCTGAAATCCATGTTAAGCAAGCGGGAAAGGAAATCAACATCCCACCTACTGAGGAATCAAACATAGAAAAGGAGAAAGATGATTCACCCATTGATGAGCCCGACGATGAGGGAATTAAAGAATTTGAGAAAAAGGGCCCAACTGAAAGCATACATACCGCCGATCCCATTCCTGCAGAGATTGCAAAAACATAAGTTGGAGAAACAATTCGGGAAATTCTTAGAAGTCTTTAAAAAGCTACATATCAACATCCCATTTGCAGAAGCCTTAGCACAAATGCCGAGCTATGCGAAATTCATGAAGGATATTTTGTCCAATAAGAGGACACTGGAAGTTAATGAGATCGTGTGCCTAACGGAAGAGTGCAGTGCAATCATCCAGAAGAAACTACCTCCTAAGCTCAAGGATCCAAGGAGTTTTTCAATTTCATGCTCTATCAGTTTTAATATTTTTTATAATGCTCTATGTGATTTGGAGGCAAGTATTAACTTAAAGGGTGTTAGGATGTGTGTAAAAATGGATTTTTATGTGTTTTTATGTGATATAGAAGAGAGAATGAGTGGAGTTGAATGGTGGAGATTTGTGGAGCACATGTAGGTCCCACGAGATATGTGGATGTAAAATAGGAGAGAGAATTAGTTGGGTTGAAAAGAATGTGTAAAAATGTGTAAAAATATATAGAAGAACGGGGGCTTAATGCCGCTTTCCGTTTATAGGAAACTGGGATTGGGAGAAGCTAAACCAACAACAGTCTCACTTCAACTTGTAGACTGATCTATTAAGCGCCCAAGGGGCGTCATTGAGGATGTCTTAGTTAAGGTGGAGAAATTTATTTTCCCAGTCGACTTCATCATTCTGGACATGGAGGAGGATGGCGATATTCCCATTATTTTGGAATGACCATTCTTGGCTACGGGCAGGGTTCTAATAGACGTCTGTGAAGGCAAGATGATGTTAAAGGTGGGGGACGAACAAGTCATCTTCAACGTGTTCAAAACAATGAAATATCCTACAAGCTCAGATGCATGCTATCAAGTGGACGTGGTTGAGTGATGTATCGCGGACACTCTGGAAGCAAACCACTTAGAAGACGACCTAGCCTCGTGCATTATGAGATCAGAAACCACTCGATCTGAAAGCTCAGCGATGAGATCGTGTGCTCAATTGCTCGAAGAAGCCCCACTAGTGATGGTTAAAAAGCAGTGAATTATGCCCCACTTGGCGAAAGTCCATCCAGACAAGTACCTTCGATTGATAAGGCCCCTTCTCTTGAGCTTAAGCCACTTCCAAACCACTTACGGTATGTTTATCTCGATAACTCAAACACTTTGCCGGTAATAATCGCTAATGAGATGACCGAGGAGGCAGAAGAGAAGCTGTTAAGGGTGCTAAGAGAACATAAGACGGCGATTGGGTGGACCATAGCCGATATCAAAAGGATATGCCCATCTCTATGCATGCATAAGATTCTCATGGAAGAAGATAGAAAATCGACTATTGAGGAGCAATGCATACTGAACCCCACTTTGAGAGAGGTCATTCGGGGGGAAGTACTAAAGTTGATGGATGCGGGAATAATATACCCCATCTCAGACAGTCCATGGGTAAGCCCCGTCCGTGTGGTGCTAAAGAAAGGAGGGATCATTGTACAAAAGAATGATGATAATGAGTTGATTCCCACAAGAATAGTGATAGGGTAGAGAGTGTGCATTGACTACAGGAAATTAAGCCGTGCCACAAGAAAGGATCACTTTCCTTTGCCGTTCCTAGACCAAATGCTCGAAAGACTTGCAGGTCATTCCCATTATTGCTTCCTGGATGGATATTCGGGATATAATCAAATCCCGATTGCCCCAGAAGATTAGGAAAAACGACATTCATTTATCCATATGGGATGTTTGCGTTTAGAAGAGTGCCGTCTGGGCTATGTAATGCCCCCGCCACTTTCCAGAGATGCATGATGGCGATATTTTCAGATATGGTAGAACCGTTTATTGAGGTATTTGTGGACGACTTCTCAGTATTTGGTGATTCTTTTGATGATTGTTTGAAAAATCTATCTCAACTGCTTAAGTAGTGCCAGGAGACCAATCTAGTGTTGAACTAGGAGAAGTGTCATTTTATGGTCAAAGAAGGAATAGTTTTAGGGCGCTGAATCTCCCAAAAAGGGATTGAGGCGGATAAGGTGAAAGTGCAAATTATAGAGAAATTGCAGCGCCCCACATCTGTTAAAGGAATAAGAAGTTTTCTTGGACACACGGGATTTTACCGAAGGTTCATTAAAGATTTCTCTAAAGATTACCAAACCATTTAGTAACCTGCTGGAGAAAGATGTGCAATTCAATTTTTAGAAGAATGTTTGAAAGCTTTCAATTCCTTCAAGGAGAAATAGATTAAAGCACCAGTTATCGTGGCACCCAATTGGAATCTCCCACTCGAATTAATGTGAGATGCCAGTGATTTCATAGTAGGAGTAGCACTGGGGCAAAGAAAGGAAAAAGTGTTTCGAGTGATATATTATGCAAGAAAGACTTTAAATGAAGCCCGGATCAACTATGCATCTACCGAGAAGGAGATGCTAGCGGTCGTCTTCGCCTTTGACAAATTTCGAGCGTATTTGATAGGATCAAAGGTAATAGTCTATACCGATCACTCAGGCTTGAAGTATTTGCTTGGGAAAAAAGTTGCAAAGCCGAGATTGATAAGATGGGTTTTATTGCTCCAAGAATTTGATAGTGAAATAAAAGCTCGAAAAGGGACAGAAAATCAGGTCATTGATCACTTGTCCCGATTAGAGCGGCCCACAGAGGAGCAACAACTTGAGATAAACGAGGAAATCCCTGATGAACAGCTTTTGCAAATTGGACAAGCACCTTGGTATGCAGACATTGTAAACTATCTCGTGAGCCAAGTCGTACCATCGCAATTCACTCATCAACATAGGAAGAAGTTGCTCCATGAGGTAAAGTATTATTATTGGGACGAGCCATACCTATACAAGAGAGGTGCCGATCAAATGCTAAGGAGATGCATTCCGGAAGAAGAAATAAGGCTAATTTTAGCAAAAGTACACGCTTCTGCATATCGAGGTCACTTCGGTACCACCAAAACAACTGCTAAGGTGCTCCAATGTGGATTTTATTGGCCAACTCTCTTCAAAGACTCACACAGTTTTTGCTGATCTTGTGATCGATGTCAAAGAACTGGGAATATTCCGGGCCGCCATGAGATGCCACTGAATAATATTTTGGAGGTAGAGTTATTTGACATATGGGGCATCGACTTCATGGGACCATTCCCACCATCATACTCCAACAAATATATAATTGGGGCAGTGGACTATGTGTCTAAATGGGTTGAAGCTAAGGCATTGCCAACAAATGATGCTAGGGTGGTGGTTAACTTCGTGAAGAAATATATTTTCAACCGGTATGGGGGCACCCAGGGCTATAATTAGTGATGGGGGCACTCACTTTTGTAATAGAGTCTTTAAAGCCGTTCTTCACAAGTACGGGGTGCAACACAGAGTAGCTACCGCTTATCACCCCCAAACCAGTGGCAAAGTTGAGACATCCAATCGATAGTTGAAAAGAATTTTGGAGTTGATTGTAAGTTTCAAAAGGAAAGATTGGTCTAAGAAGCTCGATGACACACTATGGGCTTATAGGATCACATACAAAACGCCAATCGGTATGTCACCTTACCGGCTGGTGTTCGGTAAAACATGCCATTTGCCGTTGGAATTTGAGCACAAAGCTTATTGGGCTCTGAAGTAGTTAAACATGGACATAGAAAAGGTAGGAGAGACTCGGTTACTCCAACTAAATGAATTGGAAGAATTCAGGCTGGAAGCCTACGAGAATTCTGTGATCTACAAAGAGAAAACCAAACGATGGCACGATAAACAGATTCACGACAGAATATTTAAAGAGGGTGATCGAGTGTTGTTGTATAATTCTCGGTTGAAGTTATTTCCGGGAAGATTGAGCTCTAAGTGGTCGGGACCATTTACGGTTTCTAAGGTTTTCCCGTACGGTACGATAGAGCTTCACCATCGTGATAAGGGGACATTCAAAGTCAATGGGCAGAAAGTGAAACATATATTGAAGACTTTCCCACAGCGAAGTCGACCATTGACATCGCTCTCCCAGAATAAAAAAGCAGAATAGTCTAGCTAGAGACTATAAACATAGCGCTTAATGTGAGGCAACCCATTTTTCTTTCCCTTTCTTGGTGCAATTAGAGTAGACACATTTATTACTTAACTTAGTTAGAGCTTATCTCATCATTCCATCAAATTAGTGCATTGCATCATTTTTTTTAATTAAAAAAAAAGAGATAGATCATATGGCCGTATGGATTATGAATACGGCCGTACGATCTTAACAGCACACATCTGACCGAGAAGCTTATACGACCGTATGGATGACTCAATACGGCCGTACGAGCTTAACAACCACAATTTTCCGAGTACTCCATGCGGCTGTATAGAGTCATCAATACGGCTGTACTTCCTTAATCTAACAAACTGCCCGAGAGATTGTTACGGCCGTCTCCATTGATTGATACGGCCGTATTTCTCCCCAGATATAAAAAACCCCCAAATCGTCACCAGTCCCTCGCTCTCTTACACTTTCCCCATACTTCACAACCGTATCCTAGCTTCACCCTTAACTACCAATTTCTCTCATTAGTCATCCAATTTTTCCTTGATTTGACTCATTCCTACACTTTGCACCCCACAAATCACACGTTTGACAAACCAAAATCGAGATACCCATATCATTCTCTATCGAATTTGGGCAAGAACTCGTTGCATCCATTGTATTGTTCGTGCATTGCATTGATTCAATGTCAAGTAAGTGACTTCTCGTTGTCTATGTGAATCAAAATCAGACTCTAGTTCTTTCCCCATGCCCCCTATTTCCCTTTGGAAATTAGAACTTTTCTCTTAAAAATTACTCTTGCTCATCAAAGAAATAACGATTGTGAGATGAAACATGGTGCATTTTCAAATTTTCGGGTTTTGGTTCAGTGTTACAGAATAGTGTAGTGGTAGGATGATGAATTCAGATTGATTTTGTGCCTTGAAGTCCCTGTTGGGTCACTATGTACCACTCGCACTAGTCACAGGCTTGAGTGTGGATAATGCATACCAAGTGTTTGATAAAAGTCCTCAATGAAACTTTTAGGCATAGTGTGTTGTTTCAAACTGATAATGAGGCTTCATGGGTCGAGGTGAACATTATGCACATGCACTGAGCTTTCCCACTCCACGGGATCCACACAAAGTCTATACGTTTTGCATATCCCAAGTAATGATAACGTGGGCACTAAGGAAGTGATTTTGCATTGCATGTACTATGTGCCAGTAAGTGTCATGGCATCCTATATGTCACTAACGTTCTCTCATCTTTATCTAGGAACGCAACAAACATGGCCCCACCAAATAAAAAGGGAAAATAGGCAGCCGAGAGCAACGAGCCGGTTGCAAAGAAACAGAAGACGGAAGTGGCGGGCATTCGAAAAGCCATCCCGGAGCGTATCTTCAAGGCATCGGATTTAATAGGAATTCCGACAGTCATGCCGAGTAGAGTATTTTGGCAGAACTTTGAGAAGTTCGGATGGGTCAAATTTGTAAGTGAGCTGGAGAATGGAAATCAGCTATTGGTCAACAACTTTATGCCTTGTTTAACAAGGATATCCGGGACGAGACTGCGACCACTTACTATTCTACAGTAGCGGGCAAGAAGAGGATTACCTTCTCCCCCCAAATCATAGCCGACTACTTGGGGATCGAATGCACGGGTGCAATGGTATGGGATGTAGAGATCACCAAACTCTACAGTGATAAAACAGTCATGAAGTGAGCCCTCAACGAGGAGGCGTATCGAAGGAATCCGTCCCCCCGCCTCAAGTTGGATAATCGGGAGTTGGCGTGGGATGCATGGTATATACATCAGTAGGGGTCTGGCAGTATGTTCTCGTCTACGAGCCTTACCATGATGTCCATCAAGTACGTTCAGGTCTACCACGCCATTTCTCAGGGGCAAAAGATTGATTTGGCTGCCCACATTTATAATATCATTTGTAATTACGGCACTGGCAATATGGGATGACAGGGCATGCTGTTTCCTTGCCTTATCATGGCGATCTTCTACTTGTAGCACGTCCCAGGGGCTAACAAAGATGCCAATATCTTTTTGACAAACGTTCTGACGAAGGCGAGTTGGACGAGTCATCGTGGGCGTGTTGTTGCAGTACGCCAAAATTTATTTTATTTCCTTACTCGGTTTCAAAACTACAAATTAATGTAGAAGGGGTAAGTAAGGGTCGAACCCAAGAGGAATGGTGCTTAATCTAGTTGATTTTATCAATTAATATAGAAAAATGCGGGGTTTTGTGATATTTTAATAAAAATAGAAAATCGAACGTCAAAATAAAAGATTGAAATAAAACAATTATACAAAATATCTAGTTCTCGGGTTCGGTTGTGTCAACAACTTATATTTATCTTTCCCATGCAACGTGTTACTATTCCTTCTTCAATTTATCAACTCTCAATTAACTAAGAAGCTCTGATTAACGAATTCTTCCTTAAGTGTATTAAATTAAAGTGAGTTCTTTAACTTAACATCTAGCTATTGGATAACCCTAAATAAATTCTTAGGATTTAATGCAAAGCTAGTGTGAAATGAACGAGAAGAATGAGTTGAATTAGATGAATAATTTCACAAACTCGAATTAATACATCTAAGTTGATTTGTTAATAAATATGCACGATATTCATTTGCTACTTTGGATTGGAATCTAGTGATAATTACGGATCAAAAGTTCCAATCCTAGCAAGTAACTTGAATTTAAAGATTGATTGATTCAATTGGCCAAAGTGAATGCAATAATCAAATAAACTCAAAAACGGGTTTACAAGCATAACAAATCAATAAATTGAAGTAGAGGAATAGATAAAACGTTACTAAAGAGTTAGAAAAGATAACCACGTGTTAGTTGAACACAACGTCCCCCTCGAACTAGATAGAAAAGTCTAACTACTCATATTTGCGGGGTTTCATACTTTTTAGCAAGTATTCGCTTTATATCACCACCACTATATGATAGATTATACGCAAAATATAGAAAACAAGTAAATAAATGCTAAGAAATAAATAGAGAAATAAAAGGGAAAAGAGAAACTTATCGAAGAAATGATCCGCTAATCATATTCACAGCCGAAGTATCATTGATCGATTGAAGCCTTTATTTCTTCCGCCGGAATATGAAAAACTAAGATCTTTCAAGCTAAAACTAAGAACAAATGAAGAAGAGAATTTTATTGAAGAGAAAGTTGGAGAGAACTACTAGCTAATTCTCTTCCACTAAGTTGTGCATTTCCTTCCTTACAAATGCCTCTATTTATAGGCAAAATTTCACAAGAAGACATAATAAAAAATTGTACAACTACTCCATTATGATTCCACTAATTGGTAACCACCAAATCATGATCTTAAATTGCTCCATTAGTTCAAATATTGTATCATGGTATAGGTAAGCATCTTGGCTGAATTGTGCAATTGGAATTTCCCTTTTTTGATGTTTTAATAGAAAGTTATGAATTTTCTACCAAAACATGGCCCAAGAAATCCTCCATTCACATCACTCTCGGTTTTGCCCATTTGTGACCATGATATGATCCGAATCATTTGAAGAGGTCAACATCAAAGTTGTAGACCTCTGAGTGTCCTTTCCAACAATATAAAGTGCAGGTCAATCCGAATTTTGTAGCAAACGTTATGGTCAAATTACTGAACTGCGGCAGTAAATTCGAGCTGCTGATTTTTTACGCTTTGTCCTTTCTCTTCAAATGGCCATAACTTTCACTAGAAAACTCCGATTTGGGATCCGACAAAAATGTGGAAATCCTCTTTTGATATTATTTGATATTGGCACAAGAAAAATTGTAAAAACAACTTTTCATAAAATTGCATCGGAGGCGCTCCATCTTTGATTCGCTTGCATTTTGGTCCCGAGTTTCCGTTTTCATTCGATTTTCATCCATTTTGACTCCTTTTGATTCTTTGTGACCCTAAACACCACAATAAAGTAAAAACACATAAAACGGAACATATAACACTAATAAAATACACAAATACATAAAATAGAAGAGTTATTTAAGTGCTTTTCGAGCACTTATCACATCGGAAACAGGTGCAATCTCATGGATATAGAGAGGCGGGGGATGATGCTGCTACCGAGGTAGGACTGCTTGGCGCTCCTACTACAGAGCCGACTTCTGAGCCAAGCTCGATGATGCCCAACACACAGATGATGGAGATGCTGGTCGGGCTGAATGCCCAGATGACGGTCATTCGGGATAACCAGCGCATCATTCAAGAAGATCAGCGCCAACTTCGAGAGGATTTCCTCACCGCCGAACAAGCCCGGCGCCTAGATCATGAGGAAGTAATGGCACGGTTGGCTACACTCTTCTCCACACACCCTGGACTGCCTCCCTCGCCCAATGCTTGAAGCCCACCGGGATGTTTAGTAAACTTTTCTTTTTCTTTTCGTTCCTTATCTTTTATTTTCTATTCGTCGTTTATGTTTTTTTTCTTTTGGTTGCTTTCATTAGGTACAATGTTTATTTCAAGTTTGGGGGGGTGGGAGTGATGTTATTTTTAGTATCATTAATTTATGTTTAATACATCTTTCTTTTCTTCGTTTAATTGTTTTTAAGTGTTAGTGAAGCTTGGCATTAGTAAAAGTTCTGTTTTTAATTTTTTTTATTATTTTCGCCGATGATTGTTCCTTCTTAAAAAAAAAGTAGGATGTCAGTTCGACTTGAACACCACGTGATCTTTTAAAATTTTCCTCCCACTTATTAGTACACGGTTAACTTTATATGAGCACATGGTCATTGTTTGACTTAGATTGATGATGGGGTATAATCTTGATGCTGTGTTCCCTCGTATTACCGGTGACGAACTGTTTAAACCGTTAGAAGTAGGTAATTTTCCCAAAACAAATTATAGGACCGAGCTAGCTAAAAGGCTAAGTGTAGGGGTGGTAAGATTAGTGACTTTATGTTGGGGGAACTACAGTTAGATGTTTTGGTGTCTTTGCTTTGAGTTGAAGGATTTTTGGTTGGCAAGTCTGTACTGGCACTGACCAATGCTATCATTCATTAAAAAAAAAGAGTGACATAATTGCATTCATTTCATATGTGCCACATTCTCTTGCCTCATTGACTCGAGTGATTAAATTTGAGGGGTATTTTACTTAGTGCCTTGAGTGACAAACTCGGGAGTCATCGACCTCAAAGCTCGCTACACGGGTCCTTGAAAAAGCATTATTGTTGGGGCATTGCACTTGCATATCATATTCAAAAAAAAAAAAAACCAAAAAAAAGAGAAGAAAAAATAAAATGGTGAAAAATCGGGGAATAAAAATTGATAGAGGTTTGAAGTGCCGGAAAATGAGTCAAACACTAGAGGTTTGGAAACTTGGGGTAGAGATGGATAGATGGATAACGGTAGTTCCTGTAACATCTTGTCACTTTTACTTAGCATCGAGTGTGGAAAAATGCAGTGAAATATTTTTAGAACACCTCATTGATTGAATATCCCGGGGGTTTGAGAGAAAAGCATAAGGAGTGAATCCTACAAGCGGGGTGAGATAAATCTTATCACATGGGAATATGGGCATGGTTTTGTATCGAGAATTCTTTGATTAGACCTTTACATGGATTTCAGTTGAGCAATGGCTCGCATACGTATACATCGAATATCGTGTACATGATAAGTGAATAGTTTTGTGATTGTTTATTTGCTCCAACTGGAATTCTAAAAGTGTTTTATTGACCTGAAGCGAATAATACAATACTTGACATGTTATGAGTCTTGTTTATGTTTTGTGGTTTAGTGTGTAGTGTGTGATTGTTTTCTATGTTTTGTTTTGGTTTCTTGTTCGAGGGCGAACAAGAGTTAAGCTTGGGGGTGTTTGATAAGTATTTTATTAGCGTTTATTTTATAGCTTTTATAAGTATTTTAGGGTGTTTATTATGTTTAATTTTATCTATTTATAGGTAAAAGACCAACATAGGCGGACATCGTTGAAAAGAAGGGGAACGAGGCAAGAAGGACTAAAAAGTGCCAAAAAATAGAAAGCAGGGACCAAAGTGGAAGAGAATGGAAGAAGGAGGACCTGAACTGTAAATTCCATACGGCCGTATCTATAGACTTATACGGCCGCATCATCATCGAGCTGAAAGCCAGAGATTTTGACAAAAATGGTCTTACGGCCGTATTGGAAAAATAGGTACGGCCGTATGCGTGAACAATCTTTGAAGTAGAAAAAAACCCAAGAGCTTGATATGGCCGTAAGGCTTGGAAGATACGGCCGTATCACCTACGCCCGGAAATTTTCCTATTTTACTTAGAAGTCTATTTTTGGTTGTTTTTGGGTTACTTGGTGGATAAGAATTTTTGGCCTTTCAGGGATCGATTGAAACTTATAAAAAGGGTGCTAGGCCACAAAATTAGAAGGTTTTTTTTAGAGAGCTTTGGAGAGGATTGGTAAGGAGAAAAACACGCTACAACCGAGCAAAAGTGGGGAGAGTTACATGGTTCTGGAAGAGAGTCAAGACGGGAGTTGATGCTTGGTGTAAGATCTACTCTTTGTTCTCATTTCTTTTTGTAAATTCGGTGATGAACTCCCTTAATTCTTTTATTTCGTTATTATTTAGCATGAACAATTAATTTTATTCGTTGGGATGAACGATGTAATTTAGATTGAATGTTTGATTTTCGACTCTCAATTTCTTGTGTTTCTAATATTACGTGTTGATTTTGCTACTACATATAATGCATGATTTACGATCACTAAATCATTGATTTATGAATTCTAATCAACTGAGAGGTGAGTTAGACATTTAGACTACGTAGTAAAATTCGACAGTGTACATAAGAGCTAGAGATAGACTTTTATAATTGTTGAGATCCCACGTGACAGGCGAATATATGTGAATTCCTATATTCGTTACTGCGTTTAATTAAGGCTTATTTGGACTATACATAGAGATATGATAGTCGACTTAATTAAATAGGATTGATTTGAACTCGAAAGAGTTAAATTAAGTCAATTTCGTGAATTCGGTCTAACACAACTTTAGTATAGAAATTGAGAGGAGAAATCAAACAGGACATCTAAAGGTAAATCGGGATTCCCAACTTTGTTCTCTATTAATTGAACAACTTTTTATTACCTTGCAATGTATTTCCCTGATATTGACAAATTTTCTCTAGATAACCAAACTTCAATCTTCATATTTTTACATGATTTTATTTGATTAGTTTAAACTGTTATTGAGTGAACTAGTCCTCGTGGGATGAAAATCCTAACTCACAATAGTATGCCTAATATGAGGTTGAAGTACACTTTTGTGGCTCTAAGTAATCGACAGCATTATTTATGGTATTTTTGTTGCTAAAGTTTATACAATATAATTTTTTTTACAATATTCAAAATATAAATACAATAAAAACCCAACAATCAATTTTTTAAGACTATTATTAATTCTAATTTAGAACAATATGAATAAAATAAAAATCCAAAAGAAGAAATTGGATTATTGGTTTAAGTAAATTAAATTCACCACTTATTTTTTAAAATTCCATTTATAAATTTTTATTAAATTCATATTTTAAATATAGAAATACCTTTTTTTTTTTATAAAACCGGATAGTAAATAAATTAACCAAATTCATGAATTTTTTATTTTAATTTAATTAGAGAAAAGATATATTAATTATTAAGAATATAATTTAGGAATTAATATATCACATAATATAATTTAGGAATTAATATATCACATAGTTAATTTTATATCAAATTAGTTAAATCTTTTTGAGTTTGAAAGTTCTCCAAAATAAAATTCTCAACTTTTCTCCAAATTAAAAATTTAACAAATGGATAATTTTCTATACTATTGAAAGAGATAAATATTCCACATTAGATAATTATGAGAGAAGAATGTGTGTATTACTCTATAAAGCATGAATCATTATTCATCTAGAAGTTATAACCAGTGGCTACTTAGGGAAATTGGTAATCGATTTTTTTTTATTTTAATAATAATTTTTAGTTTATTTATTAACTAATAATAATAAATGAAAATCTCATGCTAGCCCAGAATGTCCTCCTAAAGTGAGGTTAAAGTACACTTTTGCAGCTCTAAGTGATGAACAAGATTGTTAACTACATTTTTCCTATGAAAGTTTATACGACATTAAAAAATTCTATGATATTAAAAATAAAAATAAAATAAAAAACTATATATCAATTTTTTAGAATGGCTATTAATTTATAATTTAGGATAATATGAATAAAAAAATACAAAAAAGAAATCAAATTATTGCCTGTTTTTTTAATAGGAATTATTGCTTTTTAAGAAATCATATTTAATTTAATTGGATAAATATAGGAAAGTCATTTTAGCAAGTATAAGTGAAATATGCTTTGGGTAAATTAAATGGGCCATAATTAGTGTTTTTGTGTAAGAAATGGGTATTTGACTTTCATTTAATTGAAAATGTGTGTCTAACTCATTTAATTAATTTTGGTGATGTGTTTTATTACATTTGAGACAACGAATGGCCTATGTATATGGGTAGATGTTAAAAATTTGTTGGTGGGTTATTGACGTATATATTTTTATGCTGTATTTTTTAAATATCGTTTTTAATCTTTTCAATCCAATAAAAGCTTTTATTCTTTGGCTTTTAAAATGTTTTTGATTCTTAACAAATAAAGAGTTCACTTCGTTCATAATAATTACATTGTCTGTTTGCTTTTTATTTGTTTCTTAATATAAAAAGGTGGATGGAAAATGTGACTCTTGATTAAAAAATTGAGAGTAGGAAACTCATAAGCAATGACAATCAACAAGAGTCAGGGGCAATCGCGTTCTAGTATTGGTATTTAGCCATAGACAATTGTATGATATTGTCTCCAGAGTTACGAACGGTAGCACATTGAAGATTTTGATTTGTGACAAGGAAGGTCAACATAGAAACTCAACAACAAATGTGGTGTTTAATTAACAAGTGTTTCAAAATTTAGAGTGAATTTTTTATTTACAATATTTATTTAGTTCAGATGCATACCGCCACACCATCCAACAAACCATGATCACCGATTTAAATGCACTTTCATCTAATGTGTGTTATGCTAAAACTGTTTTATTTTGATTCTAACATAATATTGTTTAGCTATATATTTATATCTAATGTGAGACACATCTTAAATATTTTATATTAATTGTCCAGCAATATACCTTTATCTTTATTATCACAATTATATTTGCATCTATTGCATTTTACATAAAAAGATTTGCATTTTGTATCTATAAGCCGTTCTCTTTTAGAAGATTTTCATCCCGTGCAACGCATGGGTTGAATACTAGTTTACTAGTTATTACTATTCCATTGGTAAAGGGTATAAATTAATTGAACTTAGACAAAAAAATACAAGATTTCTTTATATTAAAAAAATTGAAGTGCCAACTAGGCACTATGCCACAATGACAGTACCAAGTTGGCACATATGTTTTTAAAACTAAAAAAATAAAATTTTATTTTGAAAACAATTATTAAATATACATTTATTATTTTGTTTTCCTTATTTAATTTATTTTGCTTTCTTTATTTAGCATTTTTTTCTTATTTAATTTTTTATGTATGTTTTAATTTTTTATATAAATTTGAATTTGCGAATTATAAATGTAATTTAAAATGAATTATATGCAAGCATTAATGAAAGTGTCAAAGTTGTAAATTACAATGGTACTTGAATTATTTTTAAAAATAAAAATTAAATTTTTATATATATTTTAATTTTTTAATATTATGTCTTCAATTTTTATATATACATTTGAATTTTTGAAATATATATATATATGTATATATATATAATATTAATATATGTGCTACAACCGCCACCCTAAACTTGAATAAAAAACTCCCTTTCACCAGTTCAAACCAGTCGGCAAATTAGAACGAAGAGAGAAAGATTAACGCACAAGCTTACGAAAATTATACGGAAAAGGGCGAAATTCCACCATTGAGCTGCAAATTGGTCGTGGGTTGGAGTTACATTTGAAGTAAGATTCTTCCCCTTGATGTATTTCTCCAAATTTCGAGTATTTTGCGGGATTTAACATGAGAAATTGTAGGTATTTTCTTGAAATAAATTTGGGAAATATTGGTTGTTGTTGCAGCACATTTGGAGAAAGCTCGTCCTCTCTATCAATTGGTGGCATATTTTCGTTTTTTGAGGGTTAGAAAATATCATCCCCAAATTCTATTGTTAATTTGTTGCTATCAGATCTATTTTTTGTTCAAATTTCCGTATATTATTTGTTGAAATGGATATATACTTGGGGTTTATGTATATTTATTGAATTAGTGTATTATGATAGTTAGGTAGATTGGTTATTATTATGTGGGATTTAATGTATATGTATGTGGGATTTATATATAGTATGGTTGAATTAGATGTATTTATTTAGTTAGATTATTTAGTATTAGTTAAATAAGTGATAAGTAATTTTGGATGAATTAATAGTTAATATAGTTATTAAAATTATTATTTTACGGAATAATAATGGATAGCTTTAATTTTTTGACATGATCCTAATTTAGTCTTCTACATAGAGAAACTAATGCATACAATATTTATAAATTATGTTGAATTATATTTCAATATATAGTAAATAAATAAATATTACATTTAAATAAATATAATTTAGTAAAATAGTAGTTTGGGAATAATATTTCGAGAAAATTAAATAAATTAGTTTGGAAATAAATTTATATAAATATATTTTATTCATGAAATAAATATTATTTTTGGGTATGTCCCTAATTTGATCTTCTACATATGATACAATAATGCATGCAATATTTATAAATTATATTGAACTATATATATGTCAATATGTTATAATAAATAAATAAATATTACTTTTATATAAATATAATTTTGTAATCAAAGTAGTAGTTTGGGAATAATATTTCAAGAAAATAAATTAGTTTGGAAATAAATTTATATAAATATATTTTATTGATGAAATAAATTTTATTGGATATGTCCGTAATTTAATATTCTACATATGATACAGTGATGCATGCAATATTTATAAATTATATTGAACTATATATATGTTAATATGTTATAATAAATAAATAAATATTGCTTTTACATAAATATAATTTTGTAATTAAAGTAGTAGTTTGGGAATAATATTTCAAGAAAATAAATTAGTTTGGAAATAAATTTATATAAATATATTTTATTGATGAAATAAATTTTATTGGATATGTCCGTAATTTAATATTCTACATATGATACAGTGATGCATGCAATATTTATAAATTATATTGAACTATATATATGTCAATATGTTATAATAAATAAATAAATATTGCTTTTACATAAATATAATTTAATCAAATAGTAGTTTTGGAATAATATTTCGCAGTCATATGATCAATTAGCTTGGGAATAAAAGTATTATTTAATATCATTTTAGTATAGCCATTCTAATAGTTTTGTGGTGTAAAAACATCGAATTATCGAATTATTTCTCTATCCTTTCGTTATAACGGATCTTATTGTAGTACACCGCACTTTATTTGCATTGAGCTTAGAAAACGGTTTGAAGATAATCTTGTATGTCATTAACTGTGATCAAATTATTGCACAGTTTAAGATGTACAAGATTATCTTTGAATTCTCCAAGTGGAGAGTTTGTCATCGATCTGCGTATGTCGAATTGTGTTAGATTTAATTTTTGTGTGGACGGTTATGTATTTATGTGAATTTCAGTAGTATCCCCATTCGTTCTCCGGGTGTGGATTACATTTTACGTGAATTACACACTTAGGAGAACTAAAGGGAGATGCTGCCGAAATTTACAGTAAAATATAATGCCGGTTCTATACAAAAAATAACACAGTTTGATATTACGTAGAGATGACGAATGGTTTAAGTCCCGACCATTTTGATTAGATCCGGAGTTATAAGGTTGATCTAGAACACTTCCATTATATTACATGCTTCATTAAAAAAAATGTCAAGATCATTATCTTTTATGATACAGCTACAGAGTTAATATTATAGAATAATAATTCTATAGGTTATTTGAAATGGATCGGAGTTGGATGTATGGGAATCCTACTTCTCTTGAATATATAAAAGGAGTAATTGAGTTTTTGAAATGTGCCGAGGAGGATAAAATAAAGTATAACAAGGATAAGATTGTATGTCCCTATTCAGTTTGTAATAATACAATTGGTTTTGATACCATTGCGGAAGTAAGAAACCATCTATTTAAAAACGGGTTTAAGATGGGTTACGCATGTTGCTTTTGGCATGGTGAGAAAATAGTGTGTAGTACAAGCAGTGGTGGCACCGGTTCATACTTGCGTAATGAACATCGGTTGGGTAGTGACAGCGACGGTCATCCGAAAACGTAGAGATGAATGTGGAACACGATCGGTTGGATGAAATGTTACGTGATGTGCAAGATGACTTCATTGACAGGCCACATGAGTTCGATAAACTGTTCGCAGATTCTGAAAAGCTTTTATATCCTGGTTGTCTAAAATATAACAAATTATCAGCTCTGTTCAGTTTGTTACATTTGAAAGCGAAAAGTGCGTGGAGTGATCGAAGTTTCACAGCACTATTAGAGCTTTTAGTAGATATGCTTCCGGATGACAATGAGTTGCCTAACTCAACGTACAAGGCAAAAAAGATATTATGCCCATTGGGTATGGAGATTGAGAAGATAGACGCTTGTCCAAATGATTGTGTACTATATCGGAAAGAGTATCGGCAATTGCAAGTGTGTCCGAAGTGTGGGGTATCGAGGTATAAGAGAAGCAATCGCAACGGTAATGGCGGGGGTAAGAATGGTTCTCCAGCTAAAGTGTTATGGTATTTGCCTGTGATTCCAAGGTTTAAACGATTGTTTGCAAATGCAGACGATGCAGTAAAATTGTTGTGGCGTCGGCAGAGAGGAAAAAGATGGTAAATTAAGACATCCTGCTGATTCACCTGAATGGTGCAATTTCAACAGGAGATTTTGTGATTTCGGAAATGAAGATCGGAACCTCCGGCTAGGATTATGCACAGATGGAATGAATCCCCACGGCGATATGAGCAGTCGACATAGCACTTGGCCGGTGCTTTTGGTGATCTATAACCTCCCTCCCTGGCTGTCTATGAAGCGTAAATACATGATGATGTCCTTGCTAATCTCAGGGCCAAAACAGCCGGGAAATGATATCGACGTGTACTTAACTCCGTTAATTGATGATCTAAGAATGCTGTGGGATGAGGGTGCAGAGGTATTTGATGCTAATCGTCGAGAGAATTTCAATCTACGTGCAATGCTATTCTGGACCATAAATGATCTCCCTACTTTTGGTAACTTATCGGGTTACAAGATTAAGGGTGGTAAGGCATGTCCCGTGTGTGAAGATGCAACATTTAGCCAGTATTTGGGTAATTGTAAGAAAAATGTGTACATGGATCATCGGGCTTTTCTTCCTAAAAATCATAAATATCGAAGAAATAAAGAGGATTTCAATGGGCAAACTGAGAATCGAGTCGCACGATTGCCGTTGTCTGGGGAAGAGGTGTTTGAAAGAGTTAAAGACATTTCAGTTCAATTTGGCAAGACTTCTAAGCCGACTAGAAAGAGTATATGGAAGAAGAGATCGATCTTCTGGGATTTACCATACTGGAAGTACTTAGAGGTGCGACATTGTATTGACTTCATGCACGTAGAGAAGAATGTTTGTGATAGTATCATCGGGACGTTGTTAAAACATTCCAGGAAAGACAAAAGATTCTCTCAGTGCTAGGAAAGACATGGTGGAACTAGAAATACGGCCTGAGCTAGCACCTATTGAAGAGTTGGGGAAGCATCCATTCTTACAAGCAGGATGCTGCACACTGTCTAAAAGGGAGAAACAAAAATTTTGTGAATGTTTGAAAGGATTGAAGGTTCCATCCGGCTATTCATCAAACATCAGCCGATTGGTGTCGATGAAGGACTTGAAATTGGTTGGGATGAAATCTCACGATTGTCATGTTATGATGCAACAGCTATTACCAATTACCGTTCGAGGCATACTGCCCGAACATGTGAGGCGTGTAATTACACAACTTTGCTTTTTCTTCAATGCAATATTCAGTAAGGTTATTGAGCCTGATGAGTTAGATAGATTGCAAGCAAACGTTCTGTTACCCTCTGCCAGCTTGAAATGTATTTTCCACCATCTTTTTTCGATGTTATGGTGCATTTGGTTATTCACTTGGTTCAACAAATCAAGTTGTTAGGTCCGGTGTTTTTGCACAATATGTATCCATTCGAACGGTTCATGGGTATCCTGAAGGGACATGTGAGAAATCGATTCAGACCCGAAGGCAGTATCGTAGAAGGTTATGTTGCTGAAGAAGTCATTGAGTTTTGTATTGATTACCTAGCAAGAGTCGGACCCATTGGTATTCCTACATCTCGACATGAGGGAAGGCTCGAAGGTAAGGGTATTATTGGACGCAAGCCGATCGATCCTAGTGCTGAAGACTTAGCCAAAGCTCATCTTCTCGTCTTGCACCATCTTGCTGCGGTTCAACCATACTTCGATGAGCACAAAGCAGTGCTAAGAGTAGAGAATCCTTTAAAAGGGGAGAGGTGGTTGGTTACTGAACATAATCATTGTTTTGCAAAATGGTTCAAAAATAAAGTAATGAACCAATTGACGCATATGCCAAAAATTGTTACAGAAGCGGTCAAGTGGTTGGCTTACGGGCATGCTTCGCGTGTTACCTCTTACCAGGGATATGACATTAACGGGTCCACATTTTATACAAAAAGTCAAGATGATAAAAGTACGATGCAGAACAGTGGAGTCACACAAGTGGCAATATCCGCGATAATAATCTTGATACATACTCTGGCGTGATTGAAGAAATTTGGGAACTTGATTATAAGGTATTTCAGATGTGTGTATTCCAGTGCAAATGGGTTGATAACGCACGGCGTGTATCGAAAGATAAATTGGGTTTCACTAGGGTGGATTTTTATCGAGTTGGAAGTCGTAATGACCCGTTCATACTTGCATCACAGGCTAAACAGGTGTTTTATGTTACTGATCCAGGCGATGCAAAGTGGTCGGTTGTTCTCCAAGGTAAGAGCCGTATTGTTGGTATCGGTGATGTGGTTGGCGAAGATGAATATGACCACCGGGATGAAAGCATACCATTTTCTAGTGAACTACCTCAACCAGATCCCCAGGAGCACAATAGTAGAACAAATTACCTTCGTTCGGACCATCAAGAAGGAGAGTATGTGGAATGATAGGTGAATTACTATTTTTGTAAGTTCAACGTTATTTCATTACTATTTAGTGGTAATAGCAATCCATTTGCACGTCATATCTTATCTTTTGTTATAATTTTGATTATTAATGTTATTTTTTGTTAAAGTGCAGGGAGGCGGCGAATTGTGGCAAATATGACGGATTCTTCATCCCCATCATGTTCACCATCTGCTACTAACAGCACAAGACGGAGCAGAGGGTCGACGACCATGTCGAAGTGGAAGGGAAATAACATTCAGTTAACCGAAGGTGATTTCGATGATCTACTTCGGCCAAAGGGGCTGCATAGTACTGGGTTCCGTCATTACATTGGGGTAGTCGCGCGCTCCAAAGTAAATATAAATTACGGTAAATGGACAAAGGTGGAAAGCGGGCTGAAGAACACCATTTGGGAAGATATTAAGGTAATAAAAATATAAATTGAAATTTTGTTACGGTTAACACCACTTATATTAGTGCTTAGTGACCCGTTTGTTTAATATTGCAGACATCGTGTAATTTGAAGGATGACAGCCTTAAAAAGATGGTTGTGTCACAAGTTGGATTACGGATGAGAAATTTCAAAAGCAAGCTCGTGAGGAATTGGATTCGCCCAAAGAAACCAAGAACAGACACGCCACCACAAGTGTATAACTTCATTACCGAGGAAGATTGGGAAGAATTCAAACAAACAGTCAGTAGTAAGGAATTTCAGGTATACTCTAGTGATTACAATTAAATATTAAATAATTTTTTCCCTTTTCCTATAAATTAATATTTGTGTACAGGCCACATTAGCATTGAATCCATCGTAATTCTCACTAATGGTATGCTATTAATTTCTTGAAGGACATTAGTGAGAAGGCGAAAGAAAGTCAATCGCATAACAAATATCCCCATCACATGGGAGCCGCAGGTTATGCAGGCATGAAGGAAGTGTGGGCGAAGAATGATCCTCTGGGGCATTTATCATCATCTGGGTCTGTACCCGAAGAGATTTTGTAGAGTGATCGGTCATGGGATTACTTACGGGCAAGATTACAAGTGCGCCCTGATGGAACTGTGGTGTGTCCCAATGAAATTCAAGAGGTGTATGACAAGATTGTGAGTAATTTCCCTTTCATCGTGTGCATACTTTCGATAAGTATTTCATTACTAATTATTGACACTTAATTTTAATTTTATTGAAATAGGTGGTTAAGTCTCAAGAAGTTATGGAGAGGACATTCGTCCCGGCTCGACATCACGACATACTCTCGGAAGCTCTAGGGAAAGAGGATCATCCTGGTCGGCCAAGGACTTTGGAGGCTATGTAGGCGGTGTACGGGAAATTTTTGGGAAAAAATCCGAAAAATCCAAAAGACGCACTTCGGACCAGGATGACTTAGATACTCGGGTTGCGAGGGAGGTCCAGAATCAACTGAATGCTGAATTTGATAATAGGGTGCAACAGAGAGTTGTTGATACACTCATACGACTAGGCATCCAATTGCCTCCCCGATATTGGAGCAGCGATGCCAAATACTAGACACGCAAGCAAAAGCGGTGTTTGTCGTGCCTCTCATTGCGCCAGATCCATCCATGACCGTTACGGTATTTTAATATTTTTAATTTTTTTTACTTCATTGGTAATAATTGCAATATTTCACTTATAATTAGTTTTATAATGTTGGTAATAATTGCAATATCTTACGTATAATTAGTTTTTTAATATTGATAATTTTTTTGATCGATAGGAAATTACCAATTGCATCTTTATGCGTACTATATGGAGGCGGATACTACGAGGTAGCACAAGGGATTTCTTTGTCTGTTACAAAGACAGCATCGTGCATGGTTGCAAACTCAAAGAAGGAAATCTCAAGGTACGAGTTGATATGGTTCATGAGCAATGTCGTGAGTTGCCTCTTCCTGAGCCAGTTCGAGATGACTTGGTTACCATCGGGGACGCCATTGGAAGTTTTGTTCAGTGGCCAAAATGCATGGTTTGCTTGGAAAATGTAAGTTGTTCAGTTGTTGAGAGTCTTATAATATGTTTTACTTATTTATTTTTAATATTTTATAATTATTTAATACACATGTTGTCATAACTCGAAGTACTATTGTAGGATACTATTGTTGGTGATAAGGATAATCAATCATATCAACGTAAGAAACATAAAGTGTTGTTGTGTCAACGGTGGTGGATCACGCAATCTCGTTGATGAAGCAACATATCGGACTCTTCCCGGTTCTTGCAAGCTATTGGTCGATTCGATCAATATGATGCCCGATGATAGTGACACTTTGGTGGTCCGATCGGCGGCTTGTTTCTGAATCACCCGATCACAAAGTTTTATTATCACTCTGCGATATCGCGGATTTCATGACGATGAACTGGTTGAATACTTCTATTGGGGAAGTATCTCAAATGTGAGCCTTCAATTCCAATTTTAAATTACATAACTCTTTCAATATTCGGGTTACCAAATATAGTATCTTCGTATGTTGTTTAATATAGGTACATCTATCGGAGGTGTGAGCAGTTTGATGTGCCATTCGGCTTTATAAGTCCATCGCGAATATCGGCAGTCACGGTTAGGGCTCAACATCGGGAGACGTCACTCTATATTAACCGGGCACTACGCCGTTTGAAGGACAGCAAATACATTTTTGCCCCATATCATCAAGAGTAAGATCACTCATTTGTTGATATATACATCTAATGTTAATTAATTAGTTCAAAAATTATGAATATGTTATTAAAAAACTAACTATCTCGTTTGTTAGTCATCACTGGTTATTGCTTGTTATCGAACCATCGGTCAATATAGTATACGTATTGGATTAGTTAGCTAATCAGGAGAGAAATTTGGAGGTCAAATTGCTCATATGCGTGTAAGTGATTATCCAATGAGTTTCATTTCATTTATTGGTTTTCGTGTGATAAGTTGGAGTTTAGATCACTTAAGTATTAATATTATTCATATAATTTAAATTTTTAGGGCTTTTAGAGGGATATGGAAACAAATGGGTATAAGACAAAGCAGTGTTGAGTGGAAATATCCTCCGGTATGTATATGCACAAATTTAAACAATAATAATTTTTTTCGTAATTTGGTTCGTCTTTTATTATATTGGAAGATATATGGTTTTCTTTCAAACTTTCTTTTTTTCGTATTACTTATTTTATTTTTTGGCAATGTACAAATTTTAGTGTACGCAACAACCAGGAGGTAATGAGTGTGGTTATTGTTTCATGAAGAATATGCATGACATACTGATAGACTATGCTCAAGGCCATGAACTACACACGGTATGTTTATTATCATAAAATGTAGATTGTTAATTTAGGCATTCAGTACTTTATTAAAAATGTATATAACTTATTATCTTTCGTTTTACTCGCAGATAAATAAAGTTGAAGAGTATTCCCAGAGCGATATCGATATCGTACTAGAACTTTGGGTTCAATTCTTCCGAGAGGTTATGAATTGAAATGATCATTTACATGTTTAATTATACTCATTTTACTTCGATTTTTATAATATTTTCGTGCACGGAATTTCATGTTAACTCTTACACTTGTAGTCATGTAACTATAGCAACGAACTTTATTTAGAGTTTTATGTAAACTTGTTGTATGTAGAGATGCATTATGTAGCGTTTTGTTAGGTATTGTTAGCTCTAATTTGTTAACTAGTTGGATTTGTGTTCTTTGCGTTGTATATAGTATGAATCAATGGATGTATTTGAGTTGTATGGATATATTTGGGTGATGAAATGGTTGGATTGCAGGCTCAAAAAACTGTATGAAATTACAGTTTTTTAATTACCAAAAAAATTTGAAAAAAAAAATTCATAAGTTTAATGTTTAAAAAAAAAAAACAAAATTCGGGTGGCGGTTGTTCAGTTGCAACCGCCACCCAAATCTATATATAAATAAAATGAGCACGCTTTCCCGCTCAAACTTTAATTTTTCAGAATTAAAAAATCATTATTATTACTTTAATTTTTCAGAATTAAAAAATCATTATTAATTGAATTAATCACTGGCAACACGTTCCCTTATTCACCCAAAATTTCAATTCGCCTATGATTCTATCGCAAACAGCATACGCCTTCTAGAATTCTTCTCCACTTCGTCTCTCACTTCTCCCCACATATAGAATCCTTCTCCAATTAGGCTCTCAGTTCTCCCTACGTATATACCTATCAATGTTCCATGATTCTTGCAAAAAAATTTCACACGGCTACTCTAAAAAAATCTCACGTAGGTACTGAAATCGATGCTCTCTCTGTTCCTTTCATTATTGCACTTCTGTTTCGGTAATATTTGTGTAATCCATTGTTATGTTTATCGCGGCTCCTTTAATCTTCAGCTTATCAGGTGTATTTAATTTTGTGCTATTATTAAAGCTCCGACTTTTGACCTCTCTTTTTGTTTATTTTTGGCTTGTGATGGAGTAGAAGTGCGAAATTCAAGTCGGCTGTATTCAAACCTCCCGAGAGGAAATCCTTTTTAGGTATGTTTTCATATCGCATTATATTTATAAAGTATATGCTCGCATGATTTTTAAGGCAGTCTTTGTACGTGTTTTGCTTTCTCTTGTAGTCTTATCAAATCCTATAGCGACTTGATATATATTTGGTTGTGCACTTATATGATGTGTTTAGGAAATGAAAACAGAAAGAAAACAAAAGCTGAAATGATTGGGGAGGCCATGTTTGGGGAATGAATTTTTGGACATTAGTGTTGTCTTCTTATCAAATCCTATAGCGACTTGATATTTGCTTGTGCACTTATATGATGTGTTTAGGAAATAAAAGCAGAAGAAAACAAAAACTAAAATGATTGGGGAGGCCATGTTTGGGGAATGAATTTTTGGACATTAGTGTTGTCTTCTTACGGAATCAAAATTAACCAACTTATTATCGAATAATTCCTAGTTGTGACAGATATCCAGGATACATTCCTAAGTTTCTCAGACGTGGTATTTGCTTGATTTACAACATATCCCAAGGTGTTCACAGTCTGGTGTGGAATTTCCCACAGCCAATGTACAAAGCGATACATCCCACACTAAAACATAAGGCACCAAATTAGTTTGAGTACTCGTGTCATGCATATGTATACATACGTATTGCGAGTCGCATATCAGCATATGTGACTTAAGTTTAATGGATTTGAAAAATGAAGAATGTGACTTTAATTTGAAAGAAATGTCTAAAATATGAAAATATATTTTATTTTCTCTAGGTAGTATCAGCATTTTGGATTTAAATTTTTGCTTCATTGTACCATATGGTACAACTGTGGTACAATTTTGGTCTTGGCTGCACACAGGCTCTGTCTACTGGTGGATGGATCTAGGGGTTAACTGGCTCCAGCTTTAATTTTTTGCCCCAGACTTCTCTGTTCAGTTTTATATTTTACATATATTTTCTTCCTTCTTTTTTTTTTATTTTTTTTATTATTAGTATTATTTTTATTTTATCTCAATCATTCTTAAATGATCTATAAGCATTCATTATTTGTTAGTGCAAAACTAAGGATTTTCAAGGAGTGTTCACACAAAGGCACTAGCGATGAATTATTTATTGAGCAATAATTGTCTTATCCGAAAATTAGCTTTGACCAGTGCTTACTATGTTGCAAGCGTTTTGGTCAATGATGCAGTCCCATAGATCGAATTCTGTAACAATTTGTAGTACTTTATTGACCAGTGCTTACTATGTTGCAAGCGTTTTGGTCAATGATGCGATCCATAGATCAATCTGTAACAATTTGTAGTACTTTATTGCAATCTATTACTTGGTTTCGTTGTGTTCTTGCCTTTATAATTATTGGATTATGTCATTATGTGTGTATTTTTTTAATTGATTTCATAAACTTCGTACTATGGCCTTCAGAATTTTTGGTTTCTTGGATGATGGAGGATTTTATTGCCTGTTATGAATGGAAATTGTTGATTTTTTCTTTTAGGTTGTTGGATGAGAATGTGTTAGTCAAAGAATTGATCAATTGTCTTCTCAATACGTAGTGACTTAGAAAGTAGTCGTACTCGGTTTGAGTGGTGCATTTTTTAATTTTCGGATGTTGAATTTTTTTTTTTTTATCAATATAGGCTGTTTGAAATGCCTTTCTTCTTCTGTAATGTTGATGTGAACTGATTTGGGAACTTTGTTAAGTGAATTTCTAGAAATTGTTTTTCTTTTGGAAATAGACCTATTTCTAGAAATTCCTTTTTGGAAATCCACTTATGATTGATTCATTGAGTACCTTTATTGTATTGTGCTATATTGCAGATTCCTTACAATGGCTCCCGGGCGAACTTTGCTAGAACAAGTTGTAGGTGATGAGCTTCCCAGGAAGGCCGGTTTTATTGTTCGCGTCATTCGCTTGTGGACTGTTCCTCCTTGGGGTGTTAACGAAGGTGTTAGCGCTCTTCACATGGTCCTTCAGGACGAAAAGGTATCAACCTTTACGATGTTTTGCCAATTTTTAAATTGTTTTGTCATGGCGAGATCTTTTCTTGATTATTTACGTGTTTTAATGTGATTTTGTAGGGTGTGCAGATTCAAGCCTCCATTGAAGAGGCGCTAATCAACAAGTTCGAGGACAAAATTGAAGAACATGGATATTATGCTATGAAAAACTTTCGAGTTGTTCAAAATAATGAGAGATTCAAGCCATGCGTACACCCATTTCGTTTCCATTTCCAAAAGAATACCCAAATTTTCCCTATAGATCGAAGTGATTATCATCAGAATCCCTTGGTTTTGTATAATACCAAGGGAATTAATGACATTTTTCGTATCCCGACCAGTGACATCAATGATTTGATTGGTGTGTGGATCTGTCTAATTCATGTGGCAATTTTGTACCTCGGATAATGTTTTCGTAGGAATTAACTATTTATAATTTATCGCAGATTTTATTGGTGCCTATTTCCCTAAGGATGGACTAAAATCGGGTCACAACTCTCAGGGAACATCGAATTACGTCTCCTTCCGTTTGACTGATCT
The DNA here is from genome assembly GCA_018223645.1 of Jasminum sambac. Classification (NCBI taxonomy): domain Eukaryota; kingdom Viridiplantae; phylum Streptophyta; class Magnoliopsida; order Lamiales; family Oleaceae; genus Jasminum; species Jasminum sambac. Next base: position 7,737,750 of record CP073644.1, on the reverse strand, counting down.
GTCGTAAGAACATATTTGTTTTGCAATGTTCACTTGTGCCACAATATTTTGTATTGTTAATATTTTGTATTGTTGATTATACTCTTTGATGTGTTTAATTTTGTTTCGCAGTAAAAAGAGCATTTATTGCTCACTTTGGTGTACTTATGGGGATGAAGCCAAGACCAAGTTGGAAAATTGTGGAAATGAAAAAATTGTTGTAGTTTTGCTGCAACTCTGTCGTGCAACGCAAAAAGGTAGACATCATTATACTTTTTCGTGGCTTCTTTTCCAATTCTTCATGGTATTATGTGCTTCTTTAGTAAAAATGCGCCGTTTTCGATTCCAGGGACTGTTACACTTAGTACATCATTCCATGTCTCGAAGGTTCTGATAGACGAGCATATCCCTGAGATAGAAAAATTTCGTCGAGAGTACAACAACTATCCTAGAAAATTCCAATTTGTTTACTTTTTGACACATACTGTTCTAAGTGATTAATTAATTTATTCTTCTATCTTTTTAGCTTTAGAGCTGTTTGTGAAAAGGGATCGCAAGGCTCGGCATCTTTCCACTCCTCATCAGTGTGTGATGACCCCAAGATTGTTGCATTGAATCAACCAAGTGCGAGCTCTGAAGAGGTAAGTATTATCAGTAGTAGTATTCTCCTTTGAAATTAACTTGAAGGACTTTGTTAATAAGTCTTGCAGTTCATTAATACTTAGTCCATCCCATGTTTTTGTATGATAGGATCTAGATTCAGATGATGATTTAAGCTTGATGTTCTCTAATGCAACTGAAGTTGAGTCAAACTCGGTAATTGTCACTCCTCTATTTCACTTCATTGTATTCGTATATCGTTTTTCCCTTTAGCTGTCAATGTTGCCTTTTCGTTTGTTTGCGTGGGCTATTTTCTAGACTGCTTCGGCTATTGGGGAATCTATGGTCACGCCTTCCTCGAAACGCCGCCAATTGGATGACAGTGAAGGTTCTTTTAGTGCACCGACAACACAAGGCTCCAGCAACAAAAAGATGAAGGATGTGAAGATCGAGAAGCCTTAATTTGGACGTCACATTATTCTTTTATTTACTTAGAACATCTCTATTCTCTTGCAATTAGATTCAATTTTTAGTTTATGTCTAGACATTGGGAATGGTTTTTGGAAATTGAGACGTCAAATTATTCTTTTATTTACTTAGAACATCTCTATTCTCTTGCAAAAATTAATCGTTCTATATGGAATTTTTTGCCCACCATGTTATTTCATTATTTCAATTATAGAGAATCATTCTACAAAAGATTTTGCCTATACCATATATTCTCAGCATTTCAATTACATCTTCAAGTAAGTCTCGGATCTCAAATCTCATTTTAGTTTGTCAGAGGATGTTTCTGCCAGCGATGTGCTTAATGAAGCTTTATCTTTTGGTGAATCTAATAAAGTATGGAAATTTTTGAAGTGCTATCGATGCAATCACTATTCTTGCGTGATACTTCTCAAATTGTTAGTTAATGTTTAAATTGGTTTTGTCTTTTCCCCTATCACAAATCGTAGATGATAAAGTCTATGAAATTGATGGTAATAAGACTACTCTTGCATTGATGTTTGTTAGAAAAATTAATTCCTTAGTGTCATACTGTTTTTCCAAGCAATTCTCAATTGATTGGTTTCTCCGATCGTTGAGATTCCGTAGTATAAATTAACACTAAAAATATTTACTTTAAAAAATAGAAAACATCCTACAAAAATCAATTGAAAAGAAAAGCAAAAAAATTGAAGTACAGCACATGCCGATGGCACAAATTCAAGTGTCATCATTCTCATTCCATCTCTTTCCCTCCCCTCTGATTTTGTCATCTCCCATCTCATTTGAAATTTGACACGAATAATTGAAACCACCGCCATATATAACGATTGATACGCCACCCAACGGCAACTCGCATCGCTTGCTTTACGTAACTAAAATTCTAAAAGAAATTGGGCAACAAATTAATTATTTGAGACTTCGTTTGATTTTATCTAAAGAAAGAAATTCCAATCCTATTGTAATTGTAATTCTAATACAATTCAATATTGTAATTCTAATTCCTATTCCTATTGTAATTGTAATTCTAATATAGTTCAATATTATCTAAACGAAACATGGAAAAAAAATATAAATAGAGACACAGTTCCAGCACTAGATATCAGCCATACTACCAATGTATCATCAATTTGAAAATCTTCTAGGTCGCAAACTTTGAAGGTATGTTCTTATATTTTGCCCTTAGTCATTATCCATTTATTTCGATATTAATATGTAGATATTTTTGGAAATAAATATTTGCTTAAAGATGGTGGGCATGTCGACGATTTTCAAAAGTCCAGTGAAATTGAATTGTGTTCGTTTTAAATTCTGCCAACTTCTATTCAAAAAAAAAAAAAAAAAAATTCATGCCTACTTAAATATTAATCAAAATAAATTTTTGGGTTAATTATATGTAATCAAAAGTCACCAAGATTTAAGAATATTCCAAATTCCAAATGGCATCAGACACATAATTGCCCTTTGTCAATGATATTGATTGAATTAAGTAATTAATTAGTAAATAATATTTATTTATGTCAATAAATGTATAATTCCTCATCTCAGTAAGATATTTCCATTATTATTCTCTAGCATTATCTTCAAAATTCAGTTAGTGAGACGATGGCGATTGTTTATTCCATAATCTATTACTCTTTAAGTGCTATTTCACTCATGGTCATTGAAACTTCAGCTAAATAAATTCAATGATAATTACTGAAATTTAAAAGTTAATTTCAATGTTAGTCACTGAGTATATTAATGCTTTTGTTATTGATCACTCAATTAGATTTCTTATAAATTCTGCTCATATGCCCCTTCACCTCTATTTGCAAATATGTGGATCACCTTTGTAATAACTGCAATTATTTTATATATCGTGTAGAATTTATAGACCTGAAAAATAATTTTTTGAAACGTAAAAACTATTCTTCATAAAATCAAAGCTTCACTTTTAACTACGAAGCGCTGTACAAAAAATTTTAACATAAAAATTCAGGTATAATTTTCTTTAAAATAATTTTTAGGACTTCAGATAGCATATAATAAATTTCGAAAGTAACGATTTTTTTATTATTATTTGTTTCCTTCCTTTTTATTTACTTTTTTTTTAGGTTTACATTTTCTGTTTTTCTTTGTCGGACAAGTATGCTTTCAGAATTTAGCCTTTCACTATGAAATGATGGAAACAAAATGTCTTTTTCCCCAAGGGATAGAGAAAAATTGGGGCCTTTAACTCAACTTTTGAAGTATAATTTTTAAAATTTCAAAATTTATGCAATAAAAAAGAAAAATGGCAAAGAAAGATTACCCAACGGCTATCAATTGCTTTATCGCATGAAACATGAGAGGCTAATGGGTCCCACTCACGCCTAAAAAAATGTGCTTACACTAACCTGCAAAAATACCTCATTGAACATTTCATGTATATAATATTTTGAATGATATTTTCAATTCAATTAGTCGATTAGATGCATTAATATTCTTCACTACTGTTGTTTTGATTTTTTTAGCTACGAAAACCGGCAACAGTGACTGACCTATGGTTAAAAGCTCCTAGGACCATCCAACTTATTGTTATTTCACTCTGCAATGAGGAAATTGACAACATCGGCAACTATTTCAAAGGGAAGGGAATTGACCCAAGATGAAAATGGTAGGAGAATGTATAGTTGTTTGCACAATGATTCATGGTACCACTATCGTATGGTGCTAAACTATATATTTTTGCAGCTCCAGGCCAATCACATTCAAAGAAAGCTCGTGTTTCTGGGAATAGCAATGCTTCGCATGTCACAGAGATAGGTGGTTTGTTCGATAGGTGGTCAACACCAAAACTTCAAACACCGGTAGGCAATATCACTAATGGTAAGTAATGTTTTTTTTAAGAATTGCATTTAATTAGAATTGATTTAATTACCTATATTTCCATTCCTTAGCTTTGTTATGTTTTTTCTTCATACATGACTTTAGCATTTTCTCTGTAATGTTATATTCATTTATTTCGTTTAATTTATCTTCGGTGTTTGTGTAATTCTAAAATTCCCATTCAACTATTTTTTCGCAGTTGCGAATGCATCGCATTCGAGTACTTCGAACATTGATGATATATATACTGCTTGGATATCTTCAAATCCTTCAATGCCGTTGAGTAGTATAACTCATATAGATGGTATTCCGGTCAAAGAATGGTTGTCTAAAAATGGCGTTCCCATGTTTAGCGACACCGTATATCAACCAGTGACTCAGAATTCACTTTGTTCCAATGTATCTCATGGCATATCCGCCAGTACTGGTCCAACCAATGCGTCTTTGATGGATAATCGCAATGCTGCATCTAATTTGCATAGTGGCACAAATGATGGTGCAGATCCTAGCAATGTATCTAACAGAGATGCGCAAGATGGTGTCCCTAATATCTGTGAGTCGGCGTTCGAAAATTCCATACCGCAATAATATATATAGTGCTCTTGATATCCTTTGGTTCTTGAGTATTTGGGATTGTTCTTGTCATATTACTTATGAAGGTTTTTTCCCATGTTGTTATAATATTTAGTGGATGCATTTGATGACACTGGTGATGATGCATCAGGAGATGAAATTGATTCCGACGTCTCGGACGGTATGTGGACTACACCATATTACATTTTTCCCTTACATCTGTACCAACTTAACTTATTTTTAATTTTTGGATTATTACAGGCGATGTTTGCGAGTGCTCAGATTTCTCTACTACAGGTAGTCCTTATATTTTCATAAATAGCCATTATTATTCCCACAATGTACACTTTCAATTCTCTCAATAATTAATTTATTTTCTTCACTCAACTACAGGTAGTCATTATATTTTCATATATAGCCATTGTTATTCCCACAATGTAAACTTTCAATTCTCTCAACGATTAATTTATTTTCTTCATGATTCGATACATTGTAGAGTACAACGATATTGGGGATCCAATATATTCTTGTGAGCACTGTGGTGCAATTTTTTGGTATGCTGAGAGAAATAAGATGAAATCCAGAGTCATGCGTCCGGTTTACACTATGTGTTGTAATCAAGGGAATATCGTTCTTCCGGTGATGAAGGATCCACCTCAAGTCCTAAATGATTTGATTTTTGGGAGTGACCGCAGGAGTAGGCATTTTTTGGACAACATCCGTTCTTACAACTCGATGTTCTCATTCACTTCTATGGGTGGAAGGATAGATAAAGGGATAAATAAGGGCAGATCCCCACCTATATTCAGGTTAAATGGTCAGAATCACCATAACATTGGGTGTTTGCTTCCAAATGAAAATCAAAGAGCAAAATTCTTACAGATGTACGTACAGGACTCCCACAATGAGATTGTCAACAGAATTGAATCTGTTAGGTTAGTTTTAATAGCGCATTACGATATTTTCATCTGGTATACCCAATTCAGTTTTTTTACTTTTTGTTTTGCTTTTCCTTCAAAATCATGATGTTGTTGCTAAAATATATCGCCCATTTGTTTGCTCGACAGGTCTGAGGGCGTAAATAACTTGCACGTTCAGATTGTCTCTGATATGAAGGAGATGCTGGACGAACATAATGTATTTGCTCAATCCTTCAGGATGGCAAGGGACAGATTTAGTGAAAGTAATTTTGTTGATATAAAGGTCAGGCTTATTGGACGTCGAAGAGGAGACGGCAGACAATACGGTCTCCCACAACAGAATGAGGTTGCGGCGTTGATCATGGGCGACATAGAAGAAGATCAACTTGAGCGTGACATAATTGTTCAAACAAAGGGTGGAGCCCTTCAACGCATGAATCAACTCAATCCTTCATTTCTCCCTCTCCAATATCCATTACTTTATCCATTTGGACAAGATGGATATAGGGAGGATGTGCTGCTTACGCGTGCTACAGAGTCGTCTTCTACAGGTAGAAAGAATGTCACTATAAGGCAGTATTTTGCCTATAGGGTACAAGAAAGAGTGAATGAATCACCTTATATTTTGCGAACTAAGAGATTGTTCCAACAATTCTTGGTTGATGGTTACACGATGATTGAGGCCGCACGCATGATATATATCAGGACACATCAGCCACGTCTAAGATCGGAATTATAACTGTGGTTTGACAGATGCTGCCGGTCGTGGAGAGACAGACTCCGCAAGATTGGGAAAACGAGTTGTGTTACCGGAGTCATTTCAGGGGAGTCCCCGTCACATGATGCAGAATTACCAAGATGCGATTGCCATATGTGGTTGGGCTGGATATCCGGAGTGGTTCATCACTTTTACCTGCAATCCTAAGTGGCCTGAGATTACCCGTTTTGTGGAGCCCAGGGGTCTACGACCTGAGGATAGACCGGACCTTATCTGCAGGGTGTTCAAAGTGAAGTTAGATCAGCTTATCAGTGATATAAAGAAAAATCAGATATTCGGCAAGACCAAAGCAGGTCAATTTTCCCTTCTGATTATCCTCTCTATACAATTTCAGCTGTTCATCTATCTTCAAGCAATTATTATTGGCTATCAATAATTTGTCTGGCATACGTGGTAACGATTTTGTATGTTCTTCGTTGTAGTTATATATACTGTCGAGTTTCAGAAGCGCGGCCTCCCTCATGCACATATTTTATTGTTCATGGACCAGAAAGATAGGAGTCCAACACCAGAAAAGATTGACCGGATGATATCTGCTGAGATTTCGAATAAAGAGACCGATCATTTATATTATAATCATGTTAAGGACCTCATGGTGCACGGTCCTTGCGGTGTTTGGAACAAAAATTCTCCGTGCATGGATAAGGGCAAGTGCACAAAGCATTACCCTAAAAGGTTTGTCAACTGCACAAGCATTGATAAAAGTGGGTTTGCCGTATATAGGCGCAGAGATGATGGCAAGACTGTGGATAAAGGTGGGGTGTTGCTTGACAATAGATATGTAATCCCTTACAATCGGTATTTACTTTTGAAGTATGGAGCTCATATTAATGTAGAGTGGTGCAACCAGAGCAGGTCTATAAAGTACCTGTTCAAGTACATACATAAGGGCAATGATCGTATTACAATTGCTTTTGCAAAGAATGTTGATGCCGAATCGATGGTCATGGTTGACGAGATTAATATGTACTACGATTGTCGTTATGTCTCAGCCTGTGAAGCAGTTTGGAGAATGTTTGCATTCCCTATTCATTATAGGGATCTCTCAGTCGAGCGTCTAAGCTTTCACCTTCCGGGCCAGCAGACTGTGGTATATGATGAAAGGGATGAGGTTGGCCAGGTCGTAGAACGGTGCACCGTACATTCTAGCAAATTTATTGCATGGATGAGGGCAAACCAAAAATATCCTACTGCTAGAAATTTGACCTACATAGAGTTCCCTAACCATTTCACATGGAAGCCCCTTACGCGTGAATGGGTTCCCAGGAAAAAAGGGGTGGCTGTTGGCAGAATGTTTTTTGTTCGGCCTGGAACAGGGGAAAAGGCACATCTACGTAATCTATTGATTCACGTGCGTGGTCCTATGAGTTATGATGATATAATGACTGTTGATGGGAAGCTTTACACTAACTTCAAGGATGCATGTTATGCTCGAGGGCTTTTGGATGATGACAAAGAGTATATTGATGGAATAGTTGAGGCGAGTCACTGGGCTTCAGAATCGTCATTGCGGAATCTATTTGTTACATTGTTGGTCACTGATTGTTTGGATAGGCCTGAGCATGTGTGGGGAAGTTGTTGGCAGCATCTGTCTCGTGACATTGAAAACACCTATAAGAAGAATCCGGCCAATCAAGGTACTCAATTTTCATTGCATTGTTGCTTTAGCATTTCTGCGTATGGAATCACTGAAGGAATTTATATCCACCATGATGTATTTGTTGGTGTATTTGTTTTCTATTCTTAATGTTGTCCCTTATGTATTAATTTACTTTTTTTGGGGTTTGTTTGGTCATTTATTTTGCAACATGAGCTAATTGTTTCAACTTTTACTGCAGATAAGCAGCTAACTGAAGACCAAATCAAGAACTATGCTTTGGCTGATATTGAGAAACTGCTTCGCCGTCGAGGGAGGAGCCTACGTGATTATGGTTCTATTCCATTTCCTGACTCTTCTTATTTTTCCGCTCCAGATAATATTTTGGTGAACGGAGAATTAGACTATGATCCAGTTGTATTAGCTGAGGAACACTCTAGGTTGGTGTCAGATTTGACCGATGAACAACGTTCTGTGTATGACACTGTTATGGGTGCGGTCGACGGAGATAAGGGAGGTGTTTTCTTTTTATATGGACACGGTGGCACAGGGAAGACATTTTTGTGGAGGACACTGTCGGCTGCGATACGCTCTCGTGGAGAAATAGTTCTCAACGTAGCATCCAGTGCTATAGCTTCTCTTCTTCTTCCGGGAGGTAGGACTGCGCATTCGAGGTTTTCTATTCCGTTGAATGCGGAAGCGGGATCAACCTGCAATATTAAACAAGGAAGCCATTTGGCCGAGCTGGTAGAGAGAGCAAGGTTGATAATATGGGATGAAGCTCCGATGATGAACAAGCACTATTTTGAGGCGTTGGATCGCACCATGCAGGATCTTGCTACGTTCAGTAACCCACGGGGCAGTGGTGTACCGTTTGGTGGGAAGACTATCGTTTTTGGAGGTGATTTTCGACAGATTCTCCCCGTTATACCCAAAGGAAGCCGGCAAGAGATTGTACATGCATCTCTCAACTCCTCCTATCTGTGGGAGTACTGCAAGGTATTAAAAATATCACATTTTTGGCTAAGTGACCAAATTTATAAGTCCACATCTTTCCCTTTTAGCATGTTGAATGAGATTCGTTTTTGGCAGGTGTTGAAACTGACAAAGAACATGCGGCTTCGTAATCTACCAGGGGACAAACAATCAGATGATCTTCGCAGGTTTTCGGAATGGATTCTTAGCATTGGAGATGGGGAAATTGGAGGACCAAATGACGGTGAGGCGACCATCGAGATACCTGATGACCTTTTGGTATGTCATTCGTCGAACTCTGTGAAATCGATTGTTGATAGTACCTATCCAAATTTTTTGGCCGAGGGACGTTCTCTGTCGTACTTGAATGGAAGGGCCATACTTGCGCCTACTCTTGAGGATGTTGCCATGGTTAACGATTACATGGTTAATATGAACCACTCTGAGCTGAAAGAATATTACAGTTCCGATTCGACCTGTAGAATTGATGAGTCTGATAGTGATCTGCTTCGTGAGGTTCACACTCCAGAATTTTTAAATGGCATTACTGCTTCTGGTGTGCCAAGCCATGTTTTGAGGTTGAAGGTTGGGGTTCCAGTAATGCTAATGCGAAACATTGACCATTCATCTGGATTATGCAATGGCACTCGGCTTATAGTCACAAGACTTGGTGCTCACGTGGTTGAGGCTAAGGTTTTGTGTGGGATGAATGCTGGAAAAGAATTCCTAATTCCCAGATTAAGTCTTACCCCATCGGATATAAGATTGCCTTTCACCTTCCAAAGGAGGCAATTCCCTTTAATAGTTTGCTATGCAATGACCATAAATAAGAGTCAGGGACAAACATTGACCAGTGTTGGCGTTTATTTAAGGAGGCCTGTCTTCACGCATGGTCAATTATATGTTGCGGTTTCAAGGGTCACAAGTAGGAAGGGATTGAAATTTGTTATTTGCGATGATGATGGAAGACCGACGAATAAGACTACAAATATTGTGTATAAGGAAATTTTCAATAGTTTATAGTGCGGTATGTCTCAAACACATCAGGTATATCCTTTACTCTGAAAATCACATATGATTAGTACATGAATATTAATATTTGGTTACTGATAATGGATTCATTTTTATGTAGATTGGTTGTAAGGAAACGAGGTTGACGTTATTAGTGGATGAAATATTATTTGAGACGGCTTCCAGGAGAGACAAAGGCGACTACAGAGGCATAACTTCAAAATACATAATGGTTAGATTAGTACATGAAGTGAAGGGATATAGAAAGAAACCCAATTGTTTGATGTAAAAAGCGTATGTTAGAAATTATTACACATCACTTGTAGTCGATCAAGTATATTTACGATTATTTAAATGTTACAAAATTTGATGTCATTTATATATTCAATAATTTGGTTGTGTATCAGAGAATAGTGGATTTTATCGATCTTAGAATGTTAGTGAATCTAAGATGTTTCAACACAATATAAAATTATGTGAAATTTTTGGCTTTCTATTCCTGCTATTTACTTTAACAGGATGTCTTTGTATAAAATATAGTAGCTAGGGTCAACTGGAAAATTTATAAATTCTTTTGCAGCTATCCCCTCATGCGGATTCTAATTTATTACATGTGCATATATCTCCCCCGTGCAACGCACGGGTGAAAAACGCTAGTATTTTTAAAAAAACAAAACAAACTTCGGGTGGCGGTTATTTCGTTACAACCGCCACCCGAAATAATAATAATAAAATAAAAAATAGATTGGGTGGCGGTTGTTTTGTTACAACCGCCACCCGAAATAATAATAATTAAAAAAAAACATTGGGTGGCGGTTGTTTTTAAAAACAACCGCCACCCGAAAGATAAAGGGTGGCGTAAATTTAACCGACACCCAAAATCATATTTTGGGTGTCGGGGCTTTGAGTGGCGGTCAAAGAACCGCCACCCGAGCCGTAAAAACAACCGCCACCAGATGGCTTTTCTGTACTAGTAAACCTCTGCCGGTTATACCTGCACAGTAAACTACATATAGTTTATAACAAAAATCACACATATTTACGATGAACCTCATATGATTTCTTTACAAAAATATGTGCAGGTATAAACCCGCGAGGGGATCAGAATATTTTTATACATTTCCATTGTCTAATTCGTAGTTTTAACATTATTTTAAATATATCATAATTTCCCATACATCATACGGGTGTAATACTAGTTATACAATACCACACAAGGCAAGATAATCGACAGTTGTCAAAAGAAAAATGCCACTTATGGTGTGTTGGATTGCAAAGTCGGAAAATGGTTAGAAGAAAAAGGTTTTCCTGGTAAATGAATTCCGGAAAAAGGTTTTCCAGGGAAATGGTAGTTGTATGTGTTTGATTGGGTTAATTTGAAAGTTGGAAAATAATGTTATTTTCCTTATTTTTGAGTTTTTTTAATGAAATTTGATCATTTTCCTCATCTTTATGGTTAAAGTAAATTGTCCATTAAAAAAAACGAAAAAAGTGTCAAACTTTTCCCGGAAAATAAAAACCACCTCCCCTCAAGGAAAACGTTTTTCTCCAAAACAAGGAAAAGAACGGATTTCGAGAAAAGCTGGAAAACCTTTTCCAGGAAAAGAAAATGCAATCAAATACACCAAAACCCGAAAAAAGATGGAAAAGTGATTTTTTCCTGGAAAATATTGCCCAATCAAGCACACCCTTATTTCTCTTTTATCCCTCCACATCTGCCACCCACACACACATGGCACCCAATTCTTACCACCAACCCCCTAAACCACTATTATTTGAAGGCAAAACCACTAACCCTTCTCGATTTTTGACACACCAAAAAGAAAAGAAAGCAAAGCAAATCCTCTCTACTTCCCTTGGTGCTCTCTTCTCGGTTCCAACGCAACCACAGACACGCTCAAGAATTTCAAGGCTCACTTCATAATTTCAAGTCCTTTGTCTCTTCTACATCAAGCAAGAATTCTCCACTCTCTCTTTAGCCTTCATTTTCGGTTGGAGCAAGGCCAAGAAGAAGGTCGAAATTTCCAAGCTCTTCACATCAACACTAGGAATCTCCACATCCCTACACGTCCATACTTCATCAAAGGTGGGTAATTTGATCAAAGGGTTGGTTTTACCTTTGTGTAAAACTGAACTTTTAAGTGAATTTCTCAACCCCTTGAGTTATGGTGAAATTCTTTACTATTTCTCTATGTTTTTAGCTATTAGGAGATGAAAATTGAAGATATAGAAGATGAAAAGGATCCTTAGAAACCGAGAGCATAGTTGAACTCAAGCATGAGAACTCTCTTTGACTCAATATAGTCGCTATAATGTGGAAATCTTTCACTAATTAAGCCAAATAATAAGCAATTGGAGAAAAATTAATTGGTGGTCGAACTTGTAGAAAATCCGTAGGGCGTGGACGTTGCATGTTGGTGCTTGATGTTTTGATTAGTTCTTTGCTCCAAATATGTGAGTCTAGAGAGCAATTTCTAACTAGTAGCGAAGTTAATTTTAAGAAAAGTTAAGAACTTAGGAAATCTCCAAACAAAATGCGCAAATTACTTTATTTTGGCCTTTGGTTAACAGTGTTACATGATAACGCAACTTTATGTTAATACGCTGCTGTATTTGTAAACCTGTATGTTAACACGTTGCTGAAATGTCATAAGACATTGGCATACAGAGAGACTTTTGCTCATTTTATATACTATGGACATGACACTAATTTGAAGAATCATGAAAACTCCCAAATTTGCGTTTCATAATTAATTAATTTGATTTAAAGTGCTCCCAAATGATGTTAAGCTATGATGAGATTGCAAGATGAGAATTTCTCCTAGAGACCCAAGAGTACATCCGAGTGTAAGGTTTTAATCGAACATGTGGGATTATATGTGTAATTATTGTGCATTAAATTAAAAGCTATCATATTCGGTTAAGCTCGTTTAAAGTGATCTAATAAGGTTTCGGTATATTGGGCTTTTATGCATCAAATTATAGTATGGGCTTTATATGTGTAGATACTAGGCCTAGGGTTCCTAATTCTATGATGGGGCTGAATTAGGTTAACGGGCCATCGTATATATAAATATGCGGTTATGGTCCTGAGGTCAAGGGTGATAGTTCATTCTTTTCTGACTCTCCATCATCAGAGAGAAATAAAGAGCCGCTTGTTGACTTTGAAGATCAAAAACCACAGGATTCCAATATTGCAAGAATAATGGTTGATTCAGGTACGCTTCCGTTCTAATTTATGTATATTGTTGATGATCCAACATGACAGATATGGGTTTATGGAGGAAATCTATTCCAACAAGTGGTATCAGAGCCATATTCATGTTGAATCATTGAGAATTGAAATTTTAATTTTGATTCTTGCAATTATTTGGAAGTTTTCAGATTTAACAATTCAAGTTTTTTAATTTTGTTGAATTTGAAGACTGTTATGCATGAGTGTATTTTCATGATTAGGTTTAAGACTTTTAAGATTATATGTATACGTATACATATGGATGCCTTTGAATATATGTTGATAGTGCTTCAAGAAATTGACTTCCAGATTGAAGTACCATATGTGGTGCTTCCAGAAATTGACTTTAAAATATGTATATATATATATATATATATATATATATAGCTGATAGTTAATTATTCGCCGATTTATGTGCGTGGGCTCGTATTATGGATATACACATAATCAACTTTAACAAAAGGAATACTGTACGCTATTATAGACAATAATTTTTGTCTTTTTCTTGATATCCTTTGAAATTGGGATATGTGATCCCATGAATATGTGTTGCTTTGGAAGTGAGTTTTGTTGGACACTAGGTATGTGTCATGTTGAATTTGAAAAATTCACCTTGAATCTTTAAAGTTTTCCCTGCACAATATATATCGACCATGTTTATGAATTCCAGTCCCGTGCCGATTATCCTTTTGATCTCTAGTTTATTGTTAATTAGGCATTAGGTCAATTATAGAGCTTAATTATTGCACTCAGTTTCCTCTGCCATATATGAATATGTTTTGGTTGATCTTGGGGCAATGGCTAGGGTTGAAAATTAGGTGATTCTGGGCCATTGCTTGCAAATTCATGTTTGGGTTAGGGTTGCAATTTCATATTCTAAGATTTAAATATTAAGTCCCTAAGGTTTGCAACCCATTTAAATGGGCCTTTAAAGTTTCGGATTTAATAATTCAGTCCCTAAAGTTTGAAATTATTTAATTCTGGGCCTTTTAAGTTCTGAATTTGCAATTCAAGTCCCTAAAGTTTCAAAAAAAATTTAATTAAATTTGTCCCTAAAGTCTTGAATTTTTAATTTTTGACCAATAAAGTTTTAAAATTGCAATTTTAGGCCCTTAAAGTTTCAAAATTCTTAATTTTGACCCCCAAAGCTCTGAATTATTAACTTTTAGACCCTTAAAGTTTCCAAAAGGCTTAAGTATGTAAAATCAATTATTTTCTTCTCAAATTTTGGTACTAAGGACTCTTTTGAAGAGGTATAATATTGAAAGTGAATTAATTGAAGCAACATGTTGCCAAAGCAACCTCTGATACGAACCCGGATGCCTCCACGTCGGACGAACCACCCCATTGGCCGATTGGACCGATTACGAGAAGTCGAGCCAAAAGAATGGGACGAGTCTTGATGACCTGGGTCGAAAACGTATGTCAACAAGTCCAGAATAGGTCATTTCCACACTTGGACCAGCCCACGGGAGTTCCGAAATTGAAAGAAGTCCTCCAGTTACAGGTTGGAGATGTTAGAGATCGAAGGGAAAAAGGCGGACCAAAGTTACGGCCGTAACCCCATAACTTTACGGCCGTAACCCAATGTTTACGGCCGTAACCCAGTTTCCATACGGCCGTAACCCATGGGTTTGAAGAACAGTATTTTACAGAGAGTAAAATACGGCCGTACCTTTGTAAAATACGGCCGTATCATACATTTTACCGGATTATACTTACTACCAGTATCGGAATTTCCACTTTTGGCCCAAGATATGCAGAGAACTAATTACGCGTATTATTTCCTAATACGGCCGTAACGAAGGATATACGGCCGTAACATTAACACATACTACCGTAACGCAAGAATCGACGGTTTTGAGGCGAGAGAGGTTATTACGTCAGTACATTTATTACTTACTAGTAACTTAGGAATTACAGTAACTCAAGACCTTACGGTAGTAATTTTGGCCGACTTAGTCATTTTTGTGTCTACTTTTGGATATTTTATTATTTTATCATTATTTCCATTTGGGACTTGTATATGTACAAAAACCTCCTTATTGTAAACAACTTGGTGGATATGAAAATAGAGAGCTTTATGCTTGTTGAGAGAATTTATCTTCTCTTATTGTTCTTTTGAACAAATCGAACTTATCAAGAGCGTGATCAACTCTTGTGGCGTTCACCGCCCGGTTGTCTACTACGCATGATCGAAGGTGATAGGTTTTAGCCTATTGTTGTCACTTCATTGAGTAGAAGGTCGTCGAGGTTTTTCGATCGTGACGATGATTGGCTTTTTCGGGATCTAATCCATCTGATTGGGTTGCGTTGGCATCGAGACCAACGAGGTCCGTATCGATTGGTATCGAGCCTGATTCTAATCATCCGTATCTATCCCTTTGTTTTATGTTTTTATAGTATAAGTCCTTTGTTATTAAGTCTTAGATTGTTATACTTGTTATTGTTATCGGATTAGAATCTTGAATTTCAACTTTTACATGTGTAGGATTTTAGTGTGTGTTCTTGGTGTTCTTGGTGCAATTTGAGTTTGTGCTTAGAATTCCTCCAAATTTTAGTATTGTGTTGGTATTGTGGTTGTAAGTGTATGTAGAGCAAAAAAAAAAAAAAAAAAAAAAAAGCGAAATTGAAAAAAAAAAAACAACGAACAATGGCTCCGTTTGTTGTGTTGAACGACTGATAGCCTACACATTGGCTACACTTAGTCTTATTGTCGTATGATTGTTGCATTGTCTTGTGGTTACATCATCTTGTAGCTGAGTTATATTGTAATAGGGTTACATCGAGTTGTAATTTAGTTTGTATTGTGTTGAGTCATCGAGTTGTAATTTAGCTAACCAAGCTGCTTTGGCGTCGTTTGGGGAACTAACAAGACGATCTTACCTTGATCAAGTTCGTTGAGTTCGATTGAACAAAGGAGTGTGAGTGCATTATTGAGTGTTGAGTGAGAGAGTGTTGAGGGAAATATACGAGTGATATTCACGAGAGGACACTACAGGTCTTGCACACACTTGCACACAATGTACGTCTGAGTTCAATCGAGGGACACGGATCTAAAGCTGCCACCTTGGATGATATCCAATCAGTTTTTCAGGCTTCTATGACCGCAATGGAGCGTCGGTTGAGTCAGATTACGAGAAGATGTTGAGCAATCGGTAGCTAGGTTAAATGTTCATAGGCCGGAGTTTGAAGAAGGCGATGAGGATGAATATGAGGTGATATATAGAGGTGGTAGAGGTGGTAGAGGCGTCGAGGAGGTCGAGGAGGTCGAGGTAATGAGAGACCACGAGAGGAGGAAAGTGATGTGAAGAATGTGAAGGTTGAAGTGCCTCCATTCCAAGGTAAAGCCGACCGGATGCCTATTTGGATTGGGAAAGCCGAGTTGAGTTGGTATTCCAATTTCATCGAATCCGGGAAGAGAAGAAGGTTACGCTCTTAGTGAAAGAATTCACGGATATGCTCTTAGTTGGTGGAAACAAGCGACTACGGCTAGGCGAAGAAATTTGGAAGCTCCGGTGAGTACTTGGAATGAGTTGAGAACGATAATGAGAAAGCGGTTCGTTCCTACCTACTACTATCGGAGTTTGTATAACAAGTTACAAAGGTTAACTCAAGGGGACTGAAGCGTGGAAGAGTATTATCAAGAGATGGAGTCTCTTATGACTAGGGCGATATAGGTGAAGAAGAGGAGGCCACCATGGCATGGTTTCTAAGCGGATTGAATCGAGAGATTACCAATCTTGTTGAGTTACATGATTATGCCGATATACAAGAGTTGGTTCATAAAGCCGCCAAAGTTGAGATGCAATTGAAGAAGAAGAGTTTCAACAAACTTCAAGCCTGGGAAGTAGTAGCTTTGGGAAACCAAAATGGAGTAGTGACAAGACTACAACTCCAAAGCCGGCTTGGAAAGGGCGGAGTGAGCCACCTAAGTCTTCTCGGTGGGGAGGATAAAGGAAAAGGCGGTGGGCGCACCACCACCCGAAACCGAGATATCCAATGTTTCAAATGTCAAGGACGAGGTCACATAGCCTCGGAGTGCCCCAATCGCCGCACAATGGTGGTGAGGGACAATGGTGAGATTGAGGCGGAGGATGAGGAAGAAGCCCTCCAATTGTGGAGGAGGAGAAGGAGGACTCGGATGATCAATATGTGATGACTATCCCGAGACTTTAGTTACAGGGCGCTTAGCACAAAGGCTAAAGTGGATGGCCAGCGACTCCTCGGCGGAGAACATCTTCCACACTCGGTGCCTAGTGCGGGGGCAAACCATGTAGTTTGATTATTGTGAAGTTGTTCCAATGTTGCTAGTTATCTATTCGTTGATAGGGTTGGGCTTCCATTGATGAAACACGAGACCGTATCGGTTACAATGGTTTAGTGACACAAAGTGAGGTTAGGGTTACCAAGCAAGTGAAGATCCCTATCTTGATTGGCACGTATGAGGATGAAGTGGTATGTGATGTAGTACCCATGCAAGCTACACACATATTGCTAGGCCGGCCGTGGCAATTTGATAGACGAGTGACACATGATGGATATCGGAATAGATATAGCTTCAAGTTCAATGGAAAACCAATTGTGCTTGCCCCTTTGACACACAACAAATGTATGAGGATCAAATCAAGCTCAAACAAGAAGGCGATGAGAAGGAAAAGGAGAGACGAGAGTCGAGTGGAAAAATTGAAGAGAGAGTAAAAGGAGAGAAGAGTGAGCATGAGACAAAAAAGAAAGAGTGTTTCTTTGCAAGGCCAAGAGACATTGTGAGGGCTCTTTCGGAGAACCAACAAGTGCTTTTATTAGTCTACAAGGAGAGTGGGCGAGTGCTCAATTCTAACCTTGACTCCTCCCCAATTCTATTGTTTCTCTCTTACTGAGAATTCCATGATATCCTTCCGTAAGAATTACCAAGTGGATTGCCACCAATTCGAGGCATTGAGCATCAAATTGACCTAGTTCCTGAGCCGCTATTCCCAATCGCCCGCTACCGTAGTAACCCCGAGGAAACAAAGGAGTTGCAACGCCAAGTGGAGGACTTGCTCGGTCGAGGGTATATCAGGAGAGTCTAAGTCCATGTGTCAGCACTGCAGTCTTGCTCGTGCCCAAGAAAGATGGCTCGTGGAGAATGTGTGTTGACCGTCCGTGTCACAACAACATTACGATAAAATATCGCCACCCTATACCTAGACTTGATGACATGCTTGATGAACCGTATGGTGCTAGTATCTTTAGCAAAATTGATTTAAAAGCGGTTATCACCAAATTCGAATGAAAGAGGGTGATTTAATGGAAAACGGCGTTTAAAACCAAACAAGGGTTATATGAATGGTTAGTTATGCCGTTTGGGTTGACAAATGCACCAAGTACATTCATGAGACTAATGAATCATGTGTTACGCGCGTTCATTGGTAAATTTGTAGTGGTGTACTTTGATGACATTTTGATTTATAGTAGGGAGCTCATTGATCATGCAAAGCACCTTAGACTTGTTTTAGAAGTTCTAAGGAAAGAAAAACTGTTTGCAAACCCTACTAAAAGTCATTTCTGTCTTGAGAGGATTGTTTTTCTTGGTTATGTGGTTAGTGCTAAGGGAGTAGAAGTTGATGAAGAAAAGATTCGAGCAATCCAAGAATGGCCTACTCCATCTAGCATAGCCGATGTTCGTAGTTTCCATGGTTTAGCTAGCTTCTATCGTCGATTTGTACCTAATTTCAGTACACTAGCTGCACCATTAACTGAAGTAATCAAGAAAACAGTTGGTTTTAAATGGGAGAAAGAGCAAGAACGAGCTTTTCAAATGATTAAAGAAAAGCGTGTTCTTCGCCTCGTGCTTGCTCTTCCCGACTTTAACAAAGCTTTTGAGATTGAATGTGATCGTCGGGCATAGGTATTGGTCTGTGTTGATGCAGAGAGCGAAGGCCAATTGCATACTTTAGCGAGAAATTGGTGGTGCCACCCTCAATTACCCACGTGCGACAAGGAGCTCTATGCATTGGTTCGTACACTAGAGAATTGGCAACACTATCTTTGGCCCAAGGAATTTGTGATCCACACGACCACCAATCACTAAGACATCTCGAAGCCAAGGCAAGTTAAACAAGCGACATGCTAAGTGGATGGAATTTATTGAGACATTTCCTACATTGATCAAGTACAAACAAGGTAAAGAAAACATTGTTGCAGATGCTTTATCACGAGTATACCTTACTCACCACTCTAGATACTAAGTTGTTGGGTTTTGAATTAATTAAAGAATTATATGAGAAAGACCCGGACTTTAGTAGTATCTATGTTGCTTGTGAAAAGAATGGGTTTGAGAAGTTCTATAGGCTAGAGGGGTTCTTATTTCGAGAGAACAAACTTTGTGTTCCTTCTAGTTCTATCACGAGAGTTGTTAGTAAGGAGGCCCGGAGGAAGCCTCATGGGACATTTAGCGTAGAAAAGACATTTGAAGTCTTGCGTGATCATTTCTATTGGCCTAAAATGAAACGAGACGAGAGAAAATTTGCATGAATTGCATTACTTGTAGAAAGGCCAAATCTAAGGTAATTCCCCAAGGGCTTTACACTCCTCTTCCTGTAGCTCATTCGCCATGGGAGGATTTATCGATGGATTTCATTTTGGGATTGCCTAGATCTAGAAATGGTAGGGATTCGGTTTTTGTGGTAGTTGATCGGTTTAGTAAGATGGCTCATTTTATACCTGTCACAAAACCGATGATGCAAGTCATATTGCCGACTTGTTCTTTCGTGAAATAGTTAGGCTACATGGAGTGCCAAAGACAATTGTGTCGAGATAGAGCGTCAAATTCCTTAGCTATACAGGAAAACTTTGTGGGGAAAACTAGGTACCAAATCGCTATTTTCAACCACGAGTCATCCCCAAACCGATGGTCAAACTCAAGTAGTAAACCGTGACGTTGTCACAATTACTGGGCTATCATTCGTCGAATATTAAGACATGGGAAGAATGTTTACCACATGTCAATTTGCTTATAATCATGCAAAACATTCTACAACCGCTATTCGCCTTTTGAAGTAGTTTATGGTTTTAATCCGCTAACCCCATTAGATTTGATTCCTCTACATGAGTGAAAGGGTTAGCTTGGATGGCAAGCAAGCCGAGCTTGTTCGATCCATACATGACAAAGTAAAGCTACGGATCGAAAAAGAAATCAACAAGTCTCGACTAGGGTGAACAAAGGGCGAAAGGAAATGATTTTTGAACCGGAGATTGGGTTTGGCTCCACCTTGAAAAGACCGATTCCCGCAACTACGTCGCTCGAAATTGCTACCCAGTAGCGGGCCTTTCCAAGTAGTTGAACGAATCAACAACAATGCCTACAAACTCGATCCGCCAGGTGAGTATAATGTATCTGCTACATTTAATGTCTCCGATCTTGTTCCGTTTGATCACGAGGCTGATTCGTGGACGAATCAACCTGAAGAAGGGGATGATCTGAACCGGATGCCTCCACGTCGGACGAACCACCCCATTGGTCGATTGGACCGATTCACGAAGTCGAGCCAAAAGAATGGGACGAGTCTTGATGACCTGGGTCGAAAACGTATGTCAACAAGTCCAGAATAGGTCATTTCCACACTTGGACCAGCCCACGGGAGTTAAAGTTGAAAGAAGTCCTCGATTCTGAGTTGGAGATGTTAGAGATCGAAGGGAAAAAGCGGACCAAAGTTACGGCCAGTAACCCCATAACTTACTGGCCAGTAACCCATTTCCATACTGGCCGTAACCCATGGGGTTGAAGAACGATATTTCAGAGTAAAATACGGCCGTACCTTGTAAAATACGGCCGTATCATACATTTTACGGCCGTACGGATTATACTTACGGCCGTATCGGAAATTTCCACTTTTTGGCCCAAGATATGCAGAGAACTAATTACGCCCGTATTATTTCCTAATACGGCCGTAACGAAGGATATACGGCCGTAACATTAACACATACGGCCGTAACGCAAGAATCCAGATTGGACGGTTTTGAGGCAGAGAGGTTATTACGGCCGTACATTTATTACTTACGGCCGTAACTTAGGAATTTACGGCCGTAACTCAAGACCTTACGGCCGTAATTTTGGCCGACTTAGTCATTTTTGTGTCTACTTTTTGGATATTTTATTATTTTATCATTATTTCCATTTGGGACTTGTATATGTACAAAAAACCTCCTTATTGTAAACAACTTGGTGGATATGAAAATAGAGAGCTTTATGCTTGTTGAGAGAATTTATCTTCTCTTATTGTTCTTTTGAACAAATCGAACTTATCAAGAGCGTGATCAACTCTTGTGGCGTTCACCCCTGCCGGTTGTCTACTACGCACAGTCGAAGGTGATAGGTTTTAGCCTATTGTTGTCACTTCGTGAGTAGAAGGTCGTCAGGTTTTCGATCGTGACCAGTGATTGGCTTTTCTGGGATCTAATCCAATCTGGATTGGGTTGCGTTGGCATCGAGACCAACGAGGTCCGTATCAACCTCTATTGTGGAAATTAATCAACTTAGAATATTAAAAGGTATTTGTGTGTGTGTAATTCGTGCGAATATTGATCGGCCCGAATGAAGGTTAATATTTGGCTGAATTACATACGCACCTGTGGTGATAATCATGTGGTGATTATTTGGCTTAATGTGTGATCAATAAACCGGTCCGAAGAAAGGTTTATTGATTGACATGTCTTATTGCCGGTGTTTGATCACTACACCAAGAGTGCCACTTACAAGTCGATATTTCTATCCAAAGAGTGAATATTGATGTTGTGCGAGGCATCTTGTGATGGGCCCTACAACTATTTGAAAATATTATTTGCATACTAAAAGCATTCATGTGACCCATTTTAATTGTTCTCTATTTAGTTTCAGGTTCCGCGTCTAATATCTCTGCTAACATCAATTCCATTCCAATGCGCAATGGCACGAATTTCAAAGCATGGCAAGAGAACGTATTGATTGTTCTCGGAATCATGGATCTGGACCTTGCTTTGCGGGTCGATCAACCTGCTGAACTTACTAATGAGAGTACTTCTGATGATAAGAGGGAGATGGAAAGGTGGGAACGACCGAACCGCATAAGTCTAATGGTCATGAAGAGGAGAGATTGGGGCAAGACAAAACAGAAAGTGCTCACATAGCCACCACCTCAAAGGACAAAAGGATCAAAAAAAGGAAAACTGATAAGGAAGCTGCGGTTACAGCACCACAGAAGAAGCAGCATAAGGAACCAACTAAGGATGGTTGTTTCTTCTGTGGGGCTGCAGGTCACAAGAAGAAGAATTGCACCAACTATCACGCATGGCGTCCAAAGAAAGGTATTCTTCTTCATTTGGTTTGTTTTGAGGTTAATTTAACTTCAGTACCTAGACACACATGGTGGATTGATTCGGGTGCAACAACTCACATTAGTGTGTCTATGCAGGGTTACCTGAGTTGCCAAAAACCAAGTAATGATGAAAGATACATCTATGTTGGCGATGGCAAGACAGTAGAAGTAGAGGCAATAGGAAAATTTAGATTATTGTTAAGGACTGGATTTTATTTGGATCTTGATGAGACATTCGTTGTACCGTCTTTTAGACGAAATTTGATTTCTATTTCTACTTTGGACAAATTCGGTTATTCTTGTTCATTTGGGAATGGAAAATTTAGTTTGTTTCATGATTCAAAATTGGTTGGTTCCGGTTCTTTATCAGGTTACGATAATCTTTATTTGATTGATACAATTGCCTCTTTTAATGAATCCTTGCATATAAGTACTCGAGGTGTAAAGCGTAAATTAACTTCTGAAAATTCGGCCTTGTCGTGGCACAAGAGATTAGGTCACACCTCCAAAAGGAGAATTGAGAGACTTGTGTCAGATAAAATTCTCGATTCTCTTGACTTTACAGACTTTGACATGTGTGTTAACTGTATAAAGGGAAAACAGACCAATAAAAAGAGGTATCAAGCCAACAGGACCTCAAACGTCTTAGAACTTATACATACAGATATTTGTGGGCCATTTCCTATGGCTTCTTGGAATGGTCAACAATATTTTATAACGTTCATAGACGACTTTTCAAGATATGGCTATATATATCTCATTCATGAAAAATCGCAATCCTTGGATGTGTTCAAAAATTTTAAAGCTGAAGTTGACAACCAACTTAGCAAAAGAATTAAAAGCATTAGATCTGACCGTGGTGGTGAATACTATGGTAGATATGACGGTTTAGGTGAACAACGTCTAGGACCATTTGCTAAATTCCTAGAGGAGTGCGATATTGTCCTACAGTACACCATGCCTGGTTTACCCACTATGAATGGTGTTGCTGAAAGACGAAATAGAACGCTTAAGGACATGGTGAGGAGTATGATCACTCATTCTACCTTGCCAGAATCACTCTGGGGAGAAGCATTAAAGACCGCAGCATATATACTCAACAGAGTTCCAACTAAGGCAACTGATAAAACCCCATATGAGCTTTGGACGGGTAAGAAGCCTAGTTTGAAGCACTTACACATTTGGGGGTGTCCAGCTGAGGCAAGGCCTTATAGGCCAAATGAAAAGAAACTAGACGCAAGGCCTGTCAGTTGTTATTTTATTGGATATTCTGAACGGTCCAGGGGCTGCAAGTTTTATGATCCCACAACTAAGACAATTTTTGAGACAAGGAATGCTCGATTCTTTGAGGATGTTGAGTTTGCGGGGGGAGAAAGGGTTACAGACTTTATCTTTGAGGAGGAATATGTTGAAATTCCTCCAATTGCCATTGACAATGATCAAGATCAGGTTTCTATCCCTGACTTTGTTCAAGAAGCAACTCTGGATCAAGACAATGTCATGTTATCTCCCTCTGAAGGTTAACAACTTATTCCAGGAGAACAAACTCTACAACCTCAAGAACCCATACCATTAAGAAGATCCACTAGAGAGAGGAGAAGTGCAATTTCAGATGATTATATTGTATTTCTCCAAGAACATGAGGTTGACGTTGGAGTGGTGGAAGATGATCCAATCAACTTCTGTCAAGCCATGGAAAGTTCTAACTCTCAAAAGTGGCTCGATGCCATGAATGAAGAGGTAAAGTCTATGAAAGACAACGACGCATGGGACCTCGTTCCATTGCCTGAAGGTGCGAAACTGATTGGTTGCAAATGGATATTTAAGACCAAGAGGGATTCGAAGGGCGATGTAGAGAGGTACAAAGCTCGTCTTGTCGCGAAGGGCTTTACATAGAAAGAAGGCATCGACTATAAAGAGACTTTCTCTCTGGTTTCCTCGAAAGAATCTTTCAGGATTATAATGGCATTAGTGGCACATTTTGATCTTGAGTTACATCAAATGGATGTTAAGACAGCGTTTCTCAATGGTGACATTGATGAGACGATTTATATGGTGTACCTAGAAAACTTTGTATCAGGTGATGCGAAGAAAATGGTTTGCAAATTAAAGAAATCCATCTATGGACTCAAGCAGGCGTCTCGACAATGGTATTACAAATTTCATCAAGTGATCATCTCATTCGGTTTTGAGACGAATCTGGCCGATGATTGTATATACAACAGGTTCGGTGGGAGTAAGTATATTTTTCTGGTTTTATATGTCGATGACATACTGCTTGCCAACAATGATGTAGGCTTATTGCACGAAACCGAGAGATTTCTAGCAAAGCATTTTGAGATGAAAGACCTTGGTAATGCCTCTTTTGTATTAGGAATCCAGATACATCGAGATTGCTCTCGGGGTATTCTTGGATTATCACAAACGAGCTACATCAAAAGGGCACTTAAAAGGCTTGGCATGCAGGATTGTAAACCAGGTGATACCCCTGTGGCTAAAGGAGACAAGTTCAGTTTAAGTCAATGCCCCAAAAATGACTTGGAAATTAAAGAGATGCAGAAGATTCCTTATTCATCAGCTATAGGGAGTCTGATGTATGCTCAGGTTTGTATGCGTCCGGATATTGCGTACACTGTTGGGATGTTAGGGAGATATTTAGGTAACCCGGGAATGGATCATTAGAAAATAGCCAAACGGGTCATGTGGTATTTACAGAGAACAAAGGGTTATATGCTCACATATAGGAGATCGGCTCAGTTGGCGATCGTTGGTTATTCTGACTCCGATTTCGCGGGATGCCAAGATAGTAGGAGATCCACTTCAGGCTATATCTACCTGCTTGCTGGAGGTGCTATTTCCTGGAAGAGTGCTAAGCAGACACTAATAGCTACTTCCACCATGGCAGCAGAGTTTATAGCGTGTTATGAGGCATCAAATCATGGAATATGGCTGTGAAATTTTGTCACTGGGCTGCGCGTTGTGAATAGTATCGAAAGACCACTTAAGTTATTTTGTGACAATAAATCAGCAGTGCTATATTCCAATAACAATAGGAGCTCAATGAAGTCAAAGCATATAGAGATCAAGTTCCTAGCTGTTAAAGAAAGAGTTTAGAGTGGACAGGTGTCAATAGAGCATATTGGAACAAACTCCATGATTACGGATCCGTTCACTAAGGGATTGATACCCAAGGTCTTTCATGAGCACATTGCTCATATGGGTGTGATGTCTCTTGAGGGTGTATAGTTTTAGTGGGAGTCTGTATTTTTGTGATTTTCATATTAGACACATACATTGTCGTTTTGGATAAAGTTTATAGATACAGTTATTTCGGTTATAAAGTTTTGTTATGTTGTTATCTCTGAACTCGTTTGAAACGATCTCACTAAGGTATAAAGGTGGACCAGTTGGAAATAGGCATGTTTCAGATCACGTTGCATGAAATTTCCATGCTACACATCCATACTTGATCCATGTCATTCAATTATATTGATGTATGTGACCATTGACGGGTTTAGTTACCTATCTAAGTGTAACGAAGACCGCTTTGATCCTAGATTGATATAATTGATGGACCGGATTGTTTGGGGATGCATTCAGTAATGATAGCAAAATTCTGAGTACTCATAAGGTTATACACAATTATAAAGTGACACATATTGCCCAGGTGGGAGATTGTAAGGTTTTAATCGAACATGTGGGCTTATATGTGTAATTATTGTGTATTAAATTAACGGCTGTCATATTTGGTTAAGCCCGTTTAAAGTGATCTAATAAGGTTTCGATATATTGGGCTTTTATGCATCAAATTAAAGTATGAGTTTTATATGTGTAGATACTAGGCCTAGGGTTCCTAATTCTATGATGGGCCTGAATTAGGTTAACGGGCCGTCGTATATATAAATATACGGTTATGGTCCCCAGGTCAAGGGTGATAGTTCATTCTTTTCTGACTCTCCATCATCAGAGAGAAATAAAGAGCCGCTTGTTGACTTGGAAGATCAAAAACCACAGGATTCCAATATTGCAAGAATAATGGTTGATTCAGGTACGCTTCCGTTCTAATTTATGTATATTCTTGATGATCCAACATGACAGATATGGGTTTATGGAGGAAATCTATTCCAACACCGAGAACTAGGGATAAGTTTTTAAAGAGTTTCGACTCAAATTGCTTATTGTATTGGGATTATCTTTCACTCATCAAGAAAAGTAAACAGAGATTTGAAGAATTTGGCATGTGTTTTGTAAACTTGAGATGAACCCGTGACTCTGTATGTTGGATGACATTGCTTGGACTTTTATTTGATTCTCAACTTCTAGTATGTTGGTTAATTGAGAAAATTCCATAGGTTTGTGAATTTAATTGAAGTAAAAGCCAATAATTTTGAAAACCCGCAAATTTTTACGTTCTCGAGTGATTAATTTAAAGTGATGCTCATTAGATTTTGGAAACTCTCTAAGCTACTAGTTACTAATTCATTGTGAAATTGAAGTTTGATTTGAGAAAAGTTAGTAACTTGAGCTTTGATGATTTATAGTTCTTTCTTTGTGGATTATTGAGTATAAAGATTTGATATGTTGATAGAAATGATAAAGGATCAGGATTTGGTGATAAAAATTTAAAAGGGCCTCCATTTATGGTGGTTTTGAGGCAAAAATGAGGAGACCAAGAATCTGAAAATTTTAGTAAGGGATGGAAATGTGATGATTTGAAGCATGTGATTCATTGGTTGATGATTCTACGGAATTGATGGACATATGAGATGGTTTGAAGCTTCTTGTTGTTATATTTGATGTTTCCATGAAAACTAAGTGAATTATGCGGTGCTCATGAATCCATTGCCATTGATAAGTTGTTACATGCACGTGAGAATATTAAAGTTATAAGTTGTAGTATGATCATTAAAATTGCGTCATTCAAACATGGCATGAATGAAAGAAAGGAAAAGAACCATGTTTCATGAGCATCCATCTTTGCATCAAGTTTTGAAAGGACAAATTTTTGAAAGTGTTCGGTTGGTTGCTTGCACCATGATATTTATGATGATGACGACATCGATCGGATTTAATGCACACGGCGTTGTTTTATGTGGCCACGGTTATTTTTGCTCGAGTACTTATTTATCCAATCCCGTGGCTACTTGGCAAGGGGTGTAGGCTACTTGTGACCACTTGGCAAGGTGGGTGGGTCAGAAGATGCTTTGGCGCCTTGCAAGCAACACAACTAATGGGCCCAAAAGAAAAGCAAAGATGAAAAGAAGATTTTTTAAGTACATACGCAAAGCATCTATTAGTGACACATCATTCATGGCTCGACATCTATGATATGGAACCACCTGTGACTTGTTAGCATGGCACAATATGGAATATATTTGTGTGGGATCAATACATTAATGTTTATGTGGTGCGTCCGGCTATAGTTTGGTTTGGTTACCCACTGAGCCCGTTTGGACTCAGTTTATTATATTCTATGTTTTTCTTGCTAGATGGTGCAAAGGAGCAAGCATGAGGCTTGTAGCGCCTTGGAAGCTAGTTTGGTGACGTGAGAATGATGCTATTACAACCCTAGAATATCAGTCTAGAGTATTTTAGGGCTTACAACCATATCGAAATGTCCTTAACACTTAGGGCTTGTTAGCACACATACAAGCTCATGAGTCCGACATTTCTTAGATCTCATATAGATCTTTCCATCCAAAGTACCATACAACAAATTATTTTAACATCTAATTGTTCCAAAAACAAATCATATTGGCCAACTAAAGCAACGAAAATTCTAATCGAGGTGTATTTCACAACTGGTGAAAAGATTTCGATGTAATCTACTCCCTCCTTTTGTGTATAGCCCTCAGCTACAAGTCTTGCTTTGTATCTAATGTCACCTTTTTCAAATCATCCCTCTTTGATTCTATAAACCCATTTACAATCAACCACTTTTGGCCTTTAGGCTTATCAGTCCCAATTTTCATTTTTCAAAGGAGATTGCATCTCCTTTTGCATGTCTGCAACCCAGAGATGCTTATCTTTACAAAAAAACTATCTCTTGATAATTTTAAGGTTCAAATAAGTTTGGATTAACTAAAACAAGTGCAATTTGAAAATTTGAGTCTGAATACCTTGCAGGTGGTCTAGTTTTCCTTCTTGGCCTGTCTCTAGTTATAAAATGTGGCGCGGACTCATGAAATGGTGTAGTTATATCAAATTCGGGCTCACCATGATTAGAATCAGCATTCGGATCATGTTGGGGCTGCTCCACCTGAATTGGGGCATCGGGGTAATCTTCATCATCCCATGTTAATTCAGTTATAACAAAATCTTTAGGTGGCGCAGACTCAATGGTTTTATCATAAAAATGTGGAAATTCAAAGCACTTTCAGATACGGTAATTTCTATCAGTAAGATAGTGAATTCTGTTGCTAAAACCATTTAGTAACGGAATATAGTAGTCGCTAAAACCGTCACTGATACGTTGGTTGCTAATTTTAGCTACAAAATTTGTATTGCATTGCTAAATTAGCAACAAACATAATTTGTAGGTAATCGATTCCGTCACTAATTAGTGAAGCAATCACATTTGCCGATAATTCAGCCCGTTGCTAAATTAGTGCCGACAATATCGTTGTTATTTAGCAACGACCACTTTTGTAGCTATTTAACAAAAAATCGATTCATTGCAAATGTATTTTTGATTGCCTAACAAAAAACCATCGCAAATTCTGTTGCTATTTGGTGACGGCTGCTTTTCTAGTTATTTAGCTACAGATTTTTTTCATTGCGCATTTGTTTGCTTTATTTAAAAATTCGTCGTAATATTTTTTGGGTATTTGGCAATGGTCACTTTTGTAGCTATTTAGCTATGAATTAGTTAGTTGCAAATGTGTTTTTAATTATCTACCGAAAAGCCGTCACAACATTCTATAACTATTTACCTTAAATTATTTGCAATTGATTACATTATTTCTTGTTATAAACCTCCGTAGCTATTTAGTCACTATTTTGTTGTTAGAAAATTGTTTATGACTAGCGACAATACTACTTTAAATTCATTTGTGAAAATGAAATTTTTTTTTATTACTTTTGTTTTTAAATTTCCCAAACACTACAGAGAATTAAAAATTGTGAATCAAAATTTTCATTATAATCTCAATTATAATATATTTGAATACAATTAAACATTTTCAAAATCAACACAAACTTTTCAAATTTTTTTTTTCATAATTCCAATGTTTCAAAAGTAGTGCTAAGCTTGTTGAATAACAAAATTACCTACCATTGAAATAACGTAATAACACACCATTGAAAATAGATGACTTGATTACATTAGTTCAATAAATACCTAAAGATAAAACGAAAATGAACTTCAATAGGCGAAAACAAAACAAATACTTTTCTAGCTAAAGAATGCAAAATCGATATGCTTCCAAAGGTTGAAATTCTAATCAATTCCTTTTAATCAACATCCTTCATTTATTCTCTTCAAATTTATTACATTTCCTTTCTTCTTCTTGTGCCCTTTCTTCCATTTGTCTAAGCAGTTCATCCTTATCACGCCTTCGCTCATCTACCTTCTCTTTTAAAGTAGCAATTTCATCATCATTTCCAAGCAAAGTGGAGGATGTCGCAAGTTTATTCGCAGTAGGATATTTGATTCTAATCCATATAAACAACCACTCTTGCTTGGGCCCTGACTAGTTTCACACCATGCTTCGATATCAATTTCAGGTTGTGTTAAATCATCTGAATCATGTTCTCCACAATTGAAGAGTCATAATTTTCCTGAAATTTAAATTTACATTGTAATCAAATAAACATGTAAAAAATCAATTGACATTATATACTTGTACATGCACAAAACATTTTGGATTTGTTGTCTACAAAATCTCCTTCTCCTTGCTTTCGTCGATGTACTCGTTTGAAGAATTGTGAAGCACTTGGTGATTTGCCTAATATTTTTTCATGCAATTAAGCAACAATGATTGCAATCTAAAATGAATAATTAATAATAAAACTAAAACTTTAGAAATGGATAGCTATCAAAAGGATCATTTATATGGAAAACGACCATCTCAATTATTATAATTTTAATTATCGTCATAATATAGACGATGACTAAAAGATAACAACTATTGGATAACTTGTAAATCAAAACTGAAATTAGCATATTCTAAAGGAAAAAGGATTGGTACCATCGAACTTTTGTGAACAGCAAAGGTAATAGAACCACTTGTGTGCTTAGTGCTTGTTCTACACTTTAAAGTTAACCGATTCTTATGCTAGGACTTAGACTTTTTTTTCCCATTCATCCTTGTTCCATTCTTTATCGCTAATGTCATTCCAATTCTTTGGACTTAGCCCATCAGGTCCTAACCTTTTCCAGTCGACAACATTCTCAGACTTACTCTTCTCCTTTGCCTCATCTCGTTCCGTCTTAAATATTCCT
This sequence comes from Jasminum sambac, assembly GCA_018223645.1. Taxonomy (NCBI): domain Eukaryota; kingdom Viridiplantae; phylum Streptophyta; class Magnoliopsida; order Lamiales; family Oleaceae; genus Jasminum; species Jasminum sambac. The sequence goes on along the minus strand of CP073644.1, from coordinate 7,706,968 downwards.
TCGAGACGATTAGTGGACGTAGTATGCCATGCCTTCCTCACATGATTTTCATCATTTGGTGGCCAAGAGTATTGTGTCTGATGCAGCCAAAGGATCCAACAATTAGTGAGAAAACGAACTATTTAAGTAATAAGTAAAACAAAAAAACAAACATCGACATATATCACCCTAAATTTTTGCCACAGAAATTTTTTTGTCTAAAGTGGCACTAATTTGAATGTAGGGTAAGGCCCACCCAAGTGAGTCTTCAAAGTAGCACTTGCAGCATGAGCTGCCGATTCATCAACAAAGCAATAATCATCAAACAAAGCAGGAAAATTTAATGGTTGAATAACCATACGAGTTAGATGCTTTGATCTGGTGAAAATATATTTGCAAATAAGTAATCAGCAACTTAAAAGTATATGCAACACCAAAGAAGCATGATTATCATTTTATATATGGACTTCTTGTATAATTGCATCAAAATAATCAGCAATAGTAGCGTACTGCTTAGACAAAAGATTACTCATCCGTTCAACTATGACTCACGTTCAACTATAATCAAATAAGCTTACATTTTCAGAAAATTCATGGTGGGGGAATTAAATTTGGGTAGATTTACTACTTTGAGAATTTTTCTATCTTTAACGGTGGGATTTAAGAGGTAGATTTCAAGCAATTTCAGCCTAATAATTTACAAATTCCATTGCTTCAATTAGACAAAATATTGCCGTATTGCTCACATTCAACAATTAGGAGTTCAAAATTGATTAAAAGATTGGGCCAGTTCAAGTATTGCTCATGCAAATGATTTAACAAAAAGCAATTGGGTTTTGTTTATACGAACTTTTATGATTTTATCTCATATACATGTATAAAGATCACGACATAAAACTCCAAAATATGTCAATAATTGACCATAAATAATAAAGTTAGTGTACAAGTACATATCATTGGCCACTTCCAAAGGAACCCCTCCACCGTTATCTCTAGTGGTGCCCTTGTTTGGACCCATTCCCCTACCACTAGCTTGGTCAGTTTTCGCTTGAAACTCTGACGTAGCGCCATGTGAGTCATTGCCATTTGAGTCATCATATTTTAAGTAATTTTCATCTTCATCTTGCAATCCACGACCCCGAGACATGGCCACAAAGCATCCTCATCTTCGAAAGAAATTTAAGAGATGCGAATAACCTAGGGCAAAATAAAGGATGATATACTGGGTAAATATATAGGATGAAGAGGAGCAGGAGATTCTAAATTCCATTCAAATTTTTGGGATTTATTTTCAGAGGGAAGCAGTAAAAATTATTTGAGCGTTAGTTTGGTATTTAGTGGCAAAGATTTTGGTTATTGCGAAGAGTTCTTGAAGAAACTGAAATGGAGAGTTTTGCAATTCTTGGTAATTTTATTTATTTTCTTTTTCCATTAGTCAATGTCTTCTTGGCGATGCTTGGCTGTGCATCCCCATACATATATGCATTCTCGGCTATGTATATCCAAATGTCTTCTGGTAATTTTATTTATTTTCTTTTTCCATTAGTCAATCGGTTTGAATATATGTGTAACACATTTCCAAATGTCTTTCTGATAGGCCTCCATTAGGCATTAGTATGCCACTTTCCAAATGTCTTTCCAAATCTCTCTCTCATTTTGTTCATCTCTTATCTCTTATTATTGTTTCCTATTAAATTATTCTTAATATTGTAAGTTTTTTAAGTATGATTTACTCTGTTAGTTCCATTTGATAAATTACGAGGAAATTAGGTTAAATGTGACGTTTAAGATGGGTATTTGAAAAAGTGGGCTAGAACAACTTATTTGCAAAAATCAAGTGGGCATGATCACACCTTAATGCTAGGTGATCGACTATTCAATATGTGCAACGCCGAGATTAACACTGTGTGATCGCCGAGTATTAGTAGTGGGTGATCACAAAGAGTTAATATGGACATTGTCTAGAGCGAAATTGGCAATCAATAAGTAAATATATGTGTAATCGGTCATAATTATTTTTCTATAATCATATAATTCCTATTTTTGATCCATGACACAAAGTACTGATGTCTATAATACATTATAGAAAAAGTGTAATGGTTTCTAATGCATTACAAAGAGTTTGTAATGGTATGTGATGCATCGCAAAGAGCAAACATTATTTTTATAATTAGGCCAATTTGACTTGCTCACCAATGAAGTTTGCATTTGTGTAAATATCTCATGTTATTATTGAAAAGCAGATTGTCCAATCGCCTAAGAAATTTAGTGTGAATCTATAAATTGCAAATCAATAATTCTCTATTTATGCATTACGTATAACAGAAAATCTATGGACTATACAGTTGAAGAAATCTCCATCAAGGGGCTATAGTTATCTAAAAATTAGACTGATTATTGCTGGGAAGAAATAGTCAAATGGAACCAACTTTTTTATGGGTCAAAAAGAGTCATATACATATTCATCCTGAACTAAATGAGTGACACATATGAGTTACAGCACACCAAATATTATTTTCCATACAGATGCTTCAAGCTTCTTAAAACATAGAAAAAATACATTTTGCTCTCAAAGAGGACCATATTTAGCACTATACTAATCTGCATGACATAGAACTTTCTAGTCATTACTTATGTATCCCTTCATTGCATATTTATTTTATTGATTGCAGAAGAAAGCTGCAACCTATTCAAATCTCTGTGGCAATAATTCCACATGGAGTTATTTGGAAAATGCTTCAACCTTAGTAAGATTTGAAGCGTCACGCACTTTGCATACACACTATTCACCTTTGCCCTTTCTCAGCATTAGTGTTAGTGTGGCTGCATGAGCAGGTACATACCCTCCCACTATCTTCTTTGGATCTAATGAAGACTCATTTTCCTAGATCAGAAATAACTGCAATCACTAGATTATGATTGCTAGTTATTGATCCCCCAACATGATCTCACTTAAATAAATTTCAATGAAAATATTGACATGAAATATCAAATGTAGACTTGATATGTAAAATCATACAATCATTGATTTTATAACGGTTGCCTTGTCTTGGAATGCTTTACATGTATGTTGTACCCGACTAAGCAAAGAATTTAGTTTCATCTGCACAACAAATCATAAAAAGATTTCATATTGTATGCAACAATATCTGGATAAACCATCATAAACTATTCTTATATTCAAAAGTGTTAATAACGGATTAAATAGCCAATCTTATCAAGAAAAAACTTGAAAAGTGTATATTTTGAACCAACCAAATTATGTTAATGATGGTGGAAAATAGCTTTCATTTGATTAGAAAGGATGTATTGAGGCCGAATCAAATTTCAGCCTATTTCTATCTTTCATTGTTTGGTTAATTGTTTCTACTTTCTAGTGTTTCCTACTTGGTGCAGTTCTACAAGAAGCTTCCCTAAACCTTTTCTTACTACTGTATCTCTTAGCCTTATAGTAATGTATATACTTTGCAAGATAACTATCTTAATTGCCTCTGTTTAGTAATAGTTAGCTCAATGCATCTTTCCTTTGAAACAAAGCTCATCTCACCAAACAAAGCATTTCAATAGGATTATTCAAAATGGTCCAAAGTAGCTTCCTAGTCTAAAAGAAGATTCGGCTTTCAACTGCCCTACCAAACAGACATCAACTTTAGCTGTCTATGTTACCCTTGGTTGTGACCCTATACGCCCCACAAACTTCAACTCAAATCCAAACCGTGTGTCTTTTTAGGGTATAGCAATTCACAAAGTTCATATTTTTGTTTTGATCGTACCACGGGATGAGTTTATACTGGTCATCATGTCAAATTTGTTGAAAATGTCTTCCCTTTTGCGTCTTCTATCTCGTAACCATTGCCAATACGTCCAATGAAGAAACTTCTCATGCAAACTTGTCCCCTCCACCTCATACAACCTTTTCTCGACCTCTCAACCTCACTTTTTAAAGACCCATGACTTATCCCAACCCGGGCCCACTAGTGGATGACAAACATGAGCTTTCTTTTTCAACTTTGTTTATGGACTTGGATGCATCCGGCCAACACTTTGCTCAATCTCCAATTTTTCTAGTAAGCTTCCCTATCCCATTATATCTCAAATTCCACTCTCTTATTCCCCCATTCAATCTATATCCTCACCCATATCACTACACTCTCCTACAAAACAATCTAACACTCGTATCCAGCCTCATCTTCCTCACACTCATCCCGTCACTTGTCCCCATGGACTCATTTCAATAGCCTACCCCATATCCTCAACATTTCAAGTCTCTCACTACTCTTTATGAACTCACTCAACCTCTGAGTCCCCCTACTATACAACCTATGTATGCAACCACCGACTCATCCCCTTCGCCAATATCTCAACCGTCTTCCTCTGATCCCACTTCCCATAATACCTAGCTCCACAAGTCACACAACACCTCATCCCCCATGGTCTCTACCTCTACACTCCTTGAACCAACATGTGTATTCACGGCTCTCAAGGACCTTAATTGGTGTGAACCGATGTCTCGGGAATTTGATGCCTTAATCTGTAATGGCACTTGGGAGCTCGTACCACCTTCTTCGTCTTACAATGTTGTTGAGTGTATGTGGGTTTTTCGCATCAAACACGATCCCGATAGCTCCATTGATAAATACAAGGCCCGATTGGTTGCCACGGGCTTTACTCAACGACCTGGCATTGATTACAGTGAAACCTTTAGTCCGGTCGTCAAGCCTACAACAATTCATCTTATTTTATCTCTTGCGTTATGCATGGTTGGCCAATTCACCAACTCGATGTCAATCACGCATGTTTGAATGGAACTCTAATGGAAGATGTCTATATGGTTCAACTGTCGTGTTTCATTGATTCTACTACTCATGACTTTGTTTGCCACTTGTGCAAGTCTTATATGGTCTTAAGCATGCCCCGCAAGCCTGGTACACTGCATTACGCTCCTTTCTTTTATAGTCAGATTTTATCGGGTCCAAGTCCGACACATCATTCTTTGTTCTACGGCAGTCTGGGGTTATTCTTTTCCTATTGGTCTATGTGGATGACATTATCTTTGACCGTGAATAGCCTCTCAGCTCTTCACTGCTTTATTGATGCTCTCACTAAGCAGTTTTTCGTCGAAGATCTCGGTGACCTTTCGTATTTTCTTGGCGTTGAGGTAATTTGACATAACGATGGCTTGTTTCTTTCAAAACGAAAATACATTGTTGACTTGTAGGCTAAAGTACACATGCTTGATGGAAACCCGGTTACGATTCCCATTTGTGCGCCGAATACTAAAAGTGCCTTGACCTTTGAGCCGCTCGCCAATCCAACTGAGTATCGAGCTGTTCTCAGGGCCCTTCATTATCTCTCTTTCACACGGCCAGACCTCTCATTTTCCATCGACAAACTATCCCAGCACATGCACTCTCCCTTAATTAAGAATTGGTCCGCTATCAAACGAGTGCTATGTTATTTAAAGGGAACGCTCGATCATGGTTTGTTTCTTAATAAGCATAGCCCACTTGTTTTACATGCTTTCTTTGATGCAAATTGGGGTGGTGATGTGCTTGATCGAACATCCATGGGGTTCATTTGTTGTGTTTTTCGGCACTAATGCTATTTCATAGAATTATAACAAACAAAAATCCATTGCTCGCTTGTTTGCAGAAATAGAGTATTAGGCTGTTGCCAACACGGTTGTTGAAATCTTCATTCTTCGTTCACTGGTTCATGAAATTGGTTATCCTTGCACTTCTATGTCTGTTGTGTATTGTGGCAACATCGGGGCAACATATTGCTATGCCAGTGCTATGTTTTACTTATGAATGGAGCACATTGGTCTCGACTACGACTTTGTATGTGAGCAAGTCCAGAATGGGGTTCTTCATATTGGTCATGTCTCCTCTCAAGGCCAACTTGTTGATGCCCTCACCAAACCACTCTTGGGCCCACGAGTTGCACTTCTCCGGCGCAAGATCAGCGTCCTTTTGACCTCTATCTTGAGGGGATGTATTGGGAAAACCATAATCTAGTTCACCATGTTGTAATTATCACTTTGTAATTTCTAATTAATTTTGGATGGCCACGTTTAGAACTAGCTTGGATTATTTCTTTATTGTAACATATTTGTCTCGTATTACTAGCCTTTATCTCTTAGACTACGTTGTATCTGTTGAGAGTTATCTCTTTGTGCATTATAAGTATGTTGTACACTATCAGAATGAAGGCAATGTTTTCTTCCATTAATTTTTCCTCGAAATATTTTCCCTCTATACAGAGAACATCCCATATCCCGAAAAATCACTAGTACTCCACATCAATGCAGCTTTCATGTTAAAATTCTGACTTGTGTACTTGTCATAAGTTTCAGCACTTTTGGTCCGTAGTATTTTCAACTCATTTATCAGAGGACACAAATAAACATTGAGATTTTTCCCTGGACTCTTTGGTCCTGGGATAACCATGCTTAAAAATAAATTATCTTGTCGCATACACATCCAAGGCAGAAGGTTGTACACAATAATGATAACTGGACAACAGGAGTGTTGCGCATTAGACATGCCGAAGGAGTTGAGACCATCTGTGCATAAACCAAGTCGTACACTACGTGGTTCGAGAGAAAAATACGGATAAGATCTATCAAAGTGTTTCCGCGCCTCACTATGTATGGGATGTGAAATTATATTATTTGTAAATTGATTCTTTGGATGCCATATCATATGCTCTGCAATATGCCTTGATATATATATAATGTTTGAAGTCTTGGAGTAAGAGGTAGATATCTTAACGCCTTGTATGGTACCCTATGCCCAGATCTAGACGGCTTATCCTTGTATTGTGGGCTTAAACACGTAGGACAATGAGTCATGTTCTCAGTTTCTCTATAGTATAACATGCAATCATTAACACATGCATGAATCTTCTCAACACCAAGACCAAGGCTGTCTAACATTTTCTTTGTTTTGTAGAGCGTAGGTTCTAGCACGTCATCTTCTGGAATAATTTCCTTTGTTATCGGTGACATTCGATCATAACATGCTACAGGCATGTTAAATTCTGACATGAGATTTAAAAATTGTGCCATTGTCGCAAGTTTGGTGTGGTTACTACAACCAGACCAGAGAGGTTTACCACCTTCTTTTAGTAGTTTAAAGAACTTTGAAGCCTATTGATTTGGGATTTTTTCCTTGGTATCGCACTGCTCTTGATTGATAAAATTATCATACATTTCAGGGCTGATTCTCTCATATTGTCTGATCTAGATTTTGGAGCAGATGATTCATCTAGAGTTTGTCTACCCACAACGAATGGTTCCCCATGCGCAGTCCACTATGTATAACCCTTTGTAAATCCCTTTCTATATAAATGATATCTAACATTATCTTCTTCCGAAAATTTTCTATTTCACAATGACTGCATGTACACTTAATTTTACGACCAGTATGCGATATGGCAAACTTAACAAACTCATTGACACCTTCAACAAATTCATCAGAAAGAAAACCATTCTCTAAAGGTTTTGACATCCAACTGCGGCCAAGTGCCATAATCATTCAACTACAACTCAGAAATTCTTATTTCCTTCTGAAATAATATCAAAATGATCAAAGGTCGATTTCATAAATTACATGAAGGATCAAATCTTGCATTAAATATGTGAAAGTTAAAGTAACGTTAATCAAAACAGAAAAAGTCAACCATTTAAGCTCTTGAAACTAACATTAAAGATTAAAATAAAAGAAAAACCATTTATCTGCTTAAGCTTTTGTTGGAATAATTATAAATGATTATTCAATATGTGGGGCCACACCTGTGTTTTAAATATGCACTGGCTGTTTTAAGGTTTAACCAATATTAAAAATGATCAATAAAGTTTAGTTTGACTAATTGGGCATTAAAATGATCTCGGAATTAATGTGTAGAAACCACTTCATATTTTTAAATTGATGAGGGGCCAATTTAGAAATATTAAGAATAGTTGCAGCCCTAGCAGCTATCTTTATAAAGGGTTCATGATCCCCAATTATGCGTATGTTTTATTTTCATCTGCATTCCCATCAGTAGAGAAGAAACCCTAAGGAACTACGCATCAATTGGTAAACTATAACCCGTGTTTTCTGATCTAAATTAGATTATGGAATCAGGTACACTTCCACTTTCGTGTTCTTTTTCTCTCTTTGAATCAAGATGGGTATTCAGTAATTGAGTTTGGACTCAATCCCAAAAAGTGATATTAGAGCTACCCCATATTTGATTCATTGAGAATTGTGAATCTTCCAAAAATTAATTTTGGGTTTTAACAAATTTTTCATAATTCTACTGGACAAATATGTTGAATTTTTATGGTATATTTCGGTGACAGCTATAAGCGATTCTTTGGAAACTTATGATAGCAATAGTACGTTTTGCTAATTTCATGAAATTGGATTTCGGGCTGCATATATACATGGATCTTGATTGATGAAATCTATACATCCATATGCTACTATATGTATTTAGTGACGTCATGAGATTAGAATCAATATATGCATATGCATAAGATTAAGCTTGATTTTGCTCATTTGATTTAAATCGAATATTATATTGGATTATTTTGTGAATTTCAATGGCACTGTATGTTTATGAATTACAGTACGGTATTAATAATCATCATGCATTTGGATCATTCAAGAATATTGGGCCATATATTTAGTTCTAATTTTCTGGTTCAAACTGAATCATGTTGGGAGATATAGACACATATTCCAGTAGGTGCCATGATGATGTTTTGACTTTGTATATCTTTTGCAAAGTCCTTATGCATTCTAACTAGCAACTACGTGTCTACCCCACTGCATTTGTGATTGATTAATTAAAATCACATTGTGGCTTGGTTTCTTTTACAATTTGACCTTTATAAATTCAGTTGGATTGAATTTTTAAAAATTTGAGATTAGGAACATTGATTTTGTATTTCAGAATCGTGCATTAGGTGCAATTCGTAATTCAGTTTTTAAGAAAAAAAGCAAATTTATTTCAAATAATGGTATATTATTTAAGGTTGTCTAATATTTTGCGTAAATTAGTCGACATAAGATGTCGCCAAAGTAACTTCTCTTATGAAGATTAGTTTATTGTAAATATTATGTGTTTGTATGCATGTCTATTTATGCGAGTATTAGTCGATCCAAAGGACGATTAATATTTGCTCGAATTTCAAGCTCACTTGCGGTGGTAAATATGTGACAATTATTCGATTTCCATGCGAATAATAAGTCAATCCAAAGAGGGGCTTATTATTTGGCATGACTTTTTGTCAGTGTTTGATCACTGCAACACGAATACCACTTTCAATTAATCTTACTGTCCAAAGACTTGATATTAATGTTGTGCTTGGTATCTTATGATGGGATTGCCATTATTTGAATTTATTGATTATCATTATGGATATTGATATGAGCACAAAATTTATTTGGTTACTTTTGTTCTCTTTATAGCTAATATGTCTACTACTAATATATCTACCAATTTAAACTCCATTCCCATGCTCAATGGGACAAACTTCAAGGATTGGAAAGAGAACATATTGATTGTTCTCGGCCGCATGGATCTAAACCTTGCAATGCGGATTGAGCAACCCGTTTCTCTTATGGATGAAAGTTGACTCGATGATAAGAGGAACTTTGAGAAATGGGATCGCTCAACTCACATGAGTCTAATGATCATTAAACGCGGCATTCCGGAAGCTTTTTGGGGCGCTATATCTGAAGAGGTAACTAATGTTAAGGATTTCTTCGCCTAAGCCTGATTCCAATAAAGTATAAAGGCAAGGAAATATTATAGAGTACATCATGTAGATGTCTCACATTGCTTCAAAACTTAAGGCATTGAAGCTCGACTTGTCTGACGGCTTGCTCGTGCATTTGGTATTAACATCGCTTCCTGCACAATTCAGTCAATTTAAAGTTAGTTATAACTTCCAAAAGGAGAAATGGGCTCTTAATGAGCTCATTTCATATTGTGTGCAAGAGGAAGAAAGGTTAAAGCAAGAAATCACTGAAAGTGCTCATTTGAGTACCTCTAAGGAAAGCACCTCTAAGGCTAACACCACTAAAGATAAGGCCAAGAGAGAAATGAAAGAATATGAAGTTGCTAGAAAGGGTACGACACAAAAGAAACAACAAAAGGACACTGAGGGCTGTTTTTTTGCGAGAAGTCTAGACACGTAAAGAAAGATTGTGCCAAATATCACTCTTGGCGTGCGAAGAAAGGTACAATCTTTACTTAGGTCCATTCTGAGGTTAATTTAGCTTAGTGCCTAGAAACACTTGGTGGTTAGATCCCAGTACAACTGCTCACATAAGTATTTCTATGCAGGGTCGCCTGAGCTACCGAAAGCCAAATGATGGTGAAAGACACATCTTTGTAGACGATGGAAAAATGGTAGATATTGATGCAATCGGCACATTTAGGTTATTGTTAGCACCTTGGTTATGATTCGATTTGAAAGGCACTTTTGTTGTACCGTCTTTTAGACAGAATTTGGTTTTGTTTCTTTATTGGACAAGTTAGGTTATTATTGTTCATTTGGAAACAATGAATTAAGTCTTTCATTAAATTAAAATATTATTGGTAATGATTCATTATGTGTTTATGATAAGTCATATTGTGGCAGTAAATCAGCAGTTTTATATTCCAATAACAACAGGAGCTAATCTAAGTCAAAGCATATTGACGTTAAGTTCCTTGTTGTGAAAAAAGGAGTGCAGAGTGGACAAATTTCCATATATAGAGCACATTGGGACAAACTCCATGATTGCGGATCCGCTTACTAAGGGATTACAACCTAACGTCTTTCGTGAGCACACTGCTCACATGGGTGTTTGTTTGATGATATCATGGTTCAGCAAGAGTTTGCATTTTATATTTGGTTTTTGTTTTTGTTTTGGAAATACTAGTATATTTGGTTTTTTGGTACATAAATAAAGTATTCAGTTCATTCCACTCTGTTATAGTATGTTTGGTGTTGATCTCACTAAGGAATAAGGCAGGACCAGTTAGAAATAGGAATGTTGAGATCACATCACATGTAATTTCCATGCTACACATCCATGATTGATCTATGTCATTTGGTTGTATTGATATATGTGACTATCGATAGGTTTAGTCACGTTAAATGTGATGGAAATCGCTTTGATCTTATGTTGATATGATCAATGGATGAGATTGTTCGGAAATACCCTTTACAATGATAGCAAATGTTTTGAGCTCATAAGGTTACGTATATATGTCAGGCATATGTGGCCCAGTGGGAGATTGTTGGACTAATTATAAATAATTATTCAATATGTGGGGCCACACATGTGTTTTAACTATGCGTTGGCTGTTTTAAGGTTTAACCAATATTAAAAGTGATCAATAAAGTTTAGTTTGGCTAATTGGGTATTAAAATGATCGTGGAATTAATTCGTATTTTTAAATTGGTGAGGGGCCAATTTAAAAATATAAAAAATAGTTGCAGCTCTAACAGCTATCTATATAAATGGGTCATGGTCCCCAATTGTACGTATGATTTATTCTCTCTGCATCCCTATCAAAAGAGAAAAAACCCTAAGGAACCACACATCAATTGGTAAATTATAACCTGTGTTTTCAGATCTCAATCATATTATGGAATCAGGCACGCTTTTGATTTCATGTTCTTTTTCTCTCTTTGAATCAAGATGGGTATTCAGTAATTGAGATTGGATTCAATCCCAACACTTTCATCATTGATGCAATAGGCACTGATGTGCAGCAGTCTTTATTTAAGATGCTATATATCTGAAATAGATCAAATAGATATAAAGCGAGCGAAGTCAAAACTTAACTCTTTATATGCCAGTCAAATGAAAAGATGAAGGTAGTCTATGAGTTCTCTCCTTCAACTCATGAATAAAGCTATTATCTTTTGACAATAATCAACCTGATTATCTTATATATTATTAGTCTATAATTACTTTGTAGTTTAGTCTTCCTACTCATCATAATTCTTTAGTTCAAATGGAGATTTTTACCCTAGAAGATTAATTTTTGCATAGTAATTAGACAAACTTAGTATTTCGAGCACTAACTAGCCAACTGGAACAGGAACGTCACAACACAAATGGAAAAAAGAAAAAAGAAAGAAAAAAGAAAAGGAAAAAAGTAATCATTATTGAGAAAGATGTCTTAGAGCCATTACGAAAGTTGAACTACTCATTGATCAAACAAACAACCTACCAATTCTCATAATATGGATAACCTAAAACTTGCATTTGATTGGTTAATAATTCTGAGGTTCATGAAGGACGCTTAAATAAGCTCAAATTAACATAAGATATATATGTTATCAAACAAGTATAATCTACCAAACATATCCTTACCCAAAAAGACTTCCAATCAAATCTTTGTAAACTTTGAACAGTTTATCTCTTTCACTTCTGAGAAAGATTGCTGACACACTGAGTTGAAAAGATCTCATTATAGATAAAATTTCAACCACTGAATAACAACTTTAAAATTTGAACTTAAATTTATAGATAATCATGAATAAGACCATGAATTTGGCATAATTTGTTAACATAAACTTATATATGTTCTCTTAAAATTACGACTAAAAAATGATTTCAAATCCAACATTAACAAACTGCATGTATTGCCAGGCCTGAAAACCAACATGGAACCTACTTCCCAATTATTTTTAAGCTAGACGCTGCTGCATAGTATCTAACATGTCTAACAATTTTATGTTGAAAGATTGCACACAAATAAGTGGATCATCAAACAATCCAATAAGGAATCAAGTAGACTCAACTTGACTCACTCCTAATGACTTAGAGTTATTACAACTCACCTTAGTATATATGCTAAAGTATATCTACCCAATTCATTCAAGAATACACTCCCTTGTTCACAAATTAAAATATACTTTTTCCATCTCAACATGCTGAAAATATTTCCTAGGAATCCTTAGGTTGTGAATATTGAATATCTATGACTTCCTATCCATTCTTCAAGTTTGTATGTAAGAGACTATCCCTCAAGACACAAATTCAAAAGGCATGATAGGACAAAATATGAATAGCTAACTTCAAATTTTCATATTACTAAGCTTTTCCTTTTTTATTCTTTGTTTTAGATATGGAAAATTATCAAACGTTCCTCAACCAAAACACCGTCAACACTAAATCTTTTATTAATAAAATCACATAATAACTAATACCATTTGTAAGCATGTATCTATATGTATATAAAATAACAATGACCTAACTAAGATAGATTTATGGAATGAAATTTCTGTGTAATTTTAGCTCATAGAATAATTTCAATAAAAAGGGAGAAAAATTGAGAACCTTAAAGCCGATTACAAGCGTCAGTAATACTACTTGAAAGAAAGGACTGACAATCCACTGCGTTAGGACTCTACTGAGGAATATATACAGCAAGCGAAGGGAACAGAGATCAAGGAGCGATGGAGAAGAGTGACTGATAGACTGTTGGAATAGATAGGAGTGAAAGCGTTGGAATAGATACAAGACCAAGAGATAAATAAAAACTGGGGCATTTTCGTGGGCTTCAATTTTCCTATTGAACGTTATTACACAATGTTGGGCTTTTGGAATGATTTTCATTTGACAAACTAAATGAGTTCAATTAATTTTTTTTAATCAAAGCACCAACTAGACTCGTACGTTGGTTTTACGCGTCCGTCGAGCCTAGCCGGTGGGGGTTTGGAATCCCCCTACCTTTTTATTAGCATAAAAAAAGGAAAATATACAAGGAAGGAGGTATAGACCTGACCTCCAAACAATGAAAGACAACGAGTATACGAAAAGCTGTAAATGAGGAGATACTATCTCCCTTACAATAAGGAATAAATAAGGAGGTACTACCTCCCTGTACAAGAATGAATAAATAGGCAAAGAATAACAATAAATAAAGAATGCAGTAGAGTATACCGTCACGAAAGTCCGCGAACGGAGGGGAAGCCATGACGATCCATCTGAATGAGAGGTCCAGTCGGTGCCGGCAACTGGTGCGAATCATACTCGGTGTACCGCTGCTGCAGTAAGCCCACCAATGCAAGTGCGTCGGCAACCTGGTTGCCTTCACGGAAGATATGCGTAACCAAGTCTCGATCTGTACGGAGGAGCTGGTGAATACGTCGGATAAGAACCTATAGGAATCACGGCTGCCTCCCTGAACAATACAATGAACAGCGACGTAGGAGTCCACCTCCACCCAAACTGTACCGACACCCAGAGAACGTACAAGCAACAGTCCATTAAGAATAGCACGGAGCTCGGCCTCCAAAAAATGAGTTCAATTAATTGCATGTATTCGTTTTTTAAATTAGGGATGGAAATTTGCTTGGCTAAACTGGATTGTAATTTGCGACCAAATGATCTGTTGCTAAAGAGTTAATTTAATAAATAAATTAATTTAATAATATTACCAATGAAATTATTGTTTCTTACCTACCAAAAATCCTATCTCTACATTTCAGTAGTTTTTTTACTTAATTAGCAACGACAAGATCCGTTGGTGAAATTATGAAATATTAATATAATTATTTTTGCTACATTTAGTGACGGAAATTTAGCAACGACATTCCTTTTGTTCGTAAATCGGTCTCTATATTTTTTAAATTAATTTTTTTGGATTCGTCAAATATTTCGTCGGTAAGTTGTAGCTAATACATCTTTAATACCATGTCCAGCCTCCATTGCTAAAATTCCATTATTAAAGCTGTATTTTCTTGTAATGGTATCCACTATAGCCACAAGTTTTGAAACGTGAATAATCCAGAGTTGTTTCACTCTAAATATGTTCAGGAATCATGAAGTTTAATGCAGTTTTGGACTTCTATTCGACAAGTAACATGTAGTCGTGACAGCTTCTTCCTATAATGTTTTAGAAAGACCTGAATGAGAGAACATGCATCTAGTTCTTTCTAAGAGAATCCTATTGAATGATACGATCCTAGCTCCCCTCAAATTTATATTGGGTGAAGATGGAGCCCAAGAATGCCAAAGAAATATATTTCGGGGGTCAAATCAATCAAGAGTTGAAGTTTGATGCTCAATTGGGTGCAAATGACCAAATTTTTTAAAGGGATAAAAGTCAAATTTTGAAATGTCTATTTCTTGAAGAATCAAAGCCCTCTTCATCTAGGTTGCAACCACTTTGAATCAACTTAATCGGAGTTTGGGATCAGAAGTTATGGTGAAAACATTAAGCAACACACTTCTGGTAGGCCGATAAAGCCCGAACAACCACACGCGTGATTGCATGGTACAAAAATGAAGTTTGGCAAAATTTCCACCAGAGCCACAGCTATGCCGATAATTAAAGACTTCACGGCTGTAATTCATACATGCATGTGGTCGCATACGCGACTATATGGGCCAAAATCCAACCTACACATTTTTTATTTCTTTTTTCGTTTAGGATTTGATTTTTACCTTTTTAATTATTATTATTGAGTTTTTTTAGGTATTTTCATGTTGTCTAAGTCTTATGAGTACCTAGTACTATAAATACCCACCATATTTCATTGTAATAATATAAGTTTTGGTTATTGAATAAAATTAAAGAATTTTCTCTTGCGTTGTGATAATTTTTATTCTCATTAATTTCTTTGGTAGAAATTCGTTCTTTATCAAGAATTCGTCCAAAATTCTTATGGTGAATTTATTAAGATTGTTGTTCATTTACAGGTTCGATTTCTTCGTTGTTGGACAATTTAAATCCTGAATTTGACGACTTGGGGTCCGATCTGCTATCTTTCGACAGTTTTGCACAACGATTCGAATCCTAGCTCGGTTGGATCATATCATTGAATCTTTCAACAACCCCATTTTCCTGTGGTGTATATGGGACTGCTTTATGTCTATTTATGCCATGTTTGGATTTGAAAACTTTAGTCCATTGTTAGTCTGAATAAACTTTATTTTTAGATGTTTCAAATGCTCAATGAGTCCCTTCCACTCTTCAAAGGTTGTACGCATACCACCTTTTGATTCCAAAAGAATGGCCCATGATTTTCTTGAGAAATCATCAAAAATTAGTAAAAAAGACCTATGACTAGAAGGTGCGCAACAGGGGCTGGTCCCCACAAATTTGCATGAAGGTATTCTAATACCTCTTTGATTTATGGGTACCAATTCCAAATGAAGCCCTTATTTGTTTTCCAAAAACGCAATTTTCACATAAAGGTAGAGATTGAGTGCATTCTTTGTTAAGAAAACCTTGTTGACTCAACATATGAAACCTTTTTTCCACTAAGATGTCCTAACCTTCAATGCCACAAAGTAGATACACTAAGTGATGAAGAAATGCTAGCTAGAGACACAGCAATTTCAGGTTTACTATACAAAGTATATAAACCATTGGATTTATGGACTGCAAAATCAACTGTTAATTTTTAGAAACATTTGCTAAACCACCTTGGGCCGAGATATCAAAGCCTTCCTCATCTAAAACACTAGCTGAAATCAAGTTTCCTTTGAGATCAGGGGCATATCTAGTGTTGTTCAAAACAAGCAAATTATTGTTTTGCAATGTCAGCCGAATGTTACCAATACCAAGCAAATTAAAACTTATGTCATTGCCAAGTTTAACAAGATTTCCATTTAAATAAAAAAAATTAGAAAACTAGTCTTTTTTAGGACAAACATGAAAAGTGAAGCCAGAGCCAACGATCTCTTGACTCACAGAGTTCACAGAATACTGTACCAACGTTTGCAAGAATATTATTAGCAGCATTTACAATATTGGCATAGGCTTGAGAGGCATAAGCCAAGTCTCTAGTCCTCTTAAAAAAATATTTAATGAAGTGGCCTGACTTTTTATAGTAAGACAGGGCGCAATAACTCAGTAGTTAAATCGGTAGTTTTACCCGTAGCCCCCAAGGGGGTAAACTGAAAAGCTATAGAACTACATGGAAAGGTAGTCCTCTATTCCATTCCTTCTTCTTACAGCATACAAGAATAGTGGGGACGGTGTTGGAAAGGTCTGGGCCCCCAACCCCCAGTTATTGGGAGAGAAGCTCAGTAGCTACGTAGATTGGTATGGCCCGAACTCTCCAGTCCCTATCATCTACTACCTTCTATCATCTGATGCATCCTCTCCTCGAGGTAAGAAGCCTTTGAGGTTTTGAACATTGAAGCCAACTTTATCCTCATATTTTAACTCTAATTCTCTATTTATCAGTGAGGTATGAATGATATCAACAGTAGGTTTCTACCCACCATATTCTAGGGCATTCTTGATATCGGTATACTTCTTACTTAGATCGTTTAACAAGCACACAACCTTTTGTTCATCGATAAGGTCTCACCAAGTATTCACTAAGTTAGTGGATATCCTATTAAACCTATCTATGTTCTGTTCTAAATCACAAGTAGGATCAAATTTGAAGTTAAAGTACTTTTTCCATAGGATACACTTATTATGCAGATTAGTAGTCAAGAAAAGGGTTGCAAGCTTTTTCCAAATTTAAGCACCAATTTTGGTATCACCCACTTGTTTTAGCATATAATCAGAGAGATGCAAGCAAATAGTGTTCCCAGCAAGTACATCAAATTCAACACGTTTGGCCTTTTCCGCAATATCAGGCCAAGAATTGTCAAGAGTTTAAAACATTTCAATTGCAGCAACAAAGCCTTCATTTTATTTCGCTAAATGGGAAAATCCCATTGGCCAGTCCAAATCTCAATGTCAACTTTGGAAGTGGCCATGATCAACAAAGGCCATTTATTATCACAAGGAAGCAATGTATCACAAAGACTGCTCAACAATTTCAAAAAATAATGGAGTATTCATAGAGAACACTGGTTATCACAAAGAAACAGTGTACCATATAAATTTCACATGAACCCAAAACCAGTACCAATAAATTCTAGAATTTAAAGGAATTTCAATTCAGGCTCCCTGAAATTGGCTTTGCCCTTACGCAACCCTGTCGAATCTCAGGCTAACAGATTCTAGAGTTCTTGTATGAAACTCTAGATAGATGGTCATATGGGAACGGACTTCAATGGAGTAATAAGGAAAGAATAAGGATTTCTCTTAGTGAGAAATCAAAAAAGATATTACTTGAATTCGATGGAAGAAATTTCTTCAATCGAGTGGCCTTCTCAGCATTCTTCTTCAATTGAACGAATTCTCAGTGGTTTTCCCCTTTGGAATGTAAGAATACCAGATTCACTGTAGATCTTTAACACAAAACAAGATTTTTGTCTAATTTCCAAATCCATAGACGATGGACCCAAAAAAATCACCGAGTAAACCCTAGATCTATGATTTTCAAAAGGATTTTTAAGCGAAAACCTCACTGAAAAACATTTTTATTGAAGAAATACCAGGAATGTAACACTCTGATACCACTATAGAGTTTAAATCAACTCAGATTTTAAAAAAATGTACAACTTCCATTAATCAATGAAAAATTACAAACAACAAAGTTGTTTCACAAAGAAACTCAAAAATTCTCACAAAGAGATGATACAACAAAAACAAAAAGGCTTAGATCTAATCTACCTATCAAAGAGATCACCAAGACAATTTGCAGAGACAATAGATCTAAACTAGGGTTTCAAAATGAGAGAGAATGAATAGGATGATTCGTAACAAGTGAGGGTATGATATCCTTCAATCAATGGTCCTGATGTAAACTTTATTAGAGGTCAAGGGCTGCGATCAATCTTGAAATAATTATTGAATTTCTAGAACAAACACGCCTTTAGTTGTCAAGAATGGGCTTGGGTCTTTGGCTCATAAGCGGGGCCTCATTTATAAACTCTTGGGCTTCAGCAATTTCTTTGGACTTGGCTCTTCATTGGATTCTAGCAACTGGGCATACATTGGGTTGAGGATATGGATCAGATCTTCACAACATATAATACAATGATGAATAATTTTAAAGAAAAATCATAGGCTATATGAAAGTTAGTATAATTTTTTTAGTACTGATATTATGATAACTACAGCATCCGATCTTATTTTATTTTTCCATTGATATTAGTAGATTTCATCTTACAATGAGCAAAATATGACATATTATCACAATCTTTACTGAATATTGTCATCCCATGCAACCAATGGCTGTAAATGCTTGGATTTAGTAACGTTTTGATGGTGTTATTTTTTAATTGCGTTTACTTTTGAGGTTTTCATGAGAATCTTAAATTAAGTTATGTAGATTTTTGTGAGTTGTTCCTTGAATATTTACTGGATGGATTTGTATGAAATAAAGGAGAAATTCTATTGAAATTTTTAAGGAGAATTCTTTCATTACTTATATTAATTAATTTTAGTACTCTAACAAGTATTTAGTTCATTTTTTGGTGCTGATATTGTCAAACTATTAACATTTATCAAAACCCGTGATTGTTGAAAATTAATCTTTCATGCAACGCGGGGTGAAAAAGCTAGTTATGTAGGAAAAATAGAGAAAATGTGAGGTAGACGTGAGAAACATTATTTAAAAATTTTGAAAGTTGAAAAAAGTACGGGACTCACTCTTTTTTGTGTCTACATCTCTCTTGGATGGGCATGCCAATGGACTATGCCATTAAATATGTTCTAACAGGTCTTTTAAAATCACGTGACTTTCGATATATAGACATTTTAAAGTTCGACCAAAATAAGATGCATTCAATATATAGAAAATTTTAATGGAATTCTATGAGGAATTGTCCAATAAAATATACATAGCGAAAATATGAAATAAGCAATTCTAAACTGGATCTACTTGAAATATGAAATCAGCAATTCTAAACCAAATCTACTCGTTTCTTATATGAGACATGTGATCAGAGATTACCGATATAGAATCGGATTTAACGGCGAAAGTCACATTTGTTCTTTTGTCTCTACTATCGTTCAATTGCCTGACCTCCAATGGTGATCCAAACGGTGAAGACCTGCTTGAATCACAAACACCTTCGTAGCAAGATACCCTCTCTACATCCTAGTGCTAGCTAAGTATGTTGAGAGATTTAAGAGACAACCACTTAAAGTTATGTGACAACAATGGGGTGTTTATAGGTTTTTGATAAACCTAATAGGCTTGTGGGTTTCTTAAACCCTAGGCTAACTAAAGACCATTAATTAAGCTAATTAATTAATTAGGCTCAAACCCGAATAAACCGATCCAACTATTGGGCCTTGTACATCATAACTACCATTCTCCCACTTAGATAAGGTCCAATTCAAGATACGATTACTTGACATTGTATGGCCAATCAGGCTCCTGCTCACGATGGAAAACATCATGGTATCACTACTCTAATCTTATTAGGATAGGATAAAATGAAACCTCTATTTCAGATTATCATCGATTCACCTTGATCAATTGATCCATTTGACCACCTCTGATTGGCATCTAGAATGTGTCATGACAATCCGTGTGATGGGATACGTCATGTGGTAATGACGAAACCTTTATATGTGCGGTTACCATGGAACTATAATCCATTCATCAATATAACCCGATCGGTTCAAAGATATAGATTCGAGTCAATCTCGTTCAACCAATCATATTGTTTGCTCTCAACGTAATGTTGATTATATCAAAAATTGCAATTGAAAACTCTTCTCATCACAATTTCATCTTAGCCAAGGAGTTTATATCAACTTGATTGGGCGAAATGTGGGTTATAGTCTTCCGTTATCCAAGAATGACGAATCCGCTATTAAATACTCACAACCTTCACGTATCGCTCACTGCACTCGTACGATATTTCCAATCAACCCATGGTTAGAGTATCCTTCAATGTCCCACCAAACTAAAGCAATCCTTATATTTCTACGGCATTCTTAAGTCAAAGGATCAATTCCATGACCGCGCATTAGAGATCATCAACTGATGCAAGGATAATTATTCATATGGCATCTCTAAGCTGGTCATCTAGATGATTGTTCTACTAACTAAGCACCAATGTGTCTATCTAAATGTCTCCACATTCTAACTTATTAGATCAGTTATTTTCTTCTTAAGAAAGAGATGTGACATATACCAATCTATCAACAGTAACAATATCCGTGTTTTGTTATTCCTTTGACCAAATACAATTTGAGAATAAGTACTAAAACCTTCTATCTCACAATCACAATACCTTCTGACTAGCAAGTTTTTGTATATTTATTTTACGGACTCTATTATTGCGATAAAACAATGCACATGTAAAACAATATATTTTCCATTCAAGTGCATCTATTAAGTAGGTGCATGTTTACGAATATCAATGTCCAACATAGATTGCAACACTAGAATCTTACACAAACAAATCCAAATACTATTGCATCTAATACATATAGGCTCACCATGATCATCATGATGACAACCACTACGTCAAACGATCTTTTGTATTTGTTCTATCATTATATCATTTCCATGTATCATCTACTCTAAAGAGATATACCGTCTCAATACATAGTCAGATAGTTGGCAAGACTTGGGTTTCGTCGCTTGTGCGATGGCTCCATCATTATCATAATCTCTATTGGATCAACAATGCTAGGAAAACATTCAAGTTTAATGAAGAACTTAACAATCTAAACCACTCCTCTTGCTACTTCCGAAGTAACTATGTATTTGGTTTGAGTAGTTGTATTCATATGGAACCCTTTCCAATTGATCATACTATATTTATGAGTAACTGTCTATCCAAATCGGGATTAGTTTATAATCTTTCAAGATTGAGAACTGACGTTTGTAAATCTTTGAACTCTTAGTTCAATTTCCCCATAAAAACATATATCCAGTACACTTGAAGAATCTAATAATATTCATTGGCCATTATTTAATGCTTTCCCCATTGTTTTCTTAGAAACTTTTTTTCCCTCCAAAATAAATGAAACATTTGGTCTAGTACATATCATCTCATATGAGATAGATTCTTTTGCAAGCGCTGAATTAATCTTGTCTATTAAATCACTCTCAACTCGTGTTCTCCAACACTATTCTTAAGAGTGTAGTCCCATTCCTATAGCACAGAGTTCTCTTAGACTCTTTTATGAAAAATCTTCTAAAGATTTCATCTATATTCTTGGATTTAGATAGGCAAAGCATTTTTCTAGATCTATCTATATAGATCTTTATCCCAAAATTATATGCAACCCATTTCTAAATCTGTAATGGAGAAAATCTTGGACTTTCTCTAGAGATATTGTTTTCTAATAACATATATCCCCATACTATATTGGAAACTCGATTATGCTCCCATTAACTTGTTGCACACTCTATTCATATTTATTTACGATAAAATCACACTATTTGATTGTCTTATCAAAATGAAGTTTTCAACTCCTTTTAGGTCTGCTCACACATTTAATGTGATCTTATGGATTCAAAACTTTTAGGTTGGATCAGATACAACTTGGTCAAGATCAAGTTTGAAATCCATTTATCAAACACGTGTTTCTATGCCACTTAGAATTCAAATTACCAAAGTCTTGATTATAGATAAGAATGTTATTTTCAAGTCCAACATTCGCCTTTGATTGAAACATTCTTTATCCATCTTGTCTTGTTACCGGAAGCATTACAATCCATGTCAATTTACTGTTTGTAAGCTAGTTTACAAACTCTAGGTCTAACCCATTTAAGCAATAAACTAAAATATGCACTTTTGATTTTATTACATAGAGCTCAAGCTGAATGATGGTGTATCCAACTATACTTTTCAAGTCAATATGTTGACCATTACTTTGTATAAATAGCAGGCATGTCGTCTTCGATTACCAATACTAGATTGATAGCCATAAAATCATATCTTTATGTGGATGAATAAGCTAACGTGTTTATGTGGAGCTGATGTGTTCTTAGGAACCTTTCCTATTTACCTATTTGTACCTTACCAAATGAAGTTTGTTAACTACTTCATCTAGTCGGTCAATCTGTTTAATGGTTTCCTAAACTCTTTCAAGATCTATTATATATCCACTGTCCTTTTAGGAAAAACAAACGAGTCTCATCTTAAAAGTGAGAATTGTGATACCCAGAACATTTTCGTTTTGGATATCAATCAAAAGATGTCACCTACGTTTTCTCTAAGCGTTATTACTCAAAACTATTAAGTTTTATTTTGCGGACCTAAATTGAACGCAATTTAGTTTGCCATCTCTATTCCTCATTCGCAAAACAGTTTTGCGGCGAAATGTTAGCCATAATCATTAAATTGTATCATACTAATATGAACAATTTTTCTCTTTATATACCATTGGATTAGTGGTGTATACCCCAATTTGACAAAACAAGAACCTCCTTCTTCTTTAATAACTAATTATATCCTTAAATATTCTCCACTTCGATCATATCTTAGTGTGAGAGTATTTTTCAATTAGATTTCCTTTCTTGCTTTAACCCCTTTGAACATTTCAAAACTTTCACACTATAAGTCTATCAAGTATAAGATACTATAACCAATATATAGTCATCCTTGGGCTTGACAAAATCGGAAGAGCCAATGTCCTACTTTTGTACATATTATCCCTATTACATCGATATAAATTAGGGTTGACATGTTTTGATGTCAGAATAGGACATAATTATCTTTATACCTCTTTCGTCTTTTATTCTAACAATAGATCTTTTGGATTTAGAAAGCCAATATTACTAATCTTATTTCTACAGTTGATTGCATTATATGATTGTGAATAACTATTATTCTTAATCTTAATGGATCAATTATTCATGTCCGAACATGAACCATAAATAATATTCTTCATAAAAACATGATCATAATATTCATTCCAAAACAAAACAAAAAGGGGCAACATCAAATAATAGGTCGTGAGTAAAGAAACATTTACTTCATTTCCTACTGTAAGTCCTATAATTTTATTTTGCAGTCAACTATTCCATTTAAATCTCAATCATATTCACGTATGGGATCTCCATCCGATATCTAATACCTAAGAGACTTAGATACCAATTTTGGTAACCCCGTGACTTGAAATAGAATCTTCATCAAGACTCTTCTTTGCAAATTGTTGTGTTTGCCTCATAATTCTATACCAATCCACTTTGTCTCTACAAAGTATCATTGGCTTTCAATGTGTCTTTATATGCTTCAAGTATTAGTTTGATCTCCCAAAATCTTTCTCAAAGTTCCTTCGGCATTTCTTCTAAGTCTCATTAGGAATGTCAAGATCACAACTTATCACATAGGTGATAAGTTTAAGGGAACTTTTGGTAACAGGACGTGGTTTCATAGCACATTACCAAAAAACCTAAAGCTAAATGGTTTTTCAAAAATGGACGAGATCCTTGCAAAAATGGTAAAAATGTGGTTCGACCATATTTGAAAACTCAATGGGATCAGAAAATAATGATAAATTAAAAAAAAAACACACAAACGATAACAGATACTACAAACAAGGAAAATTAAAATTGTAAAATACTTAATAATGTAACTAACAAACGGATTTTGTATAATCTAGTATTTATCATATTAAGTTGAAAGTCCAAAAGATAGGTGATTAGACCGCTTGAAATGGGAATTCAAATTAAAGAAACAGATAAAATCAGATTTCATCAAATGGGGATTCTTTATCTTATATATTTATTATTTTATTTTTTCATATATCATAAAATCTTTAGATAAACATTACCATTTAGCTATTATTTGAAGATTTATTAAACATCAAATAAATCACTATCACTGTAATTAATTATATTCAACATCATCTTCTTTACACCCCCAACATATTTGAAACTAAGTCCCGCTACATTTCTTCATTGTTTCATAGTCTCACTATTCCAAATGTTAAACCCGAGCACTCAAGCCGCCTTCTTCACAGTTCAATTGAAATGGAGGTAGAGAAAGATGGAGGTGGGATGTCTATATTGAGTTTGTCCAGCTTGTAAATTTATCGAGGTAGTTTGGTGTTTGGATCAGATGAGGACAATTCTGTAATTTATTTGTGAAATAATTATGTTTCTCTTAATGTAAATTAAAAAAAAGACTCCTCCTGTAACCGTGTAACGTGAGTCAAGATTCCGATGAGTTATTTTCTTCCTCTCTTTAAATTGCTTGCTCATTTTGTGTGTCATCCACACCCACCGTGTGATCATGGTTTAACTTTTACCTGGACTGTTACCATCCCACACAAGTAATGTATTTGATTTGTCTTGAATTTCATTTAGTTATTCGGTTTTAGCATAATATGGTTACTATACTCCATTTTCCTTCACAATAATGGAGATCACAGTTGTTCTTCAATCATTGTTTCTATTTTGATTGTTACCATTTTTTGTCAATCGGCACTTGGATTGTTAACACATGTGACATGTTATTGGTGTTTTCAAACTGACATATCCTTTTATTGTGGATTCTTCAAAGCAGGCATTGCATTTACTGGTGCCTTGTGATTTGTCATTTCAAGCTCTACACCAATCTCATTATATGGCTTATCATTGTCAGACTAGACAATTCGTAGTAATAGTGTCAACGCTCGTATAAGTGACAACCAGTTGCAGTAACATCCTGTCATAACAAACAATACTTTCTCAAGAAATAAGACTCCCAACTCCTTGATCGAGTAGCAGTTACCATGAGGAAAAACAGAGGTTTGAAAAACGCTGAATACAGCAGGAGTTAATATACTTCATAGAACTGTTTGTATTGTAAGAATGAAACTACTTAGAAATACTGGATTAGTTTTGAGAATGCTAAATATAGCAGGCATTACTACACTTCACAGAACTGGTTGTACTTTAAGAATGAAACTACTTAATGATACTGGCTTGTGAATCTAACACACATCGTACAAATATATAATTTACATGGCATAATGAAAATATGAAAAAGAAAAGAAACATAACAAAAAGGAATTTAAAAGATTTAACAGACACGGCGACGAAAAGAATTGTTAAACTGAAACCAAGCCAATCTCATTAACTCGGACGGAAAAATTACATAGAACAACATACACGCAAAAAAAAAATCAATACAAACATCTAGTAGGTAAAAGCTGCATTCCATTCGAGTTTCGACAATGAAGCATAGGGGCAGGGCATCGGATAGAAAAGGAAAAAAAATGAAAAATTTAGTAAAACAATAAGCAAAAAAACACAAACCCCCATCACCTCTGGCACCTCAACCGTAAGTGACGGAAGTGCTGGCCAAGTAGTATTCCGGCGACGACCATAGTCACACTTTGCTGACGTCTGATTCTCACGGTGGCTTGCCACGTGTTTGATTCCACACGTTGAGCGTGCTCTTACCGGCCAGCTGAGCATGGAGTCTTTGGGCGCGCCATAATCTTCTACAAAAGAAGCATACAAGTCAGAAACAAATCAACAATCGAAGAACCCAACTGATTTACAGTGATAATCACAAAAGTCAGAAACAAAATGGAAAAAAATCAACCACTAACTGTTTCGATACCTTAATTGTGTGAAGGAAGAAGGCTAAAATGGCGTAAAGCACAACAGAGAAGAGAACGATATAATATGCAGTCAAAATTAGGGATGAATTTGAGAGATCTCCATGATAGAACTATAGAAGAGGTTAGAAGAAGAAGTCTAATGATTTGGGGAACTTTCGGTTCCTAATAGGTAGAGTCCTAGAGACGATATTTTGAAAAAGATCCTCCCAAATCAAAACAGTCAGTAGTTGATAAACGCAGTTACAGCAAGGACTTTCCGTTCCCATCGATGGTTTGTATCTTAGGAACCATCAGCTGAGTTGGCATCCCACGTGGACACCCGGTGGCAATTTTAAACAGATTTCCAAAGTCAAGGCACCCCTTGTGCAATAAGCGGAAAACACATACAGAAGGCTTTGGGGCGGCTAGTTTCATTTCAAACCAGAGGGAAATTTTGAAGGAGAACGACAAGAAAGACGACCACGAGAGTTTGTGAACGAGAACGACGAGCAGCCAGTGGTAGAACCTCCAACCGCCGACCTCCACGACCACCGGAAAGTCCGAATCCAGGTTAGTAGCTCGCTCGCCTCGAGATTTTGGGTCCAATCTTCGGATTTTGAGCCTCGAAATTTAGGGTTTTTCGCTTACGTCTTCGATGGGTTTTGGGGAACGATATGGGTGTAGCTGGTTATGGGTCTTAGGCGTCGAATTGGTTCGAGATATTGTGCTAAAAAATCCCTATTTCAGATTGTCCGATTTTGCCTCTTTTTCTCCACATAAATGTAGCTCTTTATGTCAGATTATGTAGCTCTAATTGATGCTCTTTTTTCCAAGAATATTGTGCTGTGTTTCCCCTATTTTTTTGTTTCTGGTTTTCCCCATTTTTCGTTTTAATGCACGACACTTGCTTCTCGATGTTG
Organism: Jasminum sambac; assembly: GCA_018223645.1. Classification (NCBI taxonomy): domain Eukaryota; kingdom Viridiplantae; phylum Streptophyta; class Magnoliopsida; order Lamiales; family Oleaceae; genus Jasminum; species Jasminum sambac. The sequence continues at coordinate 7,679,705 of CP073644.1, read as the reverse complement.
TAATATCCTACGGTGATTCTAGACGAGCCTAGGAACGTGCATTAGTTAGACAATTAAGATATTTATCTATGTTGCAACAATTATACTTCCATAACTCCCACTCACGTTCCTCATTTAATTTGGTGCACTTCCATTTTCAAATAAACCCCAATTACAGGGGATTATATGTTTCCATTTTGACTACTGGTATTCCCCAAGTTACATCAGTTCAAATCTTTAAATCATTAGATTATGATGTAAATATATGCATATTGTTGACAAGTTTGGTGAAGGTGTACAGAAAAAACTATTTAATTTAAAATTATGTGAATATATATATATTAGTGGCTTCACATTTTTGCTTTTGTACATTGGAACTGTCATTTACTTGTTTAATGAGGGCTGTCAACATTATGAAAATTACGTGGTTTTTGAATCTTTCTCGTTTCTCTTCAACAGTTATTCACTCGATGTGAAGATGCTCTAAATAAATGAGGCAATGTCGGATAACTTGGATTCCAATGATATATCCGTGTCCGAATCTTCGTCTGAAGAGGAGATGCTCGAAGATGATATAGAGGAAATCAATGTCAACGCAGGTTGGTCTATTTTTTTAATAGGAAATCCATCGTGAATACTAATAGTTTATACTCTATTGGCTACTTTGGGGTGCTTAAAATAATACTGTGAAGACTAATAACATTCTAAGCATGTTTAAAATCACTTATTTTTGAGCGGCTATCTACCGTATAGCTATCTAGTCTTTCTTTCCTTTTTTTTTTTTAAGTTGTGGAGCTGACAAATGGTGATACTAAGTACTTTCCCAATGTTCCACCCGATAATCTACCATGTGTTGGGAAGAATTTCACTTCATGGGAAGAGGCTTTCACATTCTACAATAATTATGCAAAGGTAGCTGGGTTTAGCACGCGTAAACACACCAGCATCTTAAGTGAAGATGGTACCGGATATCGATCAAGAACATTTACTTGCTCAAGACAAGGTAAGAAAAACCTGAGCTATCAACAGAAGAGGAAACATAAGGAACCACGGTCCGGTGTACGAAAACGGGGGCAGACTAGATGCTCGTGTTTAGCTAGCTTGACAGTGAAAAGGTTGAAAGATGGGTGTGGCTGGATAGTTTCAGTATTTACGGCCGAGCACTCTCATCCGCTTACTAGCCCCGGGAAAGTGCAGTTTTTGACATCACACAGAAATGTAACCCCGGCTCACAGGTGTCTTATGGATCAATTGTCGCAGGCAAATATTCCCACATGCCAGCAATTTAGGCTACTTGAGATTGAATGTGGTGGTACTTCTTCCGTCGGGTGTCAAGAGCGGGATATTAGGAATGTGGAGAGGGAAAAACGCCAGAAGAAATTGGGACACGATGCTGAGACCCTCGTTAAATATTTTGACTGTGAGAAGGAGATGGATGAAAACTTTTATTACAATATCACGACTGATGGAGGGGTATTTGATAGATGCTTTTGGGCGGATTCTGCTTCACGTAGTGCATACGCATACTTTGGAGATGTCGTGGTGTTCGACACAACCTACAACACGAACACGTATGGTATGATATTGGCACCTCTCGTCGGGGTAAATCATCACAGACAGACGGTTTTATTCGGATGTGGACTGCTTAGCAATGAGAAGACAGAGTCATTTATCTGGTTATTTTCCCGATTTTTAGAAGCAATGCCCGGAGGAGCCGCCCCAAAAGTTATTATTACTGATCAAGACCAAGCAATAGGCGGGGCAATTGCTACGGTAACTTCAACTTCCAATCACAAATGACATGTAGTAATTGTTATGGATAAATGACTAAATCTAACATTTTGATGTTAAAAAAAAAGATGCAAAACTAATTTTCTTGACAAAAATATAAAAAAAAATTGCACTGCTAAAGTATTATGCCCCAATAGTTTCTAAGTAATTCCTTCAAGTGACATGCCAATTTGTCAATGAATGCAACAAAACCTCGGTCCAACAAATATAAAATTTAAAAGCATGAAGTCATTCAACAACATTGAAAATATTACTTGAACATTAGCTGTTAAACCTATGTACTTCCAATCACACTTCTTTTGTATTACTGAGATTTTATCCTCGTGCTAAACAATTAACAATTGCAGGTATTCCCACCGACTGTACACCGCCTTTGCTTATGGCACATTACGAATAAGTTCTCCGAGAAACTGGGCCCACAGGTTTATGGGGATTACAACGGTGCACTCTCAGCTGTTGTGCACAACTCCGAGACACCGGAAGAGTTTGAGAAGAGATGGGGTCATTTAATGAGCACAACACCGTTGGGGGGAAACGAATGGTTGCGCAGTATATTTGCTATACGGGAGCGATGGGTACCAGCCTATGTGAAACATTTGTTTGCTGCCGGGATGACGAGCAGTCAGCGAGTTGAATCTCATCATTCGTTCTTGAAGACGTACGTGATAAGGAAGAACTCACTTTCAGATTTTATGGTACGATTTAAACATGCAGTCAGTCACCAGAGGCATTTGGAGGTACAGTCAGATCATGTTGATAAATCAGAAGTGCCTGTTTTATTGACACATCATCAGATGGAGATCCAAATGCGGAGTGTCTACACAAAGACGATGTTTTTGTTGTTCCAAGATGAACTTTTACATGGAATATCGTATGACTACCAGAAAATCTCTTCCTCTGAAGATGCTAAGGTGTATGAACTGTCCAGGTTTGATGCAGTCTCGGATCGAAAACGACTAGTCACTTGGAGCACTATTGGTGATATGATCATGACTTGTAGTTGTAAGCTTTTTGAATTCAGCGGATATCTGTGTCGCCACATCTTGTGTATCATGTATAGGAAGGGGGTTAGGGTCATTCCTGATCACTACATCCTTAATCGGTGGGCAAAACAAGGCCAAATCAATTCCGTGTTTGTATCTAGTCCGACCTCTATAGGGAACGGGGCATCCATTTCCGCACGTGCCAAGATGATTTCAGATTTTGTGAGCCTGTCGAATGAAGTTTATATGTTGCCAGATGTCAGAAATTTTGTGATGCAAGGGCTCAGTGAACTTAAAAGAAAGGCCGTAGACATGATGGCTACAATGGGCCCGGTAGATACAAGCAACAAGAGGGGTAATATTTTTCCAATTTCATTTGTTATTACTAACAAGGGTAATACTTGTTTGCTAAATTTATCTATCTTTAAAACTTTTGGTACCGATGATCTTTATGGTTCCACATCTAGATTTGTCAACCATGCTTCCCATGCAACTACTGGGCACGAGTGTTACGGATGGTTTGACTGTTCAGGATCCAGTCTCTATGCGTGTGAAGGGATCTGGGAAGCGTATGAAATCATCAAAGGAGAAGGGCCAGAGCGGGAGAAAATGTAGGCGTTGTCGCAAACCGGGTCATAATGCAAAAACTTGTCCTGATATTAATTTAAGGTATGATCATCTGTGCTACACTAATCCACAATATTTGTTTACTTCTTCTGAAATAATAATTAATTAAAATTATTTGTGCCTTGTTTATCCCAACTGTGTAATGTGCATTGAGGCGAAAATATGTAATATTAGCTAATTTAATTTCAATTAATAAAAGATGGAGGTGTGTAAATTAGATTTTGAATATTGCTTTTGATACCTTTTGTTAAATTGCAATGTTTTTGAAGAACTACATTGATCGACGAGGAGTACATTCCGGATATGTCAAATGCCAACATCAGGATTGGAGATGCGGCACTTGCCGAGACACTTGTCTCCCAAGGATCTGATAACTACTCTGTTCACCCGACGAATCTACCTAGGGACGCGTTCATAGGGTAGTTATGACGTCGTATCGCTATATTTAAGTTAATCCTTTTGGTGTTTGTTTTGTAATCGATGAAACTCGTTATGCTATGAAACTTCTTTTGTATCGCTACAACTAAATCTTTCTCATTGGGTATTGTATTGTGACAGTTCCTTCTGTTTACATTCTAACTTTATGATAACTATTTGGTACACTTCTTTGTTAATTTTCTTTCTTGCAGAGTTTATTTTCTTTTAGGATTCTTCTTCTTCAGAAACTAATGGAAATTTGATTGAGAATTTATTTCTATTTATTAACTAAAAAGGTTATTAGATTATTTAATACTACTTTCTCACTCGGCTTGCTGGAAGGTCATTTAAATCTAATGAAAGAGGCGCTGAAACTCCCCAACCTTCACGTAGACAAGCACTTTGGGCCTAAAATTAATTTTAGGTAAAAACTCCAAAAAATAAATATCCTTTAGGTAAAAGATTGTAGAAATTTATAATCCTATGAGAGAATTTATGGTAACCTGGCAATGAGAACAACCAACAGAAAAATGAACCAAAATTAACTGAATAATATTAAATCAATCGAAAGTGTCGCTGGTGGTTCTTTTCCATAAAGCCAACTGATGCTTATATTCCTTCCACACATATTCTTTAATTATGCTACCATAATTTTCATAATGTTGACAGCCTTTAAAATTGTGCACACAGTCACATATTACGAATAAGTTCACATTAAAGTTGATACTACAAGTCGCACCGTATAATACACATACGAAATTTTTGACATAAAAACATGCATCAATACCACCCCAACATTCAGCATACTACAACAAAACAATATCAAATCCGACAACTAAACTATAATATTGAACAACATGGTGGTAGCTTGTCCAGCTTGTCTAACTTGTCCAGTTTATCCATCTTCTCAGCAATGCGAGCAAGTAAGTGACGATCTTCGATGTGAGCGTTCCACATTAAAGTGTTCGGATTTTGACTTGAACTAGGCTTATACTCAACACCTCGATCATTACCCATTGTCTCGTCAACCCAATAAAAACCATTACATGCCTTTCCGTCCTAGGCAAGAATATGTACACAATCACAGCATTAAAGTCTTGGACATCATAATATAGAATCACGATTCGTATAAACATTCCCTATCTCCATGAACTAACCTTCACATTCAAACATTTCCAAAAATCACGATTAGGATTGAGGTGAGTATGTGACGTCTTCAACACCATTGTTGCACCGCAATGACAGTTCAAAGACTGAGGGAGCACAATGCTTGAACTAGTAGAGGCCATCAGTTGATAACCTACATGAAATCGGCGGTCGCGTTAAAAATCACACATGCTATCTTAATATTATGTTATCTTTATTCCACATCGCATACACTATGTACAATCTTTATTCCATACGCTTGCAAGATGCAAGCTAACTAAATTTTACAGCAGGGAATGCATAGAAGGATGGCAACACTGCCGTGCATGTCACAGGCTTTACTAGATGCACAATGAAGTTATAACATCGTCATAGCTCTTGATGAGCAGACCTTTATGTAATGAACTGTTTATCAAGCCAGCCTGATCTTAAGCACACGCCTATTCTTAACACTCAAATTTAATCTGGGAAGTACAATAAATCCATTAAGAACCATACATTTTTGCATGTACTTTAGAAACCTTTCACCTTAAAATAATAGAAAAATGAGCTTATATATCTATATTTCCACCTTCGCACGTATACACCAAATGAAGCAACGAGTAATATTTCTCGCTAAAATGTAGCTTGTCAATTAACAGTTTTCACTACTCCGCAACAACCTCACATCTTGTCTCTCCCACGTCACTGGCCTGAAAACGAGGTTTGGTGGGGAAGATGAAGATAGTAGACGCTGACACAATTTTAGTAACACAATTCGATTGTAGATGAAAATGTCCAAATAAATGCAAATACAATACAGTACAAATGTTCTTCGTTTGTGTTCCTAGTCTCGTCTAGAATCACCGTAGGATATTACAACCGAGCAAGTGTCGTGCATTAAACAGAAAAATAGGCAAAAAGAGAGCATTTAGGGATGCTTGAAAAAAAGAGCTTGGAAACGACAATCTGAAAAAGGACGTTTGAGCACAACATCGAGAAGCAAGTGTCGTGCATTAAAACGAAAAATGGGGAAAACCAGAAACAAAAAAATAGGGGAAACACAGCACAATATTCTTGGAAAAAAGAGCATCAATTAGAGCTACATAATCTGACATAAAGAGCTACATTTACGTGGAGAAAAAGAGGCAAAATCGGACAATCTGAAATAGGGATTTTTTAGCACAATATCTCGAACCAATTCGACGCCTAAGACCCATAACCAGCTACACCCATATCGTTCCCCAAAACCCATCGAAGACGTAAGCGAAAAACCCTAAATTTCGAGGCTCAAAATCCGAAGATTGGACCCAAAATCTCGAGGCGAGCGAGCTACTAACCTGGATTCGGACTTTCCGGTGGTCGTGGAGGTCGGCGGTTGGAGGTTCTACCACTGGCTGCTCGTCGTTCTCGTTCACAAACTCTCGTGGTCGTCTTTCTCGTCGTTCTCCTTCAAAATTTCCCTCTGGTTTGAAATGAAACCAGCCGCCCCAAAGCCTTCTGTATGTGTTTTCCGCTTATTGCACAAGGGGTGCCTTGACTTTGGAAATCTGTTTAAAATTGCCACCAGGTGTCCACGTGGGATGCCAACTCAGCTGATGGTTCCTAAGATACAAACCATCGATGGGAACGGAAAGTCCTTGGCAGTTACAGATAATGATAAAATTAATTTTAAAAATATTTAAAAAATGCAAACAGATAATGACAAAAATAAATAAAGAAATATTTTAAAAAATAAATTATTAAAATATTTCAATTCAACATGTAAAAATATTCATCAAATCAATATAGTTATATTTAGTTAGATTTCGTCCATTTTTGAAAAAACTAAACAAAACATATCTAAATGAAAAATTGTAAAAAAACTAGGTGCCCGGCCTAATAACCTCTAAGTTTAACAATTTTGGCATACCCAAAAAATTTGTAGGTATTGTGCATCTTATTCACATTTCAATTCACAACAAATTGTGATAAGCTATTGGGAATTGATTATAGAACCAAGTCAACATCTAACTTGTTGTCAATCAAGCCTGCAAATAGTATTTTTGATTTTATACTGTAAAATGCATGTTGACTCCCTGAGATGATTAACAACACTATAAATATCCATACCCACATGGGACATTTACAACTCATAACTGCAAGTATTCTACATACTACATTATAATCATCACTCAATCTTTGTAAATCTACACATCCTAACAAGACTTTCTTGATCGAATCTTTTGGACAATCAGTTTTATGATATATTTTTATTTATATCATATGTGAGAACTATTCTCATATTTTTATCGTTAGTGTGATAGCAGTCAAATGAGTTTGCCGACATTCAATTTACTCTTCATATTTTAATGTAATACTCATATCATCAATGTCAGTCTTATAAGTGGTTCCTGCGAATTTGTCGGCATCGTGTATGCTTCTCCAACTCAAACCATTACTCATAGTACAACAAACAGGAATGATAATAGGATAACAATTAATAAACGCATTAGGTTAATGAAACATGGGCTTTTATTAAGATAACTATACTCCCACTGAAGTGATGATCCCCGACATTGCTAGAAAAACAATTTTTCAACTTTTATCAGTTAGCCAAGAACCCATTTGCACAATTAGAACCTTGTGTGTACTCAAGAAGCCCTAAGTTGACATTTGGGCAGATACACCTAACAATCACATCTCTATGTGAAATCTAGATCATCAAGCAAATAATTCTTTATCATATACATCTTATGTATTTACTTGACATGCCTATAAAATTCTATTTCGTTTAGTGTACTCAACAAGAAGGAAATTTTAGTTAAATTCGACCTAATGTTCAGAGGCATCACATGTCTTACAGCGAAGAACATGTGCTATGATCGAGCAACCTTGACTGTACTCAACAAGCTGGCTACGATTGTGGAGATCTAATTTTTAACGTAACATTGGAATGCATCTCTTCGCATTTAATGGTGAATTTAATATTATTTTTAAAGGGATTGGTCTCATCAATATTATCATGCATAATAATCAACATCAACCAGGCAGTCATCAAGTATAATAAAATTTAATGGATGATTATGAACGTATTTCTATCGAGTTTTCCTAAGCCAAGAAGAAAACTAGTCGGCCATTGCTAAGGGACAATGTCTTCCTCCTTCGTTGGTTAACTCCGATGATTTCCATAATAATAATCCATAATATGTAATATCAACAATTATATCAATTTCTAGATTTTGGTGATAATATTATTTGGCTGAACATTTTAAGCCAATAAAGAAACGACCCAAATGAATATTAAGTAGCTAATCGTATTCACTAATTAAAGGCACATAAATTATATAATTAATCTAATTAATTATTTAATTTTATTATAAAGACATGATCGACAAAATAACTCTTTATTTTGTCAGTCATGTCAAAATTTAATTAGTCAATCATATTAACTAATTAATTGAATATTAATAAGATTTTATCATTAATCTAGTTAATCAATTAATTTTATCAAAAAGAGGGAGCTTTTATTTTGTGAATTACTTTAAAATTTGATTAGTTAGTCACATTAACTAATTAATTAATTATATATTAATAAAATTTCATGACAATCCAATTAATCAATTAACTTTATTAATAAGAGGGAACGCACAAAATAACTCATTATTTTGTTGATTATATTAAAATTAATTAGTTAATCACACTAACAAATTAATACCATAATGAAATATAATTAATCTCACTAATTATTTAATTTTATACAATTCTTCGTTTTATCAACTATGTAAAAGTCAAACTTTAATATGTGCTTTTAAAATTATAGAGGGACAAATTTGAAATTAAAAGTAGAACCATAGTTAAGTCAAAACTTCAATACAATACAAATAAATTTTTTTGCCAGAACAATTTTGTTAAGTTGAAATTTTGACTCACTTTCAAAATTTTTAGATTTTCCAAACCTTTTAAAAATTGTATTTTAGGCCCTAGATATTCATCTATAAACTACTCATAAAAAGGGGACTCTCATGCAATATCCAAATGGGTCAACCTCAAGACAATAGAATTCGAGGGGCTTCCTATGCAATTTAAAAAATTGCACAAGTGCTCCCATCCCCAATTAGATCTCTGTTATGCATGGTTAGGGTTCGAAGCCTTAGCCCTTGTCCTGTCCATGTCCGATGCCAGATCTCATCGCCACCTAGGTTGGCACCGAACAATCATGTTGTTGCAAACAGCAGCAGTGCTGCTATTGGCATCAACCTTACGTCTATCCTTCCGAGTGCTTGGTTTAACTAGGTAGTGGTGCATTTGAGACCACACAAGTAAGAGTGGGCAGCAAAATCGGAATCGATTGGTTTTACCTGGAACCGAACTAAAAAATCAAGAACCGATGGGTTTTTTGGTTTTCAAAAATCTAATTTGGGTCCAATACCCAAGAATCGGCCAATTTTGGGCAAATTCTTTGGTATCGGACCCATATCCAGTTCTACCTGATTAGGTTAGCCAATTAAAAAGAAAAAAGAAAAAAACCCAGCGTAAGTGCGTAATCAGTAATTTTGTGCCCCATTCCCGGCTTTACCTAGTACCCCAAACTTCATACGCGATTTCACTCTTCATTCTCCACACTTCATTTTTTCATCTCATCCCCCCAATTCCCAAATGCAAGCCTTTAACTTTGATTGAATTGATTTTCATCAGTCCAAGGCCCTCAACAGTTGACACCGGTTGTTGCTAAGAGATGCAGAGTTGCAGTAAGTTCCTAACATATCTATTCTCTAGTTCTCTGTTATTTTCCTTGCGCTTTGTTTCTTTCACACTTTTTGGCCATGTTGATCTTTCTCTTGCTCTCTTTTTCTTTGGTTTCATACTTTGATATGAAGGGGTATGGGAAGAGAAAAGGGGAAGAGCAGTATATATCTTTTATTTGTGTATTTTAGGGTTTGTAGATCGATTTTGGGTGAAATTAAATTTGTGTTGATGAGAGAATATAGTGTATCGAGTGCGAACGATCATCATCCTTGAAATTATTTCTCTACTATTGAAATTAAATTGATTTGTGTTCTTGGTTTTATGCTTGTTCGATCCGTGAATCCAAGGGATCTCAGTAAAAATTTCAGAGTCCATTATTTAAAGTATTAAACAGCCCACTATTAAAATTTCAGGAATATATATCGTTAATTTGTGGGTTGTTTGAAATATGGAAGATTTTGATGTTGATATATAAATGTTGATGAGTTTGTCTTGCTAATTAATTAATGTTTTGAAATTTTGGGGATTTTTTTTCTTTCTATTAGGTTTTAGTTTTTGCAGAGAAAAAGATTGATGTGTAACATATGTTGCTAGCATTCTCAGATTTGCCATTGATTGTTAAACTTAGCTATTAGTTTATGTTGCTCTAGTTTAGTATGTTAATAAGATATATATTTTTTTATGTTACTTTCTTGTAGATGGGAAAGGGAAAGGAAAGTAGTGACTTTTGTGCTATTGCTACTACTGTTTTGTGCCACTGCTGCTTGTTTGAAGCTGGTGCATTATGTGCATAATGTATTGGTTTCCGCCTTCTGGTGAGGATGAGAAATAATGAGCGTTGGGAGATGTCTAATTCGTCCCGGAAACGTATATGAATACGTATATGATTCCGTATATGTACCGTATATGATATGAAATGACGTAATGATGTTTCGGCAAGATATACGTGTATATGTTATGTTCACAATCTGATTTGAAGTGTAGGATATGCCCCGGAATGCGAAACGGCCTTCGAAATGAGGAAAATGGGAAAATTCTGCAGAACCGGAATTACGGCCGTAAATGTCAGTATTACGGCCGTAAAAGTCAGATTACGGCCGTAAGGGTCAGGTGTTACGGCCGTAAAAGGATGGTTACGGCCGTAAGGTATAATGGTTACGGCCGTAAATTGTGAACAGTGGAAAATGTCCAAAAGTTTCAGAGAGCAAATTACGGTCGTATGGTTCGGAGATACGGCCGTATGTTCGAGGTTACGGCCGTAAGGAAGAAAATATACGGCCGTAAGGTCAAAGCAGGGCAAGAAGTGGGATTTACAGAGAGTTTATTACGGCCGTATGATGGGATGATATGACCGTATGAAGCGATTCTGGCCGTAAGGTTATGGGTTCTGGCCAGTAAATTTGGGAGTTCTGGTGCGTAACATGGAAATTCTACCAGTAAATGTAAGTCGGCGGCTTGTTGGATAGGGTTTATACACGTTTGCTCGGCCATTTACCCTCATATTTGACCCCAACCTCCCCAAAACTCTAGAGAACACTCTCCAAGGTGATTTTAAGGATTTTATAGGAGTTGTGGCTTGTGGATCATTTAATCACTTCTAGTTGCCACCTTAGATTCTACAAGAGGAAGGGAAGAAGAAAGAAAGGGAGAAAGAGAAGTGTCCAACCAAGTCATTAGTTGTTTTCTTGCCCTTTTGAGGTAGGTAGTAGATGAGTAAATATATGTGTTATCAAACATGCTATATGCTAGCTAATGTTATGATATGAAACTATGTGAAAGAAGTTATGGTATGCTATGTTAGGTGAAGAGATAGGTTATGTTATGGTAGGGTTTGCTATGCTATGTTATGTTGTTAGATGATCTTATGTATATTATGCTATGTGACCATGGTAGATGCAAGATGAGCTATGATATGATGAAGAGCATATGGGCTAAATGGTAAGAGGATGAAGTATGTGTAACATGAAAGTATGATCATGCATATATGGGTTGTAGATTGTGTGCTTACAATATGTATGATGTTACGGGCGGTTTAAAGCGTAAAGAACCTTTAGACGACGCCCACTACGCCCCAAAGCGTAAAAAGAACCTTTGGGGGACGGCCATTACGACAGCGCGCCAAAGCGTAAAAGAACCTTTGCGGGACGGCCAATGATGTTACGGCGCCTTGGAAGCACAGGATCTATAACCGGGCCCAAAGCATAAACATGACATGCATTAGCATTTGCATCTATTGCCTACTGAGTCCCCGTGGCTCATTGTGTTGTATATTGATGTTTTATGTGCAGGCGGTGGTGGAGGATCCTCCCGAGCGTGATGTGGGATGTGAGGAAGAAGGGGGAAACCTAAACATCCTGCAGCCGCGTTTTGTTTGTTTATATTTTACTAGTTTAAGTGAACGAACAAAATCTGTTTTGATATGTATATATATATGTATATAAATGCTTCCGCTTTTGAAAGTATAAATGAAATGTGTTTCGTTCGGGTAAGAAAAGACGGGTCGTTACAAGAGTGGATAAATGGATAGTGGGTATATATATATATGCTAGTGTCTTGTCATTCTTAAGCTTGGGGATACACTTTCAATAGGTGCAGGTTTGAAATAACTGGAACTGGACATATATTTTATTTGAAAGGAACCGAACGGTTCCATTTTTAGTAGAATCGAAATTTATGATTTGGTTTTGGGTAATATGCTTCCCGAAATCGAACTTGAAACGCCCGCTCCTCCTCACGAGTCAAATTCAATCCTCCAATATGATTTGTTGATTGAAAATATTATTTCTCAAATAGAGTTTATTTATTACCCAAATCAAATTGACATGTAACAACTATTGCGAATTGAACAACAATATAACAAATCTCAACAAGAAAATGTGTTTGCTCTGATACCACGTTAGTAGTTGCCCAATAAAATATGCACAGCGGAAATATGAAATAAGCAATTCCAAACCGGATCTATTGGTTCTTAGATGAGATCCGTGATTAGGTATTAGCAATATAGAGAATTACGAGACAATCACTTCAAGAGTTATGCGACAACAATGAGTTATTTATGTTATGAATAATAATTGAAGAATAATTATTAGGTGTTATGAATAATTGAGAATAATGTGGTGGTTATGAATTATGAAGAATAATTTGGTGAAGGAATAATTTGGTGGAGGAATAATTTGGTAAAAGATGTAATTATTATATGTGAATGACTATTATACCATTGATGAAATTATGTAATTACGATTGTCTTAATTCAGTTTTCACATAAATAGAGGCAGTTATTAATGAAATTCGTTAATTCATGAGAATTCCTTAGAATTCATTCTCTCTAAATTCTCTCTATTGTTTCTATACTTTTATAACACGTTATCAAATACGAGTCTCAGCCATTTGAGTAATAAGAAAAAGTATGCTCTGATTGCATCTTATAGATGATTTTACTGTCGAAAGCTGGATTATTACTGAATGAATTAATTCATCCTCATAAATCCTAAATAACTCTCTCTTTGCAAATACATCATTGGAAACTTCCCTTTTGTTATATTCCTCTCCCACAATTCCTCATTCTACCTTTGCTTGGAGATGTAAAATCCCAAAATTGGAAGAATGGAGTCAAAGATTTTTCCGATCACGTAAATGGATTGCAAGTAAATCTCATCCATGGAATAATTAGAGAAAGGAAAAAAAGGTAAATCATATGATTTTATAATATAATAATATATTAAACTATAACATACATTTTATCGAGATATAAGGAGCATACATTATCAAAATCAAATTTTCTCGATTCCATTATACTCGATTTATGAGAGCTTGATTTGACACTTTAATATTGACGGTAATAACTTCGTTTTGAAATATGTTATTATCAAACTTTCAAAATTTACAATCGATTACACTAACTTTGAAAAAGTTACAAAATAGTCCTTGAATATTTTGATATTGATAAATTGAAGTAGAAAGAGATAATTTTCAATCGTAAAACATTGATAAAATATTTTTGACAATTTTACCTACAATTGGAATGGACAATTTACCCTTAGGGTAAAGCGAGCCTAATTTTGACTGACAGTGAAAAATGGATAGAATATTCATGAAGAAATTCTAAATCCATTGATTATATAAAATGGCTTGAAGTCCATTTGAGTTAAAAGATCGAATATTATTTTAACTCTAGAAGAGTTCCAATTACATAATGTACTTATTCTAGAAGGATAAGTGTGCTCTTGTAAAGTAATGAGTATTTGTTAGAAGAACAAATTTGCTCCGTAAGCGATTCAATATTTAATTCTACAGCTTTATTTCTTGCAATTTAATTACTGCAATACCTCCTACTTGATGATGGGTTCAGTCACTAAGCGGAAGGTTTTATATATTTATGCACTTTATATGCTAAGTGATGGGTAATACCTTATACTAGCAGATCCTACTCTGAAAAGTAGTTAAATATTATGCAATTTAATTCTTGCTATTTAAATTCCGTAAATTTATATTTATTGCAATAATTCCCATAAGGTAGGTTCGACCACCTATTGGAGGAAATTTAATTTCTGCAATTTAAATTTATGCACTTTATAGTTTGAGTATATTTCCAATGTGGTGGGTAATACCACACGATTGGTGATATTTCAATGTGGTGGAGTTATCTTCTACGATTGGTTATAACGAATCCTACTCGAGAAAAGTAGTTGATCAAATATTCTAATCATACTCTCGAAGTAGTAGGCGATGAGAATAAAATTACTTCCCCATATATCACAGAATATTAATGGAGAAAATTGAGTAAAGTGGTACTTGAAGTCACCATTGGATAAATAGATGAAAATAAAATGCTCAATAGATCCCATGTTGATAAATCAAAGAAAATATATCGCATGGAGAGATTATATGAAGTAATCTCATCGATGATATGAGATTGTATTAATATGAGAATAAAATGCTCTTGAAGAAGCATAATCACTAGATTTACGTATTTGAATAAAGCCAATATGATATTATTATTACTCGGAAGAAAAGTACAAAGCAGTAGAAGTGGAACATATTGAGAATATCAAAGATGGCAATAAACACTTTCGAAAATATAGAAATACGAAAAGAAAATATATATTGAACCCATAAATGAGGGATGCGTTTGAGAGTATAAATACTCAGTAACTCGCCTACCATCAATATTAAGTTCATAATGAAATATTTAAAGGATCCGAATTTCTTTTTAAACTTGACACGATGATGCGTGATCGACAGACACAGGCTTCCTGATTCTTGAACATATGCATGAAATTTGATGAGTAGTTCATCATGATTACTAGCGAAAATAAGTATTTTCTCATTGAATGAGATAAACTTATTATTTACACCACGATCTAGAAGCGCTAGTAAGCCATCAAAGAAATTATTAATATTCAACAAACCTATTGGTTTGACATGAAAATTCCAACGTGCCAGCGAGGCTATATTGAATATTTCCTCCGGTGTGTTGTAGCACTTTGGAAGGACAATGAAAGCATCACTATTATTCATCATATACATCATGCGGGTTGTGGATGGATTGCGTAGCACCAACCTGCTTTGGACCTATGGTAGAAGCGGCTCCAATTAAGTATTAGATCCAACTAGATGGAAAGGTATTACACTCGAAACTCTTATTCCCCATGATTGTGCGGCCATTATAAGTCTAGCTAAAAAGTTTGTTGTTGGTTCCTCAGTATAGTATATTGATTTCTTGTCTCCCTAACTCTTTTCACGAGTCGGTTTGCCATATCCACATATTGGATATGGCCTGCATTAGATCCACCAAGAATACATACGGTTTTTAATCTGAGAGTAAAGGTGACTTGTATGAGATGATTCTAAAATCTCCATATCAATCTCTACTCCTATCTCTCTTTTTGCACTCTACTTTTAATGTATGAACATAGAGATATATGAATCCCTCTATTTAAAGAAAAATTTTCAAACCAATAATTGAGTGCACTATTTACTTTTGGACAAATATGAAAGAGAAAAAAATCAGAAAAATTTTTTAAAGAGTAAAAATGACAATATATCTGTCGGTGATTGAAAAATAATATATATATACATATATATATATCTTAAAATAGAAAAATAATATTTACAATTACAAGAAAAACATTGATCTTCGTTATTACACGAGCTTCCTTATATTAATATGAGAAATTATTATACTAAAATTTTCTACTAAATTTAAGCAGGGATCTTCTAAAGTAAGTTTTTCAAGAGCGTAACTCGTTGTTGATCTTTGAATTTGGCCCATAAGGCCATTAGCTCCACCTTGTACGTGTCCACTAGGATGTGCCTCAAGAGCCCTGTTGAATATCATCCAAAGGCTCCTTACTCCAATCCATCCTTAATGAATGCTATTTTATCTTCTCGATTTACGGACCAAGTACCCCTGATTTATCAGTGTCACATGTCCAAGAGCACACTTGTAGCATCCTCTAATCTTTTTGCTCTCAGTTTCTTTGAAAAACTACTTACATACCAGGGCATGTATTTAGAAGGAATTGAAACCTCACGGATAATCGAACCTTTGCTTGATCAAAGCATGGATATCTTGTGGGATACCCTTATTCATTAGCATCCTTAATCTTTCCAACCTACCTCGATAAATCCTTTTTAGGATTTTAATCGGTAGTGATGGATAGTATTTCCGAAGATTTGAGCATATGATCCATTATAATGTATAGACCCTTGTTAGGATGAATTTTGCAATAATTTTAATGATTTATTTATAGAATAATACGACAGCGTATGAAATAAGACTCGATTTTAAATAAATAATATGAAGCGTAGAAACTACGATTTCGAATTAAATAATAGCAGGATGTGATGCGTATGGTGCAACTAGTGTTTGAATAGTGGTAGACAATAATGTCACCAAAGATGATGGAATATGTCGGTGAATTATTTCTATGATAAATCATATTGAGCACTATACAAATACTAGTGAAATCGATATAAGAATTTCTTGAACTAAGTTCAATAATACTCGTTTTAAACCAGATGACCATCAGGTTTAAATAATTATTGAAATCAATATTTCAAGTGAAGAATTAAAGAATTCTTCAATGATTGTTCTAGATAAATGATGAAATCATTACTAGCCAATAATGGGAATAAATCCCAAATATATACGGAATAAAGGATGAAAGTATGGGCCCTCATCCTACATGTGGACTACTAGATATTATGATATGGATCCATTTAGATAGTCACATGTGTATATGATTAAGTAATTTGAAATTCTGAAATATTTGCTCGCAGTATGAGCATGATTTTGAGATTTAATGATAAAGCTAGTAAATGTATATCCCAATACTTGAATAAATCCCTGAAGGATTTGGTATGCATACAAGTGGGATATTATATGGCAAATTATTTAAAGTCCTCAAATAAATTGCGATGCTCGAGAGAATAGAATCTGAAAGCAGTCTAAAGTCCCATATTAAATTTGAATGATGAGAAGCATATATGATTAAAATCATACCATTTGTATGAGTTTTGGTGTTAAATTTTCTCGTGATGAGGAGTATTAAATGTTGAAAATAATATGTGAAATGCATCATGTTATATCCTCGAAATTGAAATCTGAACTTGAAGTTCAAAGATGCATGAAAGGCTATGCACAATCACATATATAAACTACGATGCTTTGATAAGTTGCTTACGCCGAAGCGTTGATATTTCCCCAAACATATATATCAAAAGCGAATTATAAAAGATGGTCTTAATACGGAGGCATATGCTCTTGAAGAGTATATAGACATAACTTATATTGTGTAATCTCTGAAGAGGATTGATAATGAGATATCTCGATAAGTTATATCGATTTGGGGAAAGAAATGAAATTGAAAAGTGTCGATATCGATATGAAAATGTAGCGCTACATATGATCAATTATAATGAAAATATTGAGATATATTGAAGATGATAAATGGTGAATGTGAAATCCTTAACTTATGAGATGATGGGATGATGATGACTAGTGCTCAAGTTTAAAGATAAGCATGGTGGTCATTATATGTTGCATGCTCATGAAAGTTAAATTACCCAGATCGTGTGTGTAGTAGAAAAGGAAATTAAAGAGATCGGATGAGCTAAACCTGTGTTTATGAGTACCCTAAAGGGTGAGCTAAGCCCTGGAAATGAAATAACCTATTAAGTGAGTATTAAATGTTAAATGATATATTTTAAATGTTAGTTAGTTATGAAGGTTTACTTATATGTTTACATGTTTTTCTGATGAATTTATATCCTTTAAATTGTGTGTTTGGAGACATGTGTTCATGGTGAATGTTTTGTAGTTGTCACGAAAATTGATGCACTCTAAATGAGCAGAAGAGTATAAAACCAATGTATATGATACTCATACAAATGTATGAAAGATTTTGAAATGCTTGCTAGCATAATTGTATAAAATCGCGTTGCACCTCTTTTCCCAGTGAGGTTTTTATCCCATTGGGTTTCTGCTTGAGTTTTTAATGAGAGCAGCTTTAAAGCGTATTCACATGAATAATGTACTCTTTTTCCTTCATTGAGGTTTTCCCCTTTGGGTTTTTCTAATAAGGTTTTAGAGGCATATTCATGGTATATTGAGAAACGATAGGAGAAATTGATACTGATTGTATCTATTGGATCAGTTATAATGGAGCTAATGCTTTAGATCAGCGATGATGATATTGAAATCATTTACCCAGTAAAGATATCAGTTCTCAAGATATGAAATCGAGCGGGCAATTGTACTCTTTTTCCTTGATCAAGTTTTTCCGGTTGGTTTTTCTTTGACAAAGGTTTTAACGCTGCATGTGAATACTCATATATCGTGATAGACATCGAGGGGAGCAATGTTTTGATGAAGCGTTATATAACCACTCCAAGCTATCCTGCAATCGATTTGGAAGTTTTTTCCCATGGGTTTTTAAAGCAGGAAGACATTTGTATTAATAGTCATTCGAAGTGTTATGAATAATAATTGAAGAATAATTATTAGGTGTTATGAATAATTGAGAATAATGTGGTGGTTATGAATTATGAAGAATAATTTGGTGAAGGAATAATTTGGTGGAGGAATAATTTGGTAAAAGATGTAATTATTATGTGTGAATGACTATTATACCATTGATGAAATTATGTAATTCTGATTGTCTTGAATTCAAGTTTTCATATAAATAGAGCAGTTATTAATGAAATTAATTCGCTGAGAATTTGTAAAATTATTCTCTAAGTCTCTATTGTTTATCTTTTATAACAATTTATAGTTTCTTATATGCCTAATGGACTTGTGGGTTTCTTAACCCCCAAGCTAACTAAAGATCATTAATTAATCTAATTAATTTATTAGGCCAAAACTCGGAATAACCGGTCTAACTATTGCGCCTTGTATATCATAACTAACAAATTCTATACTCAATAGATTTTATTGGACTTTTAGTGAAGAGTATAAAGAGCAAAATCCTTTATTTATCTCATTTCCAACCTAAAAGCTTTTAAGGATTTTGTTGAAGTACAAGTTTAAAGACTTTCTGCTTTGTCGTGAAAAGTATAAAGAGCAAAATCCTTTATTTATCTCCTTTCCAACCTAAAACCCTTTAGGATTTCATTGAAGCACAAGTTTAAAGACTACCCAGGGATGACAAAATGACCAGCGGAACCAGAAAATCGCGGATACCCTAACCAAGTCGGATATGGTTTTCAAGAGTAAAACCCAAAACGGATATGGGTTGGATATGGATATTGTAGGCATACCCGAACCCGAACCGAATACCCACATCTTTTTTTTATTTTTATTCTTCATTATTTGTTGATAAATAAATTTTAAAATAATAAAATAAAAATTATTTTGCACTTGGAATTCAATGTCACTACACAAAAGGCACGTCACTGACTGTTAATTGAAAACTTAATCCCACGTCGACAAAAAGTTGGAAACCAGCTTGACTTTCTTGTTATAAAAATGGAGATGCTAAATATCTTAATGGTTGCCAGTGCAAGTTAATAGTCAAGAAAACCTAATGGGCCTGATTCATGATTGGGCCCGACATAAGATTACTCCAACAGCCAATTTACAGTTAACATCAAAAAATAAAAAAAATTTTGGTAAATGGGTATCCGTTCCGGTTTGAGAATCGACCTGAATGGATACCCAAACCGAACCGGCCTGAATGGTGCACGGTTCGGTTCGGTTAGGGTTATGGATATTGGTTCGGGACTTCGGTTTGGTTATGGGGATGCCGATTCGATCTGAACCCGATCCGTTGCCATCACTAGGACCACGTGCTTTGTCGTTTTGCCTTTTATTGTGTGCTGCTTTCTTTCTTATCTTGTTATTCTTCTTTTTCATCATCTTTATTGATACATCAACAAAGATTGCCCGCTTAGGCCTCCGCATCTTCAAGATTAAGGGAGGGCTGTTATTGTTTGGTAATTAAGCTACTATTCTCTTATATGGTTAGTGTATGAACCACAGCTGGTTGGAAGAAATTAAGGCTCTATAACGAGTTTCAATATTATTGTTGTCCAACTATTGAACTAATAGGTTCAGCGAACTTAGCAGACACGTAATTGGGTATTTTCAAATTTTTGTCCATATTTTATCAGTGATTCTATTTATTGGCTTCTATCGACGAGTTATATCTTTCTCTACAAAATAAAAATAAAAAAAATTGGAATTTTAGCACATTTAGTCCAAAACAATTGCTCTAGTGCGCATTTGGTCCAAGTAAAAAAAAAGGCAGTGCATTTGGTCCAAACAAAGTGGCCAGGGTGCGCATTTGGTATATTTAGATGGAATCCGTCCATTAAACAGTTAGTCAAAGTCAACCTTTGAAATTTTGGGTGTTCGTTTGGTCCATTTGACTTGAGATAAATTGCACAAAAGGTCCTAATCTTTAGGTATTATTAGAATCAAGTCCCAAAGTTTGAAAAATATATACTTTAGTCCCAAAAGTTTGAAATATGTATAAGTTAGTCCAAATTTTAATTAAGTTGCATAATTTTACTTTTTCTTTTTTCATATATGTTTATTTTGTCCATAATTAATTGTATCTAACTAATTTGATACTAATTAGATATTTTTTACCGAAAATTTTCAGTACAATAGCATTTGTTGGTATTAATATCTTAATTTTCAAAACAAAAATTCCATAATGATATTCACACATATTTTGGGTTTAAACAACAATTATTATAACTATTATATCCTTATAAATTTTTTTAGTATGGTATATCACTGTAAAAATAATACTGAAGATAGAAAATTAATAAAATAAATAGCGCATTAAAATTAAAAATTTTTATCGAAAATTGAGAAATTGGCACAAATTTTCCAAAATTAAAATTATTAAATTTATCGATCTAATTTGGTCATAGTTAAAAAAATTTTATTGAAAATTTGATAAATATTAACAAGCATTTGCATTGACTGTATAACTGTTGAAAAGCTTTTTTCATATTAATTGCAAACCAACAACTAAAAATATTAAAATAAAAATTACTAACCAATGACTAAAAATTAGTGTAATGGTTATATCGTCGTAAACTATAATGTAGTTATTAACGAAACATATTGAATTTTATAAAAACATTTGTAGAAATAAAATAATATTTTTTTCCAAAAAATATACCAATAAAAACTAAAACTAAAAAAAAAAAAAAAGAGAAAGAAACCAGCAGCACCGCACCCACCCACCCCCTTTAACCACCACAGCCCCCACCAGCAGCGGCAGCTGCTAGTGGGTGGTGGTGTTTCAAACTCCACCACAGATCTCGTGGTGGTGTTCGAAACACCACATATGTGTTTTTTTTAGTTTTAGTTTTTATTGGTATATTTTTTGAAAATGTTATTTTATTTCTATAAATATTTTTATTAAATTCGGTATATTTTGTTAATATATATCTACGTCATAGTTTACGGCGATATAACAATTACACTAATTTTTAATTATGGGTTAGTAATTTTTATTTTAATATTTTTAGTTGTTGGTTTGCAATTAATATGAAAAAAGCTTTTCAAAAGTTATACGGTCAATGCAAGTTCGTGTTAATATTTATAAGATTTTCAATAAAAATTATTAAACTATGACAAAATTAGTTCGATAAATTTAATAATTTCAATTTTGGAAAATTTGTGCAAATTTTCCAATTTTCAGTAAAAACTGTTTAATTTTAATGAGATATTTATTTTAGTAATTTTATACCTTCAGAATAATTTTTACAATGGTATACCCATACTAAAAAAATTTATAGGTATATAATAGTTATAATTGTTGTTTAAAACCAAAATATGTGTCATTATGTGAATTTTTTGAAAAATTAAGATATAAATACGAACAAATACTATTGTATTGAAAATTCTTGATAAAAACTATCTAATTAGTATAAAATTAATTGGATACAATTAATTATGGACCAAATAAACATATATAAAAAAAGTAAAATTATGCAATTTAATTAAAATTTAAAATCTGGACTAAATTATACATATTTCAAACTTTTGGGACTAACATATATATTTTTCAAACTTTGAAACTTGATTGTAATAATACTTAAAGGTTAGGACTTTCTATTTAACTTATCTCAAGTCAAATGGGCCAAACGCACATCTAAATTTTCAAAAGATGATTTTGACTAACGATTTAATGGATGGATTTTCCATCCAAATTGACCAAATGTGTACTTGAGCCACTTTTTTTTTTTATCAAATGCGCTACATTTTCTTTAATTTGGATAAAATGCATACTGAAAACAACTTTTTTTTGGACTAAATGTGCTAAAATCCCAAAAAAAAAAATTCATCCATTGCGCATGTATATATGGTTGAAATGGAGACACAAATTGATACAGCAAAATGCATGGACCCCGCATAAATGCTTCTTGAACCACTTGAACTAACATATGTGAAACATAATTGACATAGGGTAAAGCCATGAAATCTTTTGTCTATTAAAAACGAGAGGGTGAGATATGTATGTCATTAATATTTAATATTTGTTACTCGTGCCAAATGAAGAATTGTAAATTACCAAACTAATTGTAAACCAGAGGACGAGGATTGAAAAAATAATGATTTATGTGTATTTTAACTATCAACTGAAGAAGAAATAGAATAAAAATAATTAATGTAAAATGTTAAATAGAATATGTCTAGTACAGTTTCTAAATATAAATGGTATATCATACATTGCTTACTTTCAATGTGCTAGCTAGGTTTTTTTTTCTTTTTCTTTTTCTTTTTATGTGAAATCACGTTTCTAAAAAAATAAAAATTTATTAAGGATGCTCTAATATCAAAATTATAGTATCGACATTTAAAATCGTTTAATTGATTAATCATTTGACATATAGTACTCTTGATTCGTATCACTCTAGAATTAATATAACATGAAAAAGATTGATAGGTCAAAAGTAGGGAAGGACCTATACATATGTGCAAGTGCAGCTAATGCTAACAATAAATTTTTGGACCACGTCGGCGAAAAGCAGTAAATCCGTAGTCTCGTATGGACCATAACCACAAAGCACGCGCACCATATGTCATACCTTAACGAAAGCTGCGGTTAGGGCCGTGTCAACTCTTTTTACCTATGCCAATCACGTGTATATGGACCATATGCACCGCTCCATATATAACTCATGCCTTTGGCAGGTGGATACCATACATAATTAAAGGGTAAATTAGTTTTAATTAGTCTTAAAAATATTTATTAATTATGTGCATGATAATTTTCTTTTTCTTGTAAACATTTTGAAAGATCGATCGGAATTTCAAGTACTCTTAATCCCCTTGTTACTCTGTTAGAATCAATACTTAATATCAACAATTAATATGAGTATAGTTGTGTTATACATCAATTTAATTCGTACCTAGTGGGCTAGTGGCATGGACTGTACATATCATGGGTAGAAGTTGGAGGCGAGACTTTGTAGAGATGATCATGTGAAATATATCATGTCACGGTGACTGCTGTACTATAGAATTCAATGGTATCACAACTCCTATTCAATCATGTCATTCGACCAATCAACAAGCTCAAATGAGCAATTGAAGTGTAGATTAGTTTTTCAAGAAATGTTACTAGTCTGCAGGGGCTGTACAGGAGGCTTTCCATGCACCGCGAACTAGTGAATTGAGGCAATTGCAAATTTTGCTTTATTAGGGTCAAGGCAGTGTCGAGTTTAGGGCGAATTGAATCAAGAGTTTCCTTCCATCCGAATTAAGAAGTGTAGCTTTAAATTCTATAAATAGTTTTGATTGATTATTGAGTAAAAGTTTTGAATTGTGGACACGAAAATTTCATGTGATTTGTGACTAATTAATCTTCTTTGTTACCACATTCTTCATCTGGCGTTGTTATGATTCTCATTGCAAGCACATGCATTGTTACACATCGAAAATATGAACTTTATAAGGTGGTGTTGTGGATGATTGATAACTCTTTGGACACCCACTGGTATATACCTAGCTTTTGAAAGATGAGTTCTTCCAAAAGGGGCTCTAGCAATAGTATCAAAGTGCGCACAAGTCTCCTTGTTGCAATCGAGCGACACAGATGGTGACGTCGACACAACAGTGTTCTTTGAGGACTAATCTTGGGGCTAGTTCAAAGCCAGTCCGGCATGGGTGCCGAGATCGCACAGCGTAGTGGATTGTCATGCTCTCATTGCAAGGTACAAGACTTGTCACACATCAAAGTATGTGCTTCAAGTGTACGATTTATAACTCTATGAACACTCTTCCCATAAAAACTTAACTTTTAAAGGTGAGTTCTACCCAAAGAGTTCTAACAAAAAAGCATGGCAGATTGCTATGATTTTCATTGCAAAATACGGCCTTACAGGCATTGTTGTTAAACTCCTTATCCGAATCTTATGATTCTACGATTTTACGATCCACGAATAATAAGATGATCTGATCCGATTATAGAATCTTAATTTTCTAGGGTCTTACGATTCTGATATTTAGATTCCACGATTCTACGATTCAATCAATCTTCATTCCTCCAATACTCGGAGTTTTTCCGTTTCACTTTTAATTACATAAGTATTTTGAATTGCTAGGCAACTTTAGTGAGTTGTTTTAAATTAAATATTATAAATATTATATCAAAATAGAGGAAAAAATAAAAAAAGTTAATCCGATGGCACATAGTTATAATTTTTAAATTAGTTATAACTATTATAATGATTTACAAAATAAGGGCTACTTTTATTTTACTAACACCTGATTTTAGTTTGTTAGAATTAGAATTTTTTTTATTAAAAAGTCTAATTATACATCCAATTTTGGTATAATTAATATTTAGTAGGATCTTATGATTGAAGATCTGATACATCGATCTGATCTGCAAAACCCCTTTCCACTGAGCCAATCCAAAATTATGATCCAAACTACGTTGCTTAGATGGCTAGTTCTATTGAAGTCAATTATTTTTCATTTTGTAACTGATAGTCATGAAGAAGTCTTGATTTTACTGAACCAGCAAATCGAAGACGGTCATGATTTTTCAGCATTGTTCTATGCACATTAAATTTCAAAAAATTAAATTTAATTTTTTCTCTTGTGCTTTTTGAAAATTAATAGTTGTCTGACTTATAGATTGCTTAAACGTATTTGGAGTGTGTTTTGTAAAAATGTAATTTGTACACAGTTGATCTAAGCGGGATGTATCTAAGTTATGTTTCAATTCGAATCCAAATATATCTAGCGACGATTGAAAAACTGCAAAAATCGTAAGCAAGCAATAGACACACGAATTTAAGGTGGAAAATCCTAACAGGGTAAAAAACCACCCGCCTGCACCCGCAAACAAATAGATTCACTAGTTAGAAAGAGTTTAAACCTGTTACAAGAAATTAAGGATAGAAATACGCATATTACTATCAAACAACTAGAATTTAACGACGATCACTCCCTAATTTCTCTTCTAACTTGTACTGTGAGCCAACATCCTGCTGCTCTTCAAAACTTCTTGTAACTCCGCAATCTGACCTAGATATGTGAGGTCCTCCAACCAATTGTCACCTCCCGTAATGATCTTCTCTGGTCGAGGCTCAGCTCTTGTGTAGTGAATCCGACTTCTCCCGAAGATTTGACATGATGAAATCAAGTAGTAGACTTGTGGTACAAATTCGCTTGTAATTTTTCCTTTAAACACGGTATGACTCTAGGTTACAAGTGCATGGGAAGAAGAGAATTAAACTTGTCATGCATGAAGCTAGTACACCTTAATTTACTCTAAGGTATGCATCCTCTCTCGCTAATCCTACTTCCCCTCTATTTATTCACGTGTGCTCTTGGTCTTGCCACAAAAGACTTTACTTCACACATAAACTCCTACACTCAAAAAGATAGATAAGTTAAGATATTGTAGGATAAACAAAGATAAGATAAATTACAAATAGACTTTGAGATGGAAAAAGATAAAATAAATAATAAGAATTGAAGAAACCAACTTATCTTTACCAAACTTATCTTAGTTAGGATTTTATCATATTTTATAAATATAGGGAGGTTGACTTTTCTTGGAATCTCACTAGACCTAGACGTGTAGCTTGCGCATGATAAAAGAATTCATAATCTTGATAGGTCCTAAGGTAAGTTTATCTAAAATATATGATAGATCCTAAGTTAAGGTTATCTAAAACTCCTAAATTGATGTTATCTAAATCACAACAAATAGCATTATATTTTGATAACATTATCTCAACAAATTTTACTGTCACAATAAATAACTCAATTACTTAAATTGGGTATGGAAAAATAGAAATGACAACCATAAAAGATAAGCAGCTTATAATCAATTAAATCGTGCGTTAACTTAATTAATTAAAAAAGCTAACACTTTTCAACTACTTATACATTGATTTGACCTTTTTTTTTATTTGATGATTATTTGATATTTTTAACATTTCATCAATTCTCAGCTACACATTGAAAAAGCAAATTTACTCGTCAATGTGTATAGGACAATCCCATTGGGCGTCAAAACAATAATTTACTTTAAGAAACCATGTTGGCGATGTAAATAGTTTTGATCACCTATCCATATGTGGGCAGGTTAAAATACCTACACAATAATTTGGCAGTTTACAATTGGTTAAGAGCACGAACTACATGCTGATCCCAGCCACTTAAAATTGTCATATCAGTTTGTGGGTATTTTAACCTATCCACACGTAAATGGGTGATCAAAACTTATATTTTCAACACTTGTGCTGAATTTTAATAAATACCAGATATTTCAAGGAAAGATAATCATTTCCCCCAACATCATCCCAATCAATCATAACAAAAAAATTTTGGATTACTCAACAAGTTATTTCATGCCAATAAATACTAACTTCCTATATATGTATTTATATATATATAAAATCACATTATATATTGAATTATCACCCCTTATGTGTAGGTGGCCAATATTTATAAATCTGGAGTGCAGAGCATTGGATACTCTAGAAATACTACAAAATTTTCTTCAACCCTTATAATTTACAATCCATAAATACAATTCAACCAATCAAGGTTGAGATATTAATTCTTGTTTCAAAAAATGATTGAGATATTGGATGTGTCGAAATAGTCGGCCATGGTTCTTTGACAACTAGTGATAAGTCATTCGCCATATGCTAGCAATAATCTTCGGACCCATCTACATAGTCGTATCGAAGATATTAAGAACAAATCCATGTTAATAGGTACATATTTGACATGTATACTTCTATGCCCTTTCTTTTTCTTGGTTTCACAATCGCAGATGCATTTGGAAAGAAAAAAAGAAATTGAGAACGTAAATTCTTGGGACCAGGGCGTTAATTTCAATTATTTCATGGTCCATATCAATTATTTGTAACCCTATAAGCTGGACCTAATGAATTTTATGAAGAAAATTCCACTTGATATTTATTTCGATCTCGACTAGCTTGATGTTGATTTTGATTTTGCGTATTTGTTTTGATCAATCTACTTGAGTCGGTCGGAATAACTCCCACAGGCTACAATACTCACAAATATTAAAACCTAGGTCAAGTTTATCTTGAATGTCATTTTCAAGATTATTCTTCATAGTTTTCTTTATACTTAGGGAGAGAGTACGATAAATAATATAACTCCTTCCATCTCACCAAAATAGTATTATTTCTATTCTTAGACCCCTTTAAAAATTAGTAGTGATTAATTTTGTTAGAATAGTAATATTTAATTGTATTATTTCAAAAATACTTCCATATTAAATCATGGTATAGTGCATCATTCAAAAAGCAAAAAAAGAAAAGAAAAAAAGAAAAGAAAGAAAACAAAGAATATATGATACTCTCTCTATCCGATCAAGATATATAGGCTTGCTCTTAATTATTT
This sequence comes from Jasminum sambac, assembly GCA_018223645.1. NCBI lineage: Eukaryota > Viridiplantae > Streptophyta > Magnoliopsida > Lamiales > Oleaceae > Jasminum > Jasminum sambac. Next base: position 7,651,688 of record CP073644.1, on the reverse strand, counting down.
TCACATACATTAAAATATGGCAACAATGTATTTGGAAAAAGAAAATTTGTTACCATTTTCCCTCAGATATCCCTTTATAACCATTGAATTAAATATTATGGAAAAAACAATGATACTAATATATTAAAATGGGCAGGCTAGGAAATAAAAAATTTATGCATCTTGAATAAAGCAAGTGAGCTGCAATTTGAGATGGCCTAAAAATGATTAAAAATCGATCTTCACTAGATCAAAGGAGTAGTTAGTATCAATAAAGTTTGTTATGCACAACAAACATTATTGTATTATAAAATTTAAAATTTAAGAAATAGTTAATAATTAAAGTAGACTATAACTTATAATTGAATGAAAGAAAAATATAGAGTTATATTTACGGGACCAAAATTACACTTTTAGAAACGGAATCTTTAGGATTGGCCTGTTGCTACAATAACTTTGCGCTTGTAGAGCAATAGCAACGACTTCAGAGCAACAACAATGACATACTCTATAGCCTACAAGCACGAGACTATAAGGGCAACAAGCCACTTTTAAAAGTCCAGCTTCTTGCAATATCAATAATACATATTTGGAAGATATAGATTCGCGTCACCTCTAACTTGTCACGAAAAAGACTAACTTCCATAATTTAGGCAAGGATAAAATATAGTTCATTTTCTCATTAGGGGAACGAAAATTCAATGTCAACAACATTCTATTAATTAATATAACACAAATATTCTCAATTAAAGTAGACTGTAACTTATAATTTAATGAAAGAGAAATATAGAGTCATATTTACGGACTGAAATTACACTTTCAGAAACGGAATCTTTAGGGGTGGCCTGTTGCCACAACAATTTTGTGCTTGTAGAGCAATAGCAATGACTTTAGAGCAATAACAGCGACATATTCTATAGCCTACAAGCACGAAGCTACAAGGGCAATAGGCCACCCCTAAAAGTCCAACTTCTTATACTATCAATAATACATATATGCTCCCTCCGTCCCATTTTGATAGGCATGGTTTGACTTTCACATGGATTAAGAATTTGAAATTAATATTTATTGGAAAGGTAAATTTCACTTGTATATTTTTTCAATATACCCCTATATTAAATATGACAACTTACTTTTATTAATAACCATGCATAATAAATAGGGGTAGATTAGGAAATGGAGAAATTAAATTTATACCAATAAGGAAAGTAGCTTATATTTTGGGATGGATGAAAAAGGAAAACAAGTCTATCAAAATGGGACGGATGGAGTATTTGGAAGATATAGATTTGCGTCACCTCTAGCTTGTCACAAAAAAAACACTAACTTTCATAATTTATGCAAAGATAAAATATAGTTCATTTTCTCATTAGGGGAACGAAAATTCAACGTCAACAACATTCTATTAATTAATATAACACAAATATTCTCAATTATATAATTTCTTTGCCATAATTAATAACACATACCTCCGATGTACAAACCATAAAACTAAAATCTAAACCATTCTGATCTTTCTCCCATTATCACACAATAATTATACATGTCTATTTAAGTAAAACAACTACAAACTACGTACTAGACAATAGTAACAAATGCCAAGCATATATCGTAATCGAGTTGTAACAAAGAATTTACCTAGTTGATATTTATATATATATGCATAATAATTAAAGAACTCCACTAGTAGGAATTTGTACAAACCTATTTTTATTTTATGTGTGGCCTAATTAATTTTTGGCATTCCAAGAAACCTCAATGTCGTCGGCAATTCTTTTCGCGTCGAAAGATATGCCCATAATGCCACGTTTTGTAAAGCCGGCTGCATATAATCCGTTTTTGCCTTTCCATCCCTTCGGAAATGTTTCCATAGGGAGCCCATCTTTCTCAGAGAATAAGTCATCACCCTGATGACACCAAAGCAAATTAATTAATTGTACCCCTTTTTTTCTTTACACATAATAATTAAGTAACATACTAGTATCAGACATAGATTCAATGATTGTTTTAGGAAATTTTGAGTTATGAATTGTCTATAGAAGTTATAGAATATTGCACTGTTCTAGAAATTAGCGTAGTGAATATATAATGAAATGTTAAATTTCAAATTTTCATAAATTTAAAGCTGTGTAAGCATACATAGATTAGGTGAAATGCAAGCATAGAAACGTGCAAGCATGACAAATTGACAAACTAAAGCTTCTTACATAGGAGTCGTTTAAGAGAGGCCAAAGCGAACTAATAGAAACAGAAAAAGAAATAAGATGAGAGATTTCAGTAAGGGAATTAATACTTGAGATCTTCTAAACACTTCTAGAAAATTATACAAGCAATTCCCGCCCTCACTTTTTTTCCTTCACACATATAAACAAAAAAAATTATTTTCAATCTTTTCTACCAACCTTTCTTGCTTATACATTTTTAGCTGCATCTTCTCACAAAAATTTGATATTCTTTTAGAGTTTTTAACTCTGAAACTCAGTGTTTCTGGTCCATCTGATCTCAGTTTTTAAATTGAGAGGATCCAAATTGACATGATGAGGCGAAGCTCGGTAATTTTTAAAATTTTTACGATCCCGTTGGATGTCGTGGTGGCCGGTCAACTTTTTGGCAAAAATTTTGGCCAAAAAGATGGCCAAAAAGTTGACCGGCCCCCACGGCATCTAATGGGATCGCAAAAATTTTGAAAAAATTATTGGAGCTCCGTCTCGTCGTGCTGAATCTGGATCCAATCTCGAATTTAAAAGCAGTCATGATGATCAGAAACACCCGAGTTTGTAGTTAAAAACTCCAGTGTTTTGAACACCACTGTCTTGCGAAAAACTATGTCAAACTCAAAAGCACCTTGACTTGTCAAAAGCAATAACATTTATTTCTAATAGTAATAAATTTACTTCTCTAAAATTACGATATTATCTTCAAAAAAATTAATTAAGCATGAACATGTTCTTGAAAATTTGAAGGTCTTTACTACTTGTTATGAAAAGTTTGTGTACGCAGCAATGTGCAAAGTAGTTATTTTTGCGGCTTTTTAATACTCCCCCGTCCCATTTTGATAGGCTTGTTTTCCTTTTTCATCCGTCCCAAAATATAAGCTACTTTCCTTATTGGTATAAATTTAATTTTTTCATTTCCTAATCTACCCCTATTTATTATGCATGGTTATTAATAAAAGTAAGTTGTCATATTTAATATAGGGGTATATTGAGAAATATACAAGTAAAATTTACTTTTCCAATAAATATTAATTTCAAATTCTTAATTCATGTGAAAGTCAAACCATGCCTATCAAAATGGGACGGAGGGAGTACATATATTGAGCCATTGATTTTAATTTGCTCAATTCTTTTTAAACTCGTAAAAAATTGAAACTTTGATTATGTTTGAGTAGTAATTTAGTATAAAATTACTTGGAAAGATTTAGGTAAAATCATTAGCTAGCTTACCTTCAACCAATCTGGTACATTGCTTCTATATCCTGTGGCTAAAATTATGACATCGAAATTCTCCACCGTCCCATCTACGAACTCGACTGCATTCCTTGTAATTTTCTTAAGTCCGGGAACAACCTATATGTATTGCAATAAAAAGTTAACCACCATTTTCACAACTAAACAAGTCTAAACACTACAATTTGGGCTTACCAACAAAAAAATTTATGATCAAAAGTTATTTTGAAACTGAAAAGGATCCATTGGGAAAAGCTGCAACATGTAATATTAGAGCATTTCCAGTGTACTATTTTTGAAAAGCGCCCATTCGAAGAGAGAAAAAAAGAAAAGAACTGATGGGTCCCAAATTTATATTGATTTTTTTTCTTTTAATATCACTTTTCTATCATATACCACAGTATACACTATAAGAAATTGGAATTTTATAGGAGGCCTATCGTCCCTATAGCATCGTGTCTGTGGAGCATTAGGGGCGACACATTAGCACAAGGCAATCAGGATGACAAACCGCCCCAAAAGGCACAGCTTTTAGCAGTGACATTTTTTTTTAATATACATCGTAACTACACGTCTTTCACTACTATTTGATTTTATTATTATTTTTAAATTTAGTTCTATCTCTCTTCTTCACATCATCTACAATTCACATCATTCCATTTCAGATCCTCTCATATGAAAGGAATATTCGTTAGATCACCTTTATATTTCCACTTCTAATATTCTCAAGCGTGCCAAAATCAAGAACCGGAGTCTTCCCTGTAATGTTCTTGAGTTCGATCGGGCCTAACGTTGGTCTCTTGAGTCCCAATTTAGCAGTGTCCCCAAGTATAAAATACGAAATCTCAAGTAAAATTCGATCGACGATCTTGACGGGGAACCATTTGAGCAAGTTCATGGCCAGCCCAAAAGTTGATATCCCAAGCATCTCTCGAGGCAGTACGTGCACCTGATAAATTAGTTATCCATCGTGAACTTTTTAGGCAAAAAAACTGTACGACGCATGCAACAAATGGAATCCAAGAAAGTTGAGTCTATAATGCAACTTTGTTTACATCTACTAGCTGATATACTCAAACCCATTTGTACAAGAGTTTCTTGAATGTGACCATTGTATAAAAAGTAATATATTACTTAAAACACATTGCACACAAGTTTACACCAAGAGATGCATGCACGTGATGTGTTAACATCCTTTGAAAAAAAAAAGAACAATAATGAAAAGACGCATACCACTTGACAGAATTTTCTCACCCTAATTATTAGTCAACCTGTGTGTATAAATAATATTATTCTGTAACAATGCTTATAAGTTTTAATATCTTGTTGTGCCAAGAACAAATTTAACATCTTCATCTTTTTTTTTTTTTTTTTTTAAAATCCCTTTCAAACAAAATTTTGTAAAAAGTAGGCCATTTCATGGGAAAGAAAAATGGAGAACGAGATTGGCTCAAACTTTTAGACGAAATGATTTAACACTTACCGAATCCCGAACCACGAGGGATGGGATAGCGCCAGAGTTGCAGAGGTCCAAAGAAACCTCCATGCCGGAATTTCCACATCCAACAACCAAAACTTTTTGCCCTTTAAATGAATCACCACTCTTGTAAGAACTTGAATGAGTTATTGGCCCTACAAATTCATCAATACCTTCAAACTCCGGCATCACCTCTTGTGCATTCTCTCCGGTGGCAACAATCAGCCATTGACACCCATACTCCCTCTCTTCCATTTTAATCCCAACAGTCGAGACCCTCCAAAACCCTTCGAATTTCACACTCACAACTGTTTGATTGAACTCGGGCTCCAAGTTAAAGTGACTAGCATAGGCTTCCAAGTAGGTGACAAAGTCTTGTTTGGTTGGATAATTGGGGTAACTTGAAGGAAATGGCATTAAAGGAAGCATGCAAAAGTTCTTGGGAAGATGGAGTTTAAGTCTGTCGTAGGTTTTGTGTTTCCAAAGAGAAGCTATGCAATTAGCCCTCTCAAGAATCAAACTTGGAATGCCTTTTTCTTTAAGACAAGCCGCCGTGGCTAGGCCGGATGGACCAGCTCCGATAATTACTGGGCCATTGACCAAAACAACCTTCGGTCTTGATCCGGACATGACCGCCGTATTTTCGAGACGGTCGTGGATTCTTTTGCATGCTAACTCCTTCAAGAAATCCATTAATTAACAAGCAAAATGGGAATAATGTAATGTTCATGCAAATTAAGGACAAGAAATCTTGAAACGGAGTGTTGTAACTTGTACGTATATATAGAAGACTCCCAACAAAAATATGTGAAGTGGGAGCATTCTTAATGAGAAACAACTACCGCTAACCAACAACCTCTTCTTCACCCTCTTAAACATGTTTAATTAATTTAATTAAAAATCGGAAACATTAACGAAGACATCCTCAATCCATTATCGATAATATTTCGAAGCTAACTCGTCAATAATTTTGTGAATTTAGAACTAAAAAAAATATTAGATATTCACTGAGGGTTAAAATCCATAGGTAAATTGCCAAAAAAAAAAAAAAAAAAAAAAAAAGGCAACGGCTGAATTTTGCCAGTGACCTTTCAGTAATATAAGTTTTGGAAAAAAAAAAAAATAGATTACTTTATTTCTACCAATGCACATGTCTCCATCACTGATCCATCGGTTTATTCAAATTTCGGATGAAAATATCTTTTCAGACTTCGAGCTGCGAAAGTTATCTGCACTTATAGTACCCAATACAGAAGTCGCATTGCTATTCAACCTTTAGCCCTCAAAATAAAGGTATAAAACTTCAGTTTCTATCATAAATCAGTAGCCCTACATTCAACTTGTTTAAGGTGGCAATGGAACTCTAAATCATGCCCCTGAATTATTGGATTCGTTGCGGAAGATAATCTCGTGTATTTGCTATACTTACTTCTAAATAGTGCTTTACATATGAATGTATTATTATAGGGTGCTATAGTTGCCTCCGTTTCATGTTAATTAATATGTTATCATTTTTTCTCTTCGTATAATTTGAAAATCCCTAAACCGCTTGTGGATTCCCAATGTGGAAATGTCTCTTTATTTTCTTTATTATAATATTTCCTCGTAGTGTATTTTTGATATTATGATTATAAGTTTCGAGCAAATAGTAAATACTAGTATCTCGATTGTGCGTAGATTCTTAATTTCGGGTGTATCCAGTGTCGGTTCTGCAAATTTCGACACCCTAGGCGAACTTTTAAAATAAAAAATATCAACCCCCTCCCGGGGGGTAACCAAATTTTACTACTCCCCTCGTCCCATAAAAATAGGTCTAATTTGATTTTCACAAGAATTAAGAAAAATATAATTAACGTAATTGGGAAAATAAAATTTAGATATATTCTTTTAAATATACCCTTATATTAAGAAAAAAAGACTAAATATAGTAGGAAAAAATACCAAATTCTAAGGAGAGCAATTATTTTTGTTAAAGGACAAGGATGCCAACTAATTCAACTTGTTTGGACCAAAACACTCTTTTCCCTTTAAAATGAATATATATATATATATATATATATATATATATATATGTGTGTGTGTGTCTTCCTCTTCCCCCACCCCACCCACTCCACCCACCCCAGCTGGAGCCTGGAGAAAGAAATCCAATGGAACACGAAAGCTTTCCAATGAACTAACAATAATTTTTTCAACAAACTTCAAAATAGAAAAGATGATTGGAAATGTAGTCGAGGAAGAACTTTCCTCTTCTTTTATTGGTACATTTATCTGCATTCGACAAAGAACTTAGTGTGGTGGTCGTCGAATTTTTTACTTGAAATTTTGTCTGTAAAAATCCTAAAACATATAGTATAGAGTACAGGAACTAAAAAGTAAATAAGGGAAAAATGGGAATTGAAAATTCTGCGACATTTGGGTTTTGCAAAAAAAAAAAAAAAAATCGGATGCACTTAGAATATGTAATTTTTGGCCTGTCATTTGTGCAATTTCCTCTACATTAAATGATAATAATGTATTTTCATTAATAGCAATGCATATTAAATAAGGGCATAATATGAAAATTGAAGAAATTAAATAGATATAAATAGAAAATAACATACATTTTGAAATGAACAAAAATGGAAAGCAACATATCTTTGTAGGATGGAAGGAGTATTTTTTTTCCAATTTTTTGCACTTTCAACTTAAAAATTTAAATTGCTGCCCCAATTTCTCTTATTTAGAATGAAAATTTTTCTAGCGCCTAAAGGCACCAGCCTGCTTTGCCTTGACGGCAGAACCGGCCCTGGGTGTATAACATTATATCGATCTACTACATTATAGAGATATATTTATATATATATACCCATGTGATCTAGTGGCATTCAGATCTGTCTATCACCCCTTAAGTTTAGGGTTCAATGCCTCTCTCCTATACTTTCCCTTGACCTTGTAATTCAAAAAATAAAGTAAAATACCCTACTAACTCTACTATAGATAAAATGAGAGAATGAGGTGGAAACTTTTGATTTTCCCATTTCGCATTTATTTTATTTCTTCACTGGTGTATTATGTTGCACGGGTTTATTTATTTCTTAACTAGTGTATTATGTTGCACGGGCATGACTCACTAAGAAAATTAGTAGTAAGATATATTGAAAAGTTATCTTGATTTCAGGTCAATTTATTTATTATTTATTTATTTATTTATTTTTATTTTGCAAAGCAATTCATGAAACTTGCTTCAAGGTTTCTTACATCAAGACTAATAAAATTGATTTTGCAAGATATTTAACAGATATATAGACAAATTTTATTCAACACTTTATATTAAAAATAAGCTGGCACACTATTAAAATTTATTTAGGATTAAATTCCTTTTAATATCTCAATTCAACACAATTATAATAGGAGCATCAGTGCAATCACTTGTTAGTTGATTCCCAATTAGACAAGTATTGTGTCTAGTAAATATGAAGTAGTGTGATAGTAGCGCAATTATGTTATAGTAAACTTGAATAAGAAAAATCTAAAGATAAGTATCAAGTGAAAATCGTTACTATTTTTAGACCAAACTTCCTTATTAATGAACAAATTATTCATATATAATTTGCTGACAATAACACATGGGGTAGTTGAAAGATTTTTCAATTTCCAAATTTTAAGTTCATAAATTTATTTAAAAATTAAATATTGGAAAAAAACATTACACTGCAATTTTATCACAATATTTATTTAAGAAATTGCTAATGTTACTTTAACCAACAACCCAACCAACCAACCTGCCTTTATATATATATATATATATATATATATATATATATATATATATATATCCTGGCATAATTAACTATGTGTATATAATTAGCCTAAAGTAGAACAAAAATTATTTAATGAATGTAAAACTACAAAATTATTAGATTAAGAACATATGGACATTTACTCAAATAACAACTAATATTAATATCAAAATTCTATTTGATCTTATTAAAAAAAAATTAAGTACTACATTTTTAAGTGCAATATTTTTCTAGTATATATTTTGTTCTCTCAAATAGAAAAGAAGCTTATATACCACTAATAAAAAATTTAATCCAATTTAATCTCTACAATGAAAATAAATTTAAATCATTCTTAGTCAATACGAAAACGTGCTCACAGACCGTAATTCCAATCTTGTAATAAAAATATTATAAGTTTCGATTCCTGAATAAAATACTCATTCGACTTCATTGTCAAATTAAAATAATAAATATTTTTAATGCTATTTTTTATTTTTTATTTTTTAAATTTTTTGTAATTATCAAGTACATATATATGCATATATGTATAAATAATAAATAATATTATAAAATTTTATACTCATACAGAAATAACCCAATTGGAAAAAATTAAGATTCTATTTTTTATTGAGTACAATCGCAATAAAAAAAATTATTATTCAACAAAAATTAAAAATTAAGAAGCTACTTCAAATTTCAAAAAAAAAAATCTTTAAACACTACATTTATAGCTTAATCAGTTTACTATCTTTATTGTAAATTATTATCTCCAACCTCATATGATTTATAACATTTGAAATTATAATTGTCCACGATTAAAATTGATTTTCAAAGGAAGTACCAAGTTCTGAAGATAGTTAATCGGGATTTGTTTATAAACATTGCATATGACACAAAAAAATTAAATTTTCATGTTTATAATCAAACTACTGTTGCCCGTGCCATGCATAGGCAATGACAATAAATAAATAAATGGTATTAGTATTAAAAAAAAATAGACGAAGCATGCAAACTATATTGAGGTTATGAACTTAGAATAATTGCAATTTATAAATTGCAAGGCAATTATGGTAACTACATATTGCGGAGCACATCTTTGAACACAACATTCATTGTTGAGTTACTTAGCTTGCCTTATTATAACTTATGACTGACCATGATATGGTACATGTCATTTATTTATTTATTGAAGCAGTACCTAACACTTATTATTATGCTATTTGTCTTAATAATGAAATTCTATTTTATTGTCATAAGTAACACTAAAAAAAAGTTCACATTAGTATCTTCTCAATTAGTTTATATATATATCTAACTTTTTATTTAGAATGTCAAATTCCAATTCACACACTTTATAACATTTTTTCAATTATTAGGTTAGGAAATTATATTTAAATTTAAATAAATACAAATATAATAATTACAACTACTTTAAAAATATTGATAAATAGAATTCACGAATTAAAGAACGGTTAATTAATTATCAATATATCCACAATGTTTAAGTTATTCAATTAATTAACACCATAAATTGAAAATATGCAAAAGAACCATCATTACACAAAGAAAATAAAAATTAAATTTATGCACAATCTCCTCTATTGATGCAATTTTATTATACCTAAACCACTTTCCATCATAAGTATCACATTTCACTAAAAAGGGAAAAAATGCAAAACAAAACAAAAAGAAAGAAAGTAATGGCTAACTTGCATACACTATAACCATTTACCCATTATTTCTGAAAAAAAAAAAAAAAACCATATCTTCTTCTTCGTCATCCTCTTCACCCCATGAACACACCCCACTGCGTTTACTTGCATCTTCCTCTTCCTCGACCCACCCCCATGCACAACAAACCCCCTTACCCTTACTAGCAGTACAACTCTCCATGGAAGTAACAATGCATGGTCAAAAAATGTCAAGATTCCCCATTGCAGTGCTCATCCATCCTCTTCTTTGATACCGAATAGAATGGAAACAATGAATTGGGGACCATTTGACGACTTCATAACTGGAGGAAACCATTATATAATTCGAGGATAGTGACCAGATCTGGTTCTAGATTCGTATTCTTAACCAGATCTATAAAAAAATTTCGCTTGTAAAAAAACTTAGAACCTATAATATAGAGTATAGAATTCCACCTACCATTGTTAGAATTCGCTCAAATATTATGATTACATCTTTGAAAGATTAACTAATTTTTTATTTTTTATAAATAACGAAAATGAATAAGATAGTGCAATTGATTCATTAACGCCTATCACAGTTGATGCATATTGATTCATACATTGTAATGAACAATTGTCATTCTTAGTTAAAGGACTTCCCTAATTATAAAATTTACATGTTATGTATATTTCTATAAATTTTATCGTGTGTACAATTTACTAGTTATACTATTATTATTATTATTATTATTATTATTATTATTATTATTATTATTATTATTATTATTATTATTATTATTATTATTATACACATGATTAAATTTAAATATTCTTTTTATTTTTGTTAAATAATGAAAAATAATAAGATACGATTGATTCAAGTATTTGATTTTCCCAATTATTGCAATGAAAAATGAAAAATCTTTATATTATAAAACGAGAAGTGCCATATTGGCAATAGTGCCAACATGGCACTCATTAATATTTTTTTAAAAAAATCATAAAAGTCAATTTTGTAGCTAAAAAAAAGAAAATTCTATTTTTGGAAATAAACTAACATTAATTAGTAGTTTTAAATAAGAAAATTCTTTAAATATAATTATTTTTTAATGAAACATAAATTTTTCATTAAATGTGATAAATAAAATTTAATAAGAAAAAATTAATTTTGGAAAAACTTTAAATGTAATTTCATTTTTCAAACTTCTAATCGAAAACATTAAATAATAAGTATTTTATTTATTTATTTTCACCGTGTTAAAAAAATTAGAGTTTTAGATAGTTTTGATTTGTAATGTGCATTGGATTATATAAATAGTAGATTATTCTTAAATCAAATAGTGCGTGCTAAAATTATAATTGAATTTGCACTGAATAACTTATTTATTTTTAAATAAAGAGTAATTTATGAATCTTTATCTTTATATTTTGAATTGTTATATTATTATCATATCATTAATCTTTATATTACAGTTTGTAAAGTGTCATGTAGGCAAAGATGCCAACGCGGTACACATTAAATATTTTTTAAAAAATTATAAAATTAGTTATGAAAATAAACCAACCTTCATTAGTAGTAATTAAAAATATAATTGAAAATAAACCAATATTTAAAACAAACATTTAATGAGAAAATTTTATTTTGGAAAGACTTTAAATATAAGTTCATTTTTTAAAGGTCTAATTCAAAATATTAAATAATAAATATTTTTAATTTTTTATTTAATTTTATCGTGATAAAATTATAGATTTTGATAGTTTTGTTTGGTTACGTGAACTGCCCGTTAAAAAAATAGTGGATATTTTTACTTTTTTCCTTTTTTAAATTAAATTGTGAGTGGTTAAAATTATAGCTGCATTTATATTGAATAATTTATTTATTTTTAAGTAAAATAGTAATATATTAATCCTTAAATTATTATAATTGAAGTGCCACTTTTGGTGAACGCTTTATTGGCAATGCCAACATGACACATAGTTTCTAATTAAAAAAATTAATTGATATTTTTCCTTTTTAATACAGTTGATGTGATATGCTCACTAATTGAATTTTTCATTGTACGTACGTTTTTTGCCTTTTCTAAGTATATAAAATTAAAAATAAAAAGTTTTTGTTTCTACAATTAACATACACTTTACGTAAATGGAAAGAAATCAAATGAATTATGTAAATACAAAAAATTATCGGTATTATTACAAATTTAAATTACTTAAAATTAACTATAATACTTCTTATACAATGGAGTTAAAATTAAAAATTAATTACAACTAATCACTAAAAGAACGCATAAAATCATAAAATTTAGAGTGCATAATGTCCATTTCAGAAAGAAGAAAGGTGTTCAATATAAATTTGATATGTAAAAACCAGAAAGACACGTTTTGATAATCAAAGAATTTTTATATATTCATTCCCCATGGTTCGTTTACAATTAATTAATCTCCACAACCATTATTGTGCATGCTATACAAGGCAATTAGAATTAAGGTTATACGTTTTGATAAATTTGTTAATTATGTGATACACGTGAATTTTTATAATTTACAATTGTAAATTTACTCCATATTTTTTGCATTGATTATAATATACAATATTATAGATTTTAATAATTATTTACAATTATGCAATCTCCTATGCATAAATTACATTAATTCTGTAATTCAATATTTATATTTATAATTTTATATCAATTATTTATCGTACATAAATTTAATTATTCCCGTGCATCGCATGGGCGTGATACTAGTGAAAAATAAAAAGGAGATTCAAATAGCTAATTAAACAATGCATGTGTAATAATTTGGAATAAGCAAAATTATAGAAACCAATTTACCATCATTCATTTAGGCAATGGGAATCTTTTAACAATTTTTTCCTTTTCAATTGATTTTACCATTAATGCACGACCCACGTTCATTTAACCAAAAAAAAAGAAGAAATAAAATATATGACATTTCGACTGGAAAATACTGTGGACCATGCGCAGAGACTTCTTCTCTTATATATATAAAGATAAAGATTTCTTTTATTGTCATAAAAGGATAGCGTGAAATAATAAACAATATGAAATATAACATATCTCAAATTTTTTAATAGATCAAAAAAAACAAACACATGAGTCCAACAAAATACTATACATATTAAAAATATTTGGTGTAAACATTATTATGTGTAGTAGAATGTTTCTTTGCCAAGAAAAAGGAAATTTCAAGAGCACTTGTAGAAAATAAATAATTGATTTTGTTGGTATATAATGGTACTTCCCTTATACGTCACTCTAACCATGATTCTCTCCCCGATTTGGTTAGCTCTCTTTTGCAGGAATTCCAGGATGTATTGGCGGGAATCTACCAAGGGGATTATCGTCCTATTTGAGGCATTGAGCATCGGATAAGCGGTACCCGGAGCTACTATCCCAAATAGACCCGCTTATCGAAGAAATCTCGAGGAAACAAAGGAATTGTAGCGACAAGTGGAAGATCGAACGAGAAGAGGATACATCCGAGAAAGCTTGAGCCCGTGTGCTATGCTAGTATTGTTAGTACCCAAGAAAGATGGCTCATGGAGGATGTGTGTTGATTGCCAAGCTATCAACCATATTACAGATCAAAAACCAATGGCATATTTTAGCGAGAAATTGAGTGGAGCTACGCTCAACTATCCTACATATGACAAAGAATTGTACGCTTTGGTTTGAGCCTTGGAAAACTAGCAGCACTACTTGTGGCTTAAGGAATTCGTGATTCACACCGATCATGAGTCCTTGAAACATCTCAAAGGCCAAGGAAAATTGAATAAACGATATGCCAAGTGGATGGAATTCATAGAGGCATTTCCTTATGAGATCAAGTACAAGTAAGGAAAGAAGAACATTGTTGCTAATGCTTTATCACATAGGTATGTCTTATTGATCACTTTAGATGCTAAGTTGTTAGGATTTAAATTGATTAAAGAATTGTATATAAACGACCCGACTTTGCTAGTATCTATGTTGCTTGTGAAAATGTTGGAGTTGATAAGTTTTATAGGTAGAAGGATATCTTTTTCGTGAAAACAAATTATGCATGCCTTCTAGTTCTATACGCGAAATGCTTGTTAGGGAAGCCCATGACGGGGGCTTGATGGGACACTTCGGCGTGGTGAAGACTTTGGATGTTTTACAAGAACACTTCTTTTGGCCAAAGATGAAACATGATGTTGAGAAAATTTGTCCCAATTATGTTACTTGTAAGAAAGCCAAGTCTACGGTTTTATCCCAAGGATTATACACTTCCCTACCGATGACACAAGCGCCTTCGGAGGACATTTGAATGAACTTCGTACTGGGGTTGCCTAGAACTAGGAATGGGAAAGATTCAGTCTTTATTATGGTAGATAGATTTAGTAAAATGGCTCATTATATACCTTGCCACAACACCGATGACGCAAAACACATTGCCGATTTGTGCTTTAGGGAAATTGTGAGCTTGCTTTGAGTGACTAAAACAATTGTACCCTATAGAGATGTGAAATTTGTTAGCTACTTTTGGAAAACTCCCTCTGGTAAGTTAGGAACGAGACTCTTGTTGTCCACTACAAGCCATCCCCAAACTGATGGACAAACCAAAGTAGTTAATAGAACACTATCACAATTGTTACGCACTATCATTTGTAAGAATTTGAAAGGGTGGGAAGAATGTTTACCTTATGCTGAATTTTCTTATAATCGAACAATACGTTATTCTACTGAATTTTCATCTTTTGAAGTTGTTTACGATTTTAATCCCTTAACCACGTTCGATCTAATTCTTTTACCTATGAGTGAAAGGGATAATATGGATGGCAATGCGAAGGCCCAACTTGTTTGATCAATGCATGAGAAGGTGACAAAAAAAAATCGAAAAGAAGAATCAACAAGTTTCGACTCGGGTGAACAAAGGGCAAAAAGATATCATCTTTGAGCTTGGGGATTGGGTGTGGTTATTACCTAAGAAAGGAAAGATTTCCCTAACTACGGCAGTCGAACTTACTTCCAAGAGTCGATGGTCCGTTTTAAGTAGTTGAAAGGATCAATAACAACGCCTAGAAACTCGACTTGCCCGGTGAGTACAGTGTATCTGTTACATTCAACGTTTCTGATCTCATTCCATTTGATACAGGAACTAATTCGTTGATGAATCTGGCTGAAGAGGAAAGGAATTATGCGATTTCAGGTCGCTCCACGCCAATCGAGACACCCCACTTGCCGATCAGGCCGATACGCAGGAGTCGAGCAAAGAAAGTAGGACGAGCAATGATGATATGGGTAGAAGAAGTTTCCCAAAATGTCCTCAAGGAGTCATCTCAAAGGTTAGATCGTCCAACTGGAGCCCGTAAAGTCAAAGAAATCACCTACATGCATATGGAAAGCGAGGGGATCAAGAATCAAGAAGCAAATAAATTTTATGGCCATAGCTTTTGCCTTTACGGCCATACCTCAAGTCATACGGCTGTAACTACGATCCATACGCCCGTAACTTTTGAGAGAAGGAGAAGAGTGTTTTTAGGGAGTTATATACCGGGAGCCCTATATTTTGGTCATGCGGCCGTACTAGTTGTCTTACAGCCGTACTTTTGTTACTTACAGCTGTAACGTGCAAATACAATTTTTATCAAGAAATATGCAAAAAGTTTTGTACTGCCATACATTTTTAACATACACCCCGTATCTATAATTTTATAGTCGTAACCGTAAAACTTACCGCAGTAAAATTAGCTAACTTAAGTCAATTTGTGACCACTTTTGGGATATTTTTGTATTTTAATATTGTTTCCACACTTCAGAATGTATATGTATTGTAAATAAGCTTCGTTTACACAACCTTGATTTGAATGAAAAAGAAAGAGCTGAAGCTTTTCCTGTGACCTGGTGATCCATTTTCTCATATTGTTCTTCAAGAACAATCTAGAACTTGTAATGAAGTTGATCATTTCGCGTGGCGTTCATCCCTCGTTGCTTGTCTACTCTAATTGAATGCAGCGTTCCAATCATTACCTCACATGCGTCGAAGACTGTCGTGTGTCTCAATCGTTTATACTAACTCTTGGCTTTCCTAATTAGGAGGCATACTTAGCGGGTTGCACTGGCTACATTGCTAACGAGATTCATATCGTTTTTTTCACTTGATCGCCGATTTTTGTGATTTGTTTTGGCAAATTCACAATCTCTACAAGGATCGCGGATAATTACAGCAGCTTAGCTGTTGTTTAACAATAGTTAAGCTATTGTTAAGTCGTTGCTGTTTTATTTAATAGCAGCAACAAATAGCTTAACTGTTGTTAAGGCATTAACTCTGCTATTTAACGGTAGTAGCAAGCGACAAATTCTTTGTTAGCTGACTTAACAATAGCGATGGTGAGCCACTTAATAGTTCTTCTTCTTTGTTATGATTAATTATTCTTTGTTAGCGGCTGACTAATTTGTTTAGAAAGAGCGACTAAGCAACCGCTAGCTTCAATTTTTTTTCAGGTTATGTTTATGCTTGAATCAATTTTTTTTTTCACGTGATTTGCAAGTGAAAGGAACCGAATGGTGTTTTGCTTGAAAGGAACCGAATGGTTCCATTTTTCATAGAATTGAAATTTATTATTTGGTTCTAGGTAATGTACCACTGGGTACCGAAGCCGAAACGCTCACTCCTAATATGTTCTATGATTTTGAGAACAAATGATATGGAAAAACTTGAAGAAAACACTGTTATTACATGCAAGCTTGAAAGAATGTTTTCTCCAATCTCCATCATGTTCTGATTCAATGGACCAAGTGTCTATTCACTTAGCATCTCAAGGTAAAGTTCGAGGTCTTGTGCGATTTCAGTGAATGTATCCTTTCAAGTGGTAAAAATATTAATTTATACAACATCTAGGTTTTAATATTTTTTTTGAGTTTCAAATTTATTAAATTTTCTTCTAGCAAGTCCAACTATATAAGGGTATTTGGATCCATGTGACATTTTTTTACCATTTTAATAAGTGAAAATTGTGCTTAGGTAGAAGCATCGATTGTCAAAGCATATCTTATTAAGAAAACATTGATTTTTTACTCATGCTATGAAAAACATGTGGCAACGAGACTGGCTTATGTACCTAAGAATGACGACAATGGATTTATTAAACGATCTTTACACTTATCAATTTTTAAGTTTCATATTTCAAAAATCATGCAAAACTTAAAAATTTGTAAAAACCCGATTTTCCCTATTTGGACCGTGTGCACGTGTTTGTCGTGCAATCACATAACACAAATCCATGCAATTGTATGATACAATTTTATTTTATATTTTTATTTTTCTACATTACTTCAAACTTTTAATGCACTACGTAATATGCAATGTATTACATAGAGTCCGTAATGCTATGTAATGAACTATATAGAGTGTGCAATGGTTTTTTAAGAACTATCTAGTGTATTATGGGCTGAAAACAAACACCATATGAAAAAGTTATGCCCATTTAAAGCACCCTCAATGACGTCTTTATTCAAAATATCCAGTGTCTTGTCTTGGATTACAACACCACCTTGTTCTTAATCAATTATGCTATGCTCTTTGAAATAAAATTGTAAACAAAGAAAGAAAAAAGAAAGAAATTTTGTGTCATGCAATTGCATGGAAAAATCTAGGGAGCTCCGAGATTTGCGTTGCTCAATTACTCATGCCATAAACTTGTCAAAAAATGCATGAAATTGTAGTATTTTTGTAAATAACGTCACTTTGCATGATTTTTAAAGTACGAAACATAACTCAATTATTTTTCCTAATTTGCTCATTTATTAATTCAATGGGCCAACTGTCAGTTTTTCACAAGGACAGGCAAGAGGCAGCTACACTATATGTGCTTTTAAATTGCAAAGAAGTTATCCCTTTTGTAGAGTAAGTAGTTACAATTTTCTAAAAGTTATTTGACCTGCTAGTTGAATACAGACTTGCTAGTTGAACTTTCTAAGTATACTGTAGCGAGTTTGATAATTGTATGAGGATGGCTCATCCCCATGTGTTTGAAGCACAACTTGATTGTTGATATACAGAAAATTTTCCTTGTGGTTGAGGGAATATATAAGTGAATGTTGCACAATATATTAAGTTCACCTGACAATGACTTTGAAATATCTCATTGTAATGCAAATTATGGTTTATGTTCTCAAGTTTTAGACAGTGAAAATATGGGTTTCCCTTGTGTATGGGCTTTGACACTAGCCCCATTACGTGGAGTTAGATTTTAGGGTTGGGTACTTTGTGAATGGTTTTAAATTTCACACCTTTAGATTACAGCCAGAATAAAACAACAATGAATCGTGGAGCATGTATTAAAAAGTCCTCACAATCACTATGAACATGATTGGCATGGTTTTGAATACCGAAATATTGGAGTTTGAATACTTAGGAGAGTCTAGAAATAGGGTAACAATATTTAAAGTGAATAGTTTGACAGTGATAATGAGGTTGGTGTTCATTGACAACTTGGATTGTCAAGATTGATCCAAAGAAAAAACTAGTCTCAAATGATATTTTTTTTACTTACTCATCAGACTCTACAAGTATATTCCACGGATTTTTCTTCAAAGCTAAAGACATGTATGATTGTTGGGCTATTGTAAAAACAAAAGAAAGAAGTGTCAAAATGTAGAAGGCATTATATTAGACGATAACCATACAACGTGTGTGTATTGAACTTCCATTTTAAAAAGATCAACCTATTGTGGGTCAGCATCCTGCTTGAATAACAATAGATTTTAATCGCCAAAGTTTGTTAAGGAATGGTGTTGATCGCGAAGAATTGGATGGCAATAAAATTAAGGTAACCAATGGAAACAATGGGGTTGAAGGTAATAAATCGATCAATGATCACTTCACATCTAGTTAACGCGAAAGAGAAACTTGTGTATTTGTTTCCTTTCTACGTTTGGAACATTTTTGAATGCCTAATATGATGTGAAATCGTCTTTTTTACCACATTTTACATATACAAAATGTAGGATGATTGCCAAAACATGAACGGAGATACGTATGCCAAACTTGATTAATATGCTATATGCAATTTTAACCAAGGGAGACTTTAACTTCCCTCCCCATGTAAGTTTCTTGGTATGTACGCCATTCATCGACCCAAATATGCTGTATATACATGTCTAGAATTATTGCTATGTTTTCATTAATGAACAATTATGAAGCTGGGGTCATGTCTTCCGAATACAATTCAAACCGTCAAATGGGTATGGACTAGAAATGCAACATCAAAAAGCATGTTCGCGCTGCTAGCAGCACGGGCTATGGCATAGTGCTCGATACCAATACATTTGTAGTGCCATGTGCTTCTCATACTTTCTAGCAGGCCAAGCACTGCCACGTCAATGCTTGGTACTATTCGTCACAGTACCTTGCATAAGGAAATGGCTTTAACCGATTTTCATCTATTTGCTATTCTTTTCGTGTCTCTGATCTTTGGCCCTAATCTTTATCGTTCAAAAATAATTCCATCAAATAATCGAAATTTTACATCAATTTCTATATCCAGACGATGAGGTTTATAATGAATCTAGTAAATATATTTAACATAGACTCGATAAAAAGAATTGATTATGTACACCAACTTGAATTCAAAGAGACAAAAAATAAGTTAACCATTCTGCTTTGCAGGTACCGATGACGAACCTTCAATAGTTTTTAGAGGAGTTTGCCTGAGAATGATCCATTTCAACTGTTTAAGCCTTGATGGAGGCCGACAATAGTTTTTTCCCTTAAGCCAGCCAATCTTCCTTTTCATTCCCTCATCGACAGCGAGTTCCCTTCCCTTCTTCACTTTGTTGGGAAGAGAGGGCAAAAACTTAGATACATCCAAAATGGAGGACTTTGGCTTAGTCCTAGCAGATACAGCATAGCCACTCTCATTGGTAGCCTTAGCTCTACCAACGTCTTTGACAATTCCTTCTTCACCACTTGAATTCCTCTGGAGATGGCAATCTCTTCTTCTTTATCATCACTCAAAGCAAAGAAGGAATGTTAACAACCTTTAGAACTTAACTGCAACAATTGGAAGAAAAATGTTAGAGAAGCTCGCTTCACATAGTAAACACATAAATACATTCAACTATAAAATTTGCTAATTAAATAGTGGAAATGAGTGTTTTCGGAAGGTTCAAGCACTAACTATTCCTTTGCTCCTCACGAAATGTGAGGATCTTGCTCCAAGTGTCTTGGACAAACTTTAGGTGTTCAACAGAGAGCAAACAAATTTTACTTACCATTGCAAAACCAAATAAAGGGATTAAGCTTGGCCTAATTGAGAATCAAATAAGAAATTTGGCAAGTCCTAATCCCAAGAGATGGATCCTTGCCCGCCTTAAAAGAAAATGTGACCCTCCACTCGTGCACCTTATTAGAACTCTTAACCACTGGCCGCCGCCCTTCGTAGCCCCTGGCGACATGTTATACCATCTCTGTGAATCGCACGGCCAAAAAATCGCATCGAACTCCTCTCTCTCTTTGCGACACGCTACCATATCATGAAGCTTGAGATCAGCAAGTCCCAAGTGTTTAGTGTGAATTTAAAATAGAAGCGCTATTCACCTAGAACCCCTTGCAAGAAGGGATATATAGGGAGACAAAGTCCTTTCCTCATCGCCTTAGCATATATGGCTAACTTCCCTATGGTGGATCACATGCTCTATCTGAGGCCCTTGAAATTTATATAATAATGTTTGAAGTAAAGTTCATATACTACCTCGTGTTCTAATTTTCCTCTAGCGATATAAAGCTTGCAACCTTGTGGACCACCTCACTGGTGAAATAGTTTTGCTTTTCGTTAAATATGCAGGCATCAGGGGCCTTGGGGTTTACAAGAGAATCTTCCATTGTAGGAGTGATGCGTTTCTTACCTTTAAATTTTATAGCTTGGTTCTTGATGTACTTCTTCTTCCTCGTTTGCTCCAATGATCCCCCAAAAATAGAGAATACTTAAGGTTCAAAAGACTTGGAAAATACTATCTATATCACAAAATAATTTCCATAGAAGAAGAAGAAGAAGAACTACTAGTACAAATCAGACAGTAGGTGTCGCCCTTTAGGTGCCACAAAAATCCGCCACCCCAAGTGAATATAAATTTAAAAAATAAATAAAACAAAACAAAGGGTGGCGGTTGTGGAAAGAAACCGCCACCCAATGTCCAAAAACGGGTGGCGGTTGTACAGTACAACCGCCACCCAAAATCCGATAAAAATTAAAATTTAACAAAATAAAAATAAGACTAAGGGTGGCGGTTGTACTGTACAACCGCCACCCAATGTCCAAAAATAGGTGGCGGTTGTACAGTACAACCGCCACCCAAAATTGGAAAAAATTAAAATTTAAAAAAATAAAAAATAAGACAAAGGGTGGCGGTTGTACTATACAATCGCCACCCAATGTCCAAAAACGGGTGGCGGTTGTACAGTACAACCGCCACCCGAAATTTGAAAAATTTCAAAATTTCAAATTTCAAAATTAAAATTTACTTTGGGTGGTGGTTGTTATATACAACCGCCGCCCTTTATCGAACCAGTATTAAAAACCTGAAACACTTTGGGGATATTATTTATGCGATTTTCTTTTTCTAAGTGCGAAAACTTGCAACTTGTGATACACAAATCGGATTTTATGCTAATTTTCTTTGTAAATTGGGGTTGCAATTGATGTAAGGTAAGTTTACTCTATCTATTACTCTCAAATTTGTATATTTTTAAGGTTAGATTTTGAAATCCCCAAATTGTAGGGTTTCACAATTTCAAGTGTTCTTTCATTTTCTTTACAAGTTGAAGCTACAATTAAATGCAAGGTCGTCTTCCTCTATCAATTGGTCCCAAATAGTGTTGGCAATGGATCGGGTTCGGATCGGATCGGCCTAATCCAAATCCAAATCCAAATCAATCACCCCGATCCAAATCAAATTCAAATCCAAATTCCTCATATCGGATTCGGATCGGATCGGATCGGATCAAGAAAAAAATCCAAATACGATCCATATTGGTATAGGTTTTTATAAAAAATTAAAAAAATAAAATTAAAATTAAAAAAATAAAAAATGAAAAATAAAAAATCAATTCGGATCGAATCGGATCGGATCAGCCTGATTCTATCCAAATCCAAATCCGTTTCGGATCGGCCGATCCACGGATCGTCGGATCGGCAAAAAATCGCTCCATTCGGATCGGGTATCCATCGAATTTGGATCGGATCGAATTTTTCTGCCATCACTAGTCCCAAATTTCTCTATTCTTGAGGTTAGTATGTTAATATACCCAAATTATTGGGTATTTGTTGTAAATTTTGATGTATTTTTTTGTTAGTTGTAGTATACTTATACATTATAATTTCATATCTAATGTGTTGTATTTGATTGGAACTTTGTTTTTAATGTACACTTGTTGGATTTATATGCATTATTGTTGGATATTTTAGTGTAAACTTGTGGATTTATATGCATTATTGTTAAATTGGAGATATACTTTTAGTGAATATAGTTAGTATTAATATATTGTTATAATATGTCTTTCAAATATGTCATTCAATAATACAAGTAATAAGAATATGTTTATTTTTATTCTATATCTTTCAATATGTATATATGAAGGATGTATAATGAACATAAGATTACACTAAAAACCACGTATTTTATTCAAACAATGGATTGAAAATTTTAAAATTTGAATTTTGAGGCTTTAAATGACCTCAAATGGGCCTGAGATATGGGATCATGGCGATAGCGGTGACTGTCATAGATCGTCGCGACGATTCTGGAATGGGTCGTGGGCTAAAAACGGGTATCGTATGCAAAAGTTATGGCCATTTAAAGTTTACAAGCCTAAAACGTGAAAATTTAAACGATTTTTTTTAAAAAAATAAATAAATAAACGGTGGCGGTTCCAAGCGTAGAACCGCCACCCTTTATGTTATAAAAAAAAAGATTTTGGGTGGCGGTTGTGGATTTAAAACCGCCACCCGAAATTTTTATTTTTTATTTTTAAAATATAAGAAAGGGTGGCGGTTGTGAACTTACAATAGCCACCCGAAGTTTTAAAAAAATAATAATAATAAATGAAAGGATGGCGGCTGTTAATCCCGAAGTTTACAATTTAAAAAAATATATATATAAAGGGTGGTTGTTGTTCTTGAAAAACAACTGCCACCCTTTCTTTTTTTGGTGGTGTTTTTTGAACCGCCACTCTTATGCCGACATTGGGTGTCGCTATTTTGGGTGGCGTTCAATTAACCACCACCCTTTCACCAAAATAACCGCCACCCTAAACCCTTTTTGTACTAGTGAACAAGAAGATATCCTAATACCTGGCATGCACATGATTTGTATCTCGAAAATCTCAACAAATCCCTTTATCTTTGTCTAGTCAATGATTCTCTCAAATTTTAGGTTATATGTTGCTAATCAAATCCTCGCCAACTAATTACAGATTACTCAAACTTGGCAGGACTACAATATAGTTTCACATATTTGAGGCTTCAGCTTATTTTCCATTTGCACATTAGCTCAAAGGATCTAGGCTCTACTTGACTTTTGGGGTTCATCACGTTGCTCCCGCGAGTTCTTGAAATTCTACAATCTTCTATTACTTAGAACTCCTAGCTCATTATAAATAATGAATTCATACTTGGGGCACTGTTATTTATAGGCCTTTGTAATGTCGCGTGGCACCCCAATCAACTCAAGCAATCATGTGGTTTCCTGGTCAACTTAAGCCAATGCTAGGCGTATCCCGGTGAAAGGCTTTAGGCGGCGAACCCTCTAACCTATGCGTAGAGGATTTTAGAGGTTACGGTTGTGTTTGCGAGGGTCATACCTCACCTAGCCTTCGTCTTCAACAAACACGTATGAAAGTAATTTATAAGAAATCTGCAATCAAAGAGAATAAATCAGAGGGAATTATTTATGGAGAATCAATTAAGAACCAATGGTTGGCAATGATTGGCAAATCATTAGGGAAAAATCAATGAAAACATGTCAAATAAAAGTATTCACTTCTTAAATGGGTGACGTAGTTATTATACGCACTTAAACTCCCTCCCCTTTATCTCACTATGTATCGCCACACTAAGGTCCTTTTGAACATTTTTCGCTACTTCTACTGCTCGACAACGACTAAATTGTCGGAATGTCATCAATGGCCAGCCTCTTTTGCTCTAGTAATCTTTAGTACCTAACGGTTGGTTTCAATGTATAGGTCACGGGCACAATGAAACAACCATTGAAGGCGATTAGTTGCCGACTTGTGGCATGCCTAGTCTAGCTACCAAAAGTTGCCAAAATATTTTTTTGTAAAATAAGATAAATATTAAATTGTTATGAGCCACAATATTATTTTTAAAAGACCTCATATGTTTGAATATATGAAGCACAAATAATGCAAGATAATTTATGACAATTTAGGGAATGATCAAATTGATATTATATATATATATATATATATATATATATATCACTTGGAAAACTTATGGGTTTTTATGCATGGATTAATAACTCAAAAAGCCCTTTTCCAGCTCTTGAATCTCAGTAACAATTGGTGGTGGCCTCTACTACTGATTTCATTTAGCAAACATTGTCATTCACCTATCCACGAGGTCCCTAAACAACTTCTTTTGCACACTGGTTTTCTACTATTAAGTGTTTCCAAGATGCTGTTATCCTTATAATACCTCTTGTTGTTATGTTTTGGATGTTATGGTCAGAGCAAAACAGAGCCATTTATGATATTACTTTACCATCTTTCCCTTCTACTATCCGAAGAATCTACTTTGTTATTCGCAGGCTTTTAACTGTGGCTATGCCTTATCAGTCCATCACATGGTAATAGTTGAAGCTGATCAAATGGACAAACCTTCACCTGGATGGTTCATACTTAATACCGCTGGATCTGTGATGAATGGTCAAGCCACTGGGGGAAGGCATTTGCGCGATGAGAAGGGCAATATGTAGTGGGGTTATCGTGATTGGTATGGAGATTGTTCCATTATAGTTGCTAAGCCAAAAGCAATTCACACTGGGTTGAGGTTGTGTGAGGAATAGAGCATGACTCATTGGTGGGTTAAAGCTGATTCTAAGGCTGCTGCTTCAATTTGTACATCTAGTAACTTAGGGCCTTGGGAGGCTCAGTACATTGTTGAAAATATCATATCTTTAGCATCTAAAATCTCCACCATGTTTACTCATATCCATAGAGAAAGTAATTTCCAACAAACTATTTTGCTTCTATGGCTCACTTGGATAAAAGGTTTAGACTTTTGTATAGCAATGACATGATTGGGCATATTAATGGCATTCTTAGACTTGATAGATTTAGACTTGCAAATTTAGAACCATGGAAGAATGATAGCTTGTATAGGGTTTTTAGTTATTGTTTACTAATTGTGCATTGTTCTGGAAGTAGTATTTCACACGCATTGCATATAGCCTCTGAACTTTCATTTGCATTTGTACTTAGTCATCTGGGAGGTAAGGCTCATATGTTCTCCTTCGATTAGGTATTTCTCATTTGCTTTTAATAACATTCCCATCTCGAGTTTTGATTTTCAAGTCGAGATAATTTTTTTAATATATATATATAGATATAATATTTTATTTATAAATAAACTTTATATATGAATCTAAATGTCCGCAAAATCTAAAATTTTATTGTTTTAATTATTTTGTAAAATTTTAAGAAAGATTTGTTTCGTGATCGGTGATGTATAGAAAATTTTATTATAACTGGACTTTATAAAATAAATATTTTTTATAGTCCAATGAGTAAGATTTAGTTTATTATTACCGTAGCTTTTCCATTTTTTTTTTGTGCAGAATAAAAAAGTAGTTGTGGAAAAAATTGGTTTGGTGTTTGGTAAAATTTTTATACTTAGTTCGTTATTGTTATATCAATTTATAATTACTAAAAATACATGATTTTGGATAATAACTTTTGTTGACTACTCAATCTTGATCACCTGCCACACGTTGCCTCTATTTGCACACTCAACTGAAGCTGTTAGGCACCAAGGTAACCAGAGGAAAAAGGAACAGCGACCGTTAGCACTCAAACGGTCAAGTCACTACCGGTGAAGACAAGAAATTTAGGATTTGTGTGGGTAGTGCTTGGTGAGGTGACAAGGAAGGAGTTAAGATTAAAAAACATGGCGGCGCGTGTAATGCTTGCAAGAGTTCAAGTAGAAGATCTTGCATGTTGTGATATGATTTAGGTTAGCTACACGTCATCAAAGAATTAGAAACGCCGGTCAAGCCGAAATTACGAGCTATTAAGGTTGAAATTGAAGATGATGATGAAGAGTTAGGCCGAAGAGTCATGGAAGACCCTCTATTTTGGCTTATCTATGGATGAGAATTGAAGACATGAAGTCGAGGTCGGGGTCGAGCACATTTTGGAGAGCAAGATGGGAAGATTTTCTGCAGAAGCCATTTTACAGCCATATATTACAACCTTACCGCCGTAACTCAAATCACATGGCCGTAATTCAAATCCATACGGCCATAACTCGAGTAATTTTTGGCAGAAAACATGCAGAAAGTTTTGTATGACCGCACATCTTTGACCGTATCTAAATATTACGGCGGTAACGCATAAACATGCAACCGTAACTTTGGATTTTTACGACTGTATCTCTGAATTTTACGGCCATATTTTTATGCTGACTTAAACTTTTAGTCTCTCTTTTAGGATATTTCCTTATTTTGTTATTTTTTGTTATTATTTCATTTCTTGTGTTGTATATGTATCATGAAACCTTCAAAGTAAAGAAGACTTTTGTTCATTTGAAAAGAAAGCTTTTATGCTTCTTGTGTTGAGCACAGCTTGTCCCTCCCAAATCATTCTTAGAGCTTGGGTTGCAATAGATAGAGTCAAGTTCTTCCTCCATTGCAGCTTGGTTCGTGGAACCTCCGAACTTATCGCCTTTCGTGGCGTTTACTGTCGTTCTTTGAAGGCGCAATTGAGTTGAGTCGAGGGATCCTCCTCCTCACTGGAAAACAACGAGCTTTTTTTCCGATCATTACCGTATTCAGTTTGGAGGTTACGATCTCAATTTTTATCATTTGGTATTCAAGCTAGCCTCTAAGAATCTGGTATATGTCCTTTGTTTTTACAGTATAAGTTCATTGTTATTAGTTCTTAGATTGTTGTTGTTATTGTTTCTAACAGATTAGATTATTGATTTTTTATTTTTAGAATTGTAGGATTTAATGTGTGTTCTTAGTGTTCTAGGTGTAGGTTGATATTTTATGCTTAGAATCCCTTTATCTTCTAGGCCTTGTGTTGTTTTGTTTTAAAAAACAAGAGGATCGAAAATATTAAAAAAAAATGCGATGTTGAACTAGTGATAGTCATTGACTACACTTAGTTTTATCTTTTGTGATTAAGTTTGTAATTATATTGAGTCTAGTTAGTGTTGGGTTGTAATTTTATAAGTTTTAGTAGTTTAATTGGGGATTGTAATCTTGGAAGATCAGCACATTGGCTAGTGAATTGCTTGGGCTATACAAGAGTTGATCATTCCTTGATTGAAGTGGAGATCAAAGTTGGGCAAGCTTTTATGTGAATCAAACACAAGTGATAAACACATGAGGACATTAGCATACACTTAAGCATAATATGTCGAGTGTTCGTTGTACTGTGGATGAAGGTCGAGATTCAGTTATAGTTGATCAATTGAGAACTTTATTGTAAGAGGGCAATCGGGACATGAAAGCATCAGTTGATCGATCTATTGCTACACTTGGTAGGAGAATTGATAGACGTGACGTTAGGCAAGGCCAACCTAGGGGAGACGATGGCAATGAAGAAAGCCGGGATAGTGAAGTGGAAGGTGAGGAAGAAGAGCCTAGGAGGAATGTAAGAAGAGATAGGGTTCAAATGGAACGATGCGGAAGAAATGAAGATGATGGGGAAATGAAGAGTGTAAAGATTGAAACTCCATCATTTCAAGGGAAGTCGAATCCGGATGCCTATCTAGATTGGGAAGGAAGAGTTGACATTATGTTCCAATGCTATAGAATTCTGGAGGCTAGGAAGGTGCTATTGTTGGCGAGGGAGTTCATAGGATATGCATTAAGTTGGTGGCAACAACTTACACTGACCAAGAGAAGAAATAATGATGACCTTGTTGAATCTTGGGAAGAGTTGAGATTCTTAATGAGGAAGAGATTTGTTCCCTCGCATTATTACCGGAGTTTGCATCAACGAATACAAGCTTTAAACCGAAGGGGACGAACCATTGAAGAATATTATCAAGAGATGGAGTCTTTAATGACATGGGCTGGCATTGTTGAGGAAAAGGAAGCCACCATGGCTAGGTTCCTTGGACTGTTGAACAGAGAGATTCCTAACCTTATCGAGCTACAAGAGTATACCAATCTTGAGGAATTGTTGCACAAAGCCATGAAGGTAGAGGCTCAACAAAAAGGAGACTACCTAACAAGCCTCAATCCGGAAGTGGTAGCAATTTTGAAAGCTGAAAATGGGTTGACAATCGTGGGATCAAGGAGTTTGGAAAGGTAGAAGTGAGCCACCTAAGGAAGCACCAAAAGCAAGTCCTAGTACGGAAGACAAAGGTAAGAACAAGATGGGAGCACCACCTATTCGGGCTAAGGAGATTAAATGCTTTAAATGCCAAGGGATAGGTCATTATGCATCCGAGTGTGCCAATCGACGAACCATATTCATTCAGGTAACTGGGGTGGTAACAGTGAGTCTGACAATAAAGAACCCCAATTTTGTAGATGAAGATGATGATAACGACGATGAGAGATTTGTTGTCAGGGGACCGAATCCCTAATTGCAAGGACCGTTCCAATTCAAGCTACGGTTGTCAATGGGACGTCACAACGGGATACTCTATTTCATGCCCGATGCTTGGTGAAAGGTAATCCTTGTAACTTGATTATTGATAGAGGTAGTTGCTCAAACCTAGCTAGCACTTTAATTGTGGAGATATTGGGATTGATTGTGATCTAATACCCGAACCCCTATGATTTGCATTGGTTAAATGAAATGGGAACGGTTAGGGTCAATATGTAAGCACTAGTACCTTTGGCTATTGGAGATTATGTGGATGTTGTGGTATGTGATGTGGTGCCAATGGAGGCTACACATTTTGTATTGGGAAGGACTTGGCAGTTTGATCTTCAAGTGATACATGATTGTTATACCAACTTCTATAGCTTCAGGTAGAAAGCAAAAACTGTGCTGCTTGCTCCTTTATCACCGGACCAAGTAATTATTGAATAATTGAAGCTCCGAAAAGAGGCCAAAGGGTGGATGAATCAAGGGCAAAGTGAGGTTAAATTTGAAGAAGAAATGGAAATTCATGCTGATAGCGTGGTGAACGAGGAGGTCTTTCGATATGAGCACGAGGATCCTTTCCTTGTGTCTCATAATGCTAACATACCCCACCCCAATTTTCTTGTATTCTTTTTGCAGATTAACTACCAGGACTGGATGGCAACATATATAGCTTTATTTCATGAGGTAACCCATCCATATCTCGAGAGAAGTTTCACACCAATCCCGAAGCTTCACACTTTATTTATCTGGATTGATGAAGTGTCATTCCCGTTCAATCCAGGAGTTATATTTCCAAGGAAGACACATATGATTCGAGGTCGAATCCTTTTGAAGAGGGAGGGGATAATATGATCCGAGTTAGCTACACGTCATCAAAGAATTAGAAAAGCGAGTGAGCAAAAATTACGAGCTATTATGGTTGAAACTGAAGATGATGATGAAGAGTTAGGCCGAAGAGACATGAAAAAGACACTCTATTTTGGCTCATCTTGGGATGAGAATTGAAGACATGAGGTCGAGATTAGGATCGAGCACATTTTGGAGAGCAAGATAGGAAGATTTTTTGCAGAAGCCATTTTACGGCTGTACATTACAATCTTACAGCTGTAACTCAGATCATATGGCCGTAATTCAAATCCATATGGTTGTAACTCGGGCAACTTTTGGCATAAAACATGCAGAATGTTTTGTACGGCCGTACATCTTTGCCATACGTCCGTATGTAAATATTACGATCGTAATGTATAAACATGCAGCCATAACTTTGGATTTTGACGGCCGTATCTCTGAATTTTACGGCCTTATTTTTTTGGTGACGTAAACTTTTAGTCTCTACTTTTGGGATATTTGATTATTTGATTATTATTTCGTTTCTTGTGTTGTATATGTATCATGAAACCTTCAAAGTAAAGAAGACTTTTGTTCATTTGAAAAAAAAGCTTTTATGCTTCTTGTGTTGAGTTGAGCTTGCTCCTCCCAAATCATTCCTAGAGCTTGGGTTGCAATAGATAGAGTCGAGTTCCTCCTCCGTTGTGGCTTGCTTCGCAGAACCCTCGAACTTATTGAGAGCCTGATCAACTCTCATAGCACATAGCATTCACCCTCGTTGTTCGAAGGAACAGTTGAGTCGAGTCGAGGGATCCTCCTCCTCGCTGGGAAACAATGAGTTGTTTTTCCGATTATTACCGATTCAATTTAGAGGTTATGATCTTGGTTTGTATCATGTTGTTCACCTTTGGGTTGTCTTCCATTATAAGTGGAAACTGCCTAAATTAGGGTTGAGGTGAAGGAATTGTGTCGGAGAAGAGTTTTTTCCATGTTGAGACTTGAGGTCCTTCTAGATTTCTTGGAAGATGTGACATGATCCACTAGGATTTGATGGTCCCAACATTCCTTTTCCAACTCGAATTCTTTTTGTATCCAGATATTGCATGCATCCAAGTTATTGAAAAGAAATTGGCATAGGGAGGGCAATCCTTATGTGTGAGTGAAGCGCTCCATGGCGCGTGCTAAGCTGTTTGGGCTAGTTGCCATGCTAGGTCACCAATTATGACTAAGTTGGATGCCCCGCGAAAGGCAAAAATTCCACTAATAACGTATATATGGTATCCTTATTTTTATATTTTATAAAGTAATATGTAATATTGTTTAACTCTTTCAGAGAGAATTCTAGACAAATAAAAGTTGAATTAGGCATAAAATATATATATATATATATATATATGTATATAACATCCAACAATGTGTAATAACTGAAAGTGAAAAATCATTTAAAATTAACAAATAATTTACAAAAAATACAAAAACAAATGATAGACATATACACTGCATAATAAAATAAGTTTATGGTTCAACTAAAGAAATATACAATTCAATGAGAAATTTTAGGTAAAATAAAATTTCGATTCTTTTATAATCTAGAAGAGGTGTGCATTGGAGAATAGATCAAAGAAATGTCCTAAGAAAAAAATAGGGAGAAATTTCCTTCTTTTTAGGTGTTAAATTGGGTATTTTTATTTTATTTAATTGGATAAGCTAAAAGTTGAATTTGAAAAACTTCCATTGGCTCTATTTTGTTGTTCGATGCACAACTTGTATTTTTTTTAGAAGCACGGTCAATCTAATAGTTTGATAAAATTGAAAAATAGTTGTTAATGGAGAAGCAATAAGATCCTGCAACATATGCTGAGAAGCCGTAGAAAGATAACTTCTCAACTTCCACTATAAGAATTGGACCTTTAAGGGCGACCTAGCGTTCCCATACCCTCGTGCGGGTAGAATAACATGATAACGTGTCGCAACTAATGTTATATAGGCACGAGGCTATATGGACGACAAAACGCTCTTAAATGCCCATTTTTTTGTAGTGTTCTACTTTTAACTTCTCGAATTAATAATAACTAAAATGTTGAATTTAACCCAAAAACAAGGGAAAAACATCAGCCTAACTATGGGTTAATTTCAATTTTAATTTCTCCAATTTTTTACAAAAGAATGTCGAATTTAAGTAGTTTTTTTTTAACAGTTTTTGAAATCTAACTTCTTCCATCTTGTAGTCCCTCCATCTAGCAAAAATGGTCCAATAATTTTAATTTTCACAAAGATTAAAAACTTTCAATTAATGATCTTTAAAAAGTAATATTTTAGAATATATTTCATAATATACCATTTCATTTATTTGCTATTCAATTTTAATAATTCTTATACGTTTATAATGATGCATATTAAATAAAGGTATATAATCCTTTTCAAAAAAAAATAATAAAGGCATATAAAAAAAGTTAAAAAATTAATTATGAAAATGGAACTATATTTTTAGATGAGCGAAAATGGATAAATAAAGGTATATAATCCTTTTCAAAAAAAAAAAAATAAAGGCATATAAAAAATGTTAACAAATTAATTATGAAAATGGAACTATATTTTTAGATGAGCGAAAATGGAAAATTGGATTGTCTTTGCAGGACGGAGGGAGTACAAGAAAATGAAAAATTATAACATCAATTTTTTAATTATTGGTTAATTTTCACAAGACGGAAATATCAAGTTTAATTTCTTCATTTTTTTATTATTTGATTAATTTAAATAATCTTTCATATTCAACTATTGGAAGAAAAAGTTTTCTCATTTACTATTATTGATTATCTTCTAACTTAATATATCGATTTAGCATATTTGTAAAAGTATTACATAATATCATATATTATCTCATAAAAGAAAAGGAAACTAAAATTTACCCGAACATTTTAGTTAATTGTGCTCAAAAAACAAAAGTTGGACCTCTAACACTTTCATATGATAGGATCAAGGGCGTGGCTAAATGCACCCGGCCAATTTCTTTGTGCACCCATTTTTTTTGAAATTTCCAAACATGCCCTCGTTTAAAAAACGTTCGCTCCGAACTCCCAGTTTTGGGAGTTCGCTCCGCTTAGAGCGAACATTTTTTTTTAAAAAAAGAAAAATAATATACGAAAAAATTTTTGTTCAAAATTTTTATAATTATTTTCATGAGTAATTTCTTTAAGTTTTTTTAACGACTCAGTTTTTTTTTAATAATTATATTCAATACAAACCGGATAAAACCAATTATTATATAATAAAAAAAATAAAATTCATCATAGACTAGTTCCAAAAATGCAAAGACTTCGTCAAAATAGTTGTAAAAATTTTAAATTTTTTAATAATTATATTTGACCCTAAAGCCAATTAGTGTATCATAAAAAAAAATGAAGTTCATCAATGAAATTAATCTTCAAAGTGATAGTAAAAAATTTAAATTTTTAATAATTGTATTGATAAGTGCTAGAAAAGCACTTAAATAACTCTTCTATTTTACGTATTTGTGTGTTTTATTAGTATTATATGTTTATTTTTATGTGTTTTCCTTTTATTGTGTGTTTAGAGTCACAAGAAATCAAAAGGAGCCAAAATGAATAAAAATGGAGCGAAAACGAAACTTGGGACCGAAATGCAAGAAAATTCAAAGATGGAGGGCCTCCTATGCAATTTTATGAAAAGTTGTTTTTACAATTTTTATTGTTCCAATATCAAAGAATATCAAAGAGGATTTCCACATTTTTGTTGGATCCCAAATCGGAGTTTCCTAGTGAAAGTTATGGCCATTTGAAGAGAAAGGACAAAGCGTAAAAAATCAGCAGCTCGAATTTACTGCCGCAGTTCAGTAATTTGACCATAACTTATGCTACAAACTTCGGATTGACCTTCACTTTATATTGTTGGAAAGGACACTCAGAGGGCTACAACTTTGATGTTGACCTCTTAAAATGATTCGGATTATATCATGGTCAAAAATGGGCAAAACCGAGAGTGATGTGAATGGAGGATTTCTTGGGCCATGTTTTGGTAGAAAATTCATAACTTTCTATTAAAATATCAAACAAAGGAAATTCTAATTGCACAATTCAGCCAAGATACTTACCTATACCATGATACAATATTTGAACTAATGGAGCAATTTAAGATCATGATTTGGTGGTTACCAATTAGTGGAATCATAATGGAGTAGTTGTACAATTTTTTATCATGTTTTCTTGTGAAATTTTACCTATAAATAGAGACATTTGTAAGGAAGGAAATGCACAACTTAGTAGAAGAGAATTAGCTAGTAGTTCTCTCCAATAAAATTTTATTCTTCATTTGTTCTTAGTTTTAGCTTGAAGATTTTAGCTTTTCATATTCCGACGGATCAATTCTTCGCTAAGTTCTCTTTTCCCTTTTATTTCTCTATTTATTTCTTAGTATTTATTTACTTGTTTACTATATTTTGCATAATCTATCATATAGTGGTGGTGATACAAGGCGAACACTCGCTAAAAAGTATGAAACCCCGCAATTATGAGTAGTTAAGACTTTTCTATCTAGTTCGAGGGGGACGTTGTGTTCAACTAACATGTTGTTATCTTTTCTAACTCTTTAGTAATGTTTTATCTATTCCTCTACTTCAATTTATTGATTTGTTATGCTTGTAAACCCATTTTTAAGTTTATTTGATTATTGCATTCACCTTGGCCAATTGAATCAATTAATCTTTAAATTCAAGTTACTTGCTAGGATTGGAACTTTTGATCCGTAATTGTCATTAGATTCCAATCCAAAGTAGCAAATGAATATCGTGCATATTTATTAACAAATCATCTTAGATGCATTAATTCGAGCTTGTGAAATTATTCATCTAATTTAACTCATTCTTCTCGTTCATTTCATACTAGTTTTGCATTAAATCCTAAGAGCTTGTTTAGGGTTATCCAATAGCTAGATGTTAAGTTAAAGAGTTTACTTTTTACTTAATACACTTAAGGAAGAATTCGTTAATCAGAGCTTCTTAGTTAATTGAGAGTTGATAAATTGAAGAAAGAATAGTAACACGTTGCATGGGAAAGATAAACACAAGTGGTTGACACAACCGAACCCGAGAACTAGATATTTATTTCAATTGTTTTATTTGATCTTATCTTTTGTCATTTGATTTTCATTCAAAATTCTCAAAACCCCCACTTTCCTATATTAATTGATAAAGACAACTAGATTAAGCACCGTTCCTCTTGGGTTCGATCTTTACTTACCACTTCTACATTAATTTGTAGTTTTGAAACCGAGTAAGGAAATAAAAATTAAACTTTGGCGCGCCGCGACAAACGCGCTCATGTATTCAATACTAACAGGATAAAACCAATTACTTTATCATTAAAAACATATGAAATTAGTCATTAAAGTGGTTGCAAAACTTTTAAATTTTTTAATAATTATATTCAATACTAACCAGATAAAAGGCAATTACTTTATTGTTAAAAAAATTCAAAATTTATCGTCAAAGTAATTGCAAAAAATTTCAAAACTACTCGTCAGAGTGGTTGCTAAAAATTGTAATAAAAATTGCATCTATAAATAAAAAATCAATAAAAAATGGTTATTTCTATTTCTATTTTTTTATTTTTAAATTCTTGTTCGCTACATTCACAGCGAACAAGCAAAAGCATGTTCGTTGTGAATGTAACGAACAAGCCTTAGTTTGTTCACTGTAAACAAAGCGAACTCGTTAAAAGCGTGTTCGCTGTGTTTACAGTGAACATAGTAATAAATAAATAAAAATAAAAAAAAAAAGAGAGAGAGAGAAGGGCAAGGGAAAATCCGTCACTTGATTCTTTTTTTTTTAAAGGTGGGTGCGCCCAGGAAATTGCTGGGTGCATTTAGACATGGCCTAGGATCAAAATTTTTATTCATTTTTATCTATTTTTTCTAAATTTTAATTTGGTCAAGCTAATCACATACACATATCTCGTGGGACCTTCATATAAATCATTCAACTCCACTCTTTATCTGTCTCCTTTCACATAAAAATACCTAAAAACTCATAAAAATTTCAATCCTAACATGGGCTAGTTAGAAAGCAAGTATTTTACTTACACGTTGATGAGCAAGTAAATATGTTTTTAAATTAGTAATGGCGTCAACATGCCATATATATATGATTATTTAGTTGCAAAATTTTGTACCCTCTTTTTTTTTTTTTTTTTTTTAATTTCAGTAGCTTTTAATTTATTTTACCGGCGATGACATGTTTGTGGTTGTCTAACTTTAAGGGCGTGTTTGATTAATAAAGATGGAAAAGAAAATATTTTTCATGTAAGTTGGAAAATAAAAACCACATACCCCAAAAGAAAATATTTTCCATGGAATTTGCCAAAAAAATACTTAAAGTGGTTGTACTATGGAAAATCATTTTATTTTCCCAGTTGCAACCAAACAACCAACTTAAAAAATAATTTCCAAGATTTCATATTTTCCATGAAAAATTATAACAATCAAACACACCTTAAGAAATGTTGAAAATTTTCAAAGAATATTTGTTTGATTAATCAAATTAGACCAGCGAATCATGTCTCACTCTCTAACTGGAGATTAGATGTGACGAACATTCTTAAAAATGACAAGTGCTGAGTATTCAACTAGGACTTGGCCATGTAATAATGATCAAAAAGACCATTGTGAAGACAAAATTTGATGGACCATATATGTTCTTCAAAAGAGAAAATGCGAAATATGTATTCCAAGCATTATATTGTGTTTTCTTTTAAAATAGGGGTGGAGAAAGAGTGATTCTATACGCACATTTGAAATTGATATTTTTAAGCCGCACGGTTAATATGATATATTTCCATTAGATAATGGAGAGATACCTTAAATGATGAGCATATATACATCTCTCCATCGCCTAATAAAAAGGTAATATATTAAAATATCACTTAAAAATATCAAAATGGAATGTCTATCGAGAATTATTCGTAAAGGAATCCTAGACCACAGGTCATTATTGCATGGCAACCATGGTGGTCCATCCTTAGAAATAAACATATGGTCCTCTTACATGTGTGCCCGTATTAGCATGAGTCGAACAATTTCGCCAATCAAACTTCTTTCAAGAGGAATTGTCAACAAATAGTAGAATTGGTAGGACATAATCCTTGACTACTAGCTCCGAATATATATCTTAGATTCTATATTTGACCAAATCTAACTTTAGCATGATATTTTTGAGGCCTTAAATGAAATGTTCTGGGCCTCTAAGTATTTATAATTCGATTTGTATGTAGTGACACTTCAAATTTGTGAGTTGTATATTTAAAAGAAGAAAAAGGCCTTTTTCGATTTTTTTGGGACTTTAGACGGTCATCTAGTTGGCTTATACTTTGGACTACCACTGTTTGAGAATATAATGCTTACTTGCAGGCATATTTCAAAACCAGCGTTCGTTTTGAGATACAGAAGTAGTAAGTTTTTTTTGGTCTAGAAACTAACATTGGTTTCATTGCTTGTTTTGTGATATAAAATCAGCGTCGATGTTGCATTCTATCTTTTCTCTATTTTTGGACTTTTCGGGATGAGAACGGATGATACACGTGTACATGTTCTATGGAGTATGATGTGTTGGAGTCCATGATTTTTTGTTTCACAAAGAACAAAAATTTCAAGCTTCAACAACTTGTTGTCATTTAATTAATCGGGTTGGAACTCCACAATAGAGTTCTCCCATATTTAGAGTTCGGGTATGCTCCAACCGCACTTAGACATGGTAAAATGGCTTGCGAGCAAGCTCGGGCTCGCCAAGCGAGGCTCTACTCGGGCTCGTCTAAAGGCGAGTTTGAGCTCGAGCTCCAACAGCTTTATTGGCAAATCGCTCGAGCTCCAACAGCTTTATCGGCGAACCGCTCGGCTCGAGCTAGTCCGGCTCACGAGCGGCTCGCCAATAGGATGAGCCGAGCTCGAACAAGCCTTAAGCAAGCCGAGCTTGTTTGACAAGCCTAACCACACTCCATTCACCAAGCCAAAATGGCTAGCGTTACACTGAAATGCCATTGCCATATTTGGCGTTTTTATGTTAGAAGTAAATTTAGTAGTTTACTAGATCACGTAATTAAATCACATGTAATCATCATACTAATTATCAAAATTTGATCACTCCTAAATACAATACATGGATGCAGTTGTCAGTCTTACGGGGGAATCTTGACGATAACGGCTACAGTCACATGAACACGAATTATATAGCGCAATTATACAATTTAAACATGATTTGATTAAACGTACTTAATTATTGTAACATTCTATATCAATTATTATAATGTTTGAATTAGTATAATGCTCATATTATTATTATTATTATTATTATTATTATTATTATTATTATTATTATTAGTTCAAAAGAAGACAAATTCCCTTCATAATATCTTATATCAAGACAATCAATAAGAATCAAAGAAGTAGTTTTATTAACAAAAATTTATAAAATATTCCTTGTGTTTATGCTGTATTTACAATTTACACACCATATTTTGACCAATTGTATTTTACACATCGCCTTTCATTTAGTTTTAAGAAAACACATTTTATGTTAGACCAAAATTATAAAAAATTTTTAAAAATTAATTACTTAGTAAGTAAAACTACCCCTTTGTGACTCACTAATTACACCGTAAATATTTAAGCATGATACACTTTACATACCGTTATTATTCAAAATATTATTTAACACTTATTTTATGAAAAAAATATTTTTTTCGCTTTTATTATGAAATATATTTTTAAATTTAACTATATATGATATATTTTTTTAAATTTAAATATATATATATATATATATATGAAATATTGTAAGGAAATTGAAAATAAGAAATTGCTTTCATCATTATTGTCATAAGTTCGTCCACTACTATTACAATAAATTGCAATTTTCATAAAACAATTCTCTAAAATTAGTTTTTGTTTTTTAAAAAATAAACATGTAATTAAAAAAATAAAAAAAACTGAGTTGCAAAATATTACTAAATATTGTGTAGTATTAAAATTTTTCTTTTCTTATTTATTGAATGAAAATTAGGCGTTAATAACAAATATTTCCATAATTGTATGCATTGAATATTTTTTGAATGGTATTGATTTATCCACTCTTCGATTCGCAATATAAGAATCGAAATCAAATATTATTTTTAGAAAGTAAACAAATATTTGATCCAGTATGATAAAAAAAAATTGTACTTCAGGAAAACATATCTTCTCTTTATTCCTTACCTAAGTGCAATGATTTCATCAAATATGTTGGTGTGAAATATTTATTTTGCACAACTGGCGTGAGCCATTATAATTATAAAATTTTATTTATTTATTA
Organism: Jasminum sambac; assembly: GCA_018223645.1. Lineage (NCBI taxonomy): Eukaryota > Viridiplantae > Streptophyta > Magnoliopsida > Lamiales > Oleaceae > Jasminum > Jasminum sambac. The sequence goes on along the minus strand of CP073644.1, from coordinate 7,612,335 downwards.
TTGACTCTATTATTACAATTACACGTGCACATCATACTTATATTAATTGAGTTGTATTAGCTAAATTGACGGACGCTAGAAAAATTAATTTAATAGTTTAATGTTTATGGTAAGCAAATAAATATCAAAATTACATATCCTTACATATATAAAAGAGGGAGTAGCTATTACAATTAATATTGTATTTTCCCGCCTAAATACTGTAGTTTTTTATTTTTTATTTTTAATTAAATCCTACTATTTTCTTAAGCGGTTACCATGAACCAAGTTAATTATGGAAAATGAGAACATGTTTCCCTAAATTTATGGGAACCGTGTTCCCTAATTAATTTTTGCCTTTTTTTATTTTTGTTTTTTGATTGATTTTCGTTTAAATATGATTTCATAAATGATGATCTATTTTTATTTTTTATTTTTTTAAAATTATTGAAGGTTGCAAAATTGACTTATATATAAAAAAATGTAGCTATTTTTTAATTTTTCTTTTTACAAGCCAAATACTTGAGACATATTCAAAATAAATTGTGCTCTAACTAATTGTGTAGATTAAATGTTTAGTATATTCAAAATAAATTTATATTAAAGGTAGAAAAAGCAATAAATTTATATTAACTGTAGAAATTATAATTTTTTAATTTATGATTTTCCTCAATGTCACAATATTTTTAAAATTAGTTAAGTCCTGAAACAATGATAAAATGTCATAAAAAATAATTATAAAATTAGTAACGTGCTAAAGCGATAATTGATATGATGACTTTTTTTGCAAGATAATAGTTTGGATCAAAATTTATAAAGCACTATTGAAATGTATTTTAATATTACATATACTTCGTTATTTTCATTGTGTATTCATAAATAATGCATTTTTTTATTTTGTGTAAATTTACCATCTTAATCGTCTTCGTGCATCGTACGGGGGCAAGACTAATTTAATCAATAAAGATTATATAAGTTGGCAAGTAAATAAATACCTAAATTACTTATTTTGTAAATTATGTCTTTAATAAATAATTGGTTGTCGACTCAATCAATGATTGAAATCGTGTGACTCAATTAGAGTTTTTTAATTGACTCTCGACTATGTCAAATATTTATTTAAGACTCTCTCACAACCATATTAATAATCGTATATAATTTAAAATAAACATCCAAATTGATGACTTTAAAAAAATATATCGATATTAGTGAGTATATACCGAATATGTTAATACACGTGTTTAATATGTTTAGAAAGTATTTTTTTAAAAATTAGATGTCATTAATATATATTACAAAGTACAAATAAAATACTCCGATTAAACAATCACGATACTGCTTGGAAAAAAATGGGAATTTTCTAACAAGGTAGGGATAGGGAGTGAGAGTCTCCATCATGTTGCAATTTTTATATCATCCTCGCTCGACCTTGATTAAATCGGGATGGTACGGGATGAGAACAAGTGTTTCCCAATTGGCAGGAACAGGGTACATGTTAGAGTCTGTCTGTGACCACTACATTATCATTTCTATAATATATATATGTGTATATTGATTATATGTCATAACAAGATTTTAAAATTTTATTATTCATACATTTATTATCAGTATCGTGTATTGCATGGATGGATAATTAATATTTTTAAGAATTTGTAATTGCATATAATAGAATGTATAGTAATTAAGCGATTTCAGTCTTATTTTTTTAACTTTAATGTTATATGTTTCTTTTAATTTAAAGAAAAAGAATTGTAAATTCATTTGAAAAATAATAAACTCATTATTTTTAAATAACTAATTATTTATAACAAAAAATAATTATTTTTAACAATAATTAGCTAAAAATGTAAATTAATTATAATTAATTTTACTGCAATTAACTTAAATTAATTATACTGTGAATATTTAATTCGATAGGTTTCACTGGAAAAAAATTAATCAAAATTAATTTTATTGATAAAGGAGAAAAATATAATTAATTTAAAAATAACAAATAGTTAAAATTGTTTTGATCCCTAACAAGCGGCAAGATTTCCTCCCAAAAATTAAAGAAATATTTTAGATTGTAATTAATGCATCCTTTTAAATTATAAGTTATCTTTAAAATTATATTCATACAATCCTCGAAAGTATATATATTAAACTAATCATCATTATAGAAATAATAAGGTCAAAATGAAAATTAATTAAATTTAACTATGTTGCAATTAATTAATATTTATTATGTTCCAAAGATTTAGTTGGATACGATTTGAATAGGCGAATATTAACCGAAACTAATTATATTTTTCAAATGAGAAAAGTATGATTAATTTAAAAAATAAAAAATAGTGAAAATTTATTAGATTGCTATGGTTTGCCAGATTTCTCTTCAAAAATAAAAGAAATATTTTAAATTGCATGATATCTTTTAAATTATAAGACATATTTAAAATTAGATTCATATAGTTTCTTAAATTGCAAATATTAAGCAAATTTATTTATATTGCTAAGATTCAATTGGGCTTGGCTTCAACAGAAGAAAATTTACATAGTTTCGTTGGATGAAAATTAATTATTTATATTATTGAAATAGGAAAAATAGAATTAATTTTAAAAAATAGAATTAATTTTAAAAAACAAAAATTAATAAAAATTGAATATATTGCAATGTGTTGAAAAGATTTACCCTGAAAAATGAAATATGTCTTTTCACTTACAAAATATCTTTCACATTATAAGACATCTTTTAAATTACAAAATATCTTTAAAATTAGATTCATACCATTCTTACAACTACGACTATTAAACTAATTATTTTAAAAATAATTAATTCTTTTATGCAATAATGTGCTAAAAATGAAAATTAATTAAAATAATTATATTTAAATTAACTAAAAGTAATTATATTGCCAAGATTTAATTGGATAAGGTTTCATTTGAGAAACATCAATTAAAATTAATTATATTGCTAAAAAGGGAAAATATGATTAATTAAAAAATAATTAGAATTAAATAGATTACTGTAAATTGGTAAGATTTCTCTTAGAAAATTAAAGATAACTTTGAGATTGCAATATATCTTTTAAATTACAAAATACCTTTAATAAAAAATTCTTCAAATTTTCGTTATTAAGCTTATTATTTAAAAAAATTAAAATTATTTGTAGATTAATTAAAATATAATTAGTTAAAATTAAAATATAATTATTTGTATATTAATTAAAATTAATTATATTACTAAGATTTAATCAGAGGTGGTTTTATTTGATGAAAATTGACATGGTTTCAATGTAAGAAAATTATGAAAATTAGTTATTATATTTCTAAGAGGAAAAATACATAATTAATTTAAAAATAATAAATAAAAAAATAATTAGATTTCTATGAGTTGGCATGATTTCCCTTAGAAATATGAAGGATATTGTCAAAATTGGAAGACGCCTTTTAAATTCAGAAATATATTTAAAATTATATTCATATAAAACAAAAGTTTGGAAAGTTTGATTTAGACATAGGTTTGAAAATAGTCCTATTAAAAAAATAAAAAAACATTCTAATTAATTAGATTGCTACGAGGTTATAAGATTTCCCTAGGGTGTTTGGTTTTAAAGGATATGTAGGATAGTTTTAGTATTTTAAAGTAAAAGTGCTCCAAAATGGATTTTTCTAATTGCAGATGTCATAATTTGATAATAAGTATTTGTTAATCAAGTACAATAACTAAAAAATATGAAAAATTTTGGTCATTGATAGTACTTTTTTTTCACACAAGGGAGACATATATAGGGAAGCGGAGGGGAGGGAAATTAGGAGAAGGGTGGGTGCAGTTCGAGCCTATAGGATCTCCTATCCGAATGGATGAGCATTCAATCATTGCAGCACATTCGAAGCACAATTAACAATACTTTTAGAATGAAATAAATTTTTATTCATTTATTTATTTGTGTTTTTTCAACATATGCGATTCTTATCTTATTTATAAGAGTTCAAAGAAAGTAACATAATTTAAGGGCATGTTTGACACGAAAAGATGGAAAAGAAAATATTTTCTCATATTCATTTTCTCTTCTTCTATGCTGTCATACAGTCGTACTCCATCTCTGTTACCTTCCCTAGTGACTCTATTCAAACCTCAGTTAAATGTTGTCATACTTCGTCTCCGTCTTCCTTTGTGATTCTTTTCAAACCTCGATTCAATTCGCCTGCATGTAATGCATTGCTGCTTGTATCGTGTTTAGTAACCACATGTGGTGAGGACAGTGGCGAAGCCAGACTTCGGAAGCTGTGTAGGCATATTAAGGAGTGGACCTGGGGCGGAGTCCCCTTTTTGGGGGTTCCGGGAGCAGCGCCCCCGAAATCTTTTTTTAATGGAATATTTATAACATAAATTTTATATTATTAGAAAAGATCTAGTAATATACTATCTATTAGAATAATTTCGAATTGAAACAATATGAAATTATAAAAGAAATTGCAAAACATAATACAATTGATTAGTGATATTGCATAATTGGTTAATTTAATAAATTTATGGAGGCTTTAAATTGGGTTGGATCATTGGGAGTTAGAATTAGGTAATCAGCCTAGTGGGTAATTGGGTAATGAGTATTATATTATTAGATTTGTGGGCTTTAACAATTTAGTCATTGAGGTCTTTGAAATTAAAAAGTAAATAACAATATAATTTACAAGTCAATTTCAATTTTTAGTATAAGTAAAAAAAAAAAAAACTGCAAAATCTGTGTAGGCACAGGACCTCACAGGACTACACCTGCCTTCGCCACTGGGTGAGGAGCGAATTTGTTTTAAGGGCAATGTGTCGAAACATAGGCTCCAATTCTGGATTTTACATTTGTTTTGTTATATACAGATTGCTATACTTTCAGTTTATCTTTGCACAGTTTCTGTTAACTCTTAATATTCCTGTTGTACCAAATATATACTGTTTGTTATATCTATTTAGCAGGTTATCCTGCAAAAATCCCAATTATTGATGAGGCAACCTTTTAACAGCAAGAATTTGTGGATGACTAGTATTTTAAAATGCATTATGTATCGATAATAATGAGTAGTGATTTACTATGTGTGACAGTTCATATTGAGCTTTGACTTCAATTGAGCAAATGTTAGTTTTGAAACAGAAAAACAATTAACGGGAACTCATGAATAGTAGTTTGTTGGAATGGTATATACAATCTTCAAATTGGTTTTTTTTTTTTTTTGGAAAGAATACGCACAACACATGCATACAAGGCATAGAAATCTATCACGCTAGTATTCAAAATCATGGTAATTTTGCAAACTGCAGAATTAGATATATACCGCACATACCCATTCAGTGAGTGGATAGAAGTTAGAGTCTGGACACCACGAACACAGCACACAACCTACCCATATAGCACAGGATAAGTGTGTTTTGCGCATTTATTGAGCACTTTCAAACTCATGTTTACGGTTATTTTATGTTAATTTCATGCTTAAATCAAGTCAATTGCTGTTATTCTAGGAGAAAAATGGAGAATGAAGGAGACGGAGTGAGAACAAACTCAAAAGAAGCGAAAATGACCAAAGGAATCAAGAATTTCGAAGATAGGGACCAAAATGAACAAAAACAGAAGTTGGAGGGCCAATTTGAGTTACAGCCTTAACCATAGGGGTTATGGTCGTAACCCCCATGCAGTCTGCGTTGCCCCCATGCCTAAAGCTGAGTTATGACCGCAACTCAAGTAGGTTACAGTCGCAACTCCCCCCGAGCCCAATTTCCGTATTTTATTTCAACTTCTAGTTATGGTAATTTTTGGGCATTATTTTCCATACGAACTGGGGACTCGTTGGGGACCTTTGGAGGTCTATATAAAGGGGTTCAGAGCACACAAAACGGATCTAACATCTTACACAAGAAAAGAACCAAAGATTGAAGCTTTTCAAGGCTTGATGGGCAAGAAATTGAAGATTGGAATCAAGATCATCTTTGCTCATCATCCCATTATGACTTCTTCATCTATTTCTTGTTCTATTATTTTTAATATGTTACGCTAGACTTCTCTTAGCATTAGGGCTTAGATGAAGCGTTGAACTTAGTCTTAATTCGGATTATTAATTTGATGTTTTGTCAATTCTTATGCTAAAACAAATATTGTTTTTGAGTTTTCAATACTATTGTGCTTTTCTTTACAACTTGTGGCTAGAGTTGATTTGTGATCTATTCAATTGAATTGAGAAGTCGTGAATAGATTAGATTTTTATTGAAAACCATAAAGTTCGATAGGGGATGAGAATATGTATATGCTTTATGCGGTGTTTATTACCATTCTTGTGCCTTTAATGTTTTTATGTCATTGTTAGCATAGTTGACATGCCATAGAAATAGGTTGAATTATACTTGAGGAAGATTATTCAACAATGTTTTGAATTTAATCGTCAAAACCAATTTTCGTTATCAATTTTATGACCCAGAGGAAAACTAGGTGAGAAGTGGATTCAAAACCTTAATGCTAGTTTTCCCATATTTCATTTAAATCTTAAAATCACTCCTTCAATTAATTCTAGTTTGGTTCGTAATTTTTTTTTTCTGATTTGCATCTTGCAATTTAGTTTGGTGTTTTAAACCTTGCAATTTTAGAAATTAATCAATCTAAACTTTATTTATTCCGTTAAGGTTAGTTAAATCAATTGTGAAAATAATACAGTCCTTGTGGGTACGATATTCGGCCTAAAAAAAAGTCCACTTTATTTCTTGTGCGATCCGTACACTTGCAGCATAGGATTTGTTGCAACAAGTTATTGGCGCCGTTGCCGGGGAGTATAGTTATTTTACCTTTTAGTTTCACTAGCACTAATTCGAACTTTACCTGCTTTATTTATTTGTTTTGTTGCTTTTTCGTTCACAGTTTCTCTTGTTGCCTCCTCCAAGGTATGTTCGAAGACCAGGGGTTGTCAAATGCCTGGAATTCAATCCGGAAATTGAGCATACTTTTCATCATAGATTGAGAGAAGCTAGAGAAACAACTAAACAAAAAATCAAAAAAGAATGAAATGGCGGGCAATGATGAAATTCCCCGTATTAACAATGGCAGACAACGAGTAGAAGAGGCCGTGGACGAAGGCAACATGCTAGTTGGTGATTTCATGATGCCACAAATCATTCAGAGCCAATCTAGCATCGTATACCCTCCATTTGGGCAGAAAAACTTCCAGCTAAAGATGGACGTAATCCACCTTTTCCAGAACCGACACCAATTCTATGGATTACCAGATGAAAACCCTCACATGCACGTTTCTCATTTCTTAGAGATGTGTGAACACTTCAAATATCAGAGCATCTCGGATGACGCTATTAAACTAAGGTTGTTCCCCGTACCCTGCACGATAAAGCTCTCGAATGGCTTGACTCTCAACCTATCGCCAATATGACCACATAGAATGACCTAGCTCAGAAGTTCTACATCAAATTTTTCCCTCCAGTGAAGATTGACAAGTTGAAGCATGACATCTCTATCTTTCAACAACATGAATCATAGTCATTTGATGAAGCTTGGCAGATATTTAAAGGCTTATTGACAAAGTACCCAAATCATGGGATCAGTAATGGGCTACAAGTACAGTACTTCTACATGGGATTGCTTCTTTCACGCAAAAACTTCATGGATTCTTCATCAAATGGTTCATTCCGCACCAAGACAATTGCTGAAGCAATTGAGCTATTCGAAAAAATTCCAAACAGTACGACCATGTAGGCGTCGAATAGAAGAAATCATGGTAGAGCATCTGGAGTCTATGAAGTTGATAATTTCACTGCTCTGACCACAAAAATTGACGTATTAGGTCACAAAAATTGACACATTAGCTCACAAAGTGGAGAGTGTTGTGAAGATAGGTAATTCAAAGGCACCTTCGCCACCTACTTGCAAAGAGTGTGGAGCAAACCATAGCACTAATGAATGCCCTATTGTCACTCACCACACTACTCAAGTTGACTACATTCAAAGAGGTCAACGTCAACCTAACAACCCATTTTCCAATACTTATAACCAAGGTTGGTGTAATCACCCGAACTTTGGCTGGCTAGAAAAGAAAAACAATGGAGGATTCCAAGGGCCACAATACCAACAACCAGAGAAGAATAGCTCAATTGAATAGGCTTTGGGACAGTATATGGAGAGGACTGAAAAATACATGGACTGCAATGATCAGTTTATGAAGAAAATCGATATCGCTCTTTAGAGTCAACAAGCCTCTATACGCAATTTGGAAATACAGGTTGGGCAATTGGCTAGCACTATCTCAGGTCGACCGCAAGGAGCTTTACGTGGCAGTACAGAGGTGAACGCAAGAGAGCAAGTACAGACTATCACTACTAGAAGTGGAGTGCAACTTCCGAAGATCCATGCCAAGAGGCCTTCTAAAGAGCAAGAGAATGAGGTAGTTGAGGAGAGAAAGCCCGAAAAAGAAAAAAGGCACCGATTGAGTCACAAGGTGAAGAAAATATGACAAATTCATTAGAAAAGCCCACAATGCCGGTGAAACCTTATGTGCCACCTATACCGTTTCCTTAGAGGCTTCAAAAACATTAGTTGGACAAGCAGTTCTCCCGATTCCTCGAAGTTTTTAAGAAATTGCATATCAGTATTCCATTTGCAGACGCTCTAGCTCAAATGCCTAGCTATGCAAAGTTGATGAAGGAGATTTTAACCAATAAAAGAAAGTTCAAAGAAAATGAGACTGTAATGTTAGCAGAGGAATGCAGTGCTATCCTCCAGAACAAGCGCCCACCCAAACTAAAAGATCCAGGGAGTTTTATTATACCTTGCACTATCGGAGATTCTTATTTTGATAAAGTCTTTGTGATTTAGGTGCAAATATTAATTTGATGCCATTTTCTGTTTGCGGGAAATTGGGATTGGGAGAGCCAAAACCCACTTCAGTCTCTCTTCAACTTATAGATCGTTCCATCAAACACCCAAGAGGGATTATCGAAGATATTCTAGTAAAGGTGGAAAAATTCATATTCCCTATAGATTTTGTCATATTGGACATGGAAGAAGACGAGAATATGGCAATCATCTTACGCCGACCGTCCTTAGCTACTGGAGGAGCGATTATTAATGTGCCAAATGGGAAACTTCACCTCCTGGTAAATGATGAGCACATCACATTCAACGCGTTCAACGCTATCAAGTATCCAGGTTAGTCGGATGTATGTTTTATGGTAGACATAGTTGATTAAACAATTAGTGAAAAATTTTAGCTGGACTACGCTATCAACGCATTAGAAGCATCTTTTGTCCACTCCAACTCCATCTACTCTCTCAGTCGCAAGGAAATTGAGGAATGCAAAAAGTATTTGGAAGCACAGGAGCAACACAAGAGACTATTCTGCCGTGAGAGTTTGGGGGTTGAACCTGCACTGCAGCCACTGTCAATAAAGTAGCCGCCTACGCTTGAGCTTAAGCCATTACCTTTACATCTGCAGTATGCCTACCTTGGAGAATTTTCTACGCTACCAGTCATCATCTCCACCTCTGTAAGCAAGCTTGAGAAAGAAAAATTATTACGGGTGCTTAGAAAGTAGAAAACAACCATTGGGTGGACTTTAGCTAACATCAAGGGAATCAGTCCCACCATCTGTATGCATAAGATCCTAATGGTGGACAATTACAAACCAACAGTCGATGGTCAACGCTGTTAAACCCAAACATGAAGGAGGTAGTTAAAAAAAAGGTGTTAAAGCTTCTAGATGTAGGTAGGGATTATATATCCCATTTCAGATAGTGCCTGGGTGAGCCCAATAGAAGTTGTGCCGAAGAAAGGGACATTACAGCCGAGAAGAATAAGAATAATGAGCTAATTCCCACTCAAATGGTCACGCGGTGGAGAGTTTGCATTGACTACCGCAAACTCAACGCAGCTACCAGGGAAGATCACTTTCCATTGCCGTTTATTGATCAGATGTTAGAAAGGTTAGCCGGATATTCTCACTACTACCTTCTTGACGGTTACTCTGGTTATAATTAGATACAGATTGCCCAAGAAGATCAAGAGAAGACCACATTTACCTGCCCCTATGGTACATTTGCTTACCGTAGGATGCCATTTGGCCTTTGCAACTCACCTACTATATTCCAGCATTGTATGATGCCCATCTTCTCTGATATGGTGGAGAAATTCATCAAAATTTTTATGGACGATTTCTTAGTGTTCGGATTCTCATTTGATGAGTGTGTGAAACATTTGGAGCTTGTTCTCCAACGATGCCAAGAAACAAATTTGGTCCTAATTTTTGAGAAGTGCCATTTTATGGTACAAGAAGACATTGTGTTGGGGCATCAAAGCTGAGCCAATAGAACTGAGGTGGATAAGGAAAAAATCTAGGTAATTGAGAAACTACCACCTCTAACTTCAGTCAAGGGAATCCGTAGCTTTTTTGGTCACGCCGACTTCTATCGACACTTTATTAAGGATTTCTCTAAGATCACCAAGCCACTGTGCAATTTACTGGTGAAAGATGTCCCATTTGAGTTCTCGAAAGAATGCTTACTAGCTTTCAACACTCTCAAGGAAAAATTGACTACAGCACCAGTCATTGTCGTACCAGATTAGAGTTTACCATTTGACCTCATGTGTGATGCTAGCGACTATGCGGTTGGAGCAGTGTTGGGACAACGAAAGGATAAAATCTTCCAAGTCATATATTATGCTAGGAAAACTCTTACAGACGCTCAGTTGAATTACGCAACAACGGAAAAGGAGCTCTTAGTTGTTGTCTTTGCATTTGACAAATTTCGATCCCATCTTATCGAATTGAAGGTGATTGTATACACTGACCATGCTACTTTGAAGTATCTAATGAAGAAAAAAGATGCAAAAGCCTAGGTTGATTAGATGGGTGCGTCTACTCCAAGAGTTTGATTTGGAAATCCGAGATAAGAGTGGGAGTGAAAATGTGGTTGTTGACCATTTATCTCAACTTGAGCCGAAGAAAGAAGAGGAGGAAGTGAAGATCAATGAGTTCTTTCCCAATGAGCAAATTTTTCTCTTGATTCCATACCATGGTATGCAGATTATGTGAACTATCTGGCTTGGATCAATTCTACCACCGGACCCTTCAAGCCATCAAAAGAAGAAATTCTCCGCCAACTTGAAGCATTATTTTTGGGAAGATCCCGTCTTGTACTATCGTGGACCTGATTAGATTATTCACCGTTGTGTACCATAGGAAAAAATACCACTGATTCTCGAGTCTTGCCACTTATCCGCTTATGGAGGGCATTTTGGTCCTTCTAAAACTACCGCTAAGATCCTATAATCGGGCTTTTATTGGCCCACTCTCTTTAGAGATGCTTATCGATTTGTAAAGATTTGTGATCGATTCCAGCTGACAAGGAATATTTTGAGAAGAGATAAAATTCCATTTAAGAGCATTTTTGAAGTTGAGCTCTTCGATGTTTGGGGAATTGACTTTATGGGTCCATTCCCATCTTTATTTTAAAACCAATACATCTTGGTGGCAGTGGACTAGGTCTCAAAATGGGTGGAAGACGTCACTTTACCCACCCAATGGTGGATGTGTGGTGGTGGATTTCCTCAAGAAGTTTATTTTCACTCGATATGGTACACCGCGGGCCATTATAAGCGATTAGGGTAAGCACTTTTGCAATAAGTGGTTTGAATATCTATTGGCCAAGTATGGTGTTCGACACCAAGTTGCCACCCCATATCATCCTTAGATGAGCGGGCATGTAAAAATATATAATCGAGAGTTGAAGAGGATCCTTGAGGTGACAGTGGGCAATTCTCGAAAAGATTTGTCCAGAAAGTTGGATGATCCGCTATGGGCTTACATGATAGCTTTTAAGACCCCTATAGGCATGTCACCATACCGCCTTGTATTTGGAAAGGCATGTCGCTTACTAATGGAGTTGGAACACAAAGCCTACTAGGCAGTGAAGAAGTTGAACTTTGACTTGAAGGCTGCTGGTAGGAAAAGACTCCTTCAATTAAATGCGATGGGCGAGTTTCGCTTGAAAGCCTATGAGAATGCCAAGCTGTACAAAGAGAAAACTAAAAAGTGGCATAACTAGCATATTCGATTGAAGAAGCTTGTGAAAGGACAATAGGTTCTTTTATTCAATTCTCGACTTAAACTCTTCCCGGGCAAACTTCGATCTAGATGGTCCGGACCGTTCATGGTAACTCAAGTTTTCCCAAACAGTGCTGTTGTGGTGTACCACGAAACTAAAGGCACCTTTAAAGTGAATGGACAACGGCTGAAACCCTATTGGGCCCAAGTTTCTAAAAGGAAATCTTGGCCGCCTATCTCTCCACACGTTGTGATCAATAGTGCCAAAAGTTAGGCTTGGGACTCTAAACATGGCACTTTGTGGGAGGTAACCCACCCCCATATCCTCTTTTTATCCTCTTTTTATTCTTTGTCAATTTATCGTTTAATTTCTAGTATAAGGTCAAACATTGCACATGCATTTGATTTTCTTTTCCTTTTTTTTTTAATTTCAATCATGTCATTCATCATGCGTGTATCTAAAAAAAAAATAGTTACGGCTGCAACACACGATGGTTACTGCAGTTACCATCCCTCAGTTAGAAAACAAGCTAAGCAACTGAAGCTGAGTTACGGCCGTAACTCGTCATAGTTACAGCTATAACTATCACAATCTACACAAGAAACCCCGATTTCAGGACCAGACACGCATAATCTTTCCTCCCCAATTTCCTTTCTTGTTTGAACCCTAGCCCACAATTCAGCCAATTCATATCATTCAACACTATATTTTTAAGAAATCTCAACCTATATCACGTTAAGAAGGTGGATTGAATATAAAACCTAAGAAATTTTTAAGGATTTCGCATTAATCTGCATTTTTAGGCTTGGTTTCTATAGTATTAGTGGTTCATTCATCATCTTCATCCTCCATTTCTTGTTTCTTCGTCGAATTTCAACGCTAGGTATGCGGATTTCCACTTTTATTTCATAATTTTGCACTAGCTTCATTATTTATCTATAATTCCAGGGTTTAGGTCGAAAATTTTGATTGTCTTGATGCCCTAACTAATGCTTGTGATGCATTTTGGGTTCAAAATGGCAAGAGTGTTTTGGAATGATTGTGTTGGGCATTGATTTTCCATAGTGGGTTGTTTGTTCGTAGTTGCTCATTGTAGTTTAGTTTGTAGCCTGAATTGATATTAAATACGGAGTATGGGCTTTAGAAACCTTATAGAGGATGAGTTTAGGGGATGCTGGGACATTTTTTGTGATTACATTGCATTAATTTTGCTCACATAAATAGGAAGCACCATGCCGACCAAGTGTTCGACGAAATGTTTAATTCATATTTTGAGCTCATTCTTGGGGATTTGAATTGAAGCACGTTTCTATACTTCGTTATAATCATCTTGATGCATCAACTCCATGGCTTGCATTGTTGAAACATGACTCTTCGCCTTGGTCAAGTTTGATGCAGTAACCGTAGTCACTGCCTGACGCCGCTACGGCCTCGTCACTCACTTGACCAACCCCATTTTCGACCTATCCAATGTTAGAATTGCATAATTTTAGAATATGCAGCAGTTTAAGCTATGTACTTTCACATAGTAATGGGTTGATCCCTAGTTTTTGCATGTTACCCTATTTTTGTGGACCTCACATTAATACACTTGAACACATTCCTTTTCAATGATATTCAATGCAATTTGAACTTTTACATGCTGTTCCATGCATTTTATTCTCCATCTCTCCCATCCTCTATCTACTTTGAGCTGATAAATGTTAGCATTTCTCTTGTAGGGACCAAATGGCGCCCATCCAAGAACAAGGGAAAACAAGTTGTTGCTGAATCTTTGGGAGCTCCACAAATCCACCCTTGGACATGGAATTGCGTAAAAGAACGACTATTCCATGCCGTGAACTTTGAAGGCGCAAACAAGAGATGATTTGTCCGCCCACCACATTACTTTTGGGCTTGGTTTGTGGAATATGGCTACACCAAATTTGCCAGTGAGCTGTCCCCCGACAACCCTTCTATTGTGTACGAATTCTACGACAACTTCGATCCCAGCAAGAGCACTTGCGGGGTTCATACCGTCAGAGTACTTGGAAAGTGTATGATTTTCTACTGAAGTGATTGAGGAATATTTGGATGTGACGCTACATGAGCACAGCACTTCAGCTTAGAGCCAAATGTCATGTTCCTTGACACGGAGGTACTGTACTGGGCCCATCGTAAGCCACCTCCCATTGAGAACCCATCCTCCAACCAGCTACAAGAATAGGCTCCTCGACAATTCTGCATGGTTTATGCATCTTTGGGGATCAGGTAGTCTATTTCTCTCATCCAGCCTCACCACGTGCAACATTCACAACCTCCGAGCCTACTATGCTATCATTTCAGAGAGGACGTTAGACCTTGGGGCACATATTTTTGATAGGATCCTCGCATATGCTCGCGATAAGCGTCGGCACTAGAATCTACCACACCCTTGCATTATTACAGCTACTTGTCAACATCAAAATGTCAATACATCGAAGCTTGGAGATGCCTATTTGCATGGTGATCATCTCACAATCCAAAGTTAGAACAGGCACTACGAGCAGTTGAGAATAAAGAAGCCGAAGGGGAGGAAGAAGCCGATGAGGTCGATAATGCAACCACCAAAGAGGAAATAGCACCACCAGAGCCACAGTGTCCTCCATTTGAGCGCCGCATACTTGACATGTGGCAGCATTTTCGACGCGCTGAGTTGACGGTGCCATTCAGGATGAGCAGCGGGCGATTCAAGTTGACAAGCGCATGCTGACCAAGTAAAATGAGCGCATATGGGCCGTAGTGCTGTGACTGGAGCAGCGTGGCGGGCAGCCCCACATTTTTTTGTGATTCCGATCACGTGTACCCTTAGCCCTAGGGGCGTTCTCTATCCCATCTTCCCTTTTCACTGTACTTGGAATAGTCGACATTGAGGACAATGCGGCAACTTTTGGTGTGGGAGGGGTCTTGTGTAACTATTATGCTTTCTTTATTTTTGCTCTGAATTGTTATATTGATCTCCATTTGTCTGAAGTTTGTCTAGTAAGAGTCGGTTAGTCATCTAGTAGCCATAAAGTTTGTTATGTTACTGTTACTAACTTCATCTTGGTTTATGACATCTAGTGTTAACTGTGAGTCACTTTGTTTTAGAAAAAAAAAAGGAAAAAAATAATTTTTTTTGCTATTCTTGGTCGAATTGTGCACCGCCTATGATGACAAAGTATTTATTTGTAGTTAGAAATGGAACATCATGTTGAACGTTTTATTTCTACTTATTTTTATATGCATGACTCACCCATTTGAACACATCGTTATCATTTAACCTTTATTCTTGCTCAATTTTCACCTGGATGCTTTGTTCTCATAAGATTACCTGTGATTTATTTACATGCCTAAGAATAAGGTAGTTACCCCTAACCGTTCTTTATAATCCAACTGGCCAAAAAGTCTAATTTGGGGGTGGTAGGATTAGTGACTCTATGTTGGGAGAATTGCAGCTTGATGTCTTTTACTCGAGTTGAAGGAACTTTAGCCAGAGAGTGTATACCAGCACTAACCAATGCTATTATTCTCCCGGTTGAAAAAAAAAAACCATGCATTTCATTTTATTTATTCCATTCTCGTGCCTCATTGACCCAAGTGATTAAGTCTGAGGGGTATTTCAAAACCTAGTACCTTGAGTGACGAGCTCGGGAGTCATCGACCTAAAGCTCACTACACAGGTCCTTGAGAAAGCACTATTATTGGGGTAGTACATTGCATTTCATCTAGTCAGTTGAAAAAGAAAAAGGAAAGAAAAGAAAAGAGAGGAAAAAAAAAGAAAAATTAGGGAATTGTTGAGATTGATATGGGTTTGAAATGTTCGGAAGAGATTTGAAGGCAGGAGATCTGGAGGCTTGGAGGATGGATTACTACAATTCTTTTAACATTTAATCACTTCTCTTAACATCTTGTGTGTGAAAAATGTGTTGAATACCTTTAGAAACCACAAGTTTGAAATTCTTGGGGATCGAGAGGAAAGCGTAGGTGTGACTCATGCGTGATGCGAGGAACCTCTACCACTTGGGAACATGGGCATGGTTTTAGATTGAGCAATCTCTAGTGATGATCGGACAAGCACTTGTGTTACGTGATAACTAGCACACACACACACACACCGCTCAAGCACTTAAGTGAAATCTTTTTGTGATTGTTCTAGTGTCCAATTTAAAACTTTCTTGCTAATATTTCACCTGCCTGAGGCATATGTGCATAGTTTGGCCTTTGAGTCGTCCTTCTAATTGATGTACAACATTGATTCTCTTTGCTATGTTTTAGCCTGGTTGTTCGCGGACGAACAGTGGTCCTACTTTGGGGTGTTTGATAAGTGCGTTTTGTGCACTTATTGAGGGCTTTCAAACTCGTGTTTATGGTTATTTTATATTAATTTCATGCCTAAATCGAGTCAATTGTTGTTATTTTAGGAGAAAAATGGAGACTGAAGGAGATGGAGCAAGAACGGACTCAAAAGAAGCAAAAAAAACCAAAGGAATCAAGAATTTCAAAGATAGGGACCAAAATGAACGAAAACGAAAATGGAGGGCCAATCTGAGTTACAGCTGTAACCCCATGTAGTCTACGTGACCCCCATGCCTAAAGCTGAGTTACAGCGGTAACTCACGCAGGTTACGGCCGTAACTCCCCCTGAGCCCAATTTTCCTATTTTGTTTCAACTTCTAGTTATGGTAATTTTTGGGAATTATTTTCCATACGAATTGGGGACTTGTTGGGAGACCTTTGGAGGGCTATATAAAGGGGTCAAGAGCACACAAAACGGATCTAACATCTTACACAAGAAAAGAACCAAAGATTGAAGCTTTTCTAGGCTTGTTGGGCAAGAAATTTAAGATTGGAGTCAAGATCATCTTCGTTTATCATCCGGTTATGACTTCTTCATCTATTTCTTGTTCTTTTATTTTTAATATGTTACGCTAGACTTCTCTTAGCATTAGGGTTTAGATGAAGCTTTGAACTTAGTTTGAATTCGCATTATTAATTTGATGTTTTGTCAATTCTTATGCAAAAACGAATGTTGTTTTTGAGTTTTCAATACTATTGTCCTTTACTTTACAACTTGTGGCCAGAGTTGATTTGTGATCTATTCAATTGAATTAAGAAATCGTGAATAGATTTGACTTTTATTGAAAATCACAAGGTTCAAGGGGATCAGAATACTTCTATGCTTTGTAGGGTGTTTATTACAATTCTTGTGCCTTTAATGCGTTTTTATGTCATTCTTAGCATAGAGATATAGTTGACACGCCATAGAAATATGTTTAATTCTACTTGAGAAAAATTATTCAACAATTTTGTAAATTTTAATGTCAACACCAATTTTCGTTGTCAATTTAATAATCCGAAGGAAAACTAGGTGAGAAGTAGATTCAAAACCTTAATGCTAGTTTTCTCATACTTCATTTAAATATCAAAATCACTCCTTCAATTTATTCTAGTTTAGTTCGTAAATTTTTTTTAGATTTACATCTTGCAATTTAGTTTAGTGCTTTAAACCTTGCTATTTTAGAAATTAATCAATCTAAACTTTATTTGTTCGGTTAAGGTTAGTTAAATCAAGCTTTAAAATAATACGATCCTTATGGCTACGATATCCAGACTAAAAAAAAATCCACTTTATTACTTGCGCTATCCGTACATTTGTGGCCGGTGTGGGATTTTTCGCTACAGCACACAGCCTACTCATATCACAAAGCTATTTATTTTTTAAAAAAATTATACACAATATATGTACACGAGGTACAAAGATCGTGAATAGTAGGTTGTTGGAATGGTATATAGAATCTTCAAATTGTTAGATGCCAAATCGCTCATAATGTGACCATATCGTGAATAATGGTATATCGAGAAGTTTCTCTCCCCCAGTTTTGTGGAGATTCTAATAACCTAAATTTATGTGCGAGTGAGGTGTGCTGCAGAAAAATGAGAATCAAAGTACACTATTCTAAACGATAAAGTTAACTTTGCCACAAATTCTCACATCAAGTGCCCTTTGAGAGTGCCAAGTGACCACTCACCACTTCCAAGTACACACCCTCCACCAACACATTTTTGCGATATTGCCCCACACAAAGAATCTCCACTCTACCTTTTCCTTTTTCATACAACATTTTAGTGCCATATTCAACTTACACAAGTGCATATTCAACTTGCACAGTTACACTGCAAAATTTCTTTTTGTAGTTTGGGTTTGCTCCAAACCAGGAATGCATTTTGGGGGCTGTAAAACTCGACCTGCTATATTAGAATGAAGTCCCTGATTTTAATTTTTTATATTTTATTAGTTTAAATTTTATATTAAGTGTTGTTTCGTATTAAATTTATTTCAATTTGTGTTACTTGTTATATTTAATTTTGTATGGGTAATTGATGAAATCCTATAAATTATGTTTAATAACTGGAATGTTGTGGGTTTGGATGTTGCACTGTATTAATTTTTAGTTTAAAAAATAAAGAGTCAATTTAATTTAATTAATTAGAATACTTAATTATATAACTGTGGGTATAAATTAATTATTTCCGCAAAAAAAAATATAAATAAAATTTTACTATTCATTTTGTGTCAATTTTATAGTTTTTGTTGGTTGGAGATCGATATGTTGGAGTTTCTGAAACTCAAAAATAGAGTTCCGTGGTTGGAGATACTCTAATATGAAAATAAATTTGTAATAAGGGGGAGAAAAGTGAAAAACTAAGTTTACATTTAGAATGTATTTGTTTGTCATTTTTCTACATAAAATAAGTTTTTATTATGCTGGCAAACTCAATTTTTAATATGGATTACGGTTTCAATTTCTTTTTATCTCTTGTAATTTACATCCTATTCAACTCAAAAAATTAAGTTTTAACAAAAATAAAAATC
Organism: Jasminum sambac; assembly: GCA_018223645.1. Classification (NCBI taxonomy): domain Eukaryota; kingdom Viridiplantae; phylum Streptophyta; class Magnoliopsida; order Lamiales; family Oleaceae; genus Jasminum; species Jasminum sambac. Next base: position 7,593,420 of record CP073644.1, on the reverse strand, counting down.
TCCACTTGCTTACTGTGTGTTTGATTGCAATGATTTCCCATTGGCAATATGGAATTTTGAAAAAATTTTTCCAAATTGATTGTATGATTGGAAAATTTTCCAATGAATTCATTTTCCATATACAATCATTTAAAGCACGTTTTAGCCCATTATCCATGAAAAGCAATCCCCACTTCCCCCTAAGGAAAATATTTTTGTGTTGAAATTATTTTCTTTTCAAACTTTTCTTATCAACCCTTAGTGTTGCATATTCTCCATAGTGAAGTGCATCTAACAGAGTATTCGAGTTGTGCAAATGAAGATTTATTGCTCAGCAGAGTTGTAGTGACTTGAGGCTCGAGAATTGATCGACTCGATTAAACAAATATGAGAGAAATACTTGAGTAATCATTTTTAACATACTTGATTTTATTATTTGATTTTTGAGTGATATTCTTCTCTCCTATAGGGAAGAGTATATATCGCATACTTCCAGTTGACGTAACAGTACCAAGATAAAGTAGATGTGATATGCCATTTGGAGCTGTGTCTTATGCTTTCCATGGAGGAGAACACTATCTATCTATAAGATTTCTTATTTTCCTTTTTTAAAGCATGTGATATGTCTTTGGATACATGTCTGCACTCTTGTTCTCCTCATATTGCGAGATTTTGTTTTCCCACTACTAACGTGGAGAGATTTTATTGATTTTGAGATAATAAGGTTTCAAAGCATTGGGAGACCTTATTGATACACATGAACAATAGGAAGATTAAAAACTCTACATGTAGAGAGAAGAACAGCAGTGTAAATTAAATTTGAAGTGACTGAAGCAAAAAAGAAGGAAAATCATGAAGTATTGCGTTACCAACTAATAGATTTGTTTTATTCACCTTAAATTTCATCAAATTAAATTTATTTTTTTGTTATTTTTTACCATTCATACATTAATTTAACAATTTTTTTATATTTTTAATATCTCTTCTCTAATTCTCAATCCCGCATCTAAAAATAAATTTAATTTAGTCAAATTTAATGTCGCCCTTAAATTTCCAAATGACACGGGCAATAAGTAAAAACCTCCAAATAAGGGATAACACATCTATACATATTTTGTGGTGGGGGTAAACTAAGTCAATAATGTAGCCACAATAATTTCTCCTCTCACATGTGACGAAAATATGAATTCAAATTATGGAATAGAAATATATATGAGACACATGCAAAATAACAACAAATAATAATAATAATAATAATACAATATTCTTCACAAGATTTTGCCTAAATCAAGAAGTAATCCTACCAGGCATCCTACCACACACTCAAGATATTAGCTTGTAATACATAATGTACATCATCTAGATACTAGTTCGAAACACAAGACAATAATAATAATAATAATAATAATAATAATAATAATAATAATAATACAATTCTACCATAATTTTTTTGGGGGTGGGGGAAGCCTGCAAGTAATACCGACCTTTTTTCCACATGTGGTGCTGGTGCATTCCGAAAATCAGCAAAAACACTAGTACCCTCATTTTTTTTTTTTTGAGTTCAACCGCAAGTCATTCATGAAACAAATGCATTCTGCTCACGGACGGATGCATAATAAATATTCAGCCAGAGCAACCGCTCATCAATGACCTGCGGTCAGTGGCGTAGCCAGAAATCTCATCCAGTGCGGTCCAAAACTTTATGCGGATCTCGAGAGCCCTAGCTAGCAAGGGCGGATCTAGGCCCGGGCTCGCACGGGCTTTATCCCGTGCGGGCCAAAAAATATCTAGAAATTTAGTGTAGAAAAATTCGAAAAAATTGTATAAAATTTTGATCGATTTGATATTTTGTATATACCAGCCTGTGCCACTTAAATTTCTAGATCTGCCATTACTAGCTAGGAACAGATTTAGGATTTATATTGAATTGGGACGGTTGTTGATTATTGATGGTTAGACCGTTGAACGTCAATGTTGACGGTTGACCATCACTGAAGACATTGAATTGAATGATATTAAAAAAAAAATTAGTAAATATATAAATGCATGAAAATATAGAAATATCATATATAATATGAAAATATAATCTAGCACAGCAAAAATAACAAGAAAATATACCTAATAACATTTTTATTTGTAATGTAAACTAAGGCCTTGTTCTATTTGGTGTTAACCAAATCCGCACGCAATTCCGTATACATCATACTCATTTTCAACCACACACACATTTCCCAAAATAATATTAACCACACATTTTTACACGGAATACCGCGCGGAACAACTAAACCCCCAATCAAACAAGGCCTAAGACAATTGCATTTTTAGAGGTCTGATTAAATTTTCTTTTAGATATATAGTTAGAAAATACATTAAAAACATAAAACAATATAGGAGTGATTGAAAAGAATAAGAGAAAAATAAATTTAATTTGATGAAATTTGATGTGAATAGAATAAACCTAAAATTTTATATGTTTGATTTCTATCTATTTTGACCATCTAGTCAAAAAAGTTAGTGAAGAATAAAGCATAATAAATTTTTAATTGGGTCGATTACTAAGTGGGTAAATGGGTTATGAGTTTGATTATTAATTATCTAAGCCCCAAAGAAAACAATGTAAAATTTAAAACAATTTTATTCATATTTTTTTAAATTACATGGATTCAAACAAGTGACACAGTAGTAAGATGCTAGCTTTCCGGGCCGAAGGCCCGGGTTTGAATTCTATCCTCCACATCTACACTCCCCCTTCCCCAATTATACCCTAGGCCAAAAAAATAAATAAATAATTTTTTAAAATTATAAATAATTAATTAATAGAATTAAATTAATATTTATTAATAAAAATTTAAAAACAAAGTCTTGTCTAAATGGAATATTGTGGAGATTTGTGGTTTTTTATTATGAAAAGAGATAAAATTCTAAGTGGACCATGTAATATCCTCTAAATTGAGCAATGAAATAAAAAGCCCAAGTTATAGAGAATAGGCCCAAATCCATCATCATCTTCACCCTGGTTTCTTTTTCTTCCGCAATTTCAATTGTAAGACACTAGCTCAAGAGCTCTTCATCAACTTCATCAATTTCAGCGGCTTAGAAAAATTCAATTGATAGTCTACCTTGATTTATTCATCTACTTGAAATTCTACTCTCCCAAGCTCCAAAAATCGCCAAATCAAAAAAAAAAAAAATTGAATAGCAGGCTTCTAAAATTGGTGCGGTCCATGGACCGTGACTGCCCTAAGGTAGCTTCATAAAGGCTCGGTCGATTGTTCATCAGAAAGACCATTCATTGTTGATCGCAATGAATGATATATAAATAATGTTATTTAGGTTATTAAAAAAAAAAGCTCCATAATCTCTCAATAAAAAGAGAAAAGTAGAAGCATCTTCACCCACAATTAATTGCAACTGTTAATTCAAGTTTCTTACTGAATGTGAACCCCAAATATAAAATTGACTTACAAATAGTAACAATAACCCGTTCAATTTTATTACTAAATCACGTTAATTAAATGAACCTACAAAAAAAATTGCACATTACACAATATAGAATCACAATTGTTGAATCAATTTTAATACAAAACTAAGGTAAAATAATTAACTCAATCCCTAAACAGGCACAGGAAAATCAGGTATGAATTGGGTGGGGGTAGTTTTGGTTACAATTGGACCCATAATAAAAGAAACTCACCATAAATCCAATGGACAATAAGCAATAAAAATAGCCTTAAGCCTCGCATCCTCTTCGCCGCTTATTTGCTACACTGTTCTATAGTAGAGGCAACACCAAACGAAAGCAAATCAGGCATAAGAAATCTACATATTTAATTTTTGGTGAGATAGATGACGATCAACTAACTTAGATGTTCCCACAAATCCAACATGAGCGGCTGCACCGATTCGCCATATGCGACATTCGTCCCTAATTCTGCCTTCATTTTCAATTTGACTTCTATTGAAGTTCATTTGAATTTCACTTCTAACCATTTGGGCCACACACTAGCCTACAAACAATAAGAAAACATTGGCTGGGAAATAACTCTTTGAACTAATATTTTGGCCCAACATTTTGTGTTGATGTCAAAACCCGACCGCAAGTGCACGGATCGTGTAAGCAATAAAGAGGACTTTTAAAGTCAGGGTGTCGTACCCACGATGATTGAATTATTCCCAAGTGTACTCTAACTAACCTTAACCGAAATAAATGAGTTGAGATCAAATTAATTTCTAACCTTGCGAAAATTAAATTACTAAACTAAATTGCTAAATCTAAAACTAAAGATATGATTATGAATTAAATTGGAACAAATTAAGAGTTTGTTTGATTGGGTATAAAATCTATATGCGCAGTATTCCGTGTAAAATGTGTGATTAATGTTGTATTGAAAAATGTGTGTGTAGTTGAAAAGATGAGAGAGAAAAGTGTGGGATTTATTTTATACCCAATCAAACAAGCTCTAAAAGAATGATTTTTATAGTTTAAATTGAATATGGAAAAACTAGCATTAAGGTTTCGAATCCACTTTTCAATTAGTTATGCCCCAGATTATTAATTTGACAACGAAAGCTAGTTTTGACGATCCAATTCACCAAATTTGTTGAATAATCTTTCTCAAGTAGAATTCAACCTATTTATATGATGTGTTAATCATATCTCTATGATAATAACGACATAAAAATGCATTTAAACATAAGAATTGTATAAAAACATCGCACAAAACATAGAGGTATTCTCATCCCCTATCGGACTTTGTGGTATTCAATAAAGGTCTAATCAATTCACGATTTCTCAATTCAATAAATAGATCACAGATCAACTTTAGCCACAAGTTGTAAAAGAAAGCACAATTATATTGAAAACTCAAAACCAACCATTCGTATGAGCATAAGAATTAACAAATCATCAAATTCCCAATCCGAATTCAACCTAAAATCAAAGTTTCATCTCTACCCTAATGCTATGAAAAATTTAGCCTAACATGCTGTAAAAATTAGCAGAAAAACGAGAAGAGAAAGCCATAACCAAATTAGGGTTGTGTTCTTGATCTTGAATCTTCAATTGTGACTTCTTCTCCAAGTTTCTCCAAGTTTTGTGCTCTAATTTTCGCATTCGCTCTGTTCTCTCACGTCTCCCCCCAAATTAGGTCGAGTTCGTGCTTTAAAATAAGCCAAAAAGCCCACAAATTCATGTCCAATTCGTTTTGGAAAGTTTTTTTTTCCGGAAATCTGCCCGATATAACCATGCTACCTCGCGTGCGGTCGCATGGTTATAATTCTGCAAAGGCATGCGGTGCGCATGCGACCTCATGGTTATACCAGATTCAAGTTTTCCCCATTTCCATATTTAGTCCTCACAGTTTAATTGCAGGGCAAGTCCCGAACTTCCAACTTAAATCTATTGAGTCCAGAAACTTTTAAATCTCTCCAACTTGGCTCCCATTTGATTTTCCTTCACGTTCCCGCTTTCATTTCTTCCAATTGGGTGCTTCAACGTTTGAGTTGTATCCCGTTTAGCTCAAAATTATAATATTTTCTTCAATTCGGTTTTCACTGAAATAGAAACAAATAACACTAAATTAAATATGAAATTGATTAAAAATAAGAAAAACGCACAGTATAAGAGATCAAAATAAGTGCATAAATTGCACTTATCAAACACCCCCAAACTAGAACGATTGTTCATCCTCAAACAATAAGACTAAACTTAAAGAAATAACACAAACAAAGTAGCTAATCACCAACTACGAATAGGACTCATGGTCAGACCGTGTACCACATGCCTCAGGTAAACGAGAAGATAGACTGAACTTAAGTTGGACAAACAAAACTATCACCAAAGAAAAATTCACTTACCCAAGTGCTCGACTATCCTTTGTGTGTTTGTGTGCTAGTCATCACCTAACTCAAGTGCTTGTTAAAGTACCACCGAAGAATGTTCAACACAAAACCAAGCCCGTGTTCCCAAGTTGTTGAATATCCTCACCTCGTTCATAAATCACTTCTGATGCTTTTCTCTCAATTCCCGAGGTGTTTCAAGCTTGTGGTTTCTAAAAATTGTCTATGCATTTTTCCACACAATATGTTAGGAAGAGTGATTAAATGTTGAAAAGTATCACAACTATCATTTCATCCACTTCGGCCTCAAGTCTCCAAATTTCTAGCCTTCAAGTTGTTTCCCGGCACTTCAAACCCTTATTAATCTAGATTTTTCGGAATTTTTTTTTGTAAAACTCTATGAGATGCAATGCAGTGCCCCAACAATAATGCTTTCTCAAGGACCCATGTAGCGAGCTTTAGGTTGGTGACTCCCGAGCTCGTCACTGAAGGCACCAGGTTTGAAAGACCCCTCAGACTTAATCACTCGGGCCAATGAGGCAAGAGAATGGGGCGAAAGAAAATGAATGCATATGTGATTTCTTTCTTCTCTCCTTTTTTTCTCGGGAGAATAATAGTATTGGTCAGTGCCGTTACAAACTCGTTAGCCAAAAATCCTTCAACCCAAAGTAGAAATATTAAGACTTCCAACAGCAATCCCCTCCAACATAGTCACTACATCTTACCACCCCCAAACTAGACCATTTGGGCCAGTTGGGTACTAAAATAGTGGTTGGAGAGAACTACCTGGTTCTAAGTGTAAAATCGGGTCTCATAGGTAATCCTAAAGGAACACACCATCTAGGTGATAAGTCAAAAAGAACAAGAGTTAAACAATGACTATGTGCTTCTCCAGTGAATCGGGCACAGATAAGTGATAGAAACATTTTGAAAATTTCCAAGTGATGTTTCTAATCCAACTATAAGTTCATTAGAAAAAATTAGGCACCTTGTCATCATCGGCAGTACACAACTTGACCACAACAAATAAAAGATTTTTTTTTTAACATCATAATAGCAAAAACCAGATGGAAGCCTGCTAAAATAACAAACAGGGCATCAAATATATGTGAAGATTTGAAGTACAACTCCAATCTTTCACCACGTAAGCACAGAAGTCAAGCGACATCAAAAGTACACATAAGTGCCCCCACCCCAGCAAAATGGAGTACATTACCCCTAATGTACACAATCAAGAGCAAATAGAAAAAGTACAATAAGAAACAAATAACAAAGACAAAAGAGGCAGAAACTCCCCTACTGAGTCCCGTGAGGTGGAGGGAACATCGGATCATGATGGATCCTTTGTGCTGACTCCAGATGGTCCAAACGCTGACTGAGACTGGCCAGCCCCTCCTCAATGCGAAGCATAGATGCCTGAAGCTCATCAAACCACTGATTGTGGCGTTCAAGCTCTGTGGTAATCTGCTAGAGGAGGCGGCGTGTCTCCGTGTCGGACTTCTTGCCACCTTTCTGCGGTGGGAGCTCTGGAGTGTCTTGATGTTGATCCTCGCAGCTAGCTCTACTGGATACTCCCGAGAATGCAACGGGATCTGACTATTAAGGCAGATACTCGAGATAAGGCACGGGAAAATGAGCTTGCGGCCACTGTCTGATCAAAAGTCGACCACAAGCTGATAGATGAGGCTCCCAAGATCAATCTTCTTCTCCCGAGCTAAGTGGCACAACAATCGGGCTCTATCCTCAGTCAGTGTCGTAAGATGTGTGGTCAGTTCGATGTTAGTGCAGATGAAGATAAAAAGCACCCTCAAAATGTCTGGGAGATCAGCATAGATGAAATCGGTAGGGCGTGGCCATGCGTACTCTGTCCCATGCAGAAATCATGCCACATCCGCAATATCCTCATCCAGTGGCACTGGCTCAATACCATCATGTGTGAGGCCGAGTGCTGTATCAATGATCTCCGGGCTAAATGTGATCCACTGGGCTCGTACCCACGTCTCCTGATAGTGGGATGTCCCGGGAATGTCGATCTTGTCATTGAAATTTGCGTAAAACTCGCAGACCAGATCATTATAGCATTGGGAAGGTCCAGCTACCTTCTCCCATCCGGCTCTGGTGATGAGTCTTTCAATCACCGTATCCCGAAAATCACCTAGAGTGACCTCCCGCTCGGCGATGTAGAAGTCCTTCTTCTTCAATAGTTTCTTAAGGGTCTGCTCTTCCTTCTTACCCCGACTACGTGGAAACTCAACGGCAACACTATCCTGTGCTCTGCTCTCTCTAGCCACGCCCTTTCTCTTGCGGGATGATCCCTCTCCGTCATCTCCGTGCCCACCCGGGTTCTTGGTACGAGGCATTGTACCTGCAATAAGAAAAGGCCACAATTAGTTTCTAGATATAATAATATAACAAGTAGTTCCTATAAAAGCACCCACAAACTATATAAAATTGCATAAAACAAAAGAAATTCAAATAATTGACCAAATAAAGGTAGGACCCGCAAAAATAGTGCAAAATGACTCCAAGGCGAAACAAACCCACACTACATAAAGTATGTGTCAAAAATAATCCATATATCAAGAATAGATGCAATCCGATCAAGTTTGTAATAAAAATGAGGGTAGTGAAGTAGGTGAAGGGAAAGTGACGTGGCTTGAGTGGCGTAGGCCATGACTCAAGTCGCGTCGAGCGATGACTCAAGTCACGCGTCAGGCGATGACTTCAGTCACGTCCGCCGCGTGACTTCGAGTCACGCGTCGAGCGATGACTCAGGTGACGTCACCAACCTTGCCTGGGACAAATTCAATGCTTAGTGCATGCACTCAAAGAAAATTTTCACCAAGGTGCTCATTTAACAACGGAGAATCATGCCATAAAGCAAAAACATATGAATAAGCTCAAAATTTTGTTGAAGCATTTTGTCGAACACTTGCCGTGCGTGGTAGTTTTTGAGGGATTTCAACATATTTCAAGCATTGTAGCTACCAACCTTTCATACCCAAGCCTAAACTCATCCATTAAACATCCTAGAGGCATACTCCTCAAAAAATCAACATAAATTCGAAAATGGAAACCACAGTGAACACAATCTCGACAAAGCACCCCATTCTCGATTTACATACTAGATATGCACAGCAACGAGCCCAAATTCGATCATTACTAAAGTACTTGCATCAATTAGAGCATAAAAGTAAATACAATCCTCGAATTAAGCCCTAGAAAAATGTCTACTGTCGAAATTACGGTACAACATGAGTTAGTGCGTGAAATGTTCATACCTGAGTCTTCAAATTCGACTGGAAATCATGAAATTGAGGATGAAACTGAGAGATGTAGCACACACACGATAGACTGGAGCCTATATACTCATCATGATCCAATTTTGTTGGGAATCTACTTCAAAGGCGAGTGAAATCCGAGAGGCAATGCAGGGAATTCTTAAAAATAGGTTGTTAATGGTGTGAAATTGGACGGTGAAATTTTAAGGAAAAAAGGGATTAGGGTTCTCGTTTGAAAATTTGGGGAAAATTATGGCCTCGACTGTGTTTTGAAACGTCAAGTTTGGGGTCCCATTTTTAGAGCCTGCTGGTAATGCACGCGGTCGCATGCTTCTTTGCTACCCTTTTCTTATATATATATATATATATATATATATATATATATAATATATATATATATATATTATAAGTCAGGTGTTGCGACTATGGCTCGACGCTAATGATTTCAAATAACATTTTAGACGACTTTGAAGTTGAATATCAATTGAACAAGGGTTTTGACAATTTTTTGGGATTTTGACTCTAAAATATGAAACTACATGAACATCAACTAGAAATATAAAAATGCAAACTAATATGCAAAACTTGACTCTAATACTTAAAACTAAACTTAAAAATAACAATAAAACTTAAATAAAGGATATGGGGATGGGTTGCCTCCCACCAAATGCTCTGTTTAGAGTCCCAAGCCTGACTTTGGCAATGTAATTCACGACGGCGTTGAAAGATAGGTGGCCGAGACTTCCTTTGGAAAATCTCCTCCCCAATATGGCTTCAACCACTGTCCATTCACCTTAAAAGTGCCCTTACTCTCGTGGTACACCTCAATAGCCCAGTTTGGGAGAACTTTAGTCACCATGAAGGGTCCCGACCACCGGGAGCGAAGTTTGCCTGGAAAAAGCTTGAGTCTAGAGTTAAATAGGAGAACTTGCTGCCCCACTACAAACTTTTTCATCGAATATGCCGGGTCATGCCACTTTTTGGTCCTCTCTTTATACAACTTAGCACTCTGATACGCATTCAAACGAAACTCATGCATTTCATTCAGTTGGAAGGAGTCTTTTTCACCCGCAACTTTCAAATCAAAGTTCAGCTTCTTCACTGCCCATTATGCTTTGTGCTCCAACTCCACAGGCAAATGACATGTTTTCCCAAATACTAGGCGATATGGTGACATGCCTATAGGGGTCTTAAAAGATGTCCTGTAAGCCCATAGTACATCATCCAACTTTTTCGACCAATCTTTTCGAGAATTGCTCACTGTCACCTCAAGGATCCTCTTCAGCTCTCGATTTGATATTCCACTTGCCCGCTCGTCTGAGGATGATATGGGGTAGCAATACGATGTCTAACACCGTACTTAGCCAAAAGAGATTCGAGCTATTTATTACAAAAGTGCTTACCCCATCACTTATAATAGCACGCGGAGTACCATATCTGGTGAAAATATGCTTTTTGAGAAACTCCACGACCACTCAACCATCATTGGTTGGCAGTCTACTGCCACTAGGATGTATTGATTTGAAAATAAAGATGGGAATGGACCCATGAAATCTATTCCCCAAACATCGAAAAGCTCGACTTCAAGAATGCTCTTAAGTGGCATTTCATCCCTTCTCGAGATATTTCCTGTTCGCTGGCATCGATCACACGTCTTCAGAAACCGATAAGCGTCTCTAAAAGGAGTAGGCCAAGAAAAACTGGATTGTAGAATCTTAGCTGCGGTTTTAGAAGGACCAAAATGCCCTCCATACGTAGATGAATGACATGACTCAAGAATACATGGGATTTCTTCCTCTGGCACACAACGGCGAATAATCTGATCAGGACCACATCGATACAAAACTAGATCCTCCCAAAAGTAATGCTTCAAGTCGGCAAAGAATTTATTCTTTCGATGACTTGAAAACTCCAGTGGTAGAATTGATCCAGCTAAATAATTAACATAGTCGGCGTACCACGGTGTGGAATCAATAGCGAAAATTTGCTCATTTGGAAAAAACTCATTGATCCCCACTTCCTCATCTTCCTTATGTTGCTCAAGTCGAGATAAGTGGTCAGCAACCACATTTTCACTCCCTTTCTTATCTCTAATCTCCAAATCAAACTCTTTGTATCCTTCTTCTCCATTAAATACTTCAATGCAGCGTGGTCAGTGTATACAATCACTTTCGATCCAATGAGATAGGATGAGAATTTATCAAATGCAAAGACAACAGCTAAAAGCTCCTTCTCAGTTGTTGCATAATTCAACTGTGCATCGGTCAGAGTTTTGCTAGCGTAATATATGACTTGAAAGATTGTATCCTTCCATTCTCCCAAGACTGCTCCAACTGCATGGTCGCTAGCGTCACACATGAGCTCAAATGGGAAACTCCAATCTGGAGCAACAATCACTGGTGCTGAACTCAAATTTTCTTTTAAAGCATTGAACGTCCGTAAGCACTCATTCGAGAAGACAAATGAGACATTTTTGACTAAAAGATTGCACAGTGGCTTGGTGATCTTAGAGAAATCCTTGATAAAGCGCCAATAGAAGCCCGCGTGACCCAAAAAACTGTTAACTCCTTTAACTGAAGTTGGAGGTGGTAATTTCTCAATCACCTGAATTTTTGCCTTATCCACCTCAATACCATCAGCTGAGATTCGGTGCCCTAATACACTACTCTCCTGCACCATGAAATGGCACTTCTCCCAATTCAGCACCAAATTCGTTTCTTGGCATCGCTGTAGAACAATCTCTAAATGTTTCAAACATTCATCAAAAGAGGATCCAAATACAGAGAAGTCATCCATGAAAATCTCAATGAATTTTTCAACCATATCAAAGAAGATAGCCATCATGCAATGCTGAAATGTGACGGGTGCATTGCAAAGGCCAAATGGCATCCTACGATAAGCAAATGTACCATAGGGGCAAGTAAAAGTAATCTTCTCTTGATCCTCGGGGGCGATAGGGATTTGTGGTGGGAGTTGTCGCGATGCACCAAAGTTTTTTTTATTTCCTTACTCGGTTTCAAAACTACAAATTAATGTAGAAGTGGTAAGTAAGGGTCGAACCCAAGAGGAACGGTGCTTAATCTAGTTGATTTTATCAATTAATATAGAAAAATGGGGGTTTTGTGATATTTGAATAAAAATAGAAAATCGAATATCAAAATAAAAGATTGAAGTAAAACAATTGTATAAAATATCTAGTTCTCGGATTCGGTTGTGTCAACAACTTATATTTATCTTTCCCATACAACGTGTTACTATTCCTTCTTCAATTTATCAACTCTCAATTAACCAAGAAGCTCTGATTAACGAATTCTTCCTTAAGTGTATTAAATTAAAGTGAGTTCTTTAACTTAACATCTAGCTATTGGATAACCCTAAACAAATTCTTAGGATTTAATGCAAAGCTAGTGTGAAATGAACGAGAAGAATGAGTTGAATTAGGTGAATAATTTCACAAACTCGAATTAATACATCTAAGTTGATTTGTTAATAAATATGCACGATATTCATTTGCTACTTTGGATTGGAATATAGTGATAATTACGGATCAAAAGTTCCAATCCTAACAAGTAACTTGAATTTAAAGATTGATTGATTCAATTGGCCAAAGTGAATGCAATCATTAAATAAACTACAAAACGGGTTTACAAGCATAACAAATCAACAAATTGAAGTAGAGGAATAGATAAAACGTTACTAAAGGGTTAGAAAAGATAACCACATCTTAATTGAACACAACGTTCCCCTCGAACTAGATAGAAAAGTCTAACTACTCATATTTGCGGGGTTTCATACTTTTTAGCGAGTGTTCGCTTTGTATCACCGCCACTATATGATAGATTATACGCAAAATATAGAAAACAAGTAAATAAATGCTAAGAAATAAATAGAGAAATAAAAGGGAAAAGAGAAACTTATCGAAGAAATGATCCGCTAATCATATTCACAGCCGAAGTATCGTTGATCGATTGAAGACTTTATTTCTTCCGCCGGAATATGAAAAACTAAGATCTTTCAAGCTAAAACTAAGAACAAATGAAGAAAAGAATTTTATTGAAGAGAAAGTTGGAGAGAACTACTAGCTAATTCTCTTCCACTAAGTTGTGCATTTCATTCCTTACAAATGCCTCTATTTATAGGCAAAATTTCACAAGAAAACATAATAAAAAATTGTACAACTACTCCATTATGATTCCACTAATTGGTAACCACCAAATCATGATCTTAAATTGCTCCATTAGTTCAAATATTGCATCATGGTATAGGTAAGCATCTTTGCTGAATTGTGCAATTGTAATTTCCTTTTTTTTTTATATTAATAGAAAGTTATGAATTTTCTACCAAAACATGGCCCAAGAAATCCTCCATTCACATCACTCTGGGTTTTGCCCATTTTTGACCATGATATGATCCGAATCATTTGAAGAGGTCAACATCAAAGTTGTACCCCTCTGAGTGTCCTTTCCAACAATATCAAGTGCAGGTCAATCCGAATTTTGTACCAAAAGTTATGGTCAAATTACTGAACTGCGGCAGTAAATTCGAGCTGCTGATTTTTTACGCTTTGTCCTTTCTCTTCAAATGGCCATAACTTTCACTAGGAAACTCCGATTTGGGATTCGGAAGAAGTTTGGGAATCCTCTTTTGATGTTTTTAAGCATTGGCACAAGAAAAATTATAAAAATAACTGTTCATAAAATTACATCGGAGGCCCTCCATCTTTGATTCGCTTGCATTTTGGTCCCGAGTTTCCGTTTTCATTCGATTTTCATCCTTTTTGACTCCTTTTGATTCTTTGTGATCCTAAACACCACAATAAAGGAAAAACACATAAAACGGAACATATAACACTAATAAAATACACAAATACATAAAATAGAAGAGTTATTTAAGTGCTTTTCGAGCACTTATCAAACTCCCCCACACTTAGACTGTTGTTCGCCCTCGAACAACAACCCATATGATACCAAACAACACACTGATTTTACATGAGATAAACAACTTTAAACATTGAAATCCAACTACAGAGAATGACTTGCTTAATAAATATTCTCTCGAACCATGAAAATTTCACTTCTTCTCAAATACACAATGGCTTGTGAGTGTGTGCAATTGAGGTTATCATCCCATCACTAACTGGAAACAAATGAAAGCTTACGATGTTTATCCAAGTCCTGTGGGCGTGTTGTCGCAGTACGCCAAAATTTATTTTATTTCCTTACTCGGTTTCAAAACTACAAATTAATGTAGAAGTGGTAAGTAAGGGTCGAACCCAAGAGGAACGGTGTTTAATCTAGTTGTTCTTATCAATTAATCTAGAAATGGGGTTTTGTGAAGTTGGGATGAAATTTGAAAATAAAATGACAAAATAAAAGAGATGAAAATGCAACAATTGAAGATATATCTAGTTCTCGGGTTAGGTTGTGTCAACATCTTGTGTTTATCTTTCCCATGCAACGTGTACTATCCCTTCTTCAATTTATCAACTCTCAATTAACCAAGAAGCCTGATTAACGAATTCTTCCTTAAGTGTATTAAATTAAAGTGAGTTCTTTAACTTAACATCTAGTTGGATAATCTAAACAAGTTCTTAGGATTTAATGCAATGCTAGTGTGAAATGAACAAGAAGAATGAGTTGAATTAGATGATCAATTTCACAAACTTGAATTAATACATCTAAGTTGATTTATTAACAAATATGCACGACATATCTGCTTACTACCGTGGGATTGAATCTAGTGACAATTACGGATCAAAAGTTCCAATCCTAGCACATAACTTGAACTTAAAGATTAATTGATTCAATTGGCCAAAGTGAATGCAATAATCACATAAATTCAAAACGGGTTTAAAAGCATAACAAATCAACAAATTGAAGTAGAGGAATAGATAAAGCGTTAGCAAAGAGTTAGAAAAAGATAACAACATGATAATTGAACACAACTTCCTCGAACTAGATAGAGAAGTCTAACTACTCATATTAGCGGTATCACTAATCGCTATATGATAGATTATACTTCACTATCTCAAGTAATATAAAAACTATAGAAATCACGTAAATAATGCTAAGATTTAAATAGAGAAGTCTAACTACTCATATATGCCGTTTAAATACTTATAAGCGTAACTGCAATGTATCACCTACGCAATATATGAGAAATTATCTTTCTCAAACATGAAAAATAAAAGAAGAAGAGAAATTAGTGAAGAAATGCTCCGCTAATCATATTCACGGCCAAGTATCGTTTGATTGATTTTTTTAGAACCTATATTTAGGTTCTTACTCACCAATATGAAAAACTAAGAGCTTTCAAGCTAGAACTAAGAACAAATGATGAAGAGAATTTTATTGAGGAGAAAGTTGGAGAGAATCACACCCACTAATTCTCTCTACAAGTTGTGTGATTCAAGCTTGGAAATGCCTCTATTTATAGGCAAAATATTACACCAAAAATATTAAAAAATCATAAAAGTCTTCCTAGTGAGTATTGTGGTGTGCCAGTTGTTTTTATCTCTAAGAAGTCGAAAATACCAAAAACACGTTTTATGGTAGGTGGAGTCCACGTCAAAAATCTGCGGCGTCAGCGTATTTCAGTCGCCGCTGGCCGACTCAGTCGCCGCGATTACGCTAATCATCGGGCCTTGAACGGGAGGCCGGGGGGACGGTTCGCAGCGTGACTTCGATCATCATGCGGCGGTGACTCGAGTCACTTGCGCGCTGATCGAAAGCATGATCGGGCGTGACTTTGAGTCACCATGGGCGACCGACTTCGATCACGTCGGCGGTGACTCGAGTTATCCGAAGTCACCAGAGAAATTGCACACCAAGTCCTCAACGCGTTTGAATGTTGTTCATTTCGGGTCCTTCCAAAATTGCATGTTGGTCCTCCAACTTCAAACGTTTCACTTTGGTCCCTGACTTTTGAAAAAGTTGCACTTTGGTCCCCAAACGATTTTGGAAGTAGCGCTTTTAGTCCTTTTCTTCAAAGCGGCCATAACTTTCACTAGGAAACTCCGATTTGAGATCAGGAAAAAGTTTGGGAAATCCTCTTTTTGACGTTCTTAGACTTTGGCACAAGAAAATTGTAAAAACAACTTTTCATAAAATTGCATCGGAGGTCCTCCATCTTTGATTCTTGCCTTTTTTGGTCCCGAAGTTTCGTTTTCATCTGATTTTTCATCCTTTTGACTCCTTTTCGATTCTTTGTGACCCTAAACACCACAATAAAGGAAAAACACATAAAACGGAACATATAACATTAATAAAACACACAATCACGTAAAATAGAAGAGTTATTTAAATGCTTTTCTAGCACTTATCAAACTCCCCACACTTAGATTGTTCGCTCTCGAACAACAACCATACGACACAAAACAACACGGTGATTTTACATGAGATAAACAACTTTAAACATTGAAATCCAACTACGATAGTGACTTGCTTAATAAACATTCTCCCTAGAACCATGAAAATTTCACTTCTTCTCAAATACACAATGGCTTGTGAGTGTGTGCAATTAAGGTTATCATCCCATCACTAATCGGAATCAAATGAAAGCTTCACGATGTTCTATCCAAATCCTAACCCGAAATGGTCAAATATTTCCTTTCATCTCTCGTGATCCAACTCTTATTTTACAATGATTCCCATGGATCCTAAAAATTACTCAGTTCACCAAAAATCATCAAGCTATTAGCACCGCAAAGAAAAAAAAAAAAGGGCATGATGTGTGTTTTATCGAAATATGTCTTCAATTTAAAGTGTTTAGATTAGGCACTTCAAACCACTTTGAGGGAATTTATTTATCTTACTTTACACTTGGGTAACTATCACATTTCTATGCATTTTCTTTTTCTCTTTTTTTTTTTTTGATGAAGAAGAAGAAAGGTTTTGCAATTTTCTTTCAGCCTTTTACCCATTGTAGCTTTCACACTACCCCCTTTCATTGGAAGCGGCCTCTTCTTCACCCATTCGAGGTGGCGGCTTCACACTCGAGGGTAGGTAGCTCTTTCTGTGGTCCCTCTCCGATTTCGAACATAAAAGTAAAATTCATTCTCAAAGATAGGTCAATGCTTTTTCCAAACTTTTTAAACTCGTCAATAAAAAGACACATTCACAAAAGCAGATACCATGCGATTATAACTCCACCTTGCTAACAATTGATGTTTTCAAGTTACTTTGAGCGGGGACGAATGGATAGAAAAAGAAAAGAAAAAAAGTTAGTTTACTATGGTCTAGAAAGTTAGAAAAAAATCAACATTTTCAACCTTCAATTTGTGTTCCAGAGAGAATGATAGTAAATTACCTTATAAGCGTGCTCAGGTAATTTAGCCATGCGTATGAGAGAAGAACATAACACAACAAATTGATTTTTTCGGGATCCTGCTTTTAGCTAAATCACGCAAATTAAGCTCAATCATATTCAAAAGTTGCTATCTCATGCAAAATTGTAGACACAAAAAAAAATCACAAGCGGATCACAATATGCCACTCCCCACTTAAATTCTACATTGTCCCAATGTAAAAATATAAATACCATGTAAAAGAGAAGAAATGGAAACTCCTATGGTAAGCCATGAGTCGTACGAGTGGGGATGGTGGTTACACAATGTAAGCGCTCGAAGAGCAGGTCAACAATCCAAGAGTAAGAGACACGCAATCAACATATTTATAGAACAAGAAAAACAACAAGCGAATTTTTTTATTTTTATTTTTATTTTTTTTTTTTTTGTTTGTTTGTTTTTTTATTTTATTTTTTTAATGAAGAAGAGAAATATATATAAGCGACTTTGGGAGTTGACAACCCTCTGAAATCCTTGCATTAGTATTCACATCAAATTAATGATATGATTCCATCAAGTCCGATCCGCATGGAAACTATCCGAATCGACATACTCTCTACAAAGCAGGTTTGACAACCAACCTTAATGAAAAGGTCCTCCCATATCGCCATTACATGACATAGGTATGTTTACCATTCAATAAAGAACAGCCCCACAAGAACCAACAAATGGGAGAAACGCTTTAGAGCCCGAACGTCCCAACTGGACACTTCTCAAATGAATGAGACGAGTTTTACATCTTCGGATGTGTGTTAATGATCACGCTCAAAAGTTGCCGCTCAATGGTTAGACCATCGAGTTTGGTTTCCAACAGACGTTGTCGTTGTTCCAACAAATTATCAAACTCTCTCACTGCGATTCAGTGGTGTTTCTCGATAGACTTTTGGCCCGCACCTAATCGGTCCATCCTTGAAGAAAACAACATGTCTATATTGTGAATAAGTTTGATTTTGAGTACAATGAGGTCCATCTAATAGCTTTCCACATTTAAAAGCAACTCTTAAGGCGCTTAGCATGTCGCTTGGCGGATCGGGATGATCACGCTTTAAAGCGATAACGCGTTCAAAGGGCACGGCTCATACTTGTCAACAAGTAGAACAATGTGAATCTTGATATCAAGAGGCATAGAGAAAGAGTCGAGTACTTGTAGAAGAGCAACAATACATTAGAGGGATGCCGTAGAAAGAAATGAAAATTCGATTGCACTTTGAGGTATCTGCAAAAGACTTGAAAGAAGAAGATTAATAGAAGAGAATACAGTTCTTTTAAGGTCTCTTTGAAAAGACCGAGTTTAACGCCTTTAGGCGGGATACATAAACCCGATATCAAGGTGTTTTTTATTTTTATTTTTTGTTTTATTTTTGTTTTTTTTGTTTTTAGTTACGTAACATACGAAAGAAAAGAAACATCAAGTAATAAAATTAAAACCATCACAATCAATAAGCATAGTAGATTATCACACTCTTTCATATTTTCAAAGATCTTCAAGAAGGAAAAAAATAAGAAAATTTGAATTACATAATCAATTAATATTAAGAATGTATATATATACAAAAATATCACACACATATTATCTATAAAAAAACAAAATAAATAGAAGGAAGAAGAAGACGGTGAAGAAGAAAGAAATTACCTAATCAATGCTAGAAAGAAGTACTCATGAAAATGAAGATTGTGGTTGTGGTTTCGAGTGGAGAATGATCTCTAATTTATAGTCAAAGTGGGCCTTGTTTCAACCGACAATCGTGCATGCAGAGTGTCTTTGTAAGAAAGAGTACGTGGGAGGAGTATCCAAGAAAACGCGTTGACAAATTGTTCATTATCAATAATTAATCCTCACATCGTTATCAGTAATTATTGCTAATTGCCGATTTGTGTGCCATCTTGTCTCGTCCCCAATTAATTGAATCCCAAGATATCTTCTTCACGGGTTTTCAAAGTAATATCTTCCTCGATCATTTATAGATAAAAAGTTGGGAAATAAAAACAAAAACAACAAAATTCAAAATAAAAATAAAAAAATAAGAGAAAATGCTTGGGTTGCCTCCCAAGAAGCGCTTTTTGTTTAAAGTCGTTAGCTCGACTAATTTTTTTAAGTTAACTAATAAAAACAACTAAATTGGTTAGTACCTTTCAAGAACGGCGCCAAAAACTTGGGCGTGTTGTCGCGAGTGACGCTAAAATTTATTTTATTTCCTACTCGGTTTCAAAACTACAAATTAATGTAGAAGTAGTAAGTAAGGAATTAGAACCCAAGAGGAACAGTGTTTAATCTAGTTGTTCTTATCAATTAATCTAGAAATGGGGGTTTTGTGAAGTTGGATGAAATTTGAAAATAAAATGACAAAAT
Organism: Jasminum sambac; assembly: GCA_018223645.1. Classification (NCBI taxonomy): domain Eukaryota; kingdom Viridiplantae; phylum Streptophyta; class Magnoliopsida; order Lamiales; family Oleaceae; genus Jasminum; species Jasminum sambac. The sequence goes on along the minus strand of CP073644.1, from coordinate 7,573,628 downwards.
AAAGAGATGAAAATGCAACAATTGAAGATATATCTAGTTCTCGGGTTGGTTGTGTCAACATCTTGTGTTTATCTTTCCCATGCAACGTGTACTATCCCTTCTTCAATTTATCAACTCTCACCAACCAAGAAGCTCATTAACTAATTCTTCCTTAAGTGTATTAAATTAAAGTGAGTTCTTTAACTTAACATCTAGCTATTGGATAATCCTAAACAAGTTCTTAGGATTTAATGCAATGCTAGTGTGAAATGAACAAGAAGAATGAGTTGAATTAGATGATCAATTTCACAAACTTGAATTAATACATCTAAGTTGATTTATTAACAAATATGCACGACATTAGTTTGTTACCGTGGATTGGAATCTAGTGACAATTACGGATCAAAAGTTCCAATCCTAGCACATAACTTGAACTTAAAGATTAATTGATTCAATTGGCAAAGTGAATGCAATAATCACATAAATTCAAAAGCGGGTTTAAGCATAACAAATCAACAAATTGAAGTAGAGGAATAAATAAGCGTTAGCAAAGAGTTAGAAAAGATAACAACATGATAATTGAACACAACTTCCTCGAACTAGATAGAGAAGTCTAACTACTCATATTAAGCGGTATCACCATCGCTATATGATAGATTATACTTCACTATCTCAAGTAATATATAAAAACTATAGAAATCACGTAAATAATGCTAAGATTTAAATAGAAGTCTAACTACTCATATATCTTGGGTTAAATACTTATAACGGCGAACGCCGTGTATCACCTCGCAATATATGAGAAATTATCTTTCTCAAACATGAAAAATAAAAGAAGAAGAGAAATTAGTGAAGAAATGCTCGCTAATCATATTCACGGTCAAGTATCGTCGATTGATTTTTCAGACCTATATTTAGTTCTTACTTCCTTGAATATGAAAAACCCAAGAGCTTTCAAGTAGAACTAAGAACAAATGATGAAGAGAATTTTATTGAGGAAAGTTGGAGAGAATCACAATCTAATTCTCTCTACAAGTTGTGTGATTCAAGCTTGGAAATGCCTCTATTTATAGGCAAAATATTACACCAAAAAATATTAAAAATCAAAAAGTCTTCCCTTCATGAGTCTATTGGTGTGCTTCAGTTGTTTTATCTCTAAAGTCAAAAATACCAAAAACACGTTTTATGGTAGGTGGAGTCTGGTCAAAATCTGGGCTGGCGTTAGCGCGTGACTCGAAGTCGCCATGTGATTTCGAGTCCGCCGCGATTACCAGAATACTCGCCTGAACAGGGAGGCCAGACGGTTCTGGCGTGACTCGATCACCTGCGGCGGTGACTTTCGGAGTCACTGCGGCGCTGATCGAGCATGACGGCGCCACTCGAGTCCTGCGGCGCCGATCACGTCTTGGCGGTGACTCGAGTCACCCGAGTCACCCAGAAATTGCACAAAGTCCTCAACTTTGAATGTTGTTCATTTGGGTCCTTCCAAAATTGCATTTTGGTCCTCCAACTTCAAACGTTTCACTTTGGTCCCCTGACGCTTGAAAAGTTGCACTTTAGTCCCAACAGGTTTTGGAAGTGACGCTTTTAGTCCTTTTCTTCAAACGGCCATAACTTTCACTAGGAAACTCCGAGGTTGAGATCCGGAAAAAGTTTGGGAATCCCCTTTGACGTTCTTCGACTTTCTTGGCACAAGAAAATTGTAAAAACAACTTTTCATAAAATTGCATCGGAGGTCCTCCATCTTTGATTCGCCTTTTTGGTCCGTTTAGTTTTCATTCGATTTTCATCCTTTTTGACTCTTTCGATTCTTTGTGACCCTAAACACCACAATAAAAGGAAAAACATAAAACGGAAATATATAACATTAATAAAACACACAAATACGTAAAATAGAAGAGTTATTTAAATGCTTTTCTAGCACTTATCATCCTGACCCAAAATGGTCAAATATTTCCTTTCACCTCTCGTGATCCCATTCTTATTTTACAATGATTCCCATGGATCCTAAAAATTACTCTATTCACCAAAAATCATTAACTGTTAGCACTGCAAAGAAAAAAAAGGGCATGGCAGGGGTATTATCGCAAATATGTCTTCAATTTAAAGAGTGTTTAGATTGAGCACTTCAAACCACTGAGGAAATTTATTTATCTAACTTCACACTTGGGTAACTATCACATTTCTCGCGATTTTTTTTTTTGATTAAGAAGAAAAAGAAGAAGAATAAGAGTTTTGCAATTTTCTTTTCAGCTTTTACCCCACAGGTAGCTTTCACACTAAACCCCTTTCATTGGAGGCAGCCTTCTTCACCCATTCGAGGTGACAGCTTCACACTCTGAGGTAGGTAGCTCTTTCCTGTGGTCCCTCTCCTTATTTTGAACATAAAAGTAAAATTCATTCTCAGCATAGGTCAATGCTTTTTCCAAAGTTTTTAAACTCTATCAATAAAAGACACATTCACAAAAAATAGATACCATGCGATTATAACTCCACCTTGCTAACAATTGATGTTTCCAGGTTACTTTGAGCAGGACGAATGGATAGAAAAAAAAGAAAAGAAAAAGTTAGTTTACTATGGTCTAGAAAGTTAGAAAAAAAATCAACATTTCAACCTTCAATTTGTGTTCCAGAGAATGATAGTAAATTACCTATAAATGTGCTCAGATAAATTTGCCAGCTGTGCTTGGAGAAGAACAGAACACATTTTTTTTTTCGAGATCTTGTAGTTTCAGATAAGTCACAAAAATTAAGGTCAATCATATTCAAAAGTTGCTATCTCATGCAAAATCGTTGACACAAAAATAAAAAAAAAATCACACGCAGACCACAATATGCCACTTCCCCAAACTTAAATTCTACATTGTCCCCAATGTAGAAATATAGAAAGCATGAAAAAGAGAAGAAATAGAAACTCCCCTATGGTAAGCAATGAGTCGTGCCGATTTGGGGATGGTGGTTGCACAATGTAGCACTTCTGAGCAATACTTCGACAATCCAGGAGCAAGAGACCTGCAATCAACATATTTACAGAACAAGAAAAACAACAGCTAAAAATATTTTGGTTTTTTTTTTTTGATGAAGAGAAATTTATATACAAAGCGACTTTGGGAGTTGAGCGATGTTCTCTCAACATCTTGCAAAGAGTATTCACATCAAATGAATGATATGATTCCATCAAGTCTGATCCGCATGGAAACTATCTCAATCAAAGATACTCTCTACAAAACAGCTTTGACAACCAACCTTAATGAAAAGGTCCTCCATATCGCCACATGACACATAGGTATGTTTACCATTCAATAAAGAATAGCCCCACAAGAAACAGCAAATGGGAGAACGTTTAGAGCAGAACGTCAAACTCAGACACTTCTCAAATGAATGAGACGTAGTTTTACATCTTCGGATGGGTGCTAGTGATCACGCTCAAAAAGTTGTCGCCAATGGTTAGGCCATCAACTTTGGTTTCAGCCAGACGTTGTCGCTGCTCCAACAAATTATCAAACTCTCTCACACCGACATGAAATGGTTGCTTTCTCCCGATAGACTTTTCGCCCTCGCACCTAATCGGTCCATCCTTGAAGAAAACAACATGTCTATATTGTGAATAAGTTTGATTTCGAGTATAATGAGGTCCCTCTAATAGCTTTCCACATTTAAAGCAACTTTTAAGGCGCTTAGCACGTCGTTTGCGAGCAGATCGGGATGATCCTGCCCCAAAAGCTATGACGTTCCCAAGGGAACGCTCATACTTGTCAACAAGTCAAACAATCTGAATCTTGATATCAAGAGGCATAGGGAAAGAGTTGAGTACTTGTAGAAGAGCAACAATACGTAGAGGGGATGCCATAGAAAGAAATGAAAATTCAGTGCACTTTGAGGTATCTGCAAAAGACTTGAAAGAAGAAGGTTAATAGAAGAGAATACAGTTCTTTAAGGTCTACTGAAAAAAACCAGTTTAATGCCTTTGGGTGGGATACATAAACCAGTATCCAAGGTTTTTTTTTTTAGTTACGTAACATACGAGAGAAAAAGAAACACTGAAGTAATAAAATTAAAACCATCAAAATCAGTAAGCATAGTAGATTATCACACTCTTCCATATTTTCACAGATATTGAAGAAGGAAACAAAAAAGAAAATTTGAATTACATAATCAATTAATATAAGGAAAAGACATATATATACAAAAATATCACACACATCCATGCTATAAGAAAAACAAATAAGAAGAAAAGAGGAAGAATAAGAAAAAAAATCAAGAAGAGAAGAAAATTACCTAATCACTGCTAGAAAGGAGCACTCACAGAGTAATTGAAATCGTGGTTGTGATTTCAAGTGGAGAATGATCTGGATTTATAGTCAAATGAGCACTGTTTCAACCGACAATTATGCATGTGGAGTGTACTGGAAAGAGTACGTTGGAGGGAGTATCCGAGAAAGCGCGTTGACAAATTATCCATTATCGATAATAAATCCACACACGTTATCAGTAACTATTGCTAATCACTGATTTGTGCGTCATCATGTCTCTTCCCAATTGATTGAATCTCTTGATATCTTCATTCTACAGTTACAAGGCAACATCTTCTTTAGTACGTTAGATAAAAAAAACGGCGAAATAAAAACAAAAACAACGAAAATTTCAAAAGAAAGATAAAAATGAGAGAAAATGCTTGGGTTGCCTCCCAAGAGCACTTTTGTTTTAAGTCGTTAGCTCGACACAGTTCCCATTTGTCAAGTAGGGTTTCTCAAGTCCATTGCAGCTCCATTTTGTCTTTGATAGTATCTTCCAAATGTTTTGATTTCTTGACGGTCCACCTTGAATTCTTGTCCAATCTTTTGTTTCTCCGTTCCGATGGCTTCCTTCTTTGAGATGAGGTAATTGTGCTTTGACTCCATTTTATGTGGCACGCTAGCTTTGCAATTCAATTTACACATTTCTTGCACAAAACGGTTAGTCGAATTAATTGCAAAGACAGAACAAGCGTTATTAGGGAGCAATGAAACATTAAAAATATAAAAGTTCGCTTTTTCCTCATCAAATTCCATGGATAGTGTACCCTCATAGGCATCAATTTTAGTGCGAGAAGTGTAAAGAAATGGACGTCCGAATATGATAGGTGTAAGGTGAGGTGAATGTTCGTCAGCCATATCAAGCACGTAAAAATCAGCAGGAAAACTAAACCATTTATTTTGACTAGCACATCTTCTATCACTCCATCCGGGTATGCATTGGTACGATTAGCTAGTTGCACAATTACGTGAGTTTCTTTCAGTTTTCCTAAATTAAGTGAAGCATACAAGGATCTAGGCATGACATTTATGGATGCTCCTAAATCTATAAGTGCTTTGTCAATGTGGTGATTGCCTATGGTGGAAGGGACAGTGAACATACCCGGGTCTTTGCATTTTGGAGGCAACTTCTTCTGGAATACCGCTGAAAGCTTTCTCCCATTTTGATTATTTCATTAGCGTGGGATTTGCTTGATTGCATCTAACAATGGAATGTTGATTTCTATTCTCCTAAATGTGTCCAAAATTTCTTTTTCCTTGTCATCTTTGTTGGTTTTCGCTAATCTACTCGGAAAAGGAGGAGGAATTGTTTTAGCATTGATATGAGAGTTAGGACTTACTTCCTTTTCAAGCTTTTCTTCTTTGTCTTCATGTGTGGGAACTTCTTTGTGTGGGTTCTCTATCTCTTTTCCACTCCTTAAGGTTATAGCACTGACATTCTTTGGATTTACCTCAGGTTGAGATGGTAGCTTTCCTGCAGATTGTGCTTCTAGGTGATTGATGGCAGTTGCCAACTGACTCATTTGATTTTCCAAGTTTTGAATGCTTGCCTTTAAATCCTGTTGAAATTTCACAGTGTTAGTTGCTAATGTCTTCACCATATCCTCGAGAGAAATACCTGATTGTTGAGGTTATTGTTGAAATTGCCCTTGGGGTTGAAAATTCCCTTGTTGCTGGAATTGGCCTTGAGGTTTGTTATCCTGGGGGTTTGTTGGTTCCATAACTCGATTGGGGTGATCTCGCCATCCTGGATTATAGGTGTTTGAGTATGGATTGTACTGTTGCCTTGGGAATGGAAAATTGCTTGCTGAATTCACTTGTTCATTGTTATCCATTTGCAGAACAGGACAAGCATCTGTAGGATGTCCTAGGTTTGTGCATATGCCACATGCTTTGACTTGTGGATTGTTTCCTACAAAAATTTGTTTGAGAAAATAGGTTAGTTCAGAGAGTTGGTTTTCAACATTGGAGTTACTTACCTCATCTACTCTTCGAATGTTCATTTCCCGGTTTGTACTGAATTGTTGAGTGTTCTCAGCCATGTTTGAAATCAATGTTCTTGCTTCAGCAAGGGTTTTGTTCATCAAGAGCTCCTCCACCAGCAGCATCAACCATGTTTCTGTCTGATTGACATAAGCCTTCATAGAAGTATTGCACTAGGAGGTTTTCACTAATTTGGTGATGCGGGCAGCTTGCAATGAGCTTTTTGAAACGCTACCAATACTCATAAAGAGTTTCTCCATTGCTTTGGCGTACTCCAGAGATATCTTTCCTGATATTTGCGATCTTTGAAGCTGGGAAGTACTTTTCGAAGAAAAGTTGCTTCATTTGATTCCATGTTGTGACTGAACCTGGTGGTAAAGTGTATAACCAATCTGTGGCGGCATCTTTTAGTGAAAATGGAAAAGCTCTGAGCTTGATTTGCTCTTCAGTGATGCCTGGGGGTTTCATGCTATCACACACCACATGAAACTCTTTCAAGTGTCGATACGGATCTTCGCCGGATCGTCCATGAAAAGATGGTAGAAGATGTATCAAACCAGATTTCAGCTCGAAAGTTCTACCTTCTTCTACGGTTGGAAAGGTTATACACAATGGTTGTTGAGCAACTTCAAGAGTTGCCATTTGTTTAAGAGTTCTTTCACTGTTGTTATCAGCCATTTCTTGTTCTTGTTTTGCTTGTCTTATTCGTCTTCGAATGGATTTCTCAATTTCCGGATCGAAACTTTCAAGAATTCGATTAGTAGATCGAGTATTATGCATACAAGTGAAATATATATATATTTTTAAATTAATTAATAAAAGCAACTAAATTTGTTAACCGTTCCCCGGCAACGGCGCCAAAAACTTGGTGGGCATGTTGTCGCAGTACGCCAAAGTTTGTTTTATTTCGTTACTCGGTTTCAAAACTACAAATTAATGTAGAAGTGGTAAGTAAGGGTCGAACCCAAGAGGAACGGTGCTTAATCTAGTTGATTTTATCAATTAATATAGAAAAAGGGGGGTTTTGTGATATTTTAATAAAAATAGAAAATCGAACGTCAAAATAAAAGATTGAAGTAAAACAATTGTACAAAATATCTAGTTCTCGGGTTCGGTTGTGTCAACAACTTATATTTATCTTTCCCATGCAACGTGTTACTATTCCTTCTTCAATTTATCAACTCTCAATTAACCAAGAAGCTCTGATTAACGAATTCTTCCTTAAGTGTATTAAATTAAAGTGAGTTCTTTAACTTAACATCTAGCTATTGGATAACCCTAAACAAATTCTTAGGATTTAATGCAAAGCTAGTGTGAAATGAACGAGAAGAATGAGTTGAATTAGATGAATAATTTCACAAACTCGAATTAATACATCTAAGTTGATTTGTTAATAAATATGCACGATATTCATTTGCTACTTTGGATTGGAATCTAGTGATAATTACGGATCAAAAGTTCCAATCCTAGTAAGTAACTTGAATTTAAAGATTGATTGATTCAATTGGCCAAAGTGAATGCAATAATCAAATAAACTCAAAAACGGGTTTACAAGCATAACAAATCAACAAATTGAAGTAGATGAATAAATAAAACGTTACTAAAGAGTTAGAAAAGATAACCACATGTTAGTTGAACACAACGTTCCCCTCGAACTAGATAGAAAAGTCTAACTACTCATATTTGCGGGGTTTCATACTTTTTAGCGAGTGTTCGCTTTCTATCACCACCACTATATGATAGATTATACGCAAAATATAGAAAAAAGTAAATAAATGCTAAGAAATAAATAGAGAAATAAAAGGGAAAAGAAAAACTTATCGAAGAAATGATCCGCTAATCATATTCACAGCCGAAGTATCGTTGATCGATTGAAGCCTTTATTTCTTCCGCCGGAATATGAAAAACTAAGATCTTTCAAGCTAAAACTAAGAACAAATGAAGAAGAGAATTTTATTGAAGAGAAAGTTGGAGAGAACTACTAGCTAATTCTCTTCCACTAGGTTGTGCATTTCCTTCCTTACAAATGCATCTATTTATAGGCAAAATTTCACAAGACAACATAATAAAAAATTGTACAACTACTCCATTATGATTCCACTAATTGGTAACCACCAAATCATGATCTTAAATTGCTCCATTAGTTCAAATATTGTATCATGGTATAGGTAAGCATCTTGGCTGAATTGTGCACTTGGAATTTCCTTTTTTTCTTTATATTAATAGAAAGTTATGAATTTTCTACCAAAACATGGCCCAAGAAATCCTCCATTCACATCACTCTCGGTTTTGCCCATTTGTGACCATGATATGATCCGAATCATTTGAAGAGGTCAACATCAAAGTTGTAGCCCTCTGAGTGTCCTTTCCAAAAATATAAAGTGCAGGTCAATCCAAATTTTGTACCAAAAGTTATGGTCAAATTACTGAACCGCGGCAGTAAATTCGAGCTGCTGATTTTTTACGCTTTGTCCTTTCTCTTCAAATGGCCATAACTTTCATTAGGAAACTCCGATTTGGGATTCGGAAGAAGTTTGGGAATCCTGTTTTGATGTTATTAAACATTGGCAGAAGAAAAATTATAAAAATAACTTTTCGTAAAATTGCATCGGATGCCCTCCATCTTTGATTCACTTGCATTTTGGTCCCGAGTTTCCGTTTTCATTCGATTTTCATCCTTTTTGACTCCTTTTGATTCTTTGCGACCCTAAACACCACAATAAAGGAAAAACACATAAAACGGAACATATAACACTAATAAAATACACAAATACATAAAATAGAGGAATTATTTAAGTGCTTTTCGAGCACTTATCAATTTGATTATAGCCAGAGTAACCGTCAAGGAAACAATAATGTGAATACCCGGCCAGTCTTTCTAGCATCTGGTCAATGAATGGTAAGGGAAAGTGATCCTTTCTAGTAGTGCGTTGAGGTTCCCGGTAGTCAATGCACACTCTCCATCCCGTGACTGTTCGAATTGGGATCAACTCATTATTTTCATTCTTCTCCACCATAATGCCCCCTTTCTTTGGCACAACTTGCATTGGGCTCACCCAAGCACTATCTGAGATCGGGTAGATAATACCTGCGTCCAAAAGCTTCAACACTTCTTTTCTTACCACTTCCTTCATATTGGGGTTCAAACGGCATTGACCATCGACTATAGGTTTGTAGTTATCCTCTATTAAGATCTTATACATACAAATTGTGGGACTGATTCCCTTAATATCTGCTATTGTCCATCCGATGGCTGCTTTTTGCTCTCTAAGTACTCATAGTAATTTTCCTCCTCAAGCTGACTTAAAGAGGTAGAAATGATAACAGGCAGCGTAGATGAATCCCCAAGATAGGCATACCGCAGGTGTGAAGGTAATGACTTGAGCTCAAGCATAGGCGGCTGCTCTATAGATGGTGGCTGTGGTCGAGGTCCCACTCCTAGACTCTCACGATGAAATCGATGTTTATACAGTTCTTGTGCCTCCAAGTACTTATTGCATTCTTCAATCTCTTCCCGGTTGAGGGAGTTTATGGAATTGGAATGGACAAGAGATGCCTCCAAAGGGTCTATAGGATAATCCAGCTGAAATTTTCCACGAACTGCTTGATCAACCTCATCCACCATAAAGCACGAATCTGATTGGGTTGGATACTTGATAGCCCTGAACACATTAAAGGTGATGTTTTCATCATTCACCCGGAGACGAAGTTGTCCTTTTCCCACATCAATAATCGCTCCTCCAGTTGCTGAGAATGGTCGACCCAAGATAAGTGGCATATTTCCATCTTCCTCCATGTCAAGTATAATAAAATCTGCACGAAAGTAGAACTTCTCCACTTTCACTAGAATATCTTCAATAATTCTCCTTGGGTGCTTAATAAAGCGATCTGCAAGCTGTAGAGAGACTGAAGTTGGTTCTGGTTCTCCCAAACCTAATTTCCTGCAAGCAGAGAATGGCATTAAATTGATGCTTGCACCTAAATCACGCAGAGCTTTATCAAAATATGAATCTCCAATAGCGCAAGCAATAGTGAAACTCCTTGGGTCTTTTAGTTTGGGTAGGAGCTTGTTCTGGAGGATAGCACTGCATTCTTCTATTAGCATCACCGCCTCATTTTCTTCAAGCTTCCTCTTATTTGACAAAATTTCCTTTATGAACTTTGCATAGCTAGGCATTTGAGCTAAGGCCTCTGCAAATGATGTTGATATGCAGTTTCTTGAAAACTTCAAGAAATCGGGCAAATTGCTTATCCAGCTTATGCTTTTGAAGTCTCTGAGGAAACGGTATAGGAGACACATAAGGTTTTAATGGTACCGCTGTCCTTTCCAATGAGTTGCCCCCATTTTCTTCGACTTGTGACTCAGCTGGCACCTTTTGTCCCTCTCCTGGCTCTATTTCCTCAATGATCGCTTTTTCTTGTTCTCTTGAAGGCCTTTTGACATAAATCTCGGGAAGCTGCACCCCGCTCCTAGTAGTGATAGCCTGAACTTGCTCTCTTGGGTTCACCTCAGTATTGCTAGGCAAAGCACCTTATGGTCGGCCCGAAATAGTGTTAGCCAATTGCCCAACTTGTGTTTCTAGATTACGAATGGAAGCTTGTTGATTTTGGAGGGCGGTATCAGTTTTCTTCATAAATTGATTGGTGCGATCCATGTATTTCTCAGTTCTCTCCATAAATCGACCTAAAGCCTCTTCAATGGAGCTCTTCTTTTCTGGTTGTTGGTATTAGGGTCCTTGGAATCCTCCATTGTTTTGATTATCTCTCTAACCAAAATTTGGGTGATTACGCCAACCCTAGTTATAGGTGTTGGAAAATGGATTGTTGGGTTGCCGTTGACATCCTTGAACATAATCAACTTGAGCAATGCAATGAACGATAATAGGGCACTCATTAGTGCTATGGTTAGCTCCACACTCCTCGCAAGTGGGTGGCAAAGGTGCCTTTGAGCTACCTATCTTCACAATACTCTCCAACCTATGAGCCAATGCATCAATTTTCGCGGTCAGAGCAGTGAAATTATCAACTTCATAGACTCCAGATGCTCTGCTATGATTTCTTCTATCGGACGCCCACATCGCCGTGCTGTTTGCAATCCTTTCAAACAACTCAAGAGCTTCAGCAATTGTCTTGGTGCAGAGTGATCTATTTGATGAAGAGTCTACCAAGCTTTTACATGAGGGAAGCAATCCGGCATAGAAGTATTATACTTGTTTCCCATTACTGATCCCATGATGCGGGCACGTCCTCAGCAGTCCCTTAAACCTTTACCAAGCCTCATCGAAAGATTCCGACTCATGCCGTTGGAAAATAGAAATATCATGCTTCAACTTGGCAATCTTCGCTGGAGGGAAAAACTTGGTGCAGAACTTTTGAGCTAGGTCATTCCATGTGGTGATATTGGCAATTGGCTGTGAATCAAGCCACTCCAGAGCCTTGTCTCGTAGAGTCCGAGGGAACAACCTTAGTTGGATGGCGTCATCCAAAATGCCCTGATATTTAAAATGTTCACACATCTCCAAGAAGCACGAGAGATGCGTGTGTGGGTTTTCATCCAACAATCCATAGAATTGGTGTCCATTTTGGAAAAGATGGATCACATCCATCTTCAGTTGGACTGTGGGCTGCCCAAATGAAGGTAAACGATACTGGATTGGCTTTGAATGATCTGTGGCATCATAAAATCGCCAACTAGCATGTTATCTTCGTCCACGACCCCTTTTGCTCGTTCCCCACCATTGTTAATTCGCGGAATTTCATCATTGGCCGCCATTGCTTCCTTTTTTTGATTTTTTTGTTTTTCTATTTCTCTAGCTTCTCTACGTCTTTGACGAAAGGTACGCTCGATCTCTGATCAAGTTTGAGAGGTTGACCGGGCCTTGCACTTCGCATAAACCTGAGAGAAAATAAGAGAAACTGTGAAAGAAAAATGCAATAAAATTAATTAAAAATAAATAAAGTTCAATTAGTGCTAAGCGAAACTAAACTAGAAAATAAGTACAGTCCCCGGCAACAGAACCAAAAACTTGTTGATATCAAAACCCGACCGCAAGTGCACGGGTCGTGTAAGTAATAAAGAGTACCTTTAAAGTCCGGTATCGTACCCCATGAGGACTGAATTATTTCCAAGTTCACTCTAACTAACCTTAACCGAAATAAATAAGTTGAGATCAAATTAATTTCTAACCTTGCAAAAATTAAATTACTAAATTAAATTGCTAAATCTAAAACTAAAGATTATGAATTAAATTGGAACAAATTAAAAGAATGATTTTTATAGTTTAAATTGAATATGGAAAAACTAGCATTAAGGTTTCAAATCCACTTTTCAATTAGTTATTGCCCGGATTATTAATTCGATAACGAAAGTTAGTTTTGACGATTCAATTCACCAAATTTGTTGAATAATCTTTCTCAAGTAGAATTCAACCTATTTACATGACGTGTTAACTATATCTCTATGATAACAAGGACATAAAAATGTATTAAATTACAAGAATTGTATAAAACATCGCAAAAAGAATAGAAGTATTCTCATCCCCTATTGGACTTTGTGGTTTTCAATAAAAGTCTAATCTATTCACGATTTCTCAATTCAATAAATAGAGCACGGATCAACTTTGGCCACAAGTTGTAAAAGAAAGCACAATTATATTGAAAACTCAAAACCAACCATTCGTATGAGCATAAGAATTAACAAATCATCAAATTCCCAATCCGCATTCAAACTAAAATCAAAGTTTCATCTCTACCCTAATGCTATGAAAAATTTAGCCTAACATGCTGTAAAAATTAGCAGAAAAACAAGAAGAGAAAGCCATAACCAAATTAGGGTCGTGTTCTTAAGCTTGAATCTTCAATTGTGGCTTCTTCTCCAAGTTTCTCCATGTTTTGTGATCTAATTTTCGTCTTCCCTCTGTTCTCTCGCGTCTCCCCCCGAATTAGGTCGAGTTCGTGCTTTAAAATAAGCCAAAAAGCCCACGAATTCGTGTCCAATTCGTTTTGGAAAGTTTTTTTCTGGAAATCTGCCCGATATAACCATGCTACCGCGCGTGCGGTCGTATGTTTATAATTCTGCAAAGGCATGCGGTCGCGCATGCGACCACATGGTTATACCAGATTCAAGTTTTGCACATTTCCATATTAGTCCTCACAGTTTAATTGCAGGGCAAGTCCCGAACTTCGAACTTAAGTCTATTGAGTCCACAAACTTTTAAATCTCTCCGACTTGGCTTCCATTTGATTTTCCTTCCCGTTCCCACTTTCATTTCTTCAATTGGGTGCTTCAACGGTTTGAGTTGTATCCCGTTTAGCTCAAAATTATAATACTTTCTTCAATTTCCGGGTTTCACCGAAATAGAAACAAATAATACTAAATTAAATATGAAGTTGATTAAAAATAAGAAAAACATATAGTATAAGGGATCCAAATAAGTGCATAAATTGCACTTATCATTTTGTACCATACAAAAAGGCTAAATGCACAAATATCCTATTTTACACATCAAAAATGAATTTTATCATAAAAATTTTAAAAACTAAAATTTAATGCCTTTGAAAAGTGTCATAATGTAATACTTTCAAAGTATCACAGTTTGATATATTATAATTTTTGTAATACTTTATAAAATACAAAGTATCACAATATGATACTTTGGAGTCACCACCGCAGTCTCCACCGTCGGAATTGTAGCCGCACCACCGCTACCACCACCAAACAGTTCAACAGGGCACGGCAGCAATGTGGCACATAGGTAGTGATGATGGCGAGAGGTGCCGAGACTCAAAAAGTATCATATTGTAATTGTAACTAGTATCAATTTGTGATACTATCTCCGCAAAGTATTTTTCATTTTTTTTTTCAAATAATAAATTTCATTTTTATGTTGTAATTGTAGCGTCGGGTGCATTTAATCCCAAACAAAATCGCTCATTATTTTAATTGGCAAGAGGTTGCTAATGATGGTAGAAAAATCTAATGCAACCCAAATCCGATGGATACTTGATCTACGTGGAGTGATTTTTTCTTTACGATCCGTCGATTTGTGGATTTTTACAATCTGAGACAATCTCGACTTGGATTGGATAAGCCACATTTGATTCTACTCGATCAGTTTAGAAGTTTTTTTTTAATTATTTTTAAGACACTAAAATGGATATGAGCTAACAAACATTGTTTAATTAAGTAACTGATGCATTTTAGAATCTATATTATTATAAAGCCGCAAGTGTTTCCGGCATCCACTATTTCGGCAAAATAGCTAGGCATTAACCTAAAACCATTGATTGAACCGCAGCTAAAGTTACCAAAATCGTATGGCTGTTAATTGTTTTCATTTGAAATATGTCTTTTTTCCCACCGCCAGAGATTTAGTTTTGCAATTTAAATTTGCAACTACGGCTAAAGTTATCACAATCTGAGGCTATTAATTTTATTCATTTGAACTATAAGTTTTCCCACTGCCAGCAACCATTCAATTTTCCGCTTCAAATTTGACTGTATTAAATAACTGTCTCAATTAAATTTAACACCCCACTACATATTGTGTGCGGCCTTATTCCCATAACTGTTCAGTCTCCTTTTTGTATAAATATAAGAATGCACACATGCAATCATCACGGTACTTATTCCATTATTCTGAACCGTGAACAAAATTTTTGCCTTCAAACTCTGTTTCTGCAATGACTGCTGGTAATGTTCTTTTGTGTTCCATTTCAAAAAACCGAACGAACTGGAAATTTAAACTCCGTTGCTCCAGGAAATGGATGGTTCCCGGGAGGATTGCACCAACTTCAATGGAGTTAGTTGTGGTTGACGAAGAGGTTTGTAACAATAAATAATCAATTTTATTTCACCCATTTATATTTTTTGTCAAACATAAATGACTAACTACTTTGAGTTTCCAAAACATATGCGTACAGGGCACCAGAATTCAAATAAGTGCAAGAAGTGGCTAGGTGAAAAAATTTAAGGACAAAATTGTTGAAGGTGGCGTATACTTGATGAGGAACTTTGCTGTCAGCGACAACGAAGGCATTTTCAAGCCAACCGGTCATCCATTCAGACTAGCATTCAACAACAGAACACAAGTTGTAACGTCGAAAACTGAAAATTTCGTTGGCAAAGCATACGACATCAAGTCCGTAACAGATATCATTGCCGGAAACTATGGCGAACAGACTCCATTAATTGGTTTGTATATTGACAGCTCATGAATTGCATGGTTATTTCTATTCGACCCTTTTTAATACTGTTAATTCTGTTGATTTCAGATTTCGTGGGTGAAGTTACAGGCCGAACGAGAATTTGTATGAATCAAAAAGGAAACAATCGTCCTAGAAAGCTAATAGACATAGAGCTAATGGATTCAGAGTTGCAACATATTTTAAGTTTTCACTTTTTCAAAATAATTAAATAATATCTAGCATCACACGTACTTAAAAATCAATGCTTTAACGTGTAGTAGGAAAAATAGAATAGAATGCACTTTGTGGGGTGAATATGCGGAACAAGTAGACAATTTTTTTCCAGCAATACAAAAGTGGTCGAGTCATAGCATTTCTCCAGATGGTTAAAACAAAGTGTTATAAAGGCCCACTTGAAAATTTCATTCTATTGTTAGCTTAGTATCCTTTGAATTTAATCTCACAGGTTCCATTTTATAGGAATTGTAGGGCTATCTAACACATTTCATGCAACCAAAATAATCCTCAATGAGGATGTCCTTGAAATTGTAGAATTCCGAAGCAGGTATAAAATTGGTTTTGTGATTTTTTAAGTTTGTCAATTGTCATTAATTATTTTTCTATTTCCAGGTTGAATCTCGATCATGAGTCCAGTTGCAACATAATTAGTGACATATCTTATTCAACAAGACCATCCATGGAACAAGAACTAAACTCTGGACTTATACCAATAATGTCAATTAGAGAGCTGTTTGAAGTGCAACAGGTAACATACATAATTTTTCTCCAAGCTTTCTAATAACCAAAGTATCTAATAATGTCATTTGAACCGGTGAGATCTCGGATGTAAAAGTCGGAAAAGATTGGAGCTATTTGAGTTGTCAAAAATGTGCCAAGAAACTTAAGCAGGAGGACACAAAGAGTTGGTGTAAAAAGGGCAAATCTGTAGGGAGAGATCCATAGCCTAGATTTCTAGTAAACGTGGCAACAGCAGATGGATATCATGATGCTATTATTCTAATATGGGAGAATGACATAAAGGAGTTGATAGGGAAATCAGCGGCCGAAAAAAACGACAGGACTGCACAAGTAAATATATTAACTATACGATAAGCATGTTACTTTCAAATTAGGAATATATACTGAGTTATAATGCATTTGTTTTCAGGAGCAAATAACAGATAGAGGTTTATCTAACATGAGTTTTAGCAGGCCGCAATAGTTAGATTCATTGCTTAGCAAGAGTGCACTTTTCAAGCTTATTGTTGGAAAAGATAACATAAACAGGGAGGCTGCCTATTCAGTTGATAGGTTAATTGAGGATATGAATCTCATAGCTAAATATAAAAAGACCGATTTTTCAATCAACGAGGTTTCTTCTTTTCTCACTTATCAAATTTGCAAATTTAGCGTCACCTTTTTAGAGGTACAGACCTTATTTCTAATTTTCCACCAGGACTCCAGTTTGGTTGAGATATTGGAAGATGGTGAAGAAGAAGATTCAATTATGGATGAAACAAGCACACCACTAGAGAATCGC
The DNA here is from genome assembly GCA_018223645.1 of Jasminum sambac. Taxonomy (NCBI): domain Eukaryota; kingdom Viridiplantae; phylum Streptophyta; class Magnoliopsida; order Lamiales; family Oleaceae; genus Jasminum; species Jasminum sambac. Next base: position 7,556,645 of record CP073644.1, on the reverse strand, counting down.
AAAAAGATGAAATGCAGTGAAAGTGGAAGTGTTGGACAGCAACTTGTTCAAGATGGAGGGTCTACTACTAAACATTCAAACAGAAGGTTCAAAAGGATCATGCTCGAGGATGATGCTTAAAGCTTTAGGGTTGTGTTCTTATGTGTCACAAATATGTTGGGCCGACGGTAGTCTTTAAGTTTAGTTGTCAGATTGTAATTAAGATCCACTTTAGGTTTCTCTTCATGTCTGTACAGCCAGTAAACATAAATATATGTGCCAGTTTTTAAATATGAAGTTATTAAATTTCTATCTTCATTTTAACTACGTTTGCTTATTTTGTTAAGATATTTTGATTTTACAGAAAATTTACCATCCAATAATATTTCAACATAGATTAATGTTATTTTACTCTATTCCCTCAAAACAAAAAATAATTACTTTACTTAAGTAAATAGTTCTCTATTGTGTGTTGGGTTAGTTCACAAAAAATAATATAATATTTCAATCATCAAAATATGATAGTTAACCTTTTAATTAAATATTCTAATATGATTATGATTAATTCAGAAAATTCAGAATACAAGTTCATCTCTCAATAAAATGCTCTAAATATGATTAATAATTATTAATTTTACTAAGCTATTCTATGGTGCTAGCCGTCAATCCTATTTATATATTGTTTGTATGTATATAATTTTTTAAAATTACTAATACAAATACTAATTCCCTCAAATTCCTTAACACTCATAGAGCTAGGGACAAAAGACCATATCAGCAGATTTCAACAAACCATATGTTATATATCAATTAATAATAAATAAGCGAACATGCTCTACACATATTTTCTATTTTTTTAATAAGTATATTTTCTATTATTGCAAAAACTAATTACCCATAATTTTATTTCTTTAGAGGTAGTTATTATTTAAGACAATCATGCAGGAAATCTTCAAGTTTAACTGCCCTTACCCACTATCAGACATGCAACTTTAAAAAATAACCAGCTCTTAACTGATACCACCCACAATCTCATATACAATTTTTTATAGTACCCATTTTCAAATGTACTCATCACACAGCCACAAACTCGAGAATACATTACCTGCAAATATAAATTTCCTAACCCTCAATACCGCCATACACTTATCGAAAACTTAATTTCACATTCTATCATGCTATAATTAATGTCGAATAGCACAAGCTGCATTCAAAGAAAAAAAAATTATTATAGATACTGCATGAATTTTCGTAGCCATTCAAAGACCAAACACTTCCATGCACTTACAATATTAATTTTTGTGTGAGATTTTAATATGCCATCAACAAGTAGACAAAGACAAGGGAAGAATTCTCTATCTAAACAACCAGCAAATGGACATAATGGTGGGTTTGCATGTAATATACATTTTCAGTTAGTATGATTTATCTCGAACATTATAAAAAGGGCATATTATGTTTTTTGTTTTGGCAGATTTTAACATGCCATCTACCAATAAACGATGAAGAAGAAGAAGAAACCAAGCACCAAATGAAACTGATGCTCAAGTTGCAAGTTAGTTTTATAATTCAATTCGAAAAAAACACAAAATTTGAAGCATTTTTAATACAGGTACTTTATTTGTGTTGTTATGAATAATAATTGAAGAATAATTATTAGGTGTTATGAATAATTGAGAATAATGTGGTGGTTATGAATTATGAGGAATAATTTGGTGGAGGAATAATTTGGTAAAAGATGTAATTATTATATGTGAATGACTATTATACCCTTTGATGAAATTATGTAATTACGATTGTTATTCAAGTTTTCCTATAAATAGGGCTTCATTATTAATGAAATTCATTCCCGAGAATTCCTTCAATTCATTCTCTCTAAATTCTCTCTATTGTTTCTATACTTTTATAACACGTTATCAAGACGAGTCTCTAGCCATTTGAGTAATATGAAGTGAGTATGCTCTATTTGCATCTTATAGATGATCTTCAGACGTAAACCTAATTATTATAAATAACCTAATCCATCTCCAATCAATACTTATCTTTCTTTTCTCTCTTATCTTTTTCCCACTTTCTCAATGCCTCACTCTCTCTATCTTCCCAATCACTCACGTAAAACATTTATGCGCAGAGACAAAGAGTTGTGGGCAATTCAAGAATTGGCAAATGGAGGAAATACGTGCATGTTCAATTGCTTCTCCCTAAGAAAAAGGAAAAGGTATGTATATTATATTACTTTATAATATAATAATATATTAAACTATAATATTTGTTTTCTCGAGATATAAGGAGCATACATTATCAAAATCAAATTTTCTCGACTCCATTATACTCGATTTAACGAGTTTTGATTTGACACCAACATTGATAGGGTAATAACTGCTTTTGAAATATGTTATTATCAAACTTTCAAAATTTACAAATTAGTACACCAACTTTTGAAATGTTACAAAATAGTCATTAAATATTTTGATATTTATAATGGAAGTGAAAAGGAGACGATTTTCCAATCGTATAATATTGATAGAATATGTTTGATAATTTAACCATTGCGGATTGAATAGACAATTTTATCTTATGAACTGTGAAAAGGAAGGACCGACTAATTTTGACGACATAATAAACAAAAATGGATAGAATATTCCCAAGAAATTCTAAATCCATTAATTATGACCAAGTCCATTTGAGTTAATAGATCTAAATATTAATGTAACTCTCTCAAGAGTTCAATTACATAATGTACTTATTCTAGAAGGATAAGTGTGCTCTTGTAGAAGTAATGAGTATTTGTTCTAGAAGAACAAATTTGCTCTCGTAGAAGCAGCTCAATATTTAATTCTCAGCACTTTATTTACTGCAATTTAATTATCGCAAATACCTCCTACTTTGATGATGGGTTCAAACCGCTCACTAAACGGAAGGTTTTATATATTTCACACTTTATATGCTAAGTGATGGGTAATACCTTCTACTAAGATCCTACTCCTCAAGGTTAAGTAGTTAAATATTATGCAATTTAATTCTTGCTATTTAAATTCAGAGATTTATATTTATTGCAATAATTCCCATAAGGTAGGTTCGACCACCTATTGGAGGAAATTTAATTTCGCAATTTAAATTTATGCACTTTATAGTTTGAGTATATTTCCAATGTGGTGGGTAATACCACACGATTGGTGTGCATATTTCCAATGTATGGTTATACTACACGATTGGTTATAAATCTAATCCTACTCCGTAAGAAGTAGTTGATCAAATATTCTAATCATACTCTCAAGTAGTAGACGATGAGAATAAAATTACTTCCTCATATATACCGAATATTAATGAGAAAGTTGAGTAAGTGGTACTTGAAGTCACCATTGGATAAATAGATGAAAATCAAATGCTCAATAGATCCCATGTTGATAAATCAAAGATAATATATCGATGGAGAAATTATATGAAGTAATCTCATCGATGATATGAGATTGTATTAATATGAGAATAAAATGCTCTTGAAGAAGCATAATCACTAGATTGTATTTGAATAAAGCCAATATGATATTATTATTACTCCGTAAGAAGTACAAAACAAACTTAAGGAACATATTGAGAATATCAAAAGATGGCATTAAACACTGAAAAATATAGAAATGCAAAAGAATATACATACCGAATCCATAAATGAGGGATGCGTCTGAGAGTATAAATAATTCCCAGTAACTCGCCACCATCAACATTAGGATTCATAATGAAATATTTAAAGGATCCGAATTTCTTTTTCGCTTGACACCTGGTCCGTGATCGACGGACCTGGCTTCCGCTGCATTCTTGAACATATGCATGAAATTTGATGAGTAGTTCATCAATGCATTTAGCGTAAATAAGTATTTTTCTCAATAATGAGAGATAAACTTATTATTTACACCCTGATCTAGAAACGCTAGTAAGCCATCAAAGAAATTATTAATATTCAACAAACCTATCGGTTTGACATGAAAATTCCAATCGTACCAACGAGGCTATATTGAATATTTCCTCCAAAGGTGTTGTAGCTACCTTTGGAAGGACAATGAAAGCATCACTATTATTCATCATATACATCATGCGCTTGTGGATGGATTGCGCTTTGTAGCACCAACCCGCTGACCCATGGTAGAATCGCCCAATTCGAGTATTAGATCCAACTAGATGGAAAGGTATTACACTCAAACTCTTATTCCCCATGATTGTGCGGCCATTATAAGTCTAGCTAAAAGTTTGTTGTTGGTTCCTCCAGTATAGTATATTGATTTCTTGTCTCCTAACTTTATTTAGTTGGTTTGCCATATCCACATATTGGATATGGCCTACCACTAGATCCACCAAGAATACATACGGTTTTAATATGGCGAGGTAAAGTCGACTAGATGAGATGATTCTAAAATCTCCACATCCATCTCTACTCCTATCTCTCTTTTTGCACTATATTTTCAACATGAGAGATATATGAATCCTCTATTTAAAGAAAAATTTTAAAACCAATAATTGAGTGCACTATTTACTTTTTGACAAATATGAAAGAGAAAAAGGCAAAATTTTTTCTTTAGTGATATGACATATATAGTCACAAGCTGATTGAAAAATAATATATATCTTAAAATTGAAAAACGAGTATTTACAAATAAAAGAAATATATTGATCTTTGTTATTACACCGAGCTTTCTTACATAAATATGGGAAAATCATTATGTCAATTTTTCTACTAAATTTACAAACAGGATCTTCTAAAGCAAGTTTTTCAAGACTGTGAACGCGCTTGTTGATCTTTGAATTTATTGCCCATAAGGCCATTAGCTCACCTTGCACGTGTCCACTAGATGTGTCTCAAGAGCCTGCTGAATATCATCCAAAGGCTCCTTACTCAATCCATCCTTAATGAATGCTATTTTATCTTCTCGATTTCTGACAAGTACTCCCCACGCATTTACATCGAGTGTCACATGTCCACCGAGCACACTTGTAGCATCCTCCTAATCTTTGCTCTCCGCTTCTTGAAAAACTACTTTTACCCATACCAGTGCATGTATTTAGAAGGAATTGAAACTCACCGTATAATCGAACCTTTGCTTCAATCAAGCACGGATATCTTGTGGGATACCCTTATTCATTAGCATCCTTAATCTTTCCACTTACATCGATAAATCCTTTAGGATTTTGATCTGTAGTGATGGATAGTATTTTTCAAGATTTGAGAGCATATGATCCATTATAATGTATAGACCCTTGTTAGGATGAATTTTGCAATAATTTTGATGATTTATTTATAGAATAATACGACGCTATGAAATAAGATTCGATTTTAAATAAATAATATGAAGCGTAAGAGCTACGATTTCTAATTAAATAATAGCCTGATGTGATAATGATGATTTAGTCTGTTTGAATAAAGAGTAGACAATAATGTCACCAAAAGATGATGGAATATGTCTGAATTGTTTCTATGATATCATGTTGAGCACTATACGATACTAGTGAAATCGATATAAGAATTTATGAACTAGAATTTCAATAATACTGCTTGCAAAACCGGATTGACCATCCCGGTTTAAATAATTATTGAAATCAATATTTCAAGTGAAGAATTAAAGAATTCTTCAATGATTGTTCTCGATAAATGATGAAATCATTACTAGCCAATATTGGGAATAAATCCCAAATATATTTGGAATAAAGGATGAGAAGTATGGGCCCATTTCATCCTACATGTGGACTACTAGATATTATGATATGGATCCACTAGATAGTCACATGTGTATATGATTCTGTGAATTTGAAATTTATTTAAATATTTGCTCACTAGATGAGCATGATTTTCGTATTTAATGATAAAGCTAGTAAATGTATATCCCAATACTTGAATAAATCCCCTCAAGGATTTGAGTATGTGATACAAGTGGGATATTATATGGCAAATTATTTAAAGTCCTCAAATAAATTGCCGATATCGAGAATAGAATGCAAACGGTCTAAATTCCCATATTAAGGCGAATGATGAGAACATATATGATTAAAATCATACCAACTGTATGGAGTTTTGGTGTTCTAAATTTTCTCAAGATGAGGGGGAGTATTAAAGGTTGAAAATAATATGTGAAATGCATCATGTTATATCCTAAATTGAAATACTTAACTTGAAGTTCAAAGATGCATGAAAGGCTATGAACAATCACATATATCGCCTACGATGCTTGATAAGTTAGCACGCTGTAAGCGTTGATATTATGAGATTTCCAAACATATATATCAAAGCAAATTATAAAAGATGGTCTTAATAATCGGAGGCATATGCTCTTGAAGAGTATATAGACATAACTATATTGTGTAATCCTACAAGAGGATTGATAATGAGATATCTCGATAAGTTATGTCGATATGGGGAAAAAATGAAATTGAAAAGTGTCACACACGATATGAAAATGTAGCGCTACATATGATCAATGATAATGAAAATATTGAGATATATTGAAGATGATAAATGGTGAATGTGAAATGCTTAACTTATGAGATGATGAGATGATGATGACTATTGCTCAAGTTTAAAGATAAGCATGGTGGTCATTATATGTTGCATGCTCATGAAAGTTAAATTACCGATCAGGTGTGTAGTAAATTAAAAGGAAATTAAAGGATCTGAGCTAAACCTCAGAAAGCTTTATGAGCACCTCTAAAGGGTGAGCTAAGTCCCTCGGGAATGAAATAACCTATTAAGTGAGTATTAAATGTTAAATGATATATTTTAAGTGTTAGTTAGTTATGAAGGTTTACTTATATGTTTACATGTTTTTACTATGAATTTATATGCTTTAAATTGTGTGTTTGGAGACATGTGTTCATGGTGAATGTTTTGTAGTTGTGTAAGAAAATTGATGTACTCTAAATGAACGAAGAGTATAAAAACCAATGTATATGATACTCATACAAATGTATGAAAGATTTTGAAATGCTTTAAAAGATACTTGTATAAAATACGCGTTGCACTCTTTTTCCTTAACTCCGAGGTTTTATCCCATTGGGTTTTCTAAAGGTTTTTAATGAGGCAACTTTAAAGCGCAGATTCACATGAATAATGTACTCTTTTTCCTTCATTAGGGTTTTTCCCTAATCGGGTTTTTCCTAATAAGGTTTTAACGAGGCATATTCATGGTATATTGAGAACGATATGAGAAATTGATACAAGATGTATCTATTGGATCAAGTTATAATGGAGCTAATGCTTTAGATCCAAACGATGATGATATTGAAATCATTTACCGTAAGTAAAGAGTATCAGCTTCTCAAGATATGAATCAATCTGAAAGAAATTGTACTATTTTTCCTTAGATCAAGTTTTTTCCCAATCGATTTTCTTGACAAGGTTTTAACGAGGCAAAGACGCGGAATACTATATGCCGATAGACATCGTGGGAGCAATGTTTTGATGAAGTTGAAAGATATAACCACTCCACGCTATCCCGCACGGTTTGGGAAGTTTTTTCCCACTGGTTTTTCTCCAAATGCGCCCAAAAGACATTTGTATTAAATATTCAAGTGAGTGTTATGAATAATAATTGAAGAATAATTATTAGGTGTTATGTAATAATTGAGTAATAATGTGGTGGTTATGAATTATGAGGAATAATTTGGTGGAGGAATAATTTGGTAAAAGATGTAATTATTATATGTGAATGACTATTATACCCTCATTTAAATTATGTGAATTACGATTGTGCTTATTCAAGCTTTCCTATAAATAGGGCTTCAATTATTAATGAAATTCATTCCTGAGAATTCCTTCGAATTCATTCTCTCTAAATTCTCTCTATTGTTTCTATACTTTTATAACATGTGTTACTTTTTGAGAAAATATCTACAAAGAGTTTTTCTCTAATCAAGTAATGGAACTCATTCTGAGTTCCATTTTAATATGATGACATGGATTTTTTTTAATATTTAGTATGATAATTAACTTAGCTATTATAATTTTCCTTTGTATATAAAAGTCTCATGTTCCTTAATTAATTTTTTGGTGTAAGATGTGAACGTGCCATCCACGTGTAGAAAAAGACAAAAGAAGATTTCTCTATCTAAACAGACAACGGACGTGCATGCTGGTGAGTTTGTGGTTAATATAGTTTTTTAGTTATTATAATTTGTCATGAATATCACAATGCACATATAATGTTGCGTTTTTTCTTGATAATTTTCTATTGGCACCCATAATATTATCATACTAAAATAAACTTAAATTATGCCTAAATGTGCATAATAATTGTTAGCTTTATTTTCGTATAGGAAAATTAAGTTAATAATTGGCATTTTTATTTTCCACATGAATAATTAAGTTAGTTAAATTTTATATTTAATTAATTTAATTATGAATTCTTATGGACTTATTATCACATTATAATTTTAGTTTATCTTGGTTTAAGTTAGCACATGTGATAATTCCTTATTTTAATTAAATACATGAGAGTCCAAGTATGACACAAATCCTAGCACACGCCCAGGATGGCCTCCGTGTCCACATTCGACGTATCATATGATTTGGTAAGATCATTTCCATATTGTATTGATACAAGATAAGGTAAGATTATCATTCCATATTTTTTATTTAACTTATTTACTTATCCTACAACTAATGAGTTATCTTATTCCTTGTAGGAGTTAGTGTTTTAAGGAAATTAGGTTGCTTGCATGGCAAGACAACCAAGTAGTATTAAAACACCACACTAGGGAGGATTGCATGAGCCTTTGGAGCATAAAAATCGTCCCCCATCAACCGAGAGAAACGTGTCTCCTTCTCCCTACCCCGTGCATGGATCTCTCAATCTCCAATTGATTAAATTCATGCACACCAACCTTAATTATTGAAGATCTTGGTTCAAATCTCCGGGAGGGAGTCCTCTAACCAATAAATCTGCCCACAACTTGAAGGAATCAACACGGGGGTGTAGATTTGTTGCGGGAACACAATTACAAGGAATCATTGAAGAAAGACGGGATGTCTTTCATTTATTTCTTAGATGTTGCAATCAATTATGTATAATTGTTGCCTTTGATTTCCTTTGTAAAGTCATAAATTGATTGAATTTGGTTGGTATGTTTTGCTCGTAGGCGATGAGCACGTGATTTTTTCCCGTTTAGATTTCCACGTTAAAAATCCTGTGTTCTTACTGTTTTTACTGTTTTCTGCTTACTGTTAATTTCCGCATTCGCGATCCAAATGCATCTGGCATACGTAGACGCATCTAGGTCACAGTAATTTGCAAACGTATTTCACATTAAACGCTAAACTGTTACTAGTTGAATCTGAGTAACAGAACACACCACAGACTCATCTGATCACGAAAATCAGATTACTTAGACAACTATAAACTTTCAATAATAAACTAGATCACATTACTTTTACTAATCCTACTTAAATATATATTGGGCTGTGGAGATTACCTGTGTGTCATATTCAAGTTGGAGAATGACAGATCTATAAAGAGATAGATCGTCTCTGTAAGATAAAAGGATATAAAAATTTAATAAAATAGTTTAAAAAATAAAATAACACATGACAAATACCATTAGTTTAACCTGCCTTGTATTTTCGCATGCAAGGCTACGAATCTGATCTCTTGCTAGATCTATTGGTTTTCTAGAAGCCTTAATATATTACATGCCTCATATTATATTACATGCCTCAAATTACAAAGAAGGAAATAAACTATATACAAAAAACCATAGATCTAGCCTACATCTCATTTTACTGAAATAAAAAAATTATTACAACTTTACAATATAAAAATAATTATTATTATTATTGATCTGGAAAATAACAGTAGCACCCATTATTCCTTGAAATCTCTGTTTTCCTACACATAAACAATGCTATAATGCTATTATTGTTAAGAACAATGACAAAAACAATAAAATAAAACGCTTCCACTTATCTTTTGTTGAGGAATTGGGGGAAAATAACGAAGAATTAACTACTCCAAGGCGCGTAAAATTCGCTGTCTTTTAAGAGATGTTTCTCCCCGTTTCTTTGTCACTTCGGGTTTAGAGAAAAACCTCTATCAGGATACAATGGAGTTCTTCGTTTGATTCAAACGGTGACTCGTTTGATCAAACCAAAGAAAAACTCGGTTAAGAAACTGATGAAGCCAAATGCGATTATGAATGTGTGATGTTGTTGGTTTCGGATTATATCCAAATGACTGTAAACAAACCATATATATCGGCATAGTCGGGCCTATTGGAAAGAGGCGCACCACTTCAAATGGATAGAGGTGTCTTTTCGAAGAGATATGTCTCTTCCAAGAGGTGTGTCTTTCAAGAAGTGGTGTGTCTGTTCATGAAAACAGACACAATTTTTCGAACAATCCAACAACCATAAATTCTGTTTACCTTTCGGGGGCGTTGCCCCCTCGACCCCCGTCGCGAAGTGGCAAACAAAGTCGAGGCGGAAAATCATTTGCGAAAACCGAATAAATGATTTTTGAGAGAATACCTAACAATCCTCTCTTATCTTGTCAAAATTTATTTTATGCAAGAAAAAATGATGAATGTCTAATGGCTGCATCACCTAGTGTGATTGCCTACGTACCCTTTCAGGATCAAGCCACCGTAGTTCTTTGAAATGCAAATGCACATGCAAATGTAAAGGCATCATCGTAGGAAATCATACATAAGTGAAAGTAGCTTTTGACTTTGAACTTCCACTTAGTGTAAGCAACTCAAAGTTTAGTCTAGGTGCTATGGTGAACGAATCTTGAACCAAGGACCCGTACATGACTTAACCGGAGTCACCACACATACTATCCTATAAAGAGTTTTTCTTTTGTTCCAACGCATTAATGGCCTTGCGTAATATCCCGAGTTTCATGAATGCTCTAGAGACGGTCTAAATCTCATGGAAAGCGGCCTGACTTTCTCATTCATATAGGTAAGTTCATATAAAGTGATTCCGCGATTCACTTTCTCTCACATCTGAACTTATTAAGGAATAACATCCAGCCTCCATCATGCAGAAGACTTCATACACTAGGAATTTTATGAATGGGACCTAACTAAGGAACCTAGTGCCTCACATAAGATAGACGTTAATTTGTTTGTACTCTTTGAACTTTGTTCATATTTCAAAGCATAAGTAGGGTTCCCATTAAAGCTAACTCCATTTACGTAGACCTTAATCCCATTCCTTTTGATGTTTTCGCAATCATTTCTCGTGTCAATCCTTTCGTCAAAGGATCTGCTAGATTGTTCTTTGACTCTACATAGCCAATTGTTATTATTCCTTGCTTAAGCAATCCTCTCATTGACTGATGTCTAAGGCTGAGATGTCGTTGTTTGCCATTGCAAGTTTTGCTAGCTGCTTTATATAGAGTGGCTTTACTATCACAATAAATCATCACCGCTGGTGATGGATTCTTCCACAAAGGAATGTCAATCAACAAGTTTATCAACCATTCAGCCTCTTTAGATGCATCAGCCAGGGCAATAAATTCTGCCAACATAGTCGATTCTGATACACAACTTTGTTTCTTAGAACACCAAGACACAGTTGCACCTCCCAAGGTAAAAATCAATCCGGTGGTTGATTTAGAATTTGACTCTATGTTATTCCAACTAGCATCGCTATATCCTTGATAATGTAATCCATAGTTAATGGTTCCCTTAAGATACCTTAGCACTCTTGAAACCGCATTCCAATGTTCTTTACCAGGGTTACTGGGTTACTAGTGAATCGACATAATATACCAACTGCATATGCAATATCTGGTCTAGTGCAATGCATAGCATACATAAGACTTCCAATGACACTAGCATATTGTAGTTGGTCGTAAGATCTACCGGTATTCTTCATTAACTTGATACTAGGATCTAATGGAGTAGACACTAGCTTGTGATCCATATGACCATATCTTTTAAGGACTTTTTCAATATAATGTGATTGATTTAATGAGATAACTCCATTATTTCTAATTATTTTAATCCCTAAGATCACATTTGCCTCACCCATGTCCTTCATATCAAAGTTAGATTCTAGTAATTGTTTGGTCCTTTTATTGACTCCAGGTTAGGACCAAAGATAAGCATATCATCTGCATACAAGCAAATTAGAACACATGCTCCATTTGTATATGTAGAATAAATACACTTATCAACTTCATTAACCTTGAAACCATTAGACAACATTACTTTATTAAACTTTTCATGCCATTGCATTGGGGCTTGTTTTAAACCATAAAGAGATTTGATCAATTTGCAAACTTTCTGCTCTTGTCCCAATAAAATGAAACCCTCTGGTTGTTCCATATATACCTCTTCTTCTAAGTCACCATTTAGAAAAGTAGTTTTCACATCCATTTGATGAACGATCAAGTTGTGAATAGCAGCTAGAGATAACAACACACGAATAGATGATATCCTTTCCACTGGAGCATAAGTGTCAAAGTAGTCTATACCATGGCGTTGCTTATACCCTTTTGCTACTAAACAAGCTTTGTATTTTATTTATAAAGCCATCTGAATTTAATTTCTTCTTAAAGATCCATTTGGAACCTATCGGTTTGGAACCCTTAGGTAAATCAACCAACTCCCATGTTTGGTTTGACATAATGGACCTCATTTCGTCATTGATTGCTTCTTTCCAAAAGATAGCATCTTGAGAAGAAATGGCCTCCGAATATGTGATGGGTTCATTACTATTTTCGTCCATTGTTAACTTAGTTTGGTGTGTAATTGAGCTTACACCGCCTTCAAGCAAATAAGTCACAAATTCAAGACCAAACGATTTTTCTTTTCTTTGTCGCTTACTTCGTCTACATCCTTTTCCTGATGATTCATCAAGAGGTTCTTCACGAGCTCTCTTGGGAGAACTAGGAGTCGAGATAGTTCCAATTAACACGTGGGAAGATTTATACATATCTTCAAAGAATTCAGCATCAATTGACTCGATAATGTCATAGGATTCTAATTTTAGAAACTATAAGCAGTACTATTTCTTGCATACCCTATAAATACACATTTATGAGTTTTGTTTCCCAATTTATTCATCGCTGGATTTGGTTTTCTCACATATGCGAGGCAACCCCATACCTTAAGACGACTAATATTAGGTTTCCGGTTAGACCAAAATTCATATGGGGTCTTATTAATTCTTTTCATAGGGACTCTGTTCAGAATATAACATGCACTTAAAAGTGCTTCACCCCACCAGTGATCTGGTAATCTGGAACTAATAAGCATGCAGTTTACCATGTCAATTAAAGTCCTATTTTTCCTTTCCGCTACTCCATTTGATTCTGGTGAATATGGTGGAGTAAACTCGTGAATAATACCATTATCTTCACAGAATTTTGATAATTCCGTTACTTGATATTCACCTCCCCTATCGGATCGCAGGACTTTAATTTTTCGATTTAATTGGTTCTCTACTTCAGCTTTATAGATTAGAAATTTGCTGAATACTTCATCTTTACTTTTTAGTAAATATACATAAGCATATTTCGAGAAATCATCTATAAAGGTTACAAAATATTTATTTCTACCGCGTGATACTTTACTATGTAAATCAGAGACGTCGGAATGTATAAGACCAAGTAATTCAGTTGACCGCATATTAACAAATTTATGTGATTTACAAGTTATCTTTCCTTGAACACATATGTCACATTTTTTAACATTATCAAAGTTACATTTAGAAATAATTCCTAAGTTATGCATATTTCTTATAAACTTATGGTTGATATGACCTAATCTAGCATGCCATAAAGATAAAGAGTCAACAACATAAGCAAAGTTATTATTTATTAGATTCATTTTGAACATGCCATTACAAGAGTAGCCTTTTCCAACAAATACATTATTTTTAGACAGAATAAGGCTATCTGATTCAATTACAAGTTTGAAGCCTGCCTTGTTAAGGTGATCACCGGAAATCAGATTTTTGGTCATTTCTGGGATATGCAGAACTTCTGCCAGAGTCAAGTTCTTTCCCGAAGTGAACTTCAGTTCCACTGTTCAAATACCGATGACTTTGGCACGAACATCATTGTCCATTGCGACCTCCCTTCCATAAGTGCATTCTTGGTAAGTTTTGAACTGAGACTTATCATTGCATATGTGGGTTGTTGCACCCGTATCATACCACCATCCTCCTTCAACTCTAACGGTGTTGGCCTCCCTTGTCATAGCAACAAAGTTAGGATCGTCATTGTTGTTAGTCACGTTGACACGATCCATTTTTGCCTTGCCTTTCCTTTTCTCATCTCTCGTTCAATGGTGGCAATTTTGTGCAATGTGACCAGGTTTCTTACAGTAGAAGCACTCACCCTTGAACTTCTTTTTCGAAGGTTCTGCATGACCTTTTTTTGGTAAAGGATTCTTTTGCTTCTTGTTCATTTTGTGGTTTCCTTGAACCAAGTTTGCTTTCGACTCTTCCTGATCATCTTTTTCCCTATTTCGGGAATCTTCCTCGATACGCAGGTGACGTATAAGGGATTCAACAGTGTGTTTAGTTTCATCATGTTTCAGTTTCTTTCTATATCCATTCCAAGAATAAGGCAATTTCGAAATTATGACTTCAACTTGAAATGGTTCGGGTAGAGTAATTTCAGCATTTTTCATATCAGTTACAAGTAATTGTAATTCATGCACTTGAGAAAGAATAGACTTACTATCGATCATTTTGAAGTCCAGATATTTACTGATCAAGAATTTTTGGTTGCTTGCTTCTTCAATGCGATACTTGTTTCCCAATGCTGTCCAAAGTTCCTTAGCCGTTGTCGTAGTTCTGTGTGCGCTATAAACGATGTCTGATAGGGCATTTAGAATGTGACCAGGACACAGGAAGTCACCATCTTTTCGTTTCTTCCTTTGCTCTGCCAATTCTTGTTTGCGTTCGTCGGTGTCCCCATCTTCATCTTCGGGGATTGGCTCGAGATCATCGCTTAGTATGTATGACAGTTTGATTGCTGTCAAGAAAAACATAACCTTTTCTTGCTAGCATGTGAAATTGAATCCATCAAAACAATCGAGGCGAACCAAATCCTGATTCATCACTTGAATAGACGGTGCCACGGATTCATTCAACGTTAAATCTTTAAACGAAGACATCTCTTAAAACTGTTGAGGAATTGGGGAAAAATAACGAAGAATTAACTACTCCAAGGCCCGTAAAATTCACTGTCTTTTAAGAGATGTTTCTCCCCGTTTCTTTGTCACTTCGTGTTTAGAGAAAAACCTCTATCAAGATACAATGAAGTTCTTCGTTTGATTCAAATAGTGACTCGTTTGATCAAACCGAAGAAAAACTCAGTTAAAAAACTGATGAAGCCAAATGCGATTATAAATGTGATGTTGTTGGTTTCGGATTATATCCAAATGACTGTAAACAAACCATATATATAGGCATAGTCGAGCCTGTTGGAAAGAGACGCACCACTTCAAATGGATAGAGGTGTCTTTTCGAAGGGATATGTCTCTTCCAAGAGGTGTGTCTTCCAAGAAGTGGTGTGTCTATTCATTAAAACAGACACAAAGTCGAGGGAAACAAAGTCGAGGCAGCAAATCATTTGCGAAAACCGAATAAATGATTTTTGAGAAAATACCTAACATCTTTTTCCGTTATTTGAAGATGAATATGTAGATCTGAAACAAGTTTAATAGTTATAGAGCCAAGAGACTAATATCACATCCGAATGAAGAAGGTGGCCGCACTTTAGAGAAATTGGCAGTAGATATCGTCGAATGATTACAGATCTGAACCATCAGCGGTGGCATTTCGGGATGAAAACTTGAGATTCGAATGATGCATAAATATATTTATTTTCCGGCCACTTTCTCAATGAGATTGTATGGTTTAGTTGAAATAAAAAGGAGAAGATTTCTTATAGCTTGCTATGGTGAAAACAATGATACTGGAAGCGGATTTTAGGAGCAAAGTCACGGTTTGAGGATGGAGGAAAGTGACGAAGTGAGCTAAACTCGGCGGCCATGGGTGGGATTTTATCAAATGACACTAGGTTTTCAGCAGCCAATTTTGAGCTAAAGAAGGATGTTGGAGCCTAATATAATGACATGTAGAAGCTTCTATAGGGTTATCTCTATGGGCTGGGCTCTAAGTGGGTCAATGAAATGGACTACTAAAATGAATTTTAATCCCTTGGATGTATAAACCATCTGCACGTTATATATAAAAAACCAATGCTTTTTATCCATTTGATATGAAGTCCACTATGCCATTCTTTCCATATCCATTTGATATGAATATAATAAATAGAAATAATACGAAAATTGCAAAACCAATGTTTCCAAATATTATGAATATTGCTTTATAATAACGTGAATAATACTAACGTTTTAAAATTTGGAAATTAATTAACCTGGCCCGACCCGACCCGACCCAATCCGATGCCCACTCCTAGGCACAATGATCCAAAGGTTGGGTTGCATTGGGTTACATACTATTGGGCTTTCAAGAGATGTCAACTAGAACATGTCAGTTTACTTCCCTGTATGGGGATAATTAATTATTCTGGCTATCTTGTGTCATGCATCAAAAAATCAAAATTCTTATATTTTGTTTGAACTCTCAAGTGAATACTACTATATATTTTAAAATTATTTCATAACTTAAACACAAATTGTTTACATTATATTTTTATCAGAAATGAACTTCTAATACTATAAATCACTTATTTTCACAATGCTAAAAATCTATGCACAATCCACTAAGGGCAATGTCAACTACGAAGACCTTGATTTGGTTTGAGGCCAGAATGAAATTTCATATTTCTATAGATGAGTGACATGGGAAATGAACAGAAAATTAGGTTTGCACTAATTGATGATTAATTCTATTTTAATTTACTTTCTTTTTCATTAAGAACACAGAAAATGAAAGTATTTTAAATAATCATAATTTAGGCCTAATTTATTTGGGTCACATGAATAGTTATTTATTTATTTATTTTCAACCAAAACAATGATGCCATTTGTTTACGGTGGCAATTATTATATGGGGTTTGTCGCCATCTATGTCGATGTATGACTGCATTGACAAAGGTGGTTGTGGCACTATCGGATTCGGTGGTTATAGGTGCATTAAAAAAGATAATATCTATTATGCTATTTTTAGCTACACTGTGTGCTAGACATTGTTTATTTAATCGTTACATTAATTTCTTTCATTCTCTATCTTCTTTAACCAATTAATAGCACGGATTAAGATTATGTAAATTGTATCCTTGCATGAAATAATATTCTTAATATTAATATTCTTAATATTATAGAAATAATAATTAAATTATTATTTTAGTTGCTTTATGATTACTTGAATAATACTAATGTTTTAAAATTTGCTTTATGATTACATGATTATTCATAATATTATAGAAATAATAATTGAATTATTATTTTAGTTTCTTTATGATTACATGAATAATACTACCGTTTTAAAATTTGGAAATTAAGATTATGTAAATTATATTCTTGCGTGAAATTACTTCCTTTTGGATCCCTTACTCCACAATAGACAAGGAGTCATGAGGACATGTATGTCTTTTTGTAAAAACAGGATGACCGATTAGGAATTTAATACAAGATTTATAAAGATAAAGAAAATAATAAATAAATAAAATAACCTGAGTTACATTAAATCACATATATGTTTTTAATATTTCCATTTTGGCATTTTAACCAAATAGAATATTATTTTTAAATTATTTTTGTTATTATTTAAATAAATAATGATTTCTAAAATGGGATGGAAATATATTGATAATTGTTTATTGTGCAGAATATATAGATCTCGGTGATGCTTCCTATAATTGCGGATTTTGTGACTTTTTTTTTGGTACAATGAAAGAGCAGAGAAGCGTCACAATCCTAGACAATCTCCGATGTTTACGATGTGTTGTAATAAGGGAAAAATTAGAATACCACGAATGCCTGAACCACCTCAACTTTTAAAGGACTTATTATATGGTCAAGATGGGAGGAGTCAACATTTTATCCAGAATATTCGATCATACAACATGATGTTTTCTTTTACATCATTAGGAGGTGAAATAGATCACAGTCTTAGCAATGGCCGACCTCCCCCTGTGTTCAGGCTACATGGTCAAAATTATCATCTAATTGGAAGTTTATTGCCTAAAAGAGGATCCGAGCCCAAGTTCGCACAGTTATATATTTTTGATACTGAGAATGAAATAGATAATAGAATGTGAGTTGTTGGGTATGTGTACACAGATCCTACATTTTTATCGATATTTTAATATTTTCTCCAAATGCTATCATGTTCTATATCTATCTATATGTTACAGACAATCTACACATGGTGATTGTTTACATGAAGACATTGTTTCCGATTTGAAAGATATGTTGGATGGACACAATGTTTTAGTTCAGTCATTTAGAATGGTTCGAGATAGAATTCATCAAGATGCATCTGTGAATTTAAAATTGCATTTGATTGGTAAGAGAAACCATGATGGGAGACAACATAACATGCCAGAAAAGGATGAAGTTGCAGCGTTGATAGTTGGGGATGTTGAGACATTACCGGGTGATAGGGACATTGTTGTTGAAACTCGATCTGGCTTATTAAAATGTATAAGTGAATTGAATGTTTCCTACTTGGCTCTCCAATATCCATTACTTTTTGTATATGGCCAGGGCGGATATAGAGACGATATTTTGATTCATAATCCAAATGCCTGATCTTCTTGTGCTCGAAAAAAAGTCAGCATGAGAGAATGGTTTATTTATCGTTTGAATGAGAGACACAATGAATCATCGAATATTTTGTTTTCAAGACGATTGTTTCAGCAATTCTTAGTAGATGCTTATGCTCTGATCGAGTTTGCATGGTTATTATATATACGCTTACATCAGAAGGACTTTACGATGCGACACATACAAAGGTTTAAATGAAGCATTGGTTAAAGGAGAAGATGATCCTTCCTCTACTGGCAAGAGAATTGTTCTACCATCTTCTTTTACGGGTGGAGCTCGATATATGATTCAAAATTACCAAGATGCTATGCAATATGTCGATGGGTAGGATATCCGGATTTGTTCATTACATTCACATGTAATCCAAAATGCCTGGAAGTTGTTCGTTTCCTTGAACCTAGAGGGTTACGACCAGAGGATAGGCCAGATATTCTGTGTCATATCTTCAAGATGAAATTGGGTCTTATGATGCAAGAAATCAAGAAAGATACCTTATTTGGGCCAATTCGAGCAAGTTATTTACATGGTGATAATTAGTATTTGATTTTTATATTTTTCCTTAATTATGTCATTTAATATTGAATCGTTTCTAGTGCTGTGATAAATTTGTTTCTTGCCAGTTACGTACACTATTGAGTTTCAAAAACGTGGATTGCCTCATGCACAGCTATTGGTATTTTTAACACAAGATGCTAAGTATCCAACTCCGAATGATATTGATACTATAATTTCAGCAAAAAACCCTGATCCAAATACTGATGGAGATTATTATGACACTGTTCGAGAGTTTATGGTTCATGGCCCATGCAGAAATGTACAACCTAAGTCACGTTGCATGGTTAATGGTCAGCGCAGCAAAAAATTTCCCAAAAATTTTGTGAATTCGGCCTTTATTAATGGTGATGGCTATGCCATATACAAACGTTTTGATAATGGAAGAATTGTTACTAAAAACAGCATTGAACTTGATAATCGATATATTGTGCCTCATAATCGATATTTACTATTGACGTACAGAGCTCATATCAATGTGGAATGGTGTAATCAATCTAGATCTATAAAATATCTTTTTAAATATATCAGCAAGGGTCATGATTGGGGTACTGCAACATTCTACCATAAGGCTGAGAATGATAAAGATAATGATAGAGAATACATTGATGGCATAGCTGAAGCAAGTCATTGGGGTTCTGGGCAAACACTGCGTGCTCTTTTTGCCACTATGTTAATTTCAGAACGTTTGTCCCGTCCCGAAGTTGTATGGGAAAAATGCTGGGAATATTTGTCGGCTGATATTGTTCATAATCATAAATCCATCAATCCAGGTATTTCTTAACTTTCAATTTTTTTTTATCTTATGTCTTTTTACCATTCATATATTATTTATTTTTAATTCTAGGTTTCTTAATGTTATTATTCAGTATTTTGTTAACAATATGTTTAGTTAAAAAATTTGTCGATGCATTAATTTATTTCAAAATAAATACTTTACAGATTTGGAGTTAACTACAGAAGAAATTAAGAATTTATGTTTGATAGAGCTTGAAAAGATATTGCATTGCAGAGGGAAAACTTTGAGAGATTTTCAGACGATGCCATATCCGCGTAATGTTGGTTCTTAATTGTCTGAGAATAGATTGATAAATGATGAGTTGAAGTTCAATAAAACATTATTAGCTGATAAGCACAAGAAGTTTGTAGATATGATGACCGTTGAGCAAAAAGATGTCTATCAAACAATCATGGCAGCAGTTGGCAATAATTGTGGCGGTGTCTTTTTCGTATATCATTATGGTGGTACTGGAAAGACATTTATTTGGAATACGCTTTCTGCTGCTATAAGGTCAAGAGGAGAAATCATTTTGAATGTTGTTTCCAGTGGGATTGCTTCTCTACTTCTACCTGGAGGTCGAACTGCGCATTTAAGATTTTCAATTCCTTTAAATCCTATTGAAGTTTCAACATGTAATATAAGTCAGGGAACTGACCTTGCAGAACTTATTATTAGGGCAAGGCTTATCATATGGGATGAAGCTCTGATGATGCATAGACATTGTTTTGAGGCTCTTGATCGAACAATGAAGGACATTCTACGACACATCAATTCAAATAGTGTGGAAGAACCTTTTGGAGGGAAACCAATTGTATTCGGAGGTGATTTTCGACAGATCCTTCTGGTAATTCCAAAACGAAGTAGACAGGATATTGTTTTCAACACTTAACTCATCCCCCTTGTGGAAATATTGCAAAGTATTGCGACTTACAGCAAATATGAGAATTCGTAGTGTTGCAAGTGATGATGACCGTAAAGAGTTCAAAGAATTCTCAGACTGGATGTGTGGTATTGGAGATAGAACTATTGGTGATGACAATGACGGCTATGCTACAGTTGAAATGCCAAAAGACATGTTGGTGAGTGGATCGGGTGATTTGGTTGATATTATTGTGGAGAGTACATGCCCTTCTTTTAGATTAAAATATGGCGATGCTTCATTCTTGCAAGGTCGAGCTATTCTTGCACCGACACTCAATGATGTACAAATTATAAATGACTATATGGTTTCTGCCAATGATGCTGAAGAAAATACATACTTGAGTGCTGATTCAATATGCATATTGGATGGAAGTAATAGTGTATTTGAAGACATTCACTCTGTTGAGTTTTTAAATGGAATACAGTGTTCTGGTGTCACTAACCATGAGCGAAATTGAAAGTGGGTATTCCAGTTACGTTATTGCGAAATATTTATCATTCATCTGGATTATGTAATGGAACTGGAATGATTATCATAAGACTTGGTCGACATGTTTTGGAAGCATCAATTCTGGCTGGAAGTAATGTAGGACAAAAAGTTTTTATACCACGAATGTCATTAACATCCTCTGACTCTAGACTACCGTTCCAGTTCCAAAGGAGACAATTTCCTATCATAGTATCTTATGCCATGACCATCAACAAAAGTCAAGGGCAGTCATTGTCTAATGTTAGACTTTTCTTAAAAAGACCTGACTTTAGTCATGGACCATTATATGTTGCAATATCAAGAGTTACAAATCGGTCTGGCTTGACGATGCTTTGTTGTGATAAAGAAGGGAATCCAACAAATGTAATGTCCAATGTGGTATATAAAGAAGTTTTCCAGAAATTGTAGTAGGTTGCATTTCGATTATAAAATAAAACAATTTATTATCGGTTCGTTCGCATTTAGATACTACATAATTTGAAATTTAATATAATGTCGTGTATCTTTATTTCATATTATTTAACATATTTACTGCTTCCCATGCAACGCACGGGTGTAAAAACTAGTATTGTCTAAATTTTGTAGTAGTAATAGAGAGTTTGCTTTCGTGTTTAATTTTTTGAATGCTAATTAACAAACTTACATTTCGAGAACAACACGATCAATCAAAAAGTATTCTGAAAAAAGATCAATTGAAAAATTATTTCATATCACAAAGCTCATTTGTAACATTGATATTGAAATAAATTTTAGAAAAATTTTTTTTAAAAAAAAGAAATAAAAACTCTATCCATATGGATCAAAATATCGATCTTTTTCTTGATCTGAATCCTATCCAACCGATTTGGTTTGAGGAATAATAGATTTCAATTTGGATTTGGATCGAGATAATGGATTTGGATTGAGTTGTCTTCCGCAAGTGAACGGATCGTTAACAAGTAATACAGTGATGAATAGATTGTCAATCCCACGAGGATTGATTCTAGTTAATTTACTTTAATTGAGATCAACTTAAATTGAAACAACACACAATTAAATTGAGAAATAATTTAATTAAGAAAATAAAAACTATCTCCGAAAATAAAATGGCTAAAATAGTTAACAGATATTAAAGGCAAGCAAACTATGAATGCACTAGGACTACAAATCCACCATTGTTGACCCACTTAAAACCTTTATTGCTCATTTCTGTCAATTCTCATTATATGTTGACAACCGATGTTCCTTATATGCTAATTTGCTCTGTCGATACAAGTTAAACCTATTTTTACCTACAATCCAACTATGAGCCTGTTAGCAAACAAAACAAAATACATTTTAATGCATTTTTTTCAAATTTCAAATTTCGTCAAACAAATCACATCCATATATTTCTCCACTCATTAAATCTCCACCATCCAACTCCACTTATTCTCTCTCGTCCTACTCATAAAAATACATTAAAACTCATCCGCTAACACCCTTTATATCTCTATGATGAATGCGAATAGATAAAAACGCGATACCAAACTAGAACATCACAAAAGGTTGCACTAAGCATAGGAGTATATCTCTATCTCCTATCGGACTTAATGATGCTTGTTATTTGAGCTAGAAACACGTATAACCTCTCGGTCTCAACATGAATCCCAAAACTACCCTACAATTGGCCAAATTATAGGATATTAATCAACACAATCACAAAGAATCAACAACAAGAAGAATATTGCCTAGGTTAAAAATCGATGATCCAATATTAATCAAAAGCCTCTCTCGACGGTCAATTAATCCTATGTCTATATGTGAATTTAATTATCTCTAATTAATTTGCAAGCACATAAACATGCATTAAATCACAAAGATCATCATATAGCGATTTCACAGAGCATACTGACATAGTCAATCAATATCGAACCCTATGTTGTTTACTACCATGTGCTAATTTATATTGAATCTCTCGACACCAATATAAATCATAAACACGAATTAATGTTGATCAAGCATTAAAATGGGCAAATAAGCGAATAATAAACAATTAACCCAATAGCAGATAATAATAATGAGCACTTTATAAAGAGTAAATAATCAATAATGGTTTCATCACAATCCTAGCACAATCAATTAGCCTAGCATGTTGAAGGGGAGGAAAAACAACAATAATAATTAAAATTCATCACCCGAAGGGGATGAATTAACAACAAAGAATTCGCCCCTTTTTCTCCCGGCGATTTGCACGTCTTCATCTTTTTCCTCCTTGCCCCAACGTGAACTCTCCCCCTCTGGCCTACAAGCCATCTTTTATAATGAAATTTTGTTGGGCTTAAAGCCCAATTGTATGCTCTGATGACGTGATCAGCATATTCCTTCCATTCACTGCTTCTTTTTTCCCTTTGTAAATTGGAATTGCATGGAAGGTCCTTGAGATTTGTTTCTTCTTCAAATTTAGTCCTTTAGTTGTGAGATATGTCCATTTGTGTCCTCTTGCCTTCCTTTTCTTCTCCAATTGGTTGTGATCAAGTGCAATCCTAAAACAAATAAAAATATGGACAAAGTTAGTAGAAAATTGAAGAAAACAAACTATAAAATTCTAGCTTGAAAGGCCAATATAAGTGCAAAATTTGAACTTATCAGGTTGATTGATCAAAACACAGTCCATTGTCATCGCTAGAGGTGGCACATTGCTCTCTCACAATAAAGGAGGGAAAGACATCATTTCATTTCTCATTGTGTCTAGGGTGTTATATTGTGATAAATAGAAGTGTACATATTGACTTTTTTCTTCCATTTTATATGCTTTAAACTAGGCATGTAATAGCTAACATAGACCAAATTAAACATTTCATGAACTTTGTACCAATGATTGAAGTTAAAAGGAAATTAGGAAAAATGTAGGTTAATAGTGGGTAGTTTGAAAAATAGGAAAAATTGAGATAATTACCCAAATAAGGTCCCCTCAATTAAAAACTGCAATTGTGATCTAGTCTAGTCAAGCGGTTCAAAATTTTGGTGACGTCCAGATTTCAATTGGGCATCAAAAGAGTCTAAAGTGGTCTTGGAAAAAAAGAATCTATAATAGTGATGCAATACATTAATATTATGGAGGAACAAAATGAAACAATAGAAAGATGGAGGACCTTGGCTGCAATTATTTTGGAACATTTTTGAAAGAAAGTTCAAAAGTTGAGGACTAACTCGTAAGATTTAAAAGTTAGAGGACCTATTGTTCAATTTCACCAAAGAGAAATACTTTTGGAAGATGGATTTCCACCCGGAGATCACTTACAGCCATGACATGGGCATTTACGGTCGTAAGCTATGGCAAGCAATTTCCACCCGATAGTGGCTTACAGCCGTAATCGTAAGCACTTACGGCCATAAGTATACATGAGATTGAATGGTATAAAAAATCAACATTGCTGATTTATTCTACCTTCCTCATTCTCTGCCTTTTTTGCACCAACTTTGAGGGGCTTTTGGTCACTTGTTCCACACGAATTAGGGTACAAAATCACATTATAAAGACCTCATTTGCTTGCTTGAAGGAGAGAAGTTAGATTTTAGGCTTTTAGTTCAATTTTTCCTGTCCTTTCTTTTCTCTGTAGTTCTTAGGGTTTAACTAGGGAAAATTCTTGGACAAAAAGATGAAGAAATCAAGAGAAGATGGATAAGAGTGGAGATTGAACACTTCAAAGGGAGAATTTCTACCTTCTTGTTGTATTTTCCATGATTTATTCCATTCGAGTTTTGTATGTATATATATCTTTTATTTTGTTCATTATGAGCTAATTTGTATAATGTTGGGCATCATTGATGGATCCTAATGTATATGTGTATGGATTGAATATTTATTTACCCATTTCATGAGTAATTGTCATTGAGCTTGACTCCATGTATTTGCTTGATCACCAAATATGTGTTTAGCGATTTGTATAGCTTTCAAGAGAAATATACACATTTTAGACCATGTAGCAATAACTCTATATTATTGTAGGACATAGAGATATACTCATAATCATATGTGACCCATTGAACCATTTTCACAAACACTAATGTAATTGGTTGATTTCCAATTGACATACAAATATAGTAGGTTGAATCAATCAATTAGGGCCGGTTTGATGCTTCAGAGAAGTAATTGGCCAAATGAGGAGAATGGGGACTAACTTGGAAAATGAGTAATTTGTTGTGTTTAATGATGAGTTAACTAGGCTTTGGTTAAGTAAAATCATGAACTCCAACTATGTAATCATCCAAGTTCATCCTCATTCACTCCCATTTTATATTGTTAGCTTCTTTGCATTTTTAGTTTAATTCACCCAAACCCTATCCATTTAATTGTGTGTGTTTCATTTTACATTTTAATTCTACACTCCAATAAGTTACTCAACTATAAATATCAATCCTCATGGGCACGACAACCCGGACTCATAAAATCTACTTTATTACTTGCTATGGCCCGTGCATTTGTGGTATTTGGAACTTAACAGAAGGACTTTGTTCCCCCTCCTGTAAACTATTTCTGATTCTTATAAAATCTTTATCTTTTCGAAGACTTGTTTGGAATTACAATGGAATAAGGTGTTTATTAAAAATTTGTAATCCTAAACTTTCTTTGAAAAGTCTAGAAATAAAATGGAGAACAAGAAACCTAATTTAAATTGAAAACCAAATAATAAGAGGAAAAATGGAAAATATATTAAAAAAATCCAAATTTGGCTAAAAATTCCTGGTTATGAAATTTTTTATTCCTAAGCACTGCCAGATCTAGAGGAGGGTCCGAGGGGTACGTGACCCGCCATCCCCCTTGAGAAAACGTTTTTTTTAGTTAAAATTTTTTTTAACTAAAAGGTAAGATTTTTAGAAAGTTTTTAAAAGATTGAGACGATTGAGTTTTAACTTGGTAAATTATGTAGAATAGAGAGACGAGAAGGGAGAAATATTTTAGAATAAAGAGACGAGAGGGGAGAAATATTTTCTCTTATTCATCTTGTGCCTTACACGTACATATATATAATATAACTTATGGAACAATCCTACAATGATAAGGAAACTAAGTCTAACCTACCATACAAGACTCCTCATAATGGACGAATACTAATTAAGGTAAAAACTATGTACATAAAAAAAAACTATACAAACGAGACTAGATTATCTCTAATTCAATACCCCCCCTCCCAAGTTGGACCGTAGATATTGATCATGTCCAACTTGCTGAGGAGATAATTGAATTCTGGTTTGTGTAGTCCCTTAGTGAAGATGTCCGCCACTTGTTCCTTCGTTGGGACGTACGTCATGCATATAATTCCTCTTTCCACCTTCTCTTTGATAAAATGTCTGTCAACCTCCACGTGTTTCGTTTTGTGATGTTGTACTAGATTAAGTGCAATATCCATTGCAGCCTTACTATCACAGTAGAGCTTGACTGAGAGTGTTATTTCCACTCGCAGTTCCCTCAACAGTTTTCCAAACCACATAGCCTCGCAAATCCCCTATGCCACGGCTCTATATTCAGCTTCTGCGCTACTACGAGATGTAACATCTTGTTTTTTACTTCTCCATGTTACTAGGTTTCCCTAAATAGATGTGCAGTAACTTGTGGTAGACCTTCTATCTTCAATTGCCCCTGCCCAGTCTACATCTGTAAAAACTTCGATTACCCTACAATCGGAGTTCTTGAAGTACAATCCTGCACAAGGCATTCCTTTTAGGTACCGCAAGATTTTGTACACAGCTTCTAGGTGTTGCGCCTTTGGAGAATGCATATGCTAACTCACCATACTTACTGCGCACGGGATATCCGGTCTTGTATGAGACAGATAGATTAATTTCCCAACTAATCGCTGGTACCTCGCTGTATCCACTGGTTGCCCTTCACCTTCAACACTTCTCTTTGCATCCACTGGTACATTGCTGGGCTTGCACCCTAGCATCCCTGTCTCTTTTAATAAATCAATGATATACTTTCTTTGAGAAACACTCAGTCCCTGCTTCGACCGAGCGACCTCCATCCCCAAGAAGTACTTTATCGGGCCAAAATCCTTCACCACAAACTCTTTTGTAAGTGCGGCTTTCAACCTTTGAATTTCAATAATACTGTCTTCTGTCAGGATGATATCATCTACGTATACTATTAAGATCGCCCTCTTTCCATCTTCTGAGTGTTTGAAGAACATAATATGGCCTGATTGGCCCTGTGTGTAGCCCAGATTCTTGCACAGTTCTGCAAACCTATCGAACCAGGCCCTTGGCGACTATTTGAGGCCATACAGTGATTTCCTGAGTTTGCACACTCTGTTGTACATATCTTCAAACCCTGGGGGTGTTTTCATGTAAACTTTCTCTTCTAACTTGCCATTTAGGAATGCATTTTTTATATCCAATTGCTCAAGTGGCCAATCCAAATTTACTGCCAATGAAAATAGTACCCGGACTGTGTTTAGCTTTGCTATGGGCGCAAACGTCTCTGTATAATCGATTCTATATGTCTGTGTGAAGCCTTTTGCTACTAAACGCGCTTTGTATCGTTCAATTAAACCATTGGCTCTGCATTTCACGGCAAACACCCACTTACAACCAATCATTTTTTTCCCTCTTGGTAGTGTCACTAGTTCCCATGTTTGGTTTTCGCCTAAGGCCCGCATTTCCTCCATCACGGCATCTTTCCACTCAGGGATACTCATAGCCTCGTAAATATCATTGGGAATTCTCATACTATCAAGGTTAGCGGTAAAAGTACGAAATTTGACTGATAGGTGATTATATGACATGAATTTGGAAATAGGGTGTAAGGTACATGACATTCGTGCCTTTCATAGGGCATTAGATAGGTCAGTAGTAAAGGGTACCTGGTTCTGGTGAGGGTTCGGTGGCACTTGGAACTATCATCGGTTCTGACTCTACTGGCGTTTCAGGAGTGGGATTCATGTTCTCCTTTGACTTTGGCCTTCTCAAGTAAACAAGCAGTTCACCACGACTCGTGTTCGTATCCCCCCTACATTTGAGTCATGTGATACTTTAGGAGACGTAGGAGCAGTAGTTAAAGTCGGATCATGACCCGGTTGACTGATATTGGATGGGTTTTCAAAAGAGTGAAGAGGTATGTCGACCACAGATGGAACTACTTCAATAGAGCTCACCCCCTTTTGCAGTGAGCCATCTTGGTAAAACGGGTGTGTTCGAAGAATGTGACATCGAGGCTTACCATGACTTGTTTGGTGATCGGGTCATAGCATTTGTAGCCCTTCTGGTTTGGAGAGTACCCAATAAACACGCATTTGGTGGCCCTTGGGTCTAATTTCCCTCTAGTTTGGGTAGGGACATGTGTGTATACAGTACAACCAAAGACTCTAAGAGGGAGATTGGAATATAATCGAGACTCAGGAAATGATTGTGAGAGAACAGATATGGGCGTTTGATAAGACAGGACACGACTAGGCATTCGATTTATGAGGTAGGCTGAGGTGAGAATGGCGTGCCCCAAAACCATTTTTGGCATATTTGTTGTGAATAGTAAGGCCCGGGCAACCTCAAGTAGATGTCTGTTCTTCCTTTCAGCTACCCCATTCTGTTGGGGAGTATAGGGGCATGAGCTTTGGTGTACAATCCCATTGGTCTTTAAGTATTCACTGACTACTGCATTAAAGTATTCAGCACCATTATCTGTTCGCAAAATTTGAATGTGGGCTTTAAATTGTGTTTGTATCATTGAGTGAAAATTTTTGAATACGGTTTTAGCCTTCCCTTTTTCTTTCAGCAGGTAAACCCAGCAAACCCGGGTGTGATCGTCAATGAAGGTGATGAACCATTATGTGTGGTTTCTATTGGGAGTACGAGAGGGTCCCCAGACATCACTATGAATGACAGCAATGGTTTAGATGCTTGATACTGATTACTTGTATATGATGTACGCTGATGTTTAGCGAGCTAACAAATATCACAATGTAACTGAGAGATGTCTTTATTAATAAAAAAATGTTGAAATAATCGTTGCATATACGGGAAACTCGAATGACCCATTCTAAAGTGCCATAACATAATACAACTATTATCAGGGATAGATACTGAATCACAAATCGCAATCTCTAACTTGTTACTATTGTTGGCCTCATCAAGATAGTACAATCCCTCACACTCCTTAGCACGGCCAATCGTCTTCTCGGATGATAAGTCCTATATAACACAATAAGAAGGGAAAAAATGAACAGAACAATTTGAATGTTTGGTCAATTTGCTAACAGACAATAGATTGCAAGTTAAGTTTGGAACATGAAGTATGGATTCTAGTATAATTGATTTCGAGAGAGGGACATTTCCCTTTCCTGCAACAGGGGAAAGGGAACCATCTGCAATGCGTACTTTCATGTTACCAGCACAAGTGGAATATGTGTTAAATTGGTTATGAGATCCGGTCATATGATCAGACGCACCGGAATCAAATATCCACGGGAGCTCGGTTTGTGATACGAAGGCGGTAAGAGTATTACCTTTGTAGGCCAATGTACTTGTGGAGGTATTGGGAGCCTTATCGGAAGCCTGAAAGCTAGTGAACACTTGATACAACTTTTCCAGTTGTTCCTAATTAAACAAGCTTTTGGGTTGGTTTTCTTTGATGTTATTGTTTTCAACTGAGGCTTGGTAACCTTGATTCTTTCCTTTGGATTTCGAATTGGCCGGTTTCCCATGCAAGCTCCAACACTCTTCTCGTTTATGGTCGAGTTTTCTACAGAAATCGCACCACGGCCTCTTTCGTTGTTGATTTGGGCCTGAATTATAAGGCCCATTTCCCTTACCACCAAGAGTTGCCTGCCCATATCGGGATTGGGCCTAGTTATTTTTAGGCCCAATTGATGACTGACCTGGCCCATTCCCTCCAAAGCCACTTCCAAAGCCTAGTTCATTACCACGGCCCATTGCTACCCCTCTGTTCTTCATCTCGGTCAATAAGCCAACTCCAATCCTAGAGCTATTATCGCCACTGCTCAACATCACCGTCCGACGGCTTTCCTCTCGTCGAACCTCGGCAAACACCTCTCTCGTTGCCGGTAGAGGTTTCTTTCTAAGAATTCTCCCTCGCACATCATTGAAGGTTTGATTTAACCCAGCTGGGAACTCAAACACTCTTTCATCCTCCACTTTCTTCTTGTATTTCACGTTGTCACCAAGGCATTCCCATGATACCTCATTTGCCATGTCTAGTTCCTACCATAAAACCTTCAATTCGAGCCAATATTCAGTAACGCTCCTCTTGGCTTGTTTGAGATTCCACAATTTTGTCTTTAGTTCAAAGAGGTGAGAGTAATTTTCTGGGTCTAAATAAGTTTCTCGTACAACATCCCAGATATCCTTCGCCGATTGGAGGAACTTGTAGGTCTTTGCGATGGTTGGAGTCATCGAATTGATTAGCCATGCCATTACAGTCCGCATTCTCGAGTCCCAGATCTGCGTCATGCCATCGGTCAAAGGTCGTTTGGCGGTGCCGGTGATATACCCCAGCCTTCCTTTGCCGTTGAGAACCAGCCTGATCGACTGTGACCACTCGAGGTAATTGTTTCTATTAAGCTTTTCGATGGTAAACTGGAAAAAGGAGTTGTCGAGGGGTTGAGATAAGACTCCCTCTTTTCCAGCAGTATCCTCCTTTCCAGTCGTGTCCTTTACCTCATCTGTCATGGCTAGGTTTGGCTTTGGAGCCCTAGCTCTGATACCATGTAGAATAGAGAGATGAGAAGGGAGAAATATTTTCTCTTATTCATCTTGTGCCTTACACATACATATATATAATATAACTTATGGAACAATCCTACAATGATAAGGAAACTAAGTCTAACCTACCATACAAGACTCCTCATAATGGACGAATACTAATTAAGGTAAAAAACTCTGTACATAAAAAAACTATACAAACGAGACTAGATTATCTCTAATTCAATAAATTATCTCAGTGTCTCAATCTAAATTGTGTTTTAAACTTTTAATTTGATAAATTGGAATTGTCTATATTTAGTAAATTATAAAGTGTGTGATTTTATAATTTGTATTTTGTTAGTTAAGCATATTTGCTTAATTCTACTTTTACTTTTATGTAAATATATGTGCTTTTAATTTTAAATTTAATAAGTCTTATAGGTAAATTTTTTATACGACAATTAGCCTCGCCTAAAAAATTTTGCCCCTGCGGGGAGTGATCACAAGTGGCCCCCTGACCGTTAATGTCTAGATCCGCCATTGTTCCTAAGTGATCTCTTTGCACAATTCTTCTGTTTACCTTCCTTCTTAGTTTCTTTCTTCGCTACCTCGGGTCTCCATTGCTAAATTAATTTTATCAAACTTTGAATTTTCTTCGATTTAGTCTCACCTTTTGGATTGCATCATTCCTTTCTCTTTTGAAGGATTAGAACTCAAATCTTTCGAAATATGATGATGCTAGTTCTTTAATACCTAAAAAGACAAAGATCTAGGGAGGGAATTTTTAGCAGAATTATTTTTATTCTCGACTACATGCCTCTTTTTCTCTACCCTCCAATCCTTCAATTTGTTTTGTTCAACCTTCAATTTGTTTTGTCCTTTCAAAACCTTTTAAGGAGATAATAGATGAAGAACAACTCTTCAGCCAACTTGATAGAAGCTATAACAATTTTTATAACCTTCAAACAACACCTTTATATCAAATTGCCATGGCCTTTCGAAAATAAGATGCATGGTATGCATGCATACCGCATCACATAGCTCAATCCCTATATTTCCCAATGACTACGCTATAGTTCCATACTAAACACCATAAATAATGTGGGCGTGTTGTCGCAGTACGCCAAAATTTGTTTTATTTCCTTACTCGGTTTCAAAGCTACAAATTAATGTAGAAATGGTAAGTAAGGGTCGAACCCAAGAGGAACGGTGCTTAATCTAGTTGATTTTATCAATTAATATAGAAAAAAGGGGGTTTGTGATATTTGAATAAAAATAGAAAATCGAACGTCAAAATAAAAGATTGAAATAAAACAATTGTACAAAATATCTAGTTCTCGGGTTCGGTTGTGTCAACAACTTATATTTATCTTTCCCATGCAACGTGTTACTATTCCTTCTTCAATTTATCAACTCTCAATTAACCAAGAAGCTTTGATTAACGAATTCTTCCTTAAGTGTATTAAATTAAAGTGAGTTCTTTAACTTAACATCTAGCTATTGGATAACCCTAAACAAATTCTTAGGATTTAATGCAAAGTTAGTGTGAAATGAACGAGAAGAATGAGTTGAATTAGATGAATAATTTCACAAACTCGAATTAATACATCTAAGTTGATTTGTTAATAAATATGCACGATATTCATTCGCTACTTTGGATTGGAATCTAGTGATAATTACGGATCAAAACTTCCAATCCTAGTAAGTAACTTGAATTTAAAGATTGATTGATTCAATTGGCCAAAGTGAATGCAATAATCAAATAAACTAAAAAGGGGTTTACAAGCATAACAAATCAACAAATTGAAGTAGAGGAATAGATAAAACGTTTTTAAAGAGTTAGAAAAGATAACCACATGTTAGTTGAACACAACGTCCCCCTTGAACTAGATAGAAAAGTCTAACTACTCATATTTCCGGGATTTCATACTTTTTAGCGAGTGTTCGCTTTGTATTACCACCACTATATGATAGATTATACGCAAAATATAGAAAACAAGTAAATAAATGCTAAGAAATAAATAGAGAAATAAAAGGGAAAAGAGAAACTTATCGAAGAAATGATCCACTAATCATATTCACAGCCGAAGTATCATTGATCGATTGAAGCTTTTATTTCTTCCGCCAGAATATGAAAAACTAAGATCTTTCAAGCTAAAACTAAGAACAAATGAAGAAGAGAATTTTATTGAAGAGAAAGTTCGAGAGAACTACTAGCTAATTCTCTTCCACTAAGTTGTGCATTTTCTTCCTTACAAATGCCTCTATTTATAGGCAAAATTTCACAAGAAAATATAATAAAAAATTGTACAACTACTCCATTATGATTCCACTAATTGGTAACCACCAAATCATGATCTTAAATTGCTCCATTAGTTCAAATATTGTATCATGGTATAGGTAAGCATCTTGGTTGAATTGTGCAATTGGAATTTCCTTTTTTTTTTTGATATTAATAGAAAGTTATGAATTTTCTACCAAAACATGGCCCAAGAAATCCTCCATTCACATCACTCTCGGTTTTCCCATTTTTTACCATGATATGATCCGAATCATTTGAAGAGGTCAACATCAAAGTTGTACCCCTCTGAGTGTCCTTTCCAAAAATATAAAGTGCAGGCCAATCCGAATTTTGTACCAAAAGTTATGGTCAAATTACTGAACTGCGGCAGTAAATTCGAGCTGCTGATTTTTTACGCTTTGTCCTTTCTCTTCAAATGGCCATAACTTTCACTAGGAAACTCCGATTTGGGATTCGGAAGAAGTTTGGGAATCCTCTTTTGATGTTCTTAAACATTGGCACAATAAAAATTATAAAAATAACTTTTCATAAAATTACATCGGAGGCCCTCCATCTTTGATTCGCTTGCATTTTGGTCCCGAGTTTCCATTTTCATTCGATTTTCATCCTTTTTGACTCCTTTTGATTCTTTGTGACCCTAAACACCACAATAAAGGAAAAACACATAAAACGGAACATATAACACTAATAAAATACACAAATATATAAAATAGAAGAGTTATTTAAGTGCTTTTCGAGCACTTATCAAACTCCCCCACACTTAGACTGCTGTTCGCCCTCGAACAACAACCCATATGATACCAAACAACACACTTATTTTACATGAGATAAACAACTTTAAACATTGAAATCCAACTACAGAGAATGACTTGCTTAATAAATATTCTCCCGAACCATGAAAATTTCACTTCTTCTCAAATACACAATGGCTTGTGAGTGTGTGCAATTGAGGTTATCATCCCATCACTAACTGGAACCAAATGAAAGCTTACGATGATCTATCCAAACCCTGACCCGAAATAGTCAAATATTTCCTTTCATCTCTCGTGATCCCACTCTTATTTTACAATGATTCCCATGGATCCTAAAAATTACTCTGTTCACCAAAAATCATCAACTGTTAGCACTGCAAAGAAAAAAAAGGACATGGCAGGTGTTTTATCGCAAATATGTCTTCAATTTAAAGAGTGTTTAGATTGAGCACTTCAAACCACTGAGGAAATTTATTTATCTAACTTCACACTTGGGTAGCTATCACATTTCTCGCGATTTTTTTTTTGATGAAGAAGAAGAAGAGTTTTGCAATTTTCTTTTCAGCTTTTACCCCACAGGTAGCTTTCACACTAAACCCCTTTCATTGGAAGCAGCCTTCTTCACCCATTCGAGGTGACGGCTTCACACTCTGAGGTAGGTAGCTCTTTCCTGTGGTCCCTCTCCTTATTTTGAACATAAAAGTAAAATTCATTCTCAGCATAGGTCAATGCTTTTTCCAAACTTTTTAAACTCTATCAATAAAAGACACATTCACAAAAAACAGATACCATGCGATTATAACTCCACCTTGCTAACAATTGATGTTTCCAGGTTACTTTGAGCAGGACGAATGGATTAAAAAAAAGAAAAGAAAAAGTTAGTTTACTATGGTCTAGAAAGTTAGAAAAAAAATCAACATTTTCAACCTTCAATTTGTGTTTCAAAGAATGATAGTAAATTACCTATAAATGTGCTCAGATAAATTTGCTAGCTGTGCTTGGAGAAGAACATAACACATTTTTTTTTTCGAGATCTTGTAGTTTCAGCTAAGTCACACAAATTAAGCTCAATCATATTCAAAAGTTGCTATCTCATGCAAAATCGTCGACACAAATAAAAAAAGAAATCACATGCATACCACAATATGCCACTCCCCCACACTTAAATTCTACATTGTCCCCAATGTAGAAATATAGAAAGCATGAAAAAGAGAAGAAATAGAAACTCCCCTATGGTAAGCAATGAGTCGTGCCGATTTGGGGATGGTGGTTGCACAATGTAGCACGTCTGAGGAATACTTCGACAATCCAAGAGCAAGAGACCTGCAATCAACATATTTACAGAACAAGAAAAACAACAGCTGAAAATATTTTGGTTTTTTTTTTTTTTTGGTTTTTTTGTTTTCTTGTTTTTTTGTTTTTTTGTTTTTGTGATGAAGAGAAATTTATATACAAAGCGATTTTGGGAGTTGACAACCCTCTGAACATCTTGCAGTAGTATTCACATCAAATTAATGATATGATTCCATCAAGTCTGATCCGCATGGAAACTATCTGAATCAGCATATTCTCTACAAAACAGTTTGACAACCAACCTTAATGAAAAGGTCCTCCATATCGCCACATGACACATAGGTATGTTTACCATTCAATAAAGAACAGCCCCACAAGAACCAACAAATGGGAGAATGTTTAGAGCAGAACGTCCAACTCAGACACTTCTCAAACGAATGAGACGTAGTTTTACATCTTCGGATGGGTGCTAATGATCACACTCAAAAAGTTGCGGCTCAATTGTTAGGCCATCGAGTTTGGTTTCCAACAGACGTTGTCGTTGTTCTAACAAATTATCAAACTCTCTCACATTGATTGCGAGCTGGCTATTTCTCCTGATAGACTTTTTGGCCATGCACATAATCGGTCCATCCTTGAAGAAAACAACATGTCTATATTGTGAATAAGTTTGATTTCCAGTACAATTAGGTCCTTCTAATAGCTTTCCACATTTAAAGCAACTTTTAAGGCGCTTAGCACGTCGTTTGCGAGCAGATCGGGATGACCCTGCCCCAAAAGCTATGGCATTCCAAAGGGAACGCTCATACTTGTCAACAAGTAGAACAATCTGAATCTTGATATCAAGAGGCATAGAGAAAGAGTCGAGTATTTGTAGAAGAGCAACAATACGTTGATGGGATGCCATAGAAAGAAATGAAAATTCAGTGCACTTTGAGGTATCTGCAAAAGACTTGAAAGAAGAAGGTTAATAGAAGAGAATACAGTTCTTTAAGGTCTACTGAAAAAGACCAGTTTAACGCCTTTGGGCGGGATACATAAACCAGTATCCAAGGTATTTTTTTTTGTTTATTCCAGAGCGTAACACAGATGTGTTTCCAGAGTTAACTCCGTATTTTACCATCTGAAGTTAGCTATTCCACATTCATAACCTTAACTCTAAATCCAATTCATTCGGATCTCTTTTTCTTTCGCTTAATTCCTCTGGCCAATTGATGACAGACACTTCTACATGCATTTGTGGTACATAAGATTCTAATTTCTCCAATAATTCCTCAATTGATGGTGTAATAAAAATCATTTTTAAAGTATTAGGAGAAATCAGCTTTTGATGAGCTAAAAATTGAGAAATGCCAATAAACCATTGAAATGGTTTTGAATGTTTAAAAGACCAATTGGCTTAGAGTGTAGATTCAACGTGGCCCAAGAAATTATGCAAAAGATCTGTTCCAAAGTATCAAAACCCCCTGGTAATACAATAAAAGCATCCGTATGCATTATCATCAGTGTAAAGCATTCAAACAACGATTTAGCCTTTACCTCAAAGCCGATGGTTTTACCATACACCTGTTTTAAAGGTGGCACAGTAATACCAATCACTATTGATCCTCTTACGTACGCAGATTGAACTAAGACACCCTATCACCCACTGTAACCTCCTCCAGTATATTATCTTGCCCTTTCGATCTCCAAGTACTGTTCCAGCTTCTACTACTGGTGCTAGAAGCGTTGGTTGTCCCAGATTGATTCCACCAAAGAGACTTATGACCCTCAATGTCCTCTTTGAACTCCCAGTTCCGGCAGAAGTAGTAGCCTAAATAGGTTGTCGATTTTGCACACTAAAAATTGACACAAGAACACAAAAAAAAATTAAAAAAATAACAATATGTACACGTAGTTGTGATTGTGGCTCACATCCTCCTCTGGTTTTACGTCCAGAAACGGCTTAAACGCCTTCTATGAGTCGGGGATAGGCTTCCCATCCAGTTTTCTTATAGACTGGCAAACAGAGTCTTTTAAAGTCAGATTTCCAAGACTATATTGTTCTTGTTCCTTTTTAAATTCACTCCACAAATTGAGAAGTTCGATTTGCACCATTCCACTAGGATGCGTCTCAAGAGTTTGATGGATATCATCCAAAGACTCTTTACTCATGCCATCCTTAATGAAACATATTTTATCTTCTCGATTTGTGGACACAAATCCAATGGAACTATTACCTGATTTGCAGGTCCATCGAGTGCATTTATAAGGCCATCGAGCACTTTTATAGCGCACATTCATTCTTTTTGCTCTTCGTTTCTTGGCAAAATTACTTTTGCCTAACCCTGGGGCATATTTAGTGCTCAAAGCTGGCATTTCACCTCCTAATCGGACCTTTACTTCAATCAACCAACGGATATCCTCGGGCATTTCCTTTTCCATCAACATTTTTAACCGTCCTACTCTAGAATAGTAAATCTCTTTCAAAGCATTCAAAGGTAGTGACGGGTAATATTTGTGGATTTGAGAAAATTTGTTATCCATTTTTTTTAGCTACGTAAGACACGAAAGAAAAAGAAACACTGAAGAAATAAGATTAAAACCATCAAAATCAATAAGCATAGTAGATTATCAAACTCTCCCATATTTTCAAAGATATTGAAGAAGGAAAAAAAATAAGAAATTTGAATTACATAATCAATTAATATAAGGAAAAGACATATATATACAAAAATATCACACACATCCATGCTATAAGAAAAACAAATAAGAAGAAAAGAGGAAGAATAAGAAAAAAAAAACAAGAAGAGAAGAAAATTACCTAATCACTGCTAGAAAGGAGCACTCACAGAGTAATTGAAATTGTGGTTGTGGTTTCATGTGGAGAATGATCTGGATTTATAGTAAAATGAGCACTGTTTCAACCGACAACCATGCATGTAGAGTGTGCTGGAAAGAGTACGATGGGAGGACTATCCGAGAAGACGCGTTGACAAATTGTTCATTATCAATAATTAATCCCCACACATTATCAATAACTATTGCGAATCACCGATTTGTGCGCCATCATGTCTCTTTCCAAATAATTGAATCTCTGGATATCTTCCTTCTACAGTTACAAGGCAACATCTTCTTTAGTACGTTAGATAAAAAAAACGGAGACATAAAAACAAAAACAACGAAAATTTCAAAAGAAAGATAAAAATGAGAGAAAATGCTTGGGTTGCCTCTCAAGAGTGCTTTTGTTTAAAGTCGTTAGCTCGATACAGTTCCCATTTGTCAAGTAGGGTTTCTCATATCCATTGGAGCTCCATTTTGTCTTTGATAGTATCTTCCAAATGTTTTGATTTCTTGACGGTCCACCTTGAATTCTTGTCCAATCTTTTGGTTCTCCGTTCCGATGGCTTCCTTCTTTGAGATGAGGTAATTGTGCTTTGACTCCATTTTATGTGGCACGCTAGCTTTGCAATTCAATTTACACATTTCTTGCACAAAAGGGTTAGTCGAATTAATTGCAAAGACAGAACAAGCGTTATTAGGGAGCAATGAACCATTAAAAATATTAAAGTTCGCTTTTTCCTCATCAAATTCCATGGATAGTGTACCCTCATCGACATCAATTTTAGTGCGAGAAGTGTAAAGAAATGGACCTCCCAATATGATAGGTGTAGGGTGAGGTGAATGTTCATCACCATATCAAGCACGTAAAAATCAGCAGGGAAAACTAAACCATTTATTTTGACTAGCACATCTTCTATCACTCCATCCGGGTATGCATTGGTACGATCAGCTAGTTGCACAATTACGTGAGTTTCTTTCAGTTTTCCTAAATTAAGTGAAGCATACAAGGATCTAGGCATGACATTTATGGATCCTCCTAAATCTATAAGTGCTTTGTCAATGTGGTGATTGCCTATGGTGCAAGGGACAGTGAACATACCCGGGTCTTTGCATTTTGGAGGCAACTTCTTCTCGAATACTGCTGAAACGGTTTCTCCCATTTTGATTATTTCATTTCCTTTCAATTTCCTCTTATTAGTGTAAAGATCTTTTAAAAACTTAGCATAGCGTGGGATTTGCTTGATTGCATCTAACAATGGAATGTTGATTTCTATTCTCCTAAATGTGTCCAAAATTTCTTTCTCCTTGTCATCTTTGTTGGTTTTCGCTAATCTACTCGGAAAAAGGGGAGGAATTGTTTTAGCATTGATATGAGAGTTAGGACTTGCCTCCTTTTCAAACTTTTCTTCTTTATCTTCATGTGTGGGAACTTCTTTGTGAGGGTTTTCGATCTCTTTTCCACTCCTTAAGGTTATGGCACTAACATGCTTTGGATTTACCTCAGGTTGAGATGGTAACTTCCCTCGAGATTGTGCTTCCAGTCGATTGATGACAGTTGCCAATTGACTCATCTGGTTTTCCAAGTTTTGAATGCTCGATTTGGAATCCTGTTGAAATTTCACAGTGTTAGTTGCTAATGTTTTCACCATATCCTCGAGAGACATACCTGATTGTTGAGGTTTTTGTTGAAATTGCCCTTGGGGTTGAAAATTCCCTTGTTGCTGGAATTGGCCTTGAGGTTTGTTAGGGAAGAATCCTGGGGGTTTGTTGGTTCCATAACTCAGATTGGGGTGATCTCGCCATCCTGGATTATAGGTGTTTGAGTATGGATTATCTTGTTGCCTTGGGAATGGAAAATTGCTTGCTGAATTCACTTGTTCATTGTTATCCATTTGCAGAACAGGACAAGCATCTGTACGATGTCCTAGGTTTGTGCATATGCCACATGCTTTGACTTGTGGATTGTTTCCTACAAAAATTTGTTTGAGAAAATAGATTAGTTCAGAGAGTTGGTTTTCAACATTGGAGTTACTTACCTCATTTACTCTTCGAATGTTCGTTTCCCGGTCTGTACTGAATTGTTGAGTGTTCTCAACCATGTTTGAAATCAATGTTCTTGCTTCAGCGGGGGTTTTGTTCATCAGAGCTCCTCCACTAGCAGCATCAACCATGTTTCTGTCTGATTGACATAAGCATTCATAGAAGTATTGCACTAGGAGGTTTTCACTGATTTAGTGATGCGGGCAACTTGCAATGAGCTTTTTGAAATGCTCCCAATAGTCATAAAGAGTTTCTCCATTGTTTTGGCATACTCCAGAGATATCTTTCCTGATATTTGCGGTCTTTGAAGCTGGGAAGTACTTTTCGAGAAAAAGTTGCTTCATTTGATTCCATGTTGTGACTGAACCTGGTGGTAAAGTGTATAACCAATCTGTGGCGGCATCTTTTAGTGAAAATGGAAAAGCTCTGAGCTTGATTTGCTCTTCAATGATGCCTGGGGGTTTCATGCTATCACACACCACATGAAACTCCTTCAGGTGTCGGTACGGATCTTCGCCGGATCGTCCATGAAAAGATGGTAGAAGATGTATCAAACCGGATTTCAGCTCAAAAGTTTTACCTTCTTCTACGGTCGGAAACGTTATACACAATGGTTATTGAGTAACTTAAGGAGTTGCCATTTGTTTAAGAGTTCTTTCATTGTTGTTATCAGTCATTTCTTGTTCTTGTTTTACTTGTCTTATTCGTCTTCGAATGGATTTCTCGATTTTCGGATCGAAACTTTCAAGAATTCGATTAGTAGATCGAGTATTATGCATACAAGTGAAATATATATATTTTTTAAAAAAAATTAATTAATAAAAGCAACTAAATTGGTTAACCGTTCCCCGGCAACAGCGCCAAAAACTTGGAGGGCGTTGTCGCGATGCACCAAAGTTTGTTTTATTTCCTTACTCGGTTTCAAAACTACAAATTAATGTAGAAGTGGTAAGTAAGGGTCGAACCCAAGAGGAACGGTGCTTAATCTAGTTGATTTTATCAATTAATATAGAAATAAGGGGGGTTTTGTAATATTTGAATAAAAATAGAAAATCAAACGTCAAAATAAAAGATTGAAATAAAACAATTGTACAAAATATCTAGTTCTCGGGTTCGGTTGTGTCAACAACTTATATTTATCTTTCCCATGCAACGTGTTACTATTCCTTCTTCAATTTATCAACTCTCAATTAACAAAGAAGCTTTGATTAACGAATTCTTTCTTAAGTGTATTAAATTATAGTGAGTTCTTTAACTTAACATCTAGCTATTGGATAACCCTAAACAAATTCTTAGGATTTAATGCAAAGCTAGTGTGAAATGAACGAGAAGAATGAGTTGAATTAGATGAATAATTTCACAAACTCGAATTA
The DNA here is from genome assembly GCA_018223645.1 of Jasminum sambac. Taxonomy (NCBI): domain Eukaryota; kingdom Viridiplantae; phylum Streptophyta; class Magnoliopsida; order Lamiales; family Oleaceae; genus Jasminum; species Jasminum sambac. The sequence goes on along the minus strand of CP073644.1, from coordinate 7,514,944 downwards.
ATACATCTAAGTTGATTTGTTAATAAATATGCACGATATTCATATGCTACTTTGGATTGGAATCTAGTGATAATTACGGATCAAAAGTTCCAATCCTAGCAAGTAACTTGAATTTGAATATTGATTGACTCAATTGGCCAAAGTGAATGCAATAATCAAATAAACTCAAAAACGGGTTTACAAGCATAACAAATCAACAAATTGAAGTAGAGGAATAGATCAAACGTTACTAAAGAGTTAGAAAAGATAACCACATGTTAGTTGAACACAACGTCCCCCTCGAACTAGATAGAAAAGTCTAACTACTCATATTTGCGGGGTTTCATACTTTTAGCGAGTGTTTGCTTTGTATCACCATCACTATATGATAGATTATACGCAAAATATAGAAAACAAGTAAATAAATGCTAAGAAATAAATAGAGAAATAAAAGGGAAAAGAGAAAATTATCGAAGAAATGATTCACTAATCATATTCACAGCCAAAGTATCGGTGATCGATTGAAGCCTTTATTTCTTCCGCCGGAATATGAAAAACTAAGATCTTTCAAGCTAAAACTAAGAACAAATGAAGAAGAGAATTTTATTGAAGAGAAAGTTGGAGAGAACTACTAGCTAATTCTTTTCCACTAAGTTGTGCATTTCCTTCCTTACAAATGCCTCTATTTATAGGAAAAATTTCACAAGAAAACATAATAAAAAATTGTACAACTACTCCATTATGATTCCACTAATTGGTAACCACCAAATCATGATCTTAAATTGCTCCATTAGTTCAAATATTGTATCATGGTATAGGTAAGCATCTTGGCTGAATTGTGCAATTGGAATTTCTTTTTTTTATATTAATAGAAAGTTATGAATTTTCTACCCAAAACATGGCCCAAGAAATCCTCCATTCACATCACTTTCTGTTTTTCCCATTTTTGACTATGATATGATCTGAATCATTTGAGGAGGTCAACACCAAAGTTGTAGCCCTCTGAGTGTCCTTTCCAACAATATAAAGGGCAGGTCAATCCGAAATTTTCTAGCAAAAGTTATGGCCAAATTACTGAACAGCGGCAGTAAATTCGAGCTGCTGATTTTTTACGCTTTGTCCTTTCTCTTCAAATGGCCATAACGTTCTCTAGGAAACTCCGATTTGGGATTCGGAAGAAGTTTGGGAATCCTCTTTTGATGTTCTTCAACATTGGCACAATAAAAATTATAAAAATAACTTTTCATAAAATTGCATCGGAGGCCCTCCATCTTTGATTCGCTTGCATTTTGTTCCCGAGTTTCCGTTTTCATTCGATTTTCATCATTTTTGACTCCTTTTGATTCTTTGTGACCCTAAACACCACAATAAAGGAAAAACACATAAAACGGAACATATATAACACTAATAAAATACACAAATGCATAAAATAGAAGAGTTATTTAAGTGCTTTTCGAGCACTTATCATAATGCCATGGTAGGATAAAGTGACTGCAGTTACCATTTTATGTCAAGTGTAAATACAATCATTTGTTATTGAAAAATAGAAATTTTACTAGTAATATATCACCGATTATGTTAATAGCTGTGGCAATCTCGTATTATCCAATTCCCAATTATGAAATTCACCCAACCTGGCTTCTCTCATTCAACCAACATAGCTTACATGGCTAAGGATATTTGGAAACACTCAATACCAACTCTTTCACAAGATTGGAACTAGCTGCGTAAGTACAATTTCCTCCATCAATAATACGACGGAAAGGACTATTTTTCATTGTACACCTTATGTGGAAAATATTATTGTGCCGATTTCCAATCTCTTTATCTTTAGTTGACTGCTCTACAACACGTACAACAATTAATAATTCAGGACCCGGCATCAATCCTTCATGTTGTCATACTCCTTCTTCCTTTTATCCTTTTCCCCCATGGCCATATTTCTTGCATTTAAAACATTGCATGTCATGTGCCCCATGACAATCACCTACCTTTTTCTTTTCCTTTATCCACCACTCTTTCTTCTTCTTCTTCTTTTTTTTTTTTTTAAAGTTCTTCAACTTCTCTATCTCATTGCTCACCATTTTGTTGGAAATAGTCATATATGAATGGAAAATTTATCAAAGGAAGAAAATCATGACAATATTCATTAACGTAAATTAGAGATTTGATGGGAATGATTAGTGGATCATGATTGTATTACTTAGAATAGCCTTATGCTTCTTGTATATGTATGAGGGGTTGCTGTACAGATTTATGATATACAATACATACACTTTGTTCCACATTTTCTTATGGTATCAGAGCACCAAAGATCTTGGTGACTCAATCCATCTTCCGCAGACACAAATAACAATCAGACATCATGGGCGACCGGAAGGAGGAATCTACCAACACTAATACAGAGGATCCATATGACCCATTCCTCTTACAAACTTCAGACACTCCAGGATTAAAACTGGTGAATGTTCTTCTAGATGGACACAACTACGGTGAATGGAGCCGTTCTATGCGCCTTAGTCTCAGCGCTAGAAACAAACTTGGATTGATCGATGGTACTATCAATGCCCCTTCATTGAGTGATCCTAAATTTCAGATTTGGCAACGCTGCAATGACATGATATTGACATGGATTCTCAATTCCATTTAGCCCGATATTGTGCGTAGCGTGATTTTCTCCGACACAGTAGCTGTCATTTGGAATGACCTCAAAGATAGATTCTCTCAAGGAGATGATACCAGAATATACCAGATTCGTCAAGAGATTGCCGAATGTCGTCAAGGACATCAATCGGTCTCCATATACTATACCAAACTCAAGGCTCTTTGGGACGAATTACCGTCTTACATGGAACCCATCGCATGTACTTGCGAAGCTCCAAAACGCTCACCAACCGAGAAGAGAAGGAGAGAATTATGCAATTTTCGATGGGGTTGAATGATTCCTATTCGATTATTCCTGGTTCGATTCTCATGATCAATCCTCTTCTCAACACGCATAAAGCCCATGGCATGATACTTCAACATGAGAGACAAATGGAAGCAGCAAGTCATCGTGAAAATTTGCCTTCTCTTCATGCAATGCAAACCTCACGTCTGGCAACTTCCAACCAACGTTCTGGACCTCCCAATCACAACAAATCCCTCGTGTGTGCTCATTGTGATAGAGAGGGACATTCGGTTGATAGGTGTTGGTACATTATTGGATTTCCAGCTGGACATAAATGGCATGGAAAAAATATATAGCCAAGAAACAAGGAAGCAGTAACCCATAATGTTGAACTGCAGCAAGTATCTGGAAGCGGTGGCCCAACTTTCACTATTGAAGATTACAACCAAATTATGGCTCTACTCAAAAAACAGAATGGTAATGACCAGCCACTTACAAATGCTACAGGTATATCAACTTCTCCATCTAATGTCATAGACCATGCTTCACAATGAACACTTTATTGGATTGTGGATAGTGGAGCCACCGACCACGTTTCCCACTTGCCACCTACCCATCATAAAACAAAATCACCTCATTATTTTGTTGGCCTCCCCAATGGCGGAAAAGCTGCCATAGAAAGTATTGGAAATCTTACACTGTCAAAAGATTTGTCTCTGGATGGTGTCTTGCATGTACCTAAATTTCGAGTGAACTTGATATCTGTGAGTAAATTGAATCAAGCCTTGAAATGCATTGTGATATTTTATCAAAATTTTTGCATTGTGCAGGACATGGATACGAAGAGGACGATTGGCCTGGGCAAGCATTTTAATGGCCTCTATTATATCACCCCGAAGCAAAACCCCCATTTAGTTCATCATATCACTCGTAGCTTGGATATATGGCATCAACGACTTGGGCATCCATCGCCTTCACCACTTCATTTATTATCCCAAACTATTTCTGAAATTGTGTTTAATCCACAACATACATGTGACATTTGTCCTCTAGCAAAGCAATCGCGTTTACGCTTTCCTTCAAGTTCAATAAAATCGCTTGCACCTTTTGATTTAATTCATTGTGATGTTTGGGGACCATACAAAACTCACACTCATTCTGGGGCACGTTATTTCCTCACTATTGTAGACGATTACACTCGCTTCACTTGGGTTCATCTTATGAGATTTAAATCCGACACACAATCATTAATACAATCCTTCTTTGCTTGGGCAAAAACACAATTCAATCGTAATATTAAAAGTTTTTGTTCCGACAATGGGGGAATTCACATCACTACGTTCTTTCTTCGATACACACGGCACTATCTTTCAAACTACATGTGTTCATACTCCCCAACAAAATGGAGTAGTCGAGCACAAACACCGCCACCTTTTAAATGTTGGCCATGCACTTAGGTTCCAAGCCAATTTACCTCTCAAATTTTGGGGAGAAAGCATCCAAACCGCATGTTATCTTATCAATCGACTTCTCACGCCCCTTCTTTCCAATAGAACTCCCTATGAAGTTTTACATGGTACTTTACCGACTTACTCTCATCTTCGGGTATTCGGTTGCTTATGTTATGCGACCAACCTCACTCCCACCCACAAGTTCGACAAATGAGCATATCGTTGCATCTTCCTTGGGTATCCACACGGGCAAAAAGGCTATCGTGTTGATGATCTCCATAACCAAAACATTTTTACTTCACGGGATGTCGTTTTCCATGAAAATGTCCTTCCTTTCACTCGTTCTCCACAAGAATGTCAAGAAGATTCTCTAGTTTTACCAATTACTGACCCCACCATAGACACCACACATGAGACCACCTTAGATGACATACACCAGCCCATAACTTTGACCCATGCTCCAACCCAACAGATGGAATTGCCTATTGATTCCCCATTTCATCATCAACATCAATTATCTCTTCCTAGTGACACTGCCACCCCCATCACCGATAGCCATTCTATGTCGCCATATCCATCTCACGATTCGCACCGACTACTTAACAACAACTCGAACCCACAGCTTGACCAAGACATGAACTCTTTACCTGAACGGGAACAAACTCCACCACCAGCTGCCCCACATCGTTCCGAACGACCGCGCAAGCCACCTTCATATCTCAGCTCATACAAAAAAAACCATGCTACTTTGCTTGGCCCAGACGTCATTCTCCCCTCCATGTCTGGCACCCGCTATCCTCTATAAAGGTATATCTCTTACTCTAGTTTGTCATCAAACTATTGCTCATTTGTGCACAATATTTCTCAAATTAGTGGAACCAGCTACTTATGAACAGGCTAGACTTGATCCTCGGTAGGTTGCAGCCATGGAAAACGAGATTCAAATCCTTGCCAAATGGAAAATGGCAAATGCCCAATCGGTTGTAAATGGGTTTTCAAGATCAAGTACAATTCCGATGGTTCTATCGAGCGCTATAAACCTCGAGTTGTCTCCAAAGGATTCAATCAATGAGAAGGGATCGATTACAAAGACACCTTTGCTCCCGTGGCCAAATTGATCACCATTCGTTGCTTGTTAGCTCTTGCCTCGGTTGGCATTGGCCTTTACATCAAATGGACGTCCAAAATACCTTCTTGCATGGTGAACTCCTTGAAGAAGTTTATATGTTGCCGCCACTTGGTTATCGTCGAATGGGGAGAATTTAGTATGTCAACTCCACAAATCCTTATATGGCCTAAAACAAGCTTCCCGCAGTTGGTTTCGCAAATTCTCATATGCAATTCAAGAACTTGGATTCCAACAGTCACGAGCCGACTATTCCTTGTTTACTCAGGTTGGTGATAATTCCATTACTGTGGTGTTACTTTATGTGGATGATATGATCACAACAGGAAACAATGAGGAGGCCATTATTACCCTCAAACGGTTCCTGAATAGCCGTTTCAAGATTAAGGACCTAGGATCCCTAAAATAATTTTTGGGGATAGAAGTCGCACGCTCAAAGGTGGGGATTACGATATGCAAACGAACGTACACATTGGATATTTTGGAAGAAGCCGGATTATTGGGAGCAAAACCTTCAACAATACCTATGGAACCTAATTTAGTATTAACAACGCTGGGAAGTGAGGCCCTTACGGACCCAATGCCATTTCGACGTTTGATTGGAAAATTAATTTATTTAACTATCACGAGGCCAGAAATTACATATGCAGTCAATACGCTCAGTCAATTCATGCAAGAACCCAAGTTGCATCATTTCAAAACTACCCTTCATTTGCTTCGCTACCTAAAGTCTGTCCCTGGACAAGGATTATTTTTCCCATCATAAAATTCACTGAAGCTGATTGGGTATTGTGATGTTGATTGGGCTAGATGTCCACTTACTCGTCGTTCGGTAACAGGATATTGCATATTCCTTGGACAGTCACTTATCTCATGGAAAAGTAAGAAACAGGTTACGGTGTCTCGATCTTCAGCCGAAGCTGAATACCGTTCAGTGGCAGCATCCACTTGCGAGCTTACTTAGCTTAGATTCTTGTTGACAAATTTGCATGTGATGCATCCTGAACCAGCCATGTTGTTCCGCGACAATTAGGCTGCTTTATACATTGCAGCGAATCTGGTTTATCATGAAAGGACAAAGCATATCGAGCTGGATTGTCACACCGTTCGTGAAAGAATTCAAAAAGGAAAAGTAAAAACTACTCATGTGTCCACTGGTGGTCAAATAGCTAATATGTTTACTAAGCCGTTGCGAGCGCCGATTTTTTATTCACACCTTAGCAAGTTGGGTGTCATTAACATTCATACTCCAACTTGAGGGGGAGTATCAAAGGAGGAAAATCATGCCAATATTCATTAACGTAATTTAGAGATTTGATGGGAATGATTACTGGATCATGATTGTATTACTTAGAATAGCATGGTTGTATTACTTAGAATAGCCTTATGCTTCTTGCATATGTATGAGAGGTTGCTGTATAGATTTATGATACACAATACATACACTTTATTCCACATTTCCTTAAAAATATGGTTGGATGAAGAAAGTTAAAAATAAAAATTTTGACAAAATAAATAAAATGTGAACTCGTGTGTCTAAGAGATGTGTATAATTGAGACACACCTCTTCAATCCTTATGTATATCCCCTCATTTTTCCATGAACAAATATGAAAAGAAAACCAACAAATTTCCAGCTTATCATGTTCTTCATTCCTGCATGTACAATCAAAGAGTCACAATAGAGTTCTGGGTTCATTTCTTGCAATTAGAGTGCATAATGGATCATTGTATTTCTTGGAAGGCATATCGTGAATATCCCCGTACACGGCATATGGAGGCTATTTCGTCATAAAAAAATAAATTCAAAATCTTGCATCGATCCATCATATTTTTTTCTATTGTACTATATTTTGGTAAGTTTATTGATTTTGTAGATTTATTGCATGCTATGCACACCATTTCCCAACACATTCCTCTTTCAATAACTGGCATTCGCTCCTGTGCTTTGTGTGTAATAAATATTTTCCAATTAAAACTAATTAACAATAAAATAAATAAATTCATTTTCTTATACAAATGTGATCGATATAAAAAAAGATAATAGTTTATATAACACTATTAATATAAAATATCAAGGAAGCATTTTTTACCGTTCATCTTTCGTCCTAGTTTTAAGCACAAAACGACGTCGTTTTATTTTTTTTATTAAGCCCGTTAAAGACATCTTTTATCTCTGCTCCAAATATCCCTCGTCTTCTCTGATGCTCTATCCCTAACTATTCCTGCCACTTCACTGCCTCGTAACTCCAAAATATTCTTTTAAGATTATATGAAATAAAGACATTTTCCATCATTTTTTTGTTGTTGCTATTTTTCTTTCTTCGTTCCTGTTGTTAGATTTTGTGGACTCATTTCTTTAGCCAGTATTTTGGTTTTGTAGACTTTTGAATGCTAAAGAGGTTTGAGGAATTAGGCATTGTATAGGAAGAAAATTTTGGTAGTAAGGACCAAATTCACTTGAAATTTCTCCAATAGCTCTTTGATTTGCAGGTCGGGCTATGTTGGTTGAAATTTTTCTTGCTATAGGAAGTTAATCGATCAGTTGGGTTGGTGTTATGAAATAGAATATCGGATGATCAATTCACTAACTTGGGCTTTAATTACGCTACAGCCCACAACCCAAGTTGTTATTTTACTTTACATTTTGAGATAATTAGAACTAGCACCTTGTTATAAAAGAAGAGAGAATAATACCTCGTCCAGAAGTGAGAGTTATACCTAAAATCATTACTCAAATGGATACTACACGAGAGAAAGGAATTTTATTTAAACTTCCTTCAATTTTGTATATCTCTATAATTCACAAAACCAGCCATATTTATAGCAAAACAAATTCACAACCAAACAAATTGTGGGGCTCGCCACTTTCCATTCTTACACAATTATTCATGCATACTCTTACACAATTATTATCGTATGCTATTACACAATTATTCCACATGTGGGGGCTGCAATAATTCATTTTATCATTTACAATAGAGCCCCTTGAATGATTGCAAATAATTGTCTATACAATAACTGCCTCGTTAAAAACCTTGTCTGGAAAAACCTTGTGGGACAAAAATCTAATCGAAGGGAGAAGAATGAATTCTCCCCCCGAAGTCAATCATTCTTGTAGGAGTATTCATGCGCTACCTTATTAAAAATCTTTCAAGGAAAAACGTTGTTAAGAAAACCCAATAAAAAAAAACTTGATTGAAAGAAAAAAAATACATCAACTCCATCTGATTCCGTATCTTGAGGACTGATACATTCGCTTCTGGTGAAGAATATTGAGGTCATTATTTGACTTCAAGTAATGTCTTGATTATAAACTAATCCAATAGATCCATTGAAGGATTTTTCATATAGTCCTCAATATACCATGAATATGCCTCGTTAAAACCTTATTAGGAAAAACTCAATGGGAAAAATCATAATGAAAGAAAAGAGTACATTATTAATGCAATTACGCCATAAAAGTTGCCTCGTTAAAAACCTTGTTGGGAAAACCAGTGGGATAAAACATCAGTCAAGAGAAAAAGAGTACAATGCATATTTTCTACAAATATGCCTCAAGCATATCAAAAGTCGTCCTAGGATTGACATTTTCACATGAATGAAACCGTATATTTTAGTCGCATTTATTACTTTAGTATTATTTCATATCCTGTGCTTATCTGCAACTGGCAATCTCGAACTTATATCCTCATTGTATCGAGATATATATGCGGATCTCTTCCAGAGATTTCAAATTAGTTGTGATTAGCAGCCTCATTAAAAACCATGTCTGGGAAAAATCCTTTGGGATAAAAACGTCAACCAACGAAAATATAACAGTGTACGAATTTTCCTTCACAACAATATCATTGTTTTGAGCCATTGCATGCACTGTTATTTGGAATCTCTTCAAGAGTTTTAGTTTCATTCTTTCTCATCAAATCTGAAAATTAATACTTTTATTATAGGAGCATATATTTCAATATTGGTATTCTTCAACATATTTCAATATCCTCATTATCATTGATTGCATGTAGCGCCATATTTTCAGAGTGTGTTGACTCTTTTCATTTTTATTTCTTTCCCCATAACTTATCAAAATATTTCATTACCAATACTCTTTTAGGATTACACAATATAGTTATGTCTTCGTACCCCTCAAGAGTATATGTCTCCTTTATTTAGACCATCTTCTATCATTTTCTTGGATATATACATATTTGGGGAACTCTTATTTGAATAATATCAAGGGTTTGGGCTTGCTAATTTATCGAACTATATGTAGCTGGTATATGAGATCGTAATAGTCTTTCATGCATTCAAGTTCATATTTCAATTGCAAGGATATAACATGATGCATTCCATATTTCATTTCCAACTATTAACATTCCCCCTCATACTGAGAATGAAACTCTTACAATTGGTATGATTTCCATTATATGTTCTTAGCATTTAGCCTTAATGGGGGAATTTTTGCATTTTGTTCTCGATGATTGGAGGATTTGAAATAATTAGCCATTTATATCTCACTTTGTATGCGCATATCCAAACCTTCAAGGATTTATTTAAGTTATTGGTATATACATTTACTAGCTTTATCGTTAAATCTGGAAATCATGTTCATATTGTGAGCAAATTTCCTTGAAAATTTCCAATTATGAGTCATATAGACATGTAACTCTCTAGTAGATCTATATCAATATATCTAGTAGTCTACAACGAGGGTGAGTGGACCTATATATCTCATCCCATATATGTTTGGGAATTATTCCCAATATTGGCTAGTAATCTTTTCATTATTTATCGAGAACAATCATTTGAAGAATTCTTCCAGTTCTTCACTTGAAATACTAATTTCAATAAATTCTTAAATCAATTGAACCGAGACAATCAGTTCAGTTATGCAAACTAAAATATCTATGCAGTACTCAACATGATTCATTGTTTTTGTCATATGGACAGCTCACCGACATATCCCATCATCTTTTGGTGGCATTATTGTGCATTACTGTTCAAGCGCGAAGTCACAACTTACACGCGTTACATCATGGCTACTGTTTAATTGCGGAGTCTTAGCTCCTATGTTTCATGTTACGACACTGTTCAAACGCATAGTCGTATCGCATACATGTTATGTTGTTCTATAAATAAATCATTTGGACATTTGTAATGTTCACCCTAGCAAGGGTCCATATATTATAATCGATCATGTGCTTTCAAATCTTCGTAAATACTATCCATCAGTACCAATTAATATCTCAAAAAGAATTTATCAAGGTAGACTTGAAAGGTTGATTATGCTAAAGAATAAAGGCATCTGACAAGATATCCAATGGTTGCTCAAAACAGAGGCTCGATAATCTGGTGAGTTTTTTATTTCCTCTAAACATATGCCTGACATAGGTAAAAGTAGTCTTGCAAAGAAACAGAGCGCAAAAAAGTTAGGAAGATGCTACAAATGTGCTCGGTGGACATGTGATACTCGATTATTAAGGATGGATTCAATAAGGAGTCTTTGGATGATATTCAACTGGCTCTTCAGACACATGTTAGTAAATACGTGCAACGTGAGTTTATGGCGTTAGTGGGTCCAATTTAAAGATGAACAAGCACGTTATAGTTTCGAAAAACTTAGTTCAAAAGACCCTATCTGTAAGTTTAGTAGAAAAACTTAGTATTGTAACTTTCCCACATTGATACAAGGTAAATTAGTGTAATAGTGAACAGCAATGTGTTCCTCATATTTGTAAATATCGTTTTTCAATTTTTTAACTTTTTCAATCACCGGTATTTGTATGTCATTTCACTTAAATTTTTCTTCTGTCATTCTCTTTTTCATATTTTCAAAAAGTAAATAGTGAAATCACTTATTGGTTTTAAAATTTATCTTCAAATAGAGAGCGTTCGTGTATTTTTCATTCATACATTGAAGACTTAGTGCAAAGAGAGAGATACAGAAGGAAATTTTAGAATCTTCATATACAAGTCGATCTTCACCTCGCCAGATTAAAATCATTTGTGTTCTTCGTAGGTACACACTAGTAGGTTATATCCAATATGTGGATATGGCAAACCAACTTGGAAAAGAATTAAGGAGACAAAACATCAATATACTATATGGAGGGACTAATAACAAGCTTTTAAACAGTCTTACAATGGCCGCACAATTATAGGGGATAAGAGTGTCTAGTGTAATACCTTTTCGGTCAAGCTAAGCCCTTACCCGCCTGAATGGAATTCATATCTCCTTCGTCTGGCCTTTGCCTCTTCTATTACATTAGAGAGAAGTCCATTCTCGTCATGATCAATTCATGCCCTACCGTAGTGCCTGAAGAACTAGGGGCGCGTGTCCCAAGGTACGCTCTATTATGGTAGAGCCTGGAGTGACCTAAATATACGGGTCACCTTTCCAAAGGAAGGCACTGTGGGAATTTAGAGCGAATCAAGCTTGGTGTTGGATCGGGTGACTGGAATCCTCTAAGGTCAGCTGAACAGCCTGACAATCGGTAAAAAATGCTGAGCAAAGCTGCTAGCCTAAATATTGAGGCTGATTCTGACATTTTTCTTCTTGTCCTAATACGAATAACCTACACTCCTTTTAGGAACATGCTCATTCATTCACTTGTTCAGGAACTCGCACCTTCGCCACAAACAACGAAGGAATGGCTCAGAAAGGCCGACCCCCACCATAGCACCTGGCATGACTTCTACGGACCTTCATAATGGCACTCTTGCCGAGAAAACCGTTCCGCATCAAAGGCAACGAAAGATTTCACTGACCCCATAAGGCTAATAATCATCTCAAAATTGAAGGATTTTCTGATGCAAACTGGGCTGGGTCCCCCAGTGATCGAAGATCCACCTCCGGGATTTCTTATGGGCATAGGCATCTCAAGTAATTCTGTCTTATGGTTCTTCATTATCTACATATGGCCTTTTTTTCTAGGTGGTCATTTTGTACGGGTAATTTAATCTTTCTATTCATCAGATGTGGTTCAAAAGTAGTTGCTCTCGTGCCTGTACTCGAATCACCATTCTAGTTGAGTATGGCATCAGTCAATCCTCTTTGCATTAGAATTGATGGAGGAAGGAAAGAAAAAGAGATGGGGAAGGATCATACCATAGGCTTGTTCTCTCAGGGTCAGTGGTAGAAAGAATACTCTGACATTGGCCTCCCTCACCAATAGGTAGAAGAGGATAAACGAATGATGTCCCGGCCTGGGCTCCTATCAGCCAACTATGCCCTCTCTTTCACTCAGAGACCTTGAAGTGAAGCGTGGCTTCGACCTTCTGTTCCTCTCATCACCCTTTCCTATCGGATCGACTACATGGGTCGAACCTAGTATACTCATTTCTACAACAAAATTTCATTGCCTTTGATGCTTCGCCCCTCTCCTTTCAGTTGAGCGGCCATCACTCCTGGCTAATATTATTCAACCTGAACGCTAGTGAAACAAAAAACTCATTTTAGCATATGCCGCAAAGACTAGTATTTGAATCTATATCTGATGATGATACTGTTGCAGCAGCTAAGGCTGCAACAGTGTGAAAGAATTCCTTCCTCGATGTAGAGAATTGTCCGCCTAAGAGAATCGTGAGTTTCATCGAATCGGACCCAGTACCATCACAAGTTCAACCAGGTTGATGTTACAAACACAATTTATTCATGACTGCATGATGTATACGATGAATAGTAGTGATGCGTTTGTCATCCTTCCAAGCGACTATGGCATACTGGAGGAATTATTCAATATAGCATCATGGGCACAATGGAACTGCCATGCCAAACCAATAGGTTTGTTGAATATTAACTATTTCTTTGATGGTTTGCTAGCCTTTCTGTATCCAAGTGTAGAGCATAAATTTATTTCCCATTCAATGAGATAAATACTTATTTCTGCTAGTACAGTTGTTGAGCTACTAATAAAGATTCGAGCATACATTCAAGAATGTGTGGAAATCAAGATCTGTCAGTCACAGATTATCGATGTCAAGCAAAAAAAGAAATTTGGACCCTTTAGATCTCTCATTATGAACCCTGATGCTAGTTAGGAGTGGCAGAGTTACAGTGTATTTATACTCTAAGGACGTATCCCTCTTTTATAGGTTCAATATGCATTTTCTTTTAGCACTTCTATATTTTCAAGTGTTTGCTGCCGCATTCGATATTCTCAATATGTTCCATTTGACTTATTTTGTACTTCTTCTGGAACAACAATAGTGAAATCATGGTGACTTTATTCAAATACAAAAGTCTAGCAATTATGCTTCTTCAAGAGCATTTTATTCCCATATCAATAAGATCCCACATCATCAATGAGATTACTTCATATGATCTCTCCATGAGATATATTTCCTTTATTTCATAGGATCTATTGAGCATCTATTTATTATCCAATGGTAACTTGTGGTACCGCTTGCTCAATTTTTTCCATTAATATTCAATAAATGTGGAGAATAAATTTCATTTTTTTCGACTTCTTCTTTTAGAGTAGGATTTGAATATTTGATCAACTAGTTCTTCTCGAATAGGATTACTCAATAACCAATCGTGTGACAAAACCACATTGGTAGTATGCACTCCAATCGTGTGGTATAACCCATCACATTGGAAATTCAAAGTGCATAAACTTTAATTTAGAAATTAAATTCTCTCCTAACAGGTGGTAGAACCTACCATATGGAAATTATCGCAATAAATATAAATTTGGATTCAAGAATTAAATTGTACAATAATTAACTACCTTTGGAATATTCTCTCTATTTTTCATTGCCGTAAAAATTAGATTAGTTTTATCCTTTACATTCCGTAAGGGCAAAATTGTCCATTCCAGTCTGCAAGGATAAAATTATCCAACCATTTACCATAGTTTTATTGCTATGATTGTAAAGTCATACAATCATTTTCCAAAAATATAACCATCATGTTTCTCCTTTTCACTTAAATTTATTCATATCAAGGACCTTCTAGTATAAATAAGTTACAAATTTCAATAGTTTAGGGGCCATTATGCAATATTGAAACGCAACATTTCAAAGTTTCAATAGTTTGAGGACTATATTGCAAATTTTCAATAGTATAAGGATCAATTTGGAAATACCCATAACATAATGACCAGTTTGTAAATATCAAGAAGTAGAAGGATTCTCTTGCAAAATTTCAAAGCTAGGATACTAACGTGCAAATAACATATTACGAAATGAGTTATTTTTCTTATCAAAATTAGTGTCAAATTCAAGCTCTCTTTAAATCGAATATTGCGGAATCAAGAAAAATCAATTTTGACAATATATGCAAGAGATATAATAATTTAATAATTTTTTTATGAAATGAATAGTATAGTATGATTATTATATATTATTATTATTGTTTTATTTTAATGGATTTGGAAAACTGATAAGATTTTGACAGAAAGAAAAAAAACAAAGGCCCTGTCTTCTAGTGAAAGAAAGTAGCATCAGGGAGAGATGAATGAATGAAAGTGTGTGTAGTTTTTTTCGGTAGGTGTATGATTGAGGTGAGAGAGGAGTCTCGCTGAAGCTCTTCTCATGGCGAAGGATTTGTAGAGAATCTGGTGCGAAGTTTGACAGAGAGACACCTACACAGAGAGAGAGAGAGAGAGTGGAGAGGGGTGATAATCAATTTACTTTCCCCATATTACTCAATGGGCAAAGACTCATGCTGATAACGTGTTATAAAAGAAGAGAGAATAATACCTTATCAAGAAGTAAGAGTTATATCTAAAATCATTACGCATATGGATGCTACAAGAGAGAGAGAGAGAGAGTATGTGGGGAGGGGGGGGGAATTTTATTGAAACTTCCTTCAATTTGTTATATCTCTACAATTCACCAAATAAGCCATATATATAGCCAAACAAATGCACAAAGAAACAAATCGTGGGGCCTGCCACTTACCATTCTTGCACAATTATTCCTGAATGATCTTACACAATTATTATCTCATATTATTATATAGTTATTCTACATATGGGGTGTAGCGCCCCGAGTTCTAAGAATCCAGAACATTAGTTCTTTCTTTAAAAACACTTAAATTCTTGTCTTTTTCTCTTTTTCTCATTTTTTTTGTATAATAATATTATTAAATGCAGAAAAATCACAAATAACTAAAATGCGGAAATTAATTTAAATTAACAAAGTCGATAGAGCGTTTCATGATCGTTTCAACACAATCACCTCAAAGCATCCAATTAAAGTACTAACAAGTTCGAAACATTCAAAAGTCATTACTTCAGCAGTTTAAAAGTTCTCAATTGTCAAAGGAAATAAAACTAATTTATTTAAAGAGCCCTAAGAGATTCCCACGCCTTGCCACGCCTCCGACTCCTTAATCTGCAATTTGATCATTGGATAGGGAAAAGCGTGAGTATTTTAAATACTCAGTAGCTCCCGCGCACAACAATTAATATATGTTACAAATTAAAGGCACATAATCATCATTTAACATAAAATACGAACGTGTATAAAATACAAGTTCGTTCATCATCCCTCTTAATCGTGCACGTCATCATAGTGTCTAATATCACGTCGTTATAATATATTAGGCTAAAGGCCTATCATCATAATGCTATTAAAATACGTCGTAAGAAGGCTAAGAGCCTATCGTCATAGTGCCAAGGAAGCACGTCATAAGTAGGCTATAAAAGCCTATCGTCACATAACATTTACATGCAGTATTTATAACAATATTAATTACAAATGCGCACATTTGAAAGAAACTTTTTAGAAAGTGGATCTACCTTAACCCTTAGCCGAGTATTGAGCTTACTAACGGTGAGAAATCAATCCTCTAGCTGTTCGTACCCCTCGTCTAGTCAATAAAGAATTTAATTTATGTTAATACTCTTTATTATTAAGTATTTGTAGATAATATAGAAGTTTATGAACCAAAATAGAAAGAATATAAAACTTCGGGGGGTCAATTTTAAAGAATCGAATAGTTTGAGGGCCTATTATGCAATAAAAGTGAACTAAAAATGTTATGGACTCAATTATAATATTTTTAAAACATGAGGGACTAATATGCAATTAAAGTTTGAGGGCTAACTTAAATAGGAATAAGAAATTAAAGGATTAAAAGTGAAATAAAAATTTAGGGGTCAAATTGCAACAATTGAAAGCTAAGGACTAGAATTTAAATAAAATTTGAAGCCTCTCTTAAATATAATAATTAACTTGAGGGACTAGATTTGAAAATATTGCATAAGGGTCAAATTACAATAATTAAAAGCTTAGGTTTTGAAATTAAATAAAACTCAAGGACCAACTGAAACTAAGTAAATAAATCGAGGGACTAGACTTGCAAATAACAAAATAAATTAAAAAAACCATAAAAAAGAACCGGATCTTCTCTCCCTCACCCGACTCTCTCTCACTCGCTCTCGGTCGAAATGGGGGGCATTTTCCAGCGGTTTTTGGCCGGCGAAGGTGGAGATGGAGGTGGTGAAGTTAGTTGCGAAGTCAATTTGAAGATATGGTGAAGATTGAGTGCGAAATTGGGTGTTGAAGGTTGAGGAGAAAATTTGGGTATTTTCAAAATTTGACCTATTTTTGAAATCAAATGGTTCTACGGTATTCTAGGGAGATAGGGGAAGGTGTAGGTATACCTTTTGTGTTATAAAGTTAAGTTTGGGGCTTGGGTGAGGTTCTTGGCCGAGAACCATGGCGTGAATGTATATATGTATGTATATGCGCGTGTGTGTATGTGTTATGTGCTGTGAACTGAAGGTGATGGCGACATCGTGGTGGAGTTATGGTGGTGATACGATGGAGGTGCGGTGGTCGGCCGTGTATGCATGTATGGGCACTACACCATAACAAGCAATTTGTCACGCCTAGGATCTCAAAGGGGTCACGGTTTTAAACCGTGACCCCTAGACGCGCGGGTGGTCACGGTTAAAAACCGTGACCACCAAAAAAAAAAAAAAAAAAAAATTTAAAAATTCCTAGGATGGTCACCGCTTAAACCGTGACTATCGGCGAGCTGGGGGTCACGGTTATGAACCGTGACCCCCATTGAATATTTAAAAAAATAAATAAAAAGTGAGAAATGGTCACGGTTTAGAAACCGTGACCATCACCGAGTTTTGGGGTCACGGTTTTGAACCGTGACCCCAGTTAAAAAAAAAAAACCGTGCTTACCTCAATTCAGACGCAGCTGGGTTTCATTTTTCAGCCCCCACCCGCGATAAACCCTAAATCCACCCCCAAAATTCGAAAATTCATCAATTCCTTTCAACCAAAAAGCTTCTCATTTTCGTGCACCCTCTCCTCTTGTTGAAGTGTAGTGTAAATATTGAACTAAAGCTTGACAAGAAGGTACTATTATTGCTCCAAGTGTCATAAATGGAGATTGGCACCTAAAAGGTCGTCTTCTCCGGCCCAAAACTCGTGTTCTCCGGTTGTTTGGAAGCTAGAAGTTGTCTTCTCCGGCAATACGTTGGTTTATTGGAACATCAATTGGTAATTTTTTTTTTTCAGTTTTTTTTCGTTTTTTTTTCCAGATTTTTTTCGTTTTTCACATTGGTTTCGTTGTTTTCATCTTGGTTTCGTTTTTCATCCATTTTTATGTGCATGAGATATAAATGTTTGTTGTGATTTTTTCAGTTTTTTTATTTTTTAATGTCATTTTTCACAATTACCATCTCTTCACTTGAAATTTTAGTATTTCTTAGAATGAGCTTGGTATTTTAAGTTAATTTGGTACTCAATATACAAATTACCACGATTAATGAGTATATTTAGTTGATAGATAATTGAGGCATAGATTTGGAATGTGACTTTGCCACTATGGTCATGTTTTAGTGTAAATGTATAGTTTAGTAATGATAAATTTGCCACTATTGTCAATGTAACGAAACGTGAAGTTGGATCTCAAATGTTAACTCCATTTGTTTTTGAAACCAAATGCGACATTTCTGATAATGGATAGATCAAATGGCGATGTATGCAAAATGTCGAGAATTATAGTGTAAAAGGAGTTAAACCTTTTGGCCCACATGAAGCAATCCAAGACCCAAAAAACCATCCGTGATCCGACTTGAAAAGCCAATTGTTTGATTAAATAAACATATATTCTTTGCATGAACACTACGTGCGTGAATAACAATAACTTGAAACGAATAAAAATATACAAAAATACAAAGAAACGATACAAAAGAGAATTAGTGCCAAAATCCCATGAATTACAAGTAATGGATACTAGGCTGCATAATAAACATTTGAGTGAAGAAAATGGTTCATGCCACCTTAAGTGGTACCTGCCTCAAACAATCACAAATTAACATCTAGTATGCTGCTTATAGCTATTTAGTTTGTATATAATCATAAAGTTAATAAAGTGATTTTTTTTTTAATAAATAAGTCAAAGTGGGGTTAATTACAGAAATTAAAATCGACTGATGTGGGGCACCTCAACCTAGTTTCATTTGCTAACAAAGAGGAAACAGATTCGTCAGGCTGTCGAATTCAACTTGGTCCGTGAGTTATATTGAGATATTCTCTTTGATCCAATTAAATTTGATTAATTTTTAAAATTCAGTACTTTCAAACTGAAAACACACCCTTCAACATTCATATATTAATATGATAATCATTTTTATTTAAAAAAATTCCAAGAAGCTCTAATTGCAATGGAAATTATCATTCCACCGTATATTTCGAATCATTTTAGGAGAGAACCATACAAATAAAAAAAAATTACATGACATTAAAAAAAATAAAATAAAATTTTTATGCTATAGGGCACGATAGAACCACATGTGTCCTTATCACACACGAAATGTGACTATGTGAGTGCATATTTGACAAATGCTAAATTTTTATTATTACTATATTTTTCTAGGATAATTAATTTAGCGGGAATATGTACTTGAAAACCTCAAATATATATATATATATATATATATATAAATGAAAATAATATATTATTGTTCTTTCCTTGCAATATTCGTAGTTTTGTAATGGTTATATGAGAAAACGATCCTTTAACAAAAAATAATAAATAAATAATCAAACAATCGCCATATCTAAACTTGAATACCATATTTCACAAATAGTTTTAAATTTCAAAATGTTTGTTTTTATATAAGAAGTTATATATAGGAAAAATTTTTATTGAAAGTTATAAAAGAAATTAGAAGTTATAAAAGGGGATGGCCTATCACTGTTCGTAGTAGTTATATTGCAATGAATCTTACATTACAAATACAAATATTTTTTGTCCCATTGGTTGTTGAATATCATGTAACTTCCCAACAATAAATTTCTCTATTCTTGTTAACAATGATTTTTTTCCCAATTTGTTCAGGTTTTTGAAGATTCACGTTGTCACATTTGGGAAATCCCTATCTTTCACGAATCATTTAACCTAATTTGTCACGATAATGTAAGTCTTCATTGTTTCCTTTACCCCTCTATCTCCCCATAGCGTTATTCATCTCTATTTGACACCGTTAATCTAAGTGGTCATACAACCATTTACTTTGTATGTTATTCGTTTCGCTGCTTATTTTACTTAGACTTTATATTATTTACATGTCACTAGAATCATCATTGAGCTTAGAGTACTGCTTGAAGATTAGTTTATAATTTACAAACTTCCATATAATTGGATAGTTTGAAATTTATAAAATAATCTTTGAATTGTCCCATTTTTGGACAGCTTTGTCATTTATTTGTGAATAATGCTATATGTTATCAAAATATATTATATAGTCAGTCATAATCTCGTGTAACGGTTTGATCGTGTCTCCTTGTTATTCTCCTGGTGTACACTACGGGTGATGTAGATCGTACATTGTGGAGAATACGGGAGATGTCATCGAAATTTACACATGATATTATAGATGACTATATAATATATTTTGATAGCATAACAAGCGTAAATCACAAATCAATGATGAATGGGTTAGGGCCCTAACCAGCTTAGTGTTGGACTTATAAGATGCATTAGGACATTATGAAGAGAAATGTGATTAATTTTTTTCCTTATAGTATCTTTTGTTGTACATTAATTTCTTATTCCACGCACTCGCCCATTAACTCGTGAATTATAAACCTAAGCTTTTCGATGGATTTACCAATTTCTAAAGAATGGATGACTGTGCTTTCCAAGAACTAGTCGTGTTTATGTACAAGGTGTTAGGGACTTTATTAAGTTTGCACAGAGCAAAATCTACAACGATATTATACATTGTCCGTGCATCTATTGTCGGAATAGTAAACGGCTTCGTGTTGAAGATGTTGAGTTTCACTTAATCAAGTGGGGTATGGAAGGTAGCTACAAGACTTGGGTCTACCATGGGGAAAATGATTCGATTTCGACCTTACAGCAGCCCCATACCACCGAAAATTTGAGTGTGGACGAGTCTCTTTCGGCACATCCTATGTTAGATAATTTGGTCGATGATGCCTTTGACATTCATCAGTTTCATGAAAATGAAAGTACGGGATTCGAAAGTGGAAATAATATTGATGCTGAAGCCCATGATGATCAGGAGTATATTCGTTTAAAATTAGATGCTTCAAAGCCTTTGTATCCCAACTGCAACAAGGATCACACTACTTTGTTTGCAATGATTGGTTTGCAGAATGTGAAAAGCCAATTTGGTTTATCGGGAAACAGTGTGACTACAATACTGCTATGGATGAAAGAATTGCTGCCTGCGGAAAATTTGTTGCCCACAAGTTACCCATCTATGAAAAGTAGCTTAAGGGGGTTAGGGATGAAGTACAAGTCCATTCATGCTTGTAAGTATGACTGCATTTTGTATCGCAAAGAGTATGAATTTGAGGATAAATGCCCGGTATGCAGTGAACCGCGGTTTGTTGTGAAAAAGAATCCGAATAAGAAGGGTTTAAGAATGCACAAAGAACCGCAGAAGGTATTGAAATATTTTCCCGTAGGGCCGAGGTTGAAGCGACTTTACACGGTGCCGTGGATATCAGAAGCTATGACTTGGCATGCACGAGCAGAGCGGGGGGGCAATCTCATGAGACATCCTATCGACTCTACTATTTGGAAAGTCACGATGTTGCATACCCAGAGTTTGCTAGTGAATCTCGCAATGTTCGGCTTGGATTAGCCACTGATGGTTTCAATCCATTTGGTAGTTTAAGTACCAATCAAAGTATTTGGCCGGTGATTCTCGTGCCGTATAATCTCCCTCCCTCGTTATGCATGCGAAAAGAGTTTTCTATGTTGTCACTCTTAATCCCTGGCCCAAAAGCTCCAAGTGATGATATTGATGTATTTCTAGCCCCGTTGGTTGAAGAGTTGAATGAGTTATGGCTCGAAGGAGTGCAAGCATTCGATTCGAACAAGCATGAGCATTTCACGCTGAAAGCTATGTTATTGTGGGCAATTCACGACTTGCCAGCTTATGGGACTTTATCTGGCTGTAATGTTCATGGTTATTTTGGATGCCCCATCTGTGCCGAGGAGACCGGATCTGATTGGTTACCAATCAGTCATAAGATTTGCTACCATAGTCATCGTAGATGGCTACCTCGCGATCACAAGTTTAGGAAGGACAAGAGCAATTTTATTCCGATGGTGTGGAGGAAAGGTCGACTCAGAAGAGGATAACGGGTGCGAAATTGAATCAAGGTCGCAAGTGCTTGCTCATAATTTAACCGGTAAACATCCTAAGACATTGACCTTGAAACGCAAAAGTAGAGTTGATCCGAAAGATCCTAGCAAAGTAAAGCCTTGGTCGAGAAGGTCACTAATGTACGATTTGCCATATTGGAAATCTCATTCGGTAAGACATGTGATCGGCGTCATGCATGCGAGAAAGAATATCGTAGAACACATTGTGAGTACATGCTTACATGGAGTTCATTCAAAGGATGGTGAGAAGGCACGTGAGGATCTTCGGGTAATGAAACTAAAAAGAGCTTATGGATGCGTAAAGATTTGGAAAGTGGGAAAAGCTGTAATGCCCAATGCGACTTTCACGTTAACTAAAGAAGAAAGAGATGTGTTTCTTAAAACATTACGTGATCTAAAGACGCCTTGATGAGACTACTCTTCTAATTTACGCCGGGTTGTGAATTTGGTGTGCATGATCTAAGGCAATGTAAGTCGCACGATTGTACGTCATTATGCAATTGCTCCCATTACTATTCAGGCATTGCTTTTCCAAGCGAAGGAGCTTGAAGGGCTATTATGCGAGATAAGTCTATGTTTCACCCTTACGTGTTCAAAAGTTGTTAATCGAAAGCATATCGTGGCAGCCAAAGCGGCGATTTATTTTTGAAGCAACTTGTGTCTGGAGAAGTATTTTCCACTTTTTGACATTAGCATCCACATGTTGGTACATTTATGCGATGAAGCTCTTATGTGTGGACCTGTCAGGTATCGCTGGATGTACCCATTCGAGAGACTAATGAAATCTTTCAAAGATTACGTGAAAAATACTAGATACATTGGTGGATCAATTGCAGAGGCGTACATTACGTAATGAAGCTTCTTTGTTCGCGAGAGTATATGCCAAATCCGGTATTGGTAGTTTTAATCCTCATCGTGAACGCTTTGTTGACGATTTTGGCGAGTATGCCGATGAAGAGGCCTTGGGGAAAGGTAATAAAGTGAAACTTTCAAATCTTCAATACGAGCGGTTGTGGCTCGTTATGTTTTCAAACTCACGAAGACGTAGATGAATGGCGAGTAAGTATTTACAATTAAAGTACCTTCAATCGAATGAAACTTAACATTGCTGATTACATGGCGGTAATATGTTTGACCAAATGACAAATTGTAGGAAGTACAATTCTTTTCCACAATCCAAAAGAAGAAAAGGTGTTTCAAATTCAAATTCGGATTTCAGGCTTTGGGTATTGAACGAGGTAATTATTCCAGTTACACTTCGAATTTTAACCTAGTAGTTAGAAAAAATTCCATTATATGCTACTAATGTCTTGTTTTCAATATATCTGTCAGCTGTTAAAATTGGGTGATGTTACCTCAAGGCTCGCCCATCTTGCTAAAGGCCCTAGTTTTGTTGCTAAACAGTTTGATAGATATCGAGTGAAGGGCTATGTATTCTCTGAATATGGTCGCGAGCAACGTCGCATGCGGAATCAAAATAGCGGTATCGCAATTAAAGCAATTACAACTTGTGTGTCTAGTGCTAAAGACAAAAATCCAAAGCAAGTGGAGATGGTATATTATGGAGTTGTTCAACATATATATGAACTAGATTATTCAAGCTTCAGGAGATAGTATTTGATTGTGATTGGAGTGCAGTAGAGGACAAAAACGCTTGCACAAAGGGACCCCGCCACGAAGATGGTTATGGTTGATCTGTCAAAATTGAAGAGCAAGGGAAGCATTAAGGATGAACCGTTTGTTTGTGCTTTTCAAAACATAAAGCAAGTGTTTTATTCAAAGTGTGCTGACAACAATCAATGGTCGGTTGTTCTTCATGCGCCAAAGCGGTTAATCGATCAAGTTGATGCTTTGGAAGCCCCTCGATTACCAATCTGCTTTGGATGACAACCTAATTTGTGTGATTTCTTAGATTATTTGGATGTGTAGATCTACTTATATTGTTTATGTTTTGATGTAAACAATGTTATTCTTATAAATGTAAGAGTTAATGTTTCCTTGTAATTCATTCTCATTCTGAAATTTTGCATATTGGCTCACAATATCACTAGCTGCATTTTTGTGACATCCTATACATGTACAATAGAAACACAATAATACATCATATCTACTAATTGTACTTGTGTTGACTTATATATTAATTTAGTTTCATGTGAGTAATCCTTATTTTTGTATTGGTGCAGATAATGGCTACCCATCGACACCTTTGCTATGCGTAAAAAGGAGATTGGGTTTGACATGTTGGGAAATCCTGTTGGTAATAAGAAGTTGCTAGTGGCACGTATTCGGGCACTGTTGAAGTGTAACGTTGGACTTCTTTATGACGACTGGAGGCATGTGCCTTCCGAGGTGAAAGATAGCTTGTGGAATTCTCTCTGTTGGATTTTTGATATCGATCTGACTCACAAGAACCGTGATATTTCGTCAGGCAATTCTAACATTATCAATCTAATTTTTAATTTAGCGAAGCACATATGCTGTTATTATGTTGAAGTACTGAATTATCATATGTTTAGTTTGTGCAATATATATTGCTGTTTGATTAGGCTCAACTATTGTTGTTCGGTTTAGGCTGGAGAACAATATAAGAGTTGGAAGACTCACCTCCGATCCCGTACCTACGGGGAGAATGCAACAACTCCAGAAGAAATTCTCAAATTCAAAGATAATCCTCCGGAGAATGAGTATGTTCCGATTGCTGAATGGAACCAATTCATCGAACACGAGTCTACTGAGAAGAAGCTGAAACAAAGGGCTCAAGGCAAAGCAAATAGGGCGAAGAAGACTGATGTGCATTTCCTTGGTTCTAAGTCATATGCCGAGGTATCTGCAGAGTGGACGGTATGCCTATGCCTTTGCCAATCACCTATTTAGCCTAACCCCGACTTGATTCACCTTTAAAGTACATTGTCAATCAAAATAGTATACATATTAAACATGCCATGTTTGTGCTTTTTATTTTACATTTAAATCTTCTATTAACTTGTAGGAGCGATTACAAGGTGCGATGATGAGGGCCAACCTCCCACTCGCATGATAATCTCTACCTTCATGCTCGAAAAACAAAGATGGATATCGCCGGAGTTTGTTGAAACTACTGTGAGTAAATTTCTAAGCTTATAATTTGAAAATTGCCTATAAATTGTGAAATTGTATACTTGATGCATTTACTATTAAATGGGGATGAAGTTGCTGAACTTGGTCATTTATTGGTTTCCTAGTTTTAAGGCCGGCCAAGAGATCTCATTTTAATGGTTTGACTGCTTATTGTTATATCATTTTATTGATGCCAAGAATATCGTAGTGACTTCAATTGACACGCCTGAATGATCTATTGCAAAGAAAACTATACGCCAAAGGAATCTAGGGAGTTTCACTAACATTGTATTCTTATCAACTTCGACATTTCTGAGGGTATTTTGATTGAATTATCTTATTTGTGAAAGTTATAACATTATAGGATTATTCAGCAATTTTGTGAGAATTATCTGATGCCATTCTATTATTTACCCTTTCACAGGACAAAATTGCTGAGTTACTGGGTGATCAAGGAGGAGATTCAAGCTCAACAGATATCGATAATGATCCCTTGACTCAAGTGTTCGGGAAGGACAAAAGTGGCGTACTCGTGGAGTTGGGTCGAAGGTGCCGATGACTAAGATTAAAGCCACACAACTTTGTAGTGTCCGAGATTGGTAGACTCAGGCGTGAAGTACTGAGACCACGGTTCCTGTTATTCTGAGGCGCTCGTCTGTCAAATGAAGGACCAAAGCACGTTGTTACAAACCTTGGTTAAGGGCCGATCCGGTTCAAATCCTATTGAACATTACGGGTAGTAGTCACGCAGTGCTTCCAAGAAAATGCAATTTGGAGAAGGTTCATCAAGCAGTCTATGAATGCAGATTACTCTCCAATCCACGCAAGACAAAGGGTATTATCATCTTAGAGATTTACGCAATGAAAATAATATTGCAATGGTAAGAATTGAGTCCGATTCGCCAGGTACTCTTGTTCATGGTCGTAAACTTCAATGCCCTGAAGCAAAGGTAAATATCGAGTATATCTATCCAGGTTTTGAGAATGAGCTTTGTGTATCTTGGTAAACAAGGGGTGCAGAGTGTTTGGCGATTTTGGTAACGGTTCATTCATTGCGTGGCGACATACTTCTTTGAAGGAGATGGTGTAATTCTCTCCTTTTGATTAGTAGTTATGTTTGTTAACTTATATGACAATGGTTGTGCTTGTGTTTTGAGTATTTTGTTTGACACTTAGTAATATTCGTTATGCTTCATAGTACGGTATTTGATACTTGATTTTAATTAGTGAATGTTGTTTTCAATGATTGTTCTACTTTGTAATATATGGATGGTGGTACTTGATATTTGGTGGTGTAATTTATTTGTGATGAATTGATAATTTGAAACTTGATAGCTTGCAATGGATGGTGAAGCTATTTGTTTTAACTCATTGTTCTAATTTGTAATCGAAAATATTTGAATTGTGTAGTGTGGTGATGGATTTGGTGATGGATTTAGTGAATGTTTTTTCCTTATGGTGTGTATATATATGGATATGGTACTTTTATGTGAATGAATTAGTGTTATGGTGTGATGGATTTTGTGTTGTGGTGAATGAATTAGTGATGGATTTAGTGAATGAATTAGTGTTATGGTGTGATGGATTTTGTGTTGTGGTGAATGAATTAGTGATGGTATTAGTGAATGAATTTGTGTTATGGTGTGATGGATTTTGTGTTGTGGTGAATGAATTAGTGATGGATTTAGTGAATGAATTAGTGTTATGGTGTGATGGATTTTGTGTTGTGGTGAATGAATTAGTGATGGATTTAGTGAATGAATTTGTGTTATGGTGTGTATATATATGGATATGGTACTTTTATGTGAATGAATTAGTGTTATGGTGTGATGGATTTTGTGTTGTGGTGAATGAATTAGTGATGAATTTAGTGATGGATATGGTGATAAAGATGGGTTTGGTCGTACCAAGCTACAATCAATTTACAAATTGCAATTAGCTGGTCGATCGAATTCGTCACGGTTTTAAACAGTGACGAATTTTAAAATTTAACTATTATCCGTCTGAATTGGTCACGGTTTAAAACCGTGACCAATTAGTCACGGTTTAAAACCGTGACCAATTGGTCACGGTTTTAAATCGCGATTAAATTAAACATTGAGCCGTCACGGTTCAGAACCGTGACCAATTGGTCACGGTTCTGAACCGTGACCAACCGTCACGGTTTAAGGATCAAAATGCAACTTTGCAAAAGTATGGGAACCAAAGTGAAACTTTTCAGAAAGTTGAAGGATCAAAATGCAATTTTTGAAGGACCAAAATGAACAACGTTACAAAGTTGAGGGACTTGATGTGCAAATTTCGGGTGACTCGAGTCACCGCCGCAAGTGACTCGATCACCGCGCGCGCTGACTCGAGTCAATCCCGATCGTCCACGACATCACTGCTCCACGCCGGACTAGGCGAATCGCGGCGACTGATCAAAGACGCTGTGATTCGAGTCACGCCTGACACCACTGCAGATTTTGACCAGCTGACTCCACCTACCATAAAACTTGTTTTTTGGTATTTTCTTGACTTCTTAGAGATAAAACAACTTGAGCACACCACAATAGACTCATGAATGAAGACTTTTATGATTTTTTAATATTTTTTGGTGTAATATTTTGCCTATAAACAGAGGCATTTCCAAGCTTGAATCACACAACTTTATAGAGAGAGTTAGCTTGTGATTCTCTCCAACTTTCTTCTCAATAAATTTCTCTTCATCATTTGTTCTTAGTTCTACCTTGAAAGCTCTTAGTTTTTCATATTCCGGCGGAAGTAAGAACCTAAATATAGGTTCGAAAAATCAATCGACGATACTTCGGCCGTGAATATGATTAACGGAGTATTTCTTCTCTAGTTTCTTTCCTAATTTTATTTTTCATATTTGAGAAAGATAATTTCTCATATATTGCAGTGGTGATACACGGCGGTTACGCCGTTATAAGTATTTAACCCGCATATATGAGTAGTTAGACTTCTCTATTTAATTCTTAGTATTATTTACTTGTTTTCTATAATTTGTGTATATTACTTGTGGTAGTGAAGTATAATCTATCATATAGCAGTGGTGATACAAGGCGAACACTCGCTAAAAAGTATGAAACCCGCGAATATGAGTAGTTAGACTTTACTATCTAGTTCGAGGGGGACGTTGTGTTCAATTATCATGTTGTTATCTTTTCTAACTCTTTGCTAACGTTTTATCTATTCCTCTACTTTAATTTGTTGATTTGTTATGCTTTTAAACCCGTTTTGAATTTATGTGATTATTGCATTCACTTTGGCCAATTGAATCAATTAATTTTTAAGTTCAAGTTATGTGTTAGGATTGGAATTTTTGATCCGTAATTGTCACTAGATTCCAATCCACAGTAGCAAACGAATATCGTGCATGTTTGTTAATAAATCAACTTAGATGTATTAATTTAAGTTTGTGAAATTGATCATCTAATTCAACTCATTCTTCTTGTTCATTTCACACTAGCATTGCATTAAATCCTAAGAACTTGTTTAGGGTTATCCAATAGCTAGACGTTAAGTTAAAGAACTCACTTTAATTTAATACATTTAAGGAAGAATTCGTTAATCAGATCGTATTGATTAATTGGAGTTGATAAATTGAAGAAATGATAGTACACGCTGCATGGGAAAGATAAACACAAGATGGTTACACAACCGAACCCGAGAACTAGGTATTTAGTTCAATTGTTTCATTTCATTTCTTTTATTTTGTAATTTTATTTTCGAATTTCATTCAACTTTACAAAACCCCCCTTTCTATATTAATTGATAAAATCAACTAGATTAAACACCGTTCCTCTTGGAGTTCGACCCTTACTTACCACTTCTACATTAATTTGTAGTTTTGAAACCGAGTAAGGAAATAAAATAAATTTTGGCGTACTACGACAACAGGACCAAGTTTTTGGCGCCGTTAACGGGGAACGGTTAACAAATTTAGTTGCTTTTATTAATAATTTTTTTTTAAAAAAAAAAATTCACTTGTATGCATAATACTCGATCTACTAATCGAATTCTTGAAAGTTTCGATCCGGAAATCGAGAAATCCATTCGAAGACGAATAAAACAAGCAAAACAAGAACAAGAAATGGCTGATAACAACAATGAAAGAACTCTTAAACAAATGGAAACTCCTGAAGTTACTCAACAACCATTGTGTATAACCTTTCCAACTGTAGAAGAAGGTAAAACTTTCGAGTTGAAATCCGGTTTGATACATCTTCTACCATCTTTTCATGGACGATCCGGCGAAGATCCGTATCGACACTTGCAGGAGTTTCATGTTGTATGTGATAGTATGAAACCCCCAGGCATCACTGAAGAGCAAATTAAGCTCAGAGCTTTTCCATTTTCACTAAAAGATGCCGCCAAAGATTGGTTATACACTTTACCACCAGGTTCAGTCACAACATGGAATCAAATGAAGCAACTTTTCCTCGAAAAGTACTTCCCAGCTTCAAAGACCGCAAATATCAAGAAAGATATCTCTGGAGTACGCCAAAACAATGGAGAAACTCTTTATGAGTATTGGGAGCGTTTCAAAAAGCTCATTGCAAGCTGCCCGCATCACCAAATCAGTGAAAACCTCCTAGTGCAATACTTCTATGAAGGCTTATGTCAATCAGACAGAAACATGGTTGATGCTGCTAGTGGAGGAGCTCTGATGAACAAAACCCCTGCTGAAGCAAGAACATTGATTTCAAACATAGCTGAGAACACTCAACAATTCAGTACAGACCGGGAAACGAACATTTGAAGAGTAAATGAGGTAAGTAACTCCAATGTTGAAAACCAACTCTCTGAACTAACCTATTTTCTCAAACAAATTTTTGTAGGAAACAATCCACAAGTCAAAGCATGTGGCATATGCACAAACCTAGGACATCCTACAGATGCTTGTCCTGTTCTGCAAGTGGATAATAATGAACAAGTGAATTCAGCAAGCAATTTTCCATTCCCAAGGCAACAGTACAATCCATACTCAAACACCTATAATCCAGGATGGCGAGATCACCCCAATCTAAGTTATGGAACCAACAAACCCCCAGGATTCTTCCCTAACAAACCTCAAGGCCAATTCCAGCAACAAGGGAATTTTCAACCCCAAGGGCAATTTCAACAAAAACCTCAACAATCAGCTATGCCTCTCGAGGATATGGTGAAAACATTAGCAACTAACACTGTGAAATTTCAACAGGATTCCAAATCGAGCATTCAAAACTTGGAAAACCAGATGAGTCAATTGGCAACTGCCATCAATCAACTGGAAGCACAATCTGGAGGGAAGTTACCATCCCAACCTGAGGTAAATCCAAAGAATGTTAGTGCCATAACTGTAAGGAGTGGAAAAGAGATCGAAAACCCTCACAAATAAGTTCCCACACATGAAGATAAAGAAGAAAAGCTTGAAAAAGAGGCAAGTCCTAACTCTCATATCATTGCAAAAACGATTCCTCCCCCTTGTCCTAGTAGATTAGCGAAAACCAACAAAGATGACAAGGAAAAAGAAATTTTGGACACATTTGGGAGAGTTGAAATCAACATTCCATTGTTAGATGAAATCAAACAAATTCCACGCTATGCTAAGTTTTTGAAAGATCTTTGCACTAATAAGAGGAAATTGAAGGGAAATGAAATGATCAAAATGGGAGAAACCGTTTCAGCGGTATTCCAGAAGAAGTTGTCTCCAAAATGCAAAGACCCTGGTATGTTTACTGTCCCTTGCACCATAGGCAATCACCACATTGATAAAGCACTTATAGATTTAGGAGCATCCATAAATGTCATGCCTAGATCCTTGTATGCTTCAGTAAATCTAGGAAAACTAAAAGAAACTCACGTAATTGTGCAACTAGCTGATCGTACCAATGCATACCCGGATGGAGTGATAGAAGATGTGCTAGTCAAAATAAATGGCTTAGTTTTCCCTGCTGATTTTTACGTGCTTGATATGGCTGATAAACATTCACCTCACCTTACACATATCATATTGGGACGTCCATTTCTTTACACTTCTCGCACTAAAATTGATGTCTATGAGGGTACATTGTCCATGGAATTTGATGAGGAAAAAGCGAACTTTAATATTTTTGATGGTTCATTGCGCCCTAATAATGCTTGTTCTGTCTTTGCAATTAATTCAACTAATCCTTTTGTGCAAGAAATGGGTAAATTGAATTGCAAAGCTAGCGTGCCACATAAGATTAAGTCAAACCACAATTGCCTCATCTCGAAGAAGGCAGCCATGGAAATTGAGAACCAAAAGTCTGAAGAAGAATTTAAAAAGGACCGCCAAGAAATCAAGACATTCGAAGGAAGCTATCAAAGACAAAATGGAGCTTCAATGGATTTGAGAAACCCTACTTGACAAATAGAAACTGTGTCGAGCTAATGACTTTAAACAAAAGCGCTTCTTGGGAGGCAACCCAAGCATTTTCTCTTATTTTTTTATTTATATTTTCTTTTTGAAATTTTCGTTGTTTTTGTTTTTATTTCTCAATTTTTATCTAACGTACTAAAGAAGATATTGCTTTACACTGTAGGAAGAAGATATTTTGAGACTTAATTATTTGGAAAGAGATCTGATGGCGCATAAATCGGTAATTAGCGGTAATTACGGATAGTGTGGGGGTCAATTATTGATAACGGACAAATCCATCAAACGCGTTTTCTCGGATGCCCACTCCAACGTACTCTTTCCAGCACACTCTGCATGCACGATTGTCGGTTGAAACAGTGCCCAGTTTGACTATAAATCAGAGATCGTTCTCCACTCGAAATCACAACCACAATCCTAAGTCTCAGTGAGTACTTCTTTCTAGCAGTGATTAGGTAATTTCTTTCTTCTTCACCGCCTTCTTCTTCCTTCTATTTATTTTGTTTTTCTTATAGTATGGACGTGTGTGATATTTTTGTATATATATGTCTTTTCTTAATATTAATTGATTATGTAATTCAAATTTTCTTATTTTTTTTCCTCCTTCAATAACTTTGAATATGGAAGAGTGTGATAATCTACTATGCTTATTGATTTTGATGGTTTTAATCTTATTACTTCAGTGTTTCTTTTTCTTTCGTGTGTTAAGTAACTAAAAAAAAATTATAGTCGAGCCAACGACTATAAACAAAAGCGCTACTTAGGAGGCAACCTAAGCACTCTCTTTTCTTCTACTTCTTCAAAACTCTTGCATTTTCAATGGATACCAAACTTTCCAAAATCCACAAGTATTATCCGTCACTGCCTTTGAATGCTTTGAAAGAGATTTATTATTCTAGAGTAGGACGGTTAAAAATATTGATGGAAAAGGAAATGTCCGAGGACATTCGTTGGTTGATTGAAGCAAAGGTCCAATTAGGAGGTGAAATGCCAGGTTTTAGTACTAAATATACACCAGGGTTAGGCAAAAGTAATTTTGCCAAGAAATGAAGAGCAAAAAGAATGAATATGTGCTATAAATGTGCTAGATGGCCTTATAAATGCACTCGATGGACATGCAACTCAGGTAATAGTTCCATTGGATTTGTGTCCACAAATCGAGAAGATAAAATACATTTCATTAAGCATGGCATGAGTACGGAGTCTATGGATGATATCCATCAAACTCTTGAGACGCATCCTAGTGGAATGGTGCAAATCGAACTTCTCAATCTGTGGAGTGAATTTAAAAAGGAACGAGAACGATATAGTCTTGGGAATTTGACTTTAAAAGACCCTGTTTCCCAGTCTATAATAAAACTGGATGGGAAGCCTATCCCGACTCATAGAAGGCGTTTAAGCCGTTTCGGGCGTAAAACCAGAGGAAGATGTGAGCCACAATCACAACTACGATGTACATATTGTTATTTTTAATTGTTTTTTTGTGTTCTTGTGTCGCTTTTAGTGTGCAAAGTCGACAACCTATGGCGGCTACTACTTCTCTGAAGGCGGGAGTTCAAAGAGGAAATTGACAACCATAAGTCTCTTTGGTGGAATCAATCCGGGAAAACGGACACTTCTCTCACCAGTAGTCACAGCTGGAACACTCCTTGGAAATCAAAAGTATAAGCTAGTCTACGGAGGAGGTTGTCGTGGGCTGATAGGATGTGCGATTCAGTCAGCATATGTACGAGGGTCTACAGTGGTTGGCGTTACTGTACCACCTTTAAAACAGGCGTATGGTAAGACCATTGGTTTTGAGGTACATGCTAGATCATTGTTTGAACGCTTAACACTAATGATAATGTATTCGGATGCTTTCATTGCAATACCAGGGGGTTTTGAAACTTTGGAACAGATCTTTTGCATAATTTCTTGGGCCACGTTGAATCTACACTCTAAGCCAATTGGTCTTTTAAACATTCAAAACCATTTCAATGGTTTATTGGCATTTCTCGAATTTTTAGCTCATCAAAAGCTGATTTCTCCTAATACTTTAAAAATGATTTTTATTACACCATCAATTGAGGAATTATTGGAGAAATTAGAATCTTATGTACCACAAATGCATGTAGAAGTGCCTGTCATCAATTGGCCAGATGAATTAAGCAAAAGGAAAAGAGATCCGAATGAATTGGATTTAGAGTTAAGGTTATGAATGTGGAATAGCTGATTTCAGATGGTAGAATACGGAGTTTAA
Organism: Jasminum sambac; assembly: GCA_018223645.1. Taxonomy (NCBI): domain Eukaryota; kingdom Viridiplantae; phylum Streptophyta; class Magnoliopsida; order Lamiales; family Oleaceae; genus Jasminum; species Jasminum sambac. Next base: position 7,481,164 of record CP073644.1, on the reverse strand, counting down.
CTCTGGAAACACATCTGTGTTACGCTCTGGAATAAACAAAAAAAAAACACCTTGGATACTGGTTTATGTATCCCGCCCAAATGCGTTAAACTGGTCTTTTTCAGTAGACCTTAAAGAACTGTATTCTCTTCTATTAACCTTCTTCTTTCAACTCTCTTGCAGGTACTTCAAAGTGCACTAAATTTTCATTTGTTTCTATGGCATCTCCTCTACATATTGTTGCTCTTCTAAAAGTACTCAACTCTTTCTCTATACCTCTTGATATCAAGATTCACATTGTTCGACTGGTTGACAAGTATGAGCATGCCCTTTGGAACGTTATCGCTTTTGGGGCAGGGTCATCCCGATCTACTTGCAAACGACGTGCTAAGCGCTTTAAATGTTGCTTTAAATGTGGAAAGCTATTAGAAGGACCTCATTGTACTAGAAATCAAACTTATTCACAATATAGACATGTTGTTTTCTTCAAGGATGGACTGATTAGGTGCAGAGCCGAAAAGTCTATCAGGAGAAACAGCCAGCTCGCAATCAGTGTGAGAGAGTTTGATAATTTGTTGGAACAACGACAACGTCTGTTGGAAACCAAACTCGATGGCCTAACCATTGAGCAGCAACTTTTTGAGCGTGATCATTAGCACCCATCCGAAGATGTGAAACTACGTCTCATTTATTTGAGAAGTGTCTGAGTTGGACGTTATGCTCTAAATGTTCTCCCATTTGTTAGTTCTTGTGGGGCTGTTCTTTATTGAATGGTAAACATACCTATGTGTCATGTGGAGATATGGAGGACCTTTTCATTAAGGTTGGTTGTCAAACTGTTTTGTAGAGAGTATGCTGATTCAGATAGTTTCCATGCGGATCAGACTTGATGGAATCATATCATTAATTTGATGTGAATACTACTGCAAGATGTTCAGAGGGTTGTCAACTCCCATAGTCACTTTGTTTATATTTCTCTTCTTCATTAAAAAAGAAAAAAAAACCAAAATATTTTTAGCTGTTGTTTTTCTTGTTTTGTAAATATGTTGATTGCAGGTCTCTTACTCTTGGATTGTCGAAGTGTTCCTCAGAAGTGCAACATTGTGCAACCACCATTCCCAAATCGGCACGACTCATTGCTTACCATAGGGGAGTTTCTATTTCTTCTCTTTTTCATACTTTCTATATTTCTACATTGGGGACAATGTAGAATTTAAGTGTGGGGGAGTGGCATATTGTTGTCTGCGTGTGATTTTTTTTTATTTGTGTCGACGATTTTGCATGAGATAGCAACTTTTGAATATGATTGAGCTTAATTTGTGTGACTTAGCTGAAACTACAAGATATCGAAAAAAAAATGTGTTCTGTTCTTCTCCAAACACAGCTGGCAAATTTATCTGAGCACATTTATATGTAATTTACTATCATTTTCTGGAACACAAATTGAAGGTTGAAAATGTTGATTTTTTTTCTAACTTTCTAGACCATAGTAAACTAACTTTTTCTTTTCTTTTTTCTATCCATTCGTCCTGCTCAAAGTAACTTGGAAACATCAATTGTTAGCAAGGCGGAGTTATAATCGCATGGTATCTGTTTTTTGTGAATGTGTCTTTTATTGTGAGTTTAAAAAGTTTGGAAAAAGCAACGACCTATCTTTGAGAATGAATTTTACTTTTATATTCGAAATAAGGAGAAGGACCACAGGAAAGAGCTACCTGCCTCGGAGAGTGAAAGATCGTCACCTCGAATGGGTGAAGAAGGCTACCTCCAATGAAAGGGGTTAGTGTGAAAGCTACCTGTGGGGCAAAAGCTGAAAAGAAAATTGCAAAACTCTTCTTCTTCTTCTTCTTTTTCTTCATCAAAAAAAAAAAGAAAAAAAAACATAAAAAAACAAGAAATGTGATAGCTATCCAAGTGTGAAGTTAGATAAACAAATTTCCTCAGTGGTTTGAAGTGCCCAATCTAAACACTCTTTAAATTGAAGACATATTTGCGATAAAACACCTGCCATGCCCCTTTTTTTTCTTTGCAGTGCTAACAGTTGATGATTTTTGGTAAACTAAGTAATTTTTAGGATCCATGGGAATCATTGTAAAATAAGAGTGGGATCACGAGAGATGAAAGGAAATATTTGACCATTTCGGGTCAGGATTTGGATAGAACATCGTAAGCTTTCATTTGGTTCCAGTTAGTGATGGGATGATAACCTTAATTGCACACACTCACAAGCCATTGTGTATTTGAGAAGAAGTGAAATTTTCATGGTTCAGGAGAATGTTTATTAAGCAAGTCACTCTCTATAGTTGAATTTCAATGTTTAAAGTTGTTTATCTCATTTAAAATCAATGTGTTGTTTGGTATCATATGGGTTGCTGTTCGAGGGCGAACAACAGTCCAACTGTGGGGGAGTTTGATAAGTGCTAGAAAAGCACTTAAATAACTCTTCTATTTTATGTATTTGTGTGTTTTATTAGTGTTATATGTTCTGTTTTATGTGTTTTTCCTTTATTGTGGTGTTTAGGGTCACAAAGAATCAAAAGGAGTCAAAATGGATGAAAATCGGATGAAAACGGAAACTCGGGACCAAAAAGGCAAGCGAATCAAAGATGGAAGGCCTCCGATGTAATTTTATGAAAAGTTGTTTTTTAAAATTGTTTTTGTGCTAAAGTCAAAGACCATCAAAAGAGGATTCCTACACTCTTTTCGGATCGCAAATCGGAGTTTCCTAGTGAAAGTTATGGCCGTTTGAAGAAAAATGACTAAAAGCGTCACTTCCAAAACTGTTGGGGACCAAAGTGCAACTTTGCAAAAGTATGGGAACCAAAGTGAAACTTTTCAGAGAGTTGAAGGATCAAAATGCAATTTTTGAAGGACCAAAATGAACAACGTTGCAAAGTTGAGGGACTTGATGTGCAAATTTCGGGTGACTCGAGTCACCGCCGCAAGTGACTCGATCACCTCGCGCGCTGACTCGAGTCACGCCCGAGCATTCTGAGTCACGCCCGCAGCCGTGCCTGACATCACCGTTCCACGCCCGCGCGGACTAGGCCGAATCGCGCGGTGATTCGAGTCACGCCTGACACCACTGCAGATTTTGACCAGCTGACTCCACCTACCATAAAACTTGTTTTTTGGTATTTTCTTGACTTCTTAGAGATAAAACAACTTGAGCACACCACAATAGACTCATGAATGAAGACTTTTATGATTTTTTAATATTTTTTTGTGTAATATTTTGCCTATAAATAGAGGCATTTCCAAGCTTGAATCACACAACTTTATAGAGAGAGTTAGCTTGTGATTCTCTCCAACTTTCTTCTCAATAAATTTCTCTTCATCATTTGTTCTTAGTTCTACCTTGAAAGCTCTTAGTTTTTCATATTCCGGCGGAAGTAAGAACCTAAATATAGGTTCGAAAAGTCAATCGACGATACTTCGGCCGTGAATATGATTAACAGAGTATTTTTTCTCTAGTTTCTTTCCTAATTTTATTTTTCATATTTGAGAAAGATAATTTCTCATATATTGCAGTGGTGATACACGGCGGTTACGCCGTTATAAGTATTTAACCCGCATATATGAGTAGTTAGACTTCTCTATTTAATTCTTAGCATTATTTACTTGTTTTCTATAATTTGTGTATATTACTTGTGGTAGTGAAGTATAATCTATCATATGGCAGTGGTGATACAAGGCGAGCACTCGCTAAAAAGTATGAAACCCGCGAGTATGAGTAGTTAGACTTCACTATCTAGTTCGAGGGGGACGTTGTGTTCAATTATCATGTTGTTATCTTTTCTAACTCTTTGCTAACGTTTTATCTATTCCTCTACTTTAATTTGTTGATTTGTTATGCTTTTAAACCCGTTTTGAATTTATGTGATTATTGCATTCACTTTGGCCAATTGAATCAATTAATCTTTAAGTTCAAGTTATGTGTTAGGATTGGAATTTTTGATCCGTAATTGTCACTAGATTCCAATCCACAGTAGCAAACGAATATCATGCATATTTGTTAATAAATCAACTTAGATGTATTAATTCAAGTTTGTGAAATTGATCATCTAATTCAACTCATTCTTCTTGTTCATTTCACACTAGCATTGCATTAAATCCTAAGAACTTGTTTAGGGTTATCCAATAGCTAGACGTTAAGTTAAAGAACTCACTTTAATTTAATACACTTAAGGAAGAATTCGTTAATCAGATCGTATTGATTAACTAGATATTTAGTGTAGTGACCGCGAATTTCTTTAAATTAAAATATTTAATTAAAGTAAAATCTCAAACGTGTCGCTACAACTTCACCTATAGAGTTAAACAGCGTACGCTCGTCTAGTTAAAATTTTATAATATTTACTATTATATTGAATTATTTAAAAAAAAAAGTAATAATTTATAAAATATCTATTTATTTATTTATTTTCAATTTACGTTTGAGGACCAAACTTTAGAAATTATTCGTTTTAAACCCAATTATAGGCCCGTTTAAAAGTCCAATTTTATCTCTTATACTATAAGAAAGCCCAATTTCAATTCAATCCTATTTTAAAGTCCATTTAGAGGCTCATTTGCAAGTCTTACCCTATTTTCCACCCTTAAATACAATATTGTTGGAAGTGCTCAAACCCTAACCCAAGTTTCATTCTTTACATCACCATTACACAAGCATTATCTTCATTCTCAAGATTTCTCATTCAACAACCATCTTCAACTTCTACTCCAACACTTGTAAGGGGCAATCGATGTCTTGATTTCGAAGTTGATTTCTCAATCTCCTCTATTTCAATTTCTTCCTCCACCAATTTCAAGTGTTCATTTCCATAGAAAGGTAATCCTTCTCTACTCTTATCTTTTTCTATCATAAGATAGGTTGTTTGAGGATAAATAATTGAAGTTTTATGGATTTATTGAGACTTTGGTGGTTGGGGAAAAGTAATTTACTCGATACTTTGAGTTGGGCATGAGGTCTTGTTATGGGATGAGATTAAAACTACTTGATATCTACCAAGCCCCATAGTGTTTGATGAATTGCTTGAAAGAAAAATCAATGTATTTTGCACATGTGACTTTTTTCCAGCTTCTGCACTCAACTTTGAAAGGCCGTAACTTTTAGTATAGATGGAATTTCTAGGTGATTAAAATTGGGAAATGATCCCCCATGAGTTACCTATCATTTAGAATTGGTTTGACATCATTCGAGTCTCGTAGGATGTTTTATGATACTTTTTGTGAAACTGGGCAGATTCCACCTGAGAACAAGATATTGTCCGTTTAAAAATAGTTTTGATGCCCTAAACGCCAATTTATATGAAACAATTTTTAAATATGATGAATATGTATGAGTTTCCTACCTTCTGTAAAAATTTTAGAATTTTCTGATGTCGTTTACTATTTTAAAGAATTTGACAAGCATACCGCCATAGCAGGATATTTTCCACAGCTTTTTTTTTTTACTTAGAGTTGAAAACTTGTTTTGGCTCATATAATTGAGCTTAGATGCGATTTTAAAGTAATACATTATCCAATGAGTTAGTTATCCTAGAAATTGGAATTTCATGATCCTATACTTTGATTTGGGAGTTATTCCCATTCTTGACCCGAGAGAGAGTAGCCAGAGAAGAGAGAGCGGGTGAGGAAGATGGTGATGATCCGAGTTCTTGGCCCAAATCCACTTAAACCGGATTTTTGCAAAATAAATCCCTCAAGTTCTATACTTGTTGCAAGTTGGCCCTATAATTTATTTAATTTACAAGTCCCTAACTTTCAATTGTTGCAATTTGACTCCTAAACTTTTATTTCACTTTTAAATCCTTAATTTCTTATTCCCATTCGAGTTAGCCCTTAAACTTTAATTACATATTAGTCCCTCATGTTTTAAAAATCCTATAATTGAGTCCAAAATATTTTTAGTCCACTTTTATTGCATAATAATAGGTCCTCAAACTATTAAATTCTTTCAAATTGACCCCCAAAGTTTTATATTCTTTCCATTTTGGTCCACAAACTTCTATATTACTTATAGATACTTAATATTTAAGAATATTAACATAAATTAAACTCGTTATTGGCTAGGCAGAGGCGCACGGACAATTAGAGGACTGATTTCTCACCGTTAGTAAGCTCAATACTCGGGTAAAGGTTAAGGTAGATCCCCTTTCTAAAAGTTTCTTTTAAATGTGCGCAATTGCAATTAATATTATTATAAATACTGCATGTAAATGTTATGTGATGATAGGCTTTTTAGCCTATTTTTTGACGATGCTTCCTCAAGACTATGGCGATAGGCTCTTTGCCTAATTACGACGTGATTTAATAGCATTATGACGATAGGTCTTTGGCCTAATATATTATAATGACGTGCTATTAATCACTATGATGGCGCACGATTAAGAGGGATGATGAGCGAACTTGTATTTTATACATGTTCGTATTTTATGAAGATGATGATTATGTGCATTTAATTTGTAATATATATTAATTGTGGTGCGCGGGATCTACTGAGTATTTAAAATACTCACGATTTTCTCTATCAAATGATCAACTTGCAGATTAAGGAGCCGGAGGCGTGGCGAGGCGTGGGAATCTCTTAGGGACTTTCAAATAAATTAGCTTTAATTAAATTGACAATTTAGTACTTTTAACTGTTGAAGTAATGACTTTTGAATGTTTCGAGCTTACTAGTACTTTAATTGGATGTTTTTTAGGATTGTTTGAAAACTATCTTTCGACTTTGTTAGTTTAAATAAATTTCCGCATTTTAGCTATTTGTGAATTTTTTTTCCGCATTTAATGTCATTATTATATTTCAAAAAAAAAAATCAGAGGAATTTAAGTGTTTTTAAAGAAAGAACTAACGTTAGGGTTCTTAGAACTTCGAGGCGTTCTGACTTAATGTCGAGGCGGGTCTACGGCTCTGTAGACTTGCAAATTGTTTAAAGAAATTTTTAAAGCAACTTTTCAAAATTTAAAAGTTTTATGTCCTAAAAGCTACCACGACCATCGTCTCTCTGCCGACTCCGAGGTAAAGAAAGAAAGTTTTTAGATTTCAAAGATTGACTTATTGAGTTTCGAAGTTCTTTTGAGAAACTATATTTTGATATAGAATGAAAGAAGAAAGTTTCAAGAAATTTTTCAGATACAATAAGAAAGAGTATTTACGAATGCCGGAATCACTTTAAGAAAAAGTTTATGATAGATACAATATTAAAAGTTATGTGAATGTTTGTATCTATTTAAAGTCAAGAGAGCCTCTTTGAAGGATTTTCCGAGAATTAAAAGTTGATATGGCATTAGAATATTTTGCAAGTAGTTGTATCTGAATTGAGGGGTTTCATATCCAGAAAAGAAAGAGTAAGTACTTTTTGATAGAGAATAAGAGACCGAGTTTGAGCTTAAGGTGAAATGTTCATCTGGTGAGTAAAGCATGAATTAAATTATATTTTGTAATATTTCTAGTCCTCGAAATTGACTTCATGATTTGAAACACTTATTGACTACTATGTAAGGATATTTATTCTCCCCCATTGCCTCTATGAATGATGATTTGTAATTGCTGGTGGTAATTGGGACACCAAGTCAGTGTAATGCGTTGAGATAACGTTGTAATGGAACGACAGACCCGATTAAGAAGGAATTGACCGATGTTGTGCTAGATATACCGAAATTCTTCAGTGAAAAGGGTAAAAGATAAGGCAAGTAAGCGTATTCACGAATATCGGCAGTGTGTGATACTAATTGATCATGGACATTGTTGATTTGATTTTGTGCGCTCGAGGTGAGATTGTTGCATTGCATTGTTATGAAGTTTTAAGGCAATAGAAAATGTATATATCTCATCGTCTGCATTCTGGGTCGCAAATATGCTATTTTATCCTCAAAGTGAAGTTGTAAATTTTATACTTGCATGTTATCGTACCCTCAACGGAAAACAATTTGAGATTAAAGATTATAGGTTGAGGATAATTAGTAGAAGCTATGGCTTTAGATTTTTGGGTTTTACACTGAGCATTAAATGTTAAAGGGTTTGATTTGAATTGTTTTTAATGTTGAATTTGGAGGACTTGATGAGTGGTGAATCAGTTCAAACTGTATAAATTGAAGTTAAAGGTATTATTTACGAAATTTGGGTGGCATGTTTATATATATATTATGTTGGGAACTTCTAATGACAAAGTTTGACGAATTTTGCTAGATTGAGGTTGGGAGAGATTTTGAAGAATTCATATATAATTTTTTTTTTTTTATGAAATGAGTCTTGAGGATAACAGATTTGGATTTAGAGGATTAACTATATAAAATGTGATTGTGTGATGATTTTGATTTTAAGGATGTAGGGCGATTTTGAGAGTGCGATTGATTTTAAAATCTATTTGGATTTTTGGGATTTGAGGATTTGAAATGTGAGGTCAAAGGTTGTATGGTTGGAGGAATTGCCTGAGAAAGGTTTCATCTGGCGAAGTGTGTCTCTTTGGGGAGCACCTGACTTATTTGATAAGAAGAATGAGGGCAGTATGATGATGTGCATTTACTATAGAGAGCTCAACAGGTTGACGATAAAGGATAAGTACCCTCTCCCAAGAATTTAAGATTTGTTTGATCAGTTGAAAGGTGCTTCGGTTTTTCTCAAGGATTGATTTGAAACTAGGATACCACCAGTTGAAGATCAAGCCCTCAAACATACCAAAGACAGCATTCAAGACATGATATTAGTATTACAAGTTTAAGTGGTGCCCTTCGACCTCACTAATGCACCTACGATATTCATGGATATAATGCATCAAGCTTTTCATCAGTATATGGACAAGTTCGTCATTGTGTTTATCGATGGCTTATTGATCTATTCAGGGAAAGATCGGTATGGGGAATATTTGAGGATTGTACTTGATGTATTGATGAGAGAGTCGTTCTTGAGAACATTCAAGCCATACATGATGTAAATGAGAATATTTTAATGCAAGCTCACGAAACCATTTCCAAGTGTTCAATCGACTTTCACCATCCTCTCCAGGTTGATCAATCATTTATTTTCGAAATTTCTAAAGTTGCGATTGATTCAAAACACATTTATTATTGCGAAAGAGATAGGGTTCAATTTTGAAAAATCGTGTTCAACATTGGGATTATTATTATAAGGCTGTGTTAGAATTTTTATTGAATTTCTAGTTTGATAAGTGAGAATGTTTTGAGCATAAGTAAAGGCGATAAAGATGACGCTTTTCTTTGGCTTTCCATTGAGGATGGAATGTTATTTAAATGTCACGTGTTTAAATGATGTGTCCCATTGTGAGAAGAATAAAAGAAATTTTTAAAACTTTTTCTTTTTCAAACAAATTCTTGTGAAGAAACAATTTGACAAAATTTTGTTTTTCTATTGAAACTCTTGAGTTCAAATTAAAGAATGTTCCATCGATTTTTCACAAAATTTCTTCCACTTCTATTGAGAGATGACCATTGGATTGGAGTGCGAATCATAAAGATAATGTTACTTTTGAAGGAGAAAATCACCATGGTTTTCGTGACAAGTTTACCAAGATCGGTGGGAAAACATGATCTTTGTATGGGTGATTGTTGATCGACTTACGAAATCTGCACACTTTCTACAGATTAGGATGACTCTCAAAGATCGACGGGTTAGCACGCTTATATGTTAGAGAGATTGTTCGACTTCATCGGGTTCCGTGTCCATTGTTTCAAATCGAGATCCGAGGTTTGCCTCGAGATGCAGGGAAGCTTACATACAGATCATGGGCACGGCTAAATTTTAGTATCATTACCATCCCAGACAGATGGTCAATCCGAGCATACCATTCAGATATTGGAAGATATGTTAAGAGCATGTGTATTGGACTTAGTTGAGAGTAGGGAAACGCATTTGCCACTAGTAGAGTTTGCCTACAATAACAATTTCTAGGCTACGATTGGGATGGCGCCTTATGAGGCATTGTATGGCCGGCGGTGTCGATCGCCAATCTATTAGAATGAAGTTGGAGAGAGGAAGATGTTGGGACCGAAAATGGTTGAAAGAATCATGAGGTCAGAGAAGATAAGATTAAGGATCAAAGCTGCACAAGATAGACAAAAGAGCTACGCCGATCAGAGGAGAAATGACTTGAAGTTTGAAGTTGGAGAGAAAGTGTTTCTTAAAGTGTCTCCAATGAAAGGTACTATACGCTTTGGGAAGAAAGGAAAGTTGAGACCATGGTTCGTTGGACCGTTTGAGATATTAGAAGAAGTTGGGGCGGTAGCTTATCACTTGGCTTTGCCACCCGAGCTTTCATCTGTGCATAATGTATTTCATGTCTCACAATTGAGGAAGTATGTCCACGATCCGAGTCATCTGGTGAGCTTTCAATCTTTGGATATTCAGAAGAATTTATCATATCAAGAGACACCCGTGACCATCATAGATCGAAAGGTCCATGTCTTGAGAAATAGAAGAGTTCCCCTAATTAAGATTCAATGGGGTAGTCATGGCAAGGATGAGGCAACATGGGAGAAAGAAGAAGAGATCCGATCCCAATACCCAAACCTTATAGATCAAGTAAGTTTATGTTTTAAGTAAATTTAAATTTCGAGGACGAAATTATTTTTAAGAGGGTAAGGTTGTAGTGACCGCGAATTTCTTTAAATTAAAATATTTAATTAAAGTAAAATCTCAAACGTGTCGCTACAACTTCACCTATAGAGTTAAACAGCGTACGCTCGTCTAGTTAAAATTTTATAATATTTACTATTATATTGAATTATTTAAAAAAAGTAATAATTTATAAAATATCTATTTATTTATTTATTTTCAATTTACGTTTGAGGACCAAACTTTAGAAATTATTCGTTTTAAACCCAATTATAGGCCCGTTTAAAAGTCCAATTTTATCTCTTATACTATAAGAAAGCCCAATTTCAATTCAATCCTATTTTAAAGTCCATTTAGAGGCTCATTTGCAAGTCTTACCCTATTTTCCACCCTTAAATACAATATTGTTGGAAGTGCTCAAACCCTAACCCAAGTTTCATTCTTTACATCACCATTACACAAGCATTATCTTCATTCTCAAGATTTCTCATTCAACAACCATCTTCAACTTCTACTCCAACACTTGTAAGGGGCAATCGATGTCTTGATTTCGAAGTTGATTTCTCAATCTCCTCTATTTCAATTTCTTCCTCCACCAATTTCAAGTGTTCATTTCCATAGAAAGGTAATCCTTCTCTACTCTTATCTTTTTCTATCATAAGATAGGTTGTTTGAGGATAAATAATTGAAGTTTTATGGATTTATTGAGACTTTGGTGGTTGGGGAAAAGTAATTTACTTGATACTTTGAGTTGGGCATGAGGTCTTGTTATGGGATGAGATTAAAACTACTTGATATCTACCAAGCCCCCATAGTGTTTGATGAATTGCTTGAAAGAAAAATCAATGTATTTTGCACATGTGACTTTTTTCCAGCTTCTGCACTCAACTTTGAAAGGCCGTAACTTTTAGTATAGATGGAATTTCTAGGTGATTAAAATTGGGAAATGATCCCCCATGAGTTACCTATCATTTAGAATTGGTTTGACATCATTCGGAGTCTCGTAGGATGTTTTATGATACTTTTTGTGAAACTGGGCAGATTCCTCCCGAGAACAAGATATTGTCCGTTTAAAAATAGTTTTGATGCCCTAAACGCAATTTATATGAAACAATTTTTAAATATGATGAATATGTATGAGTTTCCTACCTTCTATAAAAATTTTAGAATTTTCTGATGTCGTTTACTATTTTAAAGAATTTGACAAACGCATACTGCCATAGCAGGATATTTTCCACAGTTTTTTTTTTTTACTTAGAGTTGAAAACTTGTTTTGGCTCATATAATTCGAGCTTAGATGCGATTTTAAAGTAATACATTATCCAATGAGTTAGTTATCCTAGAAATTGGAATTTCATGATCCTATACTTTGATTTGGGAGTTATTCCCATTCTTGACCCGAGAGAGAGTAGCCAGAGAGAAGAGAGAGCGGGTGAGGAAGATGGTGATGATCCGAGTTCTTGGCCCAAATCCACTTAAAACCGGATTTTTTGCAAAATAAATCCCTCAAGTTCTATACTTGTTGCAAGTTGGCCCCTATAATTTATTTAATTTACAAGTCCCTAACTTTCAATTGTTGCAATTTGACTCCTAAACTTTTATTTCACTTTTAAATCCTTAATTTCTTATTCCCATTCGAGTTAGCCCTTAAACTTTAATTACATATTAGTCCCTCATGTTTTAAAAATCCTATAATTGAGTTCAAAATATTTTTAGTCCACTTTTATTGCATAATAATAGGTCCTCAAACTATTAAATTCTTTCAAATTGACCCCCAAAGTTTTATATTCTTTCCATTTTGGTCCACAAACTTCTATATTACTTATAGATACTTAATATTTAAGAATATTAACATAAATTAAACTCGTTATTGGCTAGACGAGGCGTACGGACAGCTAGAGGACTGATTTCTCACCGTTAGTAAGCTCAATACTCGGGTAAAGGTTAAGGTAGATCCCCTTTCTAAAAGTTTCTTTTAAATGTGCGCAATTGCAATTAATATTATTATAAATGCTGCATGTAAATGTTATGTGATGATAGGCTTTTAGCCTATTTTTTTGACGTGCTTCCTCGGCACTATGACGATAGGCTCTTTGCCTAATTACGACGTGATTTAATAGCATTATGACGATAGGTCTTTGGCCTAATATATTATAATGACGTGCTATTAATCACTATGATGACGTGCACGATTAAGAGGGATGATGAACGAACTTGTATTTTATACCTGTTCGTATTTTATGAAGATGATGATTATGTGCATTTAATTTGTAATATATATTAATTGTGGTGCGCGGGATCTACTGAGTATTTAAAATACTCACGATTTTCTCTATCAAATGATCAACTTGTAGATTAAGGAGCCGGAGGCGTGGCGAGGCGTGGGAATCTCTTAGGGACTTTCAAATAAATTAGCTTTAATTAAATTGACAATTTAGTACTTTTAACTGTTGAAGTAATGACTTTTGAATGTTTCGAGCTTACTAGTACTTTAATTGGATGTTTTTTAGGATTGTTTGAAAACTATCTTTCGACTTTGTTAGTTTAAATAAATTTCTGCATTTTAGCTATTTGTGAATTTTTTTTTTCCGCATTTAATGTCATTATTATATTTCAAAAAAAAAAATCAGAGGAATTTAAGTGTTTTTAAAGAAAGAACTAACGTTCCGGGTTCTTAGAACTCGGGGCGTTACATTTAGTTCAATTGTTTCATTTCATTTCTTTTATTTTGTAATTTTATTTTCGAATTTCATTCAACTTTACAAAACCCCCCTTTCTATATTAATTGATAAAATCAACTAGATTAAACACCGTTCCTCTTGGGTTCGACCCTTACTTAGCACTTCTACATTAATTTGTAGTTTTGAAACCGAGTACGGAAATAAAATAAATTTTGGCGTACTGCGACAACACGACCATTCATACTACCGTTAAAATGTTGGAGGCTAAGCAGGACGAGATGTTTGAGAAATGAACCAGAATTAGGACACGATTGCATCCATGGTTGCTGATCTAATTGGATAGCTAGAAGAAGATGGTTTGTCCTCACAACGAGCCAGAAAAATTTTATCACAGAGAAATTGAATTCTTAGTTAGGGAAATAGGGGCTTGAAGGCCGAGACAAGTAACCGCAAGGCTATCTCTAATCCCCTTAAAATCGTTTTTCCTTATTTTAATAGAGAAGGCCCTAGGGAATGGCTTAGGAATTCTAATGAGATATTTCAGAGCTTCTTTGAAATCATTGATAGGAAGAAATTTGAGATGGTAGAGACATATATACAAGGACGTGCTTGGGTGTGGTTCAACGTTTTTATCTATAGAAATATAAGTGCAAATGTGGAACTGCTCTCTTTTGAACAGTGTAAAAGGTTCTTGGATCAAAGCACAGAAGGAATGGCAGAGACATCTTGAGAGGTCAAGCAAAATGAGCCTTACAAGGAAGAATTACAAGTAATACAATTGCCTGCAACTTTTCTTACCCTATGACACTCCAGAATTGCCAAACAATTTGGAGGATAGGGTCAAAGCTGTGGTGAGAGTGACACAACCAATGCACATTCGTACTATAGAAACAGCCCTCCCTCAACTAATTGTTGTCATTTCCTTAAATAGTAACTATAAAACATATGAACCACTCGACTAAAGTGAATGGATCGCTCGACCCTAGAAGGCTCCAGACTTGGACACCCAAAGCCGCTATATATAAAAACCAATGGAAACCTGGGCCAGTGTTTACTATTAGCGACATATGATGAGAAATATATTGTTAGTGTCATGTGTAGGGGCAAGTTTATGAACTTCATACTACTAGGTGAAAATGAAGAATGGATAACCTTGGATGTTGGGTTGGCATGTGATAAGGATATAAGGAGAACACGGATACTAGTAATGTCATGACCCATCCCAAGCCGTCTAACTAGACTCGAGACGAGGCGTGCGCCGATGGCAGAACTTAGATCCGGACCCACCACCAAGGCATCTTGACCATGCTATCCTTTTCAAAACACTCATGTACAAATTTAGTCCCCTTCAAGTTATCAAAAGAAATTTTGATAGAATCTCCCTTGTAATATTGACTTAACCGACCTGTAATGCATTACAACTCCTCCAACAAAACATACTTAGGTAAATCAAGAACATCCAAATCTTCTAAGCATGTTTAGCCCAAAACAATCATTCTCAATCACCTCCTAATTACATTTACACCCCAAAATATGAGGCTTTTAAATGTTCGCATACACTTAACAAAATACATCCCCAATTCCAAGGTATGTGGCAAAAATACAATATAACTTCTAAGGGATTAATCAAAATAGATCATGGAATTGCCTACGTTTATAGCCCGATGAATGCTGCAATAGCCCTTTCCATGATGCTCAAAATGCTATCTTCTTCCTACAATAATAAGAGTTAGGGAAAAGCATGAGTATATAACACAGTGAGTGGAAATTCGTAATGAAGACATTTGTAAATCTTTTGGTAAGGACAATTTGATATATAAGCCTTGAAAACTAAATAATAAAAAGAAAACATACTTTCCAATAATTTACTCGTAAAGAAACCATCTCATGATCATATGTGTCATATTTAATAATCCATATTACATAAGAAAATCCACATCACAAGAACACCCAATAAATTCATCTACTGAACTGTAACCTGTATCAAGTCATACGCGCGAAGACAGTGGAACACTTCCACAAACGGCCTGAGGCCCCTCAGTGCACGAAAGTGGGTCCCGAAGACCTCATATACATATATAATCCCTTTTACAAGGCCGTAGCCCCTCAGTGCATAAGAGTGGTTACCAATTCTAGCACGCGGCCGAAGCCCCTCAACGTACTAGAATAAGAACAGATTAATTACATCGGTACTTCTGGTGGTTTTGAAAACCATATTATAATGCTAGAAAAACATCACAACAATCCACTTTGATAAAACAAGCATAATTAGGAAGAATCTATTGAGAAATCAAACACATCTCGTAATAGCATCATAGTCAAGAAATTTCTACAAATATTTATAGAGCTTAGAAATCCATTTCTAAAGAGAACAAGTAACTTCAAAATATTTTTGGTAAAAATTTAAGAAAGCTAAATAATTGATTTTATGTGAAATTCTAAGTTTTTAAATAAATCATTAAATAATTTTCCACTCACAAAATGGATGGTCGCCTCCTAGTTCGAGCGGTATACTACACCAATCTCCTCTTTACCTCCTGAGATAAGAAATAATATTGGGGTCAATATTCGATTAATAAAATGGTATAATAGTTTCATTCTCAAATCAATCCTTATACTCAGTTATCTTATTATAGTGTTTCCCCCTCTTAGTGGAACAATCACTAGTTATTCAAGATCACCAAATCCTTAGTATCATTTGCACTACTAGAAAAAACGACTTAAACATCACTTCATTTACATCAGTTACTTTGGTAGTTGATGTAAACTAAATTTTTAACATCAGTCCTAAAAATAATGGTGTTATGTGCATTTTTAACATCGCATTTTTTAACAACTGATGTTAATTATATAGGTCGGGTAATCGACCCCACCCAACCCTTATAGTAAAAAAAAAAATTTAAGACCAACGAAACCAAAGCTATCATTGTCAGTTTCACACTTTCATCCTCTCAATTCCAAAACACAACCTTAATTCACGCAGCCGCCAAGCAAGCTCTCGTCGATTCTCTCGGATCCTCTCTTCTAATCGGCGAGTTCAACCCCACCACATCAACAGGCATCCACCGACCACCATCATCAACCGGCATCCATCCCACCACCATCAATCGGCGACTTTCACTCGGCTCTACTTCTAATTGGCGACTTCCACCCCACCACCATCAACCGGCGTCCACGCATCGCAAGTCGCAACCAGGTCGCAGCTAGCCAGCCACCATGTTCTTCTTCACTGTTGAAGTTGGCAAAATTTGAAATGGATTTAGGTTAGTGTTTCAATTTTTAGTTTGAAAGCTATTTTTTGAAAGCTATTTTGTGACGAGTTTGAAAGCTTTTTGTTTTTTTGTGATGACTTTTTTTTCCTTAATACTGTGAATGGCAAATAATCGAATCTATTGTGAAGGAGAAGGAAATAAGGAGGTGTATCAGACCACTGGGAAACCAATTATCTGTGAAGTTTTTGTAGTGATTTCTTCTAAAAACCAGAAATTTTTTTCTTATTTTATGAATTTTTTTGCCGTTTAATCTGGCTTAAAAAAAACGACCAAACCCGAACCGTTCCCACCACTAACAGGAGTTGATGCAGGCTTTGTCGACCCGGATCTAGCTTTTACCTACCAGTCCACCTTCTATTTACCTATTTGGAGGCCGAATTTTGCTGCAGATGAGATTTTGGGTTGCGTTCTAAATGTGGGTTTTTGATTCGTTCTTTTACTGTACTTTTCGTTCGAGTTTTGTGTTGTTTTAACCATATTTGTTTCTCAACTTTCGCTTTCGAACTCAGCAGGTACCAAACCAGCCGCCTCTACTATACAGAGCTCTTTCTTCGCCAGATCTCTTTCTATAGGAGCTGATGCAGGTTTCATAGCTTTTACCTACCATCCCAAGCTTCTACTTCGGTGTTTCAAGGTTGAATTTTTCTACAGAGGAAGAAATTTGGGGTTCGGTTCTAATATTGGGCTTTCAGTTCGTTCTTTTGCTGCAATTTTTTTTGAATTTACTGTTGTTTTAACCATTTTTTTTAGCTTTCCTATTCAAAATGACAAGGAACCAAACAAACCCAAAAAAGGAGTACATTGATGCTTCTGGGAAAGCGCTATTTTATTGGTTCTTTGAAGACGATGAGCATGCTTTCATGGAGGTCAATTTAATCTCAACATCTCTCTGTTTTCATTTTTTTAAAAGATTATTTAAATCTTTGGGTTCCAATGTTCTTTAGAAGTTTGATGCCTTAAAATTAAATAGATTGTCCATCTATTGTAAGGTTAATGTGCTAAATTGCATAAAGTTTGAAGATTAACTAGATTATATATGCCTTAATATTTTCCTTACAATTCACAATTAATTATTTTCCTCACATCCAGTCGGAGGATGAATGGGAGATGTGTGGATGATTTGTTTGCTGGTTTTAATTCAGGCTACTCAAGCAGACGTCAAACTCTTCTTTGAGTCCATCTGTGGAGAGGTATGTAGTCGAGTATTACAACTGTTATGTTTACTCTCTTTAGTTGTATTTGTACTCATTTGAAAAGAATTTGTTCTTTGACTTCCTATCAATTTTTTTTTGGCGGGTTCATCGCTTGAGGTTGCTTGGTGACTACAATCATTCTACTCCTATTGTTTTCGTGGAGTTTGTAATGGTAAGAGCTTCAGGCTTTTTGGTGATTCTTTGTGCCCGGTTCACGTACCACAAGTTATTTTGGTCTGGTATTTAGAATATCCTATCCTCATTTTCAATGTAATAGTATGAGCAGAGCCTTAAAATGAAGAATCTCCATACAAAAAATAGCATTAGGCAACATAAAATTTAGATATAGAGTTTTCAACCCGTTTAAGTTTTAAATGATTTGTATGCTAACTTAAGTAAGGAAACTTGTTCCACAGTTAGTGAGTCATGAATGAGCATTATATACAATAGCCTTTGTGCTTATATCCCTTAAACTTCTTGCTGGATTTTACTGCCTCCTGTTTGGGGATTCCATAACATTTTATTCTGGTCAGATATTATTTGTGCTTAAAATATTATCTTTATTCTTTTGGTCATTTAGCATTTTCTGTAGCGTACAAAGTGCCTTTTTCGGAATATATACTTTTTACTTTCTTAGGAAATTTCTTATGAAAGTGAATGTTGCCTGCTTAAGAAATTCTACATTTGAATTGCTTGCTCACATGCCTCAACTTAATATAAAATAATTCTTCATTTCAATGTTAATTTTTGCATATACCAGGTTCAGGAATTCGATTTAGGTGAGCCAATGTTTGGCGACTACCACTTGCAATCAATTTATTTATTTATTTGTTTTGGTACTTGTTTGTTTCCTTATAATTTCCAAATAATTGTTCTTGATTTCCGCACTTTAACTGCAGGTTCATTTGATTGTGCACGGGATTGAAAAGGTCTATTTACTATTTCTTCTCTTATGTGCTATTCACTATCATTTATATTGATCCGTATCCCTCTTGCAGTTAAGGGGTTTGTCGAATTTTAGATTTCAAACCTAACAAAGAAATGTGTTTCAAAATTACAGGTAAAATTTTGATTTTCCATATAGCTTTTAAAATTAGGAATAAAGGTCTTTATTAGTCTAATAGAGGATGCTTATGTGGGCATAGAAATAGTCTACCACAGTCAGATCCTAGAAGTTGGAAGAATTGTTAAGACTTAAGAGTATAACAAGAGGTGAAATAGAGCAATGACAAAGTTCTAGGACACCCAAAAAAAAGGAAGAGAGAGAGAGAGAATGGTAAAAGGGCTATGGAAAGGAGATTACTCGTTCTAGGAGAGCAAGAAAAACTGTTTGACACTCAGTGTCCTGTGGACATAAAGACCTTTCTACCGGAATGCATTTTAAGGAATGTAGATGCTACTTTGTAGTAGAATGGTAGAATGCCCACATAAGCATCCTCTATCAGACTAATCTAGATGCCATAGCAATGACTGATCCAAAGAAACAATGATTGAATAAAGGTCTAGGAAAATTTTGATTTTCCATATAGCTTTTAAAAGAACAGGTAAAATTTTCCATGTATAATATGTAAGAACAACATTTTAATCAGGCAATTAGGAATGCACTAAATTTTTTTTATGTCTAAGACTTTCTACGTGCTCGAATATGTCAAGCAAGCGTAATGATGAGGTGTATGTTGAAGTGGTCGACTACCTCCAAGCATTGACGTAGATATTGTGGTTGAGAACATCGTTGTTAGTGTATAGTGTTGGTTAATGAACCATTCTATATGACATTTGCTTGTTAATGTATTAGTGTTAGATATTTCGCATTTGGGTTGACGACGGTGTCAATTGTAATTTTTAACAGATTGTATTACTGTTTAGTATTGGGATTTATGAATATTGGGTATTTAGATGTTTTTTGCAATTTTCTAGTACTCAAATTTTGGATTTTTAATAGGTTTTCATAATGCTTTCGATAGCTATCGCATAAATGATGTATGAATGCGCTTGAGACATCAGTTCTATTCGTTTAACACCCAATCTTAACTAATGTGTGATGTAGCAATGACATTTGTTCTACTGATGCATTTAGAAAGCGACATGTTCTATTGTTAGGATGTCGGTTCTACTTATGTGTTTAACATCAGCTAAAACTTGATGTCTGTTGCTGTAAAGATATTGGTTTACATAATTAATGCGATTTCTATGATCATTTTAGATATCGGTTAAAACCGATATCTATAGTTTCAGATCTTTAACATCACCCACTAACACATCGGATTTTTTTTTTAACATCAGTTAATAACAGATGTCTAAGTCACTTTTTCTAATAGTGTTGGAATTCAAATTAGAGCCTTAAAAATAATAACCTCATTCCCATAGGAAGCCAACTTAATAGTTAATTTTTCATCTACCAACATTAATAATCCCATAACTACCAATCATATCCAATTCTAATTTTTCTCAACTCAAAATAGACTAAAATATGTCCAAATATGTTCATCCATAGCTAAATCTTTAAATTAACCCAATAGCTAAAACCTAGCTTCCAATTCCATGTACATACTTCAATCAACACAATTACTCAATACATATCTCAAAATTGATCATTTCCTCTTCCACATACTCATATTTAAACCATAAATCAAAAAGCCCTAATATTTACACAATGTAGAGTGATTAATTTATCTACTTACCTTGAGAAAGCTTTGGGAGAAAACCTTGTGAATGACAAACCCAAACAATAAACACCACAAGGTAGGCTAAATTTATCCTTCTCCTTCCCTTTTCTTTCCTCTTTCTTTTTCTTTCCTTTTTTTCTCCCGAATTCTTCTTCCAGCCATCCACTTTCTTGCTTTTTGACAAAAATTGACAAGGCCTTGTTTGGTTGTTACTTAACATATATTACTTATAAGCTTTGGCAATTAATCCCTCAAGTTTTCTCTTCTATTTAATTAAATCCCCAATTGATTCTTTTCATATTTCCAACCAAATCCTCAACTTATATAAATTTTAAAAGTAACTCCTATAAATTAATTTAGTCCATTTTAGTCACAATTGACTTTGACTTTGACTATTCCACGTTTGATTTTGACTAGTAAAAGTTTGACTTTCAATTTAAAAGTGGGTTATTACAAGTAATGTCTATCACTACTTCGTCTTGGTGGGTGAAAGCGAAAGTAGGATTTGTCGGAAGAAATGCTATTGCTAGTTTGGATGTTGGGGACAGCACCCACGACTCGCTGGATGACAAGCTAGAGAAATAGGTAGATTGTGAGCTATATACTAATAAAGTAATTGAGGTCACCCACTGGAGGTGAAGAGTTCGAAAGTACAGCAAGACGTAATACTCTTGAGTGGATTATACATTACTATGAGTTTCAGCTCCAATTAATGGTATTGATTCTTGATATGGTTTTGGGGATTGATTCGCCAAGTCCATTTGGGCCCATACCCTATCATTTCAATGAGGACAGCATTACATTTACACAAAGACCGGAAAGAATTGAATTGAAAGGAGAAATTAAAGGAGGGAAAATTATAATCGCTGAAGAGTCAAAATTTCAACATGCGGTAGGACAACGGCATGGGATAGTCACTCATCTGAATACAATAAGTAAAATGGAGGGTATAATCACACTTGAGGAAGATGAATCTATAATTGAAGCCTCGAAAAAATTCAATGGTGATGTAACTCCTTTGCTGGGAAGATTACAGCCGTATGACAGAAGACCGTATAAGTGCTCTTATATAGAAAAAGTAGAATTGAAAGATTGGTGAAAGATAATTTGGCTCGAGCATGAGTTAGAATGAAGTACTATGCACACAAAACTGAAGGAATATATCGAGTTGAAGCCTAGTTGTATCTAACATTGCTTGCATACACCCAACAATCAATAGGAAGAAAAGAAACTACTCGGATGCCTATAGAATCAAGGAGAAAATTGGACAGAGACATGTATTGGTAATTGATATACTAGAGGAAGTTCAAAGAGAAGAACTACCAAAACAGCCATAGACACTTCTAGCTACTCGAGAGATTAAAGAGTAGGGGACCACAGCCGACCAACGGCTAACTCAAAGGGCAAAAAAATCTAACAAGGAATCTACATGGCAAAATGAAGAGTGGATCCAGACAGAGTTCCAAATGTTGAAAACCTTGGGCACAAGGTTCATTTTAAGGGGGAAATGGGGAAATTTTATGATATATAAAATGGGCTAATCAATTCACTAACTTGGGCTTTAATTACACTGTAGCCACAAGACAAGTTGTTATTTTATTTCGTGTTTTCAATCAAGTTATTTAGGCATGAAAGTGGAGGGGGAAAATCAAATTTGGAAGAATATTTTTGATCGTGAGATCGTCTTTCTCCTTCAACCCCCCTTTCTGTACTTTTCTCAACCCTCATTTCTCTGTTATTGAGTTCTAATTCCATCAATAAAATATCTTAATTCACATTTTCGTCTCTATTATTGAGTTTATCCAAATTATTTCCTTTAATATGAAGAAATTTAGTTTGACATTTAAAAATTGACCCACCGCCATAACAATTAGGTCCAAAGAACTTTGGTTATGTTGAGTTTGGTCTGTAACTGTTAATTCATTTTGTTGTTTTTTCTCTCAAGTGCGTTAGACGAGAACTGTGCTAGGATTAGTATGTCGAGATGAATATTATGGAGTAAAATAAATTAGTGGCCACTAAGCTTTACAACATGTTACTACTAACTCACTGAATTACAAAACGTTACCCGTTCATCGCCCATCTTTGTACCATGTTACCTATTCACCATTGAGGTAAATTCAGTCCATCAATTTGCAGAAGTGGCTAATGGAAATTTGATGTGGCATCCATTACCTAATTACATAAGCCACATAGACAAAATTTTAACCAAACATGCCCTAGACAATTTATTTTAATAATAAAAAATACATTAAAATAGGCCAAAAGTCAGCCTATTAAATGCACAGCAACTTCGCGGGGCTTTTTAAAATCTCCAAAGAAAAGTAAAACCCCTAGTGCAAATGAAGAACCCGAGATGGAAAATTAGAATTGTGAATTGAATACCTAATAAATTTCCCCAGTCTCATTTGCTAAACTACAATTGTATGAAGATTGAAGACCTGCTGCCATGTGAAATTGAAGATTTTTCTCGAGATCATGTTGAATCCTTACACAAGAGGCACCACATGAGAGTGATGGTAAGCAACAAACTTTAAAAATTTTGGTTGTCTTTGCATGTTAATCTATTATTTTTGTTTTAGGGTTTTGTTTCCTTAAGTTTAGTGACAAACAATATATTGTAATTAGAGTTGTGGCTCATTCGATTGCTTGAAAGCACTGTAATCAAAACTGGAAATTTTTTTTTTCCTCTTTTTTTTTCCTCCAAATTCTCTTTGGAAAAAACTTGTTTTCTTATTAACTAAGATGTCATTGTAGGTGATAATGTTAAGGAAGAAGTAGTAATACAATAATGGAACTTTGCTTATTCCGATACAAAAGTAGACGATCATGACTTCCACATAGACACAAAGCTCCAGAACGCACCAATGTTGGATTTAATACTGGTCTTGGCAAAGATGAAGCTACAGTCAACGAATTTGCTTCTGACAAATATAACTATCCATCTTCGGAGGAATGAACACTAATTACCACTTAGACGAGGATCAAAATTCAAGTTCCCTGATTTGATGCTGAGAAGGAGATGGCTGCTCCTCAATTTGAAGTACAAGCCTTTGCTAACTATACGATGATTAGTAGGCGATGGATTCGATTGAATGTGAATGACAAAAATAGAGCTCAAGGTATGTACGAAGAAGACTTCCCGTGGAAGATTTAGGTTTCATGGAACAATAAACTATATACAATGCAGGTGAACCCTTACAATTCTATGCATACATACAGTAAGAAAAGCACAAACTGCACTTTTAAATATCTTGCTGACAAATACATAGAGAAGTTTAAGGTTGATCCACAATGGAAAGTGAAAACTTTTGTGAAGAAGGTAAAAGATGACTTGAAATTAAGGATTAGTAGGGTTACGGCTTGGAGATCTAAGACATTTGTTGGATTATTGATAGAAGGTTCAAATGGTCATCAATTTCGTTTGCTCTGGTCTTATACTGCAGAGGTACTAAGGACAAATCCAGGATCAACTATTATTATTGGCGTGAGAGAGTTAAAGTTCCAAAGCATTTATATATGCTTTGATGCATGTCAGAAAAGTTTCGTTAGGGATTGTCAACAATTTATAGGGTTAGATGGATGTTTTCTAAAAGGCAGTTTCGGTGGTCATTTGCTTTTTGCTGCAGGCATTGAAACAAATGATTGTATATATCCAGTTGCATATGCTATTGTTGAGAAAGAGAACACATCATCTTGGAGTTGGTTTATCAGACATTTGGGAAAGGATATAGGCATTATAGATAGCAATGAATGGACCTTCATGATCGATAGACAAAAAGGCCTATAGAATGTAGTTTCAGAAATGTTTCCTCAAGCGAAACATAGGTATTGTGTTAGACATGTGTACAAAAATTGTTTTCAAAAGGACTTCAAATGGAAAACACTCAAAAGACTTTTTTGTGGAGAGTAGCTAAGTCTACTACCATAGATGATTTTACAAATTGGATGGAGGAAATAAAAAAAGTCAATGAGAAAGCTTATGGGTGGTTGATAAAGTGACATCCTCCTGAATGGAGAAAGACACATTTTCTTACAAAGGTGGAGAGTAATACATTGTTGAATAATCTATGTGAGTGATTCAATAAAGTTATACTAGAGGATAGAGATAAATCAGTCCTAACAATGTTACTAGACATCCAATTAGCTTTACGAAGAGGATATGGACAAGGAGAGACAAAATGAAAAGAGCTAATAGTCCAATATGTTCTAAAATTTTGAAGAAATTGACAAAAGAAGTTGTTGACACATCTGAGGCTAATCAGTCCGGTGGTGCAAAATACTATGTAAGATGTGCTTTTGATGAATATGTGGTTGATATACCAACATGTACGTGTGCATGTAGAAGATTACAGCTGACAGGAATCCCTTGTGGTCATGCAATTGTTGCAATAAAAACGCGATAGACGCTCGATAGACTATGTGCAGGACTGCTATAAAGTATCCGCATACCTCACATATTATGAGAACATTTTGAATCCTATCAATGGGCAGAAACTATGGCCTCGAGTTGATGATATAACTATTAACCCACCAGGCTGGCGTGTTCCAGTTAAAGGAAGGAAACAAACAAAAAGAATGAGACAATTGGAAGAAGATGTGATCACACGCAATGGATCCAAATCGAAAGTAAAGAAGAAAATGCAAGTGAATATGACTTGTGGCTTTTGTAAGTTGTCAGGACACAATATAAAATACCATAAAAGATCTGATGTACTCGATGCATTACTACGGGCAATGGAGTTGGATGATATTCTTGCCTTTTGAATTCCTTCTATATTTTGCCTCTTAATAAAATTAAAAGTTTATTGTGAAAGTTTTTTACTGGCATGTGGAACATATTTGTATTTTGATTGAAATACTTTGACTAATACTTAACTTTAATTTTGCAGGATGCAATGGAGATATTCCGGTAACTACTACAGACATAACCACCGATTTGCCTAGATAGAATGTGCACATGCCGATAAATAGAATTAGAGTTCTAAAGAAGTTGGATAATTAATTGAGGTTATTAGTTTCATTGGATATATTTCCTCCATTTGGTGTTGCATAACTAAAACTTAATAATTTTTAGGCAAAGATGGTTCCTCGAAGAGCAAAGAGTAGTAGAAATCCACCGACAACTTCAGAGTTTCGCTTCATGTAGATATTTGGTGTAGACTTGAAAGTCAATGCATTTTTTAAAAAGGATGGGCCATCACCTAATATACGACCAATAAATTTTTAGTAGTAGAAGTTGGAAACTCAAACACTCAATCTTAGGAGTAGAAGTTGAAGGCACTTTTGGCAAGCTGATTTATTTTTTGCAGCGAGGAAAATATTTGATATGGCAGCTGAGAGAATGGTTTAGTTTTGCTAGTTTAGTTTTGTACCATTGGTCCTAGTGTGCAAAAACGAAATACTTTTGTAGTCATTTACATTTCTGTTGTTTTTATTGGGCTAAGAAAACATGTAGTCCTTGATGTTAGTTGCTGGTGTATGAGCCAATTATTTCTGTTTTGAATGCACGCTAGTTTAACTATAAGTTGGCTTATTATTTGCTTAAGGAAGTATGGACCAACTTACAATCCTGCCTATGGGAATCATCCTAACTTTTCATCTACCAATAATCAGAATGTGTTCAACCGACAACCTCCAAGACAAGAGAAAAAGCCAGTATGGGAAAAAGCCCAAAAAAGGTTAGTTGACCAACAAATGAAGTATCAAGAAAGAAATGACGTTTCAATGAAGAATTTGGAGAATCAAATTGGTCAGTTGGCTAAGACCTTATCTGAAAGCCGACAAGGACTTTGCCAAGTGACACGGTGGTGAATCCACAAGAGAATGTGAAAGCTATTGCCACCAGAAATGGAATGGAATTACCTGAGATAACCGAGGAAGATTACTTGCAGAAGAAGGAGAAATTTAAAAAAGTAGCAAGAAAACCCGAAGTGAATGATGAATTGTCTAAAGAAGATCAACCTAGTACCTCGATTCCTCCTCTTCCACCTCAAGTCAAGGCATATGTTCCTCCTACGCCTTTCCTCAAAGGCTCAGGCAGAACAAATTGGATGCACAGTTTTCCAAGTTTCTTTAAGTATTCAAGAAACTTCACATCAACATTTCCTTCGCAAATGCTCTTGCTCAGATGCCAACCTATGCTAAATTCGTGAAGGACATCTTGAATAACAACAGGAAGTTGGAAGAGCATAAAAAGGTGACGTTGACTAAGGAGTTCAGTCCAATACTACAACAGAAATTGCCCCCGAAGATTAAAGACCTAGGGAGTTTTACGTTACTTTATACAATTGGTGATTTAAATATAGGTAAAGCACTTTGTGATTTAGGACAAGTATCAATCTATTGCCTTTGTCTATTACCAGGAAGTTGGACGTAGGAGAAGCGAAGGCAATGACGGTCTCATTGCAATTGGCGGACCAATTAATCAAACATCTACGAGGCGTTGTTGAAGACATGCTTGTTAAGGTGGATAAGTTTATTTTCCCTGCGGATTTCATGATCTTAGATATAGATGAAGCTGAAGATATTCCCATTATCTTAGGAAGACAATTTCTAGCTACGAGAAGGGCTTTGATTATGTACAAGAAGAAAAGCTCATTCTAAGAGCCAACGAATAACAAGTTACCTTCAACATTCTCAAAACATTGAAGTATCCATCTACTTCGGAGTCTTGATCGAGAATTGATGCCATTGATAATTTAGTGGTTTAATCTCTCCCTAGCCGATTTTTTAAGGATCCTCTTAAGACATGTACTGCTCAATCTATTGAAGAAGAAGAGGATAATCAAGCTAAACAAGAAGTGGTTGAGTATTTGGAAGCTTTACCTCCATTTCATCTAAGAAGGCTTTATTTCAAAGAATTGGGAAAGAGTTTATCTCATCCATTCCATTATGTTCAACAAGCTCCAACTCTAGAGCTCAAACCTCTCCAGTCTCATTTAAGGTAGCTTTCTTGGAAGATGCTTTGACACTCCCCGTGGTTATTTAAAATTCTTTGACTCAGTTAGAACAGAGGAAATTGCTAAGGGTTTTGAGAGATCACAAGAAGGCTATTGGTTGGATGATCTCGGATATTAGAGGCATATCTTCTTCGATTTGAACACATAAGATCCTAATGGAGGATGTCCAGCCCTCTATTGAACATCAACACCAAGTCAATCCTAATATGAAAGAAGTGGTTAGAACATAGGTATTGAAGTTGCTTGATTCGGGTATTATTTACCTGAGAAGTCAATCCGAATATGAAAGAAGTGGTTAGAACGGAGGCATTGAAGTTGCTTGATTCGAGTATTATTTACCCTATCTCAGACAATAGTTGGGTGAGTCCGGTACAAGTAGGGCCTAAGAAGGGTGGAGTCATGGTTGTAGAGAATGAGAACAATGAATTGATCCCTACTCGACCTGTGAGTGGATGGAAAGTGTGCATAAATTATAGAAAGCTTAACAAAGCTACTCAAAAGGATCACTTTGCTCTTCCTTTCATAGATCAAATGTTGGAACGATTGGTAGGGCATTCTTACTACTATTTTCTAGATAGGTATTCGGGGTACAATCAAATTGCTATTGTCCCCGAGGATTAGGAAAAGATGACTTTTACATGCCCATATGGTACATTTGCAGATAAAAGGATGCCTTTCAGACTTTGTAACGCTCCCACGATAGCCCAAAGATGTATGATGGCGATCTTCTCCGATATGGCTGAAAGGTTCATTGAAGTCTTTATAGATGACTTCTCAGTTTTCGGTCATTCATTGAATGTATGCTTGCTAAACCTAGGGATGCTATTAGCAAGATGTGAAGAAACTAACCTTGTGCTCAATTAGGAGAAATGCCATTTCATGGTGAGAGGGGGAATTGTTCTTGGCCACCGTATCTCACACAAGGAAACTAAAGTAGATAAGGCGAAGATTCATATTATTGAGAAGCTACCTCCCCAAAATTTAGGAAGAAGAATTAAAGATGTCCTTGGGCATGCAGGGTTTTACCATCGATTCATATTAAGGATTTTTCAAAGATTACAAAACCCTTGTGCTCATTGCTTGAGAAGGAAACTCCATTTGTGTTTTCTAAAGAGTGTTTATTGGCATTCACCACTCTTAAGGAGAATTGATCTCAGCTCCTGTCATAGTTGCTCTGGATTGGAATTTGCCTTTCGAGCTAATGTTTGACATAAGTGACTGTGAAGTAGGAGTTTTACTAGGGCAACGGAGAGAAAAGGTCTTATTTGTCATTTATTATACCTGTCGGACCGTGATTGAAGCTCAGTTGAACTATGTTACAACCGAGAAGGAGCTACTTGTTGTGATATCTGCATTTGACAAATTTCAATCCTATCATATTGGATCGAAGGTTGTAGTGTATACGAATCACTCCGCTCTCAAGTACCTTCTAGTACAGAAGGATTCGAAACAAAGATTTTTTAGATGGATCTTATTACTTCAATTATTTGACCATGAGATCAGAGACAAGAAATGAACTAAGAATATGGTAGCCAACCACCTCTTGAGACTTGAACAAGAAGAGGAATTGGAAGATCATGAGATCAATGAATTCTTTCTAGATGAGCAACTCTTAAGTCTCTGCCATCTCCTAGCTGCTCCATGGTATGCCGATTACGTTAACTATCTTGTTAGTAGTGTTATGCCTCCGAACTTGTCTTATGCTCAAAAATAGAAATTCTTTGCTGATCTTAAGTTCTTTTATTGGGACGATCCATTATTATTTCGAAGAGGAGCTGATCAGGTGATTAGGAGGTGTGTGCCAGAGAAAGAGATGGAACTAATTCTTAACTCATGTCACTCTTCCCAATATGGAGGTCACTTTGATGCCACTAAAACGGCATGAAAGCTGTTACAAGTTGGATTCTATTGGCCAGCATTATTCTGAAATACTCATGCATTTGTGTCTAAATGTGATAAATGCCAATGCCATAGGAATATCTCCAATGGGAATGAAATGCCTTTGAATTCCATTTTTGGAGGTAGAGCTTTTTGACGTATAGGGGATAGACTTTATTGTTCGTCTTTCTCCAATCAGTATATCCTGGTGGCAGTTGATTACGTTTCTAAGTGGGCCGAGGAGGTAGATTTAGCTACTAATAATGCCCAGGTAGTGATAAGTTTTCTCAAGAAGAACATCTTTACATGATTGGGAACCCCTTGAGCCATTATTAGTGATGGTTGTAAACACTTTTATAATCGCCAGTTTGATTCACTTTTGACAAGGGATGGTGTCACACATAGGGTTGCCATACCCTACGAGCGGCCAAGTCGAAATCTCCGATAGAAAGTTGAAAAGGATCTTGGAATTCATAGTTAGCGCCTTGAGAAAAGATTGGTCGAAAAAGCTTGATGATGTTTTGTGGGCATACAGGACTACATTCAAGACTCCGATTGGAATTTCACTGCAATGCCCCGCTCAAAGTCGACCCGACATAATGTATATGTGTATGATGTGTTCATGAAATGTTTGGGAAGGTATGAGACATGTAGAGAGTCGAGACGGCCGTCGAAATGATGAAAACGGAAATTTCGTGAGAATCGGGTTACTGACCAGAATGTAAGGATTACGGTCAGAATGTCGTTACGACCGTAAGGGTCTAAGGTTACGGCCGTAAATGGTGAACAGTGGAAAATGTCCAAAAGTTTCAGAGAGCAAATTACGGCCGTATGATGGTATGATACGGCCGTATTAATCATGTTACGGCCGTAAGGATATGGGGTTACTGCTGTAAGTAAGGGGTTACGGCTGTAAATGTGGAAGTTACGGCCGTAATTTTAAGTCGGCAGAATGGTATTTCTAGGTGATTCTAGCCATTTCTTGGGCATTCTTCACTTGGGCTCGACTCTAAGACCCCAAAACACTCCCAAAACCCTTCCAAGTCCTTCATGAACCTATGGAATCATCTCCCACTCCATATATGACCTATGTAATGCTTGTGTAATCTATGATTAAGAAGGAAGGGAAGAAGAAAAGGAAGAAGAAAGTATGCTATGTAATGCCCAAGAATGTTATGAGTACGATTACAAGGTGAAGCATGAATGATGTATGATACGAAGCATGACGTATGTGAAAGAATGTAGTTGCGTATCATGTGTTTATGACAAATGTAGCGCCCCAAGGGTAAAAGAACCTTTGGGGGACGGCTTATGATGTTACGGGCTGTTTAAAGCGTAAAAGAACCTTTAGACGACGGCCCACGGCGCCCCAAAGCGTAAAAGAACCTTTGGGGGACGGCCATTACGACGGCTCCGCAAAGCGTAAAAGAACCTTTGCGGGACGGCCAATGTTATGATATGAAGAAGTACTTACATGATTCGCAACTAGGGCCCAAAGAAAGGAAGAAAAGAATGTCAGACGTGCATTCATGCATTGCATTGCATCTATTGCTCATTGAGTCCTCGTGACTCAATATGTGTACGTTTATGTGTTTATGATGCAGTTACGTGGAGAGTGGAGAATCCGACCGAGAATGATGTGTGCGGATGTGCGTGGGAAATGGAAGGATCACGGTCCTGCAGCCCGATTCCGGACGGGCCGTTATAGTCACCCTATCGGCTTGTGTACGGTAAAGCATGTCACTTTCTAGTCAAGCTTGAACACCTGGCCTTTTGGGCTCTCAAGACTTCGGATTTCGATGCAAAGTTGCATTGTCTGGTGAGAAAAGATTACTCCAGTTGAGCGAGCTTGACGAGATTTGACTCCAAGCCTATGCAACTGCCGAGATCTATAAGGAAAAAGCGAAGAAATGGCGTGATAGTCGAATGCTGAGACAGGATTTCAAAGTTCGAGATCAAATTCTCCTTTATAATTCTCGACTCTGACTTTTTCAGGAAAAGTTACGCCTAGGTGGTCTGGGCGGTATACTATCACTCAAGTCTTCCTCATGGTGCTATTAAGATTTCAAGTTAGAAGAAGGGGAGATTTTAAGGTAAATGTACAAAGACTGAAGCTATTCTTGGGAGGAACTTTCTCTAACGATAAAGCTTCCATTCCCGTTTCCAACCCAGACTGACGAATTTCAAAATCAAACTAAGACTATAAAAGAGTGCTCTTTGGGAGACACCCCAACGTTCTCTCCTTTATTTACTTGCTTTGTGCACTTTGTGTTTTTGAAGCATGTTTTGACAATGTTAGGTGTAATTTGATTGTTTTGAGCTTGACCTAACATTGATAGATTTTGTATTGGCATCAAGTTTGGGGTTGTGAATATTTCATGCCTTGTATCTTCCTTCCTTGTTTCCATCCTTGTGTGTGTTAGCTTTAAGCGTCTTTAAAATAACTTGCTATTATTATTATTATTTTTTTTTTTTTTTTTGCGTTTCTAGTCAGCTTGTGCCCTTCTATGTATGTTTTATATGTTAATTTGATATGTTGAGATTGCAGTATGTATCTATCATGTAGGACATGCTTATATATTTATAATAAAAATTTTTGCAAGTACTCACTTACGGCCATAACTTATAGTTTTATGGCCGTAAGTGTCTTTATATGGCCGTAACCCTTATATTTACGGCCGTACCATTGTTTTGGGCATGATTGCCACATTTTTTCAGAGAGTTTTGTACGACCATAACTTATAATTTTATGGCCGTAGTTCAGATTTTTACAGCCGTACCCTTGTATTTACGGTCATATCCTTGCTTGAGTTTAAATGCACAATTTTATGCAAAAATATTTTTACTGCCGTAACTTAAATCCTTACAATCGTAACTAGTGATCTGGTTTTAAAAGCCAAATGCCTGTATTTTTCTCCCCATGAAACCAAAATCTATTTTCTCTCATCCTTTGAGTTCCACCCCAAAAATCTTCCAAATTCCACCACTTTTTAGCATCCAAACCTTAAAACTAAGGCACAAATCATCAAATACAATCATCTATCAAGTTTTTCACGGATCAAAGTAAGATTGCCAGCATTTTTCTTTAGTTCTCTTTGAAATTGATTTCTAGGGTTCGAAAATACCCTCCCCAAATTGTTTTTATCTGTGATCCTTATATGCTTTTTATGCCTAATGCATGATTATTAGAATGATTTGAACATTGCTTTACATTGGATGAAATCGAGTTTTTTTTAATTTCTTTGTGTTTTGATTAAGGAAAAGAGCATTAGAGTAGTCTTGGATATTGGTTTAATTGGGGATGAATTTTTGGATCCCCCATTGCCATAATTTTACTTATTTAGAGGCTTTGTTTTACATGAACACAAGGTGTTCGATAAAATGTCTCAATGAGGATTTGCACTCCTTTTTCCATCTTTTGTAATTTGGCATGCTTCTCTATCTTATTGTGATCCCATAGGTGCATGTAGAAAAATGATTGGTACATTTTGATATGTGTTTGTGCCTATTTTATGTTTGGTGATTCGTAGCGAGTTGAAATGGCTTAAGTGTGATTGTGATCGAGAGTTTCTTACTTTCTTGAATGTGTTTATGCACTTTTGATCACATTGAGCCTCTTGTTGATCAATCTTATCTGTTCAATTAATAAACTTTTGCATTTGATTGTTCAAGATGTTTCTGTAGCCATTTTTATGTATTGATTCACTTCATGTGCTTCGAACTTATATTGTTTTGTACTCTTTTAGGCACAAATGGCTAGAAAAGGAAAGAGCAGGGTTGCCAAGGCTTCTCAAGAATAGCAACCTTCGCGGGAAGATAGGTAGAACACCGGAGTCATCCCAGAGAGACTTTTCAAGATCGAAGATATCGGGGAACATCCTATGCACAGTATACCTCCTGAGCCATTCATGGTGCATTTCATTAAGTATCAATGGGAGAAGTTCGTCTCGGACTTCCCTTATGGCAACCCTGTCATCACACTTCAATTCTACCATATATTTAACAAAGATATCAGCGTTGAGGGGTCCACCAACTATCACGCACCATAGTTTTTAGGAAGAAAATAAGGTTCTCGCTCGCGGTCATCGAGAAATTCTTCGGGATCACAAGTGATGAGGGTTTCACATACCTCCACCATACCAAATGCTCCTTTTTTTATATAAGACGTACTTCAACGGGCACTCAAGCCGGAGTTTCATGATCAGATATTGGCTAACACTTCATGCTACAACCAGGTTTATCTAACGGAGGAGTTTGCAATTATGGGCTGCAGGGAATCTATATCAAATGACCACCTATACCATTATCTCCACATCTCATCTCTGGGGGATGTATGCCATCTACATGGGAAGAAAGCTCGATTCGGGAAGTTATATCTACGATACCATTTGCAGATACGCCCTTTCCATGCCTTCCCACAAGTTGATACCATATCCCTGCATTACCATAGGATTTGTCATAACAAAATGGTTAATTTCCTAGCTAGTGGTGACACAGAAAGGCATAGCAATCAGTTCACCCGCAAGAACATTGAGCTCCAAAGGACACAGCTGAAATCTAAGAGGCCACGGGTTGAGCCATGGGCAGAAGAGGCCGATGAAGAAGAGTATATGGCTATAAAAGGTAGAGAGGAGCCGGAAGATGGAGATTCCTTCTAGTCCACAATCCTAGATATGATGCAGGGGTCTTTACTTATGGATGGATAGCATGGACTCTCGTTTGTACTCGCTTTAGGACACACTGTGCACTATTCAAGACACTTAGTGCATAATCCTCGAATGACAAAAAGAAGAGATGGAGGATCGAGAATGAATGTGGGATGAGATGAGAGCTTGGTTTTGAGCTCGACGAGGAAATCAAGGGGATGGCTTGAGTCACTTGGGATAAATCCCTTTTCAGGGAGTGCTTTTCCCCCTTGTTTTACATTGCGTAGCCACATTGAGGACAATGTGGTGTTCAAGTTTTTGTTTTGAGGGGTTGTTTAAGCTTTTGGACAAAGCATATTTTGTTTTGAACTGCTTTATTGTTATATTCTTCTTTTATGCGTTTTGTTTCATGTTTTTAAGACTTATGTTAGATTGTTAGTATTTCTAGAAGTGTTAATTATGTTTTTAGGTCTTGTGTGAATGATAGTATGTCTTTATTATTAATGAAGTATGTTCTGGCTTTATTATTGTTATTTTTGTCATTTTGTTAAACTTTTAGTATTGCCTAATTAGTATTGTCGGCTTGCTTGTATATGCTTTCCCGTTGTATCATTTTTATCTAGGCCTTGTCGGCCCGTATGGTAGAATTGCTATTGATTCACTTCAAAAATCCAAAGTGCAAATATTGAATTGATTTGAAATGATTGTTTTTAGGAGTTCATTTCACTGATGAATTCATTTTTGAGTCATGACCCACGTTGTTGTGCTTGAGTGTTTTTCACACAAAGCTTTTTGACAACTTTTATTCCATCATTTTCACCCACATTGTACAATAAGTTTGGGGGTGAACCAGTAAAGGAAACTAGCTAGCGTGTGTTAACTCCATGCGTGTTTGATTGCGTGGAATGTTTCTAAATAGCAAGATAAGCCCGACAATGACCGTATGCTAAAGATCTAGAAAAAAAATAAAGAGAGAAATAAAGAGAGTTATGTTTTTAGGTTGCATTCATTCTATCTCACAACATTCTCTTCCCTCGTGGGTTCGAGTTATTAAGTCTGAGGGCATTTCAAAGCCTGACCTAAAACTCGTTACACAATCAAGGCATTGCATTGAATTTAGTTGCTCTCTTTTATTTCCATTTTCAAAAAAAAAAAAAAGAAGAAGAAAAGAAGCATAAAGTACATGAGGGGCTTAGATTTATAGTGGATTTGAATTGTCTTATATAACTTGTTTGGAAGAATGTTCGATCTCGAGAGAGTTATGTGCGTTGAGTGGTTGAAATCACTGGCGATACCCAATTGTTGAGAGTTGGAATGAAATGGTGCGATTGTTCAGTTTTTGAGTGCTAATACCATGTTATAGCGATGTCACGATCAACTTGTATATAGTACCTTTGACTTCTTTTGGTTAAGGTGAACGAATCTCGGTTTTGTTGCATTCTTGTGAATTGGTCATGAATCGATAATGCAATTTTATTCGTGTGAGTTGGTGAAGTAAATTGCTTGCATGGTTACTTGTGCTTTAACCCGTAATTGTGTTTAGAGATAGTCTTGCTTGGGACGAGCTAGGGCTAAGTTTGGGGTATTTGATAGGTTCGTTTTTACACACATTTTGGGTGCTCTTAACAGTCTGGAAATAGATAAAAATGAGCATATCTCTTCTCATGATTTACCAATTTGATCTATGTAGGTTAACAATGCAGAACGAGAGGGAAAAAAAAGAAAATGAGCCGAAAAAGACAAGCCAAAAGAAAACAATGAAGAAAGAGGAGGCAGGGCATTCCTACGGCCGTAAGAAACAGTTTTACGGCCGTAAGAAACAGTTTTACGGCTGTAACAAAACCCTATGGCTGTACAAATATGCCATGAAGCTAAAGCGCCAAATTCGTGCGGAGAGTTATTTACAGCCGTACAATGAAGCTTTGCGATTGTACAATGGAGACTTATGGCACCTAATCAAACCGACGTCATTAGAGAGCTACTGGCGGCTATATAATCGCTAAGACTGCCCGCCAAATTTGCTATGTCAATTGCTGAGCAATTTCGTAGGTACAATCCTCCTACCTCTGACGGCAGCAAGGTTTGGCTCGCAGTTAAGGAATGGCTACAACAGATTGAGAACATTTTTTAGCACATTGAATGCCTAGAGAATAAGAAAGCGGCACGTTCGAAGATTATGCTGTTTGGTCCGGCAGCACAGTGGTGGGCCTTGGCCATGCAATCTAAAACTGAAGCTCAAGGGGCAGCCGTAACATTGGCTAACTTCAAGGAATATATCAGAGAAACGTTCTTTCCTCAAGGGTTACAAGATAAAAAGGAGGCAGAATTCTTGTGCCTCATCCAAGGCAGCATATATCATTGAATATGAGAGAAACTTTCTCAGTATGCCCCGCACTTGGAGGACACTGAAAACAAGAAGGTCGGATGTTTCAAGCACAGTTTATGAAAGGACATTCATAAAATCATGACTGGCCATGAATTACCAACCTATCGTAATGCAATGAAGAAGGGTCAAACTATATGTTTGGCTAATGATTAGCATGAGGAGTAGAGTTACCAAAAGGATCAAGGAAATAGGAAGTGGCAAGGCCATGAACAGAACAACAATAGGGGCAATGGCTTCAATAAAAAGCCAATCTTGGACCTGCAAAGGAGCAAACTATGAATAACATTCCTCCATGTCCTAAGTGCAACAAGCATTGATAAACGTCAAATTTACGCTTATTTTATAGTTTTAAAGTCATTTAATTAGTTTTATGTTACTTAAATATGGTTCATTTCGTTTGTCTTTAGGTAAAAACCAATATGGATGACATTAGTAGGGATAGCAAAATAAGCTGACTCGCTAGCAACCTTCCCTGAATAGGTAGGAATTTTTTAGGCGGCAGGTTGGTGGGGCGAGTTTGGGTCAGATCCTGTGACCCGTCATGGGTATGGTTCGGGTCGAGTTACCGCCGGCCCGAACAACCCGATATGCAAACGCAATTTTTTTAAATTTGTTATATTTGACTATTTGACCAAGCCAATTCTATATTTCTATTTATCCTGCATAGTCCAAAGGTAAAGTGTAATACCAAGAACCAAGCCCAATAGGCTAACTCCCAAACCCAACAGCTAAAAACCTTGACCCTAATTCACAATCATTGATTCAGCAATCGGCATTGCAATCCATTCCAGTGCTGTGCAGCCACTAATCACTTAGCAAGGAACCAATACCAATCGACTGCAATTCAATTCCTCATCGTCGATGGCAATTCAGTCCTCATCGTCGATTACTCTCTCCTTTTCAATTCTCGCAATGATCATTCCACATGTATTATGTAAATTGTGGCCATTTGTGGATGAATTTTGTTTTATATTTAAATAGGTACGTTTGTATAATAATATTGAAATTTGAAAGTTATTACTCAAGCATGTGGGAACTAGGTAATACCAGGTAAACTTTTCAAATCTAAACTCTAAAGATTGCATTTTTTCCCATTTCTTAAAATTTCGGAAAAATAATTGGGTCAACAGTTAGGTCAACAGTGTGACCCCAAGTAGTCCGCGAGCCAAGTCGACCCAACCCAATTATTTGAAGGGTCAT
Organism: Jasminum sambac; assembly: GCA_018223645.1. Classification (NCBI taxonomy): domain Eukaryota; kingdom Viridiplantae; phylum Streptophyta; class Magnoliopsida; order Lamiales; family Oleaceae; genus Jasminum; species Jasminum sambac. The sequence continues at coordinate 7,443,725 of CP073644.1, read as the reverse complement.
GGGGCGAGTTTGGGTCAGAATTTAGTCCTAGGGTAGACGTGTAAATCCAGGTGGACCGAGTCGGCTAACCTGCCAATTGTTGGCCCGTGAACATCCCTTGTGATTCACTAAGCTTTCAATAAGTCTCTTTCTTTTAAGCTATGACAGGCATGAAACGCTCAAGCAGGTTGATGGGCCAGGTTGGAATGACCCGCATTTTTTTTAAACATGGGCCGGCCCACCCGCCAACCTGTATGAGTAGGCCCATATAGGCCAATTCGTACAGGGCAATGAATGGGCCGACCCATATGAATCAAGATAAAATTTTTTAATTATTAAATTTTAAATTTTTGTGATATAATAAAACGTTATAATACAAAAAAATATAAAAATTTGAAAAATTTAGTGTGATTAATTTAGTATTATAATAATATAATCCAAAAAAATAAATTAAAAAATAAAATAGTATTTGACTTTGAGGGTTTCCTAAAATCAAAAAGGCTACAGTGCTGCAGCTTAATTAAAGGCTGCAGCGTTGTAGCCTATTTTTATGGCAGAGAGCAATGCTCTCTGCCATACTTTTTATATATATTTTTTAAATTATAAATTAGCGAGCCAGCGGTTAGTTGCGGGCCCACTAAGATGGACTCAGCCCGCCCGGGTGCAGTCCAATATGTACCGCTAGTCGGCCAGTCCGATTCACGGGCCGGGCTCCGATCCGGGCTAAAAGCGACTGAGCCAGTCCTGCCCATCTTGACACCTTTACCCTCGGGTTAGCTACGGAACAGCCCAACCCGAACTCAACCCGTTACCATTCCTAGACGTTAGAATCATTATTGAAGGAGAATAAAATGAAATGGAGCAACTTTGAAAAATTTTGGAGCAAGAATGAAGATGAATGGAATATTGAGGACAGATTTTGACAAGGAAAACATTGGATTTTGGATTTTCATATTTCACACAAAGTGGTAGATCTTTTTGTTTAGTTTATAACCCAATTTTAATAACCTCAATCGAATATCATGATCAAAAGTTATGGCTAAAATACTTAAGACTGCGGGCTGAAAATTTTTCACGGAAAGAGAGTTTACAGTTGTAACTCCCATAGTTGCGGGGGAACCCCCCTCCCCGAGACCAAATTTCCTAGTGTAATTACAACTCTAATTTTGATATCTTTTGGGTTACGTCTCCCATACGAAATTGGGCCATCTTTCGCACCTTTATACAACTATAAAAAACGGTTGAAGACGACCAAAAAGGAGATCTAGCATATGCACCACCTCAAGAGAAAAACTTGAAGCTTTTTTACACAATTTTCTGGCAAATTGAAGATTGAAGTCAATACCACCACCATCCAAAATCCGGTTATGGCTTCTTCTAATTTTTGTTCTTCGATTTACAATATGATAGGATAGTTTTCTTTTAGCATTAGGGTTGGAGATGAAACTTAGAAATTAGTTGAATTTGGATTCTTACTTTGTTTGTTCTTAATTTTATGCAAAGACGAGATTTTGGTTTTAACTTTTCAATATTTGTGCATGTTATTTTACAACTTTTGGCCAAGGTTGATTTATGATCTATTCATCGAATTGAGAAATTGTGAATAGATTAGACTAATATTGAAAACTACGAAGTTCGATAGGGGATGAGAATACCTCTATGCTTTGTATGATACTTGTGCTAAATTCTTATCATTGAATTCATTTCTAAGTTGTTGTTGGCATAAAGATATAGCTAACACCTCGTAGAAATAGGTTGGAACTTATGTGAGAAAGATTTTCCAATAATATTGTGAATTTATTCATTAAAACCAATTTCCATTATCAAGTTGATAATCTGGGTGAAACTAATCGATAAGTGGATTCGAAAACCCGAACGCTAGCCTTTTCCATATTTGATTTAAACCACAAAAATTATTCTTTTAATTTTTCTAGTTTAATCGGTAATTCTTTGTCCAAAATTTTACAATTTAATCTAGTAATTTAATGTCTACAATTTTAGAAAGTAACTGATCCCAACTCATTTATATTTTAGTTAAGGTTAGCAAAATAAACATTAAAAGAAAACACATTCCCTATGGGTTTGACATCCTATTTCATCACTTGACTACTTGTCACGGCCCGTTCACTTGTGGGATAAACTTGCAACAAGCATCATCGTGGAGAATGCCTCTGGGACAAATGTGTATGCTACAGGTGCGGCGTGGTAAGCTAGGTCATATGGTATTTGATTGCTGCACTGCTCAAGGCAAGCACAATGGGGCAGCTAAGCAAACTAGCAAGCTAAGAAGGGACTGGCCTGGATGTTTGCGATCACCCTTGAGGAAGCTATCCAGGACTATGATGTGATTATAGGTATGCTAACCATAACTGGCATCCCTGTATATGTTTTTATTGATTCTGGTGCCACACATCCTTCATATCTGTTACATGCCTTACTAGACTAGAATTAGTGGGAGAGAAAGCTGATAGTACCCTTGAGGTTAGTAGGCCATCAGGAAGTACGATTGATACGAATATGGTAGTAAGGAATATAAATATAGACTTTGATGGTCTAATTTTAAGAGCTGACCTCCATGTAATCAAGATGAAAGATTTCGACATTATTCTTGGTATGGATTGGTTAAGTAGCAACCGTACAACGATCATATGCCACGAGGAGGAGGTTACCTTCCGTAGGAATGGAGAAGAAAAATTCAAGTTCTGCTGTTCTAACATCAAGGCTATCCACGTTGATAAGCACTAGAAAAGCACTTAAATAACTCTTCTATTTTACGTATTTGTGTGTTTTATTAGTATTATATGTTTATTTTTATGTGTTTTCCTTTTATTGTGTGTTTAGAGTCACAAGAAATCAAAAGGAGCCAAAATGGATAAAAATGAAGCGAAAACGGAACTTGGGACCAAAATGCAAGCAAATTCAAAGATGGAGGGCCTCCGATGCAATTTTATGAAAATTTTTTTTTACAATTTTTCTTGTGACAATATCAAAGAATATCAAAAGAGGATTTCCACATTTTTATCGGATCCCAAATCGGAGTTTCCTAGTGAAAGTTATGGCCATTTGAAGAGAAAGCAAAAAGCGAAAAAAATCAGCAGCTCAAATTTACTGCCGCAGTTCAGTAATTTGACCATAACTTTTGCTAACATATTCGGATTAACCTGCACTTTATATTGTTGGAAAGGACACTCAGAGGGCTACAACTTTGATGTTAACCTCTTCAAATGATTCGGATCATATCATGGTCAAAAATGGGCAAAACCGAGAGTGATGTGAATGGAGGATTTCTTGGGCCATGTTTTGGTAGAAAATTCATAACTTTCTATTAAAATATCAAAAAAAAGGAAATTCCAATTGCACAATTCAGCCAAGATGCTTACCTATACCATGATACAATATTTGAACTAATGGAGCAATTTAAGATCATGATTTGGTGGTTACCAATTAGTGGAATCATAATGGAGTAGTTGTACAATTTTTTATTATGTTTTCTTGTGAAAATTTTGCCTATAAATAGAGGCATTTGTAAGGAAGGAAATGCACAACTTAGTGGAAGAGAATTAGCTAGTAGTTCTCTCCAACTTTCTCTTCAATAAAATTCTCTTCTTCATTTGTTCTTAGTTTTAGCTTGAAAGATCTTAGTTTTTCATATTAAGTGGAAGAAATAAAGGCTTCAATCGATCAACGATACTTCTATGAATATGATTAGCGGATCATTTCTTCGATAAGTTTCTCTTTTCCTTTTATTTCTCTATTTATTTCTTAGCATTTTTTACTTGTTTTCTATATTTTATGTATAATCTATCATATAGTGGTGGTGATACAAAGCTTAACACTCGCTAAAAAGTATGAAACCCCACAAATATGAGTAGTTAGACTTTTCTATCTAGTTCGAGGGGGACGTTGAGTTCAACTAACATGTGGTTATCTTTTCTAACTCTTTAGTAACGTTTTATCTATTCCTCTACTTCAATTTGTTGATTTGTTATGATTGTAAACCCGTTTTTGAGTTTATTTGATTATTGCATTTACTTTGGCCAATTGAATCAATCAATCTTTAAATTCAAGTTACTTGCTAGGATTGGAACTTTTGATCTGTAATTATCACTAGATTCCAATCCAAAGTAGCAAATGAATATCGTGCATATTTATTAACAAATCAACTTAGATGTATTAATTCGAGTTTGTGAAATTATTCATCTAATTCAACTCATTCTTCTCGTTCGTTTCACACTAGCTTTGCATTAAATCCTAAGAATTTGTTTAGGGTTATCCAATAGCTAGATGTTAAGTTAAAGAATTCACTTTAGGCCTTGTTCTATTTGGTGTTAAACAAATCCGCACGCAATTCCGTATACCTCATACTCATTTTCAACCACACACACATTTCCCAAAATAATATTAACCACACATTTTTACACGGAATACCGCGCGGAACAACTAAACCCCCAATCAAACAAGGCCTTAATTTAATACACTTAAGGAAGAATTCGTTAATCAGAGCTTCTTGGTTAATTGAGAGTTGATAAGTTGAAGAAGGAATAGTAACACGTTGCATGGGAAAGATAAATATAAGTTGTTGACACAACCGAACCCGAGAACTAGATATTCTGTACAATTGTTTTATTTCAATCTTTTGTTTTGACGTTCGATTTCTATTTTTATTCAAATATCACAAAACCCCCCTTTTCTATATTAATTGATAAAATCAACTAGATTAAGCACCGTTCCTCTTGGGTTCGACCCTTAGTTACCACTTCTACATTAATTTGTAGTTTTGAAACCGAGTAAGGAAATAAAATAAATTTTGGCGTACTGCGACAACACGACCAAGTTTTTTTGGCGCCGTTGCCGGGGAACGGTTAACCAATTTAGTTGCTTTTATTAATTAATTTTTTTTAAAAAAAATATTTCACTTGTATGCATAATACTCGATCTACTAATCGAATTCTTGAAAATTTTGACCCAGAAATCGAGAAATCCATTCGAAGACGAATAAGACAAGCAAAACAAGAACAAGAAATGGCTGATAACAACAATGAAAGAACTCTTAAGCAAATGGCAACTCCTGAAGTTACTCAACAACCATTGTGTATAACTTTTCCAACCGTAGAAGAAGGTAAAACTTTCGAGCTGAAATCCGGTTTGATACATCTTCTACCATCTTTTCATGGACGATCCGGCGAAGATCCATACCGACACTTGAAAGAGTTTCATGTGGTGTGTGATAGCATGAAACCCCCAGGCATCACTGAAGATCAAATCAAGCTCAGAGCTTTTCCATTTTCACTCAAAGATGCCGCCACAGATTGGTTATACACTTTACCACCAGGTTCAGTCACAACATGGAATAAAATGAAGCAACTTTTCCTCGAAAAGTACTTCCCAGCCTCAAAGACCGCAAATATAAGGAAAGATATCTCTGGAGTACGCCAAAACAATGGAGAAACTCTTTATGAGTATTGGGAGCGTTTCAAAAAGCTCATTACAAGCTGCCCGCATCACCAAATCAGTGAAAACCTCCTAGTGCAATACTTCTATGAAGTCTTATGTCAATCAGACAGAAACATGGTTGATGCTGCTAGTGGAGGAGCTCTGATGAACAAAACCCCTGCTGAAGCAAGAACATTGATTTCAAACATGGTTGAGAACACTCAACAATTCAGTACAGACCGGGAAACGAACATTCGAAGAGTAAATGAGGTAAGTAACTCCAATGTTGAAAACCAACTCTCTGAACTAACCTATTTTCTCAAACAAATTTTTGTAGGAAACAATCCACAAGTCAAAGCATGTGGCACATGCACAAACCTAGGACATCCTACAGATGCTTGTCCTGTTCAGCAAATGGATAACAATGAACAAGTGAATTCAGGAAGCAATTTTCCATTCCCAAGGCAACAGTACAATCCATACTCAAACACCTATAATCCAGGATGGCGAGATCACCCCAATCTGTGTTATGGAACCAACAAACCCCCTGGATTCTTCCCTAACAAACCTCAAGGCCAATTCCAGCAACAAGGGAATTTTCAACCCCAAGGGCAATTTCAACAAAAACCTCAGCAATCAGGTATGTCTCTCGAGGATATGGTGAAAACATTAGCAACTAACACTGTGAAATTTCAACAGGATTCAAAGGCACTCATTCAAAACTTGGAAAATCAAATGAGTCAGTTGGCAACTGCCATCAATCGCCTAGAAGCACAATCTGCAGGAAAGCGACCATCTCAACCTGAGGTAAATCCAAAGAATGTCAGTGTTGTAACCTTAAGGAGTGGAAAAGAGATAGGGAACCCACACAAAGAAGTTCCCACACATATGAAGACAAAGAAGAAAAGCTTGAAAAAGAGGTATGTCCTAACCCCTCTGTCATTACTAAAGTGATCCCTCCCCCTTTTCAGAGTAGATTAGCGAAAACCAACAAAGATGACAAGGAAAAAGAAATTTTGGACACATTTAGGAGAATAGAAATCAACATTCCATAGTTAGATGCAATCAAGCAAATCCCGCGCTATGCTAAGTTTTTGAAAGATCTTTGCACTAACAAGAGGAAATTGAAAGGAAATGAAATAATCAAAATGGGAGAAACCATTTCAGCGGTATTCCAGAAGAAGTTGCCTCCAAAATGCAAAGACCCGGGTATGTTCACTGTCCCTTGCACCATAGGCAATCACCACATTGACAAAGCACTTATAGATTTAGGAGCATCCATAAATTTCATGCCTAGATCCTTGTATGCTTCACTTAATTTAGGAAAACTAAAAGAAACTCACATAATTGTGCAACTAGCTGATCGTACCAATGCATACCCGGATGGAGTGATAGATGATGTGCTAGTCAAAACAAATGGTTTAGTTTTCCCTGCTGATTTTTATGTGCTTGATATGGCATATGAACATTCACCTCACCTTACACCTATCATATTCGGACGTCCATTTCTTTACACTTCTCGCACTAAAATTGATGTCTATGAGGGAACACTATCCATGGAATTTGATGAGGAAAAAGCGAACTTTAATATTTTTAATGGTTCATTGCTCCCTAATAACGCTTGTTCTGTCTTTGCAATTAATTAGACTAACCCTTTTGTGCAAGAAATGTGTAAATTGAATTGCAAAGCTAGCGTGCCACATAAAATGGAGTCAAAGCACAATTACCTCATCTCAAAGAAGGAAGCCATCGGAACGGAGAACCAAAAGATTGGACAAGAATTCATGGTGGACCGTCAAGAAATCAAAACATTTGGAAGATACTATCAAAGACAAAATGGAGCTGCAATGGATTTGAGAAACCCTACTTGACAAATGAGAACTGTGTCGAGCTAACGACTTTAAACAAAAGCGCTTCTTGGGAGGCAACCCAAGCATTTTCTCGCATTTTTATTTTTCTTTTGAATTTTCGTGTTTTTGTTTTTATTTCTCAGTTTTTTTATGTAACGTAATAAGGAAGATGTTGCCTTGTAACTGTAGAAGGAAAAGGCCTAACCATTGAGCAGCAACTTTTTGAGCGTGATCACTAGCACCCATTCGAAGATGTAAAACTACGTCTCATTCATTTGAGAAGTGTCTGAGTTGGATGTTCTGCTCTAAACGTTCTCCCATTTGTTGGTTCTTGTGGGGCTGTTCTTTATTGAATGGTAAACATACCTATGTGTTATGTGGCGATATGGAGGACCTTTTCATTAAGGTCTCTTGCTCTTGGATTGTCGAAGTATTCCTCAGAAGTGCTACATTGTGCAACCACCATCCCCAAATCGGCACGACTCATTGCTTACCATAGGGGAATTTCTATTTCTTCTCTTTTTCATGCTTTCTATATTTCTACATTGGGGATAATGTAGAATTTAAGTGTGGGGGAGTGGCATATTGTGGTCTGTGTGTGATTTCTTTTTTTATTTGTGACGACGATTTTGCATGAGATAGCAACTTTTGAATATGATTGAGCTTAATTTGTGTGACTTAGCTGAAACTACAAGATCTCAAAAAAAAATGTATTCTGTTCTTCTCCAAGCACAGGAGCCAAATTTATCTGAGCACATTTATAGGTAATTTGCTATTATTCTCAGGAACACAAATTGAAGGTTGAAAATGTTGATTTTTTTTCTAACTTTCTAGACCATAGTAAACTAACTTTTTCTTTTCTTTTTTTCTATCCATTCGTCCTGCTCAAAGTAACCTGGAAACATCAATTGTTAGCAAGGTGGAGTTATAATCGCATGGTATCTGTTTTTTGTGAATGTGTCTTTTATTGATAGAGTTTAAAAAGTTTGGAAAAAGCATTGACCTATGCTGAGAATGAATTTTACTTTTATGTTCAAAATAAGGAGAGGGACCACAGGAAAGAGCTACCTACCTCAGAGTGTGAAGTCATCACCTCGAATGGGTGAAGAAGGCCGCCTCCAATGAAAGGGGTTTAGTGTGAAAGTCAGTCTGTGGGTAAAAGGTGAAAAGAAAATTGCAAAACTCTTCTTCTTCTTCTTTTTCTTCTTCATCAAAAAAAAAAAAAAAAAAATCGCGAGAAATGTGATAGCTACCCAAGTGTGAAGTTAGATAAATAAATTTCCTCAGTGGTTTGAAGTGCTCAATTTAAACACTCTTTAAATTGAAGACATATTTATAAAAACACCGCCATGCCCTTTTTTTTTTTCTTTGCAAGCAATAGCTTGATGATTTTTGGTGAACAGAGTAATTTTTAGGATCCATGGGAATCATTGTAAAATAAGAGTGGGATCACGAGAGATGAAAGGAAATATTTGACTATTTCGGGTCAGGATTTGGATAGATCATCGTAAGCTTTAATTTGGTTCCAGTTAGTGATGGGATGATAACATCAATTGCACACACTCACAAGCCATTGTGTATTTGAGAAGAAGTGAAATTTTCAAGGTTCGGGAGAATATTTATTAAGCATGTCATTATCTGTAGTTGGATTTCAATGTTTAAAGTTGTTTATCTCATGCAAAATCAGTGTGTTGTTTGGTATCATATGGGTTGTTGTTCGAGGGCGAACAACAGTCTAAGTGTGGGGGAGTTTGATAAGTACTAGAAAAGCACTTCAATAACTCTTCTATTTTACGTATTTGTGTGTTTTATTAGTATTATATGTTTATTTTTATGTGTTTTCCTTTTATTGTGTGTTTAGAGTCACAAGAAATCAAAAGGAGCCAAAATGGATAAAAACGGAGCGAAAACGGAACTTGGGACCTAAATGCAAGTAAATTCAAAGATGGAGGGCCTCCGATGCAATTTTATGAAAATTTGTTTTTACAATTTTTCTTGTGCCAATATCAAAGAATATCAAAATAGGATTTCCACATTTTTATCGGATCCCAAATCGGAGTTTCCTAGTGAAAGTTATGGCCATTTGAAGAGAAAGGACAAAGCGAAAAAAATCAGCAGCTCGAATTTACTGCTGTAGTTCAGTAATTTGACCATAAATTTTGCTAGAAAATTCGGATTGACCTGTACTTTATATTGTTGGAAAGGACACTCCGAGGGATACAACTTTGATGTTGACCTCTTCAAATGATTCGGATCATATCATGGTCAAACATGGGCAAAACCGAGAGTGATGTGAATGGAGGATTTCTTGGGCCATGTTTTGGTAGAAAATTCATAACTTTCTATTAAAATATCAAAAAAAAGGAAATTCCAATTTCACAATTCAGCCAAGATGCTTACCTATACCATGATACAATATTGGAACTAATGGAGCAATTTAAGATCTTGATTTGGTGGTTACCAATTAGTGGAATCATAATGGAGTAGTTGTACAATTTTTTATTATGTTTTCTTGTGAAAATTTTGCCTATAAATAGAGGCATTTGTAAGGAAGGAAATGCACAACTTAGTGAAAGAGAATTAGCTAGTAGTTCTCTCCAACTTTCTCTTCAATAAAATTCTCTTCTTCATTTGTTCTTAGTTTTAGCTTGAAAGATCTTAGTTTTTCATATTCATGGAAGAAATAAAGGCTTCAATCGATCAACGATACTTACTGTGAATATGATTAGCGGATCATTTCTTTGATAAGTTTCTCTTTCCCTTTTATTTCTCTATTTATTTCTTAGCATTTATTTACTTGTTTTCTATATTTTGCGTATAATCTATCATATAGTGGTGGTGATACAAAGCGGACACTCGCTAAAAAGTATGAAACCCCACAAATATGAGTAGTTAGACTTTTCTATCTAGTTCGAGGGGGACGTTGTGTTCAACTAACATGTGGTTATCTTTTCTAACTCTTTAGTAACGTTTTATCTATTCCTCTACTTCAATTTGTTGATTTGTTATGCTTGTAAACCCGTTTTTGAGTTTATTTGATTATTGCATTCACTTTGGCCAATTGAATCAATCAATCTTTAAATTCAAGTTACTTGCTAGGATTGGAACTTTTGATCTGTAATTATCACTAGATTCCAATCCAAAGTAGCAAATGAATATCGTGCATATTTATTAACAAATCAACTTAGATGTATTAATTCGAGTTTGTGAAATTATTCATCTAATTCAACTCATTCTTCTCGTTCATTTCACACTAACTTTGCATTAAATCCTAAGAATTTGTTTAGGGTTATCCAATAGCTAGATGTTAAGTTAAAGAACTCACTTTAATTTAATACACTTAAGGAAGAATTCGTTAATCAGAGCTTCTTGGTTAATTGAGAGTTGATAAATTGAAGAAGGAATAGTAACACGTTGCATGAGAAAGATAAATATAAGTTGTTGACACAACCGAACCCGAGAACTAGATATTTTGTACAATTGTCTTATTTCAATCTTTTATTTTGACGTTCGATTTCTATTTTTATTCAAATATCACAAAACCCCTTTTTTCTATATTAATTGATAAAATCGACTAGATTAAGCACCGTTCCTCTTGGGTTCGACCCTTAGTTACCACTTCTACATTAATTTGCATGTAGTTTTGAAACCGAGTAAGGAAATAAAATAAATTTTGGCGTACTGCGACAACACGCCCACACGTCTCATCTCGATTATCAAGGCAAGGAAGCTACTGTCAAATGAAGGTTACCAAGGATTTTTGTTAGCCTGCAAGGTCAGCCTATTCGAGAGTTAAATTTAGATCAAGTACCCATAGTACAAGACTATCCTGACATATTCCCGAAGGACTTACCTAGAATTCCACCTGAGAGGCAAGTGAAATTTGACATTGATTTGGTGCTTGGGACCACTCTAGTCTCCAAGGCTCCACACAGGATGGCACCCGAAGAGTTGCAAGAGTTGAAGGTTCAATCGAAAGAGCTTCTTGAAAAGTGATTTATTCGACCGAATGTATCTTCGTGGGGAGCCCCAGTGCTACTCGTAAAAAAGAAGGACGGGAACATGAGGATGTGTATCGATTATCATAAACTAAACAAGTTGATGATAAAGAACAGATATCCCCTCCCGAGGATTAAGGACTTATTCGATTAGCTGAAGGAAGCATCTATTTTCTCCAAGATCGACTTGAGGTCAGGGTATCACCAACTAAAGGTTGAACCCAGTGACATACCAAATATAGCATTTCGGACATGGTATGGACATTACTAATTCACAGTAATGCCCTTTTGTTTAACCAATGCCCCAATAGTGTTCATAAATTTAATGAACAGAGTTTTCCATGAGTTTTTGGATAAGTTTGTCATTGTCTTCATTGATGGCATATTAATGTACTCGAGGGACTCACGACAACATGAAGAACATTGGTTTGTTATCGTCTTCATTGATGACATCCTAATCTACTCGAGGGGCTCACAACAACATGAAGAACATTATTGAGTATGTTGAGGAGAGAGAAGGTTTACGCGAAATTCAAAAGGTGTGAATTTTGGCTTGAACGAATCAGTTTCCTAGGCCATGTGGTAACAACTAAGGGAATTGAGATAGACCCCTCCAAAGTGGAGACAGTGGCTAATTGGCCTAGGCCTTCTAACGTTGGTGAAGTAAGAAGCTTTTTGGGATTGGCTGGATACGACCGACAATTCATAGAAGGTTTCTCGAAGATAGCACGACATTTAACACAGTTAAATGGAAAAGGTGTGAAGTTCAATTGGACTGAAAATGTGAGGAGAGTTTTATGAAATTAAAGGACAAACTAGTGACAACACCCGTTTTGACCATCCCTGGTAGCTCAGATGGGTTCGTCATTTATAGTGATGCTTCAAAACACAGAATGGGTTGTCTGCGAATGCAGAAAGGGAAAGTCATCGCTTATACTTCCAGGTAGTGAAAATAGCACGAGTAGAATTATCCGACCCACTAATTAGAACTCGTAGTAATAGTACACACATTGAAGATTTGGCATCATTACCTATATGGAAGCAAGTGCAAGATATACACCAACCACAAGAGTCTCAAATATTTCTTCACTCAAAATGGGCTAAACATGAGAGAACGATGGTGGTTGTAATTGGTGAAAGATTACAATTGCACCATACTTTACCACTCGGGTAAAGCCAATGTAGTCGCGAATGCGTTGAGCAGGAAAAGCTCGGGACAATTATCAACCCTGAGCACGATCCCAAATCAGTTAATTTGATATTTCCAAAATTTGAGAATCAAGATTTGCATACCCCCTATGAATGGATTGGCAAAGTTAGCTAGTTTGACAGTTAAAGCCTAACTGAGGGATCAAATTATCACTGCATAGAAGAATGACCTATTCTTAGAAAAGATCCAATCTAAAGTCATAATGGGAAAGATAATTAGGTTTGAGATTGTAACCAATGAGGCACTCCTATTCAAGTTCGTCTCTACATGCTAAACGATGAGCAAATCAGAAATGAAATACTAGTGGAAGCCCATCCCACTCCTTGCGCAGCTCATCCTGGTGGAACCAATATGTGCAGAGACTTGCGAAGCACCTTTTAGTGAAGGAGCATGAAAGGGAGCATCACAAATTTTGTCATTAAGTGTATGGTCTGCTAGCAGTAAAAGCAGAGCATCAAAGGCCATCAAGACTTTTGAACCCGTTAGAATACTAGAATGGAAATGGGAGAACATTTCCATGGGCATTGTCATCAGCCTTCCAATGAAGACCAAGGAGTGATGCTATTTGGGCCATCATTGATCGATTCACAAAATTAGCACATTTTTTCCAATTCATATAACTTTAGAAATACCAGAATGGAAATGGAAGAACATTTCCATGGACATTGTCGTCAGCCTTCCAATGAAGACCAAGGGGTGATGCTATTTGGGCGATCATTGATCGATTCACAAAATCAGCACATTCTTGCCAATTCATATAACTTTTAGCATGGATCAATTGGCACAGCTATATATCAAAGAAGTTATCTGACTCTATGGAGTGCCAGTGTCCATAGTATCGGACAGGGATCCAAGAATTACCTCGAGATTTTTGAAGATTTTATAGACAGCTACGGGTACAAAGCTAAGGTTTAGAACAGCTTACCATCTACAAATTGAGGGACAGGCCAAGCGAACGAATCAGACTCTTGAAGACATGTTGACATCTTGCGTGCTTGATCTAGGTGGTAGTTAGGAGGCTCATTTGCCACTGATTGGCTTCACCTACAACAACAGTTTCCAAGCCACCATCGATACGACTCCTTACGAAGGATTGTACGACAGACATTGCCGTTCACCACTTTATTGGGATGAAGTTGGTAAGAGAAAAATGTTTGGGCTAAAATTGGTCGAGAAGATAATAGAAGCTATAGAACGGATTAGATCAAGGATTAAAGCCTCCCAAGATTGGCGAAGGGTTACGCAGACACTAGAAGAAACGACATAAAATTTAAAGCTGGAGAAAAACAGTTTCCTCACGGTTGCTCGACAAAAGGTGTATTACGCTTTGGTAAGAAAGGGAAGCTTAGACCACATTACATCGGACCATTTGAGATAGTAGAAGAAGTTGGGAAGGTGGCTTATCCTAGCTTTACCTCCAGAACTCTTATTAGTACATGACGTGTTTCACGTTCCCTGGTGAGAAAATATATTCATAATCCTAGTCACGTGGCAAAAGTTAGGATAGTTGGCTTTACACCAGATCTAACGTATGGAAAGGCATCTGTGAGCATCTTAGAGAAAAAGTCCATGTCTTAGAAATAGAGAAGTTCCTCTCGTTAAGGTCCAGTGGGATAAACACAGTTCAAAGGAGGCTACCTAGGAGAAAGAAAGAGATGTTTTTGATAAGTACCCAGACCTTCTTCTCAAATACGTTAAATTTCGAGGAAGAAATTATTTTAAGTGGGACAGGTTGTAAAGACCCAGAAATTGGAACGTGAACTAGTTCGTTTTAACGGTCTCGTTATAATCGCCAATTCAATTAGTTCTCATCTAACCCTAATTCAATTTTATCCCCAATTCTTAAACCATAATTTCGTGTTTTAACCCCCAAATCACCAAAACCCTAAACCTAAGTTTTTCAACCAAGACATACGATATTTGGGAAAATTATTTTTCCTTAATTCATATGATTCATCATTCCTTATTTATAACTAAAAATTATTATATAAATAGCCCTAATCTCACATAGTCATTCACCGAACTTACTAGCTCGGTAATTCTCTATCACCTCTCACCCAATCTCTCCTCTCTCCACCTCCCTCTCTTGCTTGTCTTCCTCGCTGCTCACTCTCTCTCCCTTTTTTTAGTAGTGGTAGCCAATAGCAGCGCCACTCGCATCGGCAGCCGCCGGCGACTTTTGCCGGAGACAAAGTGGTAGCCGAAAATCTTCTCTTTTTTCCCTTCTTCTTCTCTTTTTCTTCTTCCTCGATGAATTTTAGGTCTGAGAAGGATATGTAGAATTTTAAAACTTTTAATTTGTTTTAATTACACCCCAAGTCCCCAAAATTTCTTTTACTCTTTAAGTTAGCTATTATATTTTATTTGCGTTGTAGGTCCAAGAGTTTTAATTGTTTCAATCTGGTCCCAGGAATTTAAGTTTTGGTCAACTATCAAACTATCCATTTACTTTCAAATTAGTCCAATGTTTTAATTATTTCAAAGGTCCAAATATTTCACTTTTCTTTCAACTGGGTCTCTATACTTTTCAAATCTGGTCAATAACCAATTAAATCCCACAACTATCGTTTGACCTTCAAATTAGTCTCGAATATTTACCAATTAGTCCCTGGACTTTCTATTTGTGCATTTTGGACCCCCAAAAGTTTTAGAATCATTTTATTTTCATCCTATTTCTATTATTTACTCCTTTTAAGGCTTTATTTACCCTAAAACCCAATTAGAGTTTATTTTAATTATTTTGGGACTAGATGAGATGCGACAACCCTAAAGATTAACAATTTTACAGCCCAAACTCACAGACATAAGGTAGATCTCTATCTACAAACTTTTTCATGCACTTAAATAATTATTTCACGTTGTATATTGCATGTTACTTGTATTTCCATGATACTACTTGCTGTATTTGGCCTGGAATTTAGAAGTTGCTTGATCAAGCCCAAACATGAGACTATATTTGCTTAAATGCAACAGATCATACTCGAACTTGTTAAATTACATGTTCTCAAGAGTAAGACTAGGCTTGAACTTATTGTTTATCAGATTACTTGGATTGCATGTTTACGTGTGATATATAATTTGAAATATTATTTATGCGGGAGATCTACTAAGTATTTCTATGAAATGCTCACTTTTCCTTTAATCCAATTATTGCATGTTGAGGAGTTGATGGCATGGCGTACGGCGGTGGATTAAGAGAGTTAGATTCAAGACCTATTTAATTCTGTTTAAGACATCAATTTTTTATATTTACAATTATTATTCTTCTAAGTTTATTTTCCGCATTAATGAATTATCGACATTTGAGTTTTAATAAAATTCCATGAAGTTTGAATTTCTATTTTAATGCCGTTTCTTTTAATATTGAAAGTTAGTTTAGAAAGGTGACGTGGCATTCCGGGTAGTTAGAACCCCTAGCGTTACAAGCACATAGCCCAACAATGAGCACTAAACCCAAAAAGTTCATTTCCTCAAAATGTCCTACCAAAGAGTTGGGAGGCTACAATTGTGATTGTGAGATCTTACTTCTTCAATCATCGGCAAAGCCTATGAAGTTTACGAGACTGTTTATCATCATCGCTTTTATTAGGTGTATATGGTATCACAAAAATACCCAACAATTAGCTCTAAACATGGCAATAGAACAAGCAACTGCACAGTAAAAAATGGATATTGCAATCGAGATTTTTGAAATCGGGGAGACAAATTAGTGATTTTTATAAAATCAGAATTCTATAGAAGGTTGTTTTATCTTAGAGGTTGCTAGATCACAAATCAAGAGAAATAGAAGCAATTAAAGAAGGTTTTGCCTTTTTGGTCACTCAATTTTGTAGATGATCCATGGAAGAATGAAGTGCCTGAGCAAAAGTGGAGAACCCATGTTTGCAGCGTTTTGATAACTCAATAGAGTCCTACTGCCAAGTTGGACTTTCGTCAGCCATGTTTGCACATTGATGGATGGAATTTACCTTAATGGTGGATGGGTAACATGGCACAAAGATGAGTGATGAACAGGGTAATGTTTTATAGTTCAGTGAGTTAGTAGTAGCATATTGTAAAGTTCAGCGACTGCTAATTTATTTTACTCAATATTATGCTTGCATTTGTTATAATTTACGTTCTCACTAACAGCTTGCCGATCAAGGAAGCAATCATGACTTAATATTCACAAATAGATCTAAAGCAGTGGAAATTTTTTTGGCTCAAATAACATCATTAATTATCTCACATCAAAAGATAGTGGATTCTGTTTTCCTAATTTAATTTTACCATTTCTTTGATTTTTCCTAAATTTTTATTCGGAAGTTGCGAGATTACTTTTCGTATGCATTCTTATGCCCGAAATTGTGTTATTGTTCCTTTAAGAGTTTGAAGTAATGGATTCTTCTAAAAATCGAGAGAGTGAACATTGTGATCTTTTTTTCCAAGGCCAAAATACCATATTGGTATTTAAAAAAACACACCTTTGACGATTTGGTATTTAAAAAATCTCCGGCGACAAATTGGTATTTAAAAATAGACTTTTGCGCACTTGAGTACTTTTTTTCCGCCGGCGATAGAATCTGGAATAAAATATTATTATTTCGTATTTCTCCACCCTTTTTCGTATTTCTGCATTTCTTTCTTATTTCTTTAATATTTATTCCTTTTAACCTAAATACCCCATTCTCCAGAAGGCACAAATGCATATAAACCCTCTTCCCCAATTAGGTATTCTCTTGGTGGTCGTTTGGTTTGCACTCTTTCCCGTCTTCTTGGTAGCCTTGAAGCACTGATTTGGCGGTTGCAGTTGACAATGAAGATCTACACGTTCGACGGAAGGTTCGATTTTCTATTCTCTCGTCAGTTTTGTGTGTATTCGCTTTTTTTGAGTGCTCTGTGTTTTTTTGTCCTCCAACTTTTTAGTGTTGTGTGGAAGCCTTTTTTAAGCCATCCTCACAATTTCTCGATGATTCCCATTATGTATAAAATAATAGCTATTGGAATCTAGGGTTTCTGGAAATGCCAATTGTTGTCGATTAATGATAAGTGCTAGAAACGCATTTAAATAACTCTTCTATTTTACGTGTTTGTGTGTTTTATTAGTGTTATATGTTCCGTTTTATGTGTTTTTCCTTTATTGTGGTGTTTAGGGTCACAAAGAATCAAAAGGAGTCAAAATGGTTGAAAATCGGATGAAAACTAAACTCTGACCAAAAGGCAAGTTAATCAAAGATGGAGGACCTCAAGGAAGTAATTTTATGAAAAGTTGTTTTACAATTTTTCTTGTAAAGCTAAAGTCGAAGAACATCGTAAGAGGATTCCCAAACTTTTTCCGGATCGCAAATCGGAGTTTCTAGTGAAAGTTATGGGCCGTTGAAGAAAAATGACTAAAAGCATCACTTCCAAAACTGTTGGGGACCAAAGTGCAACTATTCAAAGTCGGGGACCAAAGTGAACCTTTTTCAAAAAGTTTGAGGACCAAAATGCAATTTCTCAAAGACCAAAATGAACAACATTCAAAAGTTGAGGGACTTGGTGTGCAATTTACGGTGACTCGTGACTCAGTCGGCCAAGACGCGATCGAAGTCGGGCATAGTGACTCAGTCACGCCCGACTGATCATACTCACGCAAGTGACTCGAGTCAGCCGCAGTGATCGAGTCACCCTGCAAACCGCCCTGGCCTCCGTTCGCCGCTACGGTGACTAAGGAATCGCGGCAAGGACTCGAGTCAACGCGGCGACTCGAGTCACGCCCGACGCCACGCAGATTTTGACCAGCTGACTCCACCTACCATAAAACGTGTTTTTGGTATTTTCTTGACTTCTTAGAGATAAAACAACTGGCACACCACAATAGACTCACTGAAGGAAGACTTTTTACGATTTTTTAATATTTTTTGGTGTAATATTTTGCCTATAAATAGAGGCATTTCCAAGCTTGAATCACACAACCTGTAGAGAGAATTACCATGATTCTCTCCAACTTTCTCCTCAATAAATTTCTCTTCATCATTTGTTCTTAGTTGTAGCTTGAAAGCTCTTAGTTTTTCATATTCTCAGAAGTAAGAACTCTAAATATGGGTTCGAAAAATCAATCGGCGATACTTCTACTGTGAATATGATTAACGGAGTATTTCTTCTCTAGTTTCTTTCCTAATTTTATTTTTCATATTTGAGAAAGATAATTTCTCATATATTGCGAGGTGATACACTGCGTTTACTGCTATAAGTATTTAACCCGCATATATGAAATAGCTAGACTTCTATTTAATTCTTAGCATTATTTCCGTGATTTCTATAGTTTTATATATTACTTGAGATAGTGAAGTATAATCTATCATATAGCAAAGGGTGATACCGCTAATATGAGTAGTTAGACTTCTCTATCTAGTTCGAGGGGGACGCTGTGTTCAATTATCATGTTGTTATCTTTTCTAACTCTTTTTGCTAACGCTTTATCTATTCCTCTACTTCAATTTGTTGATTTGTTATGCTTTTAAACCCGCTTTGAATTTATGTGATTATTGCATTCACTTTGGCCAATTGAATCAATTAATCTTTAAGTTCAAGTTATGTGCTAGGATTGGAACTTTGATCCGTAATTGTCACTAGATTCCAATCCATAGTAGCAAACTAATGTCGTGCATATTTGTTAATAAATCAACTTAGATGTATTAATTCAAGTTTGTGAAATTGATCATCTAATTCAACTCATTCTTCTTGTTCATTTCACACTAGCATTGCATTAAATCCTAAGAACTTATTTAGGGATTATCCAATAGCTAGATGTTAAGTTAAAGAACTCACTTTAATTTAATACACTTAAGGAAGAATTCATAATCGAGCTTTGGTTAATTGAGAGTTGATAAATTGGAGAAGGATAGTACACGTTGCATGGGAAAGATAAACACAAGATGTTGACACAACCGAACCCGACAACTAGATATATCTTCAATTGTTTCATTTTCAGCTCTTTTATTTTGTCATTTTATTTTCGAATTTCATCCAACTTCACAAAACCCCCATTTCTAGATTAATTGATAAGAACAACTAGATTAAACACCGTTCCTCTTGGGTTCGACCCTTACTTACCACTTCTACATTAATTTGTAGTTTTGAAACCGAGTAAGGAAATAAAATAAATTTTGGCGTACTGCGACAACACGCCCAATTAATATATGTGAAAAAGCTTGTTCTTTTGAATTAAATATGATATATTATAGCAGTAAAGGTTATTTTTTTCGTCAACTTGATTAAAAAAAATATAGAAGTATTGGCTGGTAATCATACATTTTTTTTAGTTGGGCAATGATTGGTTCTAAAATTCTAATGTTCTTTCTTGTACTATTGCAGCACTTCGACAATGAAACTACTAGCAGATACTGAAGATCGTACGAAACCTGATCCTCCTTTTATTACTCGCATAAGTTTGGACCAATCCCCTATGGTTCCACATGGTTTAGTAAATGAGAATGTTCATAGTGAAGGTACATGTAAAAGGCCAAAAACACAGAGGAAAAAAATAACCCCTAGAAGGAAACCAGCTGCCTCTAAGAAATCAGTCATCCCTAAGAGCAGTTCACTAGTTGTTCCTTCTCTTTCTCAAAGTTCTTTAAGGTCTAGCAGAAGGATTACTAGGGCCAAAAGATCACTTAGTCAGTCCATGGTTGTTGATCCCACATGGGATTTTCTATCATTAGATAATAACAGAGTAACATCATCAGATGATGACACCGCTGAGGATGAAACCTACAAGATGGATCTAAGTAAAATGCATGATGATGAGGACCTCCATGAAACTATTGTGCAGGATAAAGGAAAAGGTAAGGTGGATAAAATTGAGTTTGAGTATAATCCTTTTAGTGCACCTATTGTTGACTTTAATCTTGGAGGAGAAAGTGACAGAGTTGATGACAGATATAAGGATAGAGATGATGACAGAAATGAGGATAAAGGAAATGACTTTGTGTGTGGTGGGAAGTGATGGGAACAATCATATGTTCCCAATAGCTTGGGCTGTTGTTGAGGGGGAAACAAAAGCTAGTTGGGAGTGGTTCCTTAGGCTAGTTTCAGATGACTTGCAGATGGGATCTGGAGATGGTTGGATAGTAATTTCTGATCAACAAAAAGTACATATTACTATATTAACTCATTTATATACCCAAGTGATTTAGTAGTTAAATTAACATTTGTCTTGTCTTGTCTTGTTATCCTTGCAGGGACTTGTTCCAGTTATACATAATTTGTGGCCTAAGGTGGAGCACAGACAGTGTGCTAGGAATATTTATACTAACTGGAGCAAAGTGCATAAAGGCAATGAGCTGCGTAGATAGTTTTGGAGTTGTGTTAAGACAACTTCAGTGGGGCAGTTTGAGATAGAGGGTAGGAATTTGTTGAAGCTATCAGCAAAGGCATATGAAGATCTTGTTGCAATAGACCCTGAAAGATTCTGTAAGTCTCACTTCAAAACCCGCTCAAGTTGCGATTGCGTAGGCAACAACATGGCAGAGACTTTCAACTCTTTTATTTTGTTAGCTAGGTATAAACCTATTGTAAGCATGCTAGAGGACATTAGATTAGCAGTGATTGACAGAATGAGAGTAAAAAAGGACTTTTCTTCAAAGTTTGTGGCTGGTATTGCTCCTAGGATTAGTCAAAAACTAGAGGAGGCTTATGAGGAACAAAATATTATCAATGTAAGTAGAATGGGGATGATGATGAGAGTGGATTTGAGGTGATACACCATGGGATTGGACACGTAGTTGACTTAAATAAAAGAACATGATCATGTAAGGGTTGGGACCTAACTGGAATTCCATGTGCACATGCAATGAGTACAATCTTGACAATGAATAGGCAACCTGAAGATTTTGTAGCAAACTGGTATTTGAAAAGCACCTATGTCAAAACATACTCAACATTGGTAAAACCTTGTGCGGAGAGTACTTATTGGGACCATGATGAAGATGGAATGGTTCTTCCTCCATAAATTGAAAGAAAGAAGATGGGTAGGAGGAAGACATCTAGAAGAAAAGATGACAATGAACCAACAAAGGATGCAAGAAAATATAGCAGAAAGGGATTGTCTACACACTGTTCTAGATACAAATCCACTGAACATAATGTGAAAAAATGTCCATTACCACCACCAACACAAACATCTAAAACTGCACAGGTATGCATCTACACTGGCTTCTACTTTAGTAAAAAAAAATTCGAACATTCTCTATTAGAATACTCTTAGAGCATCCACCACCCGAAGAAAAGAGGCAGACCCAAGGAGAGCAAAAAGAGGATTGGAAGTGAGTTTATGGAAGTTGCGAGGCCAGCAGAGTACTTGCAAAGGATTAGACCATCAAAAGCCAAAGGGGAGAATACAGCTACTGCTCAAGGGGATTGATAAGTGCTAGAAAAGCACTTAAATAACTCTTCTATTTTACGTGTTTGTGTGTTTTATTAATGTTATATGTTCCGTTTTATGTGTTTTTCCTTTATTGTGGTGTTTAGGGCCACAAAGAATCAAAAGGAGTCAAAAAGGATGAAAATCGAATGAAAACGGAAACTCGGGACCAAAATGCAAGCGAATCAAAGATGGAGGACCTCCGATGTAATTTTATGAAAAGTTATTTTTACAATTTTTCTTGTGCCAAAATCGAAGAACATCAAAAGAGGATTCCCAAACTTTTTCCGGATCTCAAATCGGAGTTTCCTAGTGAAAGTTATGGCAATTTGAAGAAAAAGGACTAAAAGCGTCAAAGCCAAACTGTTGGGGACCAAACTGCAACTTTTCAAAAGTCGGGGGACCAAAGTGGAACTTTTCAAAAAGTTGGAGGACCATAACGCAATTTGTCAAGGACCAACATGAAGAACATTCAAAAGTTGAGGGACTTGGTGTGCAATTTCCGGGTGACTCGGGTGACTCGAGTCACCGCCACGACGTGATCGAAGTCACGCCGCAAGTGACTCGAGTCACGTCCGATCATGCCTTTCGATCAAGGCCGCAAGTGATCGAGTCACGCCGCAACCGCCCTGGTCCTCTGCTTCGCGCCGCGGTGACTAGGTAATCGCGCGACTCGAGTCAACGCTACGGCGACTGAGTCACGCCGACACCACCGCAGATTTTGACCAATGGACTCCACCTACCATAAAACGTGTTTTTTGGTATTTTCTTGACTTCTTAGAGATAAAACAACTTGAGCACACCACAATAGATTCATGAAGGAAGACTTTTATGATTTTTTAATATTTTTTGGTGTAATATTTTGCCTATAAATAGAGGCATTTCCAAGCTTGAATCACACAACTTGTAGAGAGAATTAGCTTGTGATTCTCTCTAATTTTCTCCTCAATAAAATTCTCTTCATCATTTGTTCTTAGTTCTACCTTGAAAGCTCTTAGTTTTTCATATTCCGGCGGAAGTAAAAACCTAAATTTAGGTTCGATTAATCAATCGACGATACTTCGGCCGTGAATATGATTAGCGGAGCATTTCTTCACTAATTTCTCTTATTCTTTTATTTTTCATGTTTGAGAAAGATAATTTCTCATATATTGCAGAGGTGATACACGGCGTTACGCCGTTATAAGTATTTAACCCGCATATATGAGTAGTTAGACTTCTCTATTTAATTCTTAGCATTATTTATGTGATTTCTATAGTTTGTATATATTACTTGAGATAGTGAAGTATAATCTATCATATAGCAGTGGTGATACCCGCTAATATGAGTAGTTAGACTTCTCTATCTAGTTCGAAGGGGACGTTGTGTTCAATTATCATGTTGTTATCTTTTCTAACACTTTGCTAACGTTTTATCTATTCATCTACTTCAATTTGTTGATTTGTTATGCTTTTAAACCCGTTTTGAATTTATGTGATTATTACATTCACTTTGGCCAATTGAATCAATTAATCTTTAAGTTCAAGTTATGTGCTAGGATTGGAACTTTTGATCCGTAATTGTCACTAGATTCCAATCCACAGTAGCAAACGAATGTCGTGCGTATTTGTTAATAAATCAACTTAGATGTATTAATTCAAGTTTGTGAAATTGATCATCTAATTCAACTCATTCTTCTTGTTCATTTCACACTAGCATTGCATTAAATCCTAAGAACTTGTTTAGGATTATCCAATAGCTAGACGTTAAGTTAAAGAACTCACTTTAATTTAATACACTTAAGGAAGAATTCGTTAATCAGATCGTATTGATTAATTGGAGTTGATAAATTGGAGAAGGGATAGTACACGTTGCATGGGAAAGATAAACATGAAAAATTGACACAACCGAACCCGAGAACTAGATATATCTTCAATTGTTTCATTTTCATCTCTTTTATTTTGTCATTTTATTTTCAAATTTTATTCAACTTCACAAAACCCCCATTTCTATATTAATTAATAAGAACAACTAGATTAAACACCGTTCCTCTTGGGTTCGACCCTTACTTACCACTTCTACATTAATTTGTAGTTTTGAAACCGAGTAAGGAAATAAAATAAATTTTGGCGTACTGCGACAACACGCCCAGGGATCAACAATCCATGCCATGGCTAGAGACAGTGAGTAATATGAACAGCAACTCAAACAAAAGAGGAAGGCCCAGAGGGAAAAAAAAGACGGGTTTCTGGAGTTGGAGTTCTTGTTGGGGATGGAGGAGAAACAGTGTACATGGCTTCTCCTAGAGCTCTAGAAGTGAATTTGAGCAACCTATGAGATCACTTTGGAATTAATATTTTGTTTTGAAATTCCACATGGTGGTTGAGTAGTTTATTTTGGTAAAACTTATTTTGTTTTGATTTAGACCTGGATAGGATGATCTAATAGTAAAGCTGTTTTGGGTGGTGAATGTTTATGGATCCAGTAGTAGACTGAGTCAATGTCAGCAAACTTATTTTGTATTCACTCGTGATTTTCATGGAATCATTGCTCAGTTGAATTTATGGACTGCACTATGTTTCTTGATGAAATGTATCTTTTAGTGCACAAATTTACTCAATTGATGAACAAATTTGGATGTTGCTGGTGCAAATAATGCTCAGCAAACTACTGGTGCATTGTTTGCACCAGCAACTTGCTTGTAATATTCTGTGGAGAAGAATTTGGCTTGGAGACTTGAACTAGTAAACTACACAATACAGATCCATAAGTTGTCAATACACTAAATGGGACAACATACATTAACACTAAACAAAGACAATTACACTCCAACTAATGCAGATTAATCTACCTTGATTGAAAACATATTACATGCATAGAATGAAACTAAACTAAACAAACCTAAGTCACCAATTTCATCAAGAAGAATAACAAAACTCCAAGTAACACTACACAGAGAACAATAGCCAATGCAAGGTACAAGCTACAATTTCCCTTTGCCTTCAACCTAAAAAACTCCACCTTCATCATTTCGAGCTCTTCATTCAAACCACAAATTTCCTCCTTGTGCCTTCTAATTTCATTCTCATAACTGGCAATCAGAGCACTTTGGTGATCGGCAGATTTTTTCAATTTTGTTAAATCATTAAAAACCAAAGGAATCAATCTTCTACCTTGTGGACAAATCATACTATCAATCCATTTCCAGTAACCACATCCACCAGCTCCATCTTTTGCACATCTCACAAACCTCCTTGCCTTGTTTCCCTCTGTCATTGAAGTAAGAACGAAGGCTTTTCTCCCACAATCATAGTGTAAATAGAATTCTTTAATTGCCATATCATTCCAAAGTTTCAAGCACTGAAGGTTATTCATACCACTGCCATTCCGCCCCTAAATAAGGTTCAAACCAAACAAAAATTACGAGTTATATGTCCAAAATGAAAAATTAAACATTGAATTAGTTGTAGAATTTTTTAAACGTCAAAAGTATGCAAACGTTACACTTGCAGACGAGCTTCCTATGGAATTTCTTGGAGAAGAAGTGGAGCCTTCCATTTGATTGAGCCAAAGACGATGAAAATATGTTGAGAAATGAAGAAGTCTAGCCTCAATTGTGGTATATAAACCCTGATTTCCAATGGTCATGAACGATTTTGGGGTTTGGATTTGATGGGCAACCCTAATTTCAACGGTCGAATGAATTTGGGGATGGGATATGCTAGAATATGGTTTTCAATTTCGAAGAAATAAGAAAGAAATGTAGAAATACGAAAAAGGGTGGAGAAATACGAAATAATAATATTTTATTCGCGATTCTATCGCTAGTGGAAAAAAAGTACTCAAGTGCACAAAAGTCAATTTTTAAATACCAATTTGTCGCGGAGATTTTTTAAATACCAAATCGTCAAAAATGTGTTTTTTGAAATACCAATCTGTTAGTTTGGCGTTTTTTCCAAGTTCACTTTGTTAAATCAAAATTTCTCAAAGAAAACAAAAATCCATGAATCAAATTCTTAGTTTGTTTATTATGGTTAGCAAACGTACATTAGTCTTTAGTTATTGATGTTCTATATATGATCAAATTTTTCTGACGATGATAACTTGTTCAACTAATTGACATTTTGTGATGCAAGTGTGGAGAGGTAGTAATTTATTTTTCTTTTCTTTTTTTCCTTAAAAAAATAATGATTGATTACCTCTATATTTTGGTTATAAATGCATGAAATACTAGAGCATTCTTCTTTATAAGCGTGCTTCTTTTTCTTCTGTCAAGTGAGTTTAAGGAAAAATTTTATACTCTTTTAGATAAGTTTGACGAAACACTGGTTGGGAGATATATAACATCCTCAAAGAGCTTCAAGTGGGAGAACTTTTAGATTGTGATGTTAAGTTAATTCTCATCAATGTCTTGCATTCTCGGGGCAGATTGGTTGTATTCAAAAGCTTATCCATGCAAGTTTGTGGTTTGCAGGGTGTATTCCAAAGCTTACTTTGGTGGAAATTGCCTTCAAATTTGAAGTTGTTGAAACTTATCTTCTCATGTGCATGCTTTCTTCCATGTTTTTGAATACACAAAAGCTTGGTTTGTTGTTGTAGTCATCAAATTAGAAAAAAAGCTTTTGTGTAATTAAGTGAGACGGCTTATTTCGACTTAAAGAGAGGGATGGATTTGCGTGATTATGTTAGTTGGTATGATTCAACTTAAAGAGGGGAGCTGATTTCCTCATCAAGATATGTCACTCATCATTTACTTCTCTCGATTCTGAATATAAAGAAAGTATTTACGCTCCAGTCATCTTCATGCTACAAGAATCGGCTTCACACTTTTATTTATTGTTTCTCAACTTTTGGATCTATGCTTAGAACTCTACAAAACAAACTTTTTGAATTGTCGATGCTACATGTATTTCTCTTCTCCTCTGATAATTTTGAAGCAGTATTTTATTTCATATTCTTGTTATTGGAGAAATAGATGGTACTGCGTTGCTCAAAATAGATCTCCCTTCGTTTGTGTACTTCCAATTAGAACGAGCGAGTTCTAATTTTTAGAGTTAGATTTCTTTGACATCTATCATTAAAAAACTGCAATATATCTAGATGAACAATTTCAATATTTTCATTAATCTCCCGAAAAACAAAGGCTACATTCCACCATAAATCTTGATGTTTTTATCTTTACTCTCAGCTAATTCATATAATTCCTACTCACATTTGGATCAATAAACGCAATTGCATTCCCATGTAAAACAACAAACGAAAGATTCACCATATAGCGGGTGGATATTTCACTTGAAATTTTCATTTTTATTGTCCCCAAATTCGATCAACATCCTCCGGCCCTCGATCCCTTCTCCTGTGCCTTCGCCTATCATCCCCCATTGGATGATTCTCCATTGCTACCTCTGTGACTCCAAGCTTCATCATTAAATTCCAGCCTATATCTCCTATTTCTCCTTAAATTATTAGTTGATAAATGAGAAATCACTAAAAAAAAGTACCAATTTACCGACAATTATATCCTCTGTAGTAAATTCTTTATTTTTTGGGTCAATTGTTCACTATCAATCTTCCAACTCACATTGCAAAATTCTATTGACACTAAGCACCAAATTTTCTTCTATCAACAAAGAATTATTGAGTCTGCAAATAAAAATTAATCCTCCTAATATTGCTACCTCATTTTTAAGATAGGCACCAAAAAAAAAAAAAAGATGAATTGAAACAACACATTGGAATTATCTCCAAACATGACCTAAAAAATGATATTTTCATTTTGAAAAAATGAAAAGGCTCTTTAGTTTCCATTTTGAATTATTCTTCATTGAAGTTTCCATTATGAATTAGGCTCTAATATGTCACTTATTATGGCAAGCAATATGTATGTTTACATTATTCTTGAAATTATAACAATTGGTTCCTACACTAGCTAAAATAATAATATTTGTAACTATTATAAACCAAATGGAAAATAAAAGAAAACGGAGAAAAGTTGGAGAGAAAGCCATGGAATTGTCTGTGTTATTATGAAGGCAAAAGCCCGTTGTTTATAGATACAAATCGAATGTTGTAGGGGTAAAATAGTCATTCACAAATTACATAATATTTACAATACTCCCCCTTGAATTACTATTCTATATAATAATTGTCTCATGAAAAACCTTGTTTGGGAAAAAAACCTAACGGGAAAAAACTACTAAACTAAGCAGAAAAGAGTACAACCAATTTTGAAAAAATCCATAGTGTGAAAGTGCTACCTCATTAAAACCTCGTCAGCAAACTCCAGTTGGACAAAAGCTGATCGTAGGAAAAAGAGTACAATTGCTCCCCCAAGTTTCAATCAACAATTGTTCTTGTGTTTAGCTATCCATGTCTCTCCAACCTCTTCAATACTTTGAGAATATTCTGTTTCAAATAGTATCAACTCTTCCGAAGTCTTTTATTGAAGGTCAATTTCCTGTAGTCTATAAACATTTATTCAAAGAATATGCCTCATTAAAAGCTTACATGGAAAAAATCCAAGTGAAAGAAAAAGAATACTATTCTTTTGAATATGCCACCAAAGTTGTTGTAATGCCCCGAGTTCTAAGAATTCGAAATGCTAATTCTTTCTCTAAAATATTTCATAATTTCTTTTTTAAATAATAATATTAATATTAATAAATACAAAAAAAATAATTAAGATGCGAAAATTCATTTAAAATAAAAACCATTTAGAATATCTTATATTTGTTCGATCTCTAGAAATTCAAAACATTCTACATACAATACTAAATAGTTCAAAACATTTGAAACAACATACTTCAATACATCAAGTTTATCTAAAATAACAACAAAAATAAAATTGCTTATTTAATAAACCCTAGAGAGCTTCCACGCCTGCAATCTCCTCAATCTGTAATTTGTTAAAATAAAAGGCGTGAGAATTTTAAGAAATACTCAATAGGCTCTGTGCCAGTTAATTAATCTATACAAATATATAAGGAAAATAGATATGTAAACTCTGTAGTATAATACCCAAATATAACTCTGGGCTCGACGACAGCTCTAGGCCTGAAGACAACTCTGGCCCAAAGGCAAGTTGGGGCCCAAAAGCAAGTCTATTATATACTAAAAGCACTCATATAGCACAGATTATTTACTATAAATGTGTGAGAAGTAAAGTTGATTCGGGTTTTTGAGCCTACCTTAAATCTTTCCCGAGTTTTGAGCCTACTAAATGGTGATACTAGGTCTGCTAGCTGCCCGTATGCCTCGTCCAGTCAATAAAGAATTTAATTTATATTAATACACTTAAATATTAAATATTAAATATTTATAGACAATATAGAAGTTATGGACCAAAATCGAAAGAATATAATCGTTTGGGGTCCACTTGAAAGAATTGAATAGTTTGAGGACCTAATATGCAATAACATTGAACTAAAAATACTTTGGACCAAATTATAAGATTTTTAAAACATGGGGGTTTAGATGCAATAAAAATTTGGGGCTAAGTTAAATAAGAATAAGAAATTGAAGAATTTAAATTGAAATAAAATTTTAGGGGTTGGGCGTGTTGTCGTAGTACACCAAAATTTATTTTTATTTCCTTACTCGGTTTTAAAACTACAAATTAATATAGAAGTGGTAAGTAAGGGTCGAACCCAAGAGGAACGGTGCTTAATCTAGTTGATTTTATCAATTAATATAGAAAAAGTGGGGTTTTGTGATATTTGAATAAAAATAGAAAATCGAACGTCAAAATAAAATATTGAAATAAAACAATTGTACAAAATATCTAGTTCTCGGGTTCGGTTGTGTCAACAACTTATATTTATCTTTCCCATGCAACGTGTTACTATTCCTTCTTCAATTTATCAACTCTCAATTAACCAAGAAGCTCTGATTAACGAATTCTTCCTTAAGTGTATTAAATTAAAGTGAATTCTTTAACTTAACATGTAGCTATTGGATAACCCTAAACAAATTCTTAGGATTTAATGCAAAGCTAGTGTGAAATGAACGAGAAGAATGAGTTGAATTAGATGAATAATTTCACAAACTCGAATTAATACATCTAAGTTGATTTGTTAATAAATATGCACGATATTCATTTGCTACTTTGGATTGGAATCTAGTGATAATTACGGATCAAAAGTTCCAATCCTAGGAAGTAACTTGAATTTAAAGATTGATTGATTCAATTGGCCAAAGTGAATGCAATAATCAAATAAACTCAAAAACGGGTTTTCAGGCATAACAAATCAACAAATTGAAGTAGAGGAATAAATAAAACGTTACTAAAGGGTTAGAAAAGATAACCACATGTTAGTTGAACACAACGTCCCCCTCGCTTTGTATCACCACCACTATATGATAGATTATATGCAAAATATAGAAAACAAGTAAATAAATGCTAAGAAATAATTAGAGAAATAAAAGGGAAAAGAGAAACTTATCGAAGAAATGATCCGCTAATCATATTCATAGTCGAAGTATCGTTGATCGATTGAAGCCTTTATTTCTTCCGCCGGAATATGAAAAACTAAGATCTTTCAAGCTAAAACTAAGAACAAATGAAGAAGAGAATTTTATTGAAGAGAAAGTTGGAGAGAACTACTAGCTAATTCTCTTCCACTAAGTTGTGCATTTCCTTTCTTACAAATGCCTCTTTTTATAGGCAAAATTTCACAAGAAAACATAATAAAAAATTGTACAACTACTCCATTATGATTCCACTAATTAGTAACCACCAAAACATGATCGTAAATTGCTCCATTAGTTCAAATATTGTATCATGGTATAGGTAAGCATCTTGGCTGAATTGTGCAATTAGAATTTCCTTTTTTTTGATATTTTAATAAAAGTTATGAATTTTCTACCAAAACATGGCCCAAGAAATCCTCCATTCACATCACTCTCGGTTTTGCCAATTTTTGACCATGATATGATCCGAATCATTTGAAGCGGTCAACATCAAAGTTGTAGCCCTCTGAGTGTCCTTTCCAACAATATAAAGTGCAGGTCAATCCGAATTTTGTAGCAAACGTTATGGTCAAATTACTGAACTGCGGCAGTAAATTCGAGCTGCTGATTTTTTACGCTTTGTCATTTCTCTTCAAATGGCCATAACTTTCACTAGGAAACTCCGATTTGGGATCCTACAAAAATGTGGAAATCCGCTTTTGATATTCTTTGATATTGGCACAATAAAAATTGTAAAAACAACTTTTCATAAAATTGCATCGGAGGCCCTCCATCTTTGATTCGCTTGCATTTTTGTCCCGAGTTTCCGTTTTCATTCGATTTTCATCCATTTTGACTCCTTTTGATTCTTTGTGACCCTAAACACCACAATAAAGGAAAAACACATAAAACGGAACATATAACACTAATAAAATACACAAATACATAAAATAAAAGAGTTATTTAAGTGCTTTTCGAGCACTTATCAAACTCCCCCACACTTTGACTGTTGTTCGCCCTCGAACAACAACCATATGACACAAAACAACACAATGATTTTATATGAGATAAACAACTTTAAACATTGAAATCCAACTACAGATAATGACTTGCTTAATAAATATTCTCTCGAACCATAAAAATTTCACTTCTTCTCAAATACACAATGGCTTGTGAGTGTGTGCAATTGAGGTTATCATCCCATCACTAACTGGAACCAAATGAAAGCTTATGATGATCTATCCAAATCCTGACCCGAAATAGTCAAATATTTCCTTTCATCTCTCGTGATCCCACTCTTATTTTATAATGATTCCCATGGATCCTAAAAATTACTCTGTTCACCAAAAATCATCAACTATTAGCACTGCAAAGAAAAAAAAGGGCATGGCAGGTGTTTTATCGCAAATATGTCTTCAATTTAAAGAGTGTTTAGATTGAGCACTTCAAACCACTGAGGAAATTTATTTATCTAACTTCACACTTGGGTAGCAATCACATTTCTCGCGATTTTTTTTTTTTTTGTTTTGAAGAAGAAGAAGAAGAAGAGTTTTGCAATTTTATTTTCAGCTTTTACCCCACAGGTAGCTTTCACACTAAACCCCTTTCATTAGAGGCAGCCTTCTTCACCCATTCGAGGTGACGGCTTCACACTCTGAGGTAGGTAGCTCTTTCCTGTGGTCCCTCTCCTTATTTCGAACATAAAAGTAAAATTCATTCTCAGCATGGGTCAATGCTTTTTCCAAACTTTTTAAACTCTATCAATAAAAGACACATTCACAAAAAACAGATACCATACGATTATAACTCCACCTTGCTAACAATTGATGTTTCCAGGTTACTTTGAGCAGGACGAATGGATAGGAAAAAAAAAAAGAAAAAGTTAGTTTACTATGGAGAATGATAGTAAATTACCTATAAATGTGCTCAGATAAATTTGCCAGCTGTGCATGGAGAATAATAGAACACATTTTTTCTTTTTTTTTCGAGATCTTGTAGTTTCAGCTAAGTCACACAAATTAAGCTCAATCATATTCAAAAGTTGCTATCTCATGCAAAATCGTCGACACAAATAAAAAAAATCACACGCAGACCACAATATGCCACTCCCCCACACTTAAATTCTACATTGTCCCCAATGTAGAAATATAGAAAGCATGAAAAAGAGAAGAAATAGAAACTCCCCTATGGTAAGCAATGAGTCGTGCCGATTTGGGGATGGTGGTTGCACAATATAGCACTTCTGAGGAATACTTCGACAATCCAAGAGCAAGAGACCTCAACGCCGATGGTTCTACCATACACCTGTTTTAGAGGTGGCACAGTAATACCAATCACTGTTGATCCTCGTACGTACGCAGATTGAACGGCACACCCTATCAGTCCATAGTAACCTCCTCCGTATATTATCTTGCCCTTTCGATCTCCAAGTGCTGTTCCAACTTCTACCATCGGTGCTAGAAGCGTTGGTTGTCCTGCATTGATTCCACCAAAGAGACTTATGACCCTCAATGTCCTCTTTGAACTCCCAGTTCCGGCAGAAGTAGTAGCCTCCATAGGTTGTCGATTTTGCACACTAAAAACTGACACAAGAACACAAAAACAAATTAAAAATAACAATATGTACACGTAGTTGTGATTGTGGCTCACATCTTCCTCTGGTTTTACGTCCAGAAACGGCTTAAACGCCTTCTATGAGTCGGGGATAGGCTTCCCATCCAGTTTTCTTATAGACGGCAAGTGGTCTTTAAAGTCGATTCCCAAGACTATATCGTTCTTGTTCCTTTTTAAATTCACTCCACAAATTGAGAAGTTCGATTTGCACCATTCCACTAGGATGCGTCTCAAGAGTTTGATGGATATCATCCAAAGACTCCTTACTCATGCCATCCTTAATTAAACATATTTTATCTTCTCGATTTGTGGACACAAATCCAATGGAACTATTACCTGATTTTCAGGTCCATCGAGTGCATTTATAAGGCCATCTAGCACATTTATAGTACACATTCATTCTTTTTGCTCTTCGTTTCTTGGCAAAATTACTTTTACCTAACCCTGCTGCATATTTAGTGCTCAAAGCTGGCATTTCACCTCCTAATCAGACCTTTGCTTCAATCAACCAACGGATATCCTCAGGCATTTTCTTTTCCATCAACATTTTTAACCGTCCTACTCTAGAATAGTAAATCTCTTTCAAAGCATTCAAAGGCAATGACGGATAATATTTGTGGATTTTGGAAAATTTGTTATCCATTGAAAATTCAAGTGTTTTGGAGAAGTAGAAGAAAAGAGAGTGCTTAGGTTGCCTCCTAAGTAGTGCCTTTCTTTATAGTCGTTGGCTCGACTAAAAATTTTTTTTTTTTTTAGTTACGAAACACACGAGAGAAAAAGAAACACTGAAGTAATAAAATTAAAACCATCAAAATCAATAAGCATAGTAGATTATCACACTCTTCCATATTTTCACAGATATTGAAGAAGGAAAAAAAATAAGAAAATTTGAATTACATAATCAATTAATATAAGAAAAAGACATATATATACAAAAATATCACACACATCCATGCTATAAGAAAAACAAATAAGAGGAAAAGAGGAAGAATAAGAAAAAAAAAGAAGAGAAGAAAATTACCTAATCACTGCTAGAAAGGAGCACTCACAGAGTAATTGAAATTGTGGTTGTGGTTTCATGTGGAGAATGATCTGGATTTATAGTCAAATGAGCATTGTTTCACCCGGCAACCATGCATGTAGAGTGTGCTGGAAAGAGTACGATGGGAGGAGTATCCGAGAAGACGCGTTGACAAATTGTCCATTATCAATAATTAATCCCTATACGTTATCAATAACTATTGCTAATCACCGATTTGTGCACCATCATGTCTCTTTCCAAATAATTGAATCTCCGGATATCTTCCTTCTACAGTTACAAGGCAACATCTTCCTTAGTACGTTAGATAAAAAAACGGAGAAAAAAAATCAAAAATAATAAAAATACCAAAAGAAAACTAAAAATGAGAAAAAAATGCTTGGGTTGCCTCCCAAGAGCGCTTTTGTTTAAAGTTGTTAGCTCGACATAGTTTCCATTTGTCAAGTAGGGTTTCTCAAATCCATTGCAGCTCCATTTTGTCTTTTATAGTATCTTCCAAATGTTTTGATTTCTTGAAGGTCCACCTTGAATTCTTGTCCAATCTTTTGGTTCTCCGTTCCGATGGCTTCCTTCTTTGAGATAAGGTAATTGTGCTGACTCCATTTTATGTGGCACGCTAGCTTTGCAATTCAATTTACACATTTCTTGCACAAAAGGGTTAGTCGAATTAATTGCAAAGACAGAACAAGCGTTATTAGGGCGCAATGAACCATCAAAAATATTAAAGTTCGCTTTTTCCTCATCAAATTCCATGGATAGTGTACCCTCATAGACATCAATTTTAGTTCGAGAAGTGTAAAGAAATGGACGTCCCAATATGATAGGTGTAAGGTGAGGTGAATGTTCATCAGCCATATCAAGCACGTAAAAATCAGCAGGGAAAACTAAACCATTTATTTTGACTAGCACATCTTCTATCACTCCATCCGGGTATGCATTGGTATGATCAGCTAGTTGCACAATTACGTGAGTTTCTTTCAATTTTCCTAAATTAAGTGAAGCATACAAGGATCTAGGCATGACATTTATGGATGCTCCTAAATCTATAAGTGCTTTGTCAATGTGGTGATTGCCTATGGTGCAAGGGACAGTGAACATACCCGGGTCTTTGCATTTTGGAGGCAACTTCTTCTGGAATACCGCTGAAACGGTTTCTCCCATTTTGATTATTTCATTTCCTTTCAATTTCCTCTTATTAGTGCAAAGATCTTTTAAAAACTTAGCATAGAGTGGGATTTGCTTGATTGCATCTAACAATGGAATGTTGATTTCTATTCTCCTAAATGTGTCCAAAATTGAATGTTGATTTCTATTCTCCTAAATGTGTCCAAAATTTCTTTCTCCTTGTCATCTTTGTTGGTTTTCGCTAATCCACTCGGAAAAGGGGGAGGAATTGTTTCAGCATTGATATGAGAGTTAGGACTTACTTCCTTTTCAAGCTTTTCTTCTTTGTCTTCATGTGTGGGAATTTCTTTGTGTGGGTTCTCTATCTCTTTTCCACTCCTTAAGGTTATAGCACTGACATTCTTTGGATTTACCTCAGGTTGAGATGGTAGCTTTCCTGCAGATTGTGCTTCTAGGCGATTGATGGCAGTTGCCAACTGACTCATTTGATTTTCCAAGTTTTGAATGCTTGCCTTTGAATCCTGTTGAAATTTCACAGTGTTAGTTGCTAATGTTTTCACCATATCCTCGAGAGACATACCTGATTGTTGAGGTTTTTTTTGAAATTGCCCTTGGGGTTGAAAATTCCCTTGTTGCTGGAATTGGCCTTGAGGTTTGTTAGGGAAGAATCCTGGGGGTTTGTTGGTTCCATAACTCAGTTGGGGTGATCTCGCCATCCCGGATTATAGGTGTTTGAGTATGGATTATCTTTGTTGCCTTGGGAATGGAAAATTGCTTGCTGAATTCACTTGTTCATTGTTATCCACTTGTAGAACAGGACTAGCATCTGTAGGATGTCCTAGGTTTGTGCATATGCCACATGCTTTGACTTGTGGATTGTTTCCTACAAAAATTTGTTTGAGAAAATAGGTTAGTTCAGTAGAGTTGGTTTTCAACATTGGAGTTACTTACCTCATTTACTCTTCGGATATTCGTTTCGATCTGTCTTGAATTGTACCATGTTTGAAATCAATGTTCTTGCTTGTGAGGTTTTGTTCATCGAGCTCCTCCTTGACATCAACCATGTTTAATACGATTGACATAAGCCTTCATAAGTATTGCACTAGGAGGTGTTCAGCTTGATTTGGTGATCGACCCAGCTTGCAATGAGCTTTTTGAAGCGCTCAACACTCATAAAGAGTTTCTCCATTGTTTTGGAGTACTCCAGGAGATATCTTTCTGATATTTAGGTCTTTGAAGTGGGAAGTAGTTTTTCGAGGAAAAGTTGCTTCATTTGATTCCATGTTGTGGTGAACACTGGTGGTAAAGTGTATAACCAATGCATTGCTGGCATCTTTTAGTGAAAATGGAAAAGCTACGAGCTTGATTTGCTCTTGATCATGCTTGGGGGTTTCATGCTATCACACACCACATGAAACTCTTTCAAGTGTCGTCACGGATCTTATTTGGATCGTCCATGAAAAGATGGTAGAAGATGTATCAAACCCGATTTCAGCTCAAGTTTTACCTTCTTCCTACGGTCGGAAGGTGATACACAAAGGTTGTTGAGTAACCGGGAGTTGCCAGGTTGTTTGAGAGTTCTTTACGTTATTGTTTACTGCCATTTCGTTCGGTTTGTTTGCTTGTCTTATTAAGTCTTGAATGGATTTCTCGATTTACGGATCGAAACTTTCAAAAAGTCGATTAGTAGATCGGGTATTATGCATACAAGTGAAGAAGAAATTTTTTAAAAAAATTAATTAATAAAAAGCAACTAAATCGTTAACCATTCCGACAGCGCATTCAAAAAACTTAGGCGTGTTGTCGCGATGCATAAAATTTATTTTTATTTCCTTACTCGGTTTCAAAACTAAAAATTAATGTAGAAGTGGTAAGTAAAGTCGAATCCAAGAGGAGCGATTGCTTAATCTAGTTGATTTTGTCAATTAATATAGAAAAAGGGGTTTGTGATATTTGAATAAAAATAGAAAATCGAATGTCAAAATAAAAAGATTGAAATAAAACAATTGTACAAAATATCTAGTTCTCGGGTTGGTTGTGTCAACAACATATATTTATCTTTCCCATACAGCGTGTTACTATTCCTTCTTCAATTTATCAACTCTCCAATTAACCAAGAAGCTCTAGTTGAATTCTTCCTTAAGTGTATTAAATTAAAGTGAGTTCTTTAACTTAACATCTAGCTATTGGATAACCTAAACAAATTCTTAGGATTTAATGCAAAGCTAGTGTGAAATGAACAAGAAGAATGAGTTGAATTAGATGAATAATTTCACAAACTTCGAATTAATATATCTAAGTTGATTTGTTAATCAATATCTGCGATATTCATTTGCTACTTTGGATTGGAATCTAGTGATAATTACTGGATCAAAAAGTTCCAATCCTAGGAAGTAACTTGAGATTTAAGGATTGATTGATTCAATTGGCCAAAGTGAATGCAATAATAAAATAAACTCAAAAGCAGGTTTACAAGCATAACAAATCAACAAATTGAAGTAGAGAATAGATAAGCGTTACTAAAGAGTTAGAAAAAGATAACCACATGTTAGTTGAACACAGCGTCCCCTCGAATTAGATAGAAAAGTCTAACTACTCATATTGCGGGGTTTCATACTTTTTAGCAGTGTTAAGCTTTGTATCACCACCACTATATAATAGATTATCGCCATAAAATATAGAAAACAAGTAAATAAATGCTAAGAAATAAATAGAGAAATAAAAAGGAAAAGAGAAACTTATCGGAAGAAATGATCGCTAATTATATTCATAATTGAGTATCATTTGATCGATTGAAGCCTTTATTTCTTCAGGAATATGAAAAACTAAAAGATCTTTCAAGCTAAAAGTAAAAACAAATGAATAAGAGAATTTTATTGAAGAGAAAGTTGGAGAGAACTACTAGCTAATTCTCTTCCACTAAGTTGTGCATTTCCTTCCTTACAAATGCCTCTATTTATAGGAAATATTTCACAAGAAAACATAATAAAAAATTGTACAACTACTCCATTATGATTCCACTAATTGGTAACCACCAAATCATGATTTTAAATTGCTCCATTAGTTCAAATATTGTATCATGGTATAGGTAAGCATCTTGGCTGAATTTTGCAATTGGAATTTCCTTTTTTTGATATTTTAATAGAAAGTTATGAATTTTCTACCAAAACATGGCCCAAGAAATCCTCCATTCACATCACTCTGGGTTTTGCCCATTTTTGACCATGATATGATCCGAATCATTTGAAGAGGTCAACATCAAAGTTGTACCCCTCTGAGTGTCCTTTCCAACAATATCAAGTGCAGGTCAATCCGAAATTTGTAGCAAAAGTTATGGTCAAATTACTGAACTGCGGCAGTAAATTCGAGTTGCTGATTTTTTACGCTTTGTCCTTTCTCTTCAAATGGCCATAACTTTCACTAGGAAACTCCGATTTGGGATCCAACAAAAATGTGGAAATCCTATTTTGATATTCTTTGATATTGACACAATAAAAATTGTAAAAACAACTTTTCATAAAATTGCATCGGAGGCCCTCCATCTTTGATTTGCTTGCATTTTGGTCCCGAGTTTCCGTTTTCATTCGATTTTCATCCATTTTGACTCCTTTTGATTCTTTGTGACCCTATATAACACTAATAAAATACACAAATACATAAAATAGAAGAGTTATTTAAGTGCTTTTCGAGCACTTATCAGGGGTCAAATTATAAAAATTGAAAGTTAAGGACTTAGAATTACGTAAATTTTAAGGGCTCACTTAAGTAAAATAAATAAATTGGGGAACTAAATGTGTAAACATAACTTAGAGGTTAAATCATAAAAATTAAAAGTGGAGGATCTATAATTTAATTAAACTATAGGAACTAACTTAAATGGACTAAATAAGCTTAGGGACTAAGTAGCAAAATCCTTTACTTCCCCGAATTCTTATACGCAACCGGGCTTCAATCTCTCTCTCTCTCTCTTTCTCTCTCTCTCTCTGTTCGTACTCGGCCGAGAAGAAAAATGGGAAATCCTGCGGTGGCCGACGGCTCTGCCTGTAGTGGCAGCAGGCGAGGGCAGTGGTGGGAGCGGTAGTCCTAATTGCGGCGAGAATTGAAAGAATTTCTTCATATTTGGGCCAAATAGATGGTGAAATTGATAGGATAAACTCAAAAAATTTCATTCTTAAATCCTTGTTTCCATTCTTTCTTCCTTCTTCGATTCTAACAGTCTTCTGAGGGTGTTGTGAGGGTGTAAGGGAGGTGGTGATTTGGTGTGTGGTTGTGTGAGATTTACATATATACGAGATGTATGTATATGTATATATGCGAGGGTGTGCATGTTTCTTCCTCGTGTTTGAGTTGGTGTTTAAATCCCATGTGTGTATGTAGGTGCACAATGGTAGTTGTAGTGGTAGTGGTGGTGATGATGAAGAAGAACTGCTGACGGTTGATGCGTGTCTTGCTCGGTGGGGGTGGGAGGGTGTGTTTGTAGTGAATTTCTTGACTGTGATGTATTGGCTGAGTTTTTTGTGTCTGTGTTGAGCCAGTGTGCTGCTACTGTTTGTTGTGTTTGCTTGTGGATTGTTGGAGATGTGATGAAGGCACAATAAACACTAAGAGGAGATGTAGTAAAATCAAATGAAAATGAAAGAGAATTAACAATTAATTCAGAGTGACGTAACACTAAATAAAAAGAATTTTAATAAAGAGGTAAATAAAAAGGGTAAGAAATCTCACAAAGTGAAACTTGGTTGATTTATTAAATGAGAATGGATGGAATGAGGTTGAGGATGATGATGGAAGAAAATGAGGATGTTGATGGGGGTAGGGTTTGAGAAAATCACAACAAGAAGTATTTAAAGGGTATACTAGGGTAAGAACTTGATTAGGTATTCGTAATGGGATAGAGCACAAATGAGCCTATAATGGGCTTCTAGTTGAATTAAATTGCTCCTACATTCAAAGTGGAATAAAAAATGGGCTTAATGAATAAAAAACCTATGGGGGATTAAAATGAATAAATTTAAAAGTTTGATCCTCAAAAGTGAATTTGAAAAATAAATAAATTTTTATAAATAATTTTCTTATAATAATTAAATGTAATAATAAATATAATAAAATTCGACTGAACAAGCGTACGCTATTAAACTCTCCAAGTAAAGTCATAGTGACAAGTTCAAGATTTTATAAAAAATTGCAGTGACTATAGTTGCCTCGTTAAAAACCTTATTAGGGAAATCCAATTGGACAAAACTTTAGTGACGGAAAAATAGTGCAATGCATATTTAATCTCAACCATAACTTTAATTTTATGCTTCACGCATAGTAAGTTATTCAAGATTATATGCTTCAAGCACAATTATTCATTCAAGTATTATATTTATGCCCTTCTAGTATTATATGATATAGCAATTTTGATCCAATGCCCAATTAATCATCTTCTAGAGGTTTATAATGAATTACATCTATATACTCTGCACGAGTATGTGCCTCAATAAGACCATCAAAATTATTTGCTCCAATTATGTTAGAGAATTTCATAATCGATTACCATCACGTTCCGAGCGTGATAAAAATTTGCCAAACAATCTAATTTGGAACATTCACAGTTAAAAAATACTTCGTCAAAAATAGCATCAACATGACTAATCATGCAATGGTATAAAAATGATGCATCTTAATTATTTTTACCAGCTGCTTAATCCCCATCCCCCTCCCCTCGCCCCGGCCCGCAAAATACTGAGAAGGCTTTAATAAAATTTGACAAACTGTGTGGTAATAAATCATCCTTCAGTGATGAAAGAGAATTAAAACTCAATTATGTATCATCAATATTCTTTAAATGTCCATCATAGTGCATATGCTAAGCACACTTATCGAAAATTTAAGATGGAAATCAAAAAGGTTTTCATCATATTTTACTTTTGCAACTAGTGTTGGCAATGGATGGGGTTCGGATCGGATCCGCCAAATCCAAATCCAAATCAAACACCCCGATCCAAATCGAAATCCAAATCCGAATTCCTTGGATCGGATTGGATTGATCGAATCGGATCAAAAAAAATCCA
The DNA here is from genome assembly GCA_018223645.1 of Jasminum sambac. NCBI lineage: Eukaryota > Viridiplantae > Streptophyta > Magnoliopsida > Lamiales > Oleaceae > Jasminum > Jasminum sambac. Next base: position 7,402,612 of record CP073644.1, on the reverse strand, counting down.
AATACGATCCATATTGGTATAGATTTTTATAAAAAAATAAAAAATAATAAAAATAAAATAAAAAAATAAAAAATCAATTCGGATCGGATCAGGCCTGATCCAATCCAAATCCAAATCCGTTTCGGATCGGCCAATCCACGGATTTTTTGATCGTAAAAAAATTGCTCCATTCGGATTGGGTATCCATCTGATTTGGATGGGATCGGATTATTTTGCCATCGCTATTTGCAACAAGTCATACATTAAACTACTTAATGATTTTGAGATATGAATTCACACAATGAGACAAGTTGCCATAATTATGTAACCTAGAAATTGTGCAAATAATAATTTCATAATTAAAGAAATAATCTCGCTATCTTCAAGTTATGAGATTCCAATAAATACATATGTGACCGACTAGTGGATCCATATTATAAAATTTCTAGTTGTCAATATAAAAGGTGAGTGAGCGCACAAGATCAACCCTTAATTTTATTCCAGGTGTATTGGGTATTCAGCCGCAATTTTTCGCTGTGATGGTTTAATAACCAAGTTGCCTTGGGAATGAGTAGCGTATGAGAATTCAATATATTGAAGAAACTTCTACTTTTTCATATAATTCTCAATATTTTTTATGATTAACAAAACCCGTATGGTATGAGCGGCCATGCCAAATTAAATTTTTCATAGTATTGAACCTCTGGTTCATGTAATTTCTAGCTCTTCAGGGGTTTTCAATCAATCATTGAACTTTTGATTCGAGGTAGTGCTCTAATTGTACTAATATTATATTCAAGACTTATAAAGGAATTCAAAAAAATATGACTATTGATCATATAATATAAGATTACTTGTGATCCTTTTCGAGAGAACAAGTGTAAAATATCTAGGATTTCAAATACGAGATATATCGATATGAAATCAATTTAATTGCAATATCATTAGATTTTATATTTTTTTAAAATACAAATAACAATGCGCTTTTTCAAGAAGATGAAAAATTGAAAGTTAAAAATTAGAAATTACCTATTCACTAAGAAGATTTAGGTACAGAAGAAGATAAATTCAAAAAGGGTTTAATTCCTCACACTCTAGTAATACTTTCCGAAGTTGTACTACTTTGAGTGTAGAACAACAAAGATTCTTCTACAATAAAATCCATGGGATTTCATTCCAATAATTCAGAAATCTCTAGTGTGAAACTTTCAGGATATCATTTGGATAGTCAAAATCGTGAATCTAATCTGAACAAAAATCTTCAGGGTGTCAAAAAAAAAATCTCAATAATATTGCTCCCTCAAAAGCGATACTTTGTTATCTTGTTCTTCTAGAACAAATAATATTCTTTTACAATACTAGCAGTGTTGTAATTCTCACAAGTAATAACAAAATGTTCCACTAGATTTAGATTTATATAACGACTAGCTCTTTAGTAGTAATAATGATTTATTTAGATGATCACTACTACAGAAGTAGTAATCCAATATTCTTCAAGAATATTGAAATTACAATGCCAACAGGATATGAATTTTGTGCTTCCCTTCACAAGTGAGCATTATTTTACATAACACTAATATAGATGACTAGCACCATTTATCAAGACATGACCTACTTCAGGAAAAATAATTCAATATTATTTAAGAATATTGAATATCAAATAAATAAATAATTAGATTTGATGTACTACACTTCATGAGTATATGTAATATTCTACTGGAATATTACAATAAGTTGTGCTTCTTCTAGAGCTAAAACTTCATAGATCTAATTGGACAATTGGTTGGTTATAAATAATAAAAAAGGAAAAGAGAATTGATGCACATAGGAATAAAGAAAGGGAAAAAAAAAAAGAAAAACTATTTTTTCTTGAACAGTACCAAATTTGTATGCTAGATACAATTTCCTATAAAAGATCTCTACCCTTTAATAGCAATATAAAATTTCAATAATAGTTATTATTGATCCAAATTATTGCTACTTCTCGAGCAATGGTAAACTTATTCTTCAAGAATATTTTTAGGATTCTAATGTCAATATAATATCAAATATGGTACAACTTTGTTCTTCAGGAACAAGTAGTATTTAACTAGAATATGCTACTTCAGGGGCAACAAGTACTAGATTTGATAGATTACTTGATTCAAGAAATAAAGTTAACAAGAATAATAATAATAATAATAATAATAATAATAATAATAATAATAATAATAATAATAATAATAATAAAAATAAAATAATTTATGCTTCGTTGGGAGCAATAACAAGATATTCTAGTAGAACATCAAATATTATTTTTCTTCAAGAAAACATAAGAAATAATATATCTTACAATATTGGGGTCTTCAAGGGCAATCCATGTGATATGAAGAATTAGGGTTTTTCGATAATCACATTTACAAGAAAATATTGTTCTAATATGAATCATTACATGATTAACTTAGGTTACTTCAAGAAATTACAATCAATATAAGATCTTGTAATATTGTACTCTTCAAGAGTACGACAACATATTTTCATAATAATCTTCAAGATTCTTAATTAAAAAAATCATAACAAATAAAAATCTCAAGGATGTTCTAGAGCCAATCATATTCTTCTGGCATATGAAATATAATTGTGTGATCATTTTCCATAAACTATGTATATATATATATATATATATATATATATAATAGCAAGGTTTTTTCCCGCCTTTGCACACAATTTTTTAATTCATTTTTTTATTCCAACTCATTAAATTTTCCCTCCCTTGCACTTAAATAATTTTTAAACTAATTTTGTAATAAATTTAATTACCTCATTTATTATTATCCTAATATATACCTGTAATTATCCTTCACTCGGATTTACTCTCATTCACACGTGCCTTAACCATAATCAACTTTTTACATAGTTAATTATTATAGTATTCCCAGTTGTAGATTCACATAATTAACGCGTTTCGAATAATCAAAATCAATCAATCCTTACCCTCTCACCTAAAATAAATCCGCACCAATCCAAAAATCTCTCTCCTAAATCCTCGCAGCTTCAATTCAATCTCGCGTGCAAAGAAAAACCCATCTTAATCCATCCATGATACAAAATCAAGCAAACTCGGGCATGCAAATTCTCCACGTTACCGTTTTATTCTTTCGAAAGCTCCCAAATCTTCTGAATCATCTTCTTTGCCCAATCGATTAGCTACTGTGAATCTTCTAATTAATCCCTTGTGTGCAGTGATCAAGGTTGCCCTTCTTTTGTTAGTGCTTGAGTTTTGCAGAATTTTTGAAATTTTCTTCTAATTGAGTTCTGTTTTTTGCCGGATGTTTAGAGTGTTGTCAAGAAAGTGTAATTGCATAGCTTGATGAACTTGACAATGGAAGAATGGTAAGGAAAATATTGCATTTCAGCTTTTCCATTTCCACTCGTTAATTATAAAATAAAAATAAAAAAAAAAAGAAAGTCCCATGAATTTGAAAACAGTGGAGAAGTGAAGATATAAGGTTTGAAGGTTATAAGGTGAAGAAAATAATCTACAGTATATTATTGAACCAAGAATAGTACAGTATATAGAGGTTACAGAGGAGGCCGAGAAGAGATTACATTAGTCAGGACTCAATCTAAATAAACTAAGTGATAAGAGATATACATGAGATAGATACACTGGATATATACAACAATATTAAATGATAAATGTGAAGATAATTTAGTTCCCAACACGCCCCCTCAAGATGGCGGTCGATCGAACGCCAATCTTGTCTCGAATATATGCTAGGGCAGGTCCCGGGAGTGGCTTGGTGAGTGCGTCTTCGAGTCGCTCAGAGGACGAAACATGAGACACACGAAGGAGACCAGCTTGCACTTTCTCACAAACAAAATGGAAGTCCAATGCTATATGCTTCATCCGGAGTGAAAAAACGGGGTTGGCGCAAAGGTAAGTAGCACCTAGATTATCACAATAGGCCACTGGGGTGGTTGCAAATGGGATGTTGAGCTCACGTAGCAATGCTTGGATCCAAGTAATCTCAACTGTGGCAGCAGCAACAGCTCTAAATTTGGCTTCGTGGATGAACGAGGGACGGATTTTTGCTTTTGGGATGGTCCCAAAAAACACAATGTAGGCACAAGTGGAGGCCCGGTTAGTGATGTTACCACCCCAATCAGCGTCACAAAATGCATCCAAAGTAAGGGGAGAGGTCTGACTGATAAAGATACCCACATCGGCAATACCATGAAGATATCGCAAGAGTCGTTTGGTAGTAGTCCAGTGGACAGCAGTCGGACGATGCATGAATTGCAACAGCTTATTGACGGAGTAGGCGATATCCAGTCGCGTGAAGCATAGATATTGGAGAGAACCAATGATAGAGCGATAATTAGCAGGGTTCGGGAGAGGCTCGCCCTCGTCAGCAGAAGGAATATGAGATGCACTCATTGGGGTGGATACAGGTTTGGTGTTTGCCATGCGAGCTTTACTGAGAAGGTCATAAACATAGTTTCGTTGAGACAGAAATAAGCCGTTTGAGGGGGATAAGACCTCAAGCCCTAGAAAATAAGAAAAGTTGCCAAGATCCTTGACAGAAAAGGCCTGAGAAATGTCCTGTATGAACTAACTCAAAAAGGAAATGTCATTCCTAGTGACAACGATGTTATCAACATACACAAGGAGGAAAAGTACTGTAGATGCTCGGCGATAAACGAAGAGGGATGAGTCAGCCTGAGAATTAAGAAATCCGAAATGGATGAGAAAGCTCTTCAAGGCCGTGTACCATGCTCGAGGGGCCTACTTCAGCCCATAAAGAGATTTCTGTAAGTGACACACATGATCCGGGAAATTAGAATTGACAAAACCAGGGAGATGTTCCATGTAGACATCTTCAGCCAGAGAGCCGTGGAGGAAGGCGTTGTTCACATCAAGCTGGCGAAGCGGCCAACCTTGAACAACGGCGAGGGACAAAATGATACGGATTGTAGTTGGCTTAACCACGGGGCTGAAAGTGTTAGTGTAGTCAAGACCTGGTCGTTGATGAAACCCTTTTGCAACTAAACGGGCCTTGAACTTATCGAGAGAGCCATCGGACTTCCGTTTAACCTGGAAAACTTGCACCCGATAACATTCTGATCACTAGATTTGGGAATAAGGACCCAAGTTTCATTTCGAATGAAAGCAGCATCTTCTGTGGACATGGCTTGCCGCCAGCTCGAGTCACTGAGAGCCTGTTTGATAGTGGAGGGTTCTTTGAGGTCTACGGAGGGGTCAACAAGAAGGCAGACATGAGCCGTGGGAGGTTAATTTTTTCTTTGGCGCAAATGACCATGGGATGATAATTTGTGACTGGGGGTGGTAAATTTGGTTGCAATGAGGTGGACGTGGTGGACATACGTTGGGGTGGTGGGGGGAGAAGTGGGATGGTCTGTAGATAGATCTCGGAGAGGCGTTTGGTATGGGATGGAGGTGAGGACAACGAGGTCATAGAATCATGGGGCTGTGAAGAAGCCGTGGGAGAGGGGAGATTGGGGTGAATGGGACAAAAAAGATGAGGAGTTACTTGTGGAAGGTGGAGTCTGCATAGTGGAGGGTTCCACTCGTGGTGAGCCAGGCAAAGAGGGAAAGGGTTGCACTGCACCAGAGCCAGGGTCTACCGCTACAACCATTGGTTGCGATTCATGTAGGGAAAGACTCAAAGGATGAGGAAAAGTGGTGTCGTCATGAGGAGGGTTGGACACATGAGTGTGACATTCAGCAAAGCGAAATTGGTGCTCAATGAATTGGACATGGCGACTTGTATAGGTTCATCCAGTGGTGGGTTCAAGACAAGTATATGCATCTTGAGATGTGTTGTAACCTAAAAACAGGCATGGCTTTGATCAAGGCTCAAGTTTGTGACTTGTATAGGGCTGAGCCAGGGGATAGCAAAGGCAACCGAATACTCTAAGCTTAGTAAGGTTGGGCTTACGATGGAAAAGGATTTCAAGAGAAGAGACAAAGCAAAGGTTCACTTTGGGCATACGGTTTATTAGGTATACAGCAGTGGAAAAGGAGTAGTGCCAGTACTGAGGGGGGATAGCCGCATGGTGCAGCAGGCTTAGCCCAGTTTCGACGATGTGTCGATGTCGTCATTCCGAGAATCCATTTCGTTCAGGGGTATGGGGTGGAGAGGTGAGATGTGCGATACCATTGGAGGCTAAAAACGACCGTAAAGCAATATATTCACTGCCATTATCGGTTAAGAGAGTGGGGATTTTACTATGAAATTGAGCCTCAACTAAAGATTTAAAAGTGATAAACACATCGCGGACCTCAGACTTTTGTTTTAAAGGGTAAAGCCATATATATATTTGCTATAGTGATCCACGAAAATGACATAATATTTGTGTCCATCAGTGGATAATACGGGAGACAACCACACATCAGAGTATATTTATGGCTTTTATTGCATTGACAAGCATTACATAACGAAAGGGCGCGTTCACAAGGCGACAACGACACATATTTATTGGAAGCAAGATAATTTAGAATTTTGGGAGAGGGGTGTCCTAATCTGCAATGCCATAAATTAAAAGTAGATTGAATGGAAATAAAGGCAGCAGGAGATGTTGGTGGCTGTGGCGCAAGTGCATACACTCCGTCTTTAACTAGACTGCATAGAATGGGCACTCCGGTCTACAAATGTTTAATAACAAAAGAATTAGCTGAGAACTCGACAGTGGCATTATTTTGTTTGCAAAATTTCGAAATAGACATTAAATTTCGTTTGATGGCAGGCACACAAAGGACATTAGAGAGAGTAAAATTAGTAGAGGCCGAATGAAGTGTCGTTTGACCAAGATGGGAGATTTGTAACCATTTACCATCACCAATAGAGACATCATCTGGACCATTATAACCAGAGTGAAGAGATAGGTTGTGGAGATCGCTGGTGATGTGGTGCGAGGCACCGGAGTCGAGCAACCAATCATCAGGAGAGATAGGACTTTGATGAGCAAAATGAACAGCTGGTTGTGAGTTGGCGAACCGCGGCTGCTGATGATAGGTTGGGGATATCGGTTGCCACGGCACAGTTTGGAAATTTGGACATTTGTTAGCACGGTGACCTTGTTGATTGCAAAGTTAACAGGTTCCCAGGTACAGTCGAGGGCCATTAGAAGGTGCAGAGGAGCGGTTCTGACCTTGCTGATTGCTTTTGTTGTTGGGCTTCTGGTTTTGGGCTTGGTTGGAGGAGTAGCTATGGTTGCTGGGCTGATTGGGCCGAGATTGAGTGTAGGTGAGGCTGATGGCATGAGCAGTGACGGGGCTGGACAGAGACTGGTTTGCAGTGGCCAAAAGTTGAGGTCATAGTCGGTTCCTAGACCACGCAAGATGTGAAGGACCACTTCATCCTTGTCGGGAACTGAATTCATGAGTGTTCACGTGTCGATGATGCACTTGGCTTTGTGCATATATTCGGTGATGTTGTTGTCCCCTTTGCGAAGCTGACCAAGATTGTTCTTAAGATGGAGAATACGTGCCCTCGACGATCGGGCATATGTGTTTTGAATCGTTGTCCATGCTTCTGTGAGGTTTTGGCAGCAGCAATGAACGCTACAAGATTGGGCGATAGCAAACTCACAATCCCATTTAGAAGTAGCTGATCTTGGCGGACCCACTTTACATACTCTGGATTAGGGGACGAAGAACCTGGTTTTGCAGGATCAATCATGGATTGAGGAGGGCATGGTGTAGTGCCGTCGACGAATCCGAGTAAGTTGAAACCAAGAAGTAGGCTGTTGAATTGTATGTACCATGATGCGTAGTTAGTGGAGATGAGTTTGATGGGGGTTTGGGTTTGAGCGTTGATCACTACAGGAGGTGATGGGATGGAAGAAACATTGGTGGTCACGGCTAGAGTTTCGCCGCTTTCACCGGTGGTTGTTTTGCCGTCGTTGGATGCCATAAGATCAGATTTGGAGTCTATTGATGAGCTCCAACGGCTCTGATACCATATAAGGTTTGAAGGTTATAAGGTGAAGAGAATAATCTGCAGTATATTATTGAACCAAGAATACTACAATATATAGAGGTTACAGAGAAGCCCGAGAAGAGATTATATTAGTCAGGACTCAATCTAAATAAACTAAGTGATAAGAGATATACACGAGATAGATACACTGGATATATACAACAATATTAGAGGATAAATGTGAAGATAATTTAGTTCCCAACAGAAGATGCATGCCATAGATTCGATCTCCAAACGTAGATGCCACCTTAGTCGATGTCGAAAACATTAAATTTCGTGTTTCATCCTCCTCTTTTTTCCTTTTTCGTGGTGGGTATAGTTCAAGAATTTTATTGGAAATTGAAGGGAAAGGTGGAGGTGGAATTTTTTGTCCCTGTTCTTTCAAGATTTTTTTTTTTTTTTTGCTCCTTTTAATTTAGTTATGGTTTATATAGAGTTTAGATGATACGTGTTATATGTGTTCTTATATGTTAACCTAATATACTTGGTTTCTGTTCTCATTTTCTTATTCTGCATTTTAGTTCATGAGACCTTTGATATTTAGGTCTTGAGTAATTAACTATTTATGTATTTTGATCATATTGTGGGATTAATTTAAATGAGAATAATGTTTGATTTTATGCTCAATTAATGCAAACCTAAAATTAGTTCTCTCTGATAGGCAACTACACATGTGTCTAGAATGCTGGTTGATAGACACATTCTGAAAAGTTTGGTTAAGTGATCGTATGCACGAAATTAGATTGTATACGCATTCTAATGGATTAAAAAAATTCAGATTCATCTATTATCATTACAATATATGTCATTAATTATTTCAATAATGATTATTGTGAAATTAATCTGGATCATGTTTTGTATATTCCAAAGGCGCTCTATTAGACATCCACATATATATATATATATATATATATATATATATATGTCAGTGTATGAATCATGGTTACTACCTTTGATCATTCCATAGGAATTTTTCGTACATTCAGACGGAGGGAGATTGCGGCCATGTATTATAAATTCTAATCATGTAATCTTTAAATGTATAACATGATTATATCCGTTTGCATGGATTCAACTGGATTAAAATTTTACTTATTCATTTATTCTGGAAATTTTCGCAAGAACAACATGACTTGGCATGTTAATATCTATATATATAGTGTTATCAATATTATAATTTCGATTCATATGGCCGATGATGACAATAGTTCTCCGGAATTTATTTATTTCATTTATGTTTTACCACTCATCTGTGTGAGTAGCCATTACTTTCGCCACTAAACAATATCAATCGTAATGTGTGCTTAATGCGTGCTTTTGTTTAATATGTGTTAATAGCTATTACTTCAGCCACTAAACAATATAAATCATAAAGCATCCATCTACTATGTTATGTAATCTTTTTATCTTTCAAATTTATTAATATCTTTATTTTCTGCTTCATTGAATTCCAGAATGGCTCAACAACTAATTGTGCAATGGGATGTCCTTGTCAATCTTCCAGAGAAAAAACCTATCGAAGGATAGGATTATAGCTCACCTCTAAAAACGTTATTCATTAGATTGCATTCCCGTGAACACAGAATATCAGGTGTGTCCTGATCAATCGAGATAAATGAAACAGAATATTAGGCAAGCCCAATGAACTGATAAATTGGTGTGTTAAGATGAATTTTTATATAGAGTTAAGAAATTTTGCAATTTTGAGATTCAAATTTATGGTCATTTCAGCCATAGTTTTGATCGAGATCACACCCTTTAATTTTCTATCTCATAAGTCGAATTCTAAAATCGTCTTTTTCTGTTTTCAAATAATTAATGTTGTGTACTTGTGGCCGAGCTATTTTGAATTTTTCCCCATCACCATTCTAAGGGATGATTCTTTATTTTTCTATTATTTTTAATTATGGATTTTGATGTTTTTAAGATTTAAATACTCTTCCAGCTAATTATTTTGACTTTTCTTTTAGAAATTTCCAAGTATTTGATTGTCTAGCAGTTGCTTTGGTTAAGCAATTCTATGTACATCTAAGCATGCATTGCTTATTAGTTTTTCTTTGTTGGCTCCAGCATTTCTTTGGACCAATTTTTTTACCCGCACTACAAGATTTTTCACCTTTTCCTGCAAAACATTTTTGTAGGGAAAGGTCCTTATTTGTGGCGAACTGCTTCAGGTGACAAAATAAATTTGTAGCCAGCTTTGTGGCCTAAACCTCGAAAGGAAAGACTATTAGCTACAAATTTGCTTAAATTTGTGGGCAATGTTAGACATGACAAATTTTTGGATACCGAATATGATTTGTGGGGAAAGCTTAGAGGTGACAAAATTATGTAATTGTGAGCTAAAGTTAGCCCCTACAAACCTTATGGAGACAAATATAGTTTGTAGGGTTTTATAAGAGGCAACAAAATTTTTAAATTGTGGGATAAGTTTTTCCTACAAATCTTTTAGTGACAAATACAATTTGTAGGAAAGTTAAGCGACAAAATCTTGAAACCGTGAGTTAAAAATTTTAGCTACAAATCTATTAGAGACAAATACAATTTGTAGGGGAAGGATTAGAGGCGTCAACAAATTGAATTTGTTGGCTAAAATTTGATACTACAAACCTTGAGACAAATAAAATTTGAAGGGGAAAGGTAAGAGGCCACAAAAATTTGAATTTGTGTACTAAAGTTTACCCCTACAAATTTTTTGGCAACAAATACAATTTGTAGGAAGACATTAGAGGCAACAACAAATTGAAATTGTAAGCTAAAATTTTCCCCTACAAATTTTGTGGAGACAAATACAATCCGTAGGATAGATTTCTCATGACAAAATAATTTGTATGCTTTAGTTGCTTTGCCCCACAAAGTGCTATTTGTACGCAAAGGTATAACTTTTTTATGTGTAGGAATTTTGAGATTTTCATATATTTCCTATATTTTCGTTCCTTCCTTTTAAAAAAGAATAATATAAAGATATAAAGAACAATAGACAATTAAGACATTCTTCCAAATCATTGTACTATATTAAATAATCTTCAATATTAATATATCAAATGAAACACAAATAAAATCATTCACTAAGTATGGCTTGCATCTAATATAAACATAAAAGTACTTAAACAAACTTATATATTGCAAATTATGCATCTAGAGGATAACTAGTCTCCCTATCACGTAGATATACTAGTTTTTAATCCTCACCAAAGTTGTGCTCATCACCATCATCAAATTCGTTCTCTTCGTCTTCAAAATCATCATTTTCCTCGCCATTCTCTTAGTCTTGATTACCATCATTTTCTGGCTAGCATTATTCTCTAACAAAAATGGATTAAGCGTGGTACAACAAGCGGAACTTTACCATTTAATTGTTCCATGAATTTGTGCCAAGACTGCATCATGTTGTCCAACAACCTTTAGATTATTTTGCATCCTCGTTCCATCTTCACTTGTCTTTGCCTCGGTAGGCCTTTTTCTGCGTTGATTTCAACTCTTTCTCTAAGTGCGCACTTTGGAAGAAGATGTCCAATATCTCGAAGGCGACCATCTCCCAAACCACGAATTTGACGTTCAGGTTTTGCACCAAGAACGGACATCATAATATTAACTCCAGCATCAGGATCATCCACTGATATGTCATCCAAAGGTGTATCTTGAGAAGGCTTTGCTCCTTTGCCTTTTGTATAAGATATTCATACATTTCGCAAGCATTTCATCCTACATCCCACAAGAGACATAAATTAACCCTCAAAAATCAAAATACGTAACGACTTATATGACTGCTGGATGCCTCATGTCACCATCATCAACTCGTCCTTCTTTATGCCATCTCATATCACTGGCGGTTATGATTTGACATGTATAAGCGTTGCAATCTCGGCTTCAACGAGAAATAACGTAAAACTTTTGAGAATCTTTTGCTTATCACCTGAAGTCTTTTGGTACCTAGGTTCATTACAAATGGGGCACTTATCTAACCCTTCATTTTCCTTTGTAAAATAGAGCACAATCATATTTGCATGCATGTATTTTTCATAACCAAACCGAGATCTTTCAACACTTTATAGGCATGCGAGTCAGGTAGAAAGGTAGTTGATTACCTTTGGAAGCATCCTTTTCAAAATGCCCATGAGCTCATCAAAGCATTTGTTGGTCATCAATTCCTCACTTTCAATTGCATCAACTCCACAATCGATGTTAACACGGAAAAATCTTTACACCCAGGTAAAGTTCTTTTTGTAACCGTTTAACAACCTTTCTCGTATTTATCCATCTCTTTCGTACTCATCTTGATGTCTTATTATCTCCCAATATATCATCATCGGGTAACACCTTTGTCATCTTCAAAAATAGTTTGCCCACTTTTGCATGCGAGGCATGGGGATACATATCATTGATTATATGCATTACTTGATCATTATCACGGTCAAACTCATCACTAAGGGTTGGGTTGGATGACAAATTCTTGGTGGAAGAAGCGTGATCACGGCCGCTCACGATAAGCTCACCATGGTGATTCCACTTTGTGTAATTGTATGCCATGCCATGCGCCAATCAAGTGTTGTCGAATTTAGTTGGCGGTCTCCAACTACAATTGTTACACTTTGTACGGGCACTTAGAATGACCTCGGTGATTGACATGGTTCTTTGCAACTCCAATAAATCCTTCAATTCCTGATAAATATTCAATACTAGTTCTATTCGGATTATGTATCCATTTTCTATCCATAGTGTAGCTGCTCTATACAAACCTACAATGATATGTGATACAAAAAAGTTTATGCCTAAAACAATAAATTTAAATGTAAAAGTTAAACTACGAGTTTTAGTTAAATGGTAATTTTTCAATTCATACACCCTAATTCTCATGAGGACAACTTAATTGTTCACATACAACAACAACAAACTAAGCCTTATTCCCTACAGATAGGGGTCGGCTGTATGGAACCATATGAGAACTACGTCGGATCGTGGGTATGAGTTTTGCTATACCACGCCTTCCTATCCAAATCTATGAGATGGAACTGAATGAGAAAAACTTAATTGTTCACATATTCAATATAATTTAGAATTATGATCTCTTGCTGATGAGTTGAAAAAATAAAGTAGACGTAATCCATACAACCTGCTACACGTAGAACATAAATCAATGCTTTTAATTTCATGCATCCAGCTTATCGTTACTATATTTGTTATCTTTTGAAAAAATTGAAAAATTCCATTGCAATTACGTAATATCCATGATGGAAAAGGAACAAGGTTAATTAATGTCATGTATAGAGAGAATTTAATTTGAATGACAATGGATCTAAACTTGAAAAGAGCAATGTGATTTGTTATGATAGAATTGGCGCACTTAATATTCATGTATGTGCAAAATTTTGAAGGTGCTTTCACAAACACCATATAAAAAATTAACTTGAGTAACCAAGCCACGGACATGTTACCAACACCATATCAAAACTAAAAATTACTATTTAACTAAAACTCATAGTTTAACTTTTACAATTTAAATTTAACTAAAAATTGTAATTTTCACTGAAAACACTACTACCGTGTTACCACGGAAATGGGAAAAATTTAACCAGGTTTTTATTCAAAAATCAAGGCACTTCAATGTAAAAATTGGTATTGGGAACTAACTTGTCGATCAACCAACACCATATCAAAACTAAAAATTACAATTTAACTAAAAATTATAATTTAGGTAACCAAGCCAAAAGATATACATAACATGCTCTCATTACTTTGCATAAATATCAGTTTACTTAGCTTATGAATTGCTAGAAATAGCTAGTTATTCACACACTCGAGCACCTAATAGTCACAAATGTCAATCTATTTAGCCTAAATATCATATAAATTACACACATCGACATATCTGAGTCACATTGAAGCAAGTATATCATTTGTTAATAAAATGATAAAAGATTGTGCAATGAAGAATACTATCAAACTAAGCGGTAATCGCTACTTGAGTTTATGAACTTACCTTGTTGCAATTTGAATTGAAGAGCTCCACTATCCAAATCCTTCTACTACCACTACAAGATAAAATAAAAAAAAATAAAATAAAAAAAAAATCATCAAAACTTCTACTAAATTGGGACACAATATAATAAACTTCATCATGTAACATAGAGACAATTCCATACAATTTTAGGACGAAATTTTCTCTTTAAACACACAAATCATCTGTGAAATTACATTTAAATCAAAAAAATTATTCACATTTCATGAATGAAATTAAATGCAAAACAAAGCAATCTGTACAATATTATGCATGCCATGTCAGAATTTAGCAGATGTACCATCAAAATTCAAGTGTATTACTCATCATGTGCAAAACAATGTCATAACTGGGGTAAGCATATTCATTTTGTTCAGACATTTTAACAAGCAGTTATACACAAGTGTATGTATGTATGCACAAAGTTATCGGGCATTTCGGTTTGGGATAGCAATCGATATGCACTTTAATTTTTATTTTTAATAAACCAATTATAGGCCCGTTCTCTTTGCGGTTCTATTTTACATGTTTTAGTTTTAAATTCATTTTGAATTTTCTGTTTTGAGTCTATTTTGAGATTTCTAAAAATGCATTCTTCTTGTAATTCTTAAAAATTGTTTTTGAAAACAGAAAATTGGAAAACTTGTTTACTTCGTACTTTTAGAAAATCGTTTCTTAATAAAAAAAATTATTTAATAAAGTGACCACAATGATGTGTTTAGAGGCACATCATCTAAACCATCTCAAGCCTACAAGCCACAAATTACCAACTCAAAATGCGCAAAACCATCTCGGAACCATCATAGAGGCATATGTGACCACAATGATGTGTTTAGGTTCATACATGTCCAATCCAAAAGTAAATGCCTCTTGCCCTAGTGAAAAATGAAGATCAAACCTACAAGCCACAAATTACCAACTCGAAAATTCGCAAAACCATCTCGAAACCATCATAGAGGCATAAAGTGACCACAATGACATGTTTAGATTCATACATGTCCAATCAAAAAAATAATCACATATATCCCCAATTCAATTAACTATTAATTCATGAAACATGTCAGCACTTTGCACATATGTCGTGGTAGAGGACAAATTCATGAGATACACACTACAGAGATGTGAAATTCATAATTAAGAGACGTGGATAATTAAGGGCAAGTGCCGATTAGAGGATATGAAATTCCCATAGCACATGAATAATTAGGAGCAATTCCCGATTCAAAATATGAAATTCATAAGTCCAATTTGCAAGCTAGACAAACAGAGATGTGAAAGGAAGGAAAAAAATACATGGTTTCAAGTTTATTGTTGTAATCTGAGAAAAATAGGGCTACGAATTTGTTGAAAATAGAAATAGAATCTTATTAAAAAACCCATGAATTGTATCTCATAACTACCCCTAAATCGTATCTCATCGTTTGTAAATCATACCATAGAACCCTAAATTGAAAATTGCTCTGATTCCTAAGAGAGCAATGAAGAGTGAAAGATTACCTTTGAGTGTGGAGATCGGTAGAGAGCTTTGTGAATAGATGGGCAGAGATCGAAAAGAAGTGAAGAAGCGAGATGCAATTTGAACGAAGATGGAGAAAACGAGAGGGATTGAGAAGAACCACTGAGGATCCTTTTAGAGTGTTTCAGATAATTCTAAAAATGCTGGAAAATGAGTTTTTAGTTTTTCTATTTGTATACAAATTTTTACTTGTTTTTCAAAACTCCATTTAGAAAATAGATAAGTAAACACATTTTTCGATATTTTCAAAAATTGAAAATAGAAAATGATTGGAAAACATTGAAGGAAACAGGCCCTTATCTTTTCGCTCCTCTTTTTACGAAATTTGGGCTACAATTCTGATTACTCTTTTTATTTGCTTTGTCTCTTTTTTCAGTATAATTATTTTACTCTTCAGTTCAACTTTTATTTATGAGATCACAATAATTAAAATAAAATTTGAAATATTGATCCAACTATTATTAATATAGAATTGTATACCATTCATCTATGGTGGCATTAAATAGTTGGTTTTGATTTTCTTTCTATCAAAAAATAAAAATATAGAAGTGATTAAAAAGAAATTAAAGTTAGGAAAGTTACTAAAATTGTAATATAGGGTTCTAAAAAATTGGAATAGAAATGAGCAGTCTTGATTTTTATTTTTTATTTTTGTGTTTTATGTGTGTTCGTGGATGTGTTAACAAGAAGTTGCATTTAATTAGCCTCATTGTGAACAAAATTATATTGTAGACTACTTGATATATTTAATCACATCTCGATGCTCTATATCATCCTAAAAACTCAATTTTGAATTAGAAGTGAAGAAATAAAATTCTAATTTATTTTTATTATTCTTTTGACATTGGGAGAAATGTCAAAGTGAGTCAAAATCATCAAAATGAATTTGCCAATTTATGTATAAAAAGAGCGTTAGGCGTGGATGTTTCAAGTTTAGGTACTGAAATCCCTTTTCGTTTGGGCCAAAAATCTAATTTAGACTCAAATGCTTACACTTTCTGTAAAAAAAAATGCTTACACTTTTATTTTATTTTATTTTATTTATTTTTGTGTGGAAAGATAATATTCAACTACAAATGTGAAAATTGGTAGGAGAAATTACATACTACACGAATACTATTTTTGGTGGCACAAGATAAAATTAAGTAGAAAAAATCATATCATTACAAAATCTTTTTCTTTTTCAATTTTTGTTGGCAAATGTAACCTTTAGCTACAAATGCAAAAAAATTGCAAGAAATATTATATGCCCTACAATTCTATTTTTGTGGGGAAAAATATGCTTTAGGTTATAAACTTTATTTTGTCTCTGAACAATTTGTGAGGAATATTATATGCCTACAAAATCAATTTTTTTGTGGGAAGAGTAACATTCGTTACAAATGTAAATTTGTAGCAAACATAATTCCATCTGAAACCTATTTTTTTGTGGCGAAAGATATTCTTTAGCTACAAATTGTAACTTGAGTCGGAAATATTTGTAAGGAAAATTATATACTTACAAAATCTTTTTTTTGCAGGAAAAGGTAACCTTTAGGCACAAATTTTAATTTGTAATAAAAATCATGTGCCCGCGAATTTTTTTTTTTGTGGGAAAAGACATCATTTGGTGACAAATTTTAATTTGTGTGTAGAATATTTGTGGGGAAAATCATATGCCTACAAGATTAATTTTTTTGTGGGGAACGATAACCTTTAGTTACAAATTTTAATTTGTTTCCAGAAATTTTGTAGCGAAAGGGTAAAATTCTTGTAGTGCCGGTGCCAAGATAAATCACCAAAAATGGTCTATCAACCAACAGCCAACTCATTGATAAAAGTCAAGTCGAAGATCTTCAAAAGTTGCAACTCTTCGGATGCAGAAGCTATACTTGACTGAAAAATTTATGCGTGAAAGCCCTACTAGACACTTCGATGATTAGTGATTACATTGATATTTTGGAAGAGCTTCATTGTGCAAGCCATTTGAGATCCCAGAGATTGACAGATATGCTATCAGCTCTTGATATGCATTTGTGATGAAGCTTGTGTTTGTAACACTTCCCCAACTTTTAGTGTCTATAGTAAATCATTAGATGTATAGTCCTTTTCATGGAAGTTCATCTCCATTTTCATATGGATGACAATGCTATATGTGAATGTAGGAGTAGGATGCTTCTCTTCTTAGTACAGATTATAAAAATTGTTTGCACTTGATTTTGAGCTTTTGTAATTTTTTTTCTCTTGATGGGTGACAAATCCTTGGATTATGAAGTTTTTACCATTTTCGGCCGATCTTTATGTTTGGAGCTTTCTAAAAAGGGTGTCAAGTAGGCATCTTTATTGATGATCATTGAGTTTTAGTTAAATTACAAAGCGATCACTTGCATTCAAAAATACACGCGTTCTTCACTCATGTATTAGTTTTTATAGTCTTACACTATGCCCATATCATACTTTGTTTTTTTCTTTTTGCTCTTTGATGATCATATTTTAGGTTGCCTGAATTAATTATATCTATAGGTGTTCTCTTAGTTGACAAATTATCAATAGTGTTAATTTCTAATAAAAATGTCTAAATTTCGTTTCAATACCTGAAGTTGACTTGATACATCTATACTTAACTTTCAAGTCAAGGAATTGATATTTGATTCATTTAAACAATTAATTAAATATTTATTGAGTTCTTTTTCAAAAATTCCTTCGACTGATTACTTTGCCTTTGGCACACTACTTTCAAGTTTCCGGAACCGATTTTCAGTATCTTATTAAAATTTTTTGATGCATTTTCGTTCATACTTTTAATTAGTTCAAAGGTTGCTATGGGTTGGTATGATTAATTCTTTTCAGAAATAATAGTTAAAAATAAAATTTAATTGTATGGAAATTAATTAAAGTTAATCATATTGTTAAGATGTAATTGGAGTCAGGTTTATTGGACAAAAATCGACACAGTTTCATTGGAAAAAAATTAGTCAAAACTAATGATACGAACCCGGAAAGCTCCATGTCGACCGAACCACCCCATGTACTGCCCGGGCCGCTCACGCGAAGCCGAGCCAAGAAAGTGGGACGAGCTTTGATGACCTGGGTCGAAAAAGTGTGTCAACATGTCCCTACCAAGTCATCTACAGCCTTGGAATGATCCACAAGAGTTCCCGAGCCAAGAGAAATCCTCCAATTACGAGTCGGGGACGTTGGAACGCAAGAATGCCATGCAGACGAAATTTACGGCCGTAACCGTATTAATTACGGTCGTAACTCAGCCATTACAGCCGTAACCGAAATCCATACCGCCGTAACCTAGGAAGCTGAAGACCAGAGATTTACAGAGAGTTCAAGACGGCCGTAACCTTTGGGACATACGGCCGTACCAGCCGTTTTACGGCCGTAACATTGAACGTTACGGTCGTACCCTCAGTTTCCAACTTTTGGGCCAAATTATGCAGAGAGTTCATTACGGCTGTACTTACTCATCATACGGCCGTAACTCAAGACTTACGGCCGTAACAAGTGTCCATACGGCCGTAACTAACGAATCAAGTTTGGCAGTTTTCAAGCAGAGAGTTTATTACGGCCGTACTTTTGAGTCATACGGCCGTACCCGAGGAGTTACGGCCGTAAATCCTATAATTACGGCCGTAATTTTAGCCGACCTAGGGTTAAATTTTAGATATTTTCGGATTTTTTTCATTATTTTATTATTATTTCAATTTTGGAGCTTGTATATGAACAAAACAAGCCATTTGTAAGAAGGACTTTTGGTTCAAATGTATGAGGAGAGCTTTGAGCTTTTTCTTGAGAGATTCAATTCTCTTTTGTTCTTTTGAACAAATCGAACTTATCAAGAGCGTGATCAACTCTTGTGGCGTTCACCCCTGCCTGTTGTCTACTACGCACAGTTAAAGGTGATAGGTTTCAGCCTATTGTTGTCACTTCGTGAATAGAAGGTCGTCAGGTTTCCGATCGTGACCAGTGATTGGCTTTTCTGGGGTCTAATCCAATCTGGATTGGGTTGCGTTGGCACCGAGACCAACGAGGTCCGTATCAGTTGGTATCAGAGCACAGATTCTAATCATCTGGTATCTATCCTTTGTTTTATGTTTTTATAGTATAAGTCCTTTGTTATTAAGTCTTAGATTGTTATGTTAGTGATTGTTATCGGATTAGAATCGTGAGTATTGAACTTTAAATTTGTAGGATTTTAGTGTGTGTTCTTGGTGTTCTTGGTGCAAATTGCTTTTGTGCTTAGAATTCATCCAATTTTTAGTATGGTATTGGTATTGAGATTATAAGTGTATGTTGTGAAAAATAAATCAAAAGAGAGAGCCGAAAAAAAAAATTGGCAAAAAAAAAACAACATAAAACAAACACAAACAATGGCTCCGTTGATGTGTGAACGGGTGTGAGTCAAAACATTGGCTACACTTAGTATTCGTGTTAGCATTATCTTGTTGTTGAGTCGAGTTACATTGTCTTAGGTACTAGGGTTTTACATCGAGTTGTAATTCAGTTTGTATTATGTTGTGTCATTGAGTTGTAACTTAAACTGCTTTGCCATTGTGTTTTGGTGCACGATACAAGACGATCTTACCTTGAGCAAGTTCGTTGAGTTCGATTGAACACGAGAGTGTGAGTGTATTATTGAGTGTTGAGTGAGAGAGTGTTGAGTGATATACACGAGTGATATTCACGGGAGGACACTACCAGCTTGCACACACTTGCACACCATGTCTGATACAGGTTCAGTCGAGGGCCATGGATCTAGGACCGCCACCTTGGAAGACATCCAATCGGTTCTTCAGGCTTCTATGACTGCAATGGAGCGTCGTTTGAGGCAACAGTTACGAGAAGATGTTGAGCAGTCAATAGCTAGGTTGAATGTCCGTAGGAATCCTCCGGAATTTGAAGAGGGTGATGAGGAGGAATATGATGTGATATATCGAGGTGGTAGAGGTCGAGGGGGCCGAGGAGGTGGTAGAGGTAATGGCCGACCACGTGAAGAAGAGAGTGATGTGAAAAATGTGAAGGTTGAAGTACCTTCATTCCAAGGTAAAGCCGATCCGGATGCTTATTTGGATTGGGAAAGCAGAGTAGAGTTGGTGTGCCAATTTCATAGAATCCTGGAAGAGAAGAAAGTTCCACTTCTAGTGAAAGAATTCACTGGATATGCTCTTAGTTGGTGGAAACAAACAACTACGGCTCGGCGAAGAAATTTGGAAGCTCTGGTGAGTACTTGGAATGAGTTTAGAACGATAATGAGAAAGCGGTTCGTTCCTACATATTACTATCGAGGTTTGTACAATAAATTGCAAACATTAAATCAAGGGGGACGAAGCGTTGAAGAGTATTATCAAGAGATGGAGTCTCTTATGACTAGAGCCGATATAGGAGAAGAAGAAGAGGCTACCATGGCACGATTTCTAAGTGGATTGAATCGAGAAATTGCCAATCTTGTTGAGTTACACGATTATGCAGATATTCAAGAATTGGTACATAAAGCCGCCAAGGTTGAGATGCAATTGAAGAAGAAGAGTTTCATTAAACCTCAAGCCGGGGAAAGTAGTAGCTTTGGGAAACCGAAATGGAGTAGTGACAAGACTACAACTCCAAAGCCGGCTTGGAAAGGGCGGAGTGAACCACCTAAGTCTTCTCCGGTGGGGGAAGATAAAGGGAAGAGGCCAATGGGTGCACCACCACCCCGAAACCGAGATATCCAATGTTTCAAATGTCAGGGACGAGGTCACATTGCCTCGGAGTGCCCTAATCGCCGAACAATGGTGATAAGGGAGAATGGTGAGATTGAAACGGAGGATTGAGGAAGAAAACCCTCCTATTGTGGAGGAGGAGGAGGAAGATTCGGATGAGCAATATGTGATGACTATCCCAGAGACATTAGTTACACGGCGAGCTCTTAACACGAAGGCGAAGGTGGATGGAGTGACCTCTCAACGGGAGAATATCTTTCACACTCGGTGCCTAGTGCAAGGCAAACCATGTAGTTTGATTATTGACGGGGGAAGTTGTTCGAATGTTGCTAGTTATATGTTCGTTGATAGGGTTGGACTTCCACGGATCAAACACCCGAGACTGTATCGATTACAATGGTTTAGTGATACAGGCGAGGTTCGGGTTACCAAGCAAGTGAAGATCCCTATCTTGATTGGAACATATGAGGATGAAGTGGTATGTGATGTAGTACCCATGCAAGCTACACACATATTGCTAGGCCGGCCGTGGCAATTTGATAGACAAGTGACACATGATGGATATCGCAATAGATACAGCTTCAAGTTCAATGGGAAACCAATTGTACTTGCTCCTTTGACACCGCAACAAGTGTATGAGGATCAAGTCAAACTCAAAAAGGAAGCTGATGAGAAGGAAAAGGAGAAACGCGAGTTGAGTGGAAAAAAAGAAGAGAGAGTAAAAGGAGAGAAGAGTGAGCATGAGGAGGAAAAGAAAGAGTGCTTCTTTGCAAGGCCGAGAGAAATTGTGAGGGCTCTTTCGGCAGACCAACAAGTGCTCTTGTTAGTGTATACCGAGAGTGGTCGAGTGCTCCATTCTAACCTTGAATCCCTCCCCAATTCTATTGTTTCTCTCTTACAGGAATTCAATGATATCCTTCCCGAAGACTTGCCAAGCGGGTTGCCACCAATTCGAGGCATTGAGCATCGATTGACCTAGTTCCTGAGCCGCGATTCCCAATCGCCCCGCTTACCGTAGCAACCCCGAGGAAACAAAGGAGTTGCAACGCCAAGTGGAGGATTTGCTTAGCAAAGGGTATATCCGGGAAAGTCTAAGTCCATGTGCCGTACCAATCTTGCTCGTGCCCAAGAAAGATGGATCATGGAGAATGTGTGTTGACCGCCGAAATACAACAACATTACTGAAAATATCGCCACCCCATACCTAGACTTGATGATATGCTTGATGAACTTTATGGTGCTAGTATTTTTAGCAAAATTGATTTGAAAAGCGGTTATCACAAAATTCGAATGAAAGAGGGTGACGAATGGAAAACGGCTTTCAAAACCAAACAGGGTTTATATGAATGGTTAGTTATGCCGTTTGGTTTGTCGAATGCACTAATGAATCACGTGTTACGTGCTTTCATTGGTAAATTTGTAGTGGTGTACTTCGATGATATATTGATTTATAGTAGGGGGCTCAATGATCATGTGAAACACCTTAGGCTTGTGTTGGAAGCGTTAAGGAAAGAAAAATTGTTCGCAAACCCTACGAAAAGTCACTTTTGTCTTAAGAAAATTGTGTTTCTTGGTTACGTGGTGAGTGCCAATGGAGTAGCAGTTGATGAAGAAAAGGTTCGGGCAATTAAAGAATGGCCTACTCAATCTAGCATAGCCAATGTTCGTAGTTTTCATGGTTTAGCTAGTTTCTACCGTCGATTTGTGCCTAACTTTAGTACACTAGCCGCACCATTAACTGACGTAATCAGGAAAACCGTTGGTTTTAAATGGGAAAAGGAGCAAGAACGAGCTTTTCAAACAATTAAAGAAAAACTGTGTTCTTCGCCCGTACTTGCTCTTTCCGACTTTAACAAAGCTTTTGAGATTGAATGTGATGCGTCGGGCATAGGTATTGGTGCTGTGTTGATGCAGGAACGAAGGCCAATTGCATACTTTAGCGAGAAATTGAGTGGTGCCACCCTCAATTATCCTACATATGATAAGGAGCTCTATGCATTGGTTCGAACGCTAGAGAATTGGCAACACTATCTCTGGCCGAAAGAGTTTGTGATCCACACCGACCACCAATCGTTAAGGCATCTCAAAAGCCAAGGCAAGTTGAACAAGCGACATGCCAAGTGGATGGAGTTCATTGAGACATTTCCCTACGTGATCAAGTACAAGCAAGGCAAAGAAAACATTGTTGCAGATGCTTTATCACGCAGGTATACCTTACTCACCACTCTAGATACTAAATTGTTGGGTTTTGAATTAATGAAAGAATTATATGAGAAAGACCCGGACTTTAGTAGTATCTATGCTGCTTGTGAAAAGAGTGGATTTGATAAGTTCTATAGGCTAGAGGGGTACTTATTTCGAGAGAGCAAACTTTGTGTTCCTTCTAGTTCTATACGAGAGTTGTTAGTGAGAGAGGCTCATGGAGGAAGCCTCATGGGACATTTCGGTGTAGAAAAGACATTTGAAGTCTTGCATGATCATTTCTATTGGCCTAAGATGAAACGAGACATAGAGAAAATTTGCATGAATTGCATTACCTGTAGAAAGGCCAAATCCAAGGTATTACCTCAAGGACTTTACACTCCCCTTCCCATACCTCAATCGCCATGGGAAGATATATCTATGGATTCCATCTTGGGGTTACCTAGGTCTAGAAATGGGAGAGATTCGGTTTTTGTGGTAGTTGATCAGTTTAGTAAAATGGCTCATTTTATACCCTGTCACAAAACCTATGATGCAAGTCATATTGCCGACTTGTTCTTTCGCGAGATAGTTCGGCTACATGGAGTGCCGAAGACAATTGTGTCAGATAGAGATGTCAAATTCCTTAGCTACTTCTGGAAGACCTTGTGGGGAAAACTAGGTACCAAACTACTGTTTTCAACCACGAGTCATCCCCAAACTGATGGTCAAACTGAAGTAGTAAACCGTACGTTGTCACAATTACTACGGGCTATCATTAGTAGGAATATTAGGACGTGGGAGGAATGTTTACCACATGCTGAATTTTCTTATAATCATGCTAAACATTTTTCAACTGATTTTTCACCTTTTGAAGTAGTTTATGGTTTTAATCCGCTAACCCCGTTAGATTTGATTCATTTACCTGAGCTTATTCGGTCTATACACGAGAAGGTAAAACTGCAGATCGAGAAAAAGAACCAACAAGTATCGACCAGGGTGAACAAAGGGCGAAAAGAAGTGATCTTTGAGCCGGGAGATTGGGTTTGGCTACACCTCCGAAAGGAAAGATTCCCTCAACTACGCCGATCGAAAATTGTTACCACGAGGCGATGGGCCTTTTCAAGTAGTTGAACGAATCAACAACAATGCCTACAAACTCGATCTTCCAGGTGAGTATAATGTGTCTGCTACATTTAACGTCTCTGATCTTGTTCCGTTTGATGCCGGAACCGATTCGTGGACGAATCAACCTGAAGAAGGAGGGGATGATATGAACCCGGAAAACTCCATGTCGACCGAACCACCCCACGTACCGCCCGGGCCGCTCACGCGAAGCCGAGCCAAGAAAGTAGGACGAGCTTTGATGACCTGGGTCGAAGAAGTGTGTCAACATGTCCCTACCAAGTCATCTACAGCCTTGGAATGGTCCACAGGAGTTCTCGAGCCAAGAGAAATCCTCCAATTACGAGTCGAGGACGTTGGAACGCAAGAATGCCATGCAGACGAAATTTACGGCTGTAACCGTATTAATTACGGCCGTAACTCAGCCATTACGGCCGTAACCGAAATCCATACGGCCGTAACCTAGGAAGCTGAAGACCAGAGATTTACAGAGAGTTCAAGACGGCCGTAACCTTTGGGACATACGGCCGTATCAGCCGTTTTACGGCCATAACATTGAACCTTACGGCCGTACCCTCAGTTTCCAGCTTTTGGGCCAAATTATGCAGAGAGTTCATTACGGCCGTACTTACTCATCATACGGCCGTAACTCAAGACTTACGGCCGTAACAACTGTCCATACGGCCGTAACTAACGAATCAAGTTTGCCAGTTTTGAAGTAGAGAGTTTACTACGGCCGTACTTTTGAGTCATACGGCCGTACCCGAGGAGTTACGGCCGTAAATCCTATAATTACGGCCGTAATTTTAGCCGACCTAGGGTTAAATTTTAGATATTTTTGGATTTTTTTCATTATTTTATTATTATTTCAATTTTGGAGCTTGTATATGAACAAAACAAGCTATTTGTAAGAAGGACTTTTGGTTCAAATGTATGAGGAGAGCTTTGAGCTTTTTCTTGAGAGATTCAATTCTCTTTTGTTCTTTTGAACAAATCGAACTTATCAAGAGCGTGATCAATTCTTGTGGCGTTCACCCCTGCCGGTTGTCTACTACGCACAGTTGAAGGTGATAGGTTTCAGCCTATTATTGTCACTTCGTGAGTAGAAGGTCGTCAGGTTTCCGATCGTGACCAGTGATTGGCTTTTCTGGGGTCTTATCCAACTGGATTGGGTTGCGTTGGCATCGAGACCAACGAGGTCCGTATCAACTAATTATTACATCGGTAAAAGTGGAAGCATATAATTAGTTTAACAAAACAAAAAATAACTAAAATTGATTAGATTACTACGGGTTGGCAAGATTTTCCTTGAAAAGTGAAGGATATCTTCTAAATTGGAAGATGTCCAAATTGAAATATATCTTTTAAATTTCAAAATATCTTCAAAATAAGATTCATATAAAAGAAAATTTTGCCAAATTTGGTTTCATTGAATACGGTTTCAGAAATAGTCCTATTAAAAACTAGGGGAATTAACGCAAATGGTCCAAAAATTTTGCTTGAGTGGGAGTTTGGTCCGATTTAAAAAAAGATAGCGCATTTGGTCCAAAAACATTTAGTCCGTGTTTGGTCCATTTGAACAGAATCCATCCATTAAACTATTAGTCAAACCCAACTTTTAAAAAATTGGTTCATGTTTGGTCCATTGGACTTAAGATAAATTGCACAAAAGGACCAACCTTTAGGTATTGTTACAATCAAGTCCTAAAATTTGAAATAATATATACATTAATCCCAAATTTAGTTAAATTGTACATGCATTTTATTTTTTCTATGGCTCATTTTGTCCATAATTAATTTTATACCGATTAAACACTTTTTATAAAATATTTCAATATAGTAGCATTTGCCCATATTAATATAATAACACAAGTTTCGAATATTTTTCTTAGCATTAAAGACGCCCACATTTTGATTTTAATCAACGGTTAATAATAAATATAATTATTATACCTACATAAAATTTTATTATGAATATACTACTGCAAAAAAATATATTGAATATAAAACATTAATCAAATCAAATCAAATATGCAAAAATAAAATCAAATCAAATCAAATCAAAAAAAAAAAAATAAAAGAACCATCCCCTGTCCCCCAAAAACCACTACCAGGCCGGTGGTGCTTCTGGTGGCAGCTTCAAAACCACCATCGCTACCAATGATTTTTAAAAAATTTTATTTAGCATTAGATACTCGCACATTTTTATTTTAAGTAATATTTAATAATAAATTTAATTTTTATACCTAAATAAAATTTTATTAGGAATATATCTCTGTAAAAAATATGCTGAATACAAAAAATTAATCAAAAATAAAAATAAAAATAAAAAAAAATCCTCCCCACCACACATCTAAAAAACACCATCACCACGTTACTGGTGGTGGTGGTGGCGTGGCGGCTTTGAAACCACCACCACTAGTGGTGGTTGCATCACCACCAATAGCAGATTTAGTGGTGGTTTCGCCACCATCGCCAGCATGATGGTGGTGTTTTTGGGGACGGGGTGGGGGAGCGTTTTGAAAAATATATACATTAATCAAATTTTAGTTAAATTATACATACATTTTATTTTTTATGTGTGTGTTTATTTTGTCTGTAATTAATTTTATCGAATTAATTTGATACTGACTAAATACTTTTTGTAAGAAATTTTCAATGCAGTAGCATTTGTCCGTATTAAATATAATATCGCAACTTTCGAAAATTTTCCTTAGTATTAGAGACACACATATTTTGATTTTAACCAACAATTAATAATAAATATAATTATATATTGTACCCACATAAAATTTTATGCGAAATATATTACTACGAAAAAATATATTGAATATAAATAATTAATCAAATTAAATCAGAAATGCAAAACAAAATAAAATAAAATAAACCATCACCCGCCCCCACCCCATACCCAAAAAACCACCACGAGGCTAGTGGTGTTGGTGGTGGTGGTGGTGCCTTCAAAACCACCATCGCTACTAATGATCTTTAAAAAATTTTATTTAGCATTAGATATGTGCACATTTTCATTTTAAGTAATACTAGTATTTTTTACCCGTGGGTTGCACGAGGTGATATGTTTAAAATATTAATAAATCCTACTGATATTAATATTATAAAATCAAAAGATTAATATTTTTTACCGTACTCTTACCCAACATTTACATCCGTGCATTTTATGTAATTAGTTTTTTAACAAATAATAATTTTGATAAATATTAATGGAATAATTAATTTATGATTAGTTATCAATTTGTACTGTACTCTTACCTAGCATTTACATCCGTGCATTACATGAGATGATAATTAGTGATAGAGATTATGTTAATATATCACATTTTACTTATGGTAAAATTAAATCTATTAAATATGTATCAACATAAAATTAAATTAATAAAATTAAAACTATAGTTATCAAAATAAATATAATAAAAAAACTCTATCAATTTTCTTAAAGCCTAACGTTTTTTAAAAAAAAATTATTCTATATTCTATTATATACAACTCCAAATTTCGAGGGATATTAATTACATACTCGTGTGATACACGGTATTGACAATGAATATATGAACAATAAAATTTTGGAATTTAATTATGAAATATAACCGATATATATTTATATTATAGAAATGATAATATAGCTGGTACTGACCCCAACACCTTATTTCTACCACCGCTAGGAAACATTTACCTAAACCCCACCCACTTTCATTTAATCGAATCTGAGCGAGGATATTATAAGAATTGCAACATGATGAAGACTCTCATTCCCCGTCCCCATTCTGCTAAAAAATGCTCATCCCCGTCCATGTCCTATCATGATCGTTTAATCAAAGATTTTTATTTATATTGTTTAAACTTGTATTAATGACATCTATTTCAATAAATACCTTCTAAACATAGTAAACATGTATATTAATATATTCGACATAAACTCACCAATTTAATCTATTCAGCGTATCAATATCATTTTTTTAAACACATCAATTTAGATTTTTATTTAAATAATTTAAATTATATAGGTTTCTTAATGTGGTCGATAAAAAAAATCATTGATATTTAATCATATTTTTTTACCATATTTAATGCTATAATCAAATTTAAATTAATTTGAATGAGATAAATAAATTTGAATGAGACAAATGACTTGAAATATATATTATTCATGATTAAAAAAGAAGAGTTAATCGATGATCTTTAAAAATTGAATAAAATCTAAACAGATAAAAATCGTTATAAAATGAATAATTTGAAGTAGTTGGGATTCTTAATATTCATTTAAAAAATAGAATCCTAAATAGTTATTTAATATAGTCGAGAGACAATTAAGAAATTTCAATTGAATCGCATAATTTGAATCTTTGATTGGGTCGATAGCCAAGTATTTATTAAATACGTAATTTATAAAATAAGCAATTTAGGTATTTATTTACGTATTAACTTATTTAATCTTTATTCGTGAAATGTGTAATTTAAATATTTATTTACTTATCATTAAAATTAGACCATTAAATTAAAATTTCTAACATTCGTCAATTTAATTAATACAACTCAATTAATGTAATTATGATGTGCACAATTAATTGTAATAATAGAGTCAAGAATAAATAAAAATATTGCAATTATAATGTCTCATGGCATTCATGAAAACAAATATTTCACACCAATATACTTGATAGAATCATTGAACTTAATTGAGTAATAAAGAAAAAATATTTTTTTTCTTCAAAATATGATTTTCCATCATACTTGGCCAACTATTTGTTTACTTTCACAAAAAAAAAAAAAGAAATAAAATGTTTGTTCCTGATTCTTATAATAATACTACTGGAGAGGCGATAAAACAATTCCGTTAAAAATTATTCAAATGTATAACATTACAGAAATATTAATTTATTTTTAACATTTCATAAATAATTTTTATGCAATGAATAAGAAAATGTCAAGTATTATAGTACAAGATATTTAGTAATATTTTTGCAACTCAGTTTTTTCCTTTTTTAATTTTTTAATTTACATATTTATCTCTTTAAAAAGGAAAACCTCAAAATTAAGCGAAATTATTTCTTATGAAAATTGCAATTGATTGTAGTAGCGGTGGTAGAACTGATCACAACAATGAGGAAGACGATTCCTTATTTTCAATTTACTTATCATATTCTATATATAATATATAGTTAACTTGAAAAAATATTTTAGAATAAAAGTAAGAAAAAAATATTTTTCATAAAATAAGTTTTAATTAATATTTTGAAGAATAATGATATGTAAAGTGTTACATACTAAAATATATGTGGTGTAATTTATCAGACTCGAAAAGGGGTCATTTCATTTTAGTAAGTAATTTTTTTTCCAATTTTTGTTCAACATAAGATGCGTTTTGGTAAGACTTAATGAAATGCACTGTGTAAATATAATAATATCTTAAAACATGTTAGGTAAATTGTAAATACACTAAAATACAAGGTGTATTTAATAAATGTTCCTTAAATAAAAATACTTCTTTGACTCTTATTGATTATCATGATATAAGATACTATCAAGAAAAATTATCTTCTTTGGAACTTAAAAATAATACCTGAGTATTGTAATAATTTGAACCTTATTATAATTGATATACAATCTTATAATAATTAAGTACGATTAATCAAGTCGTGCGTAAGTAGTATAATTATGTTATATAATCTAAGATAAAAAATTATTGAATAACTCGAATAAGACTAATTATATTCACGCTATAAAATACATTGAGTACACCATAATTTAATTGTTTGAAAAAGTCTTAATTTTGTTTATGATAACAATTATGTCCTCAAAATGCATGATTAATAATTTTTAGTAATTAACTTACTTTGTACGTAAATATTAATTTTTATTTTGATATTTTATTAGAGATATTTAAATTAAAAGAAATATTCACATTTTACGTCCATTATATTTCACAATATTTAAAAGTATGATAAATAAATAAGTAATTTGACATTTAAATAAATAAAATTTTTTGATAAAAACGATTTTGATAGGAAAAAAGTTATAATTAGTTAAAGATTAAAAATAATCAATATTGATTGGAAAGTTTTGAGATAAAAACGATCATTATAGCTCAAATTTATAATTAGCTAAAGATTAAAAATAATTAGTATTGATGGGAAAAAATTAAGGTTGTAATTACATTAAGATGTAAACATTGGGAATATTTAAAATAAATATAATGTAAATTATCAATAAAAATGTGTTGTGGCAATATAATTACCCATCGAATTATTTAAAAATTTTCAAACAAACTATTTTATAAAATAAAATGATTAAAATTTCATACATTAATGTGAAGTTCCAATTGTCAAGTCTTGAATGTTTGTTGGAAATTTCATTTTAATGATCAATATAAATTAAAATATTTACATAATTGTAATATTGATAAATATCTAAAATAGGCAAATATGAAGAACATTAATTATATCTCATTGTATTAGAAATGCTAATTATATTGACTAAAGCGATAGTATATTAAGGGGCAAAAAAATTATAAAGGACATGGGTGAAAACTATAATGAACTGATTAAATAACTAATTTAAAAAATAAATGAATTATTATAAATATATATATATATATATATATATATATATAGGTCAAATTCATAGGGGAAAAATGATCTGGAATAAAAAAGTGAGTAAAAGTTAGAGAAAATAATGTGTTTAAGTGGAAAAAAAGACTGCTTATATATATATATATATATATATGTATATATATAGATTTTCAAAAATTTTTTATCTTATTAATCTATGCTAATATCAATTTATATTTATATAGGAAACTAATTTTATATATTTGCATTAAATTTTAAATTTTTATTTTTAAAAATTTAAATATTAATACTATACTCGTTTTAAAGCTCTTGTTAAGTCAAATAAAATAAAGTAATAATTTTTATTTTTTAATTTAAATTTATTGTTAGAAAATGGAAAAAAAGAGAGGGAGAGAGAGAATATTTAGATAGAATGAGATTAGTAAAGCAAGTTGTAGAAATCCCATTAAATATGGAAACTCTATTATTTTAGGAGATTTTCATGTGTAAAATTTTAGAAGATTTAGACTTTTGTTTTGGTAATAATAATATTAAAAAATAAAAAAGAAAAAGACCAAAAAAGCCTTAATTTTAGGTGGGAAAATATTAAAAAGTGAATTAAAAAATATGGTGAAATACTTTGGCATTATATATATATATATAGATTTAACAATAAATTTAATTGTTGTACCTAAATAAAATTTTATTAGCAATATATCACTGTAAAAAATATACTGAAGACAAAAAATTAATCAAAAACCAAAAACTAAAAAAACAACCCTCCCCACCCCATATCCAAAAAAAACCACTACCATTCTGTTGATGGTGGCAGCTTCGAAACCACGACCATTGGTGGTGGTTTCGCCACCATCGCCAGCGTGGTGGTGGTGTTTTTTGGGATAGGGTAGAGGAGGGTTTTGATTTTTTTTTTTTATTTGATTTTATTATTGTTTTTGATAAAAATTGTTTGATTTGATTAATTATTTGTATTCGATATATTTTTTGCAATAATATATTTCTAATAAAATTTTAGATACGTGCAACAATTATATTAATTATTAACTATTTATTAAAATCAAAATTTGCGAGTCTCTAATGCTAAATAAAATTTTTGAAAGTTGTGTTACTATATTAATACGAACAAATGCTACTGTGTTGGAAATTTTTGATAAAACTATTTGATTAGTATCAAATTAATTTAATAAAATTAATTACAAACCAAATAAGTAACTAGAGAAAAAATAAAATATAAAATTATATAATTTAATTAAATTTGGGCCTAAATTATACATTTTTCAGACTTTCGGACTTGATTGTAACAATACCTAAAGGTTAGGACATTTTGCGCAATTTATCACAAGTCAAATGGGCCAAACGACCACCAAATTTTTCAAAAGTTGACTTTGACTAAAGGTTTAGTGCACCGATTCTATCCAAATGGACCAAATGTGTACCAAAAGTTTTTTTTTTTTGGGACCAAATGCATTACCTTTTTTAAATCAGACCAAACTCACAGTCAAGCAACTTTTTTTGAACCATTTGTGTCAATTTCTCTAAAAAATAATTAAAAATAATTAGATTATTATGTGTTTAAGATTTCCCTAAAAATAAAAGATAGCTATCTTTCAATTAAAATTAATTATATTGTTAAGATTTAACTGGACACAGTTTCATTACACAAAAATTTATCAAAATTAATTATTTTTCTAAAAGTAGAAAATATAATTATTTTAAAAGAACAAATAATAATTAAAATTAGTTTATTTAGAACGTGTTTACTGAAAAAGTTCGATGTCATTGATACATACTAAAAAGTACAAATAAAAGTCTCCGATTAAATGATCATGATGGATGTGCACGTGGAAATAATTAATAAATGATCAAATTTCAAAAATAATTATTCACATATTCATTGTCAATACTATGTATCATACGGGTGTAAAATTAATATTTCCCGGAATTTGTAGTTGTATTTAATAAAATGTAGAATAATTTGAAAGAAAAAAAAATATAACCTCCCCGAAAGTAGATTTTTTAGTGTGTAGTTATTCCAATAACTATAGTATTTAATGTTATTTTATTTTTGTGTTTATATTTGTTAGATTTAAGCTTACAATTAATGTGCAAAATATGACATATTATTATGATCTCTATCACAAATTATCTTCTCACGCAACACACAGTGTAAATACTAATACCAAGTGGTAGTAGTAGTAGTAATAATAATAATAATAATAATAATAATAATAATAATAATAATAATAATAATAATAATAATAATAATAATAATAATAATAATCATCATCATCATCATCATCATCATCATCTTATGGATTATTAATGAATTCGAGACCGTGCTTCTTTACGAATATAATATATAGTCGTCTTTCTTCGAACATAAATATGGATTAATAATTAAACACAATTACATCACATAATAATTACATATAATTGATATAAGATCTCAACATATATGATATATATTTATTGAAAACAAAATTAACATGCAAAAATTATTATTCCCTAGACTAATACATAGACGGATTGGTCACTAGTAGAAAAGAGGGATTGGGTGGCGGTTGTTTTAGGTAAATGGCACTAATATAAAAAATAGAAAGGGTGGTAGGGTGGCGTTTTTGGGACCGCCACCCTTTCTAGCGACATTGGGTGTCGCCAGTTTGGGTGGCAGCCCCAAAAACGCCACCCAAAAAAAGAACGGGTGGTGGTTGTAAGTTCACAACCGCCACCCTTTCATTTATTAAAATTTTTTTTGAAGATTACCAGTGGCGGTTGTGAATCCACAACCGCCACCGTTTCATTTATTAATTTTTTTAAAAACATTTTGGGTAGCGGTTGTGGTTCCAATGGTAGAACCGCTACCCTTTATTTATTTATTTTTTTTAAATCGTTTAAATTTACATTTTAGGCTTGTAAATTTTAAACGATCATAATTTTTGCATACGATGTCCGTTTTTAACCCAGGATCCTATTCCGGAATCGTCGCCACAAGATCTACGACAGTTACCGCTATCGCTGTGATCCCACATTTTAGGCCCATTTGAGGTTGTTTAGAGCCTCAAAATGCCGATTTTAAAGTTTTCAGTCCATTGTTTGAAGAAAATACGTGATTCTTAGTGCAATCTTGTCTTATCGTTCATTGTACATCCTTGATATATACATATTGAAAGATATAGAATAAAAAAAATATTATTATTACATTAAAAAAAATTATTATTACATTTATTATTGAAAGACATATTTGAAAGAAAACTATTATAACAATATATTAATACTAACAATTTTCACTGTAAGTATACATCCAATTGAACAATAATGTATATAAATCCCACAGGTATACACTGAAAAATAAAGTTCCAATCAAATACAACACATTAGATATGCCATATTTCCATGTTTTACGGCCGTATGATTTATACTACGACCTTAGTTTCTTCTCTGAAAATTCTTGTTCAACAGTTGCCTGAGATACGACCGTATGATATTTCGTACGGCAGTAAGATGTGAGCTACGACCGTAGAAATTTAAGTGACGGCCGTAAATTTGGCCTATGCAGAATTCTTCCAGCTAGCTCTCCAAAATGTGCTCGATCTCGACTTCATGTCTTCATTTCTCATCCCAAGATGAGCTCTTCGAGGGTTTTTTCAATGGCATGTCCGGCTTATCTTAACTTCATAGCCTTTAAATCCCTCCATTCAAACTCGTTTTCGGCTCGATCGGCTTTCCAAACGAATTTGACGTCGTTGAGCGAACCCGGATCATATCATCCCCTCCCTCTTCAAAAGGATTCGACCTCGAATCACATGTCTTCTTGGCTAATGTAACTCCTAGGTCGAATGGGAATGATGCCTCGTCAATCCAAATAAATAAGCTATGAAACTTGGGGATTGATTTCTGTTCCCCTTGTAGACGTGGATAAGCTACTTCAAGAAACAGGCGTGTATATGTGGCCACCCAATTGCGGTAGCTTACCTGTAAGAAGAATACAAGAAAATTAGGGCGGGTGGGTCAGTGTTACAAATAACAAGGAAAGGATCCTTGTATTCATGCTGAATGATCTCTCCTTCCGCCACTATAGCACTATACCTCCTCAATTCTTCCCCACATTCATCCTCCACTCCTTCATTTTCTCCACCTTCTCCCTTATTTCTCCACTCTTCAGCCTCTCTTTCCAATTTCAAATGATCAATAAACACTTGCTTTGGAGACAAAGGAACAAGCATCACAAGTTCTCCATTCCATTTGAAACTATAGCAGTTTTCACAACCATCATGTATCACATTACGATCGAATTGCCAAGGCCTTCTTAACAACACATGTGGAGTCTCCATGGGCACCACGTCACACAACACCACATCCACATAATGCTCAATAACCAAAGGAACAAGCACTTGTTCATTTACCCTAGTCGTTCCCAAAGCATTTAACCAATACAATTCATAAGGATTCGGGTGTTAGATTAATGATAATCCCAGTTTTTTCACTAAGTGTTAGCTAGATTTGAGCAACTACCCCATCAATAATTAAATTACAAGGATTATCTCATACCAAGCATCGGGTATGGAAAATGGTTTCCCTTTGCGATGTCCCGATGTCAACCATAGCTTGAATAGGCACCTTCCTTGCAATTAGTGATTCGGGTCCCTTTACAATGAACCCATCATCGTAGTTATCGTCCTCTTCATTCACGAATTGGGCTTCTTCCTTTTCGGACTCACTCTCTGCCTTCCCATTCATGTTCACTAAGATGGTTCTACGATTAGGACACTCGGAGGCATAATGACCTATCCCTTGGCATTTGGAGCATTTAATTTCTCTAGTCCGGGTAGGTGGTGCTCCCAATTTACCCTTGCCCTTATCTCTATCATCTACAACTAATGGCATTCTTGAAGTTTCATTCCTTCCTCCCGATGGTGCTCTATCAACCCTAGTCTCGGCCCATTTTAACTCCTCAATGTTGCTACTAGCTCCCATCGTTTGAGACTTGTGGGCATTCTTCCTCTTGACTTGTTTCTCGACTTTCATGATTGTATGTACTAACTCTTGAAAGTCTACATAAGCTTGAAGCTCAGTAGAGTAAGCAATTTCCGGATTCAAACCACCCAAGAAACGTGCCATTGTTGCTTTTTCATCCTCATTTGTCCCAACTCTATGCAAGAGAGCCTCCATCTCTTGATAGTATTCCTCCATGGACCATCCTCCTTGACTACAAGATTGTAATCTTTGATGTAGCTCTTGGTAATATTGTGAAGGAACAAACCTCTTCCTTATTGCCGTCGTCAATAGGTCCCAAGTTTCCACGGGCTCTTCTAAATTTTGGCGTCTAGTGATGTTCAATTGCTTCCACCACGTCAATGCATACCCCATGAATTCTTTCACAACCAAGGGAACCTTTCGTGCTTCAGGAATCCGATGAAATTGGAATAGAATATCTATGCGACTTTCCCAATCGAGATAGATATCCGGATCAACTTTAGCCTCAAATGGAGCCACCTCAATCTTCACATTCGAATATCACTCTCATCTTCATCATGACCCCGATATTCTCTTCTAACTCATTCCCTACGAGGCCGCCTATTATCCCCTCGTACTCCATCACTTTCCTTTCTATTGTGTGGTCGCTTATTTCGAGCCTCTAGCCATTTCAATGGTTCTCCCAATCTGGCTATTGATTCTTCCAATTGGTCTGTCTCTTCTCGAAATAACTGTCTCATATCATCAACGGTCAAAGCATTGTGATTCCGTCCAATGGTAGAATCGGCGTCTGACATGGTAAATTTGACACTTGATAACAATGCACACTTCAACTACCAATTAAATAAACACTAAAATTGTAAAATTACAACTCAACACTAACTAAACTCAATACTAATACAATCCAACTATAACAATGTAACAACAAACTCACACTAACTCAAACTAACAAACAACAATATAGTTGGATACGCCCCCCAAAAAAAATTTCTGTTCCTTTTTTTTATATATCCAACTACAACACACAACAACAAAATGTAGATTAAACAACAAGACACAACTAATAACAAGATTAAGCCACAACAACTATAAGCCCTAAATTTTATCACAACCCTAGACTCAAAAATTAATTCCAAACAAATAAAATAAAGATAAAATACCAGATTCTTAGAGGTTTGCTCTGATACCAACTTGTAACAACCAAACTCAATTTTTAATGCTTAAAGGATTATACGATGTCGTTATGGCTTCTCCACTTTAATTTAAAGAATTTAGATGTAGCACTCGTCTGGCAAATTAAAAGAAAAAAAAAACTAATTTAGTAATTTAATCGGGTGAAATTTTATGAAGGGCCATAATAATTAGTTTGTTGGGCTTCAAGCCCAATTTTCTATTTGAAAACCCATTCCAAAACCTCGGCTCAATTTTTAGACAAGCAGGTCTTATTGGGTTGGGCCAAACAAACACTACACTCTCATGCCATCCATCTATAAACTCTCGGCTATAGCCCTAATTTATTCTCGTTGTAAACTCTCTTGCTCAAAATCTCGCTGCAAACACTACCTGGATAACCCCGGGTGGCTACGTTGCTCACGTTTTTCTCCTCTTAAGAACTCTTCACCAGAAGTATTCATAGCCTCAAGCAACCTCCACAGCAGTAAATCACAGCAAGCTAACTAGCTTCTCCCTATTTGTATTTAAGATTTTTACTCAACTGCTATTTGTTTTCCTCCTATTTTGTACCATTGAATTCTCGATACAAAAACGAACCCAACATCCTACTGCTAGCTTTCCTATGTATACAGCCCTCATTGTGAATTCATAATATGGAAGTAAATGCATACTGGTGCTATACACATCAACCACCACAAATCTCGATCAACCGTTCTACATCATAAAAATTGAGAATTTCAATATACTTTTGAAAAGTGAAATTTCCACTCCATCATCATCATCCTCATGGTTAAAAAAAAAAAAAAAAGCAGCATGGATAGTGCTGGCCATGGCTTCTTGTCTTCAACCTTGAAATTTCTTCCATAATTCGTTCCCAAGAGGATGGTGGGGTGTTATAGAACCTTAAACTTGAGTTTAATTGATCGATTTTTGCTAGAACAACCTCCAATTTCGCCGGTTTCCGCCGAAATCCTTTATCAAAGATTTTGACTCCTCAATGCTCCACTATCTCTTCCTCGTGCTCGGCAGCGAACGTGGGGACCCGGTGCATGCTCGTCGTTGACGATGGACTTGGCTGCTGGCTGAAAACTCCAAGAGTGGAGGAGTGGAGGCCTCGATGACTCTCGGCTCTCTCTCTTCCCTCTGTGAGTATGTGCCGATCGTGTGTGATTGAGGATGGTAAGGCCCAAATCTAATTTTAACTCCCCCATTGAGGATATTGCAGCCCAAGTCCTTCAAACTCTAAAATTAGTACAAGTTCATCCCTACTTTCGACAATTCCCTCAATTGATCTCCTAAAGTCGATTATCCTCTTCGATAAGATTCAATCGAGTTCCAAAAGTCCATTTTAAGTCACCAAAATCATGTATCTAATTCAACTGCATCCAATCGAATTCATATAAATTGCAACAAAGTCCCCAAGTTCTGATTTAACTCTAAATCGATCCCTAAACCATTGTTCTCCTTCAATCAAGTCCAAATTAAGTTTAAAAATTTTAGTTTAAACCCCTAAAATTTCAATTGAGTTTCGATTTAGTCCTAGTTGACTAATAGCTTCACTTTCCACCCTCAAATCAATACTTCCCTTTCAATTAAACTCAAATTAACTTTTAAAGTTGTCCATTAGGCCCTAAAACTTTAAAATTAAATTTTATAAGACCCGAATAAATTATTAAACTCTAATTTTAATATTTAATTACTAAAGTTATGTTTAATTTCTTTTATTCAATGACGTGAAAAGTCCGTAGAGGCGCTAGCATCACACCAGCCCTAATTTTGAGGAAATTTACAAGAACAACAATTCGAGGTGGGATTTATTTTATGCAAGATATTTTATTTCTTGCAAATATTTCTATTTTCATAGCAATTGTTACTTTAAAATCCATATTATGTCCTTTATGTGTTATTACAATCTGTGGTATATTTGTGATTTGACATGCATGTGAGTACCATCTTCTACGGAATGGTGTTAAGGGCCATTCGGATAATCATAGCGACTTTTCCCCACGTTGGACGGGAGTTTCCAACACTCGACTTTTCTATAGTTTAATTGCCTCTAATTGTGATTTCGTATATGGGTACGTGATATGGTGAAAATGTTTTCTACTGTGCCCCATTGAGTATAACAACGTTATACTCACGCCAAATATTTAAAACTCTTTCAGATTAAAGAGTCCGGCGAAGTGGCGCGAGATGGGGCGACACCATCCACTTAATTACTGTGTCAAATTAGTTTTCTTTTATTATAAAATCATTCAAAACTTAGTAATAATTTATTCTTGAGCTTCCGCATATGGTTTAGAAGATTTAATTCGTTTATTTACAAAATGAGTATTGGTTATCTAATTGATTAATATTATTTCAATTAAGTACGTGGATCTTGAATGTTATTAATATTATTAATCTTATATTTTTTTATAATAATAATAATAATAATATTATTATTATTATTATTATTATTATTATTATTATTATTGAAGATGTTATAAAAAAAATTATCGATAATTTTCCACATTTCAATTAAGTAAAGGCTATTCTGGTAACCCTGTGATATTCAAAATTGGGGCGTTACACAACTAATACGATCCCAGACAGCCCTCTCGCTAGAACCCAGTATAGTGATCGATAAACTGATGAATCTTCAACTCCGACGTGGCAACAATTGGCGATAGCAATCCCAATCACCTCCAACGGTGCAAAACTGATGATCCAATAATGGTGAACGCTACAAGAGCTTATCAAACTCTTGATAAGTTTAAGGTGTTCATAGAACAAAGAATACAGGAGGAAGATCGCTCTACTCGACTCAACAATATTCCAAGCACTACAAACTCATAGAACCATGAAGGACTTGGAGGAGTCACTCTCGACTCACAAGATCACTCAAAGCAACTATGAAGATTTGAGGAGATAAACTCAACTCATAAGCTAAAAGCTCTTTTTTCTCATTCCAAAGTTGTGATACAAATGGCCTTGTTACGTTCATATACTAGCCAAGCAATGAAATAATAATAAAATATTGAAATATCTAAAAAGTAGAGACAAAATGCTTAAGTCGGTCAAAATGCTTAATTTGGTCGTATCATCCTTCCGTATGGGCGTATAAAGCTCTCTGAAGATATCGGCCCAAAACTGGATCTTACGTTACGGCCGTATATCAATTGTTACGGCTATATTTCCATGTTTTATGGTCATATGATTTATACTAAGGTCGTAGTTTCCTCTCTGAAAATTCTTGTTCAACAACTGCCTAAGATACGACCGTATGATATTTGGTACGGCTGTAAGATGTGAGTTATGGCCGTAATAATTTAAGTTACGGCCATAAATTTGGCCTGTGGAAAATTCTTCCAACTGGCTCTCCAAAATGTGCTCGATCTTGATCTCGACTTCATGTCTTCATTTTTCATCTCGAGATGAACTCTTCGAGGGTTTCGTCAATGGCATATCCGGCTTATCGTGACTTCATAAGCTTTAAATCCCTCCGTTCAAGCTCGTTTTCTGCTCAATCAGCTTTCCAAATGATTTCCAAATGAATTTGACGTCTGGAGCTAACCCGGATCATATCATTCATGGAGAAGATTCTACTACATTCCCTTTTTACAAGATAGATAAGCGACAAAATTGTCTCCTGTTTATTCCATGTTACTAAGCAAAGTTTAAAAAATCTCTAAACGTATGTGATGCTATCCTCCATGCACAACCAGTCCTTGTGATTATGAAGCCAATGGCTAGCTGTTCAAAATTATGAATGTTTTTTTTTTTTAGATTTTTGAAATTTTATGCATGACTAAAAGTTATGAGTAGACTTTTCTGTTATTAATCAAACAATCACAATGAATGGTGGTTGTGCCATAGTTCATGTCTTGATTACTCTACGTCCTCTTGAATTCAATATATCTAATTGGTGCTTCTTATATTATATCAAGAAGCAGCGGCTAATGAGGCTTATTTTGAGCGACCACGACTAGCCTAGGAGGTTTCAATTGGATATATCCTAATTAATGTTCATGGAAATAGTTGCATTTAGTTTCCTCTGTCCAAGCTATGTTTGGATGCTAATAGATTAAATGGACCTTGTTTCCTTCACTCCATTAGCATCTTCACTGTTATTTCTCTTTATTTTGATTCTGTGTTGTCTCAATTTTTCTTTCTATTCTTGATCTTTATTTACACAGCTTCATTTTCCTTACATTCTGATACGATCCCAAGGTCGAAACCCCTAGACTGGATCCAGTATGATCGAGAACAACCCGAAACTCTCCGGCGAGGAGGAGGATCCCTCGACTCGACTCAACTGCGCCTTCAAATCACGGGGGTGAACGCCACGAAGGTTGATCACGCCTTCGATAAGTTCGGGGTTTCCTTAGAACGAGATGGCAACGGAGGAGCACGGCTACAACTCAACAAATTGCAATCAAGATCAAGGAAAATATGGTGGGGAGCAAGGCCACAACCCAAAGAGGAGCAAAGCTACAACTCTCAAGCTAAAGAGCTTCTTTGAACCAAAGTTGTCATACAAATGGTAGAGATGAGGTTGATATACTTCATCCCCAAGATACAAGACACTTGGCAAGTGTTCAAGCTATACATGTGGTAAAAATAATGATCAAAAACTAAAATATCAAGCCAAAAGGTCAAAAATTGCTTTCTGCCGACCTTTGATACGGCCGTATGGCATATCTGATACACCCGTATGAAGCATTCTGCCCCAAAACTGCAAAAACACTGATTTTGGGTAATACGACCGTATGGCCTTGTAGTACGGCCGTATGGCACATTCTGCTCGAATTTTCAGCACTGGTAGTCTTCCGTGTTTTTGGCATAACTTTTGATTCCAATGTTCAAATGAGGTGATTCAAAGCTTGTTGGAAAGAAGACTCAATGGGCTACAAACCTTTAGAATAAATCATCTTCAAAATCCAACTCGTTTCAAAGATGCGTATCTTTGAACCTCAATGAACATTCAAATCTTCATGAAATCAACTCAAATTTGATCCTTTTTGCTTGATCTTGATTCCACATGGCCTAAACAATGTTCCAAGGCTTCAAAATGATGTGGGAGGGATCTCGGATCATATCATCCTCTCCCTCTTCAAAAGGATTTGACCCGAATCATATGATTCGTCATTGTAAATAGAACTCCACCCGGGTCGAATGGGAATGTCATTTCTTCAATCCCGAGAAATAAAATATGAAGCCCCGGGATCAGGATAAAGCTTCTCTCGAGAATTGGATGGGCTATCACAAGATATAAAGTTGTATATGTGGCCATCCAATTTTGGACATTAACCTGCAAGAAGAAAATAAGCAAATTGGGGCGGGGTGTGTTAGCGGTTCGAGCCACAAGGAATGGATCCTCGTACTCAAGTCGAATTGTCTCCTCATCCGCTTCCCCATCAACTTGACTCTCCATTTCTTCTTCAAGTTCAACTTCCACTTTCTTTCTTTCCTTCCTTCTCCACTCCTCGGCCTCCTTTTCTAGCTTCAATCGGTCACGAAATACTTGCTCCGGAGACAAAGGAGCTAGCACTATCGTCTCGCCTTTCCATGTGAAGCTATAGCAGTTTCTATAACAATCATGTGTTACTTTGAGATCAAACTGCCAAGGCCTTCCTAACACCACGCAAGAACTTCCATTGGCACCACATCACATTCCACCATATCCATGTATTGCCCCACATCCAAGGGAACTAGCACTTGCGTATCCACCCTAACCTTTCTCGACTCATGCAACCAATGCAAATCATAGGGGTTCGGGTGTGGGAAGCTAAGAAATCTCAATTTCTCCACAAGCAATGCGCTAGCTAAATTTGAGCAACTACCTCCATCAATCAGTAAAGTGCAAGGATTACCTCCTATGAAACATCGGATATGAGATAGGTTCTCACGTTGTGACATGTCATTGCCACTCCAATCATGAATTGTAATTTTCCTTGCAAGTAGGGATTCGGGCACTTTGACAACAAATCGATCATCGTCACTATTGTCCTCTTCATTCACGAATTGGGCTTCTTCCTTGTCGGACTCACTTTCTACCTCCCCATTCGTCTTCACTAAGATGGTTCTTCGATTCGGACACTCGGACGCATAATGACCTATCCCTTGGCATTTGAAAGACTTAATGTCTCGAGTTCGGGTGGGTGGTGCTCCCATTTTGCCTTTGCCTTTATCTTCCACACTAGGACTTGCTTTCGGTGTTTCTTTAGGCAATTCACTCCTACCTTTCCACGCTCCTTGATCTCCCCAAATGTCACCCCACTTCGTCTTTTCATAGTTGCTACCACTTCTGGATGAGGCTTGTTGGATACTCTCCTTTTTTGTTGCACCTCTACCTTTTCGGCTTTGTGTAACAACTCCTCAAGGTTCGTGTACTCTTGTAGTTTGGTGAGGTTGGCAATGTCTCGGTTCAACCCTCCAAGGAACCTAGCCATGGTAGCTTCGTCTTCCTCCACAATATCGGCCCGTGTCATTAATGACTCCATCTCTTGGTAATATTTTTCCACGGTTCGTCCCCCTTGGTTTAGAGCTTGTAATCGTTGATGCAAACTCCAGTAATAATGTGAGGGCACAAACCTCTTCCTCATTAAGAACCTCAATTCTTCCCAAGACTCAACAGGGTCATCATTATTTCTTCTTTTGGAGGTCATAAGTTGTTGCCACCAACTTAACGCATAACCCGTGAACTCCCTAGCCAACAATAGCACCTTCCTAGCTTTCGGAATTCTATGACATTGGAACAAAATGTCAACTCGTCCTTCCCACTCTAGATAGGCATCCGGATCCGACTTTCCATGGAACGGAGGAATTTCAATCTTCACATTTTTCATTTCCCCTTCATCCTCATTTTGCCCACGTCGATCTCTTCCCCTATCTCTTCTCACATTTATCCGAGGCTCTTCTTCTTCGCCTTCGAATTCACTCTCCCGACTTTCGTCACTTCCATTGCCTCTTCTAGGCCGTCGTTGCCCAAGTTCTAATCTATCAATTCGTCTACCAAGTGCGGCGATAGAGCGATCAACTGAAGCTTGTATATCCCGATTGCTTTCTTGTAATAAGGTTCTCAATTGATCCATCACACCGAATCTCGACCTTCACCTGTAGTAGAACGAAGACTCGACATTTTGTGCTTAAGTGTGTGTTAATGTCCTCACATGTTTATCACTCGTGTTTGATTCACACAAAAGCTCAATCC
Organism: Jasminum sambac; assembly: GCA_018223645.1. Lineage (NCBI taxonomy): Eukaryota > Viridiplantae > Streptophyta > Magnoliopsida > Lamiales > Oleaceae > Jasminum > Jasminum sambac. The sequence continues at coordinate 7,358,215 of CP073644.1, read as the reverse complement.
TTCACAAGTCACTACAACCTACTAACAATACTCACACCTCAAAACAAGTACAACACCACAAATTACAAACTCATACAACACTACAACTCATACACAGACAATGGACATTACAATTCCAAGCATAAGATAAAACTCAGTGTAGTCAATGACTAACACTCGTTCAACATTGATTTTATCTTCGTCCTTGTTTTTTTTTTTTTTAACAACACAACAACACAATAAAACTACTACTACACAATACTAAACAAGTACTTTGCACCAAGAACACCAAGAACACACACTAAATCCCTACAAAGGATAATCTCACAAACAACACTAAATGATCTTGATCAAGCTCCCGCAACAAGAAAAAGATCAAATAACAACAACAACTAATGCTAATCAGTTAAAATAATACCAGATCCTTAGAGGCTAGCTCTGATACCAAATGATACGATCCCAAGGTCGAGAACCCTAGATCGATCCAGATGATCGAGAACAACCCGAAACTCTCCGGCGAGGAGGAGGATCCCTCGACTCGACTCAACTGCACCTTCAAATCACGGGGGTGAACGCCACGAAGGTTGATCACGCCTTCGATAAGTTCGGGGTTTCCTTAGAATGAGATGGCAACAGAGGAGCACGGCTACAACTCAACAAATTGCAATCAAGATCAAGGAAAATATGGTGGGGAGCAAGGCTACAACCCAAAGAGGAGCAAAGCTACAACTCTCAAGCTAAAGAGCTTCTTTGAACCAAAGTTGTCATACAAATGGTAGAGATGAGGTTGATATACTTCATCCCCAAGATACAAGACACTTGGCAAGTGTTCAAGCTATACATGTGGTAAAAATAATGATAAAAAACTAAAATATCAAGCCAAAAGGTCAAAAATTGCTTTCTGCCGACCTTTGATACTGCCGTATGGCATATCTGATACACCCGTATGAAGCATTCTGCCCCAAAACTACAAAAACACTGATTTTGGGTCATACGGCCGTATGGCACATTCTGCTCGAATTTTCAGCACTTGCAGTCTTCAGTGTTTTTGCCATAACTTTTGATTCCAATGTCCAAATGAGGTGATTCAAAGCTTGTTGGAAAGAAGACTCAATGGGCTACAAATATTTAGAAGAAATCATCTTCAAAATCCAACTCGGTTCAAAGATGCGTATCTTTGAACCTCAATGAACATTCAAATCTTCATGAAATCAACTCAAATTTGATCCTTTTTGCTTGATCTTGATTCCACATGGCCTAAACAATGTTCCAAGGCTTCAAAATGACGTGGGAGGGATCTCGGATCATATCACATTCTAAACTGATTTCTGATTGAACACATAAATGACCAATAATATCATATACATGTTTCTTAATGACAGAACATAGATCTTGGGGAAGACACTTATCTGGAGCTCAGCAACGGTTACCTATTCTACATAAAAGTAGTTTTCAATCACCAACGGTGAGGAGACAATGGAAAATCGGCCTATTCACCATAGCGAAATGCAGGGAAAATTTTGAAATTGTATCAATGGATGAATACAATCTTGAAAAGCACAAGAACATTGCCTTGGAAATGCTTGCTGACCAAACTCACACTTCAACTGCCTCGGGCTTGAGCTTTCCAACTACTCACATTACTGCGTCATCTCCAACGGCAAAAAGGACACTCTTTCCAGATGAAGATTCTGCAACAACTAAGAACAAGCTCCTATACAAGTAGGACTAGCCATTTGTATACTTTTTACCACTCAAGTTGCTTGTATCATCATTAACACATGGTAATCATTGGGTTTCAGGTGTGATCAAACAAACACTCGCAAAAGTCGATTTATGGGGACACAAGAGCTCTTCGACCGGATGGTCAAGCAACCATGCTTTGAGATTTTATCTATTTCTTCTGAGTCCATCTTCTAGCAACTATGATACAACACCAAGGAACGGGGAAACCACTTCATTTAATTCTTTTTTAGGGTATTAGAAGTTGTTGCACATGTGAAGGTAATATGACCTTCCATTTGGTATCCGTTGTGTAATGTTTTTTATGAATGAAGCTTTAATTTGTATATATTACTTTTAAATGTTAGATTAGTACTTTCTAGAGCGAGTGGTGTCATAGTGTGCGGAAACAACATAAACAAATAAAGCTGTAAATGATAACATATTTACCATTTATTCTCTAAAAAATGCTCTCTTTCTTTCTTGCCTTTTGCATATGCAAATGCAATAATATCAGATCCACGCTAGCATATGCAAGATCAAAGATAATGTGCAATATTTTCACAACTAGTTACTTAATTTGATCATATTGTTATTGTAATAAAATTCAGATGTCACGTTTTATTTTGGCCCAAGTGTGTCCCAAATCAGTATCTCATTTTCGATGTTTATTGTACGTTAACTCATACAAAATTAGTATATAGCATAACGTGTAGCGCACATTAAGTCAACCCTAGTGTGTACGTATATATATATATATATATATATATATATATATATATATATATAAAGTCAAGATCCTTAATGGAAATCTTCCCAAGCATCTGTTGACAAAGAAGAGGAGGCTGGAGAATGGATGAGATAAAAGCTAGTGGAGTGGTGGGTACTGCATACAGGAAATGAGATCGAAAAATAAAAAAATTAATGTCATTATATATATATATATATATATGTATATATATATATATATATATGACTTGAATTATGTCATTTTATAGTTGAATCTTTTTAGCAAATAAAAAAATATTAATAATCTAGTTTGCTAAAAAAATTGGTAGTTGTAATATAACCACCCACATCTATAATATATATAAAGTAGAGGTGCATGGTTTTTTTGAAATCTGGAAGTGGTTTTAGAACAGCAGTAACTAATTCAAATACAATTGCTGATCACAAATGCTGTTACGTGTGCATTAATTTTAACTTCCAACATATACCATTTGTTTTAGAGTCTAGTTTGGTCGAATATTACCCTCCTTTGGGAGGGTAAATTTGAGGTATAAAAAATTTAAAATTTTTGAAAATTTTTATTTTGTATTATTTTATTCATCGAGAGCTTCAATTTGAGTATAATATTGATACATAATTTTTATTGTTTTAAAAAGTTACTTATTTTACAAATACATAAGTAATTTATAATAAAAATAAGTAACTTTTTAAAATAGTAAAAATTATATATCAATATTATACTCAAATTGAAGCTCTCAATGAATCGAATAATACGAAACAAAAAAATCGAAATTTTTTAATTTTTTATACTAATGTTCACGCTCTTTTAGGAGGGTGAACAAAACTATACTCTTTGTTTTACCATGTGTCCATCTTATAACATATCTTAAAATCCGAAAATTCTTTTAATTCTTTTAATTGTTGATTAAAATGGAATTACAAATAACAAATTATAAAAATCTATAATACATATAAAGTAGAGGTGGATAGTATTTTTATTTTCTGATAATGGTTTTAGGACAAAAAAAGTTATTTTTTTAATTGATGTCCATATGATTGGATACCACGTATGTGTAGTTTTAAGTATCGATACATACGGGGAGGAGTTGATTTTTCAAACGATTGTCTAATTTACTTCAACAAATGTATCCTAATTTGTTGCTCTAACTTCTTAATTTGAACAAGTCAAATAACATTTTTTGCATAGTGTTAATCAATAATAATTATGTAATACATGAAGATGATAGGTTTTACACAAATGAATAAAATGATACAATAAATATCTTTAAATAATATCTGAAGATGAAACAATATTTTTCATTTTCGACTGGATTAATTCATAAACTCTAAACAATAATAAATATTGAAAAATAAAATAAATTTATTTTGGAGAATGAGTTTTAACAATGTCGCCATTAATTTTTAAATTTCCTTGCTATAATTTAATTAAAGTATTTATACGTGATTTGATGAATAGAAACTAATTATGGTATGAGTTATATAAATCAATTATTACAAGGTAAAAAATTATTATGTTACTTAAATATTTTTAATCAATTATTATAAATTTAAATTATTTTTTTGAATAAAAATTCAACTTATTATAGTACTTTAAATGGTGACCAATAATGAAATATCTATTAATCAATTTAGGGCATTGTTATAGTTCTTAAATAAGTTGAATTAATGGTGTACACACATAATGTTAACATTATGCATTAATAATCGATCATTGTAATTTAAATTTTTTTTGTAATCATATATTATATTAATTGCTCTTTTGGTGGCAAAAATTTATCAGCAAGTCTTTTTATTTTTTACGTGTTTTACAAATTTTTTACTTTCTTTTTAGCCTCTCTAAAAATTATATACATTATATATCTTTTAAAAATTTTAAATATCTACTAATTTTTTTACATTTGAATTACAAATTTCCTTGATTCACCTTGGATCATGCTATGTTTTCAATATCTTACTATTTTTTGTTAGTGATTACTGCCCGTGTATTGCACGAGTGTCAAGAAGGAAATAAAAATTTAAAACTAAGTTAATGAGAAAATAATAATTTTTAGAATGCTAGGAGTAAAAGTGTATAAGATTATTTGCCTTTTTTAGCTCCTATTGAGCTTGCTTACTATTTAGTTCATGTAGATTGTTTACGTTGTTACTTGAGAATTGAAGAGTTATAAAAAATTTTATTTTAGGTGATTTCGTTCTTGCAAAATTACCATGTTGTGACCAGTATCTTATGGAAAATGATAGTTTGATTATCCTCTTTGTTTTTTTGGAGATTGAGAGGTCTTAGACTTTTACACATCTACCTTCCGTTTTTTCTTTAGTATGTTTTTTTTTTTTTTTTGAATTTTTGGGGGGAAAAGTTAATGATGAAAATTCTCTTTTTTCGGAGTGATTTTTTGGGTCAAAATTAAGAAAAATGTTTATGAAATTAATTTTCTGGCTTTTGCAGCATGACCTCAAATACCCAAAAATAATGTATTATTTAAGTTAATTGTAAAAGAGACAATAAAATAATGAATTATAAGTTAAATCATTGAAAAACAAAAATAAAATCATGAAATTTAAATTTGTATGAAATGTAATGCCTTGGGTTGGTGCAAATGATGTACGAAAATGATGTCTGGTGTCTTTTGTAATACATTACATATTATCTCTTTTGCAGGTTCACCACAATTAATAATAGAAGATAATGTGACAGAATTGTAAATTGATATTGATTTTAAATAATTTTTAATTTTACATATGTTTTTACTTTAACCTATATTTCTTCTATGTTATATGATTACCATTGTCCTTAGCGTACTTTATGTGTTTGTTTTAAATTACGTTTATATTTTAATTCAACATTATTTTGACAGTATTTTTAAATTATTTAATGGTCAACTGTACATTATGCTAATTTGTTTATATGTGCATATTTGACATTGTTAAAGCATTATTAGAACTTAAAAACTATAATTTTATTATATTTCATTGTAATTCATTTAAAACTAATCTCATTTAAATACTTATTGATTGTAATTTTGAATATTACAATTTATTTTATTTATCTTTCAAACATCACACAATTTTTTAAATTAGTTTCTTACCATTTATTTTTAATCATTTTAATTGTGAACACATAGCACACATAACATAGAAATATTGTCATAATATATGCTACCAAATTGTAACAAATATTATGCTACTACCAATTAAACTAAATTGTAGATCATGTCTGAAATAATTCATTGTTTACTTAACACAATTTTACTACCGTGCAATGCACGAGCTTAAAAACTAATTAATTATATATAAACAACAATGTTCTGGTATCCACAGTGGGTACGTATCCACAGTCGAAAAAAATTTTGTGGCCCAATCTGGCCCCCCACCCATTAGGAGGAGTATGTATTATTCATTTGACTCAATATAAATAATATAAAAAAATGTGGTGATGTGGCGCCACCACAGGTCCCCACATGGGCGTGAGTATGTACCTACGTGGAGACCTAATCAAAAGCATATATATATATATATATATATATATATATATATATATATATATATAAAGATGACGCTCGACGAAAAGTGGTGATAACTTTGTTTGTTGTGTTTTTTTCCTTTTGTTGTGTTTTTTCCTTTTTGCACTGGTATGGAAGGGATTTTCATCCTAAATTTTTGCACCACTCCATCTCCTATGAGAAAATACTTGTCATGGAATTGGTAAAAAATATGCATAAAATAATTGTACTGGAGAAAATTAATTCATTTCTATCTTACATTTAAATAACAAAAGTAAAAAAAAAAATATTTACCATAATGTGATATTTTCCATTGAAATTTTTTTTGTCCAATCAAACACACCCTAAGATTTTTAGGTTTATCAGCACAATCAAGACCCAACGTTTTGGTCCAATGAACACTAAGAACCTATTGTTTTTTCTTAGTATTTTCAACCTCAACCTAATGTTTTATTAGCTATTTTATTACAAGACAAAAACTTTTTACGCCCAAAAGACAATATTATCCTTTTATTTATATTATTTTTATTAAATTAAATAAAAATATTTATAGTCAAATCCCTAACTTTTCAATAAGTATAAATTGGTCCTCATCTACAACAACACCACCACCACCACCCCGGTCCCACCACGATCAACACATGCAAAACTCCTGCCAAACCAAAAAATAGATTTGGTGGTCGAAAACCACCAGATCTGCTGGTCGAAAACCACCTCGACCACAAAATCGGCTGGTGGTTCGAAAACCACCAGATCTATTTTTGGGCTTAGCTGGAGTTTTGCCGAAGTTAGTGGTGGCGGCGTGGGGTGGTGGTAGTGTTGCAGATGAGAACTAATTTGTACTTATTGAAAAGTTACAGACTTAATTGTAAATATTTGATTTAATTTAATAAAAATAATATAAATAAAAGGGTAATATTATCTTTTTAGCATTAAAGTTATTATCTCGTAATAAAATATTAGATTGAGGATCAAAATGCCAAGAAAAAAATAATAGGTCCTTATCGTGCACTAAGCCAAAACATTGGGCCCTGATTGTGCTAATATGCCATATTTTAATTTAATTTAATTTAATAAAAATAATATAATAAAGGGGTAATATTATTCTTTTGGCGTAAAAAATCCTTATCTCGTAATAAAAAATTATATCGAGCATGAAAATATCAAGAGAAAACAATAGGCCCTCAATCGGACCTGGGCCAAAACGTTGTGTCCTGACTGTTTGAACAAGCCAAGATTTTTATTTGAAAGTCATTATCAGGCCAGGTAGGAAAGTCAAAGTCCAAGGCGTTGGAGATAATAGTCAACGGAATTAGTTAACTACCGGGGAAATTTGCACCCACAGTCCTCTTGCGTTGGGATTTCCGTTTAAGAATATTGCGTTGACCACTAGAAGACAAGAAATTGTGCCAAAAAAGGATAAATAAATAAATACATCTACAATTATTCTGTCCAAAATGTACAGAGCGTATGGATTTCCTCGAAAGGAAGATAGACTAGAGGAGGGAACGAAGAGATAAGAATAAGAATAATATTCCTTCATATTTTGCTTTTCATACAGATTAAAACTATTATTGAAAAAGTAAATAATACAAATAATATTATACTTTGTACTTATTTAATGAGTTTAAAAAAAATGTTTGAACTATCAAATAATTTTAACGTATGCAAATTAACTCAAGGAACAATAATACAGTATATATATAAATAGAAAAAGACTTATGCAATTGAGACAACAAAAGAAGAAAAAGAAATGAACCCTAATTTCTTCTATTTTATTAATTGTCATTGTTTTTGAAATATTTTTCAATTTATTTTTATTTTAATTTTTTTTTAACAACATTTGTACCCAACTCGTAATGTATGTACATGTTTCTTATTAAAGCCTGTTAGCATATACATTTTAATTCATTTTAATTCATTCTTTTCAAATTTCAAATCTTTTCAAATTTCAAATTTGATCAAACAAATCACATCCACATATCAACCGTACTTTTAAATCTCCACCATTCAATTCCACTAATTCTCTCTCTTCCTACTCATAAAAATACATTTCAACTTATACGCTAACACACTCTAAGATAGCATGTAGTGATACTATTGGAAAAAAAGTATGACTATGAAGCTAGAAGTCCAGAGGCACACTTTTTTGAAATTGTTGAAATGTTCTCTCTCTGTAGAAATTGATGTTTGACGAAAAAGATTAAGATTTTTTTTTTTTTTTTTTTTGTTTTTTTTTGTTTCTCTTTTGTGTTTTTGATCGGCTAACGATTTTTATAATTTTATTGAAAAGTCATTGTCAGGCCAAGTAGCAAAGTGGAAGTCCAAATATTTGGAAATAATGGCCAACATAATCACTAGGGAAATTTGCAGCAATAGTCCTCAGGCTATATCTATGTCCTTTACAGGTGTTGAAACCCTATTAAGATTTTCTTCCTTTAAAATAGCCATACTTACTATGATTGTTCATCCAGGAAGATCATGAGAGAGAGAGAGAGAGAAATTGTGCACAAAAAAGAATAAACAACGCTAGGAGAGGAAGGAAGAGATAGAAATAAGAATAATGATCGCTGTTCCAAAATTAGTTTTTCATATCGTTCCAAAATTAGTTTTTATCCGTTCCAAAATATATGTCGTTTTTCATGTTTGTGAGCATTTAATATTTCCCTTCCCATTATGCACTTATTAACTATGTATTGTGATTAATGAAAATACATTTGTCAACATTTAATGCAGCCTATATTTGGGAAAAAAAAAAAAAAGGCAACTCAAATTAAGAAAATCTATAATTAAGGGACTCAGCATGCAATTTATTTTTATTTTTTTTTTTTGGGTTGGGGTGGGGGGCGCGGGGCGGGGAGGTTCTTGAAATTCGAGGCAACACTTACTAGTTAATTATGAATAAGAATATCCAAATCACACAGAAAAATCAATGGAATGCTCAACAAGAATTGCCTTTCTCTGTTCTTTATTCTTCTCTGTTCCATTCATTTGTGCTGCGGTAGATATCAATATCATCACTGTAAACACATCTCTTGCAGATGGAAACTACGTCGTTTCATCAGGAGGAATCTTTAGGATGGGATTCTTCAGTCCTGATAATTCCATCAACAGGTACCTAGGAATATGGTACAATCAAATCTCTGTAAGAACAATTATGTGGGTAGCCAATAGAGAAACCCCTATAAATGACACTTCAGGAGCTTTAAAGTTGACAGAGCAAGGAAATTTGATACTTGTTAATAGTACTAATGATGACATTATATGGTCATCTAATTCCACTAGTGCCTCGACTAGTCCGGTCGCCCAACTACTCGATACAGGGAATTTCGTCATACGAGTTTCGAACGGTGGAGATTACGCGTGGGAGAGTTTCGATCATCCAACGCACACGGCTTTGCCCGGGTTTAAATACGGGAAAAATTTCGTGACGGGGGTTGACCGAGTTTTATGCTCGTGGAAGAGCAGTAACGATCCTTCATGTGGCGAGTATACTTACGGTATGGATACTCATGGATATCCACAACACATGATGATAATGAATGGGTCGAGAGTGCGTTTTCGAGCAGGGCCATGGAATGGCAAGTCGTTTAGTGGCTCGACGGGCCTAAAACAGAATCCGATCTACACCTTTGAATTCGTGTTCACTCAAGAGGAAGTATATTACAAGTTTGAACTCATTAACCCTCACATCTACACGATGCTCGTATTGGAGCCGGACGGATTCCAAAAACGATATTTGTGGAATAATAATACAGGAGTTTGGACTAATTTGGTTAATGCACCAGCTGATAATTGTGGGGTTTATGGAACATGTTATGGATATGGGAGTTGTAACATTGGTACCTCTCCAATTTGTAGTTGTTTGGATAAATTTAAGCCTAAAAAACCGAACAATTGGCTCTCGGGCGATTGGTCAAGTGGATGTGCTCGTCAAACACCGTTGGATTGCAACACCGATGGTTTTATAAAGTATCCGGGAATCAAATTGCCCGATACGAGAAAATCTTGGTACAATTTGAACATGTCACTTAAAGAATGTAGGCAAAAATGTAAGAGTGATTGTTCTTGCATGGCTTATTCCAATATTGATATCAGAGACAAAGGAAGTGGTTGTTTTCTTTGGTTTGATGATCTAATGGACATCGTCTACTTTGGCGGAAGCGACGGTCAAGATATCTACATTCGGATGGCATCCTCCGAAATAGGTACATCACTTACTCCGAAATACTTAATCTTGCATATATTTATCAATCAGCATGTGTCAGCCAATACATATATGATACATGTACATTATTTATTTAAAAGTGACTAACATTTATTGAATTGAACTATCGAATTCGAACTTTTTCCCTAGCTAGGAATAGATGAAACATTTTTCCTTAACATAAGCTTGAAACTAGTCGTGCATATTTTTTCTAAACTACTTTTTCACGACTCATTTACACAGTTTATAAAGATGCGCATATTGTATATTGTGATAGGCTCGAGTGGGCGAAAAAGGAAGATACTTAGGGCGAGTTTGGCATCACTTGGAGCACTTCTTGCTTTGTGTCTCATACTACTGATAATTACATGGAAGAACAAGAAGGCTAGAGAAAAGCAAGTTGAGAAGGAGCTGCAAAATCACCAGCTAACTAGAGAAGGTTAGCAATATTAATTGTTCCTTTCCCCTGCAAGCAAGTTGATTGCACCATATATTTTCTCATGTAGAACTTATAACTGCTAAATTTATAAGTCTAACGCTCCCCTTAATTAACTTATAAGTGTCTATTGTCTCTGTATTCAAATTGTTTTCTATTTTTTATGTTTCCGAAACCGCGAACCACTAAAAATTTGTTTTCGAAATACATTCTCACAAAAACAATGAAAAATTTTATAGAGACGTTTTAGAACAGCTTTTTGTCGTTTTGAACGTTTTCAGTGAGGACATGTAAAAAATGTTGAAAAACACATCATTTTCTACTCTCTTCAAATGGAAAACCAAAAAAATGAATAAATAAAATAATAGAAGCTTAAGATTTATTCGGAATTAAAAATTGATAATTGAAATACAAAGAGAGCAACACCTCAGCGTTTAGATGATACTGTTAAGATGATCCATCAAGTTGGTTTTAACGAGTCCTCTCTTTCTCAAAGGATCTCTAGGAAGCAGTTCGAGGCAATTGCACTCATTAGAAAACGACAATAGAGATCTTGATCTACCATTATTGGATGTAGCCACAATACTCAAGGCTACCAATTACTTTTCACCCCACAACAAGATTGGAGAAGGAGGATTTGGACCAGTGTACAAGGTAAATCGAGTAATGATTTTAGAACAAAATTGTTATCCTCAACCATGTAAAACAGATATTTGTCATGATGTTTTCAGGGTATACTTGAAGATGGAATAGAAGTAGCTGTGAAGAGACTATCAAAGTACTCAGTACAAGGCGATGAGGAGTTCAAGAATGAAGTAATTTTGATTGCGAAGCTTCAACATAGGAATCTTGTCAATCTTATTGGATGTTGCATTCATGAACAAGAAAAGATGCTCATCTATGAATTCATGCCCAACAATAGCTTGGACACTTATATATTCGGTTAGTTTTTCTCAAGAGCATAACATATATTTCATTTTATTAATGTCGAAGAATGCTAAGTCGTGTCTAGTACAATATACCAATATTTAAAGTACAATTATATGAGAAATGCGATTTATTTATTTTATTGTATTACATTTTTGCAGACGAGGAGCAAGGTAGATTGTTGGATTGGTCAAAACGGTTTAAGATAATCAACGGAATTGCCCGTGGATTACTTTATCTTCACCAAGACTCAAGATTGAGAATAATTCACAGAGATCTCAAGGCTGCCAACATTTTATTGGATGGAGATATGAACCCTAAGATATCAGACTTTGGCTTGGCAAGAAGTTTTATGGGGAATGAAACCGAAGCAAACACAGGAAGAGTTGTGGGGACATAGTAAGTATTCTAGCATAAGTTATACTGCTCTTTACTGAATACCAAACACGTTTAATGAGCTCATTATTTTATTTTTATTTTGTTTTGGTGAAAACCTTGTTCTCTTGTAGTGGCTACATGTCACCTGAATATGCAGTAGACGGCCATTTCTCAGTAAAATCTGATATATTCAGCTTTGGCGTCCTAGTTTTGGAAATCATAAGCGGAAAGAAAAACAGAGGATTTTATCACGAAGATCACCATCACAATTTGCTCGGACATGTAGGTTTACTTCTTGTGACTTCAATTCTCACAACATTCTTAGCCCTTCAAATTCTTACAATATCGACCTAATGTAACTAATTCTTTCGACTTGACGAGTAGGCATGGATTCTACACAACGAAGGACAATTTCAAGAGTTAATCGATTCTCATTTGGCTCAATCATGTTACCTGTCTGAAGTAGTTCGATCGATGCATGTGGCACTATTATGCGTGCAGAGAAATCCCGAAGACAGGCCAAGTATGTCAAATGTTGTACTAATGTTGGCAAGTGAAGGGCCATTACCTAAGCCTAAAGAACCTGGTTTTTTCACTGAAAGAAACCTATTTCATGAGGCTGAAACATCAACATCAAGTAAACCTACAGCCACAGCAAGTTCGGGCAACGAATTTAGCTTCACACAAATGGAAGGTCGATAGAAGACATGAAGATTCATTGCCATGAAAGTATACAAATTCATTTTCAATAGTACTGTAAATCAATATTGTTGATAGGATTTTTGGGAATTAACTAATTATTAATTTATAAAAATTTTACTTAACACAGGTAAAGAACATATCAAGATCTCATATTTTTTCGCACATCACATCATTTTTACATTAATGACTGATAAATTGTTACATTCATATGTTGTTCACCTTGTTGTACATTATTATTGCACCACTAGCGTTTTTCATTATGGGATTACCTCTTACGTGTTTAATTATCACATTTCGAATTTTTCGATCGCTACTGCTCCTCAATTTCAAACCCTTAAGTCTTCTCTAATATGATTCTAAAAACCAAAAATGAAAGGTCAATGGACACCTTCAAGATAAGCTACAACAATTAATACGAACACCTTGCAATTATATCCTCTGACTCGTCACTTGAGTGGTCTTACTCTATTTGACATCAAATAATTAAATCCGGGTTAAATTACAATTTTGCCGTTTTAATTACTCTCACTTGCGGTTATCATTTTCTTTCACAGTTTCTTCATGACCTAATCATAGAGTAATCACATAGGCTCCTGGAGTGCTATGTGCAAACTTAAACGGTCATACAAAGGGGAAAAAAAAGGCGGACTTTTGCCTTTCTCGACAATAGAACATATTCCATAGGCTGCTTGTTCGATTCATGTTAAATTTGATAAAGTTAAATTTGTTTTATATGTGTGGTTGAAAATTAGAAAAAATGTATTAAGAAATATATAAGATTGTTAAATCAAACTATGAGTAGTTGAAAAGGATGAAATAGAAAAAATAAATTTAATGTGAATAGAACATGCTTGAAGTACTAACCGATTCCCATCAATCGGCTCCCAACACACCGAAGTATTGTCGTTCTATATAAAATCCACCCATTCTATATAAACTCCACCCATTCACATATCAAAGTGAAATTTCTAGTGCCGCGATGACCCAATCAATTATTTATAATTAAACTAACAATCTAAACAATTAAACACGTACTAGCTAGTTAATCAATTAGTTCAACCAACCAACTCAATTATATGGTAAATAAAGGAAATCTATAAAATATGAACACTGATATGATGATGGAGGAGAAAACCCTTTGAAAAACTCTTTACACGGTAAAAATCTCTGGGCAAACTCTCCTCGAAAATCTACTAAAAAAGGATGAAGTTGCAAACCATCGGCAAATGCTAACGTTGCCAAATCCCTAGCATGTAAACCCCAATGAACCTCTTTACGTTGTGTGTGCCGCACCCTCTCAAACTCCGGTGTTTTTTTCCCTAAAACTAGATCCTCAACCTTTGCTAGAACTCTAGCTGCTTTGTACCAAAGTCGAGAACTTTTTTTTTTTAATCAAAGCACCACTAGACTCGTACGTCGGTTTTACGCATCCGCCGAGCCTAGCCGGTGGGGATTTGGAATCCCCCTACCTTTTGATTAGCATAAAAAGAGAAGTATACAAGGAGGGGGGCACAGACCTGACCTCCAAACAATGAAAGACAATGAGTATATGGAATGCTGTAAATGAGGAGATACTATCTCCCTGACAATAAGGAATAAAAAAATTAACAAATAATAAATAAGGAGGTACTACCTCCCTGTACAAGAATGAATAAAGGGTCCAACGAGAACTTTGAAGGCTAATGGTGTAGGGTTTACGGTTTGGTGTTTATGAAAGAGAAATTGTTTATCAAATAATCAATCACAAAGGATACTAGCAATCTTTGATGTTAAGAGAGAGTTTGGAATGCTAAACTTGTGTGTTTACTCTCACGAAATTTCTTATAGCCAAACTAGGACGAACTGCGGTATAAGCAAGGTAGAAGAAAACACTCAAAATCGGTCAGAAATTGCGAACGAAATAGGACCGAATATACTAGCCTACTCAATCCTAGAGTGGCCCTCTAGCGTTGCTCGAGCGAGCGAGCTCTGTTGAGGCCCGCTCAACCACACTTCTTCAACTATCTTGTTCTTTTTCCTTCAAGTGATCCCAAACTCAAGTCCCAAAGTACCCAACTACTAAATAAACAAGTTAAAATAAATTACAACTCAACTGGTTTGATATTTTTACACAGAAATGCCAATTACAAAATAACAAACACAAAAAATTCAAAGTTGATGAATAGAAAATACTACACAATAGTACTATTCATATTGTCCACTAGGACAGTCAACGTTTGATTAATTCTTTTAGGAACGGTTATGCTATTAACTATTAACACTATTGGGCATCAAATCAATCAAAATTATCAGTAACGTAATACTTAAGCGTTGATTATTATCCATATATCCATGTGTTAGTAAGAGCACATCTAGAGAACTTGATAGATTAGCAAGGGAAGATAAAAGTGTCAAATAATCAAATAAGCAATATCTAATCACAATACTTCTCCACGCAATATGTAAGCTATTATGATAGGGACTGGGACAAGAAAATTTTGAGGTACAATGCTACGTCTAGAAATTATGTGAACACTTTATAATTAAACTATTAATTTAGTTTTAATTAATTCAATCGAGATATTGGACATAAACCCAGTGACATGTGGTCATGCTAATGATCTAATGTCCATATGTGAATGGAATTATGGGAGTCGCATGCTCCTAACCATCAGGGATGGAAGGAGGGACACGTGTCCCCATTCGCTCATACGTGGACACCATATATGTGGGTACCACATATGTGGGCATATATGGTGGGCAATATATCTTTCATGTATGTAATCAACAATAATAAAATAGTTAAAATGCATTTGTTTTCATGCTTCCAAAAATGTGTTTCTAAAAACAACCATGGAATTTGTGAAGAAAATTAAAAACCAAAAGGTCATTCTGTCGTTTTACAATGATCACATTCACGCGTCAATTTTTGTTCAACAATTTCCGTGGTATATATATATTTTATAATTGCTCACTCTTTAGATATATGGAATGATATTTCGTCAACTGTTTGCACGTTATCTTGCCAATTGAAGACATAAATTAACAGGATTTATAGTGGACCACACACCTAGCTCATATATTATTGGCAAGATAATATATCAACAATTCATAGGATATAACCGTTACATACAAGGATAAGAAGAAAAGAGGACAAAATAACAAATATTCACCCTTTTTCCAATTGAATCGCGACTTTTCAACTGCCCAATTATCAGGGTTACAATCTAATGGTTACCTTTCTACTACGTTCCAAATTGATAGCCGTTTATAATGTTCAATGAATGTATGAGTTTTGTCAAAGGGATTAGTCAACCCTGAGGAATGATGAAGTTGATTCAAATACTATGTGCACCGATCATAGGAAAGGTATTAACGATTAAATGATTCGAGATGATCTTCACAAGACTCCAAATTAAAATCATTGATCTTTATTATTAAATAATAAATATTATTAATGAATTAGAAGTCTCGATACTTCACTCTAAATATTTTGACCAACTTGAAGAAACGATATAAAATAAAATAAAATAAAAAATGAAGGACAAAATAATAGATTTGGTGTGTAATAGTATTAGAACATCTTTGCAATTGACATTTAGATCAAAATAATGGTTTATTTGATATAATTGTAAATAATAATTTATTTTTCTCACCCTCATCATTTTCAATCACTAATTATATTGATGTGATAATGTTTTATATTTTTTTATATATACTTTCTTTACTTCTTAGTCGGACATCTAAAATTTACCGCATAAACGAAATAAACGAAATCTATTTTTATTTATCACATAATATAATGTCTTGCATAAAAAGAGTTAGAACATGAGTGTTACCGGCTGCTCTGAGATAATATGGGTTAGTGTCTGTGTAAAGATAGAGACACGAAAGAAATAGTCTTAGTACTTCGATCATAATTGTTTCGCCATATATATGAACGATTTACTGGGGTTGTCAACTTATTTGGGTTCGATTGGACAGATTCTTGGTGGTATTGAGATCTTTGCGCAGATGGATTAGATAGGGCCACAAAAAGGTTGATTAACGAATAGCAAGACCATAGCTAAATGAACTAATCAAAATTTTGACTGTCTAGTGCATTGCTTAAGTCAAATACGGCCTGTTGTTTGCTCGAACTCTAGTGTCTTTGATGTGTCAATAAGTGAGATCTCTACGAAAGGTATAATACCTCAGTATAAACCTTGTTGTAAATGCTACTCACTCCGTCCTAGAAAGATGGTCCATTATTTATTTTTTGTCCATTTCAATAATTCACTTTCTTTAATTAACTTTTGAATTTATTATATACTTCTATTTAATATGCATTGTAATCAACAAATAACAAGAAATAAAATGGAATAATAATTAAGTGTAAGAGTAAATTAGGAAAAGTATTCTTAAATTTTACTTTTCCAAGAATATTAAATGAGCTGTATTAATTTATTTATATGAAAACAAGATGTGAACTATCTATGTAGGATAGAGAAAGTAAGAAAGGTCAGTTATGTTTGTTGTTTTCAAGCTGTTTTCTGTTTTCTGTTTTCGAAAATACTGAAAATGCGTTCTGTTCGTTATTTTCGAAAACACATTTTTAAAAACATTTTAAAGATTTGTATAAAAAACTCGAAAACGTCTTTTTAACGTTTTTGGCGTTTCCTATGTTAAATGTCGAAAATAAGGAAAACGCGTTTTCGGATTTTAAACTTTACTTTTATTTCATTTGAATCCCAAATTTTCAATTTTGTACATTTTAGTCCCAACTGCCACCGACCACCGACGGCCACCGATGACCACCGTGGGAAAAATGTCAAACCACCAAATCTGGTGGTTTGACCACCAGGTCTGGTGGTTCTCCACCGGAGAACCACTGCAACAGTGGTTCTCCGGTGGAGAACCACCATCGGAAGGTGGTTCTCCACCTTCGCAGGTGGAGAACCACCATGCGATGGTGGTTCTCCACCTTCTCCAGGGTGGAGAACCACCCCCAACCACCTACGAAGGTGGCTCTGCACCTTCGCAGGTGGTCATCGATCGCCAGCGACTGCAAACCGAGGGAGAAGCTGGTGGGGTCTGGGGTAGGGTGGGGTGAGGGTAGGTTGGTGAAGAAGAGGGCTTGTTTGTAGATGTTGAAAAGTTTAAGGATTATTTTGTGATTTTTATTAGACGAAATTATATTTTTTAAAAAGTATAATCCAAACACATTTTCTATTTTCTCTTTTCAAAGATAATTTTTCAAAACAACAAAGCAAATGCATTTTCAATTTTCTCAAAACAACAATTGAAAATAGAAAACACCGAAATATTTTCGAAAATGAAAACAGAAAATACAAACCAAACAGAACGCCCTAAGAGTCTTGGTAGTTTTGCATAAGACTATGGAATGCCGCCTAAGATATAATTCCTTTTAGGTTATAATGAAGAAGAGGAAATTTATGGTACGGCCTCTGGAATTTATGGCCGAAGTTTTATGTGAGAGAGGGGGTGGTGGGCCCCTTGCCCCCCGCAGCATTCCCCCGGGGGGGCTGTGACTGTCTGGAAGAATTGGCCGAACTTTGGGTGGCCGCACCAGAAGGAAATGGTAATGAAGAAACTGTCAAAAATAATGGTAATTGCAAGTGAGAAAATAACTAGAAGAGTAAGACGATAATTTTTGCTCTAACCTAATTTATTTATTTAAATTCACACATCCAATGTCACTCAATTGACGAGTAAGATGATGATGCAATTGCGTGTATTTTTTACTTTTTTGGTTTTAAATTTCATGAGATTCGTATTATGATAGCTTGCATGATTTTATACGTTCACAGGATTTTCGCGAAATTATTCAACTCCTCATCCATAGTGACAAAAAGTAGAATTATGCCAAGAAGCCCCAAAGCAAGTAAAAAAAAAAAATTGCTACTCTTTTTATTCCACCACTTGTTATTGTTATTTTGTACCCTAAAACAATTTCCTGAATTATGGCACCAATACCATCATTGAAATGATACCAAGAATCTACCGGACACGTGAAAAACATACTCCAGGAGTCCAGGTATTCGTATAACATTTTTTTTTTTTTGGGATTTTAGGTAAATAGTTAAAAAGCTAGTAAATGTTCTTGATTTAGTCAAAGAATAATAAAAGGTAGCGTGAATGAGTCAAAAAAAAAAAACTTTGGTCTTAAATGGTAAAATGATGAATTTCTTGTGCCTTTAAATCGATTTTCTTTATTTTGTCATTTTTGTCTTGAGGATATTTTGGTCAAAATTATTAGAAAAAATTACACAAATGGTCCTCACCTTTGCGGGTTATTAAAATCAGGTCCTAAAGTTTTTAATTTTGTTGCATTAGTCCAAATTTTAATTAAATTATATAATTTTATATTTTACCTTTTTAAGTAGATCTTGAATTTGGTCCACAAATAATTTTATCGAATTAATTTGACACTAATTAGATAATTTTACCGAAAATCTTCAACGTAATAACATTTATTTATGTTTTCTTTTGCATTAGATATGCATATATTTTGATTTTAATCAATCGTTAACAGTAAATATAATTATTGTATCTTCTTAAAATTTTAGTATACGTGTACTACTGTAAAAATAAAATAAAATACATACGTGCACATTTTGATTTCGAAAAACAAATATAAATGAATTGTTGTACCTAAATAAAATTTTATTAGAAATATATCTATGTAAGAAAAATATACTGGATACAAACAATTAATTATATTTACTGTTAACGATTGATTAAAATCAAAATATACACATATCTAATACAAAAGAAAACATAAATAAATGTTATTACGTTGAAGATTTTCGGTAAAATTATCTAATTAGTGTCAAATTAATTCGATAAAATTATTTGTGGACCAAATTCGCATCTACGAAAAAGGTAAAATATAAAATTATATAATTTAATTAAAATTTGGACTAATGCAACAAAATTAAAAACTTTAGGACCTGATTTTAATAACCCGCAAAGGTGAGGACCATTTGTGTAATTTTTTCTAATAATTTTGACCAAAATATCCTACAAAATGACAAAATAAAGAAAATTGATGAAAAAGAAATCCATTTGGACCATTTGCGCCAAAGTTTTTTTTTTTAATTATCATACGCTTTTATTATTTGACTAAATCAAGAATACGACTAGCTTTTTTTAATTATTTCAAAAATCCTTTTTTTGAATAAAAAAAAAAGGGTATTCGTGTAACTTCTAAAACACGTACAGTTCTCAACTTTCACTGTGAAGTTCGTGATTATTCCTTTTTTCAAATTTTAAAACTCGTGCAAATTCTCTATTAAGAATTTAACACCTGTAAAAGTTATATTTTTCAGTTATGTTTTAACTTCCAAAAGTTGGTAAATGATCACCTGCCCACTGCGTGGGCAGGTGATCTACCAACAGCGCGACGTGGCGCGCCGTGGGGGCTCCACGTCACGTAAAAATTTTTTTTTAAATTTTTTTTTTGAATCTACGTTAAGTAAGATGAATAATACATAACAGCCCCCCTGATGGTGGGGGACTCTTGTAGCCCCGAACATTTTTTTTCCCCCGAACACAGTGGGCAGGAGATCATTTCTGTCCAAAAGTTCTAGTGCCAGTAAATAAACTAAACAAGAATTTATATCTTAATTGTGTTAGCGTATAAATTAAAATATATTTTTATGAGTAGGAAGAGAGAGAATTAGTGAAGTTGAATGGTGGAGATTTAAAAGTACAGTTGATATATGGATGTGATTTGTTTGACCAAATTTAAAATTTAAAAAGAATGAATTAAAATGAATAAAAAGTTATGCGCTAACAGGTTCACCTAATCAACAGTGAATGTCCTGTACTTTATTATGCCGATGAACTAAGCTCGTAAGGTTATCGATTCAAAATATGTGAAGCTTGATGTCATATTATCCCCTTGTAACATAACATAACTAATCTTATTATGCCAATTGAATCACCTTTTCTTTCAATGTCAATTCAACTACATTGTTTGGAAACATATTCGAGATTGGATGCGCATCTCTAAAGCTATCACAGCCATATTAAGCACACTCCAGTGAAGCAAGAAAGAAAGCCGAGGGTCATCTTATTATGCCAAAGACAAAGGGAATTGCTCTTGCCGCTATGATCTACCATATATGGATAGCTAGGAACAATAAGATTTTTGAAAGGTTTCACCCCATGCTTGGACTAAACCATCAAGAGAATCAAAAAACATGTATACAAGGTGATGTTTATGTTGTATCATAATATTTTGGTTGATGATGTATCTTCAGCTTGGGGTGTCTAGCACTGTGTTTTGCACTTTGATGCATTGTACTCTTGATGGATTATTGGGTATACCCAACGTATTTATACATTTATGAAACTCCTACCAATGTACTGTACATGATATCGTATCGTATTGTCTTGATATGCTGTTCTTTTGTATGCTGTGGAATGTGTGATTTTATGACCGTTTCTATGAAGGAAACTAAGATTCCTCAAAAGAAGTGAATATAATACCCCTCCCATGGAGATGAAAAGAGATTAAGGTCGGAAGATCCGCATGATTTTGGATACTTGAATCCGACAGAATGGACATCTTGAAACTGCAGAAGAGCATCGACGACAAAGTACATGACCACATGGAACAATTGTTATGTCGACTTCATTGTTTAAACAGACCCGACAAGACCAGGCTTGTTTGGCTGTATCAGCTTCTTTAGTAGCCATTTCAGATTTCTCCTGCAAATGCACCGTACATGCACAAGCTTAAGCACATTTCCCTTTTTTGACTTCAAAAACGAAACTAATTGCTTTAAGCCTTTTAACCAGATGCAATCATAAATTTAAAGATAATGACCTGCTCCAGCAACAATGCTGCTTGAGAAGACTCAAGTTGTTCCTGGACCGTTAATGTTGTTTGCAACAGTGATTGCTTTTCTACATCCATATTGATGCCAGCTGAAGAAAGCATTTCATGAACTGCCTGCACCAGTTCTGTAGCTGACACTCGACCACGCTGGAGATCCTGCACTGGCTGCTGCTGTCCATGACAGGCGCGATGAGAAAATAAAGTACAGCGTATTAGAAGCAAAACTTGTAACAGCTTTTAAAAAAAAAAATTACAAGTTTAACTAGCCAGGCTAGTTGATGACATACCTGAGAAGGCCTTGATTTGCCTTGAGAACTTTCTGCGTTTATACTGTCAATTATTATGTGATCATCCTCTGGCATGCTTGCTGATGAAACATGACTAAACAAAACACTACTGAAAGAGAAGATGTTTGAAGAAAGGAGGAGCTGAGTAACCCCTGACGAGGTCTCCACATTGAGTCTGTAAAGTGCTTGT
Source organism: Jasminum sambac (assembly GCA_018223645.1). Lineage (NCBI taxonomy): Eukaryota > Viridiplantae > Streptophyta > Magnoliopsida > Lamiales > Oleaceae > Jasminum > Jasminum sambac. The sequence continues at coordinate 7,336,310 of CP073644.1, read as the reverse complement.
CCCGAGGATGATCTAACGTTCTCTGGAACCATCCCATACTTCAACTTTTCTCCATTTTGAGACCGCCAAGCAACTATCTCCCCTTTATAGAAGGGTCTTAGTGGGCGGAATTGCACTCGTGTAGCATCTTGTGGCAGTATCTCTCTGCCTAGCAAAGCTTCAATTCCACTTCCAAACTCAGCATCTCTCTTATGAGACGAGAGTCCCAAAACATCAAAGACTGCAGACTCAGTTTCATCAGGACAAAGTAACATTGATCCGATTGGTAATGGAACTGGTGAGTCCAAAACACGACTTACAACAATTGCAATGACATCATCAACTGACATATAACTTGGAGGTTCAGCAATTAAAATGCATGTTTTCGACTTATTGATGTAATATAGAGCCCTATGTCCAGAGCCATCTTCCCACTCGGATAAAGTTGATTTGTTAGCAACTCGAGTAATGTTCAAAGACCTTGGAAGCAGCAAGAAACTGGTATATAGGAACTTTACAAACTTCAGCCTTTCTGCAGCAGAAATCAAAGATTTTCTCACATTCTCCATGTCCGGAATGTCATTATCTATGATGGTCAGAACTTTCCAAACTGTGGCTTGAAATGATTCACTCAATAGCTTTTGTCTAATGGAAGCTAGTGATATAGATCCAATACATTCCAAAGTGTGTAACTCTTCCCCATGATCCAATTCCTACAAATAGTGAATATTCCATCTGAGATGATACACTTTACATAATAAGTTATTGAAGACGAGGATAAATACTCAATAGAAAGATGTCGAATATCCATGTTACCTCTATGACTACATCAGAGAGCTTTTTGATGCCAAGGGCCAAACAGAGTCTTTCTGGCAGGTCTTGGTGAACAAACCTTAGCCTGGAAGTGTCAATATACTTCACATAATGTGAGCTATCATAATTAACGTAAACACAGGATTTTGCATGGACAAGCCTGCACCCATCATCAGGAACAATTGCTTCAGATTCCCAGCTGGAGATATCTGAACCGTTTTCTTCATCACATATGAAACGTAAAATTTCCGTTACAGCACGGAATTCATTTGGATTAAGACGTCGATAACCACAAGCTTTCTGAAGATCTGAAAGAAGATTCTTTGCAGAAGCAACAGATAATGAGTCCTGAAGCCCCAAGTCCTTAAGAATCTTCACAAATGGCAGATAGGCTGCAGGAAGTTCAAATGCGAATGGAGATAGATTGATAGTCAGCCGTGTGAAAAGGGATTTAATTGCCACCAAACGAGTACAGTTTGCAGCGGGCAAGAAAGCTACTTGTTGCAGGCTCACGATGTCTGGCAGGGAAACAATTGACATTGATTATCATAGGATTATAAATCCAAAAAGTATGTTTTACACAATTAGTCTCATTTCAATCTCAAAGGAAGCAATTGTCATGGTTAGAGGAACCAAAACAGATGAACTTCATTTTTCCTAGACTCATTGCAAGGAAATATCTTGGAGACGCAACTTTACAATTTTAAACATCAAATGGCAATAAAATAGGTTACCTGAAGAAGAGAGGGAACCCCAGACTTTGTCGAGATATTTCAATACCTCAAGGGAGGCTTGGTCAATTGTCATGAGACCTGATGCAGTTGGCCAGTGCGACAAGGTGTCTTCACCGCCATTTCTCCCTATTACCTGTACATTGGGTCTGATACATGTCAAAGAGAATCACCACAACCTCCAAGTTTATATTACCATCTGAATATCTGATACCTTACCTGGAGGTGTTTCAATACAGTTGAAAAGGCTGGAGGACTCCTCAAATGTAGTGGTCCCCAAGCATAGTCTGGTGGCACAACACTCTGTTTGGAAAGAATTGGCGCACAACTCCAAGCAAGCGGCCAATCTTTTGAGACTATAGCTTCACTGTATGAACATAGCATTCTCTTCCCGCTTCTTTTGCCACCTAAACTTGGAAAGCCTTTTTCAGCAGGAACACAAGCAATTTCGCCTAGGATATTGCAGAAGTTGTTGCTGTAAAGTACAGCAAAGTTAGAGAAAATTGCTTTGACCAGATTTTCAGCCAACAGCCACACTTCAAAAGAAATTTCATTCGGCATATTTACTGCATCAGCCTCAAGGTCATCAAGAATTCCGACGGGCTTAACACTTTGACCTCCGAGATACTCAACTCTCTTGGCACATTCAAGCACAATATCAGCTTCTGCTGAAGTTCGAAGGCCCACTTTTCTCAAAATCTGAAGCCATTCATCTGAATTAAATCTCTCCCCTGGAAACTTCTTCCTTACACCAGAGAAAATAGATGTTAATAAAGCATCGCCTGGGTCAAAAAGATCTTTGGGCTTACACATGTATACAGATTGTTCTTCAGCAGTTTTCACAAAATTAGCCTCTTTAAGAGCTTCAATTATTGATAAATCTTGTTGAAGTTCTTTCCAATTTGTATAAAGGTAGATCAAGATATCCTCCTGTTCAGGCTGGGGTTTTCCTTCAAACCCAGGCAACCCAAATTTTACAAGAATCTGCGGATCAGCACACTCAGGAATCCCAAGTGCTCGAAGCAAAGAACTTTCAGTGGAATCAGCACTGTAAGAAAGGCACCTATCATCAAATGGCTTGAGGAATGTGTTTGATGAGACCATGCATAGATCCTGGCTTTGCAACTGAGTATAGGTACCACGGGCAGTTCGATAAATGGGAAGATCACGTAGGACGTCAAGTTCTCGTCCTCCATACTCAGAACCACCAGAAGAGAAATCAAAACCAAATAAATTGAAAAGCTCATCTCGTTGTGAAGGTAAGAGGGAATTAAGATCAGGAAAATACCCTGCCTGTTTGGCTGCAACAAGCTTGGATGCAATAGTTCGCCCCAAAGACAAGCCGGTTGTTGGTAAACACTTAGATGGAGCAGCACAATCCATGAAACTGATATCATAGATAGGTATATGGCACTGGTTAAGCATTGACAATAGCCAAGGGTATCTTTTTTCTATAATCCTGAAGGACAATAAATATGATTGCACCAAATTAGATTCAGAAGAAAATTCTGATTGGTTAGACTCATAAGTACCTATCTCAGAAGGAGCAATGGAAGAGCTCAAATTGTTAAAAGGGGGTGGCACGAAGACAAGATGGCGCTCTCTCACACGACAGAGGATTGGCCGACCAAGAAAAGCAGGTATAAGAGGCCAATCAGAGAACATAGAGATATCTTCTGATGAGTCACTGAAGATTTTCCAGAAAAGTCTAATCCATTCAGGAGACGGCCATTCACTGCCACGACTTGCAACTTTCTCCCACGAAAACCAGGGAGCATTGTTCGAGTCAGTAACATGATTGACCCAATTTTCATGAAATAAAATCCGCATATTGCTAGCCAGCAAACGAAAAGAAAAAGATTGGAGCCTCAAAAATGATTGAAGATAGCTGTTAGAAAAAATATTTACTAAGACTGATCTCTCCATCACTTTGGTGTGGATGAACTTTCCAGCCAAAGAAATCATTAGATTTTGTTGCTCCTTGTTTCCAATCCAGACGTCACTAAATCCCAGTTTTATGAGACAATTTGTTGCAGTTGGACATGGCAACCCTTTGATCTCAGAAGCCATATAGAATATCCTCCTGTCCTCAATTGTACCCACACCATCACTGGTACCACCTGTCAAAGGGTATCTCTGAGATGAAGAGCCTCCTGACATGCCTATATCTTCCACAACCCCACGACCAAAATCAAATATGGCTTTCCCCAAGCTTGTCACCATTTCAATTGGGTCCCCTCCGGAATTGGTTGGCTTTGGAGCAGATATCCACTGTCTACTTAAATTCGGTGTTGACACAGCAGATGGAATCAAGCATTTGCTTGCGGTGCTAGAATACAGGCGATCCTCCCCTGGAGTATGGAGTCCACTGGATCCAGATGGTTCCAGGAGCAGCAGATCAGATAAACAGTACTCAAGCACGTCGACATAAGTATCAACAGACCGAATAACAATAGACATTGAAGAAGCACGAAGTAGGTCTCGGACCATCTTAGGCTTGATTTCACGGACTGTGACCCCCACTGCCTGAATTTCTGTCACCAATTCCCAAGGCACAGAGAAAACAGGATAATGTTCTTTAACAAAGGCACAAACAGTTGCTGGTAGCAAGCTTTCACCCACTCCACTTCCAGGTTGTGAAAGAAACATACCCTCCATTGCCTTAACTAGATTGCCAGAATACAGTTGCCAAACTGGAAGATCAACAAGGCGGGAGTAAAATGGCCTAATAACTTGTTCAATAAGACACTCCCAGTCTGCATTAGGAGGCTTCGTAGAAATTGATTCTCTGCCATAGACAGGTTGCATAAGCCCTGAGTTCGCACTTGACCTAGGCCAAAAAGAATATATTTCACTTCCATAAGATGCCAACATATCACTAATAGAACGACCTAAAGTTGGCTCAATGACAGAAATCATTGGATCTTTCCTCAACTTCTGCATCTCCAATATCAGTTTAATGTACGAATCACGAACACAGGACATCAACTCTGTGTTCCAACCCTCAATTAAGCGACTTGCAGCATCAGGCTGTACCTCCAATGCAGCTTCAGGGTCTTGGAACTTGAAAAGGAAACGACCCCGATTATGACGCACAAGGAAATAGCCCAGCACAGTTATTGGGATGTTTATACAGCTTGATAGAGGAAGAGGAGACATGATGAAGCTTGATATATGGGTTGAAGCAGGATGGCCATTTTGCGATATCTGCGCTGCAACTCCAGCAACAGGAGTCAACTTGTATGCCAGGTACCGACTGCATGTATCAAAAATATTTCCGTTAAGCAAATATATCTTTTCCCAATTTACGCATTCTAAGAACCTTGTTAAATGCACACAGTTTATGCAGTGGTCGTGATTTATGCTTGAAAAGTACTTATATTATACATACTTCTTGGCAATGTCTTGTGCCTACCAGTAATAAGAAACAAAGTCATATCATATGGTCCTCAGTCTAGTCAAAAGCTTACACTGTCACAGATTTGGGGCTTGTTCTCCCCACGATAAATTTCCACTAAATTTTCCTCTCTCTCATCATTTTCAACCACTTATAAAATTACTTTACATTTTTTAATATATTTTCCCCAATTTTGAACCACACATCGAACACGTCATTCGAGTAAATCAACAAAATTGTGGGGAGAACAAGGCATTAGAATGTATTTACCTGCATGTATCAAAATCATTGTAAAACTGGTTTTCAAAGATTTCACATCTCCAATATAATATGTAAGCATTGGCGATGTAAAACAAACAAAAGAAGAAGAAAAGCCCTTTAGGCTATCCCAACCAATAAATCTAAATAAATGAGAAGCCAAATGACACACTCCTGAAACTGTCATATATTTTCAAAGAGTAAGGTCAACAATGGCATTCTATAAACCAGCAGACATTTACCAAACTTGACGAGTCTGTGATACATAAACATTTGTTTCAACTGTAGAACACTGATTTTATTATTATAGATGTAATAGATGCAATGTGTTTAGTTAGGTTACGCCTACTTTTAAATTGGCCTACTCTGAGAGCAATATTAGCCCCGCAGAATATGGAGAAAAGTAAATGAGGTTTTTCATTAGATTAATGCATTTTTTTATATATTTTATGTATTGATATTTTGTCATTTAGGATTTATTATGTTTAGCATCTTTCCGTCGGTCATCTACAGTCTTTCTATTATCATCAGGAGTCCAGGTTAGAAGGATAGTTGGTTTTGATGTTGCAGTCTTGTAGTTTCCTAATTTCCATGTCATATATGCCATAATATTGGAAACTTTAGAAGCTTATAAGCAATGATATTTGAATCTAATTGAATGTCAGAATTCAACGTCCAGCATGCCAGACGTTCCTTACATATTCAATAGCCCTATCCATTCACAAAGCATAATTTAAAAAAGAACAACCTAACTTCCCAGAAGATACCATTTGCAAATTGCAAGTATGGTTCATCCAAATGAAGTGGAGCTACAAAATTCATTAGAACTCCTTTGGCAATCATCCTAAAACTATTTGCTTATTCAAATCCACATCAAACCCACTTCTAAATGCATTTTAGCAGGCTTTATGAGATGTAAAGTCAGTTGAAATCTTCTTCTCCAATGTAATAACAACTAGATCATGCAGTGGTCCAGCAAAGCTATGAATCTGTTTTATTCAACCTCTCTCCCTTGAGTCACGACAACTTAACCAAGAATCGCTCTTGTGGTGATAACATTTAAACTTGCGTGTTTAAAAGATACACATGCCTATCCAAGAACTTATATCTCCTTTGAGTCACGACAACTTAACCAAGAATCGCTCTAGTGGTGAAAATATTTTACATATTTAAAAGATACATGTATGCCTATCCAAGAACTTAAAAATTTTAGATTTCGTAATTCAAATTAAAACAAGCAAACATCTTGAGACCAAATCTTGTCATCACTAACCATGCACGGCAATGCTTTGATGGAAAAGGATAAATCGAACCTACAATTGACAGAGAGTGTTGAACAAAATAATTAAACCTACTACATGCAACCCTATCTAACAGCTTAATCTTGAGGTTTGTCAGACTTGGTAAAGTGATTATAGTTCCTATGAGATAATTTATTCACTTACCAGCACGATCCAAGTTGTTTAACACTTCTAGTAAGGAAAATATAGTATCTACACCAACCAAAAAAAAATGAAGCCATCAACAATAAACACAAAAGACACCTTGGGGTATACTGTTTTGATGCTAATATCTCTTTAATTTCAGAATAACATAGATTAAGTGATAGAGAATAAAGATAATACGGATAAATGTAGTTTCATTTAATTAGTTTATTTTCGTTTTCTAGTTTGATGAGAATTAGAATTATTTATTATTTTTCCAACTAATTAGTTTCTTTGACGAACTGGGATTTAAACCCTTGTAGACAGATGGTTAATTCTTCGTTTTCAATCACCTTTTTTTTCTATTAGTACGGAATCCTTATAATTCTTCACTCTAAAGTCTCTCGTCAATTTCTTTCTTAAAGTCATTGAATTATTAGTTACGACTTTTGACTATAATACTTCTAGAGCTCAATAATTGATGAAAAAAATTGAAAGGGATTCCCAGAATAGAGTGTTTGATTTAGATTTTTTTTTAAATGATGCCCAAATGTGTGGTTGAAACGTAGAGATGGAGTAATTTTTTAATGTGAAGTTGTCACATCAATGAAATATATGGTTGAAAATGATATCAAAGAAAATTTCAATATAATTTGTCAACCAAGCTCTTAGAATAAAGAACTACGACCTAAGGTTTTAGCTAAAAACATGGTCTAAAAACATTAAATAATCATGAGGGATGCATTGAACACCTCAGTTTGAGTCGCAGAAGGTGCAAATTATTTTGGCCTCAATGAGGCTTAAACTTCCATTGCTTGAGGAGTAAGTGTCAGCCCGGATGCCTCTAAGTGATAGTGGCTGGGTCGTCTCTGTACTCAATACATTGGACCTTTTTTATGTAAACAATACAGACCCTGCTCTCAGAATAGATTTTACAATAAGAACTTAACTAATCATTCATTAATTAACCTTAAGTAGATCAAAACCAGCCCCAAATTTAAACAACATGACAACACACACAAATCTAGGTACACACCACCGAAGCCATGACACTTCAAAGAAAACAAAGTGATTCTCGGACGCTTTCACCCTGGAGAGCCGCTTTGGTGATGTAAAGCACCACTCACGTGATGACAATGAGACCAATTTAATTCTTTTTAGTTTACTTTGACGCAGTCTTTTTCTATTTCACTGGCTGCTTTCATGTCTCCCTACTCCCTGTTCTACATTTTTCCTTTTCCCTTTTTTCCCTTTTTGCACCTAAGGGCTAAGAGGCAATGACTGTGAGATGCAGGCAACAGAGTTCTCGTTGGGATTACCCGATGTGGTAGAAGGGGACGGAGACCAGCCAATGTTAGGACCATAAAGAAAGTCCCACGCTACTCTTCTTGCTTTGCAACATCCTCGGAGAAGGGCATCATGTCATTAAATTCATACCGGAGAGTCTCAATTTGTCCTAGATAAGTCTGCATATCATGGTCGCGTTGCATGACTTTCTTCATATTAGAAACCACTGTATAGAGACGATTGATATCGTTATAATAGAGTTTCTTATCCTTCTGCCACACATCATAACAAGAACGATACGCCCGATACTGGCCAACGAGGGTACGATCAATAGATTGCCACAAAAGATTACAAAGGAAAGCATCAACTTGCTTCCACTTTGGTTGATCTTTAGTACCAATATCCTTAAGTTGCTTCACCAAGTGATCATCAATGCCTTGACCAATAAACTACAGTTCAACGGTCAAAGACCAAGTCATATAGTTGGCTAACCCCATTAGTTTCTCCTAGCATATGGTGGAAATAGACAAAAAAGTAAGCATGGACATATCTTTTGATGAATCAGATTGTGTTGCCATGAGAATAACACGACTACCAGACGAAGGAAGGCAATCTGGGAAAAAGGGCTTAAAATATACCACAAACAGAGAGCAATTTGAGCTAACTCCACAAACAGGCTGAGATATGGCCAAACTAATACAAAACGAAGGTCCAGCAAGCGCAGGCAACTCGACCAAGGGCAGGCAGAGCTTCGTCGGAGGTGTCACACGCTCTCACGCACTGCCGAAGTAGACTGCGTGTCACCGGAAAGTAACGCGCATGTGGGCTCGTGGCTTGGAGTCCGGCGATGATTTTCCAGCGGCGAGTAGGCAACGGCGAGACGAGCTAACCGGTGGTATCAATTTTCCAATCGGATGTGTGGAAATAGGTCAGATCGAGAGAGGGCTGCGGCTAGGGTTTTGGCGCTAGGGTTGCGGCTAGGGTTTCCGGCGACGAGTAGGCGACGGCGAAACGAGCTAACCGGTGGTACCAATTTTCCAATCGGATGTGTGGAAACAGGTCAGATCGAGAGAGGGCTGCGGCTAGGGTTTTGGCACTAGGGTTGGGTTGGAATGGAACACAACACTTGGAACCCTAAGTATTACTCACTAAGCTCTGATACCATTTTAGGATATTAGATCTAACTCCTCCTAACAAAACCGGCTTACTAGGGGAAGTTTACCCTGGCCTTATTAACTGGATCTTATACATCAAATTACCTCATGTGGAATCTAACACAATCCCACACATACAGCGTGGACCATGCCAAACAACTGTGAACAAACCGCTATTGAGGGCACCCAACTTCATAAATGGGCCTAGCTCTGATACCATATGAGAATACAAGAGAATTGTGAAAAGGTTGTATTCGATTCATTATACAGAGACATATATATAATATTTACACTTGACGTATTGGGCTAGGCCCATACTAAACCTTAACTATTAGGGTGATAGGGGTTGATTTTTAATAGTTTTTAAAAGTTTTTAATGTAAAGGGGCAGAGATAATGAGTAGAGTTGAATGATGGAGATTTGTGGATTTGATGTGATATATGGACATGATTGATTTAGGATAAGAAAATAATTGATAAAAAAGTGGTAAAAAATGGTAAAAAAACTTTTAAAGGATTGCCTAACACCCTTTATATCACAATACAATCTAACAACTTCTTGAGTGAAATCCTCCATCACAGTGTCTCCTAGATCGCAATCCACATTGACTGGATATTTCTTTCTTGAATGCACTTTTGAGAATAATTCTTTTGGTCGATCGTTCTCCTCTTCTAGTTCTCTCTCTTTAATCAACACCGATGATCCTTTAATATGGCTGTGGGCTGTAAAATCCAACCAGGATAGAATGTCTGCCTCTCTAAAGTGTTCTTTAGTCTTGGGTCTTAGATTCTTGGTGAGCCCATTAGAGCATGTCAATCCAAGTCCAACTGGTTGTCCACCATCCTATGACCCAAAGTCTTAAAATCATCAAATAATTGGGCCCAATGCATACGACCCGAAATAGGAAAGGCCCAACTCCATCTGGACGAATTCAAATTACCAGCATTAAATGCGTCACCCAGAGAAACCCTAAATTCAAACAGCTGCGTTAATGATTGCTTCTCCGAACCCAGAGAAACCCTAAATTCAAACAGCTGCGTTAATGATTGCTTCTCCGAAGGTAGGCTTCCATTGATTCTTGTAAGGATCCTTTGTAGACTAATCGTATTCTCCTCGAGACTCTCAAAACTATTGACAGTCATCTTCTTCGCACGTCCCCAATTTACGATACTCCTATCTTGTCCTCTGTTAGATCCCACATCGAGCAATCAGGTGATATAAAAACCAATTCATAAGGTGAGGGTAAACCTCCCCTAGTAAGCCGGTTTTCTAGGTGGAGTTAGGCCCAATATCCTTCTTCACATCCTCCGTTAATGGGGCTTTTGTTCCTCGGCTTTTGTTCCTCAAGCTCCCTACGTCAATTCCCCCTTTCTTGCTGCAATTATCCACGTCAGCAACACTTGTACAGCTTGTGGCGACAGCTTTTGCCACGTCAAGTTTTCCTTTCAGCCTGTCATCTGCCACTTCATCATCTTCTTCAATTGATGTTTCTGGAAAGGCTTCTTCTGTTGCTTTTACTGATCTCTTTAAATTGCTGTCCTCATGCCAAAGACTACCAAATGTGCCACGAACTCCCTTCTATCGTTCTTGAAGCATTCTATCCATAAACTCATGGCACTGTTTCTGAAAATTGTGTTGATGTTTGGAGTTTTCCCATTCCTGCGTATCACTCCCAACAAATCAAACAACCAATTGTTGCATCCACCGTGACTGAAATTTCATAATCCCTTGACCTCGTCCTTTCTGCTGTCCGAATTGAGCCCCCATCTTTAATCAATCTCATCGTAAACTCCTTGTATCTAGACCTAAAGCTCGATGATTTGCTGTAATTTTGCCCATAACCAGTGGGGTTATGGTTGAAAGTTGTAGGGTTTGTCATAGAGAGAAAATATTGTCAATTGGCTGATTTCATAAGCTCAAACCTTAAGAAGTAACATCTATTCACCGGAGATATCTCCTCTATTATTTTCTGCATTAGCTTTACATGCCTATATATAGGCAAATTACAAACTAATCTGGTTGATATAAGGCTTATCTCTAATCTCTAACAACTAGTAGCTTAATCTAATCAGGATAACTCCCCAACTAACCTAGAAAATTTTGAATTCAAATTACAACTACTTCAGTTTCTCAAGAGAAGGGATAATTCTAATATACAAAACATTATTTACAATATTCTACATATTACAACACTTTCCATAAGTTTTCCATTTTAAACTGGAATCCCAACAAATTCAAAAGGAATTTCCTCCTTCATGACTTGATTCCTTAACTAGCTCTATGGCTTTGAAATTTTAAAATTGTAAGTGTGTTTTAATGATTTTTGCATTTATTGCCATCTTTTTGTCTCATAGAGGTTATGCCTCAAAGGGCATCAAGTCTTATGCATCACCTCACATAAAAAAAAAATCGCCTCGATACCCATTTTTCCCTTTCTAAACCATGCACAAAAAGTTGCATAGAGATATGCATTCTCCGGCTACCATCGTAAATAGCTAGTCTCGGATCCATTAAGTGTGACAGTTGTTGTAGGTCATGTGCACTGAGTTTTCAAAGAAGAGTACCTTTTTATTCATTGTATTACTGACAAGAAGAATACATGGAATATAGACTAGAGACACCCTAATCTCTTACAAAAATAGGAAAATCAGATCATAATAAAATCTGAATAAAATCAGAAGCAGATCAGATTTTATTCTCTTCAAATAAAATCAGATCAGATTTATTCTGATCCTATTCAGATCTGATTATGATCCTCAAACAGAAAAAGGACACTCCTAAATTACAAATTTCCTACATGCACAGATATGGATATAAATATATTGAGTAAAACACCAGTTTCAACACCCGCATTATGATAACTAGGAAAGAAAGCCATGGGCCAATTTTGTGACATACCTGTCAAGTGCCATGTTTCTTGTTTGCCCAGAACCCATGCTAAGCACAATAAGCCATCTTTCAATAAATTTATCTCCTCCCTTATACAAGTTCACATCTAACACTTGCAACTTGATTGCCGCATTCGAACTGCTAAACAAACTTGATAGTTGAAATTTTTTCCACTTTTTTTCTGAGAAAGGATTTCGAACAACACCATGCGAGGGATCAATATCAATTGAAAAATCTAGGGATTCTTGTGGACTTCCATGCTCCCATGTTGATAAAGATACCTGAAAATGTATAGTAATCAGCGCTACATATGAAATCCATACTAGGCCAGAGTCATTCTTGATCCTTTTTTTCCCCAAAGACCAAAGCTGTCAACTACCAGAGAGAGTGTCATTACAAGGTTGAACAATGTAGTAGTCATCGCTGCTGTGAAAGATACAGAATTGATAAACCAGTACTCATGATGAATGCAATCTAGAATAAGCATTTTCTTCATTACAATCAAAGCATCATAACATAAGTGTGGGCATGTTGGAGTGGTAATTCATAAAAGTTAACCATCAGGTGCCTTCGTGTAGTTCATTTTATACAATTTGTTAACAATAACATTAAATAATATACATTGAAACCGATCTATCAACTTCCTTATCAAATGGTTCAACATGGTACCAAAATATACATCTTCCTGAGTTCGAATCTCACCACCATTCATTCATGAATTGTCCACGTGTTAGGCCTGGATGCGAAAAATAAAATAAATAAATCCCCTCCACACGTGAGGGAGCGTCATAATATACATTGAAACCGATCTATGAACTTAGCCCTTTAGATCAAGTGAGTCAACCTAATTCATTTTATACCTTTTGAAACAACTATATTCTCGGACATCAGCCATAACCTATAAGTGCCAGTCAGCCACTTTGACCTGTGACATAATCAGTCGTCCAGGTTCTCTGTCCATTCTGAGTTGCCAAGTTATTTACAGCATTTCATGTAAAACATTTCATGTAAAACATCTTATATAAATTTTACTATACATCAATCAGATACATTCTACCCTATGTTTTCTGGTGTTTCTCATCATTGGTGGTGGGTTTAACTGTAAGGTGAGCATAGACAATCCACAGGAGAGAGAAGTGGGAAAGAAAATGCAGTTTAGAATGTCACAAGGACCATTTTCATACTTCATGGTTATGTTACCCACAGGTCCAGATTATAGAAAATTCAGGTGTTAAACTTATAGATTACGAAACATACACAAGTCGGCGCTATACGAGAGGATAGGAAGGATGGAAAAGATCATTCTGTCGGATGTTTGCATCTGTTTGGTACGATGAATCGTTGACAAGCATGACATACATCCTTTGGATAATGAACTTGAAGATGTTTGTTTAATTCGAGCCTTTTTTGTGCTTCAATTGCATGGATTCTATATCCCAATTAGCAGTGGGCACAGAACCGCCGACCCAACCCGACCCAAATTGGTTCAGGTTGGTTTGTCCCAGGTCAGACCAGCTTTCGGGTTGGGAATATCCAACCAGAAAACGAATCAGGTTATCATTTAAAAATAAAAATATCAATAAACAAAACCGACGCTCGGTTCGGGTCGCTCTTGAAACCAAAAACCCAACCCAAAATAGAAAATGGGTCGGTTTTAGGTTGGGTCGAAACCCATCCCAAACCGACCCATGCTCACTCCTATTCCCAATAGCAAAAGAATTATTTGTATCTTTCAAATATACATCTACTTTTACCCGTAACTGGTTTACCTGCAAGACTGACTTCAAAAAGAGTATCGTTCTAGAAGCATGCTCCATGAATTTGTCAAATATCAATTCCATCTTCTTCAAACCAGTTTCGATTTCATCTTCCATGAATTCAGCAGAAAGAGGCATGCGTATTATTGTAGAATCAGCTGATGACCATGGCATACTTTCACCAATCATCATTGGAGCAAACTGATCGCAAAATCGCTCAGTCAAATCAGTACCTGTTACCAAAAATGAGAATTGATCCACTATTAAAATGTCAATCATCAAACCATCAACAAATTGTCACTTGTTTCACAAAACGGCATACCTTTTAGTGGAAACACTTTCCCAGAGGAAGCACGGCCTGAAGGCATAGCAAGAGCTAAACCCCGAGGATCAAACATGTACAAGAAGCCATCAGATATGACCGATGGCAGATCACTTATGGAGAAACAGCTTAATAATCCTAAGCCATAGTTGAGAGTATCACCCCTTAGACTCCAAGGTGGAAGAAACTGGAGACTAGCAACTTCGTCTCCACTTAAGCTGACCCCTTCCAAGATGGCCACCAGGGCAGGCCCTTGAAATTCACCTGCAACTCAATATATAGGAATCAGCACAAGTTCATAGTAACAAACTTATATAAAACGAAAAGGACAGAACTAAAATCAGCCCAAGGACAAGATAACTGGCTTCTATCTGGTCCATCGCCAGCTATCATTTCTTTAAATCTTGACTTCTTGAGAACCAGTCAAAGTGTCTGTGATGATAAACGAACGGCAACCCCAAAATGCAACAAGTTTAGACTGCTGTAAGCCACTAGCCTGTTAAAGTTATACAAAAAATACAATGTAAAATTGATTACCCAGATTGTGCTGCAGCAGAGATTGACGTGGATGTTCCCTTTTGTCAAAAATGAGGTGAAGTTTTTTTCCTTTGCAGCAGTCCGCCAATTCAAGTAAGTCGAAAAGGAGAAACTCATTGTTCCCATATAGTTCCAGTAACTCGCATAATCTACCATAGTCCATGCATGGGACATCTTTTGTCATTTCTTCACTGACTAGGGAGAGGCAACGAAGCGATTGGATTCTCAACCTGTTGGCTAGGTCATAGCTGATAGAGGGATGCACAAAGCGCTTCCCGACAGAGGTATTGTTCTCCATCCATGGTGCATCGTTATAAACAAGCTCCCCTGCAGCTACAAGAACTCCAGAAGAGTCTGGAATTAGCAGCATCTGAGGACCTTCAAGTGCTATACCATCAAAGTACTTATCTGCAATGGTTTCTAGTACACACTGAACAAATCTCAACTGATCAGTTGAGAGTGAAGAACTTCCTAAATCATTTTGCAGCCGTTGCAGGACGTGAAAATAATCGTACACGTCAAAACTACGTTTAACACCTAATGCCAAAAGCAAATCCTGGAAAACTGAGAGCTCAGATGGTACAACATACAAATAGGGACTAAATTTCACAGGTGAATCAAATGCAAGTGCATTTGGAGCCACAAAATCATCTCCAATCCAAACCCAGTGAACACCAGACAGGGAAGTTTTCAGATATTGAAGATCATCGGTGTCAATGTGTTCTTGCAAATGCGAATAGATCAAAGGGATCTGCTTTTGCAGCTCTGCATTATACGATAGCTTGAGCTCAGTATAGCATTTAGATAGTGCAACTAACTGCCCAGACAAGACCTCTACACCCGGACTATTCATCCAACCAAGTTTGTGCTGTAAGCATTCAGAACATTCACCATCAAGTATATACAACTTAGATGATACAACCCACATCTGTGTTTCTGGTCTGACATCATCTGGTGCCGCTACTTGATGAGATGAGACTAAGCATGGAAGCACTTGAACAGGCGGCTCAGTATGCACAGGACACCAGCTGATAGTCCTTAGCTCATACCAGAATTCTTCTCGATTCATGTCATCAACCAATTGGCCGACAGCCAACCTAATGTCCAGGCCATCTTCATAAAGCATCTCCAGACCCTCCATGGACAACTCTTCTTCACCTGCAGTGAGATTTCGGTGAGATTCTGTAGCATCTACGCAATCAGCTATCTCTTCTGTACGGGAGTGCTTCATTGCAACCACGTTCAAACACCCAAGCAGTCTCCTAGCAAAACTTCTTGTTTCTAGATCTCTTGAGTCATGTAACATCGAGACAGACCTGGCACAATCAAGTAGACCAGTAAGACTTAAAGTTTGTCTAAGTCCAAAGTCAACTAAAGTTTCCAGAGTTTCAGGGTTGGAGAAGTTCTCAGAGGGAAAAAATGCTCCTTTGTGCAGTAACAGTTTTAGTTCAGAACAGCGAGGATCATAAAACCTGCAAAACGAAATAGTAGGTGTTACCATGTGTCAACTATCTTTGGAGCTTGAAAGTTAGAAACTGCCACAGCTGAAAATGCACAAGCCAGTTTACAGTGTATTGTATACTCATGTGTCTACTAGTATATCTTCGGAGCTTGAAACTTAGGAACTGCTAATGCTGACAACTACGGTATATTCATGTATCTACAAGTATATCTTTGGCGCTTGGAGGTTGGGAACTGCTAATTTGAAAATGCACAGCCCAATTCATATAGTATGCATACATTACCCCTGCACAATCTAATTTGTAATTTACCCCTGCACAATCTAATTTGTAATTTAAAGGCGAGAAAGCCATTGAGAAAATGATTTCTGCACATAGAAGTCCATGCACATTGTGAAACGGTATAGAAAGACTTGCAGAGTTAGTGCTCAAGAGCCTCCATATAAGGGAACTGGACGATTATAAGTTACCAATCCGAACCATTCTACAGATTAAGGTTGGCCTTGACTTACTTATAGCGGAAACTAAAGACCAACTGATGAGAAATTTTATAAACCACCTTTTAGCTCCATATCCTCTCTTTTATATTCTCCCCCTATTCATCAAGCACACTTTTTTCTTTCTCTCCAATTTTCTCAAAATATACTTGAACATCTAATAAACAGCATGAAACATATACCGTGACTAGCATAGTACATAACGGTGTGTCATGCAGCACCAAACACAACTATTAGGGTGATAGGGAATAGATTATAATGGTTTTTAAAGGTTTTTAATGTAAAAGATGAGAGAGAATGAGTGGAGTTGAGTGGTTGAGATTTGTGGATATGATGAGATATGTGGATGTGATTGATTTAGGAGAGAAAAAAGTTGAAAAAAGTGTTTAAAACACTTTTAAAAGGAAGCCTAA
Organism: Jasminum sambac; assembly: GCA_018223645.1. Lineage (NCBI taxonomy): Eukaryota > Viridiplantae > Streptophyta > Magnoliopsida > Lamiales > Oleaceae > Jasminum > Jasminum sambac. The sequence continues at coordinate 7,319,392 of CP073644.1, read as the reverse complement.
CGGGCATATATTTGAATTATAGAAAACAACTATACTCAAATTATAGAAATTACACTTAATAATAGTTTCCTTGATCAATTTACCAAAAAAAATTAATTAAGTGAGTATCTTTCTCATCATTAGTAATTCATTTGAATCTGAACCTAAATTTCTGATAACGCATTAAATAACATACCTAAAAGGCTCTTTCCAAGATCCATCAGATGCCTGAACAAAAGGTGTTGCGGAAAACACTGCTTTGCAAGTGCTATCCTCCTGAACGAGGAATCTAATATCATTCAAAATGGCTGAGAGAAAACCTTCCTTCGAAATAAACTCCGGCATGCGGTGAAGTACATAATCTTTGTAGAAATCCACCCTTGATGGTTCTTCTATACCTAAATATTTTTTCAGTATTATTCTTTCTTTATCTGAGTCCACTCTGATGAAATCATCATCTAGAAGATAATCTGGTAGAGAGTCTGGTTTGAGCCATTTGCGAGATCTACTTAAAGATACAAGTCTTCTACTTCTGAATGATTCAAACATGGGAATGTGCTTGATAATATTAATATGGCTGCTTTCCATCAAGTCTTCAGAGAACCACTTGGACTGGAGAATAAAACTCCGGAGTTCATGCAAACCCCCATCAGAAGCATCAATAAAAAGCCCCTCAATGTTATCCGGCTTACCAGCGACTGCTAGCAACGCATTTAGAACACCTATTGCAGTTGAAGGCTGCACATAATGTTTCAACTCTGCATGTTCTATGAAGATGTCACGCCTCAATATCAAGCATCCAGCTCGGTGCAACAAAGACAACAAATTCTCACTCCAACCACCATCTCTAATCACATTAGAATTTTCAACAAGCCGCATAAGGTAATTATTTTCAACTGGCAAGATGGGCCACTTAGAGAACAAAGAAATATCATCGCAACAGGATCTCAGATAGCTCCACAAAAGTTTTACCCATTCCAAACTAGGATGACCTTGATTACCAGGGTCCCAAATGACCTGCTTAGCACAATGCCATTCTTCTGGAAGTAATCTTGCAAGGAGTCTCTCAAGCAATGGGCATGTCAGTAAAGAGAGGTTGAAGTCTTCGGTTTCGGCTAGATCACACAACTTACCGTGAAGAGAAGCAGAAATCTGCGAGTCTACAAGTTGATGTGGAACTAAATCTCTCAGAAGATCATAGCCATCTCCCTGAGTAACATATATCTGTTCATTCAACCCTTTCCTATCCAGTTTCGCAAATAAACCATCTGAAAGTGGTATCAAGGGTAATCCATAGAAATTGTTTGATATAACTGGACTTCTTAGATCAAGCAAGCAGTATTCAAGAGTCAAGATCATTGCATTTCTATCGCGAAAATCACGTTTCCTGCGAATTAAAAGGGTCCGTAATAATTGAGGTGTGAGAAAATGGAGTGATGGGCGGATTTCCATAAATTTGTCAACAACTTTCTTTGGAACAGTTGCCACAGGTAAGCCAGCATCAGATAATGCTTCTGAAAGCTCGCAAGCCTTGTTAAAAGTGTAATCCGGGAAGATGGCCTGCTTCGTAGGAATCCACTGACCCCCTCTGCTATTCGTGTACAGTACCCGAAGACCACTATCAGAAACAAACTGGTAGAGTTTCTGCACCAGTGACCTCCAAGGCTCAACGGCTCCTGTCGTTGGCCAAAAGGAAAAGAAAAGATCTCTTGGTCCGACATCGAGTGCCATTTTCTCAAGCAGATGACCATAAGCTGGAGCAACAACTTCTTCAAGAAGGTACATGTTCCAGTCTGAGCGCATTTTCCCACCACCCGCCATATCATCACCAAACCATATATCCCTGCGGTTTGATGACAACTCGAAGTAGGCATTAACTTGAACTGGCAAACCAGTACTAATAGGAAGAGGTAAGAAGCAAAAAGCTCGGCCTTCAAGATTCAATGTGACTTGACTAGAAGCCGTAGGTAGCTCAAGAATGTCAGAGGTATCAAGAAAAGATTCTTCTAAATTTGCATCACTCTCATGTGACTTCTCAATCTCAACAAGTTGCAAAGGTGCAGCTACACAGGCCCAGGGGGCAAACTTGTAAAATCTTTTGTCAGATTGTTTGTCCGTAGTTGATTTATTCTTATCTTGGAAGCTACCTAAGCATTCACTGGTCAACCATACACGCGATGCACAGCCAGATGGGTAATATTCCGACATCAAAATCTTCTGAGACCTCCATGGTATCTCGTTATCGATGGATTTGCTCAACTTGTTGAGGAATTGATCCTTACCCATTTGACCTTGCTGGTTCCCATAGATGTGACTGAAAATGTGATTAAATGGATTGTTTTCAGCTTCAGGTTCACCAATTAAATTCTTGCGAACAGAGTGTAGTAGTTGCATTTCCCTATCAGGCCCTTCTTTGACAAAAATGGATATTGTTTTTACATTTCGCAGAAACAGTAGTGTCTCAGAAACAACCTCAGAAAAAGAAGAGAATAGCGATAGCACATCCGCAGGTGCATATGCTTCTTTCTTTATTTGGCTTCTGGAGGCAACACTGGCAGACCTGAGTGCAAAACGAAACAGTGTACCGGCAAACGGACGCTGTAGATCACATCCAAAGTGCAGAAATGGAGAAAACTGATCCGGGAACTGTTCCAAAACATTTTTACCGGCAAATCTGATTCGGAGGCCAGGGTGAGAAGGAGAAATTCCAGGCAAATTGCAAGCATGAGGATCGAACATCACAATGTTTTCTCCTGAAACAAAAATTGGAATGTCTGTAAAGTGATAAACACTATTAAATCCCAGCCCAAACCTCCCAATAGCAAGTGGCTTCTCCAATTTGCTCTCCTGACCAATGCGAGAAATAGCATATAGATCTTGGGGGCTAAAAATAGAATCATTGAAACAATACAAAGCTGGACCCTGCCAATCTGACATTTCAGGAGAAAGAAGAGATGAAGTCCCATACTGAGTTTTGTCCAATAAAAAAGTCACATTAGATGCTCCTGCATCTTCAGCGTTTTGTACAAGCTCAAAGAGAACACCAGGCCCATCAGCATACATTTCAAGTATATGTCTAAGTCTGGTAGTCAATGATTCATGCTGTCCAAATGCTTCGGCAGCTCCTGACAGACTCAAATTCATTGAGTCGGCACTCTCTGCAAGCAAAATCCTCCGGAGGGAACGTACTCCAAGCTTATCAGCAACATCGTTAGAAATGTCTCCGTGAACAAACTTATGAACAGCCTGTTTTGCACTTAAGGAGATATTAGAATTACCAAATAAGCTGTCAGAATCTTCCGAATCAAGCAGCCAAGGGGCATCATTATATACTAAATCATTAGCATTATACAGTCTGCTTGATACATCCGGAAGATATACATTAATATGAGTTTCAGAAAAGTGATTTCCAGCAAGGTGTTGAGCAATCAATACAACGGCTCGGAATTCTAGAGCATCAAGAGGAACAGTACCCTTGTTTGCAGCCATTCTACATAATATATTAGCATAATCAGTATGCTGTAAGTATTCCCGAATGCCAAGCACCAGAAACAAGTCACTGAAAACAGCCAAATCAACAGGTATAACACGTATATAGGGAGCCAAATGAAGGGGACCATTAAGGACAACTTCATCTGAAGTGGCAAACCCATCTCCGACCCATACCCATCGGCTACCTTCTAGAATAGCCTTTACGATATCCATCTCATCTGACCCAAGGAAGCCCATCAAAATAGAGTATAACCTGGGCATTGCTAAAGTCAATTCTTTCCAAAGCAATGTGTCAGACACAATCTCATTGTTCTTCCCAAGCTCAAGCAATTGGGCAGCAATTACACTTCCTCCAGGAGGTGAAGACCAACCAAGTTGATGCGATAATACTGAGGAAGAGCACTCTCCATCTAGTATCCGCATACTTGCAGAGACCAGCCATAGGTCAGTAGATAGCCTCACAAGTTTAGGAGGAGCTACCATTGAGGAAACTGTAGGCCATGGTAAAGACTTGTAGGGACGAGAAATACGGACAGGGCACCATGAAATCAGCTTCAGGTCATTCCAGAACTTCTCTAAGTCAGATTTGAAGTGACGAGATTTAAATGAATTTGCGGCTCTAGAGAATATTCTATTCACTGTTCCTTGATCATCCGGGGGCAAATCAGGTACCCACTTTAATGCGTTCACTTCCAGATAGGAAAGAAGTACCTTTCCCCGTGAATGTGCTTGTTCCTGGCTTTCTCGCATCAGGTTTTCCACATGCCGAGCACTTTGTATAACTGTATCAATAGTCACAGTTGTCTTGAGCCCCAAACCTTGTAGCATGTCCAAAATACCTGATTCCTTGAAAGGAGAACAAGGAAAAGTATCAGCATCTTCCAGTAAAGCAAACAATTCCTCATTTCTAGGATCATATAAAGTTGCCGGACATTTAAGAGATCCACTACTCGTGGGAACAAATTCCAAGTTTCTCAAAAGCTCCCTTAAAGAAGCCTCCTCAACACATAATTGCGGTAGCTCGTTAAGAATCGAAAGCATGACACCATCACGAACATCAGTTTCCAAATGTTTTATCCTATTGAAAACGTACTGCTTGTAGAACTGTGTCTTTCTCATTCGTTCGGTTCCATAATATCTAGTTAGCATCTCTTCTTCAGTTATTGATAAATCACGAATAAACTCCTCAGAAAACAGGCACTCTGGGCAATCAGATGGGGGCAATTGTTTATGAGGATTTACTAAATCGGAATAGTTGAAATCTTCAGCAGCTTCTCCACCATGAACTCTATAAATTGGAAGCCCCTTGCAATTCTCTATGTGGGAATCATCCATTTTCTTTCCAACATACCATGTGGGATCCAGAAGAAATCTGCGGAGAGTGTCCTTTTCCTCTGCTTGCAAACACTGAAGAAGCTGAATAATACCATGTTTAGTCGAGACATCAAAAATAGAATCTAATACACCAGCTCCATCAGGATCGTACATATATTTAGATAAATCTGAATGTTCAACACAATAACTGGTGTTTAGTATCTTGCATCCTATCTTGACAAGAACATGCTGCATTTCATCGGACAGACTTTCAACATTCAATACTTTTTCCTGCCTGGAAGGCCTATAAAGGTGCCCACTGAGTGATGGTAGTATGGGCCAATCTTCGAAAAGATACAACTTTTCACATTGCTCGCGGAGATAACGCCAAAAAAGCACAAACCATGAGGAAGTTGGATGAGTACAATCAGAGTTTGGGTCCCAACGGACTTTCTTCTTATATTTCCATTCAGGAGGTAGAAATTCAGAAAATAATGCCATGAACTCAGTTGAACTGAAAATGACTACATTCGCCCCTGAAGCCTTTGCTATTTCTGTTAGTCTGCTTAATAGGTGGACAGGAATACTCCTATCAACTAATCTACCAGAGATTTGATGAAGAAGCTCATATTCCAACTCATTGCAAATAAAGTAAGTGAACCCTTCCGAGGATCTGGACAACAATCCGAACTCACCATTTGCCAACGGAATCAAAGGCAGGCAAGACGCATCAGCACCCACATTACTGTCAAGCAAGTCCTCGAGGCAATACTCCAACAACATAAGCTTAGAGGATCTATCAATTGTATTTGTAAATTTGCAATGTCTCAGATAATGACGTACAGAATCAGGAGTAACTACTTTCTGGTGAACACTAGATTTGCAGTTGAGGAGCATGTTAAATAAGTTATTAGGCAAACGAACAACAGGCATTCCAAGATGGGTAAGAATGTCACCTAGTTCCTTACTTTCTGAAATATCCATGTTCTGAAGAAAAGCTTCCTCAGGCGAAACCCACTGTCCATCTTCAACTTCTGAGTATAAAACAGGAGAACAACTGATGCTCCTGTAAATGTGTTCTACTAACAAATTCCATGGATCTTCAAATGAACCGATAGGCCATAAAGAATAGTACTGTGTTGTCGGCCAAAGCAATGATTGCACGCCAAGTAGTAATTTAGCGAAACTAGGAGCCACAATATCTTCCAAGAGAAGCTTGTTCCAGACAGAGCGGATTCTTCCAGATCTATCCATATCGTCACCATACCAAATCCCACGACGATTTGAAGAAACCTCAAAATACCCATTGATGTGGACATGAAGTCCAGTTTTTACAGGCAATGGGAGAAAACAGAATGCCCTGCCTAGCTTAAGAACGTCATCCTGTCAGAAAACACATCAAGCCAAATTCGATTATTATGCAAACACGTCCTCTGAGCTTGAGCAGTTTTTTTCTTCTCCCAATATTTTACGGGAAAGCAATATGTGCATAACTAGAAGGAAAAAGAATAAATAAATAAGCGCAGGTTTCACCATATTATACAGAGAACTACCCGTGGAAAATGGAAAATATATGCATAGACACATATACAAAATTATAAATTCTAGAAACCAGACTGTACATAAACATGAAAAATGGGTGGTGAAGAGGTGGATTATGTAAATGTGTATAGATAAAAAGTGATTTTGAGAAATGCACATCTGTCTATAGAAGAGGTATTCACTTTGCCAAACATACGACAATTAAGAACACCAAAGCATACAGGAAGGAAAGAGAGCATGCCTAACAAATTACACCATGCTCAAATTTTTAAGCAACATTCAAGGATAACCAGATCATATTCTGCTGGATGCTTCTCTACCTAGAGGCCAGAGAGAAGTAAGGTGTTAACACCCATAAGACCAACTGACCAAGTGTTTGGGGCCAATTTCCATCCCATGAGAACCATACATATAGGATAAAGTGCCCCCAGTAACAAGGTTCAACAGTTTTTAAGCATTTTCTATACGTAGCTTCTCTTATCAAGTCTTGTTGGCTCAACCAAAGCTAACTGTTGTTAACAGTTTCAAGGTTCTGTCAACACTCTCATGAGCAAATTAAGCTAAATATGGTGCAAAAATATATACTTTTCTTTGAACCCCACAAAAGCGCTCATGTTTTCTGTTGCAACATATTAAAAATATATAAATTGTAAAACTCATGCAAACCTTGCAGAAGAGATAAATATATAGAACTATATATTCAATACTGAAGGCATAGCTCATGGAATCACAAATTGCCCTAGAGAATCAGGTGAAGAAGCAATGTTCAAAGATTCAGCAAACTCACTCACCTATAATGAGCCACATCTAGTTATAGAACATATAAAAGATACCCAAAGCTGAATACTCTGACTGCACACAACAAGAAGTTTGGCTACAAGTACACACACATTTATGACTGCAAATACAAGAAGATCATGCAAATCCAGGTACCCCACAAAACACACCACACACAGAGCGCTATCACCACTACGTCTAGTTGTAAGTTACTGAAATTACATTGTTAGAATCATCTGATATGCATGCTGCAACTGATGCCCAGGGCAATAGATGCATGTCATAATCCTTTGCCGCAGTTTCTGCAAAGACACTTATTCTACTGGATGCCGACGCCATTGTTTGTACAACGTAGAACTTGTGGGTCTTTTTGTGAGCAACATTTCCTGTCATAGCCTCGCTCAAGAAGTCCAATGAGAAGGCATCCATATTGCCATAACAAGAAGACGCTGATTTTGACAGTCTTGAAAGAGCCTGGCGATGCCAAACCACATCATCCTTTGTCGAATCAACAGAGAAAAGATACATTTTCCTGGGTTCAGGCATGCCTGAGTCCCATATATACATCTCTACTGATAGTAAGCTTTTAAGAAAAAGTAGCGATAGAACTCCTTCTTCATAAAGCTGAGCAAACATGGAAGATACATCATCTTCCAGATAGGCTTGTTTTGAGAGCTTGCTATGTGCAGCCTGATCTGCATTCCTCAGAGGAAAACGGAATAAAGTTCCAGAAAAAGGCTTTTTCATGTCACAACCAAAAGCACAATATGGAAAAAATTGATCTTTATACAGTGACGCGGCCGAAGAACTAACGTACTCAATACGCTTTCCAGGATTGGCAGTAGAAATATTGGGAAGATAAACACCCTGTGGATCAAATAGTACGACATGCTTCCCACTTACAAAAGAGGGCAAGTCCGTCAGGTGGTACACCGAATTGAAGCCAACCCTATAAATAACTAGAGTCAGAGACATGTTGATTCAGATGAATAAAAACTTCAGAGCAAAGTTGCAGCTAAGCAAAGATTTATTGGTATGCTATAATGAGCTTTCCACTGTTAAGAGAAAATGAAGTATTTGGAGAGATCCTTCTGTTGAAACTTGTAGAAGTGCTTCACTTGAAGCAATTATTGAAGCTTGTTCAGTAGAGAATTTTTGAAAAGGAAAAATGAATTTTTGGGAGAATCTGTGGTTAAAAATTTATTGGAAATTTAAAAAAGTACTGAGTTCCAAAAAATGTACGGTTCAAAATGAGCTTCAAGAAAAAGGATTTCTCGAAAAAATGTGTAAAACAATCTCTAAAAGTAGAATTTCAGATTGTGCAACATGCAGAACAAAACAATTGGATTCATAAAATTGTCCAACTCAATATTAACGGTGGATATTAAATTTGAAAAAAGTAATCCATATGGCACACCACCGCTATCTGGTATCAAGTGTAACTTGATAATATGACACCACCGCTGTCTAGTATTAACTAGATACAGACAAGATATATTCCCTAATCCCAAGAAGATGGTAAGTTTTTTACTTTGTCCTTTTTTTTAACCCTCAAATACTTGCAGTACTAACGCATGTTAAAGTTTCAGGATTCCAAGTACACTCTGATTAAATTAATAGACGCGACCGAAAGTAATTTATTGTACATTATATTTAAAATCCAAGAGAGATATTTTGAGAAAATGATGCGATGTGTTGTGGACAATGTTAAGGTTGATGCCTTCAATGGCCGAGCAATTACAATGGCGATTGTTAAAAGATCCACGTGGTCGAGATTTGAAGCACGTCAAATAAAATGGGAAATTCAATTGACATTAACCCTTGCTCAAGGAAAGAGAATTGAAGTAAAATTTTAAATTTGAAAAGACAAAGGTCTGAAGTAAAGGGACAATGAACATCCTCAAAACGCATAGGGGCCATACGATAAACAGGATAGATAGACGATATCAAAAATAGGGTAAGCACCTGGGAATAAATTAAAAATAAAAATGACTAACAAGAAATTAAGGAAGGAAAACATCTTAGACTATGTAATTGGTGTATAGAGTCATGCTCTGCTGCCAAAGGCCTTTCACTACGCACATGGCCACAAATTTACCATGCATGTTCATCATACATCAAAAATATTTTTAAGGTTTATTTCAAAGTAATTTCAAGTAGAATAAATCAGTTAGCCTTTGATCGTACCTAAAAAATCATCTAATACTTAAAGTCAAAGTCAAAGTCAAAAAAAAAAATCAACCACACGTCTCACATCACCAATCATTATTATCCACAAGTCTCATGGTCCCCAAATTTCAAGCTAGAAAGTTAGTTTTTTGTCAAAAAAAGGTGTACCCGAACACGCTATTAATTCTTTCAAAGTCTCTATCCTTTTAAGATCAGCAAATTGAGAGCTAAAATATCAATATGAAAGAGAAGCGACCATCGTGCTCTATGCTAAAACAGTCATGAAAACTCAAATTAAGAGGACCAGCAAATTAAAAATACGAGGTACCACGGTGGCGCAGCCTTTCAAGCAAGAAATACGTCAGCTCAGCCTGTTCAAGTAACTGTTCACTTTTGTGAGCACAAAGTCAACAAAAGTGAGGGTGTCCCAAGTTGGTAGCGTACCAAAGGCTGTCATCAGTCCTTACAGAGAAAATACTGAACTTAAAATACTGAACTTGGGTGCTGCATCACCTGTGTCAGAGGTTCAAATCTTTAGGTCTACCAAAAGTAGGTTTGTTCCTTTGCATTGCGGTGGAAACCAACCAAAAGTGTTGTGATTCATGGAATGAGAATAATCAAGTTAACTAGGTTTGCAAGCCAAAGGCAACTAAGGAGATAAGCGAAAGTTAAACATAACTTGTTCTAATCCTATTGTTAAACATAAGTTGTGTCCGACCATAGCCCTATTGTATTGGATTCTAATCCTCCTCCTTGGGGCCCTTGCCCTTTCCGTTTTGACAATATATGGTTAGAGCATAACTTGTTCAAAGTTGAGTTCGGAAATTGGTGGCGTCAGGCAAGAGTTGTGGGTTGGCCAGGTTACAAATTTATGAGCAAGCTGAAGTCGATAAAAGAGAACATTAAGCAGTGGAGTCAACAGGTGTATGGCAGTAAACGCATACTAAAACAGGCACTTGAGAGGAAATTGACTGCTTTGGACAGATTGGAGGAAAGTGGGAACTGGAACTATCAGCTCAAAGAAAAGAGGGCAAACATCAGAAAGGAATGGAATCAAATAGTATTTGAAGAGGAAAGAGGCGTGTGGCTGAAATCAAAATGCAAGCGGGTTAGGGAAGGAGATGCTAACACGAGGTTGTTTCACGATCATTGAATGCAAGGAAAGCGAAAAATTTTATTTCAAGAATTGAAAAGGAAGATGGGTCCATTTTGTGTAGGGACGCAGATATTGAAGCTGAAGTTGTTAGCTTTTTCTCAAATTTGTATAAGTCACAGGAGAGATTTTTGGTGGGCATCGATGGCATCGACTGGAAAGAGTTCCTGACTTCATGGCACAACATATTGAAAGGCCGTTTGAGGAAGATGAGGTAAGGAGGGCTGTTTTTGAGAGTGATGGGGACAAAGCACCAGGTCGGATGGCTTCACAATGGCAAGATTCCAAAAGAACTGGGACGTGATAAAGGATGATCCGATGGAGGTATTCAATGGTTTTGCAAAGGATGGAATCATAAATGGAAACACAAATGAGACTTATATTTGTCTCATACCGAAAAATTAAATAGGCTGCAATGTCAAGGATTTTAGGCCAATAAGCCTAGTTACAAGTCTTTACAAAATTATTGCTAAAGTGCTATCCCAACGATTGAAGGAAGTCCTTCCAGAAACCATCTCCGAGACTCAAGGGGCTTTTGTGGAGGGTAGACAAATTGTAGACACTGTTTTGGTGGCTAATGAAGTGGTTGATGATTATAAGAGCAAGGGGAAGAGCGGGATGGTGTTCAAAATTGATTTTGCAAAGGCATATGACCTTGTAGAGTGGGATTTCTTGGACTTTGTGATGGAAAAGAAAGGTTTGGGGATGAAATGGAGGAACTGGATCAAAGGCTGCATCTCTTGATTTCATACTCTGTATTTATCAATGGTAAACCTAGAGGAAAATTTAGAGGATCTAGAGGTTTAAGACAAGGAGACCCCTATCCCCGCTTTTTGTTTACCATAGTGGCGGATGTAATGGGAAGGATGGTAGACAAAGCTTGCAGGATTCATCGCTTTTCAAAGGCTTTTGTATCGGCAGGGACAAAATTGAAGTCACCATTTGCGCTTGTCGATGACACAATCTTCTTTGTGAACGACAAAGAACTCATCGCACACCTTGATAGACATTTTGCAGGACTTTTTGTGCTATATCCGGAATGAAAATCAATTTGATGAAAAGCCAACTTTTAGGATTAAACATGGCTGAAAGCGTGATTGAGGATAATGCAAAGGAAATTGGATGTGAAGTCGGGAGTGGCCCATGACATATTTGGGATTGCCTTTAGGAGGAAATCCTCAAACACTATCTTTTTGGATGCATGTTTTAACTAAATGTGCAAAACGCCTAGACAGTTGGAAGTGTTCCTTTCTATCTAGAGGCGGTAGATTGACACTAATTCAATCTGTTTTAGCAGCCTTACCCACCTATTTTCTCTCAATATTTAGAGCTCCCAAATCAGTTTCAGCTCTACTAGAAAAAGAATCGTGATTTCCTTTGGGAAGGGGTGAACTTTCAGTTCTCGATCATCTAGTGGCTTGGAATACAGCTTTGTAAGCCCAAATTTCATGGGGATTAGGCATAGGCAACATAAAAAATAGAAACAAGGCATTTCTAATGAAATGGCTGTGGAGATTTCCCTTGGAAAGCAGTTCATTGTGGCATAAAGTCATTAAGAGTCGTTTTGGAAGTGCTGAAAATCTTTGGGACACTAAGAAGGGGGAGAGATTGACATTTAGAAGCCCTTGGAAAGGAATTGCAGCGCTATATGATGAATTCCTAAGCTGGGTTAAATTAAAGCTTGGAAGAGGTGATAAAATCAGATTTTGGGAAGATATTTGGGAGGGTGATACAGCCTTGAGGGACAGATTTCCAGATCTAGCAGATGTATCTTTGGCAAAAAACAAATGCATCAAGGAGTTGTGGAGGGGAAATGATGAGAATGGGGCAGCTGAACAAGGATGGAACCTCCTCTTCAGAAGAAATTTATTCGATAGGGAGATCTCTAACTGCTTAAGTTTGGTAAACTTACTGGAACATATTTCACCATGCGAAATGATGGAAGATAGTAGAATATGGACTCCTGCAAAGAACGGAATGTTCTCTTGCAAATCAGCTTATTCTGCCCTAAGTTTTGTCAATTCTGACCCAGAGGAGAAATGGGCGAAAACTCTTTGAAAAAGCCTTGCTCCATCAAGAGTTAAAGTGTTTAGTTGGCTGTTGGTGTTGGGAAAACTAAATGTCCATGAGACCCTACAAAGAAAGCATCCATATCAAGTGCTATCCCCAGGATGGTGTGTTTGCTGTAAAACTAAAGGGGAGAATACCTCTCATCTGTTTTTAGAGTGCACGATGGTCCAGAAATTATGGTCCAAGTTACTTCATGAGTTTGGCATTCAATGGTGCATGCCTTGTTCGTTCAAGCAGATTCTGGTATGCAAAGTGAAAGGAGGAAAGAGGAGCTCAGAACTATGGACAACAGCAATCCTAGCTATCGGTTGGGCAGTGTGGTTAGAAAGAAATCGAAGGATTTTTGAAGAAATTGAAGAATCAGTGGATAATATTTGGGGAAAGATCAAGTAGTGGGTTGCAAGTTGGATTTTTAACACTAAAGAGTTCAAAGGACTTTCCTTTCAAGATCTTAGTAGAGAGTGGAGTAATTTTTGTAGTTAATAACTAGAAATTGGGACCTCACTGCTCTCTTGTAATGCTGTATACTCGATTGTAATTCATTTTTACATCAATGAAGTTGTTTCTGTTTCAAAAAAAAAATAACAAGGAGTGATTGCAGATTATTGGAATCCTCATGAACAGGAACCAGAGCCAAGCCATTAACTCTTGTGTGATCTCCGCCTCTGGAGAGCCTAAAGATATCTTCGGCCCTCATGGATGTATACATGTCTAAATAAGACTCGCACTCAAGACCTCTCCTATGCGCTCATCCAATTTCAAAAGCCGTAACTAGGAATCTATCTGACTGTAAAAATTGCTAATATGGCCAATCCGAAGATTATTGGCCAAGAGATTTAGCAGTTGTTATTGTTCAATGGCTGTGTGGCCCATGTGTCTGTGTTAGGGTTGGTGTGTGCAGTTACAAGTAGTTATCAAGAAATAGTTCTGATTCAAATAAACAGTTTATTGGCATAAATATATGCTTTGCGGAGCAGCTATCCATGGAGGTAAATTACGAGAAGCTAAACGACTGTACCATATTTGACTAGTACAACTCCTAGAAACAATATTGGCACCACTTTTCTCCAAAGCACGTACATATGTTGGCAGCAATGCGTATGCAACATCAATAACTTGAGCAAATTACAGAAGTACGTACACGTTTGACAGTGAATAAACCTCTAAGTAAACGAAAATTACGATTATGGTTACCCAAAGCGACCAGTCTTCCAAGTCTGTGAATGTTTAACACTGCCACCAATCCTCGAAATACTAGCGAAATCCTCCTCAGTGAAAACAGCATCATTATAAGCCAGTAGCGAAGGACCCTGCCACTGAGCGAGCTTGTCAGATAGGAGGGACTGTGTCCCATGAGTCCTCCGATCGAGGCAGAGGCAGACTCTGGTGGCGCCAGCATCGTCGGCGTTCTGTATCAACTCCTTTAGGACGGTGGTGCCCTCAGGGTAATTCAACAGAACCTCTCGGATCCTACGCGTCAGATCCACCTTCTGACCGAAGTCTTCCAAAAGGACCGGTGGTTCCATTGGAGATTATCGGAGGTCCACAATTCTCCGTTGAATCATTCAAATTCAAATTACAATAATATGAACTGAATTTTGGGTTTCCCAGTGATGAAGTCGAATGTTTGTGTGCAGAAATATTCAATTGTAGTTGGAGTGGAGTTGGCTAGGGGTGGGCGTTCCGGGTACGGTTCCGGGTAGTGAACTACCGAAATCCAAACCGATTCGCTTGAAAAATGGGCCGTTCGGTTCTTTTCAATAAGATCTGCGTCCGATTCGGTTCCGGTCCGGTTCTACCCGTTGGTTCGGTTATTTTACGATCATTTTTATTACTCAGCGAGAAAAAATAAAAATTTGATTCCAACATAATATAACAGCAAAGCGGCGGCATTCTGCTGCTCAGGCAGCAGCAGCAAGCTGCTGCTCAGCAGCTGATGCTGATGCAAGGCAGCAGCAGCTTGCTGCTGTGGCAGCAGCAGCTGCAGCTGCTGCAAGGCAGCAGCAGCAAGCTGCTGCCTGGCAGCAGCTTGCTGCTGCTGCCTTGCAGCAGCTGCAGCTGCTGCCTGGCAGCAGCTGCTGCTGTTGCCCAAAGCAGCAGCAGCTTGCTGCTGCCTTGTGGCAGCAGCAGCTGCAAGGCAACAGCAGCTGCAGCTGCTGCAAGGCAGCAGCAGCAAGCTGCTGCCAGGCAGCAGCTGCTGCTTGTTGCAAAGGCAGCGGCAGTGCAAAGCTGCTGCTGCCTAAGCAGACTTCTTTCTCGCAAGCGGCGAGTCTTTGCAAAGCGTGCGCGCTTCGTCGTCATGCCGCCATTAAAAGAATTTTATAAGAAGAATTCTATAGCACCAAAATTTATTAGAATTTTTCTAGAATTAGTATCAAATTTTAAATTTACTAAAAGAATTCACAAAAGTTGGCAATCAAATAGAAGAAATGGTGCTATTTCTTATCCTATTCCGGTTCCCGTTCCGGTTCCGGGTTTTTAGAAAAGGATCCGTTCGGTTCTCATTACGGTTACGGTTCGGTTCCGGTTCCTAATTTTTTTTTAAAGAACCGTTCGGTTCCGGTTCTTTCGGTTCGGTTCCGGTTCTACCCGTTCGGTTCCGGTTTTTTTGCCCACTCCTAGAGTTGGCCAACATTATGACGTGTAATAACACGTTTGGCCAAGAGCTAAAAAGCGGAGAGGGAAAATGGGAAGGGAATAATTAACGGTGTGATTGATTGCACAAAAGTTTTCCTGGAAAATGAGTTTTCAACTATTTTTTTTAGTTTTGGGTGTTTGATTGGTTTTTTTTTTCAGGAAAATATTTTTCAGGTACAAGCATTTAAAGCACAAAAATCATAATTTTCCTGAAAAACTCAATCTAAGGAAAATGTAGGAATCTGTTTTTTACGAAAATATTTTCCCGAAATTCCCTTTCCCGGAATCCTATCAAACACACCCTAAAGGGAAAAGTCATCCTCAAACAATATTGGATGAGGCTAAACACGCCCGTTCAATTTCTAAATACACCCAAACTTATACAGGTTTCCAATTATACCCTTACTAACAAAACCCCAAAAGAAAAAAAAAGGTTTGTTCGCTCCATATGGAGCGAACACACATTTCTGTGTTCGTTCCATATGGAGCGAACACGCAAGCTGCATGTTCGCTCCAGATGGAGCGAACATCCATTTGTGTGTTCGCTCCATCTGGAGCGAACACTGTTAAAAAAAAATTGACAAAAAATTTTTGCTATTACTTTTTATTTAAAAATAATTATATCCAATACTAATCAGATAAAGTTAATTACTGTATTATCAAAAAAATGTTGATTTTGTTTTTAAATATCAACACTAACTGAATAAAGCCAATTACTACACCATCAAAAAAATTATCTGCAACCACTTTACCACTTTGACAAGTAATTTCGAAAATTTTCTGCAACTAATATAAATTTCGAAAATTTTTTGATGATAAAGTTATTGGTTTTATCCGGTTAGTATTGAATATAATTATTAAAAAATTCAATTTTCTTGTTACCACTTTAACAATTAATTTTGAAATTTCTTTAAATTTTTTTGCAACTGTGACGATAAAATTTAAAATTTTTTGATGATAAAATAATTCACTTTATCCTATTAGTGTTAAATACAACTAATTTTTTTGAGTAATTATAAAAAATTACAACTAATAATAATATTAAAAAAAAATTTATCATTAATTTTTTTTAATTATATGATGTTCGCCCCAATTGGGGCGAACACCCAAATGGGTGTTCGTCCTCGTCAACGCGAACAATTTTTTTTTTTTTTGGAAATGTCTGATGAGGGTATATTTGTCTTTTGATTTTTTTTTTTAAAAGATGGGTGTATAAAGTAAAATTGTGGGTGCATTTAAACACAGCCAACAATATTTTGGTAAAAAGTTAGGAGGCGTGAGTCAATTAATAATAATTTACGGCTTGTTCTTTACACTACTATTAATTTTTAATAATTTCTATTAATTTTTTTCTCATCATTTTTAATTATTCATATAATTTTTTTATTTTTTAATATATATTTCCTAATTTTCAACCACATATCTAATGTATAACTCAAGTAAATCTATAATACTCCCAAAAGAATAAGCCCTTAATTCTAGAAAGAAAATCTATCTATATATATACATATACATACTAGTGTTGCACTTGTATGATGTACGGAAACAATTCAAATGGTATATTTATATAAAATAATATTATAAAAAGTTACTATGAATTACTGATAAAAATAAAAGAAAATATATGTAATAATAAAATGGATTTTGATAATGTTCTAAGTTTTTTATCGGAATCATTATCTTGTATTGGAATAAAAAATTAAATACATTGAAGAAATCAGAATGATAAAATATTTACATCACCCGTACCTCATAATTCGACAATAGTAAAATAAAATAATTTATATTAAAATATAACATGAAATGAATGAGTAAATGAATTAATAAATATTAAAAACGATTTACATTAACTTTCTTAGTTACTAGTGTTCACAGAGAATTACTAATTGGTTTACGCATTAGTTCTTGTAGTATCCGTCCAACACTACCAATGTAAGTAGGTGATAAGTGCTCGAAAAGCACTTAAATAACTCTTCTATTTTATGTATTTGTGTGTTTTATTAGTATTATATGTTTATTTTTATGTGTTTTCCTTTTATTGTGTGTTTAGAGTCACAAGAAATCAAAAGAAGCCAAAATGGATAAAAACGGAGCGAAAACGGAACTTGGGACCGAAATGCAAGCAAATTCAAAGATGGAGGGCCTCCAATGCAATTTTATGAAAAGTTGTTTTTACAATTTTTCTTATGCCAATATCAAAGAATATCAAAAGAGGATTTCCACATTTTTGTCGGATCCCAAATCGGAGTTTCCTAGTGAAAGTTATGGCCATTTGAAGAGAAAGGACAAAGCGTAAAAAATCAGCAGCTCGGATTTACTGCCGCAGTTCAGTAATTTGACCATAACTTTTGCTACAAAATTCGGATTGACCTGCACTTTATATTGTTGGAAAGGACACTCAGAGGGCTACAACTTTGATGTTGACCTGTTCAAATGAATCGGATCAAATCATTGTCAAAAATGGGCAAACCCGAGAGTGATGTGAATGGAGGATTTCTTGGGCCATGTTTTGGTAGAAAATTCATAACTTTCTATTAAAATATCCAAAAGAGGAAATTCCAATTGCACAATTCAGCCAAGATGCTTACCTATACCATGATACAATATTTGAACTAATGGAGCAATTTAAGATCATGATTTGGTGGTTACCAATTAGTGGAATCATAATGGAGTAGTTGTACAATTTTCTATCATGTTTTCTTGTGAAATTTTGCCTATAAATAGAGGCATTTGTAAGGAAGGAAAGGCACAACTTAGTAGAAGAGAATTAGCTAGTAGTTCTCTCCAATAAAATTTTCTTCTTCATTTGTTCTTAGTTTTAGCTTGAACATTTTAGCTTTTCATATTCCGGCGGATCAATTCTTCGCTAAGTTCTCTTTTCCCTTTTATTTCTCTATTTATTTCTTAGTATTTATTTACTTGTTTACTATATTTTGCATAATCTATCATATAGTGGTGGTGATACAAGGCGAACACTCGCTAAAAAGTATGAAACCCCGCAATTATGAGTAGTTAAGACTTTTCTATCTAGTTCGAGGGGGACGTTGTGTTCAACTAACATGTGTTATCTTTTCTAACTCTTTAGTAACGTTTTATCTATTCCTCTACTTCAATTTGTTGATTTGTTATGCTTGTAAACCCGTTTTGAGTTTATTTGATTATTGCATTCACCTTGGCCAATTGAATCAATTAATCTTTAAATTCAAGTTACTTGCTAGGATTGGAACTTTTGATCCGTAATTGTCATTAGATTCCAATCCAAAGTAGCAAATGAATATCGTGCATATTTATTAACAAATCATCTTAGATGCATTAATTCGAGCTTGTGAAATTATTCATCTAATTCAACTCATTCTTCTCGTTCATTTCATACTAGCTTTGCATTAAATCCTAAGAGCCTGTTTAGGGTTATCCAATAGCTAGATGTTAAGTTAAAGAGTTTACTTTTTACTTAATACACTTAAGGAAGAATTCGTTAATCAGAGCTTCTTGGTTAATTGCGAGTTGATAAATTGAAGAAGGAATAGTAACACGTTGCATGGGAAAGATAAACACAAGTGGTTGACACAACCGAACCCGAGAACTAGATATTTATTTCAATTGTTTTATTTGATCTTATCTTTTGTCATTTGATTTTCATTCAAAATTCTCAAAACCCCAACTTTCCTATATTAATTGATAAAGACAACTAGATCAAACACTGTTCCTCTTGGGTTCGACCCTTACTTACCACTTTTACATTAATTTGTAGTTTTGAAACTGAGTAAGGAAATAAAATTCAACTTTGGCGCGCCGCGACAACCCCACCAGTAGGATATGTGAATGTAGTTGTTGTCTAAATTGCAATGTTTATTAAGGGAGAGATGGACACATATTTTTTACTGTGGGTCTCATATTTTTTTATTTTTCCTTTCTCTAATCACTTTTCTCTTAATTACCTAACTTTTTTTTCACTTTTTCTTCCCCACTTCCCGTGTCATGTCCAAAATCGCACATCCATCTGCACATCTTCTACTATTATTTTTTATTACTTTTGAATTTATTTCTTTATCTCTCGGATCCTCATTTTTAATTTTCCTTTTTTTTCTTATACTCATTTCTATTTTATTTCAATTAAAATAATTATCTTCCCTATATCTCTCTCCTCCACATCATTTTACGCATCCATATTTGTATTGGATATGCTATCATATCATAAATATAAGAATAAATAAAAAGTATTGTGACTGTAATGGTTCATAGGAGGTCGACCATTTACTACAACAATCCGAACCATTTATTACTACAATCCCTGTTATTTATTGCCTCGTTATTGAATTTGATATATGTTATTATTATTTTCTAAAGTGTGCATATATTGTTGTTATTTAAGTATTATCATTTTTACCAAAGTATTTTCAAGCAACACAATTTCAAATGCAAAGATAGCTATATTTAAAATTGGAAATCTATATTATTATTATTATTATTATTATTATTATTATTATTATTATTATTATTATTATTATATAATAAAACTAGAGTATTTCACTCTATTTTTAATTTATTTTTGAATATTTTCCCACCTAAAATTATTACCAAAATAAAAGACCTAAATCTCCTAAAATTCTACACATCAAAAAATCTCCTAAAATAATAGAGTTTCCATATTTAATGAGATTTCTACCACTTACTTTACCAATCTCATTCTATCTAAATAATCTCTCTCTATTCATTTTCTAACAATAAATTTAAATTAGAAAAAGAAAAATCATTACTTTATTTTATTTGTTTCAATTAGAGCTTTAAAATATATATATAATACCAGAGTATTTCACTCTATTTTTAATTCATTTTTTAATATTTTCCCTCCTAAAACCAATGCTTTTATTGTCTTTTTCTTTTTCTTTTTTAATATTATTATTACCAAAACAAAAAACCTAAATCTCCTAAAATAAAAGAGTTTCCATATTTAATAAGATTTCTACCACTTACTTTACCAATCCCATTCTATCTAAATAGTCTCTCTCTCTCTCTCTTCATTTTCTAACAATAAATTTAAATTAGAAAAATAAAAATCATTACTTTATTTTATTTGTTTCAATCAGAGTTTTAAAACAAATATAGTATCAAAATATAATTTTTTTAATTTAAAATTTAACGAAAATATATAAAATTAGTGTACAATATAAATTATGTTTAATTGAATAGGATTTTATTTAATTATTTAATTATTATTGTTATTTGAATCTTATTAGCTCTGTCGTTTCTAAATTTTAGCACATTGAAATTTCCACCTCAATTTCAACCCTATTGTTTCAGCCCTAAATTAATTACACATTATCATTTTTGTTGATGCCAAAAATAGTATGGACTACTTAAGTATCAACTTTAGTGAGTATTAGGGACTGATTAGCAGTAACTGGTACAGTAGAAATGTAAATTCGTATTTATAACCGAGCTCGAGCTTGTCACTAATTACAGAGGATTTTCTTGTTGTGAATGGCCACTAAGTGTCCTATTTATAGTGCAAAAATTTGGTAGGTGGCAGTAGGTCATCATTGAGGTGGCTGGACTAGCTTTAGAATAGGTGCGATTATTGCCTCTGCTGTACTGGTAGCCGCCTTTGCATTTATGCCGAGGTGGTTTTATCAGTCGCATGTGGTGTTAGAGTGTTAGATGACATGTGGATTGTCCTTGCTGTCGGCCACTGTAGAGGTCAGGGCTAGTCGCACACTCCGGCCGAGCTGACCTCAGACCAAACTGGCTAATGGTGACGTGAGGACAGCTCCCATAGCTCAGCCGACCTGGGCACTTCGGCCGAGCTAGATGGGTCTTTCCGAGCTGACCTGGTCTCAGCCCCTTTTCCCTCCAGTAAGCTGACCTTCGGCGTCTACCCGACCTGGGATCCTGGACACGTCAGCAAGGAGGGCCCACACCATGGGGGACCCAGGCTGGGCATGTGCCATGTCATCAGGGTGCCAACAATTGTCCCCAGCGTTAATGCCGACCTGGGTCGGGGTTGACGCTCTTACCGACCTGGGATGGCACGCGCGTGGCACGTGGGTGGGAATCTAGTACACATGTCAGCCGACCGTTAGGGGAGGAGGCGTCTTTTCAACTTCCGCCGTCATTGCCTATATAGATCCCCTCCTTCTTCAATTTCCACTTTTCTGTTCTCTACACTTGTAAAATTTTCTCTCTCGGGCTGAAGCCCAGATCGTCGACCGTTCTTACCTTCAATGCGTTCCTGACCTCACCCTCATATATATTTCCGAACTTGAAACTTAAAAAATCTATTAAATATCGTTGAGTTCGGAAGAGGCGTACGACTATGACTACAGAGTCCACTCTCCGGAGTTCCCCCCTCCCCGCATAGAGAGAACTCTCCCAGCATCGAGGAGGTATTGGATGTCCAGCCTCTGCAAACCATCAGGGCGACGGCGAAATTAGCCTACCCGAGTTCTAGGCCAGGACCCTCAGCGCAATCCAGTTCAGAGACATCCCTCCCGAGCTTCGTCAAGAAGAAGAAGAAGAAGAGCGCTAGTCGTGCTCCGTCGAAGCCCTAGGGGTGCTCTGAGGTCCAGTCCGTGGTGACCGAAGGAATGCTGGACCTATGGCACTCACAGTACCAGGTCTAACCTCGGGTAAGGTTCGTTGTACCCAGAGTGGATGACCGAGCTGATAACCCGCCATCGGGGTTTGTGGCCGTAAACCAGGCAATGCTCGAGTCCGGCGTGAGGCTGCCGTTCCCGAGGGCGGTGAAGGGGTTCCTGAAGGCCTGGTGTGTCACCCCGACCCAGCTCACCCCAAATACCTGGAAGACCTTGATGGGGATGCTGGTCCTATGGGACCAGGCCGGTCTTGGGAAGTTGACGGTGTGGGAGTTCAACAACCTATACTCCTTCAAATCGGACGGGCAGCACTCGGGCTGGTACTACTGCTCAGTGAAGCCGAACTCGGGGGGCGCCCTCATCACAGGTCTCCCAGACTCGGTGAAGGGGTGGAAGCAAAATTGGTTCTGGGCGAAGGGTTGCCTGGTCAGTCCGGACAATAGGAAGGGGGAGGTCGCCATCCCAGTGAACTATCACCCCATTGGTAAGCATCTTCCGAACTGGACTACTATTTTATTTCGATCTGAGCCAACACTTTGTCCGTGCAGATTACAAGGAGGCCAGCCCGGTGAATAACTGGGCAACTAGGGCGGCAACAGCGAGGTTGATCTTAGATCGTGACTGGCACAGGCTCACCACCGAGGAAAGTCTGTTCCACACTCGCTTATCACGAGCTCGACCCCAAAGGTCTTCTTCACCCTCAGGTAGTCTGTCCGACCTTATCATTGCCGCACTAGTCTCTCAACTCATTACTGACCTCGGTTTTGCAGCTCAATCGTCCTCCCAGCCAGCCATGATGGGTCGTCAAGTCTAGCCGCCGCAAAAGAAGGCTCGTGACGATGTCAGATCGCCCTCGCACCCTCGAGGCGCGTGCCATCTGCTCCATCGCCAAACCCGCCCCCGGCTACGTGGTCGGAAAAGGAATCATGACAGGGTCAACCCGGGAGTGTCGATGTCCACCCCCCGGTTGCCGACCTTCCATACTTGGGGACCACTCCTGCAAGAGAGGCGGAGTATTCAACAACTAAGGGGACCACCCCGAAGTCGATACGGGATTTCTTCCGGGCTAACTCCCCTCCTCACACCGGGAGCTCGTCCGCCATGCCGGCCTCGCTTGACAACGCCACGGTCGCTCTAGGGAGATCTTGGAGCCCGACTCAGGAGTGTTACTTGGACCTGCTCGG
Source organism: Jasminum sambac (assembly GCA_018223645.1). Lineage (NCBI taxonomy): Eukaryota > Viridiplantae > Streptophyta > Magnoliopsida > Lamiales > Oleaceae > Jasminum > Jasminum sambac. The sequence goes on along the minus strand of CP073644.1, from coordinate 7,296,482 downwards.
GCCGGAGGACAATGCTTTGACGGTGGTCACCCACTGCAGCCGAGCCATTATCCATATACTCCGAAGTGGAGAGCAGTCAAGGCAGCAGTCCAGAAGTTGCGGGCCAGCCTGAAGGAAAGCGATGCCGCCCTAGCTAAGGCCAAGGCCGGCTTGGTCCAAGCTCAGGCCAAGCTGAAGGAGGCCCAAAAGAAGAGCAAGGAGAGGGCCCAGGAGGTCGAGGACGCCAACAAGGCCCGCGCTGCTGAGGTCGAGGTCCATTGAGCTGAGATCATGAGCCTCAAGGAGGCCCAGTCCGGTTAGGTTGGTCCGTCACGGGACGAGATAATTGAAGAGTTCAAGAGGTCGGAGGAGTACAACTCTAAGCTCAACTCCGCGTTTTTCAACGCTGCGGAGGACGTCATAGGTGATATCACCGAGAAGCGACCTGATTGGGACATCGAGTTCCTGACTGACGAGGTCAAGCGACTTAGGGCGGAGTACGGAGCTGCCTGGAGATGGGGGTGAGGGCAGCCACTGAGGAGATTTGTGGGGGATATGTCGTCCCTCAGTGATTTTTTGTAATGTAAGGATATTATCCAGCTCGGTTATGCCGGGCTGGGTCTTGTAATTTATCTTTTTTATGTTTTGTTGTTTGGATATTGCCCAGTCCGGCCATACCGGGTTGGTTTTAACTTTGTTTAAAATTTGAATGAGCTATGTTTGCTCTAAGTTGATTCGTTGTTTCTTATTATTCAAGTGTTTAGCTCGTTTTGTGTGTATGTTTGCACGCTTTGCTTTATTCTATCCGTACTCGAAGTCTGAACTTCACATTAGGTCGTGCCCGCGCTGGGGTCGTAGGAAGAACTAATAATTTACAATAATTTAACAAGTATCAGGTGCTGCCTTGGTGGGCCTGTCCCCAGGCCATACCTTGAAGGTCGGCGGTATGGGGGTAGGTCCGCCGTGGTGGACCTAGGGTCCGATCCAAAGAGACCTTTTAATTTGATTAGATGCCACATTGGTGGATCTGTTCCCAACCCGTGCTTCGTAGGTCGGCTGTGTCGGGGGGTGGGTTCGCCGTGGTGGACCTAGTGTCCGATCTAAAGAGATGGACTTTTTAATTTGTTTAGATGCCACCTTGGTGGTTCTGTCCCCAACCCGTACCTCATAGATCGGCTGTGTCTGGGGTAGGTCCGCAGTGGTGGACCTAGTGTCCGATTTAAAGAGACGGACTTTTAATTTGTTTAGATGCCACCTTGATGGATCTGTCCCCAGCCCGTACCTCCTAGGTCGGCTATGTGGGGGGTTGGTCCGCCGTGGTAGACCTAGGTAACCGATCTAATAACTGGGCAATTGCACAACCAAGTTCAAATGACAATTCAAAAGTTTTCATTCATTACTGGGGATAGATGTTACAACAATTTATTTACAGCACATTCCCAAGAACTATTGGAAAATACTTTTTCAAATGTTAAATATTCCAAAGGTGGGGGAGCTCAACTCCTTCGGCCATCCCCGATGCAGTAAGAGCCATTGCAGAGGGCTCTGAGGACTACGAAGGGTCCCTCCCACTTCTCGGCCAAGGCTCCTGCGGCCTTGTCCCTGGTAGCGAGGAAGGCCTTCCTGAGTACCAAGTCGTCGACCTGGAAGCTTTGCTTCTTGACCTTCTAGTTAAAGTACCGCGCGTTGCGGCGTTTGTACAGCTCCGTACGGAGGTCGGCGTCCATTCGTTTCTCCTCCAGCAAGTCGACATCGAGCAGAAGTTCCTGGTCATTCGTGTGCTCGGAGAAGTATCGGGTACGGAAAGATGGTAGCTCGACATTGGCCGGTATGACAGCGTCGACGCCGTATGCCAAAGCGAAGGGGGTTTCCCCCGTACTGGTCCTGCATGCTGTCTGGTAGGACCATAGGATGGCCGGGAGCTCATCTACCCATCCTCCCTTAAGTTCTTCTAGTCGGGTCCTGAGTGTGTGCTTGATAATCTTGTTCACGGCTTCCACCTGACCGTTGGACTGGGGGTGGTTCTGCGTAGAATAATATTTCTTGATTCCCAGGTCCTCGTAGAAGGACCTTAACCGACGGTTGTCGAATTGCCGGCCGTTGTCTGTTACGATGGACTCGAGTATCCCGAATCTGGATATGATTGCCCGCCAGATGAAGTCAGTTGTTTTCTGTTCTGTGATCCTAGCCAGGGCCTCGGCCTCCGCCCACTTGGTGAAGTAGTCCACGGCACAATCGTATACTTTACTCCTCCCCGACCAGTTGGCATAGGTCCGATGAGATCAATTCCCTATTTGCAGAAGGGCCATGGACTGAGTACATGGGTCAGCTCGGTGGGAGGGGCCCCGCCGACCTGGCCGTGACGTTGGCATCTGTCGCAGTGCTTGACATAGGCCATCGAATTTTTCTTGAGAGTCGGCCAGAAATAGCCTTGCCGCAGGACCTTGTGCGCCAAGGTTTGACCACCAGAGTGGTTTCCACATGTTCCGGAATGGACGTCGTCTAGCAAGAAGGCCGCTTCTCTCTCAGTCAAGCACCGTAGTAGAGGGCCCGAGAAACTACGTTTGTAGAGTACATCGTCAATGATAGTGTAGCGAGCGGCTCTAATCCGTAACTGTCTGGCCAGCCTGGGGTCCTCCGAGGCCCTACCATCCTTCAAAAATGAGGAAATTTCATCCCTCCATGAAGGGGGGCCTATGTCGGTGGTGGCGATGAGGGTGCGTTGGGCTATTGACGACCTCGTTAGTCGGTTAATCGGCACAAATTCTAGCTCCTCTATCCCTTCGTTAGTAGCCAGGTGCGCCAGGGCGTCAGCGAAGCTATTCTGGGTCTGAGGGACTTGTCGAAGGACGACCTCCCTGAAATTCTTCATTTCGGAAGCAGCGAGGTCGGCGTAGCTAGTCATCCGCTCGTCCTTGGCGAGGTAGGTCCCATTGAGTTGGTTCACGATGAGCTGAGAGTTACTTCGGACTCGGAGGTGGGATACAGCCCTCCCCCGGGCGTACCTGAGGCCAGCAATTAGGGCTTCATATTCAGCTTCATTGTTGGAGGCCGGGAACGAGAACCGTAGGGATTGACAAAAAGACTCCAAGGCGGGACTCAGAAGCACGAGCCAGGCCCCGGAGTGCACGTCCATTGAGGAGCCGTCTACATAAAGCGTCCAGGGCTCGGTTCTGGTACTGGGTCTCGCCAGCGGGGGGCTGAATTCGGCTATGAAATCCTCTAGGGCTTGACCTTTAACCGCTAGCCGCGGCCGATAGGAGATATCAAACTGTTTGAGCTCCACCGACCACTTAACCAACCAACCTGATGAGTCTGGCTTCTGGAGCACCTGGCGTAAGGGGTAGTTGGTCACCGCCTCGATGGGATGCTCGAGGAAGTAAGGTCGGAGCTTCCTGGAACTAGTGACGAGTGACAGGGCTAACTTCTCCATTTGCGTGTAACGCTTCTGAGGGTCGGCCAGGGACTGGCTCGTGTAATAGACTGGGTACTGGATGTCCCCTTCAGTGTGAGTAAGGACTAAACTGGCAGCATGCTCGGAGACGGAGAGGTAGATTGAAAAGACGTCCTTCGGTTTGGGCTTCGACAAGAGTGGGGGTTGGGCCAGGTGTCTTTTGAGCTCGTCCAATGCCTCCTTGCACTCGGGGGTCCAACCAAAGTCCTCCATTTCTTCAGGGCCTTGAGGAAGGGGCGACATCGGTCCGTGGCTTTAGAGACAAACCAATTCAGGGCTGCGATCTGGCCGGTGAGGGTCTGAACCTCTTTAACCCGAGTGGGCGGTCGTAGGTCTAGAACGGCCCGAATCTTCTCGGGGTTCGCCTCAATGCTTCTGAAGCTCACCACATATCTGAGGAACTTTCCCGACTCAACCCCGAAAGCACACTTTGTCGGGTTCAGCTTCATCCGATATTCCCTCAGGACCTTGAACATCCTCTCTAGGTACTGGATGTGGTCACCTGCCTTCACACTCTTGACCAGCATGTCGCCAACGTATACTTCCATGGTACTCTCGATCTGAGAGGCGAACATCTTATTGACCAGGGGCTGGTAAGTAACCCCAGCGTTCTTCAGCCCGAAATGTATGACCTGATAACAATAGAGGCGTCGGTCCGTTATAAAGGATGTGTGCTCCTGATCTGGGGGTACATGGGAATCTAGTTGTACCCCGAGTAGGCGTCCATCATACTGAGGAGCTCGTGCCCAGCAGTGGCGCCTACCATCTGATCTATGCGGGGCAGAGGGAATGAGTCTTTGGGGTTGGCCTTGTTGAGGTCGGTGAAATCTATGCAGACCCTCCAACTACCGTTGTTCTTCTTCACGAGAACTGGATTGGTAACCCATCCAGGATACTTGGCCTCCCTAATGAAACCTATCTGGAGCAAGTTATCGACCTCCTTTGCTAGGGCCTCATAGCGCTCCTGGTTCAGTGGGCGCCGTCTCTGTTGCCGGGGTCGGACAGTCGGGTCAATGTTCAGCCGGTGGCAAGCTATGGACGCAGGTATACCGACCATATGTGAGGCTCCCAGGGCAAAGACATCGGAGTTGCCGCGGAGGAACTCAACCAAAGCGGAGCGTGTGGGCTCAGCTAGGCCTTTCTCGATCTTCAGTACCCTCTCTGGGTGCTTGGAGTCGACCTCGATGGCGTCCAGCTTTTCCATCGGCTGTGCACTTCAGTCCTCAGGTCGGCTACGTGGATCGTCGATCTCGGCCAAGGCGACGGTCAACTCCCCTACCCGCTTGCGGACAATGGGGAAAGTGATGTCGCACCGGCATGCCGCGGACTGATCCCCCCAGACTGTCGCCAACCCAACGGGCGTGGGGAATTTCATGGCGTAGTGGTAGATGGAAGTTGAGGCCCTCAGCTCATACAGGAGGGGCCGACCCAGAAGTGCGTTGTAATTACTCGGGAGATCCACCACTATGAAGGTGGCCATGACGGCCCGCTGGCAAGGCTTCTCCCCCAGCTCCACCATCATTGATATTTGCCCGACCAGCTCAGTTTCATGACCAGTCACTCCTACCACAGGCCCAATGGGGCACGGGCTCAGTGCCGCTTCGTCGAGGCCCATGTGGATTAGGGTCCGGAGGTACAGCAAGTTAGCCCCGCTCCCATTGTCGATAAGTGTTTGGTGGACGTGCGTCCCATTGAGGATCATGCTGATGACAAGGGCGTCGTGGTGAGGATGGCGGGCATGGACAGCGTCGACCTCCAAAAAGGTCACCTCATCCCGAGATTCCGGAGCGATTGAGCTCGTCCTTGCCCTCTGCGTGGAGTACTGATAATCGATGTGGGCCTCCCTAGCCAATCTCTTGCGCTGGTTTCGTGACCCGATAAAGTGCTAGTTACCCATGACCAGTGTGTGGACCTCGTTCCGTGCCCCTGGAGGAGGTTGAGGCCAGTGAGGTGCACCAGGTGGGCGTGTTGTCGCAGTACGCCAAAATTTATTTTATTTCCTTACTCGGTTTCAAAACTACAAATTAATGTAGAAGTGGTAAGTAAGGGTCGAACCCAAGAGGAACGGTGCTTAATCTAGTTGATTTTATCAATTAATATAGAAAAATTGGGGGTTTTGTGATATTTGAATAAAAATAGAAAATCGAACATCAAAATAAAAGATTGAAATAAAACAATTGTACAAAATATCTAGTTCTCGGGTTCGGTTGTGTCAACAACTTATATTTATCTTTCCGATGCAACGTGTTACTATTCCTTCTTCAATTTATCAACTCTCAATTAACCAAGAAGCTCTGATTAACGAATTCTTCCTTAAGTGTATTAAATTAAAGTGAGTTCTTTAACTTAACATCTAGCTATTGGATAACCCTAAATAAATTCTTAGGATTTAATGCAAAGCTAGTATGAAATGAACGAGAAGAATGAGTTGAATTAGATGAATAATTTCACAAACTCGAATTAATACATCTAAGTTGATTTGTTAATAAATATGCACGATATTCATTTGCTACTTTGGATTGGAATCTAGTGATAATTACGGATCAAAAGTTCCAATTCTAGCAAGTAACTTGAATTTAAAGATTGATTGATTCAATTGGCCAAAGTGAATGCAATAATCAAATAAACTCAAAAACGGGTTTACAAGCATAACGAATCAACAAATTGAAGTAGAGGAATAGATAAAACGTTATTAAAGAGTTAGAAAAGATAACCACATGTTAGTTGAATACAACGTCCCCCTCGAACTAGATAGAAAAGTCTAACTACTAATATTTGCGGGGTTTCATACTTTTTAGCGAGTGTTCGCTTTGTATCACCACCACTATATGATAGATTATACGCAAAATATAGAAAACAAGTAAATAAATGCTAAGAAATAAATAGAGAAATAAAAGGGAAAAGAGAAACTTATCGAAGAAATGATCCGCTAATCATATTCACAGCCGAAGTATCGTTGATCGATTGAAGCCTTTATTTCTTCCGCCGGAATATGAAAAACTAAGATCTTTCAAGCTAAAACTAAGAACAAATGAAGAAGAGAATTTTATTGAAGAGAAAGTTGGAGAGAACTACTAGCTAATTCTCTTCCACTAAGTTGTGTCTTTCCTTCCTTACAAATGCCTCTATTTATAGGAAAAATTTCACAAGAAAACATAAAAAAAAATTGTACAACTACTCTATTATGATTCCACTAATTGGTAACCACCAAATCATGATCTTAAATTTTAAATTGCTCCATTAGTTCAAATATTGTATCATGGTATAGGTAAGCATCTTGGCTGAATTGTACAATTGGAATTTCCTTTTTTTGATATTTTAATAGAAAGTTATGAATTTTCTACCAAAACATGGCCCAAGAAATCCTCCATTCACATCACTCTCGGTTTTGCCCATTTTTTACCATGATATGATCCGAATCATTTGAAGAGGTCAACATCAAAGTTGTAGCTCTCTGAGTGTCCTTTCCAAAAATATAAAGTACAGGTCAATCCGAATTTTGTAGCAAAAGTTATGGTCAAATTACTGAACTGCGGCAGTAAATTCGAGCTGCTGATTTTTTTACGCTTTGTCCTTTCTCTTCAAATGGCCATAACTTTCACTAGGAAACTCCGATTTGGGATCCGACAAAAATGTGGAAATCCTCTTTTGATATTCTTTGATATTGGCACAAGAAAAATTGTAAAAACAACTTTTCATAAAATTGCATCGAAGGCCCTCCATCTTTGAATTTGCTTGCATTTCGGTCCCAAGTTCTGTTTTCGCTCCGTTTTTATCCATTTTGGCTCATTTTGATTTCTTGTGACTCTAAGCACACAATAAAAGAAAAACACATAAAAATAAACATATAATACTAATAAAACACACAAATACGTAAAATAGAAGAGTTATTTAAGTGCTTTTCTAGCACTTATCAAACTCCCCCACACTTAGACTGTTGTTCGCCCTCGAACAACAACCATATGACACAAACAACACACTGATTTTACATGAGATAAACAACTTTAAACATTGAAATCCAACTACAGATAATGACTTGCTTAATAAATATTCTCCCGAACCATGAAAATTTCACTTCTTCTCAAATACACAATGGCTTGTGAGTGTGTGCAATTGAGGTTATCATCCCATCACTAACTGGAACCAAATAAAAGCTTACGATGTTTATCCAAATCCTTACTCGAAATGGTCAAATATTTCCTTTCACCTCTCGTGATCCCACTCTTATTTTACAATGATTCCCATGGATCCTAAAAATTACTCTGTTCACCAAAAATCATCAACTGTTAGCACTGCAAAGAAAAAAAAAGGGCATGGCAGGTGTTTTATCGCAAATATGTCTTCAATTTAACGAGTGTTTAGATTGAGCACTTCAAACCACTGAGGAAATTTATTTATCTAACTTCACACTTGGGTAGCTATCACATTTCAAGCGATTTTTTTTTTTGAAGAAGAAAAAGAAGAAGAAGAAGAGTTTTGCAATTTTCTTTTCAGCTTTTACCCCACAGGTAGCTTTCACACTAAACCCCTTTCATTGGAGGCAGCCTTCTTCACCCATTCGAGGTGACGACTTCACACTCTGAGGTAGGTAGCTCTTTCCTGTGGTCCCTCTGCTTATTTCGAACATAAAAGTAAAATTCATTCTCAACATAGGTCAATGCTTTTTCCAAACTTTTTAAACTCTATCAATAAAAGACACATTCACAAAAAACAGATACCATGCGATTATAACTCCATCTTGCTAACAATTGATGTTTCCAGGTTGCTTTGAGCAGGACGAATGGATAGAAAAGACAAAAGAAAAAGTTAGTTTACTATGGTCTAGAAAGTTAGAAAAAAAATCAATATTTTCAACCTTCAATTTGTGTTCCAGAGAATGATAGTAAATTACCTATAAATGTGCTCAGATAAATTTGCCAGCTGTGCTTGGAGAAGAATAGAACACATTTTTTTTCGAGATCTTGTAGTTTCAGCTAAGTCACACAAATTAAGCTCAATCATATTCAAAAGTTGCTATCTCATGCAAAATCGTCGACACAAAAAAAAAAAATCACACGCAGACCACAATATGCCACTCTCCCACACTTAAATTCTACATTGTCCCCAATGTAGAAATATAGAAAGCATGAAAAAGAGAAGAAATAGAAACTCCCCCTATGGTAAGCAATGAGTCCTGCCGATTTGGGGATGGTGGTTGCACAATGTAGCACTTCCGAGGAATACTTCGACAATCCAAGAGCAAGAGACCTGCAATCAACATATTTACAGAACAAGAAAAGCAACAGTTGAAAATATTTTGGTTTTTTTTTTTTGATGAAGAGAAATTTATATACAAAGCGACTTTGGGAGTTGACAACCCTCTGAACATCTTGCAGTAGTATTCACATCAAATTAATGATATAATTCCATCAAGTCTGATCCCCATGGAAACTATCTGAATCAGCATACTCTCTACAAAACAGTTTGACAACCAACCTTAATGAAGGCCGCTTGGAACCTAGACGAGAGGTCATCCCAAGTCCTTATGGAATGCGGTGGGAGTTTCTTGAACCACTTCATGGCCTTGTCCCCTAGGGTCAGTGGGAAGGCCTTGTACATGAGCTCGTCACTGACCCCTTGCAGCTCCATGAAGGCGGCATACCTATCAACATGGCCGGTCGGGTCACTGACTCCGTCATAGTTCCCTTGCTGTGGTAGCTTGAGCTTGGCAGGCATGGGTTCAGCCTGGATCTTCAGGCTTTGCGAGGAGGCCTTCCCTACCCTGGCCGAGGGGTTGGGGGCCATCTCCATTGCCTCTAGCTCGGCGACCCTTTTTCGCCGGAGCTCAAGCTCGGACTGCGGGGGAGGGCCATCAGCGCTTTCACCCTGTCCTTCGGCTGGCAGCTTTCGGTGGCCGTGGGGGCCGAGCCTGTCGAAGACGCTTTGAGCCATTCAAGATGATTTGGCCCCTATCGAGGCTAGGGTGTGTAGCGGCAGTGTGGTTCGTGTCGGAGCCGGAGAGTGACTGAAGTTCAAGCGACGTCGGGCGCGGCGCCTAGCTGAGTGCCCTCCCGCATGTGATATGACGCTAGACTCGGCAGTGTGCTTGCTGGGGTTACGTTGGAGCGTGGCCACGGCCTGAGTGAGGTCATCGAGTCGCTTCAGAATTTGGGCCAGAGTGACCTCCGCGGCGGTGCGGTGCCCTGCGCCCAAGGGGGAGTTCTTGGCTCGGCCGGGGGACGTACTCCGTACTGGGATCAGAAGTGCTCCCATCCGTAGAGGCGAGGAATGTGTGACTGTGGCTCATGTCTCCAGAGAAGAACACCTCGTGGTGGAGCTGGACGTGTTGGAATAAAAAAGGGAAGGCCCTCCTTCTAGTGCAAATTGTTGATGCCGAAAGTATTATGGACTACTTAAGTATCAACTTTAGTGAGTGTTGGGGATTGATTAGCAGTAACTGGTGCAGTAGAAATTTAAATTTGTATTTATAGCCGAGCTCGAGCTTGTCACTAATTACAGAGGATTTTCTTGTTGTGAATGGCCACTAAGTGTCCTATTTATAGTGCAAAAATGTGGTAGGTGGCAGTAGGTCATCATTGAGGCGGCTGGACTAGCTTCAGAATAGGTGCGATGATTGCCTCTGCTGTACCGGCAGCTGCCTTTGCATTTATGGCGAGACGATTTTGTCAGTCGCAGGTGGTGTTAGAGTATCAGATGACAGGTAGATTGTCATTGCTGTCGGCCACTGTAGCGGTCAGGGTCAGTCGCACACTCCAGCCGAGCTGACCTCAGACCAAATTGGCTAATGGTGACATGAGGACAGCTCCCCTAGCTCGGCCGACCTGGGCACTTCGGTCGAGCTAGATGGGTCCTTCCGAGCTGACCTGGTCTCAGCCCCTTTTCCCTCTAATATGCTGACCTCCGACGTCTACCCGACCTGGGATCCTGGACACGTCAGCAAGGAGGGCCCACACCATGGGGGACCCAGGTTGGGCACGTGCCACGTCATCAAGGTGCTAACAATATTTATTATGTGTGTGTGTGTATATATATATATATATATATTCACATGTGTTCCTAAATTCTAGGATTACCACAGATCTGTTCTTTCAATCTTCTATGTAGATCATTTTAGGATTCACACTTTTTAGAATTCATACATTTTTTCTAAATTTGATTTAATTATTTTTACTATTTAAAAATTAATTAGCTTATCTCTCTCTATCTCTCTCTCTCTCTATATATATATATATGTAATAAGAACCTTTTTCTCATATATTAATAATTTATTTATTTTTAAATTAGTTATTTAAGTAGTTAATTATAGTTTCCACTCATTCCCTTTACAAATTTTTTTACCACTTTATATTCTATCGCTTTAGTCATATAATTAGCATTTCTAATACAATGGGATAAAATTAATTTTCTTCACATTTGTCTATTTTAGATAATTATTAATATTATAATTATTTAGATATCTTCATTTATATTGACCATTAAAGTTAACTTTTCAACAAATATTTACAACTTGACAATTAAAACTTCACATTAATGTATGAAAATTTAATTGTATGATTTTATATAATGGTTTATTTGAAAACTTTTAAATAATCACAACACATTTTTGTTGATACGTTACATTTTATTTATTTTAAAGATTCCCAATATTTACATCCTAATCTAATTACAACCTTAACTTTTTTTCTAGTCAATGATTATTTTTAATCTTTAACTAATTATAAATTTGGACTATGAAGATCATTTTTGTCTAAAATTTTTATTTATTTAGACTTCAAATTACTTATTTATTCATTATTCTTTTAAATATTGTAAAATATAATGGACGTAAAGTGTGAATATTTTTTTTAATTTAACTATCTCTAACAAAATATTAAAATATAAATTTAGCATTTCTAATACAATGGGATAAAATTAATTTTCTTCACATTTGTCTGTTTTAGATAATTATTAATATTATAATTATTTAGATATCTTAATTTATATTGACCATTAAAGTTAAATTTTCAACAAATATTTACAACTTGACAATTAAAACTTCACATTAATGTATGAAAATTTAATTGTAGGATTTTATATAATGGTTTATTTGAAAACTTTTAAATAATCACAACACATTTTTGTTGATACGTTACATTCTATTTATTTTAAAGATTCCCAATATTTACATCCTAATCTAATTACAACCTTAACTTTTTTTCTAGTCAATGATTATTTTTAATCTTTAACTAATTATAAATTTGGACTATGAAGATCATTTTTGTCTAAGATTTTTATTTATTTAGACTTCAAATTACTTATTTATTCTTCATATTTTTAAATATTGTAAAATATAATGGACGTAAAATGTGAATATTTTTTTTAATTTAACTATCTCTAACAAAATATTAAAATATAAATTAATATTTAAGTACAAAGTAACTTAATTCCTAAAAATTATTAATTATAAAAATGTAACAAAAAATTTGAGGACATAATTGTTGTCATAAACAAAATTACGAACCTTTTCGTACAATTAAATTGTGGTATACTCAATATATTTTATAGTGTGAATATAATTAGTCTTAGTCCGACCTATTCAACATTTTTTTATCTTGGATTATATAACGTAATTATACTATTTACACATAATTTAATTAATCGTACTTAATTATTGTAAGATTGTATATCAATTATAATAAGGTTCAAATTATTACAATACTCAGATTTTTTTTAGTTTCAAAGAAGGTAATTTCTCTTGATAGTATCTTATATCGTGACAATCAATAAGAGCAAAAGAAATATTTTTATTTCAGGAAAATTTATTGAATCAACCTTGTGTTTATAGTGTGTTTACAATTTACTTGACATGTTTTAAGAAATTATATTTTACATATTGCATTTTATTAAGTCTTAACAAAACACATTTTGCGTTGAACAAAAATTGGAAAAATTTTAAAAATTACTTATTAAAATGAAATTACCCCTTTTGTGACTCACAAATTACACTCATATATTTTAGTGCGTAACATTTTACATATCATTATTCTTCAAAATATTAATTAACACTTATTTTATCAACAAAAATTTCTTGCTTTTATTCTGAAATACTTTTTCAAGTTAACTATATATGATATATGAAATATTACAAGTAAATTAAAAATAAGGAATCGTCTTCGTCGCTCTTGTGATTAGTTCTACCACTGCTACTACGATCAATTGCAATTTCGATTAGAAATAATTTTATTGAATTTTGAGGTTTTCCTTTTTAAAGAGATAAATATGTTAATAAAAAAAATAAAAAAGGAAAACAAACCGAGTTGCAAAATATTACCATATATTATGTACTATTAAACTTGACTTTTTCTTATTCATTGAATAAAAATTATTTACGAAACGTTAAGAATAAATTAATGTTTTTGTAATTTTATACATTTAAATAATTCTTTGACGTGATTGATTAATCGACTCTGGGTACTATTATAAAAGTAGGAAACAAATATTCTTTCTTTTTTAATGAATGTAAACAAATATTTGGTCAAGTATGATAAAAAATCATGCTTGGGTAAAATATATTTTCTTTTTATTACTCAACTAAGTGCAATGATTCTATCAAGTATGTTGGTGTGAAATATTTGTTTTCACGAATGCCGTGCGCTATTATAATTGCAATATTTTTTTATTTATTGTTGACTCTATTATTACTGTTAATTATGCAGATCATACTTACATTAATTGAGTTGTATTACCTAGATTGACGGATGCTAGAAAAATTAATCTAATGGTCTAATTTTAGTGATAAGTAAATAAATATTTAAATTACATATTTAATGAATAAAGATTAAATAAGTTGACACATAAATAAATACATAAATTGCTCATCTCATAAATTATGTATTTAATAAATAATTGGATATCGACTCAATCAACTATTAAAATTATGCAACTCAATCAAAATTTCTTAATTGTCTCTCCACTATATTAAATATCTATTTAGGATTTTATTTTTTGAAAAAAATATTAAGAACCCTAATTACTTTGAATTATTTATTTTATACCGATTTTTATCTTTTTAGATTTTATTCAACTTTTAAAGATCATCGATTAAGGCATGTTTTTTAGCTATTAATGACATATATTTCAAGTTATTTATCTTATCCAAATTAATTTAAATTTGATTATAGCATTAAATATGATAATACTGATTAAATATATATGATTTTTTTATCGACTATATTAAGAAACTTATAGAATTTAAATTATTTAAAATAAACTTCTACATTAATAAGTTCAAAAAAATATTAGTATACCGAATATATTAAAGTGGCGAGTTTATCCCCAATATATTAATATACGTGTTTACTATATTTAGAAGGTATTTATTAAAATAGATGTCATTCATACATATTTAAAAAGTATAAATAAAAGTCTTTGATTAAACGATCATAATGAGACATGAATGGGATAAGAATTTTTTAGCAGCATGGGGACGGGGAATGAGGGTCCTCATTTTATTGTAATTCTTATAACATCATCGCTCGGACTCGATTAAATGAAGGTGGGTAGGAGCAATCATAAGTGTTTCCTAGCGATTGTACAAATAAGGTGTTAGGGTCTCTACCCATTACATTATTATTTCTATAATATAAATATATGTTGATTATATTTCATAATTAGATTTCAAATTTTTATTGTTCACATATTCATTGTCAATACCATACATCACGCGAGTCTATAATTAATATCTCTCAAAATTTGTAATTGCATATAAAGAACATGGAATAAATTTTTAAAAAAAATCATAGCCTCTAAGAAAATTAATATACTTTTTAGTATGGTATTTTGATAATTATAGCATTTAATTTTATTTATTTTATTTTATGTTTATATATTGAATAGATTTAATCCTACCATAAGCAAAATATGATATATTATCATAATCTCTATCACAAATTATTGCCCCATATAATACACGGATAAATGCCAGGGTAAGAGCACAGTACAAATTGACAACTAACCATAAATTAATTATTCTATTAACATTCATTAAAATTATTATTTGTTAAAAAATTAATGCCATATAATCCACGGATGTAAATGCTAGGTAAGAGCATCTTTGAAAAATATTAATTTTTTGATGTTATAATATTAATATCAATAGGATTTACAAATGTTTTGAACATATCATTCCGTGCAATGCACCGGTGAATAATAAGTGCTTGAAAAGCATTCTAATAATTTTCTAATGATGTTTGTTATTGAAAAATAATTATTTTATAAGTTTGTGGCCATGCATTTTTATTTATTTTCATGTTTAAGGACCAAGAAGAGTTGAAACAAGCCTAAATGAATGAACAAAGCATGAAAAATGCAAATCAGCAACTCGGATTCATTAGGCAGCCTTCAGTGTTTGGATCATAACTTGAGCTAGAAACATGGGATTGACCTGATTCCAGTGCCAACGAAAGATAACTTGATTATCTACAAATATTATCTTCTTAGGCAAAATCAATGGCAAAATGGACGAAAATTGGGTTTGAAAACAACATCATGAACATCCCACGTATCCAACGTCAACTTTCGGTGCAAATGCCATAACTTGGCCTACAAATATCCAATTAGTGTCATTCTATAGCCAAATGAAAGATAACTTGATGATCTACAACAGTTATTTCTGGTCTCAAAGGCAAAAATCAGTATCAAAGTGGTCAAAAGGTATGAGGAAGTGGAGTGAAAGTGGAGAAACAACTAGTACATAGATAGTTTAACGATTCCTTTATTGCCTATAAAAGGGCAAGGTCGTTAAATCATCTCTTACTTGTAAAAACACTCTAATATCCTTAATTCTTAGTGTTATATTTTATTCTAATAGTATCCATATTTTATATCTAGTTTTCTTTTGTATCTTATTTTGAGTAAAAGTATTAAGAGTTTAAGTGTAAATAAAGCTTAGGAGATTGCTTAAATAGCGTTTCATATTCCAACGAAATTATATTTGAAATCTATATTTTGGCCAATTGGCTAGGCGTCTTGATTTAGCTCAAGGAGATGTCGCTGTTCAAGACTTGCCATCCGATTAACTCATAGGTGACGTTATTCTTATTCTCTTATTCAAATTGATTTGTTTTTCTATTTTATTTTTTTGATAATATGAACTTTGAAAATAAGAGTGGTCTTTCTATGGGATTAACTAGACGTATCTGGATTGTGTACAGTTAAAACACAGTTTGTTCACAGTTAACTCAAGCAAGATAAATCTGAGTTATATTTCGATCAGAGCCTAGATATATCTAGCACTAAGTAAAAATACAAAAATATAAATAGAGCAGCAAACACGCAATTTTAAGGTGGAAAACCCTAATAGGGTATAAAACCACCCGCCTACACCTGCAGACAAAACGAATTCACTAGTTGCCAAGAGTTTACAATTGTTACAAGAAATTAAGGATAGAAATACGCATATCACTATCAAACAACTAGAGTTAACAACGATCACTCCCTGATCGCTCTTCTAACTTGTATTGTGAACCAATGTCTCTTGTGTAATGAATCTCACTTCTCCTGAAGATTTGACTTGATGAGATCAAGTGGTGGACTTTTTGCACAAATGCGCTTGTAGGTTTTTCTTGAAAGACCGTACGAATTTGAGGTTACAAGTGCATGGAGAAGAAGGTGCTAAAGCTCATAATGTATGTAGGTTGTACACCTTAGTTTCCTCCAAGCATGCATGTGTGTATGTCTTGCTCATCCTCATTTCCTTCTATTTATTCATGTGTAAATACTTTGTCTTGCCACCAATGACTCTTGTTCACACCTAAACTCCTACAGTAAAAAAGGTGGATAAGTTGAGATTTTTAGGATAACCAAGATAAACAAGGATATAAGGTATATGATAAGACAAATGATAAGTCAACTTATCTTTACCAAACTCGCCTTCATTAGGATTTGGCGTGTAGCATATGATCAAATGGATAGACGTGTAGATTCAAAATAAATGAAGTGACTACAAAATCGAGATAAAGCCCAAGTTGAGGTTATCTAATAAAATCCTAAGGTTAAGGTTATCTAAACCCCTAAGTTGAGGTTATCTAAATGACATGATAAATTATCACAAATTCTATTTGATTACATTATCTCAACAAGGTTTAACCGATTTAATAAATAACTCAATAAGTTAAGTGCAGAAAAATAGAAATGACAACCATACAAAATAAACAACTTATAGTTATATCACGCGTTAATCTTACGTAATTAAAACTAAAAAAAATTAATTAGATTTGGCCAATTGAGTTAAACTTCTATTATAAACTTGTTAGAATTAAAGTTTCAATCTGTAGTTGTTGATTTCTCTAATTCATACATAATAGCTAATGATCATGTATCGTTGGGAATAACAAACCGTATTGTTAAACATTTTGAGTCGACTCTTATGTTACTCTAAATTTAACCTGTTTTCCTAATTCTTAAAGCTAACTTTGCATTAAATCTAGAGATCGGACTTCTAGGTTATCCAAAAGTCTAAGGACTAATTGAAAAGCTAATCTTCAATTAGTTATACTTGAGGGAAAATGCGAATAATAAAGATATGTAATTTATTATCTCAAGATTAAAGATTTGAATAGAAAATAGAATACGTTACGATTAAATTGGATATGCAAGTGGAGGCTCGACAGAACCAAAAATTAGATGATTTCTCTCATTAGTAAAACCCTCTTAATTATTATTTTATTTTGTATTCAATATCTACTCCCCATCTACTAAAACCCTTCAATCATACTAGTTAGCATAAGTCTACTAAATTGATAAATTATTCTCTGTGGGATTGACCCTTAATCACCATTACTACATTAATTTGCAATTTTCAAAACCGAGTAAGGTAATTAATATTTGGTGCATCACGACACGCATCAGTGAAAAATGCCAGTTATTAAGAGAATAATGAATATTACAGGAATATGATAACCCAAATGTGAATTATTAACTATATCAAATACGGAATTTAAATTAATTATATTTTTAATATAAAAAATTATAAATTTAATATAGATTTATTATTTACTACATTTAAATTGGTAATGGAAAGAAAAGAAACTTTCTAATAAATTAAGCCTTTTATATAATATCATTGATTTTTCAAAGGATTTATATAATGGATTAGTTATACACAAATCACCACTATATGGTTGATATACAAATTTGGAGAAGTATTTACACATAAAATTATGCAATTTCATTTTTATATTATTGTAGTTGTTAAATAATTCGAATAAGCAATTGTAACATAAAAAAATCCAAAAAATTTGAAGTGAGCTCCAAATGAGATGGTACAATGCATTTTATATAGTTAGATATATTTCTTTGATTTTTTTAAAAACAAAGAACTCAATATAATCTTTTATAGAAAATAAAATGAAATAAATAAATCCTAAAAAATAGATATCGATTATGCGCAATATTACAATAGTATATCAAGTGCTGCAATTTCAATCAAAAGATTTTTATTTATAATGATGCACTTATTTTGCTGGTTTTAAGTAATCAACTATGCACTATTAGACTTTTGTGAATTCATAGACTATATATAACAGATCCAGATGTAACTGTACGTGTGGAGTGAACTTAGTTTTTCATCTATGAAAAAAATAACATTATTTGAATCAATTTAATAATAATAATAATTAACCAATGGAAGTTTCTCATTTTTATTTAGATAATTCTATTCAATTATAATAAAATAGATAGTTAAAATTTAGTTTCATCATTGATTTCTATGTTCAATGATTGCTATATTCATTTTGTCAATCAACATACCCTTAATATTGTATAAAAAAGAATAAGGGTAATACAATCATGTTACCTGATTATATTACTTTTTATATAACTCTCTATGTCCCTGTAACATTGCTGTTATAATAAACTATTTGATTGACAAAATTTTGTTTTCCCATCAAACCACACATAACTTAATAAATAATCTGGAATAATTTTAAGTAAATGTGTCGTACCATAATTAGTTTATACTCAACAAAACATGTAAAAGTATTTTAATTAAGTTGATAAATGTATAAATTAACATTAATAGCAACATCGTTAATTGTTTTAAATAGTATCAGTGAGGAGATTTATAAATTATTAAGAGTAACATTTTTAATTTCTTTTATTTAAATGGCAGAATAGTCTTCACTATAATTTTTTCTTTTTTTTGTTGAATAAGTTTTCAGCTAAATTTGTATACTACAAAAGATGATATTAACCCTATAATATTGTTTTTTTATAAAATTATAAAATTTTAAAAGTGCGGGTCTACATATATTATTGAACTAATATATGTATTATAACAATGTTTAGTAATCTTATAATTTTTTTTTGAAACATTCAATAATCTTACAATTACTTAAGTTTTATGAGATATTGCAAAGTTAATTTTATTGATTAATAGACATTTTGTTGAAATAATTTAAGCATTATAATAATTTAGATTTATATTAATTTATTAGAACTATTTAAGTAATAGAATAATATTGACCATGTAATAATTCATTTAGATTAGATGAGTATCATAATTATTTTCTGTTAATCAAAATCATGTATAACTACTTTAATTAAGTTATACCAGGCAAATTAAAAAATAAGTATTATAGCAATGTATAATTCTAACTAATGTGGCATAATGACAAATCAGCGATAAAAATAAAATAACAAACAATCTAGCCAAACAAGAATAGTAATGGCGCAACAAACATTTCAATTTGAATATGTTGATCACCGAAATTGGAACAATTACGTGGAGAAAGAAAATTAAAATGAGACCAATTTTGTTCACCCTCTTTTAAGATGGTCAATTTGGAGGGTAAAAAATTGAAATAATTGAATTTTTCTGTTTCATATTATTCTACTCATCGAGAGCTTTAATATGAATACAATATTGATGTATAATTTTTGCTATTTTAAAAGTTATTTATTTACCTTAAAATAAGTAATTTTTTTACTCTGTTCATGTAATTTGTTGGCTCTCAAATGTCTGTCGCATTCTCATATTTGCGCAAATCTTCTCCAATTTATCAGATTTGCACAAATCCTACAAACAAAATTGCTTAAAACAAGGAAAGTGAACAAGTTATACACCCTTCGATATGCACATCATCATCATCAATAGTAGCAAATTGGATTTGTGTGTAATGAACTTACGAGTAATTCTCATTCATCAGTTTCTAATAGCAGATGAGGAAATCTCTCCAATTGCACAAGAAAACAAAAAGCAGAGGTTTACTTGTTTGTTTGCTCTGTACTTCATATCACATATATAGAAAATGTTGTGTCAATTTTAAATACTCGCAAGCAAATTAATCGATTGAAATATTGAAATGTGAGTAACGAGGCCAGTCCCACAAGGAGTGCAAAAACGATTTTGAAAGTGCAAACTAGTTTAGCTTAGTTTCACTTCTAGCTAGTCGAGAAAATATCAATTGTTTCAGGTAAATTAGATGAAAATAACAAAAAAGGTAAAAGTTTCAACTAGATTTACTAAGGTTTTGGAATTCACCACGATTTGACAATGAAATAAATAGGTGTCTGTGAATTTTTAAATTCAAGCAATAAGTCGAAATCAATCTGTTATAGCCTGTAGATTTAACATTTAAGCTTAACTAAATAAAATTCGACAGTAGGTCATTCTTTACTTCTTTTCGAAAATTTTCTAAGCATTCACCATATCTACTTAAGAAAATGATGAATCAAAGATAATCACTTTAACAACTTAATCAAAGCAAGTAGTAATCAACTAAATCCTAACTATTAATAATACATGATATGAAAGATCGTTTTGAATTGATCATTAAGTAAGCAAGAACCATAAACGTTTCACACAAATGGAACTAATATGATACCAAAACTATTGCATTGTCAAACAGGGTTTCATCCTCAACCTGAGCACAGAATATTTAGAACATGATTAAGGTAATAAAACAAAAAAAGATAGAACCGAGCATAGATTCAAGTAGAAATCTATGAATTCTTCAATGTAAATGCCTCTACCTTCGTCTAAACTTCTTTCTCCTTTCTCCTAGGTTTTTGTCTCCAAAAGTTCATGTCCTCAATGGCTAAAGGAATGCTCCTTATATAGAGGAAATCACGGCACTTGAGCCTTGCAACTTGATCAATGTTCATTCATAAAATTGGTTGGCTGTTCACTGTTTTACATCAGAAATATACAATTTGCAACTATCTTTTGGTCATTGTACTAATTGAATCTAAAGTTGTCATAAGCATAAAAGTTGTTCACACTTGAGTTATCTATATGCTGGAAAAATTTTAGGTCCATTGGAATTTTGTAGGCCGAGATATCGCCAAAATACTAGCTGCTACCCAACTATCCAGCTTCTATTCTTAGAATGTACCAGCTTGCATCTTGTTGGAGATTTTTCAGACTGTTGCATCCAGATTTAGAGTTATCTTTCTAATGGTTAAATAATCACTTAATTTGGACGAGTAGAACTAGAAATATGCTCAAAAATCGATAGTTGTATAAGCAGAAATTTTGACAGTCAAAGCGCTTAATCTAATTATATCTTGCAAGCTGATTTTGGCCTCTTTAATCTATGAATTCTTGCAAATGAAAAAAAAATAAAGTTGGTAGATTTATTTCTTATCTTCATTCTCCAACAATAATCATCCCTATCCAATGTATAAAACTTCTGGTATGATCAAAACAATCCGAGGCTGCTGGCTAGTCAACATTCTGTCTTGAGAAGAACATTACTTGCGCATTCATGATGATTTTTGGCATTGTTCTAGATTGAATTGGAACATGGTCATCTCTAATTAACTTCTAGAATTTTGAATGTACTTTCCAACCCAACTTCAATAACCCAATTACGGATTTTACATATCAAGTTATCACAATTTCTCTAAAGGCAGTACATCGGGCCGCAACCTTTGACTTTCTACAAATTGCTTCCAAGCTGCAACATTTATCTTCTCCGACTTATAATACATTAACAATACAACAATAAACAATACTTTCCTCATATAAAACTTGTCATTACATACATAAATATATACTTTGATTGATTGCATTTTGGACTATGTATTTATACAAATTGAACTTGTGACAAGAAACTCGATATTCGTTGTTAAAATTACATAATTAGTAGAATATGAATGTGTAATGCTTTATAAATGATATATCAACTATGTACTTTTATACACTAATCAGAAAATATAAACGTATTACTTCTTTTGGGAAAGACTGTAGATAATTTTTGCAGACAATGGCTAAAGGTACAGCGGATTTTGTCGGGTTGGATGAAATCACATTGGATTTAGTGGGTTTTCTATTGAAGTCTAGCTATGTTGTTTGAGGATTTGAGGTTTGCCATTTTCACTTCAATTGTGATTTTCAAATGCAAAAGTCAAACTTTACTTTTTCTTCATTTAATTTTGGGTGTGGTGATGGATTTTCTTTTTGGTGCTGTTTGGATATAGAGGTTGATTATAGTCAAACAATGTCTAAGAATTATCTACCAAACAATCTAAATTCTTATACGTTGAAGTGAATTTTACACTCTTTGGGCACAGGTCAATGATCATGGAATTAATCCATAATTTGTGGGGATTTAAGTATGGTGATCCATAGTATGTAGTAGAAATAAGTGGTAACTTAGCAAAATTCACAAAGGGAATTTAACCAAAAGGATTAGGATTTTAACGAGGGCAATTATGTTGTGAATTTACAAGTGATTATTTCGGGACAAAAGGAAGTTTGCAAATGGTGCAGATTACTGATAATAATCGTCACTTTCTTGCGATGTAATATCTTTTCTTCTTGTTCAAATTTGCTCTCTTTTTTCAGAAACCTGGTTTAGCTTTATGGAATGTGACCATGTTTTATTGTGCTTAAAATTTACTTTCCTAAAGACATCCATAGGAAATCTTTTTTTGTAGAAACAATAATGTTAAAAATCATTTTTAGTAAAATAAGCACGGCAGTATGTTTATTCACGTGGAGCTAGGCCTTAAAGTAGGCTTTTCAAGCTTCTTTTTTTGGGCAGTATTGCCTTTTATAATGGATAAAAAATGCTTAAAGGCTCCCCATCTCAGCTAGAAACCCAATCACATATTAAATTGCATAATTCTAATTCTAGCTCGTCTTGAAAAGGCGTATTTTCCGGGAAAATATATTTTCACTTCATTTTGAATTAAAGAACAAATATGATGTACAAAGTCGAGATTTAGAAAAGCAATATTGGTAAAGACTTCTTGTCATTACATTTGCGCGAAAACCTTACCTTACCTATGCTGCAGAGATTGTTAATGTGCTTTTAGCAGCTAGATGTTACGGCGTGAACACGCTAAGAAATATCTAACAAGTTTATTTGGTCACTTCTTTAGGATGACAAAGTTTCTTATCAGTGTAAGGGTATGATTAGGAGAGATTTTGGAAATTTTAATTTTTAAACGTGTAGTTGCAAAAGTGGAAATTACAAAACAATATAAAAGTTGTCACATAAACGAAATGAGCGGTTGAAAACAATGTTTAAGAAAAATGATTTCTTGGATAAGTTTGTACCAAACAAGCTCTAAATGAACTGGTCTGGATTTCATTTAGGCAGAACTCTTAAATAGAGGGAGCTAAGACTTTGGTGAAACAAGAATGAATAAAAATACTTCATCCGTGAAAACAAAAAAATAAAGAAGAAGAAAAAAAACTTTCTTGAAGGAACTCTAGAAGTTTGACCAACTTGCATTAAAGTTGATAGTCTGAAGTAGTAAACTTTCCTAGGCTGAAGGTAAATGAAAATTGCTCTGTGTCATGGTTCTGAATATTTAATCCTACTTTTAGATGGTTGAACCTTTCTTTAACCACCTTATGATGTCTCGCTCATGTGTAGTTCCAACAGGATCTCTTATATTTTCTCTTTCTCTGTTGTGCAGACATCAGTGCTTTGGTTATAATGATATTCGATGCTAATCAAATAAATGATATCATTTTTTGTTAAAGGGGTGTTTTAAAAGGTTGATTTCATCTTGAATACTATTTAAGTTAATAGTTAGCCCTATTGATTGAGGTGCATTGATAGTTCTTATTTGGGAATCAAGAATTGCAGAAGTTGGAGAAGAGTCTTAAAGGTTTTATTTCAGAAGGAAAATTTACTATAAACACTATCCTTTCAATGTATACATTTTAACTTCTCTTGAGAAAGTTTTTCTATTGGGATTCTAACTCTCTATGTGCACTCTGAAGTCTTTAATATTTTCTTTTCTTTTAATCCAAGTTAATAAATTTTGGTTTTTAACTTTTAGTGCATCCATAAAATCCATTACTTGGAATGGCTTAACGTGATTTATGTTAGGCTCATGTATTTTTCAGCTGGTAGCTTATAATTTCATGTTTAAGTTATAATCTTTGGATCCATAAAGTAGGTGTGCCAATCAATAATTTTTAAATGCATTTAAAGATTAAATTGCTAGCACCATCCCATAATAATGGGACACAAATAATCCGAGTCTATGATAACAGTGAAATTGAAATTATGTAGAAAATCAATTGGTGATGCATATGTCAATTTTAGTACTATTAATTCAGCTTGAATTTGCCGTGTCAAATATAAACATTAAATTGTTTGATTTGCCAGATTTTCATATGAGTTGTCTTCTTGACATGTATGTCTTGAAAGCATTATGAGAGGGTTCGAATGGAAAAGTCATCGTAAACATATGAAATTATATTTACTTAGAGATTAAATATATTTTCTCCTATTCTTGGACTTTACATATGGTTTTCTCAGATTATATCTCCAAGGAGATCCGAGTTCATCTCTAAGATTATTTTTAACTACGCCTTATATACAGATTTCCACAAGATATAGCTAGAGTTTATTTTTACTTTAGTTTTTTTAATCACTCAATTTCTTTGTATAGGGATAGGGTACTTTGAGAATGATCTTGTATATACTCGGGGGAGGTCTTGATATTACATTCCCTATTTCTTGTACTTATCTTTTTATTAATAAAAATATAAGGGAATGTAAACCTCCATCAATCCACTTGAATGGAGGCCGAAAAGCCAAGTAAAAGTTGGTTGATGCTTTCTTTTAGAAAAAAAGGCGCAAAGAGTAAGCCATGTTGAATTCTGATCATTCTTGCTGATGTTTATCATATAAAATTCCTCATAATCTCAGGTCACGTTTAGAACTTCTTTAAAGAAGTGACATTATTTTAAAAATGACAAACCAATCAATGATACATCCATCAATCAATAAATATATTAACTCTTATAAATATCACTAAGTAAAGACACTCCTAATGTTATGTGATCGAGCTTTGCTAGGAAGAACTTCCAACAATATTATGTTAATATCGTTATTTTACTATTATGTCCATTCTTTATTCTTCAATATTAACTTATAGTTTATAAAATTAAAATTAAAATTCATTATATTGCAATTAAGTAAAATTATTATATTATTAAGATTTAATTGGACATGGTTTCATTGGATAGTGATAAATCAAAATTAATTATATTGCGAAAAGGAGAAATACAATTAATTTTAAAAAATGTAGTTAACATTAATTAGATTGCTGCAGGTTGAAAATATTTTTCCTAATAAATAAAATAAATATTCTAAATTGTAAGATATCTTTCAAATTACAAGATATTTTTAAAACTAAATTCATACAATTCTTAAAACTATGCATTTTAAGCTAATTATTTTAGTAATCATTATATTATAATTTGTGAAGTGTCACATAGGCGAAGAACTCAACGCGGCACACATTAAATATTTTAAGAAAATTATAAAATTAATTTTAGAAATAAACCAACATTAATTAGTAGTAATTAAAAACATAAATAAAAATAAACCAATATTTTAAAAAAGATTTAATGAGAAAAAATTATTTTGAAAAGACTTTAAATATAATTTTATTTTTTAAAGTGCTAATTCAAAATAATAAATAATAAATATTTTTTATTTTTTATTTAATTTTATCGTGATAAAATTATAGGTTTTGATAATTTTTCGATATTACATGAATTGGTTTGTTCAAAAATAGTGGGTATTTTTTTACTTTATTTTTAAAATCAAATAATACGTGGTTAAAATTATAATTGGATTTATATTAAATAATTTATTATTTTTAAGTAAAATAGTAATTTATTAATCTTTATATTATTATAATTAAAGTGTCACGGTTGGCGGACGCCGTATTGGCAGTACCAACAAAACACGTGATTTCTAATTAAAATAATTAAATGATATTTTTCATTTTTAATACAGCTAATGTGATATACTTACTAACTGGATTTCACATTGCACGCGTTTTTCTTTTTCTAAGTGTATAAATTAAAAACAAAAAGTTTTTCTTTCCACAATTAACATATAGTTTACATAAATAGAAAGAAATCAAATGAATTATGTAGGTGTAGAACATTGTCGGTATTACTATAAATTTAAGTTAAAAAAATTAAGTATAATACTTCTTATACAATGGAGCTAAAATTCAGTAGCAATTACAGCTAATCACTAAAATAAATAAAATCATAAAATTTATAATGCGTAATGTCTATTTCAGAAAGAAAAAACTTATTCAATATAAATTTGATATGTACCAACGAGAAAGACACGTTTTGATAATCAAAGAATTTTTATAAATTCATTCCCAATGATTCGTTTACAATTAATTTTCAATTAATTAATCTCAATGAGCATTGTTGTACAATGTTATTCACGACAATTAGAATTAAAGTTACACTTTTTGATAGGTGCACATGAATTTTTATAATTTACAACCGTGAGTTTACTCCATATTTTTGGCATTGACTATAATATATAATATTATAGATTTCGATAATTGTTTGCTATTATGCAATCTCTTATGTATAAATTACATCAATTATTCACCTGATAAGGTGTTTTTTTTCCACTTTAAAAAGTGTAACTATGTAAAAAAAAAAAAAGCCAATCAAACATAAGCGGATGAGTCAACAATTACGGCCGAATATACCCCGCGTGCATCCAAACCCCCCACCCCCACCCCAGTCGACCTTCCAACATAACAAACGGACCCACTTGCTGTTCCCAGAATCCCAGCACATGGCCAACTCTTGAAAAGTCAAACTAACGTGAAATGTCCAATTGCATCGGCCAATTCGTATGGTATTTCATGCATATCCACGTGTATTTATCTATTACAATTTTTTTTTGTTTTCCAAATGACTTTTTTCTATGAAAAATAAATTTTTTATTTTTGAATATGTATGACAAATATTTACTACACATGTTTACAGTGGTAAATTAACGAGAAGTAGTCACATTATTAATATTTCTTTGTTTCTTGCAACAAATAATTCGCACATAAACATAACAATGTTGTGACGTAGACGTACGGCAACACCGCCAACAACAATAAAATATCAACCTCTATAGTGCTCTCTGTATACGAATAAATTGTTTGCCAAAAAGACACAGCCATCAGATGATTTTTGTCAACTACTAAACTACAATAGAAGAGCAACGAAAAGCTAACATATTTTTTGGGTTTTCAGTTTTTCATTAAGATAGTTTATTTGCAAAGTAACACAACGACAGACCAACGCAAATAATAATATGATAATACATCAAATAACAAAGAAAATGGACCGTTAATATTGCAACTACTATTGCAAACCAGAGCATTTGCTTTCTCCATTTGGAGGCATCTCAACAATACTTTAAGCTAATTTCCGTTAAGAATCTTGGCTAATATGATTGTATGTTGTTGCTCCCATGCCTCTCTCGCATCCCTACGAGAAGTATTTTCGGCCTCGCCATTCGCATTTGGCTCATAATCGCCCATCTCGAATACTGTGTATTGTTGTTCACACACTGTAGTAATTGTGGCGTCATTCGACTGGTTAATTCGGAGGAAGTTGTGTATTGCCATTGTTGCCATTACATTGTCGATCTGCACTTTCATGGGATATGAAGGCATGCGCTGTAGTATTGCAAATCGAGCTTTCCAAACCCCGAAAGTCCGCTCAATGACATTCCTACAGGATGAATGTAGGTGGTTGAATGATTTCTCGGGATTCCTCGGGGTTTCGAGCATACTTCGATGCTGCATTGTCGAACAACTGGAAATGGTATCGAACGTCATTACCCCTATACGGTCCCATGTATTCTGTTCCGTATGCATACCCTTGGTCCACTAGAAAGTACTTCTTTGTCCCCGGATGGGGGAAGGAGTCATCGTATCTTTCTAAACACTCTAGTAAAACACGACTGTCATGCACGGAGCCTTTCTATCCGGGTGATGCAAAAATAAAACAAAGGTTGAAATCACATATTGCCAGCAACATTCTGGGACGATATCCCTTTCGGTTATAGTATGCATCCTCGTTGTTCTGCGAAGGGACATATTCCACGTGGGTCCCATCAATTGCTCCAATACAGTCCTATGTATTTAAGAAAAACTCGTTACTTCAAAGCAGAGAGCCTCTACAAACGCTTGCATACATACCATTTGCTTTCGTTCTTATTACTATTATTGTTAGTACGCTAAAATCTTTACTCCATTAGTTGACCGTTTGGCCTTCACTTTTTGCATACTTTCATATGCTTTCACCAACAAAATACTAATACTACATAACGAAAAACTAGCATTTTTTAGCAAGAAACGTGCCCTGAAAGGCCAACGCCTTGGGTTACTCGGTTTATGGAAACCATCGCCATTTTTGTACGTGGTTGAATAATCATGCTGGCGTGATTTGTAATACTACGAAGCACGCGGTGGAAATGATCATTAACCGTGCAAGATGATAGATCAAAAATAGTAGGCACAAGGCGTTGGGAAGCTCCATGTGCAACTAGAAAAAGGAAAATTCAATGTGTCTAACTTCCCGTGTTCGGACTAAACCGTAATCATTAAATAAGCATGAAACAAAGTGTTTGAAAACTTCTGGATACTTTCGGAATAAAGCGTAGCATATCAACGGTTGACCTAAGGCTTTTTGTACCAATGTAAACCCCGATCTTTTACCATCAGCAGATGGAGAAACGATATACCGCCTCACGAAATCCATTATAACGCCTATTGCGATCTGACAAAATTCTACCCATTGACGATTGACAGCATCGATTGATAGCAATTCATGAAAGAGAATCTACATTTGTTGATCCATATTATTGCATTGCAATTTCCTTCGCAGAACGTGTGAATAGTCTATTTGATGGGAGACAAGATGAAACTGCAAGAGGCTACTTACAAGTTCTGCTTTATACAATAGCTGTTGCATATCCTTATCCACCACTTCTCTTGCACCTTTTTTTTCGTATTTTCAAATGAATTTTCACTTCCCTCCAAAGGTATCCAAAACCAAATACCTTCTGATAAGTGCTGGAAAAGCACTTAAATAACTCTTCTATTTTACGTATTTGTGTGTTTTATTAGTATTATATGTTTATTTTTATGTGTTTTCCTTTTATTGTGTGTTTAGAGTCACAAGAAATTAAAAGGAGCTAAAATGGATAAAGACGGAGCGAAAATGGAACTTGGGACCGAAATGCAAGCAAATTCAAAGATGGAGGGCCTCCGATGCAATTTTATGAAAAGTTGTTTTTACAATTTTTCTTGTGCCAATATCAAAGAATATCAAAATAGGATTTCCACATTTTTGTCGGATCCCAAATCGGAGTTTCCTAGTGAAAGTTATGGCCATTTGAAGAGAAAGGTCAAAGCGTAAAAAATCAGCAGCTCGAATTTACTGCCGCAGTTCAGTAATTTGATCATAACGTTTGCTAAAAAATTCGGATTGACCTGCACTTTATATTGTTGGAAAGGACACTCAGAGGGCTACAACTTTGATGTTGACATCTTCAATGATCCGGATCATATCATGGTCAGAAATGGGCAAAACCGAGAGTGATGTGAATGGAGGATTTCTTGGGCCATGTTTTGGTAGAAAATTCATAACTTTCTATTAAAATATCCAAAAGAGAAATTCCAATTGCACAATTCAGCCAAGATGCTTACCTATACCATGATACAATATTTGAACTAATGGAGCAATTTAAGATCATGATTTGATGGTTACCAATTAGTGGATATATAATGGAGTAGTTGTACAATTTTTTTATCAAGTTTTCTTGTGAAATTTTGCCTATAAATAGAGGCATTTGTAAGGAAGGAAAACACAACTTAGTAGAAGAGAATTAGCTAGTAGTTCTCTCCAATAAAATTTTCTTCTTCATTTGTTCTTAGTTTTAGCTTGAAGATTTTAGCTTTTCATATTCCGGTGGATCAATTCTTCGCTAAGTTCTCTTTTCCCTTTTATTTCTCTATTTATTTCTTAGTATTTATTTACTTGTTTACTATATTTTGCATAATCTATCATATAGTGGTGGTGATACAAGGCGAACACTCGCTAAAAAGTATGAAACACCGCAAATATGAGTAGTTAGACTTTTCTATCTAGTTCGAGGGGGACGTTGTGTTCAACTAACATGTTATCTTTTCTAGCTCTTTAGTAACGTTTTATCTATTCCTCTACTTCAATTTGTTGATTTGTTATGCTTGTAAACCCGTTTTTGAATTTATGTGATTATTGCATTCACTTTGGCCAATTGAATCAATTAATCTTTAAATTCAAGTTATGTGCTAGGATTGGAACTTTTGATCCGTAATTGTCACTAGATTCCAATCCACAGTAGCAAATGAATATCGTGCATATTTGTTAACAAATCAACTTAGATGTATTAATTCGAGCTTGTGAAATTATTCATCTAATTCAACTCATTCTTCTCTTTCATTTCATACTAGCTTTGCATTAAATCCTAAGAGCTTGTTTAGGGTTATCCAATAGCTAGATGTTAAGTTAAAGAGCTCACTTTAATTTAATACACTTAAGGAAGAATTCGTTAATCAGAGCGTATTGATTAATTGGAGTTGATAAATTGAAGAAGGAATAGTAACACGTTGCATGGGAAAGATAAACACAAGTTGTTGACACAACCGAACCCGAGAACTAGATATTTATTTCAATTGTTTTATTTGATCTTATCTTTTGTCATTTGAATTTCATTCAAAATTCTCAAAACCCCCCTTTCCTATATTAATTGATAAAAACAACTAGATCAAGCACCGTTCCTCTTGGGTTCGACCCTTACTTACCACTTCTACATTAATTTGTAGTTTTGAAACCGAGTAAGGAAATAAAAAATTAAACTTTGGCGCGCCGCGACAAGCGCGCCCACCTTCTGTAGAGATATTCCTTGCCAAGTTAGTCAACAATCCAACAATTATAGGGGGAACTTCGTTATGCTTGGAACAATTATTCGGGGACACATGGAAGTTCATTCTTCTTTCTCCATGTTGTTTTTTCTTCGTACACTTACATTTTATGAAGACCATTTGTCATTTTTTGTGACCAAATATTTTCTTCCTTCACGCATAGTCGCAGTGCACAGTGTCAATGGTATTGTTATAACAACATTAATATCTTTTTCATGCTTACTATAATATACAATATAACTATTTTTTAACTACAAAAACTTGAATGCACTAGCTTTAACATATATGTTGAATTAAGGAAATGAAATGGTGGCAGCGAATATTCTTTAGCCCATATTTCTTTGTAAGGTGATTTTTTTAACAGAACATTGAAAACTACATTGCGCAGTAGGGTAACAAATGACATGCAGACATTTTACAAACGATAATATTCCCGATTCTACATGTTTACACATCAACATAAGCACTGACAAGTCACATTGTCCTAAAAATATGTATGAATACTGGGAAGGGTAACATCCATGCCTATTAGTTGAACAAGTCCTCAAACACACAGTCCACGTAAATGGCCAATACTATAGGAAAATGTTATACATTGCTCGATGTATCGAGTTGGCGACATGCTCAATCCCCACTTGCTTGGATCGAGCCCTCCTCTCTGCATGATACAAGCCATGCCCTCATCGCAATATCAGTTGTGAAACCAGCCAACATCTCCCAGTTCACGGGGTCTTTGATTAGCTTATATGCATGGGTTTGTAACTCCAGATCTGTCTCCTCGAGGTTCTTTATAAGCAACATGCTTTCTCTAGTGGTCAGGATCCCATCGCCACTTGTGGCAGCATTTTTTCCCTTGGAATATCCCGTCGTCTACATCGACACAGCCTTCTAAGCGGTGACGACATGATGTAAGCTGGTCGTTCTTTCCCATAACGAGGCATTTACGTTTCCCAGATGATCCGCTGCTTCCGGTTACGTTATGAATGTTCAAAATTTGAGGCGGCTCGTCCGGCAAAGCGTCCCCACTTTCCCCGCTTCCTTCATTGTGGTCTGGATTGGAGTCATTAAAGTCCTCACCACTAGCATATACTGTGTTGCTGTACATGCTTGGGGCAGTTGTGCAGTAGCTCATGGCACACTTTCCTTCAAATATTGCTAGTCCCAAATCATGATAGGGGATTAGGTTGATGTTGCGGTATTTCCTAGCCTTTCGTTTAGTCACCTGCAAGCATAAATGCAAATGGCATTTGATGGAGCAACAATATTATCACACTAATCAACTCATTTACTACACAAGTGTAAACAGGTAAACAAATCACCAAGCTAAACAATTTTTAATGTCACAAAACTACAAAATGAGTGCCTTCCAAGTAAAATCCCCAATGAAAGTTACGGTTTCATGTGAGAAACACCTACATTACCCGTTCGCAGTTCACAACTATTTTGAGCACGTCATCTTTTGCTTTGCTATTGACAAATTTTTTACATATTGACTAAAAACGATCGATCATGTAAATGAAATCTGTAATAAGCACCCCTCAGTTTGTAATTGTAAACATTAGCACATATCTCATGGTGACTGCACAATTTGAAAGTGAGTATTCACTGTGGTGACCGGCTACCCCCCATCCCGAAAAACAAAAGCTTAAAAACCTCATAGGGATATAGGCAAAAGATAAGAAAATGGTGACTTAATTAATACCAATCAAAATGGAAAACCAAATGACTTTAAAGGGATTTCATCTTTCATTTACAGCGTATTTGGCTTCCCACCGCTCATTATCCATGTCAAGGTTGCCATTGGATCCTATGCCACCGCCTGTTAGACCATGTATCAAGTCTTTAACGAACACATACCCTTTTTCCAAGGTGTGGTATGCATTATTTACCATGCTCATGTTGTAATTCCCTTGCATCTCGCGTTTAGATCCGTAACAAAATTTTGCCAACCCCTATTGCATAGGGTGTTTTGCCCGTTCATCGTGTTCCACACAACGACCTGATCGTAGTATGTAATGCCCCGCTCAAAGTCGACCCGACATCATGTATATGTGTATGATGTGTTCATGAAATGTTTGGGAAGGTATGAGACATGTCGGGAGTCGAAACGGCCGTCGAAATGATGAAAACGGGAAAATTTCAGCAGAACTGAAGTTACGGCCGTAAATGTAAGGATTACGGCCGTAAATGTCAGGTTACGGCCGTAAGGGTCGAATGTTACGGCCGTAAATGGTGAACAGTGGAAAATGTCCAAAAGTTTCAGAGAGTAAATTACGGTCGTATGATCTGAAAATACGGCCGTATGGTTGTAGATACGGCCGTAAGGTTATGTAGTTACGGCCGTAAGTAAAGAAGATGAAATGCAGGGGATTTACAGAGAGTTTATTACGGCCGTATGATGGTATGATACGGCCGTATTAATAAGGTTACGGCCGTAAGGTTATGGTGTTACGGCCGTAAGTAATGGGTTACGGCCGTAAATGTGTAAGTTACGGCCGTAATTTTAAGTCGGCAGAAGTGTTATTTTAGAAGATTCTGGCCATTTCTTGGTCATTTCTCATCCAAACTCGGTTCCAAAGCTCCCAAAACTCTCTCAAGATCCTCATGAACATATGTGATCATCTCCCACTCCATATATGAGCTATGTAATGTTTGTGTAATCTATGATTCCAAGAAGAAGGAAGAAAGAGGAAGGAAGAGGAAGAAGAGGAGGAAGCTTTGGGATGTCAATGCTTGATGTTCTTGCTAGTACATGGTGAGTAATGGATGTATCTTTGATATAGTATGCATTTATGAAGTATATGTATGTTTATGTATGCCTATGATGCTAATTATGATGAGTATCAAGCCTACAAGCATGTTAGGGTTCCCTTGGGTTGTGTTATACCTATGTGATGATTAGATGATGATAATGGAATGATGTGGACATGATTTTATGACTTATATGACCTCTATGTCAAGTCCTATGGGCTAAGAATCTATGTACATGAAAGGAAACTAGTTATGTTAATGAACATGTAGTGAGACAAGAAAGTAGAGTTTATGTGTTTCATGTGATGTCAATGCATGTTATATGATGTTCAAGAAATGGAATGCGTATGATATGACGAGTGTAGCGCCCCAAGAGTAAAAGAACCTTGGGGGACGGCTTATGAATGTATGAATGCCATGTATGTATATGTATGATTATGTGATATATAACGACAAGACGAAGTTCATGAGAAAGTACGCTATGTAATGCCTAAGAACGTTATGAGTACGATTATCAGGTAAAGCATGAATGATGCATGACACGAGCATGTATGTAGAATGTAGTTGCCTATCATGTGTTTACAATACGCTTGATGATGATGTGGCGGCCTAATGGGTAAAAGAACCCTTAGGTGACGGCCCGGCGGCCTAACGGGTAAAAGAACCCTTGGGTGACGGCCTAGGATGTGATGGGCGGTCTAAGAGTAAAAGAACTCTTTAGACGACGGTCCCGGCGCCCCAAAGCGTAAAAGAACCTTTGGGGGACGGCCTATGATATGATGATGATAACGTATTCACATGATTCGCAACTAGGGCCCAAAGAAAGAAAGAAAAGAATGTCACGTGCATTTCACGCACTGCATTGCATCCATTATTCACTGGGTCATTATGACTCACTATGTGTTTACGTTTATGTTTTGTAGATGTTGTATGCGGGAGTTGGCGGAGGGTCCTACAGTATGTGATGTTGGTGTGTGAATGGGAAAAGGAATCAGACGATCCAAGAGCCACGCGAAGGGTTTTGAAATTTATGTACACGAGTAGCGCTCCCTCCATCCGCTGCAATGTGTTTGTGTACGTATATGTAGTGTATGTTATATGTGTTACGGGGGCGGGGCGTTACATAGTATGCCTCCATGTAGTTTCTCTTAGCATGTGGGGTCCATCGAGCACGAGGAATTTGTGCAAGCTGTGCTGCAACCTTGCCTTTGTCCCTTGGGGACTGCCTTCGCGGCTAGTTGTACGGGTTTTCCATTCTGCAATCAGTAAACATGATTAGTGCTCTGAAATAATCGATTCTTTTACAATAAGAAATACATGTTTGAGCCCAATGCACTCTATATTCGTATTACTGTATTTCAATAGTTTAACAAACATATATGCGTCCATTTTGCACTAAACTATTTCTTACAATTTTTACCCTTTTGACAGCTACTGTGTTCCAACATCGTTGATAGAAAAAAAAACGTATATAATAGGGTTGTGTATTTTAGTAAAAACAGTAAAATTGAAATCCCAAATTATTTTATTCTTAACAACCAAATTGTGTGTAACAGAACAATTACAATGGAAACATTAATATTTGTCCACATGTATTAGTCATCGTAATGATCCAATTAGTAATACTTTTCTACGCTTAACGACAAAAAAAAAATGTCACAAAGCAATGAGGTGCCAACAATGAGTGGTAATATAACTAATAGACATTACAAATTTGCAATAGACTTGCTTTTTGAGTTAGTGCTACTCAATAAAACTAGATTCACTTTTGTGCCAATAGAATTGTAGAAATCAGTTTTAAATATTTAGCAATGAAGAACCGTAACAGGAATGTATATGTCTTCAAAGAACAAAATGGTAAATGTAACCGACTTTAATCGAAATTTTACACATACCAAAATCAAGCCTCATTCTAACTCAATCACTAAAAGAAGTTGTGTTAGAGTGTGTCATGAATTTCTTCTTTCCCCAAATTACTCAAAACAGTAGTCGCGAAATATATTTCTTAACCAAACTGCGTTCCTACAACAGGAAACTAAAGTCTAGCCACTCAATTCTTTTGACAGCTGAAAATAGTATATGGCATTTGATGAAATGTTTTGTTCACCACTGTATATACTACTCATTCACTTGAAAGATGTTGCACTAAAAAGGAAATAAAAACCATGAGCAGACACAATGGCCTTCCATCGGGTAAGTCATGAAAGTATTCATATTTGAGAAACAACGTCAATGAAGGTGCTAAATTTGGTTGTCCACAAAACTCATTTTCTAATTCAATTATAAGCATCATAGAAAGTAAAACTTTGAATGATATATGTTACAGCTGTAATCAAAAGCTAATAAAAACCACTGAGAAACGTGTATTCCCTAAAGAAATGTGGGAAAGAATACCCCATTGAATCAAGATGAAGAGAGGAATCCACCCACAAATGCAATGGATATCCTTCGTGACGCGGAGCGGAAGATTGATCCCCGTAATGATGACCAAAATACACCAAGTTGGTAAAGTCAATCACTTGAGGGCAAAGTGGTAGATGGCTCAAAGCATTGGCCAAATCGCGATATTTAAGTGCTGATATGGACAATAACAGGATGAAGAGGAAATTCAGGAGAAATAATTTCTTGCACATTTCATGGTAAACTAATATGTTAGAACCTGACTGGAAAGTTAAACAATGGTGATTCTGTCAATTAAGGGTGCTGTTTGTTAAGTTAAGTTGGATGCTATTGAATCATAAATCGATTTACATGACAAAAAACAAACAAACCAAAAACAAGCCGGACAAAAAAGGTTGCAACTATAGTTACTAATCAATTAGTGGAGATAAAAGGAAAGAAATGTGAAGAGCTGGACAAGCATATGGTTACCTGAGGCAAGGGAAAACTAGCATGATGTCGTCGGAGCTGCAACGTCAGGAAGCAGTGGTGGAACTAAAGATCCTCGGTTGTGGGCGGCTGGGAACTGCGATCGAACTATAGATCCTCATCTGTAGTGGATGAATAGGTCACCGGAGCTATGACGTGAGCGACACTTCAGTTCGTCATTTGTAGGGGCTGGGAATAGCTATGGAAGGTGAAGATCTGAAGAGGATGAGAAAGATTTTTGAGGAGGGGTTGAGAGAGATAATTGATGAGAGACAACTAAGTGAATAAGCTGAAGAAAAAAGACGTTGCAAAAAGGGTGGTGGGTAGGTAAGGGTAGGGTGGATAAGAGAGTTATGAGGAGTGGGCCCTTTTTTCCCCCATACACGAAATTATGCTTTTTAAGTGATTAAAATGGCTTAAAAGTGGAAGCCTATCAAGCTTTATATGTAATTCAACATTTACATTTATAATTTTATATCAATTATTTATCATACATAAATGTAATTAATCCCGTGCATCATTTGGGCGTGATACTAGTAATTAATGCTTTTTAGAGATAATTAGCTAAAAATAAAATTTAATTAATAGTAATTATATTGCAATTAATTAAAATTAATGATATTATTAAGATTTAATTGTGGTCAGTTTCATTGGAAGAAATTTGATGCGATTTCATTGGATGAAAATTAATTAAACATGAGCATATTGCTAAAAGGGGGAAAATAATATTAATTTAAAAATAAAAATTAATTAGATTGCTAAGGGTTGATAAGATTTCCGGTAAAATATGAAAGTCATCTTTGAACTTTAAAAAAAATTAATTGCAAAATATCTTTTAAATTATAAGATATCTTTTAAATTGTATTTATACAATTAGTAAAACTGAGGCGATTAAGTTAATTGTTTTGTAAATAATTAATTATTTTTAGAAATAATTAGTTTAAAATGAAAATAAATGACAATTAATAATATTACAATTAATAAAAATTAATTATATTGCTAAGCTTTAATTAACACGGTTTTCATTAAACGAAAATTAGTCAAAATTAATTATATTGCTAAAAGGAGAAAATATAATTAATTTAAAAGAATAAATACTAATTAAAGTTAGTATGTTTAGAATGTGTTTATTCAAAAATTAGATTTCATTAATACATATTTAAAAAGTATAAACAAAAAATTCCGATTAAACAATCACAACGAGGCTTGGACATGGATGATAATTTTCTAGTAGAGAGGGGACGGGGGAATGGGAGCCCATATCCTGCTGCCTGCAATTCTTATATCATCCTCGCTCGGCTTCAATCAAATAAAGATTGAACGGGGATGGCGATAAGTGTTTCATAGTTGGGTCTGTGCCCACTACATTGTCATTTCTATAATATATGTGTATGTTGTTATATTTCATAATCAATTTTTAAAATCTATTATTCACATAATGATTGTCAGTACCGTCTATCTCAAGAGTGCATAATTAATATCTCTCAAAATTTGTACTTGCATATAATATAATACACAATAATTTTAAAGAAAAACCATAGGCTTTGAAAACGTTAGTAGATTTTTTTAAATATGGTTATTTATATGACTACAGTATTTAATGTTATTATTCTACATTTATATTAGCTGATTTAGGGCATGTTTGGGAGAACAAACTGATAAGCTAGCTAATAGCCAATAAATTAGCTTATAGCTGAGAAACCAATTGAGAGCTTATGGCTTATAATTTATAACTTATAGCTAAAAAGCTATCTGATTGAAAAGGATATATTTAAAATAATAACATTTCCTTTTTTACAAAAAGAAAATCGTAAACATGGAATAAAAAAAATTAAAAGCTCATGAACTCATTTGAAAAGTTAGTAAAAAAAGCTTTTCAAATAAGTTTTAACTTTTCAAATAAGTTCTAACTTTTCAAATAAGTTCTTCCAACCAAATATAGCTTATTTGAATAGGAAGAACATATACGCTCTCCAAATAAGCCATAAACTAGCTTGTTGTGCTTGTCAAACATACCCTTAATCTTACAATGAGGAAAATGTGATATATTATCATAATCTCTATTAGAAATTATCATCCTGTGGAACACATTGGTGTAAATGATATGTCAGAGCATAGTATAAATTGACAACTAATCATCAATTGATTATTCTATTATTCCGTTAACATTTATCAAAATTTTTATTTGTTGAAAAATTAATTTTCCGTGCAACGCATGGGTGAAAAAACTAGTAGATAAATAAATAATAAATTCATCACAAAAGTTTGAAAGAGTATCCTTTTTTGTTCACTAATAAGTGCGTTTTTTATACATATATTTATGCTTTTAAAGGGGGAATTTATCAATTGAATGAGTGCATCTCTACTCAATTATATGTAAATATTATATTTGTAGGCGAATTTCCTAACGTAGAAGAGAACAAAGAAAGAGAAGAGCAAAAAGTACTAAATACGTCAAAAATCCAAAAGTTCGAGGGCCAAAATGAAATAATTTGAAATATGGAAGACCTTCAGTGCAATTATTTTGGGACATCTTAGAAAAAAAATTCAAAAGTTGAGGACTAAATTGTAAGATTCAAAAGTTAAAGGGCTTCTGGTGCAATTTCACAAAGAAACATTCAAAAGTATCGAGTGACGCACTTACGGTCGTAAGTGTGCCCTTTTACATGGCTAAATATGTTGGGGATATGCGAACGAAATCCCACATCGACTAAATATGGGTTAAGTGATGGGTTTATAAGAGATTGAGTTACTCCGCCCAATGGGTTAACCTTTTGGGATGGAATCTCAATCCCTAACAGTGGTATCAGAGCCAGTACCCATATTTAGCCACGTGTACGCGTAAGACAATCCATTACGAAGTTGGTGGGCTTCGAGGTTGATCATGAGACCAAGAAAAAAATCCATGGTTGGTTCTTAAGGTGGTTGTGTCCATGTAAGGCTGTGGTCGAGACGCAGTGGAAGTGTTGGGCTTTGATAGAGCATGTGGATTGGCTCTTAAGGCGGTTGTGCCACGTAAGATGTTAGGCGTTTATACACACGCGCCAATTGAACCGCAAGTGTACGGGCCGTACAAGTAATAACGTAGGACTCAAAGAGTCCGGATATCGATCCCACGAGGAATGGTATTTGTAATTGAGTTATGTATTCTAGCGGAAAGAAAACTATACAAAAGACACACAATCAAAAGAAGAGAAAGCGACTAAACTAAGCTATACTAAGAAAGCAACTAAAACTAAAGAAAATGAAATGGGCATGAATGGAGATAAAACTTGGATAAATAGATAGTCGGGATTCATGAGTTCACTCAATATAAGTTATGCTAATCCGTTGTTAAACTAAACATGTTATCCATCTTCAATGTTAGATCCGGTTTTCCTTATATAGCTAGCTCCGCTCTCGCATGTCAAGCTAACCCTAGCCAATTGGTTCAATCTACTACATCTCTGTGTCGATATATTACCAATTAACCGCATAAAGGTCCGTGAAGACAACTCAAAGGATCACCTAGGGTAAGAGGTATATTTCTATCCTCTACAAGAACCTAAGGTGAATGCTATTTGGTTTAACGTGCATATTCCTCTCTCGAAGCCTAAACACGCCACAATTGCATATAATTGTAAATCAAGCAATCACATGTAGCAAGCTCAATAACAAACACACAAGAGATAAATAATCCAATCCAATTCAATTCCAACAACACAAATGGATTAACAAAACATATATTAAGATCAATCAAAAATCCCAACTTACAATACTAGCTCATAGTATAGGAAATCATTTATACATATACAATCAATACACAAATGAATAGAAATGAAAGAACAAAATAAGATTAAAGACAATCTCCCTTTGTAGAGCAAAGTCTTGTTCTTCACTTCTTCTCCACCTCCTCTTGATCTCCTTAGCTTCTAACTCCAAGTATTCAACCCCCAATCAATACCCCTAAACTAGTAAAGGAAAAGAAAAGAAGAAGACAGGAAAAGAAGAGAAAAGGAAGAAGAAGAAGAAAGAAACCTAAGCTAAACAAAGGATGGATTAAAGATATCTCATGATTTGGGGATGAAAATGGTGTTATAATGCCTCAATTTCGTGTCTTTGTTGCCCAAAAGACCCTCCCAAGTGATTAGGAAGAGGGAGAAAATCAGGAAAAAACAGGGGAAAACTGATTCTGCTGGTTCTGGTGTTTTTACGGCCGTATTTATCATTTTACGGCCGTACATTGACTTGGTACGGCTGTAATGAACTCTCTGCATGAAATTGGCCATCTTTTTGCCCAGTTACGGCCGTAAAATTATGAGTTACCGCCGTAAAATGTCCGTTACGGCCGTACAAATATAAGTTACGGCCGTACATATTTTTCTGCATGCGCAGGCTTCAGTATTTTGACCATAACTTTGGATCCCGATGTCCGATTGAGCCGATTCAAGTTGCATTGGAAACTAGACTCGATGATATACAACTCTCTAGTTGATCATGTTTCCCAAATCAACTTGAATCTGTATCAAAAATGCTCCTCTTCCTCGGATTTCTTCGCACTTTTCGTGATTGATCTTCGTCCGGCCATATCTTTTGATCTGGAACTCGGAATTGCGATCCGTAAAAAGCTATGGACTACAATTTCCGTGTTCTTTCATGTGAGGTTGAGAAACTCGGCCGAGAAGATCTTTACCGAAATTGCACCCAAGTCCTCCAACTTTGGAATAGTTGCATTTTAGTCCCCGACTTCGGATTTCTTGACACTTTTAGTCCATTTTCATCCTTTTCACATCGCTTTCCTCACAATGAGGAATAGTACCTAAAACACAATAAATATACATAAATATGAGTAGAAGTCCGCTCCAAAGGAATGTAAAGATTTATAAATAAGTGTGCAAAATACACACTTATCATAAGACGATGACCCGACCGCAGTGGAAGAGTTGGGCCTTGAGGAGAAAGTTGGATACGTGGGCTATTGATCAAAGGGGAGCAAGTTAATACGGTACTTCGTTTGAGAGGGGGATTGTTGGGGATATGCGAACGAAATCCCACATCGACTAAATATGGGTTAAGTGATGGGTTTATCAGAGATTGAGTTACTCCGCCCAATGGGTTAACCTTTTGGGATGGAACCTCAATCCCTAACAAAATAACCATCAGCTCGGGAATTTTCTACTTTCTTCTTTTCCTTTTCTTTTTGCCTAGTTCTTCAGAGTTCTTTGGTATTTCCTTTACATGACTTAGGGCAACATTTCTTGTACTACAAAAGCCCAATTTGCTCGCGAGAAGAGGGAGGAGATTTTAGGTTCATTCTTATTTTCCTTTTTTTCTTTTCTTTTTTAATTTAGTTAGGGTTCGAATTGGGGAAAATCACTTGTAGAAGGAGATGAAGGGATCAAGAGAGGATAGATGAAGGTGGAGAATAAATCAAGATTGAGCACATCAAATGGAGAAATCATATCTTTTCATCTTGCATTTTTCATTATTTCTTCCACTAGCACCTTATTTGAAGTTATGTCTTTGATTTCTTTGTTTCTCTTCACTATGAGTTATATAATGTTAGAATGATTGATGGATCTTGCCTAGTTTAATTAAACTATATATTTATGGAATTAAAATATTGTTTACACATTTCATGTGTGATTGTTATTTAGCTTTTATCCATGCATTTGCTTGACCACTAAATATGTGTTTAGTGATTTATATGGGTCCCGAGAGAAATATATACATTTTAGGTCCAGTACCAATCACTCTTGGTACTTCTAGGAGATGGCGATATACGTCTAACCTTAGGTGACCCATTGAGCTATTTTCATAAACACTAATGCAATTGGTTGATTTTCAATCGACATATAGATATAGTAAGTTGAATCAATTAATTAGGGCTAGTTTAAAGCTCGAAAGAGAGAATCAACTAAATTAGGATAATCAGGCCTAACATGGAAAATGAGTAATTTGTCGTGCTTAATGAGGAATTAATTAAGCTAGAGTTAAGTAAAATCATGAATCCCAACTATATAACTATCCAAGTTCATCCCCACTTACTTCCATTTTATATTGTTATTTTCTTTGCCTTTTAGTTTAACTCACCAATTTCAGACCAATCGAATTATGTGTGTTTTCTCTTTACATTTGAGTTTACACTAAAATAAGTCATTCAACTACAAATAACAAATTCTCGTGGGTACAACAATCCAGACTCAAAACTCTAGTTTATTACTTGATTATGATCTGTACGATTTCAATGATTTTTACTCGTATTTGGAACATAGCAAGTTTTTTGCACCGTTGCTGAGGATTGGTTCTATTTGTGTTTGATCTTTTCGTTCTAGTTTTATTTTCTATTTTTGTACATAGATTTTTTTCTTTGATATCTCATCAAATGGTATATCACGATTCATTTTCGAATATTGATGAAAAAGATAGATCACTATTTCTTTTGATCGATGTGTAGTAAGATAAATTGATTGAATGCTATTTGCAAGTTGACATTGATGAAGAAAACTTGCCATTTGGATTGTATTCCCTGTGGAATATTATTGGACACATCTGCGTTGGAGCACATAATTGGCAAACAAATTATTCATCTACCAAGAATGTTGGGAGCATCATCTCGCTAGCAGCATCACACTCTTCGATGGTGAATTGGAGCAGTTGAAGAATCTTGGGGCAAAAGTAAGCCAAGCGACTTAAGAATTGAGCAAATTACTCGAAGTTTCAAAAAAAAAGGGAAAACCACCAAACAAGAAGATGTAGAGAAAGTTGAGGTCAAGGAGTTGATGAGCTTGAAGCATGTGGAAAATGTGACCTCCATTGATTTTGTCATCGGCGTCGAAGAAGAAATTGA
Source organism: Jasminum sambac (assembly GCA_018223645.1). Taxonomy (NCBI): domain Eukaryota; kingdom Viridiplantae; phylum Streptophyta; class Magnoliopsida; order Lamiales; family Oleaceae; genus Jasminum; species Jasminum sambac. The sequence continues at coordinate 7,253,358 of CP073644.1, read as the reverse complement.
GATATATATTGTTGAGTTAGAACCGGATGTAATAAAGTCCAATGACTTTGAGAAGTGCAAAAGGTTTTTATGTGCTATAAGCACACTACTAAGGAAGGTAAACTGAGCAAGTGTGGCAAGAAATCCAAATCTACATTTCAAGTGCCATGATAAGAGCCGTGTTAAAACGAATAAAGTCTAGCTAATAACGTTAAAAAAGCACTTGTTGGGAGGCAACCCAATTTTCTAACTTTAGGTTAGATATCATTTTGACATATGCATAAGCTCTTTTATACGTTGTTGGGCATTAGTAGTGTAGCGCCCCGAGTTCTAAGAATCAGGAATGTCAGTTCTTTCTTTAAAAACACTTAAATCCTTGTCTCTTTTTTTTTTGTAATAATATTTATAAATGCGGAAAAATCACAAATAACTAAAATGCGGAAATTAATTTAAATTAACAAAGTTGATAGAGCGTTTCACGATTGTTTCGACACAATCACCTCAAAACATCCAATTAAAGTACTAACAAGTTCGAAACATTCGAAAGTCATTACTGCAGCAGTTTAAAAGTGCTCAATTGTCAAAGGAAATAAAACTAATTTATTTGAAGAACCCTAAGAGATTCCCATGCCTCGCCAAGCCTCCAACTCCTTAATCTGCAATTTGTTCATTGGATAGAGAAAAGCGTGAGTATTTTAAATATTCAGTAGATTCCGCGCACAACAATTAATATATGTTACAAATTAAAGGCACATAATCATCATTTAACATAAAATATGAACGTGTATGAAATACAAGTTCGTTCATCATCCCTCTCAATCGTGCACGTCATCATAGTGTTTAATAGTACGTCGTTATAATATATTAGCCCAAAGGCCTATCATCATAATGCTATTGAAACACGTCGTAAGTAGGCTAAGAGCCTATCGTCATAGTGCCAAGGAAGCACGTCATAAGTAGGCTATAAAAAGCCTATCATCACATAACATTTACATGCAATATTTATAACAATATTAATTGCAAATGCACACATTTGAAAGAAACTTTTTAGAAAGGGAAAACTACCTTAACCCTTAGCCGAGTATTGAGCTTACTAACGATGAGAAGTCAGTTCTCTAGCTGCCCGTACACCTCGTCTAGTCAATAAAGAATTTAATTTATGTTAATACTCTTTATTATTAAGTATTTGTAGATAATATAGAAGTTTATGGACCAAAATAGAAAGAATATAAAACTTCGGGGGTCAATTTGAAAGAATTGAATAGTTTGAGGGTCTAGTATACAATAAAAGTGAACTAAAAATATTTTGGACTCAATTATAAGATTTTTAAAATATGAGGGACTAATGTGCAATTAAAGTTTAAAGGGCTAACTTAAATAGGAATAAGAAATTAAAGGATTAAAAGTGAAATAAAAGTTTAGGAGTCAAATTGCAACAATTGAAAGTTAAGGACTAGAATTTAAATAAAATTTGAAGGTTCTCTTAAATATAATAATTAGCTTGAGGGGCTAGATTTGAAAATATTATATAAGGGTCAATTCACAATAATTAAAAGCTTAGGTTTTGAAATTAAATAAAACTCAAGGACCAACTTAAACTAAGTAAATAAATCGAGGGACTTGACTTGCAAATATCCAAATAAATTAAAAAAAAAAGAAAACAAAGAAAGAAGAAACTCGGCTCTCTCTCTCGCTCGCTCTCGCCTAAACTCGGTTGAAATGGGGGATATTTTCTAGCAGTTTTTGGTGGTGTTTTGGCCCGGCAAAGGTGGAGATGGTGGTGGTGAAGCTAGTTGTGAAGTCAATTTGAAGATATGGTGAAGATTGAGTTCGAAATTGGGTGTTGAAGGTTGAGGAAAAAATTTGGGTATTTTCAAAATTCGATCTATACTCTAACCATTTTCGAAAGTAGCTGGTTCTATGGTGTTCTAGGGAGATAGGGGAAGGCATAGGTATAATTTTTAGGTTGTGATGTTGAGTTTTGAGCATAGGTGAGGTTTTTTGCCGAGATATATGGCGTGAATGTATATATGTATGTATATGCGCGCGTGTGTATGTGTTGTGTGCTTCGAACTGAAGGTGATGGTGACGTCGTCGTGGAGTTATGGTGGTGATACGGTGGAGGTACGGTGACTGTGCGGTGGTTGACGGTGGGGTGTGTATTAGGCAGTGAAGAAGGCAAGAACAAGTTAGTAAATGCCATAAAGTCTATCTATGTGTAGAAATGCTGAATTAAAAGAGTGGAATACTAAATAATAATTAAAAGAGAGGATTGGAATGGAGATATGAATAAAAAGATCAAGAATCTTACCACTTGAAACTTGCTTGATTTGTTGAATGAGAATGGGATGAGGATGGAATGAACTTGATTTCTCTCACAAGGTGTTAATGGAGCTAGAGTTTGAGAGGATCTTAAAAATGAGTATTTAAAGGTGAAAATTACGGTAGCAATTGCAAATGGGTTTTCTTGTTGGGCAAGACTTAAAATTGGACCTTAGATGGGCCTATAATTGGGCTTAAGGTAAGTATTGGATCATTATTAAATAAAAACTAAACTTTAGGGACTAAAATGAATAATTTCTAAAGTTTGGTCCTCAATTGTAAATTTTGAAAATAAGTAAATTTTTATAAATAGTTAAATGTAACAATAAATAATATAAATTTCGACTAGACGAGCATACGCTGTTTAAATTTTTATAAGTAAGGTCGTAGCAACATGTTCGAAATTTTATTTAATTAAATATATTTTATTCAAAAAGAATTTTGTGGTCACTACAAGTAGAGAAGCTTATGCATGAACACCCATCGTTATCACTTCACTTCAAGTATAGTGTGCATTTACCCTAAGCCATTTTTAGTGCCCCTCCCCTGCACTCTAATACTTCACTCTAGTATCTTCTCATTGAGCATTAATGGTGAAAATTATTTTAACTCCTAGATCATATTTGATGCATAAAATTTTCTTATCTTCATTGAGATTTGGTATTGAGGAGTATTGAACATTTAGTATGGAGTTATAAGTAGATTGATGTTGTTATTGTGCTTGGGAACTTTTTTGCCCTCGCCATCTTAATTTTACTCATTTTCTTGTCATTTCATAAGATGCTCAAATAGTGTTCGATGAAATGCCTCGATGATGAAAATTGCGATCAATTGACGTGAGGCTATACTACAAGTTTGGGGTGGATTATAGGTGTTTGTGTGAAAATTTGGCATCCTAAGTCATCCTTTAAACCAGGGAAGTTTTGTTGTCCCTCTCTTCTACTTTGTTCTTTTACACATTGAGGACAATATGTGTTTTAAGTTTGGGGGTTCTTGTTTGTGTGTTTGTTCTAGTTTTTAAGTTTGTGTGCATTGTATATATTTTTTGTGTTGTGTGTTTGTCTTAATTTGTTGTGGTATGTTATGTAGCCAATTTTTTTTAAGAGTTTAAATTGTCTTTAACTCACAACATGTGTTACTTGAGCTTATTTTGATAAATTGCTTATTCTTAGAAGTCATGACTCATTGTTGTTTGTATTTAGAAATTGTTGGTTGAACTAGATTGTGAGTTGTGCTTGAATTCTTCCAAAGCCACATTTTGATATCACTTTATTCCATTGTGAGATAGGGGTTGGATAAGCTGATGACGGAGATATTTAGTAATGTGATGATTTTGTACATGTTGAGAATTTGTGTGAAATATCTTTGATTATAAATAGAAACTAGGTAAATGAACATATACTAGAGATCTAGTCCATGTGAAAAAAAAAGAAAAATAAAAAGAAAAAACAAAAAAGAGAGAAAGGCAAAAAAAAAAAAAAGAACATAAGGAAATAACACATGCATTCATTTCATTTTGCCACCATTTTCTTGTCTCATTAACTCGAGTGATTAAGGTCAGATAGGCATTTCAAAACCCCGTGCCTTAAATGAAAACTTGAAAGTCAACGATCTAAAGCTAGCTACAAGGGTTATTGAGAAAATATGATCATTTAGGGCATTGTATATCATGTAAAAAAAGAAAGAGGGAGAGAAAATTACAGATATAGACTACTAGTAGGTTTCAATTGCCTAGAAGTAACTTATTCGTGGCAGCACTCAAATTTTGGAAGAATCTTCACATTACTAGATTATTGATACTATCGTTGAAACTCAACCGAATTAGAGCAGGAAAGAAATGAGTGATTTGAGAGCAACCTTGGGATGATCACCATGTGGAATGATAGGAAATATGTAACGTGTGAATTCTACAAGAGGGAAAGGATAAATTTGACCATTGAAGGTGGGGTTGATAACTATACAATCTTTTGGATTTAAATGATGATTGGAAATGATGATGAACAATGGATAGGCTAAGAACTTGTTTTTCTTGGTAGTATGAGTTATCAGTTAACTACAATTTTATACTTGCGAATTTGTTGTAAAGTCATTTATAGTTTTGTTATTTTTATCGGTTGTTGAGTCTTAGTAGATAGTCTTGCTCGGGACTAACAATAATTTAAGTTTGAGGATGTGATAAGTGTGCTGAGAATTTATCAATTGAATGAACAGATATCTACTCAATTGTATGTCAATATTATGTTTGTAGGTGAATTTCCTAAATGTGGAAGAGAAGAAGGAAAAAAAAAAAGAACAAAAAGGACTAAAAGAGTAAAAAATCCAAAAGTTTACGGATCAAAATAAAACAATCCGAAAGATGGAGGACCTTGGGTGCAATTATTTTGGGATATTTTTTAAAGAAAGTTCAAAAGTTGATGACTAAATTGCAAGATTCAAAAGTTGAAGGCCTTTTGGTGCAATTTCACGAAGAAAAAATGTTCAAAAGTGTCCAGTGGCCCACTTACGACCGTAAGTATGGCCTCTTATGACCGTAAGTAAGATAACCATGAGGCCGCATGTGCGACCGCATGGCATTGCACCAAGTCCTACTATGCAGTCACATGTGCTACTGTATGGCTAACTAACCAGCAGCTCAGAAATTTTATACTTTCTTCTTTTCTTTTTTTTTCTCTAGTTTCTCGAAGGCTTTTTGGTACTTCATTTCCTTTCTTTCTTTTCTTTTTGAGTTTAGTTAGGGTTTGAATTGGAAAAAATCACTTGTAGAAAAAGATGAAGAAATCAAGGGAGGATGGTTGAAGGTGGAGAATGAATCAAGATTGAACACATCAAAAGGAGAAATCCTATCTTTGCATCTTGTATTTTGCACTGTTTCTTCCATTAGCACCTTATTTGAAGTTATGTCTTTGATTTCTTTACTTCTCTTCATTATGAGCCAAATTTGTATAATGTTGGAATGATTAATGGATTTTTCCTTGTTTAATTAATCTATATTTTTATGGAATTGAATTGTTGTCTACCCATTTCATGTGTAGTTGTTATTGAGCTTTTGATCCATTTATTTGCTTGAGCACTAAAAATTTGTTTAGTGATTTGCATAGCTTTCAAGAGAAATATATACATTTTAGACCATACAGCAATCACCCTAAGTTTTTAAATGAGATAGAGATATACTCCTAACCCTAGGTGACTCATTGAGTTATTTTCACAAAGCTAATACAAGTGGTTAATTTTGACATAGAGATATAGTAGCTAGAATCAATTAATTAAGGCCAGTTTAATGTTTAAGAGAAGTAATTGGCTAAATTAGGAGAATCCGGTCTCACTTGGAAAATTTTAGTTTGTCGTGCTTAATGAGGAATTAATTAAATTAGGGTTAAGTGCAATCATGAATCCCAACTATCTAACTATCCAAGTTAGTCCCCATTTACTTCTATTTTATATTGTTATTTTCTTTACCTTTTAGTTTAACTCACTCATTTCAGACCAATAGAATTGTGTGTATGTGTGTGTGCATGTGTGTGTTTTCTTTGCATTGGAATTTACACTAGAATAAGTCATTCAACTATAAATAACCAATCATTGTGGGTACGACAACTCAGACTCAAAAAATCCATTTTATTACTTGATTATGGCCCATTCACTTTCGGTGATTTTTACACGTATTTGCAATGTAACATCCACATGTCATTGTATTATTAGTTAGTTTCAAGTTTGTGGAACCATCTGGGAAGGGGATTTGGTCCTAGATTTAGAGATTAGCACCCAAATTTTGGTTTATGAACCCTAAATTTATACATTATTTGGCATGCAATGGGGGCAACCCAAATTAGTTTTGCTATCTATAAACCTATAATAGTTTAAAATAAAATTGTACTACGAATAATGATAGAGGTCAAGTGCACACCCTCGCACACTACATTGACCATTGACATATTGAAAATTTGAATTTAAAAAAAAAACTTAAAAATCAATAACCTAAATCAGACAAAAGTCCCGACTCCATCCGTTATCTCTTCAAAATCTCTATCATGCATTATCGCTTCCCAATCCCGCCCTCTCTGCCCATCACGCAGACAAACAAATCCCTTTTTTGTCCCCTTTGTTAATAACCAACAACGGAATGCTTTATTCACTAGCGCCGCATTCTCTTATTCAATTCCTATTCGGCATTGGCCATTGTCCAACAGATGTCCTACCTAGGTAGGTTTTGGTATTTTTTGTTATTTTTCCCTTTTTTTGCCTCCTTCTTCCTGTATTGTTATGCTTTATTTGTTATTTTTCCGTGTTGCTAGATTTTGTTGTGTCCATTTTTATTTTTTATTTTGTTATTTTTCACTTCTCCTCCTAAAGCCATGTTTTTCACTTTAGTCTCTCTAAGGTGGTTATTACATTGAAATGAACCTTCACTTTTCGTGAAAATCATTTACTTAACCCTAATACCTTAACATATAATAATAATAATAATAATAATAATAATAATAATAATAATAATAATAATAATAATAATAATAATAATAATAATAATAGTGGTCAACTAAAAAGTTGATCTATTTTCCTGCTCAAATGCTTTCTATTTTTTGGCACTTCAAAAAAGTTAGAAAGTTAAAAAAAAATCAAATATGGGTAAAAAAAATATGTACTATCTCATTTTAATCTTTTTTTAATGAAATCTTTATCTTATTCTTAACCTCAATAATAATAATAATAATAATAATAATAATAATAATAATAATAATAATAATCATCATCATCATCATCATCATCATCTTAATCTATGTATATATAACATTATGGTATTTTGACCCTATTTTTTAATTCATTTTCAATTGCTTTTGGTATTTTTAATACGTCCAACTATTTTTCTATATTTTTCCCTTTTTCACATTTCACCTGCCTTTCGCTTCTCATAAAGCAACGTGTTTTCCTCCTTCCATTCTGATAGAAAATCAATGCTTTTTCCTAATTTCCTTTCTTACAATGCCTTTTCCCTTGCACAGCTAATTCATCTCAATCCCTTTTTTATTCGATTTTCTCTGCCCAACTTTTTCTCTCCTATCTTTGGAAATAGATATACACCAATCTTTACCCAAATCCTCTCAGATCTCTACTCCTAAATCCTCCAAGATTTCTTTTGCAAATTCAATTCTAGTTGTAAGCTTTCTTGATTTTAAATCTCGATTCAAAACTGATAAGTGCTAGAAAAACACTTAAATAACTCTTCTATTTTACGTATTTGTGTGTTTTATTAGTATTATATGTTTATTTTTATGTGTTTTCCTTTTATTGTGTGTTTAGAGTCACAAGAAATCAAAAGGAGCCAAAATGGATAAAAACGGAGCGAAAACGGAACTTGGGACCGAAATGCAAGCAAATTCAAAGATGGAGGGCCTCCGATGCAATTTTATGAAAAGTTGTTTTTACAATTTTTATTGTGCCAATATCAAAGAATATCAAAAGAGGATTTGCACATTTTTGTCGGATCCCAAATCGGAGTTTCCTAGTGAAAGTTATGGCTATTTGAAGAGAAATGACAAAGCATAAAAAATCAGCAGCTCGAATTTACTGCCGCAGTTCAGTAATTTGATCATAACTTTTGGTACAAAATTCGGATTGACCTGCCCTTTATATTGTTGGAAAGGACACTCAGAGGGCTACAACTTTGACGTTGACCTCTTCAAATGATTCGGCTTATATCATGGTTAAAAATGGGCAACACCGAGAGTGATGTGAATGGAGGATTTCTTGGGCCATGTTTTGGTAGAAAATTCATAACTTTCTATTAAAATACAAAACAAAGGAAATTCCAATTGCACAATTCAGCCAAGATGCTTACCTATACCATGATACAATATTTGAACTAATGGAGCAATTTAAGATCATGATTTGGTGGTTACCAATTAGTGGAATCATAATCGAGTAGTTGTACAATTTTTTATCATGTTTTCTTGTGAAATTTTGCCTATAAATAGAGGCATTTGTAAGGAAGGAAATGCACAACTTAGTAGAAGAGAATTAGCTAGTAGTTCTCTCCAATAAAATTTTCTTCTTCATTTGTTCTTAGTTTTAGCTTGAAGATTTTAGCTTTTCATATTCCTGGATCAATTCTTTCAAGCTAAGTTCTCTTTTCCTTTTATTTCTCTATTTATTTCTTAGTATTTATTTACTTGTTTATTATATTTTGCATAATCTATCATATAGTGGTGGTGATACAAGGCGAACACTCGCTAAAAAGTATGAAACCCCGCAATTATGAGTAGTTAAGACTTTTCTATCTAGTTCGAGGGGGACGTTGTATTCAACTAACATGTTGTTATCTTTTCTAACTCTTTAGTAACGTTTTATATATTCCTCTACTTCAATTTGTTGATTTGTTATGCTTGTAAACCCGTTTTTGAGTTTATTTGATTATTGCATTCACCTTGGCCAATTGAATCAATTAATCTTTAAATTCAAGTTACTTGCTAGGATTGAAACTTTTGATCCGTAATTGTCGTTAGATTCCAATCAAAAGTAGCAAATGAATATCGTGCATATTTATTAACAAATCATCTTAGATGCATTAATTCGAGCTTGTGAAATTATTCATCTAATTCAACTCATTCTTCTCGTTCATTTCATACTAGCTTTGCATTAAATCCTAAGAGCTTGTTTAGGGTTATCCAATAGCTAGATGTTAAGTTAAAGAGTTTACTTTTTACTTAATACACTTAAGGAAGAATTCGTTAATCAGAGCTTCTTGGTTAATTGAGAGTTGATAAATTGAAGAAGGAATAGTAACACGTTGCATGGGAAAGATAAACACAAGTGGTTGACACAACCGAACCCGAGAACTAGATATTTATTTCAATTGTTTTATTTGATCTTATCTTTTGTCATTTGATTTTCATTCAAAATTCTCAAAACCCCCACTTTCCTATATTAATTGATAAAGACAACTAGATTAAGCACCGTTCCTCTTGGGTTCGACCCTTACTTACCACTTCTACATTAATTTGTAGTTTTGAAACCGAGTAAGGAAATAAAATTAAACTTTGGCGCGCTACGACAAACGCGCCCAAGTTTTTGGCGCCGTTGCCGGGGAACGGTTAACTAATTTAGTTGCTTTTATTAATTAATTTTTTTTTTAAAAAAAATAAAAATTTAGAGTCGAGCTAACGACTTTAAACAAAAGCGCTTCTTGGGAGGCAACCCAAGCATTTTTCTTTTAATATTTGTATTTTTTTGTTTTTAATTTGTTTACTTTTCATCTAACGTATTAAGGAAGATATTGCTTTATTACTGTAGGAGGACGATATTTCGAGACTCAATTATTTGGGAAGAGACATGATGGCCCATAAATCAGTGATTAGCGAGAATTACGGATAATGGGCAGGTTAATTATTGATAAATGACAAATCCGTCAAACGCATTTTCTCGGATACTCCTTCCAACGTACTCTTTCCAGCACACTCCACATGTATAATTGTCGGTTGAAACAGTGCTCATTTAACTATAAATCGAGACCATTCTCTACTTGAAGCTACAACCAAAATTCTCAACCCTCTGTGAGTATTCCTTTCTGACAGTGATTAGGTAATTTTCTTCATTTTCTTAATTTTTTTTTCTTCCTTTTGTTCTTCTTTCTCTTATTCTTATTTGTTTTTCTTATAGCATGGATGTGTGTGATATTTTTGTATATATATGTCTTTTCCTCATACTAATCGATTATGTAATTCAAATTTTCTTATTTTTTTTCCTTCTTCAGTATCTTGTTTGAAAATATGGAAGAGTGTGATAATTTATTTTGATTATTTATTTTGATGATTTTAATCTTATTACTTCAGTGTTTCTTTTTCTCTCGTGTGTTACGTAACTAAAAAAAAAATTTATAGTCGAGCCAACGACTATAAACAAAGGCGCTACTTAGGAGGCAACCTAAGCACTCTCTTTTCTTCTACTTCTCCAAAACGCTTGAATTTTCAATGGATAACAAATTTTCCAAAATCCACAAATATTATCCGTCATTGCCTTTGAATGTTTTGAAAGAGATTTACTATTCTAGAGTAGGACGGTTAAAAATGTTGATGGAAAAGGAAATGCCTGAGGATATCCGTTGGTTGATGGAAGCAAAGGTCCGATTAGGAGGTGAAATGCCAGCTTTTAGTACTAAATATGCACCAGGGTTAGGCAAAAGTAATTTTGCCAAGAAACGAAGACCAAAAAGAATGAATGTGTGCTATAAATGTGCTAGATGGCCTTATAAATGCACTCGATGGACCTGCAACTCAGGTAATCATTCCATTGGATTTGTGTCCCCAAATCGAGAAGATAAAATATGTTTCATTAAGGATGGCATGAGTAAGGAGTCTTTGGATGATATCCATCAAACTCTTGAGACGCATCCTAGTGGAATGGTGCAAATCGAACTTCTCAATTTTTGGAGTGAATTTAAAAAGGAACGAGAACGATATAGTCTTGGGAATCTAACTTTAAAAGACCTTGTTTGCCAGTCTATAAGAAAACTGGATGGGAAGCCTATCCCCGACTCATAGAAGGCGTTTAAGCCGTTTCTGGACGTAAAACCAGAGGAAGATGTGGGCCACAATCACAACTACGTGTACATATTGTTATTTTTAATTGTTTTTGTGTTCTTGTGTCAGTTTTTAGTGTGCAAAATCGACAACCTATGGAGGCTACTCCTTCTGCCGGAACTGGGAGTTCAAAGAGGAATTAAGCGAAAGAAAAAGAGATCCGAATGAATTGGATTTAGAGTTAAGGTTATGAATATGGAATAGCTAACTTAAGATGGTAGAATACGGAGTTAACTCTGGAAACACATCTGTGTTATGCTCTGGAATAAACAAAAAAAAAACCAAAATATTTTCAGCTGTTGTTTTTCTTGTTCTGTAAATATGTTGATTGCAGGTCTCTTGCTCTTGGATTGTTGACCTGTTCCTAAGAAGTGCTCCATTGTGCAACCACCATCCCCGATTGACACGACTCATTGCTTACCATAGGAGAGTTTCTATTTCTTCTCTTTTTCATGCTTTCTATATTTCTACATTGGGGACAATGTAGAATTTAAGTGTGGGGGAGTGGCATATTGTGGTCTCAAGGTGGTGATTTTTTTATTTGTGTCGACGATTTTGCATGAGATAGCAACTTTTGAATATGATTGAGCTTAATTTGTGTGACTTAGCTGAAACTACAAGATCTCGAAAAAAACATGTGTTCTGTTCTTCTCCAAGCACAGCTGACAAATTTATCTGAGCACATTTATAGGTAATTTACTATCATTCTCTGGAACACAAATTGAAGGTTGAAAATGTTGATTTTTTTTCTAACTTTGTAGACCATAGTAAACTAACTTTTTCTTTTCTTTTTTTTCTATCCATTCATCTTGCTCAAAGTAACCTGGAAACATCGATTGTTAGTAAGGTGGAGTTATAATCGCATGGTATCTATTTTTTGTGAATGTGTCTTTTATTGACAGAGTTTAAAAAGTTTGGAAAAAGCATTGACCTATGCTGAGAATGAATTTTACTTTTATGTTCGAAATAAGGAGAGGGACCACAGGAAAGAGCTACCTACCTCAGAGTGTGAAGCCGTCACCTCGAATGGGTGAAGAAGGCTGCCTCCAATGAAAGGGGTTTAGTGTGAAAGCTACCTGTGGGGTAAAAGCTGAAAAGAAAATTGCAAAACTCTTCTTCTTCTTTTTCTTCTTCATCAAAAAAGAAAAAAGAAACAAAAGAAAAAAGAAAAAAAAAATCGCGAGAAATATGATAGCTACCCAAGTGTGAAGTTAGATAAATAAATTTCCTCAGTGGTTTGAAGTGCTCTATCTAAACACTCTTTAAATTGAAGACATATTTGCGATAAAACACCTGCCATGCCCTTTTTTTTTTCTTTGGCTAATAGCTTGATGATTTTTGGTGAACAGAGTAATTTTTAGGATCCATGGGAATCATTGTAAAATAAGAGTGGGATCACGAGAGATGAAAGGAAATATTTGACTATTTCGGGTCAGGATTTGGATAGATCATCGTAAGCTTTCATTTGGTTCCAGTTAGTGATGGGATGATAACCTCAATTGCACACACTCACAGGCCGTTGTGTATTTGAGAAGAAATGAAATCTTCATGATTCGGGAGAATGTTTATTTAGCAAGTCACTATATGTAGTAGAATTTCAGTGTTAAAAGTTGTTAATCTCATGTAAAATCAGTGTGTTGTTTGTGTCATATGGTTGTTGTTCGAGGGCTTAACAATGCCTAAGTGTGGGGGAGTTTGATAAGTGCTAGAAAAGCACTTAAATAACTCTTCTATTTTACGTATTTGTGTGTTTTATTAGTATTATATGTTTATTTTTATGTGTTTTCCTTTTATTGTGTGTTTAGAGTCACAAGAAATCAAAAGGAGCCAAAATGGATAAAAACGGAGCGAAAACGGAACTTGGGACCGAAATGCAAGCAAATTCAAAGATGGAGGGCCTCCGATGCAATTTTATGAAAAGTTGTTTTTACAATTTTTCTTGTGCCAATATCAAAGAATATCAAAAGAGGATTTCCACATTTTTGTCGGATCCCAAATCGGAGTTTTCTAGTGAAAGTTATGTCCATTTGAAGAGAAATGACAAAGCATAAAAAATCAGCAGCTCGAATTTACTGCCGCAGTTCAGTAATTTCACCATAACGTTTGCTACAAAATTCGGATTGACCTGCCCTTTATATTGTTGGAAAGGACACTCAGAGGGCTACAACTTTGATGTTGACCTCTTCAAATGATTCGGATTATATCATGGTCAAAAATGGGAAAAACCGAGAGTGATGTGAATGGAGGATTTCTTGGGCCATGTTTTGGTAGAAAATTCATAACTTTCTATTAAAATACAAAAAAAAGGAAATTGCAATTGCACAATCCAGCCAAGATGCTTACCTATACCATGATACAATATTTGAACTAATGGAGCAATTTAAGATCATGATTTGGTGGTTACCAATTAGTGGAATCATAATGGAGTAGTTGTATAATTTTTTATTATGTTTTCTTGTGAAATTTTGCCTATAAATAGAGGCATTTGTAAGGAAGGAAATGCACAATTTAGTAGAAGAGAATTAGCTAGTAGTTCTCTCCAATAAAATTTTCTTCTTCATTTGTTCTTAGTTTTAGCTTTAAGATTTTAGCTTTTCATATTCCGACGGATCAATTCTTCGCTAAGTTCTCTTTTCCCTTTTATTTCTCTATTTATTTCTTAGTATTTATTTACTTGTTTACTATATTTTGCATAATCTATCATATAGTGGTGGTGATACAAGGCGAACACTCGCTAAAAAGTATGAAACCCCGCAATTATGAGTAGTTAAGACTTTTCTATCTAGTTCGAGGGGGACGTTGTGTTCAACTAACATGTTGTTATCTTTTCTAACTCTTTAGTAACGTTTTATCTATTCCTCTACTTCATTTTGTTGATTTGTTATGCTTGTAAACCCGTTTTTGAGTTTATTTGATTATTGCATTCACCTTGGCCAATTGAATCAATTAATCTTTAAATTCAAGTTACTTGCTAGGATTGGAACTTTTGATCCGTAATTGTCATTAGATTCCAATCAAAAGTAGCAAATGAATATCGTGCATATTTATTAACAAATCATCTTAGATGCATTAATTCGAGCTTGTGAAATTATTCATCTAATTCAACTCATTCTTCTCGTTCATTTCATACTAGCTTTGCATTAAATCCTAAGAGCTTGTTTAGGGTTATCCAATAGCTAGATGTTAAGTTAAAGAGTTTACTTTTTACTTAATACACTTAAGGAAGAATTCATTAATCAGAGCTTCTTGGTTAATTGAGAGTTGATAAATTGAAGAAGGAATAGTAACACGTTGCATGGGAAAGATAAACACAAGTGGTTGACACAACCGAACCCGAGAACTAGATATTTATTTCAATTGTTTTATTTGATCTTATCTTTTGTCATTTGATTTTCATTCAAAATTCTCAAAACCCCCACTTTCCTATATTAATTGATAAAGACAACTAGATTAAGCACCGTTCCTCTTAGGTTCGACCCTTACTTACCACTTCTACATTAATTTGTAGTTTTGAAACCGAGTAAGGAAATAAAATTAAACTTTGGCGCGCCGCGACAAACGCGCCCAAAAACCGATCCATTAAATTGGCCATATTACTTGCTACTATCCATATCTACTGTGGATGAAGTGCAAAACAACCTTCATTTTTGGTTGTCATCTTAATTTAAGGATTTATGGTGTTTCTTCTCTTGTTCTTTGTTCTTTGTTTTTGATTTGGCATTTTTTGGATTTTTTTGATATGTTTTGTTACAATACACACTGCTATAAAAAGATTGATTAATACGGATTCCCTTGATGGATCTTTCATGTTGCTGTGATATGTATCTTCTTTTGTGCTTTTTTGTTTTGAGTTTTCTTTCATGCATTTGTCTGAATCATTTTTTTTCAATTTAGATTCTCTTTTTAAGAAATTTTACCTAATAAACATGATGTCATCCTTTTCTTTAGCAGCCTACTTTGGCTTATGAGTCTTTCAATATTTTCTCTATCCATTAAATGTTGAAGCTGGCAAGTTTTTCTAGAATTGCGCTAATCTGCAATAAGGTGATTCATGTATGTGTATGAAACTTTCCAATTGTATCTATTCCATTAGTTGCTTTGCGAACTCAAAGTGGGATAATTGATACCATTAACATCCCTGCAAATGCTGTGCTTATGTTATGCAGGGGTGGATTCAACAGTGATATGTCTAACGAGGTTTTTTTAAGCATTTCCAAGAAAACAGTTTTTAACTAGTAAAAAATGATAGAAGAGTCAAAAGTTGTTTTGAGATATATGTTTTGATGCAAAATGATTTGAGAATTTGTGTTGTCTACAAACAAGAAAGCATATTCTTGGTTTTGAAATTTTGTGATGGATTTGTATCATTACCGCTCTTGGTTAGAGCTAGTTTAGGTATGACATCACATCTTCAATCTTTTATCTTTTGCAGTGTAATCACTTTTGTGTGGGAATGACGTAGATATAATGAAAATTAATTAGAATAATCTTAATGCAGAAATTGATGTTCTTATCACATGGAGAATGAAAGTCTGAAGTCACTATCAAAACCAAGAAACCTTGTTGCCATTGAAGGTGTTGGAGTTTTCCAGCCTCTCAAATAATTCCAAACAAGTTTTACACGTTAGGGTGGCAGAATTCGAGTAAATTTTTATTTGGTTAAAGGGTCACTTTTATTTTATAGTAGTCGAAATCTAAAAATGTCTGGATAATATTATTCATTCACAGAAACTTGAGATGGAGTAGATAAATGGGATGTTAAGCTTGTGTGACCGATATCGGATGATCTTGTTTTAGTGCTATTATCGATGTGCATTATTGTTTTTGGCCTTCTTTGTATGACTTCGAAAGATTTTTTGGGGTGAGGTTATTTAATTTAAGTCGGGAATTTCTCTATGAATGTAAACAATTGAGTTTAACTTGCTTGGCCCTTTAGAAGATTGCGTAGGTGACTGTAATTCAGGCCTTGTTATTTGGAGGATAATTTTTATCCGGCACGGTATTCCGTATATGATACGACCCCAAGGTCGAGAACCCCTAGACTGGATCCAGTATGATCAAGAACAACCCAAAACTCTCCCGCGAGGAGGAGGATCCCTCGACTCGACTCAACTGCGCCTTCAAATCACGGGGGTGAACGGCACGAAGGTTGATCACACCTTCGACAAGTTCGGGGTTTCCTTAGAACGAGATGGCAACGGAGGAGCACGGCTACAACTCAACAAATTGCAATCAAGATCAAGGAAAATATGGTGGGGGGAGCAAGGCTACAACCCAAAGAGGAGCAAGGCTACAACTCTCAAGCTAAAGAGCTTCTTTGAACCAAAGTTGTCATACAAATGGTAGAGATGAGTTTGATATACTTCATCCCCAAGATACAAGACACTTGGCAAGTGTTCAAGCTATACATGTGGTAAAAATAATGATAAAAAAACTAAAATATCAAGCCAAAAGGTCAAAAATTGCTTTCTGCCGACCTTTGATACGGCCGTATGGCATATCTGATACACCCGTATGAAGCATTCTGCCCCAAAATTGCAAAAACGCTGATTTTGGGTCATACGGCCGTATGTCCTTGTCGTACGGCCGTATGGCACATTCTGCTCGAATTTTTCAGCGCTGGCAGTCTTCAGTATTTTGGCCATAACTTTTGATTCCAATGTCCAAATGAGGTGATTCAAAGCTTGTTGGAAAGAAGACTCAATGGGATACAAATATTTAGAAGAAATCATCTTCAAAATCCAACTTGTTTCATAGATGCGTATCTTTGAACCTCAATGAACATTCAAATCTTCATGAAATCAACTCAAATTTGATCTTTTTTGCTTGATCTTGATTCCACATGGCCTAAACAATGTTCCAAGGCTTCAAAATGACGTGGGAGGGATCTCGGATCATATTATCCTCTCCCTCTTCAAAAGGATTCGACCCGAATCATATGATTCGTCATTGTAAATAGAACTCCACCCGGGTCGAATGGGAATGTCATTTCTTCAATCCCGAGAAATAAAATATGAAGCCCCGGGATCAGGTTGAAGCTTCTCTCGAGAATTGGATGGGCTATCACAAGATATAAAGCTGTATATGTGGCCATCCAATTTTGGACATTAGCCTGCAAGAAGAAAATAAGCAAATTGGGGCGGGGTGTGTTAGCGGTTTGAGCCACGAGGAATGGATCCTCGTACTCAAGTTGAATTGTCTCCTCATCCACTTCCCCATCAACTTGACTCTCCATTTCTTCTTCAAGTTCAACTTCCACTTTCTTTCTTTCCTTCCTTCTCCACTCCTCGGCCTCCTTTTCTACCTTCAATCGGTCATGAAACACTTGCTCCGGAGACAAAGGAGCTAGCACTATCGTCTCGCCTTTCCATGTGAAGCTATAGCAGTTTCTATAACAATCATGTGTTACTTTGAGATCAAACTGCCAAGGCCTTCCTAACACCACGTGTGCAACTTCCATTGGCACCACATCACACTCCACCATATCCATGTATTGCCCAACATCCAAGGGAACTAGCACTTGCGTATCCACCCTAACCTTTCCCGACTCATGCAACCAATGCAAATCATAGGGGTTCGGGTGTGGGAAGCTAAGCAATCTCAATTTCTCCACAAGCAATGCGCTAGCTAAATTTGAGCAACTACCTCCATCAATAAGTAAAGTGCAAGGATTACCTCTTATGAAACATCGGATATGAGATAGGTTCTCACGTTGTGACATGTCATTGCCACTCCGAGTATGAGTTGAAATTTTCCTTGCAAGTAGGGATTCGGGCACTTTGACAACAAATCGATCATCGTCACTATTGTCCTCTTCCTTCACGAATTGGGCTTCTTCTTTTTCGGACTCGCTTTCTACCTCCCCATTCGTCTTCACTAAGATGGTCCTTCGATTCGGACACTCGGACGCATAATGACCTATCCCTTGGCATTTGAAACATTTAATGTCTCGAGCTTGGGTTGTTGTGCTCCCATTTTGCCCTTGCCTTTGTCTTCCACACTAGGGCTTGCTTTCGGTGTTTCTTTAGGCAGTTCACTCCTTCCTTTCCACGATCCTTGTTCTTCCCGAAGGTCACCCCACTTTTTCCTTTTCATAGTTGCTACCACTCCCGGGGTGAGGCTTGTTGGATACTCTCCTTTTTTGTTGCGCCTCTACCTTTTCGGATTTGTGTAACAACTCTTCAAGGTTAGTATACTCTTGTAGTTCGGTGAGGTTGGCAATCTCCCGGTTCAATCCACCAAGGAACCTAGCCATGGTAGCTTCCTCTTCCTCCACAATATCGGCCCGTGTCATTAATGACTCCATCTCTTGGTAATATTCTTCCACGATTCTTCCCCCTTGGTTTAGAGCTTATAATCGTTGATGCAAACTCCGGTAATAATGTGAGGGCACAAACCTCTTCCTCATTAAGAACCTCAATTCTTCCCAAGACTCAACAGGGTCATCATTATTTCTTCTTCTGGCCGTCGTAAGTTGTTGCCACCAACTTAACGCATAACCCGTGAACTCCCTAGCCAACAATAGCACCTTCCTAGCTTCCGGAATTCTATGACATTGGAACAAAATGTCAACTCGTCCTTCCCAATCTAGATAGGCATCCGGATCCGACTTTCCATGGAACGGAGGAATTTCAATCTTCACATTTTTCATTTCCCCTTCATCCTCATTTCGGCCACGTCGATCTCTTCCCCTATCTCTTCTCACATTTATCCGAGGCTGTAACGCCCGCTCTCAAAACATACGTTTATAACCATAAAGATTAGCAACGGAAGCTAAATAGCGTTACAAAACCTTTACATTGTCCAAGCTCATGAGTACCTATTTACAAATTTACATCATATTGTAAGCAAAATACATTAGACCATGATCATTGAACACGTGCAAAAGCGGCCTATACAGGATCGGGAGCTTCCTTTGGTTTCCCCTCCACGTCACGTCCTCGAGGATTCCCCTCCGTCCCCAAGTCCACGGTCTCGGCTCTGGTCACCTATCACATATCATAACACATCGTGAGCCACGAGGGCCCAGTGGGGAGCACAAACATATGCAATGCATGACATATTCATAATCGTGGGCCCGTTGCGAACCATATGTTTATATTGGCGCCGTAACATACAATCATACTTTAATTGGCCAGACCCCAATCTTTTGTGGGACCTCCATTTGGGCCAATTGTCTCAGACCTTTGTGAGACGAACATTATATAAACATTTGGTAGGCAACCCTATTCGTCGTTTTCCATGCATGATCATGCTTCAATGTGTACACATAAATAAACACATCTAATATCATATGCATATGAACATAAATTGGGTACATAAACATCAAGGTCCTACAAACCCCCAAATTGAGTATTCACTTGCTATACCAACCCTATAGTCATATATACTCAACCAAAGCATCAACATCATTAATCCTACCCTAACACTTGGCTCTTTACCTATTTATTGCAAGCCAACCAACACTAGGTCATGATCTTACCTCAAAACACTCTAAGTGCTCTACTACCCACCTTAGAAAGATGGAACCACCAAGGAAAACTAGGTAGGTGATGGACTTGCTTTCTTCTTCACCTTGCTCCTTAAGGACTTTAATGATCTTCTACACCAACACTTGAACCAAGGATGAAGTTTGGATGGATTTCTAGAGATGGAGGGTCTTCAAAATGTCTTGGATGGATGCTTGGCTCGAAAATGGGGGTAACCATCAAGAAAAGTGACTTTTTGACCAAAAACACACATCTGCCGACTTAAAATTACGGCCGTAAATATCCCTGTTACGGCCGTAAATTCCAAAATTACGGCCGTAACCCAATAAATTACGGCCGTAATTGGGCACACGCGACCGCGCTTCCGGTCACGCGACCAGCAGAGAATCAGCCCGTTAACCATCACTCTTGACTTACGGCCGTAACCATAAGACTTACTAAATATCACATTTACGGCCGTAAATACGGAATTACTCGGGCCGTAAATCCCAATTTTCTGCATTTTCTCTTCCGGCTCATTCTTGGCGACCGTACCTAGTTCCAACATACATGGGGCAACCCAAAGCACATCCTAGACATGTCATACTCATCAACACCATCACACGACATATTCACATCATCACGACCCATTCCCAAAAGCACAAACGATAAACATACGAAATCATATAAAATCGTGACGAGATTTTGGCGGGGCGTTACAGAGGCTCTTCTTCTTCGCCTTCGAATTCACTCTCCCGACTTTCGTCACTTCCATTGCCTCTTCTAGGCCGTCGTTGCCCAAGTTCTAGTCTATCAATTCGTCTACCAAGTGCGGCGATAGAGCGATCAACTGAAGCTTGTATATCCTGATTGCTTTCTTGTAATAAGGTCCTTAATTGATCCACTGTCACTGAATCTCGACCTTCACCTGTAGTAGAACGAAGACTCGACATTTTGTGCTTAAGTGTGTGTTAATGTCCTCACGTGTTTATCACTCGTGTTTGATTCACACAAAAGCTCAATCCTTCACAAGTCACTACAACCTACTAATAATACTCACACCTCAAAACAAGTACAACACCACAAATTACAAACTCATACAACACTACAACTCATACACAGACAATGGACATTACAATTCCAAGCATAAGATAAAACTAAGTGTAGTCAACGACTAACACTCGTTCAACATTGATTTCATCCTTCTTTTTTTTTTTTTTTTTTTTTTAACAACAACAACACAAACAACACAATAACACTACTACTACACAATACTAAACAAGTTGATGAATTCTAAGCACAACAATCACTTTGCACCAAGAACACATACTAAATCCCTACAAAGTATAAACTCACAAATAACACTAAATGATCTTGATCAAGCTCCCGCACAAGACAAAGATGAAATAACAACAACAACTGCTACTAATCAGATAAAATAATACCAAATCCTTAGAAGTTAGCTCTGATACCAAATGATACGACCCCAAGGTCGAGAACCCCTAGACTGGATCCGGTATGATCGAGAACAACCCGAAACTCTCCGGCGAGGAGGAGGATCCCTCGACTCGACTTAACTGCGCCTTCAAATCACGGGGGTGAACGCCACGAAGGTTGATCACGCCTTCGATAAGTTCGGGGTTTCCTTAGAACGAGATGGCAACGGAGGAGCACGGCTACAACTCAACAAATTGCAATCAAGATCAAGGAAAATATGGTGGGGAGCAAGGCTACAACCCAAAGAGGAGCAAGGCTACAACTCTCAAGCTAAAGAGCTTCTTTGAACCAAAGTTGTCATACAAATGGTAGAGATGAGTTTGATATACTTCATCCCCAAGATACAAGACACTTGGCAAGTGTTCAAGCTATACATGTGGTAAAAATAATGATAAAAAACTAAAATATCAAGCCAAAAGGTCAAAAATTGCTTTCTGCCGACCTTTGATACGGCCGTATGGCATATCTGATACACCCGTATGAAGCATTCTGCCCCAAAATTGCAAAAACGCTGATTTTGGGTCATACAGCCGTATGTCCTTGTCGTACGGCCGTATGGCACATTCTGCTGGAATTTTTCAGCGCTGGCAGTCTTCAGTATTTTGGCCATAACTTTTGATTCCGATGTCCAAATGAGGTGATTCAAAGCTTGTTGGAAAGAAGACTCAATGGGCTACAAATCTTTAGAAGAAATCATCTTCAAAATCCAACTTGTTTCATAGATGCGTATCTTTGAACCTCAATGAACATTCAAATCTTCATGAAATCAACTCAAATTTGATCCTTTTTGCTTGATCTTGATTCCACATGGCCTAAACAATGTTCCAAGGCTTCAAAATGACGTGGGATGGATCTCGGATCATATTAGTATAATCACACACATTTTCAACCACATACACATCTCCCAATATAATATTAACCACACATTTTACACGGAATAACGTGCGGATAAAAATTATCCTCCAAAGAACAAGGCCTCAATCTGGACGTTCTCCTTTTTTCTTTTTCTTTTTTTTTTTTGCAGCATCTTTTGTTTAGGGAATTTCCATCGCTGCTCAAAGGTAAACACTTTGTAAGTTCCCCCCATTTTTTTCTTATGCTTTCGTTTTCTATCTTCACATAGGAACTTCTCACTTGTGGTAATTAAAATCTAATTCAAATTGTGATTAGGACAAAATGTTTGTTAGGATTGGTTTTGCCATTGCTGAATTTGAAGCGTAATGGTCATGTAATACTGTGACCGGTTAGTTTACTACCTTTTTTGTGATACTTTTTTTGAAAAATTTGCTGGTGTCTGAAAGAATTTGTTTTCTCTACTCTCTATATTTTCCTTCCTTTTTTCTTTAGATTGATTTGGGTTTAAGGAATAAATATCTTTTTCTCCAATACCTTGAAATGCTCTGAATGGTGATATTAAACAATTTGGGAAAATATTTATGTATTTAATCTGTTTTGAAATATGTAGCATACAGTTCTTGAATACAATAGTTTGAAATACAAGACTACAAATTGAAAGTATAATAACATGAAAATCAAGATGTCAAAATCACAAGCCATAAAGGCGAGCCAAACTTTATATCAAAAACTAAAGTTGCAGATGCTAAGTATGAACATTTTCCAACGCAAAATCATCTTCTTAGTATGTTCCATTAATTAAAATTTATTCTTTCATATGCTAATGTTGTTAGTTTTCATATGTTATTTTATTTACCTTTATATTTAATTTAATTTTACAACTAACAAAAATTCATGAATCATTGTGAAAATACTATCACGAATAATTTAAGTTCCTGTGCAAAAATTTAGCAATAATAATAATAATAATAATTAGTGTATTATTTTGACCAACTTCATGCTATTTGATTTAAAATATGAAATAATACAAATAATGGGCATAAGAGTATTTTAAGAGAATTAACTAGTATATAGTAGCTCTTTTATTCATAACTGGCTTTGATGAATTATTTTACATATAAAAAAAATGAACCTGTTCGGTTTCTTTTGATCTAGGATTGTAACGGCCCAATTTTTTAATATCGAAGTGTTACTAAATTAGCTGTGACTTTTGTAAAATGTGGACAATCTGAGGATAATTTTTAAATAAAAAATAACAATTCCAATAAAAATGATAATAATAACTATACTGAGACTTAAAATCCATGTTATTAAATCAAACAATACTCATCACTAGGATAACCAACATTCATTTTCTAAATCAACAAATTAAATCTTATAATTTAAATGCATAAATTAAGATCTAATAACTTGTCGCAAATTTAATGGTCCAAACAACGATAATTTTTAAATAGTATAATTGAAACTAAAAAGGATGAGGATGCCATGCTTGATGCCGCTTCGCAGAGCTCCTCAACCTGAAAGAAAAGTTGAAATAGCTGGGATGAATATAATGTGGTTATACTCAGTGGGGTGCAGCATAAAATTTTCCATCATGTCATATACCAGTACATGAGTTACAATTATAGGCAATCAAACTATAGAAACGTCGAGTGTTGGAAACTCCTTTCCAACATGGAGGAAGGTCATTATGACCCTCATAATGATCCTTACATCATCCCGTAGAAGATGATACTTAACACCATCACATGCATGTCAAATACCAAATATACCACAGTCATAATCGCACGTAAAGGAACATGATATGGTTTTAAAGTAAACAATTGCTTTTAAAATAAAAAAATTTTGTAAGAAATAAACCCTACCTCAGAGTAGTAGTTCATGTAAATTTCCTCGAAAATAGAGTTGATGCAATGCTAGGCCCTCTATGGACTTTGTACGTCGTCTAATAGAAGAAATTAAACATAATTTAGTATTTTAAATCTTAAAATTAAACTTTAATAATTTATTTGAGTTTTAAAGTATTTGATTAAAATTTTCTTGCCTCATTGACAACTTTAAAAGTTTATTTGGGTTTAACTGAAAGGATAATATTGATTTAAGGGTTGACATAGAAGTGATTAGTCAAACTAGGACTAATTTAAGATTCAATCGAAACTTTAGGGATCGAAATTAAACTTTTAAAACTTGATTGGGACTTAATTAAAAGAAATTAACGAGTTTAGGGATTGTTTTAACCTAAAAACGAAATATGAGGACTTTGATTGCAAATTCTATGGATTCAATTGGACTCAATTGAATTAAATACATAATTTTGAGGATTATATTTGAAAGAAACCAAAGGTATAGGAACAACTTGAAAGGAGCTAGAATTTATAGGGACTACAGTTGCAAAATTCCCAATTTGAAAGTCAAAATCAGCTTGGCTCTTGTCCCTTCACAAACCATCGTTGCATAAACAGAGAAGAGAGAGTCGAGTTCTATGCGTGAGAAGAGAAGGAACCATCCAGCGTCTCGCCGCCAGTGCCGCCGCCACCAATTGCCGCTGCAGCTGCTACCTCTAGCAGAGGTGACGGATCCCATCGTTGGACAGCAATCAGACGCCCCTCGCTATCAAAACGGGTTAGATGTTGGGACCAAAACTCGGCTAAATTGGGTAAACTCGTTGTAATCCGTCAATCAAAGTCAAGGTTTGGGTTCTACTTATCTCAAACATTGTTTTGAGAGTTAATTACGGAAGAAATTTGAAGATTGAATACAAGAAGCCATGGCCGAGTACTATTCATGCGTCAGGGTACTATTCATGCAATTTTTTTTAAAAGAATAAAAAAAAGGAGGATGAAGATGATGATGAATAGATAGGTGTTGTTTTCATGTGAATTTGTGTTGAAACGAATATTCCATTGACTGAACTTTTGTATTGAAAGAAGAGTTCTTATCTTTTCTCTTCTTCTCTTTTTTTTTTAAACATATATGCAGTACAGTGCTTGTGTAATTTTGATAAATCTGCAGCAGCATCGGATAGAGAGAAAACCGAATAGCAGTTGAGCGAAAATTGTCAATATCAATAGACAGAAGGTAGTTACCTTGTTGTGCGGCTGTGATGCTAACGTGTAAGCTGAACTTGAAGGTTGTTGTGAATGCCGGCTAAAGAATTTCGTGCAGAAGGAAAAGCCCAAATGTTGCAGGTGAAGAATTCTCGAGGACAAACTTTGAGATAGTTGGGGAGTTTTGAGGATTTTGCTGTGTAAAGTTTCAATGTGAATATAAAATAGGATGGTGATACGAACCTGGAAAGCTCCACGTCGACCGAACCACCCCACGTGCCGCACGGGCCGCTCACGCGAAGCCGAGCCAAGAAAATGGGACGAGCTTTGATGACCTGGGTCGAAGTGTGTCAACATGTCCCTACCAGGTCATCTCCAGCCTTGGAATGGTCCACAGGAGTTCCCGAGCCAAAAGAAATCCTCCAATTACGAGTCGGGAACGTTGGGACTCAAGAATGCCATGCAGAAGACATTTACGGCTGTAACCGAATTAATTACGGCCGTAACGCAGCCATTCCGGCCGTAACCTAAATCCATACGACCGTAACCTAGGAAGCTGAAGACCAGAGATTTACAGAGAGTTAAATACGGCCGTAACGTTGATCATTACGGCCGTACCCTCAGTTTCCAGCTTTTGGGCCAAATTATGCAGAGAGTTAATTACGGCCGTACTTACTCAACATACGGCCGTAACGAAAGACTTACGGCCGTAACCATTGTCCATACGGCCGTAACTCAAGAATCAAGTTTGGGCAGTTTTGAGGCAGAGAGCTTATTACAGCTGTACTTTTGAGTCATACGACCGTACCCCAGGATTTACGGGCGTAAATCCTATAATTACGGACGTAATTTTAGCCGACCTAGGGTTAATTTTTAGATATTTTCAGATATTTTCATTATTTTATTATTATTTCAGTTTTGGGGCTTGTATATGAAAAAAACAAGCCATTTGTAAGATAACTTTGGTTCATATGAAAAGAGAGAGCTTTAAGCTTGTTCTTGAGAGATTCAATTCTCTTCTTGTTCTTTTGAACAAATCGAACTTATCAAGAGCGTGATCAACTCTTGTGGCGTTCACCCCTGCCGGTTGTCTACTACGCACAGTTGAAGGTGATGAGTTTTAGCCTATTGTTGTCACTTCGTGAGTAGAAGGTCGTCAGGTTCTCAATCGTGACCAGTGATTGGCTTTTCTGGGGTCTAATCCAATCTAGATTGGGTTGTGTTGGCATTGAGACCAACGAGGTCCGTATCAGTTGGTATCAGAGCATAGATTCTAGTCATCTGGTATCTATCCCTTTGTTTTATGTTTTTATAGTATAAGTCTTTTGTCATTAAGTCTTAGATTGTTATGTCTGTGATTGTTATCGGATTAGAATCTTGAATTTTGAACTTTAAATTTGTAGGATTTTAGTGTGTGTTCTTGGTGTTCTTGGTGCAAATTGCTTTTGTGCTTAGAATTCCTCCAAGTTCTAGTATTGTATTGGTATTGAGATTATAAGTGTTGTGGTGAAAAAAAAACGCAAAAAAAGAGAGAGCCGAAATTCAAAAAAACAAAAACAAAAACAAAAAAAAAAAGCAATGGCTCTAATGTTGTGTTGAACGAGTGGTAGTCAATCCATTGGTGACACTTAGTATCGTATTGTTGTTGCATTGTCTAGGGGTTGATCCACATTGTCTTACGTGCTAGGGTTTACTTTGAGTTGTAATTTAGTTTGCATTATTCTAGTATAGTGTTGTGTCATTGAGTTGTAATTTAGTTTGCATTATTCAAGATCTTACCTTGATCAGATTTGTTGAGTTCGATTGAACAAAAGAGTGTGAGTGCATTATTGAGTGTTGAGTGAGAGAGTGTTGAGTGATATACACGAGTGATATTCACGAGAGGACACTACAAGGCTTGCACACACTTGCACACAATGTCTGATACAGGTTCAGTCGAGGGACACGGATCTAGAGCTGCCACCTTGGATGATATCCAGTCGGTTCTTCAGGCTTCTATGACCGCAATGGAGCGTCGGTTGAGTCAACAGTTACGAGAGGATGTTGAGCAATCGGTAGCTAGGTTGAATGTTCGTAGACCGGAGTTTGAAGACGGTGATGAGGATGATTATGAGGTGATATATAGAGGTGGTAGAGGAAGAGGCGGTCGAGGAGGTCGAGGTAATGAGAGACCACGAGAGGAGGAAAGTGATGTGAAGAACGTGAAGGTTGAAGTGCCTTCATTCCAAGGTAAAGCCGATCCGGATGCTTACTTGGATTGGGAAAGTCGGGTAGAGTTGGTGTTCCAATTTCATAGAATCCCGGAAGAGAAGAAAGTTCCACTTCTAGTGAAAGACTTCACGGGATATGCTCTTAGTTGGTGGAAACAAACTACAACGGCTAGGCGAAGAAATTTGGAAGCTCCGGTGAGTACTTGGAATGAATTGAGAACGATAATGAGAAGCGGTTCGTTCCTACATCTTACTATCGAGGTTTGTACAATAAATTGCAAACATTAACTCAAGGGGGACGAAGCGTTGAAGAGTATTATCAAGAGATGGAGTCTCTTATGACTAGAGCCGATATAGGAGAAGAAGAAGAGGCTACTATGGCACGGTTTCTAAGTGGGTTGAATCGAGAAATTACCAATCTTGTTGAGTTGCACGATTATGCCGATATTCAAGAATTGGTACATAAAGCCGCCAAGGTTGAGATGCAATTGAAGAAGAAGAGTTTCATTAAACTTCAAGTCGGGGGAAGTAGTAGCTTTGGGAAACCGAAATGGAGTAGTGACAAGACTATAACTCCAAAGTCGGCTTGGAAAGAACGGAGTGAACCACCTAAGTCTTCTCCGGTGGGGGAAGATAAAGGGAAGAGGCCGATGGGTGCACCACCCCTTCGGAATCGAGAAATCCAATGTTTCAAATGTTAAGGACGAGGACACATTGCCTCGGAGTGCCCTAATCGCCGAACAATGGTGGTGCGGGAGAATGGGGAAATTGAAACGGAGGATGAGGAAGAAAACCCTCCTATTGTGGAGGAAGAGAAGGAAGATTCAGATGAGCAATATATGATGACTATCCCAGAGACTTTAGTTACACGGCGAGCTCTTAGCACGAAGGCGAAGGTGGATGAAGTGACCTCTCAACGGGAGAATATCTTTCACACTCGGTGCCTAGTGTAAGGTAAACCATGTAGTTTGATTATTGACGGGGGAAGTTGTTCGAATGTTGCTAGTTATATGTTCGTTGATAGGGTTGGACTTCCATTGATCAAACACCCGAGACCGTATCGATTACAATGGTTTAGTGATACAGGCGAGGTTCGGGTTACCAAGCAAGTGAAGATCCCTATCTTGATTGGAACATATGAGGATGAAGTGGTATGTGATGTAGTACCCATGCAAGCTACACACATATTGCTAGGCCGACCGTGGCAATTTGATAGACAAGTGACACATGATGGATATCGAAATAGATACAGCTTCAAGTTCAATGGGAAACCCATTGTACGTGCTCATTTGATACCGCAACAAGTGTATGAGGATCAAGTCAAACTCAAAAAGGAAGCTGATGAGAAGGAAAAGGAGAAACGAGAGTTGAGTGGGAAAAAAGAAGAGAGAGTAAAAGGAGAGAAGAGTGAGCATGAGCAGAAAAAGAAAGAGTGCTTCTTTGCAAGCCCGAGAGAAATTGTGAGGGCTCTTTCGGCGGACCAACAAGTGATCTTGTTAGTGTATAAGGAGAGTGGTCGAGTGCTCAATTCTAACCTTGACTCCCTCCCCAATTCTATTATTTCTCTTTTGCAGGAATACAAGGATATCCTTCCCGAAGAGTTGTCAAGCGGGTTGCCACCCATTCGCGGGATCGAGCACCAAATTGACTTAGTCCCCGGAGCCCCTATTCCAAACCGCCCCGCCTATCGTAGCAACCCCGAGGAGACAAAGGAGTTGCAACGCCAAGTGGAGGACTTGTTCGGTCGAGGGTATATCCGGGAAAGCTTAAGTCCATACGCCGTACCCGTTCTGCTTGTGCCCAAGAAAGACGGATCGTGGAGAATGTGTGTTGACTGCCGAGCTGTCAACAACATTACGGTAAAATATCGCCACCCTATACCTAGACTTGATGACATGCTTGATGAACTTTATGGTGCTAGTATTTTTAGCAAAATTGATTTGAAAAGTGGTTATCACCAAATCCGAATGAAAGAGGGTGACGAATGGAAAACGGCTTTCAAAACCAAACAGGGTTTATATGAATGGTTAGTTATGCCGTTTGGTTTGACGAATGTACCAAGTACATTTATGAGACTAATGAATCACGTGTTACGTGCTTTCATTGGTAAATTTGTAGTGGTATACTTCGATGACATCTTGATTTATAGTGGGGGCTCAATGATCATGTGAAACACCTTAGGCTTGTTTTGGAAGCGCTAAGGAAAGAAAAATTGTTTGCCAATCCTACTAAAAGTCAATTTTGTCTTGGAAAAATTGTGTTTCTTGGTTATGTGGTTAGTGCCAATGGTGTAGAGGTTGATGAAGAAAAAGTTATGGCAATTAAAGAATGGCCTACTCCATCTAGCACAGCCAATGTTCGTAGTTTTCATGGTTTAGCTAGTTTCTACCGTCGATTTGTGCCTAACTTTAGTACACTTGCTGCACCATTAACTGAAGTAATCAAGAAAACCGTTGGTTTTAAATGGGAAAAGGAGCAAGAACGAGCTTTTCAAACAATTAAAGAAAAACTGTGTTCTTCGCCCATGCTTGCCCTTCCCGACTTTAACAAAGCTTTTGAGATTGAATGTGATGCATCGGGCATAGGTATTGTTGCTGTGTTGATGCAGGAACGAAGGCCAATTGCATACTTTAGCGAGAAATTGAGTGGTGCCACCCTCAATTATCCTACGTATGACAAGGAGCTCTATGCATTGGTTCGAACGCTAGAAAATTGGCAACACTATCTCTGGCCGAAGGAGTTTGTGATCCACACCGACCACCAATCGCTAAGGCATCTCAAAAGCCAAGGCAAGTTGAACAAGCGACATGCTAAGTGGATGGAGTTCATTGAGACATTTCCCTACGTGATCAAGTACAAGCAAGGAAAGAAAACATTGTTGCAGATGCTTTATCACGCAGGTATACCTTACTCACCACTCTAGATACTAAATTGTTGGATTTTGAATTAATGAAGGAATTATATGAGAAAGACCCAGACTTTAGTAGTATCTATGTGGCTTGTGAAAAGAGTGGATTTGAGAAGTTCTATAGGCTATAGGGGTACTTATTTCGAGAGAGCAAACTTTGTGTTCCTTCTAGTTCTATACGAGAGTTGTTAGTGAGAGAGGCTCATGGAGGAAGCCTCATGGGACATTTCGGTGTAGAAAAGACATTTGATATCTTGCATGACCATTTCTATTGGCCTAAGATGAAACGAGATGTGGAGAGAGTTTGCATAAATTGCATAACATGTAGAAAGGCCAAATCCAAGGTATTACCTCAAGAACTTTACACTCCCTTCCCATACCTCAATCGCCATGGGAAGATATATCTATGGATTTCATCTTGGGGTTACCTAGGTCTAGAAATGGGAAAGATTCGGTTTTTGTGGTAGTTGATCGGTTTAGTAAAATGGCTCATTTTATACCCCGTCACAAAACCGATGATGCAAGTCATATTGCCGACTTGCTCTTTCGTGAGATAGTTCGGCTACATGGAGTGCCGAAGACAATTGTGTCAGATAGAGACGTCAAATTCCTTAGCTACTTCTGGAAGACCTTGTGGGGAAAACTAGGTACCAAACTGCTTTTTTCAACCACGAGTCATCCCCAAACTGATGGTCAAACTGAAGTAGTAAACCGTACGTTGTCACAATTACTTCGGCCTATCATTAGTCGGAATATTAGGACGTGGGAGGAATGTTTTCCACATGCTGAATTTGCTTATAATCATGCTAAACATTCTTCAATTGATTTTTCGCCTTTTGAAGTGGTTTACGGTTTTAATCCGCTAACGTCGTTAGATTTGATTCCTTTACCTGTAAGTGAAAGGGTTAGCTTGAATGGTAAACACAAAGCCGAGCTTGTTCCGTCCATACACGAAAAGGTAAAACTGCAGATCGAGAAAAAGAACCAACAAGTATCGACTAGGGTGAACAAAGGGCGAAAAGAAGTGATCTTTGAGCCGGGAGATTGAGTTTGGCTACACCTCCGAAAGGAAAGATTCCCTCAACTACGCCGATCAAAATTGTTACCACGAGGCGATGGGCCTTTTCAAGTAGTTGAACGAATCAACAACAACGCCTACAAACTCGATCTTCCAGGTGAGTATAATGTGTCTGCTACATTTAACGTCTTTGATCTTGTTCCGTTTGATGCAGGAACCGATTCGTGGACAAATCAACCTGAAGAGGGAGGGGATGATACGAACCCGGAAAGCTCCACGTCGACCGAACCACCCCACGTGCCGCACGGGCTGCTCACGCGAAGCCGAGCCAAGAAAATGGGACGAGCTTTGATGACCTGGGTCGAAGAAGTGTGTCAACATGTCCCTACCAGGTCATCTCCAGCCTTGGAATGGTCCACAGGAGTTCCCGAGCCAAAAGAAATCCTCCAATTACGAGTCGGGGACGTTGGGACTCAAGAATGCCATGCAGAAGACACTTACGGCCGTAACCGAATTAATTACTGCCGTAACGCAGCCATTACGGTCGCAACCTAGGAAGCTGAAGACCAGAGATTTACAGAGAGTTAAATACGGCCGTACCATTTGGACATACGGCCGTATCAGCCGTGTTACGGCCGTAACGTTGATCATTACGGTCGTCCCCTCAGTTTCCAGCTTTTGGGCCAAATTATGCAGAGAGTTAATTAAGGCCGTACTTACTCTGCATACGGCCGTAACGAAAGACTTACGGCCGTAACCATTGTCCATACGGCCGTAACTCAAGAATCAAGTTTGGGCAGTTTTGAGGCAGAGAGCTTATTACGGCCGTACTTTTGAGTCATACAGCCGTACCCCAGGATTTACGGCCGTAAATCCTATAATTACGGCCATAATTTTAGCCGACCTAGGGTTAATTTTTAGATATTTTCAGATATTTTCATTATTTTATTATTATTTCAGTTTTGGGGCTTGTATATGAACAAAACAAGCCATTTGTAAGATAACTTTGGTTCATATGAAAAGAGAGAGCTTTAAGCTTGTTCTTGAGAGATTCAATTCTCTTCTTGTTCTTTTGAACAAATCGAACTTATCAAGAGCGTGATCAACACTTGTGGCGTTCACCCCTGCCGGTTGTCTACTACGCACAGTTGAAGGTGATGGGTTTTAGCCTATTGTTGTCACTTCGTGAGTAGAAGGTCGTCAGGTTCTCGATCGTGACCAGGATTAGCTTTTCTGGGGTCTAATCCAATCTGGATTGGGTTGCGTTGGCATTGAGACCAACGAGGTCCGTATCAGATGGGTTGGCCGAATTCCAATTAGAATGGGTTTGGTGAACAATAATATTGAGATAAGGTAGGATAACTTGGTGCAATGAGAGGGTATGTTAGATTTACAATAAATTTGGTGTAAATTTTGTTTACTCGAATTGCGTGTAAATTGTATGGTTAAAAATGAGAGATAGTATATTAAAAAATATAAAATAATTATATGTGCGGTTGAAAAGGAGGAGAGAAATTTTTTTTTTTGAAATTGTGTTGTATAGAACAGGACCTGGATTTTCAAATTGATAATTGGGCTCAAAGCCCAAACGACCAATTTTATTGGCCCTACAATAATTTTTGACTAGATTAAGTTATTAAATTAAAATTTATTTTGTTGAACGAGCGCTTAAATATAAATTCTCAATTTATGAGGTTAAGTCGTAACGACAACGTTTTTACTTTGAAATTTTAGAAATTTGGTTGTGGTCGTTACGAGGATGATAAGGGAGGACCAAATTAGATCAGGCAAGTTCTCGATTTGTATACTCATTACCTAATTCAGAATTAAAGATAGTCTCACCAAATTATCTAGATTGGTTTCGTTGTCGTTCGACTGGATTTAAGTTTGCACAAATTTTCCCATAATTGATAGAACCCATAGTTTTGGTTCTCTTATACAAATGGATTCAATTTGGTACTTGGCATTAATAATCAATTGGCTTGATTCCGACTTTTTATATTCACAAAAAACAACTAATAATTATCCCGAATTTTTAATTATTCTTCCTATTTCATTCTTCGTTGCTTAACATCACACTGTAAATCAAATAACCAATAATGATCATAGTTATACTATATAATATTAAAACCAAATCAAAATTTATTATATTTAATACAGTAGAATTAGAACTTTTCTAATTAGTTTCAACCGAGTAATTTTTTATGCATGAGATTTTTTTTTTTTACAAACAAAGATATTCATTCATTCATTTAAATTGGCAAAATACATCGATAGCGACACAAATTCAATACCGCTAAAACCACAAAGGGTTAATTTGCGAACAAACTCACAGTACCCAAGTAAATAGCATAAAACCGAAAAATGCCTACAAGATGACAAAATCAAAGTGATCGGAATACGCATGTCTTAGGATTGGCAACATTAATGCCCAAATATTGATTGAATCAATGATGGATCGGATCAAATCAAATTACCAATGTGGATTGAATCTAATTACCAATTTGAATCACATGAAGAAAAACACAGATCTATATAGAAAACCACTTATTTTAATACAAGCAACAAAGAAAGAGATGCAGAGCGGTGATTTAAGGCCAAAAAAGGCCAAAATCACCGCTCCGTTGGACTCGTTTTCGACAGAAAGAGGAAGTTGAAAGAGAAAGTTTTTGAGAGAAAACTTTAAGGGTTTCCCCACCCTATTTATGCATGAGTTTTTTAGATAGTGTAAAATAGTAGTTTTTACCTTTTTAACAGCAAGTACAAGTAGGGTCTATTTGATAGGGCCATTTACGTGCTTTTCATTTACATGGCCCACAGATTTTCCCGATTTTGGGCTGTTTGATGAGCAACATTTACGTGCTTTTCATTTCCTACAAAAACCGTCACGTGACCCCCTTTTACAACAAAACAATGAAAACGTTTTCTTATCTATACGCCAAGAATTCATTTTACAGGCAAATGGGCAAATGAAAAGGAGGCGTATACCTAAGCTCGTACATCAATCGACAAAGGAAGAAGCGTCGAAGCCCTAAGATCTGAGAAAATCCAATTGCATCCTACCATCTTCAGTCACCGCCGATGAAAAGGCGGTACAATCTCTCTCCCCCTCTCTCATATTTTGAAGGTCTCGAATCCATCTCTCTCTTGTCCTTTACTTGATTCCCCAAAATTTTCCCGATTTCTGAAGAAATGGCTGGCATTGATGAGCACAACATAAATCTGCTTCGGTATTGGAATTTGGTTTTTCTTGGCGCTCTTAATTCATATTTATGTAACATTTTTAAGCCTACTGGTTCTTGTTCGATGAGACTACCAAAACAGGGCTGCATTATTGCAGTTGGCTTTGGGTAATTTTGACGGGATGCGACGAGAACATATGCCTAATTACTAGTTCTATTAATTCAGACAGTAATAAATTCCTTTTTCATTTTTTCCATTTTTTTTTTGCCCTTTCACGGACAGTAAAGTCTTATCTTGAATCTTGATATGTCTTTAAAGGGAGATAAAACAACAACGCAAAGAATGAGCCTTGACGATGGCGACGTTGTGCAAATGATGAAGAAGTTCCACATGGACCAAGGCTTGGCAGTGATGTTCATGAGCACCAATGATGATGTTTTCATGCGTAAGTTTGTGCTTACGGAGCTAGGTCGAGATCCTCATGTGTGAAATGTTCTAACATCTTTTGTATATTTTGTATGTAGGAAAACTATGATCCACATGCATTATATGTCACACCAGTTTTTGTATATTTTATATGTGGAAAAACTATCATCCACACGTATTATACGTTGACGCCATCTTTTGTATGACTTGTATGTGGAAAAACTATCATCCACATGTATTATAGGTGACACCATCATTTTCTAAACTTGGATGGTAAGCATGCTATGATGATTTTTTATATTTAGGACACAATGGCTAATGGGGATAAATTTTTGTCTACTGTAACGTATACGTATTTGATACGATACGGGTCGGCCTCGACTCGAATCGATCCTCGCGGAATGAATACAACGCCAGAAAAGCCCAAATATCCGGTAGAACGATCGAAAAACCCGGAAATCCCTCGACCGACGACGTAGCAACAAAGGGTATATCGAACCCTTCGCCTCAAACGGTGCGCAAATCGAAGAACGAACGGGGTTGAGCGCCACGCGAGTCGATCACACTCACGATAAGCTCGGGGTTGTGTTTAACGAGCCCAAACACGGGGGACGAGGTGGGGAGAAAGCTCGACCCGAAGATTGGCTTTCAAGCTCAACATCTCATTCAAAGCTCAAAAGTTTCTCTTACAATGAAGGTTTTGCCTTCATATACATGCCCAACTCGAAAATAATGATAAAATAATGAAAATATCCGAAAATATCTACATTTGACTCTAAGTCGGTCTAGAGTTACGGCCGTAATTTTAGGATTTACGGCCGTAAATCCTCGGTTACGGCCGTATTACTCAAACGTACGGCCGTAAAAAGCTTTCTGCTTCAAAACTGCCAAAACTTGATTCTTGAGTTACGGCCGTAATTTGCTCTCTACATATTTTTGGCCCAAAAGCTTGAAATTGAAGTTACGGCCGTAAGGACCAATGATACGGCCGTAAACATACGGATACGGCCGTAAGACTTATAATTACGGCCGTAATTATTCTCTGCTGAAATTTCCCCAGCTTCACTGTCTGGACAACCTTCATTGTTTTGGCCATAACTTTCGAACCCGATGTCCAAATGAGGTGATTCAAAGCTCCATGTATTCTAGACTCGACGAGCTTCAATTCTTCAAAAGACTCTGCCTTCAAATTCTCGCTCGTTCCAACAATGTACAGCTTTAAACCCAGTCGAACATCCCAAGTTGCGTGAAATCTCTTCATTTCTGCTCCACTTGGCTTGAACTTGATTTCACTTAGCCTAAACAACGCTCCAAGATTCCCTGTCGCGCATGGGGGCTTCCAGGATCATATCAGTATTTGTTAATAGTGATTATTTTATCTCTATAAAGATTTTAACATTGCACTTTTTACCCCAGCAATATTTAGGATACAAGAACTGTGGGAATATTGCACTTTTCATCCACAATGCACTTTTTTCATGTTGGCTGCTCATGACAACATGATAAAAATATATGAAAAAAATTGATAATTACATAGGTTGTGAATAAAAATGCCAATGAATTTTCCCAAATTTTCATAACTTCATGGAAAATATCACATTTTGCAAGGAAAATTCCATTATTTGCCATGTAAAAAACAATCAAACAATATTTGCAAGGAAAAGGGATCCGATTGCATGTAAAATATTACCAATCAAACACAAAAAGTAAGAAAATAACACCATTTTACATGTAAAAACCAATGCAATCAAACGCCTACAATTATCAATTGTTGTAAAACGAATTACCTGCAATTCAATTACATGCAATTCGTTTTACACGCAACCAAATTTCAGCTTTGCAATCAAACACACCATAACTTCTTTTATTATTTAAGTTGAATTGAATCGGACGAATCAATTTGACTTTTGGTTAGATCAAATGGTTGCAAATGGAACCATTTCTATCCTTTAATAATAGGTTTTGCTTGGACACATTATGATTCGCTATGTATTTGGAAGAGCTTTTTAGAAGTCTAAAAACAATTTTGAAATAATAAAAAGAGTTTTTAGCTGAATTCGTGTGTGTTTGATAATATTTAATAAATAATGATTGCAAAAAAGTTAAAAAAAAAACCAACTTTAAACCCACTAAAAAAATTAGCTTTAAAAAGTTATTTTTAAAAAGTTAAAATTTTGAGCTTCTTTATCTATTTTTTTAATTGGTTTCTTGGTCTAATTTTAACTTTACGAAAGGTTATAATTGATACTTAACAAAACTTTATTAAAAATTAATAGTATTGTATTTGATGCACTAAATTTTTTTTTCTTTTTTTTATGTTTACATCTAAAAAATCAACAGCTTTTTAGTAAAAGTTTTTTTGTTAAAAATTCTACTTACAAACAAATTCTCAATCCCTTTGAGAACGGGAGATTATTTGCACGCCTAGTTGGCTACTAACTGTAATTGGAGAATGATATTTTTATCTGTTAGATTCTCATATCGTGTTACCAGTATTATAATATGGTATTAGAGCTAGATCACAATTGTTTGGCATGGTTCATGCTGTGCGCGGGGGAGCGTTTTAGAGGCCCACATTGGATTATGAGATATATAAAATCTAATTAATAAGGTGAGTATGACCCTCCTCTAACAAGCAGATTTTGTTAGGAGAAGTTAGGTTCAATATCCTGATATTATCATATTCGCCTCTTCCATATATATAAGCTTGTTTGATTTTTCACAAATATTAAAAAAAAATATTGGAAATATATATTTTGTAAACTGTATTCCTAATTTACCCTTATTAATGAGTAAAATTTAAATTTGATAGTTATAAATAAATATTCGATGGGATATATTAGTAAAATAGTGCAAATTAACCTTCTTAAAAAAACCTATATATTTGAGATATTCTAAAAAGGAATATATATATATATATATATATATTTCGGGAATCCCACAAACTAACTAATTACAAAATTTGGATTGAGAAATTTGGTCTAAGAAGGAGGCTAGTTTAGAACTTCGTTCAACTCCTAACTCCATTCTAATTTCTTGAGTATTCTTGTGTTCTGTGTGTTGTGTCTTTCGGTCTATCTTGAAATGAATCTGAAGTCCTCCTTATATAGGCAAATTTCTGAGCTCAATGGTCTTGCATGATTGTTCTTTCCTTACACGCGTCCATCTTCTGTGGTGAGTGCACAGCTGATGGAATGAATCGACCATTTTTTATTCAGGTTTGCTTTTACTGCTGGTAACTGATTCCATTTGTTAGTAATTTCTTCTCCTAAAGATCCCGGTAATTTGTGAAATAATTTATTACCTAGTTCTGTATTTAAAGTATGACCTGATCTTGCTAAGTGTCATATTTTCTATCTCTATTTTTTATCCCCAAAAAATCTTTTTTTTAAAACCTAAATACGTATTTCTACGTATTTGATAATATTAATATTTATCATAACTACAGTGGTGATCTGTCAAGTATTTAACATTAATTGATTTATCTCTTAAATGGTATGTTAAATGAAGGAATTAAGATAGCAATTAATTAATATCATATTCCAGATGACCATGTAAAAATAAATAAATATCATTAATTATAATAATTCTGCAATCCCCAATTGAGTTTGAAAATAAATAATCACCAACCCAAGGAAGTTTTTCTCCACTACAAGGATTTAAAAAAAAAAGAAAAATATATGTCTATTCTTTCGGCATCTTGTCTTCTCCTTCTCCTCTCCCATTAACCATCACTTGCATCTACTCTTCAAAATTTGCGTGTGTACTGTTGGAACCATTGCTATAATAGTGCTATGCTAGTTTATTTATTATTAGGGGCTTGTTTGGTACAACTTTAATCTAATTAAATTTTCTCTTTTATTTTTTTCAATCACTTATTTATTGATCTAATCTAAAAATATATTATATTATTATTAATATGATATGAATTTCATTAACTCTCAATCACATCAATCTAAAAATCATTCTTCCAAACCTAACCCTAAAATCTATTATACAACAAAATAAAGAAGTGTTATTAAAAAATAATAATAAAGAAGTGGTGAACAGAGAAAAAGGTATCATTCAAAAAAATAATAATAATAATAAATTTAAAAATAAAAAAAAACAGAGAGAAAAATGTAAACGCTTTTGGGTTTGTTCTATATACCATAAATTTCAACTAACTTTCCCTAATTTTTTCTCTCTCATCATTTTCAATCACTCACTCATACAATTATTTTTTATTTTTAATATATTTTCTCTAAATTTCAACCACACTGTAGACACTAAAATTTTTTAAGTATTTTGAGCCCGGTCGATTTTAATTAATTGATCTTTTAAATTAATGGACCGGGTTGACTGTAATTAACTGACCCATTAAATCCTAAATCACAAATGTCCACAAGCCCAATTAAATTTAATTAGAAAAGGTCCAACAAAAGCCCATCATACTTTCATTAAATGTAATTGGAATATATTATATTTAATTTAATTATTTAATTTGGATAATTAAGGATTTGTTATTCAAATTATTCAAATTCAAAATTAAATAGATTGATGGTGATAGGCACATCCAAATCACTCTATAAATAGAACCCTTGGGTTCATTTGAAAGGGGAAAAGAAGGAAAAAAAAAAACCTAAGTGCAAACGCTTAGGGATTCTCTAAAAAACCTGAGAGAACAAACTCTCTCAAATCAAATTATTCAAGAAGAACAAAATCTTCTTGAACCTAAAATCCAAATTAACGATTTGGAAAACACAATCTTTTCCAGATCAAAATCAAATCGAAGTAAAGATATTAGGGAATGCAGTCTTCTCTAATTTAAAATCAAGTCCAAGATCAAAATAAAATTTTGGGGAACACAGTCCTCTCCAATCTAAAGTCAAATTCAAGACTTTCTAGAACACAATCTTCTACAAACAGTAAAATCAAGTCAAACAAAATCTCAACGTTCGGAATCAAGCCATGTGGCCCTGATACTCACCAACGGATCGATAATCAGAGGATTCAGCATTCGTTGTAGTCAAGAGATCCAGTTCACTGTTAATTTCCAAAATTCAATTTGTAACAAAATTTCAATGTGCTATTTTTTATTAATAAAAGAAGAAATTTTTGTTCACAAATTTCTGGCACGCCCAGTGGGACACTCTTGCCTCTCATCTTTCGATCTACACAAGAAATCTAAAAACCAAAACACATCACTAAGATTTCAAGTGGAATAGTGAAAGATACTGTTGCCAACATTGAGGAGACACTTGCTGAACTCTTCCATGCTACGAGAGCAAAGACCAAAGCTGAGAGTTCTCGACTAGTATCGCCGTTGAGAAAATTTTCCAAGTGAGGGAAGAACAAAATTCTTAACCTCAGGAAAACTGATTCTCGTTCTCCAAGAAAGGCCAAGCTCCTTCAATAGAACCCTCTCTTTAGAGAGAATCCTCGATCAAGCTCTGCCTCAAGTGAGGGGCTTGAAGCCAGATCGATCAAGGCAATCTCTCCGCGAAAATGGGGATGTTGATGTCGAAATCAGTTAGGACCGATTAGTTATCAACTGGAGTGAGTATTAGGACCTGATTAGCAGTAACAAGAAATATAGAATGCAAATAAGTGTTTATATCCGAGCTCGAGCTGGTCCTGGATTACAGAGGATTTTTCGTCTGTACAAATGACCACTAAGTGTTCTATTTATAGTGCAAGGAAGGAGTAGGCCGAGGTAGGTCATCATGAGACCACTGTACGAGCGCCAGAGTAGGTGTGATCATTGCACCTTGCAGCGCCTGCAAGCCGTTGCCCATTTAATGCGTTGACCTTGGAACTTGTGGACTGCCGTCGTTGCATTAATGACGGGAGAACATGCTCTGTTGGTTGCAGACGGTGTCAGGGTATCAGGTGACACGTAGATTGTCCTTGTTGTCGGCTACTGTAGCGAGAGGGACTGGTGACCCGTCATGGACGAACTGAACTCGGACCATGTGTCAGAAACTAACGATAGGAAGAGTTCTCCACGCGTCGGCCGACTTGGGCCCATGGCATCAGGACCTGGCTATGGCCGAGCTGAACTGAGACCTCCCACCAATTCTCCAGTGGGGTACATTCCATTGTTGATCCGACCTGGGACACTGGACACATCACCAGCCGGCCTGGTACCCGCGACACGTCAGTGAGGGTCCACGTTGCGAGGACCTGGTTTGATGGAGTGCCACGTCACCAGGGTGCCAACAATTGTCCCCAGCGTGAATGCCGACCTGAGTCGGGGTTGACGCTTAACCGGTCTAGGCTGGCACGCGCGTGGCACGTGGGTCTGACACCGAAACACGTGTCGGCTGACCATTGGAGGAGGTCGCGTCTTTTCAACTTCCACTGCCTCCGCCTATATATACCCCCTCATTTCTCCGGTTTTCACTTTTCCGCTCTTCACACTTGTCAAAAACTCTCTCTCGAGCTCAAGCCCAGTTCGGAACCGTTCTAGCCTTCAGTTCGAGACCGACCTAATCTTTAGGTATATTCCGGACTAAAACTTGTAAATTCCAAAATGTCGTCAGACTCAGAGGAAGTGTACGACTACGACATGGGGAGCCGATCTCCCGGACCTTCCCCCTCTCCGCACAGAGAAAACTCCCCGAGCGTCGAGGAAGTTCTGGAAGCTGTGCCATTGCAAACCGTCAGGGCTACGGTGGAGTCCGCCGAGCTTGCGTCCGAGGTGGGCACCTTCTTCCAGTCCGAGCCGCTCTCCCCCCAGCCGACCTTCCTCAGGAGGCGGAAGAAGAAGTCGGCCAGGCGTGACTTGACAATGCCGTGGGCGCGTGCCGTTCCCAGTACCAGGTCTCACCCCGGGTGAGGTTCGTGGTGCCCGAGGCCGAGGAACGGGCTGACCTCCTGCCCGCTGGACGGGTGGCCATAACCGGTGATCTGAGTCCGGTCGACCGCCATTCCCAGGCGGTGAAGCGGTTCCTCGAGTGCGTGGGAGTGGCACCGACCACCACCCCAACACCTGGAAGACCGTCTTTGGCCGGGATGCCGTGATGTGGCATCGGGCCGGGCTCGGATGCGGTAGGAGTTCAACCACCTGTACACATTCAAGCCGGACGGCAGGCGTCGGCCGGTACTATTGCTCGGCCGGTCGAACTTCGGGGTGCCTTCACACGGGCTTCCGGACTCGGTCAAGGGCTGGAAGCAAAACTGGTTCTGGGCGGAGGGGTCCCTAGTCAGTCCGGATGACAGGGAGGGGGAGGTCGCGATCCCCGTAAACTACCACGACCTGGGTAAGCATCCTTCCGACCTTGGTGTTATTTTATTTCGAACTGAACCAACTCGCTTTCCTTTCCAGACTTCAAGGAGGCGAGACCGCTAGAGGGCTAGACTGAGCGTGCTGCCATCGCGAGGTCGATCTTAGATCGGGATTGGCGCTCTCTGCTGACTGAGGAGAACCTATTCAACGCTCGGCTTTCGCGAGCTCGTCCTCAGCGATCCTCTTCCACTTCAGGTAATCGTCCGGACTGCCCCACTTCATTACTTACCGATGTCATCCTTTTGCTAACTGGTCCTTGTCCGAATTTGCAGCTCAATCTTCTTCTCAAATGACAATGCGAGGTCGTCAGTCGGCCCAGCCCCCAGCAAAGAAGGCTCGAGCTAAGGCCTTGCCGACCTCAAGACCAGCCGACCAACGCCTATCGGGGTCCGCCAGCGGACAGGGGCTTTCGCCGAAGCATGGGGCCGGCAAGGGCCTCATGACTGGACCCAGGGTGCCCGAGGCCGGCCTAACTGACGTCGGCGTGCCCTTGACTGAATTACCGTACTTGGGCACTACGCCAAGGAAGGAGGAGGCGTTCACTTCGTCGAAGGGGACAGCCCCTAAGGTGCTTAGGGATTTCTTCTGGGCCAAGTCCCCGCCGGTGGAGGAGGTCGGCCAATCCGCTCTGCCATCCTCGGTGGAGTGTGCTTCTGTGGCCTTGTCGAGGTCTTGGACCCCAGCCCAGGAACGCTACCTGGGCATGCTCAGTGCGGAGGACAACATGT
Organism: Jasminum sambac; assembly: GCA_018223645.1. Classification (NCBI taxonomy): domain Eukaryota; kingdom Viridiplantae; phylum Streptophyta; class Magnoliopsida; order Lamiales; family Oleaceae; genus Jasminum; species Jasminum sambac. The sequence goes on along the minus strand of CP073644.1, from coordinate 7,210,877 downwards.
TGACCGTCGTGGCACACTGCAGTCGGGCCATGGTGCACATGATCCGAAGCGGAGAGCAGTCCAGGGCGGCAGTCCTGGAGTTGAGGTCCATCTTGTCTGAGGGGCGACGCCGCCCTGGCCGCGTGTAAGTTCGGCCTTGCTGAGGCCCAGAACAAGATGAAGGAGGCCCAGAAGAAGGCTAGGGATAGGGCCCAGGAGCTGGAGGACCTAAAGAAGGCTCACAAGGCCGAGGTGGATTCCCTACGCGCTGAGCTAGAGGCTCTGAAGGCGGCCCAGTCCAGTCAGCCCGGTCCGTCGTGGGAACAAATAATTGAGGAGTTCAAGGGCTCGGATGAGTACGCCTTCGAGCTGAACTCAACCTTCGTCCATGCGGCGGAGGACGTCATGGCCGACATCACCCAGAAGCGGCCTGACTGGGATGTCGGGTTCCTGGCTGAGGAGGTCAAGCGGCTCAGGGCGGAGTACGGGATGCCCGAGGCTGAGGGCGGCCAGTGATAAGGCCTTGTAATTTTATTTGCCTGTGTAGCCCTTCCTTTCTTCTCTTTTTTTTGTTGTAATGAACACAGCCCAGCTCGCCTGTTCCGAGCTGGGCCTTTTTGTACTGCTGCGTAATTTTCAATGATTAATGAAATTTTCAGTTCGGCTTCTCAATTTCTTGTTTAAGTTCTGCGCAATCGTACATAGCTGTGCTCGACGTCGACTCATTTCACTAGGTCGTCCCTGCGCCGGGGTCTTAGGGATAAGAACTGAACAATTTAACAGTATTTAGTCCTCCAGCAGTGGATCCGTGCCAAGGTCGTACTTCGTAGGTCGGCCATAATTGGTGACGGGTCCATCCGGGGTGGGCCTGAGTGACCGATCTGCTGACGTGCTTCGTTCGAAGTCACCGCGGGGTGAGTCCAGATCGGTTACCATAAGTGAGTTCAGATCGGTCTGTCTTGCGTTGTACAATTGTTCAAGTAGTCAGCGCTTAGGTTAACAAGACCCAAGGTCGGTTAGGCAAAAGAGCTTAGGACGCGCTTAATTGTAGCGATATGTGACGCAGGTGCCACCTCGGTGGATCTGTCCCTAGTCCGGACCTCGTAGGTCGACGTACTGGGGTGGGTCCGTCGCGGTGGACCTATTATTATTTTTCTTGGATGCCACCTTGGTGGATCTGTCCCCAGTCCGGACCTCGTAGGTCGAAGTGCTGGGGTAGGTTCGCCGTGGTGGACCTATTACTATTTTTATTGGATGCCACCTTGGTGGATCTGTCCCCAGTCCGGACCTCGTAGGTCGACGTGCTGGGGTGGGTCCGCCGTGGTGGACCTATTATTATTATTTTTTTGGATGCCACCTTGGTGGATCTGTCCCCAGTCCGGACCTCGTAGGTCGACGTGCTAGGGTGGGTCCGCCGTGGTGGACCTATTATCATTTTTATTGGATGTCACCTTGGTGGATCGTCCCGATCCGGGACCTCGTGGAGTCGGCGTCTTTGAGTGGGTCCGCCGTGGTGGACCTATTATTATTTTTTGGATGCCACCTTGGTGGATCTGTCCCCAGTCCGGACCTCGTAGGTCGACGTGCTGGGGTGGGTCCGCCGTGGTGGACCTATTATTATTTTTTTTGGATGCCACCTTGGTGAATCATCCCCGATCCGGGACCTCGTGGGTCGGCGTCTTTGGGTGGAGTCCGCCGTGGTGGACCTATTATTATTTTTATTGGATGTCACCTTGGTGGATCTGTCCCCAGTCCGGACCTCGTAGGTCGACGTGCTGGGGTGGGTCCGCCGTGGTGGACCTATTATTATTTTTTTGGATGCCACCTTGGTGGATCTGTCCCCAGTCCGGACCTCGTAGGTCGACGTGCTGTGGTGGGTCCGTCGTGGTGGACCTATTATTATTATTTTTTTGGATGCCACCTTGGTGGATCTATCCCCAGTCCGGACCTCGTAGGTCGACGTGCTGGGGTGGGTCCGCCGTGGTGGACCTATTATTATTTTTATTGGATGTCACCTTGGTGGATCTGTCCCCAATTTGGACCTCGTAGGTCGACGTGCTGGGGTGGGTCCGCCGTGGTGAACCTACGCGTGATAGTTAAGTACTGAACACTGAATTCAAACAACAGCTCAACTTCCATTCATTACTCAAGTAGCGGTATTACAACTGATTTACAACATTTACGACTTGATAGCTACTGGAAATATTTTTTCAAGTGCTCAACGTTCCAGGGGTGGGGGAGCTCGATTCCTTCAGCCGTTCCGAGGTAGTAAGAACCATTGCAGAGGGCTCTGAGGATTACGAAGGGTCCCTCCCACTTCTCAGCTAGGGCTCCTGCGGCCTGATCTCTGGTACTGAGGAAGACCCTTCTGAGTATCAGGTCTCCGATCTGGAAGCTTCTCTTCCTGACTTTCTGGTTGAAGTAACGAGCACTGCGGCACTTGTACAACTCAGTGCGCAGGTCGGCATCGATTCGCTTCTTTTCCAGCAAGTCGACCTCGAGCATAAGTTCCTGATCATTTGTGTGCTCAGAGAAGTGCCGAGTTCGGAAGGACGGTAGCTCGACTTCGGCGGGTATTACTGCGTCGACCCCGTATGCCAATGCGAAGGGGGTTTCTCCCGTGCTAGTCCTGCACGTCGTCCGGTAGGACCATAGGACGGCCGGGAGTTCATCCGCCCATCCCCCTTTCAGCTCTTCTAGTCGAGTCTTGAGCGTGTGCTTGATAATCTTGTTCACGGCTTCGACCTGGCCGCTGGACTGGGGGTGGTTCGGAGTAGAGTAATGCTTCTTGATTCCCAGGTCCTCACAGAAGGACCTCAGTCGATGGTTGTCAAACTATCGGCCATTGTCAGTTACGATGGACTCCGGTACTCCGAATCGGCATATGATTGCCCTCCAGATGAAGTCGGTGGTTTTCTGTTCCGTGATCCGGGCTAGGGCCTCAGCCTTCGCCCATTTAGTGAAGTAGTCAAACTGTTGAGATTGGTGAAATCTATGCAGACTCTCCAACTGCCGTTGTTCTTCTTAATGAGAACTGGGTTCGCAACCCAGGTGGGGTACTTGGCCTCCCTGATGAACCCAATTTGAAGTAACTTATCCACTTCCTTCACTAGGGCTTCATAGCGTTCCTGGTTCAGCGGACGCCGTCGCTGTTGCCGAGGTCTGACCGCGGGGTCGATGTTCAGCCGGTGACAGGCCACGGAGGCAGGTATGCCGACCATGTCCGAGGGCTCCCAAGCGAAGACGTCAGAACTTCCACGGAGGAACTCGACCAAGGCAAACCGTGTGGGCTCAGCTAGTCCTTTGTCGATCTTCAGGACTCTTTCAGGGTGTTCGGCGTTGACCTCGATTGTTTCCAATTCTTCCATTGGCTGTGCAGTTCGGTCCTCAGGTCGGCTCCGAGGGTCGTCGAGCTCGGCCATAGCGACGGTTAGTGCTCCCGGCCGCTCCAGGATAGCGGGCTGAGTGACGTCGCATCGACGAGCTCCGGGCTGGTCTCCTCGGACAACTGCTATCCCCGCTGGCGTAGGGAACTTCATAGCGTAGTGGTAAATGGAGGTCGAAGCCCTGAGCTCATACAGGAGGGGCCGACCTAGAAGGGCGTTGTAGTTGCTCGGGAGGTCTACCACGATGAAAGTGGCCATGACGGCCCGGATGCATGGCTTCTCTCCTAGCTCCACCAGCATAGATATTTGTCCGACGGGGTCGGTGGCGTGGCCAGTCACTCCCACCACAAGGCCAAGGGGGCACGGGCTGAGATGCCGCTCATCGAGGCCCATGTGGAGCAAAGTCCGGAGATATAGAAAATTAGCCTCGCTCCCGTTGTCGACGAGCGTCCGGTGGACGTGGGTACCGTTAAGGACCATGCTGACAACAAGGGCGTCCTGGTGAGGGTGGAGAGCGTGGGCTGCATCGGCCTCCGTAAAGGTGATCTCGTCCTGGGTTTCGGGCGTAATGGAGCTGGTCCTAGGCCTCTGGGTGGAGTATTGATAGTCTGTGCATGCCTCCCTCGCCAATCTCTTCCGCTGGTTTCATGACCCGACGAAGTGCTGGTTACCCATGACCAGCGTATGGACCTCATTCCTGGCCGTAGAAGGGGGTTGAGGTCTGCTGGGGGCTCCATCTTTGAGTCGGCTCTTGTCGGCGGCGGGAGGCGAACTTCGCTGTATCCACGCCGGATCGGACCACCGATCTCATTCTTGAGTCCGACAGTGCATCGGTATCGTGTCGGTGACCTGTGATCTGGCGATACCTCTCCTGGTTACGTCTCGAAGAGGGGTCCTCATCGGGTCGGGATGGCAGACCCCGATCCTTTACGTGCATCGCATTCTTCGAGGCTGGTGTTGAGGACGTGGAAGGTCTGGAACATCTGAGGGGGTGGCCGAGCTGTGTCACGTCCTCGCCCCGGCTGCTGGGCGCGAGATACTTGTGCCTTGCTAGTCTCCCTGTCCTGCTCTTGTCGGGCCTCGGGTCCTGGGGCTTCGCTTCTGGCTCCCTCGAGGCCTCCTCGGCCCCGATGTGGCATTCCGCGCGGACCTGTACCTGAACCGGGCTATGTTCGTGGACCGACCACCAGAACCGGGACCTGTACCTGAGGCCGGCGAGGGCAGCCACCAGGGCAGTCTCGTCCGATACACTGCCAATCTCTATGTATCGGTTGTTGAACCGCTCTACGTAGCCCTTCAATGACTCGTCCTTCCCTTGCTTCACGTCTACCAGCCTCTGTTTTGGGGTCGACCTCAGTTGGGAACCCATGAATGCTGCTTGGAATCTGGTTGCCAGGTCCTCCTACGTCTTTATGGAGTGTGGCGGGAGCTTCTTGAACCACTTCATGGCCTTGTCCCCTAACGTCAAGGGGAAGGCCTTGCACATGATCTCGTCACTCACCCCCTGTAACCCCATGAAGGCGGAGTACCTGTCGACATGGCCGGTTGGATCACTAACTCCGTCGTAATTCCCCTGTTGAGGCAACTTCAGCTTGGCGGGCATGGGCTCAGCCTGGATCCTAAGGCTTAGCGGGGAGGCCTTCCCGACCCTGGTCGAGGGGCTGGGCGCCGTCTCCCTTGCCTCAAGCTCGGCCACCCTCTTCCGCAGGAGCTCGAGCTCGGACTGCAGGGATGGGGCGCTAACATTTTCACCCTGTCCCTCGGGCTGCCGCCCACTGTCGTGACGTGGGCCGAGCCGATCGAAGACGCTGTGAGTTCTTCCGGACGACCTGGCCTACGAAAGGGTCGGGGTCTCCAGCGGCGCCGTGGTCCGTGTTGGAGCGGGGGAGCGACTGAAGCGCAGGCGAAGCCGGATGCGACGCCGAGATGAGCGGCCTTTCCTAGGTGATATGACGCTGGACTCAGCGGTGCGCTTGCGGGGGTGGCGCTGGAGCGTATTAACGGCCTGGGCGAGGTCATCCAGACGCTTTATTATCTGCGCCGGGGTCGCATCCAGGGTGGAGTGCTGCTCCGCGCCTGAGGGCGGTTCTCTTGGGGCGTACTCCGTACTGGGGTCGAAGGTGCTTCCATCCGTAGAGGCGAATGTGCGACTGTGACTCATGTCGTGAGAAAGGAATGTCCGTGGTAGAGCTGGGATGTGTTGCTGAAATTAAAGGGGGGAGGGCCCTCCTTCTAGCGCCAATTGTTGATGTCGAAATCAGTTAAGACCGATTAATTATCAACTGGAGTGAGTATTAGGACCTGATTAGCAGTAACAAGAAATATAGAATGCAAATAAGTGTTTATATCCGAGCTCGAGCTGGTCCCGGATTACAGAGGATTTTTCGTCTGTACAAATGACCACTAAGTGTTCTATTTATAGTGCAAGGAAGGAGTAGGCCGAGGTAGGTCATCATGAGACCACTGTACGAGCGCCAGAGTAGGTGTGATCATTGCACCTGCAGCGCCTGCAAGCCGTTGCCCATTTAATGCGTTGACCTTGGAACTTGTGGACTGCCGTCGTTGCATTAATGACGGGAGAACATGCTCTGTTGGTTGCAGACGGTGTCAGGGTATCAGGTGACACGTAGATTGTCCTTGTTGTCGGCTACTGTAGCGAGAGGGACTGGTGACCCGTCATGGACGAACTGAACTCGGACCATGTGTCAGAAACTAACGATAGGAAGAGTTCTCCACGCGTCGGCCGACCTGGGCCCATGGCATCAGGACCTGGCTATGGCCGAGCTGAACTGAGACCTCCCACCAATTCTCCAGTGGGGTACATTCCATTGTTGATCCGACCTGGGACACTGGACACATCACCAGCCGGCCTGGTACCCGTGACACGTCAGTGAGGGTCCACGTTGCGAGGACCTGGTTTGATCGAGTGCCACGTCACCAGGGTGCCAACAGGGGAGATTACACATCTTCTGATGAGTCACTCGAAGATGTGCTAGTCACTGAAGTGGGTCCTAACTTGGATGAAAGGATCCAACAGATGGCTTTAGCAATCGAAAAATTGTAAAAGTCTCTAGAAGAAAAAGACGCTCAAAGAGCTGTTCTCATGAACAAATTAGAAATAAAGGAATTAGAAAAAGAAGAGAGCCACAACAGTGAAAGGCTCTTCTAGGGGCAAGGTCCCGAAGTTCATGAGGATGAACAAAAATATAACATGCATGACCGAACGGTACTGAAAAATATGTTCTGTGATGCTACACATGTCTCTGTTGGTTCCTTGTCGGTCCAACAACTCCAACATATGATCACTGATACCATACGCACTCAGTATGGCAGGTTCGTCACAATCCTCCCTTGTTTATGCAAAACCCTATAGTTGTGGGATTGATGAATTGAGGATGCCCTTCAGCTATCAACCTCCTAAGTTTTAGTGCTTTGATGGAAAGGGCAACCCAAAGCAATATGCTGCCCATTTCATTGAGACCTACAACAAAGCAGGCACTTACAATGATATGATGGTAAAGCAATTTGTATGCTCCCTTAAAGGTGCAGCGTTTGAATGGTATACAGATCTGCCTGCTGGCTCTATTGATAGTTGGAACCAGGTTGAGTGTGAGTTCCTCACTCGATTCTACAACACTCGGCTAACGATTAGCCTGCCGGAGCTTGCAAGAACAAAGCAAGGCAAAGAGGAGCAAATCAGTGAATCATCCTCAATTGACATGTGTGTCCAAGGCATGCATTGGGGATTGCTCTATAATTTTCAAGCGAATATGCCTCACTTCTTTGAAGAGCTGGCTACACGTGCTCATGATCTAGAAGTTCAGAGTGCGAGGTACGGAAGTTACTTGCCAAGTGATCCACGTGATAAAAAAGAGCCAAAGAAAGATGTGAAGAAAGACGTTAAGTTAAGCAAATCAAAAGATGTCATGACGATCTCTACAGCTCCTGCAAAAATCACATTCCAGAAATCAAACAAAGCTGCCAATGCCAAGCCAGCATACAAGCCTGAATACAAAGAAGGTAAAAATAAAACCCAAAAAGACAATTTCCCTTCATTGAAGGAATTGGCAGGGAAAGAATATCCTTTCTCAGACTTTGAAGTGTCCGGAATTCTGGACCAGCTTCTTGAGCAGAAGATAATTAAGTTGCCCACGCCAAAGAGACCAGAAGAGGTTGGGCAGGTCGATAATCCCAAATATTGCAGATTCCATCGAATCATCAGTCATCCGGTGGAAAAATGTTTTGTTTTGAAAGACCTTATCGTCCGTCTGGGTAAGGAAAATAAAATTGCATTCGAGACCGACGACAATCAAGCTGCAAATTTTTCAATGGTCACATTTGGATCATTCGATCCGATTCCGATTGCAGGAAATACAGCGAGTCTCCCCTTGACTTATGGTGTTAGGAAGTCAACACCAATCCCAGTTCAGTTTGGCCTCAACTTCCAGAAGGAGCAAGGCTAGTGGAGTTTTTGGTAAATGGAGAGGTCAACGTTGAATACATCTATCCCGAGATGGATAGACCCCGTGCTCCTAACCGTCCCTCCTTCTATGAAGTCATGACAAATGACTTGGATATCTGGGAGTTTGAATCTGAAATTGAAGATGTGGTCAGTGATGGGTGGTCTACCTTCACTAATAAGAAAAAACAGTTTACAAAGAAGTGTAGAAAATCAAGCTCTGTAGGTAAAATATCATCTCCCGCCCTTTAACAGCACAAGCGCTGGGAGCATTAAGGGGAGAAATTAAGCCTGTTGAAGAGGCAATATCAAATGATAATCAGGGGGCATGAACCCTTGTACAAAGAAGACGTCGAAAGGTTCAACGACCTCTATATTATAATGCTCAAAATCAGCTATCAACACAAAGAAGGCCACCAAGAAGCAATCAAAAAAGAAAGTCAAAGATCAAGGAAAAAATCCTTGGAAATTCAAAAGGAATAGAGGTTGCAGCAAGACCCTCTCCAAAACCAGTTATCCTGGGAGAATTTTTTCCCAAGGGTTTTTCTGGAAAATGAATGCGTTGCTACACATATGATCAACATAAAAAGAGATAGTGCATCGTTGAGCGCCCCAAAAGGTGACTCAAAGGTAGAGGAAACAATCTCACGCCTTAATAACATTCCTTCCAACATAAGGCTGGCAGAAATTCTGCATCTTCCGTTCGATGATCGTTTGGCCTTGATTGCAGCACTAATTGACCCTGAAGAATATGAAGGCAAGATCTTCATGTCCGCTGAGTCTACAGATCACCAAGACTGCATGGCCACCATTACTTTTACCGATGATGACTTACAGTTGGGTTCTCGTCTACGCAATAGTCCATTGCATGTCAGTGGTTACGTCCGTGATTGTAAAATCAATCGCATAATGGTTGATTGTGGGTCAGCCATAAATATTATGCCAATCCACACAATGAAGAGGATTGAGATTAATTTACGTGACTTGTCCAAAAGTAAGATCATGATATATGGTTTCAATCAAAAGGGTCAAGAAGTCATTGGCATGATCCGTTTGAAGATCCACATGGGAGAGCTGGTATCCTCAGCACTCTTTCATGTTATTGATGCGAAAACATCACATGAGCTACTACTTTGACGAGTTTGACTGCACGAGACGGGAGTAGTTCCCTCCACCTGGCACCAATGTTTCAAAAATTGCCGGGATGGAGAAGTTAAATGCGTTGTGGTAGAAACTAACCCATTCCGTAAAGAATAGTCTCACTTTGTAGATGCAAAGTTTTACATAGAAGAAGTCGGTTCTCGGCTGGCTGGATTATCTATATCCGGGTTCGAGATTAAGCACAACAAGATCAAGGATGATAGTTCTACCATGCAAAAGGGAAAATCAATTCAAAAAGAACTTATTGCCAGGTTGCCAGAAGTAGATGTAAATGGGTTGAGGGAAGAATTGATTTTTCCAACACGAAATGTTTCAAGAATTCTTCTACCACACGATCTTTTCAAAAGCTCGGAAGCTTGCCCTTTGACACTTATCTCAAGTATGCCAAAGCTTTCCATCTCAACGTTACAAGGAACTTCAAGCTCCAAACTGACCGAAAAGCTGAAGCAAGCCTTTAGAGGGCATTATAACACGAAGGCTCAAAAGCTTTTGGAAAGTGCTAGATATGGGAAGGAAGAACCCCGCAAATTGGGGGATCTCGACCCTATTCTCTCTAGTGGATGCCTCGCCTCCGATGGAAAGTATGGATTGGGATATGCCCCCAGTCCGCCAAAGCTTGTCATCAAAATTAAAAAGACCTCTTCAAATCCAATTATGATTAAGATATTTGAGGTCGAAGACAAGAAAGAAGAAGAGTCAAGGACGTCAGTGTTTGACCAAATCCAATGTGAAAATACAAAGGTTTCGGCATTTGAAAGACTAAAGGTTGAGTCTTCCATCCTAGTTAAACCTCAAGAAGGTAAAACATCTATTTTTCAAAGGCTGAGTGGTGGCGCCACCTTACCTTCTCATGTAGACAAAGGCACATCCACTCTGACAGGGTCTTCCCAGAGGCAATCTGTGTTCTCTCGACTTGGAGTTAAAACTCCCACCCAAAGCTTGAAGCCTCAACAATCAAGACGAAGACACAATAATAGAAAGAATGCTTCAACATAAAAAGGTAAAGACGATGAAGATGTTGTCTTGGTGAATCATATTACTTTTGAAGAAGGCTCAGACTCAGAATCTGATTGTCAAAGTTCTGCTACCGCAGATGAACCTGAGCCAGCACCTCCAACATTCGAGGATGGGGGGCAGGCTACTGTGGACGAACTCAAACAATTAGACTTGGGGATCGAAGAAGATCCAAGACCAATATTTTTCAGTGCTCTCCTTAGCCAAAAAGAAGAGTCTGAATACCTCAGTCTGCTACGAGAGTACAAAGATGTCTTCGCATGGTCATACAAGGAAATGCTTGGGTTGGATCCTAAAGTGGCAGTACATCATCTTGCAGTAAGGCACGGCGTTCGTCCGAACAAACAACCTCAAAGAAAATTTCTCCCTGATTTAGTCCCTCAGATAGAGGTTGAAATCAATAAGTTCATTGAAGTGGGATTCATACGTGAAGTCAAGTATCCTACATGGATTGCTAATATAGTCCCCGTTAGGAAGAAAAATGGCCAACTGCGGATCTGTGTCTATTTCAGGGACTTAAATAAGGCTCATCCCAATGATCTCGATTCCGAGAAGTGATCAACCTCTGTTTGTCCAAAATAAGAGGTCTTAAAATATGCTTTGTAGCTACTTTATGCTTTTTGCGATATGGATTTAGACCCATAGCTTCCTTAAATGATTTCGCTTGCCGAGGATTCTGCGCACAGCCATCCTCTCGAAACCAAAAATCGATCCAATCAGCGTGGGTAACACGGTCAAAAGATTTCTCATCAGCGAAAAAATGATGAATAGATATTCACAAGACTTGGGCAATAAATTGGTCAACTCTATATGGCTCGGGATCACTTCCTCATAATATTCTCCAAGAGTTGAGAGCCCAGTGATCTCCCCTATATCCCAAAGGGAAATGCCAATCTCGCATTTAGCTATCACAAAAGTATTGGTCTCCGGGCACCAAGCCTCATAGAGAGCTCTATAAGCAGATTTTGGACGATGGTAGTCCTTGGAGGCGACTCCAACAACGGGTGACAATTCTCGCCTTCCCTTTTGGGAAAGGAGCCGTTCAGTCCATAAAGACCATTCCCAAAATTTCAAAAGATAAGAAATTTCGCCACGGTTGGCTAATGTGCTCCCCCACCGTATTTCTCTCTTTGCTATCCTCTCTGCAATGTTAGCATGTGGGATGAAATCCATATTGTAGTTATGACTTGGAAGGAAGCATAAAACCGAACATAACTTCTTTGAAGGACCAGAAGCATCATCGCTTGAGCCTTCAGGCATCTCGCGAAGTGAAGTCATGTTAAGCTCCTCCAAATGCTCAGAGATGGCAAAAGGAAGAGTATGAGTCACCGCCTTCTGGATGTAGAATCTAAGTTCGCCTCGTGCTTGTGACCCATAATACTGTACATTAGTACCAATGAAGCTGAGATAAACTTTGTTGTGATACTTGGTCTCCCTTATTTCGGGTGGCTCACAATAAACCTTACTTGGTTTAGCCATTCCTGAAAAAAAGGAAAAAAAAAGAGATGTAAATTCTTTTGAGATTTACTATCAAAATAAAAAAAAAATTCAAAGAATTTCAAATATAAGGCATCTAACTGTTCTTATTTTATACTCCAAAAATGGAGAAGTCAAAATTTGAAATTTCATTAAAGAAACTTGGAAAAGGATCATACCTTAGCCCTCAACACTCAATGTCTCGGATTTCTAAAGAAATGATCCTTAGTCGTTAAATGCCTCAAAAAATAATAATAAAATAAAATAAATTAAAAAAAGGGTGTTTTCCATTAAAAGGCTCAGACCGTAGGGTGTGTTTGATTGGTAAATATTTTCTTAGAAAATATCAAATCAAGAAAATCATTTTCCAACTTTGGTGTTTGATGGCAGATGTTTTTGGGGAAATCATTTTTCAGGTACAAGTGCTTAAAGTACAAAAATAATGATTTTCCTGAAAAACTCAATTCAAAAATAAGTTGGTGGGAATTCGTTTTCCCGGAATTCGTTTTCATTGAATTTCATTTCCTTGAATCCTATCAAACACACCCTTAGTTCTCGACACTAAATATCTTAAACTTTTCAAGGGCCTGAATCTTTGCTGTCAGTATGAGGCGTTAAAAACGAGTCTTCTTTATAAAATGGTCAAATCTTGGCCCTTGGCACTAAGCGCCTTGGACCTGCGAAAGGATGGATCCTTAATTTAAAATTGGACGCCTCAAAATTTTTCTTTAAAAAGGAAAGAACTAACCCTTTAGTCCTTGACACTAAACGTCTTGGACTTTTAAAAGGGCTGATGCTTAAGAAAATAAAGATCTCAAGATCAAAAAAAAAAAAAAAAGGAACCAAACCTTGGTACTTGGTACCAAATGCCTTAAACCTATAAAAGGACTGGTGCTTGATCATCAAAACACGACATTTCAAATTTCCTTTAAAAAAAAGAAAAAAAAAGAGCCGCCCCTTAATCTTTGACACCACAATGTCTTGGATTGTTAAAGGGAGGGCCCTTAAGTATCAGGAAAATCACTCTAAAATTTCTTCACAAAAAATAGAAAATGAACTAAACCTTAGTTCTTTACTCTAAAAGTATTGGACTTTAAAAAGGATTAGTCCTTATGTGGCGTTCTTTAAAGTGTCCTAACCTTCTCAATTTTTTTGTGTAGTTGATTTGGAATCAAAATCTCAATTTCTTCTCCACTTCAAAGTCCTACAAAAAAATTCACAATCAAATTTCAAAAAAAAAAAAATTGGCTGAAGCATTTAAAAAAAAAACTAAACTAGTCCATTTCAGTTTTTTTTAGTGTTTTGACAAGTCAAGGGAGGCCATTTCATCATTCGCTTTCATACACCAAAAAGAAAAAAAAAAGAAGTAAAAAATAGAGGCGGTTTCACCATTCAATTTTATACTCGAAAAAAAAATGGGAGAGGTCAATTCAAAACAAAACAAAAGTTCACATCAAATCAACAAAATATATATATAGGCGGTCCTGTAATGAGGTGACCGCCTCAGGCCCGCCATTCCGGAGCCCATTTTTATCCATTATACATTAGTCTCAATTATGTATTACGCTTTTTTTTTAAATGAAGGGCCCAATTTTGAATTCAACCCAAATTTTTAGGCCCAATTTTAAGAATAATAAGAGAACAATTGAAGTATTCAATCCAAATTTTTAGACCCATTTTTTACTTTTTAGCAATGTGCATTCAAATATTTAGGCCCATTTTGAATTGGTAGAGACCACTTTTTAATTTACTTTAAAATAGTATTACTGTATTAGTATTGGGTGGATTTGATCCGTTGCATTTGTGAAATAATTTTTGAAATTTGTTTGACAAAAGGATTTGTTTAACTCATTTGATGCCGATTTTTAATCATTTTTCTTGGTATTTATAGTAAAGCAATTATATATCATGCCTCTAAGTATCCTTTCGGAGTTCAAAATGGGAAAAAAGAAAGCAAAGGAAGCTATTTTAATACAAAGTCAAGTTGGAGATCTTGACAAATACTTCAATTTTAAAAATAGAAAAGTGGGTGAAGAAAATGTGAAAAATATAGTTAATGAGTTAGCCGATGTGAATGTGAATTAATCAAAATGAATTGGGATGGAAAGATGAAGAGAAAGGAAAAGATGAGTTACGTTTGATGCTCTTTCTGAACTTTTTAGCTTAATACCGTGTGTTGGACTAAAAAGAAATTTTTCGGGGGCGCTGCCCTCGAACACCCCCCAGTTCTATAGGTTAGGGGCCCTTTTTCAAAACTCTGACTCAGGTCTCACGGACCACAGGACCGCCCCTGTATATATATATATATATATATATATATATATATACAGTTGAATTTCAAAAAAAAAGTTATTGGCAGAATTATGATGTCTTTTGACCACCAAATTCTTTTTGCCTTTTGTGTTTTGTGCATGTATATGTATGCATACATGCATACACGTGCATATATATATATGGAAAATGAAAAAGAATACAGAGAAGAGGGAAATCAGCAGAATGAGTGTGGCACAATTTTCAAGTCCCATCACCATTGTTTGATTTAATAAATAACTTGTTTACAAACAATTCCTACTGTCAAAAAACTAATTGTTGACAAACCATAAATAACAATTCCTTTTGTCAATACTTTTCTCAAAAATAAATAAGTTCACACTTAATCATGGACAAATAATTGCTGGTTTTGCTTTTACTTGATTTTCCAATCTCTAGTTCTTTGGGGGTCAAAAGGAGAGATGACGGGCGTCGATCCAACTAACAAAAAAAAAAGAGAATCCATCAAAAACAAAATCCAATCAAACACAAAAGTCCAAAAAAAAAACCAAAGTCAAATTTTAAAGAAAAAGAAAGCGAAAAAAAACAAAAAGTTATTGCATGTCTCTATTGTCATTGACTCTATAATTTTTTCGTTGTTTTCTTCTATGAGATGGCAAATTCTTTATCTCCTTTACCAAAAAAAAATGGCGGCAGCACACGTTAGAAGTTAAAAGAAATTAGATGTGCCCTTTTACGTTGGTCCATGATTAAGTTAAGTTTGTCGTCCACGTGTAACGTGCATCTTCGTGAGAAACCACATATCATCTCTACCCATTTTTTCGAAGATTTTGAACAATGGACCTATCCATTTTTCAGAGCTCTAGGGTTATTGCCTAAATTGTTTCTAATGGCTTATCTCCTTTTTGCTTACCTTGGAGTGGTAAGGAGAAAAGAATGGCCACATTTTCTTAGGTTAATTTCACTTGGTCACTAGCATGCTATTGGAGATTACTATGTAGATTTTCTTGGGGAAAATTAGCCGTGGGTTCCCTCTTGCTGTGTACTGGAGGAAAGTTGGACAGCATGTTTGGCTTGCGATCGGGCATGCCTATTTCCTCATAGTTTGTCAGTGTACGTGTGTGTTGCGCTCTTTCATGTATGTATGCTGATATTCCATTTGTCTGTGACGCAGCATATATTCAAATTCCTTATGATTAAGAGTAGCTGAATAGTGGTGGATATCACACTTGAGACATTTGCTCAAAAAAAAAAAAAAACAAAAACAAAAAAAAAAAAAAAACAAAAAACAAAAAAAAAACAAAAAAGGAGTACGAATAAGCAAAACATGTATACATATGGCCAAAACTTTCAATTTCAAAATAGGCCATGATATCTTTGACCACCAATTTTTTATTTTTTTTTTTTGCCTTTTATGTTTCATATATATGTATGCATACATAGGCGTGTATATGTCTGGGGAATCAAAAAAAGAAAAACAATAATAAATAACTGAAAGGAAGAATTGAAAGGTCCAAAGGCATTCCAGAGACTCCACCACCGCTTCATCTTTACTCCTTCTACACTATTATTATGGAAAATAATGAAAAACAAAGGACAACAAACAAGACACAAGCTTCCATCATCTCCCATTACCTACGGTGTATATAGTTATGTCAAACTCGGATTGAAGTTTTTATACCTTTCTCCGCTTCTGGTAAAGATGCAAAGATTAATTCTAGTGGTGAAGGAAGGTCGAGAAGTCGAACGTGACGAGATTGTTGCAAGGTGCAATCGGGATCCTCAAACACCGATGAGGAGTTGAACTCCGAGAAAGTGGAGAATTATAACACCAAGTTGTTTTGAAGCCCGATGATTTGAAGCCAATGAACGTCAACTGGAGAACGGATTCCAATGGCATATGGTCTAATCGAAGAGGACAAAAACGAAAGCCAAATTTCGAGTTCTCGGCAAGCTTATGGTGTGGAACAAATCATAATAGTCCCAGATTCAAGCAGTAAGACGAAATCAACGGATTCCAAGTTTGATTCTCGCGGTAGGCTTCGAGGATATGAACATTCAAACTAAGCCAAAAAAAAAAGAAGGAAAAGCTTAATGTTTTGCGAGACTGACACAGGTCCTTCGAGGTGATCATGAGCAGGGTGGGTTTTAAAAAGCTGAATCCAATTGGTATGCATGCATGAGAAGTCTATGGAATGTAAACTTTGTTGGATGAGCATCAAGTTATAATAAAGATTTGAGAAGAAGAATCCGAAGTCCTTCTCTAGTTGAAATCTTTTAGCTTAATTAATTTTGGTTTTTTTTTTTAAAAAAAAAAAGGAGAATGCATGACGGTGTTGTGTTATTAAATAGAGAAAGGCGAGCCGATTTTTTTTATCGGTTTGTGAAGAACTTCCAATGCATGTCGAATTCTTTTCGATCAAGTTCCATTCGGGTTTCAACTAATCGAATGGCGAAGTATCAGTTTGATAATTATCCAATGGTGAAGAGTTCTTTGTTGGCCAATTTTAATTTCTTTTAGGACTCACGGATTTATATGGTGATGATTTGAAGCAATCATAATCCAAAGGGATGTGTTTTAGTTGAAGTCAAATGCTATCCCACGTGAAAAGGAACAAATTGCTCCATGATAATTTTCTTGGGATTATCAACCAGTTTTTAAAAAAAACTCCAGATTTGAATTCCATGCAATTGGTGTGCTTAGCTTGTCATTTGGATAAAGACAAGATCTCAAGTCCATGATAAATCCTCTTTGGTTGGTGCATTGTTGCATGCCATGGGATTATGGTAAATGTCTTTATCATTATCTTTGGAATTTTAATTCGCGCTGTGATAAAAGTTGATGAGAAAAAAGAGAGTTCAATCCTTATATGGCAAGCCTCCACACGTGCATGAGATTCTTGGGATGGTTGGAAGGCAACTCGAGAAGCATATTTGGGTTTTAAAAAAAAATAGTTTTATCTTGAATAAAATTCAAGATTAAAAAAAAAATCTTTTTAGCAAAATTCAGGATTAAAAAAAACACAATTTTTTTTTTATCTTGAGCAAAATTCAAGATTATTAAAAAAAATCTTTTTTATCTTGAGCAAAATTCAAGATTATTAAAAAAATCTTTTTTATCTTGAGCAAAATTCAAGATTTAAGAAGAAAAAAAATCTTTTTTGAGCAAAATTCAAGATCGATTTTTTTTTGAGAAAAATTCAACGTTAAATCAAAATTTTAAAATCAAAATTCAAGATTAAATAAAAATTTTAAAATAAAAATTCAAGATTTACCAATTTATTCATTACATAATAAATTGCTAAATCTTGAGGGGGCATTTGTAGACACTAAAATTGTTTTAAGTGTTTTGAGCCAGGTCGATTTTAATTAACTGATCTCTTAAATTAATGAACCGAGTTAACTGTAATTAACTGACCCATTAAATCCTAAATCACAAATGTCCACAAGCCCAATTAAATTTAATTAGAAAAGGCCCAACAAAAGCTCATCCTACTTTCATTAAATGTAATTGGAATATATTATATTTAATTTAATTATTTAATTTGGATAATTAAGGATTTGTTATTCAAATTATTCAAATTCAAAATAAAATGGATTGATGGTGATAGGCTGGGCGCATTTATCGCGGCGCGCCAAAGTTTAAATTTTATTTCCTTACTCGGTTTCAAAACTACAAATTAATGTAGAAGTGGTAAGTAAGGGTCGAACCCAAGAGGAACGGTGCTTAATCTAGTTGTCTTTATCAATTAATATAGGAAAGTGGGGGTTTTGAGAATTTTGAATGAAAATCAAACGACAAAAGATAAGATCAAATAAAACAATTGAAATAAATATCTAGTTCTCGGGTTCGGTTGTGTCAACAACTTGTGTTTATCTTTCTCATCCAACGTGTTACTATTCCTTCTTCAATTTATCAACTCTCAATTAACCAAGAAGTTCTGATTAACGAATTCTTCCTTAAGTGTATTAAGTAAAAAGTAAACTCTTTAACTTAACATCTAGCTATTGGATAACCCTAAACAAGCTCTTAGGATTTAATGCAAAGCTAGTATGAAATGAACGAGAAGAATGAGTTGAATTAGATGAATAATTTCACAAGCTCGAATTAATGCATCTAAGATGATTTGTTAATAAATATGCACGATATTCATTTGCTACTTTGGATTGGAATCTAATGACAATTACGGATCAAAAGTTCCAATCCTAACAAGTAACTTGAATTTAGAGATTAATTGATTCAATTGGCCAAGGTGAATGCAATAATCAAATAAACTCAAAAACGGGTTTACAAGCATAACAAATCAACAAATTAAAGTAGAGGAATAGATAAAACGTTACTAAAGAGTTAGAAAAGATAACAACATATTAGTTGAACACAACGCCCCCCTCGAACTAGATAGAAAAGTCTTAACTACTCATAATTGCGGGGTTTCATACTTTTTAGCGAGTGTTCGCCTTGTATCACCACCACTATATGATAGATTATGCAAAATATAGTAAACAAGTAAATAAATACTAAGAAATAAATAGAGAAATAAAAGGAAAAAGAGAACTTAGCGAAGAATTGATCCGCCGGAATATGAAAAGCTAAAATCTTCAAGCTAAAACTAAGAACAAATGAAGAAGAAAATTTTTATTGAAGAGAGAGTTGGAGAGAACTACTAGCTAATTCTCTTCCACTAAGTTGTGTATTTCCTTCCTTACAAATGCCTCTATTTATAGGCAAAATTTCACAAGAAAACATGATAAAAAATTGTACAACTACTCCATTATGATTCCACTAATTGGTAACCACCAAATCATGATCTTAAATTGCTCCATTAGTTCAAATATTGTATCATGGTATAGGTAAGCATCTTGGCTGAATTGTGCAATTGGAATTTCCTTTTTTTGATATTTTAGGAGAAAGTTATGAATTTTCTACCAAAACATGGCCCAAGAAATCCTCCATTCACATCACTCTCGGTGTTGCCCATTTTTGACCATGATATAATCCGAATCATTTGAAGATTTCAACATCAAAGTTGTAGCCCTCTGAGTGTCCTTTCCAACAATATAAAGTTCAGGTCAATCCGAATTTTGTAACAAAAGTTATGGTCAAATTACTGAACTGCAGCAGTAAATTCGAGCTGCTGATTTTTTACGCTTTGTCATTTCTCTTCAAATTGCCATAACTTTCACTAGGAAACTCCGATTTGGGATCCGACAAAAATGTGGAAATCCTCTTTTGATATTCTTTGATATTGGCACAAGAAAAATTGTAAAAACAACTTTTCATAAAATTGCATCGGAGACCCTCCATCTTTGAATTTGCTTGCATTTCGGTCCCAAGTTCCGCTGGCCCGCTTTTATCCATTTTGGCTCATTTTGATTTCTTGTGACTCTAAACACACGGTAAAAGGAAAACACATAAAAATAAACATATAATACTAATAAAACACACAAATACGTAAAATAGAAGAGTTATTTAAGTGCTTTTCTAGCACTTATCAAACTCCCCCACACTTAGACTGTTGTTCGCCCTCGAACAACAACCCATATGACACAAACAACACATTGATTTTACATGAGATAAACAACTTTAAACATTGAAATCCAACTACAGATAATGACTTGCTTAATAAATATTCTCCCGAACCATGAAAATTTCACTTCTTCTCAAATACACAATGGCTTGTGAGTGTGTGCAATTGAGGTTATCATCCCATCACTAACTGGAACCAAATGAAAGCTTATGATGATCTATCCAAATCCTGACCCGAAATAGTCAAATATTTCCTTTCATCTCTCATGATCCCACTCTTATTTTACAATGATTCTCATGGATCCTAAAAATTACTCTGTTCACCAAAAATCAACTGTTAGCACTGCAAAGAAAAAAAGGGCATGGCAGGTGTTTTATCGTAAATATGTCTTCAATTTAAAGAGTGTTTAGATTGAGCACTTCAAACCACTGAGGAAATTTATTTATCTAACTTCACACTTGGGTAGCTATCACATTTCTCGCGATTTTTTTTCTTTTTTTTTTTTTTTGATGAAGAAGAAAAAGAAGAAGAAGAAGAGTTTTGCAATTTTCTTTTCAGCTTTTACCACACAGGTAACTTTCACACTAAACCCCTTTCATTAGAGGCATCCTTCTTCACCCATTCGAGGTGACGACTTCACACTCTGAGGTAGGTAGCTCTTTCCTGTGGTCCCTCTCCTTTATTTCAAATATAAAAGTAAAATTCATTCTCAGCATAGGTCAGTGCTTTTTCAAAACTTTTTAAACTCTGTCAATAAAAGACACATTCACAAAAAACAGATACCATGCGATTATAACTCCACCTTGCTAACAATTGATGTTTTCAGGTTACTTTGAGCAGGACGAATGGATAGAAAAAAAGAAAAGAAAAAGTTAGTTTACTATGGTCTAGAAAGTTAGAAAAAAAAATCAACATTTTCAACCTTCAATTTGTGTTCCAGAGAATGATAGTAAATTACCTACAAATGTGCTCAGATAAATTTTCCAACTGTGTTTGGAGAAGAACAGAACACATTTTCTTTTTTTTCGAGATCTTATAGTTTCAGCTAAGTCACACAAATTAAGCTCAATCATATTCAAAAGTTGTTATCTCATGCAAAATCATCGACACAAATAAAAAAAAATCACACGCAGACCACAATATGCCACTCCCCCACACTTAAATTCTACATTGTCCCTAATGTAGAAATATAGAAAGCATGAAAAAGAGAAGAAATAGAAACTCCCCTATGGTAAGCAATGAGTCGTGCCGATTTGGGGATGGTGGTTGCACAATGTAGCACTTCTGAAGAATACTTCGACAATCCAAGAGCAAGAGACCTGCAATCAACATATTTACAGAACAAGAAAAACAACAACTTAAAATATTTTGGTTTTTTTTTTCTGATGAAGAGAAATTTATATACAAAGCGACTTTGGGAGTTGACAACCCTCTGAACATCTTGCAGTAGTATTCACATCAAATTAATGATATGATTCCATCAAGTCTGATCCGTATGGAAACTATCTGAATCAGCATACTCTCTACAAAACAGTTTGACAACCAACCTTAATGAAAAGGTCCTCCATATCGCCACATGACACATAGGTATGTTTACCATTCAATAAAGAACAGCCCCACATGAACCAACAAATGGGAGAATGTTTAGAGCAGAACGTCCAACTCAGACACTTCTCAAACGAATGAGACGTAGTTTTACATCTTCGGATGGGTGCTAATGATCACGCTCAAAAAGTTGCTGCTCAATGGTTAGGCCATCGAGTTTGGTTTCCAATAGACGTTGTCGTTGTTCCAACAAATTATCAAACTCTCTCACACTGAATTCGAGCTGGCTGTTTCTCCTGATAGACTTTTCGGCCTTGTACCTAATCGGTCCATCCTTGAAGAAAATAACATGTCTATATTGTGAATAAGTTTGATTTCTAGTACAATGAGGTCCATCTAATAGCTTTCCACATTTAAAACAACTTTTAAGGCGCTTAGCACGTCGTTTGCGAGCAGATCGTGATGATCCTGCCCCAAAAGCAATAACGTTCCAAAGGGAACGCTCATACTTATCAACAAGTCGAACAATGTGAATCTTGATATCAAGAGGCATAGAGAAAGAGTCGAGTACTTGTAGAAGAGCAACAATACGTAGAGGTGATGCCATAGAAAGAAATGAAAATTCAGTGCACTTTGAGGTATCTGCAAAAGACTTGAAAGAAAAAGGTTAATAGAAGAGAATACAGTTCTTTAAGGTCTACTGAAAAAGACCAGTTTAACGCCTTTGGGCGGGATACATAAACCAGTATCCAAGGTATTTTTTTTTCTTTTTTCTTTTTTCTTTTTAGTTACGTAACACACGAGAGAAAAAGAAACACTGAAGTAATAAAATTAAAACCATCAAAATCAATAAGTATAGCAGATTATCACACTCTCCCATATTTTCACAGATATTGAAGAAGGAAAAAAAATAAGAAAATTTGAATTACATAATCAATTAATATAAGGAAAAGACATATATATACAAAAATATCACACACATCCATGCTATAAGAAAAAACAAATAAGAAGAAAAGAGGAAGAATAAAAAAAAATTCAAGAAGAGAAGAAAATTACCTAATCACTGCTAGAAAGGAACACTCACAGAGTAATTGAAATTGTGGTTGTGGTTTCAAGTGGAGAATGATCTGGATTTATAGTCAAATGAGCACTGTTTCAACCGACAACCATGCATGTAGAGTGTGCTGGAAAGAGTACGATGGGAGTGGGCATCCGAGAAAACGCGTTTGACGGATTTGTCATTTATCAATAATTAACCTGCCCATTATCCGTAATTCTCGCTAATCACCGATTTATGGGCCATCATGTCTCTTCCCAAATAATTGAGTCTCGAAATATCGTCCTCCTACAGTAATAAAGCAATATCTTCCTTAATACGTTAGATGAAAAGTAAACAAATTAAAAACAAAAAAAAATACAAATATTAAAAGAAAAATGCTTGGGTTGCCTCCCAAGAAGCGCTTTTGTTTATGGTCGTTAGCTCGACACAGTTCTCATTTGTCAAGTAGGATTCCTCAAATCCATTGCAGCTCCACTTTGTCTTCGATGGCTTCTCCGAGTGTCTTGATTTCTTAACAGTCCTTCTTGAATTCTTCTCCAAATTTTTTTTGTCTCATTTCTTTCCATGGCTTCCTTCTTCGAGATGAGGTAATTGTGCTTTGGCTCAATCATATGTGTTGTGCTGGCTCTACAATTCAACTTACACAGTTCTTGCACAAAAGGATTAGTTGAATTGATTGCAAAGACAGAACAAGCGTTATTAGGGCGAAATGGACTATCAAAAATATTAAAGTTCGCTTTTTCCTCATCAAATTCCATGGATAGTGTACCCTCATAGACATCAATTTTAGTGCGAGAAGTGTAAAGAAATGGACGTCCCAATATGATAGGTGTAGGGTGAGGTGAATGTTCATCATGCATATCAAGCACGTAAAAATCAGCAGGGAAAACTAAACCATTTATTTTGACTAGCACATCTTCTATTACTCCATCCGGGTATGCATTGGTACGATCAGCTAGTTGCACAATTACGTGAGTTTCTTTCGGTTTTCCTAGATTTAGTGAAGCATATAAGGATCTAGGCATGACATTTATGGATGCTCCTAAATCTATAAGTGCTTTGTCAATGTGGTGATTGCCTATGGTGCAAGGGACAGTGAACATACCAGGGTCTTTACATTTTGGAGGCAACTTCTTCTGGAATACCGCTGAAACGGTTTCTCCCATTTTGATCATTTCATTTCCCTTCAATTTCCTCTTATTAGTGCAAAGATCTTTCAAAAACTTAGCATAGCGTGGAATTTGTTTGATTGCATCTAACAATGGAATGTTGATTTTTATCCTCCTAAATGTGTCCAAAATTTCTGATTCCTTGTCTTCTTTATTAGTTTTTGCTAATCTATTCGAAAAGGGGGAGGGATGACTTTAGTAGTGACAGAGGGGCTAGGACATACCTCCTTTTCAAGCTTTTCTTCTTTATCTTCATGTGTGGGAACTTTTTTGTGAGGGTTTTCGATCTCTTTTCCAGTCCTTAAGGTTATGGCACTAACATTCTTTGGATTTACCTCAGGTTGGGATGGTAACTTCTCTCTAGATTGTGCTTCCAGTCGATTGATGGCAGTTGCCAATTGACTCATCTGGTTTTCCAAGTTTTGAATGCTCAATTTGGAATCCTGTTGAAATTTCACAGTGTTAGTTGCTAATGTTTTCACCATATCCTCGAGAGACATACCTGATTGTTGAGGTTTTTGTTGAAATTGCCATTGGGGTTGAAAATTCCCATATTGTTGAAATTGACCTTGAGGCTTGTTAGGGAAGAATCCTGGGGGATTGTTGTTTCCATAGCTCAGATTGGGGTGGTCTAGCCATCCTGGATTATAGGTGTTTGAGTACGGATTATATTCTTGTCTTGGGAATGGGAAATTATTTGCTGAGTTCACTTGTTCGTTGTTATCCATTTGTAGAACAGGACAAGCATCTGTAGGATGTCCTAGATTTGTGCATATGCCACATGCTTTGACTTACGAATTGTTTCCTACAACAATTTGTTTGAGAAGATATGTTAGTTCAGAAAGTTGGCTTTCAATATTGGAATTACTTACCTCGTTAACTCTTCGAATGTTCATCTCCCGGTCTGTACTGAATTGTTGAGTGTTTTCAGTCATGTTTGAAATCAGTGTTCTGGCTTCAGCAGGGGTTTTGTTCATCAATGCGCATCCACTAGCAGCATCAACCATGTTTCTGTCTGATTGACATAAGCTTTCATAGAAGTATTGTACTAGGAGGTTTTCACTGATTTGGTGATGCGGGCAGCTTGCAATGAGCTTTTTGAAACGCTCCCAATACTCATAAAGAGTTTCTCCATTGTTTTGGCGTATTCCAGATATCTTTCACGATGTTCTTTGTCTTTGAAGTGGAAAGTACTTTTCGAGGAAAAGTTGCTTCATTTGATTCCATGTTGTCTCTGAACCTGGTGGTAAAGTGTATAACCAATCTGTGGCGGCATCTTTTAGTGAAAATGGAAAAGCTCTGAGCTTGATTTGCTCTTTAGTGATGCCCGGGGGTTTCATGCTATCGCACACCACATGAAACTCCTTCAAGTGTTGATATGGATCTTCGCCGGATCGTCCATGAAAAGAAGGTAGAAGATGTATCAATCCAGATTTTAGTTCGAAAGTCTTACCTTCTTCTACGGTTGGAAAGGTGATACACAAAGGTTGTTGAGTAACTTCGGGAGTTGCCAGTTGTTTGAGAGTTTTTTCGTTATTGTTTTCTGCCATTTCTCGTTCGGTTTGTTTTGCTTGTCTTATTCGTCTTCGAATGGATTTCTCGATTTCTGGATCGAAACTTTCAAGAATTCGATTAGTAGATCGGGTATTATGCATACAAGTGAAGAAGAATTTTTTTTTTTAAATTAATTAATAAAAGCAACTAAATTCGTTAACCGTTCCCCGGCAACGACGCCAAAAACTTGGGCGCGTTTATCGTGGCGCGCCAAAGTTTAAATTTTATTTCCTTACTCGGTTTCAAAACTGCAAATTAATGTAGAAGTGGTAAGTAAGGGTCGAACCCAAGAGGAACGGTGCTTAATCTAGTTGTCTTTATCAATTAATATAGGAAAGTGGGGGTTTTGAGAATTTTGAATGAAAATCAAAGGACAAAAGATAAGATCAAATAAAACAATTGAAATAAATATCTAGTTCTCGGGTTCGCTTGTGTCAACAACTTGTGTTTATCTTTCCCATCCAACGTGTTACTATTCCTTTTTCAATTTATCAACTCTCAATTAACCAAGAAGCTCTGATTAACGAATTCTTCCTTAAGTGTATTAAGTAAAAAGTAAACTGTTTAACTTAACATCTAGCTATTGGATAACCCTAAACAAGCTCTTAGGATATAATGCAAAGCTAGTATGAAATGAACGAGAAGAATGAGTTGAATTAGATGAATAATTTCACAAGCTCGAATTAATGCATCTAAGATGATTTGTTAATAAATATGCACGATATTCATTTGCTACTTTGGATTGGAATCTAATGACAATTACAGATCAAAAGTTCCAATCCTAATAAGTAACTTGAATTTAGAGATTAATTGATTCAATTGGCCAAGGTGAATGCAATAATCAAATAAACTCAAAAACGGGTTTACAAGCATAACAAATCAACAAATTAAAGTAGAGGAATAGATAAAACGTTACTAAAGAGTTAGAAAAGATAACAACATATTAGTTGAACACAACGCCCCCCTCGAACTAGATAGAAAAGTCTTAACTACTCATAATTGCGGGGTTTCATACTTTTTAGCGAGTGTTCGCCTTATATCACCACCACTATATGATAGATTACGCAAAATATAGTAAACAAGTAAATAAATACTAAGAAATAAATAGAGAAATAAAAGGAAAAAGAGAACTTAGCGAAGAATTGATCCGCCGGAATATGAAAAGCTAAAATCTTCAAGCTAAAACTAAGAACAAATGAAGAAGAAAATTTTTATTGAAGAGAGAGTTGGAGAGAACTACTAGCTAATTCTCTTCCACTAAGTTGTGTATTTCCTTCCTTACAAATGCCTCTATTTATAGGCAAAATTTCACAAGAAAACATGATAAAAAATTGTACAACTACTCCATTATGATTCCACTAATTGGTAACCACCAAATTATGATCTTAAATTGCTCCATTAGTTCAAATATTGTATCATGGTATAGGTAAGTATCTTGGCTGAATTGTGCAATTGGAATTTCCTTTTTTTGATATTTTAGTAGAAAGTTATGAATTTTCTACCAAAACATGGCCCAAGAAATCCTCCATTCACATCACTCTCGGGTTTGCCCATTTTTTACCATGATATAATCCGAATCATTTGAAGATGTCAACATCAAAGTTGTAGCCCTCTGAGTGGCCTTTCCAACAATATAAAGTCCAGGTCAATCCGAATTTTATAGCAAAAGTTATGATCAAATTACTGAACTGCGGCAGTAAATTCGAGCTGCTGATTTTTTACGCTTTGTCATTTCTCTTCAAATGGCCATAACTTTCACTAGGAAACTCCGATTTGGGATCCGAAAAAAATGTGGAAATCCTCTTTTGATATTCTTTGATATTGGCACAAGAAAAATTGTAAAAACAACTTTTCATAAAATTACATCGGAGGCCCTCCATCTTTGAATTTGCTTGCATTTCGGTCCCAAGTTCCGTTTTCGCTCCATTTTTATCCATTTTGACTCATTTTGATTTCTTGTGACTCTAAACACACAGTAAAAGGAAAACACATAAAAATAAACATATAATACTAATAAAACACACAAATACGTAAAATAGAATAGTTATTTAAGTGCTTTTCTAGCACTTATCATAGGCCTATTCAAATCACTCTATAAATAGAACCATTGGATTCATTTGGAAGGGGAAGAGAAGGAAAAAAAGAAAACCCAAATGCAAATGCTTAAAGATTCTCTAAAAAACTTAAGAGAACAAACTCTCTCAAATCAAACTATTCAAGAAGAACAAAATCTTCTTGAACACTAAAATCCAAATTAACGATTTGGAAAATACAGTCTTTTTTAGATCAAAATCAACATAGTCTTTTCTAGATCAAAATCAAATAGAAGTAAAGATATTAGAGAACCCAGTCTTCTCTAATTTAAAATCAAGTCCAAGATCAAAATAAAATTTTGGGGAACACAGTCCTCCCCGATCTAAAGTCAAATTCAAAACTTTATAGAACACAGTCTTCTACAAAGACTAAAATTAAGTCAAACGAAATTTCGACGTTCGGGAATCAAGCCACGTGGCCCCGATACTCACCAACAGATCGATAATCAGAAGATTCAGCATTCATTGTAGTCAAAAGATCCAGTCCACTATTAATTTTCAAAATTCAATTTGTAACAAAATTTCATTGTGTTATTTTTTATAAATACAAGAAGAAATTTTTGTTCCCACGCATTTAACATGATTTCCGAGTAAGTAATTCTAATTGTAGGTAGAACAAGCCCTTTGACGCCGCTGTCAAGCTTAGAAAAATTTCTCTGAGTTGGCTCACCCATAATTTACGCAGACAGAGATGTGTAGGCATACCAACACATCACACAAAGTGAGTAACGGGTATAAATAAAATCAAAAGAGGAGGACCCGCCGGCATGATTCTCTCTCTATCTTCTACTAAAGTTTTGCCGTTTGACCTCTCCAGTTAATTTGCTTTTACTTTATCAGTGTACATCGAATATCCACGATTGAAGAAAAGCAGTAGATTCAAAATGTTAGATGGTTTATTGGGTCGTGGATTCAGCTCCAAATGGTCCGATCTCTTTCTTTTACTAATTTCATGCCCGAGTTTTTGTTCATATGTCTATATGTATCATAATTCTTTTTGTTTTTAATTTCTTTTTGGACTGGAATGTAGTAAATCGCTGATTAAAGCGACTCGGACGAGGATTGAAATGGTGCGTAAGAGAGCGGAGGCGAAGCAGAAATTTCTGAAAGAAGATCTGGCGAAATTTCTTTCTAATGGTCTAGATATTAACGCCTATGGAAGGGTAGACAATTCGTTCTCCTTTTGGTTCAATTCTTCTTTTTCTTTCTTTCTTTCCTTTTTTTTTAAAATTTAATTGTGCTTTGAAGTGAGTGATTTTGCTTGAATTGGTTGTCAGTCAGGCCGAGCTTGTAGAAAATTTTGCATAGTTGCGGGAGGTGTATTCTAATTTTTAAACATGCATTTATTGGTGAAATCTTAACGAAACACGAAGATGAATGATTGGGTGCTGGGATTCAACGATTTCTAGAGTTCGAATTTATGCTACTTCGTAAACGCAATTTATTTTTCTTCCATGCTCCATATGGTAAAAGTCTTGAAAAGACGTTAGATATCATAGTCACAACAATTAATTTCATGGCGTGAATTGCTTTTATTCAGTGAACTAGAGTTTGTCAAATAAGGAACTTTTGATTGTTTGGAAATCAGAAAATATTCCCATCTATTACATTTATTATATATATATATATATATATATATATATATATATATATATATATATATCCAGTCAAATCGTAAACCAAATTTGAATATTTCATCGAGACATGATTCTACTTGAACAAGAATCTGTCAAGTCATAATAATTCTTATTCAACTTGCTTGAATATTCGATTCAGCTCTTGTCTCTGTTATACAGCTCTCGCCGCTGTTCATCGGTGTAAATCTTCCAAAGTCTATCTTCTGGATATACGGTCAATTTTTTAGTACATACCTCGAATGTGATGTTTTCTTTGCTTATCAATCCCTAACACCCATACATTAATTAAGCTATATGAAGATGTTCCGTCTTATACTGTTGCTTTTGGTTATAAACTCCTAAGCAGACTGAAGAATTCATTGCTGGACTTAGCCTCCTCTCATGCTATGATTTTATAGAGGAGTCCTGCGACTACATTGTAAAGCAGCTTTCGAAAATGCAAAAGTCAGGGTATGATTTACATTTGTGAAGCATCTCGTATGATTTCCAACGCTACTGATGAGTATGATGATGTCAACTAGCATATGTTGTGTTCCCAATTCCGATGAAGTTATGGCTTTGCTCCATACTTCATCTGCTTCTGTGATCTCTTTATGCATTGCTATCATATTTATCTCTTCTCTTCAGTGGTGCATACATCATTGTTTGAAGCTGAAAACCCTTTTTGTCACCATAATTGTAACCAATTTAAATACACGATAAGGAAATATTAGAACGCAAAGATTGCAAATGCTCCTAATTTGGTTTAAAGTTTATAAGATCTGGAAAGCAATCAGATACCGGACTTCATATATTCTAAATGAAGTATCGTGTGTTCTAGTCCACTGAACCCTTGGCACAATATTCGCAAGTATGACCTCCTGTGCTTTGTATGTCATTTAGACGTTAATTAGCGTATAAACTTCATGGTTGGAAACACAGAAATTCTTTAAATTGGAGATGTCACTGATAAGATCTGTGCCATTGTGATGCATAATATTATTTTCTGCATCATGAGATGATAAGCTTATAGCTGCGAATAAAATTATTTTATTTATTTTTATTTGTGCTGCTTAATATGGTCTCATTTGGGAATCCCTTTTCCATTTAGAATTTTTTGCATCTAAGAAAACAACAGAAAGGGAAAACATGGGAAACTTGTTATTCTACTCATAACTTACGCAACAGAAAGTGGAAACAATTTCAGTGGTATATATGACTTCGATGCAATGTCTTGTTGATTTGTGCCAATGCAGTCAATTTATGGTATGTTTAATAGAGATTATAGAAAAATGATTATTGAATATGTGGTTGAAAAGTAAAGAAAACTGATATAAAAAATAAAAGGTTACCAAATCACTCAAATGAGTCATTAAAATGATAAATTTAAAAAGTGATTTTTGTTTTAATCCGCAGCAAACAAGCTCTTAAACATTACCTATCGGCAGCATGCCGGAAGTGATTTTGATAGAAACCATGATCATCTTAATGTTTCTGTTCTTGCTGAAACTTCCACAAAAATTTTAAAATTTTGTAGGTTTGGACCTGGGGCTCAATAACCAAAGGGAGTGTATCACATAAGCATTGGAGATAAAACTATGCATCTCCGGTTTCTTAAATGATCTTGTTTGTTTCTGGATCCTCTAATAAATATAATTTTATATACCTAAGGAAAGATAAACAAAAAGGATGAGCTTGGGCAAACTTATTGAATTGTCTAAGAAGTTATAAAATAAATGAACACAATTTTGTGTGCAGAAACTTTTGTTGTTTTGATGTAACATCTCGTCATCTCGTTGATTGTGCCTAAACTATGCACTAAATGCCTGGAAAATCTGAAGTAACCATGATCCAAATATGAGCAATATAATTAAAATATGAAGACTTTGATATGCTCGCAATAATCATTTTGATGCTCGTCTACCTTCTAAAATGTCAACCGACTTCTGAAAATTACATTAGGACTTGTGGGGTTCGTGCACCTTTCCCTTACTACCAAACCAAAGAGGTATTCTTTTAAGTAAAAAGTAGTAATGCTAAGAAGAGTGAGAATAGGAATTTCATTTTTTTGCACGGAAATGATCCTCTGCTAATGTTAAAAGGTGCCATTTTGAATTCCATCAGAAATGATTCCCGGTTCCTTCAGAACATCATATTGTATCATTCAGCTCGTGATAGTGATATTCGTTCTATGCAATTGGCTTCTTTCCAGGGAATGTCCAGAAGAATGTAGGGAAGCTGTGGCATCTCTGATGTTTGCAGCTGCAAGGTTCTCTGATATGCCTGAATTGCGAGATCTCAGGGATGCTTTTCAGGAGAGATACGATTTGTTAGAGTGTTTTGTTAATAAGAAGGTAATAACAGCTTGCAACAAAAGACTTACTACCATTTATCAGTATAGCTTTATTTTGATCACTGAATTGCTTGATTTTTGGTTTCAGTTTATAGAGAAATTATCTTCAAGACCCTCCACAACAGAGGAGAGGCTCCAGGTCTTGGAAGATATAGCTTCAGAGTTCTCCATAAACTGGAACCATAAGGGGTTTGAAAAGAGAATGGCTGCTCCTGCTCTTCCACAGGTGTCTTTGAATCAATTTGATATTCTTTCAAATAGTAAAGAAAGCGAAATTGAACATACTAACTTCAAGTCATCACTTGATAACATGGAACATTTTTGTACAATTATGATCTAGTGCCCGATTAGACACGGGCTAATTGTGCCCACTTAATACATATTATCTTAGTATCCAATGCTGAGATGATATGTATTAAGTGGGCACAATAAACCAGTGCAAATCAGGCACTGGATCATAATTGCATTTTTGTATACTTGGAGTAGATTATTTGGAATTGCTCAGTTGTTGAAACGATATAAGTGGCAATTTTATGAAATCCAATACAAGTAATCCACATATGAAAGAGTACGATTAGTATTGAGTATGTTTGGGCAAACCCTTTCTTGGCTGAAAAGTTGCTTGTTAGCATTGATAGTAATGGAAATCACAAATTGTGTACATAATTATGAGTAGTAGCTTTGAACGCCCCATCAGAAATAAAGTTCTTTGGCTGTGTATGTAAAACTTAAGTTGAAAGTTGAAAAAAATGCTAAGTTGAAATTCGATCGCATGAACTGATAGAATATTCATATTGCAATCTACTTGAATATAACAGAATAATAATTCTTATGTTAAATAAAGATCTTCATAAATTTTAGAACTGGAAGTTGAATAGAACGGAAGTTCTTGAGATTTTGATGTAGATGGATTTTCTTCAGTTTGTTGCCATTTAAAGAAATGGTTTATTTGAGAGAAAATATGTGACAATCCTGGGGAATTGATTCTTTCCACATTCCAGTTAGTTTTTAACATGGGATCCATTAATTTGTGGTATGATAATAAAACCATTGATAATTACATAAAGCTATTTTTTAAAAATTTAATTATATGCTTACACTTTAACATCTTTTCTCGACTAAACCAAGATAGATATATGTAGTAATAATTTTTTATCAACCACCTCCCAATTTATTTGATTTCCAGGTGACAATTTCAGAGACGGAAATCCCCAAGCATAGGCATGAGATTCTCAATAATCGAAACCAGCAAGATGGTAATATTGTGAAAAGAAATGACTCGGAGAGAGAAAAACCTAGGTACTGCAAGCAGAAGTCACTTGTGAAACGGGAAGATAGCACTTCAAATAGCGGCCAGGGCATTTTACTTCATGAAAGGCAAGGATTGATAGAGGACAAGCATTTAACTTCAAATGGAAAAGATGATGTTCTAGCAAAAGGAGTAAGAAAAAGCAGTCCCTCCCGTCGAGTTATTGTTGATAATATTGGCGGTCGCCAGACTCAGCACAATAATGGTGTCTTTACAAGGAAAGAACAAACCGTAGAAGCTGTATCTCGTGAAAAACCTGTTATACCCCCTCCACCATATGTTAAATCGAAAGAAACTGCCATTCTCCCTCGCCCTCCATATACTAAACCAAAAGAAGATAAACATAGAAGTAAATCATTCAACAGCTTGGTCGAAAGTCACGAGGAACCAGATCATCATGTCCATGAAGGGAAAAATCTTGGGCTCGTCAAAATAGACATCAGTGGCAATGAAAAGGAAACTGATTACCAAGATAATCGAATTCCATTGCCAAGACCAAGATCTATTAGGAGGAAGCACCAGAAATCTTCATCCAATCATGACAGTGTAGGTAACTTGGATGATGTCAGCAGTAGTACAAAGAGGAGTTCAAGTAGCAGGAGAAGGGATTATTCAAGAAAGGGTTTGCAGATCTTGTTTAACGATGAGCACCAACAAAACGATGAAGAAGAACGTGTGATAGATAAACTACTAATCCATTACAGCAAGAAACCGTCAAGTTATGATGCTGGTAAAGTGAAGAAAAAGTTACTAGCACAATCTTCACATCAAAGAGCCATTCAGAGAGCCATTGATGTTGAACCAGAAGTGGTCCCACAACCTAGCAGATCTATTTCTCTTCCTCACACCGAAAGTGGGTCGCAGCCCGTGAAGAAAGTGTTTACTCGGGCCATTACTTTCCAGCCTGATAACCAGGCCCGACATGTGCATCCCAACTTGCCTGATTATGATGATTTGGCTGCTAGAATTGCTGCCCTTAGAGGTCAATAGACTGCAAAGAGCTCATTGGATGTTATGCAGTTGCCAGTTTATCAATAGAGCTCATTTCTTGTATTGATTTGATGGCAAATTACTGCTAATATTGATACTTCTGATGCATATATTTCAGGTCTAAGGTAGGCTGGATATTCCAACCCCTTGCATTAGAGCATGACAGATTTGCATGGTCGTTGGAAGTTCAGAAAACAAGGATACAATACATTATAGTTGCACTCTTGTGGTATTGAATGATGTTTGCTTTAGCTGATTGACAATGATATGTGTACGGGGTCTGTTTGTACGTTCAGCCTGTAAAATTTTATCCAACCATGGAATATGAATGCTATGAACCTTGACCAATATTACCATTTGGGTGTCTACACTCCCGTTTTCCTCAACATAGTTGATGTAACATTTGAATATTAGTTTTGAGAAAATAGTATTTTTCGATTTCCAAGAATGTTCTGATATCTGTGTTAGTGCTAGATCATTTCCATTTTCCATGTAGAGACATTTTATTAATCCCACATCAGGCATCAGTATGTGGAGGAAAGTAGGAGCATGGGTGTCCATCCGCCATTTGGATGTTGCTCTGGGGAGAATCCATTGTTCAGCAGTTTACCTAAGCGAAATCAAAGAATAGTTCTCTGTGAGTTGAATAAAACGAAATCGAGCCTTTTAATCAAACATGACTTGTGATTAATAGTAATTGGCAACGGCACGTGTTGTTTGACTTGTCAACTACATTCACTTATTCAGGCCTATTTTGACTTCTAGAAAGGGAAATAGCAGAACATATCGCCGAAGTCTGACTCGCGTTGCATATTGGTAAATCCCCGTTCTTTCATTTTAACTAGACTCAACATAGTGATGGCAACGGGTCGGGTCGGCCATACCCGAACCCGAATCCATACCCAAATCGAACCGTGGGTAATTCGGGTCGGTTCGGTTCGGGTATCCGTTCGGGTCGGCTTTTATACCCGAACGGGTACCCGTTTACCCGATTTTTATTTTTTTTTTTTTTTTTTTTTTGTAAATAGAACTTTAACCAACATGTTCACAATTCACAAATATAGTTAATACTTAAATCTCATTGGTAGAATTTAGAATGCACACTAACACAACACTTGAAAATTAATTTTTCATTTTATTAATTTTATTTTTTTTTTAGGAAAAATATATATATTCGGGTATTCGGTTCGGGTTCGGGTATGACGCTAAAATCCATATCCGAACCATATCCGTCTCGGGTTTTACTATCAAAAACCTTATCCGACCCACCGATCCGTCGGTTCGGGTTTTTTCGACCCGTTCGTTCGGGTACCCGCGGGTTTTCGGATTTTTCGGGTTGTTTTGTCATCCCTAACTCAACATCAATTGAAAATCTTCACGATATCTAACAAGAAAAAGCCAAAAATCTTAATAAAAAATTTAATGTGGAATTCGGAATGCAGAAGACTTACATTATATAAAAAACTAAAGGGAACACCCGTGCGTTGCACGGGAAGAAAAATCAGCAATGTATGTTATGTTAAAAAAATGTTAAAAGATTTGAAAGTTGTAAAATTGCTTACTTTGTTAAGTCAAGAACGTTAGTTGTTGTAATACTAATATTATTATTATTATTATTATTATTATTAAAAATTTTGAACGACATCTTTGAATATAATATTCACAGCGACGTCGTTCGGCTTGGTTCCTTATAACAATAAGCATCTTTAGTCCTAAAAAATGGTAATTTTTCAAATAGACATTTTGTATTTTCATTTGAACAGTGTAATTGAGTATTCATTATTTTTTTCTTATTATGCATGTTTTAGTTATTAGGGATGTGAGTAATTGATTATTGCACAATGGATGTTTTGTATCTCCATAGGGTTTCATTACACATTTTGGTTGTTTGATATTTGAATGGTGATTGAATATGAACTCAATTATGAGACAATTGAGCAATAATAGATGTTAATCTCATGATTGTAAACTGTTTTCTTGCACTATGTAAGGGCACACATCACTTAGTTGGGCAACATTGCAGAGAATGAAGGGCGGTTATTAAATATTTTTATATATTATCCTTTTAAATATTGTTGGCACCCTAGTGACGTGGCACTCACTCAACCCAGATCCTCTATACAATGTGGACTCGCTGACGTGTAAGGACACCAGGTCGGCCGACCACGTGTCTAGTGTCCCAGGCCGGATTGACACTGGAATGTACCTCACTGGAGAATCGGTGGCGAGTCCCAGTTCAGCTCGGCCACGAGCAAGGTCCTTAGGCCATTGGCTCAGGTAGGCCGAGCTTTGGAGAGCTCTTCCCATCGCTAGTTTCTGACACACGGTCCGAGTTCAACTCGTCCATAGTATGTGGCCATTCCCTCTCGCTACAGTAACCGACAACGAGGACGACCCACGTATCATCTGAACACCCGATACCATCTGCAACCGACAGAGCATCTTTTCCCTTCATAAATGCAAAGGTGACTGCTTACAAGTTCCAAGGTCAACGCCTTAAATGTAAGATGGCTTGCAGGAGCTGCAGGTGCAATCATCACACCTACTCTGGCGCTCGTACAGTGGCCTCATGATGACCTACCGCCGCCTACCCTTTTCTTGGACTATAAATAGAACACTTAGTGATCATTTGGACACACGAAAATCCTCTGTAATCTGGGACTAGCTCGAGTTCGGCTACATATATACATTTACATTCTTTACTTCTTCAGTTACTGCTCACTAAGTCCTAACACTCACCTCAGTTGATACTTAATTGGTCCTTACTGATTTCGGCATCAACAATTGGCGCTAGAAGAAGGGCCTCCCTCTTTCATTTCAGCAACACATCCCAGCTCTACCGCGGACATTCCTCCCTCATAACATGAGTCACAGTTTCACATTCCTCGCCTCCACGGATGGGAGTACTTCCGATCCCAGTACGGAATACGTCCTCCGACCTAGTCAAGAACCGCCCTCAGCCGCGGGCCAGCACCCCGCATAGGATGTCACCCTGGCTCAGAGTCTGAAGCGACTGGATGACCTCACCCAGGCCGTTGCCACGCTCCAGCGTGACCCCCGCAAGCGCACCGCCGAGTCCAGCGTCATATCACCTGCAAGGGGGCGCTCGTCTCAGCGCCGCGCCCGGCTCCGCTTACGCTTCAGCCGCACCCCCGCCCCTATACGGACCACAGTGCCGCTGCAGACCCCAACCTTTTCAGAAGCTAGGTCATCCTGAAGAACTCATAGCATCTTCGACCGGCTTGGCCCCCACCACGACCGGAAGTGGCCAACCGAGGGACAGGGCGAGAATGCGAACGACCCCCCCCTCCCGGCGTCCTATGGAAATGGGTCGCCGAGCTAGAGGCACGGGAGATGGCCCCCAACCCCTCGACCGGGGTGGGGAAGGCCTCACCGCTGAGCCTGAAGATCCAGGCCGAGCCCATGCCTACCAAGCTCAAGTTACCACAGCAGGGGAACTATGATGGAGTTAGTGACCCGACCAGCCACGTCGACAGATATGCCGCTTTTATAGAGCTTCAGGGGGTCAGTGACGGGCTCATGTGCAAGGCCTTCCCGCTAACACTAGGGGATAAGGCCATGAAGTGGTTCAAGAAGCTCCCACCACATTCCATAAAGACGTGGGACGACCTCGCGACCAAGTTCCAAGCAGCTTTTATGGGGTCCCGACTGAGGTCGACCCCAAAACAGAGGCTAGTAGACATCAAACAGGGGAGAGACGAGTCGCTGAAGGGCTATGTAGAGCGGTTCAACAATCGGTACATAGAAATTGGCAGCGTGTCGGATGAAATAACTCTGGTGGCCGCCCTAGCTGGCCTGAGGTATAGGTCCAGATTCTGGTGGTCGGTCCACGAGAACAGCCTAGAGACGTACCACGAGTTCCTCAGCCGGGTCGAGTGCCATATTGGGGCTGAAGAAGCATCCAGAGAACCTGAAGCGAAGCCCCAGGACCCGCGACCCGACAAGGGCAAAGAGAGAGACGCCAGTTCGGTTCAGGCCACTCACGCTCAGCAGCAACCAGGGCGCGGACGCGAGGCAGCCCGACCACCCCCACAAAGGTTCCAGATCTTCCACGTCCTCAACACCAGCCTGGAGGGTGTACTGATGCATGTGAAAGATCGAGGGGTCCTACCACCCCCTACCCCGATGAGGACCCCCTCCTCGAGCCAGAACCAAGAGAAGTGCTGCCGGTATCACAGGTCAGCTGGGCATGATACCGATGACTGTCAGGACTTGAAGAATGAGGTTGAGGGCCTGATCCGGCGTGGACAGTTGCGCGAGTTCGTAGCCCCACCGCCCGTCCACAGCCGACCTCAGCAGGGAGCCCCTAGCTGACCTCAACCCCTATCAGGGTTTAGGAATGAGGTCCACACACTGGTCATGGGCAACCAGCACTTCGTCGGGTCGCGGAACCAGCGGAAGAGGTTGGCGAGAGAGGCCTGCACTGACTACCAGTATTCCGCACAAAGGACCAAAACCAGCTCCACTCCATCTGAACTTCATCACGAGATTACCTTTACGGAGGCCGACGCAGCCCACGCCCGCCATCCTCACCAGGACGCCCTTGTCATCAGTATGGTCCTCAACGGTACACACGTCCACCGGACGCTCGTCGACAACGGGAGCGGGGCTAACTTGCTGTACCTCCGGACCTTGATCCACATGGGCCTCGACGAGCGGCACCTGAGCCCGTGCCACCTTGGCCCTGTGGTGGGAGTGACCGGCCACGCAACCGATCCCGTCGGGCAAATATCGATGATGGTAGAACTAGGGGAGAAGCCATGCCTACAGGCCGTCATGGCCACCTTCATCGTGGTAGACCTCCCAAGCAATTATAACGCCCTCCTAGGTCGGCCCCTCCTATACGAGCTCAGGGCCTCGACCTCTATCTACCACTACGCTATGAAGTTCCCCACGCCAGCGGGGATAGCGATAGTCCGGGGAGACCAGTCCGCAACCCGCCGGTGAAACGTCACTCAACCCACTGTCCGTGAACGGCGGGGGGAGCTGACCGTCGCCATGGCTGAGCTCGACGATCCCCATAGCCGACCTGAGAACCAAAGCGCACAGCCGATGCAAGAACTAGACACCGTCGAGGTTGACGCCAAGCACCCGGAAAGGGTCCTGAGGATCGGGAAGGGAGTAGCTGAGCCCACGCGCTCCGCCTTGGTCGAGTTCCTCCGCGGCAGTTCCGACGTCTTCGCTTGGGAGCCCTCGCATATGGTCGGCATACCGACGTCCATCGCTTGCCACCAGCTGAACATCGACCCCGCGGTGATGCCTCGGCAACAGCGAAGTCGCCCACTGAACCAAGAGCGCTACGAGGCCCTGGCAAGGGAGGTTGATAAGCTGCTTCGGATAGGTTTCATCAGGGAGGCCAAGTATCCTAACTGGGTCGCCAACCCAGTCCTTATGAAGAAGAGCAACGACAGCTGGAGAGCCTGCATAGATTTTACCGACCTCAACAAGGCCAGCCCTAAGGACTCATTCCCCCTGCCTCGAATAGATCAGATAGTAAAAGCCACGGCTGGGCACGAGCTCCTCAGCATGATGGACGCTTACTTGGGCTATAACCAGATCCCTATGTATCCCCCAGATCAGGAGCACACGGCCTTCATAACGGACCGAGGGCTCTACTATTACCAGGTCATGCCCTTCGGGTTGAAGAATGCTGGGGCAACCTACCAGCGCCTGGTCAACAAGATGTTCACCTCCCAGATCGAGATTACCATGGAAGTGTATGTTGACGACATGCTGGTAAAGAGTGTGAGGGCAACCGACCACATCCAGCACCTGGGGAGCATGTTCCAGGTCCTGAGGGTGTATCGAATGAAGCTGAACCTGGCAAAGTGTGCTTTCGGGGTTGAGTCCGGGAAATTCCTCAGCTACGTGGTGAGCTCAAGAGGCATTGAGGCAAACCCCGAGAAGATTCAGGCCGTGCTAGACCTGAGACCTCCCACCAGGATTAAAGAGGTCCAGAGGTCTCACGGCCGGATCGCGGCCCTGAACCGATTTGTATCCAAAGCCACGGACAGGTGCCGCCCCTTTCTTGAGGCCCTGAAGAAAGGGAAGGACTTCGGATGGACCCCCGAGTGCCAGGAAGCTTTCGAGGAGCTCAAGAGACACCTGGCCCAACCTCCTCTCCTGTCGAAGCCCAAGCTAGAAGATGTCCTCTCTATTTACCTCGCCGTCTCTGAGCATGCCGTGAGTTCAGTCCTCACTCGTGTCGAGGGGAACATCTAGTACCCGGTCTATTACACGAGCCAATCCTTCGTTGACCGTTAGAAGTGTTACACGCCGATGGAGAAGTTAGCCCTTGCGCTCGTCACTAGTTCCAAGAAGCTTCGACCTTACTTTCTCGAGCACCCCATCGAAGTGGTGACTAATTACCCCTTGCGGCAGGTGCTCCAGAAGCCGAACTCATCAGGTCGGCTAGTCAAGTGGGTGGTAGAGCTCGGACAGTTTGACATCTCCTACCGACCCCAGCTCGCAGTCAAGTGTCAGGCCCTGGCAGATTTCATAGCCGAGTTCAGTCCCCCATTGGTGAGTCCCAGTACCAAAGTCGAGCCCTGGACACTCTATGTGGACGGTTCCTCGACGGACGTATACTCCGGAGCCGGGCTCGTGCTTCTGAGTCCCTCCTTGGAATCCTTCTTGCCAGTCCCTACGGTTCTCGTTTCCGGCCTCCAACAACGAAGTTGAGTACGAGACCCTGATCGCAGGCCTTAGGTACGCCCGAGCGATGGGTGTCTCCCACCTCCAAGTCCGAAGCGACTCCCAGCTCGTCGTCAACCAACTCAATGGTACCTACCTCGCTAAGGACCAGCGGATGACCAGCTACGCCGACCTTGCTACCACCGAAATGAAGAATTTCGATGAGGTCATCCTCCGACAAATCCCCCGGACTCAGAACCACCTGGCTGATGCCCTGGCACACCTCGCTACCAGTGAAGGGATAGAGGAGCTGGAGTTTGTACCGATCAACCGACTGATGAGGTCGGCCATAGCCCAGCACTCCCATGTGGCGACAGTAGACCTAGGCCCCCCTTCATGGATGGATGAAATTTTCTCCTTTTTCAAGGATGGTAGGGCCCCGGAGGACCCCAGGCTGGCCAGGCAGTTGCAGATCAGGACTGTCGCTACACTATCATCGACAACACGCTCTACAAACATAGCTTCTTAGGCCCTCTGTTACGATGCTTGACTGAGAAAGAAACAGCCTTTTTACTTGATGAGGTCCATTCCGGAACGTGTGGAAACCACTCTGGTGGTCAGACCCTGGCACACAAGGTCCTGAGGCAAGGTTACTTCTGGTCAACCCTCAAGAAAGATTCTATCGCCTACGTCAGGCGCTGCACAAGTGACAGTGCCATGCCCAGGTTGGCGGGGCCTCCCCAGCTGAACTAACTCACGTGCTAAGTCCATGGTCCTTTTGCAAGTGGGGAATTGACCTCATAGGACCTATGCCAACTGGTCGTGGAGGAGTGAAATATGCAATCGTGGCCGTGGATTACTTCACAAAGTGGGCGAAGGCCGAGGCCCTGGCTCGGATCACGGAACAGAAAACGACCGACTTCATCTGGAGGGCAATCATATGCATGTTGGGGATACC
The DNA here is from genome assembly GCA_018223645.1 of Jasminum sambac. Classification (NCBI taxonomy): domain Eukaryota; kingdom Viridiplantae; phylum Streptophyta; class Magnoliopsida; order Lamiales; family Oleaceae; genus Jasminum; species Jasminum sambac. Next base: position 7,170,302 of record CP073644.1, on the reverse strand, counting down.
TGAGTCCATCGTAACAGACAACGGCCGGCAATTTGACAACGGTCGGTTGAGGTCCTTCTGCGAGGACCTGGGAATCAAGAAGCACTACTCCACGCCAAAACATACCCAGTCTAACGGCCAGGTGGAAGCCGTGAACAAGATCATCAAGCACACGCTCAAGACCCGACTGGAAGAACTGAAAGGAGGATGGGCGGATGAGCTCCCGGCCGTCCTATGGTCCTACCGGACAACATGCAGGACCAGTATGGGGTAAACCCCCTTTGCATTGGCATACGGGGTCGACGCTGTGATACCAACAGAAGTCGAGTTACCCTCCTTCCGAACTCGGCACTTCTCCGAGCACACAAATGACCAGGAACTTATGCTCGAGGTCGACTTTCTGGAAGAAAAGCGAATTGACGCCGATCTGCTCACTGAGCTATACAAGCGCCGCAGTGCTCGGTACTTCAACCAGAAAGTAAAAAAGAGAAGCTTCCAGGTCGGAGACCTGGTACTCAGAAAGGTCTTTCTCGCTACCCGAGATCAGGCCACAGGAGCCCTAGCCGAGACGTGGGAGGGGCCCTTCGTAGTCCTCAGAGCCCTCTGCAACGGCTCTTACTGCCTCAGGACGGGCGAAGGAGTTGAGCTCCCCCACCCCCGGAACATTGAGCACTTGAAAAAATATTTCCAGTAGCTATCAAGTTGTAAATATTGTAAATCGACTGTAATATCTCTACTCCAGTAATGAATGGAAGCTTTCAAACTGTTGTTTGAATTCGATGTTCGATACTTAACTACAATGCCCAGGTCCACCACGGCGGACCCACCCCCTGACATGGCCGACCTAAGTGGTCCGGCCTAGGGACAGATCCACCAAGGTGGCATTCAGACAAAATAAAAGTAAAATGACCTAGGTCCGCCATGGCGGACCCACTCCCTGACATGGCTGACCTAAGTGGTCCGGCCTGGGGATAGATCCACCAAGGTGGCATTCAAACAAAATAAAAGTAAAATAACCTAGGTCCGCCACTGCGGACCCACCCCCTGACATGGCCGACCTACGAGTTCAGGCCTGGGGATAGATCTACCACGGGGGCATCCGCACGCCAAACAAATTATTATTAAATGGGTTCTAAGTCCTTTTGTTCAGTCGATCTGGAATCATGTTAGCCTAACTACTTGAATCATTGTATAACAAAAAAGAAAATGTGGCCGAACTGGACTCACTAATGATAACTTCAAATAAATCAAGTCAGCAGATCGACCACCTAGGCCCACCCCGGTAGACCCGTCACCAAATGAAGCCGACCTACGAGGTACGGTCTAAGTACAGATCCGCTAGGGTAGAACCATGTACTTGTTAAAATCGTTAAGTTTTAGTTCTTATTCCTATGACCCCAGCGTGGGGACGACCTGATAAAGCTACCCGACTTCGAGTACGGTTGTATAAAATTGCACAATGAACTGAACTGAACTGAAAGAAATTGCACTTGCATTAAAAGAACATATTACAATCAAAACCCAGCTCGGAACAGTCGAACTGGGCTATGTCTAATACAACAAAAAAAAAAAACAAAACAAAAAACAAAAAAACATGGCCCTATCATTGGCCGCACTTAGCATCAGGCATCCCATACTCCGCCCTAAGCCGTTTGACCTCCTCAGCCAAGAACCCGATATCCCAGTCAGGCCGCTTCTCAGTAATGTCGGCCATGACGTCCTTTGCCGCGTTGACAAAGGCGGAGTTGAGCTCGGAGTTGTGCTCCTCCTACCTCTTATACTCCTCAATTATCTCCTCCCGCGACGAGCCGGCCTGACTGGACTGGGCATGCTTCAGGGCCTCGATCTCGGCCCAGAGGGACTCTACCTCGGCAGCATGGGCTTTCTGCGCGACCTCAACCTCTTGGGCCCTATTCCTGGACCGCCATTGGGCCTCATTCAGTTTGCCCTGGGCCCTCTCCCAGGCTAGCCTTGGCCCTAGCAAGGGCAGCATCGCTCTCGGCCAGGTTGGCCCTTAGCTCTTGGATCCTCGCCCTCGACTGCTCCCTACTCCGGAGCATATGGATGATGGCCCGGCCGTAGTGGGTGACTGCCGTCCGAGCATTGTCCTCTGGGCCGAGCAGGTCCAGGTAGCGCTCCTGAACCAGGGTCCAAGATCTCCCTAGTGCGGTTGTGGCATTGTCGAGCGAGGCCGACGCGGCGGACAAGCTCCCGACCTGGGGAGGGGAGTTGGCCAGAAAGAAGTCCCTCAGAGGCTTCAGCATGGTCCCTTTGTTGGTCGAGTACGCCGCCTCTCTCGCCGGAGTGGTTCCGACGAACGGGAGGTCAGCGACCGGGGGATGGACGTCGGCATTTCCAGGTTGAACCGCCTTCGGCCCCGTCATCAACCTCTTTCCTACCCCATGCTTGGGGGGAAGCCCGGGCACACTGGTAGAGCCTGTAGGACGAGGCTCTGAAGGCTTGGAGGTCGGCGAGGCCTCAGTGCGAGCCTTCTTCGCCACGGGCTGGGAAGTCTGACGGCCTCGCATGGTCGGTTGAGAAGAAGATTGAGCTGCGAGTTCGGGAAAGGATCAATTAGCATAAAAAGGGTGACGTCGGTAAATAAGGGAATAGGCCAGTTCGGACACATACCCGAGGTAGAAGAGGATCGCTGAGGGCGAGCTTGCGAGAGCCGAGCGTTGAACAAGTTCTCCTCAGTCAACAGGGAGCGCCAATCACGATCTGAGATCGACCTCGCGATGGCAGCACGCTCAGTCCAGCCTTCTAGTGGTCTGGCCTCCTTGAAGTCTGCGAAATAAAACGAGTTGGTTCAGTTCGAAATAAAATAACAACAAGGTCGGAAGGATGCTTACCGAGGTCGTGATAGTTCACGGGGATCGCGACCTTCCTCTCTCTGTCATCCGGACTGACTAGGCACCCCTCCGCCCCAGAACCAGTTCCGCTTCCAGCCCTTGACTGAGTCTGGAAGCCCGGTGACGAAGGCACCCCCCGAGTTTGGTCGTACTAAGCAATAGTATCAGCCCGACTGCTGCCCGTCCGACTTGAAGGTGTACAGGTTGTTGAACTCCCACACCATTAACCCGTTGAGCCCGGCCCGATGCCCCAGCACCAGCATCCCCAGCACGGTCTTCCACGTGTTGGGGGTGAGCTGAGTCGGCGCCACCCCCCATGCGCCCAGGAACTGCTTCACCGCCCTGGGGAACGACAGTCTCACCCCGGACTCCAGCATCGCCAAGTTCACAGCTACCCATCCTCTGGCGGGAGGTCAGCCTGCTTGTCGGCCTCAGGCACCACGAACCTCACCCGGGGTGAGGCCTGGTACTGGGAACGCCACGAGGCCAGCATTTCCTCAGTCACCGCCAATGGGAATTGGGAGCAACCCCACGGCTTCGTCAAGTCACGCCTGACCGACTTCTTCTTTCTCCTCCTCAGGAAGGTCGGCTGGGGTGAGGTCGGGTCGAACGGGAAGGAGGTGCCCACCTCGGATGCGAGTTCGGCGGACTCCACTGTGGCCCTAACCGTCTGCAGAGGTACGGCCTCCAGGACTTCCTCGACACTCGGGGAGTTTTCTCCTTGTGGAGAGGGGGATGGCCCTGGAGATTGGTTGCCCATGTCGTAGTCGTATACCTCCTCAGAGTTTGATGACATTTTTTAGAAATTTACAAGTTTTTAGCCCGAAGTATACCTTAAGATTAGGTCGGTCTCGAACTAAAGGCTACAACGGATCCGAACTGAGCTTGAGCTTGAGAGAGAATTTTTGACAAGTATGAAGAGCGGAAAAGTGAAAACTGGAGAAATGAGGGGGTATATATTGGCAAAGGCGGTGGAAGTTGAAAAGACGTGACCTTCTCCAACGGTCGGCCGACACGTGGTCCGGTTTCATACCCACGTGCCACGCACGTGCCAGCCCAGGCCGGTTAAACGTTAACCCCGACCCAGGTTGGCATTCATGCTGGGGACAATTGTTGGCACCCTAGTGACGTGGCATTCACTCAGCCCAGGTCCTCTATACAATGTGGACTCGCTGATGTGTAAGGACACCAGGTCGGCCGACCACGTGTCTAGTGTCCCAGGTCGGATTGACACTGGAATGTACCTCACTGGAGAATCGGTGGCGAGTCCCAATTCAGCTCGGCCACGGGCGAGGTCCTTAGGCCATGGGCTCAGGTCGGCCGAGCTTTGGAGACCTCTTCCCATCGCTAGTTTCTGACACACGGTCCGAGTTCAGCTCGTCCATAGTATGTGGCCAGTCCCTCTCGCTACAGTAACCGACAACGAGGACGACACACGTGTCATCTGACACCCTGACACCATCTGCAACCGACAAAGCATCTTTTCCCTTCATAAATGCAAAGGCGGCTGCTTACAAGTTCCAAGGTCAACGCCTTAAATGCAAGACGGCTTGCAGGAGCTGCAGGTGCAATCATCACACCTACTTTGGCGCTCGTACAGTGGCCTCATGATGACCTACCGCCGCCTACCCCTTTCTTGCACTATAAATAGAACACTTAGTGTTCATTTGGACACACGAAAATCCTCTGTAATCTGGGACTCGCTTGAGTTCGGTTACATATATACATTTACATTCTTTACTTCTTCAGTTACTGCTCACTAGGTTCTAACACTCACCTCAGTTGATACTTAATTGGTCCTTACTGATTTCGGCATCAACAAATATCATAATAATATTTTCTGTTTGAAAACGTAGCTTTTTATTGTTTTACAATAATCAGATATAAAGAAAAATAGCATTTGTTGGACAGAAGAAAACCTTAATAGCTATTTAATCAATATCAACTTAAATAAATACATTGATATAAATGAAAAAATACTAAGTAAAAGTGAAATGTAATAGTATTTACATTATTACAAATAATTTGAAAATTTATTTACTACAAAAATTAATATAAAATTTGGAAAGTTTCATTAAAGACAACATTTGACATCAAATAATTATGCGTGTAGACATATAATACAATGTCATTTTTACAATTGTATCTCATATTTGTTTCTACATTTTTGCAAGAGACAGTATTTTTTGAACTAATTATATGTAACTTTATATGAAATCGGCATATAATACATGTATACCAATAGAAAGGAAAATGAAATTATCAAATGAAATTAATCGTATTATAAATTCATTGAACGCGAAACCTTTGCGATTACTTTATTTTAATTAAATAAAGATCAAGTTGTCACAATATTAATTTTTTTATGTGAAAAACAATTGAATTAAAATTTTATGTTATAATTATTTAAAAAAACATGTATCATACATCAACTTTATATATTTATAAGAATGATAAAAAACATTAAAACAAACTTAATAAAAAAAACTTAATCATAATTAAGAAATAAATTTATTAAAACTAAATACATAATAATCTTTTTACATCTCCATTTCAAAAAAGAAAAAAAAATTAGATTTTGAACAACTACCCTCACTTACCAGATCAATAAAAAAAATAATAAAAAAATAACCCAAAACTTATGGCAAACCTATCTAGTTACTCTTTCCTTGTGCTTGCTTCTAACACAAAAAAAAAAATAAAAAAATAAAAAAATAGAACATAATAACAACCAAATGAGAGTGAAGCATATTTATTAATGTTAGTACATAACCATGCTTATTAGCTAACATATATACTACCATGCTTATCGGCAAGACTATGGTTAATTATATATGTAATATCAATATTTTAAGATCAAGATCAGCATAAGAGAAGTTGGTTCTACGCAAAATAATACATATAAAAGTAACTATTTCAATTCTTATATTTTGTTTGTCTCAATAAATTTAATATCTATACACATTAAATATTAACTTTTATGTTTCTCAATTCAAAGTAAATAGAAAAAAAATGAATAGGTTATACAGAGCTATAATTTGACTTTTTTAATAATTAAACAACATAAGAAAAATAACATTATATTTTATTTTTAAAAAATTATATTTTCAAATTTGAGAAAAAAAAGAATGATCAAAGACTATCTCTTGAAATTCTCAAAACACAGGTATTATTTCTGCGTTCTTTATTGTTTGGTTTCTATTATATAATTCTCATGCTACATTGCGTATTTCAACATTTACACTAATAATAGTAACACAAATTTATTCTTTAATTATTTTGTAGATCGAAGGTTGCTTTCATCGGAAACAACCCAAAATAAATTTCAATTTCATTTATACCAGATGCGAAATCGTACACAAAGAATTCCTTTATAGCAAACTTGTAATTTTATATATCTACTGTAAATAAATAAATAATCTATAATAATTGAGTGTATTTATATAATCCTTAAAATACCACAAACCCAATCAAAAAAGAAAAATACGTTGAAGGAGAAATATGACATAATTAATTTGTAGAGTTGAGTATACTTAATAAAATAAAAAATCATAGAAGTAAGTATTGGCAATTAAAGTACTATAAAAAAAAGTATGGTCTATGCAAAAAGAACAAATAAAACTTCCAATTGAGAACGTGGAAAGTGGATGTGGCCATTAAAAAACTATTTGTCAAAACCAACTATCTGTCACATATACAAATAAATAGCAAACACATGTTCAAAACTACCATAAATAAATTGATATCCAAATAACTACTTTCCAATTGACACCTAAAAATATATCATATATAGATTTGTTGTTTGAGGATGAGGTACAATTGTCTTTTTATAATAATTGAATTTGCTAATAAATGTAAGACTGTCCACTTTTAACAACAATCAAGTGTTTGGGTAAGTTTATATTTCATTAAAAATCTAAGTTTTTAGATGAAAACCTCAAGATATGTAGATAATAATTAATCATACTATAAAATGTGTAATTAATATTTTTTCTGTCCCACTAAGATAGACTCACTTTCTATTTATATCTATTTAATTACTTTATTTTTTCTATTATACTCTTATTGAATTTGCATTAATATTAATGAAAATAAATTATCATCATGTAAGGGCATATTGAAAAAATACAACTAAATTTACTTTTCCAATAATATTAATTATGCTTTCTTAATCTGTGTGAAAATCAAATTGAGTCTCTCTTTATGGGACGGAATGAGTATTAATATTCAACTTTGTCTGAAACAGTAACACCGATTTTTAAATAAAAAATATTATGTCAAGCACAAGTGATAAGAATAGGGATAGAAATGGGACGGCTTCGAGTAGGGAACCTCATTCCCTGTCCCCGCAACGTGGACATATCTCTTTCCGCACCCCATCCAAAATTACTCAAGGTCGAGTTGGGATCAGATCGAGGTTAGGGCGGGTCATTGATAATTGTAATCCCCATTTAAATCCAGTCCCCCAAAAAAAAAAAACCCGAGTGAAACCCTTTTTTTATGTTCTCTTTTCTTTTTGCCCTTTATTTTTTCAAATAAAAAGGCACAGATTGATTGATACAAATAAACTATTAAAGAAGATTTGTAAGTCCACGACGTCTTTTTTCCTCTTTTGTTAAATCTAATTTCTCAAAATCATATTTGTTATTTGCAATATGCACAAAACTGGTTAACAAATTCATTATGGATAAAGGTGAAATATAAAGTAAGTAAAATCACCAATATCGATAATAATATTTGTTTAATAAAACTTTCTTTTTGTAGTATGGCAAGTTCAACTTATAAGTAAGTTCAAGATAATTAAATATTTTTGACAAAACTATTATAAAAAGGAAAGAAAAAATAAAGTATAAATATAAAAAAATAATACATAAATAAAATTTAAAAGATGTGGGTTCCGGCCGAGTATTAAGTCCAAGACAATAATCCCATGCCCGTCCTTGTCCCATCCTCATAGCCATTAAATTGGGGATTCACCATCCTTCAGGTCAAGTCACCATCGGTTTTGGCTAGCCCCCGCGGCATTGACCATTGCCAAGAAAAGATTAAAACTGTAATTTGTGAGTGCTTCATTTTGGTTGGGACCAATATGGAATATGCTTAAAATTTTAAGGACCTACAATGCTATTTATCCTTCTAGAAAGGGGAGGAAATTCCTCTGGCAAGCGACTCTTCAATGTTTCTGCGCGCCCCTCCCCAGCGCCCCGCCGCCCGAGTCAAAATCAAATTTTGACTATTTTAATTTTCTCGCAATTGTTATATGGGTTGATTTCACATAGAAGACACGTGATTTCGTTCGAATTTGACACGGTTGCTCCGTTCCGCGAAGCTTCATCGTCCCAGTTCCACACGCCGCCGTTGGACTCTTGGATTATATATACCGCACTCTTGCCCAATTTCGTCTTCAATCCTCAAATCATTCATTCAATTTCCCTTTAACGCTCGTACAATCTATTTGAATCTCTTTCGAATTTCTTTCATCTCCTTTATCGAATATATCGCTTAAGCCGAAGATGAACTCGATTATGAGCGCTAAATTAATCAGTTTCTCGATTATGATGATCGCACTGATTCAGTTCAGTTACGGACAAGGAATCGCGCCGTCGCCGGCATCGGCACCGACTGGTCCTTCAAACGACGGTGAGTTTCTTCATCGATTTTTTTTTCCGATAAGGAACATGATTTTACTAGTTTAACCTGTTTGAAATTCTAATTCTAATTTTAATTTTAATTGTTTAACTGAAAAATTGATTGATGTTATTATGCAGGCACAGCAATTGATCAAGGCATTGCATATATTCTCCTCGTTGTGGCACTTGCGATTACCTACCTAGTCCACTAATTGGGGGGGGTTTTTTTTTTTTTTTTTAAATTTCTATTGGATTTTTTAAAGTTTCTATTGATCCATTTTTTTTATTGTATATTTGATTATTATTATTGAGAGAATGGAGATTCGGTTACGTGTATTGTCATCACGCTGGTAGACATAGATATAGTAGAATCATTATTCTTGTATGGGGTACGTATTATTCTCGCGAAAAATTAATTTCACTATTAAATTCTTTTACCATTGACATGTTGCATCAAGAGTATGTTTGTGGGAGTATTTTTAATTTTTTTTTTTTTCTAAATGTGGATCGAACGATTGAAGAAAATATTTAAAGACTGATGAAAAAATTGTTGCATCTTTCAAATGGAATCTGTTTAAAAAGGAATATATAGAGAAAAAAATTAAAGCCGGCTTTTTTCTATCCCGAGTGTAACTCCAGAAGATTTTGATTGTAAACGATGTCACATTAACGTTTCTTTTGAGGAGTTGTCAATTTGCAACTATAATGTAATTTCAGCGATTGGTTCCCAAAGTTTCAATTTTAACACAATCTTGTCCCCAAAGTTTCAAGTTTAACACAATGTTGTTTGTGTACTCTCTCGTGTCCCCAAATTTTATATGACTCTCAACATCTTTTCCATCAAATTTTGTTAGCGCCAAGTTTGGTGACAGATAATTGTGGCCAAATATGCAAAATACAATTTTATTGTTAAGATAAATTGCAACTAAGGTTCCTAACCTTTGAGGGGTGTTATGATGGGGTTCCCAACTTGTAAGTCTGGCACTTGGAGTTCCTAACCTTTCAAACGTCAGCAGTAAAGATTTTTTTGCTAATAGTTAATCTGTCAAATTTACTTAAAATGATAAAATTGCCCTCCATATTAATTGGGAATAATTGCAATTTGATATATGACTTTTGAAATTGTGCAAATTAGTCCAAAACCTTTATAGATTGTCTAATTTGGCATTTAATTTTCTATATATCTTCGTTCCGATCCACAATTGAATTTGTCGAAATTATTTAATCTTAATTAAACAGTTTCTATCGAAAATTTTCCATACATTAAAAACTCGCATTTGCATTAACTTTATAACGTTGGAAAATTTATTTTATATTAATAAAACATGTACGTTTTAATTGAAATATACAACAAATAATTCATATTATTATTACATAGGCATAAATTTGTGTAATTTTAGTATCATCGAGAACATACATAATGTTGCTAAGAAAAAAATAATAAATGTAGTGAATGTAAGAAAAATGTAAAAATAAAATAAATTAAGGAAAAAAGGGCTAAAAAATCGCAAAACCCACACCCCTACTTTGACACGCCCCACACCAAATTATCTCTAATAACTTGACGCGTGGCGTTCGCCGACAATGGAGGCCAGTCTAATACTGGATCCACTGCCAAGGCAAGCTGAACTTGACATGAAATTATAATTTTTATGTATTAAGATGAGCTTATAATAATTATGAAATGGCTTCCTAAATAAGTTACGATAACCAATCCAAAAATATTTAACATCATATGTAGAAATTGTGGGAGAAGAATTATAATTGAGAAAATGATGAATAATTCTAAAACCAATGATTTAAAAAAATAATAATAAATAAATTAAAGCCTCAACCATATTTGGCATGTATATCAAAATGTGACGACTGCTAAGTTAAAATATGAATCATCTGGATACTAAGGTGGTCGGCTCAAAACTCTATACGCAATCCAATAATGCTCAAACTCGGTCCTTCCTATAAGAAAACGTTAGGAGAAATACGTGAGTTTTGTAACCCAGTGAGTAGATGAGTTTGAAAACACATATATATATTTATAAAGTATTTCATATTATATAGTTTTGGAGAAAATTTCTGAACTTGTTAAAATGTAAGAATAACTGAAAAATACTACAAGAATTGCTAAGTAAGTTTTCAAGTGAAATACAAAAATAAAGCTAAATTACATCATTGAAACTAATGCTACAAGCTGGTACTTGACACTTGAACAAAGTTCCGAGATTCTGAAAGTATTGAGAGTTAAGTTTAAAGTTAACACTGTGTAATTACAATTAATCTGAAAGTACCACTAAAAATACCAATGAGTAACAACACACATGTGCAGAGAAACTCGATGCACAAGGCGAACTACTCAAGCTGAGCTAATAACTGAATAACTGATCATACGCGCGCAAAGCAAGCCCCAAAGGCTAAACACCACCATACACGGCCCTAAGCCTATGTGTGTACGGTGATGGGTCCCCAAGACCTATATGAGCTGGTCATATACTGTGGAACGAATCACAACAGTGCGGAACGGGTAAATCTAACAAGACACTTTATGGTGGTTTTAAAAGAATTTTCACATAATCTTTTAAAAAGGATACGCTACTTAATGAAATCCATGATCTTCTGAAATATTTATTCATAATAATATATCATAATAACAATCTTTAAAAGCATATAGGAATTTATAACGTGCTAAGTTATAAAAAGTATAGTTTTTCCACTCGCAGAACTACGAACTGCTTCTTATTCGATTGGTAAGCTTTCCCAATCGTCTCGCTACCACTTGAAATAACAATAGTATTCCAATCAAAACCTATACGCATGAATTTTCAACCAATTGCCTACCCACATTCAATACCAAACTTTAACTTATCTAATATTCTCTCATTTTCCCATTCTGTTGCTTTATTCCACTTCTTTCATTGATTTTACCATATTTCATACCATTGGAACCAGCCAATTGAATCCCAAAATAAATCCCTAAATTTTCAGCAATCGGCTAATGTTAGTTTCCATCCACTTCATCACCCACTGCTCAATTACCACCAATTTCACTTCAAAATAATTAATTAGAGCCAAATAACATCTTAACAATACTTAATTGACCCAAATCAATAATAAATTTTGAATCCCCAATATCTATTGGTAAAACTCTAAAATTAATTTCACTATTTACCTCAAATTCCATAAGATAAAATTAAAGAAACACACTTACCACACGAAACTATGACAAACCCAAGCTTTTCCTTCCTTTTTTCTCTTTTTCTTTTTTCCTTTTCTTTTTCTCTTTTTCCTTTTCTTCTTCTCGGTTAAAACCGCTTCTCGTTCCCAGCTTCTGTCCACAATTTGCTTGGTTGGTACATATTGTTATGAATAATTGAGAATAATTTGGTGGTTATGAATTATGAGGAATAATTTGGTGGAGGAATAATTTGGTAAAAGATGTAATTATTATATGTGAATGACTATTATACCCTTGATGAAATTATGTAATTACGGTTGTACCATTCGAAGTTTTCCTATAAATAGGGCTTCAGTTATTAATGAAATTCATTCCCGAGAATTCCTGAATTCATTCTCTAAATTCTCTCTATTGTTTCTATACTTTTATAACACGTTATCAAAGACTGAGTCTCAAACCCTTTGAGTAATATGAAAGAAGTATGCTCTACAGTTGTATCTTATAGATGATCTTCTGTATCAGAAACTGGATTATTACCAATGAATTAATTCATCCTCATCAATCCTAAATAACTCTCTCTTTGCAAATACATCATTGAAAATTCCCTTTTGTTCATATTCCTCTCCACAATTCCTCATTCTACACAACCCGGCTTGGAGATGTCTGAAATCCCAAAATTGGAAGAATGGAGTCCAAAGAATTTTCCGATCCGTAAATGGATTGCAAGTAAATCTCATCCATGGAATAATTAGAGAAAGGAAAAAGGTAAATCATATGATTTTATAATATAATAATATATTAAACTATAATATTCGTTTCTCGAGATATATGGTATACATTATCAAAATCAAAATTTCTCGACTCCATTATACTCGATTTAACGAGCTTCGATTTGACACTAATATTGATAAGGTAAACTTTCAAAAATTTGCAAACAAAGATGCCCTAATTTTTGAAAAAGTTACAAAATAGTCCTTGAACATTTTGATATTGATAAATTGAAGTAGAAAGGAGATAATTTTCCAATCGTGAAACATTGATAAAATATTTTTGACAATTTTACCTGAGTGGAATGGACAATTTTACCTTTAGGTAAAACCGACCTAATTTTGGACAACAGTTGAAAATGGGATAGAATATTCATGAAAAAATTCTAAATCCATTGATTATATAAAATGGCTTGAAGTCCATTTGAGTTAAAAGATCTAATATTATTTTAACTCCCGAAGAGTTCAATTACATAATGTACTTATTCTAGAAGGATAAGTGTCTTGTAGAAGTAATGAGTATTTGTTAGAAGAACAAATGCCTCCCAGAAGCGATCAATATTTAATTCTCGCACTTTATTTCTTTGCAATTTAATTACTACAATACCTCCTACTTGATGATGGGTTCAACCGTCACTAAGCGGAAGGTTTTATATATTTTTGCACTTTATATGCTAAGTGATGGGTAATACCTTTCTTCATCGAGATCCTACTCCTCAAAGAAGTAGTTAAACATTATGCAATTTAATTCTTGCTATTTAAATTCCAGTAAATTTATATTTATTGCAATAATTCCCATAAGGTAGATCTTACCCACCTATTGAGGAAATTTAATTTTACGTAATTTAAATTTATGCACTTTATAGTTTGAGTATATTTCCAATGTGGTGGGTTATACTACACGATTGGTTATAACGAATCCTACTCTGTAAGAAGTAGTTGATCAAATATTCTAATCATACTCAAGCAAAGAGACGATGAGAATAAAATTACTTCTCCATATATACCTAATATTAATGGAGAAAAATTGAGCAAGTGGTACTTGAAGTTACCATTGGATAAATAGATGAAAGTAAAATACTCAATAGATCCCATGTTGATAAATCAAAGAAATACATCGCATGGAAAGCTTATATGAAGTAATCTCATCGATGATATGAGATTGTATTAATATGAGAATAAAATGCTCTTGAAGAAGCAAAATCACTAGATATCTCGTATTTGAATAAAGCCAATATGATATTATTATTATTACTCCGTAATAGTACAAACAAATTAAGTGGAACATATTAAGAATATCAAAGATGACAATAAACACTCGAAAATATATAGAAATACTGAAAAGAAAATATATATTGAACCCATAAATGAGGGATGCCTCGAGAGTATAAATACGTAACTCACACCCCAAACATTAGGGTTCATAATGAAAGCATCCAAAGGATCTCTTTTTTCGCTTGACAGATGATCCGTGACCGATGGGTTTTCACTTCCTGATTTTTGAACATATGATTGAATCTTGATGAGTAGATCAAGAATCGTAAGCGTAAGAACAAGTATATTTCTTGTCAACGAGAAATAAATTTATGTTCTACACCTTGATCTAGAAATGCTAGCAAACCATCGAAGAAATAATTAATATTCAACAAACCTATGGGTTTGGTATGAAAATTCCAACTTGCAAATGACGCTATATTGAATATTTCCTCTAGCGTGTTATAGCGCTGAAGAACAATAAAAGCCGCTATTGCTCATCATGTACATCGTGCAATCATGGATGGATTGTGTTTGTAGCATCAATCCGGTTGGACTAATGACATTTCTAACTCCAATTCACACGCTTCCAATTCGATGAAAAAGGTATTATACTTGACACTCTTATCCCCCATAATTGTGCGGCCATCGTAAGACTCCTTAATAGTTTGTTATTAGTCCCTCCATATAGTATATTGATATTTTGTTTCCCTAACTCCTTACAAGTTGGTGCAGCGTATCCACATATTGGATATGACCTACTAGTCTGGAGCCACCAAGAACACATATAGTTTTTACCTGGGCGAGGTAAAGATTGACTTACATGAGATGATTACGATATCTCCATCTCCATCTCCACTTCTATCTTTCTCTTTCAACGAATGAATGATGATAGATATATGAATCCATCTATTTAAAGAAAAATTTTCAAACCAATAATTGAGTGCACTATTTACTTTTGACAAATATGAAAGAGAAAATGCAGAAAAATTTAAGTGAAAATGACATATATCATCGTTTAGTGATAGAAAATAAACGAAAAAATCGAAAATCAGCGATATTTACAAATAAAAGAAAAATATTGATATTCTATATTACATAAATTTGTCTCACATAAATATGGGAAAATCATTATACTAAGTTATTCTACTAAATTTACAAGCTGGATCTTTTAAAGTAAGTATTTCAAGACTATAAAGTGCTTGTTGATCTTTGAATTTGGCCCATAAGGCCATTAGCTCACCTTGTAATGTGTCCACCAGATGATGTCTCAAGAGCTCGAATATCATCCAAAGGCTCCTTACTCAATCCATCCTAATGAATGCTATTTTATCTTCTCGGGATTTACGGACAAGTACCCCTCAGCATTTACATCGAAAGTGTCACATGTCCCAAGAGCACACTTGTAGCATCCTCCTAATCTTTGCTCTCCGCTTTCTTTGAAAAACTACTTTTACCCATACCGTGCATGTATTTAGAAGTGAATTGAAACCTCACGTATAATCAACATTTGCTTCAATCAAGCATCGGATATCTTCAAGGATACCCTTATTCATTAGCATCCTTAATCTTTCACTACATCGATAAATCCTTTTTAGGATTTTGATCTGTGATGATGGATAGTATTTTCAAGATATTGAGAGCATATGATCCATTATAATGTATAGACCCTTGTTAGGGATGAATTTTGCAATAATTTTGATGATTTATTTATAGAATAATCGACGCTATGAAATAAGACTCGATTTTAAATAAAGCGTAAGAGCTACGATTCGAATTAAATAATAGCCAGGATGTGATGCGTATGAGTCAGTAACTCCTGTTTGAACAAGAGTAGACAATAATGTCACCAAAAGATGATGGAATATGTCTATGAATTGTTTCTATGATAAATCATGTTGAGCACTATCTGAGATACTAGTGAAATCAATATAAGAATTTCTTGAATTAAGTTCAATAATACTGCTTTACCAAACCGGATTGACCATCCTTTAAATAATTATTGAAATCAATATTTCAAGTGAAGAATTAAAAGAATTCTTCAATGATTGTTCTCGATAAATGATGAAATCATTACTAGCCAATATTTGTAAATAAATCCCAAAATATATCCGGAATAAAGGATGAGAAGTATGGGCACCTCATCCCTCCATGTGACTACTAGATATTATGATATGGATCCACTAGATAGTCACATGTGTATATGATTCGTAATTTGAAATTTCTGAAATATTTGCTCACTGTATGAGCATGATTTCCATTTAATGATAAAGCTAGTAAATGTATATCCCAATCTTGAATAAATCCTCGAAGGATTGAGTATGCATACAAATGGGATATTATATGGCAAATTATTTAAAGTCCTCAAATAAATTGCCGATATCGAGAATAGAATGCAAACGGTCTAAATTCCCATATTAAGGTTTGAATGATGAGAACATATATGATTAAAATCATACCAACTGTATGAGTGTTGGTGTTCCTAAATTTTCTCGGCATGAGGGAGTATTAAAGGTTGAAAATAATATGTGAAATGCATCATGTTATATCCTCGAAATTGAAATACTAACTTGAAGTTCAAAGATGCATGAAAGGCTATGAACAATCACATATATCACCACGATGCTTTGATAAGTTAGCACGCTTAGAAGCGTTGATATTTCCCCAATCATATATATATCAAAGCAAATTATAAAAAGATGGTCTTAATAACTGAGGCATATGCTCTTGAAGAGTATATAGACATAACTATATTGTGTAATCCTACAAGAGGATTGATAATGAGATATCTCGATAAGTTATGTCGATATGGGGAAAGAAATGAAATTGAAAAGTGTCGACTACGATATGAAAATGTAGCGCTACATATGATCAATGATAATGAAAATATTGAGATATATTGAAGATGATAAATGGTGAATGTGAAATCCTTAACTTATGAGATGATGAGATGATGATGACTAATGCTCAAGTTTAAAGATAAGCATGGTGGTCATTATATGTTGCATGCTCATGAAAGTTAAATTACCGATCGTGTGTGACAATGCAGAAAAGGAAATTAAAGGATTCGGATGAGCTAAACCCGGTGTTTATGAGTACCCTAAAGGGTGAACTAAGCCCTGGGGAATGAAATAACCTATTAAGTGAGTATTAAATGTTAAATGATATATTTTAAATGTTAGTTAGTTATGAAGGTTTACTTATATGTTTACATGTTTACAATGAATTTATATGCTTTAAATTGTGTATTTGGAGACATGTGTTCATGGTGAATGTTTTGTAGTTGTGTAAGAAAATTGATGCACTCTAAATGAACGAAGAGTATAAAACCAATGTATATGATACTCATACAAATGTATGAAAGATTTTGAAATGCTATAAAGCATACTTGTATAAAATACGCGTTGCACTCTTTTTCCTCGACCGGGTTTTATCCCATTGGGTTTTCCTAGCAAAGGTTTTTAATGAGACAACTTTAAAGGCGTATTCATATGAATAATGTACTTTTTTTCCTTCATTAGGTTTTTCCCATGGTTTTTTCCTAATAAGGTTTTAACGAGGCATATTCATGTTATATTGAGAACGATAGGAGAAATTGATAAAGTGTATCTATTGGATCAAGTTATAATGGAGCTAATGCTTTAGATCCAGCGATGATATTGAAATCATTTACCGTATAAAGATATAGGTTCAAGATATGAAATCAAGCGGGCAAATTGCATTTCTTTTTCCTTCGATCAAGTTTTTTCCCACCGGGTTTTCTTGACAAGGTTTTAACGAGAAAGACGCGTGAATACTCATATGCCGGCGATAGACATCGGGGGAGCAATGTTTTTGATGAGTTAAAGATATAACCACTCAAGCTATCCCGCACCTGGTTTGGAAGTTTTTTCCCAGGTTTTTCTCTCCAAACAAGTCAGGAAGACATTTGTATTAATAGTCATTCAAGGAGTGTTAGTATGAATAATTGAGAATAATTTGGTGGTTATGAATTATGTATAAATAATTTGGTTGGAGGAATAATTTGGTAAAAGATGTAATTATTATATGTGAATGACTATTATACCCTTGATGAAATTATGTAATTACGGTTGTACCATTCGAAGTTTTCCTATAAATAGGGCTTCAGTTATTAATGAAATTCATTCCTGAGAATTCCTTAGAATTCATTCTCTCTAAATTCTCTCTATTGTTTCTATACTTTTATAACACACACACATATATATATATATATATATATATATATATAGAATTTGCAACCTAGGTCCCATATCTTGTTTGATTGATTTAAGTTGGTCCTTTAACTCTTAATTGCATCCATAACCCATAAATTTTCAATTAAATCAATTAAATCCACAAACTTTTAATAGACAAAATTAAATTCCTTTTAAAATTTGACTTTGACCCATAATTATCAACTTTGACCGAGCAGTAGTTGAAATTTAAATATGCAAAAATTCGGGTCGTAACATACCTTGTCCCCGCTCCCCAAGCACACCCCTACCCACCCTAATATGAATTTCACGCTAGGTAACTAGCATGAAATACGACCAAGGGGAACCCAGGCCTACCTCACTGCCCCCGGCGACCTCGTCCGCAATGAGAAAGTCCAGGGGAGACCTTGGTCTTAATTTGCAGTTGTATATGAGGAGAGGGTGGGTGGTGGGGAGAACGAAGGTGGTTTTTTCCTAAAAATTTTAGTTTTATTTTATTTCTATATTTTCTTGTTAAATTAGTATATTATTTATAATATTAAACTACAAACTATAGTATCCAAACCTATGCATTGCAAGAATTAAAATATTCTGAATAGCACATTGTATAGATTGAAAAGTAAAATCTTTTGAAATTAACACACGTTAGATGAAAATATAATTGAAATGATAAAGAGTTAAAGAAAAAATAGTTAATTTAAGATTAAAACAACAAATGTAATTTGAAATTAATGTGTTTGGCGGACATATTCGTTGAGATCTCATGTTCTTCGCATCAAAAGAGTACAACAAAAGAATAGTTAATTTAAGATTAAAACAAACAATGTAATTTTTAATAATCTAATAGTCACAATAAACATCGATATAATATTTCTATGTAACTATAATAATTAAACATTTTCATAGACAAAAATGAAACACAATATAGTATTTGAAGTATATTTTTAAGATTTAATACATGAAACATTAACATTGTCACTCCCCTTCTATGACCCCAATCCCAAATGTAACATTCTACAGAAATCAATTACTAGTAATATTATTTATATTATTTAAAACACGCTGTTGTGGTAAATTTTATTTTATTTTGTAATACCCATAAGGAATAGAAAGTGCACCAACTATATTTGCGGGTTATTAGAAGGACATCAATCCACAAGAACTTATAAAAACCTTTTATGGCATAGGGTGGGTTCGATTTTGATTATTAAATCAAAGTTTAACAGAGTCGAACCTAGAGGGAGAGCATTCGGGATTGAAACATCATATTACCATTCCCAAAAGATCATGTGAAGCAGTTTATGAAAACAAGTCCACACACATGTAGCTAGACATTAGTACAAGAAAACCGCACACACTTGAGCAGGATTCTTATAGTGTGACAAGCTATAGCTACAAGCAAGACACAGCCCCCCACTCCCTGCATTCAGGGAGGCTGTGAGTACTGGTAGATTACCAGCTGCCGCCCCAGAACAATACCACACACTTGAGTTAAACATTCTGCTCGAGAATACACTAGTATGTTGGTGCAACATATTAATATGCTGGCACAGAAGGAATAAGAATGTAAATGCAGAATCCCAGTATGTAGAGCAACTATCTTCATTCAATCAGATATTAAGAAACAATAACTTACTTTTTAAACCACAATACTATTCCTTAATATAAACACACCATCAATATCCATATCCTTACATAACCATGTCCATTACATCATAAACAACTAGAATTAGATTCCAATACATCAAGTACTTAATATTACAACTAATTTAAAGGTACCAACTTCAAACATCTTCTTGACCGCCACATCACGTTCTTGACTTTAGCTCCACTTCACGTAATTAACGAAACAAGGGTATCCCAAGGAGCATAGAAAAAATGATCACCGTAATACTAGTAATACGACATCTTAACTAACCAAAACGTCGTGAACTCGTGCAAGCCGTGGTGATCTCATCGTGATCCATCACTATCCTAAGCCAAGGGTTTGTCTCACGAACCTCAAGGAAAAGCTAAGTTGCACAGATAAGAAAAGTACAAATGTAAGTGTTAAAGCCCTGGATGTCCTCATAAATGCCCTACTCATGTAGCACCTCGATTTTGAATAATCGAAGTGCTACCAAAATAGCCTTGACTCAATTGAAACATGGAGATTTTGACGATAACATTTTTTTTAAAAAATAACATTTCAATAATAATAATAATAATAATAATAATAATAATAATAATAATAATAGCATTATTAATAATAATATGGTT
Organism: Jasminum sambac; assembly: GCA_018223645.1. Taxonomy (NCBI): domain Eukaryota; kingdom Viridiplantae; phylum Streptophyta; class Magnoliopsida; order Lamiales; family Oleaceae; genus Jasminum; species Jasminum sambac. The sequence goes on along the minus strand of CP073644.1, from coordinate 7,150,178 downwards.
CAAGATCTACGTACTTAAAAGGGAATAATTTTCATTAGTCTGACAACCAATATTCATTTTCTGAGCAAATGAATTAAATCTTTTAAACCAAATGCGGAAGCTCAAGAATAATATACTACCAATTTTTGAATGATTCTGAAATAAAAGAAAACTAGTTTAACATGGGATTAAGTGGATGATGTCGCCCCGCCTCACCCCGCTTCGCTAGACTCCTCAATCTAAAAAATGAGTTTAAAATATTTGGGATGAGTATAACGGCATTGTACTGAGTGGGGCCCAGTAGAAAAACATTTCACCATGTCACATACCTATATACGACATTACAATTAGAGGCAATTAAACCATAGAAAGTCGAGTGTTGGAAACTCCCGTCCAACGTGGGAGAAAATCGCTTTGACTATCTGAATCGCCCTTAACACCATTTCGTAGATGGAGATGATACTTAACACCATCACATGCATGTCAGATAGCAAATACCACAAATTATAACACGTAAAAGACATGATATGGATTTTGAAGTAAACAGTCCCTTTTGAAATAAAAATATTGGCAAGAAATAAAATCATTTTGCATAAAATAAAACCCCACCTCAAATTCGCAGTTCTCGTAAATTCTTCGGAGTTAGGACCGATGTGATGCTAGCGCCTCTACAGACCTTTCACGTCGTCTAATAGAAGAAATTAAATATAACCTTATTAATTTAAATCGTGAAATTGACTTTAATAATTTATTCGAGTCGTAAAGGGTTGAATTCAAAAGTTTTTAGGGCCTAATAGACAACTTTAAAAGTCACTTTGAGCTTAGTTGAAGGAGAAGTATTGATTTGAGGATGGAAATTGAAGTAATTAGGTAACTAGGACTAATTTGAAGCTCAATCAAAACTTTAGGGGTTAAAATTAAACTTTTGAAATATAACTGGGGCTTAATTGAGAGGATTAATCGAATTAGGGGGACTGATTTAAACCTAGTATGGAACCCGGGGTGTTTGACCGCAAAATTCCTAGGTCAGGTGGAGTCAATTGAGATAAATTCTTGGTTTTTGGGGACCAATTTTCTTGGGAAGTAAAATAGGGGTTTTACTTAATTGAAAATTGGAATCTAAGGGACCTGAAGTGCAAATTTCCCTAGTTGAGAATTAAAATCAGATTTTTGAGCTTGTCTTATTCACAATTTCACGCCACAAACATAGAGGTGAAGGGACGACTCGAGCCGCTGAAGGAGAACCCGGCCACTGCTCCATCACCAAGCGTTTCCAATCAAATGCAACAGCCGCCGGCGATGGCAAACGTCCTCCACTATCTCGGCTATCACGTCGCGCAGAGAGGAGGAAGAGCAAAGCTTTTGAAGGCCGTATATTGTAGAAAGGATTTGGCGATATTGGAAGTACTTCGGCCACCAATTGATCGATTAATTCAATTCGTGGGTCTATATACACACGACCATGGATTTGGGAGGATAATATGGGAGAAGTTTTGAGATTGAGCTTGGGAGGCCATGGCCAGCACTATTCACCGGTTACTATTCACGCATTCCTCTCTTTTTCTTTTCTTTTTTGGGGGTGGCGGGGAACATAATGTGAGGATGATGATGAATAGATGGGTGTTGTTTTCGTGTGAGTTTGTGGATGCAATTTGGTTGAATGTCCGATAGAATCGATTGGATGAAGTTTCTTCATCCCTTCTATTTTCTATACTGTGAGGATGATGATGGGATATTGATGCTCTATCTATTGAGCAATCAACAAAATATGTTGTGTTTATATGATAACTGTGAGTGTGTGTGCATATATTCCACAATTTGCAATGCTAGAGTTGAAGAAAAACTAACGGCAGTGAAGCAGGGTTAGCCAATTACCTTGCGTGAGTTGATGATGGTGAAATATGCTTGAGATTGAGCGTTGCTGTTGAAACTTTGCCCCGGAAGTTTATAGAGAGTTTGAGAGTCTTTGCTGTGGAAGGTTTAAATCGAGAATGGAGCGCTATGAAATTTTGAAATTGGTTGAGGGACATGAGGAGGAGGAGAGACGTGGGAATGAGAAATTGAGTTGGAAAAGAACTCTCAATTAGCTCACACTTCTAATTCCTCCGAGATAAAACGTGAGCTAGGGTGGGCTTTTCAAATCATGAGTTGCGATCAAAGCCCAGTAAACAAAATATAATGGCCCGATAGAAATTTAAATGGACGTTTGATGAATAGTTGAGTCTAAAGCCCAATGGGCAATTTTGTTGGCCCTAAATAATTTTCAACCCGATTAAATTATTAAATAATTATTTCATTTCCTATTAGACGGGCGTTTAGCATAATTCTCAATTTAATAGGTTAAGTCGTAACGACGACGTTTTACTTAGATTTTTTTTTTTTAAACTTGGCCGTGGTCGTTACAACACATCTATCTCGATCACACATATCTTGATGCGGTCTTGATTGACCTCATGCTTTCCGATCGACCTCACTTCATGCAATGCCCTCCTCAACATCTACAATAAAACACATAAAGGCACACAAATGATTCCTTAGGACTCAATCGGCAACTTGGAATGCAAATGCAAATGCAATGACATGAAACACTAATAGGAGCTTTGCAAATTTCACTTTTCTTTCTTATCTTCAGGGCTCACTGCCTTTGTTGCATGGCTTTGCTCTGGGCGCCAAACATAAGTGACCTACCCCGGGTAGTCACAAGTGGCCTTGGCCTCAAGATCAGATAATAAAGCTTGAGCAACAATCAACAATCCTTAACTAAGTGGTGCACCCGGTACACTGTGGCCACAAATAAACATTGCAATGCCCCAAGCACTCAAAATCCGATCAAAATGACGTCAATCATTCCTTAACATGAGCAAGCAACCAACTATGCAATCCATTTTAAAACCTTTTTTTTTCTCAAAATCCAGCTTTATATGCTTGAGTGACGTGCCTAGTATCATTCTATTGTTCCATGCGAATGATGAATGCAATATGCTCATTTTAACGCAGTGGCACCATAAAACAAAAGGAATCAATACATGATTGTCATAATATAACTATTGATTTACCAATTAGTCAAAAGTAAACTCATATTTATGCATGTGTCAACATTTATAAAATAGTGGACAATATTGCCCCTTGACCTAACCTCAGCATACCCTTCTTCCCCAACTTTTCTGTTTCCTCCAACTTTTCTTCCTCTTTCTCTCCACCATAGCCGCCAAAACTATCTGTCATGGCCGCTACAACTGTCCATTTGAGTGGAAAAGTTGTCAACGCCAAATCGTGGACTTGAATGCGAGCAGCTATCATTATTTTGTTATAAGCTAATGGATCTGGCACTAAGATAATTTGATTCATAGTTTAGTGCAGCAATTTATGGATTACGTTGTAATTGGAAATTTTTCATTATAGATTTGGCGGATTTCAATTCTCTTTGCTTGTGTTATTTCCAGATCTGAGATTCGAGCCTATGTTTGCAATCTTTATTTGCAAATGAGTTTTCCTTGGCAAAAGTAATTTTCTCAAAACAAAAAAAAAAACAAACAAACAAACAGACGATTCCATCTCAAATCTAGACTTGTCGAAGTGTGATAGTGGCAGTTGAAGTGTGATTCATTTACCGGATAAGACGAAGAAAGTCGCCGGAGTTTTCAAACTGTATTCATATTGAAATTTCATATGCAAAAAAACCCTATATCCTATACGGTGGATTATAGGATAAGGGTAAAATAGTACAACTACTTGAAAATGTTGATATTCCCATAATTTGGAAAAATAATTGACAACTCAGTAATTAGCAATTAGGAATTTGACAATTAAGTAACTCACCCTAAAAACAACCTCAAGCATCTCAACAAAGAATCACATTTCACATTACTCATGCTCTTCATGCTAATGAATGTTGGAACTTTAATAACAAAATGTATATCTCAACTCAATCTTATTAAGAATCTGTCTATTACAGCCATTCTGTAATCCGTTACAGTCCATTTACTTCCAATTACAGAAACTCCGTAACTTATTACAATCCATGTTCTGCCAATTACAGAAACTCTGTAATTCATTACACACAGGGGCTGTCCATTACATGCAAGCTATAATTCAGTATTAATCTTGTATATTAGTATATTACCATGTAATCTCATGTCTTTACTAGATTTCAAAGCACAAAATCAACTTTAAGCATACAAGATAACCGATTTCACCTATATGTGTAAGATTCCATTAATGCATTTCACATACTGGCCCTTAATTTCACCCACAACTTATGAAATGATTCTCTAGTTTAAGTATATGATTCCATAGGCCTCCAAATCATTTTATGAGAATAGACGAACTTAGTTTTCATGTTTCTTAAGCCATGCAAAACCTTTACCTTTGTTAAAATTGGGGATTTAAACTATTTCAGAAAATTAACCCAAACAAATCGTACATTAAGGCTTCTAATCGTCATCTAAGCAACATATCATAAAATCATGAGCAAAAGTGGTCGAATCCCTAGCCATGCAAAGACTCTAGGGCTCGAGTCCATCTAGCAACCTCCAACAACTTGAATTCTTGATTTTCTTTTAACATTTTCAAGCTCAATAAATTAACACCAACAATCAACATGATCAAACAAGAGAATGGCCACGGTTTAGAAGGGAGAAACGAAGCTAGGGACTATTTCACCAAAACATCACTAGATCTCATAAATTTCCGTCTCAAACATCAATTTATTTCAAGAAATTAAAAGAGATAAAGAGTAGAAGGTTGTTACCACCATAACAAGTTGAAATCTCCAAAACAACTCAAGAAAACACCAAAATCTCGCCTCATACCAAGTTACCTACCTTTGATTCTTGATTTTGGAATGAAAATAAACTCGAAGAAAATTCTTGGTTGTTTGTGTGTTGGACGACAGAGCGAGGAGAAGAGAGGAGAATTCTAGAGGCTAATAATTTTCTTGCAAATAAATGAAAGAAATGAAGGTAAAGCCTATATTTATAGAGAGTCGGGGTGATTTAGGGTTATTTAAGACTCATTTGCCAAGTGGATTGGTGGGGATCGGCCATGTGGCCTCTTTAACAAGAATAATTTCCCACGCTTATTAAATGAGTGATAGGGGTTGGACTTTAATAGTTTTTAAATGTTTTTAATGTAAAAGAGGAGAGAATGAGTGGAGTTAAATAATAGAGATTTGTAGATGTGATATGATATGTGGATATAATTGATTTAGGTTAAAGAAAAAATAGATAAAAAAGTGATAAAAAATAATAAAAAATTTTAAAAACCATTCCCTATCATGCTATAAGACTTATTTGCCAAGTGCCACTTCTCATGACAAAATGTCATTTGTCAAATTCTTGGTAGAGTTGGAGCGCAAAAATACCAAAACTCACACTAATGAAATTTCATCTTGTACAAATCACTCAAAAGTTGCCTAACTAAACTTTTTCCATAATTTTCGAAAATTATGCGTGGGACGCAACCTTTTGCATGCTCGTACTGACACGCCCTGTCCCAAATTATCTCTAATAACTTGACACGCGGCGTGCTCCGACGATGGAGGCCAGCCTAGTGCTGGACCCATTGCCAAGACAAACTGAACTTGACCTGAAACTATAATTTTTTTGTACTAAGATGAGCTTATAATAATTATGAAAGGGCTTCCTAAATAAATTCGAATAACCAATCCGAAAATATTTAACAGCATATGTAGAAATTGTGGGAAAAGAATTATAATTGAGAAAATGATGAATAATTCTAAAACCAAAAATTTTAAAAAAATTATTATAATAAATAAATTAAAACCTCAACCATATTTGACATATATATCAAAATATGACGACTGTTAAGTTAAAATATGAATCATTTGAGTATTATGGTGGTCGACTAAGAACTCCACAGTAATCCGCTAATGCTCAAGTTCGGTCATTCCTATAAGAAAATGTTATGGGAAAATACGTGAGTTTTGTAACACAGTGAGTGGATAAGTTTACAAATATATATATAATTTTCCATCTAAAATACCTTCATAAAATCTCTTTATATCCAAATGCATAAATAGCATAAATAATTGAAAATCATCAAGGTAATACTAATAACTGAAATTGTTCTAGCTGAACAATACTGATTATACCATTTCAAATGGATTTTGCTTTTCAAAATTGAATTCTGTAACTAAAAATAATTTACCGAAAAATAACATCAAAGGTACCAACGAGTAACAACACACTTGTGTAGAGTACTCTCAATACGAGTGGCGTGTCACTCAAAAGTCTGATATGTCTGAATATCTGATCATACGCGCGCAGAGCAAGCTCCAAAGACTAAGCACTCCCGTACACGGCCCAAAGCCTATGTGTGTACGAAAGTGGGTCCCAAAAACCTCTATAATTCTTTTCATACACTATGGAACACATCACAATTGTACAGAGCGGGTAAATCTAATGAGGTACTTTATGATGATTTTAAAAGAATATTCACATGAACTTTTACAAAGAAAACGCTACTCAATGAAATCCACGATCTTTTAGAACATTTATTTACAATAACATATCATAATAACAATCTTTAAAAGCATATTGGAATTTAAAACGTGCTACGTTATGAAAAGTATAGTTTTTCCACTCACAAAACTACGAACTGCTTCTAGTTTGATTGGTAGGCTTTCCCAATCGTCTCGTCACCACCTGAAATAACAACAGTATTCTAATCAAAACCTATACATATAAATTTTCAACCAATTGTCTGCCCACATTCAATACCAAACTTTAACTTTTCTAACATTCTCTAATTTCCCTATTCCGTTGTTTTATTCCTCTTCTTTCATTGATTTGACAACATTCTATATTATTGGAACCACCCAATTCAATCCCAAAATAAATCCCCAAAATTTCAGCATTTAGGTAATGCTAGTTTCAATTCACTTCATCACCCACTACTCCATTACCATCAATTCTACTTCAAAATAATTAATTAGGGCCAAATAATATTTTAATAATACCTAATTGCCCCCAAAATCAATGATAAATTTCGAATCTCCAAATGTCTATTGATAAAATCCTAAAATTAATTTACTATTTACCTCGAATTCCAAAAATAAAATTGAAGAAATACACTTACCACGCGAAACCACGAAAAATACACGCTATCTCTTTCCTTTTTCCTTTTCCTCCTTTTCTTTTTCTCCTTTTCCTTTCTTTTTTCTTTCTTTTTCTTTTTCAGCTTTCTGGTTCTCGTTGCTGTTGGGAATTATTCACGCCTAATGCCTTGTTGTTCTGTATCAATATTACCTGAAGTGGAGCTAGGCGAACCTTCATCCATGCTTATGGTCTAGTAGTGAGGTCGTAGATCTTTATATAAGTCTCCGTTGAGAAGTAGTTGTCTTGTAACGCTGATATTATTAAAGAAATTCTTTTACTGGTTTCGTCCAGTTCTTTTGTAGCATCATGAATCAGTATTTTAACTTCTGGTAAACAGTCTTGGTTGTATAAAAATAAGTCTCGTTCTAATAGTTCATAGAGACGGCATAAACGAGTCTGTATACGATACTGTCTTTTGAGTAACAGGTCTTGATAAGCATAAAGGTCTTGTCTTTCTGAAGGTGATAAGCCTTCGTCTGAGTCTAAATAATCTGAGTCTGAAGAGTCTGAAAGGTATATTCTTTTGGAATAAGGTTTTGGTCTATGATACAACTGGTGCTACCAGAGTCTATTACAGCTATACACTGTAATTGAAAATTCTTGATCTTAACTAAACATTTAACCTTTAAAGTATTGTAATGTTTTGGATTACAAACAATATTGGCTAAATTGACTTCTACATCTGATTCGTACGTCTCAATTTTAGTCTTCCCTTTTGTATATGCTCTTAGCAAATCTACTTGATTCTATATTAATTTAATAGAGTCTTCTATGTTCTCAATTCGCGTTCGTAGAATTCTTATTTCTTGTTTATCCACTTGATCGAGTTGTTGGTCTAATGTGTTTGATTCTGTATATAACTGTTCTTTCTGTAAACACATTATGCAAGCTTCTTTAAAGCATATTATACATCTAGCACGCTTGGTCTTAGAGGGATGATTATATATATATATATATATATATATATATATATATATAATTGCAACCTAGGTCCATTTCCTTTAATTAAGAGATTTAAGTTGATCCTTTGACCCTTAATTGCATCAATAACTCATAACCTTCCAATTAAATCAATTAAATCCATAAATTTTTAATAGACCAAATTGAATCCTTTTAATAATTTGACTTTGACCCATAATTAACAGCTTTGACCAAGTAATAGTTGAAATTTAAATAAGTGAAAATTTGGGTCGTAACACGTACTACATAAACATTTTAAGTACTTTGCTCGACCAATTATTCTCACAAATACTCCCTTCAAGTGTTTGTAATATCTAGTTCTTTTTATTTTACGTAGAATTTTCTCTTTTATTAACTATTTGCCAATATTCTAATTTCTAAACTTATGGGTAGCTTAATAATTAAACCATGTTCTTGTGATGCCACGTCACCTAATTGGTCACTTCAGGACGCATGTTACGTTGGATCGTTACAAAAATATACATAACTAAAAAAATATAAAAATGAAAAATTTTTAAAAAGGGAAAAAGTTGTATTTTTTAATTTTCAATATATGCGGCTTTAATTTCAAACCACAAATATATTAAGATTATTAAAAAGGAAAAAAGGAAAGATTTTTTAAAAAGTTTCTTTGGAGATCGAGAAACTTAATATATATTTAAAAAACAGAGAAAAAAAGCCAAATACACAGAAAATTTTAGCAAGGAAAAAACAAAAAAAAATTCTACAATCAATAATTGAGAAATCAATGTGTAATAATAATAATAATAATAATAATAATAATAATAATAATAATAATAATAATAATAAGTAATTAGGATTTTTAACACACATTTGTATTTAAAAAATATTGAAAAAAATACGCATCTAATAATATATAATTATTCTTTTTTTATCTGTCACTTTTTAAATCATATATGATAAATTATTAAAAAGGAAAAAATGAAAAACCTTGTTTTCTTTAATTTTCTAGAGATTAAAAAAAGAGAGAGAGAAAAATACGTATAAAGTTTTAATAAGAAACGAAATTTATTATTATTTTTTTCACACTGAAAAAACATTTTAGAAACTAAAAAATTAGAAAAATAAAAATAAATGAAAATAAACATAGCAAGATCAGAAAAACTTGTTTTTTTAAATATCAAACCTTTAAAAAATCAAAGAGAAAGAAAATAATTTTTATTTTTAAAAAAGATAAAAGAAAAGACAAAGTAAAAATCTACAGATCCAACAAACTTTTCCAATATACAATACAAGGAGATTTTTAACTGATATTATTACTATGAAAAATTATTATATATATATATATATATATTATAATATTGCAGAGTGTTTTCGTTATTAACTTTTTAGTCAAATTTTTTATTACGAAATATTTTCTATATGCAATTTCTTAATTTTTCTGTGCAACTTTTATTTCAAAAGATGTTACTAATAAAACCATAGTTTAATTTAAATGTAAATAAGTTAAAAGGTTACCTTAACTTTGTGCTCTATCATATATTTTCATATCAACAGGGCCAATTTAAAACTACCAAAAAAAAAAATCTAATATTTTTAAAAATTGAAAACCATTTTAAAAAGATAAAAAAAAACTATTTCTCAAAACAAATAAAGAATAAAAATGTACAAAGTCCCAATACAATTAGGAGAGCCCAACACACAATTGTTGCAATAACACTGATTGCAACCCATTTACCCTACCCGACCCATAACACTATGTATTAAAAATTCGTAGCCCAAAAAGAGCACTAATCAGACCCAATCCAATTATATAGAACTCGATCTAGAATCCCAAAACCCATCCTAATCTATCAATCCCTTAATCAACCCACAATCAGATACATCTTTACTTAGGTTACATTAAGGGTACAGCTAAACACACCCCATATTTTCCTCTTTACACCCACATACTAAATACACCCACTTATTTCTTTTCTTTATCACTCCTAACTTACTCAATACACCCCCTATTTCCAATTTTACCCTTTCACCCATTAAAAAAAAAAACTTGAAGCTTGCAGTCTTGCTTGAATAGACGGAGAGGAGAAGCGAAAACTCCATTTGCAAGAATCAAGCTCATTTGCTAATACGAACAGGGAAAATTTACAATAATAGAGAAATTTATAGTACCAAAATTTAGTGATTTTTTATGTAAAGATTAAATTTTGTCAAAATTTTTGTTACATCTCTTCGATACTAGTTTGTCGAACTCTTCAATATTGGTTTGTCGAACAAATCTGAGATTGTTCGCTGAGTAGCTGTTGAGGTGTTCGGCCAATGTTGGCCAAACACCACAAAGCGTGCTTTGCCAAAAATCGCCGAACACTCTTTGAGTTGTTCGGCCAACTCTGGTTGAACAACCCAAAGGGTGTTCGACCCATTTTGGCCCAACAACTATTTTTTATTTTTTTATTTTTTAAGATTAATTTGTTATTGATAATAAATAAAAATTATTTATCTACATTAGGCTAGATGAATAATACATAGTTGCCCCTGATGGTAGTGGGCCGATGGGGTCCACATGAATTTTTTTCCGGCGTGGTAACAGGATCTTCTAATGCATAAATGGTACATATAATCAATTTATATAACTCCACCAAATTTGTGACGGAAACATTACACCTAAATAAATACAAGAGTACAAACACAATAATACATAAATACAATCATTCACTTCATATATCAACCCATAAATAACATAAAGGATTTGTGTAAAAAAACCAAATAAAATGAATAACGTACCTGATACGATTAATAAGTATGAAACTACAAGTTTAAACACGTCTTTATAGACGACATTTGTGGTCTTGGTAGTAGAACGACCATCATCATCATATATCACAAATTTTAAACCCTTCCGATACGTCACCCTCGAGACTGTAACATACCATTCCTATTCAAACCCTAACTGTTTCACCCGTATGTTATATGGGGGATAAAGTTTTCAACAACTACTTTTTTTCCATATATATTGATTGAATATTGCATTACCGTAAGAATTAGAATACAAGAACAATTAATAATCACCTAAAAGCTTATTTCTCTACCTTATTATGGGTTGATTCATACTTTAAAATTGTAATAATCTATATGAATTAGAAAAATAAAAATAATAAAATATAATGTAATTCATCTCATTCCAAATCGATCCATTACAAAGATAATGGTGCAAGTACTCATAAGATAATTACAATTTTAAATATAATCTCTGATAATTTAATTCAATAAATATGTACTTTTAGTTTTAAATCTCTCCTTTCTTTCTTTCTTTCTTTTTTTCATATATATTCATTCAACAATTCATTATAATACAATTAGAATAAGAACACACTTTATACTCTTAACTGTTCTACTTCAGTGTTGCGTAACCATGGCGAATTATCTGAATTAAAAATGATCTAAGGCAAAAAAATTAATAGTGTGAAGAAAGTACGATCAATCTACGGATTTATCTTAACAGTTTAAAATATTATGTCAACTCGTACTAATAGTTTAAAAAATTGGTAATACAAAAAAGGAAAAAAATTTATTATTGCGAAGAAATTATAATTATTTCTTTACACAAAGTGAGTTCAGCACTCTTTTGATTAGAACTATCTTCCACTGTTGAAAAGTATTTTCCATGTAGGCAAAAAAATATATGATCCAAGAAAAAAATTTAATAATACGAAGAAATTCCAATCGATTCACAGATTTACCTTTAGTATTTAAAAAATTATATTATCTCATTCTAATGGAATAAAAATTGATAAAAAAGAAAAAATAAAACAATTTATCAGTGTGAAGAAAGAACAATTGTTTCAAAATTGCCGAAAACAATCCATTGAATTGGGTTGACTAATATTTTAATTTATTTTATACTCGTAAACTGCAATAGTTGTATTACAAATTAATCTACTGGAAAAATTTATAAAGTATATTGCACTTTTACAATTATAACGAATTATGTCAACCAAAAACATTAATCAACCATACAAAAGAAACATAATTCACAATGAACATGTTGGCATAAAAACCAAATGATCCAAGGAAAAAAATTAAATAGTTTGAGGAAAGTACAATTAATCCACCGACTTAGCTTAACAATTCAAAATATTGTATCGACTCCTATTAGTGGTTTAAAAAATTGATCATATAAAAATAAAAAAAGAAAAAACTTTAGGAGTATGAAGAAACTATATATAACTGTTTCTTGACAATAAGTTAGTCCAACACTCTTTTGATTGAAACTCTTTTGCTATTGAAAAATATTTTTCATGTGGGCATAAAAAATAAATGGTCCAAGAGAAAAATTTAATTGTGTGAAGAAAGTACGATCAATCCATAAATTTACCTTTATAATGTATATTGGACTTTTCAATTATAACGAATTATGTGAATTAAAAATATAATCAACCATACAAAAGAAGCATAGAAGTATAATTAATTTTCACAATGAACATATTATCATAAAGACTAAATGATCCAAGGAAAAAATTAATAATGTGAAAAAAGTATGATAAATCCACAAATTTACCTTAATAATTTAAAATATTGTGTCGATTTGTATTAATGACTTAAAAAATTGATCATATATATATATATATATATATATATATAACTTTTATAGTGTGAAGAAACTACAATTGTTTTTTTATAATAAGTGAGTCCAGCACTCTTTGATTGAAAATCTATTCCACTGTTGAAAAGTATGTTCCATATGCGTACAAAAAATAAATGATTCGAGACAAGAAAAATTAATAGTGTGAAAAAAGTACGATCAATCCATGAATTTACCTTTAATGAAAAAAGAGAAAACAATTTATCGGTGTAAAGAAAGAATAATTATTTCAATAATTTACCTCAAACAATCCATCGAATTGGGTCAATTCATATTTTAATTTATTTTATACTTCTGAATAGTAATAGCTGCGTTGAAAATTAATCAACTTTACAAAAAATTATAAAGTTTATTGAACTTTTGTAATTGTAACCAATTATGTAAACTAAAAATATTAATCAACCATACAAAAGAAGTAGAATTAATTTTCACAATGAACATATTAGCATAAAAGCTAAATGGTCCAAGGAAAATAAATTTAAGAGTATGAAGAAAGTTCTATGAATCTACGGCTTTACCTTAACAATTTTAAAAATACCATGAACGACACTCATGTAATGGGCGTGTTGTCGCAGTACGCCAAAATTTATTTTATTTCCTTACTCGGTTTCAAAACTACAAATTAATGTAGAAGTGGTAAGTAAGGGTCGAACTCAAGAAGAACGGTGTTTAATCTAGTTGTTTTTATCAATTAATATAGAAAATGGGGGTTTTGTGAAGTTGAATGCAATTCGAAAATAAAATTACAAAATAAAAGAGATGAAAATGAAACAATTGAAGATATATCTAGTTCTCGGGTTCGGTTGTGTCAACATCTTGTGTTTATCTTTTCCATGCAACGTGTACTATCCCTTCTCCAATTTATCAACTCTCAATTAACCTAAGCTCGATTAACTAATTCTTCCTTAAGTGTATTAAATTAAAGTGAGTTCTTTAACTTAACATCTAGCTATTGGATAATCCTAAACAAGTTCTTAGGATTTAATGCAATGCTAGTGTGAAATGAACAAGAAGAATGAGTTGAATTAGATGATCAATTTCACAAACTTGAATTAATACATCTAAGTTGATTTATTAACAAATATGCACGACATTTGTTTGCTACTGTGGATTGGAATCTAGTGACAATTACGGATCAAAAGTTCCAATCCTAGCACATAACTTGAACTTAAAGATTAATTGATTCAATTGGCCAAAGTGAATGCAATAATCACATAAATTCAAAACGGGTTTAAAAGCATAACAAATCAACAAATTGAAGTAGAGGAATAGATAAAACGTTAGCAAAGAGTTAGAAAAGATAACAACATGATAATTGAACACAACGTCCTCTCGAACTAGATAGAGAAGTCTAACTACTCATATTAGCGGGTATCACCATCAAGTTATATGATAGATTATACTTCACTATCTCAAGTAATATATACAAACTAGAGAAATCACGTAAATAATGCTAAGAATTAAATAGAGAAGTCTAACTACTCATATATGCGGGTTAAATACTTATAACGGCGTAACGCCGTGTATCACCTCTGCAATATATGAGAAATTATCTTTCTCAAACATGAAAAATAAAAGAAGAAGAGAAATTAGTGAAGAAATGCTCCGCTAATCATATTCACAGCCGAAGTATCGTCGATTGATTAATCGAACCTAAATTTAGGTTTTTACTTCCGCCGGAATATGAAAAACTAAGAGCTTTCAAGCTAGAACTAAGAACAAATGATGAAGAGAATTTTATTGAGGAGAAAATTGGAGAGAATCACAAGCTAATTCTCTCTACAAGTTGTGTGATTCAAGCTTGGAAATGCCTCTATTTATAGGCAAAATATTACACCAAAAAATATTAAAAAATCATAAAAGTCTTCCTTCATGAGTCTATTGTGGTGTGCTCAGATTGTTTTATCTCTAAGAAGTCAAGAAAATACCAAAAAACACGTTTTATGGTAGGTGGAGTCCGCTGGTCAACATCTGCAGCGGTGTCAGGCGTGACTCGAGTCGCCGCGCGCGCTGACTCGAGTCACGCGCGATTCTGCCTAGTCACCGCGCGCGCGGAACGGGGAGGCCAGGGACGGTTGCAGGCGTGACTCGATCACTTGCGGCGGTGACTCGAGTCACTTGCGGCGCTGATCGAGCATGATCGGGCGTGACTCGAGTCACCTGCGGCGCTGACTCGATCACGTGCGGCGGTGATTCGAGTCACCCGAGTCACCCAGAAATTGCACACCAAGTCCCTCAACTTTTGAATGTTGTTCATTTGGGTCCTTACAAATTGCATTGTGGTCCTCCAACTTTCTGAAAAGTTTCACTTTGGTCCCCTGACTATTGAAACGTTGCACTTTGGTCCCCAACAGTTTTGGAAGTGACGCTTTTAGTCCTTTTTCTTCAAACGGCCATAACTTTCACTAGGAAACTCCGATTTGAGATCCGGAAAAAGTTTGGGAATCCTCTTTTGACGTTCTTCGATTTGGCACAAGAAAAATTGTAAAAACAACTTTTCATAAAATTGCATCGGAGGTCCTCCATCTTTGATTCGCTTGCCTTTTTGGTCCCGAGTTTCCGTTTTCATTCGATTTTCATCCTTTTTGACTCCTTTCGATTCTTTGTGACCCTAAACACCACAATAAAGGAAAAACACATAAAACGGAACATATAACATTAATAAAACACACAAATACGTAAAATAGAAGAGTTATTTAAATGCTTTTCTAGCACTTATCATGTAATCATTGTTCATTGTTTTAAAAATGACTTTTTCGATATCTTGTTTGTACGTTAATCAGTAAAATGACTTTGTTGACAATTTTCATTGTAGGTTGTGGTGGGATTTTAATATTGGTTAAGAGCTACATATTCAATATCAAGAAGAAATATAGCCTAACAAAAGGTTTAACTTGTGTTTGCTTTCTAGAAAAAGTTTAATCAATCGAAAATAAATATTCTATAGATGAAAACTATCAATTCTTCTAATCAAATTAAAATAACAAAAACCATGAAAATTGATAAGAACTATAACTCAAATTCGATATAAATTGTTGAAATGCAATAATAAAATCTGTTCTTAGAGCTGATTGACTACTAATCAAATCCAATAACAAAACCATCCAAACTAATCAAAAATTCGTTTAAAAGATATGATTGTTGAAATGCAATATTAAAACCCGTTTTCCATGAATTATTTCCACTAAGGGATATCTACAATTTAAAAAATATAGATACAAATTCAATTAATTAAAAATATTGGATTAATGTTACAACTGAATGATTAATTAAAAAAATTAATGCTACAAGTTTCTTTTAGTTTATGTGTGCAAATTTGATGAATTGTAATTTTTTATCACACCAAAATGAAATCATAAAAACTTGCTAATTTTAATTAATTTTCATTTTTTAGCTAATTTTATTTTTTAAAATAATTTATTAGTTCTAAAATTAAGTAAAGGGACTGATCGAACCATGTTACAAGTTCCTTTTAATTGCTAATTTTAACGACTTTTAACTTTTTATCACACAAAAATTAAATTTTAGTGAAATTGCTAATTTAGATTAATTTCCATTTCTTAGCAAATTATTTATAAAAATAAATATTTAGAAAATTGGACCGGACCAGCCGGTTAAACCGTTAACCGATCCAAAATTCGATCCGGTTATAGCTTAAAATCGGACTATTAGAAAACCAGTCAACCAACCAGTTCAATCGCTTTAACCGGTGACCCGGTAATGGTTCAACCGGTTTTTTAAAAAAAATTATTGGTTTTAATTTATTTTTTAATTTTTAATTAA
Source organism: Jasminum sambac (assembly GCA_018223645.1). Lineage (NCBI taxonomy): Eukaryota > Viridiplantae > Streptophyta > Magnoliopsida > Lamiales > Oleaceae > Jasminum > Jasminum sambac. The sequence goes on along the minus strand of CP073644.1, from coordinate 7,133,735 downwards.
ATATGGTTCGACCCTGGTTCGATCCGGTTCAACCGTTGGCTTCTCCGATTTGCTGACTTGTTCAATTTTCTAAACATTGACAAAAATAATTAATTATTTAAAAAATTAATTAGTGGATCTAATCGAATTTTTAAATTTTAATGTTATACTTTTCTTTTAATTTTGTGCAAAAATTTAATGAATGCTAATTTTGTATCACACAATAATCAAATATTAATGAAATTTAATATTTAACATTTAATATAAATAATAATTTATTAATTTATTTGTTAGGATTGATTATGAATTAATAAAAAAGGAAAAAATCATACTAAAAAATATAGAAGTTAATTTCAAATCAGTGGAGATTTGAAAAAAAATCTAATTTTGACTGTACACGTTTTCTTATTTTGGTGAGGGTAAGATTTGATATAGATAATGATGAGTTAATTAATTATTGAGGATTAATTATTAATTATTAAAAAATAAAATATCAAAAGACAAAAAATGACTTTATTTTAGGTGGGAAAACTAATTAATCTAATAAAAAAAGGCTGAAATTTCCCTACTTATATGTATATATGATGATGATGATGATGATGATGATGATGATGATGATGATAATAATAATAATAATAATAATAATAATAATAACAATAATAATAATAATAATGATGATGATGATGATGCAAGGAAACAAAATTTAGATTTCATATTTAGCATTTACTATACATAATAATTTATTACTTCTTTTTTAGGATTGATTATGAATTAATAAAAAAATAAAAAATCAAAAGACAAAAAATATACAAAAGATAAGTTCAAATCATTGGAGATTTGAAAAAATCTAATTTTGGTGAGGATAAGATTCAATATAGATAATGATTAGTTAATTGATTGTTGGAGATTAATTATTAATTATTAAAAAATAAAAAAAAATCAAAAGACAAAAAAGGACTTTATTTTAGGTGGGAAAACTAATTAGTCTAATTAAAAAATAGGTTGAAATTTCTCTACTTTTATATATATATATATATAGATTCGGTAAACAAAATGAGCTTTTACTTGAAAATCAATAATCCATGTCTAGAGTTTCAATATCATCCTTAATCAAAAGAAGATTAGCTAGACATATTGCATTAAATTCAAAATAACATACTAAAAATAACATTATAAAACTTAAAGAAATGAAGAGAAAGAAAAGTTTAGGATTGTTGGTTGGAAAACAAGTTCCTCAATATTCTTATGTTCACTCTTCTACACTTCTTCAAATAAAACTTATAACTAGAATATAAAATATACAAGATAAGAAATGAAGCTATGGAGAGTATTCTTGAGTGAGAGAGGTATGCTGAAGAAGCTAATGGCCTTGCCTTTTAATAGGCATGAAAAGCATTTTCACTATTGTATTCTTCACGCACTAACTCTACTTTCATATGCCCTTTGACCAATTTCTCTACTACATATGCTTGTAGATCCTCCACCAAGCTAAAGAATATTATATTGTGTCCGCCAAGCTAAAGAATATTATTTTGTCTCTTAAATACATTTTGAATGACCTAAATTGGATTTTTGTAGGCGAAGTTATGACTTTTGCACCTGAAGATGGCATTAGATGCCTTAGGTGCAGAATATATTGTTTTCAAACTCGATTTTCATCAAATTTTCCACCAAATTTGACTTCAAGGCCGGAGATAGCATTTGTAGAGAATTGAGTTAACTTTCTAACCGTTCTTAAATCATACCATTTTGATATCTAGAGATCAAGTTATGTTCAAAATACCGTAGTGCGTCAGTGATCCGAGTTGCTATTTTTTTGCATTGTCCTAAAATGTGAGATATACGTCATATAAGTACTCATACAAAATGTGTATATATTTTATTTTTTTACAAAATGTGTACATATTTTATTTTCTTATTTATCTTTTGACTCCAAGATATGTATTTTATACGATTGAATCACATGAGTAAATATACGATGGATTTTTATTAAGTTAAACACAAAAATATTAAAACATAAGGGAAAAAGAACACAAAATATACGTCAATTAATCACACATCACACTTGTTAAGAGCATTCAAAAAATGCGATAATACTAGAAGAATTTTAATAAAACTGTATATCCAATATAATAGCAATAATAAAAATGTTATGATGAGACATAAAAATATATAGCATTAGTTGCATGCTATTATCTATTTTCATTTCATAATAATAATCGCATTTGCTATAATAGGGGAAACATAAATACCTATTGTTACTTGAGATTTGTGAGCTAAAAAATGCAAGTTTGAGGCTTTACTTAAAAGGAAAAACAATCAAAAATAAAAAAAGCATCTTTATAAAATTTGTTAGATGATTCAAACTTGAGAAAAAGAAAGCGCAAGGGAAACAGAAAATTGAAGTAGTATATGTCTTAATTATGAATTCATAGTTCGTTTTTGACTTGTTAGAGAGACAGTATATTAGAGAAAATGAAGATTAACTAGTAAATATCTTCAAGTTTTGGTTTTAAAAAATATTAATTTACTATTTTCTTAGTAAATTAATAGTGAAAACGAATTTATTCATTACTTATCTTTGAATCATGCCACTGCACTGAATGGTTTTTAGCATCTTGATCACTAAATACATTGTGTGTTTCGACACTTCACCTAAAATGAAATAAAAACAAAATGCCAATGAATAGATTTTAAAGAAATGAATGAAACGATAGAAGATCACAAAATATCTATAAACAATGTACTTGCATTGTTCCAAATCAACACCTATTAACTACTAGGAAAATCCAAAAGTTTGCGTATAGATAGTATGCAATACCCTACTGTTTAATAGTTTTTTGAGTTTCTAGTCTTCATGACACACTGTTTTTCTTTCCTTCTGTACTAATCTAACTATAATAGCAATTACCGGCTGAATTTCCTAGGATGTTCTTGTATGCATATGACTTCACATTTTTCTCATTTTTCTTTCACCAAGAATTCAGAATCTGATAAATTAATTATTGAAAGAAAAATTAACAAAACTTATCAACCCACAATTGCATTGGTGTTGTAAATATTATACCCACTTTGGATACCCACTTTGGATACTTACACATAATATCTACTATGTGAATGACTATTTTATCCCCAAGTGTATTGTAAATTACACATTTGCCACCTTTTTGTAACTCTAACAATAGGGGGTTCATCCCCCCATTCATCAATAATAAAAATCTCTCATTCTCCTTTCCAAATATTCATATCATTTCTTCTATCATTTTATAATCTCTTATATTATCCTCTTAAATTCACTAATTTTATAACACGTTATCAGCACAACTGCTCTACCCAGAATATATATCTAATCAAACGGTAATATAACAACCTATTCCAAACAAAGGTACGTGTTAGAACATAGAAATCCTTATAATTTAATTCAAGTGGTGGGATGAACCACCAAGTGAAAATTACACACACACATTATTTATAGTAAATAAATAATTTTACCGCCATATGGGACCGTTTAGGAGATTTTTTTGGTGAAGAATTTATTTTTGAATTACTAAATGGTAGGCTAAGCCACCAAATAGTTCAATTATTTTACAATTCAACTATTGAAATTTCCATTTTCGTGATGAGTACAACTATCACAAATTGAGTGATTGTGTGAATTCTTACATCTTTGTGAACCACTATTTACCACACTCAAAGGAGGCACTCCCACCTAGTGGAGGTTTAATATGAATTCCTACTTCTTTGTATACTATTATTTACCACACTCAAAATAGGCATTACCACCTAGTGGAGGTTTAACTATTTATATAGTTTGTATTAATTAAATCAATTGAAAGCAAATCTAAACTATACTATTTGTGTTATATTTTTATGTATCTGATATGGTGCTCTACCACATGATTGAATATATATATATATATGAGATAGAGAAGAGAATATTTTTTTCAACATCACTATTACTCCGCCCAACTTGTATTTTTTTTACACGTGCTTTAATCATTACCAAACAACATGATATCAATCTACTTTTCTTATAAATCTAATAATAACCAAACATATAATGGCAATTATCTTGTCTAGTTAGTTCATATAAAAGCAATAATTTTGTCTAGTTAATTGATATTCTAACTTATTTTTATTGTTATTTTGTAGTATGGCATCAAATATCACAAAATTAGAGTTTGCGGGACTCGACATTACTGGAAGGAATTTTCTATCATGGATTCTTGATGCTAAAATGCATTGAAATGCAAAAGGCCTCGGGAACACAATTAAAGAAGAAAATGAAACATCAGAAAAGGATCAGAGCAATGCTATGATTTTTCTTCGTCATCATCTCGACGAAGCACAAAAAAATGAATATCTTACCGTTGAAGATCCTTCAGAACTTTGGAACAATTTAAAAGAAAGATATGATCACCAAAAAACAGTTATCCTCCCCAAGGCTCGTTTCGATTGGTTACATTTAAGGCTATACGATTTTAAATCAATAAATGAATATAACTCCACAATGTTCAAAATCACTTCTACATTAAAATTATGCGGAGAAACAATTACGGAGAATGATATGTTAGAGAAAACATTCTCCACTTTTCATGCCTCAAATGTTGTCCTGTAGCAACAATATAGGGAATGAGGCTTTAAAAAATATTTAGAGCTGATATCTTGTTTACTTGTAGCAGAACAAAATAACGAGCTATTAATGAAAAATCATGAATCTCGTCCAACGAGATCTTTACCACTTCCCTGAAGTGAACAACGTAGCATCTACAAGCCGTGGACGAGAATACAATGAGCGAGGATACAGTTTTTGCATTAACCGAGGCAGAGGTTAAGGCAGTGGCAGAGGACGAAATTTTTTATGGCATAAAAGTAGTCATGACAATTACCCAAAATTTAAGAAAGTAAATAATCATGGTAAAAGGAGGGGAAATCTCTATAAAAGAAATGTGAAAGAATCAACAAGGGAGCTAGATAATTCGTGTCATAGATGCGGCATGAAAGAACACTGAGCAAAAGTCTGTCGAACTGCTAAACACCTTGTTGATCTATATCAAGCATCTAAAAGGAAGAAATGAAATAATATTGAGACGAACTTCTCATATAAAGAAGGCACTCCACTCTTGGAGCCATCAAGAACGACACATCTTGAAATTGCAGATTTTTACAAACATAATGAGAATTGATGTTCCTTCAAAATATTATAACTATGGTCTCTATATGCTGTATGAAAAAAAATGTGTATTGTGTGTTTTTATAATAATGTATAAAATATTTGTGTGTGGCAGTATGGACGTGCATGTGTGTAAAATGTTATGTTTTCGTTTTCTATAAAAATAAAATATTCTATTCTAAAATTCATTATTTCTTTTGAAGGAGAAAGAACATTGGTCACCACTTGACTGACTCCAAGGTTATGGATGAAGAAATTTGTTTAGAGGATAGTACTTCTATGCACTCTATATTAAGAAACAAAAAGTATTTTTCGAGTTTGACCATGATAAAGAATGATGTAATAACAGTATCCGATTCGGCAGCAATTATTGAAGGCTTTGGAAGAGCAAATATCATATTGAAAGGGGGACACGAATTATTATCAATAACGCCTTGTTCGCTCCTAAATCAAAAAGGAATCTATTAAGTTTTAAAGACATACGGAGTATTGGGTACCATATTGAGACAGCAAAATAAAATAATACATAATATCTATATATAACTACTATGGTTTCCAAAAGGAAACATACGTTGGAAAAAATGCCAACATACTCTTCTGGTTTGTACTATACCGATATTAGTACAATTGAAGTACATGTTACATCTAACCAGAAGATTGAAAATCCAAAAGATTTTAATATTTGGCATGGCTATTTAGGTCATCCTGGCTCGACAATGATGAGGAGAATAATTGAAAATTCAAGCGGACGTCCTCTGAAAAATCAAAAGATTCTTCAATCTAGTGAATTTTCATGTGCTGCACGTTCTGTCATTCTCAAGGAAATTGATCATGAGACCATCACTAGCTAAGGTTGGAAATGAATCCCCAATATTTCTGGAACGGATACAAGGTGATATATGTGGACCTATTCACCCTTCATGTGGGCCATTCAGATATGTCATGGTTTTAATGGATGCATCCACAAGATGGTTCCATGTATGCCTGTTATGTGGTCCCATGTATGCCTATTATCCACTCGAAACATGGCATTTGCAAGATTGCTCGAACAAATTATAAGGTTACGAGCACATTTCCCAGATTATCCAATCAAAATAATCCGACTAGATAATGCTAGTGAATTTACATCACAAACTTTTAATGATTATTGTATGTCAGTTGGAATAAAGGTTGAACATCCAATTTCCTATGTTCATACTCAAAATGGTCTAGCTGAATCATTTATTAAAAGCCTCAAATTGATTGCCAAGCCATTACTCATGAGAACAAAACTTCCACTTTCTACATGAGGATATGCTATTTTACATGCAGCAGAACCTGTACGATTAAGGCCAACATCCAATAATAACTTCTCCCCATTACAATTAGTCTCGAAAAAAGAGCCCAATATTTCTCATCTAAAGATATTTGGTTGAGTAGTGTATGTACCCATTACTCCTCCACAGCGTACTAAGATGTGGCCTCAAAGAAGTTTGGGAATATATATCGGTTTCGAATCTCCATCTATAATTAGATATCTTGAACCTCAAACAGGCAATATCTTTAATGCATGTTTTGCTGATTATCAGTTTGATGAAACAATATTCCCACCTTTAGGGGAAGGAGATAAAAAGTTGGAACAATAAGTGACATGTAAAAGGTTGGAAAAGGAAGTGACATGGAATACTACAATATTATCCAATCTAGATCCTCGCACTGAGTAATGCAGGCAAGAAGTTCAAAAGATAATTTACTTACAAGGAACAGCAGATTGATTACCAGAAGCTTTTACAGATGCCAAAGGAATAACTAAGTCAGATATTCCAACTGAGAATGCTCCCATGCGAACTGACATTCCAAAACAAAGTAAAATTGCAAATGAATCAGGAATACGACTAAAGTGTGGTAGGCTCGCTGGATCAAAAGACAAAAATCCTCGAAAAATGAGGGGAGCAAATGCTCAAAATAATCGCATTAAGGAGGCACGAGATCTTAATGAATCATTAGATACAATCAAGCAAGAACCTCTTGAGAAAGTGCAGGTACCTGAAAATGATGAAATTCAAGAGATCTCTATAAACTACGCTTTCACAAAGAAGAAATGGAATAGAAAAAGGAACAATTGTCAATAATGCGTTTGCATATAATGTATCACTTGATATAATCAATGAAGTTGAAGATGTTGAACCAAAATCTGTTGATAAGTGCTGACGAAGAAATGATTAGCTGAAATGGAAAGATGCCATTCGAGCAGAGCTAGACTCGTTAGAAAAATGTAATGTTTTTGGACCTATAATGCGAATACCAAAATGGGTCAAACCAGTAGGGTACAAATGGGTATTCGTGCGAACACGAAATGAGAAAAATGAAGTGGTGAGATACAAAGCACGACTAGTGGCACAGGGATTTTCGCAAAGGCCTGGCATTGATTATGAAGAAACATACTCCCTTTTAATGGATGCAATCACCTTTCGATATCTTGTCAGCTTAACTGCACATGAAAAGCTCAATATGAGACTAATGGATGTGGTTACTGCCTACTTATACGTTATAATTGATAATGATATCTATATGAAAATCCATGATGGGCTGAAGTTGCCTGAAACTTATAATTCGAATGATCGTGAAATTTATTCGATAAAACTTCAGAGATCATTATATGGATTGAAACAATCCGGACGCATGTGGTATAATTGTCTAAGTGAATATCTTCTGAAAGAAGGGCATAAAAACAATCCTATATGCCCATGCTTCTTTGTAAAAAAGTTAGCTTTAGGATTTGTCATTATTGCTGTATATGTAAATTATTTAAACATTATCGGGACAGCTGAAGAGATTCCAAAAACGGTTAATTATTTAAAAGTAGAATTTGAGATGAAATATCTTGGGAGAACTAAGTTTTGCCTTGGCTTGCAAATTGAACATTTAAAAGATGGGATATTCTTATACCAGTCTACATATACAGAAAAGGTCCTTAAGCAATTTTATATGGATAAAGCACATCCACTGAGTACCCCAATGAGTGTTCGGTCCCTTGATGTAATAAAGGACCCCTTTAGACCCCGAGAAGATAATGAAGTGGTCATTGGTCCTGAAGTACCATACGTTTGTGCAATAGGTGCACTATTATATCTTGCTAACAATACAAGACCAGATATAGCATTTGCAGTAAACCTATTGGCAAGATATAGCTCTGCTCCTATACAAAGGCATTGGAATGGAATCAAACATGTGTTCCATTACCTTCGAGGAACAGTAGATATGAGCTTATTTTACTCAATTAAAACTAAATCTGAATTAGTTGGTTATGCTGATATAGGATATTTATCTGGCCCACATACAGCAAAATCTCAGATAGGTTATCTATTTACATGCGGAGGAACTGCAATATGCAAAACTGATAGCAATATATGAAGCAAGTTGAGAATGCGTATGGTTGAAGTCAATGATACAACGTATTCGAAAAGAGTGTGGCTTATCCTCTATTACAGCTAATCCAATCATTATGTACGAGGACAATACTGTTTGTATAACTCAAGTAAATGATGGATTCATTAAAGGCGACAGGACGAACACATTTCACCAAAGTTCTTTTTCACCCATGAACTTGACAAGAGTAATGAAATTGATGTACAACAGATTCGTTCCAGTGATAATCTTGCAGACCTATTGACGAAGGCACTACCAACTGCAACATTTGAAGGGTTGGTACACAACACTGGGATGCGCAAATTTGGAGATATCAAGTAATATTACATTAAGGGGGAGAAGTTTTCTCTGTACTCTTTTTTTTTCATCAAGGTTTTATCCCATTGGGTTTTTATTGACAAGGTTTTAACGAGGCAACGCTCTAAGATTTTGAGTATTACTGTTTTTCAATTAATAAAACAAAATAGTCATTCAAGAGGGAGTGTTGTAAATATTATACCCACTTTGGATACTTACTTTGGATACCTACACATAATATCTACTATGTGAATGACTATTTTACCCCCAAGTGTATTGTAAATCACACATTTGCCAACATTTTGTAACTCTATAAATAGAGGGTTCATCCCCCATTCATCAATAATAAAAATCTCTCATTCTCCTTTTCAAATATTCATCTCATTTCTTCTATCTTTCATAATCTTTTATATTATCCTCTTAAATTCACTAATTTTATAACAATTGGTAAATAATCATAATACTTCCAATACAACAAAGGGCTCTTTCAATGGAAATTCTTCTACACCTGATAGTCTTTGTAAACGATATGATTTCAACAAAACCGAACAAGAATAAAGTAAAAACAACCAGAAAATGAAAAATAAACTTAGTCAATAGTTTTAAAAAAGGCTTTTGGGAAGATAATTACGGAACATAATTCTTTTACCATTCACATATCTAAGTTAAAAGCAAATTCATGAGCATGAACCTAAGTGCACAAGAATAAGCTTTCTATTTAAGGCTAATTTGTTTACCCAAGAAATAAGTAGAATAACAAACACAAATTCTATTCAAATATGATCTAGGGACCATTTTGTAACACGACAACTATGCACTTCTCTATTGGAAAAACCAAAGAAAATTTGGCAAAATGGATGCTGAGGACAAAAATTTGTAATACGAACTAATTAATTATGTGCAAATATTCAAAAATAAGTTCACAAGCAAAGAGTTTACCTTAATTCTAGAGTTTGGAAGGAAATAAGTCTCTTAAGTGTCCCACGCCTCGCTAGGCCTTGAACATGTACAATTAAGTAAATTAGCCATTATTTAAAATAAAGTCTAAAAAATGAAATTGTGTAAAATAGGGGTTATTTTCATGCAATTGAAGGACTCAGGAGCTTATTTTGAAATAAAAGTTTTGAAAATATTAGGCTGATTAAACAAATGGTCGAATATTTAGGACCGACTTAACAAAGAATTAATAAATGAGGATTTAAGGTCAAAGGCTTTTTAATTAAAAAATAATTTCTCAAATGAACAATTGAGAAATTGAAAAATTTATCAATGTTCAAACGAAAAGGAAGAAGGGAAAAGAGCAACGGCAGAATGAGAAAGAGACAATAGAAAAGGTGGTCGATTGACGATGGAGAGGAAAAGATAAAGGGATAGCCAACCATGGTTGGTTGTTCCAATTGCTACTATTTTATCTACCTAATATTCTTATTTCTCTTTTCTTTGGGGATTCATTGGTGATTGGGTGCATAAGTGACCATGTTGTACATGGCATTTCAAACTAGGAATGAGCTAAAGGAAAACCTTCAAAGCCATAGACCAAAGGTGTCAAACAACCAATGGCTGGAGATAATCATAAATCCAACTATACGACCACCGACGCCTAACCAAAAATTGACTGTCGGCACCCGTCCAATGACCAATCATCGATTGCTGATCAATCACGTGGTGCGCGAACAATCAGCCTTTGGTCGACTGTGCCTAGTTGGGCAAGTGCTCTGTAATGCCCTCCCTATTACCTCTCACTATATCATATAAATGATGGTACTAGAGGCGGAATTACATATACAGAAACTCCCTCAAGTATTAGTTCATTTCAAAAGGTAGCTTTTCCATTAAAGTACAGGAAATTTGAACAATAAGTATGCAAAAGTAGTCTTATTACAAAATATAATAAAATGAGGGTTACAATCCTAATTGCTCAAAATCTTTAGTTTCCCCCTCTCCCGCGCACCGACTCGGATGAAGCTCAAGAGGATTTCCCACTATCTCCCGACTGTTTCCTACTCCCGGCATCATCTAAAATATAGAAATAAACACAAAATGAGTCACAAAGACTCAGTAGAAAATAAATGCAAGTGCAAATGCCTATCACATTCATAAAGAGGGCCCCATTGCGAATCATGTATTTACATTGGTACCGTCGTACAACGTTTGGTCGGGCCTATTATCATAGTTGGGGGTTAGATCCCCTGTTAGGTCAACATATCATCATTGGACTTAGATCTCCCATATTGGCCATTGGAAATATTCACATAATGCAACACATGATAGGCAACCCTTTGATCGCACATCGAATGACATAGCTGTGCAAACATTATCTTAGTAGCCTTGATTTCAAGCAAAGCTCGTACTATATCAAATTGGCATCATCACCATGTCACATATGGCATATTACAATGTTAAGAGATACACAACATCACATATAATATGTTATGATGCTAAGATTTACATAACCTATCATAAGCTCACTTGCTATCAATACAAGTAACGAAAACCGCAATTCATGCATAAATCACCTACCTAAGGCTCACACAAGCATATTCTTACCTTCTACCTAGTAGATACATCTAAAACCTACATCACACATGAAGAACCAAGCTAAAATGGGTGCTTAGCTTTTCCTTTTCTTCATCTTTCTCCTTAGGTCGCCAATTACGGTAATATGAACAATATATATGGCTTATTCTAGCTCACAAACACTTGAAACCTTTAGGAAGGATGTTGAGGATGTTATGGGGTGTATTAGGATGCTTGGGACTGAGTTGTGTAAGAAAATACCAAGTTAAAGGGTTAAACCTGATCCAAACAGTTTCTGCCAACTTAACTTTAAGGTCGTAACTCTTCAACTTACAACCATAACTCATACTTTTACAGCCATAACAATACTATTTACGGCCGTACAAAAGTCTATGAAAATCTACATGTTCCCCATTTTTTTGTCATATGGCCCTATCACCAAACTTACGGCCGTAACATATAAACTTATGGTCGTATCTCTTAAACATACGATCGTACCAAAATCTCTGAAACTTTTCCGCCTTTCTTCAGTTTATGGTTTTACAGCCCTATGAACCTTTCTTACGGCCGTAACCCCACCTTTGCGGCCATATCCAACTAATGTGCGGTCATACAAAACTCTCTGAAAATTTTGGGATCCTTTGCTTAATTGTTTATGGCCGTACCTTGTATCTTACGGTAGTAACTCATCAATTTACGGCCATAAATGGAAATATTACGGTGGTAAATCCCAATATATAGAATTTCTTACTTCCGATGTCAACTTAGGAGGCCATATTGATTCTCAACCCATCCCGTATCATAATAAACGAATCATAAACATGTCAATCACGTCTAAATCATGATCAAACTTTATCATATCATCATAAAGCATATACGAAAATGGAAAGGGTACTACATGCTCGCCGCCCTCCAAGCTTGGGCCTCAATGCCTTATGTGGGCCCGTGATCGCCATGTAGGAAGTAGAATCTTGCTCTGCCATGAAGTCTACCTATGGTAATCTAATCTATTACAATCTATAACCCAACAAAAATGTCTATCTTTACTCAAACTCACAAGTGTTCGAGGCGTACTACGATTGTGCTTCCTAATTGCATTAGGAGTCAACCTCTCACATTATAAATACACTACCTCAGTCATTTAGAGATAATTTCTTATATTTTCCTTTCAAATACAATCTGTCATTCATTCTCTTTCAGAGCTAATTCTTGCGCCAAAGGGACGACGAGCATCACGTCGCTGTCTTTTTTGTAGGTTCGAAGACACCATTGGAGATTCGAGCAGGAGTTTTAGTCTTCCCAAAGGAGTCAAGTCCACTAAGCTATCGTACTTTCGGCTTTCATCCTAAAGCCCGATTTTTTATAAGAACAATTGGTGCAGTCTATGGGAAATGTGACTAGAAGCCATGAACGGATCCCATATCAAAGTTTCATCTGACCAATAGGACAATCTTGATCGCCTCGTACTGCTACCCGATCCAGCCATTGTTTTCCAATGGGGGAACCGGGGGAATACTCCCACAATACCTTCCGTTAATAGCTCTTGTGGGTTCAGTCATGCCGTTGTCGGACTAAGAGCGGAAGGACCCGCCATAGCCCTAGTAGCAACTGCAATGGCCTTCCACCAGCAGCTTGCTAGTTTGTCGTAGGCTATTGTTGGGTGTTTATAGACACAATAATATATCGCAAGTACACGGACTGTACAAATAATAAAGTGAACCTAGAAATCCAGATATTGTACCCACAGGGATTGGTATTTGTAATGAGTTACTTACTCTAGTGTGAAATAAAAGAAAGTAAAGAAAATACACACAATCAAAAGAATGGAAGTTGAGCTAAACTAAACTAAATTAAACTAAAGCAAGAAAAGGAAAACATGAAATAGGAAAGAATGAAGATAAACTTGGACTAATGGATAGTTGGGATTCGTGATTTCATTTAACCGTAATCTAATCAAATCATCATCTAAACATAACATAATGCACATTCTCAATGTTAGACCCAACATCCCTTATATTGGTAATTTATCTCTCAAATATCAAACTACCCTTAATTAATTGATTCAACCTAATATATCTCTGTGTCGATATGTTATTAATCAATCGTATAGAGGTTTGAGGGTCATCTAGGATTAGAGGTATATTTGTATCATCTTCAAGAACATAGAGTGATTGCTATTCTATCTAATTAGTGCAGTCCCATCTCTATGCTTCTACACTAATCATATATACACACCCAATGATCAATCAAGCACATGGGTTAAAATCAATAGTAAGCACACAATAGAATAAACAACAATTACAAAACCATAAACATATTTCTTTAATCAAACTAATCTAAGATCATCAATCATCCTAACTTTACAATACCAGCCCATAGTATAAGAAATCATAGAAACATACACATACAAATCACAATGGAAATAGAAATGAAAAACCAAAACAAAGATTAAAGATAATCTAAATTTTGAAGAGTAAAGTCTTGCTCCTTCACTTCCATCCATCTCCTTTTGATTTTCCCTTCTTCTACTCCAAGTGGTGATCCCCAATTCAAGCCCCAAACAAAAGAAAAAGAAAAGAAAAAGGAGAAAGAAGAGAAGAAAGAAATAGAGAAAAAAAAGAAAAAGAATAGAAGAGAACCCTGATCTGAAACTAAACTAAAAGATAATGAATTGGGGGTGAATTGGTGATGTATATTGACCCTAAATCGTCTGTCAAGGCTCCCCAAAAGGCCCTCCATTGAGTGAAAAAAGGAGGGAGAAAAGCGAGAGAAAGGGAAAAAGGTGCCATTTGCTGGTTCTGGGGGTTACGGCCGTACCCCTTAAGGTTACGGCTGTAACCCTGGATGTACGGCGGTAACGTGGATGTTATGGCTGTAAGAAAGCATGCCTTTTTCTCCATCTGGAAATTGCACCACATGTCCCTAACTTCACTTTGGTCTGCAGCATTTGACTTTTCTTACAACAAAGTCAAAAATAATTGCATCCAAGGTCCTTCAACTCTTGGAAAGTTATAAATTGGTCCCTGAACTTCTGGAAAATGTGATGTTATTGGTCCTTTTTGCTCATTTTTGAATGTTCTCGTCCAAATTGAGGAAATATGCCTACAAACACAATAAATGCAGATAAATAAGTAGATATCTGCTCAATCTAATGATAAATCAGTCCATTTAGAGATATAAATAAGTCTGCACAATGCACATTTATCAGCTATGGCACAACAGGTAGGCCACCATGCCAGTTCAATTTGTATACTTCTTCCATGAGTTTTGAATCCATCTAATCTAGATGGACCTACCCTACAGCCATTTTGGCATCCGAAGTTATCATACAATTGGGGCTACCTTCGGTCAGCGGTCTACCAAGGGTCGACCTACCATCTGCCATTGGTCTGCTAGGGCTAGGGGTGGTTAGTCTTCTATCCACTGCCCATCCACCTAAGGTCGGGCTATATCCGCCGCCGGCTAACCAAGGGTCAGGTTTCATTCGCTACCCGCCCAGTAAAAGTTGGGCTCCCACATAAATGTTCAAGTGGTCTCGGGACTCTGGCTGATATAACGCGCTGTATCGCTTCCTAATGTCGTGATGCGGCATAGGAAAGTAATATGGCCTATTGATGTGGTGCTCCAGAGAGTGTCGTGAACACTTGAACATTCTTGAGGGTTCCCATCCGTCGCAGGCCAACCTGGGATAAGGCTTTCATCTACTAAGGATCGGGCTGCCCACTAAGGGTCGGGCTCCATATAAATGTTCAAGTGTTCCCAGAAATGCCATATTATGGTACTCCTTTTGATATGGCGCACCGATATGGCTCACCACATCACTTTCCCATGCCTTAACGTGAGCGGGAGTGCCGTAGTACTTGACCGTTCTTACAAGCAACCATCTGTTACTGGCACACCAGGGATCAAGCTCCAATCCGCCGCCTACCCACTAAAAGTTGGGCCACCATCCGCTACCAACTAACCAACGGCTAGGCTCCTATGCCTTGCTGGCTAACCAGGGGTCAGGCTTTCATCCCCTGCCCACCCATTAAGGATCGACTACCATTTGCAGTCAGCCTACTAAGGGTTAGGCCTCCATCTTCTGCATACCTACCAGGTTGGGCTACCATCCATAGCTGGCCCCATTAGGTGTCAGAGTTTTGTTCACCGCCTGCCCACTAAAGGTCCCATTAGAGGTTGGGTTTCCATCCCCGCAGGCCAACCAACTGCCAGGCTCCCATCTGCCACTAACTTACAAAGGGTTGACCTACCATCCATCACGGCCCACCAAGGGTTAAGCTTCGATCAGCCACCCATCCACCAGAAATTGTGGTCACCTCTAACGGTAGGCCTATCCTTCGTTATTGGCCCAATAGGGGTTGGCAACCATCCGCTGTCGCACTAACTATGGTTGAACTACTATTTGGGACCAGTCTGTCAGGGGTTTGGCCTATCAACCATCGCGTCATTCGAGCTCAGTGTCGCGACTCGCAGATTTTGAAAAGATTCTAGAGACGAACTTATAGGAAATACCGGCAGAATTCTCTAGAAGACTTCTACACAAATCATGGAGGATTCTAGGACATTTATCTAGAATTATCTAAACGGTAAAATATTATAAATATCCCAGATATTTATGTAGATAGTAGTGGAGAATTCTAGAAGTTGAATGCAGGCCATTGGATCAATATGATCACCACCATCCATTTGAGGAGATGTAAGTATAAATAGGGGTAGGGAGCTCATTTGTAACCATCCAAGAGTTGTACACTCTCTTGAAATACAAAGGATTCTCACAAGCTCTTAAGTGTTCTCTCTTTGCCTTTGTTCCTCTAAGTTCTCATTACTTAGCAACTTTGTTCGGGAAGGCTGACTTAGTGTTAAGTCTTGCACGGGGGCAGACGTTTGAGGTACTAAGGCCGCGCGTAACTTATGTTGGAAACAACAAGTGCGTGACATGTGCTATCGGAGCTAAGGTCGAAATGTCAGGATGGGGAGAAAAGGCAACACGAACAAGGATGTCATTGAATTCCACACCATCCTCGAGGAAGAAACTCAAAACCCAAGTCTAAGCTAAGCCCACCAGGAGGAGGAGGCTAGGGACGAGACGGCAGAGGCGTTCATTAACTCGGTGTGGGCTCACATCAACTCCATCGAGAAGTCCTTCACGAATCATGAGAAGGATTGTGGGGATCAATTCTTAGTGTTCAAGCAAGACCTTGACAAGTTCTTGAGAGACCAAGAGATGTTGGGAGACAAGGTCATCGGTGAGCACCGCATCTTGGAGAGAAAGGTTATGGATGCAGTGTCCACAATGCAAGCACAATTTGATCGGTTTTGCGATGAGATGCGCAAAGAGGTTGCGGCCTGCAAGCGGGTTGCGGCGACTCGTTCGGGGACTAGCCTGGTGGTAGCTCCCAAGGTTGACGGTGGTAGTTCCCAAGGTTGATTGTCCTAAACCAAAGGAGTATGATAGAAAGCGGAATGCCAAAGCTATTGAAGACTTCCTAAGGTGGATGGAAGCATACTTCGAGGGATTGAATATCCTTGATGATGGGACTATGGTACGTGCGGCTACTATGTATCTAGTAGACATTACTTCTCTATGGTGGTGCCGCAAGCATGGTGACATAGAGAAATGAACTTGTAGAATAGATAAATGTGATGATTTAAAGAAAGAATTGAAGAGGCAATTCTACCCGGATAATGTTGTGTATGAGGTAAGGAGAAAGCTTAGGGAGTTGAAGCATAAGAGCAACATTCGTGAATATGTGGAGTTCACTACCCTTATGCTTCAAATCCCGAGTATGTCGGATAAGGACCTCCTTTTCTACTTTATTGACGGGTTGCAAAATTGGGCCAAACAAGAATTGCAACGTCGAGGAGTAAAGTTTGTCGATGAGGACATTGCAGTTGCCAAGTCCTTGGCCGAGTACCAAAAGAGTGGAGATTCATCGAAGAACGATAAAAACTCTAAGGGTAGCTCGATTAAAGGCGGGAGAGAGAAGAATGATAAAGGTCCACAGAAGGGTGAAAACAAGCCACACGATGATAAGAAGAAAGGATCTTACGTACCCCGCAATAGATGCTTTGTATGCAAAGGACCTCATGCGATGCGGGATTGTCCCAAGTTAGGGTCATTGGCAACTATGGCGGATGAACGATTTTCATCCTTTAGCCAAGAAAACCCAAAAGAGCACATAGGCTCTTTGTAACTCCTCAATGCCCTCAATGTTAAACCCCGTTGCTAGTAATGACAAAGGGCTTATGTATGTTGATGTCTCCATTAATGGTTGACCAAGTCGGGCAATGGTTGACACCGAAGCTCCCAATAACTTCATCACTGCCGACGAGGCTAGGAGGTTGGGCCTCTATATCGAACGGGGTGATGGACTTCTTAAGACGGTGAATACCACCGCTAAGCCCCTTAGTGGCGTAGTTTGTAGAGCTCGGCTCTTGGTGAGGACAAACGGAATTCTCGGTAGCGCCAATGGATGATTTCCGCTTGGTCCTCGGGTTGGATTTTTTCCAGAAGGCTAATGTCGTCCCCATGCCTTCCTTTGGGTCAGTTTGCATCTTAGATAAAGGCAACTCATGCATGGTTCCTACGGTATCGTCGGGCGCTATGGGGGTTAAGCAACTTTCTGCCATGCAAGTTGCCAAAGGCTTAAAGAAGGGTGAACCGACGTTCCTCGTGGAAACCAAGGTGGACGAATCGGAGGGCAAGACTAAGATGAAGTCACATGATGATGAGTTGCCCAAACTCATCAAGGATGTCCTCAAGGGGAACGAGGATGTTATGTTACCAGAGTTACCCAAGAAGCTACCACCTAGGAGGGAGGTGGATCATGAGATTGAGTTAAAGCCAGGTGCGAAACCGCCGGCCATGGCACCCCTAGATTTGGAGGAATTAAGAAAGCAATTGATAGAGTTGCTTGACACTGGGCGGATTCGAACATCAAAGGCACCTTATGACGCACCGGTACTATTCCAAAAGAAGCATGATGGCTCGTTAAGGATGTGCGCGGATTATCAGGTGCTTAATAAAGTAACTATCAAGAACTAATATCTTATTCCTTTGATTGCCGATCTATTTGATAGACTTAGTAGTGCCAAGTATTATACGAAGATGGATCTTCAAAAAGGCTACTACTAAGTAAGGATCGCCGAAGGGGATGAGGCCAAGACGGCATGTGTAACGCTCCGAGTTCGAAGAACTCGAAACGTTAGTTCTTTCTTTAAAAGTAACCATTTTTTTATTTTTATAATGCCGAAACATAACAATTAAATTAAAATGCGGAAATTCATGTAATATAACAGCCATCGAAAGTGTTTTAAAATTATTTGATCACCAAACATTCAAAGCATCTAACACAAGTTACTAAACAGTTCAAAATTTTGAAAACGACATAATCTCATACATCGGTTTACCAAAAGAAACAACGGAAGTGAAATCTCTTATTTAATAAGCCTAAATGGAACTCCCATGTCTCGTCACACCTCCTAACTCCTCAATCTGTAAAAGAGTGAAAGGCGTGAGTATTTAAACAATACTCAGTAGACCCCGCGCACAACAATTAATATTTATCACAAATTAATTGCACGTAATCATCATTTATCATAAAATACGAACAAGTAGTAATACAAGTTCGGTCATCATCCCTCTTAATCGTGCACGTCATCATAGTATTTAATAGCACTTCGTTATAATATATATTAGGCTAAGGCCTATCATCATGATGCTATTAAAACACGTCGTAAGTAGGCTAAGAGCCTATCGTCATAGTGCCGAGGAAGCACGTCATAAGTAGGCTAAAAAGCCTATCATCACATAACATTTACATGCAGCATTTATAATAATATTAATTGCAATTGCGTACATTTAAGAGAAACTTTTTTAGAAAGGGGATCTATCTTAAACTTTAGCCGAGTATTGAGCTTACTAATGGTGAGAAGTCAGTCCTCTAGTTGTCCGTACGTCTCGTCTAGCCAATAAGGAAATTTAATTTATATTAATACTCTTAATTTTTAGGTATTTATAGATAATATATAAATTTGTTGACCAAAGCAAAAAAATATAAAGCTTTGGGGTCAAATTTGAAAGAATTGAATCGTTTGAGGACCTAGTATGCAATAAAATTGAACTAAAAATATTTTGGACTCAATTATAAGATTTTTAAAACATGGAGGGCTTAGATTCAATTAAAGTTTAGGGGCTAACTTAAATAGGAATGAGAAATTGAAGGAAAGAATTGCAACTGGTTTCTCGGTCCTCTCCCGACTCTCTTCTCGGCAAGAATGGGAATAACTCCCAAATCAAAGCGTAGGATCATGAAATTATAATTCCTAGGATAAATAACTCATTGGATAATGTCTTACATTAAAATCACATCTAAACTCCAATTATATGAGCCAAAACAAGTTTTCAACTCTAAGTACAGAAACTGTGGAAAATACCCTGCTATGGCGGTATGCGTTTGTCAAATTATTTAAAATAGTAAAAGACATCAAAAAATTCTAAAATTTTTACAGAAGGTAGAAAACTCATACATATTCATCATATGAAAAAATTGTTTCATATAAATCACGTTTAGGGCATCAAAACTATTTTTAAACGGACAATACCTTGTTCTCGGGTGGAATCTGCTCAGTTTCACAAAAAGTATCATAAAATATCCTACGAGGCTCCAAATGATGTCAAACCAATTCTAAATGATAGGTAACTCATGGGGGATCATTTCCCAATTTGAATCACCTAGAAATTCCATCTATACTAAAAGTTATGGCCTTTCAAAGTTGAGTGCAGAAGTTGGAAAAAGTCACAGGTGCAAAATACATTGGTTTTTCTTTCAAGCAATTCATCAAACACTATGGGGGCTTGGTAGATACCAAGTCGTCTTAATCTCATACCATAACAAGGCCTCATGCCCAACTCAAAGTATCAAGTAAATTATTTTTCCCCAACCACCAAAGTCTCAATAAATATATAAAACTTCAATTACTTATCCTCAAACAACCTATATTATGATAGAAAGGGATAAGAGTCGAGAAAGATTACCTTATTAGAACCAAATAGAGGTTATCACAAGAGAGGAAGAAGGGAGAGAGATGAGGAAGTAATGAGGCTTGGGTTCTAACATCAACCCTAAGCTTATATAAAGAGGACAAAATTAGGGTTACCATTCCAAATGGGCTTTCTTGTTGGGCAAGAATTAAAATTGGACCTTAAACGGGCCTATAATTGGGTTTAAAATAGATATTGAGTCATATTGAATAAGAAACTAAACTTTAGGGACTAAAATGAACAATTTCTAAAATTTTGTCCTCAAATGTAAATTGAAAATAAATAAGTGCTTTATAAATTATTTTCTCAAAATAATTTAATATAATAAGGAATAATATAAAATTCAACTAGACGAGCGTACTCTATTTAATTCTATAGGTGAAATTGTAGTGACACGTTTGAGATTTTATTTAATTTAATATTTTTGTAAGGAAATTTGCAGTCACTAAAACCTTACCCTCTTAAAATAATTTCGTCCTCGAAATTTAAACTTACTTGATTTATAAAGTTCGTGTATTTGGATAGAATTTCTTCTTCTTTCTCCCATGTTGCCTCATCCTTACCATGACTATTCCACTGAATCTTAATGAGAGAGACTCCTCTATTTCTCAAGACATGGACCTTTCGATCTATGATAGTTACGGGTGTCTCTTGATATGACAAATCCTTCTGAATACCCAAAGATTGAAAGTTCATCACATGACTTGGATCATGGACATGCTTCCTCAATTGTGAGACATGAAATACATTATGCACCGATGAAAGCTCAGGTGGCAAAGCCAAGCGATAAGCTACTGTCCCAACTTCTAATATCTCTAATGGTCCAACGAATCGTGGTCTTAGCTTTCCTTTCTTACCAAAGCGTATGGTACCCTTCATTGGAGACACCTTGAGGAACACTTTCTCTCCAATTTCAAATTTCAAATCCTTTCTCCTCTTATCGGCGTAGCTCTTCTATCTACCTTGTGCAACCTTGATCCTCACTCTGATCTTCTCTATAGCCTCAACAGTTTTCTCTACCATTTCTGGTCCCAACATCTTCCTCTCTCCAACTTCATCCCAATAAATCGGCGATCGACACCGTCACCCATATAATGCCTATAAGGCACCATCCCGATCGTGGCCTGGAAATTGTTGTTGTAGGTAAACTCTACAAGTGGCAAATGAGTTTTCCAACTCCCGGCTAAGTCTAAAACACATGCTCTCAACATATCCTCCAATATCTGAATGGTACAATCAGATTGACCATCCGTCCTAGGGGTGGTCACGGTACTAAATTTAAGCTTCCTGCCCATAGACGTTTGTAAACTCTCCCAAAATCTCGAGGTAAATCTCGGATCTCGATCTGAAACAATGGACATAGGTACCCCATGGAGTCGAAAAATCTCTCTAACATACAATTGTGCCAACTGGTCAACATTGGACACCTTCGAATTGGTAGTAAGTCGATTCACAATAACCCAAACAACATCATATCCTCTTACTAATCTTGGTAAACCTATCAAGAAATCCTTGGTGATCTTCTCCTTCGAGAATAATACTGTCTTTACGATTTGTATCCAACTGAACATTTCTACTCAATTGAAATTATTAATTCCCTTTCGATTATATCATATTATGCTCCTAATAGCAAAGCCTCAATAATATTGCATATGTTATCACTTAGATAACAATACCCCAGTATATACCTCACAATTAGTCTATAATAGTCCAAAGGACCTTGTTCTCTCATCTATGTAATTTTTTTTTTTCGAAATAGTATAACCCAACGTAATTTAGCAATAACATCATAGTCGTAAACCTCTCTTTTCTTTCCAAATTTTCAAATCTCGAATTTAAAACCATTACGAGGTTTGTCATGCTCCAGAGATTTTCTCTCGAGCCACAAATATTCTCTTGAATATGTTCTCCACTATCATAACCCCTCCTGAAATTTGATCTTCAACCAATTCAATAGTCATCCTCCGATAGGAGTGGAAATAATTTTGTTGAAAATAAATACATCATTTATTAATTTCAACTTAGTAGTTTAAATAGAAACTGAAATTTTGTCAAATTCTTTCTTCACAAGGATTGCTTGTCTCCGTTTAAATACATAATTTGCTTTAAAATATGGGTAAAAATTCCAGAAACTCTCACAAGGAGAAACATAATTGAAATCACAAAACCATTTAAATAACATTTCATCCTCAAATAAAGGCCAAAGGAAACTTCATAATGTTGCCTCACTTAAGCTCAAAACGTTCTTACTTATTAAACAAGTCAAATAAAAGTATGATCTAACACAACCTGATAATAATAATAATTCCAATGTTAACCATGTTTTCGAAATCGATTTCTATTTCTTTCTTGAGAAGAAATGTATTTTGAATCAAACACAACTTAAGAAATTCAAAAATGGATGATCAATCAACTTGCGAAGAATGGGGAAAGTCGATTGAAAACTTGATAAATAATTTCGTAAGCTTGTATTAAAATATTCTCATTGGGATCATGTATGGCTCGAGTATTCTCAAAAGCGACTCTCTCATCAATACATCAAGTACAATCCTCAAATATTCACTATACCGATCTCTCCCTGAATAGATCAATAGGCCATCGATAAACACAATGACGAACTTGTCCATATACTGATGAAAAGCTCGATTCATTATATCCATGAATACCGTAGGTGCATTAGTGAGATCGAAGGGCACCACTTTAAACTTGTAATACCAATATCGTGTCTTGAATGCTATCTTTGGTATGTTTGGGGGCTTGATATTCAACTGGTGGTATCCCAGTTTCAAATCAATTCTTGAGAAAAACCGAAGAACCTTTCAACTGATCAAACAAATCTTAAATTCTTGGGAGAGGGTACTTATCCTTTATTGTCAACCTGTTGAGCTCTCTATAGTAAATGCACATCCTCATACTGCCCTCCTTCTTCTTAACAAATAAGTCGAATACTCCCCAAGGAGACACACTTAGCCAGATGAAACCTTTCTCAAGCAATTCCACCAACCGTATAATCTCTGTCCTCACATTTTAGATCATCAAATCCCAAAAATCCAAATAAAATTTTAAAATCAATCACACCCACAAAATCAAGATCATGTCTCCTAAAATAACATTATGTCCTTAAAATCAAAGTTATCATACAATCACCTTTTGCATAATTCATCAAACTTTCTGATTAGAAGTTCCCGTCATAATATATATACATGCCACCTAAGAATAACTGCAGTTGGAATTACGAAAGCAATTGATAGAGTTGCTTGACACTGGGCGGATTCGAACATCAAAGGCACCTTATGACGCACCGGTACTATTCCAAAAGAAGCATGATGGCTCATTAAGGATGTGCGCGGATTATCAGGTGCTTAATAAGGTAACTATCAAGAACTAATATCTTATTCCCTTGATTGCCGATCTATTTGATAGACTTAGTAGTGCCAAGTATTATACGAAGATGGATCTTCAAAAAGGTTACTACTAAGTAAGGATCGCCGAAGGGGATGAGGCCAAGACGGCATGTATGACTCGGTATGGTTTCTTCAAGTGGCTGGTGATGCTTTTTGGCTTAACCGACACCCTGGCCACATTTTGCACACTCATGAACAAAATATTCCAACCATACTTGGATCGTTTTGCGGTGATCTATCTTGATGACATTGTCATCTATAGCAACACTTTGGAAGAACATGTCGATCACTTGCGAACTATCTTTGAGCAATTGCTGGAGAATGAGCTCTACATCAAGAAATCAAAGTGCTCATTCGCTAAGGAAGAGGTGTCATTCTTTGGTAATATCATTGGGCACGGAAAACTAAGGATGGTGAGGCGAAGATCAAGGCAATCATGGGGTGTGAGCCACTAACCAAGGTCATGGAGCTTCGATCTTTCCTCGATTTGGTGAACTACTATCGGCGTTTCATTCGTGGGTATCCTACCGGAGCGGTTCCTTTGACGGATCTCTTGAAAAAGAACAAGACGTGGAAATGGTCCTAGAAATGTCAAAGAGCCTTTGATGACTTGAAGGCGGTGATAAGCCAATAACCCGCCTTAGCATTGCCGGATTTTGCTAAGACATTTGAAGTTTATACTGATGCCTCCGACTTTGCTATTAGAGGAGTTCTCATGCAAGATGGGCATCCTATTGCCTTTGAAAGCCGCAAACTTAATGACACCAAGCGGCGGTACACGGTGCAAGAAAATGAGATGACGGTGATCATTCATTGCTTGCGGGTGTGGCCCTACTATTTGCTTGGTGCTAAGTTCGTGATCAAGGCAGACAACATCCCCACGAGTTACTTCCAAACTGAAAAGAAGCTTAGTCCCAAGCAAGCTCGGTGGCAAGATTTCTTTGTGGAATTTGAGTAGAAACTCAGGAAGTTGAATGTGGCGGCCGATATTCTAAGTCGTAAGGCCGAACTTGCAGCTATCACTCAAATCAAGGGCACCCTACTCGACCTAATCAAGGAAGGGATAGAGCATGACCCATTGACTAGGGAACTCCTCAAAGCCGCACGAGAAGGCCGAACAAGGAAGTTTTGGAAGAAGATGGCCTAATTTGCACAACGGGGCATCGAGTCTATGTCCTAAAGTGGAACAATTTGCGTCGTGACGTAGTAACGGAATATCACAATACTAAGTGGCCAGGCCATCTGGGTCAAAAGAGAACTTTAACGTTAGTGAAGCAAGCTTACTTTTGGCCCCAAATGAAAGATCAAGCAGAGCAATATGTGAAGACTTATCTTGTATGCCAACAAGACAAGGTAGAGACGAAGAAGGCCCCGGGGATATTGGAGCCACTACCCATACTTGAGAAACCTTAGAACTCGATCACCAAGGGCTTCATCTCGGCGTTGCCCAAGTCGGAAAGCTTTGGATCTATCTTAGTTATGGTGGATCGATTCTCCAAGTATACTACGTTCATACCGGCCACTAAGGATTGCATGGCAGAGGAAGCAGCACAACTATTCTTCAAGAATGTCGTGAAGTACTCGGGACTACCAAGAAGCATCGTTAGTGATCGCGACCTTCGATTCACAGGACCAAATGTGGTCGAGTTATTCAAGATGCTCGGGGACGGAACTATACTTCTCAACAAGTTTTCACCCCCAGACTGACGGGCAAACTGAGCGGGTCAATAGCTTGTTAGAAGACTACTTAAGGCACTTTGTGAGTGCCAACCAACGAGATTGGGCGAAGCTACTTGATGTTGCCCGATTCTCCTACAACCTGCAAAAGAGTGAGGCTACGGGAAGTAGTCCATTCGAGTTGGCTACCGGACAACAGCCACTCACTCATCATACTTTAGCTACTTCCACAAGTGATGGAAGAAGCTCGGGCGCCTTTAAGATGGCTAAGTCATGGGAAGAGCACGCCGATGTAGCTCGAGCGTGTTTAGAGAAAGCACGAAAGCGCATGAAGAAGTGGGCAAATGAGAAGAGAAGGCCCTCGGAGTATGACGTTGGAGATCAAGTCCTTGTAAGGATAAAACTCGAGTAACTCAAGGCCTACCGAGGTGTTCACAAGGGCTTAGTGTGAAAGTACGAAGGACCTTTTCCAATTGTTGCTAAGATTGGCAAGGTATCATATCACCTTGACCTACCTAGCACCTTAAAGACTCACCCAGTCTTTCATGTAAGCATGTTGAATCCTTATCACTTAGACAAGGTAGACCCGGTATGGGGCGAGTCACAACTGGTGCCTCTGATTGTGACCAAGTCTTATGATAAGGAGGTTGAGGAGGTTTTGGCAGATCGACTCATGCGCAAGCGAGGCATACCTCCCAACACTCAATTTTTGATCAAGTGGAAAGGTTTGCCCGAGTCTGAGGTGATATAGGAATCACAAGGCAACTTGTGGCAGTTCAAAGATAAGCTCAAGGAGTACTCGGAATCGAGGACGTCGCCAAATTAGGCGAGGAAGAGTGTCACCATCTGTGGGTTTTGAAAAGATTCTAGAAATGAACTTGTAGGGAATACCGGTAGAATTCTCTAGAAGGTTTCTACACAAATCATGGAGGATTCTAGGTAATTTATCTAGAATTATCTAAAGTGTAAAATATTGTAAATATCCTAGATATTTGTGTAGATAGTAGTGGAGAATTCTAGAAGTTGATGTAGGCCGTTCGATCAAGATGATCACCACCGTCCATTTGAGGAGATAAAAGTATAAATAGGGTAGGGAGCTCATTTGTAACCATCCAAGAGTTGTACGCTCTATTGCGATACAAAGTATTCTCACAAGTTCTTAAGTGTTATCTCTTTACCTTTGTTCCTCTAAGTTCTCATTACTTAGCAACTTTATTCAGAAAGCCTCACTTAGTGTTAAGTCTTGCACGGGACGGAGGTTTGAAGCACTAAGGCCGCACATAACTTGTGTTGGAAACAACAAGTGCGTGACATCAGACTACCTTCCACAACCACAACCATATAAATGAGTTGCACTTATTTATAGATAAAAATCTAAAGATACATTGTTTATTATTTCAATACGACTAGTAGAGTTGCCGTATTTATTATATATAGTTCAAAAGTAATGATACATGGTTATTAGCGAGCATGAGCTGCCAAACAAGTGTTAGATAGTCTCGTTTGCACACCCACTCATCTGCTTTGGAAGTTGATGATGAGTTTTCGGCCATCATCTCTTCCTTTGGACTTGGCAAGTCTAGGTCAACTTCACAATTTGGGTTATTGTATAATGTAAAATACTCATCGACATACCCTGCTCTGCGCAAATAGTTGTGCCATGCCAAAGTTACAATGACAATGCCTACTTTCTTATTCATCCTCAATTGACCCATTTGGTCCAAAATTTTCCACAGTTCCTTCAAAACTCCAAATGCACATTCTATGATGTTTTTGCACAAGGAATGTGTATAGCTAAATCTTTTCTTTATGTCACTTGGATTGCGTCCTCGTTCATTTGGAGCACGACGAAACTCTTGAAAATGGTAACGAATGTTCGGCCCATTGTACGGTGCCATGTACCCTTCCTTATGGGCGAATCCAGAGTCCACAAGGTAAAATTTTCCAGGGGCGGGGCATGAAAATTGATATACGGGATCTGCAATTCCCTTGGCTAGCAAGTGTGTATCATGCACATGCCCGGAGTGGCCGGCCATCACAAACGTGAAGCATAAGTTGAAGTCGCACCGCAAGCACGTTCTGGATGGGAAAACTTTTATGATCTAGTCTAACATCTACGATGCTTTGATGGATGCCCCAATATGAGTTCCATCAATGGCCCTGATACAATCCTGCATAAACATGTCAGTTAACTAGAGACAATGTCAACAATAACAAACCAACGACTATTTTCAACTATACAATTTCACGTGTTTAAATATATGGCACAATAAAAGCAAGGTATTGAGTAATGGGAGTGTACTAATAATATGCAGATAAACATAGTCAATAAATGAAATAAAGTATGTTTACCTCAAAACTCGAATGTGCCCTTTTTGTAGAATGATGGAAGTCAATGCTCTCGCTATAGTTGGGGTGTGGTTTTATGATAACCTACGCTAGCTTCATAATTGTGTTTAGTACTTGTGCGAAATATCCACACATGGTTGATCGAGAATGTCTGAATTGGTACTCAACTTGACGCATACCCATGCCGGGTGACAAGATGTACAGAAACATGGCCAACTGCTCGTATATGTCTACATCTCGATCGTCCTTCAACTCAAAGTTGTCTCTGAGATAGTGAGCAAGGTTTCTAAACATCTCTTGGCTCATCCTAAAGTCATAGTGAGCTCATTTTCCGTCCCCAAATCTCGCTCCTATAGCATCTTTCATATATTCCAAGTCGTGGCATTTGGACGAGTTACGTTTCAACCACCTAAGAAATTGAACAAAATATTTCTCACATGCACGATTGAATGCACTTCCATGTAAGAGCCATAAGTGGCACTATTTGTCAAGTATTTCCATTAGCTCTTCATCAGATAAATGATCGAAAGAAACACAATTGTTAATAGTCTCGTATATTACATCATCGTAATCCATTGTAGGAATTACCAACTCACTATAGAAATTTGTATGGAATGTGTTTTGAAAGGCCTGTGGTTCACATTCCAATACGTATACTGTAGTTTGAGGTTCTTTATATAGAAGAATGCAACAATGCCAAGCCACCCCACAACGATGGAGGAAGAGAAATCAAATACGAAAACTTTCCATCGGATGTACAATTATGCAATTGATGCAATCAAAGGATTTAAAATTTTATTATTTTTTCCTAACTGTAATGGATGGGATTCCTAATTTGTCAAGTTTCATGATGCAATTTATTTGCTTGTATAGGTCTTCAACTGTGGTAAAGTTTGAACTCTTTCACGAGGTGTTACTAGGTATTAACATCAATGCAAAAATTGGTACTCGTCACAAAAGAAAAATTTATGTACTGGTAGGAAATAATAATCACAAATATAATATTGTATGATATAAAAACCATTCATATTTCCACTAAAAACAACCCAAATTATAAAAATAGCCAAATATTTATACATAACATCAAGTGGAGAAAATTGATACTAGTAAAGAACAGATTGTAATATAATGCATACAAGGGGGTCCTGGTAGTACACCACAAAGTCCTAACATAGCTTACAATTATATTGTCCTAATAATACAACATCACCCTAGCTAGCACCAAATGGCGAAAATAGATGCTAGCAAACTGCAATATATGAAATAAAATAGAGGGCCATAATAGTACAAGTATAGAGATCCAGCTACAGAATTACAAATAGTAGCAAGTGGCATGGTGCATCACTTCTTTTGCACTCCTTCTTGTTGGGGTTTTGAAGAAAACATTTATATTGCCATAAAATATACCTAACTCGGTCCTCAATATCCCCAATTGTAGCATAAACAACTCCAACGGTAACAGTTTCAAGATATTTGGCGGCAAAATAGTACTCTAGCATCTTCTTCACTATGGCCCCAATACTTAGTATCTCGCTACGACATTCCTTGATTAATGGAGTTACCTTACTTGTGACACGTCTTGCCTCCAACTCTGAGGCAAATTAGTTGTAGCTTGAGGTCATTTTTGCCACGCTATACGACATCTCTTCAACCTCAGATTTTCCTTTTTTCAAGCTACCACCGCAGCTGCCACTCTTGCGTTTACCGGAGACACTAGCCCCAATCGCCAATCCAGAACTTTGAACTTAACCGATTGCGGGAGGTGTCCCCAAGTCCATAGCATCAAGAGGCATATCTTGTTGCGGAGTCTCCCTTGCCTGCTCCATGAATTGGAACGTGTTTGGAGTGGCAGTAGGAGTTAGTGTCATATGGGTTGCCGAAGAAGTCATTGTACTTTGTCACGTATAACATTAGGTCCTTATCCTTGAACTTCTTCAAGCTTGGGTTTTCCCACAAATAAAAATTAAAGTTAATGTGGTGATTGATTTTTTAGAGTAAATATCAAAATGATCCAAAATTTTAGAGATCGTTATAGAGTTTATAGAATAAATATTAATGTTAGGTGATGATTTGTAAAACCAATTACCCAAGGTATTGTTAAGTATATATTAGTAGTAAACAATTGCACCATACCTTAGCAAGACATTCCCACCAATCATCTGATGCTTCTAGCATGCCAGTTATGCAGTTTAG
Organism: Jasminum sambac; assembly: GCA_018223645.1. Classification (NCBI taxonomy): domain Eukaryota; kingdom Viridiplantae; phylum Streptophyta; class Magnoliopsida; order Lamiales; family Oleaceae; genus Jasminum; species Jasminum sambac. The sequence continues at coordinate 7,103,692 of CP073644.1, read as the reverse complement.
CTCCATATAAGTTTTTTTAAGTAGGCCAGACACAGCAGTCCAGTCTCTCTTCATAACATCAAGTCTATTCTTGAGTTAGTCATGTGTGCATTCACGGTTGGTTAGTTTCCAACACTCGGCAATAATTATTTTACACCCAAAATGCGTGAACGACTTATTACTTCTGTTCCCTTCGTTAACTGCTCGATCACCACGTCAAGCAACACTTCAGTGAGCCTATCGTTCCAATAGCACCGCGGTGCCTTGGATCCATTTTCGCAGTCACAAGATGAATTGATAACGTCCATATCGACTGCAAATAGATAGGTACCCAAGCAGCAATGTTCAACAACCATAATCAATATGTGACAACTACATAACTCTCCATGACACCGTTATGTTAAAATATGCATGTTCAACAAGCCACCATTCTTTAGGCCTTGTTATTTGGGGAATAACTTTGCTTTGCGCGGTATTCTGTATAAAATATTTGGTTAATATTGTATTAGAAAACGTATATATGGTTGAAAAGAGGAGAGAGAAAAGTTTTTGTGTAACTTTATCTCCCATGGAACAAGGCCTTAGTCAAAATCAGCTCTAAACCACCAGTTTATAGAAACAAGAGTATGCCATTATCTCTCCATTTTTGGAACGAGAAGTAAAAAATTGAATAGATTTTGATAAATCAAAGTTGCGAGTAATAGTCCAATTTTATCCATCGAAGCACATGAAATTCAGCCAACGCACATTCTCGCATATATGCATTCTTGTAGGAAGTAATTGTTTACAAATGCATAACCATGTGAAGGCATCATTGTTTGTATAATTTTCCTCCTCTTGTATAGTTTGAAGAGTCATGATTTAAAATGTGTGTGTGTGTGTGTTTGTAGATCCATATTTCAACTACATTTTTTATTTTCTCCTACAAATTAAAGGCTAACAAAAGGCATAAAATTGCACAAACTAGAGAGTCCACCACCAGTAGCCGAAGGGAAAATCCAAAGTCAAACAAAATCCCAACAACTAGACAATTTTTTTGTTTTAAGATCCATACAAAATTTATTTGTTTCAGTGAACTGGGAAAGAAAAAGATCCCCAAAAAGTGTTTAAAAAAAGAAAGAAAAGAATTCCGGATTTGATATGACTGAAAATATTACTTTAACAAAAAAAATGAGACTTGTCCAAAAGGTTTTCAAATGAATCGCCGAAGAGTGATCAACTGAAAGGAGAATGTATGCTTCATGATGGTATACATAAAAAAGGGTAAAGATCTGTTGTCCTTCATGCTCGAATGTATAGAGATGAATCTACAAATGAAGGCATAGAAATACCTTACGTGGTCGGAGATTGTCAGGCCCGATTTTGGTTCGAGGCCCGTGAGGCGACCGCCTTAGGCCCAGAGCCAATGGGTGCCTCTTTTTTATTTTCTTTTTCATATGCGATATAATTATAAATATAAAAAGGTTGCCCTCAACTATAGAAAATGGTTTCTAGTGCAGTGGCAAAGGTTAGTTTTGTTGGTGCAACGGTGCTGCCGTCCTGGTTCAATTCCCTTTGATTGCATATGAACATTTTTTATTTTTTTCAAACTTCCTTTATTTAAAACTTTTGCATAACCATATTCTTTAATATATTTACCATCATATATCTTTAAAAAACAATTACATTTACCGTTATATGAAAAACTTTTCGCAAACTTTTACATAAATATTGCAATAGCTTCTCTAGTTTTATATATTTATCATTGGTCAATATGATTTCTAAGTTCTCTCATGCGAGATCCTAAACAAAAAGGAAAGAAAGTGAGAAAAATTAAATTATCTTTGTATCGCAAAACACTATATTTAATAGGCATTCCAATATGTAGAAATTTTATTTTATTTTTAACTAAAATTTTGGGTATGGGTTTTCAATAAATCATTTTCTCAAAATTCACCTACATGAAATTCCCAAGAGTATATATTTGCTTTGACCGTGTAAACTTTCCTCGCAAAAACTTGATATTATGAAATTAAATTTCCTCCAAACAACATAATTAGTTTACGGCATAAAAAAACTATAAAAGATTTTAAAAAATAAAAATTGAAGGAATTCGTTCTAGTGGTGAAAGCACTATATTATTGATATATTGATCCAGGTTCGAGTTATCATTTTACCCATATGCATCTCACATTTTACTAAGTACTGAAAATTAAAAAATAATAGAAAATGTTCAAAATTAACTGTATGAATTTTACAAAAATTATTTTAGAATAGTAAATTGTGACTTGTGTCGATAAAAAAAAAGCTAAATTATTAAACATTTGATTAATATGTTTCCTTCAATAGCAAAAAGTAAGAAATATTAAATCTTTTTACAATTGTATTATATATTATAATGATAAACTGAGGCGTCATATAAATTTTTTTTCATTTTTTCGCTCTTGTTGTATTTTTAGCTAACTATTAATTTTCGTAAACACTTATAAATTTTAACAAGGCTTTATAGTTTAATAAAGGGGCCCATTTCAAGAAATTGCCTCAGGCCTCTAAAAATACAAAATCGGCACTAGAGATTGTAGGCATGGCTAATATGTCGTTGGCTTCTTCTAAACGTCCTAGTTGGTGTTTTCATCAAAGACGGTGGGCTTCGTTCTCGGCAGTTAGGTTATAGAGCATGTTGAAGAAAGAGAAAAATGGTGAGAGATAATGAAAGAGGAGTGTCGGTGCTTTCTGGGAGAATTGAAGGGTAAAATTGTCCATGTTGAAGAAAGAGAAAAATGGTGAGAGATAATGAAAGAGGAGTGTCGGTGCTTTCTAGGAGAATTGAAGGGTAAAATTGTATTTGTCGAAGACCTATTTGGACTGTAGCTTAGACACAATTCAAACTTATCTATCAAGTACATATTTGAGCGAGATAGGGATGGCAAGCGAGCCGAGTCGAGCAGCTCGGCTCATAAAAAATGAGCTCGGGTTGGGCTCTTTGCAGAGCGAGGCTTGGCTCGTGATCCAATTGTTGAGCTCGGGTTCGGCTCATCCGGCTCACGAGTCGAATCCGAGTAGTCCATGAACAGCTCGTTTCGATTTTTTTAATTACAATTTCAAATGTTCAATTGCTTAAGTAACTTTCGTTTATGAATAATTACTTAAGTAACTTAAATTAATTAGCATGACTTGTCGATATTGGTTAAAAATAAACATTGATTAATTAAAAGTGAACATGAAAAAACTAGAAAAAGTCGAAATGAAATAGTTTTCCAATTAAAAAATTTAAAATTGCAACACATTAAAATTTGTGAACTCACGAACCCGAACTATCCATTTCCCAATTTTTTGGCTCGGTCCAAGTCCATGTCCATGTTTTGACTGGCCAAACTCAAACTTTTGACGAGTCAAACTGAACGAATACACGAGCTCACGAACTATCCAGCTCATTTGCCATTCCTAGACCGAGTCTCCCTCGCCCAAATTTAATCTATAATAATCTGAAACGAACATGTTCTTAGTCGTTCATCTGGATCATACACACTGATGCCAGTACAACTCAATCAGCCCTAGTGATGGCAATGAGGCGGGTTCGGGGTGGGTCACCGTGCCCCGTGATCCATCCCATTTAATTTTTGTATGCCTTGACCCGTCCCGTGACCCGTGAGCCGCAGAGCGAATTAAGGCAAATCGAGTTCGCGGAGCCCGGAGGGATCCTAAACCCGCCCAATTTGGTGGCCTCTTTGTAATTTTTTTCTAATTTTCAATTTTAGTACAATAATACTATTATAGTATTTGTGTTGGTAATTGGTTAGTTGTGTTGATAATTAGTTAATTGTGTTGGTGGAAGTATTGAGTTTTTTTATTGTTGAAGTAAAGTATTGAGCGCTTTTCTAAATTGTAAAATATTATCACCAAATTATATAAAAATAAAAATAAAAAAATTTACACGGGGTGTGTTAGGGTCAGGGAAAGGCCTACCTGCCCCATCCCGTAAGCCATGGCGGGACAGGAAACGAAGCCCGAACCCATCTTGCTAACAATTGGGTCGCTATTTTTTTGCCCCATTAGGAGCGGTGCCCCATCGGGTTCGGGTCATCACGGGTCATTTTGCCATCACTAACCTCAGCCCTGCAAGAGGCAATAACCACGATCACACTACCCACACAATCAAGACGCCATTCACACTAGAAATTTTGGCCAATCCACTTCTCCATCATTACAAGCGTCATTGGGTTAAGTTGTATGATCTAAATTAGTCTAGTTACCCACCTTTATGAATTCCATGAGCCTATAGTTGGCCCCAACTAAGATCATATGTTGCCTTTCTTCAAACTTTAACAGATGTAGCCCATAAGTTGTTTGGTTCCGTAGAAACAAATTTTGCCGCTTCCTTTTCAGACCTCACCAGCAAGTTTATCAACTACTTCTCTAGTAGCAAAAGGATTCAGAAGATGACTACTTCACTAATACAGATCATCCAAGGTGAAAATGAGCCCTTGAAGGCATTCATGGAATGGTTCGATGTCGAAAGATTAGAAATGTCCAACCTCCACACTACGACCATCACTTTTACTCTAACTTGTGATGTAAAAGGAAGGGCCTTCAAGACGTCCTTACCAAAGAGTTTGCTTAAAACCATACAAACTACTCACTCAAAGCAGGAAATATATCAACATAGAGGAGACCATTTTCTAAAGGTCCGCAAACTAGGGGACTAATTAGTCCTCATCCTAGAAGTGGATCTCCTCATCAAACTTAGTTGATAGTTGTGTTCATTCATCGGCCATTGATAGGCCGGGACAAAACCGTCCCAAGGACTAGGAAGACTCCATCCCTTCAACACCTCTTTGACCACATCTTATTAGAGATTAGTGACATGAATGACTTTAAGTGGCCTTCTCCAATTAGATCCAACGCTTTATCTACTACAAGTAAAATGCCCAATGCCTGATCGGGCTGTTATATTTCTTTCAATTTATTTTTTTTATTTCAAGTATTAGGTTAATGTTCGCCCTATCATACACATCTTCATCAGTATTCATGTTTGGTTCATTATGCATAGTGTATGTTATCCTCCATATTTAGGCATATATGAAAGGGGTTATTTCTTTTCAAATTGATGTTTTCCCTATTCCTAAAGCCCTGACCATCACTCGAGGTACCAAAAGCCTTAGCTATTGTTGGGCATTTACACACGCAATAACATACCGTAAGTGCACGGGCCATACAAGTAATAAAATGGCTTCAATGAGTCTGGATATCGATTCCATGAGGATTGCTATTTGCAATGAGTTACTAATTCTATCGTGAATGAAATATACAAAGAGTAAAATAAAAGAGAAGAAAAGAAAAGAAGACACACACAATTACAAAGAGGGGAAATGAGTTGAACTAACTAAACTAACAATGCAAATAAAAGAAAGACATGAAACATGGGAATGAATGGAGATATACTTGGATTAAAAAGTAGTTGGGATTCATGATTTCACTCAATCTAGTCTCGTCAATCTGTTGTTGAACTTAACAATTTATCCATCTTCAATGTTAAATCCGGTTTTCCTTATATAGCTAGCTCCTCTCTCAAATGTCAAGCTATCCCTAGTCAATTGGTTCAACCTAATACATCGCTGTATCGATATGTTACCAATCAACTGCATAGGAATCTGTGAAAACAACTCAATGGATCACCTAGGGTTAGGGATATATCTCTATCCCTACAAGAACCTTTGGTGAATACTCCAGGGTCTAACGTGCATATTCTTCTTTCGAAGCCTAAGCACACCACTAATTTATGTAATCGGTGATCAAGCAATCACACTTGGCAAGCTTAAAAGCATACACACAAGAGATAAATAATCCAATACAAATCAATTCCAACAACTCATTTCGATTAACTAAAACATAGATTATTAAGATTCATTAAAAATCCCAACTTACAATAATTAACCCATGGTATATGAAATAATAGAAACATATACATACAAAGCACAAAATGGAAAGAAATGGAAAAACAAAGCAAGATTAAAGAAAATCTCTCTTTTTTGAGTAAAGTCTTGCTTCTCCAATCCTCTCCATCTTCTGTTGATCTCCTTGCTTCCTATTCCAAGTGGTGATCCCCAATTCAAGCCCCAAACAAGAAAAGGAAAGAAAATAAAGAAGAAGAAGAGAAGAGAAAAAGAGGAAACTAACTAAGGAGAGAATTAGGAAAATTGGGGATGAAATGGTGTATATGAATGCCCCAGATTTGTCTCTCAAGAAATACCCAAGAAGCCCCTTCAAAATGGTGAAAGAAATAGCATTTTCGAGCCTTTTTTGTGCAGAAAAAGTGACCGTACGGTAGTAAAAATGTATCGTACGACTATACAAATGTTTTTGTCCAATTTTTCAGCATGTACAAGTTTCAGTATTTTGACCATAACTTTTGATCCCGATGTCCGATTGAGATGATTTAAATTGTGTTGGAAACTAGACTTGATAATCTACAACTCTCTAGTTGATTGTGTCCTCTAACTCAACTTGTATCTTTATTAAAAAAATGCTCCTCTTTAGGTCAAACGAACATTCAGTCTTCCATTAGCTTGAAGAATCGAACAATTTGATAGCCAATTTGGTTATTTTCGATTCTCTTGTGCATAAACAATGCTCCTAAACATGAACACGGCTCGGGAGGAAACCCGGATTGTGTTCTTGGGCATTCTTTTCCTCATAAATTGCAATGCAAGCCCTCTAACTTCTAAAATATTTCATTTTAGTCCCCGACTTCGGATTTTTTAACACTTTAAGCTCTTTTTGCACCTTTTCACCTCGTTTCTTCCACAATGAGGAATTTTTACCTAAAACACAATAAAAACACCTAAATATGAGTAGAAGTCAGCTCCAAATGAAAAGTAAATAGACATAAATAAGTGTGCAAAATACACACTTCTCAGCTATGTCCTCGAGCACTCAAAACTCCAATCATAGCTCAGGCTCCAAAACCTTGGCCACGTCCTAAGAACTTGAAGCCCCGACCATCGCTCGGGCACCAAAGTCTTTGCCATGTCCAAGAACCTCAAAGCCCCAACCATTGCTCAAGAACCAAAAGCCTTGGCCACGTCCTAAGTACTTCGAAACCCTTGACCATCGCTAGGGTACTAAAGTGTTTGCCATAACCAGGAACCTCCAATCCCCAACCACCGCTTAGGCACCAAAAGCCTTACTCATGTCCTAAGCACTCAAAGCCCTAACCATAACTCGAGCATCAAAAGCCTTTATACTACGTCAACCACCTAAACCCTGACAATAGCTTGGGCATTGAAACGGACATGACCCAGTGTCAAGCAGTCAAAGCCATGACCATAACACAAGTGAATAGGCCAACTACCAAAGGCCGGCGACCTGAGGCCTACCTCCGGAGGTCGACCTCCCGTGAGAGACCACACGAGTCCTACCTCTCGAGGGCAACCATCCTGAGGTCGATGACACAGACCAACCACTAAGGTCAATATTGGTGGTTGACTGCTCTGTCAGGTATGAGCCGCCCACCAGGTCTCTCTCTTTTTCATCAACTTTATTACGGGTGAAATAGGCTCATGGAAACTACAGCAAGTGTACGGGTCGTAATAAGTAATAAAGTGGACTTGGTTAGAGTCCGAGTTATCATATCCACATGGATTAGTATTTGTGACGAGCTACCTATTCCATGGTGAAAAAAAGAAAGCAATTAAAATCACATAATCAAAAGAGTGGAAGTGAGAAAACTAAACTAACTAAAGTAAAGTAAAGAAAGACATGAAATGGACAAGAATGATAATGAGCTTGGGAGAAGGATAATTGGGATTCATGACTTCATTCAACTATAGCCTAATCAAATCAGTGTAACTCAAGATATCACACATCTTCTATGTTAGGTCCGACTCTCTTAATTTTGCCAATTACTTCTCTTGAGTGTCAAACCGACCGTAAGTGATTGATTCAACATACTATATCTCTATGTCGATTAGAATCAACCAAATATACTGGGGTTTGTGAAAATAGCTCAATGGACCACCTAGTTATGGGTATAAGTAATCGATTCAACATACTATATCTCTATGTCGATTAGAATCAACCAAATATACTGGGGTTTGTGAAAATAGCTCAATGGACCACCTAGTTATGGGTATATTTCTATTCTCTACAAGAACTTAGGGTGATTACTCTATGGTCTAAAATGCATACTTTCTCTCCAACAAATATACACTTCACTAACCATATATTTGGTGATCAAATAAATACATGGGATCAAGCTAAAAAGCAACCACACATAAAGAAGAGCAAACAATTCCAAAACCATTAACATTTTCATTAATTAAACTAGGTTAAATTCTTTCAATCATCCCAACTTTACAATACTAGTCCATAGTGTAGGAAATCATAGAAATATATACATACAAAGCACAAATGAAAATAGAAATGGGAAAACAAAACAAAGATTAAAGACAATCTCCCTTTTGAAAAGTAAAGTCTTGCTTCTTCACTTCTATCCACTTCCTCTTGATTTCCTCTTCTTCTATTCCAAGTGATGATCCCCAATTCAGGCCCCAAACAAGAAAAGGAAAAAAGAAAAGAAAAGAAAAGAAAGAAAAGAGAAGAAAAAGAAGAAAACCTAGAATTAAAACTAAGCTAAAGAATGAATAATTAGGGATTTAAGAGTGGTGTAAATTGGCCCAAATTTGTATGTCCTTCATGACCAAAGGCTCATTCAATATGTGGAAAAATGAGTGAAGAAAGAAGGAGAAAAAGAGAAAATGGCGCATTTGCTGGCCGCATGGGAAGGGGCGTTATGGTCGTAACTCCCTGAGGTTGCGGCCGTAATTCATAGACTTTTGGCCGTAACCAATAATCTGCATGATTTGACCATTTTCTCCTTCTTAGAAATTGCACACCAGATCCTCCAACTTTCAACTCTTATATTTTGGTCCTCAACAATTGAATTCTCTTAGGAAAAGGTCTCAAATAAATTGCAACTAAGGTCCTTCAACTTTTGGAAAGTTACATTTTGGTCCTTGACTCCAAGAATTTTGACACTTTTAGTCCTTTTGCTCCTTTTTGCCTTATTCCCTTCCAAATTGAGGTATTTATTTACCTAAAAACACAGTAGATACATATAAATAAGTAGATACCTGCTCGATCTAATGATAAATTAATCCTTTAGAGATATACTCCCTCCGTTCCATTTTGATAGGCTTGTTTTCCTTTTTCATCGGTCCCAAAATATAAGCTACTTTCTTTATTGGTATAAATTTAATTTCTTCATTTCCTAATCTACCCCTATTTATTATGCATGGTTATTAATAAAAGTAAGTTGTTATATTTAATATAGGGGTATATTGAGAAATATACAAGTAAAATTTACCTTTCCAATAAATATTAATTTCAAATTCTTAATCCGTGTGAAAGTCAAACCATGCCCATCAAAATGGGACGGAGGGAGTAATTAAGTGTGTAAAATGCACAATTAAGAAACTTCGAGCATTCGACAAATGAACAAAGGCAAAAAGTCGACGCCCTACCCCTAATAGGAGAGTCCCATTACCTCGAAAATCTCATTCGTCAATATTTCATCCATCCACCCTACCAAATGGGGAAGAGCAAATGACCTATCTAGATTCGTCATTAGAAACTACACAAAAAGTAAGTGTGTACCCTAGAATATGCAAGCAATGAATTTGGGAATTTCATCCCTTTAATTTCTCCTTCGTAATTCCTGTGAGGGGTTGTTCTATTCACACTAAGCCTGTGTTAGCCTATTCATTTTTACAAATTGTTACATATTTTTATACATTCTTTTCAATTCTACTCATTCTTTCTCCGATTTCACATCTATATATCTCGTGGGACCTATCTGTACTACATAAACTTTCACCATTCAACTTCACTCATTCTCTCTCATATATCACATTAAAATCTATAAAAATCTTTTTATACATACACAAGCACGCGCTAACTTTCGTCAAATTAAATTTATTGTTTTTATTTCATCATTTTCAACAATTCATACATTGATTTGATAATTACTATACATTTTGTAATACTTTTTCTCTACTTCTCAACCACGCTTCTAAAACTAAATATAATTTCATCACAATCAATGTGACTCCCTAATTTTTCTTTGATTACTACTATGAGTACCCAATTTAAGAACTCAAACTGACCATCCTCTATTATTAACTCAGGTTCTACTTCTGTTTCACCTTATATGAAACTATCTATTCCTACTAATCGTACTTCATCAATTATAAGACCTTCAGCTCTTTTTGCTTGTACAACAACCTCAAGACCTTCAACTCCTTCTAAACATCGTGCTTCATTGAAGTCGGAGTCCATCATCATCTATATGTATCCCAAGCCTATGGAACTTTGACGTCAATTAGGCGCAATGTTGTCACATCTTTTTCTTTAGAAGCGAGGCCCAATCTTTTGTGGTAGTAGTGTAAATAAGGTTTTAATAAATTTTGATATGTGTAATTTTAACATTTGAGATATGGTCCGATGAAACTCTTGAGAAGCCAAAATATAGCGATCATATATCGGTGGTGTATTCAATTTGAGCATCGGTCTTGCATTGTTCATCGACGAAGATTAATTCTGGCCATGCACTTCATTTCCATTGATTTAATGGAATCAAACAGTTTTTTGTGCTTCACACTCATTCTTCACCATTATGTATTCAATTGGAAAATGGGAGAGTAGGCGAAATAATTCACTTGAAATGATTATGTAATTTTGGATTTTTACACAATGGCAGACAAAGTGGTCTTAGATTTTCATTGGTTTCTCATATTTCAAAGAGAGACATGAGATATTCAAAATTTTCCACATTTCAAAGATTAAATTTCAACAAATTAATTTTTTTTTTCATTATTTTCGCACATTTGTACATTGATTTGATGATTTATTTATATTTAATATCCCAACTGTTAGGGACGCATTGTGATGGAACCTTAATCCCTAACAATGGTAACAGAGCCCAGACTCATATTTAGCCACGTGTACATGCAAGACAATTTCCATTACGAAATTAGTGGGGTTCAAGATGGATCCTGAGGCCAAGAAAAAAAAATCCATGGTTGCATTTTAAAGTGGTTGTGTCAATGTAAGGCAGTGGTCGAGATGTAGTAGAAGTGTTGGGTCTTTGATAGAGCATGTGGATTGGCTTTTAAGACGGTTGTTGTGAAAATAATCGCAAGTGTACGATATCGCCACAAAAGTAGTAAAGTGGACTTTTTGAGTCCGGATTATCGTTCCCATGAGGACTGGTTTACTTAATATCGGTTCAAACTAATCTTAACAAAAATAAATAAAAATATAAAGATCAAAGGTTGGTATTTAACTAAAATTGTAAGTAGTGCGGAAATAAATTTGCAGAATAATAGAAAATAGAAAGTTGTTGAAGCAATGGAGAGTAGAATTGGAATCCCGATTTATCTTTAGTTATCCTATTTGATTTCTCTTCTCAATTTTTACACTAAAGTTGTGTTAGATCGAATTCACGAAGTTGATTTAATTTACCTCTCTCGAGTTCAAATCAATCCTATTTAATTAAGTCAACTACCATATCTCTATGTATAATCTGAATAAGCCTTAATTAAATGCATTAACAATCTTAGGAATTAACCTATATCCACATGTCACGTGGGATCACAACAATTATAAAAGTTTATCTCTAGCTCTTATGTAAATTGCCGGATTTTACTACGCGGTCTAAATATTTAACTTACATTTCGGTTTGTTAAAATTCACAAATCAATGATTTAGTGATCAAGTAAATCATGCATTAAACGTAGAAGTAAAATCAACACATTAAATAAAAAGCACAAGAAGTTGAGAGTTGAAAATCAAATAATCAAACTAAATTACATCGTTCATCCCAACTAATAAATTAGTTATTCATGGTAAATAAAAAAGACATAAAGTAAATAAAGGAGTTCATCACCGGATCTAGAAGAGAAATCAAAGGTAAAGAGTGGATCTTGCACCAAGTATCAACCCCATCTTGAATCTCCTCCCAAAACCATGCAAATCCCTCAATTTAGGTATGTTTTGCCTTCAATTGATCCTCTCTAATCACTCCCAAAAACTCTCCCAAGCTCTCTCAAATTTTTTTTTAACCAAAGCACCAACTAGACTCGTACGTCGATTTTACGCGTCCACCGAGCCTAGCTAGTGGGGGTTTGGAATCTCCCTACCTTTTTATCAATAAATAAAATAATAACAATAGGAGGGGGGCATAAACCTGACCTCCAAACAATGAAAAGGAATGTGCGAAAAGCAGTAAATGATGAGATACTATCTCCCTGACAATGAGGAATAAAAGAATGACAAAATGATAAATAAGGAGGTACTACCTCCCTGTACAAAATCCATACCCCAGGTAAGGGCATACACTCTGTATTCAGATTGAGGAGATACTATCTCCTTTACAAAATGTGCAGAAGTGGAGACAAAATAAAAGAAAAATAAAAATGGAAACCTACAAGTGCCTCCAAGTATCTGAACTGTGAAGAATCCCCAACAGTTCAGACAAAGTCCGGCCATGAATACGAAGAAGTAACAGACCTAGAGCGACTGTGTGTCTGCATACGCGAGGTAGTAGCGGCCTGGAACTTGGGCCCGCGGGCCCGAGATTTCCGACGTTTGCGAATTACCGGCTCAAACTGAGCTTCGTACTCAGCCTTACTGAGATTATCAACGTCATCCTCCAGGCGGTCAATCTCCTCATCGGAGTGACGCCGGCGAGGACCAGGCAAATGGATCTCCGGCTCTCTCAATTTTGTGGCTTAGATCTCTATTTATAGGCCTCAATGGATCCCCATAAGCCCACAATTTCGTATGCAATAAGTAACCCAAAATCAACCAAAAATAGGATTCCTAGTTAAACTAGGAAATTCGGGTTCTTCAGGATACGGCCGTATCGTCCAGGGCTTACAGCCATATCGATGTTTCTGTTAATTTTTCTACTCGCTGCATTCCCATGATACGGCCGTATGTCTCAGCAAGTGACGGTCGTATCGTGCTCTCGGGTAACTTTTGCTCTTTCTTTAGCTGATAGGGTTACGGCCGTACGCTAGGCATGATACGGCCGTATCATATTTACAGTCCAGGTCCCCCATCTTCCATTCTTGTTTGATTTGGTCCCCGTTTTCCATTTTTTTTACCACTTTTGGTCATTTTTTCTTCTTTTCACTTCTTTTTCATGTCGTCTATTCATATTAGTTTTTTACCTAAAAAGAGACAAAATTAAGTGTAATAAACACTCTAAATTACTTATAAGTGGTTGGTTAATAAGGGATTGAACTACTCCACCCAATGAATTAACCATTTGTGATGGAACCTCAATCCTTAACGCCCACGAAACCCTAAACTCTAAATTGACGTAGAAAGTAACGTGAATATTTGCATCACATCATACTGACGATGCTCTAAGAATATTAGGCTGTGTTTGATTGGTAAAGTTTCTTTTGGAAAATGTCAAATTAAGGAATTCATTTTCCTGTTTGATTGTAAGTTGGAAAAGAAAATCGCTTTACAAGGTACAATTATTTTAAATACAATTTTTGCCAATTCTTAGAAACATTTTCTTGGGGGTAGATTATTTTTGTTTTATAAGCAAATATTTTATAAGTTTTCTTTTCCATGTTTGTTAATCAAACACACCTGTAGTATTAACTTTTCACCTAAAATTTATATGCAAGGCTGGCGCTACTCTTGAAAAAACTGACTTATGTCGGCCCTCACCAATATCTTGTTAACCCTTATTTTCTAATATCCCGACAAAACTTCATCAAAATCAACCATTTTTGAAATAATTTCTTCCAATTTTCAAGATAAATTGTTTGCTTCTTTTCAATCCACATCCTCCCATCGGATTTCACCGTTTACAAGCGATGTGCTAGTCTAATTTTTTTATGGCCACGGCTAAATGCAGCCGTGACTTTGCTGTATGCACTCATATTTTTAGAAAATTCCATTCCAATCCTACCCTTACTTACTAAAAAAATTAACGTCGCGTATATATGGGCGAGCAGTTCTGGCGTTAAGCCCCACATCACATGGGGCTTAACGTTAAATTTTTTTTTTAAAAAATAAAAAATAAAAAATTATAATTTTTAAAATTTAAAATTTCTTTAAATTTTTTCAATGACTCAAAATTTCTTTAATAATTATATTCAATACTAATCGGATAAAATCAATTATCATATGATAAAAAAAATTTTGAAATTTATTATTAGAGTAGTTTTAAAAAAATTTTGAAATTACTCGTCAAAATGGTTGTAAAAATTAAAATTTTTTAATAATTCGACAATAAAACTAATTATTATATCATAAAAAATTTGAAATTTATCATCAAAATAGTTGCAAAAAAATTTAAAAGAAATTTCAAAATTACTCGTCAAAGTGATTGTAAAAATTTGAATAAAAATGATGGCAAAAATTACATTCACGAATAAATAATCAGTAAAATTATTCATTTTTTAAAGTCTTTTACAATTACTTTGATGATGAATTTCGATTTTTTTTATAACACAGTAATTAACTTTATCCGGTTAGTATTGAATACAAACATTAAAAAAATTGAATAGTTGCAAAAACCTTTACAAAATTTTGACATTATTCGTCAACGTGGTTGTAAAAAATGATAACAAAATTTTTTATTTTTATCTGTTATTCTCTATTTCTTTTTTTATTTTTATTTTTAATTGTTTCGCTCCTTATGGAGCGAAAGGATCGAACACACATCATTGTGTCGAACTTTTTTTTTCAGAAAAGAATATAATGGGAAATGGCAAATAAACTTGGGTGTTTGGGAAAATGTGTTCGCCCCGTAAGGAGCCAACTTTTTTCCTTTTTTTATTTTTATTTTTCAGAAATGATATAATGGGAAATGGTAAATAAACTTGGGCGCACAACGTAAAGGAACGCGGCATTTAGCCGTACCCTTTTTCTATTCTATCGGAGACAAACGCAACAACAAGTCTGCAACTCAGCAAAGCCCTCCTAGGAGCTCAGAAATATTTCATTGTGCATTATATTCACAAGCAAAAACACCTAGCCTAAATTCCTCCACGTCCAGTCCGATCTCAATCGATCAACGCCCTGTAATTAATTATACATCTCCATAATCAATTAATCATATGCAGAGGCTTTTTGTTAAATTCAATCTGATTTTGATTCGATCGATTTGTGCAAATAACTTGGACGACAATAGTTGAATAAATTTGCCCGAGGGTTTTCAGATTTGAAGCTCTGGGTGCCAATCAGTCAAGGCAGACGCCTCTGCCGTCATCTTCGGCAGGTGGAATATGGTTCTTTCTTCGGCATAGTCCGCCTAAGTATCACTCCCTTCAGTATCTGCCTCAAGCCCAGATGGACTTTGTCAGTCGCCACACGGCCACTTCTTCCGACGCACACCCACCGCCGCCCTCCCCCTCCTCGTCCTCGTTGGTTCCGCCGGAAGAGCCGGAGTACTTGGCTCGTTATATGGTTATTAAGCACTCATGGCGTGGCCGTTACAAGAGAATTCTATGCATTTCGACTTACACTATTGTTACATTGGACCCGGGGACCTTGTCTGTTACCAATTCGTATGATGTGGCCAGTGATTTTGAAGGTGCTACCCCGATCATTGGGAGGGATGAGAATTCTAGCGAGTTTAATTTAAGTGTTCGGACAGATGGAAGGGGAAAATTTAAGTCTATGAAGTTTTCATCAAAATATAGGGCAAGTATATTATCTGAATTGCATAGAATAAGGTGGAACAGGCTTCCTACCGTGGCAGAGTTCCAGGTTCTTCATTTGCGGAGAAGGACTTCAGAATGGGTAGCATTTGTAAGTATTTTAATCATAAATCTCCTGAATATACTCTATTATACACCATAGTAGTTGTACTTTTGTTTGCTGCTGATTGTCTGGCATGTATATCTACCTTAATTTGATCGCATTCTTGAAAGAATCAGTAAAGTGACTAGGATAATCTTGCAGCTGTATCTAATAATGGTGGTGTAATACTGACATTTGGTTTAGAATGGTTTTGTTCATTGACTTTGCTAAATTCTCTAACCTAACGTTATTGTTTTCTGGCATTATTTTCCTCATCCATAGAAGATTCTAATTCCTTGTATTTGAAAGTGGGACGAATAAATTTCTTCCAGAATTGAGATTATATTATGATAATGAAACTTTGACGATACTTTGGAGAGAGAGAAACAGAAGGATTTTCGACGATCTTGAGAGATCACTTGATGACATTTGGGATACCATCATTTTTCTCACAAGTTTATGGGCTAGAGCGGCGGGATTGTTTAGTGATTTAGATAACTTCCTGTTTCGTTTAGATCCTACGAGTTCTCTTTGTAATATTACCCCGAGCAGCCCATAGGTTCTTGTGTTGATCTTTGTATTTAGCACAAGTCTATGCTGCTTTTGTTGGTGGATAACTCATCCACTCTTTTGTTGTTCTTTTTAAGTTTTCATCTTAATAATATTGTTCAGTTTCTTATAAAAAAAATGAAACTTTGACGCTATATGTTGTTTTAAATTATGTCCCATAGGTTGATCGTAAATGCCAAGAAAAGACTTGTGTAGCAGGTTGATATTCTTCTTTAGAAGTGGTATGACTTTCTTTTAGTCTCTGGCAATTCATTCTGAGTTTGGTCTAGGCAAAATTGATGATTTGGGAGGATGTGGTTTAAAGATTAAAAAGTATGGGGGGCCATACAAATCCTATGTTGAAAATGAGTTTGGAGAGAAGTAGAGTAGGAAGTAGTTGGGCCAAACAAGAACTTAGCCCCCGTTCTTCTACAACTTTTAACAAATTTTTACACATTTTAACACATTCACATCAAAAGTCAAACCAATTACATCTACATATTTTCTGGGACCCACTGTACTACATAAATCTCCACCACTCAATCCCACTCATTCTCTCTCCTATTTCACATCAAAACTCATAAATACTCATAAATACACATACACTAACAATGTGTTAGTTTCACGCTTGAGAAGTACATGGCATTCTTTCTTCTTCATGCCCATGCTTCATAGTCGGCAGTCATCTACCTGCATCAGTTTCTGAACTGCCCTCCTGCTGACTTCATCTCCTTTTGTTGTATGATTAGCCACCAGCCCACCACTTTTATTTACCCTCCATCTACTGTCAGTTGAGTGCAATACAGCGCTGGAGCCGTGTTCTTCTTCACTTAAATGTCACCTCTGTAGTACATCTGCCGCCTTTTTTTTGCTGCAACTCATCCTTTTTCTGTCAATGTCACTGCCTTCCGATGGCATATCTCATCTCATGTTTGGTTGTTTTTTCTGAAATGGATAATTTGATTTGGCTCTGTATATTCTCTGTACAACAAGAGTAACTAGTAAAAATATTGTTAAAAAGAGCACGTTATCCTTTATTTTTATTTTAAAAAAAGAAAAGATACAAACAGGCCTTTAGCATATTGCTTCTCACACGTTCGTCCTTTTTCATTGCTGAAACTTTTGTTGAGCCGGCTATTGAACGGGATTATTGTTCATTTAAAGGTCCAAGAGAATTGTAATTTCTGCTAGAATTTAAGGGAACTAGCAAACTCCATTGGAAGTGAAAGTTGAGCAATTTTTTGTTGGAACGTTTATCGCTACAAAAGATATCTGTAGATAAAAAGTTAATAGTATTGTCAAATTGCAGTTTAGGCTATTGTAAGTACTTCGTCCTGCACGTCATTGGTCTAGGAAAATGTTTGCTTTCACCTGTAAGGCTCCTTAAATATCAGGCCCATGTTGACTTGCTTCTTCTTGGGTTTCTCAGATACCTACTTTCTGACTAGTGGATAGGAAATACCAATGTTACTCTCTGCTAAGTATCTTTCTTGAATCATTTTGTGTTTATTTGATCTATTTCTCGCCATTTTCTTCCCTAAACAACCTCTATAGTTTCTTTGGTATGACATGGAAGTGAGAATGGGAATTATTTAGAAGCAACTAGATGAGGTTAAAACCACATAGATGATTGCTGAACTCTGGGAAAAGGTAGCGTAATCTTAAGGTAGGCATGGCTTGAAAAAGTGCTACTAAAACGTGCCTGAAGGTGTCCCTTGATTCGAGGCACATTCTGCCTGTAGCCGCTACTTTGTGGTCCTTTTTGGGGAGGTGCAGGGACCACATCATGAGGTGTGTCGTTTGGTTGGGTATGAGCGTTCATTCCTACAGAAGAACTAGGTCCTTTATCTCCTACTGAATGTAAATTATACATTGTTAAATAAAATATCTCATAGTTAAATTAAATAATAAAAAAAAGTCAAGTCAAACCCTCCTGCCTTTGTTTATGGTGCTTTATTATAAATGGTGATAGGGAATAAATTATAATGATTTTTAAAGGTTTTTAATGTAAAATAGGAGAGATAATGAGTAGAGTTGAGTGGTGGAGATTTGTGGATGTGATTGATTTAAGGTAAAGAAAGAATTGATAAAAAATGGTAAAACGTGGTAAAAAAGGGTTGGCTAATGGGGTTATAATTTGAACTATAATAAGGTATGTACTGTGGTTCTCGATTTGGTTGAGTTATTTTTAATGGATGGGAAATGATAACAACTGACTCTTATTTCTCAATTTTCTATTATTTCATATTATTACACCCAAATGCTTGCTAGTCCACTCTCTGTGTGTTCTACACGCAATTAAAGATCCCTGAAAAACTTTCAAGAGTCAAAGCTCAACTTGGAAAAGTTTCTACCTCAAGATGTACTATTGTTTATCTTAACTAGTGTTACACCTGTGCGATGCCCAAGCATCCATCACTGAAAAATACAACTTTTTGTGTGTGTGTAGTAGCAAAGTGTAGATGGAACTAATAACATGAAATAAAAGAAACAAAGGCGTCAATCTCGTTTGTAGTTCCTTCTTAGAGCCACTGGGGCGTTTTCCAGGTGAAGCGCCAGAGTCTCGTGGGATTAGTGGGGGTTGGGGCCCCCGATCCCCTTGGTTATCGAAAAAAAATAAATAAATAAATAAAAGAAACAAAATATAATTATATTTGCTATCAAAATATCACAAATTTTGAAATACTTGTTTATATATAATATTTGCAATTGTATTTATTGGGTTCCTATTCTTATCACATATCAACATTTTCGATCCCTCGTGACTTATAACTCTGGATATCACAATCAATTTTTTTTTTTTTTTTTAAAAGGAACTAAACTAGGTCTGACATTTTTAAGTAAAACATTTTTCTAATATTTTATTCTTTGAAATAAATAAGAAACCTATCTACTATTAATAAATACATTAATGCAATTCAATTTTTTCGATGAAAATAAATCTAAGTCATTGTTAGTAAATAAGAACATGTGCTTACAAATATATATAACATATGATTAAAAAAAGAAAATAAACAATATAAGCATTAATTTGTCATCTCTATAAATAAATTGCTTATATTGTCATAAAAGAACAATATGAAATAATAAACAATGTGAAATATAACACATTCCAAACTATTTAATAAATCATGAAACACAAAACATGAGTCGGACAAAATATTATAAATATTAAAAGAATTTTTTTTAATAGAATAGTAAAAGTATTTGATGCAAACATTATTATGTGTATTGGTTTAAAGAAAATGAAATGTGAGAATTCAGATTGAAAATTGTGTTATAGTAGTTATAGTTATTATAATAATTTTAAGCACAAACTACAATAATAAAGACTTATAAATAAACTAAAATTATAATTATAGTCATGTTGACTAAAATAATTATAATTGGAATTAGAATTATAATTGTACACACAACCCCCTCGTTATTTTTAATTGCAGCATTAAATATTATGCTCATTTTTTTGTACACACAACAATAAACTTGGACATTGCTCCAAGCATGTTAGCATTATATGTCAAATTAAAAATATTTGGTGTAAACATTATTTTGTATATTGGTTTTAAAAAAATGAGATGTAAGAGTTCAAACTGAAAATTGCATAATAGTAATTCTAGTTATTACAATAATTTTTCGCACAAATTATAATAATAATAACTCTTATAAATAAATCAAAATCAGCAATTAATATAGTTATATAAGAACTATTTGTAACCAACAATTATTTGGTCTACTGGTTCCGGATATTGCATTCAAAATTTCTACATAAGTTAATAAAAATTGAAAAATAACTAGATGTGGCTCTCCCATTGAATCGGATTCAATTTGGCATTCCATTATTCTTAGTAGATATGGCTCTCATGTAAACGGATGGGATGCAAACATTGAAGTTAGATCAACTCTTCGTGCACCATGGGAATCCATTGCAAGAGTATGGGACATTTTTGTGAAAAATACCAAACTTGTAGTGGGGAAGGGCGATAAAATCCGGTTTTGGTTAGACAAATGGGTCGGTGATCTTACTCTTCGACAGGCTTTCCCCCTATTATTTCGACTATCCAACAATAAAGAAGATCTCATATCCAATGTTGTTTCCATCTCACACTCCTCAAAGCCGGTTTGGGATCTTATGTTCTGTAGAAATTTTCATGATAGGGAGATCGATGATCTCTATTCTCTTTATAACCTGCTTGAAACCACAACTCTTGATCCGTTGTTGCTCGATAAATGCATTTGGAAGGGGACACCTTCGGGCTCCTTTTCGTGTAAATCCTTCTTGTATATCATCTCTCAGCCACCAAATATTGATACCTTCCCACAATTCAAATTCATTTGGAAGGGTGTGGTACCCTCAAAAATCAAAGTTTTTGCTTGGTTGGCTTCTTTGGGGAAAGTTAACACGTGTGATCTATTGCAATTGAAAAGACCATTCTTATACATCTCACCTTCATGGTGCATTATGTGCAAGAAGGCGGATGAAAACATTGACCATGTCTTATTACATTGTGAGGTGGCTAGAGGGTTTTGGAATAGAATTTTGGCCGTATTTGGCGAATCAGGTGCTTTACCTAGAAGATGGGCAGATTGGATACTCATTAAATGGTCTTTCGGAAGAACAAGGAAGGAAGCAAAAGACATATGGAAGTTCTTGGTAATGGCAACGACTTGGATATTATGGTTGGAAAGGAGTAGAAGAATTTTTGAAGGCGTTGAGCGATCTATACAGGATATATGGGATACCATTGTCTTTTTCACGGGCCTATGGGCACGAGCAGCTGGGTTATTTAGTGGTTTGGAGAATTTTTTGTTTCAAATTGATCCTAATAGCTCATTATGTACATTAGCGGCTAGCAAGTTTTAATCTCACTACCTCGTTTTTCTGATTGTATTGTAGACTCTTACATTTTTCCTTCTCCCTGCGTGGACGACTCGTCCATTCAGTTGGTCTGTATCTTGGATGTTGTTATAATAAATAAAAACCTTGGTTTCCTATCAAAAAAAAAAAAAAATAGATGTTTTATCATTTTATGACACAATAATTTTAATATTAATTTTTAATAAAAAAATAGTAGGGATCAATTGTTACGTCATTTTCTAAAATAATCAATTTTCTAAAATAATCAATTTTTGAATTGAGTGTTCAATTGATTATATTATCATCTACTGGTTAATTAATTTAGTATTATTATAATTATAATTAATTAATTAATTAATTAATTAATTAGGAAATAATAATTGTAGTTGGAATTTAGTAATGTTTAATTTGATATAATCAATTTAATAAATTTAAAAACTTAACAAAGAAAATACAATCTAAGTCACAATAAAAAATCAAAAATAAGAGAGAATTAAAAAAAATGGCATTGCACAATATGCAATGCAAACCGTGTGATATTAAAAAATAATAATAAAAAAAAATTGCACCAAATATAAGCATTTGGGCAAGAATCACTAAACTTGCAAGAGAAGCTTTGCTTCTCTTTTAGTACGGTATAATTGATGACATCCTGTACAAAGTTTCGACCGGTCATATGAATATTACTAACCTCGGTAGCCTAGGTTGAAGATATTAAACCATGTATAAGAAATATTTCCAAGGAAAAAAGTGGAGAAAAAAACTGAAGAAGATGATAATGGCTATCAGATGACGGAGTTAAATTTTTTCTAAAGGAGATACTAGATTTTTATATTGCTTTACAATTTTTTGTCTAATGGTCTGCCAAATTGCTTTAGTGAGACTGCCAAATTGCTTTAGTGAGACCCAACTCATTGCAGTGATATGACAATTAACGGAATCTGCTTTCATCCTTTAAGAGCTCTTTAGGCGAATGCCTTGAGGTTTGCTTCCTCATGAGACTTCCATTAAACGGCGTGAAAGTTATGCTTGTGGTGCCATTTGCATAGTTCATGTTTCAACTAACCCAAACTTGCACTTAAAGGCCAGGTCGAGTATGCATTCATTCATCGTTTGTGTTTTGTCGATTTATTTTTGTCTTCATTGTTTTGGTACATTTATTGACATGGATAAAGAAAAGCTAATTGAAATCCGTTTCACATTGCGGCGTGCTAAAAAAAACTCAAGGCATTGATTGTGAGATGATATATTGGGCATGTGTCTTAATTATGTGAAGCATACACCTCGCAGTAGTATCTCATGACTCTTAATCCATAAACATAAAAGTACCAATAGATTAATTTTGAGTTGCTCATTTCCTTATAAAACATTAAAAATATTGTATTTCTCATGGACCAACTGCTGGGGTAGTCCACAATTTGGAAAAAATTTCTAGTGTATGTGGAGTAGCGTAAAGTGTCTAGGTGAAAAAAAAATGTTGACCTATATATAGGGGCCACATTATTAATTAATTATGGCCTGCATTTAGTGGGATCAGGAGTCTTTGGTACTCTTGGGGTAATAGAAACTTCAGCCCTACAATTTCCACCCGAAATAACAAATTCTTATATATTCCTTTTTTTGGGCTTATTTTCACACACAGTATAGGTTAATAATGAATTTTTTTTTGTATTGTTTATGACATTTAGGAGCTTGTTTTGCATTTTAATTATGTTTTCTTAGTTCAGGACACATCAAAATGTCTTGGCGCATAGACCTCTCCCTATCTTCTTATGGAGAAAACACCTAAAGAACCAGATTATGCCTTCCATACATTTTTATCATAGACTAGACTGTTTTATAGTCTTTGTTATTTCCATTCCCCCCGCCCCCCGCGGTATAAGTTTGTTAATGTAAGAAATTTAGTGTCTTGGGAAAGATTTTGGAGCAAATGATTTCTCACATGTAATTGAAAAGTAATGAAAAGTTCTGAAAAATATGAAAAAGTTGTCATGGTAGTTGAAAACGACGTTTGAGGAAAATGGTTTTTCTCCTAATGCATTGTGATTTCGCTAGAAGTATTTGGGGTAGGATTTGGTGTTTATTCGGCGAAGTCCTACAAAGATGATGGGCTGAATTGTTTTGATAAGAAATTGAAACTTTTATTATTGATAAACGTAGTGGAAAAGTTACAACCAAAAGAGTGGATGAGTCTTCCACCCCAAAAACCAAAAAAAAAAAAAAAAACAAACCCCTAAAAAAGACAACACAATAGGAGCACAAAAAACTTCTAACTGCTAGAATTAATATCACAAAGAGACCTGTATGGGTCGAGCCGAAACAAATAGTTTTCCAAGTTACTAAACGTTCCCGCAGCTTTGGCCCATAGGCCAGTGAAAAAGATGATGTCCCAAATGTCTTCCAATGACCTCTCCTAGTTATCGAAAATCCTCCTATTCCTCTCTATCCAAATTACCCGTGTTGTGGCCATAATGATCAACTTCCATGACTCCTTCTTTTGCTTTCCATTACCCCCAAAAGACCATTAACTGAGGATCAAGTCTACTCATTATAAGGTAACGGGCTCCGTACTCCAAACATGTACAAGATTTTGTTCCAAATCCTACTAACAAACTCACAATGATTAACATATGGTCAATCTTTTCATTCTCTTTCTTGCACAAAATACAATAAGATGGCGAAATGCATAAGAAAGGCCTCTTCCATTGTAATAACTCACAAGTGTTCATGTTTCCCAAAGAAATTAACCACGCAAAAACTTTTACCTTAGAAGGTACCACATCTTTCCAAATGAATTGGAATTGAGGAAAATAGGATTCACAAGATTGTTTACAAAGGATTTCCATGAAAGTCTTACATCAGAAGGAGCCCGAATGGTGGCCGCACCAAATTCTTTTGTTCGGGGTGAGTGGATCAATTTTAGTACTTTCAAGTGTATTCAATAAAGAGGTGAGTTCATCAATATCTCTATCGCTAAGGTTTCTAATGAATTGAAGGCTCCAAATCGGGTTCAAAGGAGATGGATAAGAAATGACATTGTTTATGATTGAGTTTTTATTGCTAGCTAGTCGGAAAAGCAGGGGGTGTAGTTCTGGAAGAGTATAATCACTTGTCCATTTATCTAGCTAAAATCTAATTTTATCGCCCTTGCCCACTACAAGTTTGGTGTTTGCCATGAAAATATCCCAACCTTTTGCAATGGACTTCCATGGTGCCCGGAGAATGGAGTTAACTTCAAAATTTGTATCCCATCCGTTCAAGTGAGGGCCATATCGACTAAGGATTATGGTGTGCCAAAGCGAGTCCGGTTCAATGGGAAACCACCAAATCCATTTGGCCAACCTTGCCAAGTTCTTGAAATGTAAATTTCCAATCCCTAGACCACCATACTGCCTTGTTACATACTACCTTGGTTTTGTAACAATGTTTCATCTCACCAAATGATCACCATGATTCTCTCCTTTGCTTTCCCAAAAAAGTTCTTTCATCATCTTCTCGATCATCTTTACCACCTTTATAAGCATTTTGAAAACTAAAAGCATTGTGGTGGGCATAAACATTACAGAAGGGAGAATGGAGGAGATAACTAGATGGCTAGGATGTGTGAAAGGAACATGGCCTCTTAATTACCTTGGACTACCTCTAGGAGGGAATCCTAAGTGCCTTCCTTTTTGGGAACCAGTAGTGGAAAGAATTGCACGAAGATTGCAAGGATGGCACAAGGGGTGCCTATCTAGAGGAGGAAGGTTAGTACTCCTACAAGCCGTCCTTGGGAGCATTCCCACATATTTCATGTCGATTTTTAAGATGCCTATGAAGGTTGTTAAGATGATTGAAAAGATTATGAGGGATTTTTTTTGGGAAGGCATAGGTGAGGGTAATAGTGATCACCTTGTCAAATGGGATTTGGTTACAAGACCGAAGCAATTGGGTGGTTTAGGGATTGGGAATCTACACCTCAAGAATCTGGCTTTGTTAGGAAAATGGCTCTGGCGGTTCCCCATCGAATCGGATTCACTTTGGCATTCTGTTATTCTTAGTAAGTATGGCCTTCATTCAAATGGTTGGGATTCCAATATCGACGTCAATTCCAATCTTAAAGCACCATGGAAATCCATTGTAGGGTTATGGAATAAATTTGTAGAATGCACCAAATTAGTGGTCGGGAAGGGGGATAAGATCAGATTTTGGATGGATAAATGGGTGGGTAACCAACCCATTCGATTATCATTTCCTCGCCTTTTTCGATTGTCAACTCATAAAAACTCGGTGATTAGTGATTTTCTTCATTTCTCGCCAAATTCTAACCCGTCTTGGAACATCCAATTTAGCAGAATTTGATGATAGAGATTTGGAAGAGTTTACCTCTCTTTTGACCTTGCTTGACACCGCAAAGATTGATCCTCACACATCAGACCAAAGATTTTGGAATGGCCATTCCTCAGGTCTTTTTCATGCAAATCATTCTTTAATGCCCTCTACCAACCTCTTTGTGATCAAACTTTCCCACAATTCAAATTCATTTGGAAGAGTGTGGTGCCATCAAAAGTTAAAGTCTTTGCTTGGTTGGTGACTCTGGGGAAGGTTAATACTTGTGACTTGTTACAATTGAGAAGACCTTTTTATACATATCTCCATCATATTGTGTTATGTGCGGGGAAAGAGGAAACCATCGACCATGTGCTCATACATTGTGAATTTGCTAAAGAAATCTGGAACCGAATCACACAGGATGTTTGATGTGGTGACTGCTTTACCTTCACGATGGGCGAGTTAATTCTCTTTAAGTGGTCTTTGAAGGCAACAGAAAACAAAAAATGGGGCTTTGGAAATTAGTAGTGATGGCAACAGCTTGGGTGATTTGGAATGAGAGGAATAAAAGAATTTTTAACGACATGGAGCGATCTTTAGAAGATGTATGGGACAACATTTTATTTTTTTCGGGATTATGGGCTCGTGCAGCAGAAATATTTTGTGATGTAGAGATTTCTCTGTTTAGACTAAACCCATTTAGTTTACTATGTACTGATAGTGCCAGCAACTCATAAAATTGTTTAGGTTGCTATTTGCTTTTTCTAGTTTTGTGGTCTTGTATTGGTGGATATCTTGTCCACGTTTTTCCTTGATACCATGTGAATAAAATTTCAGTTTCTTATCAAAAAAAAATAAGCATTTTGAAAACTGACATGTAGTACGTAGGAATACTATCCAATACTGCTTGTAATAGTACAAGTCTCACACCCCTTGAAAGACAACCTTTATGCCAGCCTTCTAGCCTTTTCGCTATTCTTTCTACAATTGGCTCCCAAAAAGAAAGCGCATTTGGGTTACCCCCCAAGTAATCCTAGGTAATTTAATGGCCAACTCCCCTTGGTACATCCCCATATATTTGCTATATTCTCAATCCTTTCCTCCCTAAGGTTAAGGCCTGCCGCCATTCTCTTTGCCATATTTAATTTCAATCCTGCGGTTTTCGAAAAGATGTCCAAAACTTCCATGACATTTCCAATACTTTCATCTTTGTTTTCCAAGAAAAAATGCTATCATCTGCAAATTGTAAATGTGGGACCCTCACTTTATCAGTTCCAATCATGAAACCATCAATTAAATTCTTCTCACATGCCTTGTTAACTAGTCTGCTTAACACATCTCCCACTAAAATAAACAAGAACGACTACAATGGATCACCTTGGCTTAATCCTCTTGATGCCTCAAATTTTCCCCTTGGTTTACCATTGATCATGACAGAAAAGTTAGCAGACGATAAACAGCCCCATATCCACTTTCTCCATTTTTTTCCCGAAGCCTTCCTTTCCAAGCACAAAATCCAGGAATTCCCAATTTACATGATCATATGCTTTTTCAAAATCAATCTTAAACACCGCTCCTTCTTTCTTTTTGTCCTATACTTTTCTTGCCATCTCATTTGCCACCAAGACCAAGTCCAGAATTTGTCTACCTTTTACAAGGGCATTGAGTCAAATCAATTGTATCCTTCAAGACTTCATTTAGCCTTCATGAGAGAACTTTAGCCACAATTTTGTACAAATAGGTGACTAAACTAATTGGGCGGAAGTCTTTTATGGAATGGAGCTCAGTTTTTTTGGGATGGGACAAATGAGGGTTTCATTCACTCTTGCATTTACAATACCATTTTCATGAAATTCCTTGAACATTTCTATCAAGTCCTCTTTGATTACTTCCCAACTTTCTTTCAATGCCGCCATAGGAAAACTATCTGCTTCTGGTGCTTTATCTCCTTCACAGCTGAAGAGAGCATTTTTATCTCTTCTTTCTGAAATGGTTCCTCTAGTTTAGACTTGCTGCCCTCATCAATGCTTGCCCATTCTAATCCTTCAATGCCAAAGCTTGGCCCGCCCTTCTTCCTAAACGGATTCTCAAAAAAGTCGATGATTTCCTCTCCTAAACAGATGGGCTGAATTGATTCTCATCAAATGGTCATTTCGGGGGAATATGAAGTTAAAGAAGTTATGGAAGAGGATGGTAATGGCAGCAGCATGGCCAATATGGACAGAGAGAAATAGAAGGATCTTTGAGAATTTGGAGTGCCCCTTAGACGACATTTGGGATAACATCATTTTTTTAACGGGTTCATGGGCGAGAGCTACTGGGATTCTTAGTGACTTAGAAAATTTCTTATTCTACTTAGATCCTTTTAGTTCTCTTTGTACTATTGTACCTAGCAGCCCATAGTTTTGGGTTTCTGATTTTTTGTCACTTGCTAGATTCTTGTTGCTAGTTTTGAGTGGATGGCTTGTCCATTTTTGTTTCTGTAATCTTTTATTGGTTCGATTCTTTATAAAAGTACAGTTTCTTAAAAAAGAAAAAAAGGAAAATGGCATTTTTAAAACTGTGCCAAACAACCTCTTTGCAACTGGGGGATGATGGAGGGGGAATCAAATACTTTGACGATCATTTTAATGATCCTATTAGCAGTGATACATTGAGATACTCATAACCTAATTCTACTTTCAGCAGTACATTATACTTCAGTCATGCAAGTTTTGATTCATTAGTTTGTTGATCTATGTTATATTTTTTTGCACATTGGATTCCTTTAAATGGTTAACTTTTACGGTTTATGGTCTATAAGCATTTTTTAAATTCATTTCGTTGGTTTGCCTTGATATTTATTCCCTCGCCATAGCGAAATACCTCGGTACTTGATCGAGCCTTTGTCAATATTTGCATACTTCCATTATTTCAATAGCCATTGTGTTCTTTATTGTTCGTCCAAGCTGCTCTATTGTGACTAATTATGAATTTTATCTGAAGCAGAAAATGAAAGTCACACACGTTGGAGTTGAAGTACTAGAGTTGAAGTCTGGAGACCTTCGTTGGTGCTTGGACTTTAGAGATATGGATTCCCCGGCAATTATTCTTCTCTCTGATGCTTATGGGAAGAAAAATGTCGATAATGGAGGATTCATTCTTTGCCCTTTACATGGAAGGAAATCCAAATCTTTCCAAGCTGCTTCAGGGACTTCAAATGCAGTCATTATATCAACTTTAGTATGGAATGCATCTTTCTTACATATTTCCTGATATTCTATTTCAAGACAATTCATATGTTCTTTTTATCTTTACGACTTCCAGTGACGTGACTTGCCCTCCCCCTTAATATGCTAGAACTCTAGAGAACTATTTTTCATTGCGCTTTAGGATGGTTCTGAAGTTGTGGATACTTCTTTGTGGATTGGCACTAATCTTTGTTTAAACTATTTTGTCCAGACTAAAACAGCAAAATCTATGGTTGGGTTATCACTAGCTGTTGACAGCTCTCAATCACTCTCCATTACGGAGTATTTGAGGCGAAGGGGTAATCTCGATTTGATCAATTTTAATTTTTTTTTCACTTTTCTTTTGTTATTTATGTTTTGAAACTTATGTTATCCCTTTACATGTGACGTGTGATATACACAGCTAAGGATGCTGTCGGGGCAGAGGAAACTCCTCTTGGGGTTTGGTCAGTTACAAGATTGCGAACTTCTGCTCATGGAACACAACATTCTAGCGGATTGAGTTTGGCACTTGGTCCGAAAGGAGGACTTGGGGAATGTGGCGATGCTGTATCTCGTCAGCTTATTCTTACCAAGGTCTCACTTATTGAACGGCGGCCAGAAAACTATGAAGTAAGCTGGTGAAGTCAAATATGTTTTGAAGTGTTGAGATATGCATCTACATAAGACTTAATATCTGATCATAACTTCTCGAAGAGTTTGCATGTTGCAATATTTTGGGAAGAATGCATGTAATAAAGGTGCCACAAGAAAAATGTGATTAGATTTGCAGTTTTAGCTTATTTGCAGTATTATGAGCACGTGGTCTTATTTAATTGAGGGCTTGTTCTATAGAAGATGTTGATTTATGTTGATTTTCTCGAACGAGGTGTTAGATATGTGGTTGAAAATTGGGAAAAATATATTTAAAAATAGAAAATAATGTATGAGTGCTTGAAAATAATGAGAGAGAAAAGGTTAATGGAAGTTGGTGGAAAAAGATGGTGTATACAACTAGCCCTGAATCTTACCTATAATAATCTCATGAATTCTTGTGCTCTTGTGGTTGTAAGATAGACCTTGGCTCTGTATGATTATAATAATGTGTGAAAATACTAGATTGTACTTATTTGTTGCTGACAAGGTCAATCGGCTCCCATATCACCGCTAGCTGTTGTCATGTAGGATTCCTTACTTTGTATGGGTCCTGCACTTGCTGAGGGTCTGCTTCTGATCTTGTGCCATACTAATTATTTTGCTAGCCCTCGGTATACTTGCCTCATCACAGGAACTTCAACAACCAAACATCAGAACTAGAATTCAAATTGTTTATGGATCCAAACTCTGAGATGATGTTATGACTCGAACAAATATAAGATAGGAGATGAAATGCACGTTTTGTCAATATCACTGAATCACTTATATAAAGATACAAGAAAAAGGAAATATGGAGAGGCATTGCTAAACTGAAATACTGAAGTGCTAATATCCATTACTGCTGAGAAATGATTTTAAGAAAGTTTTGGCTTCATTGTCATTGTGCTGAGGATGTATGTTTGTTAATTGTTATGCAATTAGCTACTGCTTGAGTGTCATTCTTTTTGAATGCTTGTAGGCTGTTATTGTTCGACCTCTATCTGCCATTAGTGCTCTAGTTCGGTTCGCTGAGGAGCCTCAGATGTTTGCCATTGAATTTAATGATGGATGCCCTATCCACGTGAGTTTTTGGCTTATTGGTTAAATTCTCTTTTGGAGGTGTTTCTTCTAAACATAATACTAATTTCAGGTTTATGCTAGCACTTCTCGAGATAGC
Organism: Jasminum sambac; assembly: GCA_018223645.1. Taxonomy (NCBI): domain Eukaryota; kingdom Viridiplantae; phylum Streptophyta; class Magnoliopsida; order Lamiales; family Oleaceae; genus Jasminum; species Jasminum sambac. The sequence continues at coordinate 7,073,169 of CP073644.1, read as the reverse complement.
TTACTTGCAGCAGTTCGGGATGTTTTGCAAACCGAAGTAGGTAGATGGGTTCTTTCTTGGTTATTAATTTGGTTCCTATTTGCCAATTTTATTTGGTTGGCTCTTCTATCTGGCTTTGATTTATCATGATTCAAATTGATTGCTCGTAGGGAGCTAACGGTGTCTTGCAAATCAATATTGTTTGTGTTTGGCTTGTGCAGGGTCAATGTCCAGTGCCTGTATTGCCAAGGCTAACTATGCCCGGTCATTTGATAGATCCTCCTTGTGGCAGAGTATATTTACAATGTCCACAACAGTCACAACGTGCTATTGCCGATATGGAAAGTGCAACCATGCATTTGAAACACTTGGCAGCAGCAGCCAAAGATGCCGTAGCTGAAGGAGGTTCTATTCCTGGATCAAGAGCTAAATTATGGCGCAGGATACGAGAATTTAATGCGTGCATTCCATTTGGAGGAGTGCCCCCTAATATTGATGTACCTGAGGTGACTTTGATGGCCTTGATTACATTGCTTCCCGCTGCTCCTAATCTTCCTCCAGAATCACCGCCCTTGCCACCACCTTCTCCAAAAGCAGCTGCTACAGTGATGGGCTTCGTTGCTTGTTTACGCAGGTTGCTTGCTTCAAGAAGTGCTGCGTCACATGTGATGTCTTTCCCTGCAGCCATTGCAAGAATTATGGGTCTGCTTAGAAATGGCTCAGAGGGAGTTGCTGCTGAAACGGCAGGACTTGTTGCTGTACTTATTGGTGGTGGCCCAGGGGATCCAAATATAGCAATAGCAAGAGATACAAAAGGAGAACAGCATGCAACAATCATGCATACGAAATCTGTTCTATTTACTGAACCCAGTAATCTGATTATCCTTGTCAACAGATTAAAGCCAATTTCTGCTTCACCATTATTGTCCATGTCTGTTGTTGAAGTTCTTGAAGCAATTATATGTGAACCACACAGTGAAACAACGCAATATACTGTTTTTGTCGAGTTATTGCGCCTTGTAGCTGGGTTACGACGTCGCTTATTTGCATTGTTTGGACATCCAGCAGAAAGCGTTCGAGAAACTGTGGCTGTAATTATGCGTACAATAGCTGAAGAAGATGCTGTTGCAGCAGAATCAATGCGTGATGCTGCGTTACGTGATGGTGCGCTGCTGAGGCACCTTTTACATGCATTTTACCTTCCTGCTGGTGAGCGACAGGATGTCAGTAGACAACTTGTTGCTCTGTGGGCGGATTCTTATCAACCTGCTCTTGATTTGTTATCTAGAGTTCTCCCACCTGGGCTGGTTGCTTATTTGCACACACGTTTTGATGGAAATTCATCACAAGATACATCTTATCAAGAAGGTTCATTGATGAGCAGAAGAAGGCAACGTTTACTTCAGCGGAAAGGGAACCGTTCTGGAAAAGCAATATCATCTCAAGGACATATCGTGCCTTCTGTTACTAATGTTGAGGCTAGCGATCAATCTCAACAGCCAAATGCATATGCATTCCAAGGATCAGATGGTTTTCAAAGCCCTGCGGGTGAAAAATCCTCCAATGAGTTGCATGCAGGGGTCCCACAAAATGACCAGTCTGTAGGAATTGCTTCTGATAGTCTCGCCATTGATGCATATCAGTCTGTCGAAACAAAAGTTAAAAGTTCAATTGATTCTGACGTTAGCACTTTGGATCCTCAGAATGCAAGTGTTCCTGCTCCTGCTCAGGTGGTGATGGAGAATGGTAATGTCGGATGCGGAGGATTACTGTTGAATTGGCATGATTTTTGGAAAGCCTTTGGCCTTGACCATAACCGTGCAGACTTGATCTGGAATGAGCGTACTAGGCAGGAGTTAAGGGAGGCTTTGCAGACTGAGGTTCATAAGCTGGATTTTGAGAAGGAACGGACTGAAGATATTGTCCCTGGAGTTACGTCTACAGAGTCTCTAACTGGACAAGAAAGTGTCTCTCAGATATCATGGAACTACACTGAATTTTCTGTTAGATATCCTAGCTTGGCTAAAGAAGTTTGCGTGGGTCAATATTATTTGCGTCTGTTACTTGAGAGTGGCAGTGGCCGGAGGGCACAGGATTTTCCACTGCGTGACCCTGTTGCATTCTTTCGAGCACTTTATCATCGATTCCTGTGCGATGCGGACACTGGGCTCACTGTAGATGGCGCTGTTCCTGATGAAATGGGTGCATCTGACGATTGGTGTGATTTGGGAAGACTAGATGGTTTTGGAGGAGGAGGAGGGTCCTCTGTTAGGGAGCTCTGTGCGAGGGCAATGGCTATTGTATATGAGCAACATTACAATGTAATAGGCCCATTTGAAGGAACTGCGCATGTTACGGTGCTTGTGGACCGGACTGATGATAGAGCTTTGAGGCACCGTCTTTTTCTTCTTTTGAAGGTATAAAAAATTCCTTTCCGTTCTCTTCTGAGGTAATAAATTACAGTACTCGGAATGAATGAGAAAAAAGATCCAAGTGGCACAAGTTGATCTTACAATCATTTTTTATTTTATTTTATTTATTTTTTTTAAATCAATGTTGAAGTCATGGTATAAAAACCTCATTCAAAACTGATGTGGGGATGAGATGCTTGTGTGTTTGGAGCTGGTTCGATAAAGATTCTATCGAAATCATCTCCTTTCACGCTTATTTTCAACCAAACGTTACTAGGATGCATAACTTTTGTTTGTTGAACCACTTCTTGATCACAATCCTTTCAGAAGATAATTCTTTTTTTTTTTTTTCCCTGCTCAGCTAATCTTTTGCTGACTCGTGCAAGTCAATCTATTGTTCACTGTGTAGCAGTTAATCTTGAAAATTTTGCTTTAGCCTCATGCAACAAAGCAATTTTGCTGGATTCTGGATCACAATGGTTTTACTAGGTTTTTGTCTTTTTACTGTGGGCTCTGAATTATCTTTGAGCAGAGCAACCAAATTTGATGTTTTGTGAACATGGATCTTGGGAGGATAGCATTGATTAATATCCAATAGGTGCACTTATTTGTTTTGGAATTGCGAAAACAGTGATAGTATAAAGACTGAGAGAATGATGAATTAATAATGTTGGGCTGTAATGTTGCTGCATGGAACATTTTAGGTAGAAAATTTTTTAGACGAACATAGGTTCAAAACAGTCTTTCTCTATGTTAAAATTTAGAAACATTGAAAATGCTTTTTCGGATTTTGAATTTTACAATAATTACATTCTCATAGTCAACTTTTATTTCTGTCTTTAATTTAGCACCTGACCACCGTCCACCACCGTGACCCCACCCCTGCTCCACCTTTTTCCCTTTAACGGGAAGGGGAGAAGGGGCAGGTGGGGTGGTTGGATTGGGGAGGGGATTGGTTTTGGGTTGAAGATGATGATCAAATTGCGCAACTTGAAAAGTTGAGGACCTCTATGCAATTATTATTATATCAATTTATCACTGTTCAAAAAATTCAAATCAAACACGCTTTCTATTTTTCTATTTTTCCATTTCCAAAATAGGTTTTGAAATGACAAGCCAAACGCTTTTTCAGTGGCTGAAAACAGGAAATTGAAAATGTTAGAACTCAAAACTGAAACACAAAGAGAAAACATCCTTAGTATATATTTGCAAGAGATTTTAGAGAAAATGATTTTTGAATGCGTTTAAGAGCTGAAGTGAAGGTTTCTCAAAAAGTTGTCACGCCAGTGAATTGGGTGGTTGAAAATGATGATCGCGAAACATGACTTAGGTAGACTTGGGTAAAAAGTTGTGGCGAGCATACTGTTAAAAGGGCTTTGACTGGAAATTTGTAATATTTGGGATCTCTTTTCGCTAGTAAGATGAATTAATATAGTCCACATTCCACAGACCAGTTTTGATAACTCACTAATAGATGTGGAGTTTTACCAACTCATTATGTTAATATCTAGTTTTCATTTGGGGTTGGGATCTGGAGCATTTCTCCTTCCTCTAGCTGTCTGTTCTGGCTTCTTCTTCTTGTTGACAACTGAGGTTTCTGTCAGTCTAGTTTAGACTTGGAAAATGATGATGGTATGCCCTGTTTAACTGCTGTTACTTTCGTGGGACCTGGGGCTAACGTCTTCAGTTTATAAATCTGCCTATAATGATAGAATGATTAGATGAAAGGACTTCTGATTTTGAGAAATATGTTGTTCTAGTTTAGATTATCTTGAAATAAGATTTCTCACGGAAAGATGTTGACTCTTCATGCTGGAATCAGATTTATTGCTGTCTAAATATAGAGGCCTGTGTATTGCCAGAAATATGCTAATATATCTTTGTTAGCCATGCAGGTTCTGATGAAGGTACTATCAAATATAGAGGCCTGTGTATTAGTTGGAGGCTGTGTTCTTGCTGTTGATTTATTAACAGTAGTTCATGAAGCTTCTGAAAGAACTGCTATACCTTTGCAGTCTAACTTAATCGCTGCTACTGCTTTCATGGAGCCTTTGAAGGAATGGATGTTTATTAATAAGGACAATGTACAAGTTGGGCCAGTGGAGAAGGATGCAATTAGAAGATTTTGGTCGAAGAAAGAAATAGACTGGACAACCAGATGTTGGGCTTCCGGGATGCCAGACTGGAAGAGACTGAGAGACATAAGGGAGCTCCGATGGGCAATGGCCATCCGAGTTCCTGTTCTTACAGCTGTCCAGGTATGGTATTGTAGGATGTAACTTGCTCTTGCTATATCAACAGAGTACACTTTAGAGCTTGTTTGATACAATTTCTACAAGACAATCAATTTTGTCCACCATTCATTTTCAGCCACCCATCACATCCAAAAAACATTTTTTTGTATAACCCTATCAAACATACACTTTAAAAAATTTTACCTTTTGTTTTCATTGACTAGAGTTACTGTTTATTTGATTGCTTTCTGCTGTATACAGATTATTTAGGGTTAAAATTTATAATAACTACTTGAACAAATTGCTCCTTTAGTTCCTTTCTTATCTAAATGAAGAGGTTTAACTTTATCTGCTATCAAAAGCATATACTCAAAAAAGGGAACTCTGTGTGTGATGACGAATCTGAAAAGGTAGATATACTTTGGTTAGGTAGGAGAGGTGGCTTTATCCATATTACACAACATGGTAGCTGCTCATTCAGATATTGATGATGCTGGAGAGCTTGTGACTCCCACACCTAGAGTGAAACGGATATTATCTAGTCCACGCTGCCTTCCACATATGGCGCAGGTATTCTTGATAGTTTTTTTGTGCCATAATTTTTATATTTCTAATTGGACTTCTGAATTTCTTTTAATTAGCAACCACAAATTTCACAAAGTTAGTTTGGTGATGTGAAATCATGTTGGTGCAAATGTAACACGATGACTGTTAACTTATAGAAGAAAATGAAACATATATGGTGGTAGTATTTACTTTGTGTTAATATGGTAGAAAATTCACGGAAGTCTGTATGCTTCTTCCTTGGATTAACGTTTACTTCTGCTGTTATCTTCGTTATTATTTAACCTCTCTTGCATTGATTTGACCAATTTTTTTACATTTTTTAGAGTTTCGCTATATTTCTCAACCACATTTAGAAATAAATTCGGTAGAAATCTCTTCCAAACAAGCACTTAGAATATGGTGACAACTAAGTTGGCCCAGGAATGTCATTTTCTCTATGTTTTGTCTAACTGTCTGTGACCAGTATTGTTACAAAGGAATAAGAAGAATGCTATAATGTTGCTTCCTAAAATGGGAGATGTAACTATGACTCTTTAACATTAAAGCTTTAGGCCTGTGATTCGTTTTTTTCCTTTTGGTAAGCTAAGGCTCCATTAATGCATGCTCTTAGCGCTGCAATGATGTTTAAATGGCAATGATAGTTCTCTTGCATACCCATTTTCTTTTGAACATTGCGTAATTCATTATGAAAAATCTCAGACATGTTGAAAGTTACATCTTCGTCAAACTCTCCTTCTCCAGTTGTCTCTCTCATTAGCCATGAATTGATTCAGCACCCTTGGCTCCTTATTCCAGACATGAACCTTTCAAGTATCTTGTGACACTGAGCTATTCAAAGCATCCCCCATAAGGCACGCTATTGTGCCTGTAAAGGACTTACATAGTACAAAAACTGAGGTACAATTGAACAATAGGCTATGCTCTAGATTGAGAAGCAATCTGAGATAATTGAAAGCTACTCTAGATGAAGAAGCTAAAAAATAACGTAGTACTTAAATAGTTGAGAAACAAGTGACATAAAGTTCATTAGTCCTTGTTTAGTGTGTCACGGTTAAGGCTGAAGGTCGACATATTAGAGTGCTGCATGATGACACCTGACGAGTTATAAGATGCAGCATAAGAGTTTAAGATCTACCTGTTGATGACATATCTCAAGACTCTCAAAAATATTGGACATACTATGTGTTATGATACTCATTATTGTGCAGCTAAAGGAGAAAAGTTCCCCAGAATGAATGCTTATTGAGAACATTAAGATGGATGAAAGCATTAAGCTTCTCAAGGACATCCTTCCATAGGAGAGAGACCTCCCTCTGTCATTGATTATCCCGTTGCATTTGATGTTGCTCTGTGGACAGAGGCATATGCTATCTGTGACTTGGAGAGCTGATAATGAGTTTTCTATTGTTGGCCTGCAATTAAATTAAGTATATTCAAAGTTTTGGCTATTAATTTCAACTACGTCATTTGTTAGGCTGCATGCGTATTTTTTAATGGTTTATCTAGTTTGCAGCCTATGATTTTATTTTGACTGTCAAAATAGGCATAACTACAACCAACATTTTTTTTCCTTTCTTTTGTTGTCTTTTTCATGAAATTTTGTAAATGCAGGCGATGCTTTCGGGTGAACCAACCATTGTTGAGAACTCTGCTGCCTTGCTGAAGGCTGTTATTACTAGGAATCCCAAAGCGATGATAAGATTATACAGTACAGGCGCGTTTTATTTTGCCCTGGCATATCCTGGTTCCAATCTTCTTTCAATTGCTCAACTCTTCTCAGTGACTCATGTTCATCAAGCTTTTCATGGTGGGGAAGAAGCCGCAGTTTCCTCATCTTTACCTTTGGCAAAGCGCAGTGTTTTAGGCGGGCTGTTACCGGAGTCTTTACTCTATGTACTGGATCGTAGTGGTCCAGCGGCATTTGCGGCAGCGATGGTTTCTGATTCTGATACTCCAGAGATTATATGGACACACAAGATGCGTGCAGAAAACTTAATCCGTCAGGTATACCTATCTGTCCAGTGGGAGTTTGAGACGTCAAATTTTTTATCAATTTACTTTCTAAAACAACTATTTACTGTGAGCAAGTAGTGTGCCAAATTATCACTGTAATCAGCTTAAGTTTTTGTATGGTTTCGTAGGTTATGCAGCATCTTGGTGATTTTCCTCAGAAATTGGCTCAGCATTGTCACTCTTTGTATGATTATGCTCCGATGCCGCCTGTGACATATCCCGAATTGAAAGACGAAATGTGGTGTCACCGCTACTACCTTAGAAACTTATGTGATGAGATTAGATTTCCTAATTGGCCTATTGTTGAACATGTTGAGTTCTTGCAATCATTGTTAATAATGTGGCGTGAAGAGTTAACGCGAAGGCCAATGGATCTATCTGAAGAAGAAGCCTGCAGGATACTGGAGATATCACTCGAAGATGTATCCAGAGATGATGCCCCTAAAATACAAACTTCTGAACTTGTTGAGGGGATTACTAACATATCAAAGCAGATTGAATATATTGATGAAGAAAAGCTCAAGAGGCAGTATAGGAAACTTGCAATGAAGTATCATCCAGACAAAAATCCTGAAGGAAGAGAGAAGTTTCTGGCAGTGCAGAAGGCTTATGAGCGCTTGCAGGTATGAACAACACCATTATCTTAGTGTGAATACCCTATCAATTTACCTCGTGAACAATTAGTTTCTTGACTTTGTGTGTTTATTGTGCACCTCGAAAAATCAAGAATGGAAATCATGGTGTGACAATTCAATGCTAACATTGATAAAATGGTTCTTCTAGAACACACATTTTTATCCATGAATTGAGAAGTGCTGCAGGGACTTGAAATCGGTGTTGCTGCCAACCATCTTGTAATTAGAATTCATGTATTTGTAGTTAATAGCTTGAAACAATTCTTTCAGCGAGTCGAATTGGTCAAAGAAAGCAATTCGAGAGATACAGAGTGAACTATTAGTGCAAAAACAGAAAAGCACACAAATACACTGCAGAGGGAATTATGATTGAACTCTATGATAGCCTAACCTGTATATATCAATTTGTTATGCATTTTTAAGTTGCATTTTGGATGCATTACTTATCTCTCCTCATACGTTCAGGGTGCAACCAGTATGCATAATGTAGTTTTTACTTGTGCCCTGATACAAACGCAACACAAGCGTGCCTCCCACGATTTTGAGTAGTGAAGACAGGCTACATTTTCCCATGTACATGGTATTTACATATAACCACTGAATTGAATATTTTCATAGCGCAACACTGGAGGGTGGCCATGTCTCCAACCAGATTCGGCTATCTTCCAAGAGTTGACAAAGTGAGAAATTCTCCAACAAACTTATCAAATTCAAGCAGCTCAGGAACTCCCTATCATTCAGATTTCTCCTAAAAAGGAAATTCCATCCTTGCCCTTCACTTGAGTCTCCTCCAGTATCAGCCGCCATATCCCTGATGCTTTTGTTCTTGGCCAACGATATTACAGCTAGATCTGGAAATCTATCTTTCAATGTGTAATCCCCAACCCAGGCGCCCTCCCAAAATCTGATGCTTTTGTGCATCTTTTTATGCTTTCTACTTTCATGGTTCTATTGTAATTAAGCAAATGTGCATTCAATTTCATAAGATCAAGTTGCATGGTCAAATGTACAATGAGCTTTTCCTGATTGGAGTTTTGACATGCTATCGTCTTTGTTCTTGTTTATTCATAGTTAGTGAATTGCTGCAATCTGACACTTTGCTTTAGGTAACCATGCAAGGCTTGCAAGGTCCCCAGCCGTGGAGGTTGTTGCTGTTATTGAAAGGCCAATGCATTCTTTATAGACGGTATGGGGATGTACTGCAGCCGTTCAAATATGCTGGATATCCTATGTTGTTGAATACAATTACCGTTGACAAAGATGACAGCAGTTTTCTTTCTTCTGATCGAACACCTCTTCTTGTTGCGGCCTCAGAGCTTGTTTGGTTGACGTAAATACTTTGTTGACTACTAAAAGTTTCTAATCTTCTTTGTTATTTCCTTCTTTATTTGCTAATTTCCACCTTGTTGCTATCAGTTGTGCATCTTCTTCACTGAATGGTGAAGAGCTCGTGAGAGACGGCGGCATACCACTGCTAGCAACTCTTCTTTCACGTTGCATGTGTGTGGTGCAACCAACAACTGCTGCTACCGAACCATCCACCATCATTGTTACCAATGTCATGAGAACCTTCTCTGTTTTGAGTCTGTTTGAGAGTGCCAGAACTGAGATGCTTGAACTTTCTGGCCTGGTTGACGACATTGTGCACTGCACAGAACTTGAGCTCGCGGATGCCGCTGTTGATGCTGCACTTCAGACTATTGCTCATGTTTCTGTATCCTCTGGATTTCAAGATGCCTTGCTGACGGCTGGCGTGCTGTGGTAAGTCTAAGCTACAGTATTGTGCTTATTTAATCGTTTATTTGAAATTAATTTTTTCAGTAGAATCAATCAGATATGAGACTAGAGGATGGGTTATCTCGAATTACAAGTCAAATCAAACAATATTTTAATGCCAGTGCTGCTGCAAATATGTTAGAACTGTACACAAGCTGTTATAGCTCAAATAGGATGTAGAGGACTGATATAGAATATATTGAAGTGTGTTATGATCTCTATCCAAATGGACCTAGTGACATCCGCTAAAGGACAACTATTCAAGAATGTGCCATCTTTTTTTTTTTTTTTTTTCTTTTTTTTTGGCTATCATCGCAAAGGACGATATGGGCCCAGCAGAAAGCAATTTTAGCTGAATTTCTGTTGCGAAATAGCATTAGAAATATGTCACTTACATTACATGTTGATGTCAAATATCAGATGTAATCCTTGTAGGGTGTTTGGTGCATACATTCTTGTAATAGGCCATGTTCTAACCTGTGCGCATGTGCACACCGATGTGCATTGTATTTGGAAAAATTGGCGAAAAAATTAGCAAAAGACATCTGGTTAATGACGGTTGAGCTAGTCAAGGTTATATACGTTAAAAATAATTACTTTTACCATGGGGATCACTGTCTTCACAGCCATCCTTGCTGCTTCAAATACATTTACCAAATTATAAGGGCTGTTTGTCTCCCATCCCACATTAGATATCTCCCAAGTCCCATAGGAACCTATAAAGTATATTTGACCAGGAAAAAAAGGGAAGAAAACCTAAACTAGAAAATACCTTATCTGTATAGCCTAAAACAATTTCTTTTCTTATCTGCTTTATTTGTTTTTCATTTTCTTCATTATTTGTTCAAGTTCCTCACTATTATGTACTTGGTTGTCAATAACTTTTTATTCATTTTTTTTTATGGGTTAAAATACTTTTAGTTCCAACTAGGAAAAAATGTTTGTACATATGAAATTTTTAAATCAGTTGTAGGATGGTAAGAGAGATAGAATCAGATTTTGGCAGGACTAGTGGATTGGACATTAACCCCTTAAAGAATCCTTTCCCACTTATTTAGACTATCTAACAACAAGTACTCGATTATTTCTGACTTGGTTTGCTTTCCAACTTCTTCAAACCCCATTTGGAACCTTGAATTTTTGAGAAATTTTAGTGATAGAGATTGTGAGGAATTTACTCTTCTCTTGCACCAACTAGAAACCACAAATCTGGATCCACTTACCCCAGACAAAAGGGTTTGGAAAGGCCACCCCTCGGAAAATTTCTCATGTAAGTCCTTGAATTTCTTTCTCCAGCCATCTTGTGAGTCCTACTTCCTACCTTTTAGTTTCATTTGGAAGGGTGTCTTGCCTTCACAAATTAGAGTGTTTGCTTGATTGGCTCATTGGGGGAAGGTTAACACTTGTGACTTGTTGCAATATAAAAAACTATACTTGTCCATTTCCCCTTCATTTTGTATCATGTGTAAAAAGGCTAGTGAAAGTATTGATCACATTTTGATCCATTGTGAGTTTGCTAGTGGTATTTGGAGCAGAATTTTGGGCCTGTTTGGAGAGATAGGGGCTTTGCCACACAGTTGGGCAGAGTTGATACTCATCAAATGGTGATTTGGGGATAGAAGAAGGCAAACAAAGGAGTTATGGAAGATGGTAGTGATGGCAGCAGCTCAGGGGATTTGGACGGAGAGAAATCGTAGAATTTTTGACAACTTTGAAAGATCTTTGGAAGGCACTTGGGATAGTATCATTTTCTTCGTAGGTTTATGGGCAAGGGCAGCCGGAATGTTTGACATGTTGGAGAATTACTTGTTCCGGCTGGATCCTAATAGTTTTCTAGATACCATTAATTCATGTAGATGCTAGTATTCTGGTTCTTGTTATCTTGTATTTTTGGCTTCTTTGGAGACTGGTTTTTTCGGGCCTTCGGTGGATGCCTTATCCACTGCTTTTGTACTTTTGCACTGGTTTTTGTGAATATAATTATCGTTTCTTATACAAAAAAAAAAAAAAAAAAAGTTGTAGGATGATAAAAAAGATTAGAAGCATTCAATCTATATTTTCTTGGAACAAGTATTTCAGAGTTAAAAAACACATTATTTATAGTATTTCATGTTGTATTTATTTTTTTATGTAACAATCTTTTCAACGTCTTAATATAATATTAAAACTAGAAGACGCTTTTTCTCACGTAGACACACCTAGGCTTGCAACTTCTTGTTTGGTGTTGCGGTCAGGCCACGACCGTGCATGAGTCTTAGTCTTTACTCTTTAACATGACCAAAGACCCTATAAGTATCAGCCTGGAGGAGAAATTTTGGGTTCCTACTTTATTTCCACTACACTGTAGAATTTTTTTTTGGGGGGGGGGTGTTGTATTATTCTATTAACGGGCTGTTCTGTTCATTTAGTCTCTACTGTTTCTTTTTGCATTTTTAAAGTGAGAATTCATATTCGTACTAGCGAGAGCTTGTATGTACAAAATGCTTTTATGAGCAAAATTTTCTACGTAAGGAAAATCATGGAAGTGTCGGTGTTCAAAGCTCAGTCCGCAGATAAGACTCTTTTGGGTTTACTTAGTTGACCTCTTAATGTTATTTTGTATAGGTACCTTTTACCATTGTTGCTTCGGTACGATTCTACCGCTGAGGAATCAGATACGACAGAGGCTCATGGTGTTGGAACAAGTGTTCAAATTGCAAAAAATTTACATGCTGTGCAAGCATCTCGGTCCTTGTCAAGGCTTAGTGGGTTGGACGCCAGTGAGTATCCGGTGCCCTATAATCAGGTTGCAGCTGATGCTCTTCGAGCTTTGCTAACACCTAAACTTGCTAGTATGCTGAAAGATACACTGCCCAAAGATCTCTTATCGAAATTAAACTCAAATTTGGAGACCCCAGAGGTAAATGCCCAAGAGTTTTTGCACTTTTACTTTGCATGTTGGACAGTTCTATTCTCCAAAACAAATCATTTGCTTGGGTTAGCTTATTTTACGTTGTTGGCCTGCAAAATCCAGGAAGTACAACGTGGCATGATGTTCATATCTAATGGGACATAGGAGTGGTCAATATATTTATTGATTCTGAATTTTGCGTTTTTTGACTATATTAATTTGTCTTGCTAAGTTGCATCGCTTTTAGTGTCACTGACAAGTGATGTTTCTTTTCATGTCGAGGGTTCCATTTCTTGTTGACGTGTGTGTTTTACTTATTTTGATCTTGGAGATCGTATAATTTGTTTGTGTAAGAAATGTAACATAATGGGTATCGATAAATAATTGCTTTATGTACCATATTTGTCATTATTGAATCCTCAGTTTATGCATAACACGGTTCTCATAATTTCCACTGAAATCTAGATAATCTGGAACTCCACGATTCGAGCAGAACTGTTGAAATTTGTGGACCAACAGCGTGCAAACCAAGGTCCAGACGGATCATATGACATAAAGGAGTCGCATGCCTTTGTATATGAAGCACTATCGAAGGAACTTTATATTGGCAACGTGTACTTGAGAGTGTATAATGATCAGCCAGATTTTGAAATTAGTGAACCTGAGATCTTCTGTATTGCCCTTGTTGATTTTATTTCGCATTTAGTTCATGATCAGCCTGCTGTAGATTCAGGTGTTCATGTTAATGGTGATATGACCACTGAATCATCTATGGAGCAGCTTCCTACAGATGAACTGTTAGAAACCATTGGCATGAAACACGTGGACAACTCTGAACTTGGATTGATTAGCAGCCTTCAGTATGCACTGACATCTCTTCAGGTGCGGATTGGGTTTTCTTGTCTCTCTTTGCACATTTAGTTGCAGTGTCTGATGTATTTGTTCATTTTATTATTATTATTTTTTTTCCAGCACTTGTTGACAAGTAGCCCCAACTTAGCCTCAATTCTCTCCACAAAGGAAAAGTTATTACCCCTTTTTGAGTGTTTCTCTCTTCCTGTTGCTTCGGCTAGCAACATTCCTCAACTATGTTTGAATGTCCTCTCTCGCTTAACGACGTATGCTCCCTGCTTGGAGGCAATGGTTGCGGACGGTTCAAGTTTGCTTCTTCTATTACAAATGCTCCACTCATCCCCCGGCTGTCGAGAGGGTGCTCTTCAAGTTCTCTATGCCTTGGCAAGTACACCAGAGCTTGCATGGGCAGCAGCCAAACACGGTGGGGTGGTCTACATTCTAGAACTTTTGTTGCCTTTGCAAGGTAAAGTTTTGTATTCGTGTTTTTGTTCACCATTGATTGTTTCTGAAATTTATTCCATTGCAATATAAAACAGGGTGCTACAAGGTTACCCAAATATTGTGAAAATTAGAAAATTGTAAGCTAATCTGTATACATTGATTCTACCTACATTAACACGAGTTGAATTTTGTTTCAAACAATTATTAAAACAGAAGCAAAAGCGTTAACAAATGACCGAATGAGTTCAAATCAGGATTCAATTGATTAAAATTACGAAAAATGTAGAAATCTAGTCATCAAATAGTTTCCCAAAGTAGACGGAGTCCTCTAAAATCTAAATCAATTTGTTGTGGTCTTGTATAGCAAACAACTAAAGCCTTATTAAATAAGAATACATAATTTTTGAGAATTTTATGCATCAAAATAGAAGGCAAGAACACAAAAAACGGAAGGACGTTGTTGACAGTGAAAATAAATTTTGATTTACTTATCTTGTGAGGTAAGGGATGTAAATTGAAAGCTTAGTATGATGCCTGTGTTCATTTCAACTCTATTTTGTATTATTTTTAATACTTAACAATGACTTCTATATTATTCCAGTCACACTTTTATTCATTATTATCCAGATGCTTTATGTTCCCCAATGTTTTTCCAATTAAAAAATAATTTTTTATTATCTGAATGCATGATAGGAAAAAAAAAAGAACTATTTGTTTAAACAGTAAATTTTCTTCAACATTGTTCGCTAATTTAGAAGATTATTAAAGAAAGAGAATATTTAGACGAGCCATCAATCAATGAAATATGATTTATGCGATTTGTCTCTCCATGTTGCTCCCCCCCTATCGGCCTATGAATCAGAGAAATATGATTTGTGCATTTTGTCTGTTGAGATTTCTCCCTCCAGTCTGTCATCTTTTCATCTCTTCTTTTTATGAAGTTGTTGTGTTTCTAACATTAAGTATACGTTTGATATGGATTATTGAAAAATTAAATTTTAGATGTGGTTGAGAAGTAAAGAGGAGGTATTAACAAGTATAAAAAGAAAAATGTAAAATCAATGTATGTGTTGTTGAAAATCATGAGAAAAAGTGAATTAAATTTAATGAGTATCAAACAAGCCATAGTCTTCTTGTGTCCTATTTCTTTCCAAGATAAAACCTACCCTTCCGTCTATCATCATCCCTGAGGCTTCACTTTTTCCAGGGATGGCAACGGCTTGGAGATCCCCTGTCCGCAGCAGGGACTCGGCCCTTAGCAGGGGAGGAATCCCTGAATTGATGGGAGACTGAGCGGGAGGGGATCACCGTGCTCAAACTATTTGTATTAATTTCTAATGCATATATTTGTAAGAGTAACAATGAATTTAATGGGGGATCTAAACTGAAAGCTATAGCAAGTGGAGATAGAGAAATTGATGCAGGACAAATCCTACGACAACTAGGATAAACTTATTTTTGTTTTCCATTTCTTTTAGATTTTATTTCTTTCCAAATTAGGGCATTTCTTTCCTTTTCTTAATAGGATTAGTGCTTTATTTCCTTTTTCTATTACTAGATTAGTTCCTTATTAGAATAGGATTAGCTAGTATTTTGCATATAAAAATAGAGGCATTGTACATATTCAATCATTCATTCAATTATTCAATTCAATATTATTCAATCCTTTGAGTTTTCTCTACAAACTTTTTGAGTTTTCGTTTTTCTTGTTTTTTTAACAAAACAAGACATGCTTCCGCGCCAGAAATATAACCAAAGCCTGCACTGACGAAATTGATTTCAGAGGACATGTTTTGGGAAAAAAGAAAAATCAGCAGTGAAGATAAATGAAATGAAAGAGAGAATAATAACGAATCATACACACACCCAGACACCCAAAAAAGAAAAATAAATATAAATAAATAAATAAAGAGCTTAGACAAGATGGGAAAAGGAGCATCATCAGACAAATGTTGTTTTCAACACTTTCTCCCAAATTATTTGTTTCATTTAAGATCTCAAGACACGGTAACAATGAGAGAAAAGTACAATACCATTTTAACCATAGTCTAGCTTTTCTCTTTGAAACTTTAGAAAAGAGGGAATATAATGTTATAGGTATTGTTTCAGCAATGATCAGGCAATTCCATTGTGTAAACTATTTATACGTGTCATAATTTATCTCTTCATTTAAAATGGTTGATCTGGTTCTCCAAAAATACATTTGTTTTATATCAGTCATCAAACAAATTAACTAGCAGAAATAAATTTAGGGCATATCATTTAAGAATAATATGCTCATCAGATTTTCCTGGCAAAGCTTTCCTATTTATCACTTTACATTGTTATGCAGAAGAAATTCCTTTGCAGCAAAGAGCAGCAGCAGCATCATTATTAGGGAAGCTTATTGGGCAGCCGATGCATGGGCCTAGGGTGGCAATAACTCTTACCAGATTTCTGCCAGATGGCCTTGTGTCTGTCATTAGGTATGGTCCTGGTGAAGCGGTTGTGAGTGCACTTGATCAAACAACAGAGACTCCAGAACTCGTATGGACCCCGGCAATGGCTGCCTCACTGTCTGCACAAATTGCAACGATGGCTTCTGATTTATATGGTGAACAAATGAAAGGGCGTGTTGTTGACTGGGATGTCCCTGAACAGGCGTCCAGCCAACAGGAAATGAAGGATGAGCCTCAGGTACACTCGGGAATGTTCAATTTCTCAAGAATCCTGCAAGTCTGTTATCTGACTTCAATATTCATGCTGAGTGTAGGTTGGAGGAATCTATGTTAGGTTGTTCCTGAAAGATCCCAAATTTCCACTTCGAAATCCAAAGAAATTTCTTGAGGGACTGCTGGATCAGTATCTTTCGTCAATTGCTGCTACGCATTTTGATGGCCAAGCTGTTGACGTTGAACTTCCTCTACTACTTTCTGCTGCATTGGTTTCTTTACTCAGGGTATACCCTGCTCTTGCAGATCATGTTGGATATCTTGGTTATGTACCCAAACTCGTCTCTGCAGTAGCTTATGAAGGAAGAAGAGAAACAATGGCCTCAGAAGATACCAAGATTAATGATCCTGATCAAACCTATGAAGCTGAGAATGGATCAGCAGAGCACACTACACAAACTCCGCAGGAGCGTGTGCGCCTTAGCTGTTTACGCGTCTTACATCAACTTGCTTCTAGTACCACCTGTGCAGAAGCTATGGCTGCAACTAGTGCAGGGACTCCTCAGGTATTTAAACTAGTAATAAACCGCTGTTAAATTGATCAATATGTTTTCTCGTGTTTGATGGATGTTTTGATAGAATATGTTTGATGAACTATGTGGTAACTGATGTATTTCTAATGCTCTGGCTTCCAGGTGGTCCCACTTCTCATGAAAGCTATTGGTTGGCACGGTGGAAGTATCCTTGCTCTTGAAACCTTGAAGCGAGTTGTGGTTGCTGGAAATCGAGCCAGAGATGCACTGGTTGCGCAGGGTCTTAAGTGAGTATACAAAGAGTATTTCATAAAAGCATTGAAAATTAGCACTGATCACTTTTGCTACTAATTAGATTCTGCCATCTCAATTAAATATGTGTTTTGCTACTTAAAATGATTTTTTTTATTTATTTTTATTTTATTTTTTTCAATGGAATTTGCTACTTAAAATGATTAGTTACAATTTTATTTTATTTTATTTTTTTTTCCTGAAAGGGGGCTAGGTACACTTGTTTGGTTGTGTTTAGTTCAAAATTTTTATTGGAGTTCCATTGAATAATTGAAAGCAAGAAACTAAGATCAAGGTGGATGCGCATTGTTAAGTAAACACTGTAAGTCCATATCATTAGTTAATAGAATTAACATCTGTATGGTATATAAAGGTATCTGAAAGCTTTTGTTGAGTTCGTTTGATTTGAAAAAATTAGGCAGACGAGTATCGTGAAGAAGCTAGTATTGCATCATTTCTCTGCCACATCAAGTAATCTAACATATCATTGATGTAGGGTTGGCCTTGTGGATGTTCTTCTCGGCCTTCTTGATTGGAGAGCTGGGGGAAGAAATGGACTTAGTTTGCAAATGAACTGGAATGAGTCAGAAGCATCAATTAGCCGAGTTCTTGCAATTGAGGTCAGACTTCTGTAAATATCTTTACACTTCTATAAATGGTTGAAGTTTTTGATATATCACTCATTTACTGTAATTCTGTAAATTATCAGCCCCTTCGAGAATTTCAGCACTTTCGTTTCATTTTTTTTTTTTTTGGGTGTGAAGTTGGTTGTAAGACATCATTATAACCTCTATTATTTGCTAATATTTACCCGTCCCAACTTGACCACTAGGGTAATTACTCCTCTATATACTAATAGCCTCTATATAAAAATAAATATTCTTTTCCAATCTCTATTATACTTTTTGGATGCTCCGCTTGTTTGGCTCAGACTTTCGAAAAATCATTTTAATACATTTAATTATTTATTTCTTCTTTTTTTATTCACATTCATTATTTTGTATGACCTTTCTCTAATTTTGAACATATGCAAAAATCCTTTTGTTAAAATCTCCACCAAACAGACACTTAGATCTTGTTTGGTGGGTGTTTTTTAAGAGAGAATGATTTTTGGGATCAGGTGTCATTGAAAGACCAGGTTGGTTAGCGAGAAATGTACATAAAATAATTGTAGAATTTGTGGTTTAAAATGAGTGTAATAAAAAATTCCCTAAGAAGCTTTGTCACAAGGATCTATTGAAGCTCTGATATCTTATATTGTTAATGCAATTCTTGGTTATTCCTTTGCTTGCTTGTAGGTTAAAAATAATGAATTGAGGCTTTATGAATCCCATTTTTGTTTAAGATATTTGATCTGGAAATCGACATCTAAATTCTCATGTAACAGCTTCATTTACTAGGTTAAGCTGTTAAAAGAGCCCTATCATTAAATTCTTGTTGTGAACTCATGTACAATTTGATTTCTTGCATGGCTGCAACACACCAATGACCTTTGGCAATTTGCCTATTCTACTACATGCAATGCTGAAGCAGTTAGAGGGCCATTCTTATATCATTCATTTTCTATAAATTTGTCTACCCTCTTCCAGAAGCTCAGTATTGTTGTCTTCTTTCGAATCAATGAGCATAGGATAGTAGATAGTTTTGAAGTTCACCTTATATTTATATACTATGAATGAGAATTGACATATCTATTGTTTATACTTCTAAAGTGCTCAAGAATTTCAACCTTGCACGATTACTTCGCATCCATGGAATATGTTTCCTTCTAAATTTTAAGGGCATAGCTCTGATGCAAATTTGTGTTGATTTAGGTTCTACATGCATTTGCAACAGAAGGGGCCCACTGTACCAAAGTGCGAGACATATTAAATTCCTCTGATGTAAGTAATGACTACTTGCCTTTTTGTGTGCTTATATGTTACAATATCCATGTGAAACTTTTATCCTGATTGATGTTCAACATTTGAGGCCTCTATTTATTATTATTTTTCATTTAACTCTTTCCTGGTTCACTTAAATTGTAAAAATGTGTGTTTAAAGTTCTTCAATGTTTTAAATGTTTTACATGATAAATCATCACAAACAGGTTTGGAGTGCTTATAAAGATCAGAAACACGATCTTTTTCTTCCCTCAAATGCTCAAACATCAGCGGCTGGTGTTGCTGGTCTTATTGAAAGTTCATCTTCGAGGATGACTTACTCACTAACAGCTCCACCGCCACAACCTAGTCAGTCAAAGCCTCCATCCCCGGTAAAAACAGATTCAAGCGGGGAGCACAATCAGAGATAATAAAGTTTGCTTTTCTTCTGGCAACACTTGTATAGAATGAATACTGTACAGCTTTCTTTTACGTTACATGCATGTCAACGACTGACCTTGAGCGTGTCATAGGGAATAGTGGGTGGTTTCAGGGTGTTGTATAGGAGACGGGCAATTTTGTATAAATGATTTTGCTATATGATATATAGTTGTGATCGAGGTGGGTTTGATTGGTTCATGTTGTGTTGCGACGTAGGCTTCATTTTGGTGATTTCTGATCGGATCTTGAGCTTGTTTTGGTAATGAATGATGTTATGGGAAAAACGATCTACGCAATCTATATGATTTATAAGTGAAACTATTGTCCCTGATTAGTGTCGAGTCATCATATCAAAGGCGGACAAAAATCGCAACAAGTAAATTGGCACCTTACAATAATCGAAACCAATGCCTTATGCCCATCAAAATCAACAACCAAGAGACACTGCAAATATCTTGAACCGCATAGCATTTGAAATACACGAGTTTTTTAATTTAACTGATTGCCCGATATTCCAAAACAAGTTTCAAATTGATTATTCAAGTATTAATCGATCGAAAATACTAGAAATTGGTGTCACAATGAATTAACAACCATTGTTGAAGAAAATCCGGAACCCATCTTTCATTTAATACCTTCACTCAATCAAACATCCCAAGTATTGGTAAAGGGGGGGACTTTACACTCCCCCAACTTTCCTAAACACACCCCATGAAAAATATGGTAAAAAATACCCCCAATTGAAATGTCCAAAATACCCTCTTGCAATAATAATTAAAAAAAAAACCCCCACACCACCCCACCCAACCTTCTTATACTATTTTTGACCTACACTTCTAAATACACCCCAAAATTCTTTACACTCTCAGCTCATAACCTCAACGCTATTAACTAATTTCTTCAAATTGTAGCCCTACAATCACAATGAATCATGAAATGTAGTCTACTTGAGTAATGTAGGTGTCTTTTATGCTTTATTTTCCCAAAAGATCGTATTTCAAACAATGTAGGTTGAGGTTTTTGTGAGCTATGTTCGGTCCTAGTTGGCTGAACATATAACGATATATTCGGCCAACAGAGGCTGAACATGGCCTCTATGTTTGGCCTGTTCGGCTGAGGTTGGCCGAACAGACTTCAGGGCGAACAACCCACGGCTGTTCGACCAACCTCTGCCAGATCCCCCAATTTCCGACGCCAAAATAGAAAAAAAAAACTACCATTGTTTGCTCTATGATTTTCTTGTGAAGTTCATTTAAAAAGATGGCCGAAATTGACGAGGATGTTTGCTCAAAATTTTTGCCCGTTTTAAAAATTTGTATGCACCGGCTGTCAATTATATTCAGGAAGGAAGGGGGTAGGGTGGGATGGTTTTTTTTTTTTTTTTCATAAAGAGAAGGGTAAAATTGGAAAGTGGCGGGCTGCGTTTAGTAAGGTTTTTTTTTTTTTTAATTAATTTTGGTTGGGGTGTGCTTAGTAATGGGGTGTGTTTAGGAAAGTTGGGGGTGTGTATAGTCCCTCCCATTGGTAAAACAGGGATCTAAAACTCTGCATTATGAAGCAATATGATACGGATGAAATACCTTCATGGATTGAAAAATTTAACCTCCACACTGGTCCTTTCACAGGCAAACTTCATCTAGCTTGCTTTGAGTCTCCACATTGTAATGGAGTAGAAGTTCATGCATTCATGCATAAATTTTAAAATTCATTTTGATTGTAATAAATATGGAGAGGTAAGACTCATCACGTCCCCCTCTTGGCTGTAACTATTTCTTTCAGATTTTCAATAAATTATACATCGGGCTTGGATTTTCGAGCCTAGGTTTCAAGCATTATGACCTTTAACCAGTACCATAAATCAGTGGAAAGTTCCGAGCTTGAAATCTCAGCACAAGAGCCCAACCAAAGAGACGGGTTGCGAAATATAGATGCAGCTGAACACAAAAACACTGGAACGACTAAACGCTGAGTCTGCAAATACTGGATCAGAGATTGAAGAATTGCACACAGAAATAGTGCTTGCATGAACCCCACAAAAAGGCATAAAATGGAGCCATAAATTTTTAATGTTTCCACCTGCTGGTATTTGGCTCCCATATGCCTGTCCATAAAGAGTTTCCAGTGCACTACTGGCCATCCCAAACTGCTTATCTCATTCCAAGCTTTGATCACTCACTCATTCTTGAATGAGAGACGAGGGACGAGACTCTCTCTTAGTGAATCAAGAGCCACGAGTGATCAGTTCAGATATGGAAATCACCAATAATCTTGACATGAACAGCTCCCACCCTCAAAACAATGGAACCTACTCGAATCTCTAATGATTACTTTCCTTTTCGCAATTCTGGAAATAAACTTAATAGCAGTGTGACAATCAACACATGTTCTTAAATTCTTAAACACCTTAATCGGAGTCCCCGGGGGAGTGCTAATTATTCCAAATGCAACTGCAAGTTTCTCGCTATGACATGAGAGATTTTGCTCCTTTTGCTCCTCTTCCACATCATGCAACACATAGTCAGTGTGAGGAACATAACCTTCTTGCTTCAATTTCTTTGAAACTTCACCTAAAAACTCATATATTTCTCTTGATCTAGGATGAGATTCATCTCCAACTAAGAAAACATGAACTTTTCTCTTAACATCAATCCAACTCATACCTGGTTTCTTCACAACTCCTCTTTCATCCATCAATTTCCTGATCTTTGCAACTTCATCCCATTTCCCTGCCGTGGCATAAATATTGGCAAGCGTGACGTATGTAGCAGCATTCGCAGGCTCCATTTCAAACAAATTTTCAGCTGCTTGTTTTGCAAGCTCATAATTTCCATGGATTCTGCAACCACCAAGTAAAGAGGCCCATGCAAACTTATCGGGTTTCATGGGCATTCTCTTCATAATATCTTCAGCTTCATCAAATCTACCAGCTCGACTCAACAGATCAATAACACATGCATAGTGATCCTCAGTCTGTAATAATCCATGTGTTTGGTTTATCGAGTTGAAATATTCTAAGCCTTTATCAACTAAACCAGCATGAGTACAAGCAGCAAGAACACCAACAAAAGTGACATGATCAGGTTGAGTACCTGATTTAAGTAACAGTTCAAACAAACGAAGAGCTTCGTGGGGTTGACCATTTTGAGCATACCCATTAATCAAAGAAGTCCATGAAATCAAATTAGGTCTAGGCAGATGATTAAAAACTTTAAGTGCATCTTCAACATTACCACATTTGCAATACATGTGAACAAGTGCACTAGCTGCAAATGAATAGGGGTCAAATCCAACCCGCATCATATATCCATGAACCTGTTTGCCTAACTCCTCTGCTGTTTGATTTGTGATGGCATTTAGAACACTGGCAAATGTGAACTCATTAGGCCTGATTTTCGAACTAGACAAATCTGAGAACAACAGGAATCCTTCTTCCCACTTCTGCTCTCCAAAGTACCTATCAATCATACTGGTCCAAGAAACTATGTCCCTATCCACTGTTCTATCGAAAATGTGTCTAGCTTCATTTATACTCCCACATTTTCCATACATATCCAATAAAGCACTCAATATCACTGCATCAGAATCCAACCCAGTTCGCATAATTTGTCCATGAATCTCCTTCCCCAACAGCAAAGACTTCACAGCAGCAGAAGCTGTAAGAACACTAGAGAGTGTAAATTTATTGCTTTTGCCATTTTCATTTCTCTTCATTAGTCTGTACAAATTCAACGCGTTTTCAGGTTCCTTGTGTTTCACATAGCCCGAAATCATAGCTGTCCAGGAAAAATTATCTCTTTCATGCATTTCATCAAACAACTTTCTTGCTTCTACAACCTGCCCCATTTTTGTATATCCAGAGATCAAAATGTTCCAAGAACACAAATCCTTCTCACGCATTTCATCGAACAGCATCTGTGCATCCACAATTCTCTCACATTTACAGTATAAATCGAGAAACTTGTTGGAAAGGAAAATCCCTGGTACAAAACTCGAGCCTTTAACATGCATATGAACTCTTTGGCCTTCTTCCAGAGCTCTCTTTTCAATGCACAACTGCAAAATCGTTGCATATATAGCGGCCGACGGGGAGTGAACATGGTCTCCGAGTAATTTGATTGCATCCTGTAATCGCTTGTTTTGGCAGAGGATTTCAATGGCTTCACTGAATTTCTGTTCTCCGCATAAGCGATTTATGAGTAGTGGATCAAAGTTTTCTGATGACTTGAAAGGTTTTCTGTGAGACTTCGGTTTTTGGATTAAATGAGTTCCAGAACAAAATGATGAAGACGACGAAGAAATCAGAGAGCGTAAGAGGAGACATTTGATCGTTCGAAGATGGGGTCTCTTAAGAATCATCGTAAACAACATTCGCAGGTCGCAAAACAGATGAATCCAGTTTTCAAGGTGTTAACATTGAAGCTTTGACAACAAAGCAAGTTCGGTGTTTCAATAAAGGCTGGAGGTGTGCTATTCACACCAACAATTTTAATCCATACACCCACTTTTTTTTTCAAATTTTTTCAATTTCAATTTTACCCCTCACGTAATAAAATAAGGTGGGTGCACGGAGAAATTTTGGATGCTCGGCCGGGGTGGCCGAGCATCCCAAAAACACCTCGGCCATCCTTGGCCGAGGTCCCCATGAGGGACCTCGGCCAAGGCTGGCCGAGCCTGCCTTGGCCGAGCTCCCTCATGGGGAGCTCGGCCACTACGGCCGAGCATCCAAAAATTTTTTTTTTATTTTTTAAAATTAATTGATAATGTAATTAATTAATATTTTTGATATTATTTTTATTTGTGACGAAGATGTGATATATGAGTTGGGTGAGCAGACGAAGCGCATTATAGATTTAGTGTCAGAACTCTCGTTTTGGACAAATAATATCTGATTTGGGGTAGCTCGGCGCCACGAGTCGAACTCATTGCGTTGCAATGATGTACGATGGATTTTGGCCATCGGCGAGCGTTTAAGGCAGCGAAATCAATGTTTTCTATTTTTCGAATAATTTAATTTTTTTTCATTTATTTGTTTTTAATTTTATTTTATCACCATTTTCATAAAATAAAATTAAAATATGGAAATGGAAATTAAAAATATGGAAATGGAAATGGTGATAAAATAAAATTAAAAATAAATAAATGAAAAAAATTAAATTATTCGAAAAATAGAAAAACGCTGATTTCGCTGCCTAAACGCGTTCGGATGGCCAAAATCCATCGTACATCATTGCAAAGAAATGTGTTCCACTCGCGGCGTCGAGCTACCCCAAATCGGTATATTATTTGTCCAAAACAGAGTTCGGACACTAAATCTATAAAATGCAGTTTCGTCCCGTTCGATCCAACTCATACATCACATGTTCCTTCCCCAAATGAAAAAATAATATCAAAAAAATATTAATTAATTACATTATCAATCAATTTAAAAAAAAAATTGGATACTCGGCCGGGGTGGCCGAGCATCCCAAAAAGGACCTCGGCCAAGGCTGGCCGAGCCCCATGCATGGAGCTCGGCCAGCCTTGGCCGAGGTCCCTCATGGGGACCTCGGCCAAGGTTGGCCGAGGTCCTTTTTGGATCTTCGGCCGAGATCCAATTTTTTTCTACAACACCCGCTTTTCCTTTTTTCTATTAAGGGTAAAATTGGAAATTAAAAAAATTAAAAACAGGTGGGTGTATGGGATTAAATATGTGGGTGTGAGTATCAATTCCCTAAAGGCTGCGGCTAAATACAACCGTTGCATTACTAAGTGCACACATTAAAAAAGATAAATAAATAAAAATAAAAGCTAAAAGACTGACATGCCCTCGTTTCTTTCTTCTTCTTTTCTTCCCTTTTTTTTTTATATTTAATTTTAAAGAATGTTCGCTGTGAAAGACAGCGAACAAGTTGACAACGAACAAGCAATATATTGTTCCCTAAATTCGCAGCGAACATTAAAAAAAAAAAGTAAAAATGAGTAATTTTTATTTGATTTTTCCTTTGTAGATGTAATTTTTATTATAATTTTTTGTTCAAATTTTTTACAATCACTTTGATGAGTAATTTTAAAAGTTTTTTCAATCACTTTGATCGATGAATTTCGAAATTTTTTTAATGATAAATTAATTGATTTTATATGATTAGTGTTGAATAGAATTACTAACATATTCAATTTTCTTGCTACCACTTTGACGACTAACTTCAAATTTTTTGCAACCGCTTTGACTAATTTCAAACTTTTTTTGATGATATAGTAATTAGTTTTGCAATCGCTTTGACAATGAATTTCAAAATTTTTTATGATATAATAATTAGTTTTATCCGATTAGTGTTAAATATAATTATTAAAAAAAACTTTGAGTAGTTGTAAAAACTTTCAACAAAAAATAATACTAAAAAATTTTTTATCCGTAATTTTTTCTTTTTTTTTAATTATGTGATGTTCGCCCCAAATGGGGCGAACATCAAAACGGGTGTTCACCATATGCGTGGCGAACACCCAATTGGGCGTTCGCCACTTTTGGGGTGAACACCCAGAAGGGTGTTCGCCCGGGCGAACACCCTTCTGGGTGTTCACCCCAAAAGTGGCGAATGCCCAATTGGATGTTCGTCACGCATACGGTGAACGTCTTTTTTTTTTTTTTATGTGGGAGGGTAAACTTGAAATATTGTAAAAAAATGGGTGTATTTAGAAATCCCATGGGTTTATTTAGCCGTAGCCTTCAAAAAATCCTAAAGTTTAGCAGGGGATACGGCATGGAAAAGGGTACGGCTAAATGCACGCATAAATTTACTTCATGCACCCATTTTAAAAAAATAAAAATAAAAATAAAATAAAATAATTAATATATCCACAATCTTGATTAACTTAAATAGAAAAAATTTCGAAAAAATTATTGGCTCCAAATAACCAAATGGGTGTTCGCTCCATTTCCAAGTGGAGCGAGAAGTGGAGCGAACACCCACACAATTAAAGAAAAAAAAGAAAAAGGAAGAATTACGGATGAATAAAATTTTACTATCATTTTTTTTCAAATTTTTTACAATCACTCAAAGTTTTTTTTAATAATTATATTCAACACTAACTGAAAAAAGTTAATTACTATATCATTAAAAAAATTTTGACATTCATCATCAAAGTGATTGCAAAAAACTTTAAAAACTTGCAACATTAGTCATCAAAGTATAGCAAAAATCAGCAATTTTTATCTGATTTTTCGTTTGTGGATATAATTTCTACTATAATTTTTTATTCAAATTTTTTGAAACCACTTTGGCGATTAATTTCGAAATTTCTTCAAATTTTTTACAACCATTTTGGGGATGAATTTCGATTTTTTTTTATGATATAGTAATCAGCTTTGGCCGGTTAATGTTGAATACAATTATTAAAAAATTTAAATTTTTTGGAACCACCTTGATGATTAATTTCTAAATTTTCTTTTAGTTTTTTGTAATCACTTTGATGATGAATTTCTAATTTTTTTAATGATACATTAAATAGTTTTATTCGGTTAGTATTGAATATAAGTATAAAAAAAATACCTGAGCAGTTGCAAAAAACTTTAAAAAATTTTGAAATTACTCGTCAAAGTGGTTGAAAAAAATGATAGCAAAAACACAGATAAATTTTTTGAAATTTATCCATTATTCTTCATTTCTTTTTTATTTTTATTTTTATTTTTATTTTTAATTGTGTTCGCTCTACAAGGAGCGAACAATTTTTTTTTTAAATTAGCGGAGCCATATCTGGAAATTGGAAACAAATGGGTGTATTAAGTAACGACCTGGGTGTGTTTAGTCATACCCCCATGGGAAATTCATCAGATTGGCCCCCTCACTTTCTGTAACACTATTTTTTATGTGTCTCGGAAACTCTAAGCTACCTATACCCCAAAAACAAATTTTTTGCTCATTTTTTATCTTTGAAAAATACGTTTTCAAATAGGGAAAACGATTTATCGTTGAAAGCAATCATAGACGTTCAATTAGTTTACAAATTATAATAAATTTTTGCACATTTTAATCTATTCTCATCTAAAATCAAACCAATAATATCCATATATCTCGTGAGATCCAATGTACTACACAAATCACCACCATTCAACATCACTTATTCTCTCTCCTATTACACATTAAAATCTATAAAAATCTCTATCATAAGACACGCTAATCAGAAATGACCATGGTCATTCAGTACAATTGCGAAAACAACGATGTCTATTTCAGTACGATCAAAACCATATGGTTGTTTTTTGACTTACAATTATAATCGTTTCAAACAACCAGAACTATATGGTCCTTTTCTGTCTTAACAGCCATAGTCGTTTCAAAATGACTAGAAGTACTTGCTTGTTCTAATCGTTCTACGACAATTTACAGCAACAAAAAGTTTCATGAAAAAACAATTGCAAACAAAGTCATTTAATTTTTCTACACATGGAAACAACACTACAGGTGTGTTTGATTGATAAAGGTGGAAAAGAAAATATTTTCCAAAATTTCATATTTTTTATGGAAAATTATGGCAATCAAATACACCCTACAATTATCTTGTTTCTCGCATTTGCTATTTCTTTATACAATTTCAATTGTGAAAAATATGAAAGGTCATCGACATAGAGCAAAGAGAATGCCTTCAATTAAATATTAAATATTATAAGAATAAAAATTGAACACTTGAATTAAATATGATGTAAGACAACGCGGTTAATTTTTTTTCTAAAATTTTCTTTTCTTTCAATATTTTTTGTTCAAAACTATTATTTAGCTATATTATGAGCTACAAACTTATAGAGATATGGTAATAACATTAGTTTTTAATGGATGGTTAAATAAAATTTGAAGATATCGAATACTAGAATAAGTTTTTTAAAAAAATAAAATATTAACACAAATATGTGGTAATGTACTAAAAGATTTCTATGACACTATTTAAATTAGGGGTAAATTGTAAATTCAATCCCCAATCTTAATATTTATTTCACTCTCGTCTTCAACCTTTGTTTTTTATCTTACAGACCCCCAATTTCTGAAATATTAGTAACTTTCATCCAAAGTACACTTTTCCATCAATTTGAATGGTAGTCAAAATTTTAAAAAAATTTAATTTAATAAATGAAGGCTATTTTAGTAATTCGATATTTATGTTAAGGGTAAATTGCAAATTTAGTCCAAACCTTTACAATTAGTTGCACTATCGTCCCCAACCTTTTTTTTTAAGTTAACAAGCTGCCAACCTTTGAAACGTTGACCACTGTTCATTTAAAAATGTGTTCAATAATTTTCGCAAATGTGCGGGTCGAACAAGTAATAAAATGGATTTTGAGTCTAAGTATCGATCCCACAAAGACTTGATTTAATTGCTAAAATTATCAATTTTATACTTTATTTGAAAGGACGAATCGATTGTTGTTTTGGGTTTTCAAAAATTATTATAAAAACTTACAAATCAATTTATAAACTAAATAACATATAAATTACAAGAATTAAATGTTTGCAATATTTGAATTGATGACTAGAAATTAAAAGACTTGAGAGTCACAATTTCACCAGCTTTGATTCCTCCAATACACGTATTTGTATCCAATCGTGATCCTCCTTCTGTTGAGTCAGCGTGCTTCGTGTTTTCGTTTCTCAACCCATTATAAAATATTTGTACTATAAGCCACTCCGGTATACCGTGATTTGGGTAATGTCTCAATAGATCGTTGAAACATTCCCATCCTTTAAAAATAGATTTCCCATGGCGTTGGCTAAAAGAGAAAATTTCTATCTTAATTTTCAGCATTCTACCCGATGGAAGAATTTTTTCAAACATTTTTGGCATAAATTATCCCAACTAATAACGGAGTTGGTAGATAAAGCGTAAAACCATATTTTTGCTTTTCCTGTCAATGAAAATGAAAAAAAGTGAAAAAAAGTTTTATTTTTATTGCATCCGATGGCACTCCGTTAATTTTAAACATGCCAGCCAAAACTCCAAAAATTTTTTGATATATTCGTGTGGGTCATCATCAGGTAGGCCATAGAATTGGACGGTTTGTTAAACTAATTGAATAGTTTTTTGTTTAATCTCAAAGTTGGCTGCGAGAATTGCTAGGGGAACTAAAGTAATGAAATTATCCCCAATGGTAAGAATACTATAGTCCCTTAAAGGCCGATTTGCAATAATCATTCGATCGTCCGTTTTGTTGGTCATTTTTCGTTTCAACCTCACAGCACGCAATCTATACCTAAAGGTTCACTCAATTTTTGGGTCGAGAGGAATCAGTGTATTGAACTTCCTACTACGCATACAAATCTGAGCAAAATTATTTCATAATTAATACGTGTTTGTGCTAATGTTGTAAAGTTAAAAATTAAAACTATGTGCACAGATATTTTGATTTTAACAATTTATTTAATATTGATATCGTTATATATCTCTTTATTAATTTGTAGTTTAATACTGTTCTTAACATATAAAAAAAAAACTTTTGAGTAAAAAATATACAAATGAAACAAAAAATCTAAATTAATAATAATTATTAGAAAATATGCACTGGCCATTTCCCTGCCCAATCAACGTCACCGGCAGCCGGTGAAATACTGGCAACCTGCAAAATTATTGACGCATTCCAATGTGAAAGACCAAGGGATTTTTCCCTTAGAAAACCAACAACTAGGGGGAAAGTCCCTTAGACTTCATGTTGGAATGTGTCAGGGATTTTGTAGCCGCCGAAGACGTAGGGTGGGTGGAGAAAGCTCGGTGGGCATTTTTCCAATTATTGTTATTATTTTAAGTTTTTTATTTGTTGGTGTATTTTTTACTCAAGATTTCTTTTTTATGTTAACTGCAAGATTAAATTAATAATTAATAAAGATATGTAGTAAAAATCTTAATATTAAATAATTACTTAAAATTAAAATACCTATGCACATAGTGTATACAGGTATTAATTATTAAATAATTTCAAATAGGTATTAATTATTAAATAATTTCAATGAAAAGTATTCAATTATGAGGAAATTGGTTTGAAAAAATTATGCATCAAAACGAATTAGATAGAAATTTAAAGTTAAAATTGTACAATTTAAGAAAATTTAGAAGTAATAATGATTGGCTTATATGGATATGGAGTTTTGTGTGAAAATTTGATTAATTAAGGGGTTGAGACTAATTTGCATACTAGTACTTAAATTTCAAAAGATGGACCTCATTTCTATTTTTTCATAAAATGAGTAAATGAGTGTTAATTACCAAAATACCCTTTATTTATTAAATATAAAAAATTTTCAAAATTGATTAATGATCAAATAGATGAAATAGTGAGTTTTGGATGAATGTCGTCAATGATTCAAAGGTTAGGGCTTGTTAACTCAAAAAAAGGTTGGGGATGATAGTGCTAATGTTTTTAAAGGTTGGGAACTAAATTTATAATTTAACCTTAACATAAATGTCAAATCACTAAAATACCCTTCGTTTATTAAATGAAAATTTTTTAGAAAGTTTGACTACTTATCAAATGAATGGAAAAGTGAACTTTGAATGAATATTACTAACGTTTCCAAAGGTTGGAGGTCGTTAGTTCAAAAACAAAATTGGTGACAAGAGTGCAAATAATTATAAAGATTATGAACTAAATTTTCAATTTACCCTTTTAAATTACCCGCATTAGTTTGATAAAATTTATTATGGACCCAAAAGAAAATACGTACAAACATATAATTAAAATTGTATAATCTAAGAAATACTTAGAACTAATTTACACGTGTTTCAAAGTTCTTTTTCCAATTTTAAATTTTAATAGTGATTTATGTTGAAAAGAAGTGTAATTTCATCATTTTTGTCTTAGAACAACTTATCGTGCCAATAAATTGTGGATATAGGGACCAAAATATATCAATTTTCAAAGGAAACTTTTGGTAACATGACAACTTCTCAAACCAGATTATCAAAATACCATAACATTTGTGATTTCTCAAAAATCCACAATAGACTTTAAAATCGATTATCGTTCATTTTTAAAAACAAAATGATTCAAAAAAATTAAGAAATGGATAAAAGCTTATTATTTAAATTATAATTTTTATTAAATCAAATCGTTGGATATAATTTTTATTAAATCAAATCGTTGGATAACTAACTATTGGATATTTCTTAACAAACAACCAACAATAAACTACAATTTCAGGGATTATCTACATGGAATAAACATGTGGGATTAACACAAAAAATCTCCATTGGACATGCTTCTAACCATAATACAGTGACAAAGTTGCAACAAAATAGGAAAGAGTCCTAATTCTACAAACTGAAATTATAGAGGACCTCGAGTGCAATTATTTTGAGATATTTTTGAAAGAAAGTTTAAAATTGAAGACTAAATTGAAATATTTGAAAGATGAAGGGCTCTGTGCAAATTCACAAAAGAGGAAGTTAAAAAGTGCTATGACTGTATATGACTATGATACTTAATGTTGTTACTGCCATGAATTTTGAAACTACGAGATGTTAGCAGTACATTGCAAGTTGAATGGCTATGCTTGTACATTGTATTACATACATAGTGTTAGCAACTACATTATTCTTCATACTTTCTCCTACTTTTTAAAATTCAAATTTGATCAAAAAAATCATATCCACATATCTCATAGGACTTATCTGTATTATTAAATCTCCATAATTCAACTCCACTCAGGGTGTTAGCATGGAGATTTAAATGCATTTTAATGGATTTTTTTTTTCAAATTTCAAATTTGGTCAAACAAATCACATCCATATATCTCTCTACTCATTAAATCTCCACCATCCAATTCCACTCATTCTCTCTCTTCCTACTTATAAAAATACATTAAAATTCATCCGCTAACACATTCTCATTCTTTCTCTTCCTACTTCTAAAAATTCATTTTTAAAATTTTGCTAACATCCGTTACTGGAATGGTTCTTGAAACGGGGAACTATTACTCAAATTGGTAATGAATTGCAATAGATTTTGCAATCAATAGGACTATAAACAAGATTAAGATTAAGTTAAAATTGATAACAATAGTTGATAAAGATACTATTCAAATTTAAGAATTCAAAATATTATTTTAGATAATATTAATCTAAAAAAAGATTTAAATACTGAAGCCATAATAACAAATAATGTAAAATAATATTAAATAATAAAAAATAATAGTATTATTTTTTGTTTTGTTTTATTATTTTCCGTCAGCAAAATAACAAAACAAAACTCTAAAATAGAGTAGAACTAATTTCGAAATTTATAAAGACTAAATTGAATAAAATTTGACAATTTATGTGAATTAAAAAAAAGCATTAATGAGAAATGGAGAGAAATTAATGGAAGGTGTAATTCCCTCATTTTCAAACAGGATTGTTCTCATGCTCCTGAGAACGCCGTAATTACGCCACTCCCAGTGTGATTTACGGTTGTATACGATATTCGTTTTGAAATTCGAGATCAAATTCAGATCCAAATCTAGCATGATGAGGTGGAGTTCCAGCAATTTAAAAAATTTTCCTACGACACCATGGCCGCTGATAGCTACCGGTCAAATTTTTTGCCGTAATTTAGGCTAAAATAAGGCCAAAAACTTTGACCGGCCGCCACAGTGTCATCGAAATATTTTACAAATTGCTGGAACTCCGTCTGGTGGTGTTGGATCTAAATTTGGCATCGAATTTCAAAACGAATGTCGTATTTGACAGTAAATCACCCCAGAAGCACCGTAGTTAAGGAGCTCTTGGGAGCACTTGATCATTACTGCATTTTCAAATGGATCTTAAAAATGCACCAACTCCGAAAAATGGGGTTAGGCCTGATTGTTCCAATTAAATAACCTAAAATTAAGCAACCAGTTAGTTATTTTATTTTATTTTAATCAATTAGTTTATTTTTGGGATTTTGGCGCAAATGGTCCAAAAAAACTAGCCATATTGCAGATTTAGTCCCAAATAATAAAAGGTAACGCAAATGGTCCCAAAATAAAAAACTTTGGTGTGCAAATAGTACATTTGGATGGAATCCGTCCGTTTAACCATTAGTCAAAGTCAACTATTGAAAATTGGGTGCGCATTTGGTTCGTAATTAATTTTATTGAATTAATTAGATACCGATTAAATGGTTTTTAGTATTTGTTCATATTAATATAATATCACAACTTTTGAAAATTTTCTTTAGTATTAGAGACGCCCATATTTTGATTTTATATTCCTAATAAAATTTTATATAGGTACAATAATTATATTTATTATTAGCTATTTGTTAAAATCAAAATGTGCACGTCTCTAATGCTAAAGAAAATTTTCGAAAGTTGTGATATTATATTAATACGAACAAATGCTATTGTATTGAAAATTTTTTATAAAAACTATTTAATCGGTATCAAATTTATTCAATAAAATTAATTACAGACCAAATAAACATCCATAGAAAAATAAAATATAAAATTATACAATTTAACTAAATTTGGGACTAAAATATATCTTTTTCAAACTTTGGGACTTAATTGTAATAATATTTAAAGTTAGGACATTTTGTGCAATTTATTTCAAATGAAATGGACCAAATCCGCAGCCAAGTTTTCAACGGTTGACTTTGACTGACGGTTAAACGGACGGATTCCATTCAAATGGATCATTTGCGCATCAAAGTTTTTTTTGGGGACCATTTGCGCTACCTTTTATTATTTAAGACTAAATCTACAATATGGCTAGTTTTTTGGGACTATTTGCGCCAAAATCCCTTTATTTTTTTAAAATTTTAGTCACCTAACTGGAGAGAGGGTTTTCTTTGTAGGAACCAAAAAACTAAATACATGTTTGTCCTCTAATATCAAAAACTCTATCAAAATTTTCTAATTTGTTTGCAAAATTATTGATTCAATCTCCAATTCTCTACAACCGCTAGGTAAGCTTTTTCTTACGACCAGATTCCACCCCTCAAAAACGATATACTATTTTTTTAATCACAAACAATTGGAAGAATTTTTTTCTTGCAAGGATAAAAAAGAATATAAATACTTGTGTCAATCATTCTGTCTTCTCCTCCTCTATGCGGTCTCTTACATCTATTTTTCAAAATCTACATTAGTCCTATGATCGGAACATCTCAAAGAAGCGGTATACTAGTGGTCTAGTACCAGTGTTAAAGTTTTCCAAAGGAAATTTTAATTTAGAAAGTGGACTACAATGAGCTTTTTCCTAATGAGTCCGGCTAAATGCACCCTACATTTTACTTCATACACCCATTTTCCCCTATTTTTTAATTATGCCCTCACGTTAAAAAAAAAAAAAAAAGTTCGCGCTATATATGGCGAACACCCAAAAGGGTGTTCACCCCAAATAGGGCGAACACCCTTTTGGATGTTCGTCCCATTTGGAGCGAACACCAAATAATTAAAAAAAAAAGAAATAAAAAGAAATAAAGTATTACGGATAAAAAATTCTTAGTATCATTTTTTATTCAAATTTTTTGCAATCACTCAAAGTTTTTTTAATAATTACATTCAATACTAATCGGATAAAATTAATTATTGTATCCTCAAAAAATTTTTGAAATTCATCCTCAAAGTGGCTGCAAAAAATTAAAGAAAGTTTGAAATTAGTCGTTAAAATGGTTGCAAGAAACTTGAATTTTTTAATAATTGTATTCAACATTAACCGGATAAAGTTAATTATTTTATCATAAAAAAAATTCGAAATTAATCGTCAAAGTGATAACAAAAAATGATAAGAAAATTTTTTTATCAGTCATTCTCCCTCTCTGTTTCTTTTCCTTTTTTTTAATTTTTAATTGTGTTCGCTCAATATGGAGCGAACACACAGATGCGTGTTTGCTCCACACAATTAAATTTTATTTTATTTTTTAATGTGGTGGGTGGTATATTTGGAAATTGAAAATAAATGAGTGTATACAATTAATTTGTGGGTGCATTTAGCCCAGGAGTGATCAAAGCATGCGGCGTTCAGTAGCTACAGTGGCGATTTTCTCACGTCGACTCGTTTAAAATCCGAAAATTTTGTTGGATTCATCACGACGAGACGGAGATCTGGCAATTTGGAAAAAAAATTTTGGACACCGTGGCGGCCCGTGGTAATGGGTCAAAGATCGGTCAATGTTTTTGGCAAAAAATTTGCTAAAAACATTGACCGATCTTTGACCGGTCACCACGCTCCACATGTCACCCAAAATTTTTTCCAAATTGCGAGCCCGTCTCGTCGTGATTTAATCCAACAAAATTTTCTGATTTCAAAACTGAGCCGACGAGTAAAATCGCCCGCGATCAGAGCTACGGAACGCCCGGGCGTTCTTGATCTTTTTCGGCATTTAGCCGCTCCCTTTCCAAATTTGGGCGTTCGACAAAAATTCGCCTACCACCCACCGCAAGAGAACTCTGGACCGAACGGAACTTGTATGATGTATCTGTACCCTTTCTACTCCAAAACCCTAAATTTATATTCTATATTTAAGATCGATGTTCGGCCGGTTCAAATTTAACAATTCCATCAGAAAATTTTAAAGGCCTAGCTCACTTAGAAAAGTAGTTCTGCCCACCACTATAATTGAGGAAAGAAACCCAGAATTTGCACATAAAAACCCTAATTTTAGGTTCAATTAGCGTTTCGTTTTTGAAAATTCCAGGAAGTTTATGCGTTTTAACGTATTTAAACAAAATTGTAGCTCAGGAACCGCCGCCAGATTTCTACATCAAGGTCCTCATGAGAAACTCTATACCCCATTCATACAGCACCCAGAACGAAGCTGAATTTGAAGAAAATGCTTATGATGAAGACGAAGAGAACCCATATCAAAGTGTTACGGAAAATGGGAATTTGTATAATTACGAGGAATCCAAGAGGCACCCCAAGAAAAGGAAGTTGGAGTCTTTCGTCTCCAACTATGAGTTTGTCCCCCGAAGGGGAATGTGGAACGAGGAGGAGAGCTTTGTGTTGTTGGAGGTTTGGGGAGAAAGGTATATGGAGTTGGGGAGAAGAAGTTTGAGGACAGAGGACTGGGTTGAGGTTGCTGAGAAGGTGTTGGAGATGAGTGGAGTTGAGAGGACAGAGATGGAGTGTAGAAGCCAGTTAGATGTGCTGAAGAACAAGTATAAGAAAGAGAGGGTTAAAGTTGAAAGTGGGCATGCAAGCAAGTGGGTATTCTTCAAGAAAATGGATGTTTTGTTGAATATGAGGACAAGAGGGCATTGTGGGTTGGGTTGTGGGATTGATTCTGGGGAGTATGTGTTTATGAATCCATTGGTATACTTAGATAGGTCTAATTTGTTGGATGAGATGAGGGACAGTCCAGGGCAGTCGGACGAGGAAGATGAAGAAGATGAAGGAGGAGATGAAGAAGAAGGTGCGGAGTCTGCTAAGTTGTTGGCTGA
The DNA here is from genome assembly GCA_018223645.1 of Jasminum sambac. Classification (NCBI taxonomy): domain Eukaryota; kingdom Viridiplantae; phylum Streptophyta; class Magnoliopsida; order Lamiales; family Oleaceae; genus Jasminum; species Jasminum sambac. The sequence continues at coordinate 7,036,227 of CP073644.1, read as the reverse complement.
ATCAATTCAGAAGTTTGGGGAGATATATGAGAAGATTGAGGACAATAAGAGGAAACAAATGATGGATTTGGAGAAGATGAGGCGAGATTTTCAGAGGGAGCTGGAGTTGCAGAAGAAGCAGATTGTTGAGCGTGCACAGGCTGAAATTGCTAGAGTAAGAGAAATGGATGATGATGGTGATGATAATGATAATGATAACGAAGATGATGATGATGATGACAATGACAATACTGATGCTTCCACAGACAATGCAAGAGACTGATGCAGGTATTTGTAACTCCATGGTACATGATGAATCCTAACACCACCCCAAAAAAAAGAACCCACATATGTTGTTGTGGTCATTGATTATTATCAATGACAAATAGTTTATTGGTCATAGTTATTTGCTTTTTTGTTACTTGTCCATCCATAAGTGGTGTTGTATGGCTCATGATTCCGATGTCTTGATGATTATCTTGTTCTAGCATCATCCTACAAGGCTACTCAAGTATGGACACAGATTTTATCGATGAAACTAATTTGCATTATGATCTTATAATAATTATATATGAAGGAAGCAATAATATTGTAATGGGCTAGTTGCCTAGACTTGCAACACTTGGATAGTAGTACAGACCTGATTTGTGGCATGTAGGAGAATGTTTTGAAGAAAAAAAAAATCAAAATTTTTTGGAAAGTGTATATAAACATATACAAAAGGGTGGTGGAGCAGCATATAGTACCTGTAGGTCCTTCGAAATATGTATGTAGAGAAAACGTAGTTTGAGTTTTGACGGTTGTTTACAAACAGTTTATAAACTAGAAGTTTGAATACTTATAATAAAAGAATGAAGGTGTAAGTTTTGCCTTCCTCCAATCCCCAACCCAGCCCATCAACGCCCAAAATTGCATAATATTAATGAAGCAACAACAATTTGATAAATCAGACCATTTATTAGAATAAAGTGACGGAGTATCTCCTACTTGGGTGCCAATTTTAAGGAAATGCTTGATTTATTGGAGGTTGTTGTTTCCTTATAAAACCTAATCTCCTCTGTTCCCAGAAATCCCAGAACTCTTTCTTTTGGATGTACTTCACAATTCACACATTTTCAATGTTCCAACAAAATTGACTTCTCGAAAGACCATGACTCGAGTGCTAAACGAAATAAATCATAAATGGGAAACCTTTGAGGATGCTCAATTATATGTTGGAAGGTGGAACTCTTAAGATAATAATGAAACAACAGTATGGATGCAAAAAGTTTAGTTGGAGAGAGTAACTAAAGGTGAATTCGACTAGTGGACAGGAAAACAGGCTGTAGCTACTGAGTTTGCTGGATATGCTTTCAGATGGTAGATTCATGCATATCTAAGTTAGTCAAGAAGGTTAGTCGCTTGTTAAAATGACAGGAGATGCTTAAAAGCAGTGATTAAGCTTCCTAATTTTATGTCTCGAAATTACTGAGTTTCTTTGGGGTGAAATGTTAATGTGTGGAGTAAATTGTTGGGAATTCTAAGCAATGTTAAATAACATTATTTGATTTTCTTTTAGATGAAAACATTAATAGTTCTCATTTGCTTGGTTTCCTATCAAAAAAAAAATAGTTCTCATTTGTTATAGATATTTGGAGATTTGAATTTGATTTTATTGGGGAATGTGTAGTTGAAGGCTACCGATTACATTCTGTTGTTTATTTTGTCTGACAGTATCATTGACAACATATCATCATTGCTTGTCTTGTATGAAATTTTAAGAATGTGCTGTTGAAAAGTTGTTAACTTTATTTTGTAAAAAGATCTCATACTAATTTGTTAATTGGGGGTTTTTTTTTTTGGGAACCAACTGCCATTTGCTGAATTTAACCATTTAATGTTGTGATTTCGTGCTTGTTTGGATTTAAGTGCAAGTTACTAAAATTATAATCCCATAGAAATGAGAGGTCGATAAATCAGTGCTAGAAATGGAGGAAGGTTTGTAGTTACAAGTTTCAAACATGCACTTTGTCCCCATTTTCCTGCTGCATGTAGATGTAGGACTTTGATATCACTGATGTAATCAACTTATAGGATTAGCACATGACTCAAATGGGCCATTCTGAATTTTAAGAAATGTTTGGCTGCTGTTATAAGACATGTTATACTAAAGAATACGATAAACTTGTTTTGATCAATCGCTTTACGTACATTACAGGGATGTGGTTTGATCTGATTGGGCACTAAATTTCAGGATCTCATGGAGTGCAAAGCCCAACTCAGTTACAGCAGGATGTAATGCAATAGAGATGGTGGGCTATGTAATTGTACTTTATTCGAGAAATTATTGGCTGCATCCCACTTATGTAGAATTTTGACACGGTTGTGGGGTGGAGTTGTGGTTAATGTTGATAGCTTTTGTATTGTCCTCAAGTTTAACCTTGTGTTTCTCGGCTTGATATATTTTAAAATAATCAGTCTGTTATTGTTGATGTTACGGAACTTGAGCAATTTACTGTATAAATGTGAATCTTCGAGTCATCTACTGGAATTTGAGCAATTTACTGTATAAATGTCTCTGAGTCAGCTGCTGTATTTGATGTAACATTGTTCGTCAAATTAAGGCAGGCTTCTCTTTTATTTCTGTTTGTCTCAAATTATAGTTTAATTTTCTTATTAAGAGTATAATTTATTGTTAATTTACTAAAATACTCCTATTTAATATTATTGGAATATTAAACATCAAATTAGGTATTTCATGTACAAGTATGTTAAACATTTTCACACTTTTTTTTAATCATTTAGTACATAGGTAAAATAGGAAGAATATAGAAATAACTTACAATTCCAATAAAATGTTTAATAAGTTTTCTTAGTACGTGTGAAAATTTGTAATTGTCTATCTTAATAAAATGGGGGGGAGTAATAGATAAATGAATGACATTGATTCATACATTATTTTCTTTAGGCTCTATGTTTGCAGACTTCTAACAAGTTGAACTTATATATTTTACAAATACAAGGTGAAATGAGCTTATTTACAAAAATGTTTTACGTCGGTACCGTGCAATGCCTATTTCGTGTTGCACAATTGGAGAGCACCATTCTTTTTTTTTTTTTTTTCCCAAATTTTTGCAAAATGGAAAGGCTTGCAGATAACTAACAATGTGACTATTACACAAATGTCCTCTAATGAGTCGGGCTTAAACGTACAAGAAAAAGGAAACATAAAACAATGGCTAGAAATGAAAAAACACCATGATAATTGCTTGTATTCCAGTCGAGAGTAATCGAATTAGATAAACTACAATTGTATTACATCTGCCACCGTAATAATAGTTATCGTTTATACAAAAATAGAGAGCATCCACAATTTTCAAATAAGGGACCCATACGTGCTTTTGAGCTCATGCCACGTGCAAAATAATGCATCAAAAGCATCATCATCAAAACTAGTGTCACCTGGCTTTGCAATAGCCAAAATCCCTTTCAACCATTCCTCATGCAGCGTCGAGAACATTACCCTTTGTTCACTTGACTTAAAACTTTCTCCTACCTTATTTTTCATAACATAACCAGCCTTTGAGGCTGCATCAACTACCGGTCGAGGGATCCCGGCCATGAGGGCTACTTGCATGCCGTAGCTTTCCGAGCAAGCCCCAGAGGCTAGTCGATATAGGAAAACCAGTTCCTGCTCGTCTGCAGAAGACATTTCAGATTTCGGTTTCAAAGAAGTGGCCATGTGTTGTATTATAACCCGCGGATGAGTACCAAACTCCTTTGTGAGAAGGTGATAATGTGTAGCAAACAGTAAACGGCAATTCATCTTCTCAATTAGATGCCGGAATACCTGAAGGGCAAATTAGTAAAGTTAACAAGATTGATCTTTTAAGATAAAATCCCAAATCTTGAAAGGGTATCGTTAAGCTTTAAAAGAGCTCTAATATTAAGATTGATGTACTTGAATGAGTCATCATCTTGAAGGATAATCCCGGGATTGAAAGACCATCAAAGATATGGGCAATATAAAAAAGCATCAAGTTACTCCCCTTCACAAAGTTGACTTGTCAAATGGAACCTGAGTTTATAGCTGCCATGTTTTCTGTGGTTTCTAAACTGATGCGTGTGACGGAAGGTAATTTTTGTTAAGCTAATTAAGCATTTTCAGCCATCTGACTTGATCCAGGAAATTTATAGCTAAAGCTACAAAGGTATCATAGATATTACATATTTACAAATTGTATCAGATTTTTCTTTTTCACTTATCTTTGGGAGGAGGAAAATGAATTCATGTTTTGGAAAACATTAGATTCACAATCTAAAAGAAATATCAACATTTTCTAGAAACTGCGGCCCCAATAGGGGAAAAAAAAGTATTTACTTTTCACATTAAGAAGGAAGAGAGCGATGTGTAAGGAGACAATTAAGAAATGAAGGGCAAAATGAAATCTCACAGCATAAGCAATAGCATATCCATCGAATGTGCTGGTTCCTCGACCCAATTCATCAAGAAGAACAAGGGAATCCTGTGTAGCATTTCGCAAGACTGATGCCGTCTCTGTGCACTCAATTAGAAACGTACCTACAGAATAGCTGATCTGTTAAGAACGTGGATCACCCAAAAAAAATGGTGTTCTCGGCCTTTTAAGTGCCATGAGTGGAGAAGGAATGAATTATCATGGGGATCCCTACTTCCATGGAAATGTTCTGATTAAAATGGAAGAATCAAAAACTTAACTTTGAAATAAAAATGTTGAAAAAGAAACTATCTTAAATACCTAAAAAGAATCACAATAATTACTCATTGTGTTTCACTTTAAAAATTATTATTCTCTCATTTTAACTGAATCATATTGCATGAGCAAGATGTAGATGGAAGCAAGGCATATAGGCGTGTTTCTATCTTTCTAGATCACTAGGTGGCGAAGAGCAGTCCTTTCTTAGCCGTGATTACACTCACTTTTATCCAGGATATATATTTTTAAATATAATGACATAAGACCAAATGGAATCATGCACTCCTCTCCTTGTATCGCTTTCCAAATTCTCTTAGGTTTACCACATTTCTTCATTTTGATGGATTAGACTTAGTTCGTAAAGACCAATACTGATAAACTCAAACTTCCTTTATGATTTTGTTGAAACTTTTCCGTGAGAGACTGAGATAGAGCTAACATAATGAAAAAAACTTACTCTCGCCTGTCATGATTCGATCACTGGCACCCAGCCGAGTAAATATGGTGTCTACAAGTGAAAAAACACAAGACTCACAAGGCACGTAACAACCTAGCTGCAATAGATAAAGTCCATACAAACAGAACACGTTAAATTCAGAATCCAGTGAAGCAAATACAATGAACTACAATGAAGACAGAGAACCTGAGCCATTATTACAGCAAGACAAGTGGCACGTAAAAGGGTTGACTTCCCACCCATATTTGGCCCGGTCAAAAGTAACGTGCAGGGAGCATAATCATTTCCACGACTTCCAAGATGGATGTCATTTGGCACAGGCAATCCTCCATTCTCTCCAAGGGTGTAAGGATGCCAGAGACCTTTCATTTTAAGTATAGGGCCTTTGTTCTCTTCATACAGATTTGTGGACTTAGAATGAGGCAAAATCATAGGTTTACACATAACCCCGCATGAAGAAATTGCAGTGAAAGCAAATGATCTTAGTACATCAATACAGTTTATGGCATGAATGACCTGAGACCATTGGGTGGCCTTCTCCATAAATAAATCCATTAGAATTGCTAATGTTTCTGCATCTGAGTCTGTAACATCATGATTCTGTCCGCAACAAGAATAAGAAACCAATTATTATATGCAACTAAGTTCTTGTCTCTTTAAGAGAGATAGAGATGCATATAAAATCAATCAGAGAGGAAAAAAGTTATTTAAGGGAAGGCAGGGGCATTCAACACTGAAGTAGGGATCAAGTAAAAACAAATGAGAGAATGCTTTGCCCAATAATTTTCTCTGGCACTCAAGGTAAATATAAGGTAACAGGATCTTCAACAGTTGGTATTAGCTCAGGAAATTTGACTTGGATCAAGGCCATCGGACTATTTTTTCTGAGATCAATAAGGGTGATGCAAAAATTATGGACCTCAAATCTGGTCAACACCAAAGTAAACAAACCCGAACACCTCTCCATCTACCAACATCGTAACCACAAACTTGGACTGTTGCTCCGGTGGGGGTGCAACCTAGTTATACAAACAGAAAAACTCTAACACAACATGACTCAAGGACAATGACATGTGAGTTTACGAAAAGTAGGATACTGACATACATGGCAATTTAGCTAGCAACTTGAAAAACATTCATGGTAGATTTTTAAAAGGATGCAAACAGTATGCACGAACCAAGTTAGAGAGTTCCGGAAATTGATAAGAGGTAATTTCGAACATTCTAGAGAGAGACTCGTAGAACATGACTCGAACTTCCCTGGATTACTATGTTGTAAAGAATTTTATGAGGTAATTCGGGTCATTGGAAAAAATGAATTTCCACAATCAATTCAAACGAGATGTAGACATATAAAGTATGGAGATTATTTCCATGTATGTATGGCTAAAATAAGTATTGTTTATTGATATGACACATGACCTAGTACGAACCTCTGCCAACACAGTGCCACAATAGTGGCATTCCAACAACCAAGTTGGGGAGATGTTGACAAAGTTTTGTCTGGAATTGCTAGCTTTCACCTACCTTAGCTTTGTGGGTTTATGAGGGGTTATAGGTTGAAGGTGAAAAAAACATCTTGTCTGAGCCTTCTGATAGCTAGCATGCGGCCAACCCATTTTATAACTACCAAGTCATGACGCACAATTGATGGGGTTCATTTCCACTGAGCCTTCTGTAGGCTTTCCCATAATGGAAATTGCAAAGGGACGAGGACTGTTTTCCCCTATCTTGTTCCATGCTGTCATGTATGTTTACTGATGCACCACATTTTAACTTGCTTGTGTGACACCTGCCTCACATAGACATTTTCTTGGCAACTGGTGAATGCTATCAGATATTTAGCAGCTATCTTCGGCTCATATCTCAACAATTTAACCAGAAATTTCCTCCCCCAGATCACTGGGAATCGTTTGGGCATCTTTCAAGTGTTTGGCTCACTAGCTTCAGTTCTTGGCCTATTCACTACATTAGCACCCCTGGATTCAGTCTTTTGGCGAGCCCTATGGGTTGAGTTGGCTCGGCCCTAACTTCTTTGGCATCAGACCCTCTCCAATAGGTTATAGTCCCATTAGGATACATCCATTCACATTCTACAAGAGAGAACCTCTACCCAATCAGGATGAAGGCTCCACGAAATGGAGGTGCAAAAAAAGTTATTTATTTTGTCCAGAAGGGAAAACAAGACAGAACTTAAATTGTATGTGGAGGCATAATTAAAGCATTATTATAAGCTGTGTTCCAATGCTTCTATGAAACTGCAGTTTTGGACAGGACATACAGGTACATGCTTCATTAGAGTTCGATAAAAGTACATTTTCCAAAGAGTGATTACATGTATAAAAATTGAATATATTTGTATTCTAGAGTAACATATACCCAATTAGCAAATGATTTCTGCACTGTTTATTCCTAATATAATAATTCCATTCTTCAGTAATAAGCCACTAACCTCTAATATCGTGAGAAAAACAGTGGAGATTCCAAAAAATGAAATAACAGGTCAAAAGAAAAAGAAATAAAACCTGATAATTGGGAAAGTCACTATCTATAGCTGCCTCAAATTGGGTAAGGAATTTATCGAGCCCATCGCTGCCACTTAGAACAGGAAGGAACACAACTTTTGAGAACGAAGAGACCATGATTCCTTCCTTCTGTAAAAGCATCAACAGTTCTATCCCAATTCGCAGGCCTTTAACTAGAGACCCAAATACTTTTACCTGTAGCCCCGGAAGAAAGATATAATTATACTTCATGTTGCGCAACAGTCAAATAAGAAGCTACAGATGATCAAAAAGACAAACTGTAAATAGCATTGTGCACATACTGTCAAAATATTATCCTAATACTCACTCGCTGTTTCAAAATTTTGCTGCCTATCAATGGTAAAGAGAGTAAAGCAGAAGACTGCATGCTGAACTTTGCACGCCCAAGTAACCTCTCCAAATCTGGAAGCTTGCGAAGAGATTGGGCAATGAGTGGCATAATTTCTGAATGTGACATCAGCTCCTCAACTATTGCAAGTCTTTTATTTATTTTCTCAACGTCACTGAGAGGATGACATATCCAGTTCCTTAAGAGCCGCTTCCCAGATGACGTCATGCAATTGTCAAGATGTTTGTACAAAGTGCCTACATCTCACAAATTTAACTTAGTAATAGGAGAAACTTAGTAATAGGAGAACATAAAGCATAGCAGGACACAGGAAAAAAGAAACGGAGAATGCCAATGAAAAGGAATCTAGTTACATGCCTGAAGAGCCACCATCAGCATTATTATTAAAAATCTCAAGATTGACTAGCGTCTGGCCATCCATTCTAAGGCAACCCCTGTACACTTCGTATGGCCTGATATCACCATTATGGAGGGCATCATCCAACTGGGTAAGACCAAGATATGTATGTCATGAGGCATGAGCACAACAGATATCAACATATGAGATCTTGATAAATAATTCCAAATCTAAGTACAGAGTTTACCTTAAATCGTGATAAATGATTTACCAGTCCACCAAGAGCACCTAATGAAAGATCACTATGCACTACTCTATCAAGTACATGATCCCACCTAACAAAAGATCCCCTGAAGTATCCTTTTGACTGTATGAGATTTCTAACTTCAGAAACCTCACCAAAATCCTGACCTGCCTGAGCTGGACTCAACTGTGACAGAGTCGATCCTGAAAGTAATGGAATTGAAATTTGTTATCTACAGTTAACAGAGTTGTATATCCTTGTCTTTTCATTTTACCTGTATCTCCTGCGTAAAATTAAATAACTCTGGTTCAACATGGAGAGGGGGTGGGGTGGACTGAAACAGAATTTATTCCTGCCATGATTCCCATAAATTGATTTCTATGTTCCATTAAGAAGTGTGACTATGTGAACAAACTTACAGTTTTCTATAAAAGGATAGAGACAAGTGGCTCGACACACACTTCCTTTCGAAAGACTGCATTAGAAGCAAGCTAATGCTAATAGTCTCATACTCAAGGAATAGCCAATCAGATTGAGTTGTCTGCTTGTAAACATCCGACATGGGGACTTCTAGGGTATCAAACATAAATTCACCAGTATTCATAATTCAAGATTATGTTTTTAAGCTTTATCATCTCAGTGGTGAATGTGAAAAAACATATAAGACAATGCCTTCAATCAAACTAAGAATAATGTGGTTATCCGAACACATGAAACTCCTTTCCATTAAAGACCATATACACACTTGAGGAGGAAACGCAGACCCGATAAGTACAAAGATTATACTGCCACTCGTTCACCAAACTAGCTGAAAGAATTCAAGAAGCAACACTTCAAGGAACAGACTTCATGGAGACATAAAAATGAAAAGAAAAAATCTTTACTTCTGATTTTGTTCTCAAGCGCTCAAAAACCCCATCTCTAGCCCTACCCGTAACCACATCAGAGAGTGGTGAAGCCAGTTCTCATGAACTGCTTCCACTAACTGCTGATCCACCCATGTTGCCAACAGCTAGCGAGGCATTCAGATTTAGTACTTCGAACACAAAATAATATTCCGCAGATATGAAGTTCCCTTAGTCCTTGCAATGTGGAAGGAAATGAGTTACATCTTCAATGGTTACCACAGAAAACTTCAGCTAATAATATAGATTACATAACAAGGATAGCATTTCAAGACACAAAAAATTATAATGACTCGAAAATGTTTGCTTACATGACAAGAAAATTACAAAGAAATAGAACAGAAAGATCACATATGTTTAAAATTAAATGGATTCCGATATCCTCACCGGCTGATGTATATTTTTTAAGTGCTTTCTGAGCTTCTTTGGATAGTCCTATAGAAACAATTAAAAGGCCATGATGAGCAAAGGCTTCAGATTAATTTTCTGGCAACAAAAGAAAGCTTGATAAACCCAAGTTTTACCTCGTGTTTCATATATAATTTCCTTTGGTGATACCTAATAACAGAACCAAAGCCAAAGGGAATATAAGACGCACCGTATAAGAACTCCTGTGCCAGTGAGCTATATTGCACATAACATCTGGCGTGTCCATGTCCAATGTGTGCCGTGTGTCGACACTCATTAGGCACTCTTACAAATCTTCCTTTGGTAGTAGTAATATAATGTTTTAATTCAAATATATTATAATATAGCAAAAAATACCTTCTCTTATTTAAAAGATTAACAAGAAAAGTTCATTATTATACTATATAAATGAAACGCTGTCATGTCGGACACACGTTCTGTGTCAACGCAACAAAGTCAATCAGTAACTTGAACCAAAAAACCTTACTTGCATTAACAAAGCCCCGAAAGCCGCACAGGATGCATCATCACTGATGGAACCAACGGAAAATTTTAAAGCAGCACAGTCAACAAATGCAAATCCAAATGCCGTTGAGCCATCCTCCAGGAAATGACCATCCTGTGCGCAGAAATAAAATAAATATAGCTCAGTAGTTCGCAAATTTTATGCACAAATATGTTTCTTGCATGTGGTAAAAATATTCAACATGTTCAACAAACTTCAGTATTACTGATTTTCATAAAGAATTAGAAAATTATAGATAACTCAATCAGCGACAGCGTCATAGTAACCTGTTTTATGGCTAGCAGATGAACTGCATCGGGGCCAATATTGCTCTCAGATGTTGATGGTGTGAGTACCTGAACTAACTTCCTTTGAATGACCTGGAAAACCAATGTAGCTTATGATTTTATGGGATGGTTCCCCATGGAGTTCTTGATATAACGTACAATGAGACTAAAAAAATCCAGGGAAACGATAACGCAATGCAGATAGCACGACATGCATCCCCCACCAACCCTTCCTTTTTCTCTCAACTGGTTCAAGAGTACTCAAATGGAAAATTCCCAAGAATCCCAACTTGTGGCTTCATAAGTTTCTTCATTTCCCTTGTATTCCCAGTACATAATATGAATAGATTCTCAATACAGTGTCTATCACTTATTCTGTGGAACATATATGAAAAGCGATGGTTTACCCTCTACATGACACCAAAAAGGAAACTCGTGAAATGGTTAGACAGAGTTGGGACTGTTAATAGTATAGGGTGCATATTGTAAATATGAGAAGCTTCCTTAGCAAGATAGTGTAGGTGTGTTGGCTTATATATGTACATGTAGTACACATTGAATGAATAAGAAAAACAATTTCTCTCATCTCTCTCTTGCAAATTAACATGGTATCAGAGCCAATCTCTTCAAAAAAATTAGGGCTCGAAATTAGAGTTCCTCAGATTCAAAATTAGGTCTCAAGTTTAGGGCTATATTTAGGGCTTTCACCTTTAAGGAGACAATCGACTATCACCACCGACGTAGGGAGCTTCGCCCACCGCCGACAAGTCTTCGCCTGGAGTCCGGTGACGTTCCGTCAAGCGTGTGGATCTCACGCGCCGTGCATCTGTGTCGTCGTTCGTTCCCTTTTCGGCGCGTGAAGCCTCGTAAGCCATCGGGAAGTCAGTCGGCCAGTCTCCAGTGGGTCGCCGGTGCTTGTACAGTCCCGGAGTGTGGTTGATTTGGTGTGTGTACAGTCGCCGGAGCTTCTGTTGTTGAACCAGTGTGTTTGCTTACAGCCGAGGCCTCTGGTTTGCATCTACTAGTGATGCGTTTGGTAAGTTGTTGCTGCTAGGACTTTACTTGTTTGACTTGGAGGGTTTTCTGCATTTGTTGTTGTGCATTGAACTGCTATGGCTAGTCAGAAATCAACCATCACGTCTGAAATGGTTCCTATGATGTCAAAAATCACTGAACACAAACTTAATGGCTCCAATTACTTGGATTGGAGTAAAACTGTTCGACTTTACTTAGGAGTATTGACAAGGATGATCATATGACGGAGGATCCCCCAACTGATGATTCTAGGAAAATGTGGCTAAGGGAGGATGCTCGGATATTTCTTTTGATACAAAACTCTATCGATAGCGAGGTCATTGGTTTAGTTAAACATTGTGAGTTTGTGAAGGAGCTAATGGACTATCTTGATTTCTTGTATTCTGGGAAAGGAAATATCTCTCGCATGTATGAGGTGTGTCAAGCGTTTTATCGTTCGGAGAAACGAGATAAGTCTCTCACGGCTTATTTTATGGATTTCAAGAAAACATACGAGAAACTCAATATGCTATTGCCATTTAGCACTGATATCAAGGTTAAACAAGCTCAACGGGAAAAGATGGCGGTTATGAGTTCGTTGGCTGGTCTTCCGTCTGAATTTGAGACGGCTAAGTCTCAGATTCTCTCCTGTTCTGAGATTCCCTCTTTGCAAGGGACATTTAGCAGGGTACTTCACACTGAGAGTTCCTCACCTGCACTACCTTCACAGCGAGCAGTGCTCTCGTTAGTAGAAACAATAGAGGGCAACAAAATAAAGGTAGTAACAAAGGGGTTGATTCTCGAGGCCAAATTGTGTGTAACTACTGCCATAAACTTGGACATTTGAAGAAAGATTGTTGGAAATTACAGAATAAAGAACAGAGGTCCCAATCAGCCCACATTGCATCCACCAATGATGCATCTAAGAAATCCGTCTCGATATCCGCAGATGAGTTTGCTAAGTTTTCCCAGTACCAAGAATCATTGAAGGCTTCATCTACTCCTATCAATGCCATTACCGAGTCAGGTAAACCAAATGCATGTCTTGTCTCCTCGTCCTCCAAATGGGTCATTGATTCTGGTGCCACACATCATATGACAGGTAATTCTAGTCTATTTTCTAGCTTTCAGTCACATACTTCATCCTCTAGTGTTACTCTCGCCGATGGATCGACATCTCATGTCCTTGGTTCGGGCACAGTTAAACCAACTCCTTCACTTACTTTGTCGTCAGTATTAAACCTACCCCAGTTAACATTTAATCTCATTTCTGTATGCCAGTTAACTCGTGCACTCAACTGTTGTGTCTCATTTTTCCCTAATCATTGTCTTTTTCAGGATCTTACGACGAAGAAGATTATTGGTAAAGGACATGAGTCTGGAGGCCTCTACATCCTCGATACTACAATACCAAAACCCATCGCTTGTTCTGGAATCATAACTCTTTTTGAAGCACATTGTCGGTTGGGACATCCCTGTCTACCTTTTTTGAAGAAACTTTGTCCTCAGTTTCATAAACTGGACTCATTAGATTGTGAATCATGTCGTTTTGCTAAGCATCACCGCCTTAGTTTGAGTCCTAGAGTCAACAAACGAGCTGAGGCTCCTTTTGAGTTAGTCCATTCTGATGTATGGGGACCTTGTCCTGTTGTTGCTCAACCTGGATTTAAGTATTTTGTTACTTTTGTGGATGATCACTCTCGCATGACTTGGTTATACTTAATGAAAAATCGTTCTGAATTATTTTCTCATTTTCGTGCCTTTTGTGCTGAAATTCAAACTCATTTTAATGTGCCTGTACAAGTATTGCGCAGTGATAATGCTAAGGAGTATCTATCCGAGCCCTTTCAATCTTTTATGACCCAACATGGTATTACTCACCAAACTTCGTGTATTGATACACCATCTCAAAATGGTATGGCAGAATGAAAGAATAGACACTTGCTTGAAACTGCGAGAGCCTTGTTATTTCAGATGCAAGTCCCTAAGAGGTTTTGGGCTGATGCGGTGTCTACAGCTTGCTTTCTCATCAACCGAATGCCGTCATCTGTTCTTCATGGAGAGACTCCTTATCATATCCTATTCCCAACTAAATCTATGTTTCCTATTGAGCCTAAGATATTTGGGTGCACATGCTTTGTTAGGGATGTTCGTCCTCAAGTGACCAAATTAGATCCCAAATCACTTAAGTGCATCTTCTTGGGATATTCTCGTGTTCAAAAAGGATATCAGTGTTTTTGCCCCAATCTCAATAGATATCTCGTGTCAACAGACGTTACATTCATGGAAGAGACACCCTTTTCTCCTTCGTTGGCTACAGCCCCTATAAGTCAGGGGGAGGATGATGATCTGTTGATATATACAGTTACCACCCCTGATTCTGATCCCATTCCAGCTCCGACTCCTACTAGGCCTCCTATCATTCAGGTCTACTCTCGACGACAACCTCCTCCAGAATCATGTCCCACACCAATACCTTCGTTATCAGATCCCACACCTACACTTGATTTGCCTATTGCACTTCGAAAAGGTAAACGTCAATGCACTTATCCTATTTCTTCCTTTGTATCATATAATCACTTGTCATCTACTTCCAAATCTTTTGTTGCATCTCTCGACTCTATCTCTATTCCTAAAACTGTTCATGAAGCTTTATCCCATCCTGGATGGCGTAATGCTATGATAGAGGAGATGAATGCGTTGGATGAAAATGGTACCTGGGACTTGGTAAATTTACCTGTTGGGAAGAAGGCTATTGGATGTAAATGGGTGTTTGCAGTTAATGGGTGTTTGCAGTTAAGACCAATCCTGATGGGACAGTTTCTGGGTTGAAAGCTCGTTTGGTTGCCAAAGGTTACGCTCAAACCTATGGTGTGGATTATTCTGACACTTTCTCTCCTGTTGCTAAGTTGAGCTCTGTCAGATTATTCATTGCTATGGCAGCCACTCATCACTGGCCCTTACATCAGCTTGATATCAAGAATGCCTTTCTTCATGGTGAGCTTGAAGAGGAAGTATATTTGAAGCAACCTCCAGGTTTTGTTGCTTAGGGGGAGTATGGGAAAGTGTGTCATCTTCGCAAGTCTTTGTATGGCTTGAAGCAGAGTCCACGTGCTTGGTTTGGGAAGTTTAGTCAGGCTTTGGAGAAATTTGGGATGACAAAGAGTAAGTCAGATCACTCTGTTTTCTACAAGCAATCTGAAACTGGAATCATCCTTTTAGTGGTGTATGTGGATGACATTGTCATCACTGGAAGCGATAGTACCGGAATTTCATTTGTCAAGTCATTTCTTCACACTCAGTTTCACACTAAGGACTTGGGGACACTGAAGTATTTCTTAGATGTTGAAGTCATGAGAAGTAAGAAGGGTATATACCTATCTCAGCGGAAATATGTGCTTGACTTATTAACTCAGACAGGAAAATTGGGAGCAAAACCTCGTAGTACTCCGATGATTCCCAATGTGCAGCTTACAAATGATGGTGAGCCATTTGAAGATCCAGAGAAGTATGGAAGGTTGAATTATCTCACAGTGACTCGTCCAGATATTGCTTGCTCTGTTAGTGCTGTGAGTCAGTTCATGTCATCACCAACAGTTCATCATTGGGCGGCTTTAGAACAAATTCTGTGTTACCTAAAAGGGGCACCTGGACGAGGCATCCTATACACTGATCACGGTCACAATCATATTGAATGCTTTACCGATGCAGATTGGGCGGGTTCTAAGATGGATAGGAGATCTACATCGGGCTATTGTGTCTTTGTTGGAGGAAATTTGGTCTCATGGAAGAGCAAGAAGCAAAGTGGGGTATCACGATCTAGTGCCGAATCAGAGTATAGGGCCATGGCTCAGTCTTTATGTGAGATAGTATGGATATATCAACTGTTGACTGAGATAGGTCTTAAAGCCTCGATACCAACGAAGTTGTGGTGTGATAACCAAGCTGCTTTCCATACTGCATCTAATCCCGTATTTCATGAAAGAACGAAACATATTGAAATTGATTGCCACTTCATTCGTGAGAAAATACAACAAGGCTTGATTTCTACAGGGTATGTTGAGACACGAGAGCAATTGGCGGATATCTTCACAAAGGCCTTGAATGGGGTACGGGTTGAGTATCGTTGTAACAAGTTGGGCATGATTGATATCTATGCTCCAACTTGAGGGGGAGTATTAATAGTATAGGGTGCATATTGTAAATATGAGAAGCTTCCTTAGCAAGATAGTGTAGGTGTGTTGGCTTATATATGTACATGTAGTACACATTGAATGAATAAGAAAAACAATTTCTCTCATCTCTCTCTTGCAAATTAACAGGGACAATTCAGAAGTTTGTGTCGAACTTACAGAACTAGCACCTCTGGACTTTGCCTGTTCTGATGTCTCAAGTTGTTCTATCCGCCCAACCTTGTACCTACCAGTAAAAATATGAAAGGGCAGTGAAGCTACATCACACATAAAACAAAATTGAACATATCCAGAGAATGTAATCAACTCATCACTGTCCAAATGAGTCCAAGCAAAGAAGAATGATAATCAAATAGAAAATTTTTCCTATTTAAACAAATGGGGAACGTTTCATTACTAGTTATTGTTTATAGAAAAGTTTCCCTCACCAAAATTTTTATCAGATATGCTTACTCAATCACTCAATATACAAAATGACAAGCACTTCACTAAATAGTCCTCTAAGCACTCCAAGTCAACTTGACAAATAAGCCTATAGTGTCTTTGGACTTGAACTCACACCACCTCAGCCTAGCGTGACAACATTGCATAGATTTGTTCCAGATTCTGCAAAGAGGAAGAGAGGAAGTCTAAATGGATAGAAATTCTCATCAATTTTGTCTAGTGCGACAAAAAATGCCTGGATGGCTCAAAGTTGGTACAAGGAGAAGCTAAGAATGTTCAAGAAGGCTAGTTTGTCATCAGGATTGCCTGATTTGATGAGAAGGCTAGCTGGTTCTCATGCAAAAGGAATCAGGAGAGTTTGGCAACAATTTTAAATAGAAGGTTATATATGCCAAAATTTTCAAAAATTGGACACTATTTCCTAAGAAAAAAGAAATTTACAAATTCAATTTTCACTCTGCAAGTGTTTTATGGAGGAAATTTCTTCAGAAATCAGAAAGTGAACTGTATATATCTCTTTGAGAAACCATGTAAACTAGGATAAATAAATGGATTTACTTATCAAGAAAGGGGGGTTGCAAGAAAAGTAACAATGAACAAGGTGTAACATATTCCAAAACCAAATTATTTTCACTGAGTTGTTCAGGATTTCATTTTAAACAATTAAACAGATAGCAAGCAATGCCCATACCCACGAGCAATCAACTTCTGTACAGCTTCATCAATCCCACTTTCAGATATGCCTACCTGGGCAATTATTGAAAAAATAAATAAATAAATAAATAAACAATAAACAACAACAATAACAATAATAAGAGAGAGCAGAAAAAAGGGCAATCTGTAACTAATTTAAAGTTACCTGTCGGCATTTTCCCACACCACTTACGGTCATTTTCCAATCAAGTTCCTTATGTCCTATTTCAGCATCTAACTCATAGAGCTCATAAAACTTTCCCTGCACCACAGTCAAAGTCATGATGTAAAGAGGTAATATAATCTAAAGATAAGCAGAGATACTTATTGATAGGTCGCTGAGCATGCCCTATAACATTGATGGATAAGATTATGTGCTTGTTTGCTAAAGCATTATAAACAATCACTTTTTTTTTTTCATTTGCCATATTTATTTTCAACTACACATACCATAAAAAATTATTAATTTTTGCCTTTTCTCTTCATAAAACTCCTTAGTTTTTAACTAATTCAGGGACGAGGAAAAAAAAAACCACTTTGGCAAACAAGCTATAAATCAAACACATAAAAAGAACTTCAGACATCAGAAGCACAACCATGACAAATCTGGGGTCCGAGTCAGTTAAATCAAACTGCATCTTTACTTATCAGATCTGATCTTCCAAGCTTCCAAGTTACAAGCACCTCTTCGGTCATGATTATAATAATATATAGAAATGACAAGGTGCATCGCCTCCCACAGATATCGACCTTATATAAGTTTCATCAACAAACTTGAACGTATGCTAATAGAAACAACTACGGCTGACATGCTCCTTTCATTTCATTTGCAATGATATACAATGTTAAACCATAGGGCCTCACTAAACTTACCACTTTAAAGAAGAGGACCACATCCATATACTGACGTTTCACTTCCCAATATTGCTTCTGAGATGATGACATCTTTTTCAAATCACTGGGAGGAATGTAAACCGTTTTCTTGTCATAAAGAGGATCTTCCGGCTTTCTTCTACTGGCATCCCTGATTTGAGAAGGATGAAGCCATTCAAACTTGCTAATCATCTCAGAGACATCATGATGAACTTCATTTGACACATTGGACATCCCAAGAAGTTTTGCTCTTTTCCTAGCATCTGGTAATGAACAATTAATTCTGTCATTGAAATTGCACATATCCTCCTGGACCCTCTTTAACCGAGGGACGAGAGGTGCCATGCCCGGTGTTACAGGACCAGAAACATCATCATCGATATTGATTACAGAGGGGCACTCCTTCTCTGCTTCACTACCCATGGTGTCATTGGCATTCAGAATATTTTTCTTGATGAGATGCTTAGGCCCTAAACGATCATTGTGCAGGTCTTCCGGTACAGCAGGTTTTATTGGAGGAGAGAAAGCATCAGATGAAATATCATCAACATGAAACCTGCAAATTGCATCCAAGGGAAGCTTAATATTAAAAACTCATCACAAGCATGTCTGTGCTGGAACGATTTGCATTTTGTCTGGACAATGCAAGTGTTCAGCATAACCCACAATTTTGCCATTTGCCTGTAAATTATCACCAGCTACATAAACCTGAAATCTAAAATGTTAAAATTATGCAACACAGTTAGTAATTTTAACCCAATAGAAGTATCACTAGTAAATGTAGGATGCTAGAAAGTAGCTTATAGCATAGTTAGCAAATGTGTGCTCGGCGCTCATGGTTTGCCCCTTCTGTTGGAACGTCAAACATCAGCTACAGAAACGACAATTACACTTCTTTATTTTAAATCAATTATTATATCACAGCGTCTCAGTATAATTTTATTTCAAAATAAGGCTACTACTCATAATTCAAAAACAGTGAAAATAAACAAATGCACACACATCTAGAAACATCATTTCCGAAATCAGCGAGCAATACTTTAGTTTAATTACAGTACTTCATTCCAAAACAGCAGATTAACATTTTTTTTAAGGCGACTATATTTCACGTTATCCGAAAAAGGGAGGAAAAAAAAAAGGGAATCTCAAAAACTGATAGACCTGTCAACGGAAGGGTTTTCTCTAGTGTCGGGTTTAGCGAACTTGTGTTTAATGCTTGAGAAGAGAGAATGCGTGGTGGTTGTGCCTTCGTCGTCATTAACGGCGAATATCTGACGTGGCACCTTCTCCGGTGGAGTCTCGGTTCCTCTTACGTCTTCGTCAGCGACAGCTATAGCTTTAATGGGAACGACAGCGTTTTGATTAGGATTTATAGCCGGAAGAGAAAAGGCCGGACGGCCTTGCGGTTTGTCCGCGTCGGAAATTTTGTCATCCGGCGAGGGTCTCCTTAGAAACGAGAGAATAGATTTCTGCCGCTTCATTTTGCGTGTGACGTGAGCGGCGACTGGGGTTTCCACTTTATCAAAAATGGGTAACGCAAATTGGCGCCAAAATTTTTTTGGCTTCGACTTTCGAGATGTAAGAAGTTGTTGGGTAACATTTTTTCACAACTTAGCACGGGTTAGCGCGTGTTAGTCTATGTGTTTTAATAAATTTTTATATATTTTATATATATTTTTAATTCTATTTATTTTTTCTCATATTTCATATTTATATATTTTGGGGGCCTACCTATACAACACAATTTTCACTATTCAATTCAACTCATTTTCCTTTCTATATCACATCAAAATCGATAAAAATTCATATTTACACATATACTAACACGTGCTTAGTGTATAGCCCCCGTTAGTGTATGTGTATTTATGAGTATTTATGAGTTTTGATGTGAAATAGGAGAGAGAATGAGTGGGATTGAGTAGTGGAGATTTATGTAATCCGGTGGGTCCCAAAAAATATGTGGATGTAATTGGTTTGACTTTTGATGTGAATGTGTAAAAATTTGTTAAAAGTTGTAAAAGAATGGGCTGTATGTGCTTTAACAAATTTTTACATATTTTTATACATTCTTTTCAACTCCACCCATTCTTTCTCCTATTTCATATCAACATATCTTGTGGGACCTACATATACTACATAAATCTCCATCATTCAACTCCACTCATTCTCTCTCTTATATCACATTAAAATCTGTAAAAATTTATTGTTACACATACACTAACATGAGCTTATTTATCTTCAAATGGGGCTTAAATTAATCATCACTCATCAAACCTTAAACTTGTACATGCGTACTCACTAAATTTCAAAAAGGAACTAAGAGTGTGTTTGATTGCATAGAATTGGGTGGAAAAGGAAAATATGTTTTACGAAAATTTTCTCACTTTGTGTTTGATATAAAGATAAAAATTGAATTTAGATCCCATAGTACAAGCATTTTGAGCTTGTTTTTTGCTAATTCCATCTTTTCTAATCAAACACACGCTAATTACTCATTCAACTTTGCATTTTGTCATCCATCCATCACTCATTAGAGATCCATTGACTCCGGAAGAATAATGCTAGTGGGACTTACAGCATGACTCCCTCAATGACCCCTTCTTCAACTTTTGACCAACTGATGACAAAGTAAAAGAATTTAAATTTAAAAGGATTTCTACAAAAGAGGGGATTGGACCACGTGAAGCTTTCAAATCCTTGATTACTCACGGCCTATTTTTCAAAACACCATGGGAAATTTGCACAACCTTTGAAACTCACAAATCTTTCCTCCCTTCAATGCCATCTGGTTAGCATTCAGACAACCGAGATCCCCTTTCCTTTGAAGAAAGCCATGGATTTCAAAACATGTCCGACCAGTAGCCAATACATGGTATTTTTGTCACACTTTCTTAGTTTGTAAAATTTCTTTCCCTATTGTTTAAATTTTTGAAATTGAATTTCAAAAAAAGTTTCCATGCCCCAATTAAATTTGAAAGGGCCACCAACAAATGACCATCTTTTGTTAATCAAAGTGGCAATTATGGTAGCAAAACATAATGATTGTGAACGCAATTGTTTTCTTTGTCTCAAGGAGATAGGTGAAGTTTGACATTGGTTTGTATACTTTTGCAACGTCGTTGTTGAATATCAATTTAGGTAATTCCCTATTAAATGCAATGTATTGGTTCACTGTGAAGTATTCCAATATTAGATATTGTAGTAGACCAATGGGAATTAAGAGACTTTAACCGATGAAGTTATTCCAATATCTATTTGATTAATTTCATATTAAATGCAATGTATTGGTTCACTGTGAAGTATTCCAATATTATGTATACAGTGTCTTATGCAATTGCGTATACAGGTGTTGAGGTTTGTAACCTCAATTTTTCAAGGATGTATACAAATGTAAGCCGTGAGGATGATACAGTTAATGTAGAAGGCAATGAAGTTGGTGGGGAAATTAGTCCTACATCGAACGATAATTTAGGAAAAGAACCAGCGGTTGGAATGAAGTTTGGGACTGTTGACGAGTTGTATGAATTGTACAGAATATATGGTCAATGCGTGGGCTTCCCTATTATAAAAATATCTTCTAAAATGGGAAAAGATGACGGCATTATAAGAAATGTGGCATTTGTGTGTGCTAAAGAAGGTAGTAGAAAAAGTTGTTCTAAAGATCAATTGAGCATCGGCCGACCATAAAAAGTGGTTGTAAAGCTAAAATTACAGGAGTTATTGATACATGTGGCATATGGCAAATCAACACAGTGTTTCTTGATCACAATCACGACAACATTCCTACGAAATCAAGGTTGTACAAATGCAACCATATGTTGAATGAGAATGCTGAAAGACAAGTCGTGATAAATGATACAACCGATATTCTGGTGCATAAGAGTTTTCAATCAACTGTGGTAAAGGCAAGTGGATGTGACAATGTGACATTTACTGAGAAGGACTGTCGAAACTATGCAGAAGAGATGCGGAGGTTACATCTTGGCGAAGATGCTGCCACAATATTGGCTTATTTTACAAAAATGCAATCCAAATGCCGATGATTTTATTTTAGTATTGAGGTCGACCCCCGAAAATAGATTGAAAAACGTGTTTTGGGCTGACAGTAGGTGTAGGTTTGTATATAAAGAATTTGGGAACGTTATCTCATTTGATACCACGTATTTGACAAATAAGTATGACATGTCGTTTGACCCTTTTGTTGGTGCAAATCTATATATTATATAAAATAGAGTTTAATTGACAGTTGTTAATTAGAAAACAGTTGTTAAGACATAATTTCTGTTACCACCTTACTTAACCAATTATCTATTGCCACATATACTATTTGTTGAGTTTTTTCCTCCCCACGTTTTATTTGTTTTTTCTATTTTGAATTTTCTGGAATTGAGGTAAGTTGTGACTCCTACTATTAAGGAACTCCTATTCTTAAGTAAACGTGGGCAATAATAAATAAGAATATGCTAACTGATTTCAGCACTAATATTTCTTTATATTTTGCTATATGTGTTTATCCACGTAATTAATATTTATTATTTAATAGTATTTATTTGTTAAGACATTAAAACAATGTGATATTTGCCACAATATTATTTTTTCCCTAAACTTTATTTGTTTGTGCTTGGCGATATAATATTTATTAATGTAAAAATTTATTACTATTTTTTGTTGGTGTGAATTAATTTTCGATATCATTGTTCGATGACTTTGTAATTTGTTTATATATTAATTATTTCATATTTCTATTCTTTAAATCCAATATAGTTGTCTCAGTTGTGCATATGTACAAATTTAGGTTCATGAACAATTTAGTATATCTATGAAATTAAATAATTAATCACGTGTTGTATTAATTTTTATTATTGAAGAAAAAATTTATATTAATTTGTCGACTATTTCATTCAAAGAGACAAGATTGATTATGACAAGACTTTAACAACATGTTTGGAAAGCTTCGATTCTATCAAGGAATAATGTAGGGCATAATGTTTTAATTTTGAGAATGTCGCTGACTCCCTCAAATATGATGTTACCTTTTCAATTGCAAGGAAAACAGTTCCCTTTAATTGTATCTTACGTCGTGACAATCAACAAGAACCAAGGACAATCACTATCAATTGGAAGGATCTGGTTAGCACTGGTACAATTTTATGGCACCAGCACTGGTCAACCACATGTAATTTACCATATTTTAGCGTGAAACTACATGTAATTTACTCGTGGTTTTATGTGAAAACACGATAAACCACATGTGGTTTACAGCATTAGTGCCATAAAATGGTTCCAAATGCACATACCTAACACATCCATGAATGCACATGAAAAGTGGCAAATTTGCGACGAAAACATAGCTTTTGAATAGCATGCTCTAATTAGGTATACTATCATCTTCAACAAAATCCTGGTCCTGACATTTCTCCTTGAGAATTATGAAATCTACTTAAAAATATTTGAAATAATAAAATTTACTATATTAATTAAAGATCTTAAAAAATTATAATAAGAGTGTATACTCATAATGAATATATCCGAAAAATTAAATATTTATAATAACAAAGAGTTTTTTATTACCGTGAAACTATGTCTTCAAATGAAAAAAAATATGTCATTAATCTTCTATTCTTTTTAAATTATCATTTAATAAATAGTTTCACTATATATATTATGTTAGTTTTGTATAATTTTAATTTGCTTTCAGTGATACTAAAATAGAATGCCTTCTAATATAACACTATGCTTTTCGATTTAATAAATATTATCAAACAATTTTGAAATAGTCAATTGTATTTATATTATTCATTTATCAAATTCATCGTTTAAATGATCCACACAAACCATTTATTACATATTTGTTTTTCAATTATTAGTTTTGCATTTATGGAGAATTTTTAAATGTAATACATTACGTATTACTTATTTGCAAGTTTGTAATAATTAATAGTAGATGATAATGCGACGAAACTGTAACTGACGTTGATATACTAGAGGTGTGAATATTTTGAGAAAATTAAGTAAGTATTTCGCTATATAAACTTTCTTTTTTTATATATATATTTAATATATTTTCAATGTTATATATATTTTCTAATTTGGACTACACCCTAATTACTCGATCCATAAAAAAACAAGACTCACTTCTTCTTTCTTTTTTGAACATCATTGTCGTTAGCGTACTTTGTATAGTTGTTTTGAATTACATTTATTTTTAAATTCAACAATTCAATATTGCCTTCATATAGTTTTTAAAATAATTAATTTTCAGTTGTACATTACGTTCATTTGTGATTATTTTTATTTGTCAAATAATTTAATTCATTTAACACATCTTTTCTCTAATGTATTATTTATTCTATATAGGAAGATAAGATTCTGCCATTCGTGAAAATCATGATAGGACAAGGTTTATCGAAAATGGATAAAATCAATTAAAATATGCTTTTCTTTCAAAGAAAACATGTAATTTTGTTTTTGTTATACATGTATTGTCATTGAACTATTATTGTTGTTGTTGTTGTTGTTTTTAATTGTTCTATATATTTTCAAAGTGCACGTAGAATGTATATTTTTTCGGATGGTATTATATTTCAATTTTATTAGTTTTACTTATAAATGTTTTTGTAAAATAATTAATCCCTTTATTCAAATGTAATTTAGATTGAAAATAAATTTTTGATATAGCAAAATAGTTGGCGTACATGTTGTTTATTAATTTATACTCAATTATAAGATATGTATAACATATTTTCAATATAAACATTCCATTAATTAAAAATAATTGCGAATCATGGGTAAAATATTTTATTTTTCATTTAATTGACACAATTTTACTCCCGTGCAACGCGCGGGTGTAAAAACTAGTCATCATGGAAAGACAACATTGCTTAGTTGCAGTTTAATTTGCAATGAGGATGTTAACAACTTTAAATGGTTGTTTAGAATGTGGTTCAAATGCATGGAAGATTAGGCCCTGGTATGGATCATCAAAGACTAGGATAAGGCTATGAAGATTGTGATTGAGGAGGTGTTCCTTAATACAAAGCACAGATGGTGTTTGCGGCACATAATGAAGAAAATACCTGAAAATTTTATATACCACAATGAGAAGGAAAGTGTTATGCAAACAATGAAAGTGGTTGTACATGACTCGCAAACTCCAGAAGAATTCAAATGCGGTTGGAGTCATATACTCGACAAATTTCCCTAGAAAATAATGACTGGCTTGCTAGTTTGTACGTTGAAAGACAACGTTGGGTCCCCTATTTTTTGAAATGTAGTTTTTGGGCTAGGATATCTACAACCCAACATAGTGAGAGTGTCAATGCATTCTTTGATGGCTACGTCAATTTGAAGACCTCTTTGAAGATGTTTATTGAGCAGTACGAGCGGGCACTTAGGAACAAAGTGGAAAAGGAATTTCAATCAGACTTTAAATTCTATTCACAAATAGTGTGATGCATTACAATATTCGAAATAGAGGAGCAATTTCAATCAGTTTACTCTTTGAGAAAGTTCAAGGAATTTCAAGATAAGTTAACTAAGAAGGTGTATTGTGAGATCATCTCCACTCATGAATTGCAAACATCGAACTTGCAAGATGAGGTCGTACAAGAAGGGACAAAATACGTGGTGCAAGAAGAGATCAAAGTTAACAACATACTTAGACAGAGAAAGGTTATTGTTTTGTTCAGAAAAGATGATTGGAGATATATTTTACTCTTGCCAACTACTTGAGTTTCGTGGTATCATTTACAGACAAGCTACTGAAGTTTTAATTAAAAACAATGTCAAATCAGTCTCCCTTCTATTTATAATGCTCTATTTTTTGAAGAACTATTATATTTGTAAAAACCTAAGAAGCAACCGGATCGGATAAATTTTTTTTAGTTATTGGAAAATTTACTATTTTATAAATGCATTATATTGTTCTTTAATGTCATATTAGTTCTAAGCATAATTTTGAGATGGAAAACCTCAACTACATATTTGGTTGTGATTATTGTCACCTACTTGTTTATCATTGAAGATGATAATTTTCAATACCACAATCGTAGGTACATTTTGAAATGATGGACGAAAGATGTCGTTAGACTTTACAAGAATGCAAAAATCAATTATGATGTTCTACAGAGCACTCTTGAGCAGCTTAGGTGTAAAGATCTTTGCCGTGATTTCTCGAACATTGGAGCTGTGGCAGCCGAAGAGGAGAAGAGTTATTGGAAGATGAAAGAGTGGATCGCAGCTCAATCATCTCATGTGACCATTTCAAGAGTCAATCCAAGTTGCGTCAATAATCTTCTTCCCAATAGGAATAGTGCTAATATAGATTCTCATTGCACTGAAGAGGCATAACAGGTTTCCATTTGTTGTGTCTTGGACCCAAACTATTCAAAGAGAAAGGGTGCACCTCCAAAGAATCGTAAACCAAGGCTACTAGAAAAGAAAGCAAAGATCAGTAAGGTATGTTCATCGTGTTTCATATGAATTGCAAAACATTTTAGTCTGTAAATATAACTTAAAAATTGTCTCATGTGACAATACGACACTATTTACTTGTGCAGTCACGTTCTAAGCCTACCTAACAAATGGCCACTGCACTGAGCATAAACCCAGTTGGGCAAGTATTCATACGGCCACGGATGGAGATGCAGCAATATCCACTCTTTCATCTTGGATATTTTTTTCGCAACAATTAATATTGTGTCCAAATTTTAATTATGAAATCTCCAACAATTTGCAAATAGCTTTTGACAGTATAATAATTTTCACTAATTCTTTAGGGTGCCCATTACCAACAATAGGTCTAACTTTAGCAATGAATTTGGTGCCTATCTTTTCAATGGATCAACATAACATTGGAGCACTGAATTTTGTGCCGAACTATTCCACTGATCAATATAATAATCATATAAGTGGAACATAAGGAGTTGTAGACAAGTGATAATAATGCATTATATGCCTTGTGGATTTTGCTTTCCACAGCATACTGGTGTGTAGGGCTGCTATGTGTGGTATTCATAATTGTGTATGCTTGTTATGTTGCGATCATATCAGATATTTTATGTATTCTGTTATTGTGTATTTGATGAATTATAGTTCTACAAGTGAAAATGATATCTGAAGTAGCAAATAGCAGTTGCTGCTTAAGCAGCAGTTAGCAGCTGATTGTTAACTACTGCTTAAGTAGATAGCTATCTGCTACTCGTTAACTGGTGCTTAAGCTTAGCAGCAGTAAAAAGATAATGCAGTATTTTGCTACGTAAAAAGGACTTGGCAGCTTCTTTTGGAATCTAAAGTAACACAACCGATTACTTTGCAACACTAACTACGTAAAACGTTACAAGGTAGAATATTTAACTAATAATAAGGTCCTAAACTATTAAAAGAGAATAACACCACTACCACATGACTTTGAAATTCACACCACTTAACACTACTTCAAAATCAAAATAGCCAGCAAGAATACTACCAAAATAACTACAATGTGAAACATATTTGAGAATGATCCCAATTTAATGCTATCATTCTTCAATCTTGCTACTGCTTGCTTCAAAGAGCTAACTTCCTCTTTGCAAGCTCTTATCTCATTTTCATAATATTCAACCAATGATTCATCTATTGCTCTACCATTAGGAGGACCAGTATTCAATCTATAGGATGTGTATCAGGATCAATCCAATGAAAAAAATTACAGCCACCATTCCTTCTTTTAGCACATCTAGCAAATCATCTTACTTTGTTGGCCTCTGTCATCAAAGTGAAAATTTACACATTTCTACCACAACCACAGTGAAGAAACACTTCCCTTGATGCAATTTGCTTCCATTGCCTAATACATGAAAAACCATTTACACCAGTGCCTTGCCTTGCCTGCATAAAAGATAGAATTAAAAAAAAAAAAATTCGAATTTTTTATGAAGCAAAAGTAGAGAGAGGTTGGAATTGAGACAAAACATGTGAGTTGAGACAAAACCTGTGCAGAAGACAAAGATGACGAGCCTTCCATTGTCAGGTATCAACCTCGAATTTGAAAGGATATGAACCTCTTTAGCAATTTTTCCAAATTTCAGACCAAGGAGCTCAATAAGTCAAAATTGCCTAGCCTTCTGTTAGTTTCTGAAGCAAACACAAATGAAGTTCTAAGGGCTTGTTTATTGACTATTCAAGTTCTGTTAATCTCTTTAATAACTCATTTTCTTAATTTGACAACTTTTTATATTTTTTACACCAACTTAAAAAAGAAAATCTACATAGGCACTAAAGTCAATCAAAGTTGAACCATTGAACATGAACAAATCATATTGACAAATCACTACATTTTTCATCACCCAAACTCTACTATCAGCCTCAAGTACTAGCCATGATATTTTCATATATCAATTTTAATCTCACAGTAGGATTCATCACTCATAATAATCAAGCTCATATAATTTTACAATAAAATCTATTAATCATAGCCAAAAGCACATTACCAATCAAACCAATAATCCTACTATCATCACAAATAACAAACAATGCATTATACCGAGAGAGAGAGGGGCCTGGCCAGGATAGGGTCTTACGGGGGCAAAGTACGATAGTTTTCAAGTTGATAATCATGAATAAGTTTCATTCATAACAAAAACAAGTCATAGATAGCAGTTATTTTCAAGTCCATAATTATGAATAGTTTTTTCGACTTATCCATAGACAAGTTCATCACTGGGTTTAACCAAAAAAAAAAAGGACATAGCAAACTTGCTTTTCTTAGTACTCGCAAAAATTGCATGGTTTCATTTTGAGTTCTATGCGGAAAAATTAGCAACATGTATCCATGACATAGAATGAATAATAATGAATTAATTGGAAGCTTGATAAAATAGAGCGAATCAAACATATGGTATTAATAACTATGACCTAATATCGCAAAAAGGCTTTCCCAGATTGCTATCATACATTGTGCCAAAAAAATGAATCAAAATAAAAATTATGACACTATGGTTTATAAACCTTTACTCAATTCGTTTATTGGTCCAGTTAAAAGTTATATAAAAAAATAAAATATAAAACTAATTAGAAAGCAGTTTCAATTTGTAGTGCTCGACTGCTCAACTTTATGGGATTCTTGACTTGACTAAATTGTAGAATAGATTCAACAGAAAAGAGAAAAGATAGCGAATCGCGAGTAATTTGAATACCTAATTTGGACGAACTACGTAAGGAGCAAGAGGGAAAGATAGTGAATCCCAAGGAGCTTTGTTACTACGTGATGGCTGTTGGATTGAAGACGACGAGAGTTTTTATTGTCAAGAATCCAGGGCTTTCTTCAAAGGAAAGAGGATTTGGTTGTATGAATTGCTGACCAAATGGCGTTGAAGGGAGGAGGGATTTGCAAGTTTCAGAGGCTGTGCAAATTTCCCATGGTGTTTCAAAGAATAGGCTGTGAGTAATTAGGGATATGAAAGCTTCACCTGGTCCGATCCCCTCTTTTGTAGAAATCCTTTTAAATTTAAATTCTTTTACTTATCAACAGTTGAAGAAGGGTCATTGACGGAGTTAGGTTGTAAGTCACACTGCATAATTCTAGACGGAAATGTCCTATGTGGCCAACAGTCAATGATGTGGCTCCAACAAGTAACTTGTAGCCCATGATATGATTGATTTTTTAAAATATTTTTTTTATATATTTTTATGTGAGACAGGAGAGAGAATGAGTGAAGTTGAATGGTGTATATTTGTATAGTACATACAGATCCCACAAAATAAGTGAATGTCGAATTCAAATTTCAAAAGAAAGGATAAAAAATTTAACGCTAACATGCTCATGATTTTTAAAGGAAAACAAAATCACTTCCAGGCCATAGTTCTGTGTGTCTGATTTAAATCCAAACTTAATTACTGAATACCCATCTCAAAATCAAAGAGAGAAAAAGAACACGAAAGTGGAAGCGTACTCGATTCCATAATTTGAATTGAGATCTAAAACAATGGGTTATGATTTACCAATTGATGCATAGTTCTTTCGGGTTTCTTCTCTGTTGATGAGGATGCGAAGAAAATAAAACGTATGCACAATTGGGGACCATGACCCCTTTATATAGATAACTGTTAGGGATGTAGCTCCTTATTAATATTTCTAAATTGGCCCCTATTAATTTAGATATACGAACTAACCTCTACACATTAATTCCATGATCATTTTAATACATAATTAGCCAAACTAAACTTTATTGATCACTTTTAATATTGGCTAAACCTTAAAATAGTCAACGCACATTTAAAACACATGTATGACCCCATATGTTGAATAATTATCCCAACAATCTCCCACTGGACCACATATGTAACCTGACAAATGTGCGCAACCTTATGAGCTCAAATTGGAGCTATCATTGTTAAGGGTATTTCCGAAGAATCTCATCCATTGATCATACTGATATAGGATCAAAGCGGTTTTCGTTATATTTAACGTGACTAAACCCATTAATGGTCATGTATACTAATACAATCAAATGAAACAAATCAATCATGGATGCGTAGCATGAAAATTACATGTGATGTGATCTTAACATGCCTATTTCCAACTAGTCCTACCTTATTCCTTAGTGAGATCAATATCAAATATTCTATAACAGAGTGGAATGAACTAAATGCTTTATTATTGCACCGAAAAAACTAAATACACTAGTATTTTGAAAATCAAAACTAAAACATAAAGCACCTAAATACAAACTCTCACTAAACCATGATATCATCAAACAACAAAACACCCGTATGAGCAGTCACGCTCACGAAAGACCTCGGGTGGTAATCTATTAGTAAGGGAATCCACAATCATGGAGTTCATCCCAATTTTCTCTATGGAAATCTATCCACTCTACACTCTTTTTTTCACAACTAGGAACTTTATGTCAATATATTTTAACTTAGATGAGTGTTATTGGAATATAGAACTGCCGATTTATTGTCATAATATAACTTAAGCAGTATTTCTATACCATCCAATATGCGTAGCCTAGTGACAAAATTTCACAGCCATATTCCTTAATTAGATATCTCATAACATGCTACAAATTTTACTGCTATAGTAGAAGAAGCTGTGAGTATCTGCTTGCTATTTTCCCAAGAAATAACTCCCCCAACCAGCAGATAAATGTAGCCTGAAGTAGATCTTCTACTGTCCTGGCATCCAACAAAATCGGAGTCAGAATACCCTGTGATCTCCAACTAATCCGATTTCCTATATGGGAGCATGTAATCTTTTGTTCTCTATAAGTACCTCATAACCCGTTTGGCAGTTTTCCGATGATCCATGCCACGGTTGCTTAAATGTCTGCCATGGATTCCAACAACAGATGCTATGTTCGGATGTGTGCAAACTTGAGCATACATAAGACTCCCAGCTACTAAAGCAAATGGAATCTTTTGCATCTCCTTAACTTCAAGGTCATTCTTAGGACATTATTCGAGACTAAATTTGTCTCCTTTAGCGACAGTGGTGTTACCTGTGGTACCATCGATGGGAAGCTTGCTTGAGCCCCTAGATGGATTTCTTTATTTTGCAAACCATATTCTATGGGTCGGCTGACAAAATTTTTCAGGTTGCACCGTATAGATTGTTTCATCAATGTCAACATTGAGAAATGACGTCTTTACATCCATTTGATATAACTCAAGATCAAAATGTGCAACGACCGCCATAATTGTCCTAAAAGAGTCTTTTGTAGAAATCAGAGAGAAAGTCTCTTTATAGTCAATACTTTCCTTTTGTTTAAAGCCGTTAGCTACAAGACGAGCCTTATATCTTTTCACATTACCTTTCCAATCTTTCTTGGATTTAAATATCCATTTACAACCAATTGGTTTCGCACCTTTCGGTAATGGGATAAGATCCCAAACCTTATTATCTTGCATAGACTTATACTCCTCATTCATGGTTGCAATCCACTTTTGAGAGTTAGAACCCTGCATGGCCTGATGGAAGTTGATTGGATCATCTTCTAACATCCCAATATCTTGCTCACATTCTTGGAGAAATACTATATAATCATTCGGAATAGCACTTCTCCTTTCTCTGGTGGATCTCCTTAATTCTTGAGGTTGTTAAGTTTGTTCTCTTGGAACAATTTCCTCATTCTGAGTGCGGAGTTGTTCGACATTGTCTTGTTGAGGCTCCTGATTCACTTCTTGGTATAGAATCATGTACATTATCAAAAGCGATAGTAGGAATCGAAACTGACTCCTCTTCAAAGATAATGTCTCTAACCTTATTTCTCCCCCCAAACTCAATATCCTCAAAAAATGTTGCAGTTCCCGTCTCAAAAACTGATCAGAGTGTGGGATCATAAAACTTAAAACTCCTAGATTGCTAAGAATAGCCAATAAAGTAGCTACTGACAATTTTGAAATCCAATTTATTTTCATGTGGCCTATTAGGCCTCGCCACAGTTGGATATTCCCAAATGTGAAAATGCTTTAAACTAGGCTTTTTGGGTGTCCAAAGCTCATAAGGTGTTTTAATAGTTGTTTTAGTCGATACTCTATTAAAAATATAAGCTACGGCTTTTGGTGCTTCTCCCCAGAGTGAATTTGGTAAGGTGGAATGACTAATCATACTCGTTACCATATCCTTAAGAGCTCTGTTTCATCTTTCAACTGCACCGTTCATGCTAGGAGATCTTGGCATGGTGTACTGTGGGACGATCCCATATTCCTCTAGGAATTTAGCAAATGGTCCTAGACGTTGTTCATCAACAGCATTTACCTCAAAACCGAATGAGATAACTACTTGATGAAATTTGTGGTACCATTGAAGAGAGGCTTGCTTAAGTCCATAGATGGATTTCTTTAATTTGCAAACCATATTCTTTGGATCGCCTGACACAAAGTTTTTTGGTTGCACCATATAGATCGTTTCATCAATATCACCATTGAGAAACGCGTCTTTACATACATATGATGTAACTCAAGATCAAAATGTGCAACAAGTGCCATAATTATCCTAAAAAATTCTTTCATAGAAACTGGAGAGAAAGTCTCTTTATAGTCGATGCCTTCCTTTTGGGTAAACCCTTTAGCTACAAGACGAGCCCTATATCTTTCCACATTACCTTTCGAATCCCTCTTGGTTTTAAATATCCATTTGCAACCAATGTTTTGCACCTTCTGGTAATGGGATAAGATCCCAAACTTTATTATCTTGTACTCCTCATTCATGGCATCAATCCACTTTTGAGAGTTAGAACCCTGCATGGCTTGATAAAAGTTGATTGGATCATCTTCCAACCTTCCAATATCCTCCTCACGTTCTTGGAGAAATACTATATAATCATCCAGAATAGTACTTCTCCTTTCTCTAGTGGATCTCCTTAATTCACGAGGTTGTTGAGTTTGTTCTTCTAGAACAATTTCCTCATTCTGAATGGGGAGTTGTTCAATATTATCTTGTTGAGGCTTTTGATTCGCTTCTTGATCAATCACAGGTATAGAATCCTACGCATAGTCAAAAGCGATAGTAAGAATCAAAACCGACTCCTCATCAAAGATAATGTCTCTAACCTTATTTCTCCCCCCGAACTTAACATCCTAAAAAAATGTTGTAGTTCTCGTCTCAAAGATTGATCGGAGCATGAGATAGTGAAACTTATAGCCCCTAGATCGCTCAGAATAACCAATAAAATAGCTACAACAGTTTTGGAGTCCAATTTATTTTCATATGGCCTATAAGGCCTCGCCTCAGTTGGACATCCCCAAATATAAAAATGCTTTAAACTAGGCTTTTTGTATGTCCAAAGCTCATAAGGTGTTTTAATAGCTGCTGTAGTAGGTACTCTATTAAGAATATAGGTTGCAGTCTTTAGTGCTTCTCCACAGAGTGAATTTGGTAAGGTGGAATGACTAATCATGCTCGTTACCATATCCTTAAGAGTTCTATTTCATCTCTCAACTACGTCGGTCATGCTAGGAGATCCCGACATGGTGCACTATAGGACGATTCCATATTCCTCTAAGAATTTAGCAAATGGTCCTGGACATTATTTACCTGAACCATTATATCTATCATAGCACTCACCTCTACGGTCAAATCTAACATTCTTAATCCTTTTGTTGAGCTAATTCTCAACCTTGACTTTAAAAGCCTTGAACACATTCAGAGATTGAGACTTCTCATGAATGAGATACCCATAACGTGAGTAATCATCTATGAATGATATAAAATATTGTTAACCATTCCAAGGAGCCATAGAGAATGGTTGACAAATATCTCTATGAATCAATTCTAAGACATCCGAGGTTCTGTTGGTACATAATCTCTTAGTTTTAGTCTGTTTTCCCTTGATACAATCAACATAGACGTGTAAGTCTATAAAGTCAAGGGAATCCAAAATGCCATCAGATACAAGTTTCTCAATTCTAGCTTTCGAGATATGACCTAAATGCTTGTGCATAATGACGCTGAATTTTCTTTATTTAACTTACGCGTAGTACCACATGATTTCACATACAAGGTTTCATTATATGATGCAATAGTATCAAGCAAATAATACTTATCATCAGCACATAACGAATCAATACCAATAATACTTGGATTTAATGAAAGACTGAACTGATTATTTTTAAATGAACAAATAATAACCTAACTTGTCCGATACAGAAATGGAAACCAAATTCCGTCTAAGAGGTACAACGAAAGTGTCTTTCAAATCCAAATAACAACCAGTTCCTAACAATAACCTAAATGTACCTATTGCATCAACTTCTACTGATTTTCCATCGCCCACAAAGATGTGTTTTTCACCATCATCTAGCTTTCGGTAGGTCAGACAACCTTGCATAGAAACACTTATATGAGTAGTCGAACTGGAATCCAACTACCAAGTTTCTTCTGGGTACTAAAGCTAAATTAACCTCAAAACAGACTAAAGTAAAAATTGTATCTTTCTTTTCACGCCAAACCTGATATTTGGCACAATAGTTCTTCATATGTCCAGACTTTTCATAAAAGAAACAACTCTCAGCGTCCTTTTGTTATTTCTTTTATAATGGACCCTTAGGAGCAGCTTCATATTCTTTCATCTTTCTCTTGCTCTTATCTTTAGTAGTGTTAGCCTTAGAGATACTTAAGTAAGCACTTTCAGTAATTTCTTACTTCAACATTTCTTCCTTTTGCACACAATATGAAATGAGCTCATTAAGAGTCCATTTCTCCGTCTAACAGTTATAACTGACCTTAAGACTCAATTGTGAAGGAATCGATATTAATACCAAATGCACGAGCAAGTCATCAGACAAGTTGAGTTTCAATGAATTAAGTTTTGAAACAGTGTGAGACATCTACATGATGTACTCGCTAATATTTCCTTTACCTTTATACTTCATTGAAATCAAGCTTTGCAAGACCATGCTTGTTTCAGCCTTATCATTTTTCGCAAAACACTTCTCAATTTCGGTAAGGAAATCCTTAGCATTAATTACCTCTTCAAATACAATGGCCCTAAAGGCTTACGGAATGCCGTGCTTAACGAGTATTAGACTTATATGATTTGAGCGATCTCACTTCTCAATGTTCCTCCTATTATCAGGTGAACTTTCACTTGTAAAAGGAGGGGGTTTCTCAATCTTTAGTGCAGGGCCTAGATCATGCAGCCGAGAACAATCAATATGTTCTCTTTCCAATCCTCGAAGTTAGTCTCATTAAGCATGGGAGAATGTAGTCTCATTAAGCATGAGAATAGAGTTTAAGTTGGTAGATATAGTAGTAGGAGACATATTAGCTCCAAAGAGAACAAAAGTAACCAAATAAATCTTATGCTCACATCAATATCCTTAATCAACAATCAATAAATTCAAATAATGGCAATCCCATCACAAGATACCGAGCACAACATTAACATCAAGTCTTTGGACAGTAAGTTATATTTTTGTTGCAGTGATCAAATATTAGCAATAAGTCATGCAAATAATAAGCCCCTCTTTGGATTGACTTATTATTGGCAAGAAAAGCCAAACAATTGTCACATATTTATCACAGCGGGTGAGCGTGAAATTCGATCAAATATTAGCATTTCTTTGGACCGACTAATATTAGCATGGATAGACATGCATCCAACTATCTAAATATTCATAATAGACTAATCTTCACAAGAGAGGCTACTTTGGTGACATCTTGTGGCGACTAATTTATATAAAATATTAGACAACCTTAAATAATATACCATTATTTGACATTTAATTGACTTTCCTTGCAACATGAATTTCAAAGAATTTAGTAACAACTTCGACCAACTCGGCCAAATTAGTTTCAACCAAAGGCACTAATTAGGTTGAAATCAGATTACCCATGTATTGTATTTATATAATACATTATATGAATATTCAACAAATTAAATCCATACTCATAATCTCAAAATTTAAGAATTCAATCCAACCGAATTGGAGGTCAGTAAGTAAAATGCCAAGCCACTAGAGGACATACAAGCAGACATTGCATATGAACTTCTCAAAAGATATGCAAAATCAAAAGAACTATCACTACTGGAAAACGTGTACCAAATCCCAACATAATTAATTAGCACATAATCACATAATTTTGACAAAGTTCCAAAATTTACATATTGGATAGTGGATTGAATCTATTCTCTAATTTGACAGTAGGCAATGAACCAAAACATGAATTCTAGTTTCAATTTCAAATTCATGGACATGACTACAATAACAGAACTAAATAGATTCATGTAATCAAGAATGAAATCGGTTTATACATATGCTATTACATGTTTTTGATGATTTCATGAAACAACGGCAAACCCCCAAGTCCTTAACATTTAAAATTAATTCCAAAATCTATAAAATTCCCTATGAATCAAGAATGGATCGGCTCTGATACAATTTGTTGGGATTAAATCCAAATTTAATTACCGAAGATCCATCTCGATTCAATGAGAAAATGGGAACACCAGAGCGGAAGCGCACCTAATTCCATAATCTGAATTGAGATATGAAACAACAGGTTATGATTGACCAATTAATGTGTAGTTCCTTAGGGTTTCTTTTCTGTTGATGGGGATACGGAGAAAATAAAACGTCATAATTTGGGACCATGACTCCTTTATATAGACAGCTACTAGGGCTGCAACTTCTTATTAAGATTTCTAAATTGGCCCATCATTAATTTAGAAATATGATCTGGTCTCTACACATTAATCCCATGATCATTTTAATACCCAATTAGCCAAACAGAACTTTATTGATCACTTTTACTATTAGCCAAATGTTAAGATAGCCAACACACATTTAAAACATATGTGTGGCCCCACATATTGAATAATTATTCCAACACTGTGAAGCTAAACAAGCCTTTAACTTTCTATTTTCCATTCCAGATCCCAGCACACGTTAGTTCCTTCAAAATCCACAATTCTATGAAGTTAAGAAACCTCCCATATAGCCGCAAAATTGGTTCGATATTTTGGCTAAAGTATGCCCTAATGTGTGAAGCCAAACTCCTCTAATTTTCTTGGCTTAACCGAAGAGAAAGATGAAAATAGAGGCGGTTTATCATGGGATTTTCAAGGTTGTCATCATCTTAGTTCTTTTGGTTGATATGCATATTATCTAATAGGTGGAAATTCAAGTTTTTTTGTGTCTCATTGGTGTTGTATCTTCATTTAAGCCGTGTGTATTATGTAGGCCAATTTTTGCTGATATGTGTTGGAGATTTGAATTGAAAATTAATGGTGACCTTTGAGCTTGTTTATTTTGTAATGGGTTTGTGTTTTCAATAAAGACACCTCCTGATAAATGCACCTCTTTAAAAGAGACCATTCCAAAGGTTGCATTGTTTGTAAGGGATGTGTCCTTTGGCGATATGTCTTTCCAACAATTATTTATAGACCTCTATTTGTAGAATTTAGAATCATCTAATTAATATTACATTCCATATTTCCATCCAAATATTATTTCTTCATTTCGAGTAAATTTGAGTCCTTTATATGAAGAAAGTTCAAAACATCCGCAAGGTTCACCAGTCCATGTAATTGGAGTGCTCCTATTGCGAGGCATGATTGTTGTATCATGAGAGGCAAATATGTAAAAACCATGAGCACCTATGCGTGGCATTATTGTCTTAAAGACAGACTTTTACTATTACCTTGACTAACCCCCTTTTATGCATTTTTCTAAGTCGTAATCATGTCATAGTCATGCAGGAAAATTAACTTTGTTTCTTTCACAATTATTTTATTCTCACAATGGAAGGAGACATGATGTGGGAATAGATGAAAACTTGAAGGGAAATGCGTCTGCTGAAAATGGGAAAGAAAATATAGAAAATATGAAATGTAGTGATGCTCGGAGAGTTTTTCTCCCCATTTTTAATTATTTTTTAAACATTTTTAGTATTTAACAAATATTTTTTAATTGTGATTTCCTTCTAAGCCAAAACTCATATCCCAATTAATTATTTCATTGTTATTTAATTAGCCAAATAATTACAGCCTAACTAATTAAAGACAAAAATGCGGCTAAATTATTAATTTTTTAAATTAATTACTTTTCTTCACGCGTTAATCCATTCTATTCTATTAGTACTCAAATGCCCTCTTACATGATAAACCCAATCCAGGCCGAAATCCTCTCAATCCCGATTGCGAATAAACGCCCTTGATTTCAATCCGTATCTCATTCCTTCCGTTTGGGTGTATCGTGCTAACGCAATCCGCATCAATCCAATCTTTTCAAATTGATTTAAGACTATCTTCCACTTCAATTTCCTCTGTTGTTAAGGAAATTAGCATTAAGATCATGTCTCTCAAGTTGAGTCATGATCATCTTCCACGTCAATTGGGCCTATTCGATTTCTTATGAAGTTATTTGATGCAACCAAGAATTGTATTGATTCTATATTTCCTCCACAATTCATCTCCAACGGGTATGCTTTAAATCATCGTGTAACTGTCAATCTCCCTGTTTAATCTCTAAATTTTATTGATTAATTTATGACTTTTCCGTTATTGCTTGATATTTTGATTTGATGAATTCTCCAAACAATGTTAGATTCAATCTGTAGAGAGGTTTGTAGAGATTCATTATCCGATAAGACTTTCTGGAAAATGTCGTCCTCGTTTATGAATTTGAAGAAAACGCATCATTGATTATAGCCGAAATAACATGCAACTGTCAATCAGATTCGCACAACTATCTTATTTTTTCTCATGCTTTCTTATAAGTTATCCCTCATGGGCTAATTATGTTGTCAGTGTCTCCCCATAATTTTAATTTCTTAATGTCTCTCTTAATGTATTTGGGTTGAGTTTAGTTTTTTGTGCTATTTTATAAAGCCAAATGAAAATTGATTGATTGAATGTGTGTTAATGGGGACTCTTTAATTTGATTTGGTACAGAAAGCGTGGTTGAATAAGAGAAGTACAACTATTTGTATGATAATATCTACATACGGGTTGAGGATTACCGGGATTAATGACTGTAGATATTGGAATCGGATTTTGAATGAGTCGAAGTGAGGTTCAATACTGCATAAATATTGGAATTAGGTTTTTTTTATGCCTTTGTTATTAAATTCGTTGCTCGAATTCAACTATTTATTGTCATTTCTACATTAGGAATCAAAGATTTAGAATGCTGAGATGAAATCATTCAGTTTCTGAATATTAACAGATATAATGGACAGTAGAGACTGTCATTGAGGAATTGGAAGATGAGCAAGAAACACCCCCAAGTTGTTCAATACAACCCCAATTCTTTGGACAAGATGGATTATTTAACTGAGGAAATCGGCCATGACGTCATAAAGCTATTTATAATCTCTATCGAACCTACCCTAAATCAGGTAAGAAAAAAGTACAACGGTGTATAAAATTTAATATTTCCTCAATGTATTGCAAATTGTGTTTGCATGATCCAAGATTGGTTCATTTAGATAATTGAGATGTCATTTTGTTTTATCTTTATCAAGTAACCAAAATTTTTAATATGATGAATAGAAAATTTAATATTTCCTCAATAATTGGACTTCATAGATATGAATATAATTTTTTTTTATGTCTAATGTGTATTGCATAAATGAATATGCTATCTGGACTGATCATATTATTTTACCATATTGAGTTTCTTTGGTTGTCGATTAAATTTAGAACTAAAAAACATGTTAACGAATGAATGAGTGGTTTATCCTTCCTGTTGTTGGGAGAGTTTCTTTGTGTAAATGCTAAAGGATATTTTGGCTTTGACATAGCGTGATCTTGGTCCTTGGGAACCTCTTGTGCTGTAGTCTGTGTGAGTATACTTTTTATGTTTAGACGTCAAACAAGTCTTTACAATTTTCTTAAGAGAACTTATAAATAGGATAGGAACTAACATAACATTTTATCATGGATTGAGAAATAACATGACGAATATATAACACTCCGAGTTTTAAGAACCCAAAATGTTAATTCTTCCTTTAAAATATTTCATAATTTTTTTGTAATAATAATAATAATAATAATAATAATAATAATAATAATAATAATAATAATAATAGATGCATAAAAATATCAAATATTTAAAATGCAGAAATTTATTTAAATTAGTGAATACGATAAAGCATCTTACAACTGTTAGATCACAAACATCTCAAAATATCCAGATTTAAGTACTAAATAGTTCAAAATATTCGAATTACATACTTCAACAATTCAAAGGTACTTAAAATAATAACGAAAATAAAACTAATTTATCTAATAACACTAGGTATCCACCACGCCTCATTGTGCCTCCAACTCATTAATCTATAATTTGTTCATTAGATAGAGAAAACATTAGCATTTTAAATACTTAGTAGACCCTGCGCACAACAATCGATATATGTTAGAAGTTAAATGCGCATAATCACATTTATCATAAA
The DNA here is from genome assembly GCA_018223645.1 of Jasminum sambac. Classification (NCBI taxonomy): domain Eukaryota; kingdom Viridiplantae; phylum Streptophyta; class Magnoliopsida; order Lamiales; family Oleaceae; genus Jasminum; species Jasminum sambac. The sequence continues at coordinate 6,995,399 of CP073644.1, read as the reverse complement.
AATATGAACAAGTATATAATATAGGTTCATTCATTATCCCTCTTTATCGCGCAAGTTATCATAGTGTTTAAAAATACGTTGTTTTTATTATTAGGCTAAAAGTCTATCATCATAATGCTAATAAACACATTGGTATTCGTAATTAGGCTTAAAGCCTATCATCATAATGTCGAAGAAGCACGTCGTCATATAACATTTATATGCAAGTATTTATAGCAAATATCAATCGTAAATGCACATATTTGAAAAAATATTTTTAGAAAGGAGTCTACCTTATGCCTTTCCCGACTATTGAGCTTAATAAATGGTGAGAATCAGCCCTCTAATTGCTCGTACGCCCCATCTAGTCAATAAGGAGTTTAATTTTCGATAATACACTTAAATATTTAGTATTTATTGATAATATTGAACTTATAGACCAAAACTGAAAGAAAATAAAAGTTTGAGGGTTAATTTGAAAGAATTGAATAGTTTGAGGGCTTAATATGCAATAAAATTGAATTAAATGTACTTCTGACTAAATTATAAGATTTTTAAAGCATGGAGGACTTAGATTCAAACAAATTATGGGGTCAACTTAAATAAGAATGAGAATTGAAGGATTTAATTTGAAATAAAAGTTTAGGAGTCAAATTATAAGAATTAAAAGTTAGGAATTTAGAATTAAATAAACTTTAGGGGCTTACTTAAATACAATAATTAAATTAGGGGACTTACTTTGCAAATATAAGTTAGGGGTTAAATTACAAAAATTAAAGTTGAGGCCTAATAAATTAAATAAACTATGATGACTAACTTAAAATAAATAATAAAACATGGGGACTAAGTACCAAAATACCCAAATTGGATTATCAAATTGGGATTAAAAATCCCTAAATTGAATTTGACCTTATCTTCGTCTTTGCTTGTACACAACCGAGGGAAACTAGGGAAAAAACGGTCGTGGCACCGTGGTGACGCTAAAGGTGGTGGAGATGTTGCTAGTGGTGGAGTTAATTGAAGGAAACGATGAAGATAATGCATGAATTTGGGGATTGAAGCTTGAGGGAAAATTTTGGGATTTTTTAAAATTCTTATTCTCTTCTACTAGTTCCTTGTTTTTATCGATTTTATTCAGTTTCTTGAACATGTTGTAAGGTAGAGATGAGGTGGAGATTTTGCCCATGATTTGGGGGAAAGGGGGGTGTGTGTATATGTATGTATGCGTGCGAGAATCCATATATTGTGCTGTGTTTGTGCGTGTATATTTGTTGAGTTTGCTATTGTTTACTGTGTTGTGTGGTGGAGATGGTGTGGCTTGTGGTGTCGGTTGTGGAAGTGATGGTGGCAATGTGGTAGTTGTGGTGGAGATGAAGGTGATGGTGGTGGTGTTGCTGCAAGGTTACCGTAAAGAAAAAAAAAGGAAAATACTAGCTACAATGTGTATTCTATTGACTATTACAAAAATCAAGTGAAAAGAATGCGGTGAAATAGCAATTGATTAAGTACTTTTGTGTGTGTGTGTGTGTGATTGAATGTTATGACATAATAATGGAAATAAATATTTAAAATGAAAGGTTGAGAGATTACTTATAGAAAACTTGTTTAGTTGCTTTTGCTTGATGTTACGTTGAATGAGAATTGAGGAAATGAATGTAATAATGGTGAAGTGTGGGGAGTAAAGTTGGGGTTAGAGTTTGAAATAACCTCAACTAAAGTACTTTAAGGGAACATTCTACACTTGGGATAGGCATGAAATAATCACAAGTGTACGAGTTGTAGCAAGTAATAAAGTGGACTTTATGAGAGTCCGGGTTGTCGTACCCACGGGATTGGTATTTATAATTGAATTATTTATTCTAGAATGAGGAGAAGAAAGCAATGAAAATACAGACAATTGAAAGAAGGGAGAGTGAATTATCTAACTAAACTACAAATGAAAACACACTAAAAACATGAAGTGAGATGAATGGAGATGAACTTGGATTAATGAGTAGTTGGAATTCATGATTCACTTAACCTTAGTCTAATCAAATCATCGTTTATCACAGTACAATGCTCATCTTCTATGTTAGATTCGATTTTCCTTATATTGGTAGTTCCTCTTTCGAATGTCAAACTACCCCTAATCAATTGATTCAACCTATTATATTTCTGTGTCGATGTGTTATCAATTAATCTCGTAGAGGTTTGTGAAAATAGCTCAATAGATCATCTAAGCTTATGGGTATATTTCTATCCCATACAAGAACTTAGAATGAATGCGCCGTGGTCTAAAATGCATACTTTCTCTTGAATAGATATGCACTTCACTAATGCATATAATTGGTAATCAAGCAATTACATGTAGCAGACTCAAAAGCAATCACACATGAGATAGAGCGAACAATTCCAAAACCATAAACAACTTCATTAATCAAACTAGATTAAGTTCATCAATCATCCCAACATTTACAATACTAGCTCATAATGAAGGTAATACAAGACAATAATACATTAAAAGTACAAATGGAAGGAAATAAAGGAAAAGACAAGAAGAAGCCAAGATTGCTCCATTTGGTGCTAATTCTTGATTCTTCCATATCCCCCATCATCTCTTCTTGCTCTCTTAATCATCTCTCTTCATCATCTTCTCCAAGCCAAGCTCCGAATTCAAATCCAAAAGAAAAGAAAAAGAAAGAAGAAGAAAGAAAGAAGAAAAGGGGCAAGAAGAGGAAGAAGAAAACCTAATCTAAACTAAGGATAATGGAGAGTTTCGGGGATCTAAAAGTGTATATAAAAGCATTTATTCCTCTCCCAACTATGACCAAAAAGCCCCCTCAAATTTGGGTAACAAAGGAAAGAACAACAAAAAGGGGGAAAAAAACTCGGTTGCTGATTTTGGCCTTCGTGTGGTCGGACCTATGACGAGTGCGCCCGCACTCATCATTGCTGAAAAAACTACACCCCGAATTTCAAACGGTTATAACTTTTGTTAGGAAACTCAGAATTGAGATCTGTAAAAAGCGATAGAATCCATTTTCAATGATCTTTTAGTTGAGCACAAGAAAATTTCCCTAAATTTTCTTCAAAAATTGCACCCAAAGCCCTAAGTCATTTGGCGTGTTTCGTTTTAGTCCTCACACTTTCATTTTTGATCCTCTTTGCTCTTCTTTTGTCTTGTTATCTTCCACATTGAGGCTATAGACCTAGAAACACAATATATACATATAAATTAATAGATATCTACTCAATGAAATGATAATTAGTTCGTTTAGAGATATAAATAAGCGTGTAAAATGCATACTTATAAGAACACTAGAGTAAAGGACTTGGTTAATGTATTCTTAATGGGCGAAAAACACAACTGAGCCTTAAATGGGCTTCTAATTGGATTGTATTGCCTCTACACTCAAATTGGACAATAATTGACCTTTAAATTGGGCTTGAAGCTAGGATAGGACTCTATTGAATAAAACTAAAATTTTTTGGGGACTAAAATGAACAAATTTGAAAGTTTGGCCCTCAAATGTAAATTTAAAAAATAAATTAATTTTTTATAAATTATTTTCTCATAATAATTAAATATTATAATAAATAATATAAAATGCGATTAGACAAGTGTACGATATTCAATTCTTTGAGGTGAAGTTGTAGCGACACGTTTTGGAAAATTTTATTTAATTAAATATTTTTATTTAAGAAAATTCACGGTCACTATAGAATACATTCTTCAATTGCTTGCACTACTAAAAATTTTGTAAAAGAAAAATAGTCAAGAAGCTTTCACACATTTACCAGTTTATATAGGGATTGATATTTATGAATTGAATTCTACAGTTACATATGGAAGGCACATGTAAAATTATGTCTATAACCCACATTTGATTTGGTTGCCATGAAATTGGATGTAGTTTTTATGAAAATAGTGAATCCACATGTGTGGGTTCTTGTTTAAACACTTGGACATGCACCCGAAAATATTCTATACTAGGCTCAGCTATTGATTCGAAAAAATTGAATAATCATATCTTCCCATACAAGTCGAATAGTCAGAGAAAAGAATCAGAGTTTGTCACTGCACTATGATAATCATTAATAAAGCTCAAGGACATACAATGCTTAATATTAAAGTATATAATCTTGAACATTTATTTTCTCATGGGTTGTTAGAATATAATGCCAAACTAACATTTGTTGGACATTGTCATGTAGTATAAATAATTTCATAACATATATTTCTTTTACTAATTTTAGTTATTCATGTAATATTAAGCATGATAGGGAACTATTTTAAAAGTTTTTAATCACTTTTTATCATTTTTTTATTCATTCTTTCTTTACCCTAAATCAATCACATCCATATATCGCATCACATCTACAAATCTCTACCATTCAACTTCATTCATTCTCTCTCCTCTTTTACATTAAAAACCTTTAAAAACCATTAAAAACTAATCCCCATCACCCTAATTATTGCTCATCTTAGGAATTTCAAAATAGTAGTACCACTACAATTGCATATGGCATGTTATTCATCATTTACATAAGACATGTTGGATTGGGGCAATTACTAAAAGTAAAGTGAGATTGTATTATTCGCTAAATTGTGACTTAATGCTTAGTTTGGAATTGTTGTAACTTTTTTAAGAAAAAACCTATGCTTTAATGAAGAAAAAGGAAAAAATAATTGTGAGAAGAATCGGTTTAGTATTTTGTCAATTGTTATTCTTATTTTTTGTATTATATATTTATTTTTTTTATTTTTTTATTTTTATACTATGTTGGATTCACATCGCAATAGATTTACATTACATCATATTTTTTAAAGTGTAGTAACATTAAGTAAGTTCTAAAAATGAAAAATGTACAAACTAGATGATAGACTGAGTTCCTAAAAATATTCAGACAAACCAAATGATGAAATGGGTTCTTAAAAATATTTAGACAAACTAAATGATAAATTAATAATTTTGTATTTTTTTCACCCATTGCAAATTTAAATTATTTCCATCCTCTTTTATTTCAAGTAATTTATGTCATTTCAATCTAAGTTATTAGTCAGATCAATTCTTTTTTCATGCAATATGTCTTTTTTTTTTCAATAATCGTGTCTTTATAATGTCTTAATCGATTCTTCACTGTAAACTATATATAGCACGCATTTAAATCCATTAATTCTTTCAAGAACTTGAGATCATTTAAACTCTTCAAATTGCATTGGTGTTTTGGACAATAATAGATATTATTATTGTTTTTGAACTACTTTTGAAATAGAGATGTTGGAGAAGAAATTAAAATTATAATATGTTGATGTGGATTTTGTTACAGGTGTATCTACACAAAAGTAAACTTTCAGAACCTTTAAGATAATTCGAATGTGGTGTACAAATTAAAATTTGTGGTGTGAATATAATTAGCTTAACATAAAATCTATGAAATTTTTTATCAACCACATTAAGGATCCAGGATAATTTAATTTATTTAAGATGAATATATAAATTGATGAGTTCAAAAGGAATATGTTAATACACTGAATTTGTTAAATTGGTGAGTTTATACCAAATACATTAATATACGTGTTTAGTATATGTTTAGAACGTGTTTATTGAAAATTTTGATATCGTTAATACATATTAAAAATGTACAAATAAAAGTCTTCTATTAAACTATCACGATGAGCGTGGACGAGGAATGAGAGTCTCTATCCTGTTGCAATTCTTATATCATCCTTATTCATCCTGGATTAAATTAGGATGAGTGGGGACAAGGATAATTGTTGCCTAGAGGGGTAGGAATTAGGTGTTGGGGCTTATCGAATTGTATCCATTACCTTGGCATTTCTATACTACATTTGTATGTTGATCAAATTTTATAATCAAATTTTATAAATTATTATCCACATATTCATTGTTAATACCATTCATTGCACATGTGTATAATTAATATCTCTCAAAATTATAATTGCATGTAATAGAATGTAGAATAATTTTAAAGAGAAAACCATAGACTATATGAAAATTAGCATAGTTTTCTAGCGTGGTTATTTTGATAAGTAAAGCATTTAATGTTATTTTATTTTACTTTTAAATTTAGTAGATTTAATCTTACAATAAGAAAAATGTGAGGCATTATTAAGTACAGTGCTCTAATGAGTATGCAGTTCATTTTGTTGGTGTGCTATTCACATAGTATTAAGATTTATCAAGACCCATATCTATCAAATTTGTTAAAGAATCGTGTGGATTTTATTCTTCCTTTTCTAAAAAGTAACATAATTATTTGATGGATATATCTTCTCGTGTAACGTATGCATGAAAATACTAGTATCACATAATCGCATTATAGTCAAATAAAATGTCAATGGTATAAGATAATAAAATTATAATTTGACATTCAGATATTATAATCTATATCTATATATATATCTATATCTATCTATAAAGAAAAGCAGGGAATTTTCCTCCTATTTTTTTAATTCCAAAAGATATTTTTCCTTCCCCTTCCTCAATCCATATTTTTATTATTTTTTAATTACCTTAATTACCTTAATCAAGCTAAGAAATGTGTTTAGGGCACATTATCCTCTCCAATTAATACATAAGGCTCCATCTCTCCTTCATAGAATGGAAATCCAACTTTTCTTCATTCAATCAAATCCCTCATTGCTTCCTACTGTATACAATTCGTTCTCTTCATTCAATCAAAATCTGTCTTTCCTTCATTCAATCAAATTCTTTTTGAGATATTCCTAATTGATAAGCACGACAAATAATTTTCGAGATATGCAAAATTACAGCCTTTATCAAAGATTGTGGAGCCAGTGGTGAATGTCTAAATTGCCACTGTCGAATTGATAATAGCTATGTAAGTGATTTCTCTGAGAAACTTAATTTTTTTTTTTGGTGTGTTGAAGGAGATGATAACATTTTTCAATTCCAATGATCGAACAATTTGTTTTCATTATTTTTGTCTCATGAATTCTGTAGTTGATATGTTTTCTCTGATTTAGATTGTTCATGAACGACCAGGCTTCCTGTTGGTGCAAAATTTGATCTATATGAGGTAGAGTTGTTAGAGCATTTGGCTACGAAAATCGGGGTAGGAAATTCAAAGCCACTTGTGATATTTGATGATTTCATCCCAACTGTTGGGTTAATATACACATCCTCCACACACGAATTGATGAAATAAAGCAATAAAAAACCGAAAAATAAATACATGAACATGATAATTTTCGGTCCTCGACCACGGAGGTTCGGCCAATGGCCTACTCCCCGTTGAGCATCCATACCATGGTGGTTCTCGCTCCAATCCACTATGAATGCCCAAAATCAGGCAACATAGGTTCAATTACAAGCATATCTCATTCTCTCTTCACCTCTCTCAGTTTATCTCCACTCATGTATTACTCAATTCATGCAAATACAAAGAACACTCGAAGAAGAAGAGAAAACGCACAAGAACCCTAGCCTAAACTTTATCTGCCTTCTCTAGTCTCGGCTCTCTCTCTAGCCGCCTTCTCTTTCTCTGTTTTTTTTTTGTCCAAAATGAGCCAGCAACCTCTATACAGTCAAGTCCAAAAAGGTCTCCTCAAGTTAGTCGCATAAGTCCAGTAACTAAATCAGCACTAAGTCCGGCCTAGCTCCCTCGGCCCAATACCAAGCAACGCACAAGCCGAACAATCTCCACCTTGCTGCTTGGATTCCGGCACTCTTCTAGTGGATTCGAAGTTCAACCAACATCGTGTTTCATCGCTCTTATATATGCAAAACACAATCCAAAATCAGCATTTGATCTCAAGTTTAAATAACCCTATTTAAACTAATGTTAAAACTGAATTTAAACACTTGTAAAATAGCCCGATACAGTAGGCAATCTACAAACTTTACCTTCACCACCATGGCAATGTCCAAACCATTTCTTACCTCAAAAGTGAACTCCGACTCTCACGAAGAAACAAAATCAGCCACGAAGAAGAAGCAACATTTAACAAATGGTTAAATTGATTGAAAGTCACACTTTGATAAACCAAAAGTCACACTTTGATAAACTAATGATGATGTCTTAACTCAAAGACACACAACGATGAACTAAAACTCACAAGCAAATAAGTTCCACTTTGTAGCAATTAACTCAAAACTTCAACCGCAAACTCAAATGCAAAGAGCACAAAGAACATCAAAACTCAGTTTCAAACACAAACTCTTGTTAAAAACTGAAAAAAAACTACTTTCAAATGCACACACTTTGAAAAAAAATCTCTTTTCAAATAGAATGCAAAAGATACACGGGGATAGTCTCCAGCTCAAGAAATAGAATAAGCAAACACGGTAATACAGTATGCAAAAATAGCCACTCTCTTTGAAAAATGCCTCTCCCCGATATAACTCTCCGTTCCACGAATGGCTATATTCTAAGCTCTTACCCAATGTATCACTCAATACAAAGCAGCTAAAAATAGCAGAGAAAGCAAACAATCAAAGAGCCTCTCAACCATAAATGCAACTCCTTCATTATCCCCTCTTTCACTATCTCTATTCTATCTCTCATAGAAAATAATCCCTACTCCACCTGAGATTCACAATCTCAAGAAAAAGGCATAAAACCACTCAATTTAAAGCCTTTTAAAACACATGAAACTACTTTTTAGAACACTTTTTGAAAAAAAAAAAAACTCTCTTCAAAAAACAAAAATTAAGTAACAACATGCTAAATGACTCAAATAGCACATAAACACAAGCCATTCCCCCTAAAAATAATGCTCAACAACTAAGTTAGCAAATAATCAAACACTCTGCCTCAATGCACAATAAAATGGAATGCCAACTCAAGCAAACACAAAAAAAAACTCAAATAACTAGTTAATAACTCAAAGATTGATCAATTACACGCTCAAAAGGTTAACACAGTAGACAGATATCAATAATTCTACCTTAATGCACACAAAACACCTAACTCTAGGCAGCAAATATGTGCAAAATTAATAGTCTCAATATGCAATAAATCCAAGAATGCCAAACACTTAGTGTGCAAGGAATCAAGAATAACCAGTTGACATCTAAGTGACTAATCTCAAGCACAAATGTCAACTATTGCACAAGTAAGTTTTGGATATATTCAAGTTCATGTTCCTTCTCGAAATTCTCCTAATTGTAGGAATTTTTTATAATTATGTCAATTGAGATTCTGATTAGAAAAGATTTCAGAATGTCAGTTACATAATAGTATAATATAATCAACATCAATATTAATATGTATATAAAAGTATTAGCCTCAAATTGATTTTTCCCACCAGTTTTTTGAATTCAAATTAAAATTAATGATTCTGCTTTTAAGAAAAAATTTTGAAAATTCTTAGCTGTCTAATAAATTTGAATAAAGTGATTCAAATGCAACTGGACCATGTTTTGTAATCTAGATGCGTCTAGTAGATAATTATTGCTTTATACTTAGACAGATACATTTGGACAGATGGCAGAAATTGTAAGATAGTAAATAAGTAACAAAACACCAGATTTAACGCAAAAAATCCCGCAGGGTGAAAAATCGTGTGCTCGTCGCCTACGAGCAAAAACCAATCTACTAAATCCAAAGCATTTAAATCTTTATAAGAAATCTAAATGCTAATATATGCATATATTAAACAACACCTAAGAAATTAAACGAAAAAACTCTATGTTCTTTCTTCCTTAGCTTGTAATTCGAGTTGACGTCCCGTCACTCATCAGTAGCTTCTTGTAACAGCCATCCCGCAATAGATCTGCACCTCCCGTATTGATCTCTACTCATTGTGGGCTCTTCTATTAGTGGTTGGACTCCACTTGGAGATTTGAATCCCGGTCTATGTTGATCAAGGGTTGGTATACATGAATTAGATCAAGAATAGCTTGAATAATTCATGCACGATGGAAGGAGCTTGACACGTTTCTCTAGGTTGTATAGGGGGACAAAAATTATGCTCCAAACATGTAGACCCTTTGCGCCTCAATGTGGTGTATTTAATGTAATTAGTTGTCTTGTGAATCAAGAAAACCTAATTACCATAAGACACATACTCCTACAAGGAAACAATATCTTGTTAGTTGTAGGAATAAAATAAATAAGGTAATTAAATAATATGGAATAAAAAATATTACCTTATTTTGTAGCAAGTTAATATCATATAGAACTCTTACCATAACGCATAGCACATCGAATGTGGACACACGAGTAGCATCACACGCCTACTAGTAGAGTTGTGCCCTAATTTGGACTCTCTTGTTGATAACCATAATAGACAAGAGTTATCACAATAAAATAATTGAGTCAATAATTAAAACATCGCACAATAAGAGTCCAATAAAATTACAATCATAATTAAATCAACCAAATAAGATATTTAATTAATTTAATTATAAATGTGGAAAAATAAAAATACCAACTAAACAAAATTTTTAAACATAAAAGTTAACAAAATTAATAAAATTTAAAGATTTTAATGCAGAACGTCTTGCTTACTAAGTGGTACTCTTACCACTTGGACTATCACTATTTTGTTTATTAACTTTACTGACAAATTATGTTAACCTACTTCATCCACTAACTGATCAGCTGTTCCAACAATAATTTCTATTTAATCAAATAAAAATTAATTATTGGTCACAAAATAATTATTTTGTTATAATTCAAGTTGAATTTAGTTTTCAAATTAGCTTTAATAAATTTACATCATTCACCAATTTTGTTAACTAATGTTATTTTAATTTTCTTTTTCTTTATATATTGGAATACTTTCGAATTACTATTAATTTTTTGAAAAATGTAAATTTGTTGCATATTTTTGGTGAATCATATTTTTTGTTAACTTTCAAATTAATAAATTAATATTAATAATTTTTTTATTAATAAAATTATTTTATGTATTGGAATACATAAAATTAATAAAATAATTTTGTTAACTAATGTTAATTTTAATTTATATTTTTGTATGTAATGGAATACTTTCGAATTACTTTTAATTTTTTGAAAAATGTGAACTTGTTGCATATTTATTGGTGACTCATATTCTTTATTAGTTATCAAATCAATACAATAATGTTAAAATAAAATTTATAAATACATGATGCATAATGACCGCAAAACAAATTAGACTAAACGTGAAACGTGATGAATGTATATGTCAACTAGGGGTGGGCGTTTTGGGTTCGGTTAGGGCGTTCATTACCCTGAATCAACGAAATTCCTGCTCTTGAAAAATGGAACTGCTTCGGTTTTTTCAAATGAAGTACCCGTCCTGCTCCTAAGAGTTATGCTATTTTACGATGCATTTTTATTACTCGAAGAACACAAAAAAAAATAAAATTTTTGATTCGAACATAAATATAACAAAAAAATGACTTGATTTCTTTGCTATTAGCGGCGATTCTTCTGCTTAATAGCGGCAATATCTTAGATTTAGCATTAGGTTAGATTCAGGTTAGGTTTAGAAAGGATTCATTCGGTTTTCATTTGGGTTACGGTTCGGTTTCGGTTTTTAATTTTTTTTTTAAAGAACCGTTCGATTTCGGTTCTTTCGGTTCGGTTCCAATTCTACCTGTTCGGTTCTCTTTTTTTTACCCATTCCTAATGTCGGCTCTTACCAAGGCATGGAATCATGTTGCTCGATCACTTGCTGGAAAATGTCATTCTGAATTTGACTATTCAAATTATTTGAATTGAAATTGGACCCCACAATCTCCCAACTAGCACAAGAGTTGAGTTGAACCAATACTCTAGAAGATTGGTATTGAAACGAGTGGACGAGCGAATATCAATGCGCCTCACCGACATTCGTCTTGTGGACTGTGGAGAGACATCACATATCATAATTTAGCATGTCCTTGTTTTAGTTTTCGTTTTTTTTTAAACTAATCGTTATTTTAATTTATTTGAATCTAAAAATTAAAATTTTTTATTTAGTTAAAATTAAACTTTAACCATAACTAAATATTCAAAATTATTATTAGTTATTATATCCGAATATTTCAAAAGATTCACCTCAAAAAATTTTAATATTTATAAATAATAAAAGTTTACTTCTGACATGCAATTAGCTTATTGAGTTAATTATACTACATTGTTTGACCACATTGTTTGTATTTACTTATATGTTTGAATTAATCTATTCCGTTGAAATGTAATTGGTTTTAACATCTCTACTTAAAAATTACCTTCTAATACTTAGCAAAAGTCAAATTTAAATATTAACAATATATCTTATATAATTATTTATTATTATCCACACATATCACCACATATTAAGAAGTGATTTTATTTATATATATATATATATATATATATATATATATATAGGAGACACACTTTAGTTCTTCCCACACATAAGGAAGAGTTATTAATATCTTCTATGCAACAATGTATATCATGTTTATGTGATAAAACGCATCCACGTTGTATCAAAAAAGTTCTCCAATGCCGTAATGTTCATTTTTGTAAATGTGGCAAATTGTCATTGGGTTTCTAGAAAAAAAGAAAGAGAGAGAAACTTGTTGATTGGAGGGATACTATTTAATCAATGGTGCAAGGTGTCAAAAAGATGTCCATAACTAGATATTCTGCTATCACTTTCTGACATTAATTGTACCACATAAGCAAATTTTGGCCATTTATCAAGAAAAATACAAAATATTGTACATAAATATTATTGTATTAGAGATGCTCTAATCACCAATTGTTGATGTAGAATTATACATCAAGAGTTGAGTTTATTTTTCGTGTCAAGAATTGGGTCCAACTATTGACGTCTCAATCAATGTCAACAGTTGAGGATAATAACTTCTCTCCAGACGGGGAGGAGTACCGAAGCGGCAGGAGATGATCGTTTCTTGCTCTACAAAGAAGGAAAGGAAAAATCTTCGGTACATGAAAGAGCAGTGACCATTTGCATGCAAAGCCAGAGGAACGACAATCTTTCGTAATCTCTTAATTAAGGAAGTGGACCCAAGTTTAGAAAATATGGAATCAGTGCCAAACAAATTGTTTCCACTTCAAAATCTTCCAAGAACTAGTTTGGTTAATAAACAAAATGGGTGATTGATTTTTACGCGATAGATTTTATCGAGCAACTTCTAAATAAACTATAAAAGACTCGTTCTGTGAATGTTCTTCAACTTTGAAGCTCACGTTGCCAAGCACAAATGTGGCTTTATTTCGTCTCTCCACTACTGCACTTTCGCCTCTATATAGAGCTAGTAAACTGTTTGTCTCGTGTTATTAGTTAATTAGAGATCAGTTAGTTAACTATAGTTTATTAGAGATCAACCTTGACACTAACTAATACTGTCATGAGACGGCTGAAGATGACAAATTATTTGGACAAAACTCCCCAAGCTCCCATGTCAAAATAAGTAACTTTCAGCTTAGCACAAGATTACAAGACTGAAGGCATCCCACACTTTATTGTGGATCGGACTATGGAACCGCCGTATTACTTTAGGAACATACACGTTGGCAAATGGCAATACCCTCAAACATAAGTTACAACGATATTTATAACCAAGATGGCCGAAAGAAAAATAAAACCTTTTATCATGTAATACACTAAAGGTCATAACCACTAGTCCAATCGATCAAATGTCACTTTGTGTGAAATTTCTTACAGCCATGGTGAATTGTGGATCGGAGTGGCAACAGCTTTCACCTGAAGATACTTATTAAGTGCTTCCATTCCCAAGTCCCTCTCAAAACCACTCATTTTGTACCCCCCGTACGGGAGGTCTCTTTCAAAAGCAAAATAACAGTTGATCCAAATAACACCTGCACGGATTGATCTTGAAACTGTGTTCGCCGTGTTCAAGTCATTGGTCATAATGCCAGCAGCTAATCCGTACATTGTGGCATTGGCTCTCTTGATCACCTCTTCAATGGTCCTTCATTTTATAACAGCACAATGAAGTAGAATTAGAAATAAGTAACTTATTTGCTCAAAATTAACTTTTTACTTCTTATAAGCTTTACCAAACATGGCCGATTTGTACAGCAAAAGTTTCTTTCATAAATACAATAAGAATGATTATTGATAATAGTAATACGTACTTGAATTTCAAAACCGACATTACAGGTCCAAATATTTCTTCCTTTGCAATGATCATGTCGTCCTGCAGAGCACAAAGTTAAGTGATGGAATTTAACCATGTAATTAAATTCCATAATCTAAGGGCAAAAAACCGTTATTTCAAGTACCGTGACATCAGCGAAAATTGCTGGTTCAATATAATATCCCTTCTCTCTGCAAGGATTGCCACCACTTAACAAAGTCGCACCTCCCTTCCTGCCGTGCTCGATGTACGAAAGTACCTTTTCATATTGTTGCTTATCGACCTGAAAAGTGAAAACAACAGTTGTTACAAGTAGATATGAAAAATAAACATATAATTGCCTTGAAATTAGGTGTAAACAAAAGCGGAGAGTGAAATCCAAATTCATACTTGGGGTCCTTGATGAACATTTGGATTAAAAGGATCCCCAACCACCCATGTTTTCACCTTCTCCACCAACTTGGCGACAAATTTATCATATATCCCTTCTTGAACAAAAACCCGAGAACCAGCAACGCATATTTCCCCCTGAGGAAAGTTAATGAAAATAAAAATTTATTCATATTTTTTTAGTGAAAAATTGCAAAACGAAGAAGCAGTGGAGTTACTTTGCCTTGTTATAGAAAGATCCCTGCAGAGCTAGATCAGCTACTTTGTCAACATCCACATCATTGAAAACGATGAAAGGAGACTTCCCTCCCAGTTCTAGTGATACAGGTTTGAGGTTGCTTGTTGCTGCAGCTTGCATCACGAGACGCCCCACTTCTGTGGATCCTGTAAAGCTAACCTGAAGAAGCATACAAATGGCATGTTATAGATTGATAAAGCAACTCTAGAAGTAGAACCAACTGCTACGACCTCTAATACAAGGTAACCCCACCAGTACCGGGTTGGTGGTTTGTGGGAGGGTGGCTAGGTGTAAAAATGGTACTTTTTTCCACCATTAGAGGTTGTGCCAATTCGTTGTACATTTAGCATTATATTCAGAATGATAAGATTAAAGTACATTTGCGGGTTCCTCAATACATGTTGAACATTACCTTATCAATATCCATGTGAGAACTAATGGCAGCACCAGCTGTAGATCCATGTCCAGTTATCACATTAAGCACTCCATCAGGGATACCAGCCTTTAAAAAAGAAGTATAAATGTCTACACCAGTTAGCTGTGATATACTGTGATAATTCTTTCTCAAACACAGAGAAATATTGCAATTTGCAGGCTTACCTGCTTAGCTAAATGAGCATAATATAGTGCTGAAAGAGGAGTTTGTTCAGCAGGCTTGACAACCATGGTACATCCAGCAGCCAAGGCTGGGCTGACTTTCATGAAAAACATCTGAGTCGGGAAGTTCCATGGAATGATGTGACCCACAACACCTATAGGCTCATGTAGTGTATATCCTTGAAGATTTCTTGACAATTTTAAGGTTGCCCCATGGATTTTATCAGCTGCACCAGCATAGTAACGCATAGTATCTGCACCAGAAGGAATGTCTATTTTCTTGCCCCAGTCGTATAATTTTCCACCGTCAATTGTATCCAAGGCAGCTAATTCTTCTATATTTTCATCAATTAAGTCCGCAAATTTCAACATTATCCTTCTCCTTTCCTGATTCAGTTCAAAAGAGCTCTGATTTAGAATGAAGCTCTCAAAGTTAAACTAATAAATGCTTCGTTTCACTGATCAACGCAAAAACACTGATAATTATCTTTGATCTTGTACTATGCTCCCAGTGAAATGATATGGTTTGAATCCAAATCAGAACCTCCTATTATTTAATAAGACAGGAAAACGAATAGCAAATTTAGAGTTGAGATCTTTTGTTCTTACTTTGTATGTTTTATATAGTTGTGTCCTTAAGGTCTCATATGAAATTAGTGAAATTAGTGTATGGACTGATTAGTGAAATATTGTTAGCAGTTGTTAGATATTTGTTGGAGATTTAGTTGTATTGTAATGCTTATATACACCACCTTAATACACAGCAACAAAACAATTCAGAAAAGTTCTTCTCATCTTCTTCATCTTCTACCTTTCATCTTAAAGCTTCATCACCAATCACCATTGTTGTTCTTTAATTTTCACAAAATGATCCAGTGATTATAATCTTTTCCATGAATATGCAGAATAAATCCTCTTTGATCCTATAGGTGTAACATGGCCCTTCCCTGTGTACTCTGACAAAATTTTATCTACATTATTCAGGAGAGCATGGGCTACCATCCCTTGTAATGGCTCTAATTAATTAATGCCAGCACTTAAGGCACACAAAATTTTTCATCATCTGCATTATATACATACATATATGGCATGATTTAGATGATATCCAGAGAGAACATAATGTAGAAGTATACTTACGGATCCAGAGAAGCGAGGCCATGGGCCGTGGTCAAAAGCCTCACGTGCAGCTTTGACAGCCAAGTCAACATCTTCTTTGTCCCCTTCTGCAATTCTGGCTATCACTTCTTCAGTTCTTGGATCTATCGTCTCGAAAGTCTTCCCTGTACATTTAAATGCTTACTCCCACGTTTCAATTTATTAGTCCCAATTATTAGATGCTGCAAATATTCCATGTTCGATCTTACGAATTGCAGTATTCAGATTTACAATCTCAATCATATGGCAATACAAAAATAAAAGACGTTAAATTGTAAGCAAATTATCGGTAAGATTGATATAAAATTGACAATCAATCGAAATATGGCATACAGAGTATATTTGAAAGAGAGGTTTGGAAATTAGATAGGAGTGCAACGAAGTTGGAGATAGCTACAAATTCAGAAATTTTTTAGCATCAGTTCATCGAATATTTTGTAATAAATCGCCAATGAAAGTCAACGTTTTCATCAAGTAATTACTGACTGAACAACCAAACAGAAAACAAAAAGGAGATTCAGTACTTCGTTTATCAAAAGTCAAAACCCTTGGCTTCAAAGCTCAAATTGATAAATCATAGAATCATTTCCAAAAGTGCAAAAAGTATGCTAGCTCAATCTTCTAATATTATTATTAGATAGAAAAAGCCAAAATAACAAAATAAATAAAAATTAAAATCACGTGTGGAAACTGCGGTTTCCATAAATAATTTGAAGCCTTCAGGCTAAACGCTATCTCAGGAAATGATTAAAATCCGAGAAGGCATCTGCAAGCAAAAGTGGAACCGGAACTCCATTATATATTGACTTCATTTTCAAATACTGTAAACAAAACGAATCACTTCCAAATTGAATACGTAAAAAAAGAAAATTCAAAAATTAACATAAGAAAATAGAAGCTTAGCATCAAATGAATGCACAAAAAGCAGAAAGAAAACTGAAAAATGAAAAATGGAGGACCTGAAACGGAGTCCACGAACTCGCCATTGATGAACAATTTTGTGAACTTTATTTTGGGAAATTTGACATAAGATTCAGTATCTCCGTTGCTGAGTACAGCCATTGTTGCTCCGGTTTTGTATGAGTGATAATGTTTTCACTGAGATGCGTCGTTAAGGCTGATAAAGCTTTTGTCCTGTATAAATAGATGAACAGAGCCAATGGGCGGCGGCGAAAATTACCAGTTTTGAAAACAGTCCTTAATTTCGTGGTCAATGCGAAATGATCCCCCAACATGCATTCTACGTTTTGTTTTGGGGTTAAAAGAGTTGCGTTTACGTAACCTTTTTTTTAACCATTTGAATAAATAAATGAATTATTCTAGTATATTGTTTTTTTTGGTGAATTCGAGAATTGATTTTAATATGAGGGTGTTAAGATGTATGTAAAAATGGATTTTTATGTGTTTTTATATGATATATGAGAGAGAATGAGTGGAGTTGAATGATGGAGATTTCTATAGTATAGGTATGTCTCACAATATACATAAAAATGAAATAAGAGAGAATTAGTGAGGTTGAAAAGAATGTGTAAAAATATATAAAAGAAATCGGACGATTTGAGGGATTTTTTAGTGTAAGTTTTGTTGAAGACAGACAGATATTTTACATTTCAATCACATAGTGAGATTTTCTACGATCGTGATAATAATATTAGTATACCACTTGTTTCTAATGAAATCTGACTGTAAAGATAATTTTTATGAAAAAGTTAAAAGGATTGAAGAGTTTTTTGATGAATTAACGAAGAATTATTTTATTTATTATTTTTTGTAAGAGAGAGAACCATGTCACTTTTTTTTCTTCCTAGAAAAAGCATCTCTATTGGTCGGTGATTAATTATGAAGATAAAGAAACTTACCGATTTTATTTTATTTTATTTTTTTGTTTGAATGAAGAAAATTACCAAGTTAACATTTGAAAAATAGATTTAATATCTTTTTTATGATGACAAATTCTAAGATTTTAGTCAAAATTGAATATGGAGAGTGCAACGGTCAGTGACTAGATATTGAGATGAAGAAAATTACCAAGTTGACATTTCAAAAGTAGATTTTTAATTTTTTTTTTTATTATGTGAAACAAATTCTAAGGTTGTAGTCAAAATATGGTACAGGGAGCCCAGTTTTGAGAGTTTTTATCTTTCACTAACAGTTGACACATTTTCCTTATTGAAAAAAAAAAAAAGTTAACACACGTTTATACGTGATAGTTTGAGTCAATCAATAGTAAAGGAGATCGAAATCGGTAGTTTCAATATTATTCACAGTAATTATTGAATTTTAAAATTTTGAGTCACAACTTTACAATTCACGGGCTATTCAAGATCAACGTAGAAATTAGAAAATTAACGAGAAAAATATTATCCAAGACAATCGCATGCACATTTTACATTTTATTAGACAAAATTTTAATTATTGTATTACTACCAATAAAGTTCCACCCCCTCCAATTGACTGAGCCCATGTTCATTAGAATTGAAATTTTTATGTGAAATCTGAGAGAGAATGAACGAAATTGAATGATGGCGATTTTATATACTATATATAGATCTTACAAAATATGTAAATATGATTGATTTGAAGAAATTCAAATTTAGAAAAAATAGATAAAAATATATAGAAATTTATAAGAATTACAATCCTATCATGCCTTTATTCCACCTCTTTTCTGGATGTAACTGAAAAAATATATCCATGTAAAATGGCATGAAAAACTGACGAGGGTGAACCTAACCTTCAGTTAAATCTACCAGAATATTCCTCCAACATCAAATTCTCTCCATTTTTCTCTCCTCGTTTTTCCCATATAGTCACGGCAAAAAAATCCGATCCAATCCAAATTCGATGGATACCCAATTTGAATGGAGCAATTTTTTATCGATCTGATGATCCGAAGATCAGTCGATCCGAATCGAATTAGCTTTTTTTTTTTATATATATAATATACTTTCACTAGGTTTAAAGATGAAGAACTTGATGAGAAAATGATAAGTTTAGTTTTCGTTACATTAATTAATATGTCAATTACGATAGTTTGATAATATTTAATACAATATTTATTTATTAATTTCTTATTGCATGAAAGCACTTCTGACTCAAACATAAACACTTATTTTTTACTTCTAATTCTGGGAAGACGAATTTTGTTTTTTTAAGTCATGAATACGAACTTATGAAGATGAAAAATAATGTTTATTTGTTGGATTGTCTTAACACTTAAATTATGCGTTTTGATTTCTCGAATGTTTAATTATACCATTGATGTTTAAAATTAAAAAAAAAATTCTACCAATATAGATTATATTTGAATTTTTTTCTTAATCTCATCCGGTCCAATCCGAACCCGATCCACTGTCACTGCTCCAACGTAATCGCGCCCTCTATCTTCCTTTTTTCTCTCCTCTTTGCTTGCTTTCTTCTCCACTCCCAATCGCATTCATTGTTATTTTGCTCCTTTTCACTCTCTACCATTCACAAAGAAGACCGCAAACACTTCTATATTTCAATGGTCAGAAAATAGAAATCAAGAATCATGGAAATTTCAGGCGTATGAGGCACTAGAAATGGAAAACACACACCCCCACGCCCCCGACCCCCGGGGTAACCCAAATAAAGGGAGTTTGATTCAACTCTCATTTATTCAAATGCTTGCTTGTTCTTCTTCTTGCCCATGAGTGCTTCAATTTTTCTGTGAACAATCATGGAGAAAGAGACTCGGGAAAATGCGGTAGGGAATTGGATGAAAAACTAAAATCTTGTAATTGATTGGAAAACTAAAATTTTGTCATCTTCATAACTTTGGGGCTATCGGTTGTCTTCAATCGATTGCTATTAAAAAATAAAAAATAATTGAAAAAACTGAGAAAGAAAAAAGGTAAATGAAGAAGAGGGAGTGGCATTTTTGTCATTCCAGTTCCACGTGGACAGACAAGCATGTGGAGGAGACTAGAGAGAGAGAGAGAGAGGGGTGTAGAGTGCAGAGACTAGAGATAGAAAGAGCGCGGGGTGTCAACCACCTCTCTATTTTTAAATAGTATATTTATTATTAAATAAAGAATGTCGTTAAATTTAAGATATGAAAATTTTTAAATGCTCCATCAAATTCTTTAATTTTAATTTTTATTTTATTTTTTTAAAAAAATTATTATTTTATCTCAATTTAATACTTAAAAATTGTTCAAAAATAGGACCTATAATCAAATTCACTTTCTAAATTAAATTGAAAATAGTCATTCTACATTATTCAAGAAATAGAATTAATTGAAATTTATAGTCATTCAATTATAAATAATGAGTTTGGTTCTTCAAATTTGAAGAGTCAAACTCACTATCTAAATTAAATTGTTAATTTAAAGAGTTTATTTGAGTAACATTTTAGGATTTACCTCTTTAAGACCTTGTTCTATTTGGTGTTAACCAAATCCGCACGCAATTCCGTACACCTCATACTCATTTTCAACCACACACATATTTCCCAAAATAATATTAACCACACGTTTTTACACGGAATACCGCGCGCAACAACTAAACCCCCAATCAAACAAGACCTAAATTATAAAGAATCTTATATTTATTCTTGTTGGAAATGTTTTGAGTGTGTGTAAAAATAGATTTTTATGGATTTTTATGCGATGTAGGAGAGAGAATGAGTGGAGTTGAATGGTAGAGATTTGTGTATTATAGGTAGATTTCACGAGATATGTGGATGTAAAATAAAGAGAATGAATAAATTTGAAAAGAATATATAAAAATATATAAAAATTTATAAACATGAGTAAGCTAACACACGATGGAGACAGGGTTCAGGGAGTGGGCTGAATTTATAATTTTTCGTTTTCGCCCTTAATTTTAACTGAAGGTTAAGTTCACCCTCGTTAAAGAGGGTGAACAAATCTTTATTCTGAAAAACTGGGGTGCATCGTGAGCGGGGACGGCCATGTGTGGCACGAACATTGTTGGGACAGATGACAAGTGGAGAGGGACACAAGATACAGAGGTCCATATCTTAACAAGTACTAATTCAATTAATTTTATTTTATTTTTAACTAATGCTACCATTCAATTTTGTAGGACTCTCTTATAAGCTCTCTGGAATTGCATCAACAATTTTATAAAAAGGAAGACAATGGCATATTACCCGTGCTTTGGAAACAATTTTTTTTTTTTTTAACTAAAAAATGGTGTGGATCGTAAAAGACGTAGATAATGCAAGTAGTCGCATTAAATGTGTGTCTAATAGTATTGTTTGACTTAATCAAATAATAAAAGTTAAATCTTTAAAAGAAAAAATTAGATCACGCAAGTTCTATTTTATCTCGGACTTAAATCGAAAGACAAATAATATAAAGTTTAGAAACATTATATTATATTTGAAAAGAATTAATATCGAACATTATAGAGATTTTACTAAATTTGCCATTTTTCCCATTTATAAAAACTTTACATATTTATTTATTTATTAAAATAAACTTTATTTATATTATTCTAAAAAAATTTATTTATAGACAAATGAAAACTAATAAACAGTCTTTCGTAAAAAATAATAATAATAAATAAAAATAATAAACGGTGAAAACAAGATATTAAAAAATCTACAAGATGTCTACCCTACAAACTATATATAGTAGCCATGTTAAGGAACACCCAGGGCATTTACGGTCCCGTCTGGTCTCTGTTGTGAAATTCGCGAATTTGGCTAGATTCAGCACGATGTGGTGGAGTTTCATCAATTTGGAAAAAAAATTTTGGACACTGTGATGACCGGTGGCGGCCAGTCAAAGTTTTTGGCCAAAATTTGGCCAAATTTTAGCCAAAAACTTTGACCAACCACCACTGGTTCCTACGGTATCGAAAAAAAAATTTTCAAATTGTTGAAGTTCCACCTCGTCGTACTGAATTTGAACAAATTTTCGAATTTCAAATCGGAAAATAGATGGGCCCGTAAAAGGCCCGGGTGAGGTGTTCTTGATAATTTTCACTGTATATAGAGTGTAGAAAACGGCATGCGTGAAGCACATCCTTGGCCACTCTATTTTACAACTATTTTCCAAGCCATTATTGCGAGTGTTAACTTGTGGACAATATGTTCCAACCCGGAAAATTTCAGGCATCCATGATCAATAATTAATAATAAAAAAATTGACATTAGGCTATTCCTAAAACAAAATATAAAATAATATCATTTGATTTGCACACAAATAGTGTTAGAATCATTGTAGCCGACAAGTCTGTGAGTAGAGAAATTAAATTAATGGAGTTATAATTTATGTTTATTACATGATTAGTTGATGTTCCAGTTGGTTCTCCATTAACCGACGATTTTAGAGAATCTCCATCAGTGAACATTGGCTCTCCATCATCGAGAACCAGCCCCCGGATGTTAAAGGCGTGGGCGAGGGCGGGGTGAGGGGTGGGTCATTTTTATACGTGTATAATTTTTTTTTTTTTTTTGAAAAATAAATGGCGTTAGCCTTGTAAATCTATATCTATATCTATATCTATATATTAATAAAATGAGATCAGTTTTCCGCTCAATTTTATAATTTTCAGAATTAAAAAATATTATTTTATTTATATTTCCCACTCAAGCACAAATATCTAATTTATATTTCCCACTCAAGCACAAATACCTAATTTTTAACCCATAGATAATCTCCCGTTATATTTCTCACTCAAGCACAAATACCTAATTTATATTTCCCACTCAAGCACAAATACCTAATTTTTAACCCATAGATAATCTCCCGTTATTATCACCCATGATCTTTTAATAGAATCACTCCTTATTCCTCCAATTCGGGTTATTATCATGTGTGATCTTTTTATATCTCCCATCCATATCTTTTTACCATGAAAAAAAGGAAAATATGTTATTATAATTTTTATTTTACACATATTTTAAATTATAACTTGGCCATAAATCTCCCCGTGTAACGCACCGGAGAAAATACTAGTAAATCTAACATGACATTATAGTATTTATATAGTTATTTTATAATTTTCTTGATAATGTTTCTATAAAATAATAAAGCAATACATTTAGGAAGACAAACGTCCAAAATGGAAGCACTAAAAATTGAAGTCAAAACTCATTTTGTGATCATTGAAATATACAATTTTTTTAACAGAAAATGAAGAGATGATTAACTGACAATTTTAATCATTATTTTTCTTACTGGCCTGTGAAATGATGAAATGGGGCATAGAAGTTGCAGCATTATGTTTCATTTCTAATTAATTAATTAATTAATTAATCATCATAAATTCAACTATTATTTAATTACTACTATACTTGATTAAAAAGATCACCTATAATTTGAACTATTCAATGCACATTACCCATGAAAATTATCTAAAAATACCCTTTTAACACGGTAAAAATAAATAAAAAATTTTTATTTAATTTTTTAGAATAAATTGAAAATGATTTTTTAAAAATAGAAAATCACTGCCACTATGGTATTGCCAGCGTGACACTGTGCCAAATTTACAATTAAACTTCTATTAATAAAAATAAGACATATATATATATATATATATATATATATATATTAGAATGTAATAGTTGAAAATTAAAATGTATATATATATATATAAAGTTAATTCTCATTTTTAGAAATAATTTAATTATCATAGTAAATTATAACTTTGATCCTATATCACATTTTCATAAATGCTTACATTTAGTTCATTTTCAATTTCAATGCATCATATATATGTATGATCAATATATATATATATATATATATATATATATATGATCAAACACACCTGGGTGTGCCGTAGTTATGGCACTCTCAATTATTTTCCAGTCATATACGATTTACACTGGGAAAACTGATACCATATTCAAAACCAGCATTACGAGGTGAAGCTCTAGTAGTACGAATTTTTTTTGGATGACACCATTGGTAGTTGGTCAAAAAATTTGATTGAAACTTTGACTGGCGGCCAAAAACTTAGACCAATGGCTAATAGTGTAGCTCGAAAATTTTCTAAACTGTTAGAGCTTTGTCTCACTGTACTGGTTCTAACTCTAATTTCGATATTTCCAACGGAGGTCGAATGTGACCTAAATATACTCGGGAGTGCCATAACTATTACATTGTCTAAGTTTACTTAGCAGTGAGCCCAAATGTGTTTATAATGTGTTTAATTACCCAGTTAAAATACCAGATAGTTTCAATTTGATAGATGAGCGAGATGTATGTGGGTAACACGCAATGTCCAGAAATAGTGAGATTTGTGCAACAATATAAAAGCAATAAAATAAACGCTACACACAAGATTTTAACGTGGAAAACCCTTCCGGGTGAAAAATTTACGGGCAAAACCAATCCACTAACTTCTGAATAATTTAAATCATTACAAAGAAGTTAAAGGAAAATTACAAAGTAATTAATGCAACATCTGAGAATATGAAGAACTTTCTCTATCTTCTTCTTAAGATGTAATTCGAGCTAGCATTCCGCTGCTCATCACTAACTCTTTGTACTCCTTGATCCCACAATGGACCCGCAGTACTCACGTGACGATCTCTCAGTGTTGGGGCTCTTCTATTAATGAATGGGACTCTTCTCGAATATTCTTCAAATCAAGCAAGTTGAGAAATTGTGTACATCCAGTAGCAATAGCCTCAAGAATTCGAATGAGGTTGCATGTATGAATGTCATGGAGTGGGCAACTATGGGGAAGGAAAATCAAGTGTCTTATATTTTGTCTTTAAGTCTTGAACGTGTAAATCAACTGGTAGCTCCACAAGTATTTTAACTCTCTCAATCTCATGTGGGATAGAAGACCTGGTCATATTAAAATACCAATTTCCTACCATAAGAGATAATTCAAATCAATTTAGAATATTCAAAACATTGTAGGATAAATGACAATGAAGAAAAATAACAATAAGGTAAGATAATAGATTAGCTAAACTAGTAAATATCTTACCATATCTCTACAAATTTTTGTAGTATGGCAAAACTTACCAAACAATTGAATTCGTTACACCTGGATGTGAGTAATATTTGAGTCCTAGTAGGACTCTTAAAAGTTTGCCTAATCCAAATAGAAAAATAGAAATGCCAACCAACATTATCTTTAAATAAAGTTAATAACTATAACTTAAAAATAGAGTTTACAATATATATATATATATATATATATATATAGAGTGTGTGTGTGTGTGTGTGTGTGTTTGGGGGTCCCTTGGGGTCACATGTCCCCCAAGTTTTCTGTTTTTTTTTTTTAAATTATCATTTTTCAAATAAAATTCTTATTATTTGGCAATAACAAACGTAATTTAAGAGAGCTTGTTTACTAAATTTAGTGATATTAGCATTTTATTAATTTGGTTTATTTCTTATTCTTACGCTAAATATCTCTATAAATTTATTACTTCACTTTGAATTTTAAAACCTAAATGTGTCGATTTTCCTTTAATCTAGAATTATAATATATTTGATAAAGATTTTTAAGAAAATGAATGTCAAATAAGCTCTTTACGTATATAATATTCAATCAAAGTTATTAATATTAAATTTTTATCACACATCACTACTCATTATTATCAAAAAGTCTATAAGTTTAATGTTTAAATTAAAGATTACCTAAATGCATATTAAATTTAAACCTCCCCTAAAAAATGCATATTAAATTTCTTACTTTTTAATAATATTTTTTTATCGGCCCGCTCATTTAAAAAAATTTTCCCTGCCAGAGCCTATGTTTGTACCCCCTCAACTCTTAACCTCTGGCACCGTCATCGTGTGTGTGTGTATATATATCTATATATATATATATAATTAGGAAATTAAAATTAATATAAAAATAAAAATAAATAGAGTGACACTAAATAAGAAAAACAAATAAATTGAATAAGGAAAAAATAATATATATTATATTTAATATTTATTTTTAAAATAGGATTTTTTTTTTTCATTTTAATTAAATGCGTGCCACATTGGTACCGCCAATATGACACTGTCTAACGTAGCACTTTTACTTTTATTAATAGAATATATGATACAAAGTTTAACTATAACATTCAACTGGCAACAGTGCATTATTTTGTATACAACAGATCAAGCTAGGAAATGGCAATTGGCAATTTCTGGTTTTGCGGATCAGCGCGCATCACATTTCACGTTCCATTTATTTTACTTTATGGACACGCTGGTAACTTATTCTCATTAGTTTTATTTCACATGTCACCGTTGACTAATAATTAATTATAAATTGGATAAACTGTATAATATTTTTGTCAAAATCTCTATATTAAAAAAATAGAGTGACACGTTGGCAAAGATGTCAACGTGGTACACATTAAATATTTTTAAAAAATTATAAAATTATTTGGAAATAATTCAACATTAATTAGCAGTAATTAAAAATATAATTAAAAATAAACCAATATTTAAAGAAAATATTTATGAGAAAAAATTGGCTTTGGAAAGACTTTAAATATAACTTCATTTTTTAAAATTCAAATACAAAATATTAAATATTAAATATTATTTATTTATTTTCATCGTGTTAAAATTATAAGTTTTGATAGTTTTCCTTGGTTACGTGAATTAGACAATTCAAAAATAGTGGATATTTTTCACTTTTTTTTATAATCAAATAGTGAGTAGCCAAAATTATAACTGGATTTATATTTAATAATTTATCGAATTTTTAAGTAAATAGTAATTTATTACTATTTATATTATTATAATTAAAGTACCGCATTTTGCGGATATCATATTGGCAGTGCTAATATGATATATGGTTTTAATTAAAAAAGTTAATTGATGTTTTTCGTTTTTTGATATGGCTGATGTGATATATTCATTAACTAGATTTTACATTGCACATGTTTTTCCTTAAAAATAAAAATACTTTCTTTCTAAAATTAAAATACAATTTATATAAATGGAAAGAAATCAAATGAATTATGTAGATATAGAAAATTGTTGGTATTACTACAAATTTAAGTTATATAAATTAAGCATAATATTTTTTATACAATATGGCTAAAATTAAGTAGCAATTACAACTAATCACTGAAAGAACGCATAAAATTATAAAATTTAGAGTGCGTCATATCCATTTCAGAAAGAAATTAACAGATGTTCAATATGATTTTCATTTGTACCAACGAGAAAGACAAGTTTTGATAATCAAATCATTTTTATATATTCATTCCCAATAATTCGTTTATAATTAATTAATCTCCGCAAGTACTGTTGTGCAATGCGATACACGACAATTAGAATTAAAGTTATACGTTTTGATAAACTTCTTAATTATGCGATGAACGTGAATTTTTTTAATTTACAATTGTGAATTTACTCCCCTTTTTTTGCATTGATTATAATATACAATATTATAAATTTCAATAATTATTTACAATTATGTAATCTTCTATGCATAAATTACATCAATTATGTAATTGAATATTTATATTTAATATATTTATAATGTTATATCAATTATTTATTATACATAAATTTAATTATTTCCATACATCTTATGGGTGTAGTACTAATATATATAATATAACATAAACAATAAATTGCCAACTCAGTTGGAGTCGTATAAAAAATAAGAAATTATTTAAAAATTCTGATAGATTCTTATACTTTGGAAAACATGTGTCACGTATGCTTGCGTTGCATTTAATTTTATACATAACATATAAATTTGCCGGCAAATTTTTAGTGTTTTTATAAATGAATTGTATCAATGATAATCGATACATTCATGATTACATTGAAAAACGTAATTTATTGCTCAATGATCATCAGTGAAAATTTACATGATGCTTTGTTCATTGATTCGTGAAAGAGTGTTTACTATCATGAAAATATTTGCTGTTAACTAATTTTGGTTGACTTCTTTTAATAATTATTTTCATATTTATTTTATTTAAATAATAAATAAACAAAAATTATCAACTTTTAATTTTTCATAAACTTTATTACTGTGTAACGACATATTATTTCAAAATTTTATTCGGCAAAATTTTTTGTCAAATGAAAAAATACTATTTTACTTTTATATCAAGGTGAAAATAAATTTAAATTTTACTATCCCATTCTGATTTTATTTCCCGCATAAGGAAACTTTATAAGAGTGTTTACTATTTATTATCAAATTCACATTTCAAAGTTGTCCATATAATAAAAAAGGGCTTATTGGCGCATTTGGGACCCAACGTTTTACTTCAATGCATACTAAGGATTTATTGTTTTTATTGACATTTTCATCCCCAACCTAACATGTTATTATAAGATAAGGACTTTTTAGGCAAAAAAGATAATAATGCTCTTTTATTTAAATTATTTTCATTACATTAAATAAAAATATTTACAATCGAGTTCATAACTTAAAAAAAAAAAAACTAATCCTCATCCACATCCACCACCACCGCGGTGCCATGTCCACCACCACCAGCGATAACTCCAGCGAGGCAAAAAAAGAGATCTGGTAGTTTTCAAACCACCAGCGGTTTTTGAGCCACCAGAAGCTAGTGGTTCGCAAACCACTAGCAAAATTGGTGGTTTTCGAACCACCAGTTTTGCTCGTGGTTTTTGAGCCACCGGTAGAATCGAACCATCAATTTTGCTCGTGGTTTTTGAGCCACCGGTAGAAAACCACCAGTTTGCTGGTGGTTTTCGACCACCAGGTCTCTTTTTTTGCCTTGCCGGAGTTCTCGCCGGTGGTGGTGGAGGTGGCGCCGAGGTGGTGGTGGTGGAAGACAATTTGTTGTAGATGAGGACCAATTTGTATTTTTTAAAAAGTTATAGATTCAATTGTAAATATTTTTATTTAATTTAATAAAAATAATTTAAATAATATGGTATTATTTTTTTCCGTAAAAAGTCATTCTCTGGTAATAAAATATTAGGTTGGAAACGGAAAATGTTAAGAAAAAGTGATAGATTCTTAGTGTGCAGGGAGCCAAAATATTGGATTCTTATATGGTGTTAATAAGCCTATAAAAAAGTATTATACTTATCAAAATTAGTTAATTATATATCACCAGTTCACCACCACGTTACATAAGTCCTTTTTTTTTCCACTGATTTAACTAATTTCTGGATATGAGGTTGCCTCAAGGCTTAGAGAACAAGTTTGACTATGCTCAATAGTTTATGAAAAAATTTGTAACAAATATATTAGATATATTTTTTACAGTAATATATTTTTATTAAAATTTTATATAGGTACAACAATTATATTTATTATTAACTGTTATTTAATATCAAAATGTGCTCGTCTCTAATGTTAAAGAAAATTTTCGAAAAATGTGATATTATATTAATACCAACAAATACTATTGTGTTGAAAATTTTTGATAAAAAACTATTTAATCAGTATCAAATTAATTCAATAAAATTAATTACGAATCAAATAAGCACCCACATAAAAATAAAATGTAAAATTGTATAACTTAACTAAATTTAGGACTAAAGCATATATTTTTCAAACTTTGGGACTTGATTTAATAATATTTAAAGATTAAGATTTTTTGTACAATTTATCTCAAGTCAAATGGGGCAATTTATGATTTCTTATTTAACGAAAAAGAGGGTCCAAGGTGTTTGGTATAGTGGTAAGATACCCTCTTACTGATTTATCCAGAGTTTGAGACACCATACACAATCCCTATGATCCCAAATTTGTACTAAAAAAAAAAAAAGGGGGAAAGCCCTCACTTTATTGATGGGAGATTTTGATGACCTTTTCCTCTCACCCTCCTTCGGTTCTACTTCAGGAGAGAGTCAACGTAATGATCTTACTTTGACGCAATCTTTGGAGTTTTCCCTTACTCGAACCGGTCTTGCAAGAAAATAAAAATTTATATTGAGCTCCAAATATACGCTATTGTTACATGTAAACATGTGTAATAGTGATTCTAGAATAGCGAAAATGTTATATTCTCACTTTCTATGTGTTAGAGCCAGTTTTATGAGTCCAATATGATAAATTATATGTGATTTACCATATATCACGTGTGATTTATTGCGCTGAAACCATAAAAATAATTCAAATGCTAAAAATATGAGTTCTTTTCTCCTATTTACTGTGGGGAGGATATCCTCCTCACAATGGACATGTGTTTCCAACTAATTGGTGGGAGGGTGGCTCCAACAGCCCCCACCAATCACGGAAACATGTGTCAAGTGTGGGGAGGATATCCTCCCCACAGGGATATGTGATGATTTCCGCTAAAAACATACCATTCCGGTCTAGAATAAATGTCAACGGCGGAGCCTCACACCATTTTTGGGTTGGACGCACAGTTGTGAGGTTAGGATGGACCCACGCATTTAATAATAAGAATAAGTCCACGATGCCGACAAAATTTGGACAAATAGACAGAGCAAGATATTTATTTAATTTCTTAAAAAAAAAGATATTTATTTAATATAGATATTAAAATGACATTGAACAATTTGACAATTGGCAAATTTAATTAATTACTAATGTGCAAGTGGGCCACGTCTTCTTTCTCTTTCAAACAATCGGATCAAGACTTTCTTTTATCTTCGTCTATTTTTGTTGGTAGTCGAAACTAACACCATCTACAGCTAACTTTTTGAACGATGGACACTGACGGAAAGGGGTCGAAGAATCTAGGAGCTACTTCCTCATTCCCATTAAAATAGATATTCACCATTTTTATATATATTAACGAGATGTTTTAAATCTATATATAAAGAAAAATAGAGAATTTTTAGCCTATTTTTTGAATTAGATTAATTAGTTTTCCCATAAAAAATAAAACCATTTTTTGTCTTTTGATTTTTTTATTAATTAATAATCAATCCTTAATAATTAAATGAACTAATCATTATCTATATTAAATTTTATAATTAGATTTTTTTAAAAATCTCTACTGATTCGAACTTATTTTCTATAATTTTTTATTTTTTTATTAATTAATAATCAATCTTAACAAAAAAATTAATAAATTATTTTTTATATTAAATCTGAACTTCGTTTCCCTACACAAGTATTGATAATTATTATTTTATTATTTTTCTAATCTAAATCTAAAGATTTAAATCTATATATGGAATAAGAGCCATTTTATAAATAATTAACTACGAAACCAAAATTAATTCTTAAAAAAAATAAAATTAATTAAAATTAACTGTCTCATAAGATTTGATTGTTGTGTAATACAAAATTAGTATTCATTAAATTTTTATAAAAAAATAAAAGAAAAGTATAACATTGAAATTTTAAAATTAGATTCGACCCACTAATTAATTTTTTAAATAATTAATTATTTTTATAAATAATTAGCTAAGGAACAAAAATTAATCTAAATTAGCAATTTCGCTAAGATTTATTTTTTTGTGTGATACAAAAATAGAAAGCTTTGAAATTTTACATAAAAATTAAAAGAAACACGCAAGATGATTAGATTTGTTCCTTTACTTAATTTTTTTTTCAA
This sequence comes from Jasminum sambac, assembly GCA_018223645.1. Lineage (NCBI taxonomy): Eukaryota > Viridiplantae > Streptophyta > Magnoliopsida > Lamiales > Oleaceae > Jasminum > Jasminum sambac. The sequence goes on along the minus strand of CP073644.1, from coordinate 6,963,541 downwards.
AAATAAAATTAGCAAAAAATGAAAATTAATTAAATTAGCAATTTTTTAGGATTTAATTTTAATGTGATCAAAAATTTCAATTCATCAAATTTGTGTAAAAAAACTAAAAGAAATATGTAACATTAATTTTTTAATTAATTGTTCATTAATTGTAACATTAATCCAATATTTTTTAATAAAATTTATATCTATTTCTATATCTATATATTTCAAATTGCAGATATCATTTAGTGTAAATAATTAATTGATTTATTTTAATAAGTGATTTCACTCTAATTTTTTAACTTTAATGTGACATGTTTCTTTTAATTTAAAGAAAAAAGAAGTGGAAGTTCACTTGACAAAGATTAAACTAATTATTTTAGGAATAATTAATTATTTTTAACAAAAAATAATAATTATTAACAATAATTAGCTAAAAAATGTAAATTAATTTCATTGCAATTAACTAAAATTAATTATATCACAAAGATTTAATTCGATATATTTAAATGAACAAAGATTAATCAAAATTAATTATATTGATAAAGGGGAAACGTATAATTTATTTTAAAATTTATTTTAAAAAATAGTTGAAATTTATTTAATTCCTATGGTAGACAAGATTTCCCTGAAAAAATTAAAGAAATATTTTAAATTACAATGCATCTTTTTAAATTATAAAATATCTTTAAAATTTTATTCATACAAATCCCAAAAGTACATATATTAAACTAATTATTACAGTTCTTCCAAAAAAAATTATTATAGAAATAATAATTTGAAAATATAAATTAATCATCGTTCAATTAATTAAAATTTATTACGTTTATGAGATTTAATTGGATATGGTTCCTCAAGTGGGTAAAGATTAATCAAAATTAATTATATTTTTCAAATGAAAAAAGTATAATTAATTTAAAAAATAAGAAATAGTTGAAATTCATTAGATTGCTGCTTTTTAACAGATTTCTCCTGAAAAAAATGAAAGATATATTTTAAATTACATGATATCTTTTAAATTACAAAATATATTTAAAATTGGATTCATATAGTTCTTGAAACCACAGATATTAAACTAATTATTTTTCAACTAATTATGTAAAAATAAAAGTTAATTATTTTGTAAGTGTTAAATTTATTTATATTGCATTCTAAGATTTAATTGGACTCGATTTCACTAGATGAAAATTTACACGGTTTCATCTATATCAATATTTTATATAAAGAAAAGTAGGGAATTTTCGTCCAATTTTTTTATTTCTTGAAATTAGTTTTCTTGCCCATTCCCTCAAAACTCCATTTCTTATTATTTTAATATTTAATTGATAATCTTTATATATATATATATATATATATATATATATATATATATATATATAAGTAAAGTCTAGATTTTCCCAAATATCCAAATTAGATTTCCTCAAATCTTGTAATCTCTATATATTTATACACACACACACACACACACATATATATCTCTAAAAATCATGTTTCTTCCCCTTCAAAACTTATTTTTCTTAATTTTTTTAATTATTTTTAATTTAAGTTGTATAGATTTTCCTGACACTTTTTTTTAAGTTAACATTTTTAACAGAAAATAAATGGGCACCAAACGCGGGAATCAATCCCGCATGGACCCCATCACATGCTTCATAGAAATTTTAGATTTTTGGTGTGTTTGATTTGCATATCAATTGAAGGTAAATGTCAAATCATACAATTTATTTTACATCTTTGTTGTTTGATTGCATATTGTAAAGGAAATGGTTTTATAAAGGTACAATTATTTTTAGCACGGTTTTGGTCAATTAAAAGAAATTGTTTTCTTAGGGGGTAGTCAGTTTTTTTATTTACCCGGTAAATATTTTCCAAGTAAATGTTTTACAACTTGCAATCAAACACATCCTTAGTGTTTTTCTGTCCTTAATTAATTAAGCATTACTTTAGAACTTCAAGATTGTTAATTATTATATTGAATATTTTTATATTTATCTATGTTTCTATTATTTTCAATTGTTAATTAAAATTACTGCTAATAAAATTTTTATCCAGCCTTCGTGTTTCCTTTCTATGCACTGATCTTCAAAATCCAAAATTATTCTACCGATTTTCTTCTCCAATTTTCCCTCTTATCAATTCAATTCTAGCCTTAATTGATCAATTGATATATACAAATCTTACAAATCACTTCAATGGTTGAAAAAAAAAAGTAGGATTTTCTCTCATCACTATTACAATGGAACCATGACAATACATCAAGCTAATGAAAAGTAGTGCTTAAACCCGCCGCAAAGCTCGCTAAGCTATGAGCAAACTCCCTCCATATAATTAAGCTATTTGTCTTATCATGTAAAGTGATCAATATCACTAGCAAATTAGAACATTTTTTCCTTCTCTCTTTTTGATTTTTTTCTTCTTCTGTCTTTTTGGTTTTGAGTATTGCATGTGTCTTTTTTACTAAGATTTAATTTTTGTGTGATAAAAACTTACCATTCATTAAATTTTTACACAAAAATTAAAGTAAAAGTGTAACATTAAAGTTTAAAAATTAGATAGGACCCTTCAATTATTTTCAAAAATAATTAATTATTTTTGAAAATAATTAGCTAAGGAACATGAATTAGTTAAATTTAATTTAGGAATTTTGCTAATATTTGATTTTGGTGTGAAGTAGAATTACAAAAAATTAAAAGAAACGTGCAATATGAAAATTAAAAAATTAGATTGAACCTATTAATTAATTTTAGAAATAATTTATTATTTGTTTTAAATACAATTAGCTACAAAATCAGCATTAATCATAATTAGCAATTTTATAAGATTTAATAAAATTGGAAATTGGATTAAAATGAGCTAAAAAATGATAATTAATTAAATTTAATTATATTTAAATTAATCATAATTAATTATACTGTTCAGATTTAATTGAATTCGGCTTCATTGGATGACAATTGACACGGTTTAATTGGACGAAAATTAATCACAATTAATTACATTGCTAAAATAGAAAAAATAGTATTAATTTAAAAAATAAATACAATTGAAACTAATTATATTATTATGGGTGGGTAAGATTTCTCTTGAAAAATGAAAGATATCTTTTAAATTATAAGATATATTTCAAACTACAAAATATATTCAAAATTAGATTCATACAATTCTTAAAACTGTACCTATCAAACTAATTATTTTATAAATAATTATATTTTTAGAAATAATTATCTAAAAAATGAAAATTAATTATATTATAATTAATTAAAATCAATTATGTTGCAAAAATTTAAAGTGACATATGTCATTGGATGAAAATTACTCAAAGTTAATTATATCACTAAAAGCGAAAAATATAATTAAATTAAAAAATGAAAACTAAATAAAATTATATCGCTATGGGTTGGCAAGATTTCTCTTAAAAAATAAAAAATAGCTTTTAGATTGTAATCTATCTTTTAAATTACAAAATATATTTAATCATACAATTCTTAAAGCTATAGCTATTAAGTTATTATTTTAGAAATAATTAATTCTCCTTTTTAGAATAATTATCTAAAAATGAAAATTAACTATATTTAATTTAATTAAAACTAAATATGTTGTTAAGATTTAATTGGAATATATTTCATTGGACGAAAATTGATATGGTTTCATTGGATAAAAATTAGTCTAAATTAATTATTATATTGCTAAAAGGGGAAACATCGTTAATTTTAAAACAAAAAATAATTGAAATTGAAATTAATTAGCTTGCTATGAGTTGGTGAGATTTTCCTTAAAAATGAAAGATATCTTTTAGATTGGAAGTTGTCTTCCAAAATCGAAAATATCTTTAAAATTACTTTCATCTAAAAGAAAATTTTGGAAAGTTTGATTTCATTGGATAGGGTTTTAGAAAAAGCATTATCTAAAAAATAATTAAAATTAATTAGATTACTATGGGTTCCCAAGACTTTCCCTAAAAATGAAATATATCTTCTAGATTGGAAGATGTCTTTCAAAATCGAAAATGTCTTTAAAGTTACTTTCATATAAAAGAAAATTATGAAAAGTTTAATTTTATTTGGCACCGTTTTATAACTACCACTATTAAAAAAAATTAAAATTAAATAGATTGCTATGAGTTCGCAAAAATTTCCCCTAAAAATGAAATATCACTTTTAAACCAAAATATGCTTTTTAAGTTATAAGATATCTTTACGTAATGCCCCGTTCATGTTCGTCCCGAATACGAATATAAGTCCGTATATGGTACGAAATAGTATGATGACCTGTCAATATGACAGATATGTGTACGATATGTTTACGGTATATTTGGAAGTATATGAAATGCCTCGGGATCCGAAACGGCCTTCAAAGTCATGAAAATGGGAATGTAACGCCCGCTCTTAAAACATACGTTTATAACCATAAAGATTAGCAACGGAAGCTAAATAGCGTTACAAAACCTTTACATTGTCCAAGCTCATGAGTACATATTTAAACATTTACATCATATTGTAAGCAAAATACATTAGACCATGACCATTGGACACGTGCAAAAGCGGCCTATACGGGATCGGGAGCTTCCTTTGGTTTCCCCTCCACGTCACGCCCTCGAGGATTCCCCTCCGTCCCCAAGTCCACGGTCTCGGCTCTGGTCACCTATCACATATCATAACACATCATGAGCCACGAGGGCCCAATAGGGAGCACAATCATATGCAATGCATGACATATTCGTAATCGTGGGCCCGTTGCGAACCATATGTTTATATTGGCGCCGTAACATGCAATCATACTTTAATTGGCCAGATCCCATTCCTTTGAGGGACCTCCATTTGGGTCAATTGTCTCAGACCTTTGTGAGACGAACATCATATAAACATTTGGTAGGCAACCCTAATCATCGTTTTTCATGCGTGATCATGCTTCAATGTATACACATAAATAAACACATGTAATATCATATGCATATTAACATAAAATGGAAACATAAACATCAAGGTCCTACAAACCCCCAAATCGAGTATCTACATGCTATACCAACCCTATAGTCATATCTACTCAACCAAAGCATCAACATCATTAATTCTACCCTAACACTTGTCTCTTTACCTATTTATTGCAAGCCAACCAACATTAGGTCATGATCTTACCTCAAAACACTCTAAGTGCTCTACTACCCACCTTAGGAAGATAGTACCACCAAGGAAAACTAGGTAGATGATGGACTTGCTTTCTTCTTCACCTTGCTCCTTAAGGTCTTCAATGATCTTCTATACCAACACTTGATCCAAGTATGAAGTTTGGATGGATTTCTAGAGATGGAGGGTCTCCAAAATGTCTTAGATGTATGCTTGGCTCGAAAATGAGGGTAACCATCAAGAAAAGTGACTTTTTGACAAAAAATACACATTTGTCGACTTAAAATTACGGCCGTAAATCTCCCTGTTACGGCCGTAACTAGGCACACGCGACCGCTCTCCCGGTCACGCGACCAGCAGAGAATCAGCCCCTTAACCATCATTCTTGACTTACGGCCGTAACCATAAGACTTACGGCCTTAAGTATCACATTTACGGCCGTAAATACGGAAATTACGGCCGTAAATCCCAATTTTCTGCATTTCTCTTCCGGCTCATCCTTGGCGACCATACCTAGTTCCAACATACATGGGGCAACCCAAAACACTTCCTAAACATGTCATACCCATCAACACCATCTCACGACATATACACATCATCACGACCCATTCCCAAAAGCACAAACGATAAACATACGAAATCATATAAAATCGTGACGAGATTTTGACGGGGCGTTACAATTTCCCCTCCTTAAAAGAATTTCGTCCTCGAAATTTACCTGAAAATAGTTCGGGGTAGTGTTGTCTCATCGCTTCCTCTCTCTCCCATGTCTCCTCTTCAATGGTCACACTTCGCCACAAAACACGTACAAGAGGCACTTGTTTTCCTCGTAATTGTTTGACGCTCCGATCAACGATTTGCACGGGTTTCTCTTCATAAGACAGGTCCGGTTGAAGATCTAATGGAGGGTCTGGTAATACATGGGAGGGATCCGCAACATACTTCCTCAACATGGAGACATGAAATACGTTGTGCATTCGATCCAAATGAGTTGGAAACTTCAACATATACGCTACTTCTCCAATTCGTTCAAGGATTTCATAGGGACCGATATACCTTGGGGTCAACTTGCCACGCTTTCCAAACCGAAAGAGTCTCTTGATTGGCGAGATACGAACGAACACTTTGTCGCCAATCTCGAATTCTAGTGGCTGACGTCGATTATCAGCGTAACTTTTCTGTCGATCGTGAGCTATTCTCATCCGTTGCTTAATCTTTTCAACTGCTGACAGCATGTCTTGTAGCATTTCCGTTCGCATCAACCTCATTTCTTCCACATCATCCCAATGAAGAGGGGATCTACACCTTCTACCGTAAAGAGCTTTGTAGGGAGGCATTCCAACCGAGGAATGATAGCTATTGTTATAGGCGAACTCAACTAACGGTAGGTAACGGTCCCAACTTTGGGGAAACTCTAAAACACAAGCTCTCAACATATCTTCGAGCGTTTGGATTGTTCGTTCCGTTTGTCCATCCGTTTGAGGATGAAACGCCGTACTGAATTGAAGTTTCGTTCCCAAGGCTGTATGTAATTCCTTCCAGAAATGTGATAGATATCTCGGATCTCGATCCGAGGTGATTGTAACCGGGACCCCATGTAATCGAACAATCTCCTGAATATACAGTTGAGCCAATTGCTCCATTCGATATGTCGTCTTGATTGGGAGAAAATGGGCAGATTTGGTAAGTCGGTCGACTATCACCCAAATAGCATCGAACCCCTTACTCGTTCTTGGTAACCCGCTTACAAAATCCATAGTAACATCATCCCATTTCCACTCTGGAATCGGGAGTGGTTGTAATAGTCCAGCAGGCCTCTGGTGTTCTGCCTTGACTTGTTGACAGACCAAGCATCTTGCTACAAACTCCGCTATACTTCGTTTCATGCCTGGCCACCAATACAATACCTTAATGTCCCGATACATCTTAGTCGAGCCCGGATGGAGAGTATAGGGGGTCATATGAGCCTCGAGACAAATCTCTTGCCTCAACTCCTTTGTAGCCGGGACGTAGTATCTATTCTTATACTTAAGAATCCCTTGTTGAACTTGAAAGTCCGGACTTGGCTTCTCTCAAGCTTCTTCTTCATCTTAGTAGCCCGCCATCGGTTTCTTGCGCCTCCTTGATACGATCTATAAGCGTCGACCGGATTGACATAGCCATGAGTCGGGCTTCATCCGGGTCTAACACCTCAAGATCCAACTTCTCCATTTCATGTTGCAGCTTACGGGATCTTTGTTTCGGCGACTTCCTACTTAAGGCATCCGCTACTACGTTTGCTTTACCGGGGTGATAATGGATCGAACAATCATAATCCTTCACGAGCTCCAACCATCGTCTTTGTCTCATGTTGAGCTCCTTTTGGGTGAAGAAATACTTTAAACTTTTGTGATCCGTAAAAATTTCACATCGAACCCCGTAAAGATAGTGGCGCCAAATTTTCAAAGCAAATACTATCGCGGCTAGCTCCAAATCATGTGTTGGATACTTCTCCTCATAACTCTTCAATTGGCGGGAGGCATAGGCTATAACTTTATCATTTTGCATCAAAACACACCCAAGTCCTTGTTGAGACGCATCACTATAAATGGCGAAAACACTTGAGTCGTCCGGGATTGCCAAAATAGGAGCTGTGGTGAGGCGAATCTTCAACTCTTTAAAACTCCGCTCACACTCGTTTGTCCACCGGAAAGGCACGTTTTTCCTCGTCAACCGTGTCAATGGAGAAGCAAGCTTGGCAAAATCCTTGACAAAGCGCAGGTAATACCCACCAAACCTACAAAACCGTATTTCGTGGCGTCGTTGGTAGAGACCACTTCAAGACGGCCTCCACTTTACTAGGATCAACGGAAATACCATCCTCCGTCACCACATGTCCTAGAAACACCACTTGTTTCGTCCAAAATTCACATTTCGAGAACTTCGCGAATAACTTCTCGTCTCGAAGAGTTTGCAAGACAATGCGGAGATGGTTCTCGTGTTCCTCCCGGGATTTAGAGTAGATGAGAATATCATCGATAAAAACAATAACGAACTTGTCGAGATAGGGCTTGAAAACTTCGATTCATCAAGTCCATGAAAGCGAATTTGGAGCATTCGTGAAGTCCGAAAGGCATAACCAAAAATTCGAAGTGGCCATACCGGGTGCTAAAAGCCGACTTCATCACATCCCCATCACTAATTCTTAACTGATGATATCCGGAACGAAGGTCAATCTTCGAATAAATTTCCGAGCCTCGGAGTTGATCTAGTAATTCATCAATGCGGGGTAATGGGTATTTATTCTTTACCGTGGCCTTATTTAGCTCTCGATAATCAATACATAGCCTCATGGATCCATCTTTCTTCTTCACGAATAACACCGGCGCACCCCATGGAAGAGTACTCGGTCTAATGAAGCCCTTGTCCAACAACTCATTCAATTGGATTCTAAGCTCCTTAAGTTCCGAGGGAGCCATACGGTAGGGAGCTTTAGAAATGGGCGACGTACCCGGAACAACCTCAATAACAAATTCAATCTCCCGGGGCGGAGGCAAACCCGACAAATCTTCCGGAAATACATCCAAGAATTCACATACTACCGGGACTAAAGCTGGCGACACGGGTATCTCCGTCTTTGCACTATACAAAGTGACTACGTAAGCTTGGCATCCTTGACTAATCAATCTCTCGGCCCTCGGCCCTCATAGCCGAAATCATAACTCGTTTGGAGCGCTCTAGCTTTGGAAACATAATTGGTTCACCATCCGGAAACCTCAAGGCACGGTTAGGGCAATCTAACATAACCCTATGTTGAACTAACCAATCCATCCCGAGAATCACATCAAAATCCCGGAGTTCCAAAGCTAGTAAATCAATGGATGTCTCATTCTCCGAACCGTATAAGAACGGTAGGGAAAATAACTCACGACGCCTTTGGTTCCGTCAGAGGTAAAATAACATCAAAAGTACACCACAATGGCTTCGGGACCATATCCATTCGTAGAGCATAGGATAATGATATAAAAGAGTGCGCAGCTCCGGAGTCAAACAAGGCATAAGCAGGTAATGCATAAACATAAACAATACCTGCAATAACATCAACTTTCTCAGGCACCTCGGGTTGTACCAACGCAAACACGCGTCCGGATTGTCTCGGTGGAGGGAGTTGTTGAGGAGCTTGATTCCTCGCCTCCGGACAAGCTCTACTCATGTGTCCCTCTTTACCACAGTTATAACATCGATTGGTGCCGTAGTAACATGGTCCCCCATGAGGCTTCCCGCATGTTTGGCACGGCGGCGAGGGAGAAGAACTTGTTCCTTTCTTAGCCGATGGTCGGGGGGGGGGAGCATTATTCGCCGGCTTCTTATTATTCTTCCCACGACCCCTATAATTAGAACCCCGTCCTCGTCCGCTCGTAGATGAACCTTGTGAAGAAAAGGATTGTCCTTGAGCCGGTTACGAAAATGGAACCGATTGGCTAGCGGCTTGACGAGCTTGAGCAATTCTCGCTTCGGCTCGTTCCGCAACATATGCCCGCTCTATCACCTCAGTATAGCTCGTGGTTGCCATACTGGCCAACTGTACATCTCGAGCTAACTCCGGCTTCAAACCCATTATGAACCGAGCAACTTTGCGAGCCGGGGTATTCACCATGTGCGTTGCAAATCGGGCGAGCTCATCGAACTTCTTACTATACTCACTCACCGACATAGCACCCTGCTGAATTTGAATGAACTCATTCAACTTCTCATTTTGAGCCGCATCCGAGAAATACTTGGTCCGAAACCTAGTACAAAAATCCGTCCACGCCGTAACCGCAACTTCCTCTTCTTGTCTCACGGTATCCCACCAAAAGCCCGCCGAGCCTCGGAGCATAAAGGTCGCACAATTCACCTGCTCCGACTCGGGAATGTGGGCATACTCAAACATCCGCTCTATCGTCTGAAGCCAATTCTCGGCGTCAATCGGATCTTTCGCATCCTCAAAGATAGGCGGATTTAGACGACGGAACCGATCGGATGAAAACTCCTTATCCCTATCTTCTCGGGTCTTCTCAACACCCGGAGCACTCACTGAATTGCTTCCACTAGCATTATGATTCCCACTTGTGTTTGTCATCATCTGCTGCATCATTTGGGACTGTTGTTCTACCAACCGAGTCAACCTTTCAATAACTGGTGCCTGATCATCAGCCATCTATTCATCACCATAAGGAAACATCTCAACTCACATCACCCTACTCATCTCCTTTGCATAGTACACAGAGCATCATAACATAGCATGTCATAACAATAAAGCTTGTACACTTAAAAACACATTACCAATCCAACCATAACCTGGAGAGACGAAGAGAGTCCTCAAATGTGTAGGGAAACGAAAAGGAAGCCGGCTCTGATACCATCCTGTAACGCCCACTCTTAAAACATACGTTTATAACCATAAAGATTAGCAACGGAAGCTAAATAGCGTTACAAAACCTTTACATTGTCCAAGCTCATGAGTACATATTTAAACATTTACATCATATTGTAAGCAAAATACATTAGACCATGACCATTGGACACGTGCAAAAGCGGCCTATACAGGATCGGGAGCTTCCTTTGGTTTCCCCTCCACGTCACGCCCTCGAGGATTCCCCTCCGTCCCCAAGTCCACGGTCTCGGCTCTGGTCACCTATCACATATCATAACACATCGTGAGCCACGAGGGCCCAATAGGGAGCACAATCATATGCAATGCATGACATATTCGTAATCGTGGGCCCGTTGCGAACCATATGTTTATATTGGCGCCGTAACATGCAATCATACTTTAATTGGCCAGATCCCATTCCTTTGAGGGACCTCCATTTGGGCCAATTGTCTCAGACCTTTGTGAGACGAACATCATATAAACATTTGGTAGGCAACCCTAATCATCGTTTTTCATGCGTGATCATGCTTCAATGTATACACATAAATAAACACATGTAATATCATATGCATATTAACATAAAATGGAAACATAAACATCAAGGTCCTACAAACCCCCAAATTGAGTATCTACATGCTATACCAACCCTATAGTCATATCTACTCAACCAAAGCATCAACATCATTAATTCTACCCTAACACTTGTCTCTTTACCTATTTATTGCAAGCCAACCAACATTAGGTCATGATCTTACCTCAAAACACTCTAAGTGCTCTACTACCCACCTTAGGAAGATAGTACCACCAAGGAAAACTAGGTAGATGATGGACTTGCTTTCTTCTTCACCTTGCTCCTTAAGGTCTTCAATGATCTTCTATACCAACACTTGATCCAAGTATGAAGTTTGGATGGATTTCTAGAGATGGAGGGTCTCCAAAATGTCTTAGATGTATGCTTGGCTCGAAAATGAGGGTAACCATCAAGAAAAGTGACTTTTTGACAAAAAATACACATTTGCCGACTTAAAATTACGGTAGTAAATCTCCTCACATTACCAGTAAATTCAAAATTACGGTGTAACCCAATAAATTACGGCCGTAACTAGGCACACGCGACCGCGCTCCCGGTCACGCGACCAGCAGAGAATCAGCCCCTTAACCATCATTCTTGACTTACGGCCGTAAGTATCACATTTACGGCCGTAAATACGGAAATTACGGCCGTAAATCCCAATTTTCTGCATTTCTCTTCCGGCTCATCCTTGGCGACCATACCTAGTTCCAACATACATGGGGCAACCCAAAACACTTCCTAAACATGTCATACCCATCAACACCATCTCACGACATATACACATCATCACGACCCATTCCCAAAAGCACAAACGATAAACATACGAAATCATATAAAATCGTGACGAGATTTTGACGGGGCGTTACAGGGAAAATTCTGCAGAACCATAATTACGGCCGTAAATGTCAAGATTACGGCCGTAAAAGTCAGGTTACGGCCGTAATGGTTCAAGGGTTACGACCGTAAAGGATGGTTACGGCCGTAAGGCCTAAAGATACGGCCGTAAATTGTGAACAGTGGAAATGTACCAAAAGTTTCAGAGAGCAAAATACGATCGTATGATTCAGAGATACGGCCGTATGGTTGTAGTTACGGCCGTAAGGCCTAAAGATCTGCCGTAAGTCGAGCAGGGAAGAACTGGATTTACAGCGAGGTTATTACGGCCGTATGATGCTATGATACGGCCGTATTTTTCAGGTTACGGCCGTAAGGATATTGGGTTACGGCCGTAAGTAAAGGGTTACGGCCGTAAATGGGAAAGTTACGGCCGTAATTTTAAGTCGGCGGAAACTGGTTTTAAGGTCTTCTCGGTCATTTTTGGGGATTATTCTACCATATTCGATCCCTAGGACCCCAATCCACCCAAGAACATCCTCAAGACTCCCAATCCATGTTATGTAATGGGATGATACATGTCTACCATCAAAGTTATGCAAGGAAGAAGAAGAAGGGAAAGGAAGAGAGAAGAGGAAGAGGAAGCTTGGGGTTGCCTCTTTGCTTGGTTGCTTGGTTTCTTTATGAATCAAGGTGGGTAATAGTTTCTTTACACATGGAAAGAGGTAAATATATGATTCACATAGAGTTATCCAAGAAATATGCATGTTTATGATGTTTATGAATATGTAGAGGATACTAGCATCTATTGGCCTTGTTGTATGTTATGTCATGAAGTGATTATGTGATGTATATGTTTATGTGGCTTGTGTGATCCTCAATGCTTGTTCTTGTGACTTGTGTAGCTACAAGAATTCATGGAAGCATGAAAGTAGGGAACTCTAGTTATGTAATGTATATGTGATGAACAAGGAACGAAACGGCTTATGTGATAAGCGTGGTATAAATGCATGCTTCTATGATGAGTATGTGATGAGGATATGGTTGTGATGTATATGTTTCTATGAGCCAATACGAACACGTTATGCATGTATGTGGTGTGAATGAAATGTTATGACATTACGGGACGCTATATGGGAGTCGTCCAAAGTAGGAATGTGTGGTGCCTTATGTTTATGATGCTTAAGACATGATTGCGAAGTCTTGCATATATGTTACGTACGACTAACAATGCCCAAAGGAAGTCAAGGCAATAAAGTGGTAAATGTATACGTAATCATGTCATGAGCATATGTATGTGATGTTGACTACCGGTGCTTACAAATATGTTATGGTCTTCCGGGGAATAGGCCCCGCAAGAGGATGGAGACCTTTGGCCGGAAGTCTCACGGGCGAAGCCCGCAAGAGGATTGAGATTACGGCCAACATGTTGGAGATCACGGTCAACATGTCATGTTACGTTATGATATGGCGCCTTTGTAAGCATACGGTCAGCAACAGGGCCCAATGACAGGAAGAAAATGGTGACACGAGCATTCCATGCATTGCATTGCATCTCTATTATCCATTGAGTCTTTGTGACTCACTCTATGTATGTTTATGTGTTATGCTTAGGATACGTGCAAAGGAGTTGGCGAAGAGTCTCCCAGATGTTATGACGTTGGTGTGTGCTTGGGAAAGGGAATCAGATGGTCTTGTGCGCTATGGAATGGTAAGCCGAAACCCTAGAACATTTTAAAGTATGTACTTTGGGTTTCGAATACGATATGTATGAGTAGCGTGCCCTAGTTCCAACATATGTACGTTATATATGATAAATGAAAAGAAAACGTGCACGGGGCCAAAAGGGTGCCTTTATGTTAATGTTTACGTGCACTTTATACGGTGAATATGACGCCAAGATGACGTGTATGTATGTGGAACTAGTGGGGGCGTTACACTTTAAATTTAGATTCATATAATTCTTTAAACTGTGTCTATTAAGTTAATTATTTTAGAAATAATAAGTTCTTTTTATAAATGATTGTCTAAAATACGAAAATTAATTCTATTAATTATATTATAATGAAAATTAATTTCATTTTGAAATTAATTAACAAGGTTTCATTGGACCAAAATTTATCAAAATTAATTAAATTACTAAATGGCGAATATATGATTAATTTTAAAAAATGAAAAATAATTGCAATTAATTAGATTGCTACAGCGACAAAAAAATTTGTTTCTAAAATTAATTACATCTTATTATGGAGTGAGTCAATTGATAATTAGTGCCTAATTAATTACATTTACTTTTCACTAATTAGCATGTTTTGAATGTTTTTATTGAAAAATTTACATGTCATTAATACGTATTAAAAAAGTACAAATAAATTTTTTTTACTACACGATCATTGTGAGGTGTGGATATGGATGTGAATTTTCTAGCGCGGCGGGGATGGGGAATGGGAAGTCCCCATCCTGTTGCAATTTTTATATCATTTTCGCTTGACCGATTAAATGAGGATATGGCATTGACGAGGATAAGTGTTTTCTAGTAGGGTATAAACGGGGTCTTGGGATTTTCGAAATACACCCACTACATTGTGATTTGTATAATATATATGTATGTTGATTATATTTCTCAATAAAATATTAAAAACCATTATTTTCATATTCATTGTCAACACTATATATCACGCCAATGTGTAGTTAACATCTCCCAATTTTGTAATTGAATATAATATAATATAGAATAATTTTAAATTAAAAACTACAAGATCTATTAGAGTTAGTAAACTTTTTAGTGTGGTTATTTTAATAACCACAACATTTAATTTAATGTTATATTAGTTTGCATTTATATTATCATAATCTCCATCACAAATTGTTATGTTGTGCAATACAGGATAAACTCTATCGAAATTTTTTTAGAAATTTTCAGTATTTATTTGAATTAAATTTTGTGCCTTGGCCAATATTCAATTGATTTTTTATTTTCTTGTGTTACTTTCATACTATTAGCATTTATAAAAAATTCTATTTATTGAAACATCAGTTCCCCGTGCAATATACGGGTGAAACAACTAGTATTATTGGAATTACGAAATATTTTTATATTCTTCCTATTTTATTTTTGTATTAAATGATCAAAAAATAATATAAAAATTATTAATATCCCTGAGAGATGAATATTTAGTTGATGTTTACTATTCCAATATTATTAAATAATGGTACTTTAGTCAATTATACTCTTAATAAGGAAAGTGGATTATAATTCAAAACAAATTGAAATGAAAAATAAACATATTACAGTGAGACGAAGGGAGTAATTAATTTGCAATCATATCGCTACAACCCTTGATATAGGAAAAGGGACCCCATTCGCCAATTGGGGTGTGTTTAATTGACAAAGGTGAAAAAGAAAATATTTTTCATGTAAGTTGGGAAACAAAAATCACATACCCCTAAGAAAATATTTTTCATGAAATTGGCCAAAAAAATATGTAAAGTAGTTGTATTGTGGCAAATTGTTTCATTTTCCAAATTGCAACCAAACAACCAATTTAAAAAATAATTTTTAAGATTCCATATTTTCAATAAAAAGTTATGGCAGCCAAACACACGCATACCGACCAAATGAAATATGTCCATCAAGACATGGATACATTGAATTTGGAGATACATAATGGAAGTGGAGATGTTAGAGTTTAGAGTATGAGCGAAACCTGCTTTTATCAAGAAATGAGTCACTTTTGATAGTATATATTAGGGTTATTTTCGCATTACCCCCCAACCTTTCGGATTTGATACAATTCCAACCCTATTCTTTTTTTTCGTCCTCCTACGCCCCCAACCTATCATAAATTATCGCCATAGGACCCCATTAACGTTTTTCATCCATTTCTTCCGTTAAAATACCCTATTTTGTCTTTTTGTGGTCATGTTTTGTCTTTTAGTGAAAGGGTAAAATTGTCCTCAATTATCACTGAAAGATTGGGGGCCTGTAGTGACACTAATACCTTGGGGGCCTGTTGTGAAAATACTAATAATTAACTTTAATTTAATCTGGAATTAGTTAAATTAATTTTAATTCTACTTTTTTTCAATGTGTCGACTGCGCTTCTAGTCCAAAATAATAATAATAAAGTAGTTTAAATGGTCAAAAAAATTTAGTGTGAGTTTGGTCCCAAGTTTTAATTAAATTTTACATTTTATTTTTTTATATAAATGCTTATTTCGTCCATAATTAATTTTATTGAATTAGTTTCATACTGGTTAAATAGTTTTTAGAATATAGACCGTACGTAATAAATATAGATAAATTAATAAATATAATTATCATACCTAAATAAAAATTTATTAAAAATATATCACTGTAAAAAAAATATACCGAATACAAAGAATTCATCACTAAAAGTCAAATAAAAAATAAAATAAATAATAAAAAATCCTCCGAAAACACCACCGCTGCATGGTTCTTCGAAAATTTTCTTTAACATTAGAGACAAGTGTATTTTGATTTTAGCTAACATTTAATAATAAATGTAATTATTGTACCTAAATAAAATTTTATCAAATGCAAAAAATAAAAAAATGAAAACACCACAACCACCTACACCCCCATCCCACCCCACGCCTCCAAAAACCACCACCACCATGCTGGTGGTGGTGGTGGTGGTTCGAAACCACCAGATCGTTTCGAAACCACCAACACAGTGGCTAGTGGTTTCACACCACCAACTGTTGCTGTTGGTTCGAAACCACCAGATTAGGCGGTTTCGAACTACCAGCAACCACCACCACCACCAGCAGTGTGGTGGTGGTGGTTTTTGGAGGGGGTGGGTGGGGTGTTTTTATTTTTTTATTTTTTGCATTTGATAAAATTTTATTTAGGTACAATAATTACATTTATTATTAAATGTTAGTTAAAATCAAAATACACTTGTCTCTAATGTTAAACAAAATTTTCGAAGGACCACGCAGCGATGGTGTTTTCGGAGGATTTTTATTAATTATTTTATTTTTATTTGACTTTTTAGTGATTTAATTCTTTCAGATTCTAGATATTTTTTTTACAATGATATATTTTTAATAAATTTTTATTTAGGTATGATAATTATATTTATTAATTATATATATTTATTACGTACGGTCTATATTCTAAAAACTATTTAACCAGTATGAAACTAATTCAATAAAATTAATTATGGACGAAATAAGCATTCATATAAAAAATAAAATATAAAATTTAATTAAAATTTGGGACCAAACTCATACTAAATTTTTTTGACCATTTGAACTACTTTATTATTATTATTTTGGGCTAGAAGCGTAGTCGACACATTGAAAAAAAGTAGAATTAAAATTAATTTAACTAATTCCGGATTAAATTAAAGTTAATTATTAGTATTTTCACAACAGGCCCCCAAGGTATCAGTGTCACCACAGGCCCCCAATCTTTCAGTGATAATTGAGGAAAATTTTACCCTTTCACTAAAAGACAAAACATGGCCACAAAAGACAAAATAGGGTATTTTAACGGAAGAAATGGATGAAAAACGTTAATGGGGTCCTATGGCGATAATTTATGATAGGTTGGGGGCGTAGGAGGACGAAAAAAAGAATGGGGTTGGAATTGTATCAAATCCGAAAGGTTGGGGGTAATGCGAAAATAACCCTATATATTATTCCATCCATAGTATAAAAAGAGGTCCTTTCTTCTTTTTTATTCATCCTAAAATATATAGTAGCACTACTATTGTGTTCCAGCAGATTTTTTATTTTATTAAAATTATATTTTTGGCTAAATAATAGTGAAACTACGAAATATATAATTAATGTCAAAGTTTTTATGATTTATTGCATGTTTCACGTCTGACTTTCGTATGAGTTCAAAACCAAAATAGTCGACAGGCAACGATATACAACATTCGATAAAATAGGACCCGAATTTTGAATATCACCAAATATGAAAAGAGAGCTTCTTGTTCATTCACTTGAGAAAAAAAAATATAAAAATTAAAATTGGCATATCACGAAAGATATTAGCAGTGCTATTCATTTCAACGATTTTTTATTTGTCCTTTTGATGTTTTTGGTTCTTTAATTATTTTCCCATAATTATTTAGCTATGTAATTGACGTGTTAATTTGATTGAATTAATTGGTCAACTCTTTGCACTGGTTAGTTTGAAAAAATTAACCTAACTAACTAAATATCAATTTGATTAATTTATTGCCAATGAAGCTTTGGCTTTGTGGTTTAGGGGGGGCCAAGATTGAGGCCTTAAAACCTAAAGGTCTCAAGTTAGGTTCGACTTTACATAAGAGGGGAATCTTACCATCTATGCTTTAGTTGGACGGTATTTGTGGGCGCATTTGTATTACAATATGTAGGTTGTATGTTTGTATTGTAATCAACATATTGAAAAAAGGAAAAAGAGTTTTTAAAAAAATTGATTAATTTATTATGTGGTAATTGAATTTAAATTTGTGTTAGAAACACATATCCCCCGTTTGGCTCGTTAGGTTAAACTTCTACATTCTCCCTTAAATCTATAAAAACATAGTATAACATTAAACAAATGAACAATTTGATCGTGATTAACTTTATAATATATAAGGGTCGTCAAAAAAAAAAAAAAAAGGAGAAGAAGAAAGCAAAAAAAAAAAAAAGATTTCATGATATATATGTAATTTGAGAGAATCCTCAACACATTAAGTACTAGAACGTTTATGCAAAAGTTTTGATGGCCACGTGTAATGACTTCCTATAACATTTTTGAATATTTTTGTTGGGATTTGGATTGTATGATAATTGAATATAAAACACAAAAAATATGAGAAAGTAAACAACACAAAGATTTGTTTAGCCCTCGACCCCGCAGTTCGGCAATGCCTACCTGGCGTTGAGCATCCACAGATCGTGGAAGTTACTCGTGGATTTTACTAAAAAAACAGTTGATAACAAAGGTACAAAGCCACACTAAGATCACCTCCTGATCTATTCCTCCATACTGAAAACCTAACTCTAAACTCTTAGAGAAAGTACAGTGCTACTCTTTATCGTTTGTTACCAATGAAAAATCTCGAATGGAACTCATTTAAATAATTAACCGTATAATAACTTATCCCAATAATACCGATTATAAACTTTTAAAAGTCTAACGCTCTTGAAACTCTTAAAAGGTAACTCTAGGATAAACGACTAATATTAACTCTAATCAATGGTCCAAATCTCTTCTCCAAGTGGTGGGCTTCTTAGGCAATCTCTTGACTACTCAGTCAAGCCCAATGTTAGACTAAGGCAGCAACCCTAACCCAACAATCTTCACCTTGCTACCTTGGGTCTATGTTTCTAGTGGGAATCCACACACCTTCATCCACAATCTTGTTTCATTGCTCATGCACCTGCAAAAGAAAAACGCAAATCAATAAACTGTTCTAAATTCAAGTATCACAACCTAAGAACATGAAATATTTACCTTTTTTTTCTCTTGAATAAGAACTAAAATAGAATTTAAAAGAACAAGAAAAGAAAAAAAAGGAAATCTAGACAGTTTGATACAGTGAACTACTTAGAGGACATGATCCTTAATCTCACTGTCAAAAGCACAAGCTGTATTCCCATATTTGTTCAACAACTCGTTTTTCTTCTTCGGGCAGTCTCTAATGAAGTGACCCTTTTGTCCACAACAATAACACTCGTATTCTTTCTTTTCACCATTGTTCTTTCCTTCCATTTACCTTTTTCTTTCTTACTATTGTTACTCTCAATCTTATTTCCATTCTTTCTACTCTTAGAATGCCAAGCTCCACCTTGACCAGAGGAATACATTCCTTCACCATTCTTATGGTGAGAATTGCTCTCAACAGCCCTCAACTCCAACTGTTTGTTTCTCAATGCATTCACAATGATGTCAATAGTCAAACCATCTCAACCATATTCTAAAACATTCTTAAGATCACTGAATTTATTAGGGATAGAATTCAACAAGACTAACAGTTTTTGGTCATCAGAAATTGTTTCACCGGCATTAGTTAAGTCAACAGCAAGCTTTTTAAACACATTCAAATTCTCACCAAGATCGGAAAAAATATTCATCTTAAAAGAAAAGAACTGCTTTAGCATAAAT
This sequence comes from Jasminum sambac, assembly GCA_018223645.1. Taxonomy (NCBI): domain Eukaryota; kingdom Viridiplantae; phylum Streptophyta; class Magnoliopsida; order Lamiales; family Oleaceae; genus Jasminum; species Jasminum sambac. The sequence continues at coordinate 6,943,520 of CP073644.1, read as the reverse complement.
CATTTATTAGGCATGGACTAAGTGGCATAGTGCGTGACAAGTGCTTTGTATAATTTTGCAGATGTCTTAGTGTCACCTATCATGCGAATAACATCATCAGACAAACTCACCCTCAATTTTCTGCTTATTAGTAGTGCCATCTAACCATGAATTATCTAACGCTCTATGACATTTAAACTTCCTAAGTAGTGCTTTCAGCTTTTGTGACTAGATTTTAAAATCATCCTTACCATAAAAAACTCCCAACTCAATTTTAATGGAAGCCATCTTAATTTTAAAACATGAACACTATTTAAAAAAACCCTTTTGAAGGGAAAAAAACACTCTTGTTTGAAAACTCTTCTCAAAAATTAGTTAGATGCACTCCCTCCAGACTCAAATAAGGTTCAATCACTAGTTTTAAACCTTCCAAAAAATACCCAGTCCTCAAAGAAAGTCACAAGTGAAAGAACTACTCATTTTTATCACAAAACAAATGTCACACTAGCAAACACACCAATAAAGATAAATGCAGTCTAAACTAATGATCACAATCACATATGTGAATGCAACAAAATTAGCAACTCCATTGTAATTCAGCAAGCACTCCACCTGAACAACGCAATTAGAGAATCCTAACCTATACAGTGCAGCTAACAACAGGATTATACTCAGGCAGAATATAGTATCATTAGCACAACAAACTCAAAAAATGGTAAAAAAAATCAACCAAATTCACCTCAATCAATAACTCATTGAAAGATAAGGTTAGAATTTACCACGACCACTATGATTGGAGAAGAACCACAATCTCAGTCAGATGATGATGAAAATAAAACCACCACAATGAGGTGAAAATTCTATCTGGAAATAGCCTCGTCGAAAAGTGCAAGCATCGCAACTGGCCGACCACGTGTCGCTATCGAAAACACCCAAATTTCACCACCTTGCTCGCCTTTCCACCAGGAACCTCGATCTAGCATCCATGCAACGAAAATTGAGGTAAAATCGCTAGAAAAACTCAAGAACCCACTGAAAAATACCGAGTCCACCGGATTTGACAAACTTCTGGCGAACTCCACCAAAATTTAGCCGAAGGTCTAGAACAAACCAGAGAATCCACCACCACTAAACGCCAGTTAGTCGCCGGAGAAAACCGCAAAACACCGAAAAAATCTCCAAATCTTCGATTCACCCAGTTTTCACCTCCGTTGGTCTCCTTTTCGCTTTTTGTTTGCTGAAAAAAATGAACCTTAATATCCACGCAGCGAAAAATGAATTCTCTCGTTTGGCTCTCTCTTCTCTTTTCTCGCCTACCTCTCTAATGACCTCAAGAAAATGAACCGTCTACTGCTTGAAGTGATGAACCAATCAAACCTTAATTAACTAATGGGTCAACAGTTAATTCCAATTAGGCCCAAACTTAGCGAAGCCCAAACATTTTCGGTCAAATACTCTAATAGCTCAATCAAGGCAGAACTAGTCCAATTTTTTTTTTTTTGTGTTATAAACCATAATTCAATTACCACAAATCACCTACGCTCTGATACCACTGTTGGGATTTGGATCTCGTGATAATCGAATATAAAACACCAAAATACGAGAAAGTAAACAACACAAATATTTGTTTGGTCCTGAACCCCGCAATTCGGCAATGCCTACTCGTGTTGAGCATCCACAGAGTGAATTTCACTAGAAACACAACCCGTAACAAAGGTACAAAGCCACACCAAGATCACCTCGTGATCTACTCCTCAACACTCTAAATTCTTAGAGAAAAAACAGTGCTACTCTTTATCATTTGTTACCAATGAAAAATCTCGAATGGAACTCATTTAAATAACTAGTTTTGAGTACGTGCTTTGCACGTGGTATAAAGGGATGATTTTTTTAGTCATAAATTTTTAAGCTTCGACTTTAAATTTTTTCTAAAAAATATAAAATTAAACTAACATAGTATTAGTAACTTATACGTGCAAGCTAAATAACACTTTGACCATTTTATACTCTAAGTAAAAATATTAATATCTCAATTGTCTGACAAGTTAGTCCAAACATCTAATCTTAAAAAAAATCCAATAAAATTAGTCACATATATCTAAGTTGATTTAATATGAATATATGATACCAATCCAATTTTAAAACTATAAAAACATGATATCTCAAGTAGAAAATTATGAACGATGTTATAGAAAAAAATTATCAATATACGTTTTTAACTTATACACATTGAGTAAAAATACATTATATATTGAAATATTTGTAGTTTAATCAAATTAAAGTAATTTTAAACATCGCTCAAAAATTAGTTAGGTAATTATATTTTTTAATTATTGGATTACAAAAATATTTGTGATATAATTTTAAATCAAAAGATTATCATTCAACTATATGACTTTGTAAAAGATTCTTATTTTTTTGAAAAAAATAAATTTATTAATAATTATTTTAGGTCATATACATTGAATAAAATAAAAATATATTAAAATATTTGTAGTTTAATTTTTACAATGTAATATGAAAAGTCATTAATTAATTATTTATATAAATGTATTTCTTTAATAAGGGCATTTTGGACTAAATAAAATATAGGTGGGGACATTATTGGAAATCAAAAGATTTCCACACATCCCCACTTTTTAATATAGTAAAGATTAATCGTACAACAACATATCCCAATAATAATGACTATAAATTCTTAAAAGCCCAACACCCTTTAAACTCTTAAAAAGTAACCCTAGGATAAATGACTAATATTAACTCTCATCAATGGTCCAGATCTCTTCTCCAAGTGGCAGGCTTTTTAGGCCATCTCTTGACTACTCAATCAAGCCCAATATTAGACTAAGACAGAAACTTTAGCCCAATCATTTTACAAATTTTCATAAATACCCTGAAGTAAAGAAATTATTTTCACAATTATACATTTCAATGGACTAAAATAATGCTTAATCAGCATGCGTAAAATCAAGTTTCCAAGAATAATTCCTAACGTCAAATTTTAAATAAAAAAGCAAAAGATTATTGAGATTTATTTATATGGAATATGTTCTCGAGTTTATAAAATAATAAATACATTATTTAAATATGACCATCACCTTTTTCATTTCTCTTGTGGTTGATTTAAGAACCATGGTCAAGGTCCAAGTACATAATTGTTTGGCGATATTGAAGTAACCGCCAATCTTCACACGTGTATGTCATACCTACAATATAAAAAATATGGGCCTAAAAGGTAAGCGAGTAGAGATATGCGTGTTCATGTACAAGCTGTCTAAATATAATCATGTTCTTGCACATCATCAAGCAAACATGACGCATATTTTTCTGTGTAATATATTACATGAGCTCATCATCACTAAGGTCAGTGCACATTCCTTACCCATGTCTTCATTGTTGTCTTAAATGTGGGTTAGGAGACAACAAATGATACGAACTCGGAAAGCTCCACGTCGACCGAACCACCCCACGTGCCGCACGGACGCTGAAGCCGAGCCAAGAAAATGGGATGAGCTTTGATGACCTGGGTCGAAGAAGTGTGTCAACATGTCCCTACCAGGTCATCTCCGGCCTTGGAATGGTCCACAGGAGTTACCGAGCCACAAGAAATCCTCCAATTACGAGTCGGGGACGTTGGAACTCAAGAATGCCATGCAGACAACATTTACGGTCGTAACCGTATTAATTACGGTCGTAACTCATCCATTACGGCCGTAACCTAAAGACATACGGCCGTAACCTAAGAAGCTGAAGACCAGAGATTTACAGAGAGTTAAATACGGCTGTAACCTTTGGGACATACGGCCGTATCATCCGTTTTACGGCCGTAACGTTGACCCTTACGGCCGTACCATCAGTTTCCAACTTTTGGGCCAAATTATGCAGAGAGTTAATTACGGCCGTACATACTCAGAATACGGCCGTAACGCAAGACTTACGGCCGTAACCATTGTCCATACGGCCGTAACTCAAGAATCAAGTTTGGGCAGTTTTGAGGCAGAGAACTTATTACGGCCGTACTTTTGAGTAATCTGGCCGTGCAGATTTCTGACGTAAATCCTATAATTACGGCCGTAATTTTAGCCGACCTAGGGTTAATTTTTAGATATTTTCGGATATTTCCATTATTTTATTATTATTTCAGTTTTGGAGCTTGTATATGAGCAAAACAAGCCATTTGTAAGAGACAACTTTGGTTCATATATGAAAAGAGAGAGCTTATGCTTTTCTTGAGAGAATTGATTTCTCTTGTTGTTCTTTTGAACACATCGAACTTATCAAGAGCGTGATCAACTCTTGTGGCGTTCACCCCTGCCGGTTGTCTACTACGCACAGTTGAAGGTGATAGTTTTCAGCCTATTGTTGTCACTTCGTGGGTAGAAGGTCGTTAGGTTTTCGATCGTCACCAGTGATTGGCTTTTCTGGGATCTAATCCAATCTGGATTGAGTTGCGTTGGCATCGAGACCAACGAGGTCCGTATCAGTTGTTATCAGAGCACAGATTCTAATCATCTGGTATCTATCCCTTTGTTTTATGTTTTTATAGTATAAGTCCTTTGTTATTAAGTCTTAGATTGTTATGTTAGTGATTGTTATCCGATTAGAATCTTGAGTATTGAACTTTAAATTTGTAGGATTTTAGTGTGTGTTCTTGGTGTTCTTGGTGCAAATTGCTTTTGTGCTTAGAATTCATCCAATTTCTAGTATTGTATTGGTATTGAGATTATAAGTGTTGTGTTGTGAAAATAAAAAAAAAACAAGAGAGAGCAAAAATTCAAAAAAAAAAAGAGAAAAAAAACAAGAGAGAGCCGAAATTCAAAAAAAAAAGAAAAAAAACAATGGCTCTAATGTTGTGTTGAACGAGTGTTAGTCAATCCATTGGCGACACTTAGTATCGTATTGTTGTTGCATTGTCTAAGGGTTGATCCACATTGTCTTACGTTCTTTTGAGGTGTAATTTAGTTTGCATTATTCTAGTATAGTGTTGTGTCATTGAGTTGTAATCTGGTTGAGCAACTGCTTTGGCATTGTTTTGGTGAACTAACAAGAAGATCTTACCTTGATCAAGTTCGTTGAGTTCGATTGAACAAAAGAGTGAGAGTGCATTGTTGAGTGGTGAGTGAGAGAGTGTTGAGCGATATACACGAGTGATATTCACGAGAGGACACTACAGGGCTTGCACACACTTGCACACAATGTCTGATCAGGGTTCAGTCGAGGGACACGGATCTAAAGCTGCCACCTTGGATGATATCGGTCGGTTCTTGAGCTTCTATGACCGCAATGGAGCGTCGGTTGAGTCAACAGTTACGAGAGGATGTTGAGCAACCGGTAGCTAGGTTGAATGTTCGTAGACCGGAGTTTGAAGAAGGTGATGAGGATGATTATGAGGTGATATATAGAGGTGGTAGAGGTAGAGGCGGTCGAGGAGGTCGAGAGGTCGAGGTAATGAGAGACCACGAGAGGAGGAAAGTGATGTGAAAAATGTGAAGGTTGAAGTACCTTCATTCCAAGGTAAATCCGATCCGGATGCTTACTTGGATTGGGAAAGTCTGGTAGAGTTGGTGTTCCAATTTCATAGAATCCCGGAAGAGAAGAAATTTCCGCTTCTAGTGAAAGAATTCACGAGATATGCTCTTAGTTGGTGGAAACAAACAACTACGGCTCGGTGAAGAAATTTGGAAGCTCCGGTGAGTACTTGAAATGAGTTGAGAACGATAATGAGAAAGCGGTTCGTTCCTACATATTACTACTGAGGTTTGTACAATAAATTGCAAACATTAAATCAAGGAGGACGAAGCGTTGAAGAGTATTATCAAGAGATGGAGTCTCTTATAACTAGAGCCGATATAGGAGAAGAAGAAGAGGCTACCATGGCACGGTTTCTAAGTGGATTGAATCGAGAAATTGCCAATCTTGTTGAGTTACACGATTATGCAGATATTCAAGAATTGGTACATAAAGCCGCCAAGGTTGAGATGCAATTGAAGAAGAAGAGTTTCATTAAACCTCACGCCGGGGGAAGTAGTAGTTTTGGGAAACCGAAATGGAGTAGTGACAAGACTACAACTCCAAAGCCGGCTTGGAAAGGGCGGAGTGAACCACCTAAGTCTTCTCCGGTGGGGGAAGATAAAGGGAAAAGGCCAGTGGGTGCACTACCCTTCCGGAATCGAGAAATCCAATGTTTCAAATGTCAAGGACGGGGACACATTATCTCAGAGTGCCCTAATCGCCGAACAATAGTGATAAGGGAGAATGGTGAGATTGAAACGGAGGATGAAGAAGAAAATCCTCTTATTGTTGAGGAGGAGGAGGAAGATTCAGATGAGCAATATGTGATGACTATCCCAGAAACTCTAGTTACACGGTGAGCTCTTAGCACGAAGGCGAAAGTGGATGGAGTGACCTCTCAACGGGAGAATATCTTTTACACTCGGTGCCTAGTGCTAGGCAAACCATGTAGTTTGATTATTGACGGGGGAAGTTGTTCGAATGTTGCTAGTTATATGTTCGTTGATAAGGTTGGACTTCCACTGATCAAACACCCGAGACCGTATCGATTACAATGGTTTAATGATATAGGCGAGGTTCGGGTTACCAAGCAAGTGAAGATCCCTATCTTGATTGGAACATATGAGGATGAAGTGGTATGTGATGTAGTACCCATGCAAGCTACACACATATTGCTAGGCCGACCGTGGCAATTTGATAGACAAGTGACACATGATGGATATCGAAATAGATACAGCTTCAAATTCAATGGGAAACCAATTGTACTTGCTCCTTTGACACCGCAACAAGTGTATGAGGATCAAGTCAAACTCAAAAAGGAAGCTGATGAGAAGGAAAAAGAGAAACGAGAGTTGAGTGGGGAAAAAGAAGAGAGAGTAAAAGGAGAGAAGAGTGAGCATGAGGAGAAAAAGAAAGAGTGCTTCTTTGCAAGGCCAAGAGAAATTGTGAGGGCTCTTTCGACGGACCAACAAGTGCTCTTGTTAGTGTATAACGAGAGTGGTCGAGTGCTCAACTCTAACCTTGAATCCCTCCCCAATTCTATTGTTTTTCTCTTACAGGAATTCAATGATATCCTTCCCGAAGAATTGCCAAGCGGGTTGCCACCAATTCGAGGCATTGAGCATCAGATTGACCTAGTTCTCGGAGCCGCGATTCCCAATCGCCTCGCTTACCGTAGCAACCCCGAGGAAACAAAGGAGTTGCAACGCCAAGTGGAGGATTTGCTTAGCAAAGGGTATGTCCGGGAAAGTCTAAGTCCATGTGCCATACCGGTCTTGCTCGTGCCCAAGAAAGGCGGATCGTGGAGAATGTGTGTTGATTTGCCGAAAGTCGCCAACAACATCACGGTAAAATATCGCCACCCTATACCTAAACTTGATGACATGCTTGATGAACTTTATGGTGCTAGTATTTTTAGCAAAATTGATTTGAAAAGCGGTTATCACCAAATCCGAATGAAAGAGGGTGACGAATGGAAGACGGCTTTCAAAACCAAACAGGGTTTATATGAATGGTTAGTTATGCCGTTTGGTTTGACGAATGCACCAAGTACATTTATGAGAATAATGAATCACGTGTTACGTGCTTTCATTGGTAAATTTGTAGTGGTGTACTTCGATGACATCTTGATTTATAGTAGGGGGCTCAATGAACATGTGAAACACCTTAGGCGTGTTTTGGAAGCACTAAAGAAAGAAAAATTGTTTGCCAATCCTACTAAAAGTCAATTTTGTCTTGGAAAAATTGTGTTTCTTGGTTATGTGGTTAGTGCTAATGGTGTAGAGGTTGATGAAGAAAAAGTTATGGCAATTAAAGAATGGCCTACTCCATCTAGCATAGCCAATGTTCGTAGTTTTCATTGTTTAGCTAGTTTCTACCGTCGATTTGTGCCTGACTTTAGTACACTAGTTGCACCATTAACTGAAGTAATCAAGAAGACCGTTGGTTTTAAATGGGAAAAGGAGCAAGAACGAGCTTTTCAAACAATTAAAGAAAAACTGTGTTCTTCGCCCGTACTTGCTCTTCCCATCTTTAACAAAACTTTTGAGATTGAATGTGATGCGTCGGGCATAGGTATTGGTGTTGTGTTGATGCAGGAATGAATGCCAATTGCATACTTTAGCGAGAAATTGAGTGGTGCCACCCTCAATTATCCTACGTATGACAAGGAGCTCTATGCATTGGTTCGTACGCTAGAGAATTGACAACACTATCTCTGGCCGAAAGAGTTTGTGATCCACACCGACCACCAATCGCTAAGGCATCTCAAAAGCCAAGGCAAGGTGAACAAGCGACATACTAAGTGGATGGAGTTCATTGAGACATTTCCCTACGTGATCAAGTACAAGCAAGGGAAAGAAAACATTATTGCAGATGCTTTATCACGCAGGTATACCTTACTCACCACTCTAGATACTAAATTGTTGGGTTTTGAATTAATGAAAGAATTATATGAGAAAGACCCGGACTTTAGTAGTATCTATGTTGCTTGTGAAAAGAGTGGATTTGAGAAGTTCTATAGGCTAGAGGGGTACTTATTTTGAGAGAGCAAACTTTGTGTTCCTTCTAGTTCTATACGAGAGTTGTTAGTGAGAGAGGCTCATGGAGGAAGCCTCATGGGACATTTCGGTGTAGAAAAGACATTTGAAGTCTTGCGTGATCATTTCTATTGGCCTAAGATGAAACGAGACGTAGAGAAAATTTGCATGAATTGCATTACATGTAGAAAGGCCAAATCCAAGGTATTACCTCAAGGACTTTACACTCCCCTTCCCATACCTCAATCGCCATGGGAAGATATATCTATGGATTTCACCTTGGGGTTACCTAGGTCTAGAAATGGGAGAGATTCGGTTTTTGTGGTAGTTGATCGGTTTAGTAAAATGGCTCATTTTATACCCTGTCACAAAACCGATGATGCAAGTCATATTGCCGACTTGTTCTTTCGTGAGATAATTCGGCTACATGGAGTGCCGAAGACAATTGTGTTAGATAGAGACGTCAAATTCCTTAGCTACTTCTGGAAGACCTTGTGGGGAAAACTAGGTACTAAATTGCTTGTTTCAACCATGAGTCATCCCCAAACTGACGGTCAAACTAAAGTAGTAAACCGTACATTGTCACAATTACTTCGGGCTATTATTAGTCGGAATATTAGGACGTGGGAGGAATGTTTACCACATGCTTAATTTGCTTATAATCATGCTAAACATTCTTCAACTGATTTTTCTCCTTTTGAAGTGGTTTATGGTTTTAATCCGCTAACCCCGTTAGATTTGATTCCTTTACCTGTAAGTGAAAGGGTTAGCTTGGATGGTAAACACAAAGCCGAGCTTGTTCGGTCCATACACGAGAAGGTAAAACTGCAAATCGAGAAAAAGAACCAACAAGTATCGACCAGGATGAACAAAGGGCAAAAAGAAGTGATCTTTGAGCCGGGAGATTGGGTTTGGCTACACCTCCGAAAGGAAAGATTCTCTCAACTACGCCGATTGAAATTGTTACCACGAGGCGATGGGCCTTTTCAAGTAGTTGAACGAATCAACAACAATGCCTACAAACTCGATCTTCCAGGTGAGTATAATGTGTTTGCTACATTTAATGTCTCTGGTCTTGTTCCGTTTGATGCAGGAACCGATTCGTGGATGAATCAACCTGAAGAGGGAGGGGATGATACGAACTCGGAAAGCTCCACGTCGACCGAACCACCCCACGTGCCGCACGGGCCGCTCAAGCGAAGCCGAACCAAGAAAATGGGACGAGCTTTGATGACCTGGGTCGAAGAAGTGTGTCAACATGTCCCTACCAGGTCATCTCTGGCCTTGGAATGGTCCACAGGAGTTACCGAGACACAAGAAATCCTCCAATTACGAGTCGTGGACGTTGGAACTCAAGAATGCTATGCAGACAACATTTACGGCCGTAACCGTATTAATTACGGCCGTAACTCATCCATTACGGCCGTAACCTAAAGACATACGGCCGTAACCTAAGAAGCTGAAGACCAGAGATTTACAGAGAGTTAAATACGGCCGTAACCTTTGGGACATACGGCCGTATCATCCGTTTTACGGCCGTAACATTGATCCTTACGGCCGTAACATTGATCCTTACGGCCGTACCATCAGTTTCCAGCTTTTGGGCCAAATTATGCAGAGAGTTAATTACGGCCGTACATACTTAGAATACGGCCGTAACGCGAGAATTACGGCCGTAACCATTGTCCATACGGCCGTAACTCAAGAATCAAGTTTGGGCAGTTTTGAGGCAGAGAACTTATTACGGCCGCACTTTTGAGTAATACGGCCGTACCCGAGGATTTACGGTCGTAAATCCTATAATTACGGCCATAATTTTAGCCGACCTAGGGTTAATTTTTAGATATTTTTGGATATTTCCATTATTTTATTATTATTTCAGTTTTGGAGCTTGTATATGAGCAAAACAAGCCATTTGTAAGAGACAACTTTGGTTCATATATGAAAAGAGAGAGCTTATGCTTTTCTTGAGAGAATTGATTTCTCTTGTTGTTCTTTTGAACACATCGAACTTATCAAGAGCGTGATCAACTCTTGTGGCGTTCACCCCTGCCGGTTGTCTACTACGCACAGTTGAAGGTGATAGGTTTCAGCCTATTGTTGTCACTTCGTGAGTAGAAGGTCGTTAGGTTTTCGATCGTCACCAGTGATTGGCTTTTCTGGGATCTAATCCAATCTGGATTGGGTTGCGTTGGCATTGAGACCAACGAGGTCTGTATCAACAAAGACTTACCAATATCAATAGTTAAAGCCCAATCATTTTTTTAATAGCCAAGTCTCAATGCTGTGTCTGATATATATACTCGGTAGACACCACGACCCCCTACACTAATGACATGTAACTGCCTCCAGTTGTATATCTATTCAAACAACAAATCAAACTTCTGTATAACTATATAGAGAACACAGAAAAAATACAACATTTGACTATAAAAAAAGAAAAGAAAATGTAGCACCGTTTTAAAATTCTTCTGTGAATATTAAGTCAAGTAAAATTTTATTATAAATTACGCGTAACTCTATTGTTTCATTCATAATAAATGATTTTAATATTTGAGATGTCCATCTTGTTTTGTAGTGGAAGGACTTGGACGACGTCATGGTCAAAGTGTCATTCATAATTTTTAGATTTTGTTTATGTGCGAATCAAAACGTTTAATTCCACAAAAATGAGTTTTAAGTGCTCTGTTCTTACTTCGTGTTTAGTTAAACTGAAATTGAAGTTCCATTACTTTCGTATAATTTAGCTTATAAAAGTTAAAAAAATAAATAAATAGTGGGTTAGAATTGGGCATTTTTAATTTGGCCTAATGCAAAGTAATGACTTGGGCTCACAAATCCAAAGTCCAACTCATTTTCTGAACCAGTCAAGCCAAGGCCAAGACAAGTAAAATTGAACCTAAATGTAACCAAACGCTCTCCCAATCACTCACTTGTTTCACTGCCTCACAAATTCTCTCCCTCAATCCCCTTCTTGGTTTTGCCACTTTCTCTCAAGATAGAAGGTAAGAGTTTCATTACTTCAATCAATTTTTCCATAGCTTAGGATGTAACCATGGCCGGTTCTCTTTTGAGGCAAGGGAGACCCTTGCCTCAGGCGCCTAATAGATGGGGGGCGTTTTTTAGTCTTCGGTCCAAATAAAGAATTTAACCATAAAGCCAAGCAGAACAATGCACTATCTGAATAAAAAATTGAGAGTAATTTTTAAAGTTGCCTTGACATATCACAAATAAATGCACAGAAGGATAAGAACTAAAAAGTTGACAAACAATATTAGTTTTTAATTTTTTTTTCTCCAAGAGCAGATCCGTGGGCATCACCGTTCCATCACTCCTTTGATCTGGAACCTCAATTTTTGCTTCGATCTTTGTTTAGTCGCTTTTATGTGCTATGAAATTCTCTTCTTGTTATAATTTAAGGTCTCATATCTCCTTTTTGTACAAGTAATGACTTGCCCTTACTCATTTATTAGAGACGAATGTAACATTGTTAGCTAATATGAATATGGCGTTGTCGGTTTATATGACTATGACCTTGTTGATGTTGTGTATATTAATTATTGAAATTGTTTTTGATCAATGTTATGATTATATATAGAAACTAACGCAAATGCTAATAAAACAAGTAATTTTTTTCAATGTTTGCATGTGCATTAGTAGTTAGAGCTCTATTTAACAACTCATTTGCATTGATCCACTATTGCCAAGGGTGATTAATTTATATATCGCCTCAGGCTACAAAAACCACAGGACCGGCGCTGGATGTAACTCTTGCCTTATTATGATTTAATTGAGGTTGTTAAAGTAAGTGCATCCTTTGATTGGTAATTAGTAGTTGTATGTGGTGAATACAATTCCCAAGTTTTGTGTAAGGAAGGTGTTTGATAAATTTCTTGAATGACATCAATGAATTTGAACCAAACTATATGCTGCCCAGTTTTATCAGATTATTTCACTCGAGTTCAAACATCCATAACTGGTCGTGTAGGCTAAATTTCTTAATGGTTCAAGTTGGGAAAAAATCTCTTATGAGTCTTCCATCATCTAGAACTGATTTGGCCTTATTCGGAGTCCCGTAGAAATTTTTATGAATATTTTTGTAAACTGCTATAGAGCAACTCGAGAACAGATATTAGGTCCGAAGAAAAATATTTTAACAACCCAGACATGCTTATGAGCTAATTTTCAAGTATACCTACACAAATTTTATGTCTCTTGTATGAATTTTGTGATTTTATGATTTCATTTTCTATTTTAAAATGATTTTTATAAAGTTTACTGCGTAAACAAAAAATTTCCCAATTTCTGGCCTTAACTTTGCAAAAGCATTACCTTTTACTATAAATTGAATTTCTAGGTGATTTCAATTGAAAAGTGACCTTTTATGAGTTAGGTATCATTTAAAATTTGTTTCATTCCATTTGGGAACTCGTAGAGGTTTTTGTCACACTTTTCGTGAGCTTGGTGAGGGTATGTCTGAGAACAGTTTTCTTGACCTCAGAAAAAAATTGTTTTGGTGACCCAAATGTGATTATTATGAGCTAATTTTTAAATATTATGAACCTATGTGATTTTCCTATCTTCCATATAAATTTTATGATTTTAATGCATCGTTTCCCATGTTAAACTAATTTTTGAGTGTCTACTGGCCCAAACTGAAAGTAAATTCAGCTTATGTGTTTGAAGTCGAAAATGTGTTGTGATCCCTATAAATTGAGTTTGGGGAGTGATTCTGATTTGTAACTGATAAGTGTTTTAAATGTGTTTATTTTAGAGTTTTGTTCATGTTTAATGTGTTATATCGTGCTTGATTGTGTTTAATTTTAATTATTTTCATGTAGAAAATCAACGTGGATCGAGTGCATAGCAATAAAGGATGAGAAGAGGGCGAATTTACACGAAACCGAAGAGTTTTGGACCAATATATGAAAGGAACCAAAGTTGGAGGACCAAATATTGCAAATAAGGATGAATTATTTATGGTATAATAGGTTGCGCCCCAAAACAACAAGTTGCGCTGCAATAATGGAGAAAAAGCCCGACCAAACATTCTGTAGGCCGCAGAAAGAATCTGCGGCCGCAAAAAATGGAAGTGCGGCCGCAATATAGTGACCTGCGGCCGCAACATAGTCACCTGCGGCCGCACAATAAGGGCCTGCGGCCACAGGTCCCTGCCTTTAGCAACACGCCAAATTTCGGACTTCTTTTCCTAATTGGATTCTACCTTATTTCTCCACACGTCTTTGGGCATCTTTTAAGGCCTTAATGGGGACTATAAATACTCCCTTTTGAGAGCTTTTGGGGTAGCTTTTGGAGAGTGATTAGAAGGATTAATTGAAGGCAAAAACACACCACAATCGAGGGATTCACATGGTTTTTGGAGGGGATTCAAGACGGAGTTGACACTTGGTGCAAGATCTACTCTTCACTCTCTATTTCTCTTCTAGATTCGGTGATGAACTCCTTTATTTCTTTTATTCCTTTACTTTTTAGCATGAATAACTAAATTTATTAGTTGGGATGAACGGTGTAATTTAGATCTATGATTTGATTTTAACTCTCAATTTCTTGTGCTTTTATTTTATGTGTTGATTTTACTACTATGTTTAATGCATGATTTAATTGATCACTAAATTATTGATTTGTGAATTTTAACAAACCGAGAGGTAAGTTAAATATTTAGACCACGTAGTAAAATCCAGCAATTCACATAAAAGCTAGAGATAGACTTTTATAATTGTTGAGATCCCACGTGACAGGTGGACATTTATGAATTCCTAGGTGCGTTAATGCATTTAATTAAGGCTCATTCAGACTATACATAGAGATATGGTAGTTGACTTAATTAAATAGGATTGATTTGAACTCGAGAGAGGTAAATTAAATTAATTTCATGAATTCGATATAACACAACTGTAGAGTAGAAATTGAGAGGAGAAATCAAATAGGATAACTAAAGATAAATCGGGCTTCCCAATTTCACTCTCCATTGCTTCAAACAACCCTTTATAATTTTGCTATTTACTTCTTTGTTATTTACAATTTCCCTAAAAAATCCAATCTTTACTCGTTATATATTTTTATTTGCTTTCGTTAAGATTAGTTTAAACCGATATAAAATAAACTAGTCCTCGTGGGAACGATAATCCGGACTCTAAAAGGTCCACTTTACTACTTTTGTGGCGATATCGTGCACTTGCGATTATATTTTTCACAACAGTAACGTAGCTATGAGTGTCAATTGGATGTTCAAGATGAATTTATACGTTTCATGCTCTGTGCTTGAGGTTGTGATCGTTGTTGTGAAGGTGGACGTTTGAGAATGTGAGTTATTAGTATGATGGATGTAGCATTCTAATTTTAAGTGTTTTCTCTATATTTGTGGAATGACCTAGGATCTTTGGCACATTGACACCGTGACAACCAAGGCTCTTCCACTTGCAAACTCATAAAAGAAAGAAAGCTAAATACCCCAGGCAAGTAAACTTAACTTAGTTATATGTAAGATGTACGTGGTTAAGGTAAGTTATTGTGTTTTTATGGTCTTTTTGCAATGATGTATGATCTTAGCACTATTTGTCTAATGTTGTATAAGCACTATACATTCTAAGCAGTGATCAAACATGCATAAACATTGTGCCATTGCAACCATTAGCACGTTTGGTCGACAATTTGAAAGAATAATGATTTGGTTGGAAAGTGGAAATTTTTAGAAGGAAAGTTATCTCAAGTTTTGGAATGAATGGGTGTACCTCTAAGCCATAAAAGGGGTGACTGGGAAATTGGGCATGGGGGACCGATGTAGTTGACCAAAAGGAAAGTGAAAGTAATGTGAAAAGTAAAAGTGAAAGTGAAAGCAAGTGAAAGTTTTATCGCTTTGCTGTACCTATCAGTAGAATGCTTCTGGTTCCAACTAAGAAAGGCCTATTGCGTCTGATTGGCTAGAGGATGCACCAAGTGAGCTCGCAATTGAAAGAAAACATCTTGAAAAAAAGAAAGTGGAAATGTTCAATGTAAATGGGAATGCATAAGTCTAAGTTTTAAGTAATGCATTTCAATTGCATGTATCACTTGCATAGAAATTTACTTGCTGAGCTTTGGCTCATTCTGTGAATTTGCCCATGATTTTCAGGTGATGAGAATTGATGCCTTGAGGAGATCGCTTGGAGGCGAGCTCCCCTAGTATTCGTGTCAATATTTTTAAGTCTTTCAAGCATGGAGATTGGTTTAAAATTATTTGGATTCTATTCTTTCATTTCCTTAATTCTTTAAAATGTTAATTTAATCTTTTGAGAATGTGGTTATGGTTTTAAAGAAGTTTGTTGTTGGCTGTGGTAGAATTTAATGTTGGCCATTTTCTTAAAGTGCTATTTGGTTGATATGAATGGATAATAATTATTGGTTCTAGATAATGTGACGTGGTTGGTGTATGTTTGTTTGCTGTGTTATTGTGGAGTTTCCCTGCAGGTTGGTTAAGTCTAAATTTTTAGGGGAGACTTTGCTGGAATTCCTGTAGCATTTTATTACAAATAAAAAGTTATTCTGAAAATCTATTATATATATATATATATATATATAATTTAGCAACTCTATTTACTTTCGCATTTAATGTGTACGAAATGGTGACGCGTCCCAGATCGCGAATTCTTGACTTGGGGGCCTTATAGAAAAAGAATGGCAATTGAAATCAATGTATTATTAAATCTTAGGGAAATTCTAGAATCTTTTTTGTACTAGAATCTCTACTGGCTTAATTCTTTGTAATAAAGAAAAAAAGAATATGGGTGGAATAAGAATTGAACCCCTAACATCACAAATCTCATGCAATCTCATGGTAAGAATAATGTTTTGGTACCGATAGAGCTGCAAGCTCTTTTTTTTTAATCTTTAATAACTTACAAACTCTATATGCCTCCAATAATGTCATTACCCATTTCTAGATTTATATGTAGTTATTTGCCTTTTAGTTTTCATTAACCGGCCAACATATTTGATTAAGGTTGATTTCATCAGCAGTCATTCAAGTTGCACAAAAATACAAAAGCCATCAAGTTCAAAACTTGCATCCACGATCACTGCAGTTTAAATTACTTTCATCAACGGCCACTAAAGATACAAATCATCGAAAATAAAATTTAGTGGAGTAAGGTGTAATTTTGTAATTTTATGTTCAAAAGAAAATTGCAAGGAAGCTCTCTCTTCTTCAATCCAACCACTACGACCGCCACCTTCAATGGTCCAACCACCATGACTTTGAATTCCAACCACTAACACCTCCTCGCACCGTACCAAAATTTGGTGTGAAATCGAATAAAAAAATTGGTACAAAATGCCCAAATCTAGTATGAAACTACCACATTTTTTATGGTGCAATTCCACACCGGTTTGATTTGGGAGAAATTGCACCAAAACTTTAGTGCAATTTGCACTAGAATTGGTGCAAATTTGCACCAATTTTTGGAGTTTCACACCAGATTTTTATTGCCAAAAACAACTGAGAGTGTGCATCCGTGGTGATTAAATTCTCATAGTGGTAGTGATGGAGCAAGCAGTGGTGGTGGTGGCTGAATCTAGATATATGGGAGCTTTTTCGCAATTTTATTTTCGATAATATAATATTACACCTTGATCCTTTAACAATTTAGGTTGTTGGTGACCATCATTGAAAGTAACTTAAACTATAATGACCGTTGGTGCAAGTTTGGAACTCCACCGAGCGGGTTTGTTATTTTTCTTAAACTTGAGTGATAGTCCATAAAATTGACCCTATTTAATTTTTTTCAACCATTCGGGCATGATAAGTATTTTATCCGACGCGTGGTCTGAAGTAGGGATGTTCGCTTTCCTCGTACTTGTTCATTCTCTGCCCTGAGGCTTTTTCAGCCCTTATTAGTAAGGCAAAAGCTCAAGGATGAATATAAGGACTTAGCTCCACTAAGCAAGGACCCAAGGTGAGAGATTTATTTTTTGTCAAAAATTCTATTTTATTTTCCAATGCTATAACCGGTGATGTCAAGCATATTAGTTAGATAATTGATATATATGGGCAAGCTTTGTGTCAAACCGTTAACATGGAGAAGCTGTTAATCACCTTCTCTTCAAATGTTGGAGAATCCATCCGTGGAGCTATTGGAAACTCTTTCGGTGTGGACGTGAAGTGCCCACACGATCAGCATTTGGGCCTTACCTTGATGGCGTGATAAAAAATGGACCTTTGCAGTATTGAAAGATAAAATATGCCAAAAATAAAAGAGTTAAGCGTGATCATTTTTCACAGTTCGGGCGAGAAATTATGATCAAAAGTGTGCTTCAAGCAGTCCCCACTTATGTAATGAGCATGTTTCAAATTCTACCTAGTCTTTGTGAGGAGATCAAGAGCATTATTTTTGGATTTTGGCTGGGAAAGTCGGATAATTCACGCCGAGTTTTCAAAAAATAGAGTGTTTCGATCTCGCTAAGTAAACGTAGAGGTTGATGCAAAATCCACAGTTGTTGGTAGGGTAGATGCTTAAAAGGAAGTATGTCCCAAATAATCATATTCTTATGGCTACAGACAAGCATGGAAGCTATTGTGTGAAAGAGTTTGCTGTGGGATCATGAGCTAATAGTAAAGGTACTTGATAAAGAATGGGAAATAGGTAAAATATTTGCATTTGGGATGATAGTTTGATTCTAGAAAACTCGCTCCCAAGGCTCTTAACACCGCACTTCACCGGCTTGTCAAAATCTGTGAATTGCTGGAGGGTGGTGGTTGGAGGCGGACTTCATTGAAAGAATTTCTAACTGATTGAGAGCTCTCATATTCTTGCCATGCCTACTGGTAATGGGTCGTAGCCCAATCGCGTCATATGGGGTTATAAATCTAATAGGAATTTCACAATGAGGAGTGACAATCACCTTGTAATGGAGCAGTGGTTTGCCCAGGATAGAAAGAAGAGTTTTGTGGGAACTGCTCAAGCAAACGCAATATGGAGGCTCAACATCCAGTCAGAGGTTAGACATTTCATTTAATGCCTAATAAGACATGCAATCTTAACCAGTGGCAACCTCCTCAAACACCATGTAATAGTACATTCACAGTGTTCCCATTGTTTTGCTTGGGAATCAGATGCGCATGTACTTTTTATATGTGTGTGTGTGTGTGTGTGGACGAAGGACTTTTGGAAGGTAATGGGGATATTGGCTGTCATTCATCACAGCGATGGGCACTATCAAGGATTTGGAGGTTGGGGATTGGGTTTTGACTATGCAGTAGCAACAAAAGACAGAGACTTTTGTAATTATATGCATGGGATTATGGATGATGTAGAAGGCACGTAATAAGCGTAAATTTGAGGAAAAAGAGATGGACGTGGCTTATGTGAGTGATTCTATAATGATCTATCTTGAGTTTTATCAGTCTGCCATAGCTAATGGAAGTGTAGCTACACTTGAAAAGAATGTGAGATCTCGACCTATTTGGTACAATGACCAGGTTGAGGTGGCTTATGCAAATGAGATGAGCACTGGCTACGTCCTCCTAACTGATGCGGTAGTTCGAATCGATGGCTGGATAGGGGTAAGGGAATTATTCAGGATGGCAATGGTGACTTTTATAGAGCTTTCACTATGCAGGTATGAGGACCAAACGATCTCGGAGCACCAGAGGGTATGGCTTTGAGGGAGGTAGACATGTCAATTTGGCTTGGCTAGCCAGCTCGCCGTTCGAGCTCGGCTCGGGCTCGTTCTTGTACGAGCCCTAGCCGAGCTTGCGACCCGGGCGAGCCTGAGTCGAGCGGCTCGCTTGGCTCCCTCATTTTTTTAGAATTTTAGTTTGGGGTTTAAAGTGTAAACATATTCGACTATCAAATATTCGAATTGGTACACAAATGAATGAAATAATCGTAGTTTGGGTTTAAAGTTTAAATATATTAGACTATCAAATATTTGAATTCGTACGCAAATAAATGAAATAATTGAATGCACCAAAAGTTATATAAAAAGATAACAAACATTCTAATCGAAAAATTCTTGTTATATAAAAAATACAATAATACATTGTACAAAAACCCTCATTCTTTATCGGGTTTGGGACCGGCTATCAATTAGATAGGCGGAGTTAAAATTGTTCACGACTTATGTAGTACATGAACAATTTTTATAATAAAAAAGAATAAAAAATGCATAAAAAACTTAATTAAAATTAAAATAATCTTACATATCTATGTAAAGCTCAAAGTGTTCATTTCATCGGCTAGCATTTTCTCCCATTCATTTTTCATTTGAAGGGCCGCGTCTTCCCAATCCTTGATGCACATCAATGACTCAAATATATCCGCATTCAATTTACATCGCTCGTCGCTCATTACCCAACCACCGATACGAAATCCTGACTCAGATGCAACCGTGGAAGCAAGCGGAGTTAAAACGTCACGTGCCACTTTTGAAAAGACGGGATATTGTGAGTCATTTTGTGTCCACCATTGGAGTAAATCGAAACTTCCCAAATCGAATTTAGTACAAAGTGAAAGAAAGTCAAAAGCAAAATAACGATTTAATTCAATAGGAGTAGAATTATCTTGATTTAATAGAGTAGTCCCTGAACTACTAGTTTCCCAGGTGCTTTCGTCTTGTTATAACAAAATGGCCCAAGAAGAACCCACTGAGTACTTGGCTACCTCCTCCGCCATCATACGATGACCACTTGTACCGGATGGAACCATTTTTATATAGTGATTGTAAAGACGAATCATAAAAGATTTCAAATCATAATTAGTAACAACATTTGTGTCCATTTCCATGTTTGTTGTAATTGACTTCAACAACTTATGAGTTCATTTTAAATTGATTCCACTATAGTACCAAGGGCGTACAATAGTGGAATCTTATCATAATATTTTTGAAATTTTTCCATCATGGAAGGAATAAAATTTCCAAAATAGGGTGAGTTTTATATTTCGGAAAACATAAAGTAATTTCGTTAAGAGCAAATAAAACAACTGAAGACGTGGGTGAGTATACGGCCGAGCATTTCACCGTTGCCTCATAGAATACTTGCAAAAACTTCATACACTCTTTAGAAATTTCCCAATCGGTAATAGTTAAATCATCTCCTTCAAGTCCAAGGGCACGATTATTCCAAAAATCCGTTAGATCATTTTCATAACCATTACAAGAACGAATTATTATATTAGTAGATTTCCACTTAATAGGCATGTCCACACCAAAAGTCTTAGGGGCTAAATTCATTTTAATACATAAACTTTCAAATTCTTGTTTTCTACGTGTCCCTGAAGAAATGTATAATATAGCATTACAGATTCTATCTATCATTAAGTGTATACCATCCAAAGCACATTTAACAATCAAGTTAATTGCATGACAAACACAACGTACATGAAACAATTCTCCATCAAAATCAGGATTAATGTAAGGCATCAACTTCTTAATAACACTATCATTGACTTTGGCATTATCTAAAGTGAAACTCCTAACCTTATCAAGTGTTCCATATTCCACTAGTATATCATATATGATATGGGGCCACATTACTTGCATTATGAGGATGCTCAATGATTTTAAAAGCAATAATTTTTTTATACAATTACCAAGCTTCATCAATGTAATGTGCAGTAGCAGATAAGTATCCTCTATTATTGCCACCACTCCACAAATCATGAGTAAAACTAACAACACTATTAAATTGACGGATACCTTGTGTTAATTGATCTCTTAAGTTTTCATATCCAGAAATGACATCAGCACGTGCAGTATTTTGAGTTACATTTTTGCACCTTGGTTGAAGAGATTCTTGTATGAATTTTGTGAGATGTGGATTTTCGACACAACTTAGTGGTAGCTCGGCGGCGGCGGCGAGTAGCGAGGCCATTCTTTTACGTGTTTGATCCGGATCATAACTCCAAAAATTTAAACCGGATGAACTATCTCCTTCATCACTGGCTCCAAATTGTAATTATGTTCGTTGTGAATTGCTTCCAACTCGAGAAAGACAAGCACGAGCATGCCGAGAATATTGAGTAGTAGCACCACCTACCGTTAAATCCAAATTTTTACCACAATAGTTCATACGACAAGTGTAACGGATTCTCCATTTTTGTTTCTTTCGACTTTTTTTGTGAAGTGTTTCCAACAATCAGACGTGATGGCTCTTCGCCGAGAGCTTCTTTCCCGTGAGGCAGAAGTTGTAGTTTGCTCATCGGTTGGATTATTTGAATCAACATGAATTGGTTCGGATTGTTGGGATTGACTATATGAATCCATTTCGTAAAATAGAAATATAGAATATTTGGGTTATTGAGTAGGTAAATATAATAAAATGAAAAAACATAATAGTTATTAGATATTGTTAATAGAGTAGAATTTCGTAGCAACTAGAAAGATGCCAAGAAATGTAGAGCAAACTAGAGAGAACTTCGTAGAAAAATTTGGTAACAAGAATTTCACAGAGAGATGGAGCTTGTTGTGAAAATTCTAACTCAAAACGCTCATATTTATACATATGTTTTATGGTAATTTGGTAAATATTTTAAAAAATTTTTAAATTCTAATTTTTAAATTCAAAATTTAAATTTGGGAGCCAAAATGGCTTCCAAATTCTGCGTTGTTGTTAGCAAAAAGCTAGCAACAACCTAAGCGTTGTTGACGGAGCAAGTGAGTTGCTCGGCTACAGGGACTGAGCCGAGCGGCTTGGTCCCTGTAAGGTCTGTTCGGGCTCGCCTGAGCCGAGCCAGATTGACATGTCTAGAAGGAGGACATATATTTTCTCTTGAACACGGATTACAACCTACGCATGAGGAGTTTGATGCTTTATGATTCGTACAAAACCTTCTTCAAGTGGAGGAGTTTTTGCCACATACACCCATTTTCGTGGAAGTGCTCCATCTATTATATAGATGTAGGAGTAGGAAATGTTCTTACATCCCTAGAGATAGGTATAAAATAGCACTTGCTCTTGGTTCTTATGAGTATAATCGTGAGGGCACTTGTATTTGGATTGATTGTATTACATGCTTTCTTGCCTCTTTTTATGAAGACCGTGGCTGATCAATTTATATAACATGTGTTCCTTTTCATTAAAAAAAATCATAATGTCCCTTAAAAAAATATGTAACATTATTTAGATGAAGCAATTTTCCTAACACGATTCTGGAATATAAACTGCAAAGATTATCATGATCAATCATTTATGTAAAAACTGAATTTCGAGAAAATTTTTGTAATTTTATCTAAAAGCATGGCAGTTTAGTATCTGAGCATAATATTTTGTTCGAGAAACATATCTATATAAAAATGTTTTGTAAAATATTTTTATTTAATTATATCATAAAATTAAATACTATATAATTATATTTGAATTTGATGTTGATCTATATCTATATAATAATAAATTAAAAAATTGTGACATAGTAAAATAATTAATCTATATACTATTAAAAGTTGGTGTTATCCTCGTATCATTTTTCCGTCTTCGAGAAATTCTAAAATCTACGATTTTATTTTTTCTTTTTCATCCTACAGTTAGGATTGACAACAATTTTTTTCCTATTTTTTCTCGAAAAATGCTAATTACCCATTTCCATTTGCGGAAAAATTAATACTATTTAAATTTGAATGTAGGACTTTGTGTTTACTAAAGAATGATCTTATCGCTGCGATATCACGTTTTGTTGGACATCCTATGAAGTATTTATTTTATATTGTGTTGATAATTAAGTAACAAAAAGATATTATTATTATTATTATAAAATTAATTAGTTTAATGATGTTGATAATTAATTAATTATGAAAGAAAATTAACCAATGTCATTTTTGTGTTTTGAAAAAATGTATAGGTGTAGAAGAGGAAAACGAATGTTTTAAGCTCATTCTCCCCTCTATACATTAGTGATTAATGATAAACACCTCAATATTTCTTAATAATATTTGGATCTAATTGATAACAAATAAATTATTGGCATAATTTGTGTAATTTTAAAAAATCAACACTTTATAATTACTACGGTAGTAATTATGAAATTATTATTTGTTTAGTCTATCATGTTTATTATTTATTTTATGTTTTTATACAACAATTATTCAAAATTTTATTGTTTAAATTAAAAAAAAATCTTTTGAATTTTACTACCCAAAATTCGTGTTTTCTTATTCACATTGCATAGGAGATTAAATTTTATTTATTAATTTTTATTGCTCTTTAGTTCATTGTTCTATTTTGGTATATTGTACTTCATCAGTGGATTATGTTTTTGCATCGCATAGGCAGACAACTAGAAATGATGAGATTATGGCTCTTGAAGGTCAGGCGGTCACAAGAACCAATTAAATGTTTATAGTCCATTATGTGATTGACTAACAGAGGTATTCAATTCTAATGCCGTTTGCTATATCTTTCATTGGGACTTAACTTGTTAGAGTTCTTTGATTGCGAGCTTTTCCTTTTTGTGTTAAAATTGTTAATTTACAGATTTTTAGATGTTAAAAGTGAGGGAGAAATTTCTTATGAGAACTTGGATTGATCAAGAAAGATGAAGTTCTCCATAGTTCATACTATGGCTCCTTAATTTTAAAATTTGCTGACACTCTTAATTTCCTACTATGAATCAACATTGGTATCTCATTGTTCCATACTTCTGATTTTAATTTGGTACAAAATCCATGTCTACACATTTTAAGAACAATTACCTTACAATGGAGTGATTGACAATACTTATTTTGTGAACCATTTGGGAAGTCAGCCTACACACCACCATTGTTTACCAAATCTTTTAGTATGTGAAGCTTAGCTTTGGGTGGGGGCTTATCTTTGACATGGTGGGTCATTTGTTCCAGAAAGCTATTAGAACTAGATTGTTGCACTCTAAAGTTGGAAATAGGGTTATAGATCGTTTCAGTCTGATCACATTGATATGTGATTAGGATAGAAAGCCGACAAATGAAATGACAAATATTATGTAAGTTTTTTGAAACTAATAATACCAAAACAAAACATATTTGTAATTATTTAAAAATATATGTTGCATTAGTTCATTTTTTATTTATATCATTTTTTATTTACTTATGTTTTAATATCTTTTATATTTGTTATCTGTGGAAATTCAGCCCTCGATGTGGTGTCTAACTCAGCCCTAATTGGTAATGCGTTGTGCAGAGTAGACCCACAAATTTGGTGATGAGGTATGCCAGCTAGCCTGATGATTCTGGCCATGATTGCCTTTCCATAACTTAGCCACAAATAATCTCAAAACAAGGCAAAGATCTTAGTCGGAAAATGAATGTTGTTGCCACTAAATCCTAGGGTACAGCAAAACAAGGAAATTGTCACACAAGGGATTTTGAAGGAGTCACGGTTTTTAACCATGACTCAATTTTTCGCTGATTGTCATGGTTATAAGTTGAGGAGTCACGGTTTTTAACCGTGACAATACGTGAGAAGCATGGTCACGGTTAAAAAGCGTGACCCCAATTGAATTATTAAAAAAGAAAAGAAAAGAAAGGATAAATGGGCCGGCCTAATTGTGTGAAGCTAGGTCACGCATTCCATCTTCTCCACACCGGAACCCCAAACCACTCTCAACTCTCACGTAATCACCACACCGGGAACCACCTCTGACCGGCGACAAAGGACGCTGAATTGGGCGAAGCTGCCATCTTCTCCACTGCTACTCAATTAGGTGAAGCTTGGTTATTTGACATACGAGAGCAAACGGGAAAAGCGTGAGTAATCTTCATTTTTTGTACCAAATATATTTTCTCGTTTTTCTTTCTTTAAATCGGGGATAATTGATGTTTTTGATAGTTCTCAATAGTTGAGCAGTTCTTTGGCTAAATGGACGGTGGAAAATAGCTTCAACCTTGAGTTTTTTATTTTCACACTTTGAGTTTGATAGTTTAGTTTTTCAATCTCGAGTTCTATCTTGTTCATTTTTATTTGGATTGTTGCAGTTTAATTGTGGAAATATGAGACTAATTACTAGTTAGCTAGGTTTAATTTAGTTTTAAGTTAGGCTTGAGTTTATACATATAGAGTTTTCTTGTGTAAGTGTATGTGCAAAGAAGGTATTTGATGAAATTCCTTAATGAAGTTGGTGAAATTGGAAAAAAACTAATTGTTGGTAACTTAGGCAGATTCTGTGCTTGATTTCAAATGTACATAACTAATTTCGTTGGTTGAATTTTAGGGTGATTCAAATTTAAAAATGGCCTTTTATGAGTTAGGTATCATTTAAAATTGGTTTCACGCTATTCGCATACTCATAGAGTTTTTTATCACACTTTTTGTGAGCTTGGTCAAGGTATATCCGAGAACAGTTTTCTTGACCGTAGATACATGTTTTGGTTATTGAAATGTGATCCTTATGAGCTGATTTTTTACTATGATGAACTTATATGAGTTTTCTACCTTCTACAAAAATTTCATGATTTTATTCCATCATTTCCTATGTCAAATAAATTTTTGAAAGTCCTTTGCCCACATTGCAAATATTTTCAGCTTATGTGTTTGAAGTTGAAGATGTGTTGTGATCCCTACAACTTGAATTTGGGTGTGATTTTAATTGGTAATGTAGCGACATGAGTTCTTTAGACCACAAAATTAGATTTATGCGATTGTGTGCTCCAAACTTGAAGTTATGCTCATTCTTGTAGAAGTTGACAGTTTGAAAGTCGTGGATTGATAGTGTTTTGATTGTAGAATCCCTTTTTAAGTGTTTTCCCTGTATTTATGTAACGAACTAGGATATTTGCCATGTTTACACCATGACAACCAAGGCCCCTCCACTCGCAAACTTGTAAAAGAAAGAGCTAAGGACTCCAGGCAAGTAAACTTTACTTAGTTACATGTAAGATAAACTCGTTAAGATAAGTTGGTGTGTTTATGGCTTTTTGCCATGATGTATGATTTTAGCACTGTTTGTTTTACGTCTTATAAGAATTATACATTCTAAGCAATGATCAAACATGCATGAATATTTCATGGTCCAGATCAATCTTTGGGGCTTCTTTGTCTGTTGAAGATGAATGAATAGAGATGATAGAGCAATTTATGCTAAACATTAAGGACATTCTTTCACATTATTGAATTTTGCAATGAATATCATCTTTTGCTTTTGTATGTGTAGGTAAACTTTTCTTACCATGAAGCTGGAGAAAACAAACAGTCCCTTGTGACAGGTGACTCATAAACTTCATTTGATTTCTTTTGATTATCATGGTGGCGAGTATTGATATGTGGATATAGACACGCATCCCATTTAATTATATTTTCTTATCCTATTGGTATTTTAAAATATAGATATGGAGATACTCCTGGAATCATTTTGACTCACTTTAAATGGTGTAAAAGAATTATTTTGAAAGCGATGAAGTATGTCTAATATTCATCATTTAATAATTTAAAAAATCCCAATGCCTATTGTGATTATGTATCAGAACTCAAAAAACAGATTACTTGCTTTTTCAACTGAATTCTATTATCATCCTTTCAAGTCAATCATGTACATGAATTGCACAAAATGCATATGTTATTGGATGCAACTCTATATTGAACTATTTCGGTATCATCTCTCTGTTATATGTGTTTTATATCATTCTTGCAAGTGGACTACAAGTTCGAGATGACAATAAAACTCTACAATCAAAGTAGCGATCTAGATACATTTATTAGTTTTGAGTTTATACATATTGAGTTTTCTTGTGTAAGTGTATGTGCAAAGAAGGTGTTTGATGAAATTCCTTAATGAAGTTGGTTAAATTGGAAAAAAACTAACTGTTGGTGACTTAGGCAGATTCTGTGCTTGATTTCAAATGTACATAACTGATTTTGTTGGTTGAATTTTAGGGTGATTCAAATTTTAAAATGGCTTTTTATGAGTTAGGTATCATTTAAAATTGGTTTCATGCTATTCGCATACTCGTAGAGTTTTTTATCACACTTTTTGTGAGCTTGGTCAAGGTATATCCGAGAACAGTTTTCTTGACCGTAGATACATGTTTTGGTTATTGAAATGCAATCCTTATGAGCTGATTTTTTACTATGATGGACTTATATGAGTTTTCTACCTTCTACAAAAATTTCATGATTTTATTCCATCGTTTCCTATGTCAAATAAATTTTTGAAAGTCCTCTGCCCAAACTGTAAATATTTTCAGCTTATGTGTTTGAAGTTGAAGATGTGTTGTGATCCCTATAACTTGAGTTTGGATGTAGACTAGAACTTCTTGTATGTGCATAAGCTTACTATAAAGTGTTCTTTTGACATTCATGTGTTGCTGTTAAGTTTGTTCTTTCTTTGATTACGACAGATCAGGTTGATAGCTAGACGTTCAGGAGCATAAAAGGAATAAGGCAACAACTTTAACCACTAATTTGATGAGAGAAAAAAATGATAAGGTAACAACACATAATTCCTATCGCGTAGTTTGCATCTTTGGTGATTCAAATAGGTCACGTGCTAAAATGGATATCTATTGTGGTTATAAGTAGAAATTAGGGACTGCCATGGATTGTAGTAATCTTGATTGATATATAGGAACGAGATGGGTTGGACTGCAATGGTTGAATGGTACTATTTCTTGTTTGATATTTTGAAAAGCTAGTTTTTGATAAATTAGATAGTTGGTAATGGAACTCCTAGATTGTTAATGTTTGTTTGGATGGCCGTGTAAACATGGCAAAATGTGATGTATATTATATGTGTATTTCTTTCATTGCTATTGCTAAGATGATGTCAACCTTGAAAATTATTGGCTTTATTTTCTATTAATAATTCATCTAAAGGTTTACGGAATCAAATCCTTTTACAGAATGGATTCGCAAATCAAGCATGCTATTGTGGTGAAGATTATTGGGAAGACGGGTTCTCGTGGACAATTTATCAATGACCAAAACCGTTTTTCAATGCTTCATTTTATGTTTTTTATTTGATTTAATAGAGAATCTTTAATCGTTGTACACTAATGCATTAAATTTTTTGTGAGCTTGTGCTAGATTTAATGTTTCCTTTTTATATGTTAAATACGTTCAGTTGTAGCATCTTTCTTTCTTATTATTATTATTATTATTATTATTATTATTATTATTATTATTATTATTCTTCTTTGCCTCCTTTGGATCACGGTTTAAAATTGTGACCCCTTCAAGAGGGGTCACGGTTTAAAACCGTGACCAACTCAAGAGGGGTCATGGTTAATAACCGTGACCCCTCTTTCAAAGAGGGGTCACGATTTAAAACCGTGAGCCCTCTTGAAGGGGTCACGGTTTAAAACCGTGACCCCGGCCGGGTTACGCCCAATATTGTCAAGGTCAAAAACCGTGACCAACAGTCGGCGTCACGGTTTTTAACCGTGATAATTCGCGAGAATTGGTGTAGTGGGATCAAGTCACATCTTCAAGGAAATTTAGAAGGATCGAAAGGCTCAATATGGAAATAATTCCTCTCCATGACATTTCCTTCTATGCATCAAACCCTAACTGGCACTCTCTCTATAACACCCTAAGTCTACAAACCTAGACTAGACGTATCAACCTTTATTTTACTTTAAAATGCGGAAAAACAAATTAACTTACAAAATATTTTTTTTTGAAAAGTAAAATCTTATAAAAATTTCGGCAGAGTTTCCCTTATAACTGAACATAACCGACTGTTTAGGAAACTCATCATCTTCACACAAGATTCAAGAATATAATTAAATTAAATTCTCCAAAATCCTTTAACTTAGAAAGAAATGAATAAATCAAAAACACAAATCTCATGTCCAAGCTAAAATAACTTCCACTATATCAATTAGTCTAACATAATAAGCAACCTATTTAAGAATTGGCAATATTTAAAGAATCAAAATAAATGAATAATAAAGAACTATCATAAGTGACAAAACGTTCTTCAATTTAAAAATAGGAAAACTAGCATATTTAGTACTGGATGAGTCTGCCTCCAAGCGATATCCTCAACCTCTAGCATTTCACCTGTAAAGTATGGAAAAATAACTGCGTGAGCTAAAGCTCAGTAAGTAAATCCCATGCACATAATACATGCTTACGTGGTGCAAGCTTCAATACAATTTGATAATGCGCATCCCAATTCCTTTGACTTTTCACAACATTTCTTTAGCCTTTGAAAAACATTACTTCTTTCCATCACGAGTTCACTTGTTGTATCACTTGGCCAATTAGATGTAGTGGGTGATTCTTATTTGGAACCATAAAATTCTACCGGTGGTATCGCAAAGTGGTTAACATTGCTTTCGACGTTCAACTTGAACTTTCACTTTAACTTTCCGAGTGCGGTGCGCTTGTCCCCCAGCGCCCGATTTCCCGCTCACACCTTTCTAGCATAGATGTACACCCACTTTCCTTAAAAACCTGAGGTACATATTCTTAAAAACTTTTACTTCTAATGCCGTGTCATTAAAATATTTAACTTTTTAAAACTCATGGATTACGCATGCTTCATTTATGGAATGACATAATCTAGAAGTATGCTCCAACATAACATTAGACATGATAACCACCTGAGAGATGACAAAGCACATTAATTTCACCTTAGACATTCAACTTCGCTTGAACTTAAGGGGGGAGTTTATTTACTCGGAGTCTTTAATAAATTACTTTGAAAAGCAAGTGGAGGTGTCATTCATCACTCACAGGATTAATGTGCAAAAGATCCTAATTTGACATAATTTAGTTTAACTTCATTACCTTCTAGAGAATTATAGCTGGTATACAAATTAACCCGTCAATCCCAACAAGAATGGGCATAACTCCCAAATGAAGGAATGAAATCACGCTTCCAGTTTTGTAGGATAATTAACTCATTGGATTATATCTTTCATTAAAATCACATCTAAATTCCAAATTATAGAGGCCAAAACATGTTTTCAACTCTAAGCACAAAAGCAGTAAAAAGTATTTTGCTGTGGCAATAAGCCGTTATAACATTATTTCAAATAGCAAATGATATCATAAAATTCTAAAATTTTTATAGAAGGTAGAAAATTCACGCACATACATCATACTAAAAAATTAACTCATATGAATCACGTTTAGGGTATCAAGATAGTTTCTAACTGGGAAAACCGTTGTTCTTGGATGGAATTTGTCTAGTCTCACAAGTATCATAAAATCTTCTACGGGACTCCGAATGATGCCAAACCAATTCTAGATGATCGATAACTCATAGGGATCACTCTCCAATTTGAATCACCCAGAAATTCCACTTATACTAAAAGTCATGGCATTGCAAATCTTAGGGCAGAAGCTAAAAAATCCTTCTTAGTTTGTATAGCACATTGGCTTTTCTTTCAAGCAATTCATCAAACACCTTAATGAATACTAACTAGTCTTAATTTCCCCGGTATCAACACACCATGCCAAAGAGTTATTAACTATAACAAGATCAAGCACAAAGTACAATCCACACAAAAATCTTTTATTCTATTTGAAATTCATTCCAAAACCATATATCGAAACTACACAACACACATACTTCCAACTCGAACCAACAAATTACCTGATTCCAAATACCAAAAGTCCTAATTAATCCCCAACAGTTCAAATATTTACCATAATTAGCTATTTTAGTGTTGAATTAGATAGAAAGTGGAGAAATTACCTTACTAGGTGTAACACCCACAATCCCATATCGCTTAGGCATAAGAGGGGAGTCCAATTTATAAGTTAAGAGATCCATCCAACTTGGCATGAAGCTTTTCGGGGTAAACCCAAGAACAAAATCATGCGGGTTATGCCTAAAGTGGACAATATCATGCCAAAATATTCGTATGGTCCTCCCCGGGGCATAGCAGGCCAGATCCGGACGGCCCATGATGGGGGTTGAGTCGTTATAGATGGTATTAGAGTTAGAGCCCAACAAGAAGTGTGGGCAACGAGAATGTTGAGCCCCTTTAGGAGGGGTGATTGTAACACCCACAATCCCATATCGTTTGGGCATAAGAGGAGAGTCCAATTTATAAGTTAAGAGATCTATCCAACTAGGCATGAGACCTTTTGGGATAAGTCCAAGAAGAAAACCATACAGGTTAAGCTAAAAGTGGACAATATCATGCAAAAGTGGATCGGGTTACCAGCGGACCAAACCCAAATCCATATGGTCCTCGACGAGGCACAGCAAACCAGATCCAGGTGGCCCATGATGGGTCGGGTCATTATACTAGGAATCAAATAGAGGTGACAATAGGAGAGGAACGAGGCTAGATAACGTGAGAGCTCCTTGAGACCCGATGAGAGACGCATGAGAGAAAACGTGAGTTATAGGAATGAATTTTGGGTTGTCTTTATTGGGTTTTATTGTGTCAATTCAAGTTGGGCTTGTTAGGAGAATTTTATTTGGGCTAGGGGGTAGTAGATACGATGTTGGGTTCTAAGATTTTGGGTTCCAAATAGGCTCTAGTAAGTTATGTTCAACACTAAAATGCATCATTCTAACTTATCATTGTTATTTTAAAGTTATAATAAGTAAGTAAGAAAAGGATGTAAATTGCAAATAAATCATCAACACCAAAGTAAGGACATCGCATTTAAAATCATTTTGTGAAATTAAGCATTTTACTTGGCACATTGAGCGTGATGGTGTTTGAGTCCCCCACTGCAAAACAAAGCTAAATAAACATCCATTAGAATTATCTGTAATAATTACCAATTATAATTAACTATATCAGATTTACTAATTACGGCATAAAAGTAAATAACTTATGAGTAAAACTCGTAAATATAATAAAAATACTATGCGGTATTACACTCTCTATATAAAGGAAGGTAACTCAAGGGTGAAAGGTACACAGATCTTACTTCTTGAGTTCTTGCACGCTTTACACGCGCCACCACACTTAATCTTTAAGCTCCTTCCCCATTACCTCACAAAACACGCGTATACAAATTCTTCGACCCCAATAAGTTATTCTTCCATTTCACTGGTGACTAGACCGTTGGAGTGCCAATAGTCTCTGATCGTTTTTTCTTTGGTGACCTTAGTGCCTAAAGGTTTTGGATGAGTGTGCAGGCATAGGAAATGTGCGACAGATGTGGACTGGGAGATCTGTTGGCATTCTAGGTGGCATAAACCGGTTACAACCATCAATAATATTACATCATGAACACTCGTGCATCGCATGGATGAAAATACTACTATATTAGAAATCCTAGAAACCGTTCAAAATTATTGAAAAATTGACAAAGAACATAAAATAAAGTTGACAAGAATAGCAATCAAAATAAAATGCTCCTTTTTTCTTATAAACTTCTAACTCCAAAATATATCATTTGTCATAGGAAATGAACTTCTAACTCCAAAATATATCATTAGTGGTAGGAAATGCAACGAATGTAGTGATATTCATCTTCTTTGACGCGACGTCAAATTTATAGTTTTTTATAATTATTTTATTTTTAAGATCCGGATGCAATGGAAGCTAGTAAAATACAAGACAAATCTAAATAATTGATGATTCTATGAATACATGAATATTTAGAGTCAATAATTGGTTGATTCATCCAAAAAATACGGAAAGATTGACGAATTGGCGGAAACTCTCAAAATATATTAAATTCATTCAAAAGTCACCCCTAACAAAGAACAACTCCAACACTTAAATTGGAAAACATAAAGCTAATCTAATCTTATTAGAATTAAAATCCTAACTATCAATAACACTATTATCTTTCTGAAACTACAAATCATAGAAAGATAAACACAAAAGATATAATAAATAAATGAATAAATATCCTAATCAATATCAATCTCCCATCTCTATCACCCTTTGAAATTTAATCCATATAAAAAAACACTCGATAGATTGTCTTCAATCTACTCCTTTTTGATAATATTAATATTAATATACAAAAAATCTACAGCCTTCATTTTCAAATGAAATCATATTTGGTTTCATAAAATCTCACTTGATTTTATGAATACCACATCAACTGCAAATTCTTTAAACAACATTTGCACGAGTAATAGATTTTTTTCATATAACTATGAATTGTATTGTGTACTTTGGGGCGGGGGCTGTAAACTCCATTCACTTCATTGCTGATTTTATTTCCTGATCGTAGAGGATATTGTGGCAGCTTGACAAATGTAATTATCTAATTAGTTGACTTCTCTTACTCAAATACACGTAATAATTCAATTTTGTCGAAAGTGTCCTCTGTTTACTAAAGGAATAACGAGTAATCAATCCCAGAAAAGAAGTACATGCATGTTTTGTAAAGATTTCTAATAGTGACAAATATAATTAATAAAAACGTGTAGTTAAAAGGTTAGTCATCAAGAAATAAATATTTCAAAAAATGGGGAAAAGTTATGAATAGTAACTTACAAAATGGCATTGAAGTAAGTTTAGAAAAAAAATAACTTTTTTAAAAGTTCATCCACACAAACACAATTGTACGTTTATTGAGCATCGTCTATCCACCATTTAATTTCAATGTAAAACTGGCTCTGTAAAGCTTTCAATATAAAATTGGGAAATAATTCAATAATTTAAGAGGATAATAATCATAATTTAATGAAAAATGTACAAGAAAGTTGAGGCATGCTGACCAATTAAAGGATTATTTTTCATCGTTATACGTGCCATACACAACTGTGCCACAGTTCAGTTATATTGACTATGTGTCACATGTACAATGTACCTAGTTGTTCGATATACGTTGATGCATGTGAAAATCTCATGATGATATTATTTTGGGAATTGTTCTATAAATGTTCTGCGAAGAGTTGGGGAGAAAGCAAATAACGTGTTTTTGGTGTGGGAGCTGTAATTTATATTCTAGCCAGGTATTATGTTTAAAATAAAATTTGATAGGTTCTTAACTGACAGAAATGGAGATGTAGACATTTTAAGAAACAATCCTTCGAATTGGATTGGTTTTAATTAATTCACCTATTGAATCTTAAATCCTGAAAGTCTATTAAAATTCAATTTAATTTAGAGGGAATTAGGCTAGATAAGACATTTGAGTTCGATATTTAAAAAATATGCATA
Organism: Jasminum sambac; assembly: GCA_018223645.1. NCBI lineage: Eukaryota > Viridiplantae > Streptophyta > Magnoliopsida > Lamiales > Oleaceae > Jasminum > Jasminum sambac. The sequence goes on along the minus strand of CP073644.1, from coordinate 6,908,991 downwards.
GTGGACTTATTTGCAAAAATCCTGCAAAGTCATTTTTTTAATTTTTAATTAATTATTTGTTTATTTATTGATTTTTACAAAAATTCGGTATGTAAGATAGCATGAATTTTCCGCGCAATTGCGTAGTATCCGATTGCATGGCATATTGCATAGATTGTGTAATGTGTGCAATATGTGTAATGGTTTTGTCCTTGTTGTATAATGCATTACACAAAGTGTGTAATTGATGCCAAAGAGATTGTAAACAAGACTTACTAAAACTTATTAAATTGATCCATTAAATCTCAAACTCTAGAAGTCTATTAAAATAGATTTAATTTGGAGGAAATTAGACGAAACAAGATATTTGAGTTTGATATTTCAAAAATCATGCGAAGTGGACTTATTTGCAAAAATATTGCGAAGTTGCATTTTTTTAAAACAAAAATCTTGCCAGTTTAAATCTGGGCATCGCTTAGAATTTATGCCATGCGATGCCGATTTAATTGTGAACGCATTACATAGGTTTTGTAATGTGTGTAATTATTGTGTAATGTGTATAATTTTGGTGTAATTGTTGAATAATGCATTACAAAAAGTGTGTAATTGATGCGAAAGAGTGTAATGGTTTTGTAATTGTTGTGCAATGATGAGTAATGGTTATGTAATTATTAGACTCATTGACGTACCTATTTCCATGTCCACAATCATTGCACATAAACTATGTTTGAGAAAAGGTCCGTAACTATTGTTTATATGTTATGTTATCATCCAGGTTCAAAAGGTTATAAACTCTATAATGTAGTCCAAACAAATTTTATATCAAGCGATTTCATTTGTCATTTATCAAGTGATGTCATTTGTCATGATCCTTTGTATTGTTTCCTCTCTCTCCACTTCTAATGTTCTTCTGCTTCTAGCTAAAACTTGTTCAAATTAAGCTCTTTACGTCATCAACTCACCAATTTAATTGATTCTGTGAATACACCTTTGAACAATCAACAAGTCTTTAGATAATATATCCATCTATTTAGATGAGCCTTCTCATATTTCGCTATACTCCCTTGAGGTTTGAGGATATCCCGAAGAAGATTATTGGGGTTTGATCCTTGCGCAAACACAAAGTTAAACAAAGATTAAATCATAAAATTACAATACTAAATCAATAACAGAAACCATAGAAAACTCTAAAGAAGAAATAAGAAACAAGAAACAAGGTTCATCTTTTGCGCTTCTTCTTGGGTCCTTCGGCAGAATCCTGTCACTGGAGCCTCCCATGGCCGCGGCGGTGGTGGTCGGATAGTGATCCAATAAAGAAAAAGCTCGAAAACCCACTCCACAATGTAGCTCCAACACACAAATCACCACCACACTCTACCACACGTGATAAAGACGTGTGTGTGTCTATATATATATATATATATATATATATATATATATATATAGATATTCAAGACCCGAGAGCCATCACAGTGGGCCATCGAGCATCGGGCTTTAAGCTCATTTCCTCAACGACGACCCAAATAAGTTGCTTTCCTTTCCAAGTGGGCTACTTCTTGTGGAATGAGCACTAATTAACATTCTTTATTCAATCCTTGGCTCAAAAGGCTATGAATTCCATCATTCTAATTAGTTCGTCATTGCCCCGGGTTTATTAGGTATCACAAAATACCTAAAAAATCTCCACTTGATACCCAATAAACCTGCAAACAAAACACCAAGTTAAATTTGCACAATTAAAAGGTAAATCCGAAAAAAATTGGAAATCAGAGCCTTAACAATTTTGTGGATGCAACTCACAACTTGTCACAAAGATTAAAAACAAAACGAAATGTACACATAACTTACTAAGAATTACATGTTCAACAATCACCAAGATTGTCAAGCAACCAATGCTTCCACACACAAAGTTTATGAAAGAAACGATCAATAGTATGTGATAATAATGAGATCACACAACATGGATACCAAGAGATCACCACCAACTTAACACCAAGTTAAGATAGCCATAAAATGTCATACACATGAAATTATGACCCCACACGTGATCTCCCTCAAAACTCAATCTCATGTGAAACCTCAGAGAACCAATCTCTCCATTCGTCATCGTCAAACGCTTGCATACAATTGATACCATTCATCTAACTGGTAATCGACTAAAGATTAAGAGTTAATAGGGTGTTCCTCCATCATCGCACTCAAATAAGGCACTCAAAAGGCTCTACCTAATGAGATGACTGAAACTCACCTCGAGTTCCACTAGAGCTCACACAGAACTCTCTACTAGAGCTCACGCAGAATCCTGCTCTAGAGCTCGCATAGAACTCTCCACCTGGGCTCCCACAGGACTCTCTACCTAGCTAGGTTTTTCACAAATAGAGGACTACACCACCCCGCATGCATCTCACCAATGCACCCTTACAACCTTTAGACTCACCATACCAGTCAACTCACTCTCTACCCATGCACCTCAATGCACATCGACATCCAACCAATGGAATGCAAGATCATTACACTCAAGCAAAAGTTTAAACAAACAAATGCAAAGCCAATGATACATGCCACATTATGCTAACAAGATATTAATAGGCGAGTAAACATGCTTTTCAACAAGTTTTAAATATCAATCACATAAAGGATTAATCAAACATATTTAAAACCCCATTAATCACACATGTATTTATTGTTCCTACCATCTCTCACACATTATTAACATAATGCAAACTTACATAAGTTATCATATATTCACCAAGTGCTCTAAATCACATAATTAATCATACAATGGATTAACTAAACACTAAAGCCACATTAATCACACAATGGATTAAATCATGGTAATCTAAAAATCAACTTATGCCCACATGCAATCAACTACGTAAATAAAAGAGAGGAGAACAAGAATACCGAGTGGACCAGTCAACATGGTTTGTAATTCCTCACCTTATTTGGGAAATCGACGAGAAAAACCCAAACCAACTTTCGCGTGAAAAATGAGACTGAAAACGGGCACATTTTTCAAACGGTAACTCCGATTTGAAATCTGAAAACACCAACAACTTCGTTTTGTCGATATCTTCCCAACGGTAGGTTGCAGGTCATGATATGACGCTGGGTGCGGCCACAGTTATCGGTTAAAGGTGGGGCTATCAATTCCTGATGAGATTAGCGCACCTGCCAGAAATTGCCTCTCCTGCTGCTGCTGCAAAACCAAAATGAGACACCACTACCATCACTAGAAGCGCCTCTTCACGAGGAACTTAGATCCAGCCTCCGATTTCACAAACTCCTCCTTGTTTTCTTGCAATCGTCAGTCAAAGTTTTAGATCTCAATTTGACTCGTTTGACTTCCTTGGGCAGCAGAAACCTCTAGGTCAGATTTCTTCCTCGTCTAGCCACAGATTCACTTCAAATCTGATACCATTCAACTCGTCTAGAAGAGAGCTTCAAGATGGTGGTCTTGTTTCATGTTTTCGGCCACCAATTTTGCTGAAAAATGGCCTAAAATTTGCGGATTACACCTCGGAAATAGCATTTTTCTTTGATTTCCACTCCGATTTATTGATTTTTTTGTCCCAAAATATCACCATGGGCTCTGATATCTATTGTTGGGGTTTGATCCTTGCACAAACACAAAGTTAAATAAAGATTAATTCATAAAATTATAATACTAAATCAATAACAGAAACCATTGAAAACTCTAAGGAACAAATAAGAAATAAGGCTCATCTTTCGCTTCTTGTTGGGTCCTTTGTCAGAATCTGGTCAGGAAGCCTCCCATGGCGGCATTTGTGGTGGTCGGATGGTGATCTAACAAAGACAGGGCTCTGGAACCCATTCCATAATGTAGCGCCAACACACAAATCACCACCACACTCTACCACATGTGATACAGACGTATATATATGTATATATATTCAAAACCCTGGGGCAATCATAATGGGCCATCGAGCATTGGGCCTTAAGCCCGTTTCCTCAAAGAAGACCCAAATAAGTTGCTTTCCTTTCCAATTTGGCTACTTCTTGTGGAGTGAGCACTAATTACCATTCTTTATTCAGTCTTTGGCTCAAAAGCCTATGAATTTCGTCATTCTAATTAGTTCATCATTGCCTAGGTTTATTAGGTATCACCAAATACCTAACAAACCTCCACCAGAGTCTCTCAAACTCCTTATAAAAATGACCTCTTTTTCACATTTTCTATTCGTTGTCTCAAGTTATTTCATAAGAATATTTATCCTTCTCTCACCAAACATTTCTTTTCAACATGTCTTACCGCTGTGAACCTCAATTTTATCATGAGGCTATTAAATCTACTTAATGTAGAGTAGTTGCAAACTATATTAACGGCTATGGAACTCAACAAAACTTGGTTTGTTACATCTCTAACTTCAGTCAAACATTTCATTGGTTGTACATGGATTTCAAAATTGAATGTAGGCTTGATGGTTCCATTGGAATGTCTTATTTTAATGTTCTATATCTTGCATTTTGAGTAGTTGAGATATTGTTGGAAATGTCGTCTTGACGAGCCGGAATGTGAAAATACACAAATAATAAGATGGAATCAATTACAATGGTATGATTAACAACTTAAGAATATTCATTAAGTTTGAACGAAAGTACTGAGAAATTAGAAGGCTTGAACACGATTAGACATGGCTGCCTGAAAATGATTATTACAGCCCTCTCATCTTTGAGATTCCTTATGGGGCTCCATGACAACAAGCTCCATTAATTTATCAAGGCTTTACTCAAGTTTACAGCAAGCAAGATTGTAAACTCGATTAACTTGAAGAACACTTTAATGTTTAAGTAGTTTGGAATCATCAGAATATATTCTCGATGTCTGATTTGATCTTGGTTCAATGTATATTTATAGAGGTTGAACCATTGCCTCGAAAATACATATCTTTTGGCCAAAACGACGTACACAAAAGTAAGAAACAAGCCTCCAACTCCGAGCAGACACATGCATATGTTCAGATACATCCATTTATACTATGCGGCCGCATGGTTTTATATTGTGCAATCGCATGGTACAAGTTAAATTTTTTATTTGTTTTTCTTCAACCAATTATATTTCAAATGCGACTCAATTTGATTTAAACAACTTTTCAACAATCATCTACTTGTTTAAATCTAAATTGAGTGTCTACTCAAAATAAATGATTCTAAAGCATATTGTGTGGATATATTTCGATTTGAATCCAACTTTAGTGTAATCTTCACAAAGTATCATTGAAATCACGGGTAGTCATAGCCTTGAACCTGTTATTCCTATATGACGATACCAGTGAAAACACACACTGTAGCACCATGTGTTCCAAGCTCACACAACTCGGTTAGCGCTTTTATGGCTGTATGCTTATCCTATTCTTAAACTTTTAAGAGAGAAACTACAAATCTCTATTGAGGTAGCACTACCTCGAAGTTCATATAAGTAAAATTCTTCAAATATCTTTGTCACATTTAGGGATACTTGTCTGATGATCCGAACTTTAATAAGAGTTAATTTAACTTGGTCTACGATAACCAACACTTTTAGTCAAGGATATGGGTTTTAATAAAGCAATAAGTTTCAAAACCATCAACTTATCCAATTACTTGTTATTACCCTTTAAACTCGAGATATGCTTGTTAGTATAGTTAGGTAGGTTCTGTCATAGATGGATCTTTTAATAGAGTTTCAACCCAATACCCTCGACTTTTGATTAAGTCAAGATTTAGCTGAAATTCATGACTTATCGACTCGTTGTATCATTCAATTAAATTTGTAGACTTTTTTAAATAAAGAGGTAACATGATTTCTCACATTTTTGTAGAATCACTCAATGATTCAATTGAGTCTAGTCTTCTCTTAAATGTATAATATGCTCTATCTTAATTTATTTGACAATACTTACTAAATTATCTCACAATATTTTGTAGTCTATTTTGTGCTCTCTATAGACATCAGAAAACACTTTGTCACACGGACAAATTTGTTACCCCACATTTTTGGAGTAGTCTCAAAATTGTTAATTCTTTCACTCAATGAAAGAAGCATTTTTTATCATTTAATTTTTGTAATCTTTCAATTTATGATTAATCTTCTTTTAAGTAACAAATCTCAATGTTCATCAATGTCTCTTTTTTTATTGTCTCCTTCTTGAGTACAATAAAATATTCTTCAAAATATCACCCCCAAAGTTTAAGATAGATATTTAACTTTCACTTATTCTAGTAAGAGAACACAATTTCTATTACCGTATATTTAATCACTGTAGTTTGGGATTTCATCTAAGTGAATTATTTGTCCTTATAAACCTCCATGTGTAACGGCAATTCATAGTCACTTTATTTGAAGTTCTTATATATATGTATATATATATTATTACCCTTTACTTCGTAGGAAGTCCCGCATTTGTTGCCTATTTAATAGAAAATAATCAAATATCATATAACTTTTCAAGTATAAGATGAGAATAATTAATAAACGAACCTCAAATTCTTTCATTTATAAGAAAGAATATTCCAAAATTTGAAATCTCAATATTTCAATATTAATGTGATAGATCTCCAATCTTATCATGTTAAAATGATTGACACTCCGTAATCCGACATATGAATCTCAACATTCATTTTATTCAAAGTGCTTAATTTCACCAGGAACAACATTTGAGTCTTGAAATGAGTATAATGGTTTGGAATTGGACACCCATTGCTAATTACCAGCGTTATCATTATCCATCTTGGAAATTTTTCATATAACTTTGGCAACATCATTTTGTTTGTAAGAAAAATTAGCAAAGAAGGCACCCGATGTGGTTTGCTCAGCTATAATTTTTACTTCCATCTCATAACTATTTGGTTTCCTTTAGGTGGCAAGGTTGATATCTGATCTTTACCAAAATTCATCTTGATATCAAACAACTTACTGATGGTCTTGTTCCTCCAAGTCACTGCCTGATTCATCAGTGTAAACACACAATAGATTATTTACTTTTCCAAAATGCATCAAATTTCACATTCCATAGACACAATAACCACTTTCGACTGTTGGAAATGTCATCTTGATGAGTTGGAATCTGAACAGACAAAAATAATAAGATGGAATAAATTACAATGATGTGATGAAGAATTTAAAAATAATCTTACGTTTGACCAAAAACACCACGAAATTGGAAGGATTGAATACGATTTGAGATTGCTATTTGAAAGAAATTATTGCCTCCTTTTTGTCTTTTAGATTGGTTATGGGACTCCATGGCAACAAGCTCCAAGAATTTATCAAGCCTTTACTGAAGTTTACATAAGAAAAATGTCAACTTGACGAACTTGAAGAACACTTTAATATTTTAAGTATTTTCGCATAATTGGAATATATTCTCGATGTTTGATTGACTAAATTCACTTGGTTCAACTTTTATTTATAGAGGTTGCACCATTGCCTAAACAAATATATGTCTTTTTCAACCAAAAAGATGCACCCAAAATGAAGAAACTAGCCTCCAACTCCAAAAGGCACATATGTTCGGATGCAACCATTTATTATTAAATTATAGAAGTTTGTGTGATGAGGCACAAAGGTCGAAGGTGAGAAGAGAGTGAGAGACATGAAGGGCCTGAAGGCCTAGATTTGCATGCAAAGTCTGGAAAAGAAGCTTAATTAATTTCATTGATAATCATTGGGAATAACAATATCAAATGCATCTTTGTGCTTTTTTTCTCTTAAGCCACTTTGTACTATCCCATTCACTACTAGCCATCATATTTCTCAACTTGTGTTTCTTATCAATCAAACTTTGCAATGCCAAGAAAGAGGTTGCTAATCTAGTGGCTCCCAGCCTAACTATCTCTCTTTTTGTGAGTTTTCTCATCAATGCCAAAATCCTATGATGTGCATCTATGAAAATAGTGGAAGCTTTTTGCTTTATTAATCACCACCTTAAAGCTAAGAAGTTTAGATATTCCTTCAAGCATAAGGTTTATCATATGAGTGGCACATGATGTCCAAAAGATATTAGGACTATTATACCTTCAACAAATTTGCGGCAGCCATATTGTTGGAAGCATTGTTGCTTACAACTTGGACCACTTAGCCTCGACATTTTCAATAGATTCATTGATGTAATCAAATATGTATTAACCAGTGTGAGCATCGTTAGAAGCCTCATTTGATCAAAAAAATGTTGTCCCAAAATTACAATCCATACACAAATTCGTGAAGCTTATTTTTTTCTATCACCCTAAGCATCTATCATAATTGAACACCCAATATTCTTCCACTATTCTTCTTGCTTTTTTAGAATGTTTTTTGTTCTCTTTGTTAGTTATGGTGTGTACAAGGCCCAATAGTTTGATCGGGTTAAGTTGTCATGGGGCTTAAGAAATCCCATACCGAATAGGTTCATTAGAAACCTATAAATAACCCACTATTGTCCCATAATTGATGAACTATTTTGTCTCTTAATTCTCTCTACATACTTAGCTAGCACTAGAACTTAGAGAGGGTTTCTCACTGCGAAGGTGTTCGTAATTCAAAAAGGGTCTTGGCGTGTGGATTACCATTGGAGGTCGGATGATTGGACGGCTGTGGAGATGAAAGAACAAACGAGAGATTCGCCGTGGAATCCGCTTCTATTTCGGTAATCTCTAATCACAGATCTCATCTAAGAAACGAGTAGATCCGGTTTCGAGTTGCCTATTTTTGTATTCCGCTGTGCATGTTTTATTGGGCAATTCCTAACAGTGATATCAAAGCCAACTCATTTTCTTGTTGAGATTTGTTAGAGTTTTGTTCAATTAACAATAGTTGTTATTATATTGATTTGATTTGGGTAATAATAAACATATATTATTTATGAAATAATATTTTCGAAACATAAGTTGGTGAAATAAATCTAGGATTGGGAGTGTGATTCTTCGAATCCATCGCACGATCGAAAATTTAAAAAAAAAGGAGTTTTTTGATTGGACGGAGAACTCACCGGAATCACAGGCCACCGTCGGCGGTAGTAGTGGCGAGAGTCACCACTGCCGCAGCGACAGCAGCAATCACTACTGCTGGGCGGCGACGAAAGTCGCCACCGCCATAGCAGCAGAGAAGCTACAAAAGCAGTTGTGAAATCGCCGCTACAAAAGCAAGCAGCGGCAATTGTCGCTGCTGCGTGGGTTGACAACTGCGACCGACGCCGCTGCGCCAGGTGGCAGCAGCGATGGTCGCCGATGCTGCTAGGCAGCTGCAAATAGCATCGGGTGAAGACGGGGCCCTGGGTGCAATTTTGGAAATTGCACCCCAGGTCTCCTATATTCTTTAAGAAAGGTATCTTTTCCCGAAAAGTTTGAGAAACTTGCGTTTTGGTCCCTGGTCTTATTATTTATGCTTCTTGCCGTCCTAGGCACAAATTAATTTTTGAAAATTCTTTAAAAATTGAATTTTTCTATTTGATAGCAATTATTCAATTTTGAAAATTAATTTTCAATTAAAATCATGTCTTTATGCTAAATATGCGATATTAGCATAGCATGACATTGTTTGTGCATGAAATAAAGAGTTATTTTGTGAGTCCTTTCTTATCAATAAAATTAATTGATTAATTAGATTAATAATAAATTTTATTGATGTACAATTGATAAGTGCTAGAAAAGCACTTAAATAACTCTTCTATTTTACGTATTTGTGTGTTTTATTAGTATTATATGTTTATTTTTATGTGTTTTCATTTTATTGTGTGTTTAGAGTCACAGGAAATCAAAAGGAGCCAAAATGGATAAAAATGAAGTGAAAACGGAACTTGAGATCGAAATGCAAGCAAATTCAAAGATGGAGGGCCTCCGATGCAATTTTATGAAAAATTGTTTTTACATTTTTTCTTGTGCCAATATCAAAGAATATCAAAAGAGGATTTCCACATTTTTGTCGGATCCCAAATCGGAGATTCCTAATGAAAGTTATGGCCATTTGCAGAGAAAGGACAAAGCGTAAAAAAATCAGCAGCTCGAATTTACTGCCGCAGTTCAGTAATTTGACCATAACTTTTGCTACAAAATTCGGATTGACCTGCACTTTATATTGTTGGAAAGGACACTTAGAGGGCTACAACTTTAATGTTGACATCTTCAAATGATTCGGATTATATCATGGTCAAAAATGGGCAAAACCGAGAGTGATGTGAATGGAGGATTTCTTGGGCCATGTTTTGGTAGAAAATTCATAACTTTCTATTAAAATATCCAAAAGAGGAAATTCCAATTGCACAATTCAGCCAGAGATGCTTACCTATACCATGATACAATATTTGAACTAATGGAGCAATTTAAGATCATGATTTGGTGGTTACCAATTAGTGGAATCATAATGGAGTAGTTGTACAATTTTTTATCATGTTTTCTTGTGAAATTTTGCCTATAAATAGAGGCATTTGTAAGGAAGGAAAGACACAACTTAGTAGAAGAGAATTAGCTAGTAGTTCTCTCCAGTAAATTTTTCTTCTTCATTTGTTCTTAGTTTTAGCTTGAAGATTTTAGCTTTTCATATTCCGGCGGATCAATTCTTCGCTAAGTTCTCTTTTGCCTTTTATTTCTCTATTTATTTCTTAGTATTTATTTACTTGTTTACTATATTTTGCATAATCTATCATATAGTGGTGGTGATACAAGGCGAACACTCGCTAAAAAGTATGAAACCCCGCAATTATGAATAGTTAAGACTTTTCTATCTAGTTCGAGGGGGACGTTGTGTTCAACTAACATGTTGTTATCTTTTCTAACTCTTTAGTAACGTTTTATCTATTCCTCTACTTCAATTTGTTGATTTGTTATGCTTGTAAACCCGTTTTTTGAGTTTATGTGATTATTGCATTCACTTTGGCCAATTGAATCAATTAATCTTTAAATTCAAGTTACTTGCTAGGATTGGAACTTTTGATCCGTAATTGTCATTAGATTCCAATCCAAAGTAGCAAATGAATATCGTGCATATTTATTAACAAATCAACTTAGATGCATTAATTCGAGCTTGTGAAATTATTCATCTAATTCAACTCATTCTTCTCGTTCATTTCATACTAGCTTTGCATTAAATCCTAAGAGCTTGTTTAGGGTTATCCAATAGCTAGATGTTAAGTTAAAGAGCTTACTTTTAACTTAATATACTTAAGGAAGAATTCGTTAATCAGAGCTTCTCGGTTAATTGAGAGTTGATAAATTGAAGAAGGAATAGTAACACGTTGCATGGGAAAGATAAACACAAGTTGTTGACACAACCGAACCCGAGAACTAGATATTTATTTCAATTGTTTTATTTGATCTTATCTTTTATCATTTGATTTTCATTCAAAATTCTCAAAACCCCCACTTTCCTATATTAATTGATAAAGACAACTAGATTAAGCACCGTTTCTCTTGGGTTTGACCCTTACTTACCACTTCTACATTAATTTGTAGTTTTGAAACCGAGTAAGGAAAAAAAAATAAATTTTGGCGTACTGCGACAACACGCCCAACAATTAACTAGTTAATATGATTAACTGATTAAACTTGGACAAGATTGACAAAATAAAGAGTTATTTTGTAAAATCCCCTCCTTGTGATAAAATTGAATGATTAATTAGATTAATTATACAATTTCATCAATGCAATTATTTAATATGATTAACTAATCATATGATGTACAAAATAAAGAGTTATTTTGCGAAGCCCATCCTTTGCAATAAAATTGAATAATTAATTGGATTAATTATATAATTTTGTTGATGAGCTATTAATTAGTTAATACGATTAACTAATTAATATTCGTTTCATTTATTTCTTTATTTTCTAAAATGTTTAGACAAATAATATTATTACCCAAATCTCGAAATTGGTACATTTGTTAATATTAGATATTGTGGATGCTTATAGACCAGACCAATGTGATTATGTCAATGTGTGGTTTTATTTCTTTGCTATTTAAGTTGGAGGTTTGCGTGCCCATTATTAATTTGGGCCTGCGTGCCAATTGATTTTTAATTTAATTTCAGACCTGCGAGTCCATATGATACGTGGTATGTGCCAACTAGTATCGGATACAAGTTGGAGCAGAAGATGGAGATCACCGGAATTAACCAACGAAGAACGGAGACATTGTCCCCTAGGAATTGACCAACTAGTTTTCCTCTTGGCTCGGGAAAACTGGATAGAAATACGTCCATAATCATCCACTAGTTTTATTATGCTTGGTGATTGCATGGTTGATGCTGATTGTTATGCACTATATTATTGATGAGACCGATCCCCTTAAAAATGATATTAAATTCATGATTAAATGTTAATCCATGCCTTCCAATGTTACGGTGAAAAATTCGATTTCCACAATCGTAGTCAACTTGTTGAGTAACTCAAGGTTGCTCGATCGTAGGCAATGTTCTTCACTGTGAGATATGTGATGTCTCTAAACATTGGGTTGAATTTTACTGAATTTATTTCTTGTTGAGTAACTCAAGGAAATAGATTTTAGAGGCACGTCAAGTTAATACATCAGATGTACAGCTTGATGATCTAGGGGTCATATGGAGATATGATTGATAAGTGTATCTACCTGAATGTCAATTGGGGCTTGTTGAGTAACTCAAGGTTCTAATTGAACAAACAGGGTCCTAGGCCACTTATAAAAGTTGAAAAATTATTTTCTATCAATGTTGGGGATCATTGATTCAGTGGAAGTATAGTTAATTTAATGAAAGTCCATATTTTGTTAACTTTATTGCATTTATTAATTGTTATTCTATTATCATTTCTGTTAATTGTATTATGAGTAATGTTTAGAGTTTGAGAAGCATACTTGAAGCTGACAAACTTATCGGAACTACTTGAGTACTGTACTCAAATATGAAAATTGAACTGAATGTCAGCAAACTCACTGGACTGATTTTAGGCTAACGTCATAAATGTGAGAATTGTTCTCACATATAAATTAAAATATGTCAAAAGCAGATTATCCAAAAATCCTACTAAGATAGTCTCGCTAGGATAATGTGGATTTATAAAGATCATGTGATGATCATAATACAATATGTATGATACTTGCAGTTATGAGTTGTAAATGTCACATATGGGTATGGGTATTTATATTGTTATTATTGATCATCTCGAGGAGTTGATTTATGAACTAAACAATATAAAATCGGAAATACTATTTGAAGGCTTGATGGATAACAAGTCAAATGTTGACTTAGTTCAATATTCATTGCCTGATAGCTTATCACAATTCGTTGTGAATCAAAATGTGAATAAGATTCACAATACCCAATAATCTGTTTGGTATGCCCAAACTATTAAATCTATCACTAATATGATAAGTTTTGATCTTAACATCCCTAACGAGACTTCGAAGAAGTCTCAACGGAATTTTGAGAAAGATTTTGGGAGATCAAACTAACAATTGAAGCATATATAGACATATCCAAAGCCAATAACACTTTGTAGAGACAAAGAAGATTGGCATGGAATTGTGAGGCAAGCATAACCATTTGAAGAAAAGAATCTTTGAGAAGATTCTGCTTCAAGTCACAGGTTATCAAAACCCATATTTGAGTCTTTTGTGTATTAGATATCGGATGAAGATCCCATATTTAAATATGTTTGAGACTTAAATAGGAAAGTTCACTGCAAATTAAGGCAATAGGACCTATAATAGGAAATGAAATAAATGTTACTTCATTCAATACCTATTATTTTCGTTACCCTTTTGTTATGTTTGATCATGCTCTTGTGAAGAACATTATTTCCACTGATCCATTAAGATTAAAGAACATTAGTTGTTCGCAATCATATAATAGAATCAACTGTTGAAATAAGATCGGTAATATTTGTTTTCTAAAAGGTCTATTGTTTGAATAGAAAACAAAAGAGGTATGAGGATAATTATATCCTATTCTGGCATCAAAACATATTAATCCTAATTCATATTGATGTATTTGGGAAAATATGTACGAAAGTCGGATATTAGCCTTCCCTACGTCATCAAGTTTCAAGATGACTACATACGAGATGTAGTATCTTATACTTGATGGGCTTCAAGCATGAAAGTTTTGAAATGTTCAACAAGGTTCAAGCAAGAGAGGAACGCTAATTGCGGAATATTCTCACGTCACGATATGATCGAAGTGAAGATTATTTAAGGATAGAATTAGAAGAATGAGATTCTCATTCAGTGAATTTGGGGGTATACACCACCAATCATTATACTTAACAGTTCGTTCTAAAATTGTTTTGGAGATATGCAATAGAGATTGCAAAGAACACACTAAATAGTATTCTATCTAGGTCGGTAGATAAAACTCAAAATAGTTTTGAGTTATAATGCTTAAGATGAAGCGTAAAAGAAGTCTCTTGATAAGATATTCAAAAGGAAAAATTGTTGCGTATCACTATTCTCACTTTTAAGATTAGAGTCGTCTTGTCGAAGTATGATCTAATCTTGGAGAAATTATTTTTCCTAAAAGGACAGTGGAAGTAAAATAGACCTTGAAAGAGTTCAAGGGATCACAAAAGAGATTAACCGACTAGATTAACTAGTTTCTAAATTTCATTTTGATGAGGTGCAAACTAGCAAAGAAGAAAAGTTCTTAATAACATACTGACTCCATTTAAACCGTGTTAGGGTTCATCTATAGTAAGATGTGATCTTATGGCTATTAATATGGTATTACTCGTCAAGGATGACAAGCTTGCGGTTTATAAAAGGTAAAAGTCAAGGTATTGACTTAAAAGGTATAGATTGATACGCTGGAATTCAAAGTAAGCTCCATGTACTAAAATCAAAGTGTGGATTTTAGTTATAGAATGGTTTAGACCTATAGTTTGTAAATTAGCTTACAAACATCCAGCTGACATGGATCGTAATGCTCACAAGACAAGATTGATAGAGAATGTTGAAATTAAAGACAAATATTGCATTTGAGAGCGAAATTCACATCTATAATCGTGTCTCTATTAATTTGAATTCTAATTACCGTAGATGCTCGTGTTTGAGTAATGGTTTTCAAAACTTGATCTTGATCACATTGTATCTGATGCAACCTAAAAGTTTTGAATCCATAAGATCAAATCAAGCATGTCGGCATACCCGATAGGAGCTGAAACTTTCATTTTGATGAGACAATCAAATAGTTTGATGTTGTCATAAATGAGTATGAATAGTGTGTACAAGAAGTTAGTGGGAGTATGATCATGTTTCTAATACATGGTGAAAGTTATGAGTTGTCTAATTTACATATTACTTAGGCGTATCTGGATTGTGTTCTGTTAAAGTGCAGTTTGTTCACAGTTACCCCAAGCAAGATATATCTGGCTTATAGTTCGATTGGAGCCTAGATATATCTAGCTCAGAGTAAGAATACGGAAATTTAAATAGAACAGCAAACACATGATTTTAAGGTGGAAAACCCCAATAGGGAAAAAAACCACCCGCCTGCACCTGCAGACAAATAGATTCACTAGTTGCCAGGAAATTAAACCAGTTACAAGAAATTAAGGATAGTAATACGCATATCACTATCAAATAACTAGAATTAACGACGATCACTCCCTGATATCTCTTCTAGCTTGTACTGTGAGCCAACATCTCGTTGCTCTTCAAAACTTCTCATAACTCTGCAATCCAGCCTGGATTTGCACTGTCCTTTCACCGATCGTCAGCTTTCGTGAAGATCTTCTCTTGGTCAAGGCTCATGTGTAGTGAATCTGACTTCTCCCGAAGATTTGACTTGAAGAAATCAAGTAGTGGACTTGTAGTACAAATGCGCTTGTAGTTTTTTTTCTTTAAACCCAGTACGAATCTCAGGTTACAAGTGCATGGAGAAGCAGGTACTAAAGCTCATTATGCATGCATGTAGGCTGTAAACGTTTTATTTCCTCTAGGCATGCACCGCTCAACTAATCTTGCTCCACTTCTATTTATTCGCGTGTGAGTTCAATGTCTTTCCACCAAAGACATTTTGTCACACTAAAACTCCTTCAGAAAGGTGGATAAGATAAGATTAGTAGGATAAACCAAGATAAGTTAGAAGTTAACCAACGATAACAAATAGAAGATAAGAATTTTGAAATGAGTCAAATGGTAAGTCATCTTATCTCCACCCACATGGGAATTATCTCTAACCACATTAGAATTTTATCAATTAGGATTTTATGGCAATAGGCGTGTAGGACATTAAGATAAATGAAGGGAATACAAAATCAAGATAAGGCCCAAGTTAAGGTTATCTAATAAAATCCTAAGTTTAAGGTTATCTAAATCTCCTAAGTTGATGTTATCTAAGTGACATGATAAATTATCACAAATTCACTTTGATTACATTATCTCAACAAGGTATTATATTTTGATAATATAACCTCAATAAATTTAGTCCATTTAATTGTCACAATAAGGAACTCAATTAATCAAATTAAGTGTAGAAAAATAGAAATGACAATTAAAATAACTAGCTTTTAATTAAATTAAATCATTTCCATTTAATTAAAAAGCTAACAAGGACTCTCTTTGGCTTTTCTATTTTTCCAAAACCTTATTTTCTAAAAATTTTGCAAAGTTAACACGACAAGGATATAAAGAACTCCCCATAGACAAGTTCTCCCCCTCAAATAAATCACATGAAGTAACTAGTAGCATATAAGCACATAAACATAAAAAACTAGCTTACTTCTCGTAAATATCAAACGCGAGAGTAACGTTAAAATTTTTAAAATTTTTAGTAATCTCCCCCTTTTTGGAAAAAGGAAAGTCAAATCTCCATCAGATCATCATCTGTAATCTCTATCAGCATGAATATCCAGTCCCCTGTCTGCTGCTAACAGCTCAAGCAGATACGTCTGCCCCATACTCTGAGCTGTTAGCTCAGCTATATCTGGCTCCATTTTGATGCTGTGAATTCCTAGTGTAGATTTTTCCTTGTAGTCCAAGTTACCAAGAATCCCATATAGCGCGAAATTTCATTCCTTCACAAGTCAGTTATCAGTTAGGAAATTGAAATATCCAAAGAATTAAAGAACAATTGAAATACCACTATCGTTGGGCCCACAACTAACTGATTTGATTTGCAAAAATTCGCCACTTAAGCCCACTGTATACTGCCACGTTTCAGATAAAATGAAAAAAATGAAAATTCACGAAAATTAGGGCTAGATGCATCTAGTGTACCTTACCGAATGAGAGGACTTAGATATATCTAAATGCCTTCAGCTTTCATTGAGTTAGATGCATCTGGACAGTGTACAGCCCACCACGGCATGGATTAAGTGAGTTAAAGTGAGTGCGCGATTCGAACAACCATCAGTCAATCACGTACTGTCAAATACCTTATGATTGCCCTGACTTATTGGCGTTCACTGTAGTGCACAAGAAGACCGATCTAAATCTAGGAAAGTGCAATCTTCAATATCCGGCTTGCCGACTTTTTCTATGTCTGGCATTGTCTTTTGGAATGTGGAGACGGCTACACACAATCCTCAAAAGCTATCTTTTCAATTCTCCCCATTTCTTTTTCAATTTTTGCTCATTTTTCACAGTATTTCACATTTTCTTTAGTGTTCTTTTTCTTTTGGAAAGGGGTATGAGCTTTGTTTGGATTGGCAGCCTTCTTTTCCACTAACCCTGCCCTAGGACAATCAATTGCGTGCAATGCTAATAGCAAGATATAGATCATAGGTCTACACTCAGAATATAGAACCTCAATCAGAAGCGATAACCTTATAGCATTGACAGTAATGACTTATTCATCAGGATTGTCCGACTAGGTGCTTTAGATTGATTAGAGGAGCATGTTGATCGTCGACTGCCAGATGTATCCTCCTCGTTGGTAGTCTGAGCACTTAGATGTATCCTGCACAGATATGACCTACAGTGAGATTGGCTCACAGACACAGAATAGGATATATCTAACCTATGTGTATGCAAAAAATGAGAAAACTAAATGCAAACAAATGCATGGCAGTGCAATTTTTATTATTATTATTTTTGTATGATATGCATGATCCTATTCGGGTAGAAGTGAAACTCCAATTTGTTTTCTAAGATTTTCAAATTTGGTAGTATCAAGGGCCTTAGTCAACAAATCTGCATGCTGTAGATCAGTCTGTATGTGCTCTAGAGTGATAGTCTTTTGTTCCACCAATTCTCGGATGAAGTGGTATCTAATATCAATATGTTTTGTTCTGGAGTATTGGACTGGGTTCTTTGAGATGTTGATAGTACTTGTGTTGTCACAAAATATTACGGCTTGATCAGTGATTGTTCCATAATCCTCCAACATTTGTTTCATCCAGAGGAGTTGAGTGCAGCAATCGCCAGTTGCGATGTATTCTGCTTTGGCTGTAGATAGGGATATGAAATTTTGTTTCTTACTCAACCACGCCATCAGATTGTTTCCAACATAGAAATAACCACTGGATATGTACTCTTTCGGTCACCAACATTCCCGGCCCAATCAACATCAGAATATCCTACAAGATGGGCAGTGGTATCTTTTGTATACCAAGTACTATAGCTGGATGTACCACTTGCATACCTGATTATTCTTTTAACTGCAGTAAGATGAGACTCTTTCGGCTGAGCTTGATATCTCACATACACTCTAACACTGAAGGATATATCTGGTTTGCTTGCTGTAGATACAGTAAACTTCCAATAATGCTCCTATAGAGGGATGCATCTACTTCTTTACCTGTATCCTTTGAAAGTTTCAATGTTGTTGCCATTCAAGGCCAAATTTCTTAACCAGGTTCTTTGCATACTTCGTTTGAGAGATGAAGATTCCAGCTATATCCTGCTTTACCCAAATATGATATCATCAACATAGATTTGAGCTGTTGTTAGTCCATTCTGCAAATGTAAACTGGTGGAGCTTGCTTCAAACTGTACAAGGCCTTTTTAAGTCAGTACACATGATCTGGATAAAATGGATCAATGAATCCTTATGGCTGTTCCACATAAGTTTCTTCATTCAATACACCATTTAAGAAGGTTCTTTTTACATCCATCTGGTACAACTTGAAGTTGATGTAGCAAGATAATGCCAACAGCAACCTGATAGATTCCAGTCTGGCTACTGCAGCAAATGTCTCCTCAAAGTCAACTCCTTCGACTTGGGTGTAACCTTGAGCAACTAGTCTTGCTTTGTTTCTCACAATATTGCCTTGTTTGTCAGACTTGTTTCTAAAGATCCATTTTGTTCCAATCACATTTGCATTGTTCGGCCGGGGAACCAATTCCCAAACATCATTTCTCTCGAATTGGTAGAGTTCTTCGTGCATTGCTTGTACCCAATTTTCATCTTTCAATGCTTCTTTGACATTCTTTGGCTCAATTTGAGACAAGTAGCATATGTTTCCTAAGTAACACAAGTTACCCAATTCAGCAGCGAACTTTTTCCGTGTCACCATCCTTTTAGAGGGATTGGAGAGGATGTTATCTATTGGATGGGCGTTTTGAACCCTGGATGAGGGTCTTATTGTGGGAATCGGCTGCTGTTCAGTTTCTTTCGGCCTAGATGTATCTGTTTCTATCTGTTCGGTGTCAGATTCATCTGACTGGGTATATCTGTGTCGAACTGGGTTTCTGCAGAATGTTGTTCTTACTCCGATCTATCCTGTTTAGCTTGTTGTTGTGTCAGTTTTGGTGGAATCCCCCACGTGACAGATTCATCTTCTTGATTTTGTGCTGGCTTCTAATTTTCTTACCCATTTGACAATCGCCACAAAGACGATCAGGGATGTCTTTGATATTGGGTAGTCCTCGTATAGCTTGGGGCTTGGCCAACTTCACCAGATCATGGTAGTTTATGTGGCCCACTCGATTGTGCCAAAGCTTATCAGTATTGACAGTTACTGAGTTGCAAGTGGCTGGATGATCAAGTGTGTAGCATCTATCTCTCAATCGGATTCCCTTAAAGATGACACTTTCCATCGGATTGGAATACCTATCACATTGCAATACCTTGCAATAATCTTTAGCAAACATCACAATTAGATTTTCATCACGCAATTGTCCTACACTAATCTAGTTAGCTTTAAGACCAGTAATATAAAGAACGTTGGTTAGAGAAGGAAACCCATCTATGTTGATAATACCCGATCCTGCAATTTTTCCGTTTTGGTCATCGCCAAAGGTAACTACACCTGTTTTACCTTCTTGGAAATTTGATAGCAAGGCTAAATCACCTGCCATATGTCTCGAGCATCCACCATCAAAATACCAAGTATTTCGGACTAAAGCACTATAAGATAATTGAACGACAAAAGCATTTGCCTTAATGTTCCTTACCGATGTTCGCTTAGGTAAGTCACGATTGATGATGTGTTTTATTTTGTGAGCATTGACTTAGTTCAGACTGTTAAAGCAAGTAAACACATCATTAGAACAAAAACTGCAGAATACCTGATAGGCAAATGTACCTCGCCTGAGTTGTGCTGGATAGGCAGATACGTCTGGTCTAAACTGTGTTTGTGGAGGCTTTCTCTGCAGATGATTCTGGACTACTGTCTTTGCTTTCGGGATGTTTGCAGATTCTGTTTTGTTAGCAGTATCATACTGCACACGACTTGTTGATGCAGATGCATCTGGATTGGACCTTCATATCCAAGGCCACTTTTCATACCAGCGGGCCTTCCGAAACTCAAAATTTCATCAAGTATAGCTATACTAAGCAGGAGTTTGTTGATTTTCTCTTGAGCTTTTGCAAGCTTAACATTCAATCTAGCTACTTCATCATCCTTTTCCTGTTGGGGAATGAAAACAATTCTTTTATCTTCATTCCTTACTTCGACCACAGTTTGTAGTAGATCTATTTGTTCTTCGGCCTTCAGAAGTTGTCTTTTTAGATCTTCAGTACTTAGGACAGATGCATCTCCAATTGGTTCTCATCTACATTGGACGCAATTCTCCTTCTTTCCTTTGAATGAACTTGAATTTCCCTTATTATTGGAGTTGCCTTTGCCTTTCTTCTTCCATTGTTGGTTTTGGTTTTGACCTTGAGATTTGGAGTTCTTGCTCTTCTATGCATTCTTTAAGATCTTCTTGAATTGTTTGGCAAGAATAGTAGCGTTCTCATCTTCATCAAAATCTCCAGATGCATCTGGCTCTGCGCTGTTGGCCTTGAATGCAATTCCAGGCTTCTTGTCTTTCTTGGGACAGTTCAGATGTATCTCCAAGGTCATCAGTGAACTAACCAATTCATCAATTCTCATGGTGGTGAGATCTTTGCTTTCTTTATGGCCGATATCTTCAAGGAAGAATTCCTAACAAAATACTATTCTCACAACACCAAGATCAAGTAGAAGTAATCTTTAGAATCAGATTTAGGAAGAGAGACTAGAAATAAACAATGAGGAATTAAAGCAAGCTTTTATAAAGTCATATAGGCAAGTCACAATAGTATACTTAAACCACAACTTTCAATTCAACATACATCATCAATCAAATAAAGCTCAATGAGATCTTAAATGTATGCAAAAGTAGACAAAGTGCAAAACATATGTAATTTTTTTTTGTTGAAACACACAAAAGTAAATGCAAACTAAAACAAAGTGAATCTCATCTTGTGAGAGAAGTGTGATCAATTGGGTAAACAAACTCAATTGGTAGACACTTATTTTCATATGCTTTCAAATCAACCTTTTTAATCCATACTTGTTTCCCCTTCAAGTTGGTCGTGGTAGGAGAGTTACTTATATTGGAAGACTTGTTTTGCACATTTTGAGATAATTTGGGGCAATCTGATTTTTTGTGTCCCCTAATTCCACAATAGAAACAAGTTGGCACATTCTTAAACCGACTACCAATTCCATTTTGACCATTACCCTTTATTTTGGATGAACTTGCATTATTACGAGTCGCAAATGACCTAAAGGTAGGTGTAAATCTATTGGACTTTTGTTTACCATGATATGATTTAGTCATGCTCAATGACTGTGAAATTCCAAATTTCTCACCACCAAATTTATTATAATGAAAGCATGCATGAGAAGAAGAGTACTTACTTGGCGCTCTAGCTCTCCTACGAGTTTGAGTAAAGTGCTTACTTGGACCTCTCGATTTCTGAGAAGTGATAGGTGGTCTTTGCTTCTGATTCTGGACCCTGGTCTGTGGAGATGTATCTGCTCTAACTTTTGTTCTGCTAGATGCATCTGGAGTAGGCACCCGCAAACGAGTCTTGGAAATAGTTCTGTTGGGCAATGCTTGAGTGTAATGTAAGACTCCAATGTTATCTATAGTAGCCAAAGTCAACTTGATCTTATCTTTTGTCTGAATTCGTTTGGGCCCAAATAGATCTGAGCAATTAACAGATCGTTTTGCAGTTTCATCTAAACCAGGCATGATGTATCTAATGCCACGGGGAGCAGATGTACTTAGCTTACAGCTAGCGGCGGTAGATGTATCATGTCTACTACTAGAGTCTGCAGATGTATCTGAAGGCGGAATAGCTTCACTGCTACCTTTTGTCGTCCTTTAGGGATAATCTCCTTTACCACTTTGTTTCACAAAGATAATACGATCACTTGTTGTACCTTTTCTCTTTCCTTCGTAACCAAGACCTGATTTATCATCGGATGGTCTTCCATAACTAAGGATCTCGTTCAACTTTGCAGCTCTAATGGTAAGTTGCTTGACTCTTTCCTTTGTCTCGTTCAATTCCTCTTTGAATTTGTGCAATTGACTATGCTTTTCTTGTAATAGATTCTGAAAGGTCAAGATAATTTGTTCATTGGCAGCTTTCTCATCTTTCATAGCCAAGGCAAAGGCTTCGAACTTTGTATTCTTTTCTTTCTCTGCTGCTAATTCTTCGCTCATTGCAGTACAATCTTGACAACTTTCAACAGGTTGTTCAGATTTTAGATCTTGAAAGTTTGATCCATCATCATCAAGCATGGCTTGTAGCAAATTTATCTGATGTTTATTCTCTTCAAGCTGCTTTTTCAGCACGTCAGAGTCCAAACTAGATGTATCCAGATGAGCTCTGGTAGATCTGGTACCTGCAGTAGGTAAATATACAGAATCAGCACCTAAAGTACGTAGAGCAGTAGGGATAATTACTTGATTTTCAGATCTGCTATCAGCTGAGTCTGAGTCAGATGCATCTGTATGTTCCGCTATGCTGGACTCAGATATGTCTGTCTTAGATATGTCTGTCTTATCTTTCTCGAATTCAGACGTATTCTTTTCATCTTTATTTTTGAATGCTTTACTGGTTCTTTCATAAAGATCTTCCAATATGTTCCAAACGTCCTTGGCAACCTTGCAATTTTGGATCAAAGAAAAATGTTTAGAATCAACCGAATCAAATAGAGCATTTAAGCAAATAGAGTTTCAATCATAAGTGCTTAGATCATTTAAACTTTTATTACTACCAATTAATCTTCTTGTATTCAAATCAATTTTAGGAGTCGAATGGACTTGTTTGAAATCCATATTTCTAGCTGGAATCCATTCATCCTCAATTGGTGACCAAACCTGTGGATCTATAGATTGCAAGAATATCTCCACTCTTAACTTCCAACAAGCATAATTATCACATGTAAGTACGGGAGATCTATGCAATGCAGTCAAGTAAGAATCCATAGTTTAGACAACCGGATCTCACTTTCTAGAAGTGAACCCGTTTTGATAACAAGTGAAAGTTATGAGTTGTCTAATTTACAGATTACTTAGGCGTATCTGGATTGTGTTCTGTTAAAGTGCAGTTTGTTCACAGTTACCCCAAGTAAGATATATCTGGCTTATAGTTCGATTGGAGCCTAGATATATCTAGCTCAGAGTAAGAATACGGAAATTTAAATAGAACAGCAAACACACGATTTTAAGGTGGAAAACCCCAATAGGGAAAAAAACCACCCGCCTGCACCTACAGACAAACAGATTCATTAGTTGCCAGGAAATTAAACCAGTTACAAGAAATTAAGGATAGTAATACGCATATCACTATCAAATAACTAGAATTAACGACGATCACTCCCTGATATCTCTTCTAGCTTGTACTGTGAGCCAACATCTCGTTGCTCTTCAAAAGTTCTCATAACTCTGCAATCCAGCCTGGATTTGCGCTGTCCTTTCACCGATCGTCACCTCTCGTGAAGATCTTCTCTTGGTCGAGGCTCCTGTGTAGTGAATCTAACTTTTCCCGAAGATTTGACTTGAAGAAATCAAGTAGTGGACTTGTAGTACAAATGCGCTTGTAGTTTTTTTTCTTTAAACCCGGTACGAATCTCAGGTTACAAGTGCAGTGAGAAGTAGGTACTAAAGCTCATTATGCATGCATGTAGGCTGTACACGTTTTATTTCCTCTAGGCATGCACCGCTTAACTAATCCTGTTCACTTCTATTTATTCACGTGTGAGTTCAATGTCTAGCCACCGAAGACATTTTGTCACACTAAAACTCCTACACTTCAGAAAGGTGGATAAGGTAAGATTAGTAGGATAACCCAAGATAAGTTAGAAGATAACCAAAGATGACAAATAGAAGATAAGAATTTTGAAATGAGTCAAAATGATAAGTCATCTTATCTCCACCCACATGGGAATTATCTCTAACCACATTAGAATTTTATCAATTAGGATTTTATAGCAATAGGCGTGTAGGACATTAAGATAAATGAAGGGAATACAAAATCAAGATAAGGCCCAAGTTAAGGTTATCTAATAAAATCCTAAGTTTAAGGTTATCTAAATCTCCTAAGTTGATGTTGTTTAAGTGACATGATAAATTATCACAAATTCACTTTGATTACATTATCTCAACAAGGTATTATATTTTGATAATATAACCTCAATAAATTTAGTCCATTTAATTGTCACAATAACAAACTCAATTAATCAAATTAAGTGTGGAAAAATAGAAATGACAATTAAAATAACTAGCTTTTAATTAAATTAAATCATTTACATTTAATTAATATATGAGAAATTATCTTTCTCAAAAGTGAAAAATAAAAGGAAGAGATAAAGTAGTGAAGAAATGCTCGCTAATCATATTCACGGCCGAAGTATCGTTGATCGATTATTAGTTACCTAACTTAGGTTTGTTACTTCCGCCGGAATATGAGAAACTAAGAGCTTTCAAGCTAGAACTAAGAACAAATGAAGAAGAGAATTTTATTGAAGAGGAAGTTGGAGAGAATCACTAGCTAATTCTCTCTACAAGGTTGTGTATTTTGAGCTTGGAAATGCCGCTATTTATAGGCAAAATATTGCAACAAAAAATACTAAAAAATTATAAAAGTGGCCTCCAATTAGTCTACCATGGTGTGCTCAAGTTGTACTATCTCAAAGGAGTCAAAATTGGCCAAAATCCTCACCAAACGACAAGTTGTACAGTGTAGATGAAAATGGATGCAATCTGTCTAACGTTCAGCAACATACAATTTGGTCCTCAACAGTTTTTAAAATTGATACTTTTAGTCATTTTCTTCAAATGGCTTTAACTTTCATTAGGAAACTCCGATTTGGAATCCGAAGGAAATTTGAGAATCCTCTTTTGATGTTCTTTCATATTAGGACAAGAAAAATTGCAAAATCAATTTTTCACAAAATTACATCGGAGGCCCTCCATCTTTGGTTCGCTTGCATTTTGGTCCCGAGTTTCCATTTTGCTCTCTTTTCATCCATTTTGGCTCCTTTTGATTCTTTGTGACTCTAAAAACACAATAAAGGAAAAACACATAAGAACGAACATATAATACTAATAAAATACGCAAATACATAGAATAGAAGACTTATTTAACTACTTTTTGAGCGCTTATCTAACTCCCCCACACTTAGACTGTTGTTCGCTCTCGAATAACAACTATATGACACAGAACAACACGCTAGTTTTACATGAGATAAACGACTTTAAACATTGAAATTCGACTACAGATAGTGACTTGCTTACTAAACATTCTCCCGAACTATGAAAATTTTACTTCTTTCCAAATACACAACGGCTTGTGCGTGTGTGCGACTAAGGTTATCGTCCCATCACTATCTGGAAACAAATGAAAGCTTACGATGTTCTATCCGAATCCTGAATCCAAATGGTCAAATATATCATTTCATCTCTTGTGATCCCACTCTTATTTTACAATATTTCCCATGGATCCTAAAAATTACTCTGTTCACCAAAAATCACCAACTGTTAGCACTGCAAAGTTAAACAAAGCATGGTAGGTGTTTTGTCGCCAATGTCTTCGATTTAAAGAGTGTTTCATTTAGCACTTCAAACCACTGAGTAAATTTATTTATCCACGCTCACACTCGATTTGAAATTTTTTTTTGTTTTTTTTTTGTTTTTTTGTTTTTTAGAAAAGAAGAGAGAAGAATTTTCTTTTCAGCTTTTACCCCACGAGTAGCTTTCACACGGACCATTTTCCTTGGAGGTAGCCTTCTTCACCCATTCGAGGTGACGATCTTCACACTCTGAGACAGGTAGCTCTTTCTCGTGGTCCCTCTCATTATTTTAAGCATAAAAGTAGAATTTATTCTCAGTATAGGTCAGTGCTTTTCCAAACTTTTAAAACTCTGTCAACGAAAGACACATTCACAAAAAACAGAAACCATGCAATCTTAACTCCACCTTGTTAACAAATGACGTTTTCAGGTTAATTTGAGCAGGACAAATGAATAGAAAAAAATTTATCAACATTTTCAACCTTCAATTCTATTTCCAGAAAATGATAGTAAATTACCTTATAAACGTGTTTGGATAAATTATCCCGCTGTGCATGGAAAAAAACAGAACACAATAATTTTTTTTTTCTTAGATCCGTAGTTTCAGCTAAGTCACGCAAATTAAGTTCAATCATATTTAAAAGTTTCTAGCTCATGCAAAACTATAGACACAACAAAGGGAAAAAAAATTCACAAATATACCACAAATATTTCATTCTCACTCCCCCACACTTACTTTCTACATTGTCCCCAATGTAGAATTATAGAAAGCATGAAAAAGATAAGAAAAATAAACTCCCTTTGGGCACATAACGAGGTGAGGTGGTAGTTGGTGGATGTTCTTCAAATTCAGCATCCTGTATGACTAGTCCATCAAATGAAGAGCGAGCACCCTGAAATCAACATATGCATAGGGCAAGGAAAATGACAGTAGAATTTAACTTTTTTTTTTTTTGAAAATATGATATTAGGGATTTGAACTAACAAATAACAACAACATTAGAAAATAAGTACAAAATTAAAGTGGAATCCGGGTGCACTCTGGGCCCCATAGGCAGTTCCTTCAACTTCAATTTTGTAAGTTATAACAATAAATTACTAAAACTAAAACAGAAAATGGTGAACCTGATGCCATAGCCTGTTTGACCCCATCTGCCATTTAAAGCACCCAGGAAGAGATGGTGCAGGTTGGTCTTGTCCTCAGAGCAATCCCTCATTACCCCGGCTATGTCACAGCTTAGTTGTTGGCGAGACAACAAAGGCCATTCTGTGATCCCACAGATAGGTTTGATTCGTCGGCTAGGTGAATCTTGTTATAGTCAATCCCCTACCACCGAGGGTGGTTTTAGTCCGACCTCTAACTTAAGCATCATAATTTCAAGTTTTAAAAACAAGAGATTTGCTACTCAATTTAGATTTAGGTTAAAGAGTTCTTAAGGAAAGAATCTCAGACCGGAGTTTGGAAGGCTACACTCCAAGCCAAGGTATGTTAACCATTCAATAAAGAACACCACAAGAACCGACAAATGGGAGAACGTTTATAGCAGAACGTCCAACTCAGACACTTCTCAAATGAATGAGACGTAGTTTTACATCTTCGGATGGGTGCTAGTGATCACGCTCAAAAAGTTGTTGCTCAATGGTTAGGCCATCGAGTTTGGTCAAACAAATTATCAAACTCTTTCACACTTATTGCGAGCTGGCTATTTCTCCTGATAGACTTTTCGGCCCTGTACCTAATCGGTCCATCCTTGAAGAAAACAGCATATTCATGTTGTGAATAAGTTTGATTTCTAGTACAATGGGCCCCCCAATAGCTTTCCACATTTGAAGTAACTTTTAAGGCGCTTAGTCTCGCTGCTTAAAGCGTAACGCGATGATCCTGCCCCAAAAGCGATAACATTCCAAAGAGAACGTTCATATTTATCAACAAGTTGAACAATATGCATCCTGATCTCAGTAGGTATAGAAAAAGAGTTTAGCACTTGCAGAAGAGCAACAATACGTAGAGGAGATGCCATTGAGAAAAGTTAAAATTCAATCTTTAATCTGTATCTAAAAAAGACCAGAGAGAAGAATGAGAAAGAAAAGAAAACAGTTCTTTAAGGTCTACTGAAAAAGACCAGTATAACGCCTTTGGGCGGATATAGAAACCAGTATCCAGGGCTTCCTTTTTTTTTGTTTATTACAAAGCATAACACAGATGCGTTTCCAGAGTGAAACCCCTTATTCTACCATCTGAAGTTAACTATTCCGCAATCATAACCTTAACTATAAATCCAATTCATTCGGATCTCTTCTCTTTTTGTGTAATTGCTCTGGCCAATTGATGACAGGCAATTCTACATTTATTTGTGGTACATAAGCTTCTAATTTCTCCAATAATTCCTCAATTGATGGTGCAACTAAAATCATTTTCTGTGTATTAGGAGACATCAGTTTTTTATCAACTAAAAATTCGAGAAATGCCAATAAACCATTGAAATGGTTTTGAATGTTTAAAAGACCAATTGGCTTAGAGTGTAGATTCAACGTGGCCCAGGAAATTATGTAAAAGATCTGTTCCAGAGTTTCAAAACCCCCTGGTAATACGATAAAAGCATCCGAATGCATTATCATCAGTGTTAGGCGTTCAAACAACGATCTAGCCTTTACCTTAAAGCCGATGGTATTACTGTACACCTATTTTAAAGGTAGCACAGTAATACCAATCACTGTTGATCCTCGTACGTACGCAGATTGAACGGCACACCCTATCAGTCCACGGTAACCTCCTCCGTATATTATCTTACCCTTTCGGTCTCCGAGTACCGTTCCAGCTTCTACTACCGGTGCTAGAAGCGTTGGTTGTCTCAGATTGATTCCACCAAAGAGACTTATGACCCTCAATGTCCTCTGTGAACTCCTAGTTCCTGCAGAAGTAGTAGCCTCCATAGGTTATCGATTTTGCACACTAAAAACTGACACAAGAACATAAAAAGTGTTAAAAATAACAATATGTGCACGTAGTTGTGATTGTGGCTCACATCTTCCTCTGATTTTACGTCCAGAAACGGTTTAAACGCCTTCTATGAGTCAGGGATAGGCTTCCGATCCAGTTTTCTTATAGACTGGCAAACAGGGTCTTTTAAAGTCAAATTCCCAAGGCTATATCGTTCATGTTCCTTTTTAAATTCACTCCACAAATTGAGAAGTTCGATTTGTACCATTCCACTAGGATGCATCTCAAGAGTTTGATGGATATCATCCAAAGACTCCTTACTTATGCCATCCTTAATGAAACATATTTTATCTTCTCGATTTGTGGACACAAATCCAATGGAACGATTACCTGAGTTGCAGGTCCATCGAGTGCATTTATAAGGCCATCTAGCACATTTATAGCACACATTCATTCTTTTGCTCTTCGGTTTCTTTGCAAAATTACTTTTTCCTAAGCCTGGTGCATATTTAGTACTAAAACCTGGCATTTCACCTCCTAATCGGACCTTTGCTTCAATCAACCAACGGATATCTTCAGGCATTTCCATTTCCATCAATATTTTTAACCGTCCTACTCTAGAATAATAAATCCTTTTCAAAGCATTCAAAGACAATGATGGGTAATATTTGTGGATTTTGGAAAATTTGTTATCCATTGAAAATTCAAGTGTTTTGGAGAAGTAGAAGAAAAGAGAGTGCTTAGGTTGCCTCCTAAGTAGTGCCTTTGTTTATAGTCGTTGGCTCGACTATAAATTTATTTATTTTTAGTTACGTAACACACGAAAGAAAAAGAAACACTGAAGTAATAAGATTAGAACCATCAAAATTAATGAGCATAATAGATTATCACACTCTTCCATATTTTCAAACAAGGTACTGAAGAAGGGAAAAAAAAGAAAATTTGAATTACATAATCAATTAATATGAGGAAAAGACATATATATACAAAAATATCACACACGTCCATGCCATAAGAAAAACAAATAAGAAGAAGAGGGAAGGAAGAACAAGAGAAAAAAAATCAAGAAGAAGAGGAAAATTACCTAATCGCTGCTAGAAAGGAACACTCACAGAGTAATTGAAATCGTGGTTGTGGTTTCAAGCAGAGAATGATCTCGATTTATAGTCAAATGAGCACTGTTTCAACCGACAACCATGCATATAGAGTGTGCTGGAAAGAGTACGTTGGGAGGAGTATCCGAGAAAACTCGTTGACAAATTTTCCATTATCAATAATTAATCCCCACACGTTATCAGTAACTATTGCTAATCACCGATTTGTGCGCCATCATGTCTCTTCCCAATTAATTGATTCCCGAGATATCTTCTTTCTACAATTTCAAAGTAATATCTTCCTCAGTACGATAGATAAAAAGTTGAGAAGTAAAAATAAGAATAACAAAAATATCAAAAGAGAAAAAAATAAAAATAAAAATAAAAGTGAGAAGAAAAGAAAAAAAATGTTTGGGTTGCCTTCCAAGAGTGCTTTTGTTTAAAGTCATTAGCTCGACTTAGTGATGGCATGATTAGCTCTAACTCTCTAATGTAATTACTTCTATGTTGGTTGTAGAGAATCCTTGCAGTATGGTTTGAGACGGTGCCCATTCACTTTGAATATCTTATTTGTTTTCAAGCTTTTGATCTCAACTGCACCATGGGGAAAAATTTCAGTGACAACAAATGGCCTAATCCATCTAGAGCGAAGCTTACCCAGGAAGAGTTTTAGTCTGAAATGGAAAAGTAGCACTTTTTGTCCAATACTAAACTCTTTTTTGGAGATTCGTTGGTCATGGAATGCCTTCGTCTTATTCTTGTAGATCACTGCATTTTCATAAACTTCATTCCGAATTTCTTCCAATTCTTGCAATTGAAGCTTCCTGTGATCTCCTACTGTTCTCCAATCCATATTACATTGTTTGATTGCCCAATAAGCTTTGTGCTCTATTTCAACTGGTAGATAGCATGGCTTTCCAAACACTAATCGGTATGGTGACATTCCAATCGGTGTTTTGTAAGCTGTTCGATATGCCCAAAGAGCGTCATCCAGTCGAATGCTCCACTCCCTTCGATTAGGATTGACTGTCTTCTCGAGAATTGACTTCACTTCCCTGCTTGAGAGCTCTGCTTGTCCATTTGTCTGGGGGGATATGCAGTTGATACTCGGTGTAGAACTTCGTATTTTCTTAACAAAGACTCAATGCTAAGGTTGCAAAAGTGAGTACCTCTATCACTAATCATAGCTCTTGGAATCCCGAACCTGCTAAAGATGTTAGATTTAACAAATTCTGCAACTATTTTAGCATCATTAGTTCGTGTGGCTTTCGCTTCTACCCATTTAGAAACATAGTCAACTGCCAGTAAGATATAAGAGTTGCCAAATGAATTTGGAAAGGGTGCTATGAAATCAATGCCCCATACATAAAAATTTCACAAACTATGATAGGAGTTTGAGGCATTTGGTTTCGTTGGGATAAGTTACCCGATCACTGACACTTGTCACAGGATTTGCAGAAGATATAAGCGTCTTTGAATAATGTTGGCAGAATCCATTTTCCAGTATCTTCTAAGCCGTTCTTCGTGGTCCGAAATGTCCTCCACAAGCATATGAATGGCAAAATGTGAGAATGGACTGAAATTCTGACTCTGGCACACATCTTCGA
The DNA here is from genome assembly GCA_018223645.1 of Jasminum sambac. Classification (NCBI taxonomy): domain Eukaryota; kingdom Viridiplantae; phylum Streptophyta; class Magnoliopsida; order Lamiales; family Oleaceae; genus Jasminum; species Jasminum sambac. The sequence continues at coordinate 6,877,210 of CP073644.1, read as the reverse complement.
ATGATTTGATCCGAACACCTTTTCCACAAATATGGGCCATCCCATATGTAGTATTTTGCATCACTCTTTAACTTATCTCATTTCGCCTTGGATAAGCCTGCAAGGATTAACCTAGATGCGAGATAGTTAACCAAATCAGCAAACCAGGGAGAGTTTACATTAGCTACAAATAGACTTTCGTCTGGAAAGGCTTCTTGCAATGGTGTTTCATTTTCTGTTCTTACAATCCTACTAAGATGGTTTGCCACAACATTCGCTGCCCCTGATTTATCTTTGATCTCTAAATTGAATTCTTGAAGTAGGAGGATCCAACGAATGAGTCTAGGTTTTGCATCCTTCTTTGTGAGCAAGTATTGTAGAGCTACATGATCTGTGAAAACAATTACTTTAGTTCCTAAGAGATATGATCGAAGCTTCTCTAAAGCAAAAACTATAGATAAAAATTCTTTCTCAGTTGTGGTGTAGTTTGCTTGGGATTGATTCAATATTCGTGAAGCGTAGTAGATCACATGTGCAGCTCTTCCAACTCTTTGCCCTAGAATTGCTCCCATAGCATAATCACTAGCATCGCACATTATTTCAAACGGAAGGTTCCAGTCGGGTGGTTGAATGATTGGCGGTGTTGTGAGTCGTTCCTTGAGTTCATCAAATGCCTTCTTGCATCTATCATTAAATTCAAATGGTACATCCTTTTGCAAGAGATTGCATAGTGTTGATGCAATATTTGAGAAGTCCTTTATAAACCTACGATAGAATCCTGCATGTCCAAGAAAAGATCGAATTTCCCGCACACTGGTGGGGTAAGTAATGCAGAAATAATATCTACCTTAGCTTTATCAACTTCTATTCTTCTTTCTGACACTACGTGACCCAGCACTATCCCTTGTTCAACCATGAAATGACATTTTTCCCAATTAAGAACGAGGTTAGTGTCAGTGCATCGTTTTAAAATCAGTGTCAAATTGTCCAAGCATGCATCAAAAGTGTCTCCCCATACACAGAAGTCATCCATGAATACTTCAATGATTTTGTCAATGTAATATGAGAAAATACTCATCATACAACGTTGAAAAGTTGCAGGGGCATTACACAATCCAAAAGGCATACGCCTATAAGCAAATGCTCCAAATGGACAAGTAAATGTGGTTTTCTCTTGATCTTCGGGGGCTATTGCAATTTGAAAGTACCCTAAAAAACCATCAAGAAAGCAGTAATGTGTATGTCCAGCCAATTTTTCGAGCATTTGATCAATAAAAGGAAGGGGGAAATGATCTTTTCGAGTTTTAGCATTTACCTTCCGATAATCAATACATACCTGGTATCCAGTTTGTATTCTTGTCGATACAAGTTCTCCTTCCTTATTTTCAATCACAGTAATTTCGGATTTCTTTGGTACTACCTGAACTGGACTAATCCAATTACTGTCTGAAATTGGATAGATCATACCTGCCCCTAATAGCTTCAAAATCTCCTTCTTCACAACTTCCATCATTGGTGGATTCAATCTCCTTTGGGCTTGTCTCGACGGTTGTGCTCCTTCTTCAAGTAATATTCTGTGCATGCAGACTGACGGACTTATGCCCTTGATATCTGCAATCGTCCATCCAATTGTTTTTTTGTGATCGCGCAAGACTCGAACCAGTTTTTCCTTCTCCACCACAGTTAACTTTGACGAAACTATTACAGGGAGTGTTTCACCATCTCCAAGATAAGTATACTTTAAGTGGCTTGGTGGAGGCTTCAATTCCAATTCTGGTGCCTGCATGATTGAAGGTAACAATTTGTTAAGAGATTCCTCCAACTGAATGGTTTTTACATTATACCTCTGTGGATTGGTCATCGATGAATTCAATGGAGCGACTGTGTTTCTCAATTCTGCGCTGAGAGCTATCTCCTTGTCTTCAATATATTCCAGTGATTCACAAAGTCTGTCTCTAACTCATCTCTGCAATTAAGCTCAAAAACTCTTTCTACAATAGTAGTCATGGTGTTAATAGCATAAACTGTACAAATGTCACTAGGATGTTTGATTGCATCATAGATGTTAAATTTCACCCTTTCCTTGTCAAATTCCATTGTTAGGATCCCATTTCTTACATCAATAATTGTTTGGGAAGTCCACAAAAATGGTCTTCCTAGCAATATAGGCGTGGAGTTGGGGGAGTGATCATCATTCATGTCTAAAACATAGAAATTGGCTAGGAATACTAAACCACCTACTTGTACTAATACGTCTTCAACTATTCCATCTGGATAAGCATTAGATCTATCAGCAAGTTGAATGATAACATTTGTTTCAGTTAGCTTAGCTAATTTTAAGGAAGCATAAATTGATCGTGGCATAACATTAATTGATGCTCCTAAGTCTGTTAACGCGCGGTCTAACTTAGTGTTTCCAATTGTGCATAGAATTGTGAACATACCTGGATCTTTGCATTTTGGAGGTAGTTTTCTTTGAAACAAAGCTGAAACCATTTCTCCCATTCTTACTTTTTCGTTTCCCCTCAATTTCTTCTTGTTAGTGCAAAGTTATTTCAAGAATTTGGCATAACGTGGTACTTGTTTGATTGCATCTAACAAGAGAATGTTGATTTCTACTCTCCTAAATGTGTTCAAAATTTCTGTTTCCTTGTCTTCTTTATTAGCTTTTGCTAATCTACTAGGAAAAGGGGGAGGGATCATTTTAGTAATGATAGAGGGGTTAGGACTTACCTCTTTTTCCAACTTTTCTTCTTTATCTTCATGTGTGGGAACTTCTTTGTGTGGGTTTTCTATCTCTTTTCCACTCCTTAAGGTTATAGCACTGACATTCTTTGGATTTACCTCAGGCTGGGATGGTAGCTTTCCTCCAGATTGTGCTTCTAGGAGATTGATGGCAGTTGCCAACTGACTCATTTGATTCTCCAAGTTTTGAATGCTTGATTTGGAATCCTGTTGGAATTTCACAGTGTTAGTTGCTAATGTTTTCACCATATCCTCGAGCGACATACCTAATGATTGAGGTTTTTGTTGAAATTGTCCTTGGGGTTGGAAATTTCCTTGCTGTTGAAACTGCCCTTGAGGCTTGTTAGGGAAGAAACCTGGAGGCTTGTTGGTCTCATAACTCAGATTGGGGTGATCTCGCCATCCTGGATTATAGGTGTTTGAGTATAGGTTGTACTGTTGCCTTTGGAATGGAAAATTGCTTGCTGAATTCACTTGTTCAGTATTATCCACTTGCAGAACAGGACAAGCATCTGTAGGATGTCCTAGATTTGTGCAGATGCCATATGCTTTGACTTGTGGATTGTTCCCTACAACAATTTGTTTGAGAAGATGGGTTAGTTCAGAAAGTTGGTTTTTAACATTGGAATTATTTACCTCATTTACTCTTCGAATGTTCGTTTCTCGCTCTATACTGAATTGTTGAGTTTTTCAGCCATGCTTGAAATCAATGTTCGTGCTTCAGCAGGTGCTTTGTTCATCAAAGCTCCTCCACTAGCAGCATCAACTATGTTTCTGTCTGGTTGACACAACCATTCATAGAAATATTGCATTAGGAGGTTTTCAATGATTTGGTGATGCGGACAACTTCCAATGAGCTTCTTGAAATGCTCCCAATACTCATAAAGATTTTCTCCATTCTTTTGGTGTACTCCAGAGATATCTTTCCTAATATTTGAGGTCTTTGAAGTGGGGAAGAATTTTTCGAGGAAAAGTTGATTCATTTGATTCCATGTTGCGACTGATCCTGGTGGTAAAGTATATAACCAATCTGAGCTTGATTTGCTCTTCAGTGATGTCTGGGGGTTTCATACTATCACACACCACATGAAACTCCTTCAAGTGTCGATACGGATCTTCGCCGGATCATCCATGAAAAGATGGTAGAAGATGTATCAAACCGGATTTTAGCTTGAAAGCTTTACCTTCTTCTACGGTTGGAAAGGTGATACACAATGGTTGTTGAGTAATTTCAGGAGTTGCCATTTCTTTAAGAGTTCTTTCGTTGTTGTTTTCCTCCATTTCTTGTTCCGTTTTTTTTGCTTGTCTTATTCGTCTTCGAATGGATTTCTCAATTTCCGGATCGAAACTTTCAAGGATTCGATTAGTAGATCGAGTATTATGCATACAAGTAAATTTTTTTAAAATTAATTAATAAAAGCAACTAAATTGGTTAACCGTTCCCCGGCAACGGCGCCAAAAACTTGGCGTGATTATCGCAGTACACCAAAATTTATTTTATTTCCTTATTTGGTTTCAGAACTACAGATTAATGTAGAAATGGCAAGTAAGGGTCGAATCCAAAAGGAACGGCGTTTAATGTAGTTGTTTTTATCAATTAATATAGAAGGAGGGTTTTGTGAAGTTTGAATGAAATTCAAAAATAAAATCACAAAATAAAATAGATGAACTGAAACAATTGAAGATATATCGAGCTCTCGGGTTCGATTGTGTCAATAACTCATGTTGATCTTTCCCATGCAATGTGTTACTAATCATTCTCCAATTTATCAACTTCAATTAATCAATACAATCTGATTAACGAATTCTTCCTTAAGTGTATTAAATTAAAATGAGTTTTTTAACTTAACATCTAGTTATTGGATAACCCTAAACAAGTTCGTAGGACTTAATGCAATGCTAGTGTAAAATAAACGAGAAGAATGAGTTGAATTAGATGATTAATTTCACAAACTTGAATTAATGCATCTAAGTTGATTTGTTAACAAATATGCACGATATTCATTTGCTATTTTGGATTAGAATCTAATGATAATGATGGATCAAAAGTTCCAATCCTAGCATATATCTTGAATTTAAAGATTGATCGATTCAATTGGCCAAAGTGAATGCAATAATCACATAAACTCAAAAATAGGTTTAAAAACATAACAAATCAACAAATTGAAGTAGAGGAATAGATAAAACGTCACTAAAGAGTTAGAAAAGATAACAATGTGTTAATTGAATACAACATCCCCCTCGAACTAGATAGAGAAGTCTAATTACTCATATTCGCGGGTTTCATACTTTTTCGCGAATGTTCGGCTTGTATCACCACTGCGATATGATAGATTATACATCACTATCACAAGTAATACACAAAAATAAAGAAAACAAGTAAATAAATGCTAAGAAATAAATAGAGAAATTTAATCACTCATACACGCGGGTTAAATACTTTCAACGGCGTAATCGCCGTGTATCACCACTGCAATATATAAGAAATTATCTTTATCAAACGTGAAAAATAAAGGGAAGAGATAAACTAGCGAAGAAATGCTCTGCTAATCATATTCACGGCCGAAGTATCGTCTATCGATTATTAGTTACCTAACTTAGGTTTGTTACTTCCGCTGGAATATGAGAAACTAAGAACTTTCAAGCTAGAACTAAAAACAAATGAAGAAGAGAATTTTATTGAAGAGGAAGTTGGAGAGAATCACTGGCTAATTCTCTCTACAAGGTTGTGTATTTTGAGATTGGAAATACCTCTATTTATAGGCAAAATATTGCAACAAAAAATACTAAAAAATTATAAAAGTGGCATCCAATTAGTCTACTATGGTGTGCTCAAGTTGTACTATCTCAAAGGAGTCAAAATTGGCCAACATCCTCACCAAACTCCAAGTTGTACAAGTGTAGACGCAAATGGATGCAATCTGCCCAACTTTCAGCAACATACAGTTTGGTCCTCAACAGTTTTTAAAATTGACACTTTTAGTCATTTTCTTCAAACGGCCATAACTTTCACTAGGAAACTCCGATTTGGAATCCGAAAGAAATGTGAGAATCTTCTTTTGATGTTCGTTCATATTAGGACAAGAAAAATTGCAAAATCAATTTTTCACAAAATTACATCGGAGGCCCTCTATCTTTGGTTCGCTTGCATTTTGGTCCCGAGTTTCCGTTTTGCTCTCTTTTCATCCATTTTGGCTCCTTTTGATTCTTTGTGACTCTAAAAACACAATAAAGGAAAAACACATAAAAACGAACATATAATACTAATAAAATACGCAAATACGTAGAATAGAAGAGTTATTTAAGTACTTTTCGAGCACTTATCAATACAGTATGGTGATATACGTCGTTAGAAAATGATAGATCCAGTGAAGGTTCAAGGTTTTCTTCATTAAGGATTCAGAAAAGGGTTGCGTGTAATTTTGGAATAAAGATCTATGCAGATAGATCTAGAAAAGTGCTTAGCTTATCTGAATCTCAAGTACATAGATGAAATCTTTAGAAGATCTTTCATAAAAGAGTCATCTATCCTATAGTGATGGGACTATACTCTCAAAAGGTGTTGGAGAACACTGGTTGAGAGAGATCACATAGATACTATGTACTAGACCAAATGTTTCACATGTTTTGGAGGGGAAAGAAAGTTTCCAAGAAAACAATATGGGAAACATTAAATAGTGGTCAAAGAACATTATTAGATGCTTGAGAAGCACTAAATATATGTTATTATAGAGAATAGACTAATCCCAATCCTGAAAGACTGTTGCTTATGAAAGTAGTATGATCAACTTAAAAGGTTCTAGATGAATATAACTCAATACACAGTTACTTTTGAAGTAGCAAGAGAAGCGGTTTAAATCATTAAGTTCTTAATTGAACTTGAATGTTTTCCTAGCATTGTTGATCCAATACAGATTGTGATAACAATTGAGCCATCGCACAAGTAAAGGAAACCTAAGTCTTGTTAACGATCAAAATGTGTATTAAGGTAGTATATTTCTTTAGAAGAGATGATACAACGAAATGCGAAGAGGATAAAACGAATAAAAAAGATCTTTTGACATAGTGGATGTCACAGTACACTCGTGATGGTCATGATGAAGCTATATGTATTAGATACAATAGCATTTGGATTTGTTTGTATAAACTTTTGGTGCGTGAACACCTAATTGATAGATGCACTTGAATGGCAGATCTATTATTTTGCATATTTACATTGTTTTATCATAACAACTAAAATAATAGAGTCCGTAGAATAAATGTGGGAAAACTTGTTAATCACAAGGTGTTGTGATAGTGAGATAAAGGTTTTTTGCACTTATTCTTAAATTGTCCCTGGTCGTAGCAATAACAAAACATGGATATTGTTATTGCGGATAGACTGGCATGTGTCGGATCTCTTTCTTAAGAAGAAAGTAGCTGATCTCACAAGTTAGAATGTGGAGACATTTGGATGGACACATGAATGCTTCATTAGTAGAACAAGCATCTGGATGACCCGCTTAGAGATACTACATGGATAGTTATCCTTGCATCAGTGGTTGATCTATAATGCTCGATGTGGAATTGGTTCTTTGACTTGAGAATACTATAGAACCTTATGTAAGGATGGCTTTGCTTTGGCGGACATTGAAGGATACTCTAACCATGAGTTGACTGGAAATGCCGTACGGGCATAGTGAGAGATGCATGAAGGTTGTGAGTATTCAATAAAGGATACATCACTCCTGGATAACGGGAGATTATAACCTACATTTCGCCCAATCAAGTTGATGTGAAATCCTTGGCCAAGGTGGGATTGTGAGATTGAAAAGAGTTTTCAATTACAATCATTGATTTAATCAACATTGAGTTGAGAGAGAACAACATAGTTGGTTGAATGAGATTGATGCGAATCCATATCTTTGAACGATTGGGTTATATTGATGAAGGGATTATAGTTCCACGGTAACCGCACATGTATAGGTTTCGTCATTACCACATGACTTATCCCGTCACATGGATTGCCATGACACATTGCTAGATGTCAATCTTGGACGGCGACATGGGTCGATCGGTCTGGGTGAATCGATGATAAACTAAAACAGGGATTTTCACTTTATCCTATCCTGATAAGATCAGATAGTGACACCGTGACGTTTGCCATCATGAGTGGGAGCCTGATGAGTCACACACAAAGTCAAGAACTCTTATTTTGAATTGGACCTTGTCCAAGTGGGAGAATGTTAATTATGGTGTGTACAAGGCCCAATAGTTGGACCAGCTTAAGTTGTCTTGGGGCTTAAGAAATCCTATACCTAATAGGTTTATTAGAAACCTATAAATAACCCACTATTGTCCCATAACTGATGAACTATTTTGTCTCTTAATTCTCTCTACATACTTAGCTAGCACTAGAACTTCAGAGAGGGTTTCCCACTGCGAAGGTGTTCGTAATTCAAGAAGGGTCTTGGCGTGTGGATTACCATTGGAGCCCAGACGATTGGATGGCTTTGGAGATGAAAGAACAAACGAGAGATTCGCCGTGGAATCCGCTTCTATTTCGGTAATCTCTAATCACAGATCTCATCTAAGAAACGAGTAGATCCGGTTTTGAGTTGCCTATTTTTGTATTTCGCTGTGCATGTTTTATTGGGCAATTCCGAAAACTCTCCACCTCTCCTTTCAAAAGTGGATCCCTTAGTTGATATTAGGAAGGAGGAGTGTATTCCGAACCATGTCGACCAAGAGATTCAAAAAATTGTTTAAAACTATCATGGTCAATAGCATCATAGGGATTCTGGCTTCATAGATCCACGTCGCCAAATATTGTTGAACTTCTAGTAACCTTTTCTTATAAATTGCATCATTGATATTTTGTTGTCTTATCTTTTCACTTGCACAAATGGAAGCATCATTGACCTTGATAGACCTTGCAAATTGATCCATCGGACCTATATGCCTTTTTCTAGTCCCTCCTTCAATGATACAAATCTCATCATCCTCTTCCTTAGCCATTTTCTCACCAATTGTAGTCAAAGTTATAGGCACATCATCCCTCAATCTAGCACCACACACTAGCCTCTCCACATTTTTAGCCTTATTCCCTTCAGTAGCCTCAATACCTTTGGACTTTTGAATTTCATTTGCTTTAGGACATGGTTTCACTCCTTTCCCCTTGATCCCAACCTTGTGGATTTTATGCCTATAGATTCCCCCTTTAGTAACTTTATCACATAAGATGCATTTCACATTAGTAAAATTATTTGGATCTACTAAGATTGTCGTTTCCCATCCAACATCTCCGGAATTTTTTATAGGTTGGCCAACATCGGAGTTAGATGATCCATCTTGTTCATTTGGTTACTACAAAAATTAAAATAACATAAAAATATATTAATGATACTTACAGTTCTAATGGTGTTGTTGATATTCACAATAACAAAAATCCCTATATAAACAATTCTAGTGGTTAGAGAAAGTTATAAACTATATATATATATATATATATATATATATTTGTTCCTAGAAAGTTTCTTCTCAAGAATCTCAACTTAATTCATTTGGCTAACATATACAAATATTCAATGGCTCTTTAGTCTTTAGATTCACATGTAGGTTGTCCAATGCCTTCTTTAGTCTCTAATGCCTTTTCTTCACAAATTCTTCCAAAATAAAAATAGATATTCCATGACCTTTTAGTTTGTATAGCATGTTACATGTACACTAAGCATTTACTCATTTACCATTACAAAACAATAAATAATAATATTAAAAGCTTCTATCAAGTGTTGCATATAAATATAGGCATCATTCTTCAAGTGACATATCCAATCCAACAGACAGAAATGCATTCCAATTACAGAGAAGTCTCGTGTTAAAGAAAAGGGATAGAGAGAAAAATGTAGTCTCTTTAGAGTATGGTTTATATTGTAGAAATTTTATTCTGCAATATGGTTAGTTTACATACTTGGTAAAAAGAGAGTTTTTGTCCTTTTTTTGGGAGGGATGTGTCTGATATTGTATGTGGATGTTCTCTGTAAGTAAACTTATTTCTGTGAGTGAAACAATAAGGTTTATTAAGAGCTGATTGTACAAGGGAGTCGGTGAGAGGAAAAATTACCGAGAGTGTGATTGTAATAATTTTTCACATAGTGAATTTTTATTCTAGTTTTCGTTAGACAATGGCCGTGGTTTTTTCGATTAGGAGTTTTCAACGTAAATCCTTGTGCTGTAAATGTATTTTCATTCTTTCATGTTATTTCCGTATTTGTTTGATAGAATGAGGATCCTGGAGTAAATCTAAAATCTATTTTGGCTTGATGTTTTCTCAACAAACACAATACCCACTAAACAATTTTACAAAACCTCAAAAATTCCACAGTATTGAAGTGGTGAAGAAAACAAAAAATTTTACTCCATGAAGAAAAAGAAAAAAAAAGGTGAAAAACAAAAAAAAAGGCAAAAAGAAACAAAACAACTTACCATAGAGCACTACCACATTCAACTTAAATGTTTTCAAGATTTAGGGATTTTATTTTCTCTCAGACAATTATCTTTTCTTTTAACTTTTAGTTTTTTATTTTTTACTTTTGAATTTTTACTCTACCAATTGGGCAATTACGAGTGCAAGGTTATGTAGCCAACTGCCTTGTCTTCCTAATTTCATTTGTTGATTTTTTTTTAAAATTTAAGTGCGCTTAATCGCGGTTAATGAGTCAATGCACTCCTTTGACTGCTTTTTACGTGCTTTATGACAAAGCAGCGCATGTAAGAGCCGGGCGGCACCTACACGTTCTTTTTAGACTATTGATACAAACTAGAGATATAAAATGACAAAATGATATATGCAAGATTATACAAACACAAGAGATAGTTACCCTAATATGCCTCCCTCAACATGGAGGGTGATAGGACTCCAACGTTGGCCCAACATAGGGATAATTGGGGGGCCTCGAGATAACTTGGTAAGTGCATCAGAAGCTAATTAGAGGATGAAACATGTGTGACTCAAAGTTTGCCAGATTGCATGAGTTGGCAAACAAAGTGAAAATTAATGGTGAGGTGCTCATCTTTGAGTGAAAGATCAGGTTGTGCAGAGATATGTTGTCCCAACATTGTTGCAGCAAATAATTGGATTTGAGATGGTGGAAACACCAATGTCGGAGAGCAGTGAAAGAAAACATTGTACCTCATCAGTTGTGGCTGCAATGGACTTGTATTCTCCCTGGTAGACGAACGAGCAACTACGGCTTTTTCTTTGGAACTCCATGGATAGGGATGGCCTGTAAGTAAATAATGTATATACCAGTGGAACATCGATCCTCCAAGTTTCTGCCCTAACCTGCATCTGAAAAGCATGCATAGAAAAGTGCAATGATTTACAAATAAAAAGACCATAATCTATAGTGCCACAAACGTAATGTAAAACTCTTTTAAAAGCAATCCTATATGAGGTAGTGGGTCTATGCATCTACTGTGAAAGTTTATTAATGCTAAAGGATATATCTAAATGGGCTAAAGAGAAAATACTATAAATCGCCAAGGAGGGATCTATACTTCCCCGTATTGGGAAATGGTGCACCATCGAGAAGGGTGAAGAAAGCAAAAGGAATGAGGGTGTGGTGACCGAGGTTGGCCATGTTAGTGTATAAAAGAAGGTCGTGGGTGTATTTATGTTGGGAGAGGAAAAGATCATTGGAATGGTTGGTGACTTCTATGCCAAGGCAATAGGGAAGGGTGCCGAGGTCCTCTATGGAGAAAGTGGATCAAAGTAGAGTAAGAAGAAATGTGATCAATGGAGAGAAGTTGATGACTATGATGTCATTGATGTAGAAGAGAAGGAATAGGATATCACCATGGTTTGAGTAAATGGATAGTGAGGTGTCAAAGGGTGAGGGATGAAAATGGAAATGATGAAAGAATGCCTTGAGGGTTTTGGAACCAAACACACAGAGCTTGTTTGAGTTCGTAGAGTGATTTTTGAAGATGAGAAACATAGTTGGGACTAGTGGGATCATGGAAACCTGGCGGTTGGGCCATGTATACATCCTCGTGAAGTTGACCATGCAAAAAGGCATTAGTCATGCCAAGTTGATGCAAATGCCAACCAAATTGCATTGCGAATAGGGCTATAAGTCTCCTTATAATCAACATCCCGATGTTGTTGAAAACATTGGCTACACGTGAGCCTTGTGGAATTCAATAGAGCCGTCAGGTTTCTCTTTAGTACAGAAATACCCATTTAGCTCGATGATTTTTTGATTTGGTGATGGTGGTCCTAATTTCAAAGTATTATTCCATTAAAGAGCTGTGTATTCATCAAGCATGGCTTGGACCCAGAGAGAATCAACTAGGGCTTGCTTTCACGTGGTCGGTTTGACAAGTGAAGAGGCTTGTGAGAGAGCAATGCTAGCGTGTTTTGTGTTGGCAGGTGGGTTTTTGGTCATAGCTCGGGTTACCATAGGATGAATACCGGCCGGTGAGGTACTGATGGCCAATGGTGGTGATGGAATAGGGAATTGGAGGTAGGCTGAGATTAGGAGTGGGCAAATGGACCTGCAACCCGCCGACCTAAACCCACCCGAGTCGGTTTTTGGTCATAGCTCGGTTTACCATAGGATGAATACCGGCGGTGAGGTTGCTGATGGCCAATGGTGATGATGGAGTAGGGGATTGGAGGTAGGCTGAGATTAGGAGTGGGCAAATGGACCCGCAACCCACCAACCCGAACCCACTCGAGTTGGTTTGGGTCAGTTTGAACAGTGATTCGGGTTGATTTTCGGGTTGGAAAAACCCAACCCAAAAAGCGATCGGTTTGTGAAAAAATCAAAACTTTTTTTGCCCGATGTCGAGCAAACCGACCGTCGGGTAGATGGTCGCCGCCCTCGAACTCGCGATTCGATTTTGGTTTGCATTTTTGCAAACCGATTCAAGTTGGGTCGGGCCCGAACCCGATCCGACTAATCCGATGCCCACCCCTAGCTGAGATTGCGGCACTGGTTGTGGGGAAATAGGCGGGGTTATAGATGTGGTGGATGCCCAAAGTCGGTGATGGAGCTGGTGGAGATTCCATATATTGCGTGGATGGCGATGTTAATGGCGATATAGGTATTGTATGTTTCATTAGGTCGAAAAGTTGCCGATAAGGTCATTGGTTGGTAGAAGTTTGAAGGAAGGATGGCGTATGGGGTGGATTGCAATGTACGGTGTAAGGAGATGAGCAGTTAAAATTTGTAGTTAGTGAAAGTGCATGTGATGAAGTTGGAATATTTAGAGATAAAGTTAAATTTGGTGATAAGGATGGATTGCTTATCTGAGTAGTATAAGATCAAGTTTGAGTTGGGATGGGAATATCCAACGTAGAAAGTGGAATAGAAGCTAGAATTTGCATATGGGCCTGAGTAGTCTCGTTTTGATGCAATGTAGCATATCTAGGCTGACCAAGACTAAGTGTTAGAGGTGGCAAAGGGGAAAGTGAACTCAACAAATGTAATGTGCCTAGAAGTGTAAAATTTATTAGTGGTGCGATCGTAGCAAAAATATGCACTCTGAGTGCTTGAGTAACCAAAAAAGGCACAAGGCGAGGACCATGACTCCAATTTGTGTTTAGTGTATGGTCGTAGCCATGGGTAGCCAAGACAGTCGAAGACACATAATTCATTAAAATTTTCTTTGGGAGGGAGGGGAGGGGTATAAGGAATCTAATGAGTTTGATGAGATTAGGTGTGACACAGTGCGAGGCTCCTAAGTCAAAGAGTTAGTCTGTAGTAGGAAAGCTGGGTGGGACGGCTACATGAGCGGTAGTCTTGGTGTAGAAGGGCTAAAACTGGCCTTGGGGATGAGGTGCTTGGACATTAGGTGCAGGTTTAGGGTTGGGGTTTATGGGTATAATGCGCCATATTCCGCAATTTTTTGTAGAGTGCGCTTAGTCATGGCAAAGCTGACATTTTCCAAGGTGTGGTATTGGTGTATAGTTTACGTTATTTGGGCTTGTATATGGGGGGATCAGTCATTATTTTGGTGGGAGGTGTTTTTGCTTCGATTATTCGGTGGTTTGTGGGTCGGTTTGCAATTAGAGGTTAAGTTGGTGGAGAAGTTGGTGATTCGACTTTGAGCTAAGCCTCACTGGTGATTAATGTTTCGTGGAGCTCGCCAAAGGAGATTGACATCTCCCTTGTACGAACTGTATCACTAAGCCCATGATATTCCGGTCCAAGTCTTTTGAATATTTGCAACATGGGTTCATTGAGATCTGTTGTAAGATTCATGAGGGAACGGTTATCAATGAGACTCTTAACTTCATATTCGTACTTTAAGAATCTCCTTTGTTTAGGAATGCTAGCCTTCTTCCATTTACGACCTCGTGAGGGTTTGGCATAGGTATTTTGAATTGTGAACCAACCTTTAGGAGAAGACTTGGCAGCAGCAATGAAAGATACTAGATTAGGTGTGATGGAACTGACAATGGCATTGAGAAGTAATTTGTCCTAGCAAATCCAGTGGGAAAACGCCGGATTTGGAGTTGTTTATTTGCCAACCTAAATAGTGGCCGGTGGGCATGGCTTCGTTCCATCTCCATAGCCCAAGAGGCCATAACTTACAAACAAGTTACGTATCTAGTAGTGCTGCAGCAAGTAGTTGGTAGGAGTTAGTTTAATAGGGAGCTATGATTGGGAGTTGATGACGATTAGTGGCGAGTTGTGCTTGTGGAGAAAACCTCCATATAGTTGTGATTAGAGTACAAACATCTTATAAAATTTATGTGAAGTGGTATACTACTTTTTGGCAGTAGAATCCGACCGTATAAGGAAGCTTAATTAGTTGTTGATTGTGATAGAAGAACGGACAAAAATGTGTTGGAGAGAATTTGAGACCGAATCGACGACCTGTCCACAAAATTAAATAGATTGATAAAATTTTGGATAGTTTGTGTTTCTCTAAAAACGTATGTTTCACTTTCTTGTGCATCCAAAGGAAACATGTGTATGGATAGTGAAAAGTGAATAGAATTTTTGTGAACTAGTATACTTCTTTTGGGAGGTGTAATCTGGCCATAGAATGAAGTTGACTTGGTCTTCAATAATAATTAGAGGAAATAATGAAAATATCTTGGGAGAATTGGAGACTGAGCGTGTTTGTATACTTATATTAATTCATTCTTTCTTTTACTTTTTAAAATTCAAATTCGGTTAAACAAATCAAACCCATATATCTCGTAGGGTCCACTTGTACTATTAAATTTTTACCATCTAATTTCGCTTATTCTCTCTCTTGCTACTCATAAAAATACATTAAAATTTGTATGCAAACACCCTGTAATCAATGATTGGGTTATGAAGTTGAAAATACTAGGTAAATTTTGAGTGGCCTTCGAATGTGGTGAACAGCTGTAAGACGTATGTTTCACTTTCTAGTGCTTGTGGAAAAAATCGCCCTATGGTGTGACATTAGAGTACAAATTTTATGTAAAATTTTTGAAAACTAATATATAGCTTTTTGGCGGTAGAATTTGACTGTAGAAGGACTCTAGTTGATTGTTGATCATAATAGGCAAGAACAAAGAAGTTCTGGGGAGAATTGGTGACTTACTCGGCAATTTGTTTATGAAACTGACGAGATTTTGTAAATTAATAGAAAGTTGTGTCTTTGGTGGATAGATATATGTTTCATTTTCTCATGCAAGTGGACGAAACATCTCGTGGTCTGATAGTAGAATTCAAAATTTCTATAATATTTTTGTAAACTAATATACTGTTTTTGAGCTATGGAATCTAGTCGTGTAAGGAAGCTTACTTGGTGATCAATTCTGATTGGAGAAAAGAACAAAAATGTGTTCAGAATAATTGAAGAGTGAATCAATGATCCGATTGCAAAATTGAAGAAATTTGGTAAATTTTTAAAGAGTTTGTCTTTTTATTGGACAAACTTATGTTTCACTTTCCCCCGTTAGCGCAGGAAACCTCCCTACAAACTGTGATTAGAATATAAAATTGCTATGAAATTTATGTGAACTCATATACTGCTTTGGGCAATTAGAATTTGATCATAGATGGAAGCTTACTTGGTGATCGATCGTGATAGGATGTAGAGCTCGTCCGTGTGTTGAGGCTGCTCAGGGTCTTGCCTCAGGTGCCCGGGGGAGAAAATGGGCCAGCCCAAATCACTTATTGAGGAAAAAAAATTGAAACCCACGTACGCAAACAATCTGAAGAGTCCTTATCGTCTCTCAATCAGAATAGATTATTCGATTATTGCTAGAATTGATTGTCATCTCCTCACTGTGATGTCAAGTCATCTATTTGGAAGCCACCACCTACCGGAAATCAGTGATAACCACTAGTAGCTATTGGAAATTGCCGCCTACGTGACGCTATTTTGCAGTACAATAGTCGGACTTTTCTTCGATTCTTACTTTTTCCATTTGGTAATTTGTATGTTTATATTTCTCTTTATCAATTTTCCCATTTCTACTACCCATTTCTTAATCTCTTCCAACTACCATCTTCAATTCTTCATGACTTTATCTCATCAAGCCACTGTAATTCTATAAAAACCTAGGCCATAGGCATTAAAGGCATTTGATTTATGATAGGAGATAGGCAGATGATCTTTATTTCACATAGTTAGATCTTAACAGGCTCTTCAATTTAACTTTTCAAAACACAGTGTTTGTCTCTCTTCTCAAACTCAAATAGCATTTTATAATAATCAATTTGATAGTTGTAAGTTTCAAAGCTTTTGTTTATTTTAGTTATCTATTTTTTATAATTACATATCCTTAAAATTGATTAATGATTAAACAAATTTTCATTTCCAAGAGAATCTAGAAAGAAAGGAGAAATCCTTAAAGAAAAGGGAAATGACTCCGTAAAAAATATCTATGTAATGATCAATAATAGTTTGAATTGGAATTTAAAGGGAATTCTTTGGGCATTATGAATCATTGGAGATGTTTTACTTCCTTTACTTTAGCTATCGTTGGGGCTATTTGAATGCTTTAGGCATTTCACTTTCATGGAGGTTGGAGGGTGAAATTGTTCTACAAATCAAAAGTGGGCATTAGAGACATTGCTAGGGACAACAGTGATCAAGCCATCCTTTTCTTTGTTGAAAGTTTATGGTGAAGGATCCATTCTATTTTGCTCATATTATAGTTCTACTACAGTTCACATTTGCAATAAGAGAAGCCTACTGAAAATCTGGTTTGGATCTCATTCCCTCACTACTTTTAGTCTCAGGAAAAAAGGCCCTTGGATCAAATTACATCATATACTTAGTAGCTTTGATAGTCCGCACAATCAGTATAATTGTAATGGTTTAGAGGAAGATAGATTGGTATAGACATTCTACAGAAAATATTCTCTTTTAAATTTAAATTGTATTTCCGTTGGAGGTTTTGGCTTTACGTTCCCCTCCATGTAATAATTCTTTGCTTATCAATAAAATCCTCTTTTGAAAAAAAAAAGAAAAAAATCAAAGAAACCGATGAATATTAAGTAAGTTTCCTTAGTTTAGTCTTGGATATTCATATTTATTATTCAATACAAGGTTACACTATTACATAAATGTGGCCTTATCGACTTACATGAACGTGGTCTCGTCGTCATATATGATGTGGCCTTGGCGTATATATGCGATCTTTTACAATTTTGTTAATAACTAATAGTCTGTTACCAAAATTTAAAAACTTTGCTACGTTGGGCCACGCCCTAAGGGCCGCCTAATTTATGTGTCGCCTCAAGCTACAAAAACTACAAGACCGGCGCTGGTCAAGACTACGACCGTCCAAAATGTGGTTATGGCTTCTTCTTCTAATTTTTGTTCTTTTCTTTATAGTATGCTAGGCTAATTTTATTTTAGCGTTAGGGTTGAGATGAAACTTAGATGTTAGTTGAACTCAGATTATTATTTTGATTTGTTATTAATTTTATATAAAGACGAGATCTTGGTTTTGAGTGTTCAATATATTTATGCTTTATTTTACAACTTGCGGGCAAGAGTTGATTTGTGATTTATCCTTGAATTGAGAGATCTAGGATAGATTAGACTAATATTGAATACCACAAAGTTCGATGGGGGATGAGAATATCTCTATGCTTTGTGTGATATTTTATGCTAAATTCTAGAACTTAAATGCATTTTTACGTTATTATTGGCATAAAGATATAGTCAACACATCTTAGGAATAGATTGGATTTTACTTGAGAAAAACTTTCCAATGGCTTTGTGAATTTATTTGACAAAGCCAATTTCTGTTATTGAATAAATAATGCGGGTAAAACTAATTGAAAAGTGAATTTGATAACCTTGACGCTAGCTTTCCCATATTTGATTTAAACCACAAAAATCACTCTTTTCATTGGTCCTAGTTTAGCTCGTAATTTTTAGTTTTAAATTTTATAATTTAATTTTCACAATTTTTGAAAACAATCAACCTAAATTTTATTTGTTTCTATTAAGGTTAGTTAAATTGAGCGTGAGAATAATACGGACTCTCCAAAGTTCACTTTATTACTTGTACGGCCCGTACACTTGTGGTGTGGGAATTTAGTCAATAGTGAACTATCTAGGTCATGTGGTAACAAAAGATGGCATCTCTGTTGATCCGAGTAAAATTGAAGCTATTCTCAAATGGCCTCAATCGACGACAGCTACAGAAGTAAGTAGTTTTCTATGTTTAGCAGGTTATTATAGAAGATTTGTTTTTTAAAAATTCCAAAATAGCGTCCTCACTTACACGGTTATCGAGGAAAAATCCCATTTAAGTGGACCGATGAGTGTAAAAAGCGCTTTCAAGAGCTTAAAACTCGCCTGACAGTTGGGCCTGTACTAACCATACCCAAAAGTTCTGTCGTATTCATTATCTATAGTGATGTCTCTAAGCATAGACTTGGGTGTGACAATAAAGTGGTTGCTTACATATCCCGAAAATTGAAGCCTTATGAGCAGAATTGCCCTATTCATGACCTAGAATTAGCGGCGATAATGTTCACATTGAAGATTTGGCAATACTATTTATATAGAAAAAAGTGTGAAATATAAAATGATCACAAGAATTTAAAGTATTTCTTCACGCAAAAAGAGTTGAATATGTGTTAGCGATGGTGGTTAGAACTCATAAATGACTGCGACTGCACAATTTTATACCATTCCGGCGAAGCAAATGTCACTGCAGATGCTTTACATAGAAAATTGTGGCGAAAGAAACCACGAGAACTACAAAGAGAAATTTAGAAACTCGACTTAGAATTTCAATGAGGAAAAGCTAAATTGGCAGTGTTAGTAGTTCAACCAACACTAGTCGAAAGAGTTAAAAAAGTGCAAAAAGAGGACAATTTTGCCCATCGAGTTCTAAACAGGAAGGAAGAGACAGCACAGTCAGGTTTATACAGTGCAACGAGGAATACTTAAATTCAAGGATAGATATGAGAGAAGATGCCAAATATGTCATCCTTTGTAAATGGAATCCCAAATTCAACATTTGCTTTGTAAACGGACAATTTAGCAATAGTTTTTCTTCAAATTTCACCAAAAACTCTTCTCCTCCTTCCTTCTACCCATCCCTTCCCACAACCCACCCCCCACTCCCAACAACTGATCTACATCTTTCCCTCATTCTCATCTCCCATTTTCTCCAAACCTCTCCTTCTTCCTTCCACCCACACCTACCCCCACTCCTAACCTAACCCCAACCGCCAAAGAAAACCATGGATAAGAACCATATCTGACCTAACCCCCCTCCCCACCCCCGAAGCACCCCATACTCAGATCTATTATGTCTCTCTTTCTCTCTCTGCAACTTATGCAGTTTTTTCCTTCCCCACCCACCCTCCAACTTTTACAAAGATGGTTGTTCCGGTGATGGAATTCTTTTAATGATGTGGTCTTTTTGACAAAATCATATTTCAATTTGTCTTTTGAATTAGTTTCATTTTTGTAAGGAAAAACTGATGTAAATCGAGAGAAGATGATATAGATTTAGTTATGAACATTTAAATCAAGTAGCGGTTGACGGTGGCAGAGAAGAAGCTCCAGCTGATGAAGAAGATGAATCGTCACTGATTCTATTTATATAATATAGAGTATAGGCATTTCTTGAAGTTTCAGTAGAAAAAAATTCCAACCACCACCACACTGTCAAACCGGCGACTGTTCATCTCTTCCGGCAAGTCATGGTGGTGTTTTCAGGTTTATGAGGAAATTATGAAATACTTTCTTGATGTTGGCATATTTGTAAGGATCATCAGTGCTGCCAAACTAGAAAACCATATCTTGAATCTGCAATTGGGATGGGGATGGGGTTGGGTAGGGTGGGTGGTCGCCTTAAAATAGAAAAAATCATCGGAAATGGAGTGGCCAGAAAAGGTTATCGGAACTGACTGGAGAAGATGATCGGAGGTTGTCGGAGAAGATGACCGGAGCTAGAGAAAGGGCGATAGAAAACATATCGGAGAAGATGACTTCATGTTGTGGAAATAGAGGGCATATTTGAAAAGTTAGATTAAAATTATTGCTGTGATTTGGTTTTTAAAAAGTAAATTGATATATGTGGGATTTAAAGAAAGTATTTTGACAATTTTTTCCTTCACCCTAGATATTATGTGCCCGCGATCAAAGAGTTACAAGATGACATCTATCATGAAGCACATAATACGCCATATTAATTGCATCCAAGATCCACTGAGATGCCCAGAGAAATAAAAAGTTAGTATTAGTAGCCGAATTTGAAAAAGGAAATTTCAAAGTACGTGTCAAAATGTTTGATCAGTCAACAGATAAAGAGCGAATATCAATGACCGTTAGAAATGTTGCAGCTTGTACCAAATCCACGGTGGAAATGGGAAAAGTTGTAATGCCCCGAGTTCGAAGAATTCGAAACGTTAGTTCTTTTTCTAAAACTATTTTTTTTAAAGCTGAAGTATAGCAAATAATTAAAATGTGGAAATATATATAAAAATAATTAAGATGCAGAAATTCGTTTTAAAATAGCAACCACTTAGAGTATCTTGTAATTGTTTGATCTCTAGACATTTAAAACATCTAACATAAGGAACTAAATAGTTCAAAAGATCTAAAACGACATAATCTAATACATCAGTTTATCAAAATAACAACGAAAATGAAATCTCATATTTAATAACCTAGATAGAGCTCCCATGACTCGCTACGCCTCCGGACTCCTTAATCTGTAATAAGAATGAAAGGCGTGAGTATTTAAACAATACTCAGTAGGTTCTGCGCAAGTCAATCATCTATAAAAATATATAAGGAAAATAGTTAAACCTTTGGGCCCGAAGGCAGCTCTAGGCCGGAAGGCAAGTAATTTGTCCGAAGGCAACTCGGGCACGAAGACAAGTCTATTACATACTAAAGGCACTCATATAGTACAGATCATTAACTATAAATGCGCAATAAGTAAAAGTGAGTCTTTTGAGCCTGCCTGAAATATCTCTCGAGTTTTGAGTCTACTAAGCGGTGAAAATCAATCCTCTAGCTGTTCGTACGCCCCGTCTAGTCAATAACGAGTTTAATTTATGTTAATACTCTTAAATATTAAGTATCTATACGTAATATAGAAGTTTGTGGACCAAAATAGAAGGAATATAAAACTCTGGGGGTTAATTTGAAAGAATTGAATAGTTTGAGGACCTATTATGCAATAAAAGTGAACTAAAAATATTTTGGGCTCGATTATAATATTTTTAAAACATCAGGGACTAATATGCAATTAAAGTTTAAGGGCTAACTTAAATAGGAATAAGAAATTAAAGGATTAAAAGTGAAATAAAAGTTTAAGGGTCAAATTGCAACAATTGAAAGTTAGGGACTTGAATTTAAATAAATTTTGAGGCTCATTTAAATAAAATAAATAAAATGGGGGATTATATTTGCAAATAATATTTAGGGACTAAATTATAACAATCAAAAGCTTGGGATTTGTAAATTAAATAAAGTATAGGGGCCAACTTACAATAATAAAAGAACTAGAGGGACTTGGCATGTAAATATTCAAATAAATTAAAAAAATAGAAAAAGGCTCAGATCTCTCTCTCTCTCTCTCTCTCTCTCTCTCTCTCTCTCTCTCTCTCTCTCTCTCTCTCGCCCGACTT
Source organism: Jasminum sambac (assembly GCA_018223645.1). Classification (NCBI taxonomy): domain Eukaryota; kingdom Viridiplantae; phylum Streptophyta; class Magnoliopsida; order Lamiales; family Oleaceae; genus Jasminum; species Jasminum sambac. The sequence goes on along the minus strand of CP073644.1, from coordinate 6,855,395 downwards.
CTCTCTCTCTCTCTCTCGCTCTTGGGTCCTCTCACTAAATGGGGATCTTTTTCAGGCGGTTTGTAGCAATGCTAAGGTGAAGTGGAGGGAGGTGAAGCTAGTGGTGGTTTTAATTGAATGAATTATTGAGTATAGAGAAGGAATTCGAAGCTAGAATACTTAGTCGAAAAATTGGGCATGTTTAAAATTCGATCAAATCTCCAAAAATTTTCAAAATTAAACGATTCTATGGTGTTCTATAGAGGTAGAGGAAGGTGTAGGTATGACTTTTGTGTTGTGAAGTGGATTTTTGGGCGTGGGTGAATTTTTGGCCGAGGTTGATGGCGTGAATGTATATATGTATGTATGTATATGCGCGTGTGTATGTGTGTTTGATGGAGATGACGATGGAGATGGAGACTTCCTGGTGGTGAGGTGGTGGTGTTACGGTGAGGTTGTGGTGCGGCGGTGAGGTGGTGGTGCGTGTATGTGTATATGTGTTTGTAAAAGAAAATCAAGTGGACAATACAAGAAGATGATTAAGAACTTGTGTGTGATTAAAAACTTAGAACAACAAAATAAAAATGGAGATGTAAATGAAAATATCAAGAAATCTTACCACTTGAAGTTAATTTGATTTATTGAATGAGAATTAGTGGGATGAACTTGAAAATACCAATTGTGGAAAGAGGGGAAAGTAGTGAGGCTAAGGTTTTAAAATCAACCTTAAACTTGTATAAATAGGGTAAAATTAGGGTCACCCCTCCAAATGAGCTTTCTTGTAGTATAAGAATAAAGTTGGGACCTTAAACGGGCCTATTATTGGGTTTAAAGTATATATATATAAAGTCATGATTGAATAAGAAACTAAATTTTTTGGGATTAAAACGAATAATTTCTAAAGTTTGTTCCTCAAATGTGATTTGAAAATAAATAAATGTTTTATAAATTATTATTATTATTATTTTAAGTAATTTAATATAGCAGTAAATAATATAAAATTTAACTAGACGAGCGTACGCTGTTTAATTCTGTAGGTGAAGTTGTAGCGACACGTTTGAGATTTTACTTTAATTAAATATTTTTAATTTAAGGAAATTCGCGGTAACTACAACCTTACCCTCTTAAAAATAATTTTGTCCTCGAAATTTAAACTTACTTGAAATATAAACTTATTTGATCTATAAGGTTTGGGTATATGGATAGGATTTCTTCTTCTTTCTCCCATGTTGCCTTATCCTTGCCATGACTACGCCACTGAATCTTAACTAGGGGAACTCTTCTATTCCTTAAGACATGGACCTTTCGATCTATGATCGTCACAAGTGTCTCTTGATATGAAAAATCCTTCTGAATATCCAAAGATTGAAAGTTCACCACATGACTTGGATCATGACATACTTCCTCAACTGTGAGACGTGAAATACATTATGCACCGATGAAAGCTCGGGTGGCAAAGCCAAGCGGTAAGCTACTGTCCCAACTTCTTCTAGTATCTCGAACGGTCCAACGAACCGTGGTCTCAACTTCCCTTTCTTCCCAAAATGTATGGTGCCCTTTATTGGACACACCTTGAGAAATACTTTCTCTCCAATCTCAAACTTCAAGTCCTTTCTCCTCTTATCGGTGTAGCTCTTCTGTCTATCTTGAGCAGCCTTGATCCTCACTCTAATCTTCTCTATAGCCTCAACAGTTTTCTATATCATTTCTGGTCCCAACATCTTCCTCTCTCCAACTTCATCCCAATAGATTGGCGATCGACACCGTCGCCCATACAATGCCTCATAAGGCGCCATCCCAATCGTGGCCTGGAAACTGTTGTTGGAGGCAAACTCTACAAGTGACAAATGAGTTTCCCAACTCCCGGCTAAGTCTAAAACACATGCTCTCAGCATATCCTCCAATATCTGAATGTTATACTCAGATTGACCATCCGTCTGGGGATGGTAAGCGGTACGGAATTTAAGCTTCATGCCCATAGCCGTCTGTAAACTCTCCCAAAATCTCGAGGTAAACCTCGGATCTCGATCTGCAACAATGGACACAGGTACCCCATGTAGTCGAACAATCCTTCTGACATATAACTGTGCCAACTGGTTGATGATGAGAATCATCCTAACCGGTAAAAAGTGTGCAGATTTCGTAAGTCGATCCACAATCACCCATACGGCATCATGTCCTCTCGAGGATCTCGGTAGAGCCGTCAGGAAATCCATAGTAATCTTCTCCCACTTCCACTTTGGTATCTTCAAGGGATTCAACAATTCCGAAGGCCTCTGATGTTCAGCGTTAACTTGCTGACAGACTAAGCATCTAGCCACAAATCTCGCAATGCAACCTCTCATATTCCTCCACCAAAAGGTATCCCGTAGGTCACGGTACATCTTCGTTCCACCAGGATGTGCTACATAAGGAGTCGAGTGAGCCTCTATCATAATCTCATCTCTTATCTACTCATCTTTCGGCACACACAAGCGCCCCCTAAACACAAGTGCTTCATCTGAAGCAATCTCAAAGCCTATCCTCTTACCAGTCCCAACCTTCAATCTGATCTTTTCAAGGAACTTATCCTTCCTTTGGGCCATTACAATTCGACTTCTCAAGTCTGGTTGGACAATTAAGGTTTCTAGCTTGCTCGATCGCCAACTCGGCGGAGCTCGTACTTTGATCTTCAAATTCTACAAATCCCGAATGATTTGATCTTGCATAGTACCCAATGCAGATAACTGTCCAACACTTTTCCTACTCAGTGCATCTGCCACTTTATTAGCCTTACCCGGATGATAGAGAATGGTACAATCATAGTCTTTCACAAGCTCTAGCCAACGGCGCTACCTCATATTCAACTCTTTCCGAGTGAAGAAGTACTTGAGGCTCTTGTGATCTCTGTAAATCTCACACTTACTCCTATACAGGTAATGACGCCAAATCTTCAAAGCATATACCACTGCTGCAAGTTCCAAATCATGCGTCAAATAATTCTGTTCATGTGGCTTCAACTGTCTCGACACGTAGGCAATCACTTTCCCTTTCTGCATCAATACGCATCCCAATCCTTGCTTAGAAGCATCACTATAAATGACAAAACGTTCAGTACCATCGGGTATAGTCAACACTGGTGCCATAACCAGTCGACTCTTCAACTCCTCAAAACTCTTCTCACACTGATCGGTCCAACGGAACTTAACACCCTTCTTAGTCACCAGAGTCATGGGACCTGCAATCTTGGAGAAACCCTCAATGAATCATCGATAGTATCCGGCTAACCCGAGAAAACTCCTTACTTCTCCAACATTAGTAGGAGTAGACCAATTCATCACAGCTTCAACTTTGGAAGGATCAACTTCAATGCCCTTGGCCGTTACAATATGACCCAAAAATCCAACTTTTTCGAGCCAAAATTCACACTTCTTGAACTTTGCATATAGCCTCTCTCTCCTCAATACGTCAAGAACGATCCTCAAATGTTCTCCATGCTAATCAAAATCACTGGAATAGATCAAAATGTCATTGATAAATGATAAGTGCTAGAAAAGCACTTAAATAACTCTTCTATTTTACGTGTTTGTGTGTTTTATTAGTATTATATGTTCCGTTTTATGTGTTTTTCCTTTATTGTGGTGTTTAGGGTCACAAAGAATCAAAAGGAGTCAAAATGGATGAAAATAAAGTGAAAATGGAAACTCGGGACCAAAAAGGCAAGAGAATCAAAGATGGAGGACCTCCGAAGTAATTTTATGAAAAGTTGTTTTTACAATTTTTCTTGTGCTAAAGTCGAAGAACATCAAAAGAGGATTCCCAAACTTTTTCCGGATCGCAAATCGGAGTTTCCTAGTGAAAGTTATGGCCGTTTGAAGAAAAAGGACTAAAAGCATCACTTCCAAAACTGTTGGGCACCAAAGTGCAACTTTTCAAAAGTCAGGGGACCAAAGTGAAACTTTTCAAACAGTTGGAGGACCAAAATGCAATTTCTCAAGGACCAAAATGAACAACATTCAAAAGTTGAGGGACTTGGTGTGCAATTTCTGGGTGACTCGGGTGACTGAGTCACCGCCAGACGTGATCGAGTCACAGAAGTGACTCGAGTCACGCCGATCATCTTTCGATCAGCCAAGTGACTCGAGTCACCGCCAAGTGATCGAGTCACGCCGCGAACCGCCCCCTGGCCTCCCGTTCTGCAGGCGCTTGTGACTAGGAAGAATCGCGCGTGACTCGAGTCCACACGTGGCGACTTCGAGTCACGCGACACCGCCGCAGATTTTGACCAATGGACTCCACCTACCATAAAACGTGTTTTTTGGTATTTTCTTGACTTCTTAGAGATAAAACAATCTGAGCACACCACAGTAGACTCATGAAGGAAGACTTTTATGATTTTTTAATATTTTTTTTGGTGTAATATTTTGCCTATAAATAGAGGCATTTCCAAGCTTGAATCACACAACTTGTAGAGAGAATTAGCTTGTGATTCTCTCCAACTTTCTCCCCAATAAATTTCTCTTCATCATTTGTTCTTAGTTGTAGCTTGAAAGCTCTTAGTTTTTCATATTCGGGTGGAAGTAAGAACCTAAATATAGGTTCGAAAAATCAATCGACGATACTTCGGCCGTGAATATGATTAACGGAGTATTTCTTCACTAATTTCACTTCTTCTTTTATTTTTCATGTTTGAGAAAGATAATTTCTCATATATTGCGTAGGTGATACACGGCTACGCTGCTATAAGTATTTAACCCGCATATATGAGTAGTTAGATTTCTCTATTTAATTCTTAGCATTATTTACGTGATTTCTATAGTTTGTATATATTACTTGAGATAGTGAAGTATAATCTATCATATAGCGTGTGGTGATACCCGCTAATATGAGTAGTTAGACTTCTCTATCTAGTTCGAGGAAGTTGTGTTCAATTATCATGTTGTTATCTTTTCTAACTCTTTGCTAACGTTTTATCTATTCCTCTACTTCAATTTGTTGATTTCTAATGCTTTTAAACCCGTTTTGAATTTATGTGATTATTGCATTCACTTTGGCCAATTGAATCAATTAATCTTTAAGTTCAAGTTATGTGCTAGGATTGGAACTTTTGATCCGTAATTGTCACTAGATTCCAATCCACAGTAGCAAACGAATGTCGTGCATATTTGTTAATAAATCAACTTAGATGTATTAATTCAAGTTTGTGAAATTGATCATCTAATTCAACTCATTCTTCTTGTTCATTTCACACTAGCATTGCATTAAATCCTAAGAACTTGTTTAGGATTATCCAATAGCTAGATGTTAAGTTAAAGAACTCACTTTAATTTAATAAACTTAAGGAAGAATTCGTTAATCAGAGCTTCTTGGTTAATTGAGAGTTGATAAATTGAAGAAGGGATAGTACACGTTGCATGGGAAAGATAAACACAAGATGTTGACACAACCGAACCCGAGAACTAGATATATCTTCAATTGTTTCATTTTCATCTCTTTTATTTTGTCATTTTATTTTCGAATTTTATTCAACTTCACAAAACCCCCCCTTTTTCTATATTAATTGATAAGAACAACTAGATTAAACACCGTTCCTCTTGGGTTCGACCCTTACTTACCACTTCTACATTAATTTGTAGTTTTGAAACCGAGTAAGGAAATAAAATAAATTTTGGCGTACTGCGACAACACGCCCAATAAACACAATGACAAATTTATCCAAATACTAATGAAAGACTCGATTCATCAAATCCATGAACAATGCCGGTGCATTTGTGAGACCGAAAGGCATCACTGTAAACTCTTAATGCCCATATCGTGTCCTCAATGCTGTCTTCGGTATATCTGTCGAATTGATCTTCAACTGGTGGTATCCCGACTTCAGATCAATCTTCGAGAAAACCGAAGCACCCTTCAATTGATCAAACAAATCTTCAATTCTTGGTAGAGGGTACTTATTCTTTATCGTCAGCTTGTTGAGCTCTCCATAATCAATGCACATCCTCATACTCTCATCCTTCTTCTTAACGAACAAAATAGGTGCTCCCCACGGAGACACACTCGGCCGGATAAAACCTTTCTCAAGCAATTCTTCCAATTGAACTTTCAACTCTAGCAACTCCTTCGGTGCCATCCGATAAGGGGTTTTAGACACGGGGGCAGCTCCCGGTACTAGATTGATAGCAAATTCCACTTGCCTATCGGGTGGGACACTTGGCAAATCATCGGGAAAAACATATTTATACTCACACACAATAGGCACATAATCCAATGCAACTTCATCTGTAGATTTTCCTTGAAGGCTAAGAAGATATCCCATGCTCTTTCCCTTCGCCAATAGCTTCTCCGCTTGCAGAGCCGAGACAAGGCGAGGAAGCGCCTTAATCTCCTCGCCTTAATCTTCGACCCATAGAATCTAAACACTTCTTCCCCATCCTTTCGAAAAAAAAATTCTTTCTCATGGCACATGATGGCGGCACGGTTGGCACTCAACCAGTCCATGCCCAAGATAATATCAAAATCCTTCATCGAAATCACATTCAAATCCGCCTCTAGCACCATTCCATCAAAGTCTATCGGTACGGCCTTGGCTATTCTATCAGTCTCTATAGTCTTTCCTGATGGTAGGCTAACCTCAAGTATGCTATCAATTTTCTCCACTAACAAATCCATTCTATCCAAGCATGCATCAGAAATAAACGAGTGTGTAGCACCCGAATCTATCAACACATAAACAGGAATACCAAATACAGATAACACACCTGTGATCGTATTAAGAACACACATTTAGGAATGAGTGATAGGTAATTAACGATGGCATATTAGAGAGCACTAGAGTAAGTGATATACCTGCAATCACATCCGCATCTCCCGCGGCATCCATGGAAAAAACTCTAGCCTTCCCCTTCCTTGCTTGCTCAATCTGCTTCGACGGTCCATCACTCTTGGTTGACTTGGAGCGACAATCTGGTGCCATATGGCCTGGCTGACCACATCTATAGCAAACTTCCGTGCCCCAAAGACATTCCCCTGTATGATTCTTCTTGCACTTAGGGCACTGAGGAACATCTCCCGAAGTCTGAACCTTAGTCGGTCCATAGCTAGGCTTCTTGTTGCACATCTGATTCTTGTTCTTGTTCTGATTCTGACTCGGGCCTTGCCACTTCCTCTTTCCTTGGAACTTTTGGCCATTTTGATTCCCCTTGTCATTTGCTTCCTCCATAACATAGGCCACAGTCTGAGCTTTGCTAACAACTTCCCCATAAGTGGGGAGCTCAAGAACACTAACAATCTGGCGAATCTCGGGGCGTAGGCCCATTTCAAAGCAGCGTGCCTTCTTCTCCTCCGAATCAACAAACTGAGTCACAAATCGAGATAACTCCTCAAACTTCCTCTCATAGTCAATAATATCCATGTCGCCCTGCTTCAGATCCAAGAACTCCCTCTCCTTCTTGTCACGAAGGGTCCGTGGAAAGTACCTCTTCCTCAATCCCTCCTTAAACTGCTCCCAAGTGAAGGCCCTTTGTTGGTCGACACTCCTAGTCCGAGTGTTCGATGCCCACCAATGGCCAGCATTGCCCTTCAACATAAACTCAGCACATAACACCTTCTGATCATCAGGGCATGAGATGTGTCTGAAAATCCTCTCAATCTCCTGAATCCACTCCTCAATAGCTAGAGGACCACTCTCACCGTCGAATATGGGTGGACTGTACTTCCTAAACTGCACAATCGGTGATACAGTAGGGGCAACTGGAGCAAGCGCGGGAGGAGCTTGCGCCAAATTCTGGACGCACTGCATGAAATTCCTCATGAAAGTAGCCGGGTCAATCTGATTAGGATCAGCCCAAGGTGGAGTAGCCATACGTGGTCGAACCATCTTCCTAACCAATCAAACCACATAATACAACACCACGTCACATTCCCATTACAGTCAATCGCAAATCCATTACAATCTCCCATCTCAATGCATAACACCAACTAAAGTCCCAATCACTAGCAATTACAAATCACCGTTCAATATAGGCAAGAGAGAACAACAATACCCATACACAATAGTCAATGCTTGAAAATCATGAAGTAAATTTCGAGGACTAGAAATATCATACGATACATTTAAAGTTACGCTTTATTAACCACTTGGAGATTTCACGCTTAGGCTCAAACTCGGTTTCTTTTCTCTCTATCCGAATACAAGTGCTTCATCTCTATCTTATATAAAATATTTCATCTCATGCATCCGGAAATATATATCACAGAAATCTTCATAAATAAACACTTTACCTTGGTGTCGGTAGAGAGACGATGATCATGGTAGCTCTTAGGACTTAAAACTCTTAAATTTTTCAAAATTTGTTTTGAAAATACTTCAAAAATGTGCAAGTCTACAGAAACGTAGACTCGCTCTGATACCAAGCTGTAACGCCCCGAGTTCGAAGAACTTGAAACGTTAGTTCTTTTTTTAAAACTATTTTTTTATCGCGGAAATATAACAAATAATTAAAATGAAAAAATATATATATAAATAATTAAGATGCGGAAATTCATTTTAAAATAGCAACCACTTAGAGTATCGTGTAATTGTTTGATCTCTAGGCATTTAAAACATCTAACATAAGGAACTAAATAGTTCAAAAGATCTAAAACGACATAATCTAATACATCAGTTCATCAAAATAACAACGAAAATGAAATCTCATATTTAATAACCTAGATAGAGCTCCCATGACTCGCCACGCCTCCGGACTCCTCAATCTGTAATAAGAATGAAAGGCGTGAGTATTTAAACAATACTCAGTAGGCTATATGCAAGTTAATCATCAATAAAAATATATAAGGCAAATAGTTATGTAAACTTTGCAATATAATACCCGAAGGTAACTCTGGGCCCGAAGGCAGCTCTAGGCCCGAAGGCAAGTAATTTGTCCGAAGGCAACTCTGGGCCTGAAGGCAGCTCTAGGCTCGAAGGCAACTCTGGGCCCGAAGGCAAGTCTATTACACACTAAAGGCACTCATATAGTACAGATCATTAACTATAAGTGCGCGATAAGTAAAAGTGAGTCGTTTGAGCCTACCTGAAATATCTCTCGAGTTTTGAGTCTACTAAGCGGTGAAAATCAGTCCTCTAGCTGTTCGTACGCCCCGTCTAGTCAATAACGAGTTTAATTTATGTTAATACTCTTAAATATTAAGTCTCTACAAGCAATATAGAAGTTTGTGGTCCAAAATAGAAGGAATATAAAACTCTGGGGGTTAAGTTGAAAGAATTAAATAGTTTGAGGACCTATTATGCAATAAAAGTGAACTAAAAATATTTTGGGCTCGATTATAATATTTTTAAAACACGAGGGACTAATATGCAATTAAAATTTAAGGGCTAACTTAAATAGGAATAAGAAATTAAAGGATTAAAAGTGAAATAAAAGTCTAAGGGTCAAATTGCAACAATTGAAAGTTAGGGACTTGAATTTAATAAAGTTTGAGGCTCATTTAAATAAAATAAATAAAACGGGGGATTAGATTTGCAAATAATATTTAGGGACTAAATTATAACAATCAAAAGCTTGGGATTTGTAAATTAAATAAATTATAGGGACCAACTTAAAATAATTAAAGAACTAGAGGGACTTGGCATGTAAATATTCAAATAAATTAAAAAAATAGAAAAAGGTTCGGATCTCTCTCTCTCTCTCGCTCGACTTCTCTCACACTCTCTCGCTCTCGGCTGAAATGGGGGATCTTTTTCCGGCGGTTTTTGGCAGCGCCGGCGGGCGGCGAAGGTGAAGCGGAGGGAGGTGAAGCTAGTGGTGGTTTTAATTGAATGAATTATTGAGTATAGAGAAGGAATTCGAAGCTAGAACACTTAGGCGAAAAATTGGGCATGTTTAAAATTCGATCAAATCTCCAAAAATTTTTGAAATTAAACGATTCTATGGTGTTCTATAGAGGTAGAGGAAGGTGTAGGTATGACTTTTGTGCTGTGAAGTGGATTTTTGGGCGTGGGTGAATTTTTGGCCGAGGTTGATGGCGTGAATATATATATGTATGTATATGCGCGTGTGCATGTGTGTTTGATCGAGATGACGATGGAGATGGTGACTTCCTGGTGGTGAGGTGGTGGTGTTACGGTGAGGTCGTGGTGCGACGGTAAGGTGGTGGTGCGTGTATGTGTATCTGTGTGTGTGTAAAAGAAAATCAAGAGGACAATACAAGAAGATGATTAACAACTTGTGTGTGATTAAAAACTTAGAACAACAAAATAAAAATGGAGATATAAATGAAAATATCAAGAAATCTTACCACTTGAAGTTACTTTGATTTATTGAATGAGAATTAGTGGGATGAACTTGAAGATACCAATTGTGGAAAGAGGGGAAAGTAGTGAGGCTGGGGTTTTAAAATCAACCTTAAACTTGAATAAATAGGGTAAAACTAGGGTCACCCCTCCAAATGGGCTTTCTTGTAGTATAAGAATAAAGTTGGGACCTTAAACGGGCCTATAATTGGGTTTAAAGTATATATATAAAGTCATGATTGAATAAGAAACTAAATTTTTAGGGATTAAAACGAATAATTTCTAAAGTTTGGTCCTCAAATGTGAATTGAAAATAAATAAATGTTTTATAAATTATTATTATTATTATTATTATTATTTTAAGTAATTTAATATAGTAGTAAATAATATAAAATTTAACTAGACGAGCGTACGCTATTTAATTCTATAGGTGAAGTTGTAGCGACACGTTTGAGATTTTACTTTAATTAAATATTTTTAATTTAAGGAAATTCACGGTCACTACAAAAGTGACAATGCATTTAGTCAGTGGAATAAACGATAGAACATAAGATGATTAATCATTGATAGATTGACGAAATCAACGCATTTCTTTCCAATTAAAGTGACGTCAACACTTGAAAATTGGTGTAATTATATGTGCAAGAAATTGTTCCCTTATGTTAATATTATTATGTATAATATTGACATATAGTTTGGGCCTTTGGGCCGTCTAGGGTTTACTCACCTAGGGTTTTACTTGCTTGTAGCCTACTCTATGTACTCTATAAATAAATTGCATACTCATTGTAACACATACAACTCAATATAGTTTATTCCAATTCATCTCTTGTCCTCTTTCCTTAACATGGTATTAGAGCTAGTCCATCATAACACACAAAACCTCGTTCTTAAACCTTCTCCTATCATCTCCACCATCACCACCGCACGAAAATCGCATCAGATCTAAAAACTACGCAAACATCCGGCCGGTCGCACACAAGCTCACCTTCTGCTTCGCGGTTCATCCTCCTACAGTGCCCAAACCTTATACCTGACTATACCATCGTGACCGCCATAACAAGACGATCACAACCACGTCAGATTCAAGTCAATTGGAGGCCGCACGCACCCTCACACACCGCCTGAAGGAGACTGCATCACTATCTCAGTTCCACGCGCCACCAACGCCACGTCATCCCACATCATCCGACACGTCATCTGCCACGTCATCTGTCACGTCATCACTCCACGTCATCTGCCATGTCATCAGTCCACGTCATCTCCCACATTATCTGCCACATCATCAGTCCACATCAGCAGGCCACGTTACCAATCCACGTCAGCGTTGACTTTGACTCAATTTACCTTGATCGCTTCAAGTGTTGACTTGACCGGTTCACCCCTTCTTTGGCCTATTTTTGACAAAGTTGGACCGGTTCCTCAGGTTTTGGATCGTTCTGAATTTGTTTCCAACCTCGATTTTCTGAAATTCAGCCTCCATTTACAGTCGAGCCTTATGGACCGATCCGATGTTTCGCGTCCCATCCCCATAACTCTTAATGGGCACAACTACGTGCATTGGGCATAGGCTATGACTAGTTTCCTCAAAGCCAAAAGGCTTTGGCGCGTTGTTACTGATGCAGTTATAGCTCCGGTTCCACTAGAAGATGAAAGTGAGGAAAAGTTCGGAGAACGCGAGGAAAAATGGGATAGCAAAAATGGGGATATCATAACATGGTGTCGAAATACTTCGATACCTTCCATCAGTCAGCAGCTGGGCCGTTTCGATACAGGTAAAGAAGTGTGGGATTTTCTTCGAGACCGCTATACTACTAAGGATCTTGCTCATCAATATCAGTTATTGACTGCACTTCACAGCAAAATCCAGCAACCATATCAATCCATCGACGAGTTTGTGTCTAAAATGCATGTCATATGGGATCAGTTGACCCTTTCCGAGCCTACATGGAAAAACACCGATGACGCAACCGGCTTTGCAACCTATCGAGATAACCAGCGCATTATCACACTTCTCATTGCTCTTAATGATCGTTTTGAACCTGTTTGAGCTTCTCTACTTCATCGTAGTCCTCTACCAACCCTTGCTGATGTTGTCACTGAACTCATCTCTGAAGAAACTCAACTTGGTACGAAATCACAAGCATCTAATACTGTTCTGGCAACTCATTGTGCCAAACCAAGCAAGTCATCCAATACCAGGGCTCCCACTACTTGCTCTTACTACCACGAGACTAGTCATGCCCTGCTCCACTGTTCTAAACGGGTTTGCAAGCATTGTGGCAAAAAGGGACCAAATCACTATACAGCAGGTTGCTATAAGAACCCTACTAAGGGCAATTCTACACAGTCTATCAACGCTGCTACTACTGATCAATCCTCAGGCTCTACATCAGCTATCAATAATGATGGTCTTGCTGATCTTTTGAAACAGGTTTTATCTGGTCCTTCCAGTGCTATGTCTCTGCCATCTCAGGTACCTATTGGTATTTTGACTCTGGTTGCTGCAATCACATGACTCATGACTCTTCTCTCTTCATATCTAAAACACCCGTTTCACATATCACACCAATCAAAATAGCAAATGGATCTTGGGCGTGTTGTCGCAGTACGCCAAAATTTATTTTATTTCCTTACTCGGTTTCAAAACTACAAATTAATGTAGAAATGGTAAGTAAGGGTCGAACCCAAGAGGAACGGTGCTTAATCTAATTGATTTTATCAATTAATATAGAAAAAGGGGGTTTTGTGATATTTGAATAAAAATAGAAAATCGAACATCAAAATAAAAGATTGAAATAAAACAATTGTACAAAATATCTAGTTCTCGGGTTCGGTTGTGTCAACAACTTATATTTATCTTTCCCATGCAACGTGTTACTATTCCTTCTTCAATTTATCAACTCTCAATTAACCAAGAAGCTCTGATTAACGAATTCTTCCTTAAGTGTATTAAATTAAAGTGAGTTCTTTAACTTAACATCTAGCTATTGGTTAACCCTAAACAAATTCTTAGGATTTAATGCAAAGCTAGTGTGAAATGAACGAGAAGAATGAGTTGAATTAGATGAATAATTTCACAAACTCGAATTAATACATCTAAGTTGATTTGTTAATAAATATGCACGATATTCATTTGCTACTTTGGATTGGAATATAGTGATAATTACGGATCAAAAGTTCCAATCCTAGCAAGTAACTTGAATTTAAAGATTGATTGATTCAATTGGCCAAAGTGAATGCAATAATCAAATAAACTCAAAAAGCGGGTTTACAAGGTAACAAATCAACAAATTGAAGTAGAGGAATAGATAAAACGTTACTAAAGAGTTAGAAAAGATAACCACATGTTAGTTGAACACAACGCCCTCGAACTAGATAGAAAAGTCTAACTACTCATATTTATGGGGGTTTCATACTTTTTAGCGAGTGTTCGCTTTGTATCACCACCACTATATGATAGATTATACGCAAAATATAGAAAACAAGTAAATAAATGCTAAGAAATAAATAGAGAAATAAAAGGGAAAAGAGAAACTTATCGAAGAAATGATCCGCTAATCATATTCACAGCCGAAGTATCGTTGATCGATTGAAGCCTTTATTTCTTCCATTTAATATGAAAAACTAAGATCTTTCAAGCTAAAACTAAGAACAAATGAAGAAGAGAATTTTATTGAAGAGAAAGTTGGAGAGAACTACTAGCTAATTCTCTTCCACTAAGTTGTGCATTTCCTTCCTTACAAATGCTTCTATTTATAGGCAAAATTTCACAAGAAAACATAATAAAAAATTGTACAACTACTCCATTATGATTCCACTAATTGGTAACCACCAAATCATGATCTTAAATTGCTCCATTAGTTCAAATATTGTATCATGGTATAGGCAAGCATCTTGGCTGAATTGTGCAATTGGAATTTCCTTTTTTTTATATTTTAATAGAAAGTTATGAATTTTCTACCAAAACATGGCCCAAGAAATCCTCCATTCACATCACTCTCGGTTTTGCCCATTTTTGACCATGATATGATCCGAATCATTTGAAGAGGTCAACATAAAAGTTGTAGCCCTCTGAGTGTCCTTTCCAACAATATAAAGTGCAGGTCAATCCAAAGTTTGTAGCAAAAGTTATGGTCAAATTACTGAACTGCGACAGTAAATTCGAGCTGCTGATTTTTTACGCTTTGTCTTTTCTCTTCAAATGGCCATAACTTTCACTAGGAAACTCCGATTTGGGATCCGACAAAAATGTGGAAATCCTATTTTGATATTCTTTGATATTGGCACAAGAAATATTGTAAAAACAACTTTTCATAAAATTGCATCGGAGGCCCTCCATCTTTGATTCGCTTGCATTTTGGTCCCGAGTTTCCGTTTTCATTCGATTTTCATCCATTTTGACTCCTTTTGATTCTTTGTGAGCCTAAACACCACAATAAAGGAAAAACACATAAAACGAAACATATAACACTAATAAAATACACAAATACATAAAATAGAAGAGTTATTTAAGTGCTTTTCGAGCACTTATCAGATCTCAATTGTCTGTTAGTCACGAAGGAGAAGTCTCAGCCTCAAAACTCTCTCTACCATCCACCTTTCATATACCTCAACTCACTATTAATCTTATATCAGTTGATCAGTTATGTGATATGGGCCTAAATGTCATTTTTTTCTTCTTTTGGTTGTCATGTGCAGGATCCAAGGACGGGACAGATCATTAAGATAGGCTGGAAAGTGGGACGCATGTTTGAACTCGTTCACCTGCGCACAAAATACTCACAACCATCCCCACTATCACTGCTTCCACTCTTACTACATCTTCTTTGGATCTTTGGCACTCAAGATTAGGTCATGTTTCTGTTGATCGACTTCGGTCTCTTATTGCATCTGGTAGATTAGGAGTAGTTAAAACCGAAAAGGTTTCTTGTTTATCTTGTCAACTTGGAAAACAACCCACTTTGCCATTTAATAATAGTGATTCTATTTCATCTGCACCTTTTGACTTGATTCATTCTTATGTATGGGGTCCCTTCGCTTCATAACACCATGGGCGGATCTAGGTATTTTGTTATTTTCTTAGATGACTATACTCGATGTACTTGGATATATCTCATGAAAAATCATTCTGAACTACCACAAATATATTACGACTTCGCTGAAATGGTGCAAACCCAATTTTCTCGTACAATCAAAGTATTCCGTGCAGATAATGCTATGGAATACGAAGCAACCAACTTTCTCCAGTTTTTTACGTCAGCAAGGCACGATTTCTCAATATTCGTGTCCTGGGACATCTCCACGGAATGGTCATGCTGAACGCAAACATCGCCATATTCTAGACACCGTTCGAACTCTTCTTATCTCTAGTGGTTGTCCTGAATGTTTTTGGGGGGAAGCTGCTCTAACTGCAGTCTATACTATCAATCGACATCCTATTCCTTCCTTTCAAAATCAATCTCCCTACGAAAGGTTATATGGTACCTCACTTAACTATAATCTTTTGAAAGTTTTTGGGTGTGCGTGTTTTGTTTTACTCCAGCCACATGAACGCTCTAAACTTAAGCCTCGTTCACGTCTTTGTTGTTTTTTGGGGCATGGAATAGAACACAAAGGGTATAGATGTTGGGATCCTATTTCTAAGCGTCTTCGGGTCTCTCAACATGTCATCTTTTGGGAACACAAAATGTTTTCCTCTATCTCCAAGTTTCATGTCACTTCTTATTCTTCTATTCCCTTCTTCACTAGTTCCTCCATGGATACATATTCATCTCCACTACCCACAACTTCACCAGACGTCGCCACACAATCGGCTAAAATCACTCCAACCACTTCATCAACAGATATCACCATACCATCCACTACTACAACCACTACAACTATTTCATCAACAGATATCACCATACCATCCACTAATGACAATGCCACATCTTCCACTGAGACATCCGCATCAGATGACTATTCTTCTCATGAGATACCACTTACGGACCATTCGATGAGCCCTGCCTTACCCGAAGATCCTGCTGATCATACTATCCCTCCTCGTCGGTCTACCAGGGTAAGAAATCTTCCTCATTATCTTCGTGACTATCACTGTTACTCTACTATATTTTTCCACCATGAGCCATCTTCCTATCAAGAGGCTAGCTCTAACCCACTATGGCAACAAGCTATGTCTGAAGAGGTGCAGGCTTTAGAAAAACTCAGACCTGGGAATTGGTGTTTTTTCCTCCAGGAAAGTCCGCAGTTGGTTGTAAATGGGTTTATAAGATCAAAACAAAATCCGATGGATCAGTGGATCGCAACAAAGCATGGCTTGTGGCTAGAGGTTTCATCTAGGAATATGGTATTGACTATGAAGAAACCTTTGCTCCAGTTGCTCGGATAACTTCTATTCGCAGCCTCATAGCTATTGCAGCAACTAGAAAATGGGACATGTTTCAGATGGATGTGAAAAATGTCTTCCTAAATGGCGATCTCTCTGAGGAAGTATACATGAAACCTCCTCCTGGTGTTTCTCATTCTCCATCTCAGGTATGTAGGCTATGACGTTCCCTCTATGGTCTTAAACAAGCCCCTCGTGCCTGGTTTGAGAAATTCAGTTCAACTATCCACACACTTGGTTTCCTTTCCAGTGAACATGATTCTGCCCTCGTTGTCCAGAAGAGTTCTGCTGGTTTTATTTTCTTGATTCTGTATGTAGACGATATGATTATTACTGGGGATGATGACACCGGCATTGTTGCATTGAAAAAATCTAGCAACAGCCACTTTGAGATGAAGGACCTTGGTCGTCTCCATTACTTCTTGGGTCTTGAAGTACTATCTGATTCTGTTGGTTATTATCTCACACAGGCCAAGTATGCGTCAGATATTCTCACCAGAGCTAGCCTTACCGATTGCCAAAACGTTTCCACTCCTCAGGAAACAAATCTGAGACTCACACCTTATGATGGTAACCTCCTCAATGATCCTACGTTATATCGACAACTTGTTGGAAGTCTCGTTTATCTCACAGCACAACGTCCAGATATTACATATGTTGTGCACATTGTCAGTCAGTTCATGGCAGCACCACGATCTACTCATTATGCTGCTGTTCTTCGCATACTTCAATACATCAAAGGGACTATGTTTCATGGACTTCACTTCCCATCTTCATCATCATTCAAGCTTCACGCTTACTCAGATGCTGATTGTGCTGGTAATCCGATTGATAGATGTCGACCACTGGTTTTTGTATTTTCCTCGGAAGCTCATTGATACCCTGGCGGAGCAAGAAGCAAACCCTGGCTTCACACTCCAGTGCCGAAGCAGAATATCGTGCTCTTACCAACACCACTCAGGAACTTGTTTGGCTTCACTGGCTCCTCTCAGATATGGGACCCCCTCAAACATCTCCAACAGTTATTTGGTGTGACAGTGATAGTGCCACCAAAATAGCTCAAAATGATGACTTTCACGAACGTACTGAGCATATTGAGACTGATTGTCACTTTACTCGTCAACACGTGAAAAGGAATACAGTATATCTCACTCACATATCATCTGATGAGCAAACGGCTGATCTTCTCACCAAAGTCCATCCACCATGTCGCTTTCAATATTTGTTGTCCAAACTCAAGATGGTCTCTCATTTACCTCCTTCAGTTTGAAAAGGGTGTTAATATTATTATGTATAATATTGATATATAGTTTGGGTCTTTGGGCTGTCTAGGGTTTACTCACCTAGGGTTTTATTTTCTTGTAGCCTACTCCATGTACTCTATAAATACATTGCTTATTGTAATACATACAACTCAATACAGTTTATGAGAATTCATCTCTTGTCCTCTTTCCTTAACACCTTACATGGTGAACCATTGAATATTACCTCGGGTAGTGATCCTAGAAATTTGTCGCGATTCTAGAAAAAATTACACATGGTCCTAGGCACTAAACTCAACTTCAGTATAGCATGTGATCCGTAAACAGATGGACAGTCGGAATGTGCAATCCAAACTTTAGCAGATATGCTAAGGGCATGCGTTCTAGAATTTTCAAGCAGTTGGGATAGATAACTCCCACTTATGGAATTTTCGTACAACAATAGCTATCATTCCTTGATTCAAATGCTTCCTTTTTAAGCACTGTACGGATAAAAATGACGAACACCACTTTATTGGGATAAAGCCATGGAAAGAAAATTAGTGAAAGCTAAAATGACACAGGAGACGATTTCAATAGTTGATAAGATCAAATTGAAATTGAAAGCCACTCAAGATCGACAAAAGATTTACACAAATTGTCTACGACCACCTTTAGAATTCGAAGTCGGAAATAATTTTTTTGTGAGGATTTCTCCTATCAAAAGATTATTGCATTTTGGTAAACAAGGGAAGTTGACCCTTCGATTAATTGGACCTTACAAAATAATTGAAAGAGTTGGCTAGGTAGTTTATTGACTCAAGATACCAGACCATATAAGTAAGACACAAAATGCATTTCATGTCTCATCTCTGAGAAAATACGTTCCCCACCCTTCACACGTACTCCCAAATCCCCCAGCGATATTCAACCAGATCTCGTACGAGGAGAGACCCATTAAAATTATTGCACGGGGAACAAATAAACTTCGAAGTAAAGAAGTGATACGATCCGAGGCAAGACGTGTTTAAAAGACAAGGATCCAAATCAAACTCAGGTAAAGAAGCTTCTATGTATGAATAAGGCGCATGGAAAGAGGTTGAAAGAAGATGAAAAGAGGCTAAAGGAAGTGAATAATGCAACATGGTTGAGAAAGATAAAGAAGAAGGCTTATTCTACAAATGTCACAGCTTAATGCGTTGGCACGCCTAATCCCGCATGCTCTTCTTTATTTTAATTTGGGTTATTTATTAAACAATTTATTTATTTATTAGTTTTGGCCCATGTAAACACTATTTATGTTATTTTCAGTATCTAGGGTTAGACATCCTTGAGGATAAAGAAACCTTTGAGATTAATTTCTAGTTCTTTTCTTGTTTTACAAGAGTTGATTGAATTCAAAGAAATTTGACCCATTCTTTGTAGCAATCGTAATTTGTGGTTCGTTAATTATTTATATTAAAGGGTCCAAGTTCTATAAGTTGTTTGTTGCTCGATTTTGGCTTTCTTGGGATTATTCAACTTGTTTGTGGGTTTGAAGGACTTTGGAGAAGTGAAGCAATTGAAGAAGAAACTTAGGAACGAGAAGACGAGATGAGAAGTCAATATCCCGAATTATTCCAAGGAAAATTTCAGGGACAATTTATTTAAGGGGGTAGATTGTAACGACCCAACGTGACATGCATCTCTCTTCCTCTCAATATTCTTCTTTCTCGGCCTAAGACACATGCAAGGACCAAGGAATTTCCACAAGTTCTTTGATCAATCTCAAGCTTTTCTGTTCACCTCCATACTTCAAATCAACTAAAAAGTTGGGTACCTCAGTTATATGGTAGAGTTTACCTTTGTATAAATCCGAATTAGTTAGTAAATTCTTATTCCTCTTTTTTCTATTTTCTTTAGTTTTCTTGCTGCTTAGTGATGATCTAAATCATGTTTATGTGGCGAAATGTTAATAAAACTTGTGCAAAAAGTGGCCCTAAAACAGTGACCTAGGGTCCAAGTTCATGGCTGACTAGGTTGATTTTTGTATTTCTCAATGTTAAGTGATGTTAATCCCTGCCTAAACAATTTAATAGTGGAAGAAATTGTGGAATTTTAGTTGAGTTAGAGAAGTGGTGAACCCGTGACCAATAACCTTTGCATGGCTAGGGTTCTTTTGACACTTGACTTCAGTTACTTAGTATAATGCCTAAGTGATGTTTAATTACAAGATTAAGGAGTTTGTTAAGGGATTTGTAAATAACTTTGCTAAACCCCCAATTTGAGAGTTGGCTTCGATGTTGCATGTGAAGGGTTAAGTGGATAACTGGTCGATTTAAGCTTGAAAATAACTTATAGTTGGGATAAAAAAATTGATTTGTGCAAGAAAATTTGAAATTTAGGAATTGGAATGGAAGGTAGGATCTCAACGATGGGCCTACCCTTTTGCATTGCTAGGGATTTAATGAAATTTAACTTCCATCTTTTAGTACGATGATTAAATGAGGTTTAATTGATAGGATTAAGGTTTAATTCGATTAATTATTGAGTAGTGTAATAAAACCCCAACTTAAGTTTGAACTAATCTTTGCGTATGATGGAAATTGTCAATTATTTAGTTAATACAAGTCAAATGCAAGTACATGAGTGGAAAACGATTGAATTGTGTAAAGAAAAATTAGTGGCAAAGTTGAATTGAAGAGAGGGGTTTCAACCATATCTTGCGTGCTTAAACATGGCTTGTTCTCTTGCAAAATGCATTTATTGTTGATGTGTTGATCATTTTTGTTACTGAAGTTCCATTGTTGATCTAAATTTATTTGTTGTTAAAGTTCCATCATTACAAAGTGAGTTAAATTATTGGGAATCCTCAAAGTTGGTAAGTGGATGCGTAATTGTTGTTTGGAATTTAAAAGCATTGCATCATTCATCATTCGCCGTCACGTACATGTTAAAGAATGGTGATGAAACACAAGCATCAATTCATGCATGCGAACTTTAAAGAAGAATTTATTTTCTCAAGGATTGCCTAAGTTAATTGCTTACCCATTTGACACAAAACAAGAATAAGACAAGAACATGACATGTTTTATTTATTTGAGTTGGATTTCAAGTGATATGCCTTATATATTGGGCTATCACCAAGTACATATGCAAGACGGGACAAGATCATGATTTTTATTTTGT
Source organism: Jasminum sambac (assembly GCA_018223645.1). Lineage (NCBI taxonomy): Eukaryota > Viridiplantae > Streptophyta > Magnoliopsida > Lamiales > Oleaceae > Jasminum > Jasminum sambac. The sequence continues at coordinate 6,834,349 of CP073644.1, read as the reverse complement.
GAAATCAACCCTTGGCGCCTTATAAGCAATTTAACTATGGCAATTGGGGCCGTCCCAAGTCAAGATTTCTTTTAAAACCCACAAGGATCATCAAACAAGCATTTTACGTAGTAACATGTTTACATAGCATCTTGGCAATGCACTGCCACATAACCATATTTTTAGATGCCCACAGAGTCCATTGGACTCATTATGCGTTGTTTTATGTTTTTGATTGATAGATGATTGCACGATCGCTACAAAGTGTGGGGAGCATTCCCTGGCAAATGATGGCTGACGGGCTCGATATGGCTTGTTTAGCTGAGATTGACATAGGGTGATAGGGAATAGATTATAGTGATTTTTAAAGGTTTTTAATGTAAAAGAGGAGAGAGAATGAGTGGAATTGAGTGGCTGAAATTTGTGGATATGATGAGATGTGTGGATGTGATTGATTTAGGAGAGAGAAAAAAGTTGAAAAAAATGTTTAAAACACTTTTAAAAGGAAGCCTAACGGGGGCATATATAGGGTATATATGAAAACGTGGAAGAGTTCAAACACTACATTACCACCTTCGTTCTACCAGAAATTTATAACGCTCTTACTAATGAAAGCTTATTTCACGACGTTCGTGAATACAACCCGTGGAACATAATACTTCAAGAGCACCCCCTCTCCGTACAGGGGTGGAGCCAGGATTTGTATTAAGTGGGGGCAAATTTTTTTTGAAAACGGTAGATATTAATGTACGCGGTTGGTAGGCTCGTTTCTTGGGGGCTCAAAGACAAACACACTGACACAAGATTTTTTTCCATCACATTTTGAAGTTATTTTGTTTCTTTTTTAATTTTTTTATTATTATTAAGTGAACGAAATATGTAATTTTATTCATCTTCGATAAAAGTGGGAGATTGAAAACATTGTATTAAAACTAATTTGGTATAGATAGTAAAGGTTAAGAATTAATTGAACAATTTTGTGATGAAAACAAAAAAATATGTAATGTTGGAGGTTTGGAGAGTTGAACCCATGCCCTATTGTGGGGTAAAAAGTAGCTGTGCTGCTGGACCACTTGAGCTTTACTCACTCTTTATGGAAAACATTAATATATATATATATACTATCTCATGTGGGTACATCCCATAAAATCTACAATTATTAAGGAAAATTTTCAAATTTACAGTGGGGGCAACTGCCCCCAGTGCCCCCACTGTAAATCCGCCCATGTCTCCGTAACCTCCCAATTGAGTAGATGTTCTATAATTATATGATATCGATTTATATATATGCATTTGGAGGCATAATATGTGCTAACATGACTTTTGTGCTTGTCACGATGTTTTGTCTACTTTGGATTACCCATTACTATGATATATGACCTATCTTCTTTTGGTTAAAGCTTCTCGTGCTAACCTTGTTTTGCAATACACAGTTGAACAAAGACGTGTTTGGGAGAATCAGAGACTGTTGACTACAAAATTAAAGAGACTTGGTAAAATTTGAGAAAGTTTGTGTTTTGGGTGGATAGATCATTTTTCACACTTGTGCTTGTGGAGGAAACCTCCATACGATTTGTTATAAGAGTACAATATTTCAGTAAAATTTCGGTAAATTAGTATACAATTTTTGGGCCGTGGATTCCAACCATAGAAGGAAGCTTAAATTGTAGTCGGTCGTGATGGGAAGCTACACAAAGGATGTGCAGGGGAGGATTCGACATCAAATAGACATTTGATTGCCAAATTGAAGATACTTTGTCATTTTTTATTTTTATTTTTTTCTTGTGAGAGATACTTTCTCGTGCCTGTGGACGAAACCTTTTTACGGTCCGTGATTATAGAATTTCTGTAAAATTTCTATAAGCTAGTATACCACTTTTGGGTGTTGGAATCCAACCTTAGAAGGAAACTTACTTGGTGTTTGATCATTATGGGGGCATAAACGAAGATGTGTTGGGAAGAATTGGACACTAGATTAACGATTTGGCTGCGAAAATGGAAAGATTAGGTAAATTTTGAGAAAGTTCGTTGACTTCATTTAATTCAACCATAGCTTTGGGTTTTTTTAATTTCTGCGCGCGCAAAGGATTCCGTTCTTGTTGGATTAGTCATTACAAGCCTTCAGTTTAGAATCTTCAATGCCACCACTCACTGTGCATCAGCATCAGCAACGCATGTCAAAGCCTAACAAAAATTACCATTTCGTTGTCACCCAATTTTAACTGCCAAACTAACCCATACTCCATTCGTCTCAATTATAAAAGCTTGTAGACTTCTCAAAGTTAAAAAAAAATTATTGAAAAAGTAAATTTCATAACTAATTTCGTAATCTACCCTCATCTAATAAACAGTATTAAAAAATAATGGTTTTTTCAAATAATAATAACAATAATAATAATGGTTATAATTAGGTAAATTAAATAGAATTATTTTGGTAAATGAACAAAAAAATACTCCTTGATATAGAAAAATACTATACATTTGAGACATAAGAAAAAAAACCTAAATATGTGGGACGGAGGGAGTGTAACATTTCCCTCAAAAAAAAAAAAGGTATAAAGTTCCAAGGTCCGTTTGATCGAGATTTTTGAAAAATTATAATTTAATATGTTGTTGAAAAGTGAGGAAAAGTACAACTGACAAATGAGTGATTAAAAAAAAAAAAAAAAAAAAGAGGAAGCAATTGGGGAGTTGTAGCAAACAAACTCGAAGTCTCATTCATTATCATTACATACTACCGATACGGTCTAATGCAGTATTCAAAAATGTAGTTTTTAAGAGAGGAGAGCATTAACATACTTAATCGGTCAGCCGAAACAACCAATAGGTTGTCCTAGAAAGGGCAAAACCCAGATGATAACTACTTCACTAGAAATCTGATTTCTGGCATTTATTGTTTACTTACTTTGAAGCCATTGATCTATTCATGTATTACCACTCAAACTTGCAATTCTCCTTCTGGACTCAAGGGCTCAAAAAGAGATTCTACATCATTGGTGTTCACTTCTTCCAAGCTTGAGGGATTCCATTTCGGGTTCTGCAAACAGCAAATGATAGTGTGATAAATAACGCGACCAGAAATTTAGTTTCCCTTTAAAAATAAAAATTAATTTCATTGATCCAGATAACAATGCATTCTTACTTGTTTCACATATCAATACTGACAATGAAGACAAATCTATTAGCTTCAATCAAAAGAAATATATTTGTACCAATTTAGCAACTCTGAAGGGAAAAATGAGATTACAGAGCTTGCTCAACTCTATGCGAACTGTTCGGACAAAATGCCCAAAAACATCCCAATGAAAGGAAACCAATCTAAAGCTGTTATATAGTGTGAAATTAAGTGACACAGAAACTAGTTCAAAAAGGAAACTAGGACTGTTGTTTTTAACTTTTCTCTACCTAAAAATAAGTTTCTACGACTAGGTCAAAATCAAGCTTTAATTTTAACCAGACATATCGGAGCACTACTTATTATTCAACACACGACTCGGGTTCCCACCATCATTCAGCTTAAAAAGTTAGTTTTTGACAAAACAAAAGCTACCTAAACACAAACTAAGCATATTTTTTTGCTTATGGACATGTTTTATACAAATGCCAAAATCCGAAACCACTTCTGTCAACAAATTGTGCAGGACACACAGGCCACAAGTACTACTCAACTATAAGCATTTAGAAATTATAACATCAAAAATGTAAAGTTCCTCCAATCCAAGATTTGAAAAGAAAATCAAGTGTAAGAAGTAACCTGATCTTTATCCACCAAGACAGCCCTAACACCCTCAGCAAAATCATTTCGGAGAGATGACCTTATAGCAATGCGATATTCAGTTTTCATCACACCAGTCAGCTGGAGAAAGATTAACGTGAGACTGCATTACAAAAATGTTAATGCTTCCAAGCCAAATAACAAAGACAGACAGATTTATCACCTTAGATAAATCGTGGTCAGATTTTCCTCTTGCAGAAGCAACTCTTGAGAAATGCTTTTGGGTGAGGCAGAGCGAGAAATAGGCTCCTTTTCTGAGCCCTTGCAAGGCATCCTTTGCCCACTCTGCCACTGCCAAGAAAATAATGAAAACAGCATAAAGGATTATAATCAATGGGAAATTTTGCACTAGTCACAAATCTGTTCCCCCAATAACAAGTTGGAACTCAACCTTCAATTATAGTTGCATGATCAATCCTCGATATTCGATAACATAATCCATTCAAATATGTTCAGTAAATTGTCACATGGCCTTGATGGAAATATGTTTCGCTGGAAGTTTTTTATGTGTCTGTCCAAATTGCAAAGAAAGACTATAAAGTTAGGCATTTAAGGGCCATGTGATAATTTAATATTTCCTTTCAAGTTTCTGTGTCCGTCCAAATGGGGATGCAAATTCATAAAGTTAGGCATGTAAGAGCCATGTAGCAACTTAATGGATTTTGGAACAGTGTCAGTCAATGGGGACTGAGAGTAGAAATATAATAAAAGTTCAGGGATGGCAGTGTTCTAGAAAGCACTCTGCTGGAGAAAAATGCTCCGCCAGGTAGACGCAGCATAAGGTGGTGGACTACCTAATGTGGGCCTTTTCATATCGTAGTTGGTTGTAGCTTTTACTTTTAAGTTATTATTACTTTGGTCATAGCTTTATAATTGATAAAGTACACTAAAATTTTCGTTCTTTCATGTAGCTACAACGAGACAACGAACTTTTTATAGATGTCAAAAGGCCAAAAAAAAATGTTGTTTATGTCCAATTCGTTGTAAGGTTGATGAACAGAAAGACGAGGATGAATTAGACCATCTACTTGCTAGTAATGCTGCTAATTTACAGAGAGACAATTTGTTGTATCATTTTGAAGCTTTTATCATTAATAATAAAAGTTCAGTTTCCTATCAAAAAATAAAATAAAAGCAAAAACAAAAATGCTACTAATCTACTGCAACCTTGGGTTCTTGAGGGTTGTGATGATGAGGTTCAGAATGATATCTTACACACCACAAGAGTTACTAGAAATTGTCCAAACAAAATAACACTCTTAACAGAACCCGAGGAAAATGATTTTGCATCAGACTAGATGACTTGGATGAAAAGGTCAGATAAAGAGTTGGACAAGATTTAGCAATATCGCTATGTTCAAATATTTTTTGGTATAACTTCACTAAATTCAGATCTCCTCTTGTCAAAGCCAATTATGAAATTATGTTCATTTCTAATCTTGTTGTCGGACTGATTACCAAGTGTTTGCTTTTAATATTTTAAGAAATATGTTTTTCTTGGAGAATTGAAAAACATGTAGAAGTCTATGAATTTCAAGATCTGCACTATTTTATGTATTAGTAGTCTTACGAGGTGTTAGACACTGAATTCAAATTTGAAACTAAATTTGAATTTTTGAAATAAATAGCCTATATTTGTGTAGTACATACGGGCCCCAGGAGATATGTAAATGTGATTAGTTTGACCAAATGCGATTTCAATAAGGATAAATTCAAATGTATTGGATAAAAGGACTCAAGTTATTTAAAATAATACTAAAAGTAAGCTACACCTAGGCTTGCAAAGGATCTTTACACCTTCTAATATGTCACGTCTTTCAGAACCTGGAAGAGACGCCAGTGGATTTTCACAAATTAAAAAATATATATTTACCATTTTTCTTAACATCAAGGACCAAAAAATATCCAACACGTGCAGAACAACAATATTGGCAGGCGGTACTATCTTACCCAAGGTATCAGCACTCTCCTGATGTTTTTCCAGCTGCTCCATTATCCTCTTAACAGACTTGTTACCCCCAAAAGTTGAAATTATCCGAGGTAAAAGCAACTTCAAACGAGGTTCCATCTCTGGGTTTGTGCTATATCGTTCCAGCAGCACTTTGATTTCCTGATCCGGGTCCTCAGAACTACACAAAGACATAGTTTTGCAGAGTGGTAGACTGATGGAAGCTATGTTTCTAAAGCACCGAATTACAAGAAAACATGGGTGATAGGGGTTGATTTTTAGTGGTTTTTAAAGGTTTTTAATGTAAATGAGGAGATTTATGGATGTGATGTGATATGTGGATATGATTGATTTACGATAAAGAAATAATAGATAAAAAAAAGTGGTAAAAAGTGGTAAAAAAATTTTAAAGGGTTGCCTAACACCCCAACCATTTGCTGGTCGAGAAGTGTGTGGACTATGCATAGAGATTAAAACAAAAACCATGCAACACTGGTTGAAGCATGTGTTGGCCCATCTAGACAATATTCTTTTCAGTGTGAATGCAGACAGATATAATATTCGAATGTTCAGTCCAGAAATAATGAATGCAGATTTATGTCCACCTGTTGGCTGACAATGAGAGTAACAAAAGAAAGAAACCGGGAGAAGATAATTCAGACACTCTGCATTCAATTCAATCCCATGTAGTCATGCCCGCCATGAAATCCTACTTCTTTCAAAGTCCAAATAAAATTTGAAATAATATTAATCTGAAACTTTTTAACTTAATTAATAACCATGGTAAGAAAATAAACAGAGCAAGATCAAATCAAACTACAGTCAAGATAAGGTTTTAAATTATAAAATGTCCAATTTGCTATCACCAGCAAAATGGCAAAACCAGCCACCACAAAAATAGGATTTGGAAAACATACAAGGTAGTTGCTAATACATCTTTCTTCAATGCATCCAACTTCCCAGAAGGCACATAATGTGTTCCAAGGCCTACATATAGAGCATCAGCTGGAGTTGATATCCTATTTCCAGTCAGTCCTAGGTAAGCCCCTGCAAAAGTTCAATTAAAGGTTAAGACAAATACACCTAAAGGTTAACATAAATACACCAATGATTAGCTCTATGACAGGTGAGCTTTATCCAGACATTTTAGCAACTAACCACACTGCAGTCTCCAAATTAGCAAACACTCAGTACAAGCATAGGGAGGGTATCAAATTTAAAAATGCAACACCACAAAATCTGTGGAGGTGATAAGTAATCAATTAGTTAGTAGCTATAGTAAAACTGAGTATTATAGGGATTTGATAGATGCTTTACTATAAATAGGGTGTTTCAGTTGAATGGGGGTATGAATTGGGTTTCCAATTTAGGGGAGAGAGATGAACCTCAATTACCTGAAATTTCTTTACAATTTGCTTGATTTCAATTCGATCTTTCATTCAGAATCTACGAAACTACAAGTACATAAGTTGTATTTAGATTCCTATCGAAGTAATATAAAGTATTCACAGGTGCTATATTTAAGGTGGCATACCACTCATTTGGGTTTCTATATCTGGATATGTGAATCGTGAAAAATGTTCTTCCGAAAGAAAGTTTTCGGCATTAGTTGTATTTAGATTCCTATCGAAGTAATATAAAGTATTCACAGGTGCTATATTTCAGGTGGCATACCACTCATTTGGGTTTCTATATCTGGCTATGTGGATCGTGAAAAATGTTCTTCCGAAAGAAAGTTTTCGGCATTATGATATTTTATATTTTGTTATTGGGCTTGAGGACAAGGTGAATTTTGAGGGGGTGACAGAGATAGGTAATCAGTTAATTAGTATCTACAGCACGAGATGGAACCATGAGGATTGAATGGTACATGTTTACCTATAAATAGAGTGGGGTGCGGTAGTCAGTTGAACTGAATGAATTAGGATAAATTGGGTTTCCAATTTGGGGGTGATAAATGAACCTCTTGACAGTCATCAATTATCTGTAATTTTGTCTCAACTACCAGTAGGCAATAACAAGAATCTACAAGTCAAATTAAAAATAACTTCGAAATACACTTTCGATTTACAGAAACAAGCTCTAAAACTAGCCCAGTGGGGCTCGATGAAATGACCCTAAAGACCAGGGAGTACAATGGTCACTAATCCCAAACAGGTCCGCTAAAAAAATAATCCAAGGTTTTCTCTACTTTCTAACTACACATTCAAAAATCATCTCTTCAAAATCTATTTTAAACAAACACTAAGGCCTTGTTCTATACACACTAAATTTCAAAAATTCAAATCTATTTTCTCTCATCATTTTCCACCACCCAAACATTGATTTGACAATTTATTTACATTTTTTAATATATCTTCTCCAAATTTCAACCACCCATTCTACACAAAATTTCACTAAATAAATGTTATCATGCATAGAACAAGGCCTAAAACTAATCTCCCTCCACACAAAGCTCGCAATAAACAAGATTATGTCTTCCATCTCTTAATCTAAATGCTTACTAGTAAATTCTAGAAAATCATTTCTCTATATTTTGATTTTTCAGGGTTACGAGGTAAATTTTACTCGTTGTTCAACTGATAATGCCATCATAAAGAATACAAAAAGTACTAGAAGAAGGGAAAGTGGCCATTGAATAACAAAAATCTCACCTACTGCTCCTTCTCCTGGACTTTGTGCAGCTATATATGCAAAACCAACATCTGGGAACAAGCCAATTCCATTTTCTGGCATCGCAAGGACAGTTCTCTGGGATAATATTAGAAAATAACTTAGGTGGTAGTACGTGACTTGTTTCCATCTAAGATATGGAACCAATACTTCACTAGACAATGAGATTACCTCAGTAATGATCCTGTACCGGCCATGACCAGATAAGCCAATCCCAAATCCCATCGTAATACCATCCATCAAGCTGATATAAGGCTTTTTGTACTCAAAAATTTTGCATATTAGTGAATATTCAGCAGTGAACACCTAGAAGTTGGATAATAAGACTAATGAATGCCAAATGACATCAACAATGAAATTTCTAACCAATGAAAAATCATCAGATGAACAAAATGCTGACTAATCCATCAAGATGAAAGAGAAATAATATATAACAAGTTTTAAATATATATTATCAGACAAAGATAAACTATGCTGCAAAAATACCTTCAAGGTCAGAATTTATATATTTATATGTCAAAGGTGTGTAACATATACCCTACAGGAAACAAGCACTCAAACATGCATACTTTTGTCGCTTGATGTTCATGTAAGGATTTTCCTATCTCTTTTCACAAAAATGTACTTGCAAGCCCATGTAATAGCTGGATGAAAAGCATACGCACACTAACAAAATACAATAAGCTCCCTAAATTTTGGCCATTTAAAGGAATGTAATAAGCTTTTGCAATCAGGGAATTGATGGATATTTTACTTGATTTTTTGACTTATTCAATGATATTCTGAGTTAAAACCAACTGATTCGAAAGTAGAGGTTCATCCAAGTTGCAGCATATTCAAACTATGCGTTGAATGTTTTTGTAAGTGACTAGTGAGGGTTATTCTTTGAAATTTATGACATGCAGGAGCAGGATGATACTTCACGAATGATTCACAACCACCAAGAAAAAGCATTTAGCTTCATAAGGAACTTCATCTCCTGTGGTTTACTTGTGGAGAGTGGGATAAAAGTATATGCTTATTTTAAGAAAAAAACATTAAAGAAGAGAATTTATAATTTTAAGCACATGTTCTGCCAAAAGATAATTTTTGACATTGTTGCATAACTCTCTTACATTTTACTGCATTCAAAAAATGTAGATCCAGACCTAAACAATATCATTTTTGCATAACTCTCTTTGTAAACGTTGATTTAAAAAATAATAATAACGAAAAATTAAAGTAAGGGAAAAAAATCACTTTTTTGCTGAAATGAAAAAAAAAATAAAAAATAAATCACCTCTGTTAAACAATCACAATTTAGGATATTGTTCATTAGTGAATCAAAACATGAGGAAACACTCCAGATCATCAGCAACTATTAATGCTTAAATGTATTATTATTCAATCAGTCATTTGAAGGATTTTATTCTTGAATATTAATATAACCAAAAACTTCAAGATTGTTCGTTAAAGCTTCTCATGTATACATATCCACAGGCATCTGCAATCAGTTAACTTTGTCTACAGAATAAATGTCTACCCTGTGGAAACAGGGTGTTCCTGTTAAAATCATCCTACATGGTAAATCGGCTTATAAGCAGCACTTAAAGTACTTGACAGTTGTTAAGTCCAATCTTGGAGCTTGTTTGACAAATCTTTTATATTAACAAATTTTCCTTGTATTCATTTTCAACCACATTCATTTTCAACCATGCACTCACAAACAATATTATTTCTCACGTTTCTCCATATCTATCCACACTTACATTGTCCTGAAAGAATCATTCTTATTTACAAAGATGCTTTGTCAAACAAGCAATCACATTAAATGGTAAAATAAATTTTCCTAAATTAGGAAATTTAGGAGGTCCTAGCTCATGTATCATTCAGTTAATGGACGCTACAAGACCTCAATGATATCTGATTGTGTGTTATTTCTTGTAATCATCTTGACATCACCACCTGCATATGAAGTTGTTATTAGTGGTTTACCATTCAAAAGCCAAGTTCTTTAAACTGGTTCGTAACTAATATGACCATAAAGAAAATGGTAAAGACTAATATTGAGTGAGCTGAATTTCTAGTTTTCCATTCACATCGACAATCATCCAACAAGCTCAGATCACATGTCATGTGTACTTATTATAATAGCACATATTCATGAATCATGCCACTAGAAAAACCTTTTGCACGAGAGGTGTGCTTTTGTCCTTTGGATTTCAGCTACAACTCCTTTAATATCCATTCCTGCATTCACCATGAATGATTAACCTCGATAGCTCCCCAAACACTTGGGAAAACAGTCAAATAACTTTCGAAACACAAAAACTAGATAAAATCAACGTCTACAAAGTCCAGTAGATGTTAACCAAAATCAAACTACATACAAAAAGAGAAACAGAGATTTGACGCAGAAACAGGGCTTTAATAACCTGCACAGAAGGCACGTGAAGAGCTACTTTCAACCAAGACGCATTTGACCTTCGGGTCAGTTTCCCATTCATCAAGAAAGCTTTTATACTTGATATCCATATCTATATCAAATTCGAAAAATCATCAGTCATCAATATTGTAATTAAAGCAAAAGCTACAGAAACTTGTCGTCATTTCACCGCTTCCTAAAAGAATCCAATTTCCACCAGAAATTAGTACACATAAGCATCAGTCTGGGAGGTTAAACACAATACCTAGGTTCATAGCATTTAGGGCTTTGGGGCGATCGAGAGTGATGAGACCGACGCCATTCGGGAGCACATTACCTCTGACACACTCGTCAGCTCCACTCGAGGCCATTATCGTTAAGTATTTTACTGGTTGAAAGGATCTAGAGAAATTATGGCAGGTTGCTTTTGTAGTGTGAAATGAATTGCTGAAGAGAGAACGGTACGAATGTGTTAATCGTTGAAACCCAGTTAAACTTCTCATAGTTTTTACGCATATTACAGTGAGAGCGTGTTTAATGGTGATATTTGTGGGTTAATCTATTGATGAACTGGCAAGTTCGTTGGAAACTTTTAGAATAGTATATCGCTTTTTCACAATAAATTTGGCCGTAGGGCTGATTTTGGTAGATTATAGAAAATAATTTGAAGAAATTTCAGATTTTGAAGAATTTTCTTAATTTTGAGTTTTGCTGAAAATGAACTAATATTTTACATTTTGATCTAAGGGAGACTCCTTACGAACGTGATTAAAAAAAAAGTTAAATCATTAAAGTTAGTACACTCTCTCTTCGGGGTGGAATTTGACTATAGAAGGGAATTTTTCCTACAAAATTAAAGAGAAGATTATGAATTTTTCAATGACTTAGAAAAGAAGGAGGGCTTTTGAAAAAGGTGAACCAAGAGTGCATTGGACATTTTCTTCGAAAACGCTATAATTGTGATAATAAAATTACTATTTTACCCTTTTAATTTTAAACTTGATAAACTAAAAGGTTTGACTACTGGCTAAATGGATTACGTCCCTTTTCTTGAAGTGCCTCCCATTTATACTGGGTTCTAGAGGTCTAGAGTTTGTTGAAGACAAAATGTAAATTTTCATCTTTTTTCATTTATCTAATTTTTTAGAATTTTCGGAGCCCTACACCCAAAAATGGAAGCTTTGGTGCAAGGATTAAAGGATGTTCATTAGGTTAAAACCTATAATTTGTAAGGTTTAGTCTTCTTAATTTCAAAGTTCTTACGATCTCTGTTTTACATTTAAGTTGGTTTGTGCAAGCATCCAATCTCTTTTTTGTAAAAACTATAAAATAGATGGAAAGTTATTGGGATATTTTTCTAGTTATTGCTCCATGCTTCTTTCGTTTAATTACATTTGCTATTATATATATATATATATATATATATATATATATATATATATACACGATCTCTGTTTTACATTTAAGTTGGTTTGTGCAAGCATCCAATCTCTTTTCTATAAAAACTATAAAATAGATGGAAAGTTATTGGGATATTTTTCTAGTTATTGCTCTATGCTTCTTTCATTTAATTACATTTGCTATGATATATCTATATATATATGTATATGTATATGTATATGTATATGTTAGTTGCATAGCTTGTTGTCAATAAAAAGGGCATTTTTTCCGTAAGTTAAAATGGCATTATTGACATTTTTTTGGAAACTATCTCCATCCGAAAATCCAAATCGGAGATAGAATTTTATTGATGATGAAAATAATAATACAAACGAATTGGGGCTTAATATCTGACCTTTAAATAATATAATCCTAGACAATACGTAAACTACCCAAATTCTACCACAACGTTATACATCATAATAATATAATCAAATCAATTTTATACAATAGACAACACTCTATAGGCTAACGAAACATTGATATTTCTCATATTGCCCATCTCAATCTTATCCAGATACATGAGTCCCTTAACAGGGCCAGTAAGCTCATGATGTTGCAGCCATCTCCGAGTTTTTATTTGTGTAGCCATGGTTAGCTAGGTGATCTGCAGTAGTGTTTGCTTCTCTCCAAGTATGGGTAAACTTAACATCCATGCATCCTCCTACGATATTCTAAAATTTTATCAAGTAAATACTGGACTGACCATGGAGCCTCTATAGGATTCAAGCAAAAGTGAACAGCTACCATTGAGTCTGACTCCACCCAGACTTTGTTCCAACCCTTTTTCCAGCAAGCTTGCATCCCAGATGCGATAGCCATCATTTCAGCTTTAACAATAGTGATTTGACCATAGTACTCAAAATAAGCCCCTAATACTTCACCTTTATTGCCATGTGTTTGTAATTGTGATTCTATATTCAACCTTTTATGGAATCTAAATCTTTTTCCTTTAAGATTTGTATGTCAGTGTCTACCTTTTTTACACTTATTGTTATAAATGAGATGCTATTTAGCATGTGTTTATAATTTGTCTATTTGTGGAGGCTTTTTCTATTCGCAATCTTGTTAGTTTTTACATTTTACTGCCTTCATTCAGGATTTAGTTGATTTTTATATAGAGTAAGGAGATAGTTAAACATATGTTTTGTGTTTTACTTTTTGAAAACTTTTTTGAACAATTAGAGCTTGTGTATTAGTCTTTGCAATTATTAATAGAAAACATGTGTGTTGCACATGATTCTTCAACATTAGTCTAAAACTATTTTATGTTTGATGTTTCAAAGGACTAAAATGCATAATATGTAGCCAATTCCAAAAGACGTTGGAATAAAATGTGTAGAGTATTCATGAATATGGTTCAAAAAATTAACTATGTGATATTGGTGAGCAACTCATTGGTGTAAGTTACAATTGAGACCAAAATTTTTAAAAAAGAAATAAAACCAACCAAATGAATAAATAAATGAAATGTTCAAATAATAATTTATTTAATTTGAACAACTATTCAATTTCAAATATCACACTGCATAAAAACCAAATGAAACCGAGGTTCAACAATGGAAAGCATCTCGCTCCACTTTATCATAGGCATTATTCACACAACTTACCAATTCTTTTCAACCTTAACATATTTAAAGATAATTGTAACTTTATTTTTAAAGTTAATTTAATTGTTGTTAACTTTAATTTTGAAAGTTAAGTGTGATTATTGGCATTTCTATTTTCTCATGTGAATATTATTTGAATTTAATTTACTGATTCATTTTATTATAACATAATATCTTTTAGAATTGAATTGAACATGTGATAATATCTTTTATCCCATAATACTTTGAATAATTGTTAAACATAGGATAAAATCTCATCATGACTTGAATTGAGCTATATTCAAGAATCATACTAGGATTCAAACAAGTCCTATACGTCTAAGGACCACATGGGTGTCCAAGTACAATGAATTCCATTGATTGGTAAGTTATCTCTTGATTTACCTAATCTATTATTTTATTTGATTTGAATTATCTCTGATTGTAGGAAATTTGTATTTTAATATAACTATATCTCTTCTCCCAAATAAGACTTCGTTACATTAAATATCTGGGTAGGCCTGGGTTTTACACGTCCAAGACTTAAAGACAAAACATAAGACGTGATTTTCCTTCCCTATAGTAGTCTACTCTATGACACCCGTACATGCAAATTCAATTGAATACCTGTGTCTAATTCAATTGCATGTACAAAATTCTGTAACTCTATTGATTTGAAGAATCTCCGGAAGAGTCTGTTTCACTACAAGAAGAGCCTCAACTACGTAGCATCTGCACATGAATGCAAATTGCATTAGAGGATCGTGGGAGATACAAGGAGCTATAGATGAGTGACGAGTTGTCGGCTCACATTACACGTTAAAAAAGAAAAATGGAATTTTCATTCAGTTTCTTAGGTGTTGGTAGATTTTATGCATAAAATCACTCTATAATTTTTGCTGCATGATTTAAACTCTTTGATAACTAGTGAATCAGTTTTCGTCTGTAGGTAATGGACACGTAGTTTTTTACTCCGAAGGGTTTTCCACATTATAGCGCTCATTCTTGACCAAATATTTACTAGTTTTTAGGCATAAAGATGTAATAAATTTGAAATAGTTGAGACACAAAAGCAAATGTGCCCCCACATCACGGCACCCTATCCCATCACGCATTACACCCCTTAATTAATACCCAATCCCTAACCGACTAGTTCACTCTCATCTTCCATAAAAAATAAAATAAAATACGGCACCTCTCTCTTCACCAATTGCAGCAACAAGTAGCAGCTCAACCTCCGATTTGTGACCATTATAGCCAAACAACCACATTTAGATCAGGCATCCAGTATCCAAAGACAAAGATGAACTTCGACGAGGGTTCAATTTGGTTTTTCCTGATATCCCATATGTCGATTTCGGTCCAAATTTTTTCCCCAAATCCCCTCTATATCTCTTTGTAGAATGTATATGGATAATTTCAATTTTTTGTTGATCTACCATTTTGACAATTAATTTTTCCTTTTTTACAGTGTTTTGAGTTTCATTTTTGTTGAATTTAGGTTCAGTTGACAAAGAGTGACATAATCTCATTAGGGCAAGAAGTTGAATATATTCATCTATGAAATCAATTGAATTAGTTTGTTAAAATTAATTAGTGATGATTTTGTGGAACGTGTAACCGTTTGGTGCCTGTACAGAGTGGCGGCCTTTATTCAGCTGATAGGATATTGCCATGCTGAATAAGGCAAATGCAATTTTGCATTGGTACTTTACACTTGATTTTATCATGTAAACAACAAAGTTACTATTTATAGTAGCAGCTTTTTTGGATGCTCTGTATGTTGTTCAAACTAAGCCAAATAAATCTTGATCAAAGACAATTGAGGACTGGTGGGAGGTAGATTGATTAAGTGAATGTAGATGTTTTAAGATAGATATGCTGTTTGTTAACATACTTTTCAATTAGAGTACTTAGCAATACACATTAAGAAGTCAGTTGACTGTGATCCCTTTCTTAGTACTCGAAGTGAGGAGTGTTTCATGAAGATCCACCTGTTACACTAACCCTCTTTTTTAACTTTTTAATTCCTTTACTTCACCCCCATGTTTGTCCCCTTCCAAGGTCAACGCCAATAGTCACCATGAGGCAAAGGCAAGCAGTGACAAGAGCCATCCCCGTCGACCGGCCCGGAATGGACATGGCCTGGCAAGGATGCTTTTTTTCAATTGTGCCACGAACAAGTGCTTTTAGGTGATTTCTACAAAGGGGCTATGACAAAGAGGGATGACAGAATGCCCTGGCTTCCTTCGAAGAGAAGATGGATCGCCACTATGTGTTGAGTCAAGTGAAGTATGAGTTCTGGCAGCTCAAGAAAAATTACATCTTCATCATGGATTTGCTGCATCACTAAACGGGAGTTGGTCTCCACCCAGTTACTAGTGCGTTAGACCAAGACCAATCATGGTAGCTTCCCAAAAATGCTGTAAGCAACCTACGCCCTTGGCAACGAGGGACACAAAATCCTCATTACACTTTGAATTTTCGTTTGTAGATGTTCTTGTTGTGAATTATTGCTGAACGTTGGATGCTTGGCCCAAAATTGCTACTGTTCTATGTTTTTTTTAGTTCACTGCCTAGGCTCTATGTGATTAGCAAAACTTTGACAACTTAACTTGTATCCACTGCCACCATTGTCTTGTACCAATGATAAATCTATTGATGGGAAGCCAGTAGTTGACACTTTGTTATTTTCAAGTGCTACAACATTGACTGCGATCAACTACTCGTAAAGATATAGGGATACTATTGATGTGATCGAGTACTCGTATAAATTTTACAGTTGGTTTTATATGTTTCTCTGTGCATTTTTTGTTTACGAATATTTGTTATGGTAATTTGTTTTTTTTCTATCTGTATCCTGTTTGAATTTCACTTTACAAATTCAAGAAATCCATCTTTTAAAAATCGAACAGAATGTATTATTTGTTGCATTTCTCTAATTATATGTGTGAAATCAATAAGTTTTTCCTGTTCGAGATTCATTTTTGTTCCTATTTAAGTCCTACTCTTTGATGAAAATTTTGTCTAATTAATTGTAGTATTTTAATAAGTTTATTTGCAGAGGATAATAATATACAGTGCAAAAGCAGTTGATTGTGGTATCATAAATTATGCTGGTTTAGTTGTAGTGTATCTCAGTGTTATTGATGCTGATGGACATATTTGGTTGGCTCATTTATATGATTTTTATTCATCATAATGTTTAGTTAAATTCGTCTAATAGGCACAGAATTTCACTCGACATTTATACTTACACTCACGTGATTGAGTACTGGTAAAGATGTAGGGATACTTCTCAAATTGATTTATGTATGTATCAAACTTGAATACATCTATGAAAAGTGAACAACAGAATGCTATGATTCTTCTTCTAGTTATTTTTAGAAAGGTTCTTTGCATACATCTCTTGGAATATCTCAACTTTCTTTGTGTTAAATATTGAATATTTCATACTTGTTTCTGCACCTTACCGTAAGCTAGTAACTTTGCATTTGCATCAAACCTCATCATTCCAAGTTTCTTGTTCAGGAAACGAGGAAAAGCATTGGTGTATCGGTTCGTTGATTTATGCCCTTATCGTGACTTGGGACCGGCATTGTTCGATAGAAACTTGGCCACATGTGAGTTCTTGATTGCCCTAAGGAGGTTGAGCAATACTTTCCATGCCACATGGGAGGGTTTCGAGGATTCTAATCCAGTCAAGGCCAAAGGGAGTGGTGACAATAGAGATGGTCAGTCAAACCAAGAATATCCCTTCATGGACGTGCCTGAAATTAGTGGGAGTGGTGGTTCTTTTGGAAAACGAAAGCGGGTCGTTATGGCCACCAGTAGTCTCGTAACTGGTTGTCGATGTCGACTAGCTGTAAAGAGATAACCGGGGTCAATGCAAACCACTAGCAATGGCAATGCTAAACATGTAGAGGCCGAGAGTGACATTATCCCAGCATTGCTTAGTGCATGAGAAAAATTAATGACTTGGAGGTGAGCAATCTTGAACTGCACACTCATGTCGTTTTCCTTCTTGAGAATCCAATCAATTGCCAGTTCTTGTTTGGTTTTACTTCTAACGTTGCAATAGATGCGTGGCTCATTGCAACCAAGGCCGCCAAAATGGAAAACATGGAGAGGAGCTAGTTGAAAGTTATTTGACAGTGGGGTGTTGTTGTTGCTAGTGGTTTCAGATCTTGTTCATCTTTCTAACGTGTACTTGGAGTTTGCAAGCGTTGCTATGTTTGTGTGTCAAGCATTTTTTTTCCTTTTCTTATTGTTTCCTTTTTCCAAACCACTAACCTTCCACTTTTTCAATCTAAAGCAATGTATTGTGCTTGTTACTTGGTTGTTTTTGTCTTTGCTATGCAATCAGTTATCGCTACTAGTTAGCATGTAAAAGTTCAAGCAACTTCGCATGTTCCCTGTTATTAAGTACCACTAGTGATCCTTATTTTCAGTTCATTTTCACTTCCCTGTTGTTTATTATCTTCAAGTAGGACATGATATTAGTTTCACGCCTTTTCGTAAAGGAATTCATTGCAAGCTAGTAGGGACTCTTTTCATTTTTTATTCAGTTTTTTTCCTTTTCAGATTTGAAATAAAATTAATTGAAGTGCATTATTACTTTTTTTATGTTGCATTTCCTATTTGTGAAACTTACAAAACTGAGAAATTATAATTTGCATTGCAAAAAATGTAAAAACTATACTTTTATGCATTTACGCAAATTAGGGGCATTAACAAATGCGTAAATGTTTTTTTTAACCCCCAGATTAAGAATATGCAAACATGAAGAAGAAGAACTAGTGAAAAATGAAAGGCAAATAATAATTATGAATAGCTATGTCATTTTAAAACTTCCCCTACATTCATATAATTTATGTTGTCTTTTCTTGTCAAAAGAATATTGCGTGCATGTTCATGTGTACCAATGTCATCAAGTGCACTCATGGAAGGATTGAACATCTACAGAGAATAATGTGTACTACTTTATGTAAAATCCACAACGTAAATGTGCCATCCTCTCGTATATAACAAGCATGGTTTAGATTACACATTTCAGGTCCCTTGCACACATCTTAAATAAGGAAGCCTCATGTGTTTCTCAGCATTTTTAACTTTTCCTAGCCTTTTTTCATTTAAGAAAGCAACTAATTTTCTTTGTGTTCGTTAGTTTTTCTTGAATCTCTATGGATTAGACAGCACTGCTTCTGAATGAGTTGTTATCGATCGATGCTAACAACCATCAGTGGGCTGAGTTCTGTTACGTCACAATTAGCGTTATTGCTGAATATCTTAAACCCTTCATCATAAACTCATGTGTGCATGGAGAAAGATTGGGGCCTATCATGGTGGACAGTGGCGTTCAACGCCCGTAAATGTGCTACACTTTGTTCCGTATGGATCCTGACGCGTTCAACTTCTTTGCTTGTGCTTACAATTCGATTAAGGCTTGGTTGACATATCTAAAGCCAGACACGCAAAGAAGGTGGCTATGTTTATGTTCATTGTTGCCCACGGAGCTAGCCAGCACCTGGTAGCTACTATATTCAGACTGCCTATTTGCACTGTGAACGATCATTTCCATCGTGTCTTATGTAGGGTGATGGCCCTTGTTGACGTTATCGTCTGACCACATTCGGCCTATAGTGTCGGTGTTGGATTCCATAAACCATTGCACCCGAAACATGCCCCTTTTTGGGGTACGTCTCATAAATGCATGAATATGTTTTTGGATTTGATTTATATTTTTCTTTGTCGTCTTACACAATGAATATCCAGGACGTTGTAAAGAGTAAAATCACCTCCTAACTGATGTCTACGTAATAGCAAAATAAAATTTTTCCAAAAAAAAAAATTTTAAAACACGTTGCACCATATCCATTGTTATTAAATTTGATTGTAACTGTCAATTAATTAGTTCATTCAACCACAAATACATGTTATAATGTGTTAAATCGCTTGAATAACACTGGCTAGTATTAAATCACACATATGTAAAAGGTGGAGTTTGGCATCACTATTCATTAGTAGTCGTGGTAAGAGTAATAATAATAAATTACGAAGTAGAAAAAAAAGTTAATAATATGATAGTAATAACAATAATAGGAATAATAATATTAACAATAATAATAGTAATAGTAACTGTATGTATAACAACAATAGTAATAATGATGATGATCATAACACCAACGATAATAGTAATAGGATGTAAACAGTGGTAGTAAAAACAAAAAGAAAAAAAGCATATTTTGTCTGTTGGTATTGTAGAGATTTGGGATGACCTAGTGGACGCTAGTTACATTTGTAAGGTAATGAAAATAAGTGTTAATAGTACTGACGGTCATCTTCCGAGGAGCAAAAGAGTAACAATAATATTGCTTAGCCATAACAATAATTCCAATAGTATAAGTAGTAATTGGCACATGGTTACAAGAGAAAATATTTATTTTCCTAAAAAAATACTGTAGTAAAATAGGAGGCCTGATACGGACGTCGTTGGGGTTGATGCCAATACAACCCAATCCAAGTGGATATGAACCCAAAAGCTAAACACTGGTAGTGATCGGAGAACTTCGACCTTCTACTCACTAAGTGGACAATAATAGGTTGAAACATATCGCTTTTGATTGTGTGCAGTAGACAACCGACAATGGTAAATGCCACAAGAGTTGATCACGCTCTTGATAAGTTCGATGTATTCAAAAGAATAAGAAGAGAAATTGATTTTTCTCAAGAAGCTTACAAGCTCTCATTTCATTCTTCAACCAAGTTGTGTTACAATGAGCATGTTTTTCCTTCATATACATCTCAAGTCAAGAAAATAATAATAAAATAGTAAAATATCCAAAAAAGTAGCGACAATTAGCCTTAAGTAGGCTAAAATTACGGCCGTAAAATTTATGGTTAAAGCCTTAAAAATTGTAGTTTACGGCCGTATTATTACTAGTTACGGCCGTCAGTTAACTAGTATGGCCGTATGATCAAAAGATACGGCTGTTTGAAACCTTTTGCATATTTTCGGCCAAATCGGGATTTTTCCTTATTATAGCCGTAAAGTAATTGATATAGTCGTATTATCTATGATATGGGCGTATAAGTCACGTGTACGACCATATAAAACTCTCTGTAAAATACTGTTCCTCAACCCCCAAAATGTATTGCCGTAATAAACTTGGTATGGCAGTATATGTTCAGTTACGACAGTAAAAACAAAGGTTACGGCCGTAAATGTGACCTGCTTTCTTCTTCTTGATTCCTTTCGTCTCTAACACGTAGGTAGATGACTTCTTGGCCTTCATGAGCTCTCGATGGACAACCCGAGCATTGGGATGACTCCTTAAAGATATTTGGCAAGCTCCTTCGACCCATGCCATCAATGCTCCACCCACTTTCTTGGCTCGACTCCACGTAATCTGCTCGATCGGCATACAGGGTATCTCGGCCTGCGTGGAGCTACTTGGAATCGTATAATCCCCCCACTCTTCAGGTAGGTTCATCCTTGAATCAGTTCCTGCATCGAATGGAAGAAGATCAGAGACGCTAAATATAGTAGATACATTATACTCACCGGGCAACTCAAGCTTATAGGCATTGTTGTTGATTCTTTCAATCACTTGAAAGGGACCGTCACCCCGTGGGAGGAGCTTCGACAGCCTAAGCTGATGAAACCTTTCCTTTCTTAGGTGTAGCCACCGAATCTCCCGGCTCAAAAATGATTTCCTTCCACCTTTTGTTCACTTTAGTCGAGACTTGTTGATTCCTTTTCTCGATTTGCATCTTTACATTTTCGTGCATCGATCAAACAAGCTAAGCTTTTCGTTTCCCATCCAAGCTAACCCTTTCACTCATAGGTGAAGGAATTAAATCTAACGGAGTTAGCAAACTAAAACCATAAACGACTTCAAAAGGCGAAAATTCAGTCAAAGAATGTATAGCATGATTGTAAGCAAATTCAGCATGTGGCAAACATTCTTCCCAAGTCTTAATATTTCTGTTAATGATAGTACGTAGCAATTGTGACAGGGTACGAGTTACTACCTCAGTTTGTCCATCAGTTGGAGATGACTAGTAGTTGAGAATAACAATTTGGTTCCTAGTTTTCCCCACAAAGTTTTCCAAAAGTAGCTAAGAAATTTCATGTCCCTATTTGACATAATCGTCCTAGGTACCCCATGCAGCCGAACTATCTCACGAAAGAACAAATCGGCAATGTGACTTGCATCATCGGTTTTGTGACAAGGTATAAAATGAGCCATTTTGCTAAAATGATCAACTACCACAAAAACCGATTCCCTACCATTTCTTGATCTAGGCAACGCCAAAATGAAATCCATAGACAAATCTTCCCATGGTGATTGAGGCACGAGAAGGGGAATGTAAAGTCCTTGAGGTACAACTCTAGATTTGGCCTTCTTACATGTAATGCAGGGCATGCAAATTCTCTCTATATCTCGTTTCATTTTAGGCTAATAGAAATGGTCTTGTAATACATCTAACGTCTTTTGTACTCGAAATGTCCCATGAGGCCTCCACTATGAGCCTCCCTAACCAATAAGTCACTTATAAAACTAGAAGGTGCACAAAGTTTGCTATCTCGAAATAATTACCCCTCTAGTCTATAGAACTTTTCAAACCCATTTCTTTCACAAGCAACATATATGCTACTAAAGTCCAAATGCTTCTCATACAACTTTTTCATCAAATCAAACCACAACAATTTAGCATCTAAAGTAGTGAGCAAAGCATACTTGTGTGATAAAGCATCGATAACAATGTTTTCCTTTCCTTGCTTGTACTTGATCACGTAGGGAAATGTCCCAATGAATTCCATCCACTTGGCATGTCACTTGTTCAATTTTCCTTGGCTTTTCAGTTGCTTTAAGGATTGGTGGTCGATGTGTATCATGAACTCCTTCGGCCAAAGGTAGTATTTTCAAGTCTCTAGAGTCTGGACCAATGCTTAAAGCTCCTTATCGTATGTAGGATAATTGAGGGTGGCACCACTCAATTGCTCGCTAAAATATGCAATTGGCTTTCATTCCTGCATCAACAAAGAATCAATACCTATTCCCGAAGCATCACATTCTATCTCAAAAGCTTTATTAAAATCAGGAAGAGCAAATACAGGTGAAGAACACAATTTTTCTTTGATTAATTGAAAAGCTCGTTCTTGCTCTCTCGCCCATTTAAAATCAATAGTTTTCTTAATTACCTTAGTCAATTGTGTAGCTAGTGTGCTAAAGTTGGGCACAAATCGGTGATAGAAACTAGCTAAACCATGAAAACTGCGAACATTAGCTAAGCTAGATGGAGTAGACCATTCTTTTATTGCTCGAATTTTTTTCGTCAACTTCTACTACATTAGCACTAACTACATAACCAAGAAACACAATTTTCTCGAGACAGAATTGACTCTTAGTAGGGTTGGCAAATAGTTTTTCCTTCTTTAGGGCCTCCAAAACGAGCCTAAATTGTTTCACATGGTCCTCAAGTCTCCTACTATAAATCAAAATGTCATCGAAATACACCACTACAAATTTACTAATGAAAGCATGGAGAACATGATTCATTAGTCTCATAAATGTGCTTGGTGCATTCGCAAACCAAACAAGCATAACTAATAATTCATATAAACCTTGTTTGGTATTGAAAGTCGTTTTCCATTCGTCACCCTCTTTCATTCGGATTTGGTGATAATCGCTTTTCAAGTGAATTTTGCTAAATATAAGGCATGATAGGGAACCTTTTTTAATATTTTTACCACTTTTTACAACTTTTTTATTCATTCTTTCTTTATCCTAAATCAATCATATCCACATATCACATCACATCTATAAATCTCCACCATTCAACTCCACTCATTCTCTCTCCTCTTTTACATTAAAAACATTTAAAAATCATTAAAAATCAACCCCTATCACCCTAATACTAGCACCATGTAATTCATCAAGCATGTCATCAAGTCTAGTTATAGGGTGGTCATATTTTACCGTAATGTTGTTGATGGATCGACAATCAACACACATTCTCCATGATCCATCTTTTGTTTTTTTGGCACAAGTAGTGCGGGTACGGCACATGGACTTAGATTTTCCTGGATATATCCTTTGCTAAGCAAATCCTCCATCTGGCATTGTAACTCATTTGTTTCTTCGGGGTTGCTACTATAAGCGAGGTGGTTTGGAATTGAGGCTCCGAGAACTAGATCGATTTGATGTTAGATGCCTCGACTGTATAGCAACTTGGTGGAATTTTTTTCGGAAGGATATCTTCATAATCTTGTAACAGAGAAACAATAGAGCTGGAAAGGGAATCAAGGTTAGAAAAGAGTATTCGACCACTCTCCATGTACACTAACAAGATCATTGGTTGATCTTCTGAAAGAGCCATCACAATGTCTCTATTTCTCGCAAAGAAACATTCTTTCTTCTTTTCTTCATTTTCACTCTTCTCTTCTTTTACTTCATCTTCGCTTTTGCCACTCAACCCTCATCTTTCATTTTTCCTCTCTTCAGCTTCTCTTTTAAGCTTGACTTGATCCTCATAGACTTGTTGTGGTGATAAAGGAGCAAGTACAATTGGCTCCCATTAACCTTGAAGCTATATCTATTCTGATATCCATCGTGGGTAACTCATCTATCAAATTGCCATGGTCATCCCAACAATATGTGTGGGGCTTGCATGGGTACTACATCACATAAGACCTTATCTTCACATGTTCCAATTGATAAGGGAACTTTCACTTGGTTGGTAACCCTAACCTCGCCCGTGTTACTAAACCATTGCAATCGATACGGTTTCGGGTGTTTGATCATTGGAAGCCCAACCCTATCGATGAACATATAGCTAGCAACATTAGAGAAACTCCTTGTCAATGATGATACTACATGGCTTACCTTGCACTAGACATCGGGTGTGGAAGATGTTCTCCCATTGAGGGGTCGTTTCATCCACCTTAGCCTTTGTATTAAGGGCTCGCCTGTAACTAAAGTCTCGAGTACATTCATTACATATTGATTATCCGAATCGCCCTCCTCATCATTGACAATAGGGACTTCTTCTTCCTCATTCTCCATTTCAAACTTTCCATCTTTCCTTATCATCACTGTTCGGCGATTGGGACACTCCGAAGCAATGTGTCCTCGACCTTGACATTTAAAACATTGGATATCTCGGTTTCAGAGTGGAGATGCACCTATCGGTCTCTTTCCTTTTTCTTCCCCCGCTGGAGAAACCTTAAGGGGCTCACTTCTCCCTTTCCAAGCCGATTTTGTAGCTGTAGTTTTCTCATTACTCCACTTTGACTTTCCAAAACTATTACTTCCGCCAACTTAGGGTTTGTTGAAACTCTTTCTCTTCAATTGCGTTTCAATCTTAGCTGCCTTATGTACAAACTCTTGTACATCGGCATAATCATGCAACTAAACAAGATTGACAATTTCCCAATTCAACCCACTTAAGAACCATGCCATGGTAGCCTCTTCTTCTTTACCTATATCGGCTCTAGTCATTAGAGACTCCATCCCTTGATAATACTCTTCAACGCTTTATCCTCCTTGAGTTAACATTTGCAATTTGTTATACAATCCCTATAATAATACCTAGCCATGAACCGCTTTCTTATTAGTGTTCTCTACTCATCCCATATGCTCACTGGAGCTTTCAAGTTTCTTCTCCTCGCCGTAGTTGTTTGTTTCCACCGACTAAGAGCATATCCCATAAACTCCTTCACCAAAAGTGGAATTTTCTTCTCTTCCTGGATTCGATGAAATGGGAACACCAATTCCACCCTACTTTCCCAATCCAAATATGCATCCAGGTCGGGTTTTCATTGGAATGAGGGCACTTCAAGCTTCACATTCCTAGCATCACTCTTTTCTTCATGTGGTTGACCATTGCCCCAACCTCATCGATAAGCTCGACCTCCTCTCTAGATTACTTCATATTTATCCTCATCACCTTCTTCAAACTCCGGATGATTCCTATTGATGTTTAGTCTCGCTACCGACTGCTCAACATCTTCTCTCAATTGTTGCCTCAAATGAAGCTCCATTGCAGTCATAGAAGCTTGTATTACCGATTGGATGTCTTCCAATGTTACAGTTTTAGAACCCTGTCCTTCGTCTGAACCGGCCCCGGACATCGTGTGCAAGTGTGTGAAAAATAGATAGTGTCCTCTCTGATAATATCTCTCGTGTATGTCACTCAACACTCACTCTCAACAATGCACTCACACTCTCTTGTTCAATTGTTTCCCAACGAACTTGATCAAGGAAAGATTAATCTTGTTTAGTTCGTAATGACAAGCAACATAAACCAAATGTAAACTAACACAACTCAAGACAAACTTACCAAATCCAATTCAAAACCCCATAACAATATAACTTATAGCTTAATGACTCAACATCAATACAACACTAGATGATAACACTAAGTGCAGTCAAAACATCGACTAACACTCGTTCAACAGTCAAACGGAGCCATTGTTTTTTTTAAATTATTTTCAGCCTTCTTTTTTTTTTTTTTTTTTCTTAATACAACTTATAACACACAATACCAATACAACACAATACTAGAACAAGGAATGATTCTAAGCACAATAATCGATTTGCGAACACCAAGATCACACACTAAAACCCTACACTTTTTTTTTGAGATAATAACAACAAGAAGAAAATAAATGATAGATATCAGATGGGCTAAACTACCAGTTAGGTATTTTTTTTAGGGGGTAATCGCCATATTGGTATTTGTTTTTAACTCCGGCGCCACTAAAGTATTTTAACTAACTCCGATGCGCAAATGGACCCGAATTCGCTGTCGGAGCTAATTTTTTGAATAAAAAATTAATTTCCCAATATTTATTAATTTCCAACCCTTTTTACCAAATAAAATAAATCACAAAATGCCTTATTCCAAAATTGACCCTTTCTCCGGCATCATTCAACCCGTTTTCCTTCAGCTCCCTCTCCTCTTCATTCTTTCTTCGATCATTCAACCTGTTTTCCTTTAGCTCCCTCTTCTCCTCTTGACTCTCTCTTCATCGCTTTCTTCTGGCATAATTCTTGAACAAATAACCACAAGAAAATGGAGAAACAAACAAACTCAGGTCGCCGGAAGGTCGCCTGAGGTCGATGAAGGTAGCAGGAGCCTGGGCGAGGTAAGAAGAGGTCGAGAGTGCAAAGGAATGGAAAACAGTCCTCGCCGCTGAAAATGGGAGAAAGCACGACAATCGAGGCAAATAAGGGGTTGCTGATCATGAAGTCGCTACGCCTACACCGCCACCTGGTGAGGTCGCCGACTTGGGGATGGTCGGCGAGTCGTGCCGTCGTGCTGGGCTTGCCGGAAACGTCACCGTAAATCAGTGGGTAAGGCTCTAATAGCAACAATTCAGGTTTTTCTCATCAATTTTTGGGTTTTTCTCATCAATTTTTTGGTTTTTCTCAACAATTGGTTTTGGCCGGAAAGTTTGTTGGGGATGTTTTCCGTCGGTGGTGGCTGTTTCCTTTGTCATGCAGATTAGGATTTTGCCCTAATTTTTCCAGAAGAAAACGATGAAGAGAGGGAGTCAAGGATTTTTTGGCTAGAAGGGTTGGATAAAGGGTAATTTTGGATAAATGATTTTTGTTTTATTTTATTAGTTAAAAATGGTTGTAAATTAATAAATTATTTGGAAATTAATTTTTTATTCAAGAAAATAGCTCTGGCAGCGAATTCGGGTTCATTTGCGCATCGGAGTTAGTTAAAATACTTTAGTGGCGCCAGAGTTAAAAAAATACCAATGTGGCGATTACCCTCTAAAAAAAATACCTATGTGGTAGTTTAGCCATATCAGATGATTCGAATCTGTGCTTTGATACCGAATGATACGAACCTCGTTGGGGTTGATGCCAACACAACCCAATCCAAATGGATTTGAACCCAGAAAAGCTAAACATCGGTAGTGATCAGAGAACTGTCGACCTTCGACTAGGAAGTGGACAATAATAGGATGAAACCTATCACCTTCAACTGTGCGCATATTAGACCCGAGCGTGGTAAACCCTACAAGAGTTGATCATGTTTTTGATAAGTTCAATGTATTCAAAAGAACAATAAGAGAAATTGATTTCTCTCAAGACGCTTCAAAGCTCTCATTTCATTCTTCAACCAAGTTTTGTTACAATGGGCATGTTTTTCCTTCATATACACCTCAAGTCAAGAAACTAATAATAAAATAGTAAAATATCGAAAAAGTAGAGAAAATTAGCCTTAAGTCGGCTAAAATTACGGCCATAAAATATATGGTTACGGTCGTAAAAATTGTAGTTTACGGCCGTAATATTTCTAGTTACGGCCGTAAGTTAACTAGTATGACCGTATGATCAAAAGATACGGTCGTTTGAAACCTTCTGCATCTTTTCGGCCAAATCGGGATTTTTCCTTTTATGGCTGTAAAATAATTGATTCGACTGTATTACTTATGATACGGCCGTATAAGTCATGTGTACGACTGTATAAAACTTTCTGTAAAATACTATTGCTCAGCCCCAAAATGTACGGCCGTAATATACTTGGTACGGCCGTAATATACTTGGTACGGCCATATGTGTTCACTTACGGCCATAAATGTGACATGCTTCCTTCTTCTTGATTCCTTTCATCTCTAACACGTAAGTAGATGACTTCTTGGCCTTCATGAGCTCTTGATGGGCGACCCAAGCATTGGGATGACTCCTTAAAGATATTTTGGCAAACTCCTTCGACTCATGTTGTCAATGCTCGACCCACTTTCTTGGCTCGGCTCCGTGTAATTGGCATGTGGGATATCTTGCCCGACGTGGAGCTATTTGGAATCGTATCATAGCCATTACAACAAGATTGTGCGACTCCCTTTGTCTTTTTTTTGTGGATGAATCAGAACTTCGTAAAATCTGTAGGACTACATAGGTGCAATTGATGGGACTCATGTGAAGTGCGTGCCTCCAAAACATAATAAGAGAGCACTATGGCCGAAAAGGTAGCCCCCTTACAAAATGTGTTTATGATATGTGACTTCAACCTATGTTTCATATTCACGGCCTCTGGATGGGAAGGTTTCATGCATGATAGTCTTGTCCTGTGAGAGTGCCAAGAAAAACATGGTGACTTTTCCACACCTAAGAAACGGAAAATACTATCTCATGGATCAAGGGTATCCTCACACAAAAGGCTACATGGCACCCTAGCTACAAGGGTAACGATGTTCGATATCACATCCAGGAGTTTGGCAACGTATTGTCGCGATGTGCACGAAGCCTCAGAATCCCAAGAAGCTTTCAACTACTTGCATTCGTCATGTAGGAAGGTCATCGAGTGTACTTTTGGAGTATGGAAAGTGCATTTCGGGATATTGTAATCCATGCCTTTGTACCACATAAGATGGCAGGTTGAGATTGAACTGGCAACGATGGCAGTCCATAATTTCGCAAGAATTAACCAGCCAAACGATGTCGTGTGGGAAAATAACTACACAGCATCTTACACATATGCAAATGAGGAAGAGTGGAGGTAGGCCCCAATACATCATGTACAACTGCAAAGGACGCTTGGCATTTGCGACGAGACGAAATATTAACCTAAATTGTTTGCTAGAAGTAAGATTCCATTATCACATTTGTAGGGGCTTAAACCTTGAAATAAACAACGATATTTTTAGCATGAAACAATCCTTACCATTGACAATAACGGTTTTATTAAACTCGATGGTATTGCATTGAGGCTATAAAAACCTATTGTTTTTCATGAGTACTGTACGAAAATCTAAGAAATTACACATTAAAAAAAGTCTTCATTTACAAAGAAAAATATCGCCATTTGATTTTTCGTAACTATAGATGCAAATGAAGGTACACCCCAATTTTCTTTTGTGGTAGTATGCATGTGTGGTAATAATATACGATCCATGCTTCCACATAAATATTTTGGCAACATTAGGAAATTGGTAATTCTAAAAACACACATCTGAAGATTTGGTATTTATCAAAATTCTAATGGCACACTGGCATTTAAAAATAAAAAATTGGACAATCAAGCACTTCTCCTTGGCCGAGGCGGAACCTTGATAAAATAGTAAGATTTTAAAATTTTCAAATATTCCACCATTTTTAATTCGTAAATTCCTTTTGTATATTTCAAAAATAGCATAAAATGAAATTAAAAAAGTTCCTACCCTCACACCACCTACTTGCCCAGAAACCCCCATCCCAACCCTCCCCCGCCCCCTACAAGAACTACAGCTAGTTCTTAAACAGTCTTGTTATTAGCACGGTTGTGGGGGTCTTCGAAAGTGATTTTTTTTAATTTATTGTATAATTTTTGCACTAATATATTCATACCAAAACTTCATGCAGGTACAATAATTACATTTATTATTAACTTTTGATGAAAATAAAATTATGCGCATCATTAAAGGAAAAGAAACTTTTGAAATATTACCATACTAATGCGCTCAAATGCTGTGCAGTATCGAATATTTTCGATAGAACTTTTGAATTCGCATCAACTTAGTCCGACAAGATTAATTATTAACTAGGTAAATATATAAAATGATAAATGATCAAACAATGTTGTTTTAACAAAAGAAAAAGTGAAAAAAATCAAAGAAAGGAAAAAGCGAGAAAGGAAATGAATACAAAATATGTTACGCAAGAAATCAAAAAATGATGAAAATATTATTATTTCACCCAAACCCACAACAGGTTAAGGAAAAGTTCTTAATTGTCGAAAAATACAAATTTGAGATACCAATGTGTCCCCGATTTTTTTTTTTTGAACTGGTCCCTTGGATTTTTTAAAATAGAAAACGTAAAAAGTGTATTTTTTAAATACCAAGATGATATTTTACCCCAAGAAATCTCATGGTGGAGATTTGTTTATGGACAAATTTTTTTGGTTGCAATTCGAGTACCAATGAAGAAGTTGTGAATTATTTTCGTTGCACAATGCATCGAATCTCTGTGAAAGCACTTGAATAGTCAACATTCTTTATAATTTGAGGGCCCATTGCAATTTCTACTATTTTCAACCGCTAGAACTGCTTTGCTTGACCAAGTTTGCTGCAGAAGCTATCAGTCGCTTGGTCTTTTTACCTTTTGTCACATCTTCACTTCTTTACACGTACAAATGGGGGAAATTTGGTCCAGAATGGGCGCTATGATTATTTATAACCAAAAGATTGAGAAAAAAGTTTAAACAATTAATTAGCCATGTTTACTTAGATAAATTTTAATCCAAAAAATGTTTAAAAGTTAAACAATGCATGATGGAAGACTTAATCCCTAGTCATTGTCCAAATATGGAGACCTCAAGGTAAAAGGTAGACTGCCTAGCTAGCTATAATGTCATTGAACACATGAATATAAAAATAGTAGATGTTGATTTCGGGCCCCCAAAAAATTCCAAAATTTTGGGCCCTGAAGCGAAGACCTCTCCGACCTCATGTAAAGTCTGCCACGCATATACAGTATGGTAAATACATCAAGATCATGCAAATAACTTTGTATTGGGCATTGGTGTGGAAAGAAACCATCCCCATACACCATAATGGGATGAGGATAGGAAGGCGGTTTTTGTATTCACAAATGGAAATGACTTTTCTTATTAGTGAGAGGGGAATTGTTTCCATTGCATTATTGATGGGGAAAGGAGGTTCCTTCACCCATGAGTTCAGTTTAAGTGACACTGATTTGATTCGAGAGGTGCTATGGTAGAGTATGGGAGACAGAACTCCCCTTGCTCCTGAGTTCAGTTTAAGTAGGGGGAAAGCAAGTCCCCTTGTTCCTGAGTTCAATTTAGGTAATGTGATTTGAGAGGTAGAGGTGCAATGGGATAGTAGTGGTAACTTTGTAGAGCTAACTTTTAAGTAAGCCTTCTAGGTTATTTTGTAGAGGTAACTTTTACAAAATAATTAATTAAAAAAAGATAACAATAAAATATTGGAGTGATTTTTTATTTTTTTGTTAAGTTTTCTGGGTTATTTTGTGGAGGCAACTAAAAAAAAAGATAATAATAAAATATTGGAGTGATTTTTTCTTTTTGTTTTTTTAAATTTATAGATTATTCGAAAAAGTCTAACTTAGCTCTGAGGACTAACTTCACTTTGCTATGCAAAAACCATGCCATCAGTTACAAAACGAAAAGTTGGCCTCTCATGGCGTCATTTTGCAGCCAATGATTTGTTGGAGCTTTGCCGTCATTTCGCCTATGATTTTACCGATCTATATCTAAGATCCCTTGTGGGGAGAAAAACTTGTTTCCACCTACCCTACCATCCTAGTTGTAGGACAACCCTATAAAGGTTGGACACGTGTATCTCTGTGGAGAAAAAATTTCCACCCTCCTGCCATACAAGTTGTAACACTTGTTGTTGCCTTTTACCTTAAATTAAATAAGAATTTAAAAAAAAAATTTTGCTGGAAGTTCAATTACAAGATTTACCGCAGCCCTGAGAGCATAAAATCTACTGCTTGTAATCTTTAATTAGGCTGAACGATTTTTAATCACATTTTTTAAAAAATTTTTTGAAATGGAGCATTTTTTTTTTTATTATTATTATTATTATTATTATTATTATTATTATTATTATTATTATTATTATTATTATTATTATTTAATCAATCGCCCTTTTTTTTAGAATCGAGGTTATTATATTGTTTTGATGATTATATTTGCAAAGAAATGATTATATTGCATTTGGAATTTTGATATAACATCGATATGACTTCAATTGAGTGAAATTAGTTTCATGAAGTTATTCCATACACGTGATTTTGTTTTACAATTTATTTTTTTGACAAATAGATTTTGATGAAATCTTTTGAATTATTGAACATCTTGTCATTTGATAAAGTTTTATGAATTATTGAATATTTTATATTGAGTGATTCTAGGGGTACATTTTTTATAGACATTTTTAAGTGACATAGTGATGTGGTGTTTTATTATTAGGTGATAAAGATGTGCTTTGGATATATATCACATGGACATATTGATACGGACCTCGTTGGTCTCGATGTCAACGCAACCCAATCCAGATTGGATTAGACCCTAGAAAAGCCAATCACTGGTCACGATCAAGAACCTGACGACCTTCTACTCACGAAGTGACAACAATAGGCTGAACCTATCACCTTCAACTGTGCGTAGTAGACAACCCGCAGGGGTGAACGCCACAAGAGTTGATCACGCTCTTGATAAGTTCGATTTGTTCAAAAGAACAAGAAGAGAAATCAAATTCTCCACAATAAGCATAAAGCTCTCTCTTTCATATGAACCAAGGTTTTTCTTACAAGATGGCTTGTTTTGTTCATATACAAGTCCCCAAAAGTGAAATAATAATAAAATAATACAAAAATCCGAAAATATCTAAAATTTACCCTAAGTCGGTCGAAAAATATGGCCGTAAGTTTTGGATTTACAGCCGTAAATCCTTAGTTACGGCCGTCTGACTGAAAGGTACGGCCGTAATAAGCTCTCTGCCTCAAAACTGCCCAAACTTGATTCTTGAGTTACGGCCGTATGCTAAATAAGTACGGCCGTAATTAACTCTCTGCATAATTTTGCCCCAAAAGCTGGAAACTGAAGTTACGGCCGTAATGATCAAATTTAAGGCCGTAAAATGGCTGATACGGCCGTATGTCCAAAGGGTACGGCCGTATTGAACTCTCTATAAATCTCTGGTCTTCAGCTTCCTAGGTTACGGCTGTATGGATTCATGTTATGGCCGTAATTAATACGGTTACGGCCGTAAATGTCGTCTGCATGGCATTCTTGAGTTCCAACGTCCCTGACTTGTAATTGGAGTATTTCTTTTGACTCGGGAACTCCGGCGGACCATTCCAAGGCTTGAAATGACCTGGTAGGGGCATGTTGACATACTTCTTCGACCCAAGTCATCAACGCTCATCCCATTTTCTTGGCTCGGCTTCGCGTGAGCTGCCCGAGCGGCGCGTGGGGTGGTTCGGTCGGCGTTGAGCTTTCCGGGTTCGTATCATCCCCTCCCTCTTCAGGTTGATTCGTCCACGAATCGGTTCCTGCATCAAAAGGAACAAGATCAGAGACGTTAAATGTAGCAGACACATTATACTCACCTGGAAGATCGAGTTTGTAGGCGTTGTTGTTGATTCTTTCAACTACTTGAAATGGCCCGTCACTTTGGGGTAGCAATTTCGATCGATGTAGTTGCAGGAATCTTTCTTTCCGAAGGTGGAGCCAAACCCAATCTCCCGGTTCAAAAATCACTTCCTTTCGCCTTTTGTTCACCCTAGTCGAGACTTGTTGGTTCCTTTTCTCGATTTGCAGTTTTACCTTTTCGTGCATGGACCGAACAAGTTCGGCTTTGTGTTTTCCATCCAAGCTAACCCTTTCACTCACAGGTAAAGGAATTAAATCTAACGGGGTTAGCGGATTAAAACCATAAACTACTTCAAAAGGCGAATAATCAGTTGAAGAATGTTTAGCATGATTATAAGCAAATTCAGCATATGGTAAACATTTCTCCCCAGTCCTAATATTCCGACTAATGATAGCACGAAGTAATTGTGATAGAGTGCGGTTCACTACTTCAGTTTGGCCGCCAGTTTGGGGATGACTAGTTGTTGAAAATAACAGTTTGGTTCCTAGTTTTCCCCACAAGGTCTTCTAGAAGTAGCTAAGGAATTTGACGTCTCTATCTGGCACAATTGTTCTCGGCACTCCATGTAGCCGGACTATCTCACGAAAGAACAAGTTGGCGATGTGGCTTGCATCATCGGTTTTGTGACAGGGTATGAAGTGTGCCATTTTACTAAAACGATCAACTACCACAAAAACCGAATCCCTACCATTTCTAGATCTAGTCAACCCCAAGATGAAATCCATTGATAAATCCTCCCATGGTGAGTGAGCTACGGGAAGAGGAGTGTAAAGCCCTTGGGGCACTACCTTAGATTTGGCCTTTCTACAGGTCATGCAACTCATGCAAATTCTTTCCACATCTCGTTTCATCTTAGGCCAATAGAAATGATCATGCAAGACTTCAAATGTTTTTTCTATGCCGAA
This sequence comes from Jasminum sambac, assembly GCA_018223645.1. Taxonomy (NCBI): domain Eukaryota; kingdom Viridiplantae; phylum Streptophyta; class Magnoliopsida; order Lamiales; family Oleaceae; genus Jasminum; species Jasminum sambac. The sequence goes on along the minus strand of CP073644.1, from coordinate 6,799,487 downwards.
ATGTCCCATGAGGCTTCCTCTATGAGCCTCCCTCACTAGCAACTCTCTTATAGAACTAGAAGGAACACAAAGTCTGCTCTTTCGAAATAGATATCCCTCTAGCCTATAGAACTTCTCAAATCCATTTTTCTCACAAGCAACATAGATACTACTAAAGTCCGGGTCTTTCTCATATAATTCTTTCATTAATTCAAAACCCAACAATTTAGTATCTAGAGTGGTGAGTAAGGCATACCTGCGTGATAAAGCATCTGCAACAATGTTTTCTTTTCCTTGCTTGTACTTGATCACGTAGGGAAAGGTCTCAATGAACTCCATCCACTTAGCATGTCGCTTATTCAACTTGCCTTGGCTTTTGAGATGTCTTAGCGATTGGTGATCGGTGTGGATCACGAACTCCTTCGGCTAGAGATAGTGTTGCCAATTCTCTAGCGTCCGAACCAATGTATAGAGCTCCTTGTCATACGTAGGATAACTGAGGGTGGCACCACTCAATTTCTCGCTAAAGTATGCAATTGGTTTTCGTTCCTGCATCAACACAGCACCAATACCTATGCACGACGCATCACATTCAATCTCAAAAGCTTTGTTAAAGTCGGGAAGAGCAAGTACGGGTGAAGAACACAGTTTTTCTTTAATTGTTTGAAAAGCTTGTTCTTGCTCTTTCTCCCATTTAAAACCAACTGTTTTCTTGATTACTTCAGTCAATGGTGTAGCTAGTGTACTAAAGTTAGGCACAAAGCAACTGTAGAAACTAGCTAAACCATGAAAACTACGAATATTGGCTAGGCTAGATGGAGTAGGCCATTCTTTAATTGCCCTAACTTTTTCTTCATCAACCTCTACACCATTGGCACTAACCACATAACCAAGAAACACAATTTTTCCAAGATAAAATTGACTTTTAGTAGGATTGGCAAACAATTTTTCTTTCCTTAGCGCTTCCAAAACAAGCCTAAGGTGCTTCACATGTTCATTGATCCCCCTACTATAAATCAAGATGTCATCGAAGTACACCACTACAAATTTACCGATGAAAGCACGTAACACGTGATTCATTAGTCTCATAAATGTACTTGGTGCATTCATCAAACCAAACGGCATAACTAACCATTCATATAAACCCTGTTTGGTTTTGAAAGCCGTTTTCCATTCGTCACCCTCTTTCATTCGGATTTTGTGATAACCGCTTTTTAAATCAATTTTGCTAAAGATACTAGCACCATATAGTTCATCGAGCATATCATTAAGTCTAGGTATAGGGTGGCGATATTTTACCGTAATGTTGTTGACAGCTCGACAGTCAGCACACATTCTCCACGATCCGTCTTTCTTGGGCACGAGCAAGACCGGTACGGCACATGGACTTAGACTTTCCCGGACATATCCTTTGCTAAGCAAGTCCTCCACTTGACGTTGCAACTCCTTTGTTTCCTCGGGGTTGCTACGGTAAGCGGGGCGATTGGGAATCGCAGCTCCGGGAACTAGGTCAATCTGATGCTCAATGCCTTGAATAGGAGGCAACCCGCTTGGTAATTCTTCGGGAAGGATATCCTTGTATTCCTGCAAGAGAGAAACAATAGAATTGGGGAGGAAGTCAAGGTTAGAATTGAGCACTCGACCACTCTCTTTATGCACTAACAAGATCACTTGTTGGTACGCCGAAAGAGCCCTCACAATTTCTCTCGGCCTTGCAAAGAAGCATTCTTTCCTTGCCTCCTCTTGCTCACTCTTCTCTCCTTTTACTCTCTCTTCTTTTTTTCCACTCAACTCTCGTCTCTCCTTTTCTTTCTCGTCAGCTTCCTTTTTGAGTTTGACTTGATTCTCATACACTTGTCGTGGTGTCAAAGGAGCAAGTACAATTGGCTTTCCATTGAACTTGAAGCTGTATCTATTCCGATATCCATCATGTGTCACTCGTCTATCAAATTGCCACGGTCGGCCTAGAAATATGTGTGTAGCTCGCATGGTGATAGAGCGTATAAATTCACATTACTTGTCATATTTTCTCGTGCTTTTATTAATTTAAAATTGCTTAAGTCCTTGATTTTAATTGTAGTTTGTATTTTATGGACCAGGTGAAAGGTTGGAGAAAAATGGAGTCAATTTACAAGTTTTTAGAAGAGAATGAAGTTAAGTGATAAATTGACATAAGCGCCTCAAGTCTAAGGCGCAACCACGTCTTATCAATCCAAGTGATCCAAAGAAATGTAGGACCAAGACTTATTTGAAGTGAAGAGTTGGTGCATTGATAGAAGACCTCATTTAATTATTCCTACCCACAAAAGGATAGGAATATTTTATGGGGACCTCTGCTGCAATTAGTTTTTATTTTTCTAGGAAAATCTTAGACTTTTATTAGAATTAGGAAACTAAACTATTTTCCTTTTATTTTCTATTTTATTTTCCTAGGCTATTTAGTTTCCAAAAGTAATTAGAATTGGATCTGGCCCAAGAAGACAAGAAACAAGCGTTTATTTATTGGCCAGAGGACAATACACGCTTCCCCTTCTTCATATCATACATTAGAATTATCTTCTTCTTCTTCTCCATGAAATTCTAAATTTCAATTCCAATTCAAGGTTGATTGAAGATTGATTCAAGAACAAATTGTGAGATCTAATATATTCTTTTATTATTCTCCCCTTATTTTCTCTATTTGCATGTTCTTATGTTTTTCTTGAAATTGTGGATTGATTGATTACACAAAGGGCCCGTTGTTTAATTGTCAATTCAACATATTGCTAGTTAGAAAACTAGATACGTAATTGTCTAGTATTTCTAACGATTGTGGAAAACAACAAAATTGATTAGGTCAAAGTTCTCAATTTATGTTGTAGGAATATACAATCTAACTTAAACAATTCATCGTATGCTTTTGTTGGTTAGAATTGGTCATCTCTTAGATATTAATGCTGTCAATAAATTAAATCTTAACGGTCGTACCTAGGGTGTTTATTGATTAGGGAAATAACCAACGGTCATACCTTGGTTATCAAATAAGTAAGAGAGATAGGTTGTTAGATCGTATCAACAACCATAACCAGTTTAGGGAATTAATGAGGAGAATTATCTTTGCATCTATGATCAATTTGTATGAATCAATTGGAGATTAAACCTTGGATTGGATATTTACCTTAAGTGACTACATTTTAATTTATATTTTATCACTACATTATTTTAATTTCAATTTCTTGGAGTCCCATTCTTTTAAACCCCCCCAATTTTATTTTATTTAGTCTCGTTTTTGAAAGAATAAATCTAACCAATCTCTGTGGATACGACCTTGCTCACTGCTACAACAATTTATATTTTTGAGCGAGTTATTTATTATTTGTTGGTTTTAGTTATTTATTTATTCTTTTTTTTCTTTCGTTGATGTTGCGTTCTTCTAGTGTAGGTGAACTTCAATACGATCCTGAGATTGAAAAGACAGCTCGAAGATTGAGGAAAGAAGCTAAACTAAGAAAACAAGCAACTTCATTCATTGAACCGAATACAAGAGTTGATTTGATCGACACATCATCTAGTGATTCTGAGCTAGAAGAAATGGATAACGCAGAAAGAACTCTAAGGGAATTGGCTACACCAAATGTGGACCAACAACCCCTATGCATTCAATACCTAACTCTGGAGGCGGATTTTGAGCTAAAATCTGGTTTAATTCACTTGCTTCCAAAATTTCATGGGTTGGAGAACGAAGATCCTCACAAGTATCTTAAGGAATTCCACGTTGTGTGCTCAACCATGAAACCACAAGGAGTGACGGAAGAACAGATCAAGCTGCGTGCCTTTCCATTTTCGCTGGCCGACCGGGCAAAGGATTGGTTGTTCTATTTACCTTCCGGCTCTATAACAACATGGACGGGGATGGTGCAATTATTTCTTCACAAAATTTTTCCAGCTTTACGTGCTGGAAGCATTAGGAAGGAGATTTGTGGAGTCAAACAGAAAGATACGGAGTCCCTTCATGAGTATTGGGAAAGATTCAAGCAGCTTTGTACAAGTTGTCCTCAACATGGGATATCGACCAGACTTCTCATCCAATATTTTTATGAAGGATTGTTACCCATGGAGAGAAGGATGATGGATGCAGCTAACGGAGGAGCTATAGTGAACAAAACCCCCACTGCCGCTAGGGAATTGATCACTATCATGGCAGCCAATTCACAGCAATTTGGGTCCCGACATGATACCCGAAGGGTGAATGAGGTAAATATATCTTCCATTGAATCTCGAATAGATAATCTAACATCTATGGTTCAACAATTGGCTGTAGGGAATACACAACAAGTGAAAGCTTGCGGGATATGTGCAGCGATCAATCATTCGACCGATGCGTGTCCCACCCTTCAAGAAGATCCTTTTGAACAAGCCAATATGGTTGGGAGATTTCCAGGTCCACCACAAAGAAAATATGATCCCTATTCAAATACATACAACCCAGGGTGGAGGGATCATCCTAACTTTAGCTATGGGCCGAAACCACAGTTCCAACAATTTCAGCCTCCACAGCAGCCTTCCTCAAGTTCTGGTATGTCTTTAGAAGAAATTGTTAAATCACTTGCAACTAACACACAACAATTTCAACAGGAGACGAGAACCAGCATCAAGAACTTGGAGACCCAAATGAGTCAGCTCGCATCCAGCATGAATAAGCTAGAGTCTCAAGGTAAATTGCCTTCGCAAACTATCATCAATCCAAAGCAAAACGCTAGTGCAATTACTTTGAGAAGTGGAAAGCAATTGAAGGAACCAAGCAAGGTTAAGCAAAGCAATTCAAGGGAAGAAACTGAAGAGGAAGTTACCCCTCCAGCTGACCAGTCAGAAGAGCTCAATAGAAGCCAACCCCAGGTATTGGTGACCCCTCCCCCTTTTCCTACAAGATTGAATAAATCCAAGAAAGAGGAAGAGGAGAAGGAGATTTTAGAGACTTTTCGCAAAGTTGAGGTAAATATCCCTTTACTTGATGAAATTAAACAAGTACCTCGTTATGCTAAATTTCTTAAAGAGTTGTGCACCAATAAGAGGAAGTTAAAGGGCAATGAAAAGGTAAGTGTGGGGGAAAACGTTTCGGCGGTTCTATAAAGAAAATTACCTCCCAAATGCAAGGACCCTGGTATGTTTACTATCCCTTGCAAAGTAGGTAATATTAGGATTGAGAAAGCCATGTTAGATCTTGGAGCTTCAATAAATGTCATGCCTCTATCAGTTTATTCTTCTTTGAATGTCGGTCCATTAACAGAAACGGGTGTGATAATACAACTAGCTGATAGGTCTAATGTGTATCCTGAAGGAGTTCTTGAAGATGTCTTAGTACAAGTTAATGAATTGGTTTTTCCTGTTGACTTTTATGTGCTAAATATGGAAGAAGATAACTCATCTAATCGAGCACCAATCTTGTTAGGTAGGCCATTTTTAAAGACATCTAGGACTAAAATCGATGTGCACGCTGGAACTCTTACTATGGAATTCGATGGTGATGTGATTAAGTTTAATATCTACGAAGCCATGAGATATCCTAGTGACGTGTCCCCCGTTTATGTTTTAGATGTTGTTGACCCTTTGGCACAAGAATATTTTGATCTTCTTGATGATGATAAACTGAGAATTGCTCTTTGCAGGAATTTAACTCTCGAGAAATTGAAGAATTTTGAGCTTGATATTGAATTATGTGATGTCGTTTTTGAATTGGGATCTCTTCAACCTATAAGGTATAATGTCTCCCAAGTTGATATACCACTCTCTCATACAAAACTTCTTCCTTCTGTTATGCAGGCACCAAAGTTGGAGTTGAAACCTCTACCAGACCACCTGAAGTATGCGTTCTTAGGAGAAGGAGAAACCCTTCCAGTGATCATCTCCAAAAAGCTCTCTCCAATGGAAGAAGGGAGGCTAATCCGGGTGCTGAGGGAGTATAAAGAAGCAGTGGGATGGACCATAGCCGACATCGAGGGGTTGAGCCCCGCCACGTGCATGCATAGGATCCTATTGGAAGAAGATTGCAAGCCTTCCAGGCAGGCCCAACGAAGGTTGAACCCCCCGATTATGGAAGTGGTAAAGAATGAAATTTTGAAACTTCTCGATGCAGGTATGATCTATCCAATTTCGGATAGCAAGTGGGTAAGTCCTGTTCAAGTTGTCCCTAAGAAAACAGGTATAACAATAGTTAGAAATTCTGAAGGTGAGATGGTACCCACTCGTGTTCAAAATGGGTGGAGGGTTTGTATTGATTATAGAAAATTAAATGCAGCAACTAGGAAAGATCACTTCCCCCTCCCCTTTATTGACCAAATGCTTGAACGTTTAGCAGGGCGCACTCACTCTTGTTGTCTTGATGGTTATTCAGGTTTCACCAGTTCGATTACACCTGAGGACCAAGAGAAAACTACATTCACTGTCCCTTTGGCACTTTAAACATCGACGGATGCCATTTGGACTTTGCATACGCTGCTACATTTCAGAGGTGTATGGTTAGTATATTCTCAGATTATGTCGAGAACATTATAGAGGTATTTATGGACGACTTTACAGTCTATGGTGATTCCTTTGATGCATGTTTAACTAACCTTACAAAAATACTCAGAAGATGCATAGAGACGAACTTGGTTTTAAACTATGAAAAATGTCATTTTATGGTTGATCAAGGCATCATTTTGGGTCATATTGTATCCTCTAGGGGCATTGAAGTTGATAGAGCTAAGATAGATGTAATTAAAACTTTGCCTTACCCCATAAATGTGCGGGAAGTTCGTTCTTTTCTTGGACACGCAGGGTTCTACAGGCGTTTTATCAGAGATTTTTCTAAGATAACTCAACCCCTGTGTAAATTGCTGCAAAAGGATGTGCCATTTGAATTTGATGAGGCGTGTAGGGGTGCATTTGATAAATTGAAGGATATGCTCACTTCAGCTCCAATTATCCAACCACCGGACTGGAATCTTCCATTCGAGATCATGTGTGATGCCAGCAATCACGCAGTTGGTGCTGTGCTTGGACAAAAAGTTGGAAGAGCCCATCACGCCATTTACTATGCCTCCCGGACACTTGACAATGCACAGAGCAACTATTCTACTACAGAAAAAGAGCTTTTGGCTATTGTTTTTGCTTTAGAAAAATTCCGCTCGTATTTGCTTGGCACTAAAGTGATTATTTATTCCGACCATGCAGCTCTTAGGTACCTATTCTCAAAGAAGGAAGCCAAGCCCAGGCTCATTCGGTGGATTCTCTTGTTACAAGAGTTCGATCTAGAGATACGTGATAAGAAGGGTACCGAAAACTTAGTTGCTGATCATCTGAGCCGACTTGCCACGAGTGAAGAGCCATCACCATTGAATGACAACTTTCCGGATGAGTATCTCTTTTCTATGCAAGAGTCGGTCCCGTGGTACGCTGATATAGTTAACTATTTAGTTGCTAGAACACTATCGAGTGATTTGACTAGAGCTCAAAAAGATAAAATAAAAAGTGATGCTAAATACTATGTATGGGATGACCCCTATCTGTGGAAACATTGTTCTGATCAAATCATCCGTAGGTGTGTAACCCAATATGAAACTCCTTCTATTTTAAAATTTTGTCACTCATATGCATGTGGAGGACATTTTGGTCCTAAAAGAACAGCCCGTAAGGTGCTAGAGTGTGGATTATTTTGGCCGACTTTGTTTCGGGATTCATATTTGTTCTGTAAGTCATGTGAGCGATGTCAAAGAACTGGAAATATAGGACATAGAGATCAAATGCCACTTGCCCCTATTCTTGTTTGTGAAATTTTTTATGTGTGGGGTATCGATTTTATGGGTCCTTTCCTTCCTCTTATAGCAATGTCTATATTATTCTTCTTTGTGGATTATGTTTCAAAATGGGTAGAAGCTAAAGCTACCCACCAGCGATGCTAAAGTTGTTGTGGATTTTGTAAAGAGTCATATTTTTGTTAGGTTTGGAACACCAAGGGCAATTATCAGTGACCGTGGGACTCATTTTTGCAATAGAGTAGTGGGGGCTTTACTGAAGAAATACAATGTGACGCACTGCATTTCTACTCTTACCACCCATGAGGCAGTGGGCGATGGAGGTGTCCAATAGAGAAATAAAACAGATACTCGAGAAAACAGTCAACCCTAACAGGAAGGATTGGAGCTTAAGGCTTGACGATGCACTCTGGGCCTATCGAACTGCTTACAAAACTCCTATAGGTATGTCCCCTTATCGTCTTGTGTTTGGAAAACCTTGTCACCTCCCGGTCGAGTTGGAACACAAGGCATATTGGGCTATCAAGCGTTGCAATATGAGCATGGATGAATCGGGTGAAGAGAGGAAGTTGCAATTACAAGAGTTGGAGGAAATTCGTAATGATGCCTACGAGAACTCGCGGATTTACAAGGAGAAGACGAAGGCCTTCCACGATAAAACGATTTCTAGGAAAAATTTCTCTATTGGTCAGAAAGTTTTACTATATCATTCTAAGTTGAAATTATTTCCTGGTAAATTGCGCTCTAGGTGGGTAGGGCCTTTTGTTGTTACTAACGTGTTTACTCATGGCGCAGTCGAGATACAAAGCTTGGACACTAGTAAAACGTTTAAAGTCAATGGGCATCGCTTGAAACCTTTCTATAATAGGTTTCAAACGAGTAACATTGATTACATTAGCTTAACGTGTCCAATTTACACCGATTGAAAGATGGCAACGTCTGGCCAAAGACGTTAAAGAAAGGCGCTATTGGGAGGCAACCCAAGTTTTATTGTTTCTATCTTGTTTTTCAAATTCATTTTATTTTAATTCTTATGATTTTATTTTAATTTAGAAGTGCAATTAATTTGGTGTTATTTTTTCTTGGGCAGGAGACAGTTTTTCTTGATCGTAGGAACGATGGTTCCATTGAGTAAAAAATCCACTGACTAGCACGTGCCCACGTCTTCTCCGTAGAGCTTTTAGGTAAATTTTTGACACAAAAATCCACTGACTAGCACGTGCCCACGTCTTCTCCGTAGAGCTTTTAGGATTAAAAATCCAATTTCTCTTTAAATTTTCTTCCTTCGATCTTTTATTTTATTTTTCTTGATTCACAAAAAAAAAACAAAAAACAAAAAGCTGCACGAATTTTATTATTTTATTATTATTTTTATTTATTATACTTTTATTGTTCTAAAAAAAACAAAAAAAAAAAAAACCTAACTTCGGCATCAAGTTTTACAATTCTATTTTAGTTAAAGTTCTATTCCTACCCAAATCCTATAACATACCTAAATTCTCTCAAATTTCCAAATCTCATTCCTAGATCACATTAGATTCCATATTGGTTCTATTTTTCATAAAAAAAAAAAAAAAGAAGAATTTTACACGATTCAACAGCAATATTCCAATTCTTCTTGGTCAAAACATTCAACTCATTCACATACCTACCCAACCCACCCCACTAACCTACCAACTTCAACTACCTATATATACATCACGTATATCTCTTTCTTCCTCCTTCAATTGATCACCACCCGACTGCAATTTACCTCCAACACTCCTCACCATTCACGTTGTCAATTCCCACCGTCGACTCATCTCTCGCCACCATCCAAGCACTTCTTCTTCTTCCCTCTCGTCACATATTCTTCTTCTTCCAAAACAAACACAAAAAAAAAAACAACCACAACAAACTCTTGTTTCCCGCCATCGGCACCCCGGCAACGCCCTTCAACCACTATAACTCTCTCTTTGATCGCATAGGCTGACCTCCGATATGGGGCGGGCAACTGCCGCTTCAAATCATATCCCAAACAAGAAGAAAACAACCCCAACCATGTCAACCGCTCCACCTCGGCCACTTCCCAACGATGACGATGTTCCGGCGCGAAAGAGGGCTTGCATTGGCAAAGGATTGCACATTCTACCTCCCTCTGGCCGATTTGAATGGGAATCTCAAATTTGCCAAGCGGGATCAAAACGATATAAGCGTGTTCGTACTCAAAGCATCGTTCCAAGTAAGTGTATTCACGAACCCACTTTGGCGACTTTGAATTTAGCAACTAAGGTACGTGAGTTAATTGAGCATATCGCATGGCAACCTTATTTTGCTATTACATGTCCGGCTTATATTGAGCTTGTTCGAGAATTTTACACCACTTTTGAGTTTAAGAAACCGGATAATTTCACGTTAAGTAGCCCACGTGTGGTTCAATTTAGATTAATGGGAAAAGAATTCAAACTTTCGATCACTGGATTTAATCTTGCTTTTGGAGTCATCACTAAAGAATATGCCAAAACGGAAGAATATTTGAATAGTTCTTGTGATTATAGTGAGGAATTTGAACCCTATCGTTTATATGGAGAATTGTCCACTAATCACATGTATAACCCAAGTAAGTCAAAAGATACATTTCTACGTGACCCTGCTTTGATATATATTCATCGACTTCTTGCTTTCAATTTTTCGGGTCGAAAGGATTCTGCTGGGGTTTTGACTAAATGTGAGTTTTATTTCTTGTGGTGTATGCTAAACAACAAGAAAGTGAATCTTGGGTATTGGTTGGCATCTCAATTTGAAAATGTAGTAACGGCCAAACGTCCATTGATTTTAGGTTCTTTGATTACACATTTAGCCCTACATGAGAAATTGATTGCTCTTCATGATAATAACCTTCATATTGCTTGTGAGATACAACCATTAGACTTACATTGCTTGGAGCACATGGGTTTGGTTTCTAAGTTTACAGGTAAATACGAATTTGAGACACCGGGAGCTATTCATCGCGGTCCTAAACCTCGACCGACGAAACGTGCTGCCATGGGGCGAACTTGGGCATCTACAAATCCCCCTTCCTCGTCTCTAGCTATTGTACCGCATCAGTGAGCACGCCAGATGACTGTGAGAATGCCGATGATCGCATAGCGCAATTGAGATGGCACAATTGAGAAGAACTTGAATGCATTTTTTGCGCATATGGGCTTCGTTCCACCTTCTCCCTGATTCTTCACCTTTCAGGGGAGTTTCTCTCATTTTATTTTATTTTATTATTTTTATTTTTTCGCTTCTAGGATTTTATTTTATTTTTTTTATTTTTTTTAGCTTTTCTTACATTGAGGACAATGTGTAGTTTAGGTGTGGGGGAGAGTCTCGATGTTCTTAAATGTTCATTTTAGCTGCACTTCATTTTTATTTTAATTCTAGTATCATATTAGTTGCATTTTAATGTCACTTTTGCATTTTGATTTTATATGCTTTGAAAAAAAAAAACAAAAAAAAAAAAAAAAAAATCAACAAAATGAAATGAAAAAAAAAATGATGGATTTTTTTTTTTTTTTTTTGAAAAACATCTCTTTCAAATTTTGGATTCTATTAATGTTTTTCCCTATGCAATTTAGATTATTGTACTTCATTGAGACGAGTTGAGATGCAATAGGGGATTAGCATGAGTAGATGAGTCCTTATTAACTGCACTATAATTGATTGCTCTTAGCGGTGGATTGAATGAAGAATGTGTGGGATTTGATGCACAATATCCCTAATTTTGTGAGCTTTTGAGCCTACGAGCATTCACGATATTTTATATATCATGCTCCATTCTTTGATTGTGTGATTATCATGCATAGTCGATTTTCTTCTAGAACTTGCTTTGTTATGCATGTTGGTATGCCCCGTTGATAATTGGATGCATATAAAACGTAAGGGCACCTAGAGTAAAGCCAAATTTAGCTTTAAGTAAAGAACCTACCCTGAAATTACCCTTAGAGAGCCAACTTTGTGCCTTCTAGCCTTTTATTGGAAATTAACCGCATTACAAGCCTTGAGAATCCGTTTCTTTGTTAATTTCCCCTATTTTGAACCTTAAATTGAAGGAATTCTTAACTTTTTTTACATGTAGCTTCGACTTATTTTGGAGATGTTGATATATGACGAAGAACAAAATGTTCATAGTGCAATTCTCACCCTTCTCTAGAAGTGAGAATATAGTGTTCAAGTGTGATCTACATGGCTCCTTGATTTGGCGAGAAAGTACGAAAGAGATGAGGATCAAAAAAAGAAGAAAAAAAAAAGAAAGAAAAAGAAATGAAAAAGAAAAAAAATTGAGAAAAAGAAAATTTTGAAAAAAAATAGACAGAAAAAAAAAGAAGAAAAAAAAGAGATGACAAAAAAGGTAGAGTATGCAAGTGAAAGGAAGATGCGTGAATTGTGATTGTTGAATACGTGGACAAGTGATTTTGATTGATGAAGTTTGTGTTTCTGAGTTAAGTTCTTGTGGATAAGTTGTGCAATTCCTTCAATGAAATAGCCCAAGTAAATCCTTCTTATCCCACCTTACCTAAGCCACGTTACAACCCAATATAAGACCCTTACTTGCATTCAAATCATTGGTGGAACTAATGTGATATATTAGCAAGCCTATGGTAAGGATCTTCTATGTATTGACTTGAGAGTATATTCCTATAACCTAAACACTTTGAGCGTATTGAGTGAATTCTATGTGAGGGTGTTAAATCCCACTACATTTGGATTTCGAAAAATTGTCAAAGTGATTGATTATTTGTGTTGGTTGGTGGGAATTTACTCTATTTCATGTTGATTTTCGATTGCGTTGAAATTTAAATCTTTGAGGCACGATGGTTTGGATTGTTGGATGATGGCTTTAAATCTTTAAGCAATTAATAACTTGATTTGTTTTATGCGTGAGGGCAAGCATTGTTTAAGTGTGGGGGAATTTGATAGAGCGTATAAATTCACATTACTTGTCATATTTTCTCGTGCTTTTATTAATTTAAAATTGCTTAAGTCCTTGATTTTAATTGTATTTTGTATTTTATGGACCAGGTGAAAGGTTGGATAAAAATGGAGTCAATTTACAAGTTTTTAGAAGAGAATGAAGTTAAGTGATAAATTGACATAAGAGCCTCAAGTCTAAGGCGCAACCACGTCTTATCAATCCAAGTGATCCAAAGAAACGTAGGACCAAGACTTATTTGAAGTGAAGAGTTGGTGCATTGATAGAAGACCTCATTTAATTATTCCTACCCACAAAAGGATAGGAATATTTTATGGGGACCTCTGCTGCAATTAGTTTTTATTTTTCTAGGAAAATCTTAGACTTTTATTAGAATTAGGAAACTAAACTATTTTCCTTTTATTTTCTATTTTATTTTCCTAGGCTATTTAGTTTCCAAAAGTAATTAGAATTGGATCTGGCCCAAGAAGACAAGAAACAAGCGTTTATTTATTGGCCAGAGGACAATACACGCTTCCCCTTCTTCATATCATACACTAGAATTATCTTCTTCTTCTTCTCCATGAAATTCTAAATTTCAATTCCAATTCAAGGTTGATTGAAGATTGACTCAAGAACAAATTGCGAGATCTAATATATTCTTTTATTATTCTCCCCTTATTTTCTCTATTTGCATGTTCTTATGTTTTTCTTGAAATTGTGGATTGATTGATTACACAAAGGGCCCGTTGTTTAATTGTCAATTCAACATATTGCTAGTTAGAAAACTAGATCCGTAATTGTCTAGTATTTCTAACGATTGTGGCAAACAACAAAATTGATTAGGTCAAAGTTCTCAATTTATGTTGTAGGAATATACAATCTAACTTAAACAATTCATCGTATGCTTTTGTTGGTTAGAATTGGTCATCTCTTAGATATTAATCTTTGTCAATAAATTAAATCTTAAATTGGTACCTAGGGTTGTTTATTGATTAGGGAAATAACCAACGATCATACCTTGGTTATCAAATAAGTAAGAGAGATAGGTTGTTAGATCGTATCAACAACCATAACCAGTTTAGGGAATTAATGAGGAGAATTATCTTTGCATCTATGATCAATTTGTATGAATCAATTGGAGATTAAACATTGGATTGGATATTTACCTTAAGTGACTACATTTTAATTTATATTTTATCACTACATTATTTTAATTTCAATTTCTTGGAGTCCCATTCTTTTAAACCCCCCCAATTTTATTTTATTTAGTCTCGTTTTTGAAAGAATAAATCTAACCAATCTCTGTGGATACGACCTTGCTCACTGCTACTACAATTTATATTTTTGAGCGAGTTATTTATTATTTGTTGGATTCGACACCCACCACATGGGTACTACATCACATAACACTTCATCCTCATATGTTCCAATTAAGATAGGGATCTTCACTTGCTTGGTAACCCGAACCTCGCCTGTATCACTAAACCATTGCAATCGATACGATCTCGGGTGTTTGATCAATGGAAGTCCAACCCTATCAACGAACATATAACTAGCAACATTCGAACAACTCCCCTCGTCAATAATCAAACTACATGGCAGAGTGTGAAATATATTTTCCCGTTGAGGGGTCGCTTCATCCACTTTCGCCTTCGTGCTAAGAGCTCGCCGTGTAACTAAAGTCTTGGGGATAGTCATCACATATTGCTCATCCGAATCTTCCTCCTCCTCCTCCACAATAGGAGGGATTTCTTCCTCATCCTCCGTTTCAATTTCTCCATTCTCCCGCACCACCATTGTATGGCGATTAGGGCACTCCGAGGCAATGTGTCATCGGCCTTGACATTTGAAACATTGGATTTCTCGATTCCGAAGGGGTGGTGCACCCACTGGCCTTTTCCCTTTATCTTCCCCTTGTAGTCTTGTCACTACTCCATTTCGGTTTCCCAAAGCTACTACTTTCCCCGGCTTGAGGTTTAATGAAACTCTTCTTCTTCAATTGCATCTCAACCTTGGCGGCTTTATGTACCAATTCTTGAATATCGGCATAATCGTGCAACTCCACAAGCTTGGGGATTTCTCGATTTAACCCACTTAGAAACCGTGCCATGGTAGCCTCCTCTTCTTCATCTATATCGGCTCGAGTCATTAACGACTCCATCTCTTGGTAATACTCTTCCACGCTTCGTCCCCCTTGAGTTAACGTTTGCAGCTTATTGTACAAACTCCGATAATAGTAGGTAGGAACGAACCGCTTTCTCATTATCGTTCTCAACTCATTCCAAGTACTCACCGAAGCTTCCAAATTTCTTCGCCTAGCAGTAGTAGTTTGTTTCCACCAACTAAGAGCATATCCCGTGAATTCTTTCACTAGAAGTGGAACTTTCTTCTCTTCCGGGATTCTATGAAATTGGAACGCCAACTCTACCCTGCTTTCCCAATCCAAATAGGCATCCAGGTCGGCTTTACCTTGGAATGGAGGCACTTCAACCTTGACATTCTTCACATCACTTTCCTCCGCTCGTGGTCTCTCATTACCTCGACCTCCTTGGCCGCCTCTACCACCTCTATATATCACCTCATATTCATCCTCATCACCTGCTTCAAACTCCGGCCTACGAACATTTAACCTAGATACCGATTGCTAAACATCCTCTCGCAACTGTTGACTCAACCGACGCTCCATTGCGGTTATAGAAGCCTGAAGAACCGACTGGATATCAGCCAAGATGGCAGCTCTAGATCCGTGTCCCTCGACTGAACCTGTATCAGACATTGTGTGCAAGTGTGTGCAAGACCTGTAGTGTCCTCTCGTGAATATCACTCGTGTATATCACTCAACACTCTCTCACTCAACACTCAATAATGCACTCACACTCTTTTGTCCAATCGAACTCAACGAACTTGATCAAGATAAGATCTTCTTGTATCGTTCAACAGAACAATGCCAAAACAGTTGATAACCTAAGTTACAACTCAATGACACAACACAAAACAAACTAAATTACAATTCGATGTAAAACCCTAGTACAATATAACTCGACTACTAGACTCACCACAAGACGATGCAACAACAATACAATACTAAGTCTTGCCAATGGATTGACGAACACTCGTTCAACACAACATTGGCGCCATTGTTTTTTTTTTTTTTGAATTTCGGCTCTCTCTTTTTTTTCGTTTTTTTTTCACCACAACACTTATAATCTCAATACCAAGACAATACTAGAAATTGGATCAATTCTAAGCACAAAAGCAATTTGCACCAAGAACACCAAGAACACACACTAAAATCCTACAAATTTAAAATTTTAAATTCAAGATTCTAATCCGATAACAATCACAAGTATAACAACCTAAGGCTTAATAGCAAAGGACTTATACTATAAAAACACAAAAACAACGGATAGATACCAGATGATTAGAATCTGGGCTCTGATACCAACTGATATGGACCTCGTTGGTCTCGATGCCAACGCAACCCAATCCAGATTGGATTAGACCCCAGAAAATCCAATCACTGGTCACGATCAAGAACCTGACGACCTTCTACTCACGAAGTGACAACAATAGGCTGAAACCTATCACCTTCAACTGTGCGTAGTAGACAACCCGCAGGGGTGAACGCCACAAGAGTTGATCACGCTCTTGATAAGTTCGATTTGTTCAAAAGAATAAGAAGAGAAATAAAATTCTCCACAATAAGCATAAAGCTCTCTCTTTCATATGAACCAAGGTTTTTCTTACAAGATGGCTTGTTTTGTTCATATACAAGTCCCCAAAAGTGAAATAATAATAAAATAATGCAAAAATCCAAAAATATCTAAAATTTACCCTAAGTCGGTCGAAAAATACGGCCGTAAGTTTTGGATTTACTGCCGTAAATCCTTAGTTACGCCGTACATGACTGAAAGGTACGTAATAAGCTCTCTCCGCCTCAAAGCGCCCAAACTTGATTCTTGAGTTATGGCCGTATGGACAAGGTTCTGACCATAAGTATTGAGTTCTGATCGTATGCTAAATAAATGCGGTAGTAATTAACTCTACGCATAATTTTGCCCCAAATTTGGAAGGCTGGGTTCTGGCCGTAATGATCAAATTCTACGGTAGTAAAGCTTGATCGGTAGTATGTCCAAAGGGTAAGTAGTATTGAACTCTCTGTAAATCTCGGTCTTGACTTTCTAGGTTCTGATAGTATGGATTCATGTTACGGTAGTACTTATCTGATTCTGGCCAGTAAATGTCGTTTGCATGGCATTCTTGAGTTCCAACGTCCCCGACTCGTAATTGGAGTATTTCTTTTGACTCGGGAACTCCGGCGGACCATTCCAATGCTTGAGATGACCTGGTAGGGACATGTTGACATACTTCTTCGACCCAGGTCATCAACGCTCGTCCCATTTTCTTTGCTCGGCTTCGTGTGAGCTGTCCGAGCGGCGCGTGGGGTGGTTCGGTCGGGTGGAGCTTTCCGGGTTTCGTATCACATATCATTATCACCTAATGAATAAAATAATACATCACAATGTTAGTTAAAATGTTCATAAACATTGTCTCCTTAGAACAGGACTTCATTTTTGGGCCGGCTGTTTATTGGAGCTTGTCCGTCACTCTGCCGATGACTTTATTGATCTATATATGAGATCCCTTGTGTGATATGAAGTGAAACTGGGGTTTAATGGGTGGGGAATGGCTCAAATGGTTCATAAATTAGTGTAGGGGCAACCGTTGTTTATAATGTTAACCATTTTGGTCTTCAATGATGTACTGCGTATGCACGGTGCCATCGTGATATTTTGGGACCCTGAGTTGGACATAAAAATTGGCCGACGTTGTAGCACATAGTCAAGTTTTATTTTAAATAATAATGCTATATGGCACCAATAATACATAGGATTCCTCTTTTATTATTCCATTTAAAACAAAAAACAGTATTGTAAAATATTTATATTTTTATGATATGAAATAATAAAATAAGAAATACGTTAAATAATTACCTTAATATAATCATATAAAAAGACAATCTTATGATAAGACTTATTCTTTTGTTAATGTAATTAACTTTTTTGATATAAATATCATATACCTCTTTGAAACAACAAAAGTTTAATATTTGAGATATAAATGCTATATAAAAAATTTAATCATGGAGATTGAAAATTATTGTAATTAGGAAACAAAAATTATTTATATAAATGAAATATTTGTCAAGATATAATCCAAGTTGCAACAAAAAATTAAAAAAATTTCAAATATATTTAATTGAGAAACAAAAATTAAAACAAATTACCCATGTAGACTAAGATTATTTATAATCAAAAGATTGAAAAAATTTTTTTTTTAAAAAATTTAATTAGTCATGTGGACTTAAGATAAATTTTAAACCAAAATATCTCTAAAAGTTAAAAAGTGCATAAAGGAAAACTTAATCCCTAGTCGTTGCCAAAATATGGAGACCTTAGCCTAAACGGTAGACCGCATGGCTAGCTAGTTTTCTCGTAATAATTCCGTTGTACATACAAATATAAAAATAACAAATGTCGATTCTTGTCCCAAAAACATTCCAAACTTTTGGGCCCTGAGGTGAGTACCGCTCCGGCCTCATGCAAAGTCCGACCATGCATATGCAATATGGTAAATACATCAGGGTTATGCCGGTAAATTCGTATTAGGCACTAGTGCCTAGAGAAGAATCCATCTCCATCTACCATAACAATATGAGGATAGGAAGGTGGCTTCTGCATTCACAAATGGAAATGACTTTCGTTATCAGTGATAGGGGAATTGTTGCCATTACATTACCGATGGGGAAGGGAATTCCCCTTGCCCCTAAGTTCAATTAAGTGACACAGATCTAATTTGAGAGCTGCTATGGGAGAGTAGGGATAAGGGAAGATTCCTTGCCCCTGCGTTGAGTTTAAGTAGGGGAGAGGGAAGTTTCCTTGTCCTTTAGTTCAATTTAAGTGATGTGATTCAAGAGGTGGAGGTGTAATGGGAGAGCACTGGTAACTTTGTAGAAGTAGCTTTTAAGTGTGTCTTCTGGATTATTTTGTAGAGATAATTTTTATAAAATAATTAATTTCAAAAATTAAAAAAAAAGATAATAATAAAATATTGGAGCATTTTTGTCCTTTTTGTAAGTCTTATGGGTGATTTTGTAGAGATAACTTTTATAAAATAATTAATTTCAAAAATTAAAAAAAGAAAATAATAAAATATTCAAGCATTTTTTTCGTTTTTGGTAAGTGTTCTGGCTTATTTTGTATATGCAACTAAAAAAAATATAATAGTAAAATATTTGAGTATTTTTTGGGTTTTTAAATTTATAAATTATTCGGGAAAGAGTAACTTGGCTTTGAGGACTAATTTTGGGGGTTGACCATTTGTTGGAGCTTTGTCGTCATTCCACCAATGACTTCGATCTTTATTTGAGATCCCTTGTGGGATATAGAGTGAAACTAGGGTCTAATGCGTGGGGAACAACTCAAATGATTCCTAAATTATGTAGGGTCAATTGCTATTTATAAAGTTAAGCATTGGCGCCTTGGATGATATACTGTGTATGCATAGTACCGTATCTGAGATTTTGGGGCCCTGAGTTGGAACAGAAAAATGGCCCCTGCGTTGTAGTGCATAGTAAAATTTTATTTTAAAGAATAATGCTATATGGCACCAACGATGCATCGGATTTCTCCTTTATTTTTCCATTTAAAACAACAAACAATACTCTAAAGTATTTATATTATTATGATATGAAATAATAAATTAAGAAATACGCTAAATAATTACCTTAATATAATCACACGAAAAGGCAATCTTAGGATAAGACTTATTCTTTTATCAATGTAACTAGTAGTAATCCGGTATGCTGCACGGGGTGACATGTCCATTAATACATAATTCCTATAAATATAAATGGAATAACATTACTATTACAGAGAATGATTATAAAAAACGCTCACCACAATCCAGAACACTGCAGGATTTAAGTACTGTACATTAAAATTTTAAAAGAATTTCGTCAGAGTTTCGCCTTTATTTTGAACAATTCCATCATGTTAATATCATGTAGTTTAGGTATTTATTTACCATTTAGAAACATAATTAATTTTGATTAATTTTTTGTCACACAAAAATTAAATTGCAGGTGAAATTTTTAGTTTTAATTAATTTTCAAGTTTTTAATTAATTCATGTAAAAATTTAAATAATTTTAATTTTGCATCACACCAAAATTAAATCCTAGCCAAATTGCTAACTTTAATTAATTTTAATTTCTCCACAAATTATTTGTAAAAATAATTAAGGGTTGTTTTCACAAAATCTCCCAATCTTTCGAGTTTATGACAATTCGAACCCCATTCTTTTTATGTGAGACGCCGAAATCTTTAAATTAAGTGTCACTAGACCCCCCAAGTGACGGATTCCATCCAATTCAGTCGTTAAATTGGTTTTTTGTTATTTTGTGCACCAAAGTTTGGGATAAAACTTGAAACAATATTTTATTTCAGAATTTTAAAACTTTTTAAGCTTCAAAATTTTAACTTTAATTTTTACAATTTAGTTCTAAATTTTTTTATTTCAGAATTTCAACATTGTTTTTGGAAATTTTGCAGACATGGTCTATAAATTTTGTGATGTTGCAAAATTGGTACGAATCAAAAAAAGGTAGCGTCATATTAATTACATTGAATCAACTAATTGTAATACTAATTTTATTTGGTCTATAGGTAACTTTATCAAATTATTTGATGCCGATTAAATATCTTTTATTGTTAATTTTTAACAGAATAACATTTTTTTGCATTAATATCACAATTTCTCAAACTTTTCCTTACCATTAGAGACACATACATTTTGATTTCAACTAACAGTTAATAATAAATGTAATTATTTTATCTCCATAAAATTTTGGTAGAAATTTATAACTGTAAAGAATATATCAAATGTAAAAAAATAATAAAATAAACTACAAAACAATTAAAAACTCTAAACACGATGGCGACTTCCCCATCTGGTAACCAGGGAAAAGCCCCATGGCTCGAGATTGCTGTTTATAATAGCAAATCGAGTGGCTTTCCTTTTTGATTTGCTGATCAGTAATCAACTAATGGTGCAACCAGTAGATTATTGCCTACCGTCGACTTCGTCGGTAGGGGACCAAATCGGGAGAAACCTGCTGGATTGTCACTGGTGGGATGGGTGTTGCTGGTTGGGTTAGAGGTGTGGCCTATCGGGAGGGGTTGGGTTTTTGCTTATTTTTTATTTTTTTAACTTTTATTTTAATTATCTTTTTTTATTTTTCTACATTCGAGATATTTTTTATAATTATATATTTCTACTAAAATTTTATAGATTACATTTATTATTAACCGTCAGTTGAAATCAAAATGTGTATGTGTTTAATTCTAAACAAAATTTTTGAAATATTATGATATTAATGCGATTAAGTTCTACTATATTAAAAATGTTCGAAAAAAATTATTTGATTAGCATCAAATAAATTTGATAAAATTAATTATCGACCACATAAATTAGTATCAAATAAATTAGTTTGATGAAATCAATATCATGCTACCTTTGGAAATTTCGTATCAATTTCGCAGTACTGGCAAAATTTATGGACAATTTTAACCAATTTTCCAAAAGTAATGTTTAAATTGTGGAATAAAAAAATTTAGGACTAAATTGCCAAAAATTAAAGTTAAAATTTTGAAGTTTAAAAAGATTTAGGACTAAATTGCACATTATTAAAATTTGTGAAGCTTAAAACGATATAAAATTTTGAAATAAAATGTCGTTTTTAGTTTTACCATTAAACTTTAGTGCACAAAAAGAGTTAAAAAAAAAGCTAATATAAGGGCTGAATTAGATTGAATCCGTCAGTGGGAGGTATAGTTACACTTCATTTAAAGATTGAAGGTTCAACGTTGAAAAAAAAAAAAGAATGAAGTCGGAATTGTTATAAACTCAAAAGCTTTGGGGGGTTTTGTGAAAATAATCCAACAATTAATTATCTCTAAAATACTTAATTGCCCAATTTAATTTTTGTATTTGAATTGTACATATTTCTTTTAATTTTTGGGTAAAAATTTTATTGATGGCAATTTTGGATCATACTAAAATTCAATCTTATCGTACTTGTTAATTTAAAGCAATTTTCATTTATTATCTAATTATTTATAAAAATAATTTATTGATGCGTTGTTGCAGTACACCAAAATGTATTTTATTTCTTTACTCAGCGTCAAAACTACAAATTAATGTAGAAGTAGTAAATAAGGGTTGAACCAGAGAAACGGTATTTAATCTAGTTGTTTTTATGAATTAATATGAAAGGGGTTGTAAAATTTGAATGAAATTTGAAAACAAAATAATAAAATAAAAGAGATAAAATGAAACAAATGAAGATATATCTAGTTCTCGATTCGGTTGTGTGCAACATGTTACTGTTCCTTCTTCAATTTATCAACTCTAATTAATCAAGACGATCTGATTAATAAATTATTCCTTAAGTCTATTAAATTAAAATGACTTCTTTGACTTAACATCTAGCTATTGGATAACCCTGAACAAGTTCTTAGGATTTGATGCAATGTTAATGTGAAATGAACGAGAAGAATGAGTTGAATTAGATGAATAATTTTATAAATTGAATTAATGCATCTAAGTTAAGTCGTTAATAAATATGTAGGACATTCATTTGGTACTTTGGATTAGAGTTATATGATAATTGCAGATCAAAAGCTCCAATCCTAATATGTAACTTGAATTTAAAGATTAATTGATTCAATTGGCCAAAGTGAATGCAATAATCACATAAACTCAAAAACCGGTTCAAAAGCATAACAAATCAACAAATTGAAGTAGATGAATAAATAAAACACAACTAAAGAGTTGGAAAAGATAACAACATGTTAATTGAAGAAGTCTAACTACTCATATTCACGAGTTAAATACTTTTTAGCGAATGCTCGCCGTGTATCACCACTGCTATATGATAGATTATACTTCACTATCACAAATAATATACAAAAAGCATAGAAAACATGTAAATAAATGTTAAGAAATAAATAGAGAAGTATAATCACTCATATACGCGGGTTAAAATACTTTTAGCGATGTGATCCCCTTGTATCACCTCTGCAATATAAAAGAAATTATCTTTCTCAAACATGAAAAATAAAAGAAAGAGAGAAACTAGAGAAGAAATGCTCCACTAATCATATTCACGGTCGAAATATAGTCCATCGCTTATTAGTTACTCAATTTAGGTTTTTACTTCCGCCGAAATATGAGCAACGAAGAGCTTTCAAGTTAGAACTAAGAATAAATGAAGAAGAGAATTTTATTGAAGAGAAAGTTGGAGAGAATCACTAGCTAATTCCTCTACATTGGTTGTACATTTTTTTCCTTACAAATACCTCTATTTATAGGAAAAATACTACAAGACAAAATATTAAAAAATTATAAAAGTGACATTCCATGAGTCTATTGTGGTGTGCTCAAGTTGTACTATCTGAAAGAGGTCAAAATTATGTCAAAATATCATTAAAATCAAGTGGAAGCAATCTAAACGAAAATGCATGCAATCTACCAATGTTTCAGAGAGATTCAGTTTGGTCCCCAACAATTTTAGATTTGACGCTTTTAGTCATTTTCTTCAATTGGTTATAACTTTCACTAGGAAACTTCGATTTGGGATCCTAAAAAAGTGTGAGACTCCTCTTTTGATGCTCTTTCACGTTTGCTCAAAAAAAGTTGCAAAAACAACTTTTCACAAAATTGCACCCAAGGTCCTCCATTATTTATTTGCTTGCATTTCAGTCCCTAGTTTCAAATTTTGCTCTCTTTTCATCTAGTTTGGCTCCTTTTGGTTCTTTGTAACCTAAAACACAACAATAAAAGAAAACACATAAAAATGAATATATAACACTAATAAAATGCAAATATATAAAATAGAAGAGTTATTTAATTGTTTTTCTAGCACTTATCATTTATTTTTTCTAGAATAATTAAATGGTCAAATCTAATTTTTAATTAAAAAATAATATAACTAAAAAAATAAACACAAAATCTCTTATGTCTAGTAGGAAAATCGATTATGTTAACTAAAAAATCTCTCTCTCTCTCTCTATATATATATATATATATTGCGTTGTTATTATTATTATAGATATATTTAATAAGATTCGTTGTCATTAATGATAAATGTTAAAGAATTTAATATAGATTAGGAAAGAAAAAAAATAAAAAATTAGATCTTAATTAAAAAAATCGGCCAATAAAGGAAAAGTCTCATAAGCGGGAAAGCGAATCTTAATTTAAAAATGAACCAATAGCGGAAACGTCTTACAGGGGGAAAAACCCTCCAAAATCTATATTTAAAAAAGCTGAAAAATTAGAGGGAAAATTCCTCCAAAAGCGGCATCTCTTTATTCATATATAGATTAATCTTTTATTAACATAAATATCATATGCTCCTTTGAAACAACAAAAATTTTAACAAAAAATAAAAATATTTTAGATACAAATAGACTTGGGAATCAGTCGGGGTTAGATTGGTTTGCAACCTAATAAGTGTATATTTTTCATACTTATTTATGCCTCTTTACGTTTCATTTGGAGCGGACTGCTACTTATATTAGTATAATTATTGTGTTTATAGGTACTATTCCTCGATGTTGAGGATAACGAGATCTAACAGAACATGAAGGGCCTAAAGTGCAAAGAAACCCGAAGTGAGGACTAAAATGCATCAATTCCAAAGTTGGAGGACTTCGGGTGCAATATTTGTGAAGGCCTTCTCGGCCAAATTTCTTGAGCTTACATGGAAGAACACGGGATGATGAGTCTGATGTTCTTTACGGATATTAATTCCTAATTACGGATCAAAAGATATGGCCAGAGGAAGATCAGGGACCAAAGTGCAACATTTTAGAAGAGGACGACATTCTACATGAAATTATTGTACGGCCATAGGAAGACAATGTACAACCATAAATCCATCATTTACGGTAGTAATTGAAATAGATACGGCTATCATTCAGAGATACAGAAATGGAAATGTCATGCAGAGAGTTTTGAACGGCCATAACATGTCAATTTACAACCGTAAACAGGGAACTACGGACGTAACCCAAAGAGTTACGCCCATAAATCTATCAGCATCAGCAGCACAGGTTTTTCCCTTGTTTTTCTCTCTTTTATCTCCCTCATTTTTGCTCAATTGGGGAGCTTTTTGGGGGCATTATTGAGACATGAATGGGGTGTTTTATATACACTTTTCATCTCCAATTGATTATTCCATCCTTAGTTTAGATTAGATTAGGTTAGGGTGCTTTCTTCATTTCTTCTCTCTTTTGTCTTATCTTTTCTTCCTTCTTTTCTTTCTTGTTTATTTCCTTTTCTTCAGTTTAGGGTTTTGATTATTGCTTGGAGAAGCAAGCAATGGAATCAAAAGGAGGTGGATTGGAAGTGAAGAACAAGACTTTACTCTTCAAAGGGAGATTGTCTATAGTCTTATTTTGTGTTTCCATTTTCTTTCCATTTGTGCTTTCTTTGTATATATTTTTATGATTTCGATACTATAGGCTAAATATGGTAAGTTGGGATTTTTGATTGATCTTAATATATGTTTTGTTGATCCAAATGAGTTGTTGGAATTGATTTGTATTGTTATTCATCTCGTATGTGTTTGTTATTGAGCTTGCTACATATGCTTGATTGATCATCATGTGTATGCAATTGTGATTAGTGCAGGATTCTACAAATGGGAGTGTTTGTTATTAAGACAAATAGCATTCACCCTTGGTTCTTGTAGAGGATAGAGATATATCTCTTACCCTAGGTGATCCATTGAGTTCTTTTCACAGACCCCTATGCGGTTGATTGGTAACATATCGACACAGAGATGTAGTAGGTTGAATCAATTGACTAGGGATAGCTTGATATTCAAGAGAAGAGCTAACTATATAAGGAAAATCGGATCTAACATCGAATATGGATAATATGTTGAGTTCAACAATGGATTAATGAGACTAGTATTTAGTGAAATCATGAATCCCGACTATCGATTTGTCCAAGTCTTATCTCCGTTCATGCTCATTTCTTGTCTTTGTTTTCTTGCTTTCTTAGTGTAGTTTTGTTTTGCTCTCCTTCTGTTTTTATTGTTTGTGTTTCTTGTGTATAGTTTTTCCTTCAACTAGAATAAGTAACTTATTACAAATACCAATCTCTGTGAGTACAATATCTGGACTTCTAAGTCCACATTAGTACTTGTATTGGCCGTGCCATGTGGCATATTATTGCGTGTGCAAACGCCCAATAAGTTTTTGCACCATTGTCGTGTAAACGGCCAACCTGAAACCGACTTTTAGCTATCAGTTTGGCCAGATTGCAAACAAGAACCGACCGGTGGTTTGGTCAAACCGACCGTCGGGTCGGTCAAATTGAATTGACCGAACCAATTCGATTCGACTCAACTTTGGCCTTTTTTGGAAGAAAAATGTATTGCATCAAACTTGAAGAAAGAGTCAAAAAGGAGAGAAGAAGATCGGTAGGAAAATAGGCGAATAGGAGAAGAAGAATTTGAACTTGAGAACTTTAGATTCATCGAAGATTAAACTTGATGGAAATTGGAAGTTGATGACGTGTAGTCGGTGATTGGCGACTTGAGAGATGGGACTTCAAGATTCAAGATGTGTGAGTTTTTGGTCCATCGGGCTTTGTAGTCAACGGTTGATGGCTTGGTGTATCTAGCTTCAGGATTCAGGATGAGACATCATGAGAGTGCATTTGGCTTTTAGCAATTGGCGGTGCCTAGAGAATTAACGATTGGGGTTTTTTTGTTTTTGAATTATGCTGAGAAACAAATGCCTGGTTTACTAGTTTTTATTTGGGATTTTTCAAATTAATTTATACGTGGACGGATCAGGGTTGGTCACCCCACCCAAAAAACTATAACATGCCACCAAACCGACCCGGTCGGTTTCTTTACTTTCAAATCAATAGCTGACCCATTTTCTTAAAAAAAAAAAGAACCGACCCTACCTAAATCGGGCAAATCAGGGAGGTTTTTTAGTTCATCGAGCTTTTTGCCCATTGCTTGATATAAATGCTATAGAAAAAATTTAATCATCGAGACTGAAAATCATTATAATCCGAAAACGAAAATTATATATACATAAATCAAATATTTGTCAAGATATGATGCAAGTTGCCACAAAAATTATGAAAATTTCGAATTTTTTTAATTGAAAACAAAAATTAAAACAAATTACCCACATAGACTAAGATTATTTATAACCAAAAGATGCCATAATACTAAATCGCTATAGGGGGTCTTATGGGTTTTGTCACATCAATTTGGAAGCACTTGTTCTGTTCAGGTACTACAAGAGCCATGGGCTTTGCAATGTTTCTCAAATAAAAGAACACCATTTAACGTTAAACTTGCCTACTATAGTGCCAAGAAGCAAGGCAAGGCAAGGCAAGGAAGAGAGATTGGATTTTTGGACATAACAAGGAAGTTATTTGGCATTGTTTACGACTCTCTTGAATCCTAGCCAAAGGTAAGTTCTTTGAATAAATATTGTGACAGTGCTATTATATAAAATAAACTAGCGGACCTTGTTTAATTAATGGTTTTGCCAAGCAACTTTAGAAGTTGACCACACCCAGCTTGACCTTTCATTCCCACTTGCTTCATCTAATGCTAGCCCTATAAATGGACTCATGATGAAGAACATGCATCTCTTCCCGGTGATTTTCTAATTTTCTTTAATTTTTTAGAGTGCTAAAACCATGCTGGTTCTGGAAAATAGTAAAGCATTTGATAATATCTGAGTAGATAAATATTGTTTTTTCATTGATATACATCAAGCAGAAGTGATATTTTTGCATATTGTCATTGGTCGACAAATTATACAGAAGAATGAAAATGATGGAATATTCATTATTTGCATAATTTTCATTGATATTTTAGCATATTTTGGCATATGAAGGAAATATTTATTATTAACTAAAATGAAGTGATGGAATATGGTGGCCAAGTCTAAGCCAATTCTTAATCTTCACAAATATGCAAATTCGAAAAGAAAAGAAAAAAGAATAGCTAATCGTGAGTCTGGCACCTCTCTTGATTTGAATGAATTCAACTTGAAACCTTCACTGGACATGGGAATCTTAAAGGATATTGGGTCGTGCATTAGTGGTTAGTCCTTTTGCAACAAGTTTCAACATGCATAATGCCATTTCTTTCTAGCACTCCCTTGTCATCAATCCATCAACAACTAATGTGACACATCTTCTCACATTTTTGAAAGGTAACAATCATTCGAGGGCCATTGAATTGGTGAAGCTTCGTAGGCTCCTTAAGTCCATTGAAGTAGCTAGAGAAAAACTCCCAAAGTTGGTAGATGCTTTTACTAAGATATTGGGCTAAAATTATTTGAAACTGTTACAAAAAGAAAGAATTTGTATGGAGAAGTTGACAGGATAAGGAAAATTTGTACAAGAGAGTTTTTCATTAATAAAAGTAAGGTCAACCTTCAATGAGGCCCAAGAGGCCTCCGTCTCAGGGCCCAAAATTTTGGTGCTTCTTGAGGACCCAAAATTGAAACTAACTATCTATATATATTATTCTATGTAAAACATGGCATTAAGTTGCTTGGTAGTGTAGAGGTTTAGGAGGTGGCTTATATGAATTCCATGTGCACGGGTTTGAATATTTATGAGCACCATTTTTTCTTTTTTTTTCCTTTTTTTAAAGCCCTTTTTTAGTTTTCAAAATTTTCCTCGGTTAGCACATTCATTCATTTCTTTTTATGTTTTTTAATAATAATGTTATATTTGTGGCTTGTGTGAATGTTGTGAACCTATTGTGGCCGTTGTTTGTATTTAGTGAAATTGGAAGTTGTGATGTGAATGTGGATAGGGGTAATTGAAGCATACATTTAGGAGCAGGAGAAGGAGGAGGTTGTAAAAGCATCTAAATTTTGGGAAATTATAGACTGCAGTTATGTGTGTCCATTGTTTTAGAAATCATTCATTCCCCGTGGATGATATGGTAATTATTTGGAACTTTTGACGATATAGTTGCTCTGCATCTTTGCATATATGCTCTATCTAGCATAGATGAATAGAGTGGCAAATAGGATTCAAATGGCCATTCTCAATGTTAGTGGGACTAATTCCTGGTGTTTTTATTATTTCTAATAATATGAGCATTTGTTTCTCAATGATTGTATTTGAAGATCACTTAATGTAATTTGGGCAAAGGAATGTCCCCATCGTTCTTTATTAACATTCCTTGCTTTCACAAACCCAAAAATAAGTATGGCAAATTTTCTTGGCTGAATGTCACTTTTTGTTTGATTACATGTAGGTTCTCAGCTGATGGCCTCTTCTAGTTCAAACACTGCACGCCCGTCTGTAAAATGTCATTGTGGTGCATCGATGGTGTTGAAGACGTCACATACTGAGCTCAATCCTAATCGTGATTTTTGGAGATGTGTTAACGTGAAGGTAAGCTTCTTGATATATTCTAAGGTCAGACAATTGTTCTAGAAACATGAAATATTGGATGAGTGGATTATGAATGTTATGTGAAGTGTAATTTCTTATTTTACTATTATTATTATGCATTTCATGGTACCATTTACTTTGTAATAACATTAGGATTTAAAGATGTTGAAGTTTGCAAGTCCAGAGCATAATCATTATTTTGATGTCGTTAACTGTAAATTTGTTTATGAAATTAGACTGCTTAAGATGGAGCTCAGGCTTGTGTGGTTTTCACTAGTTTGGCTCAGTTGGTGTATCCTATCCTGTGTGTAAGAGGATGACTTCAAGATGCAACCGAAATTGTCATCTAGTTGTTCTATTGGGTTAGGTGTCCTCCCAAATATAATCATATGCATACCTAAATTGTCATCTAGCTGTTTTGAGTTGTGGTTCGGCCCGGAGGGATGTTATATACATCATATGGGAGGGTGGCAAAAGCATGCATTGATGCTAATTTGGCAATTGAGAAATGATAACGAGCAGTAGTACATCATAATCCACAAATTTAAGCTTATGTTCTATGAGATGGCATGCATTGCGAAAAACCAACACTCTTTTAGGAAAGTACAATTTTCAATTTTAATCCCAATCTAGTGAAGTCTCTTATTATTAAACCAATTGCATAAATCTATTGGAGTTGACCTATCATACTTGTAATGATGTCAAGCAATTTTACAATGTGCTTGTGTACTGCTTGTCTAGGACATGATGGCTTGTAAAGGGTTCTTTTGGGTTGATGAAATACTAGCTAATGCTCAAGGTGCAGAGCATAAGTCTGCTTCAACAACTCATAATCCGAACATTGTGATGGGTACTGCTTGCATTGAAGATCATCATTTACTTGCACGCATCGCCGAGAAGATGGACAAACTGGACAAGTTGGACAAGTTGGATAAATTACCACCATGTTGTTCCATATTGTAGTTTATTTTTTGTATTCGATAATGTATTTTATTGTAGTATCCTCAATGTTGGGGCGGTATTGACGTGTGTATCATGGTTTAATTTCGTATGTCTATTCTACATTGCAACTTGTTTTATCATTTCGAAGTGCGAAGCCTCTACATGAGTTGTTAGTTATGAACTTGTTTTCGTAGGGATTCATGTGTTCATGTTAGTTTTTGGTGTATCAAGAGTTACTTGCAAGAATAAGAAGTTTGACATGAGATAGGTCAAACACGTCACAATAAAAATGTACAAGCCAAACATCACGCCCCAAGTGTAGGTTGTTACAAACCAATACTACATTACCTGCTTGGTTTCTGTAATTTAAAATTGAAGACATGCGACTAGCAATCACATTTCCCAATTTAGCATGAAAATATAGACCAAGCAACTATAATAGTGATAACTGCTCGTTTTACCTAGAGGTTGAAAAACCATTGTTGCTACAACTGTAATAGTGATAACTCATCTTTTTGGCTAAAGGTTGAAAGACCATAGTTGCTTCAAATGAAACGAATATCAAACTCGCGAATCCAAATGTAAACACTTGATATTCCAATCCCCAAGCAACAAGTAAAACAGGGCAAACTAGATGAACTTAGTTATCGCAAAGTTTCATCGATTACAATACAAAATAACTACCATCAGCAACTTAGTTATCCATTCCAACAAACTAGCATACAAAGTTTCATCGATTACAAAACAAAATAACAAAATGATGAACTTAGTTATTGCAATACAACATCATAACTAACTTAGGAATGCGCCCTCCGGTAGGCTTGTCGGGTAACCAGAATAGTTATCAGAAGCTTGGGAAACAAAACTATCAGCAACTGCCGCATCTTGAATCCCATTGTTCACGTTTGACATATCTGGGGTATAATCCTCGTCAATCAACCTGATTCTGAAAAATAAATTTGCACATTAATAATCAGTAGCAAAACTAACGTTAAAACTCTAGTCTATTATCGAATCAGTGAATTTTTTTTTCTACTAATTACATAGTTCCCCACGCTAACATGATACAACCAATAAAATTAAAGCACAAGTATATGACATATTTGAAGTAATTAATTTTCATGACATGTCGACAAAAGAAGTAGATTAGCGAAGCACGGATGGTCATACCCTGAATTATTCTCTGGATAGGTTTTTGCGTTATGGCCCGGTTTGCGGCACCGCCTGCACTTTCTCATACTCTGGCTCATCCCAATCTCCTTCGATGAATTCATACGCTTCCTGGAACCCTTAGCACGCAATGAGACTGGATCTTGGATTCCCAAACCATCTTTACCACCAGCGTCGTCTAGTTGAGCGGGGAGCAAAGTCAACATATCTAGATGAGCAACCATGGAGACTATCGTTACCAAAAATTTTGTCGATGGACAAATTTAGCATATAAGAATTACTAATGCCAAATTTAAGATTTAAAATTGAAAAATATTACCCCCTCATTGTTTGCATGTGCTGGTGCCGTCCTAGCCATCATCTCCGTCGCCTGTCTTCTAAGGTCACTAAATCCTTGAATGAAAAAATTTCGACATTTGGCAACATAGACACTTCATTCGCCAAACTCATGAAATCTGAGATCATCCTGGCTCATGCAGAAATTGATGACTCATTCCCTATAGATCCCGGTGTGGATTCGAACACGGGAATTGATTTCGCTTGTTTTGCCCACCGATTAAGGATGTACTGATCAGGTATGGTCCTAATCTTTTTCCTATACATCATACACAAGATATGGCGACACAGATAACCACTGAATTCAAAAAGCTTGCACGTACAAGTCATGATCATATCTGGGCCGGTGTTCCAAGTGACATGTCTTGCCCGATTTGATACTGCATCAAACCTAGATAACCGATACACTTTTTCATTTTCAAAAGAAGAGATTTTCTCATAATCATAGGAAGAGCTCTGTACTAGTTCCTCCTGGAAGAGTAAAAATATTGTCCTTGTATACACACCTCGTATATGAGCCTCCATGTGATGATGTGTCAATAAAACAGGCACTTCTGATTTGTCGATGTGATCTGCTTGGACCTCCAAATGCCTCTGGTGGCTCACTGCATGTTTAAACCGTACCAAGAAATCAAAGCGAGTTCTTCCTAATCACGTACGTTTTTAAGAACGAGTGATGAGACTCAACCCGTTGACTACTTGTCATTCTGCAGCAAACATGTGTTTCACATAGGCGGTACCCAATGATCTCATATGGCATATATGTTGCGAGCCATTCATTTCCCCCCAATGGTGTACTGCTCATCAAATCGCCCCACTTCTTTTCAAACTCTTTAGGTGTCTCAGATCTCATCACAATAGATTGTGATGAGAGGACACCGTTGTAATCACCATAAACCCCTGGGCACAATTTCTCTGAGAACTTGTTCGTAATGTGCCATAAGCATAGTTGGTGTACAGTCGGTGGAAACACCTGAAATAAATAATTCTTTATCAGCCAAATAAATAATGTGTGCTTGATTCACAATTTCATACACAATCTCGTAATTTGCATGAAAGTATAATTGCAAATAGAAGTTATTGTAGCAATTACCCCTCCAATTGCTTGATCCTGATCAGTAATGGTAACTTTCGGGGCAATCCCAACTGGCATGGCTTCTAAAAACCGTGAGAACAACCAAATAAATGACTCTTTCTTCTCATTGCTAAGCAATCCACATCCAAATATAATTGATTATCTGTGATGATTTACACCGACGAATGGTGCCAAAATCATACCATATGTGTTTGTGTTGTAGGTTGTGTCAAAAGCCACAACATCGCCAAAGTATGTGTACACACTACGTGATGTAGAATCAGCCCAAAAGCACTTGTCAAAGGCCCCATCGTCCGTGTTGATACTATAGTAGTAGTTCTCGTCTGTCTCTTTCTCACACTCAAAATATTTCACGGGGATCTCAGCTTCATGTCCCAACTTCTTTTGGCGCTTTCCCCTCTCCACATTCCTAATGTCCTACTCTTGACAGCCAACGAAAGAAGCACCGCCACATTCAACCTCTAGTATCATAAATTGCTGGCATGTGCGAATGTTTGCCTAGGATAATTGATCGAGAAGACACTTCTGAGCCGGTGTTACCTTTCTGTGCGAAGGCAAAAACTGCACTTTCCCGGGGCTAGTCAGTGGGTAAGAATGCTCGGCAATGACCTTTGAAACTGTCGACACAAACTCATTTTTCACCTTTTTCACAGTTAGACTAGCCATGCAAAGGCATCTATCACGTCACCGTTTTCGTACCCCGGATCTTGGTTTTGTATGTTTCTCCTTCAGTTGATAGCATATGTTAGTCTTACCTTGTCTTGAACAGGTAAATGTTCTCGAACGAAATCCTATACCATCTTGGCTCAATATGTTGCTGTGTCTACGTGTGCTAAACCCGGCTATCTTCGCATAATTATTGTAAAATGCAAGTGCCTCTTCCCAGGAATTGAACTTCTTCCCAACATATGGCACATCATCCAAAGGAACATTTGGAAAGTATATATCACCAACATTCCTCACCTCCACTACTGAAAATAAAAAGGGAAATAGAAAGCTTTACGTTAGGGCGCTACAAATTTACGAATATCTATTATATCACTCCCTATGTAATTGTAACAAGACTACTGTTGGACATGAACAATTGAAATGCTCTAATAAAGTAAGTATACCATAAATTGGATAGCATACTAATATTTAAATAAATGAAAATAGAAGGGGAAAAGGGATTACAACTACATATTAATAGCATTACAGGAAACACCATTATTATCACATATTCAAACTGTAATAAAAAAAATGCAATAGATTTAATGATCCCATTTGCTTCCCATGTAGTTGCCCCTTGAAGAACCTATATATGATCTGGTATGTTTTTTTTCTAATTACAAACAATATTTCAATGGCGTCAATAAACTATAGCTCCTTAGATCAAATTATCACCAACCATACTAAAGTAGAATTAGAAAATATTGGAGATTTCGTGGTACCACTACCACTTACCAGATTTTACCAAAATTAAAGTTGATTAATAAAAAAAGTTAAGAAAATTTGTTCTTGTGACGAAAGCAAAGTGTTACTACATTGTCGGCTTTAAGTTTAGATATACTAAACCATCAAAGTATAGTTCTAAGATTCTTGAAATATAATACAATTGCACATTTAGCTCATATGTAATTATATTTTAATCTAAAGAAAAATTAATACGTGTTAGCCTTGGTTTTGCCCATCCCCATATTAAACAATTTTACCTATCGGTTGAACTAAAGATGAGAACACCAAAAAGGAGAAAATAAAAAAAGGCTAAAATTTCGACATCAAACAATCCAAATAAAAGAAAAACTAACCTGCATTGACATTGGTTTCTTCTTTGAGCTTGTCCTCATCCCCTTCCTTTTCCTCTTCACATTGCTCCTCTTCTTTGCCTTGAGACGAAGCTTGTGAACCGGATATATCATTCGAATACAAGTTCTCTGACATTGCCTCTCCAAGAATATAGAGTATAGTCAGGGCGATGAAACTCTAGCCTTGTTTGAAGCGGATGCCTACTGAAGGGAAACAAGCCGAGGTTCAAAAAAACAGCCACAATAGGTTCACAACATTCATAGTAGCCACAAAATGTTCACGCCATTGCCGAGGTTCAAAAAATAGCCACAATAGGTTCACAACATTCACACAACCACAAAATGATCACACCATCCAGAGCACGTAAATGATTCGCTCGATTCACTTATTCACTCTACTCATGTGTCTTTTTTTTATTTTTTATTTTTTGTTTATGCAGAACAAAAGCTAGCCAGAAAAAAAGCTATGCAATGGAAATTTTTATCAACATCCGATCGGAAAAAAAAAGAAAGAAAACACGATTTGGGGAGAAGCAGCTCGTGTTTTTCATCGATGGTGCCAAATTCAAGAATGAAAACTGAATCAAGTCCCAAATCGTCCTCCACTTCCGACCACATAGGACACATTACATTTTAGTAACGAAGAAATCCCCAAATTCTAGTTCAAATCTCGCTCTAAATCCCTAATTTTCTCAAAAACCAAAAACGAAGAAAATCCGCAAAATACGCTCACCTCGAGCCGGCTGGTGCTGTCCCGTGCTCGGAGCGGCCACGGGTGGTGGCGATGGTCGGCTGTTCACGCGGTGGGCGGTGGGTCAGCGGTTCACGCGGTCGGCCAATGGAGTGAACGGTTTGAGGAATGGCAGAAGTGTGGATCGGGTATTCTTTTTCATTTTGTTCGGATTTTGCACATGAGGCCCCCGAGCTTTGGAATGGTGTTTAAATTATGCACCGGGTGCTGCCACGTGGATCGCCACGTGGGATGATGGTGCCATAATATGGCACCATCGATGGCACCAGAACGGGCTTGGATAAAAAAGAGAGGGAAAAGTGTAACAGGGGAGAGAGGTAGAAAGATATTCAAAAATAATAATAAAATAGTAGTGGAAGATGTGAAGTTGGATATTTGAATTTGGACATCACACGGGAAACGAGAAAAAAAAGTGGAGAACATGTAAGTAAAATAAGAGAAAAGTGATTAAGAAAAATTAAAAATAAAAAATTTATGGAACTCACTAAAAATTTATGTGGGTGTATCGCTCTAAAAATGGAATTTTGAGAAGGGACATAGTACTCGAGATTCTATAAGTCTTCAACTAAGTGAGAAAATACATCTGTGCCCGAAACTCAAAACAGACTAGACAACGATATGACAACAAAGGTAAAAGATAGGAGGATTATGGTTTTTTCAAGCATATTGAAGCAACACGAAGTCATGTTAATTAGCATCTTGTAGTTGACTGGAAAATAATATAAAAATATATTGTGCTTAGAATAAAATTTAGTTTTTTGTTATTTCTCTACCACACAGGTTGTACCAACACTCTTGTTATTTTTGTTAAAGTTATATTGTGGGTAGACAGGGGTCGAATCTTCCTTTAGGAACTACTTTTTCTCTTTAAAAAAAAATATTATTATCATTATCTATATCTATATATATATTAATAAAACCAGCATATTTTCCCGCCACTTTCACCTATTTTTCTGAATTAAAAAATCAATTTTTAATTATGGTAACGAGTTTTACCGCTACTACATGTCTTTTCCAACTCGACTTATCACCTCTCATCTTTTGATAGAATCACTCCTTATCCCTCAAATCCGGGTTATTATCATGTGTGATTCTTTTAAATCTCTCATTCATATCTTTTTACCATAAAAAAATGAAAATATATTATTATAATTTTTATTTTACACATATTTTAAATTATAACTTGGCCATAAATCTCCCCGTGCAATGCACAAGAGAAAATACTAGTTATTATTTAATATAAGCAAACTAGCAATTAGAATTGGCTCAATTCTTCTAATCTCAATTCCAATTGGAAATTGGAATCGGATTGATAGTGAGGACCAATTCTAATTCCTTTGGCATTTTCATTTTCTAATAACTTATGCACGCTATAGCAGTTAATCTCAAATACCACTCAAATTTTTGAAGAGCGTTAAGGTTCATTTACATGGTATATTTGATATTACAATTTATATTTGAAGAATCAAAAATGATACTAAACTATTACGTTGTAGTCCATAAAACATATGATTGACTTCTCTATTTGAATGTACGCTATGATTTGGGGGCCCATTTTCTATCTGTCGACTAAGGACCCCGAAATCTCATGTACGACATTGGTTTAAATAGTTTGTTAAATCATTCAAAGGAGGATTATATTTAGAATAATTTTTTTGTGCACCACATTTTTAAAGGAGTAATAATTATTAGTTTTCACACCCATGCGTTGCATGGGAGTAAAACTATATAAGTTAAATTTTGTGGTAAACGAAAGAGAAAAAGAAACTATTTAACATGAGATTCACATCTATCCGTAATTGTATGTAAGATAACGTAGTATAAAAATCAAAGATTTTCCAGCGCAGCATGTTACAAATTTATTTAATTTCTTTTGTTACCAAACATATTTAAAATTGACGCCACACTTTAAAGAAACTAGCAATAATCCCCGTGCGTTGCACGGGGAGACATGTCTATTAAAACATGATTTCTATAAATATAAATAGAATACATTAATGGTACTAAAAATAATTACAAAAAATAATTGTGATAGAGTTTTTCTTGTATTTCAGACAATTCCATCCTATAAATATCCTACAGTTTAGGTAATTATTTACTTTTTAACAATATAATTAATTTTGATTAATTTTTCATTTAATTTTTTATCACACAAAAATAAAATTTTAGCTGAAATATTCATTTTTAATTAATTTTCATGTTTTTAATCAATTTTATTTTTAAAATAATTAATTATATCTAAAATTAATTAAGTGGTCCAATCTTTTTTTTATTTTAATGTTACACTTTGTAAAAAAAAATTAAGGGTTATTTTCACAAAACCCCCAATATTTTTAGTTTGTAACAATTTCAACCGCATTCTTTTTTTTTTTTTTTTTTATCAATGTGGAACCCCTAAATCTTTAAATTAAATATCACTAGGGGTAAAACTCGAAACAACATTTTATTTCACAATTTTAAATACTTTTGAATGTCACAAATTTTAACAATTTCTAATTTAATTCTAAATCTTTTTAAACTTCACAACTTGAACTTTTATATTTTTATTTTTTGCAATTCAGTCCTAATTTTTTTATTTAACAATTTCAACATTATTTTTGGAAAATTGAAGGAAATGGTCCATAAATTTTATGGTCGTAGCATAATTGGTATGAAATAACAAAAGATAGCGTGATATTAATTTCATTGAATTAATTAATTTGATGGCAATTTTATTTGGTCGATAATTAATTTTATCAAATTTATTTGATACCTATTAAATAATTTTTATTGATAATTTTCTATAGAATAACATGTTTTTATCATTAATATCATAATTTCTCTGACTTTTTCTTAGCATTAGAAATGCATACATTTCGATTTTAACTAGCAGTTAATAATAAATGAAATTATTTTATCGCCATAAAATTTTAGTAGAAATTTATCATCGAAAAACTATACTGAATGCAAAGAAATATTAAAATAAAATACAAAAAAAAATATGACGGTGACTTCGCCCTTCAACCAAGGGAAAGCCCTGGGTTTGAGATTATTGGTTATACCAACAAATTGATGGGCTTTCTTCTCATTTACTTATCACGAACAAACTGGTTGTACTAGCTAGTACAACCAGTAGATTGTTACCTATTGATCACTTCACCAGTAGGTAACAAAAATCGAGGGAAAGCCCCTTGGATTATCACTGGTAGGATGGTTGTTGCTTGTTTGGGTTAGAGGCTGGGTTTGGTGTGGACTGCTGGGGTAGATTTATTTTTTATTCCTTTTGAAGTTTTTTTAAAATTATATTTTGTTATTTTTCTACATTCGAGTTATTTTTTATAGTGATATATTCCTACTAAAAATTTATATCTAAATTATATATATTATTAACTATTGGTTAAAATCAAAATGTGCATAAGTTTAATTCTAAATAACTTTTTTGAAAAATTATAATATTAATGTGATCAAATTCTACTATGTTTAAAATGTTCGATAAAAGTTATTTAATCGGTAGCAAATAGTCGATAAAATTAATTGTAGACCAAATAAATTAGCATCAAATTAATTAATTTGATGAAATTAATAGTGCGCTACCTTTTTTTTATTTTGTAGTAATTTACAGCAATCGCAAAATTTATGGACCATTTCTGCTAATTTTCAAAAAATATTGTTGAAATTATGAAATTAAAAAATTTAGGACTAAATTGCAAACAACTAAAGTTAAAATTTTGAAGTTTAAAAAAAAACTAGGACTTAATTGCACATTTATAGAATTTGTAAAGTTTGAAAAGATATAAAATTGTGAAATAAAATATTATTTCAAGTTTTATCCCCAAACCTTAGTGCATAAAAAGATTTAAAAAGCCAATTTAATGGCTGAATTGGATGAAATCTGTTAGTGGGCAGTTCAGTGACACTTAATTTAAAGATTGAGGGATTCCACGTTGAAAAAATATGGAGTTGGAACTATTTTAAACTCTAAAGATTGTGGGTTTTGGTGAAAATAATTCAATAATTAATTATATCTAAAATTACTTAATTTTCCTATTTAATTCTTGCATTTTAACTGTGTACATTTCTTTTTATTTTTGTGTAAAAATTTAATTGATGATAATTTAGTATAGTACTAAAATGAAATTTTAGCTAATTTGCTAACTTTAAGTAGTTTCATTTCTTAGCTAATTATTTATAAAAGTGATTTATTATTTCTAGAATAATTGATTGGTCTATTTTATATTTGAAATTTAAAAAACTAATCTAACTAAAAAAATTTGAAAAAAATGTCATACGTCTAGGTAGGAAATTGATTATATTAATTCAAAAATAGTTTAAAAATTCTCTCTATATCCATGTACGCTTATTATTATTATTATTATTATTATTATTATTATTATTATTATTATTATTATTATTATTATTATTATTATTAATGATAACTGCTAAGAAATCTAATATGGATTACGAAAAAAATAAAAGAATAAAAAATTAGATCTTAATTTAAAAAATTAGCTAATAGAGAGAAAGTCTCATATGAGAGAAAAAGAACCCTTCAAAATTTATATTTAAAAATCCAATAAATGGGTGGGAAAATTTCCTCCAAAAGTGGCCTCTCTTTATTAATAATATGCTGATAAGGAATTTGCTATCGATTAGGAAAGAAAAAAGGAAAAAATCAAAAATCAAATCTCAATTAAAAAAATTAGCCAATAGAGGGAAAATCTTATAAGCGAGAAAATAAAATTTTAATTAAAAAATCAACGAATAGAGGAAAAGTCTCATGGGAGGGAAAAAACCCTACAAAATCTATATTTAAAAATGTTGAACAATGAGTAGGAAAATTTCCTCCAAAAGCAGTCTTTCTTTATTAATATATAGATATAGATTATTATTATTATTGTTGTTGTTGTTGTTGTTGTTGTTGTTGTTATTGTTACTATTATTATTATCATCTATAGATTTAATAAGATTTGTAGCCATTAATGATAACTGATAAGAAATTAGCTATGGATTAGCTAAGAAAAAAAATCAGCTAATAGAGGGAAAATCTCATAAGCGGGAAAACCAAATTTTAATTTAAAAACCAACCAATAGAAGAAAAGTCTCATAGGAGAGAAGAAGCCCTCTAAAATCTATATTTAAAAAAGTTAAACAATGTGTGGGAAAATTTCCTCCAAAAGCGATCTCTCTTTATTAATATATAGTAAAAAAAGCCAATCTAACCACCGACCATTGCCGGCGGAGCACCTCTCTGTCATCATCTTCACTGAGCTAATCGAATCGCCGATGATGGAGGTGGAGGAGAACATTTGTCAATCCGAAGGAAGAGTTATTTTTCGAGGTGATTCAAAAGGACAAGTCAGAAAAAGTTCTAATTCGGGAAGCCTCACAATGTGGGAATGAGCCGTTTATCCCTGTTTCGTCTAGGGAGATTTCGATTCTATCTAGTTGACTTAAATTGGCTTTTATTGGTAAGTTTTCCCATTGCAAACCATCATTCTCTGAGATAGTTCAGGGTATCAATTCGTTGTATCTATTGGAGATGTTGAGGTGGGTCACCTTGATGGAAAAACATTATACTTATTTTTACCCATGAGGAGGATTATTATCGTGTTTTCCAAAAGAAATTTGGTTTAACAAAGGATTCCCTATGAGTATTTTAAAATACACGTATGATTTCAAGCCAGACGTGGAGCCCCATGTCATGCCTATATAGATTTCTTTACCAAAGCTTCCTCTCATTTTCTATGACAAGGCAATTTTATTTTCTATAGCATCTGTTATAGCTAGAGTTTGTGTTGAGCTAGATATGGCGAAACCTAGGGTGCAGGGGATAAGAATTGGGAATGATGAATTTGTTGTGTGGCAGCGGATTGAGTATGAAGGAATTCCGGAGTATTGCCGCTTTTGCAAACACATTGGGCATTCTGTGGATAAATGCTATTGGGAACATACTTCCGTTCAGCAGATCAATCAAGAAGCTCAGCCTATTAAAAAAGAAGATAGAGTCTGGGTTATGAAATAGCCGGCCAATCCTCTACAGAATAAAATTCCAGTCCCTGAAGTACCCCATGCGAATAGAGATTTGGCTTCAGGAGATATAGGTCCCGAAGGATGTGATGACAACATTGCGACTTCTTCAAAGGCAATTCCATCCTAGGATATTGTTTCCCTTTGCCCTAATGGGAAACGCCCTATCACTGAGCCTTTGTTAGTTATTGGAGATCACTTGCCCTCATCCTCTAAAACCCACACTACTGGTCATTCAGACTTAGAAGATGCAAGTGCTAGTGTGGAGTGTTTGGCCTTTGACAATAAGTTTGAAGCGCTCCAGGACATGGCCATAGAGAACTCTACTTTCTTTCAGATCAATGAGGATATTTCTTTCCCTAACCACCAGGACAAAGTTGTCATTCAGCCAGAAGGAAGCGTTTTTTTCCTCCTAAACTACAACAAAAGATATCAAAAAGTGCATCTACTCTTTTTTTTCATGATGAACATGTAGCCACTGATGTTGAGAAAGACTATTCTGCTATGTCAGAGAATATTCATAAGAAGTCTGGATCTAAGAAGAGGAGATGAGATAGGCCATGCAAGCATAAGTTCTTCAAATAAAGAACATCCTTATTTGGAACACTAGGGGGATCTATACCTCGCTAGTTAGAATAAAGTCTCTTAAAACTACTCATCACCTTGGCTTGATTATATTGGCAGAACCTCTTGTTGAAGCCTCTAAAATCTCTTGGTTTGCTCATCAGTTGGGATTTAATCATTGTTGCTCTAATGTCAATGGCAAGATTTGATGCTTCTGGGATGATGATATGGATTCCTCTATCTGTAAGAACAAGGAATAGCATATTTCTTTACACCTAACATAGGGTCACACTGAAGTTATTATTTCAGGCATTTATGCTAAATGCTCATTGGTGGAAAGGAGAAAACAATGGGATGACCTGAAGCAATTTGTTGTGAGTAACTATCTACCTTAGCTGTTAGGATGCGACTTTAATACTCTCCTAAATAGAAGTGAAAAGGCTGGTGGCCATTCCCCATCACTTGAGTTGTTATGGATTTTAATGACATGCTTATTTCATGTTCTATTGATGAATTTTATATACCAAGTTCTTCTTTTACTTGGTCCAATGGCAGAGTCTTTGAGAAGTTGGAAAAGATTCTAGTCAATCAATAGTGGGTTAGTGCTTTTGAATAATTTAGCCCTGATCATCTCCAATTATCTTGAAATGTTAGCATATTACTTCTAAATTTAAATCATCATTTCGATTTCAAGATATGTGGTTGAAAGATAAGAAATTTTCGAATGTTGTGCAACCTTCTTGGAATCTCCCTTTGGTGCCTTATTCTAGAGGGCTTTATGGGTTCTTTTTCAAGCTCAAAAGACTAAAGCTGGCTTTTAAGGATTGGAACAAGAACTCTTTTGGAAATATTTTTGAGCAAATGAAAGTGGCTGAGAGGAGAGCTCTTGAATTAGAATGAGAGTATAAAGCTACACCAATTGCCGAGGCTAGAATTGCATTGCATTAGGCGTATGCTAATCTTAATCTTCTCTTGACTAAAAAAGAGTTCTGGAAACCGAAGGCAGGTGTGAAATGGATGAAGGAAGGGGATCAAAACATAAAGTATTTTCATTCGGTGGTAACAAAGAAAAGGCTATGAAGTTTTATTTCCCAGACTTAACTAGATGATAGGACTGTAATTTCTGATCAAGATATAATCTGCAAATTAGCTGTATCCTTTTTTCAACATCTATTCTCTGTTGAGCCTATATCTAATCACGAGGAAGTTCTTCATGTCATTCCATTATAGGTCTCGGAATCTGATAATTCTATGATGAATGCCCTACCATCTCTTGAAGAGGTTAAAGAAATTGTATTCTCCCTTGATGTTCAAACCGTAGTAGGTCCATATAGTTTCCTTGCCCTTTTTATGTTCCAGTTGCTTGGGAGGTTTTCAAAATGGACTTATTGGATAGTGTTGTTGAATTCTTTGAAGGTAAAGAACTTCCTAGAGGCCTCACTACCATTTCCATCACACTTATCCCTAAAACTGACAATGCTCTATGTTGGAAAGAATATAGACCCACCTCATTGTATAGTGTTTATTACAAAATCATATCCAAAATCTGTGCTAGAAGACTTAATTTGTTGCTTCCAAAACTCATCCTCTCAACCAATCTGGCTTCACACCTGATATAACTATAGCTGATAATATTCTCTTGGCTCAAGAGCTAGTCTATCAGATTGAGAGAAAAATCCAAAGTGGGAATGTCATTTTAGAGCTTGACATGATGAAGGCATACGATAGAGTTGATTGGAAGGTTCTCTTGGCTATGTTCAAACAGATTTGGATTTGACTCTAACTGGACTTCTAAGATAACTAGGCTGATTTCTAATTGCTAGTACCCCATTCTCATCAATGATGAACTTCATGGCTTCTTCAAATCTTCCAGGGGACTTAGGTAGGAGGATCCCATCTCCCATTCTCTCTTTATCTTGTTGATTGAACTTTTATCTCGGGTCTTGTATACTTTATTCTATAGAAATCCTACAATGTATTATCAGTTTGGAAGTAGAGTACCAGCAAGGCCGAACCTTCCATAAGGCCCAAGGCGCCTTCGTCTCATGGCCCAAAATTTTGGTGCTTCTTGGGGACCCAAAATTGAAACTAACTACTTATATTTATTATTCCGTGTAAAACATGGCATTAAGT
This sequence comes from Jasminum sambac, assembly GCA_018223645.1. NCBI lineage: Eukaryota > Viridiplantae > Streptophyta > Magnoliopsida > Lamiales > Oleaceae > Jasminum > Jasminum sambac. Next base: position 6,755,492 of record CP073644.1, on the reverse strand, counting down.
TGCTTGGTAGTGTAGTGGTTTAGGAGGTGGTTTATATTAATTCCATTCCATGTGCACAGGATCGAATATTTATGAGCACCATTGTTTCTTTTTTTTTTAAACCCTTTCTTATTTTTAAAATTTTTCCTCGATTAGCACATTCATTCATTTCTTTTTATGTTTTTTTAATAATAATGTTAATGGGCTACCATGTTCACTCTTTTATTTTTTGAATTCTTTGTTAGCACATTCATTCATTTCTTTTTATTTTTTATTTTTATTTTTATTTACCTGTTTTTAAGAATAATGTTAATGGGCTAAAGTAGTGAAGGCCTAACAAATCTAATTATGACCTAATTCTAGTTAGGGCTAGGCATCGGGTCGGTTGGGTCGGGTTCGGGCCCGACTCGATTTTAGTCAGTTTGGGAAAACACAAACCAAAATCGAACCGACGGATCAGTTCGATGGCCCAAAACCGATTCGGGTCGGTTTGGGTCGGGTACTGTGCAAATTATTATTATTATTATTATTATTATTATTATTATTATTATTATTTTATTTTTTATGAACTGATCGATTTTCGAGTTGGATTTTTCCAACGCAAAACCGGCCTGACTTCTGCCTCAAACTGACCTGAACTAACTCGGGTTGGTTTGGGTCGGTTCAAGCCGACGGTTCATGGTTCGGATGCCCATCCCTAATTCTAGTTGCTAATTAATAATTTAATATTGGGACTGCCACTCAAGACTATAGATGGATGTCCCTTAACATTCTTCTTGTATTCTTCAATTCTTCAATTTTTCTTTTTTCATTTTTCTACACCGTTTAGGGCTGAGAAAGACCAAAGACAAGGAAATGATAGTGCTCGTGGGCGCCATATGTAACTGTTGATTTCCATTACTATTCAAAATTTTTTAAATGGTGAGGCACGTAGCTTTTAAGTAATCATTTAATATGCAATGTACTATAATATTTGATATGTTATATATATTTGATAATTTTGTTATGTACATTATGGTTTGGGGTCCATTTTCTATATCTTGACTCAGGGCCCTGAAATCTCAGGTATGACACTAAGTACTGGTCACTCATTTAGCATTTGCTGATGATGTGTCATTTTTCTAAATGGATAGCAAAAATGCTTGCAAAAACTTATGACTTTCTTGGAGCTTTATTTTTCTTTTACTGACCAGAAATAGAATCACAAGAAAAGCTCTTTCAATACCCATTTGCCCCAACACCAACAACTTATTACAAAGGTTATAGGCTTTAAATATCAATCTCTCCATTTCATTTATCTTGGTGTTGCTCTTCATAGAGGACATCATAAAGTTTATTTCTATGAGGATTTGTATGAAAAAATCAAAGGAAGAATTCTTGGTTGGGAACATAAACTTTTATCTCTTGGGGTAGAATCATTCTTATGAGGTATGTGTTGAGCTCTATGCCTCTTCATTTGATTCAGGTGCTGGATCCACCCAAAAGCGTACTACAGAAATTATCACGACTTCTTAATGCCTATCTTTGGGGAGATGATTGTAACACCCTGATCTTTTGGACCAGGGATTGAAAGTCGTATCATACTAAAATCCATGTTTATTCATAAAAGAAATAATTCCAATTGACAGCTTAAATACCAAAAGCGACATCGTTTGTTATTGGGAAACACTAAATAAAAAAATGAGAATTTAAACTAAAACATAAACTAGTAGGCCCCTCCACGTCTCCCCAAGCCCCAGTCAACCTCACGAATAGGTACCTGAAACATGGTATAATGCAAAAGCATGAGATTGAATCTTAGTAATTACAACTTACTATCGTGATGATAATTCACATAATCATAAACTTAACATAGGAGGCCGAAGGAGACCCGACTTCATAGGGTGTCATGAATCCTTAAGCGTAGCACTACTAAACTCCGATCCCGAACTTATAACTTATATGGGATCCGTAGCATATAATGAATTAAATGCATAACATAAAGTTGTGCTTACCTTGGCTTGCTAAAGCAAGAGCTTCTATTGCATAGTTAGAACAGAAGGGAGAGAACTAAAGCTTAAGAGATTATTGATAGCTTTGTTGGTGTGAGAACAATGAAGGGAGGAGGGGTCTATTTATATGGTTGGAGAGGGAGTTCAGATAGATTTATAAATGATTTCTGATAGACCAGAATAAAGGTAAATCAAATCTTGCATGTTTATCCCATCTCAAATATCTTTAATTAAAATTCTAATTGATTACTTATGGCCAATGACAACTCATATGACATGTCATAATTCAAACTTAGCCAATCACATAGTTCTTTCATATGGTTTAACATTATCTTGAATAAAGTCACATGTGATAATATACAACTAATAATATCATCTTTATATCTTTATAAAATCATAATAAATATCCAAATAATCAAGATATAGTCCTTAATCCCATATTTAACATGTGATCCAGTTTTAGGGTGGGCTAAAACTTACTTTTGGGCTCCAACATATCATGAAATGAGCTCAGGGTTGTACCTTTATTGTGCTTCTACATTTGGGGTTTAAAGGCCCCAAAGCAAGAAAATGAGTCGTTACAATCTACCCACCTAAAAAGAATTTTCATGCTTGAAAATTGCCTCAACTTTCGCCTTCAAACAATTGGGGATATTTAGCACGCATCTCATCCTCACGTTCCCATGTGGCCTCCTCGATCGAGTGGTGTTGCCATAATACTTTAACTAGCAGTATTTCTTTGTTGCGAAGTTTTGCACCTTATCATCTATGATGGCTATCGGTGTTTCCTCGTAGCTCAGGTCCGGTCGGATATCCAAAGGTTGGTGTTGTACCACTTGGCTTGGACTTGGAACATACTTACTTAACATGGAAACGTGAAAGACATTATGTACCACTGATAGCTCCGGCGGGAGCGCTAACTGGTAGGCCACATCCCCAAAGCGATCCAAGATTTCGAAAGGACCCACGAAACGTGGCTTGAGTTTCCCTTTCTTTCGAATCGAAAGACTCCTTTCATGGGCGTAACCTTAAGGAAAACCTTCTCTCCGACAGAGAATTCCAAGTCCTTCTTTCTTTTGTCGGCATAACTTTTATGTCTGTCCTGGGCCTTTTTTATGCCGTCACGAATCTTCTCAATAACTTGTACTGCCTGCTCGACAATTTTTGACCCTAGTATTTTCAGTTCTCCGACCTCATCCCAGTGTACCGGTGATCGGCATTTCCTCCCGTACAAGGCTTCATAAGGTGCCATCCCAATAGAGGCATGATAACTATTGTTATATGAAAATTCAATCAACGGCAAGTACTTCTCCCAATGCCCACCGAATTCTAATGTGCATGTACGTAGCATATCTTCTAATGTCTGGATTGTTCTCTCAGATTGCCAATCTGTCTGAGGGTAAAATGCAGTGCTGAAACATAGCTTGGTTCCCATAGCCTTGTGCAATCTTTTCCAAAAGTTGGAGGTAAACCTCGGATCTCGGTTGGATACGATTGTAACTAGGACACCATGTAATCTTACGATCTCCTTCACATATAACCGTGCCCATTGATCCATGGAAAAAGTCATCCGGATGGGCAAGAATTGTGCTGAGTTAGTAAGTCGGTCCACAATCACCCAAATGGCATCGTGATTGGTGACCGATTTCGGGAACCACGTTACGAAGTCCATAGTTATATGTTCCCATTTCCATTATGGGACCTCCAAGGGTTGTAACGAGCCCGATGGTCGTTGGTGCTCTGCCTTTACTTGTTGACAAATTGGGCACTTGTCAACATATAGTGCTATTTCCTTCTTCATGCGTTTCCACCACAATATTGCTTTCAAGTCTCGGTACATTTTTGTGCTTCCAGGATGAATGGAGTAAGGGGAGGAGTGAGCTTCCTCCAAGATTTCTTGTTTCAGTTCCACAAAGTCCGGTACGCATAGACATCCCTTGTAGAATAGCGCATGATCCTCTGCGATTGAGAATCCTTACCGCCTTGTGGTACCTACCTAAGTCTTTATGTATTCAAATGATTGATCTCCCTTATGATGAGCCTTGATCCGGTCACCCAGGGTTGGCTGAATAGCAAGTGCCATCACTATGGCATCCCTGCTAGATGGAGTTGTGACTGCCTCTAGGCTTAATCTCTCAAACTCTATCTGTAGATGATGTTGTGTGGTTAGTGTAGCCATCCGGCCAGATGTCTTTTTGCTCAGAGCATCTGCTACGACATTTGCCTTTCCGGGATGGTAGTGGATGTCACAGTCATAGTCTTTTACGAGTTCCAACCACCTCCGTTGCCTCATATTTAACTCCTTCTGCGAGAATATATACTTAAGGCTTTTATGATCAGTGTAGATGTCACACTTACTACCATATAAGTAATGCCTCCAAAGTTTTAGGGCGTGCACGACAGCTGCTAACTCAAGGTCATGAATAGGGTAATTATGTTCGTAGGATTTTAGCTGCCTCGAGGCATAGGCGATGACCTTACCATGCTGCATCAGCACACATCCCAAACCCTGCTTGGATGCATCACTGTATACCACAAATCCCTCAGTTCCCTGTGGGACCGTCAATACTGGAGCGTTCACTAACCTCTTCTTTAGCTCTAGAAAAATGGCTTCGCACTGATCTGACCATTCAAATTTTGTCCCCTTGCGAGTCAACCGCGTTAACGGCCCCGACAATCTGGAGAACCCTTCGATGAACCTTCTATAGTAGCCTGCTAATCCCAGAAAGCTATGAATCCCACTCACTGTAGTGGGTCGCGTGATCAGTTTGAAATAGCTTCCACTTTATTGGGATCCACTTCAATTCCCTATGTAGTGATGACGTGTCCAAGGAAGACGACTCTATCCAACCAGAATTCGTACTTCTTGAACTTTGCGAATAGCCTCTCTTTCTTCAGGATACTTAAGGCGATTCTAAGGTGCTCTTCATGTTCCCTGTTGCTTCGGGAATAGATCAGGATGTCATCGATAAACACAATGACAAATTGATCAAGGTAGTCATGGAACACTCGGTTCATGAGGTCCATGAAAACCCCAGGGGCATTAGTCAGTCCAAACGGCATGACTAGAAACTCATAGTGCCCGTATCGGGTTCTGAAAGTCATCTTAGCAACATCGCTGGGCTTGATGTGGAGCTGGTGATACCCCGATCTCAGGTCGATCTTTGAAAACACACTAGCTCCCTGCAACTGATCAAACAAGTCCTCAATCCTTGGGAGAGGGTATTTGTTTTTTATAGTAATCTTGTTCAGCTCCCGATAGTCGATGCACATCCTCATAGATCCATCTTTCTTCTTGACAAATGCACGGGTGCACCCCACGGTGATACACTTGGCCTAATAATCCCTTTGCTAACAGCTCTTCCAATTTAGCTTTTAACTCCCGCAACAACTCTCTTGGCGCCATTCGATACGGTGCCTTGGAAACTGGGACAGCCCTAGGAACTAGGTCAATGGAAAACTCTACTTCCCGTTCTGGCGGTATTTCCATAAGATCGTCCGGGAAAACTTCTGGGAACTCCCTCACTACTGCCACATCTTCAACTTTTAACCCTTGCTCTTCGGTGGATATCACTATCATTAGAAATCCTACGCAATCACCCGATTGCAGGAATTTCTCAGCTTCCATGGCTGAAATGATAATTGGTAGGGCCTTCGTTTTAGCCATGTGGATTCGTAACTTCGGCCTGTTGGAGTTTGTACAAACTACTACTCTTTCTGAACATAATAGGGTGGCGTGGTGTCTAGCTAACCAATCCATCCATAGGATTACATCAAATTCCTGCATATCGAGTACATATAGGTGGTTCGTGGCTAGAGGTTTTCCCCCAATTTCTACATAGGCGGTGGTTACGACATGACTCGTACTTAGGACACCTCCGGAAGGAGTAACTACCTCTAGGGGGTTGGGTGCATATTCTTTGGGCATGTTGAGTTTGTTAGCAAACGTAGAGGATAAGAATGAATGGGTTGAACCAGAGTCTAGTAAAGTATATGCAAGCATTCCAGAGATGAGAATGTTAGCCGCAAGGACATTAGGGTCCTGATCTATCTCCTGGCCCGTCAGTGCAAACACTCTGGCTTGTGGCTTAGGCGGGTTTCCTGGTTTCTCCTGTTGCTATTGGGTCTATTCTGTTGGGTTTTTGGGCAGGATCTAGCAGTTTGGCCCCTCTCGCCACAGTTATAACATGCATCCATTCCCGATAGACACTGTCCGGGGTGACGTTTCTGACATTTTCCACATATGGCGTATGGCATAAAATTTACTGACGCTTGATTCATCCTATTTTTCTTCACTGTGTCTGGCCTGTCCTTATCCTTATCTTCCCACTTATGTTTCTCTGTTGTCCCCTGCTGGGATATCTTGTCGACATCACTTGCATTCTCTCTAAAGTTGGCCAATTGAGCTTTAGCTAGCACCTCATCACAGGTGGCTAGTTCAAATGTTACCACAGCTTGGCGCAGATCATCCCTCAGACCGAACTCGAAACGTCTAGCTCACTTCTCATCGGTATCCACCTGCCCTGGGGTAAAGCGTGACAACTCGTCGAACTTCCTTTCGTACTCAGTCAGGGTCATACTGCCCTGCTTCAGATCAAGGAACTATCTCTCCTTCTGATCACGGATGTTCATCGGGTAGTATTTTCGGAGGAACAACTCCTTGAACTCTTCCCATGTCCAGGCATGCCCTGTTGGTTTTGAATGAGAGGTCGTTTCCCACCAATACCTTGCCCCCTTTTGCAACATGAACATGGCACACGTCACTTTCCTCGCCGCTGGGCAATCTATAAGATTGAATATCCATTTGACAGCTTTCATCCAATCCTCGGCCACTAGAGGATCAGGCCCACCCTCGAAGGTTGGGGGCTGTAACTTCCGAAATTGTTCCACCATGGCTACCACACCATTTCCGTTATTGCCTTGCTGCCGAGCCATGAATGCGTCCATGAATTGCTAGAACTGATTGTTGCCATTGTTATTTTCTTCTCTACCCTTGTTGTTATTCGTCTCGTTACGTGCGGCCATTTCCTTGAACAAGATTTCGGTAAGATAATCAGTTTCCATTCATTTGTTGCCAGATATAGAGTCGAATAAGGCGAAATAAAGAAATGGAACAGTTTTATTCCTATATTAAATTGTCCAAATAACCGAATGGAGGGAATGCCTTGACATACCAACGATTCCGGAACACTAAAAAAAAAAAAACACAATGGCAACATGATAATTTCACATCCTATCCTTAATTGCTTTTAGGGGTACCCCCTTGAGGTCTAGCTCCTGAATTTCCCCTTGGGTAAGTCGCCTCTAAGTAGGATGCGGGAGCATACCCGGGACTTCTTGAAGCATCTTCGTCTGGATCTTCATCTTCTAGGTCTTTTTCCAGAATTTCTCTCCTAATAATATTCCCATTCTCGTCAACTGATGGAATCTCGGAAAGGTTATCTGTAGGAGGTGTCGTGTAGTGGCAAAAGTTTAACACGTGAAGCTCCTAACGCCCCAAGAGTCCACTTGGTCGATCATAGCTCGATGTTTTAAGCAATTAATCAGCAGGTCGGGACACGCTTGGTAACTAAACATTTGTTCTATTCTTTCCAAAAACATCATCCACTTGTGGGTCTAGGGTCCTGTTAAGGTGGTAGGCAATTTCTTCCCTGCGGAAGTTATATCCATTCATTTTTGCACGCCTTATGATTTTCTCCATAGCGCTTAAATGATCTGGTATACTATGGTTTTCGTTTCTCTTATAGGTACTAAGCATCCTCACAAACATGTTTCACTTATAAGCTCAGGCTGTTTGACGATTGTTGTTGTTATTGACCATCTATAACGATGGAAAAAGCGTTTGTTAATAAGGAAATTTGTTTTTAAAAGAAATTTATTTATTCATTTTTTTATAACGAGACTCAAGGATGGAGGGTTTCATATTAAGAGTTTTTCAAAATGTTTGCCTTTAAAAGACAAGAGTCGAGGAGTGCTTACTATATACACTTATCTATATTCTTGTTGGTTAACCCATCACCTCGTTTTACTAATTTTCACAATGCGCAACTGAATGGGCTTCTAGCTGGGGAGGAGGATCACACGGATCGCTTAAATCCTAAGCCCTGCTTAGACAGTTTAGGTCTGGGTGACAAAGCCCAATTCAATTTTACAATTGTGCCCACTAGCAAACTCAGTATTGGATTGTGTAGATGTAGGGGTCCCACAGTTTTTCTCTTCCAAATAGGTTTGAAAAAGTAGTGAGTAAATGACCCTACTTAGTATCTTATGAAGCATGTATTTGGCGAAATACTTATTGTTGATCCCGAATATGTAATCTTGGCTAACATGAGCACTTATACAAATATTCTAATTTCCCCATGTAGACAAATCCCAAAAAGGTCATAACTATGAATTCCTAATTAGCATGATATTTAATATTCATATATTTCATAGGATGCGATTATTCTAAAGTTAACATGATTTTCATAAATTCCTTTCTCATGCTTCTCTACTCAATTAATTCACATAACATGGCATAACATAATTTTAAATTACCTAGTGAGGAGATTGGAGACTTGATAGGGAGTGCTGGGCCTAGGATAAAAAATTTTTTTGGTGAATAGTACCCGACGTGCTGTTCATGTGAATAGTATCCGTGAATAGTTTTTTTTTTTTTTTGTCTACAGAAAGGTTAATCGGCTCTGATACCACTTGTAACACCCTGATCTTTTAGACCCGGGATTGAAAGTCGTATCATACTAAAATCCACATTTATTCATAAAAGAAATAATTCCAATTGACAGCTTAAATAACAAAAACGACATCGTTTGTTATTGAGAAACACTAAATAAAAAAATGAGAATTTAAACTAAAACATAAACTAACCGACCCCTCCACGTCTCCCCAAGCCCCAGTCCACCTCACGAATAGTTACCTGAAACATGGTATAATGCGAAAGCATGAGATTGAATCTTAGTAATTACAACTTAATATCGTGATGATAATTCACATAATCATAAACTTAACATAGGAGGCCGAAGGAGACCCGACTTCATAGGGTGTCGTGAATCATTAAACGTAGCGCTACTAAACTCTGATCTAGAACTTATAACTTGCATATGGGATCTATAGCATATAATGAATTACATACATAGCATAAAGTTGTGCTTACCTTGGCTTGCTAAAGCAAGAGCTTCTATTGCACAGTTAGAACAGAAGGGAGAGAACTAAAGCTTAAGAGAGTATTGATAGCTTTGTTGGTGTGAGAATAATGAAGGGAGGAGGGGTCTATTTATAGGGTTGGAGAAGGAGTTCAGATAGGTTTATAAATGATTTCTGATAGATCAGAATAAAGGTAAATCAAATCTTGCATGTTTATCCCATCTCAAGTATCGTTAATTAAAATTCTAATTGAGTACTTATGGCCAATCACAACTCATATGACATGTCATAATTCAAACTCAGCCAATCACATAGTTCTTTCATATGGTTTAACATTATCTTGAATAAAGTCACATGTGATAATATCCAACTAATAATATCATCTTTATATCTTTATAAAATCATAATAAATATCCAGATAATCAAGATATAGTCCTTAATCCCGTATTTAACATGTGATCTAGTTTTAGGGTGGGCTAAAACTTACTTTTGGTCTCCAACATATCATGAACTGAGCCCAAGGGTGTACCTAACATATTGGGTTTCTAAATTTGGGGTTTAAAGGCCCCAAAGCAAGAAAATGGGTCGTTACAACAATAATCAAGAAAAACATATCCATTGGGCATCTTGGGAGACATTGTGTTATCCTTATGCTGATGGAGGCATTTAATGCCAAAATCTTCATTATAAAAGCCTTGCCTTTTCTTATAAGCTCTGGTAGAACTTTTGAAAAAATGAATTGTTGTGGAGTAAAGTGCTTCATGATATATATTGCTGGCATTTCCACCTTGTAGTTGTACCCGATCGCCAATCAGACTCACCTATATGGAGAAGAATGCTTAATATTTGTCAACTTGTGGGGCCTTCAATCAGATGGAAACTTGGCATTGGGGAGTGTAGTATTGCTTATGATTTTTGGCTTACTTTTGGTACTTTGGCTCACTTACTCCATGATTCCAACCTCAATTTGCAAATCAAAGACCGTATGGATGGTAATCATTGGAATACCCCTTTTTAGAGCAGTTGTTTCCTTCATATATGGTTTCTAAGATTCTACAACTTCAAATCAGAACTGAGAAAGATCGGATGATATGGAATAGCAGCCAAGAAAGAAAATTTTTGGCAAAAACTTGTATGGAGAAAATCAAAAATCACAAAACCAGGCTTCTTTCATATAGGTTCATTTGGAGCCTCTCTATACTTCCTAAAATTACTTTCTTTGGTTGGAGGGTGTGTAATGGTTAGATATCTATTGACGATGTTCTACAACAGTGTTTTCATCTTCAATTACCCTCCAAATGCTACTGCTGTCAAAATGAAGAAACACACCAACATGTATTCCTTGATGGACGAATAGCTAATCTAGTTTGGCTTCATTTTTGCACTAAGTTTGGCATTTCTATACTCCTCTGTAGTCATCCTAAACAGATGTTAATTAGATGGTTTACTTCATTTAAAGGCAACCTAGGTAACATCATTTTCTCTGTTCCCTTATTCATCTTATGGTTACTCTGGCTTTCACGAAATAAAGCCAAGTATGAGCGCTATAAACCTTGTGTTGCTGTGGTGATTAAACAAACATGATTTCTTATACACAAGTTAATTTCGACTGGTTTTTTACTCCAATCTGTCAAATGTCATAGCTTCAGACCGGTGAAATGGAATAAACCCACTCCAGGTTAGGTAAAATTAAATACCGATGATTCTATTGTTGGTCATCGAGCCACTGGTGGAGGACTACATCATAATGAAACAGGGGACTTAATGTGGGGGTTTCGTGAGTATTATGGTGAGTAGTCTATCACTTTTGCAAAATTGAAAGCAATTCACACTGGTTTAAAGCATTGTATTGATTAAAGTTATCATAAAATCTGGGTAGAGGTTGTCAAACATAGCTATACACTTCTACACCTCTTTAGATCAAGGTCCATGTCTGGTTCAATACATTCTAGATGACGTCAGAGCCTTGCCGGGAAGTTCACTACTAGATTTTCGCACATTCATTATGAGGGTAATTTGGCTGCTGGTTACTTTGCTTCATTGGCCCATTCTTTGAGACAGCTTTCTATTATTCTCAAGCATGATCTTCAAGGGCATATTAAAGGTATACTCAAGCTAGAAAGATTTTGGCTAATATTAGACTCATTAAGACAAGACACACTGTATAGTGTAGGTTTTTACTTTGTTTTTGCAAACATCTATGAAGGTTCAGTTTTAAGCCCCCATCCTTTAGTTGTAATAATTTGTTTGATCTACAAAATTCGATCCTAGATTTGGATTTTCGAATTGGGGTAGTTCACCCCAAAAATTGTTATTATTATTATTATTATTATTATTATTATTATTATTATAGATAGATTTAATAAGATTTTTGGCCATTATTGATAATTGAAAAGGAATTTGTTATGGATTACGAAAGAAAAAAGGAAAAAATCAAAAATCAAAAATCAAATCTCAATTCAAAAAAATTAGCCAATAGAGGGAAATCTTATAAGTGGGAAAACCAAATTTTAATTTAAAAATCAACCAATAGAGGGAAAGTCCCATAGGAGGGGAAAACCCTTCCAAAATCTATATTTAGAAAGCTTGAACAATCAGTGGAAAAATTTCCTCTAAACGCGGACTCTCTTTATTAATATATAGATTAGTTATTGTCAATATGACTTTTCACATCAATACAGCTTAAAATTAAAATATAAAGTCTTCTCAAATACCTTTCATGAGTTGTATGAAATGTTGTACAATTATAGTTATTGATCATACTCATTTTATTGAAACAACTTATAGTGTTATGATAGTTAAAATTTATATTTACTAATTACAACTACTTAAGTAATACAATAACTAGTTATGCGCCCATGCGATGTACGAACATTGCGATGCTTAAAAATAAAATGAAAAATGAAAGCTTCCTTTGTGGACAATAACTGTAACGACCACATTTAATTTTTAACTCTAAAGAATTATACGGCGTCGTTACGGCTTTTCCATTTTTAATTTTAGAAATTTAAGTTCAGCGCTCGTCTAATAAAATAAATTTTAATTTGATAATTTAGTGGGTCAAAAAGAAAATTTATTTAGGGCCAATAAAATTTTCCGTTGGGTTTTAGACCCAACTAATAAGTCTAATGTCCAATTTAAAGTTCTAGGAGGCCACGGCCAACTACCCTTTGGGGTTGAGCCCAACTATTGAGTTGGAAGTCGAGCTAACCGGTGAGAGGTTTTGAGGCGTAGTTCAAATCTTCACTCCCAGTTTATCACGTCTCTACACCTCACCTCTCCTACAATACCTAAACTCCCAACAACTCTGCATCTTTAAGTTCTCACGTCATTCACAAAACCACCACGACTCTCAACCTCTCAACATTAAAGTATTTCACCTCGGCGGGGAAGTTCCCGGACCGGTTTCTCACAGACCAATCGACTACCCTCTTCGAGAAATCAAAGCAACAGTTCGTCAATCCCACGAGGAAGAAACAAATGAGTAATTTATCAAACTTTTCTATTGATTCCACTAGCACAAATACTATCACGCTTGATTTTAAGTAAATATTCTATAGCTATTTTCATCTCTTTGCAATGAATTTATGATATGAAACGGACATAAACCAAACCACGAGAATGTAGTCATCACCACCCTCATATGCACTTAGAAGAAAAGAAAAAGGGAAGAACTCTTTTGTCCATAAATTCAACCAATCGAATTATTGAACCCAAACATATCATCATCTTTCCTCGTCATCGTGATGCTATAAAACAAAATCTGTGTGAATAGTAACCCGTGAACAGTACAGAGCGTGAATAGTGCTTGGCAATGGTTTCTTGACTTCAACCTTGAAATTTCTCGTAATTTGTTGCCAAGAGAGGATGGTGGGGTGTTATAGAACCTTAAACTTCGAGTTTAATTGATCGATTTTGCTAGAACAACCTCCAATTTTAGCGGTTTACATGAAATCCTTTCTCAAAGACTTTGACTCCTCAATGCTCACTCTCTCTTCCTCGTGCTTTCGGCGACGTGGGGACCAGGGGGCATGCTCGTCGTTGATGGTGGACGTGGCTGCCGGCTAAAAACCCCACGAGAGGCGGAGAGGTGGCCTCGTCGACTCTCGGCTCTCTCTCTTCCCCCTGTGAGTATATGCCGATCTTGTTAATTGAGGATGGTGAGGGCCAAATCTGGTTTTGGCCATGAAATTGCAGCCCAAGTCCTTCAAACTCGAAAATTAGTATAAGTTGGCCCCAACTTTCTATAGTCATCTCAATTGGTCCCCCAAAGTCTATTATCCTCTTCAAATGAGTCCAATCGACTTTCAAAAGCTCGTTTTAAGTCCCCAAAATTATGTATCTAATTCAATTGAGTCCAATTGAATTTATATAAATTGCAATCAAAGTCCCCAAGTTTTGAACTAACTGTAAATCGGCCCCAAATAGACAATTCCTTTCAATCAAGCCCTAATTAAGCTTCAAAAATTCAATTCCCATCCCTAAAGTTTCAATTGAGTTTCCAATTAGTCCTAATTGACAAATTACTTCAATTCCACCCTCAAATCCGTACTTCTCTTTCAATTAGGCTCAAATTAATTTTTAAAGTTTTCTTTTCGGCCCTAAAACTTTTAAATTAAATTCTATAACAGCCGAATAAATTATTAAACTTCAATTTTAAGATTTAATTACTAAAATTATGTTTAATTTCTTTTATTAGACGACGTGGAAAGTCCGTAGAAGCGCTAGCATCACACCAGCTCTAATTTCAAGGGATTTACGAGAACCACACATTGAGGTGGGTTACTTTATGCAAAATTGTGTTACTTTTTGAAAATGTTTTGTTTTAAAAAGGGATTGGTTATTTTAAAACCCATATCATGTCCTTTAGGTGTTATAAATTGTGGTATTTGCTATGTGACATGCATGTGATGGTGTTAAGTACCATCTTCTACGAAATGGTGTTAATGGCCATTCGGATAGTCATAGCGACTTTCCCCCACGTTAGACGGGAGTTTCCAACACTCGACTTTCTATAGTTATCTGCCCCTAATTGTAATGTCATATATGGCTATGTGATATGGTGCAATATTTTTCTAATGTGCCCTACTGAGTATAACAACGTTATACTCACCCCAAATATTTTTAAACTCTTTTTCAGATTAAGGAGTCCGGCGAAGTGGCGCGAGACATGGCGACACCATCCACTTAATTATTATGTTAAACTATTTTTTTCTTTTATTAGAAAATCGTCCAAAACTTAGTAGTATATTATTTTTTTTGAGCTTCCGCATATGATTTAGGAGTTTAATTTATTTATTTAGAAAATGAATATTGATTATCAAGTTGATTGATATTATTTCATTTAAGTACGTGAATTTTGAACCGTATTATTAATCCTAACATTATTACTATTATTGTTATTACTATGCCTATTATTATTATTATTATCATCATTATCATTATAAAGGTTACAAAGAAAAAAAACTATCATCAAATTTCCCCATTTCAATTAATTAAAGGCTAATTTAGTAACCCTTCGATATTCAAAAATCGGGACGTTACAATAACATTTTAAAGATGATGTATAATATAAATTTTAATTAAGTTATTATCATTGTAACTAATGCATTACGAGCCGGTGTTATTTTGTTTCATTGCAAATTGATTCAAAATAAATGCCCAATATATGGTACAACTAAAATATTGTTCAATAAATGCAAAAGTAAATGTGGTTCTCATGTTGTTCTACAGCAGCTACATCCCATTAACTAGTTTCTCTTATAAGAAAAAAGAAACAAATAAATAAATAAAAATAAGTTCATATGCCAAAGAAACTGGCATGCATGAATAGAAATTATTCTTATCCTATCATGCAATACACCATAATGGTTTCTTATCTTAGGAAAATGATACGTGGACACTAATGTGGAAACTTTTGTGTGGCCTCGTAGCATCTCTTTTATCTTATTTATAGGTATTCAAATTTCGATTTTAATTTTTAGTAAAAGAGGAAAAAAATGTCGTAAAGCCGTTCTCATCTAATAATAATATTATTAATAATAATAATAATAATAATAATAATAATAATAATAATAATAATAATAATAATAATAAAATACTCTCATCTTATCATTAAAAAAATAATCGTTCTAATTTGAAAGAAATAGAAATAAAAAGAAAAATCATTCTCACCTTATCATAAAAACCATTCTTACCTTATTGTTAAATAGTTGTACGTTCACATGTAGATCAATAAAAAATCAAAAACAAATAACTGACCGTAATAGTTATGTTGACGATTGAAACTGGATCATGCTAGAACATTAGCAAATCTCCCAATCTACAAATGCTGCCCATTGCATGGGCGTGCACATTCAACTACAACTGCTAGGCACCAAGGTTACCGGAGAAAAAGGGGTCAGCAACCGTTGGTACTTCAACAATAAGTCATTGTCAATGAAACGGAAGAGCAACGTATTAAAAGTTAAAGGATTTGTGTGGGCGATGCTTTGTGAGGTCTTGACGAAGGAGTTAAGAAATTGAGAGTGGTGGCGCATAGAGCACCATGTACTAGTTGAGGCATAGAAAGAAATGTCTCAGAGAGGAATCATTTCCACGTTGAGACTTTGGGTCCTTCTAGATTACCTAAAAATGTAACTTGATCCCTTTGGATTTAGTGGCCGCAACATTTCTTTCCTAACTAGGATTTTTCCATGTTTTGAGATTGTGCATGGCTGAATTATGGAAAGTCAATTAGTGCCGGGGATGGCAGTCCTAGCATGTGGCGAAGAGCTTCGCGCGGCATACTATGTCATCGAGCTAGCTGGCATGCTACATCACTAGTTTGGTAGGTCTACCACCCCATCCTGGCATCGCGTTATCAATCAGGGCTGAGTTGGATGCCATGTGGAGGGTAAAATTTCCACCGATTGCATGACTCCCCTAAATGTTTTATTCATCATTCATGTTGATCAAGGAGTTCACAGTTCCAACTGATGCTATAGGAATTCGCATTTTTCGACCTTCGCATAGCTAAATGATGACAAAGATGAGGGCTTCCGTCCTGGTCGCTAGTTGGTGAGGTGAGGGCTTCACGAAGAACAAGGGTTGAAAAGCACCTTAGCGGCAAGGGGGCCTTATGAGGTCTAGCAAAATTGGGTGAAACCTTGTAGGCAACTGCCTATTGATGCGAAAATTGTGGGCAAAGAGCCTATCCCAGAGTTTCTCACTTCTAAAGTTGCGATAGTCACCCAAGTGATGTAGACAAAATAAGATGCTTGAGCCGTATATGTTTTGTATGTTGTGTTGAGTGAAGCGGGAATGGCTTTGAGAAATTGGCCCAGTCTCTGGGTTTGCGTGAACTTGCACGAATGAAGCAATACTTAACTTATTCCCTCCAACTTTGACTCATCCAAGTGCTGGTTGGTGAGGACTTGTATGAGCAGTTCGTTGCTGCGTGTATCGTTGAGGATGATGCCGGATGTGGCTGTGTGAAATGAAAAACTTCAAATGATTGCCAATTGTTAGGGGTTGGTAGCCTTGGGAAGTGAAATGTCACCACATGTGTTGTCTTATCTTAGGATTGATGACATATGCAAGTGGCTCCTTTGATATGCCGAGGAAAATGCGACTAATGATAGCTTTCAAAATTTTGGGGCACCCATCCCACCCCACCCTAGGGTTTTTACAACCTGTACTTAAAATGGGATTTACGGAGGGTGGTATGCATTCCCCCACCATTGAAAGAGAGACCCTTCTTTGGTGGAGATAACACATTGTAGGGATAAGTTCTCACATCTTACTCCTACCAATACACTGAGTAATCTAACAAGATGTGACATACTATCGGGTGAATCGCATGGGTACTGGCACTCCCATCAGTAAATTGGGTAATCCAACAAACTGTGACCATACCATCAGGTGTGTCGCATGGGTACCGGGATGCATTCCTTTTTCCGTCGAAGAGTGGCATACTCGATGATGAGGCAGTTCACATAGGTTGTATGACGCATTCCCCTATCGCTGAAAAAGCGAATTGCGCCTTGTAGCGATAACTCAATGGAAAGATAGGTTCTCTAGTCTTACTCTCACCACTACGATGGGTAAACTATGAAACAGTGATCCGGAAGCTTTTCATCGTTGCTGGGATGCACTCTCCCGCTAATAAAATAGTGAACTTGTCCACCAACAATGCAATAGGTACGCCGAAGTACCTTGTATCGCATCATGCACATCTAAGTATTCATAAATATTGTTGCGAAACAAAAGTAAATGCATATACAAGTAATTATCCAACAAAAATACTGCCAATGTATAGACAAATATTCATTGATAAAAAGATTACATAAGGAGAATAGAACCTAATCACTTGTACAGGTTGACACAAAGATGGGTCTAGGAAAAGGAGAGCAATACAATAATTAAGAAGAAGAAGACTCTTCTGCATCCTTCATCGGAGGCTCGGATGAGGTGCTGGTGTTGCTAGATTTTTATCTCGCAATTGCACGAATCGTTAGAAAGTAATATAATGGAAAATAGAGTGTCGAATCTACAAGGATTGATAGTAAATTCGTTTAATGTCCTAATAGCCTTAACCGAAACTAGTCAAAGATGGGATTTTTATACAAAAACTAATTAACAATTAGAATAAGAAAAAATTATAAAAAGCGAGAGTTAGAAAATAAATTGAACTAAACACGATGGCAAAATTTTGATTTTATAAAATATAATAAAAAACATGAGCATTAACGCTTCGAATCTACTTTTCTTCTAATTGTTGTTTGGATTATCGAATTGACAATGCCATTTATATTTGAAGACCATTTTCCAATTTTATCAAGTAATCTCTCTCGAGTAAAGCTCAAACTATTGATGTGTTCAAATCATTAAAGGGATTTTGCTCGACTTTCATGGTTCTGAAATCCATAAAAACATCTACAAGTTATGTCTTTTCTAGGCCTTAGACGAGTCCCGAAGAACGAAGAAAACAAAAACTTTCCAAAAATTCAAAATTTCTGCCAAACAAAGCCATGCAATCGAATGGGGCCATATGTGCGATCACATGATTCAGTTTCTCGAGTCACAGGGCTAGGGTCATGTGATCGCATGGAGTTGACTTTCAGAATGTGCAATTTAGTCCTCATAGTTTAGTTGCAACGCTGGTCCTGAACTTCTAAATTCAATCAATTTAGTCCACAAACTTTTGATTTCTTCAACTTAGCTCCCATTTGATTTCTCTTTACTTTCGCAACTTTTATTTCTTCCAATCGAGTCCTTCAAACTTTGAATTGTGTCACTTTTAGCCCAAAATTGCAATCTTTTCTTCAACTTCCGGTTTAAACTGGAATAAAAACAAATTACACTAAATTAAACACGAAATTAACTGAAAACAAGAGCAACACATAGTTTAAGAGACCTAAGTAAGTGCATAAATTGCACTTATACCTTCACTGCTTTGGTATAAAGAAAGTTGAGGTTGATGTCCTTCTAATGGACCAAAATTTCCTAAGAACCTCATCCCCACCATGTTGAATGAGGATTGCACCCAAGTCCTCGTAAGCTTTGGTGGTGGGATGTTCTTCTTGTAAGCTTCATGGCATCCTAGATAGCGTTCACCTTTGCCTCATTTTCTTTGGGAATATCTGCGATAAGTTCTTCGGTCAACTTATGTTTCATCATATTCTGATCCTTGGCCTTCTTCAACTTCTTAACAACGCTTTTCACCTCAGCCTCACCAGCTTACATGTTGTACTTCTCCTCTACCAATTCATCCCTAACCCCTGGACCTTGGTCCCATTTTACCCTAGCTAGTTCTTCAGGGTCTTTACTTCCTCCTTAAGCCGCAGCTTCTCCATGGCAGCCAACTCATTCATTTTGTCTACCCTTAGCTTTGCAGACTCAGCTATCTGGGCCTCATTCTTGGCCTTTTCTGCCTACTCTGCTCGAGCGAGGAACTTTTCGTCGCGACCTTTAGCATCCGCCAATAAGGCCTGGATCCCAGAGTTAAGAACATCGGACCATACGACGAGAGCCTGGGCATATACTAAAACTTCTAGGAAAAGATGCGCTATCACAACTTCTCGATGTTAGATGACTACCATTGGCATACCCGCTCAGCCTTTGTCAAGACCACGTCCAAAAGATCCATCACTATAGTCTCCGGATTCAGTTCCCGCCGCTGCGGTTTAAACTTTAGAACGAGCACCTTCCCTGTCTAAGGGACTTCTTTCTGATCCGTCGACCTAGCCCATGTTGGTACATCAGCTACTTCTAGGGCATCAAAAGATACCTCTTTTGGGTGGACTGGCCTGGCATCCAAATGCTTCTCATCTAACCTTCATAACCTTGGCGTATCCGAAGGGTGGAGCCTTCTTTTTCTTCTTCTTCTGCCCTCCTCAGCCATCGTGTGCCCTTCCTTAGCCATAGGGTATTGCCCTTCCTAAACTTGCAAGGGGATTTGGCGAGAAGTTCATCACCAAATTCCCCCGCTTGCTCTTTCTTCTTCTCATCCGGAGCCATTTTTGGAGCATCCTCGATAAGCTTTTTCTTTGAGCCATGAATAGTGGAGTCGCCATCCACTTTCCTTCCACCTCCAGGGTAGAATTTTCTTATCATCGATCATTATAAAGATATGAACATGCCCCAATGTGAGTTCTCCAACTACAAAGATATGAGAAATAAGGTCAGCCCGTTGCCAACAAGTGAAATGGAAATGCTTACCCATTTTCCTTTAATACATCAATGTCGATTGGTAAGTTAGGCTCTCTAGATTTTTGTCCAACTTTATAACTTGCAAAATTTCCCCCCTAAATGTTGGAAATTCTCTCAATATGCTCACTACTTGGCAGTCGGATCGAGGAGGAACTTGTAAATATGAGGAATGTATGAGATTAGCACATATTGCTATCATAGGACTCAAAGTAAGTCACTTATATGATTCTCCAAATGACTGGCGGACCCTGACATCCATTAATGGATCATGTGATAAAAATTGCCACTTCCTACCCTCGAATACCCACTTTGCCTTCCAACTATGAGCTTTATTCGAACTCTACACGACGGCTCAAAAACCATACCTAGTCCATAGTATTATGGTATACTAGTCTTTTCGATCCAGTTTGTTGCATATCACCATGAATTCCTCAAGCCAGGTGCGACACGCTAGGATCATATAGACAAGAAGGTGTAAAGGAAGGATGAATCCCCAGCTAAACACATAATATACATGGCCATCATCACTATCGAGGGATCGCACGCATATTGGCCAGGCCCAAGGATTTGTTGATCCAATTAATATCTTCCATGGTGACCTCGTTCCGTCACTTCAACACATCGGGGTTGGGATTTAAGGATTCACTGTCATGGTCTTCGCATGTGATGGGAGCATTCTAATAGGATTCTTTACTGAATTGGCCATGTTTGGGAATGGGAGATTCTTAAAATACTTCTTTTTCCTCGGTTCCTAATGGAGGGAGAGACCTGAAAGATCTAAAATACACCATCAATGTTACCCTCCAACAGTAATTCAAGAAAGGAAGAATAAAAAGAAGATTCAGCGACAACTGCAAATAGGAAAGCGAGGTCACACATAACTAAAATTTCCAATGAAATATAAAATCCAACCATAACCACGAAAATTGGCGGTGGTGACAGGTAGAATATCAAAGGGCATAATATCAGCCACTGAAAACTTTAATCGAAACCAGAAAATACGAAAAGAAATGAGGAAAAAGTTGTTGAAACGCAAATATGTATAAATTTACCAGGAAACTTGGGAAGCGTGATTTCTCCAATGGAGGTTTGATCTGAATTCGGCTAAGAACTAAAAAATTTGCCAGAAAAATATTGAGTGAAGACTACAGGAGATGCAGGATTGGGAATAACGTCCTTAGAAATTTAAAGGGATGAAAATAACTTACCCACCTCTTGTAATTCTTTTTTTATAAGCGTTAAAAACCCTAAGAATAGGGTGGGATGGCCTGAATTTTGAAAAGGCCACCATTGGCTGTGTTTTCATAGGTGCGTGAATTCCATGAGCATGTGAACCTCTGGAAAATGCAAAAGGCTGAGGCCATATTAAATGCTAGCCACCGAAATGCCAGTTGACATTAGCATGCGTCATCAATTCTTTTCCACAGTGATGACGTTTCACTTTCCAAGGCTAAAATTCCAGTGGATAACAAACACTTAAGCTTCTATACTCCCTGGAGCACTCTTCGACATCAGTTTACTTATTATGCGTAGCAGTAAACTGCTCAATTACAAGCCCTCGCCAGTCAATAACTGAATGACCGGACTTGGGAGGATTCGGATACACGCTATTTTGCACAATCTTGTGCATACTTGGGTGGCTTATTTGAATTTACAAAGGTATCCCCCTATTTCGCTCATTACAACAAGAAAATTGTCATATTTCATGCAACTCGTGACACTCGATAGACTTCATCCAAACTCATCAGCATAAAACTTGTGGGGATTCTCCCTTCATCAATCTCAGAGTCTGCTGAAACGTCCACAGTGGATTGCAGCTCTCAAGGCTCTGCTTTGCCTTGCCCGACTTCATAAGACTTCCTTCATTGCCAGGGCACCTTTGCTCTTTGTTCTTTCAAGTCCCTTACCTCGTCCGACACTAAATAGTCAGGAAGCCAACAAAATGCAAGCTCCTAGGCCTATGGACTAAGAACTCCTTGATCAATATAAATGATAAACAAGGATTTGGGAAACTCATGTTATTTGTGGATTTCCACCCTTCATTTAACGTCCAACTCAACCCTAATTGGTAATGCAATGCCCAAGGTGCACCCAGAAAGCGGTGACACAGCATACTAGTTGGCCTAATTACTCAACAAGCTGCTCGAAGCATTTAGCTATGACACGCGGACTGCCTTCCCTGGCATTTTCATGCTTTCCAATGCTTTTCTTTATTAATTCAAGAGAAATCTCCTACCATGGAAAGGATCTTAGTTGGGAAAGGAATGTTGCGGCCACCGAATCCTAAGAGATCAAGTGACTCTTTGAAGATATCTAGAAGGATCCAGAGTCTCAACATAGAAAGAATTCCTCTCCAAAACATTTTCTTCTACGTCTTAAACCCTAACCATGGCACTTTCTACATAAAGGAAGGCACCTCACAAGTGAAAGGTACACAAGCTTTACTTTTTTAATTCTTGCAATCTTTTACCAACGCCACCTCCTTAATACTCTTAACTCCTTCCCGGTCACCTCACAAAGCACCCCCACGCAATTTCTACAACCATAATAAGTTACTCTTCTGTCTTCACCAAGAGTGAATTGGTCGTTGGAGTGGCAACCTTTTTCTCTGGTGACCTTTGTGCCTAACGGTTGTGGTTGGGTGTATAGGCACAGGTAACGTGGGACAGGAGTGGATTGAGAGATTGTTGGCGTTCCAAGTTGCGTGACCACATACAACCATCACCACAAATATATTTGTATAATATTCTTTTTAAAAGTATTATATAATATCATAGGCTATTTTATAAAAGAAAAAAAAAAGATATTACTAAAATTCATGTACATTGCCAATGAGGCTTAGTGTTGTAGTTTAGGAGACCAACTTGAGGCCCTAAGAACTAGGGCTATTAGATTTCAATTCATACTACTTCCAAAATAGACCATATTTTGTATTGTACTAACCACGTTCAAAAAAATCTATATATTTTTTAATAATTATAAACTAACATGCTAATAAAATAGTCAAATTCATCAAACACTTGAGATTTGCTTTTATACTATATATACCGATTTTAGTACAAAAGTTTACCAAACACTAAATTAATTTATGTTTTTTGGATAAATTATATCCCATGTTTTCTTAGCTTGGAAATTTGCTCGGACTTGAGTTAATGAAATGATTTTGTCCTTTCAAAAAAGAATTTGTCCTTTCAAAGAAAAAGAAGAAGAGGAAGAAGCATTTGTGTTGGACTGTATTCCATAATTAGTTCTCGACTAAAAAAATAATTAAAAAACTGTTTTAGAGCAGTGCTTGTGGTGAAGACCACGAGAAGATCTAGTGTTATTCGAACACCACCTGCATGTTTCTTGTGATTTTCAAAAACCACCACCACAAGCTGGTGCATTCATCAATATGAGTAAAATTATAGCAAGTGCATAGGCCGTAATCAAGTGATAAAGTGGATTTTTTTAGTCTGGGTTGTCATACCCACAAGGATTGTTTATTTGTAGTTGAAGTCTTTATCCTAGCATAAAGTCAAAAGCAATACAGAAACGCACACAATGGATTGATTTAAGATGAAGTGAGTTAAACTAAAAAGGTAAAACAAATAAAAACATAAAATGGGAGTAAATGGGGATTGACTTGGATAAATAGATAGTTGGGATTCATGATTTCACTTAATTAAAACCTAATTAACTCATTGTTAATCACAATAAATCACTTATTTTCTATGTTAGACTAATTATCCTCATTTACCCAATTAAAAAGGTAAATAAAAACATAAAATGGGAGTAAATGGGGATTGACTTGGATAAATAGATAGTTGGGATTCATGATTTCACTTAATTAAAACCTAATTAACTCATTGTTAATCACAATAAATCACTCATTTTCTATATTAGACTTGATTATCCTCATTTACCTAATTACCTTTATTGAGTGTCAAACCGGCCCTAATCAATTGATTCAACCTACTATATTTCTATATCGATTGAAAATCAACTAATTGCATTAGTCTTTGTGAAAATAGCTCAATAGGTCACCCAGGTTAGGAGTATATCTTTATTCCCAACAAGAACCTAGGGCGATTGCTATGTGGTCTAAAATATATATATTTCTCTCGAAAGCTATACAAACCACTAAACACATATTTGGTGATTAAGCAAATACATAGAAAAAAGCTCAATACCAACCACACATGACATGAATAAGCAAATATTAATTACATAACCATATAAATTAATTAAAGTAGGTTAAGATTTATCAATCATTCCAACTTATACAAATCTAGCTCATAATGAAGAGACCACAAGGCATAAGCACATAAAAAACATAAATGGAAGAAATAATGAAAAAAATACAAGAACAAAGATGAGATTTCTAATTTTCAAGTACTCTAAATCTTGATTTTTCTACTTCTACGCATCTTTTCCTCCTGATTTCTTCATCTTCTACTCCAAGCAAATCTCCCCAATTCAAACCCTAAACTAAATAGAAAAGGAAGAAAAGAAAAGAAAGGAAAAGAAAACTAAACCCTAATGTCTAACTCTCTTACAAGCAAATGGGCAATTTATAGTGCAAGAATGGTGCGCTAAGTCATGTGGAAGAAATAATAAAAAGTCACTCAAAGCTAGTGCAAGAAAGGAGAAAAACGAGAAATTTAGAAAAAGTTTGCAAAACTGATTTTTTCTACCGTGCGATCGCACATACGATTGCATGGTTATGGTTACAGATGTAAGCGCATTCATTTATAGTCATAACCTGCCTCTGGGTGGAAAACACATGCCATTGCTTACAGTCGTAAGGACCTTCATTACTGCCATAAACGACCTTCGAGTGGAAAACGAAAAAGAACACATATTCTTCTTTGGTGAAATTGCACCAGAGCTCCTCCATCTTTCCTATCTTACACTTTAGTCCTCAACTTTGTAACTTTATTTCAAAAAAGTCCCAACATAATTGCACCCATGATCCTCCATCATTTTACATATTTCGTTTTGGTACCAACTTTAGGAAATTTGACGCTTTTAGTCATTTTTCTATTCTTTTGTCTTGTTCTCTTCCATATTAAGGGTATTTACTTACAAACACAATATATACATAAAATTTACTAGAGATCCATTCATTCAAAAGATAAATTTTTTGTTTAAAGATACAAATAAGTGTGTAAAATACACTTATTACTAACTACCTATTGGTGGTTCTTTTGTGGGATTGGGTGTGTAGGGTTTTTTATTTTTTAAAAAATTTTTGAATTTGAATTTTTATTTTCGTTTTTGATTTTTTATCTTATTTTTTTTATTTCTTTACATTCGTTATATTTTTTTATAGTGATATATTTCTAATAAAATTTTGTACAAGTGCAATAATTACATTGTTATTAACTGTTTGTTAAAATCAAAATTTGCGTGTCTCTAATGCTAAAGTAAATTTTCAAAAGTTATGATATGAAGCGAATAAATGCTACTGTGTTGAAAATTTTCGCTAACAACTATTTAATTAGTATCAAATTAATTCGGTAAAATTAATTATGGACCAAATAAATATATATAACAAGATAAAAAGTAAAATTATACAATTTAATTAAAATTTTGGACTAATGTAAATATATTTCAAACTTTGGGACCTGATTTTAATAACCTCTAAAGTTTGAGACCTTTATGCAATTATCTTGAAATGAATAACAAAAATACCCCTTAAAGAGGGACAAAACAGTAAAATTTGAAGTAATTAATGGATAAATGGATGGATTCCATCTGCTTGGACCATTTTTTTTGGGACCAAATAGGATACTTTTATTATTTTGAACTAAAAATTTAGTAAGCACAATTTTGTTAGACCATTTACAATAATTTTCCTTTAAAAATAATATAAAATATAATTGTTTGTAATGTATCAAAATGAAGTTTTAGATTTACTTTTAACAAAGTTGATCTAGTGCCATCGTTAGCAACATCAACGGGCCTTACTGCATGCTCTCCAATGGCTGGTGGCCTTATTGCAATTTTAAAAACCCCCAAAATCTTAAATCCCTACTTCCTCGATTCTCATTGCAGAAGCAAAGACCTCCAATTAAAATTTTAATGTCCAACATCACCACTTCCGGCCAGGACTAGTACGCCGACTACCAGCTCCGGTTGCTTGAGTTCCACTACCTTCAGTAGCAACTCGAGTTCTGGCTGAGTTCCACTTTCAGTTTCGTACCTTTAGATCCACCACTATTAGCAACCGGCCACCGCAACCTCATCGATGACCACCACCACCTAGTCGAAGTTTGAGAAAATGCAACCACGAGGTACGGAATGTGATTCTTTTTTTCCTTTTTTTCCGTTTTCCTAGGACAGACTAACAAAAAAGAGGGGTCATAGGATAGAAATTGTTTTATTGTAGAATATTTTGAGAACGCCAACAATGAGCAAAGCTTAGTGATGATCTGGTGTAAAAGAAATTAAGCTTTAGTTTTTCAAGCCATTAACTAGCCGAGCTTGTCTGTCATTTTTAATTTTTTTAAAAAAATTAAATACTCATTACATGTGATGTCACCAAATTATGAGATGATATAGAAATTGAATGAATAAATATATTGGTATTTAATTATTCTAATGGCAATTTTTATTGCTAGAGCTTGAAATGATAAGGAATGAAAGTATGAATTAACTACTTGGTGAAATCTAAATTTTGGGGGAAAATTTTGTATTGTCTAATTCAATGAGGGTAGTGTAAAATTTGATAGAAAATTTTGAAGGGGTTGCTTGACGAGAAATGCAATTGACAACATGGTTGTGTTTCATCCTTCACTAAATTATATATGTGTGTGTGTGTGTGCGTAGTTAATGGTTCAGTTTCATCCTCTAATTTCCCTTTGGTTTTTTTGTTCTAGCATTCCCCTTTCGATTTTAGAATTGTAGTCTGAGTTCATCGATTTTTTAGTTAATGCTTGATTTTTGTTTTAGTTCCTGAAGAGTTTAAGAATGGCTGAATTTTTTTTTCTAGTTATTGTAGTGCATGCTTCATCGTTTCCTTTTTTAACAATAAGAGTTTTAGAAAGTACTTGCTTATCATCTTAATTCGGATTTCGGGTTCTGATGTTTCCAATAGTTAGATTTTTTAAAATTAGTGCCTTCTCTTTTGAGCATTTGATACAAAGAAGTGAATTAAGTTAGATTGCTTGCTAAGTATATATGTAGTAGAAAACTAACCATTTGAATAAAGCAACTCTTTGATGGTGCCCATAAACAGTTAAATACACCTGCAAATGGCAAGTATTCCATTAGCTATGATGAACAAGGATTACCCAATTACTTTAAAATCTAGACTTCCATTGTTGGAATTTATAGTATTGTGGACAAATACTCATGTAGCTTCAGTCTAATTAGTATAGATACTACCGGTAGGGAGACAATCTTTTCTCTATACTTTTAAAGTAACACCATTCTATGTAGGTTCTTAGTTGATGGCTTCTTCCAGCTCAAACAATGTGTGTTCGCCTCTAAAATGTGAATGTTGTGTAACAATGATGCTGAGGACTCCATGTACCGAGCTCAATCCCAATCGTGAGTTTTGGAAATGTGTGATCGTGAAGGTAAGCTTTTTGAAATCTTCTAATACCAACTAGTTGGCGTGGTAACATCTTTTGTTATGCATTTTGTATTGCCTAATCGTGATTACTAAGGTTTTCTCGTTTTATTAATGTTATGCATTTCGTATTGCCTAATCATGCCATTTATTTTTTCTTTCTTTCGATGAAGGTGTGTTTAAATAATGAGATTAGTCATGTTATGGTTTTTTTTTAAATAGTGTATTTCGTTAAAATACTTATAATAATGTCAAATAATTGTAATAATGTGTTTACGTACTTGTTCTTGGCTAGGATATGATGGTCTATAAAGGATTCTTTTGGGTTGACGAGGTAAAAAGTACTGCTCAAACTGCTGAGCATAAGTCTGCCTCAAGTACCCATTATCCGCACAAGGTAATGGGTAATGCTTGCGCTGAAGATCATCAGTTACTTGCACGAATCTCTGAGAAATTGGACAAACTATATAAGCTAGACAAACTCGACAACCTTGAGAGGTTGGACAAGTTGGACAAGCCACTATCACGTTGTTCAATATTGTAGTTTGCCATTTGAATTTCAGAATGTCTTTGATCATTGTTTCCTCGATGTTGGGGTGGTATTAGTGTGCATCGTCGTCAAACTTTCGTATGTTTATTCTATAGTACAACTTGTTTCAGCTACTGCCATGTGACCTTAATGAATTTGAGTTTGTATACATTGATGAGGACATCTTGCCTTATGATTGCTACTAATTTCTGAAGTTGTTATTAAAAGGCTTTTGTAATCGAGTGTTTTATATGTATTATCGTGTTTGTGCTAGTTTCTTGCGTGTTGAAGTGATGATAGCAAAGATTTGGTCTATCCAGCTACTACTTGTTTGCATGGTGTACGACTATTGACTAGTAATTGATATCGAAAATAAAATTTGACACAGAGTCCCCACTTTGATTATATAAATTATAATCTTAGCCAACCAAGCAAGTTATACATTGGAGTAATTATTGCTGATAGTAATTGTATAACATATGAAGTGTCAATCCAAAAAAAAGAATGGGATTACAATTTGAAAATGGGATTAGAATTTAGACACTAATAAATATTCTACTCAAAAATAGTATGCATGTACCCAACAACCAATTCCAAACATACATTTTATGTTGGGAGTTGATTTGAAAATAATTAAAATATTCGAAGAAGAAAATGAATTAGAAAAAAAAGAAAATATTAAAAGAAAGAAGACAAGTTGAGCCTATTGGCCAACATATAGGCCATGTAGTATCTTTGTGTGTGATATATAATTGAGGCACAAGGTGTTGTTGTGGCCTCGTGTTTAGAAAAGAATTAAGGAGAGTGGCTCAAGGTGTGTAGCGGCAATTGATGTGAGAGAAGCCGTAATTTGAGAAGTAAAAAAAAGCGAGAAATTGTGAGGAAAAATTAGAGAGAGAAGAAAAATTGTTTGTTTCTTTTTCTGGGCTAATTTTTGTGTGGTGAAGTTAAGTGAGTGGGGAAAAATTGTAGAGTGTTTTTCTTCATGAATAAAGGTGATCTTCTCCCGTAGTTTTCGACGGTCAGGTGAACCACATTAAATTGTTTCTTCTTTATTTTTTGTTCTTGTGTCTGTTATTTTTGTTGCACGAATTTTTGGGTGGGGAAATCTGTTTCATTTTCCAAAGTGGTATCAGAGTTGACAGTTCAAGCTTCGGAGTATGGCCAAATTTGAGGTGGAGCATTTTGATGGGAAAAATAATTTCAATATTTGGCGGAGTACGGTGGGGGTCTTCTTGTGCAACAAGGCTTTGAAGGACGAGAAACTAGAAGGGACGAAAGATGCCGATTGGAAGAATTGCACGCAAAGACAGTTAGCACCATATAATTAGCTCTTGCACCTAAGGTAAAGTAAGTGTTTTGAATGAAAATCGCCTTTCTAAATTATGGAAAACACTAGAAGATCTGTATATATCTAAGTCCTTAATGAATAGATTATATTTGAAAAAGCAACTATATGAGTTGAAGATGAATGAAAGTGATGATATTAGGGACCATTTGAGTAAATTTAATCAGTTTTGACGAACTTATTAAATGTCGATGTTGAAATTGAGGATGAAGACAAAGTGATTATTTTATTATCTTCCTTGCCTAAGTCGTATGAAACATTGGTGACTACGCTATTAGTTACAAAACCACTTTAACGGTGAATGAGTTTTCGACTGCTCTATTAGAGATTGCCCACACTAAGCCGGTTGATATTGATCAAGGTGAGCGAGTGCTCCTAACAACTAGTGAAGATAGACGTGGTAGAGGTCAATCGCGAGGAAGAAATTTTTATCAGAAAGATCGTTCTCAATCTCGTTGAAGGAGAGATGTCGATTGTTATTATTGTCACAAGAAGGCGTACATTAGAAGAGATTATGAGGAGTTGACAAGGAATCTTGAAAAAAAAGGGCAAAGAAGTGGTAGAGGCCATCGATTCTACAAATGTGGTGGAGCAAAATCTAGTGATTGAATATGATGTGTTATATGTTGTTGACCAAGACAGTTACATTAACTGTAGGTTTTTGGACTCCCGGTGTAACGACCCTACTTTTTATACCCGTTCGGCCCACATTTCTTTGATTAGAAAACTTTAAATTTCTAAACATTCGTACATTCAAAAGAGTACTCTTTAAAATTATATGATACGATAGGTTGTTAATGTACATATGCCTCATTACATCATGGTTACCAAAATAACATAAACTGTTTCATATTAAAACAAAACGTGGCTACAGGATCTTTAGTTTTCCCCTATATTCCTCACATCTTCCCACATTACATTTGGGAGGATTCTCTACCACCTCCTGCATGATAAACAACATACAAGCAACATAATGAGCAACAAGGACTCAGTAGGAAGTAGATGCAAATACTAATGCATGCCACATTCATGCTTTGGGCCCGGTTGTATATCATATGCCTACAATGCGCCATAATCATCATCTTGTCATTGGCCGTCCCCCAAAGGCTTGTCTCACTCTTTGGGGCGCCGTAGGCCGTCGTCTAAAGGCTTGTCTCACTCTTTAAACCGCCCGTAACATCATACATGTTGTAAGCACAAGATATACAACACATTTAAGCACTTATAATACTTTCATGTTAGGCACAATTCATTGTCTTACCAGTGGACCTCAAACGACAATCATATCATGTTCCATAGACAACACATCTTCATATATCATCACAACATAGCATAACCTAACATAACATAACATACCATACTCATCCCCTACTCATACCATACTTCATTCATGCATAGAATCCTTATAATCTAGGGAATCAACTTTAAATCATAAATCATGCTCCTATAATCACATAATCAATACACCTATATAACAAATATATAACAAATATATCCTTTACATCAACTACCTACCTCAATATGGAGAAAACACCAATCCAAAGCTCTATTGTACTTCCTTTCTTCTTCCTCTACTTTCCCCTTCTCTTCCTTTTCTCTAGTTTCCCAAAGTATAGAAATATATGTAGATGAAGGTCAAGAAAAAATGGGAATGCTTAGAGATCATTTAGGGGTGTTTTAGGGTGTCTTATGAAGCTTAGGGACGAGTTTGAGGTATTTATATATTACCTAACCGACTGAAAATATCTAGAACATCATTCTGCCGACTTAGGTTACGGCCGTAACACTCATCCAAACGGCCGTATTATACTTCCATACTGTCGTAATATCCCTTCTGTAATTCCTTTACTTCTTCCTCATCATTCTTACGGCCGTAACATAACTCCTTACGGCCGTAACTCATAACTTATGGTCGTATTCTAATAATTTACCATAAACAACTCTCTGTAACTCCAGTATCTTTCTGCATAACCTCTTACGGCCATATCATAAACCTTTACGATCGTAACTCACACACTTACGGTCGTAACATTATAATTTACGGCCGTAATTCCAAATCTCCATGACCTCAGAATTTTCTTTCAACAGGGAGAACCGTATAGAATCTTAACATGTCTTGTACTATGATGACCAACTTCCTAACATACCAATTACCTATGGAACATATACATATCATAGGTATAAATAGCGTACGAAAATAAACGGGGCATTACACCCGGTGTTTTGACCACATGTGTTCAAATAGAAATTGGTTTGAAGATTATAAGGCATATGGTGAGCGTTTTGTATTTGCGGTTGACGATCAAAAGCTTGAAGTCAAGGGATCATGCACGATGAAGGTGAGAATGTTTGATGGAGTTGTAAGACGGATAAGTGTTGTCCTACATGGGCCAAATTTGAAGAGAAGCTTAATATGTTTGGAAGCATTAGACACATTGGCTTATGAATATACTTCAGACGTGGAGGAGTGACTGTGAAGAAGAATTGTATGCCAATAAAGAGAGATTAAAAGATTCACAGTTTGTACAAGTTGATAGGGAAGACAATTTTAGGTGGATCTGCCATATTGGAGTCACACTAAGTAGAGTCTTCTACTATTGTTAAGAGTTTTGAGGTTGTCAAGAGGAGATATGTTACTATTAACAAGAAGAATGAAGAATGAAGTTCAAAGACGTCAAAGACAAAGGTCAAGTTCAACGAATCTTTGAATTTGGTTCTTTTTTACTTAGTCTAATTAGAAGAGAATAGGAGGTGGCACCTTCTAGTAAAGGGGTGCGTGTTGCGGATGTGATTGATGATTTAATTATTTGTAAATCAAGGTAGAGATTGTTGGGAGTTGATTTGAAAATAATTAAAATATTTGAAGAAGAAAACGAAAAAAATAGAAAAGATTAAAAGAAAGAAGACAAGTTGGGCCTACGGGCCAACATATATGTCATTTAGTATCTTTGTGTGTGAGATATAATTGCGGCACAAGGTATTGTTGTGGCTACATGTTTATAAAATAATTAAGGAGAGTGGCACAAGGTGTGCAGCGACAATTGATGTGAGAGAAGCCTAATTTGAGAAGAAAACAAAAGCAAGAAAGTGTGAGGAAAAATTAGAGAGAAGAAAAATTGTTTGTCTTTTTTTCTTGGCTAATTTTTGTGTAGAGAAGTTGAGTGGATGAGGAAAAATTATAGAGTGTTTTTCTTCATCAATAAAGGTGATATTTTCCTATAGTTGTTGGCGGTCAGCTGAGCCACGTTAAATTATTTGTTCTTTATTTTCTTTTTTTATGTCTGTTATTTTTGCTACGTGAATTTTTGGGTGGGGGAAATTTGTCTTATTTCCCAGCATTTTACATGCCAACAAGAGGAACAACTACAACATTCATTAGCAATCAGCTAAGGGAACAACATTGTTAGTTTGTAATACCTGCCAATCTTCCAGTTGGTTTCACTCTCTTTGCCTAGATTCAAATTGCTCAAAACATGCCTGTTTTATATACCATTTTCATAAATGAACGACTCTGCACAAAAATTCATCATAGATTCAGAAATGAACGACTCTGCACAAAAATTCATCATAGACCCCACAACTCAACTTATCTTGCAAATTCATGTCATACAACGATAGTTGCTGCAATTCCAAATCAAACCCATTAATCCAACCAGACACCCAACAATCTAATCCCATGCAACAAGACCTTGTGGATTTCGGAAAAAAAAAAGTAATAAGTTTATGGCTACTAGTTGATAGCATCACAAGTTTTATCGATTCAAAACAATCCAAAAGCATAAACTTAAGTATTGCAATACAACATTAAATCTACTTTAGAAAAAAGTCCTCCGGTATGGTTGTCGGATAAATAGAGTAGTTATCAAATCCCTCAAAGACGAACGTATCATCAACCCTTGCAACACCAACGCCATTGTTCACGTTAGACATATCTAGATGATAATCTGTGTCCATCAGCATAGTTCTGAAAAATGTTTCAAATAAATAATCAGCATCGAAACCGACAACTATAAACCAGTGTCCACATATTGAAACCCCAACTGCTAACACTACAGTTTCCCACCCTAATAAGATGCCACCAATCAAGCTCACGCAAAAGTATATCATACTCAATTAAGAAATTATGTTTCAACAAATGTAAACATGAAAAGAGAACAACTGAATTGTAGATGAGACTACCGTGAAATATTCTCCAAATAAGTTTTTGTATTATGATCCAGGTTGGCGACATCGCTTGCACTTTCTCCCACCCTGATTGATTGCCTACTCTTTTGATGACTTGAGATGCTTCCTAGATCCCTTAGCATGCACCGCCATTGGGTCCTGAATACGCAAGCCCTCCTCAACACTCGTGCACCAAACTTGCACTAAAATCAAATCAAAGTTAACATAGCTATATAAGCAATCGTAAAAAGTATAAGAAATTATCATTGCAAAAAAAATTCAAATAACCAGACAAACTAATAATGTAACCATTACTAATGACAAGTTCAAGGTAGCAATATTTAAAAATATTACCCCTTTCACTGTTTGCATTTACTGGTCCCATCCTAGTCATCATCACTCTCGCCTGCCTTGTAAGTTCACTAAACCCTTGCATGACAAAATTCACAACATCTGGCAATGCAGACACTTCATTTGCCAAGCTCATGAAATCTGTAATCATCTTGACATGTGCAAAATCGGACGAACCCATAGCTATTGCTTTGGGAATGGAATCGAATATTGAAACTAATTTTGCTTGTTTTGCCACATATTAAGGATGTAATGGTCAGGTATGGTCCTAATCCCTTTCTTACATCAAACACAAGATGTGGTAACATAAATATCTACTAAATTCAAAAAGTTTGCAACTAAAGTCATGGCGACATCGAGCTAGTGTTCCAAATGATATGGCATGCCCAATTTAAAGCTGTATCAAACCTTGATAGTCGATACACTTTTTCATTTTCCATGACAGAGATCTTCCATAGTTGTAAGATGAAATCTGTACTAGCTCCTCTTAGAAGAGCAAAAACATTGCCTTTGTGTACACACTGTATCTGGGCCTCTATATGATGATTTGTCAATAAAATAATCAATTCTTATTTGTCAGCGATGATCTGCCTGTACCTCTAAATGCCTCTAGTAGCGCACTACATGTTTAAACTGCACCACAAAATCCAAAAGCAAATTCTCCCTAATCACGTACGTTTTCAAGAGTGAGTGATGAAACTCAACCGCTAACTTCTTATCATTCCGACATCAAACAAGTGTTTTACATAAGACGGTACCTATTGCCCCCGTATAGCATATATGCTGAGCAGCCATTCATTCCCCTATAAAGCGATTAGTGCTCATTAGATCACCCCAGTTCTTCTCAAACTCTTCAGGTGATGTGTGTTTGACACGACATTTATAATTTCAAAATTTGCATGAAAGCATGATTAAAAATACGAGTTAGCATAGCAATTGCCCCTCCGATTGCTTGATCCTGGTCAATAATGATAACTTTCGAGCTGGTTTTGGCTGGCATGGTCTCTAGAAATTGTTTGAACAACCAGATAATGGAGTCTTTCTTCTTGTTGCTGAACAATCCATATCCGAAGATAACTGTTTGTCTGTGATGATTTACACCGACAAAGGGGGCCAAAATCATGCCATACATGTTCGTGTTGTAGGTTGTGTTAAAGACTACAACATCGCCAAAGTATGGCACGCACTACATAAAGTAGAATCCAAACAAAAGCACCAGTCAAAGACCCCTCCCTCTGTCTTGATACTATAGTAGTAATTCTGATCTGCCTTGATAAGTTATGTTTTTAATGTTTTAATTCCCAACTTTCTAGTGTATTTTTATTATATTTTTGTATATTTTTACTGGTTATTGTTTACTTTTTGTGTTAGGAGTTACAAAGAGGTTAAAATGATAAAAAAAAAGATGAAAAATCATACTTCTTGAAGATGAAGGATCTCATGGCAATTCTACAAAATTTCTTCTCATTTTGGCATTTCCGGGTGATCATTTTGCTATAGGAATCAATTTCTAGTGGAAACAATTGCTAGTGGGAATATTTTGGAGTGGAGATAATGATGGAGACAAGTGCTAGTGGAGACAAAAGAGAAAAAGAAAAGAGGAATATCATGATTGCACATCATTTAAGGACATAATCATCACACTTCTTTTTCTTTTTTTTGACTTGTATTTTGGAGAATGGAACGTGGATGCTATATATGAAAGGCCAAGATATGGAGAAGGGATTGGAGAAAGTACATGCAGAGGGGAGATAGAATAGACAGAGAGAGTTAGAGAGTGCACATGCAAGAATTTTAATAGAAGAAAATTGAGAGAGTTCAGTAGAGAAAAATACGAGTGAAGAGAGAATTGAACACCTAAACATTTGAGGAGCAAAGGAGGGAGAAAACACCGGAGGCCAAATATTTGTTTCTACTCTTCGAAATCCGGTTATGTATCTCTTTATTTTCTCTATTGAAATTCTCATATTTAAATTCATGTGTAGCTAACTTTCTATACTTGGGACGAACAATGAATCCTCTTTGTGAACTCTAGTATTTTGTTATTGGATTTAATATTACGTGATTGATTTGTCGTTAATTTTATGTTGTTAAGCTTATAAATTTATCTTTTTGATCAATTGATAAATTATAAATTGGTTTGTGTTGGATTTGAGAAATGAAAACATAAATTAGAATAAACAACATAGAACACTAATTTAGACAAGATTTAGAGATAAACTTGTGATTAGTGCGATCTTTAGGTGAAGTTTCGACGTATCCTACTTGAATTTATTGTGTGAATGCGTTCTAGAGGGTTGATAACGAATTT
Organism: Jasminum sambac; assembly: GCA_018223645.1. Classification (NCBI taxonomy): domain Eukaryota; kingdom Viridiplantae; phylum Streptophyta; class Magnoliopsida; order Lamiales; family Oleaceae; genus Jasminum; species Jasminum sambac. Next base: position 6,719,426 of record CP073644.1, on the reverse strand, counting down.
ATTTAGAGATAAATAAATTGGCCTAATAGAATAGATTTATTTATCATCGGAGAGATAAATATTTATTTTAGTAAATTCGATCGTTGACGAAAATAAGATCACTACTTGAATCCAATTACGTGTACTAGAGGAATCAAAGTTGGTAAAATTGTAAGTCCCAAGTCTTGTAATTCCCATCGCCGTCTATTTCTCAATTATTTAATTCTTGTAATTTGGATTTTATTTAGTTTTTTTTATATTTAATTTGTAAGGTTCTATTTGCATTAAAAAAACTAAACAACTTTCGAAATGTCTTTTCAAATAAAGTACAAAATTGATAACTTTGATAATTAAATCAAGTCTCTGTGGGATCGATACTTAGACTCAAAAATCCGTTTTACTGCTTGTTCGACCCGTACACTTGCGGTATTTATTTTGACACATTTAACGAACAAACATGCCTCTTTCTTGCACTCAAAATATTTAATAAAAGTCTCAGCATTGTGTCCCACCTTCTTTTGGCATTTTTCTCTATCCACATTCCTAATGTACTGCTGTTGACACCCAACAGAACAAGGACCGCCACTATGTACCTATTAAAATCATAGCTGCTAACATGTGTGAATGTTGGCCTGTGATAGCTGATCAAGAGTGCTCCGTTGAGCCGGTGTTACCTTCCTGTGCAAAGGCAAAAACTGCACTTTCCTTAGGCTAGTAAGTGGATGCGCGTGTTAGGCCGTGAACTGTGAAACTGCCCACGAGTTCCCCTTTTTCACAATCAAGCTAACCAAACAAAGGCATCTAGTACGTTCCCCTTATGGTTTTTTATGCTTTCCCTTCAGTTGATAGTTCAAGTTAGTCGTACCTTCTCTAGAGAAAGAAAATGTCCTCGATTGATATCCTGTACCATATGGATTTAAGATGCTACTATGTCTACTCATTCTAAACCCAGCTATCCTCGCATATTGATTGTAGAATTCAAGTGCATCCTCCCAAGAATCGAATGTCTTCCCAATATATGGTAGATCATCGGAAGGGACAGTTGGAATGTATTTGACACCATCTTTTGTTAACTCTATTCTTGAAAAGAAAAACAAAAAGAAAAAATGAGGGTTAGACATTAAAACAAGACAATTGTTGAACATCAATAGATGAGATGCTCTAATAAAGTAAATATAGCATAAATTAGATAGCGTTATATATAAATATATATATATATGCACACACATATATATATACACACACATAAGCCAAAACGGATAGCATATATACCTTAAAATTTAATGGAGGTCAAACGTCTTGGGTGTTAATGGTTGGAGTCTTAACAATCTTTAGAGTAGTGTTCTAAACCAACCGAACGTATAATTACATGGAAAGTAGCCAAGCTGTCAGAGATCAATATTTATGACCAAACTATCAAAATATAATTCTTAAATTTTTGGAGTGTAATATAATTCCACATTTATATAATAGATAGATAATTAGAAGCTAAAGACATATCTCATTTATTTCGGGAAAATTAAAAATGCAGCTTAAAATTCGACATCAAACAATCCAACTAAAATAAAACTAACCTGGAATAAAATTGAGATCCACTGCATCTTCTATAGGATTCTCATCGTCTTCTTCTTCTTCATGATTCTCCTTTTCTACGTTTTCAAACGAAGCTCCGTAGAGTGAATTGTTGGTAAATGCATCTTCACGATGACAAAATCTACTAGGAATTTCGGACATCTTCATCGAGCAAATGGTTGGTGAAGGCAAATGAGAAACGTTGAATAACAAATAACTTTGTTTTCACATAACGTTGACAACACGAAAATTACATGTGCAATATATGTAAATCGAATAATACAACACAGGCAAAGAGGATGTGTCAAAGACGAGGGATGAACTGTTAACCAAACACCATAGATAATTATTTGGAGTATATTATCTTCTAGGACAGAACTCTTACAAACTACAACTTGAAAGTCATTATCTTTTGCACTACGACAAAGAGCAAGATTTCAAACAAATTAAGCTGAACTCCAATAAGTAAATATAAGCAAATATTCATGCTTCGTTTATTTAGATTTAATCAACTAGTTAACTTATAGTTTCATTTCCAGCAAATTAAGCTCAAGTCCAATAATAAATATAAGAAATTTTTCATGCGTCCATTATTTTGATTTCACCAAGCAGTTAATTGATACTTTCATTCTTCATCATTTCGAGCTCTAGCAATCAAAAAAATGCAATTAGAATAATTAAGTACCAATATATTTATTCATTCAATATCTATATCATCTCATCATTTGATGACATCACATCTAAAGAGTATTTAATAAATTAAAAAAATTGATTGACAACCTCGGCTAGTTAATGGCGAGAAAAATTAACTAAAGCTTAATTTTTTTACGCCAGATTGTTACTAAGCTTCTTGTTGGTGGCGCTCTCAAAATATTCCACAATCAAACATTTTCTATCCTATGACCCCTTTTTTCAGTTCTAATCTTGGAAAAGGAAAAAAATAGAGGCGTTTTTAGGACTTCAAGCAGGTGGTGGTGGTCGTCGGTGAGGTTCCGACATCCGATTGTTAATAGTGGTGGATCTGAAGGTCCGAAACCAGAAGTGGAACTCGGTCAAACCTTGAGTTGCTACTGAAGGTAATGGAACTCGGCCAGAACTTGAGCAACTGAAGCTGGTCGTCAGCGTGGAGTGCCGGGCGGAAGCGGCGGTGGTGGATGTTCAAATTTTAATTGGAGGTCCTGCTTTCTGCAATGAGAACCAAGTTAGTAGGGATTTAAGATTTTGGGGGTTTTTTAAAAATTCAATAAGGCCCTTCATTTTTTTAAAAAAAAAAATTTAAAACAGCCACCGAGTAGCATTCTGTAAGGGCCACTGATGTGGCTCAACCACATTAGTGCTAGCTGGAACGATGATACCATAATACTTTATTACTTGTAAACAATCGACAATTTTTAGCAAAGTTCTACCATAAAAAATATTCCACTACCAAACGGACCCAAGGAGATCAAGGAGAAGAAACCTTGGAAATGTGTACATTTCCTGCAGTTGAAAGCCCATGGTCTCATGTAAAGGCCATATAAACCAAATCTCAAAATCTAAACTTAGTTGGTGATAAGATTTGATTTTTTTATGGATTTTAATCTATATATAAAGAAAAGCAGGGAATTTTCCTTCTATTTTTTAATTCCAAAAAATACTTTTCCCACCTAAGAATTTCAGCCTTTTTTTAAAAAAATTTCAATTGATCAGCCTCTTTTTACCCTAACTCCGCTACACGTGCGTGTATTCAGTGCTTTCTTCAATTTTGGCAATTATTCACCCACGTTTCCCTAAAATAAAGAACTCATCCTCCGTTTGCCCTAATTCAGCCTCCAATAATTCACCCGCGTTTCCTCCTTTCATGATCTCAAATAATTACCTCTTTTTATTTTTTTAATCTCAATTGATTCTCTTTCCTAAATTATCTATGCCTCTTCTCCATCTCATCCGTCTTCAGTCCTTGCTTCACCTTTGGCATAATTATCTTGAACAAATTGGTAATTTTTAGCAAATTCTTCTTTCCATTGTTTTTTATTTTAAATTAATTGTTTTAATTTCTTGCAAAAGTTTCAATCTTTCGAAGCTTGATGAGGCAACAAAAATTGAAGCCTTCAAACATGTTCTTTGACGTGGTTAATTCAATTTCTATTCTCTCAAAAATTAATTGATTATTTTGTGGTACAAATTTTGAAATATTCACTTTTGGAATGCATTAGTTTTTTCAATTGATGCTGCCACATTTTATTGCATTCTTCACTAAAGATGATATACTTAGGACTCGAGGAACACTTGTATCCATTTTTCTAGCCTTTGGTAAGCTCATAAATTCCTTCGCTAAATACTTATTTTTCTCCAGATCAACGCATCTGCTTTTGTGATTTCATTCATGAATGATTTTGGTTTTTAATTAAACTAGCATTTTCTTTGAGCCTTCTAGGATTTCTTATTATGCACATATCATTAGTGGCAACCAATACCACCACCATTGAGGTATTATGCTTATCTAAGTTTCCATAATTTAGATTTTGGTTGGTATAGTTATTTGGAAATCATTGATTTTGTTTCGTTCCCTTTTTTTACGTTACTTTATTGAGTGATCAAACGGAGCCTTAAATGGACTCTAAATTAAATGAAACTCATTATAGCCAGTGCTCATGAAATTTGTTTCTTAATGAAATCTTATTCTCGTTGTGCTTTGTGATCAAGAAACTCATTAACTTACATGGCTCTTCTTTAGATGTGTCACTGACATGGGTTATGCATTGTGATTTGAATCTATCCATAATCTTTGATTTTAATTTTCCAGACCATGATACAGAAAATCTCCCATCTATATATATCCTTTTAAATCATTACCCGTAGATGAAGAAGGAAAACCAGCTCCATTCTCCTAATTGAAGGAAAATCATTGGCTATTTCTTCAGTTGGAAAATCATATAGCTGAAATTTATCTGAAATTGAAGGAATCAAATCTTTGATTTTAATTTTGCAATACATGGCTCTTCTTTAGATGTGACACTGACATGGGTTATGCATTGTGATTTGAATCTATCTATAATCTTTGATTTTAATTTTCCAGACATGATAGAGGAAAATCTCTCATCTATATATCCTTTTAAATCGTTACTTGTTAATGAAGAAGAAAAATTGGCTCCATTCTCCCAGTTGAAGGAAAATTGTTGGGTATTTCTTCAGTTGGAAAATCATATAGCTGAAATTTATTTCAAATTGAAGGAATCAAATCTTTGATTTTAATTTTCCAAACATGCTTATTGTCGTTTGCTCAGTTGGATTTATCTATACAGATATATAAACATTCTTATCCCGCCTATTATGATATTGCATTATCATAATTTTGTAGCTTATATCTACCCATTGAATCTAAAATTGAAGGAATCAAATCTTTGATTTGGTTCAATTGGAGCATAGGGGCGATTGCATCCCGATCAATATCTTGCTTCGACTATGGCTTCAGCACAACATCTGAATCACATAGATGATATTATAGCCGGGACTGAGGGTTGAAACAATCATTATACCACAGTCGGGATTAAGGGTATGAATGATAATATCAAGAAACATTTCTCTCTCTCCTAGATACTTTTGGTTTTTGTGCTTACAATCTCATTCCAGGTTTGTGCATGGGTTGCTAGCATATGCTCTTTGTAGCTTCAACGGGTCACTGATATACAGGAAACAAAGTTACTTAAAACTGAACGAGCTCTTCAAATTGCCGAGGTATATCACTAATGCTTCAAAATGAATGTTATCCACGTTATTTAAATAAAGAACTAAAGAGTTTTTCTATTTCTCCTTTGTTGACAGGATTTGTGTGATTTGCTCTCTCTCTCTCTCTCTCTCTCACACACACACATTTAAAATTGAAAGAAATTTTGAGTCTATAAAGAAATTCTTTGGGCTATGTAATTTTTACCCTATTCTTTTGACGTGCGAGATTTATAGTTAGTTATTTCATGTCCTACTTTTTTCTAGAGAATCCCTATGGCATAATTTGTGGGCTTGTGGCTGCGGCATGTGAAATTTGGCTCAGAAATCATGACAAAGTTAATTCATAAATATCTTTGCTAAAGAAATATCAAAGGCAATGGAAGGTTTGCGCTTTATGTCAAACTTCAGGCACTTTGTTAAGTTCCAAAGGGCAGTAGATTCAATTGCATTGAAGATGGTCTATATTAGTGAAAATTCATTCTAAGCTTCTGAAATTCCAATAGTCCTTATTTCTCCAATGCTTGTCATATTCGTAATACGGTTTCTTTTATAATTCATTGGTTAGCTTTCATTTTGTTTTACCTCCACAGCCCACACCTGCAACCTTGTATGTCATGCAGCATTTCATTAGATTTTTTGGCTCTTTTGGAATCAATTTTCGAGCTGAAGCATTTTTGCAAAATTGCATAGGAAAACAAGCCAATCTTTAAGGACAAGGTTATTGGAGTCTGGTTGGTGAAGGAGGATCCCCATTTTGGGAGGGTCCTGATGACCAGACTCCTATTAGCATGTGCTATAAACATCTAATTACTATTGAAAGAAAGATACAAGGCACAAGTGACTTGTAACACATGAAGAAATAAGCTATAACAATCTGAGTTCTAGCTGCCTGTCGTTCAAACTAACATTGAAGTGTTTTCTATTATTTGCTTATGAGACTTGGATGTAAGTAACACGTCAAATTGGACTTTGTTATGTTGCAGTGCATTAAGGAAAAGACACTTCAGTTGAAACTTGTAATTGTAGAATGTGTAAAAGCGCCTTCAATAGACATTATTTTCTAAAATCAATGGGAATACGGAGATGTTGTCTAAAGTCGAGTTAAGATTCCAAAAATTTCGGGGGTGCTAAGAGCTAGCCTATATTAGCATGTCCTTTATTTATGCCATGAGTGATAATCATTTATCCAATAGCAAATGCCTGCAGGTTGTTAATATCAGCTACTGCTTAATATCTTGCAATCGCTTTGCTGCTTATGTAGTTTAATATGGTTTTATGCATGTTTTTGGATCATATATATGCAATGTAGAGCAAAATCGATGACGATGCTTGATTTGTTTGCCTTTGGATCTTTAATGAATTTACATGATTTGCTGGTACTAATAGAATGGACAATATGATGTTTCCTTTCTGTAACTAATATAATGGGTGATGCATGTTGCCTTGTGGAACGATTAGATATGACATTGTGTTTTAACTATTATTTGGAAGTGCAATGACAGTGAACTTCTATGTTTTATGGTAACCATCAACATTTCAACTTGCAGAGAATTGAAAATGATACAATTAGAATACCATACCAACTGGTTTAATGAATAGAAATTCCAACGCCTGACCACACTACAAAACGTTTTTGCTTGTCTCGACGTACATGCATTCCTAAATATAAAAAAAAAAATTATATGAACATTCCCACAAGTGCATTGAAAGTTTGCTGGGGTGTGTTTGATTGGGTTTCAATTATATGCAAATGTCACTTTAAAGAAATCAAATTGCATATTTGGTTGTTTGATTGCATAAGTTTATCATGTAAATCACTTATAGGTACAATACCTTAAGGGTGTTTTTTATTGCAAAACTGGAATTTGTTTGCAAAGAAAATGAATTGCAAGCATTTGAATTCTTCAAATTTGTTTTGCGTGAATTAGTAGTTATAGGTGTTTGATTACATTGGTATTTATCTAAAAATGGTGTCATCTTTCTACTTTTTGTATTTGATTGGTAATATTTTACATGTAATTTGGTCTCTTTTCCTTGTAAAACCATCTTTATCATGTACGAGAGACAGATCAGGCTTGGTTCAATTGCTTGCAAAATGTTTTCGTGTCTTTGAGTAGGGAAAAGGTTTTCCTTATTTACTTGTAAAAAATGGTAACATGACCACTTTCAGGGTAATTGTTTGACAGGCAAAAAAATGAAATCCAACAACCCAAATCCACGTAGTTGTGTGGGCCATCACTATTTTCCTGTAAAATAATTCCCTATCAAACACACCCTAAAACATGTTTTTGGCCATTTTACATGCAAATGAAAATTTAGCTTAGAGTTGGGAAAATGTTTTACATGTAAAATGCAATTAGTTTTCCATGTAAATCATTTCCATGCATTGGAATCAAACACACCCTTAGTTTCTTTTGTTTTGTATAGCTAATCATTAGTTTATTGGTAATTGGTAATTTTATTATTGCTTCATGAGTTCTTTATTTTTAGTGTGTTATTTTTTCATTGATCACATGTGTATAATGTACTAATTATTACCGTCAATTTTATTTACTTATAATTATTTTTATCCTTGATAGTTTATCATGCCTATGTTTGCAAAAAATCCGTTGTAAAATTTTCACTTTTTCCAATTAAAAATGTTGATAATAATATAAATTGTAAAAAAAATATTTAATAATTCAAAGTACATTTTATCATATCATAACTATTCTACTTTCTCCCACCACGGAAATAGATTTAAAAAATATTTAGTCCTAATTAGATGTTAATTTTATAAAAATATGGTAAATTACAAAAATGTAATCATTTCACTATAAAAAGTATGGTACAAATTTAATTTGATCGCAATTAGATGGTAATTTTATAAAAATATGGTAAGTTACGAAAATATATTCATTTCATTAATCATTTCACATTATGTAAACACATTTAAATGGCCGTGTCTTAATTATTCCATTACAATTTTGTGCTATGTATGTTATATATAGACCATGCTACAATACCATAATAGATGCCATAATGATTGACATAATGGTAGTCTAACATTTCCCATTATATATATATATATATATATATATATATATATATATATATATATAATGTTTACTATTATTATGGAAATCAATACATTACATTTCTAACTAAGTTGTAATTAATGTCTATTATGTGTACCACAATCACATTGTATAATTTTATACGTACGATTTACCATAAATCAAATTATATAATGTTTCTAATTTTCATTTGGTTTCGAAGTGCGTGAATAGTATAATAATTATTTTACTTAGAATACTTGATTTTTTTATTTCATTTTTTTAAAACTTAACATTGTTTTTCAAATTTGTTCACGGTTTTGGATACACTCAAATTTACAATGTAATCCCAAGACACTTATAATTGTTTTATTGTGTAGATTATATAGATCTAGGTGATCCTTCCTACAGTTGTGAATTTTTTGATGCTATGTTTTGGTACCAAGAAAGAATAGACAACGTTATAACAACAGGCTACCTCTTAAATTTTCTTTGTGCTGTGAATCGGGCAAAATCAAGCTTCCACGAATGCAATAATCGCCCCTGGGTTTTAGTAGAATTATTATTTGGCCATGCTGCGAGGAGCAAAAATTCTGCTCAAAATATTCGATCGTATAACATGATGTTTCTTTTACATCAATAGGGAGGCAAATAAATTTTCTTGTTAGTGACAGTTGAAAGCGGTTATTTTTACAACTATAGTATTTAATATTATTTTATTTTTAGCTATATTATTAGATTTAATCTTACAATGAGCAGAATATAACATATTATCACAATCTTTATTACAAATTATCATTTCGTGCAATGCATGGATGTAAATACTTGGATTTAGTAGAATTTTGATGGTGTCATTTTTTAATTGCCTTTACTGTGTTGAGGTTGTCATGAGAATTATAAATTAAGTTTTTTGGATTTTTGTAAGTTGTTTCTTGGATATTTAGAGGGTGGATTTATGCGAAATATAGGTAAAATTTTGTCGAAATTTTTATAGAATTCTTTAATCACTTATATTAATTAATTTTAGTGTTTTAACCAATATTGATTTACTTTTTTTGGTGATGTTATTCTCATGCTATTAACATCTATCAATATTGTTATTAACAAGAAAAATATGTCCCCCGTATAAAGCACAGGTGAAACAGTTAGTATAAAAGAGGAGAGAATACGTGAAATTAAATAATAAAAATTTATTTAGTATATATGGATGAGATATGTTCATATAATTGATTTAACTAAGAAAATAAATGAATAAAAAATGGGAAAAAAATTATAAAATATAGCAAAAGTTATTGGCTAGGGGGCTTTAAACTGGTAATGTTAGTGGGTGTCTTAAACATGACACTCAGGTGATTTTCTCCCTGGGATTAGTTTTGAAATCCGAAAATTTTGTTGGATTCATCACGACGAGACGGAGCTCCAACAATTTGGAAAAAAAATTTTGGACATCGTGGCGGACCGTGGTGACCGGTCAAATATCGGTCAAAGTTTTTGCCAAAATTTTGCCAAAAACTTTGACCGATCTTTGACCGGTCACCACGAGTCGCCACGGTGTCCAAAATTTTTTTTCAAAATTGCTAGAGGTCCGTCTCGTCGTGATGAATCCAACAAAATTTTCGGATTTCAAAACGAATGAGGAGAATTAGAGATGTCGTATGTATGACACACTCTGAATATTCTCGCTTTAAACCCTCTCTCCGCAACAGATTTGAAGCCCGCCGTTCGATGGCTGATTGTCTTCGTCTTTCTACATACTAATCCAGCCAATAAATATACAAAATAATATATATATACACACATATATATATATATATATATATATATATATATATATATATATCCATATTGACGGCTGGATTTAATTAGGGTTACAGAAATCGATAACAATGGAGGAGATCACCGAGGGAGTGAACAACATTGAAATCACCGGGGAGTCTCACAAAAGGAATCGAATCCAAGTTTCCAACACAAAAAGCCTCTCTTCTTCTACGTCAACCTCGCCAAGGTATGTTGATTTCTCGTAATTGATTTTTACATAGAACTTTTTTGTGTAGTTTATTACGGAAGGAAACTAGTTTGTTCTGTTCTGTGTAATTAAGTACAAAACGGCCTATGTGGTTTTTGTTTGCGCAGAGGTACATGCAACAGCACAAGGAGGTGGAACTTTCTGCTCTGGGCATGGGTACTATTTCGTCTTCTGCCTCTCTTTGTTTCATGTTTATGTTGCATTTTGTTAGAGAAAGCTTTTATTGCGAAAGGAAATTGAATTTTTTTAGGAGAACACGTGCTTGAATTTTTATTGTGGTTGGATGGACACGATAGTAAGATCAAATAAGCACTAATACTGATAAACTTTTTTCTCTCGGAGTAGTGTAACCTTTTGATTCCAGTAGTGGGGGTTCGGTTGATTTAGTTTTTCTGTAAGTGTTCAACTATAATTTAAATCGTGGACTCTATAGGATGAGTGGATGAGAAGTAGAAAATGGAAGGACTCATATATGATACTTTTAACTTTTACAGGATGAGTGGACCTTACAGGAGGATATTCGAATATCGACGGGATATCCAATATCATTCACTTATCTTGTAGAGGACTCAAATTTGATGCTTCCATTTTCTATATCGAATATCTACGAAGTTCCGGTCAAAGTTCTACCCAATAGAGAGAATTGACGTTTCAGAATGAAGCGAAAATATCCTTTATTTGTAGAGCTATTTATGAAATAATAATCAATGCAAAGAACTGCCCAAATATCATTCATTGATCATGTTTTGACAATAGTTTAAATGTTTAAATCACTTGCAAAATTATGATGTCTATTCTGTCAAATAGCTTTAGGAATTGGCTATTGGCTAATGCTCCTACTTTTGTTTTTTAACCTGTGTCTAAGCAATTGAGCCAAATAAATGTATTTGAGTCAGCAGATTTTAAATATGCAGTTATGGAAGTTAGCTGTATAAACAGACTCCTAGAAAGTGAGAAATATGAGTGCTCAAAATGGATCAATCACAATATTTTGTAACATCAGTAGAAGTGAAACGGGTGGTGTCATTACTTTTCCTAGATGACGAGTAGATGAGATCCTAGGGGAAAACTATGAATATTTTCTTTGAAAACATCTAAATCAGTGCATGAAGATATAAATAGCAGAAAAATTACAACTAAGCTGCAAACTGGGCATAAAAATGTTGCTGCTTCCTACTGAAAAGATCATCATTGAATCTGAGCTGGTCATGACTTCTATTGTATTTTTAACCAGCAACGTGTGTACTAGATTGTATATGGGGCTCTCTTCTGAGGGAGAGGGGGTGTTTGAGGCAACTAAAATGATCAGAACTTTTGTTTCAATCATGTTACGTTTGAGGATATATTTTCTATTTATTATTTTTTTTCATAATTGAAGATAATTTCCACAGTTTGAATGGCCTTCTGCTTCGATATGAAATGTGGTCCAACTAATATTAATGGTGGTATACCTGAACTGACATCACATGAAATGTGGCCATGTTCAGGCTTTGGTAAGCTGAGCTGAAGAGACTTCTTGTAGGGCCTTCTGTTAAATTGAGTTTGCCTTTGCTAAGATCTTGCCTTATTCTGTTGACTTACATAAGAAAATCTTACTGCAGTCACTACGTATATCATGTGTTGTGCCTATTTGGTTCTTTTTATAGCATTCACTTAATCTTGTTTGTAGCGGTGATTTGCATGCATTACAGAATCATATTCCTATGCAGCTTTTTTTGATTTGGTGACATCGAATACATATTCAGTTTCATTCTCTTCCCTGTCTTGGGTTGAACTACTGCATGCGTTTTTAAGTTTTATGGCTTATAGTTTACCTCCGATATTGATGAGCGCTCTACATTTTTGCAGCTATATCCACTGTGGTGAGTGTAGCAGAAATTCTGAAAAATAATGGATTTGCAGTTGAGAAGAGTAAGACTTTCGGCTTTCACATGCTTATCTTTTGCACCATCCATTTTTTGAACATTTCTTCAGAAATATCCTAAAATGTTGGAAATTATTGTGGGTGCCTCAGCCTATGCATAATTTACCAACTTCCCAAATCTGGATAACTGGTGTCCCCATGCCCTGTTTCTTGTATTTGCCCATTACCCATAGGTTGGGGAGCACACTGCAATTTTCTCCAAGTAATTTTTCCTGGTATTTACATCATGTCATATATTAACAGAGATAATTATATTATTATGCTGCAGAGGTCATGACGTCAACTGTTGAAATCAAGGATGAATCTAGAGGACGACCTATCTCAAAAGCTAAAGTAAGTCTGTTACGTGGAGATTTGGCTGGCCATACTTATATATTGTAGCATTTCACACACTCTTCTACTAGGTTGCACCAACACAGACATTCTTCTAGTGGTACTTGGTTAAAATCTTTCAAGTAACACTGTATTTGCTATGCTATAATATATCCTTGACTTTATATTATTATTATTGCCGAAGAAAAAATTAATTTTAGTAGTGCTTGATAACATGAGTCATGCTAGGTGCCCAATTAATTTGTACAATTAGATGAACAACTCTCTAATAGGGAGCTGGACCCCACCAATACAAAGGGGTGATAATGGTATTTTTCATGACCCTGGCATTGGCATATCAATGTCTCTGCTTTGTAGGCCAAAAATAGACTGATGAAATATGTTTTCTTCTTTCTTCTTTTCTTAGATTGAAATAGTTCTGGGCAAAACTGAGAAATTTGATGAATTGATTGCGGTCGGTGATGACAGAGCTGGAGACGGTGAACAGAATTAGAAATTAGCTCTCTCCTTTTGCTGTTTTGTTTTGATGTTTTCTGAGTCTCTGCCTTTTGGCTATGGACTGAAGACAAACTTTTACTATTCAAAATCCAATTTTGTTCTAAGCGGTGTTGACGGATTAATCTTCTTGTCTTACTCAATTTTATTATATGACCAAGTGGAAAGCAATGTATATACTCTTGGACACTGTGTGGTTCAGTTCTTGTGGAACATGAGCTTGTTCGACATAGGATTTTTGAGTACCATCTTACAAATTGGTAATTTTAGTAGTACAATCAATTGTAGAACTTGTACAATTGTAGTGTGTCACTTTACAGGAGTCAAGATTGTCAGATTGTGACACTTATTTGTATGGTTAGTTGTACAACTAGCATGGTCCTTCAAAATAATGCATTTAAAAGCTTGATTGAGGAGTGGAAGGTTATGATCTTTAAACTAATATTAGGAAAATAGTTTTTGGAAGAGTAATTCTATTAAAAGGAGAAAGAGAAGGGGATAGAAACACCAATAGCATATGCTTTGGACTTGTGGCACAACCTAAATTTTTGATACCTATGCAAAAGCAGAATTTTAATATTGTATTGTCATTTGTGGGACAGTAAAATACGCTGATTTCATCGGAAGATATATAACTAAAATGCAATGATGATAAGATTATTGAAATACAGCATAATGTTATATAGCAGTGTTATATGGCACAATTGGCATTAAGCATTAATTTAAGTGCAACGAAGTTTTATTTCGTCGCTTCATAAGTTTAAATATGACTCATATATTAATATTTACAACATTCCATCAATTTTTCATGCAAATGCTATTTATCATGATTCTTAAATGGGTAAAAGGCATTGCTATTTATCTAGAATGTAGACAGAGGTGGCTCGAGATTTTGGGAGCCCTCTAAGTTGTCGCCTAGTTTGCTTATACCTTGGGCAGCCACCGAATGTGGATCACCTATCGTCTTGCCTTGGTAATTGTCTGTAGCATTGTTGGAAAAAGATCAGTTTGCTTGCATTTTAAATTTTTTATATGAAAATCAACTACCACTATTTTGTTAAAATTAAACTTTGAAATTAATGACACATTCAGATCATTACTAATTGCTATTCACACATCATGTAGTTCAAACTTCAAAACACCATTCGGATTAGGAAATTTAGTTTAAGTAAAATAAAAGTGAACACAAATACACGCTTATTTCACACACATCCCTATAGCTGAATATGGAGAATAAGGGCCAAAGATGCTAATGTGCAAGCATTTTTGGCATTGAGTAATACTATAATTGGGTATGTGACAAGCATCATGAATGGATGTAACTTTTACCAACTTTTACCATTTTTTCCATTTTTACCACTTTTTTTCACTTTTTTCAACTTTTTTCTCTCTCCTAAATCAATCACATCCACATATCTCATCACATCCATAAATCTCAACCACTCACCCCACTCATTCTCTCTCTCTTTTACTTTAAAACACTTTAAAACACTTTTAATTTACTCCCATTCAGTATATTCTATTTTGTTTTCCCAACATTCTCTATCACTTAAAGCTTTATCTTCCAATTTCATTTGAGCTATCTTTAGTAGTAGTTCCTATTTCCTCACTCATTCTCATTTACTCATTAACTAACCGATCTCCTACTCATGATGAGTAAGAATATTTTGTCCATTGTTGTGTTGAAGTAGGACGAGTGTTGTTGAGTAAAACTAATATCACTCCTGTCTCTAAACCAATGTCATAGACAGACTCGACATGCAGGAGGATGAACAAGATACTCTTATGACTTATCTACCCCTGCAGAAGATTTAGCTGCCGAGAACTTTCAAGTACCCTACGACAACTGGTCGAAGATGAACGCATCAGGATGTTCACAAATCACAAAGTAAGTCAGTCTACTTTTCAGTGAAATCGTCAAAGGTAATAGATGAGCAACTTATTCTCTAAGACAAAATTATGAGTTAACACAGAACGTATACAAGTGACAAGAACCATAAAAATATAGAAACCAGCAAATACTCAAACCAGCAGCAATGAATTGCAAAAACTTGTGATTTCTGTAATTCATCTCTTTACCTCAGTCTTCAAAGGGCAAAAGCATTATGCACATAAGCATAATGCAAAGATTAGTCTCAAGCCTTTTTGCGTTGTTCACAAATCTTCCTTTTCGACCAGTATTCTCTTGCACGCCTCATAACACATGAACGAAATTCCAGCCGCCGGGACTAACTTCATGCAACTGGGGCCCACGCCCCTATATAAACCCTCGACCCCTTCATGTTCAAGTATGCTCATAAGTGCATGTAACATGTTTCTATATTGTCTCCCATTAAGAGCACCCGCTTGCATATGCTTTCGAGCTACCTCAAGTGGGAAAGTCGCACTGCTCGAAATCGCGCCGGCCGCAGATCCAATCAAAAGGGTCGCAATATTTCCAATTTCGTCCTTATCCAAAACTTTCTTATAACACTTTCTTAACGTGTCGTAGGCATAATAGTTAGTAGCAGCGTACGGGATTACTCCTATTAAACTCGGACTGAGGCCTCTATACAATTCTGCAGGCCCCTCGTCCCGTATGATCTTTATGAAGGCATCCACAAGATTTTTGTAAACACCTCTCTGCAGATGGAATGGAGAATAAGTTAAAAATATATTGAGGAGATACTCGAACAAGAGTAATGCTAGGTGTGCAACCTTTTAATAGAGAGCTCGACCCCACCAATACAAGGAGGTAAAAATGATATTTTTCATAGCTCTCTATTAGAGAGATATACACCTAGTTCTACAAGTTGTTTGTACACCTAACATTATTCCTCGAAAAATGATGGGCCACTCGGGGTTTTACCATACCTGCACGGTGAGTCGAGTTTTGAGCAGCTCGAGTGGGTAAGTGAATAAGGTAGAGCTAATTCCAGCAACAGCACCTGCAATTGGAGAAGCAGGTATGCATAATTTGGGATGCTCTCCTTGTTTTGGAGTCAACTGCTTCTTAACTGTGTCATAAGCAAATAACTGCATGTATGTCGCACAAAAAAATGAAACAAAGTGAGTTATTAGTTGAAATAGCGACGGCCGTAGAGTATAGTTTATAGTTGAACAATCGAAAACATACACAAGGAGCTCATCAATTGCGGCTGAGAATCATCTACATCATTAGTTAACAAGCAACTCTTAAAATCAAGCTAGTGATTTGCCACATGTTCAATTAAGAACTCTAGAAATCATTTCTCAATAAATTCACTTTTTTTCACTTTTTCATGTGATTGTCTTTACTTTTAAACCACACATTCTCCTAAAGAATCACTTTTCTTTCAGAAAAAAGTTAAACTTCAATCATCATTCATCAGCGATCAATTTGAACAAAAACAAAATACTACACATGGATGCAACATGGGAGTACACAAGCTAAAGTTTAAAGACTACATCATATGAATGAGGTGACATTAATACATAGAGAACATAAGAATTGATCATAAACAAAAACACTATCTTATACCTCAATCGCCTTGCTCGGAGCAACCCGAATAACATTGACGAGATTACCCCTAAACAAGCCATGCCATCCTTCATGATTCAATATATTCTTGAACACCTCAGTCGTCGAATGGCCACAACTACCCACCATCAAATGAGTCCTCACCGTCTCCAATGGAGCGACCGCAGTACGCGACACTGCACCCGCAATCCCTCCACTAATCAGCCTCCTCAATGATGGATTCCCAATCTTCACTTTAAAGTTAAACTCAAACCCAATTTTTTTCTTATTTCTCTTTGTCAAAACCTCTTCTTGGTCAACAAATCCACTGACAGCCAAACTGGGTTTTGGTAAACCATGTGAAATTGGAAGGTTTAAGCCATTTTTTGTTGAATTTGTGGGCATCCCAAATCCCATCTCCATTTGGCCCACACTTGCAAACAAGCCTCCAATATGATAATTCTCATCTTGGGGACACCATAAGAACCCAATTCCAGAATTCAATAATAAACCCTCCTCATTTCCAACACCTTGTGCGCTTCTTCTACCCATATATGATTCAAACAAAATATAATTCTCCCAAAAATTCTAAATTATTCAAAACCAAATGAATTTTTCCCCGAATTAAGTGGGCTCAAAATTAAATGTCTTCCTTGTCCAATATGTACGAATACCAAGAATATAAGAATATGAATAATTCGATTTATTCAAGGGAAAGCAGAAAAGTGGGCGGAAATTACCAAGAAAAATTAAGATGGCTTTGTTCTATGTTATCTCTGCTGTCTTCTCCCTTATCTTCTATCAGTTCTATGTGAAATAAAACAGAGCCCACCGCTCAGTGCACAAAGAAGGGAAGCGAGAGGACAGAGGAGGGTAGAAACAGAGAAGTTTGTATATAAACTGCGGTAGGGGTGTGCCTCTGAGACTGAAACTAGCGTTCCTTGGACAACGCGAATGGTTAAAGTTCAAACTTTCTTTAGCCTTTAATGTTATTTGATTAATTTATAATTTATCATTGGACCATACTACAACACCATAATAAATAGCATAATGGTTTACATAATAGATATGTGGCATGATCTTATAATTTCAACTACTCTATTACTTTTAGATGGACGACTATTAAATATGCCAACAACCATTATAATTTTCATTACGGTAATCTAGTATTTCCCTTTATTATTTATGCATTATTCATGCACTGCTAAGTGCGTTGACAATACAAGTCTCCCTCACCAACCCCCTTCAACAAGAGATTTTTTTTGTCGTGTTCCCTCTTTCTGAGTTCTGACTACCCTTTTTTTGGGGGGGGGGGGGGGGGGGTGTGGGTGTGGCCGAGTGGTTGGTATATCTATTTGGAAATAATTCTTGTAAACTTGACGTCAAACACCGATTATAAGATATGTAAGTATATTCTTTTGCTTCACATTTGAGTTAGAATCAACCTAAAGTCGTGAATGATATGCAATCGATTTCAACTGCCACAAAACGGCAAGCATATCAAACTACCCAAGTTTCTTCATAATCGAAGTTAAAAACACACCGAAAATATTATATTCCCAACTTTATTCTCCCAATATTTCTCCCAACGTCTCACAACCCACTTGCAGTCTCCCTGAATGCGGTGGGACGGGTGGGGCCCGCGTCCACGTCTCTCTCACATTTTTTCTCTCATCGTTTTCCAGCGCTCTTAATATAACATTACCGAAAAACACACATAATTTTACGTATAGGAATTGGTCCCAACCCTTATTATTATTATTATTATTATTATTATTATTATTATTATTATTATTATTATTATTATTATGTGACACTTTGAAATTTAAATTCTGTAATAATTACAAAATCAATCCACATTTTCATTAACATTTGTGACGGCTGTTATATACCTACTACCTTATAATAATACATAATTTATCATAGGTGTTGACTTTATTATGGATGATTGGGCATGGCCATAAAAGCTCAATCGTACCAAATATCGTTCATTTGACTAGTGTCTTTCCTCTATATATACCCCGGTGACAGTATCTTGAGAGAGATCATTCGAGACAACTTGTTATCTTACTCATTCAAGAGATAGAGAGAGAGAGAATGTATTATTTGGTGAACATGATTCATCACATTTGAACAGAGATTTCAAGTGTCAAAAGGAAATAAATGATTAAGGCTTCTTTGGAAACAGTTTAAAAGTATTTTTGATTCGACAATTATAAAAATAAGTAGTGAAAAAGTGTTAAACATAACTTACCAAAAATCAACCTCGTTAGTCCCCCACCCACCCCCTTGGAAATTTGGTGGGATTGATCACACATCATATGATTTGCTACCAACTTTTTCTTATGAAAGTGATATAAAATCTAAATTTTCTTTACAAAAAATAGCCCGATTTTGTTAATTTGCTAGCGTTCGTATTATGTGAGATAGGAAAATCGAAAAATTATGGATTTAATTTTTTGCAATTTTTTGCAATTTTCAAATTTTTTTAAAAAATTTTTTTGAAACACTGAAAATTTGGTTATTTTTATGTTCGCAAAATCCGTCTTTGAAAAAAAAAAGTACTAATAAAAGAAAACTCATAATTGAAAATACAGTAAAACGTTAAAAAAAACAAAAGATACGTCATTTTTTTCTCTTCACCTGAAAAATAAAAACTAAAACTGACTTCAACTTAAAATTAAAATGCTAAAATAACGTCGCCTATATTTCTGAGTAGACTCTCGCAAATTTTTCCTTCTTATACCTTAAAGTTTGCAAAAGATTCTTTTGGATTGACTCTACCTCAATTTATTGCCATAGAATCTGGATAAAATTGATATTTCTTGATCACAAGTATGAACCACTAGGTATCTGAGGGTTCTATATGTCACTACTAGCCACCGACAAATGAATAGGAATCGTGTTCCGCTTGAACAAGACCAAAAATTAAAATTTGCTCTGATTTTCATAATTGATCAGAGAAGTGACACGTGCACAATACATAAGTTTGTCCTTGTATTATCTAGCGCGGAAAAACAATTTTTGTATGCGTAGGAAGGGGGTCAGGAAGAGGGCATATGATTCCAAAAATATCCTTAATGAAACAAAACTCAGATATCTTATTTGCCAAAAATCAGAACCAGATTTGAGAACCAAAATTGTTCCAAAATTTCTCTCAAAATAATGTTGCCAAAATTTCTCTCGATCCAACATTTTCTCTTCAAAGAAACGTTGTATGCGTTACCAACGACGACGAACAGAAATTTGGGTATTTTTGTAAACACAGCAAAGGTTTTTGACCATTTTTATTTGCTCGAAGATGGTATGAAACGGAAGAGACTGCAATGAGTAATCCAGAAATCGACTTTGACGAAGGTATGGGGGATTTGGAAGTAGAATGATTGTATATTCATAATACATATATGTTTTTGGATTTTCAACTACACAATCGGAAGTATATGCTTGGGCAAAACTTAGTGCAATGGAAGCTAGAGGAGGTGAGATAATAATGCATCTAATTATTGGGCAAAACTTTAGTCTGGAACACGTTAATACACAATCGAGATTTGGAAGTAGAATGAATTTTGGAAGCCCATTTGCAAAACTTGTTTGTCTAGTATATAGAGGTAGTGAGATAATAAATTAATATTGTGTCTAATTATTTCACTAAAGTCACTAACTCACTCTGATTTTTAGGAAAAAGTTACAACTTGAATGTCCCATTACAAAATCATTGTTCTTTCTGTAATACAATGCAATGTATTCGTAATGAAATTTTGTATTAACGTGTAATATGTTCAGAATCTGATTATTGACTTGACTTTGTGATAAGCCTTTTTCTTATAGGTTTTGAAAGAATCTGTTGATTTATTGTTCCTTTTTTTCGGTTCATTAGGTTAAAATTAAGAATTTTCGTTCTTTTTGACAGAGATAGTAGTGGTTGTTGACGATGTTGTGGCGACTTCGAGCATGAGTCGAGATGAGTTTATTGGTTCTAGTAACACTACATTGGATGATACAGGTGCCCCTATACAAGCTGGGGACGATCTTACTGTTGTTCCAGCCGTCGGAATGAATTTCCCGAGTACAGAAGTAGTATATGAGTTCTATAGAAGCTATGCTTGTCATGACGGTTTTCCGATAAAGATTGGGAGCTCGAAGAAAGGTCGTGATGGGATACTTTGGTATTACTATCTTAAGTGCAGCGGATCAGGCAATCGAGAAAGTAAGTAGAACGACCCTTTCAATCCTCATCCAATTGGGAAAACTGGTTGTAAAGCAAGGATTGGTGTAGTTTCAGATGTAATGAGGGTATGGCGTATAAACACGGTGAAGATGGAGCACAATCACATTTGCAGCCTTACGAAGTCTAGGTTATATGCATGCAATTGTTGAGTGGACCTGCTTGTGAAAAGGTAGCTTGATGTGAACGATAAGGTTGGGATACGAGTGTGCAAGACGTTCGAGGTAGTTGCTGTTGACACAAGAGGTTATGAGAATATCACCTATAACGAGATAGATTATAGGAATTATGTGACAGAGGCTCGGTAGCTCAGACTTGGGAACTGTGATGTCGCTGCTCTTCAGGCCTATTTCAAACGAATGCAGTCCTAGTGTCTGGGGTTCTACTTTGACATTGATGTGGATTCGAATGGGAGGTTGCCGAATGTCTTCTAGGCTGATAATAGGTCTCGAGAAGCGTACAAGGAATTTGGAGATGTTGTATCATTCAACATGACCTATTTAGTGAACCAGTGCCAGATGTGTTTTGCCCCATTTATTGGTGCAAACCATCATAGATAGTCCATGTTATTGGTATGTGGATTTTTAGCCGAGGATGCTACTTCATTTATTTGGGTATTTTCTGTGTGGTTGGAATGCATGGGAGGTAGAGGACCTGGTGGTATAGTTACCAACCAAGATTTGGTAATGAAAGTTGCCCAATTATCAAGCATAGATGGTGTCTGTGGCATATAATGAAAAGGTTTCCCAAGACATTTGGAGGTTGTGTAGACAAAGATGTTGTGATTAGCGCTATTAAGGATGCGGTGTACGATACTCAATTTCTAGATGAGTTTAAGGACGCATGGGAAGAGTTGCTTGATAAGTACTAGCTTGGTGTTACTAGGTGGTGTATAGACATGTAGTTGGAAAGAGCTCATTGGGTTCCATGTTACTTGAAGACCAATTTTTGGGCTAGAAGGTCCATTACACGGAGAAGTGAGAGCATGAATGCACTTTTTGATGGTTTTGTAAACTCAAAAACATCTCTAAAGCAATTTGTTGAGCGGTATGATCGACCATTAAAGAATAAGATAGAGAAGGAGGTTCAGGCTAATCATAAGTCATTAAGTACATTAGTTCGATGTGCTACTCATTTCGAGATAGAAAAACAATTCTAGCAAGCATATACTAATAAGAAGCTTCAAAAAAAAATTCAAAAAAAGATGGTTGCCTTTTCTTGGCTGTAGGACTGAGCGACAGAGAGTATGATCCTTCAGGTATGATATATCGCATATCTAAGCAAGTTGCGTTGGGGAATGAGCATTGGAAGCATAGGGAATTTGTGATATCATTTGCTAGGGAAGACCCCCTTGTGTCATGTACTTGTAACTTGTTTGAGTTTAGGGGAATTCTCTGCAAACACGCTCTGATGGTTTTGGTTGACTTAGACATTTATCAGGTTCATGAACGATATGTCTTACGGCTTTGGAGGAAGGACATATGTAGGGCTTATGAAGATTACCGTTGGAGATGGTGGTTGGATGCGTACCCCAAAAAAAGAAAGGTAAAACAAGTTGTTGGGCATCGCAGCGAGGATGTGTAAATTATTTAATGGAACAGAAGATGTTTGACTTTTTAATTTCTCACACATCCCTTGTTGGCGGACGACATTGTGTCGATGTGTTTGGACATTCCCCATGGACCCCATCAACTATTGGTCCCACAGAAGGGAGTTCTAGCATTCATGATCCACCATTGGTGACTTGTAAGGGGCCCATAGAGGAATCGGTTAAAATGAGGGCTTGAGAAAATCCCAAAGCCAAAAATGGTCAGATATTTACATGCATTACCCAGTATATTATAATAGTCAATGTACGTACTAAATGTTCATTCGTACAGGTGTCGTCAAAGAAAAAGGCCATGAATACTCCTCGGACAACCACTGTAATACGCCGTCCATTTTGTATGGGAGATATGATGATATGAATAGCTTGAAACTAACGTTTTATGTGATTGGTATTTTTATGATCCGTTTATACTGGTATGTGATGTGTTTAAGTTCGGTACGGCTTACCAAGCTAGGATGTAGCATAAGAATTTAGCAGATTGAGATTTACGGCCTTAATTTTAGGTGTACAACCGTAAAAGTATTGTTATGGCCGTAAAATTTGTATTTACAGCCATAAAAAGGTTAAGAAGAGGATCCAAAATTTTCAGAGAGTTTTATACGGCCGTACACTATAGGTATACGACCATAAAAGTATGGTTACCGCCGTAAAACATATTCATACGCCCATAAACCTTAAAGTGAAAGAAAGGAAGAAAAAATTGAGAAACATTTGTATGGCCATAGATTTAAGTTATACGACCATAAGTTTGTTAGATACGACCGTATGTTTTATGGTACGGCCGTAAGATAAAAAGGGAAAGATAAAAGATTTTCAGAGACTTTTGTACGGCCATAAAGAGTATTGTTATGATAACGGTATAAGTTACGATCATAAATTTAAGTCGGCAGAACTATTTTAACCCTTTGGACTTGTGTTTTCTTATCATTTGTCGTCGCAAAGCATCCCTAACACCCCAAATGACCTTCTCAAGAGCATTTTTCAAATCTTGATATTTTTCACTGAGTTAGTATAGGAGCTCCATAACCTTTTGGTCATCAGAAATCTTTTCACCACAATTTTCCAAATCAGTTGTGATTTTTGTAAATCTATTAATGGTGTCTTCAAGATTTAAAGAATTATCAAATTTAAAATCAAAAAATTGTTTTAAAAGATAGGCCTTGTTTGGCATAATTTTTGTAAGGTAAAGGCTCTCTAATTTGCCATAGATGGCTTTAGCAGTGTCAGTGTCACCAACCTTTCTGAATACACCATCAGAAAGTTTGAGATGGACAGAACTCCATACGAGTTCATCTAGCTTTTTCCTTCTGGCAGCAATAAACTCAGCAGACCAGGTCTTATCGATGGCCATTGCACATCTTTGTTGCAATAAAACAACCCTTATTTTCTGAAGCGGGAGACTAAAGTCTCCAACCCCAGACCAAATCTCAATATCAAGTCTAGAAGTTTACATTGAGACAATGAATGCACATATAGCTAGTCAAATGCAAAATAAAATTAAATCAATGTGTTCACAAATATACTTAGTAGAAATCAACAAATATGCCAATTATTCAAATCAACTCAATATCTACAAAACAAAGTTATAACAAGAATAACTCAAAAGTGACCAATAAGAACAAAGAAATCAAGAATTTAAATGCACACTAAGAGCTCTACTATTCTGGGTAAAATACCTCTAATGCAGTGGCCTAAGCCCCAAATTCCAACAAACTCGAGGAACTTCGACAGACGAGGCATTGAACCAAAAGGTGATTTTAAATAGAAAGTAGAGAGAAAAAGAGGAAAGATTATACCAAACAATTATTTGAAGCCTCTGAATAGGGGTTTTACAATAAAACCCATAGAAAACCAGTCTTGTACGATCAACAACAGTATCGAAGCCAAATCTCTCTCCAATAGAGAGAATAAATATCAATTTGCAATTTACCAGTCACAAGAAGGCTTAGATCTGGAATAGCACTGTCGCAGATCACCAAATCCGAATTCCCAAAAATTGCTCTAATACCACTTGTTATAATATACGATCAAATAATCATCTACAAAACAGTAATCACACAAGAAAAATAAAGAACACGAGATTTGTTTTGTCCCCTTTGGGGACCCATAGTTCGGGGTAAATCCCTACTCTGCATCAAAGCTCCACACAATGAAGATTATAGCTTCAAATTTCACTAAGAACAAATCACCAATCCTTCACTTACAATATTTCTTCCTAAGCACAATAATAATCGAATCCTTAGCAAATTACCCCCAAATCAAATTCCTCAAAATTATAGAATAAAAGCCTAGGCCACAACCAAAAACTCTATCTACTATCACTAAAATCCATATGGATTTAGAGTAGAAAAAATGAGAGCAATGTGTAAGTGAGAATGAGGATGAGAGCAATTGGTGAAGAAATGAGAGAAATAGAGATTCTGAAGGTCAGCCAATGATCTCGAAGGACTTGTGCATATAGCTTGACATGGATCAGCCTTTGTTAACCCTAGAACCCAACTACTCTCATTTGGCCCAATAACCCATTTGGCCAAAAACAAGTATCACACCCAACAGAATTCATCTATCAAACATTCAATCCTACACGTACAAAGAGGAAAATGATCAAGTTCAAGTTTGTGTTCATCAAGTACAATCTAAGATTTGCTTGCTTGAGGATTATCTTGGATTAGAGGCTTGTTTACTTCTGTGAAATATTCTCAAAACTGCCTTCAAGCACTTAAACTCATCGTCGGCAAATATCGTTGGAGGACAATGAACCAAATTCGTGTTCAAGCCTTGCGAAGTTGGAAACTTTATTGTGAAGATCATCTTATACATCTTTTGTATTCTGACAAATAGAAAGTTGAATCAAGTGTGGCAGAGCCCCCCCTCCCCCTCCCCCCCAACACCCAAAAAGTAATTTGGTAAACTATCAGTTTTTGTCTAAGCGTCATTTGCATTATGCACTTCATTCTTACTTTGCAACAATCGGTTCGTTAGTTTCTCATACTTTGGCTGCATTGTAGGATAAAACAATGAGAAAGAATTGCAAGTGCTTGGCCTTAGAATTTATAGCTCCCCAAACCTACGGTCGATAAATTGTCAATTGTAGAAGTCTTCATAATTGCGCATGGTAGCACATAGAACCATCCAAACACTATCTTCATCATCCAAAGGAACAATTTGGAGTGCTTTGTTCTGAGGTTGGTTGGAAAAGGGCACCAAATATCTCTAAATTCTTTAGAAAATCAAGAAGATATGTAAAAACTCTTGTCTTGGGATAACAAAATACATGTTAGACTAATTGATAAATCATGTTTTGAATGTTGCTCTAGTTTACCATGTATTGGGCTTGGTGCAGGACGTCTGATGTAGACTGTTTAGACGAAAAAGATTGAAACTTGAAATTTCCATCATCCACGTGTAAAATTCCATCAAGTGTAATGAGCTTGTAGTTTGGGGAGTCATGTACAAAGAAAAGATTTTAAGAATTGATTAAGAAATAGGAACTATTTTAAAAGTCCAGTGAAGAAAGAGATATGCGACCTAAAATTTAGTTATTTTTCATTCGAAGTAAAGAAGATGTATTAAAAAATCTAAAATTTAAAAGAAATATATCAGTGGTTGAAAATATTGAGAATGTGAATTAAATTTAATGTGTATCAATCAAACCCTTAATACTCAATCGAGATTGAATCACATGCTTCACATGCCTATGACTTTTCATTTCAAATGTGGGCAAAGATGTAACCGTTGAATCGTTGTCCCTCCCAAACATTATTAACTTTTGCATACAAATCCAGATTGGCTTTTCATTTCACCTCAACCTTCAACATCATAAATATACTAAAATACAATCAAGGATGTTTTTCCCTCCAAAATTGCATTTATGATGTAAACTTTTTTTTTTTAAGAAAAAAATTCTTATGTAACATGGCATTGCACTTCTCACATTGAGAAGTGCAATGTCGTTGCACAATATTCAATGATTGATTTTTTAAATTCTTTTTAATTTTATTTATTAAATGCAATTTTTTTATTTTTTTTATTTTCACTTGAAAATTATCAGTTGTCTGTCTATAGCTACGTTGGATATATCTGAGTCAAGTTCTGTTAACTTGCAGACGGTTTACAATTGATTGAGGCGAGATATATCTGAGTTATGTTTCGATTAAGGTCTAGATATATCTAGCGTGTGAGAAACAGTGCAGAAATGTAGACAAGCAATCAACACAAGGATTTTAACGTGGAAAACCCCTCAGGGTAAAAAACCACGTGCCTGCACCCTGCAGACAAACAGATCCACTAGTTGCCAAGAGTTTAAACCAGTTACAAAGAATTAAAGGATTGAATTATGCATAAAACAATCAAACTACTAAGATACTAGCGAAACCACTCCCTGATTTCTTTCTTAGTCAGTACTATGAGCCAACGTCCCGTTGCTCTTCAATAATCCTTTGAAAACTCTGCAATCCAGCGTGGACTTGCGCCCGGTCCTCCAACAGATCAAGACTCCCGTAATGATCCAACAACGTTGAGGCTCCTGTGTAGTGGACTCTGACTTCTCCCGAAGCTTTACCCAGATGAACTCAAGGTGTAGGTTTGTGTGACACGATGCGATTATCCTCTAGTCTTGGATTCGATCACTCTCAAGCTATGGGCACAAGATGGGCGAATCAGTTTTTCATGCATGCATGTAGGCAATCTCATATGGTCCTTTTTTTTCCTCTCGGCATGCACAAGCCTTTTTGTCCACCTCTATCTTTTTATGTAGTAACATCTAGCACTATAGACTTGCCACCCAAGTCATTGTGTCACATTCAAAGTCCTACATAAGAGATATAGATAGATTTGAATTTTATCGGATAAGATCCAAATAAATGATATGATAAATCAAGATAAATATAAAGAACAGATAGGGTAAAAGATAAGTATTTATATCCTTACCAACCTTATCCTCATTTGAATTGTATTATGATAGGCGTTTAGGACTTGAAGAGTGGATCCATTATTTATTTAAATTTCATATTGGATAACATTATCTCAACCATGTATTTTATTATAATAATATAGTCACAATAACTCTAGTCCATTTAATTGTCGCAGTAAGGAACTCAACTAATCAAATTAAATGTGGAAAAATAGAAATGACAATTAAAATAACTAGCTTTTAATTAAATTAAATCATTTCCATTTAATTAAAAAGCTAACATCACTCATATTGATATTTCTTTTTCAACATTTTGAGTTGTATTTTTCATATCACATTTAATAAATTTATATTATTTACTAATTTTTTTATTATTATAATTATAATTTCAATTTATATTTTTTTTACTTAAATACTTTCTAAATAATACTAATTTTTGTTTAAATCATAAATTCTTTGCATATTTATTAGCAACTCAACTATTTTATTAGTTTTAAAATATAATACATTAATATTAAAATTAATTTTGTAAATAAATGGTGCATAGTCGTAAACTATGCATTTCTTTATGTAAGAAATACTTTAAATTAACTAAGAGATTATAAGTTAACATAATTTTGCATAATAAACACTATTGTGAAATGCTATCATTTTGTAATATTTTCTATTGAATTATATTTTTTTGAATGTCCAAATATAAATTTAGAGTTATTATCTAAATTAACTAAGAGTAAGAGATTATAAGTTGACATAATTTTCATAATAGATACCATTGTGAAAATGTTGTCCTTCTGTAGTATCTTTTATTGAATTTTATTTTTTTGAATGTCCAAAGATAATTTTTCCGTCACTATCTTATTGATATTTTGTTTTACATTAATTCTATCATAAAACATTACAAAATATTGATACATAAAAATCTCATATAAAAATATTCATTATTTTAATACGAATTAAATTGAATTTGAATGAGTATTTTATTGGCAAATCGAGAATTATAATATTTTTATGACAACTTGAGTATTATGATTTTTGAAAATTCTTTTAAATGCTATTTAACAGTAAAAGTTAAATTATAATAACAAATTTTAATTATTTGTATAGGTTGTTTGAGAATTACTAATTTGCTTATTTCAAAAAATTTGTATCCTGTTGAAATTTTGAATTAGACATGTGATGTTATTGTAATAGTGATTGTGATTGGCTACCAACATGGGATTTTCAACTTTCATATTTCAGACCTATTTCTAATCTACCACTCTCCCTAAAACTAGTTCTTTCACCCGTGTTACAGGGGAGACAAAATTTTCAATTAATAATAGTATTGATAGATCTTAGTAATATTAAGATTAGAGCTCAAAAAAATAAAATAAATAATAGTGGAAAAGATAAAATCAATAATAGGTCAAAACAATAAATTATATTTAATATAATGGAATAGTAGTATTGATAAATATTAGTTGAATAATGAAAACAATTATCTTCTTTACTCATGAGTTGCAAGAGATTAATTTTGCAATAAATAGTAGCTTTGATAAATGTCAATCGAATAATGAAATAATTAATTGACGATTAGTTATCAATCCATATCTTACTTTGACCTAGCATTTACACCAGTGCGTTATTATGCGAGATGATAATTGGTGATATAGATTATGTAATATATCGCATTTTACTCATTGTAAGATTAAATTTACTAAATATAAAAGTAATATAAAATAACATTAAATGTTATAGTTATCTAAATAACCAAATTAAATTTTACTAACTTTCAAATGCATAAGATTTTCTCTTTAAAATTATTCTATATTATATTATATGCAACTATAAATTTCGAGATGGTAATTATACACATGTGCGATGCACGGCACTAACAATGAATATGTGAATAATAAATTTTTAAAATTTGATTATTAAATATAATTAGCATACACATCTATTATAAAAATGACAATGTGGCTGGTACAGACCCTAATACCCCATTCCTACGTTGCTAGGAATCACTTATCCAAGCATCTATCCCATCCTTATTTCATCGAGAGTTGGAGACTGATAGAGGATGATATAATTACAAAAAATGATAGAGACTTGCATTCCCCGTTCTCGTCCTACTAAAAAATTCTCATTCCCATTCACCTCTCATCGTAATCATTTAGTCGAAAAAATTTATTTGTACTTTTTTTAATATGTATTAGTGACATTTATTTCAATAAACATATTTTAAACATGTCAAACACGTATATTAACATATTCGGCTTCTATATATATATATATATATATATATTTAACTCATCAATGTAGTTGTTTATTTTAAATAATTTAAATTATATAGGATTATTAATGTGATTAGTAAAAAAATTATAGATTCTATGTTATTTTATGTCCAATGAAACCAGTGTCAATTTTCACCCAATGAAAGCACCTCCAATTAAATCTTAACAATATAATGAATTTTTACTAATTATTTCTAAAAATAATTAATTATTTCTAAAACATTAGCTTAGTAATCGAAGTTTTAAAAATTATATGAATCTAATTTTAAAGATATTTTTTTGATTTAAAACACATCTTGCAATTTAGAAAATATTTTTCATTCTAAAGTGAAATCTTAACAACCCGCAGCAATGTAATTAATTTTAATTAATTATTCGTTCTTTTAAATTAATTATATTTTTCCCTTTTCGAAATATAATTAATTTTAATTCATTTTCATTCAATAAAATCACATCCTATGAAATTTTAGCAATATAATTATTTTTTATTAATTTTTATTGTTGGGTAATTATTTCTAAAAATAAATAGCTATTTATTAAATATTAGCTTAATGCTATAGTTTTAATAATTGTATGAATTTAATTTTAAATATATCTTTTAATTTAAAAATAAATTTAGCAATTTAAAAGATATCTTTCATTTGGGGGTTGGGGGAATCCTTCTAATACGTAGTAATCTATTAATTTTATTTTTTAAAAATCAATATTATTTTCTAATTTTAGCAATGTAATTAATGAATGAAACCATGTTCAATTAAAACTTAGTATTATAATTAATTTTAATTAATTACAATATAAATGATTTTAGCAATATAATTAATGAATGAAACATGTCCAATTAAATTTTAGTATTATAATTAATATTAATTTATTACAATATAAATGATTTCATTTAATTTTCAATTTTATCTAATTTTTCTAAAAAGAATTAATTATTTCTAAAATAATTAGCGGAATAGCTGCAATTAAAATTAGTTGAATTCGATTTTAAATGTATTTAATAATTTAAAAGATATAGATATAAATTTAATTAATTTAAAAATTGGATTAATGTTACTATTGGATGATTAATTAAAAAATTAATTAATGTCAAAGTTCTTTAATTAACATTTTTAATTAAATCTTATCGATTTTATACATTTATATTTTTTATTAATAATTTGATTAATTTTTAAATTTAAATTTTAATATGGTATAGATGATGATTGATAATTAAAAGATGTACGATCCAGATTATTAGAGCATCTCCAATGCTAGAATATTAATATCTAATAAAATATGTAATGTCATCGAAATAGACACGTCCACCTTTTTCTTCTCCAATGCATCATGTCTTGAACCATAATATGCTGAGTTGGGAAAAATAAAATTGAACACTGTCAAAACCACTGTCCAATTCTAGAAAAGCTGTTACACAGGCTGACTGAGCAAAATAATAAATAAAAAAGGGGCGGCATTGAAAAGTGGGATATCTTTTGCCGATTGAAATTTGCGGATAATCCCTCCCCTCACAGATTTCTTTCTATCAGCTCGTCCCTTCTTCTTCATTCGAATAACTGGAGGTTGAGAATCCCACAACAAAATGTTACTTTCTGTTCATGTTTCGCCACCTTTTCCATTTTTCTTTTTCTCTTGGAACAGAGATTTATTTACATGATATGGAAACTTTAAAATTGAATAATTTCGAACAAATACTGTATTCATGATTGGATTTTCGTTTCGTCAGAGAAGATTGAGATTTTTTATTTTTTTGGTTTTTAGAGGGATTTTGATTTTGTTCTTCACTCGAAAAATGGGTTTCTGGGTTCATCATTTCTACATATTCAATATTTTAAAATTGAATTCTCGATGGTTGCTTCATGTTTAGGATTGGGATTTTGCTACGGTAGTGTTGGTACCTATCAACTGCATTAAATAATTATCATCTGCTTCTAATTTTTCTTACTACAATATGGAGGTTTAGTAATATTATTTTAAAGTTTGCACCGGAAACAAATGAATAGAAGTTCAAGCCAGTGAAGTATGCCAGGTAAATTTTACCAGGTAAAATGTCAAAGATTCGAACTACGAAATATGAGAATTGAATTACCTCGTACATTTGATCTGGACTTCAAGATTTGAATTTAAATTGAAACAATGGGACGGCGGAATCTCGAATTCGAATTTTGCTAGAATCTGAATTGGATCTCAACTTCAATTTTTATTTGAAATTGGAACGATGGAAGAAAATGATATGTTTGGATATTGAACCATTAATAGACATATTCATTTTATTTTAATAAAAAAATTCCACATAGGCAATTCAATTGGGCTGTGGACGTTATGCATTGGAGGCCAATCCCTTATACCTTAATGTCTATTTATTGGATTATGCAAGGTGGATTTGAAAGGCTTCTATTATTTGCCAAATGGAACTATTTAGATTTCATGGACAATGTTGCATTGGAGATGCTCTTAGTAGTAAAATATTAAAATTACAAAATAATTTAATCGAGAAAAATCTAATTGTGTTGATGGAGATCAAATTTTAAAGATAAAGATAAATTTGGCTAATTGTTGCAGATAAATCTTAAATATTAGTTGTCAAATTATTTGATTGTCATAATTTTGTTCATAATATATGACAAATGATATTATTGTTATAATTCAAGAAAATATTTTAACTAATTAACTAATCCACAAATTTATGTGTATATAGTAAAAATAAAATGGTATACTAAAAATTTAAAAATAATAAAAAGGAAAAGAAAAATAAAAATAAAAATATAATTGTATAGTAATTTTCGAAAAGACAATTATAGCAGAGATCTAGTGATAAGGAAAGAAATGATTTTGAAAGATTTATGGGTCCAAGTACGAAAAAAATAATTTAAGAAATGATTAATTAATTGGATTAAGGGAAAGAAAATAATTAAAAAATAAAAAAATAAAGTTTTGTGTGACTCCCCAAAACCTTTTTTTGGGCCTTTAAACCATGAAATGAAGGACCCAATATGTTAAGGGATCCTTTGGGCCTTTTTTATGATATATTGGAGCCCAAAAGGAAATTATGATTAAGTTATATGATTAGCCCATGCTCAAACACGGGATTTATGTATTTTATCAAGATTTTAGATAGATATTGAGATGATTATTTAATTATCATCACATATTAATTATGACATGTGTTAGAATTATATGATTGGTCAACATCTGACTTATGACAAGTTTCTAGCAATCCTATTGGTCCATTAGTATGTTGTAGTTATCTTAATTAATTGTAAACCTAATTGGATGTGCATTCCTAGTAGATTTAACTCTATCATAAGATATTATACTTATCCTTATTCTTATTTGAACTCAACCTATTGGCCTATAAATAGGGCCCCTCCCCCATTCATTTTACTCACACCAACAAAGCAAATAACTCTATATTCGTTTTAGTTCTCTCTTCCATTCCCATAATTGCATCTTAGGAGTTCTTGTCTTAGCTCAAGTCGAGGTAAGTACAACCTTATTTACTACGCATTAAGTTAAGTTATGTTATGGATCCCCTCATATGTTATAAGTTTCGGGATTAGAGTTTAGTAGCGCTACACGTAAGGACTCACGACACCCTATGAAGTCGGGTTTCCTTGCGTCTCTTACGTTATGTTTATGATCAAGATATGCAAATTGATGGCGTAGTAATGAGATTGTATTTACTGAGATTTAATCTCACGGTTCCATATGATGTTTTTTTTCAGGTAAGTACTGGTGGAGGGATCTGGATTTTGACATGGCATAGTGGCCGGGCCAATTTTCAAGTTTATTGATTTTATTTCAATTGTAGTTATTATTTCCTTTCCAAACAAGAGTATTTTTCTTAAATATGATTTTACCGCTTATTTTGAATAAGAAAGGGTTTTCCCTAATTTTTATAAATTATGTTTCTAAATCTTGGGTCCAAAACATCCGGGTGTTACATTTTGGCTAGAAAAGGACTAAGGCTGCAAATAAAATTTTGGCGCGAAAGGACTAGGGCTATAAATACTTGCTTATTCTATATATATAGATTTCTTCAAATTATTTTTTTATTCTTTCCTTTTCGATTTCCTTGGTTTAGATTAAAGTTTTAAATAATAAAACTATATTTTATAAATCTATTTAAGTCCATAATTAATTAATTAATTGAAATATAATTGATTAACTGTTATCTGATAAATAGTATATTTCATAATATAAAGATGAATGATTTAATGTATATTTTAATAATTTTTTAAAAAATATAACTATTCCTTTCTACTTTTACTAGTTTTTACGCCCGTGCGTTGCACGGAAATAATTAAAGTTGTTAAATCTCAATTTTATAGTGTATGTCAATTTAATTGATAGAACATGAGAAATGTGTTAGGATTGTTCAAATTTTATTGTAACGTCTATGAAGAGAAAAATTATCAATCAATAATTATAATGCCACACAACGTTGGTGTTCAATTTTGCTGGTCAATGATTATCCTCTTAGTTCACAATTGTTAAATTACTAAACATCAGTAGCTGAAAGACAAACAACGCACTGTTATACTACCAAATTACTTATGAAATATATCTGGATGTCGTGCATGTCATTGGGATTAGTTCCTTTATGGTAAAAGCCGCATGGAATGTTTCACATCTCTACTGAGATATATTGCAAATATAAACACTAACAGTTTATCTTACTTCTACAAATATTTTACATAATTATAGTTAAACGCCACATACTTGCATTTACATGATTGTTATACAACCCGAAATCATCGATGGATATTTTCTTCTTTAGAAGTTAAACGATAATCTTGGATCGTTTATTATGATAAAGTTATCCATATTTCCATTCAAATTACAACATGTACAATGCATAACGACATAGAATCACCTTGATCGGGTCTAGCAGGAATCTTTTGGGGATTTGGAACCAAGCCAGAGCTTGCAAAGTCGCACTTGGTGCCACCAAAGTACATCGGCTTTTACTAATCGAAATAGAGCAGGACAACAAATCATGTCGCCTTTTACTCATCAAATTTTGATCAGTAAGCATTCGATTTTTTCAAGGGAATTTTGATTTAGGGGAGTATGCGAAGGGGGACAATCCATAATAGAGAAATTGGGAAATTTTGGTTCAACAAAAATGTTGGTCGCGGGTGCAATTACTTGAAACTACTGCTTATTTGAATTCGGAGAAAAATGGTCAGAAAGTGGATGCACAAAACTGCAATGTCTGTATTTTAAATTGAAATTCACAATTCGAACCCTGAAAACTACCAGCGCAAGGGGCATTTGATTATATTGATAGCAATGTAAAAGCAGTTTTTTTTTTTTTTTGTCCTAAAACTTCAATTGTTGTCCTAAAACACTACCAGAAACTAAAAAAACCACACACCTCTACTTTATATATATTATAGACGTGTAGTTACCACAAATAATCTAACTAAAATTATTTATAATTTTTTTATTCCTAAATAATTTTTTGGTTTACTAAAATTAAATTAAAATTTATACTGTATATTTTATTTTTTTTAAAAAAATCACATATTTTATATATTTGTAAATATAAGCTCTTATAGTCCTATTAACTAACAATGATTTAAATTTATTTTCATTTTATAGATTTAAAAAATCATTCTAGAGATTAAATTGGATTAACTTTTTACTAAGTGGTAGATAAGCTTCTTATCTATGTGAAAGAATAAAATATTAGAAAAATATTTGACTTAAAATGTCGCACCTAAATTTTGTTATTTGATGTACAATATTTGACTTTAATTGTAGTTCTTATTTAATTAGATGACTGTATATTTTTAATTTATAATGATTTAATCTTACGTTCACTAAAATATTTTTTTTTTTTTAATTTCAGCTAATTATAGATATAGTTAGTTATGTCATGGTCTAAAAAAATTGCAATCCTTTTTTATAAAAAAAATAATTTTTTTAGTAAAAGTTGCGATTATAATATTTTTTTTCAAATATTTAATTTTTAAATTAATTTCTGAACTTAAAATTTAGAAATTGGAAAATTTTGGACTACCAATTTTTATCATGATAACTTTTTATTAAGTGTTGCATTGTTTTTAACATTGAGCGGTAGCTTAATGCATTTTCCTGATTTGTAACAAATTATTATTTTTATTTATATATATTTTTAATTGTTTATTAGATGTACTATACCCTTGATTTTATTTAGTTATAAATTATGAGCAATGCTTGGAGTACACACATTTTTTGTGTGGTAAAATACCACACACTAATAAGGGTATGGGTCTCTCCACATTCAGGGGGACATTTTGATCATTTTGTATTTTGTGTATTAGGGTGTGGTAGTCAGCAGTGCTGATTTATACAGCATTTCTAAAGATTTTTCTAAATTGTCTGATTGTTATTTACAAATATTTAGGGTGTGTTTGATTCGCTTAAACTTTTCCTGGAAAACTCGTTTTCCAACCGTTCTTTCCATACAAGGGTGTTTGATTCGTTTTTTTTTTTCCGGGAAAACGTTTTCCAGGTACAAGCGTTTAAAGCACAAAAAGTATAGTTTTCCTGGAAAACTCAATCCGAGGAAAAAAGTAGGAATCCGTTTTCCAAGAATCCGTTTTCTAGGAATTCGTTTTCCCGGAAAGGAATCAAACACACCCTTAGTTATTATTTGAAATTTGAATTCAACGTCATAACTCATAAGTTGTATGTTGCAGTATCATGATTTATGTATCGTAATGGGTTGAAAATATTGATACCTGATAATAATAAGAATCTAACAAATACAAATATGATTGTTATACATAAAAACATATTTTAAAAATTTGTGATTTTTTATAATAAAAAATAATGATATTTGATTATTTTTTCTTTAGTGATATTAATTATGTCTAAATTTTGTTACTATTAACAAAAGCATTGATGCGATCAATGCATACATGGTATCTATGAATAATTTTTAGTTGGAAATACTTATTTGAGTTTAGACGGAATATGTAAAGGAGATAGAAGTGTTGGATTTTTTTAAGGGCTACATTTCACGAAATTCTTGAATCTATTCTATATATAAACGTGTGAATGGGAGGGAAAACTTTTTTAGACCATCATGCCCCTACTATATTTTTACTCCCTCCGTCCCACAAAGATAGTCCCACTTTGACTTTCACACAGTTTAAGAAAAATATAATTAATATCATTGGAAAAGTAAAGTTTTGTTGCATTTTTTCAAATATGCCCCTACATTTAATAATGTTAATACATCTTCATTAATAACAATGCATATTTAATAAGGGTATAATAGGAAAAATTAAAAAATTAAATATACATAAATAGAAATGGGACTATATTTTGGGATGGATTAAAATGGAAAATGGGACTATCTTTGCGGGACGGAGGGAGTATAATTCTTCCTTTGTCATTCATTAATTCTTTAATTATCATCATTAATAATTAATTTTTTTAAAGTTCTTTCATATTCTTTCATTAATATTATTTTGACAATATAATATAAAAATTACAATTTCGTAATTTCAATCATCTTTACCTATTTTTAGTAAACAATTGGCTTAATGAAAAATAATTTATCAGAAAGAATATGAGATGCATTTTAATATTTATCATCGTTCGCAGTTTTTGCTTGTTTAAGAAATATGTTTTGAAAATCCAAATTTTTCATTAAAAAATAATATTCAACATTTTGACACTTAATTTATCTATGGTGTGTTATATATTAATTCAAGGACGAATATATGATTTTTAGCAGTACGAGCTGGAATATACAAAATATCAAATTGATTGAGGCTCTAATAACGTTTTAAAAAATTTTCATATATATTTTTTTAAACAAATAAAATTTATATAATATTATGAACACAAATATTTTACTATTACATGTACCCCATATATAGCCTCACCTAAACAAATAGTCTAAAATTACGTGCAACGCACGTGTTCATGAACTAGTGACATAAAGTGTTCTCGCGTACCTAATCACAATTTGAGTTTCAAAATAGGTGTTCTGATCATGTTATTGATAAATATTTACTATGTGATTGTATTATTAATGGGAGATTGATAATTAAGGAATTGGGTTCTCATGTCATTTAAGCACAAATTTTGGCGTGAAAAAAATCGGGTCAAATAATGTTAATCACAAAGAGGCAAGGTCAATCATTGCTTCACATTGTTTTTTTTTTTTTTTGTTTTTAAGAGGTTAGCATTTAATCTTGCACAATTATGTCATCATTTCAAGAGTTATGAGTCGAAAATGATTAACAAAGTTAATATGTGACAAAGACGTATATCTAACGAATAACGAATAGAACTTCAAATGTTTTATACAAACAAGTATTCCAAAATTTATACAATTTTTCCAATAAAGTATTAGCGAAATTGTGTTTCTTTTATATATATAGTAATAGTAATGATTCAATATGAAATTAATTCATATTAATGAAAAAAAATATGTTTATGTATTCACGTTTCCCCATGCAACGCGCCGGTGCGGTTACTAGTTGATATCCAAGAGCCGAGTATCAATGTTATCTGTGCTTAGCCGACCCGGGAAAATTAAAAAAAAAAAAAATAGAATTCATAAAACAAGACAATAAGAAACAGAAACTGTGCTCATGAAATAATATAATCTAATTTAAGAAAAAGTTTTATATTCCCCCATTTAGTTTCAGTCTACAAAATGAGAGATACAGATCTGCCAAGCTTTTGAAGAAGTCTGTGTCTCAGAGTACAAATTTCACAATCCTCATTCTTTGGAAGTAATCACTAGCAACCCCAACGCTCCAATAAGTATATACTGCAAGAGACACAAACCAAGTCAAATCTCTGGCAATCTATTTATGCACGAGCCTTCATTAGTAGTTACAGGAAATATACAACGATAAATAATGATTGGAAAACTTTGCACGTATTTATAACAATGTTTGTTTACTTATCAGCAAATGAAATGCAAGACTCCAAAAGCTAACCTTGATGATAGGCTTTTCAGTCATTATTATAGTCACCCAACCCACATACGGCAGAAATCTGCAAGGGTAGAAACATGAGGCAGATTGTGCAATATTAATATAAAAATCATGTAAATCGGATGAACATTTCTCATTATCATCATAAATCTCATTTAGAAGTTAATGAATTATACCAGAAAAGAAATAAGCTTCTAACTTTTAAACAGAAACATAAAAATTAAAAAAAAAAAAAGCTGGCCTTCAATAAGAAAATGTCCTTGGGCATTTGATTGTCAACTTACCCAACAGCTCTCCCCATGATATGATGCCGTTGCAGCCAGAGCTGACCATGAGCATATAATAGTCTGTCGTCTCCAAAATTGTTATCTCCTACAAAATCAAACACAGAATCACATAAAAAATAAAAATAAAAAAAAAGAAAAAACTAATTCCCAACACCTAACAAATGTAAGCAAAATTACTTTAAAGTGAATCGAATAACGTACATATTGAAAGAATAAGTACAAATGATGTAACTTGAAACTAAGTGTTCGTTTGATAGAGATTATTGAAAATATGATTTTCGGAAATGTGGTAGATTAGTAAAGAAATTGTTTTCAAAAATATACGAGTGGTTGAAAATGATGGTGCAAAAGAATGATTTTTTGAAGAATGTGTACTAAACACGCTCTACTAAATTAAATATATGGTACCTTTCGTCAGGATATCAACTTCTCCTGTGTCGTGGGCTCCATGAACCTATTGAAAGAATAATAGTGTTTGTTGTGAAAAGAAGAAAAAATGAAATGAGACAACAGGAAAATTAAGTGACTCTCCTGTAACGAAAGCATAACAATCTATCTCTGCAAGCGTAATGAATAGCTTTTAACCGTGATTACTAGTTTTGGTGTTGACAAGTGCAAATTTTTACTTACTTTATTAAACCATCAAAAGTGAAAAACAATTAGCACCATTGGACTTATTTTTACTAAACTGTGTGTTAATTTGGTAATGTCATGTTAAAACCAGATCTTAGACGAGTTTGGAGCGATAAGGAAGAATTTTCTAAAGGATCAGAAGGGAATATTTGATTGCTGGTAATAAGAAAAGGTAATTAAGAGATTTCCTGAGTTTACACCTGCTCCAAGCCTTGTTTCTTTTCCACATAATTTAAAGGTAACAAAACTTTAAGGCAGTAAGATCACTGTTTCTCCCCTCAATACCCCACTCCCAGCTAGCAATCATATTCCTATGTGTTTATATTTATCAAAAATAAAAATAAAAATAAAGAGGGAGAGACGTGCCGGGGGGTGGGGGGTATGGAACTTAATAATATGTCCACTTACTCATTGCATTCGAAAAAATCCTTTTTATTCTTTTATAACCACATACCCAGCATTGTAACAGCATAAAGAATAAGTAAGGAAAACGGATAATATTCACCAACACAGACCTTAATAACTCGGTGGACAATAGGAATTTCGCGCCCCTGTCACAGAGAAAAGGGAAGGAAATTATACTGAATGGAAAAGAAACTGCAACTTCAACACTGTCAAAACAAATGCCTAAGCAATAGCTAGCTGATAAAAGCATTTGGATAATTCTTCAGATGGAATTAAAAACCTCAAGTGGATGTTTTGAATACACCGCAAGCACTTCTAAAAGTAAGAGCTTGTTTGGGAGGAATCATTCCAAAACTCATTTCCCCCTACAATCATTTTCGACCACAATTTCATTGATGTAACACTTTTTCTCTATTTTTTGAACCCACTTTTCCAATTCCCAATAACATTAGAACCACAGATTTAAAAATATTTCCCCAAATATCTCTCCAAACATAACACTAAATTTAATATTGCTATCAAAATCGTTAACAAAACTCAAAATTATTTTGAACTGGCTTCTTCATTCAGATACAACTATATTTGCTAATAAATATTTCTATTACTCTACTACTCTGAAGCAATTGTTTTGTAATTGGTTTCTTCATTCAGATGAAGTATGGCTCCTTCAGAACTCAGAAGTCATGGTATTGACTAAAATCATATAATGTCAATCTTTCACTTAAACACCAGAAATGGAAAAAAATAAAAAAATAAAAAAAAAAATGAAAGAAAGCAATCCTTACTTCAATAGCATGCTGATGTAATTTTTTTCCTTTCATTAATTTGAAGAAACTCAAAACAAGTATAAATTAAGGTTGCGCACACACAAAGTGACCAATGATTGCTCGTGAATAAGAAAATAATGGATATAGTAACACTGCCAATTCAAGCTACCTGCTGTACTGATATTAAATGAACTTTATCTTTCTTTACTGTAAATATAACACTATGCCAACTATGTTTATTTAAAGTATTGATATGGCAATATCAGCCCTTGAACTAACAAATAATTAAAGCCATATGTAACATATAAAAACCTGCAAAACATGGTATGATAATAAAGCTAAAACAAGAAAACTAAAATAAGATTAGGAATACGTACATCAACATTAAACACCACAATCTCTCCAGCCCGAATTGGGTCTTTACTCATATGTAAGAACAAGATGTCACCCTGCACAGAAGTTAAATGATTAATGTCAAACCCACTTGAAGATGTACGTGTTGGAGAGCAGGAAATAAAACGGTTTTCAAAAATTAAGAAGCTCGCAAAACTAGCAATATAAAGATGAAAGGAAGCATGTGTAGCGCATTACTCATAAATCAATCATCAATTAGCTAAATGTATACCTTGAGGCATGAAGCCTTTCTACAGTAGTAGAGTTAGATGCAAACAATTGCCAGATCCATTGTATTAATTGTTAACATCAGACAGACCAAGAAGTGATATGAACTGTCGAACCACTCACCCTTTTAAACCCAGGTTCCATGCTCCCGGAAAGCACAACAACCACTGGTGATTCACTTCCAGTAATGCACATTAATCCCTTCCATATAATAAGTGCCGAAGTTACAATCATGCCTGAAAGGACATGTAAATCGCCTCTCAAAATCAGAGAGAATAAAATTACAAAAATAGATTTCAACCCTTCAAATGCGAATGGAAATAAAACGGGGAAAAAAGGAAGACAGAGAAACTC
This sequence comes from Jasminum sambac, assembly GCA_018223645.1. Classification (NCBI taxonomy): domain Eukaryota; kingdom Viridiplantae; phylum Streptophyta; class Magnoliopsida; order Lamiales; family Oleaceae; genus Jasminum; species Jasminum sambac. The sequence goes on along the minus strand of CP073644.1, from coordinate 6,677,839 downwards.
TGGGTTATGCATTTAAGTAAATGGATAACATTGCCCACTTCTAATATAATGAACTGCTTAGATGTGACATTTGGCATCATACAAAATGGAGCTGCATGATAAGGGGAATCCATCTATCGTATATATCAAATAAAGTGTCCCCTACCCAAGGATATGCTATTTATCAGCATGAAATCAAATATTATGCATTTTCTCAGTGCACCTAAAGTGATCAACATTCTGTAACATCAAGAACCATGTTGGTCAGTTTGCAAACAACTAATTGCAAATAAATAAATGGAATAAATGGGATGCCTAATTGGTAGTGATTTCGATTGTGTCACCAGAATCCGTGACAAGAGTAGCTGAAATGATTTGTTTAAAAAGCTATACCAACAAAGTCACATATGTTCTACATAAGATCCAGGAATGAAGATTCCATTCTGATCTTTCAAAGCAGAACACAGCAGAGGCACCACTGTTTGCTAACCTGTCGGGATTTGAAATTTTCCATCTTCAGTACATTGCATTTTAGAACACAATGTATGGCTATACAATTTATGTTTTCATCAGTGTTTAAATTAAATAAGCAAAATGTGTTAAATTTCTAACAATAAATTAAGCAAACTAATCACCAACTACATCAGGGGAAGAAAAATACATGTAGGTGTCTTCGCAAACGCCACCCTACTTTCATCCTCACATTTTCTCTTTTCTTTCCTTCTTCTTTTTTACTGTTTTCCCAATCTAAAATTCTACATTTTTCTGTCTAATATTTCGTTTCCATTAATTAATGTTGAAGACCTTGAGGTCAAATTATTTTAGTAACACTTAAAATGAGACCTAGAGGAGATTCTCTTACTTCATCAACACTTCGAATTGTATAAATTCTTAATTATCCACAAATCCAATAGCGTCACAGCAAGTCATCGCGAATTCATCAACTTCGATTGCCAAACAGCCTAGAGGTTTCAATTCTATAATCTAAACCAAGTGAGGAGAAAAAATGCAGGGAGTTTTACTCTGGGACCCCATAGATATAATCAAATCTCATGAAAACCTAAACAGAATAAAGACTACTTCACGCCAGCATCTAAAATCACAAACATCGATTACAAATAGATACAAATGATTAACAAACGGACCGAGGCTAATGGCTTGGGTGACAAGTTGTCTGAACTGAAGAGATTTGATTGAATCGATCTGCTCTCCGATCCACCCCATTTTTCTCGCTCGGTCCGCCCCCTCTCTCTCTCTCTCTCTCTCTCTCGCACTCACTGAGTGAAATAGCTATAAAGTGAAACGGCACAAAACCTTGTTAGAACGGCAGGTTTATGAGGCCAAAGCGGTCAACATGTCTTCGTAATATTTTTGGGATTGAATCGCGAGTAGTTTGCTGTCACGCTGAGGTGTTAGAATCTCATTGGCGAGATTTTTTTTAATTGACTCCCACCAGAAAAGAACTAGCAGCGATGGCAATGGGCTAGGTTCAATCGGCCCATGACCCTCCCCTTTGAAATCATGAATGTTTGACTCGTTTCGTAACTCGTAAATCCCTAAAGCCGGAGAAGTCATCACTAATCCATTTCACTTTAACTTGGATTGATTGATTCACGATAAGCCCTTCCTATGCCCCGCTTGGCTCCTCTTTAGTATTTTAAGCATCATTTTCAATTTTTTTCTCTCTCCTAAATCAATTACATCCACATATCTCATCACATCCACAAATCTCAACCACTCAACCTTATTCATTCTCTCTTCTCTTTTATATTAAAAACCTTTAAAAACTATTATAATTTATTCCCTATCACCCCACTAATCTCTATATTAGAAATTCTGAAGTGTCAATTAGGCACTGCGCCATATTGGCGGTACCGAGCTGGCACGTTTTAATTAAAATTAAAAAAATAAAATCTTATTTAGGAAACAAACATTAAATATACATATTTATTATTTTGTCTTCCTTATTTAATTTAATTTCCTTTCCTTATTTAATATATGTTTCCTTATTTTATTTTTTATATACATTTTAATTTTAACTTTGTATATAAATTTTAATTTTTTAATTATATACATAATTTTTTCTGAAGCGAAAATGAATATAACTGTTAATGAAAATATGACATAAGGTCAAAGTTACAAATTACAATGACAACTTAATCATTTCTAAAAATGAGAACTAATTTTTTATATACATTTTAGTTTCCGAATATTACATTTTAACTTTTTATCTACATTTTAATATATCTAACTATATATATAATTAAAAGAGCCGCCTAGGCAAAGTGTTTAGGTAGCAATATCATATTTGACATTTTTAAAGAATTAATTACTTTTATTATTTAATTTATTCTACTTTCCATATTTGGTGTTGTTTTCCTTATTTTACTTTTTTATATGTATATTTGTTTATATATATTCTAATTTTTTAATTAATTTATATTTAGTGTTGCATGCATTAATGAAAATGTGATAAGAGATCAAAGTTACAACTTAAAATACCTATTAAATTCATTCTAAAAATGAGAATTAATATTTTCTATATGCATTTTAATTTTTGGATATTGCATTTTAATTATTATTTTCAAATTTTATAAATATATATATATGTATATGTATATTCTTTTTATTAATAAAAATTGAAGTGCCACCTTGGCACAATGCCACGTAAGCTGTGGTTTTCTATTTTAGAAAAAGAACCTTTTTACATAATTGAAAATTTGACTTTTTTTTTAACTACATTACAAGGGTAGTTTTAGATAGTTTTTATGGGTAATGTACATTAAGTGGCTCAAGTAGTGAATAATTTTTTAAGATTGGATAGTGAGTAGTTAAATAATTAAATTTTTAATAAATAATTAATTAATTAGAAAAGAAATAGAAAATAATAACTTTCATATCCCATTTTATTATTTCCAAGAAGCCACTTGAAAAAATAATTGTTAAAATTATCATTCAATTTTCAAATTAATTTTTCAATTTTTTTTATATTTAGTATTGCACACATTAGTGATTTTTTTAATTTTTTCTCAATTATTTTCAACAAATTTTTGTTACCGAAAAATTAATATGTAAAAAGTTTCACCTATAAAACCTTTGTATAGATATCTTATCATTTCATACAATACACAATCCACATCGCATAAATTCGCCAACAATCAATATTCTAAAATCCGTGTTAAAAAAAGTCGTCGTGGCTTAGCTACTAGAATAGCGTTGATGATAAAAATTTTAGAAAAATTTTTAGTAGAATTATTGATTTTTATTTAAATAAGTATTGTCTAAATTTTGATTCCAAATATTTTGTTATTACCTAAAATAATCAATATAATTACAATAACTGATATGACATTTTTTGTTATAAGATAATGGTTTGAATCAAAATTTGTAAACCATTATTAAAATCTATAATATTATCTATATTTCTTTATTTTTTCTTTGTATTATTATTATTATTATTTTATGCAAGTTAAACATTAAAAAATATATATATTAATTATTCCGTGCATCACACGGGGGAAATACTAGTATTAGTATTTTAAAATTACAAAATATATGCTATAGCTTACAATCTTTTTTTTTTTTTTTTTTGGTTGACCTTTACGATCCTTTGTGCGATTGCATGGATTAACACTTCATCATTGCACAAGCGAAATCCAGGGATATCCTCATATTTTGCCCATGCAATCGCATTTACAAGTGTTGAGCGATCACATGGGTTTAAATTTTTTTAATTTTTTTTCTGATTACTTTGTGTTTGACCTTTAAACGTCATTGTTGTTATTTATTTATGTACATGTTTTTTTTTTTTGGCTTACTTTTGGTTATATTCTTTTTAAATGTTTCTAACCTTTTTTGTGTTGTTTTTGCAGCATTTTATGTTCAAGTTTTAAAAACCTATTTTGTCACTTGTATTTTTTAAATATTTGCAATATTTTTTGTGACTTTTTCAATGCATTGTGACTTTTTGTTAAATTTTACGACTTTTTTGAAATTCATTGTGACTTTTTAAACTATTTGTTAATTTAAAAAAAAATTTTTGTGACTTTTCTTATTTGTGTGTGACTTTTTTGTTTGTATTTTCTCACTTGTGTGTGTGTGTGTGTTTTTTTTGTTTGGAAAAAAAATATTATGTAAAACGAAAAAGTCATATTTGGGCCTCGCTTCACATGAGCTAAACCTAGGAATTTTAAGGTTTTGTCCTTCGCACTGGCCAAATGTTTGAACCATGTCATCGCAAGGTGTGATTACATCATTCGAGCGCATTTTTCTTCTTTCAAACTTAAACAAGGGTATTTGTCTAGATGCCCTTCTAATTTCTTTTATCCAATGAAGACAAATTTGCAATGCTTTTAAACCTATTCTAGCTATTGATCCGATTAAAGAATTGGGTCAAAGGTCAGAAAATTGACTCATAGTCAACTCAGGGTTGACATGGTAACAAAAATGATACTAAACAATAGAAATGTTATAAAATTCAAAAAATCAAAGAAAGTGCAAACATTCAGGGTCAAAATTGGTCCGAAGTCTCAGGGCTACTTAGTAAACCCCAAGTCTCTGACCGGATTTTACTCATTCGGGTTTGAGTCACTCGAATTGTTTTTTTATTGAGTTGCAAGTTTTTCAATTAGATTGATCAGTCCAACTTAGGTTTAAAGTCCAGCTTAGGTTTGAAGACAATAGAGATTTGTATCCTCCCTTGTGTATTTACATTTTTTCATTTCCTAACGTATCCTTATTTAATCTATATCTATATCTGTATAATAATAATAATATCAGGACATTTTTCCGCCACTTTCACCACGCTCCAACCCCATACTCGGTCCCCCCTCCCACCCCCACCCCCGGGGTCATTTGCATGCGTTTCACTTCTATTACACCCTTCAACCCCACGCGCTTCAACTCTTATTCGATATCTCCACAATACACCCAACAACAAGCCCGAATTTCTATCTTCTCCAAATCATGCCAAAGGATATTCACAAATCAAAGATTGATATTCACTCCAATCCTTCCCTAATCTCGAATCTTTTTTCCCTATCATTGCCTACACAAGGATCTTTAATTATGGCAAGGAGTTTCACCTCTTCTACATGTCTTCTCCAAGTCGGCGTCTTCTTCAGCGTGTATATATATACACACACATCGGGTGTTTATACACTATTGTTCAATAATTTGGCCATCACCGCAGGTACTACTATTAGTATGCAATTGTTTAGGTGATAATTGAAAAATTGCAACGGGTGTTTAGGAGATTATCGTTCAGTTGTTTGGAAAATTGCATCGGGTGTTTAGGAGATTATCATTCAATAATTAGGAAAACACGGTGTTTTCTCCCTGTTTGCTTGTGCACATATTTGTGTCTATATTCTTCTTTTTCTTGTGTTAATCAACTATGCTTTGTTTTCATTCTTGATTAAGTTATTCATTTTATGATTAATTCTTTTACGATTAATTCATTGATTAATCATAGATAAGGAATTAATTCTACAATCCTTTGTTTTTTTTCCAGTTGGTTTTAGTCGCTATTAGAATTCTTCAGGCTTGTCCAGGTACCCGTCGTTGGCTCTCTGCTCCTTCACTTAGTTTCTTTATTTATTACTGTTCCAACTGTCTAAAACTGAAGGTCTAAATCTAATTCAGCAGAAGGTCTAAAACTCTGTTTGATGATGTGTTTTTCTGCTGTTATTTTTTGTGCAAAATGTTTAAAAGAACTTAGTAGATTGCAGTTGAGTCAATGAAAGTAATTTAGCTATTTAAATTCTGAAGTTAGTAGGCTGCACAGTTCCATTGTTTGATTTTCTACCACTTTTTTGCATTTGTTGAAAACCTTCAAAGTTGGTCTATATGGTGAAGTCAATATCATTTAACTCTGCTGCTTCTTCATTCCATTAATTTTGTAGTCGGCTGAGAAACACTTGATGTCTGCAGATTTGTTTTCCCACTTTGTTCACTCAAAATGGTAAAACTCTATTTAATGATGTGCACGGGTGAAACTTATAATAGTGGCATATAAGCTCAAACATTTATACTTGCTTAATATGCTTGCAGATTTATTCTCCTTTTTCTACTCAAACTGTTCCACTGAGGCCATGACTCATATTATTCTTGCAAGAAATGATTAAGCAATATTACGAAATCTAACTCATGCTTCTATGACTAATTTGTTGCTTAATCATTTGTTGATTAGTCATTCACTTCTTGAAATTAATAAAATGTAGATGGATCCCCAATGCTATCAGCTTAATTTGGTTCCCATAATATTCGCAACTCTCTCTCTCTCTCTCTCAAACTTATCTTCTTCCTCTAATTTTTATAGGTGAAGTTTGAGTGACATTAAATTTTGTGAGTTTTGGATTTTGCTTTCTTTTGTTGTTAATTTTTTCTAAAAACTGCACGATTTGCTGATTTTTTAATTATTATTTATAGTATTTGAAGAAGAAGAATCACAAGCCCCTTTCGAAGCATTACAGAAAGTTGAGGAAGGTACGTTTTCATCTCCCACTTTATCGAAGACTATATGAACTTGTGAAATTAACGACAATCGAGTGCTATAATCTGTTGTGCTTATTGAATGTGAGAATTAACTCCGATTTTTTTTTGTTTGTGTTGTTGTATAGATCAAAAGAAAATTATATTTGAAGTGGAGAATGGAAGAGGAAGAGATCGATCGCCTTTCTTGGTCAATAGTGCTCGAGATCTATCTCCCTTGAATACTCTAGGTAAGGGAATTTGGTTTCAATAGTTGGCTTGAGAGAAAATCTTTAGTTGTGCATGCAACGGTTACTGATGGTCTTTTTTTTTTTTAACAATTACTGATGGATTATATTAGTAACATCATCATGGTTTCAATTTTTCCAGCAGACAAATTAATGTTGGCAAATGGCTCCTCTTTGGTCACTTAAGAACAAGATTGGTGATCGGAAAAGTTGGCAATCCGAGTATGTTTAGCAATTGAGGAATAAACAAGAGTTATGCTTGCTCTGCATAGGAATTCTTGTGTATATCTTAATCTTTTCCGATGCATAAATATAAAATATCGTGCAATAATCCATTAAAATTTCATCCAAGCAAATGGTAATAGCACAAGACCGCCATCGTTAATGAGACGACAAACACCAGGTGGGGCAAAGATGATGGAAATATGACCTCATCAGCATCATCTCATTCAGCTCACCTCTATTCTACCCACCAGGATGCAGTTACGTCTCAAAATAAATAACACACTAAATCCAAGTTTTTACATTATGCAATTACAAGACAATTCCAATTTAATTTTGATTTTCATTAATTTTTGGATTTTAATTATATTTTATTTTCATTGAATTCTATAATTTGATCTGTGAAATTTTTTCCACATAACTGAACACTCGAACAAATCAAATCTATTTAACTATTGGCAAGAATGATTGTCTACATTTCTTAATTTGTATTGTATTACTTCTTTCTCTGCATTTCTTCATTTTCCGTAAATTGATTATTATCCAAGTTTTTACATTATGCAACGCACGGGGTGATAACTAGTGTATTGTAATGTTTCGCCAAAACAAGTGATCTAATTTTATCAATTGGGAAACGTGGAGCTATCATCACTAGTACACAAATGACTTTAGGTGGCGCCCATATGGTGGCGTTTCTGTTGAAACCGCCACCATTGGAAGAAAGGGTGGCGGTTATAGAAAATATCCGCCACCCTTTATTGAAGAAAAAAAAAAAAAAATTTGAAAACAAAGGGTGGTTGTTCCACACAACCGCCACCCTAAATTCGATATCTGGCGGTTGTTCATACAACCGCCACCCTTTACTTGAAAAAAAAAAAAAAAAAAAAAAAGGTTTTTCTAACATAGGGTGGCGGTTGTAATGGAACAACCGCCACCTTATGTAATTTAGGTGGCGTTAGCATGAACAACCGCCACCACTTTACTTGTAATATATAAAAAAAAAAAAAGGTTTTTGAACATAGGTGGCGGTTGTTTCATTACAACCGCCACCTAATGTAATTTAGGGTGGCGGTTGTTACATTACTGATTGTATACTGTGCATATCACATGATGGCCAATTACAAGAGGTCGCACAAGGGATTTGCTACCCTATTACGGAAGACACGGTTGTGCATGGTTGTCAACTCGTGAGAAGGAAATGTCAAGGTGCGGATTGATATGGTTCCTGAACAATATCAAGGGCTTCATCTTCCCATACCAGCCGGGATGACTTGAATCGTTTAGGGGATGCCATGGGAAGCTTTGTTCGGTGGCCTAAAAGCCAGGTTCACTTGGAAAATGTAAGTTAATACCTTTTTAATAAATTATTTGGCTGAACATTTTGTCATACCGGCCATTTATAGTATTTAATACTTTTGAATCTATTAATGTCACGCTACTTCATCGTTGTAGCACCGTCAGACGTAAAGAAGCATAGTCGAGTAGACAAAGAGAAGAAAGAAGCAAAGTTTTGCTATGTCAAAGAATCGCACAACGCAATCTCGCTTGATGAAGGAACGTACTCACGCAGTCTTCCTAACTCTTGCAAGCTACTAGTCGATTTGATCAACATGATGCCTACTGGCGATACGCTCGAGGTCCCGCCGATGATTTATTTCTGGATCATCCGACACGAAATCTATGTTCTGACTATTGATATTGCCGAGTTCATGGCGATGAAGTGGTTGAATACTTCTATTCCGGGAAGTATTTCAATTGTAAGACTTCAATTCCCCGCTTTAAATTACATTACTCTTTACTTTTCGGATTTCAATAAACTTCTAAATTCAGATTTTATGTAATAGGTACATTCATAGGAATTGCCAAAGGTGTATGAGATACCATTTGGTTTTATGAATCCATCGCTAATTAGCCGGAGTTGTGATTACATCTCAAAGATATGGAGGCTTCACGCTACATTAATGATGCGTTGTGCAATCTAAGTGACAAGAAATATATTTTGGCGCCAGTATCACCAAGAGTAAGAACACCCACACTTTTTAATACATCCAATATAATAATCAAGTTCATGCATATGTTATCGAGAAGCTAATCATCACATTTATTAGTCATCATGGATATTGCTTGTCATTGAGCCCTCACCAATACGGTGTACGAATGGATTCATTGGGTAATCAAGGAAGAAATTTCGTTATCAAGCCACTCATAAGCGTGTAAGAGAATGTTTCCATTGACTCACTTTTCAATTATTGGTTTGTGTGATAAGTTTGAGTTTAGAACGCTTTCTTATATATTAATATTATTCATATAATTTAAAATTTTAGAGCTTTCAGAGTGATGTGGAACAAAAAGGGTGTACGACTTAAGCTGCAAGCTCAATGGAAAAAATCTTCCGGTACATACACGTATAACTTTTAACAATACAAGTTAATTTTTTTTTAATACCTTTGTTCATTTTTATTTGGAATATTTCTTTCAAAATAGATTGTTTTTACTGACTAATTTTATGTTGATGCTACATACAAATTATAGTGTGTACAACAACCAGAGGTGATGAATGTGGTTATCAAGTCATGAAAATATGAATGACATAATGATACGATATGGCGGGGCGATGATCTACAAAAGGTGTGTCATCAACATTGTGGACTCGTTAATTATTTTAAGCATCCAAAGACATAATTTATTGGTTATGTATAGTATTGATTATCTTTTATTTCACTTATAGGTGTATGCAGGAGAAGAGTATTCTCGTAGCAACATCGATATGGTACGAGAAATTTGGGTTGAATTCTTTTCGAGAAGTTATGAAATGATCATATTTTTAATTCACTTTTCTTAGTCTTACTATGTTCTCGTGCATTGTGTAACTGCACAGCTTGTGTTGGAGTAGCTTCTACTTGTTTCATTACGTTGTATTTATTTCATTTTGTTAGCTTAGTGTCTTTGCCTAGATTATATATACTTTGCATCAACAATATGCCACAGAGTTGCTTCCTTACTTGTTTCGATATTAGGCCTTATATAGTTGAGGCATGGCTATGAATGATGGAATGGTTAAATCAGAATTGTAGGTTAATGATATTGCGATTAGTTGCTTTCTATTTGTTTCAATATTAGGCATAAGTATTTGGTTTAATGTGCTACCTGAGGATCTTTGTAGGTTACGTTAATGCGTATCAGAAGTTCGTGAATGGTGTATTACAAGTAGTGTAGAATGGTATATGATATATTGCAAAGTTAATTTTGAGGGTAAATATTTGAGAAACCTGGATTTAAAAATTGGATTAAAGGGTGGCGGTTATCAATAAGAACCACCCAAATAATTTGTAAAACAAAAAAAAAAAAAAAATCAAAGGTGGCGGTATGTTATCAACAACCGCCACCATATGTTAAAAAAAAATATTTCGATATGGGTGGCGGTTGTGCCCCTAACAACCGCCACCCGCTTAAAAAAAAAAAAAGCAAAGGGTGGCGGTTGTGAAAACAACCGCCACCCTATGTCAGATTTTGGGTGGCGGTTGCTAAGCACAACCGCCACCCTTTAAAAATTTAAAAAAAAAAAAAATTGTTTAGGGTGGCGTTTTTTCGAACCGCCACCCTATTTTTGGACTTTGGGTGTCGCCATCTTTGGTGGCACCCAAACAAACGCCACCCTATGTGTCAAAACAACCGCCACCCTATGTCTAATCTGTACTAGTGCATGTTGTATTTTAATTATTTAAAATACATGATAGTAACTTATTTAGATGTCCAATCATATAGATTGATTTAATAAAAGATTAGAAGAAACTACTATGATTTATATGTTTGAGAAAATATTAGAGAGTGAAAAATGAGACTTAAATTTATATACGTGATAGCAACTTATTTAGATGTCCAATCATATAGATTGATTTAATAAAAGATTAGAAGAAACTACTATGATTTATATTTTTAAGAAAATATTAATGAGTGAAAAATGAGACTTAAATTTATATTGCTCTTTTGATGGACTGATAGTAAGATATTGATTTATTTGGGATTTCGGTAGAAAGTTTTTAAATTAGTTTACAAATTACATACTTTAAGGGATTATCGAACATGCATATCTCCGTGCAATGCACGGGTGAAAATAGATTCTAAATTATATCTTAGCATAGGTCTCCTCGTGCAACACGGGGTGAAAACACTCATAGGCTAATAATAAATTGATATGATTAATTTTTTTCATAAAAATTTAATGACTACCACATCTTATTTGCACAAGATATCATTACACTTCTATAATGTAGCATGCTCGTAGCTAGGCATAAGCCAATAAAGCAGTTGCTTTTGGGCAAAAGTGCAAGAGAGGCCCAAAATGGTTGTTCTTTTTTTTTTTTTTTGTTTGTTTTAACAGTTTTGAGTCCACTTCATGCGATCTTTACAAATTAAGTCCATAACTGAAGTTAAATGAGACCCAATTGTGCTATAGTTTTTCTTCATCATTTAGGGTGTGTTTGATTCAACCAATTTTTTCCAGGAAAACTCATTTTCCGGCTTTTTTTTTCCATCCTTGGCCGTTTGATTGCACTTTTTTTCCTAGAAAACGTTTTCCACCTTTTTCTCGATTTCCGTTCTTTTCCTTGTTTTGGAGGAAAACGTTTTCCTTGGGGTGGAGGTGGTTTTTGTTTTCCGGGAAAAGTTTGACACTTTTTTTTCTTTTCTTTTCTTTAATAGACAATTTATTTTAACCATAAAGATAAGGAAAATGATCAAATTTTATTAAAAAAAAACCTCAAAAATAAGGAAAATAACATCATTTTCCAACTTTCAAATTAACCCAATCAAACACCTACAATTACCATTTCCCTGGAAAACCTTTTCCCGGAATTCATTTACCCGGAAAACGTTTTCCTTCTAACTATTTTCCGGCTTTGCAATCAAACACACCCTTATTGATGAGGAAATTAGGTCCAGTAGGACTTTTAACTTTCAATTTTCAAAATGCTTGCATAATCATTTTAATTGCTAGAATCAGGTAACGGCGGTTCACTCATCAGCTGGTCCAACATAAGAACAAAAAACAAGAAAAACTTTGGCGGTTCATTCATCAGGTAATGGCAGCTTTGGTGGAGCACCCCCAAGTTAAAACTTGTTATAGATTCTCATTTCCCCAATTTTCATATTTTTCTCATATCAGTGGTTAGATGTTGGAACTTGTGTGGAATTGGTCGAGTGATGAATCCCTAATTTTGGGTCAAATCAAGTGTAAAATTGGGGTTATATTGAAACCAATTCCAATATACATGATGAATATCAATAATTAAACATAAATATTTCGAGAAATTCTTGTTTGCATAGAAGAATTCCTTACTACTTTAGGAAAATAGGATTCAAAGGAAAACTTAAGGAATTTATGTTGGTCGGTGCGGTGCGACATTTCTATGATTTCCATAGAATTTTGTATATATATCTCGTTGTTTGGTAAAAAATTTCTTGATCAATTGTTGCAAAATCTCTCTACTTGACCAACAGTCATATTTTCCCTTATATTTTCTGTGTTTTCACGATTTGTATGAGTGAGTGTGTGGGAGAGAGGGAATGGTAAATGTGAGTGAGGGGGCTTGTTTAACAATTCCAAAGGAGAATGGAGATAGATACATGTTTTGTATGGTTAATTAGATGTTACCAATAAAGTTTAATCTGTTGTCTCCCATTTCAGTTTCATTATTTTTGTACTTTTTTATCTAATGTATTGAGTAAATATGTATTGTATTACATATTTTCTGTCGTTCCTGTGTAAATTCATTTTAAGTGTAATCAGATTGAAATTCATTTCTAATACAATCTACCCTAATGAATTACACATTTGGTGTAGTTAATGTTTAATTAATTGCACATTTTATGTGAAAGAGATAAAGTAATTTTAAAGAAGTGAATGTTAAAAAAATTAAATATTAAAATTTTGCATTATATTTGAGGTAATAAAGAATGATGTGATATGAATGTTAAAAAAATTAAATGTTAAAATTCTGTACTTATTTGAAGCAATAAAGAATGACGTGATATGAATAATTACACATTTTATGTAATTCATTTGTAAAATGTAATAGAATATAGACTAATGAATTACAAATTCTGTGTAACTAATGTGTAATGAATTACACATTCAGTGTTATTAATATTTAATTCATTAGTGCATTACACTTTATGTATAAGACATACGTATTGCATTGTACCTTTTTTGTGAAAAAGTAAATATTAAATTTTTGCATTGTGTTTGAGTCAAAAAAGAATTATGAGATATGAATAATTACACATTCTGCGTAATTCATTTGTAATTTGTAATAGAATATAGACTAATAAATTACAGATTCTGTGTAACTAATGTGTAATGAATTACACATTCAATGTTATCAATATTTAATTCATCAGTGTATTACACATTATGTGTAAGACATCTGTATTGCACTATATATATTTTATGTGAAGGAGGAATAATAATTTTGAAAAAGTAAATATTAAATTTCTACATTGTGTTTGAGTCAAGAAAGAATTATGTGATATGAATAATTACACATTTTGCGTAATCCATTTGTAGTAACTACACATTCAATGTTATCAATATTTAATTCATTAATGTATTACACTTTATATGTAAGACATGACTAATGCACTATACATTTTATGTGAAAGATGGATCATAATTTTTAAAAAGTAAATATTAAATTTCTGCATTATGTTTAAGTCAAGAAAAAATTATGTGATATGAATAATTACACATTATATGTAATTCATCAAATAATGTGTGATATATATATATATATATATATATATTGAATAAGGTAATGTGTAATATTATACAAACTAGTTAATTACATATTTCGTGTATATAATGGATTACATATTCTATGTAACTAATGTTTTATTGATTTGTGCATTGTACTTTATGTGTATGACATGTATAATGCACTATATATTTTGTGTGAAAGAGAGAGAGGAATTTATAAGGAAAAAGGGGGGGAAATGCTTAAAATGAAAAGAACAAAATGTATAAGGAATTATAGAAAATAAAAAAAATAAAAAATTGAAAATCAATACATTAGATAAAGTGTGTAATGATGTTATAAAATAAAGTATATAAAGTATTACACATAGTGTGTAATGTACAGTAACTAAAATAAAGGATGCAATGTATAGAAATTAAAATAAAGGGAAAAATTGCAAAATTATAAGGAAAAAAGAAATATAAATTATCGTATAAGAAAATATAAATTTAAATTAAAAATAAAAAAATGTCAAAATATACAATACAATGAATTATTGGAGCGATAAAAAGAAAAGTTGAAAAAAACTACACACCCCGTGAGTTGAACTGCCAACCTATATATATACATAAGGGTAAGTGTCCCAAGCCACCCAAACAGGGACATTGGTCCCATTTTGTTTCTCTTTATTCTTATTATGTTAGCAGGCCGAGTTAAAACTTTATCACCGATCTAAGAATACCTGATTTTTCTAATTTGGATCTAATATTTTTGGTAAACGTGTAATTAAGTTAAATCTCCCTTATTTATCAAATATGAAACTTAAAAGTTTGTATTAATGTAAAATTCCCTTTATTGATATATTAAATTTTAAATACTAAGGACCGTGATTAGGGCCCAAAATATAGACTTATCTTTGGGCCTCAAAGATTACAACCACGACTAAGTGTAAAGTTTACTTTTCTCAAATATATTAATTACACTAAATTTTCCTATAACTATACAACATCATATTTGCACTAGGTTTCCGTACACTTTATTTATTTACTTATTTATTTTGAATGAACACTTTATTTTTGTTATGCTTATATTCACAACTTTTTTTCATCACATTTTTATACTCGGCCTTCTACTAACTAGTATTTTCACCGGCGCGTTGCGCGGGGAGACATATGTCCAATAACTCATGTGAATATAATCATCCATGGTTACAAAATGGACATTGATTGCGGAGAAGAGATTTGCAATGCCTTGTCGCGACCAATCCACACCAATTGTGGAAGGGAGAAGAACAGAAACGGATAGTAAAGAAGAATTTGATGGGCGGGTCACACGATGGAATTTGTGTTTATCGGATTGAAGGAGAAGATGATGATAATAAATCAATTAGAGATGTGATAATCATGGTAATTGGGGATTTTTGAAGAATTGGAGATTTAGGCAAATACAACGTTTCCTCATCAGATTGGGAAGGGCGGAAAATGGGATAAAATTAGAGGCGTGTGAATTATGGATTGTACTGAAGATATTAAAAATGATTAAAGATTAAAATAATAATTTTTATATTTACAAAATTGGTGAAATGGGCGGGAAACTGATCTCATTTTATTAATATCTAGATTAGCAATTATTTCATTAATTACATCTTTCATTTAAAAATTTATATTAATATTATTTTAACGAACTAATATATATATATGTAGTGGTTTTATCCAATTTTTTTAAATATTTACATTAGATCAGATAAATAATATATAACTACCCTCGATGGTAGGGGCTCCACCGGCCTACACAATTTTTTCCCAGATTGTGGTTATGGTACCCACAATGGACACCTGAACCATACATATTTTTGTCAGTTTTTAAAAGATGAGATTTAGAAGTTTTCAGAAGTGGTCTAATGCTCATGCGGGCATGAGCTTATTGTGCTCGTAGAACATGTTTCACCAAGGCACTAGATGATGTCAATTTAATCACCTTGACATGTTGCAGTCACCTCCAATGTCAAGACGACATGTATTTCAATAAGGGTACCCACATGTGTAAGATCAACTCTACAGAATGTGTTTTTGCATTTCATCAATACTAGTTATAAGAACATGCTTCGCACGTTATATGTAAAAGATGAATGAAAGATATAATAATAATAATAATAATAATAATAATAATAATAATAATAATAATAATAATAATAATAATAATAATAACAACAACAACAAACAACATTCTTCATGAAAGTAGTTGAAATAGATTGAGATTGTTAAAAACAAATTGAAATAGTAAAAATATATTATGAACAAACTTTGTATAAATTATAGATATAATATTTTTTTCACTTAGCTTTTTTATATAAATTAAATTATTTTTTGAGTTAGAAGTTTTTAAGTTACAATTCTAATTTTTGTTTAGAAAGTATAAAATTTAGCCGTCATATTATCAATAACTCATATGCGTAAGCCACTCATATGTGCAAGCTAATTGGCATTTTTGATAATTTTATTTTCTAAGTAGAAGTATTAATACTTCAATTTTCTACTAAATTAGATCCAAACATCTAATAATAATAATAATAATCACATATATTTGAGTTGATTAAATATGATATTAATCAAATATTAAAACTATGAAAGCATGATATCTTAATTAGAAAGTTGTTAAAGATTTATGGAAAAAAATGAACAATATATATACAATTTTAAGATACATGTATTGAATAAAAGTACAATATATATATCTACAAAACGCAAAAATCAAGAATGGATTAATACAATAACCATCCATTTGAATCAGAGATCAAGTAACCCAATAAAGTTTGTGATGCTAAAACTTAATATATTTTCACCAGGTACATCCATCCATAGAATGAAAACCTATCACCCTATTCTCCCCTTGGAAAATATGAGATCAGGGGCGGAGGTAGGATTTTTTTCACTGGTGGGCTATTTAGAAGTGGACTTATACTAATTGTTTAGTGGAGGCGAGATTGTATTTTAAAATGCGGGGGTTGAAGGGGGCGGTAGCCCCCTTCTTGGGGGTTCGAGGGCAGCGCCCCCGAAATTTTTTTTAATGAAATATTTTTGACATGAAGTTTATATTAGAAAAAAATCTACTAATGTACTGTATAGTACAATACTTTCGAATTGAAACAATGCAAAATTATGAAAGAAATTCCAAAATACAATATATTTGATTACAATTGTTCCCTACGAGTTCTCATACATTGAAAAATATTGTATAATAGTATTATTTTCAATTTCATTAAATATATCATCTTTAATATACACAACTAACTAATCATTCAACCATCGCTTTCCTCCTCCCTATACGCTAAAGCTTGTCAACAATAAAATCTATATCGATTCCACTGAAATTTCAATTCCAAATTGGAGAACTAAATTAATAAATCATATTAATTTAGTCAACTAGGAAATCAAATAATAACCCATAACCCTTTACAACTAACTTAATTAGGGAAAATATTAAACTTATGACGTATTAGTTAAATAAATCATTTCAATTTTGATTACAAATTTTCAATCCAAATATGATACAGAAATTCTCAAATGACTTAGTTCTAAATAAAAAGTAAAAATCCTCACTAGAAACTAGTCATGAATCATTTTTACCTAAAACCATGAATAAGAACAAGAAATTAATACCAATTACCAATTAAAATTTAAAACCTATTGTGAAAGTATTAGCCGGATTTGGAGGACATAAATATGTTATAAACTTATAATTTTATTATTTAGTTGAACCTCTTGAATGAACTTTAGAACTTGGCTAGTGGGCTAAATGGCTAAACATCAAAACTTTCCAATTTTTTTTTTTAACTAGTGGGCTTCAACCCACCTAAGCCCCCCTTCCCTCCGCCCCTGTATGAGATGTAGAGTCACACCAGCGAAATCTTCAATTGAATTTAGGTGAGCAACATTTTTATGTCCTAAGTGTCGATGTGACCTCCAATCTTGTGGTTTCTCGATCCCTATTACATGCATTCTTTGCTCGCATCAAATGAAGAACGAGTGGCATGTTTTCTTTCCTTGGGAGTTTGCTGTGAAGTGTGGATTGTTGGGATGAGGCTAATTTTGTCTCCACTCCTTGACAGTGCTCTGGAGTTAGCCGAGAGTTTTGTGGAAGGTTTCTTATCAGTTTTTAAACGAGGAGATGATGATGCTCGATGCAGATTTGTTATGACGACTTGGAGCCTATGGAGATTCTTGACGCAGATTTGGGGCAACGAGATATTAACTCCTCCGTAGGTTCGTTTCTTGGCCTTAGATACCCTCTATGAACTCATGAAAGAACAATTGTGGGAAGATCGCATTATACTCGAGCTGCCTGTTCTCATTTATGGCATCCTCCCCCGCCTGGTTTTCATTCGTGTTTATTGGAGGCGTTTGTTTCCTCGCCAGCTGCTACAGTAGATATCGTCATGGTTTTACGAGATGAGTATATCTCTGTTATTTTTAGCAGAGTGGCATTTTGTCGGGGAATACACTCGGTTCAGGAAGCTGAGGCCAAGGGGCTTCTTTTTTATCTTCAATGGTCACATAACCTGGGTGTAACGAAGGTTATCTTCAATGGTCGCATGACCTGGGTGTAAGGAAGGTCGCATGATCCCATCTCTTCTGGTTCTTGCAATTTTACTGAGTTCAATTCGATCTTAAAGAGCTGTCGTTATTTTCCACAAATTGAGTGCATTTTTTCTGTTCGCTGTATTGGGAGACAAGCAAGCTTCGCCGCTCACTGTTGTGAAAATACTCGGAAGTGCAATATATCGCCACAAAAGTAGTAAAGTAGACTTTTATGAGTCCGGATTATCGTTCCCACGAGGACTAATTTACTCAATATCGATTTACACCAATCTAATAAAAAGCAAATAAAGATATAAAGATTGAAGTTTGGATTTTTTTAGCGAAAATTGTAAATAACAAGATGATAATTTGCAAAATAATAAAGAGTTATCGAATAAATGGAGAACAAAGTTGGGAATCCCGATTTATCTTTAGATTTCCTATTTGATTTCTCTTCTCAATTTCTAATCTCAAGTTGTGTTAGATCGAATTCATTAAATTAATTTAATTTACCTCTCTCGAGTTCAAATCAATCCTATTTAATTAAGTCAACTATCATATCTCTATGTATAGTCCGAATAAACCTTAATTAAATGCATTAACGTACGTAGGAATTCATAAATGTCCACCTGTCACGTGGCATCATGACAATTATAAAAGTCTATCTCTAGCTCCTATGTGAATTGTCGGATTTTACTACATGGTCTAAACATCTAACTCACCTATTGGTTGATTAGAATTCACAAATCAATGAATTAGTGGCCAAGTAATTCATGCATTAAACATACTAGTAAAATCAACACATAAAATAAAAACACAAGAAATTGAGAGTTAAAATCAAATCATAGATCTAAATTACATCGTTCATCCCAACTAATGGGGTTTAGTTATTCATACTAAAAAGCGAATAAATAACGAAAATAAAAGAGTTCATCACTGGATTTATAAGAAGAATTGAGAAGAAAAAGTGGATCTTGCACCAAGCATCAACTCCTGCCTTCAATCTCTTCAAAAACCATTGAATTCTCCTCTTGGTTGTGTGTTTTTTCTCTCAATTGATCCTTCTAATAACTCTCCAAAAGCTCTCTAATTAGGTCTCTCCAACCTCTATTTATAAACCCCATTAAGGCTTTAAAAGATGTCCAAAGTCGTGTAGATAAATATGGTATAGTCCAAGTAGGAAACAAATTAGAAAATTAGAGGTTCTGTTGGCCAAAAGTTGCGGCCTCCCTGCGGCCTACCTGCGGCCGCACCCTTGCCCTCTGCGGCCGCATGTTCATTTTCCGCGGCCGCACACCCTGTTCTGCGGCCTACCGATCGTTTTGCCGGGTCTTTTCTCCATTATTGCGGGCGCAACTTATCTTTTTGCGGGCGCAACTTCGTTATACCATATATAGTTTACCCTTATTTGCAATATTTGATCTTCCAACTTTGGTTCCTTTCATATATTGATCCAAAACTCTTCAATTTCGCGTAAATTCGCCCTCTTCTCTTCCTTTATTGCAATGCGCTCGATTCATGTTGATTTTCTACATGAAAACAATTAAAATTAAACACAATCAAACACAATATAACACATTAAACACGATTAAGGCTATAAAATAAACACTTTAAAATACTTATCAAACACCCCCAAACTTAACTCTTGTTCGCCCTCGAACAAGAAACTCAAACAATACAAAGAAAACAACCACACACTAAACACCAACCACAAAACATAGAAAAGACTCATAACACGACAAGTATTATACTTATTCGCCTCAGGTTTAATAAACTACTAATAGAACTCCAGCTGGACCAAATAAACAACCACAAAACTATTCACTTATCATGTACACGACATTCGGTGTGTGTGCTAGTCATTGCTCGACTCAAATCTGTGTCAAGATCTAATCAACGAATACATACTTCAAAACCATGCCCATATTCACTTGTGGTAAGTTTTATCTCACCCCACTCGTAGGATTCACTCCTTATGCCTTTCTCTCCAATCCCTGGGGTATTTAATCAATGTGGTGTTCTAAAAATATCCCATTGCATTTTTCCATACAAGATGTTAAGTAAAAGTGACTAGATGTTATCAGAACTACCGCTATCCATCCATCTCTGCTCCAAGTTTCCAAACCTCAAGCCTTTGAGTCTTTTCCCGGTACTTCAAACCCCTATCAATCTTTATTTCCCGATTTGTTTCTTTTCTCTTTTTTTTTTTTTGCATATGTAGATGAAATGCAATGCCCCAACAATATGCTTTCTCACTGACCCTTGTAGCGAGCTTTAGGTCGATGACTCCCGAGCTCGTCACTTAAGGCATCAGGTAAAATACCCCTCAGACTTAATCACCCGAGTCAATAAGGCAAGAGAATGGGGCACAGATGATATGAATGCACTATTGTCACTCCTTTTTTTTCCTTTTGTTTTTTTGTTTTTGTTTTGTTTTTTTCACGGGAGATTGATAGCATTGGTCAATACCGGTATAGACTCGCCAACCAAAGAATCCTTCGACTCAAAGTAAAGACTTCAAAACATCAAACTGCAGTTCCCCCAATATAGAGTCACTAGTCTTACCACCCCCAAACTTAGCCTTTAGCTAGTTTGATCCTATAATTCGGTTTGGGGAAGATTACCTACTTCTAAAGGTTTAACGTTTAATCACAGGTAATACTAGGGAAAACAGCTCTAGATTAGACCCCAACATAAATCCAAGTCAAACAATGACCATGTGCTCAAATCAGGATAGTCGTGCAACAATAAGTGACATAAAAATTTTTAAAAGATCAAGTGATGTTCAAAAGTCCAACTGTCATCCTATTTCCATTTTGCCCAAAAGAAAAAATCATCGGCGATACGCTACCTGACACACATAAATTTTTTTTTCACAAATGTTACCACGCATAAGTAAACACACATGCAAAAAAAAAAAAAAATTAAAACGACACCCCCAAACTGAAAACCAACATTGTCCTCAATGTAAAAATTCGGAGAAAAGAAAAGAAAAGTTGCTGAACGTCCCAGCGGATTAGTTGTGGCATCAGGGGGCGTTGGGTCCTTGTGCATTCGGATTTGATCTTGATATCAAGTCTGCAAAACATCCACATTAAGAGAAGCCATTATTTTATTAAAAATAAATAAACATGCAGGCACACTAAGAAAAAGATAAGAAAAATAAAGTCAATCACGCAAAGCACACATAGAGATAAATAGCGAAAATGGAAGAAACATTGGGTTGCCTCCCAATAAGCGCTTTATTTATAGTTTAGAGCT
Organism: Jasminum sambac; assembly: GCA_018223645.1. Lineage (NCBI taxonomy): Eukaryota > Viridiplantae > Streptophyta > Magnoliopsida > Lamiales > Oleaceae > Jasminum > Jasminum sambac. The sequence goes on along the minus strand of CP073644.1, from coordinate 6,656,350 downwards.
CGACTCTCGGTGGCATGGTCATGGAGGTTCGAAGCGAATTTGGAAAGCCCTAAACTGATTGACGTTGTCTTCCTAGCTTTTTCTAGCTTCTTCCTCTTCCATTTTGGCATCCACAACTCATGCAGGTTGCTCTGAGCTTTCTTGTCGGGCTTGTTCGGTTCAACATCCTCCTTCTTTACTTCCTCGAGCTTAAGACAACTTTCACCTTGAGCTGTACTTCGTTGAAGGATGTTGAATGTGACTTTGGCTTCATCAACCCGCAACATTAGCTCGCATTTCTCCACATCAATTAATGCCCGTGCAGTGGCTAGGAATGGTCGTCCAAGAATAAGTGGCATTCTGCTATCCTCTTCAATGTCCATGATCATGAAGTCTGCCGGGAAAATGAATTTTCCCACTTTAACAAGAACATCTTCTACTATGCCATATGGACGTTTGATTGTTCGATCTGCTAGCTGTAATGTCACTGTCGTCTGCTTCGGCTCGCCTAAACTAAGTTTTCTGTAAACAGACAGTGGCATGAGATTAATACTGGCACCTAAATCACATAAAGATCTATCAAAGTTTAAATTTCCAATATTGCACGGGATAGAAAAACTCCCTGGATCTTTGAGTTTAGGTGGCAGCTTATTCTGCAAGATTGCACTCCATTCTTCTGTCAGTGCCACTGTTTCAAACTCCTCCAGTTTTCTCTTCTTCGAAAGCATCTAATTCATGAATTTTAAATATAATGGCAGTTGAGCAAGAGCATCTGCAAATGGGATGTTGATGTGTAGCTTCTTGAAAATTTCCAAAAATTTAGCGAACTGCTTGTCAAGTTTGCTCTTTTGTAGCCTCTGGGGAAACGGAATGGGTGGCACGTAGGCTTTGACTGGAGTTGGAGCTTTCTTCTCAACTTTTTCAACTTCTTTCTCAGAATTGACTTCAACCAATGGCTGAGTTCCATCTTTATCATATTCTTGCTCCTCAATCACTGAACCCTCGATCTCCTTCCCAGGCCTTTTCACATGGATTTCAGGCAACTGTATCCCACTTCGCGTTGTTATTGCTCGTACCTCAGCTGGCTTTGCAAGTCCTCTCAATCTTTGAGGGAATGGAATTGGGGGAACATAAGCCTTTGGTGGCACATATGGTGGGACATCATCCTCAACAGGCTGAACTCCAGGCTCCTCTTTCACAATGGAGATGGCATTCACGTGTTCTCTTGGGTTTGTTTCTGTATTACTCGGGAGTGTTCCTCGAGGCCTTTCTGCCAGTTGTAACACCATCTGCCCAATCTGCACCTCCAAATTCTTGATGGAAGCCTGTTGATTCTTAGCGTTTACTTCAATACGTTCCAGTACCTTATCTGTCTTTTGCATGTATTGTTGGAACATATCCCCCAAACTTAGCTTATGCTCAGGTGGAGGGAAATTGTTAGAGCTATCCCCATATCTGAGATTTGGGTGAAATTTCCACCCTGGATTATAGGTTTGAGAGTAGGGGTTGAACTGCTGCCTATTGCAATTCCACCCTAGATTATATATGAGATTTGGGTGAAATTTCCACCCTGGATTATATTGTGTTCGATTGTGTTTAATTTTAATTGCAATGCACTCGATTCATGTTGATTTTCTACATTAAAACAATTAAAATTAAACACAATCGAACACAATATAACACATTAAACACGATTAAGGCTATAAAATAAACACTTTAAAATACTTATCACTCACGCTTTGGCTAGAGAGGCTCGTTTACATGCTCGCTCTGCTATTTTTCATTCTATCCTGAGTTGTATTGCACATGTGTTAGACTCATATTGTGTTGATTTCAATCATTAATAAAAGGGAAATGCTAGACTACCATAATAAATGTCATAAGGGTTGACATAATGGTAGTTGGCATATTTAATAACCGTCCATCTAAAAGTGATGGAATGGTTGAAATTGTAGGATCATGCCACATATCCATTATGTCAATTATTATGGCATCTATTATGATATTGTAGCATGGTCCTTAATAAAATGCCCTTTCAAAAAAAAAAAAGTGTTAAGGAGCTACCCAATGTTGCCCCAAACACGAACTCATCTCGTCCATCTAACACGACTTGGACCTCAAGCGCCATGATTGGATTCTTATTATATGTTTATAGTAACTTTCCAATTGTAATTGTTTTCTCTATCTTTGATTATTAAATTGCCTTATATAGTGATTTTGTGTGTAGGCAGATTTGCTTTTCCATGTTGTACGTACTCTCATCGTGTATATATACTAGTTGGAACACCTGTGCATTTCACGGGAGCTAATTATATTAATTGAATTTATAGGATTTATTTAGTATAATCAGTAACATCAAAATATTTAAGAGAAGAATATATGTGCACTTTTTTGAAAAAATTCAATAGAGTTTCACTTGTACTTGGGGTAAATCCGACCTATTAATATTGGTACAATTTTGTAACAATCAACACAAACACAAATAGAAAAATCTCTATGAAAGACACAATTTTACATTATTATCGAACAATAATAACATTCAAACAATATCAGCACAATTACACTGGAGAACAGTACATAGAATACTATAACATTCATAAATACATTGATAGTGAAAGTGTGATGGGCAACTTGTTCTAATCTTTTCACCAGAGCTTCCTTGTCATGTGACGCATAAGGAATCGATGTGTGATATATGCACATGATAACCTACAATAGAAGAGGGAAACACAAATCTCACCAATATTGAAAAGTACAAAACCATTCTATAGTACTTCAAACCCAATGAACCATATATCCATCTATACTAGTATAGAAAAGGATGAGATATTTTGCTGCAAGAATAGCAATCCATAGTACTCTAAAGGTAACCAATTCATCTACAATGGCACCAGCAAGAACAAATCTCATCAATATTCAATTCCCTTCAGATTTTGCAGTGCAAATAGCAAAATATGAACTACAATGCAAATCATAATATTCCACTTGAATGAATATGTCAATATGAGATGTAAACAAAGGAAACCAATCCTATATCTATATATATGATATTTCATGGCCTATAGAAAGATAAAAACTTTGATAAATACGAACAACATACCTCATATGATTCATGTACTTAACACTACAGGTTGCTGAAAACTTCATTCTATATGATATTTGTAGTCGTGTTAGTCTGGCATCCACTTTCGTCACAAATAACAAACTTCAATCTCTTCTTGTTCGTCACTCTCGCGACAGTGACATATAGCCTACCACGGGTGAAGACTGGCCTGTTCAAATACAACCCAACATTGTTAAACATCTCTCCCTGACTCTTATTGATGGTCATTGCACAGCAAACCTTGAGGGAAAATTGCCTCATCTCAAAAGTGAACAGTAATTGTATATCAAACGGGGATAGATTCAATCTAGGAACTAGAAAATCCTTTCTAGCATTTATTGCAGATCGAATCTTTGCCTTTATAACATGATTTCCAAGCTGCGTAACTATAAAACGTGTACCGATGCAAAAACAAACTGAGTGATCAATATTACGCATTAACATGATCGGGACGCTGACCTTCAACTTCAAAACATGACTCAGCAGTCACTAGATCCCATTCAAGAACTCAGATGTGTGAATTTCAGTAAGCAAATCACCCCTTGCACTATTAGTCTGATACGTGAATTCAAAACTGTAATGACTCATGTTAACCATATAATCGTTCACCATTCGAACATCTTCGAGCGCAGGAAGTATAGCCCTTCCATTCAGTAAGAAGGAGAGCTCTCCTCAGCCAAAAAAATTGGGATAGGTGCTATCCACTATAGCTTTCATCAGATCAGAAGAACCACGCATGCTAGAAGATCACTTGGTATTTCAACGGACGCCTGACCATCATTTGGCTAGCCAATCTCTCCATTCCCAATGCTTAAAATCCATTCTCAAAACTTCCTCAGTTCATCAGTGTGTTCATCTCCAGAAAGATTACGAAGCCTCATATTTCTTGTGAGTCTCAATACTCTGCAATGATCCTATAAAGAAAATGAGTTGAGAGATGCATTGATGATATTAGGCCTGTTCCATTGGGTATAACCGGAAGTATCTAGCTAAAATTCCTACCAAGTACAATAGTTTTTCCACTGAACGATAGCGCAGCACCCCTAAGGTTACTGAACCTTACCATATCCCGCATCATGACTTTCCTATTTGATGTTGCACATTGAATGTTCATCCACATTCAATAGGATAGAAAACCATGAATGAGCAGTTCTACCCAACGGAAGGAGAAAAGTTATTGCACTGGATGTTACATTAAGCACTATCTCTCTTTGAGACCTGACTGTAGCAAAAAAAATCCTCCACAAAAAGGTTTTCCCCATGCCACCATGTTCGTACAAAAAGAAAACTCCATCACGATCACCATGAACAACATTCATCACAGTGTCATAAACACCTCTCTGCCCCCTCAGTGAGATCGGATAGCAACCTTGAGTGTTCCTCAGACAATTCAGCCCTGTTGTAGTCTAATTCATCACATGTCAGAATGTTGTCTGGGCAGAGAAATACAAACCATCGGGAAAAGGAATAGAATGATAGTCCCAAAGGCTTCTCCACCTTCGGTGTAGTAACTTCCCAATATCAACCAGTGCATAATTTCTGACCTGATCATCGGTCAACTATAAATCTGCAATGCACATCCCACAATTAGTTAATGCTTGGAACATTACAGGTGAACAATCAAAGCGGGCAAATAATGGGAATACAAAAACATATCATCGTGAACAACAATGATTGGGTTGTGCAGAGCATTCCGATGCTTGTGTTCTATATCTTTTGACAAATATTTCTAACATTTCTCCCACAATGCCTCAGGTCTATCCAAGCAGTCAGATACGAGTAGAGTGACAAATAGATTTCTCAACAACATTTCAAAAGCCTAATGTCAACGTACTCTTTGTCATCGTCTAGGTGACCCCGAGCATAGCACGCTTCCTTGAAAGTATTATATACTTTCCCATCAACTGTTTTTATTTCTTCATAAGACTTTGGACCACGCACATGATTTACCAATATGCGCAGATAGTACCTAGAAAGATTTAGCGAAAAGAATAGGACATGAAAGAAATAAATCATGACTTCCAAAAATATTAAAAACTGAAAATAATTAATTTGGATCAGATAAATAAATTGAAATATATATTATTAATAATTAAAATAAAGGACTTAATCAATGATTTTTAAAAATTGTATAAAATCTAAACTGAAAAAAATCATATAAAATAAATTATCTAAAGTAACTTTGATTCTTAATATTTATTCAGTGGATAGAATCCTAAATAGATATTTAATATTATTGAGAGACAATTAAGAAATTCTAATTGAATCAAATGATTTTAATAATTGATTGAGTCAATGGCCAATTGTCTATTAAATACATAGTTTACGAAATAGGTGATGATTTAGGAATTTAGTTACTTTTCAACTTATTTAATCTATATTCATTAAATATTCATTAAATATACACATGAAATATTTATTTACTTACCATTATAATTAGAAAATTAAATAATTTTTCTAGTGTCCATCAATTCAGTTAATACAAATCAATTAATGTAAGTATGATGTCAATTTAGTTAATAATTTTTCTAGCGTCCATCACTAAAATTAGAAAATTAAATAAATATTTTACGCCAACATACTTGACGAAATCATTGCACTTAGTTCTCGAATAAAGAGAACGTATATTTTCTTCAAATGTGATTTTCGATTATACTTGACCAAATATTTGTTTAGTTTCACAAAAAGGGAAATAAAACATTGTTTCCAATTCTTATAATACTACCCGAAGAGTCTATAAATCAACCCCATTAAAGCACTATTGAAATGTATAAAATAAAAAAAAATATGAATTTGTTCTTAATGTTTCGCAAATAAATTTATTAAGTGAATAAGAAAAAGTCAAGTTTAATAGTACATAAGATTTGATGCTGTTTTGCAACTTAGTTTTTTTCCTTTTAAAAAAAACTTATTTACATGTTTATTTCTTTAAAAAGGAAAACCTCAAAATTCAGTGAAATTATTTATTATGAAAATTGCAACTCAATTTAATAGTAATGATAGAACTGATGACAATAACGGTGAAGATGATTCATTGTTTTCAATTTACTTATAATATTTCATATATCATATATAGTTAACTTAAAAAAAATAGAATAAAAGGGACAACAAAGGTATTGTTGATAGAATAAGTGTTAATTAATATTTTAAAGAATAATGATATATAGAGTTTTGTATACTAAAATACATGGGGTGTAATTTGTTAGTTACGAAAGGGGCACTTCATCTTAATAAGTATTTTTTTTCTAAATTTTGTTCAACATAAGATATGTTTTGTTAAGAATTAATGAAATGCGATATGTAAAATGTAATTTCTCAAAACATGGTATGTAAATTGTAGACACAATAGAAACACACAGAAACACATGGTGTATTTAATAAATTTCTCTTAAATAAAAATACTTCTTTGACTCTTGTTGGTTATTATGATATAAGATATTATCAAGAGAAACTATTTTTGTTGGAACTAAAAGAAAAATATGAGTATTGTAATAATTTGAACTTTATAATAATTGATATAGAATCTTACAATAATTAAGTACGATTGATCAAATCATGTGTAAGTAGTGTAATTACGTTTTATAATTCAAGGTAAAAAAACGCTGAATAACTAACAACCAATTCTAATTATACGTTCATTGCAATTAGGGTAGATGAACCCTAATCCCCAAAAGGGGATTACTCCTCCATATTAAGAGTTGATGCAATTAAATAAATTAACCCACAAGAACTCATGTAGAAATAAATAAAAACCTAATTAGATGAATTGAACCGAATAAAGGAAGAAATACCGATTACAAAGATCAAACCACAATTGTAGCTCCCCGAATTCTAAGGACTCGGAACACTAGTTCTTCCTTGAAAACACTTATTTATTATATATATATATATATATTTTAAACATAATAATATTAATAAATGCGGAAAAATAATCAAATGGCTAAAATGCGGAAATTTGTTTAAACTAATAAAGTCGAAAGAGTGTTTCACGATAGTTTTCACACAGTCCTAAAAAACATCCAATTAAAGTACTAGTAAGCTCAAAACATTCAAAAGTCATTACTTCAACAGTTAAAAGTACTCAATTGTCAATGTAATTAAAACTAATTTATTTGAAGGTCCCTAAGAGATTCCCACGCCTCGCCAAGCCTCTGGCTCCCTAATCTGCAATTTGTTCATTTGATAGAGAAAATCGTGAGTATTTTAAATACTCAGTAGATCCCGCGCACCACAATTAATATATATTACAAATTAAATGCATATAATCATCATCTTCATAATATACGAACAGGTATAAAATACAAGTTTGTTCATCGTCCCTCTTAATCATGCGCGTCATCATAGTGATTAATAGCACGTCATTATAATATATTAGGCCAAAGACCTATCGTCATAATGCTATTAAATCACATCGTAATTAGGCAAATAGTGATACGATCCGGGTTAGCTCGACATCATCCACGCGCGTGAGAAAGCCGGTCGAGACGAAGACGAGCTTGAACGAAAGTATTAGAAGGTGAAGATGTCAAGAAAAGCTCGATATGCATGGAAGAACCCTTACTTTTTGCTCATCTCGAGACATGAAATGAAGACGTGAAGTCGAGAAGCTGAAGAATCTGCAGAAGCAAAATTACGGCCGTAACCCCAGTTACGTACGGCCGTAAACCCAGAGACAGTTTTTGGGCAGAAATCTTCAGAGAGCTAATTACGGCCATAACTCAAGAATATACGGCCGTACTACAGGATTTTACGGCCGTAACTATGGTCATATGGCCGTAACATGAGGATCCAGCTTTGGCCAATTTGAAGCAGAAGGTTTTATCTGGTAGTATCTTTCCTTGGCCAGTACTAGTGGATTTGACCGTAAATCCAATAATTACGGCCGTAAATTTAGACCGACTCTAACTTTTTTGTCTCTACTTTTTAGATTTTTGATTATTTTAATATTATTTCTTAGTCATAGATGTATATGAACGAAATTAGGCCATTGTAAACACAACTTTGGTTCAAATAAGCTTTTAGCTTGAGAGTTGTAGCCTTGCTCCTCTTTGGGTTGTAGCCTTGCTCCCCTCCACATTTTCCTTGGTCTCGATTGCAATTTGTTGAGTTGTAGCCGTGCTCCTCCGTTGCTATCTCGTTCTAAGGAATCCCCGAACTTATCAAAGGCGTGATCAACCTTCGTGGCATTCACCCAGTGATTTGAAAGCGCTTGATTAAGTCAGTCGAGGATCCTCCTCCTCAGGAGAGTTTCGGGTTGTTCTCGATCATCACAGGATCGGAGTCTAGGGGTTCTACGACCTTGAGAGGGTCAAGTATCAAATAACCCTATCGTCATAGTCTTAGGGGAAGCTTGGCATATGTCAAAGTAGGCTAAAGCCTATCATCACTGTAACATTTGTCGGCATTTATAATAATATTAATTACATTAGCACATTTAAAAGAAACTTTTTAGAAATGGGATCTACCTTAACCTTTACGAAAGTATTGAAACACTTACTAACGGTTTGAGAAATCAGGTCACTCTAGTTGTCAAGTCACCTATACAGCCTAGTCAATAGCAGGAGTTTAATTTATGTTAATTAATATTCTAAATATTAAGTATCTATAAGTAATATAAGAAGTTTGTGGGCCAAAATGGAAAGAATATAAAACTTTGGGAGTCAATTTGAAAGAATTTTATAGTTTGAGGACCTATTATGCAATAAAGTGAACTAAAATATGTTGGGTTTAATTATAAAATTTTTAAATCATTGAGGACTAATATGCAATTAAATTTTGGGGTTAAATTAAATAGGAAAAAGAAATTGAAGGATGGAATTGCAAGCTGGTTTCTCGGTCTAAATTCACTCCCTAGCTCTCTTCTCCCAGGCAAGCAAGAATGGGAATAACTCCCAAATCAAGGCGTGGGATCATGAAATTCTAATTCCTATGATAACTAACTCATTGGATAATGTCTTACATTAAAATCACATCTAAACTCCAATTATATGAGCCAAAACAAGTTTTCAACTCTAGAATGCAGAAATTGTGGAAAATACCTGTTTATGGCGGTATCGTTTAATCAAATTATTTAAAATATTAAAAAGACATCAGAAAATTCTAAAATTTTTATAAAAGGTATAAAACCTAAATGCATATTCATCATATAAAAAAATTTGTTGTTCGCATATAAATCGCGTTTAGGGCATCAAAACTATTTTTAAGCGGAGAATACCTTGTTCTCAGGTGGAATCTGCCCAGGTTTCACAAAAGTATCATAAAATATCCTCACGAGGCTCCAAATGATGTCAAACCAATTCTAAATGATAGGTAACTCATGGGGATCATTTTTCAATTTGAATCATCTATAAATTCCATCTATACCGAAAGTTATTGCCTTTCAAAGTTGAGTGCACAGAGAAGATGGAAAAAGTGGCGGAGTGCAAAATACATTGGTTTTCTTTCAAGCAATTCATCAACAGCGAAATCCTTTGTGAGAGGGCTTGGTAGATACCAAGTACGTCTTAATCTCATCCCATAACAAGACCTCATGCCCAACTCAAAGTATCCAAGTAAAGTACTTTTCCCCAACCACCAAAGTCTCAATAAATCCATAAAACTTCAATGCTTAGCCTCGAATAAACTATATTAGGATAGAAAAGGATAAGAGTGGAAAAAGATTACGCTTATTAGAAATACAAATAATTAGTGCGTCATCACAAGAGAGGAAGAAGGGAGGAGATGAGGAAATGAGTAATGGGCTTGGGTTCTAAAATCAGCTATAGCTTATATAAAGAGAGGACAAAATTAGGAAGTTCACCAAGTTTCAGAATGAGGCTTTCGTAATAGTGGACAAGCGTTAAAAGTGGAGCTTTAGATGGGCACATAAGTTATTGAATAAAAACTAAACTTTATGAACTAAAGCGAATAATTTACAAGTTTGGTGTCATCGATTTGTAAATTTTTGAAAATAAATTAAATTTTTTTAATAAATAATTAAATATACAATAAATAATGTAAATTTCGACTAGACGAGTGTACACGATATAAATTTTATAAGTAAGGTCGTAGCGACACGTTCAAAATTTTATTTAATTAAATATATTTATTTAAGAAGAATTTTCCTGTCACTACAACAATAGCTTGAGATGATGGAGAAGTTGTAATCTTCAATCCTTGAATAATAACCCCAAAAAAAAGTTGTAATCTAATCTGAAATTAATGTTTTTGATGTAGGAAGAAGAGAGAATACGTCAGCTCAGTAAAACTATCCCAAAACAAGTCTAGCCTCCATTTGTTGGCTTTGGGGAGCCTTTTATGCTATACGGGGCAGAAGGCCGTGTATGCCTGAGAATAATTTGTGCCCAGTCGTCATCAGTCTGTTCATTTTCTAGCGATATGAAAAATGAATTTTTCTCCCATTTTTTTCGTCCACATGTGCTTGTATCTAGGGGTCTTCTCGATGGCGGTGATTCTTCAACTTTTAGCTTCTAAAATATCGACACACCACAAACAAAGAAAAGAAGAGCAATACCCATTCGAAACAACAAATATCGTACAAAAGCATGTAAACCTGCTATACTCAATCCAAAATGAGGGATAAAATGGGATTAAAAAGCATATAAAGCCTGATTGGGAGTGTTTTTTTTAATGGTTTTTAATGTAAATGAGGAGAGAGAATAAGTGGAGATTGAGTGGTTGAGATTTGTGGATGTGATGAGATGTGTGGATGTGATTGATTTAGGAGAGAGAAAAAAGTAGACAAATTTGAAAAAAAATGACCCCAATCAGGCTTATAAAACGCACGCATATCAATAACTAGGCAAACGCTAACTATATATATTCACACTATAAAATATATTAGTACCACAACTTAATTGTATGAAAAAAGTTCTTTAAAATAAATAGAATGTAGTGTGTTAATAAAAATGTATTGTGACAATATAATTGCCCATTGAACTATTTAAAATTTTTTCAAATAAACCATTACATAAAATAAAATAATTAAATTGTCATATATTAATGTGAAGTTCCAATTGTTAAGTCTTCAATGTTTGTTGAAAATTTAAAATTAATGATCAATATAAATTAAAATAAAAACAATTTTAATATTGATAGCTATCTAAAATAAGCAAAATATGAAGAACGATAATATCTTGCTAATTATATGCACTAAAAAATAGTATATTAAGGATAAAAAAAATTATAAAAGAAATGGGTTCAAAGTATAATTAAATAATAAAATAATTAACTAATAAATAGATAAATTATTAATAATAGATGAGAAAACGGTTCTTATTCTATATATATATAAATATAGATAGATATGCTAATTAATTTTTTAAATGAGCAAAATAATTAAATCAAATTTAGAAAAAACATGTAGATCCTAAAATAATCTACATGGGAGGTTGGAAGAAAAAATGATACGGACCTCGTTGGTCGATGCCAGCATGAGCAATCCCGAGTCGGATGGAAGTTAGATCCCGGAAAAGAAGCCAATCACTTTGGTCACGATCGAGAACTTTGACGACCTTCTACTCACCCAGTGACAACAATAGGCTAAAACCTATCACCTTAGTAATGTCGTAGTAGACAGCGGCGGTGAGCATACAGCAGAGTTGATCACGCTCTTGAAATAAGTTCGATTTGTTCAAGAACAACAAGAGAAGATAAATTCTCTCAACAAGCATAAAGCTCTCTATTTTCATATATCCACCAAGTTGTTCTTACAATGAGGAGGTTTTGTACATATATAAGTCTCAATTGGAAATAATGATAAAATAATAAAATATCCAAAAAGTAGACACAAAAATGACTAAGTCGCCAAAATTAGTACAGGTAAAATGCAGTCTATCAATTATAGCAGTTCTGGCTAGTAAATTCAAAGTTCACGGCGTGGCCAGTGAGACTAAATATCTGCGGCTAGTAATAACCTCCTACCTCAAAATCCGTCAAAGTGGATTCTTGATTCTGGCCGGTATGTATGAATGTTATTCACGGTATATATCCTTATCGTTCTGATAGTAATTAGTTCTCTGCATATTTTGGCCCCAAAGTGGAGTGCGGAAATTGCAGTCTGACCGTCAGAAGTATAATCCGTGCGAGTCGTAAAGCGTTGTAATCTGACGTATTTTACAAAGAATGCCAGTGACGTATTTTACTCTCACAATAAATCTTCTTCAACCATGGATTCTGGCGTAAAAATTGGAGTTCTGGTAGTAAAGTTATGGGTTCTGGGAGTTCACGGCCGTAACTTTGAATTTGGTCCGCCTGCTTTCCCTTTGATCTCTAACATCTCCAACCTTTTGTAATTGGAGGACTTCTTTCAACCACGAACTCCGGTGGAGCTCTGGTCCAAGTGTGGAAATGACCTATTAATGCGGACTTGTTGACATCGTTTCGACCACGGTCATCAAGGCTGACTCGTCCATTCTTTTGGCTCGACTTCATGTCGGTTGTCGGCCAATGGGGTGGTTAGTCAGCGATGGAGGCATCGAGTTAATTATCATCCCCCTTCTTGAGGTTGATTCGTCCACGAATCGGTTCACATCAAGCAGAACAAGATCGAGACATTAAATGTAGCGGACACATTATACTCACTGGCGGATCGAAGGTTTGTGCAGCGTTGTTGTTGATTAGTTCAACTACTTGGAAAGGCTGTCACTTCGGGTAGCAATTTCGGCGCAAGCCAGGCGTAGTTCGCGGGAAAATAGGTCTTTCAGAAGGTGGAGCCAAACCCGATCTCAGGTTCAAAAATCATTTCCTTTTGCCCTTTGTTCAACTAGTCGAGACTTATTGATTTCTTTTTAAATCCGTCTGGCTTTACCTTGTCATGTATGGATCGAACAAGCTGCGACTTTTCGTTTGCCATCCAAGCTAACCCTTTCCTCGCGGTAGAAGGAATCCGTCCAAATCTAATGGGGTTAAGCGGATTAAAACCATAAAAACTACTTCAAAAAGGCAAATAAAGCGGTTGAAGAATGTTTTTGCATGATTATAAAGCAAATTGACATGTGGTAAAACATTCTTCCCATGTCTTAATATTAGAGGAATGATAGCCCAGTAAAATTGGTGTGACAACGTATGGTTTTACTGCCGGTTTGACCATCGATTTGGGGATGACTCGTGATTGAAAATAGCAGTTTGGTACCTAGTTTTTTCCCCACAAGGGTTTTTGCTCCCGAGTAGCTAAAGGGATTTGGCGTCTCTATCGACACAATTGTCTTGACACTCCATGGCGAACTATCTCACGAAAGAACAAGTCGGCAATATGACTTGCATCGCCGGTTTGTGACAGGGTATAAAATGAGCCATTTACTAAGCCAGATCCAACTACCTACAAAAGCAGAATCCCTACCATTTCAAGATCTAGAAACGGCTTCAGAAATGAAAAATCCATCGATAAATCCTCCCATGGCGATTGAGCTACGGGGAAGAGGAGTGTAAAAGCCGGCAGGGAACTACCTACGTGGGTGGCCTTTCTATAAGTAATGCAATTCATGCAAATTTTCTCTACGTCTCGTTTCATTTTAGGCCAATAGAAATGATCGCATACGCCAAGACTTCAAATGTCTTTTCTCGCGAGAAATGTCCCATGAGGGCTTCCTCATCAATCGAACCTCCCTCACTAACAACTCTCGTATAGAACTAGAAGGAACACAAAGTTTGCCCTCTCAAAATAAGAACCCCTCTAGCCTATAGAACTTTTCAAATCCATTCCTTTCTTTTAAGCAACATAGATACTACTAAAGTCAGGGTCTTTCTCATATAATTCTTTCATTAATTCAAACCCGACAACTTAGTATCTAGAGTGGTGAGTAGGTATACTGCGTGATAAAGCATACGCAGCAATGTTTTCTTTACCTTGTTTGTACTTGATCACGTAGGGGGGAAATGTCTCAATAAATTCCATCCATAGCATGTCGCTTGTTTAACTTGCCTTGGCCACGAGATGTCTTAGTGATTGGTGGTCGAGTGTGGATCCTACAAATTCCTTTGGCCAAAGATAGTGTTGCCAATTCTCTAGTGTATGCGAACCAATGCATAGAGCTCCTTGTAAATGCGTAGGGTAATTGAAAGTGGCACCACTCAATTTCGCTAAAGTACAAGTGTCTGATTGTGTGCCTTCGTTCTGCATCAACCACGACACCAATACCTATGCCAGAGCGCATCACATTCAATCTCAAAAGCTTTGTTAAAGTCGGGAAAAACGCATGCACGAGGCGAAGAACACGATTTTCTTTAATCATTGAAAAGCTCGTTCTTGCTCTTTCTCCCATTTAAAACCAAGCTGCTGTTTTCTTGATTACCTCGATTAATGGTCAGTGACTAATGTGTCTTGAAATTAGGCACAAATCGGCGATAGAAGCTAGCTAAACCATGAAAACTACGAACATCGGCTATGCTAGATGGAGTAGGCCCATTCTTGGATTGCTCGAATCTTTTCTTCATCAACTTCTACTCCCTTGGCACTAACCACATAACCAAGAAAAACAATCCTCTCAAGAGCGAAGCCAATGACTTTTAGTAGGGTTTGCGAAAGCAGTTTTCTTTCCTTAGAACTTTCTAAAACAAGTCTAAGGTGCTTTGCATGATCAATGAGCTCCCTACTATAAATCAAAATGTCGTCAAAGTACACCACTACAAATTTACCAATGGCCTTGGCGTGTTTGCACGTGATTCATTAGTCTCATGAATGTACTTGGTGCATTTTACAACCGGCCTTCAAGCGGCATAACTAACCATTACTTATAACTACTTGTTTGGTTTTTTTTCGCGCCGTTTTCCGTTACGTCACCCTCTTTCATTGAATTTGGTGATAGCATAGCTTTTTAAATCAATTTTGCTAAAGATACTAGCACCATACAGTTCATCAAGCATGTCATCAAGTCTAGGTATAGGGTGGCGATATTTTTCTGTAGTAATGTTGTTAATGACTGACGGTCTTTGACACATTCTCCACGAAACCACGTCTTTCTTGAGGCACGAGCAAAGCTGCGATACTGACACATGGACTTAGACTCTCCAGGATATACCCTCGGCCAGAGCAAGTCCTCCACTTGGCATTGCAACTCCTTTGTTTCCTAAAGGGTTTACTAGATGGCGGGCGATTAGGAATAATAGCGGCTCAGGGAACTAAGTCAATTTGATGCTCAATGCCTCGAGGTGGTGGCAATCCACTTAGTAATTAAATGCGGAAGGATATCATGGAATTCTGCCAAGAGAAGAAACAATAGAATTGGGGAGGGAGTCAAGGTTAGGGGTTGAGCACTCGTCCACTCTCCTTGGTGAACTAACAAAAGCACTTGTTGGTTCTCAGAAGAGCCCTCACAATGTATCTCTCGGCCTTGTGCAAAAACACTCTTTCTTTTTGTCTCATGCTCCTCTTCTCTCCTTTTACTCTCTCTTCAATTTTTCCACTCGACTCTCGTCTCTCCTTTTCCTTCTCCTGACTTCTTGTTTGAGCTTGACTTGATCCTCATACACTCTTGTTGCGGTGTCAAGGAGGGCAAAGCACAATTAATTTTCCATTGAACTTGAAAGCTATATCTATTCGATATCCATCATGTGTCACTCGTCTATCAAATTGCCACGGCCCGGCCTAGCAATATGTGTGCTGGATTTGTATGGAGTACTGCATCACATACCACTTCATTCCTCCTCATAAATTGCGTCTTAATCAAGATAGGGATCTTCACTTGTAGTAACCAGGTTGAACCTACTTTGTGTCACTAAACCCAAGTGAGCAAATCACGGTCTCAGATTGTTCATCAATGGGAGCCCAACCTATCGACGAATAGATAACTAGCAACATTGGAACAACTTCCAGTCAATAATCAAACTACATGGTTTGCCACCACTAGGCATCAGTGTGGAAGATGTTCTCCCAGTCGCGTCATCCGCCCCTTTAGCCTTGGTGCTAAGCGCTAAGCGTAAGTGTAACTAAAGTTTAGGGGATAGTCATCACATATTGATCATCAGAGTCCTCCTTCTCCTCCTCCACACTTGGAGGACTTCTTCCTCATCCTCAGTCTCAATCTCACCATTGTCCCTTACCACCATTGTGCGGCCCGGTTGGGGCACTCGAGAACTATGTGACCTCGTCCTTGACATTTGAAACATTGGATATCTCGGTTTCAGGGGTGGTAGTGCGCCCATTGCCCTTTTGCCTTTATCCTCCCCACCGGAGAAGACTTAGGGTGGCTCACTCCGCCCTTTCAACCCGCCGGCTTTTGGAGTTGTAGTCTTATCACTACTCCATTTCGGTTTCCCAAAGCTACTACTTCCAGGCTTGAGGTTTGTTGAAACTCTTCTTCTTGATTGCATCTCCTTTGGCGGCTTTATGAACCAATTCTTGTATATCGGCATAATCGTGTAGCTCAACAAGATTGGTAATCTCTCGATTCAATCGCTTAGAAACCGTGCCATGGTGGCCTCCTCTTCTTCACACCTATATACGGCTAACAGTCATAAGAGACTCCATCTCTTGATAATGCTCTTCCACGCTTCGTCCCATTGCAGGATTAACGTTTGTAACTTGTTATACAAACTCAGATAATAGGTAAAGCAGAACTGACAAAAGCTTTCTCATTATCGTTCTCAACTCATTCCAAGTACTCACCCAGGAGCTTCCAAATTTCTTACCAGCCTAACGCGTGTCGTTTGTTTCCACCCGACTGATTAAGAGTATATCCAGTAATTCTTTCACTAAAATGAACTTTCTTCTCTTACACAGGATTCCGATGAAATTGGAATACCAACTCCAAGCTCTTTCCCAATCCAAATAGGCATCCCGGGTGGCTTTACCTTGGAATGGAGGCACTTCAACCTTCCACATTCTTCCATCACTTTCCTCCTCCTAAGTGGTCTCTCGTTACCTCGACCTCCCTCGACCTCCTCGGCGCCTCTACCACCTCTACCACCTCTATATATCACCTCATATTCATCCTCGCTTACGCCTTCTTCAAACTCCCGGCCTCTGAACATTTAACCTAGCTCTGGGTTGTCCCAACATCTTCTCGTAGCCCCCATTGTTGACTCAATGAAGCGCTCCATTCTGCCGGTCATAAACTGAAGAAGCCGATTGGATATCATCAAGGTGGCGACTTTAGATCATTGGCCCTCGTTGAACATGTTCGGACATTGTGTGCAAGTGTGTGCAAGACACCAGCCTTAGTGTCCTCTCTCGTGAATATCACTGCGTATATTTCACTCGACACTCTCTCCTCGACACTCTGATAATGCCGCACACTCTTTTTGTTCAATCAGACTCGCTTGAACTTGCAATCAAAGGTAAGATCATCTTGTTAGTTCCCAAGCAGGCCATATCAGCGAGTTGGTTGGCTAAATTACAACTTCGATGACTCAACACAATACAAACTAAATTACAACTCGATGTAACCCCCATTACAATATAACTTCGGCTACCATAGATGATGTAACCACAAGGCGACGTAACAATCATCGACAATAATACTAAGTGTTAGCCAATGTGTGAGCTATCACTTTCGTTCAACGACCTGACAAATGGAGCCATTGTTCGTTTTTTTTTTTGACTTTCGTTTTTTCTCTACATACACTTACAACCACAATGCCCGACCCGACACAATACTAAGATTTGGAGGAATTCTAGGCACAAACTCAAATTGCAGTGCACCAAGAACACCAAGAACACACACTAAAATCCTACACATTTTAAAAGTTGAAATTCAAAGATTCTGTCAAATCCGATAACAATAACAAATATAACAATCTAAGACTTAATAACAAAAAGGACTTATACTATAAAAAACATAAAACAAAGGGATAGATACCAGGATGATTAGAATCGTGCTCACGATACCAAGCGTCTGGACCTCGTTGGTCTCGATGCCGCAGCGCCTTAACCCAATCAGTTGGATTAGATCCCGAAAAGAAGCCAATCCTTTGGTCACGATCGAGAACGTGACCTTCTACTCAGTGAAGTGACAACAATAGAGCTAAAACCTATCACCTTCATGGTGTGCGTAGTAGACAGCGGAGGGTGAAGCATACAAGAGTTGATCAACGCTCTTGATAAGTTCGATTTGTTCAAAAGAACAACAAGAAGATAAATTCTCTCAAACAAGCATAAAGCTCTCTATTTTCCTTATATCCACGAGTTGTTCTTACAATGAGGAGGTTTTGTACATATAAGTACAATTGGAAATAATGATAAAATAATAAAATATCCAAAGTAGAACTAAAAAATGACTAAAATCGTCGGCCAAAATTCGTGCGAGTACGGACCGTGCGATTCAGTAATTCGTAGTTCTGACCGTAAATTCCCAAAGTTAAATGTCAAAGTAAGACTAAATGTCTGGCCAGTAATAACCTCTACTGCCTCACCAAGCCGTCAGTGGATTCTTGAGTTCTGACACCGTTGGTATGTATATTATGGCCGTATCCTCATCGATGCCCAACCGTATCATACTGGTAGCATCTCAACGCCGTCACGGTAATTAATTCTCTGCATGTTTGGCGGCCCAAAAGTGGAAGTGCCGTCTGGTAGTCGTGATGATAATCCGTGCACGGTAAAGTAGCGTTATGATCTGGCCGTAGTATTTTACACAAAGGTGCGGTAGTATTTTACTCTGTAAATCACTTGTTCTTCAACCCCATGTTGGAGTTCTGACACGTATGGAGGCGGGTTACGGTAGTAAAAATTAGATTCTGGACGTAAAGTTGTAAGGGATTCTGGTAGTAACTCAATCGTGCACTTTTCCTTTGATCTACAACATCTCAACCTTTGTAATTGGAGGACTTCTTTCAACCGAACTCCGTAAATGTGGTCAAGTGTGAAATGACCTAATGCGGACTTGTTGACATCGTTTTAAACCCAGTCATCAAGGCTAAATCCCATTCTTTTGGCTTTCGACTTATAAAGTGTCGGATCGGTAGATGGGGTGGTTAGATGGTTAAGGGTGGTTACGTCCGAACGTGGGGCATCAAGGTTAAGTATCAAAAAACTTGAGTCCAATGTTTAGAAAATCGAACTGAAACTATAGGCTCAATAGCAAATTAGTCCGAATTCTGTTTCGATTATTACCTAAAACCACCTTGCAAAAAACCAATATAGAACTAGCTTAAAAGTGGTTAAGCCACAAAACCATTGAGCTGGGTACATGTTTTCCAGTTCTTCAAGTCTAACCCATAACAAAAATTAACTTTTTCCCTTTAAATATTTAACTGTTCAAGGCCCAACGTGTAATGGAGTCAGGCCCACTATGAAAAATTATACAATACACAGTGCACTAACTATTTAATAAAGCTTTCTTTACTTCCCTTCATCGTGCAATTGATGTTGGATTCAATGTTTAGTCCAAAAAATTCAAATCCGTGTTCCACAATTAAAGAATCCACCTGCGACTGACTTTTGACATTTGTTCTTAATGTTCATGAATAAAATATAAAATAACTAATTCTAAAAATTTTATTTTTATCTATATATGTGCAGAAATTAACAAAATAATTAATTCTAACCATTTTATAAAATTTTTCACTCATTTTTAATTTTTTTAAAAAACCGGTTCATCCTCAATTCGAGCGATTCGACCTTTTGACCCTCAACCTATTTCCTTTTTCGGTTTGATTTTCTAAGAGCTCAATTTGACCAAATTTGTGGTAATCCTATAATTTAGAAATACGTGTAAATATATATAGATGTCTAAGCAAAAAAAAGGAGTGAATTTTTAAACTTATAAAAATAATAAAAATGTGGTATCAATTTAACACTAAATCGGCTAAAACAATATTGTTGAAACAAAGGCATAAATTTCAATGCGTGAAAATTTGAAATGATATGTTTGATAAGAAATAATTTAATAAAATAATAATTAAATAAAATCATATTCAATTAAACAGATAAGGGAAAGCTAAAAGTAAATGATTAAATAAAATTCTATTCAATTAAATAGTTAAGAAAAGTTTGAAAATTTAGAACAAACGGATAAGGAGGGTTTCAAAGTAGATTGGGAAAACTAATTCAAAAGCAACCAATATAATTAAGATGTTGTGGCGGGAAAAACATATTCAGAAAGGTTAAAAAAATGAGCGGGAAATTTCCCTCCCAAATCGATCTCTCTTTATTAATATATAGATTAGTTGAAATAAATGAAGAATACAACATTATTTCTTTCTTCACAAATTCAATTCTCTTCAAGTTCTGTCAATGATTTGGATTTACTTCCAAATCATCTTCGGACTCCCTTATTATGATTACCACAGCCACGCATCTTCCACTTCGTCTCACCAATTCTAATTATTTATCATGGAAACTCGAGTTCACCTCCTGATTTTTTGGGTTAAATCTCATTGGCATCTTGGACGGTTTAAATCGCCTTTAGCAAAAATCGTCAAGATCAACAATGTTGAACAACCCAATCTCGACTATCTTTTATTGAAAAGGGAAAATCAGCTTATTCTCCATTCAATTGTTTCGTTGATAGAAGCTATTATCTCCCTTGTTTCCTCTATTTTCTCTTTACATGAGGCTTGGACTCGAATGGCAAACCTTTTGCCAAAAGATTACAATCATATATCACTCACTTGAAAGATAAGTTGGCCGATCTTACTCACAGGACTCCATCCATTTCTGACTTTATGTTAAAGATCAAGACTCTAGCAGACAAATTGGCATCCCTTGGAGCCTTTCTCATATATTATGATATTCTTATACATTGTACTTGTGGTTTAGGCCCCAGATACAAAGAGCTAATAGTTGATCTTTGTACTCATGATTTACCTATCACTTTTGAGGAGCTTTATGATAAATTTATTGACCATGAAACATAATTCAAAGATGCAGACACTGTGTTCATAAACTTTCATCCTTCTGTCAATTACTCCAAACAACATTAGCATACTTATACACCAACCAACCAACCAGCCTACCAACAACCAAAATCGTTATAACTCCTCTCACAATCATCACCAAGCAACCTTCCCTCTTCTTGGACTCTCGGCAATTCCTAGCACATCCTACCACTCTCAACCACCATCCCAATCTTGGGGACCTACTCCCGAAGACACAGTCATTATTTGTCAATTATGAGGTGGTTGTAGTCACGGAGCTACAACCTATTACAAGTTATTTCCTCAACTTCGTCCCTTTCATCCTAAGGTGAATAGTGCAACCGTGTCCTCTTTTTGAGCTCATTGGACTGTTGAAATCGATGCAAGTCATCATGTGGCAGCTCATCTCTCTGGTCTCTCCATCCATGACATCTACGATAGCCGAGATAATGTCTTTGTCAGTAATGCCTCTGACCTTCATATCTCTCATATTGACTCTGCTCGTCTTAGCTCTCAATTCACTTTATCTGATATTCTATGTGTCCTTAGCATGCGTCAGAATCTTATTTTCATTGTGAAATTTTGTAATCAAAATTTTAGATCTATTAAATTTTTCCATCCTTCTTTATTGTCAAGGATCTCTACACCAAGAAAATACTACTCAAAGGTCAGAACCATAACCATCTTTATGAATAGATAACCTAATCAATCGCCATTCACAATCCAATTGTCCACTCTACTCAAATAGTCTCTTCTACACTTTTGCATGATCATATATGGCATCCATCCTCCAAAACAGCAACCAACTTCTCAATTCAAGACTACGATCGTGTTTAGCGTCTTTATCGTCTAGCTTTTCATGTTTTTCTTGTAATCATTATAAGAGTCATAAACTCTCATTTCATTTTCTAGTGTTAGAAATCATCACGTCTTAGATGTTACTTTTTATGATGTTTGCGGTCCAAATCCTGTACCAATCTTGTACATTAATTAGATGGTTTCCGTTATTACGCAGTGTTTGTCAATCATTTTACGTACTTTATATTGTTCTTTCCTTTTGAAACTCAAATCTGATCTTTATCCTATCTTCTCCATGTTTAAATCTCAAGTTGTTAAAACGATTAATTAAAAATTTTTATTCTAGTAACGATGGAAAATACACTTCACTTCGCCATCTCCTCATATCATCGGGGATCAGTCATCTCATAACCCCTCTCTATATTCCCAAGCACAACTGATAAGTGTGCATTGTATTTATATCTCTAAAGGATTAATTTATCATTAGATCGAGAGGATATCTACTTATTTATATGTATTTGTTGTGTTTGTAGACAAATTTCCTCATTTTGGACAAGAACATGGCAAAAAGGGGAAAAATGACCAAAATGCAATAATTCCAAAGTTGGAGGACTTCGGGTGCAAATTTGTGAAGATCTTCTCGGCCATATTTCTTGAGCTCATATGGAAGAACATCGAGAGTGGAGTCTATACTTTTTTACGAATCTTAATTCCGAGTTACGGATCAAAAGATATGGCCAAACGAAGATCAAGAACCAATGAAAGATGTCAGAATAAGAGGAGCATTTTTTATAAAGATGCAAGTTGAGTTGGAGGACACAATCAAACATTAGGATCAAAAGTTATGGCCAAAATACTGAAACTTGCACATGTTAAAAAATTGGACAGAATATAAAGTACGGCCGTAAATAGTATTTGTACGATCGGAAATTACGCCAGAACTAGCTAAAACCCGTTTTGGCTTCTCTTTTCTACCCCTTATCTTCACCAACTTCTTGGGGACCCTTTGGAGACTGGTTTCACTAATTTTAGGGCTTGTTTTATACTTTTTGGAGCTCCAATTCACAAGTGCTTAGTTCCATTCTTGTTCTTAGTTTAGATTAGGTTTTCTTCTTCTTCTCTTTTCCTTTTTTCTTTCTTTCTTTATTTTCTTATTTTCTTCCTTTCTTTTTAGGTTTGAATTGGGGATGATTGCTTGAAATAGATGATGAAGAACACGAGAAGGGAATATGGTGGAAATAGAAAATTCATGGATTAGCACCAGAGGGAGAAATCTTAGCTTGTTCTTGTTATTTTCCATTTTCTCTTCCATTTATGCTTGTATTATATTGATGTCTTGTATTTCCTTTGTCATGAGCTAGCATTTAAAAGTTGGGATGATTAATGAATCTTAATCTAGTTGTATTAATCCATATTTGTTGATGGAATGGATTTGCTTTGTGTTATTCATCTCATGTGTGTTTACCACCGAGCTTCTAGTTGTATTAATCCATATTTGTTGATGGAATGGATTTGTTTTGTGTTATTCATCTCATGTGTGTTTGCCACTGAGCTTGCTATATATGCTTGATTGATCACCAAGAGTGTACATTTGTGATAGGTGTAGGATCCTAGAGATGAGAGTGCACTTGTTAAATCAAATAGCATTCACTCTAGGTTCTTGTAGAGGATAGAGATATACCTCTTACCTTGGGTGATCCATTGAGCTGTTTTCACGGACCCTTATGCGATTGATTGGTAACATATCGACACAGAGATGTAGTAGGTCGAACCAATTGGTTAGGGATAGCTCGACATTCGAGAGAGAAGCTAGCTATATAAGGAAAATGGGATCTAACATTGAAGATGAGTAATGTGTTAAGTTCATCAATGGATTAACATAACTAGTATTGAGTGAAGTCATGAATCTCGACTATGCTTTTGTCCAAGTCTATCTCTATTCTTACCGATGTTTCATGTCTTTATTTTCTTGCCTTAGTGTAGTTTAGTTTAGCTCGTTTTCTCCACCTTTTAATTGTGTGTGTTTCGTTTGTATATTTTACTTTCATTTCTTTTTCATTTCATACTAGAATAAGTAATTCGATCACAAATACCAATCCCTATGGGATCGATGTCCAGAGTCATTGAGTCCACTTTATTACTTGTATGGCCCGTGCACTTATGGTTTAATATTGCGTCTATATAAATGCCGAACAACAATATTTTAGCTAAGCATCATCACTGGCACATAGTCAAAACCGGTCTTACTCTCTTACATCGGCTTCTCTTCCAAGCACATTTTGGTCTTCTCTCTTTAATTACATGGCAATATACATCATTGATCGGCTTCTCACACCCACTCTCAATAATAATAGTAACTATAAGTCCATTTACAACTCCCACCCTACTTATAAAACTCTTTGCCAATTCGGGTGCCTCTGCTTCCAGTGGTAGCACCTATATTCCCATTCTAAACTTGATGCAAAATCAAAGTCGTGTGTCTTTCTTGGATGCATCATTCTTCCATATGTTTTGATGCTCAAAACTCCGAGCTTCACACTTCTTGCCATGTCTATTTTGTCGAAAAATCTTTTCCTTACTCTTCCAATGTAACTACTCCCACTACTATTTTGCAACCCCACGCACTCTCCATCTTCTTTGCCTATTCCATTAATTCTTTCTAGCAACCAACCTCTGACCTAAGCTCCTTCTTATCCCTCTGGTCCCCTAATGTGCTGCGTTGTACGCTACAACCTTTCCCGGACCTTATTTTCGTGGTTCATTGGTCAGTTCAATGCTTTACCAGCACCCTCGCCCGGCCGAATACGAATAAGTCACCTTCTAATCTGCCTCCTTCAACTAGTCTATCTTCACCTCTATACGGTCTTTTTCCCCCACGCAATTCTCATCCTATACGTACTTGATCAAAAAATAATATTTTTTGACCAAAAATTCTCGACAATATCTCTTCTCGCTATCCAACCCCTGAATCTCTCGAACCTATTAGTGTTTCCCAAACACTTAAGTCATCGCACTGGCATCAAGCTATGTCCAATGAGCTTAATGCTCTTTTGGCTAGTCACACGTGGGATCTTGTCCTTCCTATCACCAACATGAATCTTTTGGGGGTGTAAATGGGTTTACTGCATCAAGTGTAATCCTGAAGGCTCTATCTCTCATTATAAAGCATGTTTAGCTACTAAGGGTTTCCACCAGTAACCCAAAATTGATTTCCATGAGATATTTAGTTTGGTCATAAAGCAGTCCACAATTAGGCTTTTTCTCTCTAGTGCTCTCAGTTACAACTGGCCCATTCAGCGATTGGATGTTAATAATACTTTTCTGCATGGCCATCTCAATGTGATTGTCTGTATGTCTCAGTCCTCATATGTGGTATAATGAGCTCAAGACCTTTTCCTTCACTATGGCTTTACAAACTTTACCAGTGACTAGTCTTTATTTCTTTTCTCCATTCATTGATCATTATTTATTTTTTTGTGTATATTGATGACCTCGTCATCACTAGCTACGACATCAATTGCCTACACACTTTTCTTTTTGCTATTTCTACATTTTTTTGTCAAAGATCTCGCACCGCTACACTACTTCCTAGGTATTGAGGTCATTTGAACTCTTTCCTTCATATTCCTTAGTCAGCACAAATATATATGTGATCTCTTAGAAAAAACTAACATGATTAGTGCTAAAGACTCTACCTCTCCTCTTTCCAACTTTTCTTCACGTAGGTTTCTTGATGATTCACCTTCTATTGACGCTATTCAGCACTGTCAAGTCATTGGTTCTTTTCAATATTTATCTCTCACTCATACAGAGATTTATTACAAATTCAACAAGTTATCCCAATTCACGCACCTCCCTACTGAAAATCATTGGGTAGCTCCACTATCTTAAATGCACCATTTGTCATGGTCCGTTTCTTCGTCCTCATTCGACCTTCTCTTTATCTGCTTTCACTGACTCTGACTTGATGATCGCTCTTCCACCCCTACATATATTATCTACCTTGGCAAATGTCCCATTTCTTGGATTTCTTAAAAAACAATGCACTATTGCTCGCTCCTCCGCGAGGACAAGTATCATTCTTTGGCAGCCTGTTCTTCCGGAGTTCTTTGGCTTAAACACCTATTTATCTTAAATTCGTCTTCCTTTTTCCTCTCCTCCTAAAATTTTATGTGATAACCTTGGTGCTACATACCTCTTGGTCAACCCTGTTTTTCACTCTTGTTTGAAACATGAAGCCATCGACTCCCATTTTGTTCGCACTCATGTTTAATCTGGTAACTTTATTGCTTCATATTTCTATGCATGATCAACTAGCGGACATTCTCACAAAATCCCAATGTCCCTCTAAATTTTTAACTCTTCGATCCAATATTGGAGTTTTCAATGGAACCTTCATCTTGCGGGGAGCTTGTTAAGAAGATAGCTGTTGCCATGCCAAATATGGACTCATCTCATCCATCCAACAAGACTTGCACCTCAAGCAAAGCATCTGAGCGATTATTGGATTCTTTTTATCTTTATAGCAAATTTCCAATTTTAATTGTTTTCTCTATCTTTGATTATTACATTGCCTTGTATAGTGATTTTGTATATAGTCAGATTTATTTTTCCATATTGTACATACCCTCGTCATGTATATATATCAATTGAAATAAATCAATGGTACAACATTCATTCATTCATCCTACACAAATTCAGTTCTATTCAAGCTTTATCACTAAGGTCCTCTCCATGAACAATACAATGTATGGCGGGAACTTAAAGTTAGCATGTATCCAAAAGTCTCCTATCACCATTCTTCTGGCCAACGAAAGTCCAAAATAATCTGTCAAATCTACAATCAATAATCAAAAAGTCCCCATAAAATTGGCAAAAAAAGCTTATAAAATCCATGATATTGTCTCTCCCACTAGCCCTCTCATCCCTGATACAACCGTCATTTTAAGTGAACAATTGAGAGAATTAAATATTTTACTCACATTAAAATTATAGAGAAACTTACAATATATATATACACATGCAGATACCTACATAAACAAGATTTAATCAATACAATTTACAGGATATGATATATCTTAAGCTAACTAAGTGATGCTTGAATTCTAAACTCCAAAGGCCAATCGATGCTAATAATGCCGTGTGATCTGCCTTATCTGATGAGGCGACGTCTTTATATTTGACTATACTTCCATCACCTGATCCTTTATTTACTTTTAGTAATGACACTAAAGTTATTGTTAGATACAGAAGTCTCAAATATTTAGTAGGCGTTCGGTTTGTTTTTTATTTTCGAAAATATTTTGGTATTTTCTATTTTCAATTGATATTTTGAGAAAACTGAAAATGCGTTTGATTTATTGTTTTAAAAAATTATTTTTAAAAAGAGAAAATAAAAAACATATTTGGTTTATATTTTTAGAAATTAGAAATACAATAAGTTGGTATATTAAAAATCACAGAAAGATCCATAAACTTTTCAACTTAAGAAAAAAGTCCCCATCTTCATCACCCACCCCATCTCTCTCTCTCCTCTTATAGTCGCTCAGACCACGATTCGAACCACCTCTGCAGGTGGTCGGACCACCACATTTCGTGGCCGAACCACCAGATCTGGTGGTTTGATTTTTCAATATGACTATTTTGAAACATATGTTTAATGAAATCAAACTTTCTAAAATCTTCTTTTATATGAATCTAACTTTAAAGATATTTTAGAATTTAAGAGACTTCTTCCAATCAAAGATATCTTCCATTTTTAAAAAAAAATCATGTCAACTCGTCGCAAATCAATTAATTTTCATTAGTTCTTTATTTCTAAATCTATATAATATATAAAATAAGATTTGATTGACAGTTGTTTAATTGCAAAACAGTTATTAGGACAAGATTTTAGTTAGAAATTTACTGGACCAATTATTTTCTATCAAGTGTCATAAATCATGGATAACAATTTTGTTCACCCTAAAAAAGGGTAAACATCACCCTATTTTTTGTGGGTCAATTTGAGGGATAAAAAATTAAAAATTTTTAATTTTTTTGTTCCGTATTATTCTATTCGTCGAGAGCTTCAATATGAGTACAATTTTGATATATAATTTTTATTGATTTAAAAATTACTTATTTTTAGTGATAAGTTACTTATTTACCAGTAAAATAAGTAACTTTTAAAATAATAAAAATTATGTATCAATATTATACTCATATTAAAGCTCTCGACGAATAAAATAATATGGAACCAAAAAGAAATTAATTTTTTAACCCTCAAATCGACCCACAAAAAAAGAGGTTGATGTTCACTCTCTTTCAATAGGGTGAACAAATTTGTCCTCTACAAAGGAGGGTGAACATTAACCTCATTTTGGAGGATCAATTTGAGGGGTAAATAACTGAAAATTTTGAATTTTTTTGTTCCATATTATTGTATTTATCGAAAGTTTAATATGAGTATAGTTTTGATGTATAAATTTTACTATTTTAAAAGTTACTAATTTTTTATTTTTAACGATAAATTACTTATTTACTTGTAAAATAAGTAGCTTTTGAAATAATAAAAATTATATATAGATACTATTTTTTTAAGCTCTCGATGAATAGAATAATATGAAACAAAAAAAATTAATTTTAATTTTTACCCACTTATATCTATCCTCCAAATTGAGGATAATATTCATCCTTCTTTTTAGCATGGTGAATAAAATTGCTAACTAATAATAATTTATTTTTTAAAAAAATGTATTTATTTAATCCCCCAATGTGTGTATTTTTTAAAATTTTTTAAAGTACTATTTAAATCCCCATTGTTAAATTAGGTTCAAATAAATTAAGAATATTTGTTTAATCTTTAAGTATAAGTTTCAATTTTTTTTCACTAATAAATGTTTAAACTAATTTTTTATTTGTTAACAATTTATCTCTTATTCTCAACTTATGTTTATGCTTTTAGAATATTTGTATAATCTGAAATGAAAAAATTTAATATTTTTTCTACTAATATTTTTAGTACAACAAAATTATACCTTTAAGTTTTAATTGAAATATTCTCAACATAGCTTGAATTTGTACTTATTAAAGAAAGGAAATATTTTTTATTATATCTTTAATTCTTATTTAGGAGTAGAAAAATTTCCTAACATAACAAGATTATATCTTAAATTTTTTTACTTTAAATATTTTTATTATATCTTTAATTTATACTTTAAGTATTTTTAATTATATCTTTAAATTTTTAGTGTGCAGAGTAGAAAAATTTCCTAGCGCAGCAAGATTTTCTTCATTTGCTAATTTTCTACAACTCAAAAGGGATATCAATATTTTCCAATTAGTTTCTAAAAGTAGTAGAGAAATTTCTTAGCAATTAGTATACATTGTATTCTACCTATAAATTAAAAATTACAAAGAATCACAATGATTTGACAAATATGTAAAGAGGATTTACTTATTAAATAAAACTATTGCATAATAATTTTGATTTCTATGTTTCTTTTTGGTAGGATTATACTTTTTTCTAGGTGAATAATATACATATTTAGCAGATCCCACCTATATGTGTCAACTTCGTAACACGATATATTGGTATGATAAAAAAAATACATAAGCGTTATGAAAGACGTTGAGAGAGAAAATTTCCATTGTGTTGTATGTAAGAGCAAGTGACCGAGCTTCCACGAATGAGGGATGTCTCCGCTGTTTAAAGTGATTTACTATATAGTATGAAAGAAAAAAGCAGTCACTTTGTGCAAACTGTTCGAGGCTATAACATGATGTTTTTATTTATGTCAACGATATGATAGATGGATTCTATTATTAATTATGGAAGGCTACAAATGAGTCCTCTAGATGAAGAGTATATCATTAGTTATTCACTAAATTTATTTTATTGTGTAATATATAGTCCGATTACGTTATGTTACTTTTATTTGTTTCTACGTTGGTTATTTTTTTTATTATTCTCATTTGTGCAATTACAATTTGTTTCAACACTGAAGAACTGCACTGCACTCTTATATAATGTCGTGCTACTTAGATGAATAATTTTTATGAATCGGTTTGAAATTAGTTTATTGTGGTTATATTATTCCTTTGTCGAGTTCAAAGTTTGAATGATATTGAATTGAAATTTTTTATATACATCATTTTCAATTATTATTTTTCTATTCGCACAGCTAATAGACGGTGATCGTGAGACAAGACTTTTGTTAATGCTAATATCCTTGAATTGTATACATTTCGAGCTCAGTAATTATTATTTCAATAGTATTTAATTGATTATATATTTTATATTTTATGGATTTTTATTGGAAAATCTTTTTAAAATTTAATCTAGGATAATAGCTGACCATAGATAAATTTATTGAATTATGAGTACAGTATAAAATGAAAAAATTAAATTTTCTTTTCTAAAATATTTCGCTATTATTAAGATTATTTACATTTTATATTACGTGATGGTGTTATCGATTAAATACAACTGTCATTTGTTAAGAAAATTATTTTGCATTACTCTTTACCACAAAAATCAATCTAAATACATTTTTTTAGATAAATCTATACAGTTTTATTCCCGTGCAACGCACGGGGGGTGAAAACTAGTTAACTATATATTTCCCATCTTTGCAATACAATAACTAATTTTGATAATTTTCTTCTATTGAAATCGTGTAAATTTTAATCAAATGAAACTATGTCCAATTAAATATTAGAAATATAATTAATTTTAGTTCATTTAAAAAAGTTAAATTTTAATTTTTAGCTAGTTATATCTAAAAATAATTAATTATTTCTTAAATAATAAGCTTAATAGCGACAATTTGAAGAATTGTTTCTTAAAGATATTTTATAATTTAAAAGATATATTGCAATTTAAAAGTTATCTTTAATTTTCTAGGAGAAATCTTACCAAACCATAACAATCTACTTAATGTTAATTTTTTTAATTTTTTAATTGAATATGTTTTCCCCTTTCAGAAATATAATTAATTTGAATGAATGTTTGTTCAATGAAACCTTGTCCAATAAAATATTCGCAATATAATTAATTATAGTTAATTTTAATATAATTATTTTAATTAATTTTCATTTTTATAAAACTATTGCAAAACAGACTTAATTATTTCTAAAATAATTAGTTTAACAGCCGTAGTTGTAAGAATTGTGTGAATCTAATTTTAAAGATATTTTTGATTTAAAAGATGTCTTATAGTTTAAAAGATATCTTATAAGTTAAAAGATATCTATCATTTTTTTGGATAAATCGAGCCAACCCATTGCAATATAGTTAATTTTTTATTAATTTTTATTGTTTAAATTAATTAATTCTATTTTTTCTGTTTCAACAATATATATATAATTAATTTTGATTAATTTTCATCCAATGAAACTATATAAATTTTCATATAGTGAAATCAAATTCAATTAAATCTTAGCAATATAAATAAATTTAAAGCTTGCAGCATAGTCAATTTTTATTTTAGAATAGTTATTTAAAAAATAATTGGTTTAACATTTGCAGTTTCAAGAATTGTATAAATCTAATTTAAAATATATCTTGTAAATTAAAAGATTCCATGAAATTTAAAATATGTCTTTCATTTTTTAAGAAAAATTTGGCAAACTGTAACAATCTAGTGAATTTTAACCATTTTTTATTTTTTATACTAATTATGCTTTTCTCATTTGAAAATGTAATTATTATTATTAATCTTTACCCTCGAAAGCCGTATCCAATTAAATCTTAGCAACATAATAAATTTTAATTAATTGCAACATAAGTAATTTTAATTAATTTTCATTTTTATCTTATTATTTCAATAAAAATTAGTTTAATATATATACTTTTGGAATTGTATAAATATAATTTTAAAAATATCTTATAATTTAAAAAGATGTATTGCAATTTAAAATATTTCTTTAATTTTTTCGGGGAAATCTTGGCAACCGCAAGAATTAAATGAATTTTAACTACTTTTTCTGTTTAAATTAATTATACATTTCCCCTTTATTAATATAATTAATTTTGATTAATCTCCATCTACTAAGACAAAGACATATTGAATTAAATCTTTGCAATATAATTAATTTACATTTTTAGCTAATTATTGTTAAAAATAATTATTTTTGCCTAAACAAATGGTGAACCCTATATTTATAAGGGTTTTACAACTCCTACGATACTTGGAACAGTGAATGAAAAACCCTAACGTAAACAACTGGAAAATAGGCTAAAACAAATAATGAAGGCCCATATCGCAAGAGTCCAACTGTTATTATATATTTATTTTCCATCAAGTTCTTCTGATGGTGAAGACTTGCCCTACCATGGAAGGAGTCGAGATATACATTTGAGCAAGAGACTCAAATCTTGCCGTAATTAACATCCATTTCACGGGGTTCTACTTGGTGGCTCTTTAACTCTTTGCGCAGTTCTTGACTTGAAGTTGATATCTATGCTTTACCTTTTGTAGTTCCTTTCTAGGATCTTTGGGTGCAAAGCGGATGAAATGACGAATCTCTAGTAACAGTTATGTGTTGTCTCATCCATGGAGGTGGATTAGTTTTGTTGATGTAAAGTGACATTGTGTTAGCATAGAGGAGATGTTTTGAACTTTAATCTAAGTCAATTTTGGTGGTTTTTGTCCGTCCAGTATCAATGTGTAGTTTGAAAATGCTATCCTGCTTGCGGAGCGCACTATGTCCTTACAGAGGAGGGTACTGTCATCGGCAAGATAGCACACTTGTCTGTATCTAACTATAAGAATGATTAGCTACTTTGTTTGCTTTTGAGATACCAAGTTGTTTGCTTTTGAGATACCAAGCTTTTTTTCTTTTAGCCTGTATTGTATTCGATGCCTAAGTAGGAGAAAACGGTAATGGGAGGCAACAAGAAGGATGGGCATCTAGAGATGAGGTAGTCATCATATGTGCTGTTGATTTATGAGGATTGGTAGAGTTGGTCTGAAGCTTTAAAATACAGGTGAGATTTATAGTATATTGTCAGTGAATACAATAATATGGCATACAAGACTATAAACAGCAATTACAACAATAAGAGGATCAAAATGTTAAAATCATAAGCCATAATCACGAGCTAAGCTTTATATCAAAAACTAAAGTTGCAAATGTCAAGTACAAAATTTTTCCAATATAAAATCATCTTCTTAATGTATTTGGGCCCTTGATTACAATGTATTATTTCATATGCTAATATTTTAATTATATTTTTCAAATGTTATTTTTAGTGCACTTCTGCATTTAGTTGAATTTTACAACAAGCAAAATTTTACGATTTCTTATGAAAATCACAATTACATATATGCATGGGGTAAAAATCTAGTTTATATATTATGTCTTACTAGGCAGTTTGGGCATTGAATATAAATTAATTATGGAATTGATATAAATCAATTGTTACAATAGATATATATTTAGAATCGGTACTTTTCTTTCTATACAATTATATAAATTAATTATTGTGCTAGTATAAGTCAATTACTGTAATTGATATAGATTTAAAATTTACTTAATTCAACACCAGAAAAAATAAATAGTCAAATATAAAAAAATTCTATCTTGCTTAAGGATTTTACATTTTCTAGCATTCTTGGGAATCGGCACTTTAATTTTCATTTAACTTAATTATTTTCCATTTTTCACATCCTAGATGTATATAGTTTTTCACTGGCATTATGTAATTTTTTATGCAGGCAAAGTTTTGAAATATAAATGTGTATGAATCGGCTATAAATTATTAAATTAGTATTTCGTGAATTTATTTTCTACAGTATTTGAGACAATTGATTAGCATATTAATATAAATAAATTATTATAGCTGACACAAATTTAAAATTTACTTAATTTAAAATCAAAAATAAAAAATGATATTTTTTACATTAAAAAATTCATTGTTTTACTTTATTAATATTAATAAATTTATCAATTAATATATTAAAATTAAAATAACTCATTCGCCATTCGTAATTAGGTTTTTTTATGTATAATTAGTTGGTATTAGTTAATTCTTATATTGATATGAATTAATTATTTTACAAATTTAAAAAAAAAATTGCACTTAGCAATGTAACTGATATAGATTTATAATTTACTAAATTTAATATATGAAACTTAAGAGTAACTTATTCCCAAATTAATTTTCTACATTAATTAATATAAATTTACAATTGTATTGATATAAAGAAATTATGATATTGACATAGATTTGAAACAGACGCACAAACTTAATTCAGTATTAAAAAATAAAAAAACGTATACCCACTTTCGCTTCTTCAGTAATATAATAAATATATACTAGTATTATACCAGTACGATATACGGGGAGATTATGAACAATTTAAAATAATGTTGAAACTACGAATTAGACTATAGAAATATATGAAAATATTTTGATCCCCACGCGCATATTTTTGCATAAGAAATCACATGTGGTTTATCATAAATATGTGTGATTTTTGTTGTAAACCATATATAGTTTAATGTGCAGGTATAACCGGCAGAGATTCTAGAAAATGGTTGTGGAAATGTATTAAAGTTTGAATTAAATATAAAATTTATTTTTTGATCATTGAACCCCCATTACACATTACCCGTAAAACCTATTTAAAACTATCATTTTAACATGTTAAAAATAAATATAAAAAGGTTTTTTATTTAATATTTTTAAATCAATAAAAAAAATTTATTTAAGCAGAAAATTACTGCCAAGGTGATACTATACCAAATTTACATTCCAACTTCTATTAATTTCATATATATATATATATATATATATATATATACTAGTACTACACCCATGCGATGTACGGGAACAATTAGATTTATGTATAATAAATAATTGATATAACATTATAAATATATTATATAAATATTCAATTACATGATTGATGTAATATATGCACAGGAGCTTATATAATTGTAAATAATTATTGAAATCTATAATATTGTATATTATAGTTAATACAAAAAACGCGAAGTAAATTCACAATTGTAAATTAAAAAAATTCACGTTCATTGCGTAATTAAGAAGTTTAACTTTAATTCTAATTGTCGTGCATCGCATTGTACAACTGTGCTCGTGGAAATTAATTAATTGTAAATGAATCATTGGGAATGAATATATAAAAATTCTTTGATTATCAAAACTTGTCTTTCTCATTGGCACAAATGAAATTTATATTGTACAATCTTTTTTCTTTCTGAAATGGATATGATGCACTCTAAATTTTATGATTTTATGCGTTCTTTTAGTGATTAGTTATAATTGCTATTTAATTTTAGCTCTATTATATAAAAAGTATTACACTTAATTGTATGTAACTTAAATTTGCAGTAATACCAATAATTTTCTATATCTACATATTTCATTTGATTTCTTTCCATTTATGTAAATTGTATTTTAATTTTAGAAATAAACCTTTTTATTTTTAATTTTATATACTTAGAAAATGAAAAACGCCCGCAATTCAAAATCCAATTAGTGAACATATTACATCAGTCGTATTAACAATGAAAAATATCAATTAATTTTTTTAATTAGAAACCGTGTGTCATATTGACACTGCAAATAGGCCATCCGTCAAATGTGGCACTTCAATTATAATAATACTAGTCTTTTTCACCCGTGCGTTGCACGGGAAGCTAATGTGTTAATAATTACATGTTTCGATATATATTAATTCTATATCAATAGCATCACCAAGATAATAAATCGAGTATTTGTAATTACACTAAACTTAATAATTAAGATAAGTAATGAAAGAATCCGAGAAAAAGTTTGGTAGAGTTTTTCCTGTATATCGTACAAATCCTTCATGCAAAATATCCGAGGAGCGCCTTACCAAAATCCGCATAACTTAATTTACAATTCTCTTGAAAATCGCATAACTTAATTTACAATTCTCCTGAAAATCTCAACAATAAAAAAAAATCAAAAATAATACCATAAACTATTGTCAACAACATAAATACAAAATGAATAATACAAATGACTCACATTTTTCTAAGAAATAATGAATGGACTTAAATACAAATCTTAGCCCTAATTTTCTCCAAGAAAATAAAATTTCTATTAATCTACCAATGAATCGTAATAAGACAACAACATGTATTTTTACGTCAGCCAAACATCTCGAACTTTGAAGTGCATTTATATGAAAAACCTTTAGAAATATAAAATATAATATCGAGTTCGAGATAGAATAAATATAACTTACTCAAAGTGTAATTTTAAATGATAAAGCAAATTGACTTATCTTAATTTGAGTACAATGCTACTTATAAATAAGAGTTGCATATCATTAATTTGTATAATTCCAACAACTATCTCAACTGGACACAATCTTCGAACAATATAATAGTAGAAAACCAATGATATATAAGTACAGTGATTCACTTCTTATATCGACGTAGATGACATAGAGCACTTCTGTAAAAAGTTAAATAAAGTAAACAACACACCGCATATGATTAATAAGTTTTAGATTATACATTACTGAAATTTTCTTTATACACAACATTCGTAGTAGTGTTTTTTTTTAAGCGAAGCACCAATTCGACCCGTACGTCGGTTTTACGCGTCCGTCGAGCCTAGCTGGTGGGGGTTTGGAATCCCCCTACCTTTTTATTAAGAACAAATAGGGGAAGTACAAAAAGGAAGGGGCATAGACCTGACTTCCAAACAATGGAACACAACAAGTATGCGCAAAGCAGTAAATGAGGAGATAGTATCTCCCTAACAATAATGTATAAACGAATAACAGAACAATAAATAAGGAGGTACTACCTCCCTGTACATAAGAATGAAAAAATGGGAAGAATGCAAAGATGAATGTACCCTCGCTAGAGTCCACGAACAGAGGGAAAGCCATGGCGATCCATCTGAACGAGAGCTCTGGCCGGGGCAGGTAGCTGATGTGAATCATACTCTGTGTACCGCTCTTACAATACGCCTTCGGAAGCAAGTGCGTCTGCAACCTGGTTTCCCTCACGAAAGATGTGAGAGACCACATCCCTATCCGGTCGGAGAAGCTGGCGAATACGCTGGAGAAGAAGTTGGAGATACCACGGACCGCCTCCATGAACATTCGTAGTAGTGTTTGTTGGATGACCATCATCATAATAGGGCACAAGCTTCAAACCCTACTTATTTGTCGCTTTGGAGACTGCAACATATAGTTCGACAATGAATATGTAAACAATTATTTGATATAGTTCAACATATAGAACGATTTGATATCAAGTTTAAATTATTTTGGATAAAACAAATAAATTGAAATATATGTGATTAACAATTAAAACAAACAACTTGATCGATGATTTTAAAAAATTAAACAAAATCTAAACTAACAAAAATTAGTATAAAATAAATAATTTAAAGTAGCTAGAATTCTCAATATTTATTTAAAAGATAGAATTATAAATAAAAATATTTACCATAGTCGAGAGCCAATTAAAAATTCTGATTGAATCCCATAATTTCAATCATCTATAGAGTCAATAGCCAGGCATCTACCACTTGGTCTCAAAAATTCTAATTATTTATCATGGAAACTCGAGTTCACTTCCTTATTTTTTGTAAATCTCATTGGCATCTTGGATGGTTTAAATCTCGCTTCAGCAAAAATCGTCAAGATCAACAATGTTGAATAACCCAATCTCGACAATCTTTTATTGAAAAGGCAAAATCAGCTTATTCTCCATTCAATTGTTTCGTTGATAGTAGCTATTATCTCCCTTGTTTCCTCTATTTTCTCTTTACATGAGGCTTGGACTCGATTGGCAAACCTTTTGCCAAAAGATTACAATCATATATCATTCACTAAGATAAGTTGGCCCATCTTACTCAATCCATTTCTGACTTTCTGTTAAAGATCAAAACTCTAGTAGACAAATTGGCATCCCTTGGAGCCTTTCTCATAGATTATGATATTCTTATATATTGTACTTGTGGTTTAGGCCCTACATACAAGAAGCTAAAAGTTGATCTTTGTACTCAGGATTCACCTATCACTTTTGAGGAGCTTTATGATAAATTTATTGACCATGAAACATAATTCAAAGATGTAGACACTATGTTCATAAACTTTCATCCTTCTGTCAATTGCTCCAAACAACATTAGCCTACTTATATAGCAACCACACAGCCTACGAATAGCCAAAATCATTATAACTCCTCTCACAATCATCACCAAGCAACCTTCCATCTTCCTGGACTTTTGCCAACTCCTAGCACATCCTACCACTCTCAACCACCATCCCAATCTTGGGGACCTACTCCGGAAGACACAGTCATTATTTGTCAATTGTGAGGTGGTCGTGGTCACGGAGCTACAACCTGTTACAAGTTATTTCCTCAACCTCATCCCTTTCATCCTAAGGTGAATAGTGCAACCATTTCCTCTTCTTGAGCTCATTGGACTGTTGAAATTGGTGCAAGTCATCATGTGGCAGCTCATCTCTCTGGTCTCTCCATCCACGACATCTACAATAGCCCAGATAATGTCTTGGTCAGTAATGCCCTTGACCTTCATATATCTCATATTGACTCTGCTCGTCTTAACTCTCAATTCACTTTATCTGATACTCTATGTGTCCTTAGCATGCGTCAGAATCTTATTTTCGTTGTGAAATTTTGTAATCAAAATTTTAGATCTATTGAATTTTTTCCATCTTTCTTTATTATCAAGGATCTCTACACCAAGAAAATACTAATCAAAGGTCAGAACCATAACCATCTTTATGAATAGCTAACTTAATCAGACGCCATTCACAATCCAACTTCCACTCTAATCAAATAGTCTCTTCTCCACTTTTGCATGATCATCTATATATGGCATCCATCCTCCAAAACAGCAACCAACTTCTCAATTCAAGACTGCGATTGTGTTCAGCGTCTTTATCGTCTAGCTTTTCATGTCTTTCTTGTAATCATTATAAGAGTCATAAACTCTCATTTCATTTTCTAGTGTTAGAAGTCATCACGTCTTAGATGTCATTTTTTATGATGTTTGGGGTCCAAATCCTGTGCCCTAATTAGATGGTTTCCATTATTATGCAATGTTTGTCAATCATTTTACGTACTTTATATTGTTCTTTCCTTTTGAAACTCAAATATGATCTTTATGCTATCTTCTCCGTGTTTAAATCTCAAGTTGAGAATAAATTTGTTAAAACGATTAAAACTTTTTTTTCTAGTGGCAATGGCAAATACACTTCACTTCGCCATCTCCTCATATCCTCGGGGATCACTCATCTCATAACCCTTCTCTATATTCCCAAGCACAACTGATAAGTGTGCATTGTATATACTTATTTATATCTCTAAAGGATTAATTCATGATTAGATGGAGAGGATATCTACTTATTTATATGTATTTGTTGTGTTTGTAGACACATTTCCTCATTTGGGACGAGAACATGGCAAAAAGGGAAAAAAGGACCAAAACGCAACAATTCCAAAGTTGGATGACTTCGGGTGCCAATTTATGAAGGTCTTCTCAGCCATATTTCTTGAGCTCATATGGACGAACATGGAGAGTGGAGTCTATATTTTTTTACGAATCTCAATTCCGAGTTACGGATCAAAAGATATGGCCAAATGAAGATCAAGGACCAATGAAAGATGTAAGAAGAAGAGGAGCATTTTTTATAAAGATACAAGTTGAGTTGGAGCACACAATCAACTAGAGAGTTGTAAGTCATCGAGTCTAGTTTCCAACACAATTTGAATATGCTCAACCAGACATCAGGATCAAAAGTTATGGCCAAAATACTGAAACCTACGCACGTTAAAAAATTGGACAGAACATAAAGTACGGCCGTAAATAGTATTTGTACGGTCGTAAATTACACCAGAACCAGCAAAAATGCATTTTGGCTTCTCTTTTCTACCCCTCATCTTTACCACCTTCTTGGGGACCATTTGGGGACTGGTTTGCATTAATTTTAGGGCTTGTTTTATACTCTTTGGAGCCCTAATTCATTAGTGCTTAGTTCCATTATTGTTCTTAGTTTAGATTAGGTTTTCTTCTTCTTTTCTTTTTCTTTTCGTTTTTTCTTCTTTTCTTTTCGGGTTTGAATTGGGGATGATTGCTTGGAATAGATGATGAAGAACACAAGAAGGGAATATAGTGGAAAAGGAAGAATCAAGGATTAGCACCATAGGGAGAAATCTTAGCTTGTTCTTGTTATTTTCCATTTTCTCTTCCATTTATGTTTGTATTATATTGATGTCTTGTATTTCCTTTGTCATGAGCTAGCATTGTATAAGTTGGGATGATTAATGAATCTTAATCTAGTTGTATTAATCCATATTTGTTGATGGAATGGATTTGTTTTGTGTTATTCATCTCATGTGTGTTTTCCATTGAGCTTGCTATATATGCTTGATTGATCATCAAGTGTGTGCATTTTTGATGGGTGTAAGATCCTAGAGATGAGAGTGCACTTGTTAACTCAAATAGCATTCACTCTAGGTTCTTGTAGAGGATAGAGATATACCTCTTACCTTGGGTGATCCATCGAGCTGTTTTAACGAACCTTTATGCGATTGATTGGTAACATATCGACACAGAGATATAGTAGGTTGAACCAATTGGTTAGGGATAGCTCGACATTCGAGAGAGAAGCTAGCTATATAAGGAAAACAGGATCAAACATTGAAGATGAGTAATTTGTTAAGTTCATCAATGGATTAACATAACTAGTATTGAGTGAAGTCATGAATCTCAACTATCCTTTTGTCCAGGTCTATCTCCATTCTTACCGATGTTTCATTTCTTTATTTTTTTTTTTTTGCCATAGTGTAGTTTAGTTTAGCTTGTTTTCTCCACCTTTTAATTATGTGTGTTTCGTTTCTACATTTTACTTTCATTTCCTTTTTCAATTCATACTAGAATAAGTAACTCGATCACAAATACCAATCCCTATGGGATCGATATCCACAGTCATTGAGTCCATTTTATTACTTGTACGACTCGTGCAC
This sequence comes from Jasminum sambac, assembly GCA_018223645.1. Taxonomy (NCBI): domain Eukaryota; kingdom Viridiplantae; phylum Streptophyta; class Magnoliopsida; order Lamiales; family Oleaceae; genus Jasminum; species Jasminum sambac. The sequence continues at coordinate 6,615,683 of CP073644.1, read as the reverse complement.
TTACGGTTTAATATTGCGTCTGTATAAACGCCCAACAACAATAGTTTAGCTAAGCATCATCACTGGCACATAGTCAAAATCGGTCTTACTCTCTTACATCGGGCTTCTCTTCCAAGCATATTTTGGTCTTATGTCTTAGTTTACATTGCAATATACCTTATTAATGGGCTTCTCACACCCACTCTCAATAGTAATAGTAACTATAACTCCATTTACAACTCCCACCCTACTTATAAAACTCTTCGCTAATTCGGGTGCCTCTGCTTCCCGTGGTAGCACCTCAATTCCCATTCTAAACTTGATACAAAATCAAAATCGTGTTTCTTTCTTGGATGCATCATTCTTCCACATGTTTTGATGCTCAAAACTCCGAGCTTCACACTTCTTGCCATGTCCATTTTGTCGAAAAATCTTTTCCTTACTCTTCCAATATAACTACTCCCACTACTATTTTCCAACCCACGCACTCTCCATCTTTGCCTATTCCATTCATTCTTTTTAGCAACCAACCCCAGACCTAAGCTCCTTCTTATCCCTCTGGTCCCCTAGTGTGCTGCGTTGTACGTTACAACCTTCCCTGGACCTTATTTTTGTGGTTCATTGGTTTGTTGGCATGGTCAGTTCAATGCTTTACCAGCACCCTTGCCCGGCCGAATGCGGATAAGTCACCTTCTAATCTGCCTCCTTCAACTAGTCTATCTTCACCAATATACGGTCCTTTTCCCCCACGCAATTCTCATCCTATACGTACTTGATCAAAAACTAATATTTTTTGACCAAAAATTCTCCACAATATCCCCTCTCGCTATCCAACCCCTGAATCTCAAACCTATTAGTGTTTTCCAAACACTTAAGCCATCGCACTGGCATCAAGCTATGTCCGATGAGCTTAATGCTCTTTTGGCTAGTCGCACATGGGATCTCATCCTTCCCACCACCAACATGAATATTTTGGGGGTGTAAATGGGTTTACTGCATCAAGTGTAACCCTGAAGGTTCTATCTCTCATTATAAAGCATGTTTAGCTGCTAAAGGTTTCCACCAGTAGCCCAACATTGATTTCCATGAGATATTTAGTCTGGGCATAAAGCCCTCCACAGTTAGACTTTTTCTCTCTATTGCTCTTAGTTAATTCATCGATTGGATGTTAATAATGCTTTTCTGCATGGCCATCTCAATGTGATTGTCTACATGTCTTAGTCCTCATATGTGGTATAATTAGCTCAAGACCTTTTCCTTCACTATGGCTTTACAAACTTTACCAGTGACTAGTCTTTGTTTATTTTTTCCATGCATCGATCATTATTTTTTTTTGTGTATGTTGATGATCTCCTCTCTTTCTGCTATTTCTACATTTTTTCTGTCAAAGATCTTGCACCTCTACACTACTTCCTAGGTATTGAGGTCATTTGAACTCTTTCCTTCATATTCCTTAGTCGGCACAAATATATCTGTGATCTCTTAGAAAAAACTAACGTGATTAGCGCTAAAGACTCTAGCACTCATTTTTCCAACTCTTCTTCACTTAGGTTCCTTGATGATTGACCTTCTATTGACGCTATTCAATACTGCCAAGTCATTGGTTCTTTTCAATATCTATCTCTCACTCATACAGAGATTTATTTCGAATTCAACAAGTTATCCCAATTCACGCACCACCCTACTAAAAATCATTGGGTAGCTCCACTATCTTAAACGCACCATTTGTCATGGTCTGCTTCTTCGTCCTCATTTGACCTTCTCTTTATCTACTTTCACTGACTCTGACTTGATGATCGGTCTTCCACCCCCATGTATATTATCTACCCTGGCAAATGTCCCATTTCTTGGATTTCACACTATTGCTCGCTCCTCCATGAGGACAAGTATCATTCTTTGGCTGCGTATTCGTCAGGAGTTCTTTGGCTTAAACACCTATTTGTCTGAATTTCGTTCTTCCTTTTCCTCTCCTCCTAAAATTTTATGTGATAACCTTGGTGGTACATACCTCTTGGTCAACCTTGTTTTTCACTCTTGTATGAAACTATGAAACATGAAGCCATCGACTCCCATTTTGTTCGCACTCATGTTGAATCTGGTAACTTTATTGCTTCATATTTCTATGCATGATTAGCTAGCAAACATTCTCACAAAATCCCAATATCCCTCTAAATTTTTAACACTTCGATCCAATATTGGAGTTTTCAATGGAACCTTCATCTTGCGGGGAGCTTGTTAAGAAGATAGCTGTTGCCATGAAAAATATGGACTCGTCTCATCCATCCAACAAGACTTGCACCTCAAGCAAAGCATCTGAGCGATTATTGGATTCTTTTTATCTTTATAGCAAATTTCCAATTTTAATTGTTTTCTCTATCTTTGATTATTACATTGCCTTGTATAGTGATTTTGTATATAGTCAGATTTATTTTTCCATATTGTACATACCCTCGTCGTGTATATATATCAATTGAAATAAATCAATGGTACAACATTCATTCATTCATCCTACACAAATTCAGTTATGTTCAAGCTTTATCACTAAGGTCCTCTCCATGAACAATACAATGTATGGCGGGAACTTAAAGTTAGCATGTATCTCCTATCACCATTCTTCTGGCCAACGAAAGTCCAAAATAATCTGTCAAATCTACAATCAATAATCAAAAAGTCCCCATAAAAAATTGGCAAAAAAAGCTTATAAAATCCATGATATTGTCTCTCCCACTAGCCCTCTCATCCCTGATACAACCGTCATTTTAAGTGAACAATTGAGAGAATTAAATATTTTACTCACATTAAAATTATAGAGAAACTTACAATATATATATACACATGCAGATACCTACATAAGATGTTTCACCCTAATAAAATCTACTAAAGTGATAATAAACAAGATTTAATCAATACAATTTACAGGATATGATATATCTTAAGCTAACTAAGTGATGCTTGATTTCTAAACTCCAAAGGCCAATCCATGCTAATAATGCCGTGTGATCTGCCTTATCTGATGAGGCGACGTCTTTATATTTGACTATACTTCCATCACCTGATCCTTTATTTACTTTTAGTAATGACACTAAAGTTATTGTTAGATACAGAAGTCTCAAATACTTAGTAGGCATTCGGTTTGTTTTTTATTTTCGAAAATATTTTGGTATTTTCTATTTTCAATTGATATTTTGAGAAAACTGAAAATGCGTTTGATTTATTATTTTAAAAAATTATTTTTAAAAAGAGAAAATAAAAAACATGTTTGGTTTATATTTTTAGAAATTAGAAATACAATAAGTTGGTATATTAAAAATCACAGAAAGATCCATAAACTTTTCAACTTAAGAAAAAAGTCCCCATCTTCATCACCCACCCCACCCACCCACCCACCCCATCTCTCTCTCTCTCTCCTCTTATAGTCGCTCAGGACCACGATTGAACCACCTTTGTAGGTGGTGGACCACCACATTTTCGTGGCGAACCACGAGATCTGGTGGTTTGACTTTTTTAATATGACTATTTTGAAACATATGTCTAATGAAATCAAACTTTCTAAAATTTTCTTTTATATGAATCTAACTTTAAAGATATTTTAGAATTTAAAAGACTTCTTCCAATCCAAGATATCTTCCATTTTTTAAAGAAAAATCATGTCAACTCGTCGCAATCAATTAATTTTCATTAGTTCTTTATTTCTAAATCTATATAATATATAAAATAAGATTTGATTGACAGTTGTTTAATTGCAAAACAGTTATTAGGACAAGATTTTAGTTAGAAATTTACTGGACCAATTATTTTCTGTCAAGTGTCATAAATCATGGATAACAATTTTGTTCACCCTAAAAAGGGGTAAACATCACCCTCTTTTTTGTGAGTCGATTTGAGGGATAAAAAATTAAAAATTTTTAATTTTTTTGTTCCGTATTATTCTATTCATCGAGAGCTTCAATGTGAGTACAATTTTGATATATAATTTGTATTGATTTAAAATTTATTTATTTTTAGTGATAAGTTACTTATTTACCAGTAAAATAAGTAAATTTTAAAATAATAAAAATTATGTATCAATATTATACTCATATTAAAGCTCTCGACGAATAAAATAATATGGAACCAAAAAAAAATTAATTTTTTAACCCTCAAATCGACCCACAAAAAAAGAGGTTGATGTTCACTCTCTTTCAATCGGGTGAACAAATTTGTTCTCTAAAAAGGAGGGTGAACGTTAACCTCATTTTGGAGGATCAATTTGAGGGGTAAATAACTGAAAATTTTGAATTTTTTTGTTCCATATTATTCTATTTATCGAAAGTTTAATATAAGTATAGTTTTGATGTATAAATTTTACTATTTTAAAAGTTACTAATTTTTTATTTTTAGCGATAAATTACTTATTTACTTGTAAAATAAGTAGCTTTTGAAATAATAAAAATTATATATAGATACTATTTTTTAAGCTCTCGATGAATAGAATAATATGAAACAAAAAAAATTAATTTTAATTTTTACCCACTTATATCTATCCTCCAAATTAAGGATAATATTCATCCTTCTTTTTAGCATGGTGAATAAAATTGCTAACTAATAATAATTTATTTTTTTAAAAAATGTATTTATTTAATCCCCCAATGTGTGTATTTATTTAATTTTTTTAAAGTACTATTTAAATCCCCATTGTTAAATTAGGTTGAAATAAATTAAGAATATTTGTTTAATCTTTAAGTATAAGTTTCAATTTTTTTTCACTAATAAATGTTTAAATTAATTTTTTATTTGTTAACAATTTATCTCTTATTGTCAACTTATGTTTATGCTTTTAGAATATTTGTATAATCTGAAATGAAAAAATTTAATATTTTTTCTACTAATATTTTTAGTATAGCAAAATTATACCTTTAAGTTTTAATTGAAATATTCTCAACATAGCTTGAATTTGTACTTATTAAAGAAAGGAAATATTTTTTATTATATCTTTAATTTTTATTTAGGAATAGAAAAATTTCCTAACATAACAAGATTATATCTTAAATTTTTTTACTTTAAATATTTTTATTATATCTTTAATTTATACTTTAAGTATTTTTAATTATATCTTTAAATTTTTAGTGTGCAGAGTAGAAAAATTTCCTAGCGCAGCAAGATTTTCTTCATTTGCTAATTTTCTACAACTCAAAAGGGATATCAATATTTTCCAATTAGTTTCTAAAAGTAGTAGAGAAATTTCTTAGCAATTAGCATGCATTGTATTCTACCTATAAATTAAAAATTACAAAGAATCACAATGATTTGACAAATATGTAAAGAGGATTTACTTATTAAATAAAACTATTGCATAATAATTTTGATTTCTATGTTTCTTTTTGGTAGGATTATACTTTTTTCTAGGTGAATAATATACATATTTAGCAGATCCCACCTATATGTGTCAACTTCGTAACACGATATATTGGTATGATAAAAAAAATACATAAGCGTTATGAAAGACGTTGAGAGAGAAAATTTCCATTGTGTTCTATGTAAGAGCAAGTGATCGAGCTTCCACGAATAAGGGATGTCTCCGCTGTCTAAAGTGATTTACTATATAGTATGAATGGAAAAAGCACTCACTTTGTGCAAACTGTTCGAGGCTATAACATGATGTTTTTATTTACGTCAACGATATGATAGATGGATTCTATTATTAATTATGGAAGGCTACAAATGAGTCCTCTAGATGAAGAGTATATCATTAGTTATTCACTAAATTTATTTTATTGTGTAATATATAGTCCGATTACGTTATGTTACTTTTATTTGTTTCTACGTTGGTTATTTTTTTTATTATTCTCATTTATGCAATTACAATTTGTTTCAACAGTGAAGAACTGCACTGCACTCTTATATAATGTCGTGCTACTTAGATGAATAATTTTTATGAATCGGTTTGAAATTAGTTTATTGTGGTTATATTATTCCTTTGTCGAGTTCAAAGTTTGAATGATATTGAATTGAAATTTTTTATATACATCATTTTCAATTATTATTTTTCTATTCGCACAAAAAAAAGTAAGTTTAATAAATTGTATAGTATCGATTTACAAAAAAGCACAACTAATAGACGGTGATCGTGAGACAAGACTTTTGTTAATGCTAATATCCTTGAATTGTATATATTTCGAGCTCAGTAATTATTATTTCAATAGTATTTAATTGATTATATATTTTATATTTTATGGATTTTTATTGGAAAATCTCTTTAAAATTTAATCTAGGATAATAGCCGACCATAGAAAAATTTATTGAATTATGAGTACAGTATAAAATTAAAAACTTAAATTTTCTTTTCTAAGATATTTCATTATTATTAAGATTATTTACATTTTATATTACGTGATGGTGTTATCGATTAAATACAACTGTCATTTGTTAAGAAAATTATTTTGCATTACTCTTTACCACAAAAATCAATCTAAATAAATTTTTTTAGATAAATCTATACAGTTTTATTCCCGTGCAACGCACGGGGGGTGAAAACTAGTTAACTATATATTTCCCATCTTTGCAATACAATAACTAATTTTGATAATTTTCTTCTATTGAAATCGTGTAAATTTTAATCAAATGAAACTATGTCCAATTAAATATTAGAAATATAATTAATTTTAGTTCATTTAAAAAAGTTAAATTTTAATTTTTAGCTAGTTATATCTAAAAATAATTAATTATTTCTTAAATAATAAGCTTAATAGCGACAATTTGAAGAATTGTTTCTTAAAGATATTTTATAATTTAAAAGATATATTGCAATTTAAAAGTTATCTTTAATTTTCCAGGAGAAATCTTACCAAACCATAACAATCTACTTAATGTTAATCTTTTTAATTTTTTAATTGAATATGTTTTCCCCTTTCAGAAATATAATTAATTTGACTGAATGTTTGTTCAATGAAACCTTGTCCAATAAAATATTCGCAATATAATTAATTATAGTTAATTTCAATGTAATTATTTTAATTAATTTTCATTTTTATAAAACTATTGCAAAACAGACTTAATTATTTCTAAAATAATTAGTTTAACAGCCGTAGTTGTAAGAATTCTGTGAATCTAATTTTAAAGATATTTTTAATTTAAAAGATGTCTTATAGTTTAAAAGATATCTTATAAGTTAAAAGATATCTATCATTTTTTTGGATAAATCGAGCCAACCCATTGCAATATAGTTAATTTTTTATTAATTTTTATTGTTTAAATTAATTAATTCTATTTTTTCTGTTTCAACAATATATATATAATTAATTTTGATTAATTTTCATCCAATGAAACTATATAAATTTTCATATAGTGAAATGAAATTCAATTAAATCTTAGCAATATAAATAAATTTAATGCTTGCAGCATAGTCAATTTTTATTTTAGAATAGTTATTTAAAAAATAATTGGTTTAACATTTGCAATTTCAAGAATTGTATAAATCTAATTTAAAATATATCTTGTAAATTAAAAGATTCCATGAAATTTAAAATATGTCTTTCATTTTTTAAGAAAAATTTGGCAAACTGTAACAATCTAGTGAATTTTAACCATTTTTTATTTTTTATATTAATTATGCTTTTCTCATTTGAAAATGTAATTATTATTATTAATCTTTACCCTCGAAAGCCGTATCCAATTAAATCTTAGCAACATAATAAATTTTAGTTAATTGCAACATAATTAATTTTAATTAATTTTCATTTTTATCTTATTATTTCAATAAAAATTAGTTTAATATATATACTTTTGGAATTGTATAAATATAATTTTAAAAATATCTTATAATTTAAAAAGATGTATTGCAATTTAAAATATTTCTTTAATTTTTTCGGGGAAATCTTGGCAACCGCAAGAATTAAATGAATTTTAACTACTTTTTCTGTTTAAATTAATTATACATTTCCCCTTTATTAATATAATTAATTTTGATTAATCTCCATCGACTAAGACAAAGACATATTGAATTAAATCTTTGCAATATAATTAATTTACATTTTTAGCTAATTATTGTTAAAAATAATTATTTTTGGCTAAACAAATGGTGAACCCTATATTTATAAGGGTTTTACAACTCCTACGATACTTGGAACAGTGAATGAAAAACCCTAACGTAAACAACTGGAAAATAGGCTAAAACAAATAATGAAGGCCCATATCGCAAGAGTCCAACTATTATTATATATTTATTTTCCATCAAGTTCTTCTGATGGTGAAGACTTGCCCTACCATGGAAGGAGTCGAGATATACATTTGAGCAAGAGACTCAAATCTTGCCGTAATTAACATCCATTTCACGGGGTTCTACTTGGTGGCTCTTTAACTCTTTGCGCAGTTCTTGACTTGAAGTTGATATCTATGCTTTACCTTTTGTAGTTCCTTTCTAGGATCTTTGGGTGCAAAGCGGATGAAATGACGAATCTCTAGTAGCAGTTATGTGTTGTCTCATCCATGGAGGTGGATTAATTTTGTTGATGTAAAGTGACATTGTGCTAGCATAGAGGAGATGTTTTGAACTTTAATCTAAGTCAATTTTGGTGGTTTTTGTCCGTCCAGTATCAATGTGTAGTTTGAAAATGCTATCCTGCTTGCGGAGCGCACTATGTCCTTACAGAGGAGGGTACTGTCATCGGCAAGATAGCACACTTGTCTGTATCTAACTATCAGAGTGATTAGCTACTTTGTTTGCTTTTGAGATACCAAGCTATTTGCTTTTGAGATACCAAGCTTTTTTTCTTTTAGCCTGTATTGTATTCGATGCCTAAGTAGGAGAAAACGGTAATGGGAGGCAACAAGAAGGATGGGCATCTAGAGATGAGGTAGTCATCATATGTGCTGTTGATTTATGAGGATTGGTAGAGTTGGTCTGAAGCTTTAAAATACAGGTGAGATTTATAGTATATTGTCAGTGAATACAATAATATGGCATACAAGACTATAAACAGCAATTACAACAATAAGAGGATCAAAATGTAAAAATCATAAGCCATAATCACGAGCTAAGCTTTATATCAAAAACTAAAGTTGCAAATGTCAAGTAGAAAATTTTTCCAATATAAAATCATCTTCTTAATATATTTGGGCCCTTGATTACAATGTATTATTTCATATGCTAATATTTTAATTATCTTTTTCAAATGTTATTTTTAGTGCACTTCTGCATTTAGTTGAATTTTACAACAAGCAAAATTTTACGATTTCTTATGAAAATCACAATTACATATATGCATGGGGTAAAAATCTAGTTTATATATTATGTCTTACTAGGCAGTTTGGGAATTGAATATAAATTAATTATGGTATTGATATAAATCAATTGTTACAATAGATATATATTTAGAATCGGTACTTTTCTTTCTATACAATTATATAAATTAATTATTGTGCTAGTATAAGTCAATTACTGTAATTGATATAGATTTAAAATTTACTTAATTCAACACCAGAAAAAATAAATAGTCAAATATAAAAAAATTCTATCTTGCTTAAGGATTTTACATTTTCTAGCATTCTTGGGAATCGACACTTTAATTTTCATTTAACTTAATTATTTTCCATTTTTTCACATCGTAGATGTATATAGTTTTTCACTGGCATTATGTAATTTTTTATGCAGGCAAAGTTTTGAAATATAAATGTGTATGAATCGGCTATAAATTATTAAATTAGTATTTTGTGAATTTATTTTCTGCAGTATTTGACACAATTGATTAGCATATTAATATAAACAAATTATTACAGCTGACACAAATTTAAAATTTACTTAATTTAAAATCAAAAATAAAAAACGATATTTTTTACATTAAAAAATTCATTGTTTTACTTTATTAATATTAATCAATTTATCAATTAATATATTAAAATTAAAATAACTCATTCGCCATTCGTAATTAGTTTTTTTTATGTATAATTAGTTGGTATTAGTTAATTCTTATATTGATATGAATTAATTATTTTACAAATTTAAAAAAAAATTGCACTTAGCAATGTAACTGATATAGATTTATAATTTACTAAATTTAATATATGAAACTGAAGAGTAACTTATTCCCAAATTAATTTTCTACATTAATTAATATAAATTTACAATTGTATTGATATAAAGAAATTATGATATTGACATAGATTTGAAAGCAGGCATACAGACTTAATTCGAGTTATTAAAAAATAAAAAAACGTTATACCCACTTTCGCTTCTTGATAATATAATAAATATATACTAGTATTATACCTGCATTTATATACGGGGAGATTATGAACAATTTAAAATAATGTTGAAACTACGAATTAGACTATAGAAATATATGAAAATATTTTGATCCCCCCACGCATATTTTTGCATAAGAAATCACATGTGGTTTATCATAAATATGTGTGATTTTTGTTGTAAACCATATATAGTTTAATGTGCAGGTATAACCGGCAGAGATTCTAGAAAATGGTTGTGGAAATGTATTAAAGTTTGAATTAAATATAAAATTTATTTTTTGATCATTGAACCCCCATTACACATTACCCGTAAAACCTATTTAAAACTATCATTTTAACATGTTAAAAATAAATATAAAAAGGTTTTTTATTTAATATTTTTAAATCAATAAAAAAAATTTATTTAAGCAGAAAATTACTGCCAAGGTGATACTATACCAAATTGACATTCCAACTTCTATTAATTTCATATATATATATATATATATATATATATATATATATATATATACTAGTACTACACCCATGCGATGTACAGGAACAATTAGATTTATGTATAATAAATAATTGATATAACATTATAAATATATTATATAAATATTCAATTACATGATTGATGTAATATATGCATAGGAGCTTATATAATTGTAAATAATTATTGAAATCTATAATATTGTATATTATAGTTAATACAAAAAACGCGGAGTAAATTCACAATTGTAAATTAAAAAAATTCACATTCATTGCGTAATTAAGAAGTTTAACTTTAATTCTAATTGTCGTGCATCGCATTGTACAACTATGCTCGTGGAAATTAATTAATTGTAAATGAATCATTGGGAATGAATATATAAAAATTCTTTGATTATCAAAACTTGTCTTTCTCATTGGCACAAATGAAATTTATATTGTACAATCTTTTTTCTTTCTGAAATGGATATGATGCACTCTAAATTTTATGATTTTATGCATTCTTTTAGTGATTAGTTATAATTTCTATTTAATTTTAGCTCTATTATATAAAAAGTATTACACTTAATTGTATGTAACTTAAATTTGTAGTAATACCAATAATTTTCTAAATCTACATATTTCATTTGATTTCTTTCCATTTATGTAAATTGTATTTTAATTTTAGAAATAAACCTTTTTATTTTTAATTTTATATACTTAGAAAATGAAAAACGCCTGCAATTCAAAATCCAATTAGTGAACATATTACATCAGTCGTATTAACAATGAAAAATATCAACTAATTTTTTTTAATTAGAAACCTTGTGTCATATTGACACTGCAAATAGGCCATCCGTCAAATGTGGCACTTCAATTATAATAATACTATAGTCTTTTTCACCCCGTGCGTTGCACGGGAAGCTAATGTGTTAATAATTACATGTTTCGATATATATTAATTCTATATCAATAGCATCACCAAGATAATAAATCGAGTATTTGTAATTACACTAAACTTAATAATTAAGATAAGTAATGAAAGAATCCGAGAAAAAGTTTGGTAGAGTTTTTCCTGTATATCGTACAAATCCTTCATGCAAAATATCCGAGGAGCGCCTTACCAAAATCCGCATAACTTAATTTACAATTCTCTTGAAAATCGCATAACTTAATTTACAATTCTCCTGAAAATCTTAACAATAAAAACAACTCAAAAATAATACCATAAACTATTGTCAACAACATAAATACAAAATGAATAATACAAATGACTCACATTTTTCTAAGAAATAATGAATGGACTTAAATACAAATCTCAGCCCTAATTTTCTCCAAGAAAATAAAATTCCTATTAATCTACCAATGAATCGTAATAAGACAACAACATGTATTTTTACATCAGCCAAACATCTCGAACTTTGAAGTGCATTTATATGAAAAACCTTTAGAAATATAAAATATAATATCAGAGTTCAGATAGAATAAATATAACTTACTCAAAGTGTAATTTTCGACAGTAAAGCAAATTGACCTATCTTAATTTGAGTACAATGCTACTTATAAATAAGAGTTGCATATCATTAATTTGTATAATTCCAACAACTATCTCAACTGGACACAATCTTCGAACAATATAATAGTAGAAAACCAATGATATATAAGTACAGTGATTCACTTCTTATATCGACGTAGATGACATAGAGCACTTCTGTAAAAAGTTAAATAAAGTAAACAACACACCGCATATGATTAATAAGTTTTAGATTATACATTACTAAAATTTTCTTTATACACAACATTCGTAGTAGTGTTTTTTTTTAAGCGAAGCACCAATTCGACCCGTACGTCGGTTTTACGCGTCCGTCGAGCCTAGCTGGTGGGGGTTTGGAATCCCCCTACCTTTTTATTAAGAACAAATAGGGGAAGTACAAAAAGGAAGGGGCATAGACCTGACTTCCAAACAATGGAACACAATAAGTATGCGCAAAGCAGTAAATGAGGAAATAGTATCTCCCTAACAATAATGTATAAACGAATAACAGAACAATAAATAAGGAGGTACTACCTCCTTGTACATAAGAATGAAAAAATGGAAAGAATGCAAAGATGAATGTACCCTCGCTAGAGTCCACGGACGGAGGGAAAGCCATGGCGATCCATCTGAACGAGAGCTCTAGCCGGGGCAGGTAGCTGATGTGAATCATACTCTGTGTACCGCTCTTACAATACGCCTTCGGAAGCAAGTGCGTCTGCAACCTGGTTTCCCTCACGAAAGATGTGAGAGACCACATCCCTATCCGGTCGGAGAAGCTGGCAAATACGCTGGAGAAGAAGTTGGAGATACCACGGACCGCCTACATGAACATTCGTAGTAGTGTTTGTTGGATGACCATCATCATAATAGGGCACAAGCTTCAAACCCTACTTATTTGTCGCTTTGGAGACTGCAACATATAGTTCGACAATGAATATGTAAACAATTATTTTTAAGATTTGATTGTGAAATATAATTAATATACAGATATATTATAGAAATAACAATATAGTGAGTATAATTTAATATACTCCAACACCCTGTTTTTGTTCCGCTAAGAAACATTAATCATCGTCACCACTCTCGTCCTCATTTAATCGAAGGTGAGCGAATATAATATAAGGATTGCAATTGATGGGATTCCCATTGCCCGTTGTGCCCCGCTAGAAAATTCACATTCCTTCCACTACCCATCGTAATTATATTGTTGAATCAGAAGCTTTTATTTGTATTTTTTTAATATATGTGATGATGACATCTGATTTATTTTACAAATATTTTCTAAACATACTAAACAAGTAAAACATATTAAGTGTAAACTCAGGAATTTAATATATTCGGTATAGTAATATTTTCTTTAAACTCATCAATTTAGATTTTTAATTTAAATAATTTAAATCGTATAAGATTTTTAATGTGATTGGCAAAAAAATCTTATAGATTTTACATTTTCTTGATCAAATATAGAATGATTTGATATCAAATTTAAATTATTTTGGATAAAACAAATAAATTGAAATATATGTGATTAACAATTAAAACAAACAACTTGATCGATGATTTTAAAAAATTAAACAAAATCTAAACTAACAAAAATTAGTATAAAATAAATAATTTAAAGTAGCTAGAATTCTCAATATTTATTTAAAAGATAGAATTATAAATAAAAATATTTACCATAGTCGAGAGCCAATTAAAAATTCTGATTGAATCCCATAATTTCAATCATCTATAGAGTCAATAGCCAATTGTTTATTAAATCATTATTGACATCATTATTGAAAAATATGTAATTTAGATATTTAGTTATTTATCACTAAAATTAGACTTTTAAGTTAATATGAAACTAAACAATATAGGAGATAAAATCATTCAATCTATATATATCTCAAAACAAACTTTTTAGTTAAAATAAGGATTATATTTTAAAAATATAATTTTCAAAGTAAATATTATCAAAATTAAATATAGATTGATTAAATTCAAGCATATAATTATCACCATACAGTTGACTAATACAATAAATGGATAAACTTATTTTTAATTAAAATAAACTATTTATTTAGAAAAGTATTATTAAAAGATGAGGAATTCAAATTGATATGAAATTAATATGTTATAAAAATAAAAATCATAAATATGACTTGGATAATGTAATCGGAATTTAATTACTTATCTTTTTTAATTGAATTATTTTTGTGCTTTGACTAAATTATATTATCTTAATGAGTTATTTAGTGATCGATTCTAGGTATTGCATGTAAATGATATAAATATTTTATTTCTTGTATTTTTTTCTATAAAAAGTTTTAAGCTGCAGAGTTAGAATGATAACTTCCTTTTATTGGAACTATGACTTTCTTACACAAGAATTTTGTCAAAAATATTAGCAATTAATATGACAACTAAATTAAGAAGATATTTTATTTTTTTAAATTAAGGTATTATGCTAACTAATTTTTAATATATATTAATTAATTTATATGAATAAAATGTTAATTTATATTTGTGTAGAAAAATATTTTAAAAATCCAATATTCTTATTTTATTGGTTAAGCAATAAAATAAGTTTTTCTGCTTTTTTTTTTGTTTTTTTAAAGCATAAACTATAGAGTATGTTCACACATGAAACATATGCGCACGTCTTAATGTATTATTTTTTAGAAAAATTTCAACCCTTGAGATTCCCCACAAATGCGGACCAACGAGGTAGGAATAAGGTTAGTATTTCAACCTTTGAGATTCCTCACATTCTTTTCTTTGATAATCAAGTCCTACTTAGACAAATATAAAAAAACAAAAAAAAAAGTCAATCATAAAAAGAGTTATTTTGTAATAAATTATGTAAATTATGAAAAAACGGAAATTTTGGAAAAGCGTACATTTACTTTTCAATTTACTAAAATCAAGTGATCTGTTTAGAATTTAAAAAATCACATTTTCCAAAAACATGATTTTAAAGATTATTATTATTATTATTATTATTATTATTATTATTGAATAAATAATTTATTATTTACATACATATATTTAACATTTTTTTTAACAAACCATCAATTGAAATGTCAACTAAAATCGTCAAATGGTCTGAGAAAATAAAAAATTCAATTAAAAAAAATTCGCTACGCATCACATGAAGTATAACTAATATAAGAACTCAGACTTATATTTTGAAATAATATGGCGACTCATCCCAATGATATTTAAAAAATCATAATAAAAAATTTATCAATGGAGAAAAGTAAACGTGTTTGTTCACCATAAGTGATTCAAAAGAATGTAAATCAAATGGATGTAAATTATCTTCCCTGTTGTATAGGAATATCTCATTAGATGGAGATGCTAGCAATGTGTCGTCCAACGCATGGGAATTATTTGGTTATTGAGGAAAGAAAGTAAAATCAATCCAAAAAGTTACCTTCGCAATTTTTAAAAAATGTGGAGTTGGTTTAGTGGTATAAAAAGTTTATAATAGCAATGACAAAAAAAAAAAAAGAAAAGAAAAGAGGAAGAAAAAAATTTATTGGTAAGAGGGAACAATTGTTTCAACTATTTATGGCAGATAATTCATCGAATTCTTTAAATTGATATTTTAATTTATTTCATATAATTATAAACAAAAATAATTGGCCTCTTTTCAACCTAATGATCAACTTAAGAAGAAGAAGAAAACGACTATTCTAAAAAATAATTGTATTATATATAATTGTCAAAAAAATAAATTGTATTAGAAATTTGTTTAGATAAAAAAATTGATGATACAAATGCAAAAAATTCTAATAATTTGAAGAAAGTAAAATCAATCAGTGAATTTGCTTTATAAATTAATCAGAGCCAAAAAATGAGGAAAAAAGATTAAGACGAAATTTTTTGTGTAAAGAAAGAAAAATTATTTCAACAATTTATCAGAGACAATTCGTTGAATTCTTTCAAGTCGTAATTTAATTTATTATCGTTAATTGTTGGCAAAAATAATTGCATCGGAGATTAGGTTACGTAACAAATAAAAAGTATAATTAAATTAAAAAGAATATTAATGCTGAATATAATGATGGTTTATATAATAATAAAAATAATATTATTAAAAAGGATAACATTTATTTAATGCATAGATAATGTCTATTTTAGGAAAAATGCATTGGGAGGGAAAATATAATGATCTGGAATTAAAAATAAATTACAAATAAAAAAAAGGATGTTTTGGAGGGAAAAAAAATTGTTTATATATATATAGATAAACACTAATAAATTACTATTTACTTAAAAAAGGATAAATTATTAAATGCAAATCCAGTGAATAATTTTAATTACAGCTATTTGATTATAGAAAAAGTAAAAAATGCTCGCTATTTTTTAATAGTCCAATTCATGTAACCAAGCAAAACTATCAGAACCTACAGTTTTAACACGGTGAAAATAAATAAATAATATTTATTATTTAATATTTTGTATTAGAAATTTAAAAAATAAAATTATATTTAAAGTCTTTCCAAAACTAATTTTTTCTCATTAAATATTTGCTTTAAATATTGGTTTATTTTGAATTATTTTTTTAATTACTACTAATTAATGTTTGATTATTTCCAAGCTAGTTAATTTTTATTTGTTAAAATAAGTCAAGTACCATTGTAATTTACAACTTTGATCTTATAATATTATATTTTCATTAATACTTGTACATAGTTCATTTTAAATTATATTTATAATTTGCAAATTAAAATTTATATTAAAAATTAAAATGTACATAAAAAATAAAATAAGGAAAAAAACTAAGTAAAGAAAGTAAAATAAATTAAATAAGAAAAAAATAATAAATGTATAATTAATGTTTGGTTTCAAAATAAAACTTTCCTTTTTTGGTTTTAAATAAGTACGTGACAATTTGGCACTGTCAACGTAACACAGTGCCTAATTGGCACTCTATTTTTTTAATATAAAGATATATATATATATATTTATATATATTTATTTATTTATAAAAGCTTTTATTTAAGTTAATAGTTGAAAACTAAGGGTGCGTTCTGTTTACCGTTTTCAATCCGTTTTCTATTTTCTATTTTCGAAAATGTTGAAAACGCGTTCTGTTCATTGTTTTCGAAAATACGTTTTCGAAATCGTTTTCAAGATTTGTATAGAAAACACGAAAATGTCTGTTTAATATTTTCAACGTTTTCTGTGTTAAATGTTGAAAATAAGGAAAACACGTTTTGGAATTTTAAACTTTACATTTATTACATTTTAAACAATTATAAACCAAACACATTTTCTATTTTCTCTTCTCAAAAATAATTTTTTCAAAACAACAAATCAAACGCATTTTCAATTTTCTGAAAACGGCAATTGAAAACAGAAAACATCAAAATATTTTCGAAAACGAAAACAGAAAATACAAAATAAACAGAACGCCCCTATAAATCTTATTATATTCCTTCCGACGATAATTTTTCTATGCTCATCGATCTTAGTTAAATAATTAGTTATCCTATTGATATAAATCTACTAATGTATGATTTAGATTTAAAATTTACTTAATTAGTTACTTTTTTTCTGAATACTTAATTAGTTACCTTATAGTTTAGGTTTTAATAAATACTAGTATTTTCTCCCGTGCATTGCACGGGGAGATTTATGACCAAGTTATAATTTAAAATATGTGTAAAATAAAAATTATAATAACATATTTTCATCTTTTTCATGGTAAAAAGATATGGATGAGAGATTTAAAACAATCACACATGATAATAACCCGGATTTGAGGGATAATGAGTGATTCTATCAAAATATGAGGGGTGATAAGTCGAGTTGGAAAAGATATGTAGATGCGGTAAAACTCGTTGCCATAATTAAAAATTGATTTTTTAATTTAGGAAAATAGATGAAAGTGGCGGGAAAATATGTTTGTTTTATATATATATATATATATATATATATATATATATATATATATAGATTTTCTTCATTGTGTCAACAAGCAGACTTTTCCAATTCGGTCTTTGTTATCGTTTTGTTAGCATCAATGTCACTTTCAGTAAATAACTTACAATGGATATTTCATTATATTTTTGTTAGTGTTAGCTTATTTTTAAGCTAATATGTTGTCATTTCTATTTTTCCTGCATGATAAATTGTTATTTGATTAGATTTTATTTAATAAATTTTTATCATGCTAAATTGGACTTTTTCTCACATGTAGAATGTTATAGGAATTGTAGTTGAATTATTTTACCATGTGATTTATTATAAGCTTGGAGTTAATCCAAAAGGACTCACATAAACACACGTCTAAAGGACTTTGCTTTGGCTCCAAGTTTGTCCAAATTCAATGTACCTTATACTATGGTAAGAATTCTATTCCATATTAACTTGGTACATGATAAGGTAAGATTTTATTTGATATTATTTTATTACCTTATTTATTTTTATCCTACAACTAATAAGATCTTATCTTTCTTGTAGGATTAGGTGTCTTAAGGAAACTAGGTTACTTGCATGACAAGACAACCAAGTAATATTAATACACCACAAGTGGGAGGATTAAGGTGACACGTTTTTGGAGCAAAAATCGTCCCCCATCATATATTGAAAAACGTGCCCCTCCTCCAAGTTCTTGACTTCTTCAAGTTAATCTCTTGATTAAGTTTATGAACGCCAACCCTTGATCAACATAGATCGGGACTCAAATCTCCGGGAGGAGTCCAACCACTAATAGAAGAGCCCACAACGCGAGGAGATCAACACGGGATGTGCACATCTGTTGCGGGATCGCGGTTACAACAAGCTACTGAAGAGCAACGGGAGGTTGGCTCGCATTACATGCTTGGAGAGTAGCAGGAGTGTTTCTCGCTATTATCCTTGATGTTGGTTAATTTATCGTAAATTACCCTTTAGCTTTGTTGTAAAGATTTAAACGCTCCGGAAGTTAGTGGATTGGTTTTGCTCGTAGGCGACGAGCACGTGGTTTTTTCCCAATTGGGTTTTCACGTTAAAAATCATGTTTTTACTTTGCATCGCTACATCGCTTATTTCAGATTCGACCTAGACGCATCCTGGATTACGCAGACGCATCTAGGTTTGACAATTGCACACGATTGATATTAAATAGTAAGCGTTATTCGAGTTGAATCGATAATGTAAGACGACTATCCTGGTCACTAAAATCAGATCATTTAGACAACTACAAACTTTCAGTTAGTTCCTCAAAAAGTGTATAGATTAAAATTTTATTTATTAAATTCCAAATGAACTTTTAGAAATTACAATTTTCATGCACTGCACGTGTATAATTAGTATTTAAAAATACTTTTATAAATCTATTAAACGTCCATATGTTTACTCAAATTAAAGCTTCTACATCGACCAACTCACAAGCGAAAGTTTACTATTGTCTCAAATAAATTTTTTTTTTCACATCTTATTTTATATTACATTAGCTTCTGGCATATTTCCTTTTTATTTAAATTTTCATAGGCTGAAATGGTTCCAAGGTGCCGAATCATGCGCTATGTCCAATAAAGCTTGGAAAAGCTTTACAGGCTGTGAGATCATTGCCATATGGTCAGCACCTGTGATCTCTTTCACTATTGCCACTCCAGTGTTATTGATATTCCAGCGTTGGAATGCTACTGGATTGGCTTCATCATTTGTAATCACAATAAAAGCGCGCTTTACAGATCCATACTTTTCTTTGGAGAACGGACCTCTATTTGCCAAATCGAAACCAGAAGTTGGCCTCACCAATGCTTCTGCTAGCGCTAGATCCTGCGGTAGTAAATAAAAAATGCATGTTAATGTGCAATGAGTGAGAGGATCTTTTATCTTGGCTAATAAATATAGTGTTTAATTCTCTTTTTTCTGAGGGATATTTGTGCTTATCACACCTTAGTTATTGGACAAAATATTATCCATAATTACTTTGAATATTTCTAGATCATATATTTGATAATTTGAAATGTTATAAACCATGTGGAATTTTAATTGAAAGGGATGTAATATATAGAATGAAACAACAGATGTAATCCTCAAATGAAGTTTTAGGATATGTTTGATATGGATTCTTCAAAAAGTATATTTGCGATGTATGGCTGAAAATTGAAAAAGATGTATTAAAAAATATTAAAATATTGTCAAATACGTTTTTAATTTATCATGTATCAAACAATCAAGTCCCTAAAATCAAGAATGTATATTGGTAAGAGTTAAAAACAGGGAAAATCAAATAATTTAAAATTTTTTATTTGATATCTTGGCATCGATTTGTTTTCTTGTTTTACCTCTGGACGGGAGAGTGAATATAGTCTCCTTACGAACCGGGGACCAAAAACAGCGTACGTGAGATTATTAGACGTATGTGGTTCAGTGTCCAAGAACTGTCCTGGGTACCATTGGGCAAACTGCCAAAACAAAACAATTAATCAAATTTAATTTACACAAGTGAAATAATAGTTGAACGTATGCGGATGATAATAAGCAATTTTACCTGCGCCGGAACATAAGATGGAGGATGAACATCATCAGGCATAAAAGCAGTAATAAAAACTGCAACTTCAACCTTATGAGGGTATTTCTCCATACCAAAAGGCAAGATCAAACCACCCTGACTGTGCCCAACAAGAATAACCTTTTCATTTTCTGGAATTGACGCTAGAAAATCTACCAATGGTTGTGTATACTCATCATATGTGCGAATATCAGTTATATTTCTCAGGTCGATACCAGATGCCGCCATATCAAGCGACGTCACATTGTGGCCTATTGCCTCCAGCAGCGGTTGAACCTTGAACCTGTTGGTGCAAAACGAACATGTGATTTGTGTAAAATATTATAATATATTGAAATTAAAGCTTTAACTATTTTAATGTTTCTTTAACGCTTAAGTTATGGCAGTACCAGCACCAAGCTCCATGACCAGCACCGTGTATCAGAACAAAATGCTTTTTTTGCTCGTGACCTTGGGA
This sequence comes from Jasminum sambac, assembly GCA_018223645.1. Classification (NCBI taxonomy): domain Eukaryota; kingdom Viridiplantae; phylum Streptophyta; class Magnoliopsida; order Lamiales; family Oleaceae; genus Jasminum; species Jasminum sambac. The sequence continues at coordinate 6,594,542 of CP073644.1, read as the reverse complement.
TTGTTGATTGCTAGTGAGGACTATAATTGCAAACAATAAAACGCAACTGTAGATTCTTTTTCCAGCCATGATTAATGTTTCAAAATTGAATTGAAGATGGTGGAATTTGCGTACTTATTTATAGAGGTTTAAATTTACTATCGGTGGGTGGCAAAAAAGTTATATGGGCAGGGAAAGGAGACCATTTTACCAATTTGCATGACTTTCAAATGGAAAGATCTGTCAGCTAAAGGAAGTCCAAGCCATACAGCGTAGCGGATCCAAGGCTGGTCAAATTAAACATCTGATGTAATGAAAAATATTATAATAATCTCGATTATGTTAATGATTCAAAATAATACAAATCACAAAATACAATTCACCCAACTGGTCAAACGCAGACAAGTCGAACCGCTAAAATCAAAGATATTATTTGAAAATCTTTTTTTTTTTTTAAGTAGATTTAAAAATCTTTTAAATAAGCAAAAATACATTTCTTGATTTCTGTCTCTTGTTAACACTCTTTTAATAGTTTTAACTCCCAATTTTTTCTTCCATTTCTGCAAATCCCATTTCTCTATCCCCCGTTCCCTTTATTGCAAACTTTCAATCAAAGCCACATTTTACTTCCTTTTGCTTATTCAACTTTTGATTATTCTTCGTCTGCATTGATTTGTTCTTTGAGCCATTGGTGAAATTGACACAGCAATATATACATTTATGTACTTTTCTATATAGGTACTTTGTGGGTTTTTAATACATTTTCCAAAAATTTCAATCATACTCTAACACACCGTTTGAATAAATCCATAACATTGTGTATAGAACAAGCCCTGAATTGAAGATGGTGGGATAACCCAATTAATTAATGTTTCAATTTCCATGCCCACATGTGGGGAACAGAACAAAACCCATTGAATTGGACTCATTATTAGAGGCGGTCCTCATTTGAATCGAGTGAGTAGACCAATTTCGGCTCGATCCTCTAGGGTCCCATTTTAGTCCATTATATTGGATGCTCAACTGTGTAGTATTTTTCTAATTAAAAAAGATTGGGGAGGAAAGAAGTTGCAGAGAGAGGGGGCAAAGAGATACACTATTTGGTCAAAAAAGAGAAGAGGTCAAAATTGGTCAAATTAAGGGCACTTTGGTACATTCCAGTTGAAAATTCTGTCTTTATTTTCTTTTGTCAAATCAAAACCCTAATTTGGGATTGCAATTACAAAGGTTGCCATTCTTGGTATTTTTTCTAATATCGAAAGAGCAATGAAGGTTGGTTTGAAAAATGTGTTGTGTTAGTAAGGGTAATTTGGGTATAGCAGGTCAAAGTTCTGCCAAATTTGTCTTTAGAAAAAGTAAATTGACATGGTTTGGATTATCAAAAAGGTACATGCCTTTTTTTCTCCTTCCCCTATTCTTGATATTATTCTTGACCCACTTGAAAAAATAGAAATTTATGAGGTGAAAACTTATTCTATGGATTTATACGCTTTAGGTGAAAACTTGCCCAACATAGAGGTATGTTGTTGCTTTAATTAAATAGATCTAAATTAAAAACGGGTATATTAAAATGTAAGTGTGAATTTGACCAAAGGTTACATCAGAATCAGATTATTGCTTGAGATAGATGCCATGCCGAATTAAAAGGATAGTTGTGGAAATAGCAACAACTTTAAATTTGATGTAAATAATTATGTAATTAGTGAACCTGCAGCCCTAAATCTATGTCTTTCTCTCCGTTCATAACACATTGCCAATACGAGATAAGTTCGAGACAAAAATTCCATCGACCTTTGAACGCTGTCATGAATGAAACATTTTTTCTTCAAACAATTTTGATTCTTCTCATATCTTTAATAGCTGGTAGATCCTTCCTTTTCATTCCTTTGGACCAAACCTTTAAAACTCATTGTGGGCAGCAAATAGTTAACATTTTTTGTTCAAAAAATTTTGATTCTTCTCATATCTTTAAGGGTTATTTACTCCCCCTCCTGCTCCCCAGCCCACACTGTGGGCAGGGGAGATGCCCACACTTGAAAATTTTGGGGGAAAAAATCATGGGGCTCACATGAGCCCTCCACCATTTAGAGAGCCGTTATGTATTATTTATCTCATTTAACATAAATGTTAAAAAATAAAAAATAAAAAAAGATGCGTGGCACCCTGTGAAGGCGCTATGTCATGCGTGGGCATGGCCTCCTGTCCACAGCGTGGGCAGGAGGGCACTAGCTTATTTACTCCTAGTAGCTTGAGAATTAAAATTGTTGAACTATTTCACTAATACAAGGTAATTTGTATACAACACAAACTAACTCAATCAATAGTAAAATCAACATGCTGCATTGTCGTTCCACAGGCATAACCAGGCAAGCTCCAAAATTCAACAAAATCAATACATTTTTCAAGAATCATAATAAATAAGAAGTGTAAATAAAAGGAATGGGGATAGAGAAACCTTAGCAAACACCACAGGGAGCATGTGACCAAACAGTCAACCAATCGGTAGGTGGATCCAAGAATCTCACCTGAGAAAGCAAAACCAAGTTTTACCGCATGATGTATAGTAGGCACATATTCTCAATCTTCAACAACAGAAGCTAGATTCATAGAACCTTACAAAAAAAAAGATGAAGAATGGCGGCTAAACAATGGCCATTCATAATTGACTATGCATTTTCGTTTCCAAAAGAGACAAATTCGCATATGAATACTAGTTCATATTCAATTCATAGTAAATTCCAAGAATAAAACAATTCGGGAAGACCAATCAGTTGGAACTTGAACCAATTTGCCGATCTACAATGAAGTATGACAAAACCCAACAAAAAAGGATCATACCTTTTCATCCATGAGCATAAACTTCACGATGTCAAGTGGCCCCCTACGTGTTTCATACATTTCAGTGGCTCCTATTCTTAGCACTCTCACATTTATTGTCCATCCTGCCTTTAACCGAGTCCAGCTCCTTAATGAGAATGTGAGAGCTCTTTTCGTTCGACATGGTAACTACAAATAAACAATAGTTTTTGATCCCAAAAAATTTGAAAATTTTCTAAACTAATTTAGAATTTTTTTTCAAAAAGTAAAAGCATTTAAATGAAGCAGATTTTGTTACCATGCAAAATGGAGATCCATGAAACCATAGATTTTGGGATCGTTATCATATGACCTAAAAATAACTCAAACCAATCTAATAAATAATTACATAATAACTAGATTATGTCTATCTCAAGGTTGCATTACAGAAGACGCAGGACACAGAACATTTTTATTCAACCAAATACATATGAATATACGACATACGTGCACATTTGTCGTCTAAGAATTATCAGGTCCCATGAGCAAATTAATCACCATTCAGATTTACCAAACAAGTGACAAAGAAAATTACTATTGGAAATAATAAACTTATCTATATTGACTTCGGGTTCAAATAGTTTACCAGGTGCGATTAGCTTTCTTATATGGTCACCAAAATTTCCATCCATTTCACAACCGCAAGGCAGGAAAGTGATGAGTATATGTTTACTACACTTTTTTATTGTCAACCTTAATTTTGTTAGCTTATTTTTAGCATTTATATTAACCAATATACTAGCTGTTTCACCCGTGCATTGCACGGGGATAAAATTTTCAACTAATAACGTTATTGATAGATGTTAATAATATTAACATAAAATCTAAAAAAATAATTAAAATAAAGAATGAGTTACAACAATAAACTTAAAGAATTTAACTTGAAACAATTCTATAAAAATTTCGGTAGAATTTCTCCTATATTTCATACTAATCCATCGTACAAATATGCAAGGAGCAATTCACGAAAATCCACAAAACTTAATTTGCTATTCTCCATAGAATAGTAACTTAATTAGCATTTACACCGTGCTTTGCATGTGATGATAATTCGTTGCAGTAATTGTTATAATAGATTATATTTTACTCATTGTAAGATTAATCTACTTATGTAAATCCAAAATAAAATGACATTAAATGTTATAGTTATTAAAATAACAATACTAAAATAACTCTACAAACATTTATAGAGCTCATAATTTTTTCTTTAAAATTATTTTACATTTTATTATATGCAATTATAAATTTTGAGAGATATTAATTATTATATATCAGTATGATGTATGTTATTAATATATAATTAATATGTAAATAATTATTTTAAATTTTAATTATGAAATATAATAAGTATAAAGATATATTATAAAAACAACAATGTAGTTAGTACAGCCCGACATACCCTAAAGTGTTCTTGCCACGCTGGGAAAAACTTATCCTCGTTCCGACCCATCCTCATTTACTCTAGGCTGAACGCAGATGATATAAGAATTACAAACTTTCATGCCCCGTCCCTGTCCCCGCCCCTCTAGAAAATTCTCATCCGTGTCAAAGCGCCATCATGATAGTTTAATCTAAAACTTTTGTTTCGACATTTTATTTCTTTAATAAATACATTCTAAATATATTAAACACATATATTAACATATTAGGTATAAACTTACTAATTTAACATATTCGACATATTAAATATTGAATGATTTGATATAATAATTAAATTAATTTGGATAAGACAAATAAATTGAAATATATGTGATTAATACTTAAAATATACAATCTAACTGATTATATTTAAAAATAAAATAAAACATCAACAGGAAAAATTCAGTATAAAATAAATAATTAAAATAAGTAGGATTCTTAATATTTATTTAGGAGACAGAAATTTAGATAAATATTTAATATAGTTGAAAGCCAATTAAAATATTCTAATTGAGTCTTATAATTTCAATAATTGATTGAGGTGATAGCCAATTGTTTAATAAGAATTCTTAGATTTATTCCTCAGCGAAAGCGATATATTGATCCAAAAATTATTATATAATTATTGGTTCGAGTAGTATCAAAATAAAAAAATCATTATTATTTGAATACCTATTTTTGGAGCTTGTTACTTAAAAAAAGAAAAAAAAATGGAGTAGATCCTTTGAAACACCCGTAATTATACAAAAAGAAATAATAGTATTTTATCGTCAACTGTAACTCAAAAAAAATATCATAGAAAAATTTATCTCCCGTAATTATGATTTCTTGCATTTTTTAAATTAATTATATTTTTCCTTTTAACAATGTAATTAATTTTTATCAATCTTTGCCCACTAAACCCATGTCTAGCTAAATATTGGCAATAGAATTTATTGTTTTAATTAATAATAGTTTAAATATTCATAGTTAATTTTTGTATTTAATTTAATTATTTCTAAGAAATAATTAGTTCCAAAATAATTGGCTTGATAGCCATAATTTTAAGAATTATATGAATCCAATTTAAAAAATATCTTACAATTGAAAAGATATCTTGGAATTTAAAAGATATAAATATATATTCAATAAATTGATCTTATACATTTATTTTAACATTTTATTTAAAATTTAAATAAATTGTAATTTTTTATCCCATCAAAATTAAATTTTAGTGAAATCACTAATTTTAATTAATTTTCATTCGTTAGCTAATTATTATTTTTAAAAATAATAAATTCTTTCTAAAATTAATAAAAGGTCCAAGCTAAGTTTTTAATTTTCATGTTACATATTTATTTTAATTTTTATGTAAAAATTTAATAAATTGTAATTTTTCATCACACAAAAATTAAATTTTGTAGAAATTGCTAATTTTAATTAACTTTTATTCTTTAGCTCATTATTTATAAAAATAATTGATTGTTTCTAAAATTAATTATTGGGTTCAACCTAATTTTTAAATTTTTTAGTATCCATTGGGGATTATAGTAGTGAATTTTGTCTCAAACTTGAGGCAGCTACTGGTAAGTTTTTTTTTAAAAAAATTTTTGTGAAAAAATTTAATGAATCGTAATTTTGTAGTGTAAAAAAATTGAATCTTAGTAGGATTGTTAATTTTAATTATTTTTTGTTTCTTAGTTAATTATTTAGAAAAATAATTAATTATTTCTGATCTTATTTTTTAATTTTAATGTTAAACCTTTATTTGAATTGTTATGCAAAAATTTAGTCAATGGTAATTTTTTATGGCATAAAAATTAAATCTTAGTAAAAACGGTTAATTTTAAATAATTTTATTTTTTAAATACCAAAATTATGAAAAAAAAATCAGTTAAAAATTCATTCCAATTCTCGGAATACCCTTATATTGTTCGACACATAAATATATATTAATTGAAGATTTGAAAAAAAAATAGAAAAAAATTGAAATTTGTAATATTTGAAAGAAAAATATATAATAATTTTCCCAATAAACTAAATTACAACTAAGAATAAAAGAAGCTAATGAGGTAACAAATTAAATTTGTTATTTGTTATTGAAGTTTGGATGTTAAAGTGTAAAATAATGAAATAGCTTATTATATTTGAATTTTACGCAAAAACATCAATTAAGTGTCGTAACAAATTATTAAAATTTTTTAATCTTATTACATCAGTAGTCATTAATCTATATTAATATCAATTTATATTTAAGTTGGGTACTAATTTATATATTTGGGGTAAATTTTAATTTTTTTAAAAAATAAAAATTTATATATTGATACTATACTTGTTTTAAAACTCTCATCAAGTCGAGCAAAATAGAATCACAAATTATTATATTTTATACGTAGAAAATAAAAAGAGAGGAAATGATAGAGAGAATATTTAAATATTATGAGATGGGGTAAAGTAGGGTAGAAATAATTAAATAAAATCTCTATACATTAATATTAATATATTAGGGAAAAAAACAAAAGAGAGTTGGATATGGATTAGGAAAGAAAAAATAAAAAGAGAGTTTATTTTAAGCGGGAAAATGAATTTACGACAATAAAAAATATAATAAGAAAAAAGCCTCATTTTCTATATATATAAATATAAATTATTCTATATATAGATAGAAGTTTATATTATGCAAATTCAATAGGCGGGAAAAATTAGAAATGTGTTTTGGAGGGAAAAAATGCTGCTTATATATATATATATATATATATATATTAGTGTTTTGTTGTTATTAGGTTAAGAATCAAATAGGAATTAAAAAGAGAAATAAAAAGAGCTTAATGGGCTTAAAGCCCATGAAACTAATAAATCCAGGGGGATTCAGCTGCAATAAAAGAAAGGGACAATTGGAAATTGGAGGAGGGGGAAAAACCGAGAGAAGACGGAAGACCGAAATTGAAGAAAAGGACGCGGACGGCTCGAGAGAAAAAGCAAGAAATCTTGATGTTTCGCGTGTGACTTCTTCGATGGTTGGTTCTATCTTTTCTAATACCTGTTATTTGATAATATTATTCTAAATTTATTAGACTAAGGGTTAGGATGAAACCCTATTTGACTATGTGATTCTCTATTTATTATTTGATTCTTTATAGACGTGGTTGACGTTTACGGTTTTTTCTTGGTAGATTAATTAAATTTAGTTTCTTTTATCACTTCTGTCATGTATTGGTGATTGTTAGATAATAGTTTAATTAATCTATGATTTGTGATTGAAGTATATAATGATTATCTTTAATTTTTTGTGGGATTACAATGGGATTAGATACGTGGAATACTTGAGCTATTTGATTTTTAGATTCTTTATTTTCTTTAATCCAATTGCTACGATAAATGCTTGGTTAGTCTATTAGAAGAGGTGAAGAGGGACTATCATTATATTTTATTAATTGGGTTTCGCTGATAAATTTATGTGTAGACAATAGATTGATTTCGACTTGTCACTCGAATTTGTGAATTAAATGGTGATTAGAGAATTACTTGGTTGAATAGTGGTGGATTCTGAAACCTTGGTTATTTTAATCATCGTGAAATTTGTTTTAATTGTTTACCATAGTTTCTACTACTTGTGTTCGTTTTAGTTAATTTAAAATATAAAAATCAAACCTTTTCAATTTGTTTAGCGTACGAGTTAATTTCGACTAAATTATACTTTTTTAATTTGCAATCCCTATGGGTTCGACGTCGTTGCTCATTAAATCTATATTTCAGTAGATTCGTGCGCTTGCGAATTATTTAAAATTTGACAACAAGTTTTTGGCGCCGTTGCTGGGGACTGCATTAGAAAGTCCATTTAGCCTTAGTTAATCTAGTTCATTTTATTTTTATTTTTATTTTTATTTTGTTAATTATTATTTCTATTATTATTATTATTATTATTATGACTATTTTATTTTCTTTTTTTCTTTTTTTTTTTTTTGCAGAATAGCTTTATTGTAAGAGCACTTGGTTGTGGTCAATAAGAATTTCTACAATGACAGAAAGCCAGGTGTTCTATCTCCTTTATTTTATTCTTTTATTTTGAATTTTTGTTTGTAGACTAGTTAGTTTGTGATTTTTTATTTTTATTTATATTTATTTTGATTTAAATAAAAAAAATAAAAAAATTGCTGCATGCGTGGTCGTAGATCTCGCAATCTCGAGTTAGAACCATTTGATAGTGAGATTGAAAGAACTTTTCATCAAAGAAAACAAGTTATAACCACGGATAAAGTTGAGGATAACATACTAAAAATTGAGATGGCTGATGAAACTGAAGAGAAGACTTTCAAGGATTATTTTAGCCCTTTATCTAATTTGAGCACGTCATGCATTCAATATCCTCAAGTAGCTGCTAGAACTTTCGAACTCAAACCTAGTATACTTAATTGTCTTCCATCATTTTATGGTTTGGAAAGGGAGGAGCCTTATAATCATTTAACTGATTTTTATGTTATATGTGAGACTTTTAAGCATGAGAATATTACTCCTGATAACGTTAAATTGAGATTGTTCCCATTTTCTTTAAAGGATAAAGCTCAATCATGGTTGAATACTTTGCCTGCTAATAGCATTACTTCTTGGGAATAAATGGTTGCTAAATTTTTGAATAAGTATTTTCCTGTTCATAAAACAAATGCTCTTTGTAGTGAAATTTCAGAATTTGTACAAAGAGATGATGAGCCATTTTACGAAGTATGGGAGAGATTTAATGGGTTGCTATTGAAGTGTCCACATCACGGCTATAAAAAATGGCACCTTTGCCAATACGTTTTGAAAGGATTGCTACCTCGTATTCAAGAATGGTTGATGGCCACAAGTGGTGGAGAGTTGATGTCTAAAAATGCAACTGAAATTTGAGATTTCTTTCAAAAGCAAGCTAAGAATTCCCAACAGCGAAGTCATTCTTCTCGAACTGAAGGAAAGAAATGAGGAATGTATGAAATCCGAAGTAATGACTCAAGTTCGGATATTAGAGAAGTCAAAGGTATGGTTGAAGGCATCTCTCGCCAACTAGCTTCTTTGACAACGACACTCCCAAACGAGCCACTTGTCAATAATCAGTATGGGCAGATTAATACTTTGATCAAGCTAATGCCCTAAACATGATGAGAAAAGCATCCTACAATCCTTACTCTAAAACATATAATTTAGGATGGAGAGATCACCCAAATTTCTCATGGTCACAGGGTTCTCAACAAAATAGTATGCCAACTCAAGTTCCTCAGCAAAATATAAGACAATTCAATTAGAACTTTTCACAACCAAAACCATGGAAAGAGGCATTTGAGAAATTAGCTAAGTGCACAAAAGTAGCACTGGATCAACAAAACCAGACAACTGCAGAATTTCAAAATTCTCAAACAAATTCTATGTCCAATATAGAGAAAATGATTGTACAATTAGCTTCCTCTGTCCAACACTTCTCAACAACCTTTGAGAAAGGAAAATTCCGTAGTCGATCACTTCCTAATCCAAAGGAGATGGACAACGTTGGAGCTATGTCTAAGAATCAACAAGAGGATGCTAATGTTATCATGACATTGAGACGTGGTAAATTGTTTGAAAATCAAGTAGCGACCCCAACTCAAAAGAAGTCTGAAGAAGTTTCTTCTGAGGAAGTGACAAATCAAGGGAAGAAGTTTCTTCTGAAGGAGAATTCAGGTGAAAAAATCCAACCACCGTACATTCCAAAAGCTCCTTTTCCACAAAGGTTAGCTAAAGGGAAGAAAGGTAACACAATAAATGAAATGATGGAAATCTTCAAGCCGGTAAGTGTAAACATTCGCTTACTTGATGCTATAAAGCAAGTATCAGCATATGCCAAATTTTTAAAAGATCTATGTACTAAGAAGAGGCAATTGCATGTGCACAAAAAAGCATTTTTAACTGAACAAGTGAGCTCTATCATTCAAAGCAAAACTCCTCCGAAATTTAAAGATCCAGGTTGTCCTCCAATTTCGTGTGTTCTAGGAAACCATAAAATTGAGAAAGCTTTATTAGATTTAGGAGCTAGTGTTAATCTTTTGCCTTATTCTATATATGTGCAACTTGGGTTAGGCGAGTTGAAACCCACTTCTATTGTTTTTCAACTTGCTGATAGATCTATCAAAGTTCCTTGTGGTATTGTAGAGGACGTTTTGATACAGGTTGACAAGCTTTATTTTCCTATTGATTTTATTGTACTTGACACTCAACTTATGAAAGATTCTACAAAACACATTCCTGCTATTTTAGGTTGTCTTTTTTTGGCAACATCTAATGTTATTGTCAATTGCAAGAATAGGTGATGCAACTTTCCCTTCGCAATATGACTCTGGAGTTGAATGTTTTAATATTAACAAGCAACCATTAAATGATTGGGAAGTTATTGATGTTGATATGATGGAGTCATTAGTTGATAATTCCTTCATTATAAATAATTGTGATGATGTGCTAAAAATGTGTTTAACTCATTTTGGTTTTTCTTTCGATATTGATAGTGCAATTCATGAAGTGAATACATTGCTTGACTCAACCCCTATCATGGATACAAGTAATTGGAGAGCAAAAATTGAGTCACTTCCACCTAGTGAAGAGAATAAGAGTATCCCATCAACTGAAAAACCACCAAAATTGGAGTTTAAAGCATTGCTAGACAACTTGGAATATGCATTTCTAGGAGAGTCAAAAAATTTACTGGTAATAATATCTTCCTCCCTTGATGGTGAGCAAAAAGGTAAGTTGTTAAATGTTTTGTCTAAGCATAAAGAAGCATTAGGTTGGACCATTGCTAATATTCAAGGTATAAATCCTGCTAATTGCATGCATTGCATTCATCTTGAGGAAAATGCTAGACCCACTAGAGAGATGCAACGTAGGTTTAAATCCCAACATAAAGGATGTTGTGAGAAATGAAGTACTTAAATTGTTAGATGTTGGGATTATTTATCATATTTCTGATAGTAGTTGGGTTAGTCCAGTGCACGTGGTTCCAAAGAAATCAGGTATAACTATAGTTGCTAATGTTAATAATGAATTGATTCCAACTAGAATAACTATAGGATGGTGTGTGCATTGATTATAGAAAATTGAACCTTGTAACTAGAAAAGATTATTTTCCTCTCCCATTTATTGATCAAATGCTTAATATACTACCGGGATGTGATTTTTATTACTTTTTAGATAGCTATTCAGGTTACAATCAAATTCCCATTGCTCTAAAAGATCAAGGGAAAACTACTTTTACTTGTCCTGTTGAAACTTTTGTATATAGGAGAATGCCATTTGGTTTATGTAATGCACCTGCTACTTTTCAAAGATGCATGCTTAGTATTTTCTCTGATATGGTCTAGTGGTTTATTGAAGTGTTTATGGATGATTTTTCTGTTTATGGAGATTCATTTGATGAATGTTTACACCATCTAACTCTAGTTTTGCAGAGATGTATTGAGAAGAACTTAGTTCTAAATTGGGAAAAATATCACTTTATGGTAAAACAAGGTATTGTTCTTGGTCACATAATCTCTAGCAGGGGTACTGAGGTTGACAAGGCAAAGGTTGATCTTATTTCGAATCTTCTATCTCCAAAATCTGTAAAGGAAGTAAGATCTTTCCTTGGGCACGCTGGTTTTTATAGGAGAGTCATTAAAGATTTCAGTAAAATTTCTACACCCTTGTGCAGTTTACTTGTTAAGGATGTTCATTTTGTCTTTGATAATTCTCGTTTAAGGGCTTTTGAAAAATTAAAAGTTTGTTGACTACTTCACCTATTATTCGACCACTTTATTGGAAATTGCCATTTGAATCATGTGATGCATCTGATTATGTTGTAGGAGCAGTCTTAGGATATAGAATAAATAGTTTGCCTTATGTGATTTATTATGCTAGTAGAACACTCAATGATGCACAGTTGAACTACTCTACTACTTAAAAAAGAGATGCTAGTAGTTGTTTTTTCACTTGATAAATTTCGATCTTATCTTATAAGGAGTAAAGTGATTGTTTATTCTTATCACGCTTCCTTGAAATACTTGTTAATTAAAAAGGATGCAAAACCTCGGCTACTTAGGTGGATGTTGTTGTTACTAGAATTTGATTTAGAGTTTAAGGATAGAAAAGGATGCGAAAACGTTGTTGTTGATCATTTGTCTGCATTGTTCTTGAACATAGTAAAAATGAGTTCTTCCCTGATGAGAAGCTTATGAGTATTGATATGGTGCCTTGATATGCTGACATTGTCAACTATCTAGTTATAGGTAAAATACCAGAGCATTGGAGCAAGCAAGATAAGAATAAGTTCTTGGTTGAAGTGAAAAATTTCTTTCGGGATGAACCTTATTTATTTAAGTACTATGCTGATCAGATTATAAGGAGATGTTTCCCAGAAAATGAAATTCAAAGTGTGATATCTTTTTGCCAAGATCAAGCTTGTAGAGGCCATTTTAGTGCAAAAAAGATTACAGCAAAGATTTTACAATGTGATTTTTATTGGCCTAATCGTTTTCCTAATAGTTATTCATACTGTTCTTCATATAATAGATGCCAACATGGGGGAAACATTTCAAGGGAAAACATGATGCCTTTAAATCCTATTCTTGTGGTTGAGATATTTGACGTGTGGTGTATCGCTTTTATGGGACCTTTTCCACCCTCGTTTGACTATCTATACATATTGGTTGGAGTTGATTATGTGCCAAAATGGATCGAGGCAATCCCATGTTACATGTATATTTATTAGAATAAGCCCATTGTATTTATTCTGTATTTATTAGAATAAACTCATTGTAAAATAGAAAAGGCCCATTGTAAATTAGGAAAGTTACGGTTATAAGTTGTGTTTGTAATTCTATTTGAAGGTGGAGAAGAGCTCAATGAATGACATCGAATTTAATTGAGAAAATCAGTATATTAAATTCTTGTCATGGTATTAGAGCCATGTTCTCGGTGTTGATCGATTTTACGATCTTTATTTGGTCAAAAGCTTCTTATCGTCTATTAGCCATATCCTGTGGCTACTATTCATCGTGATTACTGTTCACGGTACTGTTCATCGCGGCTACTATTCACGTGGTTACTGTTCATCACGAATACTGTCCACGTGGTTACTGTTCATCGCGAATACTGTTCACCGCGAATACTGTTCACCGAGGTACTGTTCATCTAGCACTATTCACCCGTGTTACTGTTTATGTACACCTTTTGTCTCAGTTTGACATAGTGAGTTTGTCGCTCGATACTATCTCTTGTTTCTGGTGTTTCTGGGTGATATTTGAGAGGATTTCACTCGTGTATTTGGTCTTGTGGTGAATTCCACTTGTTTCGTTGGTTTTGTGGTTAAGTTCAATAATTAAAGCGTTTAATTTGAATAATGGCTGAAGGCAAAATTTCTATTATTCGTTTGAACGGAAAGAATTATAATGTTTGGGAATTTCAATTCTCAATATATGTTAAAGGAAAAGATCTATGGGATCACTTAGATGGTACTACAAGGGCCCCTACTAATGTTAAGGAGCATGCTCAGTGGGTGACTAAAGATGCACACATTATAACTTGGTTGCTTGGTTCGATTGAACCTCATATGATAAATGATCTCCGGCCTTTTGCAACATCAAAGGAGATGTGGGATTATATTCGACGCGTCTATTGTCAGGATGATACTGCTAGGAAATATCAGCTTGAGTTAGATATTTCTAGTTATCGACAAGGCAATCTTACTGTTCAGCAGTATTATTCTGGATTTCGAAATCTTTGGAGTGAATATTCTGGAATTTTTCTTCCACAGTTCCACAGGAGGCATTAGAATCATTAAAGAAAATTCATGATGACAGCCAGATGGATCAATTTTTGATGAAGCTTCGCCCAGAATTTGAGACTGCACGTGCTGGGTTAATCAATCGCAATCCTATTCCATCCTTAGATACTTGCTTAAGTGAATTATTGCGTGATGAGCAGCGTTTAGCAACTCAAATAAGTCTTAATCAAGACTCTGCCCCAACTGAACTGATGAATGTTGCATATGCCTCTCAAGCAAAAGGAAAAACTAACGCACAGATACAATGCTATCGCTGTATGGAGTTTGGGCACATCGTAAAGCACTGCACAAAGAAGTTCTGTAATTACTGTAAGAAAGATGGGCATCTCATCAAAGATTGTTGAATTCCAAAATAGACAATGGCAAAATTCTAATTTTATCATTCAGTCTAATCTTGCAGATGTTGCTCCTCTGGATACTCCGAACTAGCCTGTTCCACCCAAATCTCCATCTATTTTGACTCCCGAAATGGTCAAACAAATGATTGTTTCTGCCTTGACTCCCGAAATGGTCCAACGAATCATTCTCATACGTCTCCTTGGTTGGTTGATTCAGTAGCTTCAAATCATATGACCAGAAATCCTACCGTCTTATGTGATATTTGTAAGCATACGGACAATCAGCTTATTCAAATAGCAAATGGTAGTGCATTTCCTATCACTGCTATTGGATCTCTTGCAGACACTTTTGATAATGTTCTCGTTTCCCCAAAGTTATCTTCAAATTTAATTTCTGTTGGACAATTGGTGGATAATAATTGTGAAATTCACTTTGATCATAATGATTGTTATATGCAGGATCAAACATCGAGGAAGGTGATCGCGAAGGGGCCTTAAAGTTGGACGTCTATTTCCTCTCCAGTTTTCTAATTTTGTTAATTCTAATTTCAATTCAGTAAGTTGTTCTGCTATTATTAGCAATAGTGATGTTTGTCATAAGAAATTAGGTCATCCCAATAAAGTTGTTTTATCTCATCTTGTCAAAACTGGTTATTTGGGAAATAAAATTTAATTTTCTGATATATCTTCTGATTGCACTACTTGTAAATTGGGTAAAAGTAAGTGTTTACGATATCCTACTCATGGGAGTCATGCTTCTGCTGGTTTTGAGGTTGTGTATACAGATGTCTAGGGTATTAGTCCTGTTGTTTCACATGTTCAATATAAGTATTTTGTTACTTTTATTGATGATTACAGTTGTTTCACTTGGATATATTTTTGCTCTAAATCTGGAGTACTTTCCAAATTTCAAGAATTTCTTCCACTTGTTCAAACTTAATTTTTTGCTCATATTAAGATCTTATGATCTGATTCCGGGAGGGAGGGGGAGGGAGAGGGGAATACATATCTATTGAGTTTCGCCAGTTTCTCAAATCTAAGGGAATTTTGTCTCAAAAATCTTTTCCATATTCTCCCCAACAAAATGGAGTAGCCGAACGTAAGAATCGTCACCTTTTAGATATGGTTCGTACTCTATTACTTGAATCTTCAGTCCCTTCACGTTTTTGGGTAGAAGCCCTGTCTACGTTAGTCTATTTGATTAATCGATTGCCTTTAGGCTCTTCAATTTGACTCTCCATATTATTGTCTATTTGGTGTTATCCCTGATTATAATTCTCTTCTTATTTTTGGTTGTGTCTGCTTCGTTCACTTGCCTCCTACAAAAAGAAACAAACTCATTGCACAAGCGGCAAGGTGTGCTTTTCTCGGGTATAGTCCTTCTCATAAAGGTTATATATGTTATGATTCTATTGCCAATAAACTTCGCATTTCTGGAAATGTTGTTTTCTTTGAAAATCAACATTTCCTCCAGTCCTATATTTCTCCACCATGTGAGACTACTTCGCTTCCTACGTTCGATCATGATACATCCACAGGAGATCGTTGGAAAGGAATAGTGTATCAAAGACGTCCTCCTCGAGTACCGACGCCCCTCCCAGATCCTGAACCGATATATCTAATTCTGTTCCACCTGCACCATGGAGGACTTCTCGTATATCCCGACCACCTGATAGGTATGGATTCTTTCACACTACTAATCAGGCTACTACGGATACCACTGTTATTCCTAAGTCATATTCACAAGCAGCTGATCAAGCTTGTTGGCAACAAGCTATGGATGAGGAACTTCAAGCACTTCTGGAGAACCATACTTGGGATATTGTACCTCGCCCTGAAGGAGCCAAACTCATTGGTTGTAAGTGGGTATATACGGTTAAACTTCAGTCTGATGGAACTATTGACAGATACAAAGCTCGGTTGATAGCACTTGGCAATTGCCAAGAATATGGGCTTGACTATGATGAGACTTTCGCTCCAGTTGCCAAAATGACTACTGTTCGGACTGTTATGGCTGTCTCTGCTTCTCAGGGTTGGCCTTTACACCAGATGGATGTAAAGAATTCTTTTTTACACGGGGATTTGAAGGAGGATATTTATATGGCCCCACTCTCTGGGTTATTTATTAATCAATCTGCTGCAGTTTGTCATTTGCGACATTCATTATATGGGTTAAAATAGGCACCCCGTGCCTGGTTTGAGAAATTTCGTGCCACGCTCCCTGGGTTCCATTTCACTTAGAGCCAGTATGATTAATCTCTCTTTCTTAAGAAGACTGCTACTGAGATTATGGCTCTGTTGGTCTATGTGGATGAAATTATTATCACTGGATTTGACGCTCAGTCGATTAGAGCACTACAACATCATCTTCAGTCTTCTTTCCGTATGAAAGATCTTGGCCCGCTCCATTACTTTCTTGGCCTTGAAGTTCTTTCTTCTTCCACTAATACTCTCTTGCATCAACACAAATACACTCAAGATATTCTCACATTGGCTGGGCTCCAATCTGCGAATTCAGTTCTTACACCAATGGAGGTTAATTTAAAGCTTTGCCAAGACGATGGTGAATTGTTATCTGATCCGTTGTTATATCGGCAAATTGTTGGGAGTTTGAATTATTTGACAATTACACGCCCAAACAAGTTAGCCAATTTATGAAGGCCCCTCGACAGCCACATTTAGCAGCAGTTTGACGTATTCTTCGTTATCTTAAGGGCACTTCTAGTTGGGGATTATTTTTCCCTAAGAAGAATCCACTAAGATTGGTAGGCTATGGTGATGCAAATTGGGCTGGTTGTTCGGATACACGTAGGTCTATGATAGGGTGGTGCATGTTTCTCGGAGATGCTCTTATCTCTTGGAAAAGTAAGAAGCAAGAACGGGTTTCTAAATCCTCTACGGAATCAGAGTATCGTGCCATGTCCTTAGTTTGTTTAGAGATTGTGTGGATTCGTGGTTTATTGGGTGAGCTTGGTATTCTTCAGTTTTGTCTTACTCCACTGCATGCAGATAACACTAGTGCTATTCAAATTGCAGAGAATCCTGAACATATTGAGATTGATTGTCATTCTATTCGTGAGGCATTCGATCGACGTGTGATCGATCTTCCTCACATTCCCACGGAATCGGAAACAACCGATATCTTCACCAAGGCTTTATCTCGTCATCGTCATCAGTTCTTGATAGGCAAATTGATGCTCTCGGAACATCCCGCATCAATTTGAGGGGGGATGTTACATGTATATTTATTAGAATAGGCCCATTGTATTTATTAGAATAAGCTCATTGTAAAATAGAATAGACCCATTGTAAATTAGGAAAGTTAGGGTTACAAATTGTGTTTGTAATTCTATTTAAAGGTGGAGAAGAGCTCAATGAAGGGCATCGAATTTAATTGAGAAAATTAGTATATTGAATTATTGTCATCCCATGCAAGACCAATGATCACAAGGTTGTTGTGGCATTGTTGATGAATAATATTTTCTCTCGCTTTGGTACTCCACGGGCTATAATTAGTGATGGAGGGTCTCACTTCTTCAATAGGACATTTAATTCTCTCTTGGCGAAGTATTCAATCACACACAAAGTTGCTACTCCGTATCATCCACAAACAAGTGAGCAAGTGGAAATTTCAAATAGGGAGATTAAGCATATTTTGAAGAAGACAGTTCGACCTAATAGAAGAGATTGGTCATTGCGACTCACTGATGCATTGTGGGCATACCGAATCGCTTTCAAAACACCGATTGGGATGTCTCCTTATAGGCTCGTGTATGGGAAAGCTTGTCAATTGCCAATAGAGTTGGAACATAGAGCATATTGGGCTATCAAAAAGTTTAATTTTGATATGCAAAGTACTGGGTCGAATAGGAAGTTGCAGTTGGCAGAACTCGAAGAGTTTAGGAACAATGCCTATAAAAATGCAAAGATCTACAAGAGCTGTATGAAGGTTTTTTTTTTATGACAGCCATATTTTGAGGAAATCTTTTGAACCAGGCTAGAAAGTACTTTCATACAATTGTCGATTGCATCTCTTTCTATGTAAGTTACGTTCTAATTGGTCTGGCCCTTGTCATATTGTCTATCCTTATAGGGCCATTGAAGTTCGGAATCCCAAAAACGGTGATATTTTTAAAGTGAATGGTCAAAGATTAAAATCATATTTGGAGTTTCAACCTCTAAATGGGGAGGAAGAGGTGGAGTTGAATGGGCAAGTCCACCCAACTTGATGCTAATTTTATATATTTTTCTATTTTTATTTTTAGTTTTTATTTTGTTTGTCATTTTTTTAGGTCAATAATTTCGTCCTTTTATTTTTCTTTGCTTTCTAGGATTGTATGGAACCACATTTATACCTATCCTCTCTCTCCAAAAAGGGGCCATTAGGGCTCTTTCTCAGCTGATTCTGTTTCTTGATGTTTGTGGGGTTTTTGCTTGCTGTTGGTACTCTTTTCCTCTTGTTCTCAGCTTCAATTTAATGGATCCAGATGAGATTGCTAAGCTGTGCGATAGATTGCATTTGGGCATGGATGAAGCTCTAAGAATGTCTCTTGCGGCTGACATTTCAGAGGAAGGTCTGGGAAAGTTAAATACCTGCCTTGTGGGTAAGATTATCGGTGGAAAGTCGGCAAATAAGGAAGGTCTAGAATCGGTGCTTCGACTCATATGGAGGACGAAATTTTCTTTTCAGATTGAAGCAAAAGGGGGCAATAACACATTTATCTTCCATTTTGGCTCTATGGAAGACCAGGATTTCATCTTGAAGGGAGGCCCTTGGCTTTTCAACAAACAAGTTTTATCTCTCGTTAGGCCGTTCGGTGCGGGTGAGTTGGCTTCCATGGCCTTCAATACCGTTCCTTTTTGGGTTCACATTTTGAACCTCCCATTGGCATGCCTTACAGAGCGTTGTGTCTCTTCAATTGGCAGTATGTTGGACGAAGTGTACTCGGTTGATTTGGAGGGTTTGGTGCCTAGAGTTTGCATCTCCATTGACATTTCGAAGCCACTAAAATGGGGGTTGAGGGTGTTTTTGGAGGCAATTGGCAAAGAATTTACACTTCCAATCCAATATGAGAAGCTACCAGATTTTTGTTTTGGGTGTGGATCGATCGCACATCGCCTATGCGAATGTACTATGAGTCGAGACAGAGGACAATTTGCTTCAGATGGAAGGAAATTCGGGGAGTGGATGCGTGCAGTTAACCCGGGGCCTCGTCGAAGAATGAGTCGACAATATTCTAATCCGAATAATCAGTCCAATTCTGAATTCTCCAGCAAACCAAGCGTCACGGGAGAAAGTATTGGTAAAGAACCAAATTCTGGATATCCTTGAATGCTGGAGGAAACAAGAATGTCACACCATAGGCTGTAACGGACGCACAACAACCTCTGGCTTCTTCTACTTCTGGTAATAGAGAAATTGACAACCAAGTTATTGCGGAACTGATTGCACAGGTCAGTCGTTCAACTCTACCCCCTCAAAAGCTTAATACTGTAAAGTCCAACAATGTCGTGGATAGAGTGGATGACTTTTGAGCTACAGATAAGGCGGTGGATATGGAGCTGTTAGGAAATAACACTGTTAAGGTTGATGATGCAGTGGCAGATAGTAAGAAGGATGGCAGGAAGAAGGGTTCGAAACGGAAAATATATAGCCCTCGTTTTAAGGATTGTAGTGCCAGTGCTAAAGATATCATCTTCCACTCTCCTGCGAAATTGAAATGTAGTTCTGGCTGCCAGCCAAGCGGGGGAGGAAACATTTCCAGTAAGAAGAAATTGAGTTTGGGTGATGAGGAATTTATGGAGCAACAAAAGAAGTCTAAGCTTGGTAATCAGTTTGTTGAGGATATGGAGAGAGATGTTGGCAAAATTTCAGCGAGTCTTGCTCAGCAAGACCGCCGAGCATTACGAATTGCCTATGCTGGAACGTGCAATGGCTGGGGAATACTTGCACGTTGACATCACTTCGGAACTTGATTGGTCAAAATTCTCCCAATTTAGTTTTCTTCTCGGAGACTAGATTGTCCGGTTCTAGAGCTGCAAACATCAAATATTCAGTGGGTTTTCAGAATAATTTTGTGGTTGATTGTATTGGGAAAAGTAGAGGTCTTATGCGACTGTGGAAGGATGATTGGTGTGTTGATATTACGTCTTTTTTAGTTGGGCATATCGACGCTATGATTCTTGATCAGAAGGGAAAATGTTGGCGGTTCACAGGTTTCTATGGACACCCACTTTATCCTGCCGGCATCATTCATGGGACTTGATCCGTAGGCTGAAACACCAGTGGGATGCCCCTTGGCTTTGTGGGGGAGATTTCAACGAGACACTTTTGTTATCTGATAGCGTTGGGGGAGGTGAGAGACCGGTTAGCGCAGCTAGAGAATTCGAAAGATCTTTGAATGATGGGAGACTGGTGGATATTCCTTTTAGGAGACCTCCTCTAACATGGAACAATACGAGGGATAGGGATGCCAGTATCCAAGCACGGCTGGACAGATTTGTTTGTAATTTTGATTGGGCGAGCTCTATCCTAAAGCGGGGGTAGATCACCTACCTTTTGCTAAGTCGGATCACAGGCCGATTTCCATCAAGCTCTTGGGATGGGACAATCCTTTTGATAGAGCTAAAGGGCAACGACCGTTTAGATTCGAACCTTTTTGGTTACGTGAAGTTGACTACCATGAAGTGGCTATGCAAAAATGGGAGGTTCTTAATAGAAACCACAGGGCCTTTCCATGGCCCTTTGACACGATTAAAAGGAAACTTGACAACTGTAAAAAGGGCCTTTTGACCTGGAGCAAAGCTAAATTTGGGAAATGGAAGCAAGTTTTGAAGAGAAAGCAAATTCGTCTTGAGCAACTTTACAACTCTGCTACTTTGAGTCTTCATATGGTCGAAATTAAGACTCTTGAGGAGGAGATTGATCTGTTGAGTAGACGAGAAGAAACGTTTTGGAGACAAAGGTCACGTGTTGATTGGCTTCAAGAGTGGGATAGGAACACCAAATTCTTCCACTCCAAGGCTAAGAAGTGGTTCCAAAATAATCTGATTCGGCGCTTGAGGGACTGTAATAATCACTGGATTACCCTCCCAAATGCTATTGTGGAACATATTGAAGATCATTTTGATACTTTATTCAAAAGTGGGCAGCCATCTCAGGAAGATATCGATGAAGCAATTTCAGGAGTTCAGGGGCAGCTTTCTGAGGCAGATTTGACGCTGTTAAATGCTCTGTTTTCAGCTGAGGAAGTTGATAGGGCTTTGGTAAACATTGGCCCTTACAAAGCCCCGGGTATCGATGGATTTCATGCCATCTTTTTCCAAAAACACCGGTCTACAATGAGGAATGAGGTGGTGGAGGCATGTCTTGGCGTCCTCAACCGTGGCAAATCAGTTAGTTCTATCAATGAAACCATTTTAGTGCTTATTCCCAAGAAAAAGAGCCAAGAGACTATCTCAGAGTTTCGTCCTATTAGCCTCTGCACCGTCTTGTATAAAGTCATCTCCAAGTGCCTGGCCAACCGGTTGAAACTTGTTTTATCTCCCTTGGTTGCTTAAAATCAGGGTGCTTTTGTCCCGGGTAGGCTGATCTCTAATAATGCAATCATGGCCTTCGAGTTACTGCACTCTATGTCGAAAAAACGTTCGGGTAATGAGGCTTTCATGGCGCTCAAACTCGACATGAGTAAAGCTTATGACCGAGTGGAATGGGAATTTGTTCGGGCTATGTTGAAGAAAATGGGATTCCCCAACCAGTGCGTACACCTAATATGGGACTACATTTCTACTGTTCGATTCACATTTTTTATCAATGGAGAACTTCATGGAAATGTTCGGCCTTCCCGGGGTCTTAGACACGGTTGCTCCCTTTCTCTTATTTGTTTATTTTGTGTGCTGAAGGCCTGTAACACCCCGATTTTGGATATCGGAGTGTTACTAAAGTAGCCTTCACTTAATTGAAACGTGGAAATTTGACAAATTTTTTTTGAATAACCTTTTCAATAATAATAATAATAATAATAATAATAATAATAATAATAATAATAATAATAATAATAATAATAATAATAACAATAATAAAAACAATAGTAATAATAATAATAATAATCAGGTTCAAGATCCACGTACTTAAACCGAATAACATCCATCGACTTGATAACAAATATTCACTTTCTAAATAAACGAATTAAATCTTCTAATGAGAGAAAACTAATTTTAACGTGGGTTTATGTAGATGATATCGCCCCGCTCGATGCCGCTTCGCTGAACTCCTAAATCTGAAAAAGAGTTTTAAAATATTTGGGGCGAGTATAACATTGTTATACTAAGTGGGGCACAATAGAAAACATTTCACCATATAACATACCCACATACGAAATTATAATTAGATGTAATTGAACTATAGAAAGTCGAGTGTTGGAAACTCCCGTCCAACGTGGGGGAAAGTCGCTATGACTATCCGAATGGCCCTTGACACCACTCCGTAGAAGATGGTACTTAACACCATCACATGCATGTCCAATAGCAAATATACCATAGATTACAATAACAGATAAAGGACATGATATGAATCTTAAAGTAAACAATCGCTTTTTAAAATAAGAACATTGGCAAGAAGTAACACAATTTTGCATAAAGTAACCCCACCTCAATTCGTTGTTCCTGTAAATTCCTCGAAATTAGGGCTGGTGTGATGCTAGTGCCTCTAGGGACTTTTCACGTCGTCTAATAGAAGAAATTAAACATAACTTTAGTAATTAAATCTTAAAATTGAAGTTTAATAATTTATTTGGGTCTTATAGTATTTAATTTAAAAGTTTTAGGGCCAGAAAGCAAACTTTAAAGGTTACTTTGAGCTAAATTGAAAGAGAGGTATTGATTTGAGGGTGGAAATTGATGTAATTAGTCATTTAGGACTAATTAGAAGCTCAATTGAAACTTTAGGGCTTAAAATTAAATTTTTGAAACTTTAATTGGGACTTGATTGATAGGAATTGTCGATTTGGGGACTGATTTGAAATTAATTCGGAACTCGAGAACTTCAGTTGTAATTCCCATAAATCGATTGGAGTAAATGGAAATAATTCCATGACTTTGGGCGCTGAATTGAATATAGGCCAAGAATTGAGAGCTAGGCATTAAATAAAGGCAATTGAGGGTCCAATTTGGGGTCATTAGTTAAAGCGTAAACCTGCAATTTCCATTTCCATCATATGCATACATACGCGATACATACACAGAGAGAAAGAGGGAGATGACTAGAGCAAGAGGGAGCCGAGGTCTCTTTGGCGGTCGACACCGCCGATGCAGCCAAGAAGCCGTCAGTGGGTGGTGGTGTTGCTGTCACCAAGCATAGGGACCGACCGGCCGAGACCCGCCACTCGATCGGGTCGATATGTCGTAAGAGTATGATGAATTTGAGTTGAAATCAGCCAAAATTTGTTGATTAGATGCGAGTCTTGGGTTCTACTAATCTCAAACATTGCCTTCGAGGTAAAATATGGTGGAGATTCAAGGTGGAACTTGGGAAACCATGGCTGTGCAGTATTCACTTGGGTACTATTCACGCAGTCTGTTTTTTTTTTATGAATTCGTGACGATGATGGGGGGATGTTGATAGGTTTATATCGAAATTTCGATTGGCTGAATATGTGGATGAAGTGTTCGTCCCTTTTCTTTTTTTTTTTTTTTTGGTACGCTGTGAGGATGGTGATGAAATATAGAGATGCAGTGTTTGGGGGTTGTATGTTTTCAGACCATGAATTCATAACAATGAATGTAAGTATGATAAGTGCTAGAAAAGCACTTAAATAACTCTTTTATTTTACGTATTTGTGTGTTTTATTAGTATTATATGTTTATTTTTATGTGTTTTCCTTTTATTGCGTGTTTAGAGTCACAAGAAATCAAAAGGAGCCAAAATGGATAAAAATGGAGCGAAACGGAACTTGGGACCGAAATGCAAGCAAATTCAAAGATGGAGGGCCTCCGATGCAATTTTATGAAAAGTTTTTTTTACAATTTTTCTTGTGCCAATATCAAATAATATCCAAAGAGGATTTCCACATTTTTGTCGGATCCCAAATCGGAGTTTCCTAATGAAAGTTATGGTCATTTGAAGAGAAAGGACACAACAGAAAAATCTGCACTGAATTTATCGACGCAGCTCAAGAATTTGACCATAACTTTTGCTACAAATTCGGATTGACCTATACTTTATATTGTTGGAAAGGACACTCAGAGGGATACAACTTTGATGTTGACCTCTTCAAATCATTCAGATCATATCATGGTCAAAAATGGGAAAAACCGAGAGTGATGTGAATGGAGGATTTCTTGGGCCATATTTTGGTAGAAAATTCATAACTTTCTACTAAAATATCAAAAAAAGGAAATTCCAATTGCACAATTCAGCCAAGATGCTTATCTATACCATGATACAATATTTGAACTAATGGAGCAATTTAAGATCATGATTTGGTGGTTACCAATTAGTGGAATCATAATGGAGTAGTTGTACAATTTTTTATCATGTTTTCTTGTGAAATTTTGCCTATAAACAGAGGCATTTGTAAGGAAGGAAATACAAAACTTAGTAGAAGAGAATTAGCTAGTAGTTCTCTCCAATAAAATTTTCTTCTTCATTTGTTCTCAGTTTTAGCTTGAAGATTTTAGCTTTTCATATTCCGGCGGATCAATTCTTCGCTAAGTTCTCTTTTCCCTTTTATTTCTCTATTTATTTCTTAGTATTTATTTAATTGTTTACTATATTTTGCATAATCTATCATATAGTTGTGGTGATACAAGGCGAACACTCGCTAAAAAGTATGAAACCCCGCAATTATGAGTAGTTAAGACTTTTCTATCTAGTTCGAGGGGGATGTTGTGTTCAACTAACATGTTGTTATCTTTTCTAACTCTTTAGTAACGTTTTATCTATTCCTCTACTTCAATTTGTTGATTTGTTATGCTTGTAAACTCGTTTTTGAGTTTATGTGATTATTGCATTCACTTTGGCCAATTGAATCAATTAATCTTTAAATTCAAGTTACTTGCTAGGATTGGAACTTTTGATCCGTAATTGTCATTAGATTCCAATCAAAAGTAGCAAATGAATATCGTGCATATTTATTAACAAATCAACTTAGATGCATTAATTCGAGCTTGTGAAATTATTCATCTAATTCAACTCATTCTTCTCGTTCATTTCATACTACCTTTGCATTAAATCCTAAGAGCTTGTTTAGGGTTATCCAATAGCTAGATGTTAAGTTAAAGAGCTTACTTTTAACTTAATATACTTAAGGAAGAATTCGTTAATCAGAGATTCTCGGTTAATTGAGAATTGATAAATTGAAGAAGGAATAGTAATACGTTGTATGGGAAAGATAAACACAAGTTGTTGACACAACCGAACCCGAGAACTAGATATTTATTTCAATTGTTTTATTTGATCTTATCTTTTGTCATTTGATTTTCATTCAAAATTCTCAAAACCCCCACTTTTCTATATTAATTGATAAAGACAACTAGATTAAGCACCGTTTGTAGTGACCGCGAATTTCCTTAAATTAAAATATTTAATTAAAGTAAAATCTCAAACGTGTCGCTACAACTTCACCTATAGAGTTAAACTGCGTACGCTCGTCTAGTTAAAATTTTATAAAATTTACTATTATATTGAATTATTTAAAATGAAAACAAAAATAATAAGTTATAGTATATATATTTATTTATTTATTTTCAATTTACGTTTGAGGACCAAATTTTAGAAATTATTCGTTTTAGATCCAATTAGAGGCCCATTTGTAGTCCAATACGGTCCAATCCAATTTGAAACCCGTCTAGAGGCCCATTTGCAAATGCTATTCTAAATTTTACCCTTATATACACTTTTTGAGTGTGCTTAAACCCTAGCCACAATCTCCTCCATTGTCAACCTCAAGATCAATCTATCCATTCTTATCCAACTAATCAAACTTCAAGATGTAATATTTCTTGCCACTTTGTTCATATTTCAATTTCTAAATTTTATTGTTGTAAGTATTAATCATCTATTTGTGTTGTCACTTGATTTTTCACACAAAGTAGCAATGTACATACACAATATACGTACATACATGATACACGCATAGATACATACGTATACACCACCACCTCGGCCACCACCGCCAGACCGCCACCCACCACCAAGAATACACCATCATCCCCATACAAACACACGTAAACAACTAACACGCACGCACGCATGCATATAGATACAATATACATTCACGCCATACATACTCGTATCAAGCTCGGCCCAAAAACATCACCATGTCCAAAAACTCAACTTCACAACGCAAAAATCATACCTACACCTTCCTCTCCATCCCTAGAACATCGTAGTATAGTTTAATTCCAAAATTTTCAATGAATCAAACCAATTTTGAAAATACCCAAAATTTTATCTAAGTGTTCAAGCCTTGATTTCTCCCCCAATACTCAATAACTCTTCAATCAAACACCATCACTAGATTCACCATGTTCATCTCCACCTACGCCACCATTTTCGCGACCAAAAACCCGCCGGAAGTCGAACGAGAAAGAGAGAGAATCGTGAGTAGCGAGAGAGAGAGGCGACGGGAGTGAGCATTCGGGTGGGAGGGAGATGACCCAGATCCGGCCCAAACCCATTTTTAAATCCGGATATTTCAAGCTAGTCCCTCGTTTTATTTAATAGTTTAAGTTGGTCCCCAAGTTTTATTTAATTTCAAATCCCAAGCTTTCAGTTATTCTAATTTAACCCCTAAACTATATTTTCAAATCTAGTCCCCCGTTTTATTTAATCTATTTAAGTTAGTCCTCAAATTTTATTTAAATCCTAATCCCCAACTATCAATTGTTGCAATTTGACCCCTAAACATTTATTTCACTTTTAAATCCTTAATTTCTTATTCGCATTCGAGTTAGCCCTTAAACTTTAATTGCATATTAGTCCCTCATGTTTTAAAAATTCTATAATTGAGTCCAAAATATTTTTAGTTCACTTTTATTGCATAATAGGTCCTCAAACTATTAAATTCTTTCAAATTGACCCCCAAAGTTTTATATTCTTTCCATTTTGGTCCACAAACTTCTATATTACTTATAGATACTTAATATTTAAGAATATTAACATAAATTAAACTTCAAGTTATTGGCTAGACAAGCGTGCAGACTGACTAGAGGACTGATTTCTCACCGTTAGTAAGCTCAATACTCGGCTAAAGGTTAAGGTAGATCCCTTTTCTAAAAAGTTTCTTTTAAATGTGCGCAATTGAAATTAATATTATTATAAATGCTGCATGTAAATGTTATGTGATGATAGGCTTTTTAGCCTACTTTTGACGTGCTTCCTCGGACTATGACGATAGGCTCTTTGCCTAATTACGACGTGATTTAATAGCATTATGACGATAGGCCTTTGGCCTAATATATTATAATGACGTGCTATTAATCACTATGATGACGTGCACGATTAAGAGGGATGATGAACGAACTTGTATTTTATACCTGTTCGTATTTTATGAAAATGATGATTATGTGCATTTATTTTGTAATATATATTAATTGTGGTGCGCGGGATCTACTGAGTATTTAACATACTCACGATTTTCTCTATCAAATGAACAAATTGCAGATTAAGGAGCCGGAGGCTTGGCGAGGCGTGGGAATCTCTTAGGGACTTTTAAATAAACTCTTTAAATACATTGACAATTGAGCACTTTTAACTGTTGAAGTAATGGCTATTGAATATTTTGAATTTACTAGTACTTTAATTGGATGTTTTTGAGGTCTGTGTTTAAACTATCGTGAGACACTCTTTCGATTTTATTAATTTAAATAAATTTCCGCATTTTAGCTATTTGTTATCTTTCCGCACTTATTGGTATTAAAAAAAAATGGTTAGTTTTAGAGAAAGAACTAGCGTTCCGAGTTCTTCGAATTCGGGGCGTTACACCGTTCCTCTTGGGTTCGACCCTTACTTACCACTTCTACATTAATTTGTAGTTTTGAAACCGAGTAAGGAAAAAAATTAAACTTTGGCGCGCCGCGACAAGCACGGGCAAGTTTTTGGCGCCGTTGCCGGGGAACGGTTAACCAATTTAGTTGCTTTTATTAATTAATTTTTTTTAAAAAAATAAAAATTCTTCTTTACTTGTATGCATAATACCCGATCTACTAATCGAATTCTTGAAAGTTTCGATCCAGAAATCGAGAAATCCATTCGAAAACGAATAAGACAAGCAAAACAAACCGAACGAGAAATGACAGAAAACAATAACGAAAGAACTCTCAAACAACTGGCAACTCCCGAAATTACTCAACAACCTTTGTGTATCACCTTTCCAACCGTAGAAGAAGGTAAAACTTTCGAGTTGAAATCCGGTTTGATACATCTTCTACCTTCTTTTCATGGACGATCCGGTGAAGATCCATATCGACACTTGAAGGAGTTTCATGTGGTGTGCGATAGCATGAAACCCCCGGGCATCAGTGAAGAGCAAATCAAGCTCAGAGCCTTTCCATTTTCACTAAAAGATGCCGCCACAGATTGGTTATACACTTTACCACCCGGTTCAGTCACAACATGGAATCAAATGAAGCAACTTTTCCTCAAAAAGTACTTCCCAGCTTCAAAGACTGCAAATATCAGGAAAGATATCTCTGGAGTACGCCAAAACAATGGAGAAACTCTTTATGAGTATTGGGAGCGTTTCAAAAAGCTCATTGCAAGCTGCCCGCATCACCAAATCAGTGAAAACCTCCTAGTGCAATACTTCTATGAAGGCTTATGTCAATCAGACAGAAACATGGTTGATCGCCGCTAGTGAAGGCACATTGATGAACAAAACCCCTGCCAAGCTGTAACACCGATTTCAAACATGGCTGAAAACACTCAACAATTGATGCAGGCAGGAGATGAACATTCGAAGAGTTAACGAGGTAAGTAATTCCAATATTGAAAGCCAACTTTCTGAACTAACACATCTTCTCAAACAAATTGTTATAGGAAACAATCCGCAAGTCAAAGCATGTGACATATGCACAAATCTAGGACATCTTATAGATGCTTGTCCTGTTCTACAAGTGGATAATAACGAACAAGTGAACTCAACAAATAATTTCCCATTCCCAAGATAAGAATACAATCCGTACTCAAACACCTATAATCCAGGATGGCGAGATCACCCCAATCTGAGTTATGGAACCAACAAACCCCCAGGATTCTTCCCTAACAAACCTCAAGGCCAATTCTAGCAACAAGAGAATTTTCAACCCCAAGGGCAATTTCAACAAAAACCTCAACAATCAGGTATGTCTCTCGAGGATATGGTGAAAACATTAGCAACTAACACTGTGAAATTTCAACAGGATTCTAAGGCAAGTATTCAAAACTTGGAAAACCAGATGAGTCAATTGGCAACTTCCATCAATCGATTGGAAGCAAAATCTTGAGGGAAGTTACCATCCCAACCTGAGGTAAATCCAAAGAATGTTAGTGCCATAACCTTATGGACTGGAAAAGAGATCGAAAACCGTCACAGAGAAGTTCCCACACATGAATACAAAGAAGAAAAGCTTCAAAAGGAAGTAAGTCCTAACTCTCATATCAATGCTAAAACAATTCCTCCTCCTTTTCCGAGTAGATTAGCGAAAACCAACAAAGATGAAAAGGAGAAAGAAATTTTGGACACATTTAGGAGAATAGAAATCAACATTCCATTGTTAGATGCAATCAAGCAAATCCCACGCTATGCTAAGTTTTTAAAAGATCTTTGCACTAATAAGAGGAAATTGAAAGGAAATGAAATAATCAAAATGGGAGAAACCGTTTAAAGATATTCCGTAATAGTTGCCTCCAAAATGTAAAGACCCCTGGTATGTTCATCGTCCCTTTGCACCATAGGCAATCACCACATTGACAAAGCACTTATAGATTTAGGAGCATCCATAAATGTCATGCCTAGATCCTTGTATGCTTCACTAAATTTAGGAAAACCAAAAGAAACTCACGTAATTGTGCAACTAGCTGATCGTACCAATGCATACCCGGATGGAGTGATAGAAGATGTGCTAGTCAAAATAAATGGTTTAGTTTTCCCTGCTGATTTTTACGTGCTTGATATGGATGATGAACATTCACCTCACCCTACACCTATCATATTGGGACGTCCATTTTTTTACACTTCTCGCACTAAAATTGATGTCTATGAGGGTACACTATCCATGGAATTTGATGAGGAAAAAGCGAACTTTAATATTTTTGATGGTTCATTGCGCCCTAATAACGCTTGTTCTGTCTTTACAATCAATTCAACTAATCCTTTTGTGCAAGAACTGTGTAAGTTGAATTGCAGAGCCAGCACAACACATAAGATTGAGCCAAAGCACAATTACCTCATCTCGAATAAGGAAGCCATGGAACGAAATGAGACAAAAAAAATTTGGAGAAGAATTCAAGAAGGACTGTTAAGAAATCAAGACACTCGGAGAAGCCATCGAAAACAAAGTGGAGCTGCAATGGATTTGAGGAATCCTACTTGACAAATGGGAACTGTGTCGAGCTAACGACCATAAACAAAATCGCTTCTTGGGAGGCAACCCAAGCATTTTTCTTTTAATATTTGTATTTTTTTGTTTTTAATTTGTTTACTTTTCATCTAACGTATTAAGGAAGATATTGCTTTATTACTGTAGGAGGACAATATTTCGAGACTCAATTATTTTGAAAGAGACATGATGGCCCATAAATCGGTGATTAGCGAGAATTACGGATAATGGGCAGGTTAATTATTGATAAATGACAAATTCGTCAAACGCGTTTTCTCGGATACTCCTTCCAACGTACTCTTTCCAGCACACTCCACATGTATAATTGTCGGTTGAAACAGTGCCCAATTTGACTATAAATCAAGATCATTCTCCACTCGAAACCACAACCAAAATCTTCAGTCACTGTGAGTACTTCTTTCTAGCAGTGATTAGGTAATTTCTTTCTTCTCCTTCTTCTTCTTTTTATGGACGTATGTGATATTTTTATATTTATATGTCTTTTTCTTATAATAGTAGATTATATAGTTCAAATTTTGTTATTGTTCTTTCTTATTCAGTATTTATAATAAAAAAATAAAAAAAATGGAAGAGTGTGATAGTATATTTTACTTGGTAATTTTGATGATTTTAATCTTATTATTTCAATTTTTGTTTTTCTTTCGTGTGTTGTGTTAAAAAAAAAGGTCTTTTTCAGTAGACCTTAAAGAACTGTATTCTTCTCTTATCTTTCATCTTTCTAGTCTTTTGCAGCTATCTCCAAGTGCATTGAATTTCCTCTTCCCTCAATGGCATCTCCTCCCCGTATTGTTGCTCTTCTGCAAGTATTCAAATCTTTCTCTTTGCCTACTGACCTTCAAATGCACATTGTTCACCTAGTTGATAAGTATGAGTGTTCCCTTTGAAATGTCATTGTGTTTGGGGCAGGATCATCCCGTTCTGCTCATAAACGACGTGCTAAACGCCTCAAATATTGCTTCAAATGTGGAAAGCTACTGGATGAACCTCATTGTACTCGAAATCAAACTCGTTCACAACATGAATATGTTGTTTTCTTCAAAGATAGACTGATTAGGTGTAGGGCCGAAAAGTCTATCAGGAAAAATAGCCTACTCGCATTAGATGTGAAGGAGTTTGATAATTTGTTGGAACAACGACAACGTCTGTTGGAAACGAAACTCAATGGCCTAACCATTGAGCAGTAACTTTTTGAGCGTGATCACTAGCATCCATCCGAAGATGTAAAACTACGTCTCATTCATTTGAGAAGTGTCTGAGTTGGACGTTCTGCTCTAAACGTTCTCCCATTTGTTGGTTCTTGTGGGGCTGTTCTTTATTGAATGGTAAACATACCTATGTGTCATGTGGCGATATGGAGAACCTTTTCATTAAGGTTGGTTGTCAAACTGTTTTGTAGAGAGTATGCTGATTCAAATAGTTTCCATGCGGATCAGACTTGATGGAATTATATCATTAATTTGATGTGAATACTACTGCAAGATGTTCAGAGGGTTGTCAACTCCCAAAGTCGCTTTATATATAAATTTCTTTTCATCATAAAAAAAACCAAAATATTTTCAGCTGTTGTTTTTCTTGTTCTGTAAATATGTTGATCGCAGGTCTCTTGCTCTTGCATTGTCGAGGTATTCCTCAGAAGTGCTACATTGTGCAACCACCATCCCCAAATCGGCACGACTCATTGCTTACCATAGGGGAGTTTCTATTTCTTCACTTTTTTTCATGCTTTCTATATTTCCACATTGGGGACAATGTAGAATTTAAGTGTGGGGGAGTGGCATATTGTGGTCTGCGTGTGATTTTTTTTATTTGTATCGACGATTTTGCATAAGATAGCAACTTTTGAATATGATTGAGCTTAATTTGCATGACTTAGCTGAAACTACAAGATCTCGAAAAAAAAGTGTTATGTTCTTCTCTAAGCACAGTTGGTAAATTTATCTGAGAACATTTATAGGAAATTTACTATCATTCTCTGGAACACAAATTGAAGGTTGAAAATGTTGATTTTTTTTATTTTTCTAGACCATAGTAAACTAACTTTTTCTTTTCTTTTTCTATCCATTCGTCCTGCTCAAAGTAACCTGGAAACATCAATTGTTAGCAAGGTGGAGTTATAATCGCATGGTATCTGTTTTTTGTGAATGTGTCTTTTATTGATAGAGTTTAAAAAGTTTGGAAAAAGCATTGACCTATGCTGAGAATGAATTTTACTTTTATGTTCGAAATAAGGAGAGGGACCACAGAAAAGAGCTACCTACCTCAGAGTGTGAAGCCATCACCTCGAATGGGTGAAGAAGGCTGCCTCCAATGAAAGGGGTTTAGTGTGAAAGCTACATGTGGGGTAAAGGCTGAAAAGAAAATTGCAAAACTCTTCTTCTTCTTCTTTTTCTTCTTCATCAAAAAAAAAAGAAAAAAAAGAAAAAAATTGCGAGAAATGTGATAGCTACCCAAGTGTGAAGTTAGATAAATAAATTTCCTCAGTGGTTTGAAGTGCTCAATCTAAACACTCTTTAAATTGAAGACATATTTATGATAAAACACCGCCATGCCCTTTTTTCTTTGCAAGCAATAGCTTGATGATTTTGATGAACACAGTAATTGTTAGGATCCATGGGAATCATTGTAAAATAAGAGTAGGATCACGAGAGATGAAAGGAAATATTTGACTATTTCGGGTCAGGATTTGGATAGATCATCGTAAGCTTTCATTTGGTTCCAGTTAGTGATGGGATGATAACCTCAATTGCACACACTCACAAGCCATTGTGTATTTGAGAAGAAGTGAAATTTTCATGGTTCGGGAGAATATTTATTAAGCAAGTCATTATCTGTAGTTGGATTTCAATGTTTAAAGTTGTTAATCTCATGTAAAATCAGTGTGTTGTTTGTGTCATATGGTTCTTATTCGAGGGCGAACAACAATCTAAGTGTGGGGGAGTTTGATAAGTGCTAGAAAAGCACTTAAATAACTCTTCTATTTTACGTATTTGTGTGTTTTATTAGTATTATATGTTTATTTTTATGTGTTTTCCTTTTATTGTGTGTTTAGAGTCACAAGAAATCAAAAGGAGTCAAAATGGATAAAAATGGAGCGAAAACGGAACTTGGGACCGAAATGCAAGCAAATTCAAAGATGGAGGGCCTCCGATGCAATTTTATGAAACGTTGTTTTTACAATTTTTCTGGTGCCAATATCAAAGAATATCCAAAGAGGATTTCCACATTTTTGTCGGATCCCAAATCGGAGTTTCCTAGTGAAACTTATGGCCATTTGAAGAGAAAGGACAAAGCGTAAAAAAAATCAGCAGCCCGAATTTACTGCCGCAGTTCAGTAATTTGACCATAACTTTTGCTACAAAATTCGGATTGACCTGCACTTTATATTGTTGGAAAGGACACGCAAAGGACTACAACTTTGATGTTGACCTCTTCAAATCATTCAGATCATATCATGGTCAAAACTGGGAAAAACCGAGAGTGATGTGAATGGAGGACTTCTTGGGCCATGTTTTGGTAGAAAATTCATAACTTTCTACTAAAATATCAAAAAAAGGAAATTCCAATTGCACAATTCAGCCAAGATCCTTACATATACCATGATACAATATTTGAACTAATGGAGCAATTTAAGATCATGATTTGATGGTTACCAATTAGTGGAATCATAATGGAGTAGTTGTACAATTTTTTATCATGTTTTCTTGTAAAATTTTGCCTATAAATAGAGGCATTTGTAAGGAAGGAAATACCTAACTTAGTAGAAGAGAATTAGCTAGTAGTTCTCTCCAATAAAATTTTCTTCTTCATTTGTTCTTAGTTTTAGCTTAAAGATTTTAGCTTTTCATATTCCGGCGGATCAATTCTTCGCTAAGTTCTCTTTTCCCTTTTATTTCTCTATTTATTTCTTAGTATTTATTTACTTGTTTACTGTATTTTGCATAATCTATCATATAGTGGTGGTGATACAAGGCGAACACTCGCTAAAAAGTATGAAACCCCGCAATTATGAGTAGTTAAGACTTTTCTATCCAGTTCGAGGGGGATGTTGTGTTCAACTAACATGTTGTTATCTTTTCTAACTCTTTACTAACGTTTTATCTATTCCTCTACTTCAATTTGTTGATTTGTTATGCTTGTAAACCCGTTTTTGAGTTTATGTGATTATTGCATTCACTTTGGCCAATTGAATCAATTAATCTTTAAATTCAAGTTACTTGCTAGGATTGGAACTTTTGATCCGTAATTGTCATTAGATTCCAATCCAAAGTAGCAAATGAATATCGTGCATATTTATTAACAAATCAACTTAGATGCATTAATTCGAGCTTGTGAAATTATTAATCTAATTCAACTCATTCTTCTCGTTCATTTCATACTACCTTTGCATTAAATCCTAATAGCTTGTTTAGGGTTATCCAATAGCTAGATGTTAAATTAAAGAGCTTACTTTTAACTTAATATACTTAAGGAAGAATTCGTTAATCAGAGCTTCTCGGTTAAATAAGAGTTGATAAATTGAAGAAGGAATAGTAACACGTTGCATGGGAAAGATAAACACAAGTTGTTGACACAACCGAACCCGAGAACTAGATATTTATTTCAATTGTTTTATTTGATCTTATCTTTTGTCATTTGATTTTCATTCAAAATTCTCAAAACCCCCACTTTTCTATATTAATTGATAAAGACAACTAGATTAAGCACCGTTCCTCTTGGGTTCGACCCTTACTTACCACTTCTATATTAATTTGTAGTTTTGAAACCGAGTAAGGAAAAAAATTAAACTTTGGCGCGCCGCAACAAGCACGCCCAAAGTACCAAAGATAGTCGCAGAAAAAATTTGTTTACTATAGAGCAGTGATTAACGTTGATGCTTGTAGAATTAATAGAACGAGTTTGATGGATTACCTGTATGGCTAAGTCTGTTCTCTGTTGTGGATATGACGGTTGGTTGCTGAGAGAATTGCAGAGGATTCCTATGTTTACGTGAGTTGTGAAGGGAAATATGTAGAGTTGAGTAGAATATGAGGGAGGGTTTGAGAGAGACGTGAGAAATTGGAAGTGAAAATGGGGTAGAATTCTTAACAACATAGCCCACGTTTGGTTTGGATTGTGATGAGATGGGATTGAATTGATTTGGCTAATAATAATAATAATAAGGTTGGGTTAAAATAAGATAATTGGCCCAATAGGATATAGGATGGCTCTAAGTCCAATGGGCTAGTTGTAGAGACATTTGACTTAATAGTTGGGCCTAAAGCCCAACGGATAATTTATTGGCCATTAGTAAAATTGGACCCGATTAGATTATCAAGTTAAAATTTTATTCTATTACACGAGTGCTAAAATTTAATAGGTTAGATCGTAACGACGTCGTGTAATTCTTTAAGTGATAAAAATTGAACGTGGTCATTACAACCTCCCCAACTTAAAGAAATTTCGTCCTCGAAATTTACACTTACTTAATTTAGAACGTCGGGACACTTGGCTAGAATTTTGTCTTCTCTTTCCAAGTGGCCTCTTCCTTTCCATGTTTATTCCATTGGACTTTAACAAGTGGAGTTTCTCTATTTCTCAAAATTTGAACCCTCTTCCCCAGGATCGCCGTAGGGGTTTCTTCGTATGTCAAATCTTTATTCACGTCCAGCGAAGCGTAATTGAACATATGGCTTGGATCATGGACGTACTTTCTTAACATCGAAATGTGGAAAACGTTATCCACTACAGATAACTCGGGCGGTAAAGTGAGTCGATAAGCCACATCACCGACCTCTTCAAGAATTTCGAAAGGTCCGATTAATCTAGGCCTTAGTTTCCCCCTCTTCCCAAACCTTATCACTTCCTTCATTGGAACTACCTTGAGGAACACCTTCTCGCCCACCTTGAAATGTAAATCCTTTCGTCTCTTATCAGCATAAGATTTCTGTTTGTCCTAAGCAGCCTTGATTCTTCCTCTGATCTTATCTACGGCCTCAACAGGTCGCTCAACTATTTCTGGACCCAAGATTCTCTTTTCACCAACCTCGTCCCAATGCACAAGCGATCTGCATTTTCTTCCGTAAAGAGCCTCATACGGTGCCATCTCAATGGTCACCTGGTAGCTGTTATTATATGCAAACTCCACCAACGGTAGGTGTGTTTCCCAATTTCCACCAAGGTCCAGCACACAAGCTCTTAACATCTCCTCCAGGATCTAGATGGTCCTTTCTGACTGACCATCTGTTTGCAGGTGATATGCAGTGCTAAACTTCAATCTGGTACCCATAGCATCTTGTAGGCTTTTCCAGAAATTAGATGTAAACCTGGTATCCTTGTCGGATACAATAAAAACCGGTACCTCATGTAATCTTATGATCTCTTTCACATAAATCTAGGCGAACTTATTGAGGCTAAAGTTTGTTCTTACAGGTAGGAAGTGAGCTGATTTCGTCAAACGATCAACAATTACCCAAATAGTGTGATGACTTTTCAATGTTTTAGGTAGTCCGGTGACAAAATCCATTGCTATGTGTTCCCTTTTCCTTTCTGGAATCTCGAGCGGATTCAGCCCTGACGGTCGTCGGTGTTCGGCTTTCACCTGTTGACATGTCATGCATTTCTCAACGAATAAGCCGATGGATTTCTTCATGTTCCTCCACCAATATAACTTTCATAGATCCTGATGCATCTTTGTATCTCCAGGATGCACGGTATAAGGCTAAGAATGTGCCTCTTCAAGAATCTCCTTTCTTAACTCTTCATTTTTCGGTACACACAATCTCCCTTTAAACGAGAGGGTGCCATCGGTGGATACTTCAAAATCCTTCGCATTGCCTATGAGTAACCAATCTTTGATCTTACACAAGAACTTATCATTTTTCTAAGCCTCTTTAATTCTATCCCTGAGGACAGGTCGCACTACCAATATGGCTATGATTGTGGTGGTGCGACATGGGAGAATCACAACTTCGATCTTCAGATTGGTGAAATCCCTGATCAACTGCTCTTGACTGGTCGGTAAAACTGCTAGCTTACCCTTCGTCTTTTTGCTCAGTGCGTCGGCTACGACAGTAGCTCTACCGGATGGTAAAGGATCGTGCAATCATAGTCTTTAACCAACTCCAACCATCTCCTTTGTCTCATATTCAATTCCTTCTGTGTGAAAAAGTACTTGAGACTTTTATGGTCCGTGTATATTTCATATTTACTACCATATAGATAATGTCGCCATATCTTTAGAGCGTGAACCACAGCGGCCAACTCCAAATCGTGTGTCGGGCAGTTCCGCTCATGGGGTTTCAGTTGTCTAGAGGCGTAGGTGATCACTTTCCCATGTTGCATTAGTACACAACCCAATCCCTGTTTAGATGCGTCACTGTAGATTACAAATCCTTCTGATCCTTCTAGAATTGCCAATATTGGAGCTGATATCAATTTCTGCTTCAAAGTTTGGAAGCTCTTCTCACATTTATCTGTCCATCGAAACTCTAATCCCTTCTTGGTCAGCTGCATCAACGGTCCAGCTATTTTGGAAAACCCTTCAATGAATCTTGGATAGTAACCAGCCAAGCCCAAGAAGCTACGAATGTCGCCAACATTTGTTGGTGTACTCCAATTTGAAATAGCTTCGACTTTGGCCAGGTCGACTTCAATCCCATTGGCAGTTACGACGTGACCCAAGAAACCGATGCGGTCGAGCCAGAACTCGCACTTCCTGAACTTAGCGTATAGCTTTTCCTGACGAAGAGTCTGTAGTATAGTACTGAGATGCTCTTCATGCTGTTTCTTATCTCTCGAGTAAACCAGTATGTCATCGATGAAGACTATAATGAACCGATCAAGGTACGGATGGAAAACGCGGTTCATTAGGTCCATAAAGACAGCTGGCGCATTGGTCAACCCAAAAGGCATTATAATAAACTCGTAATGGCCGTAGCGAGTCCTCAATGCTGTTTTAGGTATGTCGCTATCCTTGATCTTGAGTTGGCTATCCTTGATCTTGAGTTGGTGGTAGCCCGACCTTAAATCAATCTTAGAGAATACACTGGCACCTCTCAACTGATCGAATAGATCCTTTATCCTTGGCAGCGGATATTTGTTCTTGACCATGAAGCGGTTCAATTCTCTGTAATCGATGCGCATCCTCATCGACCCATCTTTCTTCTTCACGAAGTGCACTGGTGCTCCCCAAGGTGACACACTAGGTTGGATGAATCCCTTGTCAAGCAATTCTTGTAGTTGTACTTTCAGCTCTTGGAGTTCCTTAGGTGCCATTCGATACGGCGCCTTGGATATTGGTGCTGCTCCGGGTACCAACTCAATAGTGAACTCCATATGTCCATTCGGAGGGACTCCGGGTAAGTCTTCTGGGAACACGTCCACAAAGTCTCGTATGATTGGTACATCCTTCGGGGTTAGCTCAAGCGATGGTGAACTAACCATGTTCACAAGGTACCCATGGCCAGTACATTTCTTCAACATCTTCTCCGCTTTCATTACTGAGACCATTCGGGGTAGGGTTTTGACTTTCGCCCCGAAAAAGGTAAATTCATCTTCTCCAGGCCTCTAGAAAAGTATTTCCCTTTCACGACAATTAATAGTAGCATGTTTGCTACTAAGCCAGTCCATTCCCAAAATAACGTCGAAATCCTTCATTTCTAGCACGTATAGGTCAGCCTCTAAATCCCTTCCATCGATTTCACACCTAACAAAACTAATTTTCTGTTCAGCACCAATGGTCTTTCCTGAGGGCACGCTAACCTCTAAGGCCTTATTCACGTTTTCACATCAATTTCCAATCTTAGCACGGAAGCTAACCGATACAAAAGAATTTGTAGCACCAGAATCAAACAGTATGAGGGCAGGTATATTAAAGATTGATAACATACCAGTGATCACGTCTGGATCCTACTGCGCCTCTTCCGTGTGAGTGCAAATACTCGGCTTTTCCTTTCTTAGCTACTTCCCTACCCTTATACTCGGGGCACTCCCCGGCAAGGTGACCGGCCTTCTTACAACTGTAGCAAACCCCTTTGCCCATCAGGCATTCCCCATGGTGGTTCTTCCCACAATTCTGGCACGGAGGCTTGTTGTTAGCTGTATTACCATTGCCTTCCTTTTGGTTTCCTCCAGATTTTCCTTTCTTGTTCTGAAATTTGCCCTTGCCCTTGTCATGTCCGTTCCACTTTTGTTTCCCCAATGACTCACCCGTGTTCGAAGCAATTTCATCCAATTTGAGCCGCGGATATGACATGTGCCTGTTTTAGGACTTCTGAGTAAGAGGTAAAGCCATGTGCTGCTAATATTCCTCCTATTTCTGGTCGCAGCCCCCTTTCAAACCTTCTTGCTTTCTTGGCGTCCGTATCTACCAAATGAGGTGCCCAGCGCGACATTTGCTCAAACTTCCACTCGTATTCAACTAGGGACAGGCTTCCCTGGTTGAGATTAGTAAATTCTATCTCCTTCTCGTCGCGGAGATCCTGGGGGTAATACTTTTCGAGCACTGCTTCCTTGAACTGAGCCCAAGTCATTGTTCGAAGTTGGGCTGCGGGTAATATGCGCTGGTAGGATTCCCACCAATGACCAGCGCCCTCAATCATAATGAATTTAGCACATGAGATCTTATGGGCATCTCGATCTCCATGTGCTTGAAGATGCGTTTGAGTCCTCGCAGCCACTCCTCTGCAACTTGGGGCCCAACCTTTGCATTGAGGGTTGGGGTTTTGCAACAGAATTCCCCAATGATCTAGCTGATATTCCCAGCATTACCCTGTTGGTTCGGATTGTTGTTGTTCTGATTGTTACGTTGCTAGTTTTGGTTAGCGTTGTTCTATGTGTTGATCTCTTGTACCGCTCTAATAAGATCTCGCAAAAGGCCAGCTTGTGTGTTGCTACGTGGCATCCCCCTTCATGAACCAAAATAACAATCGATTTAGTATTTATCCTACCTTTTACAGAGGGACACCATCTCAAGGAATAAGCACAATAGACACAACGAATGTCAATGACAATTTTATTATCAACTCAAGTCTCGATAAGAAACAAAATAATGGAACTGCAACAAATGTTCAAGATCCAAAACCTCGATCTAAAGAGGACCAACATGAACCATAATCCCTACTGAGTAAAATGAATCAATCCTACTGAATCATTGACTAAACTTTAACCAACGAAATGAATAAAACCCTACTAGCTACTACCCATAAAGAACTCTATTCCTTCCAAAGTTCATTATAAAAGTCATCATCTGAGTCCGAGTTGGCCTGAGGTGCATCAAAATGTTTGGTCCGCTCTGTGGGCCGAGCAACCCCCATGGGGTCGTCATCTGCCAACGTTTGCTCATCGTCCAGCCTCTCCAGCAGCCTCTTTGTGAACTCTCGGTAGTAAACGGCAAGGGGATGATCCCCGAAGATTTCATTCATTTCCATGAAGACGTCATGAGCAATCTCGTCCCAATCATCAGGCATCGTCCCTATGAGACGAAGGATGGCGTCAAGCGACATAGTCGGATAACCCTTCTTCCATGCAGCAACCCAAAGTCTTTCCATCTCCAGGATGTGCTGCCCCAGGGAGTAACTCATCGGCTACACGTACTCGTCATAATCACGACATTCCTGTGCATAAGGTCTTCGACGAATAGACTTCCTAGTGGTCCTTCGACCAACAGCCATAATATGTTCTACCATTTATGGAAAAAGCCAGTTAGGTGACGTTTCTAATTCATTTTAGTCTAAATTCGAGGACTAAGTAAAATATTTTATATTATCGCCGTAGTCCAGCATCACCAGCCTAAACATTTAGATGGGCAGGCACACATGAATTTCAAATAGTGGATACTGATAACTATAAAAGTTACGTACTGCACCCTCAAGTCCATTTACAATTTTCGAAGTTCGTATAACATACCGATTCAGCAATCTAATAAAATTCGTTTCAAATTCAGTATCCAAATGAA
This sequence comes from Jasminum sambac, assembly GCA_018223645.1. Lineage (NCBI taxonomy): Eukaryota > Viridiplantae > Streptophyta > Magnoliopsida > Lamiales > Oleaceae > Jasminum > Jasminum sambac. The sequence continues at coordinate 6,552,622 of CP073644.1, read as the reverse complement.
ATCCCACTAAGGTGCTAAAATAGGCATTCTCGAAAACAGAGATTTTGTTTACCTCTCCGGAGTCGGCGTAGCGTAGCGGGAGCAGGCATCCATTACTTATAAATTTTAAATTCTTTTGAAAGTTTCTAAATTTTTTTTGTGAGTCTACAGAAAAGTAAACCTTTGCTCTGATACCACAATGTAATGCCCCGATTTTGGATATCGAGGTGTTACTAAAGTAGCATTCACTTAATTGAAACGTGAAAATTTGACGAATTTTTTCTTTGAATAACCTTTTCAATAATAATAATAATAATAATAATAATAATAATAATAATAATAATAATAATAATAATAATAACAATAGTAATAATAATAATAATAATAATAATAATAATAATAATAATAATAATAATAATAATAATAATAAATAATCAGGTTCAAGATCCACATACTTAAACCGAATAATATCCATCGACTTGATAACAAATATTCACTTTCTAAATAAACGAATTAAATCTCCTAATGAGAGAAAACTAATTTCAACGTGGGTTTATGTGGATGACATCGCCCCACTTGACGCCGCTTCGCTAAACTCCATAATCTGAAAAAGAGTTTTAAAATATTTGGGGTGAGTATAACATTGTTATACTCAGTGGGGCACAGTAGAAAAATATTTCACCATATCACATATCCATATACGAAATTATAATTAGAGGCAATTGAACTATAGAAAGTCGAGTGTTGGAAACTCCCGTCCAACATGGGGGAAAGTCGTTGTGACTATCCGAATGGCCCTTAACACCACTCCGTAGAAGATGGTACCTAACACCATCACATGCACGTCCAATAGCAAATATACCACAGATTACAATAACACATAAAGGACATGATATGGATCTTAAAGTAAACAATCGCTTTTTAAAATAAGAACATTTGCATGAAGTAACACAATTTTGCATAAAGTAACCCGACCTTAATTCGTTGTTCTTGTAAATTCTTCGAAATTAGGGCTGGTGTGATGCTAGGGCCTCTACGGACTTTTCACGTCGTCTAATAGAAGAAATGAAACATAACTTTAGTAATTGAATTTAAAATTGAAGTTTAATAATTTATTTGGGTCATATAGTATTTAATTTAAAAGTTTTAGGGCCGAAAAGCAAACTTTAAAGGTTACTTTGAGTTAAATTGAAAGAGAGGTATTGATTTGAGGGTGAAAATTGAAGTAATTAGTCATTTAGGACTAATTAGAAGCTCAATCGAAACTTTAGGGGTTAAAATTAAATTTTTGAAACTTTAATTGGGACTTGATTGATAGGAATTGTCGATTTGGAGATTGATTTGAAATTAATTCGGAACTTGGGAACTTCAGTTGTAATTCCCATCAATCGATTGGAGTAAATGGAAATAATAACATGACTTTGGGGACTGAATTGAATACAGGCCAAGAGTTGAGAGCTAGGCATTAAATAAAGGCAATTGAGGGTCCAATTTGGGGTCATTAGTCAAACCTTGAACCTACAATTGCCATTTCCATCGTATGCATGCGTACGCGATACATACACAGAGAGAAAGAGGGAGATGACTAGAGAAAGAGGGAGCCGAGGCCTCTTCGGGGGTCGACACTGTCGATGCAGCCGGAGAAGCCGTCGGTGGGCGGTGGTGTTGCCGTCACCAAGCATGGGACCGACCGGCCGAGACCTGCCACTCGATCGGGTCAATAAGTCGCAAGAGTATGATGAATTTGAGTTGAAATCAGCCAAAATTTGTTGATTAGATGCAAGTTTTGGGTTCTACTAATCTCAAACATTGTCTTGGAGGTGAAATATGGTGGAGATTCAAGGTGGAACTTGGGAAACCATGGTTGCGTACTATTCACGCGGGTAGTATTCAAGTAGTCTTTTTTTTTTTTTTTATGAATTCGTGATGATGGAGGGATGTTGATAGGTTTATATCGAAATTTCGATCGGCTGAATATGTGGATGAAGTGTTCGTCCCTTTTCTTTTTTTTCAGTACACTATGAGGATGGTGATGAAATATAGAGATGCCGTGTTTGGGGGTTGTATGTTTTCAAATCATGAATTCATAACAGCGAATGTAAGTACCGAAAGATAATCGTAGAAAAAATTTGTTTAATACAGAGCAGTGATTAATGTTGATGCCAGTAGAATTAATGGAACGAGTTTGATGGATTACCTGTACGGCTAAGTCTATTCTCTGCTGCGGATATGAAGGTTGGTTGCTGGGAGAATTGCAGAGGATTCCTATGTTTACGTGAGTTGTGAGGGGAATATGTAGAGCTGAGTAGAATATGAGGGAGGGTGAGAGAGAGACGTGAGAAATTGGAAGTGAAAATGGGGTAGAATTCTTAACAACATAGCCCACGTTTGGTTTGGATTGTGATGAGATGGGATTGAATTGATTTAACTAGTAATAATAATAAGGTTGGGTTAAAATCAGATAATTGGCCCAATAGGATATAGGATGGCTCCAAGTCCAATGGGCTAGTTATACGGGCATTTGCCTTAATAGTTGGGCAGAAAGCCCAACGGATAATTTATTGGCCCTTAGTAAAATTCGACCTGATTAGATTATCAAGTCAAAATTTTATTCTATTAGACGAGCGCTAAAATTTAATAGGTTAGGTTGTAACGATGTCGTGTAATTCTTTTAAGTGATAAAAATTGAACATGTTCATTACAAGGCCTTTCCGCTGCTATTCACAATGCCGAGGTCGATGCTCATTTGTTGGGGATGAGATGTTGTCGGGAGGGTCCTCGTATCTCACATTTATTCTTCGCCGATGATTCTCTCATTTTTCTCAAGAAAAACCTGAAGGTGCCGAGGCTATCTTGCATATTTTGGAGATCTATAGTAAAGCCTCTGGCCAAGTAATCAACCTTGATAAATCCTCAGTGACTTTTACGCTGAATGTGTCAAGCGAGATGAAATTGAGAACCATTGATTTGTTAGGGATACAAAATCCAAATTCACATGACACTTACTTAGGATTGCCTTCTGTTATTGGAAGAAATAAGAAGCACACATTTCTGAAGATTCATGGGCGCGTTTGGAAGAAAGTGAAAGGATGGAAACGGGAAATGTTCTCAATGGTAGGTAGAGAAATTTTGATTAAGGCTATTATCCAAGCCATCCCTATCTACTTCATGAGCCTTTTTCCGAATACCTAACTCCATTTGTGATCAACTTAAAAGCTTGATTTTGGATTTTTGGTGGCAAAAAAAGCCGATGCTAAGAGGTTTGCTTGGGTTAAATGGGATACACTTTGCTCCGCTAGGAGGCATGGAGGCCTTGGTTTCCGTGATCTCAAGCTATTTAACCAAGCAATGCTTGCAAAACAGATTTGGAGGATTGTTGAATGTCCAGATTCAATGGTTGCAAAACTCCTCAAAGCTAAATACTTCCCAAATGACGATATTCTTGAAGCTAGGAAAAAACAGGGATCCTCTTTTATCTGGCAAAGTTTGATGTGGGGTAGAGAAGCCTTGAAACTTGGTATTCGATGGCGTGTTGCCAATGGGAATGACATTAAAATTTATTTAGATCAATGGCTGCTGAGAAATCATAGCTTCAACATTTTTTCCTACCCCCGGTTGGGGTTGGTCACGGTGAATGATTTGATCGGGCCAAGTAGGGAATGGAATGTACCCTTAATTAGAAACAACTTCTGGCTGGCGGATGCTGATTTTATTCTCTCAATTCCACTCAGTTTCAATTCTACTCCGAATCGACGCATTTGGCATTACAATAAGAATGGTATCTACTCCGTCAAAAGTGGCTATCATTTTTTGAAATCTAGGCAAGTATCTGATCCGAGCTCTAGTTCTAACGCGAGGTTAACCTGGTGGAAAGTCCTATGGAAACTCCCCATCCCTCCAAAGGTACGTAATTTCATCTCGCGCCTCTCACACTTTGCTATCCCTCGAATGAAAATTTGGTTAGGAGGCATATTAATGCAGATGCCTTATGCCCAAGATGTGGTTTGGTGGAATTGAATGTTCATGTGTTTGTGGAATGTTTGTGGGCTAAAAAACTGTGGAAACTTTTTGATTGGTGGGAGGCTATGAAGGTTTTTTGATTTGACGACTTGGCCACAGCGTTTTTGGGCCGGTTGAAAGGACATCATAAAGACAGTATTGGTCTTCTGTGCATTTTGCTGTGGTTTGTTTGGCAAGAAAGAAACAAGGTTCTTCATGGAGATCAGCCTAGAGATGTGGAGTTGGTGCGTACTCTGGCAGCAATCTGGTTGGAGAATTTTAAGAAAGCTCAAATCACCCACTTCTGGCCTGTTGAGAACCTCAGTGGGCTTCCTTTTTCCAGCTCCAAACAGTGGCTAGGTAGGGGTTCGTGTGACAATGACCTCTCCCTCTTTACCGACACTGCTATCCGGGAAAATTGTATTGGTCTCGGTGGTTGGATCCGTGATTCAAATGGGACTGTTACTGTAGCCCTTGCTGCTAAAATGTGTGGCTCTTTCAACTCCACCACAGCCGAAGCTCCTGCGTTGAGATATGGGTTGCGCTTCCTCTTTGACTCCAAGCTACAAGTTCAAGAAGTCCGGATTGATTGTGCAAATGTTATTAAGGGCCTCAACGATGGAGGTCCAAGCAACCTAGATGGTGTTATCTTCTCCAACATTGTTTCACTTCTTGATGCCATCGGTTGCGGTCGTTGTTTCCATATTAGCCCAGATAGTCTAGCAAGTTTGGCTGTTGACTTGTATCAAGATTGTCTTTGGCTCGATTGTTTGCCAAGACTCTTTTCATCGCTTCTTAGTGATGAACATTATCTCCATCATGAATGAATGGGTTCTTTTCAAAAAAAAAAAGGATTGTATGGAACATGTCATTGTGAAACCAACCATCCAGGTGTGCTCCTTCCAACTATTTGCCCATATTTTTCTCTTGTTTTATGTTTCCATAGTTGCAAACGTCGCGGACAATGTTTAGGATAGGTTTGGGGGTGTGTGAATTACATTTTTCTATGTTTGTTATTGTGTGCTTTTCATTATTTTTTATATTTCAACTATATATGCATTTTTTTAAAAAACAAAAAAAATTCTTGTGTGCTTGTGTGTTTGTTTTGGTTGAATAGCATTGCTGGCTAATGATATAACTATTAGAAATTGTTGTGATATATGACTTGAATGCAATGAGGCAACATGCTAACCGAATGATTTTGGCTATGTTAGCTTTTCGGGTTGAAATACTGAAAGATTTTTGGAATTGTGTCAGTTGGTTAAATTTATGACTTGTTATTAGGTATGAGCCTAGACTAAATCATATCTTTTGAACCGTACCTAAAAAGAGGATAGTTTGGGAATGGTTGAACCGTAATGCTTTTATTTCGTGCATGCAGGTTGAGATTGTGTGAAGTGTTCTGGGCCTGAAAGTATAAGCTAGGGAACGACCAATGCTAGCAATCTAATCCCCGTGCACTAATCTTACTAATTGAGCCGAATATCTTATACCTCTCTTCATAGCTTTTTTGACTCGAATAATTAAGTCCGAAGGAGTATCTTAAAACCATTGCCCTAAGGTCGACTGGCCTGGGAGTCATCGACCTAAAGTTCGTTACAAAAGTCATCTAGAAAGTTTAAGGGAGAGAGGTCTTGCACATAAGATACAAAAAAGAACAAACAAAAAAAATAAAAAAAAAATCATTTGGGGGATTAGCTAGTCGGTTTGAGTTCCTAGTAGAGACTTGAAGGTTTAGGCACTAGAAAGAGGAAAAAAAAACAAAAAAAGGGGGAGAATAAATTCAATCCCTGAAAGCCGCAATCATTGGTTAGGCCTTGCCGAACTTGAGTGGGAAAGGATGAGTTTATTGACCGAAACCTATAGTTATCTCATTGGGCGTGAGTGAGGATATCAATAATGGGTGTGTGAATCCCACGAGAGGGTGAGGAAAAAGAATTGACTATCATGGGCCGAGAATGAACCAACCGAACACAAGTGATGGAAATTGATCGGTATTTTGATTCAAAAGGTTGGCATGGTTAGAGTCGAAGGTTGATATGTGAGCAATATTGATTCTCTTAATTGATCATGGGATTTTTAAATATGAGGTCGATAAGGCAATCTATTTGACTCTTGTTTAAGTTTTATTGTCATTTTATTTACACTCGATGTTTGTGTGATTATTTTTAGATTGTTTTGCTCGACAACTAGCAAAATTTAGGTTTGGGAGAATTTGACGAGTATATTTTTACTACACTTTTTATTGTCAACCTTAATTTTGTTAGCTTATTTTTAGCATTTATATTAACCAATATATTAGTGTTTTGTTGTTATTAGGTTAAGAATCAAATCAAATAGGAATTAAAAAGAGAAATAAAAAGAGCTTAATGGGCTTGAAGCCCATGAAACTAATAAATCGGGGGATTCGACTGCAATAAAAGAAAGAGGCAATTGGAAGTTGACGTAGGGGGGAAAATGCCGAGAGAAGACGGAAGACCCAAATTGAAGAAAAGGACGAAGACGGCTCGAGAGAAAAAGGAAGAAGTGTTGATATTTCGCGTGTGACTCCTTCGATGGTCAGTTCTATCTTTTCTAATACCTTTTACTTGGTAATGGTATTCTAAATTTATTAGACCAAGCGTCAGGATAAACTATTTAACCATGTGATTCTCTATTTATTATTTGATTCTTTATGTGCGCGTTTGATGTTTACTGTTTGTTCTTCGTAGATTAATTAAATTTAGTTTCTTTCATCACTTTTATCATGTATTGGTAATTGTTAGATAATAGTTTAATTGATCCATGCTTTGTGCTTGAAGTATATAATGATTATCTTTGATTTTTCACGGAATTACAATTGGATTAGATACGTGGAATACTTGAGCTTTATGATTTTTAGATTCTTTGTTTGCTTTAATCCAATTGCTACGATAAATGGTTGGTTAGTCTATTAGCAGAGGCAGAGGGGGGCTAACATTAGATTTTATTAATTGGCCTTCGCTGATAAATTTATGGGTACACAATAGATTGATTTCGACTTGTCACTAGAATTTTATGAATTAAATGACGATTAGAGAATTGCTTGGTCGAATAGTGTCGGATTCTAAAACCTTGGTTATTTTAATCTTCGTGACATTTGCTTTAATTGTTTAGCCTAGTACTTGTGTTCTTTTTAATTAATTGAAAACATAAAACAAACCTTTTCAATTTGTTTAGCATACGAATTAATTTTGACTAAATTATACTTTTTAAATTGGCAGTCCCTGTGGGTTCGAACGCGTTACTCATTAAATCTATATTTTACATTAAATCTATATTTTAATAGATTCGTGCACTTTTGAGTTATTTAAAATTTTACAATAGAAAGTTAAAAAACTAAACAATGTTAACTACTCTATGAAAGCAACACGTAAACTCTCTTTATCTAGAAATACTTTTCTGTTCTAACACCAAAGTGGAAACAGGAAACAACTACAACTTGGTCTATATCACTACATACTTATTTCTGAAACTTCTACATTAGCAAGCCCTCTTCTTTCTTTATCTTCCTTTTTTTTAATTTTTTTAATTTTTTTATAATGGTAAAAGATTTGCAAAATACACATACCAAGGGGCTTCAATATTATCGTCTTAAATTAAGGATGCTTCTCGCTCTTCTTTCGCAATCTCTTACCCAGTGGATCCATTCCCATTCTATGGAAGTTATTGATACCTTCAATTGCCATTATGTATTGAATAGCAATAGAGTTAATCAATCTTTGTCAATTAATTTTAGAACATGGTCTAGGAGTAAATAGTATTAGAAAATGGTTGCTACAGAATTAGTCTTACAATTCTTCAACATTTGACATCATAGCATTAAGCTGTGCAAATACCAGAAAAAATAGAAGAAATACAAAACACCAAGAATCAGTCAAAACACGGCTAAAAACCCATGTATACAAATTCATATGAAACAGCATTGAAAGTTGAAAACTAATTCGACATTTAATTCGACGAAACCTAGAATTGAATAAAGAGTTTTCTACACAGTGACGCCATAGTAGAGCATTTCAAAAAACTAAATAAATAAATAAATACCACTGATCAATAGGCCCGATAAGTGCTGCAAATCGGCATAGGAAAAAATCTACAACTGATAAAAAGTTGAGGAGGGATACACTTATTTCGTGCTTGTTCCAACTGCGTTCGATGGCCACCTAAATGGAGTTCTATATTGGACGAGGATAGGCCATGAAATTAATGGAAACAAGCTCTTCATCTCCATAACTGATGGTGGCGAACGAGGAGTTTCGCCAACAATATTTGACATAGCGGAATGAAACGGTAGCATTACTGGAGCTTAAATGAATTAATTGGGAATGACTTTGTAGATGGCAATTTAGGGGTTCTACAATTGTGGGCTTATTAGTGCGATACTGACCCGAACTCGATGTTTCCATTGCCGTAAGGACTTTCGTTAGTTTCCCATCATTAAGTCACCCCATGTGCGATTTTTCAAGTCCAAAATAGTTCGAAACTTTGGATATTATTACAATCAAGTCCCAAAATTTGAAAAATATATACTTTACTTCCAAACTTAGTTAAATTGTACAATTTTATATTTTATTTTTGTGAGTGCTTATTTGGCCAGTAATTAATTTTATTGAATTAATTTAATACTGATTAAATAGTTTTCATTAAAAATTTTAAATAAGGTAGTATTTGTTTGTATTAATATAATATCACCAGTTTTCAAAATTTTCTTTAGCATTAGAGATACGCACATTTTGATATTAATCAATACTAAATAAAATATAATTATTGTACATACATAAAATTTTATTAGGAATATAATATATTACTATAAAAAATATATCGAATACAAAGAATTAATCAAATCAAATTACAAAAATGCAAAAAAATAAAAATAATTCAAACGTTTTCTTTAGCATTATAGACCCGCACATTTTGATTTTAAACAACAATTAATAATAATAGATGTAGTTACTGTACTTACATAAAATTTTATTAGTAATATATTATAATAAAAAATATTTTGAACACAAAGAATTAATCAAATCAAATAAATTTTATCAAAAAATTAAAAAAAATTAAAATAAAAAAATAAAAAATCCTCCCCACCCATCCCCACCCCACCACAAAAATCCCGTTGGTGGCGACACCACCGCTGCTGGTGTTGGCGAAACCACCTATAGTTGCTACTACCGATCTGGTGGTGGTTACCACCACTAGATCTTGATCAAGCAGTGGGCAATCAGCCGACTCTCCCCTGTAAAACTGGTTGGTTCAACTATTGAGTCAAATGGCCAACACAAATGCTTGGAGTGGCTCGATAACTGGACTCCAAAATCGGTCATCTTTGTATCTTTTGGAGCATCAATTTCACTATCAGACGATGAACCTAAGGAGATTGCTATGGGTCTAGAAGAAGCAAGCAGAAATTCATATGTGTGTTGAGAGATGCCGATATGGTAGATATATTCTCTGGAGAAGCTAGAAAAATCAAACTAACAGTAGGGTTCGAAGATCGAGATGTGGTGGTGGCGGCCACCATCGGCTCGGCTGCCGGTGGTGGTGAAGCCACTAGCAGCAGCTGCTAGTGGTGGTTTCGCCACCACCAGCAGCGGTGGTACTGCCACCAACGCGATTTTGGGGCGTGGGTGGGGATGACTTTTTATTTTTTATTTTTATTATTTTTTATTTTTTTGATAAAATTTGTTTAATTTGATTAATTCTTTGTGTTTGAAATTTTTTTTACTGTAATATATTACTAATAAAATTTTATAACAATAATTACATTTATTATTATTAATTATTATTTAAAATCAAAATGTGCACGTCTATAATACTAACAAAATTCTGAATTATTTTTTTTGTATTTTTGTGATTTGATTTGATTAATTCTTTATATTCGATATATTTTTTGTAGTAATATATTATATTCCTAATAAAATTTTATGTATGTACAATAATTATATTTTATTTATTGTTCGCTAAAATCAAAATGTGTGTGTTTCTAACGCTAAAGAAAAATTTGGAAACTGGTGATATTATATTAACTAATATGAACAAATACTACTGCGTTGAAATGTTTTAATAAAAATTATTTAATTAGTGTCAAATTAATTCAATAAAATTAATTACTGGCCAAATAAGCACCCACAGAAAAAATAAAATATACAATTGTACAATTTAGTTAAATTTGGAACTAAAGTGTACATTTTTCAAAAATTGGGACTTGATTGTAATAATACCCAATGCTTCAGACCATTTTGGACTTGAAAAATCGTACATGAGGTGTACATGGGGTGACTTAACGGTGCGAAGCTTATGGAAATCCTTCGGTGCAACAAATATCGAGTTTGGGTCCTGAATTGCCAAGAAAAAAGTATAGATCCTTAGTGCGCAGCGAGTTCAAAGTTCGTCCTTATGGTGCTAATAAGCCTACGGTTGTGGGATAATTTTAAGAATCTGGTGGGGTAGTTCGAAGAAAAAATGTTTGATGTCATTTGGCCCCTTTTAGATTATTTCGATTGGATTTTCGAAGAGGGATAGATTTGGACGCAGTTCCTTCTTTTTTCTTCATTTAGTTTCGGTCGCTTATCTCTTTCCAAATTTTTTGTTTTCCGCAATTTATTTTTTTGTAAATATCTTTGTTTAATTTTTAATATTATCATGATGTATATAAATAATATATATGATGAATCATGACTGTGAAACAGATTTGACTAGTAAAATAATTTGTCAACTTAATGAAAATATTATTTTGTTTAAATATCTTTGTAATCCATGTGGGCATGGTAGAATATCCACACATGGGCAGGTGTTTAACACGTGTCCCTCTAATGGTGACGGGGCAGACGGACATGTGTCAGACATCCACCCTCGTGTCGGCATTTTATATGCCCACATGTACGTAGGTGGTATAGCAGGGCCATTATTTCTAATTTTACCACTAAATTGTGTACCAATTAATAATGGTTAAGATCAATTTCAATTTTATTGTTTATTTCATATGTCTTACTTGGTTTCAAAGTATTAATTCTCCATGTCCTTTTTTTTATTTTTTATTTTTTTAATTTTATCAGTAGGTGAAAAGATTTTATTGATTATGAAACAAAATTACACCTTTCATGTTCAGCTAGTAGTTGGACGTAGTGAGGGATGAAGCAGAGAGGGGAACATTCACATTACAAAAGATAACCTTACTCAATCACCATGAAAAAAAATAAAATCTATACTACTAATAAAAGTGTAGATATCTTGAGAAACATTTTATTCCAATTTTGCCCTCACTTTTTGGGTTTAATTACCATAACGTCCATATCATTATATTTTCGTATTTTATATTATTTATTATGTTTATATTCCTCATAAAAGTTTGTTTATAGGCCTCTGCCTTTTCATTCGGCGTTAGTAGTTTCTAACTGTCTGTACAATCAATTGGCCAAAATCTCTCCCAAGTAATTCAAATTAATTAGCCCAGGGTGAATTTTCACTCCAATTTTTCAATGTCGACATTTTCAATTCCAGGAGGGTGAAGAGGTGGTCGCTTTATTTTCTACAAACTATCGTTTGTTCAGAGAAAAATGAAATTCACTTGCTCTTCCTATTCATCGGCCGATCAAAATGTGCCCAATCGGACTCCTTCAATGGGTGGTGCTGTCATCCACTCTCCACGTTGTCCAAACCTCCTATATACTCGTCGATTGATCTCGTTGGTTGTTTAATGTCGCTTACGGGTAATGCTTAAATCATATTCCCCCATAACTTCAATTAATTACCAATTACAGATTTTAATCATTCAATCTCTATAGGTCTCAAACGTTTGTGAGATTGCAACTATATATTTTCGTATTGTAGCACCTTTATTGTGCAGGAAATAAAAGAAAGTGCTTGCTTTATGCCCTATTTGGAATTTAGTGGCAGGATGAATGACGAGATTGTAGTTGAAAGTCAAAAATATGAATTTTTATTGGGATCTGGGGGAAGGTATGTTTAATTTCGAATTCCTCAGTCCTTGTTGATGGTTAAATAAACCATCACCATTTCCTTCTCTTGTGAATGTGATTACTATATGGCTTTTTAGATGGTATATCTCGATATAGCAAGAATGTTTTCTTATTGAATGAATAGTGCTTTAAGAGTTTAGTATCAATATTTGGATTTAGGGTTTAAAAAAAGAGTGGCACTTTAGCTGTTTAGGTTTTTAAACATTGTCTTGCTTGTATCTGGCCTTACAATTTTAGTTCCATTTAGCCTTTATAAGTTGCAAATATATGCTAAAAGATATGAATATGTTGAGATTGCAGTGAAGTAAAGAAAGCCAGAATGCTTTCTCCCTTCTCAGAGAAAAAATTGTAAAAGATAAATCTTACATAATCCAAAATGGCATAATTTGAGCCATTAATAATGACTTCCTCAACTGCATGCTGAGTTCGAAATGTGTTTTTCGGCATCAACTGATGCGTAAAAATCAAAGGGTTGTATTCCAATTCCAACGCAAATGTACAAGTTTGTGGATTCTTGTACAATGGAATATTCGAAAAATAGTGATACAACGATGGGTAATACCTTTGATTAATTGGCATTGTTTCTTATATTCATAAATTTTTTTCCTTTGTAATGCACCCACCTTTTCGTAATGTTGTAGGTATTGTTACAAATATGAAGGAACCTGTGGCCTTCAGAGTTGGGACAAGCACAAAATGGGACGTGAATAAAAGAGAGATCATACCTGTTGATAAAGAGTAAGTGACTCTCATAACCAAAGTATGGAAGAGTTTGTTGAAGTTACCATTACCATATTCTTGGGGGTATACCCAAATGCCCTAACTGTACATTGCCTCTTTCACTTCACTCAAAGATGTTAAAGATTGCATCGATAGATATCTTGCATTTTGTCCTCAACATTGTGTAGGTGAAATTCATCCACAATTAACTAAATATAAATACGTTCGCTAAAAATTCTAGCAAGAACACGTGCAACGCATGTGTTAACCACTAGTAGTAACAAGTGCTGCTAAAGTCTTGAACATTAGAAAGCCAGCCTAGGATTAGAACACCAGTCTTGAAGATTGAAAGAGAACTTTGCCGATCTTTTTGATATCCAAAAGTGGGTGAAAACCTGGGTTGAGGTGAAGAGTTCAAGAGTGTTCAGCCCTTTGCCTTCAAATACGAGTTTGTTCCTTTGATTCCATATTAGCCATATTCCTGCCTTTCACGTCGCATCCCAAGCCAATTTGCTTTCTAAGTTCCTTGAAGGAAAGGAAGTGTCGGAGAGTAGATATGAGAGGTCGGGTTCCATCCAAAGTTGCCGCCCCACACCCCCACCATAAATGTAGACTTAATTCCAAAGGCTGTTGGAGATGCTACATCGAAAAAGAATAAGATGTTCTATGTCTTCCTGTTCTTGCTCACATAATGGACGTTTGATGTTAGACTATCGATCTTCTATGGCCTTCCAAGCAAAGAAGTTAATCTTCACAGGACACCATATGTTCCAAATAAAGTTCTGTTTGTGATGAAATGGGATGTTCGCCTTTGTGTCTATTAGGTCTGCTATGGACTTAATTGAAAAATATCCATTTTTATTGAGGCTCCAAGCTAGTCTATCTGGGGTGTACCTGTCAAGAGAAATAGAATTCAAAAGTATATGTAAATCATGTAGTTCCTTTTCCTCTCTTCCTCTTGCTGCCCTCTGCCAATTACCATTCCATACCCACAAATCTCCTTTGCCAAGAGCCCGTATCTACCACCTTACAATCTTTGTTAACTGCTAAGTTAAAAAGCCCTGAACTTTGTGTTTAACTTAGTGTCAGTCAGCCACATATCTTGCAAATTCTCTATGTCTTTATGGATGTATAATTTTCTATGGACATTCTACACTGATATTTTTAAGTAACATTCTGATATGTCACTTGTTTATTGGGTAATAGAGAAATGCACATATGCTTATCACTTAATATATATATTTATCATCAAATGAAAATGTAACACACCTATATGTCAGGTTAAAAATATCAATTTTCAATATCGATGATATTCAATTTTAATGAATTTTCTATTTTCAATTCCTTACGAAATATCGAAAAACACTTGGTTTTATATAAATTGGATCGTGAGATATTTTATTGATTAATTTTGTCTTGTTTTCATCAAGTTGTTCAATGATAGACATGTATTTGCATCTGACTCATGTCACTCATCCCATCTTATCTTAATATAATAATAAGAGAAGTGCTAACAAGGTACTGTACCATATTCGCAGTGACAAGGTGGCACTCATTTACTTAAAATTAAAAAAGAAAAATCTCATTTTAGAAACAAATATTAAATACACACTTTATTATTTTGTTTTTCTTGTTTACTTTATTTGTTTTCTTTATTTAGTATTTTTTTCCTTAAATTAATTTTTATATGAATTTTGATTTTTGAATTATGTATATAATTGAAAATGAACCAAATGCAAGCATTAATGACAATATGATATGATGCCAAAGTTACAAACTATTATGGCAATTGAATTATTTTTAAAAATGAGAATTAAGTTATATATATATATATAGTAATTTTTGAATATTACTTTTAAAATGTTTTTATACATTTTAGTTTTTGAATTATAGTGTCCACTTAATACAGTGCCAGGTTGGCAGTGATTTTCTATCTCAAAAAAATCATTTTTATTTATTTAAAAAAATTAAGTAAGAATACCTTTTTTAATTTACTTAAGATACAATATCAATTTAATATTCAAAATTTAATTCGACCTAAATATGGTACAAAATCAATTCAATATTTATAAAAATTTATATATGCATGTGTAAGCCTACCACAAGATCATTGTTAGTTGTATTTGAAATACATCTGAACAGTTGTGTATGAGTCGTAAAACATGTTATTTATGTTGATTTTCTTTCCTGTTTTTTATTCAAAAAAGTGTATTATCTTAATTTTGTTCCCAATTTTTATGTTCTTACCTAAAGCCATCAATTATGATAATTGATATGACATTTTTTCTTATAAGATAAAATTTCGCACGAATATTTGTAAACCGTTATTGAAATCTATAATATTATATATGTTTCGTTATTTTTTGTCATATATTCATAATAATTTATTGTCTGGTTTTATAATATTATTATTTTATATAAATATATCATCTTAGCTATTCCATGCAATGCATGGGGGTAATAACATCTATATCTATATCTATATATTAATAAAATGAGATCAGTTTCCCACTCAATCTTATAATTTTCAGAATTAAAAAATAATATTTTATTTATATTTCCCACTCAAACACAAATACCTAATTTTCAACCCATACATAATTTTCCGTTATTATCATCCTTGATCTTTTGACAGAATCACTTATTATCCCTCCAATAGGTGTTATTATCGTGTGTGATCTTTTTAAATCTCCCATTCATACCTCTCTCATTAAATCACACAAAATCAAGAAAAATTTTATCTATATATTAATAAAATGATGTCAATTTCCCGCTCAGTCTTATAATTTTCGGAATTAAAAAATAATATTTTATTTATATTTCTCACTCAAACACAAATACCTAAGTTTCAATCCATACATAATTTTCCGTTATTATCACCCTTGATCTTTTGACAGAATCACTTCTTATCCCTCCAATCCGTGTTATTATCGTGTGTGATCTTTTTAAATCTCCAATTCATATCTCTCTCATTAAATCACACAAAATCTAGGAAAAATTTACCTTTATTATCACCCTTGATCTTTTGACAGAATCACCTCTTATCCCTCCAATCTGTGTTATTATCGTGTGTGATCGTTTTAAATTTCTCATTCATATCTCTCCCATTAAATTACACAAAATCAAGGAAAAATTTATAACTAAACGGGGATGAAATAATGTGTTTTTAATACTTTTTGATCGAATGTGCTTTTATATAGTTTCGTCATCTCCCTTAAAAGAGGTTATATCACACATTATTTCTGATCCAGTTCTTGGTTTTATTATTTTATTTCTTATGCTATTTACCATAAAAAAGGAAAATATATTATTATAATTTTTATTTTACCCATATTTTAAATTATAACTTTGCCATAAATCTCCCTATGCAACGCACGAGAGAAAATACTAGTTACAGTATAATCAATATAATGTTCATGGAGATTTAATCTTTTATTTTTATGAATCTCGAAGATAAAAAATAAATAATAAATAAAATTATTTGTTCTGTTTTGTTGAAGATACACAATTTTATCTCATATGATCTACTCGTGCAGAGTATACTTTGCGACCTAATAATAATCTTGATTGCTTGAAGAAATGCGATATTAGAATTCTAGTAATAATCAAGAAGATTATCACAATCTATATTGTGTTGTGCTTTTTGAAGAAATACTATTTTATCCATATATATTATCATAATTTCCTAAAGAAATATGATATTTCGAAATCATTGATAATCCAAGAGATTATTTTGTAATAATCTAATATTTCTTGTCAGAGACCAAATTTTTATTTATTTTACCAATTATAAATTTTCCTTTCTTTAGCAATCATCTGAATTTTTCCCTTTACACTTTCTTATCTACACTATCTATATCTATATCTATATATAAATAAACCAAGGATATTTTCTAGCTCAAACTTGTATTTTTTAGAATTAAATAATTAATTAAAAAATCATGTTTCCCTCTCAAGATTTTTCCCTTCCTTTTTCTCTATCTAATTTAATGTTCCATATTAATAATTTTCCAAATAATCTTCAATGTTAATAATCTAATTTTTAACTAATTTGATATCTACTATATCTTGCCATGATTATCTTTTGTAATCTGCCCCAAATCAAGATTATCCATCCTAACGTATATTGCCATAATTATCTCCTGCAACTCACCCCAAATCTAGATTAATCAAATTAGATTATTAATTATCTCATGATGTTTGTCTATTATGCAATTGTTTATTGTTTATTACGTTTCCCTCTCAAGATTTTTCCCTTCCTTTTTCTCTATTTAATTTAATGTTCCATATTAATAATTTTCCAAATAATCTTCAATGTTAATAATCTAATTTTTAACTAATTTGATATCTACTATATCTTTCCATGATTATCTTTTGTAATCTGCCCCAAATCAAGATTATCCATCCTTTCGTATATTGCCATAATTATCTCCTGCAACCCACCCGAAATCTAGATTAATCAAATTAGATTATTAATTATCTCATGATGTTTGTCTATTATGCAATTGTTTATTGTTTATTCAAAATTTTTTTACTTCTTATTATATGGAAATATGTGTGGCCACAATCTTAGTCTTCCTTTTGTACCATAGTTGTAATCTATATTATTGTTATTATTATAAGTAGCCCACTTTAGTATTATTCATTTTTTCTATTACACCTCGATTCACAGATTGATTCAAAGATGATTTAACAATTGATCGATATTAATTAATTTAACTTTAAGAATTAAAAGTATTAGTGAATTATTTCATAAAAATTGCAAGATTTGTTATTTTCCAATTTTATCAACGTATGTGGATGAAAAAACTCAGGGTGTGTTTGATTGGAGTTGAAAAATATTTTTCATGTAAATTTTTTACTTTCTAATAAAAAAGGTTTCATTTTATGGGGAATTTAAATGTCATGCGAGGCCAACAACTACACTTTTTCTCTTAATTTCGAGGAATTGAAATTCCCATGGCGTGGGATAAGAATTGGAATTACATACAATTAGTTCCAATTCTTTTCTACCTTGCAATCAAGTACAACCTTAACAATAATTGTTTTATTTAATTTTTTAAATTTATTAATTTTCTCAATAATAATAAAATCAATTAATTTTTGAAACATTATCCAAATAGACAACAAACATAAAGGCATCTGTCCCGTCTACTCCCATTTGCAGGAAATCTACATGCCCGTTCGAAGTGTAGGACAATTGGTTGAATTTTCATCCTTGATATCTTATTACAATTTTCTTTGAGAATAATATGAGGGACGACATCATACATGAATGAAGTCATGGTTCTAAGGAGAAAATGTAAGTTGAATCATGAGCCTAACATTGTAGTTTTAGGCCTTATTTGATTGGGGGTTTAGTTGTTCCGCGCGGTATTCCGTGTAAAAATGTGTGGTTAATATTATTTTGGGAAATGTGTGTGTGGTTGAAAATGAGTATGAGGTATACGGAATTGCGTGCGGATTTGGTTAACACCAAATAGAACAAGGCCTTAGTCTTCCCAAAAGAGAAAAAAAGAAAATAAAATTAATTTCTCTCAGCTAAGAAAAAAAAGTTATTCTCAAAAATATTTTTATACACAATAGTGGACGTTATTGCTTTTGAATTGCTGTTGAAATTGAGATATTTTGGAGACATTTTAAAATTATGCAAAGCTGATTTTGTTGACTTCTACCATGAGTATTTACGGGACATATTTTTTTGAAATATAGATAAAACTTGGTCGAAATATTTAAAAAATCTTCTAAATTTTGTTGTTTTTTTTAAATTATATCTTTAATAGATAGTAAAATAACTATATATTGAACATATTTTCCCCATGCAATGAGTGGGCGAAAATGCTATATATATAATTTAAATTATTTAAAATAAATATCTAAATTGATGAGTTTAAAAGAATATATTACTATACCGAATATGTTAATATTCGTTTTCAGGAATGACAATAAGTCGGGTTTGCGCCGGATGGCCTAAGACAACCCCCCCCCCGACCCATCAGCTATAAAGTTGTCCTGACCTACAAGTTGTTCGGATCGATCAAGGGGCAGGTCGAATCAAAATTCAGACCTGTGAGTTGATCTACGAAGTAATTTTTTTTCTCACCTCGCATTTTTCTTTAGCAAATGGTGAATGAATAACGTGAGATAAATCATCGTAGACTTATAATTTGTGGGTTTAAATATTTTCGTTTTCAAATGTCCAAATATTTTTACTTATATTAAAATTTTTATAATTTTTAAAATATAATTATATTTGCAGTTAATAGGGGTGGATTCGGGGTGAATACATACCTATTCGGACCCACAACCCAAAATTTGGGGGTTGGAAAAATCGACCTATTTAATTTATATTGTTTTATATATAAAAATATTAATTTTTTTGTTGTACTTAAATTATTTGTAATATTTATTTGCTCCAATCTATATATTATGGGTGATTTAAGTTTTTTCATTGAATCTTTAAAATAAAATAACAAAAATTAAGTATTGGGAAACTCAATTTTACAAGAATTGAAAATAATATCTATAATTTCATCTCTGTTATGAATAATAATTGAAGAATAATTATTAGGTGTTATGAATAATTGAGAATAATGTGGTGGTTATGAATTATGAGGAATAATTTGGTGGAGGAATAATTTGGTGGAGGAATAATTTGGTAAAAGATGTAATTATTATATGTGAATGACTATTATACCCTTGATGAAATTATGTAATTACGATTGTGTCGAAGTTTTCACTATAAATAGGGCTTGAGTTATTAATGAAATTCATTCTGAGAATTCCTTAGAATTCGAATTCTCTCTAAATTCTCTCTATTGTTTCTATACTTTTATAACACGTTATCGCCACAGTCTCTAACCCTTTGAGTAATATGAAAGAAGTATGCTCTCTGATTGCATCTTATAGATGATGTACATGCTCAGCGGATTATTACAAGAAAATTATGGCCAATATTTCTTTGACGCTCCATGATTATAAACACGATTAAGACTATGCTTAACACCCTTTTCCTTCTTCCTTCCACTACCCTAATCACCACTTCTTGATAATTCCCTCAACCACAAATTAATCTACCTAATTCTGGCTGACAAGCGGTGGTAGCAATTTGGAGAGCATACATGAGGAGGAAACTAACCCTTTGGCTATCGTGCCCGATAATAATCCTCCCATTGATACCACGTCCGAGTCAACCCGTGCCAGGTAATCAAATGGAAGTGTCGGTCTGCAGTGTGAAGAAAGGAAGAGAATCGAGAAAAAGGGCGAAGAGGTATATATATTCCATTATAATATA
The DNA here is from genome assembly GCA_018223645.1 of Jasminum sambac. NCBI lineage: Eukaryota > Viridiplantae > Streptophyta > Magnoliopsida > Lamiales > Oleaceae > Jasminum > Jasminum sambac. Next base: position 6,532,633 of record CP073644.1, on the reverse strand, counting down.
ATAATTATATATTATTTTATAATATAATAATATATTAAACTATAACATTCGTTTTATCGAGATATAAAGGAGTATACATTATCAAAATCAAATTTTCTCGACTCCATTATACTCGATTTAACGAAACTTGATTGACACCAACATTGATAGGGTAATAACTTCGTTTTGAAATATGTTATTATCAAACTTTCAAAATTTACAAATCAGTACACCAACTTTTGAAAAAGTTACAAAATAGTCATTGAATATTTTGATATTGATAAATTGAAATAGAAAGGAGATAATTTTCCAATCGTAAAACATTGATAAAATATTTTTGACAATTTTACAGCTGCGGTGGAATGGACAATTTTACCGCCAGGGTAAAGCGAGCCTAATTTTGACGATTGAAAAATGGATAGAATATTCATGAAGAAATTCTAAATCCATTGATTATATAAAATGGCTTGAAGTCCATTTGAGTTAAAAGATCGAATATTATTTAACTCCCGAAGAGTTCAATTACATAATGTACTTATTCTAGAAGGATAAGTATGTGCGCTTGTAAGTAATGAGTATTTGTTCTAGAAGAACAAATACGCTCCCGTAAACTTGATTCAATATTTAATTCGCACTTTATTTCTTAATTTAATTCTTGCAATACCTCCTACTTGATGATGGGTTCAGCGAGTCACTAAGCGGAAGATTTTATATATTTTTGCACTTTATATGCTAAGTGATGGGTAATACCTTCTACGCAGTCCTACTCTGAAGAAGTAGTTAAACATTATGCAATTTAATTCTTGCTATTTAAATTCAGTAAATTTATATTTATTGCAATAATTCCCATAAGGTAGGATTAGACCACCTATTGGAGGAAATTTAATTTACTGCAATTTAAATTTATGCACTTTATAGTTTGAGTATATTTCAATGTGGTGGGTAATACCACCGATTGGTGTGCATATTTCCAATGTGGTGGGTTATACTACGATTGGTTATAACTAATCATACCCAGGAAGAAGTAGTTGATCAAATATTCTAATCCTACTCTCGAAGAAGTAGGCGATGAGAATAAAATTACTTCTCCATATATACAGAATATTAATGGAGAAAATTGAGCAAGTGGTACTTGAAGTTACCATTGGATAAATAGATAAAGTAAAATGCTCAATAGGTCCCATGTTGATAAATCAAAGAAAATATATCGCATGGAGAGATTATATGAAGTAATCTCATCGATGATATGAGATTGTATTAATATGAGAATAAAATGCTCTTGAAGAAGCATAATCACTAGATTTACTGTATTTGAATAAAGCGATATGATATTATTATTACTCCGGAAAAGTACAAAGCATTCAAGTGGAACATATTGAGAATATCAAAAGATGGCATTAAACACTCGAAAATATAGAAAATGCAAAAAGAATATACATCTTGAATCCATAAATGAGGATGCGTCTAGAGTATAAATACTCAAAGTAACTCGCCTTACCATCAACATTAGGATTCATAATGAAATATTTAAAGGATCGAATTTCTTTTAAGCTTGACACGATTGATGTGGCCAAGCGGACTGAGCTTCGCTGATTCTTGAACATATGCATGAAATTTGATGAGTAGTTCATCAAATGATGCTAGCGAGAAAATAAGTATTTTCTCATTGAATGAGAGATAAACTTATTATTTACACCACGATCTAGAAAGCTAGTAAGCCATCAAAGAAATTATTAATATTCAACAAACCTATTGGTTTGACATGAAAATTTTGTCTTGTGCAGCGAGGCTATATTGAATATTTCCTCCCGGTGTGTTGTAGCGCCTGGAAGGACAATGAAAGCATCACTATTATTCATCATATACATCATGCGGTTGTGGATGGATTAAACTTGTAGCACCAACCTGCTTGGACCATGGTAGAAGCGGCTCAATTGAGTATTAGATCCAACTAGATGGAAAGGTATTACGCTCGAAACTCTTATTCCCCATGATTGTGTGACCATTATAAGTCTAGCTAAAAGTTTGTTGTTGGTTCCTCAGTATAGTATATTGATTTCTTGTCTCCCTAACTCTTTTACAAGTGGGTTTGCCATATCCACATATTGGATATGGCCTACAGTTAGATCCACCAAGAATACATACCGGTTTAATCTGGCGAGGTAAAGGTGACTTGTATCGAGATGATTCTAAAATCTCCATATCCATCTCTACTCCTATCTCACTTTTTGCACTATACTTTTAATGTATGAACATGAGAGATATATAAATCCCTCTATTTAAAGAAAAATTTTCAAACCAATAATTGAGTGCACTATTTACTTTTTGACAAATATGAAAAAGAAAAAAATCTGAAGAAAAATTTTTAAGTGAAAATGACATATATCACATTGATTGAAAAAATAATATATATATACATATATATATCTTAAAATCGAAAAACAATATTTACAATTACAAAGAAAAACATTGATCTTACGTTATTACAAGAGCTTCATATATTAATATGAGAAAATTATTATACTAAAATTTTCTACTAAATTCTAAGCAGGATCTTCTAAAGTAAGTTTTCAAAGTATGTTAGCGTTTGTTGATCTTTGAATTTGGCCCATAAGGCCATTAACTCACCTTATGCGTGTCCACTAGGATGTGTCTCAAGAGCACATTGAATATCATCCAAAGGCTCCTTACTCAATCCATCCTTAATGAATGCTATTTTATCTTCTCGGTTTACGGACAAGTACCCCTGATTTACATCAGTGTCACATGTCCATCGAGCACACTTGTAGCATCCTCCTAATCTTTTGCTCTCCGTTTCTTTGAAAAACTACTTTTACCCATACCAGGCATGTATTTAGAGGAATTGAAACCTCACGGATAATCGAACCTTTGCTTCAATCAAGTATCGGATATCTTGTAGGGATACCATTATTCATTAGCATCCTCAATCTTTCGGCCTACCTCGATAAATCCTTTTTAGGATTTTGATCGGTAGTGATGGATAGTATTTTCGAAGATTTGAGCTTATGATCCATTATAAATGTATAGACCCTTGTTAGGATGAATTTTGCAATAATTTTGATGATTTATTTATAGAATATCGGCGCATATGAAATAAGACTCAGATTTTAAATAAATAATATGAAAGCGTAAGAGCTACGATTTGGAATTAAATAATAGCCAGGATGTGATGCGTATGAAATTTGTAGCTCAGTGTTTGAACGATAGTAGACAATAATGTCACCAAAGATGATGGAATATGTCGATGAATTGTTTCTATGATATCATGTTGAGCACTATCGAGATACTAGTGAAATCGATATAAGAATTTCACCCGAACTTGGTAAGTTCAAATAATACTCGTTTGCAAAACGGATTGACCATCCCGGTTTAAATAATTATTAAATCAATATTTCAAGTGAAGAATTAAAGGAATTCTTCAATGATTGTTCTCGATAAATGATGAAATCATTACTAGCCAATATTGAGAATAAATCCCAAATATATCACGGAATAAAGGATGAGAAAGTATGGGCCCTCATCCTCCATGTGGACTACTAGATATTATGATATGGATCCACTAGATAGTCACATGTGTATATGATTCGTAATTTGAAATTTACGAAATATTTGCTCTTGATATGAGCATGATTTTGATTTAATGATAAAGCTAGTAAATGTATATCCCAATACTTGAATAAATCTGAAGGATTTGAGTATGCGTATACAAGTGGGATATTATATGGCAAATTATTTAAAGTCCTCAAATAAATTGCCGATATCGAGAATAGAATGCAAGCAGTCTAAATTCCCATATTAAGGCTGAATGATGAGAACATATATGATTAAAAATCATACCAGCTTGTATGAGTTTTGGTGTTCTAAATTTTCTCGGCATGAGGGAGTATTAAAGGTTGAAAATAAATGCATCATGTTATATCCTCGAAATTGAAATACGAACTTGAAGTTCAAAGATGCATGAAAGGCTATGAACAATCACATATCTCACCCGATGCTTTGATAAGTTAGCGCTTGAAGCGTTGATATTTCCCCAAACATATATATCAAAGCAAATTATAAAAGATGGTCTTAATAGCTTGGAGGCATATGCTCTTGAAGAGTATATAGACATAACTATATTGTGTAATCCTACAAGAGGATTGATAATGAGATATCTCGATAAGTTATGTCGATATGGAAAAGAAATGAGAATTGAAATGTGTCGACCACGATATGAAAATGTAGCGCTACATATGATCAATGATAATGAAAATATTGAGATATATTGAAGATGATAAATGGTGAATGTGAAATCCTTAACTTATGAGATGATGAAAACGATGATGACTAGTGCTCAAGTTTAAAGATAAGCATGGTAGTCATTATATGTTGCATGCTCATGAAAGTTAAATTACGATCGTAAGTGTGTAGTCGAAAAGAAATTAAAGGATCGGGTGAGCTAAACCAGTGTTTATGAGTACCCTAAAGGGTGAGCTAAGCCCACGAGAATGAAATAACCTATTAAGTGAGTATTAAATGTTAAATGATATATTTTAAGTGTTAGTTAATTATGAAGTTTACTTATATGTTTACATGTTTTTCACGATGAATTTATATGCTTTAAATTGTGTATTTGGAGACATGTGTTCATGGTGAATGTTTTGTAGTTGTGTAAGAAAATTGATGCACTCTAAATGAGCAAGAAAGTATAAAATCAATGTATATGATACTCATACAAATGTATGAAAGATTTTGAAATGCTTGACATACTTGTATAAAATACGCGTTGCCTCTTTTCCCTTAGTGAGGTTTTTTATCCCATTGGGTTTTCCTAGCAAGGTTTTTAATGAGGCGACTTTAGGCGTATTCACATGAATAATGTACTCTTTTTCCTTCATTAGGGTTTTTCCCAGTGGTTTTTCCTAATAAAGGTTTTAGCAGGCATATTCATGGTATATTGAAACGATAGGAGAAATTGATGCGATGTATCTATTGGATCAAGTTATAATGGAGCTAATGCTTTAGATCCAAGCGATGATGATATTGAAATCATTTACGAGAAGTAAAGATATCAGATTCTCAAGATATGAAATCGAGCGAGCATTTGGTACTCTTTTTCCTTGATCAAGTTTTTTCCCAGGTTTTCTTGACAAGGTTTTATGAGTGACGCGTGAATACTCATATGGCTGATAGACATCGAGGGAGCAATGTTTTGATGAAGCGGTATATAACCACTCCAAGCTATCACTGCAATCGGTTTGGAAGTTTTCCCCTTTGGGTTTTTCTCCAAGCGAGTCGAAGACATTTGTATTAATAGTCATTCAAGGGGGAGTGTTATGAATAATAATTGAAGAATAATTATTAGGTGTTATGAATAATTGAGAATAATGTGGTGGTTATGAATTATGAGGAATAATTTGGTGGAGGAATAATTTGGTGGAGGAATAATTTGGTAAAAGATGTAATTATTATATGTGAATGACTATTATACCCTTGATGAAATTATGTAATTACGATTGTGCCATTCGAAGTTTTCCTATAAATAGGGCTTCAGTTATTAATGAAATTCATTCCTGAGAATTCCTTAGAATTCATTCTCTCTAAATTCTCTCTATTGTTTCTATACTTTTATAACAATCTCCATGTATTAAATTTGTAAAGAATTCAAAAATAACATGCAACACACATTGATATAAACAGGCTAATCTATACCTATAGTTACTATATTTAAAAGTGTGCAGGGAATGAGAAATAATTTGGACTATTATACCCTTGCTAATTTTTAATAATTCTTTCTTTGTCCATCTTTAATTATTTTTTATAATTCTTTAATTGGCTTAGTAGAAAATAATTGGCTTTATCACTTTCCACTTAGAAAAAAATAATTTGTTAAAGAAATATGGGATTATTTTAATATTTATCATCATCGTATTTTTTGTTTTTTTTAAAAATATGCTATGAAATTCCTATTTTCTTAATAAAAAAGTAATATTTGACATTCTAACATTTTCCCATGCCATGTCATATACTAATTCACGGACGAATCTAAGAATTTTAACAGCATAGACTGAAGCATGCAAATTATCAAATCAACTAAGGCTCTATTAAACTTTAAAAAAAACTTGGACGTGAAATTTTATGTATATTTTTTGTTGGCCGCACAAACTGCATGGATTTGCCTCTAAATTGTGAGAAGTAAAGAATAAAGAGAAAATGCCCAATCAATGCAGGTCAATGCCGGTCTTTGCCCACTAACTCGGGTCCATCTTTTTTTTACCATTAACTGTAATATTTTACAAATTATTTTACCAGCTACTTAATTACATATTTTTATGACATTTTTACCATTTTTATAACATTGCCCTCACTTTTTCATTAATGAGCCGATCTCTCCTCTCTCTCTCTTCACCGCTACTCTCTCTCTCTCTCTTTCTTCAGAATGGGGGATCCTTCCTTGATTTGCCATGTATCCAGATTCCATAATCAACTAAATTTGCTTTATTCTTCTCAAATTAGAAATTCAATCACAATAAGAAAACCGAGTATTAAAAACATGATGTGAACAGATGGAGCATATTGTAGAGATTTGGGTATGGAAATATTACGGTGAGCAAAAGCCGAGTGTCGAAAACGGGGTTGTGCGAGCAAACAAGGCAAGTTAATTTTCCATTTGCAAGTTTCTTGTAAGCAGAAGAATCGAGGCCTTCGATAAGTAGATCGTCGAGTCTTCGCTTCCGGTATTGAGCTTCTCGAGCCCAAATTATCGCCAATAAAACGCTCATCTTCAATGTCGGTTTCTGTCAATGACCAAAACCCCTGAATTAGGGCGCGTGATATATAATTAATTATTTGGGACAAATTGAAGAACGCTACATAAAAGCTTGTTTCCCAATGAGAGTGGTGGTAATCTAGAGAGAGAGAAAATATGTAGAGAGAAAGTCGGGAAAATGGAAGCAATAAGTTGAATGTTGCACGATCGAGATTACCATTCAACATATGCCGTGAATATTAATAATTTAATTTGTACAGTCTATGGATAGAATTTCCAAAATCTATTATTTATAGTTTGTAAATTCTATTTTGTTGCTTATTTTATTTACGTTTTTTGAAAAATAATGCTTGGAAAAGTGAATTTTAATTTATAGAATGCGTGGTTATTATAAAGGTAAGTTAGAGTTAGGGTCACTGGCCTTTTGGTTGTGATTACCATAGTAGGTAATATTATTATCGAGGTAAATAATAATATTACCGGCTTCTGATTGAAATTCTTTTTATCCATTATGGAACTGTAATAGAAATTATTGGGAGTTGTAATAAATTATCGAGGATGATAATCTAAAGAGAGAGTGTGTAGAGTGAAAAAGTTGAAGACAAGGAAAGTGAGAAGACGAATGGTAATATAGATTATCGGGAGCGGTAATATAGAAAAAGAAAGCGTGTAGAGAAAGGAAATCAAAGTTTTTGTGGATGAGATTGAAATTCTAGGGGTTTTTTTCTTTGGTGTTTTTGCTATGTATTAGTATTATTCATAATAATAGTATTATTATCAATAATAATATCACTGGGGCATGTAATAATAGTATTATTATTAGTATTATTGATAATAATATCACTGAGGCGTGTACTAATATCAATAATAATATCACTGCTACAGGTAATAGTATTATTGTGTAGGTAATAATATTACTCGTGTAAGTAATGGTGGTGGTGGTCAGTAATATTATTGTCGGGGTGGGAAATATTGTTATTGGGATATATAATATTTTTATGATTGATTTCTTTGCTTTTTTAGAGAGAGAAAATGTGTAGAGAGAAGGTCGAATGACAGAACAGACGAGAAGTTGAATGTTGGCACATTGCTCCTAGTTTCTTCTTGATTTGGTGGTGGCTGCGGAGGATAGCGGTGGCGAAATGGGGTGGTGGTGGTGGAGGGGTGGTAGTTTGGTTGTGGCGGGCCAATGGTGGTGGAGGAATAAGCGGTGGTGGTGGAATGGTGGTGGGGTGCAATGGTGGTTGTGTGGTGGGGGGATAGGGCGGGGGTGGCGCAGCGACTCGGTGGTGGTGGTGAAAAATTACCCGGTGGTGGTGGTTGTGGTTGAATGGTGGAAAGATGGTGGTGATAAGGTGGTGGAATGATGGTGGTGGTGCAGGGGTGGTTTGGTGGTGGTTGTGGAATGGTGGTAGTGGTGGTGGCGGCGGAGGAATGGTGGTGAAGTGGTGGTGGCGGCGGAATTATGATAGAGAAGTGGTAGAGGAATGGTGGTGGTGGGATGGGTGAATGTTAGTAGAGTTGAGAAGTTAAATGTTGATTGAGATTACTTGTGGCAGTAAATCTGATTACTTGTCGAGGTAATCCGGAGAGAGAAAAAGTTTAGAAAGAGAGAGTCGGAGACATGAATGGAGAAGTTGAATATTAATCCAGATTACTTGTGGGATTCATTTGATTACCTGGCTAGGTTATTTGGAGGGAGAACGTGCGTAGAAAGATAAAGTCAGAGACAAGAAGGGAGAATTTTAATATTGATTGAGATTACTTGTAGTGGTAATTTGATTACCGGGTGGGAGAATCTGTAAAGAAAAAGTGAGAGACGCGGGAAGGGAGAAGTTGAATGCTGATCGATATTACTTGAGGCGGTAATTTGAGAGAGAAAGTTTGTAGAGAGAGAAAGTCAGAGACGGAGAAAGACTAAAGTTGAATTTTGATCAAGATTACCTGTGACGGTAATCTGCAGAGAAAAATGCATAGATAGAGAAAGTTGAGGATGTGGGAAATGAGAAGTTGAATGTTGAATGAGATTGCTTGTAGTGGTAATCTGATTATCTGGTGAAGTAATCTAGAGAGAGTGTGCATAGAGGAGAAAGTCGGAGATGGGGGAAGGGAGAAGTTGAATGTTGATTGAGATTACGTGGGTGGTAATCTTGAGAGAGAAAGTGAGTAGATAGAGAAAGCTGGAGATGGAGAAAGGGATAAGTTAATATCGGCCGAGATTACCTACAGTGGTAATCTGGAAAGAGAAAGTGCGTAGAGCGAGAAAGTCAAAAACGGGGAAAAGAAAAGTTGAATGTTGAGTAAGATTATTTGTGATGGTAATTTGGAGAGAGAAAATGTGTTTATTTTATTAGAGTGACATTGCTGTAAATTTGAATATTTATTTTATTAGAGTAGCATTGTTGTAAATTTGAATGTTTATTACTTTATTTTATTAGAATGACATTGTTGTAAATTTGGAATTTATTTTATTAGAATGTCATTGTTGTAAATTTGGATGTTTAATTTTATTAGAGTGGCATTGTTGTAAATTTGGATATTTATTACTTTGTTTCATTAGAGTAGCATTGTAAATTTGGGTGTTTATTTTATTAGAGTGGCATTGTTATAAATTTGTAATTTTTAAATTCTATTTTGGTCTTATTGTGTAAAAAATGAGTTAATGATCAAAAAAGAGATGTGCATGATTTAGTGGGCAAATTTTCCCCATAAATGTAGTTATTGGTCAAATGCCCAAGAATAAAACACTAAAATATGCCATTTAGTTTAATAGTTAACAAAAAATAACAATTCCAATAACTATTGGTTGTCAAATTGAAAATGCTATATGAACTACAATAAGTTCGTAAAAATGTGTATTTTTGAATATTTTCCTATTAATCCCTTACACTTTTTAATTTTCTTTGAATTAATATTCTCTCTTATAATATTTTATATTTATTATTATATTCTACATTTTTTGACGTGAGTACGTTTATCCATTCAAATTATACATTACACATGACAAAACGAATCATTTATATTCAGTTTGATATTCCTTCATTCACATTAAATAATTATTTCTATAAACAATTCGAACTAAAGCTCATAATAAAGATTCTTGAAATAATTTTTTTTTTGTTTTGTAATTATTTTTGTCACTTCACGTTATTATACTTCACATCTATATAATTGCATGTTCCAAATATACAATAATGTAAAAGGAGGGCGAACACAGATTGGTGTTTTAATTTATATGGTTATTTCCATTCTCTCTTTTGTTTGCATTTTCTATAATATACGTAGCTAAAATTTTATTGATTATGTAATTGTTCATTGATATTTCAATTACATCAATTTTTTAGTAAAATTAATTAATTATCGTATATCATCACTGTATCATTTAAAAATTTCTATAATGATATTTATAAGAATATTTTACAATTACATACATACACGCTATATATAGCCCTATCTACACAAATAGTCTAAAATCACATGCAACGCACATGTTTGCGGACTAGTCTATATAAAAGTGTTCATGAACGACACGAATCTCAAGCTATTTAGTATATGTTTGGTAAGTATACTAAGCTAACTTATGACTTATTTGAAGAGTTTATAAGCCCTCTTTACTCAAATAAGTTCTAGAAGTGCTTATTTGAAAAGTTTCTTTTATTAGCTTTTCAAATAAACTGATGAACTTTTCATTTTTTATTCTATTTTCACATTCTTCTTTTTGTTAAAAAAAAAAAGAAATTTTATTATTTTAAACATATCCTTTTCGGTTATTTTGTATTTTTAACGTAATGTTTTAACTAATTTTGTCAGATACTAATATTTAAATCAGTTAACTTTTCAACTATCAGCTAGCTTATCAGTTTGTTCTACCAAACATATCCTTAATGATTCACATTCGGGGCAAAGACACAACGAACACAACAAAACGTAAGAAATTGTAACATACACAAATGACTAACAAAAAGTAAGAATAACATCGGAAAAATAAGTGGCTTTGGGGGCAATTCAGTGGCAAGTTAGCAATAACAGCAAACAGACTGTAATTTTTATGAGCTCCAGCACCACCAAGTCAATGACTACAATGGCGAAAATTTATCAATTTCTCAAAATTTTTAATCTCTAATAATAGTGAAAACATGATATCTTATTGTCTACTTACCTTTTGAGGTGAATTTTCATCTCTGTTGGAATATTACCAAAATAAATCCGAAAGGAAAAAGGAAAACTTATGGTCAAAGTCCCAAACCAATAGGAATTACGAATTTAGCTCTCTTTGTTTTGGTAGATTTAGGTGTATTGTTTTGTTATAAATTGATGTGTTTTCTCTGCTTGTACAACAGGTATGAATTGAGAGGAAAATTAGTAATTTAAGACTCTAGTTCTGTGATATTTTTGGGTAATTCAAATAATAGCAATTGGTGAGTGCGACAATGCTTGATTTATTTTTATCTGTAATACTTAGAGGTGGCTAAATCTAGAAGAAAAATTATGAGCCCAGTATCTTGAGAGTTTTCTTGTAACTCTTTGTGGTTTGTACAAATAATAGAAAATTAGATGTGATAAAATTCGGGTTATTTTTTCTATAATACTTGGGTTAGGGATTAGACCAGTGAAAAGTCCGTATGATTGTATGAATTTTTTATATAGTGGAAAATTTTAACAGTTCGATATTTGTTGGCCGTATTATTTATATTTTTCTCCTCTCAATTAAATTCTCTTAACAATAAAAGATTATGTAGGTGAATTAAGGAAAAGAGGAAATTTGTTTTTAAATTTTCCAACAAGTGGCGTCAGAGTATGTTATTCTTCTCATTTTAGTTTTTTTTAACCTCAATTTGGTGAGATTATTGGCATCCATATATCTTGTCAAATTTATATATATCATATAAATCTTCACTATTTAATTCTACTTGTTCTTTCTCCTATTTAACATAAAATTGCATAAAATTAAATTTGAATCCTTGGGGCAAGATTAATATTGGGACAAAAATCTAAGGGGAGGAAATCCAAAGTGAAAAAAAAATGGAAACGAACCTATCTCAAACGTAAAAGAAAAAGTAAATGGGAATTCTATAAAAGAGGGGCCAAATTTGGCGCCCTTTTTACATTCCCACAGCCCCCCAAACGACCCCCGGCCCCCGAAAAAAAGGTCATTATTTGAGTTTATTCCTCTCTTACATTATTTGGTTTTCGAGGAAAAAATAAAAATATAGGATTATTTTCCTATATATTATTTGATAAAAGTTTAACAAAGGTGAAAAAAGTTTTTCGCCCCAACATTAATCTTGTTATACATATACATATATATATATATACACACACACACACACTAGTATTACCCCCATGCATTACACGGATGACTAAGATGATATATTCATATAAAATAATATTATAAAATAAGACAGTAATTTACTATGAATATATAACAAAAATAACAAAACATACATAATATTATAGATTTCAACAATACTTTATAAATTTTGGTGCGAAATATTATCTTATAAGAAAAAAATGTCATACCAATTATCGTAATTGATGATTTTAAGTAAGAATATAATATTTGAGAACAAAATTTAGATAATATACTTTTTAAACAAAAAAAATAAATAATACATTTTATAAGCATACATAACTGGTCAAACGTATTTCAAATATGATCGACAATGATTTTATGGTCGGTTTACAAATACTTACATAAATTTTAAGAATGTTGAATTGATTTTGTACCATATTTAGCTTGAATTGAATTTTGACTATTGAATTGATCTTTTACCTTAAGTAAATCAAAAAGTTTTTCTTATTTAATTTTTTAAATAAATAAAAATGATTTCTTTTAAATAGAAAACTGCTGCCGACCTAGCACTATATCAAGTTGACACTATAATTCAAAAATTAAAATGTATATACAAAATTAAAATGTAATATTCGAAAACTAAATGTATATAGAAAACTTAATTCTCATTTTTAAAAATAATTCAATTGCCATTGTAGTTTTTAAATTTGACATCGTGTCACATACTCATTAATGCTTGCATTTAGTTCATTTTCAATTATATAAATAATTAAAAATTTAAATCTTATATAAAAAATGAAAAAGTACTAAATAAAGAAAACATAATAAATTAAATGAGGAAAAAAATAATGAAGTGTATATTAAATATTTATTTCAAAAATGACATTTTCCTTTATCAATTTTAAGTAAATGAGTGCCGACTTGGAACTGCTAATATGGTATAGTGCCTACTTAGCACGTCTCTTGTTATTATATTAAGACTGAATTGATTTTTTACGTCAAGTAAATTAAAAAAATTCTTATTTAAATTTTTAAATAAAACTAAATAATTTTTAAATAGAAAACCGCTGCCAACAGAGCACTACACCAAGTTGACACTATAATTCAAAAACTAAAATATAATATTCAAAAATTAAAATGTATATAAAAAATTTAATTCTCATTTTAAAAAATAATTCAATTGCTATTGTAGTTTGTAACTTTGACATTATATCACATATTCATTAATGCTTGCAGTTGGTTCATTTTCAAAATTATAAGTAATTTAAAAATAAAATTTATATAAAAATAAAAAATTAAAAAATATTAAATAAAGAAAACATAATAAATTAAATAAGGAAAAAAATAATAAAGTGCTTATTTAATATTTATTTAAAAAATGAGATTTTTCTTTTTAATTTTAAGTAAATGAGCACCAACTTAGCACTGCCAACATGCGCAATGCCTAATTAGCACTTCTCTTATTATTATATTAAGGTTTTCTTAAGCTGTACAAATTTAACTTCAACTTTCAACCTATTTTGATTTTGAGTTTTGACGCATAATTTTATTGAACTAATTTCGCATGATTAAATAGTTTCGATCTAAATTATTTCATAATTAGTACGTGTTTCTGCTAATGTTATGAATTAAAAATTTACGTTGCGTACACAAACATTATAATTTTAACAAATTATTCAATATTAATATTTTTATTATATATATATATATATCTATATATATCTTTATTAATTTGTAGTTTAATAATGTTCTTAACACTAAAAAGATTGAGTAAAAAATACACCAATGAAACAAATAACATAAAATAATAACAATTGCGAAAATATCCACCACATGAAATTTTATTGACATGAAAAGAAGGTACAAACAACCGGAACGATAAATACCTAAACCTCCAAAAATACGAAGAAAGAGCACACTAGGGAGCCAAGATGCTGCCTATGTTTGTGTTCATTTTTTTTCTACTTAAAAATTAAGTTTTAATGTTTTACGATTAGTCAAAATAAAATATAAATATCACCCAAGCATCTCACATCTTGACTTATAATTATTCACACATGTAATAGTCTCCACCACTATTCATTATGAAATTAATTGGTAGGTTAAAACAATTTGCCCCGAACGAAACCACATCTAAAGTAACATATTGTAAGGAAAAATGTCATACCAATCATTGTAATTTATGATTTTAAGTAAAAACATAATATTTGAGAACAAAATTTAGATAATATACCTTTTTAAACAAAAAAAAACTAAGGAGGATGTTCTCAATATGGAATTATATGGACTTTTTTGGTTTTATAGAATTTTATGGATTTCATGGATTTTAATAGAATTCTATAGAATCCTTTACATTCTTATGGAATTCTATGTCACTGAATTTTAGATTTTCATGGATTTTAGTGGAATTTGTTATATATTTTTTTTGCCATTAGAGTAGAATAATCAAGGGGCTGGAAAGTTCATTTGGATGGTTGTTACTAGATTATAAAAATAAAAAACAAAAAAACAAAAGAAAAAAGTAAAAAAAAAGGCCATTAAAAGTTGAGCGATGTATGAAAAATCACAAGTTTCAGTTTATTTAGACTTACTAATAATTTTATTTACTAACAATTATGAAATTATCAATATTAATTATATTGCCTCTCATCCATTAAATTTCATTTTTATGGATTGGATATTATATAATTTTTCAAAAATTCAAAAATTAGAGCAATGAACAATAATGGTAATGCAAAATATATTTTTTCAATTTATGATTATAATTTAGTTGATTATGTAGGTCTAAAAGACTTTTTAGATAGAAAATGAAAATTCATGAATTCCATGAGAATCCGAGGGTGGGAGGTGGGATTTTGGGAAGAATTTGGTTAGTGTATTTTTAACTTAAAAATCCATAAAAATCCTGTAACGCCCGCTCTTAAAACATACGTATATAACCATAACGATAAGCAACGGAAGCTAAACAGCGTTACAAAACCTTTCCTTTGTCCAAGCTCATGAGTACTTATTTACCCATTTACATCAAAACATAAGCAAAATACTTTAAATCATGGCCATTGGACACACGCAAAAGCGGCCTATACAGGATCAGGAGCTTTCTTTGGTTTCCCCTCCACGTCACGTCCTCGAGGATTCCCCTCCGTCCCCAAGTCCACGGTCTCGGCTCTGGTCACCTATCACATAACATAACACATCGTGAGCCACGAGGGCCCAATGGGGAGCACAATCATATGCAATGCATGACATATTCAGTAACCATGGGCTGCTATAACCATATGTTTATATTGGCGCCGTTCGTACATTCATACTTTAATTGGCCAGACCCCAATCCTTTGTGGGACCTCCATGGGCCAATTGTCTCAGACCTTTGTGAGACGAACATTATATAAACATTTGGTTGGCAACCCTATTCTTCGTTTTTTCATGCATGACCATGCTTCAATGTATACACATAAATAAACACATGTAATATCATATGCATATTAACATATAATGGGTTCATAAACATCAAGATCCCACAAACCCCCAAGTTGAGTATCTATATGCTATACCAACCCTATAGTCATATCTACTCAACCAAAGCATCAACATCATTAATCCTACCTTACCACTTGCCTCTCTACCTATTTATTGCAAAACCAACCAATATTAGGGCATGATCTTACCTCAAAACACTTTAAGTGCTCTACTACCCACCTTAGAAAGATAGGACCACCAAGGAAAACTAGGTAGAGGATGGACTTGCTTGCTTCTTCACCTTGCTCCTTAGGGACTTGATTGATCTTCTATACCAACACTTGATCCAAGTATGATATGTGGATGGATTTCTAGAGATGGAGGACCTTCAAAATGTCTTAGATGTATGCTTGGCTCGAAAATGAGGGTAACCATCAAGAAAAGTGACTTTTTGACCAAAAATCCATATCTGCCCGACTTAAACGCAGTAGTAAATATCCTCACATTACGGTAGTAAATTCCAAAATTACGTAGTAACTCAATAAATTACTAGTCAGTAACTAGGCACACGTGATCGCTCCTGGTCACGCGACCAGCAGAAAATCAGCCATTTAACCATCATTCTTGACTTACGGCCGTAACTACCACATTTACGGCCGTAAATACCAAAATTACTACGTAAATCCCGCTTTTTACGCATTTCTCTTAGGCTCATTCTTGGCGACCATACCTAGTTCCAACATACATGGGGCAACCCAAAACACATCCTAAACATGTCATATCCATCAACACCATCTCACGACATATTCACATCATCACGACCCATTCCCAACACAAACGATAAACATACGAAATCATATAAAATCGTGACGAGATTTAGCGGGGCGTTACAATATCCCCTCCTTAAAATAATTTCGTCCTCGAAATTTACCTGAAAATAGTTCGGGGTAGTGTTGTCTCATCGCTTCCTCTCTCTCCCATGTCTCCTCTTCAATGGTCGCACTTCGCCACAAAACACGTACAAGAGGCACTTGTTTTCCTCGTAATTGCTTGACGCTCCGATCAACGATTTGCACGGGTTTCTCTTCATAAGACAGGTCCGGTTGAAGATCCAATGGAGGGTGCAGTAATACATGGGAGGGATGCAACATACTTCCTCAACATGGAGACATGAAATACGTTGTGCATTCGATCCAAATGAGTTGGCAACTTCAACTTATACGCTACTTCTCCAACTCGTTCAAGGATTTCATAGGGACCAATATACCTTGGGGTCAACTTGCCCCGCTTTCCAAATCGAAAGAGTCTCTTAATTGGCGAGATACGAACGAACACTTTGTCGCCAATCTCGAACTCTAGTGGCCGACGTCGATTATCAGCATAACTTTTCTGTCGATCTTGAGCTATTCTCATCCGTTGCTTAATCTTTTTCAACTCAGCGACAAAGATGTCTTGTAGCATTTCCGTTCGCATCAACTTCATTTCTCCCACATCATCCCAATGAAGAGGGGATCTACACCTTCTACCGTAAAGAGCTTTGTAGGGAGGCATTCCAACCGAGGAATGATAGCTATTGTTATAGGCGAACTCAATTAACGGTAGGTAACGGTCCCAACTTTGGGAAACTCTAAAACACAAGCTCTCAACATATCTTCGGCGCTTTGGATTGTTCGCTCCGCTTTGTCCATCTGCTTGAGGATGAAACGCCCGTCTTGAATTGGAAGTTTAGATCCCCAAGGCTATATGTAACTCCTTCCGAAATGTGATAGATATCTCGGATCTCGATCAGAGGTGATTGTAAAGGACCCCATGTAATCGAACAATCTCTGAATATCTGATTGAGCCAATTGCTCCATTCGATATGTCATCTTGATCGGGAGAAAATGGGCGGACTTGGTGAGTCGGTCGACTACCACCCAAATAGCATCGGCTCCTTACTCGCTCTCGTGAACCCGCTTACAAAGTCCATGGTAACATCATCCCATTTCCACTCTGGAATCGGAGTGGTTGTAATAGTCGGCCGGCCTGCGGTGTTCTCGCCTTGACTTGTTGATGCACCAAGCATCTTGCTACAAACTCCGCTACACTCCGCTTCATGCCTAGCCACCAATACAATACCTTAATGTCCCGATACATCTTAGTCGAGCCTGGATGGAGAGTATAGGTCATATGAGCCTCGAGACAAATCTCTTGCCTCAACTCCTCAGAGTTTAACGTCAGATTCTGTTCTTATACTTAAGAATCCCTTGTTGAACTTGAAAGTCCGGACTTGGCTTCTCCGAAGCTTCTTCTTCGCCTTAGTCGCCCGATCATCCGCTTTCTTGCGCCTCCTTGATACGATCTATAAGCGTCGACCGGATTGACATATCCATGAGTCGGGCTTGTCAGGGTCTAACACCTCAAGATCCAATTTCTCTATTTCATGTTGCAACTTACGGGATCTTTGTTTCGGCGACTTCCTACTTAAAGCATCCGCTACTACGTTTGCTTTACCAGGGTGATAATGGATCGAACAATCATAATCCTTCACGAGCTCCAACCATCGCCATCTCATGTTGAGCTCCTTTGAGTGAAGAAATACTTTAAAGTTTTGTGATCCGTAAAAATTTCACATCGAACCTCAGAAAGATAGTGGCGCCAAATTTTCAAAGCAAATACTATCGCGCTAACTCCAAATCATGTGTTGGATACTTCTCCTCATAACTCTTCAATTGGCGGGAGGCATAGGCTACAACTTTATCATTTTGCATCAAAATACACCCAAGTCCTTGTTGAGACGCATCACTATAAATGGCGAAAACACTTGAGTCGTCAGGGATTGCCAAAATAGGAGCTGGTGAGGCGAAGTCTTCAACTCTTGAAAACTCCGCTCACACTCGTCTGTCCATCGGAAAGGCACGTTTTTCCTCGTCAACCGTGTCAACGGAGAAGCAAGCTTGGCAAAATCCTTGACAAAACGCCGGTAATACCCACCAAACCTACAAAACCGTATTCATGCGTCGTCGGTTGAGACCACTTCAAGACGGCCTCCACTTTACTAGGATCCACGGAAATACCATCCTCCGTCACCACATGTCCTAGAAACACCACTTGTTTCGTCCAAAATTCACATTTCGAGAACTTTGCATACAACTTCTCATCTCGAAGAGTTTGCAAGACAATGCGGAGATGATTCTCATGTTCCTCCCGGGATTTAGAGTAGATAAGAATATCGTCGATAAAAACAATAACGAACTTGTCGAGATAGGGCTTGAAAACTCGATTCATCAAGTCCATGAAAGCGGCTGGAGCATTCGTAAGTCCAAAAGGCATAACCAAAAATTCGAAGTGGCCATACCGGGTGCTAAAGGCCGACTTCATCACATCTTCATCATTAATTCTTAACTGATGATATCCGGAACGAAGGTCAATCTTCGAATAAATTGCCGAGCCTCGGAGTTGATCTAGTAATTCATCAATGCGGGGTAATGGATACTTATTCTTCACCGTAGCATTATTAAGCTCTCGATAATCAATACATAGCCTCATAGATCCATCTTTCTTCTTCACAAATAACACCTGGCGCACCCATGGCGAAGTACTTGGTCGAATGAAGCCCTTTTCCAACAACTCATTCAATTGGATTCTAAGCTCTTTAAGTTCCGAGGGAGCCATACGGTAGGGAGCTTTAGAAATGGGCGACGTACCCGGAACAACCTCAATAACAAATTCAATCTCCCGGGGCGGAGGCAAACCCGATAAATCTTCCGGAAATACATCTAAGAATTCACATACAACCGGGACTGAAGCTGGCGACACGGGTATCTCCGTCTTGGCACTATACAAAGTGACTACGTAAGTTTGGCATCCTTGACTAATCAATCTCTCGGCCCTCATAGCCGAAATCATTACTCGTTTGGAGCGCTCTAGCTTTGGAAACATAATTGGTTCACCATCCGGAAACCTCAAAGCACGGTTAGGGCAATCTAACATAACGCTATGCTGAACTAACCAATCCATCCCGAGAATCACATCAAAATCTCGAAGTTCCAAAGCTAGTAAATCAATGGATGTCTCATTCTCCTGAACCCGTATAGGGACATTAGGGAAATAACTCACGACGCACTGGTTCCGTCCCGAGGGTAAAATAACATCAAAAGTGCACCA
Source organism: Jasminum sambac (assembly GCA_018223645.1). Lineage (NCBI taxonomy): Eukaryota > Viridiplantae > Streptophyta > Magnoliopsida > Lamiales > Oleaceae > Jasminum > Jasminum sambac. The sequence goes on along the minus strand of CP073644.1, from coordinate 6,512,987 downwards.
CAATGGCTTCGGGACCATATCCATTCGTAGGGCATAGGATAATGATATAAAAGAGTGCGTAGCTCCAGAGTCAAACAAGGCATAAGCAGGTAATGCATAAACATAAACAATACCTTCAATAACATCAACCTTCTCGGGCACCTCGGGTTGTACCAACGCAAACACGCGTCCGGATTGTCTCGGTGGAGGGAGTTGTTGAGGCGCTTGATTCCTCGCCTCCGGACAAGCTCTACTCATGTGTCCCTCTTTACCGCAGTTATAACATCGATTGGTGCCGTAGTAGCACGGTCCCCCATGAGGCTTTCCGCATGTTTGGCACGTTGGCGCGGGAGAAGAACTTGTTCCCTTCTTAGCCGGTGGTCGGGAGGGGGAAGCATTTCCCGCCGACCTCTTATTATTCCTCCCACGACCTCTATAATTAGAACCTCGTCCCCGACCGCTTGTAGATGAACCTTGGGAAGAAAAGGATTGTCCTTGAGCCGATTGCGAAAATGGAACCGATTGGCTAGCGGCTTGACGAGCTTGAGCAATCCTCGCTTCTGCTCGTTCCGCGACATATGCCCGCTCTATCACCTCAGTGTAGCTCGTAGCTGCCATACTGGCCAACTGTACATCTCGAGCTAACTCCGGCTTCAAGCCCATAATAAACCGAGCAACTTTGCGAGCCGGGGTATTCACCATATGCGTCGCAAATCGGGCGAGCTCATCAAACTTCTTACTATACTCACTCACCGACATAGCACCCTGCTGAATTTGGATAAACTCATTCAACTTCTCATTTTGAGCCGCATCCAGAAATACTTGGTCCAAACCTAGTACAAAAATCCGCCCATGCCGTGAACCGCAACTTCCTCTTCTTGTCTCATGGTATCCCACCAAAACCCGTCGAGCCTCGTGAGCATAAAGGTCGCACAATTCACTGCTCAGGCTTCGGGAATGTGGGCATACTCAAACATCCGCTCTATCGTCTGAAGCCAATTCTCGGCGTCAATCGGATCTTTCGCATCCTCAAAGATAGGCGGATTAAGACGACGGAACCGATCGGATGAAAACTCCTTATCCCTATCTTCTCGGGTCTTCTCAACACCCGAAGCACTCACGGAATTGCTTCCGCTAACATTATGATTCCCACTTGTGTTTGTCATCATCTGCTGCATCATTTGGGACTGTTGTTCTACCAACCGAGTCAACCTTTCAATAACTGGTGCCTGATCATCAGCCATCTATCCATCACAACAAGGAAACATCTCAACTCACATCACCCTACTCATCTCCTTCGCATAGTACACAGAGCATCATAACATAGCATATCATAATAATAAAGTATGCACACATAAAACACATTACCAACCATAACCTGGAGAGGCGAAGGGAGTCCTCAAATGTGTGGGGAAACGAAAAGGAAGCCGGCTCTGATACCATCCTGTAACGCCCGCTCTTAAAACATACGTATATAACCATAACGATAAGCAACGGAAGCTAAACAGCGTTACAAAACCTTTCCTTTGTCCAAGCTCATGAGTACTTATTTACCCATTTACATCAAAACATAAGCAAAATACTTTAAATCATGGCCATTGGACACACGCAAAAGCGGCCTATACAGATCAGGGAGCTTTCTTTGGTTTCTCCACGCCACGCCCTCGAGGATTCCCCTCCGCCCCCAAGTCCACGGTCTCGCCCGGTCACCTATCACATAACATAACACATCATGAGCCACGAGGGCCCAATGGGAGCACAATCATATGCAATGCATGACATATTCGTAACCATGGGCCCTGCTATAACCATATGTTTATATTACGCCAAGCACAGTACATTCATACTTTAATTGGCTGCACCCCAATCCTTTGTGGGACCTCCATGGGCCAATTGTCTCAGACCTTTGTGAGACGAACATTATATAAACATTTGGTTGGCAACCCTATTCTTCGTTTTTTCATGCATGACCATGCTTCAATGTATACACATAAATAAACACATGTAATATCATATGCATATTAACATATAATGGGTTCATAAACATCAAGATCCCACAAACCCCCAAGTTGAGTATCTATATGCTATACCAACCCTATAGTCATATCTACTCAACCAAAGCATCAACATCATTAATCCTACCTTACCACTTGCCTCTCTACCTATTTATTGCAAACCAACCAATATTAGGGCATGATCTTACCTCAAAACACTTTAAGTGCTCTACTACCCACCTTAGAAAGATAGGACCACCAAGGAAAACTAGGTAGAGGATGGACTTGCTTGCTTCTTCACCTTGCTCCTTAGGGACTTGATTGATCTTCTATACCAACACTTGATCCAAGTATGATATGTGGATGGATTTCTAGAGATGGAGGACCTTCAAAATGTCTTAGATGTATGCTTGGCTCGAAAATGAGGGTAACCATCAAGAAAAGTGACTTTTTGACCAAAAATCCATATCTGCCGACTTAAACTTACGGCCGTAAATATCCCTGTTACGGCCGTAAATTCCAAAATTACGGCCGTAACTCAATAAATTACGGCCGTAACTAGGCACACGAGACCGCGCTTCCGGTCACGCGACCAGCAGAAAATCAGCCCTTTAACCATCATTCTTGACTTACGGCCGTAACTACCACATTTACGGCCGTAAATACCAAAATTACGGCCGTAAATCCCAGTTTTTCTGCATTTCTCTTCCGGCTCATTCTTGGCGACCATACCTAGTTCCAACATACATGGGGCAACCCAAAACACATCCTAAACATGTCATATCCATCAACACCATCTCACGACATATTCACATCATCACGACCCATTCCCAATACAAACGATAAACATACAAAATCATATAAAATCGTGACGAGATTTAGCGGGGCGTTACATCCATAGAATTCCACAATTTAATGAAATCCATAGGATTCCATGAGCAATTGAGAACCCCATATTTTTATGGAATTCACAGAATTCCAAATTCAAAACACTGGATTTGTATAGAATCCACCGAATTCTAAATTGAGAACTCCTGGAATTATATGGATTTCTGAATTCCATGAAATTCTATGTTGAGAACACCCTCCTAAATAACACATTTTATGAATCATACATAACTGATCAAAAGTATTTCAAATGCGATTGACAATGATTTTATGGTCGCCTTACACATACATATATAACTTTTATGGATATTGAATTGATTTTGTACCAAATAAAGCTTGAGTTGAATTCTAACTATTGAATTGATTTTGTACCTTAAGTAAATAAGAATAATTTTTAAATAGAAAAATTGCTGTCAGCTTGGCACTATACCAAGTTGACACTACAATTCAAAAACTAAACTATATATAAAAAATTTAAATGTATATTAAAACAAGTTAATTCTCATTTTTTAAAATAATTCAATTGCCATTGTAGTTTATAATTTTGATATCATATCACATATTCATTAATGCTTGCATTTGCTTCATTTTCAATTATATAGATAATTTAAAAATTAAAATTTATACAAAAAGGGAAAAATACTAAATATAGAAAACATAATAACTTAAACAAGAAAAAAATAATAAATTGTATATTTAATATTTATTTCGAAAATAAGATTTTTCTTCTTTAATTTTAAGTAAATGAGTGTCAACTTCGCACCACCTACATGGCCCAGTGCCAAGTTGACACTTATCTTATTATTATATTAAGATTAAGATAAGATTTTCTCAAACCGTACAAGTTTAACTTTAACTTTCTACCTATTTCGATTTTGAGTTTTTGACACATAATTTTATTGAACTAATTTCTTCATGATTAAATAGTTTCAATCTAAATTATTTCATAATTAGTGCGTGTTTCTGCCTAATGTTGTGAATTAAAAATTACATTATGTGCACAAACATTATAATTTTAACAAATTATTTGATATATATTAATATTGTTATTATATATATCTTTATTAATTTGTTGTTTAATAATGCACTTAACATTAAAACAAATTGAGTAAAAAATACACCATTGAAACAAAAAATGTAAAATAATAACAACTGGGAAAATACCCACCACATGAAATTTTATTGACGTGCAAAGAAGGTACAAACAACCGGGACGCTAAATACCTAAACCTGCAAAAATGCGAAGAAAGAGCAAGGCTAGGGAGCCAAGATGTTGCCTATGTTTGTGTTCATTTTTTTCTACCTAAAAATTAAGTTTTACGATTAGTCAAAATCGAATAACAATATCAATCACGCATCTCACAGCTTGACTTATAATTATCCACACATCTAATAATCTCCACCAGTATTCACTACAAAATTAATTTGTAGGTTAAAAAAATTTGCCCCGAATGAAACCAAGTCCAAAGTAATATCTTATAATAAAAAATATCATACCAATTATAGTAATTGATGATTTTAAATAAAAACATAATATTTGAGAACAAAATTTAGATAATATACTTTTTGAATAAAAAAACTAAATAACACATTTTATGAGTCATACATAGCTGGTGAAAAGTATTTCACATTGACAATGATTTTATCATCGTCTTACCTATATATATATATATATATATATCAATTTTACAGATATTAAATTGATTTTGTACCACATTTAACTTGAATTGAATTCTGACTATGGAATTGATTTTGTACATTAAGTTAAAAAAAGTTTTTCTTAATTTATTTTCTAAATGAAAAAAAATAATTTTTTAAATAGAAAACCACTTCCAATCTGGCACTATACAAAGTTGACACTATAATTCAAAAACTAAAAGACATAGAAAATTAAAATGTAATATTGAAAAGTAAAAATCTATATAAAAAAATTAATTCTCATTTTTAAAAATAATTCAATTTCCATTGCAGTTTCTAACTTTGACATCATATCACATATTTGTTGACGCTTGCTTTTGGTTTATTTTCAATTATATAAGGAATTTAAAAATAAAAATTTATATAAAAAATAAAAAAGGAAAAAATACTAAATAACGAAAACATAATAAATTAAGGTCTTGTTCTATTTGATGTTAACAAAATCCGCACGCAATTCCGTATACCTCATACTCATTTTCAATGACACACACATTTCCCAAAATAATATTAACCACACATTTTTACACGGAATACCGCGCGGAACAACTAAACCCCCAATCAAACAAGGCCTAAATAAGGAAAAAAATAATAAAGTGTATACTTAATATTTATTTCCAATATGAGATTTTCCTTTTATAATTTTAAGTAAATGAGTGCTAACTTGGGACTACCAACATGGCGCAGTACCTAGTGCACATTACTACGACTACCACTATGTGATGCATGGGATCCGTAAAAATAATTTTGATAATAATTTGCATAACATTTAAATTTGGTGTGGAGGTTGAAATGAAACTTTACGAACATACGTAGCTAAAATAATTTAAAATTCGAAAAATTTCTTTAAAGACAACATACATATTAAATTGGCATTGAAATACCAAATGTTATCGAAATTGAATATTTGAAAAAATTATAAATTAAATATAAAATAATATGTTTAGAAAGTTTAAGGTCTAAAATAGAACCACCAATTGAAGTCAAAATTCATTTTTCGATCATTACACTCACAATATACATTACTCGTAAAAACTATCTAAAACTATCACTTTAACATGAAAAAATAAAAAAAAAAAACTTTTTTATTTCATTTTTGGGAAATTGGCGCAAATGGTCCAATAAAAGTTGTTTTAGTGTCCAAATGGTCCAAAATAAAAATAAGTACCGAAAATGGTCCAGAAAAAGTTAGTTTGTTGCGCAAATGGTCCAAATTGATGATTTTTCATGAGATTTTGCTTATTTTGTCTTCTTGTGTGGGGGTATTTTTGTCATTCAATTTAAAATAAATTGTACAAAAGGTCTTAAATTTTAAAAATTATTACAATCAAATTCCAAAGTTTGAAACATATATACTTTAGTTCCAAATTTTTATTAAATTGCACAATTTGGTCCATAATTAATTTTATCGAATAAATTTGATACCAAATAAATAGTTTTTATAAAAAATTTTCAACCCAATAGTATTTGTTCGCATTAATATCACAACTTTCAAATGCTAATGTGCATTAATATCACAACTTTTAAATGCGAACAAATGCTACTGTGTTGAAAATTTTTTATAAAAACTTTTTAATTGGTATCAAATTTATTAGATAAAATTAATTATGGACCAAACTGTGCAATTTAATAAAAATTTGAGACTAAAATATATATGTTTCAAATTTTGGAATTTGATTGCAATAATTTTTAAAATTTAGGACCTTTTGTACAATTTATTTTAAATCGAATGACCAAAATACCCCTACACAAGAAGACAAAATAGGCAAAATCTCATGAAAAATCATCAATTTGGACCATTTGCGCAACAAACCAACTTTTTCCGGACCATTTGCGCTACTTATTTTTATTTTGGACCACTTGGGCACTAAGACAACTTTTATTGGACCATTTATGCCAATTTCCCTTCATCTTCTAAATAAATAAAGATGAATTTCTTTCTAAAATAGAAAATCGTTGCCAATGTAGCATCGTATAAAGTTGACAATTCAACTTCTTTTAATAAGAAGAATATATATATATATATATATATATATATATATATAATTCAAAAATTAAAATGTATATAAAAAATTAAAATGTATATGAAAAATGTTAATTCTCATTTTTAGAAATAATTGAATTCCCATTGTAATTTATAACCTTGACATCATTTCACATTTTCATTAATACTTGCATTTAGTTCATTTCCAATATATAAAAAATTAAAAAATATATAAAATAAAATAAGGAAAAAATACTAAATAAGGAAAGCAAAATATACTAAATAAGGAAAATAAAATAATAAAATACATATTTAATGTGTGTTTCCAAAATAGGAGTTTCTTTTTTTAATTTTAAACAAATGTGTACCTATGCATGCCAACCTGGCACTGCCAATGTGGGACAGTACCTAGTTGGCACTTCAGTTTCTATTAATAGTGTGATTAAGATTAAGATAAGTAAAATAGTGGAGTGTGAAATTAGCACATCCTTCCCAGCCTAAAATCTAGATTTTTTCAAGACCCGCCCCTAGACCGACGAATTCTAGGGACGGGTTTGGGTCGGGAGAATCAAGGGGTTGGGCGGGTCAATTTTTAGACCCACACGAGTTGATGTACGAAGTTTTTTTTTTAATTGTTTTTACCTTGATTTTTTCTCATAAAAATTGTGAATAGAGTAGGGGTCACACACATAATTGTGCGTATAGTTTAAAGAATTTAAAATTTATATTTGCAAATGTCAGAATATTTTTCGTTATATTGAATTTTCATATTAATTTAGCAAATATAATTTAGAAAATATAATTTAAAAATATAAATATATTTATGGGTAATATGGGCGATTCGGGGTAGGTACATGCCGACCCGGACTCGCTCCTAGAATACTCACGGGTTGCAAAGCTTGCCCAGATCCGCCCTTTTTACCCATTTAGTTGGGGCGGTTCCGCTCCATTAGGGGGAGGTACCCGTAGATTTTGGGTTCGATAGGTAAAATTGCCATCTCTAAGTCATATCTTTCTGAAATCACTTTAATGATTAAAAGGTAATTGTTTTGCTTTATAATGTTTAGCTTTCCCAAATATCCAACGCGTCTTATGTTATTTCATTTCATTCTTAAAACTAGCTGTTTTACCCGTGCGTTGCACGGGGGACAAATTTTTCAACTAATAACATTATTGATAGATGTTAATAATATTAACATAAAATCTAAAAAAAATTAATATAAAGAATGAGTTAAAACAATAAAATTAAAGAATTTAGCTTCAAACAATTCTATAAAAATTTTGATAGAATTTCTCCTATATTTCGTACTAATCCATCGTGCAAATATGTAAGGAACAACTCGTGAAAATCCACACAACTTAATTTACTATTCTCCATTGAATAGTAACTTAATTATCATTTATACACGTACTTTGCACAGGATGATAATTCGTGACAACGATTGTGATAATATATTATATTTTGCTCATTGCAAGATTAATCTACTAATATAAGCGTAAAATAAAATAATATTAAATATTATATTTATCAAAATAACCATACTAAAATAGCTCTACTAACATTCGTAGAGCTTATTGTTTTTTCTTTAAAATTATTTTACATTTTATTATATGCAATTGTAAATTTTGGAAGATATTAATTATTATACATCAGTATAATGTATGTTATTAACAATTAATATATAAATAATAATTTTTAAATGTTAATTATGAAATATAATCAGTATAAAGATATATTATAAAAATAATAATGTAGTGAGTACAGTCCGACAGACCATAAACTATTTCTTCCATGATGGGAAAGACTTATCCAGCGTTAGACCCATCCTCATTTACTTTAAATTTGAAGCAGCGGATGATATAAGAATTACAAACTTCCATTCCCCATCCCCTCGCTCATGTCCCACCCCACTAGAAAATTCTCATTCCCGTCACAACCATCGATGGTTTAATCCAAGACTTTTGTTTTTGACATTTTATTTCTTTAATAAAAACCTTCTAGATATATTAAACACGTATATTAACCTATTAGGTATAAACTTATTAATTTAACATATTCGGCATATTAAATATTGAATGATTTGATATAACATTTAAATTAATTTAGATAAGATAAATAAATCAAAATATATATATGATTAATACTTAAAATATACAATCTAACTGACTATACTTAAAAATAAAATAAAATATCAACAGGGAAAATTCGGTATAAAATAAATAATTCAAAGTAGGTAGGATTCTTAATATTTATTTAGGAGATGAAAACTTAGATAAATATTTAACATAGTCAAAAGCTAATTAAAATATTCTAATTGAGTCATATAATTCAAATAATTAATTGAGTCGATAGCCAATTGTTTAATAAGAATTCTTAAACTTATTCCCTAACGAAAGAGATAGATTGAACCAAAGAATTATTATATAATTGTTGGTTCAAGTAGTGTCAAAATAAAAAATTATTACTATTTGAATACCTATTTTTGGAGCTTGTCACTTAAAAAAAAGAAAAAGAAAAAAGGAGCAGATCCTTTGAAACACATGTAATTATACAAAACGAAATATTAATATTTTGCCACCAACTGTAACTCGAAAGAAATATCATAGAATAGAAAATACAAAAACATATGAGAATCAGAAGAAAAGTATATTTTGAAAAAAATGATACTGAAAAAGTAAATAAAGTTAATTTGGGACTAATGATCACTCGAATTACTTTACAATAAGATGTAATAGCCCAATTTTAAAAATCCAAAATCTTATAGGTGTTAACTTAACTTTATTTTAAAATACATGGAAAGATAAATTAATTTAAGTAGCACATTTTCTTTTCCTCAGAATAAATCTAATTAATTTATATTATTTTTTATTTTTTGAAATAATTATGTTTTCCCATATTTAGCAATTTAATTAATTTTGACTAATTTTCGTCTAATAAAACTATATATCTCTTTTTTTTTCAATGAAAATATATCCAATAAAATCTAAGAAATATAATTAATTGTAATATAATTAATTCTAATTAATTCTTGTTTTTACCTAATTATTTATAAGTAATATTTATAGAAATAATTTATTACTTATAAATAATTAGTTTTTTAACCGTAAGTTTAAGAATTGTATGAATATAATTTTAAAGATATTTTATAATTAAAAAGATATCTTGTATGTAGAAAGATGTCTTGCATTTTTTAGGAAAAATCTAGTCAACCATGGAAATCTAACTACTTTTAATTATTATTTATTTTTTCATTAACGTTATGTTTCTATTTTTGCAATATAATTAATTTTAATTAATTTTCGTCCAATGAAACTGTGTCAATTTTTGCCCATTGAAACCAAGTCCAATTAAATTAGAATAAAGATTATTAATTTTAATTAATTATAATAGAATTATTTGTAATTCATTTTCATTTTTAGCTAATTATTTATGAAAAAATTAATTATTTTTGTAGTAATCATTTTAATATCGGTCGACTTACTTTACAATAAGATATAACACTCAAATTCTAAGAATCAAAAATCTTATAGGTGATAACTTAACCTTATTTTAAAATATGTAAAAAGATAAACTAATTTTCCAAGCACATTTTTCTTCTCTGCAGCAATATAATTAATTTTAATTATTTTTATTTTTGAATAATTATATTTCCTCCTTTTTAGTAATTTAATTAATTTTGATTAATTTTCGTCCAATAAAACTTTCTCAATTTTCATCCAACGAAAATCTATCCAATTAAATCTAAAACATATAATTAATTGTAATATAATTAATTCTTGTTTTGGCTAATTATTTATAAAAATAATTTACTATTTACAAATAATTAGTTTTTTAGCCACGATTTTAAGAATTATATGAATATAATTTTAAAGATATTTTATAATTAAAAAGATATCGTCCATGTCAAAAGATGCCTTCCCTTTTTTAGGAAAATTAGGAAAAAAAAACCATAGCAATCTAATAAATTTTAATTGTTATTTAATTTTTAGTTAATGCTATTTTTCTATTTTAACAATACAATTAATTTTTATTAATTTTTGTCCAACGAAACCATGTCAATTTTAGTCCATTGAAATCAAGTCCAATTAAATCGTGAATATTATTAATTTTAATTAATTGTAATAGGATTAGTTTTAATTAATTATTATTTTTAGCTAATTATTTATGAAAAGAATTAATTATTTCTGAAATAAACATTTTAATATCATCACTTTTAAGAATTGCATGATAGTTTTGAAGAAATCTTGTAATTTAAATGATATATTACAATTTAAAGGATTTATTTTTTCATTTTTAGGAAAAACCCACAGCAATTTAATGATTTTTAATTTTTAAAATTAATTATATTTTCCATTTTAACAATGTAATTAATTTTGATTAATCTTTGTTCACTAAACCCATGTCTAGCTTAATATTGGCAGTAGAATTTATTATTTTTATTAATAATAGTTTAAATAATTATAGTAAATTTTTTTGTTTAAGTTAATTATTTTTAAAAAAATAATTATTTCCAAAATAATTTTCTTGATAGCCATAATTTTAAGAATTATATGAATCTAATTTTAAAAATATCTTATAATGGAAATGATATCTTAGAATTTAAAAGATATAAATATATTTGCAATTAATTAAAAAATCAATTAATGTTGCAATTGAATGATTAATTGAAAAAATTGATGTTATACGTTTCTTTTAATTCTTATGTAAAAATTAAATGAATTATAATTTTTATCCCATCAAAATTAAATCTTAGTGAAATCGCTAATTTTAATTAATTTTCATTTATTAGCTAATTATTATTTTTAAAAATAATAAATTCTTTCTAAAATTAATAAAAGGGTCCAAGGTAATTTTAAATTTTCATGTTACACATTTATTTTGATTTTTATGTAAAAATTTAATGAATTGTAATTTTCATTACACAAAAATTAAATTTTATAGAAATCATGAATTTTAATTAACTTTTATTCTTTAGCTAATTATTTATAAAAATGATTGATTGTTTCTAAAATTGATTATTGTGTCCAACCTTAGTTTTAAATTTTTTAGTACAAATTAGGATCATAGGTGTGGAATTTTGTCTCAAACTTGGGCCAATTGCTAGTAAGTTTTTTTTTTTTTAGTTTTTGTGTAAAACTTTGATGAATCGTAATTTTGTATTGCAAAAAAAATTGAATCTTAGCACGATTATTAATTTTCATTAATTTTTGTTTCTTAGCTAATTATTTAAAAAATAATTAATTGTTTAAAAATTAGTTGAGTAACATGTCTGATCTTATTTTTTTATTTTAATATTGAACCTTTATTTGAATTTTTGTGTAAAAATTTAATCAATGGTAATTTTGTATGGCATAAAAATTTAATGTTAGTGAAACTGTTAATTTTAAATAATTTTATTTTTAAATACTTCTAAAAATTATGAAAAACGATCAGGTAAAAATTCATTCCAATTCTTGGAACACCCTTATATTATTCAACACATAAACATATAAATAAAAGATTTGAACGAATAAATAAAGAAAAATTGAAATTTGTAATATTTGAAAGAAAAATATATAATATTTGTCCAGGTAAACTAAATTATAATTGATAATAACAGAAGCTAATGAGATAAAACATTAAATTTTTTATTTGTTATTGAAGTTTGGATGTTAAAATTCAAATATAATGAGAGATCTCATTATATTTGAATTTTATGAACAAACATCAATTACGTGTCGTAACAAATTATCAAACTTTTTTAATGTTATTACATCAGTAGTCATTAATCTACATTAATATCAATTTTTATTTAAGTTAGACACTAATTTATATGTTTACGGTAAATGTTAATTTTTTTAAAAATAAAAATTTATATATTGATAGTATACTTATTTTATTTCATCAAGTCGAGCAAAATATAATTACAAATTATTATTTTTGTACGTAGAAAATGAAAAAAAAAAAAGAGAGGAGATGAGAGAGAGAGTATTTAGATATTATGAGATTGGGTAAAGTAGGGTAGAAATAATTAAATAAAATCTATATACATTAATATTAATATATTATGGTAAAAAAATAAAAGAGAGTTGGATATAAATTAGGCAAGAAAAAGTAAAAAGAGAGTTTATTTTAAACAGGAAAACGGATTTACGACAATAAAAAATATAATAAGAAAAAAGCTTCATTTTCCATATATAAAAATTATTCTATATATAGATAGAAGTTTATATTAGGTAAATTCGATAGGCGAAAAAAATTAATAAATAGATTTTTTCCTTTTCTGATACACGGTTTTACAGCTGTCTTTTTTTTCAGAAGTTCTAATTAGCTGTAGCGGTTTGAGCGGGAAAAGAATAAAAAAATCAATTAAAAACATTTTTTCTCAATTCTTTTTCTATATTATAGATAATAATATAATTTCTTAACGAAAGTTGATTGAGTCCTAAAGAATTAATTTCAATCCGAGTTTCTATTCTTATTAATTAAATGAAAAGAAATAATAAATATCGAGACTTTCTAAGTGTTGTGTCTTATGGATTCAGCCTGCCTTTCTAAATGACATATAGATGCATGATCGTTTGGTGTATATAAAGTTAAATGTAATTATAATAAAATTTAATTAAAATTTGTATTTAGTATTACTTATTTGCTTACATTCATTTTAAATACACGGGTCATTCTAACGTTCTTTGCACATTATATAGTACGATAAATATTTTTGTGATATGTAATTCTTAATATAAAAAATATTATTACAAAAGTACTTCTCTATTCAAACCACACTAATATTGAAATTTTGATGTATGCAATATTATTATGTAGTAAGATTATTATACAAAATCATTAAATCGTACACTAATGGTAATTAATAAATATGATCAGCAATGCATACGGCACTAATTCAAAATAATTAGTAGAATGACAGTTATAATTATTAAATCCAAAATTTATAATTTACATAATAAAGATTAAACCACACTAATGCCTTCTGTGGAGACGTTCAAATTAATAGTGCGGTCCTAAATTATTACATGAAATAGTTAAAATCCTACACTAAGGATTTCAATAATGATTAGTTTATACAATGTGCTATGCATGTTGTATGATACAATAAAACATCGAATATCTTATTATTTTTATTTATTCGATAAAAGTGATTGTCTTATATATAACGTATTTGAGAAATTATTTTATTAAATCATCTGTAATAAAGAATTTTGGATATTCAAATTCAGAAGAATTTTTCATTAAATGAACTATTAATTGTACAAATTATCTAAAATAAATACACAGTTCAATAAATTAAAAACTATAGTGCAACAAATTAAAAACTTATTTATCTTAAAATAGAGAAAAAAAAAGGATAAAAAATGTGCAATGAGAAACACAGTGAATTCTCTTAATCTGGCTACAGATAAGGAGTTTATCTGTAGCTCATACACCTTTTCCTAGGTGATTTAATACCGATTGAAATGAACTGTAATGATGATGTATGAAGGGTATATAAAGTGCTCACGTCATTAGCTTTGACAGAACAACTAATAATGGACCACTATGATGATCATGATGACAATATCAGATTATCAGTTGCTACACCAAAAACTCGCATGGCCAACATTTAAATGGAACATTTTCGAGACCCAATCCTTCTCCAATTTTCTGCCCAGCAGCTTTAATAAGTTCACACGCTGCCTTAGCATATCTTTCAATAATCAACAAGTCCACCATTCAGCAATTTTCTTACATGACCATCCAAAAATTAAAAGCACGTGCTTGATACTAATCAAACTCCATTTTAGCAATGAGTTTGTCAACACTCAAAATAGTTAAATAGAATTTGAGATCTTGAATTTTGAATGTAAAGTTGAACTCTCTATCCAGCTAATAGAGTGTAACTATTTTGTGAAATGAGTTACACAGAATCATTTAAGACTACCATTTTCAACACGTTGATAAACATGTACTCGAAGTTTGGGTATATCGTTGCTGCTGAGAATGTGTTCGACCAAATGCCCAAGAGAAATGAAGGATGACTGCACAATGAGTGTTTATCTCCCTCAAAAATGGTAGTTTTTAGCAAAATTAAGTTAACCTAAACACATGCTAAGAATGAGGTGGATGATGAACAAGGAAACGTAATTGAGGGAGATGGAAACTATGCACCCGACCGATTTCGTTATGTTTGGAAAAGAAGCATAGAACTCCATGGAAGATGGAGAAAATCCTAGCCTAGAGAGAAAAAGAATGAAACGTGTATAATGAAGATGAAGTAGAGGAGTCACGTGAATTCTACCCAAGCAATGTAATTTTGGATTTGTCAACTATAACGACTAGATCACTACGACGACTATGGCGACAACGATGATCACGACAATTATGACGAATATGAGGAATATGATAACTATGACGACCACGACCACTTTGACAACTATGATGACTACGACAATGATGACACCAATGACTATGACGACCATGATGAATAGGATTATCGCAGCGATTAGGACGACTTGACGACTACAATGAACATAACGACTATGACGAGTAGGAAGACTTTGACGACTACGATGACGATGAGGGCTTTGACGACGACGATTATGATGCCTACGACAATGACAACTATGACAACTATAACAAATTTCACGACTGCGACAACTATGACAAATTTCACGACTGCGACGACTATGATAACTACAATTACTACGACTATTGTGACACAAAAATGACTACTATTTTGACGACTATGATTACTTCAACGACTATGACGACTATTACAACTACGACTACTATGGCAGCTATGACGACAAAGTGTATGATGACAACGACGGCTATCAAGACAATGATGGCTATGATTACGACGATGATGACACCATGTGGGTTCCGATTATGGTATCCACAGTGGGTCGGATGAGTGACACAGATTCTTTCTTGGGGCCCACAATTGGGAATACGTGCATTCATCTGATCCACTATGAGTACCATAGCCGGTATCCACGTGGCTACTAGAACATTATTCTAACAAGAAAGCCCTAACACCTACCAAATAAAGTACAAGGACGACAATTCCTTAAATATATGTTGCTCCTATTTTCTTTATCTATATGTCTAGTGAATCTCCGTAGCACCCTCTATATTAGGGAGTCTCCATTTAAAGAAAGGGTGTAGATGTTCTATGTGAGCACCACCTCCTTTTCATTTTTTTCTATTTGTCACATTCACATTATACTGTATTATTATAGAGAATAGTGAGCATCTCCAATATCCTTTCTATTCTCAAAATATTCGGTGAAATAGAACACGGAATACCTGTCGTCGACCATTTATGCGCGGTGAAGGAACTCATAATATATTTGTTATTGATTTTGTTATCAAACAGTACATAAAATCACAAGGGAATTTTCCATCTTAAGATGGGTTCTTCTCTCCATGTATAACTAATATATGCCTCCATCCAAATTGATATATAAAATTCTTGAACTCTACATAGAGACACAAGTGGAGATATAACATCTGTTGAGATAGAAATTACCTACAAGTCACAGAGACAGAATTAATTTCGACAATAAATAAGAAATTTTGAAAAACAATTAAATAACTCAAAAGAAAAACAAATCAAAGATTCCCTATTGATTTGTTTAATCGAGATGTGCGATAATAAAATTCGGCAGAGATAAACTTGATCCCACTATCATAAGAGCGTCTCCACGAAACACACACAGTATTTTAGATTAATGGAATTCACAAAGAAAACCAAGAAGAATGAGAAGGAGGGAAGAAAAGCCACGTTTTTATCACCCCCACTAATGAAAGAAGACTGATATTTAAAAAGCTGAATAGGATAAGTTTGCTAGAGTATTTTGAATAAGCTTAAAAATCTAAGTAGAGTATCTTAACAGATAGATAGACCAAAAAGATTGAGAAGTGGATTTGAAATTAAAACTCACGTGTTTCTTTTTAGTCTAACCATTTGAGCACCAAGCCCAAATATTGAGCACTAAGCCCAAAGGGCTGATTTCCTCAAAGATGCCTGACCAAAATATTGGGCCACCTCAATTTTGATTGTGGGATCTTTTATTACTTCCATCCCTTGCAAAGCATATGAAGGTTACGGGTCTATTTATCATCATTGCCTGTATTAGGTTTATTTGGAATCACAAAAATGCCCGACAAACTCCACCTTGATGCCAAATGAACCTTACCTGCTCTATGAAGCATCAACCAACAATAAGCAAATAGCTTATAAAAGAAAATAAGCGAAAGAATCAACTAAATCACATAACACACAGTTAACATGTGAAACAATACTTAAGGAATGAGAGCACAATAGGGTAACACAAAGATCTTTCAAAAAACTTACCACATAGATAAATGCATAACACTAATTAAGTAAACAGTCATCAAATGCACATGAAAATAAGACCCCTCGAAACACCTCAACACCAATACCCTTCCCAACCACGAAGAACATATCTCTCATCTCCAAAGTTCACAAAACATAGCCTTGAATCCGAAAGGCTAACCTTTAGTTATTCACTCCTTAATTCTACCAACCTATTTGCTACCCAAAACGAATTTACTGATTATTATCGAGGGAAGATCATATCTACAATAGTAGCTTTCACTCAAATTTTGTATATGCACGCATCCCCAAGTTTGACTAAAACCTGCTAAACAAATAAGGTCAACGAATGTTTTTTTATCACTACCTCACCTCTCTTCCTAAAGGCGACCTATGGGTCTCCACCTTAATAGTGGTGATCGAAGCTCACAAAGAACTCCACTAGAGCTCACACAGAACTCTCCACCTAGCCAGGGTTTTTAGATAAAGAAAACAACACGTCCTCCCAATGCAAATCACAAATGCATCCTTATATATCTTTAGCCTCACTCGCTAGTCAGACTACCCATGCATGAAGCAACACAAAAACATACTAACATTTATTCAAAAAAAGATAAAATAAATCCCAACAAAAGTAAATAGCCACACATTCAATAAAAAGAATAAAAACAAGAAATAAAAGAAAAAAGTGCACACGAAGTTGATAGAGACACTAATATACCTCAGTATAGTCTGACTCGACTGAAGATATAACAAAATTAGTCTTGTCTCTCACTTTTTCTTTTTATTTGTTTTTCTTATTCTGGCACTCTCTCGCATAATGTCCAGGGTCGCCACACTTTTAGCAATTCCTACCTTTTGCTCCAGATTTATTTTTATTATTTTTTCCACTGCCACTTCCAGCACCCGCTTTGTTTTTACCATGATTCTTACCATTTCTGTCCCTCACCATGTAAGCCCCACCATTATTTTTCTCGTTTCTTTCAGATCTCAATTCTAACTCTTTAGTCCTCAACGAGTAAATGACAATTTCGAGTGTCAAAGTGTCTCTACCATACTTAATGGCATTTTTAACATCCCTATAAACATCAGGAATAGCATTCAATAACACAACAGCTCTATAATCATCAGGCACTTTTTCACCAGAATTACCAATATCTTGCACGAGTCTATTGAAAACATCCAAATTGTCATCAAGATCCTTTGTGGGATCAATTTTAAAACTGAAAAAACTTTCAAGTAGAAAAAGATAACTTGGAGTGGATTTAGGCACTTAAGGTTCCTCCAATTTATCCGAAAGGGCTTTCGAAGAATCAAATTTGCCAACTTTTCTTAAGACAGAGTCTGAAAGATGCAAATTTATAGAAGTATATGCCAATTCATCAAGATCCTTTTTCTCATCTTCAGTTAAAGTTGACACAAAAGAATTCGTTATAGCTTTTGCAACCTTTTGTTGAACCAAAATGCCTTTCATTTTTTGTTGCCAAATAGAAAAATCACCTTTACCATCGGAAATCGCCAACTCAAAACGTGTAGTAGTTGTCATTTTCAAAAGACACAAAGCACACAACAATACACAACAATAACTTAGGCAAATTTAACACAGAATCCGTTCACACATAAACAGTCCTAAGTTCACAATGATACACCATTAGTGAAGGCTCCAGATTCTGTATGAATCAAGTTTTACGGACAAGAGGCTTTCACAACGGGTAAAAGTCACGGTGATAATCTAACCAACAAATAATTGGAAATAATCCATAATTACAACAATAACAACCACAACTATTAATTTCACACTGAAATTAACGATGATCAATTGGCACGTAATCCAATATTCTATCACAAAGCAATACCGAAACTTAATAATCACCCCACACGATGATCTGCTATTGCAATATATTAAATAAAAAGGTAAGCTATCGTCTACTTGCACAAATTAATCTGCCAGTGTCCGGAAATTTGGAGAAAATATTGCAGCAAAACAACCAAATCGTTTCGTCGAAAAATTTAGTAAATCTATCGAAACTGGCTACTGTTCTTTTCAAAAATAAACACCAAGTTTTTTTTTTTAATTTTGAAAAAAAGAATAGCCGACTGAAAATGATACCAATTTCCAAAAAAAATTCTTCAAAAATTTTTGATTTTCTTATTTCTTTACTTTGAAAAGTCAAAAAAAAAATCATGCATAACCCATTTGTTTTCAGATGACTCCAAGCAATTCCAATACTTAAACCTTTGCTTCATCCTTTTCCTCCGAGTTGAAAAGTCAAGCATGGTAGAAGTTCTGAAAACTCGAAACTGACAGCTTCCCAGAAGCCAATTTCTTCAAAATTTCTCCACCCAACACTTTGAACGAGGCTCTGATACCACTGTTGAGATAGAAATTATCTACAAGTCACAGAGACAGAATTAATTTCGACAACAAATAAGAAATTTTGAAAAACAATTAAATAACTCAAAAGAAAAACAAATCAAAGACTCCCTATTGATTTGTTCAATCGAGATGTGCGATAATAAAATCCGGCTCAGATAAACTTGATCCCACTATCACAAGAGCGTCTCCACGAAACACACACAGTATTTCAGATTAATGGAATTCACAAAGAAAACCAAGAAGAAGGAGAATGAGGGATGAAAAGCCACGTTTTTATCACCCCCACTAATGAAAAAAGACTGATATTTAAAAAGCTGAATAGGATAAGTTAGCTAGAGTATTTTGAATAAGCTTAAAAATCTCAGTAGAGTATCTTAACAGATAGCTAGTGTTTCTTTTTAGTCTAACCATTTGAGCACCAAGCCCAAATATTGAGCACTAAGCCCAAAGGGCTGATTTCCTCAAACATGCCTGACCAAAATATTGGGCCACCTCAATTGTGATTGTGGGATCTTTTATTACTTCAATCCTTGGCAAAGCCTGTGAAGGTTACAGGTCTATTTATCATCATTTCCTGTATTAGGTTTATTTGGTATCACAAAAATACCCGACAAACTCTACCTTGATGCCAAATGAACCTTACCTGCTCTATGAAGCATCAACCAACAATGAGCAAATAGATTATAAAAGAAAATAAGCAAAAGAATCAACTAAATCACATAACACACAGTTAACATATGAAACAATACTTATGGAATGAGAACACAATAGGGTAACACAAGGATCTTTCAAAAAACTTACCGCATAGATAAATGCATAACACTAATTAAGTAAACAGTCATCAAATGCACATGCAAATATGACCCCTCGAAAGACCTCAACACCAATACCCTTCCCATCCACGAAGAACATATCTCTCATCTCCAAAGTTCACAAAACATACCCTTCCCAAAATACATTTCTTGTTGCGAAAGAAATAGAAATCGATTTCGAAAACATGGTTAACATTGGAAGTATTATTATTATTATAAGGTTGTGCTAGATCATACTTTTATTTGACTTACTTGTTTGGTAAGCAAGAACGCTTTGAGCATAAGTTAATGCAACATTATGAAATTTTCTTTAGCCTTCGATTGAGGATGGAATGTTCCTCTTTTAATGCTGTTGCGATTCAAATGATATTTCTCATTGCGAGAAGAATGGAAAGAAAATTTTAAAACTTTTACCTTTTCAACATTTGGCTTGTTATGCAAGGGAAATGTGTTAAAGTGTTGATTTTTTTTTGGGGGGGGGGGGGATTTCGACTTATATTTGTAATCAACCTATCTCTATAAACTCAACAAACAATTCTTGTGAAGAAAGGATTTGACAAAAATTTCGTTTTCTATTTAGACTCCCGAGTTCAAATTAATGAGTTTTCCATCTATTTTCAACAAAATTAATTCCATTCCTATCGAGCGATAACTAATGGATTGGGTGACGATCACATTTCAAGGGATTTTTATAGTGGAGGATATATTCAGGGAAAATATTTGTGGCTCATATATAGTTGGAACATGACCAGAGTCGTAATGGTTTTGAATTCGAGACTTGAAAATTTTTGCAAGAAAAAGAAAGGGTTACGATTATGATATTGTTGCCAAATTTCTTTGGGTTGTACTATTTGTAATTCAAACGAATTTACATAGATGATAACGAGGTCCTTTCAGTTACTACGGAGTAACTATGAGGTACATACTCGATTATTATTATCTAATTGATAATGTATGCGATGTTATTAAGGCTCTGCTATGAGGAGCACAATATGTTATGATCGAAAGGAGATTGATATTTTTAGTTAAGTAGAAACGGTCACTTGAGTACAAATCGTAAAGATAATGTTGTTTTCAAACGAGAAGATTGCCATGGATTTTGTGACGAGTCTTCCTAGATCACCGAGGGGTCATGATGCTGTATGGGTTATCGTGGACCGACTTACGAAATCTGCACACTTTCTACCAGTTCGGATGACTCTCAGCATCGACCAGTTGGCACAGTTATATGTTAGAGAGATTGTTCGACTCCATGGGGTACCTGTGTCCATTATTTCAGATCGAGATCCGAGGTTTACCTCGAGATTATGGGAGAGTTTACAGACGGATATGAGCACAAAGCTCAGATTCAGTACCGCCTATCATCCCCAAACAGATGGCTAATCAGAGCGTACCATTCAGATATTGGAGGATATGTTGAGAGCATGTGTTTTAGACTTAGCCGGGAGTTGGGAAACTCATTTGCCACTTATAGAGTTTGCTTACAACAACAGTTTTCAGGCCACGATTGGGATGGGGCCTTATGAGGCATTGTATAGGCGACGGTGTCGATTGCCGATCAATTGGGATGAAATTGGAGAGAGGAAGATGTTGGGACCAGAAATGGTAGAGAAAACTGTGGAAGCTATAGAGAAGATCAGAGTGAGGATCAAGGCCACTCAAGATAGACAGAAGAGCTACGCCGATAAGAGGAGAAAGGATTTGAAGTTTGAGATTGGAGAGAAAGTATTTCTCAAAGTGTCTCCAATGAAGGACACCATACGTTTTGGGAAGAAATGGAAGTTGAGACCACGGTTCGTTGGACCATTGATACTAGAAGAAGTTGGGACAGTAGCTTGTCGCTTGGCTTTTCGACCCGAACTTTCATCGGTGCATAATGTATTTCACGTCTCACAGTTGAGGAAGTACGTCCATGATCCAAGTCATGTGGTGAGCTTTCAATCTTTGGATATTCAGAAGGATTTGTCATACGAGGAGACACCCGTGACGATCATAGATCGGAAGGTCCATGTCTTGAGAAATAGAAGAGTTCCCCTAGTTAAGATTCAATGGGGTAGTCATGGCAAGGATGAGGCAACATGGGAGAAAGAAGAAGAGATCATATCCCAATACCCAAACCTTGTAGATCAAGTAAGTTTATGTTTTAAGTAAATTTAAATTTCGAGGACGAAATTATTTTTAAGAGGGTAAGGTTGTAGTGACCGTGAATTTCCTTAAATTAAAATATTTAATTAAAGAAAAATCTCAGACGTGTCGCTACAACTTCACCTATAGAGTTAAACAGCGTACACTCGTCTAGTTAAAATTTTATAATATTTACTATTATATTGAATTATTTAAATAAAAAAATAATAATAATAATTTATAAAATTTTTATTTAATTATTTATTTTCAATTTACAATTGAGGACCAAACTTTAGAAATTATTCGTTTCAAACCCAAATTTAAAGTCTAGATACAGTCCAATCCAACTTGAAACCCATCTAGAGGCCCATTTTGCAAATGCTATTGTAACTTTTACCTCTAAACACTCTTTTGAGTATGCCTAAACCCTAACCTCATTCTCCTCCATTGTCATTCCTCAAGATCATTCTATCCATTCTTATTCAACACATCAACTATCTTCAAGAGGTAAGATTTCTTGATATTTGATTCATATCTCCATTTGTTTTTATTTATTTTTGTTGTTTTAAATTTTTAGATGTCTATTTGTATTTTTTTTCATTTAATTCATACACACAAAAAATATATATATATATATACGTATATACACAGTTACACGCACCACCACCGCCGGCCACCACCTTCACCGCGCCACCACCGCCGCACCACCACCATTTCCACCACCTAGAACACCATCATCATCATCATCTCAACTCAAACACACGCGCCTATATACGCAATACATACACGCCATATACAAACTCGCACACAAGCTCGGCCCAAACAACAACCTCGTCCAAAACTCAACTTTAATACACAAAAATTATACCTACACCTTCCTTTACGTCCCTAGAACATTGTAGTATGGTTTAATTTCGAGAATAGTTAGTGTATTGAACCAATTTTGAAAATACCCAAATTTCTACCTAAGTTTCAATCCTTGATTTCTCCCTAAATACTCAACCATTTTTCAATCAAAGACCACCACTAGGTTCACCACACTTCACTTCACCTTTTCCAACCAAAAAATGGTCGGAAAGCCGCCGGAAATAAAGAACCCGAGAGAGAGAGACGAAGTCGAGAGAGAGCTTCAGTGTCGGGTGAAAGAGAGAAGTATCCGGCCCATTTGATTTAATCCGGATATTTGCAGCCGAAGTCCCTCTATTTTATTTTCTTGTTTAAGTTGGTCCTTAAGATTTATTTAAAGTTTCAATCCTCAACTTTTAATTGTTACAATTTAATCCCTCAACATTATTTACAACTCTAATCCTTAATTTTATTTATTTTATTTAAATGAGCCCTCAAACTTTATTTAATTCTAAGTCCCTAACTTTCAATTATTACAATTTGACCTCTAAACTTTTATTTCACTTTTAATCGTCTAATTTCTTATTTCTACTTAAGTTAGCCCTTAAAATTTAATTGCATACTAGTCCCCCAAGTTTTAAAAACCTTATAACTGAGTCCAAAATATTTCTACTTCAATTTTATTGCATATTAGGTCCTCAAACTATTAAATTCTTTCAAATTGACCCCTAAAGTTTTATATTCTTTCTATTTTGGTCCACAAACCTCTATATTACTTATAGATACTTATATGTTAAGAATATTAACATAAATTAAACTCGTTATTTACTAGACGAGGCGTACGGACAGCTAGATGACTGATTTCTCACCATTAGTAAGCTCAATACTCGGCTAAAGGTTAAGGTAGATCCCCTTTCTAAAAAGTTTCTTTTAAATGTGCGCAATTGCAATTAATATTATTATAAATATTGCATGTAAATGTTATGTGATGATAGGCTTTTTAGCCTACTTTTGACGTGCTTTCTCGGCACTATGACGATAGACTCTTTGCCTAATTACGACGTGATTTAATAGCATTATGACGATAGGTCTTTGGCCTAATATATTATAATGACGTGCTATTAATCACTATGATGACGTGTACGATTAAGAGGGATGATGAACGAACTTGTATTTTATACCTGTTCGTATTTTATGAAAATGATGATTATGTGTATTTATTTTGTAATATATATTAATTGTGGTGCGCGGGATCTACTGAGTATTTAAAATACTCACGATTTTCTCTATCAAATGAAGAAATTGCAGATTAAGGAGCCGGAGGCTTGGCGAGGCGTGGGAATCTCTTAGGGACCTTTAAATAAATTCATTTTAATTACATTGACAATTGAGTACTTTTAACTGTTGAAATAATAGCTATTGAATGTTTTGAATTTACTAGTACTTTAATTGGATGTTTTTGAGGACAGTGTTGAAACTATCGTGAGACACTCTTTTGATTTTATTAATTTAAATAAATTTCCACATTTTAGCTATTTGTTATCTTTCCGCATTTATTTATATTATAAAAAATGGTTAGTTTTAAAGAAAGAACTAGCGTTCCGAGTTCTTCGAATTCGAGGCGTTACACCTGTATTAGGTTTATTTGGTATCACAAAAATACCCGACAAACTCCATCTTGATGCCAAATGAACCTTTCCTGCTCTATGAAGGATCAGCCAACAATAAGCGAATAGATTATAAAAGAAAATAAGCGAAAGAATCACTAAATCACATAACACGCAGTTGACATGTGAAACAATACTTAAGGAATGAGAGCACAATAGGGTAACACAAAGATCTTTCAAAAAACTTACCACATAGATAAATGCATAACACTAATTAAGTAAACAGTCATCAAATGCACATGCAAATATGACCCCTCGAAAGACCTCAACACCAATACCCTTCCCATCCACGAAGAACTTATCTCTCATCTCCAAAGTTCACAAAACATAGCCTTGAACCCGAAAGGCTAACCTTTAGTTATTCACTCCTTAATTCTACCAACCTATTTGCCACCCAAAAAGAATTTACTGATTATTATCGAGGGAAGATCATATCTACAATAGTAGCTTTCACCCAAAGTTTGTATATGCACGCATCCCCAAGTTTGACTAAAACCTGCTAAACAAATAAGGTCAACGAATGTTTCTTTATCACTACCTCACCTCTCTTCCTAAAGGCGACCTATGGGTCTCCAACTTAATAGAGGTGATCAAAGCTCACAAAGAACTCCACTAGACCTCACACAGAACTCTCCACCTGGCCAGGGTTTTTAGATAAAGAAAACCACACACCCTCCCAATGCAAATCACAAATGCATCCTTATATATCTTTAGCCTCACTCGCTAGTCAAACTACCCACGCATGAAGCAACAGCAAAAAAAACTAACATTTATTCAAAAACACATAAAATAAATCCCAATAAAAGTAAATAGCCACACATGCATTAAAAAGAATAAAAAGAAGAAATAAAAGAAAAAAGTGCACACGAAGTTGATAGAGACACTAATACACCTCAGTATAGTTTGACTCGACTGAAGATATAACAAAATTAGTCTTGTCTCTCACTTTTTATTTTTATTTGTTTTTCTTATTCGGGTACTCTCTCGCATAATGTCCAGCGTCGCCACACTCATAGCAATTCCTACCTTTTGCTCACGATTTATTTTTATTATTTTTTCCACTACCACTTCCAACACCCTCTTTGTTTTTACCATGATTCTTACCGTTTCTGTCCCTCACCCTGTAAGCCCCACCATTATTTTTCTCGTTTCTTTCAAATCTCAATTCTAACTCTTTAGTCCTCAACGAATAAATGACAATTTCGAGTGTCAAAGTGTCTCTACCATACTTAATGGCATTTTTAACATCCCTATAAACATCAGGAATAGCATTCAATAGCACAACAGCTTTATAATCATCATGCACTTTTTCACCAGAATTACCAATATCTTGCACGAGTCTATTGAAAACATCCAAATTGTCATCAAGATCCTTTGTGGGATCAATTTTAAAACTAAAAAAACTTTCAAGTAGAAAAAGATAACTTGGAGTGGATTTAGGCACGTAAAGTTCCTCCAATTTATCCCAAAGGGCTTTCGAAGAATCAAGTTTGCCAACTTTTCTTAAAACAGAGTTTGAAAGATGCAAATTTATAGAAGTATATGCTAATTCATCAAGATCCTTTTTCTCATCTTCAGTTAAAGTTGATGCAAAAGAATTCGTTATAGCTTTTGCAACCTTTTGTTGCACCAAAATGCCTTTCATTTTTTGTTGCCAAATAGAAAAATCACCTTTACCATCGAAAATGGCCAACTTAAAACGTGTAGTAGTTGCCATTTTCAAAAGACACAAAGCACACAACAATACACAACAATAACTTGGGCAAATTTCACACAGAATCCGTTCACACATAAACAGTCCTAAGTTCACAATGATACACCGTTAGTGAAGGCTCCAGATTCTGTATGAATCAAGTTCTACGGACAAGAGGCTTTCACAGCGGGTAAAAGTCACGGTGATAATCTAACCAACAAATAATTGGCAATAATCCACAATTACAAGAATAACGACCACAACTATTAATTTCACACTTAAATTAACTATAATCAATTGGCACGTAATCCTATATTCTATCAGAAAGCAATACCGAAGCTTAATAATCACCCCACACGATGATCTGCTATTGCAATATATTAAATAAAAAGGTTAGCTATCGTCTACCTGCACAAATTAATCTGCCACTGTCCAGAAATTTTGAGAAAATATTGCAGCAAAACAACCAAATCGTTACGTCAAAAAATTTAGTAAATCTATCGAAACTCGCTACTGTTGTTTTCAAAAATAAACACCAAGTCTTTTTTAATTTTAAAAAACAAAAAATAGCCGACTTAAAATGATACCAATTTCCAAGAAAAATTCTGCAAAAAAATTTTGATTTTCTTATTTCTTCACTTTGAAAAGTAAAAAAAAAAATCATGCATAACCCATTTGTTTTCAGATGACTCCAAGCAATTCCAATACTTAAACCTTTGCTTCATCCTTTTCCTCCGAGTATAAAAGTCAAGCATGGTAGAAGTTCTGAAAACTCGAAGCTGACAGCTTCCCAGAAGCCAATTTCTTCAAAATTTCTCCACCCAAGACTTTGAACGAGGCTCTGATACCACTGTTGAGATACAAATTATCTGCAAGTCACAGAGACAGAATTAATTTCAACAACAAAGAAGAAATTTTTAAAAACAATTAAATAACTCAAAAGAAAAACAACTCAAAGACTCCCTATTGATTTGTTCAATCGAGATGTGCGATAATAAAATCCGGCTCAGATAAACTTGATCCCACTATCACAAGAGCGCCTCCACGAAACACACACAGTATTTCAGATTAATGGAATTCACAAAAAAAAACAAAGAAGAAGAAGAATGAGGAAAGAAAAGCCACATTTTGATCACCCCCACTAATGAAAGAAGACTGATATTTAAAAAGCTAAATAGGATAAGTTAGCTAGAGTATTTTGAATAAGCTTAAAAATCTCAATAGAGTATCTTAATAGATAGATAGACCAAAAAGATTGAGAAGTGGATTTGAAATTAAAACTCACGTGTTTCTTTTTTGTCTAACCATTTGAGCACCAAGCCCAAATATTGAGCACTAAGCCCAAAGGGCTTATTTCCTCAAACATGCCTGACCAAAATATTGGGCCACCTCAATTGTGATTGTAGGATCTTTTATCACTTCAATCCTTGGCAAAGCCTGTGAAGGTTACGGGTCTATTTATCATCATTGCCTGTATTAGGTTTATTTGGTATCACAAATATACCCGACAAACTCCACCTTGATGCCAAATGAACCTTACCTGCTCTATGAAGGATCAACCAACAATAAGCGAATAGATTATAAAAGAAAATAAGCGAAAGAATCAACTAAATCACATAACACACAGTTAACATGTGAAACAATACTTAAGGAAGGAGAGCACAATAGGGTAACACAAAGATCTTTCAAAAAGCTTACCACATAGATAAATGCATAACACTAATTAAGTAAACAGTCATCAAATGCACATGCAAATATGACCCCTCGAAAGACCTCAACACCAATACCCTTCCCATCCACGAAGAACATATCTCTCATCTCCAAAGTTCACAAAACATAGCCTTGAACCCGGAAGGCTAACCTTTAGTTCTTCACTCCTTAATTCTACCAACCTATTTGCCACCCAAAATGAATTTATTGATTATTATCAAGGGAAGATCATATCTACAATAGTAGCTTTCGCCCAAATTTTGTATATGCACGTATCCCCATGTTTGACTAAAACCTGCTAAACAAATAAGGTCAACGAATGTTTCTTTATCACTACCTCACCTCTCTTCCTAAAGGCGACCTATGGGTCTCCACCTTAATAGAGGTGATCGAAGCTCACAAAGAACTCCACTAGAGCTCACACAGAACTCTCCACCTGGCCAGGGTTTTTAGATAAAGAAAACCACACACCCTCCCAATGCAAATCACAAATGCATCCTTATATATCTTTAGCCTCACTCGCTAGTCAAACTACCAACGCATGAAGCAACACAAAAACATACTAACATTTATTCAAAAACACATAAAATAAATCCCAACAAAAGTAAATAGCCACACATGCATTAAAAAGAATAAAAAGAAGAAATAAACGAAAAAAGTGCACACGAAGTTGATAGAGACACTAATACACCTCAGTATAGTCTGACTCGAATGAAGATATAACAAAATTAGTCTTGTCTCTCACTTTTTCTTTTTATTTGTTTTTCTTATTCGGGCACTCTCTCGCATAATGTCCAGCGTCGCCACACTCATAGCAATTCCTACCTTTTGCTCCAGATTTATTTTTGTTATTTTTTCAACTACCACTTCCAGCACCCTCTTTGTTTTTACCATGATTCTTACCGTTTCTGTCCCTCACCATGTATGCCCCACCATTATTTTTCTCGTTTCTTCAGATCTCAATTCTAACTCTTTAGTCCTCAACGAGTAAATGACAATTTCGAGTGTGAAAGTGTCTCTATCATTCTTAATGGCATTTTTAACATCCCTATAAACATCAGGAATAGCATTCAATAGCACAACAACTCTATAATCATCAGGCACTTTTTCACCAGAATTACCAATATCTTGCACGAGTCTATTGAAAACATCCAAATTGTCATCAAGATCCTTTGTGGGATCAATTTTAAAACTGAAAAAACTTTCAAGTAGAAAAAGATAACTTGGAGTGGATTTAGGCATGTAAAGTTCCTCCAATTTATCCGAAAGGGCTTTCGAAGAATCAAGTTTTCCAACTTTTCTTAAGACAGAGTCTGAAAGGTGCAAATTTATAGAAGTATATGCCAATTCATCAAGATCCTTTTTCTCATCTTCAGTTAAAGTTGACGAAAAGAATTCGTTATAGCTTGTGCAACCTTTTGTTGAACCAAAATGCCTTTCATTTTTTGTTGCCAAATAGAAAAATCACTTTACCATCGAAAATGGGACACTCAAAACGTGTAGTAGTTGTCATTTTCAAAAGACACAAAGCACACAACAATACACAACAAGAACTTAGGCAAATTTCACACAGAATCCGTCCATACATAAAGAGTCCTAAGTTCACAATGATACATCGTTAGTGAAGGCTCCAGATTCTGTATGAATCAAGTTCTACGGACAAGAGGCTTTCACAACGGTATAAAAGTCACGGTGATAATCTAACCAACAAATAATTGGCAATAATCCATAATTACAAGAATAACGACCACAACCATTAATTTCACACTGAAATTAACGATGATCAATTGGCACGTAATCCAATATTCTATCACAAAGCAATACCGAAGCTTAATAATCACCCCACACGATGATCTGCTATTGCAATATATTAAATAAAAAGGTTAGCTATCGTCTACCTGCACAAATTAATCTGCCAGTGTCCGGAAATTTTGAGAAAATATTGCAGCAAAACAACCAAATCGTTTCGTTGAAAAATTTAGTAAATCTATCGAAACTGGCTACTGTTCTTTTCAAAAATAATCACCAAGTTTTTTTTTTAATTTTAAAAAACAAAAAATAGCCGACTGAAAATGATA
The DNA here is from genome assembly GCA_018223645.1 of Jasminum sambac. Taxonomy (NCBI): domain Eukaryota; kingdom Viridiplantae; phylum Streptophyta; class Magnoliopsida; order Lamiales; family Oleaceae; genus Jasminum; species Jasminum sambac. The sequence goes on along the minus strand of CP073644.1, from coordinate 6,482,821 downwards.
CCAATTTCCAAGAAAAATTCTGCAAAAATTTTTGATTTTCTTATTTCTTTACTTTGAAAAGTAAAAAAAAAATCATGCACAACCCATTTGTTTTCAGATGAATCCAAGCAATTCCAATACTTAAACCTTTGCTTCATCCTTTTCCTCCGAGTTGAAAGTCAAGCAGTGTAGAAGTTCTGAAAACTCGAAACTGACAGCTTCCCAGAAGCCAATTTCTTAAATATTTCTCCACCCAAGACTTTGAACGAGGCTCTGATACCACTGTTGAGATAGAAATTATCTACAAGTCACAGAGACAGAATTACTTTCGACAACAAATAAGAAATTTTGAAAAATAATTAAATAACTCAAAAGAAAAACAAATCAAAGACTCCCTATTGATTTGTTTAATCGCGATGTGCGATAATAAAATCCGGCTCAGATAAACTTGGTCCCACTATCACAAGAGCGTCTCCACAAAACACACACAGTATTTCAGATTAATGGAATTCACAAAGAAAACCAAGAAAAAGGAGAATGAGGGAAGAAAAGCCACGTTTTTATAACCCCCACTAATGAAAGAAGACTGATATTAAAAAAGCTGAATAGGATTAGTTAGCTAGAGTATTTTGAATAAGCTTAAAAATCTCAGTAGAGTATCTAAACAGATAGCTAGTGTTTCTTTTTAGTCTAACCATTTGAGCACCAAGCCCAAATATTGAGCACCAAGCCCAAATATTGAGCACTAAGCCCAAAGGGCTGATTTCCTCAAACATGCCTGACCAAAATATTGGGCCACCTCAATTGTGATTGTGGGATCTTTTATTACTTCAATCCTTGGCAAAGCCTGTGAAGGTTACGGGTCTATTTATCATCATTGCCTGTATTAGGTTTATTTGGTATCACAAAAATACCCGACAAACTCTACCTTTATGCCAAATGAACCTTACCTGCTCTATGAAGCATCAACCAACAATAAGCAAATAGATTATAAAAGAAAATAAGCAAAAGAATCAACTAAATCACATAACACACAGTTAACATGTGAAACAATACTTAAGGAATGAGAGCACAATAGGGTAACACAAAGATCTTTCAAAAAACTTACCACATAGATAAATGCATAACACTTATTAAGTAAACAGTCATCAAATGCACATGCAAATAAGACCCCTCGAAAAACCTCAACACCAATACCCTTCCCATCCACGAAGAACATATCTCTCATCTCCAAAGTTCACAAAACATAGCCTTGAACCCGAAAGGCTAACCTTTAGTTATTCACTCCTTAATTCTACCAAACTATTTGCCACCCAAAAAGAATTTACTGATTATTATCGAGGGAAGATCATATCTACAATAGTAGCTTTCACCCAAAGTTTGTATATGCACGCATCCCCAAGTTTGACTAAAACCTGCTAAACAAATAAGGTCAACGAATGATTCTTTATCACTACCTCACCTCTCTTCCTAAAGGCGACCTATGGGTCTCCACCTTAATAGAGGTGATCGAAGCTCACAAAGAACTCCACTAGAGATCACACAAAACTCTCCACCTGGCCAGGGTTTTTAGATAAAGAAAACCACGCACCCTCCCAATGCAAATAACAAATGCATCCTTATATATCTTTAGCCTCACTCGCTAGTCAAACTACCCATGCATGAAGCAACACAAAAACATACTAACATTTATTCAAAAACACATAAAATAAATCCCAACAAAAGTAAATAGCCACACATGCATTAAAAAGAATAAAAAGAAGAAATAAAAGAAAAAGTGCACACGAAGTTGATAGAGACACTAATACACCTCAATATAGTCTGACTCGAATGAAGATATAACAAAATTAGTCTTGTCTCTCACTTTTTCTTTTTATTTGTTTTTCTTATTCTGGCACTCTCTCGCATAATGTCCAGGGTCGCCACACTCATAGCAATTCCTACCTTTTGCTCCAGATTTATTTTTATTATTTTTTCCACTACCACTTCCAGCACCCTCTTTGTTTTTACCATTATTCTTACCGTTTCTGTCCCTCACCATGTAAGCCCCACCATTATTTTTCTCGTTTCTTTCAGATCACAATTCTAACTCTTTAGTCCTCAACGAGTAAATGACAATTTCGAGTGTCAAAGTGTCTCTACCATACTTAATGGCATTTTTAACATCCCTATAAACATCAGGAATAGCATTCAATAACACTTGACTCTATAATCATCGGGCACTTTTTCACGTAATTACCAATATCTTGCACGAGTCTATTGAAAACATCCAAATTGTCATCAAGATCCTTTGTGGGATCAATTTTAAAACTGAAAAAAGTTTCAAGTAGAAAAAGATAACTTGGAGTGGATTTAGGCACGTAAAGTTCCTCCAATTTATCCCAAAGGGCTTTCGAAGAATCAAGTTTGCCAACTTTTCTTAAGACAGAGTTTGAAAGATGCAAATTTATAGAAGTATATGCCAATTCATCAAGATCCTTTTTCTCATCTTCAGTTAAAGTTGACGCAAAAGAATTCGTTGTAGCTTTTGCAACCTTTTGTTGAACCAAAATGCTAGAAAAATCACATTTACCATCGAAAATGGCCAACTCAAAACGTGTAGTAGTTGTCATTTTCAAAAGACACAAAGCACACAACAATACACAACAATAACTTAGGCAAATTTCACACAGAATCCGTTCACACATAAACAGTCGTAAGTTCACAATGATACACCGTTAGTGAAGGCTCCAGATTCTGTATGAATCAAGTTCTACGGACAAGAGGCTTTCACAACGGCTAAAAGTCACGGTGATAATCTAACCAACAAATAATTGGCAATAATCCACAATTACAAGAATAACGACCACAACTATTAATTTCACACTGAAATTAACGATGATCAATTGGCACGTAATCCTATATTCTATCACAAAGCAATATCGAAGCTTAATAATCACCCCACATGATGATCTGCTATTGCAATATATTAAATAAAAAGGGTAGCTATCGTCTACCTGCACAAATTAATCTGCCAGTGTTCGGAAATTTGGAGAAAATATTGCAGCAAAACAACCAAATCGTTTCGTCAAAAAATTTAGTAAATCTATCGAAACTGGCTACTGTTCTTTTCAAAAATAAACACCAAGTTTTTTTTTTAATTTTTAAAAACAAAAAATCGCCGACTTAAAATGATACCAATTTCCAAGAAAAATTCTGCAAAAATTTTTTTATTTTCTTATTTCTCTAGTTTGAAAAGTAAAAAAAAATCATGCATAACCCATTTGTTTTCAGATGACTCCAAGCAATTCCAATACTTAAACCTTTGCTTCATCCTTTTCCTCCGAGTTGAAAAGTCAAGCATGGTAGAAGTTCTGAAAACTCAAAACTGACAGCTTCCCAGAAGCCAATTTCTTCAAAATTTCTCCACCCAAGACTTTGAACGAGGCTCTGATACCACTGTTGAGATAGAAATTATCTACAAGTCACAGAGACGGAATTACTTTCGACAACAGATAAGAAATTTTTAAAAACAATTAAATAACTCAAAAGAAAAACAAATCAAGACTCCCTATTGATTTGTTCAATCGAGATGTGCGATAATAAAATCCGGCTCAAATAAACTTGATCCCACTATCACAAGAGCGTCTCCACGAAATACACACAGTATTTCAGATTAATGGAATTCACAAAGAAAACCAAGAAGAAGGAGAATGAGGGAAGAAAAGCCACGTTTTTATCACCCCCACTAATGAAAGAAGACTGATATTTAAAAAGCTGAATAGGATAAGTTAGCTAGAGTATTTTGAATAAGCTTAAAAATCTCAGTAGTGTATCTTAACAGATAGATAGACCAAAAAGATTGAGAAGTGGATTTGAAATTAAAACTCGCGTGTTTCTTTTTGGTCTAACCATTTGAGCACCAAGCCCAAATATTGAGCACTAAGCCCAAATGGCTGACTTCCTCAAAAATTCCTGACGAAAATATTGGGCCACCTTAATTGTGATTGTGGGATCTTTTATTACTTCAATCCTTGGCAAAGCCTATGAAGGTTACGGGTCTATTTATCATCATTGCCTGTATTAGGTTTATTTGGAATCACAAAAATACCCAACAACATCTTTAACTTTTATTAAAAACATCAATATATTTTCATGTCAAATTCCTGAATAATCGTTTGATTGGCTGTTCTAATTTCACACCACATATTTTTCTTTCTACAAGATGAGTTTTATTTTTTTATTTTTTGAACGTCATTCCACAGGATGAGCTATTCAATATCATTGATCTGTAAAGGTTAAAAGAGTTGCTCAAGCATGTTTAGGAAAAAGCTACATATTGAACAACACTTGTGATGACATTAGGAGATTCTTTTTCTTTTTTTTTTTTTTAATATGAACAGCCCTTTATTGGTAATGGTTTGCCTCTTGAAAAGAAAAATAGAAATATAATTGAACGAATATGTTGGTATTACAATATCGTCATGAAATAAAAAGTAGATGAAGTAGATACTATTTTATTTTTATCTTTTAGACAAGTTTTATATTCAAATTTTCATGAATAAATTTAAGATCGTTGCCATTGGGGTGAATTTTTATTGTTAATGTTTTTTTATTGTAGCATTAGTTTAATTTATAATTATGTAATGTTATTAGATATTACAGTTATGAAAAAATGTGGCAAAGAGTGTTATTAGATTATGACAATAAAAGACACTGTTAAAAAATAATAGCAAAAAAATGTGCTGTTAAAATAAAAACATGACCATCCAGATTTTTACATGTGGGTTGATTAAATATATAAATATTTTCTTAATTTCATTTTTGGTAATTAAGTTTCATGCACTTTTTAGTGACTTCTATAGATTGCCCCAGAATCGTAGAAATCCTTAGAGATAGTCACTGGTTAATTGGCACTCCAGTTTGTGCAGTCAGGCAAAATTGTTTAGACTTGATTGCATGGCTGAGCTAAGGGATGTATGAAAAATATCCCTTACATTGTCATCGTAGTTGGCCTCATCCACATGGAGACCATTGTGAATTATTACCCACGCATATCCTCAAATTACTTGTGAGACCCAACTATGTGTATTCTCGTATTTGAGCTATTTCCATAATTCGTTTGATCACCTAATTTATATATTTGCAACTTGTGGTAATATTCGAGAGAAGGGGCATATTTTGGACCGTGAAAACAACCGCCGTAGGTTTTTTGTAGACGATAGAGATATACCTCTAACCCTAGGTGACCATTTGAACTACTTTCACAGCGTGTAATGCAATTGATTGATTTACAACCGACATAAAGATATAGTAGGTTGGATCAATTGATTAGGAGTAGTTTGGCATTCGAAAGAGGAACTACCTATTTAAGGAAGTCGGGTTCTTTATCAATTTGCTAAGTTATGTTTACTTATTTATTTTTTCGAAATCTAGCATATTGTATAATCCATTTTGAGTTTTATTTGGGGTCGTTCTACATGTACATCAGTCATTTATATGTATGTGTAGGCTGGCCATAAGATTATTTTTAGTCGTATTTGAAATAAGTTTGATCATTTTTAGTCGTATTATCTAATTTTTGTTTCCAAATATTCTATTCTTACCTAAAATCATCAATTTCGACAATTGATATGATATTTTTCTTGCAAAATAATATTTCAGATCAAAATATGTAAACCGTTATTGAAATCTATAACATTGCATATACTTCTTATTTTTATTAAATATTCATAAAAATTCATTTTCTTATTTTATAATATTTTTTAATGTAAATATATGATTAAAATCATCACGTGCATCGCGCGTGAGTAATACTAGCTAATAAATAATCACGAACGTTTTTTCAAATTCAACACTAAACTAATTTAATTAAATGAGTCCTAACAAATAATCACCAATGAATACTCACAATTGTTCACTCAATTTCAATATATAATAAACTGCACTCATTAACTTCACCGATGAATCATTAATCAAAAATTGAGTGCCACGACTTCAAATCAAAGTTTAGTTGCAAATTTTTATGACTACAGAGAACCTGATAATTGGCTACACAATGTAATGTCAAAATACTTGAATGGCCAAGACATCGTATTTGCAAACATTGGCCCGATCCAATCGAGTCATGCAAGCAACAAAGTTTGCACTCATACAAATATGTATTGAGATGCATTATCTCCCCTTCGTACGGTTGAGTTGGATTGTAAATGATACGGAACGATACATAATTTAGAATTGCATCTACTGTAACAAAATGCGAAACACTGATCTTAAACTATCTTGAGCAAGATATGCCATAAATCAATATGAATCCTGCAGACTTTTATACATAGATTATCTCCAAATTTATGTCCTTCAGTGGCATTTATTGAACATTTAAAGTACTTCTAAAAATTTTCCCATTTTCCAAAACTTATAATTGCACAATCGTGTCTTTATAACCTCTTACATTTGGGCTAAGATACACCCTCCTTCATGATTAAGCCAATGTTCTTCATATATTCCCGCTCTGCTTGTGAGGGTGACAAATTTTGTTGTTATGATGATGTTCTTGTTTAGGTAATCAGTAACATATAATTCCCAAAACCATGCTCTGATGTACTCGATATTGCTCTTGGCATTGCCGTAGTTGTCTAGTGTGAATTATTAACTCCGTATTTCTGGAGATTTGTAAGTAGTAATGCTAATGCGATATCTTTATGTCTCTCCATGTGTTCACTAGCATACCCGCTCTGTTTCTGGAAATTTGCAATTACGAACATAGCTCAACAATGGGGCGCTTAGCTAGCATAAATTTTATAATAAGCGAATAAATGAACAATTGATCGTTGGGACAATAATTATGTTTAGTGTGTTGACAAAAGAAAAGGTTGGATGGACATCTTTTATGTCGTCAAATTAAATTAACCAATTTCATGTCACCTGAGTTCTTGATTAGGTTTAATATACTTGGCGATATATCTCTGTTTGAATTATATGTTAGTCTATAGTAGTGAAACTGTAACTGAGTAGGTGCAGATTTGTTTTGGGGCATGTTGCAGTGTGGACGAAAGCATTTGTGTTTCATTGAGCAAGTGCCAATAAGTTATCCTAACTAAGGGTGTGTTTAATTGACACCATTTTTAATGGAAAATGTCCCATCAATAAAAATATTTTCCCACTTAGTTGTTTGATTGGAAAATTTTCCATAGCAAATATTTTCAATATACAATCATTTAATGCATGTTTACCTCATTTTCCATGGCAAATAAACTCCATCTCCCCTCAAAGAAAATATTTTCAATGTAAGATGGAAAATATTTTCTTTTTCATCATTTGCAATCAAACACACCCTAAGTGGTCTTTGACTTTTAGAAAAGTGAACCTTTTTTTCTATAGAGGAAAGTGTTTGTGGAAGAGATTTTTTAAAAATGATTTTTGAATGTAGGATCAAGAAATAGAGATAAGTTTTTTTTTTATTATTTGGGGGAGGGACATGCATGAAAATCGAATCTGGGCGGTGCCCGTAGTCCAGCTGAGAGGTACCACTACACCAACCCAAGTAATCTCAAATAGAAATCAGTTTTAGAAAGTATAAAACGTAGTCAAATCAAGTTAATGAGTAGTTGAAAATAAAGTTTTAGCAAAAATGATTTTTCTGAAAATCTATACCAAACAAGCTCTAAGTTAGTCACATGCTCTTTGCTAGGGCTACAATTAAGGGATAAATTTCTCTTTAATATGCAGTTGGCTCGCTTTGATTTATATTCTGTGTTGATTTGCTTTAGCACTGTCAAGAGCACTGCTCTAGCTATGCCACCAAAATATCCGATCTTTTGGAACTCTGTTAATCTATGTACAACTAATCTAACTTACGAGGCAACCGCAGTGCATGGTACTCCGGAAAAAGTGAAGTCTACCTAATGAACAATCCTATTGACATGCTGAGAAGCAATTCTTACTCATTAACCATATTGCATTCCATGGCTTTAGTTTTGAAGTGGAGAGGTGCCTCAGGGGTTTTATGTGACCGTAATATGCCTTTGAGATTAAAAGGAAAAATTGATCGGATAGTTGTACGACTAGCATTATTATATGGTAGTGAGTGTTGGGAAGTTAAGAAGATAGATGAACAAAAATTAAATGTGGCAGATATGTGTATGCTGAGGTAGATGTGTGGCAAGACTAAGAAAGATAAAATTACAAATGAAAAGATTCGTGGTAGATTATGAGTGGCCCCCATTGAGGATAAGATGAGAGAGGCTCGACTAAGATGGTTTGGACATATACTGCGGAGGCCTGAGGGTGTACCCGTTCTAAAAAGTGAGAGTATTAGGGTAGGTAGTGTAAGGAAAGGTAGAGGATGACCATTAATAACGTGGATGGAAGTTATTCGTAAGGATATGTGTGTTATGCAGGTAGATGAGCGACTAGCATTAGATAGGAATGCATGGCGTAGCAAAATTCATATTGGTTATCCGACGTGATTTTCTCGTATGGCTCCACACAGCCGACCCTTACTTGTAGGGAAGAAGGCTTTTTTTTTGTTGTTGTTGTATTCTTTCTCAAAAACACAATGACGCTTAATTATATTTTAGTTGTGGAGTATAACCTTGTTAAGGGCTTGTTTGATAATACTTTAAACAAAAAATCATTTTTTCTTATCATTTTTAACCACTCATTATATTGATTTAAAAATTTTTTATAATTTTTAATACATTTTCGTTATTTCTTAGTAAAACATCTAAAATTCACTTTTTCAATATTCTCTATCAAACATGCCCTAAATGTTATATGTTCGTCTTAAATAGTAATTGCAAGTGTACGATATCAAACAAGTAGTAAATGGGCCTTTTGAGTTCGGATTATTGTCCCACGAGGATTGGATTAAGTACCGAAATATGTTAAAAATCTACTTTATTTGAAAAATCAATGGTGGGTGGCAATTATAAACTAAAACAATTAATTAAAATTAATAATAAAATATTGCTAAGAGTAAAGAACATTAAAGAGAAACTATAGGATGACAAATATCAGGACTCACAATTTCACCGTAATTGTTCCCCCAGTCCACAAATTATGATTTGACATCAATTGACCCAATAAACAATCGAACTTCACAAATATATTTAATCGCTTTTCTCAAAGTCAATTAATCCTATTTAATTAGGCCAACCCACTATATCTCTATGTGAATTGAATTAGAACAAGTTCCAAATTAAACGTATTCAACGACAAGAAATTCTTCTAGATCTCATCCATATTCAACCTAGAGTGATTGCATGAATAACACTATTATATTTCTATACCTCAATTAATCACGATCTTTATTGCAGAATCTAATTCTCATTATCCTATTCGATATCAAATAGAACCAATAAATCATTTATCAGTTGATCAGAAAGATAAACGCATGATAAAATACCAATAAAGATTTAACCAAAGAATCTATTAACAAACTCAAATCAAAACAATGAAAATAGGGATTAAAGATTTAACTAAAGAATCAATTAATAAACTTAAATCAAAACAATGAAACTAGGGATTCCAATTAGGCTACATTGTTTGTCACTTTGTCCTGAATAAAAAATTAGAAATTCATCCTACAAAAAGAAAAAGAAATAAAATAAATTGAGTTTGTCACCGGATTTTTGGAGATTAATTATAAAGATGAAGCCTTGCACGAAGATCTCCACCCCCGAATCTTCAATCTTGAATCTTCGAATTAATCTCATGATTTTCTCTTTAGTGTTTCTATCTAGTTTTCTTTGATCAATCTCTCCTCGAACTCTATTTCCTGTGAACAGTTGTCGCTTTTATAGAGTCTTTTAGATCTGAATTTCGTGCATAAGGGAGAAAGCCCAATTGGTTTCCAAATCCTAGTCCGAATGGAAGTCCCTACGCGTAGAATTTGACAGCCTAATAGTCCTTCAGTATTTTGGCATAACATTTTCTGCTGATGCCCGATTGATTTGATTCAAGGTGCGTCGGAAACTAGATAAGAAGATCTACAATTTTTTGTGAAATAGAAACTTCGAGATTCCAACTTTATCCTTGTTGAAACTCGTCCTCAATAGTTAGGTCCTTTGCATTCTTGCTCCAAAATTCATCAAATTTGTACAATTTCAATTCCTTTTCTTCCAATTGATGAGTGACATATCATTCAAGTTGGTTTTTACCTAAAAACAAACAAAACTAAACATATGTAAGTAAAGTGCTCACCTTCGTAAGATCCCACACTTTCCCTAATGAAATGCCCGATATAATGTCGCTGATTGGCGTCATATTCCAGGCTAAGTTTGAGATTCAAGAAGCACAAACTTTCCAGATTAATTTTTGCCATAATTAATTATCTATTCCGCTACTAAGATTGAGCCTAATTTAGCTTGGGTGATATGTTGAAGTTAAACCGTAGTCATCATGGTCGTAATAGTCGTCGTAGTGGCCATAATTGTCATAGTCGTCATCTTCATTATGCTCGTACTCGGCACACTTGGCGTAGTCGTTATAGTGGTCACATGTCATTGTGGTTGTAGTCGGTATACTCGTCATAATCGTCATACTCGGCGTTGTCATCGGCATCGTAATAGTTGTCATAGTCATCGTACTTGTCATAGTCCTCATAGTCCTCATAGTCATCATAGTCGTCATGGTTGTCGTAGTGGTAATAATTGTTGTCGTAGTCATAGTAGTCATGGTTGTAATTGTTGTCGTCGCAGTAGTTGAAGTCAACATTGTTGTCATAGTCATCGTTGTCATCGTAGTTGGCCCAATCATCACGGGCCACCATAGTCATCATAGTTGTCGTAGCCGTCATTGTCGTCATAATAGTTGCGGCTATCGTAGTAGTCATAGTTGTCTTAGTAGAAATGGTTGTCGTAGTCGTAACAATTGTCATAGTTGTCATCGATGGAATGCCTTTTGTAATTATCTTCGAATGTCTTGATATCTAGTTCACAAGTTAGGGGATACCCATTTTTCCAATTGTGCAAGTACATCATCATGTCAATTAGCACATGATGCTTTCTCTTCTCATTACCAAATGTCCTACAAGTTAAGATTTAGCTGGTCCATAGAAGTTGAATTAGCACAGTTGAATTAGCACTGCTTTCTTATGTATTTCAACTGCTCATTTCATGCCTTCTCCAGGATCCATGAGTAGTAGAGATATGTCACTTAACTTGACAGCAGTGGGTATCCTTAGAGTGACACTTAACGTTATCCTCGAGGTGTTGACGCTCAACATTAGAGACGAGTTTCAACCGATGATTGTCTCTATGAATGTTTATACATTTGTTATATTGTGTTCTTGTGCTTTAACAGTATTTACATGCAAAATGTAAGGTATCGACTTTTCAATATTGCATTTGCCAAGAGATGCCACCTCAACATGTCATGTAGTAGCAGATAACATGTTATTTCAACCATTTAACCATCCCATTCTCAAATGGTAAGATGACCAGGATATGTTTATCCATCCAATCACTGCTGCCAACTTTCGGTATTGTCACCTATCGCCAAAATTAAAAACATCAATCTATTATAGTAAATTTACTAACTTTTATCTATTTGCACCTAAGTCCACCATGTTGTGAAAATCTTATAATTTAGTCCAAAATGTTTTTAATTCAACTTTATTGCATCATAAGCCTCACACTATTCAATTCTTTCAATTTAAACCAAGTTCTTATATTCTTTCAATTTTAGTCCATAAGTTTTAATATTATTTGTAAATATTTAATATTTAAGTTTATTAATATAAATTAAACTTCAAATTGACTAGACAGAGCATACGAGCAGCTAGAGGATTGATTTTTCACCACGAATTAAGCTCAAAACTCTTAAAAGATTTAAGGTAGGCTCAACACTCAAATCTCCACTTTACTTTTTCCCAATTATAGTTAATAATATGTGCTATATGAGTGCTTTTAGTATGTAATTGTTGTGATTGCTTGCCTTCGGGCCTAGATTTTCCTTCAGCTCTAGACTTGCCTTTGAGGAAATACTTGACTTTGAGTCCAGAGTTGCCTTTGGGAAAAGACTTGCATTTGGGCCCAGACTTGCCTTCAGGTGTTATATTACAGAGCTTGCATATATATTTGCCTTATGTGCTTGTATAAATTTATAAATTTGCATAGAGCCTATTGAGTATTTCTTTAAAACACTCACACCTTTCATTTTAACAAATTTGTAGATTGAGGGATCGGTAGCGTAGCGGGGCATGGTGGCTACTTAGAGTTATTTAATAAATAAGTTTTATTGCCATTTCTATTTTAAGTAACTTTGAATTGGTAAAGTATATCATTTCTAATGTTTTGAGTTGTTAGAGATCAAACTGTTGTAAGCTATTCTAACGTGTTTACTATCATAAATAAATTTATGCATTTTAAATATTTGTTATTTTTTTCATTTATTATTATTATTATAAAAAATTAAGGAAGAATTAACGTTCCGAGTTCGTAGAACTCAAGGCATTACACTAGGATCTAATGGAGTAGAAGTGGGCTTATGATCCATATGACCATATCTTTTAAGGATCTTTTCAATATAATGAGCTTGATTCAATGATATAATTCCATCTCTCCTCATTATTTTAATCCATAAGATCGCATTTGCTTGCCCATGTCCTTCATAACAAAGTTAGATTCTAGTAATTGTTTAGTCTCTTTTATTACTTCTAGGTTAAGACCAAAGATAAACATGTTATCTACATACAAGCAAATTAGAATGCATGCTACATTTCTATATGTAGAATAGATACACTTATCAGCTTCATTAACCTTGAAACTGTTAGACAACATTACTTTATTAAACTTTTCATAGGGACTTGTTTTAGACCGCAAAGAGATTTGTCTAATTTGAAAACTTTCTTCTCTTGTCCGGGTAAAACGAAACCCCCTGGTTGCTCCATATAAACCTCTTCTTCTAAATCACCATTTAGAAAGACCGTTTGTACATCCATTTGATGAACAACTAAATTGTGAATAGAAGCATGAAAGAACAAGATATGGATAGATGATATCCTAGCTACTGGAACATAGGTATTAAAATCGTCTATGCATTGACGTTGTTTATACCCTTTAGCTACTAAACGGGCTTTGTATTTGTAACACCCCAAGTCAAGGATTCTTGATCTTGGACGCGTCACAATTTCTTACACATTAAATGCGGAAATAAAGTAAATAGAGTTACTTTTTTGTTTTCTTGCATTTGTGTCAACCTTTATTTTAAATTAAAATGCGGAAAGGTAAATAAATTTTCGAAAATATCTTTTTATTTTAAATAAAATGCTATAGAAGTTTCGGCAGAGTACCCCTATGAATCGAACTTAACCAACCTGTAGGGGAACTCCACACTAACATAGCAATCAAATATGCACATCCACATCACGATATCTAGAACCACTAATCATCATTCATTCATCAAAGACAAATAGTATTTTAAGGAAATAACCAACCTTCAATACCATCGAATAAGTAACTAAGTAAAAGAATTAAGCAATGAAAGAATAGCAACTAAGTAATTTAAACTAATCTCGCATTACAAAGAATCAAGAGCAATGACATGGGTATTGGGTGAGCTTGCCTCCAAGCGATCTCGTCAATGCATCAATTCTCATCACCTAAAACATGGGTAAATTGAAGGAGTGAGTTAAAGCTCAACAAGTAAACTTTTATGCAAGTGATGCATGCGAATGAGATGTATTACTTAAAATTTAGACTTATGCATGCCCATTTACCTATTGACCTTTCCATGTCCTTTTTCAAAACATTTCCTTTCAATTGCGAACTCACTTGGTGTATCCTTTAGCCAATCAGATTTAGTGGGCCATTCTTAGTTGGAACCAGAAATATTGTACCGGTAGGTACCACAAAGCGGTAAAACTTTCATTTACTTTCACTTTCACTTTCACTTTCCCATTACTTTCACTTTCCTTTTGGTCGGGTACGCCGGTCCCCCGTGCCCCATTTCCCACTCACTCCTTTCATGGCTTAAAGGTATACCTATTCATTCCAAAACTTTCACTTTCACATTAGTTTCACTTTCCTTTTGGTTGGGTACGCTAGTCCCCCGCGCCCCATTTCCCACTCACTCCTTTCATGGCTTAGAGGTGCACCCATTCATTCCAAAACTTGAGATAACTTTCCTTCAAAAAAACTTGCACTTTCTAAGCAAATCATTATTCTTTCAAATTATTGACCAGACGTGCTCATGGATGCAATGGCACAACGTTTATGCATGTTTGATCATTGCTTAGAATGTACAGTTCTTATACAACATAGACAAGCAGTGCTAAGATCATACATCATTGAAAATGGCCATAAAACGCACTTACCTTAACCAATTCATCTTACATATAATTAAGTAAAGTTTACTTGCCTGGGGTCCTTAGTTTTCTTTCTGTTGCAAGTTTGCGAGCGGAGGAGCCTTGGTTGTCACAGCGTCAACGTGCAAAGACCTAGTTCATTACATAAATATAGAGAAAACACTTAAAATCAGGATCCTGCACCCATTGTACCAATTACTCACATTTTCAAACGTCTACCTTCACAACAATGAGCATAACCTCAAGAATAGAACACAAAACCATATAAATTCAGCTTGAACGTCCAAATGGCTCTTATAGCCATGTTACAAATCAGAATCAATCCCTAAACTCAAGTTATAGGGATCACAACACATTTTCAATTTCAAACACATAAGCTGAATTTATTTTCAGTTTGGGCAATGGAGATTCAAAAATTAGCTTGACTTGGGAAACGATGCAATAAAATCATGAAATTTATATGGGAGATAGGAGACACGCATAGGTTCATCATATTTATAAATTAGCTCATAATAACCACATTTGTTTCATCAAAACATTTTTTTATATAGTCAAGAAAACTATTCTCAGGTATATCCTAACCAAGCTCACAAAAAGTGTGACAAAAACCTCTATGAGTTCCCAAATGGGGTGAGACCAATTTTAAATGATTCCTAACTCATAAAAGGTCACCTTCCAAATGGAATCACCCATAAATTCAACTTATACTAAAATCCATGGCTTTTCCAAAGTTAAGAGCATAAGCCGTGACAATTTTGTTTATGCAGCACACTTTATAAAAATCATATTAATATGGGAAACAAAGTTGTAAAATCATGAAATTTATAGGAGGCATAAAACTCGTGGCCTCTAACATACTTAAAAATTAGCTCATGATAAGCACGTTTGGGTCGCCAATAGATTTTCCTATAGAACACCAATTTGTTCTCGGGTGCAGTCTGCCCAAGTTCACTAAAAATGCAATAAAAACTCCTACGGGACTCATAATGATGCCAAACCAACTGTAAATGATAGATAATTCGTACAGGGTTGTTCTCCAATTTGAATCATCAAGAAATTCAATGTATACTGAAAGTTATGGCATTACAGAAATAGGGGGAGAAAGCAATTAATCAATTCTAATCTCATAAAATATGGGTAACTTCACTCAAGCATTATATTGAACACTTACAATGCATGCAAAGATATACTCTGATCTTTACTCTTTTATTCACTACAAAGCTATCCAATTTAGGAGATGAAACATAAGAATAGATCCAAGTTTGTGACATATGCACACAACTTCAATCAAATTTCAAATTGCCCAACTAAAACTTCAATATACATACATCCATCTTCAAATTTACACACCAATATCTTGTTAATAATTTAACTACTCTCCTATATAATGATACAATGATAGTACCACCACATAGCCACTAATTGCAAACCAAAGAACATGAAATTTATCTTTTTTTTTCCCTCACGATGGGCTGCCACGCGATGAATGAGGGGAAAGCACAAGAGAGAAACGAGACACGATAGGGAAGGGAGGACATAGGTGATTGATGAAAGAGGTCTGGGTCATTCTTGTTGGGGTTTTATTATGCCAATGCAAATGCAAATTGGGCTTCCTTCCCCTTAATTTCTTAGGTGTCTTTGGGTTCAATAAGAGAATTTATTTTGGGCTAATAATAATGGATGAATTATTGGGGTTTTTTTTGGATTTTGAGTTCAAGAATAGGCTCAAATAAATTGGACTCATAATTAAAATATCCAATTCTAGTTTGTTATTAATTGTCTTTTGTTAAATCATGAGCAAACACGGAAATGATTTAAATTGCAAATAAATTAAACACAAATGTAATAACATAATACTTAAACTCAATTTCGTGAAATTTAACATTCGAATTGGCACATAAAAAAAATCTAAAAATTATGAATGACACTTTGACTGTGACGACGTCCAAGTCCTTCAAATGCAAAACAAGGTCAACATCTCAAATATTAAAATTATTTATTACGAACGAAACAATAAAGTTTCACGTAATTTATTATAAAATTTCACTTCATTTAATATTCACAAAAAAAATTTAAGATGGGTGCCACAGTATTTATTTATAAAACCATCTGCATTTAGTTTTTTTCTTGAAAATCCATTTGCAGCCTATTGGTTTAGAACCATGAGATAAATAAACCAATTTCCATGTTTGGTTTGACATAATGGATCTCATTTCATCATTGATTGCTTCTTTCCGAAAGATAACATCACGAGAAGAGATTTCCTCTAAATATATGACTGGATAATCATTATTATCATTAATAGTTAACGTAGTCTGGTGTGCAATATTGTTTACATCACCTTCAAGCAAATATGTCACAAACTTAGGACCAAAAGACTTTTATTTCCTTTGTCTCTTACTTTGTCCAGGTTCTATGTCTAATGATTCATCAGGAGGTTAAGAACTAGGAGTAGAGTTATTTTCAATTTGCAAGGGGGAGATTTATACACATGTTCTGTTAGTTATGGTGTGTACAAAGCCCAATAGTTGGACCGGGTTGAGTTATCTTGTGGCTCAAGAAACCACAAGCCCAATAGGATTATTGTAAGCCTATAAATAGTTCAATGTAGCCCCATAATACACAAGTGATTATTACATAGTCTCTAAACTCTCTCTATAATTAGCTAGCACTAAATAGAGAGAAATTATCCCACTACAAAGTTGTTCGTAATTCAAGAGGAGTCTTGACGTGTGGATCATCATTGGAGGCCGGACGATTGGATGGTTGTGGAGACGAAAGAACAAACAAGAGATTCGCCGTGAAATTCGCTTCTATATCGATAATCTCTAATCACAGATCTCATCTAAGAGACGAGTAGATCAGGTTTTGAATTGCCTATTTATATTTCCGCTGTGCATGTTTATTGGGCAATTCCTAACAGTGGTATCAGAGCCAACTCATTTTTCTTGTTGAGATTTGTTAGATTTTTGTTCAATTAACAATGGTTGTTAGTATATCAATTGATTTGGGTAATTGATTAAAATTATTTGTGAGACAATGAATTCTAAATTGGATTTAGAAAACGAACCATTATCTTTGGTGTGAGAACTCGTTTTCGAAACTCCGGTTATGATAACATTGTCGGAAAAGGTTCTCGGCGTAAGGTTGTTCAGGGTTACACTTGAGGGGCTCACCGGAGTGGCTATGTCAGGAGACGCCGACTGCAGCCGGCGCCTTCACTTGACTGGTCGATAGCGACTGGTTATGAACCAGCAGCGGCAGCCAGCTGCTGTTCGCAGCAGCCGGAGTCTTGGGCGCCGCCTTCTACCGGGGCCTGGGACAGACCGAAGAGTCGGCGGCTGCTCTGACGTCACTGGCCACGGCTGGATTGAAAACGCTAGCTCCAATCATGAGAGAGGCTGGTTGCAGACGGGAATAAGCTTTGGGGATGGGACTCAATGCGCAATTTCTGAAATTGCACATCAAATCCCTGGAATATTTAAAATCATTTAATAGGACCCGTGGTTGCCAAATTGCGCAGAGGGTCCCTGAATTTTGGATGTTTAATAATTAGCCCCAATTTGTGAAATTGCAAGGGTGGATGGCTATTTTGAAGGTTTACAAAATAGTCCTTGGGGTTTTTAATTGTGATTTGAAAATTTTGTAAACTTTTGAGAGTTTCAAGTTAAGTCAAAATTTCAACTTTATAAAATTATTTTTCACCAGAATTATTTTGAATTAATGTTGAATTTTGACTTAATTAAAATTATGATTTTATTTTTCAAATTAATGGCAATCAAAACCCTATGTTCTTCAAAACTCACATTAAAGTGTGACTTTAATGTCACTGACAAAATAAAGAGTTGTTTTGTAAATCCCCTTTTCATGATAAAATTAAATAATTAATGAGATTAATTATACATTATCATGGAATTAATTGGTTAATGTGATTAACTAATTAATTATGATCTTGACAACAAAATAATGAGTTATTTTATGTGTTTCCCGTATTAATAAAATTAATAATTGATTAATTAGATTAGTCATGAAATTTTATTAATATACTATTGATTGGTTAATATGATTAACTAATCAATTTTTAAAGTAATCCACAAAATAAGGAGTTATTTTGTGAGTCTCCTCTTGTTGATAAAATTAATTGATTAATTAGATCAATGGAATTAGCTAATTAGGTTAACTAATTACATCATGAACAAAATAAAGAGTTATTTTGTGAGTCCTTTCTTATTAATAAAATTAATTGATTAATTTGATTAATCGTAAAATTTTATTAATGTGTAATTAATTAGTTAATGATTAACTAATTAAATTTTGACATGATTGAAAAATAAAGAGTTATTTTCAGATTGCATCCTTATGATAAAATTAAATAATTAATTAGATTAATTATATAATTTTATTGATGAATTATTAATTAGTTAATATGATTAACTAATTAATATTCATTTTGGTTCGTTTCCTTATTAGTTTAAAATGTTTAGCCAAATCATATTATTTCCCAAATCTAGAAATTGATATAATTTGTTAATATTAGATATTATTGGATGATTATGGACCAAACCAATATGATTGGATAGATGTATGGTTTTATTCCTCATTGTTCTATTGGGGGCCTGCGTGCTCATTATTAATTTGCGGTCTGCGTGCCAATTAATTTTTAATCTAATTCCGGACCTACGAGTCTATGATTTATGGCGCATGTGCCAACAAGTATAAGATATGAGTTGGAGTAGGAGATGGAGATCACCGGAGTTAACCAACGAAGAACGAAGACATTGTCCCTTAGGAATTGACCAACTAGTTTTCCTCTTGGCTCGGGAAAACTAGATAGAAATACGTTCATAATCATCAACTAGTTTTATTATGCTTGATGATTGCATGGTTGATGTTGATTGTTATGCATTATATTATTGATGAGACTGATCCCCTTAAAAATAATATTAAATTCATGATTAAATGTTAATCCACGCCTTCCAATGTTACGGTGAAAAATTAGATTTCCACAATCGTAGTCGGCTTGTTGAGTAATTGAAGTTGCTCGATCGTTGGAAATGTTCACTGTGAAACATGTGATGTCTCTGAACATTGGGTTGAATTTAACTGAAATCTATTTCTTGTTGAGTAACTCAAGGAAATAGATTTGAGAGGCACGTCAAGTTAATGCATAAGATGTACGAGATAAATGGTTATCTGCTTGATGATCTAGGAGTCACATGGAGATGTGATTGATCGGTGTATCTACCTGAATGTCAATTAGGGTTTGTTGAGTAACTCAAGGTTCTAATTAAACAAACGGGATCCTAGCCCACTGATAAATTATTCTTCCATCAATGTTGGGGATCATTGATTCAGTGGGAGTATAGTTGATTTAATAAAAGTCCATATTTTATTAACGTTATTGTGTTTATTAATTGTTATTCTATTATCATTTTTGTTAGTTATAATATGAGTAATGTTTTGAGTTTGAGAAGCATAGTTGATGCCAACAAACTCACCGGAACTACTTGAGTCTTTGTACTCAAATGCGAAAAAGTGAATTGAGTGTCAAGACACTCATTGGACTTTCTTACACTGACGTTGTGAATGTAAGATTTATTTTCACATAATATTTACGATATGTCATAAACAGATTATCCAAAAAATCCTGCCAAGATAGTCTTGCTAGGATGATGTGGATTTACAAAGATCATGTGATGGTCATAATACAGTATGTATGATACTTGCAGTTATGAGTTGTAAATATCACATATGGGCATGGATATTTATATTGGTTCATTGTCTCAAGAAGTTGATTCATGTACTGAACAATATAAAACCCAAAAAAATGTTATTCGGGGGCTTAATGGTTAACAAATGAAACGTTGACTTAGTTAAATATGGACTGCCTAATAGCTTATCACAATTTGTTGTGAATTAAGATGTGAATAAGATTCACAATACCCACTAATCTGTTTAATATGGCCAATAACATTTGAGGCATATAAAGATATATCCAAAGCCAATAACACTTTGTAGAGACAAAGAAGATTGATTTTTGGCATGGAACTGTAAGACGAGTACAATCATTTGAAGAAATGAATCTTGGAGAAGATTCTACTTCAAATCACAGGTAATCAAAACCTATATTTGAGTCTCTTAGGTATTAGATATTGGATGGAGATCCCATATTTAAATATGATTGAGACTTAAATAGGAGAGTTCACTGCAAAGTAAGATAATAGGACCTATAGTAGGGAATGAAGTAAATGTTACTTCATTCAAGACCTATTATTTTCGTTATCCGTTTATTTTGTTTTAGAATGAATATTTTGATCACGTTCTTGTGAAGAACATTATTTCTATTCATATTGGACATGAATGGTTGATCCATTAAGATTAAGAACAAAAGTAGTTCACAATCATTTAACGGAATCAACCATAGAAAAAATATCAGTAATATTAGATTTCTAAAGGGCTATTATTAGAATAGAAAATATAAAGGGTATAATAGTAATTATATCCTATTCCGACATCAAAACATGTGAACCTTAATTCATATTGATGTATTGGGTTGATATGTACAGAAGGTTGGAAAATAGCCTTTCCTACATCGTCAAGCTCAAGAAGACTACATACTAGATGTAGTATCTTATACTTGATGCATGAAAAGTTTTGAAATGTTCAAAAGAGTTCAAGCAAATGAGGAAAGCTATTTGGGGAATATTTTCATGTTACGATATGATCGAAGTTGAGATTATTTAAGGATATGATTAGGAGAATGAGATTCTCGTTCAGTGAATTTAGGAATACACACCACTAATCTAATAAGAGAAATTGTTCATATTAATATGATACAATGTAATCATTGTACCTAACAGTTCGGCCCAAAATTGTTTTGAAGATAAGCAATAGAGATTGCAAGTGACACACTTAATAATGTTCCATCTAAGTCGGTACATAAAACTCAAAATAGTTTTGAGTAATAATGCTTAGATGGAGCGTGGGGGAAATCTCTTGATAGATATTCAAAGGAAAATTTTTGGGTATCACTATTCTCACTATTAAGATTAGAGTCGTCTTGTCGAAGTATGATCTGATCTTGGAAATATTGATTTTCCTAGAAGGATAGTGGGAGTAGAATCGACCTTGGAAGTATTCGAGGAACCGTAAAAGAGATTAACCGACTAAATGAACTAGTTACTAAACTTCATTTGATGAGGTGGAAACTAGTAAAGAAGAAAAGTTGTTAAGAACACATTGGCTTCATGTAAACCGTGTTAGGGTTCATCTATAGTAAGATGTGATCTTATGGCTGTTAATATGGTATTACTGGTCAAGGATTACAAACTTGTGGTTTATAAAGGGTAAAAGTCAAGGTGTTGACTTAAAAAGGTATAGATTGATACACTAGAATTCGAAGTGGGCTCCATGTACTAAAATCAAGGTGTTGATTTTAGTTACAGAATGAGTTAGACCTATAGTTTGTAAATTAGCCTACAAACAATCTGTTGACATGGATTGTAACGCTCATGAGACGAGATTATTAGAGAATGTGGCAATCAATGGCAAACGTTCATTTGAGAGCGAAATTCACATCCATAATCGTGTCTTTGTTTATTTGAATTCTAATTGCTGTAGATGCTCATGTTTGAGAAATTGTTTTCAAAACTTAATATTGATCACGTTGCATCTGATGCAGCTTAAAAGTTTTGAATCCATAAGATCAAATTAAGCGTGTGAGCATACCCAAAGGAGCTGAAAATTTCATTTTGATGAGATAATCAAATAGTTTGATTTCATCATAAATGAATATGACTAGTGTGTCCAAGAAGTTAGTGGGAGTATGATCGTGTCTCTAATACGATATGGGGATACGTGTTATTAGAAAATGATATCTCCCGAGAAAGTCCAAGGTTTTCTTCCTTAAGGATTTAGAAAATGATTGCATATAATTTTGGGATAAAGATCTATACAGATAGATCTAGGAAAGTCCTTAACCCATCTGAATCCAAGTACATAGATGAAATCTTTAGAAGATTTTTCATGATAGAGTTCTAGAGAGAACAATATCCGATAGGGATGGGATTACACTCTTGAAAGGTGTTGGAGAACACCGGTTGAGAGAGATCACATGTACTAGACCAAATGTTTCACATGTTTTGGATGGGAAGAAAGTTTCCAAGAAAACAATGTGGGAAACATTGAATAGTGGTCAAAAGAACATTATTAGATGCTTGAGAAGCACTTAATATATGCTACTATGGAGAAATTGAACTGAGAGTTCAAAGACTTACAAGCGCCAATTCCTAATCTTGAAAGACAATCAAGCAATCCTAATCCGGATAAATTGTTACTCATAAAAGTAGTATGATCAATTGGAAAGGTTCCAAATGAATACAACTACTAAAACTCAATACACAGTTACTTTAGAAGTAGTAAAAGAAGCGGTTTAGATTGTTAAGTTGAATGTTTTCCTTGCGTTGTTGATCCAATACAGATTGTGATAACAATGGAACCATCGCAGAAGCGAAGGAAACCCAGGTCTCATCAACAATCTAAATGTGCATTGAGGTAGTATATTTCTTTAATAAGAGATGATACAACGAAATGATGAAAGATTAGAACAAATACAAAAGATCTTTTTAACATAGTAGATGTCGCAGTATACTCATGATGGTCATGATGGAGCTATATGTATTAGATACAATAGCATTTGGATTTGTTTGTGTAAAACTTGGTGTTGCAATCTATGTTGGACATTGATGTGCATAAACACCTAATTAATAAATGCACATGAATGGAAGAACTATTATTTTACATATTTGTGTTGTTTCATCATAACAACTAAAATAATAGAATCCGTAGAATAAATGTGGAAAAACTTATTAATCACAAGGGGTTGTGATAGTGAGATAAAAGTTTTTAGCACTTATTCTTAAATTATCCCTAGTCATAGCTGTTGATGTCGAAATCAGTAAGTACCAATTAATTATCAACTGGGGTGGGTATTAGGACCTGGGTAGTAGTAACTGAAGAAATAAAGCGTAAGTGTATTAATGTCCGAGCTAGTTCTTGCTTACAGAGTTTTTTCGTCTCTGCCAATGGCCACTAAGTGTTCTATTTATAGCGCAAGGAAGGAGTAGGCCGAGGTAGGTCATCATGAGACCACGGTACGAGCCCCAGAGTAGGTGTGATCGTTGCACCTGCAGCGCCTGCAAGCCGTCGCTCATTTAATGCGTTGACCTTGGAACTTGTGGACTGCAGCCGTTGCATTAATGACGGGAGAAGATGCTCTGTTGGTCGCAGATGGTGTCAGGGTGTCAGGTGACACGTGGATTGTCCTTGTTGTCGGCTACTGTAGCGAGAGGGGCTAGTGACCCGTCATGGACGAGCTGAACTCGGACTATGTGTCAGAAACTAACGATGAGAAGAGTTCTCCACGCGTCGGCCGACCTAAGCCCCTGGCATCAGGACCTGGTTATGGCCGAGCTGAACTGAGACCTCCCACCAATTCTCTAGCGGGGTACATTCCATTGTTGATCCGACCTGGGACGCTGGACACGTCACCAGCCGGCCTGGTACCCGTGACACGTCAACGGGGGTCAATGTTGCGAGGACCTGGTTTGATTGAGTGCCACGTCACCGGGGTGCCAACAATAGCAATGACAAAAACTCGGATATTGTTATTGCGGATAGACTAGCACGTGTCGCATCTCTTTCTTAAGAAGAAAGTAACTGATCTCACAAGTTAGAATGTGGAGACATTCAGATGGACACGTGGATGCTTCGTTAGTGGAACAAGCATCTGGATGACCCGCCTAGAGATACTATGTGGATAGTTATCCTTGCGTCAGTAGTTGATCTCTAATGAGCGGTGTGGAATTGGTCCTTTGACTTGAGAATATCATAGAATCTTATGCACGGATCGCTTTACTTTGGCGGACATTGAAGGATACTCTAACCAGGGTTGACTGGAAATGCCGTACGGCCATAGTGAGAAATGCATGAAGGTTGTGAGTATTCAATAAAGGATTCATCACTCCTGGATAACGGGAGATTATAACCTTCATTTCGCTCAATCAAGTTGATGTAAAATTCTTGGACAAGGTGGGATTGTGAGATTGAAAAGAGTTTCAATTACAATCATTATTTTAATCAACGTTGAGTTGAGAGCGAACAACATGGTTGGTTGAATGAGATTGACGCGAATCCATATCTCTAAACCGATCGGGTTATATTGATGAAGGGATTATAGTTCCACGGTAATCGCACATGTAAAGGTTTTGTCATTACCGCATGACATATCCCATCACATGGATTGCCATGACACATTGCTAGATGTCAATCATGGACGGCGACATGGGTCGATCGATCTGGGTAAATCGATGATAAACTGAAATAGGGATTTCACTTTATCCTATCCTAATAAGATCAGATAGTGACGCCATGACGTTTGCCTTCGTGAGTGGGAACCTAATGGGTCACACACAAAGTCAAGTACTCATGTCTTGAGCTGGACCTTGTCCAAGTGGGAGAATATTAGTTATGGTGTGTACAAGGCCCAATAGTTGGACCGGGTTAAGTTATCTTGTGGCTCAAGAAACCACAAGCCCAATAGGATTATTGTAAACCTATAGATAGTTCAATGTAGCGCCATAATACACAAGTGATTATTACATAGTCTCTAAACTCTCTCTATAATTAGCTAGCACTAAATAGAGAGAAATTATCCCACTACGAAGTTGTTCGTAATTCAAGAGGAGTCTTGACGTGTGGATCACCATTGGAGGCCGGACGATTGGACGGATGTGGAGACGAAAGGACAAACAAGAGATTCGCCGTGAAATCCGCTTCTATATCGGTAATCTCTAATCACAGATCTCATCTAAGAGACGAGTAGATCCGATTTTGAATTGCCTATTTATATTTCCGATGTGCATGTTTATTGGGCAATTCCTAACATGTTCAAAAAATTCAACATCAATTGACTTAATAATGTCATAGGATTCTAATTTTAGAAACCTATAAGCAATACTATTCCTTGCATAACCTATAAATACACATTTGTAGGTTTTATTTCTCAATTTAGTTATCTTAGGATTCGATTTTCTCACATATGCAAGGCAACCTCATACCTTAAGATGACTAATATTAGGCTTTCGATTAAATCGTAATTCATATAGGGTCTTGTTGATTCTTTTCATAGGAGCCCTATTAAAAATATAAGATGCACTTAAGAGTGCTTCACCACACCAATGACCAGGTAAACCAGAACTAATAAGCTTGCAATTTACCATCTCAACTAAAGTCTTGTTTTTCCTTTCAACTATTCCATTTAACTCAGTGAATTTGGTAGAGTAAACTCGTGAACCGTATTGTTAGCTTCATAGAATTTCGACAATTCTATTACTTGGTATTCACCTCCTTTTTAGAACGTAGGACTTTAATTTTCCAATTCAACTTGATTTTCAACTTTTTCTTTATAGATCATAAATTTGCTGAATACTTCATCTTTACTTTTTAGTAAATATATATACGTAAACATATTTCGAGAAATCATCTATAAAGGTCATGAAGTATTTATTTCAACCATGTGAAACTTTACTATGTAAATCAAATACATCGAATGTATAAGACCAAGTAATTCAGTTATTCGCATAACATATTTATGAAGTTTGTAAGTAATCTTTCTTTGAGCACACATTTCACATTTTTTAACTTCATCAAATTTACATTTGGAAATAAGTCCTAAGTTATGCATGTTTCTTATAGATTTATAATTTATATGGCCTAACCTAGCATGCCATAAAAGTAAAGAATCAACAACATAAGCAAAGTTATCCTTTATTAGATTCATTTAAACATGCCATTACAAGAGTAACCTTTCTAGACAAATACATTATTTTTTGACACAATAACGTTACAAGACTCAATTACAAGCTTAAACCCTACTTTATTAAAATGGTCCCCGAAAATTAGGTTCTGGGTCATTTCAGATGCACATAAAACTTCAGCCAAAGTTAAATTCCTTCCTGAAGCAAATTTCAATTCCACTATTCCAATACCTATTACTTTGGCACAAACATTGTTATCCATTTTGACCACTCTTCCATCAATGCAATCTTTGTAAGTTTTGAACCGATATATGTCATTATTTACATGAATCGTTGCTCCCATATCCCACTACCATCTTTCTTCAACTCCAATTGAGTTGGCTTCTTTCAGCACGGTGAAAAATTGTGGATCATTATTACTGTTAGTAATATTTACTTGATCTTTCTTTGCCTTTCCATTCTTTTTCTCATCGTCTATTCGATGACGGCATTCTTGAGCAATACGACCAAGCTTCTTGCAATAGTAACATTCACCTTCAAACTTTTTCTTAGAAGTTTCTGCGTTATCTCCCTTAGTGGAGGAGCCCTTTCACTTTTTGCTAATCTTCTGGCTTCCTTGAACAAGGTTGCCTTATCTACCTCCTGGTCATTATTTTCTCATTTATGAGAGTCTTCCTCAATATGCAAATGATGCATGAGAGATTCTAGGGTGTGCTTGGTCTCATCGTGTTTGAGTTTCTTTTTACAATCATTCTATGAATAAGGTAATTTAGCAATTATCACTCCAACTTGAAATGCCTCAGGCAAGATAATCATAGCATTTTTAAGATTAGTAACAATGATTTGCAATTCACGAACTTGAGAAAGAACATAGTTACTATCCGTTATTTTGAAATCAAAGTAATTACTGATTAAAAATTTGTTGTTACTTGCCTCTTCGGTGCGACGCTTGTTGTCTAGTGCCAACCATAATTCTTTCGCCATCTCAATGGTTCTATGTAGGAATGGCAATGGGCCGGGTTCAGGCTGGTGATCCCATTCCCCGTCCCCGTCAAACCTTTTCACTACCCATCCCCGCCCTATCCCCAGCTAATCCATCTCAGGTCGGGGTCGGGCGGGATTGGGATGGGTCAGGGATAACTCTAATCCTCATTTATTTCTCCACTTATTTATTATTATTATTATTATTATTATTATTATTATTATTATTATTATTATAAAGCGTTTCAAAACAAAGTCAAATATTTACGACATTGTTATGCGGTGTATCACATATCTAACTTCTATAAGCCATATGCTTGAGTTTTGCAACTAATAAGTTATAATATAATTATAAAATATAAAGAATTCGTACATTAACCAAAAACTAATACAATCTAGGTAAGTAAAACACAAATAGATATAAGCAAATTTGCAATTATTCTTTGCCACAAAACAAGTTCAACTAATATGTCATGTAAATTCAAACTATTGGAGAGTGGAGAATCAGTTAGAGGGAAAAGATAAACTTTTATTCTAGAAAAACAAAAGATTAGTAAGTTGTTATGTATTCATTTGTGTCTCAAATAAGTTTGCATCATTCCCATAACCCCATTGCAATTGAAATGAATGAAACGACCTTCTTTGCTTTCCGACTTCTTTATTTCAATTGTTTTTAGTTTTTAATTTAATTACGTAAGTATAGTAAATATTATAAAAAAATGTTAAATATAAATGGGGAGGGTACGGTCGGGTATCGAGTCGGGGATGACGATCCCCGTCCCAACCAATCCCCACTTTGGGTCTTTACTTTTAGGCCCATCCCCATCCCCATTTGGGCAGGGATTCCTCTCCCCATTTGGGCCGGGTCCCCACCAGTTTCGAGTATTACCCGACCCATTGCCATCCCTAGTTCTGTGCGTGTTATAAACTGTGTTTGATCATGCATTCAGAATGTGACCACAACACAGAAAACCCTCATTTTTTCGTTTCTTTCTTTGCTCCTGCAACTCCTTTTTGCATTTGTTTCAATCTTCTGGTCCATCTTCAGGAATTGGTATGAGATCATAACTCAATATGTAAGCCAGCTTTATGGCTATATTAAAAACATAATATTTTCTGGCCTTTGAGTGAAGTTAACAATCAAGGCAAACAAAGTCTTGACTCATGACTTGAATCGAAGGTGCCACAATTCATTCAACATTAAATCTTTGAACAAAGCCATCTCTTAAAACTGTTGGAAATTGATGCATAGTATACCAAAGATTGGTGAACTCCAATTCATGATAGTCACCATCTTTTAAGAGATGTTTCTTCTCTTGTCAATAATGTCAATACAAAGTTATATTGAAAATATCTCTCAAGATAGAATGGAGTTGTTTGATATAAACTATGTGATGTTTGAACAAACCAGGAGAACTTGATAAAATATATTGATGATGCCAATGAAGAAAGAAAATAACAATAGATTTTTGTTGTTGTTTGCAAATGAGAATTTTCCTACTATTTATACAATGGAAGCCTCTCTTCAATGAGGTGTGTCCCTCAATGGGATGCATATGGGTGTATCCTTTTCAAAAGAGATGTGTTTCTTGAAAGAAATGATGTGTCTTTTGAAAGAGATGTCCCTTTCCAAGAGATGTATCTCTTAATCAATAGACACAACTCTTCCACAAAGGCACCTGGTCCCATATTAAAATAATTAAACCAATTATGGAAAACATAAATTATGAAAAGATATCTAACAAATCCCACCTCATGTGTCACTTCTCAATTCACAACCGTCGACTTCGTCGATAATAGCTAAAAGTCACGGGCAACCTTCCATTGTTTCACGCTGCAGTTAATCTGAAACAATAGTGTTTCACGCTGATTTTATTGTTAAAAACACAATAGGGGTTGGCTTATTGGCTTGGCGACTTGAGTTGGAAGGGAATGGATTGGGAAGAGGGGCTGGTGTTTTTGGGTTGGGATGTGACGAGTGTGGGTTAGGGGGAGGGGTAGAATTTCTATTTGTTTGTATTATTATTATTTTCATTTTTCCTACATTTTTTTATTTGACGTATTTCGATCGTATTAAATCATAAATTAATATTAAAATTTGCAAGTGTGTAATACTAAAAGAAATTTTCAAATGCTACAATATTGACACAAAAACGTGTAAGTGTATGAAATGTTTAGGTAAAAAAGTGTTTAATTTGGGTCAAATTAGTTCATTACATTTAATTATGAGTCAAAATAAAAATATATAGAAAATTAAAGTTAAAATTGAGCAATTTTAACTTTTTAATAAATCGTGGACTAATTTGTAGAATTTGAAAAGTTATATGTGAAGTTGTAATTGTTATTTGTTTAGAAGAAAGGTAATTATTTCATTATTAAAAAACTTTGACCGACTAACGGTCAAATTAATGGTTTTTTTTTTAAACGGAAGGACTTTGGATGCTAACATTTGAAAGGTTAAGGACCCGAGTATGTCACTTTAAAGGTTCGGGATTTTATCGTAACAACTCCCAAAGGTGAGGGTCCCCTGGTGAAATTTACCCTAATAATTTCATAATTCGGAGGTAGCGCCACTTGGAAATTGGAATGTATCGATTATAACTTAAAACTTGATTTAACATTGTAACCCTCCAAAATTCTCCAAAAAAAAAAAAGAGAAAAGAAAAACTTTGTAACCGTCCAATGAATAATTTTCAC
Source organism: Jasminum sambac (assembly GCA_018223645.1). Classification (NCBI taxonomy): domain Eukaryota; kingdom Viridiplantae; phylum Streptophyta; class Magnoliopsida; order Lamiales; family Oleaceae; genus Jasminum; species Jasminum sambac. The sequence goes on along the minus strand of CP073644.1, from coordinate 6,453,061 downwards.
TAAATTGGTAATTTTCTCTCGGGCAAAAGCGAATTAGTGGATTCGAGGGCTCAGATGTAGTTAAGGTCGCAAAAGCACAATTTATTTGTTGAATGATTTCCTATTTTGTTGGTTAATTATACAATAACATAAACCGTAGATGCTAAAAGTTATTACACGAACACAAATTGTCAAGCCAACGTAAGTAATGCAAAATTCAAGTCAACTGTGGGTTAGACATGCCTGACAGACAGTAACATTAGAATGTTGGAGTGTTAAAATGGAAAATGTTACTAGTACAATAACCCTTGGGGGGGGGGGGTTTGCAAGTTGCAACCAGGTCGTAGCCCCTACCAAAAAAAAGAGTCCAAGTTTTATATAAAAAAAAATTATACATAATTTTAGTAGAATTAAATTTTTTTTCTTTATTACGCCCCCCTCGTTAAAAATTCTAAATCTACCCCAGATAATAAAATTGTAAAATAAAGTACACAACACATACATGTAGTCTATTTGATAACAATCTATTTAAAGTGATGTGATATATAGGAAAAAAATCATATTAAGGACATTCATTGTACAAATCATTGCATATCTTATTGTACTTATAGCAAAGATCCGTGTTAGATTAGAAGCAAAGGGACTCGAGTACAGAGTGTCCGTGTGGACATATACAAAATTCAAAATTACCTCTCTTAACCAGTGTCTCTCCACTTATATTGAGATGAATCCTGTCCTTCAAATAAAAATGCCATGCTTGAACCATAACCCTGGCTTTTCCTCTGTATGTACCTCCCTTTTAGGGCTGATCCTTAAATTTGGAGGCCCTTAAATGAAATTTTAGGGGAGGCCTTCGATAAATATTTTTTTTGTAAAAACTACATATAATAATTTCAATTATTAGAAAAAGTTATTAAATAAAATTTTCAAAGTTACAATAATTATAATATAAAATATCAAGAAATTATTTCTTCTAATATTTCACTATTACAAATTTAAAATTTGGGGTCCTTATATTTTAGGGGCAGTTGCTTAGACCCAAGACCACCCCTGCTCCCTTTGACTCTTATCTTTGCCTCCGACTTAAAGGCAGTTATTAAGGAAGGTAATTTTAGGGGAGAGCATGTTATAAGACGACTCTTTATTATTTAATAATAATTAACTTTAAGTAGTCACTTTATTATCCTTGGCTGTAATTGACCTCTTTTCATGTCCAACTAAAAATTGCAATTGATCCTTTTGAGTACTGCGGCAACCTCGCTATTACGTAATTTGTACTAGCCAGAGTATTGGTGGATTTAGAGAATTAAAGTCAGGGGACACTTATGGCTCCTCAAAGGGCATTTTTTCTTCTTCTTTTTTTTTTAATTACGAACGGGAATTTTTTTAGCGGGGGTAAGTGACATAAAAAAATTTACTTACAAGAAATATCAAATTTAAAAATAACATCACATATCTATAATATAGAAACAGAATGTTAAAAACATATTTTTTAATAATTTTTTAACTGTTTTCCCGCTCAAACATCCATTGCCTATCAGAAATCAGGAAAAAAAAAAAAAAGGCCACAAAACTGTGTTTTAAAAAGGGGAAAAGGGAAAAAGCCAGAAACATCACAAGTTTTGAGCTAAAGAGCACAAATCTTATCCTTAATTAGACGGGTCCAAATCTTCTCTTAATTGATTAATTGATAAGCATGAAAGGAATGTTCTCCTAATTAATTGATTTGTTGGCCTGCTAATTCAATCCCAATCATCGCAAATTGATTCACCCTTACCCTGTGCGCAAAATTCTCTGGATTAATTCACGAGACGGAGATCTCAATGGGTTCAACCTCATACTCTATCACAATATATCCGTTGTGTTTAATTATTCTTCAAATCATCAATCAAGAGATTTTTTGTATAATTATAACCACATTTATTTCAATTATTATGCCATTTTTTCGCGTTTTGATTTGCAGCCTTAGAAGTCAGCTGCAATCCTATTACATCCTTCATGGAACTGTTGATACAGTCACTGGCCCATTGGCTTCGATGTTGGTCCGGATATCATCGATTGGATGAAGAAGCGATTAACCCTCGCACGATCACATTTGAAAAAGGTATCATTTTTTTGAATTTTCAAGCTGTTGGCAAAGATATATGATTTATAGCTTTGCGCGTAGTACTTAGGCATTAAGTGGAAAGCGCTTTCGTATGCAATAGGAACCTTAAATGTATTATTATATTTTGTAGGAAAAACTACATTGGTTTTCAATACCAAATCTCGCTAAATATTTGGCAATTGAGTGAATTCTAAAATCATTCTTTTAGTGACCTCATTTCTTTTTCTACATAGGAATCAAATAAAGATCCAATTGATTATGATGTACCTATGTAAGTCAATCATCAATCATCTCTTTCAAAATTATTGAGAAAGCCTTTTCATTTCATAGGCCGAGGACGTGATGATGATGCGAATGATACTAAAGTCGACCAAGTTGACGATGATTCAAAATCAAACTCAAAGGAAGACATACGGCCCAAGTGGATGATCATGTACATGTAAAAACATCAATCTATTTTCATGTCAAATTCTGAATAACCATTTGATTGGCTGTTCTAATTTCATACAATATATTTTTCTTTCTATAGGAGGAGTTTTATTTTTTTGAACGTCATTCTATAGGATTAGCTGTTCAATATCATTGATATGTAAAGGTTAAAAGAGTTGCTCAAGCATGTTTAAGAAAAGGCTACAAATTGAACAACACTTGTAATGATATTAGGAGTTTTTTTTTTTATGTAAACAGCCCTTTATTGGTAATGGTTTGCCCTGTGAAAAAGAAAAAGAAAAATAATTGAGGGAATATGTTGGTATTAGAATATCGTGATGAAACAAAAAGTAGATGAAGTAGGTACTATTTTATTTTTGTCTTTTAGATAAGTTTTAGATTCAAATTTTCGTGAATAAATTTAAGATCGTTGCCATTGGGGTGAATTTTTATTGTTATTGTTTTTTATATTATAGCATTAGTTTATAATTATGTAATGTTATTAGATATTATAGTTATGAAAAAATGTGGCAAAGAGTGTTATTAGATTATGACAATAAAAGGCGCTGTTTAAAAATAATAGCAAAAAAATGCAGTTAAAATAAAAGCATGGCCATCCCGATTTTTACACGTGGGTAGATTAAATATATAAATATTTTCTTAATTTCATTTTTGGTAATTAAGTTTCATGAACTTTTTAGTGACTTCAATAGATTGCCCTAGAATATGTAGAAATGCTTAGAGGTCTTATACCGATTTGACAAGATTTTTGTTCCAAAACTTTGATGTATCTATAATATAGAAAAAGAATATCTTTTTTTTTTTAATTCTGAAAATTCTGTTTCCCACTCAAAGTAAATCTACCTATTAGAGAATTAAAAAAATAAAGATTTTCCATATATTAAAAATCCCCTGGGCAAATCTAAGTACAAGATATAACAATGTGGGTGATAGGGTTGAATTTTTTATTACTTTTTAATGGATTTTTATATAAAAGAGGATAGAGAATGAGTGGAGTTAAACGGTAAAGATTTTTGTAGTGTATGTAGGTCCTACGAAATATGCAAATGTGATTAGTTTGACCAAAAGAAAAAATAGATAAAAATAGATACAATCAAAATTATTAGCTCTCCTACAGTCTACCTTTGCAATTCAAAATTCTTGATACACAAAATCTTATAATTTTTTTTAATTAAAAAAAAATCTATTTGGACTATGTCATAATCTAACCTGATTTGAATTTCAAAATCTTCGATTTTTTTGTCATTAAATGTGCTTTTCATAATTTTCTAATTATCTCTTCGTTACGTATTTAATAAGTTTCAACGATAGATTTAACCGCATATATTTTTTCATAAATAATGTTCTAATTGCAGTAGGATGTGTATTATAACTCCGACATTGCATTCTTGATTTGCACTATTAGTGAATAAATTTATTAATTTTTTCCAAGTTACCAAAAATTTCCAACATTTTATGTACTACCATTTATCTATATTATTAATAATAAAATGACATCAGTTTTCCGCTCAATCTTATAATTTTCAGAATTAAACAATAATGTTTTATCTACATTTCCCACTCAAACATAAATACTTAATTTTCAACCCATGCATAATCTCCCGTTATTATCACCCCTAATCTTTTGACAGAATCACTCTCTATCCCTCCAATCCATGTTATTATGGTGTGTGATCATTTTAAATCTCCCATCTATATCTCTCCTATTAAATCACGTAAAATCAAGGAAAACTTTATAACCAAACGGCTGGAAGTGGAGTCCCAATCTGATTAAATTGTCCAATTATTTTACTTGAATTTTCAATTTACCAGTTGGATGAGTTTGACGTACGTAGAGCCTGCAATTGCTCCATGCCAAAAGTCTAAAATCGGTGATTCTCAATAGTATTCTTGCTCTAACTTTTTTTTTCCTTTTCCTAATTGCCTCAAATAGTGATGTTTTCTGATTTCTTTATTATGAACCAATTGAAACCATTCAATTAAAACGGTAGACATTTGCATGTGATTTTTTGTTAGGAATATGATTTAGAATATTTAAATATCGAACAAGGAAAAGGAGTCCAATTCAGATAAGGGTTAGGAGATCTCTTATGTAAGGAAAGGAACTCCAATTCTAAATAGGATTTGGGGAATTGCACATATAAATATAGGTACGAGCCGCAGTTGTAAGGTGTGCCCAAAAAGGTGAGTGGGGATAAAAATTAGAAAGAGAAAGAAAGAGTGTTGTTCTTTTCTTGTCTAATTTTGTGTGCCAAAGAAGGGGTATCAAGAGTTGCGCGAGAGAGAAAAGGATGACTCGTGCCTTCGGGCACGCACGTGGCGTGAGGGTCTCTTTTGTTTGTGCATGTTGTCTGGATGAATTGCACATGGACAGTTGGTGAATTACGTTGTCAATCGTGGTTGAAGGAAATTAGAGAGATTGAAAGAAGACGATAAGAACAGAAGTGTTGCGTACGTTGTTCTTTGACTGCTCTAATTTTGTTAATGAGAGAGAGTTTATTTGTGGAGAAGTTGAGAGGGTGATGAAAAATTGTAAGAGAGTTTTTCTCATCAATAAAAGTGTTCTTCTCCCGTGGTCGTCGGTGGTCGGTCGAGCCACGTTAATTATTAGTGTTTTTATTGTTCTGCGTTTGTTTGAGTTTTTCGTTGCGCTATTTCGGGAAAATCTATTAAATTTCCCAACAAGTGGTATCAGAGCTTTAAGTGGAAAAAAGTATTTTTCCCAACAAGTGGTATCGAGCTAATGGTTCAAGTCTGGGAGTATGGCAAAGTTTAAGGTAGAGCTATGGTAATGAAGCGACGCTGAGGTGGAGTTGCAATGATCGAGTCACACAGTCAAAGAGTTCTTGTGGTCGAGTCACACTGAGTTGTAGTGGTGATCGAGTCACGAAGAAGTTACACGTCCATTTATATTAAATTTTGTGAAGAGTTATCAAGATGAATAATACGGTTAGTGATAAGGCATATCGAGATTGTAGTACGAAGAAGTCAAATTGCAAAGTTATGTGTGGTAAGCTTTGATTTGATTCTATCTGCTACAATTGAATTTGCAATGGTGACACTTGTCAATAAAAAGGTTCGCGTTGGATGGCGAGAAATGGTCATGATTTAAATATTTTAAATCAAGGTGGAGATTGTTAGGAATATGATTTAAAATATTTAAATATTGAAGAATGAAAATCCGTCCAATTCAAATAAGGGTTAGGAGATCTCTTATATAAGGAAATAGACTCCAATTCCGAATAGGATTTTGGGAACTGCATATATAAATATAAGTATGAGCCACAGTTGTAAGGTGTGCCCAAAAAGGTGAGTGGGGATAAAAATTAGAAAGAGAAAGAAAATTGTGGTTCTTTTTTGTATAATTTTGTGTGCCAAAGAAGGGGTGCCAAGAATTGAGCAAGAGAGAAAAGGATGGCGCGTGCCTTCGAGCACGCGTGTGATGGTGTCTTTTGTTTGTGCATGTTGTCTAAACGAATTGCACATGGACAGTAATTGAGGATTAGACTGTCATGGTGACTTGCATCGTCAAATCGTGGTTGAAGGAAATTAGAGAGATCGAAAGAAGACGGTACGAATAGAAGTGTTGCATACGTTGTTCTTTGACTACTCTAATTTTGTTAAGGAGAGAAAGAGTTTATTTGTGGAGAAGTTGAGAGGATGAGGAAAAATTGTAAGAGAGTTTTTCTCATCAATAAGAGTATTCTTTTCCCGTGGTCGTCGGCGATCGGTGGAGCCACGTTAATTGTTAGTGTTTTTATTGTTCTGCGTTTGTTTGAGTTTTTCCGATGTACTATTTTGGGGGAAATCTATTAAATTTCCCAACAAGTGTTATCACAGCTTTAAGTGGGAAAAAATGTATTTTTCCCAGCAAGTGGTATCAGAGCTAATGGTTCAAGTTTGGGAGTATGGCAAAGTTTAAGGTAGAGCTACGGTAATGAAGCCGGCTGAGGTGGAGTTACAATGATCGAGTCACACAGTCGCAGAGTTCTTATGGTCGAGTCACACTGAGTTGTAGTGGTGATCGAATCACGAAGAAGTTAGACTTCCATTGACATTAGATTTTGTGAAGAGTTATCAAGATGAATAATGCGGTTAGTGATAAGGCATATCGAGATTGTAGTATGAAGAAGTCAAATTGCAAAGTTATGTGTGGTAAGTTTTGATTTGATTCTGTCTGTTGCAATTGAATTTGCAGTGGTGGCACCTGCCAATAAAGGGGTGTGCGTTGGATGGCGATAAAGTCATGATTTAAATATTTTAAATCAAGGCGGAGATTGTTAGAAATGTGATTTAGAGGGTGTTAGCATGATTTCAAAAATGTATTTTAATGTATTTTTTCAAATTTCGAATTTAGTCAAACAAATCACATCCATATATATCACCACTCATTAAATCTCCAACATCCAACTCCACTCATTCTCTCTCTTCCTACTCATAAAAATACATTAAAACTCGTCTGCTAACACCCTCTTAGAATATTTAAATATCGAAAAAGGAAAATGAGTCCAATTCAGATATGGGTTAGGAGATCTCGTATATAAGGAAAAGGGACTCCAATTCCAAATAGGATTTGGGGAATTTGCATATATAAATATAGGTATGAGCTATAGTTGTAAGGTATACTAAAAAAGGTGAGTGGGGATAAAAATTAGAAAGATAAAGAAAAGTGTTGTTGTTTTCTTGTCTAATTTTGTATGCCAACAAAGGAGTGCCAAGAGTTGAGCGAGAGACAAAAGGGCGGCGCGTGCCTTTGGGCACGCGCGTGGCATGAGGGTCTCTTTTGTTTGTGCATGTTGTCTAGACGAATTGCACATGGACAGTAATTGAGGATTAGACTGTCATGGTGAATTGCGTAAATTAGAGAGATCGAAAGATGACGGTACGAACAGAAGTGTTGCATACATTGTTCTTTGACTGCTTTAATTTTGTTAAGGAGAGAAAGGTTTATTTGTGGAGAAGTTGAGAGGGTGAGAAAAAATTGTAAGAGAGTTTTTCTCATCAATAAAAGTGTTATTCTCCAATGGTCGTCGGTGGTCGGTCGAGCCACGTTAATTGTCAGTGTTTTTATTATTCTGCATTTGTTTGTGTTTTTCTGCTGCGCTGTTTCAGGGAAAATCTATCATATTTCCCAACAAGTGGTATCAGAGCTCTAAGTAGGAAAAAAGGTATTTTTCCCAACATTTTTATTTGAATCATCGTTAGTTGACTTTGTTCTTGTGCCTGCTTTGTAGCATTTTACGTTATGAAAATCTTTCTCTTCATTTATTCAATGGAATACATGTGTTAGAGGAGCAATGTATTTTGAGGTTGTCAGCTTTTTCAAGAAAATATTTGGAAAATTGAAAGGTGAAGTGAAGTCATGTATAATCTGATACAGATTGGGAGTCAGACACATGGTGGCAAGTTCTATTGTGTTGCTGATGACGGGGACGAAATAATGTGCTTTTATACTTTTTGGACCGAATGTGCTTTTACATTGCTCTGTCACATCCCTTAAAGATGTTATATCACACATTATTTCTAATCCAATTCTTGATTTTATTATTTTGTTTTTTATGCTATTTACCATTAAAAAAAATGTTATTATAATTTTTCTTTCACATATTTTAAATTATAACTTGTCCATAAATCTCCAAGTGCAACACATGAGAGAAAATACTAGTATAGTATAATATCAATAGGAATCTTAAAACTTAATTCTCAAAAATACATAATTCATTATAACTATTATCTGATTTTGCATTAATTTTCACAAGTAATCAATAATCTACATGATTCCTAATTAATTTTGAATTAATTATTAAAAAGACCTTTAGAGCGATTCTATTAGATAATTATTACTTCCAATTTATTGAGATTAATGAAATCTATAAGATTTAGTTTTTAGGATATCCATACGATTTAGTTAAATATTGTATTATTTTTTTTCAAGTAACCTCAAATCTATAATATTTTGATATATTAGCAAGAAAATCAACAAATAATTACATAAATACTAGTATAACATGTCAAATTTATATTTACAAAATTAGCAAGTTTTTAAAAATCATATATCAAATTTACCAAAACCCTCCCCACCCACCCCACCCCATGACAAAGACCCCGCCCCATCTTCACCATCGTTGAACCTCACTCTCCACCGTCGCATACCCCCAACCTAACTGTAGTGACCGCGAAATTTCTTAAATCAAAATATTTAATTAAAGTAAAATCTTAAAAGTATCGCTACAACTTCACCAATAGAATTAAATAGCGTACGAGCGTCTAGTTAGAAATTTTATATTATTTACTATTACATTGAATTATTTAAAATAAAATAATAATAATAATATATAAAACATATATTTATTTTCAATTTACATTTGAAGACCAAACTTTAGAAATTATTCGTTTTAACCCCTAAAATTTAACTTCTTATTCGATCATAAATTTATACATATTTTAAACCCAACTATAGGCTCGTTTAAGGTCCAATTTTATTTCTTATGCTATAAGAAATCTCAATTCCAATTCAATCCCATTTTAAAGTCCATTTAGAGGCTCATTTGCAAGTCTTACCCTATTTTCCACCTTTAAATACAATATTGTTGGAAGTGCTCAAACCCTAACTCAAGTTTCATTCTTTACATCACCATTACACAAGTATTATCTTCATTCTCAAGATTTCTCATCCTACAACCATCTTCAAGTTCATCCCACTAATCTCATCACAACACATTAAGCTAGCATCAGGTGGTAAGATTTCTTGATATTTTTAGTTAAATCTCTATTTTTATTTGGTTGTTCTAAGTTTTAAATCACACACAAGTTTTTAATCATCTTCTTGTATTATCCACTTGATTTTTACACACAAATAGAAAAAAAATACATACACAATACACGCATACATACATCGGCCGACACCTCACCGCCGCACCACCACCTCGACCACCACTGCCATCACCATCACCCACCACCGCCATCACCATCACCCACCACCAGTAACACCATCATCTCTCTACAAACACACAGAAAACAACCAGAACACACACACGCGCGTATACATACACAATACATATACACCATGCGCATCAAGCTCGGCCCAAACAACATCTACGCCCAAAACTCCACTTCACAACGCAAAAATCATACCTACACCTTCCTCTACTTCTACAGAACATCGTAGTGTAGTTTAATTTCGAAAACAATTAGAGTTTTGATCGAATTTTGAAAATACCCAAATTTCTTCATCAACCTTCAACCAACGATTTCGCCCTCTATACTCAATAATTCTTTCAATAGACTTCACCACTAGCTTCATCACCTTCAACTTTACCCTCGCCGCCCCTTTCGCCTGCCAAACCGCCGGAGACTGAGAGAAAGAGAGAGAGCCGAGTGACGAGAGAGAGAGCCGACGAAAGAGAGAGATAGTCGGTTGAGGAGGAGGTGACCCGGCCCGATCCACGTATTAAATCCAGATTTTTAAGACAAGTCCCTCATCCTCTTTAGTTAGTTTAAGTTGGTCCCCAAGTTTTATTTAATTTTCAAATCCCAAACTTTTAATTGTTACAATTTAGTCCCTCAATATTATTTACAGATTTAATCCCCTATTTTATTTATTTTATTTAAATGAGCCCTCAAATTTTATTGAAATTCAAGTCCCTAACTTTCAAGTGTTGCAATTTGACCCCTAAACTTTTATTTCACTTTTAAACCTTCTATTTCTTTTTCCTATTTAATCTAACTCCCAAACTTTAATTGCATATCAGTCCCTCATGTTTTAAAAATCTTCTGATTGAGCCCAAAATATTTTTAGTTCACTTTTATTGTATAATAGGTTCTCAAACTATTAAATTCTTTCACGTTGACCCCCAAAGTTTTATATTCTTTCTTATTTTGGTCCACAAACTTCTATATTACTTATAGATATTTAATATTTTTAAGAGTATTAACATAAGGTCTTGTTTGATTGGGGATTTAGTTGTTCCGCGCGGTATTCCGTGTAAAAATGTGTGGTTAATATTATTTTGGGAAATGTGTGTGTGGTTGAAAATGAGTATGAGGTATACGGAATTGCGTGCGGATTTGGTTAACACCAAATAGAACAAGGCCTAAATTAAATTCATTATTGACTAGACGAGGCGCATCGACAGTTAGAGGACTGATTTCTCACCGTTAGTAAGCTCAATGCTCGGCTAAGGGTTAAGGTAGATCCTCTTTTCTTAAAATTTTCTTCCAAATGTGCGCATTTATAATTAATATTGTTATAAATACTGCATGTAAATGTTATGTGATGATAAGCTTTCATAGCCTACTTATGACGTGCCTCCTCGGCACGATGACGACAGGCTCTTAGCCTACTTATGACGTGCTTCATCGGCACTATGACGATAGACTCTTAACCTACTTACGACGTGTTTCAATAGCATTATGATGATAGGCTTTTGCCCTAATATTTTACAATGACGTACTATTAAACACTATGATGACGTGCACGATTTAGAGGGATGATGAACGAACTTGTATTTCATACCTGTTCGTATTTTATGATTATGTGCTGTTAATTTGTAATATATATTAATTGTTGTGCGTGGGATCTACTGAGTATTTTAAATACTCACGTTTTCTCTATTTAATGAACAATTTGCAGATTAGGGAGTTGGAGGCTTGGCGAGGCGTGGAGGCTCTTTAGGGTTTGTTTAATAAGAAACTTCGTTTCCGTCATTATTTCTTTTGTGAACTCAAGTTGCCTAAGTATGTCACTCGAATATTTTAAATGTTTGAAACTATTAGAGACTAAACAGATGTGAGAAAATTCTAAAATGTTTTGCTATTTTAAATTAATTTCCACATTTTAGTTATTTGTTATCTTTTCGTATTTATTGGTATTATAAAAAAATAAATTGTTTAAAGAATTTAAGTGTTTTTAAAGAAAGAACTAGCGTTCCGGGTCCTTACGACTCGGGGCATTACAGCTTGGTATCAGAGCGGGTCTACGGCTCTGTAGACGTGCAAATTGTTTAAAGAATTTTTTCGAAAGAAACTTTTCAAATTTTAAAAGTTTTATGTCCTAAGAGCTACTACGACCATCGTCTCTTCGCCGACTCTGAGATAAAGAAAGAAAGTTTTTAGATTTCAAAGATTGACTTATTGAGTTTCGAAGTTCTTTTGAGAAACTATGTTTTCATATAGAATGAAAGAAGAAAGTTTCAAGAAATTTTTCAAGTACAATAAGAAAGAGTATTTACGAATGCCGGAATCACTTTAAGAAAAATTTTATGATAGATACAATATTAAAAGTTATGTGAATGTTTGTATTTATTTAAAGTCAAGAGAGCCTCTTTGAAGGATTTTACGAGAATTAAAAGTTGATACGGCATTAGAATATTTTGCAAGTAATTGTATCTGAATTGATGGATTTCATATCCTGAAAAGAAAGAGTAAAGTACTTTTTTTATAGAGAATAAGAGACCGAGTTTGAGCTTAAGGTGAAATGTTCATGTGGTGAGTAAAGCATGAATTACATTATATTTTGTAATATTTCTAATCCTCGAAATTGACTTCATGATTTGAAACACTTATTGACTACTATGTAAGGATATTTATTCTCCCCCATTGCCTCTATGAATGATGATTTGTAATTGCTGGTGGTAATTGGGACACCAAGTCAGTGTAATGCGTTGAGATAAAGTTGTAATGGATTGTGATGGACTGTAATGGAACTTCAATTCAATTTCATGGGTTAAGAAAAGGTTGTAATGGAACGACAAACCCGATTAAGAAAGAATTGACCTATGTTGTGCTAGATATACCGAAATTCTTCAGTGAAAAGGGTAAAAGATAAGGCAAGTAAGCGTATTCACGAATATCGGCAATGTGTGATACTAATTGATCATGGACATTGTTGATTTGATTTTGTGCACTCGAGATGAGATTGTTGCATTGCATTGTTATGAAGTTTTAATGCAATAGAAAATGTATATATCTCATCGTCTGCATTCTGGGTCGCAAATATGCTATTTTATCCTCAAAGTAAAGTTTCTAAATTTTATACTTGCATGTTATCGTACCCTCAACGGAAAACAATTTGAGATTAAAGATTATAGATTGAGAATAATTAGTAGAAGCTATGGCTTTAGATTTTTGGGTTTTATACTGAGCATTAAATGTTAAAGGTTGATTTGAATTGTTTTTAATGTTGAATTTGGAGGACTTGATCAGTGGTGAATCAGTTCAAATTGTATAAATTGAAGTTAAAGGTATTATGTACAAAATTTGGGTGGCATGTTTATATATATATTATGTTGGGAACTTCTAATGACAAAGTTTGACGAATTTTGCTAGATTGAGGTTGGGAGAGATTTTGAAGAATTCATATATAATTTTTATGAAATGAGTTTTGAGGATATCAGATTTGGATATAGAGGATTAACTATATAAAATGTGATTGTATGATGATTTTGATTTTAAGGATGTAGCACGATTTTGAGAGTGTGATTGATTTTAAAATCTATTTGGATTTTTGGGATTTGAGGATTTGAAACGTGAAGTCAAAGGTTGTACGGTTGGAGGAATTGTCTGAGAAAGGCTTCATTCGACTAAGTGTGTCTCCATGGGGAGCACATGTATTTGTTAAGGAGAAGGATGACAATATGAGGATGTGCATTGATTATAGAGAACTCTACAAGTTGACAATAAAGGATAAGTACCCTCTACCCAGCATTGACGATTTGTTTGATCAATTGAAGGGTGCTTCGGCTTTCTGGAAGATTGATCTGAAATCAGGGTAACACCAGTTGAAGGTCAAGCCGATAGATATACCAAAGACAGTATTCAGGACACGATAGGGGCTACGTGTTTACAGTGATTCCCTTTGATCTCATGAATGAACCTACAGTGTTCATGGATTTAATGAATCGAGCTTTTCATCAGTATTTGGACAATTTCGTCATCGTGTTTATTGATGACATATTGGTCTATTAAAGGGATTCTGATCGGCATAGGGATCGAAACGTTTGAGGATTGTACTTGATGTATTGATGAGAGAGTCGTTCTTAAGAACATTCAAGCCATACATGATGTAAATGAGAATATTTTAATGCAAGCTCACGAAACCATTTCGAAGTTTTCAATCGACTTTCACCATCCTCTCCAGGTTGATCAATCATTTATTTTCGAAATTTCTGAAGTTGCGATTGATTCAAAACACATTTATTATTGCGAAAGAGATAGGGTTCAATTTCGAAAAAATCGTGTTTAACATTGGAATTATTATTATAAGGCTGCGTTAGAATTTTTATTGAATTTCTAGTTTGATAAGTGAGAATGTTTTGAGCATAAGTAAGGCAACAGTATGACGTTTTCTTTGGCTTTCCATTGAGGATGGAATGTTATTTAAATGTCTTGTGTTTAAATGATGTGTCCCACTGTGAGAAGAATAAAAAGAAATTTTTAAAACTTTTGCTTTTTCAAACAAATTCTTATGAAGAAACAATTTGACAAAATTTTGTTTTTCTATTGAAACTCTTGAGATCAAATTAATGAATGTTCCATCGATTTTTCACAAAATTACTTCCACTTCTACCAAGAGATGACTATTGGATTGGGTGACAATCACATTTTAAGGGATTTTGATAGTGTAGGATATATTCAGGGAAAATATTTGTGGCTCATATATAGTTGGAACATGACGAGTCATAATGATTTTGGAATTCGAGAATTGAAAACTTGGAAAGAAAAGAAAGGGTTACGATTATGATATTGTTGCCAAATTTCCTTGGGTTGTACTATTTGTAATTCAAAAGAATTTACATAGATGATAGCGAGGTCCTTTCGGTTATTACGGACTAACTATGAGGTATATACTCGATTATTATTATCTAAGTGATAACGTATGCGATGTTATTAAGGCTTTGCTATGAGGAGCACGATATGTTATGATCGAAAAGAGATTGATATTTTCAGTTAAGTAGAAAGGGTCACTTGAGTACAAATCATAAAGATAATATTGTTTTCAAAAGAGAAGATTACCATGGATTTCGTGACGAGTCTTCCTAGATCACTGGGAGGACATGATGCTGTATGGGTGATTGTTGATCGACTTACGAAATCTGCACATTTTCTACCAGTTAGGATGACTCTTAGTATTGACTTGTTGGCACAGTTATATATTAGAGAGATTGTTCGACTCCATTGGGTACCTGTGTCCATTGTTTCAGATTGAGATCCGAGGTTTACTCCAAGATTATGGGAGAGTTTACAGACGGCTATGGGCACAAAGCTCAGATTCAGTACCGCTTACCACCCCCAGACGGATGGTCAAGCTGAGCGTACCATTCAAATATTGGAGGATATGTTGAGAGCATGTATTTTAGACTTAGCCGGAGGTTGGGAAACTCATTTGCCACTGATAGAGGTTGCCTACAACAACAGTTTCTAGGCCACGATTGGGATGGCGCCTTATGAGGCATTGTGTCGGCGACGGTGTCGATCGCCAATCTATTGGGATGAAGTTGGGGAGAGGAAGATGTTGGGACCAGAAATGGTAGAGAAAACTGTCGAGACTATAGAGAAGATCAGAGTGAGGATCAAGGCCGCTCAAGATAGACAGAAGAGCTACGCCGATAAGAGGAGAAAGGACTTGAAGTTTGAGATTGGAGATAAAGTATTTCTCAAGGTGTCTCCAATGAAGGGCACCATGCGTTTTGGGAAGAAAGGGAAGTTGAGACCACGGTTCGTTGGACCATTCAAGATACTAAAAGAAGTTGGGACAGTAGCCTATCGCTTGGCTTTTCCACCCGAACTTTCATCGGTGCATAATATATTTCACGTCTCACAGTTGAGGAAGTATGTCCATGATCCAAGTCATGTGGTGAATTTTCAATCTTTGGATATTTAGACGGATTTGTCATATCAAAAGACACCCGTGACCATCAGAGATCGAAAGGTTCATGTTTTGAGAAATAGAAGAATTCTCCCTAGTTAAGATTCAATGGGGTAGGAATGACAAGGATGAGGCAACATGGGAGAAAGAAGAAGAGATCATATCCAAATACCAAAACCTTATAGATCTAGTAAGTTTAAATTTCGATGACGAAATCATTTTAAGAGGGTAAGGTTGTAGTGACCGCGAAATTTCTTAAATCAAAATATTTAATTAAAGTAAAATCTTAAACGTATCGCTACAACTTCATCAATAGAATTAAATAGCGTACGTTCGTCTAGTTAAAAATTTTATATTATTTATTATTATATTGAATTATTTAAAATAAAATAATAATAATAATATATAAAACATATATTTATTTTCAATTTACATTTGAGGACCAAACTTTAGAAATTATTCGTTTTAACCCCTAAAATTTAACTTCTTATTCGATCATAACTTTATACATATTTTAAACCCAATTATAGGCCCGTTTAAGGTCCAATTTTATTTCTTATGCTATAAGAAAGCTCAATTCCAATTCAATCCCATTTCAAAGTCCATTTAGAGGCTCATTTGCAAGTCCTACCCTATTTACCACCTTTAAATACAATATTGTTGGAAGTGTTCAAACCCTAACCCAAGTTTCATTCTTTACATCACCATTACACAAGTATTATCTTCATTCTCAAGATTTCTCATCCTGCAACCATCTTCAAGTTCATCCCACTCATCTCATCACAACACATTAAGCTAGCTTCAAGTGGTAAGATTTCTTGATATTTTTAGTTAAATCTCTATACACCATCATCACAACACGCGCGTATACATACACAATACACATACCATCATCTCTATACAAACACACAGAAAACAACCAGAACACACACACTCGCGTATACATACACAATACATATACACCATGCGCATCAAGCTCGGCCCAAACAACATCTACGCCCAAAACTCCACTTCAAAACGCAAAAATCATACTTACACCTTCCTCTACCTCTATAGAACATCGTAGTGTAGTTTAATTTCGAAAACAATTAGAGTTTTGATCGAATTTTGAAAATACCCAAATTTCTCCATCAACCTTCAACCAACGATTTCGCCCTCTATACTCAATAACTCTTTTAATAGACTTCACCACTAGCTTCACCACCTTCAACTTCACCTTCGCTGCCCTTTTCGCAGGCCAAACCGCCGGATACTGAGAGAAAGAGAGAGAGCCGAGTGACGAGAGAGAGAGATAGTCGGGTGAGGAGGAGATGACCCGGCCCGATCCACGTATTAAATCCGAATTTTTAAGACAAGTCCCTCATCCTCTTTAGTTAGTTTAAGTTGGTCCCCAAGTTTTATTTAATTTTCAAATCCCAAACTTTTAATTGTTACAATTTAGTCCCTCAATATTATTTACGGATTTAATCCCCCATTTTATTGATTTTATTTAAATGAGCCCTCAAATTTTATTTAAATTCAAGTCCCTAACTTTCAATTGTTACAATTTGACCCCTAAACTTTTATTTCACTTTTAAACCTTCTATTTCTTTTTCCTATTTAATCTAACTCCCAAACTTTAATTGCATATCAGTCCCTCATGTTTTAAAAATCTTCTAATTGAGCCCAAAATATTTTAAGTTTACTTTTATTGCATAATAGGTCCTCAAACCATTAAATTCTTTCAAGTTGACCCCCAAAGTTTTATATTCTTTCTTATTTTGGTCCACAAACTTCTATATTACTTATAGATACTTAATATTTTTAAGAGCATTAACATAAATTAAACTACGGATAGTTAAAGGACTGATTTCTCACCGTTAGTAAGCTCAATACTCGGCTAAGGGTTAAGATAGATCCTATTTGCTTAAAAGTTTCTTCCAAATGTGCGCATTTACAATTAATATTATTATAAATACTGCATGTAAATGTTATCTGATGATAGGCTTTCATAGCCTACTTATGACGTGCCTCCTCGGCACTATGACGATAGGCTCTTAGCCTACTTATGACGTGCTTCCTCGGCACTATGACGATAGGCTTTTAGCCTACTTATGACGTGTTTCAATAGCATTATGATGATAGGCTTTTAGCCTAATATTTTACAATGACGTGCTATTAAACACTATGATGACGTGAACGATTTAGAGGGATGATGAATGAACTTGTATTTCATACCTGTTCGTATTTTATGATTATGTGCTGTTAATTTGTAATATATATTAATTGTTGTGCGTGGGATCTACTGAGTATTTTAAATACTCACGTTTTCTCTATTTAATGAACAAATTGTAGATTAGGGAGTTGGAGGCTTGGCGAGGTGTGGAGGCTCTTTAGGGTTTGTTTAATAAGAAACTTCGTTTCCGTCATTATTTCTTTTGTGAACTCAAGTTGCCTAAGTATGTCACACGAATGTTTTAAATGTTTGAAACTATTAGAGACTGAACAGATGTGAGAAAATTCTAAAATGTTTTGCTATTTTAAATTAATTTCCGCATTTTAGTTATTTGTTATCTTTTCGCATTTATTGGTATTATAAAAAAAACAAATTTTTAAAGAATTTAAGTGTTTTTAAAGAAAGAACTAGCGTTCCGGGTCCTTACAACTCGGGGCGTTACACTAACCCCGAACCCCCTCTCGCCCCTCACGTCCCCAACACCTTACCATCCATTTCTTTCTCCAGTTGGTTTCCAAGGCTCTCCATTAATGGAGAATTTCAATTGAGAACTTTGGACATTCTCCATTTATGTAGAGAACCGAAATTTAAAAAAAAAAGGAATTTGTTGATCTTCTTCTTCAATATCCAAAAAATCAGATTTGAAACAACCAAAACCCGATCTGAAACCAAGAACTAATTGTTTGAAATAATCTTTTTCAATATTTCCATCTTCTTCAACAACCCAAAACTCGATCTGAAGCCAAGAACACGAAATTGCAAATGCTGATTTTTTATTTGTGAACCGGAAAACAAAAGAGATGGCACCCATCATGCTCCATAGATTCACCGGCAAAGCAAACCAGCAACTGGAAATGGTCAGAGAGAACATGTTTGGGTAGTGGGGGCTGGAATTTTGGCCGGCCGAAAATGATATAGCTAGGGAAGATGATCGGAGATTCGTCAAAAAAGATGACCGGAGATTCACCATTTCACCGGAGAAGATGACCTGAAAATGAAAAAAGGCGCCAAAGGAGATGCTTGGAAAATGGAAGCAGAAAAGGGATTGAAAAGGAAAAATGAAAAAGTTGAAGGGCATTTTGATCACATTTGATTTTTCTTGCTAGTCTTACAAAATCAAATTTTCTTTGATTTTCTTGTAATTAGAAGTTTAATCTTGCATATATGTGCTAATGCCTCTAATATTTTTAACCCCTGTTGATTTATAATTATTTAGCAATGGGGATTTTTGACCAGTTAATTTAACAATTCTTCTAATTGAAGTAGGATTCATCAACTAATCTATATACTAAAAAAGCAACCTTTTGCCGACCTAACATCAAGCACTTTTATGTTTTTTTTTTTTATCATATATTCAATTCTTTAATTAACAATCATCGTTAATGGTCAAGAATTTTCATATATATATATATATATATATATATATTTAATATATATGTATATATATATAGTTAATATTTATTTTATATGAGAAAAGTAAAGTTTTTTCAATTGGCTAAAAATTGATTAATATATTGGTGTGATAAAAGTTACAATTGTAAAATTCTTAGAAAAAAATCAAAAGAAATGTATAACATCAATTTTTAATTAATCATTTAATTGTACTATTAGTCCAATTTTTTGCATTAGTTGAATGTACATCCGTATCTTTTAAATTATAAGATATATTTAAAATTAGATGTATACAATTCTTAAAATTATGTATATTAAGCTAATTATTGTGGAAATAATTAATTCTTTTTATAAATAATTATCTTAAAAACAAAAATTACTTAAAAATTATTTATATTGACATTAATTAAAATTAATTATATTTCTAAATTTAATTTGACACAATTTTAGTGGAAACAATTAATCAAAATTAATTATATATATTTTTAAAGGGTGAAAAATATAATGGACTACAGAAATTATTAAAATTCATTGGATTGATAAGGTTGGCAAGATGTCCTCTAAAAATCAAAGAAATATTTTAAATTTGAAGATATGTGTTAACTTACAAGATTTCTTTAAAATTAGATAGATACAATAGTTAAAACTATAGATATGAGGAGAATTATTTTTGAAATAATTAATTATTCCTATAAAACATTAATTAAAATTATTTATATTACAATGAATTAAAATTAATTATATCACTAACAATTAATTGGACATGCTTTCACCTAAAAATGAAACGAAATCTTTTAAATTACAAAACATCTTTAAAAAAGTGTAGGCATTAAGCTAACTATTTTAGAAATAACTAATTATTTTCATAAATATAGCTCAAAAATAAAAATTAATAAGAATACAATTATTTAATATATTAATTATACTATTAAATTTAGTTGGACTCAATTTGATTGGATGAAAACTGACACAATTTCATTGGACAAAAATTAATAAAATTTATTATATTTCTAAAAATAAAAAAATATTTCTGATTTTAAAAAATAACAATTAATAAACTTCCTATGAGTTAGCAAGATTTTTCCTACAATGAAAGATTCTTTTACCTGTCAAGATATCTATTAAATTATAAGATACCTTTTAAATTATAAGATTTCTTTAAAGTTAGATTCTGACGATTCTTAAAACATTGGCTATTACATTAATTTTTATAGAAATAATTAATTTTTGCAATAATTACTAAAAATGAAAATTAACAGAAAATAATAACATTGCAATAGCAACAAAATTAGTTATATTGCCGAGATTTTAACTGTACACAGTTTCATTAGATGAAAATAGATAAAATTAATTATATTACTAAAAATATAATTAATTAAAAGAATTAAAAATAATAAAAATTAATTAGTTTTTTATGGATTGGTCATATTTCTCTAAAAAATGAAAATATCTTTTAAATTAAAAAATTTTCTTTAATCATACAATACTTAAAATTTTTCCATTAAGATAATTATATTATAAATAATTAGGTAAAAATTTAAAAATATATTTAAATTAATGATATTACTAAGATTAATTGGAGTCGTGTTCATCGCACGAAAAATAAGAACGGTTTCTTTTGACAAAAGTTAACCAAAATTAAATATTGTATTGCTAAAAAGGGAAACATATAGTTAATTTTTCTAAACATATAAAAAGTAATTAAAAATTACTTCGACTGCTACAGGTTGGCAAGATTTCTCTTAAAAAATGAAAGATATATTCTAAATTAGAAAATATCTTTTAAATTGAAAAATATCTTTTAAGTTATAAAATATTTTTAAAATTAGATTTATATAAAAGAAAATTTTGGCAAGTTCGATTTCATGGGAGAGGATTTTGGACATATCGCTATTAGAAATATAAAAATAATTACAATTCATTAGATTACTATGTGTTGGCAAGATTTTCCTAAAAATGAAAGATATATTTTAAATTATAAGATAACTTTCAAATTAGATTCATGCAACTATTAAAACTTTGGCTATTTAGCTAATTATTTTGGTGGTAATAAATTCATTTTATAATTAATTAGCTAAAAACGAAAGATAATTATATTTCTAAGATTTTATTGGACACATTTTTATTGGACAAAAATCGACACGGTAATTGGACGAATAATTAATCAAAGTTAATTAAATTTCTAAAAATGAAAAATATAATTAATTTAAAAAATGAAAAAAATTGAAATTTATTAAATTGATACGAGGAAGAGAAATGTTTTTCCGAAATTAAGTTATCTTTTTCTGCATTTTGAAATAAAATGGTGTCAACATTGAAAAGTTTTGGATTTCTACAACTGGGGTATAATTACATCTTACTATAGAGTGAGTTGATTAATTATTATTAGCGCTTAATTAATTTTATTTAATTTTTACTAGCATTTTTTTTTCAGAACATGTTTTTCCTTCGATTCTCACATATTTTTGTATTTTCTATCATGTTTATTTTGAGTTGGTGGTGGTGGCAATTTGACCTGTAATTATATATTAATATTAAACATGGACAATCATTTTCACATATTAACAATTTCTGAAAATTCAATTTTAGATATATAACATACAATTACATGTTACAATTTCAAATGCTGCAAATCACATTATATTGAAAATCGTGGTTTACAATAAAGATAGGAAACTAAATAAACTACAAATGCAATGTTTATATAAATTTATCGAAGTTCAGCGTAGTTGACTTAATTTTTTGTCTTTTATTTTTTACATCTCCTCTAATAAGATCTTAAATGAGCATTAGATTTTATAATAAATAATTTCAAATTATTTATTTTATTTCGATTTTTGTCAACTTAGTTTTTATTTAATTTTTAAGTATCAATGATTAAGTCTTTTAATTATTAATCACATACATTTCAATTTATTTATCTTATCTAAATTAATGTAAATATGATATCAAAATTATTCAATATTTGATCAAGATAACATAAAATTTTTGATTTTTTATCAACCACATTAAAAATCCCATATAATTTAAATTATTTAAAATAAAGATCTAATTTGATAAGTTATAAAAAATAAGTTAATATACCTAATTTGTTACATATGCGAGTTTATATTGAATATGT
This sequence comes from Jasminum sambac, assembly GCA_018223645.1. NCBI lineage: Eukaryota > Viridiplantae > Streptophyta > Magnoliopsida > Lamiales > Oleaceae > Jasminum > Jasminum sambac. Next base: position 6,430,932 of record CP073644.1, on the reverse strand, counting down.
TAATGTACGTGTTTAGTATGTTTAGAAGATATTTATTGAAAAAATTAAATATCATTAACAATTATTTAAAGTTTCCGATTCCACAATCATGATTGGGCGTGGATGGGAATTAGAATTTTCTAGCGAGAGCAGGGACGGGGAATTGAAAGGTCCTGATCCTATTACAATTCTTATATCATCTTTGCTTGACCTCAATTAAATGAGAATGTGGTAAGGACGGCATGTTGGGGTCTTCAAACTGTACCCTTTACATTGTAATTTCTATAAAATATATTTATATATTGATTATATTTTACAATAAAATTTTAACGGCCATTATTTATATATTCATTGTCAATACCATGCATAACAGTACCATGCATAGCATGGTGTATAGTTAATATCTCCCAAATTTGTAATTGAATATAGTAGAATATAGAATTATTTTAAACAAAGAACTCTATAAGTGATACAAAAGTTAGTAGAATTTTTTAGCGTAGTTATTTTGGTAACTGAAGCATTTAATTTAATGATATTTCCCTTTTAGTTTGTTTGACAATTATATTTGGAATTTGGATGGCTATTGTTACAGTTCTTATTTGTTTGGTTTGACATTTATAATTTGCGTTTGGATTTTGGTTTTTGATTAATTGATTGAAATTTTGGCAATTTATTAACATGTTCATTGGGAGTTTCTGTGGTTCTTAGCTTTGGTTTTGTTGTGGTTTTTATGCTTTGTTCTAATGTGATGTGTGTTCTCGAGATAAGAAGCTGTTGCTGTGTCGTCTTCTTTTTTTTGAAGTATTTGAAATTTTCCGTAGTTTGATCTTAAATAAAAAAATAAACATGGTGTCTTATTCCTTCTTTCTCAACATCCTTTGTAGCATGCTTTGTTTTATTACTGGAATAAATTCTGCTTATATATTCATATGGTTTATTTATACTTATTATATGTTTTTGGCTTTGTGCTCTTATATTTATCTAGGGATAATATTTATCTTCCTTTGTTCTTGGAGTTATATTGGTGATATGATTATTTTATCCATGAGGGCGTCCACAAAAGGTAACCGAATTTGCTTTCTCAAATTTCAATCGTATTTTTGTTGGTAATGATGAATTATATCTCAACATCCATAGCATATCTACCGTTTTTTTACAACATTGAAAGGCATAAGGTGCAAGTTAATGGGCAAATTTAATGCTATAGAAGTTCGGCTTATGTAGTATGACAAGTGATTGCCTTAATATGATTTATTTCTTCATTGAGAGTGCTTTAATAGACGTGATTTGAAACCATCAATGGGGTTTGTGTTTATTTGTATTTGTTATTATTTTGTGGAATTCGGTATTCTTTTTACTTGGATATTTACAGGATTTATATGTAATAATTACGAAGGAAATTATGTCGATATTTTTATCGACATGTTTCATTGTTTTTAGATTGTCAATTTGGTCCTTCAATCAAAATTAATTTTTAACTAATACTTAACAAAGTGATTCACTTTGTTAAGTATTAGTTAAAAATTAATTTTGATTGAAGGACCAAATTGACAATCTAAAAACAATGAAACATAAAGATGAGATGGATGAAGTGGAGGTCTTGCAGGATTTTATGTGATCGTCTTACGCTTTTAAAATTAAAAGGAAAATTTATAGAAACGGTTATTGAGACCAGATTCTTATATGGCGAGTGTTGGCGATTAAGAAGGTAGATGAACACAAATTGAATGTTCTTAATCGTATGCGAGTGGATGTGTGGTAAGACTAGGAAGGATAAAATTACTAATGAAGATATTAAATTGGTAGATTAAGAGTCGACAGATTGAGGATAAGATGAGGCTTAGGTGAGATGGTTTGGACACATCTTTGCTGAGACCGAGAATGCGCCGTGAAAAGAGAGTAGAAGTATTAGGGTAGGGCGTATAAGGAAAGGTAGGAAAGGCAGATTCTGGCGTGGATGCACGAGTCGTTCGTGCGGATATGCTTATTAAGCAGGTAGATGAAAGCCCAGAGCTTTGGATAGGAAAGGCGTGGTATAAGAAACTCATACCTACGATCCGGCGTAGTTCTATATGGTTCATACACATGGCCTGTCTGTAGAGTGAATAAAGGGCTAGTTTGTTGTTGTTGTTGTTGTACTTAACAAAGTGAATCACAAGGGAATTTGCCAATTAGTTGACAATTAGTCTATCGCCAAAATTAATATAAGTGAGAAAATTTGCTCCCGTTCAATGCATGGGTGAAAATGTTAGTTTACACAAATAAGTAGAATGGACAAATATTCTTGACCAGCAATTAAATCACATGCTTAACAGTTCATCAACTATAGATAGTTATCAAGTTAAAGCACAATTCAAATAGAGACAATGAGGTAATTTATCAAATTCAAACTCAATTTGCTACTTTTTTAACAACTTATTAAAATCTTATTATATTTTTGAAATTTTTTTAAATTAAAAAAAAAAAGAGTACTTACAAGGACACCCTCCAATCCGCCAGTGAGCAAGAGTCCACAATAACTTATATTCTAAAAGTTCTCTTCAAATTCGTAGTGAACAAGAGTCTGCTCCACAATAACATATGTTCTAAAATGCTCTCTTCGACTTTGTTTTAAGTGATGATCATGTATCAAGCTTAACTTTGTCTCTTTGTCACGTTCTTACATTATTTTTACACTTATGCTTTGTCCAATTGATACCTATACGTTTGAACTACTTGATTACACTTTACGTTTGATAGAGGGTGACCATTAACACAATACCAATCAAAACTCATGATTCAACATTGTCATGACATTGATCTTCAGTGACTAGTTGGTCAAGTGTTAATAAATTAAAATTGATTGACAGCATATAAATTATTTGGCTCCTTTATTTACCACTTGATTGATAAATAATGATCATCAAGCTCAAATTTGCTGTCCCCATCATTGCTGTATTCTGAATTAGCTGTCGTTTTTCACGATGAAAAATCATACCGCCTGGAAAAGGCTCTAAAGCAAAGACAAAAGCTTAAAGATTGACTTAACTTTTCTTCGAAAATATCAGCTTCGGATGAATACGAATTGGACACGTGGTTCTTATTATCTATCAGATAACAATTTCTAATGGCTTTTTTGTAAAAGCGTTAATTTATACAAATCGAGGTTTCATGCTCTGCTGGGAAAAACAAATAAAAACATATGATATGGCAAGTTGGCAATGTTTATCTATTTAATTTTATCCCAATTTAGGGGAGATATTATTCGAGTAATGTTACGTCACGTCACTAATATATTAAAAAATAATTCAAGTCATGACAATTAAACGTTATTAATTGATTTGACTCTTTAATCAATCAAAATTATGTTTCCAGGGAAGTTTAGATAAATTATTTTTAAATATGTAATTGATAAATGAAAATAAATTATAAAAAAATATGAAAATATTATCCAGTAGACAAATAGATGATTGAAAATGAATTTAAACGATTGAGAGAAACAGGAACAGATAACACAGATTGTGAGGAAAAAGAATAGATAGCACAGCCTCGCATTGTTCAGATATTTTATTTTTTATCCAAGTAGGTGAGATTGTACTGATTTGTTTTTTGAAAGTGCACCTTGTAGTCTAATTTTTATATATATGTATAAAAGAAGGAGTTTCTATCATAATTAATACTGTATTTTTTCACCTAAATGTTATAGTTTTTTAGTTTTTATTTTTTAATTAAATTCTACTATTTTCTTAAACGCTTCCATGAATCAAGTTAATTATGGAAAATGGGAACGCATTTCCCTAAATTTATGGGAACTGTGTTTCCTAATTGATTTTTTTTTTTGTCCTTTCTTTTTTTTTTTTTTTTGATTGATTACCATTTAAACATGATTTCATAAATGATGGTCTATTTATCTTTTATTTTGAAAAATAATTCAAGGTTGCAAAATTGACTTGTATATAAAAAAATTTAGCTATTTTTTTCTTTTTCTTTTTAGAAGACAAATACTTAAGACATATATTTTTATGTCTAAATTATTCGTTTTCTTAGAGAATGATTTTTCTTTCATTTTTAGATAGCATATTTTTTTCTTATAAGTGTATTTTTTGTATTTTAATTAATTGAGCAGATTAAATGTTTAACATATTCAAAATAAATTTATATTAAAGGTAGAAAAAAGAATAAATTTATATTAAAGGTAGAAATTATAATTTTTTTAATTTTTAATTTTCCTCAATGTCACAATATTTTTAAAATTAGTTAAGTCCTGAAACAATGATAAAATATCATTATTAAAAAATTATAAAATTAGTAAAGTGCTAAAACGATAATTGATAGGACTACTTTTTCTGCAAGATAATAATTCAGATCAAAATTTGTAAAATATTATTGAAATGTATTTTATTCTTACATATGCTTTGTTATTTTTGTTGTGTATTCATAAATAATGAATGTTTTTATTTTATAATATTATTTTGTGTAAATTGACCATCTTAATTGTCTCCAATCGCACCACGGGGTAAGACTAATATAATACTTACAAGAGAAATGCAAAGTAAGAATTTTTGTAAGAATTTTTAAACTTTGTCTTTTAGTTATCGCTGTTTAGTACTATTTAATTTAATTCCAATATTTAGTCGAATCCAAATATACGTTGGTGATCTGAAACGGGTGTAAAGGTGTTGACGATTGATCAAAATGCTGTTTTCTATATTGAAAACAAAATGATTTTCTCATTTTTTCTGTGATCTAATGGAAAAAATACTATTAAATTATAGTTAAATTTCGGTAAGTACTGGTTAAATTTCAAAAGAAAGAATTTTTAAACTTCCTTCTTTATTCATCAGAGTTCATAAAACAATTTAACTCCGATGTTTAGTTTGAGTCCAATAAAGCTAGGTGATTTGAAACGTTTGTTAAAGGCCTTGACTATTATAAATTGTTGGGTTGTGCTACATACTTGTCCCATTCCTGAACATCCAAGAGAGATGTACCCGACCCATCTCAACTTGAAGAAATGCATCTCTTGGCTAAGTGTTTTTCATCTAATGGCAACACGTGGCAGAGCTAACACCATTGGATCAAGTTATTTCTTTGTCTCATATATAAGGCAGAACTCGTCCCTTCATGTCTCAAATTTCTCCACTCTCTAACCTAACTCTCTCTAGTATAGATTTCCTCAATGGCGGAGCCAGAGTTTTTATTCAGTGCGGGCACAACCATTTATTATTTTATGCATCAATATTTTTTTCTTATGTAAACTTCCTTCTCAAGTATCTCTTTGATGTGGTGACTATTTCATACTTAAATAAACAAGCGACTATTTCTAATAAACAAGCGGCTTAATGAAAATTTAAGGAAAAATTACATAGGTTTTTCATTTCATATTTAAAAAAGATTCCTCTATTTTAAAAATTTATAAAGTTTATAAGCTACAGTGTTTCACAATGTTTACAATTTACAATATCAAATAAGTTCAAAAATACTATAGAGTTGAATTTAATTAAAGAATGTAGTTTTCAAATAATTTTATCTTAATATAATAATAAGAGAAGTGCCACCTAGGTAAAGTGCCTAGGTGGCAATACCATGTTTGGCGTTAGTTTTTAGGAATTAATTATTTTTCTAATCTCATTTATACTGCTTTCCTTATTTAGTATTTTTCTATATGTACGTTATCTTTTTTATATGTATTCTATTTTTCGAATTAATTTATAAATTATTTTAATTATTTTATATTTAGTGTTGTATTTCAATTTTTGAATATTACATTTTAGTTATTTTATTTACATCTTAATTTTCAAATTAATTATATAGTTGAAGTGTCAGCTTGACGCAGTGTCACACTGGTAGCGGTAATCTATTTTAGAAAAAAAAAAACCTTTTCACATATTTTAAAAAAATAAAAAATATCTTTTTTATAGTTACCACGTTAAGGTAAGTGAAATCAGCTAATGGTGAAAAATCAATTCAGGTTAAATGTAGTACCAATTCAATTCAATATTCATAAAGTTTATATATGTATTCATAAAGTTTATATATGTCTGTGTAGGCGAACCTTAATATCATTATTAATCATATTAGAAATACATTTGAACAATGTATGACTTATAAAACGTGTTATTAAGGTTACTTTTTGTTCAAATAAGTATATTATCTAAATTTTGTTCCTGAGTATTATGTTCTTATCTTAAATCATCAACTAGCAGTAACACTCGTGCGTTGCACGGGAAGTCGAGTACATTGATACGTAATTTCGATTAATATATATAAATTATTAGTACTGAAAATGATTACCAAAAATAACACTATCATCTAAAACATCACACAATTTAAGTAAAGCATATTCACTTTTAAAAAACAAAAAAACATTCAACGGAGTTTCAATTCCAACTTATAAATATTGGTACAACTTGTAACGATCAACATTTTGAAAATATCCATGAACAACATAATTTTACATTCGTATCCAACAATAATAATATTCGTTAATTATCCACAAAATTATATTGGACAATAATACCAAGCATTCTATAAAATTCATAAATACATCAATCTTCAATGCGCAATAGACAACATGTGGTAGTCTTTCTTTCATGGCTTTCTTGTCATACAATGCATAAGGAATGGATGTATGATTGATACACATGGTAACCTACAATAGCACAAGTAAGTATAAGGAGGGTGTTCTCAATATAGAATTTCATGGAATTCAGAAATCCATATAATTCCAGGAGTTCTCAATTTAGAATTCTGCGGATTCTATACAAATCCAGTGTTCTGAATTTGGAATTCTGTGAATTCCATAAAAATTTGGGGTTCTCAATTGCTCATGGAATCCTATGGATTTCATTAAATTGTGGAATTCTATGGATTTTTATGGATTTTTAAGTTAAAAATACACTAACCAAATTCTTCCCAAAATCCCACCTCCCACTCGGATTCTCATGGAATTCATGAATTTTCATTTTTTCTCTAAAAAGTCTTTTAGACCTACATAATCAATTAAATTATAATCATAAATTGAAAAAATATGTTTTGCATTGCCATTACAATTTCAAAACAGTTGCACCATAATTATCTTCTACAAATATGCAAATATATATATATATATATACACATATATATATATATATATATATATATATATAATAACAATAACACATATTTATTTATTGTTCATTGCTCTAATTTTTGAAAAATTATATAATATCCAATCCATAAAAATGAAATTTAATGGATGAGATGCAATATAATTAATATTGATAATTTCATAATTGTTAGTAAATAAAATTATTAGTAAGTCTAAATAAACTGAAACTTGTGATTTTTCATACGTCGCTCAACTTTTAATGGCCTTTTTTTTTACTTTTTTCTTTTGTTTTTTTTTTGTTTTTTATTTTTATGATCTAGTAACAACCATCCAAATGAACTTTCCAGCCCCTTGATTATTCTACTCTAATGGCGAAAAAAATATATAACAAATTCCACTAAAATCCATGAAAATCTAAATTCAGTGACATAGAATTCCATAAGAATGTAAAGGATTCTATAGAATTCTATTAAAATCCATGAAATTCTATAAAGCCAAAAAATCCATATAATTCCATGTTGAGAACACCCTCCTAAATCTCATTAATATTGAAAAATGCAAAAGCAATTCATAAGATCTCGATGATAATAAAGTAAATAATAGACCACAACAATAAACCTAATTAATATAGCTAATAAAATAATTTTATAAAAATTTTGACAGAATTTCACCTGTATTTCATACTAATCCATCCTGCAAACATCAAAGGCGAAACTTACCAAAAAGAACAAAACTTAATTTACAACAAATAAAAGTTTTGATAAATATTAATAGTATAAAAATAGAATAACAAAAAATACAAACTGAATATTGATTAGAGCACTAAACTTAATTAATATAATAGTGAAAGAATTCTATAATATAAATGCAAAATAAAATAAAATAATATGGAGCACTGTTAAGTCATCCCATGTGCTCTTCATGTGTGATTTTTCAGGCCCAAAATGATCCAAACTTCATATATTGTTACAATCAAGTCGCAAATATTGAAAAACGTATATTTTAGTTCCAAATTTAATAAAATTTGATTAAATATTCCCAAATTTAGTTAATTTTAGTCCCAAATTTAATTAAATTTGTTGAATTAATTTGATACTGATTAAATAGTTTTTATCAAAAAATTTGAATGCAGTAATATTTATTCGTAAATATAAATAATATCACCAGTTTCCAAAATCTACTTTAGTATTAGAGACGCATACATTTTTATTTTAACCTACAAAAACATAATTATTGTACATATATAAACTTTTATTATGAATATAATATATTAGTGCAAAAAAATATCGAATGCAAAAAATTAATCAAATCAAATCACAAAAATATAAAAAAAGAAAAATAATTCAAAAATTTTCTTTAGCATTATAGACGCGCCCATTTTGATTTTAAACAATAATTATTAATAATAACTGTAGTTATTGTACCTATATAAAATTTTATCAGTAACATAATATAGTAGAAAAATATTTCGAACACAAAGAATTAATCAAATCAAATAAATTTATCAAAAAAAGGAAGAAAAAATCCTCCCCACCCCCTCCCCCAACACCACCATCGGACTGGTGGTGGTGGTGGTGGTTCGAAACCACCACTTTTTTTTATAAAATTTATTTGATTTGATTAATTCTTTGTGTAATTAAATATTTTTAGTGTAATATATTACTAATAAAATTTTATGTAGGTACAATAATTACATTTATTATTAATAATTTTTGTTTAAAATCAAAATGTGCTCGTCTATAATGCTAAAAAAATTGAATTATTTTTATTTTTTTTATACTTTTGTGATTTGATTTAATTAATTCTTTGCATTCGATATTTTTTTGCAGTAATATATTATATTCATAATAAAATTTTATATATGTACAATAATTATGTTTTTGTAGGTTAAAATCAAAATATATGCATCTCTAATGCTAAAGCAGATTTTGGAAAGTGGTGATACTATTTATATTTACGAATAAATATTACTGTGCTGAAATTTTTAATAAAAAATATTTGATCAGTAGCAAATTAATTCAACAAATATAATTAAATTTGGGACTAAAATTAACTAAACTTGGGACTATTTAGTCAAATTTAATTAAATTTGGAACTAAAATATATATTTTTCAATATTTGGGGACTTGATTGTAACAATATTCAAAGTTTCAGACTATTTTGGATTTGAAAAATCGCAGGTGAGGAGCACATGGGGCGACTTAATTGTGGAAAGCTGACGGAAGTCCTTACGGCGCAGGAAATATCAAGTTTGGTTACTGAATTGCCAAGAAAAAAATAGATCCTTAGTGCACAGCGAGTTCAAAGTTCGGGTCCTTATGACGCTAATAAGCCTAATTAGAAAGATATCTTGCAATATAAAAAATATAGATACAGATAGGTATAGATATATATTCAAGTAATTAGAAAAATTGATGTTACATATTTCTTTTATCAAACTAAAATTAAATCTTTGCAAAATTGGTCATTTTAATTAATGGTAATTTTGTTTAACTATTTCTATTTTTAAAAATAATTGATTATTTATGAAACTAATTAAAACGTTCTATCTAATTTTTTAATTTTAATGTTGCACGTTTCTTTTAATTTTCATGTAAAAATGTAACGAATTATAATTTTGTATCTCCACAAAATTAAATTTTAGCGAAATTGCTAATAATAATTAAATTTCATTTTGTAGCTTATTATTTTTAAAAATAATTATTTATTTCTAAAATAAATTAATGAGCCTGTCGTAATATTTAAATTTTAATAGTAATTTTCGCAAGAAAAGAGGAGAGAATTTGATGGAATATCTAATACATTTCATTATATCTAACTTTAGTTAAAAATTTATGCCTACGTCTGTTTATAGTTTATACTTACTTTATTTATAAATAAAATATTTCAATACATATATGATGATAAGCTAAAGACAATAAGACGGATATCGGATTTCTAATATATAGTCAATGTTAATATCGGATAAAAACAAAAGGAAAGATAGAATCCGACTCCTAATATATATGGTTGATCATTATTATTCTACATGTTAATATATTCTATATATCTATTTTAAAATATAATTAATGTGTTGTGAGTGGGAAAACCAAATTAAAAAAATATCAAAATATGAGCAGAAAATTTCCTCCGAAATCGGTCTCTATTTATTAATATATATATATATATATATATATATATATATATATATATTACGTATAAACAAAAAGAGGTGAATGTAAATAATTTTTTGTATAGATATAGATATGCAATATAGAATTATAGAATATAGATAATTATTATGGTAGGATAATTGTTATTTAAGGCTAATGATGAAATAAGGATATTTGTGTTATTTTATAAGTGGGAAAATAATCCCCAAAAAATTCAAAAGAGCCAATAAAAGTGAAATTTTATGAGCGGGAAAAATTGGCTCCATCCAAATTCAAAAATGTGTCTCTCTTTATTAATATATAGATTATGTAATTGACATAATATTTTTCTTACAAGATAATATTTCACACCAAACTTTTTAAACCAATATTGAAATCTATAATATTACATATGTTTCATTATTTTTAATTTTTTATTATATATTCAAAATAACATATTTTCTTATTTTATTCTTAATATAATAATAAGAGAAGTGACACCTAAGCAAAGTGCCTAGGCGGCAATGCCATGTTTGGCATTAATTTTTAGGAACTAATTATTTTTCTAATCTCATTTATACTATTTTCCTTATTTAGTATTTTTTATATGTACGTTATCTTTTTTATGTGTATTCTATTTTTCAAATTAATTTAAAAATTATTTTAATTATTTTATATTTAGTTTTGTATTTCAATTTGTGAATATTACATTTTAGTTATTTTATTTACATCTTAATTTTCAAATTAATTATATAGTTGAAGTGTCAGCTTGACGTAGTGTCACGCTGGTAGCAGTAATCTATTTTAGAAAAAAAAACATTTTCACATATTTTAAAAAAAATAAAAAATATCTTGTTTTATAGTTACCACGTTAAGGTGAGTGAAATCAGCTAGTGGTGAAAAATCAATCCAAGTTAAATGTTAGTACCAATTCAATTCAATATTCATAAAGTTTATATATGTCTGTGTCGGCCAACATTAATATCATTATTAATCATATTAGAAATACATTTGAACAATATATGACTTATAAAACGTGTTATTAAGGTTACTTTTTGTTCAAATAAGTATATTATCTAAATTTTGTTCCGAAGTATTATGTTCTTATCTTAAATCATCAATGATGTAATTGACATAATATTTTTCTTACAAGATAATATTTCACACTAAAATTTTTAAACCAATATTGAAATCTATAATATTACACATGTTTCATTATTTTTCAATGTTTAGAAAACCGAACCGGTCAGTGAACTGGAGAAGCCAACGGTTCAAGGGTCAAACGGTCGATCCGGATCGAAACGGGGTCAAACCGTTTTTAATTAAAAAATATAAAAAATAAATTAAAACTAATAAATTTATAAAAATAATTTTAAAAAATTAGAAAAACCAGTTCAACCGGTTGAACCGGCCGGTTCAACACCGGTTCAACCAGTTGAACCGGTCGGTTGACCGATTTTCTGATAACCGATTTTAAGGCATAACCGGGCCGATTTTTGAACCGGTTCACGGTTGAACCGGCCGGTCCAGTCCGGTGTTCTAAACACTGTTATTTTTATTATATATTCAAAATAACATATTTTCTTATTTTATAATAATATTTTATATATACCATCTTAATTGTTCCGTGCAACGCACGAGGATAATACTAATAATAATAATAATAGTTAAGTGGGACAAAAAAGATATCTTCCAATTCAAAAAAATTGAAATAATTATAGAATTGAAAATTTTCATATTCAAAAAAGAGAAAAAAATTAAATAAGAGCATATTAGAAAATTTATTTATGTAATTATCTTTTTCAATTCTATTCTTAATTCTTGTTAAAAAAAAATAACTAGACCAAATAATTGGGGGATAGAGTAATTTAAACTAGTGAAAAACCTAACATGTGCATTTTTTCCTTGTAAAAATTGACAAACCATTTCTTGTTAGTCCAGCGGTTGTTGATTATTATTATTTTTTTAAGCGGAACAGACAGGGAAAAAAATGTTGTTACCATCTACATATTTCCATTAGTAAAATGGCTTGATTATAAGAACTTATCGACGAGTCATTATATAAGCATATTATATCGAAATGGGAATATTTAAAAATTAGTCATATAACGTCTTGTCACTTTAAATATGTCTCATTTTGACAATTGTTGCAAAAATGCCCAATTTTAATCATTGCAATGTCTAAATTTCCATTTGACATCATATGATGTCAAAATGTCTTTCTAACCATTTTTAAATATCGAGATTATTATATATCAATATATTTCTCGCTATTATTTAAATGTCGAGAATATTATATCTAAATATCGTTCTGTACAATTTGTAAATGTATTTTTTGATATTATATAATTTTACATCGTATAATATAAATACTAGATTAGATGATCATTCCTTCAATCGAGAGTAGTTATTTTAAATTACATAACATCTTCGAAGAAAGTTGACAACAATGATTTTGTAGTGATACATTTATATTCATATAAACAACATTAAGTGTAGTTACAAATCCATTAGATAATTAAGAGTATGTTTGGTAAGCTCCGTTTGATTGGAGGAGCTTATTTGAAAAGCTTTTTTTACTAGCTTTTCAAATAAGTTCATGAACTTTTTACTTTTTATTCCATTTTTTACTCCTACAATTTTCTAGAAATATATTTTAAATATATCACTTTGTGTAATTTTCTATTTATAAACCAGCTTATCAGTTATTTTGTTAAACGTTTTTATTTATATCAGCTATCAACTACAAACTATAAGCTATCAGCTCTCAATTAACTTATCAACTCTATGAGCTAGTTTATCAGTTAATTCTACCAAACATACCCTAAGAGTGCATGAGTTACAACAGAATTCTTTAATTGCCCATGGGAATGTGGTGTGTGGATATTAACGCACGTAGGACAATATTGATAAAAAGTGGTTTACATTATCATTGTGTGAGGGCTGTTAAATATCAGTCAACTGATATAGAGTAATGAACTAGACAATTTGATGACACTGTTTTATATTTCATTAAACCTGTAAAATCTCCACTCTTGAAGATGCAATCTGGACATTTGTAATTTGAAGATTAATGTTTGTAATTCTTGACACTTTATATAGTGAATTTTAAGAGTGACATATATTGCCATATGGACAAAATAGCCTTAAAAAGGAAAATGGACACTATTGCAAACTTTGGCCATTTCTAAACTTGTCATTGTAAATTACTTCGGACATTTCTTGAGATTTCCCCCGTCGAGATCTTGATTTAGCGCAAACGAAATGGGACGAGAAGATAGATTTCAATGCGAGGTCAGAAGTAGGTGCAAGAAAATATGATGCAGCTAGGGCCCGGGCATCACCAACAAGTCAACAACTCTCTCTCTCTCTCTCTTCCATAAGCTTAATATTCTATCCCCCATAAAATAGATTGATTTCTTTATTTATTCGTTTTAAGGTAAAGTTTTTTATTTGCTTATTTATCAGTTTTCAAATTATAGTTCACTTTTGTATAGGTGTATATTTCTTCATTTCTTAATGTTTTCTTGTGTAATGCTAGACTGATTTGTTATTAATCAAAATAAATTATTATTATTGTTATGAATATAATAGAGAAAGCATGCACCTCGAGAGAAAGGAAAAATAATATTTTAATAATGCTAATAACTATTATGTCCTGATGAAATTATGATCAATTTATCAGAATATTCAAGTTTCCTATAAATAGAGCAGTTAATTAAATTCATTCCCTGAATTCCTTATAATTCATTCTCTCTAAATTTTCTCTATTATTTCTATATTTTTATAATACGTTATCAAAGATTTAGCTCTCTAACCGCTTTGAGTAATATGAAAGAAGATGCTTACAATTCAGATCTTATAGATGATCTTCAGATTTAAACCTGGATTATTACACCATTTGAAGTGACTCATAATTCTCACATCCCAATATATGATATACTCTCTCTCTACAATGATCTTATCTTAATCCCAAATTCCATTTTCATTTCCTTTCCTAATTCTCCACTTGTGTAAAATTCCAAGAATCTGGAAAGAAAAGGAGATAAAAGTCAAATTTCTATACATTTCAATTTCAAGTTTATCCATTTCAAGCACACTTTTCCTTCAAATTTCTTGGATATTTTGTTCAATTCAATATTGACTATGTGATTATGCGTTCTCATCATTTTCAATTTCAATCCTTTTCTCGAGATGGAGAAAGAAATTAAATTCATTGAAAGATTATGCCATTAAAGCTCTTGTCAATACAAAGTGGATTATTTGGACAAGGTCAATGATTTCTTGGATGAAAAGGTCAAGATGAAGTTACAGAACTGAGATCGTAGTTTCTTGCATTGGAGTGTATTTTTGATGAAACGGAAAGGTATATAATATATATATATATATATATATATATATATATATATATATATTGTATTATATTACTTTATAATATAATAATATATTAAACTATAACATTCTGCTTTTAGATATAAAGGAGCATACATTATTAAAATCAAATTTTCGACTCCATTATACTCGATTTAACGAGATCTTCGATTTGACACCAATATTGATAAGGTAAACTTTCAAAATTTACAAATCAAGCATTCTGACTTTTGAAAAAGTTACAAAAGTATTCCTTGAACTTGTGAATATTTACGTATTAATGCTTATAATGTCAAAACTTTATAAAGAGATATGTCGCCATCAAGACTTGCCAGTGCTACATCGCCACAAGAATCAGTAGCGGTTGGCAAAGAATGTATGTATTAATGTTTTATAAAGAAATATGTGTAGCGACACGCACTGCCAGCGCATCGCCACTATGAATCGGAGCAGCTTGATTGGCGGCAGATATTTCTGATTTACCGCTTTTGACTTTCGGTAATTATATTTTGAAGAAATAGTTAGAATAAATTTATCGCTATAGATATTTAAGTCTCGCTTTATTTATTGCAATTTAAATACCGCAATACCTCCTACTTGATGATGGGTTCAACGGTCACTAAGCGGAAGATTTTATATATTTATGCAATTTATGTGCTAAGTGAAGGTAATACTTCTACTAAGTAGACCCTACTCCTAAGAAGTAGTTAATCATTATGCATTTTAATTCGGCAATTTAAATTCCGTAAATTTATATTTATTGCAATAATTCCCATAAGGTAGGTTCGACCACCCATTGGAGTGAAATTTAATTTCGCAATTTAAATTTACACTTTAAATTTCTATATATTTCAATGTGGTGAGTTATATCACACGATTGGTATGCATATTTTCAATGTGGTGGGTTATACCACTGCATTAATGCTTCTTACAAATGTGGTTGGATTAAACCCGATTGGATAAGTGATTTATATATATTTGATATGAGTATTCTATTGATATTAAAGAAGAGATTTGAGCAAGTGATGCAAAATTCTCATCGCTGTATGTATTGATGAAGTGAAATTGCTCAAAGAATCTCATTGTGATAAAAACAGAAAGAAAATATACTGTGGTGAAAAATCTCATTATGAGATTAGTATATTGTGATATGATGAGAAATGCTCTTAAAGAAGCATTTAATAAAGGAATATCTACTTTCCACGCCTATTGAATATTGATGGAGAAAATTGAGTAAGTGGTACACTGAGTTACCATTGGATAAATAGATGAAAGTAAAATGCTCAATAGATCCCATGTTGATAAATCAAAGAAAATATATCGCATGGAAAGATTATATGAAATAATCTCATCGATGATATGAGATTGTATTAATATGAGAATAAATGCTCTCAAGAAGTATAATCACTAAGATTTCTATATTTAAATAAAGCCAACATGATATTATTATTATTACTCGGAAGAAGTACAAAACAAGTAAAGTGGAACATATTGAGAATATCAAAGGTGGCAATAAACACTGAAAATATAGAAATGCTAAAAGAAAATACATATTGAACCCATAAATGAGGGATGCGCCTCGAGAGTATAAATACTTCAGTAACTCTGCCACCCCCGAACATTCGAGTTCATAATGAAAGATCCAAATGATCTCTTTTCGCTTGACAATCCGATGGTCTGTCTCAGACCGATGGGTTTCACTTCTGATTTTTGAACATATGATTGAATCTGATGAGTAGATCGAATCAGATAGCGAGAATAAGTATATTTCTCGCCGAACGAGAAATAAATTTATATTCTACACTTCGATCTAGAAATGCTAGCAAACCATCAAAGAAATAATTAATATTCAACAAACCTATGGGTTTGTTATGAAAGTTCCACTGCAAATGACGCTTATATTGAATACTTCCTCAGCCAGGTTATAGCACCTTTGAAGAACAATAAAAGCATCACTATTGCTCATCATGTACATCAGCAATGTGGATGGATTGTGTTTGTAGTATCAATCCAACTGACTAATAACATTTCTAACTCCAATTTGACACGCTTCCAATTCGATGAAAAGGTATTACACTTGACACTCTTATCCCCCATGACAGCGCGGCTATCATAAGACTCCTTAATAGTTTGTTATTAGTCCCTCCATATAGTATATTGATATTTTGTTTCGCTAACTCCCCTTACAAGTTGGTCTCGCCATATCCACATATTGGATATGACCTACTAGTCTGGAGCCACCAAGAACACATACGGTTTTAATATGGCGAGGTAAAGGCTGATTTGTATGAGATGATTCTAAAATCTCCATATCCATCTCTACTCCTATCTCTCTTTTTGCACTATACTTTTAATGTATGAACATGAGAGATATATGAATCCTCTCTATTTAAAGAAAATTTTCAAACCAATAATTGATTCTACTATTTACTTTTTGACAAATATGAAAGAAGAAAAGGCAGAAAAATTTTAGTGAAATGACATATACCTGTCGGTGATTGAAAAATAATATATATATACATATATATATATATATATATATATATATATCTTAAAATTGAAAAACGATATTTACAAATAAAAGAAATATATTGATCTTTGTTATTACACCAAGCTTTCTTACATAAATATGGGAAAATCATTATACTAAATTTTCTACTAAATTTACAAACAGGATCTTCTAAAGTAAGTTTTTCAAAACTCAGAACGCATTTGTTGATCTTTGAATTTGGCCCATAAGGCCATTAGCTCACCTTGTACGTGTCCACTAGGATGTGTCTCAAGAGCCTGCTGAATATCATCCAAAGGCTCCTTACTCAATCCATCTTTAATGAATGCTATTTTATCTTCTGGTTTCCGGACAAGTACCCCAGCATTTACATCGAGTGTCACATGTCCACCGAACACTTGTAGCATCCTCCTAATCTTTTTTGCTCGCTTTCTTTGAAAAACTACTTTTACCCATACCAGGCATGTATTTAGAAGGAATTGAAACCTCACCAGATAATCGAACTTTGCTTCAATCAACCATCGGATATCTTGTGGGATACCCTTATTCATTAGCTTTCAACCTTCAAGGGTTTACTGATAAATCCTTTTTAGGATTTTGATCGGTAGTGATGGATAGTATTTTCGAAGATTTGAGAGCAAATTATCCATTATTATATATGGACCATTATTATGGTAAATACCGTAAGTGCGGATAATTTATAAACGCAGATGAGGTAAGGGCTCCTGCTTGGAGCAAGATTTAAAATATGGGTTTATGTGCTAAGATTCCACGCTTGAATAGTGATGTGTAATAATGCGTTAAAACACGATGGAATATGCTCATGAGCTATACATATGATGAAAGCAATAAATCATGTTGAGCACTATAGATACTAGTGAAATCGATATAAGAATTTATCAACTAAAAGTTCAATAATACTAGTTTGCGTAACCTAATCGACCATCCCGGTTTAAATAATTATTGAAATCAATATTTCAAGTGAAGAATTAAAAGAATTCTTCAATGATTGTTATCGATAAATGATGAAATCATTACTAGCCAATATTGGAAATAAATTCCAAATATATACGGAATAAATGATGAGAAATATGGGCTCACTCATCCTCCATGTGACTACTAGATATTATGATATGGATCCACTAGATAGTCACATGTGTATATGATTCGTAATTTGAAATTTACGAAATATTTGCTCATGATGAGCATGATTTCCAGATTTAACGATAAAGCTAGTAAATGTATATCCTAATATCTTGAATAAATCACTGAAGGATTGAGTATGTGCATACAAGTGGGGATATTATGTGGTAAATTATTTAAAGTCCTCCAATAAATTGCCAATATCGAATAGAATGCAAACTATATAAATTCTCATATTAAGTGCTTAATGATGAGAACATATATGAGTTTTAGTGTTCTAAATTTTCTTAGCATGAGAGGGGAGTATTAAAGGTTTGAAAATGATATGTGAAATGCATCATACTATATCCTCACAATTAAAATATGAACTTGAAGTTCAAAGATGTATAAAAGATGCTATGAACAATCACATATATATCGCTTAAGATGCTTTGATAAGTTAGCATACTTTAAGCGTTGATATTATGAGATTTCCCAATCATATATATCAAGCAAATTATTAAAGATGGTCTTAATAACGGAGGCATATACTCTGAAGAGTATATAGACATAACTATATTGTGTAATCCTACAAGATGATTGATAAATGAGATATCTCGATAAGTTATGTTTATATGGGGAAAGAAATAAAATTGAAAGTGTCGACACACTATGAAAAGATAGCGCTACATACTATCAATAATAGTGAGGATATTAAAATCCATCGAAAAATGTGATATCGAAATATATGCCCTTATGATTAAAGTGTTCATGCAGGGTTTAATGAGAAATGAGAATGAAACTCTTGAAGAGGTTTCAAATGTATTATTGTATCGCAGATGCAACGGCTCAAAATATCTACATTGATATTGTTGAGAAATTCATATGTCTTTTTTCCTTGATTGATGTTTTTGTCCCAAAGCAGGGTTTTTCTCAAACAAGGTTTTTAATGTTCTAATGACCAACTACTATGAAATTTCCGAAGAGATTTAGGTATATATCTCGATATAGTGAGAAAATGAGATCGAAGTCATGATTGCATATACACTAAATATAATATGATATTGTATAATATCTAAAATTTCATTCACGTGAAATGAATGAAGAGTATGAACCAATGTATATGATACTCATACAAATCTATGAAATATTTTGAAATGCTTGCAAAGATACTTATATAAAATACGCTGGCTGCACTCTTTTTCCCTTTGCGGTTTTATCCCATTGGGTTTTCCTAGCAAGGTTTTTAATGAGGCAACATTAAAAGTTGTGTATTCACATGAATAATGTACTTTTTTCCTTCATTAGGATTTTTCCCACCGGGTTTTTTCCTAATAAGGTTTTAACGAGGCATATTCATGGTATATTGAGGACGATAAGAGAAATCGACACAATGTATCTATTGGATCAAGTTATAATAGAGGCAATACTTTAGATCCAAACAATGATGATATTAAAATCCTTTACCGTATGAGGATATCCGTCCGATAAGATATGAAATCGATGGAGATAGTACTTTTTCCTTCAATCAAGTTTTTTCCCAGGGTTTTCTTGACAAGGTTTTAACGAGGCAAAGACGTGAATACTTTATACCGAATAGAAATCGTGGGAGCAATGTTTGACGAAGTAATAGATGACCATTCTAAATTCTTCTACAATCGGTTTGGAAGTTTTTGTCATTGGGTTTTTCTTCAAACAAATGCGAAGATATCAGATTAATAAATCATTCAAGGGAGTGTTATGAATATAATAGAGAAAGCATGCACCTCGAGAGAAAGGAAAAATAATATTTTAATAATGCGAACGCATTATTATGTCCTGGTTTAAATTACGTAATTACGATCAGTTCAGCTTCTATACAGTGCTCATTATTAATGAAATTCATTCCTGTGAATTCCTTATAATTCATTCTCTCTCAATTCTCTCTATTATTTCTATACTTTTATAACAATTATCAATTTATAATGACATCTTTATGAAAATTTAAGGAAATATTACTTTCTCAACTACATCAATTACAAAACATTTCAGAATTCATGTAAATTTGAAGTAATTTGGCATAGCTTCGTTAGAGTGAGGCAAAAGATAATTGGAATTGTACCCGAACTAATAGAAATGATATGTTGTTCATTGTTGGGCAACATTATATGTTAATTAATGAACAATTTATCTATACATCAACTTGGCACTGACAAAAAAAATATATTTAGTGTTAGACAACATATATTACAAAATAACCGCTAACATATAAGCTATGTACTCACAAAAATTCATTAAACTTTCCATTGTGCCCCAAAACAGAAGGACGTGTGGTAAAGAAAATTCGTCGAAACCGGCAAGTGTAAGAAAAATAGAACGGGTAGAAAAATAAAATGCATCACATGTACATATTCGAGATAGATCAATGGGACGCGTGCGATGAGGCTTTGTTTAATGGAAGACAACATAAAGTGGCTCAAAACAAGATCTCAGATGCGAAGAATTATTGAGATTACTTTATGCAAATACTAATTGAAAAGATGAATCCCCTACATTTGGAGCTTCTCTTTTTGCCCCACAAAGATGAACTTGTATTAAAATGTTATCCAGCTAGTACTTTCTTGAATAAATGTCTGCATCGATTAAATAAGTACTTATCTTAAACATAGTGGAAGTTAAAGAATTGATAAAAATGACAGACATGTAAAGTGATCAAGTATGGGCTCCTCTTCCTCACCTTCCATCCCCCACCAACCTCACACACTTTTTTATCCACTCTTGATCTCCTCTAATCTCCCCACTGATGATATGGATCAATAAGAACTCTTCATATTAGAATACTTTATTGTCTCAAAATCAATAATTAACTGCGACATCAATAGATGGGGAAAATAACATATCCCCCACATGGAGAGGAGTGCTTTTTATCTGCCATTCAATGTTAGTTATCTAATATACAACGTCTCCTCAACAACAGTACAGAATATGAAGGTTTAAGGGTGGAGAAATTTTAGTAGTCAATTTGTACATATTTGTATTTCCAAACTTTAAAAAAAAAAAAAAACACAACTTATATATATACACAAATTGGAATAGTAGTGGTGAGCGGATGTCTTGAACCCAAGGACTCAAGGAGTGGCAGAGACAGCCATTTATAGTTGGTTGGGCACATTTCAGCTCTCCGCACAGGGAAATTTGTTTAGAGGGGCGAGCTAGTAAAAATTATTACTAAAAAATAAGAAATATGAGTTCAAGTAATTTTTTGTTGTATTAAAAACTAAATTGATTATTTAAATATCGAGTGTAAACCACTAGATGTTTGGATAATGATAAGTAAACAAAATGTGATGAATGGCTAATTTATATGACTTTCATTGAATAATTTATCGTTAATAGTTTGTTTGATACTCAACAACTCATTCAATTGATTTAACAACTTTTAATGTTTTTTAAAATTTCGACTTTACATTTCAATCACACATTCAAAAATTATTTTCTAAAAAAATCTATACCAATCATATTCTTGGTTTTAGATTAAAAAATTAAAAAAAAGAAAAAAGAAAGTTTCAACAAAGTTTGATTCAATGAAGAAATGAGGTGGAACCAAGAAGAGCAAGTGTCAAAAAGTGGAATAACCGATGAATCAATGATCAATTAAAGAGGTTAGAGTTTTGGATCTTTGGCGTGAGTCTCATAAAACTAAGGACCTAAGATTACTAACTGAAAGACAAAATTGGCAAATTGAATTCAGTTCGACACATTAATCACTGTTTTCAAAAAACTAAACTAAAAAAATAAAATAAATAAAAAAAATTAAGTTGGCAAAATCCTTAGTGGGGCACATTCCCCAGTAAGCCCTACAATAGCTCCACTTCTAAACCCCAGTCAAATACCAATAAAGAGTGTCTTTTCCACTAAAACAAGGCCCCTTGGACATTGGATATTTATATCCCTTGTTTACTTTTATATTGTTGCACTATTGATTTAGTTGTAAAAATCACAGATGTAAAATATTATTTTTCAAACGGAAATTCAAACAGTACACCAAGTGTTTATAGGTACTTACAATTTACATACTGTATTTTAAGCAATTGCAATCTAAACATTGCGTTTCAATTAATATTAACAAAACATATGTTTTATTAAAAAAAATTATTTATTAAGATGAAATTAGCCTTATTTTTTTACTAACGAATTACACATCATACATTATGTTATGTAATACTTTATATACCACTATTCTTTAGAACATGAACTAACATTCCTTTTTTTTTTTTAAATCCAAAATTAGTTTTTCCTTTCTTGCTTCTATCCTACAAAGTTTTTTAAAAAGTTAACTACATATGATAATATGAAATATTATAAGTAAACAGATATGATATCGTACCCACTACGGGTACCTTATCATATCCACTACCGGTGAAACCCCTCCACTATCATAAGGCAGTTATGTATTATTCATCTCACTTAACGTAGATACTAAAAAATAAAAAAATATAAAAAAAATTATGTTCCCCATGTGAGCGTGGGTACGTGCCCACGTGGGAACAAAACAAAAGTGTATAAGCAAATTGAAAACATGAATCATCTTCGTCATCTTACTTTTTCATCACTTCTACATCTACTACAAATATTTACATTTTTGATAATCAATAATTTTACTCCTTTGATTTTTAATGTTTTCTTGGTCATATTCACCCCCATTTTCTAAAGTTGAAAATAAAAATTTATAATTTTTTTATCTGTATTTTCTAATATGTTATTTATTCATCAAAATTAATTTTCAATTATCGTACGTTTCAGTCAAATGAACAATCAATATAATAAATTTTATAACTTGTCTTCTTGTTCTTCAAAAAATTTATAACTTAAAATTGATATCATTTTTCAAAGAAAAAATATGCATACCTTAAGATTCTGGTAACTAAAATATAGACGAAACATTAAACATAAAAAAAGGGTTCCTAGAGTATTACATAACATAATAGTTAAGGTACGTATGATTTGTTAATTTTAATGAAGTGTATTTGAGTCTCTCCAATTTATTTAACAGCGCTTTTATAATTTTTTTTCTACTTTGTCAACAGAAAATGTGGTTTTAGTTTCAATAAAATAAAATATGTTGGAGATAAGACATGTAACATGTAAACATAATTGTAGATACACAATAATAAGTAGAGAGTATGTTTGATAAATTTCCTAGTTAACATTTTGAAGAATAATGAAATAGTATGCAAAGCGCTACACAACATAACATATGAGATGTAGTTTGTTAGTTACAAATGAAGGTCATTTCGTCTTAAACAAGTAAATTTTTAATTCATTTTAAATTTTTATTTAATAAAATATGTGTTTTGTTAATTCTAAATGAAATACGATCTATAAATTCTAATTATTTAAAACACGTTATGCAAATTGTAAACATACTATAAACATAGGGTGTAATTTGTAAAATTTTCTTTTATAAGTCTGGAACTATTTTAGGGAACATTTATAAAATTTGAGTCAGACAAAATAATTTTCATGTTCGACACTTCCCCTTCCCTCAACATGGGCTACAAACACCCTAGTATATTAGTGCAACATCTGATTCAAACTAAAGATCCCATAAATATATTAGCATTTATCATCAAACATTTGTTAGAATATACATCAATTGAAGACACAATAAAAAATGTTAAATCGAGCATCCAAAATGGGTACTTTTTTTTTTTTTTTTGGAATGACCAAAATGGGTACTTAAATACTTTAAAATGCACATTATTGAAATGTGCTAATTATATAAGGATTAAAATTTTGTTATTTAATTGTTTGTTAGTGAGTGTACTAAAAAAAAATTGTGTTGTATTTGTGCATTTGCTACTCAAAATTAACAAAGAAGTTTATTTTAGTAGAATTAGCTGAGAAGCTAATTTATAGCTGATAAGCTAACTTATAAGTAATAAGCTAACTTATAAGTAATAGGCTAATTGAGAGCTGATATTTTATGGCTTATAACTGATAGCTGATAAGCTAATTGATATAAATAAAAATATTTGGTAAAATAACTGATAAGCTAGCTCATAAATAAAAAATTACACAAAATGATATGGTTAAAATATATTTCTAGAAAATTATAGGGGGTAAAAAATGGAATAAAATGCGAAAAGCTTATGAATTTATTTAAAAAGCTAGTAAAAAAAGCTTTTTAAATAAACTCAAACTTTTCAAATAAACTCGTCCAACTAAACAGAACTTATTGAATTAATAGGATCTTATAAATTCCTGAATAAGTTATAAACTAATTTATTTGACTTACCAAACACATCCTAAGACGTAGTAATTCCATCATCTGCGGGTTCAAAATTCGATTTTTATTATTAATTTTGCCTCTCTCTCTTCTTTTTTTTTTTTTAATCTAATAGAATCTCTCTCTCTCTCTCAATCTAGTAGAATGTTGATTAATTTTGTAGAATGTCGACACGTGACGCGTCAATTGTGGATGCTCCTAGGACCCAAGTCCCAAGTGAACTAGACATGTACTTATGATACAAGTTTCCACGAACATCATAATAATGCCCAGCAACTTTCAAGTGCTCTGAGAGCATTCTAATTATGATGTTTTTAGGGTAATTTTCGATCATATAAGATTTCTATTTTAAAATTCGAGATTAAACTCAAATTATGGCTAAAAACTTTGACATGCCGTCACAGTATCGTTGGAAAATTTTTCAAATTACTGGAGCTCCACTTCGTCGTACCGAACCTAGATCTGGCATCGAATTTCAAAACGAATGTTATATATGACCGAAAATCATCTCGGAAGCACCGTAAGCATAGTGCTCCCCGGAGCACTTGAACATTTCCATCATAATGCCTCCATCCATTTACAAAAGTTTGATTTTCACATGGGTTAATAAAATGATTATAAGAAAAACAAATTATGCAATAATTTTTTTCCTGATTAATGATTCTACAAAATTTATTGCAAGTTGCACAGCAAAGTACGTAGACAAATTAAATAAAGATAAATAAACAAAATAAAATAACTACTTGGCATAAAAATGGTTAGAACAAATGCAAGATATATAAATACCTGTTTTCAATCGAAAAGGAAAACCCGTGACCTAACTAAAAATTGGGTCAGGTGATCTCTAAAGCCCGGGTTGGTCAAACCCGGTCAAAGACCAGAGTTTGCTCGGAAAATCGATCGACCCGTATGACCCAAGACCGGGTTTGATCTGAATTTTTGTATTTTTTTACTTTTTGAAATTCTATGGTATTTTTATATTTTATTTATTTATTTTCTCTATATTATATAAAATAAAATTTTATTGGTAGTTATCAATTGAGAATTAGTTGTAAGGTAGTTGGTGTGGTGAAGTTGTATGACACTGCCACGTGCCCTGATACTTATTCATGTTAGGAAATTGCAGGCCATTTTGATTTGTTACTTATTAGTGACCAATAAACACTTGACAAGTGTCAATTTCTTACTGTATGCAGTTAAATATTTCACATTTCACTTACTTTTAAAACTCCTTTGTTAAACTGCCACATGTCTTTCTAATCTTCAAAGATTAGAAAGACACAAATATTAGATTAACACAAATATTAAAAAATAATGTATCTGTTTTTAATTGCCATAACACAAAATCGAGAGTTCAATTTTCATTTTTTCCTTTTGAAACAAAACACATTAATAACCCATTATAAATATAAATTTCAATATATCAAATAGTTAACATACGCATTTTTTCCACAATTTTCTCAACCTAGAACAAAATAAAATTAATTATTAATAATAATGTGGTATCATAAATTAATTACAATTATTATGATACTAATCATTAAATCATAATAATATGTACAAGAAATATCATATAACATATAGATTTCCACCGCATCTTACCTTTTTGTCGTACTATTGCTCCTACATGCGGTTAAAGAATTTTGAAAGCAGAAAATGGTATATATTAATGTACATTTACGTGGAAATATGGTAAATGTAATGAAAATGGTAACTCACATTACCTTCTCTCTTTTCTTTTCTCAAAATACGTCACTTTTTGTGCACAAACCACGTTTATTCTCCATTGAAATATGCCCCCCGAGTTTAGATCACCCACCAATGATTGAAATATCATACAACTGATTTGATGATCCGCTTATCTTTTGGAGACAGTAAGGCATGCACGCGTGCACCTTTTTTTTCTCTGAAATAGAAGCATTCAAACAGTAGTTTCTTCATTGAAAAAAAAAGTACTTTCTTCAATTTCCTATGCAAATCGGCTTCACAGTCTATCAAATTGCGCAAACCCGCCATCTCAAATTATGGTAAAATTATTTTCATAATGGTATTTAGTTCGGGCTAAAAAGAATTTGTATTTTTTCGGTGTTGCCCGATTGAATTTCTTAATCGATTTGTGGTTTTGGTTTGATTTTGTAATTCTAATTGAGTATTGATGTTGAGTCCAGTGATAATAGAAGCCAATCTGTGGGTGCGGTAGTAGAAACCTGCGCAGAATTCCATGAAAATCAAGGTTGATGTCGTCGTAAAGGAAGGACAACAGAACTTTGGAGTGGGTGTGATTTGCATAGGCGAATTCGATGATAGAGCTCTAACATTCTCGATGCCTCAATTTCAAAGGTAGAGCTCTAACATTCTCGATGCCCCAATTTCAAAGGTAGAGCTCTCTTAATGTTTTCAAATCTTTTAGAAATGTCCATAGTGAGTCATTAATATGTGTTTCTACTTCAGATCGTGAAAACATTGAGATTGTATTATTCTTATCTAATTGTGCTCTATTTCTTATATCTTTGATATTTACTGTTTATCCTCCCTCTTATAAAAGGGTTCTAAGGGTAAAACAATTTTTGGACGTTTCTATCCTTATAGCCTTTTCATTATTACCAATAATCTCATGAATTTTTTTATCCAAAAAAACAATAATAATAATGTCATTAATTATTTCAATAAGATCATTAATTTTATTCATAGAATATAGAAAGTCTAAAAATAAAATTAAACGATAATTTAATTGTACCGATATAAATACCACAACGAATAACTAATTAGTACGTTTTCAAACTCAATTTGAATAGCAAACTAGGAGAAGCTAAAGTTACTAGCACTTTCGTTTAAGATTATACGACACTATTCACTCTTTACACCTTGCATTGTTCACTATTCATACACATTTAAATTTCTACCCTAATCATTATACCAATAATGCCATTAATGTTTTTATCAAAAAAATAATGCCATTAATTATTTCAATAAGATTATTAATTTAATTCATGGAATGTAGAAACTCTAAAAATTAAATTAAACAATAATTTAATTGTAACCATACAAATACCACAATGAATAACTAATTAGTATGTTCTCAGCCTCAATTTGAATATTAAAAGAGGACAAGTTGAAGTTACTAGCAGTTTTATTTAAGATTACACAATATTATTTACTCTTTACATGTTGCATTATTCAATCTTCAAAATACATATTAAATTTCTACGCTAACAATAAAAAATAATTTATAGTATCATATAAAAATAAATTTGGTTTTATAAATATAATTTTTACATATGAAATAAAATAAAAGTATTAATAAGAGTGTTGTGTGGCTACATTTAAAATAATTCTACAAATCAATTGCGACTTATAGGTTATATAGAAATCACATGCAAATAAAGCTCTTTGCAATGATCTAACTTATGATAAATATTACAAAATCACGTGCAAATAAATATCTTTGAGTACAATTGCAATGAAATTTTTTTTCTTAAGTCCCCTCTCTTTCGAGGTAGAGCTAGTAACTACTTTGATTAAGAACATAAGAACTTTGGTAAATATCATAGGTTTCCAATGTGATCGTCCGATCCTCACTTTGATTCGAAATAGTTTTTCTTACAATTATTATATTCTTATAAATGACACTTTGAAAACACGAATAATATTTTTAAATAGCTTTTTTTAATAATGAAGCTTTAGCTAAAATTTTGATGCAACTTAAGAGATATCATAAATAACTGCTACAAAGTTGGAAAAAGTAGAATTTTAAAACGAATGACAATATGTAATTGTATTATTTGGGCGATTAAAAAGGGATTTGTAATATTCATATTATTTGGTCAAGTACATCTACTTCTGATTATATTAATTAGTACCCTAAATGTGTGACGTCTATAGAATTCAAAATTTTATTTTATATCTCAAATACTTTTAACTAATTAAAATAAATGTTTTACAATCCTAGATAGGAAATTATGAATTCGTTAGTTAATCTTATTGTAATTATATACTTCACGTGTTTTTCCATGTTTACAAATCTTTACATTAAAATAGCTGGAGTGCCACATTGGCATAAAGATGCCAATGTGGCACACATTAAATATTTTTAAAAAATTAAAAAAATAAGCTTTGGAATAATCCAATATTAATTAGTAGTAATTAAAACAATAATTAAAAATAAACCAATATTTAAAACAATTATTTAATGAGAAAAAATTGATTTTGGAAAGACTTTAAATATAACTTCATTTTTTAAAGTTCTAATTTAAAATATTAAATAATAAATATTTTTTATTTATTTCATCATGTTAAAATTATAAGTTTTGATAATTTTACTTGGTTACGTGAATTGAACTATTCAAAAATAGCAGGTATTTTTTATTTTTTTATTTTTGAAAATCAAATTGTGAGTAGTTAAAATTATAAATGGATTTGTATTTAACAATTTATCGATTTTTAAGTAAATAATAATTTATTAATCTTTCTTTATATTAAAAAAATTGGAGTGTCACCCTAGCAAAGATGTCAACGTAGCATACGTTAAATATTTTTTAAAAAATTATAAAATTAGTTTTGGAAATAATCCGACATTAATTAGTAGTAATTAAAAACATAATTTTAAAAAATCAATATTTAAACCAAATTAACATTTAATGAGAAAAAATTGGTTTTGGAAAGATTTTAAATATAACTTGATTTTTTAAAGTTCTAATTCAAAATATTAAATAATAAATATTTTTTATTTATTTTCATCATGTTAAAATTGTAGGTTTTGATAGTTTTGCTTGGTTACGTGAATTGGACTATTTAAAAATAGTGGATATTTTTTACTTTTTTATTTTTTAAAATCAAATTTTGAGTGGTTAAAATTATAACTAGATTTATGTTGAATAATGTATTGATTTTTTTATTTTGAGAAGACACACACAACACATGCACACACTGTACAGAAACCCAGTAGGTCAATACTCAAAACCATGGTAATTTTGAGTACCGCAGAACCAGATACATACCACACACCCCCCATTGAGTGAGCGATGTGGGACACAAATCAGAAACCGGACACCATAAACATAGCACACAACCTATCCACATCACTTAATCTATTCTTTTTTTGAAAGAGCACACACAATACACGCACACACGGTACAAAAACCCAGTACACCAATACTCAAAACCATTAAATAATTTATTGATTTTTAAGTAAGTAGTAATTTATTAATCTTTATATTATTGCAATTGAAGTGTCATGTTTGGCGGATGCCCTATTGGCAGTGCTAACATGACACACAGTTTCTAATTAGAAAGTTAATTGATATTTTTCATTTTTAATATGGTTAATGTGATATACTCACTAACTAGATTTCGCATTGCATGCGTTTTTCCTTTTTTAAGTATATAAAATTAAAAATAATTTTTTTTAAAAATTAAAATACAGTTTACGTTAATAGAAAGAAATCAAATAAATTATGTAGATGCGAAAAATTGTCGGTATTACTACAAATTTAAGTTACATAAAATTAAGTATAATACTTCTTATACAATAGAGATAAAATTAAGTAGCAATTACAGGTAATCATTAAAAAAATTACATAAAATCATAAAATTTAGAGTGCGTAATATCCATTTCAGAAGGAAAAAATTGTTCAATATAAATTTCATTTGTATCAACGAGAAAGACAAGTTTTGATAATCAAAGAATTTATATATATTCATTCCCAATGGTTTATTTACAATTAATTAATCTCCACGGTCATTGTTGTGCATTGAGATGCACGACAGTTGGAATTAAAATTACACGTTTTAATAAACTTATTAATTATGTGATGCACATGAATTTTTTAATTTGTAATTGTGAATTTACTCTTGTATTTTTGCATTGACTATAATATGCAATGTATAGATTGTTTACAATTATGTAATCTCCTATATATAAATTACATTAGTTATGTAATTCAATATTCATATTCAATATATTTATAATATTATATCAATTATTTATTGTATATAAATTTAATTATTTCCATACATCGCACGGGTGTAGTACTAGTCTTACTAATATTTACAAATAAATGTGTTGCTATTCGTGTAAGTTGTTATCTTTACGGTGAAATCTATTAGTCAATCTTATTATAATTATTCTTTAATTATTTTTGTATGAAAATAATTTCTAAAAAATAATTTTTATTCAATTATATCATAAAACAACTTAGTACTCTCTCCCTTTGCAAAGATAGATCTAGTATCATTAATTTTCATAAGGGTTAAGAAATGTTAGTTAATATATTATTGTAAAAAGTAAAATTTAAAAATACAATATAATCGATTAAAACAAGATAGTAAGATGTAGATATTAATAGATCTATAGCCTAAAAAGTGACATCATCATTTACTTATTTTTTAAAATTTTAATTATATTATTATAAAACTAATGTGTAGTAATTTTACTTTGATTCAATGTTAATATATAAATCATTTTTTAATAATTTGTT
This sequence comes from Jasminum sambac, assembly GCA_018223645.1. Classification (NCBI taxonomy): domain Eukaryota; kingdom Viridiplantae; phylum Streptophyta; class Magnoliopsida; order Lamiales; family Oleaceae; genus Jasminum; species Jasminum sambac. The sequence goes on along the minus strand of CP073644.1, from coordinate 6,400,007 downwards.
GTGAAAAATAAAATTTGAAATTTAATAGTACTATAGAAAATAACTTATTATAAGTTTGAATAATAATAATAATAATAATAATAATTTTCCATTTTAAGAAAAAAAGCAATTTTTCATTAAAATCTAAATCTCTTTACATTATCAAAGGAAAATATATCATATAAGAATATACTATAGCTACATAAGTTTTAATAAACAATATTGAAATATGAAGACTTTTATTTTTTTAGTACTTTTGGGTTAATCTATATAAAGTAAAAAATATTTATTGATTCATCTAAAAAGAATTTTGGCATACTGTAATTCTTGTGCAACGTACGGGTGTGAGAACTAGTTTAATACTACTGTAATCACCGGGTCAACCCTGAGTCGATTTCGAATCGACTCTCTAGCCCTTGACCCAATCCTTCATTCGGGTCAATAACTGAGTCATATTTGAAAACATATTAAACACACTATTTTCAGACCCAACGCTGCTAAAAAATCGAGCCAGGTGACCTATAAAACCCGGATTGGTCAAACCAGATCAAAGACTCGGGTTTACTCGAAAAACCATGTCAAACCATATGACCTGGGACCGGGTTGATCCGATTTTTTGCATTTTCTTTTATTTTTTGAAATTTTATGATATTTTTATATTTTATTTATTTTCTTAATATTATTTTAATCATTGGGTTGACCTTTAGTTGACTCCAGATCAACCCACTGACCTTGACCTAGTCCTTCATCCAGGTCAGGTTTAAAAACATATTAAATAGGAGGATGGATTGAGTACGAGAAAAATGAAAGTAATACTGCAAAATCTATAACTGGGACGAAAGAGTTTTAAATTTTGTTGATTGAATTAATAGCCATAGAGGAGAACGTATCAGTATGCCAATCCTACCACTGCCACTACCATGACGACCACCATGTTTCCTCCGTGGCCCGGCTCTCACTCTGACAAATCCACCCACCAAATATTTATCTTTGCTCAATTTCATTATAAAAGAAAAATTACTTGTTACTTGATATAAAAACAAAATTGTCGAAACAATAAAAAGAAAAAGAAAAGGGAATAAAACATATATAACGTGCAAAATTGTTCCTTCTCATAACAACTCAGACATGGGTGGTCCCCCTACTGCTACGTGGCTATATACCAGCTCTCCTTGCTGTTGTGTGATTGTTCACATCAACACTGGTTGTGAAAAGAACTTCCCCGATATAAACGAGATAAAAATGTCTTAAAATGTATTTGTATTTAGTATATAGCCACAACGGAGGACGTATCGATACACCAACCCTACCACTACGCCCCCTCCCTTCTCGCCCAGGCCGGGCCCCAAATCCCACAAATCCACCCCCAATATCTTTATCAACTGCTTCATGATTTATGTTTGAATTTGGATTAATTAGAGCATCTTCAATGCTATGTCTCTTCCCAAATTTAATTTTTAGAGAGATACACTCACATAAATTTTGAGTGAGTCCTGTAATTTTTTAATTTTAAATTTTTTACAATCACTTTTCTCTCATTTTACTCACATTTTCTCAACCTTTTTCTTCCTATTTTCCGTGTGATATCCAAATTTAAACATCCAACTTCATATTTTCCACTATTATTTTATTGTTATTTTTGAATATCTTTTTGTCTCTCCCCTCTTTTATATTTTTCCTCTTTTTTATCTATATATCTTTCCATTTCTTTATAATTAAAATAATATTTTTCTCTTTATCTCCTTCTTAAATACACATTCCCATTAGACACCTCGCATGGAAATGTCCTTAGTGGTTGGTTTAATTGTAAAATTCTGATAGCAATGCATGAAGGTATCATATACTGCCACGTAAGCAATTGTGATTGGTCAGTGGGAAAGTACGTCGGTGATGGCTAAACATGTCAACTCAATGATTGAAATTAGAGTCAAACTGAGAACCCACCACACCAAATTGGACTATGGGTTTTAATTTGTTTGGACCCCACCTCATTTACTTTCGGTTCAAAACTCATCTCAGCAGGGTTCAAGCCTTTAAATCGACAGTATTACTGTCATTATCATTTGCCATTTTTGGCAAATTACTTTTTCCATCATAAAAATTACATTTATACAAGATCTCATTAAATAATAGATAAAGTCGACATATCCCTTTACAAAATTGTTACACATTATATGAGTATCATGATGTATATAATCATGTATATACAATTAATATTACAACCTAATTAACTTGGAATAGCAGGAAATTATATCATTTTAATTAATTATTTAATAAAATAAGAGTAATTTGAACCTCTAACGTATGTTTTTTCTATTTTATTAATAAATAAAGAATTAGTCCTTATTTGCATTTTAAATTTTATTGTAAATAATACATTCAAGTACCTAAAGTATTCAAATTTCTATCAGAAACCCTCATACCTACCCCACACCAACCGCGAAAACAAGGGAAAACTCTCTAGCTATCGGTCGAAAAGAAACATATTTCCATTAGTTTAAATACCGAAAATCAGTGTGAGATATGTTGGTCTTCCAGCGAGTTTACCTGAGGGTAAACCACATGGCAACACCGAAATGAAGACCTCTTTTATGTCGTTACCATACATGTTTTTCCAACGTATTTATCAGCAGGATACCACCACACCACACGTATTTACCATGAAGATTTATTTCTTGTTTCAATGATGAAAAACCAATGTGAAAACATGTTGATTTTCCGGCATTAAAATCAACACTCACACTACTTTTCCTATATTAAAACCAACCAAGGAGAAACCCCTTGGTTTTCACGGTTGATGTGCGGTGGGGCAAGGGTTCGGGGTGGTCGATGGGTTTTGGGAGCGGGGTAGGTATGGTTGGGTGTTAGGATTTATGTTGAAAATTTGATTAATTTAGGGATTTAAATGTAATGTTTACAATAAATTATAAATTACAAATGAAAGTTAATTTTCATTTATTAATAAAATGGTAGAAATCGATTTTAAATGACCAAATTACCATTATTTTATTAAATAAAAATAAAATTGATCTAACAACCTACTATTTCAGGTTAATTAGGCAAACTAGGACTAATATAATGAAGCTAATTTTTGAAGGGTTAGGTAGAAAAATGTTGGAGACAAAGGTGCAAATAGGGTGAAAAATTGCAGACCATTGGCGTAATTTGTCCAATTATAAAATGGAGACATTGTAATTCTTTAGAAAATCCAACACTGGTTCCAATCTATTGCGTCAAAGTTCTAAGTTGGTACTTAATCTACCATACAAAAACCTAGATAAAGTTTTGTAACCCTAATATGTATACCTTTCTAAACCATGAAAGTCATTGCAAATAATAATAATAATAATAATAATAATAATAATAATAATAATAATAATAATAATAATAATAATAATAAATAAATAAATAAATAAATAAATAATCTTTAAAGGGCTCATTTTAAATTTGATAAGAATATATTTGGTTTTGAATATTTGGTTGAGAATTAGTGAAAATATATTAAAAAATATAAACTAATTTTCAAATCGATGTATGAATGTTAGAAAGGATGAAAGAGAAAAAGTAAAATTAAGTTGATGAAATTTAATATGTATAGAGAAAACCCCAAGACTTCGTTTTCTTTATTGCTTTCGGGCTCCTTTCTTTTTTCAATTTTTCGAAATAAGGCAAATGTCAACTCTTTTATGTTTTGAAAAAAATTTTTAGAAATTACTAAAAATTTTGTGAAGAAAATTGATAACAAAAAAATAAGTATTTTACATGCTTGTCCAAATGATTGTATACTATATCGGAAAGAGTACAGTGAGTTGCATGTATGTCTGAAGTGTGTGGTATCGAGGTATGGTATTTGCCCGTGATTCCAAGGTTAAGCGATTGTTTCCGAATGCAAAAGATGCAGTAAAATTGTTATGGCATGCAGTAGAGAGGAAAAAAGATGGTAAAATAAGACATCGAGCTGATTCTCCCGAATGGTGCAATTTCGACAAGAAATTTCATGATTTCAGAGATGAAGATAGGAATCTTCGGCTCGGATTATGTACAAATAGAATGAATTCACACGACGACATGAGCAGTTGACATATCACTTGGTCGGTGCATTCGGTGATCTATAATCTCCCTCCCTGGCTATGTATGAAGGGCAAAATACATGATGATATCGTTGCTAATCTCAAATCCGCAACCACCAAGGAATGACATGAACGTGTACTTAGCTCCGCTAATTGATGATCTAAGAACATTGTGGGATAAGGGTGTGGAGGTGTTTGATGCTAATCGCCGGGAAAATTTCAATTTACATGCAATGCTATTTTGCACCATAAATTATCTCCCTACTTTTGGTAACTTATTAGGCTACACGATTAAGGGTGGCAAGGCATGCCCCGTGTGCGAAGATGCAACTTTCAGCCTATATTTGAGTAATTGTAAGAAATATGTGTACATGGATCATCGGGCTTTTCTTCCTAAAAATCATAGATATCGAAGAAATAAAGATGATTTCAATGGGCAAATCGAGAACCGAGTCGCACTATTGTCGTTGTTTGGGGAAGAGGTTTTTGAACGAGTTAAAGTTATTTCAGTTCAGTTTATTAAGACTTTTAAGTCGAATAAAAAGAGTATATGGAAGATGAGATCGATCTTTTGGGATCTACCATCTGGAAGTATTTAGAGGGTGCGACATTGTATTGATTTCATGCACGTAGAGAAGAATGTTTATGATAGTATCATCGGGACATTGCTAAACATTCCAAGAAAGACCAAAGATTCTGTTAGTGCTCGAAAGGACATGGTGGAATCGGGAATACGCCCGAAGTTAGCACCTATTGAAGAGTTGGGAAACGCCCATTCTTACCAAGTAGCTTGCTACACCTTATTTAAAAGGGAGAAACAAAAATTTTGTGAATGTTTGAGAGGTGTGAAGGTTCCATTCGGTTATTCATCAAACCTTAGCCGGTTTGTTTCGATGAAGGACTTGAAGTTGGTTGGGATGAAATCTCACGATTGTCATGTTATGATGCAGCAGCTATTGCCGATTACTATTTGAGGCATATTGCTCGAAAATGTCAGGCGTGTAATTACACAAATTTGTTTTTTCTTTAATGCATTATTCAATAAGGTTATTGAGTCGGACAAGTTAGATAGGCTGCAGGCAAACGTTGTTGTAACCCTCTGTCAGCTTGAAATGTATTTTCCACCATTTTTTTCGATGTTATGGTGCACTTGGTTATTCACTTAGCTTTGACAAATGAAGCTATTAGGTCCGGTGTTCTTACAGAGTATGTATCCATTCGAACGGTTCATGGGTATCCTGAAGAGATATGTGAGAAATCGATTTAGACCTAAAGGTAGTATCGTAGAAGGTTATGTTGCTGAAGAAGTCATTGAGTTTTGCACTGATTACCTAGCAAAAGTTGAACCCATTGGTATTCCTATATCTCGACATGAGGGAAGATTCAAAGGTAAAGGTATTGTTGGACGTAAGCCGATCGATCCCAGTGCTGAAGATCTAGCCAAAACTCATCTTCTCGTCTTACATTATCTTGCCACGATTCAACAATACTTCGATGAGCACAAGGTAGTTTTAAGAGCGGAGAATCCTTCAAAGGGGAAGAAGTGGTTGGTCACTAAACATAATGGTTGTTTCGTAAAATGGTTCAAAAATAAAGCAATAACCAGTTGACGCATATACCGGTGATGATTACAGAAACGATCAAGTGGTTGGCTTACGGGCACGCATCACGTGTTACCTGTTAAAATGATAAAGGCATAATGCAGAATAGTTGAGTCGCACAAGTGGCACTATCCACTGATAATAATAGTGATATATACTACGGTGTGATTGAAGAAATTTGGGAACTTGATTATAAGATGTTCCAGATGTGTGTATTCCAATGCAAATGGGTGGACAACTCACGGCGTGTATCAAAAGATAAATTGGGTGTCACTGGGGTGGATTTTTCTCGGGTTGAAGTTGTAATGGCCCGGTTTATACTTGCATCACAAGCTAAACATGTGTTTTATGTTACTGATTCGAGCGACAGAAAGTGGTCAGTTGTTCTACAATGAAAGAGACGCATTGTTTGTATCGGTGATGTGGTCGATGAAGATGAATATGACCACTAGGATGAAGTGCCACAATTTTCAACTGAATTACCTCAATTAGATCTACAGGAACACAACACTAGAACAAATTACCTGTGTTCGGATCATCGGGAAGGAGAGTATGTGGAATGATAGGCGGATTACTATTTCTGTAAACTCAGTTTTATTTCATTGCTATTTATTTATAATATAAATTCATTTGCATGCTATATCTTATCTTCATTACTAAAGGTTGAAGTAATTTTTCAGTCTTATTTATTGTAAGTTCTTATTTATTATAGTCGTGATTATTAATATTGTTAATTGTTTAATATGGAGGGATGCGCTAAATGGACGCAAACATGTCAGATTCTTCATCCCCATCAAGTTCACCGCGTGCTGATAATAGCATAAGACAAAGTAGAGGGCTGACGACCATGTCGATGTGGAAGGGTAAGAATATTCAGTTAATGAACGATGATTTCAATGATCTACTCTGGCCGAAGGACCCACATAGTATCGGGTTCCGACATTATATTGGGGTTGTTGCGCGTTCCAAAGTATATATAAATTACGGTAACTGGAGACTTGTGGAACGCGGGCTAAAGGATACCATTTGGGAAGATATTAAGGTAATAAAAATGTGAATTGCAATTATGGTGTGGTTAACACCAATTCTATTAATGCGAAGTTTAAGAGATTCATTTGTTTAATACTGTAGACAACATGCAATTTGAAAGATGACACACTTAAAAAGACGATTGTGCCACAAGTTGGATTACGAATGGGAAATTTTAAAAGAAAACTCATAAACAAGTGGATTCACCCAAACAAACAAAGAACAAACACCCCACCGCAGGTGTATAACTTCATCACCGCGGAAGATTGGGGAAATTCAAATAAATAGTCACGAGTAAGAAATTTAAGGTATACTCTAGTGATTACAATTAATTATGCATTATTTTCCTTTTTTCTCTAAAATAATATTTGGACTCGTACCCACCGTATTTATCAATAATGATGTGTTATTAATTTTTCAACGGACATTAGTAGAAGGTGAAGGAGAGCCAGTCACATAATAAGTATCTCAATCACATGGGAGCCGCGGGTTATGTAGGGATGAAGGAGGTGTGGGCAAAGGATGACCCTCTAGGGCACCTTTCTTCTTGTGGCTCTATACCCAAAGAGATTTTGCACAATGATCGGTCATGAGATTACTTACAGGCAAGAGTACAAGTGTGCTCTAATGGAATGTTGATATATCCCAATGATATTAAAGACGTTTATGACAAGATTGTGAGTCTTTCCAAATGTGTATACTTTCGATACATTAACCAATGATAACTACCGACACTTAATTTTCATTTGATTGGAATGGGTAGATAAGTCTCAAGAAGTTAATGAGGGGACATTCGACTCAAACCGGCATCACGACATACTTTTAGAAGCCCTAGGGAAAGAGGATAGCCCGAGTCGATCGAGGACTTTTGATGGATATATTAGCGGCGCGAGTGCAGTTTTTGGAAAAAAAGTCTGCAAACTCCAAGAAACGCACTTCGGACCAGGATGACTTAGATAGTCGGGTTGCGCGAGAGGTCCAAAGTAAATTGAATGTTGAATTTGATAATAGGGTGCAACAGAGAGTTGTTGATACCCTCATTTGACTAGGCATCCAATTGCCTGCTGAGATGGGAACGGCGATGCCAAATACTAGACCTACGAGTAATAGCAGTGTTTGTTATGCCTTGGCTGCACCAAATCCATTCATGGCCATTACGATATTTTTAAAAAAATGAATTAGTTTTAAAATGTTGGCAATAATCACAATATTTTACATATTTTTAAAATGTTATTAATAATCAGCTTCACAATTATTCTCAGGAGATAACATTAATTGTTGTTTGATAATTTTTTTGACCGACAGGAAATTACTAATTCTATACTGTCCATACCATATGAGGGCCAAATCCAACAGGTAGCTCGAGGGACTTACTATCTTATTGTAAAAGACACTGTCGTGCATGGTTGCAAACTCATAGAAAGAAATGTAAAGGTATGAATTGATATGGTTCATAAGCAATGTGGTGAGTTGCCTCTTCCCGAGCCAGTTTGAGACGACTTAGTTACCCTAGGGGACGCCATTGGAAGTTTTTTTCAATGGCCAAAATACATGGTTTGCTTGGAAAATATAAGTTGTTGATAGTTTTGTAGTATCTTTTACTTATTTATTTTAATACTTTATAATTATTTAATGTGCACGTTGTAATGACTACTTTATTATTTTGGGATACTACCTGTCGTAATAAGGATAATCGACCCATTAAACAGAAGAAGCCTCAAAGTTTTATTATATCACCAACTGGATCACGCAATCTCATTGATGAAGTAACTTACTAGATTCTTCCTAGCTCTTACAAGCTATTGGTCGATTTGATCAATATGATGCCTGTTGATAATGACACTTTGGTGGTCCCACTCGATAACTTATTTCCTAAGTCATCCGATACCGAAGTTTTTGTTACTACTATTGATATCGCGGACTTCATGACGATGAGCTGGTTGAATTCTCCTATTTTGGAACTATTTCAAATTTGAGACTTCAATTCCAATTTGAAATTACATGATTCTTTCAATTTTCAATTACCAAAGATAGTATCTTCGTATATTGTTTAATATAGGTACATTCATCGGAATTGCAAATTGTATGAAATACCATTCAGCTTTATGAATCCGTCGCGAATATCGACAGTCATGGTTAGTCTCGAGGTCGGCATACGTCACTCTACATTAACCGGGAACTGGGCAGTTTGAAGGATAAGAAATACATTTTGGTCCCGTACCACCAAGAGTAACATCACTTATATTTTAATATATACATCCAATGTTAGTTCGAAAATTATGAATATGTTATTAAAAAGCTAACTATCTCGTTTGTTAGTGATCACTGGTTATTACTTGTTCATCGGCCAATACAGTATACGTATTGGATTCATTGGCTAATTAGGAGAGAATTTTGGAGGTCAAATCGCTCATATGCGTGGAAGCGAATATCCAATGACTTTCATTTCATTTATTGGTTTTTGTATGATAAGTTAGAGTTTAGATCAATTACATATTATTATTGTTCATATAATTTAAATTTTTAGGGCTTTTAGAGGGATATGGAAAGAAATGGGTATAATGTAATGCCCGCTCAAAATTCGACCCGACATAATGTATATGTGTATGATGTGTTCATGAAATTTTTGGGAATGTATGAGACATGTCGGGAGTCGAAACGGCCGTCGAAATAAGGAAAACGGAAAATTTCATTGAGCTGCGATTCTGGTAGTAAATGTAAGGATTCTGACCATAAATGTCAGTTACGGCCGTAAGGGTCGAATGTTACTACGTAAATGGTGAACGATGGAAAATGTCCAAAAGTTTGAGAGCAAATTACGGTCGTATGATCCAAGATCTGGCCAGTATGGTTGAGTTACTACCAGTAAGCCAAGAAGATGAAATCAGGATTTACAGAGAGTTTATTACGGCCGTGATGATGGTATGAGACGTCAGATTAATCGGTTACGGCCGTAAGGTTATGGTGTTACTACGTAAGTAAGGGGTTACTGACGTAAATGTGTAAGTTACTGTAATTTTAAGTCGGCAGAAGTGTTATTTTAGAAGATTCTAGCCATTTCTTGATATTTACACACCCAAACTCGGTTCCAAAGCTCCCAAAATCCTTCCAAGTCTCTCATGAACCTATGGAATCATCTCCCACTCCATATATGAGCTATGTAATGTTTGTGTAATCTATGATTACAAGCAGAAGGAAGAAAGTGGAAGGAAGAGGAAGAAGAGGAGGAAGCTTTGGGATGTCAATGCTTGATGATCTTGCAAGTACATGGTGAGTAATGGATGTATCTTTGATATAGTATGCATTTATGAAGTATATGTATGTTTATGTATGCCTATGATGCTAATTATGATGAGTATCAAGCCTACAAGCATGCTAGGGTTCCTTTGGGTTGTGTTATGCCTATGTGATGATTAGGTGATGATAATGGAATGATGTGGACATGATTTTGTGACTTATATGACCTTTATGTCAAGTCCTATGGGCTAAGGATCTACGTACATGAAAGGAAACTAGTTATGTTAATGAATATGTAGTGAGACAAGAAAGTAGAGTTTATGTGTTTCATGTGATGTCAATGCATGTTATATGATGTTCAAGAAATGGAATGCGTATGATATGACGAGTGTAGCGCCCCAAGAGTAAAAGAACCCTTGGGGGACGGCTTATGAATGTATGAATGCCATGTATGTATATGTATGATTATGTGATATGTAACGACAAGATCAAGTTCATGAGAAAGTACGCTATGTAATGCCTAAGAACGTTATGAGTACGATTATCAGGTAAAGCATGAATGATGTATGACACGAGCATGTATGTAGAATGTAGTTGCCTATCATGTGTTTACAATGCGCTTGATGATGATGTGGCGGCCTAACGGGTAAAAGAACCCTTAGGTGACGCGGCGGCCTAACGGGTAAAGAACCTGGGTGACGGCCTAGGATGTGATGGGCGGTCTAAGAGTAAAGAACTCTTTAGACGACGGTCCGGCGCCCAAAGCGTAAAAGAACCTTTGGGGACGGCCTATGCTATGATATGACAAGGTATTCACATGATTCGCAACTAGGGCCCAAAGAAAGAAAGAAAAGAATGTCACGTGCATTTCACGCACTGCATTGCATTCATTATTCACTGGGTCATTATGACTCACTATGTGTTTATGTTTATGTTTTGTAGATTATGTATGCGGGGAGTTGGCGAAGGGTCCTACAGTATGTGATGTTGGTGTGTGAATGGGAAAAGGAATCAGACGATCCAAGAGCCACGTGAAGGGTTTTGAAATTTATGTACACGAGTAGCGCTCCATCCATCCGCTGCCATGTGTTTGTGTACGTATATGTACATATGTTATATGTGCTACGGGGGCGGGGCGTTACATATAAGACAAAATAGTGTTGAATGGAAATATCCTCCGGTATGTATATACACAAATTTTAACAATAATAGTTTTTTCCGTAATTTTGTTTGTTTCTGATTGGAAGATATATGATTTTCCTTCAAAATTGATTTTTTTCGGATTACTTATTTTGGTTTTTTGTTATGTACAAATTTTAGTGTACGCAACAACCAGGAGGTAATGAGTGTGCTTACTGCGTCATAAAGAATATGAATGACATAATGATAGACTATGGTCAAGGCCATGAACTAAAAACGGTGGGTTTATTATTGTAAAATATAGATTGTTAATTTAAGCATTCAGTACTTTGTTGAAAATTTATATAGTTTATTATCTTTCATTTCACTCGCAGGTGAATAAAGTTGAAGAGTATTCTCAAGACGACATCGATTTGGTACGAGAACTTTGGGTTCAATTCTTTCGAGAGGTTATGAATTGAAATGATCATTTACACGCTTAAATTCGTTTTACTTCTACTTTTATTATGCTTTCGTGCACCAAACTTCATGTAAACTCTTGTGCTTGTGGTCATGTAAATATAGCCATGGACTTTGTTAGGTAGCTTTACTTAGCTTTGTTAATTCATTGGAGATGTAGTTTGCATCCTTTCCGTTGTATATATTGGAATCGTACAATTCAATGTTATATATTTGCTTTAGTTGGTATTGGCGTTTAGTTGTGGAGGTTTTTAATTTGAGTTGTATGAAGTGCAATTGTGGAAAAATATAGTGTAGTTGTAGGTATTCCAAGTTTTTTCAATTGTATTATAGTTTTTACAATGGGTACCAACAGGGGGAAAATATTATTGGGGGTGGGGGTTGTATTAACAGAAATGTCACCCAAACATTTATTAAAAAGAAAAAAAATACATCTCGGGTGGCGGTTATCCAAGTGGAAACCGCCACCCAAATTCTAAAAAAAAAAAAAAAAGAAAAACGGGTAGCAATTCTATAAGTAGAAACCGCCACCCAAAGTATTCAGAATAAAAAATAAAAAAAAAATAAAAACTAAAACGGGTGGCAGTTCTATAAGTAAAAACAGCCACCCGAAATATTAAAAATAATAAAAACAAAAGAAAAACGAGTGGCGGTTGTATATGTAGAAACTGCCACCCGAAATAGTGAAAAAAAAAAATTTGAAAACTGGTGGCGGTTGTTTTTAAAAAACAGCCATCGCCCAAAGCCGATCGGGTGGTGTTTTTTAGATCGCCACCTAAAGCCGATATTGGGTGTCGCAACTTTGGGTGGCGGTTAAAGAACCGCCGCTCGTTCTATAAAATGACCGCCACCCAATGCGTCATCTGTACTAGTGATTATTAAGCTCTTTTTCAAACTTGGGACATGTGGAACACCACTTATCAGTTTCACAACTCCATCAAGCATCCCCACCTTCACTGTGCATGAACCTTTGACTTCAAACTTCTGATCATCAACCACAAATACATAGTGCTCACCACATGCCTTACAATCTTCAAACTAATCTCTATTTGGACACATATGATAAAAACATTCAGAGTCTATAAACCAACATCTAGCAGAACATTCATAATTAACAACATAGTGCACATCATCTTCATTTATTAAATTTTCTTCCACAATATTTGTAGAGTCACCGGCCTCATCTTTTCTCTTCATTTCAAGATGCCATGTCAAGTCCTCACAGTCTCTTCTGACACGTCCCTTCTTACCGCAATAATAGCACTCCACATCTCTTCTAGAATGAGATTGAGAACAATTCATCTAACTAGAATTTCTTCCTCGTGATTGACATCTAGCACATCTATCTTCTCCAGTTGTCAAAAATACTTGATCACCTTGTGCAATGTCAATTTGCTTTTTAATGTGAGCACTCTCTAACAAAGCAGTTGAAACCTCATTCACAATCAAAGTAGTTTTTCCAACTAATAGTGTGGTCACCAATATCTCATATGACTTAGGCAAGGAAGACAACAAAATTATCTCCTTATCTTCGTCCTCAATTTCAATTTCTACATTTAATAAGTCTATCACACATTTATCAAATTTATTCAAGTTGTCCCTAATATCATCACTCTCCTCCATCTTCAACTCATATAATTTTTTTTTCAAATACAACCTATTCATTAGGCATTTAGACATATACAGATCTTTTAGTGTTTTCCATAATTTAGAAGGTGGCTTTTCATTAAGAAACACTATCTATTACCTCAAGTGCAAGAGCCAACCGGATGGTACTCACCGTCTTTAATTTGCTTGCAATTCTCCCCAATCATGCCATTTAATGCCTTATAAAACCCTTGTTGCACAAGAAAATCTTCCACCGTACTCTGCTAAATGTTGAATTTATTCTTCCTGTCAAAATGCTCCACCTCAAATTCGGCCATACGTTCAAACTCGAACCTTTAACTCTGATACCACTTGTTGTGAAACATAACAAATTTCCTTCTGAGACTTGGACAACGAAAAAGAAAATACAAACGTAGAACAATAAAAGCACCAACGATTAACGTGGCTCAACCTCCAACAACTACGGAGAAGAACACATTTGTTGATGAGAAAAACTCTCTTACAATTTTTCCTCGTCTTCTCAACTTCTTCACACAAAAATTAGATGAGAAAAGAACAACATTATTTCTCTCTCTCTAATTTCTCCTTTTGTTCAACCTTTTAGCACACCTTACAACTGACGCTCATATCGATATTTATACATGAAAATTCCCAAATTCTACTTGGAATCGGAGTCCATTTTCCTTATACATGAGAAAATCCTAATTCTAATTTGAATTGGACTCATATTCCTTCTCAACCCGTTAAATATTTTAAATCACATTCCTAACAAACATCAACTTAGAAATAATTGAAATCAAATGGTTCCTAAATAAATAAATAATTTTTAAAGTGATTCCTAGATTGGAATATGTAGTTGCCCTACTATCCTAACAAACATCAACTTAGAAATAATTGAAATCGAATGGTTCCTAAATAATTGAAAAAAAAAAAATTTAAGTGATTCCTAGATTGGAATATGTAGTTGCCCTACTATATAGGCTTGAGATTCTATTTTTATCCGTAATTGACTTCATTATGACTTTATTTCGAGAATGTCAATCAGACAAGCCTATGGGACTGGCGAGATTTAAGAATAATCCCACTCATAAACCTTGGAACAGTTGATCAGTAGACCTATGAGATAGTTTTGTTATATTTTACATTATTATATTGTATATGCATTGTGTCACAATAGTGCTTTAATAATGCAAATCGTTTGATGCTCATTTTGACTATAGAGACAAGTGGACTATGGAAGGGCAATTGTGTACATGGTATGGATAGTAATGGGCCGGGGTTGGCAATACCTGAACCTTGATGGGGATATGATAAGAATAGGGTGGGGAACATCTGATTAGAAGGGGTATGGAGATGGGAGTCAAGATCCAAGATGGGGACGAGGATCATGGCTCTCCATCTCGATGACTCACCCTTTTAAGTTTAATTAAAATTTACCACCGCCCCCCCTTTTTTTATTTTGTCTGTATATCGCTTGTGTGGTCTATGGAAGTTGACATGCATAATATATATATAGTATAATTTGAAGAAAAAATTTTAATTTTTTTATAACTTAATTTATTAATTTTGAAAGATTGACATATTGACATAGCAATAATTATGTTAATCGTTTTATTAAAACAATTTAGCAAATTGTCAATTAATGTTAAACCTTCTTTTTAAGGAATATATTGTGTTGCAAACACGGTGTTTTAACGATTGAACCGCAAACCAGCCAACCCAATTTTGAATTTTTGGGCTAAAATGATATTTTACAATAAAATAAAATAAAATAAAATAAAATAAACTACGTAGTTATAACCATATATACAACATAGAGCAAAACCTGACTTACCTATCAAGACTCTATTTTGTACATATTGTCCACACACCTCCCCGGCAATGACCCAATTTGGAATTTTCGGGATAAAATGATATTTCAAAAAAAAAAAAAAAAACACTAGGTAGTTAGAACCATATACAAAACATAGAGCAAAACGTGACTTGCCTTTCCCTAGTATCAAGACTATTTTGTACATATTGTCCATGCACACCCCCAACCCCCACCCCACCTCACCACCGAAACCCCAAACTCCCCCACTCCCCCCCCCCAAAAAAAAAAAAAACAGGAACCATCAAAATTTTTCTCAAAAACCAATGTTCGATTGACTTTTTGATATGTTTTTCTTTTTTAATCATTACTTATTAAGTTGAATTCTAAATACTACTGGATTAATTTGCAATATTGGACACACACATATATACACACACATCTGAAAGTCCAAAAAATTGCTTGTACACAATGTGTATTACTGAAAATAAAGATAAAGATAAAACCAATAAAATAAAATACATATAAATAAATATGATAATATACATCTCTCTATGTATAGATATATATTTAAAATGATTAAGATAAAAATAATAAAAATATATAAAAGTAACGATAGATTATATATATATATATATATATATATATATATATATATATATATTAGGATATCAAACGCACCAATGAGAGAGAGTGTGTGTGTTTCTCGAAAATAGGAAATCCCGTAAAAAAAAGGAAAGAAAACATTTTTTAAAAATGGTTGAAAGATAAGAAAAATGTGTTTTCCAATGTGTGCAGGACTTAACTACTTTTGTATATTAAATTAACTAGCTAGCAATTGCACTCGTGCGATGTACGAAAGTTATTATAAACAAAATATGTTTTAAATTAAAATAATAGAGTTGTAATTATAAATAATCAACAAATTGATAAAAGGCATAAAAAAAATAAGCATAATATTAAATTAGAATATCTTTAAAACTCAACAATTAAATTTGTTTTACCATCATCTCTGTCGTGAATCAGTATCTTTAATTTTTTTCGATTTGTTGACACGACAACCTACCATTCATGAATTAAAATTGTTTCTCCAAATAAAAATCAATATAAGAAATAAAGTAACCTTAACTTATGTTGATTGTCATACCCCAAGCACACAATTCAAGGATATGCATGGAGTTTATTGAAATTTAAGAAACAATCTAATGTTAAATAGTGTTTATGTCAACCTTCGTCTTCAAATTTTACTTAAAATTGGTAGCGAAATTAATGAAATTTTTATTTAATACAAAATCATCCATCTTTTTGTTAATTAACAGGCCAGGACGTTGTGAAATTAATAGACGTTCAGATTTCACAATGCTAAAATTTTTATTAATCCCTTCAACTAATCTTTTTTGTTGATTGTTTCTGTAAAATATTTCTAAGCAATATTGACTTTGTACTCTCATAAAATATAGTGTATGTCATCGAGTAGGCTAAATTTTTTCATTTAAATTAATTGTAAAGATTATATAGCTATAAGTATAATTTATTACATCAGCTATAACATATTAATAAATTATCAATAAAAATAAATACTTTTTACAATCATTAACTTAATTATAAATAGACATGTACAAAATTAATTTACTGACTCACCAGATGATATTATAAGAATTAGCACTATCTATCGTAATGAAATATTTATATTTAAATATATTCAATAATATTTTGTTTCATATTAATTGGTTAAACATTATAAAAATTACATTCCAAAAAAGAACAAACAATAAGACCAAAGTTTATACATTATGATCAGATTTACCAAAAAATTTTAAAAATAAAAAATTACTAGATTTAAATTCAATGAACCAGCTTTTCAAACTTACATTGTGTTGAACAAATAAAAAATATGGTCTAGACATTTTTAACTATCATGAATAGAAACATGAAATGTAAATTTTAATTAAATTTTATTGAATATATATTACAAATACATTTAACATTGTGTACCTAAAAATAATATGTAATCTCAATTTATAAGAGAGGGGTTAAGGAAGAAGGCATAACAAAATAAATAAATAAAATTGATTTTAAAATGAGAAGTAAATTGATGGACATCTAAAGGCATAAAAATTAACCGAATTTGATGGAATTTACTTTGAAAGTTTGGATTGTAACGCCCGCTAAAATCTCGTCACGATTTTATATGATTTCGTATGTTTATCGTTTGTGTTTTTGGGAATGGGTCGTGATGATGTGAATATGTCGTGAGATGATGTTGATGGGTATGACATGTTTAGGATGTGTTTTGGGTTGCCCCATGTATGTTGGAACCAGTACGGTCACCTAGAATGAGCCAGGAAGGGAAATGCAGAAAAAGCGGGATTTACTGTGTAATTTTGGGATTCTGACCGTAAAGAATGTGAAATTCTGCAGTAAGTATTATGATTCTGGCCGTAGAAGTCAAGAATGAGGGTTAAAGGGCTGATTTTCTGTGGTCGTGGCAGCGCGTCACAGTGTGCCTAGTTACTACCAAGTAATTTATTGAGTTACGGCCGTAATTTTGGAATTTACGGCCGTAACATGGAGATTTACGGCCGTAATTTTAAGTCGGCAGATGTGTATTTTTGGTCAACAAGTCACTTTTCTTGATGGTTAACCCCATTTTCGAGCCAAGCACACATCTAAGACATTTTGAAGGTTCTCCATCTCTAGAAATCTATCCACATATCATACTTGTATCAAGTGTTGGCCTAGAAGATCAATTAAGTTCTTAAGGAACAAGGTGAAGAAGCAAGCAAGTCCATCATCTACCTAGTTCTTCCTTGGTGGTACTATCTTCCTAAGGTGGGTAGTAGAGCACTTAAAATGTTTTGAGGTAAGATCATGCCCAAATATTGATTGGTTTGCAATAAATAGGTAAAGAGACAATTGTTAGGGTAGGATTAATGATGATGATGCTTTAGTTGAGTAAGATATGACTATAGGGTTGGTATAGCATATAGATACTCAATTTGGGGGTTTGTAGGATCTTGATGTTTATGAACCCATTTTATGTTAATATGCATATGATATTACATGTGTTTATTTATGTGTATACATTGAAGCATGGTCATGCATGAAAAACGAGGAATAGGGTTGCCAACCAAATGTTTATATAATGTTCGTCTCACAAAGGTTTGAGACAATTGGCCCAAATGGAGGTCCCTCAAAGAATTGGGAGTGGCCAATTAAAGTATGAATGTATATTCTGGCGCCAATATAAACATATGGTTCTACTTGGCCTGATTACGAATATGTCATGCATTGCATATGATTGTGCTCCCCACTTGGGCCCTCGTGGCTCACGATGTGTTATGTTATGTGATAGGTGACCCAGTCGAGACCGTGGACTTGGGGACTGAGGGGAATCCTCGAGGGCGTGGCGTGAGGGGAAACCAAAGGAAGCTCCTGATCCTGTATAGGCCGCTTTTGAATGTGTCCAATGGCCATGATATCTTGTATTTTGCTTACGTTTTGATGTAAATGTGTAAATAAGTACTCATGAGCTTGGACCGATTAAGGGTTTTGTAACGCTATTTAGCTTCCGTTGCTAATCGTTATGGTTATAAACGTATGTTTTGAGAGCGGGCGTTACATGGATATTTTTATTTCTTTTAATTTGACGAGAAAATTGATTTGAATTTAATTTAATTAATTTGGAAAACATTTAATTTAGTTAAGAAAGTATAAATCATATTAGGACTTAAATGAAATAATTTAAAAAGAGTGGGATATATGGAGAAAGGTAAAAAGTGTACAAATTTTACTGTTACGACCCAAACATCATGGGCTAAACTGGATAAAAATTTCAGTTTGGGATCGGTGTAGCTATGGACGCATAAAATTGTTAACAAACAGCTAAAAAAAGAGGTCACGTGTAGAAATTAAGCTAAGAAATTGTTTGAGCCGCGTTTTGGAAGAGATAAAAGCCAAATTTCAAATTGGCTATTTTTTGAAAAATCAAGCCCTATTTGTTTGGGTTCCAAAGACAATTTGAATCAGTTCAATTAGAGTTTAAAATCAAAAGTTATGGCCAAAATTGTAAAGTCACTCATCAGAAACTTACTGTCGCCTGTCCGACTGTGCCCCCGCGCATAGGGCACACTAAGGGCTCGTGCGGCCGCAACAACCCAGTGGGCATGGCTCACTGGGTATGATACATTTATAATTTGAGGTATGATACATTTAAAGCTTGCTCTCACTTGTTTGCAATGGTAATTCACAAACTGGTCATAAACTATGAGAGAAGATGAATTGCTTTTGTCGTGGTTCGATTAATATACAAACACCCAAAGGAGGGTTATAAACTGGTTTATGAGAAAATAGGTATGGAAAACAATTGAATATGGTATCCAAAACTGTTCATGCAATTTGTTCAAGTCATCTTATAATAGTGGATGAATGATATTGTTACTAGCCATTTCAGAATGTTAAAAAATTTTAACAGTTAGCTCGAATTGCACAACTAGGTATGCGATAAGGCACATTGTGGCTCTATTTCTTCAACATGGTCTTATGTGTCATCCTCACCATAACCAAGTTGAAGGCTCATATGAGAGGTCCTGAAGTCATTTGATTGAATTACTCACTTTCGGTCTGATTACCTCTATTCTACAGCATCTCTCCCCAATAATTAGGAAACGTTTCGGAAACTCTAAAAAAGTTTCCTATTTTTTAATAAATTCCGAAACTCTATAGAAACTCTATGGAGACTCTACAAATACGTTTTAGATGAAACCTTGCAACAAAAATTCAGATTTCTTCAAAAAGAAAAAAAGAAAAAAAGAAAAAAAGAAAAATTAATTATAGTTCACAAAAAATGTTAATTAAGTAATTAACCTAAAAATCTAAACTAAATAGAATTCTTCTTGGCAACTAGCTCTAATTATTAATTAACTTAAAATACAAAGTGAAATTTGGATCCCAAAATTATGTGTCATCCTCACCATAACCAAGTTGAAGGCTCATAGTAAAGCTCTTGATGAATATAATAATATAAAAATTTGATTTTTTACCCCCAGATGCACCCTCCAATGAGGAGGGTAATGTTCACCCTTTTCTTAGGAGGGTGAACAAAGTTACCAAACTGCCAATGGGACTTTTTATTTTCTAAAAGTAGAAAGTCACATCACCAATCCATAACATCAACCAAAAAACTTCTCTTGATGCGTGCGATATGAAGTTGATATGACACAATTAAAAATTGACAATGTTAAGTGTAATGTCTTGATGTGAAAAGAATGCGAGATATGATGATTTGTTATATTATTTAATTATTTATTGATTTATTAAATAAAGATAGAAGGTCGTTTATGAAATATAATTCTCTCTCCTTTTTTATTTTTTTTATTTTTTATTTTTGCAATTAATATTATTCAGTTATAATATTCTACTCTCTTTTTCTCTGTTTATATATGTTAGTTTTTTAAATGTCAAAAAAAAGGTTGATATATTGTAAACAACATTAAGCAGAGATAGAATGTACTCATTGTACACCACTATTATGCGTAGTCATTTTTAAACATTAAGATAGAACTCTTTCAATTTATATGACATGTAGGATGGAATTGATGTTAATCATTGGAGATGCTCTTAGTATTGAAAAGAGGTAACAGAGATTTAAGTTAGTTGTTTGGACATATAGCTTCCACTCGTACTTGTAAAATCCATGGTTGTCAAAATTGGACTGGATTGGCTAGTTTGATAGGGAAAATTGGGAATCAGTGTTGCGATAAATTCTCACACCACACAAATGTATGGGTCGTACAAGTAATAAAGTAGATTTTTGAGAGTTCGGGTATCGAATCCATAAGGACCGAATTATTTTCACGTTTAATCAATCAACCTTAACCGAATTGAATAATTTTGAATCAAATGCGAGAATTAAAATGCTAAATTAAATTGAAAACTAAACAACTAGCAACAAAGAATAATTTGGGATAACGATTTTGTGTTTTTAAAATCAAATATGGAAAAGCTAGCGTCAGGGTTTTCGAATTCACTTTTCAATGAGTCTCACCCGGATTATTAATTTGATAACAGAAATTGGTTTAACGTGTAACTTCACAAAATTATTGGAAAGTCTTTCTCAAGCAAAATCCAACATATTCCTACGATGTACTTATTATATCTCTATGCCAACAACAACAAAGAAACGCATTTAATAACAAGAATTTAGCATAAAATATCGTGAAAAACATAGAGGTATTCTCATCCCCTATTGAACTTTGTGGTATTCAATATTAATCTAACCTATCCTAGATTTCTCAATTTTAGGATAAATCACAAATAAACTCTGGCCACAAATTGTAAAATAAAGCACATATATTGAATGCTCAAAACCAAGATCTTGTCTTTGCATAAAATTAATAACAGATCAAAATAATAATCCAGGTTCAACTAACATCTAAGCTTCATCTCAACCCTACGCTACATAAGTTTTAGCCTAGCATACTATAAAGAAAAGAACAAAGATTAGAAGAAAATGCCATAACCGGATGATAGGTGATGATATTCTTGACTTCAATCTTCAATTCGCGGGAATTTCTTGTAAAAAGCTCCAACTTTTGATCTTGATATAATGTATACGCCAGATCCCCTTCTGGTGGTTTCTAACCCTTTTTATACCTGTGAAAAAGGTCCCAAAGAGGTCTCAATTTCATGTGGAAGAAGTAGCCTAAAAGATACTAAAATTAGAGTTCCAAACAAGTTAGGAAATCTACCATCCGGGGGGGTGGTTACGGCTGTAACTACGGGAGTTACCGCCGTGGCTCCCTTGCTGTGCAAATTTATCAACACATGCGTTCTTCAATATTTTGGGCATAACTTGTGATTCCGATGTCCATTGAGGTGATTCAAATTGCATTGGAAACAGCGACAAAGAGATCTACAACTTTGTGGGAAATATAAAAATCTAAAATCACTAGTACAAAAATGAGCTTAGGTGTCGGTTGTTTTACACTTCGGGTGGCGTTTTTTTGATTGCCACCCAGACCAGCGACACCCAAAGTCGGCCAAAGGGTGGCGGTTGAAAAAACGCCACCCAAAAACAACCGCCACCCTTTATTATTATTTTTTTTTTTGAAAAGGACTTTGGGTGGCGGTTTTGCACTAGAACCGCCACCCTAAGTGCTTTTTTTAAAAAAAAAAAGCACTTAGGGTGGCGGTTCTAGTGCAAAACCGCCACCCAAAGTCCACTTTTTTTTTTTTTTTTTTTATGATATGAGCGATGGAAAACACACGAAATAATTTTTATTCAAAACCAATCACATCCAATTACAACAAAATGAACAATATAAGAATAAAAATACAAAATTATAAGATGAAAAGCTAAAAATTGCGTTTTGAGGCCTTAGATGACCTCAGATCGGCCTGAAACATGGGGCCATGGCGATAGCGATGAGTGTCGTAGATCTCGTCGCGACGATTCCGGAATGTACTCGTGGACTGAAAACGAACATCATATGCAAAAGTTATAGCCATTTAAAGTTTACATGCTCAAAAACTCAAAAAAAATTTATATTAACAATTATACAAAAATAAACAAGATTTACATGACCAAAAGATCAAAGAAGTTTACCTTACTTAAATTATGACACCAATTTGTGAAGAAGTTGCACTTAAATCTAATTTCAAACCATGAATATTTGAAGAAATTTCGAAAAATTTTCAAAAGAGGGAAAACTCAGAAGCGGGAATACCAAATCTGATGAGTTGGTAGAATATTTAAAGAGAAAGGGTGGCGGTTGTAGCAAAAAACCGCCACCCAAAAGTATTTTAATAATAAAAAAATAAAAAAACGGGTGGCGGTTGTTAGCTTACAACCGCCACCCTATGTACTAAATTTTATTATTTTTTTTTAACGTTCGTTTAGGGTGGCGGTTGTTTTACACAACCGCCACCCGTTGTACTATTTTTTTTTTTTATACGTTGGTTAAGGGTGGCGGTTGTTAACACAACCGCCACCCGAAACCAACTTAGGGTGGCGGTTATTTTATACAACCGCCACCCGTTGTTCTTTTTTTTTTTTTTAACGTTGGTTTAGGGTAGCGGTTTCAATGAAAACGCCACCTAATGGGCGTCACCTAATGTCACTTGTGTACTAGTAAATACAACTTTATCCTTGTGAAAACCAGTTCTCAATATTCCATTCTTTTTCATTCTTACCCAAAGTTCTTCAAACTTGTCCCAATTCAATTCTTTTCTTTCAATATTGATTCTAACGTCATCCATCTTAGTTTTTACCTAAAAACAAATGAAATGAAGCATATTTAAATAAAAGGAAACTAATTAAACGAGTTTAAAACTATTTAGTAAGCGTAGATTTGATGCTTATCAATTGGCCAAAAATCCTATCTGACGCAAAGAGTCGGAATCTGAAAACAACACAAACAATAAGCTAAAATTAATCACAGCATAATGGTTTAATGACGTAAAATAATCTTAAAGTTAGAACGAAAACAATGGGATTTGTAGATTTGAATACGATTCGAGATCACTATCCGAAAACTGATTATTGTCTCCCTCTCGTCTTTGAGATTGCTTACGGATTCCATATATGGCAACAAGTTTCAAGTACCTATCAAGCTTTTGAAGTTTGATCAAGTTTAGATCAAGTAAAAATATAAATTTGATTGGACTTAAAGAACCCTTCATAAAGGTTTTTGAGTATTTAGAATAATCGAAATATAATCTCAATATTTGATTGATGAATTCTCTTTGATGATGATAAACAACTCAAATTCAATATATATATATATATATATATATATATATATATATATATATATATATAGATGTTGAACCATTCCATCAAATGGACACATCCTCTAGCCGAAGAGAAGCGTTTCAAACAAAGAGTTGTGCTCCAAAATATGAAAGGTCATATCTGTTGTCCAACATAACCTTGCAACAACAAGGTACAAATTCCTTGTGACCACAAAGAAGTTTAAAATCCATGCAGACCCTTTTTTCACAAAAGCAATTCTATGGTGCCCCCTCTTGAAGTTTTGTCTGGTAGATAAGTTATCTACCCCCTCTGGTACCGGAAGATTTTGGCTTTTCACAAAGCCTTACGGTGACTATCACAAGAGGATTTTTGTTGATCTCACTCTTCTTTTTCTGGGTTTCCACCTTTCTTTTCATTAGTACTTCAAATATGATTTTATCAATCATATTTCACAAATTATATTCCAAGCACGACTCAATTTAATTTTAAAAACCTTTCAACATAAGTGGTGGTCAATTATCCATTGCATAATATTCAAAAAATTTACCTTTTACTCTTTATCTGATGATTTAAATGAGTAAAGAAAGTAATATAAATAATAAATATGGAGATTAAAAATGATAACTAAATTCTGGCAAATTTGATCTGTTGTAGCATTTATTTTTAAAATTTTAAATTATATCGGTTCGACCTTGGTTCGATTTAGTCCGACCTTTCAATCCTTGAAGCGTTTGATTTTCCACTTTGATGACATTTTGTAAAGGTTCAAAATGGACATTTTGTAAAGGTTCATCCTCATTTAGAAGCTCCACATGCATACAATGGCGGATTGATAATTTTTAGCCTTTTTAGCCGCGGGCTGTAATACAGAAAAAAATTTAATTCAATTAAAATTATGTATAAATTTTTTTTTCTATATAAACTTTCGGAATTTTTTGGGGTTCGGGGGGCTACCACCCGTGTGAGCCCTCATGCATATTCAAAAGTGTTGTTGATTTTTTTTCACTTAATTAAATTAATGGACATTATTGGATGTTAATAAGAGATAGTTGAAGTCTTTCAACTTTCATATCACCTGGCAATTCATAGAATGTAGATATGGCAACGGAAACAACTCAAAGAAGCAACCATATATGTCTAGCCTCATAGAGCTGCCCACTTTTCAGGTTGAAACTCTATACCAACCAAACGGGCAATTATGTTTCATCTAATAAAGTCAAACTAGTCAGTCAACCTTAAGATTAGACTTTTTAACCAATGGCATTTTACATGACATGTTCATTAACCACATCTTTGGGTTGTGACAGTTATAAGACTAAGGCCTTGTTCTATTTGGTGTTAATCAAATCCGCACGCAATTTCGTATACCTCATACTCATTTTCAACCACACACACATTTCCCAAAATAATATTAACCACACATTTTTACACGGAATACCGCGCGGAACAACTAAACCCCCAATCAAACAAGGCCTAAGCAATCTCAAAGACTGTCTAAGGCCCCCAATTTCAACTTTTCGTTGTTACTACAAATTAATGGTCCCAAACATCTGAACGCATATAAAAAGAAGTCTCAATGTCTCAATATCAAGCTTTACCTAGGGGCCGATATCAAATTTTGCCTAACGCCTAAAAAATCTCAAGGTTCACCGTGTCTGGGGAGTAGATAATGAAAGAATTTATTTGCTGGGTATTTATAAATAAGCATATGAACATGGAAAAATAATTTGAATAGATACTAGCAGATAAAAATTAATTTGGAAATTTGTCAAAAACATGTACTGAATTGTAGATCACATATTATCAAATCAGCACAGACCACTTACTTATAGTAGTAGGCCAGATAAGATTTAAGAGTATATTGGACGGCCATCTCTTATTGGGTTGTTGACAAAAATGTAGCGAGATATGCCTACCCACAACGACTACAAGATTGGTCGTGAAAAGTTAAATATGACTATATATTCAATTAGATGAATCATTTCAAAAATGAAAAGAAATCATATGAGACAATTTCATATTGTGATTCATTCATAAGTTGTAAGAAATATGTTTGCAAGGAAAATTGGAGATCAACAATCACTAAACAAATTAGACATGGACAACCATTGAAATAAAATAAATTTGGCATAAACCTTTTTGACTTTGAAATTGCCACAAACAATTGATTTCAAAAAACTTTCAACAATAACAGCAAGCAAACATATCACGTGGGCACAGAGCTATTGCTCTAATGGAGCACCTGTCATCTCGACATTTCAATTTTATCGGATATTCCCAATTAATATTTCGCCAAAATTATTATATTCAATGTCCAAAAAACATGTATCATGTAAACAAAATAAATTGTGTTCACATAAGTATTAACTCAGCTAACACCTAGGAATCAAATTACTTGAGTTGGCGGGTCGTTTACGTAGCCTAGAGTAAAGGTGGGCAACTTTCTTTATTTATTTAGTGATGACAATGATAAGGACTGTGCATTTTTCATGCATGATTTGCATTGTTATACTTATCGATTAAACATTTTGTTCACATCAAATTCAATGAGACAATAGACATATGAAAACCGAAAAGGTGTTATCTTTTATTGTGGGCCAGCAAAAGCACTTCGGATTAGTACATGAATTCTATTGTAGTTTGGTCCACTTTCTCTCCATATATAACACAAAATAATACTAATCCATGTATGCCATACATTGTATATAAAGGTGACAATCAAGCAAAATCCCGTGGGCATTGCATGTTCAAGATTCCGTTTTTTAAAAACCTTCATTCCACTAATTCGTACAAATCAACATCACCTTTTCATATTTCTCGTTCCCTTTTGAAATATCTTTGATGAATATTAACTAAAATAAATTTGGTTCTTGCACGACCAACCACATTTTAATTTTTTTTCCACAGTAAAATTAAAATTGAAAGAAAAGTCGAGACTCAAGTGTATCTAATGTAAAAATTTAATACCCAAGAACGCATTTGAAATTGAAAAAAAATTTGTTTGTTTTTGAAAACATGAAGATATACAGGTTTTCATTGTCTTAGAAAATTAAAAAACAAGAAACAGTTCGAAAATATCAAAGATAACAGGATCTTACTTTCTCAGCTCCGATTTTGTGATCATGGCACTTTTCATTTTACATATATTTACTCAAAAGCAAAATCCTTTTCCTTTAAATACGTATATACCAAACAATCCCTATATAATTTGAATAAATCAACGTGTAAATGATCCCACTTACATTATAAATTTGTTGACTAGGTAGGTCAAGATTCAATAATATGCTTAACATTAAGTAGCAACTGGGAAGGCCTAACCCGGCCCAGTCCTAGAAGCTTCCAAAGCAGTAATAGGATGAGCTTGATCCCTACCATATATGCAGTGAACTGCCTCAAACCTGTGGTGGAAGGTCACTTTAGTTTCAAACCCTTTGCCTATAAAAGGGACAATAATGAACAACATCACATTCAAATTTGAGTTGAGAGAGACTAGAGAGTTACACATTTAGAATACAAAAATACATAATATATATATATATATATCAAAAACTTAATTTCACTTATAATTTCTTGAGAGGAAGATAATGAGTTCATCAACAGTTGCAGATGCAGTTGATTACAAGGGAAATCCAGCTGATAAATCCAAAACTGGTGGTTGGGTGCCTGCTGCACTTATCCTAGGTTTGTTTTCGTCTCATCGTCTCACGCGAATTACAGCTTTCTACAGCTGCTAAACATTTGCGATAGAAACCGACCCATATGCAGGATTCATCTGTTGCCTGACAATCAATGTATTTCCGTCAAGTGGAACGACATATATGTTATGTTGTTCTATAGTGGACAACAGAACAACCCTGAAACCATATTAATTACATGCATTAGATGTGTTAGGTGCATGCACATGCATTGACATGAAGAGGAAAAACTTCACATATTCAAAATGTTTTGCATTCAACTTATAATTGAAAAGACATTTAATTAAGTGATTCTTTGTTTCATTGAAGGGATTGAAATTATTGAGAGGCTTTCAACAATGGGAATAGCAGTAAACTTGGTGACATATCTTGGTGGAGTAATGCATCTGCCAAGCACAACCTCAGCCAATATTGTAACTGATTTTATGGGCACTTCTTTTCTTCTCTGCTTGCTTGGGGGATTTCTTGCAGATTCCTTCCTTGGAAGATACAACACAATTGCCATTTTCACTGTCATACAAATACTGGTAATTTTATCATGCTTATTCATACTTATTATATGCACATCTGTCTTAATTTCGTCCACTAACTAAAATATCGTATTGTACACTTATCTACTCAACAGGGACCTTAGAAATATTTACTTACCTTGCATTCGTTTCAACTTTTTTCTACCTAAAATTAATTGAACATATTCACACAAAGTGAAATTTCAGTAACTATTAACCACAAGTTAAATTTCATGGGCACACCAATATTCAACTTCAAAAGTCTTTTTTTTTTTTTTTTTTAACTTTTCCGACGGTGAAATTTCAGGGAACTGGTATGTTAGCATTGGCAACGAAGCTGCCAAATCTTCGGCCACCACCATGTTCGCCTCATCATCCAAGTTGCAAACAAGCCAATGGTTTCCAAATGGGGATTCTATACCTAGCTTTATATCTTATAGCATTAGGCACTGGTGGCCTCAAATCAAGTGTGTCAGGATTTGGAACTGATCAATTTGATGACAAAGATGAAAAAGAGAAAACTCAAATGGCTTATTTCTTCAATAGATTCTTTTTCTTCATAAGCATTGGGACTTTGACAGCAGTTACTGTGCTTGTTTACATACAAGACGAAGTTGGTCGAAGCCTAGCCTATGGGATTTGTTCGGTCGCAATGTTAATTGCCATTTTGATATTCTTTTCCGGGACTAGAAAATATAGGTATTGTCAGTACTAGTACTCATCCATCTAATCTAAAAGTTTAAGTTCTTGTCACAAGTGCAGCTTTATTTATTTACATTTAATCTTCGACAGGTACAAGAAAAGCTCGGGAAGTCCTATAGTCCAAATTTTTCAAGTAATTGCTGCAGCAATAAGGAAGAGAAACCTCACCATGCCTTATAATGTTGAAATGTTTTACGAGGATACACCCGAAACTTCAAGAATCACCCATACCGAACAATTCCGGTGAGTAATGGTTCTTGTTTGAAGAGTGGATTAGTAAATGTTGACTACTTGATCTAAAAGTATAATTGGATTTGTGTTTGTTTGATTGGTTGGCATGTAGATTCTTGGACAAGGCAGCAATTGTAGGAGAAGGGGATTTTGAAATGGGCAAGAAATATGCATCTTCAGCTCCAAATCCATGGAAACTCTGTTCAGTTACAAAGGTGGAAGAAGTGAAGATGATGGCAAGGTTACTTCCAATATGGGCCACAACCATTCTATTTTGGACCATTTATGCACAGATGATAACTTTTTCTGTAGAACAAGCTTCCACAATGAAAAGATCACTTGGAGATTTCAAGATCCCTGCGGGCTCACTCACCGTCTTCTTTGTGGCTGCTATTTTGATCACTTTGGCCGTTTATGATCGTCTCATTATGCCGTTTTGGAAGAAATGGAAAGGCAAACAAGGTAATACATACATCACAACTAATATCTTATCCAGCGAATATGAGTAACTTGTTCACTATCTTATGACAAGACAGTTGACAAATGAAATACTATACTAGATTCTGTCGGCCCGTATGTGTAGTGATCATAATTGACCCACCAACAATGGGTGGGAGTATCTTATCCACAGTCTTGCATGGTCTACCAGAAGGACAGTTGGCAAAATACTTCTAACATTGTGTGTCAGTTAGATTACAATGAAGTAGCTAGTGTAGAGTCCCAGGAGTTTTGAATATCTCTGCTCTGATGGTACCATGTAGAGGTTTGAGATTCCTCCTTCAAAAGTTAACCCATTAAAGGGAGTAGCCTAAGCTATTTATTAATTGGTTCCATATTTATTATTATTTTTTCCGATGTGAGCTATTTGTGTCTCAATAATGTGTACATGGGTGATCAGAAACATTTAACAACAAATCTGAACGATGTAGGTTTCTCTAACCTGCAAAGAATTGCGGTGGGGCTAGTTCTTTCAACCATCGGCATGGTCGCGGCCGCGCTAACAGAGTTGAAAAGATTATCGGTGGCTAAATCAGTCGGCCGATCGAACGAAACTCTTCCAATGAGTGTCTTCTTTCTCATACCGCAATTCTTTCTTGTGGGTTCTGGAGAAGCATTCATATACACAGGACAATTAGATTTCTTCATCACACAATCCCTAAAGGGATGAAAACAATGAGCACCGGCCTCTTTTTGACTACTCTTTCCCTCGGATTTTTCGTTAGTAGCTTCCTCGTAGCCATTGTCAAGAAGGTCACTGGAAATAATGGCGGCGAAGGGTGGCTAGCAGACCACATAAACTATGGAAGACTTGATTGTTTCTATGGACTTTTGGCTGTCTTAGGAGTCATAAACTTTGTGGTGTATATCATCTGTGCTGTGTGGTACAAACCTAAACCTGCTGCCAAACAGATTGAGGCTGCTGTGTTTAATGGAACTGAAACTGCTTGAGTATACATGCTAGAGTAACAATGTAAACAACCAGTGTAATTCAAGTGAAGTGTGTTTTTTGTGTTTGGTTTTGCTTTTTATCAAAGAAGTAATGTTCAAATTGTTACTGTCTTCTTTGTAAATTTTGTTCAAAATGAATGGTAATTTTCCATGCATATATGCCTCCCGTCGTTTGCTTCAATTTAACAAAATTAAGGCCTTGTTCTTTTGGACATTAACTTGTACGCACGCAATTCCGTACAACCTCACACACATTTTCAACCACACACATATTTTTCAATACAATCTCAACCACATATTTTACACGGAATACCGTACATGATAACTTTATCACCAATCAAATATACCCTAAGTGATGATTTAACAGAGAGAACAGTCATTTGTCGTATATGATGATGATTCCCAGCTACGGTTCCAAAGCAATTTCACAACTTTTTTCGGATTTCTTAAGTTTCAACTAACTAATTATGAAATTCCACTAACCAAAAAAAAAAATAATAATAATAACTAATTTTGAAATGTTAATTTCGAAAGGCGAAAAAATAAGTCACTTCAAGTTAACAAAATAAGTCATATCAAGTAATCTGATGTTAATAATTCCATTTTAAAGTTGTGATTTTTTGAGAAATTTTTAATGAAAAAGGAAATTTTGGTTTATTATCACTCAATTATGATGACTTTTTGCCATTACACAATTTTAACAAACAAAATTTCAAAGATTACTTCCATAGAGAGGAAAAATTTATCTTAAGATAGGTGTCTAGTCATCTATGGCACAACCAAATTTCATCCTTTTTGTATTCGCCTTCGCTATCTCCTTGATGTGAATGTTATTTACCACTTTCTTCCTTTTTCGTAGTCACCAAACCTTCCTTTAACAATTGGAGATGACACGCCGTTGGCATTGATAATACTCCATCCTCGCAAATATATAGTTCATTTTACTTTTACACAAACTAGTGTTTGCCCCGTGCAATGCACGGGAATCACTTACATGAATAAGATAAAATTTGATAAACTTATTTACATATTTTTTTATTTGTTTATCTATTTATTCTGTAATTGTTTGTATACAAATGTAAAAGAAAATATTTTTAAGGTATACATAAATATTTTTTAAGCATTTAATAAAATCGAGTTTGATTACGATTTGAGTTGATTGAACTTTTTTATTTCTTTTGTTTTTTTTTTTAAATTTTACTTTTGAATTAAATGATTAAAAATTAATGAATATATTAACACCACCAAAAAAATTTCATCACACACATATTTCATTACTCAAAAAAAAGTTCGTTCATCAACACTAATCAATACGTGAAGTATCATTTGGTGTGATTTATTTAGTTATATAAAATTTAATTATATAAGATTTACATGAAAAAATAAATTTTGATAGGTATAGAATTATTATTTGGTGATTAAGAAATTTCGATATGATAAATTAGTACATGAAGTTTATTGAAATTCAATTATAATATGTGAAATAATCAAAGAGGAAAAAAAATTTATGTTGCGAAAAAAATTTAAATGATATGATTGACATCAATAACGTAAATTAGTACAGGAAGTTTATTGAAATTCAATGATAATATATCGATTAATAAAAAAATAAAAATATCATGTTGCAAAAAAGTTTAGTTGATACGATAAATTGACATTGATATGATTGAATTAGTTCAGAAACAAATTTAATAGATCGTGTAGATTTATAAATTTCGATAAGCCAAATTAGTATGGAAGTTTATTGAAATTAATTACAGTATGTGAAATAGTTAACCAGAAAAAAGTATTGTAGCTTATTATCTTAGTAAAATAAATGATTATAGCTATAATAATGTGAATTTAACTCAAATTATATTGTAGTTTAATATGTAAGGTTAAGAATGAAAAACAATTAAACAGAAAAAAAAAATTGAGTAAAAAAGTTAATTAACTTGATTAGAGAAAAAATTTTTAAAAAAGAAGACGACGATGATAATAATAATAATAATAAAAATAATAATAATAATAATAATAATAATAAGAATAATAATAATAATAATAATAACTAGTATCACGCCCGTGCGATGCACGGGAACAATTAAATTTATGTACGATAAATAATTGATATAAAATTATAAATATAAAAGTTGAATTATATAATTTATGTAATTTTTGCATAGGAGATTGCATAATTGTAAAAAAATTATTAAAATCTACAATATTGTATATTATAGTCAATGCAAAAATTGCGGAGTAGATTCACAATTGTAAATTATAAAAATTCACGTGTATCGCATAATTGTATCGCATAATTAAGAAGTTTATCAAAACGTGTAACTTTATTTCTAATTACCATGCCTAGCATTGCACAACAATGCTCGTGAAGATTAATTAATTGTAAATGAACTATTGAGAATGAATATATAAAAATTCTTTGATTATCAAAACGTGTCTTTCTCATTGGTATATATCAAATTTATATTGAATACCTTTTTCCTTCTGAAATGCACATTACACACTCTAAATTTTATGATTTTATACATTCTTTTAGTGATTAGCTGTAATTGCTACTTAATTTTAGCTCTATTATATAAGAAGTATTATGCGTAATTTTATGTAACTTAAATTTGTAGTAACACCGACAATTTTCCTCATCTATATAATTCATTTGATTTCTTTTCATTTACATAAATTGTATGTTAATTGTAGAATGAAAATCTTTTTATTTGTAATTTATATACTTAGAAAAAGGTAAAAATATGCAATCAAAAAATTCAGCTTAGTGAGCATATAACATCAGAAGCATTAAAAACAAAAAATATCATTTAATTTTTTTAATTAGAAATAATATGTTATGTTGGCACTGCCAATAGGGTGTTCACCAAACGTGACACTTCAATTATAATAATATAAAGATTAATAAATTACTATTTTACTTAAAAATAAATAAATTATTCTACATAAATCTAGTTATAATTTTAACTACTCACTATTTGATTTTCAAAAAGAAAAAAGTAAAAAATTCTCACTATTTTTTGATAGACCAATTCACGTAACCAAGCAAAACTATCAAAACCTACAATTTTATCACGATAAAATTAAATAAAAAAATTATTATTTAATATTTTGAATTATAACTTTAAAAAATGAAATTATATATAAAGTCTTTCCAAAATAAATTTTTTCTCATTAGATGTTTGTTTTAGATATTGGTTATTTTTAGTTATATTTTTAATTATTACTAATTAATGTTTGTTTATTCCCAAAACTAATTTTATAATTTTCTTAAAATATTTAATGTATGCCACATTTGCATCTTTGCTTACGGGACACTTCACAAATTATAATATAAAGATTTATGGTATGATTATATAACAATTCAAAATATAAAGATAAAGATTAATAAATTACTCTTTATTTAAAAATAATAAATTATTCAATGCAAATTCAATTATAATTTTAACACGCCCTATTTTATTTAAGAATAATCCACTGCACATTACAAATCAAAACTATTTAAAACTATAATATTTTTTAATGCGGTGAAAATAAAATACTTATTATTTAATGTTTTTAATTAGAAATTTGAAAAATGAAATTACATTTAAAGTTTTTCGAAAACTATTTTTTTCTTATTAAATTTTATGTATCACATTTAATGATAAATTTATGTTTCATTAAAAAATAATTATATTAAAAGAATTTTCCCTATTTAAATCTACCAATTAATATTGGTTTATTTCCAAAAATAGAATTTTCTCTTTTTTTAACTACAATATTGATTTTTATGTCTTTTTAATATTAATGAGTGCCATGTTGGCACTCCTGCCAATGTGGCACTCCAGTTTTTATAATATAAAGATAATAATAAATGAGTGTCGACTTGGAAATAAATAAAAAATAGTAAATATGAAAATAAAAATAAATTAAATAAGAAAATAAAATTATTAAATGTCATTTAATGTTTGTTTCTAAATAAATTTTTTTTAAAAAAAATTAACTAAAGGAGTGCCAACATGGCAATGTGCCTAGTTGTCACTCCTCTTTTTATAATATAAAGATAGTAAATATGAAAACGAAAATAAATTAAATAAGAAAATAAAATTATTAAATGTCATTTAACGTTTGTTTCTAAGTAAAGTTTTTTTTAAAAACAATTAATTAAAGGAGTGCCAACATGGCAATGTGCCTAGTTGGCACTCCTCTTTTTATAATATAAAGATAATAATAATAATAATAATTATTATTGATAAATACTTGAAAAGCACTTTAATAACTCTTTAATAATGTTTGTTATTACGTGATAATTATTTTAAAAGTTTGTATTTATGCATTTTTATTTATTTTCATATTTAATCACCAAGAAGAGTTGAAACAAGCTTAAATGGATGAACAAAGTATGAAAAAGCGCAAATTAGCAACTCGGATTCACTAGGCAACCTTCAGTGTTTGGATCATAACTTGAGTTAAAAATATGTGATTGACATGATTCTAGTGTCAAAAGAAAGATAACTTGATTATCTACAAATGTTATGTCTGATCTGTTAGGCAAAATCTATGGCAAAATGGACGAAAATTGGGTTTGAAAACAGCATCATGAACATCCAAAGCATCCAATGTCAACTTTCGGTGCAAATCCCATAACTTGGCCTACACAAATCCAATTAGTGTCATTCTACCACCAAATGAAAGATAACTTGATGATCTACAACAACTATTTTTGGTCCCAAAGGAAAAAATCGG
Source organism: Jasminum sambac (assembly GCA_018223645.1). Classification (NCBI taxonomy): domain Eukaryota; kingdom Viridiplantae; phylum Streptophyta; class Magnoliopsida; order Lamiales; family Oleaceae; genus Jasminum; species Jasminum sambac. The sequence goes on along the minus strand of CP073644.1, from coordinate 6,365,008 downwards.
CATTACTATTCTCAAAAGGCATGAGGAAGTGGAGTGAAAGTGGAGGAACAACTAGTGGATGCATAATTGAAAGATTCCTTTGATGCCTATAAAAGGGCAACGTCATTAATCTCTAAAAATGATCTTTTACTTGTAAAAACACTCTCCTATCATCAATTCCTAGTATTATATTTTATTCTAGTAGTATCCATCTTTTATATCTAATTTTCTTTTGTATCTTATTTTGAGTAAATGTGTGGAGAGTTTACGTGTGAATAAAGCTTAGGAGATTACTTAAATAGCCTTTTATATTCCAGTGGAATTATATTTGAAATGTATATTTTGGTCGAGAATATGATTGGCTACGTGTCTCGATCTAGTTCAAGGGGATGTTACTGTTCAAAGCTTGCTATCCGATTAACTCATAAGTGACGTTATTCTTATTCTCTTATTAAAATTGGTTTGTTTTTCTATTTTATTTTTGATCATATGAACTTTAATTAGATTTGACCAATTGAATTAAAATTTTATTACCAACTTGTTAGAATTAAAGTTTCAATCCATAGTTATTGATTTCTCTAATTCATACGTAAGAACTAATAATTACGTATCGTTGGGAATAACAGACCCTACTGTTAAACATTTCAAACTGACTGAAATGTTACTCTAAATTTAACCTATTTTCCTAATTTTTAAATCTAGCTTTCGCATTAAATCTAGAGACCGAAATTTTAGGTTATCCAAAAGTCTAAGGAATAATTAAAAAGCTGACCTTCAATTAGTTATACTTAAGGGAAATTTTGAATAATAAATATGTGCAATTTATTATCAGGGTAAAAGATTTGAATAGAACACATTACGATTAAATTGGATATGCAAGTGAAGGCCTCGATGGACCAAGAACTAGATAATTTCTATCATTAGTAAAACTCATTTAATTGTTATTTTATTTTATATTCAATATCTACTCTCCATCTATTAAAACCGCCAATCATACTAGCTAGCATAAGTCTACTAAATTGACGAACTGTTCACTGTGGTATCGATCCTTACTCACCACTACTACATTAATATGTAGTTTTCAAAACCGAGTAAGCTAATTAATATTTGATGCATTACGACACGCATCAATAATAATAATAATAATAATAATAATAATAATAATATTCAAAGAGAAAAAAAAAGAATTTTACCGTTGAGTTTTGATCGATTATTGTTAAGTTGTATCATCTAAAATTCGAATTTAGTGACATTAAGAGTCCATCATCATTTGCATTCTTAGTTACATAGTGATATCTAGGGTTATTGGATTTGGCATAAATATGAAGGCCATAGGAGAGATATATATATATCTCTAATAATGTATATTTAATTAATGTACATCTAATAATGTACTAAGAAATAATAAGCTAATAAAAATTAAAAAAATATAATAGACTTAAAAGAAGGTATAGGTGAGGGAAAAAGAGCATTGATTTCTATTTTTATATCTTTAATTGGCATTTTCACCCATGCAATGCACGGGGAGCAAATTTTCCAACTTATATAAATTTTGCTGATAGACTAATTGTCAACCAAAGATGTATTCCCTTGTGACTCACTTTGTTAAGTCCCAGTTAAAAATTAATTCTGGTTGAAGGACTAAATCGATGGTCTAAAAACAATGAAACACACATATAGAAATTTCGACATAGTTCCCTTGTAATTGTTACATATCAATCCTGTAAATTTCCAAGTAAAAAGCAAGCAGGATTGCACAAAATAATAACAAATACACATAAACACAAACCACATTGATGCTTTAAAATCACGGATATTAAAGACCTCTCAATGGAGAAATAAATCACACTAAGGCAATCACTTGTCATACTACATAAGCTGAACTTCTGTGCCATTTAACTTTCACCTTATGCCTTTCAATGCTGTAAAAAAAATGGTAGATATACTATCGATGTTGAGATATAATTCATCATTGCCAACAAAAATACAATTGAAATTTGAGAAAGCAAATTGGGTTACCTTTCGTGGGTGGCCTCATGGAGAAGATAATCACATCACCAATATAACTCCAAGAACAAACGAAGACAAACATCAACCCTAGAAAATATAAAAGCACAAAGCCAAAAATATACAAGTATATATGAACCACATTGATATATAAGCACACTGGAGTTATAACGAATTTGTACAAGTAATAAAACAAAGCATACTACAGAGGATGTTGAGAAAGAAGGAATAAGACACCACGTTTATTTTTTGATTTAATATCAAACTATGGAAAATTTAAAATACTTCCAAAAAAAAGAAGAAGACGCAGCAAAAGCTCCTTATCTGAAGAACGCACATCACATTCGAACAAAACTTAAAAACCACACCAAAGCTAAGAATAACAGAAACTCCCAATGAACAAGTTAATAAACTGCCAAAATTATTCCATTCAATCAATTCAAAAATCAATATCCAAACACAAATTATAAATGTCAAACCAAACAAATAAGAACTGTAACAATAGCCATCCAAATTTCAAATATAATTGTCAAAAACAAACTAAAAGGGCAATATCATTAAATGAAATGCTACAGTTACCAAAACAACCACACTAAGAAACTCTACTCACCAAAACAACCACACTAAGAAACTCTACTAACTTTTTTTTATAGCCTGCAGAGTTCTTTGTTTAAAATAATTCTATATTCTACTATATTCAATCACAAATTCGGGAGATATTACCTATACACTCGTTCGATGCATGGCATTGACAATGAATATATGAACAATGATCCTTAAAATTTTATTGTGAAATATAATCAACATATATATCAATATATTTTTATAGAAATGGCAATGTAAGGAGTACAATTTGAAGACCCAAACACCCCGTTCATGCCATATTCTCATTCCATTGAGGTCGAGCAAATATGATATAAAAATTATAATAGGATGGGGACTCTCAATTCCTCATCCCCACCCCCACTAGAAAATTCTCATCTCTTTCCATGCCCAATGGTAATCGTGATCGTGTAATCGAAAAATTTAAATAATTATTAATGACATTTAATTTTTTCAATAAACACCTTCTAAACATTCTGAACACGTATATTAATATATTCAGTATAAACTCACCTATTTAACAAATTAGGTATACTAACGTATTTTTTTAAACATATCAAATTAGATCTTTATTTTAAATAATTTAAATTATATAGGATTTTTAATCTGGTCGATAAAAAAAATCAGAAATTTATGTTATCTTGATCGAATATTGAATGATTTTGATATCATATTTGGATTAATTTTGATAAGATAAATAAATTGAAATGTATGTGATTAATAATTAAACGACTTAATTGTTGATCCTTTAAAATTAAATAAAAACTGAATTGACAAAAATTAGTATAAAATAAATAATTTCAAATTATTTATTATAAAATCTAATGTCCATTTAGGATCTATACGAGGAATTATTAAAAATAAAAGATAAAAAATTAAGTCAACTATGCCAAATTTCGATAAATTTATATAAATACTATATTTGTAGTTTATTTAGTTTCCTAAATTTATTGAAATTATGATTTTCAACATAATGTGATTTGTAACATTTGAAATTGTAACATGTAATTTTATAGGTCAAATTGCCACCATCACCAACTCAAAATAAATATTACAGAAAATAAAAAAATATATGACAAAATAGAAGGAAAAACATGTTTTGAAAAAAATTGCTTGTGAAAAAGTAAATGAAATTAACTAAGTGCTAATAATAATTAATCGACTCACTTTATAGTAAGATGTAACTATACCCTAATGGCAAAAATCCAAAAACATTTCAGGTCTTGACATCATTTTATTTTCAAATGCAAAAAAAGATAACTTAATTCTAGAAAAACAATTTTCTTCCTTGTAGCAATTTAAGAAATTCAAGTTTTTTGTTTCTTAAATTAATTATATTTTTTTAATTTTAGCAATTTAATTAAATTTGATTAATTATTCGTCCAATTACCGTGTCGATCTTTGTCCAATGAAAATGTGTCCAATTAAATCTTAAAAATATAATTAATCTTTTTTAGCTAATTAATTATAAAATGAATTTAGTATCACTAAAATAATTGGCTAAATAGCGGCTATTTTAGTAATTATATGAATCTAATTTGAAAGTTATCTTATCATTTAAAAGATATCTTTCATTTTTTGGAAAATCTGCAAACACATAGTAATCTAATTAATTATAATTATTTTTTATTTTTTTTAAACAAGGATATGTCCAAAATCATGTCCCATTAAATCAAACTTGCCAAAATTTTCTTTTATAAGAATCTAATTTTAAAGATATTTTATAATTTTAAAGATATTTCATAATTTAAAAGATATTTTTCAATTTAAAAGATATATATTTTCCAATTAAGAATATATCTTTTATTTTTTAGGGCAAATCTTGTTAACCTGTCACAATCTAAGTAATTTTAGTCCTTGTTCTATTTGGTGTTAACCAAATCCGCACGTAATTCCGTATACCTCATACTCATTTTCAACCACACACACATTTCCCAAAATAATATTAAGCACACATTTTTACACGGAATACCGCGCGGAACAACTAAGCCCCCAATCAAACAAGGCCTTAATTACTTTTTCTATGTTCAAAAACAAATTAACTATATATTTCCCCTTTTAGAAACACAATATTTAATTTTGGTTAAATTTTGTCCAATGAAACTGTGTCATTTTTCATCTAATGAAACCGACTCCAAGTAATCTTAGCAATATAATTAATTTAAATTATTTCAATATACTAAATTTTAATAATTTTTAAATTTTCCTAATTATTTCTAATATAATTAGTTGAATAGCAAAAATTTTAATATTGTGTGATTAAAGATATTTTTTAATTTAAAAGAAATTTTTCATTTTTTAGAGAAATCTTCCCAAATCGTAACAAAGTAATTAATTTTTATTATTTTTAATTCTTTTAATTAATTATATTTTTCGTAATATAATTAATTTTATCTATTTTTCATCATGTGAAACTTTGTCCAATTAAAATCTGAGCAACATAATTAATTTTGTTGATATTGCAATGTAATCAATTTTTTTTAATTTTCATTTTTAGCTAGTTATTGAGAAAAATTAATTATTTCTAGAAAAAGCAATGTAATAGTCGTAGTTTTAAGAATCGTAAGAATCTAAGTTTAAAGATATCTTAAAATTTAAAAGGCATCTTATAATTTAAAAGATATATTTCATTTTAGGGAAAATTGTTGGGTTGTATTTTTAATGTTTTAAATTCTCAATTTCTAGTATGTGTATATTACATTTTTGTTTAAAAGTATATTTTTACTTGTATTTATATAACTAGTATTTTTACCAGTGCGTTGCACGGGAAGATACATCCATTAAATAATTATGTTTCTTTTTTAAAAAGGAAGAATAAAATCTATATGATTTTTTAACAAATTCGATATAGTTTTCCCTATATTTTGAAAAAATCAGTTATATTAATACACATAGCATAAATCCTAAAATTTTAATATAGCATAACTATATATTCTCCATAACCTTATAAATGACAACGACATTTCCAATACAATCACATGCATTGCTTTGCACAACACAAACAACACATAACATACAGAAACACTAATTTTTTAAAAGAATCATTGAATCATTTAAAGAAGCGATTCTACTCATCTACGTCTCATATCTCTCGTTCATCACTTATTCTATTCTTCCAAAACTTCATTGGTTTGCGCACCATCGATCTCCTATCCCCCATGACCAATCCACATAGAAGGAAAAGCATTGTTAGAAAATAAAGGGATAAAATCCTAGTGTTGTCACAGGTGTGTTGCACCGAAAAATGCGTCCAACATACAATTATATTACTATTTATGAGAATTATAATAAAAAAATAAAAATGCATAAGATTCTTTAAAAATTTTGATAGAATTTCCCTGATATTTTGGACAAATCCAACATGTTAATACCTATAGAAAAAAAAAGTAGCATAACTTTAAATTGTCCCCAAACATATCAATATCAGTAGCATTCAAAAAAAAAATAATATCCATTAAGTTTTGAAGAAATTAAGTAATCACTTAAAATGTATTCCTCACATACAATGTTTGATAATTTTATTTATCGTCTATTTGAATTTCCAAGTCCTTCAACGTCATATAAAAAAAAAAGAAAGAAAGATTATTATGCCCTCGATTTACCCAAAAACCACTTCATTTTTTTTTAATTTTTTTCAGCACTTCATTTGCTAAGGTAACCAAGTTGTGGTTGATATTATACATGAATAAATCCTCTAATTATTTGTAGAAATCTCAGTGATATCCTTGGTTCAAATAGTATTCGCATCCGTGCGTTGGCCGTGAGATATTTTTAATAGTTTTTTTGAAAGAATAATTTTAATTTTAATAATTATTTAGTTAAAAATAAATAAAAAATATAAAGTACATACGTGGAAATGATTATACAAAAGATGAACATAATAGTTTTTATATATTCTATCACAAAATATTTAAATCTTTATAAAATCAATTTAATTATGGGGGTGATATGATTGGATTTTTTATGGATTTTTATCTAAAAGAAGAGAAAGAATGAGTGAAGTTGAATGGTGAAAATTTGTGTAGTACATGTATATCTCACGAGTTATGTGAATGTGATTGGTTTGATTAAAAGAAAGAATGAATAAAAATTGATACAAAAGTGGAAAAAATGGAGGTTATCATGGTATCTCGCGTACGTTTTACGACCATGTAGGCTAATACGGTGAATACATTTATGTTTTACTTTGAAACATTAGTGACCAACAATGTTTTAGAAAATACGAAGTAATAACATCGAGTAAAGGAGATTGCACCCCGTGTTTCAGAACGTGAAGTGAAATTTCTTGGAGTATGTCTGTATGTTATTTTATTTTTATTTATAATATATATTACTTATTATTAATTTCATTATTACTTATTAAAAATGAAGAGTCGATCCATAAAAAATTGATACTACTTTAAAAGTGAAGCACTCATTCGCTGTTTCTAAGCACATAAGACAATAAGTGGATCCCACAAAATTGTTTGACTCAAAGTTCCCATTAATTAATTAATTGAAAGCAATAATTAAATGCAATAAGACCTTTTGACTTAAACCAAAGAGATGTACTCAAGATTTGAATTTTGAAAAAAAAAAGTGAGATTCTTTAAAATTTGTTACAATATTATCTTGGTTCTTTAAAATTGGAGAACAAAAATCATTTAGAGTACTCATTCAAGAAAGTATGTTTCTATTAAAATAATGAAAACTAAAGCCATACATTGTCACCAAAAGAAAAAAAAACTATAAGTTATACTTCATTTCGATTGTATTCTATACATTGTCTAAATTAGATATATTCAAAATGACCTGGTTGCATAAATACAAAATACTTTCTTCCATCAAAGCATATATTAGGGGAAAAAATACATAAAAATTAATAGTTAGTATTAATAATTAATAAAAACAATTTCAACCCTTAGCCTCGCACTCCGAATGGAGGTGGAGATTCCTACAAATGCGATCGACCGAACAAGATGCATTCTAATGACATTGTTCTATAAATACAAAACACTCTCTTCCGTCAAAACATATATTAGGGAAAAAAATACATAAAAAATAATAATTAGTATTAATAATTAATAAAAACAATTTCAACCCCATAGCCTCGCACTCTGAATGGAGGTAGAGATTCCGGCAAATGTGATCGATAGGAGTCGGGGACAAGGATGAGACCCTATGTCTCTGTTTTTTTTAAAAAATAATTTTTTAAAAATTAATTAATGTTATTATTGGTGAGAAAATTAATAAAAACGAAAAATGCAAAAAAAAAACAATTCTTATTTCTTTTGCGTATATATATTTAACAAAAATGGAATATAAACCTAAGTTTTGTAATTTTTATGGCATATTAAATAATAGTTTTAATTTTTAAGGTAAAAATTAATACTGATCAATTGTTTGATCATCTTTGAACCAATTTATGAAACACAAATCATAACTATAAAACATACTTAACAATATTCAAACATTGGATATGTCGACAACGATCACAATGAAGCTTAGACGAACAAATCATCTGAGGTGTTTCAAAAGACAATAATGAAGGTAATCCCAACCATAAAACAATACTACAAGGTCTTAGAGGACACAATAAATGATAGGTTATGCCAAAAAGCTAATATAAAGTTTTAAATTTTAACCAAAAAATTTGAGGCCAAAAAATTGGACATAGCTAGCATTCACTTATTTTCTGGGCCATTTGAATTTTCACCACCCTGTGACAACTGTGTGACACTACAGAAGGTATTGTTACTACATTTTCTAGCCTTGTAAGTTTGATTTGAGCAGTCTTTGTCACCTCTTTGGAGCACAAGTATCACCCATGCTTGAGGATACAAGAGAAATGAGAATTCTCAATAGGTAGCAAGAATGCATGTTAAAATATGGACAAGAAAATATTAAAAAATATACACTACCATAAATCTTAAAAAATATACGCTACCACAAATCTGGTTGTTGCTGCTTGGCATCCATATTCATAATGACACCAAGATCCTTATGGCCACCAATATGCTCAATTGCAACATTTTCTTGCCAGACTCATCACATAACACATGCAATAATAAGAATTGCTAAAGATAAGCATTTTAGACCTTGTTTGATTCCTTAAGATAATAAGATATAGTAACTAGAAGTGTATAATAATGTAGTAAATAGCCTCAATAATTAGATCTGAAAGACCGTTCATGCTCCATAGTGTAGAAACTATGCAAAAAATCCATATTATCACTCCATGGGGAAATTAAAAACTATCCACAAAGTGCATCTCATCTAGACAAATGAAAATGAGTTCAAACAAAATATAACTGAAGTCAGAATCAAATCCAAATATTCCATTATGTCTTCATTTACCAAAGCTCTTTCGGTAAATCTAAGAATTCTATTTTATTTATTTTATTTTTTTTACAACAGCCTCTCAATAACCGAAAGGTTGCAAAATTCGAATATCTAACATGTAAAATTTCAAATTCTCATTTGAATGTAATAGACCACAAAAAACAAAAGGAACTATACTCATGAATAGAATGTAAGGTTCCCCAAGCTGATAGTTGCTTTACATTGCTTTCAAAATAGACATCTAATTGTGAGGCTACAAGTTTAAGCTCTAAGCAGAAGGGAGTCATTGGCGACCACTCATTGCATGACCATTTTCTTGGCAAAGTATTCTTTGGCAGGTGCTAGGTTATTTAATACTGCTAGCTTCATCCACTTCTTTTGGCCAGGATGAACTGTTACTGGACAACCTGCAGCCTCAAGCTTTCCCTTTGCTAAAGCCGAGAACGCTCGTGCTTTGAACTATTAATCTAAGAATTCTATTTTGTGCTCCATATAAAGATACATTACTCTATTCGGAAAAATCTATCCACCTCGTCTAGTAATTGATGTGTTTGATCAATAAAAAAGATGTTCTAATCCTACACCTTGCCCACTTTAAAGAAAGCAAATAAGAGACTCAACAAAACTAAGTACTCCATGAAAATTGATATGGGAAGATTAAAATCGCCTCTCCATTAACCGAAGTGACTGTCACCCTCGAAACTCGAAAGTGACTTTCCGTCCATACTATTTCTCTCCAATCTTTACTCTAGATACAAGTAGTAAGAAAATAAATAAAATAAATAAAAGACAAAAAGAAAAAATCAGAATATTGAGCATCAATAATTTTATTATTAAAGCAATTATTTCCGTATGCACTTCATACATTAAGTTGCTTAAAAGCTGTGCTTAATAATGCATCCAAAAGCTTGAGAATTTGTAAAAAAATCTAGAGGATAGTTAAATTTAGCTACATGTGGTTTTACCTCTACTTTGAGCTTTTCATTCTCCTTGAGAATGGAGTCATAATTAGACAAAAGTGCCTCATAGGAGGATTTGAATTGATCATAATCCATTTCAAGCTTGCTTGTTCTTCCACCTGGCAAGCCAGTTTTGGAACCCCACCGCCACATGTCGGGGTTGCAAGCCTAGATTTTTTGCCAGTTGGGTTTTATGCTCTGGCTCCAGCTTGTTCTCTGCCTCAAAGCTCTTCACTAGAAAGTTCACCTACAAATTAAATAAAAAGAATAATTACATACTGCAAGAAAGTATGATCATTTTTCTTATTCATGTCAAAATTGAAATTATATTTAGATAGTCATGTCTATGACATGCTCATTCTACAATGTTGATGTAGAAGGCTCCTGCTCTTCTCCAACGTGTCTTGCTACATTCTTTGAATCAGGTTCTTCATTTCCCATAGATTGCTCCCTTCGGCTTTAGAAATTCCACAGTCTCCAAAGTCTAGACGAGAAATACCGAAGGATTCTTCATGCTTTAGAAGGGATCTCCTTTATTCATCATGAGCTAGATGACGAGGACAAAGATCCACTATGTTACCAACGCATAGCAGTATATCAACTTTTTGAATATCAGTTTGTTTCACCCAACCTTGAAGAGCAATGAATGAAGAGAGCTATGGACAATGGCATGAAATAAACAATTTCATAAAAAAGATGGAAGTTTCATTTTAAATATGCACAAAAAGAAGATGGCAAAGGAAAATGCTTACGTCATTAAGATCAAACACCATCTCCAAGGCAGATAGCTTATCAACCATTGACAGACGCACAATAGAGAACTTGTCGTCAAGATGAGCCATCCAAACTAAAACATCAGTTGTGTAATACTTTGTGTCGATTTTCCACATGTTTAAAGAAATATCTTAAGTCATCATTAAAGGGTGAAAATCATTCTCAGAAAGAAGAGCCATAGAATGGATATTTTGTGTACTTTTGCTGCTTGGACTTTACCCATAGGCAAATAACTTGGCTGAGTTGGATGATGCAGTGAGAACATCTTCGACATCCACATGAAATAGTCCTACATTAAAATCTTTGAAATTAGAGCAAAGCTACAAGTTCAACATTCTAAAAGAATGTAAACCAAATACATGGTGTATACTTTTCAAGATTAACAAAATTTGGTTATTATGACATGTTTTCTTGTCCTCACTTCCTACCTGTTTGTTCACATTATCCAAAATCCATTGTAGCAATTTCATAGGCTTAACATTAATTACAAACTGTGGGTGCTAGGAAGATTGAAAATAAACTATCAATGAAAGGATTTGTATAATGAATCATCATCAGGAAGATTGAAAATAACATAAGCTTGCCTCTTTCATAATAGGTATCATTGACATTAAACCATCTAACCAAAGTCATCCAATGCTATCATAGCCCCAACTGTGGATGCACCTTCAACTACCTAAAATTTATGAAATTATCATAATCTCAACGGGCTTTTCAGATTAAAAGCATTGCAAATGCTTGAAAATCTAAAATTTTAGTTCTTTCCCCTTTGTACTATCGAGTACTCAGTACTGTTAGTATAAGCTAATGAGGCAAATAATTAAAGGGACCTGATTCATAGAATTAAGAATAGCATCAAGATTTTCTCCTGATGAAAAAGGCAAGACGAACGCCAACCGTTCTGTTTCTCAAAAGGTCAACAAATAAGTAAGCATAATATTTCCAGTTTATAATAAACCAATCAACATTGTTGATTTGGCACCCATCTGAATTGGAAATAAAGCAATATCAGATAATTCGCACAACTTCACCGAAGAAATAGGGAAAACAAAGTACAGGGACATGATTGAAATTTCTTTGAGATAAAAGTATGTTTGCTTTGTCAAAAGGAGATTTCAAAGGACATTAAAGGGTGTATTCATCTAGACCCATGGGATATCTTATTCAAAAAACAATCGAATTTGACAGCGAAACATTTCGTACTAATCAAATTTTGAATAGATTTTAATTACCACAAGCAATAATTTCCCCCGTGAAGACAGAAAACTAACGCTCAAGCAAATTATTCTCTTCGGTGGATTTCAACCACACAAGGGAAAAATGATAAGAAAAGTAACATAAAAATAGACAAGATAAAATTAAGAGAAGGGCATCCAAAATGAAGAAAAAGAAGAAGACCAGACCAGACCTTCATTAATGCTTCAAAATGATTAAATAAACAATACAATCAAAATTTTGATGCTAATAAAATAAAATAAAAATAAAACCTTTAATGTCCACCAGAGTTCCTAACTTCTAGTCATTTTTGCCCAAATTCCTACAATTGTTGAAACTAAAAAGTAATTTCTTAACTCAAGAAAAAAGATAAACCTAGTGCTCACTAAGCTGAGACCTGGTAATGTCTCTCTATAATGTTTTGAAGGAGTCATTCATTGATTAAAAAGAGAGAAAGGAAAACCTCACTAAGCCGAAACCGCAATAATTTAAAACACAACACTTATGCCAAGGAAGATGAGAAAAATAGGTCAATAAAAATTAAGAGCAATGCATACAAATTCGATTAAAATGGGAGAAAACATACCTTACTGGTTGGTGGAGTAATTAATGACGTCGGTGAAGATTTAATGCAAAGGAAAATCAAGCCGGACAATGTCGTTCCTAGTTCAATCGAGTACATATCTATTCTTATAAGGATTATTATCAAAGACAGATACCCAGAAGGAAAGGGTTCATTCTAATTAGAGATGAGAGCACTGAAGCAAATGAGAGCGTCGAATTCCTGAGGGAGATACGAAGAGGAGAAGAAGATGATTTGGAGATTGAGAATACATGATTTGGGGGATTGATTGAGGAGCATTTTTATCAAAAAGGAAAGGAAATAAGGAAGACACGTAAGAGTCCAAACGAAACACACGTAAAAAAAATTAAAAAATTAAAAGGAAAACAGCTGGCCAAAGTTTGAGCGGGAAAATAATTAAAAATGAATTAAAAAATATGGTGAAATACTCTACTATTATATATATATAGATTTTGTGTTAGGAATAACGAAGAGGTGAAAATGGCGAAAACACGTCATTTCTTAGTGTGATATAGCATTCCAGCAACTTGGCCAGCTCATTTCTTTTTCCACCTCATTTGATAATCCTCCTTGTGGCATCTTATTTTTTTGGACACAAAATTAAGACATGATGGTGGCATATCATTAAAGGAAAAGAGAAAAGAAGGGAGATAAGATCATTACACAACTTTCTCTTTTTTACTTGAGTTTATTTTTTCTTTGAGGATTTGAACATGGATAGATATGCTGAGTGAGGAGAGTGGAGAGAAATAGAGAGACGGGGGGAGAGTTAAGAAAGAGCAGAGAGTTTGAGGAAGAAACCGATGGAGAAAACTAGCCAATACTGAGGGCTTGAAGAAGAGAAGAAGCCAATACTGAAGGCTTGAAGAAGAGAAGAAGGAACTTGGTGATCATTGAAGTGCAAGATATATCGAAACATTGATTTCAATTCTTTGAACTCGGTTGTGTGTCTCTATGTTTTCACTGTTTTAATTTTCTCTATTAAATCCATGGGTAACTAAGTTTTTTTATACTTAGGACGAGCAATGAATTCTCTTTGTGAACTCTAATTTATTATGTTATTGGATCTAGTTGAATTTGTTGGTGCAAGAAGGAAAAAGGAGAACAAAGAGTATGAATCAAAGAGACGGTCTAAGAACACTTAGCCGGCTTCATGTACTTATAATAACGTCATAACCCTGATAACATATTACATGCCGTCACAACAATAAACGAAAACCTACGGGGATCTGTGTAGTGACCGCGAATTTCTTTAAATTAAGATATTTAATTAAAGTGAAATCTCAAACGTGTCGCTACAACTTCACCAATAGAGTTTAAACAGCGTACACTCGTCTAGTTAAATTTTATATTATTTTATATTATATTAAATTATTTAAAATAATAATAATTTATAGAATATTTATTTATTTTCAAATTTAGTTTGAGGATCGAACTTTAGAAATTATTCGCTTTAAACCCAATTATAGGCCTGCTTAAGGTTCAAATTTTTCTCTTATAATATAAGAAAGCCCAAATTCCAATTTAATTTCATTTTAAAGTCCAAACTCTATTCTTATACTACAAGGCCCATTTGGAGGTATAACCAAATCCTACCCTATTTATACTACCCTAAGGATTGTTTTAGAAAACCCTAGCCACACTACTCTTCATTTTTCCCTAATTGGAGTACTCTAGATCATCCTACCAAGTTCATCCAACAAAATCAACAATCCAAATTCAAGAGGTAAGATTTCTTGTTATTTGATTCATATCTCCATTTGTTTTTATTTATTTTTGTTGATTTAAATTTTTAGAGATCTAATTGTATTATTTCTCATGTAATTTATATACACACAAAATAATGAGATACACGCACACACCACCACCATCGCCGGCCAACCACCACCACCACTGCCACCGCCTTCACCACCTCGCCCACCGCAACACACGCATATACATACAGAGATAGATACGCTATAGCCGATACACACCTAACTCCTCGGCCAAGAACACCGACCACGCCAAAACTCAACTTTAATTCACAAAAATTATACCACACCTTCTTCCTAGCTCCCTAAAGCATCGTAGTATAGTTTAATTCACTGATAGTTAGTGAATCAACCCAATTTTGAAAATACCCAAATTTTCACCTAAGTGTTCAATCCTTGATTTCTCTAAAAATACTCAATATTTCTTGAAATTGACACCACCATTAGATTCACCACCACCATATTGACCTTCACGCCATTTTCACTACCAAAACCCGCCACTGAACACGTGAGAGAGGAGAGAGCCGACTGAAGAGAGAGAGAGCGCGATGGAAGAGAGAGAAAGTCTGCAGAGAAGGTGACGACCATGACTGCCCCGATCCGTGTTTTAAATCCGATATTGCACGCCTAGTCCCTCGCTTTATTTAATTAGTTTAAGTTGGTCCTTCCGCTTTATTTATTTTCAAATCCTTAATTTTTAATTTCGCACTTTAGCCCCTAAATGTTATTTGCAGATTTAGTCCCCTCAATTTAATTATTATATTTAAATAAGCCCTCAAATTTTATTTAAATTCAAGTCCCTAACTTTCAATTATTGCAATTTGACCTCAACTTTTTATTTCACTTTTAATCCTTCAATTTCTTTTCCTATTTAATCTAACCCCCAAAAATTTAATTTCATATTGGCCCTTCATGTTTTAGAAATCCTATAATTGAGCCCAAAATATTTTTAGTTCACTTTATTATGCGTAATAGGTCCTCAAACTATTAAATTATTTCAAATTGACCCCAAAAGTTTTATATTTCATACTATTTTAGTCCACTAACTTCTATATTACTTATAGATACTTAATATTTAAGAATATTAATATAAATTAAACTTGTTATTGGCTAGACGAGGCGCATTTGACGGACCTAGAGGACTGATTTCTCACCGTTAGTAAGCTCAATACCGCTAAAGGTTAAGGTAGATCCCCTTTTTCTAAAAAGTTTTTTTTTAAATGTGCGCAATTGCAATTAATTATTATTATAAATGCTGCATGTAAATGTTATGTGATGATAGGCTTTTTAGCCTACTTTTTGACGTGCTTTCCAAAGACTACATGACTATAGGCTATTGCCTAATTACTTAATGTGATTTAATAGCATTATGACATGATAGGTCTTTGACCCTAATATATTATAAATGACGCAATATTAATCACTATGATGACGGGTACGATTAAGAGGGATGATGAACTAACTTGTATTTATACTGTCGTATTTTATGAAAATGATGATTATGTGCATTTATTTTGTAATATATATTAATTGTGGTGGCGGGATCTACTGAGTATTTAAAATACTCACCATTTTCTCTATCAAATGAACAAATTGCGTATTAAGGAGCCTGAGGCTGGCGAGGCGTGGGAATCTCTAGGACTTTTAAATAAATTCGCTTAAATACATTGACAATTGAGCACTTTTAATCGCTGAAGTAATGGCTATTGAATGTTTTGAATTTACTAGTACTTTAATCTGATGTTTTGAGGCAAGGTTTCTAAACTATCGTGAGACACTCTTTGATTTTATTAATTAAAATAAATTTCCGCATTTTAGCTTATTTGTTATCTTTCCGCATTTATTTATATTATATAAAAAAGAAAGAAATGGTTAGTTTTAAAGAAAGAACTAGCTCCGAGTTCTTCAATCTCAATGCATACTGGTATCGAGTCTACTGCCTCAGTAGACTTGCAAATTGTTTAAAGAATTTTTTCAAAGAAACTTTTCAAAATTCTGAAAGTTTTATGTCCTAAGAGTCGCCACGACCATCGCTCCTCCGCTAATTCGACTCGAGTAAAGAAAGAGAGTTTTTAGATTTCAAAGATTGACTTATTGAGTTTCAAGTTCTTTTGAGAAACTATGTTTTTGATATAGAATGAAAGAAGAAAGTTTCAAGAAATTTTTCAGATACAATAAGAAAGAGTATTTATTTAATGCTTAATCACTTTAAGAAAAGTTTATGATAGATACAATATTAAAAGTATTGTGAATGCTTGTATCTATTTAAAGTTAAGAGAGCCTCTTTGAAGGATTTTACGAGAATTAAAAGTTGATACGACTTAAAATATTTTTGCAAGTAGTTGTATCTCAATTCGAGGGATTTCATATCCGTAAAAGAAAGAGTAAAGTGCTTTTTTATAGAGAATAAGAAACCTAGTTTGAGCCTGCTGAAATCTCCTAATGATTAATAAAGCATAACTTTAAATGTATTGAACGATATTTCTACTCTCTAAATTTATTTCTTGATTTTCAAGCATTGACTATTGTATATGGGTATTGTTGTTCTCTCTGCCTATATTGAACTGGTGATTTGTAATTGTCGATGATTGGGACATTAGTTTGGTGTTATGATTGAGATATGAGTTGTAATGGATTAGTGATTGATTGTAATGGAACTTCAATCCAATGTCATGGGTTAAGAAAAGGTTGTAATGGAATGATGATTAAGAATGAATTGACCTATGTTGTGCTAGATATTCCTAAATTCTTCAAAGGAAAGGGGTAAAAGATAAGGCAAGTGTTTATTCACGAATACTCGCAAGGTGTGATACTAATTGATCATGGATATCGCTTTAATTGACTTTGTGCACTCGAGATGAGATTGTTGCATTACATTGTTATGAAGTTTTAATGCAATAGGAAATGTATATATCTCATCCTACATTCAACACGTAAATATGCTATTCTATCCTCAAAGTGAAGTTTGTAAGTTTCATACTTGTATGTTATGGTATCCTCAATCTAAAAACAATTTGAGATTAAAGATTATAGATTGAGGATAGTTAGTAGAAGTTATGGCTTTAGATTTTTTGGATTTTATAATTTGAGCATTAAATGTTAAAGGTTGATTTGAATTGTTTGATGTTGAATTTGGAGGACTTGATTAGTGGTGAATCAGCCTAAATTGTATAAATTGAAGTTAAATGTATTATTTACTAAATTTGGGTGGCATGTTTATGTATTATGTTGGGAACTTCTAATGACAAAGTTTGACTTAATTTTGCTAGATTGAGATTGAGAGAGTTTTGAAGGATTCATATATTTTTTTATGAAATGAGTTTTGAGGATATCGATTTGGATTTAGAGGATTAATTATATAAAATGTGACTGTATGATGATTTTGATTTTGGATGTAGCGATTTTGAGAGTGTGATTGATTTTAAAATCTATTTGGATTTTGGGATTGGAGGATTTGAAATGTGAGGTCAAAGGTTGTACTGCTGAGGAATTGCTCGAGAAAGGTTTCATCCGACCATGTGTCTCCATGGGGAGCACATGTATTTGTTACGAGAATGATGACAATATGAGGATGTATTGATTTATAGAGAACTTAACAAGTTGACAATAAAGAATAAGTACCTCACCCAAAGATTGACGATTCGCTTGATCGCTTGAAGAGTGCTTGGCTCGAAGATTGATTTGAAATCGTGTAACACCGCTTGAAGGTCGGGCGAGATATGCCAAAGATAGTAGTCGACACGATATGGGCATTACGAGTTTACAACGATGCCTTTAGTCTCATGAATGCACCTACAGTTGTTCATAGATTTAATGAATCGAGCTTTTCATCAAGATCGGACAAGTGCGCGCCATTATATTTATTGATGAGGTATTGACCTATTCGGATTCTGACACCTGGGACCTGAATAGCTTGAGGATTGTACTTGATGTATTGATGAGATAGTCACCTTGAGGACATTCACCCATAAGCATGATCCAAATGAAAATATTGTTTTTATGCAAGCTCACGAAATTACTTATCAAGTTTTCAAATAACTTCACCATCCTTTCCAATTTGATTGACCGGTTATTTTCAAATTCCTTAAATTGCATGTGATTCAAAAGTACATTTCTTGTTACAAAGAAATAGAAATCGATTTTCAAAACATGGTTAACATTGGAAGTATTATTATTATTATAAGGTTGTGCTAGATCATACTTTTATTTGACTTACTTGTTTGGTAAACAAGAACGCTTTGAGCATAAGTTAATGCAACATTATTAAATTTTCTTTAGCCTTCGATTGAGGATGGAATGTTCTTCTTTAATGTCATGATTTAAATGACATTTCTCATCATGAGAAGAATGGAAAGAAAATTTTAAAACTTTACTTTTTCAACATTTGGCTTGATATGCAAGGGAAAGGTGTTAAAGTGTTGATTTTTTCTGATTTCGACCTATATTTGTAATCAACCTATCTCTATAAACTCAAAGAAACAATTCTGTGGAGAAAGGATTTGACAAAATTTCGCTTTCTATTTAGACTCTCGAGTTCAAATTAATGAATGTTCCATCTATTTTCAACAAAATTAATTCCATTCCTATCGAGCGATAACTATTGAATTGGGGTGATTTATCACATTTCAAGGGATTTCGATAGTGGAGGATATATTCAGGAAAATGTTTGTGGCTCATATATAGTTGGAGCATGACCAGTCGAATGATTTTGAGTTCTAGACTTGAAAATTTTAGAAGAAGAGAAAGGGTTACGATTATGAAATTATTGCCAAATTTCATTGGGTTGTACTATTTGTAATTCAAACGAATTTACATAGATGGTAACCCAGGTCCTTTCGGTTATTACGACTAACTATGAGGTATATGTCTCGATTATTGTTATCTAAGTGATAACATATCGATGTTATTAAAGCTTTGCTATGAGGAGTAACTATATGTTATGATCGAAAGGAGATTGATATTTCAGCTAAGTAGAAAGGGTCATTTGAGTACAAATCAGAAAGATAATATTGTTTTCAAAAGAGAAGATTACTATGGATTTCATGATCGACTCTTCCTAGGTCAATGAGAGAGGACATGATGTCAGATGGGTGATTGTTGATCGACTTCTACGAAATTTGCACACTTTCTACCGGCTAAGATGACTTTCAAAGATCGACTGCTAGCGCACAGCTTATATAATAGAGAGATTGTTCGACTCCATGGGGTACCTGTGTCCATTATTTTATCGAGATCCAAGGTTTACTTTGAGATTATGGAGACTTTACAGACGGATATGGGCACAAAGCTCAGATTCAAGATGCTTACCACCCCCTTAAATGGTAGAGAAACCGCTGAGGCTATAGAGAAGATCGTAGGAGGATCAAGGCCGCTCAAGATATGTAAGAGCCACGCCAATAAGAGGAGAAAGGACTTGAAGTTTGGAGACTGAGAGAAAGTATTTCTCGTATTCCAATGAAGGGCACCATAATGCTTGGGAAGAAAGGGAAGTTGAGACCACTGTTCATGGACCATTCGGAGATACTAGAAGAAGTTGGGGATGAGTCGTCCGCTTGGCTTTTCCATCCTAACTTTCATCTGCATAATGTATTTCACATCTCACAGCTTGAAGAAGTATGTCCATAATCCAAGTCATGTGGTGAACTTTCAATCTTTGGATATTCAAGAATTTATCATATCAAGAGACACCCGTGACCATCATTGATCGAAAGGTCCATGTCTTGAGAAATAGAAGAGTTCTCTAATGAAGATTCAATGGGGTAGTCATGGCAAGGATGAGGCAACATGAGAGAAAGAAGAAGAGATCCGATCCCAATACCCAAACCTTATAGAAAAAAGTTTATGTTTTAAGTAAATTTAAATTTGAGGACTAAATTATTTTTAAGAGGGTAAGGTTGTAGTGACTGCGAATTTCTTTAAATTAAGATATTTAATTAAAGTGAAATCTCAAACGTGTCGCTACAACTTCACCAATAGAGTTTAAACAACAGACACTGCCTAGTTAAATTTTATATTATTTTATATTATATTAAATTATTTAAAATAATAATAATTTATAGAATATTTATTTATTTTCAAATTTAGTTTGAGGATCTAACTTTAGAAATTATTCGCTTTAAACCCAATTATAAGGCCTGCTTAAGGTTCAATTTTTCTCTTATAATATAAGAAAGCCCAAATTCCAATTTAATTTCATTTTAAAGTCCAAACTCTATTCTTATACTACAAGGCCCATTTGGAGGTATAACCAAATCCTACCCTATTTATACTACTCCTAAGGATTGTTTTAGAAAACCCTAGCCACACTACTCTTCATTTTTCCTAATTGAGTACTCTAGATCATCCTACCAAGTTCATCCAACAAAATCAACAATCCAAATTCAAGAGGTAAGATTTCTTGTTATTTGATTCATATTCCATTTGTTTTTATTTATTTTTGTTGATTTAAATTTTTAGAGATCTAATTGTATTATTTCTCATGTAATTTATACACACAAAATAACGTGAGATACACGTGACACACCACCACCATCGCCGCCAACCACCACCACCACCGCCACCGCCTTCACCACCTCGCCCATCGTAACACACGCATATACATATAGAGATAGATACGCCCATAGCCGATACACACGAATCCTCGCCAAGAACATCGACTACGCCAAAACTCAACTTTAATTCACAAAAATTATACCTACACCTTCCTCTAGCTCCCTAAAGCATCGTGAGTATAGTTTAATTCCACTGATAGTTAGTGAATCAACCCAATTTTTGAAAATACCCAAATTTTCACCTATGTTCACCCTTGATTTCTCCAAAAATACTCAATATTTCTTGAAATTGACACCACCATTAGATTCACCACCACCATATTGACCTTCGCCGCCATTTTCACGGCTGACCAAAACTCACTGAACACGTGAGAGAGTGAGAGAGCCGACTAAGAGAGAGAGCGCGATGGAAGAGAGAGAAAGTCGTAGAGAAGGTGACGACCCGCGACCTGGCCCGATCCGTGTTTTAAATCCGATATTGCACGCCTAGTCCCTCGCTTTATTTAATTAGCTTTAAGTTGGTCCTTCCGCTTTATTTATTTTCAAATCCTTAATTTTTAATTTCTAATTTAGCCCTAAATGTTATTTGCAGATTTAGTCCCCTCAATTTAATTATTATATTTAAATAAGCCCTCAAATTTTATTTTCTAAATTCAAGTCCCTAACTTTCAATTATTGCACTTGACTCTCGAACTTTTATTTCACTTTTAATCCTTCAATTTCTTTTCCTATTTAATCTAACCCCCAAAATTTAATTTCATATTGGCCCTTCATGTTTTAGAAATCCTATAATTGAGCCCAAAATATTTTTAGTTCACTTTTTATTGCGAATAGGTCCTCAAACTATTAAATTATTTCAAATTGACCCCAAAAGTTTTATATTCATACTATTTTAGTCCACTAACTTATATTACTTATAGATACTTAATATTTAAGAATATTAATATAAATTAAACTTGTTATTGGCTAGATTTATATGGCATTTTAGATGCTAGAGGACTCCATTTCACCGTTAGTAAGCTCAATACTCGGCTAAAGGTTACAGGTAGATCCCTTTTTCTAAAAAGTTTCTTTAAATGCGCAATTGCAATTAATATTATTATAAATGTCGATGTGTAAATGTTATGTGATGATAGGCTTTAGCCTACTTTTGACGTGTTTCCTCAAGACTATGACGATAGGCTCTTGCCTAATTACGACGTGATTTAATAGCATTATGACGATAGGTCTTTGACCTAATATATTATAATGACGGCTATTAATCACTATGATGACGTGCACGATTAAGAGGATGATGAACGAACTTGTATTTTATACCGTCGTATTTTATGAAAAATGATGATTATGTGCATTTATTTTGTAATATATATTAATTGTGGAAAGGATCTAATGAGTATTTAAAATACTCACGATTTTCTCTATCAAATGAACAAATTGCGCATTAAGGAGCTTTGAGGTTTGGCAAGGCGTGGGAATCTCTAGGACTTTTAAATAAATTCGCTTTTAAATACATTGACAATTGAGCACTTTAATCTGAAGTAATGGCTATTGAATGTTTTGAATTTACTAGTACTTTAATCGATGTTTTGAGGATGTTGGTCAAACTATCGTGAGACACTCTTTGATTTTATTAATTAAAATAAATTTCCGCATTTTAGCTATTTGTTATCTTTCCGCATTTATTTATATTATATAAAAAAAAGAAAGAAATGGTTAGTTTTAAAGAAAGAACTAGCGTTGCTCTTCAATTCTGGCGCATAACTGGCTCGCCTAACTACATGAAAGACCTACTCTTTAACACTCCCCCTCAAGTTGGAGCATACAAATCAAACATGCCCAGCTTGGAACACAGAGATGAGAACCTATCAGATGCTAATGATTTGGTAAATATATCACCTAATTGATCTTCAGACTTTACATAGGGACTATCAATTTGCTTAGACATCACCAAATTACGAATATAGTGACAATCAACTTCAATATGCTTGGGACGCTCGTGAAACACTGGATTGCTCGCGATGAATATGGAAGCTTGATTGTCACAAAACATAGACATAGGAGAGACAATCAGAACTCCCATCTCAATCGAACCCATATCATCTGCATATGCCATAGCTCGATGCCAAAGACTTGACCGAGCCACAACATTCTGTCTCTTGCTCCGCCAAGTAACTAGATTACCACCAACAAAGGTACAATACCTAGAAGTGGATTGACGATCCGTAACATCACATGCCCAATCAGCATCCGAAAATCCACATATATCTATATTTTGTGAAGGTCGATAAAGAAGTCCATTCCCAGGAGAGCCCTTTAGATATCTTAAAATCCAAATCACCGCATTCCAATGAGGCATACGTGGAGCATGCATAAATTTACTAACAATACCAACTGCATAGGTAATATCAGGGCGAGTCACAGTAAGATAGATGAGACGATCCACCAGACGTCGATACCTACCAGAATCAGGAAACGCCTCCCCCTGTTCGGCATCCAGCTTCAAGGTGGGATCCATAGGTGTGGCGATAGGCTTGGCACCGAGAAGCCCAGTCTCAGTGAGGAGATCCAACACATACTTGCACTGAGATAGACTAAGACCAACACTTGAGCGAGCAACCTCAATCCCAAGGAAGTACCGAAGGAGGCCGAGATCTTTGGTATGAAAGTGCCGGCGCAAGTACATCTTCAAATCTGAAATGCCAGATTCATCACTACCAGAGAGGATGACGTCGTCAACATAAACAATGAGAATAATAATACCAGAACTGGAATGCTGAACAAACACTGAATGATCACAAACAGATCGTCGAAGACCAAACTGGAGCACCACAGAACTAAACCTGTCAAACCAAGCACGAGGCGATTGCTTCAACCCATAAAGAGCCTTTTTCAACCTACAAACCATACGTTCTTGGCCTGGAACAACGAAGCCAGGAGGTTGATCCATATAAACTTCCTCATGTAACACACCATGCAAAAAGGCATTTTTAATATCCAATTGGTACAAGGACCATCCCTTACAAACAGCAACGGAAAGCAAGATGCTAACAGAATTAAGCGGGGCAACCGGAGAAAATGTCTCGGCATAGTTGACCCCATAAGTTTGAGTATACCTCTTCGCAACCAAACGGGCTTTCAGACGCTAAACAGACCCATCGGGTAAGTATTTGACTGTGTAGACCCATCTACACCCTACCGTGGTTTTGCCAGGGGGAAGTGGAATCAAATCCCAAGTCTGATTCTCACGAAGAGCAGCGATCTCCGCCTCTATGGCAAATTTCCAACTAGGAGATACTAGTGCTTCAGTAAGAGAAGACGGGACCGAGACAGAAGATAGGGACAATGCAAAGGCACGAAACGTAGGGGCAAAACGATGAAATGAAACAAACTGAGAAATCGGATGAGCAGTTTTGGACCTGGTTCGTTTAGCAATAGGTTCAGCATCAACATGACCATGACGTACTGCAGGAGCCTCTGTAGAAGATGATGATTGATTCAAGGGTAATCCAGCGGGAGGATTTGTCCGCACGTTGCGACGATGATATTGGGCATAAATAGGCATGTCACACACAGTAGTAATCGGAACACGACCGGACACCTCCTTAATGACATCACATGGAATAACTGGGACAGGGACAACCGGAGTAGACTGACAAAGAAGCTCCCCCTGGCGACTAGACACTAAGTCGAAATCTAATCACGCCGTAAGAAGAAAAGTACGGAGTGGACTCAAAGAAGGTGACATCGGCACTAACATAGTACCGTCGAGTAACAGGGTGATAACAACGATACCCCTTTTGGGTACGGGAAAAAACAACAAACACACACTTAATAGAACGAGGAGCCAACTTGTCATTTCCTGAACCAAGAACATGGACAAAGGCAACGCAACCAAATACCTTGGGTGGCACGGTATAGGTTGGCTGAGCAGGGTATAACAATGAAAAAGGGGACTTTATATCAAGAACAGACGATGGCATGAGATTAATAAGGTAATTAGCAGTAAGAATGGCATCGGCCCAATATAGTTGAGGAACTTTCATAGCAAAAAGCATAGTACGAGTAACATCTAGCAAATGACGAAGTTTGGCGCCAAAGAACCCCATTCATTGTGATGTATATGGGCAAGTGGTTTGATGAATGACACCGCGAGTTTCACAAAAGGATTTAACACATGATTGGGTATACTCTAAGGCATTGTCAGAATGAAGAACTTTAATTTTTGTATTGAATTGGGTCTCAATTTCATTATAAAAGATAGAGAGAGTACGAGGGAGTTCGGTACGATCCTTTAACAAATAAAGCCACGTCATTCTAGAATAATCATGCATAAACACCACGAAATAAAGAAACCCAGATGAACTTTTATTTCTCGAAGGACCCCAAATGTCCATATTGACTACATCGAATGGAATCAAAGACCTTTTGTCAATCCTACTAGGGAACGTACTACGGTGATGTTTTCCCAATTGACACGCTTCACACTCTAAAACAGACACGGGACTCACTTTAGGAAGCAACTGACGTAACTTAACTAAAGACGGATGACCAAGACGATAATGCCATTGAAGTGGCGACACAGACGCACTAAGTGCAGAGACTAAATTAGTCGCTTTTGCATTCAATACGTATAATCCATCGCGCTCAGATCCCGAACCAATCATCATCTTCGTCTGGAGATCCTGGAAAACACAACCAATAGGTGTGAAGGTTACAGAGCATTTGAGAGCTTTAGTAAGTGCACTAACTGAAACAAGATTAAACGACAAGTTTGGTACATAAAGTCCTAACTCCAACTCTAACGACTTAGTTGGATGAAGAGTTCCAGTACCAAGAACGGGACGTGAAGAGCCGTCCGCCAAACTCATACTAGATTTAATGGACACAAAATCAGAAAGAAATATGGGATTACCAGTCATATGGGCACTAGCTCCTGAATCAATGATCCAAGATGGAGAAGGCATTGCCACGTTGGCAGCCTTACTAGAATTAGCAACGGTTGTAGTAGGTATGGCAGAAGTAGTGGACAAAGAGTTTAGACGACTCAAAATCTGATCCAAAACCACTGAGGTAGGATTTTCAGAGGGCATGGGAGGTACGACCTCAGATGAGCCGGAAGTCTGAGCGATAGCATGATTAGCATACGCCGACTTTCCATACTTATCCCAACAGAATGGCTCAGTATGTCCTTCCAGACCACAATGTGTGCATTTTCGTTCCTCAGTGCCACCATTTCTCCCACCATGACCACAATTACCTCTACCACCACGTGAATTCCGACCACTATTATTTCCATGACCCCAACGTCCATAAGAGCCGCGACCACCACTAGATCCTCCTCGTCCACCAGTACCAGAACTCGATAGTAAGGCAAACAACTCCTTGGGTGTATAACCAGATTCACCATTTTCTTGGCGTCTTCTTTTAAGTCGAGAGAAAGCCTGTGCTGCAGTGGGAACTGTCTCACTAGCGAGGATCTTATCTTTGTACACGCTGTACTCGGAATTTAGCCCATGTAGAAGGAGTGCTACTTGGAACTGTTCTCGAGCTTGTCTTTGTTGCTCTAGATCGACCGTTAATGGTTGATAAAGCAAGAGTTCTTCCCACAATCCCTTCATGGTGCTGTAATACTCGTCAATAGGTTGATCACCTTGTTTGGTCTTAAATAGAGACTCATACAGATCATAGATACGTGAGATATTATTCTCTTGAGAATACATCTCCTTCAGAGATGACCAAACGAGCTTTGCTATTGGCAAAAACTGCACATTGGTGAGAACCTCGGGTTCCATACTATTCCATAGCCACGTCAACACCATCGAATTAGAGGACTCCAACTCCTCATATTTTGGATCAGCACTACTTGGGGGATCATCAGTGAGAAACCGTATCTTCCTTTTAGCACGAATAAAGTGCTCAACGGCATAACTCCATGATAGATAATTATGCCCATTCAAACGAATATTAGTAATCGGCTAGCCGAGGTCGTCATTGACATAGTACATCGGTGACTTGGTGCTAGAACCGGTAGTAGAGGTTGTCACGGGTTTTGGACTCTCATCACCCATTTTCATGCAACAAGGAGGATAACCAAAGAAGTGACTCACCAAAAGAAGAAACCAGGCACAGAAACAAACACAGAACCTATTACTAGATATGCTCTCAATAGCACATCAAACAAGGGCACACTACAGACCTACGGTCAATCAACAACAGCACTAACAGAGGAAAAGCCCAGATCGATTCAATCGATGCAGGCTGCAATTCACATGGGGAAATCTAGAAATCAGCGCACCGAGGAAACACCCACAGAAACTGATTCGATCGATGTGGAGGAAATCTGGAAACTAGGTTCAATTCGAACTATGCAATCGTCTCCCACGCACCTACACCACCACAGAACACAAACGCACTAACACCACCACGAACCCTCCACTGATCGAAGCTTCACAACTCATGATTGCCCTGACATTAACCTGTCATGAGGTCAACCCACAAACACGTCACCTGGACACGAAGCCGAATAATCGAGTAGAAGGGGAAAGATAAAAAGAACGAAAAAAAGGATTAGTTTTCTCTGATACCAAGTTGAATTTGTTGGTGCAAGAAGGAAAAATGAGAACAAAGAGTAGGAATCAAAGAGACGGTCTAAGAACACTTAGCCGGCTTCATGTACTTATAACAACGTCAAAACCCTAATAACATATTACATGCCATCACAACAATAAACGAAAACCTACGGGGATCTGGGCTCGGCCCAACTACATGAAAGACCTACTCTTTAACAAATCTAATAATACGTGATTGACTTGTAGTTAATTTAATGTTGTGGAATTCATAAATTTATCATTTTGATCAATTGATAAATTATAAATTGGTTTGTATTGGATTTGAGAAATGAAAATACAAATTAAAATAAACAACATAAGACACTAATTTGAACAAGATTTAGAGATAAACTTGTGGTTAGTGTGATCTTTAGGTGAAGTTTCAATGGAACCTATTTGAATTTATTGTTCAAATGCATTCTAGAGAGTTGATAATGAATTTATTTAAAGATAAATAAATTGGTCTAATAGAATAGATTTATTTATTATCGAGAGAGGTAAATATTTATTTTAATAAATTCGACCGTTACCGAAAATAAGATCACCATTGGATCCAATACATATCTTAGAGGAATCGAAGTTGGTGAAATTCTGAATCCCAAGTCTTTTAATTTCCTTAATCATCAATTTAGATATCGCAAACATTCAATTCTCGTACTCTAGACTTTATTAAGTTTATTACGCAAAATTTAAGTTTTTATATTTATCGAGAAACTAAAACAACCATTGATTCGTGGTTTCAAATAAAGTATTAAATTGGTAAATTTGCTAGTAAAATTAAGTCTCTGTGAGATCGATACTTGAACTCAAAATCCATTTTACTACTTGCTCGACCCGTACACTTGTAGAATTTACTTTGACACAATTTCAATCGAACTAGTTTTTGGCGCCATTACCAAGGACTCAGATCTTATATTAATACCAATCAATTTTTGCTTTAATTTCAATTTTTATTATTCATATTTATTTTATTTATTTTGATCAGATTTGTATGCATAGTAAGAAGTTCATTCCTTTGATTCCTATCGACCAACAAATTGAAGGAACCTTTAGATATAGATTGTGAGCTATTAAGTTGGAAAAAAATATGGCTGAAGAAGGAGAAAATCCATTGATTGTAGTAGCTCGCCCTTTAAGGGACTCTATTAATCCCACCATTGGGGATAATTTCACTTGTTTAGTTCGTCCGGCGATTCCAACAAACAATTTTGAGATCGAACCAAGAACTATTCAATTAGTTCAACAAACCGTCCAATTCCATGGCCTACTTGACGAAGACGCACACGAGCATATCAAAAACGTTTTGGAGATTTGTGGTATTTTTAAAATTAACGGAATGCATCTGGACGCAATAAGAATGAAACGTTTTTCATTTTCATTTTCAATGTTCAATGAAGCATCATCAATTCTTGAGAAAATAGCTGCAACCAGCTATCAATGGTTGTAACACCCCACCCGAATTTGTCCAATATTCATATGTGATTTTGTATACGATTTGAAATACGGGTAGAAATGATATGAGTGTGCCACAAGATGATGATCATGTGTGTGTTATTTTTAGGGCATGCTTGGCAATGTATCTGAAGTATTTGGAACAGGTGAGGTCGTCAAATTCAGGTCATAAGGAAAAATGCAGAAAATGGGGATTTACGGCCGTAAGGACATTGAGCAAGCTGTCCAAATTATGGCCGTAACTCTTACATTTACGGCCATAATTTTAAGTCGGCAGAAAGGTTATTCTAGACCTTTTCTCTCCATTGGTTGATATATACAAGGTCAAGCTTGGTTCTTACACTCCCAATACCCTCAAGGACCCTCTTTAACATTCCCAAGCTTCTCAACCTTTGTTTGGTATTTGATTACCAATATGTATCCTTCTATGTTTGTGTCTGGGGACAAAAAGAAGCGAGTAGGAGGAGGAAGAGAAGGAGGAAGCCACCAACATCCTTGTTTTTGTTTTCTTCTATCCAAAGGTAGGTAATAGATGTCATATACGTGGTAGAAGGTGAGTGTGTTCATGTATATGACTTGGTTTGCAATATATGATTAACAAGCTCTAGTTATCCTCGTTTGGAAAACTTATGTTGAATTCAATGAAGCATTCGATGATATGTGACATGTTTGGTGATCTTGATATCATCCCATGCTATATGTGAGAATTTCATGTTGTTGAGGAAGTAAGACTTTTGCTAATATGGTGCCTATTTGATTGTGAAATTATAATAATGTGTTATATAATTGATTTGGTCCTCAACACCCTTATAAGTTATACGTATAATCTATGTGAGGAAATGAAGAGATATGTTGAGTGTTGGCGTATTCACCATGAATAACTCGATGTATTTGAATATGTATTTGTTGTGAACCAAATGAAGTAATTGCTTAAGTGATGTGTTTTGATGAATTTAGCACTCTACTACGCTATGTGTGGAGACTTTATAGTGATAATGAGGCTATAGATATTGTTAGTATGATGTCTACATGAATGAAAGAGCTTACGTTCTCACATGTGAAAGTTGGTTATGTACGAATTGAAATCTTTGATGTTTATGATTTGTTATGATAACTTTGGCGTTATGGTATGTTATATGCAATGAATTGGGAATTAATAATGCATTATATGTGATACGAACCGTTGATGAACTTATGTATAACCAATCGCCAAGACTTAAAGGGGTTAGATGTTAAATGATCATGTCATGAAAGAATTTGAATGTGACGTTGCTTATCATGTGTTTGCATTTATATAAAGGAAAAGATGGTCTCACAGGGCATCTAAGCCCTGCATGAGGAATGAGACCTAGCCTGAATGGCGGCCTCACGGGAGATCTAAGCCCGCATGAGAAATGAGGCCTGGTCAAATATGTTATGTTATGTGGTGGCGCCAATGTAAGCACATGATTCGCAACAAGGCCCAAGGAAAGAAAGAATGTGACATGCATGACATGCATTTGCATCTGCACCTATTCCCACTGAGCCTTTATGACTCATTATGTGTTCGTTTATATTTTTGAAGGTAAAAAACATGTTATATGCATGGGAGATGGCAAATAGTCCTGCAAGCCTGACATGAGAAGATGTGCAAGGGAAAAGGAATCAACCGATCCTACAATATGTTTAAATATAAATTCAAACCCTTAGAGTTATGTCATATATGCTATGTACATGAGTAATGTTGTCATAGGGTCCACTATGTAACATAAATACGTGCACGAGGTTATGTGGGTAATGAATTACTATGCACATTACGTAAGATATGAGGTCATGATCATGTATATGAACGTGGAACTAGAAGAGGCGTTACAGTGGTATTCTGATCGTGCAATGCCTAAACATGCTAGAGTTCATGTAGTAGATATCATCACCGCTCAATCTGCTCAAGTTGCAGCTTTGTCAAAGAAAAGTGAAGGTTTGACTATTCCAACGGCTAATATGGTTCAATCACCTGGAAGTTGCAAAATCTGATATGCAAATCACGCTACTACAGAATGTCCTGTCACGCACTTAAATGGGCCCCACTGAAGGACAAGCAATGTTTGTTGGAAGTAATCAAAGGCCATAATTTGGGCCTTATGTTCCCACTTATAATCTAAGGTGGCGACAACACCCACACTTTTCATAAAGAGGCAATCAAGCACCGGTAAGACTACTTGGATTTCACCATCCACAGGAGAAGAAGAATTCTCCAGAGGAGGTTTTTCACAAAGTACATGGAGGTCACCAGTAATTTTATGCAAAAGATAGAACATACTCTCCAAAATCAAAATGTGGTAATAAAAAATTTGGAGACTCAAGTGGGGCAACTAGCATCACCAGTTGCAAGGGAAGCACCTGGGAAACTGCCAAGTGATACAGAGAGAAATCCTAAACCAATCAACACCATTACAACGAGGAGTGGTCTACAAATTCCATAGAGAGAGGTAAAGAGAACAGAGAATAATGTGACCGATGAAGCTGATGAAAAAGAGGAAGAGACGAAGCAGACAAGTACTACTGAGACATCTTCTAAAAAATAAAAATTTGAAAAGCAGGAAAAAATGATTCCAAACCCTATAAAAACATACATGCCTCCTATTCCATTCCCTCAAAGACTACAA
Source organism: Jasminum sambac (assembly GCA_018223645.1). NCBI lineage: Eukaryota > Viridiplantae > Streptophyta > Magnoliopsida > Lamiales > Oleaceae > Jasminum > Jasminum sambac. Next base: position 6,333,560 of record CP073644.1, on the reverse strand, counting down.
AAGAACAAACTTGATAAACAATTTGGAAATTTCTTGAAGTCTTCAAGAAATTGCAAATCAATATTCCTTTTGCAAATGCTTTGGCACAAACGCACAGCTACACAAATTTCATCAGGGAAATTCTTTCTAACAAAAGGAAGCTAGAAGAGCATGAGACAGTGATGCTCACTGATTAGTGTAGCGCAATTCTTCAAAAGAAGTTACCTTCTAAACCGAAAGATCCAGGGAGTTTTAACATTCCCTAGACCATTTGGTCATTCTATTCTGGATTCGCTTTATGTGACCTTGGTGAAAGTATCAACCTCATGCCCTTCTTTGTGTATAGCAAACTTGGATTGGGAGAATGTAGGCCTACCACGCTGACCTTAAAATTGATGGATTGATCTATAACATATTCTAGAGGTATTATCGAAGATATGTTAGTTAAGGTCGATAAATTCATTTACCCGATAGATTTCATCATCGTGGACGTGGAAGAAGATAAGGAAACTCCATTCAGTTTCGAAAGGCCATTCTTAAGAACTAGAAGAGCTTTGATTGACATCTACAAAGGCACACTGACATTAAGGATGGATAAAGAGGAGATGACTTTCAATGTCTTTAAGGCATTAACACATCATTCTTACTCTTCCACATATGCTTGTTTCCAAATTGATGTTATTGAGAAAGCGGTGCAAGTTTTTGAAGAAGATTTACCGGAGCCTCTTGAAGCTTGTATTGTGCAATCGGAGAGTACAAAAACGGAGAATGAAAAAGAGTTGAAATGGCCCATAACTTGGAAGCATTGCCCTCCATGACTTGTAGAAAAAGCTAGGTTCACAAGCCTTTGGGCGAAGGTCCGCAAAAGTTCTTACCATCTATTGAATCTTCCCCAGCTCTTGAATTGAAGCTTCCCTCCCCAGTCAACTCGGACATGCATATTTGGGAGATTCTTCAACTTTTCCTGTGATTATCTCTAACCATTTGACGGAGTTAGAAGAAGAAAAATTGCTCCGAGTCTTGAGAGCACACAAGACTATACTGGCATGGATAATTACTGACATAAAAGGGATTAGTCCTCGATATGTATCCACAAAATCTTGCCGGAAGAGAATTTCAAAACGTCCATTGAAAGTCAACATAGATTGAATCCTACCTTGACAAAGATCGTGAAAAAATTTTTTTCTTTTGTTGATAAAAGAGTTATGATGGAATAATACCCCCTACTATGTTCTGATGGAATTCTACCACGATCTTTTTTGCTATTATTTTTTAATAGCATCTTTTATGGTCATAATCTAGTAATAGTCTTTGCCCCATTTTTTCATAACTACAACATCTAATAACATTACGTAATTATAAACTAAGGCTACAATATAAAAAACATTAACAATAAAAATTCACCCCAGTGGCCACGATCTTAAAGTTATTCACGAAAATTTGAATCTAGAACTTGTCTAAAAGATAAAAATAAAATGGTATCTACTTCATCTACCTTTTATTTCATCATGATATTGTAATACCAACATATTCCCTAGATTATATTTCTTTCTTTCTTTTTTTCGCGGGCAAACCATTAGCAATAAAGGCTTGTTCACATTACTTAAAAAAAAAAAAAAAGAATCCCTAATGTCATCACAAGTGTTGTTCAATATGCATCCTTTTCTTGAACTTGCTTGAGCAACTCTTTTAACCTTTACACATCAATGATATTGAACAGCTCACCCTACAGAATGATGTTAAAAAATGTCATACAAAATTATAAAATACATACAAAATGTCATATTATATTGTATAAAATATTATATTAAATGATTTCTTAATCCGTTCCAAAAAGGAGAAATCTATATATTAATAAAATGAGATCATTTTCCCGCCAAAAGTTTCATTTTTATGAATTAAAAAAATAAAATTTAATTGTAAAATCACGCTTCGGATAGTCATAAATTTGCAACTCAATCTTTCATTTTTCTTCTAGAATTCGAACTCTTATATATCTCCCATATAATATGAGGTCATTTTTCCGCCAAAAGTTTCATTGTCTAAATTAAAAAAATAAAATTTAATTGTAAAATCACGCTTCGGATAATCACAAATCTGCAACTCAATCTTCCCTCCCTCTTCTAGAATTCGAACTCTTATATATCTCGCCGTGCAACGCACGGGAGAAAATACTAGTGATTACTTAAAAACAACACATATCATATATTGTTAAAAAGTTATAGAGAGTAGCCATCATATATATCTGGAAAATAGATAAATTTTTTAAGTTCAATTAAATAGTGGTTAAAAATAATTCAAAGTATGTTCCAAACAAGTTCTCGTGTTTCTTAATTTTTAAATTTTTCTAAAAGGGAATATAAAAATAATTATAGTGATTAGTGCATGTAAAATGGATAATTCTAATTGGAATTAGTACAATCCGTTAAAAAATGATAATAATAAAAAAGAAAAAATAAAAAAATAAAAAAAAAGAAACAAAAAATAAAAATTTCTTACTACAACAGGATTCGAACCATAATTTGACAAAAGATAGTTTACTTCCCTAACCAGATGCACTATGATAAGTGTGTATTTTGCACACTTATTTATATCTTTTTACATTCATTTGGAGCAGACTTCTGCTTATAATTATGTATAATTATTGTGTTCTTATGTACTATTCCTCATTGTGGAGGAAAACGAGACTAAAAGGAGGAAAAATGACTAAAAGTGTCGAAAAACCCGAAGTCGGGGACTGAAACGCAACTATTTCAAATTGGAGGACTTCGGGTGCAAATATGTGAAGATCTTCTCGGCCGAGAGTCTTGAGCTTACATAGAAGAACACGGAAAGTGGAGTCCGTAGCTTTTTACGGATCGCAATTCCGAGTTCCAGATCAAAAGATATGGCCGGACGAAGATCAATGACGAAAAGTGCGAAGAAATCCGAGGAAGAGAAGCATTTTTTATACAGATACAAGTTGATTTGGAGAAAACAATAAACTAGAGAATTGGCTCAATCGGGCATCAGGATCAAAAGTTATGGTCAAAATACTGAAGCCTGCGCATGCAGAAAAATATTTACGGCCGTAATTTTTATTTGTACTAGTAAGTCAATATTTACTGACGTATATTATATTGTACGGCCGTAATTCATCACTGCAATTGGCGGTTTCATGCAGAGAGTAAAATACGGTCGTACCAAGTAATTGTACGGTAGTAAAGGGGAAAATCTGGTAGTAAAAAGGGTAAATACGGCCGTAAAAACACCAGAACCAGCAGAATCGGTTTTCCCCTGTTTTTTCCCACTTTTCTCCCTCTTCCTAATCACTTGGGAGGGTCTTTTGGGCAACAAAGACACCAATTGGGGACTTTACACCCATTTTCATCCCCAATATCATATCTTATCATCCATGTTTTAGCTTAGGTTAGTTAAGGTTAGCTAGGTTTCCTTGCTTTCTTCTTCTCCCTTTCTTCTCTTCTCCCTCCTTTCTTTTAGTTTAGTTGTAGTTAGGGGTGTGATTTGGGGTGAAGACTTGGAGTAGATGATGAAGGAATCAAGAAGAGGAGATGGTGGAAGAGGTGGTGACATCAAGATGGAGGAATCAACCAAAAAGGGGATTCTAATCCACAAATCTTGTTTCTTTATTTCTTTTACTTGTATTGTATTGATTATTCCTTCATATGAATTAAATATTGTATAAGTTGGGATGATTGATGATTTTAACCTAGCTTTATTCAATGAAATATTTATGGTTTTGAATTGTTGTTCATTCCACCGTGTGGTTGTTTTGAGCTATTTCCATGATTCAGGTTGATCACCGAATTTATGTATTTGCAATTTGTGTTATTCTTGAGAGAAGGGGCACATTTTTGACCGTGGAAACGACCGCCCTAGGTTATTGTAGAGGATAGAAATATACCTCTAACCCTAGGTGATCCTTTGAGCTACTCTCACGAAACCTAATGCAATTGATTGATTTTCAATCAACACAGAGATGTAGTAGGTTGAATCAATTGATTAGGGGTAGTTTGACATGCGAGAGCGGAGCTACCTATATGAGGAGGTCGGGTCTAACATAGAAGATGAGCATTGTATTGGTTAGACGATGATTTGATTGAGCTACGGTTGATTGAACTCATGATTCCCAACTATCTCTTGGCCCAAGTTTCATTCCCTATCATGACCATTTTACTTGCTTTCCTTTATTGCATTCGTAGTATAGATTAGGTTAGTTATTTTTCCTTTCTTTATTTGTGTTTTTGTGCTAGAATAAGAAACTTAACTATAAACACCATTCCTCGTGGGATCGATATCCGGACTCTTAACCGAGTCCCACTTTATTACTTGATTACGGCCCGTGCACTTGCGGTTCAATTGGCGCGTGTGTATAAACGCCGATCAAGTGTTTGGCGCCGTTGCCGAGGAGTGGTTTGTTTGTGTTGAGTTTGCTTTGTTCTAGTTTTATTTTCCATTTCTGTATAGTTTATTTTTTCCCTCATGTCTTTGCTCCAAATGGCAGGTGGTTCTCCAGTTTCGAATAGTCTTGAAGATGATGAGGGAGACATGCTATTTGGAAGATATTATCCTAGTGTGCTTATTCTACACATCCCGGTTGGAACCATCAAAAGTCCGACCAATCATTCTTTTATCAAGGACAATGGGAGCAACCAATTCATTACTTCAAAAGACATCATTCCACTCTTCTCTAATGAAGTGGCAGGGTGAAGGATCTTGAGGAAGTGCACGTCCTCAAAGTTCCGAAAGTCACACTGATCAAAGAACTCGAAGTGGAAGAGTTTGATGTGGATGAAGAGGTGAAAATCTTGGAGCTTGTTGAAGTAACTCCCATTGATTTCATCATTGGCGGCGAGGAAGAAATTGCGATTTACATTGTCGAGTTCAAGCCGACTGTGATCAAGTCTAGAGACTTTGAATTGGGCATAAGGCTTTGGTGTGTTTTGAGCACACCACGAAGAGAAGTCACACTTGGCACGTGTGGCAAGAAATCCAAAACCACATTCTTCGTGGATTGACAAGCCACCCACATGATATCCTTTTTGTGTCAAGCTAATGACATTAAACAAGCATTTCTCTCCCTTTTATTTACTTTCTTTTTATTGCTATCTATAGTTAGGTTATATCATCATTTTTGGAATGCATGAGCCATTTGAGACATTCTTGCACTTTACTTAGAAGCTTGTGCATCATCTCCCAGCTGCTTCCATTTCACTCCAAGTGTGGTGTGTTTGTGCCCTAGTTATCTTCAGTGCCCCATCCCTTCAACACTTCACAACATTTCTTCTCATTGAATGTTATGGAAGAATTGTTTTTAACTCCAAAATCATTTGAGATGCATGCCATTTTCATATCTTTATTGAACTTTACATTGTGAAGTTTAGAACAATTGGTTTTGAGTTGAGTTTAGTGAAGTTGTTATTGTGGTTTAAGATTGCTCATGCCACCATTTTCTTATTGTATGTCCATTGAAAGTTGTTTCAACTTCTATTTCTCATTTGGTGCTTAAATGTTACATGTTTATTGAGCTTTATTGCTAAAGAGTATGGAACAACTAGTGTGGAGTTGAGTAGTTTGACATTGTTGTTGCACTTGGGAAATTTATCTCTCATATCACTCTCTTCTTGTGATCTCGTAGGACACTCCTTGGCCAAGAGTCGTTCGATGAGTTGCCTTGTGCTTTGAAGATCTATCAATCCAAGAGATGCATTGTCACAAGTGTGGGGGTGACTTCATTGGTCCTTTGTGCTATAAAATGGACACTAAAAGTCATGTTCTTAACCAGGGAAGTTTCGTCTTTCCATATTCCTTTACTTGTTCTTGTACACATTGAGGAATATGTGTATTTTAAGTGTTTAGATGGTTGTGTGTTTGTTGTTTTAGTTAGGTTGTTGTGGTTAGTTTTAGTTAGTTGCATGTTCAAGTTGATTAGTTTGTGTTTATGTTATAGTTTGTGTTTGTTTAGTTAGTTAGTTTGTTGTGTTAGGTTGTTTATAGGATGTTGTTTGTTGTGTTTTTGTGTTTGAGAGTTTCTTTGATGTTAGTTTTATGTGTTGTGTGTTTGTTTAGAGTTAGGCTTGTATGTTTGTTGTTTGTTTTGGTGCATGTTGTTTGTTTGTGTGTTTGTTTAGGTTATTTTTAGGTTTGTGAGTTTTTTTTTTCTTAAGTTTAAATTGATTTTAACTCACAAAGGATGCTATTTGAGCTTCATTTTGAAAATTGCTTATCCATTTGAAAGTTGTGACTTCTTGTTAATTGGATTTAGAAGTTGTTGTTGGGTTTGGTTGAGAATTGAGCTAGAATACTTCCCAAGCCATCCTTTTTCAATCACTTTTACCATATTGAGGGGTTGAATGAACCGGTTGATGATGTGTTTGGTAACGTGATGATTCCGTGCATGTTATTTGTGTGGAGTGTCTTTGGTTGATGAGTAGAAACTGGGTAATCACCATTTGCTAGTCATCTATCCATGGAAATAAACGAGAGTTGAAAAAAAAAAGAAAAAAGAAACAAAGAAAAAAAAAGAAAGAAAAAAAGTTTTGGCTTTTTCACTTGCAAGTTTTTTGCGCCACCATTCTCTTGCCTTATCAACTCGAGTTATTAAGTTCTTCAGGGTATTCTATACCTGGTGCCTTGAGTGACGAGCTCGGGAGTCACCGACTAAAAGCTCGCTACATGGGTTGGTAAGAAAGCATTATTGTTGGGGGTGTTTTCTATTTGCATTTTGAGAAGCATCAAAGTGAAAAAAAAAATTGAGTGAAAACAATAAATGTGAGATTTAGATAGCTAGTTTGGTTTTAATTGCCTAGTAGAAGCTTGTTAATTGGAGCACTCAAAACTATGGAGACTTATCTCGTTACTAAACTATTGATTTTTCCGGTGCAATTTACCCACATTTGAGTTGAAAAAGAAATGAGTGATATGAGAAACCCTTGAAATGATCACCGGATGGATTCGAGAGAAAATGAGCAAGGTGTGATCACGAGAGAGTAAAGATATATTTGACTATTGAGGGTCGGGTTGCAAACCAAGCACTTGTTGAATCCAATTGGTGATTTGAGATGACTTTGTAAAGTGGATGAGTTAAACATTCTTGTAGTAGTATAAATTATGAGTTAATTTCAATTTCTACTTGAGAATTGTTTTATTTGTTTTTCATTTACTTTTTCATTTTTGTTTGTGTGTATGTAGTAGTTAGTCTTGCTCGGGACTAGCAAGAATTCAAGTATGGGGGTGTGATAAGTGTGTATTTTGCACACTTATTTATATCTTTTTACATTCATTTGGAGCCGACTTCTACTTATAACTATGTATAATTATTGTGTTCTTAGGTACTATTCCTCATTGTGGAGGAAAACGAGACTAAAAGGAGGAAAAATGACTAAAAGTGTCGAAAAACCCGAAGTCGGGGACTGAAACACAACTATTTCAAAATTGGAGGACTTCGGGTGCAAATATGTGAAGATCTTCTCGGGCGAGAGTCTTGAGCTTACATAGAAGAACACGTAAAGTGGAGTCCGTAGCTTTTTACGGATCGCAATTCCGAGTTCCAAATCAAAAGATATGGCCGGACGAAGATCAATGACGAAAAGTGCGAAGAAATCCGAGGAAGAGGGGCATTTTTTATACAGATACAAGTTTATTTGGAGAAAACAATAAACTAGAGAATTGTAGATCATCGAGTCTAGTTTCTAACGCAACTTGAATTGGCTCAATCGGGCATCGGGATCAAACGTTATGGTCAAAATACGGAAGCCTGCGCATGCAGAAAAATATTTACGGCCGTAATTTTTATTTGGACGGCCGTAAGTCAATATGTACGGCCGTATATTATATTGTACGGCCGTAATTCATCACAGAATTGGCCAGTTTCATGCAGAGAGTAAAATACGGTCGTACCAAGTAATTGTACGGCCGTAAAAGGGGAAATACGGCCGTAAAAAGGGTAAATACGGCCGTAAAAACACCAGAACCAGCAGAATCGGTTTTCCCCTGTTTTTTCCCACTTTTCTCCCTCTTCCTAATCACTTGGGAGGGTCTTTTGGGCAACAAAGACACCAATTGGGGACTTTTTACACCCATTTTCATCCCCAATATCATATCTTATCATCCATGTTTTAGCTTAGGTTAGTTAAGGTTAGCTAGGTTTCCTTGCTTTCTTCTTCTCCCTTTCTTCTCTTCTCCCTCCTTTCTTTTAGTTTAGTTGTAGTTAGGGGTGTGATTTGGGGGTGAAGACTTGGAGTAGATGATGAAGGAATCAAGAAGAGGAGATGGTGGAAGAGGTGGTGACATCAAGATGGAGGAATCAACCAAAAAGGGGGATTCTAATCCACAAATCTTGTTTCTTTATTTCTTTTACTTGTATTGTATTGATTATTCCTTCATATGAATTAAATATTGTATAAGTTGGGATGATTGATGATTTTAACCTAGCTTTATTCAATGAAATATTTATGGTTTTGAATTGTTGTTCTTCCACTGTGTGGTTGTTTTTGGGCTATTTCCATGATTCGGTTGATCACCGAATTTATGTATTTGCAATTTGTGTTATTCTTCGAGAGAAGGGGCACATTTTGGACCGTGGAAACGACCGCCCTAGGTTATTGTAGAGGATAGAAATATACCTCTAACCCTAGGTGATCCTTTGAGCTACTCTCACGAAACCTAATGCAATTGATTGATTTTCAATCAATACAGAGATGTAGTAGGTTGAATCAATTGATTAGGGGTAGTTTGACATGCGAGAGCGGAGCTACCTATATGAGGAGGTCGGGTCTAACATAGAAGATGAGCATTGTATTGGTTAGACGATGATTTGATTGAGCTACGGTTGATTGAACTCATGATTCCCAACTATCTCTTGGCCCAAGTTTCATTCCCTATCATGACCATTTTACTTGCTTTCCTTTATTGCATTCGTAGTATAGATTAGGTTAGTTATTTTTCCTTTCTTTATTTGTGTTTTTGTGCTAGAATAAGAAACTTAACTATAAACACCATTCCTCGTGGGATCGATATCCGGACTCTTAACCGAGTCCCACTTTATTACTGAAGCCCGTGCACTTGCGGTTCAATTGGCGCGTGTGTATAAACGCCGATCACACTACAAAACAGCTATTGGTAAATTTCACATGGTCTTCGTATATAAATACTTTTGTGGATTTTTAGGCCCCCAAAAGGTCCAAAATTGTGGGCCCTGAGATAGGGGACTCTTTGGCCTCACTAGAGGTCCAGCCATGAAATGTGATCATGCGAGGCTTAATCGCTTCTCCATCCACTTGGTGATTTCCTGACCAACATCAAAGCCAATGGGCCAGTGACTATATCAATAGTTCCATGAAGGACATAAAATAGGATTGTCGCAGACTTCTTACCCTTCAAATTAAAAAGAGAAAAAATATCATAATAATTGAATTAAACGCAGCTATAATTATATGCAAAATCTCTTGATTGATGATTTGAAAAATAATTAAACACAGTGGATGTACTGTGATAGAGGATGAGGTTGAACCAATCGAGATCTCCATCTCGTGAATTAAACCAGAGAATTTTGAGCATAGGGTAAGGGTGAATCAATTTGTGATGATTGGAATTGAATTAGCCCGCCAACAAATCAATTAATTAGGTGAACATTCTTTTCATGCTTATCAATTAATCAATTAAGAGAAGATTTGTACTCATCTAATTAAGGATAAGATTTGTGCTATTTAGCTCAAAACATGTGATGTTTCTAGCTTTTTCCTTCTTTTTTTTTTTTTGTGTTTTCTTTTTAAAAACACAGTTTTGCAGCTTTTTTTTTCTTTTTTCCTAATTTATGATAGGCTATGGATGTTTGAGCGGGAAAACAGTTAAAACATTATTAAAAAATATTTTTTTTGTAAAATTCGGTTTCTATATTATTATGGATAATAGATATTAAGAATTGTATTAAAAACACACATTTTGTAATTTGATTCCTAATTTACCAATATCTTATCAGAAAAATTCAAAATTAGTAATTATAATTAATTATTAAATAACGGTAGATTTACCAAAAAAAAGGTGGGATTTTTATGGGCCATACGCTGCCTTGACGCTGTGACCAGAGGGCCGGGCTGATTTTTTAATAACAAAATACTTTGTTTTTCAAAGAAGATGTTGGGAGTAACGACTCTCTACATAATGACCAATACATTTAGCCTTTATTTGGGTGTTTTGGTAAACTTAGTGTAAATGTAAAACAATACCGATAAAGAAGAGTAGTAAATTAATTCAGTAAATGAAACAATGAAATGAAAATTGACACAATAAATGTCTTATTTAATCTTTTGTTTTGTATTTCGTTATTTAACAAAAAAAATGTAAAAATATTGAAAATTTCTTTAAGATATATAATTTATTATTTAGATAAGACAGTATAGGCCCACTTGGCGACCCGCAGCCTAGAGCTCGACCCATATGGACGAGCGGCCTTCATACCAATAAATGTGATCCGAGTCAATTCGGCCTACAAGCTACAATCCGTAACGGGCAAGTTTTCAAAAATGTGGCTAATTACCGAACTCGTTTGTAGACAGGTTGAACCAGTCTGCTAACCCGAATTCACATCTCTGGAACAACTCAAAAAGCAAAATTGGACTATATAATTGGGATGAAGTGAGTAATAATTTTAAGACATTAAAGAGTTGATGGATCTCATCAAAGGATTAGATGGATAAACATAAAATAACAATAATTGTCGAAGAGACACATTTAGATGGAATTACAACTAAAATCCCATTTGGATTAAAGTGTCCTCTAGGCTCTAGCAACGATTTTACCAATATTCTTGAGAATTCAGCACAACCTTGTTCTTAAAACAGCGCCCCCAATATTTTCTTCCACGGATATTATCTTGAGAATTCGATACTCATTCTACATTACATAGTTGATACGATTAAGCAGTTCAAGACTAACTAGAACAAAAGTTTTAGTGTGATTCTACATAGACATTTGAATTTGACATTTTTCATTGACATTATTGATGTTGTATATTTTCATTGGATAGTGTAAATTTGAATTAAATGATAATCACATAGACACATATTTATCATCCAATAAAAAAGTAACACATTAGAATGTCACTTAACAATATCAATTTGGAATGTCTATATAAAGTTATTCAAAGTTTTATATAACTCGACCATTGTAGTAATATCATTCTTCGTTTGATGGATCATTACACACAACACAACAAAGAAAATTTCAAGACAAATTTTATATGGAAAAAAAAAAGAATCAATTATGAATGAAAATCGAACTTCAGGCCCTAGATAAGTTATCCGTGGTAGTTACCATGGTATTGGTTCTACATATATAAAATTGAGGATACGCTCATTGTCCTCCACAAATAAAGGCGTCAAATATTAAATTACATGAAAAGAATACAAGAAATGGAAATTTGGGAAAATCTCAAAATTCCCAAAAATAGTTTTTCCATGGTAGTAGAACTCTTGAAGTCCAAACATAGCATTCGTTCACGAAAGTGTTTCGGAGATCAACACCATCGTATTCTATCTCTCATTTATAAAAAGTGAAGACATCAAATTATCCAACGTTTGATAACCACCAAAACATCCCCAATGTTAATATTTTCAACCAGAGTTTCCCCGAAATCACTAATGTAAATAAGATAAAATTTGATAAGCTTATTTACATGCATTTATTTGTTTATCTATTTACTCTATATCTGTTTGTATAAAAATATTGAAGAAAATATTTTTAGGATTTTTTTTAAAGAACTATCTCAACCCAAAAATTTATGTTTGACGTCTTATTTTGATTTTGACACCCATTATTTTTGTTGGACAGAACATTGACCTCTTCCGTATAACAATTAAACCAAATTGTCTTGTTCACTACTCTCTCCTACAAATATAGGCCCCGTTTGCATTTTCAAAATTCAAGTAAAAACACATTTTGAAGTCCGAATGCATTTTTCTTGATGAGACACTCGGACCCACCTTCTTTGACTATAATTCAAACACACCCAATGTATTCAGATCCCTCATTATTCCTCCCACCCACCTTCACCTCCACCCTCTGCCGACCCAAACCCTCACTCCCTTTTCCCTTCCATCCTTCCCTGCATATATCAGCCACCAGAAATACGCATCTGGAGATCTAGAAGTAAACAAAAAAAAACCAAGGAGTTACCGAAACCCTCCAAAACCCCGCTCTGAAATTGCGTTAACAAATTCCCCGATCCCTAATTTATACCCCAAACGGATTCTCGACTCGTCTCTTTGTTGCTTGACGTCCCATCCCCTGTAAAAAATGGAGCCTCCCTACCCACCTCGACGACAATCGCCACGGTGCAAGGGCAAGTACGTTGTACGGGAGGAACAGCCCCAACGAGCCGGGTGGGATCCGGTGAGGAAGAGAATTTTCTTAGAAACCGTTCACGCCGAGTTAATCACCAAGCAACTTGCAAAAGGGGTACTAAATAAGCAAGGTTGGAAGAATGTTCAAGCTACTTTTGCAGTGCAATTGGGGAAGTCGTACAAAATGTCGCAACTAAAGAACTTGTGGGCTAAACTTAAGCAAGAGTGGGTGATCGTAAAGAACCTCCTTCATCGACTCACCGGCGCGGGATTAGACGAAGAAACTGGGGCATTGCCCCAAGAACCGCAGTGGTGGGTCGAAACTCTTGCGGTAAGTGTTTTCTCACTTTTTTTTTTTGCACGGCTATGAAGCGTGAGAGATTTTTACCGCCAGATTGGTTTGTGCTGTGTAGTTGAACTAATACAGAAAAACGAAAAAAGAAAATGGGTCGACTGTAATTGATGTCACCCTGTTCCGTTGTGCTTAGCAACTCCTCGCATTTACAGATGTATAATTACTGAAAAAGCACCTGCTTTTCGTGTATGTGGTTGAATATTTGGGTACATGGAATCTTTTACAGTGATTCCCTCCGTTCATTCATTAAAAATACTAGTGTTCCAATTGTCTTCCATTTTAACCGTCCTTAAACTTTTCCATTTCCAAATGCAGTAGGGGAATGACTATGTAAGTGCGTATGTGAAATTTTGGCAGCGATATTTCAGTTACCATTGAAGTGAAATAGCTTTTCTATTTCTCCCTAGGGATTAATAAACAAATTAATATATTCGACTCAGATCATGTACCTATCCTGAATGCGTGATTTATTAACTGAAATATTTTTCTCAACTGCCTCGTTAATCAAACACATACCACTATTCCACCACCGTTATCTCTTGCCGTTCATCTTTAAGTACGCTTGGCATCCCTCGTACGTTAGAGTTGGCGTGTGTTGGTTTGTGATATATATGGGTCGGGATTGGTTTATGTCAGCTCGTATTAGTAAGATATGTTTACCTAGCAAGTCTAAAAATCAGTCTTGTCATATCTAGTATGTTGAAGAATTCAGGTTGACTTTATGACCTTCCATAGCTTGGGAACATATGACCTTCCAAACCACTAACAGGATGACAACTGGCTCTACGTCGTCACTTACCAATATGTTATAAACTTGTGCTGTCGTAACATCCTAGTAAAGAAGCGAAATCCATGATTCATAGTCTTGCGGTTGGCATCAAGTATGAAATTTTTCATTATCTTTATCGGTGTGGACACATAAAACTTTTGGATGTACAAAAGTTAATGTTTTTGTGCGATTTATAGTGTAATGGAACGTATGTTAGTTGTTTCATACTGCTCCTTTGACGGAGCCACATCTACAAAGTAATTGAAAATTGCTACCATATTCAAAGCAACAAAGCTGGTTTCCTTTTGTGGCACATATATCTTATTAATTACTCACACAATCTTTCCGTGCTTGTCTTTCTTTATTTGAAAAATTTTTCGTTGTTTGCTTTTAATTTTGCAATCAAAGTTGCATTTACACTAACGGCATCATACTCTCCATTTCGGTAATTAGTGTCCTACTTCCAAATGCCTATTGATTTGTTCTTGCTGTGTAGTCCGACAAAAGGATGGGTGCGTATGCTAACGGACTGCGTCATTGGAGACATGGGGCGGTGTTATTTGATTTGACTCGCCAGCAGGCGATTCGCCGTTGCGCCTAGTATCTATAGTAACACCCAGTTGGAAGGGGCCACTGACATGGTTGACTCGGACCCTGATTCTGCAGAGGGAAGCGGTGATAGTGGTGATTACGCACCTTTGCCACACATTCCTTTTGTTCCATTCACTTCGTCTGGGCGCGGTAGTGGGTCTTCGGAAAAAGGAAGACTATTGACCTTAATACGTGCATGATGCCATCAGTTCGACTGAAGTCGCCTACATCGACTTCACCATGGGTTCTCGCATTGCAGGCGGGTGGTGCTTCCAACGCGTAACAAAGAAAAGAAAGCGTCTTATACTCCATCGGTGAAAGAGTGCATGGATCTTATTAATTACCTTGAGAGTTCGGATCTCGACCTTTATGCACATGCATCGTCACTATCAAGCGTGACGATGTGAATCGTCAAATTTTAGCAAATTATTCCAACGAGAAGAGGAATTGAGCATTGGTTGAAGACTATGCGAAATAAATACACCTCCGCCTTTAGCATGGGGTAATGGTTTTCCATATTCATTGAATCCCCAAGCGTCCATTTCAACCCAACTAAATGTTGTTTCGCTTTCCCATATTAGGTCGTCTCATTTTCCTTTGGTAGCATTATGTGTTTGACATGTTTTATGGATTCCTTATTTCGTTTGGGCTTATTTGTCGGGTTCAAGTACTACGGCTTACTCTATATATGTTCGAATAATTTTAGTAGTAATATTAATATACGTAGTTTACGTCGAGTAAGCCTTGATAGTTATGCGATTTTTGCTTTGGAATTTCCTTAGCTTATGTACATGGTAACAATTTCAATTTTTCTAAGGATGCCTTGTATAGGAGCACATCATTTACATTCCTTATATCATTATCCACCATGTGTGCTAAATTATGTGAACTTACTTCCCGAATTGTTGTCGCTTTAAAATAATGAATTTTGGGAATTTTTTTTTCCTGGGATGGGTATTTTATGGCAATAATAATGTGATTCAAATTGGTAAAATTGTGTCCATCCTACATTTAATGCGTATAGGGAACTAATTATTTTATATAAGTTCTGAGTTTTGTCTTACTATTTTTTTAGTGGCCTTGATTCAATAGAGTGGAGAAGATTGGTCAATGCCCTTGAGTTGTGTCCCTTTAGAGTTTGCGACTTACTATTAGTTCGTCATTAGTTGTTTTTTCCCCATATATAGGGGCTTCAAATGATTACTTAAAATACATCGTACCAACTCATGAAGTGATTAATTTATCATTGTCCGTGTAGTATTATAAGAAACAATTCTACATGTGTTAATGTGACATATGATATCTATGGAAGATAATAAAATTTTTATGTTTAATTTGTAAGTAAAAGAGCGTTTTATTTAACAATGTTATACTTTAGGAAAATAAAGTATCTAAATAATTCAAATGTATTGATAGTTATGAGTTTGCCCATCTTTTTGCTATGATCGCATAAAATACAGGGACTATTGGACCGTGGTTGGACGATTAAGCACAACTTAAATGCGAAAACAATTCCGTGTAAACAAGTAAGAAGATATGAAATTCTAGAGACTTGTTAATCGATATATTTGTTAATCTTACTTTTTTCACTAATGATTAGAAAGTGGGTGGATTATACGTCATTTAAGAATTGTTCTTAGCGGCTCAAATCATTTGATTTCTATTATCGGCGTTATCACCGTAATAGATGTAAGTATATTATAACGTGAAACATCGTATACATCTTTATGATTTTTCAATTTTTTTTTCCAAATGTCCTTAAATTTGTGAACGACTAATGTTAGTGATTCCCGTGCATAACCTGGGTGTGAAAACTTATATATATATATATATATATATATATATGAATGTATATGTATATAAAAAAAAAGGCCATACAAAAAGGAAGAATATCTTTGTAAATATTTTACAAGACAAAGACAAATATATGTGTGTGAGTGTGACCGACTGAGAGGGTATATTTACAACGGAAGAGGAAAAGGGCAAACAATTTAAATTTGGTTTTTTTTCCCCCAATAAAAAAGGGGACATGGTACAGACATGGTGAAATCGCATGAGTTTTGTAGTAGCCTGTTTGGCAATGCACCGAAGTTTTTAAATTTTTTTCCGAAAAAATTTAAAAACTTCGCTGCATGGTGTTGTGAAGGCATAGCTACCGCTTACTTTTTTTCTAAAACCAAAGCAAAACCTGTACTATCCAAAAATAATTGTCCATCATTTTCGATTCGCGGTGTGAATCCAACAGCATACTCACTGTGCACATATAATGCAAATAGTTTAGCTATGCCACTTGACCAAAGGCACATTTGTATCTATTACCTATGATGAATCCTAGCATGGATATGACCATGTGACCTTGGTAAAAAATGCTATTTTGGTCAATGAAGACTATGAAATATAACTGTTGCCAAAGTCACGGGTTTGTTTATAAACTTTTGACTAATTCTAATGAACATATTGTATTAATCTTACTTGTTTCAATGCATTTCATAATAATGCATTGAAATTTGCTGCCGAAAGATTTGTGAAAACATCAAATTCGGCTACAATAAATATTTTATGATCGACCACATTTTTCGTCATTGTAAGTTGGCCGATGTATGACCACAAACATTATTTCAACGATTTTCAATCGTAATTTTTTCCCTGTATTCATATTTGGTTGTGTTTTGTTTATTTTTTGGTGTTTTATTTAATTATAATTTTTTGTTCTCATGATATTTTTGGGTGTTAGTTACTTAACTAGCGACGTTAATATTCCCCAAAGGCCATGCAAATGCTCACCTTTTACATTTTTTAGTATTTATGGATAATTCTATACAACGGACATATATATGGAGTCATAAAAATTAGACGTTGGAATTAACACTTTCTTTGTAATACTATGCAATTATCTCAGTACACCATTAATATATCAAAACCCCATTCATTGGTACAACCTATAAAACTAGCCTTTGCAGATGAAATTATTGTTTTTGTGCTCAATTTTTCAACCAAGTAGGACATGAGATATAGATATTTGCACCAATGTCCTTTATAAAATGTACTACATCCTCAACTGGGAGCGACATAGAAGGCGCCCTCAAGCGAACTTTTAGCGTTGGTTTAAACCTTCATATGCAGGTGTGTTGCATTCTTCCTGTATGTAAGCATAGTTGAAGGGCACAAGTACTTTCGTTCATCATCGTAAAGGTGACTGCCATGTAGTTGTGTCTATTTTCATTGTGGTGATTTTTTTATTGTTAAATTTTTTTTTTCGTGCATGGACAAAAGTTGGTAAATAGGACAAATGGGAATAAAATAGTTACGACCTCGACCTAGAACGATGTAAACTATACACATTCATGCTTTGTCAAAATCGTGAAATAATTGTAAATGGTGAATCTGCATTAGGTCTATGGGTTATTAGACGCATTTCATGGAAGGAGTAATTCATTTAATGCGATATTATGGTCTCGTCACGGTTGTCCTTCTAGTTTCAATTATTTGTGATTTTAAATTAAAATTTATGGTTTAATAGCAATAGAAGGACCTTTATTGTTTAGCGTTGTTGCATGGGAAGCAAAAATGTTCTCGTGCATTTCGGTTATTACTAGCCAATATTCTATGTAATGATATTTTTAAATTCATCTAAATTTTGTGACCATATCAAACAAGTATATATATGCACGCTTATATTCAATAAATGCACCTAAGACTCTGAAAGTTGCATATAAAAACGGAATTGATGATGGAGTGAAGGCAAACAAATTTGACTAATTTACATAACCTGAATATGAGGCACGTTTTCATGAGAATAAATCCAACGATGGACTTGTTCAGCAGGTATAAATAGCTAAAACCTTTACAGATATTTTCCACCCCATACTCCATTAATTTTCTAACTCTCCTTTGCATCATCTCATTTAAAAGTGTTTTATTAATATAAAACATTTACTTGTAAGTAATTGGTGGATAGGCCATACACAATTTTTTTTCCAATTCACGGGTGTTCTCTTAATTTATGTTTACTTCGTTGCTATACCCAATCAAACTAATACACGCAGATAATTAAGTTAGGTATTTAAGTGATGTTATTCTTTCCACTGGGTGCTAAAATGGTTAGAATCGAGATTGGACTCGTAATCGGAGATTAATTTGTAGTTGGCATTCGTGATTATTCACAGATTTCATAGTCTCACTCAACTTCAAATTTTTTTTTTTTTACTCGAAATGTGAGATTCTCTCCTGCTTTAATTTTCTATAACTAGTGAAGGTTAATTACCTAATTATTAAATATTGAAACAGGAAAAAAGTCAATTAGGAAATTGTCAACATGCATGGTTTAAGACTGCAACGGCATAAACCCGTATTTAATTAACTTCTGAAAAAGTACGATTTAAAACACTGAACTTCAATTGATTACAGGCGACACTATCAAGTTTAAGATGATACGAATTGCGAATTCATTTCAAACTTTATTCATATAAATAACACCAAAGAAACTTATGAGTTAGGTGTCTACGAAGCACGGGTCATGAAATACTCATTTTCACAAGAGATCTTAGGTACTTACACAACTAAAAAAAACCATATGTGTCAATTTTTTGCATCACGACAATCGCATCTTCGTATGGCCAAGCGCTGTAAAATATATTAAGTGGTTCTTCATGTGTACTAGTAACTTTGCCACCAATTGCGATTGGATACCAAGTTGTTATGTCTTTTTTTTTTTGCCCTCTTTGTGTTTCCTCTTATATTTCGATTTGTTTTTCTTATGGAAGTTGTTAGATATTGAACTTTCCCTATATTCTGATTTTAAATTTGTAATTTTGCACATTTATAAAGAATTCGTTAGTGTTTGAGTTGTCGTGTGTATACAGAAAGTTGATGTACTTTTCAAGACATCCCCTTAGAAATTTATTGAAGTTCAACATATCATCCGAAGGCTGCGATTTCCAAATTGGTAAACAGAAAAAGGGAAAAAAAAATATGAAAACCATTTTATTTGAACGTATATAAATAAACTCTTAACTATTGAGTTACATGACATTTGCGGCGGGAAAAATCGTCCGAGAAAAGGCAATTTTAGTCACGAATTGCGATTATACGAAACGGCAACGCGTGAAATGTATATTCCTCAATTAATACACGGTTGTTATTGTACAGACATGGATCC
This sequence comes from Jasminum sambac, assembly GCA_018223645.1. NCBI lineage: Eukaryota > Viridiplantae > Streptophyta > Magnoliopsida > Lamiales > Oleaceae > Jasminum > Jasminum sambac. The sequence continues at coordinate 6,314,367 of CP073644.1, read as the reverse complement.
CTTCCAGGTCCTTTTGAACGACTTGCATGCTATGAATGAAGACAACATACAGTGGATACAGTTCTGCAACCTTGCAATGTATGCTCTTCAAGAGTTTTTGATGCCATACATAAATTGTACAATGATGGGTGCAGAGCGATCAGGGACCGTGATGGTGAAAAATGCTTTGGAAAACCCGAACATTTGCTACATCCTTTTGAATGTATCCCCGACGTTTTCATGTTGTTCGGGAACCTGGCCGCAAGAACATACCGCGACCAACCTCGGAGGTTGGGACCATGGAGCGGTAGCAATGTTTATTTTCACCGCCGCACATGGTGTCGGACAAATACCTCGACCGTGCGATCTTCGTGTCACGGAGTTCACCGTCAACAAACATTTCAACCGAAAGTGCTAAAGGCGGTGACGTCTCTTGACACGTGCTCATAAGACCACACCCGCACTACTTACAGCCGAGGGGTATCACAGCCAACGAACCCGAGACACCAGGCTTTCAGGGTAAGGCGACCAAAAGTCAAACTTTATTTGCTTCATTTTGACTCAGGAGGTTGGATCGTTAAACACGTAAATGTGATTTGGTAAATGCAGGATTGCATTGGTGCAATTGACGGATGCACATCAAATGTGTGCCGCCAAGAGCACAAGTCTGACTTTCTACGGACGGAAAAATTATCCAACACGTAATGTCTTGGCCGTATGCGATTTCAACATGTGTTTCACATTCGCTTTCTCCTGGATGGGAGGGGTCAATGCATGTGATCTTTGTACTCAGAGCGTGGGCAAAATATGGGGATACATTTCCTCACCCCGCCAACGAGAAATACTATTTAGTCGATCAAGGCTATGCACACATGGCCGGATACATGGGCCCGTATAGAGGAGGCAATGTGCGGTATCACTTTCAGCAATTTCAAAATGCTTTCAACAGGTCGGCACGCCAACCTAGAAGCGCGAAAGAAGCCTTTAACTACATGCATTCATCCTGTAGGAACGTGATTGAGCGGACCTTTGGTGTATGGAAGGCACGTTTCAATATCCTCCACCGTATGCCCTCGTATAAGATGAATCGCCAAGTGGACATTGTATTTGCGACAATGGCAGTGCATAACTTTCTTCGCTTGTATCAGCGAAACGATGCTGCGTTTGTTGTTGCGTCTCAAGATGACTTCGCTCCTATGGATGACGACGGAGTTGAGGAAGAAAATCCAGAAACGCAAACTTCAACATCACGTCGGGCAGCACGCGACGCTTGGGAGGCTAGACGGGCTGCCATTACTGCCGAGGTCATTGGAAGATCGTAGACGCCATTTGGATGGGATGTGGCTGTGATGAATCGTGCTGGAAACTTATTTACGTGGATGTGTAGCGCTCGCGACCAAAAACTAGTTTTTTGCTTGTCTTATCTAGTCCGTGAATCGATGTATTAAACTAAGCATACGCCACGATGGAAAATTTGGCAACGTGGCGTAAAATGTTTTTAAAATTGAGAAAATAAGTTTTTAAAATAATGATATATTAAGTAGTAGCTATTACTAGCGTATGTATAATTATAGCAATGTTTTAAGCAATTGTTCAGCGATAAAACCATACGTATGTAAAAACGGATTAAATATAACCTCAATTTGTAAAGGTCCAATTCAAATTATTAAATAATAGAATTTTTGTATGTTTTTTGATCGCGTTTAAAATAAATGGTTTGCTGGTAAAAAATGGTTACTTGTGAAGTCCCCGATGGTAAATATGTAGTGGAAGATGTCGGTGAATGATGCTTTGTCGGACAGATATCGCAACAATTCAAACTTCGGAAATTTTCTTGAGTAGGAGTAGTGCATCGGCGAATGTATGAAATGGTAACACAATCATTCCCCAGTACAATGTTTTTTTCTGTTTACAAACGAGGTACTAATAAAAATTTATTTGGAAACCAAATAAACACGAGAAATCTTATGTTGCAAATTGGACACAGAAGGCATGATGAGTGGTCAGTAGTAGCATGTACTAGGCAGGACGAGCAGTCATCGTACGGGTTTGTTTGTTTTTTTGGGTACATTCGTGTCTGCTTAGTTTTATGGTGTTTTGGTTTGTGAGCATTCGTTTGTTTTTTTATATATTTTGTTTTGGCATTCCAATGATTGTAATTCTAATAACGACTTCTTTGAATCCATAAAATTGCAAATGCACTAATCCAGCTTAATGAGTCCTTGTGTTTCACCTGCAAGTTCCCCTGAGTCATTCCGTGCATATTGCGTTGCTTAATCATATGGTATTGGTAGTATGCGGGACAGAGGTAAGTATGTAGCCTACTCTACGATGGACGATGGAGGAAAAAATAAAATTACTAATAGAAAACTTAATAAAGTGAATATCTCGCTGAAATGTACGCCAAAGGTATGGCCCAAGTTACTCAAACATGGTAGCTCCTATTTAAGCGAAACAGTTAGTGACACTACATAACATCATACAATGACATGTTCGTAGATGAAATTACATAATTAGTATACTAAATAAACATGCAGTGCAATTTTTTTTAATTCAAATGGAACCTTTAAACGGATTGGCATCATCCTTTCTTCTCAAATGTAAACTCATAAACTTTGAGAGCGACGTTGACGTTTGTCTCTCCTGTGATCGATGCGCACTTTTCCACCATCTTTGAAAGATCATCAACGTTGTTTGGGTTGTCAACGTCGACACCATTACATTGTGTGCTACTTGATTCTCCTTCTTCGTAGTCCGGATCCCCCTTTCTTGGAGGACCGACAAGTTGCCAATACCTACATTGGCCGAGCCTTTGGTTTGTGCAACTGTAAAAAAGATAGCCTTTGTACGGAGAGTCCTTTTCAACCAAAAAGCACTGTCGCCAACCACACTTACATTCTGGACAGGGCACCTTCTCAGTACACTTGTTTGTATCGTGACAACGGGACCGACAATGTAAACACATACCACAATTTTTAATTCCCATTGAAGGCCTACAGAAAAATTATTTCATGAACAGGCATCAGATATAACGTTGATTACGCTCGTTATCGCTCTTGTCGTCGGTCGTAACGTCCTCAACAAGCAAGTTATCATGGATCATAGTGGCATGCGAAATTTAACACAACACGTAAATGTAGCACCATTTCAAACATTTCCATGAATGGTACCATATTTGTTCCATTCTAGTTACGGATCAAAACGACGACAAAAGAAAATGCCGAACTCGCTTGCAAAAGGTTTCGCATGATGGCAGCATTAACATGTACTCAATGTCTTATGACAAAGATTGAAAACATGAACTCAATTGTCCAAAGCATGGCAATAAGGTGAATACGACATCAGTCCAAGTAATGATTATGCAGCACACAGCAGAAATGTGGTGTTACAAACGTGAATTCGAAATAAAAAAATGCTTAATAGACACAAGTTTACTAGCCACTGATAGACGCACACAAACATTGAAATCCAAAAGTCCAAAGACGAGGAATGTTTACCCAATGCGTTCGCTCAATCTCCCCTAATGGTCCCTAGTTATGCATTCGTATTGATATTTTGTTCAATTTGGTGGGGAAAAACAAACGGCGATACATTTTTCTTCCATGAATGAAGCTACCCAACACTTTAAAGAACTGCTATCGATCGCTCCACCGTCTAGAAAATCGTTAGCTGCCTTAAAAAGTCAACCTTCAATCTCAGAAAATCAAACATGGGTCTGCAACTACTTACGCCTCAGGTGAATTTTACGGGTGAAAATTTATGTAACATTTATGAATGTTAACAGAATAAATTAGTATATTTCTCCAGTCGTTCAATTGAAGCCGTAGACATTACATATTACACAAGAATAGGCACACAAAAAATACAATAACAAAATGTCGAACCTCGTGAATATGTCGCTCAGTTTGTACCGGTTATGAGGTTGATGGTTTCTGCCAGAATGTGATTTCGCCGGAATGTGAGCTCGCCGGAAGGTGATATGTCCACAATTTCGCCGATTTTAACAAGTATGGTTAATTCAACTCATGGGACTACAATTCAGCGATCGGGATGGTTGAGGAGCCTTCGATTTTCTATTTTCGAATAGTGTTGGAACCGAGTGTGATTTCAGATTGGGAACCGTATTTCTAGTGGCCGATATGCAGGGAAGGATGGAAGGGAAAATGGAGCAAGGGTTTGGGTCGGCAGAGGGAGGAGGTGAGGGTGGGTGGGTAGAATAAATTATGAGGGATCATAAATACATTGCAGGGGTGTGTTTGAAGTAGTCAAAGAAGGTGGGTCCGAGGGTCTCATCAAGAAAAATGCATTCGGACTTCAAAATGTGTTTTTACTTGAATTTTGAAAATGCAAACGGGGCCATAGACTACATTCTCTTATTTATCAATCTTAAAATATAGTAGTATTTTTTTTTCCTTAAATTCTAGTTCAACCTTTTTACATGGAAGTAATATTTGGAAAAGAAAAAAAAAAAAGAAGAACAAAAGAAAAAGGTAGTTTTTTTTCTTTTAATTGATGAATTAAGTACAGAATTTTAAAAATAGAAATGGCAAAAATAATAATCTAATAAAAAGGAAATAAATATAATAAGTGTAGTGATCGCGAATTTCCTTAAATTAAAATATTTAATTAAAGTAAAATTTTAGATTTAAATAGCGTACGCTCATCTAGTGAAAATTTTATAATATTTACTATTATATTGAATTATTTAAAATAAAAACAAAAATAATAATTTATAAAATATTTATTTATTTATTTATTTTCAATTTACATTTAAGGACAAAACTTTAGAAATTATTCGTTTTAACCCCAAAAATTTAACTTCTTATTCAATCATAACCTTATATATATTTTAAAAACCCATTTATAGGCCCGTTTAAGGTCCAATTCTATATCTTATGCTATAAGAAAGCCCATTTGGAGGATTAATCTAGTTTTTGCACCATTTATACAAGTTAAGGTTTATTTTAAAACCCTAGCCTCACTACTCTCGCCTCTTTCCTCATTGGTATCTTCAAGTTCATCTTCATTTTCATTTAACAAATCTAACTAGCTTCAAGTGGTAAAATTCTTAACTTTTCATCTTCATTTTCTTTTTTTAACTATTGTCCATTTAGTTATCTTGTTACAATTTACTTCTTGTATTTTTTCACTTGATTTTACACACAAAAATACGCACATACATACACACAGCCATCATCAACCGCACCACCACCTCGCCACCGCACCACTGCCACGCCACCGCCTCACCGCCGCAATACCTCCCACAGCTGCCACCACCAACTCCTCCATGAAGTCATCGTCATCTCCATCAACACACACACACAACCATATATATATACGCTCATATACATACACATACACGCATAAAAGCTCGGCCAAAACATCAACCACGCCCAAAACTCAACTTCAAAACACAAAAATCATACCTACACCTCCCTCTACCTCTATAGAATATCGTAGAATAGTTTAATTTCGAAATTTGTTGGAGAATCGATCAAATTTGTGAAATCCCCAAATTTTTCCTCAACCTTCAACCAACGATTTCTCCTCTATACTCAATAACTCTTTCAATAGATTTCACCACTAGCTTAACCACCTTCAACTCCACCTTCGCCACCCTTTTCACCACCAAAAACCAAGTGAAAGGTTGAGCCGAGAGAGAGTAGCCGAGAGAAGAGAGAGCGGGTGAGAAAGATGGTGATGATCCATCTCTTAGGCCAAAATCCATTTAAAATCCGAAAATTGCAAGCCGATCCCTCATAGTCCTTAAGATTTATTTAATTTACAAGTCCTCAACTTTTAATTGTTACAATTTAGTCCCTCAATATTATTTACAGATTTAATCCCCATCTTATTTATTTTATTTAAATGAGCCCTCAAATTTTATTTAAATTCAAGTCCCTAACTTTCAATTGTTGCAGTTTGACCCTAAACTTTTATTTCACTTTTAAACCTTCAATTTCTTTTTCCTATTTAATTTAACCCCCAAACTTTAATTGCGTATTAGTCCCTCATGTTTTAAAAATCTTCCAATTGAGCCTAAAATAGTTTTAGTTCACTTTTATTGCATAATAGGTCCTCAAACTATTAAATTCTTTCAAATTGACCCCCAAAGTTTTATATTCTTTCTATTTTGGTCCAAAAACTTCTATATTACTTATAGATACTTAATATTTAAGAGTATTGACATAAATTAAACTCATTATTGACTAGACGAGGCGTACGGACAGTTAGAGAACTAATTTCTCACCGTTAGTAAGTTCAATACTCAGCTAAGGGTTAAGGTAGATCCCTTTTTCTTAAAAGTTTCTTCCAAATGTGCATATTTACAATTAATATTGTTATAAATACTGCATGTAAATGTTATGTGATTATAAGCTTTCATAGCATACTTATGACGTGCCTCCTCGGCACTATGACGATAGGCTCTTAGCTTACTTATGACGTGCTTCCTCGGCACTATGAGGATAGGCTCTTAGCCTACTTACGACGTGTTTCAATAGCATTATGATAATAGGCTTTTAGCCTAATATTTTACAATGACATGCTATTAAATACTATGATGACGTACACGATGTAGAGGGATGATGAACGAACTTGTATTTCATACCTGTTCGTATTTTATGTTAAATAATGATTATGTGCTATTAATTTGTAATATATATTAATTGTTGTGCGCGGGATCTACTGAGTATTTTAAATACTCACGTCTTCTCTATTTAATGAACAAATTGCAGATTAGGGAGTTGGAGGCTTGGCGAGGCATGGAGGCTCTTTAGGGTTTATTTAATAAGAAACTTCGTTTCCGTCGTTATTTCTTTTGTGAACTCAAGATGCCTAAGTATGTCACTCGAATGTTTTAAATGTTTGAAACTATTAGAGATTGAACAGATGTGAGATAATTAGAAAATGTTATGCTATTTTAAAATAATTTCCGCATTTTAGTTATTTGTTATCTTTCTGCATTTATTGGTATTAAAGAATTAAGTGTTTTTTTAAAGAAAGAACTAACGTTCCGGGTTCTTAGAACTCGGGCGTTACAATAAGTCAAAAAAGGCATCTGCAAAAAAAGAGGCATATATCACTGAAAAATTGAAGATCATAAATAATTTTGGCTTGATATATATACATATATATATACATATATATATATATCTTATAATTTGAATTTGAATTGAACTATTTTCCAAAAATAAAGATAATTTACGAAGCAATCATATGTGGAGATATGGTAGGAAGAAATCACATTTTGCAATAATTTGAGTTGTAGATAAGGATAAAAGAATAAACAATGAATGGGAAAAATAATCTAATAAAAAATCAAAAAGGAATTATTACAGTATAATAAACGCAAGAAAATGCATAAGGGGGAAAACAAAAAGCAAATGCTTCTTTGTTTATATATTTAACTAGTCTTGCCCACCGTGTTAGGAATTGATCTAACAACATGAGCAGAATTAAAATTAATCAATTCTAAACACCGGATCTTCTCGGCTCTTAGATGAGATCTGTGAATAAGAAATTACTAGTAAAGCGGATTTTACGGCGTAATTCTCGTTTGATCTTTCGTCTCCACAACCATACAAACGTACGGCCTCCAATGTTGATCCACACGTCAAAACTCGTCCTGAACAACAAACAACTTCGTAGTAGGATGATCTCTCTAAATCTTAGTGCTAGCTAAATTTAGACAGTGTAATAATAATAATTTGTGTATTATGGAGCTACAATGAGTTATTTATAGGGTTGTGACAAACCTATTGGGCTTGGGGTTTCTTGAATCCCAAGACAACTAAAAGCCCGACCCAATAACTGAACCTTGTACACTACAACTAACATTCTTCCACTTGGATAAGGTCCAATTCAAGATACGAGTTACTTGACTTTGTGTGTGACCCATCAGGTTCCCACTCACTATGTGGAACGGTATGATATCACTATAATAACCGGATTAGGATGAGATAAACAAGATCCCTATTTTAATTTATCATTGATTCACCCAGATCAATCGATTCACACCGCCGTCCATGATTGACATCTAGCAACGTATCATGGCAATCCATGTGACAGGATAAGTCATGTGGAAATGACGAAACCTTTACATGCGCGGTTACCGTGGAACTATAATCCTTTCATCAATATAAACCCGATTGGTTCAGAAATATGGATTCACGTCAATCTCATTCAACCAACCATGTTATTCGCTCTCAACTCAACGTTGATTAAATCAGCGATTGTGATTGAAAGCTCTTTTCAATCCTACAATCCCACCTTGGCCAAGGAATTTACATCAACTTGATTGGGCAAAATGTTGGTTATAATCTCCCGTTATCCAGGAGTGATGAATCCTTTATTGAATACTCACAACCTTCATGCATTTCTCACTATACCCGTACGACATTTCCAGTGAACCCACAACGAGGGTATCCTTCAATGTCCGCCTAAGTAACGCGATCCCTGCATAAGGTTCTATGGTATCCTCAAGTCTAAGGACCAATTCCACCATCGTGCATTAGAGATCATCTGTTGACGCAATGATAACTATCCATGCAGTATCTCTAGGTGGGTCATCCAGATGCTTGTTCCACCAACAAAGCATCCATGTGTCCATCCGAATGTCTCCACATTCTAACTTGTGAGATCAATTACTTCTTCTTTAAGAAAGAGATGCAACACATGTCAGTCTATCCAAAGTAACAATATCCGAGTCTTGTTATTGCTTTGACTGGGGATAATTTAAGATTACATGCTAAAACTTGCATCTCACAGTCACAACTACTTGCGATTAATCAAGTTTATTCACACTTATTCTACGGACTCTATTATTTTAATTGTTATAGTAGAACAACGAATATATATAATAGATCTGCCATAGTAAAGTGCATATAAATAATCAATCATATTCAAAATGTCTTACATGAGAGTACTAACATCCAAACTAAATCAATTCACTCATGTATCTTATACCAATGGACAAGATATGACTGTCATGCTTATTTTGCGATAGCGCTTTGGTCAAAGGATCAGCCACGTTATCGTCAATATGGACTCGCTCTATCTTTATATCATTCATCTGAACTATCTCTCTGATGAGATGGTATCGCCTCAATACATGTTTGGAACGTTGATGAGACCTCGGTTCCTTCGCTTGCACGATGGCTCCATTGTTGTCACAATACAATGGTATCGAATCAACAATGCTAGGAATAACTTCAAATTCGGTGACAAACTTCTTGATCCAAACCAGTTCCTTTGCTGCTTCTGAAGCAGCTATGTATTCGGCTTCCGTTGTTGAATCGGCTGTAGTTTCTTGTTTGGAACTTTTCCAACTTACGGCACCCCAATTGAGGGTGAAGACGTAACCAGATTGGGATTTGCAGTCGTCTTTATCTGACTGGAAACTAGCATCCGTGTATCCTTGAACTCTTAGTTCATTTCCTCCATACACTAAGAACATGTTCTGAGTTCTTCTCAAGTATTTAAGGATGCACTTAACCGCAATTGATAAGTGCTAGAAAAGCACTTAAATAACTCTTCTATTTTACGTGTTTGTGTGTTTTGTTAGTGTTATATGTTCCGTTTTATGTGTTTTTCCTTTACTGTGGTGTTTAGGATCACAAAGAATCAAAAGGAGTCAAAATGGATGAAAATCGGATGAAAACGGAAACTCGGGACCAAAAAGGTAAGCGAATCAAAGATGGAGGACCTCCGATGCAATTTTATGAAAAGTTGTTTTTACCATTTTTCTTCTGCCAAAGTCGAAGAACATCAAAAGAGGATTCCCAAACTTTTTCCGGATCTCAAATCGGAGTTTCCTAGTGAACGTTATGACCATTTGAAGAAAAAAGGACTAAAAGCGTCACTTCCAAAACTGTTGGGGACCAAAGTGAAACTTTTCAAAAGTATGGGAACCAAAGTGAAACTGTTCATAAAGTTGAAGGACCAAAATGCAATTTTGGGAGGACCAAAATGAACAACGTTACAAAGTTGAGGGACTCGATGTGCGAATTTCGGGTGACTCGAGTGACTCGAGTCATCGCCGCAAGTGACTCGATCAGCGCCACAAGTGACTCGATCATCGTGCGCCCTGACTCGAGTCACGCCCGAGCATTCTGAGTCACGCCCGCAGCCGTCCCTGACATCACCCTTCGGCGCAGCGGACTAGCGAATCGACCGCGGTGACTCGATCGGCGCGACTCGACCGCCGACACCACTGCAGATTTTGACCAGCTGACTCCACCTACCATAAAACCGTATTTTTTGGTATTTTCTTGACTTCTTAGATATAAAAAAACTTGAGCACACCATAATAGACTCATGAAGGAAGACTTATGATTTTTTAATATTTTTTGGTGTAATATTTTGCCTATAAATAGAGGCATTTCTAACCTTGAATCACACAACTTGTAAAGAGAATTAGCTTGTGATTCTCTCCAATTTTCTCCTCAATAAAATTCTCTCCATCATTTGTTCTTAGTTCTAGCTTGAAAGCTCTTAGTTTTTAATATTCCGGCGGAAGTAAAAACCTAAATTTAGGTTCGATTAATCAATCGACAATACTTCGGCCGTGAATATGATTAGCGGAGAATTTCTTCACTAATTCCTCTTCTTCTTTTATTTTTCATGTTTGAGAAAGATAATTTCTCATATATTGCAGAGGTGATACACGGCGTTACGCCGTTATAAATATTTAACCCGTATATATGAGTAGTTAGACTTCTCTATTTAATTTTTAGCATTATTTACGTGATTTCTATAGTTTGTATATATTACTTGAGATAATGAAGTATAATCTATCATATAGCAGTGGCGATACCCGCTAATATGAGTAGTTAGACTTCTCTATCTAGTTCGAGGGGGGACGTTGTGTTCAATTATCATGTTGTTATCTTTTCTAACTCTTTGCTAACGTTTTATCTATTCCTCTACTTCAATTTGTTGATTTGTTATGCTTTTAAACCCGTTTTGAATTTATGTGATTATTGCATTCACTTTGGCCAACTGAATCAATTAATCTTTAAGTTCAAGTTATGTGCTAGGATTGGAACTTTTGATCCGTAATTGTCACTAGATTCCAATCCACAGTAGCAAACGAATGTCGTGCATATTTGTTAATAAATCAACTTAGATGTATTAATTCAAGTTTGTGAAATTGATCGTCTAATTCAACTCATTCTTCTTGTTCATTTCACACTAGCATTGCATTAAATCCTAAGAACTTGTTTAGGATTATCCAATAGCTAGACGTTAAGTTAAAGAACTCACTTTAATTTAATACACTTAAGGAAGAATTCGTTAATCAGATCGTATTGATTAATTGGAGTTGATAAATTGAAGAAGGGATAGTACACGTTGCATGGGAAAGATAAACACAAGATGTTGACACAACCGAACCGAACCCAAGAACTAGATATATCTTCAATTGTTTCATTTTCATCTCTTTTATTTTGTCATTTTATTTTCGAATTTCATCCAACTTCACAAAACCCCCATTTCTAGATTAATTGATAAAAATAACTAGATCAAACACCGTTCCTCTTGGGTTCGACCCTTACTTACCACTTCTACATTAATTTATAGTTTTGAAACCGAGAAAGGAAATAAAATAAATTTTGGCGTACTGCGACAACACGCCCAGCAATCCAATGTTTTTCTCCAGGGTTCGCTTGGAACCTACTCGTGACACTCAGAGCATATGAGACATCCGATCTCGTGCATAGCATCGCATACATGATGGATCCTATTGCCGATGCATAAGGTATCATATCCATGTGATCTCTCTCAACTTGTGTCTGTGGACACATTTCTTTTAAGAGATTAATCCCATGTCCTATGAGACAGAGTCATCTCTTTGACTCTGGGCGTGTTGTCGCAGTACGCCAAAATTTATTTTATTTCCTTTCTCGGTTTCAAAACTATAAATTAATGTAGAAGTGGTAAGTAAGGGTCGAACCCAAGAGGAACGGTGTTTGATCTAGTTATTTTTATCAATTAATCTAGAAATGGGGGTTTTGTGAAGTTGGATGAAATTCGAAAATAAAATGACAAAATAAAAGAGATGAAAATGAAACAATTGAAGATATATCTAGTTCTTGGGTTCGGTTCGGTTGTGTCAACATCTTGTGTTTATCTTTCCCATGCAACGTGTACTATCCCTTCTTCAATTTATCAACTCCAATTAATCAATACGATCTGATTAACGAATTCTTCCTTAAGTGTATTAAATTAAAGTGAGTTCTTTAACTTAACGTCTAGCTATTGGATAATCCTAAACAAGTTCTTAGGATTTAATGCAATGCTAGTGTGAAATGAACAAGAAGAATGAGTTGAATTAGACGATCAATTTCACAAACTTGAATTAATACATCTAAGTTGATTTATTAACAAATATGCACGACATTCGTTTGCTACTGTGGATTGGAATCTAGTGACAATTACGGATCAAAAGTTCCAATCCTAGCACATAACTTGAACTTAAAGATTAATTGATTCATTGGCCAAAGTGAATGCAATAATCACATAAATTCAAACGGGTTTAAAAGCATAACAAATCAACAAATTGAAGTAGAGGAATAGATAAAACGTTAGCAAAGAGTTAGAAAAGATAACAACATGATAATTGAACACAACGTCCCCTCGAACTAGATAGAGAAGTCTAACTACTCATATTAGCGGTATCGCCACGCTATATGATAGATTATACTTCACTATCTCAAGTAATATATATAAACTATAGAAATCACGTAAATAATGCTAAGAATTAAATAGAGAAGTCTAACTACTCATATATGGGTTAAATATTTATAGGCAGTAACGTGTATCACCTACGCAATATATGAGAAATTATCTTTCTCAAACATGAAAAATAAAAGAAGAAGAGAAATTAGTGAAGAAATGCTCCGCTAATCATATTCACTACAAGTATCGTCGATTGATTAATCGAACCTAAATTTAGGTTTTTACTTCTAATATTAAAAACTAGGAGCTTTCAAGCTAGAACTAAGAACAAATGATGGAGAGAATTTTATTGATGAGAAAATTGGAGAGAATCACAAGCTAATTCTCTTTACAAGTTGTGTGATTCAAGCTTAGAAATGCCTCTATTTATAGGCAAAATATTACACCAAAAAATATTAAAAATCATAAAAGTCTTCCTTCATGAGTCTATTGTGGTGTGCTCAAGTTGTTTTATCTCTAAGAAGTTAAGAAAATACCAAAAAACACGCTTTGATGGTAGGTGGAGTCACTGGTCAAAATCTGCGGTGGTGTCGGCGTGACTCAATCATCACAGCGATCGAGTCACCGCTAGCGATTTCGCTAAGTCCGCGGGAAGGGTGATGTCAGGGACGGCTGCGGGCGTGACTCAGAATGCTCGGGCGTGACTCGAGTCAGCGTGCGCGGTGATCGAGTCACTTGCGGCAGTGACTCGAGTCACTCGAGTCACCCGAAATTTGCACATCAAGTCCCTCAACTTTGTAACGTTGTTCATTTTGGTCCTCCCAACATTGCATTTTGGTCCTTCAACTTTCTGAAAAGTTTCACTTTGGTTCCCATACTTTTGAAAAGTTGCACTTTGGTTCCCAACAGTTTTGGAAGTGACGCTTTTAGTCCTTTTTCTTCAAACGGCCATAACTTTCACTAGGAAACTCCGATTTGTGATCCGAAAAGAGTGTAGGAATCCTCTTTTGATGGTCTTCGACTTTAGCACAAGAAAAATTGTAAAAAACAACTTTTCATAAAATTTCATCGGAGGCCTTCCATCTTTGATTCGCTTGCCTTTTTGGTCCCGAGTTTCCTTTTCCGTTTTCATCCGATTTTCATCCATTTTGACTCCTTTTGATTCTTTATGACCCTAAACACCACGACAAAGGAAAACACATAAAAACGGAACATATAACACTAATAAAACACACAAATACATAAAATAGAAGAGTTATTTAAGTGCTTTTCTAGCATTTATCAGACTCTTGCATGTTAAATATTCTCAAGATTTTATCTATGTACGTTGATTGGGATAGACCAAGTAATCTTCTAGATCTATCTCTATAGATCTTAATCCCAAGTACGTATACTGCCTCTCCCAAATCCTTCATGTAGAAATTTATGGACAACTAGGATTTCACTGATTTTAACATTGGAATATCATTTCCTAATATTAGTATATCATCCACGTAGAGGATTAAGAAAATGATCTTATTCCCACTATCCTTTTGGTATACACACGGTTCGTCCTCATTTTGAATTAAATCAAACCTTTTGATTGTCTCATCAAAGCGAAGATTCCAGCTCCAAGATACTTGCTTAAGTCCATATATGGATCTTTGCAGTTTACATACCCGATGTGGCTCACTTGAGTCAAAACCTCTCGGTTGTGTCATGTACACATCCTCATTTAGATTCCCATTTAGGAATGCGGTTTGGACATGAATTTGCCAAATCTCATAGTCATGGTATGCTGCAATCGCAAGTAGAATCTGAATTGATTTAGACATGGCTACAGGTGAGAAGGTCTCATCAAAGTTAACACCTTGTCTTTGATTATAGCCTTTAGCTACTACCCTTGCCTTACAAGTTTGAGCTTTGCCATCCATGTCGATCTTTTTCTTGTAAACTCATTTACAACCTATTGGTTTTACCCTTTAGGCAGATCTACCAAGGTCAACACCTTATTTTCATACATGGAGTTCATTTCGGATTCCATGGCTTCTTGCCATTTCTTCGAGTCAACACTTGACTTCGTTTCTTCATAAGTGGTAGGCTCGTCTTCCTCTATTAATAATATTTCATTAATGATCATGAGATCTAATCTCTAAGGAGGACATATCATTCTACTAGACTTACGAGGAGCTGGTGTGTCCTTGGGAGCTGTTGTCTCCCTTTCAGTAGTTTCAACTTCATCCAATGGTGTCTCAACTACTGTTTCATCTAATCGGTTGTCGAGTTCTGTGGTTTCTTGAACCTCTTCAAGATCTAATTTGCTCTCACTGTTCTCTTTTCGAATAAACTCTTTTTCCAAGAAAACAGCCTGTCGTGACACAGTGACTTTCAAGTCATTGAGATTGTAGAAATAATATCAACTGTTTCTGCTGGATATCCCACAAAGTAGCATTTATCGGACTTAGCATCTAATTTATCTGAGCTTGTGGGCTTCACATGAGCTTCACAACCCCAAACCTTCATGTATGAAAAATTTGGTCTCTTACCAATCCATAACTCGTGTGGAGTTTTATCAACCGATTTAGATGGGACACGATTTAGTGTGTAACAGGTAGTTTTAATTGCTTGTTTGCATAATGACTTTGGAAGGTTTGTTTGGCTCATCATTGAACGCACGGTATTCAATAGGGTGCAATTTTCCTCTCGAATACACCATTGTGTTGTGGTGTATAAGGTAGAGTCCACTGCCAGAGAATCACATTCTCTTTGAGGTAATTCATAAACTCGCCCTTGAGGTATTCTCCACCTCGATCAGACCTTAGTGTTAGAATATTCTTTCCAGCCTGTTTTTCCACTTCTTGTTTGAATTCGTTAAGCTTTTCAAGTGCTTCATGCTTGAACTTCATCAAGTATACAAATCCATATCTAGTATGGTCATCTATAAATATGATAAAGTAGGAAAAGCTTCATCTGGCTTCTATTGTCATTGGTCCACTTATATCGGTATGTACGAGTTCCAATTTTTCTGCAACTCTTTCTCCCTTTCAACTAAAGGAAAATTTGGCCATCTTACCTAAAAGGCATGATTCGCATCTTTCAAAGGATTCATAATCCCCTTCCCCAAAGTATCCATCCTTATGCAACTTGTTGATGAGTTTTTTGTTGATGTGCCCTGAACCTACAGTGCCACAGGTACGAGTTGTTGATACTATTATCAACTTTTCGCCTCTTATTTTCTATACTCATTATAGAATGTTCGAGGTTTCGAATATAGATGTCATTATCTAGGTTCCCATAACCATAAAACATCGTATCACGATAAATAGAACAACGTTTATTCTTAATATCAATTATAAAACCATTCATGTCCAAACAAGAAATATAAATAATGTTTTTGGTAATAGTGGGAACATAATAACATTCTTTTAATTGTAAAACAAGACCCGAAGGGAATGATAAAAAGTAACTTCCTACGGCTAAAGCAGCAACTCTTGCTCCATTTCCCACGCGTAGGTTCACTTCTCCCTTCCGCAATGGTCTACTGTTCTTTAGTCCCTGCATATTTATACAAATATGAGATCCACATCCGGTATCTAATACCCAAGAGACTGAAGATGCAGTCATATTCAACTCAATGAAGTGTATACTTGAAGCAGAAGTTTCAGGAGATTTCTTTCCCTTCAAGCTAGCAAGGTAGAGCTTGCAATTCCTCTTCCACTGTCATTTGCCTTTGCAATAAAAGCACTCGGCATCAGCTTGGGACTTGTTCTTGTTCGTTTTTTCTGTTTTAGCAACTTTTGCCTTTACTTTACCCTTATTTGACCCTTTCACAAAGGATCTTTTTGTCTTTCTCTTAGTCCTTCTAGAGGATTTAATGGCCAACACTTGCCCATTGGTTTTAGCGATGTTGGGCTCAGCAGTTTTCAACATATTTAATAGTTATGGGAGTGTGGCCTCAATTTTATTCATGTTGAAATTCATAATAAATTGAGAATAGCTATCCGGAAGTGACCGTAGAACTAAGTCAACACTTAGCTCATGGTCCATGGCAAAACCCAATGGCTCTAATTTTTCAATGTAGTCAATCATCTACAATATGTGAGCACTTACTAAAGATCCTTCTGCCATCACATCACAGCCCTGAAAAGTTTTTTTGATATCTCATATCTTTCAGTGCGGGACTGTTCATCGTACAACTCCTTGAGATGAGCAATCATTGTATCAACATTCATATCCTCATGTTGCTTTTGCAACTCGGGAGACATTGCTGCAAGCATCACACATGCTGTAGTATTATCATCATACACATGTTGATTATATGCCTCCATTACTTCCGCTGCTGCATCCGTTGCAGGGGCTTCCGGTAACTATTCCTCAAGAACATATGCAATTTTCTCGTGTTTGAGAACAAATCTCATCAGATTTCGGTGCCAGTCATTAAAGTTCGACCCATTAAGTTTGTTAGCATCAAGTATGCCCCTCAAACTCATATAACCAGCCATAATTCAATAAACTGTAATGATAAAGATAGAGCAATTACTATATGCCAAAGTTAATAAAATATGGACTTTTATAATACTAACTATGCTCCCACTGAAACAATGATTCCCAACATTGGTAAAAATAAATTTCTCAAATTTGCCAGTGGGCCAGGATCCCAATTGTTCAATCAGAGCCTTGAGTCACTCAACAAGCCCTAACCGACATTCAGGTAGATGTATCTATCAATCACATCTCCATGTGACTCCCGGATCGTCAAGCAGATAACTTATTATCCTATACATCTTATGTATTAACTTGACATGCCTCTAAAATCCTATTTCCTTGAGTTACTCAACAAGAAATGAATTTTAGTTAAATTCGACCCAATGTTCAGAGACATCACATGTCTCACAGCGAAAAACATTCCCTACGATCGAGCAATCTTGAGTCACTCAACAAACTTATTGCGATTGTAAGAATCCAATTTTCTTCACCGTAACATTGGAAGGCATTGATTAACATTTAATCGCGAATTTAATATCATTTTAAGGGGAATCGGTCTCATCAAATATCATGCAAAATATCATACATCAACCATGCACACATTTAAAGCATAATAAAACTGGTGAATGATTATGGACGTGTTTCTATCCAGTTTTCCCGAGCCACCAGGAAAAACTGGTTGGTCAAATCCTAAGGGGCGAAGCTTCGTCTTCCATTGGTAACTCTATTGATCACCATCTTCTTCTTCAACTTGTATCTAATACTAGTTGATACATGTGCCATATCATATGGACTCACAGGTCTTGAATTAAATCAAAAAATTAAATGGCACTCAGGCCTCAAATTATTAATAGGCATGTAGGCCCCAACACAAAATAAGGATCAAAACCATACATTCATCCAATCACATTGATCTGGTCCATAATCATCCACAATATTCAATATTGATAAACAATTTAGTTTCCAGATTTATTGTGACGACGTATATTATTTAAACAATTTAAACAAACAAGAAAAAGGAAAAAAGAATTTTGCAAATTAATCTAATTAATTACATGTAATAATAAATAATTAATCCAATTAATTAAATATTATTGGAGACGGGTTAGACAAAATAATACTTTATTTGTCATCTATATCAAAGTCACACTTCAATAAAATTTTAAGAAAACACTAGGGAAGAGTAAACTAAAATTACAATTTTCAAAAATTCAACTTTTGCCCAAATAAGAATTTTTAAATTGAAAATAAATATTTAAAATTGAATATTTGAAACAAAATTGAGAAATCTAATTTACTATTAATTTCAGAAATTTTATTTTATCCCTATGACCCTTTTTGTTTAAAAAAACGTAATCAGGGACCAGTTCGCAAGTTTTCGATACTTATCGGAAAATCCAAACCCTTTTGAATAAGATGAGGGCTTGTTGAGCAATTTCAAAATTGCACACCAGCCCCATCTTCCTCGCGTGAACTGGCCGACTGTGGAACCCTAGCAAAAGCTAGGGTTCCACCGGAAACAGCAAGAGCAGTAGCGGCGATGATCGCCGCTGCCACCGACGGCAACGACAACGTCGCCGTTGTCTCTCTTCGAGGCTACCGCTGCTTGATAGTGTCGCGGCGACGACTCGCCGCAACTTCGGCGTGAGCGCCGCAATAGCGGGCGACTTTGCATTATGCCGGCGGCCGGCGGCGGCCGAAGGTGGCAACATGAGCCACTGTAGCGGCGACTCTCGCCGCTCCCACCACCGGCGTCGACTCCAACTTCCGGTGGGCTCAAAAATCCTTTCTTTTTCTTTTTTTTTCTTCTCATGCAATTAACAATTAATTCTCAGATCTAATCTAAAGCTAATTTTAATGCAATTACATCGCCACAAATAAATCAAACTAAATTGTTTTAGATAACATTAAATCAAATCTCAACAAGAGATCAAGTTGGTTTTGATACCATTGTTAGAATTGATCTAACAACATGCACAGCGGAATTAAAATTAATCAATTCCAAACACTAGATCTTCTCGACTCTTAGATGAGATCTATGAATAAGAAATTACTAGTAAAACGGAGTTTATGGTGTAATTCTTGCTTGATCTTTCGTCTCGACAACCGTCCAAACGTACAACCTCCAACATTGATCCAGACGTCAAGACTCGTCCCGAACAACGAACAACTTCGTAG
The DNA here is from genome assembly GCA_018223645.1 of Jasminum sambac. Classification (NCBI taxonomy): domain Eukaryota; kingdom Viridiplantae; phylum Streptophyta; class Magnoliopsida; order Lamiales; family Oleaceae; genus Jasminum; species Jasminum sambac. Next base: position 6,295,068 of record CP073644.1, on the reverse strand, counting down.
TAGGATGATCTCTCTAAATCTTAGTGCTGGCTAAATTTAGAGACAATATAATAATAATAACTTATGTATTATTGGGCTACAATGAGTTATTTATAGGTTTGTAATAAACCTATTGGGCTTGGGGTTTCTTGAACCCCAAGACAACTAAAAGTCCGGCCCAACAATTGAACCTTATACACTACAACTAACACACCGTGCGTTGCACGGAATTATTTAGATAACATCTATAAACAATAATAATAAAAATAAAAATATTAATAGAAGGCAAATGAAAAATTATACATTATATATACCTAGAACACGATATTTGAAAAAATATTACAAATTTTGAAATATTTCCATGAAAGCAACATTGATAATAGAGTTAGTAGGAAATCTACTATCGTCATATACAAAGTATCTTCATGCCGACACGAAGACAACTATATTTTCTTGAAAAAACTGTAAAAAGAAGTAATTGAACAACAAAAAAGAAGAAGCATACACAACGTAAATATGGAACTCAATATGGTATTACAAATATTTTAAAGTGCAACTACGAATTAGATGGAGAGTCGACGATATTCTTGGAATAGAAAAATTATGACCTAATATGTTTCAGACAAAATCTAAAACATATATTATTTTAATGGTTTCAGAAAACTTGTTTTCAGATACCCCTTTTGCTAATATATATATTAGTATTTATTCCCGTGCGTTGCACGGAATTATTTAGATAACATTAAGCAATAATATTAAAAATATTAATAGAAGATAAATGAATAATTATACATTATTCCTAAAACACGATATTTCAAAAGGTATTACAAATTTTGAAATATTTTCATGAAAACAATATTCATAAAAGAGTTAGTAGGGAATCTACTATCATCACATAGAAATATCTTCACGCCAACAAGGAGATAACTATATTTGCTTGAAAAGACTGTAGAAATAATAATTGAACAACAAAAAAGAAGAAGTATACACAATATACATATGAAACCCATTATGATATTACAAATATTTAAAGGACAACCATGAATTAGATGGAGGGTCGAAGATGTAAAATGTAAATATTTTTACCTTTACATATTGCATCTTAGCAAAAATTGCAATCACAAGGAAAGATAAAAGATGCAAAATATGAATCGAATAGATAGAATTTTTACAAGTCTAAACTTACCTTCAGCGGTTGGCCCACAAGGAAAAAGCAATTTTTGAATTGAAAAGCGGTTTGATTATCTCCAATATTGGCTGAAATTTTATGAATCAGTAAATGAAAAAAAATAACCAATTGAGATAATGGCCAAAATATTTGCAAGGTAGTCACTAGCCCAACCAAATCTACCAAATCGAAAATCTTATCCTATGCATGTGTGAATAACTAAATTAAAAGAAAAGAAAAATTGATTTAGATAACAGACGAAATGTTTGCAAGATAACTACTAACCCAGCCACGTCTACGAAATTAGTGTCTTGTCATATTTACATTTGAATAAGTAAATTTAAAAAAAAATGATTGAGATAATAACCAAAAATTTTGTAAGATAACAATTAACCCAATCACATCTATGACAACTATAGATTTTTTTTAAAAAAAAAAATCTATATTTATCAATAGTTATCATATAAGAAAATCTTTCAATATTCTCAAATAATTAACTAATAATCCAGTCGCTTCTACTCAACACAATAACATAAAGAGTGAGGGAGGAAAAAAAAGGCAGGAAAGATGAACTCTTGACCAGTCAACTACTTTTACTAATATATATATATATATATATATATATATATTCATATTAATATTAAGATTTATTATAAATTAAAAATGGAAAATGCAAAAATAAACAAATAAAAATGTGATATGGTTAGTTAGAATAGGTTTTTTTGGATAATTGGTAACCAATCAAGGAGTTTTGAAGGATATTACAAAATCCGATTAACATAACATGAAAAAAATGAAAAGTAAAATAAAACAGGGGGGAAAAAGTTTCGTTTTACCAGTCAACCACTTTTATCTATTATATATCCTAAGATTAAGATTAAGATTTTAATTGATTAGTTATTATCTAATTAAATTAATTCTTATCTTTGATATATATCTAGCCGATTTGTCTAATGTAAAATGGAAAAGAATTATATCAGTATTTGGATTTGAACTCAAATTTTTAATGTTTAACCTAGACTATTGTTTATCATCAAGTGAATAATTTTAGAAGATAATAACAATTTTAATAGGCGATAAGGTAATAGGCGGGAAAAGAGAATTGTTGACCAATAACCTCTTTTGCTATTATATATATTAAGATAAGATTGAGAGAGAGAGAGAAAGAGATATATATATATATATATATACACACATATACATTAAGATCTATTAATTTAAATTAAAAACAAAAAAATGAAAAAAAGATGTACAAATGTGATATGTGTTATAAAAGTATAGAAATAATAGAGAGAATTTAGAGAGAATGAATTATAAGGAATTCACAGGAATGAATTTCATTAATAACTGAAGCCCTATTTATAGGGAAACTTCGAATGACACAATCGTAATTACATAATTTCATCAAGGGTATAATAGTCATTCACATAAATAAAATATAATAATTTATTTCCCTCACTTCCCTCATTAATTATATTATATTAATATTATTATTATATTCATAACACTCCCCCTTGAATGACTATTAATACAAATGTCTTCTAAACTTGTTTGGAGAAAAACCCAGTGGGAAAAAACTTCCAAACCGATTGCAGGATAGCTTGGAGTGGTTATATACTGCTTCATCAAAACATTGCTCCCCCTGATATCTATCAACGGTATAAGAGTATTCACGTGCTGCCTCGTTAAAACCTTGTCAAGAAAACCCAGTGGGAAAAAACTTGATCGAAGGAAAAAGAGTACAGCTACTCCATCTGATTTCATATCTTGAGGATCGATATCCTTACTTCTGGTAAAGGATTTCAATATCATCATTGTTTGGATCTAAAGCATTGTCTCTATTATAACTTGATCCAATAGGTACACTGTGTCGATTTCTCTTGTTGTCCTCAATATACCATGAATATGCCTCGTTAAAACCTTATTAGGAAAAACCCAGTGGGAAAAATCCTAATGAAGGAAAAAGAGTACATTATTCATGTGAATACGCCTTTAATGTTGCCTCATTAAAAACCTTGCTAGGAAAACCCAATGGGATAAAACCTCAGTCAAGGAAAAAAGAGTGCAACGCGTATTTTATACAAGTATGCTACAAGCATTTCAAAATATTTCATAGATTTGTATGAGTATCATATACATTGGTTCATACTCTTCATTCATTTCCACGTGAATGAAATTTTAGATGTTATACAATATCATGTTATATTTAGTGTATATATGCAATCAACAGCTTCGATCTCATTTTCTCACTATATCGAGATATATACCTAAATCTCTTCTGGAGATTTCATAGTAGTTGAGATTGGGCTGCCTCATTAAAAACCTTGTTTGAGAAAAATCCCTTTGGGACAAAAACATCAATCAAGGAAAAGAGTACAGCATATGAATTTCTCAACAATATCAATGTAGATATTTTGAGCCGTTGCATCTGCTTGATACAATAATACATTTGAAACCTCTTCAAGAGTTTCATTCTCATTTCTCATTAAACCCGTGCATGAACACTTTAATCATAAGGACATATATTTCAAAGATCGGCATTTTCGATGGATTTTAATATCCTCACTATTATTGATAGTATGTAGCGCTATCTTTTCATAGTGTGTCGACACTTTCAATTTTATTTCTTTCCCCATATCGACATAACTTATCGAGATATCTCATTATCAATCCTCTTGTAGGATTACACAATATAATTATGTCTATATACTCTTCAAGAGTATATGCCTCAGTTATTAAGACCATCTTTAATAATTTGCTTGATATATATGATTGGGGAAATCTCATAATATCAACGCTTCAAGCGTGCTAACTTATCAAAGCATCTTAATCTGATAGATGTGATTGTTCATAGCATCTTTTATACATCTTTGAACTTCAAGTTCATATTTTAATTGTGAGGATATAGTATGATGCATTTCACATATCATTTTCACCTTTAATACTCCCTCTCATGCTAAGAAAATTTAGAACACTAAAACTCATATATGTTCTCATCATTCAAATTAATATGAGAATTTATATAGTTTGCATTCTATTCTCGATATTGGCAATTTATTGGAGGACTTTAAATAATTTGCCACATAATATCCCACTTGTATGCGCATACTCAATCCTTCAGGGATTTATTCAAGTATTGGGATATACATTTACTAGCTTTATCATTAAATCTGAAATCATGCTCATCTAGTGAGCAAATATTTAAATAAATTTCAAATTACGAATCATATACACATGTGACTATCTAGTGGATCCATATCATAATATCTAGTAGTCCACATGGAGGATGAGTGGGCCCATATTTCTCATCCTTTATTCCAGATATATTTGGAATTTATTTCCAATATTGGCTAGTAATGATTTCATCATTTATCGAGAATAATCATTGAAGAATTCTTTTAATTCTTCACTTGAAATATTGATTTCAATAATTATTTAAACCGGGATGGTCGATCAGGTTACGCAACGCAGTATTATTGAACTTTTAGTTCAAGAAATTCTTATATCGATTTCACTAGTATACGTATAGTGCTCAACATGATTTATTACTTTCATCATGTGTATAGCTCACCGACATATTCCATCATGTTTCGGTGGAATTATTGTCTACTACTGTACAAACACGGATTTACAGTTCATACGCATCATATCTGGCTCTTGTTCAAGCTGAGTCTTAGCTCTTACGCTTTCTGCAGTCGTACCTCATACGTTTCATGTTACTATTTTAACAGCTGAGTCGTATCTCATACCGTCGTATTATTCTATAAATAGATCATCAAAATTATTGCAAAATTCATCCTAATAAGAGTCCATATCTTATAATGGATCATATGCTCTCAAATCTTCAAAAATACTATCCATCATTACCGATCAAAATTCTAAAAAGAATTTATCGAGGTAGACTTCGAAAGGTTGAGGATGCTAATGAATAAGGGCATCCCGAGGAGATGTTCGATGTTTAATTGAAGCAAAGGTTCGATTATCTGGTGAGGTTTCGATTCCTTCTAAATACATGCCTGGTATGGGTAAAAGTAGTTTTTCAAAGAAACGGAGAGCAAAAAGATTAGGAGGGTGCTACAAATGTGCTCGGTGGACATGTGACACTCGATGTAAATCTGGGAGTGCGTGTCTAATGCTTAGAAGATAAGATAGCATTCATTAAGGATGGATTGAGTAAGGAGCTTTTGAATGATATTCAACAGCTCTTGAGACACATCCTAGTGGACACGCATACAATGTGAGTTGATGGCCTTATGGGCCAAATTTAAAGATCAACAAACACTTTATAGTCTTGAAATACTTACTTTAAAAGATCCAGTTTGTAAATTTAGTAGAAAAATTTAGTATAATAATTTTCTCATATTAATGTAAGGAAGCTCGGTGTAATAACGAAGATCAATGTTTTTCTTGTAATTGTAAATATTGTTTTTCAATTTTTAAGATATATATATGTATATATATATATTATTTTTCAATCACCGAGCAATGTATATGTCATTTCACTAAAATTTTTACGCCTTTTTCTCTTTCATATTTGTCAAAAAGTAAATAGTACAATCAATTATTGGTTTGAAAATTTTTCTTTAAATAGAGAGATTCATATATCTCTCATGTTCATACATTAAAAGTATAGTGCAAAAAGAGAGATAGGAGTAGAAATGGATATGGAGATTTTAGAATCATCTCATACAAGTCGGCCTTTACCTCGCCTTGATTAAAACCGTATGTATTCTTGGTGGATCTAAATTGGTAGGTCATATCCAATATGTGGATATGGCAAACCGACTAAATAAAGAGTTAGGGAGACAAGAAATCAATATACTATATGGAGGAACCAACAACAAACTTTTAGCTAGACTTATAATGGCCGCATCATCATGGGGAATAAGAGTTTCGAGTGTAATACCTTTCCATTTAGTTGGATCTAATACTCAAATTGGAGCCAGTTCTACCATGGGTCCAGCAGGGTTGGTGCTACAAGCGCAATCCATCCACAACTGCATGATGTATATGATGAATAATAGTAATGCTTTCATTGTCCTTCCAGGCGGCTACAACACACTGGAGGAAATATTCAATATAACCTCGTTGGCACAGTGGAACTTTCATGTCAAACCAATAGGTTTGTTGAATATTAACCATTTCTTTGATGGCTTACTAGCGTTCCTAGATCGAGTGTAGATAATAAGTTTATCTCTCATTAATGAGAAAAATACTTATTTACGCTAGCATTGATGAACTACTCATCAAATTTCATGCATATGTTCAAGAATCTGTGGAAGCCCAGATCCGTCGGTCACAGACCACTGGTGTCAAGCGAAAAAGAAATTCGGATCCTTTAAATATCTCATTATGAACCCTGATGTTGAGGGTGGCGTAATCACGAGTATTTATACTCTCAAACGCACCCTTCATTTATGGGTTCAATATGTATTTTCTTTTCGCATTTTTATATTTTCAGTGTCTATTGCCATCTTTGATATTCTCAATATGTTCCACTTGTTTGTTTGTACTTCTTCTGGAGTAATAATAATAATATTATATTGGCTTTATTCAAATACAGAAATCTAGTGATTATGCTTCTTCAAGAGCATTTTATTCTCATATTAATACAATCTCATATCATCGATGAGATTACTTCATATAATCTTTCCATGCGATATATTTTCTTTGATTTATCAACATGGGATCTATTGAGTATTTTACTTTCATCTATTTATCCAATGGTAACTTCAGGTACCACTTACTCAATTTTCTCTATCAATATTCAATAGACGTGGAAAGTGAACATTCCTTTATTAAATGCTTCTTTAAGAGCATTTCTCATCATATCACAATATACTAATCTCATAATGAGATTTTTCACCACGGTATATTTTCTTTCTCTTTTATCACAATGGGATTCTTTGAGCAATTTCACTTCATCAATACATACAACGGTAAATTTTGGCATCACTTGCTCAAATCTCTTCTTTAATATCAATAGAATATTCATATCGAACATATATAAATCAGTTATCCAATTGTGGGGTTTAATCCAACCACATTTGTAATAAGTATTCGTAACGTGTGGTATAACCCACCACATTGAAAATATGCATACCAATCGTGTGATATAACTCACCACATTGGAAATATATGCCAAATTTAAAGTGCGTAAATTTAAATTGCAGAAATTAAATTTCCTCCAATAGGTGGTCGAACCTACCTTATGGGAATTATTGCAATAATTTAAATTGCCAGAATTAAAATGCATAATGATTAACTACTTCTTCGGGAGTAGGGTCTACTTAGTAGAAGGTATTACCCTTCACTTAGCATATAAATTGCATAAATATATAAAATCTTCCGTTTAGTGATGGTTGAACCCATCATCAGGTAGGAGGTATTGCAGTATTTAAATTGCAATAAATAAAGTGCGAGACTTAAATATCTATAAAATCAAATTTGTTCTAACTATTTCTTCAAAATATAATTATTGTCAAAGTAAATGGCCGTAAATCGAAATATCTGCTACTGTCAACCGCTACCAGTTGCCGGCGGCAGTGCCGCCTGGCAGGTGCGTGGTGCTACACATATTTCTTTATAAAACATTAATACATATTCGGCTACTGCCAACCGCTACCAGTTGCCGGCGGCAGTGCCGCCTGGCAAGTGCGTGGCGTTATACATATTTCTTTATAAAGTTTTGACATTATAAGCATTAATACGTAAATATTCACAAGACCAAGGACCCTTTTGTAACTTTTTCAAAAGTTGCGGTACTGATTTGTAAATTTTTGAAAATTTACCTTATCAATATTGGTGTCAAATCGAAGATCTCGTTGAATCGAGTATAATGGAGTCGCGAAAATTTGATTTTGATAATATATGCTCCTTATATCTCGAGAAAACGAATGTTATAGTTTTATATATTATTATATTATAAAATAATAATATAATATATATAATATATACCTCTCCGTCCTTTTGCTTCCATTTTGTCACTTAATTTTTGAAACCCGTATTCGTCGTGTTTGGCTTGAAAAATTCCACTAATTAACATTGGTATTGTGACTGCTCTGTAGGAATAGGTATTTTATAACGGAGGCTGTGGTGTGCTTGTCTGCTTTAGAGAGAGAGTGGGACAGAGAGAGATTTTATAGAAAATTGAGTATTTCAAATTGTAATAATCAGGTTTACGTCTGAGAAGATCATCTATAAGATGCAATTGTAGAGCATACTTGCTTTCATATTACTCAAAGGGTTAGAGACTCGTCTTTGATAACGTGTTATAAAAGTATAGAAATAATAGAGAGAATTTAGAGAATGAATTATAAGGAATTCATGGGAATGAATTTCATTAATAACTGCTCTATTTATAGGAAAGCTTCGAATGACACAATCGTAATTACATAATTTCATCAAGGGTATAATAGTCATTCACATAAATAAAATATAATAATTTATTTCCCTCACTTCCCTCATTAATTATATTATATTAATATTATTATTATATTCATAACAATATGGATATTTATATTTTATATTTATTAGAAAATAGAAAGATAAATACGAATGTGATATGGATAGTTACAATTTAGTTTTCTTGGATAATAACAATTCTAATTGAACTCAAATTTTTAATATCTATCGTAAATCATTGTTTATCACCAGGTAAATATAATTTAGAAGATAATAACAATTTTAATAGGCTGCAAAGTAAAAGCGGAAAAAAAGACATTTAATCAAAAATCAGTGTTCTAAAAAGCGCGCTTAGGCGCCGCCTAGACGTGAAGCGTGATATAAACGCGTCGCTTAAGGTAAAAGTGTGAAAGAAGCGGTCAATGCAATTTTTGACCACCTAGGCGTGACTAAGCGGCTCCTAAGTGTCGACTAGGCTTTCCTAGGCGCAACTAAGCGTCGCCTAGGCGTGCCTAGGCGTTTTTTTTTAACAATACCTGTTTTTCACTTTTTAAGTTTAAACCGAGTTCAAAGTTAGAAAATAATAAATTAAATAAAAATAAAAGAAATTGAATACATTTCAAATCATAAATATACGATTGAAAACCTCAATTTAATTTCAAATTTTAAACATCTTAGATTCAATCTGACCATGTGAGCATTGTGATAAGAGCATGCAATCCCTATAAATATATTAAGAAAGAATTGTCCATCTTTTGACTTTTTTCATTTGAAAATATTAAAATGATATTGTAAATTTTTTGAAATTATAAAGTAGATATAATATTTATGAATTTAGATATATTTTTTAATTTGGTACATACTATTTTAATTATTTAATACTTTAGACTCATAAAAAAATTAAAATTAAAAAATTTGAAAAACGCTTTTAACGCCTAGGCGCCGCTTAGGCGCGCTTAAACTTGTAATACTTGAAACTGACCCCACGCTTTTTTTCGCGCTTCACGCTTTTTAGAACACTGCAAAAAACTACTTTTATAAGCGTCAAAGTAAAAGTGAAAAAAAAAGATATATTTGATCAAAAAATCACTTTACCATTATTTATATTAAGATTAAGATAGATAACGTAAGCTACTCGCTACAGAACATTGGAATCAAGTATTAATATTCATCCAATCACTACCCAAAGTCTTTGGTTGTTTGTCGATGAGACATCGAAATTGAAACTGGAATGACAATATATTACAACGCTCAAATTTAAAGCTACACTGTTGATTGACAACATTTTCTATGGAAAATGAAAATAGCCATTCAATTAGTCAACACACTCATTTTCAATTCTTCCATCCCCTTTTCCTGCTCTTACGACCTATGTAACACACTTGCAGCAATGGACCGCAGAGAACTTTTGAAATAAAAAATTCAAAATAAATACAAAACCTTTTTCACATGTCCCTGTTCAATATACGTAGTGATGATCACCTGTCCACAGTGGGTACCTTACGCTGCTCACATTTCGGGGAAAAAAATTTGTGGGGAATTTGTGGGATCCCCTACTATTAGGGAGCAGCTATGTATTATTTATCTAATTTAATGTAAATATAAAAAAAAGAATTTTAAAAAAAATTTAATTGTTAACGTGACGCCGCATCAATATGGGTTTCACCTTATGTTGCCAACTGTAGGCAACAGATCGATAGCCTCAATCTATGTTATTAATAGTAGAATTTGGCTAAAACCTGTGAAGATAGACTCTAAGGGTGTGTTTGATTCACATTTGTTTTTCAAGAAAAAGACATTTTTCAACTTTTTTTTCCCTTTTGTTGATTGTTTGATTGTCATTTCTTTTCCCGGAAAACGTTTTCCAACTTTTCTCAAAATCAGCACTTTTTCTTGTTTTGGAGGAAAACATTTTCCTTGAGGGAATGTGATTTTTGTTTTCCGAGAAAATTTTACCCCTTTTTTGGGGGTTTTTTTTATGAACAATTTGCTTTAATCATAAAAATAAGAAAAATGATCAAATTTTATGGGAAAAAGCATGAAAATAAGGAAAATAACACTATTTTTCAACTTTCAAATTAATCCAATCAAACGCCTATAACTACCATTTCCACGGAAAACGTTTTCCCGAAATTTATTTACCTAGAAAACGTTTTTCTTCCAACTATTTTTCGACTTTACAATCAAACACACCCTTAAAGTATTGGTAAAATGTTGAAGTGTAGTACAACCAGCTTAAAGAGTAAAAAGCACGGAGCCAAAAGTTGAGGAGTTTTGCTATATTTACAAAATTTTGGGTGAAAAGTTGTACAAATTGAAAAGTGGAACAAATTGAAAAGTGGAACGAATTTAAAGGGTGATATGATTGAATTTATTTTATGATTTTTTATGAATTTTTATATGAAAGATGAGAAAAAATAAGTGGAGTTAAATGGTATAAATTTATGTAATACATGTACATCCGACAAGATATGTGAATGTGATTGATTTAAAACTTGTTCTATGCACAATAAAATCCACTGACTTTCATGAACTTTTTCTCTTATCATTTTCAACCACTCATATAATTATTTTACATTTTTTGAATACATTTTCTTTGAATTTCAACCACCCAATCTACACGAAATTTGAGTAAATAAATTTTATTGTACATATAACAAGGCCTTACGATAAAGAAAAAATGGATATAAATAGATAAAAAAAAAAGTCAAAAAAATTTAAAAATTTCAAACCTAACATGGGCATATTCTTCAGACATCACATCATTTAAAAAATCAACCTAATATTAAATACCCACATCGCTCTTGGTATAACTTTTTGTGTGCATTTGTTTGTATAAATATCGTTTTCCAAAAGTAAATGAACGAATTTGAATCGAGCTCGCCTCATGAAGTTCTCAGCAACAAGAAGCAACCTTGTTTTCAGCTAAATCTAGGAAAAACATTTGCCGTTTCCTTTCCTAAGTGAAACTCATATACATTAGATAAACCAAGCTAAATCGAGCATCAGTTTGCCACCTTTATACCTTGAACTCGATTATGAACACCGCCAATTAAACTAGTTCATTAACTACTGCCTGCCTAATATAAGTTATGAACACCGCCAATTAAACTAGTTCATTAACTACTGCCTGCCTAATATAAGTTGACTCATGACTTAATAGAATAAAGCTCCTTTAGAGAAATCATATGTAACTGGTAAACATTAGAAACTCAACTTAACAAAAGCATAAGGATTTTTTCACGTTCGATTATAAACAAAATCATATTGGGTACTTATGTCCAAGAATGGCTAGTAATACACATAATTCCACTCTGCAAAAACAAACAGAAATCCGTACGCCATTTACGCAAGAAATAAATTCTCCAACAAGGAAATAAACCACCAAGATAAAACTTGGCAAACCAAGAAACCATAACGATCAATGGATGAAATGACACATACGCTCTGTAATTCTAACAACCAAGAGTTTCCAAAATATAAATATCATATGAGAAACAGAAGGCCACGCTGACCCTCGAATGGTTCTCAAGAAACATACACAGAGCAACTTCAAGTTAAAGTCAAAGCTAACAAAGCTGAGCAAAAAATTATATTCGGAAGACAAAATAACTAAGATGCGGAGTAAATTCCTAAGACGGCATACCCTATGTAGATCATCATCCTCAAAATCCAGCATCTAATCCTTGTTTTGCTCTCCAATCCAAGATTAATCCTACAGAAACAGCATTAAACAAAGGATTGGATTTAAATCAATTCTGTGATTCGTTCTTCTTAGAACCGTTATTGTCCCCTTCTCTTTCCTCCAGCAACCTACCAGTCTCCTCATCAGCCTGTTGAGCCTTCTTTTGAGCTTCTTTTGCCTTTAGGGCTTGTAACTTGGAGTGATTATAATAAGCAACACCCAAAAACGCCAAGAAGTAACCAAACAAATTGATGGGAGTCACAGTATCCTTAATCACCGACCATGAGAATGCAATCAAAAGCCAATCCTTAACCACACCAGCCACATTCATAGTCAATGCAGAGGTCTTTCCAACTAGCAAGAACACAGCAAGATTCAATGCAAAAGCACAAAAGGAATTCGTCCCAAATATGAAGTAATCCAAATGGAAACTAGAGGTCTCCTTCAACACGGGATACTCAACAAAAACCCAAGGAACAAACAAGAAAATCAAGCAACAGGGTGCCACATAATAGAGTGATGTTATGGGGTTAAGTGTTATTCCTTTGGAAGTGAGCAAGATCTGAATCATAACAAGCCTAGTGGCCTCAAAAGCCACAGCTCCAAGTTGCAAAATAACTCCCCAAGTATCAAACTTAGCCTCACCATAAGCAGCTATACCAACACCAATGGAGATCGAAATCATATTCGTCATCGTCTCAGATTTAAAGATCTCTTTCTTAAACAGAACCCCAATACTATACACAGCCACAGGCATTAGGGCTTTAAGCATTTGAATAAATGACACAGAGAGATAAATATAAGCAGAATTTGAAAGCCAGAGTGAAAGGGAATATAAAAGCCCAATTGGTACCACAGATTTCAAATATAGATCCCAAGACATAGTCACTGGCTCAACTACCTTGAATACTCGAACAAGAACAAAGGCTAACGAAGAGCAAAAACTCATGTGAATCATGGTGAGCGAGATTGGGTACGGCCAGTTGTACATTTTCCGATCCAAGATGTACTTGTTGTACACAATCACGGTGAAGGAGAGGAAGATCCATACGGCTACGTAGGTATAGGAGAGTACGATCTTCTTCAACACGCCTTCGCTCAAAGCTCCTCCTCTTCCCATTGTTGTGGGATGCCAAATCTATATCCGATGATTCAGATCAAGCAAATAGAAACAGATCTTTGAGTGGATTTGGGTGGGTGGGTAGGTAGGTGGGAATAGCTGAGGAGATAACAGGGGTTACAAGTTAAGAAGACAAAGCCACAGAGTACGGAAGTGTGTAATTTGAGGGTTGTGTAATCTGTAAAAGTCAGACGTTGGCGTGGGTTCGGCAACCGGACGACATTGGGCACTTAACGAAATAGATTTTGAAACGTGGATTCGAATCGTCGGTTGTAGATTTATTTGAGAGATATATTATATATAGTTGAAAATTAGAAAAAATATAAAGTAATTTTATAAGTAGTTGAAAATAAAAAGAGAGTCAAAGTTAGTAAAAAATTATTGTATATAGAATAAGTATTTTGGCCATGAACTTTGATCGGTAGTCACCGGTAGTTACGGTATCATCGGAAAATTTTTTATATTGTTGGAGCTCTCATTCACCGTACTGAATCTAAATCTGATATCAAATTTCAAAACGAAGATCATATGTGGTCAAAAATGCTAGCGCTAGCGCCGTAAACGCTAGCACTTGATCATTCCTAATAGAACAAGCCCTAAGTTTCTATTGCATTACTTGCCAAAAAATAAATAATAATAACTAAATAAATAATTTGGCCATTAAGGAAATATTAATATACCGTTTTATTGCAATGGATTGTGACGGTGAAGATAATTTTACTAAATAAAGAAGCAATTTTTGGGTAAATCAGAAGAAAGAGGTTTTTCGAAGACAGGCAATCATTTCTTTTTTCTTTGACACATATAAACTTCCATACTGTCGGTGATTGCTGTATTTCTACACTTGCAATTACACCTATGTCAAGTATCATAATTGTGTGAAGTAAGATAACAATAATGTTGAAACCATAGCTCACGGGATTCGAATACCTCAAGTGAGAGCAATTATGTGTTTTAAGTATGGTTGTTCATATAACATTACTCGTGTTCATAAATGTGTGGTTCTCAGTACAGCTAGTGAAGAACTAACGCTGCTAGTTGTGGATGAGAGAGATGGAGAGAATATTATTATTTTAATTGAAAAAAGAGAGAGAAGTGTAGGAAAAAAGAGAAGGAAAAGTGGGAAAATATGGGAGATTTAGAAATAAATTCAATAATAATAATAATAATAATAACAATGGTGGATGTGAAGTTAGATGTGAGAATGTAGAAGTAGTACATGAATTTATGTAAAAAAAAGTGGAAAAATAGAGAAAAAGCGAGAAAAGTAAGAAAAAGAGAAGAAAGTGTGGGATCCACAACTTTTTGTGTATCAATATCTCTCCTCTATGTGATCATAGATAAAGGATTTGTAGTAATGTTGCAATGGAGAAGCTCTAAGGAAATTAAGAAAGATATAGCGTTTTGAAAATCAAGCTAAATGAATTATTGCAATTTTCAAAATCAAACGAAATGAATTAATTGCTCAAATTAGGTGCATATAGCTATCAAAGACGATTACGATGGATGACTAGGGAATGGCAAACAAGTGCACAAGCATTATGTTGTTGAATTAGTAATAGCATCTCCAATACACTCATTCTATATATTATGCATTTGAGGGGAGAGAGTGACACACAATTTCAGATGGGCCTCATATTTTCTCTAATTTTTCCTAATTTTCCATTTTCTTTAACTTTTCTCTCTTTTACGCTACTTTTTCTTCATTTTTTCTTTCTCGTTTCTCATGTAACTTCAAAAAATACACATCATCCATCTACACATCTTCTATTATTATTTTATCATTATTTTTGAATTTTTCTCTCTTCTTTTTTCACTTTTCCTACTTTTTTCCCTACATCTCGTTCTATTCAATTCCAACTAAAATAATTACTCCTCTCTATCTCTTTCCTCCACGTCATCCCAATCCACATCTATTGCATTGGAGATGGCCTAACATACAAAGAAGAGAAGCCTTAATTCCTAATCCGCCTAGACCTTTATATCGCCCTGCTAACAGTAAGGGTCTTATCCACCAGCAACAAATTAACAGGATGTCGCACATTAAACTTCCACTACGGACACCAATATTGGATAGGATGACTAGGCAGCGGTATCCCATTTACAATACCTGTTCTTTCTGTGTTGAAAACATTTGAAGAATAAAACAACTTGTCCAATTCAACCAACAGGAAAAAAGTTAGAATATATGAGTCATAAAAATGATTCTTGAAAAACAAAGGTATCAAATAATACAAAATTAATGCTAATGTAACAAGAAAAGGAAAAAGTATCGGAGAAGGGGGGCTGTAGGTTTACTCAAGCGTAAGCGTTTAAGTTATTCTTCAAGCTAGAATAATCTTAAACAAATTTACCAACACATAATAAACTTGAAAGAATTGTAATATAATTTGAAAATTCTCAAGCAATCACTTGTTTCTTGTTTTCTCTCTTGAATTTGTTGAACCCCAAGCCTTTAATTAAAGATGTCCAATTAACACAGACAAATAGATACAACCCATGTATCAAAAAAAAAATTTGAAATTAAAAATTTATTGAACTTCAACGCAGTGAGAATCATACACGAAAGAGGTCACCAGAAACGGGGTGCCTCATTCCGAATCGAAGGGCTAACATGAACAATCGAAACGTTCAGTGGAGGTCCTGTAATGAGGTGACTGAAGCAGCCGCCCCAAACTTGACCCTTTGGGGTGGGGGGCGTTTTAGTCTATTATACTTGAGGCACAATTATGTACTCTCTCTCTCTCTCTATATATATAAAATAAATTAAAGGGCCCAATTTTGAATTCAACTTAAATTTGTAGGCCCAATTTTAAAAGTAATGAGAGAACAATTGAAGTATTCAATCCAAACTTTTAAGCACATTTTTTACTTTTTATAAATGTTTATTCAAATATATAAACCCATAAGCCCATTTCAAGATTAATTAAACAAAAAATAGAAGGGGACAATTGCAAACCCAAAAAAAAAAAAGAGGGATTCATTTAAAAGGGTTGGTCAAACAAAAAATTCATTTAAAAAGACCCACATTATAAATTTTTGTGTAGATAGCCATTAGGTAAAATAAATAGAAAAAGAATATATATAATGACCATCTTGTCCTTGTCTTGATTCACCTAATTCCCAATAAATTTCTCCCGTGAATGAGCATACCAGAAAATCGGCTTCTACGCTTGGTGCCTTCTGCTGTTCGGTTCATTGGCTCATCCAAGTAAGTAATTCCAATCCAACATCATCTTGTATCTTCTTTTCATCTCTCTTTGTTTCCCATAATTGAATTTCTCATTTATTATACAATGTAGATGAATCTATATTCTCATTCCCACAAATAACCAAAATCTTGAAGAAGATTGATATTGGGCATTTGAAGAAGAAGAGAAGGTATGGTATAATCAACTATTTCATTTTCTTTCTACATCTTCACAATTATTTCTTGCTTTAATTAGGGTTTTATGTTGCTCATTTGGGTATAGCAAGTTAGAAGTCGTTATGGTGCATTAATGTCGTTATTTACTTATCTTTCTCAATATCTTTTTCACATATGTCTATAAGAAGTATAATGTCGTTACTTCTCAGTAGGTAGATTTTCCTCTTTAGTGTTGAAATAACAAATTTAATATCATTCCAATTATAATTATAACTAGTCTAATATCTTGATGGATCCTTTAAGTGGATTTTTTCCCATTGTGGTGAAATAATAACGACTTTGTATTGTTTTTACATATTTCTATAAGGAGTATAACATTGTTACTTCTCCGTAGTTAGATTTTCCTTTCTGTTGAAACAACTTGACGTTAATATCGTTATATGGAAGTTGATAACGAGTCTAATATCGTTATGTATTATTTATTCATTAAGTAGATTTTTTTCCATTGCGGTAAAATAACAACTTCAATATCCTTTTTCCATATGTCTATAATGAGTATAAAATGGTTACTCCTCCGTAACTAGATTTTCTCCTTTCGTGTTGAAATATCGAATTCAATATCGTTATACATACACTTATAACTAGGCTAATATCGTTGTGTATCATGTAAGTATATTTTTCGTCATTGTGGTGTAATAAAAACTTCAATATTGTTTTTACATATCTCCATACTTAGTATAACATCGTTATTTCACCATAGCTAAATTTTCACCTTTAGTGTTGAAATAACAATTTCAATATTGTTTTGTAATATGCTTGATGTGTGCTTGGAATTGTTCATATGGTTAAACCACCAAAATATATATCTGAAGGTAAGTTAAAACTATGAAATGAAGATAAACAAAACGAGTCTGTCAAATTATACAAGTTAGAAGCCGTTATGGTGTGTTAAAGTCGCTCCTTGCTTATTTTCAGTTTACTTTTATTATTTCTACTACTTGAAGTAAAGCATAATAATCTGTTTTGATGGTACCATGTGATATATTTCAAATGCAAATGTAACGACATAAATATCGTTATTTGTTTTACAGAACGACGTTAATATTGTTATCTATATTTCTCAAGAATGTTTTGTTTAATAGCGATTATGGACAATGCGGAGATGGTATGGATATCTATTTGTCATCCAGCTTGAATTGAGAAGAATCTAGAAGGTGTATGGACATGGAAATATGTGGAAAATGATAAAGGAAAGACAACGCCTATGTTTGTTTGAGAACAATTTCATATGTTGAACTATATGACAAAGTGAAGGAGGTATTGAATTTTGATTCAAGGCTATACGAAATGAAGATGGCATGCCTTGTCCCTATGGTGTGTAAAGCTCCAGCAGCACCAACCATCATTGACTGTGACAATAATGTGCAGTGGTTCATTGCAGTCTGTAGAGAGACTTTTTTGTGCATTACACTCGTAGAAAAAACTGTTGAACATCGAGAATTGGTAGATGTTGATACATGTTTATCACGGGTTGATGGTGGAGAACAACTTCATATGAATGGGGATGAAGACTTTGTGCAAATTGAGAATGTCGCGATCGATGATAATGGTGATGGGAGGTTACTACATTGGAATAATTTTGATGTTATTCAAGATTATCCCGAGAGAGATGTGGTAGTGAACAATCCATTAGAAGCCATGGATGGTGCTAACTTGATTGCAACTGAAAATCATAATCAAAATATGATAGATGACAACAATGATGGTTTGAATGCACATGAAACCCAAAGTCAAACTCTTGGAGATGGAAATGTGGCAGTCCGTACAAATGAAAGCGGTAGTCGAGTTGTAGTTTCAAGCTTTTCTTCGGTCCATTGTGGTTCATCGGTGAGAATTCCAGAAAGTTTAAATGTGAAAGTTAGACAATTATTTCCAACGAAGAAGGGTTTGATACAAAAAATGTTATCTATGGCTATGGAGTGTCACTTCGAATTTAAAGTGAAGAAGTCAAATAAGAGCATATATGAAGTTGTGTGTATAGAGGATAAATGCACGTGGCGTTTGCGGGCTACAAAGTTTAAAAATTCTGATATATTTGAAGTTCGAAAATACCAAAGTAATCACACTTGCTCAATGAGTGTGCGCCGCAAAGACCACAAGCATGCGTCATATATAGTTATTGGAAACCACATCGCCTAAGTTTCAAGATGCTAATGTCATTGTATAGACCGAGAGACATTATTAGTGACATTCGTCGGGAGTTTGGCATCACGCTAAGTTATACAAAGGCTTATATGGAGAAATATTATGCTATGGGATTGATCCATGGAAACCAAGTGAAAGCTATGCAAAATTGCCATCGTATTCCCATGTTTTGGAGTTACAAAATCCAGGTACAGTCTGATAACATTCATTCACACTACTAATAAAGAACGTTTCAAATATTTTTTTATGGCTTTGGGACCAAGCATACGTGGATTTCTTAACTCAATGCGACGAGTTATTTCTGTGGATGGGACTCATTTGACTTCGAGTCATAAAGGTACTTTACTTGTAGCAACTTGTCAGGATGCAAATTACCAGATATATCCCCTTGCTTGGGCGATAGTTGATTCTGAAAATAATAAGTCTTGGGGTTGGTTCTTCGAAAAGTTGAAGTTAATCACAGGTGATACGGAGGAGCTTGCGATAATTTCCGATCGTGCACGATGCATTAAAAATGGATTTCAAAAGGTTTTTGAGTTTGCTCATCAAGGAAAGCTGTATGTACCACTTGCAAAGGAATCGAAGACTTCGTTTTCCACGTTGTGATATTGCACATTTGTTCAAGGCACAAACAGAGAGGCTTATACAATACCAGGTGAGAACAATTTGGTGGCACTATTTAGTAAAGCGGAAGGAATTAGTGATTACTTGTTGGAAGAAGATTATTGTTATTGGGCTAGAGCACACTTTAGTGGAGTACGATACAATATTATGACTACAAACAATGCCGAATCGCTAAGCGACTTGTTAAAAAGTGCGAGAGAATTTCCTATAATTGGATTGATTGATTATATACGGAAACACAATGTAGGTGGTTCTATGAAAGACACGTCGCGGTGAAAAATGTACCAGCGTTCTCACTCCATCCTTAGAAAAGAAAAATGCTTCAAATGTATAATGAAGGCGGAGGGATTGGAGGTGAAGCGATTTCCCCGATGTTTATGATGTTGGTGATAATTTGGAACATCACATTGTGGACTTGGAAGCACGTAGATGTACATGTAAGAAATTTGATTTGGACAAGTTCCCATGTGCACATGCCATTCTTAGTGATAAGGTTTAATGGGGATACTTGATTTACAATTTACGTAGTCTATATTCTGATTACTACTTATTGGAGGCAATCGTATTCCGAATTTGTGTATCCTCTGCCGAAAGAAGATGAGTGGAAAATTCCGAGTATGTCTTTGGCTAGAAAGGTCCTCCAACCATTGGTGAAAAAGACAAAGTGGACGACAGTGCATAAAATAGAAAAAGATCGTGGAGAGTCTGCAAGCCTACTTAAGTGTAGTAAATGCCAGAAAACAGGTCATAACCGTGCCACTTGTACAAGCCTAGTAGTTCCAGAAGATGAATGATGTTTAAGTTCCCTTTCTTCGATGTTATTCTCTCACTTTGTAAGAACTTATGCGTCTAAATTCTTTGTGTTGGGATGTCATGCTTATGTGTAATAATTTAGACATCTTTTTAGTTGGAATGGGCTTCCTATTTGTATGCATGTACTACGTAAGTGATATGTGCTGCTACTGCATATATGTCGTCATTATCGTACAGGTAGTTGGAACGACTTCTATATCGATATATCACACTTGTACGTGCAGTAATTGCTTGAGCACTAGAGCGATTGTCATGTCGTTCTAACGACATGAATATCGTTATAGCATATTTGTACGATTACGTAAATGCTTCAAATGTGCATTACGTATATGATTAAGTACTAGAACAATTTAAATGTCGTTATAACGACTTATATATCGTTATAACACATTTGTACATTCTGTAATTGCTTCAGGTACCAGAACGATTTCTATATCGTTATAACGACTTCGATACCGTTATATCACACTTGTACTTTACGCAATTGTTTGGTGCGGAGCGATATTAATGTCGTTATAACGACTTCTATATCGTTATATCACACTTATACTTTACGTAATTGCTTGGTACTAGAGCGATTTACATGTCGTTATATCGACTTATATATCGTTATAGCACATTTGCACATTCTGTAAATACTTCACATGAATACTGTAAATTCTTAAGTACTAGAACGATTTAAATGTCATTATAACGACTTATATATCGTTATATCACACTTGTAGTTTCTGTAATTGCTTCATGAACTAGAACGATTTCCATGTCGTTATAAAGACTTCGATATCGTTAACACACATATACGTCCGTAGAAGCTATACTTATAGGAAATGGTTTCGTTATCGATGATACGGTATTCATCCACCACTTCATTATTGTTATTATAATTACAGTATGTATTACTTTAAATGAGTGAGTGATAATGCAATCATACTTTAAATGATCTTTACAAGGAATTATTATTGTCTTGAGTGATTACCAAGATAATTATTTTTAAAGGATCACATTCTTAATTGATATACTACCTTGACAAAAATATTGGACACATTCACTTTTTTGTTTTAACATTTACAAATGATCATTTAATCATTTTGGTCATTTAGGCCTGTGATCATTTAAAAAATAATTATTTTGGTAATCATATCAAAACAATCACATTTTCAATCATTTAAAAATCATTGATAGCTAGCCATTATTGCATTACCACTGAATCAACGCTTGTTGAGTGAGTGATAATGCAATCATACTTTAAATGATCGTTACAAGGAATTATTATTGTCTTGAGTGATTACCAAGATAATTATTTTTAAAGGATTACATTCTTAATTGATATACTACCTTGACAAAAATATTGGACACATTCACTTTTTTGTTTTAACATTTACAAATGATCATTTAATCATTTTGGTCATTTAGGCTGTGATCATTTAAAAATAATTATTTTGGTAATCATATCAAAACAATCACATTTTCAATCATTTAAAAATCATTGATAGCTAGCCATTATTGCATTACCACTGAATCAACGCTTGTTGAGTGAGTGATAATGCAATCATACTTTAAATGATCGTTACAAGGAATTATTATTGTCTTGAGTGATTACCAAGATAATTATTTTTAAAGGATCACATTCTTAATTGATATACTACCTTGACAAAAATATTGGACACATTCACTTTTTTGTTTTAACATTTACAAATGATCATTTAATCATTTTGGTCATTTAGGCCTGTGATCATTTAAAAAATAATTATTTTGGTAATCATATCAAAACAATCACATTTTCAATCATTTAAAAATCATTGATAGCCAGCCATTATTGCATTACCACTCATTACAGAAACTACAAGTGTGATATAACGATATATAAGTCGACATAACGACATTAAAATCGTTCTAGTTCTTGAAGCAATTACAGAAAGTATAAGTGTGATATAACGGTATCGAAGTTGTTATAACGACATGAATATCGTTCTGGTACCTGAAGCAATTCCAGAAAGTGCAAGTGTGATGTAACGGTATCAAAGTCGTTATAACGACATGAATATCGTTCTGGTACCTGAAGCAATTACAGAAACTACAAGTGTGCTATAACGATATCTAAGTCGTTATAGCGACATTTAAATCGTTCTAGTACTTAAGCATTTACAGTGTTCATGTGAAGCATTTACAGAATGTGCAAATATGCTATAACGATATATAAGTCGTTATAACGACATTTAAATCGTTCTAGTACCTGAAGCAATTACCGAAAGTATGTGCGATATAACGATATAGAAGTCGTTATAACGACATGAATATCGTTCTGGTACCTGAAGCAATTGCAGAAAGTACAAGTGTGATATAACGGTATCGAAGTCGTTATAACGATATGGAAATCGTTCTGGTACCTGAAGCAATTACAGAAAGCACATATGTGCTATAACGATATATAAGTCGTTATAACGACATTTAAATCGTTCTAGTACTTAATCGTTTACAGAATGCACATTTGAAGCAGTTACAGAATGTACAAATGTGCTATAACGATATAGAAGTTGTTATAATGACATGGAAATCGTTCGAGTACCTAAAGCAATTACAGAAAGTATAAGTGTG
The DNA here is from genome assembly GCA_018223645.1 of Jasminum sambac. Lineage (NCBI taxonomy): Eukaryota > Viridiplantae > Streptophyta > Magnoliopsida > Lamiales > Oleaceae > Jasminum > Jasminum sambac. The sequence goes on along the minus strand of CP073644.1, from coordinate 6,272,108 downwards.
ATATAACGATATCGAAATCGTTATAACGACCTGAATATCGTTATATCACCTGAAGCAATTACAGAAAGTACACGTTTCGATATAACGGTATCAAAGTCGAAAGAATATTTAAACATAGGAATTACAATATATCATCCACATAACAACAGTCACCAAGTATTCATCCACCAAAATATATAGTATATAGTGACATTACGTGTGCATCAACGGGGCCAAAATAGTGGAAAAAGGCTAAATGTTACACCCCAACAACTACTACAACAAACAACGTATGGTCTATGGGTCAAAGTCCCATGCTAGTAACTCTGCGGCAAGTTTCCTCCTCCAACTTGGTACGCAGTCAATTCGAATTGCATGAATATCCAGCTTCGCCAACAGAAATTCTATGTATTTCAAAGCCAATATCCCACAGTCGGCCCTACAAATTGATCATAATTTGGTAAGTGAGATCTCCAATGAAAATATAGTTGGATAGATATCTAAGTGACTTTACTAATAGACCTTACCCATTGCTTTCTTGAGGAATGTTTTTCACATCCACACATTTGAACTCCCTTACCTTTGTATTGCTCATCACACATTACATGCATTTTCATGAGTAAAGGGATAATCTTTTGGAGAGGCTTCGTCCACTCTTGAGTCCGCCTTGTACACATGACCTTGCAAGCTATCAAACCTGGATATTATGCGCTTCTCCAAGTCAATTTCAAATGTGACCCAATGGTTGTCCATGCAACATGGAAAATACAAGTATTTGCACTCTTTCCATGGTCTTGACCGTTCCGGTGTTTGTCCATTGACATAGTTCAACAATGCTGATGTGTCAAATGTGGGCTCCCTGGACTTTGGATTCTTTTGTATTTCATCATAAGCCTTTTTCACAAAGTAGCAAAACCACGAATCCATGATGCAGCAGTCTTGCGAAAGCAGTTTGGGTATTTCGAAGCCCGAACACGAATTTGATATAATGCCTCGTCCACAATCTACATTAATTAAGTATTTAGTTAACGAAAACAATCTAATGGACCATAAAGCAACTGAGTTTCTTATACTGACCTCATCTCCAAGCCAACCATCAGTGTCCAACAATTGTTTCATCCACTTGCCTTGCACATCATGAATACTGAAATTTTACCATATCCCTGAGCAAGAAACCATACCAATATAAATCAGATCATTTGAAATTAATATTCACATACAAGCATATCTCTATATATTATGTTCATATACGTTGCATGTGTAGTTTTATCCCACTCATCGAGGGCCTCGAGCATCGCAGGATCTACTTCTCGATATGGGTCATATACTCCAACATCACACAACTTTCTCTTCTTTGTTGGGTCTATGTAACGGAGACTCCAATAAGGGTGCTTTTCTTTTCAAACGATATCCACGCCCTTTTGGTGATCGACACATAATAGTTAGATCATGTACCCTATTGCCTGAAGGTTGCAAAGACTATACTCAGTTCAAATTTAATAAATGAATATACAAAGATGCACATAGCATATATGTCTGCATATCGTCACCCGATTTGTCTTCAGCATCCTCAACTATCACAGGAGTCACATGATCAATACAAGTTGGCATTCTTTTCTCCTCATTTTGTACACCATCACCTGGAGGTTGAACTAGTTTACACAAACTATCAAACTTAACACAGGTACACTAACAGATTCACAGCACATTGCATTATTTGCATACCGTTGTCCGATTTGTTCTCTTTCTCCCCAACCTTAAAAGGAGCCACATCATCAACAGGCGTTGTAATCTCCTCATGTTGTATGCCATCCCCTACCGAAAGCAAAACTTATATTTAGATCAATTCAAACACAAGTCCACAAAAGAAGCACATTATGTTCTCAATTTGCATACCTTCACATTTTTCATTCTCATTATCATCGGCTCTCATTGGGCTCATGTAAGCAGCATCCATTACTTCATCCCTTTGTTGTACAATGTCACCTGCAGGTTGTGAAAAATAGAGTCACTAAGTATTCATCACTAAGTATTCAAATAAAAGTATATAAGACAAATACACATTATAATGGCATGTCATTATATTACCGAATGTACGTTTTCTCCTTTCGTACACCATAGCCGATGTCACATCATTCTTTGCATGCTCCGTATTTTCATTTCCTTGTTCTCCTTCGATTTTTTTGTCATTGGTCGTCTCTTCATTCTCTTCTAATAGCCCCTCATCATTAAACTTCTTCATCAGATTATCAAGCCCACCTTCTTCCCTATTTCTCGTCTCCGGTGGAACCTTCGATACATCATCAGCACTATACTTGGTAGCATCACGATCAATTGCAGACGAACGAAATTTGTCCCCTACAGATAACCTGTCGATCTTGTACTCTATACGATCAAGTCTCATCACAATTTTTTCCATCTCCCTCTTCACCACATCTCCCACCACATCTCTCACCAAATCTCTTATATTTTGGTCAACCAGTGGTGATGGATACTGAGGTACTGTTGGAGCATGTCCGTCATGAGAATCCGATGGATTAGCATTTGTCTCATGCTCGTCTCCCTCGTGATGTTGGGAGGCAGTGTTATCTTCTTCCTCACAAAATGGAAACTCTTTCCAATAGGCCATCTGTAGCTCAGCTTCATTCGGGAGCAATGTCGATTTGACCTCTAACTGTACAGATGTTAAGTGTATACAAAAAATTTAATCTTCTAGAAGAAAATATACGGACTTTCTACCGACTAAACATAAATATGAAATGCAATATACCTCTTTCGATTCTAGAATCAAGTTAATTTTAGCAGCTGCCACCCTCTTGTTAATCTCCCAAGCCAACATTCTAGGAATTACATCCATGTGTCCTGTAGCAAATATATTTCCTAGAGTTGGAATAGCTTCAAATGCCCAGACCTACAGTAAAGCAAGTATTATAAATTCATCGAAACATAATTTCATATAATTTCATGTATAAAATACAAGTTACTTATTGGGTACATACCATTATAGCAAGAGGAAAACCATGTAGCGAATATTTAGATTTTGGACCTTCCACTATGTCAGTCATATCACGTTTGAGTATCTTAAGCGTGCACTCAAATGATAGTTTTCCCCAAGGATATTTATTAAATTTTTTCTCATCCTCTACCAAGTCAAACCACCACAAACTCAATCTGGTCTTGTCCTCTGCAGCTAGCACGACATAAGCCAAAATAAGAATGAGTCCCAACTTGTACCTATCTCCATTGTCGTCACAAGTTTCAAAGACATCATATACATCTGCCTTCGTTACAGTTTCTCCCTCCGTGCTAAAATATTTCTCCATAAGTGGGGATTCTATTCCTAAAGTTTTGTCGACGTCTTCAACCCCACCTGCATTTAAGCCCGTGACTAGAACAAATTCTTGGATGCCAAACCTTATAGGTTTATTTCCAACAATAAACCAAGCTTCTTCCTTACATTTGTTCTTGTGAGAGCACTATCAATTGATGCACAATCTGTGATGCCAATTTAATATTTTTAAGTTTTAGCAATTACGAGAAACAACTTTTTCTTAACTTGGCTTTGTGAGTTTTGTCCAATTTAGCGATAATCGCCTGCAGCACCATTTTCATATTGCATCTAAGCATCGATCGTGACAAAGATCGTTTGTATATTCAACATCGGTACCATATCGTCTCTCCATATTACTACAACATACAAAACAATTCATATTGAATAAGGACATATTCATTTCTCCATCTCCCTCTTAATTACAGATTCAAAAATAGACAAGTCATAGTAGATGCTCTTATGCTAAAAGATAGCCCTTTATTTTCATTTACAACAATTCATATTGAATAAGGACATATAAGGAAGTGAAGAATTTAAGTATATACGAATAAAGAGAGTTAACTATATTTTGGATTGGACAAAAAAAGAAAACAACCTTTTAATAAATACCTTGAACCTCTCATGAGAACGAACCGAAGTTCATCTTTCGGTAAGCCCAAGTTCATCCTCACAAGAATTAAATATAAATTTAAATCAAGTTGAGGGGAAGTGAATACACAAACATGTGAATTGTGCAGTGCAATTGCCACACCTATAAAAAATTATTGTAACTAGATCAATTAACTTCAATATAAGTTCCCCTGAAGATACTTTTCCACTCCCCTTCTGTTCCCCATGTAGCGCAGTCTTGTTATCCTCATTATTGATGTGGGCCAATAAAATTTCTCCGTATACAAATGTGTAGAAATGCCTTATTCTATCAAACCCAATGGAGGGCGGAGAATAAGAGTGGATACTCCTCATATTATATTTTTATGCTACACGCAACGTTCCATATTATTACAACTCAATATGCCTTTGCAAGTTACTAATTTTACCCAAACACAATCCTATGTTGTGTTTCAATACCAAAACTACTAGGACATCTCCAATGCACATGCAACCTTCAATTGCCAAGGATATAAAATATTTTGATGATTTTAGAAATATCTCACCAATGTGTGCACACAAACAACAAATCGTAACGCAAAACTATATATTTCGATTTTGTAAAGAAGAATGATTCAGGAAAAATCAAGGGCATATAGTTCAGCGTGAATACAGATAATTTTTCTTCATAATTTCCACTAACACATTTATCAATAAGAAGGACATCCCGTATCAGATTGATTCTATCTAGGAACTCTGAATGAAACAAATCAAAACATCAGAGACATCCCAATCACAAAATGATGCACTATGCACCTTGAAGTGATTCTTCAATTGGTTTCAACCTAAACTCATAAATTTCTAACCTGAATGCAATGCAAATAGGCTGTGTACCACTCAGGAATTCCATGATGACAGAGTTTGACTAAAAAGATGGAGGAAAAAAAAACCCCGACATAATACAGGTACATAAAACAACTAAAATGAGGGACAGGTGAAGCGAGGAAAAACATAAGGCTTCCAGGAAATTAAGATATAACAATCAATCACATGTCCTCTTTCATTGATGAACCTTGCCTGTAAGATCTCGGAGATGAGAACTCAATGTCATTATGACGTATAGCTAGAAAATTAATATTGTGTGAGCTAAGATTCTAATAGTAAAGCATGCTCACAAGTAATGCTCAACTAGGCTGTATGTTCACAATCATTCATCACTCGTAATGTTCTATACTTCTGCAGCCAAATAGATCGAAACTAGAGAAGAAACTAGTGACGGAAAGAAAACCCTGATGTACTATCTCAGTTCTCACAGGCCGATTTTACCTTGAATTGAAGCTTCAGCGGTGAAATACAAGGAAGAGATCGAAGCCACGGTGGGAGGAAGAACTCGAAGAGGAAGCGGCGAGAATCAACTTCGAGGAGAAGCCATAGCGCGAGGAAAAACTTCGAGACGAAGAGCGAAAAGAATTGGGGTGGAATTGTTTTGCCCTAATTTGAAATCGTTTTGCCCTAATTTGAATCCCTTTTGCCCTAATTTGATGGAATGGTTTGATTTGTCTGCTGGCCTCTGTGTGGACGGTGAAGTGGTGAAAATGGAGGGTGAAGAAGGGTGAAAGGTGACTTAAATGATGGAGGGTAAGGTGGTCTTTCAATTTTTAAATTGTTTATATTTAATTTTTAGTAAATAATATTGGTCAAAGGCTATTTGTACAAAAGTTTTGTGTGGGAAGTCTAGTTGATATAATTTCCCAAAAAAAAAAAAACAGAGAGAAAAGAAGACTGATCAATAGTAGCGAGCCAGCGACTTCCCAATTGGACTCAGTCAGTTCAAAATTTTCTTCAACTACACGGCGGTAAGGGACAAAGGGCCGAGCAACTCAGCAAGAAAACAAGAACCGCCAGTCCCCCAAGGGGCCGCTAAGTCTCGGCCTCTTAGTCTCCGGCATCACCACTCAAGCATCTATCCAAATTCCAATTAATCTTCTACTTTCTTATGCCCTTTCATAATTTCATTGGCTGGTGTTAATATTTTCATCTATTCTGATTTATTTTTATTTTGGATAGATATGTCATATGTGATTTGGAGTTTGTTTGCTGTGTAGACATGATATTATGATATTAAATGAGAATCTTCAATGGGAAATCAAGAATCAAGAGTTTTACCCAAAATTTTTCCCTAAAAATTGAGCTTTCGAGTTTGTGCTTAAGAGTTAAGAGTTATTGAAATTTCATTTTGTGCAAAATTAATGAACCAAGTTCCTAGAAATTCAAAGTTGAATGAACTGTAGTGGTAACTTTGATATTGGATACTCCAAACTAGAAACTTCCGTTATTCCAAGAGGTTCTTGCTTTGAATTGAATTTTTTTTTTTTTTTTTTGCTTTTTGGCTAGTATTTCTGGAATATCTCACCCTTTGAATTTCCATGGGAGGGAATTCATATTTTTTAAGGAGGAAAAAAATCGAAAGAAGAAGGAAAAGAGGAATATACATTTTGAACTACGACCATACAGTAGATTGGACAGCATTTCAACTAATCAACTATTAACTTAAGAGACTAGGATTTGAGTTTGTGCAATTGTGCTTAAGGAGTTAAGGGAAGTAGGGAACGATTTGAGTTTTTCCCCCTAAAAATTGGGTCTTTGAATTTTGTAAATTTTACAAGTAAGAGAGTAGGAGCCCTTTTTTATTGAGGGAAAAAGGTTTGTTTTTCCATTATGAATTTGTAACTGTAAATCAAACAAATGATAATAAAATTACTTTGATAATGAATATAAAATATAATGATAAACAAGTAATTCATATGGTATAGTACTTTCTTATCATTTTAATCTTCTCTTTTTGCTCATTTCGAATGAGTAGAGACTACTTTCTAATTTACTTTAGAATAGTATTAGTATTAGGTGGATTTTATCCGTTGCATTATTGAAATAATTTTTGAAATTTGTTTGACAAAAGGATTTGGTTAATTCATTTGATGCCGATTTTTAATCTTTTTTCTTGATATTTATAGCAAAGCAATCATACATCATGTCTCCTAAGTATCCTTACGAAGCTCAAAAGAGAAAAAAGAAAGTAAAGGAAACCGCTTTAATATAAAATCAAGCTGGAGACCTTGACAAATGCTTTAATTTCAAGAATAGAAGAGTGGGGAAGAGAATGTGGAAAATGTAGTTAATGGGTTAGGAGATGTGAATGTGAATGTGGCAGTTGAAAATGTCGAAACTAGCTAAAATGAGTTGGGAGGGAAAGATAAAGAAGAAGGAAAGAGGCGGCCGACAATAAAAAAGATTGCTTTGTTTTAGATCTTGATGATCCGGCAAATTGGGAAAATGTTGATCACAAAATGAGACATTTTTTAGTGGAGATGGGCGAAGAGAGTTGAAGGCATCGCATTACCAAAGATGCCTCAAATAGACACTTTGATGCTTTATATTTCAATCAAGAACTACCAATGGGTCAGACTGTTGATAGGAGGTGGCTTGTATATTCGACTTAGAAAGACAGGATATATTGCTTTGGTTGCAACTCGTTTCCTACAGCAGAGACCATAAATAAAGCTAGTCAATTGGCTAGTGATGGATTTAGAGATTGGCATAATGTGGCGAGGGCTCTCAACAGTCACGAGAAAAATCTAAAGCATAAGATTTGTTTGGCTCATTGGGCTGATTTGGGGCGCAGACTTAAGAAAAATGCTACAATTAATAATAGTATGTGATAAGTATTTTAAAGTGTTTATTTTAAAGCCTTAATCATGTTTAATGTGTTGTATTGTGTTCGATTGTGTTTAATTTTAATTGTTTTCATGTAGAAAATCAACATGAATCGAGTGCATTGCAATAAAGGAAAAGAAGAGGGCGAATTTACGCCAAATCGAAGAGTTTTGGATCAATATATGAAAGGAACCAAAGTTGGAGGATCAAATATTGCAAATAAGGGTGAACTATTCATGGTATAACGAGTTGCGCCTGCAATAATGGAGAAAAGACCCGGCAAAACGATCTGCTTGCCGCAGAACAGGGTGTACGGCCGCAAAACAGGAACGTGCGGCCGTGGAAAATGAGCGTGTGCGGCCGCAGAGGGCAAGGGTGCGGCCCGCAAGTAGGCCGCAGGGAGGCCGCAACTTTTGGCCGACAGCAACCGGCAAATTTTCGGAATTTGTTTCCTACTTGGACTATACCATATTTATCTACACGACTTTGGGCATCTTTTAAAGCCTTAATGGGGGCTATAAATAGAGGTTGGAAAGACATAATTAGGGGAGCTTTTGGAGAATTATTAGGAGGATCAATTGAGATAAAAAACACACAACCAAGAGGAGAATTCAATGGTTTTTGAAGAGATTGAAGGCAGGAGTTGATGCTTGGTGCAAGATCCACTTTTTCTTCTCAATTCTTCTTATAAATCCGGTGATGAACTCTTTTATTTTCGTTATTTATTCGCTTTTTAGTATGAATAACTAAACCCCATTAGTTGGGACGAACGATATAATTTAGATATATGATTTGATTTTAACTCTCAATTTCTTGTACTTTCATTTTATGTGTTGATTTTACTACTATGTTTAATGCATGATTTACTTGGCCACTAAATCAATGATTTGTTAATTTTAACAGACCGAGAGGTAAGTTAAAGATTTAGACCACGTAGTAAAATCCGGCAATTGACATAAGAGCTAGAGATAGACTTTTATAATTGTTGTGATCCCACGTGACATGTGGATATATGTGAATTCCTATGTTCGTTAATGCATTTGATTAAGGCTTACCCAAACTATATATAGAGATATGGTAGTTGACTTAATTAAATAGGATTAATTTGAACTCGAGAGAGGTAAATTAAATCAATTTCGTGAATTCAATCTAACACAACTTGAGATTAGAAATTGAGAGGAGAAATCAAATAGGACATTTAAAGATAAATCGGGATTTCCAACTTCACTCTCCATTAATTCAACAAACCTTTATAATTTTTGCAATTTATTTTCAAGTACTTTATTATCTTCTTTCTAAAAAACCAATCTTTAATGTTTATATTTTTATTTGCTTTTATTAAGATTAGTTTGAACCGATATTGAGTAAACTAGTCCTCGTGGGAACGATAATCCGAACTCTAAAACGGTCCACTTTACTACTTTTGTGGCGATATCGTGCACTTGCGATGATTTTCACAACAAGTTTTTGGCGCCGTTGCCGGGGACTAATTTTATTTAATATCGATTTATATTAATCATATTTTTAATTTCAGTTTTAGTTTAATTTTAATTTTAGTTATAAAAGAACTTTGATACTTGTTTTTCCTTAAAAGTTTTTCAGAAATTGGCATCCGGTGCATGACCCGCTCTCAAAGGGGCAATTTCGAAGAATTTGACCCGGAGATCGAACGTACATTTCGAGCCCGACGCAAATTAGTAATGGAACGCACGGCCGAGGAAGAAGCATGGCGTAGGGCAGAGGCAGAAGAAGAAGCACGTAGACGAATGATTTTGATAAATAGGCACAATGAGGAACATGAAGATGAAGATTACGGTGATAAGGATGACGGTGGAAACCTACTGATGGCAAAATTCTTGACTCCGCCTGCGGCCCCATCCCGATCAAGCATTGTATACCCTCCATTTGGGAGGAATGAGTTTCAATTAAGAGCTGATCTAATCAACTTGTTCACCAACAGCCTACATTTTTATGGGCACGCTCACGAGAACCCGCACACTCATCTTGCTAGATTTCTGAGAATGTGCCAGAATTTTAAATTCGAAGGCGTGAACGAAGATGCTATCAAACTTCGCCTCTTCCCATATACTTTAAGAGACGGTGCCTTGGAGTGGCTAGACTCCGAGCCAGATGCTAGTATCACAACATGGGACGACTTGGCTAGAAAATTCTGTAATAAGTACTTCTCACCGGCCAAAATTGCAAAGATGAAGTTGGATATCTCAACCTGCCAACAATTTGATGGTGAGAGTTTCCATGAAGCTTGGGATAGGTTCAAAGGAATGCTCAGAAAATGTCCGAATCATGGGATTGACAAGGGGACTCAGGTCCAGTATTTCTATTCCGGCCTATCTCCACAGTTCAAATCGATTGTGGACTCGTCGTCTAACGGATCCATCACTAACAAGCAAGTTAACCAAGCTTGGGATCTCTTGGAGTTGATTGCTAAGACACACACTATGTTCCCATCTGATCGAGTGGTCTTAAAGAAAGGACCTATGGCACATGAAAGTGATTCACAAGCATCCACCAATGCTCAGATAGCTGCTTTAACCAAACAAGTGGAGCTGCTAGTGAGAGCGCAAACTCAAGGGGCGCACTCTATTCAGTCAAGTCCGGTGTGTGGACATTGCGGGGCTAAACATCATAGTTCTGAATGCATGCTATTAGGAGCCCAAAGTGAGCAAGTGAATTATGTGGGAGACAATAGGCAGCAATTCAACCCCTACTCTCAGACCTACAATCCGGGGTGGAAATTTCACCCAAATCTTAGATATGGGGACAACTCTAACTACTTTTCGCCTGAGAACAAGCTAAGTTTAGGGGATATGTTCCAACAGTACATGCAAAAGACAGACAAAGTATTGGAACGGATTGAGGTAAACGCTAAGAACCAACAAGCCTCCATCAAGAATTTAGAGAAGCAAATTGGGCAGATGGCGTTACAACTAGCAGAAAGGCCTCGAGGAACACTCCCGAGTAATACAAAAAAAAACCCAAGAGAACACGTGAATGCCATCTCCATTGTGAAAGAGGAGCTTGGAGTTCAGCCTGTTGAGGATGAAGTCCCACCTTATGTGCCACCAAAGGCATATGTTCCCCCAATTCCATTCCCTCAAAGATTGAGAGGACTTGCAAAGCTAGCTGAGGTACGAGCAATAACAACGCGAAGTGAGGTACAGTTGCCTGAAATCCATGTGAAAAGGCCTGGGAAGGAGATCGAGAGTTCAGTGATTGAGGAGCAAGAAGAGGATAAAGATGGAACTGAGCCATTGGTTGAAGTCAATTCTGAGAAAGAAGTTGGGGAAGTTGAGAAGAAAGCTCCAGATCCAGTAAAAGCCTACGTGCCACCCATTCCGTTTCCCTAGAGGCTACAAAAGAGTAAACTTGACAAGCAGTTCGCTAAATTTTTGGAAATTTTCAAGAAGCTGCACATCAACATTCCATTTGCAGATGCTATTGCTCAGATGCCATTATATTTAAAATTCATGAAGGAGATGCTTTCGAAGAAGAGAAAACTGGAGGAGTTTGAAACAGTTGGCACCGGCGTAAGAATGCGATGCAATCTTGCGAATAAGTCGCCACCTAAATTCAAAGATCCAGGAGTTTTCTATCGTGCAATATTGGAAATTTAAACTTTGATAGATCTCTATGTGATTTAGGTGCCAGTATTAATCTAATGCCACTGTTTGTTTACAGAAAACTTGGTTTGGGCGAGCCGAAGCAGACGACAGTAATATTGCAGTTGGCAGATCGAACAATCAAACGTCCATATGGCATAGCAGAAGATGTTCTGGTTAAAGTGGGAAAATTCATTTTCCCAGCAGACTTCATGATCATGGACATTGAAGAGGACAGCAGAATGCCACTCATTCTTGGACGTCCATTCCTAGCAACTGCACGAGCTCTAATTGGCGTGGAGAAAGGAGAGCTCATTCTGCGGGTTGACGAGGACAAAGTTACATTCAACATCCTTCAACAAGGTGGAAAGCCTGCTCAAGACGAAAGTTGCTTTAAGCTTGAGGAAGTAGAGAAGGAGGATGTTGAACCCAACAAGCCCGATCAGAAAGCTCAGAGCAACTTGCACGAGTTGTGGATGCCAAAATGGAAGAGGAAGAAGCCAGAAAAGGCTAGGGAAGACAACGTCAATCAGTTCAGGGCTTCCCAAATTCGCTTCGAACCTCCATGACCATGCCACAGAGAGTCGAGCTCTAAACTATAAATAAAGCGCTTATTGGGAGGCAACCCAATGTTTCTTCCCTTTTCGCTATTTATCTCTATGTGTGCTTTGCGTGATTGACTTTATTTTTCTTACCTTTTTTTTAGTGTGCCTGCATGTTTATTTATTTTTAATAAAATAATGGCTTATCTTAATGTGGATGTTTTGCAGACTTGATATCAAGATCAAATCCAAATGCACAAGGACCCAACGCCCCCTGATGCCACAACTAATCAGCTGGGACGTTCAGTAACTTTTCTTTTCTTTTATCCGAATTTTTACATTGAGGACAATGTGGGTTTTAAGTTTGGGGGTGTGGTTTTAATTTTTTTTGCATGTGTGTTTACTTACGCGTCGTAACATTTTTGAAAAAAAAAAATTATGTGTGTCAGGTAGCGTATCGCCGATGATTTTTTTCTTTTGGGCATAATGGAAATAGGATGACAATTGGACTTTTGAACATCACTTGATCTTTTAAAAATTTTATGTCACTTATTGTTGCACGACTATCCTGATTTGAGCACATGGTCATTGTTTAACTTGGATTTATGTTGGGGTGTAATCTAGATGCTGTTTTTCCTAGTATTACCTGTAATTAAACGTTAAACTTTTAGAAGTAGGTAATTTTCCCCAAACCGAATTATAGGATCAAACTAGCTAAAAGCTAAGTTTGGGGGTGGTAAGACTAGTGACTCTATATTGGGGGAACTGCAGTTTGATGTTTTGAAATCTTTACTTTTAGTCGAAGGATTCTTTGGTTGGCGAGTCTATACCAGTATTGACCAATACTATCAATCTCCCGTGAAAAAAAAAACAAGAAAGAGAAAAAAAAAAAAGAAAAGAAAAAAAAACAAGTGAGTGACATTATTGCATTCATATCACATGTGCCCCATTCTCTTGCCTCATTGAATCGGGTGATTAAGTATGAGGGGTATTTTACCTGATGCCTTGAGTGAAGAGCTCGGGAGTCATCGACCTAAAGCTCGCTACAAGGGTCAGTGAGAAATCATTATTGCTAGGGCATTGCATTTCATCTGCATATGCAAAAAAAAAACAAAAAGAGAAAAAAATCGGGAAATAAAAATTGATAGGGGTTTGAAGTACCGGGAAAAGGCTCAAAGGCTGGAGGTTTGGAAACTTGGAGCAGAAATGGATGGATGGATAGCGGTAGTTCCGACAACATCTAGTCACTTTTACTTAACATCTAGTATGGAAAAATGCAATGGGATATTTTTAGAACACCACATTGATAGAATACCCCGGGCATTGAGAGAAAAGCATATGGAGTGAATCCTACGAGAGGAGTGAGATAAAACTTACCACATGGGAATACGGGCACGGTCCACATTTAGCAATCTATGATTAAATCTTGACATTGATTTGAGTTGAGCAATGACTAGCGCACACACATCGAATATCGTGTACATGATAAGTGAATAGTTTTGTGGTTGTTTATTTAGTCCAGCTGGAGTTCTATTAGTATTTTATTAAACCTGAGGCGAATAAGTATAATACTTGTCGTGTTTTGAGTCTTTTCTATGTTTTGTGGTTGGTGTTTAGTGCGTGGTTGTTTTCTATGTATTGTTTGAGTTTCTAGTTCGAGGGCGAATAAGAGTTAAGTTTGGGGGTGTTTGATAAGTATTTTAAAGTGTTTATTTTACAGCCTTAATCGTGTTTAATATGTTATATTGTGTTCGATTGTGTTTAATTTCAATTGTTTTCATGTAGAAAATCAACATGAATCGAGTGCATTGCAATAAAGGAAGAGAAGATGGCGAATTTACGCCAAATCGAAGAGTTTTGGATCAATATATGAAAGGAACCAAAGTTGGAGGATCAAATATTGCAAATAAGGGTGAACTATTCATGGTATAACGAGTTGCGCCCGCAAAAAGACAAGTTGCGCCCGCAATAATGGAGAAAAGACCCGGCAAAACGATCTGTAGGCCGCAGAACAGGGTGTGGGGCCGCAGAACAGGGTGTGCGGCCGCAAAACAGGAACGTGCGGCCGCAGAGGGCAAGGGTGCGGCCGCAGGTAGGCCGCAGGGAGGCCGCAACTTTTGGCCGACAGCAACCGGCAAATTTTTGGAATTTGTTTCCTACTTGCACTATACCATATTTATCTACACGACTTTGGGCATCTTTTAAAGCCTTAATGGGGGCTATAAATAGAGGTTGGAGAGACATAATTAGGGGAGCTTTTGGAGAGTTATTAGGAGGATCAATTGAGAGCAAAAACATACAACCAAGAGGAGAATTCAATGGTTTTTGAAGAGATTGAAGGCAGGAATTGATGCTTGGTGCAAGATCCACTTTTTCTTCTCAATTCTTCTTATAAATCCGGTGATGAACTCTTTTATTTTCGTTATTTATTCGCTTTTTAGTATGAATAACTAAACCCCATTAGTTGGGACGAACGATATAATTTAGATCTATGATTTGATTTTAACTCTCAATTTCTTGTACTTTTATTTTATGTGTTGATTTTACTACTATGTTTAATGCATGATTTACTTGGCCACTAAATCAATGATTTGTGAATTTTAACAGACCGAGAGGTAAGTTAAAGATTTAGACCACGTAGTAAAATCCGGCAATTGACATAAGAGCTAGAGATAGACTTTTATAATTGTTGTGATCCCACGTGACAGGTGGATATATGTGAATTCCTATGTTCGTTAATGCATTTGATTAAGGCTTACCCAAACTATACATAGAGATATGGTAGTTGACTTAATTAAATAGGATTAATTTGAACTCGAGAGAGGTAAATTAAATCAATTTCGTGAATTCAATCTAACACAACTTGAGATTAGAAATTGAGAGGAGAAATCAAATAGGACATTTAAAGATAAATCGGGATTCCCAATTTTGCTCTCCATTAATTCAACAAACCTTTATAATTTTTGCAATTTATTTTCAAGTACTTTATTATCTTCTTGCTAAAAAACCAATCTTTAATGTTTATATTTTTATTTTCTTTTATTAAGATTAGTTTGAACCGATATTGAGTAAACTAGTCCTCGTGGGAACGATAATCCGAACTCTAAAACGGTCCACTTTACTACTTTTGTGGCGATATCGTGCACTTGCGATGATTTTCACAACAGTATGCAATTATTGATGAATGAAGAAAGGGTACATTGGAGAGAAGTGTTGACTAGAATAATTGCTATTGTGACCACACTTGCCAAGAACACACTACCATTTCGAGGAGGTAATAAAAAGCTTTACTAAGAAAACAACGGTCTTTTTTGGCAATTTGTGGAAATGATTGCTAAGTTCAATCCAGTTACTAAAGAACACATTCGGCGTGCTACATCACAAGAGATCAAGTACACATGCCTTGAGAAAAGACTCCAAAATGAGCTTATACAGTTGTTGGTAGGTGAGGTCAAAAATTCAATTCTTGATATCATTAAACAAGAAAAATTTTTCGCCGTCATTCTTGATTGCACCCCAGATGCAAGTTATGAAGAACAAATATCTCTCGTGCTACATTGTGTGAATAACACGACAACTATCCAGTGGTAGTTGAAGAATTTTGGCTTGCGTTTTTTAAGGTTGATGACACTATGGGGCTTGGGCTTTTTATGAATTTTAAAAGAGTTTTGGCAGATTTTGAGCTACATATTGATGATATCAGAGGTTAGGATTATGACAATGGGTCGAATATGAGCGGGAAATACAAAGGTGTTCACAGCATATTACTTGAAATAAATCTCCGAGCTTTCTATACCCCATGAGGTTGCCATAGCCTAAATCTCCTCTTATATGATATGGTGTGTTGTAGTCAAAGAGCTAAAGATTTTTTTTCTAATCACCCATAGGATCTACAATTTGTTCTCCACTGCAACCAAAAGATGGAGTATTTTCAAAGACAAGGTGTCAGGCCTTACAGTGAAGCCATTGTCTCCAACACGTTGGGAAAGTCATATTGAAGCTGTCAAACCTTTGAAGTGGCAACTTAAAGAGATACTAGAAGCTTTAGATGTTTTGGGGGAAGATGATTTGGATGATCATGGCTCTTTCAAACCTCGAAATTTGAGGGATAATTTTGTTCTAAAGTTTGAATTCTTGATTAGTTTGGCAATATGGTTTCAATTGCAGCATGCGATTAATGATGTGAGAAAATCTCTTCAAACTGAAAATGTAGATATTGAACTTGCCACTGATATGTTAGGCCGTCTTTCCATTTTCTTGGAGGAGTATAGCAGAGAGGGGTTTAATTGTGCTACGGCGCAAGCCACACAAAAGGCGATGGAATTGGGAGTTGAAGCTACATTTGAAGAAAAACACATCATTCGAAGAATAAGGCATTTTGATGAAAGTGCAACTAGGAAGGTGCCTCCATCAGCTAAAGAAGCTTTTAGGGTGGACTACTTTCTTTGTGTTGTTGATTAAGCTCTGTCTTCTATCAACACACTATTTGAGCACTTTAAATCATACAAAGAGACTTTTGGTTTTTTGTATGATGTTCAAAGATTTTGACGTATGCCCCAACATGAGCTGGAGAAGTGTCGCAAGAATCTTGATCAATATTTGAGGTATGAAGGCCAGTCGGACATTGATGCAGATGAATTGTGCAGTGAGTTGATGGCCTTGCAGATATATATTCCAAATCAACCAATGAGAGCAATTAAGGTGTTAGAATTCATAAAAGGCTTTTGGAGTGGTATGTGTTCGCATATATATGTTGCTTACCAGATCATGCTAACCATACCGGTGATAGTGGCATCAGCAGAAAGAATTTTTTCCAAATTTAAGTTGCTCAAAACTTATCTCCGGTCAACGATGACACAAGAAATGCTAAATAGTTTGACAACGTTATCCATTGGAAAGGAAATAGTTAATAAATTAGATCTTAAAATTTTGATTTGTGCTTTTATCTCCAAAACTGCAAGACAGGTGGTGCTTAAATAACACCAATGGATTAGATAGGTATGTTTTTTTCTTAAACTTTAGCAATTCCTTCTAAGCTCCTTAAATTCATTACTTTACACCACTTTATGATATTTTCTCAAGTTGTGTTTATGTTAAGTTTTTCACGTTAGTTTGTCTACATTTTGATAATAATTTTAGATGGTAATATCTTCATTGTTATTCTTTCATATAGAAAATATGGATCAGATTATTGTGCAACCACTTTTGATGAAGTTGAGATGAGAGATTTGTTTTGTTTTGCTTTGCTACTATAGATATGTACTTTTGTCCTTATTGAATATTAATTCAAGATATTCAATCTTTTTTCTTTGGTTATTTATGTTGGCTCTAACTTACCTTTTTTTCATTTTTACTTTGCGTTGGCGCTCACTGAGCCTTTTACATTCTTTGTTGTCTTATTACTACACATTTGACTAATTCTTACTATGGCCATAGTTTGAGTCTCATGTGTCGTTTGATATTAACTTTACAAAAAAAGAAATAAATAAATAAAAGGGGCCAATTTTTGGAAGTTCGCCTCAAACACAGCAAGACACTAGACTGCTGCTGGAAACGTTAGCCAAGTCACGAGCCGGTACATTATGAATATGCCACCCATGTGTATCAAAAGTTGTATTGAAGAAAAACCGGAAAAAAGCAATTTGAGCAATCTTCTAGTGTTAAACTCAAGCGATCGATTGGGTTTATCCTAAATTGATTACTTGGTTTTCACGTGTCAATTTTTCAAGCCCACGCGGTTGTTGGTTAAAACGTTTTTGTCTCAGTATTTTCACTGTAATGGCTACGTGGTCGCGTGACGCTTCGCTCATGTGACTGCATGGGCTTAATGTGACACCCCCAAACATGTTTTATATTTGAATTTTTATTTAAGGTCATATTTGATTATTTCCAAAACACTTCTTCATATTCAAACATACTCTGAATAGTTTGGTTAACTATGAAATGTGAATTGCAATATTAATGTAGAAAAGTATTTTGATTTGAATCCAGTCATAATATAATCTTTACAAAGTAACATCAAAATACACACGAGTATAAAAAGCTTTGAACGTGTTATTTGTCTATTGATCGAAAAAAACACAGATACATAAAGGCGACTATAGAGGCTATAGTAGGCGAAGTAAGCGACCTAACCCAAAAAAAAATTCAGAATAGCTGATTTTCCCCGCCTTTTCTCTTGTCTAATATGAAAGGCCAAATTTGATATTAGGAGTTCAAATAAGGCCCAAATTTGATGGTATCTATTGAAGAAGAGATGTTGAAACAAGTTGATGTTAAGAGTTTGATTATGGATTTTGCATCTAAAACTATTAGAAGAGTAAATTTGATCTAAAATGTAATGGATTTTCTAGCGTCTTTTATGGATTTTTTTTTGTATAAATTTAATTCTAATATTGATAGGGCCTAAAAAAATTTTCACCTAACCCCTCCAAAATTTCTAGCTACCTCTGCAAGTACTACGTGTTTTTGTTATTAATCTATTTGTTCAACTTTTAAGAAAGAAACCCTAATTCTCTCTTAAAGGAGATCTATATTGAAGTTTGACTAGGTGAAGTTCTTCCAATATTTTGTTATTATTAATATAATTGTACAAGGTAGCCGGCTTCATTAATAGTTTGAAAACTCGAGATTTCAATAGTAACAACCAGCACTGTGAGCCTTCTGGGCTAATATCTATTTATTGAATGATTTGTCATTACCTTTTAAACCCAATATATGTGTGTGTACATATATCTATATATATATATATATATAGTCAAGAAAGGTTCCATCATGGGTGGATATTTTTAATGGAGAGTGTCAAGCCATTTCTCTCGAGTTTGTTTTTAATAATTTAATAAAAGTAAACTCGAGATCTAATATGACTTCACAATTTATAAAATCTCTCTAAGATTCACTTAAGAAAATTCTAGATTTAAACTTCACACTTCATAGAATCGCTCACAATTTGTAAAATCTCTTTAAGATTCACTTAAGATCAATTCTAGATTTTAACTGCACACACCTCACGGTTCGATTAAGTCTAGACTTTTTTTTTTCTTTTCTTTTGCGGTGTTTTAATTTCTCCACTTGATCGTTCCTAAATACTCGTTACTTCTTAAATACTTCTCCACAGTGGAGGCGGCAGTGAGGCAATGATATTTTTGGGTATGAACGTGCATAACCAAAATTGGATGATTTTTATTCTTTTATTCAATTTTTAAAATCCCTAGATTATTTGTTATTGTTATTTCAGGATTTTGGGGTATTTGGTCCCCAAAAAAGTTGCTTCAATGCGCATTTGATCCGAATTAAAAAAAAAAAAAAAATTTAGCGCATTTGATCCATTTGACTTGAGATAAATTGCACAAAAAGTCATAACCTTTAGGTATTATTACTATTAAGTCCCAAGTTTGAAAATGTACTTTAATCCCAAAAGTTTGAAATATGTATAAATTAGTCCAAAATTTAATTAAATTGCATAATTTTACTTTTCTTTTTTAAATATATATGTTTATTTGGTCCATAATTAATTATTTCCAATTAATTTGATACTAATTAGATAGTTTTTATTGAAAATTTTCAGTACAATAGCATTTGTTCGTATTCATATCTTAATTTTTCAAAAACATTCTATAATGATATTCACACATATTTTAGTTTTAAACAACAATTATAACTATTATATCTCTATAATTTTTTTAGTACGGGTATATTACTATAAAAATTATACAAAGGTAGCAAATTAATAAAATAAGTATCTCATTAAAATTAAACAGTTTTTACCAAAAATTGGGAAATTGGTACAAATTTGCCAAAATTGAAACATTTATCGAACTAATTTGATCATAGTTAAATAATTTTTATTGAAAATTTTATAAACATTAACACGCACTTGCATTGACAATATAACTTTTGAAAAGCTCTTTTCATATTAATTGCAAACCAACGGCTAAAAATATTAAAATAAAAATTACTAAACAATAACTAAAAATTAATGTAATTGTTATATCATCGTAAACTATAACGTAGATATTAAGGAAACATACCAAATTTTAAAAAAAAACATTTGTAGAAATAAAATAACATTTTTTTTCAAAAAAATATATATCAATAAAAAAATTTTTTCAAAAAAAGAGCAAGAAACTAGTGGCACCACACCCACCACCCCCCACCGCAGCCCCCACTAGCACCACCAGGAGATATGTGATGGTGTTCGAAACACCACCCACCAATAGCTACCGCTATTGGTGGGGGCTTCGGTTGGGGAGGGGGGTGTGCGGTGCTGCTGGTTTCTTTTTTTGTTTTTTTTTTTTTTGTTTTAAGTTTTTAATGGTATATTTTTTAAAAATAAATATTATTTTATTTCTACAAATGTTTTTATTAAATTCGGTATG
Organism: Jasminum sambac; assembly: GCA_018223645.1. NCBI lineage: Eukaryota > Viridiplantae > Streptophyta > Magnoliopsida > Lamiales > Oleaceae > Jasminum > Jasminum sambac. The sequence goes on along the minus strand of CP073644.1, from coordinate 6,251,956 downwards.
TTTCATTAATATCTACGTTATAGTTTACGGCATATAACAATTACATTAATTTTTAGTTATTGGTTAGTAATTTTTATCTTAATATTTTTAGTTGTTGGTTTGTAACTAATATGAAATTTTTTCAAAAGTTATACTGTCAATTGCAAGTGTGTGTTAATATTAATAAAATTTTCAATAAACTTTATTTAACTATGACCAAATTAGTTCAATAAATTTAATAATGTCAATTTTGGAAAATTTGTTCCAATTTCCCAATTTTCGGTAGAAACTGTTTATTTTAATGAAATATTTATTTTATTAATTTTCTACCTTCAGTATAATTTTTGCAGTGATATATCTATAATCAAAATAATAAAAATATTTATGGGGATATAATCAATCCTTTTCAAAAACCATCGAGTGGTTTTTAACTACGGAATGCTCGAGCCATTTTGAGGATCCATTCGACCTCTGTGTTGAAATCCGAGACCAGATCTAGAACCAGTACGGCAAGGGGAATTGTTGCCAAAACTTTGACCGGCCACCCGGCGCGTCACGGTGTCGTCGGAAAATTTTCAAAATTATTGGAGCTCCCCCTTGCCGTACTAATTCTAGAGCTGATTTTGAATTTCAAAATGGAGGTCGAATGGACCCTCAAAATGGCCCCGTGATTCCGTAAGTAAGGAACCACCATTGGTTCCTTAAAGTTTCTGTTATAATTGTTGTTTAAAACCGAAAATATGTGTGAATATCATTATAGATTTTTTGAAAAATTAAGATATTAATGCGAACAAATGCTATTGCATTGAAAATTTTCAATAAAAACTATCTAGTTAATATCAAATTAATTGGATACAATTAATTATGGACCAAATAAACATATATAGAAAAAGAAAAAGTAAAATTATGCAATTTCATTGAAATTTGGATTAATTTATACTTATTTCAAACTTTTGGGACTAGAGTATACATTTTTCAAACTTTGAGACTTAATTGTAATAATACCTAAAGGTTATAACATTTTGTACAATTTATCGTAAGTCAAATGGATCTAATGCGCACCCAAAATTTCAAAATTTGATTTTAACTAACGATTTAATGGACAGATTCTATCCAAATAGACCAAGAGTGTTACTATTCACACCCACGTAATTACTCCCTCGCACCCACTTTTTTTCCGCTTTCCAATTTTGCCCTCGTGTAATACGGTAGCGGTGGGTGTGGGGAGTAGAAAAATGCCTCGGCCGGGGATGGGCGAGCTCCCCAAAGGGAGCTCGTATCTTAACGCCGAGGTCTGAGACCTCGGCCAAACCTAGCCGAGGCCCCTTAAGGGGCCTCGGCCAGGTTTGGCGAGGTCTCTTTGGGGACCTCGGCCAATGGTGGCCGAGGCCCCTTTGAGGAGCCTCGGCCATCGCCGGCCGAGGCTCTCTCTTTTGTTTGTTTTTAATTTTTTTAAATGTAATTAATTTTTTAATATTATTTTTTTATTTGGGGAAGAAATATGTGATGTATGACTTGGATCGAACGGGACGAAATAGTATTTCGCAGATTTAGTACTCGAACTCCGTTTTGGATAAATAATATATCGATTTGGGGTAGCTCGATGCCACGAGTTGAACTCATTGCGTTGCAATGAAGTACGATGGATTTTGGGCATCTGAGTGCATTTAGGCAGTGAAATTAGCATTTTTCTATTTTTGGAGTAAATTTAAATTTAAATTTTTAATTTTATTTGTTAAAAAATTTTATTTTTAAAATAAATTTTTTTAAATTTATCATAAAATAATAAGTGCATTTTTTAAAAAATAAAATGAAAATGGTGATGAAATAAAATTAAAAATAAATGGAGTTCGGTCACTAAATCTATAAAGTGCGATTTTTCGTCCCGTTCGATCCAACTCATATATCACATCTTCCTTCTCCAAATCAAAAAATAATATCAAAAAATATTAATTAATTACATTATCAACCAATTTTTTTTTTTTTAAAAAAATTTACCCTCGGCCGTGGTCAGCCGAGGGTCCAAATTTCTCCCCCCACCCATGTTCCGTCAGGCTAAAATCGGAAATTTAAAAATTTTAAAAAAAATGTGGGTGTAAGGATTAAATGGGTGGGTGTCAAAATCACCACTCATAGACCAAACCCGCACTTGAACCATTTTTTTCTTATCAAATGCGTATCTTTTTTTAATTCGGACCAAATGAGCATTAGAGCAACTTTTTTTTGGACCAAATGCGCCAAAATGCCGTATTATTTCCCTCTCTGTCTCTCTGTGGTCCCTATGGTAGCAAAAGATTCAAATTTCAAAACATTCCCTCCGCTAGCATTGCGGTGCAACGCCACTTGCTGAAGACAATATCGTACTTCTCCATCCTGGGTTACGTACTGTTTATACATTTTCATCCGTCTTGAACTCTAAATTGTAGAATCAATCGGCCATGTCACAAGATCTAGCTCCACCACTCTTGAAAGGAAATTCTAATTCTTTTGCTCAAAATGAAGAATTGGTCGTACAAAGGTTATCGAAATTGTTAAAGACGACCTAAATGTAAATATTTAACTAAACAATAGTATTTAACTAAACAATAGTAAAAGAGAACAGGCAACTCATCAAAATGAGATACGAAGATGAATAAGCATAACTGAAAAACCTACAGATGAGCACCAAACCAAGGAAAGCAAATACAGCAATGTTTAAATATTTGTTCTTCACCTATGCATGGATAAATAGCCAATTAGCCATAGCGGTACCAAACACAAAACTCAAACCACCGCCAGAGTCCAGAAAACAGAAATCGCCAAAAACCAAACAGGTACAAATAAGAAAATTGAGAAGAATATTCCACAACGAGAATCGGAGAGAAAAAAAAAACAAAAACAAAAACAGAAACAAAGCCAAAAATCAAAGAAATTCAAAGGAAAAAGGCACAAATTATGTTCACCCACAACAAAATCTCATTCATTCTACGCTAACCTTATAATACCACGACCTATTGAAAGGAAACATGGATGAACACTAAACCTCGAACTGCCTCTTTTTCATTGCAGAGGAAGTAGATTACCAAACCAAGAAGGCACTTCAAACAGGAGAAATCAAAATGTATACGCTCATTCTCAACTAAACAAAAGAGGAAAGCATGTATTAACATGCTGAGATCCTTACATGTAAACCCAAAGATTTCTTGAATATCTTATAGAAGTGAAAATCATTTATTTAATACATATTCATAAATATCCATTTTCCTACGAAGATTGTAGTAACTTCTTGTAATCCTGGAATGTTCCATCGAAAGGATTAACTGTGCCTTTCGAGACAACCCACAACTGATCTACACTTCCAGAGATCAAATGCTCATCATGACTGACCTGCAGATTATGACACACAATCACACCAATTAAATAAACAAACAATTAAGAAATGTTGGCATCTTGTACGTTCAATAATCAAAGCAAGGTTCACCATACCATTAATACGCCTCCTTGGAACAAGACGAGACCTTGGATCAATGCTTCCACTGCATCCAAATCCTACATTGACAATAATTTTAAGATCGCTTGACTGTAATGCCTTGTGTAAAAACTTGCTTAAAGAAGACTACAAGTGTGTGATTGGGACTTGGCAGTACAATTACAAGATTGGTTATTTTAAGCATCATTCCGCGTGTAAAAACTTGCTTAAAGAAGTCTACAAGTGTGTGATTGGGACTTGGCAGTACAATTAAAGGATTGGTTCTTTTTCTTACTAAATTTATTAGCTGAGTAGTGGGATGCACCATGAGAAAGAATTTTCTTCCAACTAATCCCATTATTAAGAACCTCAGTCTTATCATAATATGCTCAACAGTTTAAGCACAAAAACAGAAAAGAAATGCAGGTCATTTCTCAGCAGGGTACTCAATATGTCATTAGAACTAGGGAATTACTAACCAAGAATAGACTAAAAACAAGTTTAGGTTGAACGGCCATGACCAGAATAACCTTCCAAATGATTTCTGGAGTGGAAATGAAATTCTACTAGCCTTCCAAATTCACATTTAGGGAATCCACTAATTTTCCACTCTGAAAGCAATTATAATCACTTTATAATGCTTTTTAATTGATCTGTAATAGATTATTCAAACATGGCCTTAAGGTCACATAGACAAAATAAAAATATTATTCAAATAAGAAAACTAGTACGACAAAAACTCGAAGTAGAATAACCATCTAATGCACAGCACGCCTGTTAGCACCCTCCCTTCGTGATGAAGTACACAGCATAATATAATATGTACAAAAGACAACATAATGCGTAACAAATGAGAGTAAAACAAAGCTATAAAACTTACAAGATGGTTTGATGGTTCATCAAGCAGTAGAATGTGAGGCTTTTTAAAAGTTATCTTCGCGAATGCAACTCTACTTTTCTGACCACCTATCATGCCAATGCGAACAGCTCAAAATAAATGTGTCCATTCGAGAATGATATCACTAGTCCTGAATGTAATATGAACCAGATAAAGTACCAGATAATGTGTACATAGGTTGCAGGGCAAGATTTCCTGTTATTCCAAATGAACCTAAATGACCTCGTAGCTTCTGCTCAGGGACTCCCTGAACATCACAGAAATATATCAGCATGCAGAAGCATTTAAAAGTGTGTATATACAACAAAGATCAAATCCTCAGCATAAACTTCATGAAAAGTTGATTAATTCATAGGCTGAATTCTGACGGGAGGGTTTCAAAGTAAGCAAATTAAGCATACAACTTCAGATATAATGAATTTATCGTTCTTTTCTACACAATCAGATATACGGGGTATCCAGATGAAAGTTTAATGAAAAAATTGCGTCCTATGAATATCCATGCAGTGGAAGGTGTCCCTTGTAATACAGAAATGAGAAAGTTGCTGCAAACTTGTATACTTAGGCAAACATACTGGGAAGCAGCGCATCATATACAGAAGCGGATTTGAAGAGAGGTCCAAGCCGTCAACATGATGCTGGCTAAACACAGCAATGCGAACCTGGAAACAAGACAAAGACGTCACCAAGGGAATGGGACAAAAATAAGCAAGAGAATAACCACATGTTCATCAGCTAGAAGCAACCATCACATTTAAACACTGTTGAAACCCTAAAATTATGTTCTAATCTTTCTAATAATGTTTTTCCTTATTTACTATAGTTCCCTAGTTTAGGAGATGCTTGGAATTCTCTCCTCTTCTTCCCTTAAGTTGGTGATTTTTTAGCTATATATTTGTATTTCAATTGAATCAATAATATACAAAAGAAATATTAGAAAAAAGGTTGTCTGTAAGATATCAGACAGTAGCTAGGCTCCTCTTACATTAGAAGATAAACAGCCGTTGGCTAGGACAGCTCAACAAGATACAGGCTACAAGTTCTAGTGGACCACAAAACTCGTTTCCGCACTTTTGATCTAGAAACTAGATGGGAAAAATTATTGAGTGGGCCCAGTCAATCAGATTCTTAATTGATGACAAAGCGAGGTCAAGATATCTCACCAACAATATGAAACAGATATCATTAATCAATGGGTCTCCACAGAAAAGAAATCAGAGAACTCGATGAATTAATGGTTGGTCAATTCAATGAAACCTAGATTGATAAGGCCTACTTATTGTTTTAAGGTTGCAAAAGATGTGTAGGACACAATACTTAAGACATATCACAATGCAGAAAACTCATCCCAAATCTTTGAAATCGAAACAAAATTGTGGATGAAGCAAGAAGAGAGACACTGCAGAGTGTTACCACTAGATGAAGGCACCAACGCAAGAACCTAAGCTGTGAAGAGGAATGGGCTTGCACTAGCGACAGTGTGATTTAATCTAGACTTGGATGAAATTTATGGCGAGATTCAGAGCAGGAACCACAGCATTCAACTTGACGCGTCTCCGAAAGTGAACATATAGGGAATTATCATTGGCTGATATTGAAGATTGATGGAAGTTGGAAAGTGGACCGAAGGAGCCTTGGCTTATCTTATTCTATCTGGGCCAAATGGGCTTAGAGTTGATGGATCTCGACAAACTACTAGTTTTGGACTTATTACAAAAGGCTCGTCAGGTGGATCAAGCCTAAATCAAAGGAAAAAACAGTGATCATTGTCGTAAGCGAAGACACAAATAGATCTATGTTGGGAATTACATGGAAATTCACTGGATCCTGAATCTGAGGCAAAACAGAAATAGGGGATATCAAGTTATGAGTAATAATCAACCAACTGTACTCTAAGCGGAGAGCAGACGAGACAACTCTACAATATTTCCAGAACTTGCACACGTTCCTGTATGTCTCCTAATAATGTGTCTTCAGGATATCTGGTTCATGTAGCTAATTTCCTTGCTACCCTGATCTCTCATACAAAAAAAAACATGCTTTGGTCCTTCTGTCCATATGACAGCTAATTTTCGGCTTCCTTGCTTTATACTGGCAACCTTAAAGATAGAATTGCATAACCAGTTGCAAGAAAATGACAATTCAACTCTCTTCCACAACCCTGAGTCCCGTTCGTTATGTTCCTAACCATTGCAATAATCTATTGTCTATCCGATTAAATATTGTAACTCTCATTATTTCCCCTTGTATGTCAAGACCTGCAATTTGGAAAATCGATTAGCTAAGGAGTGCAAGGGACTCTACTATCTCAATGAAACCAATGCGAATAGAAAAGTACGAACAATAGTTTGTGATTACATGTCCACCTCTAGAGCAATGAAATTATGTTGTATCATCTCAGACCGGGCCACCCTACCTGTGAGCACTTGAGTGTATTATTCACGCCTATTAGCTAAATTCCAGTTTTGCTAATTTGCTAAATACGAACATACTTCACTTCCTCACTCCACATATGAATTGTCAAAAGCATTCTCTTTGATCGACAGTCATGCGTAGGGTACATCTCCTGTGCTCACTCGCAACTCAAGAAAATGGCTGGTCACATCTATTGACGACCATACACGAGTATTTTAGGTCTATCTTATCAAAGAAGAATCTAAAGTTTACAGTATCCATAAAACATTTTACACTATACTCAAACACAACTCCATACTATATTCAATTACTACTAAGTGACAATAGGACAAAATATTTTAGTGCTGGTTTAGCAGATTATCATAAAATAAATGGCATAATCTACCAAATTTCTTAAGCAAACACACCACAACAAATGGTGTGACTAAACGGAGAAATAGACATCTTCTCCAGGTACCTCATACCCTCAAGTTCATTCCCAACATGCCTAAACTATTCTACATGACGTTATTGTTACAGCTACCTATCTAATGAATTGAATGCCTAGCTAAGTTCTCCCTTTTAAAGCACCTCTTCAAACAGTGCAAATCCTCTCATGTATACTCTCACTTCCCACCTAGAATCTTTGGATGTCCCACTTTCGTACATGACCAAAATCAAAACCGCAATAAATTGAACCCCCAGGCTCATACATGCTTCTCCATTGGATATTCTTCATCACAAAAACAATACAAATACCATGACCCTCGCACAAGAAATGTCTACATCAGCCTAGATGTTACATTCTTTGAATAACCCCTTAAGGGATGTGTGAGCCGTTAAGGGTAAAGAGCATCGAGAAGAATTCAACATTGAAGAAACACTCGATTTGGTCTTATTTTGACAAAAACAGAGCTTTAGACATTTCACTTGATAGTAATGAATGACCGCCCAAAGCATGCAGAAATTTTTTTTTTGATAAAAAACTGCACATTTTATATATCAAAATAATTTTAGAAAATAGTTACAAAATAATAGAGTGGATGAGTCATCCACAGTGCAGACCATTGACATCTGACAAGAAACAAAAACCCAAAAAATAGAACAGCTGCTAGTCATTTAATAAACTATGCGGATCTATACGAAACAAAAAATTCTCCAAAACGTTGAACTTTCCAACTGCTCTTGCCCATAATCCAGTGGAAAACACTATGCCATCCCATGTATCTTCTACGGATCTTTCTATGTTGTCAAATATTCTCCTATTCCTCCCTTTCCAAATAGCCTAAGCTGATGCCATCACCATTAACTTCCACAAGTCCTTCAGTTGCTTCCATTTTCCCCCGAATCTCCACTTAATCAAAATCAAGTCAGCCCATCTTCGTGGTAATGCACCCAATTCACCGAACAAGCATAAAATTCTTCCCCAAATGTCTCTAGCAAACTCACAATGTATTAAAAGATGATCTACATTTTCATGTGCCTTTCTACACATTATACAATATGATGGGGAGATATATAGAAAAGGTCTTCTCAATTGCAACAAATCACAGGTGTTAACCATTCCCAAGGAAACCAACCATGCAAAAACTTTAATCTCTGAAGGTACCACACCCTTCCAAATGAAGCTAAATTGAGGGAAACAAGAACCACATGATGGATAAAGAATGGCATTTAAGAAGGATTGACAAGTGAAAAGTCCAGAATAGTGTCTTTTCCAGATTCTTTGGTCCGGGGTAAAAGGATTGAGGTTGGTAGTATTGAGTACATTTAAAAGATTAGTGTATTCCTCTGTCTCTGTCACTAAAATTTCTAGTAAATTCAAGGTTCCATATAGGTGTTAGTTGAGATGAAAAAGAGATCACTTCTGCAATAATCGAGTTCTTCTTTGTTGGATAGCGAAATAGGCGAGGGAAAGACTCTCTAAGTGTTCTTTGTCCAATCCACTTGTCTAGCCAAAACCTAGTACGATCTCCCTTACCAACTACCAATTCGGTATTATTCCCAAAGATATTCCAAACTCTTGCAATAGATCTCCATGGTGCCCGCAGAGTTGAGGAAACTTCAATGTTAGCGTCCCATTCGTTTGAATGATAACCGTAACGGCTAAGAATGACAGAATGCCAAAGAGAATCTGATTCCCGGGGAAAGCGCCATAGCCACTTGCCTAGTAAGGCCGTATTCTTCCACTTAAGATTTCCTATTCCCAAGCCCCCATAAAGTTTAGGTCTCGTAGCGATATCCCATTTGACTAAGTGGTCGCTCGAACTCTCTCCTTTCCCTTCCCAAAAAAAATCCCTCATCATCTGTTCAATCACCTTGACCACCTTCATTGGCATTTTGAAGATCGATATAAAGTATGTGGGTATACTACCCAAGACTGCTTGTAAAAGCACAAGTCTCCCACCTCTGGATAGACAACCCTTATGCCATCCATCTAGCCTTCTGGCTAATTTTTCAACTATTGGGTCCCAAAAAGAGTTAGCATTTGGATTTCCGCCCAAAGGTAGTCCAAGGTAATTTAAGGGCCAACCACCCTTAATACAACCCAATCTATTCGCAATGTCCTCAATTCTCTCCTCCTCTAGGTTGAGACCCGCCACAACACTCTTCGCCATATTAAGCTTCAAGCCTGCTGTTTTTGAGAAAACATCTAAGATTCCCATGAGATTTCCAATGTACTCATCCTTATTCTCCAAGAAGAAGATGCTTTGTCATCGTGAATTGAAGGTGAGAGACTCTTGTATTGTTGCGACCTATCTTGAACCCGTCAATCATTTCTAAGCCACTTGCCTTGTTCACCAGTTTGCTCAGTACATCGCTCACTAGGATGAATAAAAATGGTGACAGTGGGTCCCCCTGCCTCAAAGCTCTTGAGGCACCAAATTTACCTCTTGGTTTCCCATTGATCATCACAGAAAAAGTAACCGACGAAAGACAGCCCCTAATCCACTTTCTCCATCGATCCCCAAACCCCTTCTTATCTAACACAAAATCTAGAAATTCCCAATTGACATGATCATAAGCCTTTTCAAAATCAACCTTAAATATCACACCTTCTTTCTTCTTCGCTCTATACTCCTCTACTATCTCATTGGCTATCATGACCAAATCCAAAATTTGTCGTCCCTTTATAAAAGCACATTGGGCCACGTCAATCGTATCTTTCAATACTTCCCTTAATCTCAAAGATAGTACCTTAGCCACAATTTTGTACAAAGAAGACACCAAATTGATTGGCCGAAAATCCCGAATAGACACTGAATTCAATTTCTTAGGAATGAGGCAAATGAGAGTTTCATTGACTATCGCATTCACAATTCCATCTTCGTAAAATTCCTCGAAAACCTTCATCAAGTCCTCTTTGATGACTTCCCAACCCTCTTGTAAAGCTGCCATGGAAAAGCCATCCGGTCCCGGTGCTTTATCACCCTCACAGTCAAATAGGGCAAACTTGACTTCTTCTTCTAGAAATGGCTCTTCCAATTTTGATCTACTCTCTTCATCAATACTTGCCCACTGTATGCCTTCAATGCCAAAACTCATGCTCTCTTTCTGTTGGAAAAAGGTCCTCAAAAAAATCGATGATTTCTTTCTCAATCTCCTCCTCTGTATGCAATATCACCCCACTCCTACTCTCAATTTTGTTGATCAAGTTGTTGGTTTTCCTGCCACTTGCTATTCTGTGAAACATCTTGGTGTTATTGTCCCATTCCTTGACTCCATTGATCCTTGCTTTTTGATTCCATGACATTTCCTCCCTAATGATCAATTCCTCCAAATTTCTCCTCAAATTTCTTCTTTCCACTCTCTCCTCTTCTCCTATATTGCATCTCACTTCCTTCTTATCAATATCCTCTATCCTATTCTCAATTGCCTTCTTCTCCAATCTCACATCGCCAAACACTTCTTTATTCCACTTCTTCAAGTGCTCTTTCATCATTTTCAGTTTTCCCATAAGCTTATATCCTGCCCATCCCTCAATAACACACTTGTCCCACCACAACTTCCAATTTCTTTTGAAATCTTTGTGCCTTAACCACATATTCTCAAACCGGAACGGTGTGGGTCCCCACTTGAATTTGTTAGTGTCAATTACTATGGGACAGTGGTCTGATGTAACCCTAACAAGGGCTTCTTGTCGGGCTTCCTCGAACAAACCTTCCCACCCTTCGGTGAAGATAAATCTGTCTAACCTTGAGCACATTAGCCTCTCTCTCATATTAGTCCATGTAAATTCCGTCTTTAGAAGGGGTAGATCCTTCAATCCCGTTTCTCTAATAAAGCAATCGAATTTCCTCATGCTTCTCGTGTAGTTTGACCCGTTAAGCTTTTCTGATGGGTATCGAACTACATTAAAGTCCCCACCTACACACCATTTCTCACCACAAAGCCCGTATAATCCTGCCAACTCCTCCCAAAAAGTATTCCCTTTCTCTTGAGCGGCATGGGCGGTAAATCCCCGAAAACCACCATCCATCACCTCCTCCAACAGGTTCTAAGTATACTGATGCAGAGAAGTTGCCAAGAACTACTTCTACTCCCCTCACCACTCTAGTGTCCCATATGATTAGTATACCCCCAGATTTACCAATTGACGGTAAAAAAGCCCATTCCTTGAACATATAACCCCAGACGCTACCCACTAGATTCTTATCTATAAGTTCCTTTTTTGTTTCTTGTATCATCACTACATCCGGTCTTTCCTTGCATAATAACTCCTTCACCACTCTCCTTTTGTCCTTTCCCCCCAAACCTCTCACATTCCAACTTATTATCTTCATTGAAACCTATTCTTATCCCCAGTCCTAGCATCCTTGATTTCTCTCCTGTCATAGTTAATACTGCTATGCAAATTTCTAAGTTCCCTAGCCCCTTTGCTTGCACTTTTCTTTGTGTGCGCTGAACTACCACCTGGCCAAAGCATGCAGAAATTGACACACTTTACTAAGGAAAATGGTGGAGAACGGAATTATCTACATGTCCTATATTCCAACGAAGAAGCAGATTGTCAACATCTCCACCAAAGAATGTCAAAACACAAGTCCAATGGCTTCATTGTCAACTTAGACATGGTGAGCATCTATGATTCAATTTGAAGTGGAGTGCGAAAACCATAAAACTATGTTGTAATATTTGTGAATATTGTTTCTCATTATGTGTTACAGTTCCCTAGTTTGCAAGATACTACATACTTTCTGTCATTTACTCTCCTAAGTCAGATTTGTGGTTTCAACTTTAATTTATCAATAATACACAACAAATAAACCCTTCAAAAAAAAAAAAAAAAAAAACGAATATTAGAAAGATTCAATCTTGGTTTCCTTCAAAAACACTTGAGAGATTAATGATACTGAAGAATGAATAGCTTGATACAGCCACTGAACGAATCCGAGACCATTGCCTCATGAAACAATAAGCACAGCAATTCCTCATGAAACAACACAAACATTGCCTCACCGAAACAATAAGCACAGATTATGTTAATGCAGAACAATAATACAATAATGTCAACATTTGCACAATTTGATAAATTGACAAGATCAGTTGAATAGAGAAGGATCAGGAGAAGCCAAGACTTCCTAAAAAAGATCACCCTCGGGCAAACATAATCAATACCTTTGCGGAACGAAAGACTGTTCCTGAGCTTGGTTGAAGCTCCCCCGAAATAAGTTTGAGTATAGTTGACTTCCCGATTCCATTTGGACCAACCACTGTCAATAAATCATATAGTGAACAAAGCAATTTAGAATAATTCATAATTCATTAAATTAAATATAAGTAATAATATTAATAGGAGTTTTGACCATCGTAATCTGTATTCTGTATTAATTTCAATAATTGAACTACCCTCCATCCAAGAAAAACAGTACAAACAGTCACTCCCTGGTTTTTCCATAACTATACAGCATCCTAGCATTGACAGTGCAAAATAAGAACTAGTGCATGCACAATTTAAAGAATAACAGAGTTATTCAGAAAGGCGGAGCATTTAAAGAGCAAAGAAGCAGACTTACTTGCTATTCGGCTATCAAGATCTATTCCAAAATTCAAATTTTTAAACAGCGTGGGGCCTCCAGGGTATGCAAAGGATGCATCACTGCAGTTATTGCAAAGATCAACAAAGCCAATTCATTATCTTCAAGTAGAAAAGTAAACAAGGTTGTTTAAGATAAGCTTAACTGAAGCAGAATGAAAGACAATTAAGACGGTATCCGTGCATAATTAAAGAAATAGAGGAACCAGTGAAATAGCTGCTATTGAATTGTAGTCCACAAGGCACATAAACCCTGAAGTGTTATTGGACACCAGATGCCAAACCTGAAGCTTATAATTGGTGGTCCAGGTCGATCATCAGGAGATGGAAATTCAAACTTGTAGCTGCCCACCACAAAATGGAACACAAATCAAAACAGATGAGAAAGACACCAACATCACTATTTCTAGATGTTAACATGTGAAGAATGTGTTGAAATGAAGATATAAAATAATAATAATAATAATAACCACACCCCACCCCCAGCCCCCCAAAAAAAGGCTACACAAGTAAGCATATAGAGATCTTTTCAGAAAAATTGCATACTCGGGATCATTTATAACTTGATCCACATGACCCAACCGCTCCAGTGCCTGTTAAATATGAGGAAGAGTAAGAATAATAGCATCTTCTAGTAGAATAAGACACTAAAGAGCATATGCCGACAATTTCATTAGCATAAATCATGATAGAATTGATTGAAAGTTGTAATGGTGCTAGCCCCATGAGTCACCTTCACAGGGGCAATTTGATTTATCACCACGTGGAATCTAAACAGAAGAAAGCTTTGAACAGCTAGCAATTACGCATTGAGATGTACCTTGATTCTTGACTGAACAAGAGATGCACGCTTGGCATTGTACCGAAATTTGTCAATAAATGACTGCAATAATTTTTGTTCCCAACAGAAAAGGCATGATTAAAATTTTGCTGAGGATAAATATTGTGCAAGTGCCTGGACAATGAAAAAATGGCATATATTGATAAGAAACATAAAACGAACCTGCATGTGGGCCCGCGAGCGTTCATTTGCTTCAAATGCTTTCTGTTGGTTCTTGAGTTGTTCCTCTCTGGTTCTCTCAAACACATCATAATTACCTTTGAAAGCAACTAGTTTTGCCCTTGAAGATGGAGAATGTCTGTGACCACCTGTTAAAAAGCAACATAGAAAAACATATGCCAAAGAATGCATCAGCAGGTGGCAAGAAGAACACAGACTCACTGATTTTCATCTAATTCATATGAAACGACAGCCAAGAGAGGAGATGACATACAGTGTTTAAGAACTCTCTAGCATGTGAAACAACAATAAAGGTCTTTGGCCATTTGACGAGGTATGATTCCAGCCACAAGACAGCATGAAGATCAAGATGATTCTGCCATGAAAGCAGAACAAACGTGTGTGATCGAGTTCAAACTGTATCTGAATGCACTAACAGACAGCAGTGAGAATAGCATACAGTGGGTTCATCAAGTAGTAATAGGTCGGGCTCAATAAACAAAGCTCGAGCAAGAGCTACTCTCATTCTCCATCCTCCAGAAAAAGATTTTGTCGGCATCTTTTGCATTTCTGGAGAGAAACTCAGACCCTGAGAAATATTGCAAAAAGTCAAGACATCAATTAAAAAATTATTAATTTGTGACAAGGACTAGATACACTGGGTCAGGGACATTGGGATGGTGGTCAATCACAACACCTCAGCAAAAAAAACAGATTGAAAGAGAACTATTGAAAGGTTAGCTAACAAATTATAATCTATTTACAAAATCTGGTACTAATTATTTAGGAAGAATTGCAATAAGAGTATAGGAGGATACTAATTCTTTAGCAGTAATGGCATATGAATCCAAGCAAAATAGCCTGCAATAGAGCCTCTTGTAGATTACCACTTCTAAAGAGATCAAATACAACACCTCTTAAGATGGACCATCATAAAGCTTAAGCGCCAGTTTGCGTTCACATTTTCATGCATTTTTATGTGAAATATCAGAGACAATGAGCGGAGTTGAATGGTATAGATTTTTTTGTAGTACATGTAGGTCCCATGAGATGTGCATGTGATTGGTTTGACCAAATTCAAAATTAAAAGAGTATAAATTAAAATGAGAAGAACAACACCCTCTAAGATGCGTCACATCTGCACTGTGTGGCGAAAAATGTTTAAATGAAGTTCAGAGCCTGGTCTAATCTGAAATGGCCTCAAAACTGACATCCAATAAGCAACAATATATTTCATTAACGAATTAAGCCAAAAGGGCAATGACTAATAACTGAAAAGCAACATTATTTTTTATTTAACAATTTAAACATCCAGGTAATTACTAATGACTGAAAACTTTCTACCTCGACTCCTGTTTATTATGTTATAAAATGTGCATACCTTTTGCTTGGTGTAACTTTTTCTTTCTCCATTTAGAGTTTCTTTGACAAAGCAATTTCCAGAAGTGTTTCTATTATTTTCTTGGAGAATGAGGAAAGTAAGGAAACATTATGGAGAAACATGAAAGCATTTTCTTCTCCCAAAAATATGTGTTGAAATTAAGTATATGAAAAGTAAGTTTCAATAGCTTTTCCAAAAATTCTGTTAAAATTACCCCCTACTGGCTATTTCTGCAAACTCGAAGCTGGCTTTGTTTAAAAGATAGGCAGAACTCGCTTTGTTCAAAAAGCAAGAAAGCAATAATTTTGGGATTGAAGGCTTAGAATGGGCAACCATTAAGGAGGATTTCAAACTGAAGTTGGAGGCACCGTTTGAAGAAGATGAGATCAAGAAGGCTTTGTTTGAGTGCGATGGAGATAAAGCACCGGGACCGGATGGCTTCTCGATGGAGGCTTTGAAAGAAGGTTGGGAAGTAATCAAAGAAGACTTAATGGAGGTGTTCAAGGAGTTTTATGGAAATGGTATTGTGAATGCAAGGGTGAATGAAACATTTATTTGCCTTATCCCTAAGAAGCTGAGTTCGGTGTCCATTAAGGATTTTCGCCCCATAAGCTTGGTCTCATCTTTGTACAAAATTGTGGCAAAGGTGCTATCGTTGAGATTAAAAGAAGTCCTGGAAGATACAATAGACATGGCTCAAAGTGCTTTTGTTAAGGGGAGACAAATCTTGGACTTGGCATTGATTGCAAATGAGATTGTAGAGGAATATAGAACAAAGAAGAAAGAAGGAGTTGTGTTTAAGATTGATTTTGAGAAAGCGTATGATCATGTGAGTTGGGAATTCTTAGACTTTGTTCTTGAAAAGAAAGGGTTTGGCGAGAAGTGGAGAAAATGGATTTGGGGATGCTTATCATCGGCTAATTTCTCGGTGATGATCAATGGTAAACCGAGGGGTAAATTTCAAGCTTCTAGGGGACTTAGGCAAGGGGATCCTCTCTCGCCGTTTCTATTTATTCTAGTGGGGGATGTTTTGAGTAGACTGATTAATAAAGCGTGTGACAGAGAGCTTATAGAGGGATTCAAGATAGGTAGGAACAAGGTGAGGGTTTCTCATCTTCAATTTGCGGACGATAGTATATTTTTCTTGGACAATAAGGACGAAAGCATAAGAAATCTCATGGGAATCTTGGACATATTCTGCAAAACCACAGGTTTGAAACTTAACATGGCTAAGAGTACAGTCGTAGGCATCAATCTAGAGGGGGAAAGGATCGACGACATCGCCAGATGGCTACGATGTGGAAAGGGCATGTGGCCTCTTAATTACCTTGGATTACCTTTGGGGGGGAATCCTAATAATTCCTCTTTTTGGGAACCGGTAGTTGAAAGAGTTGCCAGAAGATTGCAAGGATGGCATAGAGGTTGTTTGTCAAGAGGAGGGAGAATGGTACTTTCTTGATCAGTTTAGGAGTATCCCAACATATTTCATGTCAATCTTCAAAATGCCTATGAAAGTGGTCAAGGCGATTGAGAAAATGATGAGAGATTTCTTCTGGGAAGGTAGAGGGGAAGGCCACAGTGATCATTTGGTCAGATGGGAGATTGTCACACAACCAAAGCAAAATGGTGGTTTGGGGATAGGTAACTTAAAATTGAAGAATTTGGCTCTTCTTGGTAAGTGGCTTTGGCGGTTCCCAATTGAATCGAATTCACTATGGCATTCCATTTTCCTTAGTAGGTATGGCTTACACTCCAATGGTTGGGACACAAACATTGACATTAATTCCACTCTTCGAGCACCGTGGAAATCCATTGCAAAAGTGCAGGATAAATTCATTGAGTACACCAAATTAGTGGTTGGAAAGGGAGATAAAATCCGATTTTGGCTAGACAAATGGACGGAAATCAAACTCTTGAGAGTTGTTTCTCGCCTATTTCGATTATCGACCAATAAAAATTCTTTGATCACTGACATTATCTCACTCTCATCCACTTCCAATCCAATATGGAATCTTGAATTCTCCAACAACTTTAATGATAGAGTTTTTGAAGACTTCATTTCCCTCCTAAACATACTTGAAACAACAAAACTTGACCCTTGCTCTGGACAAAGAATTTGGAACAATCATCCCTCGGGTTCTTTCTCGTGCAAATCTTTCTTCTTGACCTTTGTCAACCTTTGTATAATTCGTTGTTCCCCTAATTCAAATTCATTTGGAAGGGTGTAGTGCCTTCAAAAGTAAAAGTTTTTGCTTGGCTAGTGTCGTTGGGGAAGGTAAACACTTGTGACTTGCTACAATTGAGAAGACCCTTTTTGTGCATATCCCCATCCTTTTGTATCATGTGTAGAAAGGAAAATGAAACCATTGATCATGTTTTCATCCATTGCGAGATTGCCAAAGGAATTTGGAGTAGAATTATGCAAATATTTGAAGTATCGAGTGCTCTTCCAAGGAAATGGACAGATTTGATTCTCATTAAATGGTCATTCGGTGGCAATGGAAAGGAAAAAAAGGAGCTTTGGAAACTAAGCGTCTTGGCAACAACTTGGGTATTATGGAAGGAGAGGAACAGAAGGATATTCGATGGCTTGGAAAGTTCTTTCGACGACATTTGGGACAACATATTATTCTTAGTAGGACTTTGGGCAAGAGCAGCTGGAATTTTTAGTATTTTAGATAATTTTCTGTTTTCTTTGGACCCTTTTAGCTCATTGAGTACCATTGTAGCGGGTAGCAACTAGAGCGAAGTTGCTTCCCGAGCTGTTTTTTTGGGGTGGACGTCTTGTCCACTGCTGTGTTGTAACCTTTTGACTTTTTTTTGGCAATACAAGATTTAGTTTCTTATCAAAAAAAAAAACAAAAGAAAGTAGGTATGACACTGACACCCATTAACAATTTGGTAGCCATGCTTGCTTACAGGTTGGAGAAACTAACCGAAAGAATAGACGCTGCACGCGCTTCTGCAGAGTAAGCATCAATAAACTCCAGTCTTTTATATATCTCTTCAAGCCTCTGTGCCATGGTACTTTGTCAACCCCTCCATTCAGCTCACCACTGCTCTTTCCTGCTTCCCCCTCTAGGTCCATGTCTCTCTAAGGAATAATTTACATTTCATAGCAGGCTCACATTAACATATGTGCATGGATTCATTCGAGAAATAAGACAAAGGCAATTGGAAAACAAGTATTGCAACAGAATGAAGATCATAATTTGAAGCGGATATATTTAACCTGTAATGCAATCAGGCGAGCTTCTTCTTCCAAGAGCTTAGTTCTTTCAAAATCAGAATTCAGAACACATTGTAAAGCTGAAGTGTCATCACCAGCCACTTCTTGCTCCACATGTAATATTTGGCAATTCTTTGGGACGCCATCAATGGCATGCAAGGCCATGTATCTAAGGAAGGTTGTTTTACCTGTACCATTCCTTCCAACAAGGCCTACAAGGATTAAATAGAATCAGTGACTCAAAAAGAATTTTTGCATATATCTGGCTAAGTATTTCTTTGAGAGTAGCACACAACACATTTCCAAATTCTTTTTATGCACACATATTTTGCCCAAAACATTCCTCCACAATCTTTTAACCCTATTTATAGACATATTTAATAACACCTTGCCAAAGATACTCTTAATTGCCTGTACTTACCCAGCGCCTTGTGCTTCAAATAATACTTACCAGTGTCATGTGGTTGCAAACTGTTATTCGAATTTATTAGGAGAAACTTAGTCTCTTCTTGTTCTCCGGAGAATGTGGATAAGCTTATTTCAACAATTAAACTACTTCCATAACAAGTACTTACTTAAGAATTTGCAGGTCACAACATGAATTACACAATGCCAATCAAGTCTAAACATAAGTTTAAATGATATGATATACTACAATAAAAGACAATAAGCATATCAATTATCAACGATCCTCTCTATAACTAAAAACACACAACACAAATAGATGGACAAGAAAAGGCTTCAAAGAACAAAACAAATGTTCGTGTTTCAATGGTAAGAATTTTGTAAGAGTAGACACACTAGGTGAACTTTTAGACAATTGTTATAATGAAAGTCAAACCAACCGTAGTGCCTTCCATAGGATAGAGTGACACAACCATCAACAATAAGATCACGTCCCCCGACAGATATATTGAAGTTCTCCATGTGAATATCTCTAACAGCAGTTCCATCACTATTGTCATGAGTTACACATACAGCAGGCATGCCAGCTTTTACTGCTTCCATCTCTTGTAAGTGGTTTTGATATTGTGCCTGCAAACTCATGCAAGAATTTTTTTTTGATAAGAAATAGGATAATTTTATTAAACAAGAGGAAGAAAAAGGTTACACAAAAGGTGGATAAGTCATCCACCAAAAAACTGAAGCAACATCAATGAAACAACAAACAAACATGAGTGTCTATCCATTACTCTATCCTATAGTGCAAAGATAACTAAAAGGGTCTAGACAAAATAAAAAATTTTCTGCTTCACTAAAGCTGCTCTAGCCCAAAGCCCTGCTGAACACAAAATGCTGTCCCAAATATCATCAACGGATTGCTCCAAATTGTCGAAAATCCTTTTGTTTCTCTCGTTCCACAATATCCAAGCTGCTCCCACTTTCACAAATTCCGACAATCATCTCACCTATACCCCACCAACACCATGTCCCCATAGATATCCCAAAGACAACCCACATCAACAAAAAAGCAGAAATAAAAGAAAGAAAGAAGTACAACAAAACAACAGAGGAACAATATCTGTACTTCCTGACACATTTGTTTTAATAGACTTGCATAGGCTTGAGAGTACGAATCATGAGATCAAAAAGAAAATAAATAAATGAACCTTTATGCCAACTCCGTTTCCAAATATTATTTTTGCTGTATCACCTATACTATACAGCATACTGCACATATCATTTTACTTTTGGTGACAATAATCTCTCATAATTATAGAAAGACAAAGATCATATTTCCCTCTTACCTCTCTCTGGCGTTCCTCTTTCCTCTTCCTCCTTTCAAGCTTCATCTTGTCACGCTCTGTCAATAAAGGACCATCCACTGGTTCTGGCTTCTTCTTGGGAGCTTCCTCTTCATCCATTCCATCAAACATTCTTACTGGTGCCAAAAGGCTTCTGACTGTTGGTTTTGCTTTCACCAACCCATGCTTCCCAAATTTATCCGAGATTTTACTACATACCTGTAAAATTTGGTAGAAAATATTACAATCTACACCAAATATAACACCAGAGATAACTATGTCACCACCTAGTTCTCCATTGCATCATCTTTCTATGATGTTCAGCTCAGCAAATTCTACATAAATGTTTGAGTTTGCATAAATCATAGAATAGGATATAGTAATACACAGTATTTCACAAGTAATGCGATTATGAAGAAATTTTTAAGTATTCAGATAATAGATCTTGGCCTAGTCTTCTTTGCACAATATTTGGCGATGTATATGCTTCTGAAATATAGAGTTTGTTTATCTTTTAAAGTGATAGCTGCCGGAAAACTGGAATACACACACTGTTAATAGTTCAACAAACGTTTACTTGATAGAGGATAAGCTTTCTCATCATTTAGATAATAACCTTTCAGCGTACTAATCCAGCAAAATAATGAATAGAGAAGCATAGAATCGAATGGCCCGCAAATTTCAAAAATAAAGAAGTCCAATTAAAATGCAAGTAGAAGTGCACTGAACTACTGAAAGATTTTCTTCCATCAATACATACCAAGCGGCATTCTGAGTCATCGGTGACGCAGCCAGAGTCGATAAGTAGCTCGCCTAGGGCTTCAAAGGCACCTTCGCCGTCGATACCGAAATCGAAGTCCTCATCCGCGAGGACGTTGATGATATAATCAACAATTGGCTGGTCGACGTCCTCGATGCGCCGACCTATGACCTCGTGCACCACCGAGCTCGGCACCTCCGTCATCTTTGAATGCGCTCGAGAATTAGTGTTCAAAATGCCTATATCACGCTGGCCGGGGCTTTTGTCCAAGCGCTTCGTCCAGTTTCGGAGGGAAGAGGAAAATGCACGACGGTGCGGCTATGCACACCCAAAATTGCTCAATACACCCGCTCGATCATCTCAATTCCAAATTTAACCTTTACCCTTTTTTTTGGGCCACTGCAGGCGGGGTGTTCGGCCACTGTGTTCAGCCAAGAGTGGCCGAACAGCCCTATAGTTCACAATTCTACACATGCATCGGCCAAAATTATTTGCAATTCTTTTACACTATAGTATATGATTTCTTGCCAAGGTTGGTAAATGCTAGTGGAATCTGTAAGATTTTAATCGAACATGTGGGCTGATATATGTAATTATTGTGTATTAAATTAAAGGTTATCGTATTTGGTTAAACCCGTTTAAAGTGATCTAATAAGGTTTCGTATATTAGGCTTTTATGCATCAATTAAAGTGTGGGCTTTATATGTGTAGATCTTTGAAATTTCAGGGTTCTTAATTACATGATGGGGTGAATTAGATTAGCGAGTAGTTGTATATATGTATATATATCTGATTTATGATCCCGGAGTCATGGCGTTTTTCATTCTCCATCATCAGAGAGAAATATAGAGCCGCTTGTTGATTTGGAAGATCAAAACCACAGGATTCCAATATTGCAAGCACAATTGCTGATTTAGGTACGCTTCCGCTCCAATTGTGTGTATTCTTGATGATCCAACACGATAGATCCGGGCTTGAGGAGCAAATATATTCCTACAAGTGGTATCAGAGCTATTATCGTTGTTGGATTATTGAGATATATCGATTTATGATATTATTTCTTTGGAAATTTCGTATATTGGCATACATGTACACGTTTGGAATTATTTAGGAGTATCAAATTTGCAATTGTGTGCGTGTTATGGTTGATTAAGCTGCCTCGACAATTGTGCGTACATGTAACCTAATTCGCCATTCGTGAATCATGTCATTGGGGTCTGAGGTTGCTGTGTGCATGTATACATCACGTATAAATCACGGCCAACACAGATATGAATATTCGATTCGTATGCTTACATGAATTGAATCCGTATATTTGCATCCATGTGTGTACGCATCACCTAACAAATCGATTCATGTACATAGTTTCTTGATTCAATTCGCAAGTGTATATATCTTGGTTATGCGTTTAAGGATCTAGAGACCGCCATGTTCAAATCTGTGGAATTATTTATGGATTCAGTCGAAATCATCTCTCTTATCGGATTTGGATTTAACAAAAAGGGGGGGTTTTGGGCTCCGGTCGTCGGCGGTGGCTGCCGCGGCTGCCGCCGCCTTCGCCGAAATATTCAGCGGGCGGGAATCGGCTTAGGCGGCTAGGGTTTCAGTGGGTTGTGGGCGCAGGGACCTCGGCTGGAAATTTGATGAATCCGAGGACCTCGGTTGCAATTTCCATGCTTTTGCGTTATTTGCAGCTCAGGTCCCTGTATGTCAATGGTGCGTATAAGTAAGGCTGGTCAATTTCCTTTCAGCGGTCTCGGTCCCTGCCGTTTTAAATTCGTTGATTTCAGTCCCCACCGCCTTTTAAATTCGTTGATTTCAGTCCCTGCGGTTTTAAAACTGTTAATTTGAGCCCTATAAGTTATAAGATTTAATAATTCAGTCCCTAAAGTTTGGAAATTATTTCATTTTGGGCCTTGTAAGTTTCAAATTTTGCAATTGAAGTCCCCAAAGTTTTAAAACTAATTAAATTGGTCCTCAAAGTATTGAATTTTTAATTTTTGGCCAATAAAGTTTTTTAAAATTGCAATTTCAAGTTCCTAAAGTTTCAAAATTCTTAATTTTGACCCCCAAAGTTCTGAATTATTAACTTATTAGACCCTTAAGGTTTCCAGAAGGCTTAAGTATGCAATATCAATTATTTCCTTCTCAAATTTTGGTACTAAGGACTCTTTTGAAGAGGTATAATATTCGAAAGTGAATTAATTGAAGCAACATGTTGCCAAAGCAACCTCTATTGTGGAAATTAATCAACTTAGAATATTAAATGGTATTTGTTTGTGTATAATTCTTGCGAATATTGATCGGCCCAAAGGAAGATTAATATTTGGCTGAATTACATATGCACCTGTGGTGATAATCATGTGGTGATTATTTGGTTCAACGTGTGATCAATAAATCGGTCCAAAGAAAGGTTTATTGATTGACATGTCTTATTGTCGGTGTTTGATCACTACACCAAGAGTGCCACTTACAAGTCGATATTTCTATCCAAAGATTAAATATTGATGTTGTGCTAGGCATCTTGTGATGGGCCCTACCACTATTTGAAATTGTTATTTGCATACTAAAAATCATTCATGTGAGCCATTTTAATTGTCCTCTATTCAGTTGCAGGTTCTGCTTCTAATGTCTCTACTAACATCAATTCCATTCCAATGCTCAATGGCACGAATTTCAAAGCATGGCAAGAGAACGTATTGATTGTTCTCGGAGTCATGGATCTAGACCTTGCTTTGCGGGTCGATCAACCTGCTGCACTTACTGATGAGAGTATCTCTGATGATAAGAGGGAGATGGAAAGGTGGGAACGATCGAACCGCATAAGTCTAATGGTCATGAGCGTGCTATCGAGAAGCATTTCGGGCACCATGTCCGTCGGTGACTACGGCTAAGGGTTTCCTTGAGGATCTCGAGAAGAGGTTTACCAAGAATGAAAAATTTGAAACTAGTACACTTTTGTCTAACCTTCTCTCAATGAGGTATAAAGGAAAAGGAAACATCAGGGAGTACATTATGGAAATGTCTCCTGCGCTTCAAAACTAAAGCGCACTCAAGTTGGAGTTGCTGAAAGCTTTGGTGCACTTAGTTACGATATCCCTTACGGCACAATGGTCAGTCAATTCAAGGTGAGCTATAAGCTGTCAAAGGACCCATGGTCCCTTAATGAGCTCATCTCCCATTGTGTCCAAGAAGATGAGAGATTGAGGCAGGACAGAACGGAGAGTGCTCACGTAGCCACCACCTCAAAGGACAAAAGGATCAAGAAAAGAAAAACTGATAAGGAAGCTGCGGTTACGGCACCACAAAAGGAGCAGCATAAGGAACCAACGGAGGATGGTTGTTTCTTCTGTGGAGCTGCAGGTCACAGGAAGAAGAATTGCACCAACTATCACGCATGGCGTGCAAAGAAAGGTATTCTTCTTACTTTGGTTTGTTTTGAGATTAATTTAACTTCAATACCTAAACACACTTGGTGGATTGATTAGGGTGCAACAACTCACATCAGTGTGTCTATGCAGGGCTGCCTGAGTTGCCGAAAACCAAGTGATGGTGAAAGATACATCTATGTTGGCGATGGCAAGACGGCAGAAGTAGAGGCAATAGGAAAATTTAGATTATTGTTAAAGACTGGGTTTTATTTGGATCTTGATGAGACATTCGTTGTGCCGTCTTTTAGACGAAATTTGATTTCTATTTCTGCTTTGGACAAATTCGGTTATTCTTGTTCATTTGAGAATGGAAAATTTAGTTTGTTTCATGATTCAAAATTGGTCGGTTCCGGTTCTCTGTCAGGTTATGATAATCTTTATTTAATTGATACAATTGCCTCCTTTGATGAATCCTTGCATATAAGTACTCGAGGTATAAAGCGTAAATTAACCTGTGAGAGTTCGGCCTCATTGTGGCACAAGAGATTAGGTCACATCTCCAAAAGGAGAATTGAGAGACTTGTGTCCGACCAAATTCTCGATCCCCTTGATTTTACAGATTTTGACATGTGTGCTAACTGTATAAAGGGAAAACAAACCAATAAAAGGAGATATCAAGCCAATAGGACTTCAGACGTCTTAGAACTTATACATACAGATATTTGTGGACCGTTCCTTATGGTTTCTTGGAATGGTCAACAATATTTCATAACGTTCATAGAGGACTTTTCAAGATATGGCTATATATATCTCATTCATGAAAAATCACAATCCTTGGACGTGTTTAAAAATTTTGAAGCTGAAGTTGAGAACTAATTCAGCAAAAGGATTAAAAGCGTCAAATCTGACCGTGGTGGTGAATACTATGATAGATATGACAGTTCAGGTGAACAACGTCCAGGACCATTCGCTAAATTCCTAGAGGAATGCGGTATCGTCCCACAGTACACCATGCCTGGTTCACCCACTATGAATGGTGTTGCTGAAAGACGAAATAGAACGCTTAAGGACATGGTGAGGAGTATGATCACTCATTCTACCTTGCCAGAATTACTCTGGGGAGAATCATTAAAAACCGCAGTATATATACTCAACAGAATTCCAACTAAAGCAACTGATAAAACCCCATATGAGCTTTGGACGGGTAAAAAGCCTAGTTTGAAGCACTTACACATTTGGAGGTGTCCAGCCAAGGCAAGGCCTTATAGGCCAAATGAAAAGAAACTGGATGCAAGGACTGTTAGTTGTTATTTTATTGGATATTACGAGCAGTCCAGGGGCTACAAGTTTTATGATCCCACAACTAAGACAATTTTTGAGACAGGGAATGCTCGGTTCTTTGAGGA
This sequence comes from Jasminum sambac, assembly GCA_018223645.1. Classification (NCBI taxonomy): domain Eukaryota; kingdom Viridiplantae; phylum Streptophyta; class Magnoliopsida; order Lamiales; family Oleaceae; genus Jasminum; species Jasminum sambac. Next base: position 6,226,308 of record CP073644.1, on the reverse strand, counting down.
TGTTGAGTTTGCGGTGGGAGAAATGGTTACGGACTTTGTCTTTGAGGAGGAATATGTTGAAATTCCTCTAATTGCCATTGACAATGATCAGGATCAGGTTCCTATCCCTGACGTTATTCAAGAAGTAACTCCGGATCAAGACAATGTCATGTTATCTCCAGGAGAACAAACTCTACAACCTCAAGAACCCATGCCATTAAGAAGATCCACTAGAGAGAGGAGAAGTGCAATTTCAGATGATTATATTGCATTTCTCCAAGAACATGAGGTTGACGTTGGATTGGTGGAAGATGATCCAATCAACTTCCGTCAAGCCATGGAAAGTTCTAACTCTCAAAAGTGGCTCGATGCCATGAATGAAGAGATAAAGTCTATGAAAGACAACGACGTATGAGACCTCGTTCCATTGCCTGAAGGTCCGAAACCCATTGGTTGAAAATGGATATTTAAGACCAAGAGGGATTCGAAAGGCGATGTAGAGAGGTACAAAGCTCGTCTTGTCGTGAAGATCTTTACACAGAAAGAAGGCATCGATTATAAAGAAACTTTCTCTCCGGTTTCCTCGAAAGACTCTTTCAGGGTTATAATGGCATTAGTGGCATATTTTGATCTTGAGTTACATCAGATGGATGTTAAGACAGCGTTCCTCAATGGTGACATTGATGAGACGATTTATATGGTGCAGCCAGAAAACTTTGTATCAGGTGATGCGAAGCAAATGGTTTGCAAATTAAAGAAATCCATCTATGGACTCAAGCAGGCGTCTCGACATTGGTATTACAAATTTCATCAGGTGATCACCTCATTCGGTTTTGAGATAAATCTGGCCGATGATTGTATATACCGTAGGTTCAGTGGGAGTAAGTATATCTTTCTGGTTTTATATGTCGATGACATACTGCTTGCTAGCAATGATGTAGGCCTATTGCACGAAACCAAGAGATTTCTAGTAAAGCATTTTGAGATGAAAGACCTTGGTAAAGCTTCTTTTGTATTAGGAATCCAGATACATCGAGATCGCTCTCGGGGTATTCTTGGATTATCACAAAAGAGCTACATTGAAAGGGTACTTAAAAGGTTTGGCATGCAGGATTGTAAACCAGGTGATACCCCTGTGGCTAAAGGAGACAAGTTCAGTTTAAGTCAATGCCCCAAAAATGACTTGGAAATTAAAGAGATGCTGAAGATTCCTTATTCATCGGTGTAGAAGTCGATGTATCTTTGAGGTTTATGCAGCGTCGGATATGGCATACATTGTTGGGATGTTAGGGAGATATTTAAGTAACCCGGGAATGGATCATTGGAAAGCAGCAAAACGGGTCATGCGGTACTTACAGAGAACAAGGGATTACATGCTCACATATAGGAGATAGGATCAGTTGGAGATCGTTGGTTATTCTGACTCCGATTTCGCGGGATGTCAAGATAGTAGGAGATCCACTTCGGACTATATCTACTTGATTGCTGGAGGTGCTATTTCCTGGAAGAGTGTTAAGCAAACACTGATAGCTACTTCCACCATGGAAGCGGAGTTTATAGCGTGTTATGAGGCATCAAATCATGGAATATGGCTGCAAAATTTTCCTACTGGGCTGCGCGTTGTGAGTAGTATCGAAAGACCACTTAAGTTATTTTGTAACAATAAATCTGCAGTGCTATATTCCAATAACAATAGGAGCTCAACGAAGTCAAAACATATAGAGATCAAGTTCCTAGCTGTTAAAGAAAGAGTTCAGAGTGAGCACGCGTCAATAGAGCATATTGGAACAAACTCCATGATAGCGGATCCGCTCACTAAAGGATTAACACCCAAGGTCTTTCACGAGCACTCTACTCACATGGGTGTAATGTCTCTTGAGGGTGTATAGTTTCAGTGGGAGTCTGTATTTTTGTGATTTTCATATTAGACACATACACTGTCGCTTTAGATAAAGTTTATGGATACAGTTATTTCGGTTATAAAGTTTTGTTTTTGTTGTTATCTTTGAACTCGTTTGAAACAATCTCACTAAGGTATAAAGGTGGACCAGTTGGAAATAGGCATGTTTCAGATCACGCTGCGTGAAATTTCCATGCTACACATCCATACTTGATCCATGTCGTTCAATTATATTGATATATGTGACCATTGATGGGTTTAGCTATCTATCTAAGTGTAACGAAGACCGCTTTGATCCTAAATTGATATAATTGATGGACCGGATTGTTTGGGGATGCATTCGGTAATGATAGCAAAATTCCGAGTACTCATAAGGTTATACACAATTATAAGGTGACATATATAGCCTAAGTGGGAGATTGTAAGGTTTTAATCGAACATGTGGGCTGATATATGTAATTATTGTGTATTAAATTAAAAGCTATCGTATTTGGTTAAGCCCGTTTAAAGTGATCTAATAAGGTTTCGTATATTGGGCTTTTATGCATCAATTAAAGTGTGGGCTTCATATGTGTAGATACTAGGCCAAGGGTTCCTAATTCTATGATGGAGCTGAATTAGGTTAACGGGCCGTTGTATATATGTATATATACGGTTATGGTCCCCAGGTCACAAGCGTTTTTTTCATTCTTTTCTGACTCTCCATCATCAGAGAGAAATATAAAGCCGCTTGTTGACTTAGAAGATCAAAACCACAGGATTCCAATATTGCAAGCACAATGGCTGATTCAGGTATGTTTCCGATCCAATTGTGTGTATTCTTGATGATCCAACACCGATAGATCGGGCTTGAGGAGCAAACATATTCCTACAGAATCCACATTCGTTATTTGCAGATAGAGGTATTCATTTAAAAAGGTCAGTCAAGCCAAAATTTCATTTAAAAAGAGAGAAATTATATCAAATAAACTCCCCCCACGAAATTTTTGCACCAATAGGCTTTGACCAATATTACTTACTAAAAATTAAATACAAACAATTTAAAAATTGAAAGACCACTTTACCCTTCTTTCATTTACCTCACCCGTGGTATCACTTCTCTTCACCATTCCTTCGTTTTTACCGGTTGCCAGACAAATCAAAGGAAACCTCAATTCAAAATCAAAATTAGGGCAAAACAATTGAGCCCCAATTCCTTCGTTCTTCGCCTCGAGTTTTTCCTTGCACTTGTGGCTTCTCCTCGAGTTGATTCTCGCGATGCTCCTCTTCGAATTCTTCCTCCCATCGTGGCTTCGACCTCTTCCTCGCATTTCACGAGTTGAAGCTTCAATTCAACGTAAAGTTATCTTTTTGTACAATGTTTTCATCAATATTTTCTATGATTTTGTTCTCTAGAATCCTGAGGCCTGATCTCAAGAAAGGAAACTTCGGTCGTCAAGAAGAGGATATAATCATCAAACTTTAGACCGTATTGAGAAACAAGTTTACATGCATATATATATATATATATATATATATATATGCGTCTCTCTTTCTCTTCAATGTTTGATTCTTATAGAGTGTGTAATCCATGCTTTGTGTTTATAACACTAATCTGGGTGACAACAGATTATACATATAGTTTAAAGGATTACTATGCTAGTCTAGATGGTAATAAGTTACTTTTACTTTATAAATGACATTAATTAGATGATTAATATCTATGCATGGCTTAAATTAAGGAGTGCCACAATGTTCATGCAATCTAGTGTAACTTCAGATATTATCTGATCCTAAATTAAGTAGTTTTGAGGGGATTCATTGTGAGGAAGAAAAATTAACATGAAGGTGAAAGTAATATAAAGACAATTGCTAGTAGAGGGATTCTACACAAAAATTAGACAAGAAAAGAACACAATACTTTTCTTTTCTCTTCCTAATTTCTCCTTACTTTGTCTGTATTTTTTTCCCTCACACACGAGCTCTCTCATCTCACAAAAACAGCCGCAGACACACTCTTTCTTTTTGCTAGACCTCTACATTCCTGCCATCTCACCAACCCACGCATACATATATATGCTCCAATTCATTAATAACCTCATGCCTCAAGTTTTCTTATTAGACTTGATTGATTACTAAACCTAATGGGCCAAGCTCATTAGGTAACTCCTTGATATTTTATGGTTTTTTTCTTTTCTTAAATGATTTAATTGTTTTAAATCAACTTTCCCAACAGCTGTTACTAAAGGTAACCACAAATAGGTACAAGTAAAGGAAATGTATAAAATATATATATATACAAAAGACATCAATTTAATGTTGTGAGTGGTAAAAAATGTTGGCGGAGAAAAATATGATTTTTCGAAAATTCATAATAAACAAGCTCTAATTTACTGGTTAATAGTCAACAATTGATATTGGTTACAAATAAACATTGTTTGATTCAGTATATGATATATGTCATCCTTGACACTCCCTCTTTTGTAGTATATTTCATGGTTAAGTTTCTGATTCTTTCTTCTTTTTTGGTGAAGCTAAAAAGGTGTGTGCAGATTTAGCTATTCTTGATAAGTTTATGTATCTCAGTAGCATATAGTTTAGTTTTGATCAGATAGATTCTCATACTTTGTGTTAAATTAGTGACTTTGCTGCTGTAATATATGGGACTAAAAGGGAGAGACTGTATTACATTGATGATTACAGCTATGATAGAGTAATTAATAATATGCATTCCGCTGGAATTAACGAAAAGGCATATTTGGTTATGGCATAATCAGTTTGGCCATCCTTCATTTTAGTATTTGAGAAGTTTTTCTAGATTTATTTACAAAGTTTAATGAGTTGGATTTTAGGAGTGAGGCTTTTAATGAGTTGGATTTTAAGGTATGGCTATTAAACACCGGTAATATTTGTCTATATACTTTTAGGAGCTGATTATAGTTCTAGGTAATATGCTTGTATGGCAATTAAACATGGGTAATACTTGTCTATGTACTTCCATTTGGTCTAAAGTCTATAGCAGTCTTAAAATTATCCGTAGGCAAATAGTCATATGTCCATTGACCAATATTTCGATAATGAAACGAACAAAACCCTAATACGGTATCTGTTATGGAAGAGAAACAATCCTCTTAATTCTACACACTTTGAATCATATCCATCGTTCATTATCCTTATTTTTGCCACTTTACTTGGTAGTTGTTATAACTAATTGTTTTGTATGTTATAGTAACATGGAGAGACGATATGATACCGATGTTGAATATACAGACAATGTTGTCACGATCAGTAATCGATGCAATATGAAAATGGTGCAAATAGTGTACGCGAAATTGGACAAAACTCACAAAGCCAAGTTAAGAAAAAATTGTTTCTCGTAATTGCTAAAACTTCAAAAAATTAAATTAGCATCACAGATTGTGCATCAATTGATAGTGCGTTCGGCGAAGAACAACCAAAAGGAAGAAGCTTGGTTTATTGTTGGAAATAAACCTATAAGATTTGGCATCTAGGAATTTGTTCTAGTCACGGGCTTAAATGCAGGTGGTGTTGAAGACATCGATAAAACCTTAGGAATAGAATCCCGGCTTGTGAAGACATATTTTCGTACGAAGGGTAAAACTATAACGAAGGCAGATGTATACGATGTCTTTGAAAATTGCAACAGCAATAGAGATAGATACAAGTTGGGACTCATTATTATTTTGGCTTATGTTGTGCTAGCCGCAGAGGACAAGACCAGATTGAGTTTGTGGTGGTTTGAGTTGGTGGAGGATGAGGAAAAATTTAATAAATATACATTGTGAAAAATATCATTTGAGTGCATGCTTAAGGTACTCAAAAGTGATATGACTGACATAGTGGAAGGTCCAAAATCTAAATATTCGCTACATGGTTTTCGTCTTGCTATAAAGGTATGTACCCAATAAGTAACTTGTATTTTATACATGAAATTATATGAAATTATGTGTCGATGAAATCATAATACTTGCTTTACTGTAGGCTGGGCATTTGAAACTATTCCAGCACTAGGAAATATATTTGCTACAAGACACATGGATGTAATTCCTAGAATGTTGGCTTGGGAGATTAACAAGAGGGTTGCAGCTACTAAAATTAACTTGGTTCTAGAATCGAAAGAGGTATATTACATTTCATATTTATATTTAACCAGTAGAAAGTCCGTAGTATTTTTTTTCGTAGAAGGTTAATTTTTTTATATGCACTTAAATCTCTACAGTTAGAGGTCAAATCAACATTGCTCCCCAATGAAGCTGAGCTACAGATGACCTATTGGAAAGAGTTCCCATATTCTGAGGAAGAAGATAACACTGCCTCCCAACATCACGAGGGAGAAGAGCATGGAACCAACGCTAATCCATTGGATTCTCTTCAATGACATTCTCCACCAGTACTTCAGCATCCATTACCACTGCTTGACCAGAACATCAGAGATTTGGTGAGAGATATTGTAGGAGATGTGGTGAAAAAGGAGATGAAAAAAATTGTGATGAAATTTGATCGTATAGAGTACAAGATCGACAGGTTATCTGTAGGGGACAAATTTCGTTCGTCGGCAATTGCTCGTGATAGACCGACCCGCGATTAGGAACCGGATTCGGTTCCAAAATAGGTGAACCGAGGCGGGCAGGTGTGCGATGCGGTTCGGTTAGGTTTAAACCGGCGGTTCCGATTCGAACCGGTTCCCGTTTTTTATATAACGCCTTACCGCTTGACTATTTAACCCCAACTAAAAATTTTTTAAAAATTTCAATAATATAAGTATATAACTATATAAGATTATAAAGGCTTGAACTTAATTTTTACCAACAATTAAGTTGCCTACGTATCATCTCGTGAGGAATCAAAGCCTCGTTAGTTCTCTTACCTCTTTAATTTAGTCACTTCTTTGCCTTGTGGAAGTTGTTCCACTTCCTTCGGTTAGATCATAATCGTCATCAGAATCATTCTCATATTGTTGGGCTCTTTCATCTGCTTTGCACCAATCGTCGACACATGTTTGGGCTTCTAATGAATCGGGGTGCATGGTTGATCGCCGGATCCAAAATAAGTCCTCGAGTGCTAAAAGCTTGTTCTCACGAAGCGGTTGACCTTTGGACTTGCAAATATGTCTTTTGCCATTAAGTGATAGTATAGGATAAGTGTTTTGATGGCGTTTCCACCATTCAAGGACCGGAAATCTTTACCTACTTTGCTATCACCAAACTCAAAAGTTGTTGTTAGATAAATGTCAAGTTAGGAGATCCATCGGATGAATCTTTAGGCCTTTTATGTCGTTGCCTCAATAATCGATCCTGACCCCAAGTTTAGTTAAATCTTCCCGAACTTGATTAGAACTAGAAGCGGTAGAACAAGAACGTGATCCATAACGATTTACATATTCATCAAATAATTCTCTAACTAATATTTTAACTTGACGCAATTGTAGATCAATATTAAAATTAATATCCAAAGCAGTGTAATAATAAGTTAAATAATCAGTTAAACCTTCTGTTTTAGTTCTAGGATCAAAAACACAAGCAACAAGATTAATTAAAGGAATTTCCGTAAAATACTTTAACCATTTACTTTTCATCAATACTATTGGTTACCTTTAAAACCATATCATCATGATATTCATCAAATGCATAAAGCCACATTAATACATTCAACTAAAAGTAAATGTGATGTAGGATAATAAACACCACTTAAAACATGTGTCGCATCATAAAAAACTTTCAAAAAATCCAAAAGATTAGTGCAAACATCCCAATTTTGTGGATATAAAGTAACTTGAGGTACATTTTGTGAAATAAAAGTGCATAACAAGTCTTTGTATTCAAATGAACTGTTTAGTAACTTATAAGTTGAATTCCAACGAATCGGAATATCTTTAGGAAATCTTTTTGGTCTCTTACCATTATTTTTACAATATTTCTGCCAATTTTTCATTACTGTATTATGTGACCATAAAAAAGAAATTGCTTGTTTAATTGGTGTAAGTGCAACATTTAAACATTTCAAGCCATCTTGTACACATAAATTTAAAACATGACATGCACATCGAATATGAAAAAATTTTCCGCCAATGTTAGGTTGACAAATACTTTGTAACTCACTAATTGAAGCGATATTTCTTTGCCGCATTATCAAAGAAATAGAAAAATTTTCCTAACTAGACCATATTCTTCCAAAATATTTTGAATTATTCTAAAAATATTATTAGCATTATGTCGATCATCAAAACATCTCAATGAAATGATTCGTTTTTGCATATGCCATTCACTATCAATCCATTGACATGTTATGCCCATGTATGAATGTGTTTCCCAATGATCACTCCAAATATCACTACAAATAGAAACTGAATTATCTAATTTTGAAAAAATTTGAATCAATTCTTTTTAGATCTTTAAACATTTTCAAAAATTAATCACGTTTTAGAGTATTTCTAGGTACACGTTTTGCACTAGGATTTAAAGCTCTTTGACAATAATTATTAAAACCAACCCTTTCACCAAAACTAAAAGATAAGTGTTCCATACTAATCATTTTTCGCTTAGTTAGTTTTATTTCTTTCATCGGAGAATATTTAAATAAGCGAGAAGTACTAGAAGAATTTCCATACCGGTAATTTGAGTTTGTGTCATTGGAGTCAATGACCATGTTACTATGCTTTTTTCCAAATGTTTGGTGAAAGTGCCGTAGCCCCATCAGGATAAGAATTTGAACTTCTTTTACTTAATAGTTGCATAATACTTGAAATTCCTTACCGTTTATTGGTACTTTTTGAAGTGGGTATTAAAAATATCGGAATTGGAATTTCTCTTATTCTTCCTATCTACTTCTTCATGTTAGGGTTAGGATCCGAACTATCAATTTGTGGATTTTTATTATGAAAAACTTTCTTAGTTGAAAAATCACCAAAACCAAAGTTGTGGTTTGATGCATCTTCACTAAAGCCAGACATTTTAGTAGTAATAAAATAAAAATATAGTATAGAAATTTAGAAAGTATAATAATAACTAATAAAAAATTAATAATTAAAAAGATAAAGATTGTATGTAAAAAACTAGAAATTAGAAATTAGAAATTTAGAATAGTAGATAAGTAGAAAATTAGAAATATAGAATTGCAGATTATAATTAGTAAGTATAAATTCGAATTAAAACTTGAAACTTGAAATTTGAAAAAAATGATAACAAGAATTAAGATAATTGAGATTAGAGAATTGAGAATTTGAGAATGAGAGGAATTAGAGAATGAGAGATTGAGAATTGTAGGTTGTAGTGTGAAAAAAAGAAAGAATATAAGGTATTTATAGATATTAGTAAATAGTAATAAATAAAAATATTAAAAATAAAAGAATTAAAAAAATATATTTTAGGGGTGGGGGTGGGTGGGGCACCCCTCTCTACCTGATCACAAGAGCCGTTGGGTATTCAAGCAGTCAAAGTGACGTTTGAATTTCAAGCAGTCACTTGACCGTTTGATATTTTAATATTTTTTTTTTTTAAATATCAGGTTCGGTTTGGGCAGGCAGTTGATTCGAACCGGAACCGTCGGTTCGATTCCACGAACCCGAGCGTGAACGACCTCCGGCGGTTCCGATTCGAGACTGACAGTTCGAACCGACGGTTTAGGTTGGAACCGTGAAGTGGCAGGTCTAGCTCGTGATGCTACCACGTGTAGTACTAATAATGTATCAGAGGCTCCATCGGAGACGAGAAATAAGGAAGAAGATGGGGTTAATAATCTGATGAAGAAGTTTAAAGATGAGGGGCTATTAGAAGAGAAGAAAGAGACAACCAATGACAAAAAAGTCGAAGGAGAACAAGGAAATGAAAATAAAGAGCATGCAAAGAATGATGTGACACCAGCTATAGTGTACAAACGGAGAAAACGTACATTCGGCAACAAGCCAAACAGATATAACATGTATTTTTTATCACCAAATTTGAATTAAACTAACTCTAATTTTTACCATCTCTAGGTGGTGATGTGCAGCCTGAGGAAAGAGTCCACGCTGGTTGTGTATCTCTCGTGATAGTTGAGGACAATGGGAACGAATTAGGTGATATAATGACAAACCATTATAATGTGCATTGTCTTATATACTTTTATTTGAATTCAACTAATTCTATTTTTCACAACCTCTAGGTGACATTGTACAACATAATAAGGGCATAATGTCAGCTGCTTACATGAGTCCAATGAGAGCTGAGGATAATGAAAATGAAAAACGTGATGGTATGCAAACTGAGAACATAATGTGCATCTTTTGTGGACTTGCGTTTGGATTGAACTAACTATAATTTTTGCTTTCAGTAAGGGATGGCATACAACATGAGGAGATTAGAATGCCGGTTGATTGTGTGACTCCTTTTAAGGTTGGGGAGGAAGAGAACAAATCGGACAATGGTATGCAAATAATGCAATGTGCTGTGAATCTGTTAGTGTACCTGTGTTAAGTTTGATAGTTTGTGTAAATTATTTCAACCTCCAGGTGATGGTGTACAACATGAGGAGAAGAGAATGCCAATAATTGATCATGTGACTCCCATGATAGTTGAGGATTCTGAAGACGAATTGGGTGACGGTATGCAAACATATATGCTATGTGCATCTTTGTGTGTTCTTTTATTAAAATTGAACTGAGCGTGGTCTTTGCAACCTTCAGGTGATAGTTTACATATTCCAACTATTGTTTGTGAATCACCAAAAGGGCGTGGATATCGTTTAAAAAGAAAGGCACCCTTATTGGAGTCTCCGTATGTAGACCCGACAAAGAGGAGAAAGTTGTATGACGTTGGAGTATATGACCCTTATCGAGAAGTAGATCCTGCAAACCTCGATGCCCTCACAGAGTGGGAGAAAACTGCACTTGCAAAGTATATGACCGTAATATATATAGATGTGTGTGTGTGTGTGAATATTAATTTTAAAGAATCTGATTTATATTGGTATGGTTTCACGCACAGGGATATGGTAAAATTTCAGCACCATGATATCCAAGGCAAGTGGATGAAGCAGTTGTTGGACACGAATGGTTAGCTTGGAGACGATGTGAGTATAACAAACTCGATAATCCTATAGTTGCTCTATGGTCCATTAGTTTATTTGTATTAACTAAATACTTTTTGCTTGTAGATTGTGGACGAGGCACTATATCAAATTCGTGTTCGGGCTTCGAAATATCCAAATCTGTTTCGGCAAGACTATTGCATCATGGATTCGTGGTTTTGGTATTTTGTTAAAAAAGCTCATGATGAAATGCAAAGGAATCCAAAGTTTAAGGAGCCCACATTTGACACAGCAGCGTTGTTGAACTATGTCAATGGAAAAACACCGGAACTATCAAGACCATGGAAAGACTGCAAGTACTTGTATTTTCCATGTTGCATGGACAACCATTAGGTCACATTTGAAATTGACTTGGAGCATCGTACAATATGTAAGTTTGACAGTTTGCAAGGTCATGTGTACAAGACAGTGACTCAATATTGGGCGAAACCTCTCCAAAAGATTATCCCTTTACTCATGCAAATGCATGTAATGTGTGATGAGCAATATAGTGCAAGGGAGTTCAAGTTTGTGGATGTGAAAAAAATTCCTCATCAAAGCAATAGGTGAGGCTTATTATTAAAGTCACTTAGATATCTATCCAATTTTATTTTCGTTGGAGATCTCAATTACCAAACTATAATTAATTTGTAGGGCGGACTGTGAGATATTGGCTTTGAAATACATAGAATTTCTATTGACGAAGCTGGATATTCATGCAATTCGAATTAAGTACGTACCAACTTTGTAACGCCCCGATTTTTAAATATCGAAGAGTTACCAAAATGGCCTTTGCTTAATTGAAATGGGGGAAAATTGACGAAAATTTTATTTTTCTTTTATAACATTTTCAGTAATAATAATAACGATAATAATGACAATAATAATAGGAATAATAATAATAATACGGTTCAAAACTCACGTACTTAAATGAAATAATATCGAACAACTTGATATTCAATATTCATTTTCTAAATAAATAAATTAAACTCTAAACCATATGCGGAAGCTCAAAAATAATTTAATACTAAGTTTTGAACGATCGTCTAATAAAGAAAACTAATTTAATATAGTAATTTTGGTGGATGATGTCCCCTCGTCCCTCGCCACTTCGCCGTTCTCCTTACTCTGAAAAAGAATTTAGAATATTTGGGGTGAGTATAACGTTGTTATACTCAGTGGGGCACAGTAGAAAAAGACATTTCACCATATCACATATCCACACATGAAATTACAACTAGGGCAATTAAACTATAGAAAGGTCGAGTGTTGGAAACTCCCGTCCAACGTGGGGGAAAGTCGCTATGACTATCCGAATGGTCCTTATCCATTCCGTGGAAGATGGTACTTCTCCATCACATGCATGTCACATAGCAAATACCACAAATTATAATAACACGTAAAGAACATGATATGGATTTTAAAGTAAACAATCGCTTTCAGAAATAAAACATTTGCAATAAGTAAAACCATTTTGCATAAAGTAAAAACCATTTTGCATAAAATAAACCCCACCTTAATTTGTAGTTCTCGTAAATCCCTTGAAAGTAGAGCTGGTGTGATGCTAGTGCCTCTACGGACTTGTAATGTCGTCTAGCAGAAAAGTTTAAACATAAACTTAGTATTTGACCTTTAAATTGTGATTTAATAATTTATTCGGGTCTTATAGTGTAAATTGCGAGTTTTAGGGCCAAATTGAAAATATTTAAAAGTTTCTATAGGCATAATAAAAGTAAAAATATTGATTTGGAGGTTGAGCGAGATTTATTAGTCGACTAGGACTAATTTAAAATTTAATCAAAACTTTAGGGGTTGAAATTAAACTTTTAAAACTTTAATTTTGGATTGAGAGAGATCATTGATTTAGGGACTGTTTTAAAGCTAGATTAGAACTTGGGGACTTAATTGAATAAGAGTTAGGAGTTAGGGGACTTGGTGCAAATCTCTCGGGTGGGTCTTAAGAATGGGCCTTGGGCTTCATCTTCTTCGTCGAGACAACACCAAGCAGAGACGGGGGAAGAAACTGAGAGAGCTCGAGGGAGAAGGGAATCCGAGAACCGCCATCGCGTGGGGAGGCGACTAGCCATCGCCGTGTCGCCGGGAAGCCTGGGTGTCCAGATGGCGGGCTTTGCCGTCGACGGAGGGAGTTGGCATGGAGTTAACCCGGCCAAAGTTTAGTCTCTGAGAGTCAAGCGAAATTCATAGTATTCCGGCCAAAATTCGCCGACAAGACTCAAGTACAAGGTTCCCCTATGTTCGGCTATTGATTTGGGAGGGAGATATGGAAGAGAATTGAGGTCGAAGATGGGCAACCATGGCCGGGCACTATTCACGATCACTATTCACGCAGAATTTTTTTTTTTTTTTTTAAATTCTCGAGCTTGGCCTCAATTTGGAGATGATGGATTGAACATGAATTTTTTTTGAAAAGTGTTTGCGAAAGCCTGATTGCAGGACTTGTTTTTTTCTTTTTTTTTTGATCGATTGGGTTTGAGAAGTTTGGTTGTGTTTTATGTTCATGTAATGGATTCATGATACATGAAAAAATAGGAAATTAACAGTAGGTTGTCTCAATTCAGTCTGTGAGGAAGGAAATAAATTGATATTGATTTGAATGTGTTTGGGCGTTGGATTGTTTGAAAGAATTCATAAGCTACACTGCAACCTACATGTAAACTAATACGTGCGCGTGTATATTGTGGATCTGCAGTAGGAATAATTGGAACGAAAAACAATTAACCATTGCATAAAAACTTCAATATGAGCAGAGAAAGGTAGTTACTCTTTGAAATTTTGAAAATCAGAGGAGAATTCTTTGATGCCCAAGAACGTGAATGGTAGGGTTCTTTTTTTTTTTTGGAACGTAAGAATGGAAAAATTGAGCAGCCGGGTGTTTTTAAAAGTGTGAGTTGTGTAGGGTTATAGGCCCAACCTATATTCTAGATGGGCTTGACCCAGAAAATGAACAGGTCGTAATATATCGGCCCAATCGACGTTAGAAACACATTTTTAAATTGGAATTTGGGCTCAGAGCCCAGAAGACTAAATTTCGTGACTTTTAATAAAATTCGACCCGATTAAATTATTAAATAATTATTTTCTTTTCTATTAGACGAGCGTTTGGCGTAAATTTTCAATTCAAAGGGGTTAAGTCGTAACGACGACATTTCACTTAGATTTTTTAAAATTTGGGCGTGGTCGTTACAACCTCCCCCACTTACAGAAATTTCGTCCTCGAAATTGACACTTACTTAATTTAGAACGTCTAGGTACTTGGTTAGAATTTCATCTTCTCTTTCCCAAGTGGCCTCTTCTTTCCCATGTCTACTCCACTGGACTTTGACCAATGGGGTCTCTCTATTTCTCAAAAGCTGAACTTTCCTTTCGAGGATGGCCGTAGGAACTTCTTCGTATGTCAAATCTTTATTCATGTCCAGCGAAGCGTAACTGACGATATGGTTTGGGTCGTGGACGTACTTTCTCAATGTCGAGACGTGGAAAACATTATGTACTACCGATAGTTCTGGCGGTAGAGCCAATCGATAAGCCACATCACCGACCTCCTCAAGAATTTCAAAAGGTCCGATGAATCTAGGCCTTAATTGGAGCTACTTTAAGGAAAACTTTCTCACCCACTTTGAAATGTAAGTCCTTTCGTCTCTTATCAGCATAAGATTTCTGTCTATCTTGAGCAGCTTTAATTCTGGTTCTGATCTTGTCAATGGCTCCCACAGTTCTCTCAACTATTTCGGGACCCAAAATTCTCTTCTCACCGACCTCGTCCCAATGCACGGGCGATCGGCATTTTCTTCCATAAAGAGCTTCATATGGTGCCATCCCAATGGTAGCCTGGTAGCTGTTGTTATACACAAACTCTACCAACGGTAGGTGCGTTTCCCAATTCCAACCAAGATCTAGCACGCAAGCTCTTAGCATGTCCTCCAAGATCTGTATGGTTCTTTCTGACTGACCATCTGTTTGCGGGTGATACGCAGTGCTAAACTTCAGTCTGGTACCCATAGCATCTTGTAGGCTTTTCCAGAAATTAGAAGTAAACCTGGTATCCCTGTCAGATACTATAGAAACCGGTACCCCGTGTGGCCTCACGACCTCTCTCACATAGATCTGGGCGGTGATCAAGGCGAAATTCATTCTTCTGGTAAGAAGTGGTGACTTCGTCAAACGATCGACAATCACCCAAATGGCGTGATGACTTTTCACAGTTTTGGGAAGTCCGGTGACAAAATCCATTGTTATGTGTTCCCACTTCCACTCCGGAATCTCGGGCGGGTTTAACAACCCTAATGGTCGTTGGTGTTCGGCTTTCACCTGCTGACACGTCAGGCATTTCTCGACAAACGAGCCGATAGATCTTTTCATGTTTCTCCACCAATATAACTTTCGTAGGTACTGGTACATCTTCGTACCTCCAGGATGCATGGTATAAGGCGAAGTATGGGCTTCTTCAAGATTTCCTTTCTTAACTCTTCATCTTTCGGTACACACAATCTTCCTTTAAACAAGAGAGTGCCATCAGTGGATACTTCGAAATCCTTTACATTGCCTGTGAGTACCTGTTCTTTGATCTTACACAAGAACTTGTCATCTTTCTGAGCCTCTTTAATTCTATCCCTGAGCATAGGTCGGACGACCAGCGTGGCAATGATTGCAGTGGTGCGACATGGGGGAATCACAACTTCGATCTTCAAATTGGCGAAATCTACGATCAAGCTCTTGGTGGTCGGTAAAGCGCCGTGACCCCTCGTCTTCTGCTCGGTCGTCGGCTCGACATATTAGCTTTACCCGGATGGTAAAGGATTGTGCAGTCATAGTCTTTAACCAATTCCAACCATCTCCTCTGTCTCATATTCAATTCCTTCTGTGTGAAGAAATATTTGAGGCTCTTATGGTCCGTGTATATTTCACATTTCTTTGCCAGTATAGATAGTGTCGCCATATCTTTAGGCGTGAACCACGCATTTGCCATGACTCTAAATCGTGCGTCGGGTAGTTACTGCTCATGGGTTTTCAAGCTGTCTAGAAGCATAGGCGATCACCTTCCCGTCTTTGCATCAACACATCCCAAACCTGTTTGGATGCGTCCATGAGATTACAAATCCCTCTGATCCCTGCTGGAATAGCTAATCTGGGCGATATCGGTTTACCTTTAAGATGCAAAGCTCTTCTCACATTTATCGGTCCATCGAAATTCTACTCCTTCTTGGTCAAGCGAGTCAACGGCCCGACCATTTTGAAAACCCTTCAATGAACCTTCGATAATGTGGCCAAACCCAAGAAACTACGAATGTCACCAACATTTCTTTGGCGTATTCGATCGTCACGGCCCGACTTCGACCTTTTGGGTCGACTTCAATCCCATTGGCGATTACGCGTGACCCAAGAAACCGATGCGATCAAGCCAAAACTTCGCACTTCTTGAATTTAGCGATAACTTTTCCTTGAGAAGAGTGCACCGTAATACTGTCTTGAGATGCTCCTCATGCCGTTTCTTATCTCTCGAGTAGACCGGTATGTCGTCAATGAAAACTATAACGAACCGGTCGAGATACTGATGGAAAACACGGTTCATTAAGTCCATAAAGACAGCTGGTGCATTGGTCAACCCAAAAGGCATTACAGTGAACTTGTAATGGCCATAGCGAGTCCTGAATGCCGTCTTAGGTATGTCGCTGTCCTTGATCTTGAGTTGATGGTAGCCTGACCTCATATCAATCTTGGAAAATACACTGGCACCTTTCAACTGATCAAATAGATCTTCTATCCTTGGCAACGGATATTTGTTCTTGACTGTGAGGCGGTTCAATTCCCTGTAATCGATGCACATTCTCATCGACCCATCTTTCTTCTTCACAAAGAGCACTGGTGCTCCCCAAGGTGACACACTGGGTCGGATGAATCCCTTGTCGAGCAATTCTTGTAGCTGCACCTTCAATTCTTGGAGTTCCTTCGGTGCCATACGGTATGGTGCATTGGATACTGGTGCTACTCCAGGTACCAAGTCAATAGCGAACTCCACATGCCTGTCCGGAGGGACTCCGGGTAATTCATCTGGAAATACGTCCACAAAATCTCGTACGATTGAAACATCCTTCGGGGTTAGCTCAATCGACGGTGAACTAACCATACTCACAAGGTACCCCTGGCCAGTACCTTTCCTCAACATCTTCTCCGCTTTCATTGCCGAAACAATTCGGGGTAGAGTTTTGACTTTCGCCCCGAAAAAGGTAAATTCATCTTCTCCAGGCCTCTGGAAAAGTATCTCTCTCTCACGGCACTTAATAGTAGCATGGTTGCTACTAAGCCAATCCATTCCCAAAATAATGTCAAAATCCCTCATTTCTAACACATATAGGTCAGCCTCTAGATCTCTTCCATCGATTTCACACTTAACAGCTGTAATTTTCCATTCAACACTAACCGTTTCTCCTGAGGGAATGCTAACCTCTAAGGCCTCGCTCACGTTTTCACATAAATTTCCAATCTTAGCACGGAAACTAACTGACACGAAAGAATTTGTAGCACCAGAATCAAACAGTACGATAGCAGGTATATTAAAGATTGATAACATACCCGTGATCACGTCTGGATCCTGCTGCGCCTCGGTCTGTGTGAGTGCAAACACTCGGGCTGTTCCTTTCTTAGCAGCTTCCCGACCCTTATACTCGGGGCACTCCCAAGCGAGGTGTCCAGCCTTCTTACAACGGTAGCATACCCCTTTGCCCACTAAGCACTCCCCGTGGTGGTTCCTACCACAATTAAGCACAGAGGCTTGTTGCTAGCCGTGTTAGCATTGCCCTCCTTCCGGTTTCCTCGAGCCTCCCTTCTTATTACGAAATTTTCCCTTGCCTTTGTCTGTCTGCTCCACTTTCTCTTCCCCGATGACTCTCCGTCTTCTGGCAAAGATAATCGACTTGAGCCGCGAGATATGACATGCGCTGTTTCAAGACATGTGAGTAGGAGTTAAAGCCATGGGCTGCTAGTATTCCCCTATTTACGGTGAAGCCCTCTCGAACCTCCTCGCCTTCTTAGCGTCTCAGATCCACCAAATGTGGTGCCCAAAGCGACATTTGCTCAAACCTTCTCGTATTCAACCAGGGACCAGGCTTCCCGCTTGAGATTGGTAAACTCTATCTCCTTCTCATCGCGAGAGATCTTGGGGTAGTACTTTTCCATGAGCTTCCTTGATTGCGCCCACATCATAGTTCGTAGTTGGGTTGCGGGTAATGTGCAATGCACGATTCCCACCAATGACCAAAGCATCCTCAATCATCATGAACTCGTACGATGAGATTTTATGGGCATCTCCGAGCTCCATGTGCTTGAAGATGCGTTCTAAGCCTCGTAACCATTCCTCTGCTACCTGGGGCCCAGCCTTTCCATTGAGGGTTGGGGGCTTGTAGCGGCGGAACTCCCCAATGATCTGGCTGGTATTCCCAGCACTACCCTGTTGGTGCGGATTTTCATTGTTACGATGGTTACGTTCTTTGGTTACGATTAGCGTTATCTTTGTGTGTTGATCTCTTGTACTGTTCTAATCAGATCCCGCAGAAGGCCAGCTTGTGTGTTACTCCGTACCATTTCCCTAACCAACCAAAATAAGAGTTGATTTAGCGTTTATCCAACCCGTTACAGAGGGATAACATCTCAAGGAATAGCGCACAAAGGACACAATGAACACAAATGGCAAATTTTATTATTAACTCGAGTTTCAATATGAAACAAAATAATGAAATCGCATCACATGTTTGAGATCCCACAACCACAATCTAAAAGAACCAACATAGCATAATCCTACTGAATAAAATGAATCAAGCCCACTGAACACCTGACTAAACATCATCCAAACAATGAATAAAATCCTACTAGCTACTGCCCTAAGAGACTAATCTTCCCAAAGTTTCTTATAGAAGTCATCATCGGAGTCTGAGTCGATCGGAGGTGCGTCCAAACGTTTGGTTCGCTCTGTGGGCCGAGCAGCTCCCATGGGGTCATCCTCCGCCAACGCTTGCTCATCGTCGAGCCTCTCGAGCAATCTCTTTGTGAACTCCCTGTAGCAAACGGCTAGGGGAAGATCCCCAAAGACCTCCTGCATTTCCATGAGGACGTCGTGAGCAATCTCGTCCCAGTCATCAGGCAACGTCTCTATGAGACGGAGGATGGCGTCAAGCGACGTAGTCGAGTGACCCTTCTTCCTTGCAGTAACCCAAAGTCTCTCCATCTCCAGGATGTGCTGCCTCAGGGTGTAGTTCATCGGCCATACGTACTCATCGTAATCACGACATTCCTGCGCATAGGGTCTTCGGCGAATAGACTTCCTAGCTGTCCGTCGACCAGCAGCCATGTCTGTCGTACCAATTATGGAAAAAGGCCAATTAGGTGACGTTTCTAATTTATTTTAGTCTAAATTCGAGGACTAAGTCGGGAAACATTTTCTCAGTATACATAAGCTAACATCACATGCCCAGGCTCATTTAACGTAGAGAGATATAAGGTGTCAGGGATACAACTACGTAAAAATATATTCATGTACTGCACGAGGGCTAATAACTTTTCACATTTCCATAACATTTGAGTGCAGCAAGATTTCATAGCTTAACTTATCATGTCGTATCCAACCATTTTCTCTCAATCTACAAAATAATGTTCTTTGAAAATAAACTTCTTTCTTTACCTTCTTGGAGTCGGCGTAGCGCGGCGTAACGGGAGCGAGCATCCACCACTTATAGCTTTTAAACCTTTCAAAAGTTTTTAAATAAGAATTTTTCTTTTGCGAGTCTACAGAAAAGTAAACCTTCCCTCTGATACCACACTGTAACGCCCCGATTTTTAAATATCGAAGAGTTACCAAAATGGCCTTTGCTTAATTGAAATGGGGGAAAATTGACGAAAATTTTATTTTTCTTTTATAACATTTTCAGTAATAATAATAACGATAATAATGACAATAATAATAGGAATAATAATAATAATACGGTTCAAAACTCACGTACTTAAATGAAATAATATCGAACAACTTGATATTCAATATTCATTTTCTAAATAAATAAATTAAACTCTAAACTATATGCGGAAGCTCAAAAATAATTTAATACTAAGTTTTGAACGATCGTCTAATAAAGAAAACTAATTTAATATAGTAATTTTGGTGGATGATGTCCCTCGTCCCTCGCCACTTCAGTGGATTCTCCTTACTCAAAAAAGAATTTAGAATATTTGGGGTGAGTATAACGTTGTTATACTCGATGGGCATGATAGAAAAAGACATTTCACCATATCACATATCCACACATGAAATTACAACTAGGGCAATTAAACTATAGAAAGGTCGAGTGTTGGAAACTCCCGTCCAACGTGGGGGAAAGTCGCTATGACTATCCGAATGGTCCTTATCCATTCCGTGGAAGATGGTACTTCTCCATCACATGCATGTCACATAGCAAATACCACAAATTATAATAACACGTAAAAAGAACATGATATGGATTTTAAAGTAAACAATAAACTTTCAGAAATAAAACATTTGCAATAAGTAAAACCATTTTGCATAAAGTAAAAACCATTTTGCATAAAATAAACCCCACCTTAATTTGTAGTTCTCGTAAATCCCTTGAAAGTAGAGCTGGTGTGATGCTACTGCAGTGCCTCTACGGACTTGTAATGTCGTTTCAGCAGAAAAGTTTAAACATAAACTTAGTATTTGACCTTTAAATTGTGATTTAATAATTTATTCGGTCTTATAGTGTAAATGAGTTTTAGGGCCAAATTGAAAATATTTAAAAGTTTCTATAGGCATAATAAAAGTAAAAATATTGATTTGGAGGTTGAACGAATTTATTAGTCGACTAGGACTAATTTAAAATTTAATCAAAACTTTAGGGGTTGAAATTAAACTTTTAAAACTTTAATTTGACTGGATTGAGAGAGATCATTGATTTAGGGACTGCTTTTAAAGCTAGATTAGAACTTGGGGACTTAATTGAATAAGAGTTAGGAGTTAGGGGACTTGGGCTGCAAATCTCTCGAATTGGGTCTTAAGAATGGGCCTTGGGCTTCATCTTCTTCGTCAGACAACACCAAGCACAGAGACGGGGGAAGAAACTGAGAGAGCTCGAGGGAGAAGGGAATCCGAGAACCGCCATCGCGTGGGGAGGCGACTAGCCATCGCTTGCCCGTCGCCAGGGAAGCGCCCGTAGGTGTCCAGATGGCGGGCTTGGCTGCCCGTCGGCGGAGGGAGTTGGCATGGAGTTAGCAAGCCCAAAGTTTAGTCACGAAATTCGGCCAGAAATTCATAGTATTCAGGCCAAAATTCGCGACAAGACTCAAGTACAAGGTTCCCTATGTTCGGCTATTGATTTGGGAGGGAGATATGGAAGAGAATTGAGGTCGAAGATGGGCAACCATGGCCGGGCACTATTCACGATCACTATTCACGCGAAATTTTTTTTTTTTTTAAAATTCTCGAGCTTGGCCTCGCTTTGGAGATGATGGATTGAACATGAATTTTTTTGAAAAGTGTTTATGAAAGCTTTGATTGCAGGACTTGTTTTTTTCTTTTTTTTTTTGATCGATTGGGTTTGAGAAGTTTGGTTGTGTTTTATGTTCATGTAATGGATTCATGATACATGAAAAAAAATAGGGAAATTAACAGTAGGTTGTCTCGATTCACTGTGAGGAAGGAAATAAATTGATATTGATTTGAATGTGTTTGGGCGTTGGATTGTTTTGAAGAAAGAATTCATAAGCTACATCGCAACCTACATGTAAACTAATACGATGCGTGTATATTGTGGATCTGCAGTAGGAATAATTGGAACGAAAAACAATTAACCATTGGATAAAAACTTCAATATGAGCAGAGAAAGGTAGTTACTTGCAGAAATTTTGAAAATCTGCAGAGGAGAATTCTTTGATGCCCAAGAACGTGAATGGTAGGGTTCTTTTTTTTTTTTGGAATGTAAGAATGGAAAAATTGAGCAGCTGGGTGTTTTTAAAAGTGTGAGTTGTGTAGGGTTATAGGCCCAACCTATATTCTAGATGGGCTTGACCCAGAAATTGAACAGGTCGTAATATATCGGCCCAATCAACGTTAGAAACACATTTTTAAATTGGAATTTGGGCTCAGAGCCCAGAAGACTAAATTTCGTGACTTTTAATAAAATTCGACCCGATTAAATTATTAAATAATTACTTTCTTTTCTATTAGACGAGCGTTTGGCGTAAATTTTCAATTTAAAGGGGTTAAGTCGTAACGACGACGTTTCACTTAAAATTTTTAAAATTTGGGCGTGGTCGTTACAAACTTGGAGGAGGAAACTCACTGCAGCTAGCATGGGACTTTGACCCGTAGACCATACCATGTTTGTTGAAGTAGTTGTTTGGGTGTAGCATTTAGCATTTTTCCATTATTTTGGCCTTGTTGATATACATGTAATGTCACTAGATACTATATATTTTTGTGGGCGAATACTTAGTCCATGTCATTATGTGGATGATATTTTGTAATTCCTGTGTTTGTCATCATTGTATGTGAGTTTTTTATTATTAAAGGTTCTCCCAGTGTTATTTTTTTTTGTTATATGTCCATTGATGAGGAAAAATCTTGCCGATGAGATATAACGATATTGAAGTATAATATAACGATATTGAAGTCGTTATTTCAACACGAAAGGGGAAAATCTTGTTATATACATGGAACGTTATAACGACTTCAATATCATTATATCACACTTGTACATTCTGTAAATGCTTCAGGTACTAGAATGATTTCGATGTCGTTATAACGACTTCGATATCGTTATATCACACTTGTACATTCTGTAAATGTTTCAGGTACTAGAACGATTTCCATCTCGTTACAACGACTTCGATATCGTTATATCACACTTGTATATTCTGTAAATGCTTCAGGTACTACAACGATTTCTATGTTGTTATGACGACTTCGATATCGTTATATCACACTTGTACATTCTGTAAATGCTTCAGGTACTAGAACGATTTCCATGTCGTTATAACGACTTCGATATCGTTATATAACATTTGTACATTCTGTAAATACTTCAGGTACCAGAACGATTTCCATGTCGTTATAACGACTTCGATATCGTTATGGTACATTTTTACATTCTACAAAAGCAACATGTATTGGTTTAAAAAACAAAAAACAATGGTCACTAGAACGATTTCCATGTCGCTAAAACGACTTCGTTATCGTTATAGCAACAGGTACAAGTATTAGAACGATTTCCAACGCATTATGAAGGCCATAACAATTTCAACGTCGTTATGACACACATATACTTCCTTAGAAGCTATACTTATAGGAAATGGTTTCGTTATCGATGGTACGGTATACACGAACCACTTTATTATTGTTATTATAATTACAACGCTTTATTGATTTATATCAAACGATAAACATGTACGATTATTTTTTCCCCTTTAAAATTGTATGTGATCAATATAAATTTATGTGAATGTATAAAATTAATATAAAATATAAATTTTCTTAACCAAATATGAAGTAATACTTAGTGAGTTGAAATATCTATGAGCAATACATATAATCATTTAAAAATACTGCTCATTTTGCTAATCATTTAAAAATGATCACATTCTTAAATGATTTCATTTTTAAATTATTACATTCTTAAATGATCACATTCTTAAATGATCACATTTTTAAATGATCACATTTTAGCAATAATGAAAATTAATTGAGTGATAATGCAAACATGACTAACGATCAATAATTTTTAAATGATAAAAATGTGACCATTTTTAGATTATTACCAAAATGATTATTTTTAAATGATCCCATTCTTTTGATATACAAATTTGTGCTATAATCATTTGGATATAATCATTTTGATAATTCTTTAGTAGTTTTGGTTAACAATTAAGTTGTTACAGTTCTTCCATATTCTTTCATTAATAATATTTTACAAGCTATGCTTTTGAAAAAACTTGATTTCCGTCCTAATCAAAATATACTACATTGAAAAAAATATTGGACACATTCACTTTTTTTTATGCAATTATTGTTCATTCTTCGTTTTGTTTGCATTTTGTGTCTTAGCAAAATGAGTAGTATTTTTAAATGATTATATGTATTGCTCATAGATATTTCAACTCACTAAGTATTACTTCATATTTGGTTAAGAAAATTTATATTTTATATTAATTTTATGCATTCACATAAATTTATATTAAACACATACAATGTTAAAGGGGAAAAATAACCGTGCCTATTTATCGTTTGATATAAATTAACAAAGCGCTGTAATTATAATAACAATAACAAAGTGGTTCGTGTATACCGTACCATCGATAACGAAACAGTTTCCTATAAGTATAGCTTCTAAGGAAGTATATGTGTGTCATAGCGACGTTGAAATTGTTATGGCTTTCATAATGCGTTGGAAATCGTTATAATACTTGTACCTGTTGCTATAACGATAACGAAGTCATTTTAGCGACATGGAAATCGTTCTAGTGACCGTTGTTTTTTGCTCTTTAAACAATACATGTTGCTTTTACAGAATGTAAAAATGTGCCATAACGATATCGAAGTCGTTATAACGACATGGAAATCGTTTTGGTACCTAAAGCATTTACAGAATGTACAAATGTTATATAACGATATCGAAGTCGTTATAACAACATGGAAATCGTTCTAGTACCTGAAGCATTTACAAAATGTACAAGTGTGATATAATGATATCGAAGTCGTTATAAGGACATGGAAATCGTTCTAGTACCTGAAGCACTTACAGAATATACAAGTGTGATATAACGATATCGAAATCGTTATAACGACATCGAAATCGTTCTAGTACCTGAAGCATTTACAGAATTTACAAGTGTGATATAACGATATCTAAGTCGTTATAATGACATGGAAATCGTTCTAGTACCTGAAGCATTTACAGAATGTACAAATGTGATATAATGATACCCAAGTGGTTCCAACTACCTGTACGATAATGGTGACATATATGCAGTTGCAACACATATCACTTATGTAGTACATGCATACAAATAGGAAGTCCATTCCAACTAAAAAGATGTCTAAATTATTACACATAGGCATAACATCCCAACACAATGAATTTAGTAGCATAAGTTCTTACAAAGTGAGAGAATGACATCAAAGAAAGGAAACTTAAACATCATTCATCTTCTTCAACTACTGGGCTTGTACAAGTGGCATAGTTATGACCTGTTTTCTAGCATTTACTACACTTGCGATGTTATCCAGCTGATCTTTTTCTATTTTGCGATGGTCATCCACTTTGTCTTTTCATCAATGGTGGGAGGACCTTCCTAGCCAGCACATGCTCGGAAATTTTTCACTCATCTTCTTTCGTCAGAGGATACACAAATTTGGAATATGATTGCCTCCAACAAGTAGTACTGTAATATAGACTACAGAAATTGTAACCGTTATCTCCATTAAACCTTATCACGGCAATGGCATGTGCACATGGGAACTTGTCCAAATCAAATTTCTTACATGTACATCTACGTGCTTCCAAGTCCACAATGTGACATTCCAAATTATCTCCAACATCATAAATATCGGGGGAAATCGGCTTCACCTCCGAACCCTCTGCCTCATTATATGTCTTGTACATTTTCTTTTCTAAGAATGGAGTGAGAACACTGGTACATTTTTTAGCTGCAACGTGTCTTTCATAGAACCACCTCTGTTGTGTTTCCCGTATATAATCAATCAATCCAATTATAGGAAATTCTCTCGCACTTTTTAACAAACTGTTTAGCGATTCGGCATTGTTTGTAGTCATAATATTGTATCGTACTCCACTAAAGTGTGCTATAGCCCAATAACAATAATCTTCTTCCAACAAGTAATCACTAATTCCATCCGCTTTACTAAACAGTGCCATCAAATTGTTCTCAAGTGCATTATTGGCATAAGCTTTCTGTTGTTGCCTTGAACAAATGTGCAAGAATCACGGCGTGAAAGCAGGTCTTGATTCGCTTTGCAAGTGATACATACAATTTCCTTGATGAGCAAACTCAAAAACCTTTTGAAATCCATTTTTAATGCATCGTGCATGATCGGAAATTATCACAAGCTCCTCCGTATCACCTGTGATTATCTTCAACTTCTCGAAGAACTAACCCCAAGACTTATTATTTTCAGAATCAACTATCGCCCAAGCAAGGGGATATATCTGGTAATTTGTATCCTGACAAGTTGTTACAAGTAGAGTACTTTTACGACTCAAAGTCAAGTGAGTCCCATCCACAGAAATTGCTTGTCGCATCGAGTTAAGAAATCCACGTATGCTTGGTCCCAAAGCCATAAAAAAATATTTGAAACGTTCTTTTTTAGTAGTGTGAATGAATGTCACTGTACCTGGATTTTGTAACTCTAAAACATGAGAATACGATGGCAATTTTGCATAGATTTCACTTGGTTTCCCACAGATCAATCCTATAGCATAATATTTCGCCATGTAAGCCTTCGTATAACTTATCGTGATGCCAAACTCTCGACGAATGTCACTAATAATGTCTCCCGGTCTATACAGTCGATTAGCATCTTGAAACTTAGGGGCGATGTGGTTTCCAATAACTATATATGAAGCATGCTTATGGTCTTTGCGGCGCACACTCATTGAGCAAATGAAATTACTTTGGTATTTTTGAACTTCAAAGATATCATAATTTTTAAATTTTATAGCCCGCAAACGCCACGTGCGTTTATCCTCTATACACACAACTTCATATATGCTCTTGTTTGACTTCTTGACTTTAAATTCAAAGTGACACTCCATAGCCATAGATAACATTTTTTGTATCAAAGTCTTTTTCGTTGGAAACAATTGTCTAACTTTCACATTTAGACTTTCTGAAATTCTCACTGATGAAGCACAATGGACTGAAGAAAAGGTTGAAACTACAACCTGACTATCGCTTTCATTTGTACGGACTGCGACATTTCCATCTCCAAGAGTATGACTTTGGGTTTCATGTGCATTCAAACCATCATTGTTGTTATCTATCATATTTTGACTATGATTTTCAGTTGCAATCAAATTAGCATCATCCATGGCTTCTAATGGATTGTTTCCTACCACATCTCTTTCGGGATAATCGTGAATAACATCAAAATTGTTCCAATCTAGTAACCTCCCACCACCATTATCATCGATCGCGACATTCTCAATTTGCGCAAAGTCTTCATCTCCATTCATATGAAGTTGTTCTTCACCATCAACCAGTGATAAACATGCATCAACATCTACCAATTCCCGATGTTCAACAATTTTTTCTTTGAGTGTAATGCACAAGAAAGTTTCTCTAGAGACTGAAATAAACCATTGCACATTATTGTCACAGTCAATGATGGTCGGTGCTGCTGGAGCTTTAGACACTATAGGGACAAGACATGCCATCTCCATTTTGTATAGCCTTGAATCAACATTTAACACCTCATTCACTTTATCATATAATTCCACATATGAAATTGTTCTTGAAACAAGAATAGGCGTTGTCTTTCATTCTCCACATATTTCCATGTCCATACACCTTCGACATTCTTCTCGAATTCAACTGGATGACAAATAGATATATCCATCCCATGTCCGCATTGTCCCTAATTGTTATTAAACAAAACATTCTTGAGAAATACAAATAACGATATTAATGTCGTTCTGTAAAACAAATAACGATGTTTATGCCGTTACATTTGCATTTGACATATATCACATGGTACCATCAAAACATATTATTTTGCTTTACTTCAACAAGTAGAAATAATAAAAGCAAAATTGAAAATAAGCAAAGAACGACTTTAACACACCATAACGACTTCTAACTTGTATGATTTGACAATCTCATTTTGATTATCTTCGTTTCATAGTTTTACCTTACCTTTGTACATATATTTGGGTGGTTTAACCATATGACCAGTTCCATTCACACATCAAGCATATTACAAAACAATAAATGATACATAATGGCAAAAATCTGGCTACGGAGGAGTAACTATGTTATACTCATTAGAGACATATGTAAAAACGATATTGAAGTTGTTATTTCACAACAATGGCGAAAAATCTACTTAATGAATAAATGATACGTAACGATATTAGACTCGTTATCAGTATAAGTATAACGATATTGAAGTCGTTATTTCAACGCGAAAGGGGATATCTAGCTACGGAGAGGTAACAATATTATACTTGTTATAGAAATATGTAAAAACAACATTGAAGTTGTTATTTCACCACAATAGCAAAAAATCTACTTAAGTGATACATGACGATATTAAACTGGTTATAAGAATAACTGTAACGATATTGAAGTTATTATTTCAACACGAAAGGGGAAAATCTACATACGGAGAAGTAACGATACTGAAGTTGGTATTTCCCCATAGTGGCGAAAAATCCACTTAACTGATACATAACGACATTAGACAGGTTACAAGCATAAGTGTAGCAATATTGAAGTCGTTTAGAAAAGGGGATAATCTAGCTATGGAATGTAATTTGAATTAACTCCCAAATTGATAGACAGAGATTTCCTTTGGGACAAATTGTAGAACATTTCAAGTGCAACAATGTTGTAGATTTCGAAACCATTACACTTATAATTTGAAAAACATTTTTACACGCATGTTACGCAACATAAATGGAAACGTTGTCATCTTAGTGTATAAATTACTTGAAGCAATAAATTTTTAGATAAAAAAATATATATTTTTAAATAAAACATTCTTAAGCAATGCTGAAAATGATATGTACGTCGTTCTGTAAAAGAAATAACGGCGTTTATGTCGTTGCATTTGCATTTAAGATATATCTAATAGTACTATAAAAACATATTTACCTCAACAAATAAAAATAATTAATAAAATCAATTTGAGAAAAATAAGTAAATAACGGCATTAATGCACCATAACGACTTCTAACTTGTTATACCCAAATGAACAATATAAAACCCTAATTAAAGCAAGAAATGATTGTGAAGTTGTAGAAAGAAAATAAAATAGTTAATTATACCATACATTCTCTTCTTCTGCAAATGCCCAATATCAATCTTCTTCAACAATTTTATTATTTGGGAGAATCAGAATATATATTCATCTACATTGTATAAAAATGGGGAAATTCAATCATGGGAAACAAAGAGAGATGAAAAGAAGACACAAGATTATGTTGGATAGAAATTACTTACCTTGGAGGAGCAAGCAAGCCGATCAGTAGAAGAGAGAAAGCGCATATGCCGTACTACCTGGTTTTCTGGTTTTCACGGGATGAATTTTGGAGCCAAACCAAGGAGAAGATAGTCATTGTACTTATTATTTTTCTATTTATTTTAACTAATGTCTATCTAGACAAAAATTTATAAGATGGGTCATTTTAAATGAAACTTTTGTTTGACTAACCCTTTTAAATGAATCCCTCTTAAAAAGATTCACATTATAAATCTTTGTCTAGATAACCTTATGTTAAAATAATAAAGAGAAAAAGAATAAATACAATGATTATTATATCCTTATGTGCCAAAAGACCATCTTTTCCTTGATTTTACTACAAAATTCCAACCGTGAGGAAGAAACCCAGTAGTAGTTCCTTCTATGCTCTCTCTGCTGTTGATCGGCTTCTTGGCTCCTCCGAGGCAAGTAATCTTTCGTTAACACCATCTCGTGTCTTCTTTTCATCTCTATTTGTTTCCCATAATTGAATTTTCCCTTTTTTGTACAATGTAGATGAATCTATATTCTCATTCCCCCAAATAATCAATTTGTAGAAGAAGATTGATATTCGACATTTGAAGAAGAAGAGAAGGTATGGTATATTATTTTGTTTCTACAACTTCACAATCATTTCTTACTTTAGTTAGGGTTTTATATATTGTTCATTTGGGTATGACAAGTTGGAAGTCGTTATGGTCCATTAATGTCGCTATTTACTTATTTTTCGCAAATTGCTTTTATTATTTATTTCTATTTGTTGAAGTAAAGCCAAATATGTTTTGATAGTACTATTTGATATATGTTAAATGAAATGTAACGACATAAACGTTGTTATTTCTTTTACAGAACAACATAAATATTGTTTTCAGTATTTCTTAAGAATATTTTGTGTAAGAGCATATATCTTCTATCTAAAACTCTATTGCTTCAAGTAATTTCTATACTAAGATGACAACGTTTCCATTTATGATGCGTCACATGCATGTAAAAATATTATTCAGATTATAGGTGTAATGGTTCCATAATCTATAACGCTTTTGCACTCTAAATGTTCGACAATTTTCCCAAAAGGAAATCTCTATCTCCCAATTTTAGAGTTAATTCAAATTACATTCTGTACTTGTCAAAGAATACTATTAATTTCTCAATCATGCGTTGCAAAATCTATTTACCACTATGCAGTAGGAAGGATATTGAATATTTATTTCACATACTTGTTAGAAGAAAAGGTTTGAGAGGTGTTTGAAAATTGTAATCCTAAAGATTAACCTTAAAAAACTCCGAGCAACTTTGATTTCATTTGGATGAATTTTATTTTGTAATATGCTTGATTTGTGCCTGGAACTATTCATATAGTTACACCACCAAAATATGTACAAAGATAAGTTTTAACTATGAACTGAAGACAATCAAAATGAGATTGTCAAATCATATAAGTTAGAAGTCATTATGGTGTGGTAGTGTCATTCTTTGCTTATTTTAAGTTTGCTTTCAAATATTTCTACTTGTTGAAGTAAAGCAAAATAATATGTTTTGATGGTACTATGTGATGCATGTTAAATGCAAATATAACGACATAAACGTCATTATTTGTTTTAAACGTCATTATTTGTTTTACGAAACGACATCAATATCGTTATTTGTAGTTCTCAAAAATGTTTTATTTAATAGCAGTTATGGATAATGTGGACATGGTATAGATATCAATTTGTCATCCAATTGAATTCGAGAAGAATATCAAAGGTGTATGGACATGGAAATATGTAGAGAATGAAAAAGAAAAGACAACGCCTGTCCTTATTTCGAGAACAATTTCATACGTGGAATTATATGACAAAGTGAAGGAGGTGTTGAATGTTGATTCAAGGCTATACGAAATAGAGATGGCATGCCTTGTCCCTATAGTTTCTAAAGCTCCAGCACCACCGACCATCATTGACTATGACAATAATGTGCAGTGGTTTATTTCAGTCGCTAGAGAAACTTTCCTGTGCATTACACTTGTGGAAAAAACTGTTGAAAATCGGGAATTGTTAGGTGTTGATGCATGTTTATCGTAGGTTGATGGTAAAGAACAACTTCATACGAATGGAAATGAAGAATTTGTGCAAACTGAGAATGTCGCGATCGATGACAATTGCGATGGAACATTACTAGATTGGAACAATTTTGATGTAAGTCAAAATTGTCCCGAAATAGAAGATGTGGTAGGGAACAATCCCTTAGGGGCATTGGACGGTGCTAATTTGATTGCACATAGAAATCATAGTCAGACTATGATAGATAACGACAATGATGGTTTGAATGCACATGAAACCCAAAGTCATACTCTTGGAGATGGAAATGTCAATGTCTGTACAGATGAAAGTGGTAGTCCGGTTGTAGTTTCAAGCTTTTCTTCAGTCCATTGTGCTTCATCATTGAGAATTGTAGAAAGTCTAGAGAAAGTCAGACAATTGTTTCCACAAAGAAGACTTTGATACAAAAATTGTTGTCTATGGCGATGGAGTGTCACTTTGAATTTAAAGTCAAGAAGTCAAATAAGAGCATATATGAAGTTGTGTGTATAGAGGATAATGCAAGTGGAGTTTGCGGGCTACAAAATTTCAAAATTCTGATATCTTTGAAATTCTAAAATACCATGGTATTCACATTTGTTCAATGAGTGTGTGCCGCAAAGACCATAAGCATGCGTCATATCTAGTTATTGGAAACCACGTCGCCCCTAAGTTTCAAGATGTTAATCGACTGTATAGGTCGAGCGACATTATTAGTGACATTCATCGAGAATTTGGCATCACAATAAGTTATACGAAGGCTTATATTGCGAAATATGATACTATTGGATTGATCCGTGGGAAACCAAGTGAATGCTATGCAAAATTACCATCGTATTGGCATGTTTTAGAGTCACAAAATCCAGGTACATTGACATTCATTCACACTACTAAAAAATAGCGTTTCAAATATTTTTTTTATGGCACTGGGACCAAGCATACGTGGATTTCTTAACTCGATGTGACGAGTAAGTTCTGTGGATGAGATTCACTTGACTTCGAGTCGTAAAGGTACTCTACTTGTAGCAACTTGTCAAGATGCAAATTACCAGATATATTCGCTTGCTTGGGCGATAGTTGACTCTGAAAATAATAAATCATGGGATTGGTTCTTCAAAAATTAAAGATAATCACAGGGTGATACAGAGGAGCTTGCGATAATTTTCGATCGTGCCCGATGCATTAAAAATGGATTTCAAAAGGTTTTTGAGCATGCTCATCAAGGAAATTGTATGTACCACTTCCAAAGGAATCTGAAGAGTTGTTTTCCACGTTGTGATCTTGCACATTTGTTCAAGGCAACAGCAAAGGCAGATACAATACTAGAATTTGAGAACAATTTGACAGCACTGTTTAGTAAAGCGGAAGGAATTAGTGATTACTTGTTGGAAGAAGATTATTGCTATTGGGCTAGATCACACTTTAGTGGAGTACGATACAATATTATGACTACAAACAATACCGAATCACTAAACTATTTGTTAAAACGTGCTAGAGAATTTCCTATAATTGGATTGATTGATTATATACGAGAAACACAACAGAGGTGGTTCTATGAAAGACACGCAGCTGAAGAATGAACCAGCGTTCTCACTCCATCCTTAGAAAAGAAGATGTGCATGACATATAATGAGGCAGGGGGTTTGGAGGTAAAGCCAATTTCCCCCGACATTTATGATGCTGGTGATAATTTGGAATGTCACATTGTGGACTTGGAAGCATGTAGATGTACGTGTAAGAAATTTGATTTGGACAAGTTCCCGTGTGCATATGCCATTGCCGTGATAAGGTTTACTGGAGATAATGGTTACAATTTTTGCACTCTATATTATAGTGCTACTTATTGGAGGCAATCGTATTCCGAATTTGTGTATTCTCTACCTAAAGAAGATAACTGGAAAATTCGCGAGCATGTGATGGCTAGGAAGGTCCTCCTACCATTGGTGAAAAGACAAAGTGGACGGCCATCGCAAAAGAGAAAAAGATCAGCTAGAGAGCCACGCAAGCCTCGCAAGTATGGTAAATGCCATAAAACAAGTCATAACCGTGCCACTTGTACAAGCCTAGTAGTTCCGAAAGATGAATGATGTTTAAGTTTCCTTTCTTCGATGTTACTCTCTCATTTGGTAAGATCTTATGCAACTAAGTTCGTTGTGTTTTAGTTATGATGAGCTTGATATTTTTATGCATGTATGACGGAAGTGATATCTTTTACAACTGCATACATGTCATCATTTTCGTACAAGTACACAAACAAGAACTAGTTTGAGGTCATTATATCACATGTGTACATTCTGTAAGTGCTTCAGGTACTAGAATGATTTCCACGTCATTATAATGACTTCGATATCATTATGATACATTTTTACATTCTGGAAAAGCAACAGGTGCTGGTTTAAAAAGGAAAAAACAATGGTCACTAGAACGGTTTCAATGTCGTTATAACAACTTGGATATCGCTTAAATATATTTTTACACTCTGTAAAGAAGTTAAAGCGGGTACTGATTTAAAAATAGCAATAGGTGCTAGAACTATTTCCACATAATTATAATGACTTCGATATCGTTATGACACAATTTTACATTCTCGAAAAGTAACAGGTGTTATTTTAAAAAGGAAAAAACAACGGTCACTAGAACGGTTTCAATGTCGTTATAACAACTTAGGTATCGTTATAATACATTTTTACACTCTAAAAAGAAGTTAAAATAGGTACTGATTTAAAAATAGCAATAGGAGCTAGAACAATTTCCACGTCGTTATAACTACTTCGATATCGTTATAACACAATTTTACATTCTGGAAAAGGAACAGGACTGGTTTTAAGAAGGAAAAACAACGGTCACTAGAATGTTTTCAATGTCGTTATAACAACTTGGATATCATGATAATACATTTTGACACTCTATAAAGAAGTTAAAATAGGTACTGATTTTAAAATAACAACAGGTATTAAAACGATTTCCACGTCGTTATAATGACTTGGATATCGTTATGACACA
Source organism: Jasminum sambac (assembly GCA_018223645.1). Classification (NCBI taxonomy): domain Eukaryota; kingdom Viridiplantae; phylum Streptophyta; class Magnoliopsida; order Lamiales; family Oleaceae; genus Jasminum; species Jasminum sambac. Next base: position 6,192,071 of record CP073644.1, on the reverse strand, counting down.
GTTTTACATTTTGGAAAAGCAACAGGTGTAGGTTCAAAAATAGGAGTACTAGAACGACTTGCATGTCGTTGTAACAGTCTGGACATCGTTATAACACCTGATTTGTACGTTCTTAAAAGCTACAAGTATTAGAATGAATTTGAACACATTATGATAGCCACAATAATTTCAACATCGTTATCATACATTTATACATTCTTAGAAGTTACAAGTAGTGGAAATGATTTTGTTGTCGATGGTAAGGTATACATGAACGACTTCATTACTGTTATTAGAATTACGTTGCTTTAATGATTTATATCAAATTGATAAGCATGTATGGTTATTTTTCTTGTATAACAAATATTTTATTAGTACAAATACAAGGATTAATACCGCAGGATATAAAATTAATATAAAATATAAATTTTCTTAACCAAATATGAAGTAATAGTTAATGAATTGAAATATCTATGAGCATTTACATAATCATTAACATTCTATTCATGTATATCACGGAATATGTAGACAAAGCGGAGAATGAACAACATTTGCATAAATAAAAACATGAATGTGTCCAATATTTTTTTACATTGTAGTATATTTTAATTAGCCGATTATGTATTCGTAAAGTATAATAACATAATGTAACTATAATAATTACAAAAGGAATTAAAACACGAAATGGTATTTTGTATACTCCGAGCTGTACTACTAAAAGTCCTAGATTAATCGTTAAATTAGTATATGACACATTATAGACAAACAAAATATCACAATGTTGAACATTATTTTTTTAGGCAGGAAATTAAGTTTTAATAACATAGTTTGTAGAATGTTAGTAATGAAAGAATATAAAAGAACTACAACAACTTAATTGTTAATTAGAACTATTAAGGAATTACGAAAATAATTATATCAAATATAAGTTGTTTAGTATGTATATATTAGTCGGTGAAATATGTATTCGTTTATAATTAAATTAAATATGAGTTGTTAAGCTACATTGACGTCCAGTGTCATTCAAATCCAAGTTATAAAGATTACAGCCAACTCGGGCTTAGAGTGATAAGTTTAACCCATCAAACACCACTTCTAATATAAATATGTGTATTTCTTTATAATTGTTGTTTCAGGCGTAATAGATTTTCCCCTCTCGTGTTGAAATAACGAGTTCAACATCATTATACATATGCTTATAATGAGTCTATATCGTTATGTATTATTGAAGTGCGTTTTTCATCATTTTGGTGAAATAACAACTAGAATATTGTTTTACATATGCCTATAACGAGTATGACATCGTTATTTCTCCGTCGCTAGATTTTCCCTTTTCATATTGAAATAATGACTTCAATATCATTATACAAATGCTTATGTCGAGTATATAGCCTAATAGAGTCCCACTTATAAGCCTTTTTAATCACTTAAAAAGCATAATTTCGTGTATTGGAAAAAAAGAGGGCCCACTTCTCATTACTCTCTCATCCACCCGACCTAAACCTACCCACAGCCTTTGCAACGTTCTTTTTCTTCATCCTCATTCTCTCCTCAATTATCTTACCCAACCACTCCTTCGTCCTTCGTCCTTCTTCTTCATCCTCTTCAAATCTTTCACCTTCTATACCCATTCCAAGTCCCCACAAACGCCGATCGGAATTATACGGAATGGCATAGCTCCGGTGACCTTTTCATCTACCACAAACAAGGATCTGTTCTTCGATTGTTGTTCCTGGCCGCCCACAAATGATGTTCGCTAGTTCCACCACCGCCTCCACACGTTGTAGATTTGATGACTTTGCACTCGTCTTTCCCAGGCGCAGGGTAACCATATGCTTCTCCATCTCTTCACATTTCTCTCCTCTTTTCTCCCCTTATCGATTATGATAAGTGCTAGAAAAGCACTTAAATAACTCTTCTATTTTACGTGCTTGTGTGTTTTATTAGTGTTATATGTTCCGTTTTATGTGTTTTTCCTTTATTGTGGTGTTTTGGGGTCACAAAGAATCAAAAGAAGTTAAAATGGATGAAAATCGAATGAAAATGGAAACTCGGGACCAAAATGCAAGCGAATCAAAGATGGAGGGTCTTCGATGCAATTTTATGAAAAGTTATTTTTATAATTTTTCTTCTGCCAATGTTTAAGAACATCAAAAGAGGTTTCCCAAACTTTTTCTGAATCCCAAATCGGAGTTTCCTAATTAAAGTTATGGCCGTTTGAAGAAAAATGACTAAAAGTGTCATATCGAAAAAAATCAGCAACTCGGATTTATTAGCACAGTGTAGTAATTTGACCATAACTTGAGCTAAAAAAATTGAATTGACCCGATTCTTGTTCCTGTGGAAAGTAGACTCAGAGGGCTACAACTTGGGTGTTCATGACTTCGGATGATTCGGACATTATGGTGGTAAAAAATGGGTAAAACCGTGACTATTCTGAATGGAGGATTCTTTGGGCCATGTTTTGGTAGAAAATTCATAACTTTCTATTAAAATATCCAAAAGATGAAATTCCAATTGCCAAAGCAAGATAAGATGTTTACCTACACGATGATGAAATTCCAAAGCAAGATAAGGTGTTTACCTACACCGTAATGAAATTCTATTATCATGATTTGGTGGATACAATTTAATAAACCCGTGATGGTGCATGAGTGTAATTTTTTATTGTATTTTCTTATGAAATTGTGCCTATAAATAGAGGCATTTGTAAGGAAGGAAGACACAAATTTGAAGAGAGAATTAGCTTGTAATTCTCTCCAACTTTCTCCTCGATAAAATTCTCTTTATCAATTGTTCTTAGTTTTAACTTGAAAGCTCTTAGTTTCTCATATTCCGGCGGAAGTAAAAACCTAAATTTAGGTTCGAATAATCAATCGACGATACTTCGGCCGTGAATATGATTAGCGGAGCATTTCTTCACTAGTTTTTCTCTTTCTTTTATTTTTCATGTTTGAGAAAGATAATTTCTCATATATTGTGGAGGTGATACAAGGCAAACACTCGCTAAAAAGTATTTAACCCGCATATATGAGTGATTAAACTTCTCTATTTATTTCTTAGCATTTATTTTCTTGTTTCTATATTTTTGTATATTATTTGTGATAGTGAAGTATAATCTATTATATTGTGGAGGTGATACAAGACGAACACTCGCTAAAAAGTATGAACCCCACAAATATGAGTAGTTAGACTTCACTATCTAGTTCGAGAGGAACGTTGTGTTCAACTAACATGTGATTATCTTTTCTAACACTTTAGTAACGTTTTATCTATTCCTCCACTTCAATTTGTTGGTTTGTTATGCTTGTAAACCCGTTTTTGAGTTTATGTGATTATTGCATTCACCTTGGCCAATTGAATCAATTAATCTGTAAATTCAAGTTACATGCTAGGATTGAAACTCTTGATCCGTAAATATCATTAGATTCCAATCCAAAGTAGCAAATGAATATCGTGCATATTTATTAACAAATCAACTTAGATGCAGTAATTCGAGTTTGTGAAATTATTCATCTAATTCAACTCATTCTTCTCGTTCATTTCATACTAGCTTTGCATTAAATCCTAAGAACTTGTTTAGGGTTATCCAATAGCTAGATGTTAAGTTAAAGAACTCACTTTAATTTAATACACTTAAGGAGGAATTCGTTAATCAGAGCATCTTGGTTAATTGGAGTTTATAAATTGAAGAAGGAATAGTAACACGTTGCATGGGAAAGATAAACACAAGTTGTTGACACAACCGAACCCGAGAACTAGATATTTAGTTTAATTGTTTCATTTTCATCTCTTTTATTTTGTCATTTTATTTTCGAATTTCATTCTACTTCACAAAACCCCCCTTCTATATTAATTGATAAAAACAACTATATTAAACACCGCTCCTCCTGAGTTCGACCCTTACTTACCACTTCTATATTAATTTGTAGTTTTGAAACCGAGTAAGGAAAAGAAAATTAAACTTTGGCGTGCCACGACAAACGCGCCCAGATTACTAAGTACAGTTGCACCCATATTTGTCCGGCGCGATTTTTGTTGTTCTATTTTCAGTCATGTAAATGGAGCCAGGATTGAACCTGCCTCCAACTTAACTGAACAAATAGCACCCTTAATTGAAAGAATCGCCATTTTGTAAATTTTCAGTGAGGTTGTAATATATTAGTTTACCTTGAAATGTGGAAGAAATTATTTCAAGTGAATGACGAATATGTTTTGTGGTGAACAAAACATTTGAATCTGCTCTTGGGTTTTATTTCATTTTCACTGCAACTTATTGAACGTGAATGCGCAATATATTTCATGGTAAACAAAACATTTTCCGCAAATGCCATATACTCTTTTCAGCTACAAAAAGAAACAGATGGCTAGATTTCACTTTCCTCTTGTAGGAATGCAGTCTGGTTACATTGGTACGTTGGGTAAAGAAGATATTCATGATACACTCTAACACGACTTCTTTCAGTGATTTAGTTAGATTGAGGCTTGAACTAGATATGGAGCTCGAACAGCATTTACGTCTTCACAAATTTCGACTAAAGTTGGTTACATTTAACACCCAATTCTTTGAAGGCATAAAAGTTCCCCTATAGCGGCACTTCATTGGAAAATATGAAAAACTAATCTTTAGAATGCAATTGACACCGAAGTGAATCCCATTTTATGTTGTATCGCTTACCAAAATAAGCAAGTTGATTGGAAATTTGTAAGGTCTATTAGTTATACTACCACTTGTCGCTTGCACCTCATTGCTTTGTGACATATTTGATGTTGTTATGCACAAAAAATTATTACTAATTGAATCATGAGAAATACATTTGGACAAAAATATTAATGTTGCCATTGTAATTGTTCCGGTACACGTAATTTGATTGTTAACCTTTAAATATTTTTGGTTTTCCTATATTAAAAAGTAGTTCTCGCAGGGGTGGAATGTTTATATGTTTACACTTGTGTGTAGTAAATGAGATGATTTGTGTGATAATAATGTTTGGCTGTCTAATGACATTGGGATTTATGCTTGCAGGTGACTAAACGGAAGGCGAGCAAGTACCGCAACATCAACCTAATCCCCTACCATGATTTAGGATCGGCAATATTTGAAGGCAAATGTGCAAGGGGTGACTGCGCAACTGGCCCAAGCGTGTACAACAACATAGTTTACCCTAGTGGTGAGGACTTTAATGACTCCGATCCAGACCACAACGAAGGCAGCCGGTGGCGATGGGATCCCGACTATCAGAGAAAGCATGTTGTTTATAAAGAACTTCGAGCAGACAGATTTGGAATTACACACCCACGGATGCAAGCTTATCAAAGACCCCATGAACCGGGAGATGTTGGCTGGTTTCACAACTGAAATTGCAAGGCGGGCATGGCTTGTATCATGCAGAGACGAGGCCTCGAGCAAAGCATGTGGGGATTGAGCATAGGGCCAGAAGATACATCGAGCAATGTAAAACATTTTCCTTTATTAACGGCTATGTACGTTGAATGTATTGGAGGACTTATTCTACTAATAGGCATGTGTGTTTCTTTGTGTAGAATTCATATATTTTTCGTGGACACTGTGACTTGTCTGTGCTTCCGTTGACGTGTAAACGTGTAGAATTGGGAATGTTTTCATTTGTAAATTGTATGCATGTCGTTTGTTACCCTGTTTTGCAACATAGTTTTGCAATGTTCGGGGCCCAAAAAAAAAACCTAACAACGAAATGTGGGCAACAGAATATTCGTTGCCACCCTTTCAGTCCCACAATTGAACATATATGTTAAATGTAGTGCATTCAAGTTTGTACAATTAAATAATTGTTATATTGCGTATTTTTGTAAGCAAAAAAAAAACGATATTAATGTTGTTAGAGCAATACCATTGACACAGTATGCCGTGTGACAATGCATGAACAAATAATTTTTTTTGGTCACAATTAATGGAAAACCGTCTTTACAAACGGTACATGTTCGAACAAAAAATACCATGGAGAAAGAAGAACGAATTTCCATATGTTCACCCCAATAATTATTGCACGCATACCAAAGTTCCCTTGTAATTGTTGGAGTGTTGACTACCTTGCCAAGCAATATCTCTGCACAATATATTTGGTCTTGGACAGTTTTGGCAGCAAGTTCCAATTCTTTTGAAAATACGCAAAAAAGTTAAAAAAGAAGTGGTGGGCAAGGATATGCAACAGGTATTATATAAAGTAGAACTTGTAAGCATTGCAGTGCACTTGCATGATGTCTGCCACGAGAAAGACTATTCACACGTTCTCTGAATTAAACTACAGTGCAACAATATGGATCAACAAATGCATATTTTGTTTCAAGAATTGCTATCAATTGATGCTGCCAACCGTTAATGGGCAGAATTTTGTTAGGTCGCAATAGGCATTATAATGGATTTTGCTAGGCCCTACATCGTTTCTGCATCCACTGATGGTAAGAGATCGGGGCTTACATTGGTACAAAAAGCCTTAGATAAACTCTTGATATGCTACACTTTATTTCGAATGTATCTGGATGTTTCAGACACTTTGTTTCCTGCTTATGCAATGATTACGGTTTAGTGCGAACACAGAAAGTTAGACACACTGAACAGGTAGCAATTTTCCTTTTTATGGTTGCACATGGAGCTTCCCAACGCCTCATGGCTGCTATTTTTGGTCTATCATCTTTCACGGTTAATGATCATTTCCACCGCGTTCTTCGTTGCATTACAAATCTCACTAGCGTAATTATTCAATCGCATCCAGGCAGTGGTTTCCATAAGCCAACTAACCCAAGGCATTGGCCTTTTAGGGTATGTTTCTTCCTAAAAAAATGATTTTTTCTTAGGTAGTATCAGTAAGTTCTAGTTAAAAGCATATGAAAGTATGCAAAAATTGAAGGCCAATAGGTAAACATTTTTTTCGTATCAACAGTAACAATAATAAGAACGACATATAATGGCACGCATGTGTACGTTTGTACATGCTCTCTGCTTTGTAGTAACAACTTTTTTGTTGCAAAACGTAGGACTGCATTGGAGCGATTTACGGGACCCATGTGGAATGTGTTCCCCCGCAGAGCAACAGGGATGCTTATTATAATCGAAAGGGATACGTGTCCCAGAATGTTCTGGCAATATATGATTTCAACCTTTGCTTTATTTTTTCATGACCCGGATGGGAAGGCTCCATGCATGACAGTCGTGTTTTATAGGAGTGTTTAGAAAGATATGGTCAATCCTTTCCCCATCCGAGGACAAATAAGTACTATCTAGTGGACTAGGGATTTGCACACAGATCACGATACATGGGACTGTATAGGGATAATGAAATTTGATATCATTTCCAGGTGTTCGACAATGCAATATCGGAGTATGCTCGAAACCCCAGGAATCCAGAAGAAGCATTCAACTACCTACATTCGCCTTGTAGGAATGTCGTCGAACGCACGTTCAAGGTATGGAAAGCTCGATTTGCAATACTTCACCGTATGCCTTCAAATCCCATGAAAGTGCAAGTTGACATTATAATGGCAACAATGGCAATACCCAACTTCCTCTGACTTAACCAGTCGAATGACGCTGCATTTACTGCGGTGTGTGAACAGCAACACACAGGATTTGAGATGGACGATTCCGAGCCAATTGCGAATGATGAGGGCGAAAGTAGTTCTCGCAGGGGTGCGAGGGAAGCATGGCAGCAACGACGTACAATCATATTAGCCGAGATTTTTAACGAAACTTAGCTTAAAGTATCTTTGAGATGCCTCCACTTTCAGAAAGAAAATGCTACGATTTGCAATAACGGCGCAACATGAATATCCATTTTCACTTATATTTCATGTATTATCAAATTACTGTTTCTGTTGGTTTGTTGTCGTGTTAGTTTGCGAATAGAAATTCTTTAATGAATAAATGAAAATCCAAAAAAAATTGTAATTTTTTCGTTGTTTTTATGTATTGTAAATTGATAGTTTAATAAAATCATCTGATGGTTGGGTATTTTTGATACAAAATTTATCTGTATACGGAGAGCATTATAGAAGTTGATAACAATTTATCTGTAAACATATGCAATGCAATTGGTGGTGTCACATTCAAGGTTGAATTTTCAATGCCTCCTGACCCAACAAACCTCTCTAGTATTGCTCGTGTTTTGTGAACAGTAACTAGGTCCCATGCATGTTGGATTGTCGATTGGGGGCGGGGTGGGTGGGGTGTTGGATGCACTAGCATTAATAAAAGGCCGCAATTGTTGACTAAGAAGGCATTTGATGGGCTTTTTTTTTCCATAATTCCACTTTTTAAAGTAGAATAAAAACCACCCTATCAGGCCAATAATATCGTTATGTATCGTTAAGTGCATTTTTCATTATTGTGGTGAAATAACAACTAGAACATCGTTTTACGTATGCCTAGAACAAGTATGACATCGTTACTTCTCCGTCACTAGATTTCCCCTTTCGTGTTGAAATAACGACTTCAATATCGTTACACAAATGCTTATAGCGAGTATAATATCATTATATATTATTTAAGTGGAATTTTCATCATTGTGGTGAAATAATAACTTGAATATCATTTTACATATTCCTATAACAAGTATAACGTTGTTATATCTCATTAGCTAGATATTTCATTTTGAATGGACCTATAAGCACCAAAAAATAACAATGGGAGAACCTTAAACAATCAAAAACTCATCTAGAATGATATAGTAACACGTTTTACAATATATCATCCACATAACACTAGTGACATTGCTGTATATTACTAATGCCAAAATAAGGGAAAGATACTAGATATTACATCCGAACAACCACTTCAATAAAATATGACATGGTCTATGGGTTAAAGTGCCATGCTACCAACTCCGTGGCAAGCTTCCTCTTCCAAGTTGGTACGCAATTAGTTCGAATCGCATGTAAATCCATCTTCGCCAATAGAAATTCTATGTGTTTCAAAGAAAATATCCCACAGTCCGATCTACAAATTCATCATAGTTTGTTAAGTGAGATCTCTAATGAAAATAAAATTGGATAGATATTTAAGTGACTTTAATAATAAACCTCACCTTCCACAAATTTGAACTCCTTCGCACTATATTGCTTATCACACATTACATGCATTTTCATGAGCAAAAGGATAATCTTTTGGAGAGGTTTCGTCCAAGATTGAGACTCTGCCTTGTACACATGACCCTGCAAACTATCAAACTTATAATTGTACAATGCTCCAAGTCAATTTGAAAAGTGACCCAATGTCGGTCCATACAACATAGAGCATACAAGTATTTGCAGTCTTTCCATGGTTTTGAAAGTTGTGGTGTTTTTCCTTTGACGTAGTTCAACAATGCTGATGTGTCAAATTTGGGCTCCTTGGACTTCGGATTCTATTACATTTCACCATGAGTTTTTTTTTTCACAAAATAGCTAAACCATGAATCCATGATGCTACTGTAGTGACCGCGAATTTCCTTAAATTAAAATATTTAATTAAAGTAAAATCCCAAACATGTCGCTACAACTTCACCTATAGAGTTAAACAGCGTACGCTCGTCTAGTTAAAATTTTATAATATTTACTATTATATTGAATTATTTAAAATAAAAACAAAAATACTAATTTATAAAATATTTATTTATTTATTTTCAATTTACGTTTGAGGATCAAACTTTAGAAATTATTCGTTTTAATCCCAAAAATTTAACTTTTTATTCAATGATAACTATATATATATTTTAAGTCCAATTATAGTCCCGTTTAAAAGTCCAATTCTATTTCTTATGCTATAAGAAAGCCGATTGGGAGGAGTAATCTAGTTTTTCCCTATTTATGTAGTTTAAGGTTGATTTTAGAAACCCTAGCCTCACTACTTTCCCCTCTTTCCACAATTGGCATCTCCAAGTTCATCCCACTCATTCTCATTCAACAAATCAAACTTCAAGTGGTAAGATTTCTTGATATTTCCATTTATATCTCCATTTTTATTTTTTGTTCTAAGTTTTTAATCACCTAGTTGTATTTTTCACTTGATATTCTACACAAAATACGATAAATACACGTATATACCACATCACCGCCGCGCCACCACCTCGCCACACCGCCACCACACCGCCACCATCTTCCACCATCATTTTTCCCCAAAACCCATCCATACACACACACACACACACATATACACGAATATATATAGATATATACATACACCATCGTATACATATACGCATATACGCATAGAACTCGGCCAAAAATTTCAACAACGCTCAAAAATCCACTTCACAACGCAAAAATTATACCTACACCTTCCTCTACCTCTATAGAACATCGTGGTATAGTTTAATTTCGAAAATTTTTGAAGAATCGATCGAATTTTGAAAATACCCAAATTTTTTCTTAGAGTTCTAGCTTCAATTTCTCCCCACACGCTCAATATTTCTTTAAATTGACTTCACCACTAGCTTCACCACCTTCAACTCCACCTTCGCCACCTTTTCCACCACCAAAAACCGAGTGAAATGTCGAGAGAGTGAGAGAGCCGAGAGAGAGAGAGAGTAGCCGAGAGAGGAGAGAGAATCGGGTAGAGAAGGAGAAGATCCGGCCCAATCCATTTTAAATCCGGATTTTGCAAACAAGTCCATCTATTTTATTATTTGTTTTAAGTTGGGCCCTACAAATTATTTAATTTTCAAATCCCAAATTTTTAATTGTTACAATATAGTACCTCAACCTTATTTACAGATTTAATCTCCCATCTGATTTATTTTATTTAAATGAGCCCTCAAATTTTATTTAATTTCAAATCCCTCACTTTCAATTGTTGCAATTCGACCCCCAAACTATTATTTCACTTTTAATCCTTCAATTTCTTTTTCCTATTCAATTTAACCCCCAAAATTTAATTGTATATTAGTCCCTCATGTTTTACAAATCTTATAATTGAGCCCAAAATATTTTTAGTTCACTTTTATTGCATAATAGGTCCTCAAACTATTCAATTCTTTCAAATTGACACCCCAAAGTTTTATATTCTTACTATTTTGGTCCACCAACTTCTATATTACTTATAGATACTTTATATTTAAGAGTATTAACATAAAATAAACCCGTTATTGACTAGACGAGGTGTACGAGCAGCTAGAGGACTGATTTTCACCGCTTAGTAAGCTCAAAACTCGAGAGATATTTCAGGTAGGCTCAAAAGACTCACTTTTACTTATCGCGCATTATTAGTTAATGATCTGTACTATATGAGTGCCTTTAGTGTGTAATAGACTTGCATTCGGGCCCAGAGTTACCTTCGGGTAAAAGAGTTGCCTTCGGGCCCAGAGTTACCTTCGGGTAAAAGACTTGCCTTCGGGCAAAAGACTTGCCTTCGGGCCCAGAGTTACTTTCGGGTAAAAGACTTTTCTTCGAGCCCATAGTTGCTTTTGGGACAGTTACTTGCCTTCGGGCCTACAGCTGCCTTCGAGCCCGGAGTTACCTTCGGGTATTATATTACAGAAGTTACATACCTATTTGCCTTATATATTTGTATAGATGATTAACTTGCGCAGAGCCTACTGAGTATTATTTAATACTCACGCCTTTCATTTTTATTACAGATTGAGGAGTCCGGAGGCATGGCGTGTCGTGTGAACTCTATCTAGGCTTGTTGAATGAGAGACTTCATTTCTGTTGTTATTTTGGTAAACTGATGTATGAGATTATGTCGTTTTCAAACTTTTGAACTATTTAGTAACTTGTGTTGGATGTTTTGAACGCTTGGTGATCGAAAAATTTTAAGATACTTTAAATGGTTATTATATTAAATGAATTTCCGCATTTCAAATAAATTGTTATGTTTCCTCATTTATATCTATATATATATATATATATATATATATTAAAAAAGAAATGGTTAGTTTTAAAGAAAGAACTAACGTTTCGAGTTTTTCGAACTCGGGGCGTTACAGCTTGGTATCAGAGCGGGTCTACGGTTCTGTAGACTTGCAAATTGTTTAATGAATTTTTTTTTCGAAAGAAACTTTTCAAAATTTAAAAGTTTTATGTCCTAAGAGCTACCACGACCATCGTCTCTCCGCCGACTCCGAGGTAAAGAAAGAAAGTTTTTAGATTTCAAAGATTGACTTATTGAGTTTTGAAATTCTTTTGAGAAACTATGTTTTGATATAGAATGAAAGAAGAAAGTTTCAAGAAATTTTTCAGATACAATAAGAAAGAGTATTTACGAATGCCGGAATCACTTTAAAAAAAAAGTTAATGATAGATACAATATTAAAAGTTATGTGAATGTTTGTATCTATTTAAAGTCAAGAGAACCTCTTTGAAGGATTTTACGAGAATTAAAAGTTGATACGGCATTAGAATATTTTGCAAGTAGTTGTATCTGAATTGAGGGATTTCATATCCAGAAAAGAAAGAGTAAAGTGCTTTTTTTGATAGAGAATAAGAAACCGAGTTTGAGCCTAAGCATGAAATCTCCTAGTGATTAATAAAGCATAACTTTAAATGTATTGCACGATATTTCTAGTCCTAGAAATTTATTTCTTGATTTTCAAGCATTGACTATTGTGTATGGGTATTGTTGATCTCTCTTACCTATATTGAATGGTGATTTGTAAATGCTGGTGGTTGGGACTTTAGTTCGATGTTATGCATTGAGATGGGAGTTGTAATGGATTAGTGATTGATTGTAATGGAACTTTAATTCAATGTCATGGGTTAAGAAAAGGCTGTAATGGAACGACAGACCCAATTCAGAAGGAATTGACCTATGTTATGCTAGATATACTGAAATTCTTCGGTGAAAAGGGTAAAAGATAAAGCAAGTAAGCGTATTCACGAATATCGGCAGTGTGTGATACCAATTGATCATGGACATTGTTGATTTGATTTTGTGCACTCGAGGTGAGATTGTTGCATTGCATTGTTATGAAGTTTTGATGCAATAGAAAATGTATATATCTCATCGTCTGCATTTTGGGTCGCAAATATACTATTTTATCCTCAAAGTGAAGTTTGTAAGTTTCATACTTGCATGTTATGGTATCCTCAATGGAAAACTATTTGAGATTAAAGATTATAGATTGAGGATAGTTAGTAGAAGCTATGGCTTGGGTTTTTGGATTTTATACTGAGCATTAAATGTTAAAGGGTTTGCTTTGAATTATTTTTAATATTGAATTTGGAGGACTTGATTAGTGGTGAATCAGTTCAAATTGTATAAATTGAAGTTAAAGGTATTATTTATGAAATTTGGGTGGCATGTTTATATATATATATATATATATATATATATATATATATATATATATATATATTATGTTGGGAGCTTCTAATGACAAAGTTTGACGAATTTTGCTAGATTGAGGTTGGGAGAGATTTTGAAGAATTCATGTATAATTTTTATGAGCCGAGTTTTGAGGATGTCAAATTTGGATTTAGAGGATTAATTATATAAAATGTGACTGTATAACGATTTTGATTTTAAGGATGTAACGTGATTTTGAGGGTGTGATTGATTTTAAAATTTATTTGGATTTTTGGGATTTGAGGACTTGAAATGTGAGGTAAAAGGTTGTACGGTTGGAGGAAATTGCCTGAGAAAGGTTTCATCCGGCTAAGTGTGTCTCCATAGGGAGCACATGTTTTATTTGTTAAGAAGAAGGATGGCAATATGAGGATGTGCATTGATTATAGAGAACTCAACAAGTTGACAATAAAGAATAAGTACCCCCTACCAAGAATTGAAGATTTGTTTGATCAATTGAAGGGTGCTTCGGTTTTCTTGGAGATTGATTTGAAACTAGGATACCACCAGTTGAAGATCAAGCCAACAAACATACCAAGGACAACATTCAGGACACGATATGGGCATTACAAGCTTACAGCGATGCCCTTTAGTCTCATGAATGCACCTACAGTGTTCATAGATTTAATAAATCAAGCTTTTCATCAGTATCTGGACAAGTTCATCATCGTATTTATTGATGAGGTATTGACCTATTCAAGGGATTCTGATCAGCATGGGGAGTGGAACAGTTGAGGATTGTACTTGATGTATTGAGGAGATAGTCGCCTTTGAGAACATTCGACCCATACATGATCCAAATGAAAATATCTTTTTTATGCAAACTCACGAAATTATTTATCAAGTTTTCAGTCAACTTTCACCATCCTTTCCAGTTTGATTGACCAGTTATTTTTGAATTTTCTTAAGTTGCATTTGATTCAAAATACATTTCTTGTTGCGAAAGAAATAGAAATCGATTTCGAAAATATAGCTAACATTGGAAGTATTATTATTATTATAAGGTTGTGCTAGGTCATACTTTTATTTGATTTACTTGTTTGGTAAGCAAGAACGCTTTGAGTATAAGTTAATGCAACATTATGAAATTTTCTTGAGCCTTCGATTGAGGATGGAATGTTTTTTTTTTTTGAATGCTTTTGCTATTCAAATGATATTTCTCATTGCGAGAAGAATGGAAAGAAAATTTTAAAACTTTTACTTTTTCAACATTTGGCTTGTTATGCAAGGGAAATGTGTTAAAGTGTTGATTTTTTTTTTCGGGATTTCGACCTATATTTTTAATCAACCTATCTCTATAAACTCAAACAAACAATTCTTGTGAAGAAAAAATTTGACAAAATTTCGTTTTCTATTTAGACTCTTGAGCTCAAATTAATGAATGTTCCATCTATTTTCGACAAATTAATTCCATTCCTATCGAGCGATAACTATTGGATTGGGTGACGATCAAGTTTCAAAGGGATTTTGATAGTGGAGGATATATTAAGGAAAATATTTGCGGCTCGAGAGGGAATTTTTTTTTTGGAACATGACCAGAGTTGTAATGGTTTTGAATTCGAGACTTGAAAATTTTTGGAAGAAAATAGAGGGTTACGATTATGATGTGGCTGCCAAATTCCTTTGGGTGGTGCTATTTGTAATTCAAACGAATTTACATAGATGAGAACGAGGTCCCTTCGACTATTATGGACTAATTATGAGGTATATACTCGATTATTGTTATCTAAGTGATAACATATATGATATTATTAAGGCTTTGCTATGAGGAGCACAATATGTTATGATCGAAAGGAGATTGATATTTTCAGTTAAGTAGAAAGGGTCACTTGAGTACAAATCGTAAAGATAATATTGTTCTCAAAAGAGAAGATTACATGGACTTCGTGACGAGTCTTCCTAGATCACTGAGAGGACATGATGCTGTATGGGTGATTGTTGATCAACTTATGAAATATGCACACTTTCTACCAGTTAGGATGACTCTCAACATCGACCAGTTGGCACAGTTATATGTTAGAGAGATTGTTCGACTCCATGGGGTACCTGTGTCCATTGTTTCAGATCGAGATCCGAGGTTTACCTCGAGATTATGGGAGAGTTTACAGACGGCTATGAGCACAAAGCTCAGATTCAGTACCGCTTACCACCCCCAGACGGATGGTCAATTTGAGCGTACCATTCAGATATTGGAGGATATGTTGAGAGCATGTGTTTTAGACTTAGCCGGGAGTTGGTAAACTCATTTGCCACTTGTAGAGTTTGCCTACAACAACAGTTTCCAGGCCACGATTGGGATGGCGCCTTATGAGGCATTGTATGGACGACGGTGTCAATCGCCAATCTATTGGGATGAAATTGGAGAGAGGAAGATGTTGGGACCAGAAATGGTAGAGAAAACTGTTGAGGCTATAGAAAAGATCAGAGTGAGGATCAAAGCCGCTCAAGATCGACAGAAGAGCTACGCCGATAAAAGGAGAAAAGACTTGAAGTTTGAGATTGGAGAGAAAGTATTTCTCAAGGTGTCTCCAATGAAGGGCACCATATGTTTTGGGAAGAAAGGAAAGTTGAGACAACGGTTCGTTGGACCATTCGAGATACTAGAAGAAGTTGGGACAGTAGCTTATCGATTGACCTTGCCACCTGAGCTTTCATCGGTGCATAATGTATTTCACGTCTCACAGTTGAGGAAGTATGTCCGTGATCCAAGTCATGTGGTGAACTTTCAATCCTTGAATATTCAGAAGGATTTGTCATATCAAGAGACACCCGTGATGATCACAGATCGGAAGGTCCATGTCTTGAGAAATAGAAGAGTTCCCCTAGTTAAGATTCAATGGGATAGTCATGGCAATGATGAGGCAACATGGGAGAAAGAAGAAGAGATCATATCCCAATACCCAAACCTTATAGATCAAGTAAGTTTATGTTTTAAGTAAATTTAAATTTCGAGGACGAAATTATTTTAAGAGGGTAAGGTTGCAGTGACCGCGAATTTCCTTAAATTAAAATATTTAATTAAAATAAAATCCCAAACGTGTCCCTATAACTTCACCTATAGAGTTAAACAGCGTACGTTCGTCTAGTTAAAATTTTATAATATTTACTATTATATTGAATTATTTAAAATAAAAACAAAAATACTAATTTATAAAATATTTATTTATTTATTTTCAATTTACGTTTGAGGACCAAACTTTAGAAATTATTCGCTTTAATCCCAAAAATTTAACTTTTTATTCAATGATAACTATATATATATTTTAAGCCCAATTATAGGCCAGTTTAAAAGTCCAATTCTATTTCTTATGCTACAAGAAAGCCCATTTAGAGGAGTAACCTAGTTTTACCCTATTTATGTAGTTTAAGGTTGATTTTAGAAACCCTAGCCTCACTACTTTCCCCTCTTTCCACAATTGGCATCTCCAAGTTCATCCCACTCATTCTCATTTAACAAATCAAACTTCAAATGGCAAGATTTCTTGATATTTCCATTTATATCTCCATTTTTATTTTTTGTTCTAAGTTTTTAATCACCTAGTTGTATTTTTCACTTGATATTCTACACAAAATACGATAAATACACGTATATACCACATCACCGCCGCGCCACCACCTCGTCGCCGCACTGCCACCACACCACCACCATCTTCCACCATCATTTTGCCCCAAAACCCATCCATACACACACATATACACGGATATATATAGATATATACATACACCATCGCATACATACACGCATATACGCATAGAACTCGGCCAAAAATTTCAATCATGCTCAAAAATCCACTTCACAACGCAAAAATTATACCTACACATTCCTCTACCTCTATAGAACATCGTGGTATAGTTTAATTTCGAAAATATTTGAAGAATCGATCGAATTTTGAAAATACCCAAATTTTTTCTTAGAGTTCTAGCTTCAATTTCTCCCCACACACTCAATATTTCTTCAAATTGACTTCACCACTAGCTTCACTACCTTCAACTCCACCTTCGCCACCTTTTTCACCACCAAAAACTGAGTGAAATGTCGAGTGTAGTGATCGGAAAATTCTTCTTAAGTAAAATATATTTAATTAAATAAAATTTCGAACGTGTCACTACGACCTTACTTATAAAATTTAAATAGTTTACGCTCGTCTAGTTGAATTCTATATTATTCATTATTATATTTAATTATCTTAAGAAAAAATTTATAAAAATGAATTATTTTAATGTACTTTTGAGGACCAAACTTTGAAATTTATTTATTTTAATTCCCGAAGATTTTTAACTGCTAAAACCCAAATTTAAAGTCCAAATACGATCCAATCCAATTTAAAACCCATCTAGAGGCCCATTTACAAATCTTATTCTAACTCTCACCTTTAAATATTCTTTTAAGGGTGCTTAAACTCTAGCCCATGTTTCATTCTTCACATCACCATTACACAAGTATTATCTTCATTCTCTTCTCATTCAACAACTCAAACTAATTCCCAAGTGGTAAGATTCTAAATTCTTCATCTTCATTTTCCATTTTTAACTATTGTCCATTTTATTTATCTTGTTACAATTTACTTCTTGTACTTGTTTTCCATTTGATTTTTCTATAACGTATACATACATATATACGCATATATAAGCCACCTTACATGTGAGCCACCACCTTCACCGACCACCACCTCCACCGCTTTCACCACCACACTCCACTTCCACCATCTCTACCGTCATCTCCATCGCCAAAAAACACACACACCTATACACGCAATGCATACACGCCATATACGAACTTGCACACAAGCTCGACCCAAACAACAACCTCATCCAAAACTCAACTTTAATACACAAAAATTATACTTACACCTTCCTTTACGTCCCTAGAACATTGTACCATGGTTTAATTTCGAGAATAGTTAGTGTATTGATCCACTTTTGAAAATACCCAAAATTTCAACTAAGTGTTCAAGCTTTGATTTCTCCCGCTATATCCAATATTATACCAATCAAACACCACCACTAGATTCACCCCGCCTCATTCCACGTTCACCGCCTTTTTCGCAGCCAAAAACTCGCTGGAAATAGAGAACCCGAGAGAGAGAGAGAGACGAAGCCGAGAGAGAACTTGAGTGTCGGGTGAAAGAGAGAGAACCCAAATCCAGCCCGTTTCCATTTTACTTTTTATAATTTATTTGGTTTAATTGCAAGACAAGCCCCTCGTTTCCTTTACTTGATTTAAGTTGGTCCTTAAGGTTTATTTAATTTGCAAATCCCCAACTTTAAATTGTTACAATTTAGTCCCTCAATATTATTTATAGATTTAATCCCCCATTTTATTTATTTTATTTAAATGAGCCCTCAGTTTTTATTTAAATTCAAGTCCCTAACTTTCAATTGTTTCAATTTGACCAATAAACTTTTATTTCACTTTTAATCCTCCAATTTCTTTTTCCTATTTAATCTAACCCCCAAACTTTTATTGCATATTAGTCCCTCATGTTTTAGAAATCTTATAATTGAATCCAAAATATTTTTAGTTCACTTTTATTGCACAATAGGTCCTCAAACTATTCAATTCTTTCAAATTGACCCCCAAAGTTTTATATTCGTACTATTTTGGTCCACAAACTTCTATATTACTTATAGATACTTTATATTTAAGAATATTAACATAGATTAAACTCATTATTGACTAGACGAGGCGGACAGACAGCTAGAGGACTGATTTCTCACCGTTAGTAAGCTTAATACTCGGCTAAGGGTTAAGGTAGATGCCTTTTCTTAAAAGTTTATTCTAAATGTGCGCATTTACAATTAATATTGTTATAAATACTGCATGTAAATGTTATGTGATGATAGGCTTTCATAGCCTACTTATGACGTGCCTCCTCGGCACTATGACGATAGGCTCTTAGCCTACTTATGACGTGCTTCCTCGGCACTATGACGATAGGCTCTTAGCCTACTTAGGACGTGTTTCAATAGCATTATGATGATAGGCTTTTAGCCTAATATTTTACAACGACATGCTATTAAACACTATGATGACGTGCACGATTTAGAGGGATGATGAACGAATTTGTATTTCATACCTGTTCGTATTTTATGATTATGTGCTGTCAATTTGTAATATATATTAATTTTTGTGCGCGGGATCTACTGAGTATTTTAAATACTCACGTTTTCTCTATTTAATGAACAAATTGCAGATTAGGGAGTTGGAGGCTTGGCGAGGCATGGAGGCTCTTTAGAGTTTATTTAATAAGAAACTTCGTTTCCATCGTTATTTCTTTTGTGAACGCAAGTTGTCTAAGTATGTCACTCGAATGTTTTGAATGTTTGAAACTGTTAGAGATTGAACCGATGTGATATAATTCTAAAATGTTATGCTATTTTAAAATTATTTTCGCATTTTAGTTATTTGTTATCTTTCCGCATTTATTGGTATTATAAAAAAAATTGTGGTTTAAAGAATTTAAGTTTTTTTAAAGAAAGAACTAACGTTCTGGGTTCTTAGAACTCGGGGTGTTACATCGAGAGAGTGAGAGAGCCGAGAGAGAGAGAGTAGCCGAGAGGAGAGAGAGAATCGGGTAGAGAAGGAGAAGATCCGGCCCAATCCATTTTAAATCCGGATTTTGCAAACAAGTCCCTCTATTTTATTATTTGTTTTAAGTTGGTCCCTATAAATTATTTAATTTTCAAATCCCAAATTTTTAATTGTTACAATTTAGTCCCTCAACCTTATTTACAGATTTAATCTCCCATCTTATTTATTTCCCTCAAATTTTATTTAATTTCAAATCCCTAACTTTCAATTGTTGCAATTCGACCCCTAAATTTTTATTTCACTTTTAATCCTTCAATTTCTTTTTCCTATTAAAATTAAACCCCCAAAATTTAATTGCATATTAGTCCCTCATGTTTTAAAAATCTTATAGTTGGGCCCAAAATATTTTTAGTTCACTTTTATTGCATAATAGGTCCTCAAACTATTCAATTCTTTCAAATTGACACCCCAAAGTTTTATATTCTTACTATTTTGGTCCACAAACTTCTATATTACTTATAGATACTTTATATTTAAGAGTATTAACATAAAATAAACTCGTTATTGACTAGACGAGGCGTACAAGTAGCTAGAGGACTGATTTTCACCGCTTAGTAAGCTCAAAACTCGAGAGATATTTCAGGTAGGCTCGAAAGACTCACTTTTACTTATCGCGCATTATTAGTTAATGATCTGTACTATATGAGTGCCTTTAGTGTGTAATCAACTTGCCTTCGGGCCCAGAGTTACCTTCGGGTAAAAGACTTGCCTTCGGGCCCAGAGTTACTTTCCGGTAAAAGACTTGCCTTCGGGCCCGGAGTTGCTTTCGGGCAAATTACTTGCCTTCGGGCCTAGAGCTGCCTTCGGGCCCAGAGTTACCTTCAGGTATTATATTACAGAAGTTACATATCTATTTGCCTTATATATTTGTATAGATGATTAACTTGCGCAGAGTCTACTGAGTATTATTTAATACTCACGCCTTTCATTTTTATTATAGATTGAGGAGTCCGGAGGCATGGCGTGTCGTGTGAGCTCTATCTAGGCTTGTCGAATAAGAGACTTCATTTCTGTTGTTATTTTGGCAAACTGATGTATGAGATTATGTCGTTTTTAAACTTTTGAACTATTTAGTAATTTGTGTTGGATGTTTTGAATGCTTGGTGATCGAAAAATTTTAAGATACTTTAAATGGTTATTATATTAAATGAATTTCCGCATTTCAAATAAATTGTTATGTTTCCGCATTTAATATATATATATATATATATTAAAAAAAAGAAATGGTTAGTTTTAAAGAAAGAACTAACGTTTCGAGTTTTTCGAACTCGGGGCGTTACAGCTACAATCTTGCATAAACAGACTTGGATATTTCTAAGCCCGAACACAAATTTGATATAGTGCCTCGTCCATAATCTACAAACCAAAAGTATTTAGTTCATACAAATAAACTAATGGACCATAGAGCAACTATGCAATTATCGAGTTTTCAATACTCACATCATCTCCAAGCCAACTATTCGTGTCCAACAAATACTTCACCCACTTGCCTTGGACATCATGGTGCTGAAATTTTACCACATTCCTGTGCGTGAAACCATACCAATATAAATCAGATCCTTTGAACTTAATATTTACATACACACACATCTATATATATTACGTTCATATACTTTGCAGATGCATTTTTCTCCCACTCTTTGAGGCATTGAGTTTCGCAGGATCTACTTCTCGATAGGGGTCGTATACTCCAACGTCACACAACTTTCTCCTCTTTGTCGGGTCTATGTACGGAGGCTACAATAAAGGTGTTTTTCTTTTTAAATGATATTCACGCTCTTTCGGTGATTCACTCCCATTTTTTGCATCATGTACACTGTCACCTGGAGGTTGCAAAGATTACACTCAGTTCAATTTTAATGGAAGAACATACGAAGATGCAGATAGCATATGTGTTTGCATACCATCACCCAATTCGTATTAATCATCCTCAACTATCATGGGAATCACATAATTAGTTGTTGGCATTCTTTTCTCCTCATGTTGTATACCATTACCTGGAGATTGAAATAATTTACACAAACTATCAAATTTAACATAGGTACACTAAAAGATGCAGACCACATTGCATTATTTGCATACCATTGTCCAATTTGTTCTCTTCTTCCTCAACTTTAAGAGGAGTCACATAATCAACTGGCATTCTAATTTCCTTATATTGTATTCCATCCCCTACTGGTTGCAAAAATTTTAGTTAGTTCAATCCAAATGGAAGTTCATAGAAGATGCACATTATATTGTCAGTTTGCATACCATCACGTTTTTCATTCCCATTATCCTCAACTCTCATTGGATTCACGTAAGCAGCGGACATTACTTCTTCCCTATGTTGTACAATGTCACATAGAGGTTGTGAAAAATAGAGTTAGTTCAATTCAAATGGAACTACATAAAACAATGCACATTATATTGGTTTGTCATTATATCACTTGCTTCGTTCCCATTGTCCTCAACTATCATGGGAGATACATAATCAGCTTGGACTCATTTCTCATGCTGCACATCACCACCTAGAGATTGTAAAAATTAGAGTTAGTTTAATTCAAATGGAAGTTATAAAAAATACACTTTATATTTTTGGCTTGCATAGAATGTACATTTTCTCCATTTGTACGCGACAATGGGTGTCACATCAATTTTTGCACGCCCTTTACTTTCGTTTTCTTGTTCTCATCCAATTTTTTTATAATTAGCTGTCTCTTCCTTCTCTTCTAATAGCCCCTCATCTTTAAGCTTTTTCATCACATTATCAAGTCCATCTTTCTCCTTATTTCCCGTATCTGGCAGAGCCTCCGATACATTGTTAGTACTATAAATGGTAGCATCACGAACAGTTGCTGACGAACAAAATTTGTCTCCTACAAATAACCTGTCAATCTTGTACTCTATACGATCAAGTCGCATCACACTTTTTTCCATCTCCATCTTCACCACATCTCCCACCACATCTCTCATCACATCTCTCACCAAATCTCTTATGTTTTGGTCAAGGAGTGGTGATGGATTCTGAGGTGTCGGTGGAGAATGTCTGTGAAGAGAATAAGATGGATTAGCACTTGTCTTATGCTCATCTCCCTCGTGATGTTGGGAGGAAGTGTTATATTCTTCTTCAAAATAGGGCAACTCTTTCTAATATGCCATCTATAGCTTAGCTTCATTGGGGAGCAATGTCAATTTGGCCTCTAACTGTAGAGATTTAAGTGTGTAAAAAATTAATCTTCTGCAAAAAAATACTATGGACTTTCTACTGACTAAACATAAATATGAAACGCAATACCTCTTTTGATTCCAGAACCAAGTCAATTTTAGCATATGCCACCCTCTTGTTAATCTCCCAAGCGAGCATTCTAGGAATTACATCCTCATGTCTTGTATCAAATTTGTTTTCTAGTGTGGGAATCGCTTCAAAAGCCCAGATCTATAGTAAAGCAAGTATTATAATTTCATCGACACATAATTTCATGTATAAAATACAAGTTACTTATTGGTACATATAATTATAGCAAGAGGAAAACCATGTAGCGAATATTTAGATTTTGGACGTTCCACTATGTTAGCCATGTCACATTTGAGTACAGCATGATAAACTCAATCTAGTCTTGTCCTCCGTAGCCAGCACGATATAAGCCAAAATAACAATAAGTCTTAACTTGTACCTATCTCTCTTGTGTTTTCAATTTTCAAAGATATTGTATACATCTGCCTTCTTTATAGCTTCTGCCTTCATACTAAAATATGTCTCCACAAGCTGAGATTCTATTCCTAAGGTCTTGTCGACGTCTTCCACACCACCGCATTTAAGTTCTGTGACTAGAACAAATTCTTGGATGCCAAATCTTATAGGTTTATTTCCAACAATAAACCAAACTTCTTCCTCTCGCTTGTTCTTCGCTGCATGCACAATCAATTGATGCACAATCTGTGATGCCATTTTAATTTTTTGAAGTTTTAGCAGTTGCCCGAAATAACTTTCTGTTAACTTGGCTTCGTGAGTTTTGTCCAACTCCTCGTACACCGTTTGCACCATTTTGATATTGCATCGATTAATGATAGTAATAGCATCACTTGTACATTCAACGTCGGTACCATATCGCCTCTCCATATTACTACAACATGCAAAAGAATTAATTATAACAACTACTAAGTAAAGTGGCAAAAATAAGGATAATGATGATGGATGAGATTCAAAATGTGTAGAATTAAGTGGATTTATTTCTCTTCCAAAATAGATACCTTTCTATGGTTGTGTTTATTTCATTATTGAAATATTGCTCAATGGACATATGACTATTTGCCTACAGACAGTTTTAAGACTGCTATAGACCTTAGGCCAAATGGAAGTACATAGAACAGTTGACCTTAGCCATCTATGGTGACATGCTCACAGCAGATGGCCAAGGGCAACTGTTTATGGAGTACTTATTATCTATCCCAAATATGGCTCCTCAAATCCCTTTCCGAAACCCAATTTAGAAGTCCCTATTATTCGTGGTAATTGCCTTCTACTTAATTTTTGATTTATCCTACTTTCTAAATTAAAAATGGTTATGAGTTATTGTGAATGGAAACAATTTAATACAGGTGAATGGTGGAATAGAAATATTATTGATGTCATGAGGCAAACACTTTTTACTGGAGCTGCTTCAAATGTTTCAAATGCATACACCATTAATGGTCAACCTGGTGGCCTTTACAGATGCCCTAGCAAAGGTCTAGTTCTTATCTAGATTTATGAGGTACATTGAATGACTTAATGCTCTACCACAATGTACCTTCTTGCCTCTAATAGAATTATTGAATGACTTTCAGGCAACAAATTGAATCGCCCCTAATACAAACTCTACCAATTTTCAATAAAACATTCATCCGCATAATGCAAAATTTGAAGAAAAGAAGAGACTAAGTCCATGAATGGAAAATCATTTTTACTTCTATTGGAATAAGAGCAACGTGATTAGAGCAAGGACCTTTTCTAGAAAAAGACCTTTATTTTTATTTGAAGGGATCATTTTTTACTTCTATTTTGCAATGTGTTTTTTACTTCTATTTTGCAATGTGTTTACTAATTACTATCAATTGTCTCTCCATTACTTTTACCTTCATGTTAATTTTTCTTCCTTACAATGAACCATATCCGTTCAAACGAGATCCGCAAATTAAGAAAAACGCAAACTAATTTTTTCTTTGTTAGATAACTAAAACCATCCCTTGTCTCCCACCAAGCCAACCACCCTATATACAATTTCACATGTCATTAACACTCTCTCACACCTTCCTTATATATATACACACACACACACACACACACACACTCCCCTTCCTTGGACATATATACATTTTCCTACTGAACGGGAATGAGTGGTACTATCATCAAGCATTTCGAGCTCTGAACCAAGCTGCCGGTACTTAGCTAATACGCCTACAATGTTTTACCATCAAATAGAAACAATCATTTCAGTATGTCATACACTCATACTCCATTTAAGTCCAACAAGAGATTCCTATTAGTCTCATTCATTTAATTTATTAGTGCGGCAATTAAATCCTCAAACTTACGTCCACACAAAACATTTGCTCTGTTTTTTGTCAAGTTTACTTAATCTAGTATAAGATCATATTTGAAGTTGCACTAGATTGCATATACACAATTTCTAGAGAACAAAATCGTAGAAAGCATTGATGAAAACATTGTAGACGAAGATAACTTTACCTTGAGTTAATTAAAGCTTGAACTTGTGCAATGTGAGGAAGAGGTCGAAGCCAAGAAGAGATGAAAAACTCGAAGAGGAGCAGCGTGAGAAACAACTTGAGGAGAAGCCAAAAGCACGGGGAAGAACTCGAGGAGAAGAAGCCGGAAGGAAAATCGATGCAATTGGGTCTTCTGTTATTTTGCCCTAATTTTGAATTCTTTAACCATAAAAATAAGAAAAATGATTAAATTTCATAAAAAAAACACAAAAATAAAAGAAAATAACATCATTTTCCAACTTTCAAATTAATCCAATCAAACACCTACAACTACTATTTTCCCGGAAAACATTTTCCCGGAATTCATTTACCCGGAAAACGTTTTCCTTCAAACCATTTTCCGGGTTTGCAATCAAACACACCCTAAGTATTACTTCATATTTGGTTAAGAAAATTTATACTTTATATTAATTTCATACAATCCATAAATTGATATTAATTAAAGAGTTGTTATACAAGAAAAATAACCGTACATGCTTATCGTTTGATATAAATCAACAAAGCGCTGTAATTATAATAACAATAATAAAGTGGTTCTTGTATACCGTACCATCGATAACGAAACCGTTACCTATAAGTATAGCTTCTAAGGACATATATGTGTGTGATAATGACGTTGAAATTGTTATGGCTTTCATAATGCGTTGGAAATCGTTCCAATGCTTGTACCTGTTGCTATAACGATATCGAAGTCGTTTTAACGACATGGAAATTGTTCTAGTGACCGTTGCCTTTTCCTTTTTAAACCAATACATGTTGTTTTTGCAGAATGTAAAAATGTGCCATAACGATATCGAAGTTGTTATAACGACATGGAAATCGTTCTAGTACCTGTTGCTATTTTTCAATCAGTAGTTGTTTTAACTTCACATAATGTGAACTTGTATTATAGCAATATCCAAGTCGTTTTAGCGACATGGAAATCGTTCTAGTGACCGTTATTTTTTGTTTTTAAACCAATACATGTTGCTTTTGCAGAAAGTAAAAATGTGCCATAACGATATCTAAGTCGTTATGACGACATGGAAATCGTTCTAGTACATGTTGCTATTTTTAAATCAGTAGCTATTTTAACTTCTCCACAGAATGTTAACTCATATTATAGCGATATCCAAGTCGTTTTAGCGACATGGAAATCGTTCTAGTGACCGTTGTTTTTTCCTTTTTAAACCAATACATGTTTCTTTTGTAGAATGTAAAAATGTGCCATAAAGATATCGAAGTCGTTATAACGACGTGGAAATCGTTCCTAGTACTGAAGCATTTAGAGAATGTACAAATGTGATATAATGACCTCAAACTCGTTCAAACTACCTATACGAAAATGATGACATGTATGCAGTTGTAGCACATATTACTTACGTAGTACATGCATACAAATAGGAAGCCCATTCGACTAAAAAAGATGTCTAAATTATTACACACAAGCATAACATCCCAACACAATGAACTTAGTAGCATAAGTTCTTGCAGAGTTAGAGAATAACTCGAAGATAGGAAACTTAAACATCATTCATCTTCTGAAACTACTAGGCTTGTACAAGTGGCACAGTTATGACCTATTTTCTTGCATTTACTACATTTGCGAGGCTCTCGAGCTGATCTTTTTCTATTTTGCGATGGTCCTCCACTTTGCCTTTTCACAAATGGTGGGAGGACCTTCCTAGCTATCACATGCTAGGGAATTTTCCACTCATCTTCTTTCGGAAAAGGATACACAAATTCGGAATATGAATGCCTCCAACAAGTAGTACTGTAATATAGACTACAAAAATTATAACCGTTATCTCCATTAAACCTTATCACGGCAATGGCATGTGCACATGGGAACTTGTCCAAATCAAATTTCTAACACGTACATCTACGTGCTTCCAAGTCCACAATGTGATGTTCAAAATTATCACCAACATCATAAATGTCGGGGGAAATCGGCTTCACCTCCAAACCCTCTGCCTCATTATATGTCTTTCACATTTTCTTTTCTAAGGATCCTAGAGTGAGAACGCTGGTTCATTTTTCAGCTGCGACGTGTCTTTCATAGAACAACCTCTGTTGTGTTTCTCGTATATAATCAATCAATCCAATTATAGGAAATTCTCTCGCACTTTTTAACAAGCTGTTTAGTGATTCGGCATTGTTTGTAGTCATAATATTGTATCGTACTCCACTAAAGTGTGCTCTATCCCAATAACAATAATCTTCTTCCAACAAGTAATTACTACTTCCTTCCTCTTTACTAAACAGTGCCATCAAAATTTTCTCAAATTCTGGTATTGTATAAGCCTCTGCTGTTGCCTTGAACAAATGTACAAGATCACAATGTAGAAAATGAGTCTTCAGATTCTTTCGCAAGTGATACATACAATTTCCTTGATGAGCACCCTCTAAAGCCTTTTGAAATCCATTTTAATGCATCGTGCACGGTTGAAAATTATCGCAAGCTCCTTCGTATCACCTGTGATTATCTTCAACTTTTCGAACAACCAACCCCAGGGCTTATTATTTCAGAATAAACTATCGGCCAAGCAAGGGGATATATCTGGTAATTTGCATCCTGAAAAGTTGCTACAAGTAGAGTACCTTTACGACACAAAGTCAAGTGAGTCCCATCCACAGAAATTACTCGTCGCATCGAGTTAAGAAATCCACGTATGCTTGGTCCCAAAGCCATAAAAAAATATTTGAAACGTTCTTTTTTAGTAGTGTGAATGAATGTCACTGTAGCTGGATTTTGTAACTCCAAAACATGAGAATACGATGACAATTTTGCATAGCTTTCACTTGGTTTCCCACGGATCAATCCCATAGCATAATATTTCGCTGTGTAAGCCTTCATATAACTTATCGTGATGCCAAACTCGCGACAAATGTCACTAATAATGTCTATCGGTCTATACAGTCGATTGCATCTTGAAACTTAGGGGCGATGTGGTTTCCAATAACTATATATGACGCATGCTTATGGTCTTTGCGGCGCACACTCATTGAGCGGATGTGAATACTTTGGTATTTTCGAACTTCAAAGATATCATAATTTTTAAATTTTGTAGCCCGCAAACGCCACGTGCATTTATCCTCTATACACACAACTTCATATATGCTCTTATTTGACTTCTTGACTTTAAATTCAAAGTGACACTCCATAGCCATAACATTTTTCGTATCAAAGTCTTCTTCGTTGGAAACAATTGTCTAACTTTGACATTTAGACTTTCTGGAATTCTCGCAGATGAAGCACAATGGACTGAGGAGAATCTTGAAACTACAACCCGACTACCGCTTTCATTTGTACGGACTGTGACATTTCCATCTCTAAGAGTACGACTTTGGGTTTCATGTGCATTCAAACCATCATTGTTGTTATCTATCATATTTTGACTATGATTTTCAGTTGCAATCAAATTAGCACCATCCATGGCTTCTAATGGATTGTTCCCTACCACATCTCCTTCAGGATAATCTTGAATAACATCAAAATTGTTCCAATCTAGTAACCTTTCACCAGCATTATCATCGATCGCGACATTCTCAATTTGCGCAAAGTCTTGATCTCCATTCATATGAAGTTGTTCTTCACCATCAACCCGTGATAAAGATGCATCAACATCTAACAATTCCTGATGTTCAACCGCTTTTTCTATGAGTGTAATACACAAGAAAATTTCTCTAGAGACTGAAATAAACCACTGCACATTATTGTCACAGTCAATGATGGTCGGTGCTACTGGAGCTTTAGACACTATAGGGACAAGGCATGCCATCTCTGTTTCATATAGCCTTGAATCAACATTTAACACCTCCTTCACTTTATCATATAATTCCACATATGAAATTGTTCTCGAAACAAGAATAGGCGTTGTCTTTCCTTTTTCATTCTCCACATATTTCCATGTCCATACACCTTCGACATTCTTCTCGAATTCAATTGGATGACAAATAGATATCCATACCATGTCCGCATTGTCCATAACTGCTATTAAACAAAACATTCTTGAAAAATACAAATAACGATATTGATTTCGTTCTATAAAACAAATAACGACATTTATGCCGTTACATTTGTATTTGATATTTGACATATATCACATGGTACCATCAAAACATAGTATTTTGCTTTACTTCAACAAGTAGAAATAATAAAAGTAAACTAAAAATAACCAAAGAACGACTTTAACACACCATAACGACTTCGAGCTTGTATGATTTGACAATCTCATTTTGATTATCTTCATTTCATAGTTTTAACTTACCTTTGTATATATATTTGGGTGGTTTAAACATATGAATAGTTCCAAGCACACATCAAGCATATTACAAAACAATATTGAAGTTCTTATTTCAACACAAAGGTGAAAATCTAGCTACTGAGAAGTAACGATGTTATACTCGTTATAGAGATATGTAAAAACGATATTGAAGTTGTTATTACACCACAATAACGAAAAATCCACTTACATGATACATAACGATGTTAGACTAGTTATAAGTGTAAGTATAACGATATTGAAGTCGTTATTTCAACGCGAAAGGAGAAAATCTAGCTACTGAGAAGTAACTATGTTATACTCATTATAGACATATGTAAAAACGATATGAAGTTGTTATTTCACCACAATGGTGAAAAATCAACTTAATGAATAAATGATACATAATGATATTGACTCGTTATAAGAACAACCGTAGCGATATTGAAGTTATTATTTCAACAAGAAAGGGAAAATCTACCTTACGGAGAAGTAACGACATTATAATCGTTATAGGCATATATGAAAATGATATTGAAGTTGGTATTTTCCCACAATGGTGAAAAATCCACTTAAATGATACATAACGATATTAGACAGGTTACAAGCATAAGTATAGCAATATTGATAGACAGAGATTTCCTGTGGGACAAATTGTAGAACATTTCAAGCGCAATAGTGCTGTAGATTGTGAAACCATTACACTTGTAATTTGAATAACATTTTTACATGCATGTTACGCAACATAAATGGAAACGTTGTCATCTCAATATATAAATTACTTGAAGCAATAAATTTTTAGATAGAAAATATATGTTTTTAAACAAAACATGCTTAAGAAGTGCTGCAAACGATATGTACGTCGTTCTATAAAAGAAATAACGGCGTTTATGTCGTTGCATTTGCATTTAACATATATCTAATAGTACTATCAAAACATATTTACCTCAACAAATAGAAATAAATAATAAAAGCAATTTGAGAAAAATAAGTAAATAACGATATTAATGCACCATAACGACTTCTAACTTGTTATACTCAAATGTACAATATAAAACCCTAATTAAAGCAACAAATGATTATGAAGTTGTAGAAAGAAAATAAAATAGTTAATTATACCATACCTTCTCTTCTTCTTCAAATGTCCAATATCAATCTTCTTCAACAATTTTATTATTTGGGAGAATGAGAATATAGATTCATCTACATTGTATAAAAAAGGGAAAATTCAATTATGGGAAACAAAGAGAGATAAAAAGAAGACACAAGATGATGTTGGATAGAAATTACTTACCTTGGAGGAGCCAAAAAGCCGATCAGCAGAAGAGAGAAAGCGTAGAAGCCGTACTACCTGGTTTTCACGGTATGAATTTTGGAGACAAATCAAGGACAAGATGGTTACTGTATTTATTCTTTTTCTATTTATTTTAACTAATGGCTATCTAGACAAAAATTTATAATGTGGGTCTTTTTAAATGAAACTTTTGTTTGACTAACCCTTTTAAATGAATCCCTCGACTTTATTCCCACGGAATTTGGTAGTATTGAAGTTACATTTAGCTTTTTTTTGTTAATTTCTTTAACAATATGGACAATGTTTGTTAACTGAAATGAGTCTTGTCTTGCACCTTATGACAGCGTTGTTTGTCCTTGCGCCTTAAATTAAAGAGATATGGTTATGTCATTTTAGAAACTAGCATCACTAATGGTTTTGTGCATGAGTTATCCAACTTCATGTGATGATATGGTTTATTGGTGTGGCATAAATATAGTTCTTTTAGTAGCATCTTCAATGGGGAGATGGATTGGAAATGTGGATTGGGATGAGATGGCAGAGAGAGACAGAAAGATATTATTTTAATTAAAATTAAAATTGAATAGAAAGTGGCGTACGAAAAAATAGCGGGGAAAAAAAGAAGAAGAGAGATATAGAAATAAAGTTAGAAATAATGATTAAATACTAGTGGGGGGTGTGTAAATGGAACTGGATTTTGAAAGTTGCATTGGGAAGCCAAGAAGAAAAAGTAAGATAAAAGAGAGAGAAGTGGTTAAAAAATAGAAAAATATGAGAAAATAGAGAAAATGTGGGACCCACTGCAAATTGACCGAGATGCTCTAACTAAAACATACAAAGTTCGTACGTTCACTATTCTTTATATTGGAAACAAAGCTCCACCGACATTGGATGCATAAAATGACATTTTCTGTTCTTGGATTATTGGGAGTTAAGACACTTTAAAGTTAGCCTGCATTAAATTATTTTCGATTTGAGGGTCTCTTCCATGATCTGTGAGGCTGTTGCAAAATTGTCGGCCTCCAATGTTGCATGTAGGAAAAAAATAATTACTCTAATTAATGAGACGGTTCTCGTGAATGAGAAATTAATATCTATTAAAACGTCCTATCATCAAGAAAATCTTTATTTGTCAAGTTTTATCTTGAAATATCTTATTATATCCAAACTTCCTGGTATTTCAATATTTCCATGTGGAGAGAGGTTACTTCTGATCAAATTTCCTTTAGTAGCTCTACGTTACGCTTAGAGAACTTTGGAGAATACAAGTAGGTGAGATTTTCCGTGCCTATAATCTGATAGTATAAATAAATTTGGGCCCTTTGACATGGTAAGATACAAAATGTTTATTATTATTATTATTATTATTATGGGTATTCCTTTCTTACTTTCTGAAGATTTTGTTAGTTATGGTGTGTACAAGGCCCAATAGTTGGACCGGGTTGAGTTATCTTGTGGTTCAAGAAACCACAAGCCCAATAGGATTATTGTAAACCTATAAAGAGCTCAATGTAGCCCCATAATACATAAGTTATTATTACTACATTGTCTCTAAGCTCTCTCTACAATTAGCTAGCACTAAATTAAGAGAGATCATCCCACTGTGAAGTTGTTCGTAATTCAAGAGGAGTCTTGACGTGTGGATCACCGTTGGAGGCCGGACGATTGGACGGCTGTGTAGACGAAAGAAGAAACGAAAGATTCGCTGTGAAATCCGCTTCTATATCGGTAATCTCTAATCACAGATCTCATCTAAGAAACGAGTAGATCCGGTTTTGAATTGCCTATTTTGTATTCCGCTGTGCATGTCTATTGGGCAAATCCTAACAGGGGTATCAGAGCCAACTCGTTCTTTTGTTGAGATTTGTTAATTTGCGCTACAATAAGTGTTGTTGTATATATGTGTTTTATATCAATTTGATTTGGGTAATTAATAAATATTATTTATGAAATAAATTTTCTTTTAAAAGAAAAAGAATATCGTTGGATTAAACCGAGTTTATGAATCTAATTCATGAATTTGGAAATCCAATAAGACATGGATTTGATTTAATGTTCTATCAAACAATCTAGTTTGATTTATTTGTGACGATGTAATTGCATTAAAATTAATTTTAGATTGGATCTAATAATTAATTATTAATTGCAAGAAAAGAAAAAAAAAGGGTTTTTTCAATCACCGGAAACGCGCCACCACCACCGGCAGTAGCGACGAGAGTCACCACTACCATGGTCGTCCCCTAGCCACCGGAAGCCGTGGGGCTGCCGATTGCAGCGGCGAAGTCACCGCTACAATTGCGACATCCCTGCTGCGGATCTAACGATCGCAGCTTTGCTACGGCAGCTCGCCGCTTCAATAACGAAGGCGACTTCGCTGTGAGAGAAAGGCAGGCGATGGTCGCCGCCGGACAGGTGGTACGGTGGAACCCTAGCTAGGGATCCACCGGTAGGGGTGACCGAGGATGATGGGGGGTGGTGTGCAATTTCAGAAATTGCACACCAAGCCCCCATCCTTGTTTAACAGGAGTTGTATTTCCCGAAAGTTTCAGAAACTTACAAGTTGGTCCCCAATTCCAGTTTATTGCGAAAACAAGTCCTAGGGCTGAAATTAAAATTTCTAAAATTAATGATAAATTAGATTTATCAATTTTCTTGCAATTATTCAACTTTGAGCATTTATTTTCAATTTAAAATTATTGTTTGAGACAAAAGTTGAATTTTTGAAAAATTATATTTTTAGTTTGTTTCTCCCTAGTGTTTTTGCAAAATTTAATTAAAGTATGACTTTAATATATATGACAAATAAAGTGTTATTTTGTCTAACCCGCCTCAAATAATATTTAATTAATTAGATTAATTATTTATTATTGCATGTAATTAATTAGATTAATTATTTATTACTACATGTAATTAATTAGATTAATTACTTATTATTACATGAAATTAATTAGATTAATTCATAAAATTTTGTTTCTTGATTGTTTAAATTGTTTAAACAATATGCGTCATCACAATAAATCTAGAAATTGAATTGTTTATCAATATTAGATATTGTGGATCATTTTGGACCAGACCAAAATAATTCACAAAATAAAGAGTTATTTTGTGAGTCCCCGCTTATTAATAAAATCAGTTGATTAATTTGATTAATCATAAAATTTTATTAATATGTAATTAATTAGTTAATGTGATTAACTAATTAAATTTTGATATGATTGGGAAAATAAAGAGTTATTTTCTAAATTCCCTCATTATGATAACATTAAATAATTAATTAGATTAATTATATAATTTTAATTGATGAGTTATTGATTATTTAATATGATTAACTAATTAATATTCATTTGGTTCGTTCCTTTGATGGTTTAAAATGTTTAGCCAAATAATATTATTACCCAAATCTAGAAATTGATATAACTGTTAATATTAGATATCGTGGATGATTATGGACCAGACCAATGTGATTGGATGAATGCATGGTTTTATTCTTTGTTTCATGTTGGGGGCCTGCGTGCCTATTATTAGTTTGGGCCTACGTGCCAATTAATTTTTAATTTAATTTCGGACCTGCGAGTCTATGTGATACGGCGTATGTGCCAACTAGTATCGGATACGAGTTGGAGCAGAAGACGGAGATCACCGGAGTTAACCAACGAAGGATGGAGAAACTGTCCCTTAGGAATTGACCAACTAGTTTTTCTCTTGGCTCGGGAAAACTAGATAGATATATACGTCCATAATCATTCACTAATTCTATTATGCTTGATAATTGCATGGTTGATGTTTATTATTATGCATTATATTATTGATATGATTGATCCCCTTTAAAATGATATTAAATTCACGATTAAATGTTAATTCATGCCTTCCAATGTTATGGTGAAAAATTAGATTTCCACAATCGTAGTTAGCTTGTTGAGTAACTCAAGGCTGCTCGATCGTAGGAAATGTTCTTTACTGTGAGACATGTGATGCCTCTGAACATTGGGTGGAGTTTAACTAAAATTTATTTCTTGTTGAGTAACTCAAGGAAATAAACTTTAGAGGCACGTCGATTTAATACATGAGATGTACAAGATAAATCGTTATCTGATCTAGGAGTCACATGGAGATGTGATTGATAGGTGTATCTACCTAAATGACAATTAGGGCTTGTTGAGTAAATCAAGGTTCTAATTGAACAAACGGGGTCCTAGGCCACTGATAAAAGTTGAAAAATTGTTTTCTATCAATGTTGGGGATCATTGATTCAGTGGGAGTATTGTTAATTAAATAAAAGTCCATATTTGATTAACTTTATTGCATTTATTAATTATTATTCCATTATCATTTCTATTAATTATATTATGAGTAGTGTTTTGAGTTTGAAAAGCATATTTGATGTCGACAAACTCACTGAAACTACTTGAGTACTGTACTCAAATATGAAAAGAGAATTTAGTGTCACCACACTCACTGGATTTTCTTACACTAAAGTCATAAATGTGAGATTTGTTCTCACATATAAGTTACAATATGTCATAAACAGATTATCCGAAATATTCTGCCAAGATGGTCTTGCTAGGACAATGTGAATTTACAGAGATCATGTGATGATCATAATGCAATATGAATGATACTTGCAGTTATGAGTTGTAAATGTCGCATGTGGGTATGGATATTTATATTGTTATTGATCATGTCAAGGAGTTGATTCATGTAGTGAATGATATAAAATCCGAAATGTTATTTGGAGACTTGATGGGCAACAAGTCAATTGTTGACTTAGTTCAACTCTCATTGCCAAATAGTTTATCACAATTTGTTGTGAATAAGATTCCCAATACCCACTAATCTGTTTGATATGCTCAAACTATTATACCTATCACCGATGTGATAAGTTTGATCTTAAAATTCCTAACGAGGCTTAGAATAAGTCTCAAAGGAACTTTGAGAAAGAATTTTCGAGATCAAACTAACAGTTGAGGTATATAAAGACATATTCAAAGCCAATAACACTTTGTAGAGACAAAGAAGATTGGCATGGAACTGTGAGTCAGGCATAACCAATTGAAGAGAAGAATCTTAGAGAAGATTTTCGAAACCCGTATTTAAATCTTTTAAGTATTGGATATCGGATGGAGATCCCATATTTAAATACGATTGAGATTTAACTAGGAAAGTTCACTGCAAATGACGGTAATATGTCCTATAGTATGAAATAAAATAAATGTTACTTCATTCAAGACCTATTATTTTCGTTGCCCTTTTGTTTTGTTTTGGAATGAGTATTATGATCATGTTCTTATGAAGAACATTATTTCTATTCATGTTAGGACATGAATAGTTGATCCATTAAGATCAAGAACAATAGTTGTTTACAATCATTTAATGGAATCAACTATAGAAATCAGATCAGTAATATTGGATTTCTAAAAGGTCTATTATTGGAATAGAAAATAAAAAGGGTATAACGATGATTATATCCTATTCCGACATCAAAACATGTTAACCCTAATTCATATTGATGTATTGGGTTGATATGTACAGAAGGTCGGAAAATAGCATCTCCAATGTTGTCAAGCTCAAAGAGGGCTATATATAAGATATAGTATCTTATACTTGATGGACCATAAGCATGAAAAATTTTAACATGTTCAAAAGGGTTCAAGTAAGAGAGGAGAGCTACTTGGGGAATATTCTCACGTTTCGATATGATCGAAGTGGAGATTATTTAAGGATATAATTAGAAGAATGAGATTCTCGTTCAGTGAATTTGGGAATATACATGACTAATTCAATGGTATATAATGAGAGAAATTGTTTATATTAATATGATACGATGTTGTCATTATACCTAGCAGTTCACCGCAAAATTGTTTTGAAGATGGGCAATAGAGATTGCAAGTAACACACTAAATAACGTTCCATCTAGGTCGGAAGATAAAACTCAAAATAGTTTTGAGCAATAATGCTTAGATGAAGCATAGACGGAATCTCTTGATAGATATTCAAGACAAAATATCATTGAGTATCACTATTCTCACTTTTAAGATTAGAATCATCTTATCAAAGTATGATCTAATCTTTGAGAAATTATTTTTCCTAAAAGGACAGTGGGAGTAGGATAGACCTTGAAAGAGTTCAAGAAGTCACAACAGAGATCAACCGACTAGATGAACTAGTTGCTAAACTTCATTTGATGAGGTGCAAACTAGTAAAGAAGAAAAGTTCTTAATAACACATTGGCTCCGTATAGACCGTGGAAAGGCTCATCTATAGCAAGATGTGATCTTATGGCTATTAATATGGCATTGCTAGTCAATGATGAGAAGGCTGTGGTTTATAAATGGTAAAAGTCAAGTTGTTGACCTACAATGTATAGATAGATACACTAGAATTCGAAGTGAGCTCCATGTACTAAAATCAAAATGTGAATTTTGGTTATAGGATGGGTTAGACCTATAATTTGTAAATTAGCTTACAAAGAACCCGTCGACATGGATCGTAATGCTCACAAGACAAGATTAACAGTGAATTTTGCAATCAAAGATAAATGTTGTATTTGAGAACAAAATTCACATTTATAATCGTGTCTCCATTAATTCGAATTCTAACTACCGTAGATGCTCGCGTTTGAGAAATGGTTTTCAAAAACTTGATTTTGATCACGTTGTATCTGATGCAACATAAGAGTTTTGAATCCATAAGATCAAATCAAGAGTGTCGGCATACCCAAGAGCTGAAAACTTCATTTTCATGAGACAATCAAATAGTTTGATTTTGTTATAAATGAGTATAAATAGTGTGTACAAGAAGTTAGTGGGAGTATAATCGTATTTCTAATACAGTATGTGGATACAGATTGTTAGAAAAACGATATCTCCAGAGAAGGTCTGAGGTTTTCCATTGGCATTTAGAAAAAGGTTGCATGTAATGTTGGGACAAGGATCTATACAGATGGATCTACGAAAACGTTTAGCCTATCTAAATCCAAGTACATAGACGAAATCTTTAGAAGGTTTTTCCTGAAAGAGTTCGAGATAGAACTCTATCCTATCAGGATAGGACTGTATTCTCAAAAGGCATTGGAGAACACGGTTGAGAGATGTCGCATAGATAAGATTCATGCGATACTATGTACGAGATCAAATGTTTCACATGTTTTGGAGGGGAAAATTTCCGAGAAAACAATGTGGAAAACATTAAATATTGGTCAACGAACATTATTAGATGCTTGAGAAGCATTGAATAAATGTTCTAACGGAGAATCTGAACGAAGATTTCAAAAATTTCCCAAGTGTCGGTCCTTAGTCTAGAAAGACTATACACGAATCCCAATTCGGAAAGATAGTTACTCATAAGAATAGTATGATCACCTGGAAAGATTCTAGATGAATGCAACTCAATACACAGTTACTTTGGAAGTAGCAAGAGAAGCGGCTTAGATCATTAAGTTTTTAATTGAACTTGAAAGCTTTTCCTAACATTGTTGATCCAATAGAGATTAAGATAACAATGGAGCCATCGCACAAGCGAAGGAAACCTAAGTCTCGTCAACGATCGAAGTGTGTATTGAGGTGGCACGTCTCTCTTTAGAAGAGATAATACAACAAAATGATAAAGGGATAAATACAAAAGATCTCTTGACATAGTGGATGTCACAGCATATTCATGATTGAAGCTATGTGTATTAGATACAATAGTATTTGGATCTGGTTGTGTAAAACTATGGTGTTGCAATCTATATTGGATATTAATATGCGTAAACACCTAATTGATAGATGCAATTGAATGGCAGATCTATTATTTTACATATCTACGTTGTTTTATCATAACAACTAAAATAATGGAATCCGTAGAATAAATGTGCGAAAACTTGTTAATCACAAGGTGTTGTGATAGTGAGATAAAAGTTTTTGGCACTTATTCTTAAATTGTCCCTGGTCGTAGCAATAACAAAACACAGATATTATTATTGCGGATAGACTAGCATGTGTAGCATCTCTTTCTTAAGAAGAAAGTAATTGATCTCACAAGTTAGAATGTGGAGACACTCGGATGAACACATGGATGCTTCATTAGTGGAACAAGCATTTGGATGACCCGCCTAGAGATACTGCATGGATAGTTATCCTTGCGTCAGTAGTTGATCTCTAATGCACGGTGTAGAATTAGTCATTTGACTTGAGAATATCATGGAATCTTATGCACGGATCGCTTTATTTTGGTGGACATTGAAGGATACTCTGACTGGGGTTGACTGGAAATGCCGTACGGGTATAGTGAGAAATGCATGAAGGTTGTGATTATTCAATAAAGGATTCATCACTCCTGGATAACGGGAGATTATAACCTATGTTTCGTGCAATCAAGTTGATATAAAATCCTTGGCCAAGGTAGGATTGTGGGATTGAAAGGGGTTTTCAATCACAATCACTGTTTTAATCAACGTTGAGTTGGGAACGAACAACATGGTTGGTTGAACGAGATTGACGCGAATCCATATCTCTAAACCAATCGGGTTATGTTTGATAGAGGGATTATAGTTTCACGGTAACCGCACATATAAAAGGTTTCGTCATTACCGCATGACATATCCCGTCACATGGATTGCCATGACACATTGCTAGATGTCAATCATGGACGACGACATGGGTCGATCGATCTGGGTGAATCGAAGATAAACTGAAATAGGGATTTCACTTTATCCTATCCTGATAAGATCAGATAGTGACGCCATGACATTTGCCTTCGTGAGTGGGAACCTAATGGGTCACACACAAAGTCAAGTACTCGTGTCTTGAACTAGACTTTGTCCAAGTGGGAGAATGTTAGTTATGGTGTGTACAAGGCCCAATAGTTGGACCGGGTTGAGTTATCTTGTGGCTCAAGAAACCACAAGCCCAATAGGATTGTTGTAAACCTATAAATAGCTCAATGTAGCCCAATAATACATAAGTTATTATTACTACATTGTCTTTAAACTCTCTCTACAATTAGCTAGCACTAAATTAAGAGAGATCATCCCACTGCGAAGTTGTTCGTAATTCAAGAGGAGTTTTGACGTGTGGATCACCGTTGGAGGCCGGACGATTGGACGGCTGTGGAGACGAAAGAAGAAACGAGATATTCGCCGTTAAATCCGCTTCTATATCGGTAATTTCTAATCATAGATCTCATCTAAGAAACGAGTAGATCCGGTTTTGAATTGCCTATTTTGTATTCCGCTGTACATGTCTATTGGGAGAGGCCTCCAGAAAGGGACATTGCCTCCAAGGACCCCACACCTGAGGACTCGATCAACACTAACCCCAAGGCACCATAGCCTCCCCTGGCTAACAAGCATGCCTCGGACTAATGCACTGTAGTCAAAGCGCCAACAATTGCAAGGAATTGACATAGCATTGACTTATATAACATCATTTATGTGAAGCTAGGCAGCTGATACCGACACGTGTCTTATACCTTCGTCCCATGGCAAGTAAAAGCATAGTCTCAAACTAGAATTTATCTATGAACCTAATTTTAGATTCATGCTAGAATGAATTCTTGCCTAATTTTAAGTAAATGAATCAGTTTCTTAATAGCGTTTATCGAAACTAATATATTAAAGTGAGTATAGCGAGAAGAATTTGTGGGAAAAACAAACTAAAATTTGAGAATCCATGGATTCACATGCTAGAAAATTAGGGTGGCAAGGCATAATGTACATGTGAGTGAAATACTTCAATAAGTTGTCTATTTCACGAGATTATTTTGTCAGATGTAAGAAATTCTGGAGTTGGAACATTTGGGTGTTGACATGTTTATTTTCAATCTTGTCAGTTTTCGATGTGGATGTTTTGCTTTTCTATAAAATGAAACTTTCGGGTTTTGAGTTGATTGTTTTGAGGTTATTTTTTAAGGTGAATTTCAAAAGTAACCAAAGGCAAACGTGAAGATACAAAAATGTTAGCAACCAATTATAATCAAATTTGAATATTATTATCAATTTGACGATTGTATTTAAATGGACACTTGGCATCCACTATGAGCCCCTTGAGTTGGCTTCATAAATTTGAAATCAATTTTAGTTTTCTTCTAATCCTATTACCTAACTATTTGTAGTCATTCCATCTATGACTCTCGAAAGGATGCTTTGGTTTGTGACTTCATCGGGTGGTTCTAGGTGCTAAATATTGATCCTATTCAAAAGGTTATCTTACTAACTAGCACCGATCTCAAATCTATGTAATCTTGCAAGTAATCTTTCGGTGAAATGTAAATAAAAAAAAATATTTAGGTGGCACTTAACAATGAATGTGCTTGATTGTGTAAAGTTAATTTTTTTGCTTATTGAGAATGACTGCCCTCATACAAATGAATTTTAACTGAATCATGTAAATAATCTGTCAAGTGTTTCATCCTAAGTTCTAGGTTGCCATCACTTCTTAATTAAATTGTTGCTCTTAAAGATAAAAGTTTCTTGGTTAATGTAATTATCAGCAGTTAACTATAATTAAGAAATCATATTCTCTATGTCAAATAAGTTTTCCTTATGCAATGAAATTCGTAGCCTTTTCATCCAATTTTGTGGGTGGCAGCTAATTCAAACAAGCAATAAATTTCACCAATAGGTAAGTAGTCTGCAAGATGGCTATATGGGTTCTTGGCATGTATGTCTCAAAATTCAAATCCAAACTATGATTCCAAACTTTGAAATGGGATTAACCAAAAAGTAATTAGTTTAAAATCAAATCACATAATCTGTCAGTTGCGTTAGTTATGTTCTCAACAAGGTTTATAAGTGGTAGGTCCTATAGGAAGACATACATGTATACTTCCTCTGCTAACTTCACCACGTGTGAACAAATGAATCGTTAAGATTTTGTGGCGGTAACGGCTTGGATTGTGAAACTAGCAAAAACAACTAACTATACTTTTGGATTTATCTAATATTAATTTTGATCTCAGGCTTGCCTTCAGCTTCTTAGTATTTCTTTTACACTTGCTTTTAGTCAAATGTGATTTAGAAATGATAGATTGAATATTATTTGCAGTTATCAGATTAGATGAAAAGAGGTATCACGTGCTTATTAAAGATCTTCAGTCTGCTAAAAAAAAACTCGACAGTAAGAGTAAGAGTGATGCGAAAAGGAGTCATTGGTCTATCCAAGATACCTCGTTCCTCGCCTATGTTCTATAGTTACTTTACATAGATAATCTTTATACATTTAAATCAAGTAATTTTGAGAGATTGTTAGTCCTTATACATCTTAGTCTTTTGTCATACCAAATACATTCATTTTAGAATTTATTCAACAACCACATGCAATGCCAACTAGTATGACCAAAAAGGCCCAAGAATTTGGATGAAATGAAAAGGAAAAAGAAAATTAAAAAAAAAAATTCGTTGTTGCTGATTTTGAGGTTGTGAAGCCGCACAGCTGTCGCGTGTAGCCTCACGGATTGGGGCATCAATGCCCAAACCTGTTGTCGCATCACCAACTATTTTTTATTTTTTTACTTCTCTTTTGGTGAAATTGCAGAAGAGGCCCTTCAACTTTTAGAATCATCCAATTTGGTCCTCATCTTTTGAACTTTCTTTCAAAGATGTCCCAAAATAATTGCATCTAAGGTCCTCATCTTTTGGAATGTTTCACTTTGATCCTCAAAGTTTTGGATTTTTTTATGCTTTTAGTCATTTTTCTCTTATTTTACTTCATTTCCTTCCAATGCGAAATTGCTAACCTACAAAGATAAATTTTTTACAATTGTCAATAGAAATCCACCCATTTAATCAACTTTTAACATCTTTGAGGTATCTAATAAGTGTGTAAAAACACTCTTATAACATTTTAAAAGCTTGAAAACCCGTAAAAAATAACACGACATTTGTATTTGTTTGCATTATTAGATTATAGTACATTTTTGTCTTTTTAAAATTTTTGGACCTCATTGGCGAAAAATGCTTCCTACGCCTTTGGCTGCGCTGTTTGCATGGTGTGATCGCATTGCATTAATCTACATATCACCTAGATTTTGTGTCATGCAATCGCATGATACAAATCCGTGAGATCTCATCGCAATTTTTTTGGTTCAAAACTTTTAGAAATTCACATAACTAACAAACAAAAGTTGAAATATCCCGTTAAAAAAATCCCTTTAAAAATGAAGCTAAATTACAAGGAAAAAAACCATATTTGTAGCGATTTGCATCCGACTTGTCAAAAAACATATATTATGGTGTCCAAAACAAACGTCGTACAAGAATTTTATAACCAAAACACTGAAAACTCAATTCCAATAACTGTATGCTCTAATACCTGTATATATGATTAGCATCAATGTACTGCTTAAATGTTTTGAAAAAATATCATATAGTAAATTACTTAAATTAAAAGTTTAAGGCCATGCTAGTTGCCATATCGGAAACCAATGGAAGAGGCTTGGAACGTAAGGCAAGAGACGGGATAGCTCAAGCAGAGCTAACAGTTCCTGAATTGCCTGATTATTAGTCATAGCCCAGTTAGAGCCATACATAGAGAAAGATCCATTTTGATAGAGAGTTACCTTCCCAAAAAAACTGTGAATACCAAGTTTGTGAGTAGATTTGAAACTGCATTTCTGGGGTGAAGGGCTTCGAGCTGAGACTTATTTAAATACCAAGTTTGTGAACTATCACCCGCCCGTCCTATCCGAAGTTGAGTTGGAGATCGACGATGATAATAAATTCTAAAATAATAATAATAATAATAATAATAACAACAACAAGAAGAAGATTGGAGGCGAATTGTTGAGCCCTTGTAATTGAACACTTGCCGAGCTAAAGAGAGGCTGAAGAAGAGAGAGACTTAACTCTCTCTCTACAAAGTCGGATGAGAGTGTTCTATATGCATTTTGAAATATTCTTGCTTTGTATTTGAAGTTTTGGGATCTGGCACCTTTGTCGTTGGAAGACAAGAAATATTGGACTAGACTATTCCTTATGTAGATGCAGTGGACAAGTTCTTGTGTTGGGATAGCCGTTCAGAATGGAACAGCACAATCCAGACACCATCATTTCCCCTCTCTACAAGATTGTGCAACTCTAATGCTTAGCTTGATACTGTGTTGTGCTAACCGGAGAATCGGCTTTTAATATGCTGAATGGAGAAGCAGCTATTAGAAGAATGAGCTAAATGTTTGGCAAATTATTTTTTCAAAAGTGTTGTCCATTTTAAAACCAATATTTAAGTGTTTGGTAATAATAAATACATTATTGTTGTATTAATATACAATTACCTAAAGGGATAATTT
The DNA here is from genome assembly GCA_018223645.1 of Jasminum sambac. Lineage (NCBI taxonomy): Eukaryota > Viridiplantae > Streptophyta > Magnoliopsida > Lamiales > Oleaceae > Jasminum > Jasminum sambac. The sequence goes on along the minus strand of CP073644.1, from coordinate 6,147,657 downwards.
CTTTAACAATGTCAAAACCAATTATTATATTATTTAGTTTTTTTCATTTAAATAAATGTGTAGATTTCTTTCATTTAAATAAATGTATAGTTTTTTTTTTTACATTTATACTAACGATAACATACAATTTAGGTAGCTAAAAAAATTTTTTTTTTTTTATCATCTTTAACTTACCAATGTTAAATTTCATAAATAAAAAATATAAATATAAATATAAATTAAAAGTATAATATACTCAACCAGAAACTAACTAAATTTATTTTATTTTATGTGCATCATTAACGTGCAATATTTAATTTCTCAATTTTTAGTATAATAAGAAACAAATAAATACAAAATATATTTTATACGTGAATATAAGAAAGCAAAGATATTGTGAAATTTTTAATATTTAAAAATCTCAAAATTGCAATTTTGTAAATACCTATGATTGAAAGCTAAAAGTAGAATCGAAAAAGTTATATTTTGCTTCTTCCGAGAGTTTGCTTTTCGAGGAAATAGATTCTTCTATAAGCAATTTTGGAAATTGAAAATTTATAAAATAAACACATGTTTCTAGTGTATTTACAATTTATATACCATGTTTTTAAAAATTATATTTTCCAGATCATGTTTTCACTTAGTTTTAACAAATCACACCTTATATTGAATAAAAATTTTTAAAAAATTAAAAAATTACTTATTAAGACAAAGTACCATTTTTGTGACTAACAAATTATACCTCATGTATTTTATTATGTGACACTTTACATATCACTGTTCTTAAAAATAAAAAATAAAATTTCTCTCAATTTTATTCTCAAATATTTATTAAAGTTCAGAAAGAATCCCAAAAATGGTCTTTGTTGCCATTGTCATAAAGTTTACTATATATGATATATGAAATATTATAAGTAAATTGAAAATAAGGAATCGTCTTTGTTGCCCAGGAACGATAAGGTCCCGCAGGTGGTTTTTTACCCAAGGAACGCTCGGGTCATTTTGAGGGTCGATCCGACTTCCGTTTTAAAATTCGGAACCAGATCTAGAATCAGCACGGCGATGGAAAGTTTCAACAATTTTGAAAATTTTCCGGCGATACCGTGACAGCCCGTGGTGCCGATCAAAATTTTAGCAATGTCCAAGGCCAAATTATTGCAAAACTTTGACCGGTCGCCACTGGCCGCCACTGCGTCGTCGAAAAATTTTCAAAATTGCTGAACCTTTCCCCCATCGTGGTAATTTTAGATTTGGTCCCGAATTTCAAAACGGAGGTCGAATCGACCCTCAAAATGGCCCGAGCATTCCTTCGTTAAAAAACCACCAATGGGAATGGATCAATCTTGCTTTGTTGCCATTGTCATAAGTTCTACCACTACTACTACAATTAGTTATAATTTTCATAACAAATAATTTCACTCCTTTAAATTTTGAGATTTTCCTATTTAAAAAACCAAACATGTAAATAGAGATCAGAAAAAAGCAAAGTTACAAAATAGTACCAAATATCATGTATTACAGTATTATTCAACTTGAGTTTTCTTATTAATTGAATATAAATTATTTACCAAATGTTAAGAACACAGACATATTACCATTATTTTATAAATTTGAATAATTTTTCATCTATATTTTCTAATGTATGTGATTAATTTATTAAAGTTAATTTTCTATTATTATATGTTTCATCCAATAAACAACCAATATAATAAATTTTATAATTTAAAATTCATAGCATTTTCTCAAAGAAAAAATATACATGAAATACCGTAAGATTCTTGTAATTAAAATATTGAAAAAACATTAAACATAAAAAATTGTTTCTAAAACCTTGTATAACAGAATATTTATTGTATAATTTATTCTTTTTCAAAAAGTATAATTTGTTATGAATAATTGAGAATAATTTGGTGGTTATGAATTATGAGGAATAATTTGGTGGAGGAATAATTTGGTAAAAGATGTCATTATTATATGTGAATGACTATTATACCCTTGATGAAATTATGTAATTACGATTGTGCCATTCGAAGTTTTCCTATAAATAGGGCTTCAGTTATTAATGAAATTCATTCTGAGAATTCTTAGAATTCATTCTCTCTCACAAATTCTCTCTATTGTTTCTATACTTTTATAACACGTTATCGACGAGTCTCTAGCCATTTGAGTAATATGAAGGGAGTATCTTTCTCTGATTCATCTTATAGATGATCTTACGTATCGGCAAGAATTATTATAAATAACCTAATCCATCTCCAATCAATACTTATCTTTCTTTTCTCTCTTATCTTTTTCCACTTTCTCACGTCTCACTCTCTCTATCTTCCCAATCACTCACGAGAAAACATTTATCACGAGAGACAAAGAGTTGTGGGCAATTCAAGAGTGGCAAATGGAGGAAATACGTGCGATGTTCAATTGCTTCTAAGAAAGAAAAGGAAAAGGTATATATATTATATTGCTATAATATAATAATATATTAAACTATAATATTCGTTTTCTCGAGATATAGGAGCATACATTATCAAAATCAAATTTTCTCAGCTCTATTATACTCGATTTAACGAGAGCTTGATTTGACACCAACATTGATAGGGTAATAACTCGTTTTAAAATATGTTATTATCAAACTTTCAAAATTTACAAATCGAGTACACCAACTTTTGAAAAAGTTACAAAATAGTCCTTGAACATTTTGATATTGATAAATTGAAATAGAAAGGAGATAATTTTCCAATCGTAAAACATTGATAAAATATTTTTGACAATTTTACCTTCTACAATTGAAATGGACAATTTTACCCTTATGGTAAAACCGACCCTAATTTTGGCGGCAGTGAAAATGGGATAGAATATTCATGAAGAAATTCTAAATCCATTGATTATATAAAATGGCTTGAAGTCCATTTGAGTTAAAAGATCGAATATTATTTTAACTCAGAAGAGTTTAATTACATAATATACTTATTCTAAAAAGGATAAATGTGCTTTCTTGTAGAAGTAATGAGTATTTGTTCTAGAAGAACAAATTTGCTCGTAAGCGATTCAATATTTAATTCTGCTACTTTATTTACTAGAATTTAATTCTTGCAATACCTCCTACTTGATGATGGGTTCATTTGTCACTAAGCGGAAGGTTTTATATATTTCTGCACTTTATATGCTAAGTGATGGGTAATACCTTCTACTAAGCGATCCTACTCCTGAAGTAGTTAAACATTATGCAATTTAATTCTATAATTTAAATTAGTAAATTTATATTTATTGCAATAATTCCCATAAGGTAGGTTGACCACCTATTGGAGGAAATTTAATTCTGCAATTTAAATTTATGCACTTTATAGTTTGAGTATATTTCAATGTGGTGGGTAATACCACGATTGGTGTGCATATTTCAATGTGGTGGGTTATACTACGATTGGTTATAACGAATCCTACTCAGGAAGAAGTAGTTGATCAAATATTCTAATCATACTCTCGAAGTAGTAGGCGATGAGAATAAAATTATTTCTCCATATATACAGAATATTAATGGAGAAAATTGAGCAAGTACTTGCCAAGTCACCATTGGATAAATAGATGAAAATAAAATGCTCCATAGATCTCATGTTGATAAATCAAAGAAAATATATTGCATGGAGAGATTATATGAAATAATCTCATCGATGATATGAGATTGTATTAATATGAGAATAAAATGCTCTTGAAGAAGTAAAATCACTAGATTTCTATATTTGAATAAAGCCAATATGATATTATTATTACTCAGGAAAAGTACAAAGCAGTCAAAGTGGAACATATTGAGAATATCAAAGATGGCATTAAACACTCGAAAATATAGAAATGCAAAGAGAATATACATCTTGAATCCATAAATGAGGATCGTCTGAAGTATAAATACTTAGTAACTACTGCCACCATCAACATTAGGATTCATAATGAAATATTTAAAGGATCAAATTTCTTTTTAGCTTGACACGGTGGAGTACTGTGATCGGCGGACTGAGGCTTCTGATTCTTGAACATATGCATGAAATTTGATGAGTAGTTCATCAGCAGGTACTAAGCGAAAATAAGTATTTTCATTTGAATGAGAGATAAACTTATTATTTACACACGATCTAAAGCGGCTAGTAAGCCATCAAAAAGAAATTATTAATATTCAACAAACCTATTGGTTTGACATGAAAATTCCAACGTACCAGCGAGGCTATATTGAATATTTCCTCGGTGTGTTGTAGCGCTGGAAGGACAATGAAAGCATCACTATTATTCATCATATACATCATGCGGTTGTGGATGGATTAAGCTGTAGCACCAACCTGCTTTGGACCCATGGTAGAAGCCGGCTCAATTGAGTATTAGATCAACTAGATGGAAAGGTATTACACTCAGAAACTCTTATTCCCCATGATTGTCTGCCATTATAAGTCTAGCTAAAAGTTTGTTGTTGGTTCCTCAGTATAGTATATTGATTTCTTGTCTCCCTAACTCTTTTATGGAGTCGGTTTGCCATATCCACATATTGGATATGGCCTACCCAGTTAGATCCACCAAGAATACATACGGTTTTAATATGGCGAGGTAAAAAGTGACTTGTATGAGATGATTCTAAAATCTCACATCCATCTCTACTCCTATCTCTCTTTTGCACTATATTTTCAACATGAGAGATATATGAATCCCCCTCTATTTAAAGAAAAATTTTAAAACCAATAATTGAGTGCACTATTTACTTTTTGACAAATATGAAGAAAAAAAAAATGCAGAAAAATTTTTTTTAAGTGAAAATGACATATATCATCGGTGATTGAAAAATAATATATATATACATATATATATTTTAAAATCGAAAAACAATATTTACAATTACAAGAAAAACATTGATCTTAGTTATTACACGAGCTTCCTTATATTAATATGGGAAAATCATTATGCTAAAATTTTCTACTAAATTTACAAGCAGGATCTTCTAAAAGTAAGTTTTCAAGGCCTAATGTCGTTTGTTGATCTTTGAATTTGTATAAGGCCATTAGCTCACCTTGTATGCGTGTCCACTAGGATGTGTCTCAAGAGCACATTGAATATCATCCAAAGGCTCCTTACTCAATCCATCCTTAATGAATGCTTATTTTATCTTCTCGATTTACGGACAAGTACCCCTGATTTACATCCCAGTGTCACATGTCCATCGAGCACACTTGTAGCATCCTCCTAATCTTTTTGCTCTCGTTTCTTTGAAAAACTACTTTTACCCATACCAGGCATGTATTTAGAAGGAATTGAAACCTCACGGATAATCGAGACCTTTGCTTCAATCAAGCGTCGGATATCTTGTGGGATACCATATTCATTAGCATCCTTAATCTTTCCGGCTACCATCGATAAATCCTTTTTAGGATTTTGATCGGTAGTGATGGATAGTATTTTCGAAGATTTGAGAGCATATGATCCATTATAATGTATAGACCCTTGTTAGGATGAATTTTATAATAATTTGATGATTTATTTATAGAATAATACGGCAGCGTATGAAATAAGACTCGATTTTAAATAAATAATATGAAGCGAAGAGCTACGATTGAATTAAATAATAGCGGATGTGATCGTATGGTGTAACTCAGTGTTTGAACGAGTAGTAGACAATAATGTCACCAAAAGATGATGGAATATGTCGGTGGTGTTTCTATGATAAATCATGTTGAGCACTATCTGAGATACTAGTGAAATCGATATAAATTTCTTGAACTAGAAGTTCAATAATACTCGTTTACCAAAAGCTGGGTGACCATCAGGTTTAAATAATTATTGAAATCAATATTTCAAGTGAAGAATTAAAGAATTCTTCAATGATTGTTCTCGATAAATGATGAAATCATTACTAGCCAATATTGGAAATAAATCCCAAATATATACGGAATAAAGGATGAGAAATATGGGCCCTCATCCTCCATGTGGACTACTAGATATTATGATATGGATCCACTAGATAGTCACATGTGTATATGATTAAGTAATTTGAAATTCTGAAATATTTGCTCCGCAGTATGAGCATGATTTCAGATTTAATGATAAAGCTAGTAAATGTATATCCCAATGATTTGAATAAATCCTTGAAGGATTTGAGTATCTTGCATACAAGTGGGATATTATGGCAAATTATTTAAAGTCCTCAAATAAATTGCCCGATATCGAGAATAGAATACAAGCAGTCTAAATTCCCATATTAAGGTGAATAGTGAGAACATATATGATTAAAATCATACCATTATATGAGTTTTGGTGTTCTAAATTTTACCGGCATGAGGGGAGTATTAAAGGTTGAAAATAATATGTGAAAAATGTATCATGTTATATCCTCAAAGAAATTGAAATCTGAACTTGAAGTTCAAAGATGCATGAAAGGCTATGAACAATCACATATATAAACTACGATGCTTTGATAAGTTATGCCTTCAGGAAAGCGTTGATATTTTCCCAATCAGCTATATCAAAGAAAATTATAAAAGATGGTCTTAATAACGGAGGCATACACTCTTGAAAAGTATATAGACATAACTATATTGTGTAATCCTACAAGAGGATTGATAATGAGATATCTCGATAAGTTATGTCGATATGGGGAAAGAAATGAAATTGAAAAGTGTCGACACAGTATGAAAATGTAGCGCTACATATGATCAATGATAATGAAAATATTGAGATATATTGAAGATGATAAATGGTGAATGTGAAATCCTTAACTTATGAGATGATGAGATGATGATGACTAGTGCTCAAGTTTAAAGATAAGCATGGTGGTCATTATATGTTGCATGCTCATGAAAGTTAAATTACGATCGTGTGTAGTACCGAAAAGGAAATTAAAGGATCGGGTGAGCTAAGCCCGTGTTTATGAAGTACCCTAAAGGGTGAGCTAAGCCACAGGGAATGAAATAACCTATTAAGTGAGTATTAAATGTTAAATGATATATTTTAAGTGTTAGTTAGTTATGAAAGTTTACTTATATGTTTACATGTTTCACGATGAATTTATATGCTTTAAATTGTGTATTTGGAGACATGTGTTCATGGTGAATGTTTTGTAGTTGTGTAAGAAAATTGATGCACTCTAAATGAGCGAAGAGTATAAAATCAATGTATATGATACTCATACAAATGTATGAAAGATTTTTGAAATGTTTACATACTTGTATAAAATCTGCGTTCTCTTTTTCTTTTAAAGTGAGGTTTTATCATTGGGTTTTTCTAGCAAGGTTTTTAATGAGAGGCAACTTTAAAGGCGTATTCACATGAATAATGTACTTATTTTTCCTTCATTAGGGTTTTTCCCATGGGTTTTCTAATAAGGTTTTAACGAGGCATATTAAGCTGATATATTGAGCGATAGGAGAAAGTGATACGATGTATCTATTGGATCAAGGATTATAATGGAGCTAATGCTTTAGATCAAGCGATGATGATTATTGAAATCATTGCAGAAGTAAAGATATCGATTACCGAAGATATGAAATCAAGCGAGCATTGTACTCTTTTTCCTTCGATCAAGTTTTTCCCCTTTGGGTTTTCTTGACGAGGTTTTTAGGCGTACGTGAATACTCATAGCGCGATAGACATCGAGGAGCAATGTTTTGATGAAGCGGTATATAACCCGCTCCAAACTATCACGCAATCTGTTTGGAAGTTTTTCCAGGTTTTTTCTCCAAAGCAATGGTCAGGAAGACATTTTGTATTAATAGTCGTTCGAGAGTGTTATGAATAATAATTGAAGAATAATTATTAAGTGTTATGAATAATTGAGAATAATTTGGTGGTTATGAATTATGAGGAATAATTTGGTGGAGGAATAATTTGGTAAAAGATGTAATTATTATATGTGAATGACTATTATACCCTTGATGAAATTATTTAATTACGATTGTCTTGATTCGAAGTTTCATATAAATAGAGGCAGTTATTAATATTCACGAAATTAAATTTAGAATTGGAATTCGTCTCTAAAGTCTCTACATTGTTTACATCTTTTTATAACATAATTTACTTATTCTATGACAGGTATTTTAGGATCTCCAATTTATTTAATAGCAGTTATATGACTTTTTTTTTTCTATTTTTTAGGCCAAGGGTGTTTTATGTTTCCATAAAATAAAATACAATATATTATAAATAAATTATTTAATATATAAATTATCGATACATGGATAAGATGGTATTTTTCATAAATTTCCTAATAAATATTGTGAAAGATAATAAAATAGTATATAAAGTGCTACATAATATAATTCATGAAATGTGATATGTTAAGGCACACGCAAGGATAATTTGCTCTAAATAAGTAACATTTTTTTTTCCATTTTTTCTTCAATAGAGTGTTTTGTTAATACTAAATGAAATATGATATGCTAATTGTAATTTCTAAAAACATGGTATGCAAATTCTAAATACACTATAAACACAGTGTACTGTGTAGATTTCCCTTTTGAAATTTACTGAACATTTAAAACTACTCTTGATTTTTTGAGAAGCAGAAACAGGACTTTACCAGCAGCGGTACCACACTCGGCCTAGTCACCCGAATGATCAACAGATTCTGTTGGCGTTGGTGATATTAACCCATTTCCGTTTTCAGTCCCCCATTAATTTAATATTTGTCAATCGAACAATCAAGACATTTAATAGCACAAATTATAGACGGGGAAAGCGTTCTATTTGATTATGATTTACTAGTCTCATTTAGTGAATACAACATAGTTGATTGCATCGAGATAGTTCCACTTCCATGTTACAGAACATAGAAACCAGTAGCAAAAATTTACACAGGTAGCATAATCGATCCATTCAATCTGTAAATAAACAAGGACTTAATTTACAATCAATTTCGATTAGCCAAAAGTGGACTCTCTGCTCTTCAACTAGATAGAATCTGAAATGATAGTTCTTTGACAGAATGGGCTAATCTGCAGAACAGTTTAAGGCTGTGTCCTATTTTATCCTGCAAAACATATATTTCACAAAAATTCAATGCAAGCTTAGAGAGTGGTAGCATCAACTCCAAAATGCATTTTAATGCATTTTTTCAAATTTCAAATTTGGTCAAACAAATCACATCCATACATCTCCTCACTCATTAAATCTCCACCATCCAACTCCACTCATTCTCTCTCTTCCTGCTCATAAAAATACATTAAAACTCATCCGCTAACGCCCTCTTAAGTTCTGTAAGATTCAGTTGTTCAAACACGCCAAATACATAATATTATCTTTCTTTATTTTATTTTATTTTTTCTCTCTCCAATGGCAGCAACATTTCCCATCCCACATAAAGTTAAAAATTTCAGAACTCTTTAAGATTTGGAAATAAATTATCCTACCTCGCTTAGCGACTCAAGTCCTTCAAGAATGGGAGTCAATTCTCCGCAAAGCAAATGCAAGTCCTCTGCACTATAATGCGTGTCACCATATCCAATTGCTTTCAACGAATGATCGTCTTCACGTGCATATGAGCTACAAGCAAAAGAGAGAATCAGTTAGCAAAAACAAATATTAATGATTTCAAAGAGCCGAAGTGAAGAATCATACCTATCTTGGAAATGAGTGAGAATAATATTCATCACATTTTGTGTAATCAGAAGTAGCAATGTAATATACTGATTCCTGTGTCCAATAATTTGGCACATTTCCACCATTGCAATATATCTCCTGCAGGAAGGAGGATTTTAACAGGAAAACAGAATATTTCATCATCACAGCTTGCAAGAATATCAGTGTAGCAGCTATAAGAAAATTTGCGTGTTCCAAGAATATATTACCTCGTCTGTGTATTCTCGGATGATGAAACATATTTTCGAGGAATGTAAATGTTGATGATTTCATCAACTTCTTGTCTTGATAACTCATTAATGTCTTTGATCTAGATCCACGATACATGAAAGTTCGTTTAATATTGCAGAATGGAGACACCATAGGAAAAATGAATGGGTTGAATTGTAAACCTTGTTCAGTAGTATATATTTTTCCTCTGCAGCTCTTTCAAGTGCACTTGCCAGTGACCTAAGAAAGCGACCGAGTGAAATCAGTGTTGGCTGTTGCTGGCCAGCAAACGAATGATAGTCCGTAGGACCATCTGAAACCTATAAGAATCATGTTAGGGAAGAAAAAGCAACTCATCACTTTCTGCTTTGCTCAAATATGTAACTTTGAACAAATAAAAGTTGCAGAAACACCAAAACTATTACCTGTAATCTTAGTGACTTCTTTGTGACAAGAAAATAAAGGTAAGAACTGAGGTTAAAGCAGAGGCGGGACGTGTTTGCTTCAACTTTCCTCTGAACCTAAAATTGACAATGAAGGGAAGAAAGGAAAGACGGGGATTTAGAGAAGTTCCAGATGTTTCTTACCAATCAACGTAAATCTATAAATAGCAATTCAACACTTGTCCAGTTACGAAATCCAAAAGTATCGGAAAAATAAATTCTTCACCCAAGTTAAAGCAATGAAAAAGAAATATAAAGAATTAGATGAAATAAGAGGAGACAAAAATTAATGTAACTCAGTTGACCATCGACAATGACAAGAAAATACCATTTTTACAGATAAATTTGAGTATGCCAGGATTATGGACTACAAAATACCTCTGATTGGATATTTTGCATCGAAGTGAAAACATCAGGGTCACGGGAGAAAAGAGCACGCATCATTGCAAAGAGTCCTTGAACAAAGCCATATTCATCACTCTCTTCATACGGCCAAACCTTGTGAATATCATCAAGTCTTTCATAGTCAGAAATAACTTTTTAGAGAATTTAAATGGACTAAAGTTCAAATATGGAGCATACGGAGGCATTATGCTAAGCTGTGTTTGCCAATATTATAAGAAGGCATTAGCATTGGACAGGCACTGGTCTTCAATCATCAAAGAACATATTAGCACTAGTCATCCTACAATTGTCCTAAGATTGAACATGTTGCCACATCAATAATCTATGAGAACAGTTCCTAAACTAGATTTCTTACAAACAAAACATCGAATCAAAGCATGAGGACCTGTACCTTGCCCAGTATACCGGAAACAAGATTTACTTGTTCCGCCGTCAATTCATTGTCATCAGAAATATCTACTCGAAGAATTTGGTCGAGGAGAACCTGATGGCCTTTAATAAATTCTATGACCTCACGTACAATTTTATTCTTCACCTATAATCAACCAATTAAGTCAGGTTTCCAAGAAAAACTGGTAAAATGAAATTACAATAAATAGACAAGAAAAATTACAAAATCATTTTTACAAATTATTGAGCTATAACAGAATGATGTTGCACAAGTATTAAGATCAATCTTCAAAATGCTTATCCTAGTACTAACAACAACGAGTGTAGGAAGTACAAATATTATAAAAGCATCTTTAGTTCGACGGTTGGAATCTCTAATCTACATGGTTTAAGGCATTCCAACTCTTTCTTGGGCATCATTCTTCAATCAAAGACTTGATATTCTCGTCATGGAAGTTTGACAAGATATATTTTTTCTTACAAGTTGCTGTAGCACTGTACAAATCAGTTATCCCAGTTATAGATAAAGATTACCCTGATTATTATATATATGTAAGTCTATCTGGTTATGGGTGCACTAATTCCTCATAACACAGCATATAGACAATACTGTTTACAAATAACAATAAGCTCCAGGCTGAGAATAAATCATGCAGATCCCAAGAGACAAAAGCACAAAAACATTAGGTATATGGAGAAGAATTATGATGTCAATCCACAACTTAGAGCTCGAAACTTTAAAATATCATCAGTAATCGAAACTTTTATGTACTGTAATCTACTTTGAGGAGAATTTCTTCATACAGGATGCATCAGCAAGACTCCAAAAAAATCTAGAGGTCGTGAAGGGACAACTGTGGAAAAGCACACTGAAGGCATACTAAAAAAATGTCTTTCTTTCACATGCGTTAAATGAAACATAAGTTCAAAGTAATAAATGCAAGCATTGAAAGAGAAAAGTTGCTCTTTGTTACAGTTGATGGAAGTGGTCTAACCTCAAAGAACTCAGATGTATCTATCAATGAGGTCAAAGAAAACACCAATCTCAATATTGGTGCAATAACCATACGCTGTTCATCAACATCAGCTGCCAAATATCTTCCAAGCTTAGTATCAATGCGCCGTAAAGTTCCCTGACAGATAGTACGTATTGATTTCAGGTCTAATACATAAAGAAGGCTGTGGCTCAGACACACAAAACTGCTAAGAGGTGGACGATAGCAGACCTTCATTTGAAGATTTAGAGCTTTGCACGATGCAATATGCTCCAATAAACCCATAGAGAACAGAACTTGCGCCCCTGACTTCCCATATTTGTGGCTAATTCTGAGCAATAAAGCAAGTTCAGCTTCAAGAGTGCAAACTCTTTGCATTGAATTTAAAGAAATCCTGCCACCCTGAAAAGACAGAAACGGCGTGAAAGTAAGTTAGATTAGCATTTAGAATCTCGAACTTCACCTTCTGGAAAACTTGAACAAAGAAAGTATCAAACCCATACATATCGACAGAGAGACCTGGAACTCCTCCCAAAAGGCTATTCTACTGGGGAAAAAATCACAATTTGTAAGTTTAATGCTTCTTCCAAGCATATGGACCATGGAAAGGCCATTAAAATGGTCCAGTGCACAAGTGGAAGAAACCTATAACTTAAGGCCATTCGCGCAGCATGATTTCATTGGACCAAAAGATTTAAAGTAGGAAAAGTCAATTGCTATCAGTATACAGCTTAAGTAAAACACCAATAGGTAACACCACCTACACTACCCATCCATCCAATCCTCATTATATTTGGTCTAAAGCATCTTGGTATTGTTATTAAGAAAAAACAACTCAATCACTCTTACATTCTAGTGAGATGTCTAGACATCGACCTAGAAAAAATTAATTGTTATTCGGAAACATAAACCTCTATATAGACGATATTATCTTAAGAGCAGATGATGAAGTCCGAATAGATTGATTCAAGAAAGATCTTGCAAAATAAGTAAGATTAACAACACCAAGGACAATTGAGATGTTTTGGCATTGTGGTATCCCAAGGAAAGCTTGTGTTGACTTGCTCCAAGAAGCCAGGATGAGTGACTCTAAACCAAGTGGTAAACCGATAAGCCCAAATAAAAAATCGGATGCACTTTCTTAAAAAATAAAAAAATAAAAAAATATATATATATAATAATAATAATAATAATAATAGTAATATAAAATTCAAAAATCAAAAAATCGGAGAGAAAACTGAAGCATTATAGATTCCTATGGATGTTAAACCTTCCAGTACCTTGTCGGGAAGCTGATTTATCTCTCCCATACGAGACCGGACATTGTGTTTGTTGTGAGTGTTTGCAAGTCGATTTATCCACTCATGTGCAAAGAACATTTGGAGGCCATCTATTATATCCTGAGATCCCTTAAGGGTACTCGAGGAAGAAGGTGGCTGTTCAAGAAGAATGACCAAAAGGAGTCTTAAGAGAATACACGAATGTTGATTGGGCTGGATCAATCACCCAGAGGTGATCTGCCTAACAGTACCGCACATCTCTCTGGAGGAATCTAGTCTAGTTACATGGAGCAGCAAAAAACAATGCCCATGTTCGATTAAACTTTTTTCTATCTAAAAATAACTTCTAACTACTAATCAACATCAATACAAACCACGTCTCATCTCATACTTGTTATGATAAAACATATCTCATCCTCCCAACACTATCATAATTTAGTTTTTAGAGACCGAACACACCAAAAATGGTGTGGCTTACAAAATTTAGCCATTGCACCTGGAGTATTAGAGTTACTGTGGCTACAACTAACTCTAGAATTGTTTGCCCATTTATTTTGTTTGTTCAACAAAAAAAAATTCAGTTATTTGTGAGGTTGCTTCTTTTCCATCCCCTGCCAACCCAGTTTGGAATCTTGTGTTCTCTAGAAATTTTAGTGGTAAGAGATATTGATGAATTTGCTTCTCGTTTAAGCCTACTTGAAACCACTAATATTCACCCGCTTACTTCGGATAAACAAATGTGGAGTGGTCACCCTCCGGGTTTTTCTGTTGCAAATCTTTCTTGAATGCTCTTCTTCATCCATTATGTGGCTCTAGTTTCCCTCAATTTAATTTCATTTGGAAGGGTATGATGCCTTCTAAAATGGAAGTTTTTGCTTGGTTGGTTTCTTTGGGCAAGGTAAACACTTACGATTTGCTACAATTGAAAATGCCTCTTTCGTACATTTCCCCCCCATATTGTATCACATGTAGGAACGCAGATGAAGACATTGACCATGTTTTAATTCATTGTGAATTTGCTAGAGGTATTTGGGGTAGAATTTTGTGTGTGTTTGGTATATCGAATGCACTACCAAGAAGATGAGCAGAATTGATACTCATTAAATGGTTTTTTGTGGGGTAATAGGAAGCAAAAAATGGGTTTCCGGAAGCTCACTGTGATGGCAGCAGTAGGGGTATTATGGATGGAGAGGAATAGTAGAATATTTGATATTGGAGTGTTATTAGATGACATCTGGGATAGCATCATTTTCTGCATGGGTCTATGGGCAAGAACAGTTCAGAATTTTAGCAATTTAGAGCAGAATTGATACTCATTAAATGGTTTTTTGTGGGGTAATAGGAAGCAAAAAATGGGTTTATGGAAGCTCACTGTGATGGCAGCAGTAGGGGTATTATGGATGGAGAGGAATAGTAGAATATTTGATATTGGAGTGTTATTAGATGACATCTGGGATAGCATCATTTTCTGCATGGGTCTATGGGCAAGAGCAGTTCGGAATTTTAGCAATTTAGAGAATTTTTTGTCTCGTCTAGAACCCAACAGTTCCTTATGTACTATAGTTTAAAGCAGCCATGAGTTCCTGCTTTTGTTTTTTGGCTTTAATTATGTTTAGTTCCTATGTGTGGATGGTTGATGGTTCATCGACTTTTTTCGTCGTTGTAATCATGTGTAGCTTTAATAATTACTAAAACGCTCGGTTTCCTGTCGGGGGGAAAAAAAGCCCACACAGATGAGCTGCGTGTTTTTTATGCTTACAGAACAACAAATGCAGATGTCCTGACAAGCAGTATGTATAGGCCTATGTTTGAAGCACTTGAAACCAAGTTGGACATAGTTGATACCTATGCCCCAATGGGGGTGCAGTGATTCATGGGGTTGTTGAGATTTAGTTAAATAAATAATTGAATATCTAGATATCATGCTTAGTTAGAGACCCAGTTTTATGTTAAGTTGTTTAGGAGGTTAGAGGTAGTCATGGTCTCAACCTGTTTTAGCTTCTTATTATTTTTGAATAATAATAAAAAAACAGAAGTCTTTCTCCTCTTTTCTGCGTTAATAATTGTCATATCCAGGGTTCACATTTGAAGAAATAAATGCAAAACCATGCAGACTAATAAATTCCAACTAAACAATCTCAGTTAAATGTAAGAGAAACAGACAAGGAATCAGGCCATATTCGATATGTAACTACAGGGAAGATGGCGAAGAGTACCTAAAACTACAGAGCTTTGACTTTTACGAGTAAGATAATATAAAAGGAAAGACATGATGATGATAACACAAATAAAGCACCAGAGTGATTCTGGAGCAACAAGTTCTAATCCATTATGAAAGAAATCATTTAGGTAAACCAAAATTGATTAAATTCTGTACATGAAAAGCTATTGATCATTTTGATTATAGCAAAAGAGAGCAGTTAAGTAAGAAAGAATGGTCATCCAGGAGAAGTATCATATTCAGACTACATGATGGCTAACATACAAGTCAAGTGTTTTACATAAGACATACCTTTCAGTACAATATACCATTTGGTTTGATAGATTAAAGAACAATCGGACTTTCTTTCTGAACAATCATAATAAACTTTTATAGATTAAGTGTTCAATATTTACTTGTAAATTATAACATCCTTAAGAAGATTAAACTGGAGCGTACGCAGTACTGAAATGGTAAGCCCTTATTAATGTTTTTGTGGCCTACAACTCGTGGAAGCACTCATAATAAGTCATTAAATGATGACCGCAGGAACAAAAAAGCAAAATCTCAAATAATATGACTAAATTTTGCAGGTGATAGGATCATATACCTCATATGAAAAGGTGCTGATGCTCAGGAAGCAGGCCCTCAAGAAACCTCTACTTTGAAGTTGGCTCAAGAAAAACTTCTCGTGATCAATGCAAATCAATGCATCTAAAATATAAATTGACATAGTTTTTGCAGATTCACTGCCATGTGTGGCATCTTTTATTACCTAAATTCCCAAAAAAAAAAAAAATTACAAAAGGTTAAGAATACACAAGTATCCCAAAGGAAACACAAGCGTGACTCAATGAGCATATTGTACAAAACACAATGCTAAGTACAATTAACAATTTTCATTTTCCAAGTATACACAAGCGTGACTCAAAGAGCTTATTGTACAACACATAATAACTTGTGGCATGCAATCCCAGAATGAAAATTTTAAGAAATCAAAATGAGGCAAAACAACAAACAATGCCGTACAAGTTTAAGAACCATTATACCCCATGATCTCCAGATCCCTAAAGCTGAGTTATAAGATGCAAGGAAATCACGCTGTTATATAAGACCAAAAGCAATTTATTATCTATAAGGAAAGAACTGGCATTCAAAATATGAATAAGATTCATTGAAAAGTCAATTTCTTCTCAGGGATAGAACATTGTCAAGGAGTAGGGAAGGTCACCATCACACCTAAAACATGTTATAGTGTATTAGGGTTTCTAGATTAGTCTATTATTCTAGATTATTTACTTAACTTGTATAGAGTTTCCTAGTTTAGATTTCTTATACATTATATATATGTATGCATTGTACACATTCTATTCATCAATCAAAAGAAGAATTCTTTTGGTTCTTACATGGTATCAGAGCCTTAGGGTTCGTTGTCAATCCCTAGCCAATCGATTCTGCCAGTACACGAGAGCATCGCGGCTAGGGCTTGTGGTTTCGAGTTGTTTGGAGTCTCGTTCAGCTCATCCACCACTGGAATCAGGTGCGC
This sequence comes from Jasminum sambac, assembly GCA_018223645.1. NCBI lineage: Eukaryota > Viridiplantae > Streptophyta > Magnoliopsida > Lamiales > Oleaceae > Jasminum > Jasminum sambac. The sequence goes on along the minus strand of CP073644.1, from coordinate 6,130,609 downwards.
CGTCGGCCGATTAGGCTACTGGTGGAATCCGGTGGCCAGAAACCTTGCGCGTGAGTCACACGTGCCGCCAGAAGGGTTCGAGCTTCGCAGCTGTTGACGGCGTGTGGGTGCGCGTGCGACGTCGAGTGGTGTTGCGGCTTTCATGGTCGAGATCGCCGGCCAGTGTGGAAGCTGAATCTACTTTTTGTTTCGTGATCACTCCCTTTGTGTGAGTCCAGATCTAGGTTTTGGCATCGATAGCACTGTTCATTCGTGATAGCACTGTTCCTTCGGGTTGGAATTGAGTTTTGTGGCCATCTATTGGATATCACTTTATTATTTGGGTTCGTATGCCTTGGTGTGTTAGTTTTCGAGCCTTTCCTCTAGTCTAAAGTTGGCTTTGTAGTCTTTTACTATATTTGCATACTAAGATGGCTGAGGATTCGAAGAGTACAGTTATTACGGACGTTATTCCAATGATGACTAAGGTTACAGAACATAAATTGAATGGATCAAATTACCTTGATTCGTGTAAGACCGTCAGAATCTACTTGCACAGTCTCTCAAAAGACGATCATCTTATTGACGATCCCCCACCTCCCACAGATAAAACTCGTCAAGAGTGGTTGAGAGACGATGCTCGTCTCTTTCTACAAATTAGAAATTCCATCGATACAGAAGTGGTAAGCATGATTAATCATTGTGAGTATGTTAAGGAACTAATGGAGTACTTGGAATTCTTATACTCAGGAAAAGGGAATATCTCCCGTATTTATGATGTGTGCAAGGGCTTTTATCGAGCTGAACAGCAGGATCAGCCCCTTCAAACCTACTTTATGAGTTTTAAGAAGACGTATGAGGAGTTGAATGAGTTGTTACCATTTAGTGTTGATGTGAAGGTGCAAAAGGAGCAACGTGAGAAGTTGGCCGTTATGAGTTTCTTGGCCGGTCTCAGCTCCCAGTTTGACATTGTAAAACTCCAGATTCTATCTGGTGCTGAGATTTCCTCTCTCCATGAAGTGTTTACTAGAGTGCTTACGTACCGATACTAGTGCCGCCGCCGCTCCACCTATACAGATCTCTAGTGCACTTGTTAGTAATAAGAACAACACTGAAGGAGGAAACTCAACCAATAAAGATGCGGGAGTTGTCATTTGTTATTATTGTTGTGAACCGGGCCATACTAAGCGTACATGTCAAAAGTTGCAGAATAAGAAAGCCCGTGAGGCTCGGGAAGCACATGTTGCTACTACCAACGCTCCCAATTTATCTGATCGTCCGATCACTCTGTCTGCTGATGAATTTGCTAAATTTACTCAGTACCAGGAAGCCGTAAAGAATTCATCTCGTCCCATTGGTGCTATTGCTGAGTCAGGTAACACAAATTCATGTCTATTTTCTTCTGGTGCCAAGTGGGTCATTGATTCTGGTGCCACAGATCATATGACAGGTAATCCTAATCTTTTCTCTACGTTTCAATCACATGCATCCAAATCATCTGTTACTCTAGCTAATGGCTCTACTTCTTCTGTACTTGGTTAGATCGTTCACCCAACCAGATTAATTTCCTTATCCTCCGTATTAAGCCTACCAATTTTCTCTTTTAACTTGGTCTCTGTGAGTAAACTAACTCGGGCTCTTAATTGTTGTGTCTCATTTTTTCCTGATCATTGTCTTTTTCAGGATCTCTCGACGAAGAAGATTATTGGTAGAGGACATGAATCGGGAGGGCTCTACATACTAGACTCGCCCATTCCCAAGTCTGTTGCATGTTCCAGTACCACAACCCCATTTGACGTCCATTGTCGTTTAGGGCATCCCTCCATACCGTTGTTGAAGAAGTTGTGTCCAGAGTTTCAGCACGTGTCTACATTGGATTGTGAGTCGTGCCAGTTTGCCAAGCACCACCGTCTCCCTTTCACACCTAGAGTCAATAAAAGAGCTAGTTTTCCTTTTAAGTTAGTTCATTCTGATGTTTGGGGTCCGTGTCCAGCCATGTCAAAAACTGGGTTTCGATATTTTGTTACTTTTATTGATGATTTTTCTCGTACTACTTGGCTTTATTTAATGAAAAATCGTTCTGAATTATTTTCTCATTTTACTACCTTTTGTGCGGAAATTAAAACACAATTTAATACTAATGTTCGCACCCTTCGAAGTGAAAATGCCCAAGAGTATGTATCTCATGTGTTTCAGAATTACATGATTCAGAATGGTATCCTTCATGAGACCTCTTGTGTCGACACACCATCTCAGAATCGTGTTGCTGAGAGGAAAAACCGGCATCTCCTTGAGACTGCTAGGGCACTCCTGTTCCACATGCATGTCCCAAAGCAGTTTTGGGCTAACGCCGTCTCCACTGCATGCTTCTTGATTAGTCGCATGCCCTCCTCCCTTCTCCATGGTAAGACCCCTTACAGTATTTTGTTCCCTTCAAAGCCCCTATTTCCTCTTGAACCTCGCATATTTGGTAGCACATGTTTTGTTCGGAATACTCGTCCACCTGTAACTAAGTTAGATCCTAAGTCATTAAAATGTGTCTTTTTGGGCTATTCACGTTTACAAAAGGGATATCGTTATTACTGCCCCAGCTTGAACAAATACCTCGTCTCCGTTGATGTCACCATTCTTGAGCATATGCCTTACTTTTCCCACACGACCCCGTCTTCCGGTCTGGGGGAGGATGATGATATATTCGGTTATCATGTTACAACCACGTCTCCTCCTGAGAATTATGTGTTAGCTCCCCCCTCCACCAAAACCTCCTATTCACCATGTGTATTCTCGTCGACGAGCTCCACCTGATCCATCTCCGGTACCACCTCTTCTACGTCGTCAGATCCCGTGAGCGATGATCAGGATCTTCCCATTGCTCTTTGCAAAGGTAAACGTCGGTGTACTTATCCTATCTCTTCTGTTGTTTCTTATAATCGTCTATCTTCATCCTCTTGCTCTTTTGTCACCTCTCTTGATTCGGTCACTGTTCCCAAAACTGTCAAGGAAGCCCTGTCTCATTCTGGCTGGCGTAGTGCTATGCTCGACGGGATGAATGCTCTTGATGCTAATGGTACTTGGGAGTTAGTGAATTTGCCAGTTGGGAAGAAGGCTGTTGGATGTAAGTGGGTGTTTGCCGTTAAATGTAACTCTGATGGGTCAATTGCTCATCTTAAGGCCCGTCTTGTGGCCAAAGGTTATGCTCAAACTTACGGAGTGGATTATTTTGATACTTTTTCCCCCGTTGCCAAATTGGCCTCTGTTCGCCTTTTCCTCTCACTGGTGGCCACTCATGCCTGGCCTTTATATCAGTTAGACATCAAAAATGCTTTTTTACATGGTGATTTACAAGAAGAGGTCTATATGAAGCAACCACCTGGGTTTGTTGCCCAGGGGGAGTATGGGAAAGTTTGCCGTCTTCGCAAGTCTCTGTATGGTTTGAAACAGAGTCCTCGTGCTTGGTTTGGCAAACTTAGTCAAGCACTTGAGAACTTTGGGATGAACAAGAGTCAGAAAGATCACATGGTCTTCTATAAGCGATCTACGTCCGGTGTCATCCTTCTTGTTGTTTATGTGGATGATATTGTTATCACAGGAGATGATAATGTAGGGATCTCATCCTTAAAATCCTTTCTTCATAATCAATTTCACACGAAGGATTTAGGCAATTTGAAGTATTTCTTGGGAATTGAAGTGACGAGAAGCAAGAAAGGTATTTTCGTATCTCAAAGGAAGTACGTACTTGATTTATTGGCTGAAACAGGAAAATTAGGAGCCAAGCCATGTAGTGCTCCTATGACCCCGAATCTACAAATGACAGGAGATGGAAACTTGTTTGACGATCCTGAGAGGTACAGAAGACTAGTTGGGAAACTAAACTATCTTACCGTACCTCACCCTGACATCGCCTATTCAATGAGTACTATAAGTCAGTTCATGTCATCTCCAACTGCTCACCATTGGGCTGCACTAAAACAAATCTTGTGTTATTTGAAGGGAGCCCCCGGACGGGGAATATTGTACAAGAACCATGGACACACTCATGTTGAAGCTTTTGCCGATGCAGATTGTGCAGGCTCCGAAATCGACCGAAGATCCACTACCGGGTATTGTGTTTTTGTTGGTGGAAATCTGGTTTCTTGGAAGACTAAGAAGCAAGATGTGGTGTCTCGGTCTAGTGCAAAATCGGAATACAGGGCCTTAGCGCAGTGTACGTGCGAAATTATGTGGATTCGTCATCTCCTAACTGAGATTGGTTTTGAAGCACCGTCACCAGCTAAGTTATGGTGCGACAATGAGGCAACAGTTCATATCTCCAGTAATGTCGTATTTCATGAACGAACTAAACATGTAGAGGTTGACTGTTATTTCATCCGTGAGAAAATTCAGAGGAAAATAGTCTCTACAGAACATGTCAGGAGTGGAGAACAGTTGGGAGATATTTTTACAAAAGCACTTAATGGGGCTCGGGTGGATTACATATGTAACAAGCTGGGAATGATTAACATTTATGCTTCAACTTGAGGGGGAGTGTTATAGTGTATTAGGGTTTCTAGATTAGTCTATTATTCTAGATTATTTACTTACCTTGTATAGAATTTCCTAGTTTAGATTTCTTATACATTATATATATGTATGCATTGTACACATTCTATTCATCAATCAATAGAAGAATTCTTTTGGTTCTTACAAAACACATGCAGAGGCTTATTAAATTTATCCCAACTTCTTGTACCACAGTACCCCAAGGCATGACAAGGATTATTATCCCATCCATTAATAGGTTAAGCCAACATGTTATAGGTTCACAATAAGATTTTTAAAAAATTACAATTGTTTGATGAATAAGCCATAAATCGTAATGTGAGAGTGAAGCACTATATCAAGACAAACAGCCTAAGAAGAAAGAAATGATTTGAAAAGACACCCACCAAGTTAAGAATTTGTTGAGCTTCTTTCTTCAAAATAGCAAAGTTCATATGCACCAATTCAGCCTGGTCTTTATCAATCTGAAAAAAGACGGCTTATAGCAATCATTATAATCAGAACAAATCATAATATAAGAGAAATTTTAGGTACAAAATTGTAAAACCTTTTCGAGGTCCACATCTCCATGGTCTTGCTCCTCAATTGACAAGAACTGCAAAATCGTTGGAGGAACATCTGGATCAAGTGTATGCCGACAGTAGTGGAAATAGTTAAGCATCAAAGCATATTGGCTGCAGTTATTCACAAGAAAAAGAAAGCTTAAATGCATTATCCTGCATAAAGAACATTAATATAGATGGTCTTGCTTTGTAAAAACTATACCGCCTTCTCAATGCTTCAGATGATTCAAGTCTAAGAATAGCCATGACAAGCTTGAATATTATAGAGTGGCAAGCACCATTAGATAGTTGATCTCTCGGAATTATGTCAAAACTTGTAACCACATCTGAGTTAAAGCCACCTCGAAATGAAAAGCGTTCATCACGTAGTTTGGCCATGCATGTAAGACCAACCTTGAAGTATGTGGTAAATCAGGTTAGTCTCATGAACATATAAACTGTGCACTTCAATAAATTCATCAACCTAACCTGTGTCAATATCAGGGCCATCTTCAGAGAACAGTCTGGAGAACCAGAAGCATTCAAGGAAGCATCTAGCAACCTGCATATGCACAAATTAACAGTAACCAGCACGATACATATTCCACGGGGAGGGAGGGAGGGAGGGAGGGACAGAGAGGAGAGGGAATCTAACTCACAGAAATAATATCTCAGATCTGGTATCGATGAATGAAATTTTCTGGGAAACAGAAACCTGGAAAACCGAAGAAAAAAGAATATTTCAGACGATTAACTCGGGAAAAGGCTAAAACATGAATACTATATGTTATATCCAGGAAATAAATGAGATGCTTGTTTGACACACAAAGTGCTTGCTCACCATAGTTTTTTAGGAGGAAAAATGGTTCTCTAATGAGAGTGCGGTTCAGAAAGTGCAAAAAGTTAAGAACGGCTGTGCTTCACAAATGTGGACACTAAACAAGCAATAAGGGAGGCACAATTAACGTTTTAATCCCCAATAGGTGCATGATGTCAAAATATAAATCATTTCTTTTTTACATCATTTGGTTTTCCGACATAACATCCCCAGTAAACACTCCAAGGTTTTATAAATATATAAATAAAGAAAGAAAGAAAGAAAAGAGTGGCACATCAAGAACAACCTCCATCCTGTCAAAGGGTGGAACACCATCCACCAAAAAAATAATAATAAAATAAAATAATAATAATAATAATGACCTCAACAATCTGAGACCAGCTCGTTAACATATGAAGCTGAGCAGCTTGTTCTTCTAGGTTCTTGTTATATTTCCATCCCCATCTCAGCAGTTGCTGGATAACATCTCGTACTTCATTCAATTCAGCCTCGCTGGTAAAGGAGCTCACCTGGGGATTAAATAGATTGCACTTCTGCAGAGAGGGAAAATTGCACAACTCTAAAACCATTAAGATAGGTGGCGTGTGAACATCAGAGTAAGCAACCAAAAGAATAAATGATTAAGCAAGTTTGTTAAAGCTTTTTTAAAAGATGACTCTCTTAATGGTCCTTAATGACTTCAACAAGACATCGTGAATGAAAAACATTTTCACATTTTTCCATAGCTTTTTAACCATAATTCCTTCAGATGAATTCCTTTCTCAATGAAAATTATTTCTGAAAAAGCTCTCCTAAACAAGCACTACAGAAATATAAAAAGACTCGCATCGATCAGGAATTTACCTTGCAAAGTCTGTCCCTGAAAGAAGCTAGGTCAATCAAACGATCACCACGCTCTGACAAATAATAGACACCACCCTTTTCCGAGATTGATGGGTCCTTGAGTATATCTTCAGCCTAAAAAGGATAGAATGAGCGGTGAACGATCAATTGAAACTTCATACTGAAACCAAAATCCAGGCCGATCTTACCAGAGAGGAATATTTTAAATTAGATACAAACTGGGAAGACTTCAGCGTGGTATCGGGACATTTAAACTGGAGAACTTCAAGCAATTCTAGCGCCTATAGTAGAAAGGAAAATACTCATTGTTATTAACATATAACTGTTAAAAGCGACAACAGAAGACCAAAGAAGACATCATTTCGAGCCAGAAGGATGTTGAATAGTGAAAGTAGACAAGAAGTGTCAGTTATTTGATGAAGTAAATATCACCAATGAGAAACACAATGTGTAGAGTTCTAACAACATTTTATATCCAACAGTTCATTAAAATTCTAGCACACAAACTTGTAAGTAAACAAAACCACAAAAATTTATCAAAAGATAAAACTCGACTTTAACCATAAATAAAGCAACTCAGTACCTTTCTGCAACTTACCAAGATGGCCTAAATGAAGCAAACAGGTTTAAATCATAATATTAGTACTCAACTTAAACAAAAAGAAGATGGAAGTGTGGAAAGATTTAAGGTTCGTATGTGGCCAAGGGATTCACTCAAGCATATTGGATCATCAATCAGAAAAACGTTCGCACAAAGAAACGCTCAATGCTATTTGTGTTCTCTCTTCCACATCGAACTTGAATTGGCCTCTTTACCAACTAGATGTAAAAGATGTAAAAAATGTGGTCCTCAATGGTGACGAAGTCTGTATGGATATTCCCCTTGAATTTAATCTCCTGCTGCCACCAACAAAGTTTGCAAACTTAAGAAATCATTATATAGATTCAAACTGTCAACTCCTACCTTGTTCGGCAGGTTTTCTGAAGTTCTGAAGAGATAAGTATGCAAATACTGTCAAATGGATCACAAGCTCTTCGTCAGGCATTCCCCACTGTCCGAATAGTTATCCTCATTGTTGGTGTTATTGTTTTGACAATTGACACCATTATACAACAGAAATGAATGAACTAAGGAAGTCTTACAAAGTAATTTGAGATAAAAGATCTAGGACATCTACAATATTTCCTAAGAATGAAAGTGTCCAGACAAGGAAAGGCGCCTTTGTCTCTTAAAGGAATAATGTACTTTATCTTCTCAAGGAAACTGCAATGTTGGTGTGTAAACCGGTTGAAACTCCTATAAACTCCCGTGAAGCCCAGGATAAAAGAAGACATTACACATGGGGACAAAGACGGTTATCACAGATTAGTTTGGAAAACTCCTATACCAAGCCCATACTAGACCATATATTATTGTTCGAGTGAGTTTTTTAAGTCAATTTTTTAGCAATCCCAATGAAGAACATATGGATGCAGTCCATGCATACTTAAGGTATCAAAGATGACATTCGACATTAGGAAAAAAAAGATTTCATCTCAGAAAGGATTCCAATAGGATAAATTTATGTTTTTCTTACGCCGACTGCAGGGGCTCTACAGTGGATCACACATCCATCACTGGGTACTGCACATTCGTGTGGTTTGGTCTTGTAACTCAGTGAGGTAAGAAACAATCAGTAATCCCTTGAAACAATGTATATGCTTAATTCAAAGCAATGGCTCATGGGTTTTGCGGAGGTATGTGGTTAAAGAAGATCGTTCAATGAATTGGACACCACAACTACTAAACCGATCAGAATGTATTGTAACAATCAAGCTGCTATAAGAATTTCCAAAAAACCCAGTTCATGATGACCGAATCAAAAATGTCGAATTGATCTGCATTCTATCAAAGAGAAGTTAGATGGAAAATTGGTGGACTTCCCACATACATCAACTCATCATCAAATTGCAGATGCCCTCATCAAATTATTACCTCGAGCCATCTTTGAAAACACAGTTGCAAGTTCTGAATGATTAATATCTATTGCCCAACTTGAGGAAGACTGTAGAATTGCTGAGATTTGGTTAACGGAAATTAACAAATAAATTCCTCTCGACATTTGCTGCTGAGTTGTATAGGCTATAAATAGGTGATTCAATAAGTTGATTACTTAGTTTCCTACGTTTTGCTTTCGTTTCTTGCGCCCGTTAGCTACAAGTTTTTACACATTTTTATACATTCTTTTTCAAATTTATGGTCAAACTAATCATATCTACATATCTCATGGAACCAACATGTACTATACTAATCTCCACCATTCAACTCTACTCATTCTCTCCTGTTTTCCATCAAAATCCATAAAAACTTAGGGTGTGTTTGATTGCAAATCCGAAAAATGGTTTGAAGAAAAACGTTTTCCGGTGAAATGAATTCCGGGAAAAGGTTTTCCAGGGAAAATAGTAGTTGTAGGTGTTTGATTGGATTAATTTGAAAGTTGGAAAATAATATTATTTTCTTTATTTTTGTGTTTTTTTCATGAAATTTGATCATTTTCCTTATCTTTATGGTTAAAGTAAATTGTTCATGTGAGATTAAAAGAGATTTGTGAAAATGTTGTGTTTTCATTCATTATACAAAGGCATATATATAATATTCTGATTATCGTATTAAGTGAAGCCACACTAAACCTCTAATTTAATACAATCTAACTCTCCCCTCAAGTGGACATACAAATTGTAGGTTCCAAGCATTGTTACAAATATAATTGACTCGAGGACCCAGAGACTTAGTGAATATATCAGCTAGTTGGTCATTTGATCGAACATGACTAGTAGCAATATCCTGAAAGGATCTTCTCTCGAATGAAATAGCCAGTCAATCTCGATGTGCTTAGTCCTCATGAAAAACAGGGATTAGCGACAATGTGGAGGCGGCTTGGTTATCACATATCAATTTCATTTCGACACTCCATAAATCTTAGCTCTGAAATAGCGCTTCCAATACATAAGCTCTGCGTAACTTTAGCCATAGCTTAATACGCCTCTGCGGTAGATAGAGCAACAATGATGCTTCTTACTCTTCCAAGACACCAAATTTCCTCCAACAAAGAACCTGATATCCGGTGGTTGAGTGTCTATCATGTGGGATACTGCCCAATGACATCTGAATATCCAACCATACGTATGCCCTTTATCTTCATATAGTAAGCCTTTACCTGGTGCTTTCTTGATGTACTTCAAAAACACGAATATGACATCCCAATGACTATCACGGAGCACTAAGGGCCGACTCAAAACACTACGCCTTGAATGAGATATCGGGGCGTGTCACGTTGAGCTAATTAAGTTTCACAATAAGTCTCAGGTATTTGCTAGGATGCGATAAGAGGCTCCCCACGACAAGGAAGGAGCTTGACATTTGGATCCATTGGGGTTCTATTTGGTTTGCAATTCAACATACTGTCTCTTCCAAAATGTCGAGGCATATTTCCGTTGGGAGATAAGAACACCTGTTGGGTGAGCAACCTCTATCCTAAGAAATATCTGAGTTTCCCAGGTCTTTAGTCTGAAAATGATGGAGGAGATGGTGCTTTAGCCTTTGCATGCCTTCTTGGTCATTCGGTGATGCGATATCATCCGCATAAACAACCAAATAGATGCAACAATCGGAGAGGCGTGGCAGGTAAAATCTTGAATGGTCGAGCGTCACTCTGAGTCATGCCAAGCTGTTGGACGATGGAACTAAAGCGCCCAAACCAAGCTCGCGGTGATTGTTTCAATCCATAGAGGGCTGACGAAGTCGACATACCAATCGGACTCACACGAGCAACAAACCAGGTGGTTGCTCCATATAAACCTCTTAAGCAAGTCACCATGAAGAAAGGCATTCTTAACATCCGGTGATAGAGAGGCCAATGGCGCATGGCGGCAATTGATAGGAGGAGGCGAGGCGGGGACATTTTAGCAAGGGAGAAGGTGTCACCATAATCAAGTCCATAAATACGGGTGTATCCCTTTGCAACAAGGCGTGCTTTCAAGCGGTCCACGCCGCCATCGGGGAGCAACTTTGATGGTATAGACCCAGCGACAACCCACGGTAGATTTACCAGGAGGAAGAGGCACCAAATCCCAGTGCGATGGTATGCGAGCGGAACATCATCAACCATGGCACGGCGCCAACCTGGGTGTGAAGAGCCTGCCTGCAGATTTAGGAATAGAACGAGAAGACAAAGGCGACAAAGCGGTAGATGATGGAGATAGCGTTGATAAGCTGACAAAATTGTAAATAGGATAGGGATTACAAGTAGAGCGAATACCTTTCGCTCAGCCCGATGGGGACGATCAAGGCAAGATCGATGCGAAGGTGCAACAGGAGTAGAAGGTGAGTCAGAAGGGCTAGAGCGATGGGTGGCTCGGGTGATGGAAGAAGGATCGGGCTCTGGTGTAGAGGCGGAGATGTGGGTGTCTGAACTAGGTTCGGCCCGATGGCTCGATGGGAAGTTGATTAGAGGCGAGGCGGCGATGGTAAGAAGTGATTAGAGGAGGCGGTGAGTGCGTAGGAGGTGCTATACAATCGAGGACGAGATATCACGGAGAAGGAGAATTAGTGGCGAGATATACGGGAGAGGAGGACGATGTCGGAGGTAAAACATGTGAGAGGTCGAGAGCACGTGTGTGGAAGGAAAAATAGGGTGTCATCTCAAAGAAGGTGGCGTCTGCCCGAGACAGTATGCCGTAGGTCGGAGAGAAACAGCGGTAACCTTTACGCAGCGAGAGTAACCCAACACACTGCGAGTGCTTTGGCCAACTTATCGTTCCGGGGTGAGGTTATAGAACAAAACAAGTGCACCCAAATACGAGGAGGAGCAGAGTAAAGTGATTGAGTGAAACATCATAGAGTGAGGAACACGATTACGTAAGGCGGAGGGCGGCATGCGATTAATTAGATAGCATGCGGTAAGACATCTCCCCCAAAAGCGAAGTGGAGCGTGAGTATGTATTCGGAGAGTCACGGCTGTCTCGACCAAGTGTCATTTTTACGCTCGCCACCCCATTTGTTGAGGAGTATAAGCGCCAGGCGATGAATGATACCCTGAGATGCCATAAATGTTTGGAGCGAAGTAGAAATACTCGCGTGCATTGTCACTCACGGAGAACAGTTGTAGTACCAAATTGGGTTTAACCCGAACAAAATGTTTGGAAGATAGAGAATAACTCAAGACGGCTTTTCATCGAAATAGCCAGGGTGCAACGAGAGAAATCATCAACAAGCGTGCAGTAACTAAACCCCAAGGTGGACTCGAAACACGGCCCAGGGACCCCAAATATCGAATGAACCAAGGCAAAGGGTGACTACGCTTGTTTATTAGCACGGTAGGAAAAAGAGCTGCGAACATGTTTTCCCAATTGTGAGGACTCGCACTCTAAAGTAGATTGACCTGTAAGATTTGGCACCATCTTTTGTAATTTACGTAGGCTAGGATGGCTGACGGTGATGAAGGATGGAAGGTGAATCGGTGCATAACACATGTGATAGGTGACCGGTGATGGCGATGGCGATGGTGTAAGGTAATATAACCCGCGATACTCGCCCTACTCCAATCGTACTCCCAATGTTAAGATCTGGACAAGAACAGAATTAGCCATGAAAGAGAATAATGTAGTTTTGGGTTAACTTCCTAATAGAGACTAAATTAAAGGACAATTTGGGATAAAGAGGACGAATCTAATGATAATGAGTGTGAGAGTCTTACTTGGCCAATGCCTTTAATCTTAATTTGAGAGCCATCGGCTAAGGTAACTTGATGGAAGAAATGTTTGAGTAAATATGGGAAAATAAATTTTTATTACCAGGACATATGATCGAGATGCACCAGAATCAAGCACCCAAGGGCGAAGAGCAATGATTGTGAGATGTGGGCAGCGGAGCTCCCGGTTGGATTTCCCAAGGTGAAAGACAAAAAGTTGTTTGCTTCTCTTACAAGGTCGGCCATGAAGTTGGTATTGTCGATCCCAGTATGACCAAATTTATGATGAAGCAGAGGGATACACTCCTTTAACTAAGGCCGCCATATGAAATACCACAAGAATACCACAAAAAGAGGCAGAAAAATTTGTGGTTGCTAGGGTTTTGTGTTTTTTTTTTTAATTATAAATTTCGATGAACAGTACCCGCAGTGAATAGTGTCGCGATGAACAGTGGCGCAGTCAACGATGCTTACGATGAACGGTAGCGCGGTCAACGATTACGCGATGAACACGGTGATCGTGAAGCGTACCAATGAAACGATTACCAAGATGAACAATAAGCTGCTTAGGGTTTGTGAAAAAATGATGGTTGGAATGAAACACAACCAAGTAATCTAACAATTTTCTCACTATTGCTCTGATACCATGTGAGATTAAAAGAGATTTGTGAAAATGTTGTATTTTCATTCATTATACAAAGGCATATATATAATATTCTGATTATCATATTGGGCTGGTAGCACACTAAACCCTAATTATCAGAATACAATCTAACAGTTCATTAAAAAAAAAAAAAACAGAAAAAAAGGGCCAAGTTTTTCCCGGAAAACAAAAACCACCTCCCCCCAAGGAAAACGTTTTCCTTCAAAACAAGGAAAAAAACGGAAATCGAGAAAAAGTTGGAAAACCTTTTCCAGGAAAAAAGTGCAATCAAACAGCCACGGGTGGAAAAAAAGGCTGGAAAACGAGTTTTCCTGGAAAAAAAAGCATGAATCAAACACACCCTTACAAAAATCTACAACCTAACAAGCACTATATTAGCAAATTATACAAGGTTTATTAGCTTTTTACCAAGATTAGAGAACTAATTGTCTGATGTAAATACATTTAGAAATAACAAGAGGAGAACTACTTTCTTTTCTAGTTTCTCATCTCCTTCTTGTAAAAATCTGCTAGTTCATCATATTTTTCCTCTAAAAAGATCTACAGTGCCGGTCAACCAAAATGTATTTATGCTATCAAAAGAAAAAATTTCTAAGCTGATTCTATTTCCTATTACGAAATGTATCAGTGGGATTATGTCGACTCTTATAGGTCATAATTCCTTACTCTTAACCTCAATCAAGTGAACATAATTTTAGACCATGATCAACATTATTTAGTGGTAATCATTGATAAGACAAGATTGCTACTCCTGCAGATAGTTCTAACCTTCAAACTGAATGTGAAAACTCAGTTTCATATCTCCGTAAAGTGAAAATGTTTCATTTGTAGCCTATAATTTCAGAAAAATCGGCCACAGAAACACATTTCAAAAAAAGCACTTCCCCAAGTAAATAATAACGCAATCTAAATAGCTGTTACCTTAATCTTGCCAACTGAACCAATTCTGGAAACCCCAGCATCGTTTCTGAGGATCATAGAAAGAATCATCCTGATCAGTTCTGCATTCGGCAATGCTCTGCCCAAATAGTTGAGCAAGAATACTTTGACATGTTTCTCGATGAAGAGTACTCGTCACTTCCGCAGTATGTAGTTCCACTGCTAATAGTTTCAACAACCAGGCTCTCTACAAGGTGAAATTGAGTTAATACATCCAAAAAAAAAAAAAAAAGAGTAGGTTACATCAGAAAGTTCAGGTTGCCAAAATGTGAAAAGAGCCAATACAACTTATAGAAATAGTTAAAATTTTGGTATATAATTAAAACATATCCCTGTAATCATGTTGTAGTGATTAGGCGGATTATTAGGGATTTTATTCTGTTTTCTTCTTTCCTTTATTTCTGATTTTCTTTCCCTTTTTTGTTCACCAAGAAGTGTATATATACTGGCCATTGTAAAGCTGTATTAAAATCAAGAATCAATAACAAGCATTCTCTTATTCCATATGGTATCAAAGCTAGGCTCTAATACTCGTGTTCATCAATGACTAAACAGTCAACAACTCGGGTTCAAGAACCTCTGATAACAAGACAAAGGAAACCTCGGACAAGACAGAGGAGATGTCAAACAAAACAGAGGATATGTCAAATATGTACACTCGAGGACTCGATAGCTCATCCTTCCAGCTTACTGTTGAAAAACTCAACGGGAAAAACTTCCGTGAGTGCAATCAGTAAAACTCATAATAGATGGAAAAGGGAGGCTAGGTTACCTCACCAGAGAAGTCAACCAACCCAACAATCAGGCAGCCTTGCAGAAGTGGTGATCTGAGAACTCCACAGTAACAGCATGGTTGGTAAATTCCATGAAACCCTCCATTGGGAAAACTTATATGTTCTTACCAAAGCCAAGGACGTCTGGGATTGCTATTCACAGACCTATTGCCACAAAGAGGATTTTTCTCGGATCTTCGAATTGAAAACTAGGCTATGGCATATGAAGCACTGAGAGAGAGATGTTACTGACTATTATATGGAGATGGCTTGATTATGGCAGGAGCTCGATCTGAGCAGTGAAGAAGAATGGGAATGCCCTAATGACAGTGCTCGGAACTGGAAAAAACTCGAATCAGAGCACGTCTTCGAGTTTCTCCCCGGCCTCAACCACGAACTCGATGACATACGGGGTCGTATTCTAGGCCGACGACCTCCCCCATCGACTCGTGAAGTTTTCCCTAAGGTGCGTCGTGAAGAACAAAGGCGGAAAATGATGATGAAAGAAGGCGGGTCACGTGAACTTGATGGATCATGTGGGCTTGATGGGTCTACCTTAATGGGTTGTGAAATAAATAAGCCCATTGAATCAAAAGGACAAAATGGAGCACCTTATACCTCTCGTGGACCTCAAACTAATGTGAGCTCAAATCAACAGAAGAGGCATCCTTGGTGCAATCACTGTCGAAAAAATGGCCACACAAATCAGATGTTCACAATATATTCATCAATTTCCACACACTAATTCAAACTCAATTCCAAACACAAATTCAAATTTTGAGAACCAATAATGGCACCGAGTATTTCAATACCATCTTAGGCAAATATCTCGAGTGTCATGGAATCATTGATCAAAGTACTCGTGCCTATTCCCAACAAAATGGAGTGGCTGAACACAAAAACTGGCACCTCCTAGAACTTGCTCGAGCCTCTATGTTCACCACAAATATGCCCAAATCCTTATGGGGGGACGCTATATTAACCCCAACATATCTTATAAATCGCATGCCATGTCGGGTTCTTTCATTTACCACCCCTATTGAAAAACTCAAACAATCTTTTCCAACCTCCCGTATTTTCTCCAATCTCTCCCCGAAAATATTTGGATGTACTACTTTTGTCCATGTTCACTCAAACAACTGAAATAAACGTGATCCTCGAGCTGTCAAATGTGTCTTCATTGGCTATTCCCCTATGCAAAAACAAATGCACTGATCCTTCCACACAAAGAATGTTTGTTAGCCTTGATGTCACTTGCTTTGAGACACAACCTTACTTTAACCCATCCATTCTTCAGGGGGAGAACTTGAGAGAACATCGGACATTTGATTGTAATTTTTTCCTTCCAAACACCAATCCAAACACAACTATCCCTGATTCTACAACCATACCATCTCATTCTAGTGTGCCAGTAATAGAAGAGAACTTGAACTCAGGGGGAGAAACGGAGCAACAAGGAGATAAGGAGATACGTGTATACTCACGGAGGCCGAAACCAACGCATAGAAATCTCATATCTGAAGCACCAAATGAGTCGGACACGGTGATAGCTCCAACAAATCGAGAGTCTCCATCTGGCAAAGGTAATTCTCAGCCACCCAACATTGATGACTTACCCATAGCACTAAGAAAACCAGCCCGATCATGTACTCTCCATCCTATCTCCAAATTTGTATCCTATAATAAACTATCACATGCATTCCATACTACCACTTCTAACCTTGATGAAACAAAAGTTCCAAGAGATAGTCATGAGGCATTGAGTGATCATAAGTGGAGAAAGACTATATTGGAAGAAATGCAGGCCCTGGAAAAGAATGGAACATGGGATGTGATAGATTTGCCAGAATGAAAGAGACCTGTCAGTTGCAAATGGGTTTTTATAGTGCAAGGTTGCCAAGCTGATGGATCAGTTGAGCGATACAAGGCCCGCCTCGTTGCTAAAGGATTTGCTCAGACTTGACTATACTGAAACATTTGCAGCATTGACTATACTGAAACATTTGCAGCTGTGGCAAAGCTTAATACTGTTCGAGTCCTTCTATCATTGGCAGCAAATTTAAATTGGCCACTACGGCACCTTGATATATAGGGTGTTAGGCAACTATTTTTTAAAATTTTTACCACTTTTTATCACTTTTTTATTCATTCTTTCTTTACCCTAAATCAATCATATCCACATATCACATCACATTCACAAATCTCCACCATTTAACTCCACTCATTCTCTCCCCTCCTTTACATTAAAAACCATTAAAAACAAACCCTATCACCCCTTATAAAGAACGCATTCCTCAATGGCATACTAGAAGAAGTGTTTGTGAAAATTCCGCCAGGATTGATCGAGAAGGAGAAGAGAATAAGGTTTGCAAACTCAAGAAATCCCTTTATGGCCTAAAACAATCACCACGGGCATGGTTTGATCGATTTGCAAAGGTCATAAAGGGTCAAGGATACAAACAAGGGCAATCAGATCACACTATGTTCTTTCAACAACCTGAAAATGGTTTAAAGACAATATTGATTGTGTATGTCGATGACATAATACTCACCGGAGACAATCTTAGTGAAATAGAAAGGTTGAAAAAGGTTCTAGCCACAAAATTTGAGGTCAAAGACCATGGCCAAATGCGCTACTTCCCAGGCATGGAAATTGCTAGGTCGAAAAAAGGTATTAGCGTTTCACAACGCAAGTATGTTCTTGACCTTCTGACTGAGACAGGGATGCTTGGATGTAAACCAAGTGACACTCCAACTGAAGCTAGAAAGAAAATGGAGAATTGTGGAAAATCAATTGAGAGAGAAAGTTATCAAAGATTAGTGAGAAAATTGATATATCTTTCACATACTAGACCCGACATCGCATTTGCAGTTAGTGTGGTTAGCCAACATATGCATGAACGTAAGCAAGTTCATCTTGAAGCAGTTTATAAAATTCTAAGATATTTCAAAGGTTCTCCTAGTAGAGGACTTCTCTTCAAAAATGATGAAAGGCGCGGAATAAAAGTGTTCAGCGATGCAGGCTGGGCTGGATCAATAGAGGATCGGAAGTCAACAACTGCATATTGTACATTTGTGTGGGGAAATTTAGTAACTTGCAGGAGCAAGAAGTAGAATGTTGTGGCTCGAAGTAGTGCCAAAGCCGAATTTCGAGCAATTACCCATCGGATTTGTGAAGGACTTTGGTTGAAGAAACTTTTAGAAGAGTTGCATATGGGACTTGACCATCCAGTCAAATTCTTTTGTCATAATAAAGCTGCCATTAGCATCTCCCTTAATCAAGTTCAACACGACAGGACTAAGCATGTAGAAGTGGATAGACACTTCATCAAGGAAAAAGTTGAAGATGAACAGGTTTGCATAACTTACGTGCCCACAGAGGAACAAACGGTAGATATCTTCACCAAAGGGCTTCCTCAACAAAATTTTGACAATTTCATTCGCAAGTTGGATATGATTAACATTTATGATACAACTTGAGGGGGAGTATAGAAATATTTAAAATTTTGGTATATAATTAAAACATATCCCTGCAATCATGTTGTAGTGATTAGGCAAATTATTAGGGATTTTAATCTGTTTTCGTCTTTCCTTTATTTCTGATTTTCTTTCCTTTTTTTGTTCACCACCAAGTGTATATATACTAGTCATTGTAAAGCTATATTAAAATCAAGAATCAATAAAAAGCATTCTCTTATTCCATACAACTCCGCATGACGTCATTAACATATATTCAGGAGTCAATCTTATCAAAAGTCAAGATAACCAAGCAAGCAGAATTAATTTGTTCAGAGAAAATTAAAAAATAATTCAGTCATACAACTTTCAACCCGCAACCTGCAGCTGATTTTTTCCGATCTCAATGTGTATAGATATGTGGATTTAGAAAAGTAAAATTTAGTTGCATTTTTCCAAATATACTTTTACATTAGCTGATGATAATGCATTTTTACTAATAAGAATGCATATTAAATAAGAGAATAATTGAAAAATGAAGAAATTAAAAGCACACAAGCATGAAAGTGCCCTTTCTTTTGGATAGATAAAAAGGAAAACAAGTCTATCTTTGTGGGGTGAAGGGACATGAAGTCATCAATAAAAGAACCTGATGGAGAGAGCAGATACGAAGTGCTTGATTGCTATTCCTCTTAGGCAATGGAGCAACACCAATTGAGCTCAGATGCTGAATGATAACGCAATATTAAAAGTAACACCATCAATCATATAAAAGAGAGGACATGGGGTGGTAATCTATGTATAAATATTGTGATGTAGCAATAAAAACCTTTACAAAGAACTGGTACTTCTTGGTAGCCAACAAATCCATGGTAGGACTTGAAGTCAGTGGATCTATGCATAATGCATAAAGGAGCTGCAAAAGAAAATCAAGTCAAGCTAACAAATGTGCAACGAAGTCAACTCTTAATCAATAAGTTAAAAATTCAGACATGAGGAACGTGCAATTCAACCTGGAAACCAAATTCATAAAGCATTGCATTGACTTCAGGCTTTGAAAGCTTATCCAACATCTCAAGAATGACTTTCAAGCAACTACATTTTTATTGAACAAGCACCAAGTTATTTTTCACAAGTGGAGAATGGACGTCTGGTAAATCAAAAGGTAAAATAATGCACTAATTATGCTTGCACCAAAACAGAGGGATAACTTTCAAATAAATAAAATGTCACCTGTAATGAAATCTTGGTTGAAGCACTGTACGCTCTACCGGGCTATCAACGTCAAATCTAAGCAATAGGTGTGTCATATTAGGGGCTGGCCTACTGATGTTATCAATAAGAAGCTGCATCCAGAAATGACAGAACTTTCAGACTAGAAAACCTCTATACTGCTGAAATGAATTTGGATCATGCCATATAGTCACATCCAGCCTGCTGCTAGGCAGTGGATATCACATACAACGTGTTAGAGCAACACCATTGCTCCAAATCCTTTTTTCTGTTAGACATGATTAAAATTCCATATGATGTTTTCAAGTCTTCAACAAAAATTGTTGTAGCAACATATTTTTGTATTATTGCTTTATCTGTTTCAGTACAACTATTTCAATTGCTGCCCTTACAGCAGACAAATGGGTCATGTACCAGCAATTCTACTACCTTTACAGTGAATATAAATGAATTTTATTTTTTAGATATGTATCATAATACAACCTGTTGGTTGACAAGGAGAAGTATCTGACAACCTGTGGCAATTACACTTTTAAATGAAACCTTCATTTCCCAATAAAAATAAATTAAAATAACATACATTGATGGCATAATCCACTGCAGCTGTGTTACTCAGACTCTTCGTGTTGGAAAAAATATCCGTTTCGGATACTCGGGGTGTGGAACAAGGGTATGGATCCTTCTGAGATCCATTAAATGAAAAGAAGATACTTGATGTCATTCAAATTGTAAAGAAGATCATTTATATTTTGGCACAGCGGTAAGGGCGAACTTGGGATTGTTTGGTTAAGCGCACGGTCTTAGGTTCAATTCCCCGCGGCTTAAAAACAATGCCTCGTGGGATATATATATATATATATATATATATATATATATATATATATATATAAATAAATAAACTGTCACTATATAAATTTCGAGTTTGTAAGATGCATTCATATACTCTTTCTAAAATCTGATGTTGTTTTATAAGTAATCTTGGTATCCTAAATTCTAGAAAAATAAGGATGAAACACGGAAATAGGCACTAGTATCAAACACCACCCGAGTCCAAGCAACATAGGGTGCGGGCACCAAACTGAATATCATTTACAATTACTACTTTCTTTTCATTCATTTTAGTACGCACGTGTAAGTGCAGATACAATATGCCACAACACAGAACAAATTAGTTATGTCACAGTTACAAGATGCGAAGTAATTTAGAGAGTTCCCCCTATGCATCGAAATATATAGCACCTAGCGATAGCCAAAGGCAACATATGTTTACTCTGCAGAATTAAAAGACAACATGGTGTGGTTCACAATTTAAAGAATAGATTGAGCAAATTTTAAGACTCTGGTTCGGGCTTCTTGAAAAAGGAACAAGCCAGTTCTTCACATATGTCACAGTGCCTAAAAATGCTACCCACTAAACTGGGGCTCGTTTTATCTGGATTAACTGTTATAACTTCCGTAGAATGCCCTATGAAGTTGAATCTTGACAAAGTCAAATTAAAAGAAATCACAAATATGAAAACTCACCTGCAATATTAAGACACCAAGATCTTCACTGCTCTCCTCAATAATCTGACTCTCTTCAGATCTCAGCTCTAAGCAGGCAGCATAATCATCAATCAAACTCCCAGCAGCATTGGACTTCAATAGCAACTGTGAGAGCCCAGCCATACGAGAACTGCCATGCCAGGTGACGTCTCATTATTATGGTCGTAAGATATTTATACATTTCAATAACAAGACGAGAGATGGAAGATAATCAGAGATCAAGGATGGTTGCCTTAGGATACTCAAAATTTTGATTGAACATCGCTGAACTTCGGGCTGAAAATCATATCTGACATATTCCAATAAAGCTACAATCTGATTCTGATCCTGAGAGAGTACGACATCCAAAGGCTGCATAATGAAAAACCACAAGAAATATCACAAAACTCTTGGCAAAAAGTGTTATGAACAACAGCAAGGAATATCATAAAACTTTGACACAAAGTTACTTCAATGGATCAGGAAATGTTTGGTCCCTAGCCATTAGAATAACCACTGGGAACATTAACATGAGAAAGATAAAGATGCATTGGATAAGCACTTCAAACATGATGAAACGTGCAGAATGCAAACTAATCTCCATGACATAGAACACTAAATGGAAACATACCCACCAGACTTCTTATAGAAGTTGACCGAGCCATGCTTCAATAATTTATGTTCACACAACATAGTAAACAGCGAACTTAACGATGCTAGACAATTGTACAAATTGTCCTAGACCAAGGCAGGTGCATGTAGATGTTCTCTTGTTTTGTTTTCTGTTTTTTTCCTTTCATAACATTTTTTTTGTTTCTTGTCCCATGGTGAGTGTAGAAGGATCGCAAGTACTACACCCTGAACAATCAGCTCAAGACTAAAAAACTTGATATAGTTAAGAAAAATATTTGCAACTTGAAACATAGCTGGATCGGTTAGCAAGATGACAATTATTCGACCATGTATAGTCAGCACTGTATTCAACATAGTTGAAAATCACTTTACTCAGAGAGAGGCACAGTCGCAAAGCTAAGCTGACAACAAGGAGGCAACGTAGACTTACATTTCAAGCAAAGCTATGAAGCAAGCCGCTTGAAGAAAAATAAAATTACTATCCATCTTAGCATATATGAAGTTTTGTAAAGTTCCAAAGAAGTAAAAACTGGTACAAAAATTGTCTTTCTAGGCTTTAAAAGAAACAAAAAAAAAAAAAAACCCCAATGTATTGGGGAAAATTCACAGGGACAAAGTACCTGGTAAAGAGGGCGCAAGAAATCATAAAAAATAAAATCTTTCTCCATAACAAGAATTATAATTTCCAAAGATAGAAGAACAGCTTTTTCAAGGAGGTGCCCATAAATTTGACTTGTCCTCTCAGTGATTGAAGAATTGGCTCCAGGTAAAAGAATTGACATTATATTCCTGAAAGCTGTTTTACCACTCATAAAGTCCTGCAAAAAAAAATTGAAATAGTGTTCAATAGTTCAGTAAATGCACCAAAGAAAAGATAAACTTTAACAGCAGACAACGCTTCAATGTCGACAGCTTGTTTAACTTCAAACAAAATCGAAATACAATGTTGAGTTTAAACCTCAAATATTTTTATAATTGAAATATAGCCCAAGTAAAATTCAAAAATTCACAGAAAGGACAATGTAATTGACATGCAGCAGCTGTGTAGCTTATATGCCGGGAAGTTTGACGAAAACCCTTTTATATTTGCATATATATTACTCCCATATTTTACTTAGAATATAATTTCAGGAGAGTCAGCAGTGCAGCTGATTGTAGGAGATTATATAAATGATTTTATTTCCTTCTTTATTCTATTATGGTAACTATGAATCATCGTATCATCTTTAATCACATCAATGTATGAAAAACTTTTTCATTCAATATGGTATCACAGCCTTAGTACACTAAGCTCGACCAATAACCTTCAATAATCATCTTTATCAAAGGGCAGTGAAGTTCTAAGTCATATAATGGAGATGGAATCAGGGTCTGGAAAAGCAACACTACAACAAAGAATGGAGAAGCTCGATGCAAAAAACTACTGCAACTGGGCTTGGTCAATTAAGCTCATAATTGATGGTAAAGGCAAATTGGATATCTCACCAGAGAATTGAAGCAGGCAGTAGCTACAGACATGACTTCTCTAAACAAATGACCGGCGTACTCTGATGCTGATAATTCATCCCAAAAATTCCAGATTAAAACTCACTTATGACACATGAAGAAAGAAGAACGCAACCTCACTTATTCGTCCTTACTACCAAGAAATGAGGTCTCTGTTGAAATAATATTCTTATAATTAGAGTTCTAAATTAGGAAAAGTCTATATTATCTTTCCATTTTATTATTGTTTCCTTTAGTATTAGGTTTCCTTTAAGTATTAGGTTTTCCTTTTATTGTTTACTTTGTAATTCTATTTAAAGGGCTGTAGACCCTCAATGAATAACAAGGTAGCCATTTATTTCAACTTGGTATCAGAGCTTTGGTTCTCGAATTTAGGGCTCTCTGAATTAGGGTTTTCGAGTTTCTTCCCTAATTCCTCTAAACCCTAGATTTATTTTTGCCCAATCTCTAATATATTGAAGGCTTACCTTCAAAATTATAAACCCAAAAACCTCACACTGTAGCAACTCACAACTGAAACTCACGATTGAAGGTGACCTGCAACTTCCCGCGACATCTCAAGCAAGCCCATCCTCCAGCCAACCACGCTAGCCCTTGTCCATCGCCGGCAGCCTAGGGACAACATTGCAGTGCACGATTTTCTTGTTTTGAACTGATCGAACCTTTCTCTGCCTCGTAGAGTTGGAACCAGGTTCTTATCCGAACGTTATTTCGCTACTCCTCATGGCGTTTTCTGTACCTGTTCAGATTTGGGGTCCAATTTGTTGGGCTGAATTGAGGCTCTTGTTGGGCTGTTTTTTTATTGGGCTTTGGGAGTTAAATTACACTTGGAATTTCAAGGCTTTTATCTAATTGCAAATCAGGCTGCAATTTTCTGTTGTTCAATTTGATCTTTGAAATTCCAGAATATTAGCATTCATAGTCACTGCAGTTTTGTTGGTTTGTGCAAACTGGCCCGAGTTTTTTTCAAAAATTTGCTGTTCAGTCGCTGTTTTTGGAACATTAGAATCAGATTCCAAAATTTTCGGATTTGTGCAAGTTGGTAACAAACTTTTGTGATTGTCTCCTTGTGGATTGAAATTCTCCGATAAGTCCTCTCCAACGACTCACTTTTGAGTCACTCAACTATTCAGATTGTTGAGCGTCTTTTCAGTGATCGTTTATTCAGCAGCTTGTTTGTGATTTAAGAGGAATTTCAAGTTTAATATGGATGAAAAAAGTGTTCCTACTTCTTCAAACAATAAAAGTGTATCTTCTTTGACTATTCGTGACTCAACCTCACCTGCTCATATTAAATTGGATGGGACGAATTACCGTGTTTGGTCTAAAGTTCTTGAAATGCATATTGTGGGTCGGAAGAAGAAGGGTTATATTACAGGGAAGGAAAATGGCACTGCAGAAACTAACCCATCTTATGATGAATGGGAAGTTGAAGACGCTTTGGTTAAGTCTTGGCTTATTAATTCCATGACTGACAATTTGATGTCGCACTTTGTTCAATGTGGCACTGCTAAGGAAGTCTGGGATGCTGTTTAGAGGAGTTATCTTGACGTTTCTGATTCTTCACAGGTAAATGAACTAATGAAGAAAGCTTTTCAACTACATCAAGGCGGTTGACCTCTTGCAGAATATTATAACGAGCTAAACTCGATCTTTATGGAGCTTGATTATCGACGACCAATGATATGACATGCGCAACTAATATTGAGAAGCAAAGGAAGCGTCTTCTTGAAGATCGGGTCTATATGTTCCTCGCTGGCTGGCCTTGATCACAATTTGGATCAAGTCAGTAGTCGTGTTTTAGCTGCTACACCTCTTCCCTCTTTAGAAGAGGCTTATTCAATGGTTCGTCGAGAAGTGCAAAGGCAAGCTACTATAGGGGTCATTTGGGGGGAATAGGAAACTTAAAAAGGAGATTTGGAAACTAATTGTCATGGCAGCATGGTGGGTATTATGGAATGAAAGGAATAGAAGGATATTCCACTGCTTGGAAAGGTCGGTAGATGACGTTTGGGATAACATATTATTCTACACGGGACTTTGGGCTAGAGCAGCGGGAACATTCTGTGACATTGATAAACATTTATTTAGTCTAGACCCCGTCAGTTATTTTTGTAACATTGTATAGTATTATTGATAGATTCTATATTGATACGCTTGGTCTTTTTTTGGGTGGATTTCTTATCCACTTGTATTGTATATTCCGAGCTTTTGGGCAATACAATCTTTCGTTTCTTATCAAAAAAAAATCCTAGAGAAGTATTGAGATCATGTCCTTATCCATTGCGAGTTTGCCAAAGGGATTTGGAGTAGAATTTTGCATCTGTTTGACATATCAAGTGCTCTTCCAAGAAAGTGGGCAGATTTGATTCTCATCAAGCGGTCATTTGGGGGCAATAGGAGACAAAAAAATAAATGAGATTTGGAAACTAATTGCGATGGCAACAAGTTTGAGTATTATGCAAGGAAAGGTATAGAAGGATTTTTGACGATATGCAGAGCTCTGTGGATGACATTTGGGATAGCATATTATTTCACTCAAGACTTTGGGGTAGAACAGTTGGAGTCTTTTGTGATATAGATAATATCTTATTCCGTCTAGACCTCATCAGTTCTCTTTATACCATTGAATAGGGCAGTAGCAAGGTTTTTGATACTGCTTTGATTGATGTTTTATTTGGTGGATGGCTTGTCCACTTGCATTTTGTAACTTCTCATTTTTCTTTGGCTATGAAATAATCTGTTTCTTATCAAAAAAAAATACCAACTATCAAAACCATTCTGCGTATATGACGTGTGGATCCCATCCAGTGTACTCTCTCATAATCGAAAGAAATGGTTTATCTACCACACCAGAGTTTGTCGGGTCTGCCTTCTAAAAGAAAAAAGTGTGATCCACAATGTGTTCAAAAATGTCCATTCAATAATACAAACTCAGATTCAAATCCATCGTAGTGACATGAGACTCTGTTGGCGACTATCTAGAAACAAATGTTATAGTCAATAAAAGTTCTTGTGCTAACACCCCGCAGCACAAACGGACTTGCCAAATGTAAGAACAGATGTTTCCTTGAAATAGCCAGAACCCTTATGTTCACTAAAACCATGCCCAGAATATTCTTAGGTGACGATTTTTCTTGCCAGAAAAAAAAAAAAAAAAAGACATTTCCTTGAAATAGACTGAGCCCAAAACATGGACGTAGGTGAATATCCATAGGTACAGACAAGACTTACGAAGCTGTTGAACTAAACAAAGCTCGTCTAGTAGCAAAGAGCTGTACACATACATATGGAGTGAACATTTGGTCAAATAGCAAAGTTGAATACAGTTTGGGGCCTAGCAATTAATTCTAACTGACCACTCTAACAACTCGAATGCCTTCTAGAATGGTGTATCGGAGGAAAAGGGGTACATGGACGTACCACCTGGGTTTGGAAACAAAGATAATAGATTCTGCAAGTTGAGGAAGTCACTCTACGGCTTCAAGCAGTCAGTCTCCTAGTGCATGGTTTGATGGATTCACCAGAGAGGCTTGGGATATCAGGGACAACTGGATGAGGACATAACTATTCAAATAATATACGTGGTTGATATAAGTCCCACAAAAGATGATCAAGTGGAAATGGAGAGATTAAATTCTATTCTCGCACAGGAGTTTTAAGAAAAAACATTTGGATTAGATGCTATACTTCGTGGGAATGGGGGTAGCCAGGTTGAGAACAAGGATCAGTGTTTCTCAATCAAAGAAAATATATCATTAACCTTCTCCAAGGAATAATTTTCTTAGTTTAGTTTAGAAGGCATTTGTACCAAAATTATTATTTGCCGCATTACGAGATTGGGATGAAGTGGTAAAACATTTGGCACACCTCTAAATAAAAAGAGAGATTATATTAGCAGTCAGTGCGTTCAAATCTTGGGCATCACATATGTAACCCAGGCTACAGATCCTTATTATATATGAGTACGACCATAATGTGGCGTGAATGTTTTACCTTTTTACTTCATGTCTTGCTCAGCTTAAAAGATTGATCCCTTAGTGTGTGATAGACAGTCATCAAATAATAGTGGCTGATTGCACTATAAAAAAGTTTATTTTTTACATAATCAAGCTCAATCACTTATAGTTATAAGGAATCAGGACCTAAAGTAAATATAGCACACCAGGTTGGAGCATGATCAAACGATATCTATCAGTCTAAGGAGAAGGTTTATAAAACCATTTTTGACTAGTAATTCTGCAGCATAATGTCAGCCTTTCAAACAAGGATATGTGTGAGATAATGATGCTAAAGATCTTAATATGGATATGTAGCTATATATATATAGAATAAGAATAAAAGATGAACATATTAGAACTCAAAATGTAATGCCAATGTGTTTAGGGAAAAAATTGAGGCATTTATGTTGTACTAGTTCAAAAGACCGCTTCTAGAAGGGCGCATTTCAATTAGAAGATGCTACAATAGAGGTAAAACAAAATCAACCTAGCTTAGCAATAGGTTCGAGTTCCTAATGTCAATTTGCTGATATATTTGATCGAAACAAATATAATGTCGCGGTATAATAAAATGTGTAGTGTCAGAAAGTTTGATCATCCTATTTGAATGAAATGCTCACTTTGTATGGCATGGAAAAGAGGATTTAGGTAAACGGAAGATGACTGGAAATAACCGCTAATATGTTTCAGAAGACAACGGTGACTTTATACTAAATAGCAGCAAGAGACCAACTTAGCAGCAACATTGAAAAATGAGAGATCAATTATCAAAAAGAGGCCAAATACCTTCATCAGTTCTATGCCAGGAAGTAGCATATGTGGAGTAGATTGTCCCTTCCCATAAAGCTGAGATTGATTAACAACAATGTCGACATCCTCTTCTCTAACATCATACATGGCTAGCATCCTAAACATGATGATAAAATGGAAATAAAAGTTTCAAGCCATTGTCTTCAATGTAGAATATATTATTGGAATTAAGCATCTACACTACATGAACTCACATTTGGAAATGCTTGAGACAAGCCACTACTAATTGCCATTTATCACAAGGGTCTGCGTAGGCTCTCTGTGGAAATGGGCTGAATACATGGTCATATATAAATCTGAAGATCCCAATATATCTACAGGATAAAGATACCATCAAGAAAGGAATCATTTCATAATAAAATTAAGTACACACTGATCATTCTGACTGATACTTATAGCCAATACCTATGTCCTCTGTCACTAACATCCCTTTCTTCAGCAATAAGAACATTTAGCAAATTGATAAATGATATAGTTGAAGGATATTGCTCTCTTCTTGCTTCAATTTCATTTAACTCGAACTGCATGTCATAAACCTTCAATAGAACAACACCAACATCAAAATTTGATGATAATAGAACAAAAAACCCGTCAGCTACTTTATTTAAATCATGTCGAAAAAATTAAGTGATAAAGGAAATGTTTATAAACAGTTTAAATTATAAATCAATAAATAGACACTAGCTATGAGGAAATGATTATTTCTTGTGAGACTCGTGAAAATGTGAATAAAAGTGGTTTGACTGTTTATAACGCATTATCAACAGTAACCAAACATGCACTAAGGGTATTTTTGATAGAGATTAAGAAAAAATTGAATTTTGAATGTTTTGTTGAGCAGTAAAGGAAAGGTTTAAGACAAGAAATATAAGAGTTGTGAAATGAATGTAACCAGCGGTTGAAAACAATGGTGAAGAAAGATGAGTCTTGAAACAAGTTGTGTCAAACAAGCCCTAAATGATACATGTCCAATAACTGACAAAGAAATTGAACAGGAGTGGATGAAATGAGATAGCTTGAAACCATAAAGACAAAGTAGAATCTCCTGTCCAGATGCAACTACTTGCTGGGAAGCAGTAATCAGACATTAACACTAATCATTCAAATAAAGCTTATGGGTTCAAATTCTATAAGACTGGCAACTTCAAATTTGGTTGAATTCTCGACCATTTCAACCAAAAAGGATTCCAAGAACCCTACCTGTGTGTCCATTTGCTCTCCACTTTTGCCAATATTAGGCCCAATAACTACTGGTAGATCGTATTGCTCCAAGTAACTCCAAATTGTGTCTTTCATAAGTGGAGACACGTGGACAAACGTAGCAATGGCATTTCGCAAAGCACCCTATGGAATACAGACACAAAAGATGGTCAGGAAAAGATGCAGCAGCAGCAGCACATCAGATATATCTAACAGGACTAAAAATTGAGAAATGATGTGAAATAAAAGAAAAGGCCAAACCTTGAGATAAGGAGGCACATTTTCATAGCTGAGGAGCTTGAACAATGGCTCAATATCAGGAAACCACTTCTTCCTTTCGATGGGACTCCCATTTTCTACTACCTGCATCACAAAGAGAGAACATGCATAGAAACAGTCAATCCATACTGATATTGAAATACAGGTTTCCAGAAGGAAGATAACAATAATCTTGTTTTAAAAAAGAATAACAATAATCTTGTTAGATGAATCGAAAGAGCTAGTAAATAGGTTCAGACACGGATGAGAATCCGCATTAACATTGCCAGAAGGGCTCAACAATTAGTCAGACTCCATATATAGAATATAAACGAGTACATATGTGCAAAGCAAGCATCCTGTGGATCACATTCTACAGCAAAATTCCTTCTTTGTTTAGGGAGCTCACATTTGTTTGGTCTCAGTTGAATGCTATCCATTTTTTGATAAGAAACAGAAAAATTTATTAGGGGCTGCATCAAGCACAAGAATGAGTTGATGAGCCATCCACAAAAAAAAAAAGGAAAAAAAAAAGAAAAAAAGAAATAGAGAGAAGCCTAAAAGCCTTTGTCTATAAAATATAACAAGGAAACTAATGGCTACTTGGAACTAAAGTATCTAGAAAGCTATTTGAGTCTAAACGAAATGAAACGAAAATTCTCCAACACACTAAACATTCTAGCTACTCTTGCCCATAAGCCTGTGAAAAACATAATGCTATCCCACATATCTTCAAGAGATCATTCGACGTTATAAAAAATTCCCCAGTTCCTATCAGTCCATATAACCCAAGCCGATGCCATTACAATGAACTTCCACACCTCCTTTGTTTGCTTTCTATTTCCCCAAACCACCATTTAATTCCGTATTAAGTCTGCCAATTTTCGTGGTAAAGAACTTAATTCCCCAAATAAGCATAAAATTCTTCCCCAAATCTCTCTAGCAAACTCACAATGAACTAAAATGTGATCAATACTTTCATCCACCTTTCTACACATAACACAATCTGATGGCGATATTCACAAGAAAGGCATATTCAATTGCAACCAATCACAAGTGTTTACCTTACCAAAAAAACCAAGCAAGCAAACATTTTGACTTTTGAAGGCACCACCCCTTTCCAGATGAAACTACTTTGAGGGAAACTAGATTCACTACTTGATGTTATGCAAGGCAGGTTAGAACCAGGAAACATCAAAAGATGCCATGAAGCAGGTGTCTAATATTATAAAAATAAAAATCTATTTGCATCTTTTTTAAAGGAAATATAAAATAATCTCCCTCTCTCTTCCCCCTGCTGACCCACAACACTGGCTTGAGCCCTTAGAAGGCAGCATCGTTGTCAATTACTGGCTGGGCAACCTTTATATTACCATCAAACACAATCCCCAAACTGAGCTCTCTTAGGTACCAACACTTTTTTTGGTAAAAATCCTATAAGGTCCATCCTCCAATAAATCATCTTTTGGAGCACCACCAGTCTGCAAGTAAACCTTTCCATCAGCCACCACCTTCCATACCAAAATTGTTGAGATTTTGTTAGTGCTAATACTAAACTCACTTCCTCTTTTTGGTAAGTTTTTACTAATGCATTAATGTAAATACTTAAGACCAATGGAGAGTGATACCTATTCAAGCCATTGTCAAAAAGGAAGGTTTGAGCCTTGACCGAAACACCCCGTCCAGCAGTAAGGTGCAAGAAAAGGTCCAACTCTTTTAGTTGGTCTACTAGTTGTTTACTTAGATTTAACCCAAAAATCTTAAAACTTAAAAGACACATCTCTTTTTTAGACATTAGTGTATTATTATTCATGACCTATCAAACTAAACTTGGATGAAGAAGATATTGAATCGGATTTTGATAAAAATTTGGACAAGATCTAGCATTTAGGCTATGTCCATATCTTATTTTGTTTAAAATTGACCGTGCTCATACCTTTTTGTCAAAGCCGATTTTCGAACTATGTTCATTATAGTCAATTTCTAATCTAATTGTAGGGACTTGATTACTTAATACCAATGTTCTAAAAAGCACGCTTTGGTGTACGCTTAAGCCCACCTAAGCTTGAAGTTCGGAGTCCAGGCTTCATCACAACTGCTAAGCGCGACTAGGTTCAAGGCATGGGCTCAATGTTTTTCTAAACCTCATACTTTTTTAGAACTCTGCTTCATACTAAGAAACTGTAGTTTTTAATACTCTGGCAACTATATTTTTGTTGGAGAATGGAAAAAATGTAGAAGCTTGTATCAATAATCCACATATCAATTGCTTCATTTCCTTATTGGTTTAGGTTTAGAGTAATTAAAATAACATGAAAATAAATAAATAAATAACACGTTTTTTTTAATAAGAAACTGAAATTTTATTAACATGAAACAGTGTGAAAAAAATGAGGACAAGATATCCACCGATACAAAGCCTCAAAACAAGAAAAAGAAAACAGCAACCTAAATAGTGCTATGAGTTGCTGACACGAACTGTACATAGTAAGCTAAAGGGGTCTAGTCTAAATAGAAAATTCTCTGCATCACAAAATGCCTCAGTTGGATGAGCCCAATCCTAGAAAAAATAAAATGTTGTCCCACACATCTTCTAAAGATCTTCTATGTCATCAAAAATTCTTTTATTTCTCTCATTCCATATCACTCAAGCTGCTGCGATCAGTACTAGTTTCCAAAGCCCTTTTTTTCCTTTCTATTGCCTTCAAAAGACTACTTAACGAGGATTAAATCTGCCAATCGTGAAAGTAAAGCAATCACCACTTCAAAAACTAGTGAGTCGATTCCAGATTTCTCTAGCAAATTCACAATGTATAAGCACATGGTCCATGGTTTCCCCCTTTCCTACACACAACACAATATGATGGAGATATGTATAAAAAAAGTCTTCTCAATTGTAACAAGTCATAAGTATTAACACTCCCCAAAGTCACCAATAAACCAGAGACTTTAACTTTTGATGGTACCACACTCTTCATGAGAAAAGACCGGAGGAATGGCAATTCCAAATTCTTTGGTCCGATGTGTAATGTGTTAGGATCAATCTTTGCGGTATAGAGCAAGGTCAAAAGAGACGTAAACTCTTCCAAATCTCTTATCACTGAAATTCCCGCTAAATTGAAGACTCCAAGATAGCGTTAGAATTTGGCAAGAAATGAAGAATATCTCTAATCACCTAGTTTTTATGAATTGACCACCGAAAAAGCTAAGGAAATGATAATCGAAGGGGTTGGTTACCCACCCGTTTATCCAACCAAAACCTAATCTTATTCCCCTTCCCAACCACGAATTTGGTGCATTCTGCAAATTTATCCCATAACCTTGCAATGGATTCCCATGGTGCCTTAAGAGTGGAATTGATGTAGATAGTGGAATATTTCCATGGTGCCTTAAGAGTGGAATTGACGTCGATAGTGGAATCCCAACCATTTGAATGAAGGCCATTGTTAGATTGTATTGTGATAGTTAGGGTTTAGTGTGGGCTTAGCCAAATACGACAATTGTAAAAATTATATATATATATATATATATATATATATATATATATATATATATGTCTGTATAATGAATAATCAACTGCTTTTTCACAAATCCATTCTATTCT
This sequence comes from Jasminum sambac, assembly GCA_018223645.1. Classification (NCBI taxonomy): domain Eukaryota; kingdom Viridiplantae; phylum Streptophyta; class Magnoliopsida; order Lamiales; family Oleaceae; genus Jasminum; species Jasminum sambac. The sequence continues at coordinate 6,097,538 of CP073644.1, read as the reverse complement.
CACATGGTATCAGGAAGCTTTGTGAGAAATTTGGGGTTCTTGGTTGTGCCTCATTCCAACCAATCAATTCTTCACAAAACCCTCTTTCTCGATCTGACCCACATCCACACATCGGATCTGAAAATTGATACCATCGATAGTCTCGCCTCGCCGTCGCCTATTCACTGCCGGAAAATCATCACCGGACTCCAACCCATGCGCCCACACGCACGCTACTTTCTGGCAATACACAGTCCTTTCCGACGGCGCGCGAGAGTGCATGACACCTCCAACGAGGCTCGGCTGCCCTCGATCGATTGGCCTCCGCCTGGTATTGATTTGGTCATATCTCAGTTCATTTATGGAGTTAACTGAAATTGCTCTCTGTTAAAGTTATGGAACCATCTGATCTAAAAGCTTAAACTGATAGATCGGTTCCAATTTAGATTATTTAATTACTATCCTCAACACACCCTCCCACGTGTAGGCGGGATTTATTTTTCCAAAACAAAGCCTAACACGTGCACAATTCATTTTAACTGGGTGGCGGTGAGATTCAAATTCAGGACCTCTGCCTGCTCTGATACCATGTGAAGAAAGGATATTGGGTCTAACTCCTCTTAGAAAACCGGCTTGCTAGGGGAGGTTTACATTCACCTTATGAATTGGTTTTTATACCACCAGATTGCCCGATATAAGATCTAACACGCCCCCTCACGCACAGCGTGGACCATACCAAACGACCGTGGACAAATCGATATTGGGGGCACCCCACACCGAAATTTGGTCCTGGCTCTGATACCATGTTAAAGTTATGGAACCATCTGATCTAAAAGCTTAAGCTGATAGATCGGTTCCAATTTAGATTATTTAATTATTATCCTCAATACTCTCGATTTGTGGTATATATGTTGGCTATTTTTCCAAATTGCCTACATTCGCCTGGAAGTAGTATTATATTGGTACCTCCTTGGTGTTCCTTTCCCTTGTTTGGTGTTTTTATCCTCATGGAGACACAATCTAATTCATCAAAATATATGCCTCTGCTTACTTTTTCGTCTACTCCCACCATATCTACAGAGAAACTAACGGGGTCAACTAACTATATGACTTGGTCTTCGACCGTTGAACTCTAGTTTATTGGTCAAGCATTGTTGATGACTTGGTGAAGCAACTTAAGGATATTGGTACCAAAGAACAACCAAAGTGGAAGCAGGTTGATGCTCTCCTTTGTAATCTTTTGTGGCAATCTGTTCATCGCACCCTTGTTGGCCAGTATCTGGCGTATCGTTCTTATTATGATGTGTGGCAGAAAGCTAAGAAGGTCTATTCTCACAATTTCAATCGTCCCTATTGATCGCACCCTTGTTGGCCAATATCTGGCGTATCGTTCTTATTATGATGTGTGCCGAAGGCTAAGAAGGTCTATTCTCACAATTTCAATCGTCCCTATATAGTGGTTTCTGATATAAAGAAAGTCATGCAGCAGGACCAAGATATGCAGACTTATCTATGGCAAATTGAGACTCTCCGGCAGGAATTTAATGACATGACGCCCTGCTCTAAGGATGTTCCAAAGCAAGAAGAGCAGCGTAGGACATTCTTTATGGTCCTTGCATTAGCTGACCTCCATCCTGAACTGGAATTTGTTCGTAATCAAAATCCTTGCGAGCTTGGGAATTCCCACTATGGATGCAGTGTCTGAACAATTACTCCGTATCTCTGCAGCATCCACCATCTCTAGTACTCCCACGGCTACTCCCACTGATTTAGCCATCTTAGCCTCTAAAGTTTCTAGTCGAAATGATGGCAAGGGGGGCCGTGGAGGTCGTAATCGGCCCCGATATTTACATTGTAATAAGCTTGTCCATATAGTTGATCGACCTCCTAAGGTTGCCAACGCCACGCAATATGGGTCTTCATCTAAGACTTTACCTGATCAGTATCTGCCGCTGAATATGTTGAGCTTTTGAAACTCAGGGAGAGTAAGCAGTCCCCTTCTGTCACATCGGGTAATCCCACCGAAAACTCTATTGCCTGCATCTCACAGTCATCGCCTCTTGGCCCTTGGATGCTTGATTCTGGTGCTTCATATCACAAGTCTGGTAACAAACATTTGTTTTCCAATCTTAAGATATTGGGCCTAACTCCTCCTAACAAAACCGGCTTATTAGGGGAGGTTTAGCTTCACCTTATATATTGGATCTTATATATTTGATTACCCGATGTGGGATTCTAACACGCCCCCTCACGCACAGCGTGGAATATGACACACAACTGTGGAAATATATATTGGCGGTACCCAACATCATAACTGGGCCTGGCTCTGATACCATCTTAGGATATTGGGTCTAACTCCTCCTAACAAAACCGGCTTATTAGGGAAGGTTTACCTTCACCTTATATATTGGATCTTATATATTTGATTACCCGATGTGGGATTCTAACATCCACTATTACTTATTCAAGCATCTTCTCCCCTATTACCTTAGCTGATGGTTCCCAAACTAAGGTTAAAGGCATTGGTCGAGTCAAACTCTCTAAATCTTTATTTCTAGATTCTATTCTCTTTGTACCAGACTGTCCATTTAATCTTATCTCTGTTAGCAGTTTATCCCAGAGTCTACCTTATTCTATTACTTTCATTGCTAATTCGGTTCTTGTACAGGATCGAGAACACTGGGAGGACGATTGGAGTAAGGCATGAACGCCACGAGCTGTTCTACCTTAACCTACCCTCACCTATCGCATGTGCTGTTGTCGATCCATCCACCATTCTTCATCATCACCGTTTCGGACATCCTAACCTATTCAAACTACAACAGATGGTGCCCGGTCTTCCACGACTGTCTACTTCAGATTGTGAGTCATGTCAATTAGGAAAACATATTCATAGTTCTTTTGCGAGTCATGTCAATAAACAAGTAGAATCACCTTTTGTTTTAGCTCAATCGGATGTTTGGTGTCCTAGCCGTGTTTAGCTCACTTTGGGTTTTAGTTATTTCGTTACACTTGTTGATGACTTTTCTCGTTGTACTTGGTTATTCTTAATGAAAACTCATTCCGAGTTGTTTTCCATCTTTCAAACATTTTGTTCTGAAATTAAAACTAAATTTGGCACTACTATTCGTATTCTCCGAAGTGATAATGCACATGAGTATTTCTCTACACAATTTCAAGCGTTTATAGCTTCCCAAGGTATACTCCATCAATCGTCTTGCCCCCACACTCCACAGCAAAATGGCGTGGCTGAGGGGAAAAATAGACAGCTGATTGAGACTACACGTACCCTCCTCATACATTCTCAGGTTCCACTCCGATTTTGGGGGAATGCTGCCCTCACGGCATGTTATTATCTCATTAATCCCACGCCCTCTTCCGTCTTGGAGAATAAGGTTCCTGATTCTCTAATGTTTCTAGATCAGCCATTATATTATGTCTCTCCTCGTGTCTTTGGATGCACATGTTTTGTCCATAATCTTACCCCCGAAAAGATAAGTTACCGGGCTAAAGCACTCAAGTGTGTCTTTTTGGGCTACTCTCGCTTGCAGAAGGGTTATCGTTGTCTCTCTCCTGAACTTCAGCCATATCGTGTTTCTGCCGATGTCACCTTCTTTAAGACGACACCCTACTTTCCTTCTGTCACACATACCTCCCCGCTGTCAAATGCTCTCCCTACCCATAGTCATCCTCTTCCAGATATGTCCTCTACCGATCTTCCTTTACCGGATATCTCCTCTCTTGACCGTATGGCACCTACTACAGACTCACCATTTCCTCTCATCACTTATCGTTGCCGACCTCAACCTGCAGCTTGTCTTTCCATTAAGCCACCACAGAACCCGCTCAATGTGCCCACATCTGCACTGTCAATCGAGCCCGTTGCTTCCTTTGGCCCGCTGGATTCACCTTCTACTCTGATCGTACCTCCAGATCCCGATGCTGACTAGGATCGTCCCATTGCTGAGTGTAAAGGTACACGTTCTACTCGTAATCCCTATCCTATATATAATTTTCTCAGTTACCAACGCTTATCTCAATCATATAGTGCCTTTGTGTGGTCCTTATCTTCAGTTTCTATTCCTAGATCTGTTGCAAAGGCTCTCTCGCACCCCGGTTAGCGTCAGGCCATGGTTGATGAGATGTCTGTGCTACATAGTAGAGGCACGTGGGATCTGGTACCCCTTCCTCCCAGTAAATCTACAATGGGTTGTCATTGGGTTTACATTGTCAAGGTTGGTCCCTGTGGCAGTATTGACCGGTTTAAAGCTTGTCTTGTTGCAAAAGGTTATACCCAGATTTACGAGCTTGATTATGGTGATACCTTCTCCCCGGTTGCTAAGATGTTCTCAGTTCGTCTCCTTTTATCTATTGTTGCCATGCATCATTAGCCTCTCTATCAGTTGGATGTTAAGAACGCCTTTCTTCATGGTGATACAAGTGAGAAGGTTTATATGGACCAACCCTCTGAGCTTGTTACTCAGGGGGAATCTCAACTGTTATATCGCCTTCGTCGCTCCCTCTATGGACTGAAACAATCGCCGCAGCCTTGGTTTGGGCATTTTAGCTCAGTCATTCAACAGTTTGGCATGGTTCGTAGTGAAGTTGATCATTCGGTATTTTACTTTCACTCTTCTACGGATTGTTGCATCTACTTTGTTGTTTATGTGAATGACATTGTTAGTATCGGGAATGATCAAGAAGGCATACAACAGCTGAAGCAGAATACCAAACTATGGCTAAGGCTACCTGTGAGCTTGTATGACTGAAACAATTACTTTAGGAGCAGAGGTTTATAGAGTGCCAACAGATGAAGTTGATATGTGATAACCAAGCAACTCTTCGCATTGCTTCCAATCCTGTGTTTCATGAAAGGACCAAGCACATTGAGATTGATTGTCATTTTATTCGAGAGAAGATTCTTTGAGGGATATCATCAATAGTTATGTCAGATCAAATGACCAACTATCCAATATATTTACTAAGTCACTTGGGGGTCCTCACGTCAATTACATTTGTCACAAGCTTGGAACCTACGATTTGCATGCTCCAGCTTGAGGGGGAGTGTTAGATTGTATTGTGATATTTAGGGTTTAGTATGGACCTAACCAAATACGACAATTGTAAATATTATAAATGTGTCTCTGTATAATGAATAATCAGCTGCTTTTTCACAAATCCGTTCTATTCTCACATGGCCATATTTACTAAGCATAAAGGAATGCCAAAGTGAATCTGATTTGATGGGGAACAGCCAGAGCCATTTGCCTCACAAAGCTAAATTCTTGAGGCGTAGGTTCTCCATCCCTAAACCGCCATATTGCTTGGGTCTCGTAACCAAATCCCATTTGACAAGGTGATCACTATTACCCTGACATTTGCCTTCCCAGAAAAAGTCCCTCATAATCTTCTAGTTGGAATATAATGCGGAAGCAAAAGTTGTATAATAAATTGGTATGAAAAATTAGGTTACAATCACTCCTTTATATAGGAGGAGAAACTTATCTAAGTTAGGAAAGTAGATAAACTAGAATCAATTAAAAAGATAACATTCCTAAAATAACTAGAATTCTAAAATAACTAGAATCCTAAAATAGTTAAAATACTTTCCAACACTCCCCCTCAAGTTGATGCATCCACACAGCAGCAACTTGGACGATAATGTATGGAAATGGTGAATTGTAGACTGGTAGGATGGTCGACTACTTGTGACCGGTTGTCAACTCTGATTGTACTCCACTTCAAATGGTGGTTAATTCTGATTGCAACTCCAAGTAGCCAAAACTCCCCATTTCTTCCAATTCAAGTGGTTAAGTCCTCTCCTAGCATAGATGAGAATTGCCTAATCCTTCCATATCCGAGTGGAGGCCTAGGTCAACCTGAGAAAGCTAGTGTTAAATGTAGGAAACCATGATCTGCTGATTCCCATGGACCACCACAAAAGACTGAGCAGCTAACTAAATCAAAGCGTTGCACGATTACGTGAGAGGTCAATGGAAGTCTCTAACCAGTGAAATCTTCCAACGCACCAAAATGGCTAGTCAACCGAGAAGGATTGGTTACTTAGCTCTGAGTAGGCCGTTGATCATTAATAAGGCAATTTAAGGGTTTGAACATCACATGCAAAAGTCCGATCATAAAACACCCCAATAGCAGTCCTGATCAAAAGTAGCATCCCAAAATATAATCATAAAGATTGGGACCTTAAAGAGATCATCTAGACAACGAGAGGATGAACTAAAGGGTCATTTGTAGGAATTATAAACTGAAAAATAATTCCTCAAAAGTTCATGGACCAATTTGCCAATTTTTCCTGAAATAAACAAGCCCCAAAAGATAATAGGGACTGAAATTAAAAATCCAAAAGAGAGGGCTGAATTGGCAAAGTATAAGTGAGGGACTGAAAAATAATTGGATAGTGGACACTCCAATAATGGGCCCAATTATAATACCAGCCCAATAAGCAAGCTCCAACAAAGCCCAAATGGAAAAATACCAATCACCATCTTAAGCCTAAATAATAGCCCAAAAACAAATGTTAAACACCGCAGCCCACAAGACATAATAACTGCAGCCCACAATAGTAGCCCCAAATAACAGCCCAACAATTTCAATAGCCCAACTGAGAGAAGCCCATAATCTGCCTAACCCTGAAAATGGCTCTGGTCCCCAACATCGGCCCAAAGAAGGAGAAATGGGCTGTCGACCAAGGAAAACCACTGAAACAAGCAAGAAAAGGCTGAAATATGCAAACCCGAGAGTCGCCGGAGGTCAGACCAAAGTCGTCGGAGGTCGTCGAGGGTCAACGAAGGTTGCAGAGAGTCACCGGAGGTCAGGCGACCTGAAATAGACGCAAAGTCACCATGAAAAGACCCTTCTCTGAATAAGCGCGAAGTCACAAGAACACACAGTCGCGACTTCACCGAGACAATCGAATGGCAGCGAGGCTACGATGCAAGATCTGAGGTTGCCGGTGTATGGCCTTCTTCTGATTAACGAAAGAGGGGGCAGATTCTTCGATTAGGGTTTTCAATTTTGGGGGTTTCCAATTTAGGGTTCTGAATTTGGGAATTTTCAAGTTTATTCAATTTGGAATTCTATTGTTCAGATCCAATCTTGAAACCCTAATTATGGGTAGAGGATAATTGCACGGGAAAATTTAGAAAAGGGTACCGGACGAGCGGCCCACGGCCGCCCGCCGGAGAACCAAGATCTAAAAATCTTGTGCTCTAATACCAAGTTGGAATATAATGCGGAAGCAAAAGTTGTATAATAAATTGGTATGAAAAATTAGGTTACAATCACTCTTTTATATAGGAGGAGAAACTTATCTAAGTTAGGAAAGTAGATAAACTAGAATCAATTAAAAAGATAACATTCCTAAAATAACTAGAATTCTAAAATAACTAGAATCCTAAAATAGTTAAAATACTTTCCAACACTTCTCAATCATCTTAATCACCTTCATAGGCATCTCAAAAATTGACATGAAATACGTAAGAATGCTCTCAGGGACAGGTTGTGGGAGTACTAACCCCCCTCCTCTAAATAGGCAACCCTTGTGCCATCCTTCCAATCTTCGTGCAATCCTTTCCACTACTGGTTCCCCAAAAAGGAAGTCACTTAGGATTCCCTCCCAGAGGTAGTCCAAGGTAGTTAAAAGGCCATGTTCCTTTCACACATCCTAGCCATCTAGCAATCTCCTCCATTCTCCCTTCTGTGACATTTATGCCCACCACAGTGCTTTTTGACATGTTAATCTTTAAACCCGCACTTTTTGAGAAAATGTCCAATATCCCCAAAAGACTTCTCATACTATCATCCTTGTTGTCCAAAAAGAAAATGCTATCATCCGCAAATTGAAGGTGAGATACCCTAACCTCATTTCTTCCGATCTTGAAACCCTCGAACAGATCTTCTTCACATACTTTATTGATCAATCTGCTTAACCCATCCCCAACCAATATGAAAAGAAATGGGGAAAGAGGATCTCCTTGTCTAAATCCTCTTGAAGCTCCAAACTTGCCTCTCGGTCTACCATTAATCATCACTGAGAAGCTAACCAACGACAAGCATCCCCAAATCCACTTTCGCCACCTTTCTCCAAAACCTTTCTTTAGGACGAAGCCAAGAAATTCCCCAACTCACATGATCATAGGCCTCCTCAAAATCAATTTTAAAAACCACCCCTTCGTTCTTCATTCTACACTCCTCTACAATTTCATTAGCAATCAAAACTAGGTCCAAAATCTATCGTTCTTTGACAAAAGCATACTGAGCCACATCAACAGCATATCTCAAAATCTCCTTGAATCTCAATCATAACACCTTTGCCACGATCTTATATGACGATGTGACCAAGCTAATTGGCCGAAAATCTCTAATACAGAACTTAGTTTCTTTGGAATTAGACAAATGAGTGTTTCATTGACCCTTCCATTTTTTTTTTTTTTTTTTTTTTATAAGAAACAAGATAATTTTATTAAAAAAGAAAAAGGTTACAAAAAAAGTGGATAAGTCATCCACCAATAAAAAACCGAAGCAACATCAATCAAACAACAACCAAACATGCGAGTCTATCCATTACTCAATCCTATAACTAAAAAGGTCTAAACAAAACAAGAAATTTTATGCTTCACCAAAGATCCCGGCTGCTTTAGCCCAAAGCCCTACTAAAAACAATGCCATTAACCCTTCCATTCACAATGCCATTATCATAAAATTCCCTAGACATCTGCATCACATCCTCTTTAATAACTTCCCACCCCTCCTTCAAAGCCTCCATTGAAAAGCCATCAGGTTCCGATTCTTTATCTCCATCACATTCAAAGAGAGCACTTCTAACTTCCTCTTCTCCGAATGGTTTCTCTAGCTCCAGTTTGCAATCTAAACTAATGGCTGCCCACTCCAAACCTTCAATACCAAAACTGACCTCTTCCTTCTTTTTTTTTTTTTTTTTTTGATAAGAAACAGCAGATTTTATTGCTAAAAATAGTCAAAAAAGATACAGCAAAAAGGTGGTTGAGCCTTCCACCCCTAACAAGAAAAAAAAAGCTTTAAACAGCCAGCCATACAAAGTTAACCTAAGTTGGACAAAACAGTACATAATGCGCTAAATGGGTCAAGTCAAAACAAGTAGTTATCTAGGTCATTAAATGTCCTAGCGGCTCTAGCCCAAAGACCTGTGAAGAAAATGACACTATCCCAAATATCCTCCACTGATTTCTCCATATTATCGAAAATTCTTCTATTCCTCTCCATCCAGATAGTCCAAGCTGCAGCACACACAATCAGCCTCCATAACTATTTCTTTTGCTTCCTATTTCCCCCAAAAAACCACTTGGTGAGGATCAAATCTGCCCATCTTTTTGGTAGAGGGCCAACTGCGCCAAACATGTGCAAAATTCTGCTCCATAGCACTCTAGCTAACTCACAATGAATTAAGACATGATCAATGCTCTCATTATCCTTCTTACACATAATACAATATGAGGGGGATATAGACAAAAAATGCCTCTTCAATTGTAACAAATCACAAGTGTTAACCTTCCCTAAAGAAACCAACCAATCTCTATTTTCAAGTTTGATCATGTTGTCTGTCTGTCTTCCACTTGCAATTCTGTGGAATACAAAATACCCTTGTATTATTATCCTATTCCTTCACTCCTCTAATCTTTGTTTTTTGGTTCCATAAAATTTCTTCTCTAGCGATCAATACTTTCATTTTCCTTCTGAGGTTTCTTCTCTCCACTCCTTCACAAATGTTGTCCCTTACTTCCTTCTCATCTATCTCCTCATAATTTTTTTGAAAAAGAAACTCTTATTATAATGCTGTGAACAAGTGAAATTACATAAAACAGGCTGAAAAGAAAAGAAAAAGAAAAGAAGGTATGGTCAGCACCAAACCAAAATACAAGCCAGAATCTTAATACAAGAAATTAGCCCAATCTCTACTAAGATCTAAGAATGACAATCCCTCAAAACCTTTAGAATTGTACACCCAAGTTGCCACCCAAAACTTGATCTTCTCCCACATTCTTTCAATCGTATCTTCTTTGTCTTCAAAAACTCTTCTATTCCTCTCAAGCCACACAGCCCAAAATACTGCCAAAATCGCTACTGTCCACAACGTTGATGCTCTTTTATCTCCCATTATCTTGCGTGCCAATAACTGGTTGCATGTTTGAGGCATACACCATTGGATTCCAAATTCATCAAGCACCTTAGACCACAATTTCTGAGCCATGTTACATTCTAAAAAGAGATGCGAAACAGTCTCTCCATTATTCTTACAACACACACACCAACCTGGAGCATAACAAGAAAAGGTTGCCTTCTTTGAAGATTCACATGTACGTTCAATTTCTCCCCCATCAAGATCCAACCAAAAACTTTAATTCTCGATGGAGCAAGGCTCTTCCATAGAGATTTAGCCCACTGCACTGCAGGGACTGAGTTGTCTGAGCTAAGAGCATCGAAGGCAGATTTACATGAGAAGATTCCACTCTTATCCGGAACCCAAACTCTGCTGTCTTCCAACAGATCACAGGATGACAAATTTTCCAACATGCTCATTAGGTTAATCCAGCTAAGTACCTCTCTATCATGCAAGTTCCTCCTAAAATTGAAGTTCCAACCCTGCTCTGTACTTGAAAATTCCCCATAATCCACCAAGAGATCGTTGATACATTTGTTTTTAGCCTCGGATATTGCAGCCAAGTCTAGGAATCTGTCCCTTAGTGAACAATCACCAACCCATACATCCTCCCAAAATCTAATGTTGTTTCCTCTACCCGCCTTATATTTAACCAAGTTTATAAATTCTTCATACATCGCCGCAATTCCTTTCCATGGACTTCTATAAGTCATCCTCTCTCCCTTCCTTGTATCCCAAAAGTTATCATCTGTCTCCTCATAATAGCCCTTTTGTTCTAGCCTTACATCACCAAATTCTTCCTTATTCCACTTTTTCAACTCTTCCTTTATCCTTTTCAATTTTTCCATAAATTTAAACCCTGCCCGCCCATACACATCACACTTCTCCCACCATAGCTTCCAATTCCTTTCGAAATCATTATGCCTCAACCACATATTCTCGAATCTAAACGGAACTGGGCCCCACTTAAACCTGTTTGTGTCCAAAACAAGACGAAAATGATCAGAAGTTATTCTAACTAAAGCTCCCTGTCTAACTTCCTCTACCATACATTCCCACCCTTCCATAAATAAAAATCTGTAATAACTAACACTTTTTACGCCTAAAAAGTCTAAAATTTGCAAGGCTTGAGGACGAACCTCACTGTCTTGGCACACCTAAAGCCTTTTAAAACCTTGTTTGAAGCACTATACTATCCATGTGAGACCTAATAGTTGTACCTATATGTAATTGGGCAAATAAGCATACACCAATCATAGATCAAGGGAAAGGGGGAGTAGCATATGCATTCCGGAAAAGAATGAATTGAGATGAGCTACTTTTTCGTCAAAGCTTATATTTTTCAGCAAGTGCTTGTTTAGTGGAGATTGATAAAAGATTCTTTTTTCTCGTTTTGTGGAAGACTGCATAGTTAACAAGTGGTTGAAACTAAAAATACGTTGACACACATAGAATGTATGATTGAAAATGTGTTTAAAGGGAAAAGGAGAATGATTTTTTACTTTACCAAACAAGCTATTACTCTTCTCATTGTTTTCTTCGAAAAGGGTCACCTGTCATGTGCATTTTGCTTAGCCTAAGCCACTAAATCATGCTATTGAGTGGACATGTGCAGGTAATTTGACAGCTTAGACTACATAAAAGATAGAATTCATAAAGTACATGGAAATGCTCAAAATTAACTTTTGTTCTAGTTTTTTCAAAAAGAAAACAATGCTTCAATATATGCGAAATTTTAAAAAAGATATCACCTTTTGTAGAACATTCAAGTATGCAACAAGGGCTTTTGCATCTCCTTCTTGAAACTCCGGAAACATTGCCCCAGGATTCTGAAGAGACTGCTTGAACTTTTCCTCGTAAATTGATAAACAGTCAAATAGAGTGCTCCACCCAATGGAGCGGAATGTTTTTCCATTAAGCAGCTCAAAAACTTTGGCAGCCCCCTCTACATTGCATGCCTGGTAAAAATGTAGAGATACGAAACTTCATGTCTAAAAGTGCTCATTCATTGGAAGTGTGTGCGTTGAAGTGTCTGTGGATGACAGGGAAGGAGAGGCGTTCAACTTGCATACCAATGTACTCAGCATCTTCAAGAATGCCACAAGTGTATGAAAATTAGTATGATCTTCTCCCGCAAACTTCACAAAAGTCCATATGACATCGTTACCAGATACCAGCTCAGGCTCCTTCTGAAAAGAGAAGCATAAGATGATTTGGTTAACAAGGATACAATACTGCATTGTCATTTTTAAGCAATACAAAAAGACTTTCGAAAACTTCACCTACGATTTATCTTAGCAAAACACATTTGAAAATTTAATCAAGCAAATTTGAATTCCATTGCAAGTTTAACGGAAACTCCACTTCCTAGGGAGAGGAGAAAGAACCATAAATCTATGATATTTACGAATGTTGATCTCTCCCATTCCTTGCAATGCAAACGAGATAATGAGTAAAGTTATAGTAAACAAAGGAATATGCAGAAACATCTCAAATCCTGCACCACCATGAACCAAGGTAACTACAATTTGCGAAAGCATGCAGTAATAGCATCCTAAGTTTTAACAAAAATAAAAAATAAAATAAACATCAACCTATAGAATTACGTCATTGTTTATATATATATGTATATATATATATATATATATATATATATATATATAGGGTATGTGTGTGAGTGCTTGTGTGTGCACTCACCGAAATGTATCTTAAGTTACTTTGTTGTCCAAACTTTAAGTTAATGGGATTATCAATAGTTGAAGCAATTCAAGAATTTTTACCGATTCAATGTAGAGGAGTTATTAATAAATGTCTTGGGATATTGGGTCTAACTCCTTCTAACAAAACCAGCTTGTTAGGGGAGGTTTACCCTCACCTTGTATATTGGATTTTATATATTTGATTACCCGATGTGGGATTCTAACAAAATGAAACGTAGATTATAATTCTTGACAGATCGTGATTCCAATAGTGAGACAACCATTCGATTGCTATCTTGAAGCATGTGATGATGTGAGCAAATCCCAATTCAGTCCATGAGACTGTCAATGGAAGATTTTAGTAACTCAGGTCTAGAATACACCAACTTACATAACAACAAACCAAGAACATTCCAGACGTAGCTAGAATAAAGCTCAATAGCCAGAGGATTCTATGACCACAATTATTGTGAGTGAAACACAATGCAATGCAATTAAACCATGTTGCACACCTCCACAAGGACCACAACGTAGTACTGTTTTGATTACATATGCAGCTGATGCATAAAAAATGCTAACATCAGATAGTAATTCATTCTTCTGCTCAAAGAGAACTTTCTTCTCATTAACTCCTACCACTTCAAGCTTCAATAACAATCTTCAAAACATCCTCACATTTTGTCAGTAAGTACTCAAGTTTTGGCTTCTAGTAAAGTGTGTAGTTGAAGAGCGAGAAATATTATGGCCATATAGAATGTAGGATTGAAAGTGAGTTCGAATAAAAATATTTTTTTTCTTTCTTTTTTGAAAAAAGCCATATGGAGCAGACTCTTAATCAACTAAGCGAAGAAGGTACAACTTCAAGTTGACTGATTTCTCAAAGTTGAAATTTTCAGCAGGATAGTGAGAATACCAATATGCTGACATGCCACCAGTGAAGCACAGTAAGGAAGGGCAAGTTGAGGAAAAGGAAATGCTGAGATCATGTCCAGCAACAGACTCAGTTAGGAGAAAGAATTAAGAGCGGTACTCGATAAAATCGATAGCAAAGGCGAGAAAGAAGAAATAGAGCAAGCTGCAAATCACTGTTATAAGAAATTTCTCCTTAATTCATCAACTATAACCTTTGTAATTTTCTGATTTTACCAAGTGTTGTCCAAAGTTTAGTCGACTTACTTTCTTTCAGTAAATTGTCTTCAAACCTATTGAAATATTAAACTCGTTTGTATTGGAATCTATTGTCATGTACTTTAATTCCGAAAAGAATAATTAAAAACTTCTGTTGCTTGGAAGCTACATTTGCTGGTGATGAATGATCCTTGATCACATTTTCTATATCAATTGTGTCAAATTATTTACATTCTAGCAGTCCATTTCAGTATAACTTTTTAAGTTTATTATGTGCAATTTGAAAAACTATTCGTAATGTGTTTATAAATGAATTTTAACATTTTTTGCACACAAGGAAACTCGAAGAAGTCTTCAGAAGAAGCTATTTGATGTTGTAGGCTGAATTTTTATGATTTTTCCCTTTGACCTCAACTACTCCCAGTGTGAAATATAGGAGTAATGATAGGGACTATTCTGTAAATTAACATTCAAATTGGTTGATAGTCCAACATCAACCTGACAACACTACACCTTCTCACTTCCGAAGGTAGGTCAATTTAACCAATCAATTAGATGTTGCCAACTGACAATGTAAGCTACCTACAAATTGAGGGTTACCAAAAAGGGTAATAATTTCCATTTGAAATGAACTTTCAGGAAATTCTAATTTTTTTAACAAGTAGGTTTATTCTTTCGCCATGCTGTGCTGAGTAAAAATTACAGCAATCAGTCAGTAATTCATGAATGTTAAATCAACCTTCAGCCCAAAATTGAACCTTGCCATTTTATAACATCATCATTTTGATTGCAACTACAGAGATCAATTCTACTCTTTCATTTTGAGCTTCCACTAGTTCCACATAGAGAATAGAAATGAAAAATTAAATGGGAGCATTGACCATACAACTTCAAATTTGACATCACATAGTAGAAAAAAGCAAGGTATGCTGACCTGATAAATTTCACTCACAAACTCCAAAAGAGAGACAAATGGTTGAGGCGCACTTTCAGTAGCTTGTTGAGGAGATCCACTACTATCTATCATCTGATTATGACCGGAAGGAGTGCGGTATTGATTAAGCATGGTCATAGCCTTCTCTTTTGTCTCTTTTACCTATCAGATAGTATTTGACATAGCCAATACATTATATTCTCAGATAAGTGAATCTTGCTAGGCATATGCCTTAAAAGTCTTATAAAATCGTCAGCAGCTGCAATTAAGCAATATACACAGACAAAAGAAAAGGCAAAAAAGCATTTTGAATATATGCCTTTCCAGGAAAATTAAAAATTGAGTTAGTCTTTCACAATCACTTTGCTCGCTCTAATTTCAACCAAACATTTCATTAAAAATTAAAAAAAATAATAATAATAATAATAATATAATAATAATAAAAATTATTTTTCACGTTCCTCTATAAACTTATTTGTTTTATAACTGAATGTTCTACCTTTTTTTTTTTGAAAAAGAAACCGATCTTATTACCAAAAAAATATGGAGTACAAATACAAATTAAGACATAAAAGCAATAGAAGTGATCCTAACAGTTACAACAAAATGACTCTTATTACAGAAAACTGAATGTTCTACCTAGAAATCACTTTTCTTGCCAAAAAGGTTATGTCAAACAAGCTATCATCTATAAAGGATCAATTAACATGCAAATAAAATAGAACATTTCGTGAGTTGATGGGGCAATTGTTTTTTTTTGATAAGAAACTGAAATTTTATTCACATGGTATCAAGGAAAAACGTGGACAAGATATCCACCAATACAAGACCACAAAACAAGAAAAAGCAAATAGCAACCTAAACAATCTTATGAGTTGCTGGCACTAACAGTACATAGTAAACTAAATGGGTTTAGTCTAAACAGAGAAATCTCTACATCACAAAATATATCTGTTGCACGAGCCCATAATCCCGAAAAAAATAAAATGTTGTCCCATACATCTTCTAAAGATCGTTCCATGTCGTCAAAAATTCTTTTATTCCTCTCATTCCAAATCACCCAGCAGGTTGCCATCACTACTAATTTCCAAAGCCCCATTTTTTGTTTTCTGTTGCCTTCAAAAGACCACTTAAGCAACTCGGCCCATCGTGAAGGTAAAACAGTCACCACTTCAAACATCTGTGTGATTCGGTTCCAGATTTCTTTAGCAAATTCACAATGTATGAGCACATGGTCGATGGTTTCCCCCTCTTTCCTGCACATAACACAATATGATGGAGATATGTATAAAAAAGGTCTTCTCAATTGTAACACGTCACAAGTATTAACCTTCCCCAGAGTCACCAACCAAGCAAAGACTTTAACTTTTGATGGCACCACACTCTTCCAAATGAATTTGAATTGTGGGAAAGTTTGATCACAAAGAGGTTGGTAGAGGGCATTAAAGAATGATTTGCATGAAAAAAGACCGGAGGAATGGCCATTCCAAAATCTTTGGTCTGATGTGTTAGGATCAATCTTTGCGGTGTCAAGCAAGGTCAAAAGAGAGGTAAACTCTTCCAAATCTCTATCCTTGGAAATTCTGCTAAATTGGATGTTCCAAGATGGGTTAGAATTTGGCGTTGTCAATGCCAAATCTTCCCAAGGCATCCTCCTCTATGAAGTGAATCTAATTTACAAACCTTAGAATGCTTTAAACAGCATACTCAACCCTATCTCAAAAGCTAAACCAGCTAAGAATGTGCTCAATCTAAGTTGCTTCACTCTCCTTCAAGCTAGAGAAGACAAAGCTCAGTGCTCACAAAGAAACCTGAGACCACTAAAAGACTGGCAGTCTATTATAAGCAAAAGTAAATAGGGAACATGATAAGAATTCCCAACAATTTTTTTTTTTTTTTAAAGAAACACACAAATTTATTGTTTATAGAGAGAGAATGCAATTACATGCTTGACGAAAAACAATATAAATGGTCCTAATAGTTTCTACAAACGGCTCCGAATACAGGTCTTAGAAGACTAATACAAAAAGGAAGTCCAATCCCTGTTAAGATCTAGAAATGACAGCCCCTCAAAATCTTTAGTGTTGTAGACCCATGTTCCTACCCAGAACTTGATCTTCTCCCAAATTCTTTCAGTTGTTTCTTCTCTTTCTTCAAAAATTCTTCTCTATCTCTAGCCACTTGATATTCTCTTGTTTCCCACC
Source organism: Jasminum sambac (assembly GCA_018223645.1). Lineage (NCBI taxonomy): Eukaryota > Viridiplantae > Streptophyta > Magnoliopsida > Lamiales > Oleaceae > Jasminum > Jasminum sambac. Next base: position 6,080,438 of record CP073644.1, on the reverse strand, counting down.
ATTTTGCACACCAATAGCTATTTGCACGTGTGAGGCATACACCATTGAACTCCAAACTCGTAGAGTAACTTTGTCCACAATTTTTGTGCCATAGTACATTCCAAGAAGAGGTTAGAAGCAGTCTCTTCTTTCGTTTTGCAACAAACACACCATCCCGAAGACATTGCAATATAGGGCTGTCTTTTTTGTAAGTTTTCATGTACATTCAATTTCTCTATTAACAAAAGACATCCAAACACCTTAATTCTTGATTTTTTTTTAAACAGAAACAAGAGAGATTTATTGCTGAATAATGAATGATTTACACTTGCCTTATCAACATAAATAAAGATTACGAACCACAAAATACATGGTCCAAACAAAAGCCTAAGATAAACTAGAAGGTGTATACAAAAAGGAGGTCCATTCCCTACAAAGGTCCAGGAATGCCAGCCCCTTAAATTCTCTAGTTTTGTAAACCCATGTAGCTACCCAAAACTTGATCTTTTCTCATGTTCTTTCAGTATTCTCTTCCCTATCTTCAAAGATCCTTCTATTCCTCTCAAGCCACACAGCCCAAAAGATAGCTAGAACCGTGGCAGTCCATATAATTGCAATTCTCTTGTCTCCATTCGGCTTACACACCAACAGTTGCTTGCATGATTGGGGCATACACCACTGGACTTCAAATTCTTTAAGCATCATATACCACAATTCAAGAACCATTGTGCATTCCAAGAATAAGTGAGAAACAGATTCTCCACTCCTTTTACAACAAACACACCATCCGGGAGATATTGCAGTGTAAGGTTGCCGCTTCTGAAGAATTTCATGTACACCAAATTTTCTTGTCATCACCACCATCCGAATACCTTAATTCTCGAAGGTACAACGCTTTTGTCAACACCTTAATTCTTGATGGTGCTAGGTTCTTCCATAATTCTTGATGGTGCTAGGCTCTTCCATAGGAATTTAGCCCACTTCTCCACTGGAATTAAGTTCTCTGAACTTAGGGTGTGTTTGATTGCAAAGCCGGAAAATGGTTAGAAGGAAAACGTTTTCCGGGTAAATGAATTCCGGGAAAAGGTTTTCCAGGGAAATGGTAATTGTAGGTGTTTGATTGGGTTAATTTGAAAGTTGGAAAATGATGTTATTTTCCTTATTTTTGAGGTTTTTTTAAATAAAATTTGATCATTTTCCTTATCTTTATGGTTAAAATAAATTGTCTATTAAAAAAAAAAGAAAAAAAGTGCCAAACTTTTCCCGGAAAACAAAAACCACCTCCACCCCAAGGAAAACGTTTTCCTCCAAAACAAGGAAAAGAACGGAAATCGAGAAAAAGTTGGAAAACGTTTTCCAGGAAAAAAAGTGCAATCAAACGACCAAGGATGGAAAAAAAAGCCGGAAAACGAGTTTTCCTGGAAAAAATTGGTTGAATCAAACACACCCTTAGAGCTTTGTAAGATATTTTACATGGAAAAACTCCACTCTTATCTTTTTTTTTATAAGAAACTATATTTTTATAAAGAATCGAAGCAATAAAAGATTACAGAAACAAAAGTGGACAAGCCATCCACTCAAAACTAGCAACAAGAATCTACCAAGTGACAAAAAATCAGAAACCCAAAACTATGGGCTGCTGGGTACAATAGTACAAAGAGAACTAGAAGGATCTAAGCACAACAAGAAATTTTCTAAGTCACTAAGAATCCCCTAGCTCTAGACGATAAGCCCGTGAAAAAAATATGTTATCCCAAATGTCGTCTAAGGGGCGCTCCAAATTCTTAAAGATCCTTCGATTTCTCTCCGCCCATATTGACCATGATGCTGCCATTACAATCATCTTCCATAACTTCTTCTTTAACTTCCTATTCCCCCGAAATGACCATTTGATGAGAATCAATTCAACCCATCTTCTTGGTAGGACACTCACATCGCCGAATAAACACCAAATCCTACCCTAAACACTTCTAGCATAATCACAATGCATTAGGGCATGGTCTATGTTTTCTTCCGCTCTTCTACACATTATACAATATGAGGGGGATATGTACAAGAAAGGCCTTTTCAATTGCAATAAATCACAAGTGTTTACCTTTCCCAAAGTAACCAACCAAGCAAAAACTTTTACTTTTGAAGATACCACTCTCTTCCAAATAAAATTAAATTGAGGGAAATTTGAGCCACATAATGGGTGAAGAAGAGCATAGAAGAAAGATTTGCAAGAAAAGCATCGCGGAGGATGGCCAGTCCACAATCTTTTATCTACCGATGATGTGTTTATGCGGGTGGTTTCAAGTAGGCTCAAAAGAGATGAATTCATCAATGTCTCTATCACTTAAATTTCTAGAGAACTCAAGGTTCCAAACCGGGTTAGAAGAGGATGGGAAAGTAACAACATCACATATGAGGGCATTTTTGTTGTTGGATATCCGAAATAAACAGGGATGCGCCTCTTGAAGAGGTTGGTGACCAATCCAATTGTCTAGCCAAAACCGAATTTTATCACCTTTACGAACTACAAATTTGATGTTTTCCACAAATTTGTCCCAAACTCTTGCCATAGATCTCCATGGTGCCCAAAACGTTGAGTTAACTTTAGTGTTTGCATCCCATCCATTTGAATGCAAGCCATACTGCCTCAGGATAATGGAATGCCAAATTGAATCTGATTCATTGGGAAACCGCCATAACCATTTCCCTAATAGGGCCATGTTCTTCAAGTGTAAGTTACCTATTCCCAAACCACTATATAGCTTTGGTTGCGTTGCAATATCCCACTTGACCAAATGGTCGCTCTGTACCTCACCTTTCCCTTCCCAAAAAAAATCTCCCATCATTTTCTCAATCACCTTCACCACTTTCATAGGCATTTTGAAAATTGACATAAAATATGTAGGGATGCTTCCCAAGACTGCTTGAAAAAGAACAAGTCTCCCTCCCTTGATAAACAACCTCTATGCCACCCTTCTAATCTACTAACTATTCTTTCAATCACTGGATCCCAAAATGAGGTGGCGTTTGGATCTCCCCACAAAGGGTAGTCCAAGGTAGTTTAGCGGCCAAGATCCCTTTACACATCCCAAGTTTTTGGCTATGTTTTCAATTCTCTCCTCCTTCAAATTAAGGCTCACAACTATACTTTTAGTCATGTTTAGTTTCAGTCCAGCAGTTTTTGAAAAAATTTCCAAAATTTCCATTAAGTTTCCAATGCTTTCATCCTTGTTTTCCAAGAAAAAGATGTTATCGTCTACAAATTGGAGATGTGACACTCTCACTTTTATCGGCTGTCCAAATGCGTCTATCATCCAGTCAGTCACAAAATGAAAAAGTATCCAGCAAACCCATCAAATTCATGCAACTGAAAACCTCCCTATCATGCAGATTTCTCCTAAAAAAGAAGTTCCATCCATGTCCGATAATAGGCTCACCTTGATATGCCACCATCATCTCCCTAATGCTTTTGTTCATAGCCAAGGATATTGCAACTAGATCGGGAAATCTGGCAAGGCATTTGATAAAAACTGGCAATACCCTAATAATTAAATTTTTTCCTTCACACAGTTGCGATTCCCAGGGATTTTCATTATTATTTGTTCAAGATTAAAATTGCTGAAAAGCTGGCGAATCAAACTTCATTTCAACCACACTTAGGAAGAAGAGGAAAAAACAAGAAAGAAGAAGATTTTGGAAGAAATTACTTTCCAGTTTCCCTATAACTTCTCCCTAATTGTAGCACATACTATTCAAAGAGTCAATTCTATTAAATCAACACAGAGATACATGAGCCAAATCAAACACTAGATCATTTGAACAGCCTAAAACGTCTGTGAGTTGGTTGATCATTTGCAGAGAATTTACATATTTGTTAACAGCGAAATCTGGATGAGAAGGACAAGAACAGCTATCATTTTGTTAAGGATTAGAATATATTAATAAATTTATTTTCAAAATCTATGGAAAGCCTCTTGAATTTGAGCTGTGCAATTCTATGTTAAGATAACTTGAGATGCTAAATTGTGTCAATAGTGACAATTAAATAATACTGTACGTAGTAAAAGCTGTATATAGAAAATATAAACATCCAATTCATGATTGAACCCTACACGATGGAATATAGTGTTTGTTTGGTGTAGCTACCTTGAGAGTGTGGGAGAATAGTTGAAGTTTGTGAAAGTCCTAGGCCCCATATAACTATCTATTTGAAATGAGTGCACACAAAAAGGTAAAGAAAAGTAGCTGGACCAACATCATGACATGTGGTTGTAAAATTTTCAAGTGATGAGTCTGTTGAAACATGTGATGAAAAAAGAGTTTTGGGAAAAAGGTAAAGAAAAGTAGTTGGATCAAACAAACAAAATCACACACAACCCTACCAACAAAAAGAATCAGGTGCTCATGAATGTCAGCTCATGGCACCCACAACTCCTTTTAGTTAAATGACACAATTTTTTTGAAAAAGAAACAACCTTTATATTAATAGGAAGTTAAGTTACAAGGGAGCATGCTTAGATAGGAAAGCATGAGAGTGATAGTATCCTAATACAAACTAGTAAAATCTGAGTACAAAAAATTCAGAGCGTGTTTGCCACACCTTATTTCAAATTTTTTTTTTTTTTTCAAACATCACTTTCAACAACTATTGATGTGACAACTTTCATATATTTTAAAATTCTCCTTAATTTTCAACAACGCACTCTTCCCACAATCTCTCCCAAACACACACTTGCAAGTCTTGCATGTGCCTTTTCAATACCTCAGAAAAGAATAACTTAGATGATGACTGCAAAGAAAGATTGAATACGTCAGTATTATGTGGACAATCATAAAAACTGAGGAAATGGAAGCTGAAAACTTGTCTGTTGAGCAATTTAACATGTATAGCACAACAGAAGGTCCATTCATTTCCAGCATCATAGGTTGAAAATCATTTATCAAGTGCACATCAAACGGGATTCTTTTCTTCTCTCTCTCTCTTTTTTTTTTTGGGAGGGGGGCGGGGCAAGAAACTGACTTTTATTTATTTTAAGAATAACGCAACAAAAGATTACAACAATTTTTATTTTTTTTTGCCCTTTCTTCCCCTTTATCACAATAGAGTCCCAAAGAAGACATCACGCATAATTGTAAGCTGACAAATCTTCTCATGTAACTACTGTATGATTAACAATACCCATAAATATATAAAACCAACCAGTAGTTTTAGCATACAGAGGGAGTATATCACTACAGTGGAACAAGATAATTCACATTAGATGGATTGCTATTCAATATCTGGAATACAGCACAACACACATAAAAACTAGATTTCCTTTTACCACTAGGACATAACAGGACAAGGTGAAAAAGATAATAAAGAATACATCCTTACTTATGACCATTTATAGGTCCAATTCTAAAAATTCAGTACATAATTCGACAGTCATGTATAATGAACAAAAAAAATTATAAATACAACCAACCTTGTCCCTGGCAAGTGGATGAGAAAGAAAGCATGTGATTTGCTTGTGAAGATAGGCATTGTAAATGTAGACCATATCTTCATCATCATTCTGCACAAGAATAATTAAATTGAAACTGCCAACAGGCTCCAGACATATATCATGTACATATTCATACATAAGTCCATGCATACACACACACACAAATCTTAGGAAACAATTTTCTACCTTAGAAGATCAAAAGAGTAAATCAACAAAATGGAAAGGAGGATTATCATTAACAACTACAACAAACTAAGCATCGATCCTCAATAAATTTGAGGCCAGTGCATGAATCATTTTTTACTACTACATTAAGATATCCTTAAATTGCAAGAAGCAAAATTCGTGGGAGCTGCATCTAATGGCAGAATGAATATGTTTGTAATTTCTGCTAAAGGACTATTGGTTCAGTCCAGCTATGAAAATAAATTGATAGAGAAATATATACTGGAGAATCATCCTTAGCATTGTATGATGAACATGACTTGGAGAAAGGGCACAAGAAGTAAGACTTAAAATCATCGAATAGGCAACAATTCAGACCAACCTGATAAGCTGCAGTTTGAAGGATCTTCACCAAGTAAAACTGAAAAACATTATTGGCAAAAATAGCTTCCAAGCATGAGTAAATATATTTTATCTCATTAGATGAAGCACTAGCTGCGGTCTCCTTTAACTCAGTTCCATCTTGTATCAACATCAAATGTACAACCCACGCAAACCGTACACAATCAACAAAGCCATCAACAGTAGGATCATTTGCAGGAGCCATCACCTGAAAGAAGAATTGTCCAATGAGGTTTGTAATGGCTGACATACAGAAACAGTAGAAAACAAGTACTTACAATCTCCTGAAATTCACGTCTAAAGGAAACATCGGAAGACAGGACAGGCACTTTGTCAGGTCCTGTGTTCAATGCATCTGATACGAGAGCAATCACAATAGAAAAAAGAAGGCTATAGGTGATCTGCAGAGAGGAAAAATATAACATGTGAGCAACATGCTTTCAAAAATGTCAGAGTGAGGAGGAAAGAGATATCTTATTCCCTTTACCAACCCAATCCACCCCACCTCACCCCATCCCCACCCAAAAGCTTTGCTTAAAGAAAAGTAAGTATGAAAAGAAAAATAGATATGGCACCATTCTTACACTCTATCAGATGATCATTAATGTTGAACAACCTTATATGATAAGTTGTTCATTATTGGAAGAAGTGGAGTAATGCAGATTTTACTTATGAACTTCATTTCAATTTTTTCATTTTTCTTTTTTCCTTTTTTTTTTTTTTTTTTTTTTTTTAAAGTAGGAAACTGAAATTTCATTAAACAAAACATGATACAACAAGTGGATGAGCCTTCCACCCAGAAAGGCGAAAAAACAAATAAAAAGAACAAAACACAACAAAAGACAAAAAGCTACTAACTGCTGGAAACAACAGCACATAGAGACCTATAGGGTCAAGGCTGAACAAATAACTCTCTAGGTCACTAAGTGTCCCAGCAGCTTTGGCCCACAGGCCAGTGAAGAAGATGACTTGTCCCATATGTCTTCTAATGGCTGCTCCAGACCACCAAAAACCCTCCAATTCCTCTCTATCCAAATTACCCAGGTTGTTACCATAAAAATCAGTTTCCATAACTCGGCCTTTTGCTTTCCATTGCCCGCAAAAGACCATTTAATGAGGATTGAGTCTGCCCATCTATATGGTAACAGGCTCCATACGCCACATATGTACAAGATTCTGCCGCAAATCCTTCTAGCAAACTTGCAATAGATTAAAATGTGGCCAATGTTTTCATTCTCCCTCTTAAACAATGCAATACAAGGGGGAAATATATAAAAAATGCTTATTCAATTGCAACAAATCACAAGTGTTAACCTTTCCCAAAGAAACTAGCCACGCAAAAACTTTTACCACACCATTCCAAATGAATTTGAGAGCTTGTTCTCCCCACAATTAATTTCCACTAACTTTTTATCTGTGATCATTTTCAACCATTCATACAATCATTTTACATTTTTTAATATATTTTTCTCAATGTTCAACCACACATCTAACATGTCGTTCGAATAAATCAATAACATTGTGGGGAGAACAAGGCCTAAATTGAGGAAAATAAGAGTCACAAGATGGTTGAACAAGGGTATCCAAGAATGATTTACATGAGAAGGAACCCAAAGGGTGGCCACACCAAATTCTTTTATCCGGGGTAATATGCTCAATAGAGAGGTGAGTTCATCAATATCTCTATCGCTAAGGTTTCTAATGAATTCAAGGTTCCAAATCGGGTTGGAAGGAGATGGGTAAGAAATAACATCGCCTATGATCGATTTTTTTTTTTTTTTTTTTTTTTGAAAATAAAGCAACCTTATATTGATAGAAATTTAGATTACAAGGTAACATGCTCCAAAAGAAGAGCATGAGTTTGACAGTAAGCTTCTGCACACTAACATAATATGAGTGCAAAAAATTGCTCCAATCTCGACAAAGGTCTAGGAAAGATAGTCCCTCGAAGTCTCTACTATTGTACACCCAAGTTGCAACCCAAAACATGATATTATCCCACATTTTCTCGGCTGTTTCTTCCTTTCCTTCAAAGATCCTCTTGTTTCTCTCAAGCCATACTGCCCAAAAAACTGCCAACATAGCCGAGGTCCACATTTTAGAGTTTCGTCTATCTCCCTTCAATTTGCAAACCAATAATTGACTGCATTTTCGAGGCATACACCATTGGATGTCAAATTCATTTAGTAGTTTGGACCACAATTTCTGGGCTAAAGTGCATTCCATGAATAAATGAGAAGCCATCTCACCATTGGTTTTGCAGAAAACACACCATCCGGTGATAAAACTTGATAGGGATGTGTGATTTGTAGTCTCTCATGAACTTTCAATTTCTCCAAGACCAAAAACCATCCAAACACTTTAATCCTTGAAGGAGCGAGGCTCTTCCATAGGGATTTGGCCGATTTCTCCTCTGAAAGTGTGTGATCTGAACTGAGAGCAAAATAGGCTGATTTGCATGTGAATAATCCACTCTACAGGGTTCCATAATCTGCTATCTTCTAACACCTCACAAGTTGAGAATTGTTCAATTATCCTCAACAATTCCGTGCAGTTGGATGCTTCCCAATCGAAAAGATTCCTCCTAAAAAGAAGATTCCAGCTTTGTCCTGGCCCTACATCTCCTGCATTTTCCACTAACATATCCTTGATACATTTGTTTTTAGCCATAGAAATTGCAGCTAAATCAAGGAATCTGTCCTTCAATGCATCGTCCCCAATCCATTTGTCTTTCCAAAATCTGATCTTGTCTCCTCTACCGACCTTATATTCAACCAACTCTAAAAACTCATCGTACAACATGGCAATACCCTTCCGCGGGCTTCTACATGTCATCCTCCCTCCTTTCTTAGTGTCCCAAAAGTTTTCAGCATTTCCATATCGACTTTTGATAACTTTGTGCCATAATGAGGTAGTTTCCAAAGGAAATCTCCATAGCCACTTCATAAGAAATGCCTTATTCCTGATTTCCATCTTGCTGATGCCCAAACCTCCTTGAAATCTAGACCTGCTCACCACATCCCAAGCCACCAAATGATTATTGCCTGGAAGGTCACCTCCTCTTGAAAAGAAATCCCGCATCAGTTTGTCCAGCAGATTGATCACAGATTGGGGGCTTTAAACACGGAGAGATAATATGTGGGCAATGCTAAGACAACTGATTGTATGAGCGTCAATCTGCCTCCTCGAGACAAGAAAGAGCTTTTCTAACTATCAAGGCGTCTAGCGCATTTAGGTATGATAGCCTCTCTAAAGGACATTCCCCTGGGGTTTCCACCCGAGGGCAATCCCAAATACTTCATAGGCCACTGCCCTACTTCACACACTATATCCAATGCACTTTGCTCAATAACTCTTTCATGTATATTCAGTCCCAACGATTGGCTTTTCAACATGTTGATTTTCAAACCTGAAATAGCACAGAATGTCTGCAGAACATCCATCAAATTTTGCAGGGAATTGCAATCATTCACAAAAAAAATAGTGTCGTCTGCAAACTGCAAGTGGCTTACTGCTACCTTGTCTTTACCGATGCCAAATCCCTTAAAGAAAAATGAACTGCAAGCTTTGTCTACCATTCACCCAAAAACATCCACCACAATGGTGAATAAAAAGGATGATAGAGGGTCACCCTGCCTTAAGCCTCTCGATCCCCGAAACTTACCTCTAGGTCTACCATTAATGAAAATGGAATGTGATGCCGAGGATATGCAGCCTTTAATCCACTTCCTCCACAGAGTCCCAAATCCTTTGTTCTTCAAAACATAATCCAAAAGTCCCACTCCACGTAATCATATGCCTTCTCAAAATCAATCTTAAATGCCATCCCATTCGTCCCCTTACTCTTATATTCTTCCCCCACTTCATTAGCCACCAACACAGTATCCATTATCTGCCTTCCTTCAACAAAGACCCCTTGCGTATCAGATATAGTCTCTGGTAATACCTCTTTCAAGCGTGAAGATAACACTTTGGCAACAATCTTGTATAGGCTTGTAACTAGGCTGATAGGCCTGAAGTCCTTAACATTGCAACTATTAAGTTTTTTGGGGATGAGGCATATGTACGTCTCGTTAGTGTTCCCGTGGATAAATCCATCTTTAGCAAAACAACTGAACACTTCCAACAGATCATTCTTTATTACATTCCAATTCTTTTGGAACACTACCAAAGTTAATCTCCTCTTCCTCGAAAGGCCTTTCAAGGTGTTGGGCCATGTAATCAGGTATGCTCTTCCATTCTATTCCTTCAATTCCAACAAAAAATCTCTCTCTTGACTTGTACAACTCCGTAAAAAATCTGATAATTTCAGCCTCGATGTTGTCCTCATTAACCAAGATGGATCCATCTTCTTTTTCAATCCTAGAGATAAAGTTTTTGGCTTTCCGTGCACTCAAAAGGCTATGGAACAATTTTGTATTTGCATCCCCTTCTCTTGCCCACTTGCATTTAGATTTCAACCATAATGTTCTCTCTTCTTCGAAGACAATCTGGTTCCATTCCCTTTTAATGTTGGCCCTCTCCTCATGTAGTTGACTATTCCAGTTTCCACCCTCCTCCTGTTTGTCCAGAATATCCAGTCTTCTTTCCAATGCTTATTTGTGAAGTCGGCTATTATCATACACCTCATGACTCCATTGCTTAATATTGCCTTTAACTTGTTTCAACTTACTCGTGAATCCATAGCCAAGTCAGCCCTCGACATTGGCGTTCTTCCACCAAATTTCGAACTCCATCTTGAAAGATCTCTGTTCCAACCATATGTTGTTTTATCTAAATGGGCTGGGGCCCCAAGTAGGAGGATTTGAATCCAATATAACTGGACAATGATCAGACACAACTCTGACGTATACCTCCTGTCTGATAAATGGATATAGCTCTGTCCAATGATTTGTGAAAAGAAACCTATCCAACCTCCAACATATGGGATGTTCCCTGAAATTAGACCATGTAAACCTGCCATTGTTGAGTAGGATCTACCAGCTTCAGTTCCTTAATCAACTCGTCGAACATCTTCATGCTACTAGTGCTTGAGTTGCTATTAAGTTTCTCTTGAATCCTTCTAACCACATTGAAATCTCCTCCGAAGCACCATTTCCCTTCACAAATGGAGCTAAGACCAGCCACTGCATCGCAGAAATGAGACCTTTCACTGACCACATTTGGACCATATACGCCTGAGAACCACCATGGTTCCTTCCCTTCAGCCTGTATATACTGACACTGAATATTCTCCTATCAAAGAATCCAATACTGTAATACTTCTAGTGTCCCAAATCACTAGCGTCCCTCTTGATCTTCCAATAGTTGGGAGGAGAATCCATGCTTTAAACCGTGACCTCCAAATACTTCCCACGAACCTCCTATCGACTCTCTCTTTTTTCACTTCCTGCAGAACCACCAAATCTGGGTCAAGTTTACAAATTGTTCCCTTAATGGCTCTTCTTTTTTCGGTCGAACCAATACCTCCTACATTCCATGTCACAATTTTCATAGATGCTTTCCATACTCCCCTTTCTTGCTCGAAGCTTTGTCGAAATTTTTTTTTTTTTTTTTTTTGAAAAGAAATATTGAAAGTTTATTACTGAAGAAAGAGTGAATACAAGTGCAATCTCAAAGTGGAAAAAGGAAGGGAAAAAATAAGAATATGGTCCTAACAAGAGCCTACTACAAGCTAGATGTTGAGTACAAAAAAGATGTCCAATCTCTACTAAGATCTAGGAATGAAAGCCCCTCAAATTCTTTTGTATTGTAGACCCATGTTGCTACCCAAAACTTTATCTTCTCCTATATCCTTTCTATAGTTGCTTCCCTTTCTTCAAAGATTCTTCCATTCCTCTCTAGCCACACAGCCAAAAACACTGCTTGAACCGCAGCAGTCCAAATGATCGATAATCTCTTATCTCCTATTAGCTTGCACACAAGCTTTGTCGTAATTAACATTGAAGGTCAATTTTTTTAACTCCCTGCTCTTCTTATCTGGTCCCGCAGACATCGAGTTTCCTTTAACCTTTACTTCTAAATTCAACGTCACCTTTATCCCTAACCTTTTCATCAAATTGGATAAAATATCCCAGCCCGTCACTTGTTCATCATATGTAATAACATTCTGATCTGAGGATACAATTTCCTCAAGATTGGAATTAGAATTGCTTCCTCCATCTTTGTTTTGGCTTTTGATTCCTTCCTCCAAACATGGTATCCTTTCTTCAGTATCAGACCACAGATCTTTGATGTTGATTAAAGATTCTTCCATTGTTATTTCAGTCGATTTTATAGATACCCCATCATCTTCCTCAGAGCTACCGTATTCAGACTCGTCATCCATCACTGCGATTTCTTGACATTCTACAATGTGCAAAGTTTCTGCTTGATTGAAGTCTTCCAACGCTTCTTCGCTTCTATTGTAACCCATTGTAGCAGCATACTTCTTTATGGAGTAAATCTTGGCGATAAATTTCCTTTCATCGTTCTCGTCGTCAACATCCTCGGTTTCTTTAATCAAAACCAAAGGCCTTTTGATGGATTTTTGGGCTGAAAAGTCCAACCAAGAGCTGATGGATGTACTTTTGAATAGTTATTTTGCCATGGGTTTAAGTTTCTTAATCAGCCCATTGGATATAGATAGCCTAGTTCCTTTTGGGCGCTCCCTTCCCATAACATTAGTTCTTAGTTGGGCCTTAAAAAGGTCTAGACCACTAGAACCCGATCCACTACACACCGGGCTTCTATTAACACATCATGGTCAATTCTAAGCCGAAGCCCATCTTTCATAGCTTTCTCCAAATTTATAGCCCAAATCGAACAGCCCACGTCAGGGAAATCCCGTGTCTCTTTAACCTTGTTGAAATCCCTACTGATTGACGCACGAGAGAGAGGGTTTCTAAATTCAAATTTCTGCGGCGAGGGTTGATTTTCCGAGAAACAGCTACCATGAAGTCTCTCGAAGATCTTCTGCAGAGGCTGCTGTTCGTGGATTCCAAAGTTGCCCTCTGTAGTTCTGATAATAGTACTTTTTGTTACCTGTTCCTCCTGAGTTGCGGCTGCTGTGATATCCTCAGAGGTACTTTCTTCCACGTCAACTCTTCTCTCCTTGTTGAACTGTGCCAAGTCATCATCTTTTTCCTCAGGGGTGACTGGAGCTTCTTCATCCTCTGTCATGATGGGCGAATGGTGCCACAGCAAATCAAAGGTTCCACGGAACCCATATCTTCTATCGTTTAGTTTGATAAATCTCAATACTATCTTCGAGCCTTATATGGTAAACAAATGGTTTCTGGGATAAAGCCCTGTTTATCCCCTTTGAGTCTCAAGCGGGCATGTGTTAATACCCTAGACTCTACCGTATCTTCATCAACATCAATCAAACCCCCACAAAAATTCCCAACCATTTTGAATACATGAATGTTCCATATATTCAACGGCAACCCTTCAACACCTACCCAACCGCTTCTGCACTCTATTTTCCTATTCTCATTCTGATCTTTCCAGCTCCATAGGGGTGACGGCAAGGATGCTTGGACTTCCAATCTTGATCAGTTCCTCCCTATCGGCTTCACTATAACACCATATCACAGCCCTGTCGTCATATAAGGGGTTTACTTTGTATTTTTTCTTGTTCATGTCCTTCAATCCATACTGAATGGCTTCCCAAGGTATGTGACTGTTTTCCCGAAACAGCAACACTGCTTGATTCCCCTTCTTAAGATTGCTCTTGGTTTTTCTGTATTCAGGAAGCTGCTGTTGTTTTCTGCTACTGATGATGGTCTTGTACGTCAATTTGAGGGCTTCCTGTTCATAGGATCTATGCTGATTCTGTTGGTTTCCTTCTCTGACCACACTCAACCGTGTTCTCTTTCCATCTACTTTCGACGTATGGTTGGTTGCCTGAATTGTCACTCCTGCGCCTTCTTCCTTCCACGTATTTTCTGTAAGCATTCCTCCAATTTCCTCCATCCAGAATGTTCTTCCTCTGCTGGAACAAAGATATTCCTAACTCTGCTCTTCCTTGATGAAGAAATCTTTAAGAACTCACCTCTACTGTTCTTGAAGTGTTCCAACCACAACCTCATTTCGTTATTTCTAAACTGCTTTCTAATGCCCTGAAAATTCCCAGATATGAGTAATGAGCTCAGAGACTCAAGTAACCATACCACTGCGTCTATGGTGATTGATATTACATAACCTGTTCTCCATGTTCTCTCAATGATCTTAACTTATCCCCCATCCATGGACAGTGTTGTAGTAAAAATCTTGTATTTGGTACTAAAGCTTTGCTGATTATGGCTATTTTCACCACCATGACCAGTGGGGCCGTGGTATTCTCTGAAAGGAAGCACCATGCTAGAGAGAATTTTTAGGCTTTCTGCTTATGATTGAATTTTTATTGCTAGACAATCGAAAAAGGCAACGGAACAACTCTTGAAGATTTCGATCACCCATCCATTTGTCTAGCCAAATGTGCATTCTTGTAATCCATAATTGGCAAACTTATAATTCTTAAGGAAAATGAATTAATAGCAACTACCAACAGTGCACTTTTGTCAAGATTTGGAGAACTCGAAATAGTAACTGGCCAGTACTATCACAATGTAAACATATTCATACATCTCTACTTTATAATGCATCACTCTGCCAAGCCACTGTAGCAGCCACAATTTCATATTGCTTGCTGACAGAAGATGGGAATGGTCTATTTATAAGGACAACAATGAATTGGTATGAGGCTTTCCTAGTAACTGCAAGGCTACATATCAAAGCCACACCCGTCACTAACCGAACCAAATAGAGCAAAGTTAGGCACCCGGTTGTGCAGTGGGCCAATATGGGTAATGCTTCCTTAGGACCTTGGCCTCACCAAAATTATCGATAACCAACCTTACCCAATTACCCATTTACACTAAAATTAAAAAAGAACAACCAATTCCGTCAACCCCAAAGTCCAACTCCTGACATATCAAAATTCCCAATAACCTACCCTTCAACAATTTATAATTGTTTTAGATTGTTTTGCGTTGTGCTTCATACTGTTCTGAGTTTTATTTAGAATGTTAGTTCAACATGGAATTTATTTCTCTCCTTTGAAGTTCTTTTCTATAGACTACAGTGTGTGGGTGCTTTTGATTTATTTAGAAGAAGAAAATGAAAACTCAAAAACAAGCCAGCAGTCACTTAATGGGGCATAACTACGAATGGAGCAAATTACCAACTAATCGAGGCAGTTTTCAGTCACGGTTATTCCAGTGGTCCGGGTATCAAGGCATCCCAAAACATTTTGCTGCCACCCCTGGGCCCTTTTTGGCAAAAGATCAAGAGCCAAACCATGGAGACTGCACTTAAACTGTTAGCTTATACCAAGACGAATAGGATGTTACAATGGTATCAAAGCTAAGAATGTGACCAACGAGGACGCTAGGCCTCTCTCAGAAGGTAAGGTGATCATAGTAACCGCAATCTCACATACTAGAGAAGAAAAATGGCACTGACCAATAAGTAAATGAAAACTCAAAAATGGTCTAAGATGTTTTGGTTCAAAGCCAAAGGGAGAAACTATACACATTAGGCCTGAAGCGAACAATCTCATACTAGCTGGACTGGAGTCTCGCAGCTATACCTACTTTTTTTTTTTTTTGGGAAAAGAAACACCTTTATTAATGTAACAATGAAATACAAAGGAGCAGACTTAGTTATAAATAGCAGTAAAATCTAAAGCATCCTACACACTAAGTACAGAACTAGCTTCCTAGACACTAAGTACAAAAGTTACTCCATTCTCTAGTAAGGACTTGAAATATAATCCCTGAAATTCCTTAGTGTTAAAAATCCAAGTTGCAACCCAACAATTTATCTTTTCCCACATCCTATCAACTGATTCTTCTAAATCTTCAAAAATCCTTCTATTTCTCTCTAACCACACTGTCCAACTGAGAGCTAGGATCACTGTTGTCCATAATTTTGAACTCTTCTTTCCTCCCTTCAATTTGCATGCTATACCTGCTAGAAAAGTGTAAATAGACTAGACGCTTGAAAAATGGGAATCGAAAATTCGTAACTCGATAGCTATGAAGTGGCCGAAAACAGGGTTCTGAAAGAAATTCAATTAGTGGTAAACAATGTGAAGTGAAGCCAATATCAAACTATTTTTTCCTTTTTGTTTTTCCCATGAAGGCTGCAATAGGGAGAAACTTGAGTAAACAGGTTCAGCATACATGAGAAGCATGTTTTACTGGATTAATCGTAGTACGATTATGCGTCTTTTAAAAAAAAATTCAAAACATGAATAACTACAAGAAATATCACATAATTATTAAGCCTTTATGGCACCAATACAGTACAAATAACAGAGAAGCACATGAGCAAGAAGCCAAGACCTGATGCTTTACGGGATCTGTGCTCCCACTACGTTCAACAGCTCCATCTTTTATCGCAAAGAACAAGTCTTTTACATCTTTAGCACCTGCAAAGAGAAAACGTAATCACACCTCACACTACAGTTGTTCAAAAAGTGTTCCTTATATTCATCCCCTAATAAAATGACATCATTACGAAGCCAGAGAGACACGGCTGTTTGGTACAACATTAGAGAATCACTTTCTCCAACATCATTTTCAATCTCTCATTTCACTAACTTGACAACTTTTTCATATATTTTAGAAGTTTTCTTTGCTTTCAACCATACATTCAAAATCAGTATTTCAAAAAACTCTACCAAAGCAGACATACAGTGCTTCTCAATGATCAAGGTAAAGCATTTTGCTGAAGCCTGAAGGAGCTGCTAGTGCCTTCAGCAACTCAATATATTAGCTTTGTTAAGAATTGTGCCTTTACTGAGGTGTAACAAAAGGTGCAGTTCATTTAGATATAAAAGAAGACCAAGAAAATTGAAACACGACAACCAAACTACTGAATTGATAAAAGCACGGGCAGCATGTCTCCCGATCCATCAGAAAACCTATCTTTCAGTATGTCTTATCAGAATGATGCCCAGCATTCTCTCAACATAAGCAGTTCGAAAGCACGCACAACCAAGACTGCTCAGTCCGAGGACAAAGGTAGATGGACGTATGAATGCTGCATTACGTTGAATTCAGGATCCTTTTTATGCATTCATGTTAAGCATGATAACGATAAATGCTAGAAAAAATATTTAAATAATTTCGACACAAACAATTGAATAGACCAACAGGAACATGACACAAGCACCACAGCACCAGCACAGTTGGATGAAAAGCTTCAACATAACCTCAAATACATAAACATTCAACAAATACATAAACATTCAACATGAGCTCTTTCCTGTGTTACAAATTTTTTGTTTACAGGTTTTTCTAGCCAACGGAATTTACTAACAATCAAGAAATACTATATTCAGACAGCTCCAATGGTTTTTTTTTTTTTTCTTTTTGTGCTATATTTAAGTTTATTGTGATCATCTGTGAAATCTTAAAATCTACAGGACATAAGATTAATCATATAATCGAGCTATACTGTTATATTTTGTAGATATTCTTCTGTATGTCACTGTTCACACAAGATGCATGCTTTTGGAATCTTACTTGCATGCGCAATCAAAGCAGAAAGAACAAGGCAATGGCCAAGGATGAGCCTTTCCCTACAAATTACAGCTCGCCGTTCCACTAAAGAACCTCTCGAGTCAAGGATGTAACGCTCAGAATTAGGCCCACCAAAACCAGCTGGCTCTTCACGGTTGAGTACCTATAGAGATAATATTAATAAAAAATACGATAGTCAATATGAAGGACATTGAACAATGCAACCATACAACAAAAGTTGTATAGTTTACTACTATATCAATATGTTTCACATATCAAACTTCATATTCCTATCATTTTTTTTTTATAGGAAACAAAGCTTTTTATTTATAATAACAACATCCAGAAATTACATCACCAAAAAATGGACGAGCCGTCCACTCAAGGATGGAAAAAAACTGCGAGCATGGAATACAATCCGAAAACAAAGTAGTGACACTAAAGCCTACTAGCAACTATTGTACACAAGGAGCTACTAGGATCAATTTGAAACAAAAAGTTCTCCAAACCACTGAATATCCCACTGCTCTTGCCCATAGACCTGTGAGAAAAACGATGCTATCCCATATTCCTATCATTAAACAGAAAATGAAATCATATACATTTCAAGGAGCAAATTTATTTCATGATTATGAGGTAAACAAGGACGTTCAAAGCGCTCTATGATTAAGTATGGTGACTGGCCTTCATTTACAACATAAAAATTTCATCAGATGACTTCATTGCCTTTCATCCATTTACAAAGGTCGGCATTTTCTGACCAAACATTCAGGGACACTAAAGCCAATCAGGAGCGAGACGACATGCAAACATGCTTCCTTATCACTGAAGAAGAAAAGCCAGAGCTCTTTATAACACCAGATCATTCTTAACAATAAAAATGCAAGAATGCAAAGACCTTCATGAGAGAAATCAAACGGTCTCTAAGTCCAGCATTAATGAGATCTTCCAAATATTTTTGTATGTCAGCTACAAGATCAGCTTCAAGACCCTGGTCAAGAATAACAGCCTGCAAAATACACCAAATGATTTTAGCGAAGAAGGTACACAAAGAAACCATTTCCTTTTGCATATCCAGCTGGAATCAAACAATACCCTCAACAGTGTGTAAAGTGCTGTTATTAGATCTCTTCTTTCTGTATACCATAGTCCAGCGGCAAGACGTAAAATTTCTAAGGGATCTCGACCGAGCAAGCCCCACTGTAAAGAGAGAAAGAATCAACAAGAAGAAAAAGATAACAATACAATAAAAAATGAGGCAATCAAGGAATTAACGGCGTTAAAAGTTCAATGTACTGATAACTTCCTGCAGTTGTCTTAATGCTGAAACTGCTTCTCAGTCAATAGAATAATAAAGTGTAAAACATAAGAAGGGATATTACCTCTTGATTGGCAGAAACAAGCAATTGCACGCAGTCTATTTCATTCAGATGGAGGTCATCACTCAACTTCAAAGCCTAAGGTTAAATAACAAAATGTTGGTTTTAGAGAAAAGGGAACTCCGGATAAAGCTAAAATGTCAAACAAAAATCAAACAACTACTTGATTAATAAAGATATTTCAACTGGACTCTACATCTTAGAGGAAGTACCCACACAAGACCAGAACCAGCGTATAGAATCCTTCTCATATCTTCTAAATCAAAAGAAAATTCTTGTGTGCCATTTTTGTTACTATAGTAATGTATCTAAAAAAGATTTCTACTTTGTACTACACATATCTAGCCATGATTTGAAATTCAAATGAGGTACCATAGGTTGCAATTTAATTTGTTATAGATTTAGAGCTTGCCTGACAAAATTTTAATTTGTTGTACTCGTTATCCACTAAACATTAGAAATTATTTTTCTTGTTTTTCCATGACATTTCCTTAATTTCAAGTTTCAACCATACATTTTCTGATCCTTTACAACGAAAAAAGCTTTGTCAACAGGCTCTCATCCATAAATCGACATCTCTAAAAATGAATACATAACTATCCATATATACTTTATTTTTTAATTATAAATTGATGAGGGATATCCATTTACCTTCATCTGAATTTTAGAACTTTCTTAGCCTTGTCCGAGTATCCTTAATTTTACTGGGGGTGGGAATCTAAATCCTAGATGTGTACACACCCACACCCGCACCTATACCCAAGTCCAAGCAAATCAAAGGGCAGATGGAGACGTGTAGTGAAACTGAATTCATTGACTTTTCTATTAATGTAGTCGTGCACTCTCCTCAGGTGGACACTAGTAACACAGCCTTATTAACTGCTGTCAGATTAACAGAGCAAGGTTCTTCACTGATATCATTTTTGAAAAGAAAAACATCTTCTTGCACTTCAATTAGTGGATACAAAAGGATCCGGCTACGAACTCAGATTTTTGCATAAGTTTCCACACCAACGTAATTGGTACCTTTTACTGAACCATATAATTCCATAAGTAGATATCTTTAAATGGACATCATAATCCTTTCAATGTACTCGTAACTTCAGAGTTCCACGTTCATCATTCAGGGCTTGTTCTATACTATGCACATTAAATATCATCAAATTAAATTTATTTTCCTCTCTAATCCTTTTCTTTTTTTTAAACAGAAACAAAAGAGATTTATTGCTGGATAATGAATGATTTACACTTGCCTTATCAACATAAATAAAGATTACGAACCACAAAATACATGGTCCAAACAAAAGCCAAAGATAAACTAGAAGGTGTATACAAAAAGGAGGTCCATTCCCTACAAAGGTCCAGGAATGCCAGCCCCTTAAATTCTCTAGTTTTGTAAACCCATGTAGCTACCCAAAACTTGATCTTTTCCCATGTTCTTTCAGTATTCTCTTCCCTATCTTCAAAGATCCTTCTATTCCTCTCAAGCCACACAGCCCAAAAGATAGCTAGAACCGTGGCAGTCCATATAATTGCAATTCTCTTGTCTCCATTCGGCTTACACACCAACAGCTGCTTGCATGATTGGGGCATACACCACTGGACTCCAAATTCTTTAAGCATCATATACCACAATTCAAGAACCATTGTGCATTCCAAGAATAAGTGAGAAACAGATTCTCCACTCCTTTTACAACAAACACACCATCCGGGAGATATTGCAGTGTAAGGTTGCCGCTTCTGAAGAATTTCATGTACACTCAATTTTTCTGTCATCACCAACCATCCGAATACCTTAATTCTCGAAGGTACAACGCTTTTCCATAGAGGTTTAGTCCACTCTTCCTCTGGCAATAAATAATCTGATCTAAGAGCCCCGTATGCTGATTTACATGAAAAACCGCCACTCCTATCAGGATTCCATAGTCGGCTATCTTCCAAGAGTTGACAACATGAGGCATTCTCCATCAAACTTATCAAATTCAGGCAGCTAAGAGCCTCCCTATCATTCAGATTTCTCCTAAAATAGAAATTCCATCCCTGTCCTTCACTTGACTCTCCATCAATATTAGCCATCATATCCCTGATGCTTTTGTTTTTGGCCAAGGATATTAGAGCTAAATCTGGAAATCTATCCTTCAATGCATAATCCCCAACCCAAGCGTCCTCCCAAAATCTTATCTTGTCCCCTTTACCTACCTTATATCTAACCAGGTTTAAAAACTCGTCATACAATGCTGCAATTCCTTTCCAAGGGCTTCTATAGGTCATTCTTTCTCCCCTTTTAGTATCCCAAAAGTTCTCAGCTCGACCATATCGACTTCTAATAATTTTGTGCCATAACGAATCTCTCTCCAATGGGAACCTCCAAAGCCACTTCATCAAAAATGCCTTATTTCTGATTTGAACCTCTCCAATGCCTAAACCACCCTGAAATCTCGGTTTGCATACCACATCCCATGACACCAAATGACTCTTACTAGAAAGGTCACCCCCTTCCCAAAGAAAGTCCCGCATCTGTTTCTCCAAAATGTTAGAAACCAACTTAGGGACTGTGAAGACTAAAAGAAAGTAGGTAGGCAATGATGAAAGCACGGATTGTATAAGTGTCAATCGACCTCCCCTCGAAAGAAACGCACTTTTCCAGCTATCTAACCTCTTGGCACATTTAGTGATAACGGGCTCCCAAAATGATAGTTTCCTCGGGTTACCTCCCAATGGCAATCCCAAATACTTCATTGGCCATTGTCCTACCTCACACCCGATCTGTCGGGCATATTGTTCTACCACGTTATCCTCAATGTTAATCCCGAGCAGCTGACTTTTAAGCAAATTAATCCTCATTCCACGTTATCCTCTCTAATCCTTTTCAACCACTCATACAGTGACTTGACGATTTCTTTATATTTTTTAATACCCCATCTTCAATTTTCGACCACACATCTAAAAGTAAATTTTATTTCCTCATATTTAATATTTAATTTGAATAGAACAGGCCCTAAGGATGACATGTATTCAGCCAAAGAAAGAAAGAAACATGGCATTCCATTGGTGCTTTATTTTTTTTTTTTTTTTGGAAAAAGAAACACTCTTATTATATTGCTGTGAAAAAATGAAGTTGCAAAATACAGGCTCAAAAATAAGAAAAAAGAAATGAAGGTATGGTCAACACCAAACCCAAATACAAGCCAGAATCTTAGTACAAGAAATTAGTCCAATCTCTACTAAGATCTAAGAATGACAATCCCTCAAATCCTTTAGAATTGTACTCCCAGGTTGCTACCCAAAACTTGATCTTCTCCCACATTCTTTCAATCGATCTTCTTCTTTGTCTTCAAAAATTCTTCTATTCCTCTCAGGCCACACAACCCAAAACACTGCCAAGATCGCTGCTGTCCACAACGTTGATACTCGTTTATCTCCCATCGTCTTGCATGCCAATAACTGGTTGCATGTTTGAGGCATACACCATTGGTGCTTTTTATTATTAGAAAAGGGTGTTGGAGAATATGCTGGTAACATTTGTGGATGTTAACCAATATGTGGATAAAATATTATTTATTCAACTTCAAAAACTTGCCAAAAGGAGTGAACTTTATTGGTGGCAAACATGAACAGCTAACCAGCATCATAGCACCAAACATCAAGAACCTGACACAGTTCCAGTGACCCACAAAACAGTCAATGAACTTTCAGACCTTTGTCGACATATTCATAATTCCCACCACATAAGAAGCCAAAAGTTCTTGTAGAACACCAATATCACCACTCACCACCATATTCATCTGCCAGGATAACCATCCAAACAAACTTCTCGCCTTTGAAAAAATGCAACTGAAGAGAACCTCTGGAAGTCAGAAGATCTTTCAAGCCACACCTCCAAATCTGCCAGGTTTCTTACTTATTCCAGTTCACTTCTCCATATTTCCTTACAATCCCAAGCAAATGTCCAGTATTACGTCTTGATTTAAGAGTTACAGAGGTGGGACTCAAGCATACACACATAATATAATTCGGCAAACTACCTAAAGATCTATAGGGCAAATGCAACTGATCCTCTGGCGGATATGTCCATCTACAACCCATGTTTCTTTCAAGCTTCACAATTGAGTTCAAACCTCAGGTAAATTATAAGCAGATCCTGAAGGCAAGGCAGGGTAGAATAAGTTCCAGAGGAGAAAACCAATGACACTAGTCAATTTAGCACACTATAAACATCGACATTGACTAATGCCAACATTTCACTTCTGGACACATTAAACCTCCATCTAGACACTGCTTCAAACCATTGATTCCCCACCTCCGATTTGAATAACAATTCTTACACAACAACAGGTATATACTAAAAGAATTTCACACACCCCTATCCTCTAATCAGTAGTAGTACAATCAGTTGCCACCAGTAATGCTATAACCATTTGAATGAATTGCTGAACTACCCATCACTAAAACAACAGGCAAATTGCCTTAGAGCAGCAAACATATTGAAACTGTACCACCAAGTCTTAGATGAAAGGAAATAAATTTTATATAACCAAGATAAAGAAATTATGTTCCCCATTTGCCTAAAGTGAATGCCACGCCATATAGTGCGACATAATGTTCTCATCTCCTTAATGATGTATAACTAATAATTGCATCAGGAGAAGCTGCAGGCAAATCCCACCCAACACTCTCCTCTCACTTTAGCTTTGCGTTTCAGAGAATGCCCTCCAAAGACTTGCACACCCAGAAGCACCCAAACTATCAGTATTTTAAGGAACTTTTTTCTTAGAAGTTGAAATTTTATTCACATGGAACAGTATAAAAAACGTGGATAAGACATCCACTAATACAAAGCCTCGAAACAAGAAAAAGAAAACAACAACCTAAATAGTCCTATGAGTTGCTGCCAGTAACAATACATAGTAAGCTAAAGGGATCTAGTCTACACAGAGAATTCTCTACGTCACAAAATAACCCGGCTGCTTGAGCCCAAGCCCTTAAAAAAATAAAATGATGTCCAATACGTCCTCTAAAGATCATTCTATGTCGTTAAAAATTCTTTTATTTCTCTCATTCCATATCACCCAAGCCGCTGCCATCACTACTAGTTTCCAAAGCCCCGTTTTTTGCTTTCTATTGCCTTCAAAAGACCATTTAAAGAGGATTAAATCTGCCAATCATGAAGGTAAACCAATCACAACTTTTTTTATTTTGAAAAAGAAACACTCTTTATTAATAACGAGAAAGGGAAATTACAAAGTCATGCAAGTATCAATTACAGACGAGAATTGTCAAGAAAGGAACTCTACTACTATCTAGTATCCTATTACAAAAAGGAAGTCCATTCTCTACTAAGATCAAGAAAAGATAGTCCCTCAAATCCTTTGGTCTTGTAAACCCAGGTCGCGACCCAAAACTTGATCTTCTCCCATATCTTATCTGTTGTTTCTTCTCTTTCTTCAAAGATTCTTCTATTCCTTTCGAGCCACACAGCCCAAAACATCTTGCTAGAACCGTTGCCGTCCATATCTTATACTTTCTTTTATCACCAATAATCTTGCAGACAAGTAGCTGTTTACAGTTTTGAGGCATACACCATTGAATTCCAAATTCACAAAGCATCTTAGACCACAAGTTCTGAACCATGGAGCATTCCAAAAATAGATGAGATGCAGTCTCCGCATTATTCCTACAGCAAACACACCATCCTGGAGAAATAGCTATGTAAGAATGTCTTTTTTGCAAGTTCTCGTGTACATTCAGTCTCTCCACCAGTAATAACCATCCAAAAACTTTAATTCTTGAAGGAACAAGGCTTCTCCAAAGAAATTTAGTCCACTTCTCCTCTGGTATTAAGTTGTCTGATCTAAGGGCGTCATAGGCTAATTTACAGGAGAAGTCTCCGCTCTTATTAGGCTTCCAAATTCTGCTATCTTCCAACAGTTCGCAAGCTGAAAAATTTTCTATCATACTCATCAGATTTACCCAGCTAGCAACCTCGTTATCATGCAGATTTCTTCTGAAAAAGAAATTCCAGCCTTGACCTGTATTTGTTCCAGCTTCATTCTCCACCATCATGTCCCTAATACTTCTATTTTTGGCCAAGGATATTGCAGCCAAATCTGAAAATCTGTCTTTCAATGCATTATTCTCGATCCAAATATCCTCCCAAAATCTAATTTTGTCTCCTTTCCCAATCTTATATTCGATAAAGTTCAGGAATTCATCATACAACTCAGCAATTCCTTTCCATGGCCTTCTAAATGTCTTTCTCTCTCCTTTCTTGGTGTCCCAAAAATTTTCAGCATTACCAAATCTACTTCTAATAACTTTGTGCCATAGTGATCCACTTTCCAGTGGGAATCTCCAAAGCCATTTCATAAGAAAGGCCTTGTTTCTGACATCAATCTTTCCAATCCCCAACCCTCCTTGAGATCTTGGTTTACAGACTACATCCCAAGAAACCAAATGACTTTTACTAGCGAGATCTCCCCCTTCCCACAGAAAGTCCCTCATAATTTTCATAATTTTCTCAAGCATGTTTGTAACAGATTTAGGAGCTTTAAAAATTGAGAGATAATATGTAGGTGGTGCTGAAAGCACGGACTGTATAAGTGTAAATCTACCTCCCCTAGAAAGGAATGCACTTTTCCAATTGTCTAAACGTTTAGCACATTTGGCGATGACAGCTCCCAAAATGAGATTTTCTTGGGTTTCCTCCCAATGGCAATCCCAAATATTTCATTGGCCACGTCCCACTTCACATCCTATCTCGACCAGCAAATTGTTCAACCAGATTTTCATTGAAGTTAATCCCCAACAGCTGACTTTTCAACGAATTTATCTTCATACCAGAAATACAACAAAAAGATTGCAGCACATCCCTCATAATCTGAAGAGAAGAATTATCCTTAACAAAGAAAATAGTATCATCCGCGAATTGAAGATGACTCACTAGAATCTTATCTTTCCCGATGACAAAGCCTCTCAAAAGTGTTGAGCCAACACATCAACCACCAACAGTAAACAAAAAGGTGATAGAGGATCACCTTGTCTCAATCCTCTAGATCCCCTAAACTTCCACCTCGGCCTTCCGTTGATAAAGATTGAAAAAGACACCGAAGAGATGCATCCTTTAATCCACTTCCTCCAAGTTGTCCCAAAACCTTTACTTTCCAAGACAAAATCCAGGAAGTCCCATTCCACATGATCGTATGCCTTCTCAAAATTGATCTTAAAAACCATCCCGCTTTTTCCTTTACTCTTGTACTCTTCATCGCCTTGTTTGCCACGGAATTGTATCTATAATCTGTCTACCTTCCACAAAAGCCCCTTGTGAATCTGAAATAGTATCCGAAAGCACTTCTTTCAGTCTACTAGCCAAAACTTTAGCTATAATCTTATATAAAGTCGTAACAAGACTGATTGGCCAATAGTCTTTGACACAACAACTATTGAGTTTCTTTGGGATGAGACAAATAAAGGTTTCGTTCATATTACCATGAATAACTCCATCTTCTGCAAATCGATTTAAAACATCCATCAAATCTCCCTTGATCACATTCCAGTTTTTTTGATAACCGCCATTGTGAATCCGTCAGGGCCAGGAGCCTTGTCCCCGTCGCATTCAAACACAATCCTTTTAATTTCGTCTTCCTCGAACGGTCTTTCAATATGCTTGCTGAGCCATGGAGGTTGATATCCTCTTCCATTCAATACCTTCAATACCTTCAAAGACTCTCTCCTTTGACGTATACAACCTGGAGAAAAAATTACAGACTACAGTCTCAATGTCTGCCTCCTTATCAACTATTGATCCATCCTCCTTTTCAATTTTGGATATGAAATTCTTTGCTTTCCTAGCACTCAACAGGCCATGAAACAGCTTTGAATTAGCGTCTCCTTCCTTGGCCCACTTGCATTTTGACATCAACCACACTCTTCTATCTTCTTCAAACACAATTTGTTTCCATTCCCGTTTCAAGCTATCTCTTTCCTCTTGAAGTTGATTACTCCAACTGCCACTTTCCTCTTGTCTATCAAGTCTAACCAACTTACTTTCAATATTCTGTTTCAAGAGGTTCCTACTTCCATAAACTTGCTTACTCCAGTCCTTGATCTTGACCTTTACTTGCTTCAATTTATCCATGAATTGATAACCAGGCCATCCTGTGACACTAGCATTATTCCACCATCTTTCAAACTCTGTCTTGAAGGAGTTATGTTCAAGCCATGTATTGTCGAATCTGAATGGGCTTGGGCCCCATGAGGGAGGGTTAGTATCTAACACCACTGGACTGTGATCAGACACAGTTCGAATGCAGACCTCTTGTCTGATAAAGGGGTACAACAACATCCACTTGTCTGTAAACAAGAACATGTCCAGTCTGCAACATATGGGCCTCTCTCTAAAATTAGACCAAGTAAATCTGCCATTACTCAAATGCGGATCGACTAACTTCAACTCCTTAATCAATTCATCGAAGCATTTCATACTTCTAGTAACTGAGATGCTGTTGTGTTTTTCTTGAATCCTTCTGACCACATTGAAGTCTCCACCTAAGCACCAATTCTCCCCACATATAGAACTCAAGCCAGCCAATTCATCCCAAAAACCTGGAGGATTCAGTTCCAGATTTCTCTAGCAAATTGACAATGTATAAGCACATGGTCGACGGTTTCCCCCTCTTTCCTACATATAACACAATATGACGGAGATATGTATAAAAAAGGTCTTCTCAATTGTAACAAGTCACAAGCATTAACCTTCCCTAATGTCACCAACCAAGCAAAGACTTTAACTTTTGATGGCACCACACTTTTCCAAATGAATTTGAATTGTGGGAAAGTTTGATCACAAAGATGTTGATAGAGAGCAGTAAAGAAAGATTTGCATAAGAAAAGACAAGAGGAATGGCGATTCCAAATTCTTGGGCCTGATGTGTTAGGATCAATCTTTGAGGTGTCGAGCATGGTCAAAAGAGACGTAAACTCTTCCAAATCTCTATCACTGAAATTCTGCTAAATTGAAGACTCCAAGATGGATTAGAATTTGGCGAGAAATGAAGAAAACCACTAATCACCGGGGTTTTATGGATTGACAATCGAAAAATGGGAGGAAATGATAATCGAAGGGGTTGGTTACCCACCCATTTATCCAGCCAAAATCTGATTTTATCCCCCTTCCCAACCACTAATTTGGTGCATTCTATGGAAAGAACAGGAAAGAGAATGACACCTTCTCCATGAGAATCTGGCATTATTTAAAGTCTGAGATGCTCCAAATAATGAAACAAATAGGCTTGTACTCCTAATATTTCGTATTGTCTCCTATGATATCCTTTTCAGATGTATATCTTGAATGCAGAAGACATGATGACACTAAATCATAGAATTTAATTTCATTGTTTGTCCAAAACCCAAAGTTTAGCTAGCCATATAAACCAATAGAAGAATTGGCAAATACCAAATCAAAAAACAACCTTAAGACAGTTTTTACAAACGGACAAGTAATTCGATCTGCTACATTACATATACGTCTCTCTGTAACTCCTCAATTATGTTATAGTTTTACAATTAATGACCATTGAAGGCCCTAAAAGAGGAGAGTAATCAGAAGTCATTCTCAATTCAAATTTCAAAACGGTGAATACCCTGGGTGTCGTACCACGAAATGGCAATGTGAGAGTAAAACGGATTTGTGAAAAGCAGTTCTTTATTCACTATACAGAGACATATATAATATTTACAATTATCGTATTGGGTTATGCTCACACTAAACCCTAACTATCACAATACAATCTAACAGGCAATATAATCTTCACTAAACCAGGGAAATCGCAGGAAAATACATAAAGTTCCCTAAGTCTTGACGTTTTCTACTTGTGGAAGTGCATCTCAACAATATCTCACAGCAGTGCTTCACTTGTCAATCAAAGGTTTAAAAGCCAATATGTAGTGAAACTAAGTAGAACAAGTTAGAGATTGTTTGACAAATACTTCCCCGAAAGAGGAACGAAATTTATTTTCTGGATGAACAAGAACACTTGAAGTAACCAATGATATGGAGAAATGTGAAAGTAAATTTCTGTGTTAAAAATGGGTGCAGGAAAAAGTAATTGCAATCCGCACACTACCAGCTAGTGAGCAAAAAAAGAGAGAAGCAAACAGATGGAAACATACTATCTGAACATCCTGATCATCAAGTGAAATTGGCCCCGCATCCGGCAGTCTCACTTCTTTTGACTGGACTTGAGCTCTATCTGATTGTTTGGGAGGCTGCACATTTCAAGAATTAGAAAAAGAATGAATAATTTCGAAACTCATGCACAAGTTTCCCTTTCACATCGGCATCAACACCAACTAGAGATTTCTAACAATAGACCGAATTAAAATAAATATAACTTAGGGTATGTTTGATTGGGTGTTAAGTTGATGTGCGCGGTATTCCGTATAAAAATGTGTGGTTAATATTATTTTGGGAGATATGTGTGTGATTGAAAATGAGTATGAGGTTATACGGAATTGCGTGCAGTTAAATTTATAGAGGAAAGAACAAGCCCTTAATAAGGCACATTTCATAAATAAGAAATATCAAATGCATGTGCTGTGCCATGTATGTCCTTTCTAGGTTATTGATAAATTGTCAAGACATTTAGGCCTTGTTATTTTCAAAATAAATTTAGTTTACTCGAATTGTGTGCAGGATGTGTGATTGAGATTGGATAAAATATATTAAAAAATATAAATAAATTGTCAAATCAATATTTAAGGTTCAAAATGATGAAAGAGAAAAATGGAGTTTTAAGTTGACAAAAGTTAGTGTGTATAGAGCAAGCTCTGAGAATGTGGGGAAAGGAAGAAAAGAATGTTAGCACAGTAACCTCAAAATCGGAGTCCATGTCAACATTAGAACTTTTCCATCATAATTTTATCCACGTCCAAGTGACAAATACACGTTGAACGAGGTTCGTTCGAGAATACTAGTTCCATAGAGTAATACCCTGGTCCGAACTGCATTTGTGAACAAACACGTTCTTCCCAACAAATAAAAACATATACATCCCACACACACCGACGAGAGTGGGGGAGCACGTACCGGGTAGGATAGGAGGGACTTGAACGCAGGCAGAGAGTGGCGAATGGCGTGAATGAGCTCGATTCTCTCGGTCGGCGTGGGCGGTGTCGGACCGAAGAGAACTGTTTCGATTATCGACAGGAATTGCTTCGGTGAAACCATTGAGCGTCAAATATGATTGAATTAATCAAACGAATGAAGATGGGGATTGAAAAAGCGGACAACAGGAGGCTCCTCTCTCTGATGAGTTCAAAGGGCCGGAGAAGTGCAGTTTAGGGCGGGAAAAGCCCTAATTCAGGGTTTTTACGTTTTGTCGAGCAAGAAACGTGCCTTATTGCAAAGACCAATGCTTTGACCTGTGGTTTCCCGTACATGTTGAGTTTTGAGCAAATGAGTTCATAAGATCGCTCAGCGCATGTTTGTATATGTGTAAAAATTAGAAAAGTAGAGAAGACCATCAGATTGTATATATTATTATGAAGGCCACATACCTCTATTTATAGTTACAAATTTAGTGTTTCATGGGTATACTGGTAGGGCTACGACGGTAGGATTTTAAGGGCACAACGGTCATTCACAATATAACTACTAATTTATAACACTCCCCCTTGAATGATCGATCATACAATAATTGTCTCAAAAAAAACTTATTAAGGAAAATCCCAATAGGAAAAAATCGACCAAATTATGGAAAAAAAAGTACAGTAAATACTGAATAAATTTGGAATGTCAAAGTGCATCATCATCAAAACCTTTCCAGAAAACCCAGTGGGACAAAAACTGGTCTAAGGAAAAAGAGTACAGCTACTCTCCATGACTTCAATCAGCAATGGTTCTCGTGTTTACCGATCCATATCTCTCCAATGTCTTCAATACTTTGAAATATATTCTGCTTCAAGTTGTATCAACTCTTCAAGAATCTTGTATTGAGAATTAACGTCTTGCAGATCATTTATTATACAAAGAATATGCCTTGTTAAAACCTTACAAGGAAAAAATCCAAGTGAAGGAAAAAGAGTACATTATTCTTTCAATACGCTACCAAAGTTGTCTCGTTAAAAACCTTGATAGGAAAACCCATTGGGACAAAACCTTAGTCAAGGAAAAAAGAGTGCAACGTGTATTTAATCTCCATCATGACTTTAACTATATACTTCAAATATAATAAGCCATTAGAGATTATATACT
Organism: Jasminum sambac; assembly: GCA_018223645.1. Taxonomy (NCBI): domain Eukaryota; kingdom Viridiplantae; phylum Streptophyta; class Magnoliopsida; order Lamiales; family Oleaceae; genus Jasminum; species Jasminum sambac. The sequence continues at coordinate 6,049,228 of CP073644.1, read as the reverse complement.
TCAAGTATAGTTAATCCTTCAAGGATTATATGCTATAAGCATAATATTTTATATTCACTTCTTAACCACTTTGCCTGATTTCCCAACGTGTTAAGATTGATCACTCTTTTGATCTCTACCCATTGGTATATCAAATAAACATTTCTAAAATATCGAGATGAGAATCATATATTTTGATCTCGTTTATTGACAAATCAAAGAACGCAAGCTAGTAGTTAAAATATGATTTACCACTTAAGAATATTTCACGGTATAAATAGTTCATCGTGCAACAAGTCATTCTTCTATACTTTTGCACACATGTTCTCTAGTATTTTACTAATTTTTGGACTACAAGTCATATCCTATAGCAATCTGCTGGATTGTGGGTTTTTGGCCAATACGTCATCAATTCAATGAATTTCATTTTATATCCTCGCTTTCGTGACAGAGCTCTATAAATATATTTTGTCGATGTTTGATTTCATATTTTCCCCATTATAGACATAGCTATTGATCTCTTATTTTTTACTAATTTCAGGTACCTAGTCCTCTTCTGGAGATTTATAATGAATTATGTCTATATACTTTGTAGAATAATTTGCCTCAATTATTTGCTCCAATTATCTTGGGAATTTCGAAATCAATTACCATCACATTCCAAACGTGATATGGATTTTACAAAACAATCTAATTTGGAGCATTCACAGTTGGAATATACTTAGTTAGTAATAGCATCTGAATGGTTAATCATGCGAGGGTTGATGCACCATAATTATGTTTACCAACTACTTAATTCATCCCTTAATGCTGAGAAGACAAACTATGTCACGATATATCATCCTTCAAGGATGGAATAATTCAAATTCGATTTCATATTCTCAGCATTCCTTAAATGTCCATCGTAGTGCATGTGGTGAGCGCACTTATTGAAACTTTTAAGATGGAAAATAGAAAGCTCCTGACCATAAGCCAATTATATTGGGGGCATCATATAATACGATATCGGCATGTTTTATAGTTTGCTGCTGCCTCCTCAAAATTTTATAATTATAGAGAATAACCTCAATAACTCCTGATTATGGGATTTCAATAAGTAATTATGTGACCAATTAGTGGATCCATATCATAAAATTTCTAGTGGTCAACATGTAATGCCACGATTTTTAAATATCGAAGAGTTACCACAATGGCCTTTGACTAATTCGAAATGGGGAAAATCGACGATGAATTTTTTTTTTTTCTTTTTATAACCCTTTCAGTAATAATACTAACAATAATAATCATATTAGGAATAATAATAATACGGTTCAAATTCATGCACTTAAATGAAATAATATCAACAACTTGATATTCAATATTCATTTTCTAAATAAATAAATTAAACTCTTAACCATATGCGGAAGCTCAAAAAAATAATAAAATACTAAGTTTTGAATGATCATCTAATAAAGAAAACTAGTTTAATATAGCAATTTTGGTGGATGATGCCGCCTCGTCCCACGCCACTTCGCCAGGCTCCTTAATCTGAAAAAAGAGTTTAAAGCGTTGGGGTGAGTATAGCGTTGTTATACTTCAAGTGAGGCCTGATGAAAACATTTCACCATATCACATACCCCACACATGAAATTACAACTAGGGGCAATTAAACTATAGAAAAGTCGAGTGTTGGAAACTCCCAGTCAACGTGGGGAAAGTCATTTGTGACGATCCGAATGGCCCTTAACCATTCCGTAGGAGATGGTACTTAACACCATCACATGTATGTCACATAGCAAATATACCATAAATCATAACCACACGTAAAGACATGATATGGTTTTAAAACAAACAATCGCCTTTAAATAAAATGATTTTTGAAGAAATAAGAATAAACCCCACCTCAAATTCGTAGTTCTCGTAAATCCCTTGAAAGTAAGTGGTGTGATGCTAGCGCCTCTACTGAGTCTTTCCACGTCGTCTAATAAAAGGATTTAAACATATCTTAGTAACTAATTCTTAAAATTGAAGTTTAATAATTTATTCGGTCTTAAAGTATTTAATTTAAAAAGTTATAGGGCCTAATTGATAACTTTAAAAATTGCTTTGAGTGAAATTGAAAGAGAAGTATTGATTTGAGGGTGAAATTGAAGTTTAAAACTTAATTTGAACTTGATTGAAAGAAAATGTGATTTAGAAATTTGTTTGGAAGCTAAATTAGAACTTGGGGACTTAATTGTGAATTATATAAATTCAATTGAAGTCAATTGAAGTAATATAATAATGTTGGGGATCATTTTGAACTTATTTGAAAATATATAATAACTAAGGGACTAAATCGAATAAAAGTTGGGAGTTAAGGGACTTAGGTTGTAATTTCTTGAATTTGGGCCATAAGAATTGGATTTTGGGCCTCTACCTTCTCTTCAAATACATTCACGTGCAGGCGTAGGGAGAGAGAGAGAGAAACCGATTCATCAAGCAAGAGGGATGGAAATCCGCTAAAACTTGAGGCTAATCGATGAAAATCGCCGTCGATTGAGTTCGATTATTAGTTTCTTCTACCTTCTATGTGATTTGGGAGCAAAGTATGGAAGGGATGGAGGTTGAAGGTGGGCAACCATGGCCGATGGTACACTGCTGAAATTCGTCACTAACCTCGGTATTGGCTTCTACTACCATCAACTATCATCCGGGAGGCAAACTATGGAGGAAATTTTGAGTTGAATAGGAGAAACCATGGCAGGGTAATGTTCACGGGTACTATTCACACGGGTTACTGTTCATGCGATTTTTTTGAATAGAGGATGAAGATGATGAATTGAAGATCAATTTTAAATGATGCTTTCGAATTCTTTTTTTTTTTGAAAGATCGATCAAGAGTCTTGGTTAGTGTTTCAAGCTCGATTGAGTTCGTATAAGCGTGCGTGTAGGGGTTGTGTGCGTATATATATAATGAATTTATAGCACAAGGTAGAAGAAAGCTGAAGCGAGATAGAGATGGCAATTTACCCGAATGTTGCTTGATTCTGAGGTGAAGATGTGGTCGGAATTGTTCTCAGATCTCTTAAGGCCGAGGGTGGGGTGTTCTTCTTTGTGAAATTGTAGACCATGACCCTCTGCTTTTTTTTATTTTCCTTTTCTTCTGTAGAAATTTGTAGGTTAAGAGGGACGGTTTGTCGCAAATTCGAGGGAGAGAACGTGAATAAGGGGTTGTGGAGTGGAGTATTTTGTGAGGGATTAAGAATGTAGAGTTTGTGTTGTTAAAGAAGTATGGAGTGAAGGAAAGACTTGAGGCGAGGAAATTTAGCAGAGAGGGAGGTCCTATCAATCCCAAATTTCATGCTTCAAAATTTGTGAGATTGGGGTTTGCCCAATAGAGGATCTGTTGGGCTTTAGATTATAGTGGGCCTTGAAGCCCAATTAGTTATAATGGCCCGTAATAAAATTCGACCCGATTAAATTATTAAATAATTATTTTATTCACTATTAGGAGAGCGTTAAATTTTAATAGGTTGGGTCGTAACGACGTCGCGTAATTCTATAAGTGGTAAAAATTGAACGTGGTCGTTACACAACATAAAAGGGTGAGTCGGCTCACAAGATTCACCCTTAATATTTATTCCAGATGTATTGGGACTTCAGTTTCAATTTTGGTTAGTCATGGTTTGATAACCATATTTCTTTGAGAATAAGTAGCATATGAGAATTCAATATATTGAAGAAACTTCTAGTTCTTTGTAGAATTCTCAATATTTTTCACTATTAATAAAATCGGGATGGTACAATCAACCATGCCAAATAGTAATGTTCTTCACAATATATATTGGACTTTTGGTTTAGGTAATTTCTAACTCTCCAAGAGCTTTCAATCAATCATTGAACTTCTAGTTCAAGATAATATTCTAATTGAACTAATATCCGATTCAAGATTTATTTTCACAACCATTCCAAATATATTATTGATGCAACATCCTTTATGATATTTTTCAAAATTTTTACTACTTCAAGAGTAAACAAGAATAGCGTTTTCTTCAAGGAATCACAAAGTAAATTATTCAAAAATACTAATAGAATTATCCAAAAAAAACTAAAATAAACAAAGATATTTAGCATGAGAAAAATAATAATAATTACAATAAAATAATTTATACTTCATCAAGAGCAATAATAAGATATTCTTCTAGAACATTAAATATCGTATTTGATAAGATTGTAATTCTTCAAGAACCACAATATCATTTTATTTTGTTTTATAATAATCTTCTAGATTATGGTATAATTTGTGTTTCTTCGTGAAACTATATTTAATATCTTAAACTTCTTATGGGGTCAATCATATTCTTATGGGATATGCTATTTAATTGTGATCCTTCATAAAATAATCAGATTACAAATTCTTCACAGACACGTAACACTAATATTCTATTGGAATATTAAGATAATGGTGTACTTGTTCAAGGGCAACAACAAATTATTCCTACATTTTCTTAAGGAGAAACTCATTTGTGACAACAACATAATAATATTCAGAAATACAAATATAATCAAAGAAAATAACATATGAATGTTACCTCGATAAAAGTTGGTGACACTTTCTCCTTTTAGACAAAGAAGATAAATCTCCCGACAAAGGGCTATGTTTCGACTTAAGTCTCTACCATCAACTAGTTCATTAATGATGCCAAGTCTTCATTGTGAAGAATGTGCTTCCATAAGAACGTCGCTACGTCCATTTATGATAAATAAAATAATTTTAAAGATGAACAAAATGAGAAAAAAATTATTTCTTGAGGAGTTACAAATATTCTTCAAGAATATTAATTTATTTTGTTTTTCTTCAGGAAAAGAATAAATTACAAATCTCATATATCGAGCTCTTCATAAGCGTGTAATTATTCAATTTGAGTACACCAAGATTAGGTTGTGTTCTTCGAGAACTAGAACAAAAGTGTAACGAATCACGCTTCTTTGGGAAACCGATCATAATTTATAGGCTCTTCAAGATCAAATTATACTAGGTAATAATCTTCAAGATCACTATTAGAATTTGAGCATATCATTTTTTTTTAGAAAACCACGATTAATAGTGTATATTAATAGGACTCTTCAGGAGCCAATTATATTCTTCTAGAATATTAATTGTGATTATTCAGAAACTAAACTAACTAACATATACATTGCAGTAATTAATCTTCAGGCCTATTGAGAATTATAAAATCATATCATTGAATAACATATTTCATGAATCTTCTGGAGTCGATTGTAATTTATGCATCTATAATTGATCTTCAAAAACAATTAAACAATAGTTTTCTATAATATATGCATTAACATGTATGCTCTTCAACATATAATTTATAATCCATGCTCTTCAGGAGCAATGATATATAATCTATAAATATTTATATATTGTTATGAATAATAATTGAAGAATAATTATTAGGTGTTATGAATAATTGAGAATAATGTGGTGGTTATGAATTATGAGGAATAATTTGGTGGAGGAATAATTTGGTGGAGGAATAATTTGGTAAAAGATGTAATTATTATATGTGAATGACTATTATACCCTGATGAAATTATGTAATTCTGATTGTCTTGAATTCAAGTTTTCCTATAAATAGAGCCTATTAATGAAATTCATTCCCGAGAATTCCTTAGAATTCATTCTTCTAAATTCTCTCTATTGTTTCTATTCTTTTATAACACGTTATCAAGATGAGTCTCTAACCCTTTGAGTAATATGAAAGAAGTATGCTCTACTGATTGCATCTTATAGATGATCTTCTCAGACGTAAACCGGATTATTACCAATGAATTAATTCATCCTCATCAATCCTAAATAACTCTCTCTTGCAAATCATCATTGAAAATTCACTTTTGTTCATATTCTTCCCACAATTCCTCATTCTACACAACCTCGCTTTGAGATGTAAACCAAATCCCAAAATTGGAAGAATGGAGTCCAAAGAATTTTCCGATCACGTAAATGGATTGCAAGTAAATCTCATCCATGGAATAATTAGAGAAAGGAAAAAGGTAAATCATATGATTTTATAATATAATAATATATTAAACTATAACATTCGCTTTATCGAGATATATGGTACAAGATACGTAAAATCAAATTTTCTCGACTCCATTATACTCGATTTAACGAGGGCTTCGATTTGACACCAATATTAATAGGGTAATAGCTCGTTGTTTGAAATATGTTATTATCAAACTTTCAAAATTTACAAATTAGTACACCAACTTTTGAAATGTTACAAAATAGTCATTAAATATTTTGATATTTATAAATAGAAGTGAAAAGGAGATGATTTTCCAATCGTATAATATTGATAGAATATGTTTGATAATTTAACCATTGCGGATTGGAATAGACAATTTTACCCTTGCGAACTGTAAAAGGAAGGACCGACCTAATTTTGACAACAATAAACAAAAATGGATAGAATATTCCCGAAGAAATTCTAAATCCATTAATTACGACCTGAAGTCCATTTGCGTTAATAGATCGAAATATTAATGTAACTCTCGAAGAGTTCAATTACATAATGTACTTATTCTAGAAGGATAAGTATGCTCTTGTAGAAGTAATGAGTATTTGTTCTAGAAGAACAAATTTGCTCCGTAAAGCGATTCAATATTTAATTCTCGCACTTTATTTCTTGAATTTAATTATCGCAATACCTCCTACTTGATGATGGGTTCAAGCTGTCACTAAACGGAAGGTTTTATATATTTACGCACTTTATATGCTAAGTGATGGGTAATACCTTCTACTAAGGCATCCTACTCTGAAGAAGTAGTTAAACATTATGCAATTTAATTCTAGAATTTAAATTAGTAAATTTATATTTATTGCAATAATTCCCATAAGGTAGGTTCGACCACCTATTGGAGGAAATTTAATTACGCAATTTAATTTTATGCACTTTATAGTTTGAGTATATTTCCAATGTGGTGGGTAATACCACACGATTGGTGTGCATATTTCAATGTGGTGGGTTATACTACACGATTGGTTATAACGAATCCTACCTGTAAGAAGTAGTTGATCAAATATTCTAATCATACTCTAAGTAGTAGGCGATGAGAATAAAATTACTTCCCATATATACCTAATATTAATGGAGAAAATTGAGTAAGTGGTACTTGAAGTCACCATTGGATAAATAGATGAAAATAAAATGCTCAATAGATCTCATGTTGATAAATCAAAGATAATATATCGCATGGAGAAATTATATGAAGTAATCTCATTGATGATATGAGATTGTATTAATATGAGAATAAAATGCTCTTGAAGAAGCATAATCACTAGATTTCTGTATTTGAATAAAGCCAATATGATATTATTATTACTCCGTAAGAAGTACAAAGCAAATCGAAGTGGAACATATTGAGAATATCAAAAGATGGCATTAAATAATTAAAATATAGAAATGCAAAAAGAATATACATCTTTGAATCCATAAATGAGGATGCGTCTCGAGAGTATAAATACTCGTAACCCTCGCCACCATCAACATTAAGATTCATAATGAAATATTTAAAGGATCAGAATTTCTTTTTCGCTGACACCTGGTATTGTAAACGGACTGGCTTCACAGATTCTTGAACATATGCATGAAATTTGATGAGTAGTTCATCAACGGTACTAGCGAGAAATAAGTATTTTCTCATTGAATGAGAGATAAACTTATTATTTACACTCGATCTAGAAACGCTTAGTAAGCCATCAAAGAAATTATTAATATTCAACAAACCTATTGGTTTGACATGAAAATTCCACAGCCAACGAGGCTATATTGAATATTTCGTCCGGTGTGTTGTAGTCACCGGAAGGACAATGAAAGCATCACTATTATTCATCATATACATCATGCGATTTGTGGATGGATTGCGCTTGTAGCACCAACCTGCTGGACCCATGGTAGAAGCGGCTCCACCCGAGTATTAGATCCAACTAGATGGAAAGGTATTACACTCAAACTCTTATTCCCCATGATTGTGCGGCCATTATAAGTCTAGCTAAAAGTTTGTTGTTGGTTCCTCCGTATAGTATATTGATTTCTTGTCTCCTAACTCTTTTGAGTCGGTTTGCCATATCCACATATTGGATATGGCCTACACTTAGATCCACCAAGAATACATATATGGTTTTAATATGGCGAGGTAAGTGATTGTATGAGATGATTCTAAAATCTCCACATCCATCTCTACTCCTATCTCTCTTTTTGCACTATATTTTCAACATGAGAGATATATGAATCCCTCTATTTAAAGAAAAATTTTAAAACCAATAATTGAGTGCACTATTTACTTTTTGACAAATATGAAAGAAAAAAAAAATCAGAAAATTTTTTTAAGTGAAAATGACATATATCATCATTGATTGAAAAATAATATATATATACATATATATATCTTAAAATCGAAAAACAATATTTACAATTACAAGAAAAACATTGATCTTCGTATTACAATCGAGCTTCCTTATATTAATATGGGAAAATCATTATGCTAAAATTTTCTACTAAATTTACAAACATGATCTTCTAAAGTAAGTTTTTCAAGAGCGTAATGCGTTTGTTGATCTTTGAATTTGACCCATAAGGCCATTAGCTCACCTTGTACGTGTCCACTGGGATGTCTCAAGAGCCTGTTGAATATCATCCAAAGGCTCCTTACTAATCCATCCTTAATGAATGCTATTTTTATCTTCTCGATTTACGGACACGTGCCCATGATTTACATCGAGTGTCACATGTCCATCGAGTACACTTGTAGCATCTTCCTAATCTTTGCTCTCAGTTCTTTGAAAAACTACTTTTACCCATTACGAGGCATGTATTTAGAAGAATTGAAACCTCACACCGGATAATGTCGAACCTTTGCTTCAATCAAGCATCGGATATCTTGTGGGATACCCTTATTCATTAGCATCCTTAATCTTTCCACTTACATCGATAAATCCTTTTTAGGATTTTGACTCGATAGTGATGGATAGTATTTTCGAAGATTTGAGAGCATATGATCCATTATAATGTATAGACCCTTGTTAGGATGAATTTTGCAATAATTTTGATGATTTATTTATAGAATAATACTGACGCATGAAATAAGACTCGATTTTAAATAAATAATATGAAGCGTAAAAGCTACGATTTGGAATTAAATAATAGCGGATGTGATGCGTATGAGTCAGTAACTGTGTTTGAGCGATGGTAGACAATAATGTCACCAAAGATGATGGAATATGTCGGTGAATTGTTTCTATGATAAATAATGTTGAGCACTATACGATACTAGTGAAATCGATATAAGAATTTACTTGAACTAGAAGTTCAATAATACTCGTTGCAAAACCACCGACCATCCAGGTTTAAATAATTATTGAAATCAATATTTCAAGTGAAGAATTAAAGGAATTCTTCAATGATTGTTCTCGATAAATGATGAAATCATTACTAGCCAATATTGAAATAAATCCCAAATATATCTGGAATAAAGGATGAGAAATATGGGCCCATCATCCCTCCATGTGGACTACTAGATATTATGATATGGATCCACTAGATAGTCACATGTGTATATGATTAAGTAATTTGAAATTTACGAAATATTTGCTCACGGTATGAGCATGATTTCAGATTTAATGATAAAGCTAGTAAATGTATATCCCAATGATTTGAATAAATCCTTGAAGGATTTGAGTATGCGCATACAAGTGGGATATTATATGGCAAATTATTTAAAGTCCTCAAATAAATTGTCGATATCGAGAATAGAATGCAAACGGTCTAAATTCCCATATTAAGGCTGAATGATGAGAACATATATGATTAAAATCATACCAACTGTATGAGTTTTGGTGTTCTAAATTTTCTCAGCATGAGGGGGAGTATTAAAGGTTGAAAATAATATGTGAAATGCATCATGTTATATCCTCGAAATTGAAATACGAACTTGAAGTTCAAAGATGCATGAAAGGCTATGAACAATCACATATATCACCACGATGCTTTGATAAGTTAGCACGCCAAAAGCGTTGATATTTCCCCAATCATATATATCAAAGCAAATTATAAAAGATGGTCTTAATAACGGAGGCATATGCTCTTGAAGAGTATATAAACATAACTATATTGTGTAATCCTACAAGAGGATTGATAATGAGATATCTCGATAAGTTATGTCGCTATGGGGAAAGAAATGAAATTGAAAAGTGTCAATACGGTATGAAAATGTAGCGCTACATATGATCAATGATAATGAAAATATTGAGATATATTGAAGATGATAAATGGTGAATGTGAAAATCCTTAACTTATGAGATGATGAGATGATGATGACTAATGCTCGAAGTTTAAAGATAAGCATGGTGGTCATTATATGTTGCATGCTCATGAAAGTTAAATTACCGATCGCAGTGTGTAGTATGCAGAAAGGAAATTAAAGGATCGGGTGAGCTAAGCCCGTGTTTATGAGTACCCTAAAGGGTGAGCTAAGCCCACTGGGAATGAAATAACCTATTAAGTGAGTATTAAATGTTAAATGATATATTTTTAAGTGTTAGTTAGTTATGAAGGTTTACTTATATGTTTACATGTTTTTTACGATGAATTTATATGCTTTAAATTGTGTATTTGGAGACATGTGTTCATGGTGAATGTTTTGTAGTTGTGTAAGAAAATTGATGCACTCTAAATGAACGAAGAGTATAAAATCAATGTATATGATACTCATACAAATGTATGAAAGATTTTGAAATGTTAACTGCAGATACTTGTATAAAATACGCGTTGCACTCTTTTTCCCTTAGATCGAGGTTTTATCCCATTGGGTTTTCCTAGCAAGGTTTTTAATGAGAAGCTGACTTTAAAGGCGTATTCATATGAATAATGTACTCTTTTCCTTCATTAGGGTTTTTCCCACTAGGTTTTTCCTAATAAGGTTTTAACGAGGCATATTCATGGTATATTGAGAACGATAGGAGAAATTGATACAGTTGTATCTATTGGATCAAGTTATAATGGAGCTAATGCTTTAGATCCAAACGATGATGATATTGAAATCATTTGCAGTAGATATCAGTTCTCAAGATATGAAATCAAGCGGAGCATTGTACTTCTTTCCTTCGATCAGTTTTTCCCACCGGGTTTTCTTGACAAGGTTTTAACGAGGCGTAAAGACGTGAATACTCATATGCCGCCGATGAGACATCGGGGGAGCAATGTTTTGATGAAGCGATATATAACCACTCCAAGCTATCCTCGCAATCGGTTTGGAAGTTTTTTCCCCACTGGGTTTTTTTCTTCAAACAGGTCCGTAAGACATTTTGTATTAATAGTCATTCAAGGGGGGAGTGTTATGAATAATAATTGAAGAATAATTATTAGGTGTTATGAATAATTGAGAATAATGTGGTGGTTATGAATTATGAGGAATAATTTGGTGGAGGAATAATTTGGTAAAAGATGTAATTATTATATGTGAATGACTATTATACCCTTGATGAAATTATGTAATTACGATTGTGCCATTCGAAGTTTTCCTATAAATAGGGTTTCAGTTATTAATGAATTTCATTCGTGAGAATTCCTTAGAATTCATTCTCTCTAAATTCTCTCTATTGTTTCTATTCTTTTATAACATATATAACGTTTATTTTCTTCAAAAGGAGATAATATTAATTTAAACTATTATTATATTAGGGGCAATAGTTTAATATTCTTCAGGAATATTGAGTTATTAAATAAATTAGATCTGATCTAGATCGTTTGTTGAGAGCATGTTATATTCTTCAAGAATATTACAATTAGTTGTGCTACTTCCGGAGCAACAACTTTGCTTAATCTAATACAAATTACTAACTGAAAGCAAACAACACAATAGAAAAAAAATTAAATAATCTTGTAATTAAATAAAAATAGAAAAAAATAAAAATGCTTTTCAACAGCAATATCAAAATATTCTTCTAGAATATTTATATTATGTTTTTCCTCAAGAAAACACAAATTGTGAATCTCATATATTTTATAATTATAATCTTCCAGGCTACAAAAATTAGAATACTATGTTTCTTTAGGAAAGCATGATAAATTGTAATAAACAACTGGATCCCATAGACATCATATTAATCATAACGTATGGGGATCAATTGCTTGTGAATTAAAGACTACCATTGAACAACTTAATAAACAAAAGACAATTTGTGACTGTCATACTTACATTCATTATGTAATTGACTTCCATAATTATCTCGAACTGGGAGCCAATCAAGAAAAGATTTCATGATCTACTTCATATAATAAAATAACATGATTGTCAATATCTAATAAAGAATTGGAAGCCGAAAATTCATTAAAATCGAATATTGACTATCCATTCATGTACATGCATAAAAACATGGAGAATCAAATTGATATTTTGAAACCAAGTCATCTACGCAAAAGGAACAAAATCCACTATAATCATAAAAAATGGAATCAGTCTAACCATTAGTTGGTAGACGATTTCATGGTAAAATCAGAAATAATATTGTTATTAAATTGACAAACTATTTCACTTGCAAATTGATTTCATATTCATCATATATATTATTTATATATGATAGTGTTAGAAATCAAATAAAAGAATATTTAAACAAAGCGGTATACACAAAAAAAGCCATTCTTTAACCACTAGTAACAAAAAAAAAAATATCTGTGTCTGTGGACTACTATTGGTTGCAAAGGTAAAAATAAAAATTGGAAGATTTAAAGATATGAAGTCAAAAATCAAAAACGTGGCAGCAAGTGTTAACCCTCAAAATCATCAAACTAGATTAAAGGATTTTCACAAACTAATGACACCATATGTCTCGATCCGAGAAGCCATAGCCATGGTGGGATATTTGATAACCTCGTTTGTATATAATATTCATATCATCTAGTGTTTGAATTTGAGGAAATAAGAAATAAGAATTTGAATCAAACTTTAAATCAACAAACCATTAATTTGGTTTTTGATTTCAGTTGACTAAATGAAAGAAAAATCATATTAATTATGATTTCTATTCATTAGCCGATAGGGTAAAAGAGAAGACATATTCAAGAACAAATCATACTGATAACGTGTTATAAACAGAGAGTAAAAGAAGAGAAGTAGAGAGAAGACCATCAGATTGTGTATATTATTATGAAGGCCACATGCCTCTATTTATAGTTACAAATCTAGTGTTTCATGGGTACATTGGTAGGGCTACGACGTTAGGGTTTTAAGGGTACAACGGTCATTCACAATACAACTACTAATTTACAACAAAAATAAATTTTTATGAATTTTGATATGATATAAGAGAGAGAATAAGTAGAGGTGTGTTTGTATATGTGTAAAAATAATTTTTGATGAATTTTGATGTGATATAAGAGAAAGAATAAGTAGAGTTGAATGAAAAAGATTTGTGTAGTAATATAAGTCCCACAAAATATGTGGACGTGAAATAGGAAAGAGAATGAGTGAAATTGAAAAGAATGCTTAAAAATTTGTAAAAACTTATAGGCTAACGGGCGCATAATCTAATTTAAAAATTCTTTCTCCTCCTTTTCAATCACACACACAATTATTTCACATTTTTTAATGCATTGTCTCTCATTTTCAATCACATAATCTACATGCAATTTGAATAAATAATATTTGTTCTATAAAGAACAAGGTCGTATTCTATTTAATTTTGGGCTATTACGTAAATAAATTATTGGTTTATTAATACCCACTTGAAATAATGTTCTTATTTTCTTATTTTGTGAAGTTGTTAAACCTTCCAATCGTTATAAATCTACTAGCAATAACCCGCGGGCGTTGCACAGAAGTCGTGTATATTAATACATGTTTCTCATAAATATAAATAGAATATCATTTCAGGTACCGAAAATGATTATAAAAAAATACAATACGATCTTATACATCACATGATTTACGTAATGCATATTCAAATTTTTATAAATTGTCGACAAAGTTTTACCTGTACTTTAGTCAATTACATATTGTAAATATTCGCACTGTATTCATGCCCCGCTAAGAAACGCTTAACAATTTTTTTTATAAAAAAATCTCAAAATCTTATTAGAGGAATTGTAAAAAATGAAAATAAAAATAAATTCAACTATGATGAATTTTTTATAAATTTGTGTAACCACCATATTTGTAGTTTATTTGATTTTCTATATTTATTGCAAATTGTAATTTTCAACATGATGTGATTTCCAATATTTGAAACTATAACATGTAAATATATGTTATTAAAAATTGATTTTCCAAAAAAGCATTCCAACAACTTGTAAAAAATTTACCATCCAATGTAGAAAAAACAAAAGACATTCTGTTGATTGAGAAAGGACTACCTCTAATGAAGTTGCCATGAATACCTCAGACGACGACAATGCTACCAATACTCCACAATCAGATGAAGGATCACTCAGACACTATTCAAAGATTCCATTATGAGACACAATTTGGACACAATAGACTAAAAAAAGCATTTGTTTTTCGCTTAAGTCCATGAGAAGATTAAAGTTCATAGGAAATATCTTATCTGGGTCTTCAACTTCTGGGCTTTCATCTATTTGCCAAATAGGGTTTTTCTGTTTCTTCGGGTTAGTACTTGAGCTTGGTTGGTCTGTCATGGCAAAGGTTGATGAAGAAGTCTACTTAAGACGTCTGCTGCAATATTGTTTTTTCCTTTAATGTGTTCTATCCGAATCGTGATTCCTGTGTTGATAAGTCTGTCCTGAAATGTTAACCATCTTCTTCTACTTGATCTTTTATCCTCGGATCTTATTTTTTCATAAAATTTTACTATAGCTTCACAATCTGTTCTTAAGGTCATTTCTTTCTTTGAAATAATAAATAATTCAAAAGAGTCTAAGGCATAGCTTATTGCTAGCAGTTCTACATCTATTGAACTTTTCATTCCTTTTTCTTTAAAAGTTCCGCTATTATATCTGCATATTTTTTCTATCGATTTATCGACATATTTATTGGGTTTACAGAGGAGTACTGCTCCCCATCCTAATCAACTTCCATCGGTCTCTATAATAAGGTAGTCCGAATCTAACGGCATGGCTAAATCTGGTAAAGTCTTAATTAGATTCTTTCAGGTCTATACTAATTTAATATCTTCTGAGTTAAAAAATCTTTGTCTTGTAGGGGACGTCTTGGCATATAAGGGTCCAACAATTTTTCCTAAGTCTTTTAAAAATGGTCTAGCATAATTTACTAATCCCAAAAATCTTTGTAATTCTTTTAGATTCTCAATTTTATCTGGAAAATCAAGGGCTTTTTTAGCAATATGAGGTTGTAGTTTTATTTTACCGTCTCCAATATTTACTCCGAGAAATTCAATATAAGTCTTAAAAAGTTGCATCTTCTTTTTACTAATAATCAATCCATGTTTTATAAATTCTGAAAATACAATCTGTAGATGATCCTTGTGTTCTCTGCTGTTTTTGCTAAATACCAAAATATTGTCTATGTATACTGCGGTAAATGAACTATGTTTGTTGAAAATTGAATCCATTTTTCTTTGAAAAATACTAGGAGCATTCTTAAGGCCAAATGGCATAACTAACCATTCGAAGTGTCCTTCATGGCATGTAAAGGCTGTCCATATAATACTGTATGGGTGCATCTTAATTTGCCAAAATCCTGATTTTAGATCAAACTTACTAAAGATCTTGCTAGTCTGAATCTTATTTAATAATATTGTCTTATCGGGAATATTGTATGAATCATCTATCGTATTATCATTTAGTCTCTTATAGTTGATTACCATTCTACTTTTTCCTCTCACTATTTCTGCATGATTTCTTACTATGAATGCGGCTGATCTATGGGGACTATCGGATCTTCGAATAACTCCTAATTTTAACAATTCGGAGATGTGCATCTTAAAGTCTTCTCTGTCTTAATTGGTTGCTTCTATATTTTTAGTCTTAATAATATACTCAGGGTTCTTAATCTTCAACTCACAGTAAATTTTGTCTTTATCCCAATATTTTAGGACATTCTCTCCTATTATTTCTAATTTTTCTAATTTATCTATTAATTGATCTACATCTTGAGTAACTAATGTATCATAAGCTGCGTCTATTGATACCAAATTATAGTCTATGAACTGATCTATTTTATGTTCTTCCAAATATTCTTCTTCTAGGTCTAAATCATTTTGTTCTATTTCTAAATTTACTAACTGACATTCACCTTCGTGTTTACAGGGAACAAGGTTTTTCGGTTGGTGCAAGGTGATTGAGTGTTGGTTTTGATAAATTTGTGTAACTACCATCTTTGTAGTTTATTTGATTTTCTATATTTATTGCAAATTGTAATTTTCAATATGATGTGATTTCAAATATTTGAAACTATAACATGTAAATATATGTTATCAAAAATTGATTTTCAAAAAAATATCAACATCTAAAAATGGTTGCCTAAATCTAAAATAATCAATTTAATATTCATACCTTTCAAAATTATATGCATCTAATTTATAAGATATCTTGCAATTAAAAGAATTTTTCATTTTTTAAGAAAAATATTGCCAACCTGTAGCAATCTAATTAATTTTAATTATTTTTTATTTTTTAAATTAATTATTTTTTTATCTTTTAGCAATATAATTAATTTTGATTAATCTTTATCCAGTGAAACCATGTCTAATTAAATCTTAGCAATATAAGTAATTTTAATTAATTGCCATGTAAATTTACCTAACTATTTCAAAAATAATTAGCTTAGTAATTGTAGTTTTAAAACTTGTACGAATTTAATTTTTAAGATATATGTTATAATTTAAAAGATATAAATATAGAGATAGATTCAATTAATAAAAATTTTTGAATTAATATTACAACTGGAATGATTAATTAAAAAGATAGTTAATATTAGAATTTTTTCAATTAATATTTTAATTAAAATTGATTTATAGATAATAATAATAATAATAATATAGATATAGCGCATGTTAGTGGCTAACGGGCGCATAGATTATTATTATTATTATTAATATTATTATTATTATTATTATTATTATAGATAGAATAATATAGATAGATATAGTGGCTAACAGGGGCATAGATGATTATTATTATTATTATTATTATTATTATTATTATTATTATTATTATTATTATATAGATATAACTAGATTTAGGAAGATTCTTGGCCATTAATGATAATTGTTAATTAATTTAATTTGGGTTAGGAAAGAAAAAATTAAAAATATGATCTTAATAAAAAAAATTATCAAATAGAGGGAACGAAATATAGGCAAGAAAATAATAGGAAAAGTGTCATCTCTTTATATGTGTGTGTGTGTATATATATATATATATATAACTATTATTATTATCATTATTATCATCTACTATGTAGTGACCGCAATTTCTTCTTTAATAAAATATATTTAATTAAATAAAATTTCAAACGTGTCGCTACGACCTTATTTATAAGAACTTAAATATCGTACGCTCGCCTAGTCGGAATTCACATTATTTATTGTTATATTTAATTATTTATAAAAAATTTATTTACTTTCAAAATTTATAATTGAGGACCAAACTTTAGAAATTATTCGTTTTAGTCCCTAAAGTTTAGTTTTTATTTAATAACGATCCAAATACTTACCTTAAACCTAATTATAGGCCCGTTTAAGGTCCAATTTTATCTCTTATGCTATAAGAAAGTTCATTTGGAGGAGTAACCTAGTTTTTACCCTATTTATACAAGTTAAGGTTGATTTTAGAAACCATAGCCACACTACTTTCCCCTCTTTCCTCATTTGATATCTTCAAGTTCATCCCACTGTTTCTCATTCGATATTTCAAACTTCAAGTGGTAAGATTTCTTGATATTTCCATTTATATCTCCATTTTTATTTTGTTGTTCTAAGTTTTTAATCACCTATTTGTATTTTTCACTTGATTTTCTACACAAAACACGATAGATACACGTATACATACAAACACACGCCCACCACCACCACCGCGCCACCATCTCCACCGTCACCCACCACCACAACATGAAGTCACCATCATCACCAGAGACACGCTCACACACACGCATATACATACACAATACATATACACCATAATACTCGCGCATAACAAGCTCGTCCCAAACATCGACCACGCCCAAAACTCAACTTCGAAACACAAAAATTATACTTACACCTTCCTCTATCTCCCTAGAACATTGTAGTATAGTTTAATTTCGAAAATTATTAAAGATTTGATCCAATTTTGAAAATACCCAAATTTTTGCCGTTAGTGTTCTAGCTTCAATTTCTTCCCAAATACTCAATATCTCTCCAATTAAAAACCACCACTAGCTTCACCACCTTCAACTCCACCTTCGCCACCATTTTCGCCGGCCGAAAACCGGCAATCGCCGGAAAGAGAGAGAGAATCCGAGAGAGTAGCCGAGCGTGAGAGTGCCGAGTGAGGATGAAGATGATGACCCGAGTTCAAGCCCAATCCATGTTTAAAAATCAGGATTTTGCAAACAAGTCCCTCTATTTTATTATTTGTTTTAAGTTGGTCCATATAATTTATTTAATTTATAAATCCTCAACTTTTAATTGTTACGGTTTAATCCTTAAATATTATTTACAGATTTAATCCCCCATTTTATTTATTATATTTAAATGAGCCCTCAAATTTTATTTAATTTCAAGTCCCTAACTTTCAATTGTTGCAATTTGACCCCTAAACTTTTATTTCACTTTTAATCCTTTAATTTCTTATTTCTATTTAAGTTAGCCCTTAAACTTTAATTGCATATTAGTCCCCCATGTTTTAAAAATCCTATAATTGAGCCCAAAATATTTTTAGTTCACTTTTATTGCATAATAGGTCCTCAAACTATTAAATTCTTTCAAATTGACCCCCAAAGTTTTATATTCTTTCTATTTTGGTTCACAAACTTGTATATTACTTATAGATACCTTATAGTTAAGAATATTAACATAAATTAAACTCGTTATTGACTAGACGAGGGATACTAATAGCTAGAGGACTGATTTTCACTGCTTAGTATACTCAAAACTCGAGAGATACTTTAAGTAGGCTCAAAAGACTCATTTTTACTTATCGCGCAATTATTATTAATTATCTGTGCTATATAAGTGCTTTTAGTGTGTAATAGACTTGCCTTCGGGCCCAGAGTTGCCTTCGGGCCCAGAGTTACCTTCGGGTATTATATTATAGAGTTTACATGATTATTTGCCTTATATATATTTGTATAGATGATTAATTTGCGCCGAGCCTACTGAGTATTGTTTAAATACTCACGCCTTTCATTCTTTTACAGATTGAGGAGTTCGGAGGCGTGACGAGACATGGGAGTTCTATTTAGGCTTATTAAATAAGAGATTTCACTTCCGTTGTCATTTTGGTAAACGGATGTATGAGATTATATCGTTTTCAAACTTTTGAGCTATTTAGTAACTTGTGTTAGATGTTTTGGACGTTTGGTGATCAAATAATTTTAAAACACTTTAGATGGTTGTTATATCAAATGAATTTCCGCTTTTAATTATTTGTTATACTTCCGCATTTATTATTAGAGGAAAAAAATGGTTAGTTTTAAAGAAAGAATTAACGTTTCGAGTTCTTCAAACTCGGGGCGTTATATACTAACTGTTTCACCCGTGCGTTGTACGGAGGCATAATTTTTTAGCTAATAATAGTATTAATAGATATTAGTCGTATTATCATAAGATCTCGAAAAAATAAAATAAATAATGAGTCGCAACAATAAACTTAATTAATTAAGTTTTGAAATAATTCTTGCAAATTTTTGATAGAGTTTCCCTCTATTTTGTACCAATTCATCCTGCAAATAATTGGGGAAACTCACCAAAAAATACAAACTTAATTTATAATACTCTTAATGACATCAACAATTAAAGCAATCCAAAGATAATACCATCAATAATAGTCAACAACAATATACAAGAAAAAAAATAGTAGCATCTTTGTGCTTTGACAAAAATGATGAATGTACTCAAATATAAGTCACATCCATATTTATCACACAGAATATAAAAATTTGTGTTATTATACAATTGAATTATATTAAGACAACAAATAAATTCTTAGATGAGTCAAACATCTCTAACATCACTTTTACACAAACACTGGCTCTTTAGCATAAGAAACCTACAAAAATATTAGAAATAACCTTATATTTCAAATATGATCAATGAAACTGGCTAAAAGTATAATTTTCGACCACTACATACATTGAGTTATCTTTTCGAAGCACGGTGCCACTAATGTATAAATGCTATATATAATCAATTTGTATAACTCCACCAAATTTGTGATGGGGACATTATACCTGAATAGATATAAAAACACAAACACAATAATATATAAGTACAATCATTCACTTCACATATCAAACCACGAATGACATAAAGAGTTTGTGTAAAAAACAAAATAAAATGAACAACGTACCTGATGCAATTAATAAGTATAAAATTATAAGTTTAAACACTTCTTTATAGACGACATTTGTGGTTGTGGTAGTTGGATGCCCATCATCATCATATATCACAAACTCTAAACTCTTCCTATATGTCACCCTCGAGATTGCAACATACCATTCATATTCAAACCTCAGCTATTTCACCCGTGCGTTACACAGGGGATAAATTTTTCAATATCTATTTTTTCCATATAAATTGATTGAATATTGTATTGTCATAAGAATTAGATATGAGAACAACTTATAATCAACTAAAAGCCAATTATCAAAGACAAAAACAACTAAAATCCTATTTCTCTACATTATGGTTTGATTCATACTTTAAAATTTAATAACTCTATGTGAATTAGAAAAATAAAAATAATAAAATATAATGTAATTTATCTCATTCCAAATTAGTCCATTACAAAAATGATGGTGTAAGTACTCATATAATTACAATTTTAAATATAATCTTTGATAATTTAACTCAATACATATGTACTTTTAGTTTTGAATAACTCATTTCTTTCTTTTTTCCATATATATTCATTCAACAATTCATTATGATACAATTAGCATAAGAGTTCAATTCATACTATTAATTTTTCTACTTCAATGTTGCATAACTAATAACATTGATTGATGATTAAGGTGTCAATTAGATCAATGAGGAATTAATTTACTAAGTTAACATGTGAACATTTTGGGACAAAAAATAAACATTCCACGGAAAAAAAAAAATTAAAAGTACGAAGAAAGTACAATCAATCAACGAATTCACCTTGGTAATTTAAAAAATTCTGTCCACTTAACCAAAAGGTATAAAAAAAATTAATGATACAAAAACAATTATCAGCATGAAGAAATAATAATTATTTTAACAATGTACCGCAAATAATCCATCCAAACTGGTCAATTCATATTTTAATTTATTTTATGCCTGTAAATAGCAATAATTGCATTACAAATTAATCTACTGCAAAAAAATTTGAAAGTTTATTAGACTTTTGCAATTGTGACAAATTATGTAAATTAAAAATTTTAATCAACCATATAAAAGAAGTATAATTAATTTTTACAATGAACATATTGCCTTAAAACTAAATGGTCTAAGGCAAAAAAATTAATAGTGTGAAGAAAGTACCATAAATCCACTGATTAATCTTAACAATTTAAAATATTGTATCTATTCGTACTAATGGTTTAAAAAATTGATGATACGAAAAAAGGAAAAAAATATTATTGCGAAGAAACTATAATTGTTTCTTCATACAAAGTTAGTTTGGCATTCTTTTGATTGGAACTCTCTTTCATTGTTGAAATCCATTTTCCATGTAGGTACAAAAAATAAATAATCAAAGAAAAAATTTAATAATGTGAAAAAAGTACGATCGATCCACAAGATTTACTTTTAGTATTTAAAAAATCATGTTGTCCCATCATATTGGTATAAAAATAAATTAAAAAAGAGAAAATAATTTACCAGCGTGAAGAAAGATATAATTGTTTCAAGAACTATTTCAATAATTTTCCAAAAATAATCCATCGAATTGGATCGATTAATATTTTAATTTATTTTATTCTTACAAACAGCAATAGTTGCATAACAAATTAATCTATTGGAATAAATTATAAAGTATATTAGACTTTTATAATTGCAATGAATTATGTGATCTAAAAATATTAATCAACTGTCCAAAAGAAGTATAATTCACAATGAATATATTGGCATAAAAACCAAATGATCCAAGAAAAAAATTAATAGTGTAAGGAAAATACAATAAATCCACGGACTTAACTTAATAATTCAAAATATTGTATCGACTCTTATTATTAGTTGAAAAAATTGATCACATAAAAAATTAAAAAAGAAAAAACTTTAATAATGCCAAGAAATTATATATAATTGTTTCTTCATAATATAAGTGAGTTTAACACTCTTTTGATTGGAACTCTCTTTCACTATTGAAAAACATTTTCCATGTGGCCACAAAAAATAAATGATCCAAGAGGAAAATTTAATATTGTGAAGAAAGTACGATCCATCCATGAATTTACCCTTAGTATTTTAAAAATTGTGTTGTCTCATCTTAATGGTATATGAAATGAATTAGAAGAAAAAAGAGAGAAAATAATTTATCACTGTGAATGGAAAATAATTGTTGCAACAACTTACCGGAAGAACTTCATCATATTGGGTTGATTCATATTTTAATTCACTTTATACTTGTAGAATAGTTGCATTACAAATTAATCTACTAGAAAAAATTATAAAGTATATTGGACTTTTACAATTGTAACGAATTATGTGAACTAAAAATATTAATCAACCATACAAAAAAGTATAGAAATATAATTAATTTTCATAATAAACATATTGGCATAAAAACTAAATAATCCAAGAAAAAAATTAATAGGGTGAAGAAAGCATGATAAATCCACGGATTTACCTTAATAATTTAAAATATTATATCGACTTGTATTAAGGACTTAAAAAATTATAACATTTTATAGTGCGAATAAACTATGATTATGTTTTTTATAATAAGTGAGTCCAACACTCTTTTTATTGAAACTCCCTTCTACTGTTGAAAATTATTTTCAATATGAGCACAAAAAATAAATGATCAAAGATAAGAAAAATTAATACTGCGAAGAAAGTACAATTGATCCACGAATTTACTTTTAGTATTTAAAAAATTGCATCGTTTCAACCCAATAGTATAAAAACTTAATGAAAAAAAAAAAGAGAAAGCAATTTATTAATGTAGAGAAAGAAAGCAATTTATCATTGTAGAGAAAGAATAATTATTTCAACAATTTCTCTCAAATAACTCATCTAATTGGGTCAATTCATATTTTAATTTATTTTGTACTTTTGAACAGTAATAGTTGTATTGCAAATTAGTCAACTTTATGAAAAATTATAAAGTTTGTTGGATGTTTGCAATTGTAACCAATTATGTGAACTAAAAATATTAGTTAACCATAAAAAAGAAGTATAATTAATTTTCTTAATGAATATATTGGCATAAAAACTAAACGATCCAAGGAAAATATATAAATTTAAGAGTGTGAAAAAAGTTGTATGAATCCATGGATTTATCTTTACAATTTTAAAAATACCTCAACCGACACTCACATAATCATTGTTCATTGTTTTAAAAAATGACTCTTCCAATATCTTGTTGGTACGTTAATTAATAAAATATTATTATTGACAATATCCATTGTAGTTTATGGTGGGATTTTCATATTGGTAAAGCGCTACATATTCAATATCAAAAAGAAACATAGCCTAAAAAAATGCTTAACTTGTGTTTGCTTTCCCGAAAAAGCTTGATCAATCATAAAGAAATTGTAACACCCACCCTAGATCCATGTCGTCTCACACACACACACACACACACACACACACACACACACATATATATATATATATATATATATATGACGTCATAACTATGACATGTGGCTAGGGTGTCATTACACACACATAATCCAGGCGTTTAGTGACACATACCAATGCTCACAAGTTCATTTCATTTCAAAAGATTCGGCTCGTAACTCATAAGTGCCGTTCGTTTCCCAAAATACATATTAATTTTCACAGCTAGGGTTTATCAAAGGGAGCGATCACATAGTCACATTTACAAGTACAAAAGGTCGGAATCGTGTCATTTCCTAGCTTTCACATCAATTGCCGACTGATCCCCCGCCACCTCTACCTGATCGATCCTGTCCTGCATATACTGGAACAAACAACACAACGTGAGTCATAAGGACTCAGTAGGAATAAATGCATATGCAATGCACGTTATACTATCACATCGGGCCCCGAGTGCGAATCATGTGAGTACTTAGCACCCATCCTATGACATTTAGCCCCGCTTGCCTATAGGTCTTTAACTTGCCGGTAGGCGTGCCCGTAGGTCTTTCACTTCGGGGTTTCACTACCCCACGAGACTACACAATCCGGCCGGGGCGTCTAGAGGTGGCTCCTACGGCGTTCAAGAGGTGCTCTCACCTTCCGGTGTAACACTTTGCCCCGCATAGCGCTTAGTTCCCCAATCTTGGCCGATTGTATATTCACATATTTGTAAACACATGATAGACAACTCTTCTACACACACATGTCATGAATGAGCTTACCGTTCACCGTCAAGCCTTGTTTCAATCTCCATTCCCTAATTTAAGGCTCCATATTCCCTTAACATACCACAAACACATGCCCATACACACATGGATGGCAATTGTTCATGCCACAAATACACATGTTCCCCCACAACTACCAATCCCTCCATAAGGCATTCAAGGGATGTAAAGATACCAATAATCATACAATATACATCTATCATCGCATATTTCATCATATATTCACCAACACATGTTATAGACATGAAATACACCTATTACCTACCTCCACAATGGAAGATTAGGGAAAAGAAAGGATAGGTAACCCCCTTCAAGTCTCCTCCAATGCCTTCGGTAGAGATTTACTGTACTCAAAGATATCAATGATGATCCCTCAATCCAACCAAGCAAAATTCCTATGTTAAGATAGCAAAATGTCTATCCAAATCCATTCTGCCGACCTTAATTTACGGCCGCAAATTTCCATGTTACGGCCGTAACCTAAGGCACTTACGGCCGTAACCTAACTTCTGCGACCGCAAGCCCGGACCTGCGGCCTACCGAGACTTCGTGCCAACCAACTGTTCTCAACTCAATAAATTACGGCCGTAAATCCAAAATTACGGCCGTAAATCCCAAACTTACGGCCGTAAATAACCTAGTTACGGCCGGAAATTTCCTATTTTCTCCTCCCGACACCAATTCGAAGGTCGTCCGGTATATCACGTCCTCAAATACACTCCCGAGCATCCCATATACACATTTCAGTCCTCACGTAACACGTCATCATCATATATATATACGCAACATTTCCAATCCATAACAAAATATACACAAAATACACGTAAGGAGTCGGGGCGTTACAGAAATACTCAAGAAATGAAGACTATCAGTTCTTTTAATCAAATCCGAATAACAAAAACCAAGAAAATTGATAAGAACTATAGCTCAAATTCGATATAAACTGTTGAAATACAATAATAAAACTCGTTCACAAAGCTAATTGACTAATAATCAAATCTAACAACAGAACAATCCAAGCTTGGGGCAGGTGTCCGTCGGCTCGGTCGGTTTTTCTACCCGAACCGAAACCGTCCGACCACGGTAGGTTTTTTTTCCTCAAAACGAACCGAACCGAATGGCTCGATTCGGCAAACAAAAACTACGTCAGTTTTTTCAGTTTTTTTCTATTTTTTTCGATTTTTTAAAATAAAAATCGACCAATTTTCGGTTCGGCGAAAACAAAATCGAAAACCGAACCGATCACAAAAAAAAATTCAAACCGAACCGAACCGAATAGTCGATGGGGTCGGTTTGGCAGTTTTTCTGCCCAACCCTAATCCAAGCCAATCGCAAATCATTTAATAGATATAAATTGTTGAAATGCAATATAAAATCCCGTTTTCCATTAATCATTTCCACTAAATGATATGTGCAATTTAAAAGATATAGATAGAGATTCAATTAATTAAAATTATTGGATTAATACGACAACTGAATGATTAATTAAAAAAAACTAATGTTTACATGTTTCTTTTAGTTTTTGTGTACAAATTTAATTAATTGTAATTTTTTATCACACTAAAATGAAATCATAAAAAGTTGCTAATTTATATTAATGTTCATTTTTTAGCTAATTTTCCTTTTTAAAATAATAATTATTTCTTATTTTGTATCACCCGAAAATTAAATCTGAGCGAAATTGCTAATTTAGATTAATTTTCATTCTTAGCTAATAATTTATAAAAATAATTAATTATTTAAAAAATTAATTAGTGGCTGGAATCAAATTTTTAAATTTTAATCTTATACTTTTCTTTTAATTTTGTGTACAAAATTTAATGAATGCTAAATTTCTATCAGAGAATAATCAAATATTAATGAAATTGTTAATCTTAATTAATTTGATTTTCTTAAAAATTAATTTTCGTTTCATAGTTCATTGTTTATAAAAATTCTATTATTCTATATATAGATATAAACCTTCAGATTAAGATTAAAAAAATATAATAAAATAATAATTATGAATACTTATGCAAAAAAAAGAAAATTTAGATTTATTATTTCGTATTTAATATAAATAATAATTTATTAATTTGTTTGTTAGGATTAATTTTAAATTAATAAACAAGGAAAAAAATCAACAAAAAAACTTACAGAAGATAAGTTCAAATTAGTGTTGAAAAAATCTAATTTGATTATACACATTGTTTATTTTTGTGAGGATAAGATTTAATTTGATTGGTTAATTTTTTATTTTATGGATAATGATTAGTTAATTTGATTATTGTGGATTAATTATTAACTATTAAAAAAATAAAAAATTGACTTTATTTTATGTGGGAAAACCAATTAATCTAATTAAAAAATAGATTGAAATTTTCCTACTTTTCCATATATATAGATATCTATATTATTTATAGAAAAGTATGGAATTTTCAGCCTTTTTAATTAGATTAATTAGTTTTTCCGCCTAATAAAAAACCTTTTTTTGTCTTCTGATTTTTTCCTTTTTAAATAAGTAATAATTTATCTCCAACAATCAAATTTACTAATCATTATCTATGTTAAATCTTATAATCGCCAAAATATGGAAATGTGTATGGTCAAAATTAGATATCTTCAAATCTTCACTAATTCGAACTTATCTTCTGTAAGTTTTTTGTCTTCCGATTTTTTCGTTTTTATTAATTCATAATCAATCCTAGCAAACAAATTAATAAATTATTATTATTATTTATATTAAATACTAAATATTAAATCTAAATTTCATTACCCTACATAAGTATCGATAATTTTCATTTTATTATATTTTTTTAATTTGAATATAAAGATTTACATCTATTTATAGAATAAGAGACGTTTTAAAAATAATTAACTACGAAATGAAAATTAATTCTTAAGAAAGTAAAATTAATTAAAATTAATAATTTCATTAATATTTGATTATTCTGTGATACAAAATCAGTATTCATTAAGTTTTTTATAAAAAATTAAAAGAAAAGTATAACATTAAAATTTAAAATTTTGATTCGATCCGGTAATTAATTTTTTAAATAATTAATTATTTTATATATAAGTGGCTAAGGAATGCAAATTAATCTAAATTAACAATTTCTCTAAGATTTAGGCCTTGTTCTATTTGGTGTTAACCAAATCCGCACGCAATTCCGTATACCTCATACTCATTTTCAACCACATACACATTTCCCAAAATAATATTAACCACACTTTTTTACACGGAATACCGCGCGGAACAACTAAACCCCCAATCAAACAAGGCCTTAATTTTTGTGTGATACAAAATTGAAAGTCGTTAAAAATTTATATAAAAATTAAACGAACTTGTAAGATGAATACATCGGTTCCTTTACTTAATTTTAGAAATAATTAATTATTTAAAAAAGAAAAGTAGCTAAAAAATAAAAATTAATAAAAATTACTAATTTTTTATGATTTCATTTTGGTGTGATAAAAAATTAGAATTCGTCAAATTTGTACAGAAAAACTAAAAGAAATATGTAACATTAATTTTTTTAATTAATCATTCAGTTGTAACAATGATCTAATATTTTTAATTATTTGAAAATATATCTATATCTTTTAAATTGCAAATATTCTTTAATGGAAATAATTAATGAAAAATGGGTTTTAGTATTGCATTTCAACAATTTATATCTTTAAAACGGATTTGTGATTATTTTTGATGGTTTTTTTTATTGGATCTGATTAGTAATCAATCAGCTTTGAAAACGGGTTTTATTATTGCATTTCAACAGTTTATATCGAATTTGAGTTATATTCTCATCAATTTTTGTAGTTTTTGTTGTTTAGATTTGATTAGAAGAACTGATAGAGTTTATTTCTCGAATATTTCTTTTCTTGAAATCAAACATGGGTTAAGCCTTTTGTTTAGGCTCGTTTCTTCTTGATGTTAAACATGTAGCACTTTACCAATATGAAAATCCCACCATAAATTACAATGGAGAGTATCAATAAGGGCATTTTACTGATTAACATACCGACAAGATATCGGAAGTGTCATTTTTTAAAACAAGGAACAACGATTACATGAGTACCGTTAAGGGCATTTTGCAAATTGTTAAGGTAAATCTGTGGCTTCATAGAACTTTCTTCACGCTCTTAAATTTATTTTCCTTTGATCATTTAGTTTTTATGTCAATAAGTTCATTGTGAAAACTAGTTATACTTCTTTTGAACGGTTGATTAATATTTTTAGTTTACATAACTGGTAAAAATTGCAAAAGTCCAATAAAGTTTGTAATTTTTTTTATAAAGTTGATTAATTTGCAATGCAACTATTACTATTCAAAGGTATAAAATAAATTTAATATTTAGAATATGAATTGATCTAATTCGATAGATTATTTGCGGTAAATTTTTGAAATAATTATTTTTTCTCTACACTGATAAATTCCTATCTTTTTTTTTCTTTTCATTAATTTTTTAATACTATTGGGTTGAGACGACACAATTTTGTAAATACTAAACGTAAATTCATGGATTAATCGCACTTTCTTCGCACTATTGATTTTTCTTGTCTTGAATCATTTATTTTTTATATGGAAAATACTTTTCAATAATGGAAGAGAGTTTCAATCAAAAGAGTGCTTGACTCACTTATTATAGAGAAATAATTGTAGT
Source organism: Jasminum sambac (assembly GCA_018223645.1). NCBI lineage: Eukaryota > Viridiplantae > Streptophyta > Magnoliopsida > Lamiales > Oleaceae > Jasminum > Jasminum sambac. Next base: position 6,019,945 of record CP073644.1, on the reverse strand, counting down.
ATCTTTGCACTCTAAAAGTTTATATATATATATATATATATATATGCATATGATCGATTTTTCAACCATTAATACAAGTTGACACAATATTTTAAATTATTAAGGTAAATCCGTGGATTTATCGTACTTTTTTCGCTCTATTAATTTTTTTCCTTGGATCATTTAGTTTTTCTGCTAATATGTTCATTGTGAAAATTAATTCTACTTCTTTTTTATGGTTGATTAATATTTTTAGTTCACATAATTCGTTACAATTATAAAAGTTCAATATACTTTATAATTTTTTCCAGTATATTGATTTGTAATATAACTATTGTTGTTTACAAGTATAAATAAATTATAATATGAATCTACACAATTCGGTGGAAGTGCTTCGATAAGGTATTGCAACCATTATTCTTTCTTCATAGTGATCAATTGTTTTATCTCTTTTTTTATCATTCATTTCTTATACCATTAGGTTAAAACGACACAATTTTTAAAATACTAAGGGTAAATTAATGGATTGATCGTACTTTCTTCACACGATTAAATTTCCCTCTTAGATCGTTTATTTTTTGTGCCCACATTGAAAATGATTTTCAATAGTAAAAGAGAGTTCCAATCAAAAGAGTGGTAGACTCACTTATTGTGAAAAAAACAATTGTAGTTTCTTCGCACTGTTAAAGTTTTTTTTCTTTTTTTAGTTTTTATATGATCAATTTTTTAAATCATTAACAGGAGTTGATATAATATTTTGAATTGTTAAGGTAAGTCCGTGCATTGATCGATAGTATTTTCTTCACACTATTAATTTTTTTCTTGTATCATTTGGTTTTTATGCCAATATGTTCATTGTGAATTATACTTCTTCTGTACGGTTGATTAATATTTTTAGTTCACATAATTCGCTGTAATTGTAAAAATCCAATATACTTTATAATTTTTTCCAGTAGATTAATTTGTAATGCAACTATCACTGTTTATAAATATAAAATAAATTAAAATATTAATCGGCCCAATTCGATGGATTGTTTTTGGAAAATTGTTGAAATAGTGGTTGAAACCATTATTTCTTTCTTCACATCGGTAAATTCTTTTCCTTTTTTTTTAAAAATTAATTTTTATACCATTAGGTTGAGGTAACATGATTTTTTTAATACTAAAGGTAAATCTGCTGATCGATCTTACTTTCTTCGCACTATTAAATTTTTTTCTTGGATCATTTATTTTTTGTGCCTACAAGGAAAATTCTTTTCAGCAGTGAAAAAGAATTCCAATCAAAAGAGTGCCGAACTCATTTTATGTGGAAAAACAATTATAGTTTCTTCGCAATAACAATTTTTTCCTTTTTTTATATTTTCAATTTTTTAAACCATTGATGCGACACAATATTTTAAACTGTTAAGATAAATCCATGGATTGATCGTACTTTCTTGTTATTATTAATTTTTTTGTCTTAGATTATTTAGTTTGGGTATGGTTGATTAAAATTTTTAAGTTACATAATTCATCACAATTGCAAAAGTCCAATACATTTTCTAAATTTTTGTTAGATTAATTTGTAATGCAATTATTACTATTTACAAGTATAAAATAAATTAAAATATGAATTGACTCACTTCTATGGATTATTTGAAGTAAATTATTAAAATAATAATTATTTCTTTGTGCTGATAAATTTTTTGTGTCATTAAATTTTTTATACCTTTTGGTTGAGTGGACACAATTTTTTAAATTATAAAGGTGAATTTGTTGGTTGATTGTACTTTCTTTGCACTTCTAATTTTTTCCATGGAACATTTATTTTTTGTGCCAAAATATTCACATATTAACTTCGTACTAGGGTTGAGCACAGTGCGATGTACGTTGGGGCCAATGTGTGTGAGCTAGCATGGTAGAAGCTTATATGCAATTATCGAACGCTAGGGGAGTTGTGTAACATGTTGATATTCAATGTTAGTCCATATAAAGAAATTGTAGAAGCATAATGTAGTTCCATGACAGTTGATTATGTGAGTGGAAAGCTAAAAGAGGTGACTTGGAAATGGTAGTGTATTAATATGAAACACAGTTAGTAGCAAAGTAGCAAGGCAGTGGTGTGCCATTTATTTATTTGCATGCCACAAAAAGAGCCGTCAGGTTGGGTTCTGGACCCTTCAACTCCTATATGATAGAATGGAATATAGGTATTTTACAACATTTCCTTAAACAAAAGGGAAACATAAAATGATGTCCATTCTATTTGTTCCAAAAGAGAGTCTATATTTTTTTGGACAGACATACATGAGTTAGAGGTATTAGTCCATCTTGGACAGCACCTTTTTCTTAGTTGCGCGTGAGCATCATCTTCAAACAGGTTCCTTTTTGCAGGTGGAGATGGTTCAACAAGGTTGGTTGGGGGTCCAAGAGCATGACAGACAATAAATAACTACAAGAGAGAATGGAAAACAAAAATTATGAGTTATTCCAGTAATCTTGATTGATTGAATTCACTCACAATTTAACATAGCCAAGTTCACATAGCAGGAGTTGAGAAATGGGTTGCTACCTTGTCATGTTGTAGTTCTATAGGTCATCATAGATTCCTGGAACTTCCATCTTCCGAATCAAGTCGTTCATCCCTATATTTGGCAATTTCTCATTGAATGTAATTGTGTCACATACATGTTAAAAGAGCTGTAAAGTTATAAATGTAATGCTAACATACATTTGAAATAACTCTGCAATCGTGATTAGACAAAAGCTGTATGGAAGTAAACAAGTTTTGAGTGTTTTGGAGGCTGAAACTAAAAACAGGTAGGATAGACCCCCTAAATAAAAAGAGGAATTTTTTCAGATTTCATGTTCATGTTGAGAGTTAATAGAAAGGAGATCCCAAGACTCAAACTGAGAAAATTGGCCGTCTAGTGCAATTAATCTGATAAAGCACTTCCCAGTTTGAAATTACAAAATTCCTGAGTGTAATTAGTATTTATCAGTTTGATTTTATTGTAGACATATGAGGCAACAAATACAAAAATAAGTTTTATGCAATGACGCTAATGATAAAAGTTCATAAGTATAATACTTGTGGAAATGCAAGAGATTTATCATCATATCAGCAATATCATTCAACCTCCCTAAGAGGAAAGGAGTTAGATGCAAGTAGAGAATACTAAAAAAACATGTGAAAAGGGGGAAAAAACCCTCAAAGAGAAATTTAGCACAGAAAACACATTATACAATATACATGCAAATTAGAATATTTGAAAGGTTAAAAGCTTTATCATTTCAATAGAATATACAAATTCAAAGAAAATACAAAGAACAAATATTTTCATCATTCAATCTATACAATTATGTCAAAATACAAATGAAAATAGGGAAGTAAAGACATTGAATGACTCAATTGAAGAATGAAGACATAGAATTGTAACATCTTTTCAACAGATCAACTTTCTAGAGAGTAGAAGGAAAAATAACCAAAAAAAAGGAAGAGAAGTCCAAATATTGTGTTCATTGAAAGGTACTAATTAATTATTAAGTAAAAGAAAGAGGAATTAGAATGATAGGACCAGTTTGGAACTTAAAGAACCTTTTCTCCATCGGTTGGAAAATTTTCGGGGTAAAACCTTATGCAATCAAACCATCCAAAATCAACTGAAAGTAAACAGGTCTCAAAATTATTAACTTAGAGGTTTAAATTTTGTATATTTGAAAGAAAGACCACGAATGTTGAATAAATTTAGACCTTGGAAAGATCTTTGTTAGTTTTAAAGCTAATGTCTCAAAACACATACATCAATAAAACTGAAGTGTGACGAAAACCCAATAAATCAAACATTTATAAATAAAAAAATTAGAAGCTAATAATTAGGCAAATGAAAGCCCATGATTTTATGAACATTACCAGTTACCATCCAAAGTTCCTTCTCGCAGAAACATAAAGTCAACTTTCTAAACACGCTTTATCAATTGAACAAAATCATATCTTCCGTTACAGTTGTGTTGAAAACTAACAAAAGGAATCAATTAGCACAAAAGTTAATACAAGTAACAATAAAAGACCAGTGAAAAGTTGATGGACCAATTGTTATATATGAATTGTTTTGTACCAAATTACCATAGGAAACATTAAATAAATTGAATTCAAAATTTAGACGTCTACCGACTAGCAGCCATTGCACAGTTAATCTAAATGTTGAAATTAAATCAGCATCATCAATTTAAGAGTGGAACCTAGAAGTAAGTTTTTATATAAACTCCTCTTAAAGTTCACATTTAACCCGGGTTTTCAACTTCTCACATTGAATAAAGTGGGAGATGGAAAAGTACCTCGTGAATTTTCTGTAAAGTCTCCACCTGCCCACAAACACTGATTGTCTGATTCAATGAAGATTTTGTTAAATATTAAGCACGTGTTTGAGAAAACTCCTTTAAAAATCGCTTCATACAATCATTTACAACCACACACAATATATAAAAATATTATTTGGAAAACGGGCATGGGGAAAAGGTGTCTAAATCCACCCGCTGTTCTTTCGTTGTTTCCAAGCCAAAGAATACTTCGAAATCTTTTTCAACTTTCATTAATATCTTTATAGCAATATAACAATAGTGGGACTTGACCATAACAAGCTTCAACTCATCAACTATTAAATGGGTAACGAAGAAGAGAACTCACCTTTTCTCGGACGACAAAAATCACCAATCGACCATCTCCAGCTAGTTTTCTACTATCCAACACTCGAGCATTGAGGTAATAACCACTATTTCATGCGATAACCTGAAAGACCAGAAAATATTAGTGCTAACGAAAATTGAACTTACATTTGTTGGTCAAGTTTCACTTTTCGGAAACCTTCAGTTTGAACCTAAGAATTATGCGTTTCAGCCGAAATGAATAGGCTACTGACTTTATGACAAATAACGGGGCCTAGGGAAAGTTGGGAAAGCTACTCACTTTACAAGGCTCTGTAAATTCGTTCTGTAGGTGTTTGAAGGCTTTTTCTGCCATCTCTCAATATTACAAGTCAGTGAGATGTGAATTATACCCAGTTTGTTTTATATATGCTGCGAGTGAACTATGATATCAACTGCAGAAATACAAATTGCATTTAAAACTTGGCAATTTTGGTCATTTCTTTCTTATCTCAATTGTCAGACACAAAAAGAGTAATATCAACAAATGGGCTAAACATTATTGAAGAAAGCAAACAATTCTATTGCAGACAAGAACAAACAACCCATTTTGCCCTTTGACCCCTGTGAAAATGAATATGTTCACATGCCATCCGATGATATATTATCAGATGAAGTATTTTTTAAATATTTCACAATAAATACGAAATGAAGCAAATTTGGTAAAATGTGATTAGTTAAACCTATATTACCTTAGACATGGTCACTTTAAAGATCTAATGATACATTTATCAAATGGAAAATGTTTGAATTCTCAACCTTCTGGCCCTTGGTTTTTCCTCTGATTCATAGATGCCAGAAAAACAAAAAATCCCCTACTGACCTTTAATTTTTGAGGTACATGTGGCCCATTGGACCCCAACTCTATTTTTCTTTGTTTATTTAATCATTTTTAATCAATTTCCCAACACCAACCCCTCACACCGCATCCAATCTTGGAAGGCTTTCAGAAAAAATGCGGTGGCCTTTCAATAATATAGATTTGCAAGAGTTGTTCTAAGCCAATTATTTGTAGCAAGCATGCAAAATCACTTGGAAAAAGGACAATGATGATGTCTTTAAAAATTCAAAAAAAGATTAAGCAATCCATTTGCTTGAAATGATAAGGAATTTCTATAAATTAAAAATTACTGATGAGCTTTGAAGGTATATTATTAGGTATTAATCCAAAAACTTGAGGTTGAGTTTTGTTTGCTGTTTTCAATCTGTTTTCTGCTTTCTGTTTTTGAAAATGTTGAAAACAGCGTTCTGTTCATTGTTTAGAAAATACATTTTTGAAAACATTTTCAAGATTTATGTAGAAAACATGAAAACGTCTTTTTAACGTTTTTGTGTTTTCTATGTTAAATCACCGCCGGCCATCGTCGACCACCGCCGGCTACCGCCAATCACCGCCGGCCACCGTCGACCACCGCCGCCAAAGTTCGATATGGTGGTCCAACAACCATTAATGGTAGTCGACCACCAACAGGTGGTCGAAACCACCTGTGCAAGTGGTCGCGAACCACCAGCAGGCGATTCACGACCATCTACTGGTGGTGCGAACCACCAAGAGTTGGTTGTTCGCACCACCACAGTGGCCGGCAAAGTCGCTGGCCACTGGTTGCAAATAGAAGGGGGGTGCATGGGGTGGGGGTAGAGTGGGGTGAAGATGAGGGCTTGTTTGAACATTTTGAATAGTTTGAGGACCTTTTTGTAATTTTTATTATACCAATTTGTATTTTTCTAAAAGTATAACCCAAACACGTTTTCTATTTTATTTTCTCAACAATAATTTTCAAAACAACAAACCAAAACGCATTTTTAATATCCTCAAAACAACAATTGAAAATAGAAAATACCAAAATATTTTCGAAAATGAAAACAGAAAATACAAAACAAACAGAACGCCCCCTAATTAATTTGACGATAGACATATATCCATAAACATAGATATGGAACAAATAAGATGAACATAAAGGTAATAGAATAGAAGTCATCGAAATAATGATATGCATAAACTCACAAGAAATAGTCTTACCAAAACTATTTTCCAGTTTTGGTGATGCATCAATTGAACATTGAAACCATTGTTGCATAAAAATGTCATGGGGTGGTTGAATTTTCGAGTGACTTCCTTTGGCAAAGCCAAGGAGTCAATCTTTGCCCATTATTGCAATAGAAAGTTCTACCTAAAAGCAGGCATAACTATGGTTCAGTATGACACAACTTAGATGCCCGCAAGCATATTAATATGTTGTCCAAAATATCTCCAAAAAAAATTAACTCACTGCAACCAGTACCCAACTTTTTCTGTTAATGAAGGCATCGCTTCTAATACTTTTCTTATACCTGAAAAGAAGAATCCTTAGTACCGTTGAAAAATCTCATGAGTAGTAAAGATATTGGAATCATATAGCAACGAAAAGCTATTGGAATCATATAGCAAAGGTAACCACAACTATAAAGAATTTCATCTTATTCAAGTAACCACAAAAACTATACTTTCATTGCTCTAAAACAAACTTTATAAAAAAAAAAACAAATAGCTCACCAATTTTGGAAATCACGAAGCAACCCTCTTTCCCAACGGTGAATGATTGGAAATACTTATTGGGAGAAACAAAACAGAAGAAAGATTGAAAGCTAAATTATACATTGAATGGGCTTGGTCAAAAAGGCCTTTTATTTCTGATTTTCAGTATCCTCTAAAAATAACATTGAAAGCATGACACGAGAAAAAACAATTTCATCTTATTCAAGTGAAAAAAAGGGAAAAAAGACAAAAAGAAAACCATACCTCACCAATTTTGGAAATGACAAAATAGCCCTATTTTCCCCAACAGTGAATGACTGGAAATAATGACTAGAAAAACAAAAAAAAAAGAAAGATTCAAAGCTGAATTATACCTTCGATTTCCCTTTTCAAGCGTGATATAAGCAAGTGTTGTCCCTAAAAAACAAACTGAGCATTGAAATGCTTCATACCTTGTGTGGTCAGCCTGTTCCCTTATTAATAAAATAAAGTTGAGATGAACTATTTTCTCCAACCCTAAAATATCATTTTAATCATATATTAGTCTAAAAATTAAAATATAGAGCTATCAAAGACTAACAAAATAGGTAATCAATTCAATAATATAAAGAATTTATCACAGAGATGACAGGAATTATTACAAGCGTATAAAATAAGATGGTCTAACAAAATAATACTTATTCGATGTGGACCGAATTGCGTTCGCATATCTGGACGCGTGCGATAAGCGAAAGTGTCCATAACTTTTGCATACGATGTCCGTTTTGGGTCCATGACCCCAATCCGAAAAGCTCATACAATATTTATTTTCGCATTTCGGTGACTGTTTAAGGGGTCAAAATTGCAGTTTTATATTTTACTAGTCCGTTTTGTATTTTTTTAATAAGGCCCAACCCAGTGTGGGTTTGTTGGCCCAATAGGGTTTCATTTTTGTTTATTTAAGAACTCGGCGTGTAGGGTGTCATTTCGATTGCATTTGAATAAAGAACGACACTTGTTTTTCTGTTCTTATTGTGCAATCCGTGGTTTTATTATCAAGGGTTGTAGGTGCGCCTACATCATTATCCCTGTAGAACCACAAAGGACGTTCATAAAGCAAGATCATGATTACATTTTACAGTGAAACTAACTCCCGAATTCCAATAATCTTGAAGATAAAGAAAGCATCTTGCAACAAAAGATTAGGATGGGTTTTAAGCAGGAAGAAATGAAGAACAAACACAAATTCAAAAATCATAGGAAGCATCAAATTATAAAACAAAAATTTTAAGGACACCCCATCAAACTGGAAATCCTTATAGGTAGCTATGTAAAAGGTGTGTCTGTGCACACAGGTTTAAGAAGCCACTGTACAGGTTGACTTGCACCTGAGAAATTCCATCACCACAGTTAAAAAACATGCCTCCAATTCTCTCTGGATTTTCTCTCTCTCTTTTTTATAGGGTAAGCGATTTCACTTCTTTTCATTTTTTTTCATTTTATTTTATTTATCGAAGTAACTTATCAATATGACTGATTTTCATTCATTAGTTTCTGCGTGAAGAGTAACATTCAAAAATTTAAACAGACAAATTGATCTTCTATATTCTCACTTTGAGTAGTAAAGAAAATTAAAATAAGAAATCTTTCAACAAAAAAAACTTCAAATAAGAAAATCACGAACTATAAGAAATGTAAAATGATTTTTTTAATCGAAGGTATTTACCATCTTCGACATCTCATTACAGCATTACTCTGCCACCCTTATTTTTACCAATATTGTTGGTAGCACCATTCACTACACTTTTTTCAATATCATAAAAATTTTTCAATCTCTGCCTTACAAGTTATAGATGACATGATTTTAGCCCAAAGCTTTTTTGAAACATGAAAAAATAACGTAAATAAGTAAAATTTTTATAGCAAAGTAAAATTTACAAAGACTTGAAATTCTTGTCTATATCCTTTATTGATTGATTTCCCAATGTATGTTGGACCAAATTTTTACTTGACATTTTTCCCCAAAGGAAATTGAAGTATTTAATAGAGAGGTAAACTTATACAGAGGCTGGCTATGATAGAGTAACAACAAAATGAACTATACATAGAAAATTGGTGGGTGCTATACCTTATTCCTTTTGGAAAAAGTAAATGAAATCTGTGAGTTTCAAATTCTAAACAAATTTTTTTCTCATTACTTTGCGGTGGCATATGAATGAGAAATCTGGGAAAAAGCAACACGATAAATTTATTTACCTTAGTGCGGATAATAAAATTAGCTGCCGAAAATGGGACGAACTCAGAATATTTGTTGGAACCTGGGATTAACAAAAGACACATGAACATCAGATAACTATTTTTTTTAAAAAAAAATAATCAAAACATTATCACCACCCAATAAACCACCGGAAAATAGGACGAGCTGAGAATAGTCGCCGAAACATGGGATTGACAAACAGACACATGAGTTAATGATATCACAGTTTAAAAAAAGGAAAAAAAAAGAACAAGGATACTGAAAACGAAAAGATGCATTCTTGTTAAGTAGAGTGATGGATTCCATTTACATGTACTGTTATTAAGTACCGTTGAACAAAAATAAAATAAAATAAAATTTCTGAATAAAAAGTGTTAGCAGATTTGAGAGACAAATAATTCTACCAGAAACTTGATTTGTAGATCCATTACTTAAAGAAAGAAAACATATTAACAGTAAATTAAAAAAAAACCTAGGTTCGTTCATTTGAAATGTAAGCTACGAATTAAGGATGAAATTAAAACTTATCAACAAAAAAACCTCATCTACCGGACGAGTTGTATCGATCTGGAATGATTTGGAACGAAAATGAGGTTTTATCAAAGCCAAAAAGACCAGGTAAGTAAGGGTATGAGGTCGGATGAGAAGGAAAACTCCTGGGAACTGCAAAATTTGGCAAAAATATTAGTAAAATTTAACAAAGGAAACCCTAAAAATAAAACACAAAACATAGAGAGAACCTCACGATTGAAGCTTGGAACGAAGATCTAGGTCGCTAGAAGATCATCTCACCGGAGAAAGAATGACATAGAGACAACGTAGAGAGAAAAAGGAGCGTGAGCGTACACCATTAGAGAGGGAAAAAAGAACGAAGAGTATCAAAGAAGGAAGGAAGTGTGTGTTTTGTGTGAAAAGTGGGTGAAAACATATTGTACGCAATGAACCGGGTTGGGCTAGGATCCGCGAGATGTTGATGGGTAAACTTTACTAACCCGGTAGAAAAACGACGCCGTTTTAGTGCTATAAATAGAGAAACGGCGTCGTTTTTGGAGCGTCGTACTGAATAGTATTAAACTTATTCCCTCTTATAAGATATGTATTGAAATTAGTGCCACATTGGTATAATTGACACCTCAATCATAAATCAATGTTATTAGTTACGCGACATTAAAGTAGAAAAGTTAAAAGTGTGAATTGTATTCTTATTGTAATTGTATCATAATGAATTATTGAATGAATATATATGGGGAAAAATATAAGAAAAGAGAGATTTAAAACTAAAAGTACATATTTATTGAGTTAAATTATCAAAGATTAGATTTAAAATTGTAATTATCTTATGAGTACTTACACCATCACTTTGCAATAGACAGATTTGGAATGAGATAGATTTCATTGTATTTTATTATTTTTATTTTTCTAATTCACATAGAGTTATTGCAATTTAAAGTATGAATCAAACCATATCATAGAGAAATATGGCTTTTAGGTGATTATTAGTTGTTCTCATATTCTAATTCTTATGATAATACAATATTCAATCAATGTATATGGAAAAAAATAGATGTTGAAAATTTTGTCCCCCGTACAATGCATAGGTGAAACAGCTAAGGTTTGAATAGGTAGGGTATGTTGGAGTCTCGAGGGGTAACACATAGGAAAGGTTTTAAAGTTTGTGATATATGATGACGATGGTCATCCAGCTACCACGACCACATATGTCGTCTATAAAGAAATGTTTAAACTTATAGTTTCATACTAATTAATCGCATCAGGTACGTTGTTCACTTTATTTGGTTTTTTACACAAACCTTTTCTGCCATTCATGGTTTGATATGTGAAGTGAATGATTGTATTTATATATTATTTATTTTGTGCTCTTATATTTATCCAGATATAATGTCCCCGTCACAAATTTGGTGGAATCATACAAATTGATTATATGTGGCATTTAAGCTGTAACGCCCCAAATCTATTTAGATTCAGGTTGCTAAACTTGCTCTTAAATGTCGTGAACTTAAATAATGCGGAAAGTAAATATTTTTAAAACAAATGTTTACATTTTCTTACACCAATAGCTATTGGTAAGCAAATCCTAATGAACACTGTTCTTTTAAGGAAAAAAAAAAGTAACGATAATAATAATATCGCAAAATAAAGATATAACCTAGAAATTTAGAAACAATATCTAGTCATTCGCTAAATTAAATAAAATAAGGAATGCCACTAATTGACTTCTTTCGTTGATTGCCACTATTGCCTGCCCCTCTGCCGCCGCTTAATCTGTAAAATTCGTTAAAAAAAATAGGAAAAAGTGAATGAGAGTAATGAATTACTCAGTAGGTCCACTGCGCACGTTAATCAAACTATAACGATATGGAAGGTACAAGCATGCATATCATGAATTACTTGCATCATACGAAAAATAAACGTGCACATAGACATTTAACATTCTTGTGCCCGTAGGCTTCTTGATATTCATGTGCCCGAAGGCTTCATAGAATTATTGAGCTCGAAAGCTCCATTTCATTCATTATTCATAAAATGGCATAGGCAATGTACACTACACAAATAGTTTTCATAACAAGTGCGCAGACAAGAAAAATAAAACTTTAGTTTAGGGACCTACCTGATTTTCTGAGTTTGAGCGTAGCTTGGGGTTGGTTTCTAACTCTCTAAATCCTGCGCGTCATCTACAATTAAAGAAAATTATTAAATTAGCGCTAGATGTTCGGCTTATAGAATAAACGTGTGGATTTGGCTAATGTTTAAAATATTTTTAGCTTTACCCATTTAAATTAAGTAAAATAGATAAAATAAAATAAAATAAGAATTATAATGTAAATAGTAATAAGTTAAATAAAATTAGATAATCGTTATAATAAAACTAAATAGAGTGAAATAAAATAAAAATAAAGTAAATTAGAATATAATGGGATTCACCATGAAACTAAATAATTTTAGATATAACGATTTAAAATAGGATGTATATTGAGATATAAATGGAATTACATTAAAGTTGCTAAGTTTATAGAATAAGTGAGTATATTCGGGCTTGACTGGTGTTGAGCATATTTTTAAACTTTACTTAATTAAAATTATCTGACTACAATAAATTATAATTAAAATTATGCTATCATTAAATAATGTTATAATTATATTAAAATAAAAAAATCATAAGAATTTTAAATTTTCGTTAAGGTTAAGTTAAATAAAATTAGGTAATTATTGTAATACTAAATAGAGTTACATCAAATAAATTGAGCATTTTAATGAATTAAACAAAACATAATATAATATAATAGGATTTAACTAAATAAAATAAACTCACCATTAAAATAAAATCAAATAAAGTAGCGTGTGATAAGAATAAAACTAAATGATGTCGGATAAAATGAAATAAATTAGGGGACGTATCTTAACTGGCGGAAACTTGGGCTTTCGTGACTGTTTGTATAAGTTAAATAGAAAATAGGGACTAACTAATAAAGTGCTATTAAAAGTGGGGACTAACTAATAAAAGGTTATTAAAAGATGGGGACTAAGAGAGTAAATTCCTAATTAAGAGGGTGTTCGCGGATGAGTTTTAATGTATTTTTATGAGTAGGAAGAGAGAGAATAAATGGGGTTAGATGGTGGAGATTTAATGAGTGGAGAAATTTATGGATGTGATTTGTTTGACCAAATTTGAAATTTGAAAAAAATGCATTAAAATGCATTTTGTTTTGCTTGCTAATAGGCTAAATCCCAAATTGAAATCAATTGCAACAAGCTTCTTCCTCTCGGCTCCTGGTATACGAAATAGAAGAGTTCGAGTGTGCTATTCGATTCCCTAAATCCGATTCCCCGCTCAAGTTCTTCTCCTATCAACTGATTATTGGGATCTATTTGTTAATCTATGGGTGTATATACATATATATATGCATTGGTATATATATATATATATACACACACACACATACATGTGTGCGTGTGTGCGTGAATTGTTATGTATGTATGCATGTATGTTCTGGTGCTTGTGGGTTTGGCCGTGTGTGCGTTGATGGTGGGTGTACTGGTGGTGTTGGAGGTGGACGGTGGTGGTGACTATGGTTGGTGATTTGGTGGTGGTGAATGATGGAGGAGGTAGTGGCCATAAAATTCTCGAGCCGAGTTGTTGACTCGGCAATGGATTTCTATAGCTTTCTACTGTCTCCCTGAAATTCCATCGTTGCAAATCCATGAGTGACAATTTGGCACAATAGAGTATGTAAGCTTTTGAGACTTGATGAGTTGAATACGGTGGTGGCTAGGTTCTACTGCGTGAGTTGGAGTAACAAGGCTGAGGTTAAAGTGATACGAGTCATGAGATTACCAAATAAATTGTGGTTGCTTTTAATATGAGGAAGGAAGAGAGTTGGTTAGCTAGAAGGATCCTAAAGCTACATGGATTTGAGATGCTTAGCTCTCGTAGGAAAAGAAGAGTAATTAAATGAGGGTTAGGGTGGTTTGTTCTTGACCATAAAAGAGATAATGGAGAGGAAAAATAAAAAATATAAAAATATACACATAAGATATACGTATATATATATAAATATATTTTAGTCTCTTGCCCAAAAGAAAATGAAAAGGGTGGAATATTTAATTTAGTTTATAAATGTGTATATGTAGATGTAAATATAAATATAATTTTAATTGTAGACGGGCGACGCCGGTATTTTTTTGTTCGGCTCTCTACATATGCATTACTGGCATTGTACTTCGAAAAGGTAACTCAACATCCTAGGTGGTCGAAAATTACACTTTTTGTGAGTTTCATTGATCATATCTGAAATATGATGTTATTTCTAATATTTTTGTATGTTTTTATGCTAAAGCGCTAGTGTTTGTGTAAAAGTGATGTTAAAGATGTTCCGCTCATCTAAGAATTTATTTATTGTTTTAGTGATAATTATGGATGTGACTTATATTTGAGTGCATTCATCATTTTTGTCGAAACGCAAAGATATTTCTATTTTTTGTCTTGTATGTTGTTGTTGGCTATTATTGATGGTGTTATGTTTGGATTGCTTTAATTGTTGATGTCTTTAAGAATATTGTAAATTAAGTTTGTACTTTTTGGTGAGTGTCGAGTGTATACACACGCATAAATATACCGCAAGTATACAAGTAATAAAGTGGACTTTGTTAGAGTTCGAATATCGATCCCACAAGGAAGGTAGTTGTGATCGACCTACTGATCCTAGCGAAGGGAAACCAAAGCGATAAAAACACATAATCAAGTAATTGAAATATAACTAACTAAATCACACTACAAATGCAACTAAAACTAAAGATATGAATTGGCATTGAAGTGGGAATTAACTGAGGTTAAGAAATAGTCGGGATTCATGATTTCACTCAATCTAGTCTTGTCAATCCATTGTTGAACGTAACAATTTATCCATCTTCAATGTTAGATTAGGTTTTCCTTATATAGCTAGCACATCTATTGAATGTCAAGCTATCCTTAGTCAATTGGTTCAACCCACTACACTTCTGTGTCGATATGTTACCAATCAACCGCATAGAGGTCCGTGAAAATAACTCAATGGATCACCTAGGGTTGGGAGTATATCTCTATCCCCTACAAGAACCTAGGGTGAATACTCTTGGGTCTAACGTGCATATTCTTCTCTCGAAGTCTAAACACTCCACTAATTCATGCAATCGGTGATCAAACAATCACATCTAGCAAACTCAAAAGAATTCACACAAGAGTTGAATAATCCAATACAAATCAATTCCAACAACTCATTTGGATTAACTAAACTAGATTAAGATTAATCAAAAATCTCAACTTTACAATATTAGTTTATGTTTGGAAATCAAAGTAACTATTCCATACAAATCATAAATAGATACAATAGATGGAAGTAAACAAGAGCAAAGCAAGATTTCTCCCTTTTTAGGCTAATTCTTGATGTAACTTCCACCTCTGCACCTCTTTCTCTTGATTTCTTCTTTCTACTCCAAGTCGTGAACCCAAAACAAGCCTTAAACCAATACTAAACTAAGCTACTACTAAAAGCTAAAACAAAGGAAAAGAAAAGAGGAAAGAAAAGAGAAGAGAAGAAAAGAGGAAGAAAAGAGCAATCAAAACAAAACCCTAAAGAATAATGAGGAGAATTGGGGGTTCAAATGGTATAAAACAAGCCCTAAAAGTCGTGCAAATAAGTCCCCAAAAAGTGGTAAAGAAAAGGGGTTGAAAAGAGAGGCCATAACGCATTTTTGCTGGTTCTGGTGCAATTCGGCCGTAAAAATATGATTTATGGCTGTACATTGTTTCTATCCAATTTCTCAGCATGTGCAGGCTTCAGTATTTTGCCTATAACTTTTGACCCCGATGTCCGATTAAGCCGATTGAAAACTAGACTCAATGATCTACAACTCTCTAGTTGATTATGTCCTCCAACTCAACTTGTATCTTTATAAAAAATGCTCATCTTCTTCAAACATCTTGCATTTTGGTCATTGATCTTCGTTTGGCCATATCTTTTGATCAGTAACTCAGAATTGAGATCCGTAAAAAGGTACAGACTCCACTTTCCGTGTTCTTCCATGTAAACACAAAAAATGTGGCTGAGACAGTCTTCACATAAATTGCACCCCGGAGCCCTCCAACTTTGAAATTATGTCATTTTGGTCATTTTTCCCCTTTTTGCCATGTTCCGATCCCAATTGAGGATATGTACCTACAAACACAATAAATACATACAAATCAAGTAGAAGTCTGCTGTAATTGACAGCATAAAGATATAAATAAGTGTACAAATTAAACACGTATCAGTGAGTTTTCCTCCAGTTGTTTGCAGGATGAATTGGGGCAAAATGGAGGAAGACTGTCAAAATTTTCTAAGAATTATTTTATTTGTTATATTAATTAAGTTTATTGTTGTGGCTCATCATTTATTTTATTTTTTTCGAGGTTTTATGTTAATACGATTAACATCTATCAATCCTATTATTAGCTAAAAAATTTATGCCCCCGTGCAACGCATTGGTGAAATAGCTAATTATTATATAGATAGGTTTGATAAGATTCATGGCCATTAATCATAATTGTTGAGGAATTTAATGTGGATTAGGAAAGAAAAAATAAAAAAATAAAAAATCAAATCTTAATAAAAAAAATCAGCCAATAGAGGGAAAGTCTCGTAGGAGGGAAAAAGCTCTCCAAAATCTATATATATTTAAAAAGTCTAAAAAAGAGTAGTAAAATTTCCTCCAAAAGCTGTCTCTCTTTATTAATACTAGTCTTGCCCACAGTACGTTGTACGGAATAATCTAGATAACATCTATAAATAATACTACTAAAAATATTAATAGAAGATAAATGAAAATTTATGGATAATATATACTTAAAACATGGTATTTTAAAAAATATTATAAATTTTGAAATATTTCCATGAAAGCTACATTGATAGTGGAGTTAGTGGGAAATCGAATATCGTCACATACAAAGTATCTTCACATCAACATAGAGAAAATTATATTTTCTTGAAAAAGTTGTAGAAATAATAATTAAACAACGAAAAAGAAGAAGCATACACAATATAAATATAAAACTCAATATGGTATTACAAATATTTAAATGGCAACTACGAATTAGATGGAGAGTCGACGAAATTCTTGGAATAAAAACATTATTATCTAATCTGTTTTCAGAAAAAATCTAAAACACATCTTATTTTAATGGTTTTTTAAAAATTTGTTATCAGATACCTCTTCAGTTATAATATACACACATATATTATATATATATATATAATATATATTAATATTAAGATTTATTAATTTAAATTAAAAATTAAAAATGAAAAAAAGATTAATACAAATGTGATATGGATAGTTACATTTTATTAGAAAAGAAAAAGATAAACACAAATACGACATGGGGAGTTACAATTTAGTTTTTTCGAATAATAACAATTATAATTGAACTCAAATTTTTAATTTTATCCTAGAGATCATTGTTTATTATTGGGTAAATATAATTTAGAAAATAATAACAATTTTAATAGATTACAAAGTAAAGGCGGGAAAAGCGACCTATTTAATCAAGAAACCACTTTAATGGGCTGCAAATTCAGAGCTAGAAAAGAGACATATTTGATCAAGAAACCACTTTTATCATTATTTATATTAAGATATAGTTTTATTTAAATGTGTTATTGACACAAGAACTAAAGGTGTAGAAGTCCAGATAATAATCAAAATAAATCTATATCTATATCTATCTATATATTAACAAAGAGAGACCGATTTGGGAGGGAAATTTCCGGCTCATTTTTTAGCCTTTTTTTAATTTATTTTTGAGGTAATTGCGTGAATGGCAAAAAAATGTCTTGTCAAGTTAAGTGGGGCCAATTTTAAATATCAATGCAAGAGTGGCCAAATTTAATAAAAAATATCTAGTATGCCCTTGAAATATATAACTAGAATTATGTTATTTAGTGGCTCAAGAAATGGTCATTAATCAATCTGTAAATCCAATTGTGCCTTGCATTGGATAATGACATATTTGAAAAGACATTTACTTGGGAAAAGAAAAGGAGAAAATAAAAAATGCTATTTCCTTTCTCCTTGAACGATTTGGGCAGTAAAATAGGGAGAAAAATGTTATCTCCATTGATATGTAGAAGACATGCTTTAATAGTTTGAAAATTTTAAGAAATTTGAAGGTTGAAGGTACGGATCTTACATCATCTCTATTTACACACGATGTATTTAAAAGACTATGTGTATATACGTAAAAATAAACTTGTTGAGAGAGAATTTAATGTAATGGCGAAATGAAAGTTATTGAATATTTATTTTAAGAAATGAATTGTTACCAATTTATTTTTTTATTTGCCAACTATGGTATAGTAGGAGATGTGATGGATATCATCATTGAAATCTTTTGCAAGTGAAGGATGTTGTGGTTGTTGTGGTTTATTAATGTCATTAATGGTGAATCTTTAAGGTTGTAAAAATGGTGGTTCTTGAAGAAGATAAATGTATGACAATTAATTGTAATGAGGAAATGTCTTTCTCGTCAATTTAAATAGCTTTGCAGTCCATATGGAAAAATGTATTCCTTGTCGTTTGTGAATTGTCTTTTCGCAATTTTAAATAGTCGTGTGTTACATTAGAGAAAATGTCTTTCTCGACATGTCGTACGAAATGAAGGCATTTCTGTAGACCCTAGTAAGATTGACGCGGTGCTCCAGTGGCCACAATCGACTACTCCCACTGAAGTATGAAGTTTTGTAGGCTTAGCAGGATACTACCGTCGTTTTGTCAAGGATTTCGCTAAGCTTGCGGTGCCCCTTACACACCTAACCCGAAAGAATGTACCTTTCCGGTGGACGGACGAGTGTGAACGTAGTTTTCAGGAGTTGAAGACTCGTCTCACAACGGCACGAGTGTTAGCAATCCCGGATGGCGTAAGTGTGTTTACGCTTTACAGTGATGCTTCTTATCAAGGACTCGGTTGTGTACTGATGCAGAATGAGAAAGTGATTGCGTATGCTTCCCGCCAATTGAAGAGTTATGAGCGAAAATTATCCTACGCACGATTTGGAGCTAGCCGCGATCGTGTTTGCTTTGAAGATTTGGCGACATTATCTTTATGGGGTGAAGTGTGAGATTTATACGGACCACAAGAGTTTGAAGTACTTCTTCACCCAGAAAGATCTCAACATGCGCCAACGCCGTTGGTTAGAGTTGGTGAAGGATTATGATTGTTTGATTCAATACCATCCCGGGAAAGCCAATGTGGTAGCCGACGCTTTAAGTCGGAAAGAGCCGAAACAACGACCTCGAGAGTTGCAACGAGAAATGGAAAAGCTCGATTTAGAGATTTTGGAACAAGAAGGAGCCCGATTGGCGGCCATGACTCTTCGATCGACGTTGCTTGATCGGATTAAGGATGGGCAGGAAACTGATGATTGGGCAATCAAAAGGAAGAAACGACTCATTGAGAAGTCAAGACCAGAATATCAAGTACTGAATGGATTCCTGAAATACAAGGACCGGTATTATGTCCCGATGACCGATAATCTCCGACAAGAAATTTGTGACGAGGCACATATGACGCCGTATACACTTCATCTCGGCTCCACCAAGATGTATAGGGAGATTCGAATGCTTTATTGGTGGCCCGGAATGAAACGAGACATTGCGACATTTGTGGCAAAGTGTTTGATTTGCCAACAAGTGAAGGCCGAACATCGAGACCAAAGACGAACTCTCCAACCACTTCCAATTCCCGAGTGGAAATGGAATGATATTACGGTGGACTTCGTGAGTGGGTTTCCACGGACGAGTAAAGGATTTGATGCTATATGGGTTATCGTCGATCGACTCACAAAGTCTGCTCATTTCTTGCCTATGAACATGACGTTTAAGATGGAGCAATTAGCTCGACTCTACATGCAAGAAATTGTTCGGTTACATGGTGTGCCAGCTACAGTTACGTCGGATCGTGACCCGAGGTATTTATCTCATTTCTGGAAGGAGTTGCAGATGGTGTTAGGGACGAAACTTCAATTCAGTACGGCGTTTCATCCCCAAACGGATGGACAATCGGAGAGGACGATTCAAACGTTAGAAGACATGCTGCGTTCTTGTGCCTTGGAATTTTCGCAGGTTTGGGATCGTTATCTCCCATTAATTGAATTTGCGTACAACAACAGTCATCACACTTCCATTGGGATGCCCCCGTACGAAGCGTTATATGGGCGGAAGTGCAGGTCGCCGTTACATTGGGACGAGGTCGGTGAAATGAAGGATATGCGGCCCGAAATGATCCAAGATATGATTTCGGCGGTCGAGAAGATTAAAGGCCGAATGAAAGCTTCACAGGATCGCCAGAAAAGTTATGCTGACACTCGTCGCCGTCCGCTTGAATTCGAAGTCGGTCAAAAGGTCTTTATTCAATTTCACCTATCAAGCGGCTTCTTCGATTTGGTAAATGAGGAAATTGGCGCCCGAAATATATTGGTCCGTATGAGATTCTTGAAAGAATCGGGGAGGTTGCTTATCGGTTGAAGTTACCCACGCATATGGATCGTATCCATAATGTATTCCATGTCTCGACTCTGAGGAAGTATATACCAGATTCATCTCATGTGTTACCGGATCCTCTACTTGACATTCAACTGGATTTGTCATTTGAGGAGAAACCAGTGTAAATTATTGCTCGGAGCGAGAAAATTTTGCGAGGCAAGTGGATACCGTTAGTTCGTGTCCTATGGAGGAGCGCAACCGTGGAAGAAGAAACGTGGGAACGAGAAGATGATATGAGGAACCATTATCCAGAACTCTTTACAGGTAACAATTTCGGGGACGAAATTTATTTAAGGGGGGTAGATTGTAATACCCCCTCCGTTTATGCATGTAATTTATGATGTTATATATGATCGTGAGGTGGTGAATATGTGTTTGGACCCTTGGTGACTTCGTGGTGATGCTATGTACGGTATTAAGTGTCGAAACGGCCTCCCAGAAGCGGATGAGGTCGCGACAAAATTACTGCAGATCGAGATTTACTGGTAGTAAGTTTATGGTTTCTGACGTAATTATCGAGATTCTGGCGTAAGTAAGATAGTTACGACCGTAATTTGTGGAAGGAGGAAATGTGCCAAAATTTACAGAGAGGTAATTACGGCCGTACGACTTGGGGATACGGCCGTAAGGTTTATGGGTTATGGCCGTAATTATTGAAGGGTGAGATGCATGGATTTGCAGAGATTTTATTACGGCCGTAAGGTATACGGGTTACGGCCGTAATTTTAAGTCGCCAGAAACTGTTGGATTGGGTTTTAACACGTTGGCTTGGGGTTTTTCCATCATTTTCGACCCCCAACTTCCCAAAACCCTAGAGAACAAGTCCAAGTGTGATTTTAAGACTTTGGCTTGGTAATTGGCTTGTAGATCATTGATCCAATCCTAGTTACAACCTTGGAATCAAGAGGAAGGAAGGAAGAGAAGAGGGAAGGGAGAAGAGGAATCATCCAACCAATCTTCTAGCTTGGATTCTTGTCTTTTGAGGTAGGATTGAGATAGATTATCTATGTAGGAGGTAAGTGGATACATGAATGATCCTTAGATAGCTAGGTATGCAAGTTTCTTTGGCTAATCTCCTAGTTTTGGTGAAGTATGACATGGTTAGCTTACTATGGTGATTCTTCTAGGGTTAGGTGCTTCCTAGCCTTGGTTTATGATATGCCTATGTTGTTGCCAAATGCTATGATATTAATGTCTCGTCCATGTGCACTCATATGTCATGCGTGTTTGGATTGGATTGCCTATCATGTGTTGCGTTAATGTTATGTTTTCGGCCAAATATGGGGGATCTACGCCCCAACGAATGATACATCGGTCGAATGGGGGACCTACGCCCCAATAACCGATAGTATGGCCTCATGGGGGACCTACACCCCGATGATGTTACGAGGCCGGCCAAATGTTTATGACGGCGCCAATGCTAACACATGATTCGCAATGGGCCCGAAAGCAATATGTGATGTTCATATGCATTGTGTCTCTTCCTACTGAGTCATTATGACTCACGTGTGCTCTTTTTATGTTTTAGATGATGCTGCGAGTAGGAGGCAAGCTGGAGGTGGCGCAGGATCCTCTCGTACGTGAGCTTGTCGACGTGTAGAAATGGGAAGGGAAAAGATTTTGGGGTCACGTGTGTATAAGATCACTCTTTTGCAATCTCTTTTGTAATATAACTTTTGGAGCTATCATGTTAGATATATATGTAAATTATAGTTTTTGGGCTTTCGTAAAACGTTTGCAAATGTGTTAGCTCGGTGACGTCACGCAGGTAACGCCCTTCCTGGTACAATGCCGCTGGACATACTGGAGCGGGTGTTACAAGTAGATTTTGTATACATTTGAAATTTAAAGTTCCAAACATGAACGTAGCTCCGGTTGACATAGTTGATAACGATGATTTGAAGTGGTATATTTCTGTACATGCTGAGACAGCATTGTATGTAGTTGTGGATTAATTATTTGCCCAACATGATGTATTGAATAATGAAAGTAACCCTTTATCATACCATATTGATGTGGCCCATGACGATGGCACGATCGGAGATGATAACCAAACTTTCAGAATTAACAAAGTAGATGTAGGGAGTGAGGATGACATTACAGGAGACAACGACCAAAATAATGAAATACATTCTCCGGCAGTTGATCCTAGTCTTTGTGGCGATGAGGTTTTTCCCTCTTCTCGTGCTGTTAGACAACATAATGTGACTAACACTGTTATAGACGAAGATGAAGAAGATATTAATATTGTACAGAGTGAAGTATTTTTTAGTAAGAAACAATTGCACCGAAAGGTCGAACTAAAAGCATTGACTCAGAATTTTCACTTCAATGTCTGTAAATCAAACACTCGTACTCTTACTTTATGTTGTGCTAACAACAATTGTCAATGGATAGTACGTGCTTCAAAGATTAAAACTATCGAAATATTTAAAATTCGAAGGTATGTTGGTATTCACACGTGTTCCTTGGACGTACGTCAACATTTTGATAGATACACAACAAGTTCGTTAATTGCCCATCACATCAAGCATCTACTTGAGGATGGAAAACAACCTTATCTGCTAGCTGGAATTATTGGAGACATGCAACGTCAATTTGGAGTGCGGGTTGGATATAGCAAAGCATGGAGAACATTTGAAAAAGCAAAAATTATGCTTCGCGGTTCACCTGAGGATAGTTTTCAAAAATTGCCCTCGTATTGCCATGCATTGAAAAACAGGAATGAAGGAACAATAACACATATCGAGCTTGACAGGAATAATAGATTCTTTTATTTTTTCTTAGCCTTTGGTCCAAGTATACGTGCATTTCGACAATATTTGCAACCAGTGATATGTGTTGATGGAAGTCATTTGAAGGGTAAGTACAAAGGAACCTAGCTTGTTGCTGCTGCCCAAGATGGAAACGACCAGATATATCCAATAGCATGGGGAGTCGTTGATGGAGAGATGAATGCATCGTGGTATTGGTTTTTGTGTAAGTTGAAAGACATTGTTAGGGACTAAAGAAGGCTAGTATTCATTTCAGATAGAAAGAATTGTATAAAGAGAACAATCAATATGTTGTTTCCCCATGCGCATAACGGTGCATGTATATGGCATATAGAGAAAAATCTAATTGGATCGCCACATGGTAACGCAGCTTCGGTAGTATTATTCAAAAAGGCAACGTATGCATATCGTGCTGGTGAATTTGAACGGCTAATAACGCAAATAAGGTGCATTAAACCTGTGGAAGCAGGTTACTTGGAAAGAGTTGGAGTGTCGAACTGGTCTCGAGCGCTTTTCCTAGGCAACCGATACAATATCATGACCAACAACGGTGTAGAGTCCCTGAATGTAGTCCTTCAACGACACGTCGTCTCCCAATCATGACATTGGTGGCAATTATTACTACATTGATGCAGAGACGATTCAATGAGAGAAGAACGGCAGCATTCAATTTTTCTAGTACTTTAACCCCGAATGGGGAGAGATAGTTGCTTAAGTCATTGACTGTAGAAAATGGGTTACAAGCGCGTGAAGTGAGTCAGGCGGTCGTTGAGGTTGGGATAAGGGAGAATGTTCACACCGTCGATCTTGTCGGACATACATGCTCTTGTCGTGAATTTCAACTACGTTAAATTCCATGTGCGCATGCATGTCGAGCAATATGTTCTAGACTTATGACTCTCTACGGCTTATGTGAACGATATTATGCAATAGAGTTTTGGAGAGCTGCATAATGATGACGTGCATTCCGTCGACCAGGAGGTCGGCTGGGAAATTCATCCTGAAATACATCAAGTACAAGTTTTACCTCCTGCAGTGCGTAGGCCATTCGGTCGACCAGCCACCCAGCGCAAATGAGCTAGAACTGAAATGCTAGCATCAACTCGAAAATGCGGACATTGTTGTCGAACAGGGCACAACAAACAGACATGTAAGAATCCTTTAAACTCATGATCCTAACCATTTTGGAAGACCATGTGTATTGTAGTGATGGTTTTCATTTATTCTTTTTCTATTGTGGTTACGCATTTCATGTCTGAATGTTTTGTGTTTTGTTCACAGTTGGAAATCAGTTGTGAGTAGATCGATTGAAAAAATCCTTCCATATTTTGTGAAAGATATTATTAGTTGCAAACTGTCTCTATGTAAAGTACACATCACATGTAGTGAACTATGGTAAGAATAATTTGTAGGATTATTCACCTTTCGCCATCATTAGTTTTAAATCTTGACACTTGAAATTCGATAGGCTTTCCTGACATCTTAATTGTCTAGAATGACAATACGTGTCTGCAATTCTAGACGTTATAATAAGTGTCATGATGGACACATGATATAATACACATGTAATTTCCTACACGTCTTGTCGTTTCAAATTTGGAGATTGACGTTTCACACATATTTATCATATGCACCACCTTTAACTAGCCGAGATGAGTAGTTTCCAATTCGAGTTGCATAAAATAAGAAAACACGATATCAAATTCATTCGCAAACAAGATGCCACGTACAAACCAGTAAATTGATACATCCACTAATAAAGTAAACTACGCCGAACCACCCGTTTTCCCCTACAGTATGAGGTTTTTTTATGATAAAAAACTATAACCAACTCAGGGATAGCTCTAATAAAATTGCCTAACCCTTTTAAATAACCCATGAACACAACAGATTATAATGATTCAACTACAACCAATAATTACAAACAAAACAAGGTACATTGACATCTAAACACAACATAAGTGAACAGTGGATTTAAAATTCGAGCTCTTCAGTGATATCATATGCATCATCTCGTTCATCCTCGTCATTGGAACTGATAACAATAGGCTCCACCACAAGATTTGCCATTAAGGCGTGCACAACCTCTATCTCGTCCTCATCGTCAAAGTATAGGCCACCTTTACCAACATTGTCATAATTTTCATAGAAGTAGTCCTCATTCCTGCCAACATTGCCACCGACATGACCATTTTCATTGACCTCTATCTCCACCCCATTGAGCAAAATAGGATCCCTGTACGTGCCTGCATGATGGTTTGGCCCCATGTATCCAACATTCTCACCATGGTTATATGCCGATGCAATGGGTGGAAACGGATTATTAACCTCATTTGGAACAAAGTTGCCATTTTCTTTGACCACCATCATGCCTTCGTCTAGTGGAATTGGATCGTCATACGTCTCGGCATGATGGATTGGAACAATAGCTCCAACATTGTGTTCGATTGTCATTTTTCTCTTTTCAGGGAAGTGATGTTTAGAAAGCTTAATGTTAATATGGGAATGTGTATGGATTAGCAATGAGTATGGTCATATATATATGAGAAAAAGTGATAGAGATTAAATAGTTTTCAACTAACACCATTAAATTAAGTTATCAAAGTGACATCTGATTGACATTCTTCAAATCAACTTATGTGATTAATGTACTATTTCCAACTAAAGCTGCTATGGATTTTAAGGTCAATTCTTTGATTTTATAAAAGTAGACACGTGGTAGTAGGTTTCAAAAGTGCATATGATATCTTCATGTTGGTCCAATCACAATTCTCTTGCCTAAATATGTTAAGAAAGACAAATATGCTAAGAAAGACATTTCTTAAAATTCTAGACACTTTGTCCATGAAGTTTCAAGAAAGACATTTTGTAGCATGACGCCTTAATTAGATAATTCCGAATTCCGACACTTACATATCAAGAGAGACACTTGATTACTGCAATTTCCACCACTTGGTTTAACATATGTCTTGAAAGACATATGAACACTTGACACTTTAAATGTCGTGAGAGACATTACGAAGCCGAAATTCTAGACATTTTAGTAACTATCTTGAAAGACATATGGCAGCCTGACACTTTTTGACACTTCAAATGTCAAGAAGTTCATTGTGTAGTTGAATTCTAGACAATTTAGTAAGTAAATGTCTTGGAAGACATATGACTGTCTGATACATTTTGACACTTCAAAATGTTAAGGACGACATTCTATACCTGAAATTCTAGACATTTTAGCGAGCAAATGGCAAGAATGATATTTGAAGTGGTTTTCGTAATTAATCAACAAGAGTTCAATGCATAACTTCAACGTAAAGCTAAACTAAACCATTCGACAAGCAAGCCACACATCACAAACAAAATAACAACTATCATCAAAGTCAATGTCTAACACATACATATTTTAGGCATGCATTACATACACAAATGCCATGTACACAAAAACCGTCACGTTAGATTCCCAAAATACACGTCCTTATGAATCCATCAAAATGAGATGAGTAAAAGAGATGGTGACGAAAGAAACTCCATATTAAGTGGAACAAAATTTCCTAACATACATCACCCAATACTTACTTCTTTCTAGCATGTGGAGTGGTGTATGGTGTGCGAATCGTGGGTTCCCAATTTTTCAACCTCTTAGATGGTGACCTCCTACGGAGTACTAGTGGCTCATTTTCTTGGTCCTCGTCCACTATTTCATTCTCGGCCTGAACTACTACGTTGCATTCAGAAACTCAAACATAATCATCCATAGGAAATATGGTCCTCGATGATAAAGTACTCCCGTTGAGGGCTTCGTTAAGCTCAAAAATAGGTTCAGTCAGCTTATCAGATGGGAGAATGTAGCACCTTTGTCACCCATTTCTAGCCCTAATGATGAGAACTGATTAACCCATTCGTGCTCAAGTCAAAATGGTAGTCAACTTTGGATGGAGTGGCATGATGTTTCAATTTGTTTTCAATAATGTTTAACTGCTGGTTTAGTTCCTTCCTAACATCATCAATCTTCTTTTCAATTTTTCTAGTGTTTGAATCCAACAGTGCTTTGATACCAGCTACATCAAAAGTGCATGCATGCATCGACTTACCTCTGCCAGCATCATTATCTCCTGTCCCTTTGTCACTCTATTCAGTTGGTTGTGATGTAGCTTTTCCACTTTTCTTTCACCTCTTTGGGTCTCGGTTCTCTGCATCGGATGGTCCTGGTACTTACGGTACGACCTCTTGAATTTCTGTCGTGTCCGAAATAATTTTGTCGAGCACCTCGTCTGCAACATCAGATGGAGGCTTCATACTTGTCCAGTACTGCTTCTTTTGTTCGTCCTCAATTGGACGAAGTGTAGCCCACTCATGAACCTTAGAGAGAACAACGTCATAAGTGTCGTAAAAATTAAAAAAATACAAACAACAGTAGCCCACATTTATATGTTAAATGAATACTTATAGTGTTATTTTCAATGAAATCCTCGTATGTCGCCAATTGCGTTTGTCGCAATCCTTCCCACCTCAAAATTCGAGGCAAGCCATCTCCAATTTTCTTGGCAAAAGTTGATCCAATCTCTGGAATTGCCTCGTAAACCCAAACCTAAGCATTTACAAGACTGAAAATCACTTTATCATTCTATTTATAACAAAGAATCGCGAGAAAACATAGTAGAATTTTATAACTTCTCTTTAGTGGGGACAATGCACTTACCTACAATGATGTTGGAAATCCATAGAGCATGTAGGACATCCGATCTTTCACGTTCAACTTCACTATATCAGCCTTTTTAGCCCAGGGATGCTTTAGTGATTTAATTAGAAGGTCGTATGATATCCTTCCCCATGGGTACGCGAAGAAGAAGGGCAAATCATCGACAGCTGACAGTGTTTCCATACTCACGCCAATCCCTTTATCTTGCGATGCAAGAACACCCTCAATAATTAGTGCTAAACCTAGCTTGTACTTTTTCATTCTTAATCTTACAACTATCAAACTTCATGTATAAGTCAGCCAATGAAATTTTCTCAATCCCCTGAAAGTATTTATCATATATGGGATGTATGTTAACAACTTTCTCCACCTCTGGTGCATTGAATATTAGCACAATTTAACCCCGTAACCAATGCAAACTCTTGCAGCCCAAATCGAAGACACTTCTCGTTGAGCATAAACCACACCTCGTTCATCTTATGCAACAAATAATTCTACCTACCATGAGTTGAAGAAGTTGAGTTGAGTACTTCGACTTAGGTAGGTCGCCTAGGTGACCTAAACAACTAGCCTTAAAGTTAGCTTTTTGCGTGGCATCAAATTTCTCCAACACTTATACTATGAGCCTTGTATTTGAAACTTTGCAAACTTTCACATTAACTTGCTCCTCCTCCGGCACAACATACCTAGGTGACATGGTTATACAAAAATGGAAAAAAGCAATAACATGCTGGAAGTTGAAAAGGCACATATACATACACTGCATCATATTTGAATTTTTTTTTAAGATTCAAGCTAAATTTGAGTTTTGCACGACTAAAACATTGCCAACTATTTTGAAATCATATATAAAGATGATATTACATTTGATCTAAGCCATCCAATACATATACGAATAATGCAAACTATAGTGTGCACCCACTGTTGCATTATCATATAAGTAAGGTACTAATTCGTAACAATAATAATAGCTGAAGGCTAAGTTTAACATTAAACTATATAATCGCAATTCTTCCAACTAAAGTTAAAGTGGGACAACTTGCAATGAATCATCGACTAAAAATTTAGATAGGTTTTTAAAAATTATAAATGGACTAAGATTTAAATAAAATAAATTTCAGTTTAAGTTCATCATATAAATCATTGGCCATTTAATCACCATCCAGTAGTAACTATTTCCCTTAGGCCTTTAACCCTAAACACTAGTCATTTACAATAGGATCCCAAAGGGTACAAATCAATTTCATATTTCACCAAATGAGCAAGAGATAATGACAAGGACTTCGAGTACTCGCTTTACGAATGCCGAGAAATAGATTTGTATATAATAAAATATTTATTCAAGTGTTGCTGTTTTCATATCTATTGGATTTGGTGTCCACGAAAATGGGAAAAAGGTATATGTATGTCTATTGTGGAATAAAACTATGCGCTATTTGTGTTGCATTTCGTTGATAGATTTTTTTTATTTTTATTTTTTTTACATTGTAATGTATTCATCATAAATTAAAAATAGAGTCCATTTGTGTGAGCATTTAAACGCATCATTGGCTCTTTGATTTCATAAAATTTGAAAGTTTAACACCTTAACATCACAAGAAGGAGAAAATTAGGGCTGGGTAAAAAAACCAACAAACCGATCAAATCGACTGCATCGGATGGTTCGATTCAATTTTTTTGGTGGTCAATTTGGTTGGTGGTTCACTTGTTGTTGAATCGACGGCGGGTTAGTTCGGTTGGTGGGTTGGGGTATTGATGGGTTGGTTAACCGACCAAACCCGACCCGACCCGACCGACCCAACCCAAGGATAAAAAAAATAAAAAAATAAAACTTAAAAAGGGCACAACTTAAGTCTTCGATGAGTATCGCAGAAGTTAGAAGCCAATTCTCCCAACTTAAGTCTCTGATGGTTGGATAATGGTTCATTTAGGTTTTTGTTTCATTTCCCAATTTTTTTCTTATTTATTGAGATTATTTACATCTTTTGCATGTCATAATTTTACTTCAATCAAAAGGTCATATTCATCAATTGAATCTTGACTTGATCTTTGCATAGTCTTCTTGGATATGAGTACAGTGAAATTGGATTGAAAGCAACACTTCAAATGTTTAAAGAGTTAATGGACATTGCATTATTACACAATCATAATAGAGTTGGGATTTTTCACCAAAAAAAATAAAAAAGAAAAAACCGACCCAAACCTAGGTGGTTTGGGTCGGTTCGGTTTGACCGAGCAGGTGGTCGGTTTCCGTTTCTGAACCATGCAAACCGACCACAGGTGGTCAATTTTGGTTTGGGTCCAAAACCGACCGACGCCCACTCCTAGAGAAAATGCAAAAGAAAAAGAAATAGAATAACTAGGAATGGATAAGCTAAATGCTTTAGAAGAGTTTTTCTTACATTCTCAAGTGTTGTCAACAACCCATAAACTAAAAAATTCCATAAAATCAAGCACCATATTAACTTATTGAAAACAAAATTTTATTTCATCACCACCACAAATTTTGAACTATGGACGGGGAGAGAGAGATGGCACAACTAGGTGCAATTTTTAGAGAGAAAAATGGAAAATTTTGCAAAAAAAATTAAAACAAATAAATGCTAAATACATGTGCTATTAGGATCTGCAAATAAACATACCTTTAATGGACCTGCAATTAATATGGATCTCGAATGGCTTCTAGGAGACGAGAAGACGAAACAACGAATCTCGAATGGCTTCTTCTAGGAGAATGGAAAAATGGCATCTGAAATTAGGGCAACAAAGAAATGGCTTGAATGGCGTCTGAAACTTGAGGGTCTTGAATGGCACACGAAATTTGGAGAAATGGATCTCAAATTTGGGGTCTTAAATGGCTAGAGAAAGTGATGGAGTTTCGTTTTCAATTTTGGGGAAGAAGATGATTTCACTGCAAATTGACTGATGGGAATAAATTTGAGAGTTGGTACAATTTAATTTATTTTTGATTTACTAGCTATGCAAGGTCATAGGGACAAATTGGAAATAAAAAAAAAGGGAAAATGGACAATAGTGAAACCGTGTTAATATTTAGCTTCTTTTGATGATGCCATTAAAAAATTAGCCACTTTATGCAATTTCCACTTTATTTTTCCCGCTCATAACATCTTAATTATATTGGTTGCTTTTGAATTATTTTTGCAATCTATTTTGAAACCGTCCCTATTCGTTTGTTCCAAATTTTCAAACTTTCCTTAACTATTTAATCGAATAGAATTTTATTTAATCATTTAATTTTATCTTTTCCTTATCTATTTAATTGAATAGGATTTTATTTAATTATTATCAAATTATTTTTTATCAAACCTATCGTTTGAAATTTTCTCGCATTGAAATTTCTACCTCCATTTCAACCCTAAATTAATTTATTCCTAAATTGATACTATATTTTTATTTTTTACATTTTTTAAAATTTAAAAATTAACTCTTTTTTTTTTCTTAGACATCTATATATATTTACACGTATTACTAAATTCTATGATTACCACAAATATGGCCAAATCCAGTTTTTAGAAAATCAAACAGCAAAAGGTCATAGGTTGAAGGTCAAAATGTAGAATTGGGTCGAGCTGAGGTTGAACCGATTTTAATACAAAAATTTAAAAATAAGTGAAATTTTTTATAAAATGGTTGGAATTAATTATTTTGTTAATTTCTACGCATACATCGATAAAATTTTTTTTTTTAGAATTAGTCATTTTATATTTTATTCACTAAAATTAAGAGAAAATGTGAAAAGTTAGTCTCGAGTTGCATTCTTTAATTGTGGAACACGGATTTGAATTTTTTAGACTAAACATTGAATCCCACATCGATTGCACGATGAAGGGAAGTGAAGAAATGCTTTGTTAAATAGCTACTGACCTTGTGTATTTTATAATTTTTGTAGTGGGCTTGAATCCATTACACGTTGGGCCTTGAACAGTTAAATATTTAAAAGGAAAAAGTTAATTTTTTATTATAGCTCAAACCTTGAAAATCGAAAAACCTATACCCAGCTCAACGGTTTTGTGGTTTAACCCTTTTTAACTATGGTTTCAAATTAGTTTTTTGCAAGGCGATTTTAGATAATAATCGAAATGGAATTCAGATCGATTTGCAGTTGAACCGACAGTTTCAGTCCGATTTTCTAAACATTGGACTCAAGTTTTTCTTTCAATCTCCCATGTAGATTGTTTTAGGATCTACATATTTTTTCCTAAATTTGATTTAATTATTTTGATTGTTTAAAAAATTAATAAGCACATCTATCTTTACCTGTCTATATATAAAATAAGAACATTTTCCTCATCTATTATTGATAATTTATTTATTTATTAGTTAATTATACTTTTAACTCATTTCTTTTATAATTTTTTACCCTCAATATACTATTTTTTTAGTCCTTATAATAAGCAAGATATAATCGTTCTTTATATTTTTCCTATTTTAGATAACTATCAATATTAAAATTGTTTATATATTTTAATTTATATTGACCGCTAATTTTAAATTTTCAACAAACATTGATGACTTGACAATTGGACTTCACATTAATATATGACAATTTAATTATTTTATTTTATGTAATGGTTTATTTGAAAACATTTAAATAATTCAATGAGCAATTATATTATCACAATACATTTTTAATGACACACCACATTCTACTGATTTTAAAAATTCTCAATATTTACATCTTAGTCTAATTATATCCTTGACTTTTTTCCTTCAATTATTATTTTTAATCTTTAACTAATTGTAAATTTGGTCCATACAGATCTTTTTATCTAAAAAATTAATTAATTTAGATGTCAAATTACTTATTTATCCATCATAATTTTAAATATTATAAAATTCAATGGACGTAAATGGTCAATATTTCTATTTATTTAAATATCGCTAATACAATGTTAAACTTAATTTTAATATTTATTAACAAAGTAAGTTAATTACTAAAAATTACTAAATATAATAATGTAACAAAAAATTTAAGAACATAATATTATTATTATAAACAATGTTAAAGACCTTTTCATATAATTAAATTTGTGGTGTACCCAATATATTTTATAGCATGCATATATATAATTAGCCTTTGTCGAGTTATTCGGCATTTTTTTTTACCTTGAATTATAAAACATAATAATACTATTTACACATAATTTATTAATCGTACTTAATTATTGTAAGATTCTATATCACTTATGATAAAGGTCAAATTAATACAATACTCATATTTTTCTTTTAGTTCCAAAAAAGATAGTTATCTTGATAGTATCTTATATCATAACAGCTAACAAGAGCCAAATAAGTATTTTTATTTAAGAGAAATTTATTAAATACACCTCGTGTTTCTGTGTATTTTTAGTGCGTCTACAATTTACATACCATGTTTTGAGAAATTACATTTTACATATCACATTTCATTAATTCTTGAAAAAACACATCTTATGTTGAGCAAAAATTTAAAAAATAAAAAAATTACTTATTAAGACGAAATTAACCTTTTTATAACTAACAAATTGCACCCACTATATTTTAGTATATAACACTCTATATATCATTATTCTTAAAAATATTAATTAACACTTATTTCACCAAAAATACTTTTGTTATCTCTTTTATTCTAAAACATTTTTTTAAAAGTTAACTATGTAATATATGGAATATGATAAATAAATTGAAAACAAGGAATCATCTTCACTGTTGTTGTCATCAGTTCTATCATTAATACTAAATTGAGTTGCAATTTTCATAACAAATAATTTCACTGAATTTTGAGGTTTTCCTTTTTACATAAATAAACATGTAAATAAGTTTTTTTTAAGGAAAAAAACTAAGTTGCAAAATAGTATCAAATTTCATATACTATTAAACTTGCCTTTTTGTTATTCATTTAATAAAATAATTTACGAAACATTGAGAACAAATTCATATTTTTGTAATTTTATATATTTGAATAATTCTTTAATGAGATTGATTTATAAACTCTTTGAGTAGTATTATAAGAATTGAGAATAAATATTTTATTTCTCTTTTTTGTAAAAGTAAACAAATATTTGGTCAAGTACGATAAAAAATATACCTACAGAAAATATATTTTCTCTTTATTCCCAAACTTAGTGCAATGATTTCGTCAAGTACGTTGGTGTGAAATATTTATTTAATATTCTAATTTTAGTGATGGACGCTAGAAAAATTATTAATTAAATTGACATCATACTTTCATTAATTGATTTATATTAAGTAAATTGATGGAAGCTTGAAAAATTATTTAATTTTCTATGCCTATATTCATATTCATGTATTTCTACTTAAAATTAATGACTACTGTCAAAGTCAAATATTAATATCAACCATGTATTTCACATCACTTTTGATCTAGTGCCCAAATTTGATTTTTATATAACTCAAATTGCTTAAGTATATGCGAATCATAGCTTTGAACCACTTTTTAAAAGTGGTGTAAGCTGATGCTGGTTATATATATCAACAATTTAAATTTCATAAAAAATTGAATTTGGGTACACTACAAGAATGTATGTCACATTATCATCCAATGTTATCAATACATCTTATGATTGAGACCCGACCACAGTTCCGATTCCAAATCGAAATCGGACAATTCAGAACCAGTCAAACTCGAACCAGAACTAGGTTGACCAGTTCCGGTTCGGTTCCAAACGTTTTGGAATCGGAACCGTAAAAATAATAATAATAATAATAATTGTTGGCACTGTGGTGATGTGGCACGAGTCCGGTTCAGGTCCCCGTTGACGTGGGGTCAGCCCTGCTGACATGTTTGGGGCCCAGGTCGGATAGATCGGGATAGTTGTTGACAGCGATGGCGAGTCGAAGCAATTAAGATTTAGGCATAGCCCAGCTTTGCCTGTCCGAGCTCAATTAAGGACCAGTGGAAGGACCATACCACGACTGATGCCCAGGTTGGCAGGAGGCCCACGTCGGTAGAGATAGCCGACCGACCCCGATTGCTATAGTGGCCGACAACAAGGACAATCTACGTGTCATCTGACACGCTGACAACTTCGGCGGCTGACAAGACGTCATCACCATAAATGCATAGGCGGCTACGTGCAAGTCCCGAGACCATCACCATAAATGCCGGCTACTGCGCAGGTGTTGCAGAGGCAATCATGACACTTAGGCTGTAGTTAGTCCCATCACCCCATGATGCTATGTAACTTGCACTATAAATAGAAGACTTAATTGTCATTGAGGTCTCTCTGTCTCTCTTCCTCTGTAATCAACACCTCGTTCTAGTTCGGCTACGAATATAGAATCTTACTTTTGCTTAGCTAGTACTGCTAAACAACCCTCAACACCCACTCAGTTGGTACAAAAGTAGTCATCCCTATTTTTGGCATCAACAGTTGGCACTAGAAGGAGGGCCTCCCCTTTTTACCTCTGCAACACACTTCCCAGCTCCGCTCGAAGACACCGTACCCTTCTCGAGACATGGCTCCCAGCAACGTTTCCTAAACTTCGACAGACGGAAGCACTTCTATCCCCAGCACGGAATACATCCCCCGACGAATCCAGGCGCCGACCTCAAGTGCAGAGACTCGTGCCAGCAAAGAAATCACCCTGGCCCAAATCCTGAAGCGGTTGGATGACCTCATGAACGTTGTTGCCACGCTTCAAAGTAACCCTGGCAAGCGCACGACCGAGTTGAGCATAATATCGCCGACGAGAGGTGTTTAGCTCGGCGGCGCGCCCGCCATCGTCTGAACTTCAACTGTTCCCCGGATCCGACACGAACCACGGTGCCACTGTACACACCGGCCCCATCAGACTCGAGGTCATCGGGAAGGACCCACAGCATCTTCGACAGGCTCTGCCCCAGGGCCAACCGGAAGCGGCCCACCGAAGGACATGGGGAGAACACGGGTGACCCTCACCCTCAGTCCGAGCTAGAACTCCTGCGGAAGAGGGTTGCTAAACTAGAGTCGGAAGGCGCAGCTGATCGTCCCAGCCCCTCCGCCAGAGTAGGAAAGGCATCCCCACTGAGTGCAAAGATTCAGGTTGAGCACATGCCTTCCAAGCTCAAACTGTCCCAGCAAGGAAACTTCGATGGGATCAGCAACCCCACCGGCCACATCGATAGATATGCCGCCTTCATGGAGTTGTATGGGGTCAGTGACGAGCTCATGTGTAAGGCCTTCCCACTGACCTTGGGCGACAAGGCCATGAAGTGGTTCAAGAAACTCCCCCAACATTTCGTAAAGACGTGGGATAACCTCTCAACCAAATTCCAAGCGGCCATTATGGGGTCCCGGCTGAGGTCGACCCCCACACAAAGGCTTGTGGATGTCAAGCAAGGGAAAGATGAATCACTTAAAGGTTATGTGGAACATTTCAACAACCGATACATAGAGATTAGTAACGTCTCGGATGAGACAGCCATGGTCGCTGCCCTGGCCGGCCTCAGGTATAGGTCGATTCTGGTGGGCGGTCCACGAGAGCAGCCCAGAGACCTACCACGAGTTCATAAGCCGGCCGAGTGTCATATTGGTGCCGAGGAGGCTTCGATGGACCTAAAAGCAAAGCCACATGAGGTGAGGTCAGATAAGGGTAAGGGGAAGGACATCTGGTCAACCCTAGCCCCTCGAGCTCAGCCGCAGCCGGGAGGTGGACGAGACCAGGTTCGGCCACCTCCCTAGCGATTCCAGACCTTCCACGTTCTAAACACCAACCTTGAGGGCATACTAATGCATGTGAAAGATTGAGGGATATTGCCGCCTCTGGTCCCAATAAGGGCCCCGTCATCAAGCCCGAATCAAGAGAAGTACTATCGGTATCACAAATCAGCGGGACACGACAGGGATGATTGCCGAGACCTCAAAAACGAGGTTGAAGGCCTGATCCGGTACGGGCACCTGCGCGAGTTCATAGCCCCGCCAGTGGACCGGGGCGGCTCCAGGTCGGGAATATCGACCCTACCCGAACCTCCCATCGGCCCCAGGAACGAGGTCCACACATTGGTCATGGGCAACCAGCACTTTTCAGGGTTCCGAAATCATCGAAAAAGACTAGCTAGGGAGGCTTGCAACAATTATCAGTACTCGGCCGCGTCCAAGAACAGAGCCCAGGCCGACTGCCCCTTGGACGAGGTTACGTTCTCGGAGATCGACTTAGCCGATGTCCGACATCCTCACCACGACGCCCTTGTCATTAGCATGGTCCTCAACGGTGTACATGTACACCCAACACTGGTCGACAATGGAAGTGGGGCAAACTTCATGTACCTCCGAACCTTAATCCACATGTGCCTCGACGAGCGGCACTTAAGTTCGTGCCCCCTTGGCCCAGTGGTAGGGGTCACAGGTCATGCGATAGAACCGGCCGGACAGATCTCGATGATGGTAGAGCTGGGAGAGAGGCCCTACCAACGAGCTGTTATGACCACCTTCATTGTAGTGGACATCCCAAGCAATTACAACGCGTTGTTGGGTCGACCTCTTTTGTATGAACTGAGGGCCTCAACCTCCATATACCACTATATTATGAAATTCCCCATAGATGTTGGAGTGGGCATGGTCATGGGAGATCAGTGGGCGGCCCGGAAGTGCGACGTCACCTTCTCTACGGTTCGCGAGCGGAGGGAGGTAATGATGGTCGCCACGGTTGAGCTCGATGACCCAAGGGGCCGACTTGAGGACCGGAGTGCACAACCGATGGAAGAGCTCGATACCATCGAGGTCGACGCTAAACACCCGGAGAGTGTCTTTAAGATTGGAAAAGGTGTGGCAGACCCTACGCGCTCAAGCTTGGTCGAGTTTCTCCGGAGCAGCTCCGATGTTTTGGCATGGGAGCCCTCATATATGGTCGGCATAGTTGCATCCGTAGCCTGTCACTGGCTAAATGTCGACCCGTCCGTCTGCCCAAGGCAGCAGCGGCGACGTCCGCTGAAACCGGAACGCTATGAGGCCCTGGCGAAGGAGGTTGACAAGCTGCTCCAGATCGATTTCATAAGGGAGACCAAGTATCCCACCTGGGTTGCTAACCCAGTCCTGGTAAAGAAGAACAATGGCACCTTGAGAGTCTGCATAGACTTTACCGATTTGAACAAGGGCCCTCCCAAGGACTCTTTTCCTTTGCTGCGCATAGATCAGATGGTCGACGCAACGGCTGGGCATGATCTCCTCAGTATGATGGATGCCTATTTAGGGTACAATTAGATCCCCATGTACCGCCGGATTAGGAGCACCACGGCCTTCATAGTTGATCGAGGCCTCTATTGTTATTAGGTCATGCCCTTCGGCCTGAGGAACGCCGGGGATACATACCAGCGCCTGGTGAATAAAATAGTCGCCTCCCAGATTGGAAACACCATGGAAGTATACGTCGACGACATGCTGGTGAAGAGTGTAAAAGCTGACGACCATGTCCAGTACCTGAGGGAAATGTTCGAGATGAAGTTGAACCCAGCAAAAAGTGCGCCTTGGGTCGAGTCCAGAAAGTTCATCGGATATGTGGTGAATTATCAAGCATCGAGGCCAACCTCGAGAAGATCCGGGCAGTGCTGGATATGCGACCTCCCAGCAAGATCAAGGAGGTCTAGAGCCTCACCGGACGGATCGCAGCAACTCGAAGATTTGTGTCCAAGGCTACGGATAGGTGCAGCCCCTTCTTCGAGGCCCTGAAAGGGGGGAAAGATTTTGGGTAGAACCCCGAGTGCCAGGAGGCCTTCGATGAGCTGAAAAACAGCTTGGCTAACCCCATCTTGTCAAAAACCCATACCGGAGGGGTCCTTTCTGTATATCTTTCAATCTCTTACCATGGAGTGAGCTCGGTGCTGGTCTGAATTGAATCCGAGGTCCAACACCTGGTCTATTACACGAGCCAACCACTCATTGATCCATAGAAGAGGTGCACGCCCATGGAGAAGCTGGCCCTAGTGCTTCTCTCGAGTTCCAAGAAGCTCAGACCTTACTTCCTAAAGCATCCCATTGATGTGATAACCAACTACCCACTGCTCCAAGTACTCCAGAAGCCGGACACATCAGGTCGATTGGTTAAGTGGGATGTAGAACTCGGCCAATTTGACCTATCGACCTCGATTGTCCGTCAAGGGCCAAGCCCTGTCCGATTTCATAGCGAATTCAGCCCTCCAGTCAGGAGCCCCATAATCGACCCCGAATGGTGGACGCTGTTCGTGGACGGCTCCTCGACCAAGGCACACTTTAGCGCTGGGCTGGTCCTTTTCAGTTCCACCCTCGAATCTTTCTGCTAATCCCTACGGTTCTCATTTCCCACTTCCAATAACGAGGCAGAGTATGAAGCCCTAATCGCGGGCCTCCTATATGCCAACGCGATGGGCATCTCCCACCTCCGGGTCTAGAGCGACTCCCAGCTCGTCCTCAATCAACTCGACGGGCCTACCTCACTAAGGACGAGCGGGTGACGAGTTACACCGACGTGGCTATTTTGGAAATGAAAAGCTTTGAGCAGGTCATCCTTTAGCAAATTCCACGGACCCAGAATAGTCTGGTCGATGCATTGGCACGGCTCGTCACTAGCGAGGTAATTCAAGAAGTCGAATTCGTACCGATCAACCTGTTGACAAGGTCAGCCATCGCCCCGCAAGCCCGTATCTCGGCTGCCGACCTAGGACCTCCATCTTGGAAAGACGAAATTTTCTCCTTTTTAAGGGATGGCAGGGCCCCAACGGACCTAGAATGGTGAGGTAGCTGTGGCTCAGAGCGGCCCGGTACACCATCGTCGACGACACGCTTTACAAGCGTAGCTTCTCAGGTCCTCTGCTGCGATGCCTATCTAAGAGAGAAGCAGCCTGGCTATTGGACGAGGTTCACTCGGGAATATGTGGAAACCATTTCGTGACCAGACCCTGGCCCACAAAGTCCTACGCCAGGGTTACTTCTGGTCGACTCTCAAGAAGGATTCCATCGCCTATGTCAAGCGATGTGACAAGTGCCAGCATCACACCCAGGTCGGCGGCGCCCCTCCCACCGAGCTCACCCACGTAGTCAGCCCATGGCCCTTCTGCAAATGGGGAATTGACCTCATCGGGCCTATGCCAATCGGTCGGGGGGAGTGAAATATGCAATTGTGGCTGTGGACTATTTCACCAAGTGGGCAGAAGCCGAGGCCCTGACCAGGATTACGGAACAGAAGATAACTGACTTCATCTGGAAGTCAATCATATGTAGATTCGGGATACCCGAGTCCATCGTAACAGACAATGGCCGGCAATTCGACAATCGTCGACTGAGGTCCTTCTGCGAAGACTTGGGAATCAAGAAGCACTACTCCACGCAGAACCACCCTCAGTGCAATGGTCAAATGGAAGCTGTGAACAAGATCATCAAACACACACTCAGGACCAGGCTGGAAGACTTGAAGGGAAGATGGGCGGACGAGCTGTCAGCCGTCCTATGGTCCTATCGAACCACGTGCAGGAACTAGCACGGGAAAACTCCTTTCGCCCTGGCTTACGGCGTCGAGACCGTCATACCAGCCGAGGTCGAGCTACCGTCATTCTGCACTAGATACTTCGTGAGCATACTAACAATTAGGAACTGTCTTTCGAAGTGGACTTGCTGGAGGAAAAGAGAATGGACGCCGACCTGCGGACTGAGTTATACAACCTCCGCAGTGCACGGTACTTCAACAAAAAAGTCAAGAAGCGAAGCTTCCAGGTCGGTGATCTGGTCTTGAGAAAGGTTATTCGACCAGGCCACAGGAGCTTTGGCTGAGAAGTGGAAATGACATTTCGTAGTCCTCAAAGCCCTCTGCAACGGCTCTTACTACATCGGGACGGCTGAGGGGGATGAAGTCCCCCACCCCTGGAATGTGGAACACTTGAAAAAATATTTCCAGTAATCCCTTGAGAATGTATTTTGCAAACTAGAATTCCTTGATAATTTATTTTGTAAGTTGATTGTAAATGACATGAATGGAAACTTTTGAACTACTACACCCACAAATTTTCCATCTCTTCATATCGGAACCCAGGTCCTCCACGACGGACCCATCCCCATGCAAGTCGACCTGACCGGTCCAGCCTGGGGATAGATCCACCTATTCTCCATCTCTTCAGTTCGGAATGTAGGCCCGCCACGGCGGACCCACCCCTAAGAAAGCCGACCTAATCAGTTCAACCTAGTAACAGACCCACTGAGGTGGCACACCGTTATGCGTTCGAGTTGAGTATTGACTGTTAAATGCTAATGGTTACCGCGCTGGAATAACCCCAAAACAGCCGGACTACGAGGTCGATTATGACAAGCTAGACTGTACACACACAAGACGAGCTAAACACTTGCATAAAATGTTGGAGGAATAATATTAGAATAATACGAAACAATAAATCAATCTCGGAATAAACCAAACTCATTAAATTTAAATAAAGTCAAACCCAACCCGGTACGATCAAACCGGGCAATATCCATCACATAAAAAAAAAATTTTAACTACAACAAAACCCAGCCCGGTATGACCGAACTGGGCAATATCCATACATCACATCAAACAAAAATTTAAAAAAGTCAAACCGAGCTCGGTAAGACCGAGCTGGGCAATATCTGTACGTTATATCAAAAACAAATTTAAAAGGGTGGACATATCCTCCTCAAGTCAAGTCAATGGCTGCCCTCACCCCGTCCTCCAGCATCCCGTACTCGTCCCTCAGCCATTTTACCTCATCAGTAAGAAACCCAATGTCCCAGTCCGGACGCTTCTCGGTGATGTCCCTGATGATGTCCTCTGCAGTACTGACAAAGGTGGAGTTTAGCTCAGAGTTGTACTCTTCCGACTTCTTGAACTCCTCTATTATCTCCTCCCGCGATGGACCCGCCTAACCGAACTGGGCCTCTATTAGGCTGCACTCTCGGCTTGGAGGGACTAGACCTCAGCAGCGTGGGCCTTGTTGGTGTCCTCGACCTCCTGACCCTCTCCTTTCCCCTCTTCTGGGCCTCTTTCAGCTTGGCCTGAGCTATGACCAAGCTGGCCTTGGCCTGAGCTAGGGCGGCGTCGCTGTTTGAGGTTGGCCCGCAGCTCCTGGACTACAGCCCTCGACTGTTCCCCACTCCGGAGCATATGGATGATGGCTCGGCTGCAATGGGTTACCGCGTCAAGGCGTTATCCTCCGACCTGAGTAGGTCCAAATAACGCTCCTAGGCTGGGGTCCAAGACCTTCCCAGTGTGACCGTTGGATTGTCCAATGAGGCCGGCATGATGGACGGTCTCCCGGTGTGAGGAGGGGAGTTAGCCTGGAAGAAATCCCGCAACGGCTTCGGGGCCGTCCCCTTAGTGGTCACGTACTCCGCCTCCTTGGCAGGGGTGGTCGCCAAGTAGGGAAGGTCAGCAACTAGGGGATGGACGTCGGTGCTTCCTGGCTGAGCCACCTTCAGCCCCGTCATGAGCCCCTTTCCGACCCCGTGCTTCGGGGAAAGTTCGGACTTGGTGACCAAGCCCGATGGCCCAGCCTCGGGAGGATGTGGGGACGGTACGGCATCAGTGTGAGCCTTCTTTTGGGGGGCTGGGCTTGACGACCCCTCATCGGTGGTTGAGAGGACGATTGAGCTGCAAAACCAGAGTCAGTGGCGAATTCTAAAGGATGAGTACGGGAATGACAAGGTCGGACGGACTACCTGAGAGGGAGGAAGACCTTTGTTAAGCGTGGAACAGACCTTTGTTAAGCATGATAGGCAAGCGTGGAACAAACTTTCCTCGGTGATGAGCTTGCGCCAATCACGGTCTGAGATCGACCTCGCAGTTGCTGCCCGGGCAGCCCAACTGTCCGACGGTCTGGCCTCCTTATAATCTGCACAAACAAGGTGTTGGCTCAGTTCGAAATAAAATAGTAGTCCAATCTTTACCGATGGGGTGATAGTTCACTGGGATGGCGACCTCCCCTTCCCGGTCATCCAGACTGACCAAGCAACCTTTCTCCTAAAACTAGTTCTGCTTCCACCCCTTCACCGAGTTCGGGAGACCTATGACGAGGGCACCCCCCGAGTTTGGCTTTACCAAGCAGTAGTACCGGCCCTAGTGCTGCCCATCTGACTTGAAGGAGTACAGGTTGTTGAACTCTCACACTGTCAGCTTATCG
Source organism: Jasminum sambac (assembly GCA_018223645.1). NCBI lineage: Eukaryota > Viridiplantae > Streptophyta > Magnoliopsida > Lamiales > Oleaceae > Jasminum > Jasminum sambac. The sequence goes on along the minus strand of CP073644.1, from coordinate 5,976,892 downwards.
AGACCGGTCTGGTGCCACAGGACTAACATCTCCATCAGGGTCTTCCAAGTATTGGGGGTTGGGTCGGAGCGACACACCGGGCCTTCAAAAACCCCTTCACCGTCCATGGGAACAACAGCCTCACGCCAGACTCAAGCATGGCCTGATTCACGCCCACAAACCCTGACGACCCCGGGCACGACGAACCTCACCCGAGGTGAGACCTCATACTGTGAGTGCCACAGGTCTAGCATCCCTTCACTCACCGCGGACTGGACCTGAGAGCACCACAAGGGCCTCGACGGGGCACGGTTGGCGCTCTTCTTCTTCCTTCTCTTGAAGAAACTTGGCGGGGATGTCTTCGAGCTCGATTGCATGGAGGGCCCTGGCCTAGAGCCCGATTCAGCAGATTCCACAGTCGCCTTTATGGTCTGTAGGGGCCGAACATCCAATATCTCCTCGATGCTAGGAGAGTTCTCTCTGTGCGAGGAGGGGGGATTTTGGAGATCGGACTCCGTGGTCGTAGTCGTACACCTCTTTCGAACTCGATGACATTTAAGAGATTTCTAAGGTTCAAGTTCGTAAATATACCTAAAGATGAGGCCGGGAACGGACTGACGCTCAAGACGGTAGGCGACTTGGGTATCAGCTCAAGAGTGAAAGTTTGAGAAGTATGGAGCTCCGAAAAGTGAAATATGACAAAATGAGAGGGTATATATAGGTGCAACCCACGAAAGTTGAAACGACATTTCCTGCCCCAGCGATCAACCGACACGTGTACCATGGTCGAGGCCACGTGCCACGCACATGTCGTCCAGGCCAGCGAAAGCGTCAATCCCGGTTGGCCCAAATCTACATTAACGCTGGGGACAATTGTTGGCACTGTGCTGACGTGGCACGAGTCCGGTTCAGGTCCCCCTTGATGTGGGGTCAGCCTTGCTGACGTGTTTGAGGCCCAGGTCGGACAGATGGGGATAGTTGCCGACAGCGTAGGCGAGTCGAGGGTAGTTCGGATTTGGGCATAGCCTGGCTCCGCCTGTTCGAGCTCAATTCGGGACCAGTGGAAGGACCATAACACAATTGATGCTCAGGTCGGCAGGAGGCCCAGGTCGGTAGAGACGGCTGACCGGCCCCGATCGCTACAGTGGCTAACAACAAAGATAATCCACGTATCGTGTGACACGTTGACAACTTCTGCGGCTGACAAGACGTCATCCCCATAAGTGCATAGACGGCTACATGCAAGTCCCAAGACCATCACCATAAATGCCAGCGGCTGCACAGGTGTTGCGGAGGCAATCACTACACTTAGGTTGTAGCCAGTCCCGTCACCCCATGATGATCTATGACCCACTATGTAACTTGCACTATAAATAGAAGACTTAATTGTCATTGAGGCTCTCTCTCTCTCTCTTCCTCTGTAATCAATACCTCGTTCTAGCTCGGCTACGAATATAAAATCTTACTTTTGCTCAGCTAGTACTGCTAACCAACCCCCGACACCCACTCAGTTGGTACGAAAGTAGTCATCGCTATTTTTGGCATCAACAATAATAACATAAGAAACGATGAAAGGCCACAATTTCCATTTTTTCCTTTTTTAATCTATTATTCATAAATACATCTGATCATCTTCATTTTTATTTCACACTCACGCTGCAACTCTCAAGTTTTAATTCTCATTTTTTCAACTCTCAAAAAAATTTTAGTAAAAAATTAAGTTGAAGCCTTAGGTTATTTAAAAATTATTTTTCTTAATTTTGGTTGGGATTAAGGGTTGAAAAATTTTTTTAAATAAAAACCGTGAACTGACTGTTTCAGAATCGGAACCGCCTATTCAAGAACTGATCCTGAACCATAAACGTGAGTTCCAACTTTTTTGAAACACGAACCGGCGGTTCCAGTTTCGGAATTGTGGCCGGGTTCAGACCCCTGCCACTATGCAACCAAAAATTGTAGCAAATTTTTTTTTCCGTGAACAGACACAACTTAGAATTATTTGTTTTCTGGAGTTGTTTTTCCTCTCTGGTGATCAATCGTTCCATAGCAATAGCTATTTGAGTTTTTCCAAAAATATTTCTCGCTGTTGGTTTTGGTTTTAGAGTATTCCTGTCTAACTGTTATCAGTGATACATCCAGGGACGGATTCAGGAAATTCGTTAAGCTAGATCGGCCTGTCACGTACTCATAGCTTTCACCAAATAACGTATGGCCTTAGGGGTGCGTTCTCTTTGCTGTTTTCAACCCGTTTTCTATTTTCAATTTTCGAAAATATTGAAAACGCGTCCTGTTCATTGTTTTTGAAAATCTATTTTCGAAAACGTTTTCAAGATTTGTATAGGAAACACGAAAACGTCTTTTTAACATTTTCGGCGTTTTCAGTGTTAAATGTCGAAAATAAGGAAAACGCATTTTCGGATTTTAAACTTTATATTTATTATATTTCAATCCCAAATTTTATTTTTCGTACGTTTCAATCCCCGATCACCGCTGACCACCTCCGACCACCGCCGGCCACTATCGACCACCGTCAACTGCCGCCGCCAATCGTCGCCGCCAACGTCCGGCCACCAGATCTGGTGGTCCAACCACCATTAATGGTGGTTGGACCACCATAAACATGTGGTTTCGACCACCTGTTGGTGGTCGAAACCACCTGTGCAGGTGGTCACCACCTGCTGGTGGTTCGCGACCACCAGCAGGTGGTTCCCGACCATCTGCTGGTGGTGCGAACCACCAGGAGTTGGTGGTTCGCACCACCACAGTCGCCGGCGACTAGTTGAAGAGAGAGATGGAGGGTAGCGTGGGGTGGGGATAGGGTGGGGTGAAGATGAGGGCTTGTTTGAATATTTTGAATAGTTTGAGGACATTTTTGTAATTTTTATTATACCAATTTATATTTTTTTAAAAGTATAAACCAGACACGTTTTCTATTTTCTCTTTTCAAAAATAATTTTTCAAAACAACAAACCAAACGCATTTTCAATTTTCTCAAAACAAAAATTGAAAATAGAAAATACCAAAATATTTTCGAAAATGAAAACAGAAAATACAAAACAAACAGAACGGCCCCGGTCATCACACCAAGTAAGCCTTTGTTGGACGAAAAAAGTCAAGTAAGAAAAAATTGACACATAAAAGCTAGAATACTATCAAGAGAGTTAGGGAGAATCTATGAGATCTTTATTACTTTACAACTTCTTGGATAGTTACAAATGAAGGACAAGAACTCTATTTATAGTTCCCACCTCATTTGAATGGACAGTGGTGATTGATTTGATCTAGCGGCCTACATTCGTCATCTAGAATCCTTTACAATTCTCTAAAAAATATCTAAAATATTTACATGATATTTACAAGGAATTATTCTAGATACATGACTTAGAATACTCCACGCCTTGTGTAGAAGCTTTCTAGAGAATTCTAATTGTATTTCCAACAAATCTGTGTCTAGAACCTTTTAAAAAGCCTCTGGGTATGACAAGCAATTGTTCATAACTTGTAAATCAATTTAATAACACATAAAATTCGCAAAAATATATTAAAATCTCAAAAAAAGAAAGAAAGAAAGAAAGAAAGAATTGGAAAAAGAACTTAAACAACAATTATCCGTTCAAATCAATAATTAACTAAACTAATTATTAACTAAACCTTTAATATAAAAGAAAAATAATCAACAAAGATCCACTATTGATTCAGTTTCAATCCTAAACTAACTAAATTAAATGAAGTACTCTAAATAAAAAATTAACTAACAATACCTTAATTCTCCTTTATACTAAATAGCTAAATCAAAATTAAGTTTAAACTAAACTTAAGATAAACTAAATTAATTTCATTAGTGTAAAATTTAAATCAACTACAAAGTAAGAGAATATGAGTGTGTTAGGGAATATATTATAATGGTTTTTAAAGGTTTTTAATGTAAAAGGGGAGAGAGAATGAGTAGAGTTGAGTGGTTGAGATTTGTGGATGTGATGAGATATGTGGATGTGATTGATTTAGGATAAGAAAGAATGAATAAAAAATTTGTAAAAAATAATAAAAAGTAAAAAAATTGAAAAAAGGGGGCATAATGAACACAAAATAAAATACACGTGAAAAATAACCTTTAACAATTCAATTTCAAGTACATAAATTGAATTCCGAGACGCACGCATGGAGAAACCTGAAGGACGAGTTGGGCTTGTTGATATTAGGCCCCCATTTTTCTAGCATATAAAGTCCACAAAAATGGCCCAATTTAAAATGAAAAACACCCAAGCCCTGCAGTATTTTCATCTTCTTGCTTAGTACGATCTCTGGTTTTCTGCGCATATGCCGGTGAGCATAGAGAACTTCCTGCGGATCCAGCACGCGCTGCCGCGAAGCCTCGACAGGTGCTGGATCCGCCACTGGATACATCCAGACCGATATCCAGTGCTGACCCTAGAATTGAATTTACATTTTTCTTATTATTGGTTTCTTTTTTATTTTTTTGGCTGTGTTAATAGGTGAACTGCAAATTGAGTTCGTGGTGCCACAGTCTGGGAAGTTAACATGGTATGCTCTCTGCAAAGTCTTATGTTTTGGATTTTGTTTTCGAGTTTATGATATGATCAAGTATTTAAATTTCTTATGATTTGTGTGAAATGTTTGTCCTAATGGTTTGCCTGATATCGTTTGGTTATGTTTTCCATTTTTTTTTTTTTTTTTTTTTATATATATTCTGCTGTCTTAACTTTGGACAATTATGTTCTTTCTAAATTGTGAAGGAAGAATTTCGTATATTTTGGAAAATTTGCTTCTTACTAAAATATGGAGGAATGTTCAGAAAAATTATATAAACAAGATGAAGTTTGGTGCCGCTGGCCTTTTAGTCGTCACGGAAGCCTATTATTCTTCTAGTCAGTGTTAAATCGCATTCCTTTGGATATTCTTGAACCTGTAGTTTTGTCAATTTTTGTTTTTGTTTTTGTTTTTTCCCCTTTTTTTCCTTGGTGCACACAAGTATCCAAATGAGTCAAGGTTATGCTGTTTATTTTATTGAATGAGTTTCAAAGCTGGTGAAATGTGTGATGCCTCGTTGTCTTAAACGATGGCAATCTGGACATTGTAAAGCTAGAAATTTATGTTTGCAAATTCAGTAAATATGAAACATAATGCAGAAGCTGTATTCGAAACCTCTGATTATAGCAATTAGATTTAAAAGCCCATGTACAAAATAAAAATGGATGATTTTAGCAGTCTTTCCAAGACTCAAGTTTGTGCATTGATTTTGGAAAAAGGGCCTTTCTTGTAGACTAGGAGCCCTCTTGTCAGTATGCATTAGGTAGGTAAGTAGGATTTGATGGGAGTAATCTCCTGCACCATGCGCATTCAGTGTAGTGGAAAATAGTTTTCAGTGGAAGTTAGAGCATCTCCAGGAGTACTCTATTCAGAAGAGCATATTTTTCTAAAATAAAGAGCAGTTTAAATCATATTGAAAAATAAAGAGCGGATCCTCTTTCTATCCACCTAACAACGCTAACTATATTTAATTTTTCTGTTGTTTTTCATGAGTAACTATGACTCAATATGTTCTTTCCCCCAATTTGCTTGTGCTTGTTTAACTTTTCTCCAATTAATAGTTTAGTTCTCATGGGCGGTCAAAGTTTAACTTCAATGTCAATGACACACAAAACAAATTATTATGCACATATTTCAGTAGTCCTAACACTGTTCAAACTAAAAGGTAACTTGGCCTTTTTCTTTTCCGTTTATTTTAGAAATGTGAATGGGAAGGGGTGTTCAGTTAATAAATTTTACACACTGAAACTTATTGATTACAAGAGTGACTTTCTATTGAAATTATGGTTTTCATGAAAGCCTTTGTGGCTTTGTTCTTATTTTACTGATTATATACGTTGATCTTCCAGCTAACATCTTGAACTTTCGCATTGTAGTTTTTTGATGGGTATGGATACCACGGAGGATCATTTGAGCAGACATATAGATGCTACCCAGCATCATTTATTGACAAGGTTGGAAGGTGTCCGTTGGCAACTTTTATTTGTTTCAAATTCTAAAATTCTTGGTCACAATTTCCTCTGTTTTGCCTTTTCAAATACACTAGTGTACATCATAATATTGGTACCTCACCAAAAATACAATTTGCATCTTAAACTCCAAATTTCGTAACAAAATGAAGAATTTTGAACATTTGTTTCACTTTTCATGAGCTGCCATTGTTGAAGTCTGTCTTTTAGGGCTGGATAACTAAAGCACATATATTGTTTGTTATTTTCTATGATCCCTTCTTTCGTGAAACTTACAGCTTGAGATAGATGGCTTTATAAAATCTTGTTTAATTCTGATTGCTTCCAACCTCTTATTTTGCAGGCACAAATAGAAAATGGTGACAAAGGTAAAATCTTAAAATTCTTCAAGCAATCATTTAGATATTTCTTTTCATTGACTATGTGTGGTCTTACTTTTCCTCTATGTTTTTTCAGTTATCATGCCACCATCGGCTCTCGACCGCCTCGGTTAGTTTTTGGGTTTTATGCTATTTATATCAAATGTTTATTGGTGTATTTATTGCTTTCCCATCCGGCCATCCCCAATCCTTATGCTTAGCCGGTGATTTTTCTTTAACTGAGATCATAATTGACCTCAACTATGCAGCGTCTCTTCACATTGACTATCCAATGTTGTTTGAGCTTCAAAATGCTGCAGCAGAGCGGGTTTCCCACTGTGGGGTTCTGGAGTTCGTTGCAGAGGAAGGCATGATATATATGCCTTACTGGGTAAGTGATCATATATTTTTATAGTTTAGATAAATTCTGCTAATATGAACCTCTTGTAATTTCTACGCATTCTTGCAGATGATGGAGAATTTGTTGTTGCAAGAAGGAGACTTTGTACAGGTGAAAAATGTGACACTTCCTAAGGGTACATATGTTAAATTGCAACCACACACTAAGGACTTCTTGGATATTTCAAACCCAAAAGCTATGTGAGTGTTTTGAATTGTTTTCATTATCAATTTCCTCCATGTACGACTGAGCTATTAGATTTTCTCTCATCATTAGTCAATTTTTTATTATATTGTGGCACATTCGGTTGCAACTTACAACCTGATAAGAACTGGCAATCGTGCAGCATTTCATTCTAGTCTCTAAATATTGAGTATTTTAGTCAATACTCACCATGCTCTATTATAAATGAATATTTAATCATGTGTTCTTTCAGTTTGTGCTTATCTAAGCACTTCCTGATGTGATGCCCCAAATTCTAAAAATCTAACTGTCAGAAAAAAGAAAAAGAAAAAGAAAAACAACTAATTCTTAGAAGTACTTGAAGGTCAAAATAAAATAATTCACCTTAAAATCAGCTGCATTGTTTATTAAACACCTTGTGGTGACACTGGGATCCAAATTATAAGAAACCAAGTTTGAACTAATGCAGAACGAGAACTTTTAAGATAAGAAAATGAGAGGAATTTAGTAGACCCTTCAAATTTAACTCATTTTTGTAAACTAGTTATTAATTGTAGTTGGAAAGAGAGGGAAGGGAGATGATTTTCAATAACAAGCAGCAATAATCGACATTCAGTTTCATTTAATCAACAAATATCCCCAAAATCACTTTTACAAATTCAGTCAAATTCATAGTTTCATCAGGATACATGGAACTTCTGACTGAACATTGATGGTATGAAGCTTGCTCTTGTTTTATGTTGCTAAAGAGCGGCTTCCTTCTTCTTTCATTTTCCCCCCTCTTTTTCTCTTTCTTTTTCCTTTTTGTTTGAATACTGATAGGACCACGAAATGTATGTACCATAATTAGTATTGGTTTTGAATGTGTGGTTGGATTTAACGTTTGACTTTTACAGACTCATTGCGTATACAAGTTCAATTTTATAAAATCTTTGGAATTTCTGGTGCAGCTTGGAGACTACATTGAGGAACTTTTCTTGCTTAACAACAGGAGATAGTATTATGGTGGCTTACAATAATAAGAAGTACTACATTGACATCATAGAGGCAAAGCCTTCAAATGCTATAAGTATAATCGAAACTGATTGTGAAGTGGACTTTGCTCCTCCTCTTGATTACAAAGAGCCTGAAAAACCTGTCCAAGCTATTCCAAAGGGCAAAGCACCTGCTGAAGGTGCTACATTTCTCATCTCTCACTTTGTATTTTATATATCTTTGTTCTTCTCTATCCTTCAACATTTTCATCTTCAATTTTACATGTGCATATTGGTTTTCTTGTTTTGCAAATCATTTTTTGGGCTTCTCGGTAAAACTTAAAAGAGAAGTGATTTTTTTCTCTGTTTTGGGTGGTCTGTGCAGCCCAAGAGCTTCCTCCTGACAAACCGAAGTTCAATGCCTTTACTGGTGTTGCCCGACGCTTGGATGGGAAGCCTTTGAAGAACCCGTCTCCTCCTATGACATCGTCAGGGTCGAAAGATAGGCCATCTGGTACTTCCAATTTAGCTGGGCAATCTTCCGCTTCAAGTTCCAGTTCACAAAACTCTAGCCGTCAATCTCAGGGAAAGCTCGTGTTCGGCTCAAATGCAAATCGCCCTCGAGAAGCTCAGAAGGTCTCTCTCTCTCACACACACACACACACACAAAAGTAAATCTGCATTAGTTCTCAGAGCAGCCATTTTAAATCTTGATCTCATGCTGTTGTGTTTATGCGGTATAGGACACTCCAAAGGAGACAAAGAAGGAAGAACCACCGAAGAAGGAAGAACAGCCGAAGTTTCAGCCATTCTCGGGGAAGAAGTACTCGTTGAAAGGTTGATTGTGTATTTTATTGGAGCCTTTAAGTTATGTTGATGTTCTACGAGCAAGAACTACAGGAATTATAATATGATGTCCAAGTGGGACGTTTTGTGTGATACAAACATGCCAATCTAACCAGTTGGTTGTTGTTTTGTTGTTCCAAATATGAAGTTATATCTTTAATTTTATTTGCAAAGTCTTCCACTCATTGGCATGCTCTAATGGATGGAGTTGTATTTGGCTTATGTTGGCTGTGCGTCCTTTGACACCGACCAACCTAGGCATATTTATGGGACGTTGCTCATCTTTGTCTTCTATCTATCTACTTTTCATTAGTATGAGTTCCGTCGTCTAGGTTGTCTTATTTTTACATCATTGAATTAATATACTTGATTGTATCTGCAAGAAATGGAATAGCAGATGTGGACTCCGTTTGTACCATGGGATGGGCTGCCTTTGCTCGATAAGTTCGAGATTGGCTATAGTCAACTCATGACTCACCTAAACTATGTTACTAGCTATATTTTGGATCTTGAGTTTGGCTACATCATGATTTGTACTAACAAGACTCAAAAAAACCAAAAAGGAAATTTGCAAATTGAAATGCGATTAGATTTATAAGGTTGATAATTTACCTGTTAAAAATTCAATATAAAAAACAAGACACCTTAGATGTGTGCACTCGCCCTTAACTAATAGCAATAAACAGTACTATAACACATCCGAGAGTACTTTAGCATTATCAAATAGTACTATATGCCTTCTTTCCAAATACAATGGTACAAGATACAAATACAATGGTACAAGAAGAAAAATACTTGTACACTGGAAGAGACTGAAGCATAATTACGATTAATCCAACGCGTGTTTTAATTAAACGCGTGTTTTGAGAGACAAGGACCGGGGAAAACGTCATCTTCTTCACCAAAAGCGTTATTGCAATTTGCTGTGATTTGTTTCCCGGCTTCGGCCGATGCCAATTCTATTGACTGCATAGATATCCCAAAACATGGTACGGATTGACTGCAATTCAAATTAATGGCTATTTTCGTGCTTGATGTTCCAAACATTTCCTTGTAATTTATATCGCTTATTTGAACTCCACTTTTCTTTATAGGAAAAAATGTAATTGAGTTAAAAACTTGATTTAATTAAGTAAATGAAAATTAATTAGTAAATAAATTAGAGTTACGTACCTCTTGTTTGCATGACCCCCGAGGAAAACAGTAATTCTGGTGGATAATTATAGGGTTTTCCACGTTCGTAAATATGAGATTTTCAAATGTTACTTGACAAACGCATCCTCTTCCACCCTAATTGGTGCTCGATAAAATCAATAATATATTTAATCATAGAATCAATATTTTGATGACGAAAATTTATCGTCCAAGGTTTTTTTTTTTTGATGTAACAATACCTGCCAAGTCTTGATTCGTGCTCCATTTGTAGTTCTATAAAAGTATGCGTTACTTATATGAATCTTCTCTACCGTTGCATAACTTCCTCCTCTTCCCAAACTTCCAATGCTATGTTTACATCCATAAGGTAAATAAAGAAGGAATTTTAATTTCAAAAATATGTATTGACATTGGACAAAAACATAAATAGTACACAATAAGTTTTAGAAACTCATTTTCAACCATAATCCCATGAATGAACTTGTGATTTTGGCTGAATAATAAAAATTAATTCTCAACTCTTTAAAAAAAAAGTGTCAAAACGAAACCACAATAAAATATAATTGATTGGGTTAACTTTGTTACCTGATCCCATGACCAGGTCCACACATAATATTGTTTATTTCAACATTTGAAATGCGATCGCCTATAGAAATGCAGTCATCCCCTGATTGATTCACAAGTCTGTAAGATAGATGTCACGCATGTATATATATATAGAAATGATGTTACGAACACTAGATTTATGAATGAATACCGCTTTCAATTTTAGAATTGGTGATGGTCAAATAGTGAGACGCCTGAATATGAATTCCATCGGTATTAGGACTATTTCCTGGAGACTGTATTAAGACATCGTGAACGTCGAACTCAGTACATCCCCTGATGAGCACGTGTGTTTGGGGGCTGTTAATGAACCTCATATTACTCAAACTGCTCCCATTGCATGATAGAAACTTTAAGGCCTATAATCAAATATAATCATCTACTATATGAGATTTTCGATTTTCTTTTTTTTAATTTCTCAAATAATTGAACTGGATTAAAGTAATTAATCTTAGTTTATGTGAACTTGTCACAAAATTATAAGCAGGGGCGGAGCCAGGATTTTGGTCAAGTGGGGGCAGAAAATTTTTCAAAAAATAGACATTAACGCGCGGGATTAGAAAGGGAATGGTAACTCCTGTTTCCGAGGCTTAGAGGTAAGTACAATGACACAAAAAATTTGTCTTCACATTTTGCAATTATTTCAACTTTTTTAATAATTGAAATTAATTATTTTATTAATATTAAGTGAAGGAAATATGTAATTTTATTCGTCTTTAGTAAAGTCAATGATTCAAAAAATTGCTCTCTAAAATATTCAGACTAATTTGTTAAGATAACAAAGGTTAAGTAGTAGTTGAACAATGTTATAATAATAATAATTATAATAAAAAGAAACGAAATATATAATGCTGGAAAGTTAAACCCATGACCTTAGATTCAATATGATATTAAATCTCCTACCACTAGGCTAGAGAATCTTTATCTATCTTTTATGACAAATGCTTATATATATTCTCTTATAAGTTCAAATTATATATAAAATCACCCCAATAGTAAATAGAATTTCCAGATTTACAGTGGGGGCAACTGCCCCCAGTACCCCCACTGCAAATCTGCCCTTGATTAGAAGTTTGCATAGCTCTCATACGTAAGCTATGTTAAAATGAAAATTTGGCAGTTATATCTATAAATTGATCATATTCATTAACCAAGCAAATACTATTCTACAAGTAATTACACATAGTTCATCAATCATCATACATTATAAATATCAATATGGCCATTGAGTAATTGTTAAGGATACTTAATTGTGCACACGTTTGGTAAAGCTAAGCTCTTATTTCACCATGTTCAATCAGTAATTTTTTAAAATGTTTGTATAAAATGTAGTTGTAGAAGTAAAAAATATTGGACCAAATAATAAGTTTGAAAACTTGTTATTAAAAAATCGATAGTTTGAATATGTGATAGTCCTATATTATTGGTGAGCATTGGATCTGGACAATCATGTATATATCGCCAAGTATCGGAAAAGAATTAGTACTACTGGTGTATACAATATATCCCCGATACAACTTGCAGATAATGTTATATCCCCAATACAACTTGCAGATAATGTTAACATACACATAAAATGCTATATAATGTAACTTTCTATGTTTAGAAGTGGTTTGATTGTAGTAAAATACACAAAGACCACAAGTAAAATTTTCACTCTTGTTACGCCTTACTTTAAGATTCTTGTTTGCGTTATTCATCCATCTCTCATTGTTTTTTATTGTTTCAAATATCATTATTTTGTATTTTACTGTTACTTAAAGCTCACTTTTGTAACGTTCCATTCGGTTTCCTATTTCAAGCATTATATTATATTCTTAAACTAAGTAAATGAAAATGTTAATAGTGTTATAAAAGTATACAAACAATAGAGAGAATTTAGAGAGAATGAATTCTAAGGAATTCTCAGGAATGAATTTCATTAATAATAAGCTCCTATTTATTGCGAAACTCGAATCTATTGATAATCGTAATTACATAATTTCATCAAGGGTATAATAGTCATTCACATATAATAATTACATCTTTTACCAAATTATTCCTCCACCAAATTATTCCTCATAATTCATAACCACCACATTATTCTCAATTATTCATAACACCTAATAATTATTCTTCAATTATTATTCATAACTCCCCCTTGAATGACTATTAATACAAATGTCTTCCTGACCGCTTTGGAGAAAAACCCAGCTGGGAAAAAACTTCCAAACCGACCAGGATAGCTTGGAGTGGTTATATATCTTTGCTTCATCAAAACATTGCTCCTGATGTCTATCGGGCATATGAGTATTCACGCGTTCTCGTTAAAACCTTGCTCAAGAAAACCTGGGAAAACTTGATCAAGGAAAAAGAGCAATACCGCTCCGTTTGATTTCATATCTTGAGAACTGATATCTTTACTTGGTAAATGATTTCAATATCATCATCGCTTTGGATCTAAAGCATTAGCTCCATTATAACTTGATCCAATAGATACACCGTATCAATTCTCCTATCGTTAATATACCATGAATATGCCTCGTTAAAAACCTTATTAGGAAAACCTGGGAAAAACCCTAATGAAGGAAAAAGAGTACATTATTCATGTGAATACGCCATTAAAGTTGCCTCATTAAAAACCTTGCTAGGAAAACCCAATGGGATAAAACCTCGAGCTAAGGGAAAAGAGGCAACGCGTATTTTATACAAGTATCTTTCAAGCATTTCAAAATCTTTCATACATTTGTATGAGTATCATATACATTGGTTTTATACTTTCTGCTCATTTAGAGTGCATCAATTTTCTTACACAACTACAAAACATTCACCATGAACACATGTCTCCTAACACACAATTTAAAGCATATAAATTCATCAGAAAAACATGTAAAACATATAAGTAAACCTTCATAACTAACTAACATTTAAAATATATCATTTAATATTTAATACTCACTTAATAGGTTATTTCATTCCCGAGGCTTAGCTTACCCTTTAGGGTACTCATAACACACGGGCTTAGCTCACCCGATCCTTTAATTTCCTTTTTCGTACTACACACGATCGGTAATTTAACTTTCATGAGCATGCAACATATAATGACCACCATGCTTATCTTTAAACTTGAGCAATAGTCATCATCATCTCATCATCTCATAAGTTAAGGATTTCACATTCACCATTTATCATCTTCAATATATCTCAATATTTTCATTATCATTGATCATATGTAGCTGCTACATTTTCATATCGTGGTTTACACTTTTCAATTTCATTTCTCCCATATCGACATAACTTATCGAGATATCTCATTATCAATCCTCTTGTAGGATTACACAATATAGTTATGTCTATATACTCTTCAAGAGCATATGCCTCAGATTATTAAGACCATCTTTTATAATTTGCTTTGATATATGTTTGGGAAATATCAACGCTTAAGGCTAACTTATCAAAGCATCGTAGTTGATATATGTGATTGTTCATAGCCTTTCATGCATCTTTGAACTTCAAGTTCAGATTTCAATTTAGAGGATATAACATGATGCATTTCTCATATTATTTTCAACCTTTAATACTCCCTCATGCCGAGAAAATTTAAAAACACCAAAACTCATATAGTTGGTATGATTTTAATCATATATGTTCTCACTATTCAGCCTTAATATAGAATTTAGACCGCTTTGCATTCTATTCTCGATAACGGCAATTTATTTGAGGACTTTAAATAATTTGCCATATAATATCCCACTTGTATGCGCATACTCAAATCCTTCAAGGATTTATTCAAATCATTGGGATATACATTTACTAGCTTTATCATTAAATCCGAAATCATGCTCATCACAGTGATCAAATATTTCAGAAATTTCAAATTACTTAATCATATACATACATGTGACTATCTAGTGGATCCATATCATAATATCTAGTCCACATGGAGGATAGTGGGCCCATACTTCTCATCCTTTATTCCATATATATTTGGATTTATTCCACATTATAGTAATGATTTCATCATTTATCGAGAACAATCATTGAAGAATTCTTTTAATTCTTCACTTGAAATATTGATTTCAATAATTATTTAAACCGGGATGAGTCAGCTTTGGTAAACGAGTATTATTGAACTTCTAGTTCAAGAAATTCTTATATCGATTTCACTTTAGTATTCAGATATAGTACTCAATATGATTTATCATAGAAACAATTCACCGAGCATATTCCATCACCTTTTAGTGACATTATTGTCCTCACATCGTTCAAACACGAGTTACAAAACATACGCATCACATCCGGCTATTATTTAATTCCAAATCGTAGTTCTTACGCTTTCATATTATTTATTTAAAATCGAGTCTTATTTCACACAGCGTGCATTATTCTATAAATAAATCATCAAAATTATTGCAAAATTCATCCTAACAAGGGTCTATACATTATAATGGATCATATGCTCTCAAATCTCGAAAATACTATCCATCACTACTCGATCAAAATCCTAAAAGGATTTATCGATGTAGGTGGAAAGATTAAGGATGCTAATGAATAAGGGTATCCCACATGATATTCGATGCTTGATTGAAGCAAAGGTTCGATTATCCGGTGAGGTTTCAATTCCTTCTAAATACATGCCTGGTATGGGTAAAAGTAGTTTTTCAAAAACGGAGAGCAAAAGATTAGGAGGATGCTACAAGTGTGTTTCGGTGGGACATGTGACACTGGATGTAAATCTGTGTACTTGTCCGTAAATCGAGAAGATAAAATAGCATTCATTAAGGATGGATTGAGTAAGGAGCCTTTGGATGATATTCAATGTGCTCTTGAGACACATCCTAGTGGACACGCACAAGGTGAGCTAATGGCCTTATGGGCCAAATTCAAAGATCAACAAACGCTACATACTTTGAAAACTTACTTTAGAAGATCCTGCTTGTAAATTTAGTAGAAAAATTTTAGTATAATAATTTTCTCATATTAATATAAGGAAGTTCGTGTAATAACTAAGATCAATGTTTTTCTTGTAATTGTAAATATTGTTTTCGATTTTAAGATATATATATGTATATATATATTATTTTTCAATCATAAACGAGATATATGTCATTTTCACTTAAAATTTTTCTCGCATTTTTCTCTTCATATTTGTCAAAAAAGTAAATAGTGCACTCAATTATTGGTTTGAAAATTTTTCTTTAAATAGAGAGATTCATATATCTATCATTCATTCGTTGAAAGAGAAAAATGGAGATATCAAAATCATCTCATGTAAGTCAATCTTTACCTCGCCAGGTAAAAACTATATGTGTTCTTGGTGGCTCCAGACTAGTAGATCATATCCAATATGTGGATATGGCAGACCAACTTGTAAGGGAGTTAGGGAAACAAAATATCAATATACTATATGGAGGGACTAATAACAAACTATTAAGAGTCTTACGATGGCCGCACAATTATGGGGGATAAGAGTGTCAAGTATAATACATTTTCATCGAATTGGAGGCGAATGTAATTGGAGTTAGAAATGTCATTAGTCCAACTGGATTGATGCTACAAACACAATCCATCCATGACTCGATGTACATGATGAGCAATAGTGATGCTTTCATCGTTCTTCCAAAGTGGCTATAACATTTGGAGGAAATATTCAATATAGCGTCATTTGCACAAAGGGAATTTTCATACCAAACCCCCTAGGTTTGTTAAATATTAATTATTTCTATTCGATGGTTTGCTAGCATTTCTAGATCGGTGTAGAACATAAATTTATTTCTCGTTCAAATGAGAAATATACTTGCTTTCTAATCGATTCTCGATCTACTCATCAAGATTCAATCATATGTTCAAAAATCGTAGGAAACCAAACCCATCGGTCACGCTGATCATCTGTCAGCGAAAAAAGAGATCCTTTGGATCTTTCATTATGAACTCGAATGTTAGGTGGCAGAGTACGGAGTATTTACACTCGAGACGCATCCCTCATTTATGGGTTCAATATATATTTTCTTTTCATATTTCTATGTTTTAAGTGTTTAATGCCATCTTTGATATTCTCAATATGTTCCACTTAATCGCTTGTACTTCTTCGAGTAATAATAATATCATATTGGCTTTATTCAAATACAGAAATCTAGTGATTATGCTTCTTCAAGAGCATTTTATTCTCATATTAATACAATCTCATATCATCGATGAGATTACTTTCATATAATTTCTCCATGATATATTATCTTTGATTTATCAACATGGGATCTATTGAGCATTTTATTTTCATCTATTTATCCAATGGTGACTTCAAGTATCATTTACTCAATTTTCTCCATTAATATTAGGTATATGGGAAGTAATTTTATTCTCATCGCCTACTACTGAGAGTATGATTAGAATATTTGATCAACTACTCTTCCGGAGTATGATTCGTTATAACCAATCGTAGTATAACCCACCACATTGAAATATGCACACCAACTGTGGTATTACCCACCACATTGAAATATACTCAAACTATAAAGTGCATAAATTTAAATTGCGAGAATTAAATTTCTCCAATAGGTAATTGAACCTACCTTATGGGAATTATTGCAATAAATATAAATCTAATGGAATTTAAATAGCAAGAATTAAATTGCATAATATTTAACTACTTCTTCAGAGTAGGATCCGCAGTAGACGGTATTACCCATCACTTAGCATATAAAGTGCGTAAATATATAAAACCTTCCGCTTAGTGACTGCTTGAACCCATCATCAAGTAGGAGATATTGCAAAGAATTAAATTGCGTAGTAAATAAAGTGCGAATTAAATATTGAATCGCTTCAAGGAGCAAATTTGTTCTTCTAGAACAAATACTCATTACTTCTACAAAGACACATTTATCCTTTTTAGAATAAGTATATTATGTAATTAAACTCTTCTGGGAGTTAAAATAATATTCCGATCTTTTAACTCAAATGGACTTCAAGCCATTTTTATATAATCAATGGATTTAGAATTTCTTCATGAATATTCTATCCCATTTTCAATCATTGTCAAATTAGGTCGATTTACCTAAGGGTAAAATTGTCCATTCCACCAGTAGGTAAAATTGTCAAAAATATTTATCAATGTTTTACTAATCGAAAATTATCTCCTTTCTACTTCAATTTGTAAATATAAAATGTTTAAAGACTATTTTGTAACATTTCAAAAGTTGGTGTATCTTGATTTGTAAATTTTGAAAGTTTGATAATAACATATTTCAAAACGAGTTATTACCCTATCAATGTTGGTGTCAAATCGAAGCTCTCGTTAAATCGAGTATAATGGAGTCGAAAATTTGATTTTGATAATATATGCTCCTTATATCTCGAGAAAACGAATATTATAGTTTAATATATTATTATATTATAAAGTAATAATATATATACCTTTTCCTTTTTCTTGAGAAAGCAGCAACAGCGTCACGTATTTCCTCATTTGCCAATTCTTGAATTGCCCACAACTCTTTGTCTCGTGCGATAAATATTTTCTGGGAGTGATTGATAGAGAGAGTGAGACGTGAGAAAGTGGAAAAAGATAAGAGAGAAAAGAAAGATAAGGTATTGATTGGAGATGTTATTTTTATAATAATTAGGCGATACATGTAAGATCATCTATAAGATGCTGTAGAGAGCATACTCCCTTCATATTACTCAAATGACTAGAGACTACACGATAACTGGTGCTATAAAAGTATACAAACAATAGAGAGAATTTAGAGAGAATGAATTTCTGGCGAATTCCTCATGAATTAATTTCACACAATCAGTTCTATTTATAGGAAAACTGAACGACACAATCGTAATTACATAATTTCACTGTATAATAGTCATTCACATATAATAATTACATCTTTTACCAAATTATTCCTCCACCAAATTATTCCTCATAATTCATAGCCACCACATTATTCTCAATTATTCATAACACCTAATAATTATTCTTCAATTATTATTCATAACAAATAGAAGTTCAAGAGGAGAACTTACAGTTGGAGCTAATGTTGTGCAGTTCTTCTGAAAAAAGGAAATAAGGAAATAAAAAATAAAAATAAAGTAAAAAAGACAGAAAATTAGACATATACACTTTGAAGGAAGCTTGATGTAACATGGAGCTAACCATCTAAAAGAATTTGTAGCATATACCAGTTTTGGATGATATCTACATGATTGATCCCACCAACCCTTTCCTTGCCCATCAATTGTACCAAATCCATCGACAATTAACCCATTCACATTGCGAAAAGCAAGCCATTCGCTTGTGTCACGCCCATTCCACACCAATGGTGAGCTTGGGGCGATCAACGTGCCTGAGATCTGTGCAAAAAATTATAGATTTCAATTTTATTACTTATACAAACAGACTTAATTATCACCAATATAGTGGCAAAAATAATTTTATTAATACTCATAACACTGTCTGTGCAACTTTTTTTTCTATGTTCTTTCACTTACCACAAAATTGATATTCCTCGCCTTGCATGGACCGCGGAAATTGATTGGGTAAACCAAAAAGGCTCTCTTTGGAGGAACTATCACCGTTGGATAACTTATTGGTGCATTACATGCAGCATCCCATGCCTTAAAAAATGCCTGATAATAAGAATTAAAAGATTAAAAAAAATGTTAATACTCGCGTTGACTAGTGGGTTCTTGGTCGAATTAGGTGTACTTTTTAAAATGCTGATGATTACTTGAGAAGCGTCTATAACGCCATCGCCTGTGGCACCATAGTCGAGGACGTTAAAATGGCCTTCATTTCCCAAGGCAATATCTGAGCTTGCCAATCTTGAAGAAGCCAAACCAACAATGAAGATCAAAGCTAGTAAATCCTATAGTTATAATTACGACAAAAATATATAAATCTATTATTTATTTTTTCAACAGTGAAATTATTTATTCAAAAATAAATAACAAGTTAAAATTAGAGAATATTAGAATTTCTTACCATGAAATCAATTGAGAAGAATGCAAAGGGGCCTAACAGAATAAAAAGGTCATACACGTTAGGAAAGTCTATATTACACACACACACAATATTAGTCTTATCAAACTAATGCTTCATTAATTAAAAGTCATGTTAAGAAGCTGAATAAGTCGTTTTAATTTGCTAAAAATTGAGAATTTTGTTATAATTAACTTATTGAAGCAGAGTAATTCTGTTACTCTGGTCATTTCTTGAAATAGTACGAAGATTAAGACATTGGACGGTGAGAAAACATACGAAAACAAATACTTTTTTTTCATTTTCGTACTCTTATTGTAATTATAAATTAAATGCATGCAAGGACCATGGCCTAAAATGGTCAAAAAGATATGAAAATTAAACTCCTTTGTTTGACTGCAATGAATGAGGTGTTACAACTTAGTTTTCATCACAATAAATATATCACAAAATAAGTAAGTGGAGAAGACTTCATCTTAAATATAAAACTATATATATGAGTATATGAGAAAACAGAAACATATTGTATACATAAAAAATGATGCTGCAAATGTTAGGTTGTTAGCGTCTAAATTATAATGTATTTTTAAGAGTATGAAGAGAGAGAATTAGTGGAATTGGATGGTAAAGATTTAATAGTATAAGCAGATCCTACGAGATTTGTGGGTGTGATTTATTTGATCAAATTTAAATTTTAAAAAGTATGAGAAAAAATATATTTTAATAACTATGCTAACATATATATATACGGTTTGGCTCTGTTCCCCACAGTGGGGAACAGAAGCAAATACCCACGCCTACGTGGCACCACCAGGTGGCGCCACGTAGGCAAGTAAATTTTTTTTTAAAAAAAAATTTTAATTTTTTTGTATCTACGTTAAATTAGATGAATAATACATAACTGTCCATTGATGGCGGTGGGTCTCACCCGACCTCAATAATTTTTTTTTCCTCGACTGTAGGTACCAGAGCCAAACTCTATATATATATATATATATATATATATAAAGTTAATTAAAACATGTTTCCAAAAAAAATCAAGATGTTAGGTTCATCCATTCATGTTGAAAATTCAATAAAATAGTTACATCACCATGTAAGATAATTCAACTCTTAACTCAAATATTGTTACTGAATTAAGGTAGTTTCTTGACTCAATAATCCCAAATTGTTACAACCATGTAAATTAAAATATCCGAACGAGTAATTACTATAAATTAAATGCATACATGGAGCATTGTCTAAAATGGTCAAAAGATATATAAAAAATTAAGGTTATTTGTTTGACTATAATGCCTGGCCTATTATTTGTCATGTAGCTGCCATCACAACAGATATATCACAAAGTAACTGAGGAGACTTGCTTCACCTTAAAGACAAAACAATATCTGAGAAATTAGAAAAATATGAGATATATACAAAAAAATGATGTTGTAACTTACAAGGTATAATTAGTCATATAGAAGATTAATTCTCAAGTTACAACTTTTCTTAAGAACAAGCATTCAAAATGTCAGTGTGTCAAAGATTCAATAAAATGGTTGCACTTGCACCACCATGTAAGACAACTACATCTCTAACTCAAATATTGTCACCTAATCATGAAACCTCCCTTACCCCAACAAGGAGGTGGGACGCACGACAGCCGTACTTGAGCATTGGCACAACCAACAGACCCATGCCTTGGGCCTCAAAAAAATAAGGGCCCATTACTAATAGGCCTTCTTATTTTATTTTATTTTATTTTTTAAATGCATTTTGGGACATTTTAATATAAAAGACTAATATAATCATTATCCATGATTTGAAAGGTTCCCAAATTGAATAATTATCATATGTTGTGTTTTACGTTAGTTAATACATTTTATGTTTACTATATTTTGGCCATTGTTACAGTGTATTTGCATGTCATTTATTATAATGGTTTTTTGCGAATTTGAATTTTCTCATTTTTATTATCTTTTTGTTAAAAATAAATTTCAGGGATGCTGCTGATGAGAGTAATTTGCCAGGGGAGGAGGGAAATAAGAAAAGACGAGGAAGAGGGAAAAAAAGGCTGTAATTGTGTTTCCCTTTATTAAACCATTGCCAATGGCTATTTATAAGACAATTACAACTTGGTGCTAACGTAATTAAAACTAACTCCACTAGAATAGGAAGAACATTCTCCTATGTAAAGAAATAAAGATTAAACAAAATGGATATGGCAAATCATGGTTTCTGTTAAACTCATTCTCAACGTTATCCATATAGACTTGGTCTTCCCTTATCTATATCCTGCCACACATCATTCCCCCCTACCCAGAGTATCCTTGTCCGCAAGGATGAAATCAGGAAACTGTCGGGAAAAACGCCATAAATTCTCCGAAGTAGCATCTTCTTCAGGAGCTCCCGACCACTTAACAAGTATTTCAGTCTTTGGGCGATATTTCCCTTTCTTAATAACACGGCGTTTGAGGATCTTTTCAGGAGTCGGTGCTATGGTTAAGTCACCGGAAACTGGAGGCAAACTGGTGGATCCTGTTGGCCGATCTCCCAAGTGTTTACGCAAAAGGCTAACATGGAAGACATCATGGATTTGAGATCCGGGAGGCAAGGCAAGGCGATACGCTACGGGTCCAATCTTGGCAAGGATTTCGTAAGGCCCATAGAACTTAGGAGCCAATTTCATGGAGCTTCGGAAGGCAACTGAAGTCTGCCGGTAAGGTTGCAATTTTAAATAAACGTAATCCCCGACCTGAAAGTGAACTTCTCTTCGACGTTGGTCTGCTTGTGCTTTCACACGATCGCGAGCCACGGTTAGATTACATTGTAATTCCTTTAGAATCGTGGTTCGGTCACGCAAGAATTCATCCACAGCCTGAACTTGTGTCGTTCCTCGAATATAGGGTAGTAAAGTCGGAGGCGGCACCCCATAAACTGCTTCGAACGGAGTCATCTTCGTAGAAGTATGTAGGCTAGTGTTGTAGCTATACTCAGCCCATGGCAACCAGTCAACCCATTTCCTTGGTTGATCTCCAGCAAAGCACCTAAGGTATTGCTCGAGTGTTCGATTGGTAACCTCCGTTTGACCGTCGGTCCGTGGATGGTAGCTTGAGCTCATTTTGAGCTCGGTTCCCTGTAGTTGAAATAAATTCCTCCAAAAGTGACTTATAAAAATCTTGTCTCTATCACTTACAATGGAACTGGGGAAACCATGTAATTTAACAATATTTGAGATAAAGGCTTTTGCTACTATTAAGGCTGTAAATAAGTGTTTCAAAGGCACAAAGTGGCTGTATTTGGAAAGCCGATCAACCACCACCATTATTACCGTGTACCCTTGTGAAGGCGGCAATCCTTCAATAAAATCCATGGACACATCGGTCCAAATTTTAGTTGGGATTGGTAAAGGTTGAAGTAGGTCTGCCGGTGTCATGCAGTCCGCTTTAAAGCGTTGGCAAGTATCACACTGCCTTATGAACGTCTTGACTGAATTCCGCAAGCCTGGCCATGTGAAGCTTCGTTGAATTCGAGCTAAGGTTTTATGATACCCGAAATGTCCGCCTTCAATGATGAATGTCCATTAGCGAGCACCGCCCTTAGAAGAGTAGAATTAGGACTCAAATATACCTTCCCTTTGTGCAACCAAACCCCATTATGTTTGAGATAGTGGAATTGAGTCGGTGTAGAATTATTTTCTACTAATTGACCATAAAAAGGGTCTTTGAGCACCTCTTGCTGCAATGTTTCCCACCAATCAGACCTCGAAAATGAGACTGCCAAAAAATTCACCTCAATTACGCATGATAATGCGTCGGCTCCTCGATTCTCTTGACCCCATTTATATTCAATAACATAATCGTAACCAAGAAGCTTTGGCAACCAACGTGCTTGGCTTGGAGTTGTGATGCGTTGCTCCATTAGAAACTTGAGACTCTTTTGGTTCGTTTTCACGACGAATGGGCGACCGAGTAGATATGGACGCCACTTTCGTACAGCCTTTACGATTGCAAGCATTTCTTTTTCATATGTTGATAACGCGAGTGCTGGCCCCTTTAAAGCCTCACTAAAGAATGCAATGGGCTTCCCTTGCTGGGATAATATTGCTCCGAGACCAATTCCACAAGCATCACACTCCACCACAAACTGTTGAGAAAAATCGGGAAGTCGAAGCACTGGAGCAGAAGTTAGGGCTCCCTTCAGTTGGTTGAATGATTGCTCTGCCTCCGGGGTCCATGTGAATCCATCCTTAGTTAAGAGACGAGTAAGAGGGGCTGCAATGGTTCCAAATCCACTAATGAATTTGCGGTAATACCCCGCTATACCTAGGAATTCACGCACCCCCTTGGCTGTGGTGGGAGTTGACCATTCTTTAATTACTTGCACCTTGGTGGGATCTACAGCAACCCCCTTTTCTGAAATAATATGGCCCAAGTACTCCACTTGGTCTACTCCGAAACGGCATTTTGACTCTTTCGCAAATAAACTATTTGCCTTTAAAATGCTTAAAACAATATGCACATGTGAAAGGTGTTCCTGCCAGGATCTACTGTATACCAATATGTCATCAAAGAAAACCAAAATGAACTTACGAAGGTACGGCCTGAAGAGATCGTTCATTAAACTTTGGAAGGTTACCGGCGCGTTGGTGAGCCCAAATGGCATCACTACAAACTCATAATGACCCTTATGTGTTCGGAAGGCCGTCTTGGGTATATCGTCTTCATGGACTCGAATCTGGTGGTATCCTGATCGCAAGTCAAGTTTCGAGAAATATTTGGAGCCATGTAGTTCATCAAGTAACTCGTCAATCACGGGTATAGGATATTTGTCCTTTATTGTGATTTCGTTCAAGGCTTTGTAATCCACACAGAAACGCCAACTCCCATCGGCTTTCTTCACTAAAAGGACTAGAGATGAAAAAGGGCTGCGACTGGGACGAATCAACCCGGATTGCAAGAGTTCTCGAACCATTTTCTCAATTTCAGTTTTCTGGTAATATGGATATCGATAGGGTCTTACATTAATTGGTCCACTTTGGGGCTGAAGAGGTATGCGATGATCATAACTACGGGACGGTGGCAATTGAGTTGGCTGTTCAAAAATATGTTTAAATTCATCCAAAACCTCATTCATTGCTGAATGAATAGGTTGTCCATGAGATGTCGTACTGGAAGAGGTCAGTTGAAGGAAGAAGCTAGTCCCGGTGAGGTGTTGGCATTCTTTTTCATTGAGAGCCTCCAACCCTGTTTTCCTTAACCCGTTAAATGTGTACGTCGTCCCTTTATCTTGAAAATTCATGGTTAGGTGCTTATAATCTGTTTCTATGGGTCCTAGCGTCGCAAGCCATTGTATCCCTAAGACCACTTGGCACGCAGCTACGGGTAAGATGTAGAAATCTGCTTGTAGAGAGTACCCTTGAATGTCTAAAGGCAAAGAGAGACATCTTCCTGTACAATCGATTTTCTCTCTATTTGCCACCATGACCTGGAAGGTTTTATCACAGGTGACGGGGAGTGCAAGCTTGGTTACCAAGGACTGATCCACAAAGTTATGTGTACTTCCCCCATCGATCAAGATAGTTACTTCTCTGCCCTTTAACCGACCTTGGAGTCGCAAGGTTCGTGGGTGCTCAGTTCCTGCAATTGCGTGGAATGACACTTCAGGCAACAACTCTTCTAGCATTGATGGTTGTTCCTTAGCGTGGTCTGGTTCACTGTTGTTGTCCCCAATGTCTTCAATCATAAATAACTGGGGACGTTGACATCGATGTCCGGGAATGAATTTCTCGTCACAGTAATAGCACAATCCCTTTTGCCTTCGTTCTCGAGCTTCTTGGCTTGTAAGTCATTTGAAGGAATTGATATTGCCTCCAGTGCCTGCCTTCGAAACTGGTGGAGGGCCAAGAACCCCAGCTGAAGCGTTAGACGATGGTTTGGGTAGATTGCTAGAGACAGAAGAGCGGGAGAAAGTGGTTGCCTTCCTTTGTAAGTTGTTTCGCTCTTCAATTAACCTTGCAACTCCGATCGCGTCAACTAGTGAACGGGGTTGTTTGATTTTGACATCAAGTCGTATCTCGTCACGTAGTCCAGCCACAAAACACCCCACCAAGAAGGATTCGGGCAGACCGTCTACTTGGTGTGATAGTTTCTCGAAGGCTTCCTGGTAAGCAACAACCGTGGTGGTTTGTTTGAGACGGGTAAGTGCTTTGGATGGATCTTCATAGTCGGTTGGTCCAAAACGACGCATTAAGGCCTTGGTAAACTCTACCCAAGTTACCGGCCCTCGAAATTTGGAGAACCATCTATGCCATTGGAGAGCAATCCCTTCCAAGTGAAATGAGGCGAGCAAAACTTGTTGGTCTGTGGCAATTTCTTTGAAGTTGAAATATTGCTCGGCTTTGCCGATCCACCCCATTGGATCTTCTCCATCAAATTTTGGAAAAGGGAGTTTGAGATGGTGATGGTGTGAGGGAGGTTGGGAGTGGTCTATTAGACGTTTGTTTCACTGCGACGATTCGGTTGAGGCAAATGGGTTTGTGTTATCGTTGGCGGATTGGGATACTTTGAGAGATTGTAGTTCTTGTAGGATAGTCTGGAGGGTACCGTGAACTTCATCAAAACTGGATTCATGGCGTCCCAGTATTTCATGCACTTCGTTACGGAACTCGGCATTGCTCTGGTTGCGAGTGTTCATTTTTTTCTCAAACCTGGCGCTCTGATACCAATGATGAGAGTAATTTGCAGGGCAGGGGAGGAGGGAAATAAGAAAAGACGAGGAAGAGGGAAAAAAAGGCTGTAATTGTGTTTCCCTTTATTAAACCATTGCCAATGGCTATTTATAAGACAATTACAACTTGGTGCTAACGTAATTAAAACTAACTCCACTAGAATAGGAAGAACATTCTCCTATGTAAAGAAATAAAGATTAAACAAAATGGATATGGAAAATCATGGTTTCTGTTAAACTCATTCTCAACGTTATCCATATAGACTTGGTCTTCCCTTATCTATATCCTACCACACATCATGCATCTATGCCCCCTACAAATTTGTCTTTCACAAGGTTGGACCCAATTCTTCCAAAATATATAGCTCGTTTTCGGTCCCCCAAGAATCATAGGAGCGACTTTGGCAGGACACCTCGATAGCTAAGGTGAAGTATACAACATATCATTGACAGATAATACAACTCTACATTATAAAATTGTCATATTAAGGGCTTGTTATCCCCACAATAAATTTTTACTAATTTTCATTGACTTTTTCTCCCTCATCATTTTCAACCAGTCATACAACTATTTCATATTTTTTAATATATTTTCCTCAATTTTCAACCACGCATCTAATACGTCGTTCAAGTAGATAAACAAAATGGTGGAGACAAAGAAGACCTAAAACTTTTCTGTGATGATATTTAAAGGAAGTGGGTTCAGCATTCCAACCAAACTTTGCTCACATGATATCTTCAGGAAGTGGGTTCAATATTCCGACCGGGATAAAAATTTAGTATGTAAAGTTGAAAGTAAAAGTGAAAGAGCCTTCATAAATGGAAGCGAGAATTATACCTTGGTAAGCTCTCGGGACTTCTCTTGGATGATATGACTATTGATTACGAGGTGTAGCTTGATTAACGCGCCAAAATTCATGGGTAACTGAAAATTAGGTACGCTTCATTTCCTTGGGGTTCAACCTGTAACGCAATTTATAAAATCATATGATTCATATGATTCACATGCAACAGTGCAAGCATGTATCTAATTTTATTTTTCAATTTTCAAGTTTTTTATTTTTTATTTCCTTCGTGCCACAATATTGCAGTAAAATATTACAATCCCAATATTTTTTTGCCAGCGAATCCCAACACACTCACAGCCCACTCTCCCCCGGGCGCAAAATGTAGTTGGGGTGGGGGGTGTTTGTGAGTGTTTGAACCTCCCAGCAATCCCAACGCTAGGAGGATAATAATGCCCATAATATTGCAGTTAATTGAGTTATTTATACATGTCATTTTCAAAAAATTTAATAATTTCACTTTAATTAATTTAATTGACAGAAATAAATGAAAAAATAGAAATAAATAATCATAAGACATACGTTGTCCGCTACATTTTCCTTTGACTCTTGTAAGAACAACATGTTGATATTCTTCTTGTAATCTCGTTGCATTGCTATTATTGTTTACAATTAAAATCTCAATGTCACACGTCGAATGTAAACAGAAGATTGTAATTGAAATGAAATAACTTCACCCGCTTATAAAGAAAAATCATCTACGATATATATATATTTATATATATTAACATGCTGATACGATCAACAATTTAAAGCATTCCACTTTTCATGTGAGTAGTGACACAAGTGAAAATCTTCGTTTCCTCGTTGGATAAATATACAAAGTTTGGACAAAAACGATTTTAAGGGCTATCCTATATTGCATATTTGATATTACATATACATATACGAGGTAGCAATTACATGGCGATTGATTACATGCTGTAAAATTTCAATTACCTCAATACGATGAAATGACAAGGTTTATGATACTTTACAGTGAAATCCAGCCTCCATGAAGGTAAAACCCAACCTCTTCCCTGAAACAAAAATATGAAAACATCCATGTCCATGAGAGAGAGAGAGAGACTTGACAAATATGAACACTACGAAACTAAATAGCTCTGAGTTACAAATGTACTCTAATCTAGGATTGTCACGCTAGATTACAAATCCACTGTAATCTAGGTGTCTACATGCAACACAAAACCATGTGAAGTAAGATTACAAAGATCCCATTTTACAAGACTTTGACACATTTGCTGTTATTACAAGATCCCAAATTTTTAGCCAACAGTGAGTTTGGCTTCACCGAGCAAGATACCGGCCAGAGTGCTGCCCATCTGACTTGAAGGAGTACAGGTTGTTGAACTTTCACACTATCAGCTTACCGAGACCGGTCTAGTGCCACAGGACTAAGATGCCCATCAGGGTCCTCCAAGTACTGGGGGTGAGTTAGGTCGGAGCGACACACCAGGCCTTCAAAAACCCCTTCACTGCCCATGGGAACAACAGCCTCACGCCAGAATCAAGCATGGCTTGGTTCACGGCCACAAACCCCGACGCGGGTTATCAGCTCGGTCATCCACCCCGGGCACGACGAACCTCACCCGAGGTGAGACCTAATACTGTGGGTGCCACAGGTCTAGCATCTCTTTAGTCACCGCGGATTGGACCTGAAAGCACCACAAGGGCCACGACGGGGCATGGTTGGAGCTCTTCTCCTTCCTTCTCTTGATGAAACTTGGCGGGGATGTCTCCGAGCTCGATTGCGTGGAGGGCCCTGGCCTAGAGCCCTGTTCTGCAGATTCCACCGTCGCCCTTATGGTATGTAGGGGCCGAACATCCAATATTTCCTCGACGCTGGGAGAGTTCTCTCTATGCGGGGAGGGGGGATTCTGGAGATCGGACTCCGTGGTCGTAGTCGTACACCTCTTCCGAACTCGATCATATTTAAGAGATTTCTAAGGTTCAAGTTCATAAATATACCTGAGGATGAGGCCGGGAACGGACTGACGCTCAAGCCGATAGGCAACCTATATATCAGCTCGAGAGTGAAAGTTTAAGAAGTATGGAGCTCCAAAAGTGAAATCTGACGAAATGAGAGGGTATATATAGGTGCAACCCTCGGAAGTTGAAACGACATTTCCCGCCCCAGCGATCAACCGACACGTGTACCATGGTTGAGGCCACGTGCGATGCATGTGCCGTCCAGGCCTGCGAAATCGTCAATCCCGCCTGCCCAGATCGACATTAACGCTGGGGACAATTGTTGGCACTGTGCTGATGTGACACGAGTCCGGTTCAAGTCCCCCTTGACGTGGGGTCAGCCTTGCCGACGTGTTTGAGGCCCAGGTCGGACAGATCGAGATAGTTGCCGATAGCGTAGGCGAGTCGAGGGCAGTTCGGATTTGGGCATAGCCTGGCTCCGCCTGTCCGAGCTCAATTCGGGACCAATGGAAGGACCATACCACAACTGATGATTAGGTCGGCAGGAGGCTCAGGTCAGTAGAGACGGCTGACCGACCTCGATCGCTACAGTGGCTAACAATAAGAATTGACCTTGAACCATAAGCGTTAGTTCCAATTTTTTTGAACCGTGAACCGACGGTTCCAGTTTCGGAATTGTGGCTGGGTTCAGACGCCTGCCACTATGCAACCAAAAATTGTAGCGAAATTTTTTTCCGTGAACAGACACAACTGTTTTCCAAACATGCTATCAGAGAGAGAGGCTGTCAGGTCCATTAGAAACGGGTTACAATATCAGAGGAGCCCGCTTCAACTCCCATGCCCGTCTAACTATAACCCAGGCCTGCTTTAAGAGGGCCGAACTTGGGGAAGAATATATTCTCGTGAAGTGGAGGATATTGGGAAGGGAGAGTATTTCTTCATCATCAAAACTTCCAAGGAAGGTTGTGATCTTCATCGTCAAACTTCAAAGGAAGGTAGTTTCAGATTTATTTTTGTGAACATGGGGTTTACAAGTCTGCGATGAAATTCCTCTCCACTTAGAATTATTTGTTTTCTGGAGTCGTTTTTCCTCTCTGGTGATCAATCGTTCCATAGCAACAACTATTTGAGTTTTTACGAAAATATTTCTCGCTGTTGGTTTTGGTTTTAGAGTATTCCTGTCTAACTGTTATCGGTGATACATCCAGACCGATATCCAGTGCTGACCCTAGAATTGAATTTACATTTTTCTTATTATTATTGTTTTTGTTTTTTGTTTTTTTTTGCTGTGTTAATAGGTGAACTGCAAATTGAGTTCGTGGTGCCACAGTCTGCGAAGTTAACATGGTATGCTCTCTGCAAAGTCTTATGTTTTGGATTTTGTTTTCGAGTTTATGATATGATCAAGTATTTAAATTTCTTATGATTTGTGTGAAATGTTTGTCTTAATGGTTTGCCTGATATCGTTTGGTTATGTTTTCCATTTTTTTTTAATATTCTGCTGTCTTAACTTTGGACAATTATGTTCTTTCTAAATTGTGAAGGAAGAATTTCGTATATTTTGGAAAATTTGCTTCTTACTGAAATATGGAGGAATGTTCAGAAAAATTATATGAACAAGATGAAGTTTGGTGCCGCTGGCCTTTTAGTCGTCACGGAAGCCTATTATTCTTCTAGTCAGTGTTAAATCGCATTCCTTTGGATATTCTTGAACCTGTAGTTTTGTCAATTTTTGTTTTTGTTTTTGTTTTTTCCCATTTTTTTCCTTGGTGCACACAAGTATCCAAATGAGTCAAAGTTATGCTGTTTATTTTATTGAATGAGTTTCAAAGCTGGTGAAATGTGTGATGCCTCGTTGTCTTAAACGTTGGCAATCTGGACATTGTAAAGCTACAAATTTATGTTTGCAAATTCAGTAAATATGAAACATAATGCAGAAGCTGTATTCGAAACCTCTGATTATAGCAATTAGATTTAAAAGCCCATGTACAAAATAAAAATGGATGATTTTAGCAGTCTTTCCAAGACTCAAGTTTGTGCATTGATTTTGGAAAAAGGGCATTTCTTGTAGACTAAGAGCCCTCTTGTCAGTATGCATTAGGTAGGTAAGTAGGATTTGATGGGAGTAATCTCCTGCACCATGCGCATTCAGTGTAGTGGAAAATAGTTTTCAGTGGAAGTTAGAGCATCTCCAAGAGTGCTCTATTCAGAAGAGCATATTTTTCTAAAATAAAGAGCAGTTTAAATCATATTGAAAAATAAAAAGCGGATCCTTTTTCTATCCACCCAACAACGCTAACTATATTTAGGTCTTGTTCTATTGGGTGTTACACAAATCCGCACACAATTCCGTATAATCAATACACATTTTCAACCACACACACATCTCCCAGTATAATATTAACCACACATTTTTACACGGAATACCGCGCGGATAAAATTTACACCCAATCAAACAACCCCTTAATTTTTCTGTTGTTTTTCATGAGTAACTATGACTCAATATGTTCTTTCCCCCAATTTGCTTGTGCTTGTTTAACTTTTCTCCAATTAATAGTTTAGTTCTCATGGGCGGTCAAAGTTTAACTTCAATGTCAATGACACACAAAACAAATTATTATGCACATATTTCAGTAGTCCTAACACTATTCAAACTAAAAGGTAACTTGGCCTTTTTCTTTTCCGTTTATTTTAGAAATGTGAATGGGAAGGGGTGTTCAGTTAATAAATTTTACACACTGAAACTTATTGATTACAAGAGTGACTTTCTATTGAAATTATGGTTTTCATGAAAGCCTTTGTGGCTTTGTTCTTATTTTACTGATTATATACATTGATCTTCCAGCTAACATCTTGAACTTTCGCATTGTAGTTTTTTGATGGGTATGGATACCACGGAGGATCATTTGAGCAGACATATAGATGCTACCCAGCATCATTTATTGACAAGGTTGGAAGGTGTCCGTTGGCAACTTTTATTTGTTTCAAATTCTAAAATTCTTGGTCACAATTTCCTCTGTTTTGCCTTTTCAAATACACTAGTGTACATCATAATATTGGTACCTCACCAAAAATACAATTTGCATCTTAAACTCCAAATTTCGAAACAAAATGAAGAATTTTGAACTTTTGTTTCACTTTTCATGAGCTGCCATTGTTGAAGTCTGTCTTTTAGGGCTGGATAACTAAAGCACATATATTGTTTGTTATTTTCTATGATCCCTTCTTTCGTGAAACTTACAGCTTGAGATAGATGGCTTTATAAAATCTTGTTTAATTCTGATTGCTTCCAATCTCTTATTTTGCAGGCACAAATAGAAAATGGTGACAAAGGTAAAAACTTAAAATTCTTCAAGCAATCATTTAGATATTTCTTTTCATTGACTATGTGTGGTCTTACTTTTCCTCTATGTTTTTTCAGTTATCATGCCACCATCGGCTCTCGACCGCCTCGGTTAGTTTTTGGGTTTTATGCTATTTATATCAAATGTTTATTGGTGTATTTATTGCTTTCCCATCCGGCCATCCCCAATCCTTATGCTTAGCCGGTGATTTTTCTTTAACTGAGATCATAATTGACCTCAACTATGCAGCGTCTCTTCACATTGACTATCCAATGTTGTTTGAGCTTCAAAATGCTGCAGCAGAGCGGGTTTCCCACTGTGGGGTTCTGGAGTTCGTTGCAGAGGAAGGCATGATATATATGCCTTACTGGGTAAGTGATCATATATTTTTATAGTTTAGATAAATTCTGCTAATATGAATCTCTTGTAATTTCTACGCATTCTTGCAGATGATGGAGAATTTGTTGTTGCAAGAAGGAGACTTTGTACGGGTGAAAAATGTGACACTTCCTAAGGGTACATATGTTAAATTGCAACCACACACTAAGGACTTCTTGGATATTTCAAACCCAAAAGCTATGTGAGTGTTTTGAATTGTTTTCATTATCAATTTCCTCCATGTACGACTGAGCTATTAGATTTTCTCTCATCATTAGTCAATTTTTTATTATATTGTGGCACATTCGGTTGCAATTTACAACCCGATAAGAACTGGCAATCGTGCAGCATTTCATTCTAGTCTCTAAATATTGAGTAGATTAGTCAATACTCACCATGCTCTATTATAAATGAATATTTAATCATGTGTTCTTTCAGTTTGTGCTTATCTAAGCACTTCCTATGTGATGCCCCAAATTCTAAAAATCTAACTGTCAAAAAAAAGAAAAAGAAAAAGAAAAACAACTAATTCTAAAAATCTAACTGTCAAATTCATAGTTTCATCAGGATACATGGAACTTCTGACTGAACATTGATGGTATGAAGCTTGCTCTTGTTTTATGTTGCTAAAGAGGGGCTTCCTTCTTCTTTCATTTTCCCCCCTCTTTTTCTCTTTCTTTTTCCTTTTTGTTTGAATACTGATAGGACCACGAAATGTATGTACCATAATTAGTATTGGTTTTGAATGTGTGGTTGGATTTAACGTTTGACTTTTACAGACTCATTGCGTCTACAAGTTCAATTTTATAAAATCTTTGGAATTTCTGGTGCAGCTTGGAGACTACATTGAGGAACTTTTCTTGCTTAACAACAGGAGATAGTATTATGGTGGCTTACAATAATAAGAAGTACTACATTGACATCATAGAGGCAAAGCCTTCAAATGCTATAAGTATAATCGAAACTGATTGTGAAGTGGACTTTGCTCCTCCTCTTGATTACAAAGTGCCTGAAAAACCTGTCCAAGCTATTCCAAAGGGCAAAGCACCTGCTGAAGGTGCTACATTTCTCATCTCTCACTTTGTATTTTATATATCTTTGTTCTTCTCTATCCTTCAACATTTTCATCTTCAATTTTACATGTGCATATTGGTTTTCTTGTTTTGCAAATCATTTTTTGGGCTTCTCGGTAAAACTTAAAAGAGAAGCGATTTTTTTCTCTGTTTTGGGTGGTCTGTGCAGCCCAAGAGCTTCCTCCTGACGAACCAAAGTTCAATGCCTTTACTGGTGTTGCCAGACGCTTGGATGGGAAGCCTTTGAAGAACCCGTCTCCTCCTATGACATCGTCAGGGTCGAAAGATAGGCCATCTGGTACTTCCAATTTAGCTGGGCAATCTTCCGCTTCAAGTTCCAGTTCACAAAACTCTAGCCGTCAATCTCAGGGAAAGCTCGTGTTCGGCTCAAATGCAAATCGCCCTCGAGAAGCTCAGAAGGTCTCTCTCTCTCTCTCTCACACACACACACACACAAAAGTAAATCTGCATTAGTTTTCAGAGCAGCCATTTTAAATCTTGATCTCATGCTGTTGTGTTTATGCGGTATAGGACACTCCAAAGGAGACAAAGAAGGAAGAACCACCGAAGAAGGAAGAACAGCCGAAGTTTCAGCCATTCTCCGGGAAGAAGTACTCGTTGAAAGGTTGATTGTGTATTTTATTGGAGCCTTTAAGTTATGTTGATGTTCTACGAGCAATAACTACAGGAATTATAATATGATGTCCAAGTGGGACGTTTTGTGTGATACAAACATGTCCAATCTAACCAGTTGGTTCTTGTTTTGTTGTTCCAAATATGAAGTTATATGCTTTAATTTTATTTGCAAAGTCTTCCACTCATTGGCATGCTCTAATGGATGGAGTTGTATTTGGCTTATGTTGGCTGTGCGTCCTTTGACACCGACCAACCTAGGCATATTTATGGGACGTTGCTCATCTTTGTCTTCTATCTATCTACTTTTCATTAGTATGAGTTCCGTTGTCTAGGTTGTCTTATTTCTACATCATTGAATTAATATACTTGATTTTATCTGCAAGAAATGGAATAGCAGATGTGGACCCTGTTTGTACTATGGGATGGGCTGCCTTTGCTCGATAAGTTCGAGATTGGCTATAGTCAACTCATGACTCACCTAAACTATGTTACTAGCTATATTTTGGATCTTGAGTTTGGCGATACATCATGATTTGTACTAACAAAGACTCAAAAAAACCAAAAAGGAAATTTGAAAATTTAAATGTGATTAGATTTATAAGGTTAATAATTTACCTATTAAAAATTCAATGTAAAAAATAAGACACCTTAGATGCGTGCACTCACTCTTAACTAATAGTAATAAATAGTACTATAGCACATCCGAGAGTACTTGAGCATTATCAAATAGTACTATATGCCTTCTTTCCAAATACAATGGTACAAGATCCAAATACAATGGTACAAGAAGAAAAATACTTGTACACCGGAAGAGGCTGAAGCATAATTACGATTAATCCAAGGCGTGTTTTAATTAAACGCATGTTTTGAGAGACAAGGACCGGGAAAACGTCATCTTCTTCATCAAAAGCGTTACTGCAATTTGCTGTGATTTGTTTCCCGGCTTCGGCCGATGCCAATTCTATTGACTGCATAGATATCCCAAAACATGGTACGGATTGACTGCAATTCAAATTAATGGCTATTTTCGTGCTTGATGTTCCAAACATTTCCTTGTAATTTACATCGCTTATTTGAACTCCACTTTTCTTTATAGGAAAAAATGTAATTGAGTTAAAAACTTGATTTAATTAAGTAAATGAAAATTAATTAGTAAATAAATAAGAGTTACGTACCTCTTGTTTGCATGACCCCCGAGGAAAACAGTAATTCTGGTCGATAATTATAGGATTTTCCACGTTCGTAAATATGAGATTTTCAAATGTTACTTGACGAACGTATCCTCTTGCACCCTAATTGGTGCTCGATAAAATCAATAATCAATAATATATTTAATCATAGAATCAATATTTTGATGACAAAAATTTATCGTCCAAGGTTTTTTTTTTTTTTGATGTAACAGTGCCTGCCAAGTCTTGATTCGTGCTCCATTTGTAGTTCTATAAAAGTATGCGTTACTTATATGAATCTTCTCTACCGTTGCATAAGTTCCTCCTCTTCCCAAACTTCCAATGCTATGTTTACATCCATAAGGTAAATAAAGAAGGAATTTTAATTTCAAAAATATGTATCGACATTGGACAAAAATTGTTTTGAAAAATTGAACAAAAACATAAATAGTACACAATAAGTTTCAGAAACTCATTTTCAACCATAATATCATGAATGAACTTGTGATTTTGGCTGAATAATAAAAATTAATTCTCAACTCAAAAAAAAAAAAAAAGTGTTGAAACGAAACCACAATAAAGTATAATTGATAGTAACTTAATTACCTGATCCCATGACCAGGTCCACACATAATATTGTTTATTTCAACATTTGAAATGCGATCGCCTATAGAAATGCAGTCATCCCCTGATTGATTCACAAGTCCGCAAGATAGATGTCATGCATGTATATATAGAAATGATGTCACGAACACTAGATTATGAATGAATACCGCTTTCAATTTTAGAATTGGTGATGGTCAAATAGTGAGACGCCTGAATATGAATTCCATCGGTATTAGAACTATTTCCCGGAGATTGTATTAAGACATCGTGAACGTCGAACTCAGTACATCCCCTGATGAGTACGTGTGTTTGGGGGCTGTTAATGAACCTCATATTACTCAAACTGCTCCCATTGCATGATAGAAACTTTAAGGCCTATAATCAAATATAATCATCTATCATATGAGATTTTCGATTCTTTTTTTCCTAATTTCTCAAATAATTGAACTGGATTAAAGTAATTAATCCTAGAATATGTGAACTTGGCGCAAAATTATAAGCAGGGGCGGAGCCAAGATTTTGGTTCAGTGGGGGCAGAAAATTTTTCAAAAAATACATATTAATGTGCGGGATTGGAAAGGGAATGGTAACTCCTGTTTCTGAGGCTTAGAGGCAAGCACGATGATACAAAAAAAATTTCTTCACATTTTGCAATTATTTCAACTTTTTTAATAATTGAAATTAATTATTTTATTAATATTAAGTGAAGGAAACATGTAATTTTATTCATCTTTAGTAAAGTCAATGATTGAAAAAATTGTTCTCTAAAATATTCAAACTAATTTGTTAAGATAACAAAGGTTCAGTAGTAGTTGAACAATGTTATAATAATAATAATAATTATAATAAAAAGAAACGAAATATGTAATGTTGGAAAGTTGAACCCACGACCTTAGATTCAATACCACTAGGCTAGAGAATCTTTATTTATCTTTTATGACAAATGCTTACATATATTCTCTTATAAGTTCATATTATATATAAAATCACCCCAATAGCAAACAGAATTTCCAGATTTACAGTGGGGGCAACTGCCCCCAGTACCCCCCCATTGTAAATCTGCCCTTGATTATAAATTTGCATAGCTCTCATACGTAAGCTATGTTAAAATGAAAATTTGGCAGTTATATCTATAAATTGATCATATTCATTAACCAAGAAAATACTGTTCTACAAGTAATTACACATAGTTCATCAATCATCATACATTATAAATATCAATATGGCCATTGAATAATTGTTAAGGATACTTAATTGTGCACACGTTTGGTAAAGCTAAGCTCTTATTTCACCATGTTCAATCAGTAATTTTTTAAAATGTTTGTATAAAATGTAGTTGTAGAAGTAAAAAATATTTGACCAAATAATAAGTTTGAAAACTTGTTATTAAAACATCGATAGTTTGAATATGTGATAATACTACATTACTGGTGAGCATTGGATCTGGACAATCATGTATATATCGCCAAGTATCGGAAAAGAATTAGTACTACTGGTGTACACAATATATCCCCGATACAACTTGCAGATAATGTTAACATACACATAAAATGCTATATAACGTAACTTTCTATATTTAGAAGTGGTTTGATTGTCAGTAAAATGCACAAAGACCACAAGTAAAATTTTCACTCTCATTGTTTTTTATTGTTTCAAATATCATTACTTTGTATTTTACTGTTACTTAAAGCTCACTTTTGTAACGTTCCATTCGGTTTCCTATTTCAAGCATTATATTATATTCTTAAACTAAGTAAATGAAAATGTTAATAGAAGTTCAAGAGGAGAACTTACAGTTGGAGCTAATGTTGTGCAGTTCTTCTGAAAAAAGGAAAATAGGAAATAAAAATTAAAAATAAAGTAAAAAAGACAGAAAATTAGACACATACACTTGGAAGGAAGTTTGACGTAACATCGAAAAGAATTTGTAGCACATACCAGTTTTGGATGATATCTACATGATTGATCCCACCAACCCTTTCCTTGCCCATCAATTGTACCAAATCCATCGACAATTAACCCATTCACATTGCTAAAAGCAAGCCATTGGCTTGTGTCACGCCCATTCCACACCGATGGTGAGCTTGGGGCGATCAACGTGCCTGAGATCTGTGCAAAAAATTATAGATTTCAATTTAAATTAATTACTTATACAAACAGACTTAATTATCACCAGTATAGTGGCAAAAATAATTTTATTAATACTCATAACACTGTCTGTGCAACTTTTTTTTTTCTATGTTCTTTCACTTACCACAAAATTGATATTCCTCGCCTTGCATGGACCGCGGAAATTGATTGGGTAAACCAAAAAGGCTCTCTTTGGAGGAACTATCACTGTTGGATAACCTATTGGTGCATTACATGCAGCATCCCATGCCTTAAAAATGCCTTGATAATAAGAATTAAAAGATTTTAAAAAAAATGTTAATACTCGTGTTGACTAGTGGGTTCTTGGTCGAAATAGGTGTACTTTTTAGAATGCTGATGATTACTTGAGAAACGTCTATAACGCCATCGCTTGTGGCACCATAGTCGAGGACGTTAAAATGGCCTTCATTTCCCAAGGCAATATCTGAGCTTGCCAATCTTGAAGAAGCCAAACCAACAATGAAGATCAAAGCTAGTAGATCCTATAGTTATAATTACGACAAAAATATATAAATTGTTATAAAAGTATGAAAATAATAGAGAGAATTTAGAGAGAATGAATTCTAAGGAATTCTCAGGAATAAATTTCATTAATAACTGAAGCCCTATTTATAGGAAAACTTCGAATGGCACAATCGTAATTACATAATTTCATCAAGGGTATAATAGTCATTCACATATAATAATTACATCTTTTACCAAATTATTCCTCCACCAAATTATTCCTCCACCAAATTATTCCTCATAATTCATAACCACCACATTATTCTCAATTATTCATAACACCTAATAATTATTCTTCAATTATTATTCATAACACTCTTGAACGACTATTAATACAAATGTCTTCTGACTGCTTGGAGAAAACCCAGTGGGAAAAAACTTCCAAACCGATTGCGGGATAGCTTGGAGTGGTTATATCGCTTCATCAAAACATTGCTCCCCCGATGTCTATCGGCAGATATGAGTATTCACGTCGCCTCGTTAAAACCTTGTCAAGAAAATCCAAAGGGGAAAAAACTTGATCGAAGGAAAAAGAGTACACCCCGCTTTGATTTCATATCTTGAGAATCGATATATTTACTTACGGTAAATGATTTCAATATCATCATCGTTTGGATCTAAAGCATTAGCTCCATTATAACTTGATCCAATAGATACACTGTATCAATTTCTCCTATCGTTTCAATATACCATGAATATGCCTCGTTAAAACCTTATTAGGAAAAACCCGGTGGGAAAAAGCCTAATGAAGGAAAAAGAGTACATTATTCATGTGAATACGCTTTAAAGTTGCTCTCATTAAAAACCTTGCTAGGAAAACCCAATGGGATAAAACCTCAGTCGAAGGAAAAAGAGTGCAACGCGTATTTTATACAAGTATCTGCAAGCATTTCAAAATTTTTCATACATTTGTATGAGTATCATATACATTGATTTTATACTCTTCGTTCATTTAGAGTGCATCAATTTTCTTACACAACTACAAAACATTCACCATGAACACATATCTCCAAATACACAATTTAAAGCATATAAATTCATTGTAAAAACATGTAAACATATAAGTAAACCTTCATAACTAACTAACATTTAAAATATATCATTTAACATTTAATACTCACTTAATAGGTTATTTCATTCCCAGGGGCTTAGTTCACCCTTTAGGGTACTCAAAAACACGGGTTTAGCTCATCCGATCCTTTAATTTCCTTTTCGGTACTACACACACGATCGGTAATTTAACTTTCATGAGCATGCAACATATAGTGACCACCATGCTTATCTTTAAACTTGAGCATTAGTCATCATCATCTCATCATCTCATAAGTTAAGGATTTCACATTCACCATTTATCATCTTCAATATATCTCAATATTTTCATTATCATTGATCATATGTAGCGCTACATTTTCATATCGTGTCGACACTTTTCAATTTCATTTCTTTCCCCATATCGACATAACTTATCGAGATATCTCATTATCAATCCTCTTGTAGGATTACACAATATAGTTATGTCTATATACTCTTCAAGAGCATATGCCTCCGCTTATTAAGACCATCTTTATAATTTGCTTTGATATATATGTTTGGGGAAATCTCATAATATCAACGCTTCAAGTCTAACTTATCAAAGCATCTTAACTGATATATGTGATTGTTCATAGCATCTTTTATGCATCTTTGAACTTCAAGTTCATATTTTAATTTTGAGGATATATCATGATGCATTTCACATATCATTTTCAATCTTTAATACTCCCTCATCTTGAGAAAATTTAGAACACCAAAATTCATATTGGTATGATTTTAATCACATATGTTCTCATCATTCAAATTTAATATGGGAATTTAGACCGCTTTGCATTCTATTCTCGATATCGGCAACTTATTTGAGGACTTTAAATAATTTGCCATATAATATCCCACTTGTATGCATACTCAAATCCTTCAGTGATTTATTCAAGTATTGGGATATAC
Organism: Jasminum sambac; assembly: GCA_018223645.1. Classification (NCBI taxonomy): domain Eukaryota; kingdom Viridiplantae; phylum Streptophyta; class Magnoliopsida; order Lamiales; family Oleaceae; genus Jasminum; species Jasminum sambac. Next base: position 5,936,103 of record CP073644.1, on the reverse strand, counting down.
ATTTACTAGCTTTATCATTAAATCTGAAAATCATGCTCATACCGTGAGCAAATATTTCAGAAATTTCAAATTACTTAATCATATACACATGTGACTATCTAGTGGATCCATATCATAATATCTAGTAGTCCACATGGAGGATGAGTGGGCCCATATTTCTCATCCTTTATTCCAGATATATTTGGGATTTATTTCCAATATTGGCTAGTAATGATTTTATCATTTATCGAGAACAATAATTGAAGAATTCTTTTAATTCTTCACTTGAAATATTGATTTCAATAATTATTTAAACCGGGATGGTCAGTCCGGTTTTGCAACGAGTATTATTGAACTTCTAGTTCAAGAAATTCTTATATCGATTTCACTAGTATCTGTATAATGCTCAACATGATTTATCATAGAAATAATTCACCGACATATTCCATCATTTTTTGGTGACATTATTGTCTACCACTATTCAAACACGGAGTTACAGCTCATACGCATCACATCCGGCTATTATTTAATTCCGAAATTGTAGCTCTTACGCTTCATATTATTTATTTAAAATCAAAGTCTTATTTCATACGCGTCGTATTATTCTATAAATAAATCATCAAAATTATTGCAAAATTCATCCTAACAAGGGTCTATACATTATAATGGATCATATGCTCTCAAATCTTCGAAAATACTATCCATCACTACCGATTAAAATCTTAAAAAAGATTTATCGATGTAGGCTGGAAAGATTAAGGATGCTAATGAATAAGGGTATCCCACAAGATATCCGATGCTTGATTGAAGCAAAGGTTCGATTATCTGGTGAGGTTTCAATTCCCTCTAAATACATGCCTGGTATGGGTAAAAGTAGTTTTTCAAAGAAACGGAGAGCAAAAAGATTAGGAGGATGCTACAAGTGTGCTCGATGGACATGTGACACTCGATGTAAATCTGTGGGGTACTTGTCCAGAAACCGAGAAGATAAAATAGCATTCATTAAGGATGGATTGAATAAGGAGCCTTTGGATGATATTCAACAGGCTCTTGAGACACATCGTAGTGGATACGTACAAGGTGAGCTAATGGCCTTATGGGCCAAATTCAAATATCAACAAACGCTACATACTTGAAAAACTTACTTTAGAAGATCCTGCTTAGTAAATTTAGTAGAAAATTATAGTATAATAATTTTCTCATATTAATATAAGGAAACTCGGTGTAATAACGAAGATCAATGTTTTTCTTGTAATTGTAAATATTGTTTTTCGATTTTAAGATATATATATGTATATATATATTATTTTTCAATTACCGACAGATATATGTCATTTTCACTTAAAAATTTTTTTCTGCATTTTTTTCTCTTTCATATTTGTCAAAAAGTAAATAGTGCACTCAATTATTGGTTTGAAAATTTTTCTTTAAATAGAGGGATTCATATATCTCTCATGTTCATACATTAAAAGTATAGTGTAAAAAGAGAGATAGGAGTAGAGATGGATATGGAGATTTTAGAATCATCTCATACAAGTCAGCCTTTACCTCGCCAGATTAAAAACCGTATGTATTCTTGGTGGATCTAATGGTAGGCCATATCCAATATGTGGATATGGCAAACCAACTCAGAAAAAGAGTTAGGAGACAAGAAATCAATATACTATATGGAGGAACCAACAACAAACTTTTAGCTAGACTTATAATGGCTGCACCATCATGGGGAATAAGAGTTTCGAGTGTAATACCTTTTCATCTAGTTGGATCTAATACTCGAATTGGAGCCGTTCTACCATGGGTCCAAAGCAGGTTGGGGCTACAAGTTTAATCCATCCACAACCGCATGATGTATATGATGAATAATAGTGATGTTTTCATTGTCCTTCCAGCGCTACAACCTGGAGGAAATATTCAATATAGCCTCGTTGGCGCGTTGGAACTTTCATGTCAAACCAATAGGTTTGTTGAATATTAATAATTTCTTTGATGGCTTACTAGCGTTTCTAGATCGTGTAAATAATAAGTTTATCTCTCATTCAATGAGAAAATACTTATCTCTGCTAAGATCTGTTGATGAACTACTCATCAAATTTCATGCATATGTTCAAGAATCTGGAAGCCCAAGTCATCGTGTCAAGCGAAAAAGAAATTCGGATCCTTTAAATATTTCATTATGAATCCTAATATTGATGGTGGCAGAGTTACGGAGTATTTATACTCTCGAGACGCATCCCTCATTTATGGATTCAGTATGTATTTTCTTTTTGCATTTCTATATTTTCGAGTGTTTATTGCCATCTTTGATATTCTCAATATGTTCCACTTCGGCTGTTTTGTACTTCTTCTGGAGTAATAATAATAATATCATATTGGCTTTATTCAAATACAGATATCTAGTGATTTTGCTTCTTCAAGAGCATTTTATTCTCATATTAATACAATCTCATATCATCGATGAGATTACTTCATATAATCTCTCCATGCGATATATTTTCTTTGATTTATCAACATGAGATCTATTGAGCATTTTATTTTCATCTATTTATCCAATGGTAACTTCAAATACCACTTGTTCAATTTTCTCCATTAATATTCGATATATATGGGGAAGTAATTTTATTCTCATCGTCTACTACTTCGAGAGTATGATTAGAATATTTGATCAACTACTTCTTCTAGAGTATGATTCGTTATAACCAATCGTAGTATTACCCACCACATTGAAATATGCACACCAATCGTGGATTACCCACCACATTGGAAATATACTCAAACTATAAAGTGCATAAATTTAAATAAATTAAATTTCCTCCAATAGGTGGTCGAACCTACCTTATGGGAATTATTGCAATAAATATAAATTTACTAATTTAAATAGCAAGAATTAAATTGCATAATATTTAACTACTTCTTCAGAGTAGGATCTGCTTAGTAGAAGGTATTACCCATCACTTAGCATATAAAGTGCGTAAATATATAAAACCTTCCGCTTTGACTGAACCCATCATCAAGTAGGAGGTATTGCAAAGAATTAAATTGCTGAAATAAAGTGCGAGAATTAAATATTGAATCGCTTTACGGAGCAAATTTGTTCTTCTAGAACAAATAATCATTACTTACAAGAAGACACTTATCCTTCTAGAATAAGTACATTATGTAATTGAACTCTTGAGTTAAAATAATATTCCGATCTTTTAACTCAAATGGACTTCAAGCCATTTTATATAATCAATGGATTTAGAATTTCTTCATGAATATTCTATCCCATTTTCACTGTCGTCAAAATTAGGTCGGTTTTACCCTAAGGGTAAAATTGTCCATTCCAATTCGTAAAGGTAAAATTGTCAAAAATATTTTATCAATGTTTTACGATTGGAAAATTATCTCCTTTCTACTTCAATTTATCAATATCAAAATATTTAATGACTATTTTGTAACATTTCAAAAGTTGGTGTACTGATTTGTAAATTTTGAAAGTTTGATAATAACATATTTCAAAACGAGTTATTACCCTATCAATATTGGTGTCAAATCGAAGCTCTCGTTAAATCGAGTATAATGGAGTCGAGAAAATTTAATTTTGATAACGTATACTCCTTATATCTCGATAAAACGAATGTTATAGTTTAATATATTATTATATTATAAAATCATATGATTTACCTTTTTCCCTTTCTCTAATTATTCCATGGATGAGATTTACTTGCAATCCATTTACGTGATCGGAAAATTCTTTGGACTCCATTCTTCCAATTTTGGGATTTCAGACATCTCCAAAGTTGTGTAGAATGAGGAATTGTGGAATATGAACAAAGGAATTTTCAATGATGTATTTGCAAAGAGAGTTATTTAGGATTGATGAGGATGAATTAATTCATTGGTAATAATCCAGGTTCGACATGTAAGATCATCTATAAGATTAATCAGAAAGCATACTTCTTTCATATTACTCAAAAGGGTTAGAGGCTACACGATAACGTGTTATAAAAGTATTTAAAATAATATAGAGAATTTAGAGAATGAATTAAGAATTCGTGAATAAATTTCATTAATAACTGCTCTATTTATAGGAAAACTTGAATAAGACAATCGTAATTACATAATTTCATCAAGGGTATAATAGTCATTCACATATAATAATTACATCTTTTACCAAATTATTCCTCCACCAAATTATTCCTCCACCAAATTATTCCTCATAATTCATAACCACCACATTATTCTCAATTATTCATAACACCTAATAATTATTCTTCAATTATTATTCATAACATAAATCTATTATTTATTTTTTCAAGAGTGAAATTATTTATTCAAAAATAAATAACAAGTTAAAATTAGAGAATATTAGAATTTCTTACCATGAAATCAATTGAGAAGAATGCAAAGGGGCCTAACAGAATAAAAAGGTCATATACGTTAGGAAAGTCTATATTACACACACACACACAAAATATTAGTCTTATCAAACTAATGCTTCATTAATTAAAAGTCATGTTAAGAAGCTGAATAAGTCGTTTTAGTTTGCTAAAAATTGAGAATTTTGTTATAATTAACTTATTGAAGCAGAGTAATTCTGTTACTCTGGTCATTTCTTGAAACAGTACGAAGATTAAGACATTGGACGGTGAGAAAACATACGAAAACAAATACTTTTTTTTCTTTTTCTTACTCTTATTGTAATTATAAATTAAATGCATGCATGGACCATGGCCTAAAATGGTCAAAAAGATATGAAAATTAAACTCATTTGTTTGACTGCAATGAATGAGGTGTTACAACTTAGTTTTCATCACAATAAATATATCACAAAATAAGTAAGTGGAGAAGACTTCATCTTAAAGATAAAACTATATATATGAGTATATGAGAAAACAGAAACATATTGTATACATAAAAAATGATGCTGCAAATGTTAGGTTGTTAGCGTCTAAATTATAATGTATTTTTAAGAGTATGAAGAGAGAGAATGAGTGAAATTGGATGGTAAAAATTTAATAGTACAAATAGATCCTACGAGATTTGTGGGTGTGATCTATTTGATCAAATATAAATTTTAAAAAGGATGAGAAAAAATATATTTTAATAACTACGCTAACATATAAATATATATATATATATATATATATATATCAAGTTAATTAAAACATGTTTCCAAAAAAAATTAAGATGTAAGGTTCATCCATTCATGTTGAAAATTCAATAAAATAGTCACATCACCATGTAAGATAATTCAACTCTAACTCAAATATTGTTACTGAATTAAGGTCGTTTCTTGACTCAATAATCCCAAATTGTTACAACCATGTAAATTAAAATATCCGAACGAGTAATTACTATAAATTAAATGCATACATGGAGCATTGTCTAAAATTGGTCAAAAGATATATAAAAATTAAACTTAGGGTGTGTTTGATTGTAAAGCCGGAAAATGGTTAGAAGGAAAACGTTTTCCGGGTAAATGAATTCCGAGAAAAGTTTTTCCAGGGAAATGGTAGTTGTAGGTGTTTGATTGGGTTAATTTGAAAGTTGGAAAATAATATTATTTTCCTTATTTTTGATTTTTTAATAAAATTTGATCATTTTCCTTATTTTTATGGTTAAAGTAAATTGTCCATTAAAAAAAAGAAAAAAAGAAAAAAAAGTGCCAAATTTTTATGGAAAACAAAAACCACCTTCCTCCAATGAAAACGTTTTCCTCCAAAACAAGAAAAAGTGTGGATTTCGAGAAAAGTTGGAAAATATTTTCCAGGAAAAAAAATGGCAATCAAACAATCAAGAAAGGAAAAAAAAAAACTGGAAAACGGCTTTTTCCGGGAAAAGATATGTGAATCAAACACACCCTTATTTGTTTGACTATGGTGCCTGGCCTATTATTTGTCATGTTGTTGCCATCACAACAGATATATCACAAAGTAACTGAGGAGACTTGCTTCACCTTAAAGACAAAACAATATCTGAGAAATTAGAAAAATATGAGATATATACAAAAAAATGATGTTGTAACTTACAAGGTATAATTAGTCATATAGAAGATTAATTCTCAAATTACAACTTTTCTTAAGAACAAGCATTCAAAATGTCAGTGTGTCAAAGATTCAATAAAATGGTTGCACTTGCACCACCATGTAAGACAACTACAACTCTAACTCAAATATTGTCACCTAATCATGAGACCTCCCTTACCCCAACAAGGAGGCGGGACGCACAACAGCCGTACTTGAGCATTGGCACAACAAACCCATGCCTTGGGCCTCAAAAAAATAAGGGCCCATTACTGATAGGCCTTCTTGTTTTCTTTTTTTTTTTAAATGCATTTTGGGACATTTTAATATAAAAGACTAATATAATCATTATCCATGATTTGAAAGGTTCCCAAATTGAATAATTATCATATGTTGTGTTTTACGTTAGTTAATACATTTTATATTTACTATATTTTGGCCATTGTTACAGTGTATTTGCATGTCATTTATTATAATGGTTTTTTGCGAATTTGAATTTTCTCATTTTTATTATCTTTTTGTTAAAAATAAATTTCAGGGATGCTGCATCTGTACCCCCGACAAATTTGTCTTTGACAAGGTCGGACCCAATTCTTCCAAAATATACAGCTCGTTTTGGGTCCCCCAAGAATCATAGGAGCGACTTTGGCAGGACACCTCGATAGCTAAGGTGAAGTATGCAACATATCATTGACAGATAATACAACTCTACATGATAAAATTGTCATATTAAGGGCTTGTTATCCCCACAATAAATTTTTACTAATTTTCATTGACTTTTTCTCCCTCATTATTTTCAACTAGTCATACAACTACTTCATATTTTTTAATATATTTTCCTCAATTTTCAACCACGCATCTAATACGTCGTTCAAGTAGATAAACAAAATGGTGGAGACAAGAAGACCTAAAACTTTTCTGTGATGATATTTAAAGGACGTGGGTTCAGCATTCCAACCAAACTTTGCTCACATGATATCTTCAGGAAGTGCATTCAATATTCCGACCGGGATAAAAATTTAGTATGTAAAGTTAAAAGTAAAAGTGAGTCTTCATAAATGGAAGTGAGAATTATACCTTGGTAAGCTCTCGGGACTTCTCTTGGATGATATGACTATTGATTACGAAGTGCATCTTGATTAACGCGCCAAAATTCGTGGGTAACTAAAAATTAGGTACGCTTCATTTCCTTGGGGTTCAACCTGTAACGCAATTTATAAAATCATATGATTCATATGATTCACGTGCAACGGTGCAAGCATGTATCTAATTTTATTTTTCAATTTTCAATTTTTTATTTTTTATTTCCTTCGTGCCACAATATTGCAGGCAAAATATTACAATCCCAATATTTTTTTCCTAGCGAATCCCAACACACTCACAGCCCACTCTCCACCGAGCGCAAAATGTAGTTGGGTTTTTTTGGTGGGGGGTTGTGAGTGTTTGAACCTCCCAGCAATCCCAACGCTAGGAGGATAACAATGCCCATATTGCAGTTAATTGAGTTATTTATACATGTCATTTTCAAAAAATTTAATAATTTCACTTTAATTAATTTAATTGACAGAAATAAATGAAAAAAATAATCATAATCATAAGACATACGTTGTCCACTACGTTTTCCGTTGACTCTTGTAAGAACAACATGTTGATATTCTTCTTGTAATCTCGTTGCATTGCTATTATTGTTTACAATTAAAATCTCAATGTCACACGTCGAATGTAAACAGAAGATTGTAATCAAAATGAAATAACTTCACTCGCTTATAAAGAAAAATCATCTACGATATATATATTAACATGCTAACACGATCAACAATTTAAAGCATTCCGCTTTCCCACACAGTGGCGATAATTTCATGTGAGTAGTGACACAAGTGAAAATCTTCGTTTCCTCGTTGGATAAATATACAAAGTTTGGACAAAAACGATTTTAAGGGCTATCCTATATTGCATATTTGATACTACATATACATATACGAGGTAGCAATTACATGGGGATTGATTACATGCTGTAAAATTTCAGTTACCTCAATACAATGAAATGACAAAGTTTATGATACTTTACAGTGAAATCCAGCTTCCATGAAGGTAAAACCCAACCTCTTCCCTGAAACAAAAATATGAAAACATCCATGTCCATGAGAGAGAGAGAGAGAGACTTGACAAATATGAACACTACGAAACTAAATAGCTCTGAGTTACAAATGTACTGTAATCTAGGATTGTCACGCTAGATTACAAATGCACTGTAATCTAAGGTGTCTACTTGCAACACAAAACCATGTGAAGTAAGATAACAAATCATGTGAAGTAAGATTACAAAGATCCCATTTTACAAGACTTTGACACATTTGCTGTAATTACATTACATTCTGTGTAAACCTATATATACAAGCAACATTACTCAAAATTGAGAAAAATGTGTTGCACTTCTCCCTTATTTGAAATGTAGACTACAAATTTTCATACATATATTACAAATTAGACAAGAATTTGATACCTTCTCAAATTGCTTGACCTCACCAATCTGTCTCATTGTATTGAAGTCTACACCTATTTGGGCCCACTAGTTTTTGAAGAACCACATCTTTCGACCATAACATTGTATAGTTGCTTTCCGTTCTGTTCATAAGCAGAGGCATACATGTGGCACATTAAAGCAGAAAACTGTGATAAAGTCACAGACATGTGACTCAAAAAAGAGTATAAAGACAACCCTCAAGTTTCAAAGCACTTACAAAAATTACTGGGAAAAAGTGCACTTGCCCTTCAGGCCTTGTTTGGTTCTCCTTAAAATATACTAAAATTGGGAAATTTGGCCACCACAGCTCCCAGTTCACAAATGTTGAGTATCTGATAACAAAATATTATAACACACTATTTCTTCTATTATAAATTTACAAGAAAATAAAAACTATACTCACTTCCAACGGTTTTTTCCTCCCACGAAAGCATTTGGGCCCGACTCCTTAAGTTCATCTCCAACTTTCACCTCCTGTGATGATCAAATAATTAAGTCGTATGAGTGATGTTGGGGGAAGATGGTGCATCCCCCACTACTGACGTGGCAGTGCCATGTCAACATAAGGCAATGAGATGGCACTGCCACGTCGTCCCATGTCCCCACTTCTGCATCTCTGTAGCAAAACTGTTTACAGAAACTGAATGGGACAAAGAGCAGTGTTTATGCATATCAATTTAGGTTGCTTTTTGAAATCGAATGCATTTCAAGGGGTGAGTACACGAACCAGAGCTTCCTCATCAAAGACAAATCTCACTCTTGTTGTCTGAATGAAGTAAAAGAAGTAAAAAAATGTTATCAAACAATAGTGTCAAATTACCTCGCGGTTATAATGAGAATTATTACTACTGTTGATGTAGACGAAGCGAGCAAAATATAAGACAAATCTAAATACAAGTTGATTCTACAAATACCCAAATATTTAGAGTCCAATAATTCGTTGATTCAATCCTAAGGAACACTGAAAGATTGACGAATTGGAGAAAACTCTCACCATATATTAAATTCATTCAAAAAGCCACCAAACTAAATAATAACAACGACTGTAAATAAGATTCTAACAACTTGTGTAGCAAGTAAAGTAATTAATCATGCCATATCAAAATACTACCACACAAACAAAAGACTAACTAAGGTAAGACTACCATAATTTAAGGCCCATTCCATGACTCCATCAACTGTCAAATGACCTCAAAATATTTACCTGGACTAATAGGAGCAGTCCAAGAAGACCAATGGGAACGGCTGCTGGTAAATTATCTAAATATACTAAGCCACCCGCCATACCTGCTCATACAATAATCCCACATGAAATAAGCCACAAATTAATTCTTATTACATATACCCAAAAAAATAGGGATAGAGTCTTAAAATAAGTTACAATATTCAAAATGAGTAGTTCTTTTCTAAGCTAAAAAATGTTAGATGTGATCTAAAATGCAGATGGTACTCACCAAGGAGGACTACTGGAATGCGGTAATCCGGGTCAGGAATTATTGTTTCTTTCTCTACCTTCCTTCCAAGCTGCAAAAATTATACATCAATCAACAACTTCTAACTATAATAGTTGATTATATGCTCTATTCATTATTCTGTTTTATTCTAGTACTTCATAGGATTAGAGATATCAAAAATATACCAAATTTCTAAAATTTTGCACTTTTTATGTTTGATTATGGTATAAATTTCACTTTTTTGCCTTTTTCAGTTTCATTTCAATAAACCAATTCTACATATCGATGTAATACCAAAAATTAAAAATAAGAAAATTAAAAAAAAAATAATTGAACTAAATTTCCCCCAATTTCAGCAATAAATTGAACGGAAAAAATGGGGTGGCAGGCATAGAATCAATGTATGGTAAAAGAGTAAGAAAATTCACCACTGAAGTGATGACAATACGGCTTCTGCGAGAAGTTCCATGATTTCGACTCAAAAGGAAATTATTGCTGTAAGCAAATTGGGCGTTGAATGGAGTGTGATTATTCCTTCCAAATGCACACACTTCACTGTAATCTGCTCAACAATAACAGAGAATAGCGATTTTCAAGCACAGAATTACCTGGAAATCCCACGAGATAATAGACAATATAATTCAAAATGTTGTTTTGTCAGAGTTTGTGTGAACGAACGTTTAATTCTTGAGGGAACAAAGCGGGAAGCACATAGCGTAGCGCTCTCCATTTTGTAAACGCCGATGGGCGATCCGTTTTCGAATCCGAAGAAGATGAGCGTCTAATTGTTTGTGCATAATGAACGAGCGGTTGTGCGCAATGTGGGAAATTTTCGTACACGGTCACTATCTTTGGAGAACATCTCAATTTAGGACTTTGATTATTTATTTATTTTTTTGCTTCCTTCCACAATTATCAACTCAATATATTAACAATTAAATAGGGTATGAGAGAGAAAAAATAAATTTAATTTGGACAAAATTAGGAGAAATTATATTTTAGGTTTGGTATTTTAAAAATTCTATAAGATGAATATAATTGCAAAATTTTATTTTTTTGTAACAAAATTTACAAAAATCTGATATGCACGATCACACTGATTTTCGGCGCGATCACACTGATCGTTCACATTTTGTGTCACGTGATCACATGGTACAAACCCGTGTGATTGTATGGCATAAATTTTGGGCGATGTCCAGATTTAATTATTAACCGATTACATATATTGTGTATTGTGTATAAAGGTAATGGATGTAATTGTTGTGTAATATAATACACGAAGTATGTAATAATTGTGTAACGGTTGTATATGATGTGTTGTTATAAATAATTGTTATGAATAATTGTTTGGTGGAGAATAATTATTAGGGAGAATAATTTGGTGAATAATATGGTAGTTATGAATAATTATTTTAGGTGAATGACTATTATACCCTTGATGAAATTATGTAATTACGATTGTGCCATTTGAAGTTTTCCTATAAATAGGATTTCAGTTATTAATGAAATTCATTCCTGTGAATTTTTTAGAATTCATTCTCTCTAAATTCTCTCTATTGTTTCTATAGTTTTATAACACGTTATCAGCACGAGTCTCTAATCTTTTGAGTAATATGAAAGAAGTATGCTCTACAGTTGCATCTTATAGATGATCTTCTATATCAAAAACTGGATTATTACAATTTGAAATACTCAATTTTCTATAAAATCTCTCTCTGCCCCATTCTCTCTAGTCACTGGATAATAAGAAAAGATGTGTAATACTATGGTTGATGGTGTATTTAGCCACCGTAGATTTAGCTTCCTCCACCACTAAGATTGGCAATGGATAGCGTCTGATCTCTTTGGATAAGTCTCCTGATGCTCCATGTTAAGCACAAAGGGTTCACATAACCAATGCTGAAAAGCAAAAATGGGAAGTTTCGTACAATCTCTTACCAAGAGAAAAGTCTCCATCATCCAAACAATCCATTACCCATAGTAGAACCATTTCACAAAAACGGCAAAAGGTAAGTAAATATATATTATTTTATAATATAATATTATATTAAACTATAACATTCGTTTTCTCGAGATATAAGGAGCATACATTATCAAAATCAAATTTTCTCGACTCCATTATACTCTATTTAATGAGATATTCGATTTGACACCAATATTGATAAGGTAAACTTTCAAAAAAATTACAAATCAGTACCCCAACTTTTGAAAAAAAAAGTTACAAAATAGTCCTTGAACATTTTGATATTGATAAATTGAAGTAGAAATGAGATAATTTTCCAATCGTAAAACATTGATAAAATATTTTTGACAATTTTACCTTTGCGAATTGGAATGGACAATTTTACCCTTAGGGTAAAACCGACCTAATTTTGATGACAGTGAAAAATGGATAGAATATTCATGAAGAAATTCTAAATCCATTGATTATATAAAATGGCTTGAAGTCCATTTGAATTAAAAGATCGGAATATTATTTTAACTCCCGAAGAGTTTAATTACATAATATACTTATTCTAAAAGGATAAGTGTGCTCTTGTAGAAGTAATGAGTATTTGTTCTGAAGAACAAATCGCTCCGTAGAAGTAGTTCAATATTTAATTCTCGTGACTTTATTTACCTAATTTAAATACTGCAACACCTCCTACCTGATGATGGGTTCAACCATCACTAAACGGAAGGTTTTATATATTTCTGCACTTTATATGCTAAGTGATAGGTAATACCTTCTACTACACAGATCCTACTCCTGAAGAAGTAGTTAATCATTATGCATTTTAATTCTCGCAATTTAAATTCCGTAAATTTATATTTATTGTGATAATTTCCATGTGGTAGGTTCAACCACCTATTGGGGAGAATTTAATTTTTATAATTTAAATTTATGCACTTTATAGTTTGAGTATATTTCCAATGTGGTGGATAATACCACACGATTGGTATGCATATTTCCAATGTGGTGGGTTATACTATACGATTGATTATAACGAATCCTACTCCATAAGAAGTAGTTGATCAAACATTCTAATCCTACTCTTGAAGAAATAGATAATAAGAATAAAATTTATTCTCCATATTTACCAAATATTGATGGAGAAAATTGAGTAAGAGGTATCAGAAATTACCATTGGATAAATAGATGAAAGTAAAATGCTCAATAGATCCCATGTTGATAAATCAAAGAAAATATATCACATGGAGAGATTATATGAAGTAATATCATCGATGATATGAGATTGTATTAACATGAGAATAAAATGCTCTTGAAAAAGCATAATCACTAGATTTCTGTATTTGAATAAAGCCAATATGATATTATTATTATTACTCCAGAAAAAGTATAAAACAGCCGAAGTGGAACATATTGAGAATATCAAAGATGGCAATAAACACTTGAAAATATAGAAATACGAAAAGAAAATATATATTGAACCCATAAATGAAGGATGCGTCTCGAGAGTATAAATACTCCGTAACTCTGCCACCCCGAACATTCGGGTTCATAATGAAAGATCCAAAGGATCTCCTTTTCACTTGACATCGATGGTCGTGACCGATGGGTTTCAATAGATTTTTGAAAATATGATTGAATCTTGATGAGTAGATCAGCAACTGTATTAGCAGAAACAAGTATATTTCTCGCTGAATGAGAAATAAATTTATATTCTACACCCTGATCTAGAAATGCTAGCAAACCATCAAAGAAATAATTAATATTCAACAAACCTATGGGTTTAGTATGAAAGTTCCACTGTGTCCATGACGCTATATTGAATATTTCCTCCAGTATGTTATAGCCGCCTGGAAGGACAATAAAAGCATCATTATTGTTCATCATGTACATCATGCAGTCATGAATAGACTGCATTTTTAGCATCAGTCCAGCTGAACCCATGATTGTACTGGATCCAATACGATTGCTAGCTCCAACTCGATGAAAAGGTATTACGCTTGACACTCTTATCCTCCATAATTGTGCGGCCATTGTAAGACTCTTTAAAAGCTTGGTATTAATCCCTCCATATAGTATATTGATGTTTTGTTTCCCTAACTCCTTTATAAGTTGGTTTGCCATATCTACATATTGGATATCACCTACTAGTCTAGATCCACCAAGAACACATACAATTTTAATGAGGTGCGGTGAAGATTGACTTTTATGAAATGATTCTAAAATTTCCATCGCCATCTCTATCTCCATCTCTCTTTTTACACTAAAATCTCAACGTGTGAATGAGAGATATATGAATCCCTTTATTTAAAGATAAATTTTCAAACCAATAATTGATTGTACTATTTACTTTTTGACAAATATGAAAGAGAAAATGGCAGAAAAATTTTAGTGAAATGACATATACCTGTAGGTGATTGAAAATAAAAAATCTAAAAACAAAAAACGATATTTACAAATAAAAGAAAAATATTGATCTTCTATATTACATAAATTTACCTTATACAAATATGGGAAAATCATTATACTAGGTTATTCTACTAAATTTACAAACAGGATCTTTCAAAGTAAGTATTTCAAGACTATAAAGTGCCTGTTGATTTTTGAATTTGGCCCATAAGGCCATCAGCTCACCTTGTACGTGTCCACTAGGATTTGTCTCAGAGCCTGTTAAATATCATCCAAAAGCTCCTTACTCAATCCATCCTTAATGAATGCTATTTTATCTTTTCTATTTCTAGACAAGTATCCCACAGATTTACATCGAGTGTCATATGTCTACCGAGCACATTTATAGCATCCTCCTAATCTTTTTGCTCTCCGTTTTTTTGAAAAACTACTTTTACCCATACCAGGTATGTATTTAGAAGGAATCGAAACCTCACCAGATAGTCGAACCTTTGCTTCAATCAAGCATCGGATATCTTGTGGGATTCCCTTATTCATTAGCATCCTTAATCTTTCAAGCCTACCTCGATAAAGCCTTTTTAGAATTTTGATTGGTAATGATGGATAGTATTTTCGAAGATTTGAGAGCATATGATCCATTATTATGTATAGACCCTTGCTAGGATGAATTTTGCAATAATTTTGACGATCTATTTATAGAATAATACGAGGCGTATGAGTTACGACTCTGTAAAGCGTAAGAGCTAAGACTCCGCAGTTGAACAGTAGTCAGATGTGATGCATATGAACTATAAATCCGTGTTTGTACAGTAGTAGACAATAATGTCACCAAAAGATGATGGAATATGTCGGTGAATTATTTCTATGATAAATCATGTTGAGCACTATAAAGATACTAGTGAAATCGATATACGAATTTACTGAACTAAAAGTTCAATAATACTCGTTTGTAGAACCGGACTGACCATCCCGGTTTAAATAATTATTGAAATCAATATTTCAAGTGAAGAATTAAAAGAATTCTTCAATGATTGTTCTCGATAAACGATGAAATCATTACTAATCAATATTGGGAATAAATCCCAAATATATCTGGAATAAAGGATGAGAAATATGAGCCCACTCATCCTCCATGTGGACTACTAGATATTATGATATGGATCCACTAGATAGTCACATGTGTATATGATTCGTAATTTGAAATTTACGAAATATTTACTCACGGTATGAGCATGATTTCCAGATTTAATGATAAAGCTAATAAATATATATATATCTCAATGATTTGAATAAATCCCTGAAGGATTTGAGTATGCGCATACAAGTGGGATATTATGTGGCAAATTATTTAAAAGTCCTCCAATAAATTGCCAATATCGAGAATAGAATGCAGACTATATAAATTCCCATATTAAGGCTGAATGATGAGAACATATATGAGTTTTAGTGTTCTAAATTTTCTTAGCATGAGAGGGAGTATTAAAGGCTGAAAATGATATGTGAAATGCATCATACTATATCCTCACAATTAAAATATGAATTTGAAATTCGAAGATGCATAAAAGATGCTATGAACAATCACATATATCAGTTAAGATGCTTTGATAAGTTAGCACGCCAGAAGCGTTGATATTATGAGATTTCCCCAATCATATATATCAAAGCAAATTATAAAAGATGGTCTTAATAACGGAGGCATATGCTCTTGAAGAGTATATAGACATAACTATATTGTGTAATTCTACAAAAGGATTGATAATAAGATATCTCGATAAGTTATGTCAATATGGGGAAAAAATAAGATTGAAAGTGTCAACACAGTATGAAAAGATAGCGCTACATATGATAGTGACGATATTGAAATCCATCGGAAAATACCGATGCTAAAATATATACCCTTATGATTAAAGTGTTCATGTACGGGTTTAATGAGAAATGAGAATGAAACTCTTGAAGAGGTTTCAAATGTATTATTGTATCAGTGCATGCAACGGCTCAAAATATCTACATTGATATTGTTGAGAAATTCATATGCTGTACTCTTTTCCTTGATTGATGTTTTTGTCCCAAATGAATTTTTCTCAAATAAGGTTTTTAATGAGGCAGCACAATCTTAACTAATATGAAATCTCCAGAAGAGATTTAGGTATATATCTCGATATAGTGAGAAAATGAGATCGAAGCTATTGATTGCATATAAGCACTGAATATAACATGATATTATATAATATCTAAATTTTCATTCACATGGAAATGAATGGAGCGTATCAACTAATGGATATGATACTTATATAAATCCATGAAAGATTTTGAAATGCTTGAAGTATACTTGTATAAAATACGTGTTGCACTCTTTTTCCCTTAACTGAGATTTTATCCCACTGAGTTTTTCCTAGCAAGGTTTTTAATGAGACAACATTAAAGGCATATTCACATGAATAATGTATTTTTTCCTTCATTAGGATTTTTCCCACTGGATTTTTCCTAATAAAGTTTTAACGAGGCATATTCATGGTATGTTGAGGACGACAGGAGAAATCGATACAGTATATCTATTGGATCAAGTTATAATAGAGACAATACTTTAGATCCAAATGATGATGATATTAATCGAAGTAAAGATATCAGTCCTCAAGATATGAAATCAGACGGAGTAGCTGTACTCTTTTTCCTTCGATCAAGTTTTTTTCCACTGGGTTTTCTTGACAATGTTTTAACAAGGCAGCACGTGAATACTCCTATACCGCTGACAGACATCAGGGGGAGCAATGTTTTGATGAAGCAGTATATAACCACTCCAAACTATCTTACAATCGGTTTGAAAGTTTTTTCCCACTGGATTTTTCTCCAAACAAGTTTAGAAGACATTTGTATTAATAGTCATTCAAATGGGAGTGTTATAAATAATTGTTATGAATAATTGTTTGGTGGAGAATAATTATTAGGTAGAATAATTTGGTGAATAATATGGTAGTTATGAATAATTATTTTAGGTGAATGACTATTACACCCTTGATGAAATTATATAATTACGATTGTACCATTCGAAATTTTCCTATAAATAGGGCTTCAGTTATTAATGAAATTCATTCCTGTGAATTCCTTAGAATTCATTCTCTCTAAATTCTCTATATTGTTTCTATAGTTTTATAACAGTGTAATGGTTGTAAATTATTGGAATTGAGTTTCATTCTTTTGGGATGAAAATATGTTGTTGACGATATTTTTAGTAATTGCAATCAATAATCACACAATTTTTGTGATGAATTCGCAGTTGTCGAAGCAATTTTTTTAATAAACGCAATACACCTTGATCCTCACTGTCAAAGCCAATTAGCAAGATTTTGACTTATGTTGCACCTCCAACATGAAATTATCATGTGAGTTTTGGCGAGAATGAAATTTATGAGTGCATAGAAATTGTCATTGGGTGGGGTGTTCAATTCAATTAGGAGTTATCAATCGACGAAGGTGAATGGTTCTAGAACATCGTGGAAACATTGGCAACTTGGTGGTGTGTTGGTGGCTCATGAAATTGCTGACTTTTAGAGCATCTCCATTACATAACTTTCTCACATCCTTTATTTTTGTCTATGTGGCGGAGAGATGGAGACCCACAAAAAAATTACGGGTCCCATATTTTTTTCCTCTTTCTCACTTTTCCTCATTTTTCCCCACTTTTTCACCATAAATTCCCGTGCTACCTCTATATCTAGAAACTCAACTTCACATCCTCCACTGTTATTTTATTATTATTTTTGAATTTGTTTCTACATATCTCTTACTTTTCTACTTTTCCCTCTCTTTTACACTATACATCATCTATTCTCTTTTCAATCCACCTAATTATCTTCTCTCTATCTCTCTCATCCACATCATCCCTTAACATCACTATCCATTGACAGAAAAATAATATTTCTTTTTCTTCAAACGTAGAGTGGTGTTTGAACAGGAAAATAGATTATGTAATTAAGGGGGGGAATCCCTAATATAGAATTTGGTGGATTTACTAATTCTCATAAATTTTATGGATTTTAATAGAATTCTACAGAAAAGATAAGATTTTAATAGAATGATGATTTTCCATGTATTATAATTTTGTTAGCTTAACTACATGGAATTTAATTGATTATGGAATTCCATATCATTTCAAGTATTCTTTATGGAAAATACGAAATAGTGAGAAAAAATAACACAAACATGAACTAACGGAAAAAATAATAATAATTTGTTAATAGCGTTTTAAAAAGCGTCAAAAAAGTGTGCATAAAACATGCTTCAACGCAAAGTGCGGGTGGAATGTTCTAAAGAAAAGAGTGCAAAAACCTAAAAAACATGTTTGCGAACACAAAATTGTGGAGTATGCTCTCAAACTTTTTTCGCACAACGCTTTTTCGAGATAGATTGTTAATGAAACTAATATAAAAAAACTAATTCTAAATAACTAAATGGACAATGTATATTGTAAGTACTTTCCCTTGCAATAAATATAAAAGCCAATGACAGGTGCACTGTTCTTTTTTTGGGGGGAGGGGGGTGGTTTGGAACTAAATCCACAAATTCAAAGCTATTTATGGGGCGGGGCTGAGAATCAAACTTGGACTTACCTCGAGGTTCGGCCAGGGGGTTACCACCTCAACACCTGGTCACTTCTCCTCTATTCATATGTTGATGGAGCCACTTTGTTTGGAAATTGGTATATGCTTGGTTGGGGACATGATATGCAACTGCTCACTCACTTCAAATTCACGCGCTTTCTATCATAGGCCTCTTATCATACTCATAAAAATATATTCTTTTTCATATTTTTTAAAATTCAAATTTGGTCAAATAAATTACATTCACATATCTCATTGGATCCATTAGTACTATTAAATCTTCACCATCTAACTCTACTAATTTTCTCTCTTCTTACTCATAAAAATTCATTATGATTTGTATACTAACGCTCGCAAAGAGATAAAACGATGTTGTTTAATGAGTACTTTATGAATATGTGGACTTTATGGGCCAACACAAACACACAATAAATAAATATGGAAAGAGAAAAATAACCTCTTAAACAAATATGGAAAATAAAATAAAATTGTAGAATTAAAAATAAAGAGAGAACTAATGTTGTGCCGAAGAATCATCTACATCAGGTTGTCTTTTGGTCAATGTTAATTGCTATTTCTATCTTTTTGTGCTATATATATTTGCCTTTTTCAAATTATTACAAATATTTTGTTATTAGGACTCTCGAATTTATTAATTTGTGTTAGGGCCAATAGGAAAAGTTACGAATAAGAAATTTACCATTGCGGATTTAATTAATGCTTCATCTGTGTATGCTAGGAGAAAAATTTAGGTACAATGGATGTACCATCCTATGTGGTATATCCAACCAATAATTGAATGACATGTTTTAAAGTGTGCATATAATTTAAAATTATTACTTTAATAACAAATAAGAATTTATCCCAATTAAATTAAATATCATTAATTACTTATTAGTTATGAGTGCACGACTTTTTCTTTTTTCCATACACAATTTCTCTCTCCTACTTCTCTATTTGCCTCAACTTGGATGAAAATTGCACAGAAAAATTAACAAGCTAATGATTATCATTTAAAATCTAATTCCGACCTTTCAAAAAAAAATCACATTTTGACATTTATAACATATTTTCAAATGATTAAATTTTGTGTGTGTGTGTGAGAAATCATTTTATAATTATATTCACATGAATACAATGTGTAAGATGTTTTTAAAAATATTTTAATATATCGATATCGAAGAATATGTCCAAATGGATTATTTTTCACCAATTAATTTTATAACAAATGTATTTAAGTTTTTCTCGAGAAAATATAAAAAATAAAGAAGAAAACTCATGTGTATATACAATATACATTTTCCCTCTCCTTCTTTGCCCTGCCCACCAAGAAAAACTTGGGGATATTCGTTGTAAAATTATATCCTAAAACTAACTAGCTGAAATTAATCATTATTGAATATTAGTATATTGAAATATCGTTGAAATTATCATACACATTATATTCATATAAATATAGTTATAAATGCTTTATTGCACACATGAAAAAAATTAAATCATCTTAAAAGATATTATAAATCTCAAAATAAAATTCTAAAGGGTAATTATTTGTTAATTTACCTATACAATTTTCATCCAAATTAAGGTAGAAGGAAAATCGCAAAATAGGTTTTCTAAAAAAGGGTAAAATAGGAGAGAGGAAATGTGTGGCAAAAAAAGGGAAGTCGTGTGTGGTAAGGGAAATAAGCATAACTAACTAATTCATAATATTTTATGTGGGGCCATTCTTATTTATTATTAAAAATAATGGATTTAAAATTAGATGGAGACTTTTAAACACATGCAATTATATTATTGGTCAAATGTACCACGTAGGATGGTACATTTGTTGTACCTAAGTTTTTTCTCCTATGGTTGGGTGAGTTTATGTTTAATTTGGTATTGACGCCACCTTCCTTTGTTTTCGGTTGCTCGATTGAGAAGAATTTACACTCATTTCAACTCCGTCCTCTCCCATAAATAGGCTACATTTGTATTGGTAACGTGTGACATTCGAAATAGATTTTTGTCCCTTTATCATTTTTCATAAATCCTACAGTTTCTTGCAATTGACACCAAGTAATTCATAGTTAAATCATTGTGGCTGTAGAAAGTTCATTTACTTCTGAAAGCTATAACAAAGGGAATTGGGAAGGACACGTGAATCAAAATCGAAAATATTTCTCGAGAGAAAAAGGAAAGCTATGTGTAAATGAGCTTCTTTATATTTCCAGTGCTGGGGAATGTGCCCCCCCCCCCTCCGGTGGGCAATTTAACAAGCTTGATGTGGACATGAGAATTGATCAATGTTTAGAAAGGCGACCCAATCAATGAATCGGAAAAGGTAAGGTTGAACCGAGTCGAACATGAGTCAAACCGTTTTTAATTAAAAAAAAATTATAAATAAAATGTTCAGAAAATTGGAAAGGGAAAAAGACAATGGATAAAGGATCAAAAGGTCAAATCCGGTCGAATCAATTTTAATTAAAATTTTATAAATTAATCCTAAATTTTATAAAATTATCAAAAAATTAATTATTTTGTTAATTACCCAACATATTTAGTCAACATGTCATAATTTCATATTGATTAAAAAAATATAGTTTTATATAAAGTTGTTAGAAGTGCTATTCTTGTTAGAAAAAAGAAAAATGAAAAAAAGTTAGCAAATTTTCACTATGCAACTTGGAGGGAGGCGGGCCCCACGTGAAATGCACTTTTCTCTTAAAAATCCCCATTGGCTCTCACATGTGAGGAAGATTTTTTTACCAAAATGTCTAATTTCAAATACTCAATACAAAGAATGTCTCAAAATAATATTAAATACAGAATTGTCTAAATTTAATATACTTTGACCATAATACCCTTCACTCTATCTCTCACCTCATTAATTATTCATAATGGACTATCAACATCAAGATATTTATTGATTGTACTTGTTGTCTCACAAAATATTGAATTTATCCTCCCAATTTATTTACAAAATTTATTTACAAGAGATTGATATTCTCATTTTTCCTTTTTGTTCATTTTTCCTTTTTCTCCCATCTACGTACCTACTTCCACCATTAATACTAGTTCTATACCATTAAATGTAAAGTTTAACACAACAAATTTGCTCATCAACCAATTATTTATTAGCATAAAGACATCCCTTCTACATAATTGAACTATCAAATTCATGTCTAAATAATTCATCTAAGAACTACAGATAATTTGTAATTCTCGATAGTTAAACTGTCTAGAACCCAAAGCTATCTAGATAGTCAGGTAGTTGAACTTTCTAAATCATAGAATACAAACTATATAGCTTGTTTTATATTCTCGACGGTTTTCAAATAACATGATCATACTCACGATGCTTTAAACTTAAACATCTATCAATAGTGGTATTGTAAAAGGTATCGACTATATGGAATAAATTATTAAATAAAATTCATTTTTGGAATAGAAACCTTCTACACAGTGGAACTCTTGAATTCATGTCTAGATAACTTATCTGTGACCTGTAGATAATTGAATTGTCTAGAACTCAAAGCTATCTATATAGTTAGGTTATTGAACTATATAGATCGGAGAAGTTGATAGTATAAATATGTAGAATGCAAACTCTATAAATAGCTTTCTATTTTTTACGGTTCTTAAATGTGTATTATTGTAATTGTGTAGCTGACATTCATGTGTATTTTTATTTAACAAACATGATCGCTCTCAAATTATTCTAAATTTAGGCATATATCTATAGCGGTAGTGTTGGAGATATCAACTACGAAGTAAATGAATTTAACGTCCTAAATAACAATGAAACCCTTTGCATAGTTGAACTATTTAGTAAAAGTATACCATCTAAATATTTCACGTATAGAACATATGAACTTTTTAGATAGTATACTCCAAATACACAAACTTAGATAGTTTGCGATTCTCTACAATTCTCATATAGATAAGTAGTATCTCATTGATGTTGTATTTTGCTCCCATTTTAATACATAATTATGTGGATGGAAACATTTAGACCTAGACCTATCTAGACAAACAGATCTATTTGTGCAAATTAACTGTCTAGAAATGCGGTTGTCTGAATAGATTATTTGTTTGGAAAGTTGCATATTGTTTTCATTAAATTCATACATGAATTTTGTTTAATTGGAAAATATATATGTTGTCGCTACATGTAGGGCTCATAATTTACGATTGGTTGTAGCTCACAAAGGTGACTTCAAGAAAGTAAACGGTGAATTGAAATGGGAAGGAACAAGTACGACATTAGTTGAAGTTCCCGACGACATGAATAGAGAACATCTTATTCGTAGAAGTACTGAGAAATCCAACATAGACTTGAGCGAGTATGATGTGTATATGAAGTTTCTAGTTTCAAGTGTTCAAAACAATCTACCGGCCATTGAAATTGTTTAAGGTGACGATTTAGTGTGGTACATTTTCGTTCACGATCATGCGACACTATATATTGTGTTGTATAGGAAAAATATTGTTAGAGCATCTTCTCATTCTATGAACACTGTTATGACGACAAGCATTGATCTATACAAATAGATTTAGCTTTCGTCATTTCTCTAAATAACCTAGCAAGCATGTAATAATAATAGATGAAAGCACATTCTTTATCTAGATAATTTATTTAAGGGCTCTCGACACTTTATTTGTTCATAATGATTTACGATAAAAGTACATAATGAAAACATCATAGTCTTCCAGTTGAATATCAAATTATGGTTGTACAAAGATTGTAATAAGTTTGAATATTAAGATAACACATAATCGAACCAATTAACACTAACCTCAAGCATATGGTACATGAAACATTTGTGTCAAGATTAGTCAACTATTACAAACGAAATATTATCAAAACTATGTACTGAAAACATACATTCTTATGACCAAAAGATATTGATTCAAATTGTACATTAATTTGATGACAATTAAATTGTGTGACAAGAGTAAATTTAGCCAATTAAAACATAATTCAAAATAATATAATCTCTTGGGGAGATAGATCAAGCGGATGGAGTTAAGTAGAAGGAAGAAAGTGTTTAGTTTCAATATGAAACTGAACGAAATAGTGGAACTAGAAAATGAGTATGAAACTAAACACATGTTATAGTAAAGTTTGCATCCTAAATGAGTCAAGAAACTTCTACGGTGTTATTCATTTATTTTACAAGAGTTAGCCCTACATGTATTTCTCAAAATACTATAAAACATGTTGTGATTATTTCATTACTTAAATCCAACATCAAAATTTCCTATTTTTAGATATTTTCCTTCCAATATATTATTAATTTATTAATTTATTTTATAGAGAAGCAAAGAAAATAGTTACTTTTGCAGTCGAAATTGATCATTAAATTGATTCAAAGAGATATATTAAGATTATACACTAATTCGGTGACAAAAATATGATCTGAAATAGTACAATGCAATTATACCCCTAAATATAAAAATTCCGTAAACTTTAAGCGCAATACTTTAAAAGGTGCAAGTTGTTTGAATGCCTGAAATAAAAATTATTTATCTACACAGTCTAGATAGTTCAATCTATCTAGACCGATCCATTTGTCTAGTCTATATAAAATGCCTTCAACCCTAAACCCCAACCCTAAGTGTAATACTCTAAATCGTGCAAGTTGTTTAAATATGGTTAAGTGAAGATTATTTATCTATGCAACTAGACATGTCAATCTATCTAAACAAATCTATCTATGTTGTCTAGATAGAAGAATTTATATGTACTTTGCTAACTTAGAAAGGTATAGCCTGTTGGAAAATAGGCATGTTTGAATGACATAAACTAAACCTAATAGCTAGGTATTGGAGAAGGTGTGTTTGGTGATGTCAAAAAATTCAGACAAGATTTTCTACCACCTGACAAAAGATCCTCACTTAGTACAAAAAAAGAAAAGTATTTTAGTCCGACTATATTAATGTTAAACAATCTGGTAATTTTTTTTTAGACATATTCGGTTTAATAGGTTTTAGTTTGGATATTTTTCTTAATCTCTCGATGAATTTGTCCTCTCCAGTTATACTAGATACATAATTATCCTCCCTAATTGTATTAGATGCATGCATAATTAAACTATTTAGTAAAAATATACCATTTAGACATTTCACATATCGAGCATATAAATTGTTTAGATATTATTCTCTCAATACACAACTCTAATAGCCTACAATTCTCGACTATCCATAAAGGATCGTCTCATTAATGGTTCTCTTTTATTCTCATTTTAACACATAATTGTGTTGATTGATATATTCGAGATAGATCTGTCTAGACAGATAGACTCATCTGCATAGATGAACTGTCTAAAATGTACCTATTTGTATAGATGATCTGTCTGAAAGTTCACAAATCACGAGACATATTTATTGGGGTGATCAGAATTTAGAAATTTAGTTTTACCTGGCCTGACAGGAAATATCCTAAATTTAATAGAAAAAGAGAAAATGGGTATTTTAGTCAGATTACAAAAATTTTAGACATTCTGATAAATATTTTTTAATTGAGACATATTTAAACCAATAAACTTTATTTTAGACACTTTGGTAAATCCCTCAAATTTTTATCTTCGTACTTTTACTCCTACATCGGATATATAGTACAAAATTCCAAGAAACTTGTCAGCTATTAAACAATATTACAATTGGGCCAACTGAATGCGGGCTAAACACAATGGGCGTTTGTTTTGGACCCAGTTTAGTATTAGTCCTTTTAAACTTCAAAAATCATTAAAATAAAAAATTTAGATTTAAATAATAAAAATTTTGGAAAACCAGCAAAATCGAAATCGGGTGACAGATTGACAGATTTTGCAATTTAATCTTCTTTTTGATTGGTTTTTTAACATGACTAGATTGGATTTTGGACCAATTCAAGGTTGAACTAGTTGGTCTGATCCTATTTTCTAAACTTTAATAAATATTAACATCAATGAAATTACCAAAAATTAGCTATTTTGTAGATTTCCCAATATATTTTTACATAAAGTTCTTATATTTCTCCTTTTAATTTTAATTCACGACTCAAATTGTAGAGATATGGCTTACAAAATTAAAAGAAGTAGATATATTTGTGTTCTAGCCTTTGAAATATGATTTAATTTATATTTTAAAAAGACTATTAATTAACAAGCATTCATGTTTATAAGTACCAAACAGGAATGCAAGGACCCAATAGCAGCTTGTTAGTGCTTTTCCAAATCCCACATAGGTTTCATTAGACAAACTTCCGAAAATTCTTTTCAATAAAAGTAGTAGATAGCGGGTATTAGGATGTGTGTAAAAATAAATTTTTATATATTTTTATGTAATATAGGAGAGAGAATGAGTGGTGTTGAAAAAATGTATAAAAATATGTAGAATAACACCCGCGTATAGTCTATCCTTATAATTTCCAGGAAGCGTTAGGCTGTGGGCATTAGTGGCTTTTGTTTAAAATTTTAAAATAAAAAAAAAAAGTTAGTACAAATCAGGTTCATTGAACAAAACCCTGAACGAGTCACCAGTTCTTTTACTAGTTTTTGATCGATTTTGTATTAGAGTACTTTTTAATACTAATCGGGTCAGATTTTGGACCGATTCATGATTAAACCGACCGGCTAGTCCACTTTTCTAAAAATTGGAGTTAATTAAATTAAGAAATAGAGATTGATAAGGGGGTTGCAGGTGGGGTGGTAGCAGGGGTTATATATATTAAAGAAGAGGTGAATACCGCACGGTTTTTATATAGTGGTTTTAGGACATAATTAGTTATTGAAATGGTGGTTACGGTTTTTATATAGTGGTTTTAGGACATAATTAGTTATTGAAATGGTGGTTTTTAACTAGGTATATTTATTAAAAATTGATGTAGTTTTGAGATTTGAACCTATGACCTATCATCAGATTAATGATATCATTACCATTTGAACCAACACAACTTTTTTGTTTTAATTTAATTGAAGCATGAATTTAAACTATTATAACTACCATTTGATTGATTGCTCTAACAATAATTTTGTATTTAACCAAATAATAAAATAATTATTGGTTACAAAATAAGTCTTATTTCATAATTTAAATTGAATTTGATATTCAATATCATCTTTAATAAATTTATATCATTTACCAATTCTATCAATTAATTTTTAAATCTTATAATTTTAATTTATATTAATATTTTTGTGTTAGAATACTTTCAAAAGATTACTAACCATTTTTGTCTAAAAATCTTTATCTCTATCTGCAAATTTTTCTATGTCTATACATTCACCATTTCTCTCTGCAAACATCTTTGTTTCTATTTCTTTCTTGAAATATTTCAAATTTAGGCTAGAATTTTTAATAGATTGTATAAAACATATATCTATAGTACTACCTCCGTCCCACAAAGATAGGCTTGGTTTGACTTTCACATAGTTTAAGAAATGATAATTAATATTATTGGAAAAGTAAATTTTAGTTGTATTTTTTCAAATATACCATTGCATTAAATAATGCTAACTAATAACAATGTATATTAAATAAGGGTATAATTGGAAAATAGAAGAAATTAAATGCAAACAAAATAGAAAGTGACATATATTTTGGAATAGAAAAAATTGAATACAAGTTTTATCTTTGTGGGGACGAAGATAGTATATGTAAAATAGATATGATTCTACTTTTGATATAAAATAGTAGTTTTATATGTATAATATTATGAATGCACGGTATAAATAAAAATCCGTGTTGCCATGAGACGTCAAAAGTCCGTTGTGTGCAGAAATGGACAATTATGGCATATGAACAAGTCGTTCTCTTTTTTTTTTTTATCAAGAAAACTGGTGTGGATCGTGCTGCTACATGTTCGCCAAATATCTTTTAAAGGAATTATTATTCCATAAATAAGAAGATAGCAATCAGATTTGTTTTAACTGTTTAAAATCGTTTATGTTTCATTGTTTCCTCAAATTTAGAGAAATTGAATGCGTATAAAATTTATTTCCAAAGCAGTCTTTGCATTCTTTGTTACGATTATCTTTTATATTTTCCAATTTATCATTTACCAATTTAACATGTAGAGTAATTGATTTCTTTTATTTATTTGACCATCTATTTGCTAAAATAGCTTTTTAGATAAATAGTTTATTTATGATTAAATGTCATTATTTTATGTTTGTTTATTTCCAATCAAACTATATTACACTTAATTGAAATATAAATTTAGATTATATATAGTTAATTGTTCAATTAAACCACCACCCCTTCGATCAAAAAAATAATTTTTTTTTTTTTGAGATTGAATCCCAGAGGTCGCGATGAAACAAGAAAATGATAGAGGCGGTAGCGCAATTGTTGGTTTTTTCAATGATTGCACATAGGCCTACCGAGGCTTAGCCAAATTTTGAAGTAGTCTTGAAAATTATTTAGTAGTTAATTTCAGGGGAAAAAAAAGATTTTGATGAAAGGCTAGACTAAATTGGTGCTATTACTTAATTTTTATTGTTTGTTTAATAAGTGAATGATGAGTAGAGGAATGGAAACAAAGCGTATAAATTGGTACTTCCTTTTTTAAAAATTTTTGGCGTAATAGATTTTGAGACTTTTGATCTTTCTCACAGTCTTTATATCTTTGATTATTTTAAAAAGAAATATCAGTATATATTAATAATCGATATTGTGTGTCGATTTTGTATTTAGATTACGAAAGATTTTCCTAAATTTTTAAAGTTGGGTTGCAACGAAATGCAATATATTTTTGAGGATTTATTTCATTTTATACAAAAATTACACAAAGTGTGTAATTACAAATTATGTAAAATACATTAATTAACTAAATTAATAAATAGTCGAGCAACGAAATTATAAAAAGAAACCAGAAAAACAGGATGTTTAAAAAGAAAACAACAAAATATACAAATGCACATTCTTGGGTAGTCAAACCATGGGCCTGTAGCAAAATGAGATCATATCACCGACCCAATGTTATCTGATCAGATTAACTGTGCCAAACGGTCTCATTCGTCCAATTGCGTGTCTCTCCATTCTTCTTGCTTTTCCGAGCCGAACAAATAATTATTCACCGACCCAATTTTATCTGACTTTTGCAATTTGACCCTAATATTTGTTTTAAGTCCACAATTAACTTAATTTTTTTTATTATTTGTGAAATATCAGACCGTCTTATTCGTCCAATTCCGTGTCTCTCCACTCTTCTTGCTTTTGCTAGCCAAACAAATAATTATTCACCGACCCAATTTTACCTTATTTTTTCAATTTGATCCTAATATTTGTGTTTAGAGCACAATTAACTTAATTTTTTTTTATTATTTGTGAAATATCAAACTTAAAACATTGTATTTGTCACTAGTAATATATAAAATGGCGGATAATCAGAAATTTTTAATTTTCCTATTTTACCCTTGCATAAATTTTATAATATCTAATTAGTTTTTATTCATTAATGGATAAAAAAGCCTCTTCATTTCCTTTGCTTTTCTTTTCTTTCTTTTATTTTTTTCTCTTCATCTCTAACTCTTATGTTTTTATTTTGAAAAAATCGACATCATAGTTAAATAAAAAGTATGCAATATAAATATTAAATCAAAGGCCTCAATTTGAAGATTTAATACAAGCTCACTTTCAAGAGCTAACTATGAACATACGATTTTTAGTAGGCACTAAAGATTACAGGTAAAATTTAGTTTTTATGTTTTGCATTTTCTATATATAAAAAAAGCCTATGACGTTTCATTAAATTAAGTCCAAATTGTATTTGTAATTTGTCAATTTAGTTTCTATTTTTTCTTATTTCTATATTAATATCTCTATTTTATTTGATGTTTTCATCTTCAATTTGATTGTGCAACATTCTATACAAATGGGTAAATCAACAATTAGCTTAAACAATTTACTTTGGGATCGTTAAAATTTTTAATGGTAGATAGATACAATAAAGCATGTAGAAAAGGTGGAATAAAACAAAGTTTCAAATTTTTTCATGAGTGCGGCTAAATACACCCCATTCTTTACGCCCTACACCCACCTTTTTGACGTGGATGGAAATGCCCTTTCCCCAAATCGACCGCCGATGGCCGAATCTCCCAAGGAGTTCTTGGTTGGATCTGACCGAGCACCTTGCTAGGCGAGCAACCTGTGAGGTGCTTGGACATTACTAGCTAAGTAGTCCCAGTTAAAAAAAAAAAAATTTATGGAAACTTCCATGGATGCTGCCGGGAAGTGCTGCAACTTGTGCAGCCATTTCCGGCACTATCCATGGCTACTTTGATTTTATGCTTTCTTTAATTTTTACTTCCTACAATCACTTGCTTTAAAAATAAAAAAAACTTCTTACAATCAATATTTTCAAGCGAGAGAAATTTTTTTGATAATCACTAAAAATAAAATATAATTCCGACTGAATGGAGGTTTTCCCCCCACTCAATAAAAAAAAATTATGTATGTCCATGTGTTCATCATTCCATCTTTACTTTGCTTTTCTTCTCTTCTTCTTCTCAATTCTCTTACCAATGCTTCTCACAATTTCTACCAACCCTTCGATCGAAACCACCACTATAACGGTATACTAATTTACTTTCTAAAATTACATTAAGCACAGCAATGTAAAAACCCGGGAATGTTATGTTCAGAAATACTTTGAAACGGAGAAAAATGTGAGAGATGTGGCGTGGTCCCCTACCACCGCATTCAGTGCAGTGAAAGTGAGGCATTTGGAGAAATCTTTGGGAGAATAATCTTTGGGAATATAAGAGCGTTCTGTTTGTTTTGTATTTTCAGTTTTCGTTTTCGAAAATGTTTTAGCATTTTCTGTTTTCAATTGTTGTTTTCAGAAAATTGAAAATGCGTTTGGTTTGTTGTTTTGAAAAAATTATTTTTGAGAAGAGAAAATAGAAAATGTATTTGGTCTATAATTATTTAAAATGTAATAAATGTAAAGTTTAAAATCCGAAAACGCGTTTTCCTTGTTTTCAACATTTAACACAGAAAACGCCGAAAACGTTAAAAAGATATTTTTGTGTTTTCTATACAAATCTTGAAAACGATTTCAAAACGTATTTTCGAAAACAATGAACATCACGCGTTTTCAATATTTTCAAAAACATAAAATAGAAAACAAGTTGAAAATGGCAAACAGAACGCACCCTAACATTTTCGTGTAAAAACCCCTTTTTTTCTATTCCAAAAAAAAAAAACCCTTTGTTTAATTATAAAAAATTTTAAATGGCGTATTTGTCTACCTAAGCCAGCAGTAGAAGCAGTTAAAAACCGAAAAATTATGTCATCACCAGTAAGAAGTGTCGTTGATGCAAAAGCTACACGCTACAACGAAGGTACGAGGCCACGTTTCAATCCAAGAGTGGAGATGAGGCTTGCAGTAACGTGTGGTCATCACACTCCTCTGTCTTTCTCTTTCCACGCCTAACCTCCTTACTAGATATTGATCTTCAATCCATCAACCAAGGAAAATCGACACTCAAACACGATTATCCCTTCGGAAAATTGCTGATAGTCATCTTTAACATATGGCTATGGTGGCTAAGTTACCGTTGCCATTAGTAGATTGCCATCACGCCGCTGCCCAACTGCCGCCGTCGTCCGGTCAATTTCTCCGGCCTGGTTTTGGGTTTTGCGACAGATCTCGAGACAAGTATGGGCGGGGAAAAATTTATGTTCAAACGTGTAGATCTTTTAGGTCGGAAGTGGACGGTGAGGTGGGAGAGAACGAGGTTGAAAACGGAGATAATTTTGGGAAAATTAATGAAGGTAATGTTATTGAGGCTAGAAGAAGTGTAAATAAATTTGTGCGTTCTGTGAGAAATGCTGTTTGGAGAGTTTCAAAGCCAAGTTTAAGGTCACAAAGCCAGTTCAGAGAAGCTATAGAGAAGCTGGAAGAGAGGCTATTTGCTGTAAGTTGTTCATTTGATTTGATGATAAATTCAATTAGTATCTTCTTCTTTAATCATGAGAAATTTGAAACCTATGCAATTAGGCGCGAATTCTAATCTGTAAATTCAATTGATGTTTTGACCAAATTCCATTGAGTTGTTAAATTGCCATCAGTTCCATAAGGTTTCTATTAAAAAAAAAAAAAGGAAATAGGAGTACTGTATTATGTAATTTGAAAGCTTAGAATTGTAACTGTAAGAGAGAATGGTGTGAATTTTGTAAATTAGTGTATTCATCTGTAGATTATTCATGTGAATTCTATGGTAATTTTGGCCTATCTGAGTATTGACATGAATTTACAGCTTTCGATTCACGTGGGTAGATACATTGTTACAATGTTAAGCACCGGAGTTATACTGCTAACTGGGTTTCAATTATCAGGTTGGCCTATTATGAATATATCATCTTGACGTTGATTTTTCATTGTGAAAATTTGATTAAGCAATTGATCTTGTGTTTGAAATTTCTGCAAATGTTGTAATTAAAGGTGGAGATGGGCAGATGAACGCACTGATATGGTATAGTTGGCTTGGTGGAGTCATCATTGGAACAATGATAGGTTCCAATATGGTGTTAGACGAAGTCAGTCGATCAGGTCCCCGCAATGTCGTCATAACTGGAAGGTACACGCCTCTTTTTTTTTTTTTTTAAAAAAAACAGAATATGGTTTTATTGCTCTGTGAAATGTTTTGCTGCTTCTGGCAGCTCACTGCTGAAATTACTGATGAACACGCTTTAAGCTTCTCAACAAGCAAAGTAATGATGGTCTTATGCGTTAAACGAATTCTTGAGATTGTTTGGCCAAGCTCAAAATGCTTATCTGTAGCTAAATGTGTAGTGTTAAAATATATATCTTTTGTAGTCAACGTAACTAGTAAGTTACTTATTTTGAGATTGACGTAAGAGTAGTGAGCTTAGTTCAAACCGGCTTGAATGTAACCATTACTTTCCAACTTTTGCAACCAAAAGCACCCTAAGTAACATTTTGCCCCTTGAGAGTAGCAAATGGTTACATATCTAAGCGTGGTTAAAAGTAACTTATGTATTTATGTTTGTAGCTTAACTTAGCCTACTGATTTCCTTCCGTTTTTCTTCCCCCCTCCTCTGTTTGGGCAGTACACGGGGACTTGGAAAAGCACTTGCTCGTGAATTTTTACTCTCTGGAGACAGGGTTGTAATCACCTCACGAAGGTGATTCAAAATTTAACTTGCTAATCATCATTGTATTATTATCTTGTTTGTGTTTCTATATTTTTTTTATAGTTCTTTTTTGCTGAAGGCAGCCCTGAATCTGTTGGCAAGACTGTCAAAGAATTAGAAGAAAATTTAAAGCAAGTCATAAGTGCGGCTGGTGGCTCATCCAGAAAGAGTTTGAGGCATGCAAAAGTTATGGGAATTGCATGTGATGTCTCTAAACCTGAAGACGTTCAGAAGCTGGGAAATTTTGCTGTTGATCAACTTGGCTGTATTGATCTCTGGGTACGCAATATATGTCTGTATGTCATTTAAGAATGTCAATTAAGAACCTCCCAAGTTATTGTTTATATAAAGTTATCTTTATATACACGAATTAATAATAAACAAAAAGTAAAAATTTCTTTTTTTTTTTTTTTTTATTATGTGATTTCTGGTTCTGTTATTTCCCAGGTCAACAATGCCGGGACAAACAAAGGTTTCAGACCATTGCTGCAATTTAATGATGATGATATCCAACAGGTTAGCCCTTTAATGACATTAATTTTATAATCTCTTATGTTTCCTTCACTAGTGTGTGTTTGTGTTATTTCACAAGAATATGTTGTTTTCTTTATAATAAATACTAAGATGTCTGGTTTTTCTTAATTTTTGGGACAGATTGTGTCTACTAACTTGGTTGGATCAATCCTATGCACTCGCGAGGCAATGCAGATTATGAACACACAGAACAAAGGTGGTCATATATTCAACATGGATGGTGCAGGATCTGGTGGATCTAGCACCCCTTTGACAGCTGTGTAAGTTAAAAAATTCTATTCGAACAGAGGGTCGTCTCTTAACTTAATCATTTGATATTGATTATTTATTTATTTTTGTTTTTCTTAAATAAATAGCTACGGCTCAACAAAATGTGGTCTTAGACAGCTTCAGTCGTCTCTTCTAAAGGAGTGTCGTCGGTCGAAAGTTGGAGTTCATACAGCCTCACCTGGCATGGTCCTCACAGACTTGCTACTAAGGTTACTATGATGTCTTTTTCTTGTTTTGTGTTATAGAATTTTTGCTTTGTTTGTTGAATAATCACCCCTTGTGTGTCCATTACAGTGGTTCAAGTGTACAAAACAAACAAATGTTTAACATCATATGTGAGTTGCCTGAGACAGTTGCTAGAACTTTAGTACCACGAATGCGAATTGTGAAGGGAAGTGGGAAAGCCATTAATTATTTGACTCCTCCGAGGATCATACTTGCTTTGGTCACAGCATGGGTGAGACGTGGCCGTTGGTTTGATGATCAGGTAGGTATTTCGTTTCTTTCTTTTATTTATTTATTTATTTATGTATCTGTAATGATTTGTTTAATTACAAGAAATCTTTTAGGGGCGAGCGCTTTACGCTGCAGAGGCAGATAGACTTCGCAACTGGGCTGAAAGTCGAACCCGATTTTCCTTCACAGATGCGATGGAGATTTACACAGAAAATACATGGGTTTCGGTGTTTTCACTTTCTGTGGTATGTGCATTCATCATCCTATCCAGCACAGGTAACACATTTCCCGGGACCTGAAAGAACAAAAAGCTTAGGTTAAAAGGACACATTGCCCATGTAAATGTAATTTTAAATTGAATACACAAAAAGAAGAAAAGGGATTCAAGGTTTTTCTCCTTGCATACTTCCATTGACACGCCAATTCTTGAGGCTCGGAAGGTTTCTTACTGGTGCGAGCTGCACATTCTGTCGTAATTGCTGGACGGAGGCTTTATGCCAAACGGGGTGGTTGGTATGTATAGCTTCTGTTCATTGTAAGGAACAATTGTGTATTTTTTTAGGACGGTGATTGTAAGAATTCGGTTACATATTGATCACATTTGGAAATGTACAACAATGCATAATTGCACCCCCTGCTATTTGTTTATTTATAAATGAAAAAATTGTACAATCTTGCCAATTTTCTGATTCTATTTCTCAATTTACTATCATATACGAATCCATTTTGCCACTCGGTGGCGAAGCTGATCATGGATTGCAAGAAGCGGCGTGGCGTTATCGTCAACGGCGGAATGTGGCACTAATGCTCCTCGAACAGTTTGGCAAGACGTTATCTCTGCCACTCATGTCAAGGCGTCTCCAAGTCGCAAGGGGAGGTCACAGTTATCATCGGCGGAAAAAGGTGGCGGCGAGATTGACAGAAAAGGTGAAGGCACCATATCAGAGCGTTTATGTTTGTTGCTTTTGAGGGTGTAGTCGTGTAGATATGAGATCCGAGCGTGTAAGCTTGGTAGGCGATTGGTTTTGAGGTTTTCGCTTACTAGAAAAGGTAATTGGTTCAAAGGTATGGCATAGCTCACTTGTCTCAACGGTATGGCATGGTGGTGATTGAGCGGGAGGGTGGCACCATCGTGCAACTACTACTGTTTAAGGTGACGAGTGATCGAATTATTCTTGAATTTACATTCTCCTTTTTGTTTTTGCGTGGTGGTTGTGACGGCGGTGGTGATGGCAGTTTGTTATTGTGCAAATTTAGGAATGGCAAACGAATCAAACCGCTAGGCCAGTTAGAAATTAGCAGTTTGGCCAGTTGGCCGAACTTGGCTCTGCTTAGCCCATGTCCCAAAGGAGGAGCTCGGGTTTTGCTCGTGTTAGTTTACTGCTGTAAAAAATGCTCCATTTATTGTTATTATTATTTTATTTATTTTTACTCTGAAAAGAGATAAAATGCTCAATTTGGCGTGAAATTTAGTCACAACACAACGGTGAGAACTTCGTGCCCATAACCCAAGTTCGGATTATTCAGAGTTTTCTTCACAAATTCAAGCTTGAACACTATCTATTTTTTCGCACCTCATGAAAAAACAAGATTATCCTTGTTATCTTATTTTTGTGCTGGTTATTACCAATTAAAAGGGTTGAGGAATGAGGGAGGCTCAAGGAAGTGTGTTTAATTGGCAAAAGATTTTCAGGAAAATGTCAAATTAAGGAATCTGTTTCCAACTTTCTTGTTTGATTGCTAGAAAAGAAGTGATTTCCATGGTACAATCATTTAAAGCACATTTTAAGTACTTTTCAAGAAAACAGATTCTTTGGGTGATAGGAGGTTTTCTTTTCCGGGAAAATATTTTCTAAATTTTGTTTTCCATCCTTACCAATCAAACACACTTTTATGTGTAGGTTGACTTTCCGTGTCTTTGCTTTTGAATTTTCCCTCCTAGGGTGTTTGGGTTCTGATCGGGTTAGTTCACATGGGCGATCCGATGGTCCAATACTCTATAATTTTTCAGTTTTGTTCACGAAACAAGATGACTTCATTTGTCGTAATTCAAAAACAAAATTTTCAGGTTGAATAATATTGGAGACTATTGCAGATCACATATTTGAATCACACTAACCGCGAGCGAGTCGGGTGTGGGTTCTCCCCACGAGTGGTACTGGTTTTTCCAATATTATGTTAGGTTGTGTTATTACTTTGCGGTTAACTTTCATTTGATATAATGTAATTCTACATGTATTTGTACACTTATAATGCAGATTATTTATAATTTTATTTTATTTATTTTTTTTAAGAGTCTTGCTAACACATTTGGACGTAATTATTTTGACGAGCATGCAGTAATCTCATCATACCAGTGAAATAGGGCGACATTATTGCGTCTAAATTAAAAGACGGGGACCAGATTAGACAAAACCGAAATTCAATAGCCTAGTTGCAAGTACTTTGAAGTCTAGTGATCCCTAACGAAATTTACCCTTGGAGAAACTTCCCATAAGTTGAGGTTAATTGCGTCATTACGGCCCATCTCTCAGTCCGCTCGACCTCGACAACAGATCATCTCACTCTCTCGGTCTCTCCCTCCTCTTCGTCATCTGGTTGTTATCACGAAATCGATTCGAGCGGTATCGATCGAATAAATCGGCGTGAAAATGTCGGGAAAAGGTGCAAAAGGATTTATAATGGGCAAAACTTCGGCCTCAGGGGGAAGCAAGGACAAGGATAAGAAGAAACCGATCTCGCGATCGTCTCGTGCTGGACTCCAGGTGCCTCATTCTACCTATAATGTGATTACAATTATTTTTATTTTTTATAATTTTCTTTTGTTCCTTTTTTGTATTGATGATGATGTTTTGTTTTATTGTTTAGTTTTTGATTGTCTGTGGAATGATTGTACGGTATTTAATCTTTTTTGGTTGATGATGTTCTGTTTGTAGTTAGAATCGAGGTTAATTATATTTCTGGAATAAGTGGGTGTTGTTTTATCGATTTGTTTTGCAGAATGGTGATTTTGACGGAAAAAGTGCTTTTCTGAGAGAATATATGGAGAAACATAAAAAGTAATTGTTAATTGTAGAGTTTATATTTGAAAAATGAAAATAAGTAAGAGAAAAAGTTATTCTAGAACTAATTTTGTTAAATGTGCTCTGAGTCCCTGTGTGGAAAACCTTTTCATGAAATCAGTATTTGTTGCACTTATTTGCAACCACACACAACAAACAAATATTATTTTTCATATTTCTCCATGAGTTTTCTTACTTTTTAACCATACATTCTCCCAGTAATTCACTTTTCTTCTAAAACAAAGCTTTACCAAACAATATCTTAACCTTACCCAAGGGGGAAATGGTATCTAGTGGCAACTTGTGGGGTCTGGTTTAAAAATTTTATTTACAGTAGAATCTTTTTAGGTTTTATAGAATTAAAATTAAGGCTTCCTCTTTAACTTGATGGATGCAGTGCCTGAGTATAGTATGATTTCGATGAAATTTTAGTTTGCTATAACTAGAACTTCTTATGGCTTTGAGCTTTTTATTGACTTGACATTGACTTATTAAGTCTAGATTAGCCAACAAAAATGTGGAAATATATAGAAGTTTGAAATTTTCTGCAGGAAAATAAACATGTAAAAATTTAATAAATAAATTGTTGAATAATTACAAATTGGTAGCATTAGTAAGTCTATTCAACTTCATATAGATTGATTTTACTAAATCTGCACCTTCACCTTTTCATAATTTATGGCATTTGTTAGGATTTGTAGTGATGAAAATCCAAATCTATATGAATGCATCTTAAAACAAATAAAGTAAATTCAAAGTTCATGATCAAAATAACCCAGTCTTATACTACCCTTACTCCTTTTATGTGATCTCAGGTTAGTTTCATGAATTTTGAGCATGGGATTGTGTGATCCTATGGTTCGATTCTTGATCTTAATGACTCCAGCAGCAAATATGGAAGGTTGATTATTTATTTTGAAAGAAATATGAGACAAAACAATTGTAGGAAAAGCAGAAAAGAAGCTAACAATTCTTGAGGGGGTATATGGCCTCTTAACGACTCCAAGTTCCCTTTCACCTCTAAACGGTTGAGATTCTAAGGTACTGATTTATTAATTGTATCCTTTTATATTAAGTTTGCCCCCCACAGTATGGGCATATTTCTAGTTGGAAAGGATTAGAATGCATTTACTATTCAGTGGGAGGAGTGTGGTGTTATTCATCCACTAACTACGCCTTAAAATGCTGCATGCATTTAAAGGGTGGGTGAAAACGCAAATTTCTGAGATGACAGTTTTTTTTAGAGGCAGGTTTGCACACAGAAGCAAGGGTCTTTTTAAGGATACTAAAATCCAAGAAGGGTAAAAGTTGCTTATTCCTTGAAATCCAAAGAGTGCACATTTGAACAAATATGCAGGATGAAGAAAGGCCCATATCCAAAAAATAAAAAAAATAATAAAAAAAATAAATAATTGCATAAATAGACAAAGGAAGAAAGAAAGAATGAAAGTGAAAAAAGGAAAATACTTTATGTCGTTAGTTAAAACATAAGAATAATAAGCAGATGCAGAAGCCAAGTCATCAAGGTTTAGTTATGAAAATTGTTTTACATTAAGAGCATCTCCATTGCAAATATCAATTCCACTTCCCATGCGGACGGAAAAAAAAGAAAAAATTGTGGGTCCCACATGTCTTACTCTTTCTCGCTTTCCTCATGTTTTCCCAATTTTTTTTCTAAGCGAGTGTTCGGGTCCCCAACTATATCACCTAAAAATCAGCTTTTGGTGATATCATGTTAAATTTCAACCTTTGAAATATCACATGCCAAAATTGCCCTTTCCAACATTTCACCTTTTTTTTTTCAATATCATCATTAAGGTATTGCCCCTGCAGTCTCTCACTCTTGGCTTAGTGGGTCCCAATGCAAAAATTATTGCATCATTAAAACAAATAAGGGCAATTTGGAGTATTAAATTTCCAACAGTCAACTCCAGTAATAGGTAGAAAATATGTCCTTTCTAGCTTTTTTTGGGCTACCCAAACACTTGCCAAGTTTCTTCATTGCTTCCTGTGCCACTTCCAAAACTAGATATCCAACTTCACATCCTCCACTAGTATTTTTTCACTATTTTTTAATTCATTTCTACATCTCTCTTCTTTTTTATTTTTCCCTCTCTTTTTTCCTTACTTTTTTTTTTCACTTTCTTTTCAGTTAAAATAATCTACCTCAATCTATCTCTCTCCTCCAC
Organism: Jasminum sambac; assembly: GCA_018223645.1. Lineage (NCBI taxonomy): Eukaryota > Viridiplantae > Streptophyta > Magnoliopsida > Lamiales > Oleaceae > Jasminum > Jasminum sambac. The sequence continues at coordinate 5,896,545 of CP073644.1, read as the reverse complement.
ATCACAACACAATTGACATTTAGCAATGGAGATGCTCTTATTCTATTTTTATTCACATTTGGTTGGCATGCTGTTGTGTGGCATTATTTCTTGTGCCAAGCATCCTCCAGCCTATTGAGTGTGTCTGTAGTACAGAACTAGTTGTTGGTTTGTTTTATATACCCCTATGGTGGCTTAAGATCTTTCCTCTAGCTATTTGATAATTTCAGTTTCTCAAATCATGCTTCACCATTTGAACCCTATAACTAAGTGCTCTCTGAGATTTGTACTGTAGTTGTTTATGGAGTGTGTGGTTTACATAAAATGGGAAGGATTCCAAGATGTGCCTCAAAAATCTATTCGCTCTATGAAAATGTTACGACGAAACGAATCTTCAATTTTGAATTTTTTTTCCAATTTTAAATGAGTGAGAGTGAATTTCAATGTCATTTCTATTGACTATTCTTGCTAAATTTTATTTGATATCCTCTCAAGTTGATAAAAGGGTTTGTGAATACTAGAGTTTTTGGGTTGAAAATGTTACTATTTTTTTTATATAAAAAAATCCCCCTTGATCATATGATGCTGCCATTACATTTTACGACAGTTTCATGTATAGCCATCAGTTAAGATGAACTTAAAGGCTATATTTCACTTTGTGACGTGTTCTATATGATTTGACATTCACTTACTAAAGAATTTCATGACTAGGATAGTTTGTTGGTGAATTAGCATAGTTGTGTTAGATTTGGGCTTAAAATCACCTTTTACCTTATTTGTTGAGGCTTCAAAATACCATTATGGTTAGTTTGTTATAGTTAGTAGTTGCTCTATATTTCTTCGTTCTATAAAAATGTGGATGAATAAATACTGCTGCAGTTTCCAGTTGGTAGGATACATCGACTGTTGAAGGAAAGAACGACAGCAAACGGGAGAGTGGGAGCAACAGCGGCAGTCTACTCTGCAGCAATATTAGAGTACTTAACTGCCGAAGTGCTGGAACTGGCTGGCAATGCGAGTAAGGATCTGAAGGTGAAACGTATAACTCCAAGACATCTCCAGCTTGCTATTCGAGGTGATGAAGAACTTGATACTCTCATTAAAGGAACTATTGCTGGTGGAGGTGTGATTCCGCATATCCACAAGTCACTCATTAACAAATCATCAAAGGACTAGTTAGTTCCATTTTGGTACGTCTTTTTCCATGTTTTAGATACATTACATTATTATTTGGCAGATGATAAACTTTTATTTGAGACTTCTCTTACACATTCTTTTCTGGAACATCTATTGTGAAATCAATCTTCTTGGTCGATGAGTTTGAGATATTTGAGAAAAGTTTTGCTGATGTGATCTTCTCTGCAAAGCCTTAAAATTTTTGGAATTATAATTACTAGGAGTTAGGAAAGTATCCTTAATAGGATTACCCCTACTCTCTTATAAATTTACTGTGTACAATCTTGTAAGGATTCAAGGAAAGGGTGGACAAAAATATTTTTATTAATTGATTGTTCGTGTTTTTTTATGTTATTGTTGACACGGAAGGAAATAATTATAATTTCATAAAAAATTTACTTGCAAGTTGTGAATTAGCAAATAAAATCGAATTATTGTAAAACTATACATGATTGATAAGGTGAAATCACAATTTCTTGTATATCTTTTTAGCGCTCCGGTTCCAATGTCAACATGTTACGGTGCCAATTTGCCATGTGGAGCATGGGCATTGATCCAATGGGATGCAGGCCCCCTTTCATTCCGGAGGAATGTGACACGTTGAAGAAGTTGGCACCGTAAAGTATCATTTATTGGTAGGAAATCATGAACTTTCTTTTTAGTTGAAACCCCACATTGTCGCTATACTATTTGAGAGGTTCCTCAAATGTTATTATACTTTAAATGGTCTTTAGAATGTCACAACACTATTAAAATTATATCCCTGTATACCACTGTCTTTAACACCGTTAAAATAGTTAATGGAAGGGAATGTGGCGTATACGTGGATGATTTTCTAAAAATAAAATTTTCATATCACCAAAATTATTTCTGAGTGGCATAAATTAAAAAAAAAAAAAATAGTGGCTTGCTCGGAAGAAAATGTGGTGTTGATAACAACACAAAAAATAATTAATTAAAAAAAAAAGAAAATAGTGGTTGAGGCCACTAAAATCTATGATTATTTTTTATTTTTTCGTAAAATATTAAAAACAAGAAAAATAAAAATATCATGATCTGTAAGTTTTTTATTTTTGTGGCGTCATCAACAACACTTTTTTTTTGAGCAAGCTATAATTTTTTATTTTATTTTTTTAATTATACCACTTTAGAAATAATTTTGATTACATGGCAATTCTATATATTCAACAATTATCCACACAATTTTTCACCATATCGTATAGCCAGATACGATATGAACGATATTTTGCAATTGAGAAACCTTTCAAATAGTTGGGGCCTTTTCAACTCATTTGTTAAAGTTTTAACAATGACTTCAAATCCGGTGGATCTAACCTAAACCCATGAAACGTATACGGTGCCGTGTATGTTCTTTCATTATTATTACATGTTATAAAACAGCATTTATATTTGTTCTTATATTTATATCATCTTTAAAATGGTTTAATAATAATAATAATAATAATAATAATAATAATAATAATAATAATAATGAAGGTTAGTCAAATAATAATGGAAAAATTAGACTACGTACTAGGTAAACTTCTGCTTTTGTAAAATACTCTGACTAAACTTTTTTATATTAGTTTCTTCTTGTTCTTTTTTTTTTCTTTTTTTTTTTCGGTTTTTCGAGTGGTTCTGGTTGTGACCAGAACCAACAATAAGGCTGGTTATGGTCATAAATTATAAGTACTAGATGGTGGTGGTCACGACAGTGGTTCTTCTTCATCGAGAGTTGATCAGCAGTAGCAATGGAATTGGGTGAAAGAGAGAGCCTGTCGTTGTCGCTGGTTTTGGGTGTAACTCCCCCACTAGTTCCATATACATGCACGTCATCTTGACGTCATAACATATGTAATGCGTACGTAATATTAACATAATGGCCTCTTCTTGGTCTCGTCAACGTCTTTCATACACAACATCCATTGGAACTAGGGCAAAGCTACTCATACGTAACATACACAAAACCCGGAGTTCGTAGCTTTTTTTAAACTTTCATGCGTACATCACATAACTCAAAGGGTTTCGGCTTACGTCAACATAGACCGTAGGGTCGTTCAATTCTTTTTCCCGATCACACATCAACATCATATCATTTGGTAGGACTCTTCAGCGACTCCCTTGCACATAACACATTCATTACCTTCAAAAACATAAACGTTCACATAAGGAGTTATAAAGACTCGATGGGAAATAGATGCAATGCATGAGATACACGTGTCACAATTTTCTTCCTGTCGTTGGGCACTGTTGCTAACTGTGTGCTTACAAAGGCGCCATAACATAACGTAACATAACATATTGGCATAGTCTCAATCCTCATGCGGGGAAACCCCGTGAGACTATCCATTCGGGTCAAAGGTCTCTATCCTCATGCGGGACCTTTTTTCCAAGAGACCATACATATTTGTTAGCATCACCAGTCAACGTCACATACATATGCTCATGATATGATTGTGCATATATTTACTTCCTAAGCCTTGATTTCGTTTGATCATCATCATTCGTATGGAACATATATGCAAGGCTTCACAATCATGGCTTCATCATAAACATAAGGCATGATACATCCAAAGGACATTTCACATATAACATCTCGTAATGCCACGACATTCAATCATATATAAACGTGCATAGTTGTAACATCATTGGTTCACATTCCTTCCTTTATCTTATCTAGTATATTCTAGTGCCAACGTCATTCACAACATTTATTTAGGCATATACGTCACTTAGTTCACTTCATATACGTTAACATAGCTAGATTTATTTACTTTCATAAATCACAATCATATCCTCTTCACATAGAAACACATAAAACTTCATAGTGGACCACACTCATTACATATACCATGTATTATACCAAACTCATCACATAAGGCATTGCTCCTCTGGTTCATGACATATAAATTACCATTCATTCTATTTCTTTACTTCCATAGATCCAAGTAGCCAAACAACTCATAAAATAAGCATGGAGGATCATATAGGTCACATAGGCATATACGTATCATTGACACATCATGGCATAATCATAAAACAAGGCCAATGGATCATAACATGCTCTTTAGCTTCATAAATATCATAAACATGTTCATTTCCTAATTAATGTAATCAAAAGCATGTATTTACCTTCTAGCACATAAAATAGATCTATCACCCACTTTACATAAAGCACAAACAAGCTTGGAAGTCATTTCTTTCATCCTCCCTTCCTTTCCTTTCTTTTCTCTTCTTTACTTTCTTCTTTTCTTCTTGGCATCGTAGATTACACATGGATTACATACATGATATAAGGAGTTTGAAGTGATTCCATATGTTCTTGGGGGTCTTAGGAGAGTTTTGGAAGTGTTGGAACTGAATTTGGTTGGATATCCCCCAAGAAATGGCGAGAAAAGTCTAGAAATACTATTTCTGCCAACTTAAAATTATGGCCGTATCCTTCACAATTACGGCCGTATCCTTCACAATTATGGCCGTATTTTTGCCTCTATAAATCTCATGCATTTCCCTTTTTCTGAACTTACGATCGTATCATTCATATTTACGGCTGTAACAGCCATCATACGGCCGTAACTCCTCATCATATGGCCGTATTTAGCCATCTGAAAATTTCTTCACTCATTTTCTTTAAACATTTACGGCCATAACCTAATCTATACGGTCGTATCCAAACATCATACGACCGTATATCTTGACGCTTCCCTTCTTTAAACATTTACAGTCGTATCATATAACCTTTATAGCCGTAACTCAGGCCTTACGGCCGTATCCATATTTCCATACACCCGCATCGAATCCTCGGTTAACTTTCACACTTTCCTTCATAACCAAATTACGGCCGTATCTTCATAATTTAAGGCAGTAACATGAATCATACGGCGTATCACATGATCATACTATCGTATAAAACTCTCTGAAAATCTTGTCACTTCTTCTCTTTAAACATTTACGGCTATATCACATAAAATTACGACCGTAACTTGGGTCATACGGCCATATCACCATCATCAGGCGACCGTATCACCATCATCAGGCGACCGTTTGAATGCCTCGGGTCATTTTTCCACTTTTCTTCTTCTTAACATTTACGGTCGTCTCAATATAACCTTATGGTCTTATCTTACCATTTGTCGTAAATCAGCTTCTGCTGAAAATTTCCATTTCTCATGAATTCGAAGGCCGTTTCGGATCCTGGGGCATCACATGTACCGATAAATATATTGTAACCTCACATGGACATATTCTTCAGATTGAAACATAATCATATCATTTTACATCGTATACAGGATCACAAGCGAAATCATAATATGTATTCGGGCGATTTTGATTAGGGCATTACAGGGAGGTGACAGTTAATTGAGAGAGAGGTAAGTTTGAGAGAGAAAAGATTGTACATTTTGAAACAAAATCGTTTGGACCATAAATTGTGAAATAGTTCAAAATATTATTTGCAACCTTTATTATTTTGTGCGTGATCCTTTTATTATTATTATTATTATTATTATTATTATTATTATTATTATTATTATGACCTTTTGTGCATGAATTTTTAAAATTCATTTGTGATTTTTTACAACACTTTGTCACTTTTTTAATTCGTTTGTGATTTCTTTAAAAAAAATGACAATTTGTAACTTATACTGTCCGACTGTGCACATCAATCTTGTGCTAAAAAATGATACATTCCTAGCATTCCAGCATTGATGTGGTGCATCTTGACTCTGACATACAGCACCAGGGCGTCAGTAAGTGGATCCTACTGCCACATAACAATAAGAGACAGCCATCACTTCAAAGCATTGGAACTCTAACAAAGTTTTAGCACTTGAAATATATCATTTTTGATCTTACGCTATTGTGTAGATAAAATCATAAAAACCTACATATTGTGCAAGTGAACCATGCAATCGCTCGCATAGTACAATAATGCATGATCACATGCAAGAACTATTTTTCTAATTTTAAACCTAAACTAGACTGCGGAGATCCTAATATTAAGGAGTGATAAAGAATTAAATGCACTCACCACTACCATTACATATTTACATCATAAAAATGGAATTAACTATGATTTGTGGGGAAAAAAACTATGATCTGCGAAAAAAAAAACCTTTATGGAGATAGTATCAAGATATGATATATTATGAGTTAAAATATGATACTATCTGAGTCATCGCCACCATTCATCCCCTTCACCACCACTGGTTGCTGCCATCACCACCGTAGCACCACCGTAGCTGTGCTCTATTGAACGGTTTGGCAGTAATAGTGGTGGCGGTGGTAGTGGTGGCACTGCGGCAACAATGGCAATGGCGACAGTGGCAGTGGCATGGCGACAGCGACAGTGGTGGTGGTGACGATGATGGTGATTTGCAAGTATCATATTGTGGTACCTTATATTTTATAATGTATCAAATTATGAGATTTTGAAAGTACTTCATTATGATACTTTTCAGTTTTTAAAAGTTTTGTACTAGTAATAAAATTTATTTTTGATGTATAAAGTAGGTTATTTGTGCAATTGTCCCATATGATAAATGTGTAGGCCGAATTTTTTAGCCCATGTGAATGTCAAGTCCAATCCAAAACTCCAAAAGGCTAAATAAATATGTGGGCCAAACAACAAAAAAAGACCATGTACCACTCTTTAATCTGGAAGATGACGTCTCAACCGTTACAATACCGGAAATTCTAAGAAACTCGACATATTCCATTTTTGCTTACATATATTATTTTGTGTTCTATCAGCAATAAATTTCATCAAATTAAGTTTTTTTATTTTTAAATATTCATATATTAATTTACTTTTAAAAAATATTTATATATTAATTTAGTAATTTATTTATATTTTCTAATACTTCTCCAATTTTCAATCACAAATTTACAAATAAATTTGTTTTCATCAAATTTATTATGAATCAAACAAGCCCTTAAATTGCTAAATTGTCAACTTTTTGTTATACCATCAACGTTAGACATCGAAATCCAAGGACAATATTATACATATCTCACAAAAATATATATATATCTCACATCACTATTTATTATTATTTGTACATATCACAATTTCAGGAAAAAAATCATTTTTGCAAAAAAAAAAAGTAAATACACCGTAAACTTTAAAGTTGCACTTCAATTGGTCAAATTGAATGTAGAGCCACGGTTTGTGACCGGCATGAACTGACACGGAACCGTGCTTTGGACGGTTCCGGGTCGATTCGTGAACCAACGGTTCACGATTTTTTTATTAAAAAAAACCTCTACTCTTTCGTGTGCATTTTTAATGGCTAGGTCAACTTTTTTTTTAACACCCTTAACCCCAACTCCCCAAGATCCCAACTACAATCAAAATTAAGAAAAATAATTTTTAAATAACATAAGGGTTAAACTTAATTTTTTATCGAAAATTAACCTACCTATGTTATGTGACCCCACTTAATTCTTTTCTCTTTTTTTTTTTCAATTTTTAATCGGTTCTGGTTCGAAGAAAAATGGAACCAACGTGGAATCGGTTGGAAAAACTAGTTCCTCATCGGCTCCAGAACCGGAACTGGTCGACCGAGTTTGGTTCGGGTTTGATCTGTTCAGTAACCATGGCCAGGTCTAGTTCCTAGGCCTTCAGGGTGGCGTATAGGTTGTACCGTGTTGATTAAGGCTCAATAAAATTTTTATTTATATTTCTTCAATAAGATAATTTTTTCTATTCTTTTAATATGATCGTTTTCACATTTTTTTTTATGGAATCGTTTGCACAATTTTTAATCGCCTTTTCACCGCATAACTTCCGTACACTTGCACATTACTTAGACCAAAAAGCTCCAAGTTTAGCCGAAAAGAAATAAGAGAGAGAGATAAAATTGTTTACTTGTAAAGATATTTAAATATGTTACTAGCGGACATAGGGCAAATGTTCTCTTGCCAACAAGTTGGTAGAAGAACATACCAACACAGTGAGCACCACGTTATCATTCCTTTTTAAAATTTTTTTTTAGTATTTACGTTAAGTGAGATGAATAATACATAACTATCTCCTGATTATGGGGAGCTTGTATGGGTCCCACAATTTTTTCCAAAAAAAAGGGGATGTTGGCATGATCTCCTGCCAACACTATTGGCAAGAGATCTTGAGCGGTGAACATAAATCCTATATGAAATTGAACTTTTTTGGATATGGTTGAAAATCTTCTCCGTTGATTTTTTTTTTTTGAAATTTTTCTTGCCAGTCTTGAGTGTGTTTGATCGTCATTATTTTCTATAAAATAGATGGAATTAAGGAAATTATTTTTCAAATTAATTGTTTGATTAGAAAATTTTTCATGTTTACATTTTTTTATATACAACCACTTAAAACATGTTTTAGCCAATTTCAATGATTTTTTGCTACAATTTTAATGAAAAATTGATTGTCATGATTTTCCATGAAAAATATAAAATCAAAAGAGAATGTAATGTTTACATTTGAGTCTAAGCAAAAGGACTTAATGTTTGTTTAATACTCAAAAGAATGACTAAATTACATTTTCACTATTATTTAATCTAAAGAAATTAGTTTTTGGCAATAAATGCTCCGAGTTTATCCTGTTTCCAGCGCTGGCACAATTTTATTGTGCCAGCGTTGATGTGTACAGCCACGTGGACGCCAACTCATCAGGATGGACTGGTGCCACATTTAAACAATTGAGCAAACAGAGAGGACCTGGATGCAATTTTGGCAAATATTCACCTTTCTTCCCCACGATAGCAAATCCCCAATTCAAAATTCACATCTCAAATTTTTCCTCCTCGGGCGAGTCAACCGGTGCCTTTTTCCTCGATGCCGGCAACAAGAAACGACGACGACCCACTGCACTGCTGCAGCTCCGTCCAACCACCGCACCGCCATTCCCAGTCGCCGATTATTCGTAAAATTGAATACTGGCATTTTCTCTTCAGGCGAGTCAACTGATGCCTTTTTGCTCGATGCCGGCAATAAGAAACGAAGAAGAAGGTACTTCTAATCTCAGTTGCCGTCCAGCCACTGCACTGCCATTCCCAGTTGCCGACGAAGAAGAAGGTACAATGTCTCGTTTCATTTGTACCCGGCCTACTGAAATCCCTAATCTTCTTGCCTACTTCTCTCTCTGTTCTTCATTTTTAGTGGTGCGCGATTTTGTATGGGTCATATACTTTTGCTTGCGATTTGTTTGTTATTCCATCTTTAGTTGTTTACTCAAAAAGATTTGGTGTACTCCTTTCCTATTTGCTATTTGGTATCCCATTGTTCTTCCAGGTAGAATTGACTACTTGTCGTTATTTTTTCCTTTCTTTATCTGCAACTTTGCTTCCTGGGAAACATCACAAATAGGCACCAGTTGAATTGGACATTATTATGGAATGGTACTAGTAAGCTTATTTGCAATGGACAAAATGTCAGAGACATGCACAATAAATTAATTATTTGAAAATGGTTAGAAATATAGTCCATGATGTGCTTTCCCTTTGTAAGCTTAGTTGTTAGCTCATAAGGCCAAATTCAACAAAGTGATGATCCTATAATTCTTACAAGCTAAAAATAAGTCAATAACACAATCCAAACTGTACACGTCTATGACTCCATTCATTCATATGATTGATTCTAAACTTTATTCACGCTACTCAATTGCATGCCTAATTTTAATTATTATCTTTCCATAATAAATATTTGTAAATGCTAATAACATTAGGAATACGAATAGGTTAATCATTCACTTAACATCACACAATTGATGCATTATTTACACAAGAACCTTACTTCAAAAGCAGAAAAGCCAAATCACACAAAGAAAAGACAAATGTCCTTGCATTGCATTTTTTTCCATATATTCTAAACTAAGAGCAAAGAAAATTCCGTCACCCACTGTGTTACTATATATATATATATATATATATATATATATATATGTATTTTTTTATTTTTTCCTTCCTCGCGATAGTGTTTTGTCACATGAATTCCACAATGACAGTATCGTATGGCTTGGGAACCTGAACCACAACACTATTTATTTGTTCAATTTTATTGGTAATAAAGAAACAACTCTATTTGTAAAATTATCATTTAAGGTCATGGTGTCCGAATTCTATCATGGATTTCTGACCACAATCCCTGTAGAGCCATAAGTGTGCAAACAATCTAGTATTCAATGTGTGTAATCTAATAGGTATAGGTTCAGGTTATAATTGTGGTATTTAGTGTGTGTGATAATTTTAAATGTGAAGGCTCCCGAGTGTGTTGATGTAGTCCTTTACCTTTCTTGTGACATATTTACAGAATTTTATTGACCTCAAAGTAGATGACCATGTGTTTGTATTATAATTAATGGTAGGGAAGATTTTTAGTGTTTCATATCTTTATATGGAAATTTAATTCACTTCAATTATATGAATAACTTTGTATTATATCTTTGTATTATAATTTAATGCTTTATGCGATTGCCAATGTTGTTGCTACAAAGATGTTATTCATATGCGAGTTTCATAAAAGAATTTATCATTTTTATGTAAGTGTTGATGATCAACATTAGCAATGTGAAATTTACTGGAATTTAAATTTGACTATTCTAATTATGTATTGTTTTTTATGTTATGCAACAAATGGAGATTGAAGATGCAGTGCAAGGTAAAATTACCAACCGATGCCAAATTGGAAAGATTACCAAAATCTATAGAAAACTAGATGACTACCATAAAAGACAGTTTGAAAATTCTGCATTCTGAACTTTGTTGGAGATTCAGAATATGAAAATGGGATTGCAAATAATACGCGAGCTAGTTCGTTGGTCAGAAAACCCTGAGGGAAAGAATGAATTATGGTTCAGTTTTGGGGAACAATGAGCAAGGTTTGGGTTGGGAGAGTTCACCTTGGTTATAGGTCTTAAACCTAGGGAACCTGAAATGGAGGATGGCCAAATTGAAGGAGTTGATGAGGAATTAGCATTGAAGTCTGAAATTGTGAGTACGTACTTCGAGAAATCCAAAGGAAAGATAACGAAAAGTGAACTATTTCGTGCATTCAAGAGGGCAGAAGATCAAAGTCACAGGTTCAAGATGGGTCTCCTTCTTATTTTGGCATATGTGTTGTTGGCGCTGGAAGAGGAAACGCATTTGGACCTATGGTGGTTTCATTTAGTCCAAGATGTAGATCAATTTAATAGATTTCCTTGGGGAAAGTTATGTTATGAGCATACCATTAAGATATTCAAGGGCAATGTCGCGAGAACAATAAAGAACTATGACAAATCTAACCGTATTCCGTATAATATACATGGTTTTCCCCTCGCCATCATGGTAACATATTTTTGAAAATTCTACTTTTCCATAATCTTATGGCATAGTTGTGAACTCTAACCAATGTTTCTATTCTACAGATTTGGGCTTTTGAAGCTATTCCTAGTTTTGGGATGAAGTATGCCATTAGACAAAATGAAGAAAGCATCTCGAGGATGCACCGGTGGAATTTCAGCAAACAGAATCTATCTGGGCTAGAAGTTTCTACTTTTTTTGAACTTCAACTTCAAGTGCTGAAGAATGAGGTTAAGTGTACTTTACAACCCTCACCTGTAGAAGTCAACAGTTATTTATGGGCCGGAATGGAGAATTTATGGGAAGAAGAAGAAATAAAAAAACCGAGGAGGATGCACCATCTCCTTCAGCACACGATCAGCCTCATGATCAGCCATCGACTCCAGCACACCAGCAGCCACATGATCAGCCATCCACCTCCAATTATAGTGACTTGGCAGAGATGATAAAGCTAGAAATAGCTGGATTTGCAACGAGGATTTTGGATGTGGTGATAAAGAGGTGTGATCAGGTTAGATGGCGTTGTGATAGGATTGAGTCCAAACTAGATACATTGCTAAGGTTAGCTGAAAGGGATGGGCTTAATTCAAGAAGATCTTGGCCTCAATCTGAGATGAAAGGTTTCGATAACTACGCCCACAGTAGAGATGAAGTTCTAGAAGAGGATAAAGGGCAAGGGGCTGAATCTCGTGGTGAGCAAGCAGATCCGAATGAGGACAATGCTGAGGAACCTAAAAAAGAAGGAGAACAGATCACTCCAACTAAAGATGACCAGCAACAGAATATGAGTGATGAAGGTAGATTATCTTCGCATTGTCTAAATTTTATTGCTACATTTTTAAATTTTCAGATTGAATGTAAGATATTTACATTTGGTGCAGTTCTATCTTTGTAGGCAAGGCTTCAAATCCTGGATCTGCCTTAGTGACTTACAGATGAAAGTTTAAACCAAAGACCAGCAATTCTAAAATTCATTTTGAAGAAAGCTACAGGAAAGGTCTGTAAGTAGAACATGAAAGTCATTTGCTCATAACAATGTGACATGGAAATAGTTCATCGTTAACTTGATTCTATATGGTGTCAAATTAAATAACTTAAAAGTCATTTAATTATGTTTGACTCAATATATAGGTAAAGCGGAAGATGCTGTTACAATTGAAGACGATTCCGACAGTGCCTCACCCAAGGGGCGAGGCTTGAGGAAAAAAAGATTGGCACCTACGTTGTTGCCCACATTCACCAATCCCCATAAGAGAAGAAAGTTAAAAAATGTGAAGAAGTATGACCCATTCCGATACGTAGATCCCATTAAAAAGAGTGATCTTGCAGATTGGTTGATGAAGGTGACCCCGAGGTAATATTTCCTTTCCATACTAGTTGCAATTTCCTTTCCTTTCCATTTATCTTACTTTCATCATTTGAAACTTTTGTTGTTCGATTCATGGAAGACGAAAACAAAGTGGTATAGGTGTTTATTTTTTAATAGCTGCAAGTTGGCACTAAAAAAGTGCGATGCTGGAAAGGAATCTTTCACGAAACTTATGTCTACGGATGGGTGGCTATCGGATGATGTAAGTTAAGAATTTCCTTGTTCCATCACTACAATTGATTATGAAGTGGCTAATTGAATTTTTATACTTTATAGCATGTGAATTCTACAATGTTTCACATCAGGGAGAGAGCTGCAAAGTATAAAAAACTCTTTCAGCAAGATTGTGCCATTATGGATTCCCATTTTATTCACTTCGTAAGCAAAGCTTATAGTGACCTGTTCAAACTTGGCAAGACAAAATCGGGGTTCACATTTGAAAAAGCACTGGTGAGGTATGTGAACGGTGAATGCTCCCCTGAAAACGGAAAGTCATGGAAAGAGTGTGCTCATTTGTATATACCATATTGTGTCCCCGATGACCATTGGTTTGCTCTACATGTTGATCTACATGCGCGGCAAATTAACGTCTATGACAGCTTGAAGAAGAGGATCTACCCTGCAACTCTTGAGATTCTAATGAAACCATTGCAGATGGTCATACCGCTGCTCGTAAATCATCATGTTGATGATAAGTTTAAAACATCTCAATTCGATTGGAAAAGAGTCACTTGTCCTCAGCAAGACAATGGGTAAATACTAAAAACTTGGGAAATCAATTGGAATATTTGGAAATTAGACTGAATTGTGTTGTTCATTCTGTTGCAAGGGTGATTATGGAGTTTTCATGATAAAGTTCATCGAATTCATACAGGCAAGGCTTGATATCAATCTTATAAGTCATTCCCACAAGTCGTCATGAAGGAAAAAATTGGCAGCAGAAATTTATTGGCAAGATTTCGACCCATAGAAACACCGGACTTGCATAGGTTTTGTGAATTTTGTTAAGCATGTATATGTAGTGTTCAGTTAGCAACTGTGGTGAATGTTGGGCTTTCTAATGTATATTTGTCTTTTGTAAAACATGACATCAAGGAGGTGGTGGATTTTGGGTTGAATGGGAGGATTATGTTGGCGGTTATAGATCTTTGCATGTATGTTGATATTTGCAAGTTTTATTTGTTCCAAAATGTAGAGGAAATGCTATCGAGATTTTGGTATAGAATCGATGAACACGGCACGTTTTCAGTTTTCGGGATGCCAACACGGCAATGTTGTCTATCGATAGTAAAACCCCTACTAATGCCATTTTCTTTACATTCAAATCTTATTGGGCGTTAGAAGACCATTATGGGGTGAATAAAATACATTTTGCATGTGAGAGATCGTTCATGTGCAATATAGATGTGGATTTCGGTTGGGAAATCATGGAGGAACGATTGATTTCTATGCAAACCCTTCCTACTCCACTTAAATGGCTACTCCTATCCAAATATTACTAATTGGAACACACAGAAACATGGAATGGTATAGAATCGATGAATACGGCACGAGTGCTAGAACGGCAATGTTGTCTATCTACTAATGCCATTTTCTTTACATTCAAATCTTATTGGGCGTTAGAAGACCATTATGGGGTGAATAAAATGCATTTTGCATGTGAGAGATCGCTCGTGTGCAATATGGATGTAGATTTCGGTTGGAAAATCATAGAGGAACGATTGGTTTCCATGCAAACCCTTCATACTCCACTTGAATGACTACTCCTATCCAAATATTACTGATTGGAACAAACGAAAACACGGAATGGTATAGAATCGATGAATACGACATGTTTGCCGTTCTGGCACTGGTAGAACAGTAATGTTGTATTTCGATGGTAAAACCCCTACCAATGCCATTTTCTTTACATTCAAACCTTATTGGGCGTTAGAGGACCATTATTGGGTGAATAAAATGCATTTTGCATGTGAGAGATCAGTCTTGTGTGCAATAGGGTTGTGGATTCGGGTTGGGAAATCATGAAGGAACGATTGGTTTGCATGCAAACCCTTCCTACTCCACTTAAATGGTTGCTCCTATCCAAATATTATTGATTGGAACAAACGGAAATAGGGAATGTGTAGCACTCGTCTTGAATTATTGCGTGAATATTAAATGAAGTGAAATTTTATAATAAATTATGTGAAACTTTATTGTTTCGTTCGTGATAGATAATTTTAATATTTAAAATGTTGACCTTGTTTTGTAGTGGAAGGACTTGGATGTTGTCACGGTCAAAGTATCAAGTAGAACGTTCAATTTCACGAAAATATGTTTTAGATGTTGTGTTCTTACGTTTGCGTTTGATCTATTTGGAATTTAGAATCCTTTTTCGTATTTGCTTATAATTTATTTCCTTACTGCTTAGGAATTGGATATTTTAGTCTTGGGATAACTTATTAAAGCCTATTATTGAAACTAAAATCCAATATTGTACCTATTAGTCTTAACCCAAATGCTTTGTAAATTAAGGAGAACAAGCCCAACTTGAGTCCACCAAATGGAACCTAAACAAAACAGCCCAAAACCCATATAACTCGTACACAGCTCCCTCTCCATTACATACTTCATCTCTCGTGTCGCTCTCTCTCCCTCCCTACTTCTCTCTGCTACTTCTCTCTACGACGAGCCAATCGAGGAAGAATAGGTAAGCTATGATAATTTTTCTTGTTATACATGCTCACACACCCCAAATCGAGATTCACAGAATGAGTTTCCATGTTCTTTTGGTATTGTTTCCTTTGATTTTGATTAGGGCATATATGTATTATAGATGGGGCTTTTAAATTGATCTAGATGAGCATAATGAAGATTTGAAGTTGTGTTTGATTGAAGATTTGGAGCCATGTTTATGAGTTTTCTTGTGTAAATATATGGGCAATGAAGGTGTTGGATTTGAAGTTATGTTTCTTAGTTTTTGTGTAAATATATGTGCAAAGAAGGTGTTTGATTAAATTCTTGAATGAAATTGATAAAGTTCAAACCCAAACCAGTTGCTGGACAGATTGGGGGTTTCTGTTGCCTGGTTTTAAGCGTCCATAATTGATTGGATAGGATGGATTTTTAGGTGATTCAACTTGGAAACTGTACCTTTATGAGTTAGGTATCGTTTAAAGTTGACAGAAGAAAAATGTTTTGGCTACCTAAATGTTATCCTTATGAGCTTATTTTCGACTATGAGGGACTTATATGAGTTTTCTACTCTCTGTAAAAATTTCATGATTTTATTCCACCTTTTCCTATGTTAAATAATATTTTGAAAGTCCCCTACCCAAACTGTAAAAATTTTCAGCTTATGTGTTTGGAGTTGAAGAGGTGTTGTTGTCCCTATAACCTGAGTCTATGTGTGATTTTAATTGGTAATGTAGCTACATGAGTTCTTTAGACCGCAAAATTAGGTTCATGTGGTTGTGCGCTCCAAACTTGAAGTTTTGCCCACTCTTGGAGAAGTTGACGGTTTGAAAGGGGAGGGTTGATAGTGTTTTGATTGTAGAATCCTATTTTAAGTGTTTCTCTATATTTTTATAACAAACTAGGATCTTTGGGACGTTGACACCGTGACAACCAAGGCTCCTCCACTCGCAAACTTATAAAAGAAAGAAAGTTAAGAACTCCAGGCAAGTAAACTTTACTTAGTTACATGTAAAATGAATGGGTTAAGGTAAGTTGATGTGCTTCTGTGGCCTCTTTGCAATGACGTATGATCTTAGCACTATTCAATTTATGTGGTATAAGCATTATACATGCTAAGCAATGATCAAAGATGGATAGACATTATGCCATTGCATCCATGATAACATTTGGTCAATGATTTGGAAGAATAAAGTTTTGGTCGAAAGGTGCAAATTTCTGAAAGAAAGCTACATCAAGTTTTGGGAAGAATGGGTGTACCTCTAAGCCATGAAAGGGGTGAGTGGGAAATGGGGCGCGGGGGACTGGCGTACCCGACCGAACGTAAATCGAAAGTGAAAGTATGTGAAAGTGAAAGTGAAAGTAATGAAAGTTGTACCGCTTTGTGGTATCTACCGGTAGGAAATTTCTGGTTCCAACTAAGAATGGCCCACTGCGTCTGATTGGTTAGAGGATACACCAAGTGAGCTCGCCGTAGGAAAAAAATGTTCATTTTTTGAAAAAAGGGTAATGGAAAGGGGTTAATATAGGCGGGATTGCATGAGTCTAGGTTTTACGTAATATATCTCATTCTCATGTATCACTTGCATAAAAGTTTACTTGCTAAGCTTTGGCTCACTCTTTCAATTTTCCCATGTTTCAGGTGATGAGAATTGATGCATTGAGGAGATCGCTTGGAGGCAGGCTCACCCACTACCCGTGTCGTACTTTTGATTTCCTTGGAATAAGAGATTTGTTTAAATTACTTAGTTTCTATTCTTTCATTGCTTAATTCTTTTAGATGTTGATTTAGTCTTTTGGGGGTATTTACGTATGATTTTAAAGAAATTATGTTATTTATTCAATAATATTGGGGGTCGGTTATTTACTTAAAATACTATTTGGCCTACATAAATGGATGATGGTTGTTGGTTTGATGTGGATATACTTATTTGATTGCTGTGCTAGTGTAGGGTTCCCCTACAGGTTGGTTAAGCCCAATTTATAAAGGATACTCTGCCAAAATTTTTGTACCCTTTTATTTTTTATTTTTTTAAAAAAGAGGTTATCTCGAAAATTTATTTACCTTTATGCTTTTTAATTTAAAATAAACGTTGACACGCAAAAAAAAAAACTCTATTTACTTTATTTCCGTATTTAATGTGAAAGAAATGGTGACGCGTCCAAGATCGAGAATTCTTGACTTGGGGTGTTACAGTTATGGTATCAGAGCCAAGCGTTCTAAAAATAATTCTGTAGATTTAAAAAAAAAATATAACACATATATATATTCGAAAGGTATACGGGTACTGAGCTAAGCCATAAGTGAATCTTCCTCGATCATCTGGGAAGGTCAAGTTTTGTTTAAATTATCGAATAAATGAATGATACATAATGTCCAGTAGTTGTGGGTAATGGTTGGTTAGCTATCAGTATTTTTTTGTGGCAGTTATTCTGTTTATTCAGTAATGGCCCGCACTCACTCCCAAGCCCAAGACTTTAACCGTCCCCATGATGTAGAAGAGACATCGCAGGCTGTAATGAGGGGATAGATAACAACACCATCCCTCAAGGCACTCCGATGACTATGGAGGCCTTTATGCAAGCATTAGCTACCTTCGGGCAAGCTAGCCAGTTTAGGAGACAGGAGGCATCGGGACAGGGAAGAATTTCAGAGTTTAAGAATTTGTCTCCCCCGTCATTTGCCGGCACTACTGACCCTCTGGAAGCTGAGAAATGGCTGACTGAACTTCAGAAAGCCTTTACTGTATTGAGGTGTACTGACGAGGAGAAGGTCGACCTTGCCGCTTACATGCTCCAGGGTGATGCATACGATTGGTGGCTGATGGTTAAGCGCCAACATGAGAATGACACTAATCCTTCTACATGGAATATGTTTAAGGAGGCTTTTAATGATAAGTATTTCCCAAAGTGCGTTCGCCAACAGAAGGAAATGGAGTTCGTGAAGCTAGAACAAGGGAGTCGATCTATTACCGAGTATGAGGCTGAATTCGCTAGATTGGCTAAGTTTGCTCCCGACTTGGTTGCAATAGAAGATAGGAGGGCAAGACATTTCGAAGAAGGACTTAAACCTTATATCGGGAGATAGTAAACAAATCCCTTCTTGTAGAAAGGGTACAGTCAGTAAGTAGAGAAGAGGCAAAGTTCCAACCTAATGCTCAGAAGTGCAAGGGTGGGAACTCTAAGAGCTGGAGCAATCAAGGGCAAAAGAGAAGAAATGATCAAGGAAAGCAACAAAACTCTCAACAAAATAAGCAGCAAATGAGGGCCTGCCCAAAATTGGGCAAGGAACACCTTGGTGAATGCCTGCAAGGCAAGGATGTATGTTACAAATGTGGGAAGCTGGGTCACTTTGCTAATAATTGTAAGGCCGGATGCTTTAACTGTGGAAAGACAGGACACCAGGCCAAGGATTGCAAGGAACCGAAGAAGGCTACTCCAGCTCTAGTGCACACTATGTCCAAGAAGGATGCTGAGGAGTCACCGACGATGGTGTCAGGTAATTATGATTTAACATTTAATACCTTGACAATTCATAAGATGTGATTACATGCATATCTTGTACGTTCTATCATGTAGGCACTATGTATGTTTGTGACACACTTGCAACTGTTTTATTCGACTCTGGGGCTACCCACTCATTTGTTAGCCCTATCCTTATTGGGAAATTGAGTCATCCAATTCCACAGCTAGATATCCTATTCTATGTGTCAACGCCATCCGGGGAAATATTGAATTCCAGTTATGTTCTGTGAAATTGTCCCGTCAAAGTGAATGGAAGGGAGTGGTCAGCGGATCTCATAGTATTGGAGATTCATGAGTATGACGTCATTTTGGGGATGGATTGGTTGTCGCGATACCATGCCACTATTGACTGTAGCGAGAAGATGGTAGTGTTTGAGCCTCCAAATGAACCTCGTTTTTATTTTGTTGGAGTCAGTATAAAGCCTGCACTCG
The DNA here is from genome assembly GCA_018223645.1 of Jasminum sambac. Taxonomy (NCBI): domain Eukaryota; kingdom Viridiplantae; phylum Streptophyta; class Magnoliopsida; order Lamiales; family Oleaceae; genus Jasminum; species Jasminum sambac. Next base: position 5,877,071 of record CP073644.1, on the reverse strand, counting down.
TGATAATCTCTGTGATGAAAGCTCGCCAAAATGCTGAATAAAGGTTGTGCAGCTTACTTAGCTGCAGTGATTCAAGAACCTGGAGTAGAACTCACTATTGGACAAATCCCGGTAGTTCGAGAATTTCAAGATGTCTTTCCAGATGACCTTCAGGGCATGCCACCAAGAAGAGAAATTGATTTTTCCATTGACTTGGTGCTATGGATAGCTCCTGTGTAAGCACCGTATCGCGTGGCTCCTGTTGAACTTAAGGAGCTAAAAGAACAACTACAGGACCTCTTGGATAAGGGTTTTATTCGACCCAGTTTTTCACCGTGGGGTGCTCCTGTATTATTTCTCAAGAAGAAGGATGGCTCCATGAGGCTTTGTATCGATTATAGAGAGTTGAACAAAATGACAGCAAAGAACAAATACCCATTGCCAAGAATTGAAGATCTGTTCGACCAACTTCAGGGTGCCGGACACTTCTCCAAGATTGATCTTCGATCGGGGTACCACCAATTAAGGATTGGAGAGGAGGACATTCCAAAAACTGCCTTTCGTACTCGATACGGGCACTACGAATTCTTGGTGGTGCCTTTTGGTCTGACCAATTCCCCGGGTGCTTTTATGGACTTGATGAATCGGGTATGTAAGGAGTACTTAGACCAGTTTGTCATAGTTTTCATCGACGACATATTAATTTACCCACGATCGAAGGAAGAACATGAAAGTCATCTGCGGTTGGTACTTCAGAAACTTAGAGAAAGGAAACTATTCGCTAAGTTTAAACAGTGCGAGTTTTGGTTAGATAGGGTGCCATTCTTGGGACACGTTGTATCAAAGAAAGGTATGGCAGTTGACCCGAGTAAGGTTGAGAAAGTTGACCTGAGAAAATAGCATTATCCCGGGGTTTCCCAACAAAGGACAAGTTTGCCGATTTGGCAGCCCTAGAACGGCTTTCGTGCCGTACTCATCGAATCTATACCATTCCGTTTTTCCGTTTGTTTCAATCAGTAATATTTGGAAAGGAGTAGCCAATTAAGTAGAGTATGAAGGATTTGCATTGCAACCAGTCGTTCCTTCATGATTTCCCAACCCGAATCCACAACCCTATTGCACACAAGAGCGATCTCTCACATGCAAAATGCATTTTATTCACCCCATAATGGTCTTGTAACGCCCATAAGATTTGAATATAAAGAAAATGGCATTAGTAGGGGTTTTACCATCGATAGACAACATTGTCGTTCTAGTAGTACTAGAACGGCAAACGTGCCGTATTCATCGATTCTATACCATTCCGTGTTTCCGTTTGTTCCAATCAGTAATATTTGGATAGAAGTAGCCATTTAAGTGGAGTAGGAAGGGTTTGCATGGAAACCAATCGTTCCTCCATGATTTTCCAACCGAAATCCATATCTATATTGCACACGAGCGCTCTCTCACGGGCAAAATGCATTTTATTCACCACATAATAGACTTCTAATGCGCAATGAGGTTTGAATGTAAAGAAAATGGCATTAGTAGGGGTTTTACCATCAAATTCAACATTGCCGTTCTAGCAGTGCTAGAACGACAAACATGCCGTATTCATCAATTCAATACCATTCCGTATTTTCGTTTGTTCAAATCAGTAATATTTTGATAAGAGTAGCCATTTAAGTGGAGTAGGAAGGGTTTGCATGGAAACCAATCGTTCCTTCATGATTTCCCAACCTGAATCCACAACTCTATTGCACACAAGAGCGATCTCTCACATGCAAAATGCATTTTATTCACCCGATAATGGTCATCGAATGCCCAATAAGGTTTGAATGTAAAGAAAATGACATTAGTAGGGGTTTTACCATCGAAAGACAACATTGCCATTCTAGCAGTGCTAGAACGGCAAATGTGTCGTATTCATCGATTCTATACAATTCCATGTTTCCGTTTGTTCCAATCAGTAACATTTGGAAAGGAGTAGCCAATTAAGTGGAGTATGAAGGATTTGCATTGCAACCAGTTGTTCCTTCATGATTTCCCAACCCAAATCCACAACCTTATTGCACACAAGAGCGATCTCTCACATGCAAAATGCATTTTATTCACCCAATAATGGTCCTCTAATGCCCAATAAGGTTTGAATGTAAAGAAAATGACATTAGTAGGGGTTTTATTATCGAAAGACAACATTGCCGTGTTGGCATCCCTAAAACGGCAAACATGCCGTATTCATCCATTCTATACCATTCTGTGTTTCCGTCTGTACCTTCAAAACGCATATTATTCACCCAATGATGGTCCTCGAAACCCCAATAAGGTTCTAATATCAAGAAAATGGCATTAGCCGGGGTTTTCCCAACCTAGGACAAGGTTGCCGATTTGGCAGGCCTAGAACGGTTTCCGTGTCGTACTCATCGAATCTTGGCTCGATAAGCAACCAAGCATATGTTTTATCTCCCAATGAAGATAAGCTAAATGTACCCAAAATTCGACGGCAGTTCCTTTATATTTTGGAACAAATTCAACCTATAAGTAGCAACAAACATATAAAGATCTAGAAACATCAAAATAATCCTCACATTCATCCCATCGATAGAAATCATACAAGCCACAAAATAATCAATAACGAGCTACACTCCAATAGAGATCGTACAAGTCTCGAAATAGTCATTGCGGAACTACAATCCAACATAAATCATACAAGCCACAAAATAATCCACAACCGACATAAAATCAAGTAGAAATCGTGCAAGCCACACAACAAAGGTTTGTGGCTTACAGCTTCTATAAAGCGCGTAGGAAATCATTGGCTTGCATAGTCATCTGATAAACAGAATAGTCATCGGCTGCTTGAGAGGCAAACATATCATGAAGTGGCACATCACCATCATTCCCCATTGCAAACGACACGTCCGGTTCGTACTCCTCATCGACCAATCCAGATCTATAGGTACAAGCAGGGCATGAAAAAATTATCCATTATGTAGAGGATTCCCACAATCAAATAAATAATTAAAGGAATATGCTATTCAAAGTGAAAGAGTTATAGTCTCCAAACTTCATTAAAAAGACTATAATTATAAGAAACAAAATCAATCAAGGCATGCTATTATGTACTAGAAGTCCATTATTTTCATTACCAATAAGCATTTGCTTGCATATTCTCTTTACCCCATTAGCTTTTGAGTATTTAGCAAAATTCCCCTTTATCCCAATATCTTTCAGAATAATTAACTGCACTAGTTTCGTACGAGACAAAATGTTATTAGCAGGATAATCATCTAGAAGTTGCAATTTGGCCAAACTTTAACTTTCTTTCCTAGGGTAACTTGAAAGCTAACATGAAAGCTGTAATTTTTTTTCAACTTAACATGAGAGCTAACATGAAATCTACCTTCAAAGCTGTAATTTTTTTCAAATGTAATTTTTTTTTCAGGAAAGCTAACATGAAAACTAACTTGAAAGCTGTGATTTTTTTTTCAACCTAACATGAAACCTAGAGTAACTTCTCAAGCAAATCTTCAACTTGCAATTAAGGCCATTTTCTATGTGTAATATAATTGCTCAATATAGATAACAGACATACCGAGACAGCAACTATGGGCATTTTCTTATTGTGTGACTTGGCCGACGACAGTTTCCACACTTCCTACTACTTTGACTCATTCTCTTTTCCTTAGACGACCTTAACCACTTCCTAGTACCCTTAGCACACACCGATACATGATCATGAATACTTAAACCATCATCGCCACTCATGTTACTTTCTCTATTTGCCGCGGCTTAACCCCCGGCTGCCAACATCTCTCTTGCCTGTTTTCCAAGCTCCCTAACACCTTTCATTACAAAACTACTAACCTCTGGCGACATAGATACGTCATTAGAAATTTCTATAAATTCTCTGTTCATCATGACACACACAGAAACAGGCGCCTGTCTAGTTAAAGCTTGAGGTGTGGGCCCAAAGACCTGAACTGATTTTGCCTTCTTTGTCCACCTAAAGAGGATGTAACGATCAGACAACGACCTAATATCCTTCTTGCACATCAACCGCAGAATGTGGCGACATAGATATCCTTTAAATTCAAATAGTTTGCAGCTATAGGTCATGTAACCAGATGCAGTAAACCAAGTGACGTGGCGTTGATGATCTGAGTCTATGTCGAACCTTCTTAATTGATACACTTTGGCATCGGCGGTGGAAGAGACTTTAGAGCAATCATATGACACACTCTCCTTCAGTTCTTCTTGGAAGGGTAAAAACACGGTCTTTGTGTATATACCGATCATCCGGGTCTCCAAATGAAAAGGGCTCCCAATAACCGGCACCTCGCTTTTATCAATGTGATCTGCTTTAACCTCTTGATCCCTCTGGTGCACTAATGCTATCTGGAACCGTACAAAGAAATCTACAAGCGAATTTTTCCTTATCACATACGTTTTAAGAAAGGAATGATGAGCCTCAACCCTCTGGCTAGCCGACATTCCGACAACAAAAAAATCCTTCACATAAGCTGGTACCCCTCGATCTCGAATTCCATACATGCTACGCAACCAATCGTTTCCACCTAATACAGTGGTACTCATCAACTCGCCCCATTTCCGCTCAAACTCTTGGGCGTCTCAGACCTATACACAATGTTGTATAGGACGTCACTATAATCTCTATACAGCACTGGACCCAATTTCTCGATGAACTTGTTTGTGATGTGCCACAAACGTAGACGATGCACGGATGGGGAAAACGCCTGAAACAGAGAAATGCGGTTGAATAAATAAGGCAAGATGGAAAACGACGATAAACTATAGTACTAATAGTTGAATAAATTGTGCCAAGCCAAGTACATGCTAAACATACCTCACAAATAGCCCCTGCGATGGCTTGATCCTGATAAGTGATAATCACTTTTGCGACTGAGCGGCTTGGCATAGCTTCTAGAAATTGTGAGAACAACCAGATGAAGGACTGCATCTTCTTATCACTGAGGAATCCACACCCAAACAAAACGGTCTGCATGTGATTATTCACACCTACGAAAGGTGCAAAAATCATACCGTACGTGTTGGTATTATAGGTTGTGTCGAACACTACAATATCTCCAAAGTAGACATATGCACTACGTGAAGAAGAATCCGCCCAAAAGCACCGTTGGAAGACTCCATCTTTTGTCGTGAAATTGTAGTAAAAGTTTTCATCGGCCTTTTTCTCTCTCTCGAACATCTTAACGAGCATCTCGGCATCATGCCCCAAGAATGCTTGGTGCATATCCCTCTCCACATTCCTGATATCCTGCTCGAGACACCCCACAGAAGAAAGACCACCAGACTCTATCAGCATAAGTCGAAATTGTTGGCACGTAGGGATGTTTGCCTTCGAGAACTGACTAACTAGATTCTTTGGGGCCGGGGTTACTGTCCTGTTAGATTTCAAAAAATGGACCTTTCCCGGGCTAGTTAGTGGATAATTGTGTTCCGCTACAAAGACTGAGACCACCCATACATTCTCCACTTTTCGTCTTGTCACGGTCAATCTAGCCTCACAACCACATCGAGTACGTCCCCGCTTCCGCTCTCCGCTATGCGATTTGCTATGCTTTTTTTCTCTCTTGATATTTCAAGCTTGTTATACCTTATTTAGAACAACTAAATTCTTTCCATCGATAACCACTCCCATCTTCACTTAATTTGTTACTCTTTTTTCGCACGTTGAAACCAGCTACCCGTGCATGCTTATTGTACAACACAAATGCCTCTTCGGATGAGTTAAATGTCTGGCCAACATATGGAATGTCATCATGGTCACGAACCTGGGGAGTGTATTTCTTCCCATTGTTTCTCAACTCAGGAGTTGCAAAAATCAAAACCATAAAATTAAATAACTTGACTTTCCTGATATATATATATATATATATATATATATATATATATATACACATACATATTAATATATATGCTATTTTTTTTAATTTTCAAAGCTCAACTACAACAATGTAAGTTAATAAATCCAACTACGTAGGGGTAAGATTTTTTTGTTAACTGATGAACATTCAATTGATTGTTTTACACTAACCATTTATTTAGCATAGTTGGTGAAACAAAAAAAATAAACCCTCCAATGGATCAATTAATCTGCATGATTAGTTTCTTTAAACAAATAAATAAATATTCCATTTGTCTTTAAACATGTTAACATCTTCAAAATTCTAAAGAACAATGATGGTCCTAAAGCATCATTTTGCGAATATTCTTTTTGGGATTGGAAATGAAGATTGAAAGTTCAACATTCCCTGTCAACGTACAGGACATCCCCTTCTCATTCATTCCCATTCACTAACTACAATTACACATCCCCATTCAAAAATTTTTAAGACTATGCCAAGTTTTGTGAAATTTCAATCGCAATACTTTGAAGACTATACCAAGTTTCTGGAAAGATTCTTAAACCACGTGGACTATGCCAAGTTATGAATAGGAGCCAACTCACGTTATAAACAATTATAGAGCAACTACCAAAATTTTAAGCCACATACCAAGTTATAAACAATTCCAACGTGTCATTCATTCCCATTCCTATTCCTTGAGATTAATTAAACATCCACATTCATCCAAAATTTGAAACTTCACGTGTCTAAATATGGCACCCAAGAACCTACGATTGCATTTACTTACAAATTGAAGAATGTGATATTATGAGGAAAAAATAGATATTATGAGAAAGAAACAAAGAAATAGATAATAACCCACATGGATTGACATTGTTGTTCATTCCATCATTCGTTCCATTGTTCATCCCATTCTCCTTCGTTCCATCAGTCTATTCATTATTGGACATTGTACCTTCTTCTTCATCGGCGACAGAGAGTGGCATTGCGGTGGCTGGCCGGAGCTGCTAAAGAAAAAATAGATTATACACAAATCAAACAGACTAATACCTAATCTCCAACCAAATGCTACAACAAATGGTGCATTTACTAGTTTACGTCTTACATAATTAGAGGAAAAGGCTTCTAATTTCAGGTTAACGAGAATTGCTAAGAGCAACAGATTCTGGGGGCATGCAAAAAAAGATGAACTTTCTATTGTTATAACCCATTTCGGCGGGTAGATCCCATTCTTGTTAGATTTTATTCAATGTGCGCATGTTCTTGTTTGGAGTCATTGACTATAAATGAGTTGGAAATTGGAATTGTTTTCTTAATTGTGTAGCTAAGCACCTACACAATATATTAAGAAGGATGGACTAGATATTCTGATGGTGTGGCATAACACACAAGACAGATTGAGTTGTAAGCCTTGCCAAGCCAAAATTAATCTTGAAAATTATAAAATAATAGGAGAAAAGAAAGAAGCATACATTTATTCACTAAAAATCAACAATGCTAAGTATAACCCATTTAGTTGGGCAGATTAGGTATTTTGAGTAGTTTAAGACAAAGGATACACCCATTTACGGGAGACTTCACGGGCATGTGGGAGTGGAGTTGTGGTGGTCACGACCGGAGCTCATGCACGCGGCGATGGCGGCTCGTCGGAGCGTTGGTTGCCGACGTGTGCAATCGGGGAAGGCGGGAGAGATGCCACTCTAATTCCAGGGCTGAATTTTGAATTGGGGATCTGCAATCGTGGGGAAGAAGGGTGAATATTTGTCAAAATTGCGTCCAAGTCCTCGCGGTTTGCTCGATTGTTTAAATGTGGCACCGGTCCATCCTGGTGAGTTGGCGTCCACGTGGATGTACACGTCAGCACGAGCACAATAAAATTGTGCCAGCGTTGGAAACAGAATGTAATCGATGAACGCTCTTTTGCACGTAAGAGTTTTATATTTATATATGAATGCTTTTCTCAGTATCGAATAATTATTTGTGATAATATATCTATAGCCTATAATGTGTACTATTAAAAAATAAAATAATTATTTATGAAAGATACATATATAGAAACAATGTTAATTTCACAGGTGCTCATGATGTTGCCTTAAAATTATAGAAGGATCACCCAAGTTCTAAATTTGCACCAACTGTCATTGAAGTTTCAATAACTTTCATCAATGGTAACTAAGGTCCCAAATCATTCAAAATAAGACTTAAAGGATCACAAATGCAATTCTATTTCAAAAATGAAATTACAAATAAAGTATCTTCTTTCTCAATCCAACTACCACGGAAGCTCCTCAATCCAATTTTATGTGGCACATCTCGCACACAAAATCGCTTCATCATCTTCTTCATTATTAAATCTTCACTTGTGATAGGTCGCCAATTAGACAACCTTCAGGAAAAATGAAGGAATTGATTTATGAGGAATAAAAATATTACAATGCCATGATTTCATCACTTTCCAGATGCAAACAATTTTAAAAACCAAAGTAGGAAGAAAACTTAATGGAGAATTAATATTTGCGCAAGTATTGAGCTACCTGGTAAAGCTTGAGAAATTATTATGCTTGAAACAGAGATGGAATGGAGCCCCGAGCCTAGCAGAGAGAAATTGAGAAGAAGCTTGTTTAAGCAGTTAAGATGTTGGAGAGGAAGAAAGGACCTTCTATGTAACTTTACTTTTGACATAAAATTATATTGTTAGTCCTTTAAATTTTATTTTGAATGATTTAGGATATTAGTGATCATTGATGAAACTGATTTAAACTTTAATAACTATCTATGCAATTTTAAAACTTCAGTGATTGTTTTGTTATTTTAAGATAACTTTCGTCTGTTACTGACCACCGGTGGAATTAACCCTATAGAAAAATAAAAATGTTTTATTTTAGAAGTTGCTTATAAGCAGAATGTTACTTCGGATAGCCAAACACGACTCAACGGACCACTCTCCCCGCCATCCCTGTCTTCCCCCCATCATTTAATGCTTTCTCTGTGCAGAGAAGTTTGAACCCCACACACTTCACCCACCCCAACCCAATTAATCACACAAACATTTAAGCCACATTTTTTGTACACACTGCATAAGCGGTTGTACTTCGCATGTACATGCGTATTATCACATATACACATATAGAGAGAGAAAGATACACACAAACAGAGAGACAGAAAGAGAGAGAAAGAGATGTGTATACGCCATAAATGCTGCGCAATATCGGAAAATGACGTGAATTACAACAATTTCTGTAAGTAGTTTGAAGTATGAAATTAGAGTGTAAAACAAAATTTCTTATCCGTAAAGAGAGATATATTAAAATGCGCCATTAATGCAGAGCTCAACTAATTCACTGGACTTGGTTGAAAATAATCGCAAACTTTTGAATCTGCAAGCTCACAATATTAATAATTCCAACTAGAAATGCCAGCCCCAGAGTCTACTTTACTCTTCTTCAACACCGCCATTTCGCTAAGATCCCTCATCTAGCTAACTGCATGTTTACTCCCGTACTTGCGAATTTTAGGTTTTCTAATCGGAGATCGTGAAGAGTTCGACGCCGATGTGGAACTCGGCGGAGAATTTGGCGGCGCGATCGGCGTCGTTCAGAGAGGATGGGGATGACGAGGAGGCGCTGCGGTGGGCGGCGCTGGAGAGGCTGCCGACGTACACCCGGGTACGGCGGGGAATCTTTAGGAATATTGTGGGAGATTACAACGAGATTGATGTGAATAAATTACGAGGACAAGAGCATAAGATTATACTCGATCGGTTATTGACCTCGGTTGAAGATGACTGGGAGGAATTCTTCAGAAGAGTACGACGTCGGTTTGATAGGTAATTATCATTATTATTATTATTATTATTTGATCGTCGACAAAGATTTCGATTTGAAAAAATGTGATTTTCAATGGAATATGCATTTAAGAAAGAACAAAGATGGAACATTGTGATTTCTTTTGGAGCGTATGATTGAAAGCGAGAGTTCGAAATAATTTTGTCAAAAAGTATTATTAATTGTTGTTGTCTTCGTTTTCCTCCTCCTTTATGTAATTATATATATGTTATATGATAATTACACAATTTGGTCTCCAAAGTCCAAACTACGTCCAATTTATTCTTTAGTTTGGTATTGGTCCAAACTAGTTTTGCCCTAGCTCATCTTATATTGGTGATTGGTGCCCATGACCCGGGGCTTGGTCCATTCACACTAAATTTGATCAAATTAAATTTACTTTTTTGTGAGATTTTTTTTAATCACTCATTTGATAATTATCTGATATATTTTAATATCTTTTCTTCAACTTTCAATCACACATCTTAAAGGTAAATTTAGGGTATGTTCTTTTGAGATTTTGCTAGAATAAAATTTAGTTTAGGATGTGTGGTCGAAAATTAGAGATGAAGTATTAAAAAATATAAAGTAATTATCAAATTAATGAATGAATGTTTGAAAATGATGAGAGAGAAAAACTAGATTTAATTTGGTGAGATATAAGTTGTATAGAACAAGTTCTAATCTCATCAAATTTAATTTGAATAGAATAAGCCTAGGAGGTCTCCCAATTGTTGTGTCATCTGTCCCATTGGATATTACTCCCTCTACTTTATAGATAAATTACCTTCTGGGTGGGACTATTCACACCCCGTTCATTGTTGAGCACACCCCAAAAATACCTACTTTTCCCAAAATACCCCCCAATTCACTTTTTAAAAAAAATCATTTTGTTTAGCCGAAATTGACCGAATGGTTTTGACGCTATTCGGCCATGGTTGGTTGAACAAACGGAAAAAAAAAAAAAAAAAAAAGTCGGTTGCTCATTTGTTGCCATTTTCGGTGCAGCAAAAAGAGGGGGTTGGGGGAGTTCTCCCTCAAGCACTGCAGTTTCCGGTAGCATTGCTGCTGGAAATGGCAGCAAAAGAGGCTGCCACTGTGGCAGCCTCTTTTGATGCTACCGGAAATTGCAGCATTTCCGGCAGCACCCATGGGCACCTGGTTTCTTCTTCTTCTTCCTCTTTCCTTTTTTTTTTTTTTTTTTTTTGTTTTTGTTTTTGTTAAAGAAATTGGGAGGAGTATTTTGGGAAAGGTGGGTATTTTTGGGGTGTGTTTAGTAATGGTTGGGGTGTGAATAATCCCACCCTTACCTTTTAGAAAGAATCTTAGACCAGGACGTAAAAAATTATGAGTTACTCATGTAAAAAAAAAAAAAAAAAGATAAGTAGAAACCTAGTTTTCACATCACATTTCTAATAAGTTGCAGATACCATCCCAATAGTAATTTTCTCTCTACTTTTATTCTACAAAATTGTTAATTTTCTAGTGACACCTAGGAGAGGCCATTTATAAATTGTTAAAAATTTCAGTGCACCATACTATAAACAGTAATTTCAAAGAAGATTCATGATCATTTTTCATTTATTATCCTAAATTCAGTCAAAGTTCAACAACATATCGTTACAATTGGTATTAATTTATTATCCTAATTTCAGTCAGTGTTCGATGTCAGTCCTTCATAAATTCTACCATTCATTTATTATCTTAGGCGTTTATTTGGAAGAACTATTTTAGAGATCACTTCTTACACTCAGTTTTGACCATTTGCGCTACCAATATATTATCTTTCATTTTTCTTCACAGATCTCTTTAGTCTTACTTTTTGATTGCACATTCTCACAAAATATCACTTTCAAAAAATGTTTAATTTTAGGCTTATTACCACAATTAGGACCGAACGTTTTGGCCTGGTACATACTAAGGACCGATCATTTTTTCTTGGCATTTTCGTCTTCAACCTAATATTTTATTACGAGATAAGGACTTTTTAGGCTAAAAAGACAATATTACTCTTTTATTTATATTATTTTCATTAACTTAAATAAAAATATTTACAATTAAGTCCGTAACTTTTCAATAAATACAAATTAGTCCTCGTTTACGATATAGTTTCCTCCACCACCACCATCCTGGCACCGCCACCATCACCACCACGAATTCTGGCGAAACTTGAGAGGCCCAAAAATAGATTTGGTGGTTGAAAACCACTAGGTCTGATGGTATTCGACTACCAAATCAATTGGTGGTTCGAAACCCACCACCAACTCCGACAAAACTCGCGAGGCCCAAAAATAGATATGGTGGTCGAAAACCACTAGATCTGATGGTTTTCGACCACCAGATCTATTTTTGGGCCTTGCCAGTTTAGCCAGAGTTGGTGGTGGTGGTGGTGGTGGAGGAGGAAAATGTGTTGTAGATGAGAACTAAGTTGTACTTGTTGAAAGGTTACAGACTTGATTGTAAATATTTTTATTTAATTTAATGAAAATAATATAAATGAAAGGGCAATATTATCTTTTTGGCCTAAAAAGTCCTTATCCCGTAATAAAACATTAGGTTGAGGGAAAAATGCCAAGAAAAAAACGATAGGTCCTTAGTGCGCACCGAACCAAAATGTTGAATCTTGATACTGCTAATAAGCCTTAATCTTATTCTATATAATTCATTTGTTATTTACGTACTATAAAATTCACTAATAGTCATATTTATAAATCATTAATATTGTGCCATCAATTTGTCTAATTGTGGCTAAAATAAGTAGATACAGCTTATTTGGTGAGTTTGATGAATAAAATGATTGAAATCTCAGCGGATAATATATTTGAGGGAACATGCAACTTTGTAGTATCTGAAATATCTACCTGCATTAGCTCAGGTTGAAGGAGAAATTATCCAATAGCTAGATGGTGAAAAGTGAAATGTTTTCTGCATTGACTTGCAATATATGCTCGCCAAAGCAAAATGAAGGCTGAAATTCTATTGCTATCAATTTTGAGTTCACCCACACCATATTTTCTAATTTATTGTCAAACTGGTTGATATGAGACAAAAAATAGTTTACGGAAGATGAATTGAACAAACATACTACTCTTACTATTTCTTATAACTGTCAAAGTTCATGAAACTTAACTGAGACTTCTTAAAACTTGTAGAACTGTTTTTCCAATTGATGAAGTTGTTTTATAGGGTGTTAGCGGATGAGTTTTAATGTATTTTTATGAGTAGGAAGAGAGAGAATGAGTGGAGTTGGATGGTGGAGATTTAATAAGTGGTGAGATATATGGAAGTGATTTGTTTGACCAAATTTGAAATTTGAAAAAAATGTATTAAAATGCATTTTTGACATCATGCTAACACTTAATTTCGAATTACATAATACTTTTACACTGAAAAGATTTCAAACGAGTGAAGATAAATAATTAACAAATCATTCATGATATGTTGTGTATTTTCATGATTTCTAATTTCACAATATTTGTATCCAATAGTGCAATGACTGTTGGTGATTATGTTTTAAGTTTTAACTATTTTACATTGTGGCATTGCAGAGTTAATTTGGACTTCCCAAAGATTGAAGTCAGATTCCAACGTTTGACAGTTGAATCTTTCGTTCACCTTGGCAGTAGAGCTTTGCCTACAATTCCAAATTTTATATTCAACATGACTGAGGTACTACTCCAATTTTGTATTCATTCACCACCTTTTTAGTATGTCATTAGCATCTTTAATAGAGGCTCAATGTTTTTATCATCTGACTTTTCTATTTACTTCTCCAATTTAAGGCTTTGTTCAGACACCTAAGGATGACTTCTAGTCGGAGGAAGCTGAAAATTTTAGATGATATTAGTGGGATAATACGACCAGGCAGGCATGTAATGATTTCATTTCTCACAATGTTTTTATTTGGTTGCGTGACTTTTAAGTGTCATATCACGTGTTAATTTATCTTGTAGATTAACTTTATTATTGGGTCCTCCAAGCTCTGGGAAGACAACATTGCTTCTCGCCCTTGCTGGACGTCTGAAGTCTGATTTGCAGGTAACTAAAATCTTTTATCATGCTAAAATTTGATTATGATCTCATAGACATTTTCGTTCTAAATTGAACCTTCGGATTTTGTTGGACCCTTTTTTGAAGATGTCAGGGGAAATAACTTATAATGGACATGTTTTGAACGAGTTTGTCCCGCAAAGGTCAGCTGCTTATGTCAGTCAACAAGATTGGCATGTAGCAGAGATGACTGTAAGAGAAACTCTCGACTTTTCTGCACGTTGCCAAGGTGTTGGGTATAAATATGGTAAGCTCAACTGAACTCTCTGAATGTTATTATAAATTACCTATATTTGGACCTTACACATTTGTAACAGACATGCTTCTGGAACTTGCAAGAAGAGAGAAGATTGCTGGGGTTAAGCCCGACGAAGATCTTGATATATTTTTGAAGGTACAGCATTTTTTTTCCTCAATTTTTTTTTTTTTTTTTTTTTACTGAAGTTTATCGTTTCCAGAGTTTATTTCAATTGAATGCATTTTGTTTTACAGGCAATGGCTTTGGAGGGAAAGGAGACTGGACTGGTTGTGGAGTTCATTTTAAAGGTAAAATTAGGATCTGTGTTTGTGTAGAGCTGCCAAATCTGAGCCGCTCATCCTTTTCATAGTTTTGGAATATTCGGTATAGTAACTGAGCATTTTTTTCTCATTGTCAGCCACTATGCATTTTATTTGAACTGATAACTAGGCAAAACCATATTCTATGTGCTAACATAAAAATCACAAAGATTTTAGGGTTGGACCTTTGTGCGGACACACTGGTGGGAGATGAAATGCTTAAAGGAATCTCTGGGGGCCAAAAGAAGCGTCTTACAACAGGTTCATGATTGCAGCACTTCAGAATCATTGAACACAGGTTACAGAGATTATATATACTGGAGCTAACTCTGCATATCTATTTGACAGGTGAATTATTAGTAGGTCCATCAAGAGTGCTATTCATGGATGAAATATCAACTGGTCTTGACAGTTCTACTACTTACCAAATCATTAAGTATCTAAGGCATTCGACCTGTGCACTGGGTGGAACCACAGTGATTTCCTTGCTTCAACCAACTCCAGAGACTTATGAGTTATTTGATGATATTATTCTCTTGTCGGAGGGCCAAATTGTCTACCAGGGCCAACGTGGAGCTGCTGTTGAATTCTTTGCTTATATGGGGTTTTATTGTCCTGGGCGAAAGAACGTTGCAGATTTCCTTCAAGAAGTAGGCATAACAAACATGCTATATAAAATTGTGCACTTTTGGGTTCTAGTTGCACTCAAAAAGTCTGCATCTTGTAGGTTTTGTCAGAGAAGGACCAACAGCAATATTGGGCCATTCCTGATTGTCCCCACCAATACATATCAGTAGAGAAATTTGCTGAAGCTTTTCGCTCTTACAGTACAGGGAGGAATTTATACGAGGAGCTAGATACGCCATTTGATAAGCGCTATAGTCATCCAGCAGCCTTGTCAACTTCTAAATATGGGGTCAAGAAAATGGAACTTCTCAAAACAAGCTTTGACTGGCAGTTGCTACTTATGAAAAGGAATTCGTTTATTTATGTTTTCAAGTTTATTCAGGTAGTATCATACTAAAGCATCATAAAAATTTATTTGTAAAAAGAGATTCCCTCGTGCATTAATTTATGAGTTCAATGTTCTATTTTCAGCTCCTTTTGGTTGGTCTGATTACCATGAGTGTATTTCTACGGACAACAATGCACCATGAGACAGTTGATGATGGAGGGATATATCTTGGAGCACTATATTTTTCAATGGTGATTATTCTTTTCAATGGATTTACAGAGGTTTCCATGTTGGTTGCTAAGCTTCCAGTTCTTTACAAGCACAGGGACTTACACTTATACCCGTGTTGGGTTTATACATTACCATCTTGGGTCTTGAGTATTCCAACTTCACTGATTGAGTCTGGCTTTTGGGTGGCAGTTACATACTATGTGATTGGGTTTGATCCAAATATTGTAAGGTGAATTTGATTTAGTAAGATCTACAAAGATGATAATGCTAATGACCATAGCAAGATCTACCCTTAATATATTATATTGAATTGCAGATTTTTCCGACAGTTTTTCCTATATTTCTTTCTGCATCAAATGTCTTTAGCTCTATTCCGTCTGATGGGTGCCTTGGGCCGCAACATGATTGTGGCAAATACTTTTGGATCGTTCGCCATGTTGATAGTGATGGCTCTTGGAGGATACATAATTTCCAGAGGTAAACGATACTCTACAACTGTCTCTTATAATGTATTATCTGCATTCACTTCAAAAGCCACTCATTGATATTCTATCTCCTCCATGACTCTGTCAGATCGGATCCCTGCTTGGTGGATCTGGGGTTACTGGATTTCTCCTCTGATGTATGCTCAAGATGCTGCTTCCGTGAATGAATTTCTTGGTCATTCTTGGGATAAGGTACATTCTTATAATCAGGTAATCGATAACTTTTTGCTGAAGCCCTTCCATATGCGAACTTTGATCGATGATTTGATGCACTATCAGAAAGAACATATTTTAGTAGAGAAAAGATACATGTGCTTTTAACATCAGTAAAATATTTCATTGTATGGTCATCAAGAAGATTTAGCTATAATTACTTGGTTTTCCCATGTAGAGAAGTGGAGACAACTCAAATTTATCGTTAGGCAAGGCCCTGCTCAAGTCACGCAGTATGTTTCGAGAGCGCTATTGGTACTGGATTGGTGTTGGTGCATTAATCGGATATATAATTCTATTCAACATCCTTTTTACCTTCTTTCTTTCCTACCTGAACCGTAAGGGATTTTCATTTTTAAATGACTTATTAGTTTCCATCTGAATCCATGTGGCATAAAAATAATTCAGGCGCCGAAAACTAACATTTTACTCTCTTTTTCTTTTTTTATCAATTTCTTGTAGCTTACGTGAACCATCAGGCAGTTGTTTCTAAAGAAAAGCTTAAGAACAAAGACCAGAGTGTGAAAGGACAACCAGTTGTTATGCAGCTAAGAGACTTTTTACAGTATTCAGGCTCATTAGCAAGTAAGAGATACACATACTTTGCTGTCTTTAGGGTGCTTCGATGGTTGGAACTTATGCTTAAGATACCATTTCCCTTTGGCACTCAGGAAAAAGTTTTAAACAAAAAGGAATGGTGCTTCCTTTTCAACCACTTGCTATGTCATTTAGCTGTATAAACTACTACGTGGATGTACCCCTGGTGCGTAAGGCACTCCCATTTATTATGAGCACCATTTATTCCATCTGTTTTCCCTCGATTACATTTTATAATCCTTACTTCAGGAATTGAAGCAGCAAGGAGTATTAGAAGACAAACTGCAATTATTGAAAAATATTACTGGAGCATTCAGACCTGGGGTGCTTACTGCATTGGTTGGAGAAAGTGGTGCTGGAAAAACCACGCTCATGGATGTATTAGCCGGCCGAAAAACTGGTGGCGTTATAGAAGGGAGTATCAATATATCTGGTTATCCAAAAAAGCAGGAGACTTTTGCTCGAATATCAGGATACTGTGAGCAAAATGATATTCATTCCCCCTGCTTGACTGTTCTAGAATCTCTTCTGTTCTCTGCCTGGCTCCGATTGGCGTCAGATATTGATTTGGAAACTCAAAAAGTAAATGTTCATCTGATGTTCCCTTTTTCTTTGTCATTCTCACCATGGGGTGACTTACGGAGGATCATTATTTCAGGCATTTGTTGACGAGGTAATGGAACTTGTGGAGCTTGTTCCTTTGAGAGGAGCTTTGGTTGGTCTGCCAGGGGTTGATGGATTGTCAACAGAGCAAAGGAAACGTCTCACCATTGCTGTTGAACTGGTAGCCAATCCTTCGATAGTGTTCATGGATGAGCCCACATCAGGGTTAGATGCAAGATCTGCAGCCATTGTGATGAGAACTGTGAGGAACATAGTAAACACTGGACGGACAATTGTTTGCACAATCCATCAGCCCAGCATAGACATTTTTGAATCCTTTGATGAGGTGGCTTCATTTCTCTAAAATCCAACTTTTCCATAACTTTTCTTTTTCAAGCACTTTATGATTTTTATTATTTACTAGCATCTTAATCAAGATTCTATAACATCATGTTACATTTACCTGCTTCTTCAGTTCTCTAATAGTTACATGCATCAGTTCCTAATCATGTTTATTTCTGTACTGTTGCGATTTTGTAAACACTGCAGCTTTTACTTATGAAACGGGGAGGAGAGCTCATTTATGCAGGTCCACTTGGTCCCAAGTCTAGCAACCTGATTGAGTATTTTGAGGTCGGATAACTGATATGCATTTGGAAGATTAATATTCAGGCAGTCATTGAATATTTACACTTCTTTAAACTAAAAAAAAAAACAGACAAATCTACACTCTTTATACTCGATATTGTAGGGAGTTGATGGTGTGCCAGGGATCAGATCTGGATATAATCCTGCCACATGGATCTTAGAGGTCACATCATCTGTTGAAGAAGCCAGTCTTGGTGTTGATTTTGCTGAAATTTACCGAAGATCATACCTTTTTCAGTATGATCATTTTTAATGCAAATTTTTCTCATTGCACTCAATTTTTCATTTCAACACATTTGATTCTCAGAACTTAATGATTTTCTCTGTGATTCAGGCGTAATAAGGAGTTGGTAGAGAGGCTAAGCAAACCGAGTAGCGATGCAAAAGATCTGAATTTTCCCACAAAATATTCTCAGTCATATTTTGATCAGTTTGTGGCTTGCCTCTGGAAGCAGAACTTATCTTACTGGCGAAACCCACAATACACTGCAGTTCGATTCTTCTACACATTAATTATTTCACTAATGCTTGGGACAATATGCTGGAAATTTGGTTCTAAAAGGTTTTGCACTATACACATGCTTTTTTCTTTTCTTTAAAGATTAGACACATAAATACTAACTTTATTTTGTATCATACAATGTAGGGAGACACAGCAGGACATATTTAATGCTATGGGATCCATGTATGTAGCAGTACTATTCATTGGAATAACCAATGCCACTTCTGTTCAACCAGTAGTATCTGTTGAAAGATTTGTTTCGTACAGAGAAAGAGCTGCCGGAATGTATTCTGCTTTACCCTTTGCATTTGCTCAGGTCTTTTGAATCATTGAAGCGTTGTTTGTTATATATAGTGCTTATTTAGTATGGAAATTTTAGCTTACTCTCTCAATTATATTGCAGGTAGCTATTGAGTTTCCTTACGTATTCATTCAGTCGCTAGTTTACTGCTCAATATTCTACTCAATGGCCTCGTTCGAGTGGAGTGTCTCGAAATTTGTTTGGTACACATTCTTCATGTACTTCAGCATGTTGTACTTCACCTTTTACGGGATGATGACAACTGCCGTGACGCCCAATCATAATGTTGCTGCCATCATTTCCGCCCCTTTCTATATGGTTTGGAATCTCTTCAGTGGATTCATGATACCTT
This sequence comes from Jasminum sambac, assembly GCA_018223645.1. Classification (NCBI taxonomy): domain Eukaryota; kingdom Viridiplantae; phylum Streptophyta; class Magnoliopsida; order Lamiales; family Oleaceae; genus Jasminum; species Jasminum sambac. The sequence goes on along the minus strand of CP073644.1, from coordinate 5,857,903 downwards.
ACAAGGTAACAAAATTATCTCCTCCTATTTTCTCAATTGAAGAATTGTGACAAGAAGTAGGGTCTGTGTTTCCCAAATATTATATGCAGCGAATTGTTGCCGAAGTTGAAAATACACCATTTTTTTATTGAATCATCTGATCTAAAAGTTTAAGCGAATACATATCATTTTTCCCATTAAAGTCTAACACGTGCAGAATTTATTTCAAATGGGTAGCAGTGTAATTCGAACTTAGAACCCTTACAATATAAAATGATCTAATCTAAAAGTTTAAACTGATAGATTAATTCTAATACTTATTATTTAACTTCAATAGTTCTCATGCATTGTATGCTCTTTTATTTATTTTTATAGAGAATCCCAATATGGTGGAGATGGTATTATTGGGCAAACCCCGTAGCGTGGAGTCTGTATGGCCTGATTGCTTCCCAGTATTCTGACAGTGATAAACTTCTAAAGCTCTCCGATGGAATTCATTCAGTGCCTACAAAGGTTTTATTGAGGAATGTGTTTGGATTCCGTCACGATTTCATTACCATTGGAGCCATAATGGTGGTTGGATTTTGCTTGCTATTTGCGGTCATCTTTGCTTATGCAATCAAATCTTTCAACTTCCTCAAGCGATAACTCGATTCATAACAGGTAAATGATAGCAAAATTTTGAAGCTTGTGTAGAAATAAAGTGTGATTTGCAGAGAAAAATGCTCAGATATTCTTGTCTAATGTTGTCTTGTAGAATTGAGGATTATTCATTCGATGGCGTGTATATGATGATGTATTATAGATAGACGTAATAAAGAGGTGATAAGAACAGGAAACCAATGCAGATTTGCATGAATAGAATGTTGTTTACTTCCCTATTGTTTGAAGGAATTGTATATGATTATTTTTGGAATAATCGAAAAAAAAAAATCATAATGATAAAAGGAGTTCCACTTGAAGTCAACCTTAATTAGATTTAGGGGAAATCATGCAAAACCATGTTTCAACTTAGCTAATAACAAAAATTAGGTATTTTGGTGTGAGGAATCGCATGTTTCAGGTGTGTGCGATCACATGAATTTTACACCATGTGATTGCGTAGTTGAAAGTTAGTTGTAGCCTATGCGATCGCATGGATTGTTATTTATTATTTTTTTAAGTTTTTGATTTTTGATTTAATTTTTTAACTTTGAATCTGTTACAAAGAGTGTCTAATGAATTACAATAATGTAATGGATTACACATGTACAATTCATTACAACAGTGTGTAATGGATTACAAATGGCGTTTAATATATTACAAAGAGCGTGTAATGAGTTACACAAAGTGGGTAAGTGATTACAAGATTATGTAATGGTTGTGTAATAAATTACAAAGAGCGTAGTGGTTCCATTTCATTTTGAAAAAAAATTTTTAAAAATAGTTGTGCCATGCGGTTGCATGGCATTTTGTACCATGCAATCGCATGTCCAATTTGTGATGTGCGATCGCTCATGGATTGTACTATACAATCGTATAATACAATTTGCATACCTAATTTTTGTAATTAAGTTTATTTTATCTTATTTTTAAATTACACATTTTCAATCCTTATAAAAGTGTAAAGATGACTTTAAGGTATATCATGGTGAAGGTGCCTAACTTTTCATCTCAGTTTCACTCTTGTCGTGAACTTATTTTCATGAGTACTTTGTTTCTAACATTTGAGAAATAGCACCATTTACGCGGATGAATTTTCAATTTTTTTAGTCCACTCAAATAAAATGAAAGAATTCTCACTCTCAAATCAAAGTTCGATTCTATACAAATATGCTTTTATCAAACTTTGATATTATACGAATAGGCCCTTGTGGGCATATTATCTCATTCCCTCGTGGTTAGGAGAATATTATATATATATATATATATATATATATATATATATATTCATGTAAAAGAAAAATTATTCATCATTATTTTTTAAAATCCTTGTCACAAATAAGTTACAACTTGAATAACTATGTAGAAAAAATTTATTTCGTTTATCTATTTAGCTAACATTTCATTTAAATTTTAGTTTCTAAAACTTACATTGATTTTTATTTTGGCTCATTTTAATTATCAATTTTATAAATAATTACAAAAAGCAGTGTTTTAAAAAGTACGAAACCTTACGAACCTCATTCAAAAAAAAAAAAAAAAAAGTACAAACCTTACCAAAACATGAAGTACAAGTTTCAAGCTTAAGCACGCTTAAGCAGACAATGCGTGATAAAAATGGGGTCAAAGTGTAATAAAGCGTAAGGCGTGGTATAACATGGAGTACAAGTTTTAAGCTTAAGTACATCTAAGCAAACCCCTAAACACGCTTTTTAGAACAGAAACAAAAAGTAAACGTGACAAAAGAAGCTCAAGATTTGTTACTTCAAATTTATAGGGTATAAAATGAGAACAATGATATTATGATATTACTCCAGAACCTGAGTAATACAATACTCTACACCACAATACAATGTTCAGAATCTTGTTAGAGCACAGTTTACAGCTTGACTCGTAACACAATTACATTACCACACCATATAGCCATATAGGCAATCTTAAATCAAACGCAACAGCATTTCAACCTCATTTCCATTATAACAATATTTATATTTATAGTTATATTAATCATATAATAGAAAAGTATCCTCCATACAAAACATGTCAGGATGAACCAGCAACAAGTCTAAACCAGTAACTACCGTGACCTGAAGGAAGGATTCTACCAACTTCGACCAAAAGGCTATTTGCATTATATAGCAGACAACGATAGCTTTCTAACCAAGCACCAAGTCAAACACTGCTAGCCCTAGAATCAGATTTGCAAAAGACGGAACTCCAAAACAATCAGTTTGGGAGCTAGCTGTGACTCTGTCCACAAAAAAGCTGAAACTAAATTAAAAGATCACAGTTTCTTTAAACTCTCACCACCAGCACCATCTAGTTAGTCAGTCTTTAAAAACAGCTCCGCAAGCAAAATTATAGAACCATCCGTATTTATTTACTACAGTAATGCAGAGAGATTGCGATCATAATCAATTCCACCCGGTCGCAACAACAGAACCATGATTAAATCCATACCCATTGCAATCCACAAAAGCCGAGTCATTGCTGAATCCAGAATAAGCAGGGACGATATAAGGCGCAAACTGACAAGTGTCAGCAGCAGAATAGGGACTTGGGTTTGCTGCACTGTCGTTAACAAAATCACTAGAGACGCCCCTGTTACCACCTTCAACATGATCATCATTTCTATAATCATAACCAGCAAATTTGCTGCCCGACGATCGCTTTGATCTACCATTGCTGGCAGTGTAAGTTGTTTCAGCATATTCCTTAAGCCAGGGTGGGATTTCTTGTTTTGCATCTTCCATCAATTCGACGAGATCTTTTGCAAGAGGTGCATTTTTCTCACTGAAGAACGCTGTGGCCAAACCGGATTTCCCAGCACGCCCTGTACGACCTATCCTGTGGACATAATCGTCTATCACCTTTGGTAAGTCAAAGTTTATGACGTGAGCAACATTAGATATATCCAGTCCACGTGCAGCAACATCCGTCGCAACCAAAATTGGAGTCACGCCATTTTTGAATGATCTCAGCGCATGTTCTCGCTCCTGATTCATCAAACATTTGTACATTGTCAAATGAAACCTCGGCTAACAAAAACATGAACATAGGTAAACCATTTGATTAGACATAAAGGCACATTACATCAAGAAACTTAATGGGTGTTACTCAACAAATTTGAGGCAAAGTGTATACAAGTAAAAACACTAGTAACAAAGTTACACACCTAGTCCCAACTATGCTCTATTATCGATTTTAGTCCCTACAAATATAACTGATACATTTCAGCGTAGTGGATATGGGTCCTATTTGATTAGTTTGACCAAATTCAATTTCAAATTCGAATAAATTTGAGTGTGTTGGAGAACATGGTTTTAATCAGGGAGAAATACCAACCATCTGAACTTTGTCACCATGAATGGCAATGGAGGGGAAACCACGTCTACACAACCATTTTTCAAGTGCATCAGCTCCTTTCTTTGTCTCCACAAAAACAACAGTCAAAGCATCCTACAACCATTATAATCTCAGTAGATCAAGAAACTAGGAACTACAATAGAAAAGTAGCATTAATTTGATGATGAAATCAAAATTCAAAGCGAGTGGGTATATAAATACCTTTCCAGTGGTCTTGTTTTTCATCTGGGCTTGAAGAAGATTAACCAGACGACCTCTTTTGTCCATATCAGCAACAAAATCAACTCGTTGCACAATGAGATCAGTGCTCGACCCAACCTTTCCAGCAGCCAGAAATATGTAGTCTTTTGATAGAAAATCAGATGCAAGCCTCTAAATGAATGCATACACAAAAATAGAACACATAGAATTAAAGATTCATATTCAATTCAACAATGCATGAAATTAAACAAACAAATTTTTGCAATTAATTCGATTAGAAAGAAGACAAACTTGAATTGCAGAAGGGAATGTTGCACTGAAAAGCAAGGTTTGCCTCGAAGATGGTGGAGGCATTCCCATTTGCTGAACAATTTTTCGGACCTGAGGCTCAAATCCCATATCTAACATTCTATCAGCTTCATCAAGAGTCAAATACTTAACATTTTTCAGTGTCACTCTTCTGTGTTTTTCTATCATGTCAACTAAGCGACCTGGTGTAGCAACCAAGATATCAACACCTTTTTCCATATTGCGCAACTGTACAAGCAAAAATTTATGGCATTATTATATTATAAATTTACATTACATTTTGATGAAAACTTGTGAAATATATTGAGTATGTTAATTTATTGTAAAATAAAAACAATTAGGAAAAATTTTGTTATAAACCTGGTGGAAAATTGGTGCACCACCATAAGCAACCACAACTTTGACTCCAGTTTGATGGGAGAACTTCTTTGCCTCCTCGTATATCTTCATCGAAAAAAATAAGAAATAAAAAATAAAAAAAATCCGCATTAACCAAATCCCAAATAATAATAATAATAATAATAATAATAATAATAATAATAATAAAGGATAATCACCTGACAGGACAGCTCTCTTGTAGGAGCTAATATCAGAGCCAGAGGACAGGCTACTCTACTACGAGCTGGATCACCGAGACTCTTCTTCTCCACAAGAATCCGATCGATAATCGGGAAGCAAAATGCCGCCGTTTTGCCGGAGCCAGTCTGAGCGCACGCCATCAAATCCCTCCCTTCCATGGCCACCGGAATCGCATACTTCTGTATCGGAGTGGGTTTCACGTACTTGCACCTCTTTATGTTCTCCATTAGCGCCTGGCTCGCGAAACCGATTTCAGAAAACGACTTCGCCGGAGGTGGTACGTCAGTACCGGAGGCCTCCACCGGCGTATCGTCGTAGGCAGTTGCGCTCAACTTCGAGTCGTCGTCATTTTCTTCTTTTACCGCCAGCTGTTTGAGTTTTTCAGAGACGTCAAAGTGGTCGCGATTCTCATCCCGGAAATATCCAGGAGAACGGCCTCCGCGTCGTCCGCCACCGCCACGGCCGCGGTAGAAGGCGTTAATCGCTTCGTTCTCGTCACGTCGGTAAGGTGGTACGTATGCGGATTGTGCAACACGATTTGAATGGTTTAACCGGTTAGCTGAATCAGTGAACCACGGTGGCGACATTTCTGGAAAACAGGAGTAAATGCAACAGGCAAACAGCTGAGACGAAAGGACAAAATGGGATACTATGAAGATGCAGAGAGAAAAGAGGGTTTAAAAGCTGTAGTGGAAAAGGTTGGGATGAGGAACCCTAGAAAAGCAAAGAAGAGAGAGGGAAGGTCTAGTACGGAAAAAGCTGTGATTGGTGGGTAGCAGTATTTGGCTCGTAGTGAGAGGCGTATTTCCAATGCAGGTTAGAGAGAGAGAGAGAGAGAGGGCTTTATGAATTCTTCCATCAAGGGAGTGGAGAAGATCGTTATGGAGAAGAGGGAAGGGTGAGGTGAGGTGAGGGGAGGGTGAGCTGAACAGACTTGCAAAGTTGCAATAATGGACCCCATTTTCGGGCGCGCGCGCGTGAGTGAGATGTAAACGGAAACAATGCTTGCAGGATACGTTTTATTTCGTCTTTATTTTTTCTTATTTTCATCTTTATTTTCATTTTTTCATAACAAATGAGGATTTTAAACATTAAGGCCTTATTTTTCGTAGAACAAATATTATTTATTCGAATTGTGTGTATATTATATGGTTAAAAATAAGAGATAATATATTAAATAATACAAAGTAATTATGTGTGCAGTTGAAAATGAGGAGAGTGAATATTATTTTTTAATTAGATTGTGAATCAAACAAGGCCCAGGCCGTATTTTTCGTAGAACAAATATTATTTATTCGAATTGTGTGTATATTATGTGGTTAAAAATAAGAGATAATATATTAAATAATATAAAGTAATTATGTGTGCAGTTGAAAATGGGGAGAGTGAATATTATTTTTTAATTAGATTGTGAATCAAACAAGGCCCAATTTTTGTTATACTCCTATTAATTCCTTTCTTGTTTTCATAAAGATTGAGACATTTTAATTGATCACCTTGGATAAGTAATATTTTAGAATATATTTTCTAATATATTCTTATATTAGAAAGTAATAGTTCTTATAATGCTGCACATTAAATATAGGCATGTAAGAAAATTAAGAAACCTACTATGAAAATGGGTTTACATTTTGAAACGGACGAAAATGGAAAATGAGACAATTTTTACGAGACAAGGGGAGTATACTTGTCCCAAAATTAAATAATTAGCATATTTGTCCCTTAAATTTTTAGTTAGTGTTAGCAATCTATAATATAGAAAAAGAATTGAGAAAAAATGTTTTTAATTGATTTTTTTATTCTTTTCCCGCTCAAACCGCTACAGCTAATCAAAACTTCTGGAAAAAAAAAGAAGATAGCTGTAAAACCGTATATCAGAAAAGGAAAAAATCTATTTATTAATTTTTTTCGCCTATCGAATTTACCTAATATAAACTTCTATCTATATATAGAATAATTTATATATATGGAAAATGAAGCTTTTTCTTATTATATTTTTATTGTGTAAACTGCTTTTCTGCTTTAAAATAAACACTCTTTTACTTTTTCTTGCCTAATCTATATCCAACTCTCTTTTATTTTTTTACCATAATATATTAATATTAATGTGTATAGATTCTATTTAATTATTTCTACCCTACTTTACCCAATCTCATAATATCTAAATACTATCTCTATCATTTCCTCTCTTTTTTTTTTTCATTTTCTACGTACAAAAATAATAATTTGTAATTATATTTTGCTCGACTTGATGAAATAAAACAAGTATACTATCAATATATAAATTTTTATTTTTAAAAAAATTAAAATTTATCGTAAACATATAAATTAGTGTCTAACTTAAATAAAAATTGATATTAATGTAGATTAATGACTACTGATGTAATAACATTAAAAAAGTTTGATAATTTGTTACGACACTTAATTGATGTTTGTTCATAAAATTCAAATATAATGAGATCTCTCATTATATTTGAACTTTAACATCCAAACTTCAATAACAAATAAAAATTTAATTTTTTATCTCATTAGCTTCATATTATCAATTATAATTTAGTATACGGACAAATATTATATATTTTTCTTTCAAATATTACAAATTTCAATTTTTCTTTATTTATTAGCTCAAATCTTTTATTTATATGTTTATGTGTTGAATAATATAAGGGTGTTCAAGAATTGGAATGAATTTTTACTGATCGTTTTTCATAATTTTCGATTTAAAAATAAAATTATTTAAAATTAACGCTTTCACTAACATTAAATTTTTATGCCATACAAAATTACCATTGATTAAATTTTTACACAAAAATTCAAATAAAGGTTCAACATTAAAATCAAAAATAAGATCGACACATTACTCAACTAATTTTTAAATAATTAATTATTTTTAAATAATTAGCTAAGAAAAAATTAATGAAAATTAATAATCGTGCTAAGATTCAATTTTTTTGCAATACAAAATTACGATTCATTAAAATTTTACACAAAAACTAAAAAAAAAAAACTTACTAGCAATTGGCCCAAGTTTGAGACAAAATTCCACACCTATGATCCTAATTTGTACTAAAAATTTAAAAATAAGGTTGGACCCAATAATCAATTTTAGAAACAATCAATCATTTTTATAAATAATTAGCTAAAGAATAAAAGTTAATTAAAATTGTGATTTCTATAAAATTTAATTTTTTTGTGTAATGAAAATTACAATTCATTAAATTTTTACATAAAAATCAAAATAAATGTGTAACATGAAAAATTTAAAATTACCTTGGACCCTTTTATTAATTTTATAAAAATTTATTATTTTTAAAAATAATAATTAGCTAATAAATGAAAATTAATTAAAATTAGCGATTTCACTAAGATTTAATTTTGATGGGATAAAATTATAATTCATTTAATTTTTACATAAGAATTAAAAGAAACGTATAACATCAATTTTTTCAATTAATCATTCAATTGTAACATTAATTGATTTTTAATTAATTTCAAATATATTTATATCTTTTAAATTCTAAGATATCATTTCCATTATAAGATATTTTTAAAATTAGATTCATATAATTCTTAAAATTATGGCTATCAAGCAAATTATTTTGGAAATAATTATTTTTTAAGAAATAATTAACTTTAAACACAAAAATTTACTATAATTATTTAAACTATTATTAATAAAAATAATAAATTTACTGGCCAATATTAAGCTAGACATGGGTTTAGTGGACAAAGATTAATCAAAATTAATTAAATTGTTAAAATGGAAAATATAATTAATTTTAAAATTAAAAAAATCATTATATTCTGTGGGTTTTTCTAAAAATGAAAAAATAAATCCTTTAAATTGTAATATATCATTTAAATTACAAGATTTCTTCAAAACTATCATGCAATTCTTAAAAGTGATGATATTAAAATGTTTATTTCAGAAATAATTAATTATTTTCATAAATAATTTAGCTAAAAATAATAATTATTTAAAACTAATCCTATTACAATTAATTAAAATTAATAATACTGTTACGATTTAATTGGATTTGATTTCAATTGACTTAAAATTGACATGGTTTAGTTGGACAAAAATTAATAAAATTAATTGTATTGTTAAAACAAAAAAATAGCATTAATTAAAACTTAAATAAAAATTAAAATTAATTAGATTGCTATGGTTTTTTTCCTTATTTTCCTAAAAAATGGAAGGCATCTTTTGACATGGACGATATATTTTTAATTATAAAATATCTTTAAAATTAGATTCATATAATTCTTAAACTGCATTAAAAACTAATTATTTGTAAATAGTAAATTATTTTATAAATAATTAGCCAAAACAAGAATTAATTATATTACAATTAATTATATGTTTTAGATTTAATTGGATAGATTTTAGTTGGATGAAAATTGAGACAGCTTTATTAGACTAAAATTAATCAAAATTAATTAAATTACTAAAAAGGAGGAAATATAATTATTTAAAAAATAAAAAAATAATTAAAATTAATTATATTCTTGAGAGAAGAAAAATGTGCTTGGAAAATTAGTTTATCTTTTTACATATTTTAAAAATAAGGTTAAGTTATCACCTATAAGATTTTTGATTCTTAGAATTTGAGTGTTATATCTTATTGTAAAGTAAATGACCGATATTAAAATGATTACTACAAAAATAATTAATTCTTTTCATAAATAATTAGCTAAAAATGAAAATGAATTACAAATAATTCTATTATAATTAATTAAAATTAATAATACTTTAAGCAATTTAATTGGACTTGGTTTCAATGGGCAAAAATTGACATTTCATTGACTAAAATTAATCAAAATTAATTATATTGCAAAAATAGAAACATAACGTTAATGAAAAATAAATAATAATTAAAAGTAGTTAGATTTCCATGGTTGACTAGATTTTTCCTAAAAATGCAGAAGACATCCTTCTACATATCTTTTTAATTATAAAATATCTTTAAAATTATATTCATACAATTCTTAAAATTACGGTTAAAAACTAATTATTTATAAGTAATAAATTATTTCTATAAATAATTAGGTAAAAACAAGAATTAATTAGAATTAATTATATTAAAATTAATTATATTTCTTAGATTTTATTGGATATATTTTCATTGAAAAAAAAGATATAGTTTTATTAGACGAAAATTAATCAAAATTAATTAAATTGCTAAATATGGGAAAACATAATTATTTCAAAAAATAAAAAATAATAAAAATTAATTAGATTGTTACGGGAAAGAAAAATGTACTTACAAATTAATTTATCTTTCTATGTATTTTAAAATAAAGTTAAGTTAACACCTATAAGATTTTGGATTTTTAAAATCATTACATCTTATTGTAAAGTAATGAGTGATCATTAGTCCCTAATTAACTTTTATTTACTTTTTTTCAAGATTATTTTTTCAAAATATACTTTTCTTCTGATTCTCATGTGTTATACCGAATTTTCCATGTTGATATTTTATTTTATTTTTAAGTATAGTCAGTTAGATTGTATATTTTAAGTATTAATCATATATATTTTGATTTATTTATCTTATCTAAATTAATTTAAATGTTATATCAAATCATTCAATATTTAATATGTCGAATATGTTAAATTAGTAAGTTTATACCTAATAGGTTAATATCGTGTTTAATATATCTAGAAGGTTTTTATTAAAGAAATAAAATGTCAAAACAAAAGTCTTGGATTAAACCATCGATGGTTGTGGGACGGGATGAGAATTATCTAGTGGGGTGGGACATGAATAGGGATGGGGAATGGAAGTTTGTAATTCTTATATCATCCAGCGTCACTAAAGTAAATGAAGATGGGTGAACGGATAAATTTCTTCCCAAAGCATGGAAGAAATAGTTTATGAGTGCATCGTTTGACTGCATCACTACATTATTATTTTTATAATATATCTTTATACTAATTATATTTCATAATTAACATTTAAAAATTATTATTTACATATTAATTGTTAATAACATACATTATAATCTTGATGTATAATAATTAATATCTTCCAAAATTTACAATTGTATATAATAAAATGTAAAATAATTTTAAAGAAAAACAATAAGCTCTTACGAATGTTAGTAGAGTTATTTTAGTATGGTTATTTTGATAAATATAATATTTAATATTATTTTATTTTGCTCTTATATTAGTAGATTAATTTTGCAATGAGCAAAATGTAATATATTATCACAATCATTTAATTATCATCACGTGTAAAAGCAGGTATAAATGATAATTAAGTTACTATTCTATGGAAAATAGTAAATTAAGTTGTGTGATTTTCACGAGTTGTTCCTTACATATTTGCACGATGGATTAGTACGAAATATATGGGAAATTCTATCAAAATTTTTATAGAATTGTTTGAAGCTAAATTCTTTAATTTTATTGTTTTAACTCATTCTTTATATTAAATTTTTTTAGATTTTATGTTAATATTATTAATATCTATCAATAATATTATTAGTTGAAAATTTTGTCTCCCGTGCAACGCACGGGTGAAACAGCTAGTTGAAGAGAAAAATTAAAGGCATGCATAGAGAAAAAAAATAGAATTGTGTGTTATCCATTTAAAACTATGGACGTTAATGTGTGGTGCACGTTGGTTTGTGTTTGTGTAGCGTAACATGTATTTATTTTCCTTGTTTAGTTATTGAGTAAAAATTGTTTATGAGAGAGTGAATTGAGTGCTAGTACTCCCGTTCTGTTGCCAACACGTTGGCAACATAAGTTGCCAACACCCCATTTTCGGAGAAAAAAAAAAAAAGATAGAGGCCGGGTTAAAACCCCCACCATCAGGGGGCAGTTATATATTATACATCTCATTTAACGTAAATTCCAAAAAAATTTAAAAAAAAATTTCAAAAAAAAAAATTGGCCGATGACGTGGCGTCCTGTGAATGCGACACGTCACACATGTTGGCAATATAAGTTGCCAACATGTTGGCATTAGATCATTCACCTGAGTGCTAGAATGATATATTTGTTTTTCATTTTGGTTTATCCCTTGAAATTTTGTAAGCATCAATTTGTTAGGAATGAGTGACAATAGTTGAGACTTGTTAGGAATGAGTGACAATAGTTGAGACAACTTCTTGGTGGTTTCATTGTGATTTGAATTTGAGTGATGCTTCTTTCTTGGTACTTTTTGTAAATCAAATGTAGCTATGCGTTAAAGATATTGACAAGTCTAGCTATGTACAACATTCTAAGCTAATGAAAGGAAATGTAACATGAATTGAGAGGTACATTCCAAGCTACTTATATTATTATTATTATTATTATTACTAGCATTACCCACGTGCGATGCACGTGACGATTTAAATGGTATATTTACATAAAATAATATTATAAAATAAGAAAATTATTTTTTATGAATATTTAATAAAAAAAATATTTAATATTTTAGATTTCACTAACGATCTATATATTTTGGCCCGAATTATTATCTTGTAAGAAAAAATATTATATCAATTATCATAATTAATGATTTTAAGTAAGAATGTAATATTTGGGAACAAAATTTAGATAATATACTTATTTCAATAAAAATGATCAAAGTTATTTCAAATAAGACTAAAAATAATCTTACGGTCAGCCTATACATACATATAAATGATATATAGAGAGAGAGAGAGCGAGAGCGAGAGAGAGAGAGAGAGATAACGATCCAAATAAGACTCAAAATGGATTATACAATATGCTAGATTTAGAAAAAAATAAATAAGTAATATCACTTGGTGAATCGATAAAACCCTAAAGAATATTCTTTTTTTAAAAAAATACTACAAGCAAAGTATCTAGTTGGCATTTCAAGTCTTATAATATATAGGTTTCAAAACTCAAATGTGTATAAAATAACTAAAATGTAATATCCAAAAATTAAAATGTATATAGAAAATGATAATTCTCATTTTCAGAATTAATTTAATAAGTATTGTAAATTACAACTTTTATCTTATATCACATTTACATGAATTATGCAACACTAAATATAGAAGAAGTAAAAGAATTTATAAATTAATTTGAAAAACAGACTACATATGAAAATAATAAAATATATAAAAAATTAAATAAGGAAAACAATACTAAATAAGGAAAGTAAAATAAATTGAATAAGAAAAATAATTAATCCTAAAAACTAAACGAAACATGGCACTGCCACCTAGACAATTTGTCTAGGTGGCACTCCTCTTATTATTATATTATAAGATAAGATTAAGATTATTATTATTATTATTTATTTATTTATTTATTTATTTATTTTGAAAAGGAAGCCACTTATTAGGGTGATAGGGAATATATTATAATGGTTTTTAAAGGTTTTTAATGTAAAAGAGGAGAGAAAATGAGTGGAGTTGAGTGGTTGAGATTTGTGGATGTGATTGATTTAGGAGAGAAAAAAATTGAAAAAGTGTTTAAAACACTTTTAAATAGAAACCAAACGGGGCTTATATTATTTAGATACACACACATATATAAAAGGATGTTGAGGATGTAGCATAATAAGTAAATAAATTTGTGGTTATAATTTCCAACTTCCACACTGGTACAATAGAATTATAGTTTCTGGCCGGTTTCCTTTTGCTATTCAAAATATACAGGAAACATTTTTTTCCATTTATTTCTTTGCAGAGAAACGCAAGTTTGCGTACGAGCTTCTTTTTTTGAGGATCCTACAAATCATTAGGAATTCCCTGAAAATCCTTCCAAGTATACCAAATTTTCGCTTTTCTAACTAGAATTTTAGATTTCATGAATCAACGTTCTCATCATCAACCAAAATTCAGATCTATTCTAATTGAATTCATCAAATGAAGAAGTTCGAAATGAATATCCTACAAAATTCTCAAGGGGATAAAAAAATTAGTTCTTACACAAAAGCTTTCCAAGACATTCACACAACATCATAGATCTTTCATCTTTCAACTCCTTCACACACACAAAAAGAGCCATAAGAATAAGAAAACACACATATAATCTTCAAATTCACAAAATATGCTATAGGATTCACAAAAGCGTGACTACCTAATCACGAGGCTGCATCATCAAATTCTACTATTTTTAGTCTCAATTGCATATCTAAAATTCATACATCTACATCCATAAGAGATTAATTTCGCCAAATCATCAAAGAATTTGATCTTAGCTTGCACGATGATCAAAGTAATTATGTAATCTATAACATAAATGAATTTCAACCCAATGAAACTAAGGAAATAGGAATGTCAAAATTAAACTTCATAAGCATGAAGAAAAGAAACTAATCACAACACATTTGACAAAATTAGTGTACGACAAATTATTTTCTATTCAATTTCATATAAGTAGAGCACACAAAAAACTAACAGTTATTGTAGAGGTTTAGCTTTAAAACTGCGCAAATCATACATTTTCCTATTCAAGTTCTTTCTTGGGTCTTTTCCTTTTGTAGAATATGGTGATGATCCAGCCCATTCAAGAAGAGGAGCGTCAAGTCTATTTGATGATCTTTGACCGTGGCCGTTGATTTGAGTAATCGCAAAAGATAGCCATTAGATCAGTCGACATAAAAGGAGGTCCAAGCAAGCAACTAGATGCCCTAATTGTTCTCAAACTTTATTATTTAATTTTACTTTTTTTTTCTCGAAGTCTTGATTTCTCCTTGAGTTTTGATGTTTTTCTTCCTTTTCTTGAGAGTTCTTAGTGAATTTTGGATTAGGAAGGTTTTGAGTGTATTCGAGTTTGTATATTGTATATTTGAGATTATTAGAGTTCTTTTGTGTTTTCTTTGTGAAAACCTATTACAATTGCGAGTTTTGCACTCGATCATTTTGTATGAACTTTTTGTATCTTTTCTCTGGTTTTAATTGGAAGTGTATCGTTTTTGTTAGTGTTGCTATGTTCAATTGTGTATGATTCATCCTATACCTTTCATTTTAAAGTTCTTCCATCTTCGAAAAGCCACCAATGGAATGAATAAATATTTGAAGATAGTAGAATCTAGAGCAGGCAATGTGAATAAATTACTTTTTTATTGCTACCAGACACAATCTACTCGAAACTAATTTAAGCCTCTTGCTGGTGAACTTTATTATTAGAATATTAGAAATTTCTCAAAAGATTACCCCCACGTTCCAAACATAATATAAATTTACCAAAAATCTAATTTGGAGCATTCACATTTGCAAAATACTTGGTCAATAACAGCATCAAAATCAATAATCATGCAAGTATATTAACAATGATGCATGTTAATTATTTTTCCCGACTGCTTAATTCATCTTCCCTAATGTTGAGAATACTTTAATAAGATCTAACAAACTATGCCATCATATATCATCTTTCAGAAATCATGCAAGTATATTAACAATGATGCATATTAACTATTTTTCCCGATTGCTTAATTCATCTTCCCTAATGTTGAGAAGACTTTAATAAGATCTAACAAACTATGCCATCATATATCATCTTTCAGAATGATCTATATGTTTTTATGGGGAATTCAAACTCAATCTTGCATTCTTAGCACTCTTCAAATGTCAATCTTAGTGCCTCCGTGACTGCACTTGTTGAAACTTTTAAGATGAAAATCAATGGTATAGCAAATAACATAATTCATTTACTAATCGACTTTACTAAACCACATACAACCAATATAAAAGGTGTTTGCACACAAGTTTTAATATATTTGTATGAGTGATAAGAGAGAGAATGAGTAGAATTGGATGGTAACGATTTAATAGTACTAGTAGGTCCTATGAGATATGTGAATGTGAGTTATTTAACCAAATTTGAATTTTAAAAAGTAGGAGAAAGAATGAATTATTATGTGTATGCAAACATACTTATCTCAATTCACAATGGTTTTTTTGCAAAAGAGATTCATTGTTATCAATTAAGGGCTTGTTCTATACAATATAATTTTCCACTAACTTCTACAAACTTTTTCCCTCTCGTTATTTTCAATCACTCATACAATTACTTTATATTTTTAATACATTTTCTCCAATTTTCAACGACACATCTAACACATCTTTCAAGTAAATTTCCAATATTTTGTATAAAACATGCCCCAACTTTGTCTTTATTTTTATCTAGAAATGTGTTCGTAGATAGCTAACAAGCAAATAATCTAACAAACTTTAACGGTGTGTTTGATTGTAAAGTTGGAATTTGGTTTCTAGGAAAATGAATTCTAAGTAATTGAATTGTAGGTAAATTATTTTTCAGAAATGGTAATTATAGGTATTTGATTGCACTATTTTTCAACCTGGAAAATGGTATCATTTTCCTATTTTTGGTGTTTGATTGCTAATATTTTCCATAGAAAAAGGTATCTTTTCCTAGCAATCGTTGTTTGATTGAAATTTTTTACATGGAAAATGTATCATTTTCTATGAAAAAGTTAAGCAAATTTATTAGTATTTTATTCACGAACTATGTAACTATCACGATATTATGTAATATCGAAGAAAATATAATAACAACAACGTGTATTATCTTGTTTTCCCCAATATCTTCTTGATGAATCCCTAGCTTCCTCTTCATTTTCTCTTTATTTTTCATTCGCAAAAGTGAATAATAAACAAGCTCTAGCTCATCCCTCAAGTTGTAGGAAAAAAATTCCGTTAAAACCGGCACTAAAAGGGTAAAAAAATGAAGAAATGGAAAAGTCAGCAAGTTACTATATGGCCGCACAGTTGGCCCCTGAAAGGGTGCAACTGTAGGACCCCTTAGGGTACAGCCGCACCCCAAGCAATGCCATTTTTTTTTAATAAATAACTTTTCTTTGATGAAATTGCATAAGAAGTCCTCCAACTTTAAAATCATATAATTTAGTCCTCAATTTTTAAACTTTTAAAAACACCCCAAAATAATTTCACTTTGAGTCCTTCATCTTTCGAAAAGTTTCACTTTGGTCCCCAACTTCTAATTTTTTTTTTGGACGATTTGAGTCATTGTTCTTTCTTTTTGCTCCATTTCTTTTCCACTTGAGTTTGTTCAGATACACAAATGAGTTTTACAGGTTTGTGAGTGGAAATCAATCCATTTGTTTTACTTTTAACATGTTTAAACTATCAAATGAGTGTACAAAAATACACTCATTAGTGTGCACATTAGTACAAAAGCTATATAGACAAACTATGTTACTTTTTATTTTTTGAGAAAATCAAGATAACATTGCCATTTAAAATTTTCAATTTCTACAACCGATTCGAATATTAAATAAGGAACAACGATGAGGGAAAGCATTATAAAGTTTATGGTGAAATTGAGAAACAAGTGATTAGATCACATGGAAAGTCCTTGTAGAACATCCTTTTTCTTGAACATAACCTAGTCCAAATAATACACGTTTTCTACCTTCTAATATTTCCATATCAACTTTCTTCATAGAATACCTTCTAGTCCATCTAGACCAATTTTCTTCATGTTCTAATACACGTTTTCCACCATTGAAGTAGATCAAAATAATAGGTGTGCATGATACAAAAACAAATACATACATTAAACTTAGGTGGACAAGTTTTTCCGACAAGTTTTTCCATGTACAAAATATACAAAAGATGGAGTCACATTTCACATATGTGGAGGATCTCGGCCTAACTCTATAAACACAAACGTACACATGAAAGCCTCATTAGTGGAACTCATGAACATCAAAGCCAAACCTTGGTCATTGTGGAACTTTTTCATCATTTGCACAATGTTGTCAAGACCCATTGCTTGCAATTTTTGTAGAATCAATGGGCAGTTCACATGGTTTAGCGTATCTAATGTGGCTTGAACCTTCAAAGCATTTGCTATGTCTTTTGATGAATCCACAATGATAGCTAATGCATGTTCACTCTCATCCGCTGGTTGTGCACGTTGACTCTTAACTTTGTTGCATCCCTCTTCAATGCACCGTTTTCAAGATACTGTTGGACTAGGATCCATATCCTCAACTGTAGGATTAGTCTCGTTTGCACTTTCATTAACTATAAAAAAAAAATACATTGAAAACAACAATGCATAAGGAGAAAAATTAAAGTTCTTAAAAGTTTACTAGTTATGAGAGTATATTATGCAACTAGTTGTCATGGCCTATCATTTAGAGTTTAAAATCCAACAACAAAAATAGAATCCGCAATCCTATGGCATCTTTACCTTATAACTAAAAGGAAATTAAAAAATTAGTTAAAGATAACTACCAATATAATTGTACATCAAACCCTTGCTTTTCTTTATAGTAATGTAGAATATGATTACCTTGAATGGGAGAGGAGATGTCCAACCGAGTTACAGCCCTATCTCCGGTGGCTGAGTCATTGCAAAATATAACCTAGAAATCATCCCCCCAGGGCAACGGTTTGGTATTCCACTTGTTGAAGTTTGATATTTCCTAGAAAAGATAATTGAAATACTCATGATCAATATTGATAGAGAAATTTTAAGCAACCACAAGTCGTCACATAAATTATGTTGTAATTAGCCAAAAAATCATCACATAAATTCTTGATAGGCATTGTCCAATATTCACCATCTAATAGGGAAGTTGTAAAGCAAAATTTTCTAACCCTTGTAGCAAAAACCCATCAATGATAGTATTCCAACCAGAAACATTCACTAAATTTAGCAGCTAGCATTAAATTCCAAAAATTATAATCTTTAACATTCATCAATTCAAATAGCCTATTCGCATGATCACACAACCTACATTTTTACATAAAGACAAAGAATATAATTATATAAAGCAACATTGATTTCAATCCCATTTATTAACAATATCTATAAACATAACAAATCGTTCAAACCACATAGAAGATCAAGCGTACCTTCATCAATAGCTCCAATGCAATCGGTTTGCTGCGATACGTCCATTCTCTAAATTTATACCAAAACCACTGATGTTCAATAGCTAGCGAACTTCAATATAAATCTTCTTTAGAGTCTTTAACCATGCCCTAACATTGTCAGTGGTTACAACTATCCCACAACTGTTGAACACGCTATCAATGACTTGACACTTGGAATATGGTAAAGCCATTGTCACTCCTTTTGTGGTTGGACAACAATTGGTAGAGTAGTGAGCTAACCATATATCCATCCATATCGTCGGTCCAGTGTAGATGCCTCGCCTTTGGATGAGGGTCAGTTTGTGTCAAGGTAATTTCAACGTCGTTAGTGTCATCGAAAGGTGTGGTCCGTCTCGAAACACGTGTTTGAGCCGCGAAGCTCTATCTGTTATGTGCCATGATAGTAACTTTCAAACCGAATACCTTTGAACAAAATTACAAAGATCGATATCATATGCATCATATACAACACATCAACTAATTCATCAATACAGAAACAAATAATATGTCGACAATATCAAAATGTAACAACTTGAGAAAACTATAACAAAATTCAATAATGACAACACTCATAGTCTTTTCAATTTGCAAATAACAACAGTGACTCAACCATTAAATAAGGTAAACAAAAGAAAATTTTAAAAGAATAAATAATGATTCAAAGTCAATTCCCGGATCGTTGTTCAGAGTACGATTTGCCCACTATTATTTGTCCATGCTTCTTCAACTGTGAAAGTTACATCCACATTTGCAGCTTTTCCTAAGACACATCAACATGTGTAGGATTAACCTCATCGTCATTGTTATCCTCATCTTCAGCACATATGTCATCTACATCATCAACCCTCAAGAAGTTGTGGATGGCACAACAAGCGAGGATTATCCTTGCTTGTGTGTTGATGTCATGGTACAGTTGATGCCTCAAATAAGTAAATCTTTTCTTTAGAAATCCTATTGTCCTCTCAACCATATTTCATAGAGATGAATGTCAAAAGTCGAAAAGCTCTTTACTAGTTTGAGGACGTTGCCCCTCGATGTCCCTACAATAGTAACGAGTATGGCAAAAGAAACCCATGAACCTATGGGAAGCCGGTGTCGGAAAGATAGTATTTACCTAATCAAGAATTTTATTTAAATCGATGATTATAGTAATAACCCAGTGAAAATATTGTATAACAAGTGATACAACGTACCCAAAGGGATTGTTAGTTTATGTCCTTGGTGTATTATAGCGCTTCTTAACTAACGGCCATCATGAGCTAATCTCTTCCAATCGGATAGTTTATAAGTAAATTTCATATCAAATGTACAAGCTGCCAAGACATTTTGAGAAATCACTTGCTTTCTATTGCGATATTTTGCTTGTTCATGGATATGGACATCTGCAGCAATATGTGTACCATCTATTGCCTTTATACCATCCTAAGAAAAGGAAGAAAATTTTTTTATGCAAATATAAGATTATTGGGCTTCTAAGGAATGAAATACTAAACCCCAAAAATAACTAATCTCAAAATACGAGAACCATGGCTTAACATTAACTTTCTTGTGTGGGGAGTTATGGGTTGTGGCATTAGTCACAACTTCTCTATACAAAGCTAAACAAGCGTGCAACACCTCATGAAAGTAATAACTCATTGTTTGACCAGATCTAAAAAAAGTAAAACTTTCTGATCGATTACGTTTGTCATGCTCGACTATGTTGAGAAAAATAACCACATGTTCCTCAACTCAAATTGACATACTATCAACCAGTCCAAAAATGGGTAAATGAGTACATAATCTTTGGAATGGACCTCTTTTCATCCTAAGTAGGTCACTGCATACTCTGTCACTTGTTCCAAACATTTGCACTAGTGTTATTTCTCTTTCGTTGTCCCAATTTGTATGAGGAGCCTTAGGGAGACATTGGGCACAATGCCTACTACAATTATGTATGACAAGCACCTCTAAGAACATATTCCAAAATGCTCCCAATAATAGTCGTTGATGTCAGCGTCGGTTTCTTGATGCATCCATATTATTGTCTAGCACTAGTAGTGAAATTTTCTAATTTTAATATTTAAAAATATGTTTCATAGATCTACTTATAAGTGATGGAAAATAAATACACTTTTTACTACCTTTTCATAACTACAAATGCAGAGGAGTCAAAATGACATTATGATATTGCATTATGTTTGTTCGCTCAATAAATGAACAACAAATAAAGATCCAATAATTTACCAATTGATTTTATTGACAAACAAGGAATTCCAAATTATAATGGGTGAAATTATTTTTGCAATAAAATTGTATCTCGAGCTTGAGTTTTTGAATCGAGATACTTCCAAAAAATAAAAATAAAAATAAAAATAAAATTATAAAGGGTGGAAAATGGTTTGTACATTTGAATTCCAATTATGATTGTACATACTTTCTAAATGCATTTGGCTAGTGATTGTTAAATATTTCAAGTTCCACTAACTTTGTGATACATCGTCATCATGATACAAGTTTATTTATGGTTAAATAAATATTAGATAAGTTTTTCATATATATATATATATATATATATATATGTATACACATGCACATACACTATACCTTATATAAATTGTTAGCGGTTATTTATTTTTTATCTTAAGAAAATGAATCTAAAATATATTAAGCTCAATTAACCAAACACGTTTATGTGATTTCTGAATGGAAGTTAAAAACCAAGGAAATAACTATGAGAATAGACGATTGGACCCTACAAGCTCCCCTCCAAGCCAACTCTTTTTATATGAAGAAACTATTCTAGATTCGAAAGTTTTTGAGGAATATTACAGGGAATTTATGGCATAGTTGATGTCCTAGGCCAATCAACCTATAGTCAATTTTTTCATTATTTCAAATTAATGTCTAATCCTATCATAAGTACCCACTAAGTAAGATTTAATTATAATAATTAGCTATAAGTTAACTCACAAAAATGGAAAACACAAACAGATTACCAATTGCTTAGATTCACAATTATATGAAGCAACATTATACAAACATGTCATGCTTAGATTCACAACTATATGAAGCAATATGATATAAACATGTCAATGACTACGTTCAAATATTTTAGTCTACTTATACTTCTCATATTTAAACACATACTTTTCTAACTTCATAAGCATACATTGAGAGATGAGAAGATTCAAACTTGCCTGGAAACATTGAAGAAAATAAAATAACTTCACCTACTTGAATGGAGACCTTCAACTCTATCTCTCCCCTCGCTTTCAATTTCTTTGTATCTCTCTCTAAAATGGAAGTTCTATAGCAAGTTCAGTGAATATTTAACTTTTAAGTGGTGAAAAATATAGAAGTCATGCAAGTGCCTTCCTATTCCCGCTTTTAGTTGCAAAGCGCAGGCAAAATAATAATATTCAAACTACTTAGTTAGTAGTTGCTTAGCTACAGCCGCTCTTTGCTTAGCAGCAAAGCTGCTCTAACTGCTAAGCAGTGAGCAGCTACTGTTGTTGAATCTTGCATTGCTATTGTTAACAATCGATGAAAATTGGCATGGATCTGGTAAATCAAAATAAATTAAATAACTTATTCAGTGATTTCGAGGTTTTACCTTTGTCTCTATTTTTTCAAATAAACCAACTACCAAGAAGCTACACAAGAATCTAACCCCTTTGAATAATAGATAATCCTAAACAATAACTCTTGAATAATCTAAAACAAGAAATAGGAAGAGGATAATCACAAGCCACACAAAGGTGGATAAATTACTACTATAGTACACATACCAGGGAAAGAAAAATGGCCTATTGGCGCATTTGGGACCCAAAGTTTTACTCTAGTGCACACAACGATTTATCTTTTTTTTCCTTGGCATTTTCATCCCCAACCTAACGTTTTATTACGAGATAATGACTTTTTAGGTAAAAAAGATAATAATACCTCTTTATTTAAATTATTTTCAATAAATTAAATAAAACTATTTACAAGTGAGTCCATAACTTTTAAAAAAATACAAACTACTCCTCATATACAATACATTATCCTTCGCCTCCACCGCCACCACCACCCCTTCCCCCGGGGCCATCACAACCAATTTCGGCGAGAACTCTGGCGAGGAAAAAAATAGATATGGTGGTCAAACGCCAACAACAGCTAGTGGTTTGAAATCGCCAATAGACTGGTGTGGTGGTTTTTGATGGCCGATCTATTTTTGGGCCTTGTTGGAGTTCTCGCCGATGGTGGTTGAGGTGGTGCCGGGATGGTGGTGGTGGAGGATCATTTGTTGTAGATGAGAACTAGTTTGTATTTTTTAAAGAGTTATCGACTTGATTGTGAATCTTTTTATTTAAATTAATGAAAATAATTTAAATAAAAGGGTATTATTGTTTTTTTGCCTAAAAAGTCCTTATCGCCTAATAAAATGTTAGGTTGAGATGAAAATACTAAGAAAAAAACCAATATATCCTTAGTGCACATCGGAGTAAAACATTGGGTCTCAAATGCGCTAATAAGCAAAAGAAAAATCTTTAAATCAAATTCACTAATTAGTGAGGTTTTTAAATAAGAAGTTCGCAAAATATTAGACATCAGAAGAAAATGGAAGATATATGTGACAAGATATGGAAAGTGTTTCCACCATTCCATGTATGAAGTAAGCTCAAATTTCCAAGCAAGAAATTTCTAGATTAATATCTACTGGCAACAAAAGCCCATGAAATTTTCAAGCAAGAAATTTCTAGATTATTAAGAATTTCCACCGTTCAATATCTACTGGCAACAAAAAATTTCAAGTAAACTCAAGTTCTCAAACAAATGGAAGACATATAAGACAAGATATGAAAAGATCATACAAACTTTTGGAGAAAAAAAATCAATAATAAATCGGGTGCTACCTGTCTTTAGTCGTGAATGATGAAAATGGTTCACCAGAAAGTATAAACTAGTTGAAAGCTCCAGCAAAAATCACTCCCAATGAAAAAGGATTGATTCATGGAGGCTTGTAGTGAGTCCGAGGATTGGGATTTGTCTAAAGAGAGAGAAAGAGAGACGGGTCAGAGATTGGGGGTTTTAGATTTGTTGAGAGATTGAGAGAGAGATGGGACGATGGAAGTTGGATTTTTTGAGAGAGAGAGAGAGAGAGAGAGAGAGAGAGAGAGATGAGAGAGATGGGCTTGAGAAGCTTTTCAAATTTTAACACACATATGACTGCGGCGTTGGCTTGTCCTCGGATATGGCGAACCGAATAACCTTGCCTTTCATTAAGGATTTCTTTGCATTGGCCAATAATTGTTCCAAACTCCTTCATGTCCTCTAATGGGTTGTTAATAGCATCAATAACCAATTTGGCATCCAATTCAAAGTAGATATTTTCCATCCCCATTGATTTAGTCCATGCCAAGCCAAAAAGAAATCACCATGCATCTGCGTCCTTCACCGTTGATGTGACCCCGGAATCGTCTTGCTCATGGGGATGCGCTCCATGTCCCGATCAAGTTGATCACGAGGGCTAGAGAGTCCAAATTAAAGACGGCATTGGTGGATTGATTGAAGAAACATATCACTAATGTCTAAAGATGTCTTACGGAGGCCCGGGAAGTGGATCGGAGTTGAATGGGGCGAAAGAGATCAACCTGTTGAGCGTAGGATATGAGCAGGAGCAAAATGGAATAAACAGATCAAATTTACGGCCATACTATTTATACTTATGACCGTACAATTGTTCATACGACCATATCTTTTGAAACCAACATGCCAAAAAAAGGCAAAGAGCAAATTATGGCCGTATGTTTTTTTATAAGGCCATAAAACTGTATTATACTGTAACTAAGATGACAAGTTCTGCCAAAAAATATGCAGAAGGTTTTGTATGGCCGTACATGTTATTTTAAGACTGTAACTTAGGATTTTACGGCCGTACCATTAGATTTTACGGCCGTAATTTTAACTGACTTAAGGCATTTTGTGACTACTTTTAGGATATTTATTATTTTATTATTATTTCAATTCCTTTTCTTGTATATGTATCAAGACAAGGCCATTTGCTATTTTTGAACTTTGAAGAATATATGAGCTTTTATGCTTTGAGTCGAGAATTCTCCTCACTTTGTTCTTCATTGGACACCTGAACTTATCGAGATATTGATCACATCTCGTGGCATTCAGCCTCGTCATTTGTTGGTGTTGTTAAGTTGAGTTGAAGGATCCTCCTCTTCCCCAGGAAGTGACGAGTTACTACCGATCATCTACCGAATATTAGCTTTTCTAGAATTATACTAATCTCGCGTGGGTTGCATTAGCTAAGTTCTAGCATGGTTCATATCAGTTACCATCAGAGCGGAGGCTCTAATAATCCGATATCTATCTTTATTTTATCTGTTTATGTTCTTTACAATTTTAGAACTTAGGTGTGAGTTGTAGTTATATTTTTGTTCTTAGATCATATTATTGTGTTGATATGATCCTGCATGCCCCCATGCGCGACAAGGAAGCTTGGAGCGTTGTTTAGGCTAAGTGAAATCAAGTTCAAGCCAAGTGGAGCAGAAATGAAGAGATTTCACGCAACTTGGGATGTTCGACCGGGTTCAAAGCTGTACATCATTCGAACGAGCGAGAATTTGAAGGCAGAGTCTTTTGAAGAATTGAAGCTCGTCGAGTTTAAATTACATGGAGCTTTGAATCACCTCATTTGGACATCGGGTTCGAAAGTTATAGCCAAAACAATGAAGGTTGTCCAGGCAATAAAGCTGGAGAAAATTCAGCAGAGGAAATTTACGGCCGTAACCGTATTAATTACGGCCGTAACTCAGCCATTACGGCCGTAACCTAAAGACATACGGCCGTAATCTAGGAAGCTGAAGACCAGAGATTTACAGAGAGTTAAATACGGCCGTACCATTTGGGACCCACGGCCAGTATCGAGCTTTACACTGGTCAGAACTTTGATCCTACTAGTACCCTCGGTTTCCAAACTTTTGGGCCAAAATATGCGAAGAGTTCATTACGGCCGTACATACTCAGCTTACGGCCGTAACTAAAGACTTACGGCCGTAACTATTGTCTATACGGCCGTAACTCAAGAATCAAGTTTGGACGGTTTTGAGGCAGAGAGTTTATTACGGCCGTAATTTTAGGACTTACCAGTAATTGAATTTACTACCGTAACCCCGGACATTACTGTAGTAATTTTTGGTCGACTTAGTCATTTTTGTGTCTACTTTTTGGATATTTTATTATTTTATTATTATTTTCAGTTGAGACTTGTATATGTAAGGCAAAACCCCTCATTTGTAAGAACACCTTGGTTGATATGATATTTGAGAGCTTTAAGCTTGTTGAGAGAAATTATCTTCTCTTGTTGTTCTTTTGAACAAATCGAACTTATCAAGAGCGTGATCAACTCTTGTGGCGTTCACCCCTACCGGTTGTCTACTACGCACAGTCGAAGGTGATAGGTTTTAGCCTATTATTGTCACTTCGTGAGTAGAAGGTCGTCAGGTTCTCGATCGTGACCAGTGATTGGCTTTTCTGGGGTCTAATCTAAGCTGGATTGGGTTGCATTGGCATCGAGACCAACGAGGTCCGTATCATGTGTTTTATGTTCTTGAGTAGAAACTTGGGATTCTTGAGGTGCTCTTGATGAACTTGAGTTATTCTTGAGTGCTTCTTGAAGTAACTTTGAGTTTCTTGTAGCAGTCTTGAGAACTTGTTGTTGTGTTGTGTTGTTGTTGGATTAAAAAAATATAGAAAAAAGAAAGGGGCCAAAAAAATGATTAAACGAGCCCAAAAACAATATAATGAAATCCACAACGGCATTGAACGAGTGTTAGCCATATATTTGGCTACGTTTAGTTTTGTTTTGGTTTGATATTTTGTGCTTGAGTTGAAAATGTGAGTTGTAATCGTGTAATGTGTTACATTGACCAAGCTTGAACTTGGTAGTGATTGTTACTTGACTTACCTTCATTTCATCTTGGCAACTTGACGTTCTACTTGGATTGAATCAAGCGCGATTGCTCTATCTTGTTTAAGTTTGATTCTCCTTTGAGTGTTGAGTTTTGAAGAGAAAACAAGAGGTAAAAGGCCGAGTGGTGAGAGTATTATCGGGTAAAAGGCCTATTGAGTGACACACACGAGAGATAGAAGTCACGGGAGCACACATTCACACACTTGCACTTCATTATGTTTGACATTCATTCTACTGCAGGTGAAGGCCGAGACTCATTAACAGCTTGATCAATTGAGAACTTTATTGCAAGAAAACAAGCAAGATATACAAGATTCATTTGATCGATCTATAGCAGCCTTAGATAGGAGAATGGATAGGTTAGAGCTTGGGCAAGTGCGGACTAGAGGAGGCAATAGAAGTGAGGGTACTAGCGATAGTGACCAAGAAAATGAGCTTATAAGGGATTGGAGAAGAGCTAGAGGACAACGGGATCGACGTGGAAGGAATGGGAATGAAAGGCAGACGAAGAATGAGAAGATAGAGATTCTATCATTCCAAGGGAAGTCGGGTCTGGACGCCTACCTAGATTGGGAAGGTAGAGTTGATGTCTTATTCCAATATCATAGAATTCCCGAAGCTAGGAAGGTCCTTTTATTAGCTAGGGAATTCTTGGTATATGCATTGAGTTGGTGGCAACAACTTACCACAGTCCGAAAAAGAAATAATGATGACCCTGTTGAAACTTGGGATGAGTTGAGGTTCTTAATGAAAAGAGGTTTGTGCCAACGCATTATTATCAGAGTTTGTTTCAAAAGTTACAAGCTCTAAACCAAGGGGAACGGTCCGTAGACGCTTTTTACCAAGAGGTGGAGTCATTGATGACATGGCCGATGTTGTAGAAGAAGAGGAAGCTACAATAACTAGGTTCATTGGGGGATTGAATCAAGAGATTGCGAACTACACCGAGTTACAAGAATATATGAAGCTTGAGGATTTGCTACACGAAGCCGTGAAAGTTGAGGATCAACAAAAAAGAAGGACAACCTACAAACCTCAAACCGGAAGTAGTAGGAACTTTGAGAGAAATAAGTGGGTTGACAATCCTGGAGATCGAAGAGTTTGGAAAGGTAGAAGTGAATCACCAAAAGAGACACCAAGAGTAAACCCTAGTCCGGATGATAGAGGAAAGGGGAAGCAAGTGGGGACATCGAGCCGAAACTTTGATGTTAAGTGCTTCAAGTGTCAAGGGTTTGGCCATTATGCATCAGAGTGCCCTAACCGACGGACTATGTTACTATATGAAAGTGGTGAGATGGTCATCGAAGATGAAGAATAGGAGACTCATTTCGTTGAGGAGGGAAGTGGGTTGGATGAAAATGATGAGAGCATCCCAATTATTCCCAAATCCTTGGTTGCAAGGTGAGCTTTGAGTATCCAAGCGAAGGTGGATGAGACTGCTCCCCAACGGAGAATATCTCTTACACTAGATGCATTGTGAATGGTAAGCCTTATGGGGTTATTATTGATGGGGGTAATTGCACTAATGTAGCTAGTACACTTTTTGTGGAGAATGTGGGGTTGCCACTTATTCCACACCCTAAATCCTACAAGTTACAATGGTTTAGTGACTCGGGAAAGGTTAAGGTGAACAAACAAGTGAAAGTACCAATAGCCATTGGTTTCTATGAGGATGAAGTTTTATGTGACGTGGTACCAATGCAAGCCACTCATGTTTTATTGCGGTGTCCATGGCAATACAATAGGAAGGTAATGCATGACGGATGTAAACATCGTTATACCTTTAAGATGAATGGGAAGCCGCTTACTCTTTTTCCATTATCACCAAAGGAGGTCTATGAAGATCAAATGAAATTGAAGAGTGATTTTGACCAAAGAGTGAAGAAAGAAAGTGAAAAGGAGAGGCGAGTAGAAAATGAAATGAGGGAGTAAAAGGAGAATTGAGGGACAAGATTTGAGAAGGAAAGAAGAAAGAAACTTTCTTAGCAACAAAGAACAAACTATCAAGTGCCCTTTCGGAAAATCAATCAATGAGAATCAATCAATGATCTTGTTAATGTACAAAGGCTCATCATATGTGCTTAACTCTAAGAACTCCCTTCCCAATGTTGTTGGCTCTCTTTTACAGGCATTTGAAGATGTGCTACCCAAAGACTTGCCAAGTGGACTGCCACCCATTCGTGGCATTGAGCATCATATTGATCTTGTACCCGGAGCTGCAATTCCAAATCGACCTGCTTATCTTAATAACCCGGACGAAACAAAAGAGTTACAATGACAAGGAGAAGATTTGTTGAACAAAGGGTACGTAAGAGAAATATTGAGCCCATGCGCCGTACCGGTACTTCTAGTTCCCAAAAAAGATGGAACATGGAGAATGTGTATTGATTGTCGAGTAATCAATGCAATCACAGTAAAGTATCGAGACCCAATCCCTAGATTAGATGATATGCTAGATGAATCATGTCGTTCAAATGTGTTTAGTAAAATTGATTTGAAGAGTGGTTATCATCAAATTCACATGCGGGAAGGGGATGAGTGGAAAACAGCTTTTAAAACCAAGCATGGCTTATATGAATGGTTAGTGATGCCATTCGGATTGACAAATGCACCAAGCATTTTTATGAGACTTATGAATCATGTTTTGCGTGCTTTCATAGGTAAATTTATCGTGGTGTATTCTGATGACATCTTGATATATAGTCGGGGTTTGAGTAAACATGTTAAACACCTTAGGAGTGTATTGGACACCCTAAGACTTGAGAAATTGTATGCTAACTGATAGCTATTTAGTTTGTGTCTATTTTATAAGTTTTTATAAGTAATTTAGAGTGTTTACTATGTTTAATTTCGTCTATTTCAGATAAAAGACCAACACAACTGGACGGCAGTGGAAAGAAGTGACAAGGAGCAAAAAAAGGACAAAAAATGCCAAAAAAATAGGGAGCGAGGACCAAAGTGGAAGCTAATGGAAGAAGAGGGACTGATCGCAATTATGCAGTATGATGATTACCAAGCGGTCGTACCTCTGAGAAACTGGCGAAAACCAACGGGGCGCATGATACTGGTCGTAACCCCTACTTGATACTGGCCGTAACCCGAGATTTTGAAGAAACAAGCAAGAGAACAGAGAGTGCGATCTGGCCGACGTCATATGTGATGTATCCTCAATCAATTTCCCGGTTTAGTTAGACTTTATTTTTGGTAGGATTGGACTACTTCTTGTACACGAAATTTAGACCTACTTGGGGGATATATAACCAGGGTAGGAGGGCAAGAAGGAGGAGTTTTTTTGGAGGGAAAAGTACACGGATTCCAAGGAGGAGATTGAAGATCAAAGTCGTCTTATTAATTCCCCTTCTAGATCCGGTGATGAATTTCTTTATTTGTTTTATTTCTTATTTATTTAGTATGAACAACTAAACTTTTAGTTGGGAGGAACGATGTAATTTAGATCTATGATTTGATTTCAATTCTCAATTTCTTGGGCGTTAATTGCATGTGTTGATTTTACTTCTACGTTTAATGCATGATTTAACTGATCATTAAGTCATTGATTTGTGAATTTTAACAAACCGAGAGGTGAGTTAGATATTTAGACCACGTAGTAAAATCCGGCAATTCACATAGGAGCTAGAGATAGACTCTTATAATTGTCGTGATCCCACGTGACAGGTGGACATTTATGAATTCCTAGGTGCGTTAATACATTTAATTAAGGCTTAATTCGGACTATACATAGAGATATGGTAGTTGACTTAATTAAATAGGATTGATTTGAACTCGAGAGAGGTAAATTAAATTAATTTAGCGAATTCGATCTAACACAACTTGAGATGAGAAATTGAGAGGAGAAATCAAATAGGAAATCTAAAGATAAATCGGGACTCCCAACTTCGTTCTTCATTAATTCGTCAACTCTTCCACATTAATTCCTTGTTATTTACAATTTTCGCTACAAAAAAGGAACAAAACAATAAAAAGATCCAAACTTCAGTTTTTATACCTTCTCTTGCTTTTTATTTGATTGGTGTAAACTGATATAAGGTAAATTAGTCCTCGTGGGAACGATAATCCGGACTCTACAAAGTCCGCTTTACTACTTTTGTGGCGATATTGTACACTTGCAATTATTTTCACAACAAGTTTTTGGCGCCGTTGCCGGGGATCTAATTTTTATTCAATATCAGTTTATATTAGTCGTAGTCATTAGTTTCCGTTTACTTTTAATAATAGTTATAAAAGAACTTCGATACTTAATTTTATTTAAATTTCCCTTTTTGCAGAAATTTGTATTCGGTGCATGACCCGCTCACAAGGGGGCAATTTAGAGAACTTTGACCAAGAAATTGAACGCACATTTAAGGCCAGACGCAAATTAGTCATGGAACGCACAGCAGAGGAGGAAGCTAGGCGCAGAGCCGAGGTAGAAGAAGAGGCACGAAGGAGGCTCGTGTTGCTTAATAGAATGGGGAACACGAAGCGAGATGGAGGTCTTGATGGTGGAGACTTGTCAATGGCACAATTCTTAACTCCACCGCCCCATCTCGATCAAGCATCGTCTACACCTCCATTCGGAATGAATTCCAAATGAGGGCTGATCTTATCAACTTGTTCAAACAATAGCCTCCAATTTACCCACGCCCGAGAACCATACCCATCTCGCACGATTCTTGAGAATGTGCCAGAATTTTAAATTCGATGGAGTCAATGAAGACGCTATCAGGCTCAGACTCTTCCCATATACACTCAGAGATGGTGCGTTAGAATGGCTAGACTCGGAGCCGGATGCCAGTATCACGACTTGGGATGACCTGGCTCGGAAGTTCTGTAACAAGTACTTTTCACCGGCCAAGGTGGCGAAGATGAAGTTGGATATATCCACTTTCCAACAGTTTGAGGGTGAGAATTTCCACGAAGCGTGGGATAGATTTAAAGGAATGCTGAGAAAATGCCCCAATCATGGGATCGACAAGGGGACTCAGGTGCAATACTTTTATTCTGGACTATCCCCACAACTAAAGTCAATTGTTGATTCGTCCTCCAATGGATCCATAACAAATAAAAGCGTGAATCAAGCGTGGGACTTGCTAGAATTAATTGCCAAGACACACACCATGTTCCCATCTGATCGCGTGATCTTAAAGAAGGGACCCATGACGAATGAGAATGATACGCTGTCATCCACTAATGCACGTGATTGTCGCATTGTAAACAAGTGGAGTTGCTTGTTAGAGCACAGACACAGGGGGTGCATTCCGTCCAAGTGCCCCCAGTATGTGAAAATTGTGGAGCAAATCACGCCATTTCAGAATGCTTGTTGCTGGCAGTGCAAAATGAGCAGGCCAACTTTATGGGAAATGCCAACCGGCCAGTAGCTCAACCCATATTCGCAAACATATAATCCAGGTTGGAAATTTCACCCGAACTTGCGAGATGGGGAAAACTCAAACAATCCTCCACCAGAAAAAAACCAAACTTGGGGGAGATGTTTCAGCAATACATGCAGAAAGCAAACAAAATGTTTGAGAGGCAAGAGACGAATTACCAAAACCAACAAGCTTCAATTAAAAAGCTTGAAACTCAACTCGGGCAACTGGCTTTGTAGCTCTCCGAACGGGCACCCGGGACTTTGCCAAGCAATACGGTGACAAACCCGAGGGAGCATGTGCAAACCATTACGACCCGAAGTGGAGTGGAACTCCCAGAAATACATGTGAAGAGGCCGGGCAAGGAAATTAACATTCGGCTAGTGAGCCTTCTGCGAATGAGGATGAGAAGAATGACTCGCCGGGCGTTGAGCAAATGGATGAAGGGAATGGAGAAGTTGAGAAGAAGGAGCCAACTCCCGTAAAGCTTACGTACCACCAATCCCGTTCCCGCAAAGATTGGAAAAGCATAAGTTGGACAAACAATTCGGGAAATTTTTAGAAGTCTTTAAAAAGCTACACATTAACATCCCGTTTGCGAAGCTCTAGCACGATGCGAGCCATGCTAAGTTCATGAAGGATATTTTGTCCAACAAGAGGAAATTGGAAGATAATGAAACCGTGTACCCTAACGGAAGAGTGCTGGCGCAATTATCCGTAAGAAATTGCCTCCTAAACTTAAAGACCCATGGAGTTTCGATCCCGTGCACTATTGGCTCTAACACTTTCCATAATGCTTTATGTGATTTAGGGCAAGTATTAATTTAATGCCTCTTCGCTTACAGTGAAATTGGGGCTGGGTGAAGCCAAACCAACCACTTGTCTCACTCCAACTTGCGATCGATCCATAAAGCGCCCACGAGGAATCATTGAAGATGTTTTAGTCAAAGTGGCGAAGTTCATTTTTCCGACTTAATCATTCTAGACATGGAGGAGGATAATGATATCCCTATTATTTTGGGACGACCGTTTCTAGCAAGCTGGAGAGCAGCGATTGACGTTTGTGAAGGAAAGATGATGCTAAGAGTAGGGGACTAACAGTCACCTTCAACGCTTTTAAACAATGAAGTACTCCACGGTTGATTCTCGCTACCAAGTGGACGTAGTTAAGGCGTGTTGAAGATGCTCGAAACCGCCTTCATGGATGACGACCTAGCCTGCGTGCATAATGAGGTCGAAATCGCTAAATCAACACCAGCGCTAAGGTCAATTGTGCAATTGCTCGAAGAAGCCCCCCCATTGTTGGTTAAGAAGCATAAGTACTACGCACCGCTTGGAGAGAATACATCTAGACCTCTGCCTTCAACTGAGAAAGCACCGTCTCTTGAGCTTAAACCGCTACCCAACCATCTACGGTACGCTTATCTCGGTGATTCAAACACACTGCCAGTCATAATTGCTAATGAGATAACTGAGGAGGAAGAGGAAAAGTTGCTAAAGGTACTGCGAGCACATAAGACGGCAATCGGATGGACCATCGCCGATATCAAAGGAATAAACCCGTCTTTGTGCATGCATAAAATCCTCATGGAAAACGAAAGCAAGCCTACGATTGAGGGGCAACGCCGATTGAATCCAACAATGCAAGAGGTAGTTCGGGGGGAAGTACTAAAGCTAATGGATGCGGGCATCATATACCCCATTTCGGATAGTCCATGGGTTAGCCCCGTTCATGTTGTGCCAAAGAAAGGAGGCATTACTGTGCAGAAAAATTATGAGAACGAGTTGATTCCCACTAGATTGGTGACGGGATGGCGAGTGTGCATTGATTATAGGAAGCTAAACAGTGCTACGCGAAAGGATCACTTTCCCTTACCATTCCTAGATCAAATGCTCGAAAGACTCGCCGGACACTCCCATTACTGTTTCTTGGATGGATATTCGGGATACAACCAGATCCCAATTGCACCAGAAGATCAGGAGAAAATGACCTTCACGTGTCCATATGGGACATTTGCCTTTCAAGAATGCCGCTCGACTATGTAATGCCCCCGCCACCTTCCAGAGGTGCATGATGGCGATATTTTCGATATGGTGAACGGATCATCGAGGTATTTATGGGCGACTTCTCTGTATTTGGTGATTCCTATGATGATTGCTTGACTAATTTATCTCATGTGCTTAAACGGTGCCAAGAAACGAACCTTGTTTTAAATCGGGAGAAGTGCCATTTTATGGTGAAAGAGGGCATAGTTTTGGGGCACCGAATATCAGCAGGATTGAGGTAGATAAGGCGAAGATACAACTTATAGAGAAATTGCACTTCTACCTCCAAAGGAATAAGAAGCTTCTTGGGGCATGCGGGTTTTATCAAGATTCATAAAGGATTTTTCAAAAATTACCAAGCCTTTGTGTACCTTGTTGGAGAAAGATATGCCCTTCAATTTTCTGAGGACTGCCTTATGGCATTTAACACCCTTAAGGAGAGATTGAGCACTGCACCAATTATAGTGGCACCAAATTGGAATCTTCCATTCAAGTGATGTCACGGCCTTGATGACTTTGCAAAGGGGAGCAAGATTTGGGCAAAGACATGAAAAGGTGTTTAGGGTGATCTATTATGCGAGTAAAACTTTGAATGACGCTCAGGTCAACTACGCCACAATCGAAAAGGAGATGCTCGCCGTTGTCTTCGCTTTTGACAAGTTTCGCTTCTACTTAATTGGGTCAAAGGTAATTGTCCACACCGATCACTCGGCCCTGAAATACCTACTTGGAAAGAAAGATGCAAAACCAAGATTGATACGATGGATTCTGTTGCTACAAGAGTTTGATATCGAAATTAAGGATAGGAAGGGGACAGAAAATCAGGTCGCTGATCACCTGTCAAGATTGGAGCAACCAACATTGGAGGAAGAAATGGAGATTAATGAGTATTTCACGGATGAACAACTCTTAAAAATTGGACAGGCACCTTGGTATGCAGATATGGTGAACTACCTTGTGAGCCAAGTATTGCCACCTGAATTCACGTACCAGCAAAAGAAGAAGTTTCTCCATGAGGTGAAGTTTTACTACTGGGACGAATCGTACTTATATAAGAGGGGCCCCGATCAAATACTAAGGAGATGCATTCCAGAAGAAGAGATGAAGCCGATTTTAGCAAAAGTGCATGCGTCAGCATATGGTGAGCGCCGGTCCCACCAAACAAAGACTAAAGTACTGGTGTGGATTTTATTGCCCCACCCCGCTTAAGGGGCGCTCACGCTTCATCGTTCATGTGATAGGTGTCAACGAATCGGGGAACATCTCACCCGCCATGAAATGCCCCTTAACAATATTCTCGGAAGTTGAATTGTTCGACGTATGGGGAATTGACTTCATGGGACCGTTCCCACCATCATACTCCAACAAGTATATCATTGTAGCCGTGGATTACGTGTCTAAATGGGTTGAAGCCAAGGCCTTACCGACGAATGATGCTAAAGGCGTGGTCCGCTTTGTCACAAAATACATATTCAACCGATATGGAGCACCTAGGGCTATAATCGGCGATGGGGCACCCACTTTGCAATGTCGGATATTTAAAGCGGTTCTTCACAAGTATGGGGTACAACACGAGTAGCCATAGCGTATCACCCCAAACCGGTGGGCAAGTCGAGACATCTAACCGACAATTGAAAAGGATCTTGGAATTGGCGATCACTCCACAAGGAAAGACTGGTCCAAGAAGCTTGATGACGCACTATGGGCATATAGAGCTGCGTACAAGGCTAATCGGTATGTCCCCATACAGCAGTGGTGTTGGAAAGCATGCCACTGCCGGTGGAATTTGAGCACAAAGCTTACTGGGCTTTGAAGCAATTAAACATGGATATGGAAAAGGCAGGAGAGACCCGGTTACTCCAACTAAATGAATTGGAGGAATTAAGATTGGAAGCCTATGAGAGTGCGGCGATCTACAAGGAGAAAACTAAACGGTGGCATGATAAGCAGATCCTCAAGAAAATTTTTAAGGAAGGGGATCAAGTACTCTTGTACAACTCCAGACTGAAACTCTTTCCGGGAAAAATGCGCTCCAAATGGTTAGGGCCATTTACGATCTCTAAGGTTTTCCCCTACGGAACAGTGGAGCTACACCACCCAGATAAAGGGAACTTTAGAGTTAATGGTCAAAGAGTGAAGCTATACAGTGAAGAATTCCCCACCGCGAAGTCCACTATTGACATCGCCGTGCCAGAGTAGACAACGCAGTACAGTCTAGCTAGAGACTATAAACATAGCGCTTAATGGGAGGCAACCCATTTTTCCCTTCCCTTACTTCTTTGCATTAGAATGACACGTTTATTACTTCAATTAGTTAGAGTTTATCTTGTCATTTCATCTCATTCATGCATTACATTCAAAAAAAAAAAACCGAAGAGAGAAGCATAAAAGTCGGATACGGATAGTATCCTTCACAACATACCTACAGATCGATTTGAATTGAAAATCCACCAGGAGGTGATACTGGTGTCGGGCTTAAGCGATGCGACCAGTATCACCCCCTCACGTGATAAAACCATCCGAGAGCCTCATACGGCCGTTTCACTCATTTGATACGGCCGTATGAGGGGTCAGTATTTTTAAAAACCCACGCAGACCCGTAGCCTTTTTCCCCTTTTCATTTGAGGTCACGCACGCAAACTCCCTTCTTTTCCCCACAATCTCCTTCGAGTATCCACTCCATACACGCTGATTTTGAACATTGCACTCATCATTTGGCATCAAGTAAGTGCTCTCCCCTACTCTTTGTCTATGCTCGTGAATCCCCCAATGGTGGACTCGAGCTCTAGGGCTTCCCTGGTGGATACCCTGCGTACCATTGTTTTTTTTACGTTGTGTGTTGTGGTCCCACCCCAAAAGTCATGATAATGGTAGTATCTTAACCACAATTAGGACAATTACATGATTTGGGAAAGTAATTTTTGAAATCACTTAGGTTATATTGCTCCGCACACCAGGTGTTTGATAAAATGCGTGAAAGAAGTTGCACTTGCACCATAGGTGCTGCATTGACACGCACCTTTCACAATTTATGTGGCCATCTTTGCTAAACATTGCCTTTTCGTTGTCACTATTGCCTTGTCCAATCACTATGAGATTATGTGTTTCATCACTTTCACATAGAGTTGCACACTAGGGAAACAAGGTGTCGTTCGCCCCCTAACGTCCATTTTCACTCTCTACAGGTATGGCTCCCCCGAACAGGAAAGGCAAACAAGTGGCCGAGGGCAGTGAGCCGGCTGCCAAGAAGCTCAAGACGGATATAGCAGGCATACGGAAGGTTATTCCCGAGCGCATATTCAAGGGGGCTGATTTTATCGGAATTCCCGGAGTTACCCCGAGCCGGGTGTTTTGGCAGAACTTTGAAAAGTACGGGTGGGTGAAGTATGTGAGTGAATTAGAAAATGGAAATCAACTCCTCGTTCACAACTTTTACGCCACTTTCAACAAGGACATCCGAGACGAGATTGCAACCACTTACCATACTACAGTGGTCGGGAAGAAGAGGATTCAGTTCTCCCCGCAAATCATCGCCGACTACTTGGGAATGGATCGTACGGGAGCATTGGAGTGGGATGTCGAGACCACCAAGCTATATAGTGATGAGGAAGTCATGAAGTGGGCCCTCAACGAGGCATATCTTAGAACCCGACCCCATGACCGAAATTGATAACCGAATCGGCATGGGATGCGTGGTATATGCATCGCTGGGGTCGGCAAGATGTTCCCGCCCACAAGCCTTACCACCGTGTCTCTGGCACGTCGGGCGTACCACGCTATATGCCATGGATGAAGCTTGATTTGGCGGCTCACATCTACAATGTGATTTGCACCTACGCACAGTGCAACATGGGACCGCAGGCATGCTTTTCCCATGCCTCATTACGGCCCTTCGCCACTCGCAGTAACGCCCTGGGCTACCAAAGACGCCAACATTCTCCTCACTAATGTCCTCACAAAGGCCACCGGACAAGTCACTGGAAACAGGTGCAATCTCATGGGTACCCCACCGGCAGAGGACGCTATCGCCGCGATTGAGGACGCCGACGCCGCCATCGACCACCGGCTGAGCCACGCCGATGACGCTTGACACCGAGATGATGGAGATGATTGCGGGATGAACGCCCACATGACCGTCCTCCGCGATAACTGCCTCATTCAAGAGGATCGGCGCCAATCGAGAGGATATCCTGCCGAGCGTGCTCGACGAGATCACGAGGAGGTGATGGCTCTGGCTAGCCTTTCTCCACGCCCCTGGACCGCCCCCTCGCCCAAGATTTCTGATGCTTCGCTGG
Organism: Jasminum sambac; assembly: GCA_018223645.1. Classification (NCBI taxonomy): domain Eukaryota; kingdom Viridiplantae; phylum Streptophyta; class Magnoliopsida; order Lamiales; family Oleaceae; genus Jasminum; species Jasminum sambac. The sequence continues at coordinate 5,819,321 of CP073644.1, read as the reverse complement.
ATGTTCGAACTCTTTTCTTTCCTTTTCTTTTCTCCTTTGATCAGTTTTTCACTTGTTGTTCCTGCTTTGTTCATTGAGGACAATGTGTGATTTTAAGTTTGGGGGTGTGTTTTTAATGTTTTTAATTTGTTTTTTTTTTAACTTGAACATGTCTGTTTAAGTATGAGTAATAGTGCTTGCGTCATCTAAGAATACTTTTAATTTGTGTTTTTTGTGGTCAAGTAAGTGTATTGCCGATGATTGTTCCTTCTTGAGCATAACTGGATAGGATGACGGCTGGACTTTTAAACATCACGTGATCTCTTCAAATTTATTTTATCACTTATTGGTACACGACTATCTTGATAAGAGCACATGGTCATTGTTTGACTTGGATTTATGTTGGAGTGTAATCTGGATGCTATTTTCCTCATATTACCCGAATGAACTGTTTAAACCCATGGAAATAGGTAATTTCCCTCTTACTGAGCTATAGGACCAAACTAGCTAAAAGGCTAAGTTTGGGGGTGTTAGAGGCTAGTGACTCTATGTTGGGGGAACTGCAGTTTGATATGTTGATGCCTTGCTTTAAGTTGAAGAACTTTTGGTCAAGTAGTCTATCTGGCGCTATCATATGTTGAGAATAGAATGATAAATTCGGTTGATGGTTTGGTCGAACGAGAGGGACCACAGAAAAGCGCCCACCCTAGGGAGTGAAAGATCGTGAGTAATCCTGCTTTTCATAACCAATGTTTAGAGGACGATCTACCAGTGAAGAAGGCTACCTCTAGGGAAAAATAGAGCGAAAGCTACCTGTGGGATAACAAAAAAAAAAAAAAAGAGACAGAAAGAGAAACGAGGACCGATATTAGTGAAGGAACAAATGAAAGGCGTCGGGAACAGACTCAAAGGTTAGAAGTTTGGAAACTTGGAGTAGAGATGGATGGATGGATAGCGGTAGTTTCCCTAACATCTAGTCACTTTACTTAACATCTTGTGTGAAGAATGCATGGAAAAACCTTTAGAACACCACATTGAAAGAATACCCTGGGATTTGAGAGAAGAACATCAGGAGTGAATCCTACGAGCGGGGAGAGATAAAAACTTACCACAAGGGAATGGTGTTGTAGTGAGCATTCGTGATTTGATCTCGACATGGATTTGGGATGAGCAATGACTAGCACACACACACCGGATGTCGTGTACACGATACGTGAACAGTTTGCTATTGTTTATTTGGTCCAGCTGGAGTCTACTAGTAATTTATTAACCTGAGGCAAATAGTACAATACTTGACATGTGTTAGTTGTGTTTATGCTTTGTGGTCAATGCATGATTGTTTATATGTATTTCCGTTTCTTGTTCGAGGGCGAACAACAGTTAAGTTTGGGGGTATTTGATAGCTATTTAGTTTGTGTCTATTTTATAAGTTTTTATAAGTTTTTATAAGTAATTTAGAGTGTTTACTATGTTTAATTTCGTCTATTTCAGATAAAAGACCAACACAACTGGACGGCAGTGGAAAGAAGTGACAAGGAGCAAAAAAAGGACCAAAAATGCCAAAAAAATAGGGAGCGGGGACCAAAGTGGAAGCTAATGGAAGAAGAGGGACCTGGACTGCAATTACCGTACGGCCGTATGATGATTACCAAACGGTCGTACCTCACTGGCTGAGGAAACTGGCGAAAACCAACAGGACGCATGATACGGTCGTAACCCCTACTTGATACGGCCGTAACCTGAGATTTTGAAGAAACAAGCAAGAGAACCCGAGAGTGCGATACGGCCGTACGTCATATGTGATACGGCCGTATCCTCAAACAGTCGAATTTCCCAGTTTAGTTAGACTTTTATTTTTGGTAGGATTGGACTACTTCTTGTACACGAAATTTAGACCTACTTGGGGGATATATAACTAGGGTAGGAGGGCAAGAATGAGGAGTTTTTTTTGGAGGGAAAAGTACACGGATTCCAAGGAGGAGATTGAAGATCAAAGTCGTCTTATTAATTCCCCTTCTAGATCCGGTGATGAATTTCTTTATTTGTTTTATTTCTTATTTATTTAGTATGAACAACTAAACTTTTAGTTGGGAGGAACGATGTAATTTAGATCTATGATTTGATTTCAATTCTCAATTTCTTGGGCGTTAATTGCATGTGTTGATTTTACTTCTACGTTTAATGCATGATTTAACTGATCATTAAGTCATTGATTTGTGAATTTTAACAAACCGAGAGGTAAGTTAGATATTTAGACCACGTAGTAAAATCCGGCAATTCACATAGGAGCTAGAGATAGACTCTTATAATTGTCGTGATCCCACGTGACAGGTGGACATTTATGAATTCCTAGGTGCGCTAATACATTTAATTAAGGCTTAATTCGGACTATACATAGAGATATGGTAGTTGACTTAATTAAATAGGATTGATTTGAACTCGAGAGAGGTAAATTAAATTAATTTAGCGAATTCGATCTAACACAACTTGAGATGAGAAATTGAGAGGAGAAATCAAATAGGAAATCTAAAGATAAATCGGGACTCCCAACTTCGTTCTTCATTAATTCGTCAACTCTTCCACATTAATTCCTTGTTATTTACAATTTTCGCTACAAAAAAGGAACAAAACAATAAAAAGATCCAAACTTCAGTTTTTATACCTTCTCTTGCTTTTTATTTGATTGGTGTAAACTGATATCAAGTAAATTAGTCCTCGTGGGAACGATAATTCGGACTCTACAAAGTCCGCTTTACTACTTTTGTGGCGATATTGTACACTTGCAATTATTTTCACAACACTAACCTCGTTAAAAGTCAATTTTATCTTGAGAGGATAGTGTTTTGTGGCTATGTGATGAGTTCACAAGGAATAGAAGTAGATGGAGAGAAAGTAGAAGCGATTAAAAATCGGCCTGCCGCAACAAATATATCTGAATTTAGGAGCTTTCATGGATTGGCTAGTTTTTATCGTCGCTTTGTACCTAACTTTAACTCTTTAACTACACCACTAACTTAAGTAATAAAGAAATTAGTGGGATTCAAATGTGGTGTTGAACAAGAACATGCATTTCAAAATATTAAAGATAAGCTATGTTCTTCGCTCATACTTGCCTTGCCTGATTTTCATAAGACATTTGAGATTGAATGTGATGCCTTAGGGATAGGTATTGGTGCTGTCTTAATGCAGGAACAGAAGCCTATTGCTTGCTTTAATGAGAAGTTAAGTGGGGCTATACTTAACTACCCGGCGTATGAGAAAGAGTAGCATGCATTGGTACATTCTTTGGAGAACTGGCAACATTACCTATGATCGAAAGAATTTGTAATTCACACAGATCATCAATCTCTCAATTATCTAAAAGGACAAGGAAAATTTAACAAGCGACACGCGCAGTGGATGCAATTCATCGAAAGACATTTTCGTACATGATAAAGTACAAGCAAGGTAAAGAAAACATTGTAACCGACGTTTTATCGCGAAGTTATGCTTTACTTTCCACTTTAAGTATTAAACTGCTCGGATTTGAGATGTTGAAAGATTTATATGCTCATCATCTTGACTTCTCTAATACTTATGTTTCTTGTTAGAAAGGTTGTGTTAACAAGTTTTATAGCCTCGAGGTATATTTTTTTAGAGAAAACAAGTTATGTGTTCCCGTTAGTTCTATACGTGAGTTGTTGGTAAGAGAAGCATATAGTGGGGGACTTATAGGACATTTTGGAGTATACAAAGCCTTAGAAGTCTTTCATGAACACTTCTTTTGGCAAAAAATGAAGCGTGATGTGCAACGTGAATTTGTTCCAATTGCATCACTTGTCGAAAACCCAAATCTAAGGTATTGCCTCAAGAGTTATCTATGCCTCTACCGGTGCCATAAGCCCTGTGGGAGGATATTTCAATGGATTTTGTATTGGGGTTGCCTACATCTAGGAATGGTCGGGATTCTATCTTTGTAGTTGTTGACAGGTTTAGCAAAATGACTCACTTCATTCCCTGTCACAAAACCGACAATGCTTCATACGTAGCTGACCTTTTCTTCAGGGAGATAGTACGTTTGTATGGGATTCCCAAGACTATTATGTCCGATAGGGTTTCAAATTCTTGAGTTACTTTTGGAAGACATTGTGGGGTAAGCTAGGAACTAAATTGATGTTCTCTACCATGAGTCACCCCCAAACCGAGGGCCAGACAAAAGTAGTCAATATAACTCTATCCCAATTATTACGAGCCCTAATTTCAAAGAATTTAAAAACTTGGGAAGAGTGTTTACCATTTGCAGAATTTGCTTATAATCGTTCCGTGCATGTTGCTACTGATTTTTCTCCCTTTGAAATTGTCTATGGATTTAATCCTTTGACTCTGTTGGATTTGATTCTTTACCTTTGAGTGAAAGGATTAATCTAGATGGCAAGAAGAAAGCCGACTTCGTTCATAGAATACATGAAAAGGTAAAAATGAGGATCGAAAAGAGAAATGAACAACTGGCAAAACAAGTGAACATAGTTCGAAGCTCCAACCACGAGGCGATGGTCTGGTTCAAATTGTCGAAAAAGTGAATGACAATGCCTACAAATTGGATCTCGTTCCGTTTGATACAGGTTTTGATTTGTGGACGAATCCTTTCGAAGAAGGAGGGGATGATGTGACCCCGGAGTCGTCTAGCCCACGGGACGCGCTTCACGTACCGATCGGGCCGATCACACTGGCTAGATCGTCCAAATTGATTGAAGAAACATGTCACCAATGGCTAAAGATATCTTACGGAGGCCCGGAAAGTAGATTGGAGTTGAATAGGGAGAAAGAGATCAACCTGTTTAGTGTGGGAGATGAGCAAGAGCAAAGTGGAATAAACAGATCAAATTTACAGCCGTACTATTTATACTTATAGCCGTCACTCAAGACTTATGGTCGTATAAGTGTTCATACGATCGTATCTTTTGAAACCAAAGTGCCAAAAAAATGCAAAGAGCAAATTACGACCGTATGTTTTTTTACAGGGCCGTAAAACTGTATTATACGGCCATACCTCGTATTATATGGTTGTAATTTAAAATAACAAGTTTTGGCAGAAAATATGTAGAAGGATTTGTACGGCCGTAAATGTTATTTTACGGTTGTAACTTAGGATTTTATGGCTGTTCCATTAGATTTTACGACCATAATTTTAACCGACTTAAGGAATTTTGTGACTACTTTCAGGATATTTATTATTTTATTATTATTTCAATTCCTTTACTTGTATATGTATCAAGACAATGCCATTTTCCATTTTTGAACTTTGAAGAATATATGAGCTTTTATGCTTTGAGTCGAGAATTTTCCTCACTTTGTTCTTCATTGGACACCCAAACTTATCGAGATATTGATCAAATCTCGTGGCGTTCACCCTCGTTATTTGTTGGTGTCGTTGAGTTGAGTCGAGGGATCATTCTCCTCACTAGGAAGTGACAAGTTGCTACCGATCATCTACCAGATATTAGCTTTTCTGGGATTATACTGATCTTGTGTGGATTGCGTTAGCTTAGTTCTAGCATGGTTCATATCAATTGTAGCCTTCCATGGCCTAAAAAGCATGCGGCCTCCAATGAACCTACCTGTGTCATCTCGTAATACCATGCCCATTCCGATTGTAGTAGATTTAGCACAAAGCGAGGCATCAATACAACAAGAAAAAGTTGAGAATGGAGGGGGGTGCCACCGATTACAACTCTCCGGCTCAATCATAGAAGGCAAAGCAACACCAGGAACATTCTTAGCTTGAATCCAATCACAGAGCACCTCTTTAGCCATAAACACACTTGTGTAGGGTACAAAGAGATGTGGTTCCAAAGCCTATCATTTCTAGCCTTCCACAAACTCCAAAGGATCATAGCAAACAAACAAAGGTTGTTCTCATCTAACTTGTCAATAACAGCAAAAAGCCATTGCCGATAGCAACCCATATCATCAACGCACGAGTCAAGCTTCGTCATTAAATCGGCCTCAACCCAACGAGTACCTAGCGAAGTCACATGAATAAAATAGGTGCCCAATATTTTTAGCATGGTTGGCGCACATAAGTCAAACTGTTGAAACTTCAATGCCATGATCTTGTAAGTTGCTTTTAGTGGGTAAACAGTCTTTATCGGCTTTCCAAAGAAAGTTGCAAACCTTAGGCAGAACCAATAACTTCCAGATCTTATTCCATGGACCTGGTACAAGCAAATCAATAGGATTAGATAGCATATTCATAGCCACTCGACGGGCCGATTTAATGGTATAATGACCATTGGAAGTAACATGCCAAATTTTAATATCATGTTGAGGTTGGCTCATGAGGTGAATGTTAGATATAGCAGTAACGTCCCTATCATCGAATATATCACCAATAAAATCATGGTCCCAAGCACCACTTCCACGAACAATTCAATCATTTATTGTGAGATCTTTCAAGTAAGTCAGCATAGGGGAAAATTTTAGAACCTTTGGGTAATTTTTATTGTATTAATTTATTATTCTTCAATTATCTATGCCCATTTGTAATAATTAATAAATCTAGGGACTAATTTTTGCATATTAAAAGATTAGCACATATTGAAAGATTATATTCTCAATTGTAATTGTTTTTTACTTCTTGCACTAGTGTGTAAAATCATGCGTGTTTTACATTGTTCATATTCAAAATCTTCAAGTTATGCAACCAAAGAATTTGGTAATTGAGTTTCATCGTGTGTTACATACACCCATTCACAATTGAATTGGAATTTGCATCTCAAACTTTCACCTATAAACCTATCTTCAAATTCAACCTCATAAAAGAGACCATTGATTGCATAGTTGAATGGTAAATCACAAAAAAGATGAGATTGAGGTACACAAAAAGAATCTATATAATAAATATGATAAGAACATAAAAAGGAAAGTAAAAATTTAAGAATAAACAAAGAGAGTAAAGAATTGACTCAAAATAAAATACAAAGGTTTAAGTGTATTGAAGAAGCTCACATAAAAATTATAATAGGTAAAAATTTAAACAATTACCTCTCTATCAATTAAGATTAGTTTCAAAATATCAATTTTTCTTTCATCTTGTTAGTATGTTTCCCTTGAACTATTTCGGGTAACTCTCACTTTGATGGATCATATAGCATCACTTGGTGCTAACTATTGTATGACCTTTGTCTCTATAATATCAAATATTATCTTTATCTTATATGGATTTATGAGTTGAAGAAATGGTAGGCATTTCTAATCAAATGATTTGGGGTGGGTTTAAATAATTGAATTTTACATCGCATTAACATATAATCTCAACTTTGTTTTTTAGGGAGACACAAAAATTTTAATTAGGCACACTCACAAACGTAGGAAAAAATTATGAACAAAGAATTTTTCCCACATTTCGTACATGCGTGAATTCATTGCATGGAAAAGGATTATTTAATTACTAATAACATTAGTTTGGATAGAGAATGTTCATCAAGTATTCAAACATTGGAAAAGCATTATTTAATAAGTAATGAAATTAGTTTGGACAAAGAATGTCCATTAGGCATTCAACCATTAGGTTCTAGGTTAATCATTGAAATATGCGCAGTGTATAATAGTCTAAAAATGATTCTCATCTCATGGGATTTTTAATGTAGTAATTGATTTTATTAAAACAGTGGAGTATTAATGTCATTTTGGCTTAAAATTCCTTATTTGTCAAGAAAATGTGAGGTTAGGGATCAAAATGAAAAAAAAAAGGCCTTGAAATATTTTATATTTTATAAAACATAAGAGATTGTACAAATGTGGGCACTAGATCTTTGTTGTCTTTGGCTAATAATCTAATGCTCACATATAAGCTAATGATTGATATGTGTTCCCCCTATCATCATGGGAATGATCATGTGTCAATTATTGGCCCAATTGGGCATCGAATCTTTAGTGTCCTTTGCCATCATCTTCTCCTTTCTACAGATAAGTTAGCTAACACGTGCAGATCAATACTAAATCCAAGGGTTCACTTGGATTTCTAGCTAGATATTTTTTTCACGTTTCTAAAAAAAATATAAAAATATATTTAAACAAAGTTTAATAATTATATTATTATAGTATAATAATAATAAGGATAATGCTACTATAATAAAATGATTGATATAATTGTTTAACGTATTGCGTAATAAGATAATAATGAACAATGCATACCACTTTAAAGAAATTTGAGTGTCAATTATTATGTTCAAATAAAATAATTATACATATAACAAACAATGTAAAATTAAACTTTCCAAAAGATAAAGATTTAACTAAAATTTTCAGACGCTGAACACTTATTTGCTTTCTTTGGACAACTAATTTTATTTTATTTTTGTACTCTCTTTTATATTGTAATCACACATGCACATCGCTTACACCAAATCGAGAGTGCACATTCACAACGCAACTCAATTTTTAACCAGACATTATGTTGAAAAAAAAATCATATATTCTCAGTGCTGAAATTTTTTTAAAGTTCCCATGTTCAATGTGACGGCTGTCTGATGCTGCCATATAATAGGAAGGTTCACTTACCACTTCTCTACTGTTGCGTGATAGTACCAAAACGCGCTATGTCAACACTGAAACTTTAACAAAATTCGTACGCTAAGAATATATCTTTCATATATCATATATGTTGAAAATATCATTTATTCTCATTCTTAAACAAAACTTTCCATTTTACCTCATTTTCACTTGTCAAGTTAGGCCTTGTTTGATTGGGGGTTTAGTTGTTCCGCGCGGTATTCCATGTAAAAATGTGTGGTTAATATTATTTTGTGAAATATGTGTGTAGTTGAAAATGAGTATGAGGTGTACGGAATTGCGTGCGGATTCGGTTAACACCAAATAGAACAAGGGCTTATGATTAGAGAACTTTCCAACTTGCGTCTTTGAGTCTCGATTCGAAATGGTAATACGCGTTTACAAGAAGGGGGAAAAAAAGAAGAAAAAAAAAGAAAAAGAAAAAGTAAAAGAAGAGTGACAAACATGTAAATTTTCTGATTCCTGGAGGGCAAGTGGGACAATTCGTCTTTCAAGCGAACCCACCAAAGCAGCAAACTTCCCGGTAATATCTTCCTATAAAAATCGAGATGTAAGAGAGCACCCAAATGCTGGTTCCAAATAGGCAATCCTCTTGCTTTCAACATTTGAGTTTGACAAATTTCACACATCATTTTCATATACACACTACTATTCTCTTGCGTTTGTGTGGAGATTTGGTTTTGTGATTTTGTCAGAGGAAAACTGAGAAAAATTGTGCAAACTAGGAAGAAAAATGGGGGGAGTGAATATCTGGAACGCCGTCGAAGTTGCAGAGAGTCACAGCTCGGAGATTCCATCGTCTTCTCTCACCGTCGATCACTCGCTCGCTCTTGACGATATGAAGCCTCGCATCGTGTAATTACTCTTTCCAGATTGCATTTCTGTGCTTCCTTGATTCTGAATTGATAATAGGCCTATTGTTTTAAATGCAAAAGTGTTACTTTCTGAGGATTGATAATTGTTGAATGCAGCAAACACTTCGATTTGGGATGGACAGGTGCAAGGAGTATCTGAATATAGTTAGGTTGACATTTATTATGATACAATACATAAATAAATAAAAAATAAAAAGGTAGAGCTTAAAAGTCGATGTGTGCTTTTGGAATGTAGAATCGAGATTTCAGGATAGTTGCACCCTTACCGGTCATTTCATACTTTTGTGATCTTATGAGTTGAATATTTTCAGTTTAAGCTTCTATGGCCTGTTCAATTACTGGTTTTATATAGGTGAAGTAATCTTTGTAATGCAACGTTGTGCATAGAAAGGGTGTTGAATACGTTGATCTAAAAGCTGAAGTTGATAGATTGGTCTAAATGTATATCATTTAACTATTATCTTCAATACATCTTGTCAAGGGCTGGCTGGATTTATTTTCTTCCCATCAAAGCTTGACACATGGACAATTAATTATTGGTGACAGTAAGACCAATGGTTTAAGCTGATACATTGGTCTTAATATCATTTAACTATTATCCTCGACAGTGTTTGCGAGGCAGTTGTTGAAAAATAGGACAACCAAGCTAATTTTAAAGCACAGAAAATGACTGAAAAGATTAGGCCAACTATCAAGTAATCCCCTTTCTTGTTCATCATTCTACTTCTATGCTGTTTAGACCTGCAACGGTTTTTACTTAAGTATAGTTTTGGGAAGAACTACATAAATATTCACTTTTGTGAGGCATGCTGGTTTCTCAGGGGAAAAAACGCAACTCAAATTAAATTGGCTTAGAGAGTGTATAAATACCGACACATGAATTTTCCATTAATTATTACAGCCCCATTTATATTTGTTTTGTACCTATACAATGAAGTTTGACTTGCTGCTGATGTCGTATCTTGGACGCCAGGAATGCATTTGTTTTCTATTCTGACAATTCCTTTCTATTCTGCTACCATTATTCTCCAGGGAGTTATGCAAGGATCTATTCGATCAATGGTCAAAATTGGATGAGTCTGATTTCTCTCTCGAGACTGTGTCTGGTGGCATCACAAATCTGTGTATGCCTCTATTTTGTTGTCTCCAATCTGTTTGCTACCATGGAAAGCCATTTTGTGAACAACTGATATATTACCTATAAGCTTTCTAAATTTAGAACTCATAAGGACTTCTATTTTATTAATTTTGGTGGATTCCCTCTTTCTTTAAGCAATCATGCATCAGATTCATCCTAATGATTTGTTTTCCCTCAGTACTCAAGGTATCTGTGAGAGAAGAAAATAAGAACATTGTAAGCTTGACAGTTCGACTTTATGGACCAAATACTGAATATGTAATCAACCGTGAAAGAGAGCTGCAGGTACTTCGAGTTTTGTTTTCTTCATATCCTTTAGATTATTTCTGCAGTCATGTTTCCTGACCTGTAAAGTTGAATCTATGTCTGGTATTATCCTGACTAAAACTTTCCCCAGCCCAGGTGTAGTATGCTGTCTAGAGTCTTATCACCATCTTAATCCAGTTTTAAAAGGCAGCTGGTGCAATTTTGATACTTTTAAATTTGTGTTAGGCTATTCCATACCTCTCAGCTGCTGGATTTGGTGCCAAGTTACTTGGAATTTTTGGTAATGGCATGGTGCAATCGTTCATCAATGCACGTACCCTTACTCCATCAGGTAAGCATCTTGTAAAGAAAAATTTAGAGTAAAGCGGTCAAAACATAAAATAATTGAAGCTTTTTCTCTGCAATTATGCCTTCATAAAGCTGGACAGTCACCAATTAAATTTTGGAACTTCTAAAAGGCTGTGGTCAGCATGACATTTGGAAACAGTTCCAACTTGTCATTTATATTGAATATCATCCGAGCAGATACAGATCATCAAATATTTTGGTCATGCCATTATTCACATGTTTAATTCGTAAGGATTATTATTTATATAATAGTAAGTATCGATCGCTATTGAAGCTGATCCTAGCCAAGAAATTGTGAATTTTACATTAAGGCCATCTCCAATGCACTTGTCAATTGCCAAAATACATTTTAGAGAGAGATAGAAACAAGAATTGTGAATAGATCCCACATGTTTCCAATTTTCAATTTTCTTTACTCGCTTTTCTCTCATTTACCCGACTTTTTCTTCATTTGTTCTTCATGAATTCCCGTGTCATGTTTAGAAACACACCTGTTTAGATTTCTTCCACTACTATTTTATTATTATTTTTGAATTTGTTTCTACCCTTTTCCTCTTTTTCACTTTTCCGTCTCTTTTTTCCCTACACTTCTTTTCATTTACTTTTGAATAAAATAATCATATCCTCTATATCTCTCTCCTTCAAATCATCTCCAATCCACAACATACATTGGAGATGGCTAGATGAAAAAGGGCGTGGAAAAGTTTTTATTCTCTGGCAGGTAATAGTCATCTTATCAGAACTTAGGGCATGTTTGATACAACTTTAATGAATTTTTCTCTTTCATTATTTTCAACCATTCATTTATTGGTTTGGCATTATTTTTATTTTTTATTTTTTTTACACATTCTTTAATTCTCAACCACACATCTTGGGGTATGCTTTATCCTTGTCCCATGGGGGAGGAGGAACATTACTCTAGAACTAACGAGCGATTTTGTGTAGAATTCATTAGAAACCAAATGTAACGTTTTTAAGATATTGTGGGCATATATGGAACACTCAAAAGACAAACGGTTGATTCTTCTAAGTATATTTTCCTATGATATGTGCAGGTTTGTTGTAAACTTGTTTCTGGTTATCTAAAGTTGTTTCGGACATTTAAAACATGCTGGACATCAAAATCTTTGATCAGAAGTCTATCTGTGTCTCAAAATGCCTTTAACAGTTTTATCGGTTTGAAATTATTAATAACCTTGAAAACATAACCATTTCTTATCCTTAGTAACAGATCTGTTAATCAAATGTTTAGATCTCAAGTACAGTTGTAGAATTATATCAATAGTTTATCAGAATTTGAATTAAATGGTGTCTTTTCAGGATCACTTAGGTTTAGTTGAATGTACAAATTGCTGAGAAAATCCTTTAGGAAATGAATTCTCCATAAACACGTTCACTTTATGTCCTTTAACATCAATACAGACTTCTTGGTTTGGCAAGGAACATCTGAAGTTATTGGTCCTTTTGATTCCTCTTTGCTTTTCCTTCTTGTCCCTTCGTCTTTTTTTCACATAGATGTCTTGCTGAAGATTATCGTTTCTGCATGGATAGAGCTGTGGAATTTAGCCTTTGATGAGGATATTTGAACTAGGCTTAGTTAACGTTATAGATTCTAACACTTTGCCTTAACCAGCCTGAACATATGGCTTCTCAATCACATCTAAATGGTTCTTCCTTGATTTGGGATTATAGTGCATAGAGAAATGTTTGTCTGTGCTTGGGATATTTTGATTTTGGCATTTTGCGTTGGACATCTGAGCTTCTCTATAATTGTGAGCACAACTGTTGACAAAACCATTAGGTATTAGAATTGAACATTTGGAACGATCAAAGTTCAATTTGAGGGGAGGGATGTAACTGAAGTCCAAAGAGTTGCTTATGGTAAATTAGCCTGAGAGTAGGGAAGGTAAGCGCAAAGGGGTGTTCATGGTGACTTCTAAGTACGTAAACAAAATTTTGAAACTGCTTCTTTGTTGCATAATGACCCCCAACTAGGAAGCACTGTCATGGATGTGAACTGACACAACTCAATATGCTGATTAAAACTACTATCGAATTTTCTTTTTTAAAGTGAACATGTTTTGATAGTTCTGGCATATTCACAATGCATCTTCTGGCCTGTCATCAGTGTATATCCTGCGTTGTTATCCTGCGTTGTTGGTGATGTATCTAATGGTTCAAACCAACTAATAATATTGGTGCGCCCATTCATCATTTCCGATGTGTGTTGGCATTTTTGTGTGCGACATAGACTTGCCAGTGCTCAGAGGATATAGGTGCCTAGGTCCCCGGCTTTACTTCAGAGCTCTGACCACATAATTCTCCTTCTAATTTATTATTATTATTATTATTATTATTATTATTTAGTTATTTATTTTTTCCCTGAAAATGCTTTTTCCATGACAAGTGCTTTGTGGCACCGTAGCTGTCTTGCAGTAATCTGAATGCAGTTCAATAACTGAACTTATTTCAGATGAGAATTACACATGGATCTTGATTTTATTTTAATTACTTGACAGACATGAGAAAGCCAAAGCTTGTGGCTGAAATTGCTAAACAACTCCGCAAGTTCCATGAGGTGGAAATTCCAGGATCTAAAGAACCTCAACTATGGAATGACATCTTCAAGTTCTTTGAGAAAGGTTTGCTTTAATTAATGACTGCTATTTGCTGCAAAATATTCATTATTGTGATGCGAGTTATATTTTTCTATGCTACATAACCGATGCATATTTAAGAATATTTATGTCAGACAAATGGCCACCAGTCTGCATCTCCATGTCCACCTGTCATTCACTCACAACTGCACCACTCAATGTTTGAATGCAGCATCAAGCCTCAAGTTTGATGACAGTGAGAAGCAGAAAACATACGAGACAATTTCCTTTACTGAGATTCATCGTGAGGTCACCGAGCTCAAGGTTCTCTTCTCCCATTTTTCATTTGCAGTTTGTTACACAGCTATCCTTTCTCTGCTGCACTATACCTTGGCAGCTTGTCAGTAAAATCTGTTAGTGAACCTAGGCATTTCATCTTTTCCTCTTCATATATGTGTTATTGTGTTGTTTAAACTTCTATTCTTCAATTTTTTGTTTTAATTTTTTGTTTTAAAACGTGGCACAGGAATTGACAGACCCTATTTATGCTCCTGTTGTATATTCTCACAATGATTTACTTTCTGGGAATCTAATGCTCAATGATAATGAAGGTAACTTTTCCATGTGTTTACATAGACATTTACATATAATCCAGTTCTCAACTCTATGTGGTCTGATTTTGTTGGACACAAAATCCATATGTGAGAGTCCATTTGCGTTAGTTGATTTCACTTGTTTGCATCTTGTTAAATCAGATTTGCCTTGGAAAATATGCAGAGAAACTTTATTTCATCGACTTTGAGTACGGGTCTTACAGTTACAGAGGTTTTGACATTGGAAACCACTTCAATGAATATGCTGGCTATGATTGTGACTATAGCTTGTATGTTGTCTTTCTATGTGGAGTTTTAATTTTTCTTCTTTTTCCCTATTTAGTGACAATAAATAAATCGAAATTAAGTGAATGTTTTTGGGCTTCATGCTTTTGCAGGTACCCAGATAAGGATGAACAGTATCACTTCTTCAGGAACTATTTAAATCATGATCATCCACATGAGGTAAGCAACTGAAATTACTAACAAGTAGAGCTCTAATTTCGGTAATTGGATTTTCGGTGATTGTAATGCAATTACAAGCTGATTGAGGAACATGAAATAATTCATATTGGGCCTTAATCAGGTATCCGACCAAGATCTTGAAGCTCTGTACATGGAAACAAATGCATATATGTTAGCTTCACACTTGTACTGGGCAATATGGGCCTTAATCCAGGTAAAGATTCTTTCTCAGGTATTAGTTGTTAATGTTTGAACTGTAAGCCGTTGAAATTAGTGTTTGATTGATGACAGGCAAAAATGTCTCCGATCGAGTTTGATTATCTGGGCTATTTCTTCCTTCGATACAATGAATACAAAAAACAGAGGGAGAACTCTTTCTCGTTGGCCCGGTCTTACCTCTCAAAATCTGAGGCTAAATAGACACAAAATGCCCGCATCTGTGAAATTAATGTAAAACTACCTACATTTTTTTACCCCTTTCAAAATTAGAGGAACTAGTTTCCATTTTTTCTTGGCACTGTATTGCTGGAATGTTAGTGAATAATGAAATTTTTTTTCCTTTTTTTTTTTTTGGACACGCGGCTAGTAGATCTTACCAGCGATACGAAGTAGCTTTGTTGACAGGAAACAAGAACGTCACTTTCTGTTTGTTGTATTTATTGGATTTTTTATTTTATTTTTATTTTTTGAATTGTCTGATAGTTTTAGAGGTTTGCTATTCATAAGCAAAGTTGTCATAAGTCAGTAGTCATGTGACATGTTAACATCAGGTGATGATACTAACAAATGGAGACCATGGTGATAACTGTGATAATATATGGGGTACAGTTTGACAGGTATGCACTTTGGTGTCATCAATATGTCACTTATGATTATGTCATCCTCCATTCTGTTGATTACTATGTTCATTACTTCATTTAGCATGTTTCCATAAGTGGTATTACTCATTTAAATTTAGCAATGAATACATCAGACTGGTGAAAAGGATTTTCTTAGGCAGTAGTTTGGCTTACTGGGTAGGTTGGAGCAAAAATATAGCTGCGTAAACAAAATTCACCAGGGAGAATATGTTGTCCTTATTTTGGAGGGCTTGTTTTCAGAAAGTGCCTTGCTAGCATGGTTTTGTGTAGAATAGTTAAACTTGGACGAGGAGCTTGTTTCTTCTTCCCATGCGGGTTGCTACCCGCATGGTAATTAACACAGCCCTCCGGGGGGGTGGGCGGCTGTGAGCTGGGGTGGGATGCGGGTCTCCTACCCGTGCGGGTAGGAGAAAATTCTCGCTTGGACTAGTTTATGCAAGAATAAACCTCTTGAGATGATGCCTGGAAAATGCGTGTGATTGAGATTTGAAATTAGCCTTTAAGGGATGTAAAAAGGAGATTACATTCCCCATTTTGAGATTTTTCATTGCGTCCTACTAAATGGATTGGTTTTTTCTTTATATATGTTCTTCTAGAGGCAACTTTGTATGTTATTGCAATTGTTCATAACATCAGCACTCACATTTTCTTGGTAACCATTTCACACCAGCAAGTTGGTTGAGGCATGATGGTCAATTTTTGGTTGGAATATGCTGGATCAACGTTTTATGCAAGTACCTCGGATTTGATCACTGATGGACGCTCTATTATTTTTTCGACCATCACTCTATTTTCTCGGTCATAAAAAAATGCTCATTAAAGGATGCTTGCTCTAATTTCTCGATCATCCATTGATGATCACCTGGAGGCTCTCACTCTTCTCCTCTCTTCTGCCTATAAATAGGAGAATTGAAAGCTAAGAATATCACACACAGGCACAACAAAATTAGAGAGAGAGAGAGAGAGAGAGAGACAGAAAGAGAGTGTGTGTGACCATACAAAAAATTTCTATATTCTTGGTAAAACCGACTCCATCAAGGGACTTTATGTGTTACTATTGATAGAAACAATTTCTAGTACTTAAGGGACACAAACTCTTATTTAGGTGCAATAATTAAAACTATTCACATATTATTATTTATTTATTTAATCGTGGTTCTTATATATAAGTGGTTAGTATTTATCAACTTGGAGTACTGAATCTTTACTCCGAAAATACTAACTTCCGTGTTACATATATCAAGACAATTATACTTGCAGGTAGCCAAAGCATCTCCGATGGGGGAGTCTCTGCCTTGGATGTCCATTTAGTAAGAGGAAGTCACATTTTTGTTAAATGGGACCCACTATTTTTCAATTTTTTATTTTTTAAATTACTTTTCACTCATTTTTCTCACTTTTCCCTTATTTTTTTAATCGCTTCCTGAGTTATGTCTAAATTCACCGATGTAATTTCACATCTTCCATTATTATTTTATTATTATTTTTAATTTTCTTTATCTCTCTCATATTTTTCATCTTTCAATCTTTTTTTTTTAATTTATACATCTTTCCAATCCTCCATAATTAAAATAATAATTTTCTCTCTATCTCTTTCTTGAATGCACATATACAACACGCATCTCCCGTTGGAGATGCCCTAATTTTCCTTTGGAAGAAACATTCTTGCCCCACCAATTCTTTACATTTATTGTGAAATTGAAGGATTGCTGGGATGAGGGCTTCTTGTCCACCAAACATGGGTCTCATCACCATGATTGTATCTGTTTGCAAGAATTGTCTTTAGCCTATAAAACAATAATTATGCTCCACAATGATCAAGAATCATCGATGGTGCCATGGTTAGGACACCACCGGGTGTTTTCTGATCATGTATGATTTCCATTAGGAAAATCAAAACCAAATCTAAAACTACCACGACGAGGCAAAACTCTAGTAGTTCGAAAACTATGATAAGATCTCAAACTTCAATCTTCCTTCGATATTTGGTCACAATTCTAGCTGTATAAGATATAAAAATTCTTGCATTCTTGCGGTTCCTAAAATCGCGGATCAAAAGGAAAAAAACGTGAATCTAATCCTGGGAAGTAACCAGAAAACACCTAACTAGTTTAGTCACGATCTTTGTAAGTAGCTGTGTTCATGATAAAGGATATTCTAATCCCCAAAAGCAGTGTTCTAAAAGTGTGAAATATGGAAAAGCGTGGACCTAAAACTTCGAGCATTACAAGTTTAAATGCACTTAGGTGGCGCCTAGGCGTTAAATGGAGTTTTTCAAAATTTTAAAATTTAAAAATTTTTTAATTAATATAAACTATTAAATAATTAAATAAATTAGAAAATGTATCTAAATTCATAAACATTATATCTATTTTATAATTTCAACAAATTCACAATACAATTTTAATATTCTCAAATGACAAAAGACAAAAGATCAATAAATTTATAAAGATTACATACATGCTATCGTCACGGTGCTCGCTTGATTGTCAGATTGAGAATTCAAGATGTTTAAGATTTTGAAATTGAGTTGGTATTTTCTATTGCGTATTTGTGGTGTGAGATCTATTGTATTTATTTTCATTTTTGTTTAATGTGGCATTTTCTTGCTTTGAAATGGGCTTAAACTTAAAAACGTGGGTATGGAAAAAACACCTAAGTAATATTCGAAAGCAGTATTAAGCACGCTTAGGCGCTACTTAGTCACACCTAAACTCCGCCTAGTTGCATTTAGGCAATCAACAATTTGTATTGACTGCCTTTTTCAGGCTTTTGGCCTAGGCAACATGTGGAAGCGATGCTTCACACTAATTAAGCGCGCTTTTTAGAACATTGTCCAAAAGTAACGTTTAATTTTTAATTATGTATAGAAGTGATTTTAATTTCCATGTGAGTACTTATTATGTTTACGGATCATATGTCATCTCAACATTGAATGCTATTAAATATCCAAGTTAATTGCATCATGCTGACGCGATGACATTTGTCATTTTGTCTTGTAGGCATAATAACAATGAGCACATAGGTATCAGATGAATACTGTAAATGAATGAGCGCTAAAAAATATTTAAAAATAATAATAAATAAATAAATAAGAAGTTAACTTCATTTTACATTGTTTGCTTTTTTCCAATATATAAAATAAGCCCGAAGTATGTACCAAGGGAATTTTGAGAATTTCTGCCATCTCTCTCTCTCTCTCTCTTTTTACAATTAATTTCTGCCACCTTTTTAAGTAGTACTAGTATATTAGAGAAAAATATTATCATAAATGCAAAAAGCCATGGGGCATTCGGAAGGGACATGTTCTTGTGAACTCCTATTGACGACAAAATCTTAAATTCCGACACTATTTATGAAATAAAGGTATGTCATCTTTGATTTCTATTCTTGAGACATCTATAGTTATGATCGCATGTATGATAACCACCCATGTTGGCCTTCCTGTGAAATTCATAAAAAAATTTCAAGAATCTTTAAATGCAACCATCAACAATTATTACAAATAGGAATGCATGCAGACTCAAAGACAATTCTTAATTTTGTACTTATCTCTAATTCTTCTTCGCAATTATTTCTAGGTTTTATCCATGATTAGAATTTGCGTAGTTAGTTGAGTTGTATCTATCTTGCTCAAACTATCATTCATTTGCTCAATATTATGACTTCTTGAACTATATACTCCATCCGTCCCACAAAAATAAGTTTGTATTTGATTTATTTTTGCCAATCTCAAAAAATAGGTCATTTTCCATTTTAATTTGTTTGCATTTAAATTTTTTTTAATTTTCCAACTGTATCCTTATTTATGGAGGGAGTATTATGTTAAAATGAAAAGGCTGTCTCATATATATATATATTTTTTTTATCTCCTTTTATCTCTATATAGTATCAGAGTGATCAGTGATCACACAGACAAACGGATATCTCTTTCTATGTTCCTATAGCTGCGACCTCCTAGCTAAGCCGTCAACCAAGGACAATGGAAATGATCGATCAACTTATTATCACAACTGCCCTGAACCTAGGCAATTCCAATAAACTCTTATCTCTTTAAATCATATTCTGTGTGTTCCTACAATGACAAAGAACCTTATTTCTATTTTCTTAGTTTGTCATCACTAATAATACTTGTATTCAGTTGTTGCTTAAATTTATTTCTTGTCGAGAATCATTGCATAGGCCATAGGGGCAATCTAGTGCAAACTCGAACTAAGGGTGGTGTGTGTAAATAGATAACAACTCTTTCCGTCAAGTATCAAGTCCTCTTCAATTCTTGCATTTTTCAATGTCAAAACCTTTCCATTTGAGTTAATGACACATTCCCAATGCGGGAACTTTACAAGTTTCAAGATCGACGTGACGCGTCTAAGAGATGAAGGCAGTAGGAGGTGGCAAGTGGACTTCTATCACATATAGAAGTAATGGATAAGCGTCTTGTCAAAACTTAAACAAAATTTATTTGAAAATGTATAAAGTTTGTTGAGTTACATCATTGTTAGGTCATCCTCTAGCATTTATGTGAACATTGTTGCAACTTTAAAGTTAGATTTGTAATTTTGTATGCTCCTCATTCTCTTCTAATTGAGCCATAATTCTTGTTAATACAATAGAACCCACAAATTACATTTGTTAAATTCTTCTCTTATTTTCAAAATTATCTTATCTGATGATGTCTTAAACTCCTTGTCAAAAAAATTTTTGGCCAAAAAATTATTACGTTTGACATGTAGTCGTTACCACATATTGCATATCCCTCTTACTTTTCCTCCACATATGTACACTTGAACACAATCGGTCTCGGTTGATAGCATCATTATTAATGGTAACTCTATTGACTTTGTTGACCAAATTTCCAAACAAGCGAGTGACTTGAGCATGTGATTCTTGCACACATATCTTCATAATTAAAAACTAAACTCTTTCTTAGTCACAACATTAATTACGTAATCTATAGAAAAGCATAGTCACATAACGTATGATTGCTCTATTAAAAAAAAAAAAAGATGGATGACTGCCAAAAAAAAGAATTAAGGACTGTAAGAAAAATAGAAAATCAAGGTCGAACACACACAACGAATGCAGTATCACGAAAAGAATGGTCACATAATTATGTGTAAAACGAAGACTTAAAGTACAAACAGTTTTAAGGAGAAAGAACGATGTTGAATGATTGCTCGAAGATGAAGCAAGTTGACGATCTTCTCCCAAACTTATTTCCTGCAATTGTGACTAAAAAGTGCGAATCAATATTGAGAAAATTGAATCATGATTAATAAAATCTTGAATTCCTATTTTAAAGGAGTAGAAGAAAGATAATTGACGCCCATAATGTAGAAATGCCCAGTGATTTTCCTTATATATATTAGGATTTAGTAACCATTTGTTCAATTGTTTCATAATCGAAAATGTATTTTATTTTCTAATTGATTATTATCCGAAAATGGAACTTATATATATTTTTAATTTAATTCAGACCTGATTTCTAGTTATTATTCACTAATTTTGTCTAATATCAATTCAAATATACCATATTTTCCCAACCTACTAACTAGTTACATGGTAATAACTGAAAATCAGTCCACCATTGTCTTGGCCCACTCTAAATGGACAGTTAGAATAACATCCAACATTGAAAATAATAATAATAATCTATATATTATATTATTATATTAATAAAATATTGCGTTTTAAAATTCAGTATCGATTTTAGAATTAAAAAATTAATTATAAAATTTCATTTCCTACCCAATCCCTATATATTCGTTTTTTAAGATTAAATGGTATATTTTGAGATAAACCCAAATATTTTATCAAAGAAATCTCACTATATATAAGGTTAAATGGTATATTTTGAGATAAGTCCAAATTTTTTATTAAAGAAATCTTACATCTGGGGTATTTTTATTATAATGCTTTATCATTTAACGATTCATTATCGATTGGTATAAGTTTTTTCGGCCTTGGCAATTAGAACTTATTAGTAATAATAATAATAATAATAATAATAATAATAATAATAATAATAATAATAATAATAATAATAATAATAATAATAATAATAATAAAATGAATTCAACTTCTGCTCATTTCACTAATTTTGTAAATATAAAAATTATTATTTTAATCTTTAATCGTTTTTAGTA